>OX344796.1:1749998-7059998 GCA_947034925.1 Eudemis profundana
GCGTGGCGGTTGCCTACGGTTCGATGGTGAATGCTGCCGCGGACTTATATGAACGAGTGCTATTGGATGCGAACCTAGAGGACGGTGGCGTGGCAACATAGGAATAACTACGTCAAGGAATTATTAGTATAAGCATTTAGCCAGGTACCCTGCAGTATTTAGTGACATACGCGTGCTTGTGATCGCCTTTGGACGCTCTGTTATACGTCCGGCGCGGCCAGTCATTTTATTTCAAAAAGCCGTTCTCAAAATTCAGAAAGGCTCTTACCCGCCAGTGTACTATATAATTTTTCGGTCATTTTAATTTCTCTTTGCGATTCATCTAAATTCAGAAAGGCTTCTACCCGCCAGCGTAGTATTTGATTTTCCGGACCTTTTCTTTCCCTTTGCGACACCCTAGGGTTTCATCAATTCATTCATCCTCCCATTTCATCACCACTTTCCGCCCTAGGTACCGTCAGTGCCTCACGCGTACGTTCGATCTTGGACTCGCTCGGACGACCAGCCCCGATGCTCGGTTCCAACATCGATCGTACTCGCTACGTTTTTTTCTTTAACTACTTTGACTTGGTACTTGCCTTCTGCTAAAATTGCTACTACGGATCGTCATACCGCGTCTCAGTTCGTGAGTCGAATAAAAAACTATAGTGTTCACGTTTATAATTATTTAATGGTTACCAACTACCGGTCCAAAGCCGATTTGTTTTGCCGATTTGAGTTAAATAAAACTGTTTGTGGTCCTAATAATTTTATTGTCATCGGATATATAATTTGCCTGGTGCCTTATTAACTTACCCTGCGATTTCTTGCCTTGTGTTGTAAATGGTTGTTTTCAGGAGTAAATAAACAAAATTATACGTGTTATTGTGTGTGATTTTATTTTTAGTTAATTCACTACACTAGCTAAAATCAAATTTAATAGGCGAGGTCTCACACAACTACCGCACTGTTTAAGCAATTAAACCTTAAAACATAATTTAAACTAATAACCACTGGATACATGGTCACCTACATTAATTATTGAAGTAAAATCACGTGATCACGATATACGTCAAGTGCCATTGCTTTGCACTTTTACGACTTTGTTTACATACATGACAGTGACAAGTTATTACTCATAAATTATCATTGCCATTAATTTTTTAAAGAGGTTGTAATCTCACAGATACAGATTAGTAGGGTGACAAGGAATTTAGGATAAAACTGATTTCAAAATAAAAATTATTACACAAAAAAAATTGATTGGATGTAACTAATTACGACATCAACGTGACCGCCATCAATTACTGAGTTAGAAAAATTGGTGCCTGATCACCGATTAAGAATCATCGTGTAGAGTAATTAAAATGTCGAGTCTGTCACGCTGATATACTTACTCGATAAAAATTTACGCAACGGTTATTATAAATTGTATACTTATTGATGATTTTTCAGATAGACAATAGTATAGAAAACATTATAGAAGTATACGGAGAAGGTGTTGACGGGCTGACGCCAAGTGTAACTTCACCGATTAACTCTGCAGTATCTTCACCGATTAACTCTGCAGTATCTTCACCAAGTTCAACACATTCAAGCGCGCAAGAATTGAACGTAAGTGTACCTTTTCTACAGAAAAAACACCTAGACCTAGACTTGAAACCTATAGAAGTAAATAAATAAATAAATATTTGGGGAAGAAATCTTACACAGTCCCAAACTAAGCGTAAGCAAAGCTTGTACTATGGATACTAGATGATGATATACATACTTAATTACATAGAAAACATCCATGACTCGAGAACAAAATATTCGTGCTTATCACACAAATAAATGCCCTTACCGGGATTCGACCCCGGGATCTCCGGCTTCGTAGGCAGGGGCATTACAAACCAGGCTACAGCGGTCGTCACCTGACCTGAGGATATACCTGAGTCCCGCCTCCACAGTGGTCGCGATAGCATCCATTACTAGACCTACATTTAGATAAAAAATTATTTCTTCTGCCACATTGATACTTAATAATAAATATCTCATTTTTACTTTCCAGAACAAATGCCAGGAATTAATTTCACTACTCAATAGTACACAAGAGGGCAAACTGCTTCTTAAACAGCGTCTAAACCCTTTGGGGGATCAACTACGAAGAACTTTAACCAGAGAGATTGCGACAGAAATGGTAAAACACGATCCGAAGGCACCAATAACAAATTACATATACATGCATTGGATTCGAGAAATTGGTAAGTTTTTATCTTTTTAAATGACAACTCCCCGTGCCCTATTGGTATTAAAGTACAATTAACTATCCATGCAAAATATTATAAATAATAAGTATTAATACTAATTCAAGTGCGAAACAGTGTCTGTCCATACGGATGGTATACAGGGTGGCTCATTCAAAACGGTCAGTATGGGAAAGTCTGAAACTATAAGACATACGAAGATTTGTTCTTAGGAACCATGACACCGATTTTGATAAAAAGAAAAACTGCATAAACAACAATAAACACAATTTTACATGCCTGAACTTGTTGAATATTGTAACGGTGGTCACTTTGAACACCTACTATGATAAATTAAATTATGTGAAAACATTGCATTTTATTCATTTTAGACAACATGTTTCATAGAGACATTTCCTGCTTAAGACCTACACAATCGTTATTTAAACAGAAAAACTGTAAGTTTATTTTTTCAAAACAACCGGGTTCGATTCCCCAGCTGGGTACTGTAAGGTTTGTACCATACTATGCAAACCTTACCGCCTTGTATGACAGACTGGCAGCCTTTGGAACTATTAAATATTCAAATTTAATCGAATTGAGTCTGTCTCGCTCTAGCGGAAGGACAAATGATCACTTCTGTTGTAGACCTAGCAACGTACGGTTCAATAAACGAAAGTGCTAAAAATACCGCCTCGTATCAGTGCCAGTCCCCGAAGATTTCACAGTACACTTTTTTTTTCAAATATATGAATGCAGTTTTTCTTTTTATCAAAATCGGTGTCTTGGTTCCTAAAAACAAATGTTCGTATGTCTTATAGTTTCAGACTTTCCCATACTGACCGTTTTGAATGAGCCACCCTGTATATCCGTACAGGTAAATTACTTTCGAGACGTTTTTGCATTTGTAGTTGTGACTGAGCCAGACTCACACACACATATTATACTGCCTATCAGTTTGAAAACTAAACGCAGTTCTTAGCATTATCTGTGGAAGACTATATGAAAAAGTTGACAGTAAATAATTTTATTTTTGCCTTATTTTATTTTCCTCGCAAATGTGATGAAAAACATTGTGTGTACCACGGGTAGTAAGGGGATTACAAACTCGAGTCATTAAAAGGCCTCCGCCTACGGCGTCGGGCTTCTAATAGACTCTCGTTAGTAAATCCCTTCTTACTACCCTCGGTGCACAATGTACTATTGCTGGACATGGCGGGAATAAGTTGACAACTCGAGATATAAAATTTAAGAAACTTGAACTTAAAGGTCGGTGCCGTATCATACCATGACCGTGCTATGAACATATGTGTCAAATACATGAAAATGACGGAGCGGTCTAGTGGGTATGGTCGCATACTTTTTCACACAAAGAATATTTTTTTGCCTGTAGTGTAGTGTAGTGGGCAAAGACCTTTATGTAAACGAGCGAGCGAAGCGAACGAAGTTCATCGTTTCAGCTTGGGCCAAAATTCTTTGGTATGTCTGGATGTCCAGATTTCCGGCTGTTCTCCTCTACAGGGCACCGATTTTTGACTTTCGAGCGCTCGACTCTTTAACTCGAAAACTGTCAAAAATGATGCAATCCTATTTTGAAATAGCGATATAAAATTTTTGAATTGTAGATCCATGTTGTTTACCCCTTTATTCATGAAACTGCTTTGAATCGCTGCAAAAATTGGCCGTGTGTATTAAATATCGATACCTTTAGACTCAAAGGGCGTAAACGCCATTAGAATCTACGGCGTTTACGGCCTTTGAGTCTAAAGGTATCGATATGCAACGGATATCCGGCCACTATCCGGTATCCGGCCTATCTGGCCACAGTTTTACTATCCGGCCGAATACAGAATAGTGCCGAGGTACCCGGCCGGATTCCGGATAGTATTTTAGTCGCGTTGTTTATCCTCTAATATATCATAGTTTAATTATTTGTCTTTACACAACTATTGATCTGTTACAGAAAGAGTATTCCCGGCAGAAAATAGCTCTATTTATTACACTAGAGGACCTGAAGTATTCGGGCGAGCTCATGGTCGGCTGTTTGACGCAGTAACTAATCTGAAGGCTAAGTATCGCCGAAATAAAATATACCAGCCAAGGGCACGTCGTTCCTTAGAAAAAACGACAACAGCATCAGTGCAGTACGCTGCAACTAACAAAAGGACAGCACCGGTTAGAGAAGACCCTGAGACCACCTCTGAGAGTGAAGCGGACCTAGATTCTAAGAACACTGAAATAGAAGAATGCTTCGAGTGGCTCCGTTCGTCTGCAGACAATTATACACTTTGTGATGAAAAGTGGGCCATAACAAGGAAACGGCGCCAGCAGTCAGTCTTGTCAGACGAAGCATATCCATACCTTCAGGAATTTCCGTGCTTGAAACGATCTTGGGGATATTCTTTGGTAAGTTTACTAAAATAATTTATTTATTAATCGTATGGCAGTTTATAAAATAATAATAATTACGGACTATTTCTTCTGAGCCTCACTCTAGGTAGTAGGGTCTTTTACCCTACTACCTATAGAGTGAGGACCCTGACCGGAACCCTCCTTACAGTTTGGGCTGGTAGTCCTTATTTTTTCAAATATTAATACATTAACAAAATAAAGAAATAACATGTAAAAAACTTGCTTAATACAAAAATATGTATTATAATAATATAATAATAAAAGCTTTATTAAATGCCATACAGAATATCTACCTACATAAATAAATTTTAAATATTAAACATCATATAGCACATATCACATTATTAATTAAGGCATGCAATATATTTGTGTTTTAGGACTGGTTGCCCTGTATGGACCCCCTTCGGGTAAAAGCCTCCTCCAATGAAAGCCAGGTTTCTCTATCTTTTGCGATGTCTAACCACGTTTGTCCCGCTACCGCCTCTATTTCATCTGCCCACCTGGCGCGTGGGCGGCCTCTCCCTCTGGTGCCACTTGGTCCAGTCCACCCTACTGACTTTATGGTCCATCTATCGTCGCTATATCTAGCTACGTGGCCTGCCCACTTCCATTTTCTTTGTAGGGCGAATGTTAAAGCGTCGGTTACTTTAGTTTTCTTACGAATAGCTGTGTTTCTTACTCTGTCCTTTAATTTTATGTTTAGGCAACTCCTTTCCATTTTTCTCTGTGTTGTTTTGATTTTGTTTTGGGTCTTGAGATCGTAAGTCCAAGTTTGGCACCCGTAAGTAAGGCATGGTAGTATTTCTGTATCCATAACTATTTTTTTCGACGATAACGGGATAGTATTCGATTTTAGTATTTCTTTATGGGCCCAAAATTTCCTCCACGTTAAGGCTGTTCTTCTGTCTACTTCTTCTATGTTTCTTTCTTTTTTAAAGGAGATTTGTTTGTCTAGATATACATACATTTCGACGTATTCTATAGGGACGTTGTTTACCAAGATAGGCATTTCTTCGTGATTTGTCAAGATTTTTGTTTTGTCTAGGTTCATTTCTAACTCTATTTTTATGCTAACCTGATGTAAATCGTTGATCATGAGGTGTAACTGTTGTGGGCTTTCCGAGAAAACAATTATGTCGTCGGCGAACCTGAGATGAGTTAGATAGTCGCCGTTGACGCTGATGCCTAGGTTAGACCATTGTAAGTTTTTCGTTATATGTTGTAGGACAGCAATGAATAATTTTGGCGAGATTAGGTCGCCCTGCCTGACCCCTCTTTTTATGTTAAATGATGTACCTGTTCTGTCCAGTTTAACTCTACTTGTGCTGGATGCGTAGATGTTTCTTATGATATTTATGTACTTTTCGTTTACTTTTTGTGTCTTCAGAGCTTCCCAGATACTGTTGTGAGCTATAGAGTCGAACGCTTTTTTGTAGTCAATGAAAGCCAAGTATAATGGTCTACGGAACTCTAAGTATTTCTCTATCACCATTTCGACTACTTGGATATGATCTACTGTGTTGAAGCCGCTTCTGAAACCGGCTTGTTCGATGGGTTGGTGCGCGTCGATGTTCGGGCATATTCTTTCTAGCAGACAAGATGCGAATAATTTGTAGAGGCACGGCATGAGGCTTATCGGGCGATAGTTACCTATGTCTGCTGGGTCTCCTTTTTTTTACAGCAGGATGATTTCCGATTCTGTCCATAGGTGTGGCACCGTTTCATCAATCAGTATTTTGTTCCATAAAATCGTGATAGGTGACAGTAGTAGGGTTTTCGCAATCTTGATGCATTCATTTGTGATCCCGTCAGGTCCAGGGCTTTTTTCTGACTTCAATTTTTTTATTTGTTTCAGAATTTCAGGTTCAGTGAACTTCTGGATTTCGTACGGATCCCTGCATTGGTTTACAACATCTTCAGGAGGCGGCGATGGATCCGGTTGACTGTATAGTTTCGTGTAGAAGTCCGTAGCGATGTTAATGATATTTTCTCGAGAACTTGTTTTGGTCGAGCCGAGCTGGAGTGATGGAATCCATTTTTTTTGATCTATTTAATTCTTTATAAGCTTTTTTTGTGGATCTAGATTTATCTAGATGTCTTTGTATGGTGTTCATTCTATGGGTATCGTAACATTTCCTGATTTCTCTATTTGTTATTTTGTAGAGTTCTTTCAGCTTTTCTTTATCGGCGATAGTAAGTGTAGATTGGTTTTGTAGTTGGGTTCTTTTTTTCATAAGGTTTAGTGCTTTTTCTGATAGGATCTTGTGGCTTTTAGTTCTTTTAGAAGTTTTTAAACTTTCCGACATAGCATGCAGTATTTTTTGATAGTATTCTTCGGTATTGTAACTTTCTTCTTTATTTAAAAGCTCTGGCATATGACTTTTTTTTTTATAGTAGATATATATATTTATTACGAACGATTACAATAATACACACAACAATAACATAACTTAAACTAAACAAAAACAATAATAAAACTATAAAATAAGGCTTAAAGATAAAAAATCTGCTCCAAGTCGCCGTCAGCGGGTAGCGTGCCCAGAAGGCTGGCCGCATTGCCACGTTGGATGGTAATACTTAACTATAATATAACTTTTTAAGTTTCCGAGATATATTTCTTGTTCTTTCAGCGTTTTCAATGATTTTTTAGGGTGTATGTATTAGGGTGGTTCAAAAAAACACTTTTATTTATTTTTTGATAGGCCATCCCCTTATTTTGTTACACATAATATGTTGATAAAATACACCAAGACTTTGAAATTTTTAATGTTGTATGAAACCTAAAAAAAGAAATAAATTATTTCTCTGATTTTTATTTCAGTAATTAGTAACACTATTCAGTAATACATATTTTACACTGTTTGGGCATGTGATTAATAAAATGTGAATTCTAAAAATATTTCTATTTCTATTTTTAATATTTTTTTGAAAATCCTCTTTTTTAATTTTACCCATTTAGTCACATTTTATTAGTGATATTTAACATATATATAAGTATGGCTGTTGTTATCAGTCAAACAAGAGCTTGCAATATGCTCTTGTTGGTTTTCTTTGAAATTATGATTTTGAAAAATTTATAAAAAATAGAAATAAAAATATTTTTAATATTCACATTTTATTAATCACATGCCCCAACAGTGTAAAAACAATTACTGAAATAAAAATCACAGAAATAATTATTTTATTTTTTTAGGTTTCATACAACATTAAAAATTTCAAAGTCGTTGAGCACCGCTTTATAGTTGAGATAAAATTACAAAACTTGGTGTATTTTATCAACATAATATGTGTAACAAAATAAAGGGGTGGCCTATCAAAAACTAAAAAACAGTGTTTTTTTGAACCACCCTAATATGTATTACTGTTTAAAGATGTGACAACACTAAGAAATTTTTATAATTTTATTTTCCAGCTTATTGCAGACTTTCACGAATGGTATAGTGGAAATGAACATACTTTCGAAAACAAATTTCCGTTATTGAAGAATAAGATTACTACCTTATTTGAAAAAGTTTCTGTCAAAAGTACATTTGTGAAGAAGCTTAAGGACCTTGCAAAAAGTGAGTTTTATTTTACATCTCAAATTATGACTAGACAGATTTCTCGATTAAGGCTCGAGCAGACTGCCAGCGGGACGGTAGCGGGGCTTGATGAGGGCGTGTTGCAGACGGGACGCCCGGTCGCACAGAGCAAGCGCGCATCGCGCTGGCCTCGCGCCATCAACCCTGCAGCAACGTGCGCGGGTCCCGCCAGCATCGCGCTCGCCCGCTCGCTCGCTGTGGTTTGGTCATTCGTTTTCTCTCTCTCTCTCTCTCATCTGCGCTGTCTGATGACGTCACACGGAATGGTCGCGCGGCGTGCGCGCGACGGGTGTGCTGGCGGGACGCGGCAGAAGCGGGGCGCGATGCCGGCGGGGCGCAGCCTGTTTGACCACGCTAGCGGCTTGAATGAAAAAATCGCGCTGCGCGCCCGTCGCGCGCAGGCCGCGCGCCCGCGACGGTGCAGTCTGTCCGAGCCTTTAAGCTTAACTGAACTGAAGAACTACGTTGCGAGACTTGCATTTTTGATTGAATTTTGATGGGGTCGCCTTCTTGATGATGGATCCCTCTATTAATACTCCACGATTTACCTTATGGAAACCTGATAGCTACCATACACTTACAGTCTGTGGGATGCATATCTTATAATAAATATTTCTTTTATTATAGGTCCCGATCAAGAAACGAGCAATCTAGCTGCACTTCTTATGATCCCGCATCTTCTAGGACCGGTTCAAATCAGGAAGAAGAAATGTTCTACGGCCGAAGTACGTGAAAGTTTTATCAAACATATTGAAGAAGAAAGACTGCTGAACGAAGAACGACAGAAACGACACGAAAGGAATAAATCCCGTGGTATCACTGTCCAGCCATATGTCGTAGTCGCAGGACCACTTGAAAATATCACCGCAAGGTACATTATTGTTGATGACATAGTGTACGACCTGCCTACCATTGGTTGTGCAGTCGATACCTGCTTTAAAATTATATGGGCTCTATACTTAGAATATCCTTGTGAATGTTTGCGGGTTTGGCAATTCCTGCAGAGAGCTGTTTATAACATTAATTCCAAAGCAGTTAACTTAAAAGAAAATATTTCTGCATCAGTTCTCAGCCTACTGAGTGATTGCAACATCGATAAGGAATAAATAATGGTTGTCTGTTTTTTGTGTGCAGCTCAAGTTATAGATTTTAGAGCTCTCCGGTTTCATTTCCAATTTTTTCATAAGAATCACTACTTTGAACAATATAGGTGTACCGAAAGCGGCTGTTCCAGATCCTACCATCTTTTTAATTCATATCGGCGGCATTATCTTAAAATTCATTCAACTGTGGAGTGTCTCAGAAACGAAGAAAGCCAAGGATCTGTTGATACAAATACTGAAATACCACTCAAAGGTGTTGTTGGTTCATCATCTGTAGTGCCACCATCTTCTACAAGTGATTTATCAGTAATTGTAGCACCAGATGCTGATATCTCTTTGCGTAATGTTTCACTTGAATCAGATTTAGCATTATTTATAGCGATGTTGTATGGAGCTGCGAATCTACCAAGAAATGTTGTCCAGATTATCATTGAAAATTTTCAAAAGATCATATCACATTCTATAATACCTTTAATGCATGAGTTGCTGCAGAAAACGATTAATATTGGGAGGATCTCTTCTTTTAATAGTTCAGATGTAGTGCAAACGATACGTACAGAAGTAAACTCGGTGTTCAGCACATTTTCGTCAGAACATCGTATATTTTCTTTCTTTGAACTCAATCAAACTTATATACCGCCTCAAGCAATTGTAGTAGGCGAGAGCCGCGTATCAAATACTCATGGCGGCAACCAAGTAGTTAATCGTACTATCCAATTTATTCCGTTAAGAGAAGTCTTGCGTGCTTTTTTCTCTCTCGAATCAATCTTGGTTGATACACTACAATATATGGCAAACATTTATAGTGATATCAGAAATATACACAACTTCATTCAAGGATATTACTGGCAATCCAAAAGAGCAGTTCACGCTGGTAGGAATGTTGTGCCCTTATTTTTATTTTTTGATGATTATGAGACGGGTAACGCTTTGGGAAGCCACTCAGGCATTCATAAACTAGGAGCCGTATATGTATCAATACCTTGCTTACCACCGTGGCGTTGCTCTATTCTCTCTAATATCTTCTTAACTTTGTTGTTTCACTCTTCTGATAGAGTGCGATTCGGTAACGATATAATATTCCAACCTGTAATAGATGAACTAAATTTTCTCCGTACTGTTGGTATACCATTTGATGTTCCCAATTTTAATGGAGTAATATACTTTGAATTGGCTCTTATTCTAGGGGATAATTTGGGCATTCATTCTTTAACTGGTTTCGTGGAAAGTTTTTCAGCCAATTATTCTTGTAGAATTTGTAGAGTGACAAAAGAAGTAATGAAAGTTCAGTGTTATGAGGATAATACAATCTTAAGATGTAGTGATGATTATGAGGCTGACCTGTTGGAAGGCATTCCTGGAAACTCCGGTGTAAAGGAAAGATGTGTTTGGCTGAAAGTAGGTGGCTTTGATTTGTTCAAGCAAGTAGGCGTGGATATTATGCATGACATTTTTGAAGGAGTTGGCAAGTATGTCATGGGACTGGTGTTAATGAAATATATTAGTCGTTTCAAATATTTCTCTTTATCTTTGCTGAACGATAGGCTACGTAGTTTTGAATACGGACCAGATAACCGCAACAAGCCTATTGAATTAAGCATGGCTCACATCAGTCAATGTAATGTTCGTCTTAGCGCGTCAGAAATGCTAACTTTCATTAGATACTTTTCAGTTTTAGTGGGTGATAAGGTTCCTGGAGGTGACATCTATTGGACACTTTATTTGAAATTACGCGAAATTGTAGAACTTGCAATGGCTACTTGTGTTTGGGACGGTATTGATGCTGTAATGCAGGACTGTGTAACTCAACTTAATGAATTGTATTTGCTCTTGTCAAATGGATCTCTGAAACCCAAGTTTCACCACCTCACACATTATCATAATGCCATGAAGAACTTTGGTCCGCTTTCATTAATTTCATCTATGAGGTACGAAGCAAAACACAAACTGGCAAAAACATCTGCAAGGGCTTCATGTAATCGAAGGAACATTTCGCTCAGCTTATCTATGAAGCACCAACTCAAATTAAACGAAATATTTGCTAAGGGTTCATTGGATCCAATATTATCTTGGGGGCCCAAGAAACTAAAACTGACACCATGTGATTTAGAAATCATTCAGTCCTGTCTCCATCTAGATGAAACCAAGACTTTGTTCGGTGTCGCTTGGTTTGCCATGTCCTCTGTTCGATATAGTAAAGGTTCTATACTTGTTTGTAGTTCTAAGCCAATCTGCGATCGTAACGACGTAACGTTTTTAATGGTTAGTGGGGTGTACATTTGTGATAATGAGGTTATTTTAATAGGGACTCTGTTGCAAGCAATTTTTTTTGATAGTCATTATTATGCGTATGAAGTTGAACAGCAAGTGAAGAAAATAGCTATTTGGTACAAAACACTTCATTTTCAGACCCCCCATACTTTAAATAAAGTATTTTCACCTCTTAAGAGGTCATTGGTTACATTACGAAGTCCCATTTAAATGTTGCTTGCGTTAAAAGGTACAGAGGACAGTCATAGGCACAAACTTTACTACAGTGGTGCGCAATATTGGTATCTTCAAATCTATGAGATTTTCTTGTTATTCTGTTTTATTGTTCATTGTTTTGCTTTCATTGGTTCGCCATCTTAATTTGTCGAAGGTTGCATGCATGCAAGCAAGCAAGCATGTAGACCTTTTCAAATATGGATATTAACTTATTTTTCTACACATTTGTTTTCAAAGCGATGTTAATTTATATTAGTCACCCAATGGTAAGCAATTTCTGTAGCCTGTGGACGCCTGTGCCATCGATAATAACGATACATATAATAAATAATCAAAAAACTTGTAATTTATACTCTGCATAAAAAATTAAGATTAACGTGCTCTCTAGCGGCACTGGTAATTAATTGTAATAATTCAAATTTGACGACATATAATAAAAAAGTAAGCCTATATCTACTGTATTTTGTATTTCAGTACCTTGTGAATACATCAAACTAGTTTTTATGTAGCTGGATTCTTCGGTCTATGAACTCAAAAGAAAAACGGCCGGTTTAACTTTGGACGCATAGATTGATGAATCCAGCATCGTTAAATCTATTATGATGTATTCACAAGATACTTGAATGCAAAATACAGTAGATAGTGGCCTCCTTTTTTAATGATCTATCGTTAAATTGAAATAATCACGATTATTTACCAGTGGCGCTAGTGAGCACGTCAATCAAATCGGGAGCTGGACAGTTGGGTACCTTTCCTTGTAAGGTGGTCGTATTATATACTCGTAGAATTTATTTTATGGCAGTAGTTCATTTCCATTGGTGGCTACCAATCGCGCATTTATATTAGTCGTGTCTCTCTTAAAGGACACTTTCAAGTCGGCCTTTCGAAGAATTAAGTGTCGCACATAGAAAGGTTAAGTTTAGTGTTAGTTAAGTTCTTTTTATGCGCAGGCGTTACCATGGGAAGAACTAACAAGGTAAGGTACCCAAGTGTCCGGCTCCAATTTGATTTATTTTGATGTGTTATATTGAAATAAATCAAATCGGGAGCTGGACAGTTGGGTATCTTTCCTTGTAAGGTGGTGGTATTATATACTCGTGGAATTTATTTTATGGCAGTAGTTCTTTTCCATTGGTGGCTACCAATCGCGCATTTATATTAGTCGTGTCTCTCTTAAAGGACACTTTCAAGTCGGCCTTTCGAAGAATAAAGTGTCGCACATAGAAAGGTTAAGTTTAGTGTTAGTTAAGTTCTTTTTATGCGCAGGCGTTACCATGGGAAGGACTAACAAGGTAAGGTACCCAAGTGTCCGGCTCCAATTTGATTTATTTTGATGTGTTATATTGAAATAAATCAAATCGGGAGCTGGACAGTTGGGTATCTTTCCTTGTAAGGTGGTGGTATTATATACTCGTGGAATTTATTTTATGGCAGTAGTTCTTTTCCATTGGTGGCTACCAATCGCGCATTTATATTAGTCGTGTCTCTCTTAAAGGACACTTTCAAGTCGGCCTTTCGAAGAATAAAGTGTCGCACATAGAAAGGTTAAGTTTAGTGTTAGTTAAGTTCTTTTTATGCGCAGGCGTTACCATGGGAAGGACTAACAAGGTAAGGTACCCAAGTGTCCGGCTCCAATTTGATTTATTTTGATGTGTTATATTGAAATAAATCAAATCGGGAGCTGGACAGTTGGGTATCTTTCCTTGTAAGGTGGTGGTATTATATACTCGTGGAATTTATTTTATGGCAGTAGTTCTTTTCCATTGGTGGCTACCAATCGCGCATTTATATTAGTCGTGTCTCTCTTAAAGGACACTTTCAAGTCGGCCTTTCGAAGAATAAAGTGTCGCACATAGAAAGGTTAAGTTTAGTGTTAGTTAAGTTCTTTTTATGCGCAGGCGTTACCATGGGAAGGACTAACAAGGATCATTATTTAAAAAAATGATTATTTGTAACACTCGTGTTTATTTTGATTGGCTTTACTTAAGGTGGCGGCTCGCGCTGGAGACCGGAGACCACGACCGTGATTGGCGCTAGGAAATGTCTCCGGTCTTTGTCTCGCTCGCGAACTTATATTGCCTAACGTCAAGTGACGGTCGCGGTCTCTGGTTGCGGTCTCCTGTCTCGGTCTTCGGTCTCTGTCGCGGCGTGAACCGCCACCTTAACATGGATTTAGTTCCATTAATGAATAATGTTTAATTTGTAACTTTCGAGTTCATTTGTATTTGATTTACATGGATTAAGTTCCATCAATAAATATTGTTTACTTTGTAACATCATCGAGCGTGATGTATGCTTGTTTGCCACCAACATGATATTTTTTTAAATAAAATACAACATTATATTTTAATTATATTGTCAATAAATAGGTACCTTGGTTGTCACAAACTCTGACCCATGCCTAATCTTACGAGTATGTCAAAAAATATCGACAATTCTTCTAAGGACTATTGTTTTTTTGTGAAAATTGTTATGAGCTATTTCATAACAATTGTCACAAAAAACAATAGTCCTTAGAAGAATTGTCGATATTTTTTGACATAAGATAAGGCATGTGTCGGAGTTTGTGACAATTGTCGTGTTCTTGGAGACATGTCAAAATCGCTTTTTACAAATGTAGTTTTAATAACGATTGATAAAACATATTAAGAAGTTTCTCTTTAAATATCACGCTGGTGGCAAATAAACATGCAGCCCGCCCAATACTAAGCAGTTTCCGTAGCCTGAGGACGCCTGTGACGTCGATAATAACGATACATATGATATGTCAAAAATGTCGCCAGGTATAATGATTTATGAGTTTACGACTTGTATCATATTCTCTGCATAAAACTTTAAGAGCCCATTAACGTGCTCACTAGCGCCTCTGGTAAATAATTGTAATTATACAAATTTAACGATAGATAATGAAAAAGTAGGCCACTATCTACTGTATTTTGTATTTAAGTACCTACCTTGTGAATACATCAAACTAGTTTTTATGTAGCTAGATTCTTCGATCTATGAACTCAAAAGAAAAACGGCCGTTTTAACTTTAGACGCATAGATTGACGAATCCAGCATCGCTAAATCTATTATGATGTATTCAAAAGATAGTTGCCTCCTTTTTTAATTATCTATCGTTATCGTTAAATTTTAATAATCATAATTATTTACCAGTAGCGCTAGTGAGCACGTTACCCATTAAGTTACTCTTAAGTTTCCCCTGAAGTTAGGTATGCCCGTGCACACAACTTTATACCCACCTAGACGCTGCCGTCCTGTTGCATCCATTTTTCGACAATTGCGTATAGTTTAAAGATGAATAGAGAATAATTTTGTCGGTTATGTTTGTGTCCAATCCACTTAAAGGAACAATTTACCATTATTTACTAAAGCCGCTAAACACCAGAACGACCATATTGTAAAAAGTCGTTACAGCCACCTAGAAAGTTCAAATGAATATCGACTTTATGACCCTAAGCAACGGATTACGAGTGTGCTAATAGAAAAATGACGGTTCGGGTCTTTTATGGCGGGCGATAATAAGGTGTCCGTCAAGATAGCGTACACCGTAAAGATATTCAGAATCTGATGCAGCCAATAAATAGTACCCAAATAGTACCGACGAAATACCTAGGTGAAAAAAATAGTACCCTTAAACTTTTCGAAATATAAGGCCTGTTCACGGTGTACGCTACCGGGGCGTCAAGCTGGCGTACACCGCTTGTATCTTTGGAACGGCTTCGTTTTCGGAAACGCTTTATATGTCAAAAAATAGTACCTAAATAGTACCCTAGGGCCCTAAAATTTCATTTCTCTAGCTATCGTAGAAGCCGAGATATTTGATGACTTAACGGTTAACAAAATTTCGCACCGTCAAGCTGGCGTACCCGGGAATTTCACGTAGAAAGACTTCAAATTCCGAAATGAGGTATATACCAATAAATAGTACCATAAATAGTACCCCTTTTTCATTAATAATAATATACAATAACTATATAGAAAACTGAAAAAAATCAAGGCAAACTTCTCCATACAAATGTATCTTAGTACAGTCATCGATAGAGCTCTAACTTTTCTCATACCAAATACTCGTTTCTGTTAAGATTAAGCAAAACTAGTTATTATCCCGTTTGAAGTGAGCATAAATTTACTTAACGTTTGGCTATGCAGCCGGAAACCTTTTTTTATATAGGTACCTGCCAGCATACAGCAGCAGCAGCCTAGGGTACTATTTGGGTACTATTTTTTGACATATGAAGCGTTTCCGAAAACGAAGCCGTTCCAAAGATACAAGCGGTGTACGCCAGCTTGACGCCCCGGTAGCGTACACCGTGAACAGGCCTTATATTTCGAAAAGTTTAAGGGTACTATTTTTTTCACCTGGGTATTTCGTCGGTACTATTTGGGTACTATTTATTGGCAGCATCAGATTTTAAATATCTTTACGGTGTACGCTATCTTGACGGACACATAATAAGGTAGCAAAACCGCACAATAGTACAAAGGATTGGAGCAACCCAAAACGAAATACTTATACAATATACATATGGCTTAGGGACATAGTCTATATTCAATTGAACTCTCTAGGTGGCTGTAACGACTTTTTTTTTGTGTTTTGTGGCTTTAGTAAGCAATGGTATTGTTCCTTAAAGTGGATTGGGCACAAACATAACCGACAAACTTTTTTTTTTTTTTTTATACAACTAGGGTGGCAAACAAGCGTACGGCCTGCCTGATGGTAAGCAGTCACCGCACTATAACGATATTCTCCGCAAAATAGCAAACCGCAAAGGGAACTAGAAGTTTTATGCTGAGTTTTATGTGTAAATAAGGGGTGTAATAAAAAAACAATAGTACTCAATTATATCAGTATCTTTAATTATGTATGTACAGGACTGTGAATCTCTACTTACAACATTTTGCATTGCATTGTTGTTAATTATTATTTATTTTTCAGGGGGCCAGTTCTCGGGTTCGATTGAGATGATCTCTATTCGAGATTCCATATAATCTCACGATGGAGATGCATTTCGCTCGGACCGAGAATTTGTCTCCTGAATTAAATTGATAAACGTTTTGAAATTGATAAAAAAGTTACACATGATGGAAAATGTATGAGTGTTACCTACCCACTAAATGATTGACATTACAAATAAATTATAAAAGTGAAAATGAAAACAGATAATATACTATAAGATATGTCATGCCATTTAGGTTAGGTCCATTACAATCATCATCATCCTGCCTGATAGCAAGGTTTAAAAAAATATTTTTATTAGGTACCCTTGCTAGCAGGCGGAATGGTGATTGCAATAGATTTAGTTGTAGGTATTATATCACCATTATTTAAAAATGATTAGTTGTAACGCTCGTGTTTATTAGATTGGATTTACTTACATGGATTTAGTTCCATCAATGAATAACGTTTACTTTGTAACATTCGTGTTTATTTACATTTGATTTACATGGATTAAGTTCCATCAATAAATAATGTTTACTTTGTAACACTTGTGTTTATTTCTTCAGTATTCCTCAACAATAGCAACACCTGCAGCTCAGCTGAAGTTGCTGCTATTGTTGGGCAACGGTGCCAGCTACTGTTAGGTATGTAGTTGCTTCTGTTCCACTACAGTAGGAGCTACTGTAGTGGAATAGTATAAACTACATACCTAACAGTAGCTGGCACTGTTGCCCAACAGTAGTAGTAACCGTAACCAATCAGTAAAATCAACTGTCGTGGAACAGTAGCAACTACATACCTAACAGTAGTTGCTACTATTACCGAACAGTTGTCGCAACTGTAGGTAATCAGTAAGATCAACTGTAGCGGAACAGTAGCAACTACTTACCAAACAGTACTTGCTACTGTTCCCGAACAGTTGTACCAACAGTAGCAACTACATACCTAACAGTAGTTGCAACTATTCCCGAACAGTTGTACCAACAGTAGCAACTACTTACCAAACAGTACTTGCTACTGTTCCCGAACAGTTGTACCAACAGTAGCAACTACATACCTAACAGTAGTTACAACTGTTCCCGAACAGTTGTACCAACAGTAGCAACTACATACCTAACAGTAGTTACAACTGTCCCCGAACAGTTGTACCAACAGTAGCAACTACTTACCAAACAGTACTTGCTACTGTTCCCGAACAGTTGTACCAACAGTAGCAACTACATACCTAACAGTAGTTACAACTGTTCCCGAACAGTTGTACCAACAGTAGCAACTACTTACCAAACAGTACTTGCTACTGTTCCCGAACAGTTGTACCAACAGTAGCAACTACATACCTAACAGTAGTTACAACTGTTCCCGAACAGTTGTACCAACAGTAGCAACTACTTACCAAACAGTACTTGCTACTGTTCCCGAACAGTTGTACCAACAGTAGCAACTACATACCTAACAGTAGTTACAACTGTTCCCGAACAGTTGTACCAACAGTAGCAACTACTTACCAAACAGTACTTGCTACTGTTCCCGAACAGTTGTACCAACAGTAGCAACTACATACCTAACAGTAGTTACAACTGTTCCCGAACAGTTGTACCAACAGTAGCAACTACTTACCAAACAGTACTTGCTACTGTTCCCGAACAGTTGTACCAACAGTAGCAACTACATACCTAACAGTAGTTGGTACTGTTCCCGAACAGTTGTACCAACAGTAGCAACAACTGTTAGGTATATAGTTGCTACTGTTCCCAAACAGTTGTCGCAACTGAAGGTAATCAGTAAGATCAACTGTTCGGGAACAGTAGCAACTATATACCTAACAGTTGTTGCTACTGTTCCCGAACAGTTGTAGCAATTGTAGATAATCAGTAAGATCAACTGGTGTGGAACAGTAGCAGTTAATGTTTTCCTTAACTGTTTTCTTTAACTGTTTTCCTTAACTGTTTTACTTAACTGTTTTCCTTAACTGTTTTCTTTCACTGTTTTCCTTAACTGTTTTCCTTAACTGTTTTCCTCAACTGTTTTAATTTTTACTGTTTTCCTCAACTGTTTTATTTTTTACTGTTTTCCTTAACTGTTTTCCTCAACTGTTTTATTTTTTACCGTTTTCCTTAACTGACTTAATCAGTTAAGGTTACTGTTATACCCTTACTGTTTTATTACAGTTAAAGTTACTTATTTTCACAGTTGGCTCCATTTTAACTGATTTTTTCAGTTAAGTTTACTGAAATTTCATTAGGATCCACTGTTTATTTCTTTCAGTGAAGCTGCAAGCGAGGGACGTAAATATGCGATCGAGGCCTTACTTTTTATCTCCCGTGTTGTGTACATCATTTTATGTCTACGCTTGGCCAGAAAGCGGCTTTTTCCGTTCGCGTAGCGTGCGGTAAAACTATTTTCCAAATTATCATTAATTATATTGGACTGACACTATCAGGCGTATTTAATCAAAATGCTCGAATTCACCCCTAAATTAATCACCATTATTAATTTGCAATTGCTGTTATAGTAGAGAAGTCCGCGTAACGATGACCGTTCCTCATACTTTTTCTTAATGAAACAAACTTCGTACGCAATGAGAGGTAAAAATACACACAATGAGCTTCCCCTTATCCTGGCAAGGATGACAAAACTAGTACTTATATACAAATTGTAATTTTATATAATCTTGTTTCTAGAGTTGTCTTATACCTTAAACCCAACATAATTCAAAGGTAGGAAAGGCAGGTAATTTTACGTTAACCACGATGGCGTAGGGTTGCCTATACAAAAGTTGGCAAATTAACGATTGCTGCGATCACAGGAAAAAACTTGGCAACCACAGTTTGTCGTTTTGTCTTTTACTTCACCTTGGCATTATTAAAAAAAAACAACGATTACTTTAAGTGTCTGATAGATGATGATATGATAATTGTTGAAGTAAATAATTTTTATTTGTCAGGATTTAGGGTGGTAATCCCGCCAGATTATGATTATTTTCATTGAATATAATATTCAAAATTGGTTTAAATAGGAAAAAAGACGAGGGCAGTTCGATGCGAGGCCGTATTTTAGACTAGTAACACCGCTACGGTATTACCCATTCACAATTACTTTATTCAATATCGTCATTATACAATGTGTCGAATTCGTGACCGCTTGTCTGTGGTCGTCGTAGAATACATATATCGAAAAAAGAGGTCTCAACTTGAGAGGTAAAATTTCTCGAATAGAGATCTTAACCTGGTACGATTAAAGTTCAAAATTGAATATCCCTTTTATTTGAGTTAGGTCTTTTTGGGATTGATATCGGCAATTGTAGTCAGAATAGTGGAGGTGCATGGCATCACCCAAACGCATAGTAAAAGGGAACAAGCCACCGAATATTATTTATTCATGTCCACAACTGGTTTGAAATATGTCGGCGGTTTGCTAAATTGTTATTCGATATTGGAATAATTCGTCAAATATTAATGGCGATGTCAAAGCAAAACGAACAATTCTGCACATTTGCTGTGGCGTGATTAATCTGAAAGTTGATATCTCTCAATTTAGTATATGTGTTATTCTTCATAGGGTTTTTTTTTTAATTTAAATGTGCACGTTAAGCTAAACATAAGTTTACGTTTAAGCACCGTCGCATGTTGGCTTGCCATTTAGTCAAGAGCAAATCACTTTAAAGAAAATATTGATATGATGAAAATGAAAAAAATCGTCCATTGAGAAGTTTATCACTCTTTTAGTTCAGTAGTTCCATTTAGTTCAGTAGCTTAAAACTCAACAGGTCCATTTACTTCAGTTGATATAGATATGGTATCCTATCAGTCATTTGATCATTCAATCAAGAACTACTCATGTCTCATGCCTACTGCTTTAACCACTTCTAACTTCTTGTGTAGGCGCACACCGACTAAACATGCAGTCAAAATAAAGGTAGTCGGGTATTAATTGCAGCTACTGAGAAGTGCAATAACGTAACGCGTTTATTTAAAAACCTACCCACGCTTGAAATCATCGCGGGTCATTATGACCCAACCTGACGCCGGGTTAACGTGCAATTGGGCCTTTAAGGTCAGCGCGATCTTTTAGCTAAAATTACATATATTTTTGACTTTTTGAGTGTTCTCATGTCATCTTACGCAAATAAAATGTCTCAAACTATGTATATGTCGCAGCCAACTGGTTTAGTTAGCCATTTGGTTAAATGCCTAGCATTTTCACTAAACTATGACCCGCCAGCAGGTCGACGAAGCCCCGCTGCGCGGGGCTTCTATTACTGCTCTGAGGGACATAAGCTGACTAACAAACATAATCTAAAATAAGGAGTGTATTTAATGAAAAGGCTAGGCAGCTAACCAAATGGCTAACTAAACCAGTTGGCGGCGACCTATATAATAAAACAAATTTTGCCTTGCAAGCAAGCAATGACACTCTTTGCTTATATTAATACGATCCCATTGATATTATATGGCTTTTTGGTTTAGGAAGGCAGTAAGGTATAAAATATCAAACGGAATCAGAGACGTTGAAGTTAGTGTAAATTTAATTAATTTGTCAAGCCAAGAGGCTCACAAAGGATTATTCCTGCTTCGTAATTAACCGTCAAGATTCTGCGAAACTAATATTATGACGAATCGCGGTTGCTTCGCGGTTCCCAGTGCCTCCCATTACTGTAACCTGAGTTATGATATTTCTACAGCTTATTTATTAATACCTTAAGTATGTATACGTATGTGTACGAATATTTTAAACGTTCACAGTCCCAATTGAAATTGTAAAAAAAGATATGAATATGACCGTTTATGCCGCAAAAACCGTATATGTCGACACTCTCAAGGAAACCAAAATTCATAGGGCACTTTCCGTTGACCTGGAACTATGAAATTTGGCAGGTAATACCGTCTTATACTACAAGTATAGGGAAAAATGTGAAAACAATACATTTGTAATTAAATTATAAAAATATATGTATGTATATATGTATGTAAATACTTTATTGCACATAAAATCACACAGAAGACCCCTTACGATAAGCTCGCCTTTGTACATAACCATTGATTTTTGTACTAACAAAAATCAATGGTTATGTACAAAGGCGAGCTTATCGTAAGGGATCTCTTCCATCTAACCTTTGAGCAGATGAGAAAGAATAATACCACAGAAGGTAGACAAACTAACAAACTTGATTCATTTACTTACACAAAGAAAATAGGACATGACCAATTATACATATCAGATATAATCTAACTACATATATAAACATATACTACTAAATAACTAATATAGGATTTATTTAAAGTATTTGTACGGAACCCTCGTTGGGTGAGTCCGACTCGCACTTGTCCGGTTTTTCTTTGATGTCGCGCTTTCACCCTGTAGTGATTTTTGTCCATAGCTCATCAGGCCATAGATTAAAAAATACAGTTTCTAATCCTTGTTCTGAAACTGTGAACATCATGCGACATTTTGGCTTAACTATCGCAGCCAAAGTATAAAGATAAACAAGTAGTCCAACTTCAGCCGTTTAGGAGCGCGCGACACGTATTTACACAGACGCATGATCGTGCATCTGTGCGAGTGCGTTCCATACTGGAACATTCTTGCGCATTCTTAAATCTTTGCTTGTAGTGCGTTCGTGCAGGGCGCGCACACATTCAAGCGCGCGATGTACCTTTTGTACTAAGAAAAATTACTGTATCATACTGTGTCCCAGCCTCGTAGACGGTAACATACTCACTTTGCCCTCATAATGAACCACTCTGCACGAGCCCAAGTTTAAGCCTGCCATCCGAAAACAATTTGTGTCAAAGATTTCCCCGCAGGCCGCCTGAACGACTCATACGCCGACAAATTCAATCCGGCTGTATACTGACTATCTGAGAGCGAATTTAAAACAGTTTAAGAAGCTGAGGGACGTTAAATATGCTCGCAAATATTTTACGTTGCAAATATGGTAGAAAGAAAGTACTTCTGATATAATTGTGACGTGCAACTTTTTGTTGCACGACTTTACACGTTCGCCGGCGCCACTTTCGTCCGCTGTTGGACATAGGCCTCTCGAGCTACTTATTTCCAACCGCTGCTGGCTACTTCTTCTAACTCGCCGATTCAGTACCAGTTTATTCACTAGGGCAGGGCAGGGCAGTTGTGGCACTCATATTAAGTCGTTTTTCTTTGAGTACTTTCATATACTTGTCTGTATTACCTATTTTTGCGGCCTATCGCGGAGTAAGCGACACCTGCTTATGGCCAGTTACGATATTTGTATAAGAGATGAACGGAATTTGAAATGTGAGGAAGCGGTCGAAACATGATATGAGTTCGGAATAATTCTGAAACTGATTCAATCCAATAACCGTTATGAACTGAGATTTGTTCATATTGAACTCGAGGAACTAAATTTAATTGAATTCCGGCTAATTGATACTGGCAGTTCGGAGCGTGATTTCGTATCGGATACGATGCGCTTAAGTTATTAAATTTCTTGTATTAAGAACTTAAACTTACAGTAAGTTTCTTCTCCCTTTTACATGTCTTATATTCTTTTCTCTTCTTTTCTTTTGGCGCTTCAGGTAATGACCTTCTGGTGAGAAGAAGCGCCGGAAGAAACTCACCAGTTTTTCTTTTTCACCATTTTACAAGTGTTCCAACAATATGACGTACGACGTACAACGTACGACGATTATAGAAAAAGAAAATGTTTTAATATTATAGGCAGTGATCGGCACCTACGGTGCAACAAAAGTTCAATGACCTCAATCATTATGCTAATGTGGATATGCTCTTGGATTACGGGATTCGAGTTGTTGAAGGAGGTCAATGGTTCTGAGTTTAGTAAGCACCTACATGGAATAAATTTGAAATGCAGTACAAAAAAAGGCAGGATTTAACATTTTATACTGAAATAAACCTAATTTACTCTTTCAAATTGTTTAAATATTTCTTTGGCTATGGAACCCTACACTGAGCATGGTCCGACATGCTCTTGGCCAGTTATTTAATAATGATAAGTATTGTGTTTTGAATTAGGCGTTAAAATGTAGGTAGGTACAAGGAACGTTTTTTTAGGCATCACCAAGAATTTTAGCCTATTTGCCCCATTTCTATTTTTCTTATTAGTTATTTATTCATGTATTTTTTTATTTCTCCATTAAGTAAGTTGATTTAAGTTGGTCTCCATACATAGTAAAGAAGGCTTTAATTTTATCAAGTGACATCAAATTTGGTACAAATGTGCTACATTCCATAGCCTGATACATTTTGTCTGCGCGACACAACATTATAAAGGCATTTTTATTTTAAAATGTAGGGTTAGGCGAAATTTAAGCTGTTTAAATTCCGTCTAACCTGTCAGTCTCTGTCGAAATATTATGGAGTATGACACTAATCGTCAGTTTTGTGACGACCTGTTAACTGTCACTTTAAATAAAAAAGCCAATAAGTCTCATAAACTTAAATATAAAATGACTAATAGAACAACAAAATACATTCGTTGTAAATATATATGCATTGTATGGTACCAAAATACATAAATCGGCTTTTTTTTAACTGTTACACTTGTGACTGGGTTATTCTTCAGATATCGTCGACCGTAGGCTGAATTACGGTAAGGGACATTGTTCTGCTTGTTCCTTACCGTAATTCAGCCTACGCTCGACGATATCGTCGGCCGTAGGCTGAATTAAGGTAAGGGACAAAATACGATTTTTCAGGAGAAGCCGACAAAGTTTTTTTTCGGACTAAATCGTACATAACTTTTATTGTAATTAACCTTTTTTGGGTTTGATTTCACACGTAATCTTATATTTAAGTGTTCTATCTCCCTGTGCAGTGTTTATTTAAATAATTTAGTTATTATAGAAAATAGACGTCCCTTACACTAACGTATTTCGTGCGTAATGTCCTTTACATACCAAGATTACCAAGTATTTTGTAGTCTCGTCTCTTACCGTAAATTGGCCTATAGGTTGTGTAAAATATATTGACAAAAAAATAGCGTAAGGAATTCGTTGAAATAATGTATGGAAGAAAAAATAGAGTAAAGGGATCGTTGAAAAAGAATTAGTACACACTTTTAACGTAAGACGTATTTTTAGATTGGAAATAGTTATAAACATTCATGTAACAGCTATGAAAATGTATTGAACTGTGTGTATATTTTTTGTGTGTCCCTTACATGGAATATTTGTACACTGTAAAAGTTGATTTCAACTAGACGTGTGCGCCGCGCCGCCGCCGCATTTTTAGCCACGCCGCTGCCGCAGGTCATCCGATCGGCGTAAAGTCGGCTTGAATAAGATTTTATTGTTGAAGCTCATTTTCGTATTAATAAACAAATCTAACACTATTTAACGCTTTGTTCTGTCAGTTTATAGAAAAATATTTGGTCAAAATGACGTTTTATCTTATTTATTTTTGGGATAATGTTTTCTTGTGATCCTCGTGCAAGATTTTAGAAGTACAAAACATGAGAAAGGCTAATTGAGTAACATATACGGAGACATTCATTAATTCGTATAGGTCTACCATCAAAAATTCTGCAACGAACAGTCTCGTGCTTTAGGTACCTGTTATAGATTTTCTGGTATGGGGGCAGACCCACGCTACGTCTTCAGGTTCATGATCTCCATTTGAGAACTTTTCCATCTCATCGGCCATCATTTCTTTGAGCTATTTGCCACCTCATCTTATTTACTCTGAAAGCCATGGAAACTGGCTTCTTCTATGGGTTTTCTAATTTCTGATTCGATCACGTAAAAACATTCTGAGCATTGCTTTCTCTGTAGGACGTTGCTACTTTGACCCTACCAGTGAAATCCGTGCTTTACTCTGGAGACGCTGCGGGATTTCGACGGCGATGGCAAGTTGACTGCTTCGAATAAACTCTTTTTCGAAGTTAAATCTAAAGAAACTGGAAAGAACGATCCCAGTCTAAACGCTTGGTGAATTCCTCCGACACTACGGTACATAGTTTCAGGGAAATGACGTCTTACACCTTTCTGAAGGTGAATTGGAATTGGACATGTACTTTTGATCGAGCTTTTTCTCGGTATTTGGATATTAATTTAAATTAACTGAGCTCCTGAGCACTTTAGTCCAGAGATACTGCCACAGGTCTGAGTACTCTAGGGTACCTTGACGTTGGTCACTAACTCTAGAACGATAAACCTTCAGTAAGTGCAAAAATAAGCTTATTTTTTAGTACCTAATATCCAACCTTAGGTTAATCGCAAAATCTAACTGTTTGGATACCGTCTGGAGAATTTAAGTTAATCTTAGCAATTCTCTAAATACCGCAACAAGGTCTTTGGCAGTGATGACGTACAAAATAGAATCGTGACGTGACCTCTCACTAAAGGCTAAACCTCCTCCTCTTCAGAAATTAGGAAATACTTAGAAGACATCGAATTTTTTATCAAAGCATTTTTCTGACTTTTTGGTTTTCGAGCTATACACCCAAAACTCATTGCCACTTCAACCGATGGCCGATGGGGTATAAAGGTTTATGAATGGAGACCACAAACTGGAAGACGCGGTGTGGGTCTGACGGGCCAGAAAGATGGTCTGATGGTCTGATGGCCTGATCGCCGGGAGTCGATAGGGACAAAAGCCTATGACTATTTGTTGTAAAAGTCTTTAGGGGAGACCCCTGTTTAGCTGTAGATGTCTACGAGTTGAAATGATGATGAGATGGCTTTTGAATCGTGATACATGATCCACTTTGCTCATTTTCACTTTTTTATTCAGAATTCCGTGTGTAAATATATATTTTTCGCGTTAAATAATAAGTTTAAGTTAGTATTGTTACATTTTAAATAACGCTGGATTCGAAATTACAGTTACAAATCTTTTTTTAGTGTGTTATTTACTAAGTGTAGTAATTGCTGTCTGCGTCGGAGCAGCCCGTTTAAATTTTTTTGTTTGTCCTTATTTATCACTTAGGAAATAATTGTCAAAATCACGAACAAAATCCCAACCAAACGTCAGATTTTTTTTAGATGCCCGCACGCAACTGTAGCGTCCTCTCTTTCGCACACAGAGTGACAATGTAGGATAAAAAGGGATGGCAAATGTGCACGGAACCTAAATATAAATCGAATCAAATTAGTGTAAGGGACACACTGTTCAAAATATAATAATGTAAAATGGGGTAAGGATTATTTATTTCAAAACTCGTGCACACATTTTAAGGTATGGGTATTATTGACTTATGAGACGAAAAAGCCATTAGGGTAAAGCTAGTGTCATAAAGTTTTCTCCAAAAATATACCATGTAAAGGTAATTCCTTGATTGCGAAGACCTTTACTTTATTCAAAGTGGGTTGGTGGCAGCAATTACACCATTTTAGGTTACTATATTATAATTTTTTTCAGATACATTGTTTTTGTGGGACAGATTCTATTTTGGACCCAAGAAAATCAGTAGTGTAAGGGTCATTTTTTTCAAGCTAGAATTTTTTCATAAATATCATTCGAAAGAGCGTAAAATTCTGAACAAAACTGTATATTCAACTCATTTTGTGCGTTTTGTCCCTTACCTTAATTCAGCCTACGGCCGACGATATATGTCTGTCTATTTAGTATGAAAAAGGGCCAGAGGAATAAGGTGACCGCAGACATATTTCTGAAGAATAACCCGACTGTACATGTTATTCGCAACAAAACAGATTTGTTACGGAAACTTTTTCAATAAAATGAATAAGCACCGCGATTACGATGTTACTGGCAACTGTCGAATGTTTATGGCTACAATTAACTTGGAATAATGGCTTTCGACCGAGTGGATTTATCCTGGTCATAGTTCAGCGCATGGGTAGTCGTTCATACTGGGCGAATGAAAGTTAACATGGGACTGCCTTTATTGTCTACTGCCTTTTGCCCGTGACCACAGAACACTAATGTTATCAATGTGAAAGTTTGTGAGGATGTTTGTTAAATAACTCGGTAAAAATTGGATGCATTGAGCTGAAATTTGGCATGCAAGTAGACCAAGTCCTGGATTGAAACATAGGATACTTTATATCCCGGTAAAGAGTTCCTATATGGGACAGTAACGGGAACAACGCGGGCGAAGCCACGGGTAAATGCTAGTAAGTAATAGTATTACGTACAGAAGTGTCTCTTTCTAACAAAACTGATGTTCGGGTCCGACCACCGGACGGAACGCACTGGATTCAACCGTCTCTCTATCGCATAACTCGTGCTCTTTCTGTTCGCTGACTAAGCCCCGTCGCGGGGGCAAAATTTGGTACTAGTAGTCGCGGCGAAATGAGCCACTCCGCGATTTCGCCGCCTTCTGGTAGGTATACAGCGTGTAAGTCTAATACGGGCAATAAATTAAATCGGACATAGTATTCATTAGTGTAATCATGAAGTAAAAGGTTTTTTTAAGTTGCAGTTCATTACGACCCCATAATTATTATTTTTTTAATTTCTCAGCAGCAATGTACTGTAAACATGGTTGCGGTACGGCGGTACCGAAATGTCAACGTAACTGTCAACGAGCGTTTAACGTGAGTGTGTTTGCATTACATTGCGGGCTGAATTATTTTGTATGGACAAAATACTGTTGCAACTTTAAGTAAATGTTATCTAATTACCTTCACTTTGTCCTATACTAACCACCGTTAAGAGATTCGCCCGTATTAGACTTACACACTGTATAATTACCAAATCTTGAACATGATTTATAGTGTTATTTGCAGACGATATTTCCCTTCTCTTCAAGGTGGACAAAAAAGATAACTATGATGTCAATCATTTGCTGAATGCCGCGCCGCGACTTCGTCCGTGAGGAATTCCGATTTTTTTCATACAATTTTTCATCCCCCGTTTTATAAAATGTCTCTCTCAGTCGGCACTAGCGATGGGCGAGTCGAGTTGTCTGATTCGAAAAACTCGAAAAGTTGATTCGAATCGAGTTCATTTGCAACCCTAACTACCTAACTCTAGCTAGAATTGATACGGACTGGATAACGAATGCGAGTTATGCGAGTGCACGCGAATCAGCGATTCGCCAACTCGAAACTCGTCTCCATTATCGACTTCATCTTCACTTACCAACAGGTGAGATCAAAGTCAAATGCTTAGCTATCGTGAATAAAAAATAAACTCTACGAATATTCATTTTGTTACGAATACGCTGAACTCGACTCGAGTTGCCGATCCGTTGGGCTGATCCCATCCGATTGATGCGATCAGGGCTCGGAAACCGGTATTTGCCCCATACAAAAATACCGGTATTCTTTCCGTTCTTATCGTTCTTTGGTTTATTATTTCGTTTTTTAACCAGACAAATAAGTAATACGAAAAATAATACGAAATCATGACTTAAATACATTACTGAGCTGTACATAAAAAGCATAAAATAATTCAAAATATTGGGCTATTTCGGGGTTTTTGCAAAATACCGGTTCCGAGCCCTGGATGCGAGTCTAGTCAACTCGTGTTTCGATTCAAGTTAGCGGCCGAGTCAACTCGAGTTCTCAGATGAGTTGGGATAAAATCAACTCTTAACATCGCTAGTCGGCACTCTTTTACAGAATGGTCGTGGTTATGGGTGGTGCGGTTGTAGTCCCTGCTTTCCCGATGTTTCTCCATCTCTCTCTATTAGCGGCATTCCAGGAACACTCTGCCACAGGACATTGCGTGACAGATTTCACAAGCTCTAACCATCTTGTTGGGGATCGTCCACCTTCCACTGGACCTTGTACCAGACTTTCCATCGGATGAACTTTCCGGGTGACTTGTTCAAAAAACTTTAGGATACGTAGTTGAACAATCGACGATAGCCTTTGTTTGATTCGGTGTTCCTTCAACATGATGGATACCTACATCGGTGCGATGCCCGGTCCAGCTGATCTTATAAAATTTGTATTTCGAAAAGTCCTTTCTTAATGCAGCTAAACGTACCTCAAACAATATACATATGTGTTTCAAATTTCAAATCTTTCCCTACAGCGGTTTAGGCTGCACGGCGTCCGCCATTTAGGTACCTTAGTCACGGAATTGTTGTATATAAATAAATACATAAATAAATAACTGGGGAAAATCTTACACAAATTGAACTAGTCCCAAACTACTATACTATGTGTACTAGACGACGATGCACATGGTTATATAGATAAGTATAGATAGAAAACATCCATGACTCAGGAACAAATACTCGTGCTCATCACACAAATATTTGCCCTTACCAGGATTTGATCCCGGGACCTCTAGCTTCGTAGGCGGTGTCACTTCCCCTAAGCTAAACGCGTCGTAACATATGTATAGGTTATCACGCGATTTTCACCATCTCATCATGATTATGTCCCAGCAGGGACAAGCTTTGACATGTCACGGGCCGGCACTAGACGTATCTAATATATCAGGCAGTCGGCTCCAACGTATAGATAATCATAGTGATGTCACAGTGTAACCACATACAAGGCGGTCGAAAACAAAAGAGGAGGAAAAATAAATTAAGCGGTAATTCTCACAAAAAGGTCAGCTTAAAATCCGGTTTGATTATTGATCTAATAATTTAAAAGTTTTAGAATCCTTCTTAATATTATGAATGTGAAAGTTCGTAGGTAAAGATGTCTGGTTGTTTGAACGTTTGAATTTGCTACTAAATAATGCGTTAATGAGGATGCGGATTCTCATATCAATGCGGAAGTTTCGCGGATGCGAATGCGGACGGAATATCCGCAACATCAGCTTTGGACGTTACTTTCAGAGGATGAATGTCAGCTCACTTATTCTCATTGGCTTATTTTTAGGGTTCCGTACCCAAAGGGTGCCAACGGAACCCTATTACTAAGCCTCCGCTGTCCGTCTGTCCGTCTGTTCATCTGTCACAGGGCTGTTACTTTTGAACCGTAATAATCAGAAAGTTGAAATTTTCACAGAATGTGTACTTATTTCTATTGCCAATATAACAACAAATATAAATAATTAACCACACTGTCACACTAATATTATTAATGAGAAAGTTTGTTAAGATGTTGGGATGTTTAGATGTTCGGATATTTGGATGTTTGTTACTAAACAATGGGGTATAACAACTGGATGGATTCAACTGAAATTTGGCATGCAAGTAAACCAAGTCCTGGATTGAAACAAAGGCTACTTTATATCTCGGTAAAGAGTTCCTTTGGGTCAATAACGGGAACAACGCAAGCGAAGCCGCGGGTAAATGCTAGTACGTATAAAAAATAAAAGGGGAACAAGAAACGTGTCTTTTTCGCCTTTTTTTGACGACGGTACGGAAACCTTCCTGTGCGAATCTGAGGTTTTTTTATTTCAGCCGAAAGTGTATGGGCGTTGACGTACTGTATATCTTTAAACTATGGCGATCCCAAAGCCACGACGGATGTCCGCACATGGTTATTTACAACCTAGCCGACAACCTCGTCAAATATTATGTGAAACCTAAAAACAGTTCGTAATCGGAGTTAATGCTGCTGTGCTCCGTCAAAGTCCAAGCGACAACCGTACCGACACAAAACTGTTATTGCCCGTTAATAAAATGATAGCTAGCTAGTTATTATTCCGTGGGACCGATTTTGAGCGTCAGTTACACTTTCATACTTATTATATATCGATGGATTTACGTTAGCATTATCTAATTGTTGTTTCTTGTCAATAAAATCTTCTTTTTCCTTCTAGACCTTATTTGCCTACTCGTCCGCACTATCCATCTAGCACGGTTTGGGCAAAGTATAAAGACAGGCAAGTAGTTAAATTTCGGCCGTTTAAGAGCACGCGATAAGTATTCAAGGTACGAGGCGCAGACAGGATCCGTACTGGGGCATTCTTAAGGCGAGGTGAGACCAGAATCGGGCACGGAAGCCTAGTGTCCAAATCATTTTTAGAGCACTTATTTGACTCTTAGGTCACTGTAAAACATATATAATAATATTCAGAACTGTATCTAGGGCTTCCTCTCACTTAGAACACGATAGCGAACACTTCGCTCGATAGAAAAGTAGCGCGAAAACACTATAAAATAAAGTATTTTTTTCATTTTTTTTTCATTTTGTTCATCACCAGTTACCTTTTCTGACAAAATTAATACCTGACAATCATGATTTCACAGTCATGCAGGGCATCCTCTCATGTTTGGGTTGATAACGTATACTTTTATGTTAGAAATCGAAGATAATCTGCAATAATCTGCATTCCGCCCGACCCTAGTTTGTATGTGAAATGCGAGCCAGGTCCTACCGCGCCTTAAGCTTTCGTAAAACTTTGCTCGTAGTGCGTTCGTTCATGGCGTACCCACATACAAGCGCACGATGTACCTTTTGTAAGAATAAAAATTACATGCTGTATTATAGTCTGGGGCTGCGAGCGAATGTTATGGCAATAAATATTTTTTTTTTATTGATGAAATTATATTCGGAACGTGATTGACCGTAAAGTTGTGAATTATCTGTCCTCTTTGTGATGCAGCGAGCTAATGCGTGGGAGGCCGGCAACCCGGCCGGCAACCGGACGGACAACCGGCAACCCATCCCGTGCGTGGGCAATTATCCGGGTGCACCCAGTGTGCAGCATTCATAGTCTAAGGTACGGCCTAAAATTACCTTACCTCATCTTTTTCTTGATGAAACCAACATTGCATACAATAAGAAAAAAAATCTCCATTAGGGCAAAGCAGATAACTTGTGGGCAGTGCAACTAACGTTCTAAAATTATGATTAAGATTATATTTCATTCAAAAATTATTTACTCCAAATGTTCATTTGACATTTAACGCATTTTTTTTAATGCAATGCCGACAGATATAAAGTAGGTAATTAATATACATAAATACAACGATGAGGTGTGCTTGGCAACTTTTTTTTATCGGAATACCGTAACTGATTTAGATAATTTGTAACCTAAAAATCGCCAATTTTGGCATAAATAGGTAACACTATACAAGGTTACTATAAAATTATCTTACCCTATATGATGTGTTAACTGTTAAGTAAAAAAGTCTAATAAAGAAATTGGAAATATCACTTTTTGTAAGGAGAAATGCCAATTCACAATGTGCTAGGTTTGTATTATTGTGTTTATTTTTACCCTTTATTTTATCATCATCATCATTTTTACCAAACGCCAAATTCAATTCGGGTGGGCAGCGTTCGGAAAACTGACCTTGGGCCGTCCAAAATCCTGCAATATCTCAAGACCAAGGTTTTTACCAATGTGTGTTGCCAGTGATGCCCTTATCTTATTGCATACAAAATTTGTTTTATGAAGAACAAACCGGACGAGTGCGAGTCGGACTCGCCCACCGAGGGTTCCATACAAATACTGAAAAAAATCATTTAAGATTATTATTTATGATTTAATTACAAATGTATAGTTATCAGATTTTACCCTATACTTGTAGTATAAGACGATATTACTTGCCAAAAATCATAGTTCTAGGTGAACGGAAAGTACCGTATAAATTTTGGTTTCCTTGAGAGAGTCGAAATGTATCTTTCTTTACGTTAACTTCGAAGTTTGATTTTTTCACAGCTTCAAGGAACCATTGACTTGTGTATGTGGTTTTAATTTCAACTCAATACCTCCACGGGTTCCCGAGATAAAGGGTCTTGACGGACGGAGAGCCGCACAACAAAGTGATCTTATAAGGGTTCCGTTTTTTCCTTTAGAGGTACGGAACCCTAAAAATTATGAAGGAAGGTCGTTGTTAGGCGGTCTCTTATACTACAAGCTGCCTTTTGTGGCTCTGCGGTTATTTCAGTCAGCTTTAATATGTTCGTTTGCGACGACGGGTTGAATTACCAGTTTTGTTTCAAGCTCCATGCTTGTGTGCAATTGAAATACACTTTTCTACCTTATACATATAAATACGTTAGTTAGTCTGTTGTGTCGTTCGTTAGGCAATAACAGTGAATCTTATCCTTATGAAACTAAAACGCGTGATACAAGTGTATGTACCTCGCGTGCTAAAAAGAAGTGGTGGCGGCCTACTTTGCGCGCCGTTAACTTCAGTTGCCGTCAATATTATTATCACATTTGAAAATCTGATAATTGTATGATATTCCATTAAGGCGAGGTGAGACCAGAATCGGGCACGGAAGCCTAGTTTCCAAATCATTTTTAGAGCACTTATTTGACTCTTAGGTCACTGTAAAACATATATAATAATATTCAGAACTGTATCTAGGGCTTCCTCTCACTTAGAACACGATAGCGAACACTTCGCTCGATAGAAAAGTAGCGCGAAAACACTATAAAATAAAGTATTTTTTTCATTTTTTTTCATTTTGTTCATCACCAGTTACCTTTTCTGACAAAATTAATACCTGACAATCATGATTTCACAGTCATGCAGGGCATCCTCTCATGTTTAGGTTGATAACGTATACTTTTATGTTAGAAATCGAAGATAATCTGCAATAATCTGCATTCCGCCCGACCCTAGTTTGTATGTGAAATGCGAGCCAGGTCCTACCGCGCCTTAAAGGGCTCTCCTCTAACTGCACCAGAAACGAGGTACTTTGCGGCCTATTATAAGGCACGTAATGTCAATATTTCATTGCATGATTGAGAAATAGTACGTACATTACATAACTAGGGTGGTAATACAAAGAAAGGCCGAGATCGCAGAAGTTTAGGCTAGGAAGGCTTTTTCCGTACGTGTAGCGTGCGGAAAAAGTCACTTTATGGCCAAGTGTAATCATAAAACGATGTACACAACACGGGAGATAATAAAGAAAGCCCTCGATCGCATATTTACGTCCCTCGCTTGCAGCTCGGGCCGCAAACTTCTGCGATCTCGGCCTTTCTTTGTATTACCACCCTAGTTGTGTAATGTACTAAATTGACTCTCTTTTAATTTCCCAGAACCAAATAATTCGAATCACCTTAATTAACCTTGATTGAAACAACAACTCAATAATAACCTATCAACGAAGGTCCATTGTTGGTGGAAAACATTAGCGAACATTTGCGGTCCGGCCGCAAAGACAAACACACAATCAGGCTTGTTAGCCCAAGACTGATCGGCGGCTGTTTGTGTTGGAAAAAGTGTGCTGCGGGCAGGTTCTGTTGTAGGCATGCGAGTTAAATTTAATGTAGTTATAGTCTGACCGCCGACTTAAGAGTAAAAGTCATAAAAATGAGCTATTTGGTTATTATAGAAAGAGTGTAAGTGATTTCTTACGTATACAAAAACCTAACGTAATATAGTTAGTACTAAGGTACAATATCAAATGACAGCGCAAAAATTGCAAATGCAATAAAAAACATTGAAGGGTAGGGTTGCAACAATCGGGAATTTTCAACTAGTGCCTATTCCGTTGAATCTGATTTAGGGGTTTATGGTCATGTTTTAATATTTTACTCACTTATTACAGTTCTGACAACCCTATGCAGGTGTAAATATACCTTTTGTATTTAAAACATAAAAAGCATTTTGAACTTTAATGGAAAGTGTTTAGGTCTAAATTCACTACCTACTTCGTACTACGACTTGTCACCTTTCGAAGTAATAATGCTATTGTAACAAGTTTTATGGCTTTTTACTCTTACGGCGCCGGATGAACTATACAGTCATCGGCAATCGTATACCGGGTGGAACTAGAAATAAACATAAACTTCCAAGGAACATAACTGAACAAACTAAACTAAACTGATCTATTAACAAATTCAAGAATTGTGTAAAGCGTAGCCTCATTTCTAAAGCTTATTACAGCACACAATACTACATGAATGATGAAACACCGTGGGATTCACTGTGCTTGGAAATAATTATATTTTAATATAATGTTATTTGATTAATTAGTTGTGTTTATTTTCTGTTTTTGTACTTACCAATTGTTTTGACACTTAAAAAATCTAAGAAAAAATGGTTTTAATATGTATTTATTTTTTAAGTTGTATCATGTGAATCGCAGATTTTTTACATTTCTGTAAGATATTTAGTAAGCATTCCATTAATTTTACATCTCCATTAATTTTATATTATTTTATTTGCCTTGTTTCGACGCATAGAGACCTTTTACATCTCTAAAAATGTAGTTTTAGGTTTGATGTAATGTATTAATGAAATCTAAAGTATTAATGTCATATTGTTGTAATATGTTTCAAAAGAGAAACTGGTGAGTGTCTTCCGGCGCTTCTTCTCACCAGAAGGTCATTACCCGAAGTGCCAAAAGAAAAGATTAGAATCAGACATGGAAAAGAGCCCTTGAGGGGCCTACTTGCAGTTTTTTTTAATTTTAATATTTGTACAACTCTACAGCATCTCTGTCGCTACTGACGTGACTCACTGTACACGCTGCTACCCGTGCCTGCGCGTGAATTCTGAATGGAAAGTAATTTTTTGGTCAGCCGTTATTAAAATTGATCCGCAAAAAAAAATAAGCAGTTAAATCATTTGGGCAGCATACAAAGATTTGGCTGGCAATAAATAAAAATCGGTCGGCAACTCTTGTTCAGCAAATAATTTAAAAATGGTTAACATTTTAACCAATATTAATCTGCTTTATTTATCATTTGTCTGCCTAATAAACAGTCGAGCTGCAAAATAATTACTTGGCCGGCAAGATTTTACAATTGGTTAGCAGATAAAACATGCGTGGATTGCGTTTAGTTTGAAAAATCAGCAGTACTGTGGGCAGAGCGATACAGACCACGTGACGCGAGCAGCCAATCGTGGGCGTGTTTGCTCTGTCATTCGGTGATTGTCAGCTGTCAGTGTCAAGTAGTAGTGTTTATCAATTATCAGTGATTTTTACCGTATTGCTATTTTTGAAGATACTGCTTACTATAAAATGTAAAAAGCCTGCGAAAGTCCGAATCTAGGGCTCTCGCTGATTAGGACGCGTGCCGACACTGCGCGCCCTAGAGTGTTTTTATAGAGCCGGAGGCGCGAAGGGAGAGCAGCCCTCGCCCGCCATGAAGCGCGGGAACGAGTGAGGCGAGCGGCTGAGGCTGGTCGCCGAAGGCGACCAACAAGCCGAAGCTGCGGAGCCGAGCGAAGTGACCGTGCGTCGTCATGCAAGGGCGGAAGGGCTGCTGTTCCCGCAGCGCCGGAGATACGGAAAGTCAACTTTTTCAACTTTGAAGTGGAATATCTCGGTTATTTTTGATTTCAGAGAAAAGTTTTTACCATAAAACATGCTTATTTTAGCGAATTCTATACGATAAAACAATAATAAATAGGTGTTATAATGACACCAACATCCATCAAAATTTTTAAGTCTTAAAAATTTGTCAACTTGAAGTCGAATATCTCGGACGTTTTTTATTTTAAAAATAGAAGTTTTTCTCATAAAATATGCTTATTTTATTGTAAACTCGAAAATTTTATTTAGATGTGCCCTTTTGCGTTATTGCGGCAGAATAGTAAAGTTGCGCCCATTTTGTGCATGCCAATTAGGTTTTATTGCACCTTTCATTTTGAAGAACAAAATGAAATATTTTGCTTACCTACTGATTGCCTGCCAAAATTTGACTAACCGTAGATCGCTTAATGCAGCTCAAATATTTAATTTGCTGACCAAAATAATTTAGAGCAGTTCAGTATATCATTAATTGCAGCCTGATTTATAAATGTTTGCTAACCATAAGTTGCTACCAACTAGCTATTTTGGCTGACCAAATACATATTTCTGCTGACCAAAATATGAATATTTTGCTGATCGATTAAATGATACCCATTCTGAATACTTAGAGGACTGAATACACGTAGTTTTTGTATGAAAGTTTAAAAAGTTTATTAAAAAAAGTTCAAATGCTTTAAAAAAACAGAAAATCTCGGTTCTGTTTTTTTAAGCATTTGAAAATTCTTCAAGGAAGATATATTTGCATAAATAACATTTCTAATAGCTTGCTCGGAAGCAGGTAGGATTTTATTGACTTTAGATTTTTTTATATTTAAGGTTATATTGAAGATTTACAAATTTCTTTTACATGTCAGTTAAAAAGCAAGCTAAATCGAAGTCCATCCAAATATCGGAAAACAGCATCATATTTATCCACTGAACATTCAATCCGCCCTCGACCCACGAACTGCCTCCTTCCCGGCACCTGCTCCCATTTGCATATAGAACTGTTCTAAATTGACTTACAAAAACCGGCGTCAGTTAGCATCTATCTGCCGGGCGGCGGATGGGTCAATCTGCCCGCGAACGCTCTAATCGGACTTCAACACATAAGCAGAGGCCGGAATTCTCGTGGCACTTTGTCATAGGGACTTCTCGTTTATTTTTTTATGAAATACGGGGCAAACGAGCAGACGGGTCGCCTGATGGTAAGCAATCACCGTCGCCCATAGACACCTGCAACACCAAAAGGGTCACAAGTGCGTTGCCGGCCTTTCAGTTGGGAGTACGCTCCCGTTTATTCCACTATTCCACTTCCATACCAAAATAGAGTACGATTATTTGGACTTTGACACTCGGCAAATCTCGACATATTTCGGGAGAGATCGGAAGTGCACATTACACGAGACACATTGCTATATTCATAACATCTTAGTGTGCACTTAGCAATCTAAAACAGTAATGTACATCAGCTGCCATAATTGAGTTTTTTACAGTAGACTTATGAATACCTAACACAGATGTGGCTCTATTTGATTCGCCTTACTAAAACTGTTAAATTAGTACAGGGAATTTATTTCTATAAAAGCGTTATTTACAATAAATACTGATTGTAAGATTAATAATGAATGAAACCATAAATTAATAATATTCCTTTGATTTTGAAAGCTAGCCCGTCACACACATGTGTTATAAAAAATCGATTAGAGTCTATTTGAATATTTAGAATATTTAGAATATTAATGAAGTTTCTATATTTAGATTGAGGTTTTATTATTAAATATTAAATAGATTTGAATATTTTATGTGCCTAAATTCCAGGTCTTTATATACTCTATGTAAAAACCCGAACCTTTACGATTAAAACCGAGATCTCCTGAGTGTTCAACGTCAGTTTTGTTAGGCGTTTACGTTCGATATATTTTCGATGATCGACTCGAATCACAAGTAACTCCCGCAACGACGCATTTACAACCAAAGTCGACTGTTCTGATCGCAACGCGCAAGGAATGTGGACAAACGCCGTGTTTTTTCTTCAGGAAGCTATTTATTTTGCGAATGAGCATTAAAATCTAAGCCTCAACCACTCGGGGGAAATCAGATCGGCGCGCCCGCGGCGCCGCGGATGAATGTTTCAGCCGGTCGGCGCCGCGTACGACTAAACCACTGAGAAATACTAAAGATTACTACCCATTGACGTATATAAAGGACAGGGCTAACGAGCGCGCAGACAGTTCCAACGCGTTGGTCCTAAAAATCAGTTTAAGGACCAACGCGGCAGTGGGACGCGCAGCGCACAGCGCAGCCGGACGTTATAAAAATGCCTAATTGGGTGGTAAAAGGCTCCATTTACTGTTACGGGGAATATAGACCCGGGTGGATTTTCGTCCGCTACATTTGTATGCCATACATTTAGTTTGGCATACAAATATCGCGGCCGAAAATCGACCCACCCGAACTGTACGGATCGCCTTATGCTTACTTTTGAAGTCATTGTTACTACCTAACATTAGTACTACCGTTTGCGTAGCGATGGATGTGTTTGTCCTGAACCAGTAGAAACACTTCATTTAATTCCGCTAAGCTGCGTTCATGACAAACAAATCCCTCGCTACGCATCCTCGCACATCCCTGGTGGGAACTGGGTGGGAGATGGTGGAACGCGCGGCATAAGCCGCAAAAAATGTACATTTCGACACTATCGAGGAAACCAAAATGTATAGGGTACTTTCCGTTAACCTAGAACTATGAAGTTTGGTAAGTAGTACCGTATTATATAGGTAGTTTCACGAGAGTTGAGGCCACGCACACAACAACACTATCATGTAATGACAGCGAGGTTTTGAAATTACTGTTCTTTTTTCGTACCGATAGCAATATATATAGACCAAAAAGTTTGTTTAAACTATAGCCTTGTGTTTATTTACTCACTCATTCATTTCATTCATTCACTTTTTTTGCAATGAGTACTTCATGTAGCTGTGTGTTTCATCAAGAGGTTATTCCAATCATATTCATTTAAACTCATAGTAAAACTACTTTTGTTGCTATTTGAGAATAATCTTTTAAATACGCAAGTGTTAGCTGTATCAGATTTACATATTTTCAACAAAATGGCTACACTTAAGTGATCAGATAAATGCATATTGGTACACAATGCATTACTTATATCAGATTTAGGTATATTTGTATATATATGATCAATACAGGTTTCAGTTAGTTGCGTAATTCTTGTTGGTGAGTGAATAATCTGCTTTAATCCGCATTGTTTTAGAATATGAGTTAAGGTTTTGGTGTTACAATCTTTTGTTAGAAAATCAATGTTAATATCACCAACAATTATTACTTTATATTTTCTTAGAGCGTGCAAATTACACAATTCGTCTAGTTTAGAGAAAAACAAAGGTACGTCACCGCTTGGAGGTCTGTATACACATACTACAAGTAGGTCCAACCCGATGCACTCAATTCCGCAGACCTCAAAGTGCATTTCCACTGACAGATTTGTGACCTCTTTCCGCTCGATGGTAATGATGTCCTGTTTCGCGTAGATGCAGACACCTCCTCCTTTACGCGAAGATCTTGAATACTGGGAGCGTATAGAGTAGTTGAGTATATTAACTGAGGCTATTTGGGCAGCTTCCAGCCAGTGCTCAGTTAAACACAACACGTCTACACGGTTTCGTAGTGCAAGCTCACATTCTAACTTATACGTCTTGTTTTCAAGTCGATTTATATTTTGATGAAGAACAGTAAACGTTTCTTCGTTCTTACTGGGTCCTGTTTTGGTTGTCGCGGGCTGGTTCGCCGGTCCGATCGGTCTTGGTCTCTCTGGAGCGCGGGTGCAGAAAGGGTTGCCATTCAGAGACCCTAACGTTTACAGGCCAGACGGCCGTTGATAAGAAATCCTCAAACACAGCTTGCGGAATACCTATTTTAAAAGAGGTATATGTGTCGCGTTTCGATTGAATTAGTTCAGCGCTGTACTGATAGCCGTCGCGGATCTTTTTAAGGTAGTCAATTATGTTATCAGGCGTTGTACCTTTTTTGAAAAAACACGCGTGGAGATGTTTGTGGACTTCGACTCCTTGAACAATGGTATTCTCAGCTGTTCCCTTCCCCCTCCTTTCTAGCCGTCAGTTCCTTACGAATTTTAAACTTGAATTTGTAAATTTCGTTGGTGTTCCCTTTGTGAGTTCTGTCAGATGATTTTTTCTCAGAGTTCCATTCGATGAACAACAATTTTAAATGAATTTTTGATATTTTCTGCTGATGCGCTTTAGCTTAGTTGGTAGTGACCCTGCCTGCGAAGCAGGACGTCCTGGGTTCGAATCCCGGTAAGGGCATTTATTTGTGTGATGAGCACGAATATTTGTTCCTGAGTCATGGGTGTTTTCTATGTATTTAAGTATTTATATCTATTAAATATATCGTCGTCTAGTATCCATAACACAAGCCTTATTGAGCTTACTATGGGGCTAGTTCGATTTGTGTAAGATGTCCCCTAATATTTATTTATTATTTATTTATTTATTCTACTGATCCAGTATCCCACCTATTACTTTTAGTGCGTGTGTTTTGATGATGGGGCGGTTTTTACGGCGGGCTATTATTGGGACTTAAGCAATGTTTATCTACTTAGAGTAAAATTTACACTTTTCGCATCATAAATAAATAAACACGCGATGAAATGGTAACTTGCGTTACATTATCATAGAAATATCCAATCGTACTTAATTTTTTCCAGTGATAAAAAATCACCCTGTAAAATATATGACTTTCACCATCACACAACAACCCCTAGTTAAGAAACAACGGACTTAAAATAGTTCACTTAATCCAAATATTCCTGTAAACAGAAGCTTCCAAATCAAACGGCGTTATGCAGCAGGAATTTACTTTGTTATACACAGAGAGGTTGTTACGTATGCAAAGACTTCCCGACTTGCTACAAGAATATTCTTAGAATAACAACTGAATAGCACACGGTCAGATGATCCCAGTAGAACCCGCTAAAAGGGCTCACGTACCTTATAATTCAATGGCGGTTATGTCGTTTTTGTTTCGAAATGTCGCATATTGGCCCGCTGAATATTGAAAGAGCACAAACGTGCTACGGTATCATTGAGTTGGCGTAGCGCCGTAGCCCGTAGCGTGGGCGCGTAGCGCTCGTAGCGCTGAGAGCGATTGAGGACAAATTGAAAATTTAGCGTTCTGCTATTCCTACTTGAGTAATATTTTGAGTTAAGGTGATTCGTGGCGGTCGGTTTTACATACAGACATAAAGAGGGTCATTGTTTGCTTCTACGGCATCGATCGTGTTTGAAATGAAAATAAAAATATTACTTTGCTAATCCGCGATATCGATACCTTTAGACTCAAAGGGCGTAAACGCCGGAGGTTTTATTGGCGTTTACGCCCTTTGAGTCTAAAGATATCGATATGATAACGTCTTAGTCAATTAATGCTAGCTCGTTATAATTACTTGCGATTTTTTTCCTGCATTCACATGCAAAAAAACACTATAAGCAATAAGGCAATATTTTTATTTTAATTAACATGCATTTTCGCAAAGTAACGCCTGATTAAATCAATTATTTGAAATGTGTTTTACTTTATAGACAGAAACTTTTTATTTACGCGAAAATACGCGGGAATACTCAAAAAACCAAAAAAATATATAATTTTAGCAAAAATACTTGCAAGTCTTACTCGTACTGACTGTTGCAAAAATCGGACCAGTTGGGGCGCCTGGGATCGAACCAGGTCCCTTGGCCCGGACCACCTCGAGAGGGTCTGACTGTGCGGGGGCCGGGGCGCCTGGGATCAAACCAGGTCGCTTGGCCCGGACCCCCTTGAAAAGGTGGACTAGGTTTGGGCCGAGGCGCCTGGGATCGAACCAGATCGCTTGGCCCGGACCACCTTGAGAGGGCCGGACTAGCTGGGGGCCGGGGCGCCTAAGATCGCACCAGATCGCTTAGCCCGGACCACCTTGAGAGAGCCGGACTAGGTGGGGGCCAGGGCGCCTGAGATCGAACCAGGTCACTAGGCCCGGACCACCTTGAGAGGGCTGGATTAGGTGGGGGCCGAGGCGCCTGGGATCGAACCAGGTCGCTTGGCCCGGACCACCTTGAGAGGGTCGAACTAGGAGAAGTTAAATGTAATAAAATACTTTTCAAGCAAAATTGAAGTCGGTAGTGTGAATTCTTAACTGTCTTTTAATTTGTATGGAAAACCGCACGAAATTGAAACAGCTTAAGGAGACGTGGGCTGTAGGGTACATTAGGGTGCTCCAAAAAAAATATAAATAAATATATTTTTCGAATTCACATTTCATTAATCACATGCCCAAACAGTGTAAAAACAATTCAGGGATAAAACTATATAATTCTATTTAGTCCGTCAGTTAGATTATGGAAAAATATGGGACATGTATTTTTTAGTTTATCAAAATATTAAAAATCGACAAAGTTATAGATCATCAAACTTCTGGAGTTAGAGTGAAAATTGTACTCGAAACTTCTAAGCACTCTATCCTCGTCATTTTTTGTTTGTCAAACAAAAGAAAAAATACGTGTACAATATTTTTTAATAATCTAACTAACGGACTAAACAGTTTTTTAGTCGTCTAGCCCATTACTGAAATAAAAATCAGAGAAATAATTATTACCAGACTGCGGCGAAGCCCAAAGGAGGGTTGTGTGTTTGACCTGTATGTATGTCCGTTCCTGTGTCCGCTCGTAACTACTCAACGACACATCCGATTTTGATAAATGATACATCATTAGATTCGTCTTGATGGTGCGAGTGTCACTGGGTATGAAGTTCGTAAAAATAAACAAAATGGTGGATTTTATGCAGTTTCAAAGTGCACCGCGGTCGGGTTTTTTTTAGTAAAAATGTGGTTATTTTATTTTTTTAGGTTTCATACAACATCAAAAATTTCAAAGTCGTTGAGCACCGCTTTATAGTTGAGATAAAACTACAAAACTTGGTGTATTTTATCAACATAATATGTGTAACAAAATAAGAGGGTGGCCTATCAAAAAATAAAAAACAGTGATTTTTTGGACCACCCTATTATACATGAGATACTAACTACATAAATTCAATTGGCTCACCAGACATCATACAAAATAAATATTACTAAGAAAAAATGTCCACATCAAGAAGTATTTATATTCGGGATATTTCCATCTAAATTATACGGCCTAATTTCAGTAGACTGACGAGAATATTTAGTGTCCGAATCACTCACACAGTTTATGGTATTGGTAACATTTAAGATATCAACTAGTAACTTTCCGAGTCTCATATCTCGCTCAAAACTGACGTTGGAAACACAACCTTAAATGCATGCAATAGGGTTCAGTTTTGGACGAAAAATAAATGCAACTTGTGTGATTATGAAAGCTCTTGGTAGATTGTTCAGAGAAGGTTGGCGGCGAGATGTCTAGCAGTGTCCGTTTACGAAAGGGAGTAACTGACAAGGTTTTACTGCTAATTTAGGACGTTTTGTTGAAATAAGCGGCCTACAGATGAAAGATAAGACACTGAATGTTAGAGATGTGGTAGCGAAGTCAATTGTCCACCTATTTGTATCGCAGTGAGCGGCATAGTCTAAGAAACCTACAGTCGGCTGACGGAAACCTTTAGGCTCAAGCACGCCTTTGCACTTTGGTACCGTTTGGCAAATGTGTTAGTGCAGTTCAAACCTAACCTAACCTACTTTTCTGGTAGCAGTCCGTTTTTGTTGGGGGACGCAGTTCAAACCTAACCTAATCTACTTTTCTGGTAGCAGTTCATTTTTGTTGGGGGACGCAGTTCAAACCTAACCTAATCTGGGGGCACGGCAGTGCCCCCGCCAAGTCGAGCAAAACAAAGGCACGGCCGTACCATCCTTTTCTCGAAGCCATTCAGGCCATTTTCAGCCTCCCGTAATTTTGTACTGGCTAAAGCTAGAACCCTGAAATTTCAGGAATATATAGGGCACAATAAGACTTATATATGTTCTCAATATCATTCAATTTGAACGTGTAGTTTAAGAACTATTGCATGTCAAAGTTCCTTAGTTTTGTCACTGACTCACTGATCATCATAATTCTAAGGTACTTCTAGCAGACCTACAAGCTCCAAATTTTAAACATAGTTAGTTTTTAGCCTATCAAGTCCTTAAAAAGCTAAATATGTTGTAATTTCAGTCACCACTGCACACATAAGTTTGTAATCCTATACAAATACATGCGATTACAAAGTTAGTTTTGCAGTTTAAATTTAAAAGAATAGATTGGAATATAATAATTAAAGGAAGACCACTTACAAAAAAGAAATGAGATCCCATCAAAAACGTTACATGTAAAAAGATGCAAGTCTCGCAACGCAACGCAATTCTCCTACAACAAAAAAGTTTTGAGATGTAAAGTTAAACCAAGTCAGTACCGGGGGGGTATCAACAGAACTCGATTTCTACCGACTTGCCTATTATTAGATCTATAAAATGTGTTCCTCCACGGTTAAATAATAGGCAAGTCGGTGGAAATCGAGTTCTGTTGATACTCCCCCGGTACTGACTTGGTTTAACTTTACATCTCAAAACTTTTTTGTTGTAGGAGAACTGCGTTGCGTTGCGAGACTTGCATCTTTTTACATGTAATGTTTTTGATGGGATCTACTTTTCTGGTAGTACCTAGTTCGTTTTTGTTGGGGGACGTAGTTCATACCTAACCTAATTGAACCTTTTGTTTTGGATTTGATTTCCATGCAAACCCCCCTTGTGGGCTGTTCCGCCCCCCCGGTCCCCCCTTTGTCCTTCTGCCTATGTAAGTTTTCTGTTAAAGTCACTTCCCCAAACGGCCACTTTTTTATGAACCAACCTAACCTACTGACCTTTCCGAACTAATTCTCTAAAAATCTAATAATAGCTAATTTTCTTTTCTAAAATAACATTTATTTTAGAATTAGGGAAACGTACCTCTGTCGAAAAATAACTTGGGATATCGTTAAAAGGTAAACTGAAAATATGTCTAAACGTATCCAGTGCGAAAAGTATCATTGGGAAAATGAAAAATGGGCAACGAAACAAAATACGTAAATTCATAGGGCAAGTGAATGAGATGGGAAACGTTTTTGGGATAAACGAAACTTTTACTAAACGTGAAATGGTGAACAGAAAAAATACGAAACCTGTCATCGGACAAACGATAGTAATTCGAATAGTTTTTGGCCAAATGAAATTCGGTGAATGGTTTTTAGTGTTTGCGATAAGTTATCAGATTATGGTACCCTATAAATTTTGATTCCCTTAGTAAAGTCTATTTTTTTAAATTATTTAATTAAAAATGTAAATTTTTCCCTATACTTGTAGTATGAGACTGTATTACTTGCCAAATTTCATAGTTCCAGGTCAACGGAAAATACCCTATAAATTTTGGTTTCCTCGAGAGTGTCGAAATATACGTTTTTTGCGGCTTAAACGGCCATATTTTTTAACGTTAACCTAAAAATTTGATTTTTTTATAGCTTCAAGGGTAGAGATGTGCCATTCTCGGAAATGTTCTCCGTTTAGTATGGAGAGAGAACGTTCTCGAGAACATTTCCCATACAAAACTGAGAACGTTTCCGAGAATTCTCGAGAACGGCACAACCCTATTCAAGGGACCGTAGGTAGACCGGAGTATAGGTGTGGTTTAAACTTTAAACTTCAATTCGATACTTCCAGGCGTCCCCGAAATAAAGGGTCTTGACAGACGGACAACAAAGTGATCTTATAAGGGTTTCGTTTTTTCCTTTTGCGGTACAGAACCCTAAAAATGATTCCGTACAAATCCGTAGCCATATTCCGAAACATTCTCAATACCGTCAAATCCCGGAAATCGAATCAAACTCGCGCTTTCTCGCCCCGGGCATGTTTGCCACCGAGATTCATCTTTTCACGTACCGAAAATTGTGTTTACTATTTTTATACCGGATTCCTTTAAACTCGAGACTCTATTCATGTTTGACTCGAGTTCGGTATTGAATTTTATACAAAGTTAAAACTTCTAGCGTTCTGCATTCGGTTTTGGCATTGGACGTTCGTAGCTAGCTGTAAAATTTGTACCTATTTGTACTTAGGCTATCCTACCTATGTGGGTTAAAGGTCTACGCGGTACGCGGTAGTGAATTCAATTAAATATGAGATTAAAGTGCCTATTTTGCGAGACGGTTCGAAGACCAAGGGCGTAGACAAGATTCTGTTAAGATGTTAAGCCATCCTCTTGCATACCTCGCTACGCAATGCACTACTCTTGCCAATCCAACTCAACCCGAAAACTAACGGTACCTTGACGTTTCAAAATGAGTTAGCCTTCTTTGTAAAAGTGCTCCTGTAGGGTGACGGCACCAGTAATGGACAAGAACCAATTATGGACTTTTTTTTCGGTAAAACCCGCATTTTAAGTAACGAACATTACACTTTGTTCAGATAACTGATGGTCATAACTAGTAAAGTCCATGAATGGTCGGCTATAAGCCATTGAATCTTTGCTGTCTTACTGGGTACTACTGTGCTTAACATGTCCATGATTGTTGCCGTCACCTTACCTATCCTTTTTCAGATTGAAATTTTGGTGAAATTTGGTGATTGTAACACTGCCCCCCCCCCCCCCATCCAAAATCACGTATAATGTTTTGAAATTTATTATTGATGTTTTAAAGTTGTTAAATGATATTTGATTAAATACGCTTAGTAAAACAATTACACATGATGTCTTCTCGGACCCCCCCCCCCCCCCCCCCATAGACTAAGACGGTCATCACGTGTACCTTTACGCCCCATGGGCCATCGGTTCTCTTAGCTATATGCCCATGGCCACTTTTAACTTGCTGACTCTATTGATTATTTAAAATTGGAATATGAAATAAAAACGGATAATTATGCAATGTGTGTATGTTGCCGCTTCACACACGGAGCGCTAGTGCTAAATGAAACGACTAACGAACCGCGATGGTATTTTTCGACCGTGCGTCATTGACTTATATATAAGGACACGAGTAATGGATGCAATTAGGGTCATTCTTCAAAAACATCATTGCCTCGATTAAAAATACTCAGAAGATACCTTCTCACTTCAATGGCATTGTTTGGCTACTTTGGTTTGTTGTGGTTTGTTTGGTTGTTATAGAAACTTGGCAGGTTCTTCTCTCAAAATAGTTAAAAAAACACACGTACATTGCGCTGCGTTACAGTTTATTTATTTATTTTATTCAGGAGAACCGACAGTTATGCAAGTATAGAAACTTCTGTAGAAATACAAAGCCAATTACAGGTACTCACATAAGTCAGTTCAGTCATCAGTTTCTCGCTTCTTTTGTCTCACAATAATCCTCTGCTCAGCTCCACTCTCTCATCTTTGCTCAGTTTTTCAGGACCGGTAGTAGGATCAGCAGGTGCAGTCTGGCCTTGGCATCTCAGACGTCTCGCCAGCGCCCCCTACAACCCCGGCCGTGAGCGCTGACTCACTTGCTATAAGCTGCAACGAGCGAGCGGAGATAGGCCCCGCTGTAGAGGCTCATAAGGTCAATGTGGCTAATTCCGTCTGGTGGGGCAATTCCGTACAGCGGTTTTTACGGCTAAACTAATCATTCTAACAAACTTCTAATTTCGTCAGTTAGTGTGAAAAGTTTCGCTCCTGTGCCAGTCAAGTCATCAAGTGCATCTGCATACTATTGTTTGTTTGGCCGCAAAAAAAAATACGGAATTGCCCCACCAGACGGACTTAGCCACATTTACCTTATATAAAAATACTTTGGCAATCACTATGTTGAGTTGCGCGCGGGATAGGTCGCGGCCGACCAGTGTCAGCCATTCTGAAACTAATTTTATGGCCATCGCACTGGTACCATCAGTCGCGCCGTTGGCCCGGTCCCTATATATACGTCAATGCCCCGCATACATATGTAATTGTGTGTGAACTGCACTTCGCAAAAACAATGGATTTGCATCACAAAGCGCTCTGTGCATCCTAATGAACGGTAATTGTTGAATACGCCGTGACGCCGGAATACAGGATCGTGTTTACAAATTATTTAATTAGGTGCTCTAGAGTGGCTGCGGAGCAGCCGGGGACAGGTAGGCCGACGGCTCGACCCCAACAACCCACCTCATTGAGTACCGTTAAACTAAAGTTTGATGGAGGCAGAATACACGCGACCGTTCATCATTGAAGTTCTTTCTAATTTAAAAATTTATTATTTTAATTTAAACTAGACTTTTGTTTTATGATGGTCTTCACATGGAATTAATTTTAATTTTAACTATACTTCCTGAAATTTATAATGATAATGGCAATGTATGATTATTACAATAAATTTCTATATATGTATAGCAGCGTTTCTTAAACTGTGGTCCATGGATGGACGCCTTAGGGGTCCGGGATACGAGAGCCGGGGGTCCGTGGCTATGCATATAACACAAACTTTCATGTGCCCTTGATTTTCTTTTTCTCTGATTGTATTCGGAAAGGGTCCGTAAGGTTTTCGAAATCATGTAGGGGGTCCGTGACCAAAAGAAGTTTAAAAAGCTCTGATCTATAGGAAGAAAAATGACTGCTATTTAACCGTGGCGACGGTCTCCTAGACCACGCCAACGAGACGACGGGCCTGCCTACGTCGCCGCGAAGAAAATTAAAGGCCCCAACACACGCGACGCGCTTTTGTCATCGGACACAAAGCACAAAGAAATTACTGAACATTGTATTTATTTGCTACGCTTTGTTAGACCTGGTTAAGTACAAAAACTCCGTTGGAATTCTTGGGTTTAAATATATCCTTGGGTAGTATTCATCGTAGCATCTGATCAAAGGTTATATTTTAATTATAGGGACTGAGCGCTAAAATCCTTTCTTATTGTTACTTTTATGGTCCCGTACCCCCCGCCTAGTCCGACCCTCTCAAGAAGGTGCAGGCCAAGCGACGTGGTTCGATCCCAGGGACCACCACGGCCCCCACCTGGTCCGATTTTTACAAAAGTCAGTAATACTTGTAAGTTTGTCAGTTGCAAAAAAAATGGTCCTGTACCTCAGTAAAACCCTTGTTCGTCCCGTTACATTGTCTGTCTGTCTGTCCGTATGTCACAGGCATTTTTACAAAATGTGTCTACATACCTACTGAAATAAATATCTGAGTCAGTATGTAGTTCCAACCAAGCCAAGTGATTTGTTCCAGGGCTCCATGGTCTTGGATAATTTCCATGTATTTAAGTACTATATTAAAATATGTTTGTATAAAACATTGCTTAGTTTGGTTGTGACTAGATCGGTTTGTGCTAGACTGTCCTGAATATTTATTCCAGTAGGTACGTAAACACATTATATAATTATTCAGCGGAAAGATATTTGCCAAGTATCAAGACTAATTAATCCTCTTTTTTGTGATGTTGCCATATGCATTTTTTAATACACCCTTTTTTGTCCTCTGCAAACTTAGCGTAGTCGCACTTTATCTACGTCACGTGACGTCACGGGGACGCCATTCTTCTAGCGACTTAATGATGCCCAATCACGGACCGCTAAACCTTGCTAAAATATCACCCGCATCATTACTAAGTGCGATGCTAGAAGCTTAGACGTTTGAAATACTCATCAATTGATGTGATTTAAGACAAGTATTGATGTTTTTGGTGTGTAAGATGTCATGCGACCACAATGCAGCCATATTTCTGCATTAAATTTATGTAGAACACTATTAATGTAGAATATATTAAGTATCTTGCGACCGCGATATAGCCATATATCTAGTATTAAAGAAGGACGACCTCAGAAACACGCTGATTATAAGTGGCTATTTTTCTGCGCCTAAGTCACCGTAGTACTAGAGTCCTCCCAAATCAGGGTTTGAATTAATGTACATTACTGTACACCGTGTATTTGGAGGTCGGTTTTTATTAATATGATTGATCGGATTTAAAGCAGACTACAGAGCAGCTTATTCGCATACATTTTCGTAATAGCAAAGCATGTCATACTAAATTATTTATCGCTTCCCCAACCACCATGCATGTCATTGTAGAGAGTAACCGCAACCGCCGCTACTGTGCAACTGCAGGATTAGAACGGAATTAGGGCTTTCACGGCGGAGCACATATTTTATTAACCCGTTGATTATAATAATGCTCATCTCGCATGCACTGCCCGCAGTGCCGGCTTTAGCTATGGTGCAGGGTGTGTAGCGCATATAGCCTGGCAACGGTCAGGAGCGGACAGGAGAAGGTGTCCACTGGGTAGGGGCGTTTGTCGTCCCGTGGACTGCTGCGGGGCAGGGGCGTTTGTCCTTCCGTGGTGGCGAGGGAGGGACCGGGACACCGTGTGTCTGCTGCCGGTCCCTAGCTTCCCCGGGGCACGACAGTTGGGCCTGGCGAGCTGGTGAGGGAAGGCATACTGGCCATGCTACAGTGTGCCTTTTTCGGAGAGGGTCGCCCGAGGGCGAAGGTGCTGGTGATGTCGAGGTGGCTTATTAGCGATTCCAAGGCGTCATCACTAACGCACAGGACGGAAGCATCCCAGAGTTTTAGTGGGTAGGCCAATCCCTTCTGGAGCGGAGAGCCCCACATAACCAATGCGTAACTTCTGACTATACCCCCGACGGCCTTAGGTTATGTTAATTATCATATCTGTTGAGATTTCATACCTAATTTAGAATTATACGATAGATAAGATTTAAGTTATCAAACGACTATATGGCATTTGACATACATATAACTACACACATACAACCCAGGACAGTCATAAGTATAAATCACAATCATAAATCATTTACCATTGCCGCAACCTTCACTAAAGTGCAGGATTAGGACGGAATTAGAGCATTGGCGGCGGATCACATATTTTATTAACTTGATAATTATAATAATGCTCATAACAGTCTCACATGCAGTGCTCGACGCATCTCCGCGCATCGGTTATTAACATATTAATCAAACGACATTAAAGTATTTCACATACATATACGCCAAGCAAGTCATAGTTATAAATACCAATCATAAATCATTTATCATTGCATCAACCTTCACTAAAGTGCACTATTAGGCTGAAATTAGAGAATTGGTAGATATTAACAACTAAACAAAATGAAAACGGTCTTCAAAGAAATACAGGTATTTATCATTTGGTATTTTAATTCTGATATAACATTTATAATTAAAAACGAAAATCAAATTATTGCTAGTGATAAAAAATACTTCTTGTATACTCATGTATTATATATGTATTATATATGTCCCAAGCAATACGAGTACATCATTTATCATTATTAATTACCACAACCCCTACTTAATTGCAGGATTAGAACAGAATTAGAGCATTGGCGGTGTAACACATACTTTATTAACGTGGTAATTACAATAATGCGACCCGTGCAGCGCTCGCTGTCGCATCTCTGTAGGGTATTCACAATTTCACCGTCAATCCCGTCCCCGATGTAATTTCACCCATGAACTATTAATAACGTTCGTAATCGGAGGTCACGCTGTGGCCCGCCAAGGCGAAGCGACGAGCGGACCGACATATTTTGAGCCCCGTTTAGGGTTATTCTTGAGAAATATGTCTGCGACTTACTCCTCTGTCTCCATGTATTTAGTATGAAAAAGGGCCAGAGGAATAAGGTGACCGCAGACATATTTCTGAAGAATAACCCTTTACTAACTTTTATTACTAATGGGGCGTAAATGTTCTCGAATGGAGACCACAAACTAAAAGACCGGTCTTCCACGAGATGATCAAAACCTGGTGAAGGTTGCCAGGACACTATGGGAATGGTGCTATTTATATGGGCGTTGATTTAAGCGCCATCTGTCGCTGTATTGCTGTTACTGTCTTCTTCCAACGAGTCTCGCTAGGTGGCATTGTTGCCACAGAGGCAAAAAGCATGCAACCGTTCATTGTGGAAATCCTTGGGAAAGAACTATTGTTCAGCAGTGCACGTCTCAAGATTGAAACGATGATGATGATGGCGATGTTCACTTGTGAATTATATTAGTGTCGTGATTGGCGTCAAGTTGAGAATGAGCCCACAGCGCAGTGGTTGAATGATATTAGCTGAATCCAGCACGGATCCGTCTGTCGGCGGGCACTCATCAATAATTACGCTTTAATCGCAGAATCTGCTGCGATTAACGCTCGGCTGATTGTAGATTAATCGGGATGTAACGATTAAAAGGCTGAATAAACATATGAAGTCGATTAAGAATGTATTCATCCTGTCATGCAATGTATGACTGGATTTATCTGCATACTTATCTCCATGTTTAACTGTACGTTACGTCATTACGTGTTTAACGGTAGGACACCGCCTACGAAGCTAGAGGTCCCGGGTTCAAATCCTGGTAAGGGCAAATATTTGTGTGATGAGCACGACTATTTGTTCCTGAGTCATGGATGTTTTCTATCTATTTAAGTAAGTACCTATATTGTTCCTGAATAAACTATGACATTAACGTTTAGTATTGCTAATCGATATTGAGCCTGCGATCGCTAATTAAGCTACTAATTCGATTTCAATGCGTGGATACAGTGTAAACACATACATCGCAGCACGTGCCAGCATAAAACGTGATCTTACAGTGCCGAGCAATATGATACGACACAGACACGATATAATACTGCCGTCCTAGTGTAAAAGGCGACTTTTTACTATGAACTTCCATAGTAAAAGGTCGCCTTTTACACTAGAACGGCAGAATAGCAGTAATTTTTCTTCCTACAAAAGGTACATCGCGCGCTTGAATGTGTGCGTGCCGTGTACGAACACACTACAAGCATAGAAATAAGAGTGCTCCAGTATGGCTCGCACTCAGACAGACGTGCTATCGCGCGCCCTAAGCGGCCGAAGATGGACTACTTGTTCTTGTTCATATTGGGTTCCCTTTATTTGGCATATACATTTTATTTGTCCGAATGTATTGTTAGCCCGAATTTTATTTTAACATAATTTTTCTCTAGCTTTAACGGAAAATGTTTTGCAAAATCTTTTACATCAGCCACTTAGAACATATTAGGTTAGGTTAGGTTTCTTTTATAATTATTCTGAAAAGTCAATATTATCTGTAAAATAACAATTATGCGTAAATAGTATTCGGGCAAATAGAGCATTCGGACAAATAAAATTATGCCAAAACAAGGTGAACCGTTTATATTATACTTTGACACAGCGAACATTGCGAGCGTATTGTATGTATAACATGGATATATAATTATAAATGTGGATAGCAGTGATAATTCAAGCAATCCAATATATTTGCAATATGTTACATTTGCTGAATGTACATTTGTCAAATAATAATTCATAAAATCATTGTCAAATGAATAGTTTGTGAACCTTTATTTGTTAAATGATAATTTATGAAATGTTTTTTGTGAAATCACGGCCAACCGTTGGGGGCAATGTCTTCACAAAATCACGCGCCCCTATCATTTGTTATTGTTAATTAATCCACAATGAATAATAGTCGAATCGTGTTTGTAATTGCTAAATAATCTGATGATTTATGAAACGGCCGGGCCGGTCTAAATCTGTGATATTACGCTGTCTAATAAATAATCAATCTGCTTCGTGCATTATAAGGGATTAATTTATTGTTGTTGGTAACTAATAATGATACAACTTACATGGAAATTTCTGACAAATTCTACCATTTCATTAGTAGTACAATTTTTAAATGTATTTTAATTTTTTTGAGATGTTTACCGCTATGAAGTGAAAGAACCTTTTTTTTATTTATGTATAATGTTGTTAGGTACCTATCCGCATTATAAATTTTTATATTGATAAATATTTAATATATATACAAGAAATCAATATACACAGGAAAAATTTGCACTTACCACACGGATGCATTTTGCATGGTTCACACTGGTAAATTGAACACTGTACCTCTGGATTTCCGGAACAGCCTCTCAACTACTCGACCAACGGAGCAATAGGGTGTTTTTAAATAATCAAAATAAATAAAAAACACTATCTATAAAAATACGTTGACTGTACAATACAGAAGTGAACTTATCCCTGTAAGGACGTAATCCAAATACATTTACCTATATCCTATAGGGAACGTGCACGAACTATAGGTGGCAGCACTAAACGACAAAAGAGACACGGGCGGACAATAAAGGAAACTATCGCTCCTGTCAAATCAAGCTGTCAATGTCAATGATAATTTGTAATGTAAGTGTCAATGTCAAATTTAGTAAGTCGTAGCTACACTGACGTTAATCGTCCTTCAACGCGATAAATTAACGTTATTAACGGCGTTTTCGTCATTGTGGCCCCAGCATTAGAGGGTATATGATTTAAATTGGCGGCACCAGTTGGCAGCACCTTCGTCGTGCACGTTCCCTTTATAAATGTAGTTTCATAGACGGTTGATTTTTCGAGAAAACAATCAAAATCTCGCCATACTTAACATACGAAGTTAAAAAGCTTTTATTAGAAGGGACTCATTAATAACGCTATTGCAGAATATAAAATCTGCAGGACAATGGTTAGCGTTGTGTTGGGCCGCGAACAAAGAACAGCGGCCGGGAAGTTGCACAAAAATGTAACGCTGTGAATTTATATGAGGTCCCGGCAGCGCCGCTCCACACAACCGAGGAAAACATACCACAAGTGAAGGGTTCCGTACTGGAGAATTTTATTTATTCAAACAAAATATATACAGGATGACAGTATAAACTAAATCACTGCAAAATTTAGGCTCTTAAACCGTTAAAGTACAACTACCTAGTTTGTTAAATAGTTAGGCTGCGTTTACACCAGGGATGTGCGAGGATGCGTAGCGAGGGATGTGTTTGTCATGAACCAATAGAAACACTTCATTTACTACCTATCCTCGCTCCGCTGAGCTGTATATATTGGTGCATGACAAACACATCCCTCCCTTTCACTCCGACCTTGCTCGGGCTCAGCTAAGTTTTTTGCCGGAGTCTTCTTAGCTGGGCTAGGTTTAGTGAACCGGCAACTAAAACTCCCATTAGTTCGATACACACGTTCACATAAGGACAGGTTGATCCGCTTCATCCTTCCCGCTGGTCCGCTGCTCACTGTGAGCAATCAGCGAAATGTCAAGGTGGCTCTGGCCAAAAGACCTGGTTCGACTCCAGGCGTTCAGGCCCCCACCTAGTCCGACTCTATGGAGGTGAACCGGAACATGGCGACCTGGTTCGACCCCAGGCGCCTCCGGCACCCGCCCAGTCCGATTCACTCGGCGTGGTCCGGCTAGCGGCCTGGTTCGACCCCAGGGAACGCCACGGCCGACCACCCGGTCATATGTGTAACTAATCAACGGCACAACCGATTTTGATAAATGATACATCATTGGATTCGTCTTGATGGCGCGAGTGTCACTGGGTATAAAGTTCGTTTATATAATATAATAATAAACAAAATGGCGGATTTTATGCACTTTAAAGTGCACCGCGGTCGGGTTTTTTTAGTAAAAATATTTAGTTATTATTGCGCTAAATAAATTATTTCTTTCTTTCTTTCTTATATATATTGGTGCCCTTGACTGTACTGTAGCTTGTATTATTTTGTGCAATACAGTGTTTACATACATACTTTTTAATCTAAACCTTTTTTGTGTTTTACCGTTTCCAAAAAATAGAATACATACGCACGCTACAGTGATCTTGCAAAGCTTCCGTTCTTTTCTTTTGAGACACGGATCCCTAAACACGAGGGTTAAGTAGAAAAGGATTGTTTATTCCGGAATTTTAATAATTACTTTGTTTTATATGTCACACACGAGTCCTTTGTAAGTGGAAACATTTCAGCTGCACGTTTCGATACAAAGTTATTGCTTTTTGAATTCTATATTGGAGTAAAATTTTGCAATCTGTGACAACATTATTTATACTCCGTTTTTTTAGATGTGAAAATTTGGTAAACAAAAGAAGCAGTGGTCGTCAACATTTGTAATTATCAATGAACAATTTAAAAGTACATAATATTTATTATGTCGTTTTCTTTGTCCGATATTAATTCATTAGTTATAAGCCTAAAGTACCCACTTAGTAGGCCAAGCCAAGGCATAGTAATATAATGTATACTTAAAAAAGATTTTCGACTTACGTGCTCATAAAGTGGCCCTAATTTCATTATTCTTATGCGCGCAGCGCAGCTTATTACACACACACACTTTTTACTTTGATAAATACAAAAACAGAAGTTCTAAAGATATATATTATACTTTTTATTCGCCACTGTGTTGCAAAACTGATCATAACGACAACGACGTTTAAAAACCTGACCATAGCTTCAAAACCTCTGCCTCTTTGGGTATTTTATTGTGCAATATTTCTACAAATTATTAAAATAATAGGCAAATAATGAATCTGATTTTTGCTTTTAGAATAATATAAGTAAAATAAAAGAAATGAGTTTTTTTTCTTCATTTGTTAATTATGTAAATTGCAAACGTACATAAAAATCAAGTATTCACTATCAAATGAAATTAATTGCACAATGTCGCCACACAATGTACCTGATAAAAAACCTCAAGTTGGCAGATGTCAACTTTGTTTACCAAATTTTCACATCTAAAAAAACGGAGGATAGTATAGTACCTACCATTGCAGTGCGGCTGCACAAAATTAAAAATAAGTCGTTTCTCTTTTATTTTGTTTTTGGCTCATTTTGTTCCTCGCGTCGTGTCGAGACTAGCGAATGCACCCGGGTAACCGACAACACAATTAGAATCGGGTAAAACCCGGGTATTTTGACTCAGAACCCGGGTTAAAAAAAACCTAGTAATTAATAAAAAATATGAATGTATATTTTAAAGGTCTTAAATAAAATCTAACGTCGGCCGCCTTAAAGAAAACGCGAAAAAACATCACATGCTTGCGTATCTTACTTAACACGGCTGGCAATGCCGGCAAGTTCATTATAGGTACCTAATGCAACCCGGGTACCCGAAAACCCGGGTACCCGAAAACCCGGGTAACTGACTTTATTTAGAGTCAGGTAATACCCGGGTTTCATATTTGACCGGGTATTGCATTCCCTAGTCGAGCCTAAATTTTTTGTAGTTTTCGTAGTTTGTCAGTAATCCGTAAAAATCTAGTTGTTAAATTATCTTCTTACATAGGTACCTACAGGCACGCAAAATAGGCGCATATATTATGCTATAAAATTATTATCAGATTTGAAAATCTGATAATAGAGGTAATAGTATATTAATTGTTCAAATACCACCAAACGAAATGGATTTTTTTGTTTTCTATCACTAAATTACACTTTTGGCGTCAAACGCCAAGCAAAAAACGCTACACGCTCGATTCCCATATGGTTATGGTTATATGATTATGGAACAAATTGCCACAGTCTTTCAGACAGTGTCGGTCTGTAGCTTCGCTTAAGGGGAAATTAAAAAAGTTGTGGCTGCCCTCTGACTGAATACTTGACACGTTTTATGATTTTTACAGGCTCTGTATATTTTTATGTATTTCTATATGTATATATACTCATATATGTGAATTTATTTATTTATATATGTATACAGTATATGTATTTATTTTATTTATTTACATATAAATACCACTATAATCTCTTGTACATGTTTCTCAGTTTGTCTACCATCTCTCTTGTCTCATCACTCAACTGCTCAAAGGTTAACTGGAAGAGATCCCTCAAAGGGATAAGTTCGCCTTTGTACATATACCTTAATTTTGTAACCCAGTAATTTGTCTTATTTTGTGCAATAAAGTGTTTACATACATACATACATACAAACCGACGAACCATGTCCTTCTATCTCGACAAATTTCTGTGGGTTAAATAACTACATATTGAAACATCCCCCCCGATTTTTAAAAGTACTAAACCTACGACTACAAAGCTACTAAAGGTCTCTACGCCAACAGATTGTAATTTGCTTTAGTCTTGGCCAAAATGTGATCGTCTAGGTAGAACTACTACGCAGTGATGAGTCAGTAATCCATAGTCTTTTCGGTCTAGTGTGATTTGAAGAGCCTTGGAAAACCCTGTGGTCTAATTAAGTCTATACTACAATACAATTTAGCCGAAACTATAGTTAATTCTACGGCGAGCTACAAAAACTAGATGAAAAATTGTTCTAACTTTAAAACACAAATTGTTTTAAAGTAGAACGTCCCCGACCGTTTGCTGGGTACAATACGGGCCGGTTAGTGCTTATTTTATGACTAGACGTTTGTTTCTGTTTTTCTACAATCAAGGAGGCATTTATTCAGCCGATTCTCGTACCTAAGACCCTGATTATCTAACTTTTGCAATATCTAGCCCGTATTTATTTGGATGGGGAATAGCCTTTAATGAAACATAAGCCAAGTAATTCGAGCTATGATGGACCTACCATGGTCTCTTTTATCCGAGAAATAATTATGTCTGAATCGCCAAATATTCATTGACAAAAAGCCAAATAACTAGCTTGGCTTTAACAACACTAACCTAAATAGCCTCACGTATTTCCTCAGCGAATACACAATTCCTTGGCTTTTACAAAGTGTTAGATGAGATTGGATGAGCTACTGTTACAGTGTCTACCCTATCCATGAACTAAGAAAATAGAGAGACTTTTATCCTCTCCGCACCCAGGCACCCGGGATTAACGCTCATTCCGGCACCCATAACCTTCTGTAGTAAAAAGGTTCTTTGACCAATACAAAAGAGGGGCTCTCCCTTGTTTTAGACTGGTAGAAGGTCCATGAACCCTCAGGACTCCGCTTGTTATTTAGCGTGAAAAATCCCTGGATTGCTGACATGACAAAAGGGCCGATCATTTGTACCGGACACCTACCCCGTCTTATTTTGCGGGTCCAAAAAGTCAGACTACCAACAATCTCTCCGCATCAGGATTTAGACGGTCCTTGAACCATCAGTATTCAGCTCGTTGTTCAGCGTGAAAAATCCTTGGATTGCAGACATGACAAAAGGGCCGATCATTTGTACCGGACACCTACCCCGACTTATTTTGCGGGTCCAAAAAGTCAGGCTACCGACGATCCCTCACTCCAAAATCAGAGCATCAATTATTGCTACTATGTACCGAAATGGTCAACACTCCCCGATGTCCGTGTGGCACAAAAGAGAATTCCCTAAATTTATTACAAATCGGTGGTGATCCTATCAATAGGTGCATTTACCCTGATTTTGTTTGATTCCAAAATCAATCTAAATATTTAATACTTCAGTCTCTGATAGTTACACTGGGATTCAATGAAACGTCAAATAGCCTAGCACTTACGGTTCCGAGTACTATGAGACACTGACAGTATTGCCAGAACTTAATTTTAAAAATGCTAAATGGGTAGACACCAGATTATTATTAATCTACTACTGAGTGACAAACTAGTAACTACGGATAATATCTAAGTCCAAGTTTCGCCTGTAGTTTAGAATCCAACCTCTCAATCACCTGTCTCCGTGTGCGACGTTCACCTGCCCTAGTAACCTGTTATGTTAAACTAAACTAATTCGATTAACCAGTTTGTATGAACTAAACTAGAAACTTAGGCATCAAAAACCTCTCAGCCCACACAGAAGTATGAAATTCCTTAAAATCACAACACATACCTTGTACCACCGGTTGTTCCTTAGAGGTAGAAAAATGATTATCACGCGAGTTACGCCCGGTCGTTGGAACAGGCGATCCAAGTCCCTCTGCTTCCCCTGGATTTGCCGCATTGGACGTGGCTTCTCGACGAATCCCCCCTAGATAAAGTCAAGTAACTTACCAGTTAGTACCCTTTGATACTTTACTGTTTTGCTCTGGATCCGGTTTGGTGTCCGCAACTGAGGCTCGGAAATCGCAGCCTCGTGGAGCTCGCCATCCGCAGCCGCAGCTCGTAGCCCGCGAAGCTCGCCGACCGAGACCCGCAACGCGTACGCTGATTGAAGCCCGTTATTCGTAACTTCTAGATGCACGCTGATTTAAGTCCAGCGTTGTAACTTCGTGGTGTACGCTGATTGGAGCCTGTCACTCGCAGCTTCGCTCAGCGTGTCTGCCCGGACGCCAACTCTTTTGTTAGTTTAGGCCTCCTCTGAAGGCCCACGGCCTTCCTGTTCCGTAGCCTGTGTCTTCGTAATGTTGCGCCCCGTCGATTAGAGTTTAAGTCCCCGAACGATTGATCAACGTTACGCCGTACCACTGACTAAAAATTACGCCCACGAGGATTAGAAATTAATTCTTCTAACAATTTGCCCAGCGTTACCCCGTATACTGTTTTATAGAGATGTTGTCTCGTCGGCGATTCGAGATCAAGTCCCGAAATACGATTTGAGACGGCCTTTTATACCCCTACCCAAATAAACAAGTGACGATCAATAAATTCTTTTGTTTAATCAAGAGAAAAATGTGACCCTCTTTTTGTCTCGCGAAATCAGTATAAAATACACAATATCTGATAAACCGGAATTTATGAAACTAACTGCTTCCATGTCCCTTTACGAAAGTCACTCTACTGATAAAAATTACACAAAGTCAACGGAAGCCTGACTTTCCAACTAGGTGAATGAATTACCTCAATTTGGACCCAACGCCTCTAAAATTTCCCTAGAACTGCGGCTGCCTTCTCTCAAGTGGCAACATTCTTCCATCCACATGAACTTTTCCAAGGGATTTATAATGTATTAATAAGTCCACAAATACTGGAGATTTTTACATTGTTTTTGTGTCTCCTGAGCCCTGGGGCTTCAATGCACAACTTTATGAAGGAAACTGGCCCAGACAAGCAATCCCCAACTGCTATGAGACTCATGTTTTTATGGTAAATCACAAAACTTTGAATGCTTATAATTCCTAAAATATCTCATATCTTCACATTGTTTTTGATTTTCTTACTTCGCTAGACCGTATTAACGTTACTTTAACAAGAATTTTCCCTAGAAATCCACCCGACATTGATTTTTCAAGACAACTATTACGGTAGTAAAATGTCAAAATGCAAACGCCTAGTTCTTCTCAGATATCTTAGATTCTTTCTTTGTTTTTGATTTATTCATGTTTTCAGAACTCAGGGTTAACAAAATAATGAAAATCCACCACTGAAACATAGTTTCCATTGGACCAAGAGAACACCTTAAACTATGGAAAATTAAGTAGTCAATTCTCTCTATTGACATGATTTCCAATGCTGAGCTAGCATTAAATGGGTCCAAATAATTATGTTTTACATATCCTCGGATGAATAGACTCAAGTTTTGCCCTTGAAATAACTTTTCTTTTGAAATAAAAATTCTAACCTCTAACAAAAATAGTTACATTAAATACTACTATTTCCACGCGAATTATTATTGCAATTCACAGCCCCGCCTTTCCTCCTGAATGAATCCTAAACTTTAGACCCAATTTTAACCCCTGTAACCATTTCTTTTATCTCTTATTTTCAACAGATGTCTCAGCCGACCATCGATGAAATCAGTACTTTTGTTTGAACAAGTTCCTTTCTGCAAGCCCTGAAAAATAACTAACACACAGTATTAATATAAAAGCAGTAATGGACCTAGAAGCCAATTTTGACCAGCTGGCCTTGACAAGACTTACAAATAAAGGATTTTGTTCCCCGCTAAGCTCAAGTAAGCATTTTATTCTTACTCCCGTTTTATCATCCAACCATACTTAGTATGGGCTGAGAAGTGTAATAAAAGGTATCCTTTTACCCCAATCAAAGAGAACTAGCAATTGCCCCCACCCTTCTCAGTAAATACAAGCCAGAGTGGTGCACAATTTAAGGTTCTATAAAGCAAGTCTCTATGTGCGTTTTTGATTCAAGAAAGCTCATGGCTTCGGTTCGTTACAGAGTTCTTCCTGTCCCTTGCTCAATGCGCAGAGTAATCTATAGATTCGCGTAGCATTAGCAACCCCCTTAAATAAAACACAGTTTCCCGAAGCCTTACCCCAGTAGTGTATGTGGTGAATTTTTACCCAGGTACTCAATGAAACCAGCTCCACCCTCCGGCAAGGCGCCCAAATCTTTCGAAATGATAAGGAATTGTCATTCACCTCAGATTTCCAATTTAAGCCAGGATGGATTTTGTGAGAATCCAGAGTCCTGCGACTCCGATCCGCGAGATACCCCGAATGTTGCAGCTCTTTCGTCTGACTTACGTACTCTAGGCCTTTATTTACCTTTGGTATCCAACAGCAACTTCCCAATAAACCAGAAATCTTGATTACAGCCCTTCCTGATGGCGCTCCGACCCTTCTCTTCTCATTCACCCAGACCGGTATGCTCGCCTGCCAAAATCATGGCCCTAGCTCCACCTTTCTTGGTGCATGTACCCTGTATTCTTCCTAAATCAGCTCTACAGTACTTCGCCGGACTTCTACTGCTCCTTGACCTTCTCACTCAACATAAACTATTCGAACTGCGAAACTGCAGTTTTGGTCTCCAGTAACCAAGCGTTTCAGTGATCTGATATTCGGAAGCAGGGGTGTGTAAATAGTTCGGTTGTCAGCTTCTTGACGGTATTAATGCTACCTATGTCTAGGCCTGTCAACGGCAATCTCTAAAACCTAGCATCTATAGCCATAGATAGCACTCTTTTGTATTTAGACCGAAGCAAGTCCCCAGGAACCTGTTCGTCACATACTTGGTCCCGCCCGGTCGTCACAACCCTTGCTGACATCAATCATACCCAACGCAACCCTTTTCATTCCCATAGTCAAAGTTACTGTCACAGTCATGGCCAAAGTCACATGGTCTATGTCAAGGCTTCCTAGGTACACTTCCATTCGTTCTCTAACTTTTGTTGCAATTAACCACAATCATCCTTCCCCTACACCGAGACACTCGATCGTGACCACCCAGCAAGACCATAACTATACGTGACCTGTATCAATTGCCTAATCTATGAACTAAAATCATTATTAGATGTGTTCGATACCGTTCTCTCAAACCAACCCGACACTCTACATTAAATAATTTCTTAATGAACCCAAGGGACAGAAAAATACTCTTCAAAATTCACCTCATGATACCTCACCTTAATCCTTAATTCTAGAATTACTGTAATCTAATTAATTTCTTACTTATAAGATACTCTGCCCCACTAGATAGTCTCCCCCCACGCCACACACAGCTACTGTTTCCAACACTAAAAAATTTCATGCTACATAGCCTCCTTGGCCTCCATTACGCCACGCCTTCCTCGTGTATGCTGAAAGATTAACTAAATTTTCCTTTTTCTTTTCAGCCTAAAGCCCGATTGTTTTTATTGAATATGAAAAATGCCATTGCTATCCACCGGTCGCCAGGAAACGCTACGGCTCTTCTACAAATACATTTTCCTGTCTTGTGCAATTCCTCACTACCTCTACCTTGATTCTGCGCCCACCGATTAACAACACCAGTGAAGATTCCATAGGAAGAACCTATAGCCAAGCAAATAAATTATATATGTACCTAATAATTTAATTACATTACATTACAACCCTACTAAGTTTCTCTTATCACAATTCTCCTTTTACCATAATATCTTACGGATACATTTAGCTGGACTCGAAGGCCATATGTTCCAACCAAGTCGTTCTAACCTGACTACCTGACGTGCCGCAAACACCAACAGGTATGCGTATCTTACTCTTGGAACGCAAAAGTTACTCGCTACTTAAAGGTGACAACCTTCAATTACTGTCTAGTGCTCGCGCCTAAGTCTATTCCACATTTTTGGAACCCAAGTGAAATCCGTCTACAGAACCCTAAATTCCGTCCGACACCAAACCGCAAGGTCCCTCTAACTAAAAGACATTTCAGTTCCGTGCTGGATTGTAAACCCCCTTTCCGGTAACCCAAGTGAATACGCTCTGGAAAAAGGGTGTTATTTTTGTCACCAGTTTATTAAGGTATGTTTCTTTTCATGTATCTAATAATTTTTGTTATAAACCTAGTTAAAACCTTATTCTAGTTCATCCTCTAAGTCAACTTTATTTTATATTCTTCTAACCGGCTATAAAGGAAAAAGCTAAAACCAAAACCCGATCCCTGTTTGAAATCAAATTCTGCTATAAATACTGGCCCCCCCCTGCTTTTGTTTCATTCTCTAGTCAGAAGTCCCTAAAGCTAGTAAGTATACAGCCTTGCACAAAAATTTTTTCATAGTCTTCAATTCAACCATTAGGTTAATTAGTGTTTTTCTGACTAACTGTTCATCATTGCCTTTCCCTTTACTCTTCCAGATATCGACTGTTCCAAAGGATTTTATAACTTCAACATTGTGGATCGGAAGGAAAATGGCGAGCAACAACTATGTCGTGAGTATAATATTACTTGATCATTACTAAATTTTCCTTTGTCCCTTTGCCATCAACTCAAATTCTGTGTTTCTTTCACACTTTTCCGGAATCCGATTTATGTAAATATATTTTTTTGTCGCAGTGTAAATTTGATAACTACAAATAATAAAATATTTTCAGTTAAAAATCGACTCTTGGACGCAGACTCCGTCCCTCGAACCGGAAGTCATGCCTCCACGCGCCGCATCGCCTATGTCTCTCGACGAGTTGTCCTGGGCTGACTTACTTAATGATTCAGAGGCGGAGTCCATAAATCCCAGCCCTACACTCTCTGAAGACTCGGCCGCCGAAGCGTCCGAGGAGGACCTCCAGCCCCCCGATGAGCCAGAGTGGGCCGCGGGACCCTGCCTCCATCCTTCCACCCCCCCTCCTGCTTATGAAGACTTAGTACCGGGTCCTCCGGACGTCATCTTAAATCTTCTGTCTCCGGAGTTGACCCGGTGCTACCGGGGTCCTGGTGGGGAATTTGTTGTAAGCAGACCTTTCATTCACTTCCCTTTCCTTGAGCCTCCCTTCCTTGACTCCAAGTTCTTCTCTATTCAATCCCCCCTTTCTTCTCCAGTTTATCTACGAGCCGGTGGTGGCTCCACAAGGAGCCCCCGCGGTCCAGTCAGGAGGTAAACTTTTCCATAATCCATTTCCTATTAAATGAGCGTTTCCAAACTATACCCCATAACCCTAGCCGCCACCAGCCCTGTCCCCTAAAAGCACTTACTCTTATTAACCTTAGCTACCGTACCTATCTAACACTTCTCTTTTTTTCAGATGACGCGGTGCCTGTCGAGCCACCGCCGGAGCTGCCTGGATTTTAAATCGCTTGACCTCTTTTTAAAATATTATATTACTAGTGTGATAAAAATAAATTTAATTGAACTATTTTCTGTTTCTATGTTGACTTATAAACCTGGTCATTCACCCGTCCCTTGGCTCATAACTGGCCTTGACGGGTAAATGATCTTCCAGTCTCCTCCCGTGGTTTTATCTACCACCCCTAGTACAACAGGCTTCACACTCCGGCCGGCCTTAGATCAACCCTTAATGAGCTCTCAAAGTCCCTGAATGCTTATAATTTATCCTGTAAACTAAACCCTTGCTAGGACCTTGAGAGCTCCTTAAAACCGGCAATTATGTTAACATAAGTTACGAACCATGACCTCTTAGTTCTTAGCTACTTCTCTTTTTAAAATCTGGAAACATTCACTAAGGAAGCTACTCTTTTATAGATTGTTAAAGGTTGGTTCTTTGCCTACTATAAGACAAAACTCTACAATTAGTACTCTTGTAGACTTAGATTCGATGCCTTCACTCTATAACTAGTAAGCTCTTGTTTAGATTTATTCTTCCACAGAACTTATTCAGTTGCTTTAGTAACCAATGAAACAATAAAATTTTCCTTTGACTTTATAGGCTTTTAATTTGACAAAGTTGAGTTCTGTGTTAAAACACCCATTAACAAATATCACAACGATTAGTCGATAACATCCACAATAGTTCACAACTTCTTCCCAGAATAGCGCTCATAATCTCGACTTTCAACACAGCTTATAGTTGATAAGCAGCTGCACAATGAAACCAGAGAGTATTGAGACTGCAATCGACCACGACGTCTTCTGCTGCCCTATCTGCACTCCAACCGCTGAAGTAAAACATCAAAATATCGACAGCTCCTGGGATTGTCTGATTAATCCAAAACTAACTACTGCTGATTCATTAACTTCATTATCAAATATTCTCTATCACGAACTGTCAACTGACCAATGACCCTGCTTCTCAACTAACTAGAGCCGGGCAACCCAGGTTTCAAGAAACGATGTCCTATTGTGAATCGAAACCAACTCTAGTGGAAACAAAAATAGATCTCGTAAACCACCGCATACTCTACAACCACGCCATAGACACAGCCTACTCCGCCAAATTTTCCTTCTATTTACTAATGGAACCCTGCTAACCAAAACCTACTTAACCTTTTTACTATAATAAATAGTAAAACCGACTTGTTAATCTTTAAAACTTAACAATAGCTACCCTAACTTTTACAGTTTTCCGCTTAGCAGAGCGCGAAGCAATTGATATAAACTTGCCCTTGTCGCTTAAATAATCTAATAACCTATCGAAGAAATAACACTTTTAAGCTTGTATCAGCTGAATTGATTCTATGATGAAACACCTAGTTATACACTATCATTTTATGATCAAAAATAACAGGAACTCCACAACTAACAATTTCAACCCGTTTCCCAATTACATTTGGTTTCGTTTCATCGTACATTCAATGCAGCCCACCTCTATAATAGCCGACCCCAAGCCAAAGATAATCCGTTCACTTTTAATACGTCACTATGACAAGCCCCACCATACCTTACCAAACGCTTTTGCAATTTTGACGGGTTTTCCCACCCAGGGTGGCCAGGTAATTAAAATTCCCCCCAAAATACTAAAAAATACCTTACAATTGTTGAACATATCCAGTGTGATTCCAAATTGAAGAATAATTTACTTAATTATGACAACCCATCATTTCTTTTCTTTAACGCTCTATGCAACCGACTTGAGGCTTTATATGCTGATTATCATTAATTAATTTACTAGGCTTATCCTATATGGCGCACTTTCAGATCTACGAAGCATCAAGTCATTTCCTTTTAAGTGCTATGAAATTAGTGACCTGACCAAAAGCTTTATCCATGTCCGATCCAATGATTAAAAATATATATATATATATTTTTTTTTTTTTTTTTTAAATTAATATCTAGAAAATTTTTTCTTTTTCCTTTTCCCACGATTAAATTGCTGAAGCAACATCTTTTGAGCCGCTAATTCTAGAATCCAATGAAAAAGTTGTCAATTTAATCTTCGCTGTGTTCTACTGGCCAATTTGTTACTAGTAATCTCACCGGACATTCCAACAAGTGTGTTTTTCTTTTCTCTCTCTTTTTTTTTTAACCCAAATTGACTAACAGAAGGAAGAAATGACCGAAGCCTCCCAACACCCCTTCAACCATAACCACAAGCGTATTTTTTTTTTTTTTTTTTTTTTTTTTTTTTTTTTTTTTTCCACCTTGGTCACAATTGAGCTTCAGTCCTCAGCCACCTTTTTGATTTGAGGTTACAGCCAACCAAATTTTATTATTTCTTCCTCCTCTCAGCCCTTGGAGGTGTTTTTTTTTTTTTTTTTTAAAATTTTATACATATATTATTTCTTTTTATAACAACATAAACTAGTACATTCTTTCACATCTAAAATTGACTTTATACAATAATTCTTTAACCCAATTCTATTCTACTTATAAATCCAACATCTGGTTAAAATACAAAGTGCTTATCTCATTAACTTAATCAATTACAATTTCCAAGTTACCGGAGATTCCAAGTCCCCAGATCAGCCTCCCTTTTAACTTTTCCTCTGTAATATCTTGACAGAAGAATCGTGTTAAACCTACCCCGAACCTTATTAGTACCTGGCTCTACCAGTACATATACGTTTGGATATGGCACTGCGGCCACTATATAAGGTCCCTCATAAATTTCTTGGAATTTCTTGGTAACCTTTTGCTCCGCTACTGATCTGTTTAACTTTTTGATCTTCACCCAGTCGCCTATTTGAAATACAATCGTCTTAAAATAGCGATCATATTTACTTTTCCTATTCTCTGCATTCTTTAACAAATTCCTTTTGGCTTCCTCCCTAACCTTTTCCACATCCATATCCCGACGATATTTTAACGCTTCATCAAAACTTAACCGTAATGTTTGACCGTATAAGATTTCACAAGGCGCGAATCCCGTACTATTGTGATAGGTATTGTTATACAATAATTCTATCTTGGGCAAAACGGAAACCCATCCTCTGTGATTTTTACTACAATATGTTCTAAACAACCGTCCTATTTCACGATTTAACCGTTCAACTTGATTTGCGCGCGGGTTTCGGACCGTTGAGTGTACCACCTTCACACCCTCTTTTTCCATGAACTCCCTCCATCTCTTGCTGGCATACTGGGCCCCATTGTCTGATAAAATAGCCTTCGGCTTGATTATCTCAAAGAACTGTTTTACTTTCCCTATCACTGAATTCGCAGAAGCCCGTCTAAGTGCATAAAATTTCGCAAACTTACTAAAAGCATCCTGAATAACCAAAATGTAACTTAAACCAAACTTTCCAGCTGGTAAAGGTCCATACAAATCAGTCATAACCATTTCCCCAATCCCTTCTGCTACTATAGGCGTACAGGGTCCCGTGAAATTCCTGTTGTTAGCTTTCGTCATCTGACAATTATGGCAGACACGAAGGCTCTGCTTAACTTCTCTGGAAATTCCGATCCAGTAAAACCTATCCCGAATATATTTTATGACCTTATAAGCCCCCTGATGACCCATTTCTAAATGTACCCGCTTGATTACTGCTTCTACTAGAGTTCGGGGCAAATAGATTACTGCTTGCCTATCTTCGGCTGGCGTGAAGTACAGAATCCTATCTTTGAAAAAGCACCTCTGTGCTATTCGGCCCTTCTTGTCTGTGAACTCCGGTTCTTCCAGTTCTTTAATAATTTCCCCTATCTCAGCATCCCCTTGCTGCAAATCAACCAGCCTCTTGAATTGATCTATTAGCTCTTTATTTTTGCCTTCTTCCATATAAAGAATCCCTGGCAGCTGTACTTTGTCCTCTTGCAGAAACTCGCTCTGCGGCGGGTATCTTGACAAAACATCTGCCCCTATGTTCTCTCTCCCCTTAATATGTTGTAACTCATAATCAAATTGTTCCAGGTAATTTATCCACCTCGTCACTCGAGCATTGTACAATTTCCAATTTTTCACGAAAATCAACGCTTTGTGATCACTTTGTATATATACTTTAGCCCCCCTCAAATACGTTTCAAACTTTTTTAGACTGCAAATAACAGCATAGAACTCTTGTTCTGTCACTGTCCATTTCAATTGAGGCCCTCTTAGTGCCGTGCTATGGAACCCGAGGACTCTCATGTTCTTATTCTCATCTAACTGATATAACACACCCGCTAACCCAACTCCAGAACAATCTGTTTGCAAATAGTAAGGTTTGCTAAAATCCGGATGTTGCAGCTCTATTCCTTCTACAAAGAGGGACTTTATGTTATCAAACGCTTCTTGCTCACACTGCCCCCAATTCCATCTGACTCCTTTCCGCAGTAATTTACACAAAGGTTGAATGTGTATGTTATAGTCTGGAATGAACCTTCTGTAAAAGTTACATAACCCCAAAAAAGCCCTAACTTGTTTCAGCTTTTTAGGTTCTGGAAATTCCTTGATTGCCTGCAATTTTGCTGGGTCAGTTCGAATTCCCGCGGTTGATATTATAAAACCTAGCATTTTTACTTCTTTGCATAAAAATTCGCACTTCGCCAAATTGCAAGTTAAACCTGCTTTCCTTAGCTTGCCTAGAACTATGTCTAAGTGTCTAAAATGCTCCTCCAGGGTCCCTGTGGTTATTATCGCTAGATCATCTAAATAATTCACGCAAAACTCTCGAACCTCGTGGCCCAAAATTATATCCATCGCTCGACTAAAGGAGCCTACTGAGGTTTTCAAACCCTGCGGGAGCACATTATACACGTAGGACTTCCCGTTAAACCCGAATCCTGTGTATTTTCTGCTACTTTCAGTGATAGGGATCTGGAAATACGCATTATTCAAATCTATTGTGCTAATATAGTTAGCCCCGTGAAACGCGTTCATTACGTCCAGCTGCAAAGGAGGCTTTTCTGTTTCTGCAATCATATACTTGTTTATCTCTCTCGCGTCTAACAAAACCCGTATTGACCCATCCCTCTTCAGCGTAAAGGTTAGTGGGCTGCAATAGGGTGTGGAAGTTCTACTTATAATCCCTTGAGATTCCATTTCCCTGAGTTTATCCTCAATTTTCTCGCGATAGACGTAGGGAACCGGATACGTTCTCCTGACTATCGGAACGCTGTTTTCCATCTTTATTTCATGCTGATAACAGTTTGCTCTCCCCAACTTATCACTAAACAACTCTTTATACTTTTCCAGCAGAAGACGTAGACGCTCCTTCTCTTGGGGTTTCAGCGATTCTCCCATCCGATAGATCCGTTCTGTTTGCTCAACCTCTCCGATCTCGGCTGCCTCCACTAGGATTTCAGCGTCTTCACTGAATTTCCGGAAATCCACCCAGCAAGAATTTCCTCCTCTCAGGTACCGGAACCCCCCCGTTTCTCGATTTACCTCGATATGAACCTCATGTTCCTTCATCCAATCAAAACCCAATATGATAGGGGAGGAGAGATCTGGAACTACCAACAAATCTATCTCTAACTCCAACTCGTTTATCTTCACCGGCAATAGCACCACTGACCTAACCTCCTTACTCTTATGCCCGGCCGCAGTCTTGATTTGAAAAGGTTTAATCGGCATCTGTGGAATATTGGCTATCTTCTGTCTAACAGTGTTTAGTAATTCTTCTGAAATACACGTCAGATCAGAACCAGTATCTAATAACACAGTTATCTCTAAATCCGCAATTTGTGCTACTAATTCTGACTTAAAATTTCCTACCTCTACTTGTTTCGACTTTGACTCTTCGAACACCGAAGCCATCTGTTGCACCTTTATGGACCCTGGATATATCAATTCGCTTTTCTGTTTATAAACCGAAATTACCTCTCTAACCCGCTCTTCCTCACGATAACCGAAACCCTTCGTGCCCATCTGACCCAAAGCGTTATCAATTGGTTTCCGCAACCCTCTACCATTGATGCCCAATAATTGACCAGGTGACCATCCCATCTTAAGCATTAGTCGAAGGCCCAGGTCCCCCACTAGAGAGGCTGATCCGGAGACCAAACTATCAGCCCTACTCAGTTTTCCGATTCCCAATTCTTCCTAGCACTTGACGCCACGAAATTCTTCTTATATCCTTCTGGCTTCTTCCACTGCTGGTATCCACTTTGATATTCTCTCTTCCTTTTCTCGACCTTATCTCCAACGCTGTTCCCGACATAAGGATTTTCTTGTTTGTGAACTTCATCCACTGACCTCAGAAATTCTGCCGCTCCTATGATTGTGGTTATATTGGTTGTATTAAAGGCCATCTGCACAGTCCTTGGAAAATGACGCATTAAATCCGTAACTAGCTGCGCTTCTGGTATTGAAAAACTCAACATCTTCGCCCTTCCAGCTATTCTCAAAAAATAGGTCAACATAGTAGGAACCTTATTGCGATCCCAGGTTCCATGGACTATGTTCCTTCTCAACTCGCTCTGATCATGCGTTCCCCAATAGGTAGAGAGGAAATCTGTCTTAAAATCTGCCAAACTCTTCCACCGCTCTTTATATGACCTAGCCCAGTCTCGTGCATCATCCTCCAAGCATTCTTCAATAGTGTCCAGCTCTGATCCTGCTTTTGCTGCCTTCCGCAGGTAGTTATCTAGATCTTCCAAGAAGGTTACCGGATGTACCTTAATGCCTCTCCCGAATTTTGGCTTTTCTAAGTTGATGTTCTTGACATTGTAGATGACTGTTCTCTCCTCTTCAGATGTTAACCTGGTTGAAGAAACGGTTCCTTCCCCATTGCTTCTTTGAGCCACCACCTCTCTTGATTGGCCTGCTGGCTCAACCCTCTCTGCTTGTCCCAGTACTACTGGCTCCTCGAACCTCGACGATGCGGCCGGTACACGACCCTGTTCTGCGAAATTCCCAGTTACAGTTGTGTCTTTCTGAGGCACTGGTTCCATCACTGGCACCGCCAAATTCTGCCCAGTTCCGACCCCTGCGCTGGCGGTACTCAGCCCCTCGGGTTCTACTGATGCTTCATGTCCTCTGATTGAAAGATGTCCATTTTGTTCTACTTCCATGCGCACCTGTTGCTGCTGATCGCCAGAATTCACCTCCAAACTAGTTGCCGCTGACGTTTGCGCGCGAATAGAACGCATTTCAGCTCTTAACTGTCCTAGTTCTTGCGACACTTTCCCTTCAGTTCTTCTGAGCATTCGAACGAGCAAGCCCAGATTAGTGGACTTCTTTCCCCCTGGTTTGGACAAGCTGGAGCCCTGAATCACCGGACTCCTCCTCACTGTTCTTGACTCTGTAGGTTTCTTCACTGTCTTGCCCATCTTTTTTTTTTCCCACTAAGTTTTATAATTTATAAAATTTTGTTATCCCACACTAGTTGCATCCTCGTCTGCAAACTCCTGCAAAAGCTTATAACTACTCTCCTGACACTTAGGTGCCATTATTCATAACTCACCTAGCTCGCCTATATCTTACCCAAACAAATTCATAGCCTTTTATTCAGAATTCCAGACGCCCGATTTATAACCATAAATATATTTTTTCCCAAATACTCTATTCCTGTTTTTTTTTTTTAATCATTAACTCATTAAACTGAATAAAGCTTCACCCTACTAGCTCACACTAATTTTTGATACGTTTCATGGAAAATATCCCGCTACTTTCGGGGTATTTTTTATTTTCCCGGCAACACCAACGCCAGTCTATTGATGTGATGTCAGATTAACCATTCTAAATAAAGTTTTCTCTCTAAGTTCTGATTCATCCATTTTTTGAATTCAATGCGTATATAGCATAAAATAATTAAACAGAAAGTGATAATTTATGTTTCTCATACTTCAATTAATTTGTGATTCGACTGTATAGCGTTTACGTTTGGAAAAATACACCTCAAACCTGTCGCCGCTCTACTTTAGTATCTGTGACTTTTCTTCCGCCACAACGTCTGCTTCGGCGTGAAAAAATATCGACTAGAATATTGATTTGGGATTTAAGAGCAATTTTATTTTTATGGAAGTGAATTTCACAAAACAACCACGTATATTTAGTACTTACTTAGCGTGATTATCAATAGACTGCCCTTGTTTGTTACGAATCCCGCCGAACTACATCAAATGATTTGATGTTTAAGTGACCTCTCCAATACTGAAGGTAAGTGCTTTTATACTATCAGGGTTTTAATTCGAATTCCCCGTGGCCTGTGCATGAATGCTACCCAAATCCTTTCACTCGACCAAAGATGAGAGCCCCACTGATGTAACCCTGGAATTGATATTAAATTCCAGTGATATGCCGGGTCATTTGAAAAATATATGTTCTATTGCGGACTCGCTATCCCTGTTCCCCAGTTGGCTATATTTTTTTTGTTAGTCTGGTTTTTCCTAAAATAGATTCTTTGTTGCGGATCATGCCTGATATTTAAATTCTACCTGTCCCAAATTTTAATTTTCTTTATTGAGTATCCAGTTAGATTTTTTTTTAAAAAACCTCCATTCCTACAACATACTTACTATTCTTAATGTTTCAGTAACAATAAGACTACCTACTATTAAAGGATGCAGATTACTACCGCTACAATGAATTAGCTGCCCGGGATGGTACCTTGTGTGTACATTTCTAGAATACAATCTACTTGTAAGTATACATATTTATTTATTTTTAAATGCTCTTATTAATAATTATATTTCCAATTTCAATTGCAAATAATCTGTCGCGGTTTGATGGCAACCTAACTCAATCACACAAGATACCTATTCCTGATGCGGTGTGCGCTGTTTGAACAAGATTTCATTTCTTTCTCAGCTCAACGGCCTGCCTGCTATTTACAACTGTCTGCTGCTTTGACAACAATCAGAGATGCCATGGATTAACTACAAAGCCCAGCCGAGAAGTGAATGGCCAATTATAAGAAAATATTAACGGTAAGCTTCTGCTCTATTCCAAAAACTCCCAATGTTTATGCCACGACGCCATGGCGCGCCAAAACCAAGAACACCGTGTACTTTGTTTATACTCATACAAATACATGGGTATCATTAAACAATTATTTTAATCGAACTGGAATAAAATGCCGAATTGAAGCATTAAACTTGTAACAGTGCCACGGCTGAAGAGATTGGGAACCCCTACTTTATACTAGCCTTGTCTTAAAAGTCAAGATTAAATAAAACCTTTCATCTCTTGGCTCGGCCTACTTTTCCAGTCGCTAGGTCTATCTCAGACAACGGAATTTAGGCAAACCGCTTCCTGCCACCCGCCTGAGAGATATAGGACTTAGTTTATTGAGTGCTATCGGTCCGTATGACGCGTAACTCAATCCATATCTAGTTTGGCAAATCTTAATAAATTTACTCTGTTTTCAGGAAAGCCGTCTGGGAGTCTAAAGCCTGCCAACTGTGATGTTCCATGACGCCAAACCTCCGTGCCACAAAACCAAGACCTCCTCTACAGAAGATTAATTATAATGCTTTTAGTCGTGTGTGACTGTCCGATCTCAGGAATCAGATACCTTACTAACAAAAATTTAGCTAACAGAGACCTTTTCCCGAGATCCAACATCACCCTACGACTGCTTATTTTTAGTTTGGATCAACCATTCTTGTGCCCGGCATTTCTACGCTACCCTTAATACTATACTGTACTGTCAAGCAGTTATAGATACTCAAACTCGTGAATGGTTAAACTGTGCCATGTAAAATTAGGTACATCTGGTCTATAACACCCAGTAATCAGAGATAGGCAATGTTCTCGATTCTAATTTGTATGCGCCTAAGATGATTGGTTCTAATAGAATGCTAGTCCCATTCAACTAAGTCAGACATTAAATGGTTCATTTAACAAATAATTTGCCAAGTACAATCCTTTTCCCCGAATAATTTGCAACTTAAACAACTGTAAGCTGTAATAACAAATTGCTCTAGTTTCATGAACATTGCCTATCCCTGTTTTGTGTGAATGTGTTTTTTATAAGGTAAACAGGGCCAATTCAACTAACTTGCACATATTACCGACCTCTGGAGTTGCAAACTGATGACAATAGAGGGAACCTTCTCAACATTATTTAAAGAAAGAATATGATATATATTTTTTTATTTTGGAATACTCTGAAACTTTTTACTGGGTAAGACTTTTGATAAGAATCACTTCCCCTCCACTGTCAGCAGCGATCCAGAGCTCCCAGCTCTAGTAAACGTGGTGCTGTTAAAAAGGACCTCCTTTCTAATGGATGTCTCAATAAAATAAATCCCATACTTTGTTGTATTCACTAGTTTAATCTCTTTCTCTTAATATAGGCCCTTTTCAACAACGCCATCGAATTATTTTTATATGAAATAATGTTTCTATATATTAAGTGCGTACAGCCTGCCCCAAGGGCGGCCGGACACTTCACAATAGTTTAGCCAACCTAGGTCTCTACTATAGCTTGTCCATGAATAAAAGATCTCAGCATAAATATGTACAACAATCATGGTGGTTTTAATTCAAAGATCCAGAATCTCTCTGTTTCTACCCTGGTCTACTTCCAAGAAGTCTGTTAAGAAAATTCCTAGTTAAATATAGAATTCGTACCGCGCCTACGAAAGGTAATCACATTCTTTAAAACTAGTTATGTAATTCTTAAAAACCAATCCGAGATGACTGGCGAATAGTAGTCAGTCATCCTTCAATGGTTTAAAATGTAAATAAATAATTGTTCCCTTGAATGAGTAAACGCGGGCGAGCGGAATTCTAGAACTACCTCTAATGGTTCAGATGTACTCGTTCACTAGAAGCGAATAACCATGAATAATCGTGTCGAATTCTATCTGGTATAAAAAAATTCGCAAGTTTATTAATTATGAGAATTTGCACGAAGAAGGTGCTGCCAACTAGTGTCGCAACCGTAACCGAATTTCAAAATACTTCCCCTAGCAGTTCAAGCAATAAATGATCAATAATTCAATAAGAATGAATAAACGCAGGTGAGCAACATATTCGTGTTATCTTCCGCCTAGTATCAGAATTTTTTGCGAATTTATTAATTATAGACTCGGGAAATGTGCACGACGAAGGTGCTGCCAACTGGTGCCGCCAAACCAAACGTCTACTGACTCATGCTGAGGCCACACTCCATCGAATTTATTTATTATTTTTACTATCGCATTGGCTGCTACTAACGTCAGTGATGACATCTCTTTATATTTTTTTTTTTTAATACTGACAACCTCAAACCTCTGACAATTTTAAACTGTCAGACGCGAACAATTGCCATTGGTCCATCAATGACAGCCCCTGATGCTCAGTGTTGCCACCCATATTTCGTGCAAGTTCCCCAAAGTCGCTAAAATAGATTGAAATAGCATTCGTCAAACATATTAAAAACCCTTCACCTGACTTTAGCGCAACCAGGTGATATTCCATAGTATCAAACAAATCAATGGAATTTTCTCTGTTTAGCTAAATTAAAGGAACAAGTCCTTTTGGCAATAGTTACCATCTCAAGGAAACACGGCCAAACAATTACTAGAGAACTTAATTCCAGGGCATTTAAATAAATTCAAACGGTTTTCAGCAGTAAGGAATTGCTTAGACTTACTTAAACATGATGTCTTTATGTAATGGTAAAACGTTTGTTAAAATATCAATAGGGTAAATCATCTCAACTAATTGAAACAATGTATCAAAAATTTACACGTTTTGGTTTCCAGCTTAAATAAGCTCGACAACCAATTGAAATATAGCACCAGTATGTTTTCTGGTGACTTACCTGGTTGAAACTTACTTACTTGAGGAAGACGCCGCTAATGTACGTAGTTTTTTTTTTTTTTAATAAAATATTTTAAAGAAAACGCATTACAAAAATCAACCAATTAGACCGCAAAACCCGTCTGATTTTTTTGACGATTATATTGGTAGATGTAAGAAGTTGGATTCCAACCACATTTGAACATAAAATAACTGTCGCGATAACGATAATATCGTAAATCGTCCGGTAAACTCTTATTCATTGGCAGTAAGACGTAAATTGAAGTTTTGCTTTACAAATCCACATTAAATGTTTCTCCTATAAACCCACCTGTCCCCATGAAGAAAAACTCTACGCGTTAAGAACTACTGACCCCTATACTGCCCGCTTGTTATGCCCAAGGAGATTTAAACCAGCCAAATAAAACCCTAAAAAATTTTCTTTACAAAAGAAGGGCATTTACAAGCAAGCTGTGAAGGGGCAAGAGAACTACTAAACTACTATACACGAAACCTGCACAAGGCCAAGGCTCACCAAAATTCACAAAAGCCTATCCATTCCGCGGCAACAATTTTGATCTGGAAATACCAGATCATTTTTTTTTTAAAACAAAACACAATATTAAACCACATCAAACACTGTACCAGTGTACCTGATCCTGGTCATCGGCTGATCAATTCTGAAACATCCCCCCCGTTTTTAAAAGTACTAAACCTACGACTACAAAGCTACTAAAGGTCTCTACGCCAACAGATTGTAATTTGCTTTAGTCTTGGCCAAAATGTGATCGTCTAGGTAGAACTACTACGCAGTGATGAGTCAGTAATCCATAGTCTTTTCGGTCTAGTGTGATTTGAAGAGCCTTGGAAAACCCTGTGGTCTAATTAAGTCTATACTACAATACAATTTAGCCGAAACTATAGTTAATTCTACGGCGAGCTACAAAAACTAGATGAAAAATTGTTCTAACTTTAAAACACAAATTGTTTTAAAGTAGAACGTCCCCGACCGTTTGCTGGGTACAATACGGGCCGGTTAGTGCTTATTTTATGACTAGACGTTTGTTTCTGTTTTTCTACAATCAAGGAGGCATTTATTCAGCCGATTCTCGTACCTAAGACCCTGATTATCTAACTTTTGCAATATCTAGCCCGTATTTATTTGGATGGGGAATAGCCTTTAATGAAACATAAGCCAAGTAATTCGAGCTATGATGGACCTACCATGGTCTCTTTTATCCGAGAAATAATTATGTCTGAATCGCCAAATATTCATTGACAAAAAGCCAAATAACTAGCTTGGCTTTAACAACACTAACCTAAATAGCCTCACGTATTTCCTCAGCGAATACACAATTCCTTGGCTTTTACAAAGTGTTAGATGAGATTGGATGAGCTACTGTTACAGTGTCTACCCTATCCATGAACTAAGAAAATAGAGAGACTTTTATCCTCTCCGCACCCAGGCACCCGGGATTAACGCTCATTCCGGCACCCATAACCTTCTGTAGTAAAAAGGTTCTTTGACCAATACAAAAGAGGGGCTCTCCCTTGTTTTAGACTGGTAGAAGGTCCATGAACCCTCAGGACTCCGCTTGTTATTTAGCGTGAAAAATCCCTGGATTGCTGACATGACAAAAGGGCCGATCATTTGTACCGGACACCTACCCCGTCTTATTTTGCGGGTCCAAAAAGTCAGACTACCAACAATCTCTCCGCATCAGGATTTAGACGGTCCTTGAACCATCAGTATTCAGCTCGTTGTTCAGCGTGAAAAATCCTTGGATTGCAGACATGACAAAAGGGCCGATCATTTGTACCGGACACCTACCCCGACTTATTTTGCGGGTCCAAAAAGTCAGGCTACCGACGATCCCTCACTCCAAAATCAGAGCATCAATTATTGCTACTATGTACCGAAATGGTCAACACTCCCCGATGTCCGTGTGGCACAAAAGAGAATTCCCTAAATTTATTACAAATCGGTGGTGATCCTATCAATAGGTGCATTTACCCTGATTTTGTTTGATTCCAAAATCAATCTAAATATTTAATACTTCAGTCTCTGATAGTTACACTGGGATTCAATGAAACGTCAAATAGCCTAGCACTTACGGTTCCGAGTACTATGAGACACTGACAGTATTGCCAGAACTTAATTTTAAAAATGCTAAATGGGTAGACACCAGATTATTATTAATCTACTACTGAGTGACAAACTAGTAACTACGGATAATATCTAAGTCCAAGTTTCGCCTGTAGTTTAGAATCCAACCTCTCAATCACCTGTCTCCGTGTGCGACGTTCACCTGCCCTAGTAACCTGTTATGTTAAACTAAACTAATTCGATTAACCAGTTTGTATGAACTAAACTAGAAACTTAGGCATCAAAAACCTCTCAGCCCACACAGAAGTATGAAATTCCTTAAAATCACAACACATACCTTGTACCACCGGTTGTTCCTTAGAGGTAGAAAAATGATTATCACGCGAGTTACGCCCGGTCGTTGGAACAGGCGATCCAAGTCCCTCTGCTTCCCCTGGATTTGCCGCATTGGACGTGGCTTCTCGACGAATCCCCCCTAGATAAAGTCAAGTAACTTACCAGTTAGTACCCTTTGATACTTTACTGTTTTGCTCTGGATCCGGTTTGGTGTCCGCAACTGAGGCTCGGAAATCGCAGCCTCGTGGAGCTCGCCATCCGCAGCCGCAGCTCGTAGCCCGCGAAGCTCGCCGACCGAGACCCGCAACGCGTACGCTGATTGAAGCCCGTTATTCGTAACTTCTAGATGCACGCTGATTTAAGTCCAGCGTTGTAACTTCGTGGTGTACGCTGATTGGAGCCTGTCACTCGCAGCTTCGCTCAGCGTGTCTGCCCGGACGCCAACTCTTTTGTTAGTTTAGGCCTCCTCTGAAGGCCCACGGCCTTCCTGTTCCGTAGCCTGTGTCTTCGTAATGTTGCGCCCCGTCGATTAGAGTTTAAGTCCCCGAACGATTGATCAACGTTACGCCGTACCACTGACTAAAAATTACGCCCACGAGGATTAGAAATTAATTCTTCTAACAATTTGCCCAGCGTTACCCCGTATACTGTTTTATAGAGATGTTGTCTCGTCGGCGATTCGAGATCAAGTCCCGAAATACGATTTGAGACGGCCTTTTATACCCCTACCCAAATAAACAAGTGACGATCAATAAATTCTTTTGTTTAATCAAGAGAAAAATGTGACCCTCTTTTTGTCTCGCGAAATCAGTATAAAATACACAATATCTGATAAACCGGAATTTATGAAACTAACTGCTTCCATGTCCCTTTACGAAAGTCACTCTACTGATAAAAATTACACAAAGTCAACGGAAGCCTGACTTTCCAACTAGGTGAATGAATTACCTCAATTTGGACCCAACGCCTCTAAAATTTCCCTAGAACTGCGGCTGCCTTCTCTCAAGTGGCAACATTCTTCCATCCACATGAACTTTTCCAAGGGATTTATAATGTATTAATAAGTCCACAAATACTGGAGATTTTTACATTGTTTTTGTGTCTCCTGAGCCCTGGGGCTTCAATGCACAACTTTATGAAGGAAACTGGCCCAGACAAGCAATCCCCAACTGCTATGAGACTCATGTTTTTATGGTAAATCACAAAACTTTGAATGCTTATAATTCCTAAAATATCTCATATCTTCACATTGTTTTTGATTTTCTTACTTCGCTAGACCGTATTAACGTTACTTTAACAAGAATTTTCCCTAGAAATCCACCCGACATTGATTTTTCAAGACAACTATTACGGTAGTAAAATGTCAAAATGCAAACGCCTAGTTCTTCTCAGATATCTTAGATTCTTTCTTTGTTTTTGATTTATTCATGTTTTCAGAACTCAGGGTTAACAAAATAATGAAAATCCACCACTGAAACATAGTTTCCATTGGACCAAGAGAACACCTTAAACTATGGAAAATTAAGTAGTCAATTCTCTCTATTGACATGATTTCCAATGCTGAGCTAGCATTAAATGGGTCCAAATAATTATGTTTTACATATCCTCGGATGAATAGACTCAAGTTTTGCCCTTGAAATAACTTTTCTTTTGAAATAAAAATTCTAACCTCTAACAAAAATAGTTACATTAAATACTACTATTTCCACGCGAATTATTATTGCAATTCACAGCCCCGCCTTTCCTCCTGAATGAATCCTAAACTTTAGACCCAATTTTAACCCCTGTAACCATTTCTTTTATCTCTTATTTTCAACAGATGTCTCAGCCGACCATCGATGAAATCAGTACTTTTGTTTGAACAAGTTCCTTTCTGCAAGCCCTGAAAAATAACTAACACACAGTATTAATATAAAAGCAGTAATGGACCTAGAAGCCAATTTTGACCAGCTGGCCTTGACAAGACTTACAAATAAAGGATTTTGTTCCCCGCTAAGCTCAAGTAAGCATTTTATTCTTACTCCCGTTTTATCATCCAACCATACTTAGTATGGGCTGAGAAGTGTAATAAAAGGTATCCTTTTACCCCAATCAAAGAGAACTAGCAATTGCCCCCACCCTTCTCAGTAAATACAAGCCAGAGTGGTGCACAATTTAAGGTTCTATAAAGCAAGTCTCTATGTGCGTTTTTGATTCAAGAAAGCTCATGGCTTCGGTTCGTTACAATATTACTCAGTACGTTTCCAAAGCTACATTTCGCTGGCAAGTCGCGCGCCGGCACAACAATTCATCAAAGCAGCATAACATTAGTTGTGGAATATTCCCGTCTTACCGTGTTGACTCCCGCCGACTCCGCCGGCTCCAAATTTCCGGCTTCTATGTACCGACGTGTTACAACATGTAGTCTGAGGTAAGTCCTGACAACGACATTCCCTCGTCCTTTAGTTTCTTAAATAAATTTTCAATATAATAAGAGGGAAAATAGACACAATGTTATGCCTTGATCACACGTACGGAGTACAGTAGCGAGACAGTGCCCTCGACCGACTGCTCGGTTCGTGGGAACCGTGTGCTCGGCCCAGTACGGGAAGAAACGTACTGGGCCGAGCACTGTCTCGCCACTCTACTCGGTACGTGTACCCAGGCTTTTAGAGTTGCCACCGCGTATTCTGGCAAGGGTAGGCAAACTGGCAGTTCCTTACACAAATAGTTTTTGTTATTTTTTTATTTGTCTTGTGCATTATCTGTCCGGCTTCCATGTACGGACGTGTTACAACACGTAGTCTGAGGTGCCTTCTGAGAACGACATGCCCTTATTTGTTTTCTTAATTTTTTTACCCCCGACGGAAGAAGAGAATAGAAAAGAAAATATATAGCACAAAAAGGTAGACAGTAAGTAGAAAAGAAAACAAAGAAATTTCGCTGCCACAAAAAGGAAAGAAGAGGGTTGTTATAAATTTGACGTGTGTGTATCTGTGTCTGTCTGTGGCATCGTAGCTCCCAAACGGGTGAACAGATTTTTATTTACTTTTTTTAATACCTCTACGGTGATAAACAACCGTACGGTCTACTTTATGCTAAGTAGGTAGTCACCGTAGCCTATATTTAGACACCAGTAGCGTGTCGTAAAAGATATTCTTGGGCAAGCCGGTGCAGATTTGGCGTATATTTTCCTTAGGAGCTGTAGAATAACTAAGGTGGTCAAAATGCCTGATATTAGGTAAGCCGGTAGGAATCGAGTTGTTTGGACACCACGCCACTATTAGACACAACGCCAGAAGGCTTGCCAGGATATGGAGCAGCAATATTAGGACATTATAATGAGGGCTTTCAGAAATCCATCATTTGGCTTGGCAGCACGGTGGCGCGTGGTCTTAGTCTTTTTGACAAAGATGCCGAAATTTGTAACGTGATTGGTTGTTTTGACACCTCCTGTCAAAAATACCAGACGTCATCGTGCTGTCAGCTGGTGGATTTAAGATTTTTGAAAATCCTCATTGTCGTCATGTTGTTTTGCGCAGACAAAATCTATCAAGCTATAAAACGAAACAAATTTCAATCAAACGACGTTGTTAAAGTAGATTTTTAACTCTCTTTTTACGGAAAACCACCGACTCAAATCAACGTAAAGCGGTATCTGTTTTGGCTGATACTTTATACAAAATCTCTTTCATGTAGAAAATGGATGAGGGATGGTTAGCGTTAGGCGGTATCTTGTACTATTTGTCCTTGCCAGTCAGAAAGACCTTAGTGCTTTGCCGCTTATGACCTTTAATAATAGTTTTAGTAGTGGAATGGAGTCAATAATGTCGTAACCCCTACACTAGTAAAGGCGTATGTGCGAAGTTTATAACTGAACATGTACTTCGGCTGTCTGTGTCGTCGTTCAACGTACAGGAAATTTTAATAGTACGATTAATCTTACAGAATATTACTGTAATACCAGCTTAGAATAACACGGAAGTCGCCATGACTATTTTCCCAATACAAAACAGTCTGGTATTTTTTTGCGGAGGGGATCTGCAGCGTACACTTATACTCGCGTATTTACGCGTATTTATTTAAATAAAAAGTCTGTCACTATGATACTTGCACCAGTGGTGGACTAAGGCAGTCGGAGTCCCGGGTGGCGTAAGTATAGGCCCAGGGTCCGCTTTCTGTTTTTTTTTTCAACGGAGGGGCGGTGCATTCGGCCTGACGCAGCTGGAGTGGCCCCTGCCAAAGTATAAAGACAAACTAGTAGTCCAACTTCAGCCGTTTAGGAGCGCGCGACACGCGTTAACACGTCTGTGTGAGTGCGATCCATCCTGGAGCATTCTTACGCATTGTTTAAACTCTGCTTGTAGTGCATTATACGCGGTGCGCACACATTCAAGCGCGCGATGTACCTTTTGTAAAAAAAAAAGACTGCTATTATAGTGTGGCAGCGGGACCTCCGATTAACTTTTATTACTTGATCAAATTACCTTAGGGACCAGATTGACGGTGGAGTTGTGGTACTGTCTGTCTGTCTGTCTTCCTAGCTATTATCCCACATGATGGTGGAGTCAGCTTTTCGAGCTCGTCTCCTCCACTTCGCTTTGTCTCCGACATCGTCCTTGGATACCTGACCATGTCCCCTGGATCTTTGACCGGGAATGGAGAGTTGTAGTGCCAAGTTTCCTACGTAGTCGGGTGGTCTTCTCCTTACATGGCCGTACCGTCGGATCCTACTGTCTCTCAGTTGTGGTACTGTATATTCTCTAGTTATTGGACCTCACGACTTTGTTCGCGGAGGTGAAATAAGTTAAGCATCTGTTTTACTTCGGCTTAGGCCGATTAAAGTATTCTATATGTTAACTGGGGTCATAATCTGTAAGTATACCGAATTCCTTCAAAATCCGCCCCGTAGTTTTTACGTTGAAACAAAACAGACAAACCGACAAAAGTTTGAAAAACTATTTATTCACATTCTATTACTTACTTTTAACACTCCCCTGTTACTATTCTGAAAAATCTTTCATTATTATGTACATAGACTCAGGACTAGCTGACCCGGCGCAAAAATGGAAGATAATAAAAATCGGTCCACCCGTTCTCGAATTATAAATGGTGTAACTAACCCGACTTTGTTTTATCTATATGTAAGTATAAATAATATAATATAAATATAATCCATATAGATATATAAGATTTGTAATGGGGATATAAAGTCAGATAGAACTGATTCAACATAATACAACCTTTCCACTTATCGGCAATGGATTTTGCGGTACCGATAAACAAGTGCGCTTTAATAATGTCTTGTCATGGTTTAACAACTGCGGTCACTACTAATTAATATAATTAATTGCACATTCGCAACCGTTTACAGAGCCGAATTGTTTATTTGCGCCATTACGGGCATTCATTAAAACAGATCGTTCGTTATGTTACTGCTTTGCTAATTGAATCCACAAATTCGTTGCTATTGAAGTTTGCAGTTTTTACACACGGGCGACATTGACCAACGACAAACCCAACTGCAGGCGTCGTCGCCGACACTCAACTACAGCAGTCGGCAACACCCAACGACACGCGGCGTTGGCTCAACAATGCGCCAATGGCAGTTATCGCAGCCGGCACGCTGAAATCTCTATGATAAAACGTTATGTAAGGCTTATTTATGACGACACGTTTAGCCTAGTGAGAGGGACACCGCCTACGAAGCTAGAGGTCCCGGATTCAAATCCTGGTAAGGGCCAATATTTGTGTGATGAGCACGAGTATGTTTTCTGTCTATTTAAGTATATATTTATCTATATAAGAATGTATATCGTCGTCTAATACCCGTAGTACAAGCATTGCTTAGTTTGGGACTAGCTCGATTTGTGTAAGATTGTCCCCACAATATTTATATACAGTAAAATGAGGGTTTTTATTCAATAAACAATATACAGTGTAGTTGAAGTTATAAATTATATTATTTATATTTACTCGTAGAACGCGGTAGACCTCGCAGGTGATGGCAGGACGAGTTAGACTCATTTCTAATGGAATGGCCAGACACCGCATAACACCGGGAAATTTGAAAGGAGCGGGGGGAGGCCTTTGCCCAGCAGTTGGACATAATGGGCTTTTAATAATAATAATATTTAGAAATGACAGAGTGGTCGCTCTTTCAGGATTGAAAAGATATTTTTTTTTCAATTTTTGACTGAGTTACCTGTTTTTTAAATAATTGTTAAAGATGGAGACCCGATTCGCTTTTAAAGCATATACCTATATCATTTAATTAACCTTAATTTAAAAGGAATCAAAATATTAAAAATTATAAGTTTTCGAGAAAAGTATTTTTTCATAAATTCGGATATTATTTTTACAAGCTGAACCACTGGGAATTTTTCAACAAAACTTGGCACAATTGCACTGTAAAGTGTAAGTAGATATATAAAAAAAATCAGCTCATAAGCATAAAAGGGCATTTTTCCTTTGTTTATCCTGCTACGGTCTTTCTTAAATTTACTCGCCCCCCTTGAAGAAAGTTTGCCCACCACTCATCGAGCCCTTTCCATTCAATACCATAAGGCTGCGTTTCCACCAGAGCTGTGCGAGGTAGTGGAGCGGTGTGCGAGGAAAAAATGCACCAATCAACGTGCGTAGCCTCGCTCACCGCGGCCCGGCATTGGTGGATTTTTTCCTCGCACACCGCTCCGCTACCTCGCACAGCTCTGGTGGAAACGCACCCTAAATGTAAATGACAACTGACAAATCCGTGCTCTGCCACAGTGAAGCGGCCTGTTGTGCTAGCCCGACTGTTTGACCTACCTGTGAAGACAGAATCGCATGGAAAAATCCCACGGAGCGATAAAACCGCGCATTCCTAAAGACTAAACCCGCAAAGTTTGCGATTACACCGTAAGTCTCAAGATTACGCCGAGCCGATGTCGCTCTCCGTATCTACGCGTCGTCAATAAAATTAAAACTTCCCCCTAAGTCGAAGGGAAAAGGAATTTAAGAATACTTCGCGTTTTATTATTTCACTTCATGGTTTTGTTTAAGTAGCCACGTTTTATCTGAAGTGTTTTTGTTTGATGCCTTTAGGTTCGGTGAAAACATCGAAATGTCGCCAATATGAAGTTATGAAGCGTATGATGTCTTCCTAGGTTTTGGTGGACGGCGATATACCACCAAGTCTGTTTTGTTGAACTACAAACCAGGGCGCGAGCGGAACTTACGAAACTAAAGGATATAGTCGAAGTGTGAAGGATGGTCTAACTTAGGTACCTGTAGACCAATCAGAGAGTCGCGCAAGCTACTCTGCTGAAGGCTACAGTACCGTCTATTAACTGGAGCTATTTACCGAACATACTTTACTGACAAGCTTGCATGCAGGCAGATGAGGCAGCCACCCACCTCACTCTCTAATGGGTGACTATGTATCGGCCATAATACCTCGAGATACCTCCCGAGAGACCTTGGGGTCAGTCCTGGATTCCCGGAAATCTTCGGCAATAATAAGGGTTTGTTAGGCTTACTGGTAGAGGTTGAGTTGGCAGAAGCAGTGCCTACAACTCGTCCTACACGTCGAGTTGCGGAAAACGAGCCCGCAAACCACCAAATAGCCTATATGTATGCTGTGTGGTGGTGTGTGTGTGGTGCTGGAGAAGAATGCTCGGTGTGTCGTGGTCGGAATTCCGGACCAATGAATCGATTCTTCGAGAGCCAAACAGAGCCTGTCTGCTACAGTACAAACTCGTATCCTTTCTTTCTTTGGACATGTATCGCGACGCGGAAGTGAATGAATCCATAGGACGCCTAGTAGTGCAGGGCTAAGTCGAAGGTAGACCGCGGGGCAGATCACCTATAAAGTGGACAGACCAGATTAAAAAAGCTGTTGACGGCCCGTTACATGAATGCACACGGAGAGCAGCAATCCGCGAGGAGTGGCGTCGCATTGTGAAACAGGCAGGGCCACAACCACTCTGCCAAGAGTGTGACGCCGAAGAAGAAGAAGAAGAAGAAGAACATAATGTATAGGTATACGTTCAGCTATTGTCTCTCTCTCTTTCTCTCGTCCTAGCGCTTTATCCCTTGTTTTTCGCGGTACGATTTTGACTATATAATCTCCAAATTTGGCAACAAAAACAGAAGAAGTGGTATTCATGTTTCCGTATGGAAGCAAGCGTGAGATTTATTGCCTAATCGGTGGGTGCAAATCGACCACTTGAATATAGCCAAAAGTCAGATTAATTTGATGGAGGGTACAATTTGCTCCACAGCCGAGGAAAGTTTTCCGATGAAATTAAAAGTTCCAGGCCCGTCCTGTTTGATGAAATTTAGAAATTCTAATTTCTTTGCGACCATTTTGTATGCGCTTAGCGCTTTTATGGCGTTTACATTGATTTCGTCAAGATATTTCATTTCTTTCAAAGCATTTTGTTAGTAAATCTTGGATGTTACTAGAAATAACAAGTTTTATGTTTTAATTAATATACATAAATGCGTAAATCATCACGCAAATAGAATTCATAGTTCTAGTGCAAACATTGTTTAGTTTAAGGCTAGGTGAATTTTTAATGTAGTGATATTAGACTGTCGGAATTCTCGGGTATAATAGCTGCAGCTTGAGGGAAGAATTATTTTCTACTAAGAAGAGCACGGTTAGCACAAGAGCGCCGCGCCACCACCCGACATAAAATAGCGATTGGGCAATGCGTACGCACATCTCTAACGTAGCGCGATATACACGTCACATCATGCAACAGTCAGTAAGAGTTGCAAGTTTGTCAGGCTTCAAAAAAAGGCATCGCACACGAGACATGTTGCAGTCCCCTTGTGCTAGCCGTGCTCAAGAACCAGACTATAATACTAATAATCGCCTGCATGTTGCTAGAAAGGACCTTAAAATAAATAGCCGGACTGAGCCTCGCTAATAAATAACTGAAGCACCTCTAGTCCGCCGGTTTCTTCAACGCTGGTTGGTCAAGTCAATGTGTGCGTGCTGCGGGAAAAACTTGTTGATGTGTGCGTGCGGCTCGTAAGAACAAAGCCACCGACCCACTATAAATGCTTCAGTTATCTGTTGGCGACGCTCCATCCGACTAATCTATAAGGTCATTGGTTGCTAGTTTTCGACATACTGCTCCCAAATGTTTAAATCGTGTGAAAAACAAGCAGGAATCCCATCAGCGGGATCAACAGCAGCGGGAGCTCATTGATAAACGCGGCGCTCTGAATACGGCACGCGAGTAAATGATAACCGTATAAATGAACTTTAAAAATACACGCTCTCTAGCTCGGCTGCGTTAAACCATAACGGGGTAAGTGTCAAAGTCAAATTCTTTACTTCTGCAAGTAGGCATCAACTCAAGGGCTCTTTTACATGTCTGATTCTTTTGGCGCTACGGCAAATGACCTTCTGGTGAGAAGAAGTGCTGGAAGAAATTAACCAGTCTCTTTTCAAAAACATTAAGCATTACAATAATTAATATTACATGAAATTTCATGTCTCTATGTGGTACAGTCAAGGGCAAAGATATAAACCCACACAAAGTTTCAAAAATATGTACACAGTACCAGTAGCGTAGCGTCCAAAGAACTCGATTCCTACCGGCTTGCCTAATATCAGGCATTTGAGCACCTTATTCTACAGCTCTTAAGGAAAATTTACGCTAAATCTGCATCGGCTTGCCCAAGGATATATCCCATCAAAAACATTACATGTAAAAAGATGCAAGTCTCGCAACGCAGCAAAAAAGTTTTGAAATGTAAAGTTAAACCAAGTCAGTACCGGGGGGGTATAGAAGTATGATGATCAGTGAGTCAGTGAATGAATCAGTGAGTCAGTGACAAAACTAAGGAACTTTGACATGCAATAGTTCTTAAACTACACGTTCAAAATGAATTTTTTTTTTTTTTTTTTTATATACATAGGTCTTATTGAGCCCTATATATCCCTGAAATTTCAGGGTTCTAGCTTTAGCCAGTACAAAATTACGGGAGGCTGAAAATGGCCTGAATGGCTTCGAGAAAAGGATGGTACGGCCGTGCCTTTGTTTAGTTTTTTAATGCGGGTAAATGACACCACATTTTATTTTATTTTTCTATGTACTTTGATTTCTTGTATCTATATATGTAACATAAAATGTGGTGTAATTTACCCGCATTAAAAAAACCAATGAAGAGACAAAATGTTTCTTTCATATAAAGTATTAATATTAAAGCCATCTCTCGCTCGATCGTCGTACCTTTAAAGGTTCGCATTGGGGTGAGATACTCGTGTAATACAAGTTCTCATAGATGGCGTTTAGGTTAAAACCTATTAAAACAGAATGATACGGAAGTCAAAGTAGATGGCAAGATTGAGGGCGTTTACTGGGTGCTACGGTGGACGAGTGGTTGAGTCGCTGGGGCGGAAATCCAGAGGTACCGGGTTCGATTCCCGGTCTTTACACAGGTGAGTGCCATTTAATTTTTCTATATACTTTGATATCTTGTATCTATTTCTATAAGTTTTTTTCTCTATTTACCCAAAACCCCGCTTACTCCGTTATCACTGTGGGCAGCGAGTGTTTAATATTCAGTGGGCTCATTGCTGCAGCCGCACCGTGTTTACAATCATCACAACGCTTTATTTCAATTCTGCGTAGTTTACATTTTATTCCGGAATCGTTTCTATGGAAATCACCCGTACGGATAACAGTGACGTTTATTCAGAAAACATGGTCGGTATGAATTAGTTTGTTAGTGCATTTTATTACGTTATCTTTGAAATGGAATAAAAATTCAACATCATTATGTATTTAAGAGCTTGGTTTTTAGCCGTGGAGTGCTTTTGAACTGAGATATGTGTTGCCTTCTAATTTATAAGCTTTTTATTACCATCAAATTTAATAGGAAAGACAAAAAACAAACAAAATGTAGTTATATACCTACGCGATTTAATCAGTTTAAGTTGTTTGATTACAATTTCGACGACCGCTTTAGCTTAGTTGGTAGTGACCCTGCCTACGAAGCAAGAGGTCCTGGGTTCGAATCCCGGTAAGGGCATTTATTTGTGTGATGAGCACGAATATTTGTTCCTGAGCCATGGATGTTTTCTACGTATTTAAGTATTTGTATCTATTAAATATATCGTCGTCTAGTATCCATAACACAAGCCTTATTGAGCTTACTATGGGGCTAGTTCGATTTGTGTAAGATTGTCCCCTAATATTTATTTATTTATTTATTATTATTTAATGTGATAATTGCGGAAACCGAAGACAATATTAAAATAAAAACAGTTCAAAGTTCAAAAACTGTCATTTGATACCAGTTGGTATAGTAGGTAAAGGTTAATAGCACAACCGTTTCGGTCCCCTTTAAGAAAAAAGTCAAAAAGGTATAAGATTATTATTATAAAATAAATAAAATAAAATAAATAACCAGTAGGCTCGGGTTAGCGATTTTTAAAACTATTCCAAATTTCAAATCGATAGCAGCAGTTCCTGAGATATCTGACTGTGACAGACGGACATACAGACAGAGTCGCACCATAAGGCCCATAAGGGTTCCTCTTATTTTGGTACAGAACCCTCAAAGCGAAGGAAGTTGCGAATGGATCCACTAGGTTATAAAAAAAAAACTATTTCTTTTATTTATATCATAGTACATCACACAAGTACAGCTCTAAAGAATTGTAGGCTTATGATTATACGCTTTGCCGCGCGATAAATAAATGAATGAATTAGTTAATGAATATTTATTTATTCAAGTAACTAAGACTCGTACATTTACAGATTTAAACAATACGCTAATTGGGATGTTGAATAATGTTGAATGTTACAACATAATATAGTCACATGGATTGCAAAATACTAAATTATCATAACACAAAAGAAATAAACAAAAAATGTATAAAAAATATAAAGTTATGAGACCACAAAGATTAAAAAAAACGATATTTTTTTTATCGTCTTTAAATTAAAGTCAATTTCGGAATGCTTAAATAACACTGAAAAAATAAATGTATGACAACTATGTGCTTAAACGCGCTTCTTCGTGCTCAAAATGGCAAAATGCTATTTTTTTCATACAGACTTAGTACAGCGATGCAACGGATGACGTCATAAATTCCTACCGTTTTGTATAGAGCGTTTTCAATGCTCAGTCCGATCTGCTACTTTTGATTACAATTTGTGGCTGTTATACTTATACCAATGTATTAGGTGTCATATAGATATTTGTTCCTCAGAAATAGTAGAATCGATTTAGGACAGAAAAAAAATCGAGTCAACAGGCTAATTGTATAGACGCATGTAGCCCACAGCATTGGCGCATGTATGGGCAGTCCAACCTCGCCCCTATCATGCTTAGAATGGTGTTGGGGCTGCTCCACATCCGGTGCACCAGGGACCAGGATCGAGATTGCTTTTACACCACAATGCGCAAGAGATGCTCGTCCCTGGTGCGCCGGGTGCGGAGCTGCCCCAACACCACATGTGGGCTACTTGCGCCTGCATAATTAAAGTATTGTTTAAGTCGGTAAATGTATGAGTCTTAGTTACTTGAATAAATAAATATTCAATAATTAATTCATTCATTTATGTATCACGCGACAAAGCGTAGCATCATACGCCTAGTTTCTATTCTTTGACTTTGTACTAATTTTCGGTAAGGCCGCCGGAACCTTGGTCCCTTTAACGCACAGATTTAACTTTACATCCAAACGAGTCTGCCTAACCGGCGAATGTCCTAAACTAGCCATTTCCCATGATTTCCACCGCCCTAACGGCGTTAGGAAGTACGTTTAGTTTTAATGTTATGCTCTAATTCTGACCCTTTGCGGTCGCTGGGGGCGTGAGGTGCCTTTTCATACGCCACTGAGCACATATATCGTCGACCGTAGGCTGAATTACGGTAAGGGACAGGCAAAACAATGTCCCTTACGCTAATTCAGCCTACGGTCGACGATATGCTAAGAGTTTCCGTAGTACAGAAGATTAGATAGAATTAACTTATTTTTAGATATGCGATAGAGAGATAGGATCGGATGCGGTGCGTTCCGTCCGATAGTTAGACAAAAACGTCAGTTTTGGTAAAAAAGAAACTTCGGGACATAGTACTATTACTTTTTCAGTGGTATTGGCGAGAGTAAACTTAATTGCAGCTGCCTGATGGCCTTGCTGCGGTTGGAAAACCGAGAACTGTGTTGAGGAGAGGGCGGAAAAAATACAGGACCCTAAAAAGATTAAGAAGAGTGATCAGGTACATTCAGGAAAAGATAAGTACCACTTTGATCCCTCTCTCATAAGAGGGATCAAAGCGGTACTTTTCTATTCAAGGACAGCAGGGTATTTTTAGTTTGAACCCACTTAGAATATGCCATACCATAGACAGTTTTATTAGTATATTACACACAGAGGGTATAATAAAAAATAGCCCAGATCACAGGTGTTTGCGGTCCGAGCCGCAGGTGAGGGCCATAAATATGATATGGAAGCGGTATTTTCGTCAGTAAAAAATAATACCTAATCGTTTTATAAAATAATAATAGACTATAAATTTTACATTTCGTTTTTAATAATAATGTGTGATGCTTTTTGATTTACATTTAGTTATTTTAGTAGGTTGTGTTTGTATTTCAATTTTCCTCACAGTCGGTGTGAAAAGCAGTATGTGCCACAAGGTAGCAAAATTATTTTAACCACGGGCGTTAACACTTGAATCCCTCACTACGCTCCGGATTATACTTTAGAATCCCTCGCTACGCTCGGGATTCTATTGTACAATCCTTCGTTTCGTTCAGGATTCAACGCCCTCGCCGTAAATACATCATTTTGCTCCCTTGTGACACAATTTCTTCTATGTAGAGGATTGTGAAAGGCGCATGTGGTATGCGGCCTCCACACTATCTCCGAGACGGACTGGCGACTTCAGAAGAATATTTCATAATTTGAATTTAAAGGAATACAGTCTGTCTCGCTCTATTTTAAGAATTTGTTTAGTCTTAAGTTGGCTCTAGTACCGAGAACACGAAATAAAACAAATCAGAAGAAGTTAACATTATTTTATTTAACCGCCTGACAGGATCACATCGCTCTCTTGCTCTACCGAGAATCGCCAAGTTCTAGGGCGACCTCTTTTTCTTTCACCAGGTAGTTTCTAGGTCAGTGCCCATTTCTATTCTGTGAGCAGTAAATATGCTTTCGGCAGTGTAGGTCAGATTTCGTTTTCACTGGATTCCTAGTAGGTCAGATTACATTTTCGTCTGATTCCTGGTAGGTCAGATACTTTCCGATTTGGTCAATTTCCGATTTCGTCAGATTTAAATATCTCTAGGTTTTTGGACCTGACACCGATATAGAGGGCACCTGACAAATTCGGAATCTGACCTCCATGGAATCTGACGAAATCGGAATCTGACTTACACTACCGAAGGCGTAAATACGTGACGTTCCGCAGGCAGGTAAAGGTACCTTATGGATATTGTCGCTTGCGTCGTATCTGACTCCCTTACTATAGGGCACCAAGACAAGGACGCAAGCGTACAAGGCACCTTTTGCCGCGGAACGTCACATATCATCTATACAGCGTGGGAGGGACTATACCGACAAACTTTAACTATAGATTCTAACAACTATTAGGAGTAAAAAATGTTATGTGATGTATAGTCGAAAAACGCTTACTTTCCGAGATATTCATTATTTTGTAAATGAAAAATCCCAGATGTGTAACAAGCCCTAATAAATGTGACTAAGATACCTTTACTATTTTTTTAAAATCCTTTAACTAAACAGGAATTAACCTTCGCAGTATTTGATGGTAAGCGACTACGAGGCCAAAAAATTGACCTTTCGTTTCCATTTTAGCTTTTTTTTTCTTTTTGATAACTTTTCAGCCAGTAAGGACATGTTTATAACAAGGGGCTTAATTTACTGATTTATTTTGTTCCATAAGACTATTAATGTAAAATGACAATATTCGACCCATGTTGATATAACATTTTTTACTCGTCACACCACCAGGGTTTCATGGCTAAAGTATGTCGGTATAGTCCCTCCCACCCTGTATACGCCGTCATGTTCGCTAAAACAACGTCGCACTAAGCTTGTAATTCACTCGCGTCGTTCCAGTAAGACTTACAAAATGGCACAAGTAAAATAAACCCGAATATTTGATGAGGGTCAGTTAAATTATTTAATCTAATTACTCGTGGCGACGGTCCGCTGCACAGTGGGACCAAACGGTCATTTCCATCTCAAAAATCTGTAACTTTTTTGTTTATTGAGATTTATTGCTGAAATTTTGCATACGTAATTTTGAATAGTTACGCCTTTATATAATCAAAACGCCTTTATTATAAAACTTATATTTATTGAGTAATATAGAGTTGAAAATAAAATTTCACAATTTTTCATACAAAAAATTCAAATAATATTTTTTTTTTTTTGTTCATATAACTAAGTATTAAAGGATAAGTATTAACTAATAATTATAATAAACTTGATTTAAGTAGGTAGATATAGCTATATTTTGATTTTTATCATTTTTTATTTTTTTTTATTTGTAATAGCTTAAATATATAATAAATAAAAAATGTGAAGTAATTAGGCAATTTACAACTACCTAGTAACAAAAAAAATCAATCCCCGTCACTTGTCACTAGAAGTTCTTTCGCTTCATTCAATAGTTCTTTTGTGAATAGGACATTTGCACTACTATTAATACTGGATATATAGGGATCTGCTGTATAAAGTAAGGTGTGAAAAACATCTTCCATTGTAGCTGACCGCGAACACTTCCGGGCATGATTTAATCTAATTTTTTTGTAGTCTTTGTTCCGAGCTTCTTGGGCATCTTCAGACAATTGCCCTCTGGGTAAAATGGCAAAATGCTCTATGATTTTCGAGCCATGTATAAGAATTTTATGAACTGAAGATGGCATATAGTACCAGTTATAATTGTTTACATATACCCGGGCAGTTCCCAGCGCATATTCACCAAATTTTGTCGCATTTACAGGAAACCTAGATGACATAGTTTGCAGTATTATGTATAATCTCTTAATCAACTCTTCATCGACACCCGTAATTTCTGCTGAACACTCATAGTTTTGGAAGAACCTTCTTGCCGTATTCCCATCATTACTATTTCCTGATCCTTGGCGTGGTTTATCAATGTGTAAACCAAGGACTTCCCGGAAACGAGCTTGGACAAATCTTTTTTTTTCTTCTTTTAGTTTTTTATTTTCAGGAGTCGAGGCTGCCCATTTTTCAAACGCAAGATTATAAGAAATATGCAGAATCATTTCCATACATCTTATCCACGCATGTAAAGTCGAGAGTCCGTATTTAAATGCATCCTCATTCTCAACTCTCGCAGTTACTTTCATCAGGTCATTCATTTGCTTAGGAGTGTGATGATAGGTATTGTTATCACAATTGTGGTAAAATCAGATACTACAACAGACCTATTTTATCAAATATTAAAAAAACAACGGTAAATTTGACTAATATAACGACAGTTACGTTATATTAAGTAAAAAAAGTTCCATAAATAGGTTCAAGCAAAAATAATGAAATTGGACCTCGGCTGACATATTAGGTTCTATCTCGAAATGGCGCTATAATGACGCAGGTTTTTTTTTGTTCCTTGGATTATTTACTAATTAAGGATTCTATAAATGATAATAACTCGACATCGGCAGCTTTTGATAACAAGGAAACCTCCAATTGAAATTAAAACATACGGAAATTTTCATAGGGACATTTCAAAATTAATTAAAAAAATACACATTTTATTTTTCTGTAAAATAATACCGTATTTACAAACTAGAGATCCTAGTGAATCTAAATATGTATAATACTAATATATTTCTTTGGGAAACTTAAAAAATATCTTAAGTCAAACTTCACGAAGGTCTAGTCTGTTAAATACGGAATTATCGAAGTTCAATGTTTCAGTGCCATTTTAGGTAAGTAAAACTTAATAATTATTATTTGTCACACTAATATCAGATAGGCCTTTTATCATAGAACGTAGAACTATCAAAATTATATCAGAATTACGACTTTCGCTAAAACCATTTTTGAGATGCATAAGAACGTTTAGTCCCACTGTGCGCTGGCTCGCATTAGGAAAGGTCACGCGTGCTCCATTTGGTTTTAATCAATTTTAACTTACGATAACACGGCTAGACCTAACCAAGACCTCTACTGCCGTTCTAGTCTAAAAGGCGACTTTTTACTATGAACTTTTGAAGGTTGCCTTTTACACTAGGACGGCAGTCTAGCCTAGAAATATAATGTATGGGACGATAACGCCGAACGAAAATGATGTTGAGATTTGCCCCATAATGCCTATTTTTTTATCTATACGTCTTATACGTGGCGTTATCAGCGGGAAGCGACCTTATCCTTATTGTCGATATTGAGTTATTGATATCCCCATAATCTACATACATTTTATTTAGCTAGAGTCGGACTACGCTAAGTTTGCAGAGGTTGAAAATAGTACATTACACAACTAGGGTGGTAATATAAAGAAAGGCCGAGATCGCAGAAGTTTGCGGCCCGAGCTGCAAGCGAGGGACGTAAATATGCGATCGAGGGCTTTCTTTATTACCTCCCGTGTTGTGTGCATCATTTTATGTCTACACTTGGCCAGAAAGCGGCTTTTTCCGGACGCGCAGCGTGCGGAAAAAGCCACTTTATGGCCAGGTGTGGCATAAAAAGTTTTATTTAAAAAAATATATATGGCAACATGGGGAAACTACAGCAAGAGGATTTTTTAATCTTGGTACTTGACAATAATTCTTTCTTTTATTACAAAATGTGTCTACATACCTACTGATTTAAATATCTAGGTAATTATTGGACACATTGATCTAGTTCCAACCAAACTAAGTGATTTGTTTCAGGTTCTTGGATAATTTTTATGTATTTAAATATCATATTTAAATATCTATGTACAACTGCACATGTATATAAACATTGCGTAGTTTGGTTGGGACTAGATAGATTTGTGCAAGACTGTCCTGAATATTTATTTCAATAGGTATGTAGACACATGTTATACTTATTAAACGGAAGATATTTGCCTAGTATCAAGACTAATTAATCCTCATTATTGTGATGTTGCCATTTGATTTTTTTTTAAATAAAACCTTCTTTCGACCTCTGCAAACTTAGCGTAATATTTTAGACTCTCTAAATAAGTCAGATCGGAGCCGGACAGTTGGGTACCTTTCCTTGTAAGTACTAGCTCCTCCCCTTTGGTACGTATTTCGTGGGGCCAATTTTGAGCGTCAGATACGCTTCCATACTTATTATATTTCGATGCCTCTAGCACAACTGTGACAACTGAGTGAATGTGGCTTTTTGTGGATTATATTAGGTTTAAGCCATTGTTGTTTCTTCCTATTCGCGATTCTACACAAAATAAATTCCACACAATTGAATTTAATCACATGCGTAATGCTTCACAGTCGTTATTTCTACGCAATCTTGTTTCTTCCTAGTAGCGATTCTACACAATATGAATTCCATACAACTGAATTTAATCACATGCTTTATACTTCGCGCTACTATCTTTATCTTTTATTCTATCTATCTTCTATACTATCTCGTTTTTTCCTAGTCGAAATCTTTAAAAAAATATTTCTCCGCCCCAATTTCGACCGGGTTCGACTCCCGGTTATGTATGAGATTTAAAAAATAATAATTACAGAATGGCGAAGTATAACGCATGTGATTAAATTCAGTTGTGTGGAATTCATATTGTGTAGAATCGCTACTAGGAAGAAACAAGATTGCGTAGAAATAACGACTGTGAAGCATTACGCATGTGATTAAATTCAATTGTGTGGAATTTATTTTGTGTAGAATCGCGAATAGGAAGAAACAACAATGGCTTAAACCTAATATAATCCCTTTTTGTCGCGCGACATTACGAGCTCTTTTCACTTAATATACAAGGCGAAATCGGAGACTTGATCGGTTTGGTATCACTTAATTAAGAATTAAAACGGGATCATAATAACACAAGTATAAAGAAGATTAAATGCGTTAATTTAACTTAATCACATAAAATTGGGAAGTGATAAGTTAATTGGAATCAATGTGTGACCCTGCTAAAAAGAAAGAAATACAAGGAAGGCAAGTCTCACATGCTAAGTTTCCAACATTGGCAATAACTGGCATAGGTTGTCATTGTAAATTATACTTTTATATAATGAAGTAAGCGAGTAAAGTTGGGCGAGTGGAATTACATTGCGGATCTGTAAAGGTCGATTCTTCACACTGTGCCTGGTCAGCCCGCAATGAACTGTTATTCGCCCAACTTTACTCGCTTACATGCCGGCCGTGGGACCAGTGCCTAAATCTCTTTTAATTTCGTCGCAGCGTATAAGAATTCAGGTTAAGAATTTCAATGGAATACACTCACTTCCAATAATTCAGTACTATTAGGAGTTGAGAGCATAATTTAAATTATAAATGAATTTTTGAATATAACTTACTTTTACATATGTATATATTCAAAAACTGCATTACTCGTTCACTCTGCTCGGATTAAAAATAAACCATCTCGAAAAAAATATAACTTTAAAAACTAGCAATATTTATAAGGTAGGACGTAAATCCTGGCGTAGTGTCAATCACGCCGCGCCGTCGCGCCGTGGGAAATATACGGAGTGCTTTCTCTGCTACCTGTGTGCTTCACAACTTCGACGCTAACCTCGTCTCTAACTGCCCGTCTCTGGAGCGGAGAGGAGCGGAGCTGGGCCAATGTTGACTAATAGGATTAAAGATGCCTTTCCACCAGAGTTGCGCTTCTTCTTTGTCGTTTCTATTTCGGGGTTTTTGCAAAATTCCGGTTCTGAGCCTTGGTTTCAACCTTGACGAACCAGAGGACCTCCGTTGACGAACTACGTATACATATAACAGTTTAAATTATATTAGGGTCACATCTATCGACGCAGAATCCGCTCCAGCCGGTTAAAAAAGCTTGGATGTTATTCGGCTCAGTTCGGCGTCGACCACCGAGTCTTCTCTTCGCTCTTATCGCGTGTTACATAAAGCTTTTTTTGACCGGCTTAAGCCGAATCCGCGTCCATAGATGTAGGACCCTTAGGGATGAGGTTGACGGCGTATTGTGAATAATTCTACAGAAGGCTCCATTTGTAAGCAAAAGAGTAATTCCCGGTGTTAAGTGTGGTTGATGGCCACGAGATGGCGCCGCGCGTCTAGACGACGTATTTTATTCAAGCTTGCATGTGAAAGTTTAAAGATAATACTTGGTAGAAAATATATTTCATTTTAAACAAACGCTAAATGTTAGCTACAAATGTTTGAGAGTTTATTGTGGTTTGTCACAGAAGTACGTGGTAAAAAAAAACTTAAAATACACTTTCCAATTTTAGCTTACTTAGATTGTTTTTTAAGTCCTAGCTTACTACTTATAAGTACAAGTTGTAAGCTGGACGAAAATTGCCAAAATAAGTTCAAGGTTAATTTCAAATAGCTTTTTAAAGAAAATAGCGATTATACAAGTGTTTTTAAGAATACATCATCAAAGTAAGTAATACCATTACCATGCAGTATAGCATATTTACTATTTTGGTTTACTTGTGTCATTCAGCTACCGAAAGCTTGTTTGGAATATATCGCTTTTTAGCGCACCTGGTCTGCAATAAAGTTCCTGTATAATATGATACATAGTTTGCGAAGATGTAAGGATGTTTGCTACTAAATAACGTGGTAACCGTTTAATTAATTGAGTTGAAATTTATGTCATAAATGTAAAACCAATTTAATCCTGGATTGAAATATAGGATACTTTATATCCCGGCAAGGTGATCCCTTGGGGAATGTATTATACAAATACAATACAATAGTCTTGTATAGTACATTCTAGCAAACATCATTACACCATGTTATAATAGCAGTAATTTTTCTTCCTACAAAAAAAAGGAACATCGCGTGGCGTATATGTGTGCGCGCCGTTAACGAATACACTACAAGCAAAGTTTTACGAATGCTCTATGGTCTGGCTAGCGACCTGGTTCGACCCCAGGGAACGCCACGGCCAACCACCCGGTCTGACTAACCACATGGATTGCGAGTTAGTCAGATTAAAAAAAAAAAAAAAACGAATGCTCTAATACGAATTATCGTGCGCCTCGACTTTGAATAGGTATCGCGCGCTCTTAAACAGCCTAAGAGTGACTACTTGTCTATCTTTATACTTTAATTGCACCCTCTCAACCGCTTACAACAGTTTATATCGATAGAGCGCTCGAGGTAATAACATAGAGTTATGTTTACACTAGTTCCCGCAACAGCGTTCTGAAGACGCCGCTACTTGTATTAACCCACAACTGCAGACTGCAGGTCGTGTTTACATTTATAATGCAGGTAGGTATTCAATATCATAGCCAGGGGCGGCTTTGAGGCACAACTTAACGGGGTTGCCGCTGTTTGGCATAATTTTGTTTGTCCTAATTTTAATTTGCTTAAATCCTCCAGCTTAAATGAAAAGCATGATAGAAAATCTATTATTACTTAAGTAGCCTAGAATGGGTTAGGTTAAGTTAGGTTTTTATTTATTATTATTTTGAGGAGTCAATAGTGTTTGTAAAATAAATATCAAGTCAATGTTTGATTTAATTTGCCCATGGACAAACACGGGCTGGCCTGATTCTGTAATAAAATTTTGAGAAATATTTCTAGTAATATTGATTAGTCCACATGTACTTCTAATTTTGTTGAGGGTCATCCGTCTTATCAAAGTATAAAGATGAACAAGTATGTAGTCCCACTTCGGTCGCTTAGGAGCGCGCGACAGGTATTCACACAGACTCGCGATAGCTATTATACTGTGTGTCTTATCGACAAATGTGTCACACTATATTCATTTCGTCGATAACTTTTTTCTTTGAAACCGTAATTTTTTCACGGTTTTTGAAAAGACCACCAATTAACTATACTAGATAGGGTTTGTTTATTATAAAGCAGATTAATATAAATCTCAATAAAACACAGCATATTGCTTTCGATGAAATTATAATAATATGACGATGAAATGAAACATCCTGTGGAATGATAAATGACGTGTCGTGGAAAACATTAAAAAAAACTTTAATCAGTGTAGAAAGATGTAGTATACTCATTCAACGACTCGTTCACTCACTCTCTTTCCTCTCGTTTGAGTTTACGTTAGGATGTGCTCCCGTAGTTTAATAATACTATTTCGGAAATAAAGTGTTTGCTGGACCTAAGGGATATTAATTAATTATCACCCAAGTCAGGCGATCCAAGAGTACAGCAAAAGATTGAACATTAAAATATAATTTTCCACGACACGACGTCGTATCGAGGAACGATGCCGTATCGTAGCACGACGCGATATCGTGTCGTGGCACGCTGCGATATCGTGCCTTGAATTTTTACATTGCTCGTCGTAGATTCCCATAACACGGCGTCGCACCGTGAAACGATACCGTGTCGTAGCACGACGTGATATCGTGTCGTGGCAGGCACACTGCGATATCGTGTCTTGATTTTTTACGTTGCTCGTCGTAGATTTCCACAACACGGCGTCGCACCGTGAAACGATGCCGTGTCGTAGCACGACGCGATATCGTGTCGTGGCACGCTGCGATATCGTGCCTTGAATTTTTACATTGCTCGTCGTAGATTTCCACAACACGGCGTCGCACCGTGAAACGATGCCGTGTCGTAGCACGACGCGATATCGTATTGTGTTTATGTGTAAGAGAAGAGCCCTTTGTCGGTGATTCAAAGGTAAGCTATAATTCGTCACTACTTTGAAAAAACTATCTAAAAACATCGTAGGGAAAAACGTCAAAAGTTACATACAGACTTCATATACAATTACTGCTTTTTTGCCTGGAGTCAGTAGCAAATGCGTGTTTAAGTAAAGTAATGACGAATTATTACTTGCGGCAGTTCGAATAGATAACATAGCGACAAGCTTTAAGGTACCCTAAAGCCCTCTAATTCCCACGATAATTTACAAATGAATAATAAATGTGATATTACAAACACGTAGAATCTGTTCGGGTCTAATTCCGTCGTACCTTGCGCTCACGGCGAATTAGATTACCTCGTCTAAGTGTTAATTTGTCTGTGTTAATCTCGGGTTTACTCTATAATGAACCCCGCAAGATGGCACTGTTGTGTATGTAGGTCGGTGTATCCTGGGTAATTTAATCAAGGTTTCTGATCTTGAGATAGTGGAGTAGGTACATAACTCTGATAATGGGGCGACTGTAATTTTTTTTTTCAATTCAAGTTCAAAGTTCAATATTTTTTCTGCAAATAGGCCCTTTACAAGTCTGAATCTAAATACGCCACTATCTTTATGTTCTGGAAATTAGAACTAGGTTTTTATTATTTACTAATTCAGCATTCGGACATATATTTGAGAATTTGTATACACCCATATTTTTACACTTGACTGTACTTAACCAGAAATAACGAAGACTTTACTTAACTTCTTTTATTAAAAACAAAAAACTATACATCTAAAACATTACTGTGAATAAGGTCAGACTGAAATAAGAACAGACAATGAACAGCCTAAACCACTGCTGATAAAGGAACGAACTTTGAAAGACATGTACTTTAGCCACTCGCTTGCTATTTTCCATTCCTATAGACATAAAGCAAGGACCATAGGGAATTAATGCATTTCTCGAAGCTCAACCCTTAAAAGATTGAAACCGGGAAGGTAAATTGGTATGAAAAAAAACTGGCAGACGAGGTCGCGGTGGCATCTAGTTTTCTTATAAAAAAAGTAATTTCAGTCGAAAAAACAAATTATGTACCGTAAAACGGGGTGAGTTGGCTGGAAATCGAAGTTCAAACCTGGATAAAAGTTTATTTTTATATGTGGCACATTGATTTATATACAAAAAAAGTGTTCCGGAGGTAAGAATTTCAGTTTGTCAATGATAGTTTGTTGCTTCATTGCATAGATTCAACGAAAAATTCATAATAGTAGGCAAAGCCAGCTCACCCCGTAGTTGGGGTGAGAAGGCCTAGCAATTTTATATTTTGACAATATAGCCTCGTTTTCTATGTTAAAACCATTATAAATAAAGAAAATATAACTTAAGTTTTTCTGTTTCCAATAAGCCATGTTTCCAATAAACGATATCCGAAAGGTCGATGAACACTTACTTTGGTAAACATCACTTAAAAACAAAGTTTTTTCAACTAAAAATCCGCCGATTTCGAGCATCAACTTTGACAGTAAATTTGTGTTTCAAAATTGTATGATTTGGCAGCTATAGTTGCGAAAAGAAGAAAAAATATGTCTAAAAATATAATCAAATTACTTTGATAGCAACCTAAGCCCAAAAATTAAAGTAACTACTCAAAAATGAAATTCTGGATTCGCAAGCCAACTCCCCCCGCGAAGCCTACTCACCCCATTCTACGGTAACGTATTGCTGTACGATTTTAGTATATCCTAAATATTTATTTCACGTGTGTTTTGAATAGTTTAAACTATTATTGTCTCTTGCACCTATTCTTTTTATTTCGATAACTCATTAAATATACACTATTTTTAAGGAATCATCTTATTTACTGGAAATATTTTGAATCCTCATAGCTTAATGTGGAAACACCGCAATTAAATATAGTTCATTAAATATAGTTTTACCCTTAAAAGTCACAAAATGAAAACCACTAACTGAAATAAGTCGCCGTAAAAATATTAGATCGTAAATCGCGAACGCTGCAAGTTACACGAGTCCTGAATAGCACTCCGATACATTATAAGCTCCGTGATTTACCGTCGCCATAAATATCGCTCTTTCCTTACTATTCTGTACAAACTTCATAATAATTCATACGACAAAGACATTGGTAGTAAACGCTGTATAATTTGCCGCGGTCGCGCGTTTTGTCGCGTTCGTTTATCGTGTCGCGTATTGATTTATCGAATATACCTACTCGTATTGACCACTGAAAGGGATTTCTTCAACTATATAAAATAAGGTGATAAAACATTAGGTCCTTACATTTAGAGTTGATGGTACTACTCGTTCGTAATAGTAGACTTAAGTATAAAATATGTAAAAGTGTGTTAGTGCAAGGACCATTAAAACAAGAGGACTGACATTCTCCATACTTTGGATCGTGCCCCGACCGCAAGGGGATATCCAGGCAAAAACTAGAGGGCACTAAAAAACTAAACATTTAGCGATGTTATAATTGAACAAAGAAACATAGTACAGTAACAATTAGTTCGTAAACAGCTAATAATAAATAAATTCTAACATTTAAATACTGTGTCACCCACGCTTGCAAAGTTGAATAATTGTAAATAATATAATTCTTATACCAAGCTTATACATAGATGGCGTTGTAAATATCGGGAACAGCTTTTTCTATGGAGAATGACAGTCCTCATGTTTTAATGGTCCTTGGTTAGTGTTTGGAAAAAAGTAGAAAAGTAACTTTTAGCATAGTTGCTTTCAAACATCCCGTAAATGTGATAAACGATGATCGTTGTTTAATAACCGTGAATGACGATGATGTATGAACAACCAAATGATATGATAATTAGCAATGTATTTTAATGTTTTGTATTGTAAAAGAAATGGTAAACTTAACCTTTGTATGTCATTATATAGAATAAGTAAATTGCTGTGCCTAACAGGGTTCATGTTTGTGAGCTAATGTATAAAAAAAATATCTTACGTACGACCTGATTTTGACGCAATAAATGAATGTGAATATGAATAACTCTTTGATTATCCTTTAGAATCTCTTAACTGCCACTTAATATAACACGCACTTTACTTAAGGTCAATATCATGCTATTTTTGTGTCTTTGTACCTAGAGGTACTGTTAAAAATCTTGGGCAGAATTTTAATTTATTTACTTTGTAAAGGAAATTAAAAGAAAAATATCGTACAAAAAGTTTTAGTTAATTTATATTTCAAGTTAATTGTCTCAATGTAATTTTACACATCTAAAAGTATTGATACATACTTTGTTACCACCATATAAATTACCACAGATATAACTTCTATTTGGGCACCTTAACACAGAACAGTTTGGCATAATTGCTTGTTTTAACCTCACGAAAACGTAAAAAAGCAGAGCTCAGCTTGTGACGGCGGTTATATAGCAACTAGCAACTGTCATGAGCGCTTAGACGTTTTTCTCGCTATAAGGTCATTTTGCCCCTATAGCTGAAACGCACGCCACGCCTACTGACCATATCCATGTTTCTTATAAATCCGTGTAAATTACCTACTGTTGCTACGCAGGTACCCTCCCGCTCAGACCCAGCCAAGCCAACCCTATCGAATTACGAGGGTCATTCGAAAACGAGTGAACACTCCAAAATTTGAACCTGCGTTATCAAAAACTTTTACAAGATAATCTGTAACCTCGGCTCGCCCGGGCCAATCGGTTTCATTTGCAAGTTAAAGCGGTCCAGAGGGGTTTATCATCCATCTTCTCTCCCATTAGGCATCGATCGGTCGTCATTTCCATTGCAGCGTAGTGGATTAGTTTCGAGTTTAATGAATCTTTATTAGGGAGTAACGAGTTTTTAGCGAGTTCGGTACATTAATCACAGAGCGACGAATGCACAACCTGTGATACTCGTAATTCTACGCTCTGCAGATTTCAAAGATGTTTCAGAATTCGATAGGAAGAAGATTATATACGGCTTTAGAAAGATATTTGTGATGATTTTGTAGTATAGCATTAACGAACAAATTCTAAATATTTTATTAGAAGAGAAAAGTTGAAAAGGAACAAAGTATTATAGGAACATAACTTGCATCGTTTTTACGAAATTCGCAAAAATCGTAACACAAACTTATTTGCTGCTACTAAACTACTAACCGCGACCTATGTCGATGTATGGGGACTTACGAGTTTGTACGGAACCTCTGACTCGCACTTGTCAGATTTTTATTTATTATAACATTAACGACTGCTGACGAACTGACTCTCATCACCGTCCCCATCAATTAGGTGTGATTATTAAAGGATATTAATCCCCTGGGCACACACATACATTCAGAAGATTCCGCCTCTTTATGAATGACATTTTTATCTGGGGGCACGGCAGTGCCCCCGCCAAGTCGAGCAAAACAAAGGCACGGCCGTACCATCCTTTTCTCGAAACCGTTCAGGCCATTTTCAGCCTCCCGTAATATTGTACTGGCTAAAGCTAGAACCCTGAATTTTCAAGGATATATAGCACAATAAGACAAATAAAGTCTCAATAACATTCAATTTGAACGAGTAGTTTAAGAACTATTGCACGTCAAAGTTCCTTAGTTTTGTCTCTGACTGACTGATGATCATTATAATTCTGAGGTACTTCTAGCAAACCCACAAGCTCCAAATTTTAAACATAGTTAGTTTTTAGCCTATCAAGTCATACAAAACCTTCAATTTTTATTTAACCGTGGAGGAACACATTTATAGTTCTGAAATAAAGAATCCTCCACGGGGAAATAATATGCAAGTCGGTGGAAATCGAGTTCTGTGGACACCCCTCCGGTACTGACTTGGTTTAACATTACATCTCAAAACATTTTTGCTGTAGAAGAACTGCGTTGCGAGACTTGCGTCTTTTTACATGTAATGTTTTTGATGGGATTACGAGGGCGACACTGAAAGTTTTTAAGAACTGGCCACTTTTAAAATATATAATGAAAAAATAAGTTTTAAATTTGAAAATGGAACTCTTTGATAATATTATTGTGTATATATTCCATTGATCTGTCATTCGTTTCGCGATTTGGCGGTAAATTGAAAATTGTCTGTGTTACGTCAGGATGAATTTAACGCGAGAAAATTTCCGTGCAATGATTTTTTACGACTTTCGATGTCATTTAAGTCAACAAGAAAGTTATGATAGACTTCGATTGGCCTTTCACTATGAAGCCCCATCTCGTGCCACTGTTTACAACTGGTTTAATGAATTTAAACGTGGTCGCACCGATGATCTGCGTGAGGGACGGCCTTCTACAGCGACGACTGAAGATAACATCAGTGTTGTGCGGCGTATGATAGAGACTGATAAAAGAGTGACCTATCAGCAGATTTGCACAAGCTTAGGCATCGGTATGAGTCAAGTCCACATCCTTCATGAATATTTAGCGCTTAGGAAGATTTTCACTCGGTGGATACCTCATAATTTGACCGAAGCTCAAAAAGTCCATAGAAAAGACCCCTAAGGACGAGTGGGCAAAGTGCTTTTCTCAGTGGTTCCATCGCATGCAGCGATGTATTGATGTGCACGGAGACCATTTTGAAAAGATGTAATAAAACTAATAACTTGATAGTTTGTTCAGTTTTTGATTTTCTAAGAACTTTCAGTTTTACCCTCGTGTATAGTTCCGGCCAAGTTCTACAAATATAGTATTTTATATGCAACAGTTGTATAAGTAGGTTCAAAAAATGCGAATGGCGCGAACTACGATACGAGCCGCCGCGGCGGCGTTTATCGCAAATAGAGACGCCATGAGCGTTTTTTGACTTAATTATACAACGTTACATACAAAACTTTTTCTACGACTAGGTTTTAAAATATAAAATACAAAATTAAACACAGCACGTAAACAAGGCAAATATGGCCTATATGAGTGACAGTATGTGTCTATGGCAAATTTTTTTAAATTTGCGGTATACTCGCTAGTGACACGCAGTGACGATATTAAAAATACTTTTTTTTATGTTGGCATCAATGAATTTAGTTCGGAAAGTTTTGTTTTTTTAAAAACCGTAGGAATTTAATTGTTTGTTAAGTTGGTAGTTGTGCATTTTTATCGTAAAGTTAGAATTGAGCGCTTAATCCTTGACCTAAGTGTAACCTAAATTTAGAAGTCTGTGGCTGCTAGCAGTATCGTAATGTGACTATAACGACACTAGTGTTGTTATGGGGAATAGTATATTAGGTTTAAGCCATTGTTGTTTCTTCCTATTCGCGATTCTACACAAAATAAATTCCACACAATTGAATTTAATCACATGCGTAATGCTTCACAGTCGTTATTTCTACGCAATCTTGTTTCTTCCTAGTAGCGATTCTACACAATATGAATTCCATACAACTGAATTTAATCACATGCTTTATACTTCGCGCTACTATCTTTATCTTTTATTCTATCTATTTTCTATACTATCTCGTTTTTTCCTAGTCGAAATCTTTAAAAAGATATTTCTCCGCCCCAATTTCGACCGGGTTCGACTCCCGGTTATGTATGAGATTTAAAAAATAATAATTACAGAATGGCGAAGTATAACGCATGTGATTAAATTCAGTTGTGTGGAATTCATATTGTGTAGAATCGCTACTAAGAAGAAACAAGATTGCGTAGAAATAACGACTGTGAAGCATTACGCATGTGATTAAATTCAATTGTGTGGAATTTATTTTGTGTAGAATCGCGAATAGGAAGAAACAACAATGGCTTAAACCTAATATAATCCTGCCCTTCAAGAATCGCCCTCTGAAGAGGCGGGATTTTCTGATATTCGCTAATATGTGTGCACAGGAAATGGTACATTTGAAGCAGGAATGGCACATAACTGTAGCTTTTTGTATGCCATCCGGCGAAACATAGTGATACTTACATATATATATATGTACACCTAAGTCTTAACACCTATGTTTCACAAATAAATTCTTTTGAATTTGAATTTTCCCGCGGCTTTGCCCGCGTTGTTCCCGTTACTATCCCAAGGGAGCTCTTTACCGGGATATAAAGTATCCTATGTTTCAATCCTGGACTTGGTCTCCTTACATGCTAAATCAGCTCAATCCATTCAGTTGCTACCCCGTTATTTAGTAACAAAAGTCCAAACATCTAAACATCTTCACAAACTTTCACATTTATAACATTAGTGTGATGATACGAGTGAGCTAAGTCGGTCATTACAACCGAGGCTGTGCTGCACAATAGCCGACACTGTAATCACCAATGCCCACAAGTATCATACGACGTTTTTCAACACACTTGTGAGGAAAAAAAAGAAAACATTAAATTATTAGAACAATTATTGAAAAAGAAATTGGTCTGACCCGTTACTACGAATAAATGTACACAATGATTATAAGAAAATAATAACCATTTTACGAGCAAATGTGTTGAAAATGTTAATTTTCAAGAATTACCCTTAGCGAGGCGAGGTACAGCAAAGGCGCTGGATTTCCTTGAAGCCCGACTAGCCCGAGTGCGGTGGTTGCGGCGCGGCATACTGTATGCATATTTTTGTATAAACTAACATTAGAATGTTGATGGCAAAAACCGGAAATGTAGTAACCGCCTTGGCGGTTACTACATTTCCGCTTTTTGCCATCGATGTGTAAACACTGCGACGCTTTTCCACAACACGGCTGTAAACAGTAAACACAACATGTCCTCCAGGTGGGCGGAAAATAATCTACATATACATATAATAAAATCGTTGCCAGACAATGTTTGTATTGGCGTTGCAAGTACTAGTCTGTTTACAATCAGGCAGGCCGTAGGCTTGTTTACCACCCTAGTCGTATAAAAAAACAAAGCACAAAACAGCCGCGACATCTCCTGCGCAACACAGCATGTAACCAGATGAATAAAAATCCCCCGACTAAAAAAAAACTCTAAAAAGTAAAAAAATTATATGTGCCTAAATACTTATCTATTGACCTTTTATGTTTCAAGATAAGTTGCCGTCGCGGGACCTTCTGTTTCAGTACTTGTCTTGAAACATAAAAGGCCAATAGATAAACAGGTCCATATAATTTTTTACTTTTAAGAGCTTTTTCTTTAGTCGGGGGTTTTTAAATTTTTTTCTACTCCTGTACTTTTATCTGTCTTTTACTTGGTCACGAACACTAATAATAAGAACATACATAATATGACTTCAGATTAGTCTATACTCTATTCCCCATAACAGCACTAGTGTCTTATAGTCACTTTACGATACTGCTAGCAGCCACAGACTTCTAAATCTAGGTTAAACTTAGGTCAAGGATTAAGCGCTCAATTTTAACTTCACGATAAAAATGCACAACTACCAACTTTACAAACAATTAAATTCCTACGGTTTTTAAGAAAAACAAAACTTTCCGAACTAAATTCGTTGATGCCAACATAAAAAAAAAATTTAATATCATAACTGCGTATCACTAGCGAGTCATACGACTCAATTTAAAAAAAAGTTTACCATAGACTGTCAGTAATTGTCATATTTGCCTTGTTTGCTCGCTATGCTTAATTTTGTATTTTATATTTTAAAACCTAGTCGTAGAAAAAGTACTGTATGCAACGTTGTATAATTAAGTCAAAAAACGCTCATTGCGTCTCTATTTGCGATACGCGCCGCTGTCGCGGCTCGTATCGCAACTCACGCAATTCGCATTTTTTGAGTCTACTTATACAACTGTTGCATAAAATACTATTAATTTAAGCTTTATTTCGTGCTTTTTAAATGTTATTTTTGTATGAAAATTCCATTTTATGCCGAAAATGCCTTCCATAATTTTGGAAAAATGCTGATACTCTTAAAACTACTCTGGATCGATTTCTACCAAACATAGCTAAGAACACCCACAAGGAAACCTGCTATCACGTAAAAAAAACCCGCTTCGAAATCGGTCCATTCGTTCGAGAGCTATGATGCCACAGACAGACACACCGACAGACACACAAACAGACAAACATTGGCCTCAAACTTATAACACCCCTTTTTTCGTCGGGGGTTAAAAATTAAAAAGTCCGGGGAAAAGCTTGACCGCAGACTTGTCATCAGCCCAAACCTGATATTTCAGGCCAAATCTTGAAATATGGTAACCCTGAACGCAGCAATGTACGCGTGTCCCCATCGACTGTGGCGTAAAATGGCGTTGCCACGGGCCAATCGGCCATTCTCACGAAGTATGACTGCGTCTAATTACCGCGTCTCCATACATTTAGTATGAAAACAGCGTCGCGGTAATTAGGTGACAGCAGACATACTTCGTGAGAATGGCCGATAAGTTTGACTGTCGTGAATGCTCCCCACTACCGACCCAACGATAACCAAGGACATCACCGTTGGACGTGACGTGAAGATCTTGCAGTTGGTGTAGCTTAGCTAGGGAATGCAATTACCGGTAATTTACCGGTAATTTACCGAACTTTAGTATGAAAAGACGGTAAATTTACCGGTAATTTACCGGTAATTGCATTCCTTAAGCTTAGCTAATTCTTTCACAAACTATTAACAAATGGACGCTCGGCGCTTTTGACACACACACTGACATAAAACGTCATAGAGTTAATTTTAATTAGAAGCATATGTGTCTATTTTAAGTTTTTTTGACGCACGGTCGCGACCGGAGATAATGAGATTGAGATGGTTTGGTTTGATCGGTTGGCACGATTGGTTGGCGCTGTCATTAATGGTCGCGTTCACAATAAACGAGCCGAGCCGACCAAGCCAAAGTATATCGTATCATCTCATCTGTCTGCCCTGGACCAGTCATGTGATTATCTCGTCATGACGTCGCCCCTGTCTAGTTCCACCGGAAGACCAGCGCTGGCTCTTTGGTCGGCATGTTGCTGAGGCGGGACCAGAGCATTCAACTTTTACTTTATATATTTTTTTCTTATTGCTGTCATGAATAAGTCGCTTTCTGGCCAAGTGTAGACATAAAATGATGTACACAACACGGGAGGTAATAAAGAAAGCCCTCGATCGCATATTTACGTCCCTCGCTTGCAGCTCGGGCCGCAAACATCTGCGATCTCGGCCTTTCTTTGTATTACCACCCTAGTTGTGTAATGTACTATTTCTTTCCTTCTTTCTTAATTGTATTTCGCCAGTGATCCGGATTATGGGCCAATTGCAGAAAAAATTTACCTTTTGCTTTTTTGTCTGATTAGTGTCTTATACCATTTTACTCAGAATCACGACCACAAGCTGAGATCTCAGTTTCGTTAAGATTTTCCCCTATATTTTAGTATGGGCGTAACGAAACTGAGAATCAAATTTTGTATGGAAAAGTTGGGACATTTTGGACCACTTTTTTATTTGATAAATGAAAAGTGCTCGTGATTCTGAGTAAAATGGTGTAAGACACACCATGATCAGACAAAAAAAGTAATAGGTAAATTTTTTCTGCAATTGACCAATGTTCGATAGCGGCTATAAATACTGAACAGACTGACATGTAAAAGTCACCTTGTGATACCTGCTCTGCCGTACTCAGCCAAGGGCCCAAGGGCGGCAACCGCTAAAATGGTGGCAATAATATTTAGCCCTAAACAGTGATAAAGTGATCCGATTGCGGGCAGAAAAATGCGGGCCGGCGGGCTAACGACGCCCATTTGTCGACGGCCACTTGTGACGTACCATACATGTGTTTAAGGTATTTTTGGGGATAAAATATGGCTGCTCTGCTTCAGCTTCAGAGCGGAGCAGCCATATTATGATGAAAAATGTGTCGAACATTTTTAGGAACGGAATCCTTATAGAATTACTTTATTGTCCGCCTGTCCGTCTGTCAGTGTGCCTGTCAAGACCCTTTACCTCGGGAACGCGTAAAGGTATCGAGTTGAAATTAAAACCATATACTCAGGTCTACGGTAACTTGAAGCTGTGAGAAAATCAAACTTCTAAGTTAAAGTGAAAAAAGATACAGCCGTTTATGTCGCAAAAAACGTTAATTTCGACACTCTCAGGAAACCAAAATTCAAAACGTACTTTCCGTTGACCTAGAACTATGTGGAAAGTAATACCGTCTAATTCTACAAGTATAGGGAAAAATCTGAAAACTATACATTTTTAATTAAATCATAAAAATAGACTGTGACATCTGTGTGACAGGTGAAATGCAGCGCCAGTACAATTCTTACGATTATTAAGTAAGTCCGACAATTTTACAAAATCTCTCATCAGGACACAAACAGTGGAAAATATTTTAATTGAAACGTTTGATAGTTATTTAATCCATTCTGTTTATGTATGTAACGTTACGTTTCTAGAAGGGCTAATTTATGTCAAAGTTCGAAATTCGATGATCGCGACATACAAAAAGGATGCAATGAGCTTTCCAAATATACAATTTTTGTCTATATCCAATAGGCCGTTATCTAATAATCAAAATTCTGTAGATAATTATCGTTAACCATCAAATAATTTCCGAAACTGCTCGGAATAAATCCAGTAATGTTCACCCTTTATTTGGGTTCGGTTCAGGAGGTCAAAGTTGTATTTTGCCATGGTATGCAAGAAGTCTTAGTTTTATAAAGACTTATTTAGCAAAACGTGTAGGTTGTGAAATGCACAAGTTTGCAGACCGACATAATTGCATAAGGACTATCTTAGTAAAAGGTTTTGATCGTCAAAATGTCTTAGTTACAGAATGTCCAAATATGTAAAATGTCATAGTTGCTAAACGAATAGGCTGTACGGATAATGAATAATGTATTCAATAGATGGATTTAAAAAAGACTCGTTAATTGTGTACCTAATTCGACAAAATGATCTATCGTTGGAAGCATAAAGTAAGGATAAGGATTTTGGAATTCTGGTGAGGTAATAATTAAATTGTGTATTGTCGTTATTCGTATAACGTGTGTGAACGAATACCCTGCCGATGGCGAGCGGTGCGGTGGTAGAAGGTGGCCGTAGGCATCATGTCGAGCAATTCCTCAGAATACAGCCTATTTAACAAGCGGTAGAACACACATAAGGAGGCGAAGTCTCTCCTTAGACTTAAGGGTTCAATACCGCTTGTGAGTACGGGATCGTCGATTATTCGCACAGCGCGTCTTTGAACCGAGTCAAGAGGGCCAAGCTGGCATGCAGGTGCCCCAGCCCACAGATGGCAGCAGTACTCCATATGGGGTCGGACCTGCGATTTGTACAGCAACAGTATTTGCCCAGGAGTGAAGTACCGCTTCGCTCTGTTCAGGACACCAAGTTAAATATTGAAAGAAGAAAAATATTGCAATGAGGACATTTTACTCATTGAGACGTCTCTCTACCTGGACAATATACAACTAAGGCGTTTCGCTTAAGCGTGTCACACTCTACGCAGATACGATAATATTTTATCTGCGTATAATAACTTAATGATCTGAAACTATCACACACTACGCAGATACGATAATATACGAGACGATACATTCAGTCGAAATCCTTCAAACTGAACTGATGATCTGCAGATAAAATACTATACCATATTTATATCGGCAGATATTATACACAGATCAATGTATATACGCAGATAATATCTTTGCCATCTTTCGATATATGTCGGTGCCCACAGATACTTCACGAAAAAATATAAGTTATCTGCGCTGTGTGTGTTAGCTCATTGAATTGTATAGGGAGCGATATTGACAGATATGCGTTCAGATACAGATATCTTATCGTATCTGCTTAGTGTCTGACACGCTTTACTATGGCTAAATACATCTTGTACCTCCTGAAATGATTTTGAAACGACAAAGACTAAAAATAAGGCATCATGTTGAGCAGTGGCATCACAAGTATGTTTTTCTTGAAAAGGCATTATATTATCTGAGCATTTTTAAACTTCATATAAAGTTAAAGCAAGCAATAAACAAATTAAAGCTGAAGAAAATTTATGCGAAGTAAAATTCGGGCTAACAATACTTTCGGACAAATAAAACGTATGCCAAATGGAAGGAACCCTTTATAAATAAATAATAATAAATAAATATTAGGGGACAATCTTACACAAATCGAACTAGCCCCATAGTGAGCTCAATAAGGCTTGTGTTATGGATACTAGACGACGATATATTTAATAGATACAAATACTTAAATACATAGAAAACATCCATGACTCAGGAACAAATATTCGTGCTCATCACACAAATAAATGCCCTTACCGGGATTCGAACCCAGGACCTCCTGCTTCGTAGGCAGGGTCACTACCAACTAAGCTAAAGCGGTCGTCTTTATATAATCTGATGGCTCTGGTGAAACGAGACTAGTCGGCTGCACGGTTATGGCGGACACCTCTGTTTGCGGCGCGCGTCGCCGGAGAAAATACGCGTTAATTTCCCGCCCAGCGCAACCGGTGCCACAACATGCACGTTGCATGCTGCAGGATGCGGTCAAAGCGGCCTTTTCTATGCTCGTGGTCGTGTGATAATCGAGTTAGAAAACCGTGCAACGGATAAAACCGTTTTGTTTTGCTGCAAGGCACGCACTGTATCCAATTTAAGTGTTTTCTTTTTTTTCATTTGTTTTATTATGATCACAGTAACAAACAAAAGGAATAATAAAAAAATTAAAAAGTTCTTTGAAATTTGGCTCAATTACTCATAATGAATGTGTCATATCGTCGCACCCATTAGTCGTTACTAGTCGTAATTTTTAATCTTCGGAATTACCCCGTGTTCGAATTTACCCCAACCTTATACATTTTTACTTACAACATATCTTCTACCATTGACACCAATCAATGAAGGTAAAAAATATAATCAATTCATAACTTAAACGATACCGGTAATTTACGGTAACGGTAAATCAATGTACAACCTTAACTAAACCAGCCTGTATGTAGGTTGACGTCATTTGCCTGTCATCGGCACCAAAAGTACGCTCAAGAAATGAGTATTTGCTAAGTTTATGCGACTCGCCGCACGCGTGACAAGAACTGATTCCAATGGACTATTCAGAAAAATGTGCTACTTATATGATTAACTTATTACACCCGTTTGCGTCTGCATTTAACGCTAGGAGGTATAGTTACTGACCTGAAGGTAAAGATGGTTTTTTTTTGAATCCTGATAAATTTGCAAGCCTTACTGATTGTTGCAAAAATCGGACCAGACGGGGGCGTGGCGTTCCCTGGGATTGAACCAGGGCGCTAAGCCCGGACCACATTGAGAGGGTCGGACTAGGCAAAGGTGGGACGGACATCCACGCCATAAGCTCGTCATATTAGCGATATCACACGAATCACTGGCACAGGACCGACATTTTTTTTTTTATATTATATTAGGGGACAATCTTACACAAATCGAACTAGCCCCATAGTAAGCTCAATAAGGCTTGTGTTATGGATACTAGACGACGATATATTTAATAGATACATACATACAAATACTCAAATACATAGAAAACATCCATGACTCTGGAACAAATATTCGTGCTCATCACACAAATAAATGCCCTTACCGGGATTCGAACCCAGGACCTCTTGCTTCATAGGCAGGGTCACTACCAACTAAGCTAAAGGGGTCGGTCTATACGCTATCTATCACGTGTTCCAAAGAATGGGTTAATTTTATCGTATCGCTATAAAAATCGTTCGGGATTGTTCAATAAGGTATGTCAGATAAACTGGAATATTGCAATGAGGACGTTTTACACATATCGACATCTCTCTACCTGGGCAAAATACAACTAAAACGTTTCGTTTACTATAGCAGAATACAACATGGACCTCTCCAACCAACCCGAACCTATTTTGGTTTTCGTGTAATTTTATTTAGATTTTTTTTTATATGCCGTGACATGCCCTTTGATAGTTAGCTTTAGTAATGTTGTTACAAATACATCGATAATTTTAAAGTAGCTAGTGGCCAGGCGGTGAAGTGGTTAGCACAGTGTCAGGGCAAGACAGAGACTCTAATCTAGCCTTAACTACAATAGGTCACATTTAATTTTTAAAGTATTTTGGCCATTGTATCAATCGCGAATTGAATTACTTAGTTTAGAGTTCTGCAACATTCATCAATTACAAACAACGCGGTGTAACATGCGTTGTTTAAACGCGATTAATATAATTAGGCGAAATTATGCCGGCAATGGGCTTAGATTTATAATGTATAAGTAACCTTTGTTGGCACACAATGGGGCACAAAGACCGGCTCCGCTCCGTGGTAATGGCGCTGTTTCGGGACCACTGGAAAAGGTGGCTAAGCTCCTTAGTTAACCGACTAAATGATAAACTCGTGCGGGTAAGCTTTGTAATGCGTGGGAAATTGTTTGTGGGATGTAATTGTTGGCAGGAAATGTGGCTAATAGAGGATGAAATTAACTAAAGTTTGGCTTTGGACAGGAGCGGCTCTCTCCGCGATTTCGAACAAAATGTTGCCCCTCTGCAGGAGCTTAACCAGCGATTAGAAGCACGCGTTATGCGATAGAGAGACGGTCGGGTCCAGTGCGTTCCGTCCGGTTGTCGGACCCGAACGTCAGTTTTTGTTCGTAGTATTATTACTTGGTATGAGCTCTGGACTAAAAACTCTAGAAAAAAATTGGAAAAATGATTTTTGTTAGAGAAGCTACATCAGTTCATATCCTTGCCACGGCTTGGTGGAAACTCTTGCGCGCTGTATGCTTTTTTAAATAAAATTGGTTTGATTAAGAATAAAAGTGAAAGAAGATGTTAGACATCTTTTTCTATTAACACATTCGCCGGCGGTACCCAAATTATACAATGACAGTAAAAGCAAACAACCACCAAGGTCTTATTCAACATTACAAAACTAGCCATGACTTAGGTCTAGACTCGACTTATCGATGCGCACAGCCGAATTGTTTTAGAACATTTCAAAGCTTAAGATCATTTCGTCGTCATCTAGTTGGTCACAATGTTTCGACATTAAACATAACTCCAGTAATTCCTCAGACACCTAGTTTAGACGAACCAGATATTGATAATGTTTTCGATAACGTTAATGAATGTGGTAGTGATCAGGAAACTACTCGTAGATCCAACTTGAGCAAAACCAATGAACATTTACAGAAGTCTACTGCAAGTTTAGCGTTATCTTTATATAGCAATCCCTCTATAAATCGTAAATGTGCTACGAAAATAATCAACGATGTATCAGAGCTAGTAACCGGAGTTATTGGAACCATGTTATCTGAATTATTACCTAGTGTTTCCACAGATAATGACAGTGCACTACTACACGTAATTAGTGCTATTTCCCAATCTTTTGATGATTTAAACACAGAGAGTCAAGTTATTAAATATTTTTCTGAACGTAATCTGTATATACCACCTAGGAATTTCATTATAAATGAAAATGTCACTATAAGTACGGCAAATTCCACGGTGATGCTAAGGTCTATGTCGGAAACTGGAGCAATAGTACCACTCAGAGAAATTTTCCAAAAAATTTTTGAATTACCAAATTTTTTTAAATATTGCTTGGATGATTCATTTGACGTTAACACGATATCTAATTTTACCCAAGGTAATGTATGGAAACAAAAAGTGTACGGAAAAGTCGACCAAAATAACACCTTATGTATTCCATATTTCTTGTATTTTGATGATTTCGAATGTAACAACCCTTTGGGAAGTCATGCAGGGATACATTCAATTGCCGCCACGTATTACCAATTTCCTACTTTAAAAGGGGAATACGCCTCACTATTAGATAACATATTTGTTGCAATGTTACATAAATCATCCAGTAAAGTTCATGGGAATGCTGCAACTTATTACGAACTTATTAAGGAGTTGAAGTATTTAGAAGAAATTGGAATACAATTAGAAACATCAGGAGGTAATTTTAAAGTCTATTTTATATTAGGAATGATTATTGGGGACAATTTGGGACTTAACACTGTTCTTGGATTTGCAAAGTCGTTTTCAAGTAATTATTACTGTCGAATATGTAAGGCTCATAAAAACATAATGCAAAAACAATGCAAGCAAGATCCCAGTTTCCTACGAAACCAACACAATTATGACACTGATGTCGAAGTTAACAATGTAACAATGACAGGAATAAATGAGCGTTGTGCATTTAATGATATTAATACTTTTCATGTTGTTGATAATTTATGTGTTGATATAATGCATGACATATTCGAAGGAGTTTGTCATTATGACTTGACTCAAATCATTTTGTATTTTACGGGAAATATTGCTATATTCAATTTAAACTATTTAAATAATAGATTAAGTTTATTTGACTATACCTGTGGTGAGCTCAATGATAAATGTGGTAGGTATGATAAAACAGGAACATTTAATGAAAAGGAAGTTTAACATGTCCGCGTCTGAAATGATGTCATTTGTACATATATTTCCCTTGTTGATAGGAGATTTAATACCTGAAGATGACAATGTATGGCATTTTTTTCTTACGCTGCTAAAAATAATTGACATTCTCCTTTGTAGAAACATCGATAACAGTACTGTATTGCATTTAGAATCCTTAATAAGCGAACATCACGAAAGTTACGTCCGACTGTTTCATGATACTTTAAAACCGAAACATCATTTTATGCTGCATTATCCGCATATAATAAAACAGATAGGACCGTTGAGACTAATATGGTGTATGCGATTCGAAGCTAAACATAAACAATTAAAAAAAACAGCATCGCTTATAACGTCAAGGAAAAATTTGCCACTGACTTTGTTAATAAAAGAACAGTTGTCTTTTGCGCACAGACTTTACATAGGAAAAGGATGTGAAAGTAGAATAGAGTTAGGCTCTCATAAATCTGAACTCTATTCTGAATCCAATATTGATACTCATATAAAAGATGTCATCATTCCCAATGATGTAAATCTAGCAAGTTCTTTTAACTGGGTTTATTTTAATGGGATAAAATATGTGCCTGGAATGATTTTAATAACATCTAATGAGACATGCTATCAGTTTTTTAGAATAGCATTTATTTTTGAGTCAACATCAAAAACAAGCATATATTTTCTATCAGAACAAATTGATTATATTGGATTCAATTGTCATTTGCAGGCACATCAGCTTAATCCTGGTGAGACTGGCTCATGCAGGTTCATTATGCCAGAAGATCTCATTTTTGCACCGACTTTTTCTCAATTATGGGTAATGGAGATTTGTACTGCAGAGTAAAATATATGTAGGCATTGTAGGCAAGCACAAACGAGGTCATTTATTGCAAATATGGGTATATGATTATTTTCAAAAGATCGCCGGAATACCGGTTACAAGTTTAAAGTCGGGCCGTGCAACATACGTTCCGCAACTAGTTTTAGATTTGCGTTCTTATAGTGAACGTGTTTTAAATTAAGTTAATCAACCGTAGGCCTAGATGCATTGGTTTCCAGCGACGGCCACGCGGACTCCATTGATGCCAAGGTACCCTTTACTAGTGATTCTTTGGTCGGGAATCCTATTAGGTTAATCTTATACCTTAATATGATGTTAATTTAATATCCTTATTTGACAAAATTTCCCACACAAGAACCGTCAAATAAGGATATGAAAAAAATATGGCCAATTAGTGACTTACATCTGGATTTTTTGAAACGTGGTAAAGTAGTTTCGGCTGTGCGTTGATGAGGCAGTCAGTCAGTCAGTCAGTCAGCCAGGACTTCTTTTATAGATATAGATTACAAAACTAGCCACGACTAGGTGTGTAATGTACTATTAAACACGATTATATGTGGCGTTCCTTGCCTAAAGGGCCCTTATGGCGGCGGCCATAAGGACCCTTTAGGAATGGAACGCCACATATGGTTACAGTCGGTAATACGAGATGCGTACGGGGGGGGGGGGGGGGGGTAAGGCTTCTCTATCATATTTTTTCTCTCATCACACACTTACATGCATACAACACGTGCTAACCGGAACACAGTAACACACCCATCTGTGCGGATCCACATGCCCACAGGTGATACAGTTCACACATCTATTATCTTGCCCCACACCTTATAATTATAAATGAATGCAATTTGGGCGGCCCACCACCAATTAGTTTCCTTAACTAACTTCGTGCCTGGTCAAACTAGCGATTCTTTCAAGCGATTTGCCAGCGATTTCTATACAAAACTCGAACGCGGCGATCTCGCGACGTGATCGCCGCGATCGAATTTGTATAGAAATCGCTGGCAAATCGCTTGAAAGAATCGCTAGTGTGAACAGGCATTTAATCTAGGCCTTGGCGTAGGGTGCACACCCGCTCCTACTGCCAAAAGGTGGCTTGGATCGCTACCCGAACGGGGCGATCCCTACATTTTTTCATTTTTTTTTTTTTTAGAATACCGGTTACCAGTTTAAAGTCGGACCTTGCAACATAGGTGCCGCAACTAGTTAGTTTTAGTTTTGCGTTCTTATAGTGAACGTGTTTTTAATTACCTAAGTTAATCAACCGTAGGCCTAGATGCATTGGTTTCCAGCGACGGCCACGCGGACTCCATTGATGCCAAGGTACCCTTTACTAGTGATTCTTTGGTCGGGAATCCTATTAGGTTAATCTTATACCTTAATATGATGTTAATTTAATATCCTTATTTGACAATTTCCCACACAAGAACCGACAAATAAGGATATGAAAAAAATATGGCCAATTAGTGACTTACATCTGGATTTTCGTCAAGTATATTTAATTCACTTGATTTAAGTTTTTTGAAATGTGGTAAAGTAGTTTCGGCTGTGCGTTGATGAGGCAGGCAGTCAATCAGTCAGTCAGTCAGGACTTCTTCTTTTATAGATATAGATTACAAAACTAGCCACGACTAGGTGTGTAATGTACCTTATTATGATGTTAATTTAATATCCTTATTTGACAATTTCCCACACAAGAACCGTTAAATAAGGATATGAAATTACATTACGATATCACTGACGATGGCGACTATACCCCAGGCAGGTCCTTTTCCAGTATGCTATTTTACTAGGTACGCGAATCTATTGTGTACGGTGTAAGGTATGAAACCTTGCGTCCTTAATTAAAAGATAATGTTTTATTTAAATAATTTGTTAAGATTGAAAATAATCGCTTGATAACTAATACCTAAGTATAAGACCGCAATGATAACAATGTATAATTTTAAGACGAAATGTGCCAGCATATTATGTTTATGATACAGTAAGCCAAGAAAGTGGTCTACCACTTATCGACTTTATTGCATACAAAATAAGGTCCAAAAGTGGTAGACCGATATGGTTTACATATGGCTGTACATAGAGTAATAATATATGTATACAGGGTGTATTCGTTAAGTGTAGCCAGGCGATTATTACGTAAATATAACAGATATCAGAAAACTTTAAACTGATATCGAAAGGACGTTACCCAATGAGTAAAATCACATTATGCCACACCTGGCCATAAAGTGGCTTTTTCCGCACGCTGCGCGTACGGAAAAAGCCGCTTTCTGGCCAAGTGTAGACATAAAATGATGTACACAACACGGGAAGTAATAAAGAAAGCCCTCGATCGCATATTTACGTCCCTCGCTTGCAGCTCGGGCCGCAAACTTCTGCGATCTCGGCCTTTCTTTGTATTACCACCCTAGTTATGTAATGTACTATTAATAACTTTTCTTAAATAATAGTAGTAATATAATAGTACATTACATAACTAGGGTGGTAATACAAAGAAAGGCCGAGATCGCAGAAGTTTGCGGCCCGAGCTGCAAGCGAGGGACGTAAATATGCGATCGAGGGCTTTCTTTATTACCTCCACTTTTATGTCTACACTTGGTTATGGCCAGGTGTGGCATAAAAAATATTAAGTTTGAACGCTCCCATACATTTAGTACGACGTTCCTTGAGGCTGTAATTTCCTTACCGTGATTGGGATATTGCTGGTTATATTAAAATAAAGTTATTGATGTGATTTTACTCATTGGGTAACGTATACTTTCGATATCAGTTTAACGTTTTCTGATATCTGTTACATTTACGTAATAATCGCCTGGCTACACTTAACGAATACACCCTGTATACAGCGTCTGCATTTCATACGACCATTAAAATTAAGGGTAGCCCTAATTAATATCTAATAGTTATCACCGCTTGAAGTTATCATGAATCAAAACTTATGGTCGTATGATATTGACACGCGGTACATATAATATCTATTTTGGATTTGAGTTATTGTACTTATTCGTATTGTGGTTTGCGATTTCTATTGAAACATAATTCAACTGAGCTATTGTTTGCACCACGTTTGAATGCCAATGCGTGTCCGTCAAGATAGCGTACACCGTAAAGATATTCAGAATCTGATGCAGCCAATAAATAGTACCGACGAAATACCTAGGTGAAAAAAATAGTACCCTTAAACTTTCTGAGATATAAGGCCTGTTCACGGTGTACGCTACCGGGCCGTCAAGCTGGCGTACACCGTTTATATCTCTGGAACGGCTTTGTTTTTGGAAACGCTTTATATCTCAAAAAATAGTATTTTTTTCACCTAGGTATTTTGTCGGTACTATTTGAGTTCTATTTATGGGCTGCATCAGATTCTGAATACCTTTACGGTGTACGCTATCTTGACGGACACTGCGAATGCTGTAGATGCCAGGTGCAAACTTAATTCAATCGGGTTTTGTGTTCGCATTTCACAAATTTCATAATTATATACCTAATTGTATTACCCCTTGGTGTGCTAGTCCGGTTCGCACTTAGTATCTCATTACATCTGTTTAATTATACCTACCTACTTTTTGAGAGTAATAAAATACTTTTTATTTAACCTCCTAAGGCCCAAGGTCCTACCTGTAGGACTAATTAACATTGTTATTCAGACCCAGCTCCTTCAACTGTTGGGTAGTCATAGCGTACCATGGCCCTACCATTAGGACTTTTATTGAATATAATTCAAGACTTATAGCAAGCCCGTGGTCTTCTCAATAGCACTTATTCAAATAAAATCAACTGCCCAAAAAGCTATCAATACATTGATTACAAACACGCCTAAAACGTATTGGTACTATACATACACGTAAAATAAAATTAAAAAAGTGTCAAATGACACTTGGGTCTGAATTAGTATAAAACAATAGTACTACTGGTAGGACCATGGTTCAAAGTCACTATGAGCGTTATTTTGCGTTGGACCTTAGGAGGTTAAATCTCGTTATTGTTTATTTTCATGCCCACCCTGATTTTTACACAGGTATAATTAGAGTTGCAGTAGTAGGTATATAAGTTATTAGGAATATGATTTATCTACCCATGTTATAAAACCTAGGTTTTATGATATGGGTAAGTATAAATAAATTATATACTACTGCAACTCTTTTTGGGTTTTCATTTGTTTATTATACGAATCATATTTTGGTATTTCATACTAAATTAAGATTCGTATAATATGCAAAACAACACACTTTTGATTTGTATATTATACGATTCATACTTTGGTATTAATTACTAAAGTAAGAAAGGTATAATATACAAAACAACACACTTTTGATTTGTATATTATACGATTTATACTTTGGTATTTATTACTAAAGTAAGAAAGGTATAATATACAAAACAATAGTTTAATATTACAAATTCGGGTTAGTAAATTTTACGCAAGTAAAATATTAAAAACAACAAAAACCGTTTAGTAAAATATATTAAAGATATTTTGTAAATGGCACGTAAGTAAAGTAGTAATAATTACACAATTAGTACAGTAAATTGTACAATCAGCTGTAGTAAACTACACAAAAGCAATTTAGTGGAATTTACTAAACTAGACCAGGTAAAATATACTAAAGTCAAGCAATGAGTTTTACAAAACCTAAAGTAGAATATATAATACTCAGTATAGTAGAACATACATGAATTGTTTAGTGAACGATACTATAGTTGTTTAGTGGAATTTACCCATTTATAGTAAGTAGATTATACTAAATTGGGCTAGTATATCTTACAAGTAGTTTAGTAAACGGTTCCAGAGTTGTTTAGTAGAATGCACCTGACTAGATCATGTAAAAAATACTAAAGTAACCATGTAAAATTTACAAAACACAAAGTTAAAAATACTAACTCTTATATTGTATAACATACAAAATCGATTTCATGAACTATACTAGAGGTGTTTAGTAGAAATCACCCACGTAAATTTCGTAAAATATACATTCTTTGGTATCGTGATACGTACTAAAGATGTTTAGTGATATCTATCAAAGTTCAGCATGTCATACATACTTAACAAATTCAGTAAAAATTACTAAACTAATGTCATTGATTTCACGTCAATAAGTAAGGTAAATTGCACTAAACCTCTAATGTAAATTTATCAAATACAGTTTTGTAGGAAATACAAAAGCAAAATAATAATTGCTACTCAAGTAAATTCGTACAAAGTCAGACAATTTTACTAAACTGGTTTTGTAAATAGTCAATCAAAGTATGTTTAGTAAAATCAACAAATCTCGTGTGTAGGTCCCAAATCAACCTAAAACTTTAGTAAAACTTTCGTAAAATCAACAATAGTATTTTTTCAGTGCATACAATACCTATGATCTTATAGAAAAACAGCGGCAAGGCAAGGACCGTACTGCGTGTGTGTGTTGACTTACACGGATGCATTGCATCTGTGTGAGTCAGAGTCAAACTCGAGAGATTACACTCTTGTTTCAACGGTAGAGTCATCGTTGTTGTGCCCCACATGACAGTAAGAATTTGCTCCGTAATGGTATGGGTTTTGATCGGCGAGCACCGTACCTACTGACTTATAGGCAGAGATGGGCAAAATTTATTCGAATGACGAATAAGAATAACAAAATTATTCGCGGATGACGAATAAAATTGGCGGATGATTATTCTTGTTCGAATAAATTATTCGTGGAATAATTTATTCGCGGATGATTTATGGGCTTTTTTTTTTGAAGTGCATTCTTAACTGACAGTTAGCAGGTCGTCACAGAACTGACGATTAGTGTCAAACTCCATACATTTCGTCATGGACTACCGGTTAGACGGTATTTGAACTTAGCTTAAGTTTCGCCTAACCGTAGATTATAAAATAAAAATGCCCTTATTCGCGAATGAATTGCCACGAATAATTATTTATTGGAATACCATATTAACGTTTCTCGAAAAAATTATAACTCAACAGAACTGAAAGACTGTTGTTTGTACTAACGGAACGAACTAAGATTTTTGCCTTACTTATATTATTTAGGAAGCCTGAGCCTTTAGGAACACATTATGTGTTAGAACCAATATAAGCACAGTAAAAACAAGTCATTTTAAAAATTATTCGTGTTGTACCTTGAATATATTTTCTTGGATTTATTCGAATAAAATAACGAATAAATCATCCGTCATTTAAAAAGTTGTCGAATGATTGATTCGCGAATAAATCATCAAATAAAAAATTACTCGAATAATGCCCATCTATGCTTATAGGCAATCGCGAATAAATACTGCGTTAGCCACACCATCATAATTATAGCGTGGTTCGCACTTTATGGTGATACGCGTTACCGCCGTAAACGTGTTAAAAGTAATTTTGGGAGACGGGTTATGGTTTTTCTTGGGTTCCAACCAAATCTGGTGTTACAGTTCATTATTAATTATAGCATAAAATGGTGACTATTATTTAACAGTTATAATATAATTTTATTCGATTAATATTAATACTTATTTGAGATTCTAAGGCGTTAGTTATATAATTGGATCTATTCAATGAAATGAAAATGGATTAGTTTTGACATTGCCTTAGTTTCACTTATATTGTTTAATAATTAAAATTGGTTACATTGGCACGAAACTAATTAGTAACATTGGAGTAATCTCATACAATTCAAATGAAAATGGTTTAATTTCGACAACTGACAAGACAATGACTTAGGTTAATTGTTTCAAATATTATCACGAATAAAGTTCCCCAAAATCCCTAATGGCTGGAAAACCAGATTCAGATTGAAATTAATCTGGCAGAACAGAACAATAGACTATCTATACAATAAGGCTTGTGTACTAATGCAAATCGATTCTCCTATTTGTAAGGAACAAAATATATATATACTCAAAAAAATATAATATATTTGACGAGCACTTTAGCTTAGTTGGTAGTGACCCTGCCTACGAAGCAGGAGGTCCTGGGTTCGAATTCCGGTAAGGGCATTTATTTGTGTGATGAGCACGAATATTTGTTCCTGAGTCATGGATGTTTTCTATGTATTTAAGTATTTGTATCTATTAAATATATCGTCGTCTAGTATCCATAACACAAGCCTTATTGAGCTTACTATGGGGCTAGTTCGATTTGTGTAAGATTTGTCCCCTAATATTTTTTTTATTTATTTATACTTATAACTACTACACTTGGATTACTATAACAGCCACAAATTGCAATCAAAAGTAGCCGACCGCACCGAGCGTTGAAGACGCCCCCTATAAAACGGACGCACTCAGTGACGTCATCTAGTGTCCTCGCTGTACTGCCTGCATGAAAAAAAAATCGGCCAAGTGCGAGTTGGACTCGCACCGAGGGTTCCGTACAAACTCGTCAGTAGATACGTGGATAATTCAATATAAACTGTATGGTGGGATAAACTTAACTTTGCTCTTGAAAAACTGTTGTCCCCATACATCGATATATGTCGCGGTTAGTTTGGTAGAAGCAAATAAGTTTGTCTTACAGTTCTTGCGAATATCTAAAAAACGGTGCAAGTTAGGAAAACCGTTATATTTTTCCTGTAATATTTAGGATGGTATTAATAATCGGTAAGTATTAAAGATTTTTCTGTTCAGTAACTTCGGAGATAATAGGGCAGGGGTATAATAGTTCTATTCGACATCCCATTTCGGTCCCCTTTAAAAAATAAGTAAAAAAGGCATAAGATTTTTTTTCTGTGCAATTTATAGGCTAGGGTTAGCGATTTTTAACACTATTCCAAATTTCAAGTTGATAGCAACAGTAGATCCTGAGATATCTTGCTGTCACAGACGGACAGACAGACAGAGTCGAACCATAGGGGTTCCTTTTTTACCATTTTGGTACGGAACTCTGAAAATGCATTTTGACATTTTGAGCACAAAAAAGTGCGTTTAAGTACATAGTTGCCATACATTTCTTTTTTCAGCATTAACTTAAATTTTTCTTGAATTTTTTTTTAAGCTTTGTGGTCGCATAATTTTATGATTTGTATACATTTTCTATTTATTACTTCTATGTTATGATAATTTAGTATTTTCCAATCAAATTGGCAATTTATTTAGTAAAATTCAACATTACTCCACATCCCCATTGCACTGAAAATTAGAACCATAAGCAGACAGTAATCCCAGCTGCATGGAAGCTTTATGCCTAATTTGTAATTACGCGCTCATAATTCAGGCACAGTGCCTAACCTTAAACCAAACTGCACAGCTAAATCTTGCTATTAACATAGACAACACGTAGCACAAAGCATTTACAGTCAGCTTATAAATTGAGCCGATTAAGCCTCGTACACACGGACGACTTTATCGACGACAGTGCCAACTGCTGTTTGTGTCGCCGACACTGACCTGTGTCCCTGAGACAACAACAGCACACGAATAATAGATCCCCTTCATAAATGGGTAGTCCCAAAGTTTAGTATCATCAGACTAGATCACAAGGACCATTAAAACAAGAGGACTGCCATTCTCCATACTTTGGATTAGAGATGTGCGCCGATCGTGAAATCATCGGCGGCGGCGTCCGATGGTTTTTTGATCGGCGGTGGCGGCGTGATCGGCGTGAAATCGGCGTGGTACATTTTTTTCGTCTATTTTATTAGAAAAACATGAAATATCGACTCGAAACCGTAAAATACGATACATTCTACTTCCAAGGCTCCAAAATAAGTATACATCTTTTAAAAGAAGTAGCCTTATAGAACGAAACTGGCTGTCGAAGGGCGCCCCGCGAGTGTAAAGAAGTTGTACTTGTGTCATCAGAGAGGCGGGAGCGGTAGGGGTTGCTTTTGGGCGGGAGTGATGTAGTGTAAGTTCTAAAATTTGCCGCGGGAAGGGAAAGGAAGAGGGACGTGGGTAAAAAATCTGCATGGAAAGAATTTTGCTTGCGAAGGAAAGCGAGAGTGATTGTCTATGTGGGCAGGCTCGCGTAGGTGGAAGCGGAACTCTGATGCTTAGCGCCTTCGGCGTTACGCGGAAACTCAGACTTCGGCCTCGCATTGTTGATGCTCATACTCATGCCTGCAGCCCTTGGTGAGCTAAGATACTGGGGTTGTAACACGTGGGAGTTGCACTGTGACGTTCGGTACCTTCGGTGCTATGTGGAAGCTTGGCCTTCGGTCTCGCTTCGCTGAATGACACTTGGAAGATAGTAAGGATTTGGGTGAAGAACTAGCACAGCGTAAAATTTTGTGTGGAAACTACTCGAAAAATCGGCCAACATTATGTAAGTCGGGAAGTTGTGGGAATTCGACGTAAGAAACTGAAAATGGGTTTCATACGTTGTCAGAGAAGAAATGTATTTTAAAGTCAATGCAATCGCAGCAGAAATGTGGTTACCACCTTAAACGCCAACATGGAAGATGAAACCTATGAAGTGCTCGTGAATTAAGCCTGCCCAAACAAACCGTCTGAGCTGACTTACTCGGCAGCGGTTGAGCTCATGCGACAGACAACATCTACAACCGACGCCGTCCACTTCAGCCGAGAGGTACCCTTTTGTCAGAAGCGTCAAAGACCGAAGGAAGGTACTGCCTTGTACATACATACCTAAATTAGAAAGATTACCTCGTAACTGCAAATTTGGCATAAACTTTAAACGAAAATTTACGTGATCAATTCGTGTGCGTCCTGCGTAGCGATGCTCGTTTGTGGAGCTGGTATAATTAGCGTACTCTCTGAGAATGAGATGTGCAACAGTATAGGAAACATTGACCGCAGAGGTGGTGAGCAAACTTCACGCGCTGAACCCGGCCACGGGCGCGGGTGGCGGACGCGCGTGGAAGTGCAGGCTCGCAGAGGCTCTGCATAGTTTGCATCAGTACGCTTGCAGTGGCTGGCTCGCAGCGCTCAGTACGGGAAGGAGCAAACTGCGCTCCTGCGGAGCACGAAGCCATCTATAGCTGAGGTAGCTGCCGCTACCCAGAGTTCGTATGCAGCAAGTTTCAGTGAACGGGAACTGTAGTGACCAAGTGCGAGCACTAATCTCTTGGAGCAGGGCTTCAGCGAATCGTCAACCACTTCGGTGGACCTAACAGCTGCATACGACACCGTGTGGCGCCAAGGTCTGTTGTTTAAGCTACTTAAGGTGATCCCTTGCATAAAGATCTGCAAAGTTATCGAAGACGCCCTTACTAATAGGCCGTTCTGTGTTTTCCTTGGTGATATATCCAGCTCACCCAAGGTCCAGAACAACGGTCTGCCATAGGGCTCAGTTCTGGTCCCAACGTTATTTAACCTTGTATAGGTTAAATAACGTTGGGGCCAGCAACTCTCTCCAGGAAATTTGCTTACCCCGACGACTTAGCACTGGTTGCACACGACAACAAGATCGAGGTCACAGAAAACCTCGAGAAAGACAAGGCCACCTTAGACGAGTACTTCCCTCCGGTGGCGCCTCTGCCCTAATGCCTCGAAGACTGAAGTGTGCTGCTTCCACCTAAATAACCGTATAGCTAGTAGGAAACTCAATGTCGTGTTCAGGGGCTCTACCCTCAACCACAACCTTGGGGAGAGCCCCAAGTACTTAGGCATTACCCTCGACCGAAGCCTCACATATAGCGCTCACGTCAATAACGTCGCAGTAAAACTGAGGGCCAGGAACAACATCTTGTAAAAGCTAACAGGGACAACGTGGGGAGCCTCAGCCAGCTGCTTAAGAACATCTGCCCTAGCACTGGTCTATACAACGGCAGAGTACTGCACCTGGACCTTGGTAAGTAGTGCCCGTACTGCTGTAGTCGATACGCAGCTAAATCATACCATGCGTCTAATCATGGGTTGCATGAAACCAACTCCTTCATACTGGCTTCCAGCCCTAAGCAGCATAGCCCCGCCCCACCTCCGACGCACTCACCCCATTTACAAAAGAAAGTGGATAAGGCGCTCAGACGGCCTGAGCTGCCCATCAATAACAACTTTCCTACGTTCAAAACATCCAGAGTATCCAGACTGAAGTCCCGAAACCCACCAGCACTGCAAGCCCATCGACCACTGTCTCGCTGGAATTTGAACGAGGCCTCGTCCAAAGATTGGTCCAACAGAGGCATCTCACTCGAGCTGTTCGAACTGAACCCACGTATCGACCCACCTGGATTCGACGAATCACGCCGGGTCTGGTGTATGCTCAACCGGCTAAGAACAGGAATTGGTCACTGTAACTACCTCCAGAAAAAATGTGGTTGGTGTGATGACGAACGTTGAGAATGCGGATGCCCTGAGTCCTAAGCAAACCATACGACACATTGTTATGGAATGCCCATTACGAAATACAGTGGCCCAATCCAGGATTTTAAAAACCTCACGAATGAAGCTACTGACTACTTCACTAACTATAAATTTAGATTATAAGCATGCAGTGTAATATGATTTGCCATACGATAAATGAAAAAAATAAAGTGAACGAGACATCTGCGGCAAGAGTGCCCGGCATAAGCCCTGTCAAAGCGTCGTCATAATATAGGAAAAAACGATTTTCATTGTTTATTGTTGAAATTAATACGGATATAATTAAATACATCACTTGAAATTGAATGGCCATAAAAAAATTCACGCCGATTTCACGCCGGCCAATTTCATCGGCGGCGGCAGCGTGGAAAAATTGTCGGCGGCGGCGGCGCGGCGGCGCGGCGCACACACCAATACTTTGGATTGTAACACGACCGCTAGGGGATTTCCGGGCAAAAACTAGATGGCGCTAAAAAACTAAACATTTAACGATGTTATAATTGAACAAAGAAACATAGCATAGTAACAATTAGTTCGTAAACAGCTAATAATAAATATTCTAACATTTAAATACTGTATCACGTTTGTAAAGTTGAATAATTGTAAATAATATAATTCTTTTACCAAGGTTTTACATAGATGGCGTTGTAAATTCGGGGAACAGCTTTTTGTATGGAGACTGACAGTCCTCTTGTTTTAATGGTCCTTGCCAGAACTTAAACATAGACCCGTGCAACATTAACGAAATAGTGACTAAAGAATCTACCGCAAAACTCATTTTCAAAGTTCATTAAAAAAACTCATAAATAGTTAAAGAAATTCAATAACACGTAATAGGAAATGCAAATGCACACACACAACAGCTGTAAAAGAGTTTCTTCCGGCGAGGCGCTTCTTCTCACCAGAAGAATCAGACATGTAAAAGAACCCTTGAGGGCCTACTTGCAGAAACAAAAGATTTTTATATTTTTTTATTTAAGTAGTCCAACTTTGGCCGTTTAGGAGCGCGCGTTCTTATTTCTTTGCTTGTAGTGCGTTCGTACACGGCGCGCACACATTCAAGCGCGCGATGTAACTTTTGTAGAAAGAAAAAACACTGTATTATACTGCGACAACTGTATGTTTTAGTCTGTGTCCGTTTGCCGTGGGCCAACGTTTACCTTGTCGCGGGCTATTGGGCGATTCTGCGAATCATTACGTCGTGATTTCCGGCACAAATAGACCATTGTGTAGACCGACCACAAACATTGTGCGGCGTCACAATCTGCCAAATTTATTAATATAACGGCCATTCTCTCGAAGTATGACTGCGTCTAATTACCGCGTCTCCATACATTTAGTATGAGAACAGCGTCGCGGTAATTAGGTGACCGCAGACATACTTCGTGAGAATGGCCGATAAAAGGACCTTAAAATGAATAGCCCGACGGAGCCTCGCCAACAGAAAACTGAAGCCGTTTTAATAAGCCGGCTGCTTGTACTTACGAGCCGCACGCACACATCGACTAGTTTTTTCCTATTGCGAGCAGCACGCACACGTGGGTAGCCGGCGGATTAGACATGCTTCAGTTCTTTGTTAGCGAGGCTCCTTCCCGCTATTTATTTTTCATCACACTTGCTCGAAAATGGTGTCATTACACGTAGGTTTTGCGGGCCGTAAATGACCTATTACGCCCTAGGGCGTAATGGTTTTCTTTTTAAATTTGAAACGCTGGTTCTGTTTTAGTCTTATTTGTCATTTTCAACGGAAACGCCAACTTACTTTTTTAACTTTTATTACTGAAATATTTATTTAAAAAGAACTGTTATTGCAAATACATGTAAACACATATTTCTGTAACATTAATTAAATGTTTAAATATAGTATTTCAGTATTTTGCAAATATAAAATAAACCATTTTTAGTCTTTACCGCTATGGTTTCCGAACGTGACTTGACGTTTGCATTGTCTATGGAATATGTCACTAATGTCACTTTCAGTTTTACAATTTTATTTAGGTTAAGTAAGGTTGTTTTAATCAGATTTCCTCACAAGTGTGATGCAAAACATCGTGTGTGCCACGGGCGGTAAAGGAATTACAAACTCGTGTTATTAAAGCCCTCGGCTTCGCCGCGGCATTGTAACAAACACTCGTTTGTAATTCTTTACTTACCGCCCTTGATACACAATGTACTATTAAGGTTCTTGTATTACAACCAGCGTAGGCTCGATGGGAATGCCTCAATTATCACTCAATTTTTTTTTACAGTCTGTTTGAGTGTTCTAATGCTGGACAAAGGCCTCCCCTAGTTTCTATTTCTGTTACCCTGTCGAGAGTCTTTTGTGGTCGGTTATAAGGAAAGACGCTCTATATTTACTATAAAAAAAAAATACATTTAAATGTAAATTGTGTGTTACCTGACATATTTTTTTAAGATCCTTTAAAAGAACAAAAACTTAAATTAAAAAAATAAAAGGCCCGATTAAAAAAACTCTAAAAAGTAAACAAATCTCCGGCATTTTAATTGCAAATTACAATATCCCATAAACGGCTAAACTGATTTTTGTGAAATCTAGTTAAGAACACTTTCGGTCAACTTTCAAATCAAAAAAACTGCATCGAAATCGGTTCAGTAGTTTTCCAGAGAAATGGTCACAAACATACACACCAGTAGCGTGGCGTCCGAGGACCTCGATTCCTAGTGGCTTGCCTAATATCAGGTATTCGAGCACCTTACTCTACTGCTCTTATGAAAAATGTCCGCCAAATCTGCACCGGCTTGCCCGGGGACCACGCTACTGATACACACACAAACAACCCCAAACACATACTACCTCCGCTCCGTTCCGTCTGTCGTGGATAAAAAGATTATAAAAATTTTTTTGAAGTATGTGATTACTGGGAGGTACGTTTGTTAATTAATTACAAGATAATAGTAGAATACGTTGGCTGAAATTTGGCTTAAAGGTAAATAAAAGCAAATCAAATCCTGAACTGCAATATACAGGGTGTCCCATAACTGAGGGCCGATACAGACGGACTGCAACCCAACTGCAACTCCCTACGATTTGTATGGGAACTGCATCACAACTGCGCAGTCGGCGTGCAGTTGTGATGCAGTTCCCATACACATCGTAGGGAGTTGCAGTTGGGTTGCAGTCCGTCTGTATCGGCCCTGACACGTCACAGTGACACTGGAGGTAGACCAGGTCAAGAGGTACTAAACCAACTTAACATGACCCCAGTAAAAGTGGCACGGTTTTTGAGTTATTGTCGAATTAAAGTTGTTCATGAATTTTGACAGTTTTTAACATTATTAGTGCCAGTGTGCACTCGGAAAGGTGTCAAGATTAGTTTTTTTTATGTGGACGGTAACATGAGTTGTTAATCAAGGTTACAGAAATGGTATTTTATCCAAAAACTAAGTAAAACTGAAAAAAATACTAGTTTGATCTTGAATTAATTCACAGCGTTTAATTTCGACTTTGACCACCAGTAGTAAAAAAAAAATTACGGTCGGCGGGTCATGTTAAGTTGGTTTGGTACCTCTTGACCTGGTCTACCTCCAGTGTCACTGTGACGTGTCAGTTATGGGACACCCTGTAGAGTACTTAGAAAACCACCGTGAGACTCAAACATATTGAATTAAAAACGGATCACTCACGTTGTACAAAACACGAGACATCCACTCGACACGTTTCAGGAGCATTCGGCATTCCCTTAATCATGCTAGGGTTATTCTTCAGAAATATGTCAGCGACTTATTCTTGTGTCTCCATACATCTAGTATGAAAAAGGGCCAGAGGAATAAGGTGACCGCAGACATATTTCTGAAGAATAACCCTCGAGTGGATGTCTCGTCTTTTGTATATGTAGGATACTATTTAGTAAGTAGTCCACGTAGGATAATATAACGCGATTACGTAAGCGAACCCGCGGGTAACAACGAGTTTTGCATAAAACGCAAATTCTTTGCACACAATTTTTTTAGACTTGGAATTATACCATCAACTCAACTCCTTCGGGGACGCAGTTTAAAGTAACTTGGGTAACCGCAAACCGGTCCAGTTAGTTCACAAGCAATTTGACGGTTAGTTAGCCGGATAATTACGGTTGGTGCAACCGTTAGTTGGGCGACAATGACTGGATTATGAACTGTAGGGATGTTCATAATTCTCCGCCAATCTTGCCCCAAATATCATTTGACCCTATTCAGCGTGGGGACAAAAGCTAATTCACTTTCATGTGACTGGGCATTTGCCCAGCAGTGGGACTTATAAGGACTTTTTTATTTAAAGTGCGTTCTTAACTGACAGTTAGCAGGTCGTCACAGAACTGATGATTAGTGTCAAACTCCATACATTTCGTCACGGACTGACAGGTTAGACGGTATTTGAACATAGCTTAAGTTTCGCCTAACCGTAGATTTTAAAATAAAAATGCCCATAAAGGCCGATGAAGACAGGGCCAAATTATTAAAAAAAATGTTCCATCAGATATTATGCACAGGCGAGGTGAGACCAGAATCGGGCACGGAAGCCTAGTTTCCAAATCATTTTTAGAGCACTTATTTGACTCTTAGGTCACTGAAAAACATATATAATAATATTCAGAACTGTATCTAGGGCTTCCTCTCACTTAGAACACGATAGCGAACACTTCGCTCGATAGAAAAGTAGCGCGAAAACACTATAAAATAAAGTATTTTTTTCATTTTGTTCATCACCAGTTACCTTTTCTGACAAAATTAATACCTGACAATCATGATTTCACAGTCATGCAGGGTATCCTCTCATGTTTGGGTTGATAACGTATACTTTTATGTTAGAAATCGAAGATAATCTGCAATAATCTGCATTCCGCCCGACCCTAGTTTGTATGTGAAATGCGAGCCAGGTCCTACCGCGCCTTAACTACGATAACATTGCAGAGCGGAACATGGCAACACTTCCGTTTATGCCTATGCGTATGACGTATGATGCCTAGCGACGAATGTGTTTGTCATGAACCAATAGAAAAACTTCATTTACCTATCCTCGGTCCGCTGAGCGGTTTCTATTGGTTCATGACAAACACATCCCTCGCTACGCATCCTCGCTCATCCCTGGTGGAAACGCAGCCTTAAAAGTCAAATTTCTATGAAAATGTAACTTTTAAATGGAGGTGTTGCCATGTTCCGCTCTGCAAAGTTATCGTGGTCGCACTCTGCAGTCACGGTGTACGGTAGTTTTTCTCCGAACAAAAGGTATCGGGAGCGCGCATGAGTGCGCGCCGGGTACGGCGGACGCACCACAGGCAAGCATTTCGTCGGGGATAGTGCAATACCGCGTAAGTAGCATTTGTAGATAAGGTTCAGTTTCAAGCAAATTTGTTAGGAATTTAAACCTTATCTACATGTGCTACTTACGCGGTATTGCACTATCCCCGACGATTTGCGACTGCGCGCGACTGCCACAGTATGGCGTTCACTCACACAGACGCGCGTCGTGCGTCTGTGTAAATACGTGTCGCGCTCTTCTAAACGGCCGAAGTCATACTACTTGGTTGTCTTTATACTTTGCTGCAGTGTTTCGGAAAGTGACATTTTAAGATAAGAAACGCTGCAAGAAACACTTGTATCTTATCAAGGGCATCGTTCAAAAACTCAATAACTTTTTGCCAGGTTCCGTCGCTATGGAGTTTACTACGCAAACACTTATGTTAGTTGACATGTTTCTAGAAAGTTCCAAGTTCGAGGAACTTCGTGTTTTCAGCAATTTCGAAATTGTGCTGGCGTGCCTTCGGAGTTCGTAACAAGTAGCAGCTCTCAAATTTATTGGACAATTTACCTGTGCAAACTACTTAATAACTGCATAATATCTGATTGATTTTTTTTTAATAATTTGGCCTTGTCTTCATCGGCCTTTATAAGTCCCACTGCTGTGCAAATGCCTAGTCACATAAGTGAATAGAAAATTTAATATAATTGTAGGTAGTATAAAACAGTACAAGTTTTTTTTCCAAACCAGAGTAATTTTGGATTTTTGAATAATTTTAATAATACAGAAATATATCGTGATATAAGGAGATATTTTGTCGATTTGTATGGCAACCAAGCGTGTAACGTTTTTCGCTTGGCGTTTGACGCAAAAAGTGTAATTTAATTATGGGAAACATACATTTTCCATTTCATTTGATGGTATTTGAACAATTATCGGATTTTCAAATCTGATAATAATATTCACGGCAACTGAAGTTAACGGCGTGCAAAGTAGGTCGCCGACACTTAAATTCTTTTTAGCATGCGAGGTATATACACTTTTTCGTTCTACATCTAACTATATAGTTCTGCGGTGGACCCAGTAACAGGACTAAATGGTTCTGTTGACATCTAGTTTCATTTGTATCCACAATCCACAGTTACCTAAATATTGTCTAGGCCATCACTGTAGGTTAAATGAATGGAACGTTTTTTTATTACGGCGAACACCAGACCAGTCCGTATATCACTCGTCTACTCCCTATATCACACGTCATGTTACTAGAGATGGGCCGACTGCGGATTTTACCGACTAGCTAGTCGGCCGACTAATCGGTTCTCAATTTGCTGATTAATCGGCCGACTAGTCGGCATTGCCGATCATAGTTATGGTTATTAGCTATGTTCGGGTGCAATCGGAAATGCTCGGTTCGCTTCGTTTCCCCCGCCATTTGTTGTCACGAATTCGAGTTTTGATCACTTTTTAATTAAGTTGTTTTTTTTGTGTTTGAGTAAAGTACGTCAAAATATAAAATAATTACCTATTAAGAAAAATATGGTTTATTTCCTTCTGTGTCCTATATTCTCCGCTAGGCAATAGTCCCGAATATTGGCCGACTACAAATGATGCCGAATAGTCGGTGTTCCCGACTAGTCGGCCCATCTCTAAGATACCCTTATATCCCTGGGTTTCGATTCCTTGGAAGTGAGGTGCAACTCGAGCCTGCTTATTCTCGCGGGTCGTGTTCTGCGTGGTGACTCTGACTGCCCAGAACTGGTAGCGTAGCTAGTAACACAGTTTGTGCCAGATGTTACGAGGATAACCGCGATTGCGGCCCCTGTTAGCTGTGCCTACGGCGCGTACGGTGGCACATAGAAATTCGCCAATCCTTCGTGTCCTGACATTACTGAATGCGCTACTGGTATCACAACACTGGAGTGTGATGTGCTAGCGTGGCGATGGGCGGCTGTGTGTCGGGAGTGTATAAAATTTTGCGAGGCAATGGATAATATGCACTCTAGTATTCCTACATGCTAATGGGAGGGGTTAAGTTTAGTTACCCACTGTTACTGTATGTAGTTCCACGGTCTATTAGTCTTAAGACTAAATAAATAAACAATAAACTCGTTCACAATACCTACCGCCTTTCCAGGGCCGCGGCTTGTACAGTCGGCTGTATTAACACTACAGTGGAGTGTCCACAAACGATATTTCACGGCTGGAGAGCGTCAGCGGCAAAACCTATACGGGCGTCGAGTGCCGCCCGTTTGTTGCGAAAATATAAGCGGCGACTTTAAGAATAAATATAACTGTACTCCGATGAAAATATGTCACGTAATTTCGCGCTTAAACCACATATCGTCGCCTCCATGCTAAACTAACATAACTGTAAAAAACAGAGTTTAGAGGGAAGCGATTTGAAGTTGGAAAAAAAACATTTGTTTTTTTTAGTAATAGTTGCACTTGTATTGATAAAGTATACACATATTGGTTTCAAAATACACGTATTAAATGATCAATTTGTCAGATATGTATTATTTTATTGGAATTGGAAATTACAGCACATTTGCAATTTTGCATCTCCATAGATAGAGAAAAAACGTTAGGTTTTTCACCATAGTAAACTCACGAAAGTACCTACCACATTCGCAAATTAAAAGTGCTTTTGATATATTTGAACCGAGGTAAAGTTACGAAAATGACAGTTTCGTGTGTTTACTATGTTCATTAATATGGATGAGATTTAACTGTCACCATAGTAAAATAACGAATGTGTCAGATTCGCACATTTGCTATGTGCTAATATGAATCGGTTAGTAATAATTACCGCCATAGAAAGTTAACGAAAATGGCAGATTTGTTAATAATTTATGGGGTAAACACGTTTTCTGCCAAGGCAAAATACCATATCTACACTTCGCAAGTTTTCCATGGGATAAATAATTATAATTTCAGATTCGTGAAAATGTAACTTTGAAAGCTTAAAAGATAGAAGTCTGAAAACTGGTGACATTATGAACTATCGAATTTGGTACCGATTGACATCAAAAACTCATTTTTGTCAAAATTACAGTTATGTCAGTCTAGCATGGGGGCGACGATATAAGGGCCTTGTCACACTGGCGATTTGAGAGCATGTTTTCATACCAAACGTGTCGCGGCATTAGCTGTACCTCTAGCACAACTGTGATACGCGACTCTTTGTCGCGCGACAAATGCTACACCTATCTCTTTCAATTCAATACAGTGAAATGAAATGAAATGAAATAATTTAATGAAATGAAATGAAATGAAATAATTTATTTCTGCAAGTAGGCCTCAAGGGCTCTTTCACATGTCTGATTCTTTTGGCGCTTCGGCAGATGACATTCTGGTGAGAAGACAGGTACAGTGTAACAGTAACAGGTCATTTTTAAATAATTTTAATCAAACTTGAGCATTTGAAACTTTGGTCGAACTTTGACCGCGTACAAAAGTTGTTAGCTTAAAAATATGTCCATTTAATTCATATTTCAAAACAGTAAACATGATGTAATTAAAACCTAGAAAAAAATACTGAATAACAAGTGTGCCGGACCGCACATTACGTGGCCTGGCCGCCAGTAGGTACAGTGCGGCCGACGTCTCCTCTGTAGTAAAGGGTTGGCCGTTTTACTCTTATTTTATAAACATGTTATTATTGAATTCTAAACTGCCTAGGGCTTATCTTTTGGTATAACTGTTTGGCCTAGTTTCAGACGGACGGTAGTCGGTGATTTTAGTCCGGTTCATATATATTTGTTTGAACCGGACTAAAATCACCGAACTACTGAAACTAGGCCAACTGTTTGATTGTACAGTTAACTGATAAAAGTACTTAGTACGGAAAGCCGATATTGAAATCATCGAAATTTTGGTTTTGATGTAGATATTTAACTTCAAGTCAAATTATTTAGCCCAGTATCACGTTTTAACGAGCCATGTAATTTTTCGACAGTAATAATCATTTTATAACTTCTTCATTTGCTTTGCTACTCGTATGTCCGCCAGTCCAACTTATGGGCTTACCCACGTTGTGTCTTCCGGTGCGTGGTCATTGTCATTATTATTGTAGCAAATTAAAATAATTTACAGCTTATACCGTTCACTGCTAAACATAGGCCTCCCCCAAGGAACGTCCTAACGGAATACCATGACCGGTCCTGCGGCGCCTGCATCCAATCCACTGGATACCTGGAATCCACTCCAGGAACTTTCACAAGAAAAAAATACTAGTAGAACAGGTGGTAACTAGCTGGAGAAGTCGAGTTCTTAAGTGGCGACCACGGAAGACACAACGAGGGTAAACCCATAATAAATAAATAAATATTAGGGGACAATCTTACACAAATCGAACTAGCCCCATAGTAAGCTCAATAAGGCTTGTGTTATGGATGCTAGACGACGATATATTTAATACATACAAATACATACAAATACAAATACTTAAATACATAGAAAACATCTATGACTCAGGAACAAATATTCGTGCTCATCACACAAATAAATGCCCTTACCGGGATTCGAACCCAGGACCTCCTGCTTCGTAGGCAGGGTCACTACCAACTAAGCTAAAGCGGTCGTCTGATATAATAAGTTGCGGTGGCGGACATGGCAAATTTAGAAGTAGTGTTTGTACCCACCTGACGAAGCCTGCGTTGCGGATTTAATCTTATGTGGTGATCTTTTATTTTTTCAATTTATTATGTGTTGATTAAATGAGTGATGCTCGCAATTTAGAAGTTATGAAATTACTATTATTGCCTAAAGATGGCATTGCTTATTAAAACGTGATACTTTTCGTGCGAACGTTTATTTTTTTCGTCATGATGGTGGGCTAAATAATTTGACTTGAAGTCAAATGTCTACATTAAATATATAATTTACTTCTATATAAGGATAAACACATGCAATTGACTGGAATAAAACATGGATTAGAAGGATATTAACTGTACTTACACTAGATATATAAGCCATTATATTATGTACTTACTAACAACCATATGGATTTGAAGAAATAAATATGTTTGAATATTATAAACTAAAATCTCCTGTTTACTTCCCAAGTAATGAAAATACACTTAGTAACTGTGCAATATTTCTCGTAGCAATTTCAATAGAACACGCCGGGTTAAAGGAAAAAAGAAATTCCTTGTTCTCAAGCCCAGGCACAAAGTTAATTAAGTTAGAACCACTTTGTTTCATAAAAAAACCTGTTGAGCTAGTTTTTTTACGGCTACAGTTAAGTGAAGTCAAATTTATAATCTCATCTTGAGTAATTGTTATTAAATTACAGGATTTCATTTGATTCAGTTTTATTTAACTCTCTCGCTCTTCCTTGCTATTATCCCACATGGTGGTGCCGTCAGATTTCTGAACTTGTCTCCTTCACTTCGCTTTGTCTCCTTGAGTTTTATTTAACTGTTTTATTCAATTTAATTTATTTTTTTATTTAATAATTTAACCAACGATGCACAACGGCACAGTATAATAGCAGTAATCGGGGGGCACGGCAGTGCCCCCGCCTAGTCGAGCGCGAAGCAAACTTTGCCGTACCATCCTTTACTGGAACCATTTCGACGCATTTTCAGGCCCCTATTTGAGAACCTCTGGATAAGACCAGAACGCAAAAATGCTCATCATCCAGTAAGCTATAATCACATACTTAAAATCCAAAATTTCAAGTCTGTAGGTCATTTAGTTCCGAAGTTAAGCGAAAGCAGAGTTTCGCATTTATGACACTCACTCACTCACTCATGATCATCTGAATAGAACTAGTACTTCCCATAAACTCAGAGAATTGAAATTTGGTACAGAGTTAGGGTTTAATGGCCACATAAAGAAAAAACTATAAAAACTAGGATAAACGAAGATCTGGAGTACCTGGTGACCCTGATTAGAAAACACCAGAGCCCAACCAAAAATAAAAAGAAAAAAACTGTGTCAAATGAGAAAATCTAATAAAATAAATCAATATGCCCACGTTTCTACAAAAAGAAGTAAAATCCCACCAAAAACATTCTGTAAAAAACTAGCCAAGTCTCGATGGAGCTGCTTGTTTGTCTCTAAAAAGTAATGAAATCTAAACAAAGTCGTGCCAAGTCTAAGGTCCCTTACTGCGATTTCTTTATTATTATAGTTAATGTTGTGTGACTTGGCCGTTGAACATTCTTTATACGTTAGTGGGTACAAGTCAATTTGCATTTACGTAATTAAATTATACGTTAGTGGGCACAATCAACAACAGCCTAAAATGAGACACTAGCGTCCAATTACCAATACCAGCTCCAACTCGCTTAACAAACATAGGTAGTTACAACAGATATAACATTAGGTGTAAACAAAATTGACTTGTACCCACTAACGTATAAAGAATGTTCAACGGCCAAGTCACACAACATTAACTATAATAATAAAGAAATCGCAGTAATGGACCTTAGACTTGGCACGACTTTGTTTAGATTTCATTACTTTTTAGAGATAAACAAGCAGCTCCATCGAGTCTTGGCTAGTTTCTTACAGAATGTTTTTGGTGGGATTTTTCTTCCGACAAAAGATGCAACGCGCGCTTGAATGTGTGCGCGCCGTGTACTCTACTAGCAAACATTTTAACAATGCCTCAGTCGGGATGGCGCCGTCGAGCGGTGTGCGAGTAAAAAATTCACCAATGCCGGGCAGCGCTGAGCGTGACGACGCACGGTGATTGGTGGATTTTTTCCACGCACACCGCTCCGCCACCTCGCACAGCTCAAGTGAAAACGCAGCAAGGACCGGAGTTTGCAACCCTTTCTTTCCTTATACTTTGACAACGATGATTTGTGTTGTGCAACTGATATTAGGGGAGACCGGGTATGGTTGTCTCACGGGCTACAGCAGCCATTAAATAATACTAAACGAATGAATAAGTGCATCGATTGGTGAAGTAGGGAAGGAGGTGAAGCTCTTGCGATCTTTTAACACCGAGCGATGCAGTTATTCCTTCGTTTCGTATTATTTGATGGCTGCTGTGACAACCAACCCGTGAGACAACCATACCCGGTCTCCCCTACCTCTCCCTGTCCATTCAATATAGTGCGTAAGTGACAGGTCATGGCTTACCGCGCAACAAGCGAAACTGAGGCCAGTTATGCCGCAGAATAAAAAAAATAGAAAAATGCGAGTCGGACTCGCCCACGGAGGATTCAATATCTTTTTTTTTCACGTTAACTTAGAAATTTGATTTTTTCACAGCTTAAAGGGATCATAGACTTTAGTATATGGTTTTAATTTCAATTGGATACCTCCACGCATTCCCGAGATAAAGGGTCTTGACAAACAGACAGAATAACGAAGGGACAACAAAGTGATCTTATAAGGTTTCCGTTTTTTTCCTTTTGAGGTACGGAACCCTAAAAAATTTACTTACACACAATATTAGTACTAACACCATCAAATCATTCAGGGTTAACACATCGAATCAACATATAAAAAACCCGGTCAAGTGCGAGTCCGACTCGCGCACCGAGGGTTCCGTACAAACTCGTCAGTAGATACGTGAATAATTCAAGATAAAATTGTATGGTGGCAGACAGACGGACAGACAGACATACAGACAGACAGAGTCGCACCATAAGGGTTTCTTTTTTACCATTTTGGTACGGAACCCTAAAAACTATGGACTAATGGGGGCTCACCACATAGGAGGGTATCATCGTTACCAAAGTTCACTAAACATAGGCCTCCCCGAAAGGCCATCACCAACGAACCTGCGCCGCCCGACGTAGTATCATATTCGCGTAATTGCAGCATTAATTGACGCGATCGCAGCATGATAGTTAAGCGGCAATATGATCTCAATTACCCGACCAAATTACCGATGTATTCAGCGAACACGTCTATATTACACGTGTGTCTCGCTGCACTTCGGTTAATTACAATGTTGATTCATATAATAGCATTTAGAAATGCATAGTCATCATCAGACCTCGCAATTTAGGGGGCAAAATTAAGTGACAGCTAGGGATCGCCTATATCGTTAAACTCAATTATCGATGCCTCTCCCATATACTAGTGATCGCCCCCAGCATTGTTTGTAAATAGGGATTGCAATCCGGTCCGGCGGATCCGGTAATCCGGTACCGGAACACTTAAATATAAGTACTAGGCAAGGCTCACCAGAAGGTCATTACCCGAAGCGCCAAAAGAAAAGAAGAGATGAGACATGTAAAAGAGCCCTTGCAGAAATATTTTTTTATTTTTTTTTATTTTGCACACTCATAGATATTGTTTTTGGTTATAATAATAATATGATTTTATATATGTTCTTATTGCTGAATTAATCAATAATTATTTAGTCTGAAAAAATGACCGTAGGAACCAAATATGTAGTAGCTATTAATTTATTTTGCTTTACCGGATCTGACCGTATTGAAAATCAGTCTGGTTTGCAATCCCTATTTGTATGTATTTTGTTTTGTATGTAAGATTCATGTACCATGGTAGAACCTTATTGCAATGACAGATCACCGTCACTCAAGCTCGAGTGACATGTGACGTTACTGCGACAAGGTTCTACGGTGGTACCAACGGTACGGTCATGAATCTCGTTTCCTTACTGTACATACACACACTGTACATAACACGCGATTGCGACCATACAAGTAAGTATGGACGCAATCGCGTATTCGCGCGATAATCGCGTATTCGCTGTTCGATAGGACGATGCCTTACGGCGTCAGTGTGCAAACAAGGTTGCGATTGATTGTTTTTTTTTTGTTCATAGGGGAGACCGGGTATGGTTGTCTCACGGGTTGGTTGTCACAGCAGCCATTAAATAATACTAAACGAATGAATAAGTGCATCGATTGGTGAAGTAGGGAAGGAGGTGAAGCTCTTGCGATCTTTTAACACCGAGCGATGCAGTTATTCCTTCGTTTCGTATTATTTGATGGCTGCTGTGACAACCAACCCGTGAGACAACCATACCCGGTCTCCCCTAAGCGCAATACACACTGGGTAACGAAGTTATGAGACTTGTATAAAAACACGATTATTGCTATTGAATCAACCTGTATTTCATCATTTTGTGATATACACATGAACATTATCATTCATTCATTCAATCCATCCGTGCCAGCGAACCATCCATGGCAAGGAGGAAGAGGAAATCAAGGACAAAGTACAAAGACGGACCAGTAGTCAGTAGGAGCGCGTGATACGTTTTCAAGGTCGAGGCGGATGTGCAAACAGTGCGATCCGTGCCGCATTCTTAAGTACGCATTCTTAAAATAGGGCGTAGAATAGAGGCGAGGTGGCTCTTGATAGGGTTAGATGGAGGGAGCGGGTAAGGGTCAAATATAACCATTTAGAGATTTACATTAATCTCATAAACCTTTAAGAATCATTAATGGCATCGACAAAAAAAATCATATATATTCACCACGAGCACACAAATAGCCATAATATAGCTTAACACGTTTGATCCCAACTGAATTTCATTGCGAAGTTTGGTGGTGTTACATCAGTTGTTGAAACGCAAACACCCGGCTGCATAGTTTAGCTTCTAGTCGGTACACTGACTCAAGACACAGTGGACTTGTCGACATCAGTCGGATCTGTGCCCTGTTTATCAAAACTTACAAGTCTTGTATTACAAGCATTTTACTTGTAAAAATTTCCATTATTACAAGTTTGTGTTTATCAAAACTACACGTGTAAATTACGGGTTACAAGTGATTTTCTGTATTTCACAAGTATATTTTTACACTTGTATTCGTGATTCTGTTTATCAAAATGTTGCTTGTAAGTTACAAGTTGTAGAAAATCATTAATAATCCTGAGAGTGTCCTGCGACTCTCTGTGCCGTCTTACGATTTTACAAGTTTAGTCTGATTTCAACCTACAGCAACTAATAGTTGAAATTTATTTATTCATAAAACCTGTGTTTTTACAGAATTACAGAATACATCTAATACACTGTGAAACTAAATTCAAACTTAAAGTAAAATATACTTACCAAAGTAGATCTCTTTCAATTTGAGTAGAATGTATCGCGCACATACGTGTAATCCTTTCCAAGAGATACTAAACCAAGCGATTGACACGTTTTTAAATGTTTTTCACACCTCCTATTCAGAAAAAAGCATTTTGCTCCCTCATAAGAGGGATCAAAGTGATACTTTTCTGTTCAAGGACAACAGGGTATTGTTTTTTTAGTTTGAACCCACTTAGAATATGCCATGCCATAGACAGCTTTATTTATTGGTATATTACACACAGAGGCCAGAGGGCGGTATAATAAGGAATGGCCCAGATCACAGGTGTTTGCGGTCCGAGCCGCAGGCGAGGGCCATAAATATAATATGGAAGTGGTATTTTCGTCCTGTCCGTAGAAAATAATAATCGTTTTATAAAATAATAATAGACTATAAATTTAACATTTAATTTTTAATAAAAATGTGTGATGCTCTTTAACTATATATTTCGTTATTTTGGTAGGTAGCGTTTGTATTTAAATTTTCCTCATAGTCGGTGTGAAAAGCAGTATGTGTCACACGGTAGCAAAATTATTTTCACCACGGGCGTTAACACTTGAATCCCTCACTACGCTCCAGATTATACTTTAGAATCTCTCGCTACGCTCGGGATTCTATTGTACAATCCTTCGCTTCATTCAGGATTCAATTATACGCCGTCGCCGTAAATAGGTACATCATTTTGCTCCCTTGTGACACAATCTACTATTTCCACTCTTCCGTTTTTATCTTTCGAGAACTGTAATTTTGTGATCATTTCTAGACATTTTTTAAAATATCCACGGGACAAATATAATTTTTAAATAAAATAGGCGGGAATTCTACTAATGAGTAGCAGTCATTTATGATTGTATTTTTTTCGTCTCGTTCGTATTAACGATGTCAGGTGTGAAAAAATCACACAGACAATATACCTTTCAGCCATGCGTTTAAGTAGATCGTATTAAAAAATAAAAAGAGGGTCATGCAACATTCGCTTCCACGACATGGGCAACTGGGCAACTTGGAGGTAATACAACTTTTTTTTGCCGCCATTTTGTTTTGGCGGCAAATATGACAGTTGTTGCTAAATAACTTTGTGTAGATACGGCAAATTTATTATGGAGCGTTTTAGAACAACAAGATGGGGCCACGTGTCACACGGCACGAACAATAGAAACATTAAAAAGAATGATTCCCGGTCGATTAATTTCAAGAAACGATGATATTGATTGGCCCCCAAGATCCCCTGACTTAACAGCTCCTGACTTTTTTCTGTGGGGATATCTAGCTAGAGGGACGTGTCTATACTAACAGGCCAATGAACCTTCAACAATTAAAAAAACCGGCCAAGTGCGAGTCGGACTCGCGCACCGAGGGTTCCGTACAAACTCATAAGTAGATACATGAATAGTTCAAGAAAAACTATATGGCGATTAGTTTAGTAGGAGCAAATAAGTATGTGTTAAGATTTTTGCAAATTTCTCAAAAACAGTGCAAGTTAGGAAAACCGTTATATTTTTCCTGTAATATATAGGATGACATTAATAATTGGTAATTATTACAGACTTTTCTGTTCAGTAACTTCGAAGATAATAGGGGGGGAACGGTATTTTTTTTAACGTTTTTCGCCATAAATCAAAAACTACTTATTTAAAAAAAATACAAAAATACTGTTTTAATCTACAAATTAAGCCCTTTCATTTGATACCTCACTCGATATAATAGCCCTACTTTCAATTTGCAAAGTCTCATTACGGACCCCTTTAAAAAAAAGGTAAAAAAGTTACAAGATTTTTTTTACATCCTATAAGCTCGGGTTAGCGGTTCTTAACACTATTCCAAATTTCAAGTCGATAGCATCAGTAGATCCTGAGATATCTTGCTGTGACAGACGGACAGACAGACAGACAGACAGACAGACAGACAGAGTCGCACCATAAGGGTTCCTTTTTTACCATTTTGGTACGGAACCCTAAAAAAACAAAAAACAGAATATGGCAGTAAAACGTAAGGGCGGCATAATATTTTGATTAATAGAACTTACAAGTAGAATTTACAAGTGTAAAATTTTACAGGCCTTGTAGATTATTTTTGATAAACGCAATTTACAGGAACTTGTAACAATTTCCTTGTAACTTGTAACTCGTGAACTTGTAGACTTGTAAGTTTTGATAAACAGGGCACTGGTCAGTGGCTGTGGCAAAGTGTAAAGACGAACAAGTAGTCCAGCTTTTTTTTTTTTTTTATTCACGATAGGTAAGCATTTGACTTTGATCTTACGTGTTGGTAAGTGAAAATAAAGTCGATGATGGAGCATGCTTACCTAGATAGTGCCTATTCACTCTCGACTTGAAGAGATCCAAGTTATATTTTTCCGGGAAGAGGTCTGCTGGAAGAGAGTTCCACTCCTTAGCTGTCCTAATAAGGAAAGTGGAAGCAAAGCGCTTTGTGCGAGTCGTTGGTATATCGACAACGTAAGGGTGAAACCCAAGTCCACGCCTAGTCCCATAATGACGAAATGGAGATGGCGGAATCAGTTCATGCAATCCCAACGCACACTCGCCGAAATGTACCCTGTAAAATACCGATAAACTGGCGACTTTTCTGCGGTGTTCAAGGCTTTGCAGTCTTCGGACGTTAAGGAGCGCGCGACACGTATTCACACAGACGCACAATAGCACGTTTGTGTGAGTGCAATCCGTACTGTAGTGCGTTCGTACACGGCGCACACACATTCAAGCGCGATGTACCTTTTGTAAATTACTGCTATTATACTGTGGCAGTGGTTGCATCGCAGAAATATATCGAGATACAAGGTTCGTAGGTTTGTATAGGCACTGAGCGTGTAACGTTTTCCGCTGGGTGTTTGACACCAAAAGTGTAATTTAGTGTTGGAAAACGCAACTATTCCATTTCATTCGGTGGTATGTAAACAATTAATTTTATTATACCATTACACATGGTTACAAAATTTTAATTTTTAGAATTTTCCGGATGTTTTTTTCACTTTTTTTTATCTTTTGATACAGTGAATTTAAATCTACCAGCCGTTTCTATCTATCAGCTTTTATTTTCCATATATCTTTTTGGTATTTTATGTGAGGGTAGGCATATTACATACATGTCATATCTCCAAAACTAAAGCTGATAGATGAAAACGATTTTTATTTTCAGAATCAGGACGCCATAAGTCTACATGAAAGCTAATTAACGGTCCGGAAAAAAATCATTGTAATTACGTGTTATTATTAGAATTTCAAACCTGATAATAATATTGACGGTAACTGAAGTTAATGGCGTGCAAGTAGGTCGCCGCCACTTCTTTTTAGCACGCCAGGTACATAGGTACACTTTTTCCTTCTGAATTCCAAAGTTGGCAACACCAGTTGTCATGACGACGACGGCTGTGCCTACTGTCCCTATGTCTCAGCCCGACTATATGTTAATAATTGAACAGAGCTACTGACCAGTCAGCTCGTAGTTCTCCGTTCCAAGTAATTTATTTGCCCCCGGCAGTATTATGAGCCAGCTTTTAATGTGTACCTGCGGCACCGTACTTCACAATGTTTAGTTCTTGGAATCGCCGGCAATACCTGGCTTTAAGTTGGCGTCTGTTTCAACTTGTGTCTACATCAATAGTGGTATTATTTTTATGGGCATTTTTTACTAAAATACTGATATTGAAAGCTCAACTAAGCGTGAATACAATAGATAAGTGTAGCTTGCAAGTGAGTGATTCAAAAGAGCGATATCTATTGGTCTAGCTCACCGACTCCCCGACTAGTATATCTTTTAAGAGGAAACAGGAGGGCAGTTTTTCCATACAAACGTAGTCCCCTGTTTCCTCCCTGGATAATGCCAGTAGAGCAATAATTTTTTGTCCAAAAATCTACGGCTACTATTGATATGTTCCTATGTTTTCCTTTTTACGATAAATTGATTCTCAAAAGAGATATTAACCTTCAAAAACCTAAAAAAAATGCCAGATTTTCCGCTGTGTTCACACATCCAGAAAACAAATTTGATTCGATGATTAAAAAAAAGGAAAACATAGGAACACGGCCAAAGCCTTTCTTTAATGTTTAATGAAAAAATTAGTTAAATAGGTTAAGTTTTGGGGAAGAAATCAGGGGACTACGAAACGTTGTTTTCATGAAATTTTAAAAGGTATTTTCGGTCCAAGCTGCAGTTGTCTCTATCGCGCTCTGCGCGGGAGTGGCGGGCAGTGCGGGACAGCGACACATTTTACAAATACCTAATTTTCAATTCTCTCCACCTTACTGTTTCCTGTTAACTCACTCGCTCTCAAGTAGTTGTATTGAGCCGTGAGCTGCAAGAAAAGACACGATAAATACGAACTTTTCGTTGTCACCGTATACCTAAATGCTCTCTCTTGCATTCGGAAATATTTTATAAGAGCTAGTGAGCCGTTGACACACCGCGGAGCTACTGACCTTATAAGAGCTAATGTGCTACTACTATACTAAAAGAGTTACTGAGCTAAAAAAGTGATACATATATTTGAGAGCTTCATATCACTCTGATTGATGATTTATATCACTCTTTTCACTTTAGTGACACATTTTGCGCATGTCTAGAATACAACGAAAAGAGGACGATGAAAGGATCAACTTGAAAAATCATTGAACAGGCAAAACTATGGTCGACATGTTTTTGCTAAAGAGAAATGTCTTGGACGAGAAAACCGGCTTCTCCGACGGCTCTCCCGACATAGGTGCACTACCGATTGTGCCACCGAGACCGGTACCCAGGTCATTTATTATCGACCAGTCGCTTCAACTTTTTTATACGCCTTAAAGGAAGTTCAGTGGGTTGTATAAGTTGTAAGAGTAGCGAGTCCGAATCCTGCCCGAGACATATAATTTTTAAATGTTTGCTTCAATAAAAAATATAAGATGGATTTCGATAGCTGAGGAAAATCCGTGCAAATTCATCATAACGCAGTCGAGTTGAAAACCGACTTTCAAAAGAAGGACGGTTCTCAATTCGTATGTTTGTTCATCGATTACTCGAAGACGGCTGAACCGATTTGAAAAATTCTTTTTTTGTTTGAAAAGCGATGCCTCCGAGGTGGTCCCATTGCAACCAAATCCAGATCTGATGACGGGATCTTGGAGAAAGCGAAGGAACTCTTCAAATATTACATGCACACATATAGAGTTTTGGGTATTGTTCATAGTCGCTCGTGCACTTTTTATCAAAATAGGTTCATTGAAACTTGATTATTAAAAAAAATAAAATATTTATTTGTTCATAAAACTTCGATCACTCACACTTACAATACAAATACGTACAGATACACTGTATGTGGAACACTAATGTATTCCATTGATTTATCTGCCATTAGGTTTATCCAATTTGGCATGTGATGCGCATCTCCATAATGCCTGTATTGATAATGATAATATAAGCGGTGCACGACCTAGTAGTTGTACATTAGGAGGTCGCAACATAGAGAGATACATCATTATATTGAGACAAAATAACAGTATACATTTTTACAGACAAAATTAGAAGTATTCACGCCGTGGTCGTCAAAAACAAAATTACAAAATGAGGATAAAGGTAACAATGTCAAAAGATTAAAAAAATAGAAGTAATAATTAATAATCAAATCATGTCTCCCAATAAGGATCGTCATCACAATTTATAATAATATAACAATAAAAATAAACAAGACAATACCAAAAAATATGTTCCATGTACAGAGCTCGTTTATTGAGTAAAGAGGGTTATCCAACAAAATGGTTTCTCAGTTGTCGTCTAAATGTCATATGGCTCATTTCTGAGATCGGCAGGTAAACGCTCATACAAGATAACCAACGCTAAAATGGCTAACTTTTGATTTATGCGACGGAAAAATAAATATGTCACTAACTCGGAGGCTAACAGTGACTTTATAGATTAGGAGGTTGCATCATATAAAGTAACCGTCGCTAAAATGTCTACCTTTTGGCTGATTCGACGATGGGCGGTGCCCTAAACACCAAATTAAACCAATAATTACCAGCCAGTAATATCTATCATAATTCTTTTTTATTTCTTTAAAAATAGATGATTTTTGTTAGCCAATTGAAGTTCTTAATCACTAGCAACATTATCGAAACGCAGCGTGGTTCCATCTCAGGGAGGACGTGCCTTATTTACTTGTAACGATCTACTGAAATCCATAAAAGAAGTAAGATGACCAACGTAGCTGTCAAAGTTAGTTAGTTGAAGTGACTATGGGTGGACTGGGGACAAAGCTTGAAGAACGAGAGGAAAAGAAAGTAGGTTGTCATAAACTCCCCCATAAGTAGGCCTGACAAGTTGGGGTCGACAGATATCGATGCATGGTGATAAAAATGTATCCTTGCAGTTTTTTTAGCTTTCTGCACCTATCACCAGGCCGGTCTTGATGCGCATGCCCGACTCACTCGGGAATAGAATTCTGCGTCACGTCATCTCGACTCTATCCCCAAACGCCTACGAAGTAAAACCTTCCCCCGTTTGTGAGTAGTGTGTTTCGTTGCAGGTTGAAATGATGATGATGAGTTTGTGTATGTTTACCGACTGTTTATTAGGACGTAACGTCGCCCTCCGTCCGACCCCATCACCGTACCGCGGGTTCAACTCCTAAACTTTTAATGGCATTGGAAAACTTCCATCGGCCTGATATTTTTGCGCCGCTCAACTTTTATTCGATACATAAACTTCAATTTTTATCGAGTTATCTATCGTTTTTTAACGAACTAAGCTTTTATGGGGCGAGATTGGGTTTAAAACTTGATAGCGAGAGGGTTTACTTGAGCGTAAGTCGAGAAAAATGGAACAAGATAAATATTATCGTCTTGTTTACTTATGTGCAACAGTGGAGATGGCATTTTTGGGAACTTGTGGATAAGGCACTTCCTGCGAAATCCGCGTTGATCACACGTATATTGTATGATTTGTAGATTTTTCAAAGTTTTTACCCGACTGCGGCGAAGCCCAAAGGAGGGTTATGTGTTTGACCTGTATGTATGTATGTATGTCCGTTCCTGTGTCCGCTTGTAACTACTCAACGGCACATCCGATTTTGATAAATGATACATCATTAGATTCGTCTTGATGGTGCGAGTGTTACTGGCTATGAAGTTTGTTAAAGTAAACAAAATGGCGGATTTTATGCAGTTTCAAAGTGCACCGCGGTCGGGTTTTTTTTTAATAAAAATGTGGTTATTAATTACTTAGGTTGGATTTTGTATTTTATGTTTTCCTCGCGTTGAGGGACGTTTCTTGTTTTTTTTTTACAGCGTTCAGGGGATGTCAGCCGCACTGTCGGACTTTTTATCGTGGTTTAGTTTTATTTATTTTTAAAATAGCGTTATTTTTTAAATCGATTGTTGAGTCAATCAACTTTTTTACCCACACGACGCTGTCCGCAACTTTTAATTTTCGTTGTAAAATAACGCCTTGAAAATATGGTTTGTCCATGTGTCATTAACCAAATTAATTGAAAAATATCGTAATAGAAGCTCGATTTCTTGGTAACTCCAGAAACATTTTTAGTAACGCCAGAGACGTCAAAAGTGTGGGTCTAAAAGTTGATTCACACTGATATTATGAATGTGAAAGCTTGTCGAAGATGTTTAAATGTTTGTTAAATAGGTACTCAATTTTATTACTCATTTAATATTAAACCTTTGTCCTGCCGATCCGGTTTTATGTCAACCTGGACCGTAATAGTACATTGTGTATCAAGGGCGGTAAGTAAGGAATTACAAACGAGTGTTTGTTACAAGGCCGAGGCAAAGCCGAGGGCTTTAATAACACGAGTTTGTAATTCCTTTACCGCCCGTGGCACACACAATGTTTTTCATCACACTTGTGAGGAAATCTGATTAAAATAACCTTACTTAACCTAAATAAAATTGTAAAACTGACAGTGACATTATCCATAGACAATGCGAATGTCAACTCACGTTCGGAAACCATAGCGGTAAAAACTTAAAAAGTGTGTTTTTATTTTTGCAAAATACTGAAATGCACTATTTAAACATTTAATTAATGTTACAGAAATATGTGTTTACATGTATTTGCAATAACAGTTCTCTTTAAATAAATATTTCAGTAATAAAAGTTTAAAAAGTACGTTGGCGTTTCCATTGAACATGACAAATAAGAGTAAAACAGAACCAGCGTTTCAAATTTAAAAAGAAAACCATTACGCCCTAGGGCGTAATAGGGCATTTACGGCCCGCAAAACCTACGTGTAATGACACCATTTTCGAGCAAGTGTGATGAAAAAAACTATAACATATCAAGGTTATAAAAAACACCGAGAAAAAGCAATACGCTGATGACATACATACACGTTAACCGATCAATGACTTTGTGGTTTGGCATTAACCGTATCAATTGATAAACAATAAATTATATCCGCATACCGAAACTTCTCTGTTTACACGTAAATTCCATCGTCCGTCACAAATTATTTACACTGCATCACATAAATCTAACGGTAAATAATGCATCGGAATTGCATCGGTCCATTTGTCTATTTCATTTATTCCTAACCGAGGACCGCCACCGCAATAATTCTCATTTGCATCAAACAAATGAATGATCCGGTCCGATCCTGGAAGTAGCACTACATAGTACACATGCCGTTTTCGAAACAAAAACGAATTCGTAACATATGAAAGCAAATTCGAATTTAAATTTCAAGGGCATGATGTTTAGGCTGATATTGCGATTCGTTGGTTTATAACATAGTGCTTTCCGCTTCTGAGTTTTGGATGTATTTGTTCTAATTTGCGAAGCTCCCATGGCATTTGGAAGCGATATAGCGCGGTTAGTTGTTATTTATTACTCAATAGTGCTGGCTACCGCCACTTAGGCGTAATGTCGCGAATTATGTGCATATGTTAATGTGCCTTTGCGCCGCGCTCATAACGAAATTTGAATAGCCAAGGCGGGCAAATTGGCAATCTTAAGACGCTGACCTAGCTGGCTTTGCCTTTTAAATCCTGCCTGCACTGATTCCCGCAAAAATGCAATATTTATGAGTGAAGTAGGTTTATAAAATAGCTTTTTCTCAAACATGCAATGAAATGTTAACATTACGTGCCTAAAAATAGGCCGCAAAGTACCTCGTTTCCGGTGCGGCTTGACACTTGGCCGGCCTAGGCCGGCAATGTATTTTATTTTAATTTCCATTCCACATTTATTTGGGCCACAGCATCACGGCATTCAGCCATTAAAAAAACGAAAAACGATATATGCTATATTTTGCAGTTTTATTTATTTCAAATTGACATGAACATAACAAATAACACCTTATAAACAATTTTAAATTGCAATTTTAACTACACGAATACACATTTAACATATTTCATCTAAATATTCGCGGTAAAAATGTGAACTGAAACAGCTTTTGGCCAAACGTGACTTGACATTTGCATTATCTATGGATATAATATGTCACTAATGTCACTTTCTGACAAAAAGTTTGAGTTATAAAATATTAAGTAAGGTTATTATAGTAAGTTTATTTATTTCATTGCATATTTGAGAAAAGCACTATACATGCCTCGGCGGGAAATGGGGTTGCCAGCCTCGTAACTATCTGGCCTCGCTTCGCTCGGCCAGTTATATGTACTCGGCCGGCAACCCCTTACTTCCCGGCCTCTGCAGTAATGTACTATTTTTTTGAAGCTGACATACTTGCAAGCCTTGCTGACTGTTGCAAAAATCGGACCAGGTGGGGGCCGTGGCGCTCCCTGGGATCGGATCAGGTCGCTTGGCCCGAACCACCTAGAGAGGGTCGGACTAGGTGGGGGCCGGGGCGCCTGGGATTGAACCAGGTCGCTCGGCCCGGACCATCTTGAGGGTCGGACTAGGTGGGGGCCGGGGCGCCTGGGATCGAACCAGGTCGCTTAGCGAGCCACCTTAAAGTTACGCTGATTGCTCAAAGTGGGCAGCAGACCAGCGAGCGGGAAGGGTTTGGTTAATAAACTAGCGTCAGTTTTTAATTATTTATGTGATGATTTTTATTTTCGAAGCTGGGCCCCACTGAACATAAATCAGCATTACCTAATATGGCTTGCCGTAGCATGATGAATGGGGTCCTGTTTAACATGTCCCTTCTTTGCGTCAGATCGTCTGTTCATTTGAAATGGTTATAATATGTTTCTCAATGTTGTTTTTAACCCCCGACGCAAAAAGAGGGTGTTATAAGTTTGACACCAATGTCTGCCTGTCTGTGTGTCTGTATGCGTACGTGTGTGTGTCTGTGGCTGTGTGCTGTGGTCTTTTTACGTGAAAGCAGGTTTCCTTGCGGGTTTCTGAGCTATGTTTGGTAAAAATCGATTCAGCAGTTTGAATAGTACTGATCATGATCAGCTCTTTTCCCAAAACATAAAAGGCCTATAGATAGATAAGTACAACAAAAAAGTTTTGAGATGTAATGTTAAACCAAGTCAGTACCGAGGGGGTGTCCACAGAACTCGATTCCCACCGACTTGCCTATTATTTAACCGTGGAGGAACATTTAATACTTCTTAAATAAAGAATCCTCCCTCCAGCGAGCCTTGCATCTTTTTACATGATTTTTTTATGATGATGATCATTTTTATTTTGATGGGTTTACCTTTTCAGGAAGATATCGGCTGAATAACCTCTTAAAAAACTCTTTGTTATCCCGAGACCTTTGAGTCCGCTTTATTTGCGCGCACCAACACTCCGGCGCATCGGGCCCGATCGCATTGTGATACTAAACAGTACGCAAAATAACAAAACCCTCTGTCCTCGCCGGGAGAATACAATTTTTTCAACAGATTTTGTTAGGGTTCCCGTGTTTATTATCTGCACCTGCCTGCAACTTTGACTCCGAAAGCAGGAGTGACTCACTCCACGATTTCGCCGGACGCCAGTTTTGTTAGGGAGAGAGTACAGGCGCACGTAGTACAGGTCGATTCAAAAGAGCTGGCGCGGATTTTGTATGCAGCCAGTGCTTATTTCATATAAAATCCACGCCAACTCTAATCAATCGACTTATTCTGCGGTGAAGGTGAAAAATGCCATAGCCATTTTAGGGTTCCGTACCCAAAGAGGCTTAGAAATAGGGTTCCCTCTATTTCTAAGCCTCCGCTCTCTGTCCGTCTGTCTGTATTTCTATTGCCACTATAACAGCAAATAATAAAAACAAAATAAAATTCAAAATAAAGTACTAAATACAAGAAACGTGTGTTTGGCGTCTTTTGCTCGACGGTGGTACGGAATCCTTGTCCTTTTTTTTTATTAAAAGAGTATACCATCATAATCCAGTTCTGATAATGGGAGATATTAAGAGCTGAAATTTTAAGTATTTTCTATAATAACCCATACATTTCCTAGTGTCATAGCGCTTCAATATTCAAAGTCGTTTTACTGGTATTAAGAAATAAAAAAAATACCGAAGGAACATTCAGCTAATAACAAAATATGAAACTAAAACCCACGGGGCCCTCCGCACGCGCCTTCTCCCGACAATGGCCGCGTCGCTTTATTTTCAGCTGTCCCGTCCACAAAGCCCGCACACAAGACTACTACAAAGCTAATATTGTCAAGCATTTCATACTCCATTATTCATAAGAGAGTACAATCATTTCTGAAAGTCGCGGCCCGGCCGGGGACGACGTTAGACTAATTCTCAAATTTTCCGACAATCGCCTATTCTATCTAATATCTTTATACATATAATAAAGTCATAAAGATTGTGTTTGTGCATTAAAGATTATTCCCAAAAAGTAACTAGTAGTAAAATGATGTACTAAAACGTAAATAGATCGTTTTTGAAAATTGTTGGTTGTGGCTAGGCTAATTTACAACTTTATCGACAATATCGTTCCTAATATGGGTACTTCCCGGATTAATTAAATAGGTTACTTTTTATGAAGTGTTAAAACCCTCACGTAATATCAAGTTTCTATGAAAAAAGTTGTATGACCAAATTTTCCTAAGAGGTAGGTTTTAACGGATCTGGATTAAAAAAAAAAAAAAAACCTCGCCGCCCACCGAGGGTCCCGTACAAATTTGTAGGTAAGTACATATATTAAACTACCCTATAAATTTTGATTCCCTTAGTAAAGTCTATTTTTTTAATTTAAAAATGTATAGTATCAGATTTTTGCCTATAGACGGTATATATTATTTGCCAAATTTCATAGTCAACGGAAAGTATCCTTTGAATTATGGTTTCCTTGAGAGTGTCGAAATTTACGTCTTTTGCGGCATAAACCGCCGTATCTTTTTTCACGTTAACTTAGAAGTTTGTTTTTTTTTCACAGAAAGGGGCCGTAGATTTGAGTATATGGTTTTAATTTCGACTCGATTTCGACGCGTTCCCGAGATTAAGGGTCGTGACAGACGGACAACAAAGTGATCCTATAAGGTATCCGTTTGTTCTTTTACGAGGTACGGTTTTAACTACAAAAAAATATTCATAAACAACGGAGTTTCTAGTTTGTCACCTCACCTAAACAAAAAAAAAACATAAATAAAAGCTGGGTGGAAGTAAAACGAATATTTTTTATCGGTGTTTGGCCAGACTATGCCCAGACCTAAACAAATCCGTCGAAAACTCTGATACTGCAGCTAACTGATACGAGATTAATAGGCTTTGAAAATGCTTCGTTGTTAGGTTCCTTTCATCGCGAGCGAGACAAAAAACACGGGTCCCGCTCAAACCCGGCGATTATTGAATAGTAGAGCTTTCCAATACCGGTCTTTTACCGGTAACCTGGTATACTCTATACAGATTATACTGGCTTTGTAAGCTATTGAAAAGTTAGATCGAAATACCTTCCTATTTTGTACGTCGAATGTTTTTTCATCTGAACAAAAAAGTGTATTGCTGTCCAATATTATTAAGTATATGTTTAGGAATGAAAACAGAAAAAGAAAAATAAATGAGAAATAACAACAGTATAATAGTAGTAATTTTTCTTACTACAAAAGTTACATCGCGCGCTTGAATGTGTCATTTAAGAATGCGTAAGAATGCTCCAGTATGGACCGCAGTCACACAGACGCGCGATCGTGCATGGGGCCCGGCAGGCGGATAACTATCCGGGAGCACGGCAGTGCCCCCGCCAAGTCGAGCAAAACAAAGGCACGGCCGTACCATCCTTTTCTCGAAGCCATTCAGGCCATTTTCAGCCTCCCGTAATTTTGTACTGGCTGAAACTAGAATATTCAGGAATATTCAGGGATCGATAGGGCATAATAAGACTTACATATATTCTCAATAACATTAAATTTGAAAGTGTAGTTTAAGAACTATTGCACGTCAAAGTTCCTTAGTTTCTGTCAATGAAAAGAAGAGATGAGACATGTAAAAGAGCCCTTGAGGGCCTACTTGCAGAAATAAATTATTTTATTTTATTTTAATGAGTCACTGACGCACTGACTGACGATCATCATAATTCTAAGGTACTTTCTAGCAGACCCACAAGCTCCAAATATTGAACATAATAAGTTTTTAGCTTATCAAGTTATGCAAATCTAAAAATATTGCAATTTTAATACAGACTGCATAAGTAAGTTTGTAATCCTATATAAATACATGCGATTACAAAGATACTATTGTAGTTCAAAAAGAAATGAGATTCCATCAAAAACATTACATGGCATATGATACCCGCAGCGCCAAGATCGCAAAGGCAAAGTATGGCGAAGGTACATGTCGCGCGCCCAGCACTAGGTACACCACGCCAGAGGATTAGATGACCCACAAAATAAGTACGAAAACAGAAGTTTTAAATTATTTCTTATTTTCGAACCCAAAGCTCTGTTGCATGTCAAATATTCTGAAAATAACTAAAGGTGGATTTAGACCAAACGAATTCTAACACATTCGAATCGAATTTGGTAGAGTGGGGTTAGAATGTGTTAGAATTCGTTTGGTCTAAATCCACCTTAAAATGAAAGCGAACTAATTTAAAAAAAAAATATAATTTAGTTTCAATCTTAAAATGACTTAAAACAGTTTTTACTCAATTGTAAAAAAATTGAATTAGGTCGCTTTCATCCTAAGGTTGCTATTTGTAACATCCCTATAACGATCAAAGGCCATTACGTAATTAATCATTGCACAAATATGTACATAAATCACGGCGATTATGCGCGTCCGTGGCGTCACGTGATGTCACGTCACGTCGCTGGCGGCTAGATAGTGTGGCGTTGCGTGGCACGGTGTGGCGTGGGGAAGAACTGCGATCTGACATGATTGACGATTTACTTACGTTATAAATAAATTTAATTGCACAATACAAAAAGAAAATTACAAATTAGATTAGAAACAAAATCTTAAACTAAAACCTTAAAGTAGATACACCTAAAATAAAAATTAAAAATATGCCTACCAAAAATTAAAATATGTCTAAAAAAATTTGGCCCCTTTGGCATGGTTCGGAAGATACTGGCAGCGTTTCCTCGCTGTATCGCTATAGTTCTTCGGTCCCTTGTGACGTCAACCAGCTTTTTGACTTTTTACTTACTAATATTTTAGATCAGTTTTTCAACGTGTAGGTCGCGACCAGGGGGCCATCCGATCAGGGGCAGACCCTCTAGAAGGGGGTGCTAGGGTCGTGAAACGCCAGGAAAATTATTTTTGCATGGATTGGACATTTTACCTTAATAAAATTCACGTTAAAACTGTGTAGAGGGTAGGTGACCGCAAAATATTTTCTCATACAAGGCAGTCGTGCCATGAAAAAGATCGAATATCACTGATTTAGATGTTTGTAATATTATGTTTAACCGACTTGTAAATAAGGACGGGGTACTCAGTTATGTTTTCGTGCAAGTGCAACACTAGAGGCTGCTTATAACCTGGAATCCTGGATCCCTGGTGCAACCTCAAGTGGAAAGTAATCTATTTTGAATTTTGCATTGCCGTGAGCATATACGCGTATACATCCTAGGACTAAAACTAGACTAACTTCTATGGAGTTGTATAGAGGTTAGTCTAATTTTAAATATCGGACGGCGGTATAGCACTCGGTTTAGTTTAAAAAAAAAACGATTTTATTTGTGTCGTATCGTACCAATTAAATCCTATTGCAATTGTGAGATAGAAAATAACGGGTCACACTGTACCTACACGTAGAATATCACAAAAACCGGCCAACGTCCCGTTTGGCACTGATTGTTCAAAGAACTAAAACGAAACGAAAAACGGAAACTTGGAGTTTTCACTAAAATAGATACGTCTAACTCTGTCGTATACGAGTACGTTGTTTTGTCAGTTGCAAAATAAAAAATCTGCTCGATATGGATGCAGAATAATAGAATTTTAAAGTTAAATATCGTTATAGTTATATGGATTAGAAAATACCAAACTGGTATAAAAAAGAGGAAATCGACAAAAATGTATTTATTAAAGTTGACATCTGAAAATTTTACAAATTATCAATATTTTTTATGGTCCAAAAGAAAAAGAGTTATTTTTAGAACACTCATAACAATATAAATATCAATAAAAACCAGACAAGTGCGAGTCGGACTCGCCCACCGAGGGTTCCGTACAAATACTCCAAATAAAGATAATGCTATCGATCCCGATACTTGTACTAATTTACGAAAAAAATTTTTTTAGTAAAGATACTTTACGATACTTACGTTGCATACATTCGTACTACTTTTTCTTTTTTAAATACACACACATTACAAGTTGCGTATAAAGGATGACATGTTTAAAGTAATAAAAAAAGAGACAACTAGCTTTTGTTACTTGCGTTAATTTTGAAATGTCGCCCAGTTAACCAAAAAATTACAAAATTATATGATTTCAGTATTTGGCGTGATAAGGGATCCCTTTTGCTTTATTGCATTTTACTGTGTAATTTGTGCACTTTTTCATTACACACGACGGCATTTTTTGCGAGATCTGCAGATGTCTACAGATAACATCCTCGTGCGTCTTGTTGACTTACCCGAGAGCGACTAATCAGCGTCCATATAGTGCTTCACTTTTGGAGTGCTTCGGTCGACTCCTTTCGCCTTAGGTACACCCCGTTTCGGTCGATTCCTTTTGATAACAATTTGTGGCTGATATTGTCATAGGATTATTCGCAATAAACATTTTAATGTAAATATTCAGCTTTAAACCAACGATGCTCAACCGAACGTGCTACATCCATGCCAAAATCAGTGGCAGGAACGTGGCAGTTAATCCAAATATCAACGTTCATCACAAGCTTGATCTGAAATTCAAAATCCTGCGTTGGGTACGCAGTGCAATTAACGCTAGCAGTATAATAAATCTACAAAAACGTCCGAAAACGACGCACTCACACTAAGGCGCGCACCATCGAGAAAGTCGCTGAATTTCCACTCGCACCCAACGGTTCGTGTTTGCCGCGCAGCGAGTCAAGACATGGGTCTGTTGACAACCCAGTAAGAATCATCGTATCATCATTTCTACAAATAAATATACAAACTCACATTCATAGCTTAGAACAAGACTAAAGTGACTCGCCATAACACCTTTTCACGTTATTAAATTTGTAATTTTTTGCTTCATGTGCGCAACGTACAACACATGCGTACGTAAAGATCGTCTGTCACTACGATATTATCACATGACGAAGGAAGTAACACACTGCCAATATCACGACCACAAGGATACATAACCTTGTGCCGAACACTGTTTTAGTATCCCGATACGGGAACTCTTAAAAAGTTATGTCTAAAAAGCCCGAAACTAAAATTCAATAGAAATCAATGTGCAATACTTACAGACAACAAAGTAAGAGTCTAGGGTCTATAGTCCGTCGCAGTTACTGTCAGAAGACCAGTTCCAAGTTGGCCGGTGCCCAAGCTGCAGCGGTCGCACGCGCGAAACAATTCGTCAGGATTCCAACACTTTGTTCTTCCAACATTATCACGTACAAAAAGGGGATTCTATCACTTAAAATTACAGGGCTCCAATAAATTACCTACTCCAAATTGGAATTGAACAAAGGGAACCAATCTCGTCCGCACGCTGTCCGAATTCGTTGCAAAAGTTTACGAGACAGAATGTCAAATTGACAGCTAGCAGGTGCTGTCACATGAAAAGTTTTAACGTTCCGTTAACGTTTTTTTTTTTTAGAAACTGACAAACTTGCTACCCATACCCGGGCGTAGCGATTGTCGGACCGGGTGGTCGGCCGGTTCCCTGGGGTCGAACCAGGTCGCTAGCCGAACCACGCCGAGTTTGGTCGGACTGGGTGGGTGCCGGGGGTGGGGTCGAACCAGGTCGTTTTGGCCAGGGCCACCTTGACTTTGCGCTGATTGCTCAGAGTGAGCAGCGGACCAGCGGGAAGGATGAAGCGGATCATCCTGTCCTTATGTGAACGTGTGTGTAGTGCTAATGGGAGTTTTAGATGCCGGTTCGCTAAAAACCTAGCCCAGCTAAGAAGACTCAGGAAAGTTAGCTGAGCCCGAGCTAGGTCGGAGTAAAGTTAATCCGGGATATTCGGATCCCGGGGTAAATTGGGACGCGACCCTTGTGTGCTGTTGTCGCAAGGAGGTCGTACCCGCCGGGGACGACGCTGCGACCTCTCAGCGTTAATTCTTTCGAATCCTTCTGAGATGTCGTCCTCCGGGTCACAAGGCCACTCTCTGCGAAGTTCGCATTGCTCGAAGACTCATGGTGGTATCTGACTATTATACCTAAGATTTAGTATTGAGATACGAAATGTTTCGGAATCACATAGGCTGTGGGCTCCAAAAGGCCAGTTAATTTACTGCTTTACCCCATACATTCACTGTGGTGGATAATTGCGTAATTTGCTTAACGTAATCCATGTGTGTAGAGCCTTTAAGCTTCACTAATGGGACGCGAGCCGAATGAGGGTGTTTAAAAATCATAAATCCACCAGGTGGCAGCAGGGTGGCGAATGGTCTTTTTGACAGTAGGTGTCAAAATCCACCAATCACATCACCTGATTTTGACATCTACTGCCAAATAGACCATTCGCCACCCTGCTGCCACCTGGTGGATTTATGATTTTTAAACACCCTCATTCGTTCGCGTATCTCGTCCCTCGAGGATTGCGTAATATCCGTTAGCCAATACGGGAAAGTTTCAAATTACTTTAAGCAAAGTAGAAAGGCAGACGAGTAGTTTCTATTCGGCCTTCAAGGCGCATACGGTGCGATCCGTACACCAGCTTTCTCGCGCATTCTTAAAGCTTTGCTTGTAGTGTGTTCGTTTACGGTACACAGCGCACACATACAAGCCGTGCCTTTTGTAGGAAGGAACATTACAGCTAGTATGGTGTGCTTTAAGGTAGGTAGGTAATTGGACTAAGTCGGTTCCAGTACAAACAAACAGACAGTCATCATTCGCTTCCATGACATCGATCATGGTTGAAATGTGTTTAATTTGATGATTCCCTTGAAAATAATGCGGACAACGCTGGTCAAGCGGCGGCTAAATGCTAGTTAAGTAAGTCACATCAGTAGATTATTTTATAACTTTTTTATTCTGTGTGTATGTTATAGAAAGACCTCTCAATAACAGAAATATTAGTGCAAAAACTACTTCAATATCGTAGAAACTCGCCGAGATACAACAATGTTAAAATCTTTTCCTCCCTCATCTTACTTTCCCACAAAAAACGATGTGACGTCACGCGGTCATACTTTCTATGGAGAGATCAAGAATTTGTCCTGCAGCCATGTTCAACTTGTGTTTATCGTAACTGTTTCATAAATAAAGTTACAAAATGTTATTGGCTATTCAATGGTACCGATACTTTTCAATATTTTCATACTTCTTAAATGGACTTTCCCACTCAACTTTGAAGGCTCATAAAACCAGTCACAATTTAGGTATCGGACTCAAAACTTCAACATATTTCCTTATTTTGCTTATTTTAACAGGATGTTGTATAATTTTAACAAATTTCGGGTACAGTAAAATAGCCTGTTGTTTTAGTTAGTTATATTTTCAGGCACTGCGCATTTCCGCCGTTGACTCCGCGGACGCAAAGCCTTTTCGGGATGTTTCGGGACGCAGCTAAGCCGCCGACAGAATTTGGACAGTGTTGCCAATTCAGGAATTCAGTAAGGCCTAAAAATACAATACAGTACAACAGTGGCGTGGCGTAAAATATATCCTTGGGCAAGCCGATGCAGATTTAGTGTACATTTTCCTTAAGAGGTGTAGAATAATGTGCTCAAATGCCTGATATTAGGTAAGCCGGTAGGAATCGAGTTCATTGGACGCCTCGCTACTGCAGTACAATCATAAGAACTTTATGCACACCTAAAGAAAAATTACAATGCAAACTTATATAAAAACAGTGGTAAATAATACACGGTCTTATCGCTAAAGAGCGATCTTCCAGACAACCTTTGGGTAGCGGAGTGGTGTGAAGGCGGAATTGTGTACGAAAATATGCTCAAATTAATAAAAAAGTGCTAAACAAAAAATGTCTTAGTTTGTAAAAATAAACGCATGTTGACAGCTACAAGAAAGCTACATAGATACAAGAAATCAAAGTACCTACATAGAAAAATTAAATGGCGCTCACCTATGGTCTAGGCCGGGAATCGAACCCTCTACCTCTGGTACCTCTGGATATCCGGCCCAGCGTCTCAAACCACTCGACCACCGGAGCACCAAGCCTTCAACTTTGCTATCTACCTTGACTTTTGTATCATTCTGATTTAATAGGTTTTTAACGCCATCTATGACAACACGTATTACACATGTATCCCACCTCAATGCATAAACTTTAGGACTTCCAAGTCCCCGCCCCACCACCACCTCAGGACCCTCTTCCTGTCGACATCCCGCTCCCCGGCAGGGCGGATAACTTAGCCGATGACTTAGTACAGCTGACTCAGACTATTACGGACAATGTCGCACTACGTGCTGCTTTGCGCAGGCTAGTGCGGCGACCGAGACACATTCTGACCGACCCTGATGACGTCATCACGGCCACCATCAAACGATGGTTCCCTGAGGACGTCCTCAGCGACCACGACAGTGACTCCGACGTAGTACACGACGCCGACTACTACTGGGACAGACAAAACCGCGACGACCCGGACGGCGCGCGGCCAACTCCACATGCACGACGTCGACTCCGCCGGCGGGGTTGGCCACCGCGTTAGCCCCGCACAAAATCTCCTCTCGATAATACATACATTTTAGTACAACTCACAAGACCTATATACAAACCGTATTCAGCTAGGTACACTAACCTTGGTTCGAGTGCCCTAGCACGCCAACATTTTACTCCCATGGAGCTGAGGTTCAGCTGCGGCCACCTACCTCCATGCAGTCCGACTATTGTTACAGCCTTAAAGGCAAAGCATAAAAAAAAACAAATGCTTTATAACTTTAAGACGATAAAAAAATATCAAACTTTTTGGTCGCATAACTTTATAACTTTTTTATATTTTCTGTTTATTTATTCTGTGTCATGATAATTTAGTATTTTCCAATTCATGTGACTATATTAAATTGTAAAATTCAACATTAGTGAACACATTGGTTTCTAATTCAACATGATTGAGTCTCGCAGTAGTTACCTAAATAAAAGTGCATAGATAAGAGGAAAGAGTAAGGTGGAGAGAATTGAAAATTAGGTATTTGTAAAATGTGTCGCTGTCCCGCACTGCCCGCCTCTCCCGCGCAGAGCGCGATAGAGACAACTGCAGCTTGGACCGAAAATACCTTTTAAAATTTCATGAAAACAACGTTTCGTAGTCCCCTGATTTCTTCCCCAAAACTTAACCTATTTAACTAATATTTTCATTAAACATTAAAGAAAGGCTTTGGCCGTGTTCCTATGTTTTCCTTTTTTTTAATAATCTAGTCAAATTTGTTTTCTGGATGTGTGAACACAGCGGAAAATCTGGCATTTTTTTTAGGTTTTTGAAGGTTAATATCTCTTTTGAGAATCAATTTATCGTAAAAAGGAAAACATAGGAACATATCAATAGTAGCCATAGATTTTTGGACAAAAAAACTGGCATTATCCAGGGAGGAAACAGGGGACTACGTTTGTATGGCAAAACTGCCCTCCTGTTTCCTCATAAGAGTGGCGCAGTCCGCGATTCCGCCGCGCAGCTACTAGAACCAAATTTTACCCCCGCGGAGAGGCTTAGGGGCTCGTCCTGAAATCATGTGGTCAAATTTGGGCTATGTCCAAGATCACGTGTAATTTTTTGTAATTATTATGAGCCAGGTATCAATTGATGTTTTAAAGTTCATAAATGATATTTTAGTAAATACGCTTCGAAAATATTTTGTTTTTGGCTTTCTCGTTGTGTAAAAAAATTACACGTGATGTCTTCTCGGAACCATCGTGATCATTCGTGATATTTTTTTGACCTCCACCCCCCCATAGCTAACCTACGCATCCCTGGATCAACAGGTCAACGGACTGACCACTTGCATTGACCACTCAGTCAAGTAAATGATGCAAATCATCAGGAAAGCATCGCAATCAGCGCACTGCAGCTCAATAGTCATTTGCAGCCCAGGGACGCGGCCTAATCCTTCTAAACGTGCACAGTAATGCGGGCCAAGTCTCTACAAATCACAAATAAACCACAGGGGCACTTTCACAAAGTTACCGACCAGCGGGTCTTGAAACAAGCGTCTATATTGAAGAAACGCCGCAAGAAATTCTCCAGGATTCAACCACGGACGTATCAGATTGGGCATTGAATACTAAACGTATTTTTTCTATAGACTTAATACGATGGTGATTTATTTTCAAAAACTGGTATCAATCCTGAAAAACTGTTTGCAGTAAATGCATTATTTTAAAGATTACTCATACCAAAGGCTGTTAAATCACAGTTAACCAGTGTAATATACCTACCTTGGGCAAGCCGGTGCAGATTTGGCGTACATTTTCCTTAAGAGCTCTAGAATAAGGTGCTCAAATGCTTGATATTAGGCAAGCCGGTAGGAATCGAGTTCTTTGGACGCCACGCTACTGATACCTATACGGCTTTACCTCTAACTCCACAAAAAATATAAGATACGTTTTATTTATTTATTCCATGTTTATTACACATTGCCGACATGTATAAGGGTGCAAGGACGGGTACGGACGGTGGCGGGCGAAACGAAACCGATAGCTGTTACAGCCTTCTGTAACTTGACCCCTCGGTCCACCAAGGCTCTGTATTGAGGCCCTTTTTGTTCTGTTTGGTTTTGGATTCGATCACAGAGGCAGCGCAAACTTCAGCAACCTGGACCTTCTTACACGCTGACGATGTAGCTATTTGCACTGAGGGCTACGGCCCTACAGGAGACCCTAGAGTTACAGGAGGCACTATTGTCGTGAAAGCATCAGTTACAGACCGCAAAAAGCCAAATCATGTCCCTAAATGGCCCTAAGCCTCGTGACAATAGTCCGATCTCCATTGATGTACAGTTAGTCACCATGTGCGATCAATATAAATATTTGGGTACCATGATGCACAATTCTGGCAAGGTAGAATGCAATATTCAACACCGAATAGTCGCTGCATGGTTAAAATGGCGAGAAGTAACTGGTGTTATGTGAGATAAAAGGATGCCGGTCAAACTCAAGGGTTTAATATAGGAAAGGTGACCCCACCACCATGTGGGATAATAGCTAGCAGGAGAGAGATATTTATTAAACACTAATAAAAAGTACAATAGGCAGGCTTAATGCCCAAAGTCATTCTCTACCAGTCAATCATTTGGTAAGACAGCAACATAATTAACAAATTCATAGATATTTTAACAATTATTTTGGGAATAATGGGTTATTCCCACCCGTTACCACTAGATTGATTGAATTGATTTAGTGGTAACAGATGGGAAAAGAAAACCAGCTGTTACCACTAAATCAATTTGGTGCTAACAGGTGGGAATAACCCGGAATAAGTAATTTATGAAACATATAGCAGAAACTGCACCGACTTGGCCTCGCTCTCCGGCGCAGCGCAGCGGCCATTATGCGGTTGACTCGGAGCCGCGACACGCGTCACGAGCGTCATGACACGGCTCGTGACGGCACGAGTGTCATAACACCGCTCGTGACGTCACGGGGGATTTGCGCCAATATACAAATGGCGCATCCGCTAAGTGCACATAGCTGGGAGATTGAATTTCTAATCATGTACTGTCAGACAAATGATGTAGTTACACTGTAAGTAGCTAGTTGGGTTAGGGATTTAAGTTGATAAAGACGCAACTGTTAAAATTGTGATCGGCTGAATAGAAAGCTTATATGCCTCAAAAAGCAAAGAAGGGGCGTGGTCAGCGCCCGGCAGTCTTCTTCTCTGTTGTTTCGCTCTTGGCAGAGCGGTCGTAGTCACGCTCAGGCGTCCACATCGGTGGTAGCCGCACACATATCTCCGCACGATCTCCCGCCATCTCTCCCTGTTGGCAGACTGTCTGGCACAGTCAGCGGTTTCTTACAGCGGCTTTCACTTGGTCCAGGAAGGTTAGTCCAGCGCATAGGTGACCTGCCACGCTATCCGGTTCCCTCCACTTTTCCCTGCACGACCAGCCGCTCTATAGAGTCGTTATCCCACCTGGAGGCATGCCCAAAATACTGCAGTATGCGCGACTGTACTCCGGCCGACAGTCGCTGCGTGATACCGAGCTCCTGGGGTATGGACACGTTGGTGCGGAACTCCGTCCAAGATATCCCGATCATCTTCCCCGGCGGTGGTGGCAAAAAGGTAGGGCCTGGTTACATGTCCACGCCGTTTTACGTTTACGGCGCCGGAAAAAACCGGTGTCATGTCGGCAGACGTGGGAAGCCACTAAACGGCGCGCCATGTTGCGTATGATCAATGATCACAAGCGGCAACGTGTTTTGTCAGACGCCGCGCCGTGGATTTACCGGTACCGTGCCGTAGATTTACCGTGGACATGTGGCCTGGAGTAGGGTGGGATGCCAGCAGAATTGGTATTGAATACATAATAAAGTAACACAAAAAATGTTTTTCATCACACTTGCTCGAAAATGGTGTCATTACACGTAGGTTTTGCGGGCCGTAAATGACCTATTACGCCCTAGGGCGTAATGGTTTTTTTTTTAAATTTGAAGCGCTGGTTTTGTTTTACTCTTATTTGTCATGATCAAAGGAAACGCCAACTTACTTTTTTTAACTTTTATTACTGAAATATTTATTTAAAGAGAACTGTTATTGCAAATACATGTAAACACATATTCCTGTAACATTAATTAAATTGTTTAAATAGTGTATTTCAGTATTTTGCAAGTATAAAATCAACCATTTTAAGTCTTTACCGCTATGGTTTCCGAACGTGACTTGTCATCTTGATATATGTCACTAATGTCACTGTCAGTTTTACAATTTAATTTAGGTTAAGTAAGGTTATTTTAATCAGATTTCCTCACAAGTGTGATGAAAAACATTGTGTGTGCCACGGGCGGTAAAGGAATTACAAACTCGTGTTGTTAAAGCCCTCGGCTTCGCCTCGGCCTTGTAACAAACACTCGTTTGTAATTCCTTACTTACCGCCCTTGATACACAATGTACTATTCTTTTGGTTGTAATAACTTTTTCATCACACTTGCTCGAAAATGGTGTCATTACCAGGGGCGTATTTACCCTAGGGCCATCCGGGCCATGGCCCGGGGCGCCAATCGGCCAGGGGCGCCATAGCCGCCCCGGGCCGATTGTCTTTTGTTCTGGTTTTGGCGCCATTTGCATTCAACTGACTTTTACTTCTCATCTTTTTTATTTTATCGAAAATACGGTCGTAAGTTAATGTTCGTCAATACCTACGGAGCGCGTCTGTTATTTTAAACATACGGCGTGTTAAGTACAATAAGTACACGCTCTGAATAAGGGCGCGGGCGGGGCGCAGAGTGAAGAGGGGACGGTTTCTCAATATTGAAACCTATGTTACAAAACAACGAATAATCCAGTAACCTTGTCACCTGAAAGTACGGGGTACTTTGCGCCAATCCAGTGGTTCTATCTAATTTTTTGCAGACGTGTTGATGATGTTGAATGAATAATCTTTTTCATCACACTTGCTCGAAAATGGTGCATTACACGTAGGTTTTGCGGGCCGTAAATGAGCTATTACGCCCTAGGGCGTAATGGTTTTCTTTTTAAATTTGAAACGCTGGTTCTGTTTTACTCTTATTTGTCATGTTCGAAGGAAACGCCAACTTACACTTTTAACTTTTATCACTGAAATATTTATTTAAAGAGAACTGGTATTGCAAATACATGTAAACACATATTTCTGTAACATTAAATAAATGTTTCAATAGTGTATTTCAGTATTTTGCAATTATAAAATCAACCGTTTTAGGTCTGTACCGCTATGGTTTCCGAACGTTGCGCATTGTCTATGGATATGTCACTAATGCCACTGTCAGTTTTACAATTTTATTTAGGTTAAGTAAGGTTGGGGTGCTAGACAGGAAACCTCCCAGAGTGTCTGGATTCTTCTCATTCCTCTTGATCCGGTTGATCCGCAGGAAAGGGAAGCGTCTTGGCCGGTGCACCCCGGGAGCAACGGCAAGTGATTTCTTAGGGGCCCCTAATTGATCACTTGCCGATGCTGCGAATGAGCCTGTCAGGGGGGGTTGGGGGGTCCCGCACCGGGTTTCCTCTGTTAGAGGACTCTCCAGGTGCGGCACGCGAGGGCGGAGCGTCGGGCACGGGCAACATCCCTCCGACGTCTCCTTTTGGGGGGCACTGCGGGCAGGCACCAGACGGGTGACCTGTGCCGCTGCGTGGTGGCGGTGGACTAGTCCTCTGCGTCCCGTTAGCGGGACGTAGAGGACTGGTCCACCGTGGTCCGTAAACCTGACTGTCCCCAGCAACGAGGGCTGGCGATGGTCAGGAACGGACAGGCGAATGTCTGCGGGGTAGGGGCGTTTGTCCTCCCGTGGACGGCTGCGGGGCAGGGGCGTTTGTCCTCCCGTGGCGGCGAGGGAGGGACCGGGACACCGTGTGTCTGGTGCCGGTCCCTGCTTCCCCGGGGGACGGCCATTTGGTCGGGGGGGAGCTGGTGAGGGAAGGCACACTGGCCATGCTACAGTGTGCCTTTTTCGGAGAGGGTCCGCCCTAGGGCGGAGGTGCTGGTGATGGCGTGGCGTTAGTAAATTTATTCCCATTCCATCACCGTGAAGGCACAGGTCGGTAGCATCCCTGGGTTTTAGTGGGTAGGCCAATCCCTTCAGGAGCGGAGAGCCCCACATAACCAATACGTAACATCTGGCTGTCACCCCCGATAGCCTTAGGTTACGTAGTGGTATGCAGTTTTATGCATTTCCCGGGGTCAAAAAAAAAAAAAAAGGTTAAGTAAGGTTAATTTTAATTAGATTTCCTCACAAGTGTGATGAAAAACATTGTGTGTGCCACGGGCGGTAAAGGAATTACAAACTCGTGTTATTAAAGCCCTCGGCTTCGCCTCGGCCTTGTAACAAACACTCGTTTGTAATTCCTTACCTACCGCCCTTGATACACAATGTACTATTGTGACTTGTGACCTCGAGCGCCAAACGCAACTTTGTCAAAAATCGAAAAGATCGCGAATATTTCGGTTTTCAGATTTTGGCGATTATAACCCTAAAGGACTAGTTTTTGATAGTTTCTTCTTAGGAAGTTTTTGAAGTACACAAAATTTTCTATTCTTACAATATGAAATAATAAAATCATCTTTGTAGACCTAATCGTTTCCGAGATAAAGCTTTTCAAAATTCATATTTTTTTCGAACTTTGCAATTTTTGTTGATGACATCGGGCTGATCATCCTCACTGCGATCGGCACCGCCCTTCCAAGAGGGCTAAAATAACTTAATTTATTGATTTTGAATAACTCAATTTACTAACTAATAAACTTTTGTTATCCTTACCTTTTTTATTTCATTATGCGTAGCTTAGCTCATCATTAAACATCATCGTTCACACTTCTCATTTTCATTTTTAACATCACATAATGTACAAGGCTTCGATAGTAGGTATAACAGTAGTGCGCCGAGTTACGGACATGCTTCTATGGGAAAAGTTCACATCCGGATACCAGCACCAAATTTTAATATGTTGTTAGGCATGGTCTCTGGACCCCAAAACTGCCAGGAAACAGTCTCTGAGAGGTCAAGGTCACCGAATATGAGGTCATTCATCTAGCCGCTCCCGCGTTCTTAAGAAAGTTTAATTGTGACAAAACTACACATCTCACATTGTAACGAACCGACGCCAGGGGAACCATTTTAATAGATTAGAACCCATGTTAAATTCCGAGTCGCGGTACTCCGGCTTGCAGTCGCCAAAACCAGTCGCGGGAAACGTAAAGATATCTTTAGGGCCAGGTCTTGAATTAGGGGGGGGTTTTGGTGCGCCTTTGGTGCCCGCGGAAGCGGACACAGCCGCAAAAGTTCGTTGATGTGCTAATGTTTATTGCAAGGAACACCCAAACATGCTTCCTGTTCCGTATTAGGGTTATTATGGAGAAAGGCTATGTAAGGCGCTGAAGGAGCTTGCTTGAGAATGCGGGGGTAGTGGGGAATCAATCACGCAGTTTACTGGTAGCCAAGGAAATCAGGACTGGCTCATAGACTCGCCACGACGTTTGTGGTATTGTTAGAGGCCGATTATTCTTCGGGATACATAGGCAGGGGAAGTTTATAGCACCGCGAGCGTTCGTATTGCTAAAACGCCAGGTTGATGTACGAGGAGGGCTGTGTAATCGAGCGTTCACTCAAATATGGGGGAATTCCGTGATGTATTTGGAGGCAGAACAATGGTAATGAATGTCAATTATCTCGTCAAGGGCAGGCGAAAGAAGGAACATGTTTTATTTCATGAATTTGTGAGAAATGCAGATTGGTAGAGAAGTGACTTACCGGCGGCGAGAAATCCACATAGCTCGGAGAAAACACACACTAATATTATTTGCAAACGACGCGAGAAAGAAACTGAGGAATATTGAAAGCAGCGCCTAGTTTGGCACACCGGCGTTTGGACTGTCAGAGACACTTTTGACGTGTATGTTTTTTGAAAGGAGCCCGAGACAAGGCAGAATGTTGCCACAGGAGAGAGATTTTCACAAAAACTTGTATTATTTGGGAAGAATTCGTCATAGATCAAGGGCGGCCACTCGCCTGAGCTAGGAAAAGAGTCTGGCAGTTAAGGGGAAGTAGTGCCGGAAAACCCGGAAGGAGAACAGCCCAGGAAAGGGTCCGGAGCTGCCGGAAATGAGGGTTGAGGCCTTGATTTGGAAGTTGGGGATCTGTCAGCGTGATTCATTTGTTTCAAAACAAATGACATTTTCGATCGGCTTTTGTCAGCGCGATTCACTTGTTTTAAACAAAAGCCGAATTTCGGCGTTCTTTTGTTTCAAAACAAGTGACATTTTCGATCGGCTTTTGTCATCGAGATTCATTTGTCAAAAAAACAAAAGCCTAATTTCGATGCTCTTTTGTTCCAAAACAAATGACATTTTCGATCGGCTTTTGTCTAAAAAAACAAATGAAACCGTCGGCGCGGGCGCAGGTATAAAAGCGCAGGCTGCGCCGCAGTCGGGGCATTCAGATTCGAACCGCTGACGGGGCAACATCTCAGGAAGCGGCTGTACATTTGTACTGCGAAGCTCTGCCCGTTTGTGGCTCGGTATTTTATACGAATCGGCGGCGTAAACTCATCACAGCAAGAGACCATACAATTGTAAGGCGAAGCCCTGCCCGTTTGTGGAGAGGAACACGCAAATTTGAGTCATCGGCAAGCACAACTCCGTCCGGGACTCTGCAACTGTACGACGAAGCTCAGCTCAACTGAGGGCGGAAAGCAGAGGAGCGGCGGAAGCCTCCATCAACTGAAGAGGGAGCCAGCGATTGGAAGAAGGAGGACGTCGGGATCCTGCCCAGCTGATAAGCGGTGCCCAAGGAGTCGGAAGGCGCAGTCAACTCCACGAACGGTCGTTAGTCGACAAGCGGCGGGCAGCAGTAGAGCGAGCGGGTTCGGCTGGAGGCGTCGCGGCTCGGGAGCTTCGTGTCGCGGTCGGGAGCGGAGGCCATCCAGCAAGGTACACAGTCGCCAAATCGGTGAGTGTTTTGTGTTTTACTCTCTCTGTCATAAGCCTGGAGTATTTTCTATGCGTCTCATTCAAGGTAAGCCATTCGCTGCTGTGCGACAGGGGCCGAGGCTCTACATAAACTGTGTACTAATCATTTTCCTCCCACAGGGTAATCGTTATAAGTTAAAAATAGATGTAATAGTTTTAAGGTTTATTGTAACGTTTACGGGGCGGGAAGTAATGTATCTATATCATCTTGACAACCCGCGACTGAGTAGATTCTCTCTATGTAGGGCTTCCGGGTGAGCCAGGGAAAGATCGGGCTGTGAGCTTTCGCGTCGGGTTAAAAATACTTTACCGAAATTGCGGGATTATGAAGTTGGGTTTCTAGCTGGTTTGTTATGTAAATTTAGGTTTATTTTGACTGTTGAAGCTCAGTTTTAGCCTAGTACGGTGTCCATCCATTTGGTGAAATTATAAAACTTGGGCTGGCAACCCGGGTGACAGGCATCTGCTCATAGGGCTTCGGGATTCACTTGAAAGACAATTCTGAAGTTTCGACCAAATGTGAGGTTTAATGTCAAAGTCAAATGACTTTTAATGGAACGTTGATTCCGTGAATACTTTAAAAAGGAACGTTGATTCCGAGAATGATTTATAATGGAACGTTGATTCTATGAATAACTTCTAATGGAACGTTGATTCCGTGAATACTTTACAATGGAACGTTGATTCCGGGATTGACTTTTAAAAGGAGCGTTGATTCCGTAAATACTTTATAATGGAACGTTGATTCCGAGAGTGTAATTCAATGGGACGTTGATCCTGAGATTAACTTTTGATGGAACCTGTTTCCGAAGTACGGATTGTCCGTAATACGATAGTTAGGGCCTAGAGAGGCTCCAGATCCTTGCGAAGAGGGGCGTCAGGGATTGCGGGACAATCCTAGCGAGATAAATGTTCACGTGGTCCGGAGGTGAAGTCCAACTGGAGGGTCGCCTGGTGAAATTGACTAATGCGTTCGGGCAGTTAAAGTCCTGTTTGAGTACCCGGTATCGCCAATGGCCGGCCTCATTAAACGTGTCGAGGAAACCGACAACCTTCCCCGGATACATACACGTTTTGGTGTACGGTTCCTGGGCCGCCCGGCTCGTTGAAGTCGTAGGTTAGAGGGGAGCTCCCGCCTCATGGTTCCAGGAACTTCTGCAGCAAATTCTGGGTTAGCGGAATTGAACCGTAGCCTCGGGCGTTTCACCGGGATGGGAAGCCTCTCTGGGTTTGCTTTTGCGATATAATTGTAGGGATGACACCAGTAGAATGTCTAGGGATGTGGATAGGTAGAGTAAGTCTCTCCATAACCTTGTAAAGAGCCATGAATTGTGCGCTCACTGTGGTAGCGCGTGATGTCGTTTCCAGTTTGAAGTTTTCCTCTAAGGGATTACTATGGTTTTGCCAGCTAGGACTGGCTGACTATGTCGTAGAATTTACTAGGGCAAAAGAGACTCTGAGAGTCCACGAACGATACCTTTTCATGGCTCTGTCTAAGTTAGGCGGTTACTCCCCATCCGGCGGACAGATTGGGACTGCTATAACTTTACATTTCTTGCTCGATTTACCTCCGGGAAGTTCTAGTTAGATCTCCCAATTTACCGTCAGCGGAACTAGTAGTCTAGGTCAGTGCAATCCTAATCCGTTTGTCACCAAACCGAGTTAGGGCTGGTCGGGGCCATTACTTTTCAAAACTAAATGCTTATCGAATAAATCTTTATTTAAAACATACAAATAATCTCTTCTTTAGTAGCCGTAGACAATAGGCCCCAGGTAGAACTCTAGGAGACCACTTGTTAGGACACTAGACGTCTTCTATCCAGACCCAGGACGGACCTCAGGCTCTATAGTTGCCCGCGTAGTCGAAAAGGACACGGGTTACTACATACTGCGCAACGTAGCTGGTTCTGCTATTAGATGATCACTATTTGGCCAACTAAAGCAAATTACAGTCAGGTAAGGTTAGATTTCAAGCAGTGGTATAGTTCTCAGGGCTTTTACACCAGAATTGTTGGGGGGGCGTTTCAACATCCACATAAGAAGTATCAAATGAAAGGTAATTAAATGTACTATAATTCACTTTAACATTTAAATTTAATAAATGTTATACTTTAGGAATTATTCACACAATTATTTCAATGTCAAAAAAAAAATATACGGAAATTTAGGTTTTACAGCAAAACTAATAACACTAAGTTATGCAAATGTTCTACAAAAATAAAAGAAATTTATTAAGCTTCATAACATAGTTTAAATCTTGAAAATCTGTCAATAAATATAGAAGCTACAGCTCAAAAACCTTGAGCGCGCGGAATAATCCCATAGTGCCCCGAGTTATAGAAAAAATTTTTTTTTCCGGATATCAGCACCAAATTTTAGTATGATATTAGGCAAGTACTCTGGACTCCAAAACTGCTGATAGACGGTTTCTAAAAGGTCAAGGTCAACAGTTATGACGTCACCAAAGTGGCGGCCGCTACATTTCGAAAAGTTCTCATTATTCTTAAACTATGCACTGTACCGTAACGGGTGTGGTATCAAATGAAAGCTCATTAATTGTTCTATAACTTTGTTTTAATATATAATACCATTATTATTGAAAAATAACAAGATACAATAAAAAAAACCAAAAAATATTTTTTTTTTTATATTTGTACATATTTTAGATAGTAAATCACTTACATTAGACAATAACAATGTTGTACAAAAATATAGGTAATTTTTTTTTCTATAATATGAAGTTTAAATCATTAAAATTGGTTGAAAATAAACAAAGATATGTCAATTACAATGCACCGCGGCGGACGCTACAAACAATGTACCCGCCGCCCGCCGCGTTTGAAAAATGTAAATCACATTCAAACTATGCGATGTATATATACTTGTAAAGTATTAATAGAAAGCTGACTAAATGTTATATGATTTTTTTCTTAAGTATACTGGTGCAAGAATAAAAACAAACAGGTCATATAAAGGAAAACAAAAAAAAAGTAGAAAAACATCCATATTTATTTATAAACAGGCTAGAAATCAATTTTATAGAGAGTTTTACATACGTAAAAACTATATATAATTTCTTGGTCATTTGCCTGACCGATAGACATATAAAAGGCCACAGTAATACACATCAGTAATTATTGTCACTAGTAGTTCGCAGCGAATAGTGAGTGACCTTGCGACCCCACCTGAAAGCCTTCCATCCAAATACCGGAAGTAGGAAAGGCTGTACTTTAAGTTGTCGGAGTCACGAGGCCTCGATTCGCTGCGAGCTACTTGTCATATAAACAAAACATAAAGCATCCTAAATTCTTGAGCACGCAACTTCACATGCACAAAGGAGAGTCATCCCTGTGTGGAAGACTCTTCCTGACGCAAGTGCCATCTGTCAAGAACTTGTTTCTTGCAAATGCAAGGACAGATGTTCACGATGTCGATGCGTCAAGAATGATTTAAATTGTACTCTCCTGGGATGACTCTCCTTTGTGCATGTGAAGGTGCGTGCTCAAGAATTTAGGATGCTTTATGTTTTGTTTATATGACAAGTAGCTCACAGCGAATCGAGGCCTCGTGACTCCGACAACTTAAAGTACAGCCTTTTCTACTTCCGGTATTTGGATGGAAGGCTTTCAGGTGGGGTCGCAAGGTCACTCACTATTCGCTGCGAACTACTAGTGACAATAATTACTGATGTGTATTACTGTGGCCTTTTATATGTCTATCGGTCAGGCAAATGACCAAGAAATTATATATAGTTTTTACGTATGTAAAACTCTCTATAAAATTGATTTCTAGCCTGTTTATAAATAAATATGGATGTTTTTCTACTTTTTTTTTGTTTTCCTTTATATGACCTGTTTGTTTTTATTCTTGCACCAGTATACTTAAGAAAAAAATCATATAACATTTAGTCAGCTTTCATTTAATACTTTACAAGTATATATACATCGCATAGTTTGAATGTGATTTACATTTTTCAAACGCGGCGGGCGGCGGGTACATTGTTTGTAGCGTCCGCCGCGGTGCATTGTAATTGACATATCTTTGTTTATTTTCAACCAATTTTAATGATTTAAACTTCATATTATAGAAAAAAAATTACCTATATTTTTGTACAACATTGTTATTGTCTAATGTAAGTGATTTACTATCTAAAATATGTACAAATATAAAAAAAAAAATATTTTTTGGTTTTTTTTATTGTATCTTGTTATTTTTCAATAATAATGGTATTATATTGTAACGATGTACGTACATGTTTTTTATTATTACTAAAATAATATTACATTTACTTAAATATAAATAAAAAGTACACTTAAGAAAATAAAATAAAATACCAAGTTAAAACAAGTGTAACTTACCTCTAATAAAACAATACTAATTAAAACTAAAACATAAATTAATACACTTAAATAACTAACACTTGTGTGCGCGACGATAAACCACTTGCATATCAGCACATCACCTGATTATCGCGGAGCGCGCTCATTGGCTAAACCGCGCACCTTTGTCTCGTCTAGGAGAACATTCGAGATGCGCCCGCAGTATTACGTGCTATCTATTTTGTTTGAGTCGGTCGCGTTCACTAGTTCGCTATGTGTCCTCGTACGCGCTGGCATTAAATAGAATAAATTATTAACAAAATTGATAAATATTGTATCTAGCACGTTCATCCAACATCTTTGGAAATAATTACCTAAATTCAGTGTTTGTGTCGCACCCCAGTCGGGTAAGTCGTTGAACAAGTGTCTATTTTAGTGCTTAGTTTTAAGTTAGTGTTCCTTTTAAACCCTAAGTGCTTTTATAATAAATCCTTGCATTTAAAAAACTATTCTTCTGTTTAAGATAGGTAAAAACTGTCATAATGTATGTAACGTCGCACACTCAGTGCACGCGTTACAATTTAACTTTTGCTACGGAACCTACAATTAACACTCCAAACCCTAATGGTTTTTGCTACCGCGCGCTTCCCTCAGTGACTAGGCGCTGACCCCTGAATCACGAAGATTCCCGAGCGGCTAAGATAACGCGGCATTCGGTTTTCCCTTGCATCAAACCGCTGCGAGCTATTTAGAGAGGAACATGTGTCGCTCCTACTTAAATAAAAATGTAATTTTATTAGCGATTCTACAATCGTTTAGTTTTTAAATAGTGTTAAGTTGTATTTCCCGCTGGGGTGAGTTCCATTATATATTATTGTAAATTAGCGCTGTGCTTTAGGTTAAATTCGTTTATTAGTGCAGTTAATAGTTGAGCTAGCTTTTGCAATTCTGAACACTGGACCTGCTGATCAGGATCCAGCTCATAGAGGCTTGCGCGCTAACGCTTACCTCTGGGCTTCCAGGAACAAGTACCAGGCTGCTATACACTTCAGTCTAGACGAGCCGAACTGAGTTGCTCCCCTGCCGCCAATCTCTGCTGGGCGCCTCGCTGGCGACTGCCTAAGCTACCCTGGACACCCAACCTGCGTCTACGGGTCGCCGTCAGGCCAGTGTTCTTTTGTGTAACTCAGTGCGCGATATCCTACCCAGTGCTATTAGGAACGGACATTATAATTAATTATTTACAATTTATATGTGGTTTCATTGACTCACGACCCTACTTCTGTGGCCGGGTACCACCTAAAGTACCTCACGCTACAGTGGCGCCTTACGTGGTAGTCTTGTTCCGATAGCACGGGAGATATCTGCGTCTCTTGTTGGTGCTCAACTTGGGGATTTAACTTTGTAAACGAGGAGGTGTCTACGCTACGGCAGCAAACTGGTACGTTTACCCACTTATTTTTTTATTGTTATAAGAAATTCAGAACAATCATTATTGTGGACTGTTGCGTATCTGTATCTCATTGTTAATTAAGTATATATAGTAACTATTACATACCATAAATGCGTTTTTTGTAAGGGTGATACTCACGTAACAGTTTGCATTTGAATCCATTATGATTTTGCATGTTCATTAATCATCTCGTAGTTAATATAGCCGAATCGTATTTAGGCATAGTTCTCATTGTATGTAACTACTAGCACAGTACCTAATATTTTATCCACATAAAAATCATTATAAGGTGTCAGTTATTTATCATTTTATTCTGTATACGAGTTGTGAATTAGCGTTGCTATTGCTTGTAGTAATTTACACGTAAATAATTGTAACTTAAAATGGAAACTCACCCTATCAAATATATAATGTTGAATAAAAATGAGTTGACATACGAAGTTCTTATTAGGGGCGAAGAGCCGGCATCGACTGTGTTGGGTTTGCGTAAGCAAATAACTAAATTAGTATTATTAATACCAAATGAGGATATTCTCGATTCCGGCGTTGATGCAAAGGAGGACTGCGATGGCGCACGTACTTCTTTGAGCGAGTTCGCTGCAAAGATTATTTTATTGCAAGAAAAATATGATAATAATCTATTCCAGCGTACAACCGCATTATATAATCATATTTATCATCGTTTAAAACGGATGGACAATTCAGACGCTTCACTAACTACAACCATAAAATCACTAGAAAAAGAATTCACTTTACTTTCAAAAAAATTCACCGCAATAAAAAATGTTCACCCAGTTCAAAGTGCCGCATCCGAGCAGACTAACTGTGCTCAGTCATCTTCTACGCTCGATGGGCCGGCTATCGTATCGGTGCATTGCGACCACACACAAGTTAGCGATTTTAAGATAAAGTACGACGGTAAGAGTTGCGTGCATGCATTTGTGCAAAGAATGAACGAGTATAGAATTGCAAAGAATCTACCCTCGGATAAATTATTAATGTATGCATCGGAAATATTTACCGGGAACGCACTGCACTGGTACCGCGCTGTGCGGGATACTGTTACTGACTGGGACGACTTAATTACACATCTCGTTTCGGATTTTAGTCCTTTCGATTATGACTACAAACTTATGTCAGAGATCCGTAACAGAACGCAAGGGGACCAGGAAAATATTACTATTTACTTAGCAATCATGTCCCAATTATTTTCGCGGTTGACGAAACCGGTTGCTGAACAAGATAAATTAGATATATTACTACACAACATAAGGCCCTGTTATTCTACGGTATTGGCATCTTGTGTAACTGGTATAGATTCTATTGCAACACTCCGTAAACTCTGCTTGAATTATGAAAAAATCCAATGCCTTTCATCACAGTTTCATGAACCACCCCGATCTACTAATAGTACCCTAGCCCCAGATCTGGCCTACACTCGATCTGAACTGAGAACGCCTTTTTATAAAAACGATTTTACCCCCTACCATCGCAAACATTTCCATGGATCTAATGATCGCGAGTTTAGATCTAGCGGGAACAATGCTGTGGTGGCCGGTATTGAGCATGGTCCGAGCGGTTCAGGCGGGAAAATTGTGTTCTGTCCGCGCTGCCGCAGTAATGATCACTCGCTAAAAGACTGTAAGCAGGATCGTTTTCCAATTTGTTTTAAATGTGGGCTTAAAGGCTACACATTTCCTAACTGTCCTAAGTGCCAAACTACTACGCACCCAAAAAACTAATTACGAAAGATTGTTGCAATATAAGTAATACTACTAGCAAATTCGACCCTAAGGATTGGCAAAGTTGGCTTAGCACTATAAAAGTTTACTTTTCTAGCTACTCAATTGCAACAATCTTTGACAAAAAACCGTCGGGAGATGTGCGGCCCTATGTAACTGTAAATGTGGGAAATCAATCACTACGTGGATTGCTGGATTCCGGCTCTTCTGTAACCATCATAGGAAATAATGCGCATTTGGACTTGATTGCAACCACTGGTCTAACACTCTGTAATTGTGATGATACTAAGTCATTCATAACTGCCGGCGGACATAAGATGGAAACTAAAGGTTATATCAATCTTCCAGTGACTTTCAAAAATCAATTCCACATTTTGAAAGCGTACGTTATACCTACAGTTACATCGTCTATGATATTAGGAGTGGACTTTTGGAAAAAGTTTCAATTGTTTCCCAAGTTCTGCGATACTATTTCTTTATCGTCTACTGAAAAACAAATTTCGTCAGTCAAAGAGGAAACTGTTATGCTGCATTCGCTGGACGAACTCAGTGAAGCTGAACGGGCAACTTCAAACAATGTCATTAAACAGTTCGAATCTATATCGACCCAGGTGGCAGGGCTGGGCCGTACACATTTAGTAAAACATCAAATTGATACTGGAGATTCACTTCCTATACGCCAACGGTATTATAGACTGCCACCCGAAAAGCTGCGTATTATTTGTAGTGAACTTGATGAGATGATCAAGCTTGGCGTTGTTGAACCTTGCGAGAGCCCGTGGTCATCACCTATTCTGCTTACGCCAAAAAAGGACGGAAAATTGAGATTTTGTTTGGACAGCCGCAAATTAAATTCTATTACCCGTAAGGACGCTTACAAACTACCATATGTCTCGGAAATCCTGGATAATCTTAAGAACGCCAAGTATTTGAGTAGCATAGATCTATCAAAGGCTTTTTGGCAAATCCCTATTGCAGAAGATGACCGCGATAAAACGGCCTTCTACGTACCTACCCGTGGAACCTACCGATTTGTCACTATGCCGTTCGGGCTCACCAATGCGCCGGCCACACAGCAAAGACTCGTGGACCAGCTGTTTTATGGTCCGGAATTTGAAAACTCCGTATTTGTGTTCTTAGATGACATCATCTTGGTTTCTCCAGACTTCCAAGGACACATAACCCTACTTCTCAAAGTCTTTAACAAGTTACAGTCAGCTAATTTAACAATCAATCTGGAAAAATCTGTATTTTTCCGGAATGAACTAAAATACTTGGGCTACGTGGTCAATTCTAAAGGGCTTCACGTAGACCCAGGAAAAGTGGAGGCTATCCTTAATTTTCCTACCCCTACAAATAAAAAAGAAGTTAAAAGATTCTTAGGTACTGCCTCATGGTACCGAAGATTCGTACCAAACTTCAGTTCTATTGCAGGTCCACTGAATAAATTAACTTCTACCAATAAGAAAACTCTCCCCTTTGTTTGGTCAAAGGAAGCGGATGAGGCTTTCAACAAATTAAAAGAGTGTCTTATATCAGCCCCAATTCTATCCTGTCCAGACTACGATAAAGCTTTCGAAGTCCACACTGATGCGAGTGATTACGGCGTTGGAGCCCTGCTCACTCAAACATTTTCTGGTGTGGAACGTCCTATAGCCTACATGAGCAAATCTCTGTCTAGCGCTGAAAAAAATTACAGCATTACAGAACGGGAAGCCTTAGCAGTTCTTGTCGCTATTGAGCATTGGAGGTGTTACCTAGATAACGGCAAAAAATTCACCGTTTATACCGATCATTCGGCCTTGCGGTGGTTTTTGAATTTGAGTAACCCAACAGGTCGCCTCGCTCGTTGGGGGGTGCGCTTATCGGCCTTTAACTTTGAAATTAAGCACCGACGAGGTTCGGACAATGTAATTCCTGACGCGCTATCGCGAGCTTGTCCAATCTCTGCTATTGATGGTACGACCAGCGCAGCTCAATCAGCTGATCAGTGGTACAAAAACATTTATATCGGCTGCCAGACTTCCCCTACATCATTCCCTAATTATATAGTGAAGGATCAAACTCTTTTCCGATTAATGAAAAGTAAATGCACGCTACGCGAAGAGTTTGATTGGAAGGAGGTCGTGCCTGCTGAACTTAGACGTTCGGTGATTGAAGACAATCATACCCAACCAACAGCTGGTCATTTAGGTGTTTTCAAAACATATAAACGATTGGCGCTAAGGTATTATTGGCCTGGGATGCATTCTGATACTGTTAAATTTGTGACTTCGTGTGAAACTTGTATCGCTCACAAGCATCAAAACCATGCTCCTCTAGGTGAGATGGGACGCCCTAAGGTATGTTCTCGGCCCTTCCAGGCTATAAGTATTGATCTCGTTGGACCGCTTCCGGCATCTAAAAAACAAAACTCATTCTTGTTTGTAGTCACATGTTGTTTCAGTAAATACTGCTTATTGTTTCCAATCAGACGTGCAACCACCGAGATCATTACTAAACTTTTAGAGGAGAATGTGTTTCTGGTGCATTGAATTCCTTCTACAATAATCATGGATAACGGGAAACAGTTTGTTAGTGCTACTTTAAAGAACATGCTCACTAAATATAAAGTACCTAACGCGCATTTTACTCCTAAATACTCTCCACATGTCAATACCGTAGAGAGGTACAATAAAACAATAATGACAGCAGTTTCGACATTTCGTTGATTAAATGCAAAAGCGACACAAATCAAAAAAAGTCAAAATCAGTTTTATTGCAAAAACGACATTATAAACACCAATACTATTGCATGACACAAAGACATCTGTGGATTTATCGTTTGAAATGACTAAAATACGCAAGTGCCCGTTTTGCATTAACATGACTTCGTAGCTAACTTCAGTGCTAAACCGCCATATTTTTTGTTGCGACTTGCCAGTCGACCCAATCGCACGTCAGTTTGGTGAAAAAGGGCCATAAAACAAAAAAAGTTCCCGTTTTCATAAATAATTTATATATAAAAGTGCCATATTTCTAAATGTTGCAGTCTTGAATAAAAAAAATCATGAAGGTGTTGTATTTTTGTATATACAAAGGAGCCATATTACAAAATGTGGCAGTTTTGATTTTAAAATATAGACTTGAATTGAAAATTTTTATAAGCAAAGCTGCCGTAGTTGGGCTTGTGACTGTGTTGATTTTAAAATCAATGTAAATATTGTATTATTTTATATACAAAGGGGTCATATTACAAAAAGTGCCAATTTTGATTGTAAAATGTACACTTAAATCGAATATTTTTAAAAGCAAAGCTGCCGTATTTACGTTTACGGCCGCTTTGATTAAAACACATTTCTATTTGACGATAATTATTTTAATCCAATAATGCCATAATGCATAAATGAGTGACTTTTTTACTAAAATAAATGAAATGGCTGTACATAAAAACGAATTTATTTGTGATGTGTTTGTTTTGCATGATAAATTTAATAGTGCACACACAAATCCGTTATATACAAAACTGAAATCATTAACTTCAATGAGTTAATTTGACTATTAAAAGATGTTGTTTGATATTCATTTATTTCACAATATGTTTAGAAAGTCAGTCACTAATGGTTTTATAGTTTTCTTCTAACAGAATGGATAGCAGGGCGAAAAGTAGTAGTTTTAGGAATGGTGATCAACGAAAATGTCACTAACACACGTTCTGATTTCGATTTAGAAGAACGATTAACAAACTTGATACCTCCTCCTTCAGTCACCACCTACTGGCCTTCAAATGTCGTCACCTTGTTACAGGGCGCCCTACACTATATTTTCCGATTCGCGGCCCGCAATCTAGACCTCGTATGCGCCAGTTGTCGTCGGCTCTACGACGGATATGCCCAGCTCACTGCCACTTTAGGTTGCTGATTCGCTGAGCTATGTCACTGGCGTATCTCTTAGGGATCTCTTAGCATAGCTCTTTCCATAGCTCGCTGAGCGACTTTAAATTGGTGAACCAGCAGACTCTTGAACAGACTAAGTTTTGATTGAGTCAAAGGCCTTTTCATAGTCCACGAAGGCTAGACACAGGGGCCAATTATACTCTACGGTCTTCTGTATAATCTGCCGCACTGTGTGAATGTGGTCTATAGTGCCATAACCATTTCGAAACCCGGCCCGCTCTGGAGGCTGGAACTCGTCCATTCTTCGTGCGAGGCGGTTCGTAATGACTCTTGAGAACAGCTTATATACGTGGCTCAGAAGCGTTTTGGGTTGATAGTTTTTCAACAAGGTTGTATTGTATCCCCTTTCTTGAAAAACAGAACGACCACGCTTCTGTTCCACGCTTGCGGATTTCTCCCATTGAAGAGGACAGTATTAAATAACTCCTGAAGCTCCCTCAGTATGGGGGTACTTCCCGGCTTCAGGAGTTTAGTCGTGATACCATCCTCCCCAGGAGCTTTCCATTTTTAAGCTGCCTAAGGACCAACACGACCTCGTCTTGGCTGATCTCAGGCAGGTCCTCTGTAAAGTGGCGTATGAGGGTGGATCTGGGATATTCATCCTTTGAGTCAGGTCGGGGTGCGTGCGAGGCGTAAAGCTGGCTGTAGAAGTCCTTAACTTGCGAGAGAATCTCCGGTATGAAGTGACCACTGTCCCCGTGCGCATGGTCAAATTCGTCAGGTGACTTCTTTCGAGTGACTGGACGAATACTGTCGACCTCCGGTTCTGCTCAATTACTTTTTTAATCAAGAGCGTGTTGGAAGCTCGGAGGTTGCGTCGTACCAGTTTCGTTATTGACTTGTTTAGAGCCCGGTGTTCTGACAAAGTTGACGTCACTTGGAGTTTCCAAGGCAGCGAATCGGTTTTCCAGATTTATCTGGAAAACTTTGCATCCCTCAGCGGTTTGGAGCAGATTTGGTTGGAGCCTGCACTTCATCAGGCGGACTCTCTCGCGTTTGAAATCGATATTCAGAGTGCCTCGAACAAGTCGGTAATCACTTCCGGTTTTCACCCTGGCGAGCACTGAGACATCGCTGAAAACGCGCCTTTTATCCGCCATGATGAAGTCGATCTCATTTGTTGTGACACCATCCAGGCTTTGCCACGTCCACTTCCTTTGGGGCTGATTTTTGAAGAATGAGTTCATCATAAACAGTCCCTCTCTTTCGAGGAAGTTGACAAGCATTTGCCCCCTTTGATTTCTGGTGCCATAACCAGAGCCCGGAAAATCCATAGCAAAACAAAAGACTGTCGCAATTCAACTAGTGTGAGAAACATTTTTTTATCGATATCGATTGTTGTGTAATATGAGAAAAACGGCCCACCAAATGAAAAAAAAATAATAATAAAGGGAAGGGTTAAAACTTAATATGAAATATAAGTAACGTTGATAATATAAGTTACGTTGCATTTTAGATGAAATAACACATATAAAACAAACCCCTAACTTACTACTTCTTTTGCGTTTGGCGTGAATGATTATAAAATAATGTACCTAAACATATCGGTATGATTTTTTTTAGACAAAACTTACTCGATATCGATAAAAAAATGTTTCTCACACTAGTTGAATTGCGACAGTCTTTTGTTTTGCTATGGATTTTCCGGGCTCTGGCCATAACCGTGTGGTCATGTGTTAACTCTTATGTTTAAAAGACTTATTAGATCTCACATGTTAATTAGTAATTTTATTAAGTTTTAAAGTTTATTAGCTTAAAGTTTTAAAGTTTAGCGACAAAAAAATAAGTTTTGTTTTATTTGTTGTAGCTAAGATTGCACGTTTTCTGATTATTACACAATTTTCGTAACTATAAAGTACAATTAAATCATTTTTTTCCCGATTTGTGGCCATTTTCTGTTAAAAAAACTGACTTTGGCTGTCTCATTTTTTTATGAAAAACGGACTTATGTGCTAATAAAAGATTCTACGAGTTAATTTACATTAAAGTCAAAATATATATCAAAAGAGAATTTAAATACCTTCATTTTGATATATAACACATGTATATATTCATTTAGTAAATAACATGAAAATAACAAAAAAATATTTTATAAGCTTTAATTTGCTCCCCTGTAAAAAAGAGTCATTTCGACTTGTGTCGCTTTTGCATTTAATCAACGATTTATAGATGATGACCACCGTACTTGGGATCAATTGATCCCCCAAATTCAATTCGCAATAAATAATTCAGTGAATGAGGTAACTAACTATACTCCTTCATTCCTTGTACATGGTCGAGAATTAGTTGTATGTGGTTCGCATTACCTAGATTCAGAGTGTGATAGCATTACTTATCAACCTCGTGATTCCTATGCGGAAAATCTAGGCACTCTTTCGGGCATATTTAATAAAGTGCAAGCCTCATTGCTACAAGCACACTCTAGAAACTGTCAGAACTATAATCTGCGACGACGGCCTGCCGAATTTAGCGTGGGAGATGTCGTATGGAAGAGGACTTTTTACCAAAGCGATAAAGATAAACGATTCAGTAAAAAACTTGCACCCAAATTTATGAAATGTAAAGTTATTGGTAAAAAGTCGCCTCTAGTATACGAGCTATGTAACGAGTCAGGCCATTCTATTGGTTACTGGCATGTTAAGGATATTAAGTTAGTGAACTATGCAGAATAGATAGACGTATTTTCGTGTAGAACTCAAATCCTTCTGTTGCCGCGGAGTACTGTAACGTCGCACACTCAGTGCACGCGTTACAATTTAACTTTTGCTACGGAACCTACAATTAACACTCCAAACCCTAATGGTTTTTGCTACCGCGCGCTTCCCTCAGTGACTAGGCGCTGACCCCTGAATCACGAAGATTCCCGAGCGGCTAAGATAACGCGGCATTCGGTTTTCCCTTGCATCAAACCGCTGCGAGCTATTTAGAGAGGAACATGTGTCGCTCCTACTTAAATAAAAATGTAATTTTATTAGCGATTCTACAATCGTTTAGTTTTTAAATAGTGTTAAGTTGTATTTCCCGCTGGGGTGAGTTCCATTATATATTATTGTAAATTAGCGCTGTGCTTTAGGTTAAATTCATTTATTAGTGCAGTTAATAGTTGAGCTAGCTTTTGCAATTCTGAACACTGGACCTGCTGATCAGGATCCAGCTCATAGAGGCTTGCGCGCTAACGCTTACCTCTGGGCTTCCAGGAACAAGTACCAGGCTGCTATACACTTCAGTCTAGACGAGCCGAACTGAGTTGCTCCCCTGCCGCCAATCTCTGCTGGGCGCCTCGCTGGCGACTGCCTAAGCTACCCTGGACACCCAACCTGCGTCTACGGGTCGCCGTCAGGCCAGTGTTCTTTTGTGTAACTCAGTGCGCGATATCCTACCCAGTGCTATTAGGAACGGACATTATAATTAATTATTTACAATTTATATGTGGTTTCATTGACTCACGACCCTACTTCTGTGGCCGGGTACCACCTAAAGTACCTCACGCTACATGTAAATACATTCGCATTCACGGCTTTGTTTCCAAGCGGTACCTTTTACCTATGAATTAGTTAATGTGTTGAATATTAATTAACACTAAACATATTACTTTTTCTTGCCTAGCTATTCCATTGTGCTTAATTTCGAGCTAGCAAAATGTAGATAAATCTACATTTCTTCATATTCATTTTTACCCACTTTTTATAAAAATCATTTAAAGTAATTCTGCCTCCTTTGTTCTTTTTCCTGTGAAAATGTAACTCCGTTCTGATAGTGAGCACTCGCACCAACTGCTTTCGGCTTCTCCTTCTTCGCAAGCGCATTTCTTCACCAGGCTCACTATCAGCGGAGGAAATAAAACGATTCTGACGCCGGTCGTTTATTCACAGGGTGCAATTTTTGGATACGAAACACCGTCGGTTACGGTGCGTTGCACATTCCGGACCGCCTTGCCCCGCAACGTCTTTTGTGGTGGCAAATGAGCAACACCAGCTGCCACGGCGCTTCCCTGGCCGAATCAACCTCCTCCACGAGCCGCTGCCAAGCCGAGACCTGCAGCCACCGCCACCATAGCGGGAAGTACCGATCTACGGTGTAAAATCAGACGGCCATTTAAATTCACGACCCCTTTTTAAAATAAATTGTTAATTTCTTTTGTTGACCTTGATTGTTTCATTTATACCACGTCCTGGGAATCAACGTCACAATATATTAAAACAAAGTTATAGAACAATTAATGAGCTTTCATTTGATACCACACCCGTTACGGTACAGTGCATAGTTTAAGAATAATGAGAACTTTTCGAAATGTAGCGGCCGCCACTTTGGTGACGTCATAACTGTTGACCTTGACCTTTTAGAAACCGTCTATCAGCAGTTTTGGAGTCCAGAGTACTTGCCTAATATCATACTAAAATTTGGTGCTGATATCCGGAAAAAAATTTTTTTTCTATAACTCGGGGCACTATGGGATTATTCCGCGCGCTCAAGGTTTTTGAGCTGTAGCTTCTATATTTATTGACAGATTTTCAAGATTTAAACTATGTTATGAAGCTTAATAAATTTCTTTTATTTTTGTAGAGCATTTGCATAACTTAGTGTTTTTAGTTTTGCTGTAAAACCTAAATTTCCGTATATTTTTTTTTTGACATTGAAATAATTGTGTGAATAATTCCTAAAGTATAACATTTATTAAATTTAAATGTTAAAGTGAATTATAGTACATTTAATTATCTTTCATTTGATACTTCTTATGTGGATGTGAGATGTGTAGTTTTGTCACAATTAAACTTTCTTAAGAACGCGGGAGCGGCTAGATGAATGACCTCATATTCGGTGACCTTGACCTCTCAGAGACTGTTTCCTGGCAGTTTTGGGGTCCAGAGACCATGCCTAACAACATACTAAAATTTGGTGCTGGTATCCGGATGTGAACTTTTTTTCCGTAACTCGGGGCACTACAGGGGTTACGAAGAATCAGGGTCAAAATTCATTCAGAAGGACAGAATATTGCAAAAATTGCGAAGTCCCAAAAAATGATAAACTTTGAAGGCTTTATTTCGGAAACTATGGGTCTACAGAGACAAATTCTAGTCTCATGGGCATTGTAGCAAATTTAGTCTACTATAAAAACGTCCTGAGAAGGTACTACCTAAAACTAGACCTTCCCAATTTTTTAACGGTTTTTTCGATTTTTGACAAAGTTAGGTTCCGCTCTCAAGGCAAAGTATAAAGACGAACAAGTAGTCCAATTTCGGCCGTTTAGGAGCGCGCGACACGTATTTACAAATACGCGCCATAGCTCGTCTGTGTGAGTGCGATCCATACTGGAGCATTCTTATTTCTTTGATTGTAGTGCGTTCGTACACGGCGCGCACACATTCAAGCGATTGTCCCAAGCTCTGATGTATAAAGTTACTGGATTATAAGTAATGAAATCATCATTAATGACTTTGTAAACAAATTATTACACCGCAAAAAAAAATAAGTAGAAGTTATTAATAATGTTGTATTTTTTATTTCAATAATTTTTTCCTTGACTTCTGGGGCGGCGAAACATTAATGGCCCGGGGCGCCAAATTTCATAATACGCCCCTGGTCATTACACGTAGGTTTTGCGGGCCGTAAATGACCTATTATGCCCTAGGGCGTAATGGTTTTCTTTTAAAATTTGAAACGCTGGTTCTGTTTTACTCTTATTTGTCATGTTCAAAGGACACGCCAACTTACTTTTTTAACTTTTATTACTGAAATATTTATTTAAAGAGAACTGTTATAGCAAATACATGTAAACACATATTTCTGTAACATTAATTAAATGTTTAAATAGTGTATTTCAGTATTTTGCAAATATAAAATCAACCATTTTAAGTCTTTACCGTTATGGTTTCCGAACGTGACTTGTCATTCGCATTGTCTATGGATATATATGTGACTAACGTCACTGTCAGTTTTACAATTTTATTTAGGTTAAGTAAGGTTATTTTAATCAGATTTCCTCACAAGTGTGATGAAAAACATTGTGTGTGCCACGGGCGGTGAAGGAATTACAAACTCGTGTTATTAAAGCCCTCGGCTTCGTCTCGGCCTTGTAACAAACACTCGTTTGTAATTCCTTTCTTACCGCCCTTGATACACAATGTACTATTAACACTTTACACCTCCATAACATAACGTGTTGACCAGGGAGACTATTTACATCTCCGTTAACTTTAGTATCAGCCTTTTTATTTCTGTGTTTTCTTGTTTTAACGCCTAGAGAGCTTTTACATCTCTAAAAATTGTAGTATAAGTTTATTGTAACGTGTTGGAACTTGGCTCACAGCAGCTCAATACATAAGAACTGGTGCGAATTATTTATACAGCGAAGTGCTTATTTCATACAGAATTCGCGCCGCTCCACAGTGGGACCAAACGGTCATTTCCATCTCAAAAATCTGTAACTTTTTTGTTTATTGAGATTTATTGCTGAAATTTTGCATACGTAATCTTGAATAGTTACGCCTTTATATAATCAAAACGCCTTTATTATAAAACTTATATTTATTGAGTAATATAGAGTTGAAAATAAAATTTCACAATTTTTCATACAAAAAATTCAAATAATATTTTTTTTTTTTTTGTTCATATAACTAAGTATTAAAGGATAAGTATTAACTAATAATTATAATAAACTTGATTTAAGTAGGTAGATATAGCTATATTTTGATTTTTATCATTTTTTATTTTTTTTTATTTGTAATAGCTTAAATATATAATAAATAAAAAATGTGAAGTAATTAGGCAATTTACAACTACCTAGTAACAAAAAAAATCAATCCCCGTCACTTGTCACTAGAAGTTCTTTCGCTTCATTCAATAGTTCTTTTGTGAATAGGACATTTGCACTACTATTAATACTGGATATATAGGGATCTGCTGTATAAAGTAAGGTGTGAAAAACATCTTCCATTGTAGCTGACCGCGAACACTTCCGGGCATGATTTAATCTAATTTTTTTGTAGTCTTTGTTCCGAGCTTCTTGGGCATCTTCAGACAATTGCCCTCTGGGTAAAATGGCAAAATGCTCTATGATTTTCGAGCCATGTATAAGAATTTTATGAACTGAAGATGGCATATAGTACCAGTTATAATTGTTTACATATACCCGGGCAGTTCCCAGCGCATATTCACCAAATTTTGTCGCATTTACAGGAAACCTAGATGACATAGTTTGCAGTATTATGTATAATCTCTTAATCAACTCTTCATCGACACCCGTAATTTCTGCTGAACACTCATAGTTTTGGAAGAACCTTCTTGCCGTATTCCCATCATTACTATTTCCTGATCCTTGGCGTGGTTTATCAATGTGTAAACCAAGGACTTCCCGGAAACGAGCTTGGACAAATCTTTTTTTTTCTTCTTTTAGTTTTTTATTTTCAGGAGTCGAGGCTGCCCATTTTTCAAACGCAAGATTATAAGAAATATGCAGAATCATTTCCATACATCTTATCCACGCATGTAAAGTCGAGAGTCCGTATTTAAATGCATCCTCATTCTCAACTCTCGCAGTTACTTTCATCAGGTCATTCATTTGCTTAGGAGTGTGATGATAGGTATTGTTATCACAATTGTGGTAAAATCAGATACTACAACAGACCTATTTTATCAAATATTAAAAAAACAACGGTAAATTTGACTAATATAACGACAGTTACGTTATATTAAGTAAAAAAAGTTCCATAAATAGGTTCAAGCAAAAATAATGAAATTGGACCTCGGCTGACATATTAGGTTCTATCTCGAAATGGCGCTATAATGACGCAGGTTTTTTTTTGTTCCTTGGATTATTTACTAATTAAGGATTCTATAAATGATAATAACTCGACATCGGCAGCTTTCGATAACAAGGAAACCTCCAATTGAAATTAAAACATACGGAAATTTTCATAGGGACATTTCAAAATTAATTAAAAAAATACACATTTTATTTTTCTGTAAAATAATACCGTATTTACAAACTAGAGATCCTAGTGAATCTAAATATGTATAATACTAATATATTTCTTTGGGAAACTTAAAAAATATCTTAAGTCAAACTTCACGAAGGTCTAGTCTGTTAAATACGGAATTATCGAAGTTCAATGTTTCAGTGCCATTTTAGGTAAGTAAAACTTAATAATTATTATTTGTCACACTAATATCAGATAGGCCTTTTATCATAGAACGTAGAACTATCAAAATTATATCAGAATTACGACTTTCGCTAAAACCATTTTTGAGATGCATAAGAACGTTTAGTCCCACTGTGCGCGCTCTTATGAATCGACCTGTACACACATGTGCTAAACATAAGTAAATAATAGGACCAGTTTCCCTTTCCCCATACATCTAGCGTCTCGCGTATGGATTTCAAGTGTACCGGCGTAATGGCCCGTCCGCACTTCCGGGAATTATCATCATTTGGGCTAAAAACGTGCAATAACGACGCAGGCGCCCGAAGCACACCGCTTACAAACAGTACGCGTTTTGTACTGCCTCTACAGAAGAAGTTATGAATATGATTCAAATCTGTCAGTCCAAGATAATGTTTTAATATAACATATTGATTCAGTTCTCATCTGAGCGCCGCCACATAAACGTAATGTTAACGTTCAATCTACCTAATTCACAAGTGCATTAACCCCATAACCTCCCATATTGTGGAGGCGGTGTTTTCTTCAGAAAAACAATTCTGTACCAGGCGAATGGGCATGATTGCCATGAAAATACAAGAATTATCAGCTTGCAGCGTGCGTGTGGCGCACGTCGAGAGGTGGCTAAAGAAGAATTCATGTCGCGCTAAGGGCGATGCGAGGCGCAGAGGGTGAACGCGTGGAGGCGTTGCAAGGATGATCGACTGCTAATTACTTAACATTCAAAATGATAAATACTGGGATAGTGTCAATCACTCGGACGTCTACCTTATGAGAAAGCTAGATTTCTTCACCGTCACGGGGACGAGAGGATCTTCGAGGAATTCTGTAATCAGCAAGTGTTCACATCACCAATTATCTTTCGGCAAACGGCCTGATGTTGTGAGTGTTGTGTGTCGGCCGAGTGACCACCCTAATATGCAAAGTGATAATCAAACCCAAGTGCAAATAGTTTGAAACACTCGTGCGTCTAACAGACTCGCCTCTTTACTTCCTTGGCGAGGTACTGTAATGTCCACACATTACGGTACGTGTGAAAAGTCGAGGTAAATTATAATGTTTTACGCAATTAAGTCATGTTTGAGATGTGGTGCTGAAGGCACATGTTGAGGATACCCTGGACTGCCACCACGATCTGCCAGTAGAGGATTCTGACCTACTTTGGCCACATATGAGAAGGGGAGATGAAAGCCTTGAAAAGCTAATCATTGTTGGAAGCATGGAGGTGTAAGTAAACGAGCCCGGGGTCGATCCCCAACCAGATGGAGCGATCAAGTGAAATGCCCATCCTCAACCAAGTTTTGCTCGGTCGTCAGAGACGCGATGAACAAGCATCGGTGAAAGCAGATCATATAAACTAAGTGTAGACCATCCACATCCACCGATGACCACGATCCTCAGTCATGAGGGAGCGACCACAGAGAGAGAGTCTCGTTACACTATAGTAAACTCAAACATAGCTCACGAAACAAAACTTCACTTTAAGTAGCATACTGTTTTTACGAATCAACTGCGGCCACCCCAGTTAGCATCATTACGGGCGGGGAAAAATCCCTTTTTTACAGAAAATTGGGTAATCGACGCTCGACAGGCGGCGTGTTATTCGTCGAGTGTGACGCGGGCTTTATGCAGCCGCGGCTCTTAATCGGGCCCCTTGAGGGCCTTTGTAATCATTTTCTGCGCTCGCCGGGAACGGCCTTGCTATTAGTACCGGTTTGTTAATACGCCGTTTTCTTGCGGTTGAGATTAATGATTTGTTTGTTTGTTTGTTTATTCAAGTACTACAATATCGTATATATTACATCATTGACTTAGAATTACACGGTATTGGCTTCTGATATACACAACAATTTCACACAAATCTAAACATTTGATACTTACTATAATTCACAGAAATGTAATTTTTGTACATTGTTGACCGAACGTAAGAAGTGAACAAAGGAAACGTTTTCAAATGGAAAAATATGCGCCGTACTATCTTTATAACGAAATAAGCCAATTTAGTAATTCTGATATCTAAGCAAACAAAGAAACGTAGGCGAAAATATGCATTAATAATCGAAATCTGTCAAACCGAAGTATACAAGGTGTTACATTGAAAGTAAACGTAATACAACTCATGTTTTTTTAAACTTATCTCCCCGATGCTAAAACCCTCTGCTAGGTCTCGTGTTGTTAAAGTCATCTTAATTAATTAATATCGCTGTTCCAATTATTCATGTTTGAGAAAAAAGATTGAATCTAATTTGTAATGAAGACTTACCTTTTATTTTATCTAGGCCAATAATTTATGATAAAATGCATTCTGACACATTATTGAAGTTATTTGTCATAAAAAAAAAAAACAATTAGGTCAGGCAAGCGTGACATCATGATGGGACCACACGACGAGATTTTAATTCTGGTAGAAAACTAGCAAAAGTTAATTACGACGTATTTTAATAACTCAATTCGTGCATTTTGCCCTCTGTCGTTAATTGAGCCAGAATTGCTTAATAGTACATTACTGCAGAGGCCGGGAAGTAAGGATTTGCCGGCCGAGTACATATAGCTGGCCGAGCGAAGCGAGGCCAGATAGTTACGAGGCTGCCAACCCCATTTCCCGCCGAGGTATGTATAGTGCTTTTCTCAAATATGCAATGAAATAAATAAACTTACTAATATTACTTAACCTAAATATTAGAAACTTTCTATCAGAAAGTGACGTTAGTGACATTATATCCATAGACAATGTAAATGTCAAGTCACGTTCGGAAACCATATACACAACCAAAAGCTGTTTCAGTTTACATTTTTACCGCAAATATTGAGATGAAATATTTTAAATGTGTATTCTTGTGGTTTAGTTTGCAATTTATAATAATTGGAAATTGTTTATAATGTGTTATTTGTTATGTTCATGTCAATTTTAAATAAATAAAACTGCAAAATACAGCAAAACTCGTTTTTTGTTTTTTAATGGCTGAATGCCCTGATGCCGTGGCCCAAATAAATGTGGAATGGAAATTAAAAAAAAAATACATTGCCGACCTACGGCAATGTAAGTAAGAAATTCCATTACGTGCCAAGTGTCAAGCCGCACCGGAAACGAGGTACTTTGCGGCCTATTTTTAGGCACGTAATGTCATCATTTCATGCCATGTTTGAGAAAAGTGTATTACGTTCCATGTAAAACCCTGTAGATAGTTCCAGCAGAGTTGAGGTCACTCACACAACAACACGTCATGTAATTACACCGGGATTTTGAAATTACTGTTCTTTTTCGTACCGATAGCAAGTTCAACATGTTTGCAATGAGTTTTTCATGTACCTCTACATGTGTAATGTGTAATTATTCACCTCAAATCTCCTGGAACTACCTATATCTAAAGGGAAGCGTATTTATTTTTGTATGTTCATTTGTCCAAGTTACGAGTAAGTCGAGTATAAAATGAATTATCGAGAGCATGGAATTGGGCAATTCTAATAGCGTTTCAACCGCTCTCACTTTCCTGATAGAATTTTTGACTATTTTCCTGTAGGCTCGGATTACCATTTTCTGTTATTTTCTACAGGCACTGGTATTCTACAAAATAGCCTAAAATAGTAATCCGAGTCTACGGGGAAATGCTTCATAATTCTAGCAGGAAAGTGAGAGCGGTTGAAAGTGTTGAAACGCTATTAGAACTACCGAGTGGTTGTACCGTTCGCGTGAAAAGGAGAATAATTTAAGTATTTCTCTTAATTTAAATAATATTTAGAAGTACTATGCTCATAGTACGGGAAAATAGAAAATTCAAATATAGAATGATTGTAAACACACGATACCCTTACATAGGCATTAATTTATTTTGTTTTTATTATTTGTTGTTATATATGTATAGCGGCAATAGAATTTTGTCCTAGTCTCTAGCCATTACGGTTCCAAAGATGTGACCAACTTACAGACAGACAGCGGAGGCTTAGCTTAGCTTTTTACTAACCGTATTACCGGTTCCGTTGGTACCGTTTGGTTACGGAACCCTAAAAAATAACTCTTTATCTTTGAGGCTGAAAAATATTCCAAGTTTGAGCTAATATAAAGAAAGAAAGAAAGAATAGTACATTACATAACTAGGGTGGTAATACAAAGAAAGGCCGAGATCGCAGAAGTTTGCGGCCCGAGCTGCAAGCGAGGGACGTAAATATGCGATCGAGGGCTTTCTTCATTACCTCCCGTGTTGTGTACATCATTTTATGTCTACACTTGGCCAGAAAGCGGCTTTTTCCCTACGCGCCGCGTGCGGAAAAAGCCACTTTATGGCCAGGTGTGGCATAAAATACATTTATTTGTGACAGCAAAAAGTTACAAAACATGAGAGAAAATATAAAAACAAAGAAAACACAAAAAAAACCTCGCCACCACAAAAAGGCCCCACCTCAGCATAATGCCAACTCCAGAGCTGGCGCTGGTCTTCCGGTGGAACCAGAGGGATGTTGCAGATATTCGCATCCGCATCCGCAACCGCGGAACTTCCGCATCATTTTCAAAATCCGCATCCGCATCCGCATCCGCAAAAATCGATGCGGAGCTGATGCGGATGCGGATGTTGAACAATTCAGTACAGGAACGACTTAGCGGCAGCGCACGTGCTAGGTATTTTCGCCATTAGCCAATAAGAATCGTTACTTTTTTGTGATTCGTCAATCGAGCGCTTCCCCCACACACAAACAGCAACAAGAAGCGACGAGTTTGTTTTGTTTTGATTTCAGTATTGTAATGCGATTGTACGGTGAAGAGTCTATATAAGTTGTGTTAACAAATTACAAATAGTTAGTGAGTGGTAGTGAATGGATGTTTACTTTTGTTGTGAACTTGTGACTTTTTCGGTTCGAGTGAATAAAAAAACAATGGCACCGCCGGCGCAAAGTGCCATATGGACTTATTTTAAGCCAGATCAAAATGACCGTGAAAAAGCTCAATGCAAAATATGCCTCAAAACTTATTCTCGGAAGGGACGTACAACCACTTCCTTAAAAAACCACCTGAAATCAATGCACCCGGAGCAATATTCTTCGTTCAGCGGTGAAATTGATAAAAGATTGCAAGAACAAAAAGACGACTCGGGTAAGTTTTAATTTTGATATTTTTATTTTTCTAGTACAGAACTATAATTGATTGATAGTTAATTTTTTATAGGTAAATAGTTAATTACAGTTTGTTACATTTTATTTTAAACTCGGCATAGTGTGCGTTTCTTTTAAACTTATTCATTTTGGAAGTTGTTATTTAAAATAATTGTCATGCAATACTTTTGTAATACAGTGTAAACTCTTTATAACTAATTTCAAGGGACCGGCCATTTCCTTTCGTTATAAGAGTTTTCGTTATACGGAGGGAAGAGAAAAAATAAACCAAACTTAACCAATTACAATAATTTCTAATTTTATTACTATCAATACAATACCTAGGTAAATTATTTTAAACACATACATATATTCTGTTAACTTTGGCTGACGTGTTTTGCTATGCCAATATTTGTTTTGTATTTTTTTAAGTTTCAAAATTTCCTACAGACAATTTCGTCGCCTCCACGCTAAACTTACATATCTGTAATTTTGGTGAACTTGGATTTTAGACCTAAAGCTGTATAGGTTTAGGTCTAAAATCCAAGTTCACCAAAATTACAGATATGTAAGTTTAGCGTGGGGGCGACGATGTAATCTAAGAATAATGGCACACGTGTTAAGGCAATTAACAATAACAAAAACGAGACGGCTGTTTATGTATGACCTCAGGTATCTTTCTTAGAGATTTCGGCACCTCAAAAGATTAGTTTTGTAAGCTGGTTATAAAACAATTACACTGTTCAATATGTTGTTGATGTCTAAATTTTTCTTCGTAATAGAGAATGGCTGTTGCGTTATAAAGAGTGAATTAATGTAGGTATGGGTTTTGTAGTAAACCAACCAAATTAAACTAATTTCTACGTTATAGAAAGGTTTTCGTTATAACGAACGACGTTATAAAGAGTTTACACTGTAGTTAAACAGTTTAATCTGAATCTGAACTGAGGGAGGATTATAAAATGCCGTTAACATTAACTAAATAAGTTTGTTTGGATACAAATCCTACTATTTAAATTTACATCATCTGGGCACGGCGGTGCCCCCGCCAAGTCGAGCAAAACAAAGGCACGGCCGTACCATCCTTTTCTTGAATTATATTATTCCCAATAAATCAAAAGTTAAATAATAATATGTATAATTATTAATTATTATAATTGTCTTGTTGATCTAATTGGGAATTTGGGATGGCGGGTTTAGGTATTATTTGCAGATAGCTTAGATTAGATTCATTAGATGATCTACAAATAATACCTAACTAGGGTGTTTTTGCGAAAATCTAAACTGAATAACTCATACCGCTTACCTAAATGGGTCTTGCCACGTAATATATGATTAAGTCTAAGTACCTATACAAAACAGTTGGCAAAAAAGTAAAAAAAAAAGTATTTTGCACTAAATTGCTTATCCGATTGTTTTTTGTTCCAGATAAACATGTCACACCTTTGCAAGCTGCTAAGAAACAACTTTCTTTAGAGGAAGTCGTCCAAAAAGAAAAAAAGTGGGACTTGAACCATCCCAATTCAAAGAAAATTGACAAACTCATCGGAGAAATGATTGCACTTCAAAATTTACCATTTAATTTTGTTGAAGGACTAGGATTTCGGAGACTTATGCAAGAAGTTGCACCAAAGTATAATTTAAGGGGGCGCAACTTTTTTACTGATTATGTTTGCAATGAACTGTACGAGAAAGTTGCTGAAAAAGTCACGGAATCGGTTCAAAAATTTGATTACATGTCGTTTACTACTGATATTTGGACAGATCCAAGCTCTAATGCTTCTTTGCTTAGCCTGACATGCCATGGAATAGCGGAAAACTTTGATCGATCAGCTATTGTGTTAAAATGTGAGACATTTGATGATCGTCATACTGGCGATATAATTGCCGAAAAATTTGACTCAATGCTCTCTGAATGGAATATTACAAAGGAACAAGTACACTGCATGATTCGTGACGAGGGGTCTAACATGAAAAGAGCCATGCGAGAAGCAGGTTTAAATGATTTAGATTGCACGGTTCATAAAATGCAGCTAGCTATACGACGAGGTTTAGAGTCTCAAGAAAATATAAAACAAGTCAAACAAAAATGTAAGAAAATTGCAACTCATTTTAATCATTCCACAATTGCTCAAAAAACGCTTGAAAAGATTCAAGATAGACTTAATCAACCGCATCTCAAAGTATTCCAAGACTGCGTAACCAGATGGAACAGTACTTTCTATATGTTCGAGCGATTTTTAAAGGTAAAAGACGCATTAAGTCTTTACATGAATGACAGTGGAATGGACCCAATCATGCCAGAAGAGTGGAAAGTAATCGAATGCTGTGTCCAGTTACTCAAGCCTTTTGAAGAAGCGACACGAGAATTAAGCAGCTCTGAGACCCTCATATCATCTGTGATTCCAATAACTCAAATGCTTATGAAAAAACTGGATGATAATTTAACTAGATCACAGGACTTTGATCCTATTCGGCTGGCTGTCACCACTTTAAAAACGGAAATGTCTTCTAAATTCTCGGCCTTGATAGAAAACAAATTATTTTCTATATCCACTTATTTAGACCCACGCTACAAGCACAAATTCTTCACACCGTTGACTGAAGAAAAGATAAAAGAAGACATATTACAGGTGAACAGAAACCGTCGTCATGATGATGATGACAGCACGTGTTCTTCAGTCTGCAACCAATCTAAAAGAATGAGAATGGAAGATTCATCAGATTTGGTACAATCGATAGACTATTCATCATCACAACCTGGCACATCGGGCATCGCTCGGAAGCCCTGCTTAAAAACTGATCTGCAAGCGATGCTAGACTCCTCAAGTGAAGAAGAAGACCTTGTCCAGCAGAGATCTGACAGTCCCGGAACAGATCTTAAAAAGGAGTTGGCGCAATATCGCAGCAAGAAACGGACAAATGTATCGGATAATCCTCTTATCTGGTGGAAAGATAATGAAGAGTTTAAATTGTTATCTGGCATAGCACGTAGATATTTATCTCCTCCCCCAGCCAGTGTTCCTAGTGAACAATTATTTAGTGCTGCAGGTCTCATCTATGACCCGCTGCGAAATCGTCTACACCCAGAAAAGGCAGCCAAATTACTGTTTATTAAATATAACATACCTACGTTTATGTTCAAATATTAAAAATCTATTTTTTTTGCTATATAAATGACTGCAATGTAAAACTTGATGTTTTTTTATGTACCTATTTTGACATCCGCATCCGCATCCGCATCCGCGGATGTGGCCCGTCTAAAATCAGCATCCGCATCCGCATCCGCGGATGTCAAAAAAACGACATTCGCAACATCCCTGGACAGGGCGACGTCACGGCGAGTCTTTTCTGGTTGTATCGATTAACACTACTTAAAGTGAACATAGTAAATATAGACACAACTTTACATTCAGTTGCATGTTTGAAATAAAAACATTTCACCAGGACAGGCCGCAATCCACAGCGCAATATCAATCACTCAATTATCTAGCGCATACAATGTCAGGCCATAATTAACAGAAAAACGTGGAGGGCGGAATGCAAGCGCGACAGCTCGATTAGCGGTTTCAATTTCAGCAACGTGACGCGGTGCGTGCGTGACGAACGTGACAGCCACGTGACCGTCACGTGACGCCGTGACGTCGCGTGTCGTGGCGAGCTAGCGTCACGAGCATTCCGAATGGCGTTAGATGTTTTTTGGTGACGTGCTGTTGGCAGTATTCCGAACAGACTTTATTTTGAGACATTCTTATGTAGACTTAATTTGTTTGATTATTTGGTTTAAGGGCATTTTTATTTTAAAATCTACGGTTAGACGAAATTTAAGCTATGTTCAAATACCGTCTAACCTGTCAGTCCGTGACGAAATGAACGGAGTTTGACACTAATCGTCAGTTTTGTAACGACCTGCTAACTGTCAGTTAAGAACGCACTTTAAATAAAAAAGCCCTTAAATCTTGCGACAAGTTTAAGCGCTCTGGACATAAATAGAATACTTATGCTCATACGAAGGGCATGCAGTACCGGGAAATTTTAATATGGCAGCACCGGGAATTCCCGGTACTGCACGCCCTAATCATACGTGTGCTAACGCCGGGCATGCACACCAAAGTGATGTAGCAAAATACTTTATCGACAAAAACTATCGATGTTACTATCAAGATCAAGAATATCAAGATCTTATTCTACAATAATAAATATCATTCATTCTAAATAAGGGGTTGGATACCGGTATTTTCTCCATACAAAAATATCGGTATTTATTCCGTTCTTTCGTTTATTATTTCATTTTTTAATAGGACAATCTAATAATACGATTATTACTTAAACACATTATTCAGCCTTACATAAAAAGCATTAAGTACTTAATTCAAAATATTGGGCTATTTCGGGGTTCGAATCCTGTTCTATATACGTTTTAAAATAAATACAATAAACAAATTAAAAAAATCATTTAGAGCCAATTAAGTTTTCTTCGCGTATTTGTGTATGTCGGGATATTCACTAATCCACGAGTTAATAAAATATTCACGTGTTTTTGTTTTGGGCAGCATAATTGACATAATATTGAACCTCTTTCCGGTGGTAAAGGTTTTAATGCGCACTTGTACAATATACATATAAAATCTATTAACTAATATATAGATATTTTATTTATCGATATCAAATCCCTACAACTTGCCCCGAGTTAGGACACGTATGCAGTTATGCGTTATGCTTAAGTCACTGGTCATAGTTTCTTGTCAGTACCGTCGACTGGGGTGGGGTTACTCTGATTCACGGGGTAACATTGATCATCAATTTTTAAACCCAAATACCTTTGATTTTGAACACGTTTATTAAGTATTTTTATTGAGGTAGCCTACCTTAAAAAAAATGTTGTGTTGACAGAGCCTCGGGTGGCGTAAAAGATTATTGAGATAATGATAGGAGCAAAATATATAATTTTTATCCGACAGTGACATGGAAAGAAAGGTTACTTATTTCACTCAAATCACAAAAAATGTTTTACACAAAATCAGAATCTTTTTTAGTCTGTATGTATTTCATTCTCTTAACTAAGCGGTGAAAATGCTACCTGGGTAGGTACCCTTTGGAGCATGAATATTATAACACCCGTCGGCTACTTCACCAAGAAGGTCCTATTTTGATAGGAAAATGGAGACTTTTACGTCTTTCTTGCAAGAAGGGCCGTAAATCAACCGGACGGATCCACCCGAGGCAATAAGCCATAAACATAATTACCATACGCTGATATTGGCACGGTGTAAATACATAGACTACATACAGGGTGTAATCGTTAAATGGACCCAGGCGATTCTGTAAATATATGAGATGTCCGGTACATTTCGTCCAGCTCTTAATTAATTTAATACTAACTTGATACTAACCTGACGTCCCCGACTGTGGGAGAGGCAGGAGAGCGACTCATCTCCTGCATTACCAAATTAATCAATTTCATGTACTTGGGTAACATCCATCCGGATATTGTACCCATCTTATACGGCGCAAATCTAATCGCCCTAACAAAAAAAGACGGAGGAGTAAGGCCAATCGCTGTTGGTGCAACACTTCGCCGACTGGCCTCTAAAATTGCAGTTCGACACATCCTACCCAAATTGCAAAAATTATTCGAACCCGTCCAGTTAGGCTTCGGAATTCAAGGAGGCTGCGAGGCTGCTGTGCATGCCCTCCGGACCTACCTTAGCGACGGCCAGTGCGAAGTGTTGCTGAAAATTGACGTCAAGAATGCTTTTAATTCGGTAAACAGGGACGCCTTGCTCTCCGAAATTAAATCTCACATCCCCGAAATCTATAACTATCTCCTCCACTGCTACGCGGATCCAACGAAGTTGATGTACCGATCAAACGAATTGTCATCCGAAGTCGGATGCCAGCAAGGTGATCCCCTGGGGCCAGCAATTTTCAGTTTGGCAATAAATTCAATAATTCAAAATTTGTCGTCAAAATTTAATGTATGGTACTTAGATGATGGGACCCTAGGAGGCGAAGCAGACTCTGTACTATCAGATCTTTCTTTAATAATTGATAAATTCAGATCCATCGGCTTAGAACTAAATTTTAATAAATGCGAACTATATATTCCAAATTCCTATAATGATATCGACAACCTTAAACTTAAATTCAACCAACTTGCACCGAATATTAAAATACTAGAAAAGAGTACGCTTTGCCTCCTAGGATCCCCCATTTTTGAAGACAGTTTTCCAGAATATATTCAAAATTCCGTATCTAAATTTGAAAATCACTCTCATCGTTTGCTTGAAATTAGTCCGCATTACGCATTGTCAATTATTAAATTCTGCTTATTCGTTCCTAAATTAACTTACGTGCTCCGCTGTTCCCCACTTTGGAAACATCAAAATCTTTTATTACAAATAGATAACCTAATTAAAAGTAATTTAGAATCCATTCTCAATACTCAACTCAGCGAGCAGTCCTGGACTCAAGGATCCCTTCCCATCCGGTACGGTGGTTTAGGGATCCGCAAAATTTCTGATGTCGCGTTACCAGCTTTTTTGTCGTCAGTCCACAGCTCGATCAGTCTCATAGGAAAAATCCTACGCACAAACTATGAGACCTCGGGCCTGGAAGACGCTAAAAATGCCTGGTCAATTGCGTGCCCCAGCCAAAATTTTCCTGAAAATTCAAAATCGCAAAGGAGCTGGGACGACCCCATATCCAAATTAACCCAAGATTCCCTATTCAGCCAATGCTGTGCTACCGGACGAGCCAGATTAATAGCTGTAGGGACCAAGGAAGCCGGCTACTGGCTCCACGCCCACCCCTCAAGAAATATAGGCACCTTCCTTGAACCCAATACCCTCCGACTAGCAGTTTGCCTCCGCCTCGGGGTCCCGGTCTGCGCCCCACATCAGTGTCCCTGCGGAAGCGACGTGGACCGTCTAGGGCACCACGGACTTTCCTGCCAAAAAAGTGCAGGCCGCTTCTCAAGACATGCCGCTCTCAATGACATCATCCGTCGATCTCTTGCGTCGGTCAATGTGCCGGCTATTTTAGAGCCTATCGGCATTTCAAGAAATGACGGCAAGAGACCGGACGGGATGTCATTGATTCCGTGGAGTATGGGACGGGTGCTAGTGTGGGATGCGACTTGTGTAGATACACTAGCCCCGTCACATCTCCACCGAACCTCAACAAGGGCGGCAGCAGCAGCAGAGGCGGCAGAAAACGCCAAGGTCGGAAAGTACAGTGGTCTCGGCGCAGAATACGATTTCGTTCCTTTTGGCGTCGAGACCCTTGGTCCGTGGGGCCCTGGCGCCCTGAGTCTCTTCAAGGAGTTATCGAAGAGACTCAGGGAAACGACGAGGGACCGAAGAGCTGGCAGCTTCCTCGCTCAACACATCAGCATTACAATCCAGCGAGGAAATGCTGCCAGCATCTTCGGCACCATGCCGCAGGGGCCATTTTTAGATCTATTTTAGTTTCAGCTTATTTAATTATTATTTAGTTTTTAGTACATTTAATTTTAACTATGCTTTTATTTTAATGTTCTTTAAGGGTTTATTTTGTATTAGGTTATCGATGCTTGTATTAATAAAAACTTGATAGTCTTTAATCTAATTGATGATGCGAAAATGATCAAGTAAATGTAATATATTTAGATAGAAGGAATTTTAAATTTACTTACCAGAATTGTTGGCGTAAATCGCAACATCACAGTTACTGTCATGTCTCTAGCAAAATATCAATTAATTTCACCAAACCTGACATAATGAGTAAAATTACATAAAAATACAATTTTAGAAATTTTCCAACATTTAGTATGACGTTCTTAACAGAACTCTCGTCACAATATTAGATTTTTTTAATTCTGTATTTAAGAAGTTTTTGATTTGGTTTTACTCATTGGGTTGGGTAACATCCTTTCCATATCAGTTTTAAAGGTTTTTGATGCATTTTATGATCACGGAATAATCGCCTGGGTACGCTGAACTATTACACCCTGTATACGTCAACACAGTTCACAGAACGTGGTTCATTCGAACATAGGTCTTAAGTTGTTCCAGATTGGGTCCGATTTATAACGAAGCGGGTGAGATACGAGCTCGCGAAACTGCGACCAACTTGATGCGAGGCATCAGAGTAAAGTTATAGGCGATAAGTTATGTAAAGGTGGGTTTAGACCAAACGAATTCTAACACATTCTAACCCCACTAGATTCTAGGTTAGAATGTGTTAGAATTCGTTTGGTCTAAACCCACCTTAAGACTATAACTGAGGTAGGTACATCTCAGAGCTAACTCTGTTCCACTAGTAGCCATCTTGAATGGTAAGTCATTAGCAATAGAGCTGAGTATGTAAACTATAATTCTGTGGGTCTAGTGAAAAGGGATACAAGTCACATTTAACCTAGAAGCAAAAGAGCTTAAGTCATACAATGGAGTTGTAACCTTTTGTTCCTGGTATAAATATGACTTGCACCCCTTTTCACTAGACAGAATTGAGCATTAACGTGTCAACCACTAGAACGTTTACCTTAATACATATTTTCTCATACATGCGATGAAATATCGACATTACGTGCCTTATAATAGGCCGCATAGTACCACGTTTCCGGTTCGGCTAAACGAGAGGCGTTTAATATGATTTCATACAACATTGCCGGCCTAGGAACGGTAACATAGCCGCATAGGAAAATAAAAAGATGGGGAGGAAACAAAAATTTTGGGTAGCTAATCGTTACACTCCCCGCATTTAGTGACTGAATCCTGCCATACTTTGGCAGTAGGTCGACTTTGGCCGTATAGGTTCGCGCGTCTGTGTGAGTGCACTCCATACTCATACTCATTTATTGATAATATTATAAAATATAACATGTCAAGGTTTTGTGGTTATATTAAATTAGATTACTTATCTTAAAATATACATACTGGAGCATGGAGCGCATTGGTAAATCTTTGCTTGTAGTGCGTTCGTACACGGCGCGCACACATTCAAGCGCACGATGTACCTTTTGTAGAAAGAAAAGTTACTGTATTATACTGTGATCCTGCTCTAGTTTGTGGTAGGAGTGTGTCGCTTTGTGGGATATCGATCTGCCACTAGAATCGTCGGCCATCGATTCTACGAGCAATATACACTGCCTTTTGCCCCTTAGCTTCATAATTTTTCGAAATATTTCGTATAGGTTACTTTGATTCTACTAAGATTCACTTTATTATACCTAACGAGTCTCTGTTTCGGTTTGGGCAAAAATGTTTTCGTATGTCGGACAGACTGTTCTCCTCTACAGTACGTCTAGCATAACTGGCCGCGATTTCGCTTCTCGCGCGACAGAGCATCACCTGTCACTGTCACACTATATTGAGTGGAAAGAGATAGGTAGCATTTGTCGCGCGACAAAGAGTCGCGTGTCACAGTTGTGCTAGAGGTACAGGTCGCATTTCTCAACCGATTCTCGTGAATTGTTCGATAAATTATAAGTTTATGGAAATTTCTCAAAATGGCGGATAGCTTTACTTACTTTATAGCTTACAGCGAGTAGTTTTCGATTGACAGTTTAGATTTTTTGTTTCGATAACTTTTTATGGATTGAATCTTTTCCCAGCACTACTTCGAATTAAAACAAAAAAGCCAAAAATGATACCTATAGTATCGCTGCACCAATTCGTAAATCAACCCGATACACGGCGGTATATGGTTTGACGTTTACTCAATAATTTAATATATCATACGCAGAGCATCCATGTTTGCAGAGAAAATTCAGGATAATTCGGTAACGTAACATGAGCGCTCCAATTATTTGCCATTAGTTGCATTTAACATTTTCAGTTTTTCTTTCATTTTTTTAACAACAACGCCATAAGTATTATATTATTACTATTATTTTATTTATTTATTAAAACGTACAGTTTAACATACATTTAGGAACAGTGTCCCACAAAACCGATAATAAGGTTTGTCTGTGGAATCATTTTTATTTATTTATTTTATTTATTTATTTTATTTATTTATTAATACATGTTAACATGACATTACAGTAAAAAAACCAATGCGTCATGAAACGTAGAAATAAAATAACTATTTAGGCGACGAAACGGCGTGGCCCCGTTGCATCGTCGTCTCTGGTGTAGGATTCGGCAGGTTGCCCCGAAACCGTCGAAACACGACACCCTTCGGCCAGAAGTCAGCACTTGCGATGGTTTCCTGCAGCGGCCGCGGCACGCGCACCACAAACGAGCTGAAGTGCACATAGTGGCGCGAACGCAGCTGGAACACCCTCAGCGAGAAGCCGGTCTTCTGACGAACGTACTCCGCCACCTCATCAGCCGTGGCGGTGTAATGTAGGCGCGATACATATAGCGCCTTGCCCGGTGTGGCGACCCGCAGACCAGAACCGACCGGTTCTGCAGTACCACACTGACTCTTGCGCGGGTTGCGCTTCCTCGACACCATTGTGAAGCCCTCCTTATCCACATCGGTGCGCGGGGGCTTCTCCTTTGGAGGAACCCGAACTTCACGCGCTCTTGATGGCGCGTCTCTCCGATTGGCTGCGACAGACCGACCGGCTACGGCATCAGCATAGCGATGACGTGATTTAGACGAAGGGGCGGGGGGAGGCCCGGCGCGGAGGGGGCACGCGGGCAGTGGAACGGCATGCGCAGTGTCAGCAACATGCAAACTGACCGAGTCGACACTTGACGCCCGGTCATTACTCTTGGAATTTGACGTCACTGGTGACCGAGTTTCTGGGGCACTATTACGCAAACTGATGATTTCTTTGCGTAACTCGGCTATAGTAGCCTGTGAATCGTCAAATTTTCTCAAAATTTCAGCCATGCCTGCTTTAAGGGCCACGATTTCCTTCAGCAGGCCACTCACGTCGACATGTTCTGGAATGCAGGACGGCAATCTGGAGACCTCCGTCGCCACGAACTCAGGCAAGTCGCTCTCTCGCTCCCTCAGAACATCAACGATGTCCTTAAGGGATTTTTTTTTCCGGATTCGTCTCCTCTCCGGTGAGGTATAACTGTGCCGGCGATCATGAGTCTCTATATAAACTACTTATAGTACGTGTATATTAAGAGGAAACAGGAGGGCAGTTTTTCCATACAAACGTAGTCCCCTGTTTCCTCCCTGGATAATGCCAGTAGAGCAATAATTTCTTGTCCAAAAATCTAGGGCTACTATTGCTATGTTCCTATGTTTTCCTTTTTACGATAAATTGATTCTCAAAAGAGATATTAACCTTCAAAAACCTAAAAAAATGCCAGATTTTCCGCTGTGTTCACAAAGCCAGAAAACAAATTTGACTAGATTATTAAAAAAAAAAGAAAACATAGGAACACGGCCAAAGCCTTTTTTTTATGTTTAATGAAAAAATTAGTTAAATAGGTTAAGTTTTGGGGAAGAAATCAGGGGACTACGAAACGTTGTTTTCATGAAATTTTAAAAGGTATTTTCGGCCCAAGCTGCAGTTGTCTCTATCACGCTCTGTGGGGGAGAGGCGGGCAGTGCGGGACAGCGACCCATTTTACAAATACCTAATTTTCAATTCTCTCGACCTTACTGTTTCCTCTTAAGTTAAAGTGCTTAAATAAGTAGTGTTTTTTAAGAGCCTTTAAAATCGGTTTTCCGGCTTTATAAAAAGGAGGAGATTATATAGTCAGTTGATTCGTTTTAATATACATGTTTGTTTCATTATTCTTTTAAATATTAACCTTGGAACTCCAATATTTCAAAACCGGTTTGAATATTTCCTTAATTGAAGGGGGTCTCTTTTAATACTATGGATAGAGTATAAACCGTTTAGTATTTTACAGGATCTCCTGCATTTGCTACTGCTGTATTGGTTTAATGTTTGAGTTAGTTTTTCTTAGAAATTATTGAATTGTTTATTAACATTTTGTACAGAAATTAAAAACAGAATAATCAAAACGTTTGTCTTGACTGACTTGCTCAAATTGTAAAATGTAAAGAAACTAAAATAAAAACAAGTCAATAAAAGCAATAATCTCCAAGTATATAGATACGGTCCTTCCACCTAAAGCCAGACTTACACTTGTATGTAAGAAATTTTCAATCCTCTCCTAGCGATTGGATTGGATTGGATTGAAAATTTCATACAAATTGCATTTCAATCCGCGTCGCGTCTCGTCTCGCCCTGCCGGTGGAAAACCACCTTGAGTAAGGACGCAGCTATACGTTAGACTGAGATAGTAGACGGAACTAACAGGTGTAAACTTACCGGTGTAAGTCTGGCCTAGAGATAGTTTAAATCGGCCATTCTCACGAAGTATGTCTGCGGTCACCTAATTACCGCGACGCTGTTTTCATACTAAATATATGGAGACGCGGTAATTAGACGCAGGCATACTTCGTGAGAATGGCCGAAATCCTATCTCAGTTATTATACAAAATTACTACCAATATTTAAAATGTATTGCAGGCAGGTAATTTTTAAAACACGTGCGACCTATTGTTCCGCTAAAACGACAACACGGGACTGGAATTTAAAACGTCACGTTCCAAAGAAAAAAGACAATTGCGCTTTTTTCTGCAAAGAACAAATAAAATTAAACACTTGTCCGGGCAAAAGCGTGAATAATGGATACCGCTGCAGGCTGCAGTCACGCGCCCGTACTGCTGACGTCGGGGAACTTCGGGACAGTTCGGCGTAGTTCGGGTTTGCAGATGCGAAGTGTGGCCAACTAAGTTTGCGTGCCGAGGAAATTGGGTCCTGATATGGTCCTGATACATGGTCTCATACATGGCACTCACGGACTTTAATTGTTGAGCCATTTAGGGTTCACCTTACAATAGTCGTGTCATAGATTGTGTATTACACGACAAAATTACACTGAACAATAGAATCATTCAACGCGTGCGCCTAAGCCACGCCTCCATATCGTCGCTATACTTACTCAACCACGTATCTACTCGAATAGTTTGATAGAAAACGCACCGGTGTTACGAGTAGAAAAGTGCGATTTTCCTATGAAACTATTGGAGTAGATACGTGGTTGAGTAAGTACAGCGGCGATATGGTTCTCTGGCTTTAAAAACTCCGGGGGAATTGGAAACGCCCGCCACGCGCGCGGCAAAAAACCGAGTGAAATCCACATGGCAAGGTTCATTAGGTCGCGGCATCTACTCTACTCCAATACGAGTATGTTTGTGTTTATTGTCTGTCCCTTGCCCCTGTTCTCATCGAAGCGTTATCGAATTCCCCAAATAAGTTGGCTAACTAGAATCCTGTAACGCGGCTCAAACACTAGTTACGGACCCCCATTTCGGTCGCGCTGGGACATATTAGCGGATATTTGCGGGAAATTGCGGGAATCCGTTAATGCGATGTTTCCCGCAATACACGAGTCGCTGGCTTAATAATAAAAGGCTGTGTTCGAGCCAATATATTCACGGGAAATTTGGGTTCTTTAGAATTTAATGCAAAACCACAGGTTTTATTACAATTATTAATATATTGGTCACGTTTAATTTTCACGCATTCTGTCTTTGTAAATACTTAATTATTTTATGAATGAATTTTGAATGCAGTGCCGTTTGGTGCCTTTCCACCAGAGAGGTGCTATGGGTACGTTTGATATTCACCAATCATATTGGTTCACATTGCATAGCAGTGGTAAAAACGGGTGGAAAGATGCGTGCTCTACTTATAGTTGCGTTCTAAGGATACGTGCTAGAAGGTCGCGCGTGGTGTAGCTATGTGCAGAGAAGAGTACCTTCAGCGCGCCTTTGTCACCGAAAGTATAACCTACCTGTGCGCGATCGCGCGTCTGTGTCAATGTCACTAAATATATATGAGAATTATAAGAAAACACGTGAAAAAATTATATGGTCCTTATTTTAAAATGTAGCCGCGCAGGATTTTCTGCAATAAGACTATCCACGCACTTCAGATGGTGCATGTGATCAAAAGATCGGGATAGTGGGGCACGGGGGCAGCTAGAATTCTAGAAAAGGTTGTGTCTGGAATTACCCCGCGTCCGTATTTATCCCACAATCCGCTACATAATTTCGTAGCGAACGTATACCTTTCTGTTGATATTTATCAAGATAAACACTACTAGCGCCACCTATAGTCCTACTTGTGCAACAATTGTGTGGTGGCAGTTATTATTAAAAAATATATTTAGTCTGTGGTAAAAACTCAAGCAGTTGTTTTATTAGGTTATGGGCCCAGCACCTATTTAATTAAAAGTTAATAGTTTTTCGTGATAAAATGGCTTCAAATTACATCGTCAACGTTCCAAAACTCAAGGGACGAGAAAATTACGACGAGTGGGCATTCGCGGCCGAGAACTTTTTGATTTTGGAAGGCATCGATATAACAAAGGAAGTGAAAGTTGCTGACAAAGCTGTTGCCGCCGTTGAGGTTCAAAAAGCGAAGGCGAAGTTGATTATGACTATCGATTCATCCCTGTACGTGCACATTAAAAGTGAAAAAACAGTGTATGAAGTGTGGAATAAGTTAAAATCACTTTTCGATGACTCCGGGTTCACACGAAAAATTTCCCTGTTACGGAGTTTAATTTCGATTCGCCTAGAAAACAGTGACTCAATGACGGCATATATAACTCAAGTCGTGGATACAGCGCAGAAATTGAGAAGAACTGGCTTTGACATCAACGAGGAGTGGGTCGGGTCATTATTGTTGGCAGGTCTACCCGAAAGATTTTCACCAATGATTATGGCGGTTGAACACTCGGGCATCGTCATTTCCTCTGATGTCATCAAATCCAAGCTTCTGGACATGAGTGGAGACACTGGCAACACCGAATCCGAAAGTGCATTTTTATCCAAAGGTTGGCGTAACAAGAAAAATGGTAAAATTAGCAGCAACGAAACGCAATCTCGATCTGTCAGTGTCAAAAACGTGAAATGCTATAAATGCAAAGCTACGGGGCATTATAAAAACAAATGTCCTTTTTTGAAAGAAAAACAAGAAAATGTGTTTAGTGCGATGTTTTTAAATGGCAAATTCAGTCAAAATGATTGGTATATAGACTCGGGAGCGAGCACGCACTTAATAGCCAGCGAAAAACAGATAATTAACAAGTCACATAATCTCGCAACGAAAGAAATCATCGTCGCGAACCAAGTGAGTGTACCGGTTTTGTGTTCGGGAGACACACGGATTACGACTCTTGCGGATAATACGGAGCATGAGATTACTGTTAAGAATGTTTTGTGTATTCCAAATCTGACAACTAACTTATTGTCTGTTAGCCAGCTGATTGAGAATGGCAACAAGGTAGATTTCCAGAAGGGAATGTGTTACATTAGAAATCGGCAGAATGAGCTAATTGGAGAGGCCAAGTTAGTGAATGGAGTATATCGATTAAACATCAAGTCGACAAGTTTGTTAGCAGCTTCAGCAACAGTGTCGGGTATGGATTGGCATAGACGGCTAGGCCATATCAATAGTAAGGATCTCAATGCTATGAAAAATGGTGCTGTAGAAGGGTTGATGTACAATGACAGGGCAGATGCCAGTAAGCTGAATTGTACGGTTTGCTGCGAAGGTAAACAAACCAGATTACCCTTTCCACAAAGCAATAATAGAAGTAAAGCAGTGTTAGAAATTGTACACGGCGATGTTTGCGGCCCAATGGAGACCCAATCTATCGGGCAGTTCCGGTATTTCTTGCTTCTCGTGGACGACTACAGCAGAATGACATTTGTGTATTTTCTGAAGAATAAAAATGAAGTCTTCAAATGTTTTCAAGAGTTCAGGGCTAGAGTGGAAAGACAAATGAATACTAAAGTCAAAGTTCTAAGGACTGACAATGGCACAGAATTCTGTTCAAATGAAATGAAGAATTATTTGAAACAGTGTGGTATCATACATCAGCGCACCAACCCTTACAGCCCAGAGCAAAATGGATTGTGTGAGAGGTTTAATCGAACCATTGTAGAGAAAGCAAGGTGTCTTCTCTTTGATGCAAAATTTGAGAAAAAATTTTGGGGTCACGCGGTGCATACAGCTGTGTATTTGAAAAACAGATCATTAGCTTCAGGATTAGATCAAAGAACGCCTTATGAACTCTGGACAGGTAGAAAACCAGACGTCAGCCACTTGCGTATGTTTGGGAGTACAGTCATGTCCCATGTCCCGAAAGAAAAGCGTCTGAAGTGGGACAAGAAGGCAGTGAAGCATTATCTTGTTGGATATGCCGATGACACTAAAGGATACCGGCTATACAATCCTGTCACAAAGAAGATAATCACTAGCCGAGATGTCACCATCATGGAGCCAGCGTTAGACTCAGATATGGCACAGATTACTGTGGAAGATAAAACAGAGTCTATATCGGGTACTGCAGAGAAGAAGTGTAAGTCTGCGGAATCAACGGAGTCAGATATGGCACAGGTTGTGATAGAAGATGTGCCAGAGTCATCATCAATTCCTGAGGTGGAAAATGAAAGCACAGATTTCCTGGATGTGGACCAGACCCAGTCCACAGTATATTTGGACGACAGCTCCTATATACCGGATAATCTGACAGGCAGTTCTTCAGATGAGTTCTTCGACAGTACTCTGACTGACTCGGAGAATGTGGTACAGCCAGATGATCCCCAGCCTACCAAAAGAGAGAGGCGAAAACCTGATAGGTATGGCTTTAGTAACATGTGTATTGAGCAGAATAGAACCATATGTGGGGATGAGATCACATACAGAGAGGCCATGAACGGACCTGAGTCTGAGCAGTGGATTAAAGCGATGGAAGAAGAGCTCCAGTCATTTAAGAAAAATGAAGCGTGGGAAGTGGTAGATAAGCCTGAGCAGGGAACAGTAGTGCAGTGTAAGTGGGTATTCCGAAAAAAGTTTGATAGTGATAACAATGTGAGATATCGTGCCAGACTTGTGGCAAAAGGATTCACACAAAAAAAAGGTATAGACTATGATCAAACTTTTTCACCTGTGTTAAGATATACAACATTAAGGCTATTGTTTGCTTTAAGCGTAAAGCTAGACTTGCAAATGACTTATTATGATATTACCACGGCCTTCCTCAATGGTTATCTCAGTGAAACAGTTCACATGCATTTACCTGCCAATTTTGACTGTAAAGAAAGAGCAAATAAAGTTTTGAAATTGAAAAAAGCCATTTATGGTCTTAAACAATCAGCGAGGGCATGGTATAAACGTGTAGATGATTGTTTACAAGAAATTGGGTACAAAAAATCCATGTATGAGTCATGTTTGTTTATTAAGCAGAATGGTAAATCACGAACTTATGTTGCATTGTTTGTTGATGATTTTTTCGTATTTTCAAACTGTCCAACAGAGACAGAGTACCTGAAAAAGGAGCTTAGTTCTAAATTTGAGCTAAAAGATTTAGGTGAAATTAAGCAGTGTTTAGGTATGCGAGTACAAAAAGAAAACAATGTTGTAACTTTAGATCAAACTGGATTTATCGAACAATTGACAAACAAATTTAATTTGGAAAATTGTAAACCAATGAGTACACCAATGGAAGTAAATTTAAAACTTGAAAAAGATAATACTTGCCATACTAAATACCCTTACCAACAGCTGATTGGTAGTTTATTATATTTGTCTATACTTACTCGTCCAGACATATCTTTTGCAGTTTGTTATCTCAGTCAGTTCAATAATAGTTATAATGAAACTCATTGGAAGCATGCAAAACGTGTTCTAAAGTACTTACAGAGTACTAAACATTTGGGTTTGAGATATGTAAAAGATGATACTGATCTAACTGGTTATGTAGACGCAGATTGGGCGTCTGATACTCTGGATAGGAAATCGTTCACTGGTTACGTTTTTAAAATGTCAGGGAGTGTCATATCCCATGAATGTAAAAAACAGCGAACGATAGCCTTATCAAGTACAGAGGCGGAGTACATGGCCATCTGTGAGGCTAGTAAAGAGGCCATATACCTCAGAAATTTGTTAGATGAATTAGTTTGTAGAGATAAGTCACCTGTTCTGTTATTCAATGATAACCAAAGCGCGCAAAAGCTTACTGAAAATAATTTATTTCACAAAAGAAGCAAACACATTGATGTTAGGTATCATTTTGTAAGGACAGCCGTAGAAAATAAGTTTGTGAAAATTCAATACTTGAATACTGCTGATATGCCTGCTGATATTTTCACAAAAAGTTTATGCTCACCTAAACATTATAAATTTGTTAAGCAATTGGGGATTGTGAAAGTTGTAAGAGCATAGACTTTTATGCAATACAAATATCTTATTGTATCTATACAGTATCATGCAGTACAATACCTATTGTTTTTTTTTTGTGTAACCTTTGTATTATTTAAGGGAGTGTGTTTATATTGATAAGGGAGTGTGTTGATATTTATCAAGATAAACACTACTAGCGCCACCTATAGTCCTACTTGTGCAACAATTGTGTGGTGGCAGTTATTATTAAAAAATATATTTAGTCTGTGGTAAAAACTCAAGCAGTTGTTTTATTACTTTCACATCCACGTGAACCACGATATATGATGGTACGGCTAACGCAGTATTTATTCGCGATTGTCTATAAGTCAGTACGGTGCTTGCTGGGGAAAACCCATACCATTATTACGGAGCAAATTTTTACTGTCATGTGGGGCACAACAACGATGACACTATCGTCGAAACAGAGTGTAATCTCAAACTCGAGTTTGACTCTGACTCACACAGATGCAACACACACACACAGTACGGCGCTTACCGCAGTCGTTCTATAAGATCATATATGTATGGCGAAAATTTACTGTCATTCTAGTACATTCCATAATATACCAGCACCTGAGTGTGATCTGCTAGAGTGGCGATGGGGAGCTGTGTGTCGGGAGTGTTTGAGATTTTGCGAGGCGATGGATAATAGGCAGTCTACTATTCCTACATGTTAATGTTAAGTTTAGTATGTAGTTCCATGGTGTATTAGTCTTAAGACTGTAATGCTGTGTAACATAGATAAATAAATAAATACAGCCGGCGAACGTGTTAATGTAAATAACATCAATTTATCCCCTCGATAGCCAAACCAGCCCCACAAGATTAACTAACCCTGTTTTGGACGCAACTAATCTCGTTAGCGGCGACATGACACCCAACACTTAATTATTGCCACTGCCTTAGGATATTTACTCAAAATCAGCTTCAGACTACAAGGTGAATACACCGGGCTATAAATTTAAGAATAAACTGTACATCCAGTAGGCTCGGGTTAGTAATTTTTAACATTATTTCAAATTTCGAATCGATAGCAGCAGTTGTTCCTGGCTGTGATACACGGACAGACATACATACGCGCCTAGTCGACAGTAGACATAGTCGCATCATAAGGGCTCCTTGTTTACCATTTTGGTACGGAACCCTAATATTTACAACTAGATAATGCCCGCAGCTTCATTCGGCGGGGGGGGGGGGGGGTGAAATAAGGAGGTAAGGCTGCGTTTCCACCAGAGCTGTGCGAGGAAAAAAATCCACCAATCAACGTGCCTAGCCTCGCTCAGCGCGGCCCGGCATTGGTGGATTTTTCTCGCACACCGCTCCGCTACGTTCTGGTGGAAATGCAGCCTTAAAGTACCCTGTGTGTTAACTGGGGTCACCCATCTACCTGTTTACCAAATTTCATCGAAATCGGTCTGATACTTTTTCAATGCGAAGGCAAAGCCTGTTCAAATCCAGATATCACGCCATGTACGGAAGGAGCTCATAAAAGTGAACATCTGGAGCATAGCATTATACGGAAGCGAAACGTGGACAATAACGACAGAGATAAAGAGACTGGAGGCCTTCGAGACGTGGCGTTGGCGAGGGATGGAGAGAGTAAGCTGGCCCGAGAAGAAGTCAAACGATGTGGTGAAGGAGAAAGATGTATTTGAAAAACCATTGAAAACCGAAGAGGAAAAACTATTGGACACCTGTTATAACACGACGAATATCTAAAGACTATAATAGAAGGAAAAGTTGAAGGGAGGAGAAATAGAGGAAGACCAAGAAGAGCTTACATGGACCAAATTAAGGAAAAGGTGAACGTCGTGTCGTACCTAGCTGTCAAGGAGAGGGCTCAAGAAAGAGAGACTTGGAAATTGCTCCATTCCCACATGAATAGAATCGATTAAGGGTTTCTGGACGTGTTTGTTAGGTACCTACTCTCCGGGTTCATCGCATAATGTTTATTGGCCTAAAAATGTTTGGCCGAAAATGTTTGGCATAATGTAATGTGGAATACTACTATTTAGTCTATTCAATTTTGCGCATAGACATTTAAAAGACCTAAAGCATGTTTATCCTAATATTATTTATTATTCCTTTACTAATTGAAATAAGAATTATTTCACCTATTGCTAAAATGGCTACAATTATAGCACCTAAACTATTTTAATCCTAAATTTCTAATTCTGTAATTCGAAAGTATCTATTTTTATAACAGCCTATAAAGCGATTATGCTTGTGTAACTTATTAGGGCATAATAATAAAAGGGAAGACCGGGGGGCGAAGCGCTCCACAAGCGGCCATTAAAAAAAACTCAAAATAAAGGTTAATTTAGGTAAAAAAATCGGTTAGGTTAGGTTTGAAATGCGAACTCCAACAAAACCAAAAGATTTTAGTACATTGAATATTAGGAACAAAAGAGTTATGCACGTTTATCATTCGATAATTGATCATAATTGAATCTTAGATACAATAAACATTAGAACGAATCATATTTAGGCCAAACAATATTAGGAACAACAATTTCGGCAAATAAGAAATATGCGCAACAAAGTTTATGCCATACGTTATTCGGCGTAAAGTTGCTATGCGACAGATCATTAGGATTAGGACTGACAATTTTATTCCACCCAATATAGATCCCTACTTTCCGTAATGTGACCTGGACATCTCCCTTTTTTATTTAAATCACCCAAATAAACCGTGCAAAATATCCGTTAAACATTTGTCTGCACATTTCAGGCGAACAGTGCAATATTTATTTTTATCGGCTCGTTCATTAATCCATAAGTCGGCGTGAAATGTCCCATGCGGTAATTAATTCCCTCTGACGTGCCTGTCGGGCAATTCACTACTTGGCCGTCAATGTCGTCCACTCGGGACCCCATAGCTGGCTCGTTTCGTCTACTGGGGACCTCAGAGCTGGCTCGTTTCGTCCACTGGGGACCACAGAGCTGGCTCGTTTTGTCCACTGGGAGTCCCAGCCAGCCAGCTGGGAGCCAGCTCTGTGGTCCCAGTCTGGGACCACAGAGCTCCGCTCCTTTGTTGCCCCAGGGCCTTCACACCTCCAAATCCGGCCCTGGCTGGCTCGTTCCCCACTCAATGTATGAGCATAACAAACGAAAGTGGGAGCGCAGCCAGTCTAATGAGGACCCTGCCACAGAGGCCCGACCTTGTGCCATCAATTTTAGCTTTAGTTTAGTTGTAAATTAGGTATGGTAAGTTAATATACCATAATTAAAACGTGTAGGTAACTTGTATTTAGTATGTGGAAGAGGGGACAATAGAGAGATCTCTCTCCAGGCGGGTGTTGTGCCAGGGGACCATCCGAAGGAAGTTGGTTGGAAGTGGTATATGTAGTGTTAGCGGTATAAACACTTTTATAGTGCGATGCAGAACGGTATGGGCATTATACCGTTTGTATGGGCGTCAATGTAAGCTCTATCTGTCGTGGAATTGCTGTAACTGTCTTCTTCTTCCAACGAGTGCCACTAGGTGGCAGTGTCGCCACGGGTATCTAAAATCTTGTTTATAATGTAATTTGACCTGTGATCTAATAATTCGTTATCACTATCAGCTTTGAATATTTCGGTCCGTTCTTCGCTGTGACATCGACGGACTACAGCTGGATCACCTCCGATTCCGAACTGTTATTACCAGTTTATGGGTCAAATTAAATTGAGACACTATGACGGCGAAATTGTGAACTATCCTGCTCAGTGCCCATCCGGAAACAATTCATAACAATTCTGGTAAAATACGTGTTAAAAACTACATATGTGTACTGAAAGGATTCATTGCAACGCCGCACCTAGACATCAGGTGCAAACTTATTTAAACCGGGTAGTAAGCAATTACACTACGTCCACAGCCTTCAAAACGAAATGGACGAATTTGCATAGCTCTCCGGAAAAGAGATTAACAGCGGATATATATCATGCCTTCATCACAGTGTAAGGACATACAGACGGCCGACGGAGACGTGTAACCAGGGTTCCCGATATCCGTGTTACACGCCGATCCGTTTACCTGTGTAATTAACCCCGGCGTTACCCAGGTCCCGAATTACCCGTTTCCGGGTCTGCGTCTAGGTCCACGTGTCTCGGCTTTGTTTGGGTATTGAATACATGTCGGACCGATTTGCCCGGGCCGGTTTGAGTTGAAACACGGCGTGTAATTAAGATGTGTAGATCCGTTTACACGGGTACACGAGTTATGACTACAGGTTACACCATTTATAACTCCAGAACGGGTGGACCGATTTTCATGATCTTTGATTTTTTTTACGTTTGCCTCTGCCCCGAATAACAGAATAACTATTAAAATATCTAAAAAAAAACAAAATTCTGAGGCGGAACGAAGTCGTGAATAAAAAAACAAACTCCTGTGTTTCAAGCCAAACAAGTTTATAGGTTTTGTTTTCGGAATCGGTAGCAAGATCTTAGATAGGTACAACCGATTTGGAAAACTAACGAACAGTTGCGAAAGTTGGCATACACAAGTTGTTTTTCATCACACTTGCTCGAAAATGGTGCATTACACGTAGGTTTTGCGGCCCGTAAATGAGCTATTACGCCCTAGGGTGGGCTAGTGGTTCTGTTTTACTCTTATTTGTCATGTTCAAAGGAAATGCCAACTTACTTTTTTAACTTATATCACTGAAATATTTATTTAAAGATAACTGTTATTGCAAATACATGTAAACACATATTTCGCTAACATTAATTAAATGTTTAAATAGTGTATTTCAGTATTTTGCAAATATAAAAGTCTTTACCGCTATGGTTTCCGAACGTGGCTTGACATTCGCATTGTCTATGGACATATGTCACTAACGTCACTGTCTGTTTTAATATTTTCTTGCCAAACTGGTACGATTAGTAAGGTTATATTATTAAGATTTCCTCACAACATTGTGCGTGCCACGGGCGGTGAAGGAATTACAAACGAGTGTTTGTTATAAGCCCGAGGTGAAACCGAGGGCTTTAATAACACGAGTGTACTATTAAAAAAATACCTACTCATGAATATAATAAATCTAGAAATCTACTAACGTTCGCTAATAAAGTAAAAAAGTGCAACACATACATACTTACAGAGCACGCGTTACAGCGCACTTACGTCAAACAGTTGCCGTTTTCGATGTATAAAGGTTGGCCATCTGTAGGTTTTTACACTGTGTCTTTATGATTCGCGGGCCGCCTTTGACGCGGCCACAGAAATGGAATAACGTGTCATTCGTCAGCTTTATTTGACAGACTGCAAAAAACGTGGCGGTTATGTTGAAATCACATAACCCGAGGCCGAAGACCGAGTGCACAATGCAGTAATTGGATGGTGCACAATTTAATTGTGCAGTGCAGGAAAACAAACAGAAGGCGTATGATGCTACGCTTTGTCAAAATTTATTTATCGCGCGAAAAAACGTAGCATCATAAGCCTACAGATCAAGTTTGCTACGCTTTGTCGCGCGATAAATAAATGATAAAGCTTCCGTCACGTTCTGCCAAATAGTGTGTTAGAGTGACGGATGCTTTATCATTTATTTATCGCGCAAAAAAACGTAGCATCATAAGCCTACAGATCAAGTTTGCTACGCTTTCTCGCGCGATAAATAAATGATAAAGCATCCGTCACTCGCACACACTATTTGTCAGAACGCGACGGATGCTTTCATTGCCCGAATTCATTGTCCGTCCACAAAACACTTGGTTGTAATTTTATCTTACTATGACTGGTCTATTTAAGATGCACGTTGCTTGTCAGTAAGTTTTGTCACAAAACTATTTCATATGTATGTGTGTAGGTAATCTAAATATCATTTGTTGCCAACAGTAATACTGTTCAAGTGGTATTAACGTGCCTCTCATAGATCAATCTCAATACCCCTATCAATTATAGTTAGTTACAGCATCGTATCACATAACCATCGATACGCTCTCGACACGACAGGCTCATAACCGGAGTGGTAACCCGACGCTTAGGTAAGGCACCCGACAACGGCTGTAGATGAGCCCCTTATAGCGTTATGTCAACAATCATCATTACGTCAACCCTAGTTGTTTCCATCTTAGACTAAATCATGCAGGCGAAGTTACGGAACTTCGCCTGCATGATTTTTTCATGCAAACATTCATTCACCATTTTCGGCAACGGTATCTTGAAACTAGAAACTTGCACTACAGCTCTAGAAAATCAGAACGTACGGCTCTTTGACAGTGTGAAAAATAATGTAAGAATTATGGATGTTTGTATTAATTATAAGTTTTAAAACCAATTTACGGCAATATTACTTAAAACAAATGGATGATTTATTTATAAAACTCGAATGAAAATTTCTTATTTTATACCTGTCGCCATTTTACCGAAAACGGCCTGGATTGGTCGATGACGTCACTGGTCAGTAAACAGCATCTGTCAATTCTATCATTCATTATCCATCACAGGTTCGCGACCTGTGAGTTGACGTTTGTCGTTTGGCAGCTAATTTTGAAAGTGCGGTTTTATTTCCTTTTTTTAGAAAAAAATACACAAAAGAATTAAAAGATATCACTTTCCGAGTACTCAATAGACATCATCAAACAATCTGAGTTACTTATCAGAAACCTGTCAAGTAGCCTCTACTCGTACACAGAAAGATACACAACACTCATGGCGGGTGCACGTAGCCAGGAAGTGTCTCCGGATGCGCGCAAACAAAATAAAACTTTACGCCTCGTCTTAAATTCTTTACGTGCTCGGTATATTGTTATCATCGGCCGAGTTTTATGTTACACCTTTATTTCGGCTTCCTTCATATTTTACGAGCCTGTAAACGAGTGCGTGAACTAAGTGAGATAGCGTTTTCTTCACAAGTTTACTGTCGCTGTAAAAACCTTTAAATGTTGTATGATATCCATCTACGGCGGAATACAAAGTGCCAGGTAGGGAGGGAAATCTCGATCTCGGGAGTTCTCGAGCTACTCGATCCTCGATCTTGAGATTTCGTTCGAGAACTCAACCATCAATCAAGATTATGAACTTAAACATTATGCCTGTAAAAATTAGAACAGGCTTTAAAAGCGTTCAAAGCTACTGCATCAGATAGGATAATGAAACCTTCAAAAAAAGGCAGAAAAAATTGCACAAAGTATTAAGTTCACGAACAGAAGCGAAGTCACAAGCACACGCAATATGGGGTCCGATTGGGCTTACTCAGCTTTCGCTTATTTGCAGTGAATAAATATATAGTACCTAAGTACGTGCCTACCTGAATAGAGTGACGGAAAACGGATGGATGCTGGAGAGCTGAGGATTGAGTATGGTGACGCGAACTGGGGAAGCCCTATGTCTAGCTGATAACGATGACCGATTGACCTACGTGCCACACACCGACAGTGCCCTAAGTAGGTAAGTATTCGGTGTTTTCCAATAAGCTGATTTTTTTTATAATAAGAACATTAGCCAAGGGCGCGCACCGCGCAAGGTGCGTCCAAGCACAAATGTTTTTACTTTGTAAGGGGCATTGTCTATAGAAATCTCGAACGGCACATCTCGACCAGACTCGAGATCTCGAGTTTCTCTCAAATCGAGACTGCATCCCTAGCCTACAAGTGCGTAAAGCAGCGGTTTAGTGCTGCGTTAAAGTAGCGTTGTTCGCGCCGTAATCGTTTTGTCAAGATTGGGCTTTGTCGCGCGTTTATCCACGGTTTATCCACCCGGATAGCGTTAACGCTTTACTGCCGGCTGCGAGCTCGTCATCACCTAAATAAGGTTTTAATATTTAAACGTTCTTTTGGCCAGTGCCAAGAAAATAAACAGTGTTAAGAATATGACTGGTCGTGGTTATGCTTAAATCTTTTTTTTTTACTAATCCGATGTTGACAAAAGGACTGAACTGGATCTACATCTACATATTAACTACGGAATGCAACCTGGGTTGGGTACCCGGGTAACCGACTTTATTTAGAAAATCAGGCGTTACTTTGTGGAAATCCATATTAATTAAAACAAAAATATTGCTTTGCTGATCCGCGATATGATATCGTGTTAGTTAATGAATGCTAGCCAGTCAATTAGTGCAAAATAAATAAACATGCAAATAAATATAACAAACCACCACCAAAAATGCAAACCTCGACATGTGTTTCGCTTCTCTACAAGGCATCCTAGGGAGATGCTGGAGATGTTGACAGTCCGGCGCAAAGAATATACTACTCACACCGGCGTCCGTTGTTGGAATGAGGCGTCCGCCATGATGGTCGGCCATATTGACTAACTATCATATCGCGGATTAGCAAAGCAATATTTATGTTTTTGGTCAAATAGCCTTAAAAGAAGCAAGCCGGTGGTAATCAGGTTCCACAGAAACCACGCTACTACAAGCACCAGTTAGACCAGTTTGAATCTCTCACGCAAAATTCAAGAAAAAGTTTTTCATTTTCAAGATCGAAGTATCGTTTCTTGCATCTTGAAAGTGTAGGTTAAAAACTTAGTAATTCCCTTCTCGTATATACCAGGAATTGAGCAAACTCGTTAAAGACGGTAATAATTTTTTATTGAAAAGTTTTTACACTCATTAAATAGAATAAAATATAGATTTTAAAGCTCAAGTACGCAACAATTCTCTTAGAACAATCACTCGTATTTAAATTACAACGCACGAAGTAAAAACCTTTGTTAACCGGCACAATTTAATTTCATGTTTGCTCCTGTTGAAAACTTTCTAACATTTTATTCAGTTTCAGTGCAATTACACTGTAGTGGCGGAAGTTGTTGTACACTTTCTTTTGCCACCGAGTGTAATAACAGAGTGGAGTTAACGAAGTTAGCGCCGGCTCCCGTTTCAACGCGTGTGTATGTATATGTGTGTACATGTACACATACATCGGTAAGTAATGTAGTTGCTATGTTGCCTATTTACTCACGTGTAAAGAGGATGTGAGAGTCCGTTTCTTTTGGGGTACGCTCTGAACATTATCCATAATTTGGCAGGCCGGGTTTAGTGTGACTAAAATTTATAATTAATGTTTAAAACGAATAACAGGCAGGTAAAATTAAAGTCAAAGTCAAAGTCCACCGGCTCCAAGGTGAAACCTCTGCCCCGATAAGAAACTCGGCGAGGTATTTTTTTTTAAGTTTCATTACTTACTATATTATAGATTAGTTATTAGGTAATTACTATAAGTAATAAAACTAAGAGCAGATCTAACCTTAGAGACATACCAATGAGCGAAGTGAGTGAGTAAAATTGACAAATTGAGTGAAGTCAGTAAAACTGAAAAATATCTTAAAACGAGACTGTTGGCTTTTTTCTTACTGGGCCAACGTAAATGTTTGATTAAATGATTAATGTCAATGTAATGAAGATGTCCTGAGTGTCAAGAATGTTGAAATATGAGATGATTAATGATGAAACCTACAGCCGCCGTCCCCAGCACGCGGTAGGTGATATGACCAGCGAACATAGGCCCCACCCCACGTGGGTGCAAGAACCACTGGACATACTTCCCTTGATTATCGGCCGACGAGGGCCGCCGCCAAGTGCGTCCTGAACCGCGACTGGCTCCCGCTCGCCTGCGCTGACTGTGCCGTCTATCCTGCCCTAGCAGACGGCTCCTCTGTGGGCCACCAACCGCCACGTCTTCCCCACTCCATGGCAGGCAATCTTGAAGGAGATGAGCGCCCCTCGCTCACCCCGCAGTTAGGATCCCCTCCCCAGGAACATACCCCAACAATTAAACTGACTTTGAATCTACATGCCGTTTATTACATAGGGCCTTAACTAAATACAGTAGACGTCCGTCTCTCCTTGAGACCGGACCGAAGAAGAAGGGTTGACCGAATGACCCTTAGAATGAATGAACACAGTGAATGAAATCTGCCGACATATGTGACCAATGGTAGCACACTGAGCGATTGACAGTTTAAGTGCTCCCATTGGTCGATTATTGACTAATTAAACAGCCTCATCGCTAGATGGCGCTATGAGTCCCAAAATGAACGTTATACATACTAATAAATATGAATGACAAAAACCTATGTTAATTTGCGTTAACAGAGACTATTTAGATACAAGTTAGTCCTCATCAGTTTCCTAAATTTCAATTCATTTTAGAACAGTACAAAACGGTCCATTCTCACCATCTGGCTTTGTAATACTGGAAATGGAGGACTTTAGTTCATAAAATACGTCTATGAAAATGATTTGTGGGCTCCGAACAACAGCCGGCGGATGGCCTCGTAAAGTGGATGGAGACCTCCATTCACAGCGTTTTAAAGTTATTGCATCGCTTACAAATCACTGGACTATGCTGCGCCGACCAGAGATGGCGCTGATCAATTTTTTTGATAGCGCTTACTTATTGCAGCCAGAATTTGCAATCTCCTTTGAATTAGTACTTATTAGGCGCACTGCAGTGGGTTCAATGCTCGGATAAACTTCAAACAAAACAACTATAGAAGCTCAGAAGCTGGAGTCATCTATGGATCCCCACAATCGGGACACGCGAGGAAATTAGAACAAAGTGGGAAACTCCGAGCGCTCGACTTCCGAGGATTAACTAACTTAGCGTCAAACCACTCCCCAAGTATTCAATCTGGAATCGATGGCTGACTTTAGTGTCGATTCACTGAACTATACGTTTACACATAAATATTTATTCATTTGAATGCCTGACACGACGTGCTGTCATTTTTAGGGTTCCTTATAGGATCACTTTGTTGTCTGTCTGTCCGTCTGTCAAGACCCTTTATCTCGGGAACGCGTGGAGGTATCGAGTTGAAAATAAAACCATATAGGTACTCAGGTCTATGGTCCCTTTGGCTGTCAAAAAAATCTAGGTTAACATAAAAAAATATATGGCCAATTATGCCGCCGTACGTACACTGCAACTCTCTCAAGGATACCAAAATTTATGGGTTTCCGTTGACCTAGAACTATCAAAATTGGCAAGTAATACCGTCTTATACTACAAGTATATGGAAAAATATGAAAACTTTAAATTTGTAATTAAATCATAAAAACACAGCCTTTATTTAAAGACTATAATTTTTAAATTTAGGTATTTGCACGGAACCCTCTGTGGCCTAGTCGCTCTTGTCCGGTTTTTTATGTTGTAAGTGGCAAACGTTTTAGTTTCAACTCGATACCTCCACGCGTTCCCGAGATAAAGGGTCTTGACAGACGGACATACAGACAGACAGACAGACGAACAACAAAGTGATCTTATAAGGGTTCCGTTTTTCCTTTTGATGTAGGAACCCTAAAAACGTATTAAGTAGATGGACTTATTTCAGTAAAATAGGCTACCAGTGGCGAGACGCCCATAGAACTCTATTCCCACCCGCTTGCCTAGTATTAGGTCGTTCAGCACTTAATTCTAGTGCTCTTAAAGAAAATTGAAGCCGAAGCTGCTCCGGCTTGTCCAAGGATTTCTTCGCCACGCCACTGTAGGCTTCCAACCAATTTATTCACATAAGCATCAGCCTATACATAAGTACATATCGTACCCTTGGTCAAATAACGTCGCATGTGACTTTACGTTCTAAGTTTTTTTATTGCTGTAAAGTCATACAAATCATACGAACTACATGATACACACAAATCCTGAAAATTTGTCATTTTGCAGGTACGACGTTATTTGACCAAGGGTACGATTTGAGGGGTCCACGGAAAGAACATGTCTAGTCACTTTGAGATTTTAATCTCAAAATGTAGAGCTCGCAATGATCTATAACTTACCACTTGATTATTACAAGTGGATATCTTAAAATATTATCAATTTTGACTTTTAAAGAAATGGTCACCATAGCAATTGTTCCCGATGACTAACTTTCAAACCGCTATAACTCAAAAAGTTACTTAAGTGACTAGACATGTTCTTTCCGTGGACCCTTCATATAATAAATAATAAATAAATAATAAATAATAATAAATATTAGTGGACAATCTTACACAAATCGAACTAGTCCCATAGTAAGCTCAATAAGGCTTGTGTTATGGATACTAGACGACGATATATTTAATAGATACAAATACTTAAATACATAGAAAACATCCATGACTCGGGAACATATATTCGTGCTCATCACACAAATAAATGCCCTTACCGGGATTCGAACCCAGGACCTCTTGCTTCGTAGGCAGGGTCACTACCAACTAAGCTAAAGCGGTCGTCAAAATCGGTCGTCATATACGTCCCACTGCTGGGCACAGACCTACTCTACGAACTATCTATAAACGAGAGTGAATGGGCTGTAGTCCCCACGCTAGCCCACTGCGGATTGGGGACTTCACGTACACCTTTCAATTTCTTCGCGGATGTACGCAGGTTTCCTCACGATGTTTTTCCTTTACCGAAAAGCTAATGGTAAATATCTAATAATATTTCGTACATAAGTTCCGAAAAACTCATAACCAATTTATTACTCAACAGAAACATCCGTAATAAAGCCGATACAATAACATTTCCCCGATAATAAGCTCATCCTGTCTAGGTGACTAACGACTCGCCAGACGAGAAGGCCCGAAGGCTGGTAAAGCGGCTCACCCACATACAATATTATTGCCCAATATCGCGTATAGCGCACAAATATTGATCTTATGTAGCTGATATTGATGTTTGCGCAACGATTGCTCCTAAGATTGAACGAGTTTTAATTTTATTGTACATTATTTATTTCATTATTGTGCAATATTTTTCATAAATATTTAAAAGTATAATTAATGTTATATTATATTAAATCGTTTTTAGGTCTATAATCATGTCCTTGAAAGTAGGTATATCTGTTGTTTTCACAAAAATCTTTGTAATCTGTGGAAAGCATTGGCTTGAAATCAATATTCCACCGCCTAAGGGCACAAATACGATATTCAATACAATGAGCGTTTCTAGAAATAAGAATTCCACCAACTAGCAGCACGTGGCGATAAGTTTATTTGATAGTAGATGTCAAAATATTGCGGTGGATTTTGACAGCTGCTGTCAAAAAGATCTCTGGCCACCGTGCTGTCAACTGGTGGAATTACTACCTCTAGAACCCCTAATTTTAGGGTAATGCGATTCAGTTAGAACAACTACTCGCGCATACATGCAAGACATTATACTGCAACTATACTTAGACTAGGTACACTCCCCTAAGTTTTTGCCGAGGCATACCTACCGCCACGAAGTCCGACTGCTGTGTTGTGGCAGCTCATAGAACTAGCACCTGAACAAGCACAATAAATCCCTCATTGCGTTCCAATTTATTGTGCACGATATATTGTAGGTGTGTGGGCCGCTTAATACCCGCCTCTAAATGCCTAATGGCAAAAATGCTCCAATTCATCGGGCCACGTCATTGAATTATGATTAATAGGCCGGAAGCCGGCGGCATCACCGGCTTGGCCGTCTGCCAGCGCTGGACGGGCCAGGGATGCGCATGCAGATTATTCCCCATCCGCGAATGCAGATGTGGACCTCTTGACACTTAAATGAATATGAATATGAATATCCGTGGACGCGGATTCTACGTCCGTACTCCGTACGTAGGAGAATATTACGGTAGACGTCAAAACGTCCGAGTGCTCGACACTGTCAGCGACAAGTGTCAGCGAATAGTCAAAAAGTGCAAGGTGTTTCGCATAAGGACCCCCGCTATTAGATGATTCTCAAATTCACCCTTAAACGCGTACCATGTGAAAGCTCTCTTACGTTCAGTGCCAACGAGCGCTACGTGTGCTACGCCGCGCCGTAGTCCGTAGCACGTTAATGCCGTTCGTAGCGAAAAACACGCGTAGGCCCACAACTCGACCATTTTATTCATTTATTTTGTAAGAACATACATACACGATACAATATTTAACATGTCAGTCATTAAATACAATTACATGTATGCATGTTCCGCCACAGTATGGCATGCTAATCTTACACGAATGTACAATTAGCCTAAGTTTACACATACCCATTTAAAATACATTATTTCCCCTATTATTTTATTACGACCGCTTTAGGTTAGTTGGTAGTGACCCTGCCTACGAAGCTGGAGGTCCTGGGTTCGAATCCCGGTAAGTATTTGTGTGATGAGCACGAATATTTGTTCCTGAGTCATGGATGTTTTCTATGTATTTAAGTATTTGTATCTATTAAATATATCGTCGTCTAGTATCCATAACACAAGCCTTATTGAGCTTACTATGGGGCTAGTTCGATTTGTGTAAGATTGTCCCCTAATATTTATTATTTATTTATTATTTGACCCGGGTTAAAATCCTTGTAAAAGGGCAAATACTTGTGTGATAAGCACGAGTATTTGTTTCCGAGTCATGGAGATAAGTTCGCCTTTGTACATATACCTTAATTTTGTAACCCTGTAATTTGTCTTATTTTGTGCAATAAAGTGTTTACATACATACATACATATAGGTATGTATTGTTGTCTAGCATTGCTTAGTTTGGGTATAGGTGGACTTGTGTAAAATTATCCCCTATTATGTATTATTATTTAATGCGTAATATCCGCGGTTGCTGCGGATGCGAATAACCGAACACCCCTAGCATGGGCCTCGGAAGACACAATAATGTGCCTTAATCATGTCCAGCGACTAACGGTCCGGCAACATGAAAAGTGTGCGGTTTGTGTGAGCCAGCCTCCGCTGACAGAACGTTGAAAGATAGCCCATAAACGACTTTATTGTTCTGTAATGTATGGTGTAGCTTGTTTGTTCGAGAGGTTTGCTGAAGCGTGTATATTTAGTGATATTTACAGTTATTGCTGGCAGTTTGCTCAATAAGATGTTTATCGTTTAAATTGGTGGTCTGCGGATTTAGATATTAGAGCGTCTTCACACCTACCCCATAACAACAAATATATCGTCGACGACATCTTCTATCCTTTTCACGATCCATGGATGAAAATAAAGGATTTCGGATGTTGGCAACGACTTCTCGGTGAGACGTGAAAACGGTACCTACGTCTAAAATCTGTAAGTAAATAATAATATGTTCTAAATCTTTAAGGGTTATCGCGAAGCTCTCTTAAACTTGAATCTAACACTTGCCCTTGCACCAGTAAGAATGAACTCCCTAACAGATTGTTTTAAATGCTTGCTTTACTATATCTGGTGAGTTTTAGTACCAAATGGTAGGTATTACTTGATTTTGGTAATAATAAGTAATAATAGCGAAGAGTCTCGATCACCATCTCAAGAGACTCTCTCTTGATGGCTGGATCAAGGGTCGGATACAGAAGGCGATAGGTACTTCCGGGCACGGCGCACATTGTCATGAGGTTCCTCTCTCTGCAGCCCTAACCACCGGTAGCTACGGCCCTAGTCTTAGGGTAGGTTTTTATAATATGTTTACATTTTTTATTTTACTTTTTATATATATATATATATACTGTAAAAATCCTAACCTAATAGAATAAAGATATAGCTGCGTAGTAAATAATAATAATAGGTAAACATTCCAACGCGCCACCTAAGTACCTACTATAGTAGAAAAAATACACAATATGCTTGTAGCATGTATTTATTAGAATATGTTCATGCGTACGTAAGATTGTATGCTAGTTGTATGGTTGTTATAAAGCTTTTACCAATATTTTACTAAGGGCATTAAATTAGGTTGTATATATCCGAGCCAACGATGAGCAAAATAAATTCAAAAGATTTCGAACACACAGCACACGCGAGATAATGGGCAGTCACAAAAAACTGCCAGAACTAATAACTGTCGATTCAGGTTCCAGCAATTTGGCCGACAATTTGAATATTTGTGATTCGCTCCGACGTGCCTCCACTCCCGATCGCAATGGTATTCAGTTACTTATCACCCAAGTCCTCACATGGAGCATTCCATGAAACTATTTCGTAAGGGACACCACCGTTTTAATACTTCCGAGAAATAAATTCAGGAAGCTAATTATCAGCATTGTAATATCATAACTCGGCTTTAAGATTGTTAGTGTTTCTTAGCAGCTAATACGTTTTATTAGGGTAGCTGCCGTAGCGTTTCGTAAGGGACAAAAAGTTGATGATTTCATGGAATGCTCCACATACGAGCTCGACATTAGTATAATCATGGGGTACCAATAGATCCGGCATTACTTGCAGTTAACTCTGCCGGAGTTAACTGCAAGTAGGCAATGCTGGATACTAATAAGTATAGTCCGTACAAACTCTTAAGAACAAATGCTGTCAAACGAACGCAAGCCAAAAACTACTTTATAATCAGAGCATAACGTAGTTTTTGGCTTGCGTTCATTTGACAGCATTTGGTCTTAAGAGTTTGTACGGACTATAATAGTAGGTTCTACGTACAGAAGTTTCTCTGTCTAACAAAGCTGACGTTTGGGTCCGACCAGTGGACGGAACGCACCGCAATCGTCTCTCGCTATCGCATACCTAATGCGTGCTCTTTCTGGTAGCTGTCTAAGCTCACCGGAGGGGCAACATTTCGTACTAGTAGCCGCGCGGCGAAATCGCGGAGTGGTCACTCCTTTTTTTTTTTTTTGTTTTCCCAGGAGAAATCCGTAACGGATCCCACCCAGCTCGGGAGAAGCTGGGAGGCTATGTCCGATTTCCACGGACTAAAACTCCTGGGGTGTTCCGCCGCTCGCTTTTGGACGGGCTTCCGGGAACGCTATTGCTCACCACCAGTTCCCTGTCAGCGTTGCCCTTCCAGGCCCAACTACTCAGGCAATCGCAGCCTACTCCGCTTCAGGCACCCCGGAACACTGGGGGCCCTTAAGCTCAGGACCTCCTGGTGGTCACTCCTGCTTCAGCGTCGCTCCAACTAATAAAGCACTGTAAGTAAAATATGTCTGCGGTTCTGACAGAACAGAAACTGACGCCCAATTACTTAGTTGGGTTCCCGGGGAGCTGATTGGTTATAATAGTAGGTACATTACACAACTAGGGTGGTAAAACAAATAAAGGCCGAGATCGCAGATGTTTGCGGCCCGAGCTGCAAGCGAATAAATATGCGGTCGAGGGCTTTCCTTATTACCTCCCGTGTTGTGTACATCATTTTATGTCTACACTTGGCCAGAACGCGGCTTTTTCCGTACGCGTAGCCACTAAAAGCCACTTTATGGCCAGGTGTGGCATAAATTATATTTTAGGGTCATTTTTACTTTCATAAAACACGGCATTGCACAGCATAAGGTTGTCTGGAAGAGATTCCTAGCGATAAGAGCGCCTGATGTCTACCATTAATTTTTAAATAGTATCTTGTTTATTTAAGGATCTCTGTGATTTCTTGGTGTGCAATAAAGAGTAGGTATTGTATTGTATTATAGAATTGTTATAATTTTGGAATATAATTAGGTACGCTAAAGTGAGCACTATAATGGGTATTTCTGTGTTAGTGTGAGTAAAATATCTGGTGGATATTCAGCCTTATCTGGATACTGGCTGTAGGTATATTTAATTCACATTTCGTCGGTCCATTAAGTTCGGCGGTTGGGAGGCAACTTCGGAACAAACAGCGGTGAACGCAAATATTTGTTTTTGTTCTAAGTATTACCGAGTTTATCCCTTGTTTCTGGTTTCCACGACGCACTGTTGTTTGGATTATTTAGGATTTTCTAGGAATTGGCGTGTTTGGATTAAAAGCGCACTTGCATGCATTAAACCTTTCTTTGTTATGTTACGGTGTGTGCGTGCGTAGCAAAATTTCGAAAATTAAAATTACTGCGTACGAAATTCCCAAAAATTACCGAAATTCCTTAAAAACGCAATCCCATTGAAAATCAGATTCCCTATGCACAAAATACCTAATGACTATAATTTGAAAAACAATATTTCGAATGCTCAAAATACTTTTGTAGAAAAATTCCTAATGATAATATTTCGAAAATCTTTATTTCTAATGTTCAAAGTACCTACATTTTTCTTTATACAATCTAAAGGGTTATTTCTTCTTCTTAGTCGTATACTCTTGGCAGAGTAGTCGTGGTCATGGGGGTCGTAGCACGGCCTTTTTTACAGTCTCCCGCCATCTCTCCCTCACCGACGCATTTCTCGCGCACAGATTTAGGGATGATTCTGTTAGGGCTTTCACTTGATCCGTCCATCGCAAAGGAGAGCGTCCTCTGGATCTTGAGCCATTAACTCTACCCTGAACAACAAGTCTTTCCATAGCGTCACCCTCCATACGCATAACGTGGCCAAAGTAGCTCAAAATTCGAGAGTGAACTATTGCTGAGAGTCTTTGCTCGATCTTAAGCTCTTGGAGAATAGATATGTTAGTCCGGTGTTGAGTCCATGATATCCGCAGCATTCTTCTCCAGCACCACATCTCTAGGCTATCAATGCGTTTCCGTTCCCTCTCTTTTACCGTCCACGTTTCTGCACCATAGAGTAACACTGGGAACACTAAGGATCTTACAAGGCGCGTCTTTGTTGCTTTCGTAATATTACGGTCTCTCCAGATCTTAGATAACCTTTCCATTGTAGTCCTTGTCATGGCTATGCGTCGTTTGATCTCATTCTCCGAGCCTCCGCCGTCTGAGACCAGTGCTCCCAAGTATATGTATGACGGTACAACCTCACAGTTTTCAATCGTTGTTGGCGCATTGTTGCTGCATCGGTTTACAACCATCATCTTGGTTTTCAGTCTATTGATCTTCAGACCAAAATTCAGACTTACTGTTTCAACACGACGCAATAGTGCTGAAATTAGATGCTCACTTGTTGCCAGGAGAGTGGTGTCATCAGCATACCGTAGATTGGAGATATTTTTTCCGCCTATTGGTACCCCATCAGTCCAGTCTTCAAGCGCTATCCTCATTATGTGCTCGGTGTAAATATTAAATAACAAGGGTGACAGTATACATCCTTGGCGGACCCCAGCCGAGGGATGGAGCGCTTTCGACATTGTATTGTCCACTTTAACTGAGGCGGAACTGTTCTCGTAAAGAGCTCGTAGTAGATGAACAAGATGGTATGGAGTGCCCATTCGTAAGAGAATTTCCCACAACTGCGGCCATTTGACGGAGTCAAACGCCTTTTGAAAGTCCACAAAGCAGATATAAGTTGGTCTGTTGAACTCTCTGGCTTTCTCTATCACCTGACGCAGAATCAGAATTTGTTCTCTTGTCCCTTTACCTTTCACAAACCCGGCTTGTTCCGGAGCGATCTCCCTGCTGATGTAGGCTTGCAGTCTCTCATTCAGAATGTGCAGTAAAACTTTACTGGAATGGTTGATTAAAGCGATCAGCCGGTAGTTACTACATTTTTTCGTGGAGCCTTTTTTGTGAAGAGGCACAAAGATAGAATGGGTCCATTCTTGAGGAAAGATGCCCGTTTTCCAAACGTTGCTACAAACTTTATGCAGAAGTTCTACACCATATTCTCCGCTACATTTGACAATCTCTATTGGTATGTTATCATTTCCCAGCGCTTTTCCAGTTTTTAGATGTTTTATAGCAGCTGCAACTTCCTCTTTAAGTATGTCTGGCTCTAGGTCCTGGTCTCTTAGAGGTAAAGGGGAGAAGTTGTGCGCTTCTGGATCAAGAAAAAGAGATTGACAATATGTTCTCCATACTTCTAGAACCTCTTCTAGGTTAGTCACAGTCTTTCCATCGAGATCCTCGACAGCCCAAGCCCTAGACTCAGCCTTTTTGGTTATAAAACGTATTTTCTTATATAGATCTCGGGTTTCATATTTATCAGCATGAGATTCAACTTCTTTGCATGCGTTTTTATCCCTCCTGCAAGCGGTCTGTATTTGGCTTGTTAGTACATTTTGGTCTTGTTGACTGCCTCCTGAAGCCTTAAGTTGTCGACGCTCCTCTACCAATGCGAAAGTCTCATCAGTCATCCAATGCTGTCGTTTAGTGCTAGAATGCCCAGAGGGTTCAGATGCTTTGACCGCCTCTAGGAGTATCGTCTTTGTTCTGCTCCAGTCTTGTTCCGCAGAGTTGTTATGCGGATTTTGTCCAAACCAAGTACTCCTCCCGTTTTCAAGAGCGTGTCTAAACTCAGGACCATCTCCCACGCACATTCTTGTCTGGTTTCGCACTTTTCTGGCAGCTTTGAGTTTAAGCTTAAATTTTGCCACTACTAACTGATGATCTGAACCGCAATCTGCGCCCGGCAACGTATGAACATTTTTTACGGACGATCGCCAGCGCGATTTTACTAGGAAATAATCTATCCGGTTTCTAGTTATACCGTCTGGCGATGTCCAAGTGTACATTCTTCGTGGATGGTGTTGAAAAAGACTATTTGTGATTATCAATCCGTTGTCGGCAGCAAACTGTATCAAGCGTTCTCCCCTGATATTTCGAAGTCCGAGGCCATAAGGGCCTAACACATCAGGTAGTTCCCCCTTCGCTGGTGTGCCGATCTTCGCGTTAAAGTCTCCGGAAATTATGAGAATCTCTCTGTTGGATACTTTGCGTATGGTGTTCTCTAAAGCTGTGTAGAATTCCTCGACGTCCTCGTCGTTAGAGGCAGAAGTGGGTGCATAAGCTTGTATGATGTTAAAGTTCATCGGATTTGCTCTTATTCGCATCGAGATAATTCGGTCATTGATCGGTTCGTAGCCTAGAACACTGCTATTTAAACGTTTTGGAACCATGATCGCAACCCCATTTATGCTCTTGTCTTGATGGCCGGAGTGGTAGATATAGTGATGTTCTGACATAAAGTGGCCGTTGCCTCGCCAATGAGTTTCGCATAAACCGGCAACATCAATAGAACACCTAACCATCTCCTTCTCTGTGATAAGCAGTTTTCCAGGGTTTGTCACAAAGCCACGTACATTCCAGTTTCCAATCTTCATTTGGTTCATCTTCGTAGGGATTGTTCCAGTAGCATTGTGTCCATGTGCAGCCTGGTTACCCACCACCACATGGCCGGTAACCAATTTCACACTATCTGCCCCGGAAGCAGTATAGCGCCGGTCGCTACGCGGGTCGTCAGGCAACGTCTTTCTTGATATTCGACTATCCATGACTTTCTTGGGAAAATAATGCAGTGGTTTCCCCTTGCCTTCTGCATCAGGTTTTTTAGGAGTTATTTATACCCCAAGGCCGCTGTTGCCTCTTCCAGCCAGTTGCCCAGCTGGGTGTATGGTTATACCGCCATTGCTCGGTCGCCAGAGCCTCGTTGGTTATCCAGCAGGGAGCACCACGGTACGGTATACGCCATGCCGCCGCCATCCGACGCGTGCAGGTGAGGTTGACAGTTGGGTCGGAAAAGATGTTAAGTCCGTTCTCCCCTTACTCCCCGATAAGGGTTATTTATTTAGTTCTAATTTCTTTTCCATTATTTTAAGTTTTCCAACAGATGCAGTATAGCGGGCGGAATGAATCATCATCATCATCATTTCCACCTTGAGACGTCCGCTGCTGAAACTGCTTCGGTTTCCCCGAAAATCCCGAAATACTCCAAAACGAACTTTCGCACACTCTTCAGTCAATATCAATTTGATGAAACCTAGGAGTATAACCTAATAAATGTGGATTGACTCTACACCAAATAAAATGAACAGTTATTGGGGTAGTTCTCTGCGACTAAACAGTCGCACCAATCACATCATTACCATCGCCACATTATGGATGAGCTCCCTATAAACTATGGAGTCGTTTTCGGTTATCTTGTAGAAGTCGCGTGCCTCTGCTATTTTTATCATAATGATCCTGATTGCTTTTATAAAACGGCCAATAATAGTGGCGATGGTAAAGAAGCAAGCAAAACGGTATAAAATTGCAGAGAACTACCCATTGATGCTGTGGAAGCAAGCGATGAAACTCTTTGTGTTTGTATGGCAAACCGACCGCATCACCCATAGTCAAAGTACCTACATCATTCTTCAATTTAGGCATATTAAAATGCACCTATGAATGTCTAGATTTACCACCGATACGATACGACCGTCTTACGATAGGGAACGTGCACGACGATGGTGCTGCCAACTGGTGCCGCCAATCTAAACCAAGTACCCTCTCATGCTGGGGCCAACGCCGTTAATTTATTGCGATGAAGGACGATTAACGTCAGTGTAGCTACGACTTACTATATTTGACATTGACACTTACATATTGTCATTGACATTGACAGCTTGATTTGACAGGGGCGATAGTTTCCTTTATTGTCCACCCGTGTCTCTTTTGTCGTTTAGTGCTGCCACCTATAGTTCGTGCACGTTCCCTATAGAGTTATCCAATGGTGTTGTTCTTTTTATTGACCAATGTTGCAGAGTTGCAAAATTATAATTTATAACTTGTGTCTTCGTGTTTTGGTGAAAGAGGCATGTGATATTGGAATCGTTCTTTGCTAAAGTCCAAGTTGAGATTATTTAATTACCGGCTGAGGTGTTACTGTCACAGACGCGCGGCAAATCTAATGTTAGTACTTAGTTAAGCACTCCGTGATTGCGCGCTAATGCGGCGCAGGACGCCTGACGCGTGACACCAGAGCTAATCTGGTTGCTGGGGTTGCCAGCTCTGGCTTTAACTAAACAAGGCGAAACTAGGAAACCGATATGAGTAGGGTTTTTACCCGACTGCGGCGAAGCCTTCAATAAAAGAGCGTACTCCCACCTGAAAGGCCGGCAACGCACTTGTGACTCTTTTGGTGTTGCAGGTGTCTATGGGCGACGGTGATTGCTTACCATCAGGCGACCCGTATGCTCATTTGCGTCCTATTTCATAAAAAAAAGAAGCCCAAAGTGTTTGACCTGCATGTATGTATGTATGTCCGCTCGTAACTACTCAACGGCAAAACCGATTTTGATAAATGATACATCATTAGATTCGTCCTGATGGCGCGACTGGGTATGAAGTTCGGTACAATAGCTAAACAAAATTTTATGTACTTTTAAAGTGGAGCATTCGGCATTCCATTCGTTATTCGCGAACGCTCAAAATACACAACATATTAATTGATAATGTTTAATTTTGGAATCTTTCAATGTTCATTGTCTATGATCTCAGTTGGTCGAAATAAAAACTTTTTATTTTTTTTATTTTATATAATGGTTGTTCTTCTTTTTTACCTATAATGAATCCGTTCCCCCTATAATTTATTCAGTTCTTAATACTATATTTCAAATGTTAATTCTCATTGAATGATTAATACTTACGTTAGCGTGAGCTCTAGCGATACCCTAAAGCACAATCGCATTAATTACATAAAAATATGTAATTATAAAAAAAATTGCGTACATTACATATATTTATAATTTCATGATCTGTGCATTAACGTACTAATTTCATTTTTTTTCTCGTAATTAGTATGATTGTGCTCTAGGGCATCGATATCTAAGTTTTTTTATCATAAATATCAAGAAAATTCTCTTGTTGGCAACCCGAACTATCGGCGAGAGAAGCCGCCGCTTTAAAACAGATAGGCTGATTCGATTGTGTGGCAACACCGCCGCGAAGCAATAAGCTAAGAGTTCTAACGCGATTTAATTCTCTCCTAACTTTAGTTGGCGGGAAAGGTGTCCGCTTTTCTGTCTCAAGAAGTTTGCTCCTTTATTGAAGTTTAAACTGACTGACAAATGAAAAAGAAGAAGTTATGAGTATTAAAAATATCAAGTAGTAGTTTAGTATTATTCTACTCCTGTACTTTTATGTCTTTTACTTGGTCACGAACACTAAGGGCCGATACAGACGGACTGCAACCCAACTGCAACTCCCTACGATTTGTATGGGAACTGCATCACAACTGCGCAGTCGGCGTGCAGTTGTGATGCAGTTCCCATACAAATCGTAGGGAGTTGCAGTTGGGTTGCAGTCCGTCTGTATAGGCCCTAATATAAGAACATACGTAAGCCGCGTTACGTTCAAGATTAGAAAAATCGTGCGTTATCCATCACCCGATTTCAAGAAAAACTACCTTGAATAAACCAAGAAAAATGAGTTGTGCTGTGCTCGACACGTAATAAGAAAGAAGTGCACTTACTTAGTACCTAGTTAGTACAATATTGCCCTTTCATATCCTAGCTAGTGCAAAACCGTGGGCAAAAACCGTTAAAATTCTAATCTAAAAAAAACGAGTTATTACGTGACATACCTAGCAGTGGCGTGGCATCCGTAGAACCCGATTCCCACCGGCTTGCCTATTTTTTAAAGCAAATGTCTGGAATATTTACTACTCCTGTCGCAACGTATAGCAAAGTATAAAGACGAACAAGTAGTCCGACTTCGGCCGTTTAGGAACGCGCGACACGTATTCACACAGACGCGCGACAGCACGTCTGTGTAAGTGCTATCCATACTGGAGCATTCTTGCGCGTTCTTATTTCTTCGGCGCGCACACATTCAAGCGCGCGATGTAGGTACATTTTGTAGGAAGAAAAATTACTGCTATTATACTATGGTAGTCCCTGATCGCAATTAGATAGTGTGATTTTATTATACAGGAAAGTATTTGCTTTTCAACTTTTCTTTCTCTCTGTAGTACAACTAACAAAGAATAAAGTAATGTTAAGTCTCTCGAAACAAATGTGAAAATTTAAAAAGCTTTGTGTTGCCAGCTGAATAATTAAATTGAGCAAATAAAGCGCCGTTGGAATGAATTGAGAATATTATTTTTGAGCTCTTGTTGGTATTGTTTTAAGCGCAACTGTGCCGCGTTTCTAAGTATCTCAGTAGGTAGGTAGTTATTTACTTTACTGAGATGGAATTTGATATTTTTACTGATTTGGGTTGATATTAATTTTAACTTTTCATTTCTCAAGCGCAAAATACATTTTATTAGAGCAAGGCTTCTTAAATTGTGGTCCATGGACTCCTAAGGGCGCTTTTCCACCGGAGATGTGCAATGCTACGTTGCTATATATGCGTCTGGTCTGCCGAATGCACCCCTATGGGTGCCCACTCCCCGAACCGACCCCCCCCCCCCCCCTTTAGTTTTCGAATGTTGCTCTCATTTAAAATTTCTAATTTAAGTTAGTTCTATTTTAATTGTATACCTACATTGATTATTTTATTGCCTATTGTTTAATTTAATTTACTTATTGCTTAATTGAATTGAATAATAATTTCAAGTTTGTACTGACAATTTATGGATCTTTGAAATCTGAAAATAAACGTTTATTATTATTATTATGAAATACTAAAGTCAACCGGGGTAATTGTGTCTTTTTGTCGTCGTTGACGCAAATATGCGTCTTTTAAAGATTCCATTAAATCCGAACTCTTTAAAACTAAACCTACCGTAGCTGCCTGTAAAGTACAGCGTATGCTACAGGCAGGTACGGTATAGGTAGTTTTACAGAAATCTTTAAAAGACGCATTTGCCCCCACAGACAGACGCAGTTATACCTTACCCAGTTTGGAGAGAGCTCATCCACTTACCTGTACTTACAATAGCATTGTATCTATACAATACTATTATCTACTTTTGTTCTCGAACCGCCAACCAAATACTTACAAAAAAAAAGGTTATAAGTAGACTGTATGTATATCGAATTTTCAACCTTATTTCTTGTCGAGTAGGTTTGAAACGGAAATGAAATGAAACAAATGTTATGATCGTCATTATTCTGTTAGTGTATTTTGTAGTCTATAGTCCAAAAAAATAAAGTAGAAAAATTATATTAACCTTCCAAGGCGTTTATTACCTCCTTTTACTACAAGCTCATTATCATAATTTGTGGTTAACCACTCAATGGTATTGTATAGTCTCAAGTAGAAGAGCTCGCTTCAAACTGGGTAAGGTATACCTCGGTTGATTGACCTTATCCATACTTTGCACCTTATCAGCCGAGAATATGCTGCTACGATTGGTCGGGTCGGAGTCGCGGCGCAGAATAAGTATTAGCTGTCGTTTGCGTCCGACGACCGGACGGAGCTGACCCGCATCCGACCGTCTCTCTCTATTGCATAACGCGTACTAACGCGTGCTCTTTCTGGTCGATGCCCATGGGTGCAGGGCTGCACCGCCCCTGTGTGCGAAGTGTGCAGCGCGCACAGGCGCCAAGGCAATAGGGGCGCCAGAAGTCGAAACACGACGACAATAAAGAGGTGCTTTATAGGTTTCGCACACAGGCACTGCCGAGGGTCGGTGCGGCCCTGCATCATCATCATCATCATAATTTCAGCCAAAAGACGTCCACTGCTGGACATAGGCCTTCCCCAAGGATCTCCACGATTGTCGGCTTTGTGCTGCTATTATCCAGCGGCTTCCCGCGGTTTTCACCAGATCGTCGGTCCACCTTGTGGGAGGCCTGCCAACACTTCGTCTTCCGGTACGTGGTCGCCATTCGAGAACCTTACCACCCCAACGGCCATCAGTTCTGCGAGCAATGTGCCCTGCCCATTGCCACTTAAGGTTTGCAGTGCGTTGAGCTATATCGGTAACCTTAGTTCTTCTACGGAACTGCTCGTTCCTGATTCGATCTCGAAGAGAAACCCCGAGCATAGCTCTTTCCATTGCCCTTTGAGCGACCTTGAGCCTTCTTATGAGGCCCATTGTAAACGACCACGTCTCTGTTCCATAAGTCATCACTGGCAACACACTGGTCAAAGACTTTCGTCTTGAGACACTGCGGAATTTGGGACGAAAAGATGTTGCGTAGCTTACCGAACGCTGGCCAGCCGAGTTGAATTCGACGATTCACCTCTTTCTGGAAGTTGGACCTGCCTAGTTGGATTGTTTGTCCCAGGTAGACATATTCGTCGACAACTTCGAGATTCGAGTTCCCAACTTTAAGAGGAGTGGGTGCGACTTGGACGTTTGACATAACTTTCGTCTTGTCCATGTTCATTTTAAGACCCACTTGTTGGGAAACTCTACTGAGGTCTTCAAGCATTGTGCCAAGGTCCTCCAGGGTCTCAGCCATTACTACAATATCATCGGCAAATCGGAGGTGAGTGAAGTACTCGCCATTGATGTTAATGCCATGTCCTTTCCAGTTCAGAAGCTTGAAAATGTCTTCCAGTGCAGCGGTGAACAGTTTCGGAGATATAACATCTCCCTGTCTCACTCCTCGCTGCAGTAGGATAGGTTTCGAGTTCTGATCCTGGATGCGGACTGACATGGTGGCGTTTTCGTACAAACACTTCAGCACTTCGATATACCGATAGTCAATCTGGCACCGCTGGAGAGACTGTAGCACCGCCCAGGTTTCTATTGAATCGAAGGCCTTCTCATATTCCACAAACGCTAAGCATAGTGGCCGGTTATACTCCTCTGTTTCGGCCCTGCATGGGTGGCGATATTTAATAATAATAACCGCGCAACGGAATCGTAGAGTGAGTCAGTTCTAGTCCCTGGTTGCGTTTGAATGTACGGGGGCAACAGCTACATACACTAGGTACAACTACATATCTATCAGTCAATCGAATAGCGACCGACACAACTCGTTGATGGTAAAATTTATGGAAGGTATTTTTTTATGCTTGTCAAGTACACTGCTAGCCTTTACCTAAGGCTGTAACAATAGTCGGACTGCATGGAGGTAGGTAGCCGCAGCTGAACCTCAGCTCCATGGGAATGAAACGTTGGCGTGCTAGGGCACTCGAACCAAGGTCAGTGTACCTAGCTGAAAAACGGTTTGTATTATATATAGGTCTTGTGAGTGTTGGAATAAAACCTCTATGTAGTAGTTAGCAGTTTATGAAATAAACGGATTGATGTCACTCGCTAAATAACGTGTCAGGTTATGGGCTAGCCGTCCCTTAAAATAAAGAAAATAAAATGTTTTTAATGTCTTAAAAGCATAAAAAGTGGTTTCTGTAGAAACATAAAATAAAGTGAATTGCCGGAAGCAATTATAAAAATAAGAACCGTAAAAAAAGAGAATAATATGTCAGACCAAAATTTGTTTATTGACATCCTACAAGACACCGACAGCTACCAAACATGGAAATTTCAAATAGACATTCTTTTTGACTCAAAGGGATTAGGAGAAATTATAACTGGAAAATGTACAAAAACTGAAGAAAACAAATTCAAAGAAAAAGATGCTCAAGCGAAAACATACATATTACAGATGTAGTGAATAATCCTTTCCTTTCGTATTTTCCCGGAAATGTTCGTTTTTGTCTTACTACTTCACTCGCACTCAGTACCCATCGAGACAACGTAGGGAACGGTCGCATTGCAAGAGGAAGTATCTATATAGAGTAGTTAATACCGCTGTCATAATCGAAGTCGTTCATCCAATCAGAAAATCATATTTATTTATATTAATTTCTCTGCTGGTTTGTTTTGTTTTATGTTGAGGTGTCTTTTTTGTTATGTCATAGTATTTTTAATTAATTAAAAAAAATAATTGTTATAAAAAAGGTCTGCAAAATCCTATTGTAGTTTTGACTTATAGTTAAACTTTTGGGGTTCCAATTCTTATAGAATCATTAGATCATCCCAACCGGAATTTGGTTTTTATCAGTGCGTTTTATTGAAATAAAACGTCCTCGGTAACTAGTTATATAATTGTTTACCTAACGAATTCTTTATATGATAGAATCGTGGTGGTTTTAACATCTCAGTGTAATATACGTCAAACGGGCAGTTTGACATTGATAAATAAAGTATGCGATTTATTTGATACCTACACGTAATTTAATAATACAGTAATTCATAGACACATCGGCAACATTCGGGTGTTATCGTTGTTCCGAGTTTTGCCGATAGGAAAGGATTATTCACTACATCTGTAAAAACTATTAACCGGAAATATGTTACACATCTGTTTGATTGCAAAACTGCTCATGAAATGTATCAAAAAATTTGCAGCATATTCGAAGGCTCGGAAGAAAGAAAGAAAATGAGCTTACTCCAAGACTTCTATAATACCCAAATAAAACCCGATTTGTCCATGGAAGATAATTTGGCAAAATTCGAAAATTTGACATATCGACTAAAACAATTGAAAGTCAATCTAGATGATGCGATGGTGGAATCCAAAATTTTAACCAGCCTTGACGATACATACCAAAATTTTATTACAGCGTGGGAGTCAACGTCGACTGAAGATCGGAATCTTAAAAATTTAAAAATTAGGCTCATCAAAGAAGAAGAGAGGCGTAACCAGGGAAGTTCTTTTGACCAGGTAGCCTTAAAGGCGCAATCTTCTTCCAGATCTAAAGCAGGTATTGAATGTTTCATTTGTAAAAAATCAGGCCACTTGGCCAGAGACTGTAGGAATTGCTGTAGGATTTGCAAAAAGACAAACCATAAAGAAAAGAACTGTTTCTTTAAAAAGAAAGACAATGTGGCACTAGTAGCCAATAAAAATAAGAATGATAGTAGCAATCTAGAGACCTTTGTTGTAGACTCCGGTTGTACTGTTCACTTGGTGAACGATAAAAACCTATTGTCTAACGTTAAGACAAATAAAACTGAGATCGGTACAGCTCAAAAGGGCTGTAACCTTAAAGCCGTTTACGAAGGTGACTTTATAGGTCAAAATTGTAGCGTTAAAAATGTACTCTGTGTTCCCGACCTTTCCCATAACTTACTTTCAGTTTCAGAGATTACCAAACGCGGTGGTCAAGTTTTATTTCAGGGAAATAATGTTGAGATCAGCAGTGGAGGAAAGACCATAATAGGAACACAAGAATCATCTGGATTATTTACACTAGAGCTACCTAAAGCCGTGAGCTGTAATGAAGAAGCCCTGTTCAGTAAGAAGATTGAGAATGATTCTGCCTTAACGTGGCATAAAAAGCTAGGCCATCCTGGTCAAGGTGCGTTACGAAACCTACCGAAAGCAGCAGATGGTATAAAAATAGATAAAGTGACGGCCGAAGAAAAAAAAATGCTAGATAGTTGTGAGGTGTGCATAAAAGCGAAGCAGACGAGTTTTCCATTTAATACTGAAAGAAAAAGAGCACAGAAACCTCTAGAGATAATTGATACGGACTTGTGCGGTCCTGTAGAAGTGGAAACGTGGGACAGAAAAAGATGTTTTTTGACTGTAATTGACGACTTTAGCAGTTACACAAAAGTCTATCCCTTAAATTCCTTAAAAAATAAGAGTGAAGTACTTTTTCACATAAAACAATATATAGAAGAAGCTGAGCGAGAAAAGAACGAAGAAGTATCTACAATAAGTTGTGATAACGAGATATTAAGAGAAAAAGTAGAAGAAGAGTTCTTGTCAGTAGAACCGACAGAAGAAATAGTTGAAAACCAGAATATAGAAGTAGAAGAACAAGAAGAGATACAAATAATTGAAAATGCTGCTGAACGCCAGCGTGAAGAAGTAGTAGATTCAGAACAAGAAAGCAATTACGAGAGTCCATTGACTGACTCTGAAGATAGTCAAGTAGGAGAAAATCAACTAGAGAGAGCAACAAGAAGTGGTAGATCCGTAAAAATGCCCGTAAGGTACAATGATTATGCCCTACTTACGTTTAATGAAGTTATGAAGACTCCAGAGAAGGAAAAATGGAAAAAAGCGATTCAAGATGAGCTAAATTCACTGGAAAGGAACGGAGTTTGGAAATTAGTAGATAAAGAAAAGGCTTCTGGAAAGAATATACTTACTAATAGATGGGTATTCAAAGTGAAAGAAAATGGAACTTATAAAGCCAGATTAGTAGTGAGAGGCAATGAGCAAAAAGATACTGAGTTTGATGAAATATTTAGTCCCGTGGCCTCTCAATCAGCAATAAAATCTCTGTTTGCTATAGCAGCAGCTAGAAATCACAGTTTCATGACATTTGACGTTAAAACAGCGTTCCTTAATGGCGAACTTAGAGAAGACGAAGACATTTATATGAAAATACCTCTTGGTGTTACCAACGAAAAAGGCAAAATTTGTCAACTAGTAAAGTCTCTGTATGGACTTCGCCAGTCTCCGAGAAGATGGAATGAAAAGTTCCTTAAAACTATGTCAGACATTGGCTTTACACAAGCAAGAAACGAGCCGTGTATTCTAAAGAATAAAGACTTGTCAATGATTATCGGAATCTACGTCGATGACGGAATAATAATAGGACCTAATAAAGAGAAAATACGGCAGACTTTGAAGAAAATAAATTCGAAATTTGAAATAAAAATTTACGAAAAACCAACATCTTACTTGGGAATGGAAATAACAGATAACAGCGAAGGTTTAAAGTTAACCCAAACATTATATGCAAAGCAAATTCTGAAGAAATACAACATGGAGAACTGTAAATACGTGGACACACCATGTAAACAAGAAGATGATGTTAAAAGTTGTACTGAAGAGAAGGAAGTCCAAAAGTTCCCATACCGAGAAGCTGTTGGAAGTTTATTATACTTATCCACTAAAACCCGCCCCGATCTCGCTTACGCGGTTGGCATGGCAAGCAGAAATATGGAAAACCCAGATAGCAAAGATATAGTTGCCGTAAAGAGAATATTAAGGTACCTGGCAGGCACCTTAGGAGAGGGTGTGTGCTATAAGAAGAACAAAGATTTAGAGTTTTCTGTCTTCTGCGATTCAGATTACGCCGGAGATATTAAAACAAGACGGAGCACTACAGGCTACATTATTATGTTGGATGGAGGACCAGTAGCGTGGTGTTCACGTAGACAGCCTATCGTCGCGTTGTCATCAACCGAAGCTGAATTTATTGCAGCGGCCGAATGTTGTAAGGAGACAATGTTCCTAAAATCCTTGCTGGTTGATCTCAACATTAAAGTACCTGTCACATTCAAAATTGATAATCAGAGCGCAATTCAGCTCATAAAAACTGGGATCTTTAACAAACGGTCTAAGCACATTGATGTGCGTTATCATTACATCCATGAGGTGTATGCTAACAATGGATTTAAAATAGATTATTGTTCAACCGAAAATCAAACAGCAGATATTTTAACCAAGGCTCTAGATAAAGTAAAGTTCTTGAAACATAAAAATAGTATAATGTTAACTTGTTAAGAACTTTTAGGATGAACGTTTTTGGTGAGTTAATTCGCCCTGGTTAAAAGAACTTAACTGCGTTACGCCTCTGCTCAGTTGGACTATGTTTTTATTCAATCTGTTGATGTTATTTTTATAATTTTATATTAATAACTTGTATTTTATAAACATAAAATTAGGAGAGGGTGTTGGAATAAAACCTCTATGTAGTAGTTAGCAGTTTATGAAATAAACGGATTGATGTCACTCGCTAAATAACGTGTCAGTGAGCTGTAGTCCTATATAAAATGCATGTATATCGAGAGGAGATTTTGTGCGGTTCTAAGGCGGTGACCGGCCCAGGCGGTGGAGTTGACTCGACGTCGTGCATGTGGAGTTGGCCGTGCGCCGTCGCGGTTTTGTGTCCACTGGAAAACCGCGACGGCGCCGGCTCGACGACTACTGAGTCGTTGGCGTCGTGTACTACGTCGGAGTCACTGTCGTGGTCGCTCATGACGTCCTCAGGGTACGTTTGATGTATGGGTCGGTCAGAATGTGTCTCGGTCGCCGCACTAGCCTGCGCAAGCAGCACGTAGTGCGACATTGTCCGTAATAGTCTGAGTCAGCTGTTCTAAGTCATGGGCTAAATTTTCCACCGTGCCGGGGAGCGGGAAGTCGACAGGAAGAGGGTCATGAGGTGGTGGTGGGGCGGAGACTTGGAAGTCCTGTAGTCGGGGACATAGTTCGCGGCTGCCCACATGAGAGGGTTTGGATGGGACGTCGCTTTTGTGAAGAAACCCTCTGAGAAATTCCTCACGAAAGCGTGAATGGTAGGGAGCTTGGAGTCGTGGTGCAATAAGAGGTTGGTCTCATACAAGGGGGCATCCAGTGTCCGCCTGAGAAATCGCTATGGAAGGTAGAGGTGAGAAGAACAGTCTCTGTGTATCGAAATGTAGGTACTAAATAGAGGTGGCGCTACTATTGCAAATTGATAAAATTTGGTATACTGTCGCTCTATTAAATACCTACTTTAGTCATCAAAAATATTAAACCGGACCTTTACCCTCCATATCAGCGCACTTCACTCCTTCTACAACTACTAAAAGTGCTAAATTCATTTCATACTCTCCTGCAACGCTAACGGCTTTCTGGCGAGGCTTTGAACTATTATTTAGTGCTTTTAGCTGGACAATGTTCATCTGATCCGTCATTACAAGATTATTCTCTTTACCTCTACCCTCCAGTGCAGAAATGGCGTGTTCTACTATTGGTTGGCTGATAAAATCGGGTTGTTTGGGTGACACATACATATAGTGAAAGGGATGGTTTTTAATTTGTAAATACTTAGATATATTTTATTTAATGAGAATGGTAATGGTTACAAAATACTAATTTTAAAATATGGGAAAGTGCTTTAATTAATTATGTTGTATTTTGGTTTAAGCTGATTGGCTGTATTGCCAATGGTTTCAATATAATTTCATAAAAAAAAAGATTAAATGACATTGACATTTGACACTAGTGACACTGACACTGATAGGTCTTCCCAAACTTTGCTTTTCTTTTAACTTGCTCTGGTTTCTAAGAAAAACTAAATAATAATTAAATGACTTCGCAGCATCTTATTTAAGTTAGAAAACAACATAGGATAATGGCACTTAACTTAAAATCTCACCGACTGTGTCGATCATTTTTTATAACCTCTCGAAAATATTGTGAAGAGAAATCTATTTATCAGCGTAACGAAGAAGGCCCACAACCAAGGACTGTGCACGGAAAACCGTACCCTGACTGGAGGAAGCCGTGGATACAACGCGAGGGAGAATGGACCAGCAAATTGTCAGTTTTCGTCGAGAAAAACCCGAATACAAATATAGTGAATGCGCTCTCAAAATTGCCTAATTTAACTGCACGAGACGTGAAAGAGTGGTGGGGCAGTATGAAAGATCTGCAAGAGATAAAAAACCAAGACTATCTGCCGAAAAGAGTTGCTACTCTTGGGTCTAACCTAGCTGCCCTGCATTTCTTTACTTACAGACGTTGTGCTGTTAGGTAATTGTTTATTATTATTATCTAGCTAATTTTATAAAAAAAAGTAAAAGACATCTACAAAAAACTGTCACACATTTTGCTGCATCTGCAAGTGCTGTTAACACTTTCACGACCACCAACCCGCCTAGTAGGCGCTCAGGCTCAGAGGCCAGCTGGTTTTGCGTTCCACATTGTTGGCCTCACAAACCCACCACCAGCGGGCTCTGTCAGTTTCCAGGGTATTGTTCAATTTGTTATCAGGTCATGAAAGTATTAAGAGACTGAGGCATTCGGAACACTTGTTGATTTAGGCTATTTTTTGTATGACTCTAAACAAGTCTTAATAATTTTTCGTCATTAGCACCATGTTCAGAAGTAATGTGGCCTGACTGCACCTGTAACTTGTACTAAATCATCAGATACTTTGATCACTTGACTGATTTTATCAATACTTTTGTTATAATCTCAATTAAAAAACATTTAACATTTTCTAAAGCCTTAAACACAGGCTTTATGAACAGCTGTAACCACTTCTAATTAAAATTGAATTCTTATGAAAATGATATGCCAATTTTCATTAAATTTGCCTATACTTATACATTAAGGTTAATAGTCACAATGTAACAACACTAACATTATTATCTTTCCAGATTGAGAGGGTCCAATGACTGGATTACTGGAGACGCATTAAACCTAAACCTTCCCAGTCAATACGAAGAAGGCTACCATGTAGAAGCTGTAGATTGCACCAAGTTCCTCCGGAATGGCATCCGGTACGAGGGCATCCGGAACCTCTCAGGCCTGAACTTCCTCAAATGGTTGTCATTAAGGAATAATAAATATATTGATGTATGGTGCTTAGACCGCCTGGCAGGACAGAATGGCAAGACTTTGGAATACTTGGATATCCGAGGGTGCAAGCTGTGTGTGGGTTGTGTACACGCTCTAGCTAGGATGCCAGCTCTCAAAATTCTGCACATTACTGATCCTGGTGATAATGCGGAACTGCAGGCCGCTTTGTCAGTCCTTGAAGAGGAAAACCCTAATCTCTTGATTAATGCTGAAATAGAATAGGTTAAAGCTGTCCCCATTGGACCAGAGCAAAGCTGGCCAATATTAACACATTCAGTCCAAAGCAGGTGTTGGATACCAGTATTTTCTCCATTTAAAAATACCAGTATTTAAAATACTTGACTGAGCCCTACATAATTCAAAATATTGGGCCATTTCGGGGTTTTTGCAAATTACCGGTTCCGAGCTCTGGTGCAAAGCTCCGAAATGTTCATTCAAAATGAACCCTATAGTGGGTTCTTGACTACCTTCCTTGTGGCACAACTGGCCTACATATTAGGAAGGTTAGGTAGGTTTAGGTTTGTTAGGTAGCTTCAGTTACCCCAAGGGCAAACAGCCTAGAAATAGCAGCTCTGCGAAGCAGAGCTCCATCGATTTCCAATAAGATCGGTGGGTTTACAAAAATTAGTGCAGATAAAAATAACAGTGGTGCCAAAATAGTAGTGCCACGGGGAAGGAACGGGTTCTTGCCACTGAATGTGTTTACAATAGAAATGTTGACCCAGCTCTGCTTCCCCCGGCTCCATTGGACAGGCAGCCTAAGGCATCAAAATCGCCCAGGACCTTAAATTTGGATCTGTTCCAGTTCGAAGAGACCGTTGTTGTAGAGACAAGTACAATGCTAGTATTGTAGTGTTTTTAGTGAAATATTATTATATTTATGTTGTTACTATTAAAGTTGTTTTATTATGAAAATAGTATGGAGAGCGGATCACGTCCGTCGTTTGCGAAATTATTGGCACGGAATTGGATCACAGGAAGCATTTTAAAGAACCTTTAGGCACTGGTCCCACTTCCGGCGAGTAAAGTTGAGCGAGTAGCATTACATTGCGGATCTGGAAAGGTCGACTGATCACACTGTGCCTGGTCGGCCCGCAATGAACTGTTACTCGCACAACTTTACTAGTGGACCAGTGGCTTATTTCAATAATATGCTTCGTAATCTGTTTTCTCATAAGGGTATAGTAAAGGAGTCAAATAAAATGCAAAATTGCTTTCGTGGTTTTTATGTTTTAACATAAGTTCGTACAATGATCCAATATGCCTGAACAAACTGTCCATCGTGGGTACCTCCAGTTTCCTGCCTTGAGTTCGCCCTGTTTCATACATTATAGAGTCTAAGTTGTCATTATTGGTCCGAGTTGGATTGAACTCCCACAAACGATTAATGCTTCAAATTTGCTATTATGATTTGTTTTTCTAATTCAATCTAATCCACATTAAATTGAACACTTAAATCTAAATAAAACTTCTAAACAAGTTATTTACAGTTACATTTTGACTAAACAATTAGACTAATGCCTTATGTAGAAGAAATAAATAACGAATATGAAATGCTTCCATTTAAAAATGTCGTCTCGCAATTGCTAATATTTCTTAAAATATAACATTAAAAATGGTTTATGCAACATATATAATTCAGTCTAATAAGAAAATCTGCCTATTACATTGTTTATTGACTGACAAAACCTAGAATAGAGAAAAGTAATGAAACAACGCGTTCCCGACCAATATCAAACAGTAACACACTACGTTTTGAAAATCAATAAGGCACAATAATACGCAGACTACTTTAATATTTGTTTCTCATTCACTATTACACCAACACATGGAAAGTCAAACTCAAGTGTCGAAACTAGTCGTTAGACGAAAACTTAACTCGTGGACAGTTAAAACAAATTGAAACATTTAGTACAAACACAAGCATACATTAAACAAAACTGTTAATTGTATGTTACATACATAAGATATTGCAACACATTCTAAAAGTATAAATATAATTATGATTGCATATTCAAAGTCAACACGTTGTTGAACAATTTGAACGTATAAATATATAATTTAGGCACTGGAGTATGTTTTTAATCTCATTAAATTTATGAGTTGTCTTTCCGGCTGATCCTGGAAGTTTGGTCTGATTCAAAGTTACCTGTCTCTGTCATGCTAGTAAAATTCGTACAAGTCTGCCAGAGACTGCCTAATTAAGTTATTAGTTAAGATTCTCATGAATATATTATAGGCCTCCTTTTAGACAGTGTCGTATATGCTGTTTTAACCTTTTCGACGCTACGTTAAACATAAAAGTTGCAAGTCAGACGCCATGTCATAATAGTGTCAAAACCGAAATTGAACTTTATGCTGGTGCATGTAGGTCTATATCGCTCTGTGCTCTGTGATGGATTAATCCATCGTTGGCGTTGAACGTGCGGTGCGGATATATCCGTCGTTGACGTCGAATAGGTTAACTCCTTTGATGCACAGTTATTGCAAAGGGAGGTGAAAAATGTAGAGTCAAGTGTAAAAATATGGGTATACAAATGCGCAAATATATGACCAAATACACGCACTTTCTGCAGTGGTAATAAGGACTTCGTATCATATTTATAAAAAGAGTTATTCAATGTTTTTGCACTTTACTCTGTACACATATTTTAGTCACTGACGGTACCGTACCGTAATTTTAACTAAGCATGACAGTCAGAGAGCAACAATCGCTCCAGCGGGATTTTAAAACTCTTATGTTATTTAACTGCAAATTATGGTACTGATGTGTAGTAGGTTATTGATTGATATACTTATTTGTGATTGAAGAAAATTCTATATGTATACAAAAATATTAAGAGATATTCAATAGCTCGAACTGCCCCGTGACAATATTCATACCTACTTGCGGGGCTGATTATCTCAAAACATTGGTTTGGGGATTGAACTATTTGGAGGGAGAGGCCCATGCTTGGGGTCCTTGGCTACTCTTGCTAATGCAAATAAAATAAAGTTACAAGTTATACAAATACAGGGTGGAAATAATAATGAGGCACGAAGGAAAAGTCATTAATATTTAATTGAAGATTTCAAATTTTTATGAATACATTTAGTATGTTACTAATATTTTAGATGTGATTAATGTACGAATTGTTCGACTTTATCTGCAATAAGAACCAATGTTTTTGAGAGAATTTGCTGTTATCGTTTATCATCGACCCCCTAATGTTAATTTTATTTCCAAAAGTTTTCTTTTAATTAAAATCTCTTAAATTTTTATGAAGTAAAAAAGAAAAGGAATTTTGTAATTTAAAATATTTAATGTGCGTTTCGTTAATGCTTCATTTATTTCTTCCACTTTGTATATGTAAATATTTACTTTGACAGATTTTAAAAAGGTGTGGTCGACAACGTATACATATCACTATAGTGTGTATAAAAGTATGTGTGTTATGTAATTCTAACTGGTAACAACGGTTTACTACGGCATCTGTATGGTATGATTATGACAACAATTATTATTTAAGATCAATTGACTACGCAGCTATTAAGATTTAACAGTGCGAAAATATTTCTTAAGTTTATATTTTTAATAAATTCATGTCACTTCCGGACTCCTAAAGCAATTACCTAACACTATAACGCCGAAGAGATCATTTAAAAAATACAATTTTGATATACATAACATTTGTATTGGCCAAAAGTTTTCATGTATAAATTTTATATTTCTTTTCGTCTATCATTAGCATCTCTAAATAAAACCTTAATTACTTTGAGAGCCGGGAATACTTAGCACTAGTTAAACATAAATCTAATATTTACAATGAGATTATAATATAAATATTGATTTATCTAGTGTCGTTATCGTTTGAGCTGTTTTTGTAAAGGGCTCATCCATAAACCACGTCACACGTTTTTCTAGACCCTTTTTTCTTCGTCTCAATGTTTTCCGTCTTTTTCACATAAGCTGTCACGCTTGGCCTGAAGAGTGACGTAATTTTTGGACGATCCCAAACCGTATCGGTCGTTTTAAAATGACAGAATCTCTGTCTCGATAGAAAATGTACCAGACGTATTAACACTAGCATGTACCGCGCCGCGGCTCGGTTATCGAACATGGCATCGGAAAATAATCCATAATAAAAAATCACTCCACTTAAACCTTAAAATAAGTCACTGTACATAATGAAATAATTAAATAGATAGTCATCTAAATAAACGAAAAAAAAATCAAACTCGTGGAAGACCAAGATCACAACGTAAATATAAAACGATAAAAATAAACGTGTACCTAAATAATAATTAAATAGGTACGCACCAGTTTCGTTAAGATTCACATACACCTCACAAAAACGACCAGTCCAATCTGCCCACTTGTGGGACGGTTTAGACTGGCCTCAACTCTAACATAACGCGTGGTCTATGAACGTGGCTATAAATGCAACAACGAAATAGATGATTGCCATAGATCCTTCTAGATACAAAATGTTGGGTCATCCGTTGTAAGGTAGGCCGACTGTAAGACATAACGTCGCTATACTTACTCAACCACGTATCTACTCGAATAGTTTGATAGAAAACGCACCTGTGTTACGAGTAGAAAAGTGCGATTTTCCTATGAAACTATTGGAGTAGATACGTGGTTGAGTAAGTATAGCGGCGATAACTCATCGGTAATATAAGGCCACATATTGAGAGAAAAAATGTTTAGAAAAATCATATACCTCTTTTGCCGTACAGAAGCTAAAATACATTAAACAAGTTCAATGAGAATCGTATCGACTTATTGTACTTTAGGTTCTGCAAAAGGGTGATTCTTGAAGAACATAATTCACCTGGTCGCGAATATATTAGAATGGCATTTTTGGTTCTTGTTAGGGATGTAACATTTCCGATTCCGATATAATCGGTATCGCCGATTATACAACCGATATTCGAAAAGCGCGCGAAAAGACTTTGCTTTCTGAACAAAACTCAGATAAAAGTAATTATAATTACTGACTGAATTTGTGCATCGGTTTATTCATTTGTGTAAAGATAATTACTTTCTTAATTATCTCTTTGATCCATAATAAATAATCTCTTTGAATTTTCAGTTAACAATTTATTTATTTTTATTTTACACTCTCGAGGAGTCTTATGTATAGCCAAGTCTTATGTATAATAAAGACATAGAAATGCCTGAGGTGCATACTTCATTACTTAGCCATCGATATCGGTATCGCCGATTATTTACTACGATAATCGGAATCGTATTGGCAAAATTATGTATCGTTACATGCCTAGTTCTTATGTAGTTCCGGCCGAGGTCTACCTACTAACCAAAGATGCCCTTCTAATTAGCCGGAATCTTATGAATATTCGCCAATATATGTAAATACACAGGGGAATGATAATTTTCAAGAATGACCCAGAAACAACCTTGTATATTTCGTATGAATGAAGCTATAGGTGAAAAACTTAACTACAGCACCTGTTGTATGTAGTAGTGTACGGAATTTATATGGAACTTATATCCTTTTTTAAACTGGAACGTCAAACTGTCTATACGGACAGGTTACTACTACATGCAACAAGTGCTTTAGTTAAATTTATGCCACACTTGGCCATAAAGGCGTACGGAAAAAGCCGCTTTCTGGCAAAGTGTAGACATAAAATGATGTACACAACACGGGAAGTAATAAAGAAAGAAAGTTTGCGTCCCGAGCTGCAAGCGAGGGACGTAAACTTCTGCGATCTCGGCCTTTCTTTATTACTACCCTAGTTGTGTAATGTACTATTGTACCTATACGTAGGCTTCGGAAGAATCATACGGTATGTAGCACAAAATGTCAGCAAGGAGAGTAGCTATATATCGTCTATACCAAAACAGTTGAGTCGATGTTTTAGTATCGTACGTCTATACCGAAACAATGTTTTCCCTACTATATGTATTTTACAGTTCTGTGGTTATGTCATATGTAGTTGGCATAATCATATGTTTATTTAGGTTGATTTAAAATATGACTTGGCACGGAATACGCATAGCATCCAACCTCATTTTAATGATGACGTTAATTGTTTTGGATCGATACTTTGTATTATAATGAGATAATTGTGCCAAAATTTTAAAGACATGTGCAAATTATTTTAATGCGCCATCGTATCGCGTGCCAATGTTTTTTCATATATAAAGGGCGAATGGTGGCGAGCGTTCATTATTCTGATAACGATCGGGTTGTGGTTTATTTGAAAAATGTTTATTACAAATTTGTTACCATTGACAGTATTTTTAACGATAGAGTCGTCCATCAGTAGGGAAAAAAAATGTTACGTTAACACCATCGATGCGTGACCATTATTTTCCGACGTGTGTGGTTGCAAACGAGTGGTTCATGTCTAAGGCGTATGTCTTAGATAATACGAACAGTGTCATGAGAGGTGATTGGTTAATAAAACTTGAATTGGCTCCGAAGGGTGTTGCAGTGTCGAATAGGAGCATCTGGGTGAGGCAAAGTGAAGTTACAAGAGTGCCTCTTTGTACTGATGATGAAAATGTGATGGTGTTGCGGATGGAAATATCACGCGAGGGTGTTAAACAGCGCGGTAGGCGTGAGGTGTCGGTTCACTGTTCGCTGTTTAACACCCTTGCGTGATATTTCCATCCGCAACACCATCACATTTTCATCATCAGTACAAAGAGGCACTCTTGTAACTTCACTTTGCCTCACCCAGATGCTCCTATTCGACACTGCAACACCCTTCGGAGCCAATTAAGTTTTATTAACCAATCACCTCTCATGACACTGTTCGTATTATCTAAGACATACGCCTCAGACATGAACCACTCGTTTGCAACCATACACGTCGGAAAATAATGGTCACGCATCGATGGTGTTAACGTAACACTTTTTTCCCTACTGATGGACGACTCTATCGTTAAAAATACTGTCAATGGTAACAAATTTGTAATAAACATTTTTCAAATAAACCACAACCCGATCGTTATCAGAATAATGAACGCTCGCCACCATTCGCCCTTTATATATGAAAAAACATTGGCACGCGATACGATGGCGCATGAAAATAATTTGCACATGTCTTTAAAATTTTGGCACAATTATCTCATTATAATACAAAGTATCGATCCAAAACAATTAACATCATCATTAAAATGAGGTTGGATGCTATGCGTATTCCGTGCCAAAAGTCATGTTTTAAATCAACCTAAATAAACATATGATTATGCCAACTACATATGACATCACCACAGAAGTGGTAAATACAATACATATAGTAGGGAAAACATTGTTTCGGTATAGACGTACGATACTAAAACATCGACTCAACTGTTTTGGTATAGACGATATATAGCTACTAAGGAGTGCCTTAAATTTAGCTATTACAATTTTCCTTCCAATTTGTGGCCGATTAAAAAAAATCACTGACCCGCCCTTTAAATAGATGCCGAAATTGGAATGTTTCCTGCCGTTTCAGTGCCTACGATTTGGCAAGATATCGTGTTAATGTTTTTATTGAAACGGGAATTAAAAACTAATATGTCTTGAGCGAAAATCGAACCCGCATCTCAACGGCAGCACTTCCAATTGGTCCACCGAGACCGGTGCCAGAGTTACCAATTTTTTTAAGCAGTCTTCTCGTCTTTAAGCTTGTGTTGTTACAGGTTTAAAATTTTCGTTTCAATAAAAACAATTAGACTCCGTTAACAGACGTGTCTGTTTTAATACAATTTCATAAGACGTCAATACTTAAAAAAAAACACGTATCTGATACTAACTCCAGGTACAAAAACGCAGTAAATGTATATGAAGTTCGTATGTAACTTACGACGTTTTTCTTTACGTTTGTAGATACGACTTTTTTCAAAATAGTGACAATCTTATGTGATAGCTGCTGCAATAAATAAAGGACTAAACAGCAGAAGACATCCCCTAATGTAATGTTAATGACTTAACAATAAACAAACACAACTTTGATGAACGAACACCTGACTTATATACAGATAATATATTGAGATCGCCCCACACAGTAGTGCTAGCTATTGATGATGATGAAAATATGTGCATTTGGCCAGCTCTGGTCGACTACTTCAACTTTTAAACTTTCAACCAACCCGCCTAGTAGGCGGTCGTAACTTTTGCTCGCATGGGCGTTTTCCAAAATAAATACCGGAGTAGCTACTTTCTCTAAATATGGACTTTTGAGGTTTTTCTGGCTCAGAATCTTCAGTACTTTCGAACCTTATACGTAAAAAAAGTGTCCCAAATTTATTTTCCCATTACGTCACCATTTTGTACTTATGTTTGTATGAACGTGACGTAGTGGAAAAAAATCATACAAATTTTGGGGCACTTTTTTACGTATAAGGTTCGGAAGTACTAACGATTCTGGGCCAGAAAAACCTCAAAAGTCCATATTTTGAGAATCAGAATCAGAAAATTTTTATTTGTCAGAATACAGTTTAAAAGGTTTTACAGTATAAAATGTTCTTGTATTCAACATGCAAGCACGTGTACAAATATTTGATTAATTAAGCTAGATTTATAGATGTTATTGAATTAAAATAATAATATATACGTAATCGATCATTAAGATGTCAGTAGATTTTTATATTTTAAATATTCCCCCACACTGTAAAAACATTTATCCATCAGCCATTTCGTCAACTTATGTCTAAATATATTAGAGAAAGTAGTTACACCGGGATTTATTTTGGAAAACGCCCAGATGCAGGCTGATTTTGCGTTGCACATTATTGGCCCCACAAACCCACCTAGCGGGCTCTGTCGGTTTCGCTCATTCCCAAAATACCGCATTCCTAAAATACCAGATTCTCGATATATCAAATTCTCCGTATACCAGATTGCCAAAATACATCCACCAAAATCATTTAGATCCTTGAGTAAACTACGATTTTATAATCTAGTGTAACGGGAATGTGGTAAGACAGGAATCTGATAAATCGATTATCTGGTATTTTGTGTAGAGCGGTCGGTTTCTGAGGTATTGTTCAATGTTTTGTCTGGTTGTGTTAAAGTACATTTTTCCATCTCACTCTTGCATTAAGAAGATTCGCTAGTGTTTTTTGTTATTAACACTTTCAACACCGAGAACCCGCGCCGCGGGCGCTAGGCCTGTAGCAGCTACGAACTACGCACGGATTTCTCTATGCAATCGGCTACGAGTTAGCGTTACGAAATTGTTGGTTGCGAATGTGTTAAGAGTATATATTCCTGCCAAGGTTCCGTTGTCGTATTTTTGTCATATTCCAGAATTATACGTTTCATACAAAATAATGAAAAAAAAATACGACGGTAGTTATTGGCCTGAATAAACACTCTTAAATGAGAGAAAACATCGACGGGTAAAAAGCTATTTCTATTAGGTCCTATAAACACTTACAGGTATACGCAAAATAGGCGTATTATTAGAGGTCGCGGAAACCTGCAAGTGGAGGACCCATGGGCGGTTAGCACCACAAGGGAACGTCAGGCTGCGGCTCCACTGAGGAGACGAGCGGAGCGGAGAGGAGACGTGTAGGGACCGACCAATCACATTAGTGTTCGCTGTTTCGATTGAAGCGGAATGATGTGGATTTCAACTAATGTGATTGGTCGACCCTACACGTCTCCTCTCCGCTCCGCTCGTCTCCTCAGTGGAGCCGCAGCCTTACATCACATGTCACTGTTCTTAACACTTTCACGAGCACCGACCCGCCTAGCGGGCGCTCGTAACTTTTGCTCAGATGCCGGCCGTTTTTTACGTACCGCACTATTGGCCTCACTAACCCGCCTCGCGGGCTCTGTCGGTGTCTGGGGTAGTTTTAATTTTTTATGCCACACCTGGCCATAAAGAGGCTTTTTGCCGCTTTCTGGCAAGTGTATACATAAAATGATGTACACAACACGGGAGGTAATAAAGAAAGCCCTCGGTCGCATATTTAGGCTTGAAGCTCCGGCCGCAAACATCTGTGATCTCGGCCTTTCTTTGTTTTACTACCCTAGTTGTGTAATGCACTATTGTCTGGTCGTGAAAGTGTTAATGTAGCCTTATAATAATAGTTTGTTCGCAGTCGTGTGCCCGATATGCATTACACGGTTAAATTAAGAACGGTGGTAAAATTAGCTTTTAACTCGCCGACGTTGGCACGACGCCGCCGACACTTTCAGCGCCATGCTCCTAAATTTCGATACAAAATGAACCCGATAGTCGGGTTCCCGGCATTGAATGTGTTACCAAATAATATCCTTCCATATGTTGTTAATCCTTCGCATGCCTGGTGGACGAAAGGCACATAGTATTTATTTGACAATCTGGGTCTATCAGACCCTACCAGGCATGCGACGGGTTAATATGACCAGAGCTGACCACAGAACGAGAACGAATAGACGAAATGATGACCGGGCATTCCCCACTCATACGCAACGCATACTTAACGCCGATTCTCACACGTATTACCAAATATTTTTGATTATTTTTTTGTAGTTTTATATTGGTTTATTAATATGAATAATGAAGTTAGTCTGTAATATAGAAAAGTCCTTTAAATGCAATCTAGGGTATTGCAAACACTCGAAGTCGCAACCTTCACTACAACCTTAAATTATCTGTCTCCATTGTCGAGCGGTTAGCACTAAATTTATACAGGGTGGAAAAAAATAATGGACCCTAGAGAACTACCTCAAATCCTCAAGAAACTCATTTTACTTGAAGAAAACTTTATTTTTACAAATACTTGGTAACTGCTTGCACAGACTTATTCTACGGTCTACTTTAATCGGTAAGTACGATGCTTATAAGATAAATTCATCCAAAGCCCGATCGGTATAATAAAGCTTTGAATGACAATAATTGTTGATCCTTAACGTGGTTCGATTCAGCAAACAATATTTACTGTCTGAACGCAAACATTCATATTGCTAAAAATGGAATTTTTTTCCTCGAGTAAAATGATATTTAAGATTTTAAGGCGATAAGTTCGCCTGTTGTCCACCGTTAGTTTCAATTTAAGGATTTCTCGTAAATTTTGGTGTGTAACAGTAGCGCGGCGTTCAAAGAACTCGATTCCTATCGGCTTGCCTAATATCAGGTATTTGACCACATTATTCTACAGCTCTTAAGGAAAATGTACGCCAAATCTACACCGGCTTGCCCTAGAATTTTTTGCGTCACGCCACTGGTGAGTTGTCCTTCGGGCATCCCTGCTCAATATCGAGCGGTACAGGGCCTAAGGGACCCACATTTTATCCCCACACAAAAAATAAGAGTTGTATTGTTTTAAGGTAGTTTCCCTCAATTTCCATGATTTTTATCCACCCTGTATACTATGTTCGTTCGAGGCGTATTCCCAGAGTGGTCGACCTGTCTTACTGCCCTCGGGCGCTACTCTTGCACCACGATGGAGACGGTGAGGCCGCAGCGCTAACTGGCCGTCGACGTCGGCTGCAGCGCCGCGGACATCGGCGAGTTCACGTCTGCAACAACAAACATATTATAGAATTCACGTGTGTTGTTATGACAGGTTGTAAAACATGTAGGTAATTATGTGTGGGTCTTTATTTAAAGTTGTCATGCACAAAGGTATAATATCTATAAGCTATTAGCTTGTAATATTTTTAGGAAACTATAAGTCTACTGGCGTAAGATTATTATTTATAACTACATAAGACCGTTTGTATCTTTATTAAATAAATAAAATAGAGTGGAGTATTTCAATCAGGTTGCGACCACTGGCAAGCCTGTATAACAGGGTAGCCAAACCTCAGTAATAAAAAAATACACAAAGTTACAATGAATCGAGCTTCCCCATACGCATTTTTGTTATTGAGTTGGGTCGCGAAATAATTTAAGATACTAAGGGGGATAAAAGGATGGAAACAGTGTTATATGTCGTACTGTAGGCAGAGATGGGCATAATTCGAATATTTTTTTATTTGAATGATCATTCAAATAAAAAATAATTCACGATATTTTTATTCGCGGATGATTTATTCGTGAATAAATCATCCGCGAATAAATCATTCGACAACTTTTAATATGACGGAGGATTTATTCGTTATTATTTTTTCGAGATAAGTTAATAAGGTTAAGATACTAAGGGGGATAAAAGGATGGAAACACTGTTATATGTCGTACTGTAGGCAGAGATGGGCATAATTCGAATATTTTTTTATTTGAATGATCATTCAAATAAAAAATAATTCACGATATTTTTATTCGCGGATGATTTATTCGTGAATAAATCATCCGCGAATAAATCATTCGACAACTTTTAATATGACGGAGGATTTATTCGTTATTATTTTTTCGAGATAAGTTAATAAGGTTAAGATACTAAGGGGGATAAAAGGATGGAAACACTGTTATATGTCGTACTGTAGGCAGAGATGGGCATAATTCGAATATTTTTTTATTTGAATGATCATTCAAATAAAAAATAATTCACGATATTTTTATTCGCGGATGATTTATTCGTGAATAAATCATCCGCGAATAAATCATTCGACAACTTTTAATATGACGGAGGATTTATTCGTTATTATTTTTTCGAGATAAGTTAATAAGGTTAAGATACTAAGGGGGATAAAAGGATGGAAACACTGTTATATGTCGTACTGTAGGCAGAGATGGGCATAATTCGAATATTTTTTTATTTGAATGATCATTCAAATAAAAAATAATTCACGATATTTTTATTCGCGGATGATTTATTCGTGAATAAATCATCCGCGAATAAATCATTCGACAACTTTTAATATGACGGAGGATTTATTCGTTATTATTTTTTCGAGAAAAGTTAATAAGGTGTCTCAATGTCTGTGTGTGTTCCAATAAGAATAATCATCCGCCAATTTTATTCGTCATCCGCGAATAATTTGGTTATTCTTATTTGTTATTCGTCATTCGAATAAATTTTGCCCATCTCCGACTGTAGGATGTCGAGGTTTTTATGGCTATCGATCGCTTATTTGCACATGAGAACAGAAAGGGAACATGGTTTATACTCCGAAACGCTTCGTTCAAAGTTCGTATCCTGCCGTCTCGCTTATTTGAATGTTCTTTAACAAAAGAGCGAGAGGGATACCAACATCTTGTCGGGAATGTGTCCGTGTGTGTGTGTGTCGGTATACAACGAGCAATACAAACTTGTGGGCGTGTTGATGTCGGAGTGCGGCGTGAGGTTGGACTGCGCCATGAGCTTCTGCCGCACCTCGCGGATCTTCAGCTGCAGTGACATCTTGTTCGGGAATATGTCCATGTGGGTCGCCTGCAACGATATTAAAATGTTTTACAAAATATCTTTTTAAAATCGGCGAACTGAGAAAAAACGAATGATCCGAAGCGGAAACTCCACTGATCCACATTACCGGCAGACAGATACCTGGAAGCTATGGTAGCCGAGTGGTTCGGACATGCGTCTTTCAAGCGAGAGTAACATTGCCAGGCGTCCGGATAAAGCCGGACATAGTTAGGCTTTTTGATTGCGTGTCCGGCCAAAATAAACGGTGTCCGGCCAATTCTTTTGTCGCACCTATTAATACTGAGACACAAGATCCTCAATAATGTACCGTGTCCGACCTTTTTACCCAAATGTTCGGCCAAACTAGCTGGTCTGTCCGGCTATCAGTGGCGTGGCGTTGAAGAAATCCTTGGGCTAGCCGGAGCAGCTCTGGCCTTCAATTTCCTTTAAGAGCACTAGAATTGAATACTGAACTGCCTAATATTAGATAAGCCGATGGGAATCGAGTTCTATGGACGCCACGCCACTGCGGGCTATAGGGAACGTGCACGACGAAGGTGCTGCCAACTGGTGCCGCCAATCTAGATCATATACCCTCTCATGCTGGGGCCACATTGACGAAAACGCCGTTAATAACGTTAATTTATCGCGTTGAAGGACGATTAACGTCAATGTAGCTACGACTTACTATATTTGACATTGACACTTACATATTATCATTGACATTGACAGCTTGATTTGACAGGGGCGATAGTTTCCTTTATTGTCCGCCCGTGTCTCTTTTGACGTTTAGTGCTGCCACCTACAGTTCGTGCACGTTCCCTAATTAGGTTTGGCGACCTTGCAACACTAAGCGGAGATATGCAGGGTGGTTTTCGATAATCTGTACATATTAAAAGGGGTGAAATTCCAACTAATTTTATCGGTAAAAATGACTTTAATTTTTGTTTCTAGGCAATTTTGTTTTTACAGATTTTTACAGTTTTCTATGAAATTTTGGGCAGTACATCTGTTTGACGCAGTATAACTTTTGATCTTATTGTTCAAAGCTGTAAGAAAAAAATGTTTTTAAGATCAAAATGAAGTGCTAAACTAAAATAAGCCTGAAAAAACTCGCAAACTTTCGAGAAAAACGGTGTTTGCCGTAAAAAAAACTGAAGCTTGCAGCCGTTTTTCTCAATTATAATTTTTTTTGGAGGATTTTTTCTTCAGGTCGGTGGTTTATTGTTATTGCTACTAAATAACGTGTCTATTGCCATGATCCTGCATTTTTTTCTTACAATTTGAAGCAATCAGATCAAAAGTTATACCGCGGCAAACAGATGTACTTCCGAAAATTTCACTGAAAGTTTAAAAATCTGTAAAAAAAAACGAATGGCCACGAACAAAAATTAAATACAGTTTAATCGGTAAAATTGGCTGAAATTTCACCCCTTTTCATATGTACAGCTTATCGAAAACCACCCTGTATAGGCTAACCTGGAAGTGCGTGGTGGCCTGCGTGGTGGGGAACATGCCGTGGTCCTGGAACAGCTTGAGCACGAGGTGGCGGCGCTGCTCCAGCACGCGCCGGTGCCCCGCCTCGCCCCGCGCGCCGCCGCCGCCCCCGCCCCCGCCGCCGCCCCCCGGCGTGTACGGCGTCCGGGGGGACACGTCCTCCATGCTCTCTGACCCTGAAACCGCACGAATATTACATATTTAGATACAAGAAATCAAAGTACATAGGTCTGTGTACAGACCGGGAATCGAACCTGGTACCTCTGGATTTCCGGCCCAGTGACTCAACCATTCGTCCACCGTACACTCAGAAAACGCCTTCAAATTTGCCATCTACTTTGACTTCCCGCACTATTCTGTTTTAATAGGAATTAACCTAAACGCCATCTATGAGAACTGCATTACACAGGTTCCCACCCCCAATGTGTATCCTTCCGGATACAACGCGAACCTTGTTACAGGTACGACGATCGAGCGAGAGATGGCGCCACTATTAATACTGTTTTGTGTTTGTGTGCGTTATTAATACTGTGTTGTTGTTGTTGTTGTTGTGTTTTCTGAGTGTACGGTGGACGAATGGTTGAGTCACTGGGCCGGAAATCCAGAGGTACCAGGTTCGATTCCCGGTCTGTACACAGGCGAGTGCCATTTAATTTTTCTATGTACTTTGATTTCTTGTATCTATATATGTAACATAGAAATGTGGTGTAAATTACCCGCATTAAAACCAATAAAGAGACAAAAAAATGTTTCTTTCATATAAAAAAGTATTAATAGTGGCGCCATCTCTCGCTCGATCGTCGTACCTGTAACAAGGTTCGCGTTGTATCCGGAAGGATACACATTGGGGGTGGGAACCTGTGTAATGCAGTTCTCATAGATGGCGTTTAGGTTAATTCCTATTAAAACAGAATAGTGCGGGAAGTCAAAGTAGATGGCAAATTTGAAGGCGTTTTCTGAGTGTACGGTGGACGAATGGTTGAGTCACTGGGCCGGAAATCCAGAGGTACCAGGTTCGATTCCCGGTCTGTACACAGGCGAGTGCCATTTAATTTTTCTATGTACTTTGATTTCTTGTATCTATATATGTAACATGTTTCTTTCATATAACGCACGAATATTCCTATAAACTGACACGATTTTAGATCATTATTACAGTGAGGCATTTAAATAACATAACAGCCGAAGCTTCCATCCCACTGTAAAACGCAACCTATGAGATTCCACAGTAAAAACTCGCCTTTATAGACTATGACAGCAGAATAGGGGTTGTGGCTCCAGTGTCGGCGTCAACTCAACGCATTCTGTAGAGCGAGTAAATCGGGAGTCAGAAGCTTTCTTGAAGGAGCTCTTCTTGATCGCGGGATCTCACGTGACCCTTCAGCATATCCTGTAGAGCGATGCGGGAACCAGGTGTATACGTACTGTCCTCGTTACCTTTCTTGGGCGAGGGATTGGCGAGCGACTCGCACAATAACAACGATTCCGGCGCCCGTCGTCGCGGGGCTCCTCTCGCACTCACCCTTGAACGTGTCCAGGTTGAAGTCGGGGCCGAAGAAGGTGTTCCCGACGAGCTTGGTGGTGGTGTGCGGCGTGTACGAGTGTGGCGTCGGCATGGCGCCGCCCACCGACAGCGGCTCCGGCTCCAGGGCCGGCGTCATCGCCGAGCTCTCCTCTTCTGGAAATATTTAATGCTTTGTTAACATTCACTCCAAATTTAGACACTGAAAAATAATTTTACGTCACCCGTATCTATGGGCCATCTGGCCTACCCGCTACTCAAAAATTCCACTTCCTGGCCAGAGGAAGACGCAAAATTATGTACATTCTACGGCTGATAAAGTCTCAGATAACAAAGTGTATGGTTAAGTCAAACTTAGCTATATTTGGATAGATTTTATCCTGCCTAATTGTGACGAAATATACCCCGGAAACCGACAGAGCCTACTAGGGTTTGAGGCCAATAATGTGCAACGAAAAATCGGCCGGCATCTGAGCAAAAGTTACAACCGCCTACTAGGCGGGTTGTTGGTGGTTAAAGTGTTAATTGTACAGTCAGCTGCAGAGAAAAGCCATACTACAAATGTATGACAGGACATTTCCTTTCCTCTGACCGTACCTACATGTTGAAGTAAAATTGGCCGTAATGAACTACTACAAATGTATGACATGTAGTTGACTGACCTAGTCCAATCTTGTTGTGCTTCTTCCTCAGGTAGAGCTGCGGGCTGCTGGGCACCACGACGCTGGGGCTGCACGCCTCGGGCTTGAACTGCGGCAGCGTGCTGAACTTCTGCTCGAAATTCACCGTCTCCAGAACCCTGGGGAACACCGACCATATTACTATTGCAATAAGGTTAAAAGTAGGTTATAGGTTTACGCGGACTAGTATTCCTCAAATTGGCGTCACATATGTGCCCTTTCTTGTATGGTCCCCCCTTTAATTCTTGATTTAATTTTCTTTTTATTATTAGATCCTTCTTATAGATGTTATAGTGGCAATAAAAATACACATTTTGTGACGGACAGACGGACAGCGGAGGCTTAGTAATAGGGTTCCGTTGACACCGTTTGGGTACGGAACCCTAAAAAGCCTCATCTTAATAGCGGCGTTTCACGGCACCCTTCAACGCATAATGGAGAGCGAGTAAGCCGCGAGTCAGTTATATGCGGCTATTCTCGTTGCACTTCTCGATCGCGGGGTCTCCGGATCGTGGCAAAAAATGACGAGGATAGAGTGCTTAGAAGTTTCGAGTGACGTCACTCCTTGGAACAATTTTCACCTAGGAGTGACGTCACAAGCCCCCACTCCAGAAGTTTGATGATCTATAACTTTGTCGATTTTTAATATTTTGGTAAACCAAAAAATTACGTGTCCCATATTTTTCCATAAAGTAACTGACGGACTAAATAGAATTATATAGTTTTAACCCTATTGTCGCGCGACAAAGTCGCATGTCACAGTTGTGCTAGAGGTACAGGTGTATACGTACTTGTCGCGGCCGTCCTCGTTGCCCTTCTTAAAGAGGCTCTTCTTGAGCGCGGGATCCGCGATCGGCTCGCGCGGCGACGCGGGCTCCGAGCCGGGGTTGTCGCGCCCCGCCTCTATGCTACCTGTGGACCCCGTCGACGTACCTGACAATAATACGGTTCATCATCATCGGTCTATTATAACCCAGAGACGACCACTGGTGGAAACAGACCTTCCTAAAAAACCTCCAAAACGAGCGGTCGCACGCATACTTAAAAATATTCAGTTGTAGATTCTGCCGTGCTAGCGATATCGGCCGTAACAACCATGTAAGCGTGTAGGCAATGTCATCCATATTTCATTGAATGAAGGATAATATAAATAGGGGAAAAGTCGTAACGAAACTGAGATTTTTTTTTCTCAGTTTCGTTACGATTTTCCCCTATATTTAATTTGGGCGTAACGAAACTAAAATGGGTAGTTGTCTGCGATTTTTTACCGTTTCGCTTGCTTCATTACCATCGCCACTATTATTGGCCGTTTTATAGAAGCAACCAGGATCATTATGATAAAAATAGCAGAAGCACGCGACATCTACAAGATAACCTATAGGGAGCTCATCCATAATGTGGCGATGGTAATGATGCGATTGGTGCGACTGTTTAGTCGCAGAGAACTACCCAGAAATTCAAAATTTGTACGGAAAAGTTGGGACATTTTGGACTACTTTTTTTATTTCATAAATGAAAAGTGCTCATGATTCTGAGTTGTAAAATACACTACACACCATGATCAGACAAAAAAAGTAAAAGGTATTTTTTTTTCTGCAATTGACCGATTACTAGCTCGGCAGGATAGATAATTGTGTTAAAGGAAACAATATCAAATGGTAATGTTACCTCGACTGAGTCGTTTCTGCAGCGGCGCCCGGCCGAGCTGCGCAGGAGTGGGCGCCAGGGGGAATGGACGGGTTTCTTCTGCCGGGCTCTCCCATTGCCTGCGATGACACATCAACCAAATTAACTCTCAATAATGACATGCTTTTAAAGTTTCAAGTTTAACACGGGTCAATCGGCTAATCCTTGAGTAACTAGCTGCTTTTGACTTCATACAACTTCAAAAGGAATCATGATCATGACAACTCGCCACACACATATGCCTCATCATGTCAAAACGGCTGGACTGATTTCAACCATTTCTACTATAGACTATAGGCATAACTGGCCATCCCTAGATAGCTATAGGATAATTTTATCCCAATACGGTGGAGTAAAAAAGGTGATCATGACTTTTCCAGCTACGCTGACGTAGGTGCGGTCAGCTTTTAGTATGATAAAGAAATGTACTTACGTATTAGGTTTCTGTTGGGGATGGTTGTTGCTCTGAGAGACTATCACAGACTGGCCGCCTGGTACAGTTTGGGGCTGACTCTTGGGCGGTTCCACTTCGGGAGCTGAAAAAAGTTTCTCAGTTATTACATATCACTACATAGTATAAAACAAAGTCACTTTCTCTGTCCATATGTCCCTATGTATGCTTAAATCTTTAAAACTACGCAACGGATTTTGATGCGGTTTTTTTTAATAGATAGAGTGATTGAAGAGGAAGGTTCATATGTACAATACATGCATAATATAATAGAGAAACACCGTGCGAAGCCGGGGCGGGTCGCTAGTTTCTGTTTTATATGATTTTTTTTTATTATAGCATTAACGTATGTATGTATGTATGTATGTAAACACTTTATTGCACATAAAATCATACAGAAACAGTAAAAAGAACAATGGTTATGTACAAAGGCGAACTTATCCCTGTAAGGGATCTCTTCCAGCTAACCTTTGAGCAAATGAGAAAGAATAACTAATATCAAAGAAGATAGACAAACTCACAAAATTAAGTCATTTACTTACAGGAAGAAAATAGGGCAACTTTTGAATACACATAAAACCAAATATAATATATTACCAATTACATATACATATTAAATATTATTATAATCCAACTACATATATACATATCGTAATAAATAAATAAATAAATGCGTATATATACATATAATCAGTACTCAACCATATCTAGAAATAAAAATAAAAAATAATAGTAATAATATCTTCTTTCCAATCAGGAGTCTGAAAGCCATAGCTTTTTTAACGTCTGCATCACCACTTCTTATCTCGCCCCCAAGTTTTCTACGTTCTCGAGTTCATGTAAAGCATCACAGAGGCCGTCAGTGTCCTCTCGCCACCAAGTGATAAATAAGCATGCGCCTCATGTGAAGCAGAAACTGCGGCTATATCGATACCTTTGGGTTCAATATAATAAAACGCAACCATTAAGGGCCGAGACAGACGGACAGCATTTGAACTGCAACCCAGCTGCAAAATGGCAGTTCAAGTGCAGTTCTGCTGCAGTTGGTGTAACTGCATCCAAACTGCAAACCGACTGTGCAGTCCGCTTGCATTTGCCGTGCAGTCCTATCAACCGCACACCGACTGCATGCTGGCTGCACCGTCGTAATGCAGAGGTATTGCAGTTGAAGCAACTGCAATACGACTGCAATAGAACGGCTCTTAATGTTTGCAGTGTTTATGATCCGCTCCGCCAGTTACTCGTGGAAGTGAATAGAGTTCACACGTATTTCAGTATGAGACTTGACGAAATATTATTGCTGCTTCTTTTGCTTCGACGTCGAAATCGTCGAACTCGTAAAGTGAATAGAAAACCGGGGTTATGCAAGAGGCGGCATTGCAGTTATAAAGCAGTTCTGCTGCAGTCGTTCCAACTGCAATGTAACTGCATTACGACGGTGCAGCCAGCTTGCAGTCGGTGTGCGGTTGACAGGACTGCACGGCAAATGCAAGCGGACTGCACAGTCGGTTTGCAGTTTGGATGCAGTTACACCAACTGCAGCAGAACTGCACTTGAACTGCCATTTTGCAGCTGGGTTGCAGTTCAAATGCTGTCCGTCTGTCTCGGCCCTAAACGCGGCCACAAGTAGCTCGGCGCGCCACTCCCGCAGCTTGTACGCGTGCGCGGCCACGGGCACGCCCACCGTGCGCCACAAACATACAAATGTATGAAACAACTCGCCCGCAGCTTGTGGCGGCCACCAGTGGCCGGGCTGTGGCCCAATGTTTCTAATCCGACCCTCTTTCTAAGGTGGTCCGGCCAGCGACCTGGTTCGACCCCAGGGCAGCCCCCACCTAGTTCGATTTTTGCTACGTCCAAGAAGGATTGCAAGTTAGTCAGGCTTAAATAACTGGCCAAGAGCATGTCGGACCATGCTCAGTGTAGGGTTCCATAGCCGTAACTATAAGGTAAAAAATACTATGTAAAAAAAAGTACAACAACAAAAGAGCGTATCTTCATAGCAATTACGCCCTTTTGTCGAGAAGTTCAGTTTATCGGCAATAACTCAAAAAGGCTACTTTCGATCTTGTTGAAAATAATTTTCGTTGAAAGTATTAATTAAGCGTTACCTTCCTGATTTTTTTCATATTTTTCGGACGCACTGTTTAGAAAATAGGGGGGAGGGGGACGGGACACAATTTACACAACTTTCGGAGCGATTATTTCCAAATACATTCACTTAATCAAAAACATTACTTAGGAACCTTATAGTGTTTTTTAAAGAGCTGTCGAACTATGTACCACACGTTGATATTTGCTGAAAAAAACATTTTTTACTGTCTTTAACATGTATGGAGTGCCCCCCCTAAAAATATTTATTTTAATTATTTATATACCAAATTAAGTAGCGGCTCATAAAAGACGCCTATATTCCAAAGGACCCCGCAGCAAACTTAGGGAAAAAGTGGTTTCAGTCAAATCTCACTAAATTTTACTACGATGAAGATTCAACTGTCCTGATTATTTTTTTATAAAGGCATAATTCTCTCAGATGTATAATTTTTGAAATAATCAAGCATATTTTTTTTTATTTACGCGACGTGTTTTCTAAATTCGATATACATATTACGAAATAATACGCACTGACAGACTGACAGTTACTGACGTAATGAAGCGACAGGATTATTGCAGAAAAACCAAGGATTTCTTACTGCCGTCATGTGTTGTAAGTATTTTTCTCCTTAATTTTATTCATGTGCTTATAATAACGTAATTATCAAAACATAAAATATGAACTTTGTAAAGTTTCTGTCACGTTGACATTGCATTTTATCAATTAACTATGTTACGAACGACATGCATAACAGAGCAAAAAGGAGGAATTACGTAAAACATATATTTTGTATATAACAATTCAATTGATTATTTCAGAAAGTATACACCTGAGAGAATTGTACCCTTATAAAAAAATAATCGGGAGAGTTGAATCTACATCATAGTAAAATTTAGTGACATTTGACTGAAACCACTTTTTCCCTAAGTTTGCTGCAGGGTCCTTTCATCAATATCCATCATGTAGTTTTTGAGTAAAATGCCTGTGACATACGGACAGACAGACAGACAGACGGACGGACATGACGAAACTATAAGGGTTCCGTTTTTGCCATTTTGGCTACGGAACCCTAAAAAGTGGCCCAATGTGCGGAGGCTGGAAGGTGACGAATTACAACGCGAGTAAGTATTTACCGGTGTTGAAGGAGGGCACGTAGAGGCGCTGCAACTGCACGTAGTGCAGCTGCGGCTCGGCGGCGGGCCCGTCGCTGGCCTGGCTCGCCTTCAGCAGCAAGTTGCCCGACGCGTCCACTGACAGCGTCAAAGGACCTGACAACACGAACTATTGTTAACAGATGGCTTACAGAGGTATAATAGTATTTTATGCAACAGTTGTATAAGAAGGTTCAAAAAATGCGAATTGCGTGAGTTGCGATACGAGCCGCGAATGCGGCGAGTATCGCAAATAGAGACGCAATGAGCGTTTTTTGACTTAATTATACAACGTTGCATACAATACTTTTTCTACGACAGGTTTTAAAATTATAAAATACAAACAAGGCATAACCTGCAAAGAAGGCAAATATGACGTATGACTGTCAGTATGTGTCTATGGTAAACTTTTTATTTTTTAAATGAAGTTGACACGCAGTGAATATATTAAAAATACTTTTGTTTTTATGTTGGCATCAATGAATTTAGTTCAGAAAGTTTTGTTTTTCTTAAAAGCCGTAGGATTTTAATTGTTTGTTAAGTTGGTAGTTGTGCATTTTTACCGTAAAGTTAAAATTGAGCGCTTAATCCTTGACCTCAGTTTAACCTAGATTTAGAAGTCTGTGGTTGCTAGCAATAACGTAAAGTGGCTATAACGACACTAGTGCTGTTATGGGGAATAGAGTATAGACTTCTCTGAACTCATATTATATATGTTCTTATATTAGTGTTCGTGACCAAGTAAAAGACAGATAACAGTACAGGAGTAGAAAAAACTCTTTATGCCACATCTGACCATAAAGTGGCTTTTATCGCACGGAAAAAGCCGCTTTCTGGCCAATTGTTGACATAAAATGATGTACCCAACACCTCCCTTGCAGCTCAGGCCGCAAACGTCTGCGATCTCGGCCTTTCTTTGTTTTACCACCCTAGTTGTGGTACACTGCCTATCAGTGCCGTTTTGAAATGTTACTTCAAGTAGTCGCGGATCGTAAAATTCAGACTAGATATAACTCGGAGCGATTTGTTCGTCGAGTTTATTTGACAGAACGAACTAAGTGAGTGAAGTTATGAGTCAACTAAGGAAACAAATCTGCGATTTACGATGGTAGATTTGTTCGTTGATAACTCGAGTACCTTTCATCCGATCTTCCTACCTTTTACTTCTATTATTTTCATTTTATATTTTGACGATTATGACGTGAACACTTGTAAGTTTGTGCTGTAAATTTATATTGTTATTTTCTCATGAAACAAATCTATCTTCCTGAAATCTGGTAGAAGAATGGTTCAGGTGTGGCGGAATCATCTGCCATGCTCACCAGTAGCGTTGTCACCGACGCTCCGCTTGACGAGGGTCACGCTCTTCAGAAGCGCGTTGCTAAGGGTGGTGCTGGTGGGGCACATGGTGGGCACGGTATTGGAAACCCCACTGGATATGACCTGCACGCCGCTGGGGCCCGTGGGGGACATCAGCGACGCTATGGCGTTGTCCAGCGCCGCTTGCGTGGTCAAGTTGGGGGTGGATAATGAGATCCCCTGGACGCTGTTGGTGATGCTCTGCGTGCTGGAGGGGTGCGGGGAGCTGGGCACGTGGTTGGCGAGGCTCGTTTTGTGGTTGTGCGTTGCGTATGCGTTCCATTGCCGATGGGTTTCTAGAACAATAGTACGTTGTTGTAGAGGCCGGAAATCAATAGACGGATGAGTGAGTTTGTGCGCCGACCCGAAGGACAGGTCTTCGAAGAATACGAGTCCATCTATTACGCTTTCGGTCAAGATTAAACATAGTGCTTTTCACGCCTACTGCGAGGAAACATAAAATAAATTTGCTAAAAACACATATATAACATGTGGGCTACAACCAAGAGCCACTAAATACATTGAACAGGGATAGTCATCCTTACTACTCATCAGACACGGTTGAATTTCGTTTGATATTTTTTGTAAGTAATCAGTATCGGTCATCCGACGATGCAATTCATAATTAGACTCCACGGTTTACTGGTCTCTGAAATAAGTTGATACTATCTTTCAGTGGCTTTACAAAGCCCACAGAGCGATTTATATCAGAAGTTAGACAATAGTCATACCCGGATCGGCATGTGTAGACTTGAAGGCACCTCCAGTCGGCTGGAACACTTTAGACCCCCCGGGACTCGACGCGGTGATACCACCGAGAAGATTGTCCGACGAGCCAGCTCTGGAAATTAAAGACTTGGTTAGCTCAAAATGTAAATCCAGTTTACCACGCAAGAAGGTTACCCGAGGATGGATACTACAGGCTGTATTCGTTAAGTGTAGCCAGGCGATAATTCCGTAAATATAGCAGATATCAGAAAACTTCAAATTGATATCGAAAGTGCGTTACCCAATGAGTAAAATTACATTAATAACTTTTTTGAAATAAAATCAGAAATATCCCAAATATTTACTTCAAACCCTCCCATACATTAAGTACCTACGACGACTTACAGCCTCCAAGAACTTCGGCGTCGTAAGAGATAAAACTGCTTGAGATTCATTATTTGCACGAATAAACTGTAATAATAGTACATTACACAACTAGGGTGGTAAAACAAAGAAAGGCCGAGATCGCAGAGGTTTGCGGCCCGAGCTGCAGGCGAGGGACGCAAATACGCGATCGAGGGCTTTCTTTATTAGGTACCTCCCGTGTTGTGTATCATCATTACGTCTACACTTCATTTTATGTCTACACTTCGTCGACCGTAGACTGAATTACGGTAAGGGACAGGCAAAACAATGTCCCTTCGCTAATTCAGCCTACGGTCGACGACTTGGCCAGAAAACGGCTTTTTCCGTACGCGTAGCGTAAACCTCTGCGATATCGGCCTTTCTTTGTTTTACCACCCTAGTTGTGTAATGTACTATTATTACAGTTTATTGGTGCAAATAATGAATCTCAAGCAGTTTTATCTCTTACGACGCCGAAGTTCTTGGAGGCTGTAAGTCGTCGTAGGTACTAAATGTATGGGAGGGTTTGAAGTAAATATTTGGGATATTTCTGATTTTATTTCAAAAAAGTTATTAATGTAATTTTACTCATTGGGTAACGCACTTTCGATATCAATTTGAAGTTTTCTGATATCTGCTATATTTACGGAATTATCGCCTGGCTACACTTAACGATTACACCCTGTATAATGGACAGGGGCTATACAGGGTGAAATTTTATTGATCGTTCAAATATTTCCTAGGTATTAAGTATCAATAAAAGATTCCATTTCTGAATAAAAAAAATTAGGCTAAATTTTCACCATGTGCTGTCCGAAAAAATAATTAGTAACGTGAGGATTACGCGCATCGACGCGTAAGTTGTCTCGGCAACTCAACGCGGGAGCGGGGTAGGGGTCGCGAGGAGGGGACCGTTGCCGTCTCCCGCGCAGTGCGCTACCGCGGTATCCACAAACGGGTGTTTTTTTAGGATTCAGGCTTTCAGCTGCTGTTTCTCAATAATTTAGTATTGAAAGATACTGACTAAAAACATGTATTTTCTATTTTTCACTAAAGAATCCACTGTCAAAATGTGGACGATGAAAAAAATGTCATCCTGTATGTTCATGAAAAGTAATGTTGATTGGTTTCGCTCAAAAAAACCTTAGGTCCAACCTAGCTTTAGTTTGGTTTTGGTTAGATCAAACCGGTTAAGAGTTAGAGATCTAGCAAGCAATACCAGAAATCTCTATCGAAAGCTCTCTCTCTATCTCTATTGAAAGTCCTATTGTGGACCTAGCTGATGTTTAGTTTCAGTTAGACCTAACTAGCGTTTGGTCCGGGTTAAATCTACTTCGTGTTTGGACAAGTTTGACCTAGCCGGTGTTTGTTTAGGTCGTAGGTAGTATTTCAGAGTTGCAGACCTGGCCTTGATGGGCTTGGGGCGGCGCGTGTGGTCGTGGTGCTTGGGCAGGTAGTCGCGCTCGACGCCCTCCGAGTCGCTGTCGGTGACCTTCTCGCCGCACTTGAGGTCCATCTCCGCGCTGTGCGCCGCCGCGGCCGCCTCCGAGCACAGGGACTGGGTTATCTGAACAAACGACGCAATTAAATAGTACATTACTTATCTAGGGCGGTAAAACAAAGCGTCGCTCTGATCGCAGGTATTTGACGCCCGAGCCGAAGGCAAGGGCGATAAATATGCGATCTGAGGCTTTCTTTATTACTGCCCGTGGTAAGTAGAAAATTTTACGTCTCCCCCAGGCCAGGAAGTGGGATGGGTCCGCACGCCTAGTGGCCAGGTGTGACGTAATAGTACATTGTACACCAAGGGCAATAAGAGGGCATTCCACGAAAACGTCTACTTTGTCGGGCGCGTGACGGGTATGGCAGCTACCTTGAAAACAAATAAAAAGTCCTAAATGACATTATCAATTCAGAAACCAAGTTATAAAATATTGACATACCAAAAATGTACTTCCTAACTTTGTTAGAAGTATGAAAAAAATGGCGTCACGTGCCCGACTGGTGGAATGCCCCTAAGGAGATTACTAACGAGAGTCTATTAGAAGCCCGACGCTGAAGCTAGAGGGCTTTTAATGACTCGAATTTGTAATCCCCTTTCTGTCCGTGATACACACAATGTTACGGGAGGTAAATCGGCTCTAACCGCTCTATACGCTTGCAACAAGGGCGATGAAAAGAATTTAAAACTACAAGAAAGGTTTAGAAATAACATCGGTAATAAGCTGTTTCGAAAATTTTAAATGAAATACTTAAAATAAGGAGACAGTTTAACCACTGCAAACAGTGACGTCATTCCACTTTATTTCATAGAAGCTATTCGAGCATTTTTGATACCTCAAAAGTACGCAAGTATGTACAAAAAAACTGATCTGATTTAAAAACTGTACTTCAGTAATGATTTCCTATTATTAGATTGTCCGGTTAAAAATCGAAATAATAAACCAAAGAACGGAAATAATACCGGTATTTTTGTATGGAGCAAATACCGGTTTCCGAGCCCTGGATCATACGTCAGAAATTTACTCTGTTCTGTAAGGCCATACAAAAATGAATATGCGCGGTGTTGGTAAAGGGATATGTAAGATAGTGTACCATCTTCTCGTCGTCGCTGAGCTGCGGGGAGCCGGCGTGGTTGAAGGAGGCCACCGTCACGGGCAGCTCCGAGCTGCAAGTGTTGTTGGGGCCCTCCGACGGCGTGCGGGGACTCTGGAACAACATACCACTTTCACATGTCGATACTGTGGGGGTCTAGCCAGTGGTTTGTTGAAGTAAACAGGCACTTGATGATTTAGAATGGGTTTTATTCCGAAATATTACATATATGGCGGCGCTCAGATGAGAACTCCATCAATATTTTTAATACATAAACATTACGTTATACTGACAGATAGGTATTTGAATATTTAATGTTTCTTTATGATTCATCAGTAGAGACGGCCAGTCTCTACAATACAAAGGTAACACTATCATTATAGGTAGTTTCACGAGAGTTGAGGTGAATGGTTACACACACAGCTACATGAAGTACTCATTGCAAAAAAAAGTGAATGAATGAGTAAATAAACACAAGGCTATAGTTTAAACAAACTTTTTGGTATATCTTGCAATTCACAGTTGAACCTGCTATCGGTACGAAAAAAGAACAGTAATTTCAAAATCCCGCTGTCATTACATGACAGTGTTGTTGTGTGCGTGGCCTCAACTCTTGTGAAACTACCTATACCTGAATAATTTAGATTTATAATATTAACTCTTCTGCCCTCCGGCCGGAAAGCGTCACCTTGCCGGCCGCTGCGTTAAACGAAGATACCGCTTTCGGGCTCCGTCGAACAGAATCATAAAAAAAAATGTAATTATTTAAAGTGTTTGTAAGGAAATCTCGGGGGGAGAGTCCGACTCGCACTTGCCGTATTATTTTATTTTCCTTCAACCTGGTTTGGTCTGTAATAGACGACCATTTTAGAGAATGCAACATCAAGCAAAGAAGCAAGGCACAGTCTGAATTGACGATTTTTTCCTTTTCCGGCTGACGTTCATTTAATCTAATAATAATTATAAGGGTGCAGTGGCGTGGTGTTGAAGAAATCCTCGGGCAAGCCGGAGCAGCTTCGGCTTCGATTTTCTTTAAGAACACTAGAATTAAGTGCTGAACTGCCTAATATTAGGGAAGCCGATGGGAATCGAGTTATATGGACCTGTGGCATAGATCCCGTGGGGTCCCGACTGCTGGAGGACTTTCTTCTGTCCTTATTACACCACTTCCACTCCGGGTGCGCTTTGAAGTGAGCTTCCTTCACCTGTAACACAAAACATCTGTGTTTAACAAACGAAACAGCTCGGCTAGGTTTTAGCGAACCGGCAACTAAAACTCCCATTAGTTCGATTTACACTCTACCTAAGGACAGGTTGGTCCGATTCAACCTTCCTGCTGGTTTGCTGCTCACTTTGAGCAACCAGCGCAACTTCAAGGCGGCCCGCCAAGCGACCTGGTTCAATCCCAGGGAACGCCACGGCCCCCACCTGGTCCGATTTTTGCAACAGTCAGTACGACCTGCAAGTATGTCAGCTTCAAAAAAAAACTTCATGTTTATGTAGCTGTCGCTGGTCCGTTGCTCACTTCGAGCAATTAGCGAAACTTCCGTGGTGGTCCGCGGCTAAGCGACCTGGTACGACCCCAGGGAACACTACAAGCCCCTACCCTGTCTGATTTCTACAAATGCCACTAAGGCTCTTAAGTACTGTCAACGTCAAAAAAAGGGCGCCAAAGATTCGTCGCGAAACTCCTTGTCATTAGAGTGATATTCTCTCTCTCGCAAGGCATCCTTTTTTTATTGTGTTTACTATAAAATTAGCTTTCCCAGTATATATTCGGCTAAGAAAAACTATAAAAAGACTATTTGTTTCAGGGCCTTCCAGTTACGCATTCTTACCAGAAAATGGGCTGGCAACACTAGCGTTTTGCGCCATACCTAATCAAAGCCCATTTTCGTCCTACTAAACGAACTGCCTAAGCATCGGCGAGCCATATCGTTAAGTGATACATTGACGCATTGGCTAAATTTCATCCAGGCAGTTAACTAAATGGAGCCGTTTAGTGAGAAGGCTAGGCAGGCAAAAAAAGTAGGTGGCAAAATTGAGGGTGTTTTCTGGGTGTTACGGGGGACGAATGGTTGAGTCGCTGGGCCGGAAATCCAGAGGTACCGGGTTCGATTCCCGGTCTGTTCACAGGTGAGCGCCATTTAATTTTTCTATGTACTTTGATTTCTTGTATCTATATATGTAAGGCTAGGCAGTTAATTAAACCAGTTGGCTGCGACAGATATAATGCACTGGACCTCGCAACATCTTAGTTTAGGTACTAACATAGTTATTTAAGTTATTTTATATTACTTACAACACATGGATTAATTTTGTCCGGAATAAATGTTATTTATTTTTATTATTTTTTTAGATATAAAGTGCTGACCTCGCTGGCGAGCTCGTGGTACTTCTGTTTCTCCTCAGGTTTGAGCGCGTACCACCACTCGCCGAGGATCTTGCTGACGGTGCGGTTGTCCTGGTTGGGGTGCCGCTGGTGCACCATCTGCCGGTGCCGCTTCGAGAATATCATGAACGCGTTCATTGGCCGGCGGATGCGGTTGTGCTCCTTCTGGAATTTAAAATTACATGACATTAAGAGGAAACAGGAGGGCAGTTTTTCAAACGTAGTCCCCTGTTTCCTCCTGGATAATGCCAGTAGAGCAATCATTTTTTGTCCAAAAATCTATGGCTACTATTAATATGTTCCTATGTTTTCCTTTTTACGATAAATTGATTCTCAAAAGAGATATTAACCTTCAAAAACCTAAAAAAATGCCAGATTTTCCGCTGTGTTCACACATCCAGAAAACAAATTTGACTAGATTATTAAAAAAAAGGAAAACATAGGAACACGGCCAAAGCCTTTCTTTAATGTTTAATGAAAAAATTAGTTAAATAGGTTAAGTTTTGGGGAAGAAATCAGGGGACTACGAAACGTTGTTTTCATGAAATTTTAAAAGGTATTTTCGGTCCAAGCTGCAGTTGTCTCTATCGCGCTCTGCGGGGGAGAGGCGGGCAGTGCCGGATAGCGACACATTTTACAAATACCGAATTTTCAATTCTCTCGACCTTACTGTTTCCTCTTAAACGCGTAAATACATCACACGATTTAAAAGTAAAATTCTCTATCAGCAGAGTGCGCGGTGGAAGCGTGCTGGGCCCATAGCCTCTTAATTTATTGATTTATTTTACTATTTGGAAACGGATTGGAGCTATATGGATTTTAATTAAAGACAAAAGACACAGTACGACTTGACGTTTTATTTGACAAGAAGTGAACAGATAAAAAATATATGCACCACAGATAATATAAATAGTGGCTAGCGGCTGTTTGCATTTAATAATTTCAACACTTCGGCGTGAAAAGACAAAAACGTATTATAATAGTACATTACATACCGAGGCCAGTAAAGTAAGAAATGTCTCACATGTAATGACAAACGTTATTTACTGGCCAAGGTTTGTATACTATTTTTTTGTTCGACGGAGCCAGAAAGCGGTATCTTCGTTTAGCGCAGCGGCCGGCAAGGTGACGCTTTCCGGCCGGAGAGCAGAAAAAAACACTTCCCTCATTTTTTGAGGAGTCGTGTTAGTACACGGGATCTTCTTAAGCAAGAAGTTTTATTATTTTTTCGACGAATCAGTAGTTCACTCTAAGATTTTTTGACCTGGTATTTTCACGCACTCGAACACTTGTTCCTCGTCACACATTGCTCAAACTAAACCACTCACTGAACTGCTCAATGGTTAACTGGAAGAGATCCCTTAAAGGGATAAGTTCGCCTTTGTACATATACCTTTATTTTGTAAGCTTGTGCTTGTATTATTTTGTGCAATAAAGAGTTTACATACATACATACATTGTTGATGTGGTACCCCTGGGTACCGACGTACCTTCTCCTGGCCGGTGCCCGCGGGCAATGAAGACAGACTGTGCGAGCGGCGCTTGCTGCTGTCGTCGCCGCTCGGCTCCTCGGGTTCGAACCCTTGTTCCTCGTCACACACTGTTGATGTAACTGTGGTACCCCTGGGTACCGACGTACCTTCTCCTGGCCGGTGCCCGCGGGCAATGAAGACAGACTGTGCGAGCGGCGCTTGCTGCTGTCGTCGCCGCTCGGCTCCTCGGGTTCGAACCCTTGTTCCTCGTCACACACTGTTGATGTAACTGTGGTACCCCTGGGTACCGACGTACCTTCTCCTGGCCGGTGCCCGCGGGCAATGAAGACAGACTGTGCGAGCGGCGCTTGCTGCTGTCGTCGCCGCTCGGCTCCTCGGGCTCGAACCCTTGTTCCTCGTCACACACTGTTGATGTAACTATGGTACCCCTGGGTACCGACGTACCTTCTCCTGGCCGGTGCCCGCGGGCAATGAAGACAGACTGTGCGAGCGGCGCTTGCTGCTGTCGTCGCCGCTCGGCTCCTCGGGCTCGAACCCTTGTTCCTCGTCACACACTGTTGATGTAACTATGGTACCCCTGGGTACCGACGTACCTTCTCCTGGCCGGTGCCCGCGGGCAATGAAGACAGACTGTGCGAGCGGCGCTTGCTGCTGTCGTCGCCGCTCGGCTCCTCGGGTTCGAACCCTTGTTCCTCGTCACACACTGTTGATGTAACTGTGGTACCCCTGGGTACCGACGTACCTTCTCCTGGCCGGTGCCCGCGGGCAATGAAGACAGACTGTGCGAGCGGCGCTTGCTGCTGTCGTCGCCGCTCGGCTCCTCGGGCTCGAACCCTTGTTCCTCGTCACACACTGTTGATGTAACTATGGTACCCCTGGGTACCGACGTACCTTCTCCTGGCCGGTGCCCGCGGGCAATGAAGACAGACTGTGCGAGCGGCGCTTGCTGCTGTCGTCGCCGCTCGGCTCCTCGGGCTCGAACCCTTGTTCCTCGTCACACACTGTTGATGTAACTATGGTACCCCTGGGTACCGACGTACCTTCTCCTGGCCGGTGCCCGCGGGCAATGAAGACAGACTGTGCGAGCGGCGCTTGCTGCTGTCGTCGCCGCTCGGCTCCTCGGGTTCGAACCCTTGTTCCTCGTCACACACTGTTGATGTAACTGTGGTACCCCTGGGTACCGACGTACCTTCTCCTGGCCGGTGCCCGCGGGCAATGAAGACAGACTGTGCGAGCGGCGCTTGCTGCTGTCGTCGCCGCTCGGCTCCTCGGGTTCGAACCCTTGTTCCTCGTCACACACTGTTGATGTAACTGTGGTACCCCTGGGTACCGACGTACCTTCTCCTGGCCGGTGCCCGCGGGCAATGAAGACAGACTGTGCGAGCGGCGCTTGCTGCTGTCGTCGCCGCTCGGCTCCTCGGGTTCGAACCCTTGTTCCTCGTCACACACTGTTGATGTAACTGTGGTACCCCTGGGTACCGACGTACCTTCTCCTGGCCGGTGCCCGCGGGCAATGAAGACAGACTGTGCGAGCGGCGCTTGCTGCTGTCGTCGCCGCTCGGCTCCTCGGGTTCGAACCCTTGTTCCTCGTCACACACTGTTGATGTAACTGTGGTACCCCTGGGTACCGACGTACCTTCTCCTGGCCGGTGCCCGCGGGCAATGAAGACAGACTGTGCGAGCGGCGCTTGCTGCTGTCGTCGCCGCTCGGCTCCTCGGGTTCGAACCCTTGTTCCTCGTCACACACTGTTGATGTAACTGTGGTACCCCTGGGTACCGACGTACCTTCTCCTGGCCGGTGCCCGCGGGCAATGAAGACAGACTGTGCGAGCGGCGCTTGCTGCTGTCGTCGCCGCTCGGCTCCTCGGGTTCGAACCCTTGTTCCTCGTCACATACTGTTGATGTAACTGTGGTACCCCTGGGTACCGACGTACCTTCTCCTGGCCGGTGCCCGCGGGCAATGAAGACAGACTGTGCGAGCGGCGCTTGCTGCTGTCGTCGCCGCTCGGCTCCTCGGGTTCGAACCCTTGTTCCTCGTCACACACTGTTGATGTAACTGTGGTACCCCTGGGTACCGACGTACCTTCTCCTGGCCGGTGCCCGCGGGCAATGAAGACAGACTGTGCGAGCGGCGCTTGCTGCTGTCGTCGCCGCTCGGCTCCTCGGGTTCGAACCCTTGTTCCTCGTCACACACTGTTGATGTAACTGTGGTACCCCTGGGTACCGACGTACCTTCTCCTGGCCGGTGCCCGCGGGCAATGAAGACAGACTGTGCGAGCGGCGCTTGCTGCTGTCGTCGCCGCTCGGCTCCTCGGGTTCGAACCCTTGTTCCTCGTCACACACTGTTGATGTAACTGTGGTACCCCTGGGTACCGACGTACCTTCTCCTGGCCGGTGCCCGCGGGCAATGAAGACAGACTGTGCGAGCGGCGCTTGCTGCTGTCGTCGCCGCTCGGCTCCTCGGGTTCGAACCCTTGTTCCTCGTCACACACTGTTGATGTAACTGTGGTACCCCTGGGTACCGACGTACCTTCTCCTGGCCGGTGCCCGCGGGCAATGAAGACAGACTGTGCGAGCGGCGCTTGCTGCTGTCGTCGCCGCTCGGCTCCTCGGGTTCGAACCCTTGTTCCTCGTCACACACTGTTGATGTAACTGTGGTACCCCTGGGTACCGACGTACCTTCTCCTGGCCGGTGCCCGCGGGCAATGAAGACAGACTGTGCGAGCGGCGCTTGCTGCTGTCGTCGCCGCTCGGCTCCTCGGGTTCGAACCCTTGTTCCTCGTCACATACTGTTGATGTAACTGTGGTACCCCTGGGTACCGACGTACCTTCTCCTGGCCGGTGCCCGCGGGCAATGAAGACAGACTGTGCGAGCGGCGCTTGCTGCTGTCGTCGCCGCTCGGCTCCTCGGGTTCGAACCCTTGTTCCTCGTCACACACTGTTGATGTAACTGTGGTACCCCTGGGTACCGACGTACCTTCTCCTGGCCGGTGCCCGCGGGCAATGAAGACAGACTGTGCGAGCGGCGCTTGCTGCTGTCGTCGCCGCTCGGCTCCTCGGGTTCGAACCCTTGTTCCTCGTCACACACTGTTGATGTAACTGTGGTACCCCTGGGTACCGACGTACCTTCTCCTGGCCGGTGCCCGCGGGCAATGAAGACAGACTGTGCGAGCGGCGCTTGCTGCTGTCGTCGCCGCTCGGCTCCTCGGGTTCGAACCCTTGTTCCTCGTCACACACTGTTGATGTAACTGTGGTACCCCTGGGTACCGACGTACCTTCTCCTGGCCGGTGCCCGCGGGCAATGAAGACAGACTGTGCGAGCGGCGCTTGCTGCTGTCGTCGCCGCTCGGCTCCTCGGGTTCGAACCCTTGTTCCTCGTCACACACTGTTGATGTAACTGTGGTACCCCTGGGTACCGACGTACCTTCTCCTGGCCGGTGCCCGCGGGCAATGAAGACAGACTGTGCGAGCGGCGCTTGCTGCTGTCGTCGCCGCTCGGCTCCTCGGGTTCGAACCCTTGTTCCTCGTCACACACTGTTGATGTAACTGTGGTACCCCTGGGTACCGACGTACCTTCTCCTGGCCGGTGCCCGCGGGCAATGAAGACAGACTGTGCGAGCGGCGCTTGCTGCTGTCGTCGCCGCTCGGCTCCTCGGGTTCGAACCCTTGTTCCTCGTCACACACTGTTGATGTAACTGTGGTACCCCTGGGTACCGACGTACCTTCTCCTGGCCGGTGCCCGCGGGCAATGAAGACAGACTGTGCGAGCGGCGCTTGCTGCTGTCGTCGCCGCTCGGCTCCTCGGGTTCGAACCCTTGTTCCTCGTCACACACTGTTGATGTAACTGTGGTACCCCTGGGTACCGACGTACCTTCTCCTGGCCGGTGCCCGCGGGCAATGAAGACAGACTGTGCGAGCGGCGCTTGCTGCTGTCGTCGCCGCTCGGCTCCTCGGGTTCGAACCCTTGTTCCTCGTCACATACTGTTGATGTAACTGTGGTACCCCTGGGTACCGACGTACCTTCTCCTGGCCGGTGCCCGCGGGCAATGAAGACAGACTGTGCGAGCGGCGCTTGCTGCTGTCGTCGCCGCTCGGCTCCTCGGGTTCGAACCCTTGTTCCTCGTCACACACTGTTGATGTAACTGTGGTACCCCTGGGTACCGACGTACCTTCTCCTGGCCGGTGCCCGCGGGCAATGAAGACAGACTGTGCGAGCGGCGCTTGCTGCTGTCGTCGCCGCTCGGCTCCTCGGGTTCGAACCCTTGTTCCTCGTCACACACTGTTGATGTAACTGTGGTACCCCTGGGTACCGACGTACCTTCTCCTGGCCGGTGCCCGCGGGCAATGAAGACAGACTGTGCGAGCGGCGCTTGCTGCTGTCGTCGCCGCTCGGCTCCTCGGGTTCGAACCCTTGTTCCTCGTCACACACTGTTGATGTAACTGTGGTACCCCTGGGTACCGACGTACCTTCTCCTGGCCGGTGCCCGCGGGCAATGAAGACAGACTGTGCGAGCGGCGCTTGCTGCTGTCGTCGCCGCTCGGCTCCTCGGGTTCGAACCCTTGTTCCTCGTCACACACTGTTGATGTAACTGTGGTACCCCTGGGTACCGACGTACCTTCTCCTGGCCGGTGCCCGCGGGCAATGAAGACAGACTGTGCGAGCGGCGCTTGCTGCTGTCGTCGCCGCTCGGCTCCTCGGGTTCGAACCCTTGTTCCTCGTCACACACTGTTGATGTAACTGTGGTACCCCTGGGTACCGACGTACCTTCTCCTGGCCGGTGCCCGCGGGCAATGAAGACAGACTGTGCGAGCGGCGCTTGCTGCTGTCGTCGCCGCTCGGCTCCTCGGGTTCGAACCCTTGTTCCTCGTCACACACTGTTGATGTAACTGTGGTACCCCTGGGTACCGACGTACCTTCTCCTGGCCGGTGCCCGCGGGCAATGAAGACAGACTGTGCGAGCGGCGCTTGCTGCTGTCGTCGCCGCTCGGCTCCTCGGGTTCGAACCCTTGTTCCTCGTCACACACTGTTGATGTAACTGTGGTACCCCTGGGTACCGACGTACCTTCTCCTGGCCGGTGCCCGCGGGCAATGAAGACAGACTGTGCGAGCGGCGCTTGCTGCTGTCGTCGCCGCTCGGCTCCTCGGGCTCGAACACTTCTTCGTCCTCCTCCATACACATCGACGTTATGCCGTCCACTGTAACAAAGTATCGAAATTTACTATCTTATTGGATTCAAATCTTACTAAAAATTTCTTCAAATAAATGCTAGATTTTTTTTTTTATATAAGCATGGGCCGCAGTGCCCACGCTAGCCTACTGCGAATTGGGGACTTTACATAGCTTTGAATTTTTTCGCAGATGTATGCAGGTTTCCTCGCGATGTTTTTCCTTCACCGAAAGGTAATTTATATTTCATTGTTACAATCGGTGTTTGGTGACATGATATTACATTTTGAGCCTAACGCGTTTTGTTGCTCTCGTGCTGTCATGCGTCACAATTTACAAACAGATTGTGCGTTCGTTTGCAAACTTATTACTTACAACATGTCACCATTGTAGCTCGACCGTACGGTTTTTCACTAATATCAATCAAACAGTCGATAAGGTGATGAGAGAAGGGAGAGACTTTACTAGTTAAGACAAGAACAAGTCGAACATCGCCTTTGATTCTGTTTAGGTACAGAGCGCCTAAGGAATGCCTGCCTTATCTCTAGCATGGCATTAGATATAGGCCTCGCTGTAAAGGAGCATCTTAGGTATAGCTTGGCAACTTCGTTGGTGACACTCACATGACCGACGGAGGCAGCCTCCGCAGGCAGCCGTTCGTGTTGGCGGTAACTTGTGTAAGTAGTTACGGCTGCACATAACAAAAAGCACACGTGTGAGTGTCACCAACGAAGTTGCCAACCTATAGTAGTACTCACCGCCCTCGCTCTTGATCTCCTCCGTCTTGATGTGCGGCGTGTGCGGCGTGTGGGGCGTGTGCGGGGTGTGGGGCGTGTGCGGGGTGCGGGGCGTGCGCGGGGAGGGCGGCGCGGCGGGGGGCGGCGACGCGGCCGTGAGGAGAGGCACCAGCGACTGCCACGGGAACACGGACCCGCCGACGCCGCTCGTCGACACTACACAAACACCATAATACAATCAATACCAAGAAAACTCAAAGAAATCCTAAATATAGAGGTAAATAAGACGATAAAATCGAAAGAACTAATCCCACTTATAGAGGTCTGTTGTGTCCCACTAGCAGAGGTAATTTAGTACTAAGGTACCGGGACCTCAGCATGAGTTCCAGCCATGGAGGTTTCTCACTTATCCAGGTCCCAGTTATCCAGGTTTCACTGTATACAGGGCGTCCCAAGACTATGGGACATCAAGGGAAAGTACCTTAAATATCGTAGATTGGATATTTTGCTGAAAGAAGACTTTGTTATTTTTAAAAGTATGTAATTCTGCATTTAAAGATTCTCTAAGAATTACTTGTTTCGTCTGGAAATCGAACCGACTCAAATGTGAAAAAATAACAACCTGTATTTTTTAGAGTGGACAAAAACAAATAATTTCTCTTAAGTAACATATAACATAGTATCTCAAACGAAATGAATAGCGTAAAATATTTGATTTCAATGTTAAGAAAATTATTTCCCATACAAAAAAAGTATTTTTTTTAAATCTATGAATGCAGTATTACTTACTTTTAAAAATAAAATGAAGACTCCTTTCAGCAAAATATCCTATCTCCAATATTTGAGGTACTTTCCTTTCATGTCGCATAGTTTTGGGACACCCGGTATGTTCCGCAGTCGCTCTTGCCGCTCCGGGCAATTTAGTTTTTTTTTTAAATAGCAGAGCCATGCGGATTGGCAAACTCGCGAGCTCTACAGCTCACAGAGCTACATACAATTAACTTTTAGTTTTTACAGTACAATATATTGGACCAATGGGCTAGACGACTAAAAAAACTGTTTAGTCCGTCAGTTAGATTATTAAAAAATATTGTAGGTACACGTATTTTTTCTTTTGTTTGACAAACAAAAAATTACGAGGATAGAGTGCTTAGAAGTTTCGAGTGACGTCACTCCTTGGTACAATTTTCACCTAGGAGTGACGTCACAAGCCCTCACTCATCATCTCTGTCAATTTTTAATATTTTGATAAACCAGAAAATACGTGTCCCATATTTTTCCATAATCTAACTGACGGACTAAATAGAATTATATAGTTTTAATCCAGTCATCATCCCTATTGCGTGAAATGATGATGTTAGTACGTTACCGATGATGGCGGTGTGCGAGGTGGGCGGCGGCAGCACGGGCAGCAGATGGCTGGGCCGCACGATCACCGCGCTGCTGTTCAGGTTGCCCACCTGAAACAATGCACACACTGGGCGTACAACAATTGGCTATTTGACAACTTTTTTCTGTGATGTTATAGAAAGGCATCGTCCTAATAGAACTCGAATGCGCGATCATCGTAAGTTCGCGCGAATTTTACTCGTACGAACGCGCGATCAAACATATTGAACTCGAATAGGTGTCCTAACCGTCAGGTGTCCGTCGCGCGATTGTCAGTTAGGACACCTATTCGAGTTCAATATGTTTGATCGCGAATTCGTACGAGTAAAATTCGCGCGAACTTTCGATGATCGCGCATTCGCGTTCTATTAGGACGATGCCAAACACCTCTCAATAATATAAATATTAGTGAAAAAAACACTTAAGTATCATAAAAACGCACCGAGTTACTACAGTGTTAAAATCACATTTTTAGAATTTCCCAAATATTATAGAATTTTCCATTATAACGTGACGTCGCGAGACAAACGTTGTTAGGGGAAATCAAGAACTTTGCACTGTAACTATGTTAAAACTTGCGTTGCGGTTTCATAAATAAAGTTACAAAATTTTATTGGCATTAATACTTTTTAATATTTTTAAAATGGACTTTCCCACCCAACTTTGCAGACTAATAAATAAGTTAGACGTTAGGCATCAAACTCAAAACTTTAACATATTTCCTTATTCTGCTTACTTTAACAGGTTCTTATATAATTTTTATAAATTTCGGTTACAGTCAAGTACCCAATTGAAAGATGCACGGCTTTCAGAAGCCGGCCGCGAGCTACGGGAAATGTCATACCGGAGCGGGAACACCTCACGGAAACCTCCTTCTACAGCCTGCCTGTTCACGACAGAAATTACCATGACCATTTGGTCGCAAACCATTCAGAACATGAGGATGGACTTTGTCCCTTAGGACTCGTGAACGGTTTCCACGCGACGCTGCGCCGCAATGTGGAACGAATCGGCTCCTATACACATAAAAATCGAAGTCCTCAAATTTGGGTTTTTTTGATTGAAATGGGTTTTACTAATACTTATAATGCTACAATATTATTATGGCACGATTTGGTTTGGAAATTGTTGAGTAATAAGTTTTTTTTTTTCATAAAAAATGTATGGTGCTGGGTTAAAAAACTCAAATACCTATCTCAAAAACCGCAAGACAAACCGTTATTCATCGCAGACCGTTATAAAAGTAATTATTTCTGATTTTTTGGCATTGTACATATTTCAGTCACAGCTGCGTTTTTTTTTAATCGATGCTTGTTTGAATTTGAATTTTTTTTTAGTCCAGTTGTCCTATTTCCATATTCTATGGGAGCCGATTTTCGTTCCACAGTGCGCCGCGACTTGGCCCTGGCCAATAACCTGGTTCGACTCCAGGCGTTCAGGCCCCCACCTAGCCCGATACTATCGAGGTAGGCTGGTCAAGGTGACCTGGTTCGACTCCAGGCACCCCCGGTACTCACCCAGCCCGACCTGTGTCACACAGTCGACACCCAAGGGTGGCTGGCTAGCGACCTGGTTCGACCCCAGGGAACGCCACGGCCAACCACCCGGTGCGACAATCGCTATGCCCGGGAATGGGTTGCGAGTGTCAGTTTAAAAAAAAAAAAAAACAGCTCAAGAAGTTCCTCCGAACATTGCCCTTAGTCTATATAAACTGTAGAAATTAATAACTACACGTTTAACCCTAACTAGCTAGCAATTCAGATAATGTTTCCTTCTTATTTTCAAAACGGTAAACTGAACATCAAAAAAGTCTTTAGATAAGATATTCATTATTATAAGTTAACTACATGAAGTAGGCAAATTATATCCTCATTGGAATCGGTCAAGACCACCCGTGCGTTGGCTTTTAAGAACTATCACCGATAAAGATAAGATAAACCCCTTCTATTGTTCCTCATTCAAGCCCTCTCAAATCTCTCAATATTCATTCTGTGAAGTGATTAATGACCACCTGGGGCCCGTTTCACGAAGCCACAAGTTACAAATTACAAGCGGAAGTCTCTTTCTATCAAAAGGTATTGAAAAGAGACTTCCGCTTGTAATTTGTAACTTGTAGCTTCGTGAAACGGGCCCCTGATGTTTATCAGCGAACGGTACCTATCTGACAGATAGTATCTGTAGTATATGCAAAATGTTCTAATACAAGTAAAAATACCGTTTGGTGGTTGCTACAGTCTAGAATCGTATGACGAACAAAGTTTAAAGGTTTTTTGCGACTAGTACCTATACAAAGATGTTAACTGTAGAAAAGGTTTCCATTAATTAGCAAAATCATTATTCATCATTACCTGCTAAACGTTCGCTTTCAGAATGACAGTTATTCTGGGGTTTACCCCACGACAATCCTTAAGATAGCTCAGTCGAGAACAATTTGTATTGAAACGATTTATTACCGTTAATATTGTTGATATTAACTATAATTGGAGTATTCCACGGAAACGTTATGTAAACGACACTTCCACTTTAATACTTTTGACATTCAAAACGAGAAAGCTGAATATCGGTATGGTAATATCATAACTTGGCTTTAAGATTGGTAGTGTTTCTTAGCTGCTAATAAGTTTTATTAGGGGAGCTACCATAGAGTTACGTTAGCGACCGAATGTAGATGTTTTCATGGAATGCTCCAATTAATCTCTTGTCATGATGATACGAAGCTACGGACAACATCAATTCACTTTTGGACTTACATGGTCCCCGTTGTCCATTGTCCGGTGATGGTCGTGGTCGGAGTCGTTGTTGTTCAAGTTAATGTTCATCTGGGGCGCTAGCTGGTGCGTCTTCTGTTCGATCTGGAAGCACACAACATATTTATAGAAGTAACTATACTTTAGAAACAAAATGTACTTTGCAACTAAGTAACTACATTGGCTAAGTGATCCAGAAAAGATGCTGGCTCCCTACCCGCTATTCAATCATATTATGGGCCATTTTGCATTTCGAGGGCAGATTTTTCTGAACTTCATAATTGAAATTTAAAATTGAACCCTAAATGACACCGACACAAATTATCGGGGTATCATTAATATGTGGAGGCATTGCGATGTAGTTGTCTCTATAGATTCTAAGTTATAAGAGTTTATATTATAAGTTTTACACAACTAGTATATGGACATGGTCTGAAATCAATGTACTGAATAATTGAAATAAACACCTATTCATGAAATGGGAAAAGTGAACTCACTTGAACAGCTTCGGCCGGCTCGTTTTTTATAAACACAAACTTCTTCTCATTCGCCGCCTGCGGTATAACATAGAGCCTCGCCTGCAACGGCGCCGGCTTCACCACGCGTTGCTCCGGCTCCACCTCCTGCCGTTCGACCCTTATCTCCCTATGCTCCTCCTCCTCATAATCCCTCCTCACAAAGTTCACATGATTTAAAGTCGGGGACTCCTCCCGCCTGTAGTCGTGTATACCGTTGCGCATCGGTAGAGGCTGGGCGCGGTATATGTGCTCCAAATCTATCCCGTTTGAAGTTGGTATAGTCCTATGCATCACCAGGTTATGTGGGATGTCGTCTAACTTAGCGGTCCGGAGTGTATTAGCGATGCTAGTCTGTAGACTTTGTCCGTTAAGAGTGCTAAGGTTTAACGATATGCTGGATGGCAGGCTGAGACTGGTCTGTAATGTTGTTGGCGGGAGAGAGTTCTGGAGGGATGTCTGGATGTTGAGGCCGGATGTTTGGACGCTTTGGATACCGATCACGTTGGGTTGGCTGATGCTCGGTTGTAGGCTTGCTGTGCCGTTGCGGTTTTCCACCTGGAAATAAGGGATGCATACAAATTTTGTCTTTATTAACAAGCGGCGTTTGGAGGGGAGGAATGTGTTTCCCATGAACCAATATAAACACTTAATTTACCTATCCTCGCTCCGCCGAGCTGTTTGTATAGGTTCATGGCAAACACATCCCTCGCTACGCATCCTCGCTCATGCAAACGCAGCCTAAGCTTGGAAAAATACATTTGATGTTACGCTTAGTGATTAGCTATTTTAGGTTTTTGTCTACTTCGTTGCCTATAGCCAAAGCACAAGTAAAACTTAGAGGAGATGAAAACTTGATCTTAAGACTTTTTTCCGTAACTCGTATAATTTTCCAGATTTTTAAGGGAAAGTAAATTTTTGGTCAGCCGTTATTAAAATTGATCCGCAAAACAAAATAAGCAGTTAAATCATTTGGGCAGCATACAAAGATTTGGCTCGCAATAAATAAAATCGGGCGGCAACTCTTGTTCAGCAAACAGTATAAAAACGGTTAACATTTTAACCAATATTAATCTGCTTTTTTTATCATTTGGCTGCCTAATAAACAGTCGAGCTGCAAAATAATTACTTGGGTAGCAAGATTTTACAATTGGTCAGCAGAGAGTTTAATTGAGATATACAGGGTGTCACTGTGATATATACTGGGTATCACTGTGATATATACAGGGTGTCACTGTGTTATATACAGGGTGTCACTGTGATAGATACAGGATGTCACTGTGATATATACAGGGTGTCACTGTGCTATATACAGGGTGTCACTGTAATGTATACAGGGTGTCACTGTGATAGATACAGGATGTCACTGTGATATATACAGGGTGTCACTGTGTTATATGTATACAGGGTGTCACTGTAATGTATACAGGATGTTACTATGATATATACAGAATGTTATTGTGATATATACAGGGTGCCATTGTGTTATATACAGGGTGTCACTATGATAGATACAGGATGTCACTGTCAGCACAGAAAACATGTCTGTAAGCAGTTTAATTGAACTATACAGGGTGTCACTGTGATATATACAGGGTGTCACTATGTTATATACAGGGTGTCACTGTAATAGATACAGGATGTCACTGTGATATATACAGGGTGTCACTGTGTTATATACAGGGTGTCACTGTAATGTATACAGGGTGTCACTCTAAAAACGAAACAGCTCCCAAAAATAGGTAGGTTAGGGTTATTTTTTTTTTGATGACCCTAAAACGAAACGGCTCCCAAAAATAGGTAGGTTAGGGTTATTTTTTTGATGACCCTAAAAACGAAACGGCTCCCAAAAATAGGTAGGTTAGGGTTATTTTCTTTTTGATGACCCTAAAAACGAAACGGCTCTCAAAAATAGGTAGGTTAGGGTTATTTTTTTGCTGACCCTAAAAACGAAACGATACACGTTGTGAATAAATAATATAACTTCTAAACATTATGAGATGTATAAAAAATCGAAATACCAATTTTATATGAGCCCATCACAGTGACACCCTGTATACATTACAGTGACACCCTGTATATAACACAGTGACACTATGTATATATCACAGTGACACCCTGTATATATCACAGTGACATCCTGTCCTGTATCTATCACAGTGACACCCTGTATATATCACAGTATCACTCTGTATCTATCACAGTGACACCCTGTATATATCACAGTTACATCCTGTATCTATCACAGTTACACCCTGTATAAACAACGTGACACCCTGTATATATCACAGTGACACCCTGTATATATCACAGTGACACCCTGTATATATCACAGTGACACCTGCTACTTGACAGCTGACAATTACCGAATGACAAAATGCGCACACGATTGGCGGCAGAATAGTTGCGCCCAGTTAGGTTTTATTGCCCCCTTTTTTTTGATGAACAAAATGAAATATTTTGCTTACCTACTGATTGCTTACCAAAATTTGATTTACCGTAGATCGCTTAATGCAGCTCAAATATTTAATTTGCTGACCAAAATAATTCAGAGCAGATCAGTATATCATTAATTGCAGCCTGATTTATAAATGTTTGCTTACCATAAGTTGCTTGCCAACTAGCTATTTTGGCTGACCAAATACATATTTCTGCTGACCAAAATATGAATATTTTGCTGATCGATTAAATGATACCCATTTTTAAGTCGCTATACTTTTACAAATAAGAAGCAATAAGTGCAAATGCAGAATAGGCTGAATTTTATCTGTAGAACGGTGCAGAGCGGTGATCAGGAACCAAACCAGGAACCAGGGACCTGGATCAAGAACTGCAGTTATGAGGATATCGGTGACATACCTGGTAGTGGTAAGTGGGTGCCGGGGACACCCTTATAACGCTAGTGGCCACGCTGTTGACGGGGGGACTCACCCTACCCGGCCGCACCAGCTCGGGCCTGGAAATACAACATCGAATTACAAATAGCATCAAAACAAATAATTCAGTCATTTTTGTAAGGTTATCGCAGGTTTACACCACGTAGACTTTGAAAATCCCGTCAAATTTCAAGGTGGCGAATATAACACCAAATCTCTTATCTTTCCTTTTGAAGGAATTCGAGAGGGTGCAGATATTGATGCTGAATCCGAACATTTATGATAGCAGGTATACATTTTTTTGAAAACTCACCCTGGGAATAATTTTCGACGTTTTCGGGCAAGTGTGAAAATTCAGAAAATTATAATTGGCTTTGTATTGCAAGCAATAGAAAATGTTGTGTTCTTGGAATTTCGGCATGGAAACGATAAATATAATTTTAGTGAACATGGCCTCCGACAGAAATATATCTCAGAAACTAACTAAGCGTGTAAGATCTTGCGCTTGATGTTTGACTTCAAGAGTACAATTTAGTGATGGTAAACATAAAACCGCGCGATACCGATTCATAAACATCGATTAGTACGCGGCAAACCGATTCTATTACCGATTATTTCTATTATATTCTGGGAGGAGTGAAGTTGACGGCGACGGCGTCCTCGGTCCTTAGTTTTGGGACTTCCTTCTATCTCGATATGTTTCTGTGTGCCCCCCCCCCCCCCCCCCCATTGTTACCTGATGAGGTGCGGGTGGTAGCCGGGCTGCGGGTGCGGCTGCATGGCGCGCGGCGGCTGCGGCGACGAGATGGGCACGAACACGTTGTTGCGGAGCGCCGTGCCCGCCGGCGACCCCGCCGTCGGCGAGGCCCCCGGGCTGCCCGAACGAGAGCTCCCCAGCGACACTGAAACAATTATAGGGTCACAGGTGAGATCAATTATGGATTGACGGAGAGAGAATTGTACCTACGCTGTACTTTACAGGCACGTAGAGTCCCCGGGTAGTTTTAAAGAGTTCGGATTTAATGGAAACTTTAAAAGACACATTTACCCACATAGACGCAATTACCTCGGTTGACCTTATTAGTTATACAAACAGCAACACAGTTAACTATACACTTAAAAAATGGGAAATACTGCAAGAAAGAGAATCACACTTGAAGGCGTCGTATTATGCATGTGTGCGTGTGTTTATGAGTATAAATTGGCTATTATTCAAAAGAGTTTTGATACAATAATTTTTCTTTTATGGCTGATCCAACGTCTATTGACATTAATGCCATATTATTGAATTCGTGGAAAATAATGAATGAATAATAAATATAAAAAAACATTATATTGGTGCATCATATCCAAAAAAAATATGAAGCACCAATAAAAGCATTAGCAATATAATTAGTTTATTTCATCCCAACGTTCGTCTGAAAGCTAAATCATAATTTTGACAAATTCACCTGTCTTGTTGAAATAAAACCTTTATTTATAGTATGAAAAAAAAAACTTTGCCCAAACAACTACAATGACAAAGCTCAAAGGCACATTACACATACGCAAACGTTATTTGATTTGAAGTTGACATAATACAAATATATATATCTCTTTCAATCGTTATCATTTTCTCTCTGCTCTGTCTTTAATGGGCAGTTAAGTGTGTTGCTGTTTGTACAGTGACATTACCCAGCATGTTGGCGGCCTCGGTCTCGTCGGGGTCGAAGCGGCCCGTGACGCGGTAGTGCGGCGGCGTCGTGTCCGACTCCCGCGACGTCTCGTCGCCCTCCACGCCCGTGCCGCTCGACGACAACGACTTGCTGCTGCTCCTGAAACAACACTTCTATCAGTATTCAGTCGCATAGTGGGTCTTAAGACTCTTGAGGTACGTTTCCACTGACGCAGAGCTGGGCGGATTGGAAAAAAACGGACCGTGAGTTGGCCAATCACAGTGTTCGAAATCTCTACTACGAGACCGTGACAACAGTGTGATTGGTCAATTCAAGCACCGTTTCTCTTCCTCCGTTCTTTCAAATATTTGAGATGGCTCGTGTCCAAAATACCGCATTGCAGAAATACCAGATTTTCGATTTATGAGATTCTTGTCTTACCAAATTCCCGTTACACTAGATTATAAAATCGTAAGTTACTCAAGGATCTAAATCACTTTGTTGGGTGTGTTATTTTGGGAATCTTGTATACGGAGAATCTGGTGTATCGAGAATCCGGTATTTTAAAAATCTGGTATTTTTTAGGAATGCGGTATTTTGGGAATGAGCGTTTGAGATGTGGGTTCAAATCACTGAAACTTACAGGAGAACAGAATCGAAACTTTTTTGGGATCATAGCACGCGCCATTCAACCACATCACTACTAACCTGTGCTGGGCTATCCTTAGCACGGCCACACACCGCTCCAGTAACATACTGACCTCTGCTGGGCCGAGCCCTGGGCCAGCGGCGTGTTGGAGGAGCGCGCGACGCCGCGCAGCGACAGATGGCGCGAGCAGAACCCGCGCCGCTGGCTCTCCTTGGAGCAGCCATCTGTAGAGCACGGCCACACACCGCTCCAGTAACATACTGACCTCTGCTGGGCCGAGCCCTGGGCCAGCGGCGTGTTGGAGGAGCGCGCGACGCCGCGCAGCGACAGATGGCGCGAGCAGAACCCGCGCCGCTGGCTCTCCTTGGAGCAGCCATCTGTAGAGCACGGCCACACACCGCTCCAGTAACATACTGACCTCTGCTGGGCCGAGCCCTGGGCCAGCGGCGTGTTGGAGGAGCGCGCGACGCCGCGCAGCGACAGATGGCGCGAGCAGAACCCGCGCCGCTGGCTCTCCTTGGAGCAGCCATCTGTAGAGCACGGCCACACACCGCTCCAGTAACATACTGACCTCTGCTGGGCCGAGCCCTGGGCCAGCGGCGTGTTGGAGGAGCGCGCGACGCCGCGCAGCGACAGATGGCGCGAGCAGAACCCGCGCCGCTGGCTCTCCTTGGAGCAGCCATCTGTAGAGCACGGCCACACACCGCTCCAGTAACATACTGACCTCTGCTGGGCCGAGCCCTGGGCCAGCGGCGTGTTGGAGGAGCGCGCGACGCCGCGCAGCGACAGATGGCGCGAGCAGAACCCGCGCCGCTGGCTCTCCTTGGAGCAGCCATCTGTAGAGCACGGCCACACACCGCTCCAGTAACATACTGACCTCTGCTGGGCCGAGCCCTGGGCCAGCGGCGTGTTGGAGGAGCGCGCGACGCCGCGCAGCGACAGATGGCGCGAGCAGAACCCGCGCCGCTGGCTCTCCTTGGAGCAGCCATCTGTAGAGCACGGCCACACACCGCTCCAGTAACATACTGACCTCTGCTGGGCCGAGCCCTGGGCCAGCGGCGTGTTGGAGGAGCGCGCGACGCCGCGCAGCGACAGATGGCGCGAGCAGAACCCGCGCCGCTGGCTCTCCTTGGAGCAGCCATCTGTAGAGCACGGCCACACACCGCTCCAGTAACATACTGACCTCTGCTGGGCCGAGCCCTGGGCCAGCGGCGTGTTGGAGGAGCGCGCGACGCCGCGCAGCGACAGATGGCGCGAGCAGAACCCGCGCCGCTGGCTCTCCTTGGAGCAGCCATCTGTAGAGCACGGCCACACACCGCTCCAGTAACATACTGACCTCTGCTGGGCCGAGCCCTGGGCCAGCGGCGTGTTGGAGGAGCGCGCGACGCCGCGCAGCGACAGATGGCGCGAGCAGAACCCGCGCCGCTGGCTCTCCTTGGAGCAGCCATCTGTAGAGCACGGCCACACACCGCTCCAGTAACATACTGACCTCTGCTGGGCCGAGCCCTGGGCCAGCGGCGTGTTGGAGGAGCGCGCGACGCCGCGCAGCGACAGATGGCGCGAGCAGAACCCGCGCCGCTGGCTCTCCTTGGAGCAGCCATCTGTAGAGCACGGCCACACACCGCTCCAGTAACATACTGACCTCTGCTGGGCCGAGCCCTGGGCCAGCGGCGTGTTGGAGGAGCGCGCGACGCCGCGCAGCGACAGATGGCGCGAGCAGAACCCGCGCCGCTGGCTCTCCTTGGAGCAGCCATCTGTAGAGCACGGCCACACACCGCTCCAGTAACATACTGACCTCTGCTGGGCCGAGCCCTGGGCCAGCGGCGTGTTGGAGGAGCGCGCGACGCCGCGCAGCGACAGATGGCGCGAGCAGAACCCGCGCCGCTGGCTCTCCTTGGAGCAGCCATCTGTAGAGCACGGCCACACACCGCTCCAGTAACATACTGACCTCTGCTGGGCCGAGCCCTGGGCCAGCGGCGTGTTGGAGGAGCGCGCGACGCCGCGCAGCGACAGATGGCGCGAGCAGAACCCGCGCCGCTGGCTCTCCTTGGAGCAGCCATCTTTAGAACACAGCCGCCGCCATTGCTTGCCGTTGAACTTCTTGCGGATGCCGGTCGGCGTCGACACGACATCGCCCTTTTTGTATTTGTGCGGGGTCGCCGCTTGAGATCTGAAAAAAATACAAATAAATTATTTTCTTTACATCTACAAAAGGATTAGTCTCGCGTTGATTCAATGCGAGTGGAAAACTTAGCGTACAAGTAATAATTTCGATAAGTTAGTTCATTGATTGTATCATATAAAAAAAACAGGATATCTTCGAATTTGTGGAACCAAACTTCATCAAACGCTACTAAGAAGTTAAAACAACTGCAAAGTTAATTAATAAACAATGACTCACACCGGCCAACGCATTTGAGAATTGTGATGCCACAGACAGACAGTCAAACAAGGACTTCTGACTTATGACAACCCTATCTATGTGTCAGTTCTTAAAAAAATACAATATCTTACTATTGAATAAACTATTTGCCAGTAAACTAATGTTACTTTTGTCAATGAACGTTGTCGCGCTTCGCTCGGTCATTACCTGGGAGTGGGGGGTTGAGATCGGGGTGTGATGCTGCGCTCCAGGAGACTGGAGGTGCTGCCGCGACTTTGCAGACTACTGCGCTTGCTGTTGCTGCAGTCTGCAAATAAAACATCACTTAAATATACCTTTTCACGCACTAAGTAAACAAGCTAAGCTATCTAATAAAAAAAATAAGTCTGTTCACGTGCGGTCTACGATGCCACAGCGAGACAGATACGCGAAGGTTTTTTAACTAATACACGCCTTTTTGCACCACAAACTTCCAAAAATCCGTACCTGAGAAGCATAAAACTGTAAGCCCTATTGTTTTCCATACTTAAAGTAAAGTATTTGTGAAGCATAGGTTACAAAGGTGAAACAGATATTAATGAGGTATCTAGTTCGGCCAATCGGCATACAAATGTTGTTCAAGCATGCAACATGCTAATTATATTATTTAGTCCTACTTACTAACTTAATTACAGTGTTTCCATACATCCTTACAGTGTTATGCTCCTCAGGTACGGCAATATGCAATCACATATGATTGCGACAGTAAAGCTTATGTTTGCAATATTACTGACAATAAACAATTCCAAAGACGTAGTTCGCTGATGGAGCACTTTTATAAAAAACATTTACTTTTTATCACTTACGTAACGCTACGGCAGCTACCCTAATAAAACATATTAGAAGCATTCCATGAAAATATTTCGTAAGGGACACCACCACCGTTTTAATACTTCCGAGAAATAAATTCAGTTTTGTCACGAGCTCGAAAGGTGTGAGAAGGGCCGTACTAAGGAAAACAACACAGCACAGCGATATACCGACAATGTTGCTTTGAGCCCAAGTGTGCAGAACTGCTGTACGAGAGCACAATATGATTTGGACAATAATTTTTTTAGAAAAAAAAAATTCAACTATAACGGTCCCATAGAAACTTTATCATTAAATCAAAATAAATTACATTAAAGATAGCTATCATTGGTCCTATCACTCAGTTGTTAGATCTAAACAGGTAATGAGTATTTAAAAAAGTGTGATAGTTGCTTCGTGCTAGACGAACTTTTATGCATCGGGGCTCGTACTAATCTAAAGGCGAAGTTATGATATTAACTATATTCAGCTTCCTAATTTTACATGTCAAAAGTATTAAATAGCTAGTGTCGCTTACGTCACGTTACCGCGGAATGCTTCGGATTCAGTAATCAGCTATGCATTCTTGCAACTGAAGCGAATATACGTGGGTAGGCGACAGTTAAACGAGCGAAACACAAACAATAATACCTAATACTAAAACTGTCCACGACAATGTCCAGATGTTTCAAAACCAGGATTGGCCGGCTCAGACCCCAACTTTACTCAAACTCGGACGGCAGAACAATTAGTTAGTGAAGTTGTGACGTCACGGCTGTGCGGCGCAGCCATGCGGCATCTAACTTTACTCAATGGCTTGTTCCATATCAGTTAATCTTGAATAATTGTTGGATGGAGGCCCCTAACTGACAATGTATGGTGTTATACCTTTGTTATGTAAAACTAGCTAATGTTTGCAAGGATATTCATTAAAATTAAAAACTTTATATTATACAGTGTGTCCCAGGGAGAAGTGACCAGATTGTGATGGTTGAATATTCATGCGAAGTCATCGATAAAAAGAAATATTTCAGAGGTATACAACATTCTTTTTTTTTTATTGTTATTTCTGTTATTGTACTGAAGTCAGCCGACTTGTTGCACTACTATTGAAATATTTCGAAAAGTATTAATAATAACTAATAACATTGTATTGAGATATTTTAGAGAATATCATGTAGTTTAAATAAATAAATATTAGGGGACAATCTTACACAAATCGAACTAGCCCCATAGTAAGCTCAATAAGTTTAATAGTAAATTGTAAAAAAATACGAAGTATGGGACAATTTTCGGAATTTTCGGCAAAACAATGGAAAATAAAGTCAAAGCCAAGAAAATCGCGCAAAAGTAGTAAAATAAAAGAAATAGCAATAAAAAAAAAACTTTCGTCGATAGAACCCCCTAAGTAATGTTTTTATCGATAATTTTACGCAAATAATCGACCTACTTCCGCCGGTCACTTCTCCCTGGGACACACTGTATTGCTTTTAGACGATAAAAAAACATTAACTTTTGAAACCGGTCTTTGCAGTATTTTGGTTTAACTCTCGCTTGTTTAAGATATTTTGGTTTTTTTCCATACAACTGCACATAAAAGTACAGTTTAACGTAACATAAATGATGAGGAAACTTCCTTATTATCCAAAAAAAGTGACCTAACAGCTTATTTGGAAAACCGCCAGTTACCTGCTCTGCAGCTTAACGTACTAAGGCGTATTTATTTATGACGCATTGTATAGTATTTTCAAGAATGTACAATTGTACAGTCGTACGCTAATAGATTTATCTCACCATGTTGTATACACTGAGCGTGCATCGCACTGAGTCACGGAGATTCAGCGCTCTCGAGGAATTATATTAAAAACCTTGAGCGACGTTCATTTTTTATTGATAAACTAATCGGAGCGGACTTTGAATGCCTCTAGTTTTTATCACCCTACGTCTGTTCCTAGTGCTTTATCAAAGAGCACATTTGAACGCGATATCCAGGTCCGGAGATGGTTGAGCGAGTAAAGCAAGAATCGAGCTGTCAGATTCACCGTTTGAGGCAAATATAAAGTCTGTATTCATCCACTTTCACAAGTCGCATCGACCTAAAATTCGCAGATCACCTACAATGCTCGTTTAACACACTGATAATGCGTTTACGCGGCAGAACGTTTACACAAAACGTAACGAAATGATGCGTCACAGCGTGTATGTCGCGTGCTCAGTACGTCTAGCATAACTGGCCGCGACTTCGTTTCTCGCGCGACAGAGCATCTCCTGTCACTGTCACACGATATTAAGTCGAAAGAGATAGGTAGCATTTGTCGCGCGACAAAGAGTCGCGTGTCACAGTTGTGCTAGAGGTACAGGTGTAGTCGATCCTTACCTCGAGGAGAAATAAAACCAGTTTCAGGGTCGCCTACAATGCTTACACTCGCTCGCGGATACAATATGGAATTATAATGTGGGGAAAGTTACTTTATTTTTTTTTGTGAAAGTAAGTGATCTTTGGGCCAGTTGCGCAACGGGGCCATGGCCTATCGTATGTAGGTACTCACCCATGTGCGAGTCGGCGGGGAACATGATGTCCTCGCGGCGCAGCTCGTCGTCGCTCTCGCAGTAGTCGTCGAAGGGGCGCTTGCGCAGCTCGTCCATGGAGCCGTTGGACGACGCGCCCACCGTCACCACCGGCCCCAACCCGCCGAGCGGCGACGACGTGTAGAAGTTTTCGCTCATCTGACGACAAAGTTTACTTTTATACTTTATATATCTCTCTTTGTGGTGACTGTGGATCACCTGTGGATCGTGGCCATCGGTGGATGTGGATGGTCTACACCTAGTTTTTATCATCTGCCTCCACCGGGTCATATAACCGATATACGGTTCGACCAAAATATAGTTTATATAATCGATTACAAATAGAAAAACCTAGGCTAGACTACAACATGACCGAGCCGTGTCTCAACTATGAGTAGAGTCCTATTTAAAGTTCGTTGTGTTAAGTTTGTCTATTCCCTCTAAATGTAATATGATGTGATTTTATTTGTTAAGATTTATCCACGAAGAGATGCTTTGATATCTGCAGAATCAGCATCAAAAAAGGGATCGATATATCATAAAGAGTGAATCTACAATACAGTAGGCGTATGATGCTACGCTTTGTCGCGCGATAAATCCCACTAATATTATAAATGCGAAAGTTTGTGAAGATGTTTGGATGTTTGTTACGTAATAACGGGGTAACAACTGGATGGATCAAGCTGAAATTTGGCATGCAAGTAGACCAAGTCCTGGATCGAAACATAGGATACTTTATGTCCCGGTAAAGAGTTCCTTTGGGACAATAACCGGGAACAACGCGGGCGAAGCCGCGGGAAAATGCTAGTAAATGATAAAGCATGTGTCGCGTTCTGAAAAATAGTGTGTGCGAGTGACGGATGCTTTATCATTTATTTATCGCGCGACAAAGCGTAGCATCATAAGCCAACTGATGCCTGAGTGGCAGGACACAGGAGGTTTTTACAAAATATTTTGTTTTTTTTTTAGTATAAAACCAGCACAAAATTAAATAAAAAACGGCATCGCAGTAACTTGGCTCATTAAAGCGGCTAAGCCGAAAGCGTCACGCTGTTCTATTCTTTATGGAGGCCTTGACGAGGCACGTGTAGCTCCGCATAATTTCCCACCGTTGTTGCCTAGGGCAGCACAATCACAATCAGTACCTTAACTCCATAGTGTTTAAAGATAAAGCTGGCCGAACAACTCAGACGCGAGAAGTGTATACTGTTGAGGTTAACCTTACTTGTGTTGTGATGCTGTAAATCAATAGCTGTTTGTATTGTGGTTATTAAAGCTTTATTCATTACCTAGCAACGCAATTACTGTTTTATGTGATGTTTTTCACCATTAACATTAGCAGTAATATTAAGTTTGAGATTCATTAACCATTTGATGGGGTCGTTGAGTATGATCAGATCCTCGACGGAGGCGTCTCCAACTTAATGTATAAAGTATAAACTGTATACTGCAATTCTGACATAGGATTAAATAAAATTAGCACTTAGTGAAATATAATAAGCGCAGTCGGTTTTCCTATAATTGACAACCTTTCATTTTTTTGAGCCTTTAATTTTATTGGTTCTCTGTATTTGGTTTGAAAAGACGAATACGCTGATAGTTTATTTGTTTCACCAGGATTTGTAATTAATTTATAATTAATATATTAATACTTACTTATTCTAAAAGGGCGTAACTACAGTTCTACGGTAGAATAAACCATTACGTTAGTCTTATCGCGATCGAAAAAAAGTAAGCGATCTGACAGTATGCATTGACAATGTCAAATTCAACATTATGACAGCTTATTTTTTTCTGTGGCCAAAGGCACTGGCATTTCATCTATTGTGCCGTAGAACTGGTAAAATGAGAACATATTTTTTATTCATTTGTATTTTTTATATTAAGCGATATAAAAAAATTATAAAAATAGTGTAGTGTTCGGGAGACAAAATGCTTTCGAATCGTATATATATTTAAAAGTGTTCTTAAAATGAAATGTTGTCAATTGTGGTCGCATCCTAATCTATACCACTATTTATAGTAGTGTCGTAGTCCTAGGCATCAATTTTACTAAGCACGTTAGTAATAACAATATTGTCATTCAAATCTGATTTATCCCGTAGTAGAGTCATCAATAATGAAAATGTGTAAATAACAATGAAGAAACTGCAAGTACAATTTAAAGAAACAGAAACTAATTACAGACAGACATGCTTTATCGTATTTTTAGGGTTCCGTAACCAAAGGGTGCCAACGGGACCCTATTACTAACACTCGGCTGTCCGTTTATCACACGGCTGTATCTTTTGAACGTTTAGGTTAAAAACCTATTAAAAACTAGAATGATACGAAAGTCAAGGTAGATGGTAAAATTGAGGGCGCTTGCTGAGTGCTCCGGTGGCGAAGTGTTGAAGGGGCTGGGCCGGAAATCCAGAGGTACCGGGTTCGATTCCCGGTCTGGACCACAGGTGAGTACCATTTAATTTTTCTATGTACTTTGATTTCTTGTATCTATATACGTAGACTTTAAATTTACACAAAATGTGTACTTACGGCATAACAACAAGTAATAAAATAATAAAAAGAAAACTCATACAAGAAACGTGTTTTGTTGCGTTTTTTGCTCGACGGTGGTACGGAACCATTCGTGTGCGAATCCGACTCGAACTTGACCGGTTTTTTATAGTCTGTATCCCGTTTATTATGCTGACCATAATCACAGTATAAAGACAACCATGTAGTACGACTTCTGCCGTTTAGGAGCGCGCGACACGTATTTACACAGACGCGCGTCTTTGTGAGTGAACGCCATACTGTGGCATGCTCGCGCATGCTCAAATCCTTGCCTGTGGTGCGTCCGTACACGGCGCGCACACATGCGCGCTCCCGATGTACGTTTTGTAGGAAGAAAAACTACCGTATACCGTGCCATAGTGGTCATTTTGGGTAACCGAAAATGGTAAGCTTTATTCCATTGTGCATCATGACATGCATAGTTTTATAAATAATGTGGCATATCATTTTAAAAAGTTACGCATACGTAGAGCGTCCTCATAACCAAAAAGACTACCCGTTACTGATAGTATTATAAGTCCGATCTTCATACATGTGAATTTACTAGTAAATTATTCGCCGTAAACGTAATCAGTATCGGGGTCATTATTTGAGCGTTTCACCCGCCTCACTTTCGTGGACACATTATTGCAGAAGTTCCCTCAGATTTTAGTCTAATATCGAGCTATTTGGTACATATCCGAGACTACTAACAAATACCTTAAAATCTGCCGGAATCTCGACAATAACGTGTCCACGAAAGTGAGGTGGGGGGTGAAACGCTCAAATAATGACCCATCGGCAAAGAAACGGCGTCAACCCATCAGACACCGTGACTCACGGCGAGGAACGTCCGATGTCGCGGGATTGCGTCACTCGGCACAACCAGCTTTATAACTATTCTACTAGTAACAACTAGATTTTGTACAAAAAATATTGCGAGCCATGTTTATGAGCATTTTATTTTGTACTAGCATTGCAGTGTGTAGCGTAATACGCACACACTCTCACCTCTCCTCCATGTAACCAATTGTAAGACGACCCAGAATAAACCATATACCCAAGAAAAGTACCTACATCTTTTAATCTCCACATCACAGCATTTACCCGCGGCTTCGCCCGCGTTGTTCCCGTTACTGTCCCAATGGAACTATTTACCGGGATATAAAGTATCCTATGTTTCAATCCATCCCGTCGCTACCCCGTTATTTAGTAACACATCCAACAACAACATTCAAACATCTTCACAAACTTTCGCATTTATAAGCTCTAATTAGACAACGCTTAACCTGTCAAGTTTGTGACGAAATATATTCCAGTCCGATCCACTCAGGGTGGGCCGGCTAGCGACCTGGTTCGACCCCAGGGAACGCGACGGTCGACCACCCGGTCAAATTATCGCTATGCCCAATAAGCGTCGCCGCGAGTTAGTCAGTCTTCAAAAAAAAAGACGAAATTATTTTGTATATGACATTAATCGTCCGTTTTACTATACATCTATAATTCTATATCCGTCCACTGCTGAACATAGATCGCCGTCTCCCGCTACCTTCACAGGAGCCTGGGGCTGGCCTACGACTACGGTTTTTACTGCCCCAATGGTTATCCGTGACGGTGACTAACCACTAGTTCAAGGGTTCCCAACGTGTGCGCCGCGGCGCCCGGGTGCGCCGTAGAAAGTAAAGACTTATCTAAAACCACAAATATTCGCGGGTACCTATAAAGCAACAATACCATTTACGGGTACGGTATAGCATTTGTTATCCTTATCGAACACGTTATAAAACTACAGTGTGGGAGCACCATTATTGCCTGCGTTGTTCGTGTTATATTATAATTAGAGAAATATAAAAAAGTTTCGTGTTTCAATCCAGAACTTGGTCTACTATTTATTATATTAGTATAATATTTAGGTGTTCTTATGAATCATTTAAAATTTTATAACTCTGTAGTAGTAACTCCTCATTTAAATGGCATGTGACCGAACTCGATTCGTATTATAGAACCAGAGAACTCTCGCAACTACGTGCGCAGAGGTGAAATAAGTCAAAGCTTTTTTGTTTCGCCGTAGTCAGGTTAAATAGTAGATTGTTCAACTAGGGACTAAAACAAGCCATAATGACACGAGGTGTTTAGCCACCCGAGCGTAGCGAGAGTGACTATAGATCGAGTGTCATTATGGTTGTTTAGTCCCGCGTTAAACACTCTACTTTTCACTTTCGAGGAAAAAAACGACGTTCTATTACACAAAATTACAATATTTATTGTTCCGTACTTTCGGTATAAAGTTGCACTATACACATTAATTGTTGAAATATTGTGCTCAATACGATTAATGAAACATTCAAAAAGCAAAGAATTTTTTTTCCGCGGTTCTTTATTTTTTTTTTACTTAGTGAAGTCACTCAGGCTTTAAATGCTGGCATTTTTAGCCAACAGGTTCAGAAAACGTGAAAACTACCTATTTTAAAACTAATTGGATCATGCAAAATAAAATTAAGTTAACCCTAATCTAGTTAAATTGATTTATATTCGTAATAATTAATCATTACTATATTAAATCGTTATTTTTTTAATATTTTTGCACAGTTGTCTTTTTAGGTTATTTTCACACCCAAAAATTGTCTATACACAATCACTAAAAATGGCGACAATATTCCAACCACAAACACCCCGATTGGCTGTTTAGGGGTTTTCAAAGTCAATTAAAAAAAAATTACTTTAATCCCTAGAGATTAATAAGGAACTTTAGTCCCGATATACAGAGACTAAATTAACATTTTAAGAGCATGAGAAGTGAAAAGTATCATATACTTTAACCATATAATCTACCTGTACACCAGTAGCGTGGTGTCCAAAGAACTTGATTCCTACCGGCTTGCCTAATATTAGGCATTTGAGCACATTATTCTACGGCTCTTAAGGAAAATATATACGCCAAATCTGCGCCGGCTTGCCCAAGGACATTTTTTACGCCACGCCACTGCTGTACACCTAATTTCATGGCCTTGAAACCCTTGGTCCGTGGGGCCCTGGCGCTCTAAGTCTGTTCAAGCAGTTGTCGAAGAGAGTCACAGAAACCACGAGAGACCGAAGAGCTTGGTTCCTCGCTCAACGCATCAGCCTCACAATCCAGCGAGGAAATGCTGCCAGCATCTTCGGTACCACGCCGCAGGGGGCATTTTAGATTTATTTTAGTTTTAGTCTATGGTATATTTAATTTTAATCTAGTTTTAGTTACTTTGCACTTACTGTTTTTATTTTTGTCTTTCCTATTCAATTTCATGGAAATCGGTCCGGTAGTTTTTGCGGGAGGCACTAACAAATAGCTAAACGTTCCAAAAACCGTCTCTTTTTTGAAACATCTATTAACGTCGTGTCTGAGTTTATATGTTAGTAGTTTGAAACGTGTCGCATTTTATAACATAGCCGTATTATTTCGTCACACAAATGGAATGTAGATTAGGTGTACAAAACTCCATCAAACGGCGTGACGTTTAAAGTAAATATTATAATTAAAAGAGAATGTGGCAAATTATATAGGACGAAAATATTTAAACCATATTCATGATGATATCATATAAATTTACTGAAAGCCCGAGGGTTAAATATTAAAGAGCACCACTAATTCAAACAAGTCTTTATACCACACCTGGCCATAAAGTGGCCTTTCCGCACGCTGCGCGTACGGAAAAAGCCGCTTTCTGGCCAAGTGTAGACATAAAATGATGTACACAACACGGGAGGTAATAAAGAAAGCCCTCGATCGCATATTTACGTCCCTCGCTTGCAGCTCGGGCCGCAAACATCTGCGATCTCGGCCTTTCTTTGTGTATTACCACCCTAGTTGTGTAATGTACTATTTATACTTCACCGCCGGTCAATAAAGACTGGCATCCCGTGTCTCATACCCCATTCCACTCTTAGTTGTTCATTGTATTTAATGCAGTTTGGATAAGTTAGATTTTAATAGCTATAATCTATGCTATGATACTTAAAATGGCATCTTGCATCTGTAACTTTACGTTTCAAATTAAATATTAGTAAGCCGTGTGTCACATGCCAAACTATTTGCTACAAAAATCAAAGACAAACTTTCTTGGAAGAATGTGGCTATTGTGACTACGAGTATTATTGTACGGGCATGATTATTGTACACACTCACAACAACAGCAGTGGCTCTATAGATACAACCGCTCGTAATGCCTTTCTTAATATGAGTGGTTTAGGTTGGACACAGTTGAGTTCACTAGTCTGGCACAAAGATGCTGCTCACAATGTCGTAACTTTGCCATCTGAGGCCCATGGCCAGTAATCTCTTTACCATAAGGCCCCGTGCGTGCCACACTCGGGGGCCCCGAACGGCGGTTTCGCTTACAATACAATACAAAATTCTTTATTGTGCACCAAAACAAAAGATTACAAAAGCTTCAATCTAAAACGGCATAAATGGTAAACAACATGCGTAAGCCCCATTATACAGTATTTTTTTGTATTTTAATTTTTCTCAGTATTTAACTTCTTTTAACGTTTCCACTCAGCTCCAAATACTGATATTCTCAAAGGCCCCGACATGGCATAATACTGCCCTGCTTGTGAAAAATTCATGGAATAAGGTAAGCTCATATTTTATGATGAATGTTAGGTTCCTCCTGTCCTCACGGCTTCTCGGACCGGTGGCCCCGTCATGCCGGGGACCCGTGGAATTTAGCCCGTTCTACTACTTTTACGTCACACCTGGCCGGGGGCGTATTTTGAAATTTGGCGCCCCGGACCAATAAGTTTCGCCGCCCCAGAAGTAAATGTTGGTTGAATGGTGCCAAAACAAAAACAATATGCAATTGGCGCCCCTGGCGGATTGGCGCCCCGGGCCTTTTGTACAGTCGAGTTCATTTACATCTACATAGGGATGTAACGATACATAATTTTGCCGATACGAGGGCGATGTAGTAAATTATCGGCGATACCGATATCTTAGCTAACTAATGAAGTATGAACTTTAGATTTATTATTTGTATGTCCTTATTATACCTAAAACTTGGCTATATTTAACAGAGAGTCAACCTTGAAGGTGTAAATTAAAAATAAATAAATTGTCAACACAATTTTTTTTTTATTTTGAACCAAATATATGTTTAGTTAACATAGTAATTATTATTGCAAAAGGTAATAGACCAAAATATAAATTAAGTCAGTAATTGAAATTACTTTTTGCAGATTTTTTTTCATACAACAAATTCTTTTCGCGCTCTTCAAATATCGGTTGTATATTATCGGCGATACCGATATATCGGTATCGTTACCAGTAGCGTGGCGCCCAAAGAACTCGTTTCCTACCGGCTTGCCTAATATCTGGCATTTGAGCAAGGTGCTCAGCTCAATTACAGCTCTTAAGGGAAATGTACGCCAAATCTGCACCGGCTTGCCCAAGGATATATTTTACGCCACGCCACTGATCGTTACATCCCTAATCTACATACTTACGGGAACAAAAATATCTGAACAAAACCTTATTGTCAGTAGCGAAAAGCGTGTTCAGATATTTGTGTTCTCTTATGTGTAGATGTAAATTAACTGGACTGTACATACCACGGGCGGTAATTATGAAAGCTTCAGATCGCATATTATCCCCCTTGCCTTGGGCGTCAAATATCTACGATCTGAGGCATTCTTTGTTTTACCGCCCTAGGTAAGCAATGTATGATTGTTACGCCACTGTCTGCAGACTTGACTGACCTGCATGGCTGACTGCCGGGAGTGGTGTTCGTGCATGGGCGCGGCGTGGGAGCCCGCGTCCTCCAGCTCGTCGGCCCAGGGCGGCTGCAGCAGCCGGATATCCGCCCGTTTCACTTCCACGCTGTCCTTGCAGATGCCGTCCACCTGCTGGAACAACACATCATGTTTGTAGTTCGCTCCTTACAGGAAGACTATGGCAAAAAGCGGGAACGCCGTAACCGCCATTGTTTCCTTCGGCGGTTACTACGACTCCACTTTCGAAGTAAACATAAAAACATCTATGATGAATCACAATTTTTGGCGGTTACCACGACTCCGCTTTCGAAGTAAACATAGAATCATCTATGATGAATCACAATCAAGAACATGCTGATAAACTTAATAAAAATATAAAAAAGCTTAATTGAGTAATTAAGAATGTATAAATGACATGTTGCAGAGCTCTGCAGAGTTTTATAGCAGAGCTATTAGAACCTTTGAGACCTTTGTTAAAACTACCTATGAAAGCAATGAACGAACTGATAACTGACAACTGAAGCCCAAGATAATCGAAATGGCTCCAGTTGGTAAACAAATAGGTACATATATGAGTCCCGCTGTTGTGCTTTTCCCTATCACACTTTCCCAGTAATAACTGTGTACACCGAAAGGAAACGAAGAGCTAGAAAAATATCTGGGGGCAATAATGATATGAACAGGGCAGGGAGTGAAAATAAGACACAATTATAATGATTTGTGCCCGCCGCATAGCATCGCTTATAAGAGTTCAGCTGCCCAGAGTGTACTTCAAAGAACAGGTAAATAATGCTCGGCAGAAAAGTACGATAACGATCCTTACCTTCACTCGTATCCTAATTGGCGAATAAAGCACTTCAATAACCAGTCCTTCCACAAACACACTTTGCACACTCTCCCGGCTAGTGTCCGTGGTCCGCACCACACACGGCGACCCGATCAGCAGGTGGATCAGCTGCGGGCTCGCGTCACTAATCACATCATACTTGTTCGCCCCGAATATGTCGTTATACACAACCGGGTTTTGCTCCTGACCGTCCAACTCTACGACGACCTTGCAGCCTTCCGCTTGCCTGATCACGCCGGGTAAGTACAGCCGGCATTGCTTGGCGAGGACTCTGTGGTCCCGCCATTCGGACAGATCGATGTTAGGGTAGTGGATGGAGAACTTTAAGTCCTGCGGCGGCGACGGGACGATGGGCGAAGGCTGCATAGGTGGCGGGTATATCTGATGGTATTCTGGTTGCGGAACGACGATGTTGTTGGTACAGTTCCGCTCCATTTCCTCGAGTTCTGAGGGGTCGAACTTGCGTTTCTTGGGCAGGCGGGCCGGGGCCTGCGGCTGCGCCGGCGGGGCGGAGCCGCTGCTGGCGGTGCCCGGGTTGGTTGGGTTGGCCATGGTGATGTTGGAGGTGGGGTGCGAGGAAGCCTGGGATAGGCTCACTGTTCCCACGCTACTTATCACTGAGGCGGGTATCTGGAACAAGCAAAGTTTGTATTACTTTAAAACTATTATGGAGTACTAAACAAAAATTAAGTTTCTCGAGGTTTTATGTGGATGGTTTCTTAGCGTCTCAAGCTCAAGAATATGTACGATCTTTAACCCATCTTCCTTTAACTCAATGAAAAACGAAATATTTTCTATTACGTTTACCCTCGCTAACGAATCAACTTTGTCGTAACTACCTAGATTATTGTTATTGATTGTAAATATATCAGAGCAGCGGCTGCGGCCGGATAGCGAGTATCTCACGCCATCCGATGCGTCACACATGCCGCTGGATTTCCCCGAATTAATGCCTTCTACATTTTCCTCACGTACTCCTCACTTTTAAACTACTCCTCACGAGAACGTACGATACCTCTATACATATACACCGAGCCCGAGTAACCCGACAAACTTTAACTATAGATTCTAACAACTATTAGGAGTAAAAAAAGTTATATGATGTATAGTCGAAAAACGCTTGCTTTCCGAGATATTCATTATTTTTTAAATGAAAATTCCCAAGTGTGTAACAAGCCCTAATAAAATGTGACTAAGATATACCACTATTTTTTTAAATCCTTTAACTAAACAGCAATTAACCCTCGCAGTATTTGATTGATGGTAAGCGACTACGAGGCCAAAAAATTGACCTTTCGTTTCCATTTCATTTTACCTTTTTTTGTTTTTGATAACTTTTTCTCCAGTAAGGACATGTTTATAAGGAGGGGCTGAATTTACTGATTTTGTTCCATAAGACTATTGATGTAAAATGACAAAATTTGACCTATGTTGATATGACGTTATTTAGTTGTAATACCATCAGGAATACGTGGTTAAAATTGGTCGGGCTATTTGGACCCACGGTGTATAACTAGCTAAAAACATGAGTATGCAAATGAAGAACACTTTTAACATTTATAAAAAGATCACAAAGAATCTGTTTTTGGTTCACCCGAGAATTAATCCAATACAGTTTAACAACCGCAAGGTAAACCGCCGGATCTTTTACAAATCAAAGGAAAATTAGATACAATATAATCGTTATCTCCACGCGTATCATAAGCCTTCTATAATGCGTTCAAAAACCGCAAATTACAACGAGCATAATGAAAAACCGTTACTACTTTAATGGAATTCATCCTGAGAATTAAGCAGTAGCCTACTAAGCGCCAGAATGTTACGAATTGGTCCAGACTCTTCAAGTAATTGGGTAGCATACATAAAAAAGATCCCGACGAACAGAGAATCTTCTTTTTTGAAGTCGGTTTAAAACAGCAATGGTTGCATTGTGGCAATATTTGTGTGGGTAACTGTCAATGTAATTCGCCTAATTCTAGAGTCCATTATACAGAGTGAAATCGGAAACGTAAACAAAAATCACTTTTTTAGACTCTGCAATTGATTGCCATTGCTGTTTAATTTTAAGGAAACAGTACTCATACGAATGAGGTGGCAGAATGTCAATCACCGTGTCATGGGATAAACCGAGAAGACTCGCCAGATAAGAACTTTGCTCATTAGGAGTTCCAAATCCTGCCATTGTGTCATGTCGGAAAATTATGCAGGAAAGGTCAAAAGCAGATCAAAATATGAAACTGACACACAGGTTTTACAATTAAAAATTCAGAGTTTGGAGGATTCAATAAAATCATTACATGAAATGAATGAGAGTTCAAAAAACATTATTACTGAATATTCATTAGCCATGGATGATTTGATATCACAAATTAAACATAATTCAGAGCGGTTTGAGTCACTGACAAATGGCCAGTCATGTGTATGTCAACAAGTGAGTGGTCGTTTGTCTGCTGGTGTACCTAGCCCGGACCTGTGTGGCAGTTTACCTCCTCAACAACAAATAAATAATTGCTCCGTCCTCTCTACACAAATAAGCACACCTAAACCTAATGTTATTATGTACTGTGATGAGATTGGAAGTAATATGGGCAATTACTTGAACTTCTATTTAAAGGGACTTAGCGCAATCAGCAATTGTCTGCCTTATAGTAGCCTTGATAATTTCTCTAAACAAATTTTGAATGATAATAATATTCATTCTAAGACAACACTGCTTATTCTTATAGGCAACCGGGGCAATGCGAACAAAAATAATTTAATTAAATTCCTAGAAAAGTTAAACAGTCTTACAGTGAAAGAAATTATTATGTTCACATTCCCTTATTGTAATCAAGTGCCAAAAACAGAAAATGATGCTAGATATAACTTAAATATATATTTGTATAATTTTTGTACATATAGTAGTAAGTTTACCATAATAGACACAAACAAATATGTTAGTAAAGTATTTTTGACTAAAGGTAAGTTTTACCTTTCTAATTATTATAAAAGACAAATAGCTTTGTCGCTATCATATTTATTCGACATTTCTGCCAAGAATTTGGCAGGTTCTGCTCCTATTGAGCAGTCCAGTAGTTTGAACTTGGAGTTGGTTCCAGTTTTAACCAACAATTTAAATTAAATCTTAAGACAAAGGAGGACTCTGTCTCTGGCAATTTAGTTCTAAATAAATCTATTGAAAAATGCTGCAAACATAAAAATCATATCCACCTGGTTCATCAAAACATTCAGTGCATTAGAGGAAAAGACTTGCAAATTGAACTTTTTTTGAACGATTACAATATAGATATTCTATGTATAACCGAACATTGGTTAGAAAATAATGAACTAATGCCTCAATTTAAGATTCACCAGGTGGGTAGTTCGTTCACCAGACTAAGTTCCATACATGGTGGGTCATTAATCATATTAAATAGACAATTAAAATTTAAGGAACGCAAGGATATTGTATCCTTGTCTGTTGAACGGACCATAGAACTAAGTGCCGTAGAATTAGATCAATTTATTGTTGTTTGTGTCTATAGGCCGCCATTAAGTGATTTCGAACTTTTTGAAAACGTAATGGAATCTGTGCTTCATAAAATAATTGCTACTTCTAGTAAGAAATTACTTATATGCGGCGACTTCAATGTAAATATTTTGGAAAATTCAACATTAAGTGTCAGACTGTTGAATCTTTTCAAATCGTGTAATCTCAAACACATATTTATGGAGCCAACAAGAGTGACTGCTACTAGCGCCACCTGTATTGATAACATTTTCACTGATATTCTTCCTAATACCAAACGTATAATCAGCAATTTGGAATCAGATCATTTAGGTCAATTAATTGTATTTGAGTCATTAAGGAATAATATCTTGAGAAAACAAATTACTTTTGTACCAGTAACTACGGACCGTGTCGAACGAATGAAACATAGTCTAGTTCAGGCGCTACCCTTTTTATCTTCCGACACGACTCCTAGCGACATGTACAATTCATTCTTTCACACCTTTATGGAACATTATAACGCAATATTTACTTCTAAATCGGTCGTGGTTAGTGGTGCACCAGTTTTTAGTGAGTGGGCTACTGTGGACTTACATAAACGTAGACAGGAATTGTATGCCTTGTATGAAGAACGGCGGTTCAATACGAGTGATGAATTTAAAGAGCATGTGAAACAATATTCGAAGAAATTTAAGATAGATTGTCATTTAGCTAAGCGTAATTACTTAAGCCAGAAAATAAGAAATAGTTCTGATATTATTAAAACAACCTGGAAAGTAATTAATGTGGAGACTGGTCGATCGAAGCACTCAGTAAACGATCTTAAACTAAAAAATCGGTTGTCTGTAAAGTCGGTTTACTGACGATAGTCGAACGTGATAACGTTGACCTTGACCCTGACTTTGACTTTGACTTTGACTTTGACTTTGACTTTGACTTTGACTTTGACTTTGACTTTGACTTTGACTTTGACTTTGACTTTGACTTTGACTTTGACTTTGACTTTGACTTTGACCTTGACCTTGACTTTGACTTTGACTTTGACCTTGACCTTGACCTTGACCTTGACCTTGACCTTGACCTTGACCTTGACCTTGACCTTGACCTTGACCTTGACCTTGACCTTGACCTTGACCTTGACCTTGACCTTGACCTTGACCTTGACCTTGACTTTGACTTTGACCTTGACCTTGACCTTGACTTTGACTTTGACTTTGACTTTGACTTTGACTTTGACTTTGACTTTGACTTTGACTTTGACTTTGACTTTGACTTTGACTTTGACTTTGACTTTGACTTTGACTTTGACTTTGACTTTGACTTTGACTTTGACTTTGACTTTGACTTTGACTTTGACTTTGACTTTGACTTTGACTTTGACTTTGACTTTGACTTTGACTTTGACTTTGACTTTGACTTTGACTTTGACTTTGACTTTGACTTTGACTTTGACTTTGACTTTGACTTTGACTTTGACTTGAGTACCAGCCGCCCTTTTCTCAGCAGCAGCAGTGATTTTTTGTCACGATTGGCCGCCCCTAATATCTGGCCGCCCTAGGCCCGGGCCTACTGGGCCTTAGGGCAAATCCGCCACTGGTCTCTTGTCATTCAATAGAGATTTTTGACAGCCGTATCTTAGGGAATAAGGGCTATTTTATTAACAATTTGTAAGAAACTATCGTCTTAACGACTTTAGTGCTGGAATAATATAAAGTACCTATTTGACAGGTAACGACCCTGCAAGGTAACGGGACACTTTTTCGTGCGTGCAGCCGGCTTCATCGATTTATAAGACGTTATCACGTCAAAATTGATGGCAAAATTGTAGATTCCAATTTAGAAGTAGCAACAGAATTTGAAAAGTTTTTTACCGAGATACCAGTATCCACAACTAAGCATTTAAATTCATCACCTTCGGCTGCCGTTACACTGTTAAAAGATAACGCCCCAGAATGTAGTAAAGACTTTCATTTTGAACATGTTAGTACTTCAGATGTAGTAAAGGCGTTTAAATCAATTAATGTCAAAAAAACTAGTGACCTTTGGGGAGTCTCTGTCCATGCTGTTAAATCCCTAATAGAAATCATAGCGCCTGACTTGGTAGTCGTGTTTAATAACTGTGTTGATTGCGGTGAGTTTCCTGATCTAATGAAATGTAGTAAAATAACACCTTTATTCAAATCAGGTAGCACTACTGACCCCACTAACTTTAGACCAATATCTGTGCTACCAACTTTTAGTAAAATTTTTGAGAAATTAGTTTTGTCCCAATTAATGAAACATTTTAATACAAATAACTTAATGCATAATAAGCAATTTGGTTTTACTCGGGGTCGCTCGACAACCGACGCTGGTGTCGAGCTAATTAAACATATTTTCGATGCCTGGGAGGAGTCATGTGATGCTTTAGGTATTTTCTGTGATTTATCCAAGGCATTTGACTGCGTATGTCATGAAACATTGATCGGGAAGCTGCACTACTATGGAGTCAGAGAATCGGCACTGAATTTATTTAAGTCATACTTACAAGGTAGAATTCAAAGGGTTGACGTGAATGGACAGCACTCACCGGGGTCATTGGTCTCGATGGGTGTACCGCAGGGATCAATATTGGGACCATTCCTGTTCCTTATTTACATAAATGACTTGCCATACCTCGTTAAGACCCACCATGATATAGTATTGTTTGCAGACGACACCTCACTTATCTTCAAAGTCAAGCGACAGCAGCAAGCTTACAATGATGTAAACAATGCTATATCTAAAGTAGTGAATTGGTTCAATGTTAACAATTTACTGTTAAATGAAAGAAAGACTAAATGTATAAACTTTGTCACGCGTAACGTAAATCGCGAGCAAGCAAGTGTCATTGTGAAGGATGAGGAATTGGAACTAGTTGATAGTACAGTCTTTCTTGGTATAACATTGGATTCTAAACTCCAGTGGGGTCCCCATATTGGTAATCTCTCGAATAGACTAAGTTCTGCAGCGTTTGCAGTCAACAAGATCCGACAATTAACAGACATAAAAACAGCTCGATTAGTATATTTTAGTTACTTCCACAGTATTATGTCGTATGGTATTCTGCTGTGGGGCAGTGCTAGTGCTTCAGAGCTTAATACTATATTTGTTCTGCAGAAGAGGGCTATTCGAGCGATATATAAGATGAATTATCGAGACTCACTTAGAGATAAGTTTAAGGAAATTAATGTAATGACATTGCATTGTCAATACATCTATGAGAATATTATGTATGTACATAAAAATATCATGAATTTTAAGAAGAACTGTGACATACATAATATTAATACTAGGAATAAACATAAGCTCGCAGTGCCCACCACTCGGCTCCATAAAATAAAAACATCATTCATGGGTAATTGTGTAAGGTTTTATAATAAGCTGCCAAGGAATATAACTGAATTATCTATTAACAAATTTAAGAATTGTGTAAAGCGTAAACTCATGTCTAAGGCTTATTACAGCACACAAGACTACATGAATGATGAAACACCGTGGGATTAACTGCGACTGGAAATAGATATATTTTAAAAACAATGTTTGATTAGTTGTCTTTTTCTGTTTTTGTACTTGCCAATTGTTTTGACACTTAGAGACCATTTACATCTCTAAGAAAAAATGGACTTAATTTAGTAAATAAGTATTTTCAATTTGTATTTTGACGTTTGGAGATCCTTTACACCTCCAAAACATAATATTTTGACAACGGAGACTCTTTACATCTCCATTAATTCTAGTATCAATTTATTTTCTATTTTTTTATTTGTATTGTTTGGACGCATAGAGAGACCCTTTACATCTCTATAAATGTAGTTTTTAAGGTAATGTAATGTATATTAAATTATTAAAAGAGAAACTGGTGAGTTTCTTCCGGCGCTTCTTCTCACCAGAAGGTCATTACCCGAAGCGCCAAAAAAAAGAAAAGAAGACAAAGAATGTAAGACATGTAAAAGAGCCCTTGAGGGCCTACTTACAGAAATAAATTATTTTATTTTATTTTATTTATTTTTATTTTAAAAGGAATAAGGTGAAATGTAATTTTATTTTTCACCTTGGCTGAAGAAATAACAGGTATAAGCATATAAGGCATAAAAAAAAATGCGTGTGGTTAATTTTTCCTATTTCGCATACCTACCTATAAAATATCAAAGTTAACACAGAGACAGAATATGAACCAGAATTATAGATCAGAAAATTCCTTAACAATCAATTTTTTTAGCCTACACGTATGTTCCACTGCTGGGCAAAGGCCTCCTCTTTATCCCGCCACTCATCCTTGCCGACCAAATAAATACATAAAATCGCAAATGAATCGCCAATAAATTATATTTTAGTGTTAAATGTCGCGGTATAATAATAGGCGGAAATTAATGTCAAATAATGTATCTCGAACAATCGTATCGCGCATAAACACCGTTTAACAGCTGAATAACTATTGTATTTGCGGTTTTCAATTACCGGCGTTCTCTGCAAGGAACGGTAAATAAATAAATGTAAAATTCTATACAATAATTGGTTCTATGAATCGCTGATCGAACTGTAGGTAGAGAATGCAAATCGGTTATAACCGAAACCGAAGAAATTGGTTATAATCGGTTATTTTGGTCAATTTCAAAATCGGTTACAGAAAATGTAATAATCCGTTATAATCGGTCATTTATTATTTCACTATATCTTTAAAATAACATGACATGTTATTTTGCTGTATAAGTTGTAAATAATTACATTTTCTATGCCTTTTCTCCGTTTCGTTTGATTATACGGTCATATTTCTTTCAAAATAAAACTCATAACTCATTTTGCTCTAACGGAAAACGTAAGTAGTAATGTATATGATGATGATACCTACACTTACTGCCTTATTATAGAGATGGATTTCAGATACAGGCATATTTGAAAGTAGTGACGATTTGTTGTACTTAATCATGTATAATAACCACCAATATCACTAAACAAAGATACGCATGTATTCTAAATAAACTATATGAACCAGAATATTGTAATAAAAAAAGTTTAAGTTATTGTTTACTTATTGCGCGACACTAAAATACGTCGTAGTCTTTCCTTCTTGGCGACAAACATCTTCAGTGTCATTCGCACTAATTCATAGACATTTAGACTGCTATTTAAATGATTTTTTTAATTTTTTATTAAATAATCGGTTATTCTTTTTTGTAACCGAACAAATAATCGGTTATGAAATTTGGTCGGTTATTGCATTCCCTAACTGTGGTATTCTGAACATGGCAGTAAGTCTCGTCCCTAAATTTGACCCGTGACAATGACAATGTTCTTTTTCTCCAACATGCAATGAAATGTTGACATTACGTGCCTTATATTAGGCCGCAAAGCTCCTCGTTTCCGGTGCGGCTAGACGCTTGGCATTTAATGGAATATTATACACCGTGGGCCCGTACAACCACGTATTCCTATTGGTATTACAAGTAAATAACGTTATATCAACATAGGTCGAATTTTGGCATTTTACATGAATAGGCTTATGGAACAAAACAAATCAATAAATTCAGTCCCTCGTTATAAACATGTCCTTACTGGAGGAAAAGTTATTAAAAAGGAAAAAAAAAGCTAAAATGGAAACGAAAGGTCAATATTTTGGCTTTGTAATCGCTTACCATCTAATACTGCGAAGGTTAATTGCTGTTTAGTTAAGGGATTTTAAAAAATCAGTAAAAGTATCTTAGTCACATTTATTAGGGCTTGTTACACACTTGGGAGTTTTTATTTTAAAAATTATGAATATCTCGGAAAGTAAGCGTTAATCGACTATACGTCACATAACTTTTTTTACTTCTAATAGTTGTTAGAATCTATGGTTAAAGTTGGTCGGGTTATACGGGCCCACGGTGTATAACATTGCCGGCCTAGGCCTGCAATGTGTTTTTTTTTCTAATTTCCATTCCACATTTATTTGTGACGCAGCATCATGGCGTTCAGCCATTTAAAAAAACAATAAACGGTGTTTGCTAAATTTACCCGACAAACTTTAACTATAGATTTTATCAACTATTAGGAATAAAAAAAGTTATGTGATGTGATGTATAGTCGAAAAACGCTTACTTTCCGAGATATTCATTATTTTTTTAAATAAAAACTCCCAAGTGTGTAACAGGCCCTAATAAATGTGACTAAGATAATTTTACTATTTTTTTTTAAAACCTTACACTAAACAGAAATTAACCTTCGCAGTATTTAATGGTAAGCCGTAAGCGACTACGAGGCCAAAAAATTTACCATTTGTTTCCATTTTAGCTTTTTTTATCCTTTTTGATATCTTTTCTTCCAGTAAGGACGTGTTTATAACTAGGGACTGAATTTACTGATTTATTTTGTTACATAAGACTATTCATGTAAAATGACAAAATTCGACCTATATAACTGTTGATATAACGTTATTTACTTGTATTGTAATAGATACCATCAGGAATACGTGGTTAAAATTGGTCGGGTTATTCGGGCCCACGGTGTATAAAATTGACATGAACATAACAAATAACACATTATAAATAATGTCTAATAATTTTAAATTGCTAATTTAACTACACGAAATCAATTCCGGTTTTACTTGTTGTTATCCTGATTATGTGAGTAACGTTGTGTTTTCTCCATTATATTGGAAATAACTAAATATTTTTACTAAAAAAAATCCGACCGCGGTGCACTTTAAAAATGCATAAAATCTGCCATTTTGTTTATTTGAACTTCATACCCAGTGACACTCGCGCCCTCAAGACGAATCTAATGATGTATCATTTATCAAAATCGGTTGTGCCGTTGAGTAGTTATGAGCGGACACAGGAACGGACATACATACATACAGGTCAAACACATAACCCTCCTTTGGGCTTCGCCGCAGTCGGGTAAAAATAAACAGTACAGGGTGGATTTTCGTCCGCGACATTTGTATGCCAAACTAAATGTATGGCATACCAATTTGTATGGCGAAAATCCACCCAAATTGCTAGTAGGTATTTAGTTAAACATATTTATACAATATACAGGGTGTTTGGTTCATCGTTTGCCAAATTAAAATGGTAGATAGGTGGGGTTATTTTCTATCCCTCTACGCTCTTTAAAAAATTTTTTAACCCACGTGTAATTTTTTTTGCTTTCTTTTGTTGTTTTTGAAGAATTTATAGGGCCGACGCGTTTAAATTTGAATTAAAAAAAGTAAGTAGAAAAGAGATAAAATGTTTGTTGCATCGTGATGTGTAACGTGTCACGGTTGTATCAGAGTCAAAATTACTGACATTTTACTGCTAGTTTTTTTTTATTGACCCTGAAATGTTTTACAACATGTAAAAATTTAGTCAAAGATCAATTTTGATTTGCAATTAAAAAAAAAACTAAATGAGACCACGTTCTTAAAATTGTTTTACAAAATTCTGTGCTCTATCTTCTTTCTAATGATGTACAATAATCCCAAAGAACCTTTCAGGAACTTCATTTTTTTCCGATTTTTGTAACGGACGCAACAGGTAAATTAACGATGCCCAAACATTAACGCTGTATCTTCTTTGGAATTTCCTTTGTCTTTTCGCGGGTTTTCATTTTTCGGCGACCAGGTTTGCAGGTTGTGAAGATTTAAAACTTATCTTTTGTAAATTTGGACTTGGAGTTGAAGGTCAACTTTCACAAACTTGAGCGAAATCGATTATGCATGACAAGAAAATGTTCTTGAAAACAACACGTGCGAAGAGGTAAAGACTGCTATCTGCTGCATTTATTGTCCTGTGTAAGAGCAGGACAATAAGTGCAGCTGTCTCTCTGTCATGGGTTATGGGTTAAATGTCAACCCAGGCGAGCTGTGGGGCCGGTGCTGGGATCAGATTCATTCAGTTATTTGACTGTCTCTGGTGGCTAACGTATTTGTAATTCTGATACTGTTGTCTTTTGTTAAGTTTGTTTTAGTGTTTTTGTTAATCTCTGTTTTGTTGAATTTGGATCATTCAGTCGTTCGTTAGCCATTTTCAAATGATCAAAACTCAACAAAACAGAGATTAACAAAAGCACTAAACGATCCACTGAATGATTAAAACTCAACAAAACAGAGATTATCAAAACCAATAAACGAACGACTGGAAAACACTAAAAAAACTTAACAAAAGACAACAGTATCAGAATTACAAATACGTTAGCCACCAGAGACAGTCAAATAACTGAATGAATCTGATCCCAGCACCGGCCCCACAGCTCGCCTGGGTTGACATTTAACCCATAACCCATGACAGAGAGACAGCTGCACTTATTGTCCTGCTCTTACACAGGACAATAAATGCAGCAGATAGCAGTCTTTACCTCTTCGCACGTGTTGTTTTCAAGAACATTTTCTTGTCATGCATAATCGATTTCGCTCAAGTTTGTGAAAGTTGACCTTCAACTCCAAGTCCAAATTTACAAAAGATAAGTTTTAAATCTTCACAACCTGCAAACCTGGTCGCCGAAAAATGAAAACCCGCGAAAAGACAAAGGAAATTCCAAAGAAGATACAGCGTTAATGTTTGGGCATCGTTAATTTACCTGTTGCGTCCGTTACAAAAATCGGAAAAAAATGAAGTTCCTGAAAGGTTCTTTGGGATTATTGTACATCATTAGAAAGAAGATAGAGCACAGAATTTTGTAAAACAATTTTAAGAACGTGGTCTCATTTAGTTTTTTTTTTAATTGCAAATCAAAATTGATCTTTGACTAAATTTTTACATGTTGTAAAACATTTCAGGGTCAATAAAAAAAAACTAGCAGTAAAATGTCAGTAATTTTGACTCTGATACAACCGTGACACGTTACACATCACGATGCAACAAACATGTCATCTCTTTTCCACTTACTTTTTTTTAATTCAAATTTAAACGCGTCGGCCCTGTAAATTCTTCAAAAACAACAAAAGAAAGCAAAAAAAAATACACGTGGGTTAAAATTTTTTTTAAGAGCGTAGAGGGATAGAAAATAACCCCACCTATCTACCATTTTAATTTGGCAAACGATGAACCAAACACCCTGTATATATAATATATTATGTTATGACTTACGGTCGCGCTAACCATCTTAATTTTACTATGCATTGTATCGGAAGTAGCGATCGGCTAGCATTGATGGTGTTTCGATTAGTTAATTTTGTACTTATGCCCGACCTTAACGCTGATTATTAGTGTGATTTTGCATACATAATACCAAAAGATTATTACTGTTATTTTTTTGATACAAGTAGAAATCGTACAAAAGACAATTAAAATGATTATCCACAAAATCGTTTTTTTTTTTCAAAAATCCCCATTACTGATACTGAATCCGGAATTCCGGTATCGAGTCTCAATACCGAATCTCGATACCGGTATTGAAAATGAACCGGTATCGCATGCCCTACACGGGGGGTATTGCGAGCATCTTATGTTAGCACTTAGCAGTGCTGCAGTGTCACCATATCACAGTAACACCGACCTGGTCGTCGATGTCGGGGTAGAGAGCGTGGCGCCGCGGGTGCGCCGGGGCGGCGGCGGAGGCCTGCGGCTGCGGTGCGCCGCCCGCGTGGGCTCGCTGCATTCCCGCCTACTGCCAAGTCATTGCCGGTACCCTGCTGAGGAAAAACATCATTATTAAATATATAAAAAGCACCGAAATCCTGCGTTAAGAGCTTCGGCACATTGGGCCACTGGTGGCCGCCACAAGCTACGGGTGAGGTTTTTCACACATTTTCTCTGTAAGCCTCTTGTGGTCATGTTTAGAGGCCGCCACTAGTGGTCCAACGATTCAATTTGGCGAAAAGGGCCGATTCACCATACCAGTATGTCTAGCATAACTGGCCGCGACTTAGTTTCTCGCGCGACAGAGCATCACCTGTCACTGTCACACTATATTGAGTGCAAATAGATGTGTAGCATTTGTCGCTCGACAAAGAGTCGCGTGTCACAGTTGTGCTAGAGGTACTGATGTTAAGTGACAATGAAGTCGAAGTCTATACCCTCTCGACTTAGATATCCAGATTCTCTGATCTTTTGGTCGACCTGAAGAATCTAGGGTGGTTAGCCACGATAAGACTTGGTTCAAGACTCTGTCCTATAAGCTTGAGAAGAGACACTAGTGCACTGCTCATCCCACAACAATACCGGGCACCAGTTTTGTGTGTCACCGGGGCGGGCGCTGCTGCTCCCGTATCGGTCTTACAAGCCGTGTACGCAAGTGCCGTACCTTTATGGGCGTAACCAGTGCCGGATTAGCCATATAGCAAGAGTAGCAAATGCTACGGGCCCCGCGCCCACTCGCAAAAGGGGTCCCCTTGTTATGTCATTTCGCCACGTATAAAATTACCGGTCAGTCGGTATTTAAGCATATCTAAGACCAACCAAGGGCCTCTTTGAAGAAATGCTACAGGCCCCGCCTTGGCTTAATCCGGCACTGGGCGTAACTTGAATATTTTTTTACACACTTTTAAGAGGCCAATGATAAAAAATGTTGAAACATACTCTAATGAATGCATGTCAAATTCGTTGGTTCTAGGTACTGCAAGTAGTGCAAAAAAAACTTGAATTTTTAAAAAATACCACTTTTAGTACGCTCACTATGTTCCTTAGATATAAGCTGCGGACAGATAGGCTTTAGTATACCTTCTGCCACCATCTAAAAACGCCAAAATACTAAAAAAGATTTGTCATAGTATAGCGCTAAGGAGCTAGGTACAGTCAGCATCATAAGTAGATGATCATTTCTGTACTTTGTCACTACCAACTTAAGACATTTAATTATAATTAAAGGTAATAGAAATAAAAATGTCGAGCAGTTATTGTTCTGGCCTAAAATGATAATGTTCACATGACTGTTAATAATCGAAAATCTACATTAGGGCGATTCCGCTAAAGACGAACCTTGACATCAATTTTCAAGTCCCAAAATTTATTACTTTTTTTGATACCATCGTGTAGGGTGAGGTCTTAAATTAATTGTTATGGACTTAACTTCATATTCAGGATGTTAAAGCGCTTGAAAACCTTAGCGTTCTAAGATTTAGGACCAACTGCGAATCATACGATGTTGCACCCGCGATCGTTTTAACAGTGAATAATTTATTGATAGTTTCAGTTTTTAATACTTTTTTATGTTTCTATAGTTGATTGTTTATTGTCTTTCAATATAAATAGGCAAAACATTTTAAATATTTGACAAATAAAAGATATTTCTGTTTTTATACTGTGATCCGGAGAGGTGGGCCGATTTGGTTGCACCCGCGATAGCACTTTAACCCTCTCTTGTGGCTATTTAAACATTTATTTTAAATTCTTATACACAAATCTGTAGAAAAGAGGTTAAAATGTAATCATTAAAACAATGTTTCTATAATAAATGTTTTTCGTTTTATTAGGAGGCCTTGAATGACTCAAAATGTTGCACCCGCGATAATGGAATCGCCCATTAGCGATCTAGTTAAGTAGAAATATTTTAAAAACAGTTATTTATTTAAAAAATAAAAGGTACGACATGCTATGCTATGCTTTAACAGGGTCCATGATGTACTAAATATCTATAAGTTTAACATCTCTAATACCATGGTTGGAATAAATAAACAAATACCACATGTTTGTCAATTTTGGATGGCTGTTGGAACCTGAAGTTAAAGCGCCATGTTTCAAAACTAACTTACTTATGATCCTGATTGTACAGAGTAGTAAATTTAATGTAATAGTACATACAATTTACTCGATAAGAATGAGTCAACGTGTTTTTGTTTACGCGAAAAATACGGTACGGTATAGGTACCTACGACTGAATACATTATAAGTGTCCGTCAAGATAGCGTACACCGTAAAGATGTTCAGAATCTGATGCAGCCAACAAATAGTACCCAAATAGTACCGATGAAATACCTAGGTGAAAAAAATAGTACCCTTAAACTTTCCGAAATATAAGGCCGGTTCACGGAGTACGCTACCGGGCGTCAAGCTGGCGTACACCGTTTGTATCTCTGGAACGGCTTTGTTTTTTTAAACGCTTTATATCTCAATAAATAGTAACCAAATAGTACCCTAGGGCCCTAAAATTTCATTTCTCTAGCTATCGTAGAAGCCGAGATATAGTGAGCTCTTTCTATAAGAATGGAATTTCCGGGTACGCCAGCTTGACGGTATGAAATTTTGTACACCGTTAAGTCATGGAATATAGGGCCATTATATTTATTATTTTAAATATAATGTAATGCTATTCGTTATTTCCCGTTATCCTTCTAATATATTTTTTTGCCTTCAACTTTAGGACACCCTGCATACCTTGTTTTGTATGTAGAGCCGCAGTCTAAAATCAACGACAAAATTAATTTTTAATTTATGTTTATTTCATGCTTTTTAAGTGTTACTTTTGTACTAAAATAAAAAATAATTCAATTTTATGCCGCAAATGCCTTGCCTTACATCACTTTGGAAAGAGTCTGATACTCTTCAAACTCCTGGATCGAATATTACTAAGCATCGCTTTCAAGTAAAAAAAAAAACCGCATCGAAATCGGTCCATCCGTTCGAGAGCTACGATGCCACAGTCAGACACACCGACAGACAGATAGACATTGATGTCAAACTTATAAGACGCATAACGAGTATATATTGGTACGTTTTTATTCTAGACTATTTGGAACCCAACCGCAACTTCGTCGCGGAGGTGAAACAAGTTAAATGTCTCTGTTTTGCTCCGGCTTAGTTGGGTAAAAAGTATCCTATGTGTTAACCGAGGTCATAATCTACCTGTAAACCCAATTTCATGGAAATCGTTCCAGTAGTTTTTGCGTGATGCGTAAACACACAAAACTATTATATGCGCAAAACTATCTACGTTTTGTTTTATCATTTTTAACACTCTCCAGATACTTTTTTAGTAAAATCTCGAATGTACAGAGATTGATACGGCCAAATTTTTACAAAATATGTATACACGACACGACTTTATTCGCGTTTCAGGCAAAATAAATATTCTTTATGCCACACCTGGCCATAAAGTGGCTTTTACCGCACGCAATGAGTACAGTCAGCATCAAATATCTATTGTCGCCCAGAGAAGCCAAATTTATCTTAACACGCCTTTGGTGCTATAGGAATAAGGTCGTTGTTAAGATATATTTGGCTACTCTGGGCGACAATAGATATCTGATGCTGACTGTACGGAAAAAGCCGCTTTCTGGCCAAGTGTCGACATAACATGATGTACACCACACGGGAGGTAATATAGAAAGCCTCGATCGCAAATTTACGTCCCTCGCTTGCAGCTCGGGCCGCAAACATCTGCGATCTCGGCCTTTCTTTGTATCACCACCCTAGTTGTGTAATGTACTATTGTATTGAAAAGTATGAGGTTTCACATTTCATTTGTCATACCGTGTCTGATACGTTCATAGTACGGTCATGGTTTGATACGTTGTAATGGGCCGAGACCTTAAAGAAATTATAAAGGTTTTTTTTATTGCCTTAGATTGGCAAACAGGCAGACGGCCCACCTGATGGAAAGTGGTCACCGCCGCCTATAGACATTTGCAACACAAGATGCATTGTGTAAAGTATAAGTAAACAAGTAAAAACAACATCCAATCACATTGATACTTATGATATTAGACAAAGAAGTGTATTGCTTTTGGTTACTCAAACCTGTTCCAGTGATGTGGACAAAAAAGGGAAAAACCGGTAATTAGTGATATCAAATGATAAATGAACGTGACTGTTATAAAAAACCTTCGTTCTCGTTTTGATCCGCGGGATCTGTTGCTATGTTAAAGTCTCATCCTTGGACGTTTGAAGCGTTCAACAATTTAGGCTATTTTCTGACGATTCTGAGGGGACCTCGCAAAAAAAGCGTCTTAAACGGGAAATCGTATTAAACGTGAAAAAAAAAACTAGTATTATTTCGTGTAACATAGGGTCAATAACTGGCCGATTAATAAAATGTAATTCAGTTACTGGTCATCAAATTTACTTGCTGATGGACTAGGAGTATTATTATTCACACACTAGGGCTACATACTTATCTGCACAGGCGGAGGTGTCGCCAGAATCGCGTACCCTTGCGTAATACTAGTACGGCATGGTTCTAAGTCCCAATTTTTTTCACCCGCATACATAAGTTGGTAACATTGTACGACGATGCAAGGTGGGTAATATATACATTATGGTTTTAGATGGCGTATTAAGCGGGATGCGAGTTGTATTAACCGTGAAAAAATGTATGAAAAAAGGCCTCAAGCTGCAGGGACCGGCGTAAAATGGCGTATTATGCGGGAAATCGTATTAAACGTGATCTGATCGTATTAAGCGGGTTATGTTATACTTTATCACATACAGTCAAGTGTAAAAACATGTACCTATCTAATTAATCGTTTTATAAATATGGTTCGAAGTTCTTATTGCCACTGCAGGTGTATTGGGACATATTTTTGAGCATTTGTATGCACCTATAGACGGTCCAGTTCACACTTCTACTAATTAATTTTTTTTTGCCATTGAAATTGCAACTTTAAGATTTGTGAACTAACGTACTAATTAGGAAACTTTTTTTCTCGTAATTAGTACGAGTGTGAACTAGACCATCGCTATATTTTTACACTTGGCTGTTTCTACAGGCTAAACAAAGAACACGCCTAAACATACCAGGGTCGATTTCAGGCGATATTCCAGCGGTTTGTTTTATTTTAGGGATGTAACGATACCGATACCGATATATCGGCCGATATATCGGTATCGCCGATATATCGGTATCGCCGATATTATACAACCGATATTTGAAGAATTTGCTGTATGAAAAATAATCTGCAAAAAGTAATTTCAATTTCTGACTTAATTTATGTATTGGTCTATTCTATTACCTTGTGCAATGATAATTACTATGTTAATTAAATCTTTGGTTCTTAATAGAAAAAAAATAATTTTGAGTTGACAATTTATTATTTTTACTTTACACTTTCAAGGTTGACTCTCTGGTAAATATAACCAGTAGTCATTGGCATTAGTTATAATAAGGACATAAAAATATCTGAAATTCATACTTCATTATTAAGCTAAGATATCGGTATCGGTATCGCCGATATTAACTACTATATATCGGTATCGGTATCGTATCGGCAAAACTGTGTATCGTTACATCCCTATTTTATTTCATTCGTGTTACTCGATTTAATATCATTATTAAATATCAAGTGACGACAACTTTTGATTAAATCATGTGTAGCCTTGATACCGTCTATCGTTTAATAAAAGTTAACTGTGATCACCACCGTTTCCTGCTATTTGCTGTAACATGAATGAAAAAACCACCACGGTGGAAACTCTCTGAAATCGAGACAAAGAATAGAACGAGAGAATTTTTACTTTAAATGAATATGTGCAGTTTGCACGCTATTTCTAGTTAATTCTAGGCAGATTTAACCCGGATCAATAACCGGGAGCTATTGTTTTATTTTTTCCCTGCTTGGATACAGACGGCTATCTCACCGTTTTTTGTGGTAGTCGAGAATCAACGTTTATGTATACCTATTTGGGGCTTCCGTTTAGCTTTAGATGAAGAAATGAAGGTCTTTCGTCAACTTTGATAACGTTGGGTAAGACCGAATTTACTAAGAACTGTAAATTATATTTTTATGCCACACCTGGCCATAAAGTGGCTTTTTCCGCACGCTGCACGTACGGAAAAAACCGCTTTCTGGCCAAGTGTAGACATAAAATGATATACACAACACGGGAGGTAATAAAGCCCTCCATCGCATATTTACGTCCCTCGCTTGCAGCTCGGGCCGCAAACATCTGCGATCTCGGGCTTTCTTTGTATTACCACCATAGTTGTGTAATGTACTATTTCCATATTCCTCGGCGTTAAGTTTTAATAAAATATAACTTTTGCATTTTTATTTCCTACTAGCATTTACCCGCGGCTACGCCTGCATTGTTCCCGTTACTGTCCCAAGGGAACTCTTTACCGGGATATAAAGTGTCCTGTTTCAATAAGGGCTTGGTTTACTTGCTTGCCAAATTTCACCTCAATCCATCCAGATGTTACCCCGTTATTTAGTAACATCCAAACATCTTCACAAACTTTCACATTTATAATATAAGTGTGATGATTTATCCACAAATATTTTTTAAAGCAACGGCTTGACAGAACCGGCCTTCGAAAACCGACTTCAAAAAAAGGAATGTTCTCAGTACATCGGTTTTGTTTTCGATTACTCGATAACAGCTGAACCGATTTGGAGAATTCTTAATTCAGTTTTTGTTTGAAAGGATAAGGGAAATATACCTCCCAGATGGTCCCATTGGTTCCGTAACCAAAATGGCTAAAAAGGAACCCTTATAGTTTCGTCATGTCCGTCCGTCCGTCCGTCCGTCCGTCCGTATGTCACAGGCATTTTACTCGAAAACTACAAGACGTATACTGATGAAATTTGGAATATAGATATCTTGTAGATGCCGCTACTAAGTTTGGTAGTTAAATAATAAAAATAAAAAAATCCAAGGGGGGCACTCCATACATGTAACAGAAGCTAAAAAAATATTTTTTTTTCAGCAAACATCAACGTGAGTCCGTCCGTCCGTCCGTCCGTCCGTATGTCACAGGCATTTTACTCGAAAACTACAAGACGTATACTGATGAAATTTGGAATATAGATATCTTGTAGATGCCGCTACTAAGTTTGGTAGTTAAATAATAAAAATAAAAAAATCCAAGGGGGGCACTCCATACATGTAACAGAAGCTAAAAATTTCTTTTTTTCAGCAAACATCAACGTGAGGTACACAATTCGATAGTCCTTTTAAAAACATTATTGTATTTATAAATTGTACCTCCTGTTAACGTTTAATGACAACACTATTGCTTAAGGACAGCACTAGTTACATAGACAAACTTTAGTCCACATTTCCGTTGTCTGTGGAATTCTTTCAAATTAAAACTACGTTCGAATTTTCTTTCTCGTATTTATTTCTATAAATACATCAGGTTATGGGCTCTTGCCACCTGATTTTCAATAAGCAACACAGGGAAATTGTTAATTTATAAAAATCTAGTGTCAAAAAGTAAAATCGGACATAGTAGTGCAGTATACCGCAAAACTCGACGCCGGTCACGTGCGCAAAAATCTTCATCAGCAAAATGTCGTCAAATAGTACGATGGCACTGATTGAAAAGCTGACAGGAAGAGAAAATTATCCTACTTGGAGATTTGCCGTTCAAACATATCTCGAACATGAGGAATTATGGAGTTGCGTAAAGTCAACAACTACCGATGTCAAAAATGATATAAAAGCTAAATCTAAAATTATATTACTGGTTCATCCCATCAATTACGTACACATACAAGAAGCGAAAACCGCTAAGGAAGTGTGGAATAATTTAGCCAAAGCTTTTGATGACAAAGGGTTGACACGCCGAGTTGGTCTGTTGAGAGATCTGATAACCACGACCTTAGACAATTGTCAGGACATTGAAGATTATGTCAACAAAATAATGTCAACAGCTCATAAGCTCAGAAACATTGATTTTAATGTAAATGATGAATGGTTGGGAACCTTATTGCTAGCCGGCTTACCTGAAGTCTATCAACCAATGATAATGGCCCTTGAGAGTTCTGGTATGACAATCACAGCTGATTCTGTGAAGACTAAGCTCCTTCAAGACGTAAGGAACTCTGAGTCGACTGCGTTATATGTCAATAGAGGTAAAGGCAAGCGTTCGCAGTATGTCAAACAAGCTCAAAGTAAGCAAGTTCAAGAAAATAAGTTCAATAAACCTAGCAAAGGTCCGAGATGCTATGTGTGTAACAAATATGGGCACATAAGCAAACGGTGTAGAAACAACAAGAAGGAACAGTCTGATGAGAACTCTGGTTATGTCGCTGTGTTTTCTGCAACAACAAACAATGACGAAGGATGGATTATTGACAGTGGGGCATCAATGCACTTAACAATGCACCGTGACTGGCTCTATGATGAAATCTCACCTCCGGTCAGCACTATCAAAGTGGCAGACGACAAAAAGTTACTTGTCAAAGCATGTGGAACTGTCAATTTAAAAGTCTTGAACAACAGTGGTAAAATTGACACTGTAAAAGTAAGAAATGTTCTCTACGTTCCTGGATTGGCTACAAACCTGCTTTCTGTAAGTCAAATGATAAATAATGGATGCCAAGTGCAATTTGACAAGCAAGGCTGCAAGATCTTCAACAAAGAAAATTCACAAGTTGCCTCTGCCAGAATGGTGAACAATATGTACAGGCTAAACACACCCAGTGTCTCAGCATACATATCTACTGCAAAAGATAATGACTTTTATCTGTGGCATCAGAGGATGGCGCACTTGAATTTTGAAGACTTGAAGAAAATATCAGAAACTGCAGGAATTGAATTCGAAAACAAAGAAAAGGTGATTTGTATATCATGTCTGGAAGGGAAACAGTCCAGGATTCCATTTCCCTCACAAGGATCGCGAGCTGAAGGCAAGCTGCAAGTGGTACATTCCGATTTGTGCGGCCCGATGGAAGTACCGTCCCTCGGAGCAGCCCGCTACTTCGTGACCTTCATTGACGACTTTACCAGGAAAGTATTTGTTTACTTATTAAATAAAAAGTCTGATGTGTTTGAAAAATTTAAAGAGTTCAAAGCCTTAGTTGAAAATCAGCTTGATTTAACTATAAAGACTCTCCGTACAGATAATGGTACAGAATACTCTAGCACTGAGTTTAAAGCTTTTCTTAAGAAGTCAGGAATACATCATCAGACTTCCGCTCCGTACACGCCTCAACAGAATGGCCTAGCGGAAAGAATGAATAGGACTCTACTGGAACGAGCTAGGTGTATGCTAACTAATGCTAAATTGCAGAAATACCTTTGGGGAGAGGCGCTGTCCACCGCGGCGTACATCACTAACCGATGCCCAACAAGAGCTCTAGCCTTCTCTACACCTGAGGAGATGTGGAGTGGTAAAAAGCCGGATATCACCCATATGAAAATCTTCGGTTGTGAAGCAATGGTACATGTTCCAAAAGAAAAAGCAAAGAAATGGGATCCTAAGGCAAGTAAAATGATATTTGTTGGCTATAGTGAACAGACCAAAGGATACCGGCTCTTAGATCCAAAGGCAAGAAAAGTGCTAATTAGTAGAGATGTGGTCTTTCTTGAAAACTCAGTCAAACGAGAGTATGCCATGGTACCATTGTCAGACTCAGTCCCAGAACCTACTGAAGGTAGTTCTACAAGTAGTGATACCACTTCAGAAAAGGTAGAGATAAATGAAGATCCCATTCAAAGTGGTTCTACTAACGATAGTAATATAGAACAAAATGAAACCTTAGTAGAAACAAGTGAAGATTTTTATTACACTGAGGACTCTGAATATGAACCTGATCAAACAGTAAAACTGCCAATATCAACGCGAAATATAATTACAAGATCGAAAGGCAAAATGATTCAAATGCAATCTAGTACTTATATGTGTGCGAATGCAGTTACAGAACAGCAGGATGTCCCACAAACATACAGTGAAGCAGTTTCAGATAATGTGAATGCGGCGAAGTGGAAACTGTCCATAGAAGATGAGTTAAAGTCACATGAGAAAAATGAGACTTGGCACCTGATTGAGAGACTACCGGGAATGCGGGTAATTGGCTGCAAGTGGGTCTTTAGAATAAAAGATGAGCCATCTGGTCCGCTCTATAAGTCTAGACTATGTGCCAAAGGTTATGGACAAAAACACGGGATAGATTATACTGAAGTTTACTCCCCCACAGTGAGATATGATTCTGTCAGGGTTTTACTTTCAGAAGCAGCTCAGCATAACCTAGAAATCATGCAATTTGACGTAAAAACAGCATTTCTATATGGAGACGTCGAAGAGGATATTTACATGACTCCACCAGAAGGTTTGGCTGCTTCATCAAACATGGTATGTAAACTTAATCGTTCACTTTATGGTCTGAAACAAGCACCGAGGTGCTGGAATCAAAAATTTGATTCTTTACTAAAGAAATTTGGATTTGTTAACAGCCATGCAGATAGATGTGTTTATGTTGCAAATGTAAACAATAATAAAGTGTACTTGCTACTGTATGTTGATGATGGGCTCCTAATGTCAAAATCAAAGGATTCACTAGACAGAGTCATGTGTGAGTTGAAGAAAAATTTTGAAATGAAACAGTGCGATCCAAAGAACTTTGTAGGATTGCAAATTGAGAAGTCTGAAGGACGTATTTTCATTCACCAGTCTAAGTATGTTGAAAGATTGTTATTTAAGTTTAATATGCAAGACGCTAAATGTAATAACATTCCAGTTGACCCTCATATTACACTGGAGAAGAGCACTGAGACTCCAGATAAGAAAATTCCGTACAGAGAGGCGGTCGGATCCCTCATGCATCTGGCAGTGGTGAGCAGGCCTGACATTATGTATGGAGTCAGTCTGGTGAGTAGATATCTCAATTGTTATGATCACACGCACTGGAATGTTGTCAAGAAAATAATGAAATATTTAAAAGAAACCAAACACTATGGTTTGTGTTATACTTCGTCACAGCAAAATATACTTGAAGCATATAGTGATGCAGATTATGCTAAAGACACGAGCACACGTAGGTCTTTGACTGGGTATGTGTTTATGAAAAATGGAGCTGCCATAACATGGGCAACTCAGCGCCAGCAAAGTGTTGCTTTATCCACTACAGAGGCCGAATTTATGGCTGCATGCTCTGCGACAAAAGAAGCTATGTGGTTAAAACGAATGTTATTGGACATTGGTGAATTTAATCAGGACTCTATATGCCTAAACATAGATAACCAAAGTGCTATTTGTCTAATTAAAAATATTGATTATCACAAGCGATGCAAACATATAGATGTAAAATATAATTTCATCAAAGAAAAATATGTAGAGAAACAAATAGACTTAAACTATGTATGCACTAATGAGCAATATGCTGATTTGTTTACTAAAGCTCTACCTAGAGACAAGTTTCAGTATCTTAGAACTAAAATTGGTATTGAAAAATTGAAATAGATAGAACTGTTATCTAATAATACTTAAATTTACTAATTTAGTTTCTGTTTAAAACTTGTCTGTTTAACTTATCATTTAAGAGTGAATGATAATCGGTGCATTTAGGTGAGAGTTTGTCATAATAAACTGTTGTAACAGGTTCAAATTTGGTGAGAGTGTTGTATTTATAAATTGTACCTCCTGTTAACGTTTAATGACAACACTATTGCTTAAGGACAGCACTAGTTACATAGACAAACTTTAGTCCACATTTCCGTTGTCTGTGGAATTCTTTCAAATTAAAACTACGTTCGAATTTTCTTTCTCGTATTTATTTCTATAAATACATCAGGCTTGTATGTACTTTTTTTTTATTAAGTGAATACTTTCGGAAATAATCGCTCCGAAAGTTGCATAAATTGTGTCCCCCCCCCCTTTAACTTTTAAACCGTAAATCCAAAAAATATGAAAAAAATCAAGAAGGTAACGCCTTGGTAACGCTTAATAAATACATTCAACGAAAATTATTTTGAATAGTAAGGAATAAACCGTTTTGAAGTTATTGCCGAAAAACTTCTCAACCAAAAGGTTTTAAGTGCCATTGATTTACACGGCATTTAAGACCTTTTGCCAGTTGTTTATTTTTATCTGTAGCACATTTCCTTACAGATACGGCTATGGAACCCTACACTGAGCATGGCCCGACATGCTCTTGACCAGTTATTTATTTTTAAGTTTAATACATTTTTAGAGTTCCGTACCTCAAAAGAAAAAAAACGGAACCCTTATAAGATCACTTTGTTGTCCGTCTGTCAAGCCCCTTAACCTCGGGAATGCGTAGAGGTATCAAGTTGAAAATAAAACCATATACTCAAGTCTACGGTTCCTTGAAGCCGTTAAAAAATATATACATAAAAATATACACCGTGCCCCCGAGTAACCCGAAAAACTGTAACTATAGATTCTAACAAGTAAAAAAAGTTATATGATGTATAGTCGAAAAACGGTTACTTTCCGAGATATTCATTATTTTTTAAATGAATACTCCCAAGTGTGTAACAAGCCCTAATAAATGTGACTAAGATACTTTTACATTTTTTGTTAAATCTTTTAACGAAACAGCAATTGACAATATTTCAAATTTTCTACTCCTTCATTTTATGAGCTGGATAGAAAATAGGTGGAATTTTAAGCTACCCGTATTTTTTCTTTTTCGTTTTAACTCAATTTTTCAATTAAAAATAGCAGTTTGAAAAGTAGCTCATTCTAAAAGGGCGTATGTAGAAAATGACGTCACTTTCCCAACTAGAATCCAGAGCGACAATTACGATTTAAAAAAACTAGAATCCAGAGCGACAATTACGATTAAAAAAATAACTGTCAGGCGTTACAGCGTTGTCAACATAGGAAGTTCGGGAAGACAACGATGCTTTTGCTCCTCTTATTTGGGCTGGATTATATTTATCACTTGCCGATGTGTACTCCATCATCATAATTTCAACACGCGGCAGATTCGTGCTATCAGCCTGAGAAAAACCTTCTGATGTCTTCATTATATGAAAAAAATCGGTGTCCGGTAAAATAATGCCAAGTTAATAATGTTTGAATGCGTTATCGGAGTCCAGTGGGAAAGTGCCAAGTCTTTTAAGGTCTTCGAAAACGTGCGAATGAACCAACGGTAAGAAAATTAAACTTCTAAAGCCGCTAAGCAGTTGTAACAATTTTCAAAACAAATAAACGTCAGACGGCAAGTATGTCAGAAAATGACAACCGGATACCATACACTTTTTAATCGTTTCAGCACTAAGGTCTCTCTCGATAATGCAGGGAAAATGACGTCACACTTCCGGTTCACACTAATTGACGATTTTTTCCAAAATGAATGGGGAAAAAAATCCAAAAATATTTTTTTTGAGTATAAAATACAGTTTTACCCAAATGGTTTTCGAATTAAGATCTTTTGAAAATATGAAATGTTGTCAATTAACCTTCGCAGTATTTGATGGTAAGTGACTACGAGTCCAAAAAATTACCTTTTGTTTCGATTTTAGCTTTTTTTTTCCTTTTTGATATCTTTTTCTCAAGCATGACAGGACATGTTTATAAGGAGGGGCTCAATTTACTGATTTATTTTGTTCCATAAGACTATTAATGTAAAATGACAAAATTCGACCTATGTTGATATAACGTTATTTATTTGTAATACCATCAGGAATACGTGGTTAAAAATTTTCGGGTTATTCGGGGGCACGGTGTATAAACGTAAATTTCTCAAGGAAACCAAAATTTATAGGGTACTTTCGGTTGACCTAGAACAATGAAATTGGGCAAGTAATACCCTACCTGTCTTATACTACAAGTATAGGAAAAGATCTGAAAATTATACATTTTTAATTAAATCATAACAAACATTGATTTTACTAAGGGAATCAAATTTTATAGGGTACTTTAATTGTACCTACAAATTTGTATGGAACCCTCGGTGGGCGAGTCCGAATCACACTTATCCGGTTTTTTTTTAAGTTTACGACATTTTTTAGAAGTGACATCACGAAGCCTATGACTCCCCTTATCACAGCGTGTCCCACTTTGTGCACCCCCTCCTCCCACCTTAACGTGTGCCCCTTAGCTCAGCCCATTAATCTCACTCACGATTAACATCTGCTAACCATGTGAATTTAATTGCATATTAAATGCAAATAAACACAAATATAGACAAAGAAACTAACTATCATATTATGACTAACACTACAGGGTTGCCACCTATTTCTCAGACAAAAAAGGTGTTTTTCCGCCTGAGACAAAAAAATTGTACTTACATCGAAATAAAATATGGCACTTTGAAGAAAAACTCATTAGAACAGTGTAAATTAAGTAAGTGCGTGTAAATTAAATCTACGGATGTCGATATTTAATAAAAATGAAAACTATAGTAAAAACGGTCAACTTAAACCGTGCATGTAAGAAGTAACCGAAATACAGCATTTTGCGTACTATATATTTCTTCAACAGTACCAAAACACACAGAAACAAAACATAGTATAAAACTATATACTAAATAAGGTGTTTCCAAAGATGCCAATACTTAAGGCGAGGTGAGACCAGAATCGGGCACGGAAGCCTAGTTTCCAAATCATTTTTAGAGCACTTATTTGACTCTTAGGTCACTGTAAAACATATATAATAATATTCAGAACTGTATCTAGGGCTTCCTCTCACTTAGAACACGATAGCGAACACTTCGCTCGATAGAAAAGTAGCGCGAAAACACTATAAAATAAAGTATTTTTTTCATTTTTTTTCATTTTGTTCATCACCAGTTACCTTTTCTGACAAAATTAATACCTGACAATCATGATTTCACAGTCATGCAGGGCATCCTCTCATGTTTGGGTTGATAACGTATACTTTTATGTTAGAAATCGAAGATAATCTGCAATAATCTGCATTCCGCCCGACCCTAGTTTGTATGTGAAATGCGAGCCAGGTCCTACCGCGCCTTAAGTTAAGAGATCTTACATCAAAATAATTAAATTTAAATGGGAATTAAGTAAACTTTTCATATGATTTTTTTGGTTTCATTTTCCGCACAAAATAATTAAATTAAGATTCTGCTTAAACATAAACATTCTGTGCATTAAACTGACTAGGTGGTTATCACTTTCTTTCAAGTGAGCATGTATTAAGAGGTTTCATACGATAGTCAAAGAAATCTTAATCGCCGAATTCTGCTTATCTCATTATGGGTGGCACAGTTGCTTTACTAATTTTCTCCAAAAATTAACATAAACTTTGAATTAGTTTTATGCTTAAGTCCACTTATCAGCTCTTAAAGTATTGGCATCTAATTTGGAAACACCTTATATAATATTATAGTCCAGTTGGCAACCCTAAACTCTACACTTAGTAGATATGGAAGAATGATGCAAGTATTATGGAACCCAAGTAACCCAACGGCGCATATGTCCTTTTTGTTTCAAAGGTGATATACAACGTGTTGAGACTTGCCCAGTGTGGATCTGCGGCCTTCAATTCAATATCTCAAACTATGTGGATAACTGGGAGTGATATCCACTGGTGCCTTCAGAAAATGGACCTTAGTATTAGAATGTAAGGTCTAATTTAGAAATGTGTGTTGGTAAGAAATAAACCTGTTTGAACAAAATTCGCAGTAGTATAGTACACAAATATAATGTATATCTAAATTGTTTAAGTAGTGAGTAACAGAAAAGGCAACCTTGCAATACATACTGCAAGAACAGCAAGGACAAGTTAGCCTTTGCACATAGATATTAGGTATCCATCGATTTTTATACTGATTCTGGTTTTATTTTTTTTGGCATTACGTGCGCGTTGCCGACCCTTTAAGAACCTATTCACTCCCCTCTTGAAGAACTCCATACTGTAGCCTTCTGGGAAAACCGCGGCAGGGAGCTCATTCCACATTCGGATTGTGCGCGGTAGGAAATTTCTTTGGAACCGCACGGTGCGCGACCATTTTGGTTTCAACGTGTGTGAATGAATACCCTGCCGATGGCGAGCAGTGCGGTGGTAGATATTTTCAACCTTAGAAACTAGCGGCGCTTCCAAAAGGCATACTGGATAAGAAAGAAGACGCCAAGAAAACTTATCAGCCTCGCCTTATGCAAAAAAGAAGCTTTTGGAAGCGCCGCTAGTTTCTAAGGTTAGGATAGTAAGCCCTTCTGGCATGTGTGTGAACGTCTTTACACATAAGGCCCGTCTGGCAACACTAAAAAATTTTTTCTAATTTGTTTTACCAAAAATAGCATACCTAGAGTCTTTTGCTTAAATTATTTTCTTTTTTGCATAAGGCGTGGCTGTTAAGTTTCCTTGGCCTTCTTTCTTATCAAGTATGCCTTTTGGAAGCGCCGCTAGTTTTTTCTAAGGTTAGGTTTTAAGCCCTTCTGGCATGTGTGTGAACATCTTTACACATAAGGCCCATCTGGCAACACTAATATTGAATTTGTATTTTTTAAAGTGGGTAGGTTTGCACAACAGTAATTTTGACAGAGGAAATTTATGATTTTCTCAGTCTACCCGCGACCACGAACGCTGAAAAGGGTTACGAAACGTCGGGACTTAAAATGTAGTAATATACGCGATTTAATCCGTTTAAGTTGTTTTATTACTATGAGTGATAATCGCGGAAACCGAAATTTATTTTATATAATGTGGTCCAATTGAACTTGCAAGATTTGATTAAAGACAGGCAGACACCGCCACCAGACCAGGACAGGTTAAGTGGTTTTCTCTATTATTGAGTAGGTATTTGGTAATTCTGCAGTGTTCGCATGTCTGAAATATCTATTTCGCGTAAAACAATCTTTTTATTGATAACAAAACATACCTATATTGTTCCTTGTAGTACAAACAGCAACACAGTTAACTATACACTTAAAAAATGGGAAATACTGCAAGAAAGAGAATCACACTTGAAGGCGTCGTATTATGCATGTGTGCGTGTGTTTATGAGTATAAATTGGCTATTATTCAAAAGAGTTTTGATACAATAATTTTTCTTTTATGGCTGATCCAACGTCTATTGACATTAATGCCATATTATTGAATTCGTGGAAAATAATGAATGAATAATAAATATAAAAAAACATTATATTGGTGCATCATATCCAAAAAAAATATGAAGCACCAATAAAAGCATTAGCAATATAATTAGTTTATTTCATCCCAACGTTCGTCTGAAAGCTAAATCATAATTTTGACAAATTCACCTGTCTTGTTGAAATAAAACCTTTATTTACAGTATGAAAAAAAAAACTTTGCCCAAACAACTACAATGACAAAGCTCAAAGGCACATTACACATACGCAAACGTTATTTGATTTGAAGTTGACATAATACAAATATATATATCTCTTTCAATCGTTATCATTTTCTCTCTGCTCTGTCTTTAATGGGCAGTTAAGTGTGTTGCTGTTTGTACCCAATTATGAAATTGTTAGCGTTTTATTGTAAGCATTGAAAAAGTGTGTATCCAAAATGACCAAATTTCTCGCACGCATTTCTGCACGCTATTTCCTTTGGCTTTTTGGGTATTGGAGAAATCTATCCATGGATCAATGGATATTCTATCCAGGGTGGACCAACAAAAATGGTGATGGACTGGTCACATGATGAGAGGTAAAGCAGAGAAATGGAGCAAAAAAGTATCAGAGACTGGTACCTACCTTAGAGATGGGAAAAGGAAAAGACAAATAATGAGATGGGAGGACGAGCTTGTTTTGACTGCAGGGCCTAACTGGAGATACCTCACTCAACATCGAAATCAATGGAAGTCATTCATGAAGGCCTATGGTAAAAGGCACAGTATAATTCGAGATATTCTATAATGTTCTAATGTTACATTTTAAAAGATTGTGCTGTAATTTTTATTTAGAATACCTATTAGGCTTATTCTTATTTATTATTATCAGTGCAAAACTTTAACAAAACTTGTAAAGCTGACATAAAGGAGAACTTACAACCAAGGAAATAAGAAGAAAGGCAGATCAATGTTAAATTTAACTCGATATTGAAATCTCGGATTTCCAATACTTTACTTTTTTTACTTTACTATAAATATATCTATATTTTCATGGCTGTAAGCACTTAATTACATCCGCTTGGCAAGTTTTGTTGAAGTTTTGCAACAATAGTGCCACAACTAATTGTTATTATTTCATAATTGTGTACCTACAAGTAAAAATAGAAAAGAATCATGGACGTTTTTTCAGGAGTTTGTGCTTCCACTATGGGGTCACTTCCCCATACTGATTGCACTGTTGGGACTTGTGACATTGTCTGATAGTTTTGTATGGGGTAAGTTAACACTTTCATGGACACTAATATCAATTAAGCATTGTTAAGCATACCTATACCCCATCTGTGGACGTACTGTCCTTGAAAGTGTTAATTAATCTTGTAGAAAAAACAACATTAACAACTACTGTCAACTCTAAATTTCTTTAATGTTTTTGTTTTTGTTTTTCTAGACGGTATTAAAATGGTAATGTTTGTATAGAGTAAACACTGTAATAAACCGAAATGAGTTTCTGCTGCATAGTAAATGGTTCAATACATAGTCTATTCACAGCAAAGCATTGAGTTTAATGTGGGCTCATGCCTTACATGCAGATAGCGTAATTAAAAATATTTCAAATATAGGTATTGAGTAGCAACCATCTAAGTAGGAATGGTAACTTACTGTGAGTTCCAAATAACACAGAACTCTTGTAATCAAAATAGACCCTGAACTGGCTTTATTTATAAACATCTGTCTTAAGTAGTAGAAATCTTAATGGGAGACTTGGATGCTTAGTAGGTTTGTATTGTTCTAACCATACCTCTGAATCCATTCACTGAGCGTCACAATTATACAACCAATGCTTAAATCAATCAACAATCCAATCCAGTGAGACTGGAACGGCGCGGCGGTGCAGATGTATACAGTATAATCAGCTGATAAGGCGCTGTCAACGGCGGCTGCCGTGCGCGCTGCACCAGCGCATGATACAGATCCGACTCTAATCAATTAGCTGTTTCTTGTGCAACGTGCCGCCACCCGCGCCTCGGCGCCACGGCCCGCGCCGCCACTCCACCACGGCTGCGCCACAACGGCGATGCACAAAATCGAATACCATTACTTATTCACCAGTTGTTTATTGTCATGTGCGGCCTACATGCGCAGAGATCGTTTTATTTTCGTTCCGCGCTCCCGCTGGCCAGGTCTACTCACCGTCTCTTTCCATTGTCGCGGAGCCACCGAGTAAACAACGAAACCTCATAATAAAACAAAATGGAAGTCCGCCTCGCCCGCACCGAGATGAGAAATTTTATGAGCGCTCCGAACGCGAGTTGTAAAACGTTGTTACTATCCTATTGTAGTATTTTAGCAGCCCCCCTCCAGAGATTATCCGCCGTCACTGAACCGAATCGTTCGCGATCACAAAGGAATATTGTCCACTGACACTTTAAAACACCACGAATCCGATAGATGACGATATACACAAAAATCAAAACGTCCACTTGAAAATAGTAATCATTGAAGCGCTCGACTTGACATCCCGAGACACAACACCCACATCAAAAAATTCTACATGGCGACTGGCCTGGGCGGCCGCTTTCAATAATTTCCACTCGAACGTATCCCTGTTTCACTCGTTCACCATTCATTTAATTATTTCTCAATATGCGTGAGAGGGACGGAAATATATAAATATCTCCTACGTATGAATAGAAGGTGTTGTGAAGTGTCCCTCCCTGTCTCTGTCGAGACCGAGTTGAATGGACCCGAGACGCGCTCAACCATTGGATCGATGACGGTCACGTGATGCAAATATGTCGCTACTATTTCGAGAGCGCGAAAATTCAACTTACGTTTTCGTTTTCCATTATACTTGCTACGTCGTTAAAATTTTAGTTTTTACTTGATATGTTGTTAGTAATCTGAATTTTTTACCTCCTTAATTATAACAGATTAAACTGTTTTCGTTCGGACATAGTAGGTAATCATTATGTTCAACTGTTTTCCTTCAATCTTCTTCTAAATAGGTACAATTGCTTCTTTATTCACTTTATTCGTTGCCATTTTGGTACAGTAAGGTGCATGCGCAACTTCAATAAAAGTAGGAGTAATTTCGGCGGAATCCAGTTTTACGGTGTTTACTCTTATAGGTATTGACCATCCGGGACCATGGACCTTTTCTGCCGTCCTAGTCTAAAATAAAAGGCGACTTTTTGCTATGGAAGTTCATAGTAAAAAGTCGCCTTTTAGACTAGGACGGCAGTTTTGGCCCTACAATAACTATGCCCCTTACAGTGTTAACTTAATTGTTAACAGCTTAGGCTTTGCATCGTATCGATGTGCCATTCTCGGAAACGTTCTCCGTTTTGTTTGGAGCGAGACTGTTCTCGAGAACATTTCCCATACAAAACAGAACATTTTCGAGAATTCCCGAGAACGACAGAACTCTGTCTTGATTGCATTGCATGTCAATGACAAAATATGTACAGATAGATAGATACACATGTAAGATATTTCAGAGGGCCACATTAATACCAAAAAATATTTTGTTTTAAAATCTCTATTTTTCTGCTGGACCGTCACATACAACTAGAAAATATAGAAGAACAAATAAAAGTCGAGATCGCAGATGTTTGCGGCCCGAGCTGCAAGCGAGGGACGTAAATATGCGATCGAGGGCTTTCTTTATTACCTCCCGTATTGTGTACATCATTTTATGTCTACACTTGCCAGAAAGTGGCATTTTCCGTACGCGTAGCGTGCGGTAAAAGACGTCATCGAACAAAATAACACATTTTCTTCCCTATTTTTTTTTTTCAATAGAACTAGTATACATCCTATCTCTTCACCCGAGTTTCATGCCATAGAACAAAATGGGAATCATATTTCCCAAAATCATCCATGAGATGAGAAGCTAAAGTATAATAAGGCAATCGTAAAAAGGTCTTATTTACCTTGTCCTATAGCACAATTTGAGAAGTAGGTATTAGTGCATTACTCACCTAGGGCGGTAAAACAAGGAATGTCTCGGATCGAAGGTATTTGACCCCCGAGCCGAACGCAAGGGCGATAAATATGCGATCTGAGGCTTTCTTTATTACCGCCCGTGGTAGGTATGTACAAAATTTTAAAGTGGGATTTTCCGCACGCGTAGCAGGCGGTTATTGCCAGGTATGACGTAAAAAGTATTATTACTTGTTCCATAGTACAACATGGGAAGTAGTATATTACACAACTAGGGTGGTAATACAAAGAAAGGCAGAGATCGCAGATATTTGCGGCCCGAGCCGCAGGCGAGGGACGTAAATATGCGATCAAGGGCTTTCTTTATTATATCCCGTGTTGAGTACAGCATTTTATGTCTACACTTGGCCAGAAAGCGTAGCGCGCGGAAAAAGCCACTTTATGGCTAGGTGTCGCATAAAAGTATCTTATTCTGCCACCTGCCATTTCCGTACTACTTATATTGAATGGAGAGGAATAACAAGTATTTATCGCGCGTCACAGTCGTGTTAGAGGTACAGAGGTTTCAGGACCACCATTTTTTCTGATACCATAAGGCTAAACTGACCGCGTAAACAAAACAATTCAATGATTATAATGCATTTATTGAGTACGAAAAATTATATCCTAACTAGAAATATGATTTAATGACTAAAGATCTGTTAGTACCAAATAAAATACATTTAGGACAGTTATTTATTTGAAATAGTAATAATGTAAGATAACATTACATTTACACTGACAATAATAATTTATATTAAACTTGTTACAATAAATACTTTGTTACAAAGTATGGTGCAAGTCTAGAAACAAAAAAGTAGCATACCATGATAAATTAAATACAATTTTACAATTTACTTTAAACCATATCTAAATGAGTCTATAGAAATTGCAATGAAATTAAACTTCATTTATTCAAAAGCACAAAGAACCAAAATCACTGATGTTAATATTGCTAGTTGTAAAGTTACAATTAATTTAAAAGTGGACAATGTGTTTGTTTAGATGCCAAGCCCAAATACTGATACGATGCAATACATTGTCTTGTTCTCCCAGCGTACCGTGCAGGATCCGTCCGTGTTATTGTCCCAGAAACAGGAAGATGCTGTGTGCAGGCCCGCACCATTCTTCTGCATAATTGTGCAAGTCACTAGAACATGAAAATATTATATCTAGAGATTTGTAGTTCGACACAGCATGCAAGCAAGAAGCTTCAAGGTCTATTGGCAATATCTATTTGAATAATTAACATATTAACAGTAATGTTGCTCTATGAATGGTTTATCTTAAGCTAGGAGTGCCAATAGGCAGACATACTGAACAATGGCAAACAAGATACGCCGGTGTGGCCGGCTGTCTACATACCTATATATTTATAGGGTTTCTGCAGCTTCGTCAGTTGACCCAAACATGATTCAACTACGGCGGACGTCCACTGGTTCACTTTGTTGTGTTGATAGGCCGTCCCGCCGATGGAATTCTCGATTGCTTCTTTAATAATTTTGCTCACATCGTCAACAATAAATTGGTTCTGAAACACGTCATGACGGTAAGTTTGAATCAATATCAACTTTCTACAAGACAAAGAAAACAACGATCGCAAATATACTCACTTCCTCGGTCAAATCGCTGCACTCTTTCACTTCCATGATTTAAAATAATTTTTGTTAGATAGAATCCGGAAAACTCTTCTATTTTGTCACAAAAACAACGAAATTTTCGACGCTATGAATTGTCTAGATTGACATGGTTTTTTTTTAGTGATGCACAATGCAAAGTGCAGTGCTGCCAACTCGAAATTTGAAATTATGCTAGGTATATGTCTAAATTAGGCTAAATGATTTTTAATTATTCTAGAAAATGTGCTATATTTCAAATTCATCAAAATAGGAATGTTATACACTACAATTAAACGAAAAAAAAGGTTTCTGCATATTATATAATCACATCAGCCTTTAACTTGGCAGTCGTCACATTGATTGCAACAAAACAAAACGGTATAAAATAAGAAAAATAAAACTTAACTTGAACATTACCAAAATATGCTAAAAAATATGCTAGATGCTAATGCTAAATGGAAAATTTCGATACTAGAGCTCGCATAAATATGCTAAATCTAGCACATTTTATGCTAAGTTGGCAACACTGACAAAGTGGTATTTCAATTCTAGCATTGACGTATTACATCTATGAATTCTAGCAAATAAATTACAATTTGACGTCACGATGAAGCCAATAAGAAGCCGAATACTAAAATGCTTCACGGAACGCTTTTACCAATCAAAATACAACGCTTTTCTGAAGGATGTATATCCATTGATGTGATGAGGCGTTGGTATGCGTTGGTAAAAAACGCCTCAATTTTTTTGTCGTTATATTGGTAGCATTGTGTGAACGTTGACAGCATTTAAATAATGTTGCTATTAGTAATAATATTAGTCCGACCTGTTTGAGTACCTATATTAATAGCGGGTACATCGTTTTTGTGGATTAAACCAACACTGAAATAGTTCAAGTTAAGAGTTGCCAGTTACACAAAGATTCCGAACATTATGAAAATTTTTGATGAGATATCTACAGTCAGATAGTACTTCATAATTGGCATATTTTCAGTATTTAAATAAAATGTAGGTATTTATCCATTATAAATAAAACTAGTAAAACTCCAAGACCTTATCATGTCGAAATTCTTTTTCCATTTTATGTTATTTCAGTTGAAGTAGCCAAAATAATTTGTATTTTCCGCTCCTTTTTTACTGTGTTGAATATAATTTGGTTTGGATAAGGATAGCTGTATTTGTGAGTCCTTTTCACAAGCTTTTCTGAAATGAGGAAGGATATCATTTGGATTTTTTCACACTTATACTGGCAACCTAGAAATTCATGTGTCATTTTATTTTAGAAATAGAAATTATTCTTTCATTAGTCGAACATGGATGATTACAATATTATCGAAAAACACGAATAATGGCTTCGTCTGTCCAAAATAACAGAACGTCGCCCTCGGGCTATTGCATGTGTTGCAGAGTGTGTAATAACATGTGCTGGCGGGCGTTTAAATGGATCCCTGTGCTCTTGATTGTGTCGATCATAACTTGGTCTTATTATGCCTACGTTATTCAGTTGTGCATTTGTTAGTAGACCAGTTAATATTTGTATTCAGTGTATTGTTGTATTTGTGACTGTATAATTCGTAAGTGTTTTTATTTCAGTTACAATTGAGAGTACGGCACAGCAAGTCCTTTATCTAATTTTCTACCACATCCTATTGTTCATGTTCGCCTGGTCGTACTGTCGGACGATTTTCGCAGAAATCAAGCCCATACCAGAGAAGGTTAGTTACTTGGTTATTGTTTTACAATGCTAATTGCCGCAGGTTTCGCTAATGACCTCGTTTTTATCATGATTTTCTAAACAATTGAGATTCTTGTTTGTTGTGAAATTGACTATGTTTATGTCAGCTATTTGCAATTTTTCCTAAGAATCCTTTTTAGTTTCGTATTTTATTGTGGTTTTAAAGACTCTTGGTCTACAGATCTTAACTGCCCACTACTATCTTTACAAAGAGTTCAGTGTTGTTTGAGTTTCTCCTTTATTTAGGGCAAGGTCCCTTATATGGCTTAAGTAATGTAACTCAAACAATCTGTTACAACTTCAATTTTAACTTATTCTATAATGTTAATTGTTGAATATTAGATATTCATACTCAAACCACATATTGGATTAGAATTGCTGTAATGAGCTCCAAATGAAAATCCATGCAATCCATGTATCCAGTTCTGGTCCAACATACACTGAAAAGAGAGATTTACATCATCAAATATACATAACTAAGACTAGCTATCAGTAGCGTGGCGTAAAAGATATCATTGGGCAAGCCGGTGCAGATTTGGCGTACATTTTCCTTAGAGCTGTAGAGTAAGGTGCTCAAATGCCTGATGTTAGGCAAGCCGGTAGGAATCGAGTTCTTAGGACGCCACGCTACTGCTAGCTATTACAAACAAGGCTAGAAGGCATTTCTTAAGGCTTTCAACACAAGCCCTATCATACTAACATGATTTAAGCAGACCTCTTAAAATTCTTAAGAAATGAAATAGCTCCTTAACATTTGCAATTTTTGTTTTTTTCCATTTTCCTCCAGGTCTTGGTTTCGGAAAAACTTCATTAAATTGTCTATATTTGACACTAACTTTGCCACTCCCTTGTCAATGGATGTATAAAAAAGCTAGTTTATTAAATTAGCACAGCTATGACTCACTCAACTCTCATTGTCATACAGTGTCCAATTAGCTTGCTAACATAGGTATTGGGCCATTAAATTTTGTAAATTGAAGGCCAACACAATCATAGAAAAATCTGAAAGTCATACTCCGCAGTGAGTGTAATTTTTTTTTACAAATATGAAAATTTTTCCTGAAAGTTCTTTATGTTATAGTCCCACTATATTCTTGTAAAATGCTAACTGAAGGTTAGATCTTAGGAAGATGCTGACACAGTGGTCCCAAGGACTGTCTTTCACCATACCTAACAATTTTACACCAAACTATGGACAAGTTTTAAAAAATGTATACAATTTCGATTCTCAATCCAGACATAAGTTCTGAAACATCAACATGCTAGATTTATTTTGTTTATTTGAGACAAACTTATTGCTAAGATACAATTTTCAGTAATGAGCGGGAACCACACACGGTTTATCTGTCACTATCATCAGATTGCTTACATGGCATTATCAGTTTTATGTGTAATTCATTTATTGCATTGTAATCATGTGTTAATGATGGTCTTATAAGTAGCATTATTACAGCTTGCTTATTTTTCTATCTATCAGCCAGTGACGTCCACTGCTGGACATAAGCATCCACTATAGATCGCCACAGAGGGCGCTCCTGTGGAAATCTCATCTACTCAACTAAAGTAACATACATAGCTCACCGGATTACACAGTTGAAGTGGCAGTGTAGGTCATATAGCCCGGAGAATGGTTAACCATTCGGGCAGTACAGTCCACTTTTATGTAAGAGTACATAGACATCAGCACCTTTTCCGAGGTCCCGATATTTTAGTTACTCCGTGATGATGGCGCTTGCAACAGTACCGAAATATCGGGAACTCGGAAAATCAAATATACATGGTAAATATCCCGGCATTAATAGTAGTTATTATGTGAATGACCAAGTTAGCTTAAAATCGTATACACACTCTGAAAGTGTGAAGCATATTTCTCATTCTTACTTTAAATATGTATTAGTATGTGTTGCACCATTTGTAGGTATTTGTGGGTTCAATTGATTTGTTTGTTTTCAGTATAAGCTACCAGAGGAGGATATAGAGCGTTTGCTCAGTGCCGACACTGAGGAGGCGCAGCGGCAGATATTGGAGAACTTTGCCAAGGATCTGCCAGTAGTCACAAGGTACCTATAGTAGTTTAACGCGAGCTGACGGCTCTCCAAACCTTTTAACTAAAGGAATAATCATGATTTGAGAATGGTTTTGGTATTAATAGTGTTGGACTGAGGGCCATTTTGTTGAAAAATGTTTAGTGAAACATTTGACTAAACATTTTTCAACAATATATCGGGATAGAAGGAAATTAATATAATAATAATAATAATTATTATTATAGAAGGAAATGGTTCGTCGACGTCGTTTTGATTTGTATGGCAATTAGGCTTGTAAGAAATTCATGATTTGGCGAATTATACGATCGGCCGCCGACATATACATCGCCATTTTAATGTTTCACGTTAGGGTTTTGCATCTTTAACTTTAGTTATACCTTTAATTTGTTTTATTCTTATTTTGTCCTTTCTCCTAACTCCAATTACACATTTAGATACTATTTTGATAAACGTTTATTTCATTTTATTGCTAATCAGTATACAACTACAGCAACATTATTTTCTCAATTCTAGAATCAAGCTTGCATTAAGAAAAGTATGCAAGAAAAAGATTCCAACTAAAAAAGAGATTTTAGACGAAATTGGGAATAGCATCCCTGTTTTAACAAGGTTTGTGGATGTTGTGTTCAATATTTAACACTTTCAACACCGGGTACTCGCTCTGTGGGCGTTAGTCTCATGGCAAATTTTCGCTACATAGGTACCCATTTCCCCATATTATCGGCTACGACTGTAGCGCTACAAAATTTTGGTTGCGAAAGTGTTAAACCTGTCGGGCTAGTTCACCTGGCAGCGACTGCGCTTGTCGTGCGACAAGGCTGACTTGTCACTGTCAAACCGTTTTGAGGGTATGTTTTCACTGACGTGGAAGTGGGTGGAGTGGGAAAATGCGGGTAAAATTTTGTATGGATTTCTTTTTAACTACGCCACTTTCATATTAACAAGTAAGGAAACATAATCTACATAGGTAAAGTACAAAAAAGTTGACGTAATGGAATATTAAATTAGGGACACATTTTTTCACGTATAAAATCAACCACAAAAGTCCATATTCTGAGAAAGTAGCTACCTCGGGATTTTTTTTAAAAACACTTGTCAACTCACGGCCCGTTCCGCTCTGCTTCAGTGAAAACGCACTCGAAATGAAAAGAGAGTGGTGGACAAAGTACGGCCCGCGGGCCATCTCCGGCCCGCCGGCGGTCCTTCGAAATAAGTAGTAGGTATATCACAGAAATATATTGAGAAAAAGGTAATAGTGCGTTGATTTGTATGGGAACCAAGCGTGTAACGTTTTTCGGTCGGCGTTTGACACTAAAAGTGTAATTTAATGATGGAAAACAAATTTTCCATTTCATTAGGTGGTATATGAACAATTATTTATACCATTATTATCAGATTTTCAAATCTGATAATAATATTAACGGCGAATGAAGTTAAAGGCAAAGTAGGTCGCCGCCACTCCTTTTTAGCACGCTAGGTACATACACTTTTCTACCTCGATATATTTCTGTGAGGTTTATGGCCCGGGCCCTAAATAATATATGCATAGATAAAGCAGTCAGCTACACTAGTGAAAGTTCTTAAATTTTCTGGCCCTCCATGGCGAAAGTTTGCCCTGTCCACCACTGAGAATTAGTCGCGTGATAGTCGCAAAGCACAGTTGTGCTAAAGATGTAGCTACAATTGAGGAAATAATGAACTTGTTGATTAATTATTATTTCGTACGTAAGAGGAAAAACTCACGCGTCACCTGAGTCACGTTACAAGTTTTTTTATTAACTTGCAATATTTGTTCGATCACATCTTGCATCTGAATTTTAGAGCAGTTATCGTCAACGGAATAATTTGATATTTTTCATACGGATGGCCAAATTGAAAAAGGTACTATTGCCGATGATAGATGAATAGATTTTTAATTGCACCTTTCCAACTTTTTACCCGACTGCGGCGAAGCCCAAAGGAGGGTTATGTGTTTGACCTGTATGTCCGTTCCTATGGCCGCTCGTAACTACTCAACAGCACAATCGATTTTCATAAATGATAAATCATTAATTCGTCTTGATGGCGCAAGTGTTGTTGTATGAAGTTCGTTAAAATAAACAAAATGGCGGATTTTAAGCACTTTTAAAGTACCGCGGTCGGGTCTTTTTTAGTAAAAATGTTTATTCGTACAAATTTTCATCCCCTGTCTTGAGCTTGAATTTATTGAATAGATTTTTAAAATGTACGGTTAGGCGAAACTTAAGCTATATTTAAATATCGTTTAACCGGTCAGTTCGTGACGAAAATATATGGAGTTTGACACTAATCGTCAGTTTTGTGACGACCTGTTAACTGCTAGTTAAAAGGACATTTTAAATAAAAATTCTAGATGACAATTAATTTCCAAGCTCCAACTTTTTCATACAAACTTATTCCCTGTTTCAACCCTTGGGGGGTTGAGTTTAAAAAAAATCCTTTGTAATCTCTACGTTCCTTTTGCCTGGGAACGACACATATATTTTATTGCCCTCTATGTCTTTATCTGTGCCCGGCCGATAACCTTTGTCTATGATACCTACGTATTAAAATAATGCTTTTTCGTGAGTTAGGTACATCATACATGCTATTTGACGAGAATTCAAACCAGCTTTTTTATGAAGTATCAAAACGCTCAGAAAGTATGCACTGACTTGTGATGTGGATGTCATACTCAATATGGTGCCTTATTTTTAATTTTTGTCATTTTAAAATCGTTGGTGGCACGACAATGAGTTTGATTGATTTTATCCGGGCAGTTTTGGAAACGTATTTTGATGTTTAGAGTTAGTTAATTTATTTTGATTGTTGTCACTACTAAAGGCGTTGTGGACTTAAGACCTTTGCGTGTTTCTATGTCCTTGCGTGTCGTATTCTTTCTAAAACATTCATACGTGTGAAAGGGATAAATAAGTTGATTTATGGAAGTAAGGAAAACCCGGTGTGATACTACCCAGCACGACCACGGACGATTTTGTTATTTCTTTTGCGGTACATATTCACGAAAAAAAATGTACTTTTTTGTACTATTCATTAAAAAATTTGTACTCGTACGGTTTCGGAGTTGTGAGATAGACGTTGTGGTCGTGCTAGGTAGATGCTACCTGGCACGACCACACTCAGATCGAGGTTAGCTTGATAGTCGAAATAAATGTACTGAAATTGTACTATTTTGTACCGAGTATAAAAAAATTGTACCGCTTCCCAATTTAAAAAAAAATAACTTTTTGTTTCGCGGAGTACAGCCGACGGAAAAGAAAGCGGTACAAATTCACGAAAAAAAATGTACTTTTATGTACTCTTCATTAAAATGTAATAACTCATACGGTTTCGGCAGTGTGACACAAAAGGTGGGGGTCGTGCTAGGTAGATGCTACCTGGCACGACCACACTGACATTGAGGTTAGTTTGATAGTCAATATAAATGTACTGAAATTGTACTATTTTGTACCGTACATAAAATAATTGTACCTCTTCTCAGTTAAAAAAAAAAGTCCCTCGATGGTTCGTGGAGTACAGCCGACGCAAAAGAATGAGGTACAAATTCATGAAAAAAAATGTACTTTTAGGTACTTGTAATCAAAAAGTAATTACTCATACAGTTTCGGCAGTGTGACACTAAAGGTTGGTTAAGGTTGGGTCGTGCTAGGTAGATAGATGGTTCCTGGCACGAATACGCTGATATCAAGGTGAGTTTGATGGTCAAAATAAATGTATTCTATTTGTACTATTTTGTACTTCGCAAAAAATAATAGTACTTCTTCGCAGTTTAAAAAAAAAGAACTTCAAGGTTCGCGGAATACAGCCGACGCAAAAGAAAGAGGTACAGATTCATGAAAAAAAAGTACTTTTATGTACAGTCAGCTGCAGAAATAAGTAGCCCCCCTAGTCATACATCTTAGTATAGGGCGCTACTTATCTCTGCAGCTGACTGAAATTTTCATAAAAAAAAACAAATATTCATACAGTTTCGGTATTGTGATACAGGTTGTGGTCCCTTGTTCCTGGCACGGCCACGGTACAATACAAAATAAATGTGCTCAAATTGTGTCTACAGTCTACAGCATATCAAATGTGATAGGGTTATAGCAAAAACCGCTGCCGTTACAGAAGAGGAAAGTAGGGGAAATTTGAAGCCAATTGTTAGCCTAAGGTCAGGCCTAAAAATATGGTAACGAATTTTATTCTAATGCCTCGGCCGGACAATTCTGAAATTTATACTTTCAATATTTATTAGACGCGACTGTAAATGGAAAACAAAACAAGTAGATACAAATCTATCTATTAGCCTTGCATATCCACTGCTGGACAAATAACCGGTCTATATCCCCCACTGGAAACACAAATAGTGATTTTTTTTTCAACATTTTATGATGAACAACGCATGATCAGAATCATTAGCTATTGTAAAACATTTTGCAATGCAACTAAACCTACTTTTTTACGGATTTCACTTGCAATAAAACCCAAAGCTGTTTTCATAAATCAAATCTTAAGTCTTATGAAGTTATCAATGATAATTATATAGAATGAGTATAAGATAAAAATGACCTTCGCGTATACCTTTGGATAGGAGATATTTATAGCCCGACTAAATAAAATATCATACATAGATAGAGCACTTCAGCATTATTATATCCTATCTAATTTGGTTGGGTTTCTTTATTTGCTGCCAGTTTGCCCAAATTTACCAGTCACAAGCCGGTGGCAGGCTTCAAAAACGCATACGCGGGTAAGGGACAACAAACGTAACAGTATTTCTCACTTCCACGCGTGGAATTCTGAATAAGTTGCATCATTTCTTTGCTTATCATTCCAATGTCAGGGGGTTGCAATGGTATGACGTTTGTCAAAAACAATTAAGGTGGTCGCACACATAACAGCTCGGCACCGGGACGGATCCTTTGTAAGAAGCTCTAACGCGCATTTGTTGGTGTCGGACAGTCGGAGTGGCATAGTCTCGCCTCGGCATAAGCTAGTGAACCGCACCGCAAGCATTTTTTTTTTTTTTTTTTTGAAACTGACGAACTCGCAGCCCCTCCTGGGCGTAGCGATTTTCGGACCGGGTGGTAGGCCGTGGCGTTCCCTGGGGTCGAACCAGGTCGCTAGCCAGACCACCCTGAGTTCTCTTCATCACGAATAAATCTTTCGCCTTTTACCGCAAGCATAGCGTCACGGTATACGCTAGTTTATGTTCCGATAAAAGGTACATCGGGAGTGCGCATGTGTGCGCGCCGTGTACGGACGCACCACAGGCAAGCATTGCCGCGTCGTGGGCGCGTGCTTAGTCAGGGCTGAGTTAAGTGTATAAATTAATTTTATTAACAGTTAAATGAAGTTTTATTTTTTACTACCTAGTATAATCGACGTTTTTCTAAGTAATTGATTATCCAAAATAAAAACTTTTAGGTACTAATAATTCCGACTATACAAACCTTTTACAAATTATCTACCTATACTTTATCTACTTACTAGAATTTACTTTCAAAATGTCGAGACGCAACTATTTACCATTATTTCATATAATCACATACTTACTTACTAAAATTGTATTATAAATAATAGCATTGAATTTGCACTGAGCTCCTGGTCTATGGAGTTCTTTTTAAGTTGCCGACTGAGACACATGCCGCGTCAGCGTCACGTGGCAAGCACAAAGGATGCCGCCGTCCGTCGCCTTTCATAAAGAACGCGTGCGCAGCGGTGGCGATCAATCGAAGTATACCAATTAAATAGAGTACCTAGATAATTATTTTGTTTGACAGTGATGAGTAAAATTAACAGATTTTTTTAAACGTGTACCTACTAATTAAATAGTAGTTGATTCTATTGATACATAAAATGCCTTAAACACGAGAGTGGTTTTATGAAACGAGCCGAAATATCGTTGCGTTACTTACATGTACACGTACCAATACTAATTTATTTAAACTATTATACTTAATAACATTAACATCAGATGTGTGCGATCAGATAGTTTCATTTCATATTGAAATAAGTAACTTTTTCTAGGTTGACCTCGAACGATTGTTCGTTCGATCGAGGTCAACCTAATAAAAGTTACGTTCGTAGTAAGTAGTATTTTACAGAACCGACGAGCGGCAGCCCTGTGCCTTAGGCCGACTCCGGTGTCGCGCGCTCCTAAACGGCGAAGACGAACTACTTGGTTGTCTTTATACTTTGATAGCGTGTGCAATCCGCGGTCACCGCGCTTACATCTCGTCACCTCCGGGTGGATTTCAGAGCGTGTCAACCGCCGTCATCACCATTCCCGAAATTTCGACGATTCTTTTTAAGAATGTGTCCCATTATTTTGATAAAATCCGAAAATGGTACTCACTTTTTTCATGTTTTGTACAAAAAATATACCTACAATTTTTAAAAAGATGTCATCATAATATCGAGGTTGGTGATGACGGTGGTTGAAATGCTGTGAAATCCACCCCCCGCGCTTACGCCTCGCCCTCGGCGACGACTATCGCCCGCCCATGGTACCTACATGAAAAACGGGTATTTACTTCCCAATTCTGTCAATTTTGTCCTTCCACATGTTGCCATTAAGTGCAAATAAATTATCTAACCGTTTCTTCAATTATTTGCTGGTAAAAAAGGGAATGCTCTGTTATTAAAATTAAATAGTATTCCTTTTACCGAAATAAACGGGTCGTTTTTTTTTTAAAGTTGTACACTAACTTTTTTTTAGATCTGAGAAATTTTACATCTTTTCTACTCAGAACAGAATCACGCGTCTCTGATAAAAGAAAAAAGTGTCCCAAATTTTTATGGGTATTTTTTAATTGATTATGGGTACTTACTAATACATTTTCTTACATTATTAAAGTTCTTAAACTTAATCGTGACTCATTAATTTCTGAGCTCGGAAAGCACACAGATATGTTTTCTTGTACCATGCTGCCGCTTATTTGCTTGCGTATGGTCGACGTCTCGTTGATGGCGAAACGATGAGCTGAGGCCGTTCCGTTCCGGTGCCGAGCTGTTATGTGTGCGGTAACCTTTATAGTTGTCTTCTGCTTCTGATATTTCCTGCCAGTTTTACTACGTTTAACAATAATCTTCGTAAAACTGGCATATAAAGATTCTGAGTTTAAAAATAATTATTTTTGGTATCATTCTAATAATTGTCATATATTGCAAACCTTTGGACCAATACTATATTTATTATATTATGTACATATTATTACTGTTGTAAAATTGTAGGTACTTACATAATATAATCAATTAGGATTGCAGATTTCTTACATAATTTATTATATAGCACAGTGCCATAGTAGTAGTAAATGTGTTAGGTAAATATAAGTAAATATATCAAAATGATGATTATTGCTACTACGGTTCATGAGTTTTATGATCTAGGGACAAACCATCTTCCTATTTTCATTTCATTCGCTAACATGTCGTCCGTCCTTTTCTCACTTACGAGAAGAACGACACGTTGAGAGAGACGGCAACAATAACAAACATTCTGATAGGAAATTCCTCTTTTATTTTAAAATCGACATAAATTCAAGATAATCATCGCCAGATCTCTAAGTAAGTTTTTATGAATAAGACCTAGACTTAAGATTTTCTAGCTAGACTTATCTGGGGGCACGGTAGTGCCCCCGCCAAACCGAGCCAAACAAAGGCACGGCCGTACCATCATTTTCTCGAAGCCATTCAGGCCATTTTCAGCCTTCCGTAATTTTGTACTGGCTAAAGCTAGAACACTGAAATTTCAGGGATATACAGGGTGTCTGGGCAACGATGTCGGACCTTTTAAGGGCGTATAGTACTATCGATCGTATCGATAAATCTCCAAGCGGAAATCCGCGCGATTTTTGAGTAGATGGTAATTAAATAGCGGCAATTTAAACATTTCAAATAACTGAGCACGGGCGCACGTGGTAATTTTGCCATTATGTGTCCATTATCCGTCCTACAAATGCAAAAAGAGTTTATTGGATAGCTAAATGTGTAAGCAATCAATTTAAACTAATAATTCTATTCAAATATTCCAATAACAGGGCAAAAAAATGAATAAAACCAAATAATCATAACAAAAACGCATTACTTTTACAGTTTTTAATTTTTTTTACCATCCACTAAAAAAAACCACGTGGTGATTTATCGATAAAATCGATTGTACTATACGCCCTTAAAAGCTCCGACATCGTTGTCCAGACACCCTGTGTAGGGCACAATAAGACATATACATATATATATATACAGGGCGTCCCACGGCGATGCCACATGGAGGGAAAGTACCTTAAATATCATAGATAGCATATTTTGCTGAAAGAAGACTTCATTTTATTTTTAAAACTTAGTAAAGTTGCATTCATACTTTTTTAATTTTTTTTGAAAAAAAATGTATGGAAAAAAATTATCGCGTCATTGGAGGAAAAGTACCTTAATTATTGTAAATGAACATCTTACTGAAAGAAGACGTTATTTCGATTTAAAAAAACAAGTTGAATTGCATTTGAAATAATTTCATGGTTAAACCGGGAATCGAACCCGCTACACGAGAAGAAAAAATACCCTGTAGCTTTGTCATATCGATCGAAAGGCTTCAATGTGAGAATTACTTTTTTGCTAAATAACGAAATAAAAATAAAGGCCATGCATTTTAATATTTTTAATACAAAATTAAATCAATTTATCAAATGCTCAAAATGTTTTCCATCCTGTTCAATACAAAGTCTCACTCTTTTCATGATTTCACTCCCTGTCGATTTTTTAATTATGGTGTGGTGGATATTTAAAATAATACGTCTAAGTTCTGCTTGTAGCTCGTGGACATTTTCATACTGGTTCTTGTAAACTACATTTTTTACATAACCCCATAAAAAAAATATCTAACGGGGTTAGATCTGGGGATCTCGGCGGTCATCTAGTTTCTCCATTTCTTGCTGAAAAATAATGTTTTGTCGTTCTGCCAACGGAAGATTATTTATCTCAATTCTTAAAATCTCAAGTATTTCTAAATAAATACCTATCCGTATTTAGATGCCCTTCGTAAAAATGTACTAAGAGGACTCGACCACACCAACAGTTGAAGGAAAAACGCACTTGATTGTTAGTCTCGCGGATACGTAAGGGATTCTCCCTGCTCCAGATGCGGTTATTATGTCTGTTGTACATACCATTATTGCTGAAGTTTGTTTCGTCAGACCAGATAATATTATTAAGAAAATCTTGATTCTCTAGAATGAGCCTCTCGATTTCTCGGCAGAAAATCTATCGTCTACCAGGATCACCCGGTTGCAATTTTTGTACTAATCGCCCTTCAACGTAACTTTTAAATTTGTATTTTTTCAGTACACGGTGTATTTTGCTTTTCGAAAATCCGGTTTCTGCTTCACCTTCCCTCACTGAACTCTGAACATTTAGGATTTGCCTCAAAGTATATCAAAATGTCGAGCTCATCGTCAGTGCTTAACATTTGGTGCCGTGGTTGTGGTAATCGATGATCGAAACGTCCCAAATTTGTCAGATTATCCACCAACCGTTTATTATATTATAACAGATTATCCACCAACCGTTATAAATCGAGATGGTGTATTTCTATCAGGATATCTTTCACGGTGCCAATTTAAGGCTAATGTTATGTTTTTGTGGTTCAAAAAGTATGCTTCCATTAAATCAACATTATTTTGATACGCCATGGTTATTTAATACAATACCGTCGTAACAAAATCCTCGTAAAGCGAAATAACTAAATAAAATAGTCAATTCCCGCCAACAAACTTTTTAAACTTTTTTTTTTTTTACTTCCAACACCTGATCATAGTTTAAGATACTTGTTTTTCTGCCTAGTCAGTAACTTTAAAACATGTTTAAACAATAATTGACACGGTTTAACCATGAAATTATTTAAAATGCAATTCAACTTGTTTTTTTAAATCGAAATAATGTCTTCTTTCAGTAAGATGTTCATTTACAATAATTAAGGTACTTTTCCTCCAATGACGCAATAATTTTTTTCCATACATTTTTTTTTCAAAAAAAATTAACAAAGTATGAATGCAACTTTACTAAGTTTTAAAAATAAAATGAAGTCTTCTTTCAGCAAAATATGCTATCTATGATATTTAAGGTACTTTCCCTCCATGTGGCATCGCCGTGGGACGCCCTGTATATTATCAATATCATTCAATTTGAACGTATAGTTTAAGAACTATTGCATGTCAAAGTTCCTTAGTTTTGTCATCACTGTCTCACTGACTGACTGACTCACTGACTGATGATCATCATAATTCTATGGTACTTCTAGCAGACCCACAAGCTCCAAATTTTAAATATAGTTGGTTTTTAGCCTATCAAGTCCTAAAAAAACCTAAAAATATTGCAATTTCAGTCACAACTGCACACATAAATGCTTGTAATCCTATACAAATACATGCGATTACAAAGTTAGTTTGGTAAGGTCAATGTGGCTAATTCCGTCTGGTCGGGCAATTCCGTACAGCGGTTTTTGCGGCCAAACAAACAATAGTATGCACTTGATGACTCGACTGGCACAGGAGCGAAACTTTTCACACTAACTGACGAAATTAGAAGTTTGTTAGAATGATAGTTTAGCCGTAAAAACCGCTGTACGGAATTGGCCCACCAGACGGAATTAGCCACATTGACCTTAGTTCAAATTGAAAAGAATGGATTGGAATGTAATTAATAAAGGGAGACCACTTACAAAAAGAAATGATATCCTATCAAAAACATTACATGTCAAAAGATGCAAGTCTCGTAACGCAGTTCTCCTACAACAAAAAAGTTTTGAGATGTAAAGTTAAAGCAAGTCAGTACCGGGGCGGTATCAACAGAACTCGATTTCCACAGACTTGCATATTATTCAACCGTGGAGGAACACATTTTATAGATCTATCTAAAGTTTTTGATGGGATCTCATTTATTTTTGTAAGTGGTCTTCAATCCATTATATTTTCCATTTGAACTACAAAAGTAATCGCATGTATTTGTATAGTATTACAAACTTACTTATGCAGTTTGTATTGAAATTGCTATTTTTTATGTATATTGTTAGGTTTTGCATGATAGGCTAAAAACAAGTACATACATACATTTATTAAGTACGTTTAAAATTTGGAGCTTGTGGGTCTGCTAGAAGTATCTTAGAATTATGATGTTCTGTCACTCAGTCAGTCAATGACAAAACTAAGGAACTTTGACGTGCAATAGTTCTTAAACTGCACGGTCAAATGGGTTAGGCTCACAAGGACTAGATTTCTAGACTAGGTGAACAAATTTCCTAATTGCATCATGTCTCAATAAACAAAATTACCTACTGTTTTGAACAATGACCTGGTGAACAATATGTATGTCTTAGTTGCACGAACGTCATTATAACAAAAGGCCTAAGAGTAGGTTTTATTATGACTAGGTTGTAAAATGACACATTATGTATTTTGTCTAAATAGCAAGTCTAGGTAGCAAAACGTCGTGGTTGCATAATGACTAGGTTATAATATAACTATTAATAAATTCCCATTTGACAATTTCTTGTCATTCGATCATTTTAGACGTTTTGCAACTAGGACTTAGTACATATTCGGTCTTATGTAACCCTGTCATTTTTACACGACTGCCCAAAAAAAGGAGTGTTATGTTTTCAGGTTTCATGTATGTATGTATGTGAGTTTCTTTATTCCACAATAACTTCTTAACGCCTTAACCGATTTAGACATGTTAGGTATCGTTAGAATCCTTGCGCCAGCCCGAGTGACATAGGATATGACGTTATAATTAAACCAATATGGCGGAAGCTGTACGCCATTTTCTGTGGTCTGAAAAAACAAAAACTTCCAATCCTATCGAGTGGGGTATCAAAACGAAGAGATTTAAAAGCTGATTATAACAATATTTACTTTTGGTGAGAAAACTCGTTGTATATTAAATCGCGCCATTATCTTTTTTCGTAGTACATTTTTGAGACGTGACCCCACTTGCGCCCATCGAGTGCGGTATTAAAATAAAGGATTTTTAAAGGCGATCATAATAGTACATTGTGTATCAAGGGCGGTAGGTAAGGAATTACAAACGAGTGTTTGTTACAAGCCCGAGGCGAAGCCAAGGGCTTTAACAACACGAGTTTGTAATTCCTTTACCGCCCGTGGCACACACAATGTTTTTCATCACACTTGTGAGGAAATCTGATTAAAATAACCTTACTTAACCTAAATAAAATTGTAAAACTGACAGTGACATTAGTGACATTATCCATAGACAATGCGACTTCACGTCACGTTCGGAAACCATAGCGGTAAAGACTTAAAATGGTTGATTTTATTTTTGCAAAATACTGAAATGCACAATTTAAACATTTCATTAATGTTACAGAAATATGTGTTTACATGTATTTGCAATAACAGTTCTCTTTAAATAAATATTTCAGTAATAAAAGTTAAAAAAGTATGGTGGCGTTTCCTTTGAACATGACAAATAAGAGTAAAACAGAACCAGCGTTTCAAATTTAAAAAGAAAACCATTACGCCCTAGGGCGTAATAGGTCATTTACGGCCCGCAAAACCTACGTGTAATGACACCATTTTCGAGCAAGTGTGATGAAAAAATATATACGGGCTTTTTTATTTAAAGTGCGTTCTTAACTGACAGTTTTATTTATTCGTATGGCATGTAGATCACAAAGAATAGTACATTGTGTATCAAGGGCGGTAAGTAAGGAATTATAAACGAGTGTTTGTTACAAGGCCGAGGCGAAGCCGAGGGCTTTAACAACACGAGTTTGTAATTCCTTTACCGCCCGTGGCACACACAATGTTTTTCATCACACTTGTGAGGAAATCTGATTAAAATAACCTTACTTAACCTAAATAAAATTGTAAAACTGACAGTGACATTAGTGACATATATCAAGACGACAAGTCACGTTCGGAAACCATAGCGGTAAAGACTTAAAATGGTTGATTTTATATTTGCAAAATACTGAAATACACTATTTAAACATTTAATTAATGTTACAGAAATATGTGTTTACATGTATTTGCAATAACAGTTCTCTTTAAATAAATATTTCAGTAATAAAAGTTAAAAAAGTAAGTTGGCGTTTCCTTTGATCATGACAAATAAGAGTAAAACAGAACCAGCGTTTCAAATTTAAAAAGAAAACCATTACGCCCTAGGGCGTAATAGGCCATTTACGGCCCGCAAAACCTACGTGTAATGACACCATTTTCGAGCAAGTGTGATGAAATAGTACATTGTGTATCAAGGGCGGTAGGTAAGGAATTACAAACGAGTGTTTGTTACAAGCCCGAGGCGAAGCCAAGGGCTTTAACAACACGAGTTTGTAATTCCTTTACCGCCCGTGGCACACACAATGTTTTTCATCACACTTGTGAGGAAATCTGATTAAAATAACCTTACTTAACCTAAATAAAATTGTAAAACTGACAGTGACATTAGTGACATTATCCATAGACAATGCGACTTCACGTCACGTTCGGAAACCATAGCGGTAAAGACTTAAAATGGTTGATTTTATTTTTGCAAAATACTGAAATGCACAATTTAAACATTTCATTAATGTTAAAGAAATATGTGTTTACATGTATTTGCAATAACAGTTCTCTTTAAATAAATATTTCAGTAATAAAAGTTAAAAAAGTATGGTGGCGTTTCCTTTGAACATGACAAATAAGAGTAAAACAGAACCAGCGTTTCAAATTTAAAAAGAAAACCATTACGCCCTAGGGCGTAATAGGTCATTTACGGCCCGCAAAACCTACGTGTAATGACACCATTTTCGAGCAAGTGTGATGAAAAAATATATACGGGCTTTTTTATTTAAAGTGCGTTCTTAACTGACAGTTTTATTTATTCGTATGGCATGTAGATCACAAAGAATAGTACATTGTGTATCAAGGGCGGTAAGTAAGGAATTATAAACGAGTGTTTGTTACAAGGCCGAGGCGAAGCCGAGGGCTTTAACAACACGAGTTTGTAATTCCTTTACCGCCCGTGGCACACACAATGTTTTTCATCACACTTGTGAGGAAATCTGATTAAAATAACCTTACTTAACCTAAATAAAATTGTAAAACTGACAGTGACATTAGTGACATATATCAAGACGACAAGTCACGTTCGGAAACCATAGCGGTAAAGACTTAAAATGGTTGATTTTATATTTGCAAAATACTGAAATACACTATTTAAACATTTAATTAATGTTACAGAAATATGTGTTTACATGTATTTGCAATAACAGTTCTCTTTAAATAAATATTTCAGTAATAAAAGTTAAAAAAGTAAGTTGGCGTTTCCTTTGATCATGACAAATAAGAGTAAAACAGAACCAGCGTTTCAAATTTAAAAAGAAAACCATTACGCCCTAGGGCGTAATAGGCCATTTACGGCCCGCAAAACCTACGTGTAATGACACCATTTTCGAGCAAGTGTGATGAAAAATAATATAACAATCGTTAGCACGTCGTTACAGAACTGACCGTTAGTGTCAAACTCCATACATTTCGTTACGGTCTGACAGGTTAGACGGTATTTGAACATAGCTTAAGTTTCGCCTAACCGTACATTTTAAAATAAAAATGCCCATACAACATATATACACCGTGAAATTTTAGTGGTTGTATTCCTTTTAAGGGCATGTTCAGTATCGTGTTCTGATCAGGAAAAAGTGGAAGAAATTTATTTTTAACGCGAAAAAAAAAATTTCTATGGAGCAGGTCGTTCAAATTAGCCGACCTTCCATACAAAAGACGATTTTTTTTACGTCAAATTTTTTTTTTCTTCTTTTTCCTAATCAGAACACGATACTGAACATGCCCTTTAACGGAATACAACCATTAAAATTTCACGGTGTATGTAAACTTACTCTTGGCGAGAAAACACGAAATGTTCAACATCGCGCTATCAACATTTTTTAAAGACATGACAGAAAACTGTCAATGAACAACTGTCGTTATTGGACTTATGATTTTCTCTAGCGAATAGATTTCATCCGTAAATTAAATGTTTCTGCAAATTAAATGTTTTATGCAGCATCAAGTAAAACTGTGAATGGGCAGAAGTTTCAAGTTGGTCCAGTACCTACGAATTGGGGACTTCACATACCTTTGAATTCATTCCATGCATGCTTCGCAGTTAGCACATGTGGATGTTGAGCCGTCGTTTTTCTAGAAATACAGTGTTTGAGTTTCAACGCCGTAAAAAATGTATTCAAAACGCAAGTTTGGTAACCAATCATTCCGGCCTTATTGTATAGCGGGACGGCTTACATATTATACCGGTCTAGTTTTAAATCAAGCAATACTTGTACTTAGGATTTGTACTAGGATTTCTAGACGACGATATACAAACTTATACACACTTAAATAGACAGAAAACATCAATGTTTCATCAAGTACTTGTGCTCATCTCACAAATATTTGCCCTTACCAGGATTTAAACCTCTAGCTGCGTAAGCGGTGTCACTCCCACTAAGCTAAATGTGTCGTCAAAGTGTCGGAAGCAGGGCTCGAAACCTACACTATCCATGTACTCGGCTACTTTGTCAATTTGCTATTAGGGTGATTTGTATATTTCGCTGTTGTGAAAACAATATGTAGTTCAACTAAGTCCAAAATTATACAGAGTCGTTTTTATAATAGGAGTTTTAAATTATGCCTAATAAGGGTCACCCGATTCAATTGCTTATTTTTTTGGGATCAATTTTAATGGCTGAACGTTTAATTACTTCCCGTTATTTAAGTTTAAACTACCTCTCCTCTATGTGTCAGTTTAATTTTATTTTAGAAAAATGTAAATAAACGTAATAAATGGTTGTAAGTTGATATTGGTTTTCACTTCAGTCTTTAAGTTAAATTACACAGCAATGGGTAAGCCCCGTTATCTTGTCGCACTGCACTGACGTTGCTTTTTCGTTCAAAAGAATCAGACATGCCCTTGAGGCCCACTTGCAGAAATATATCAGTTTGAGTTTTGAGTTTGTAGGGGTTGAAACTTATCTAAATGTCAATGGTGTAGAGTGTAAGCAAATAACCTTCACGCCAATATTAAACAAACACTACAACAAAGATCTGCAATGCATTGCAGTTACCTATCTGTCAATGTAACATGCCGTTTTGGTCTAAAGCATGTGCAAGTGCGTCAAATCGTTTGCTTTGAGAATATTTATTTATAAGCTTGCTCAAAATTTGCATGCTTATTAGCGGCAAATCTGTAGGCTTATGATGCTACGCTTTGTCACGCGATAAATAAATGATAAAGCATCCGTCACTTCTGACAATATTATGTGTGAGAGTGACGGATGCTTTATCATTTATTTATCACGTGACAAAACGTATTATCATAAGCCTACTGAACGGCTGCAGAGCTTGCTGATTTTAAGCATGCTTAAAAGCATGCTTATTTTTGAGCAAATGTGTCAGTACCTTCAAAATTTAAAAGAAAGTGATTTTGAAATATTAAACCGATTTCAAAAAAAGGGGAAATAAAAGAGGTCGGCATGGTACCGCATTGGTGGTGCCAAATGATTACGTTTATTCTAATTGTTAAGGCTGGCACTGAAATCAAAAAATATTTTATTTCTTCCTTTTTTGAAGTAGATTCAACTTTGTAAAATCACTTTTTAAATCAGCTACAGTTTTACAAGGGTGACACACACACAAAGCGGTCAAACTTATTTCGTCAGGGTTAAAAATAAAACGGACGGAACATTGGATGAGAAGGGGTGTAAAAGTTACTATGGGGAATCAGATGCGGATGCGGGTGAGGGTGAGAATGAAGATGAAGATTTGCTTTGCTCTCGTGAGGGAGGCTTTTTAGGATAAAAACTATCCTATGTCCATTCTCGGATCTCAAACTTACTTTATACGAAATTTCATCACAATCGATCAACGGTTTATACATGAAAAGGTAACAGATAAACAAGAGTTACTTTAGCATTTATAATATGACTAATATAAGTATAGATTTCCTTTTGCTATGTACAATCAGCGGAGCAATACAACTTCAAATGGGGACATTCTTACCTTTTTTGTAATGGCAGCGGTTTTTGCCATACCACTGTCACATTTGATGTGCTATAGAAGTGTAAACTGTAGCCAAAATTTGAGCATATTTATTTTGCACTATTCTGGTCATTTGATTAAGCTCGATGTAAGTGTGGTTGTGCCAAGAACCATCTACCTAGCACAGTGACCACAACCTTTTGTCACTTTGCCGAAATCGTATGAATATTTCTTTTTTAATGAATAGTGCATAAAAATACGTTTTTTTCATAAATGTGTACATCTTTCTTTAGCGTCGGTCGATTCCGCGAACCATTGAAGTACTTTTTTCTTAACTGCAAAGAATTACTATTACTTCATGCAAAGTAAAAAATAGTACAAATAGAATACATTTATTTTGACCATCAAACTCACCTCGATATCAGCGTATTCGTGCCAGGAACCATCTATCTACCTAGCACGACCCAACCTTAACCAACCTTTAGTGTCACACTGCCGAAACTGTATGAGTAATTACTTTTTGATTACAAGTACCTAAAAGTACATTTTTTTTCATGAATTTGTACCTCATTCTTTTGCGTCGGCTGTACTCCGCGAACCATTGAAGGACTTTTTTTTTTAACTGAGAAGAGGTACAATTATTTTATGTACGGTACAAAATAGTACAATTTCAGTACATTTATATTGACTATCAAACTAACCTCAATGTCAGTGTGGTCGTGCCAGGTAGCATCTACCTAGCACGACCCCCACCTTTTGTGTCACACTGCCGAAACCGTATGAGTTATTACATTTTAATGAAGAGTACATAAAAGTACATTTTTTTTCGTGAATTTGTACCGCTTTCTTTTCCGTCGGCTGTACTCCGCGAAACAAAAAGTTATTTTTTTTTAAATTGGGAAGCGGTACAATTTTTTTATACTCGGTACAAAATAGTACAATTTCAGTACATTTATTTCGACTATCAAGCTAACCTCGATCTGAGTGTGGTCGTGCCAGGTAGCATCTACCTAGCACGACCACAACGTCTATCTCACAACTCCGAAACCGTACGAGTACAAATTTTTTAATGAATAGTACAAAAAAGTACATTTTTTTTCGTGAATATGTACCGCAAAAGAAATAACAAAATCGTCCGTGGTCGTGCTGGGTAGTATCACACAAAACCCGCGAGTAATGAGGCCGACACTGCGAGCTCACCGCGACAAGTAGGTATTGTATAAAAACACGCTTGCAACTCGCTCGTAAATCGCCAGTGTGATTAAGACCCTTAATAGTAGTACGTATGTATGTATGTAGTACCTATTATTAATTGTAGATTTTGACTATAACAGTTTAGTAATATTAATAAAACAACTTTAACGGATTAAATCGCGTATATTACTAAATTTTAAGTCCCGACGTTTCGTAACCCTTTTCAGCGTTCGTGGTCGCGGGTAGTTTAGTAATATGATGAAATCACTAGACTTGTTTAGTGAAATGTTAAAATCGAGTTGCCTTAAAGCTTAGGGATTTGATGAAATCACTAAGGGATATGAGAAAGTCTAGCAGCCATTTCTATATTTTTTTAATTTCCCTAAAACGGCTTGGAGATTTGATTGAATCACTGAATTTCGCTAGGGAAATGACCGAGCGCGTCATTATTTTAGCACATCCCGGGAGTTGATCAGGGTTGCTAAGGGTTTTTATCTTATCCCTGCGACGCACAATTTTAGGTCTTCCGTTACCGAGACAATAAATAAAATAAACGGTGTACAAAATTTCACACCGTCAAGCTGGCGTACCCGGGAATTTCTTATAGAAAGAGCTCACTATATCTCGGCTTCTACGATAGCTAGAGAAATAAAATTGTAGGGCCCCAGGGTACTATCTTTTGAGATATAAAGCGTTTCCAAAAACAAAGCCGTTCCAGAGATACAAACGGTGTACGCCAGCTTGACGTCCGGTAGCGTACACCGTGAACGGGCCTTATATTTCAGAAAGTTTAAGGGTACTATTTTTTTCCCCTAGGTATTTCGTCGGTACTATTTGTGTACTATTTATTGGCTGCATCAGATTCTGAATATCTTTACGGTGTACGCTATCTTGACGGACACGATTTTATAATCTAGTGTAACGGGAATGTGGTACGACAGGAATCTGATAAATCGAGAATCTGGTATTTTGAAAAATCTGGTACTCTGGGAAAGCGGTATTATTGAAAATGGAATGTTTCCAGAACAATGTCGGGCTCGGTCCGGTACTGCAACCGCTGCGTGCTGGTGAAGCCCGACCGCGCGCACCACTGCAGCCTGTGCGGGCGCTGCGTGCTGAAGATGGACCACCACTGTCCGTGGGTGAACAACTGCGTGTGCTTCCACAACTACAAGTTCTTCATGCTCTTCCTCGGCTACGCGCTGCTGTACTGCGCGTTCGTGATGGCCACGTGTCTGCCTTATTTCATTAAGTTTTGGAAGGTCAGTCATTGGTTTTTGGTTGTCTATGATATTTAAAAGTGTTATATAGGGCATTTCTCCAGAAATATGTCTGCGGTCACCTCATTTTTCATACTAAACGTATGGAGACAGATGAATGAGTCGCAGACATATTTCTGGAGAAATGCCCTGTAGGTAAAAAACTTAACTAAAGCCCTTGTTGCATGCAGTAGTGTACGGAATTTATATGGAACTTATATCCTTTTTCTAATATGGAACGTGAGACCAAAGTATACAAGCGAGTAGTTCAACTTCGGCCGTTAGGAGCGCGCGACACGTATTCACACAGACGCACGATCGCGTGTTTGTGTGAGTGCGATCCATAGTGGAGCATTCTGACCCATTCTTAAATCTTTGCTTGTAGTGCGTTCGTACACGGCGCGCTCACATTCAAGCGCGCGATATACCTTTTATAGGAAGTAAATTAGTGCTGGGGACTGTGGTGAAACTGTCTATACGGACAGGTTACTATTACTGCCGTGCAGAACCTAAATAACAGTAAGTTAATACGATTTTCTTCACACTTTCTGTATAGTAATTGTCCGTTCAACTGGGCTAATGCTGTTAACGAATACAATGCCATTGAGCGAACAATGCCATTGAGAGAATACAATACCACAAAAAAAAATAACAATGCGTAACATACGAGTAAACCCGGGCGGTCTACCTGGCTCCCCGTTGAATCTGTAAAAGCAAAACGCATTATTATTTTTTTGTTTGAAAGCATTTGCCGCCTTATCATTACGGTCATAGAACCGATAATCCGTTGAAAGCTCATAGTATCTCTAAGTCTTTTCTCTACGGAATACGCACTTGCAGACCGTTGGGCGAATGTGAAATGCAAAACAAATTAAGATCGCACTTATCTATAACTGCATTTACACTTTACTGTCTAGTAAATAGAATCTAAAATCTAATGATCTTTCAAGGCAGTTATACTTTTTTGACACTATATTCTCGTTATCCTAATTTGTGGTTTACCTCTCAATGGCATTGTATTCGTTAACAGCATTAGCCCAGTTGAACGGACAATTACTACTTTAGGTTCTGCACGGCAGATTACATACAGGAAGCACATTCCTCAAGTTTCTTACCTATACCGCGGACTTGACCCGCGACCCCGCGAACCAATGAGGTTAGAGATAGTAATAGGAAATACGCATGATATGTTTTGTTTACTTTAATAAAAACTCATTCATATAAGAAACAGTAGGTAATTTTTTTTTTCGAATAACTAAAAATAACCAGGATATAAGCCATCAAAAATGTATCTCTATCTCTTTCTAGCAAACCAGAATATAGTATGGAATTTGTATGGCGGCCGTGTACTAAGACGTCATAGTCCATATCGGATCTCCGTCTAATCGCTGTCTAATTAATGCTGTAAAATGTTTATATCTTCCGTATTTCTCGATTTTAATTTTATTTTCACTTTATGACATCTTTTTTACGGTATTTTCATATTGTGTTAAGAAATGGGATTAAAGAAAATCACGCATTCTTATTCCACCAGTTAGTGCACGGTGGCGAAAGGTCTATTTGACAGTAGATGTCAAAATCTCGTGCTGTGATTGGTGGATAACAGAGAATGGTCAATGTAATGGGACGCTTATTTATCTGAAGTTCAGTGTAATCGTTGTTCAGTGTCATGGAAGCGGACTTTTATTTATAAAAAAAAAAACGCGATTTCTCTATTCACTAAACAACGCGTAATAACCTCAGAGAGTAATGTGTATCTACGCTATACTACAATAGCATCCACTGATACTCGATATCTCCAGGATCCCATTATCAGATCCTGATTTGGTTGCAATGGGGCAACCGCGCAATATACTGTTTCAAACTAAAAATAAATGTTTCCAAATCGGTCCAACCCTCTTCGAGTAATCGCGTATATTTGTATACAAGACGAATTGAGCACTGTCCTTTTGAAAATCGGTTAAAAACTTACGCATATTACGGGCCGAAATTCACGATTAAACAGCGTAATAATATTTTTATCTTATCTAAAACTAGCTGCGCCGGCGAATTTCGTTCAGCCTCAGAATTTTTATTTTTTAACAGTTATTCTGTTATTCGGGGCAGAAACGAACTCAATGAAATCAAAATCATAAAAATCGGTCCACCCGTTCTCGAGTTATACATGGTGTAACTAACAAGTCGTGTTTGCCGATTCCATACTTACTTACCTTGTTCCGGGTTTGCGCGAACTTTAGGTAAATAAATGTGCGATTAACATTTCATCATTTAAACTAACAAACGTACCTATTACACGTTTGTTATTTTAAAGCATGATGTGTTTTGTAGTTTGTACTATCTGTGTTTATGTAGGTACATTAGTTGATTGATAATGGAGCTTGAACTTTTAGCATAGGTACTTTAGAATTTATCTAACTCGTAACTAGTTTGATTATTTTCAGCTATAAACTATTCAGATATCTCAGATTTTGTCACCTCTAGTGTATGTCTTCTTATCTGGTCTAAATAATAAAAAAGTTTTACCTTCAAGATGCATCGTTTTTTACGCCGAAAACTGGTATTTTCACGTAAATGAAGGGATTGGGTCAAAAATTGGTAAGAATGTTTTTATCGAGTTTCTTAAAATAACATATTTCGGCAAAAGGTGCATCTTGAGAGTAAATTGTTTACTACTTAGAGGTTATTCTCTTATTACGTCACACATTAGTTCCACAAAGTGTGACAGCCAAGGGGGAGGGGGAGCAATAGTCGTCGTGACGTCACACCACAATAAGTAATCCAATTCATTACATTTTAAATTGAAGCCACAATTTCAGAATACTTGGGTAGGAGTGGTAGTAATAGTCGTATTGTCAGTACCAATGTGGACAAAGATAAGTTAAACAAAAACTTTATGGAGTAGTATGAAATGTGACGTCCCACCAAAGAAAGAAAGAAAGAAAGAAAATACATTTATTCATGACAGCACAAGATAAAAAACAAAAGAGTATACACATTAAATTAAAAATAGATACGCTGCCACAAAGGAGAGGGGGTTATATAAAAATTATGAATTTGTCGTAATATGTCGATGCCTTAGAGATCAGACTGCCAAATCTCTATCTATTGTTATGTTTATAATCCTCTTGACTAGGTCGCGGTCACTGCGGTTTGCACAATTATCCGGTTTACTCGCAGACCTTGCGGGCTTACAACGGAGCAAGCGTGATTCATTAATACTATATACGTAGATATTAGTTAATATGAAGTGCGAACAAGTATATAACGATACTTTATAGGTGTGATGTGACGAGTTAATAAGGTAAACACTGCCGTGCAAGACCTACATTACAGTAAGTTAAATGAGAATCGTATTCATAAGGTGGGTTTAGACCAAACGAGCGAATGCTCATTCTTCCCCCACTCTACCAAATGCGTTGTGTGTAAACAGAGACAAAGCATTCTTTCGTTGTTCTTCCTTATTTTGCGAAGATTCTAAGAGTGCTCGTGGAATGCTCGCTCGCTTGATGTAAACGACGGACGAGCGTACGAACAGTCGCCGAGCGGACCTGGGACCTGCTCGCTTCGGGGAGCGGTCTCTTCAAAGCGTTCTAGTGCTCGAGGGACTTGACCTATCGTTGTAATTATAGATTGGTCTCAAGAAAAATGTCTTCTAATGATAGAAGCTTACCAAAATGCCAGGCGTCTGTGGGATCCGACTTTTGTAAATTATAAAAACAATTGAGTCAGGATGATAAATGAAAAACTTGCAATTACAATATCAGTCTCAGAGTCAGATATAGTGACTCGTTCGCCTGATCTAAACATCTCTAGAGCATATGCTCTCGAATCCTAGTTCTTGGGTTGCATTCTTGCTCGCTGATATTCGTGTGGTGTAAACGCTGAGAACGAACTTTTGTTTACACTAAAAGATCAAGAATGAATGCTCTACTCTGGTTCTAGCTCTTTGTTCGTTTGGTCTAAACCCACGTTTACTGTGCTTTATGTTCTACACGGTAGAACGTACAGTCACCACACGGGAATGTTACGCCTTGCAACTGTTCTTAATTTAGCCGTGTTATTCAATAGGGAATATGCATGTTATTTTTTTGTCGCATTTCTTAACAAAATATGAAAATACCGTAAAAAAGATGACACAAAGTGAAAAGAAAACTAAAATCGACCGAGAAATACGGAAGATATGAACATTTTAAAGCACTAATTAGACAGCGATTAGACGGAGAGATCCGATATGGACCATGACGTCATAGTACACGACCGTCATACAAGCTCCATACTATATTTTGTTTTGCAAGAAAGAGATAGAGATAAATCTTTGATGGCTCATATCTTGGTTATTTTTACAGTTGTTCGAAAAATATTTTTTTCCTACTGTTTCTTATATTATTGAGCTTTTATTAAAGTACACAAAAAATATCATGCATATTCCCTATTCGTTAGCAGTCGTGTGCCCGAAGTACGCCCGATATGCATTACTACATGGTTAAATTAAGAACAGTGGCATGTGGCGTAAAATTCCCATGTGGTGACTGTACATCAAGGAGTCGAGTGGCTTGGTTATCCATATAAACAAAAAGGGGGTTAATAATCCAATGTAATGACATCAAATTTGGTTGAAATTATGTTGAGTTTTATAGCTTCTTACATTTTTAACCGACTTCCAAAGAAGGACGTCTCAATTCGTCTATATGTTTCTTGTCTGCTCACAGCAGTACGGCTGCTCCATATCAAAACAAGTGCTTTAGATCAAATTTTAAAAAGGGCGTAAAAACATAAACATAAAAATGTTGTTTAGCTCTTTTTTTAAATTTGTCTGAAGCACTTAGGTACTAGGTTTTTATATGGGGCAGACGAGTGTGTCTCTGAACTTAGGCCCGAAAATGTACGAGGAATCTAATCGGAACGAAAGTTTGTTATGATTAGGTTCGTCGTACGTTTTCGATAAGAAATGCTAACCCCATATTTCATGATATCTTATCTCGTGGCAGTATGGATGCACTTTGGTTAGAGACCATATTTAAATAGTTTTTAATTTATCAGATCTAATGCTAGTTTAGCTTTGATTTCCGATGACTGCGTTAATATCGCATTAGACTTGTAAGATAGATTTTATCTATATAAAAACTTTATTCATCCACAAACGTACATGACTCAAAAAACACAAATAGAACATGAGCAATTCCAGATAGAGTATTCTAGATATATAACACTTTAAGCTTCCAATAAGTAAAATGAGATAAGAATTGACAGTTCAACAAAATTTTAGAATAGCCACCGAGAATTATGTGTCGTGGTATAGAATAGGCGCTGACTCAGCATGATGCTCCGGGTACGCAGCGCTGATCTTCCGTCAGAGCCTTTAAAACTAACACTACGCCGAACAACCACGGCAACGCTGTCTACATTTATTACACTCACGGGCAATGAATTCGGGTCATTTTCTATGAACGATTATACAGGGTGGGAGGGACTATACCGACAAACTTTAACTATAGATTCTAACAACTATTAGGAGTAAAAAAAGTTATGTGATGTATAGTCAAAAAACGCTTACTTTCAGAGATATTCATTATTTTTTAAATGAAACCTCCCAAGTGTGTAACAAGCCCTAATAAATGTGACTAAGATAGTTTTACAATTTTTTTTTAATCCTTTAACTAAACAGCAATTAACCTTCGCAGTATTTGATGGTAAGCGACTACGAGGCCAAACAATTGACCTTTCGTTTCCATTTTAGATTTTTTTTTTCTTTTTGATAACTTTTCCTCCAGTAAGGACATGTTTATAACGAGGGGCTGAATTTACTGATTTATTTTGTTCCATAAGACTATTCATGTAAAATGTCAATATTCGACCCATGTTGATATAACATTATTTACTCGTCACACCACCAGGAATTCATGGCTAAAGTATGTCGGTATAGTCCCTCCCACCCTGTATACAACATTACCAGAATTCATTGTCCGTGAGTGTATATATTACGCCTCTAATATAACACACCTAGGGCGGGAAAATAAAGAGTGACCCAGATCGCAGGTGTTTGTGGCCCGAACAGCAAGCGAGGGTCACAAAATTGCAATCTAGAGCTTTCTTTGTTATCACCTGTGCTGTGTACATAATTTTGCCTTTTCCCCTGGCTAGGACATACCACTTGGGCATTTCTATTTATCTATCCTTGTACCCAATTAAGAAATTGTTAGCGTGGAATGAAATTTTGTCCTTGTGGTACACACTTTGCCAATGGTTAAAATAAAAAAAATAGTACTAAGCAGAACAACTCTTAACAAAATTAACAAAAAGTAAAGATTTATACTGTTTGTTACGTATTTGTTTAATTTTAAACATTGAAAAAGTGCGTAACCAAATGGACAACATTTAACGTTAACAGTTTCCTAATTGGGTATGCACAAGTAAAAATTGAAATGCCCAGTTACGGCCTAAGGAGATTAAAAACAATTTATAAATTTATACCAATCATTGTTTTAATTATTATACATTTTAGTGAAATTGACTAATAATTAAATAATATGTAAATGTATCTTCAAGTAGACATTGTATGACATTTCCAGATGTATCAAGAATACAGGAATGCCCACTGCGACCGGTTGATTGCGAAAGGCACAATAACTAAAATATGCACGGACTTGCTCGTAAAATGATTTTGATTTACCTTACTAAGCTTGTACATCCTTATAGGCACAGTGTAGTTGGCTAGCGGATCCTTCTGTTCTCTATATACTAGAATATCTACGTCATTATCTATACATACGTCATCCTCCAGGTTGACGTCACAATGAGGAGAGTAGTTGAAAAATTTGATGACTTGGGTATGGCTTCGGTGGCGCGTGGGAGCGCGCCTGTGTTAGCCCGGAAAGCCATTGGAGATGCAGGTTCGAATCCTGCCAAAGGCACATAATTTTTCAACTTTTCTCTTCTAATAAAATAACTAGAATATCGGTTTCTTATACCAGATCCCTAGTCACTTTGTACGTTTAGTCGTAAAATCTATTAATTGAATGTATCTAAATAGTAGTTTATGTGACTGTTACATAATGAAAGGCTTTAAAATACGAGTGTAGGCTTATGAAACGGCCCGACAGGTGAGTTTCATAATAACATCACACGAGTGTTTTAATCCCTAATCACGTGCAGTTACATACACAGCTTTATCTACACAACTACATATTATAAGCTCTTTATGATGAGTTCAAAAACTGCAGATTAAAAATTTCAAATGGTGAGAAATGAAAACTTTTTTCACGCATGTCTAGCAACCGTACTTTTTATTTTTAAATTCCTACCAAACCAGAACCAGAGTGGGCCTCTACTAACATTTCGTTCGATATCAAGTAACAGTCAATCAATTGACATTTAATTTCCAATAAAACGTCATTTCTACTGATATTAGAACTGTGGTTAAATCAAATTGCTTTATTTTTCAGAGATGTTCGAAATTTGTACGTTATAATAACATCGAATTCGATGTTATTATGGAGCAGTAATAACATTTTCACAGATAAGAAATTAGTTATTATTATTTGTTTTTGAACGCGATATAGAGAGTTTATGGTAGTGTGTAGATAAAAGTGTTTTATAATAGTATTACTTCCTTAAGACTGGTATATGTAAGGTGCGAGGGTGTGGTACTACAAAACTTGACTAGTCACCGTTACCTCGCATCTCAAACATATCCCGGTTTTCAATTAGGTTGTACGCCTAAACATAGCGTAATAAAATCATGGTATAACGTTTACAAATTAGTACCCGCGACCAGGATAGATTTTGTCATGATACTATCTTCCTATGACTCGCACCTTATATCGTGTTTAGAGAACAGAAGGATTAGTATGTGGTTGCATTACTCAATACACTCCGTAGCGTAGTGACTCATATTGACCGGCTTGTGCCCGTATCTGATAAGCTGATAACGTGCACGTAACGACACGAGACTCTCACGCATATATTAGAACGTTCATCGCGTAAAACGGTTTACGTTCAGGTTTATAAACCTACTTTCCCGATAAGCCAATTTTCCGATCTTTTTTGATGACTTGTTTGGTGTAGTAGCCATAAGATATGTAACAGGCAATGGAGCCCTAATACGGGGTGATTTTTAGGGGTCCGTATTTTATTTATTTATGGCAAACATATTTTTACACAGCATTACAGATAAAATCCAATACGCTGTAAAAAAGTATAGACAATAAAACTACAAAAAACTTAACTAGATATGCTAACAGGAAAACACTAGAAGGCCTGTCTGTTAATGAGTGTAAATCTAAGTACAATAGAAGATACTGTAAAGTAACCTTGAAGTATACCTTGGCCCGTTGTAATAAGGTTCACAGATGGACGGTTAAGGGTATTTGATTGTACGCGCTCTGATACTTTATTCTATGCCACACCTGGCCATAAAGTGGCTTTTACCGCACGCTAAGTGTACGAAAAGCCGCTTTCTAGCCAAGTGTAGACATAAAATAATGTGCGCAACACGGGAGGTAATAAAGAAAGCCCTCGATCGCATATTTACGTCCCTCGCTTGCAGCTCCGGCCGCAAACATATGCGATCTCGGTCTTTCTTTTTTTACAATCCTAGTTGTGTAATGTACTATAGATATTAGTCCACTTGCAGCGCCGGATTTCCGTCTAGGCCTACAAGGCCACGGCCTGATATAAGCCCAAAAGTATGGCTTGTCTTCTCAATACCAAGTGCCTAGGGGCCTTGGATCTTTAAATACAGGCCTGTCCGTTAGGGTGGATCGGCCTACTATGAAAAAATTTTTTTTTTACTATAATTGAATGGGCTTTTGTCAAAAGTTGCTTACATACCTGAAACCTCATAATACGAAATATTTTTCAAATCGGACAGTAACAAGTACTCCCCCAACTCACATAAAGTTTTAACAAACTAAAGCTAAATTGCCTGTCGCGTCTTGGTTTCGATTTTTAATAAAAATTAGGAAAATTAAAACAAAACAATAACATTATGACTGATTTGTCATCTGGCAACATTTTTCTACTTAAACCTTAAATAAAGAAGGTATTAATAACTTCAACATTAATTTTATATACCCTACACTATCACAATAAATGACACATTAACTACAATCTGATTCTCTAACGTCAAATCAACACAAACATTGATAAAACAAAATATTTAAAATGTCTTTGTCTACATTACGAAGTGATTTAATTTGCCCTAATATTTGGTCGTGGGAGAGAACTAAAAGTTAATATTTATTCCAAGCTCTTGATGGGCCTGCAACAGAACCACGCAGCTTTTCAGGACCAATAGGAAAACTGCTAAAGGACTGCGAAAATCTTCCTTTAGTGGATACTCAAAGTCAGACAAAAATAAGATGTTTTAATATTTTTTACATAATATTATAGTTACCACTCTAAAATGGCGGTTGCGTCACTTTTCAGTTAGCTTGGGGCAGTACTTCCTGAAATATTTCAGTTATTTTAATTATACAGATTTAAATGTTTTTGTGAGTAGCAACTTTCTATTACCTGCCAAAATCAAAATTTGAAAAAAAATAAAATCGATCCACCCTACTGTCCGTTTGACGTTCGAAAACGTTTAATTCCGTAATATATGCGGTATCTATTGACACCTTGTATATTTCTGGTACTAATTAATACAGTTTTTGGCAAAACGCACGTGTTGAGAAATGTATATTTTCGGGAAAGTGGTTATTCTGTCTAAACCTATTCGTAGGCCGTGTAAATCATTGTTAGTTTCTTTTCGTTTGGTCTTCCACATTGTTTGAATCCGTTCCGTCGTCGCAGTGGGCACGTTTATTGTGAGGGTGTTCAAGCAGTGTGGAATATTGCTTATCTTCGTAACGCCCGAAGGTTCTTAAGCCCTTTTCAATCGGATTACATCTATTTCCCTATGTTTGTTACCTGTAAATAACAGGTATTCAAATTTTACTGTCTTTTTGTATGATGAGTGTTACGAGGATAATGTATGTATGTCTGCACTAGCCCTTATCATAGCTATACCTACGTTATTTAGATTCGTTATTTTTACTTTACGACGTAAGCAAATCGTATTGTTCAGTAAATCCCTTGGTTGAATTAATTTGTTTGTTTAGAAAAAAAATTAATGCTACAAAGTGATTAAATAACATTTTAAAGTTATGCTACTATTGTACTGTATGGTACCTACCTATGTGAGCATAAAGTATTTCCTGCTTAAAATTATATTTCATAAAGGCAATTTATTATTTTTAATGGCACTTAATTTACATTAACTTTAACACGGTCCTATATACCATTTAATATAGCGACTCCAAGGGTACATAGAACGTGCCTCGAGCACAGGTTAACTAACAATGTTGAACAGACCTAGGTTTTCGACTAATGTGTCCTGTAGACTTATTCGCAACTTCGTCAGCCTCGACCTTTTTCTCTCGTGAAAACTAGTAATAAGAGTTCGTAATTGGAAGTCACAATATGTCGGCCCGCTTGCCACCTCGACGGACCACAGCGCGACCTGTGACAAAGTATAAAGACCGACAAGTAGTCATACTTCGTCCTTTTAGGAGCGCGGGGTACGTATCCAAGGTTGAGGCGCATACAGTTTTATTTGATTAAAAAAAATAAAAATAACTGGCCAAGAGCATGTCGGACCATGCTCAGTGTAGGGTTCCATAGCCGTAACTATAAGGTAAAAATACGATGTAAAAAAGTACAACAACAAAAGAGCGTATCTTCATAGCAATTACGTCCTTTTGTTGAGAAGCGCAGTTTATCGGCAATAACTCAAAAACGGTTAATTCGATCTTGTTGAAAATAATTTTCGTTGAAAGTATTAATTAAGCGTTGCCTTCGTGATTTTTTTCATATTTTTCGGACGCACGGTTTAGAAAATAGAGGGGGGGGGGGGGCACAATTTACACAACTTTCGGAGCGATTATTTCCAAATACATTCACTTAATCAAAAACATTACTTAGGAACCTTATAGTATTTTTTAAAGAGCTGTCGAACTATGTACCACACGTTGATATTTGCTGAAAAATTTTTTTTTTACTGTCTTTAACATAGTATGGAGTGCCCCCCCTAAAAATATTTATTTTAATTATTTATATACCAAACTAAGTAGCGGCTCATAAAACACACCTATATTCCAAATTTCATCAATATCCATCATGTAGTTTCTGAGTAAAATGCCTGTGACATACGGACAGACAGACAGACGGACGGACATGACGAAACTATAAGGGTTCCGTTTTTGCCATTTTGGCTACGGAACCCTAAAAAGATTAAAAAAGTGAATAAAAAAAAACTGTCTAAATACCTGGCGCACAAGGGCGTAGCAAGGATTTTGTTAAGGGGGGAGCAGGCATAGACAAACCAAGAATATATCTAAGGTAAATGCTGCATGAGCAACGGGACAGCCTCTTCGTACCTCGCTACGCCCTTGCTGGCGCAGACAGTGACATCCGTATTGGGACATTCTTATCCGTTCGTAAAACTTAGCTTGCAGTGCGTTCGTTTATGGCGCGCACACATACAATCCGCGCGATGTCCCTTTTGTAGGAAGATTGCTATTATACTACTGTGCCTACCATTATGAACTGGGTAATTCTTAAAAGCACTTCAGCCGCCGCCACAACCTGTTACTAAAATGTCATTTGCGGCTATTTTGTAGAACTCAAAGCCGTTTACAATTCATATCAAATTCCTTTAGATTTGCCTCAGGAAATCGTCAAAAATTTAGCCATGGTTGTGACGGGCCGTTGAAACTATATGAGAATTACCCAACTGTTACTAGTTCATGGGTCAGTTTATTTTAGGGGCGACATTGGTGGCTAAATTGTGAAATAGCTTACAAGAGAGTAGTTCAAAACGTAGGTTTGTTGAAAACAATGTTTCACTACCGGTCGACCGGTATACTTGTACAACCCATAAATTACCTGCTTTGCTTTAAAGTTGACGGAACATGCCCTATCGCATTAAGTTCGACTGTACGCTAAGTTTCCTTTTGTACAGAGGCATGATGGTACATTTTCTCATACTCTTACCATTCTTTTTATTTTTTATTGTCTTAAACTGGCAAACGTGAATGGCCTACCTGGGCCCTATTTAATAAACGTTACAATCCTACAATTTTGTAGAAAAGTAACAGATTTGTCAAATTGTACTACAAGTGATGTCTAATAAACCTTACAAATATGTAAGAAATTTACGTATTTATAAACTCACAATTATCGCAATTACAAGTACTGTTTAATAAAAGTTTACACATGTAGAAAATGCCCGTAGATTTTGATGACAATATTGTACTTACAAAAAAGTAATTGTAGGGTACAATTTACATAAAATGTAAGTGTTTGGTGTAAGTTCTTAATAAAAAAGGTAGATTTCTTACTCTTCAGTTTAGCATTTTAGTGTTACACGGAGTACTTTCTTGTTGGTTTGGTTTATTAGTAAAGTCATGGATAACAACAACAACAACGTAACGTAACTGACATCTCAATTTTATTATCCTCAATTTTTTTTATTATTATTTTATGACTTTATAATTCTAATTTTTTTGTCTTGTATTGTCTTCACGTAATGTTAATTATTTTTGGATGAACATTTTATGTTATTAAATAATATTGTAATTGTAAAATATATAATTACTGAATTGCGCCCAAATGTTGGCACGCCTGCTTGCATTGCTGAGCACATCGGAAGTATCTATTTTATATAAGACCTATTATACCTACTGTGTTCTAGCACATACATTATTTGACGTTTGAACAAAATTACAATTCTATTTCTAGTATACTAGAATAAAGACATGTTATTCAGTCGAAAAACTATAAGTCATATGATATGAAAATCAACAAGCTACCATCACTACTCTCACTACTTGTTGTTAAAACCATGTTTAATATTATTTATTTATTATTGTTTAGGTTGTAGGACACGCTATTCAAGTTTTGACACACCTTAAGCCCACCTGTCGGAATTGTACTACAATTTACATAATATCTAAACTTGTAATTACAATCGTGTGTTTAATAAAGCAGTTTTCCCTACAAATATGTGAATTGTCACCTGTACAATGAAAATGTTTATTAAACAGATATTTGTAAAATTGTAGTTACAATACTACAATTATGTAGGTTTTCCACCATTACAAATTTTTAACTTGTAATATTTATTAAACATAAATTTGTAAAATTGTAGCCTGTAATCTACAATTTACAATTTGTAACTTGTATTGTTTATTAAATAGGGCCCTGATGGAAAGTGGTCACCTAAAGACATTTGCAACGCTGGACGCGTTGCCAATGCGCAATTTAGGCAATGCTAAAAGATTTCTGGCCATAAATAACCGTTTTGGCTAGCAAAATTACAGGCTAACCAATGCTGTTTGTAGCAGGGCGAGTTCGGCAGCGCAGCCAACGCGGGCCGCTACCACATTGTGTTCGCGTTCTTCGTGGCGCTCATGTTCGGCATCTCGCTCGGATCGCTGTTCGGCTACCACTGCTACCTCGTCGCCACCAACAGGACCACGTTAGGTACGTATCATCATCATTAGCCCGCAGTCGGTCACTGCCGGACATAGGCCTACCCTAAATTTACGACACCACACTCGATCCTCACCTGACATGTATTTCCTCTTAGTGCTTATTAACCGACTTCAAAAATGAAAAGTTCTCATTTTCTTTTTTTTTAACTAGGTATGTATGTTCTCCAAATACTCGAAGACAGCTGGACTGCTGGACCGATTCGGAACATTATAGTTTTTTGTTTGCTATACTTCCTAGGATCCGATTGTATACTAAGTCAAGATTCCATGATCTTATAAACCTTCAAACTTCTATTTAATAAACAAATGCAAGGGTTACTATAAAAAAACCCAAATCGCTTTATAGTTTCCTCGATTTCTCCAATTTCCGGGCGAGTTATGAGCGAAGTTCCGTACAAATGTCGCTTTCTCGCTCTCTCTCGCCCTCGCCCGCAGCTCGCCCGCAAATCGTAAGTGTGATAAGGCCCTTAGAGAAATCGGGGAACCTATATAGCGATTTAGGTTTTTCTATAGTAACCCTTGCATTTGTTAATTAAATAGTTTGAAGTCGGTTACATTAAATTTTTATTTTTTAATTGTTTTTGTGATTGCAATAACAATAGCAATGTTTTCGACAGTTTTATTTCAACTTATCATTCGAAATAGGACCACTTACAGTATAAACTTAAGACACCTTGGACTGCAGTCACTTCTATGGACTGCGGTCCAAGTCCACAGAAGTGACTGCAACTCCCATAGTCCAACACTGGACCTACAACATATGATTAAAAGCTCAGGTTTGTTTACAGATATGCTCATTGCCTACCGCCGTTCTGGTAGGGCCGCTAGTCAGTTTGTCGGCCATATTGTCACGTCGTTGGTCAATGGTAAATGCAGTCACTTCTACCAGTGGTTGCGATTATCCTGTTAGTTAGGAGTGTAACGTAGAATTATGTTCAATTTTACTATACACTGTTGGTTATTAACGGTTTTTACAAGCTTTTATTTAGTTTCACCTGTCCCGGCGTCTGTGTGATCAAATCTTGTAAGTCAAATTTAATCCACTTCCCGGTTTCCGATTGAGCTGAAATTTAGCAAGGATATGTAAATCAGATGAGATGACAATGCAATATTATTACATAAAGCTGATCTGATCATGGAGCCGGATGGTAGCCATCAGTGCCGTGGCGTCAAATATATTCATAGTAAAGCCGGAGCAGATTTGGATTACTTTTTCTTCAGGAGTAGTAGACATTCCAGTCATATGCTTTAAAATAGACAAGCCATTGGGAATCGGGTTCTATGGACGCTACACCACTGGTAGCCATAGGATCTTCTAAAATGCACAAACTAAATACACCGTGTTTGAGCTCATTTGATTAGTTTTGATGCGCATTTTACGATTACACAGAAAAAGTACAGCCGGTAATTAAAAAAAAAAACCTTTTTGACAGAAACTTATTTAAAAGCTGATTACGCCTGTCAAATGATTGATGTTGACAGCAGTAATCTGCCGTTAATAACTAACAGGACGGTGAATTTGAGCCTTAGTGTCACTAATGTCGGTAGTCCTCGAAATGGTAGAATCGAGCCTTGAAACCTATTCGCAAAGTAACTTAACAGAATTGAAAAGTTGTTACGTTTCGATTGATCAGTGAAAATGTGGTTTTCTTTACACCTGACTGGAAACAAATGTGGTTGGGCTATATTATGGAATTCGTCAGAACTAATTTCTTACACTGGCAACAATTATATGATTGTCATGTCAATGTTGCTCAGTGATAGCAACTTAACAAATGCAGCACAATTTTGCTCAATGATACATAATGAATAACATAATGAATCAATAAATAGCAAATCAAATGTCCTTTAAATATCCGTAAATGAGTGATATCGATACCTTTAGACTCAAAGGGCGTAAGCTCCATTTGAACCTACGGCGTTTACGTCCTTTGAGTCTAAAGGTATCGATATATCAATGTCTAAAAGAGCGCCCGCTTGACTACCCACATATATTCCTCGTCAGGCTTTATTTGTTGTCATCGTGTCGCACTACTTATTTTCGTTTAGGGTAGAAATATACATGTGTTATTAAGGAAGCAGGTATTTAGGTAGTTAAATATTTTGATGGTAGATTGAATACTGTAAAAAGTTTCTAGACATCATTATTTTAGATATATGAATTTACATTAGAACGATAACTACAGTGCGACTACTCTATAGTAACCTTCCGATTAAAAGTCAAATTTCTATGAAAATGTGACTTTTAGATGGAGGAGTTGCCATGCACTCTACTGTGGTTCAAAAGTTGCCACAGATTCGAAGATTTTTTTTTAGGAATCTTCCAAGTGTCGACCTTCATGATTATCCCGCGACAGAACATGCCCTGTCTCTTTCGCACTATATTGGATGTAACGGGATGGGTATTATTTGTCGCGTGACAAAGACTGGCGCATCAGTTGTGCTAGAGGCACAGATAGCATCATTATCATTTTTATCCATTCATGGTAATCAGAATTTGGTTATCTTAATGTAAACGTCAGTGATAATTGTGTTGATCGTTGCGACTAATCGCTTTCTCTTGTATGAACATCCTTGGCACATGGTTATATACAATCAATAGCGTGTGCGTATACATACATGTGCGAACGTAATTCGCCGAATTCGAACTGTGTACTAATGACGACGCCAGTTTTTAGCGTCCTGTACCCAAACGAGTGCCGAATGCCGCCTAATGTAAGATTCTCACTGACCAAGCCGCGCCGGGCTCCCATACTAGGCTTGACGGCACCCGAGCGCAGCCGACTGCGTCCACGTGGAGCCGACCCGATGCCCGGCCGTGTGCTACAATCAAGTTTAATTACTCTATTGACGCTTCAATATCAAGCACATTGCAAAATGCGCTCAGGCCCGGCCCGGTCAGCGAGAATCGTACATAATACGGCCTAGTCGGCTCACATGGGCGATAGTCTGCGACTAGGAATGAGGCCGGGCAATCAGATTTACCAGATCAAACCACTAATAATGAAACAAACAAACACTATTCAAATATAATGTTCTTGCGTCGACATTTTGTAACTATGTTGTAATTGTAGGTGATCAAGTGAGGCTCGATTTTTCTATAGCACTAATCGACAACTATATATAAATGAGGCCGAATTCTCGGCTTCACCGACGAGTAGATACATCTCCGATACGTACTCTCGTAAAGTTTAGGTATTTTCACCGCCGATTCCAACCACTGCCAATGTATTACGTGAGGTTAATAAAATCCTGCGTACAATTTCAGAAGCGTTCCGTGCGCCGATGTTCCGAGGCGGCGTAGACCAGAATGGGTTCTCCATCGGTGCCTACAGCAACTTCAAGGAAGTGTTCGGCAACCACCCGCCGCTGTGGTTGCTGCCCGTCTTCACCAGGTAAATACTCTGCTTATTTTGGGAGAATGGGAGTTGATAAAGGCTTTACGGCAACCGGGCTCTCGCCCGTGTTTCCGTGACGGCGGGCGGTTGCCGAACAGTTCATAAATAAAACTGTCACTTCAAGGTGTTTGGTAACCACCCGCCGCTGTGGTTGCTGCCTGTCTTCAGCAGGTAAATGCTCCGCTTACTTTGGGACTACAGAGGGATTAATTGTCGAGGCTTAAATCGAAAGGGAATCCACATAGTGTGTTTCCATTCCACAACGTTGGGTGGTTGCCGAATATAGTTTTGTCGGCACAGACTACTTCAAACTGTTCGGCAACCATCTGCCGTTGTGGTTGTTGCCTGTCTTCACAAGACAAATGCTCTGCTTATTTTGGGAGGAGGGCGGTTAGTCGAGAGTTACGTTAACATCCTAAGAGGGCTGGAATGGGAAAGTTGTGATTGCTGTCACTATCTCCGTCCCACTCATTTTTGCTTGTACAAACTTACTGGCACAACTTTTCTGGGTACAAAACTGTCAGCAGCCTGCCTGCTTCATCAGATAATACTGGTCATCTTTCGGAAAAGGAAAGTGTGTTGAAGGTTTATGACAACACGGCTCTCGGTGTGGAGGGATCATTTTGCACGATACTTTCTGACACTGTTTGCGGGAGAAATTGCACATTTAAATTCACTAATTTCAAGAGTTAACAATTCGTTCAGTCCACAATAAAATTATCTACCCCTACAAAACAAATAGTACTTACATCCGGTCTGTTTATCTAACCTAAGGGCTCTCATGATGATGTAGTAACGTCGTATTTGTTTCTACTTATTCACAATTGACAACATTTCATTTTAAGAATACTTTAAAATGTATATACTATTCGAAAGCATTTTGTCTCCTGAACACTACACTATTTTTATAATTTTTTAATATTGCTTAATATAAAAAATACAAATGAATAAAAAATATGTTCTCATTTTACCAGTTCTACGGCACAATAGATGAAATGCCAGTGCCTTTTGCCACAGAAAAAATAAGCTATCATAATTTTGAATTTGACATTGTCAATGAATACTGTCAGATCGCTTACTTTTTATCGATCGCGATAAGACTAAAGTAATTGTTTATTCTACCGTAGAACTGTAGTTACGCCCTTTTAGAATAAGTGAATATTAATATATTAATTATAAATTAATTACAAATCCTGGTGAAACAAATAAACTATCAGCGTATTCGTATTTTCAGGCCAAATACAGAGAACCAATAAAATTAAAGGCTCAAAATAATGAAAGGTTGTCAATTTCTTTAAATTTGAGTCAACGCTGAAGATGTGTACAGAACATTCTTCATTGTACTCGTAGATACTATGTAGCGGACATATGTTTATTTATACAATATCACGATTGAACTAACATTTAGCTAGAAAATACATTTGCAATGAACGAATCTTAGTTCAGTTTTTAGTGAGGATAAAATCATCCATCCTGAAATTGTATCCTTCATCCACATACAAGTCTGGAGATTTTTGTGGTTACGATATTTCGAAGACTTTTTTATTCATGAAGGGACTAGTTCCGTTCTAATCAAATTGCCCCTTGCATTTGACCGAAAAAATAACTTAAATTTGCTTGTAACGCCTATGAAGATATGCATGAATTTACCCGATCAAAATTAACACTGAATTGCTAGAATATAAGTGTAGGTACCTAGGTATGAATCAAACAGAACGAATCATAATAAGGAATATGTTTATAGTTAAGGCAGGCTTCCACACATTACCAAAATAGACAGAAAATAGAAGTCCTGACTGATTTATGATAGCATAAATCTTTTCACGTATTAAGCTGAAATTTTACGTAGGGGTCCATATTAAGATTTAGACAAGAAATCAGGCCCGTAAAGTACTTATTTAACCTTTAATTTTAGCTACGTGACGATATGTAACAGCGACTAAGACGATTAAAAATAGCTGATGCCGTGACGTGCAAGAAATAGGGAACGTGCACGACGAAGGTGCTGCCAATTAGCGCCACCAATTTAAATCATATACCCTCTCATACTGGGGCTACATTGTCGAAAACGCCGTTAATAACGTTAATTTATCGCGTTGAAGTACGATTAACGTCAGTGTAGCTACGACTTACTATATTTGACATTGACACTTACATATTATCATTGACATTGACAGCTTGATTTGACAGGGGCGATAGTTACCTTTATTGTCCGCCCGTGTCTCTTTTGTCGTTTAGTGCTGCCACCTATAGTTCGTGCACGTTCCCTATAGCATTGCCACACGAAAAATAATTTCTACTAACTTCTGGTTGAAATTTTTAGAGATTCGCTTCCTACAGGTTTGTTCCATAGACTGTGGGTTAGAACTGTGTGCATGTTCTGTGTGCAAAAAGAAGTGAATGACATTCTAACCAGCGACCCAGGGTTTTAGATAGTATTGGAATAACAGTGTGTATATTTTTATTGTTATAAGGTCTTTGAAAAGCACATTCACATTATATTTATTAGTACTAATTTATAGTAAATGGTATTTATGGTTTATTTTATTTTAAATTACGATCCTGTTTAAGCTTACTAATCCTTAAAATTTTCTCTATGATTAAAATTTTGGAATGTCTTTAACTAAATAAGAAAAATATACTATATTGTAAAATTAGTAAGCTTAAATGGATTTATCTAATAGGTTCATCAGCAGTAAGTGGTTTTCCTCTTAAAAATCATCTCTCAAAGTACAAAAATTAAAATTCATTTTCATCTTGCAGGTCATCATTTTGTATAAATAGTTGGCTAGACTTTGGATATGTATATATACGTAACTAACACATACATCATCATCACGGCTCTCACGCTCGCTTTTCCTGTATTTACAAACTATAAGATAATCTATTATATATGTTGTAATGTTGCTATATACTACGAAATATTTATGGTATTAAATCGCAAATAACTATTGACAGGATTCAATAATTTTTAGTTCATGTTAGTTATCGTAAAAATTAGGTTGGGGAAAATTGTCTTATCCTATCTTTCTTCCATTTTGATCTGTGCATGCAATGGTGTTATATATTTTAATACTTTATACATATTTCTTAAAAAAAAATAACGCTCACTATATCCTGCACCCTTATATACCCAGGAAATGAATACACATTTCACTAAAACTCCTAAGGGTTGCGCACTGCGGCCACGTTTAAAATCCCACTACTGATGTAAGAAACACATTAAAGTGCTTCACGCACTGATCCAAATATATAGATAGTTCTTAACGACGTCAACACTGGCGATCTAATGACAATGCCAGTCATCTTATTCGTAAACGATTTTGTCAGTTTGGGTGACGGGTGCGTATTCCCGGTTCGGCGGGAGCACCAGCTTCAGACGTTCACGACGCCGCAGGAAAGCTACGATTCTATGGGCACCACGCGCTCAAGGTCAGAGAAATCCCCAGAGTTCAATGCACTCGACCCGCACGTACCTTGAGAACAGCCAAACCCTGTTAGTTATGCTCCGATGCATCGGAATACGGTTAGGGTGCCGAGACCAGGAGTGGTGTTATAATAGGGCCGTTGAAATCTGAGCTTCGGGTTGTAAAACTGTTAGTGGACACGAATAGGCAATGTCAACGCCGTGCCCATACGGTTAGCATAAGATCGCTACAACACCATTAATATATTTAAGTGTGAGCGGAAGGTCTGATAACGTTTTATAGCTCCATAGCTTAGAATTACTAAACACCGTCATTTTTCGCGGAATATGTATGATTACATCAAATAACTGTGCGTTTGATTGAGTTGAAATTTGTTTATGTTAATCGTTTAAATGTACGAAAACGATATGAGTAAATTGTTTGTGACATTACGAGCTTCTTAGCTTGCCATTTATGCCAGTGAGAAAATCATATAAGACTTTCGATTGAAACCTATACCCTGCTTTGGGCCACATAAAATTAATTAAAAAGTGTATTTTACGGCGGTTACAAATATAGACCAAAACTTACTAGTACAGAAGCCTTAAAAGATCATACTATATTACTTTATACATTCACTTGCAATTTTCATAATACAATAAACATGCTTAATCTGTAAAAGAAAGGAATAAAGGTGTGTTATTTTAAATATACATATTTCGCGAATGGTGGAGGTGCGGTTTGGTGGCTCTCAAATTTGTCTTGTTATTTCTCTCGGCGTACTTGCCTTGGGTGGGGGAGTGTAGTTCAGTGCTAATGTCATGTGTTAGATGTAACGATTTCTTGGTATAAAATAAAGGTTCTTTTTAATGTTCGTCGTTATTTTGACAAGTCTTTTAGCGCCCAATTTGTATGGGTATGAATAGAAAATCGTTATCTTTGTCAGACGACTTTCAGCACTTGTGAAGTCATTTTTATGCTTATTCTTATTAAGTCTGAATCAGTGCATTGTTTTTATAGATTAGCTTTAAAGGTGCATAAAATTGTTAGTCTCTCAATTTTAGACTATTTTTATATCTTATAGGAAACATTGTTCTTTTATATAGGTGTTATATATCTAGGGATCAGTATATAAAATACTGATATTCAAATAGATGATGTAAAAAAGTTAGAATGAAGTCCGAATCTTAAAGGTTAGTGATGTTTTATACACATATATTGATATTGTTATAATTATACTGTAGGTGCGTGCTATTTTCTTATCATGCATACTTTTGTATGCAATTTTCTCTAATTAACGTTACTGGGTAGACAACGAGGGTACTTAATATGAATACTCTAGGTATGCATCCGTATCTACTACTTTTTGTAGTGCTTATACGATGAATGCATCCTTTGCGTTGACATTTTCCACTTCTTGATTTCTTTATTAATGATCTTAGGATTTTCTTCTTAAATACTTTAATATAGGAAGTCTTCTATTATATGTACCTGATACATAATATTTTTCCGTAAAGCGTTCTCAAGTTACGTGGGGTTCGTGCTGATTTTTTTTTAAATTTACAAATACCATTTTCCAATAATGATTGTTTATAATATTGTATGCGAATTGCTTAATAATGCATTTATTATTTTTGAGCTATATACAACACACAAGACTGATAAAGTTAGAATGAACCTATAAATTTGTATGTTTTGTGCACAATAAACCAATTTTTCATTTATTTCGTTTTTTATTTTGTTACACTGACGCTATGAACGCTTTGTCCTGTACTCGGGTGGCTGTACCAAGAACCAGCTTGTTAAGTAGATTAAACAGCTTATATACAATTTAGAAACATATAGCAAGCAAACGGATACCTCCTTTCATACATATTTTTAAGTACAGCTGGGCGATTCTCCGAGCGTTTTGACCGCGCGGTTTGACAATCATTATTGTCCGACGATTATTTACTATAACGAAAGGACAAATCGGGACAATTTTGATAAAACTAGACTTAAACTTGGGACTGTTTTTCGGTTTCATAAAAAGTTAACTCTAGGCATCGTTTATTTGAACAATATTTACTGAGACAATAATGACGAAAATAAAACACCGTAAAAACGCTGAATATTGGCCCAGCTACATTTTCATAAAACCTTTTTTTTGCGACAATGGGCTAGACGACTAAAAAAACTGTTTAGTCCGTCAGTTAGATTATTAAAAAAGATTGTACACGTATATTTTCTTTTGTTTGACAAACCAAAAATGATGAGGATAGAGTGCTCAGAAGTTTCGAGTGACGTCACGCCTAGGTACAATTTTCACCTAGGAGTGACGTCACAAGCCCCCACTCCAGAAGTTTGATGATTTATAACTTTGTCGATTTTTAATTTTGATAAACCAAAAAATACGCGTCCCAAATTTTTCCATAATCTAACTGACGGACTAAATAGAATTATATAGTTTTAACCCAGTCGTCATCCCTATTCTAAAGTCTACTGGTACTGGCTGAAAATGTACAATACGCAAAATGTACAAACTAAGAAAATGGACATACGAAAAACGTACAAATAAAGAAATAACACGCAAAATGCATAGTACGTTTGGTGTGTATATGGTTGCTAAATTTACATTTTGCTTTTGTTTTTTCTACGTTATGTGCATTTTCCGTATGTATGTTATGTTCCGTATTCACGTATTGAACATTCGTTTTGATGTACATTGTACATCATTGCACATTCTGCATATTGTATATTTTGCGTGATGTACATTTTCAGCAAAATGATTTAGGTTTACTTTTAAAGGTAACAGGTTTGAAACAATAACTTCCCCGTAAAAAAATGGTCCGAAATTAACACGACTCTTTATAAAATACTGTCTGTGTGATGTATATTCAATTTTTTTTCCTTTGATATCTTCAAAATTCTTCTCTTCCTCTCAGTCTATTCTTAAGTTTTTATGACTGCTTCAGATAAATGCATATAAGTCACATGTATTGCGCGCTTAAAGAACTTAATACATCGACCGATCTCAAAATAGGTTCGCCTGGTTTTCAGCCGTAAATATATTAATTTACGGTTGAATTTCGATCGCATATTTTGAATTGGGTCAGTAATAGAACTTTCAATACTGGTATTTTTTGTATGGACAATACTAAAATTACCGGTATCTGAGATCCTAGTCAGTTATGAAGCCTGTGTGTTTGTCAGTATTTTAATTATGTCTGCAGCATTCATTGACGTATTCAGCTTCCGCTTTCCAAATGTCGATATGATTGTGCATAACGGGGCGTCTGAGACATGAGTTTGTTGGTATTTTAGCGGGGCGAACGGACACGAGACTGAGAGATGGAGACTGTGCCCCCAAAAGGGGGTCGGCACCGATCCGGCCGTAGTATAAGGATAACAATTTAATTCTAATACACTTCCATTGCAATATTTTTACTACTATATTTTAAATAAATCAATTTTAATTTATACATGCTTTTCATTCATTGGCGATAAATTTACCCTGTTAATTTTAATATTGGTCAAAATTTAAAGTCATTCACTTCTTTTTGACGTAGTTTCAGAAACATCGTTCACTACTATACAGTGTCCTTTTGCATGCTATTTATGTTAGCGATTGTCGGTGAATCGAATATGCTTATTTAGATCGTAGGCAGCTATTGCAAATACATTTATTTAGTTAGTTAGCAAATATGTAGCCACATATTTTTTATTGTTCACGTAAATTTGCACTTATGTTTTATTTTGATAGTCATTATCATTAGATACATTAGTAGTAACATAAACATTATGATTACACATAAGTACATAATTATGAAATCGATTAAGTAAAAACGAGAACTCTAATTTCACTAAGACTTTTTACTTGTCTAGTGTAGTATCACATGATGACTTTTTCCTTAGGTAGGAGTTATGTATATAGTCTAACAAAGAAAAAGGTATACACTCTCCCCTACAAATATGTATGTCAGGATTCATATACCTCTCTTTGTTCTACTGTACTCCGCATCCGTACACGTTAGTAGAGGATCCCAGTATAGAACGACCTTCACCGAGCTGGTTAATGGATGAAAAGTATTGTATATTGAATTAAATATGTTAATAAATATATTGCAAGTGGGTTGCCTAAAAAAATTCAGTCCAGAATATGATTAATTAAAAATTGAAAAAAAAATTTTTTTTTTATTTTTCACCGTTTTGTTTAAGGTGGTTGCGTTCCCATACAAAAGTTGGTGCACCTTCACGGGCTAACGGCAGGGTATATTAAGAAACTAATATGACAAATATCAATTAATTTACGTTTTATTTTGGGCAAATGCATAAAAAATGGTATATTTTCACGCTAAATACCATATTTCACCGATGAAAAACTTGGATATTCTATCACTGTGTGCGAATCACCTACAGGTGGGTAACACAACTCACGCAAACACAGGCAAATGGTGTATGGGCGTGTGTGTGACTTATCTATTGATATTTCAAAACGGATCTTAATTTACGCACCTTTTCAGTGTGCATCCGTAGCCGAGTGGTCTAAAGCCTTCACTTATGGATACGTTTGGTTGTGGGTTCTAATCCCGAAATAATTTTATTTTTTATTTTTTTTCGTTTTTATCGAATACTACACGCTGTAATTAATTTTGTAATTTAGCCTGTTTATGCCAAATTACTAAATATTTTGACTAAATTTATATTCTGAAATATATATGTACCTACTAAATATTGTTTTGTTTTACTTTTTAAATCAGGATACTTAAATAAAGAGAAATAATAATAATACGGAGGTAAATTTTACAAAAACAATCTAAGCAATCCTTATTAGGGTAAAAAATTACCAGGATTTGAACCCGGGACCTCTAGCTTAGTAGGCGGTGTCACTCCCGCTAAGCCAAAAGTGTCGTCGATCGTTAGGCATTCATAGATGTCTGACAAACGGTGACAGATGGCAACGTCGCATGTCACGGTGGCAACGCAACGTTGCAACTCTGGGCAATTTTTTGATTCGCGCAAACTAAAATACGAGAGTCTAGTAGTCAGGGACGTTCAAATACTTTTCAAGAAAATTTATATTGTACCATCACCTTATAACTTTACCCATCTTATTGTTTCCTAATAAATACAAGTGATGTGAAAACACAAATCTACTATACGAGTACAAAATTAATATTTGACATTCCATATTTAGGATTCCACAAAATGAAGAAGGTTTCAGAACATTACGCTGTCACCAATAATGCTGTCATTCGTTTTGTTTCTAAATTTTCCAATTGGTGAAGGGAAGATGCATTTATCGTAGAGAGGATGCCAGAATTGATTTGTTCTTTAAAAAATATGATTTAGGTACCTGAAATCGTGACGCGAATCTTAGAACAAAATCCTAAATTCCTAGACCTGAGATGCACACATATAAAAGGTAGTCAGTTAATTTAATATTAGACTGAATTACTAGTGTTTTGCAATGCTAGTTTTATTGACTTATAGTAACATGGTACTTTATTTATTACAGAACGACTGACAGAGTCAACTCGCATCAATCTCTGTATTCGAGAAATTTGGCGTCCCTTGACAAACTTCAAGTAATGTGTTCAATGCCAGTTTACTTGTAAGCCTAGAAAATCATGTTTGGCGGCGTATGTTGCGAATTCTTTCACGCCGCACCAACGTGTCCATTCTCAAGGAGCTCGGAATAACAACAAGGCTGTCCACTATCTGCTCCCAGCGGATACTAAACTACTTCGGACATGTTGCTCGCAGGAACCCAGACAACTTGGAGACGCTGATGGTAGTTGGGCAGGTAGACTTAAAAAGACCACGCGGTCGATCACCTACCCGTTGGTCAGACCTAATCAAGAAGCTCACTGGCCTGCCAATACCTAAAGCTATGAAGACCGCCGAGGACAGAGACGCTTGGAAAAGCTTGGTGCAGCAAATTTCAAACTAGACACGACCTTCAGCAATGAAGACGACGACTAAATCTAGAAAATCAAGAGTTCTCTCAATAACACATTGAGTGAGTCTGAGTCTGCCTGTTCAATGTTTATACAACTTATAATATGTTATTGGTCCGTAAACTTACGGCCCTAAGAATCTGTAAAATATGGAGATCGGCTTCGCCAAATTTGAGAATAAATATATTATGAATAAAACTATTTTACTCAGTTATACGTCTTATTCCATTCAATATATTCCCATACAAAAAAGAGCTGTACATTTATCGTGAAATAAACGGTTGCGTTTGTTTCACAAATTTATTATATTACCCAGTGGGTAATAAAAATTGAGTAATACCCATGTGGGTATGAAACTAGGTGGTAATTACAAAGTTATTTTTTGACCTATCAAAAAAAATGTGGGGTAGACAAGGGGGAAAATCGGCGTTCGTTTGTTCGATGGTAACTCGAGAATATTGTTGCTCGAGTACCTACACTTTTCTTTATTTTACCTTCGAATTTTCATGACTATTACCCGAGTTTCTGCTTATACGGGTTTACACAATAGCCGGAGCGCCGGAGCACAATAGGCGAACTTACAAGTTAGAATCTCTGTCAATAGATGTCACTTTTATCAATGATTTTGCTTTAGTGTGCGTGTATATTTACCTGTCAAAGTACTACTCGAGTTTCATACACATTCCTGCGCTTGGTAAGCACGTACATAAATTATTATGAATTAGAAATCATCGAAAGAGACTCAAAATATTGGGCCAATTGATTCTCATGCTGGTAAAATAAGCAGATATCATAATTATAGTCTTGAACATTTGGTCACGTGACCAAGACAGCGCCATCTCTGAGCAATTCTGCCCCGGGTCACCGTGCGATACGCCCTTAATAGACAAATAACATGCCAATCAAAAGTATGAAGCCTATAGAATATGCAAACGTTAGGTTGCCTATATTTTTCCCGTCATAACTTTTGGGTTGCCAGGCATAAACAGGTACATCATATTAGTAATTTGCACTGGTCTGGTTAATGAATAAACTTTATGCCAAAATAAAGATTATTTTATTACGAACACGGTGATATAGGGTTGCCTGCGAAAAATCAGTCCTGAATTCCGGTTGCCGAGTTTTAAAAAGTCAAAGCCCTTCAATCCCGGTTGCGTTAAGTTTGCACCTGGTTGGTATGTGATGCCAAGGAAACCAGGTGCAAACTTAGCTCAACCGGTTAATACGAAAAATTTAGAATGAAGTCGGCACGGGTACATCGATATTATTGATTTGCACTGGTCTGGTTAATGAATAGACTTTATGCCATAATAAAGACTATTTTATTACGAACACGGTGGTATAGAGTTGCCTGCGAAAAACCAGTCCTGAAGTGCGGTTGTCGAGTTTTAAAAAGTCAAAGCCCTTCAATTCCGGTTGCGTTAAGTTTGCACCTGGTTGGTATGTGGTGCTAAGGAAACCAGGAGCAAACTTAGCTCAACTGGTTAATATGAAAAATTTAGAATGAAGTCGGCACGGGTACATCGATATTATTGATTTGCACTGGTCTGGTTAATGAATAAACTTTATGCCAAAATAAAGACTATTTTATTACGAACACGGTGGTATAGAGTTGCCTGCGAAAAACCAGTCCTGAAGTGCGGTTGTCGAGTTTTAAAAAGTCAAAGCCCTTCAATTCCGGTTGCGTTAAGTTTGCACCTGGTTGGTATGTGGTGCTAAGGAAACCAGGAGCAAACTTAGCTCAACTGGTTAATATGAAAAATTTAGAATGAAGTCGGCACGGGTACATCGATATTATTGATTTGCACTGGTCTGGTTAATGAATAAACTTTATGCCAAAATAAAGACTATTTTATTACGAACACGGTGGTATAGAGTTGCCTGCGATAAATCAGTCCTGAAGTGCGGTTGTCGAGTTTTAAAAAGTCAAAGCCGTTCAATCCCGGTTGCGTTAAGTTTGCACCTGGTTGGTATGTGATGCCCAGGAAACCAGGTGCAAACTTAGCTCAACCGGTTAATATGAAAAATTTAGGATGAAGTCGGCACGGGTACATCGATATTAGTGATTTGGTTGGTATGTGATGCCAAGGAAACCAGGTGCAAACTTAAGGTTGCGTTAAGTTTGCACCTGGTTTCCTTGCAAACTTAGCTCAACCGGTTAATATGAAAAATTTAGGATGAAGTCAGCACGGCTGCCGTCCTAGTCTAAAAGGCGACTTTTTACTATGAACTTCCATAGCAAAAAGTCGCCTTTTAGACTAAGACGGCAGACGTACCCGTATGTGATGCCAACCAAATCACTAATATCGATGTACCCGTGCCGACTTCATCCTAAATTTTTTATATTAACCGGTTGGGCTAAGTTTGCAAGGAAACTAGGTGCAAACTTAACGCAACCTTAAGTTTGCACCTGGTTTCCTTGGCATCACATACCAACCAAATCACTAATATCGATGTACCCGTGCCGACTTCATCCTAAATTTTTCATATTAACCGGTTGAGCTAAGTTTGCACCTGGTTTCCTGGGCATCACATACCAACCAGGTGCAAACTTAACGCAACCGGGATTGAACGGCTTTGACTTTTTAAAACTCGACAACCGCACTTCAGGACTGATTTTTCGCAAGCAACTCTATACCACCGTGTTCGTAATAAAATAGTCTTTATTTTGGCATAAAGTTTATTCATTAACCAGACCAGTGCAAATCACTAATATCGATGTACCCGTGCCGACTTCATCCTAAATTTTTCATATTAACCGGTTGAGCTAAGTTTGCACCTGGTTTCCTGGGCATCACATACCAACCAGGTGCAAATTTAACGCAACCGGGATTGAACGGCTTTGACTTTTTAAAACTCGACAACCGCACTTCAGGACCGATTTTTCGCAGGCAACTCTATACCACCGTGTTCGTAATAAAATAGTCTTTATTTTGGCATAAAGTTTATTCATTAACCAGACCAGTGCAAATCACTAATATCGATGTACCCGTGCCGACTTCATTCAAAATTTTTCATATTAACCGGTTGAGCTAAGTTTGCACCTGGTTTCCTGGGCATCACATACCAACCAGGTGCAAACTTAACGCAACCGGGATTGAAGGGCTTTGACTTTTTAAAACTCGACAACCGCACTTCAGGACTGATTTTTCGCAGGCAACTCTATACCACCGTGTTCGTAATAAAATAGTCTTTATTTTGGCATAAAGTTTATTCATTAATCAGACCAGTGCAAATCACTAATATCGATGTACCCGTGCCGACTTCATTCTAAATTTTTCATATTAACCGGTTGAGCTAAGTTTGCACCTGGTTTCCTGGGCATCACATACCAACCAGGTGCAAACTTAACGCAACCGGGATTGAAGGGCTTTGACTTTTTAAAACTCGACAACCGCACTTCAGGACTGATTTTTCGCAGGCAACTCTATACCACCGTGTTCGTAATAGAATAGTCTTTATTTTGGCATAAAGTTTATTCATTAACCAGACCAGTGCAAATCACTCATATCGATGTACCCGTGCCGACTTCATTCTAAATTTTTCGTATTAACCGGTTGAGCTAAGTTTGCACCTGGTTTCCTTCGCATCACATACCAACCAGGTGCAAACTTAACGCAACCGGGATTGAAGGGCTTTGACTTTTTAAAACTCGGCAACCGGAATTCGGGACTGATTTTTCGCAGGCAACCCTATATCACCGTGTTCGTAATAAAATAATCTTTATTTTGGCATAAAGTTTATTCATTAACCAGACCAGTGCAAATTACGAATATGATGTACCTGTTTATGCCTGGCAACCCAAAAGTTATGACGGGAAAAATATAGGCAACCTAACGTTTGCATATTCTATAGGCTTCATACTTTTTATTGGTATGTCATTTGTCTATTAAACAAAACGGTGAAAAAATCAAAAAAAATAAAAAATTCAATTTTTAATTAATCATATTCTGGACTGAATTTTTTTAGGCAACCCACTTGCAATATATTTATTAACATATTTAATTCAATATATAATACTTTTCATCCATTAACCAGCTCGGTGAAGGTCGTTCTATACTGGGATCTTAGACTACGTGTAATAATGTCTGTCAAGACGAGGTGATCAAAAATATCTGGCACGCTCTAATAACTCAGAAATAGAGTTGTATAATCTTGTGCACCGAGTCTTGTCAAATATTATTGCTATAGCTTGGCAACTTCGTTGGTGACACTCACCTGTGTGCTTTTTGTTATGTGCAGCCGTAATTACTTACACAAGTTACCGCCAACACGAACGGCAACCGACGGAGGCTGCCTCCTGAGGCCCCTGTTCGTGTTGGCGGTAATTTGTGTAAGTAGTTACGGCTGCACAGTACAAAAAGCACACAGGTGAGTGTCACCAATGAAGTTGCCAAGCTATAGTGACTTCATCTACAGAAGTAAGCACATTCATTGTAAGTTAGGTATATCTACTGTTTGTGTATTTCATAACCTCTTCTACAACTAAACTTGACCTATGCAAGGACAAAAATAGGCGCTCATTCCCAAAATACCGCATTCCTAAAATACCAGATTTTTAAAATACCGGATTCTCGATACACCGGATTCTTCGTATACAAGATTGCCAAAATTACACACCCAAGAAAGTGATTTAGATCCTTGAGTAACTTACGATTTTATAATCTACTGTAACGGGAATGTAGTAAGACAGGAATCTCATAAATCGAAAATCTGTTTTTTTGAAAAATCTGGTATTTCGGGAAAGCGGTATTTTGGACACGAGCGAAATAGGTAGCACGGCCAAAACAAGTCCGCTGCGACATATTTATCACGTACCAGCATGTAACAACCAATGAAAACACGCGTACATTGCACGGCGTTAAACAAGCCCGTTCCCACTGGCTAGCGAGCACTCGAGCAGTGAATGAGAGAAACGGAGAAAGCTAACTTTAGTATGACCCAGTAACTTTCGTCTCGAGCTGAAAACTAGCAAACCGGTGATTCCGAAACATTGTTTATTTTCGCTATGAGCAGGTAAATAGGTGGGTTACACAGATTTCAGAAAAATAAGCGTCTTTCCTGTGAACAGTACAATAGTTTACGACATGTTTTTATGATACAGGTTTAGTATTACAGTGGAGGGTGTGTACATTGGCGTGGAGGATTCAGGGTGGGGGTTAAAGGGCTGAAACTTCCCCTCCACCCCCAAAACATCTAAATCCGTTTGTGACATCTGACGCGTGACGTCAACATCGAGATTCTCCACTGAGCGTTTTTCAAAAAAGTGTACCATTCAACTGTAATTAAATACTGTTTCATTGCCGTTTAACTATTCATTCGACGAAAATGTCTCGATTTGACACTAACTTTCAGTTTCTTCACGGCCCTTCCGTTACTCAAAACATGTAGGGGAGAGGCGTACAAAATGGCATACTAGTTATAAAATGAGTCAGCAAATCTTTATTTATTAGCAATATTTAACACTTAGGGTACCTGTGTATTCTTTGGTTCATTACCTAGTTAAAATTATAGAGATCAATCAAATTAAAACAAAAACAATGGAATAGCAAACAAAACAGAAAAAGTTGAACAAAATCCGTTTTGTCCGCCCTAGGCGGGTAAAATGACACACGTGGTGTGGACAAAATGGCATACCAAATTTGTTCCGAAAATCTGTCGGTTACCTACTTCCAGAGTTCACACGTAAAACGCCTTGTCTTTTTCAGAACATTTGCACATGATGCATTAATTATACATACATACCTTTTGCAGTTGGAATTAGGAGTTTATTTTGTTCTAGTGCATGTCTTCTAAGAGTCGATTGTGGGACGTTAAAAATTTTTGAAGCCAAAAGCCAGCCCATTTCATTATTCTTCACAGCTTCAATAGCCTTTTCCATGGAGGTTTTATCCCAACCTTGTCGGGCTGTTTTCCTAGAATAGTTTCGAGGCATGATATTGTATGACATAGTATGCTATTTTACCCGAACAAGGTGTATGCCATTTTGTCCACTTCATAACCTCCAACATTATAAAAAAATAACTAAAAATGTAAATAGAGTTTTAAGATTTCAATACATTCTCGACGTTGTTTAGTAATATTACAACAAATTAATACTAATAGAAACAAAAGAACGTAAAAAAGTACTTGCTTTTACCAAGACACAAAATCCATCTGCGTAAAACTTGTGCCTGCCAAAATTATACAAAGATCCCCCCGCACCACGCGACCCACCGGACGCGACTACCGTCTTCACAGGTTACGACCTGTTCCTAAGCGGCTCTCTAGCGGCCATTGCGAGAACTAGTATGTTTGTGGTTTCGGAGAAACGGAAGTGTGCCATTTTACCCGCCTATGCCATTTTGTACGCCTCTCCCCTACACTTCTTTTGAAAAAACACCCACTGTACACGCCTTCGGCGTCCAGCGAGAAAATTAGGCTTTCAAAGCCCTAACTTTGATGATGTCCACATGAAACACTCGAACACTTTACTTAAAAATCTGCATAACCCAGATACCTGTTACTAATAAATATTATGGTATATTGACTACAACTTGTAACAACTTGGAACACCAGTTTCGGCGACGGCATCGTGTACCCGCTGCCGATCCCCGAGGAGGACACGGAGTCGCTGCTGAGCTCGGAGCGCTGGGAGCGCTGGGGCGACCGCGAGCGCCCCTTCGACGAGCGGGAGAGCTCCTCCTTCGACGAGCTATGAGTGTAAGCCGAGGCGCCCTGTCTCACTGCAACGACGGGTGCTTGTTGATCAAGTTACGATTGTAATTTCCACAAAAACGAGAAATCTCCTTCGACTAACTATGAGTGTAAGCCGAGGCGCCCTGTGTCGATGTTCGAGTCGTAATGTGTTACGACATCGGGTGCTTGCTAATAAAGTTACGATAAGAGTATCCGTAAATAGAGAGCTCCGACGAGCTACGTGTGTAATCTGAGGTTCCCTGTGTGACGACTTGAAACATCGGGTGCTTGTAAATAAAGTTACGATAACAATTTCCTTAATTACGTAAACAACAAATTTTATATTATAGTACTAAATTTAACCACTCGTCGCTGTGCCTGCAGAAGTAGCTATGTGTTTTTTTGTTTTTTAAACCATTTTGAACGTTATATACGTATGCTCCAGCATAAAAACCCAAAATCGGAAAATAATACTTAAGGGTAAGATGAACACCAGGGCAAGACGCACACTTGTATTGAATTTTCATACTGTCCGTCTTACCCTGGGCAAAATAAACCATGTTCGTTCGTCTTCCCCTTAGTGACGCACTGCTCATGCTCCGAAGAACTTTAACTATCGTAATGTATCAATGTATGAAGCCATGAGTACTTACGTAAGTAATAAGTACGACAGTCAAAACGTTTTAAGGACCTCTTTAAATCCAGAATAAATGTGGCGTTTTCAGTCAAAAGGTACCATTTTGCCGCTTGTCAATGTACATAAATTAACAGATCCTTAATTGATTCCTATTTCGTTACCAATATTTTTGATGATTAACGATTGGTTCATGTTTTGTTAATTTATTTGGATAGTTACGGTAAAATATTCTCACTAGAATTTTTGTTTATCATTAAAATAAATTGGTAACAAAATTGGAAAGTTAACGAGTTTTGTGACAGTTATCGCGGCCATACAAAATTATGTACAATCGAACACACTGTTTGTTAACTGTACATTTGTAAACGAATGTCGACTTTATTGCAACGTGTTAAAGTCTATGGGTGGTCAGTTAACAATGGCTTCGTTTGTACAATTTTTTTGAGAAATACAACGAATAAAAGTACATTCTCGTAGTAGTCAGATGTGATACTTTTCGATTGAGAACGACTCAAATAGGCTCGGAATGCATAGTAAGCAAGCTTTGTCGTCGCCTTCGTTATCTCTTACGACCAGGTGAAGTCAAGGTATGGATAAACATTTACGATACGAGCTTCGACAATATAATATATATTGTGTGTTAAATCGAAACACACATCAAGAAGAGACACTCCAGGGTTTTATTTTGACTGAATAGAATTAGGCCCGATTTAGACGGATCAGATTAATCGATCACCTGTAGTCATCGTACCTAGGTAGCCCGCAATGTAATCAAACTCGCATACGAGTTCTCGTCCCGTCTAAATGGGGCCTTTTACTTTTAAGTGCGTTTTGACTTTTTGCTGCAATAATAGGCCTGGAGTTGTTTTTGCTTACGTAGTCAGAAAACCATTTAACTTAGGCTTTATCCTACGTATGAAATATTACGTAAAACAGAAAATTGTTCCGTGGCCTTTAGGGTATCCCTGGGCAAAATTTCTGTTCCTCGTAGTATTTTTTATCTGTGTACGTATATTTTGAAAGGCAATACAAACTAAAATAACATTCCAAAAGCATCTTGAATGATCTCGACATTTTGCATTGAATCCCAACCCAAACCACTTCTGGATTCCCCTAAATATCGGATTCCCAATTGGCCAGACAAGGAAATTCAAACTCATACATTCCAGGATTAAAAAGATTACATGCCACATCAAAATACTGATAATTACTTTGAAGCAATCTGGGTTTTCGGCATTTGTCCCTCTGCCGGCGAATAAGCGAATAAAATTGGGCGAGTACAAGAAGCAGTTCATTGCGGGCTGACGGGGTGATGATGTGCTTCATCGTGTAGACAGCGACTTCAGCTTGTAGGGCACGTGGCACTACTATTTTGGCACAACTGGCCTACATATTAGGTAGGGATAGATTCGTTCAGCCTAAAAGTTAGTTTGTGGATAAAAATAACAGTAGTGCCAACATAGTAGTGCCACGAGATATGGCTTTTACGACGACGGGTGCGGATGACTCGCGACCAGCTTGTTCTTAAAAGTCCGGTCACAGCGCTCACAGTGAAGTTCACCACGGCTGTTGTAGATACGTGTAGGCTAGCTTCGGGCGGGCCTTGCGCTCTTGACGCGTAGCATCCAAATTTTGGAGTTGAGCTTCCTCGAACATTTCCACTCTATCGCGAATCGCTCATGCCCAAAATACCGCATGCCCAAAATACCAGATTCTCGTATTATCAGATTCCTATATTACCACATTCACGTTACACTAGATTATAAAATCGTAGGTTACTCAAGGATCTAAATGATTTTGTTGGATGTATAATTTTAGGAATCTGCTATACGACGAATCTGATACTTATATCGAGAATGCGGTATTTTGGGAATGAGCGTCGTGAATGGTAGAACGCCATACGCTCCTTACGGCTACCTTCCCAGCTGTCAGGTAAAATTTTGCTGGCGGTCAAGTGCCTCTTTAGTACATCCTTGTAACGGAGATGCTGTTCCCCGACTTAGCGACTTCCATGAGCTAGTTGAGAGTAGAAAACTGGGCAAACGATTGTCCTTCATCCGAATGATATGACCACACCATCTGAGTTGGTGTTTTATTTAGCGAACAAGTGGAATTTAAATGAAAAAAGATCAAAAAGACGGGAAGACGATCTGATCCACAGCAAAGTTTTCAAAGAAATTTCAACTTTTAAAGTTTTTAACAGAAGGTTTACTGTTTTTAAACGGAAGCTTTGAAGATTGTTTCTTTGAAGACTTTTTGTTGTCGGATTTTTTCCGTTAACTACAGACGTGATGTTCAGACAAATTTGATTGTTGAATAAGTACAGTCGAAGTCAGAAATATGTTTACACTTTTGTCGTAAAGTGTAAACGTATTTTTGACTTCGACTGTACAGGTACAATTAGCTCAAGCCTATTGGGTGGATTAAATCGTGATACATGATATGTATATGTAAGTGATTGTACTCATTTTTATGAGCAAATTTTAGCATGACTTCAAACCTGTAATCACGAAAGGAATTCTGCTTTTTCTTTCAGTCGAATGGGAACTGAAATTCGTAAGGGCCATCTGATTTTTTATTTGCGATTCTAGTAAAGTTGCTCATTGCAATAAGTAACTACAATCATCCATATAGGTTAGTCATGTATCACGGTTTAAAACTCACCCGGTATAAAAGTACAATAAGCTAACTATAAGTACAAGATCGCATTTGTGTTAAGTCAATGCATACAAATATTGCTAAACATAAGCATATTTAAGATCGCATCTTCACATTTCGAATTCTCAATTGTGCGAGTTTTAGAATATGGTGCTGAATAGAGAAAAGTATGCTAAAAATATTACTTATTATAATACGATTTACGACTGTTTATTTTTATGTGAAAATGTATAATTTGTTTATGTGAAATGAAATGTATTATCTATTAACTGAAACGGCATTTATCAATCAATATTCATTCCGTTTCTTGTAGTATATTCAAGATGTAGATAGTTTTACACAGATGAAAGCATATTATGTAAAGATCAGGATACTTTTTCTATATGAGGTGCATTGGGGTAAATTCGAACATGGGGTTCCGAAAATTAACGATTTCTTGTAATCTAAATCGTAAATATTTACTGTAACAGGCTAATACTATAGTAGACACACCAATATTGCTTCTACGAAATGTACACCTTAAAAACACTTGCATGTTTTAGTAGATATTATTAATTTTGAAAATTAATCTGCGTTCAAAATTACCCCCAATGCACGTTGCTGGGTTTATTATGTGATTGGTTACTTATAATGGCCACTGGGCGATGTTTTACGAATATGCATGCAAGTTAGCAATTAAAGAAAAAGGACTAAACTTTATGATTGGAAAAAAATATTTTGTGAAACGGCGCTTAGAATTAATGAAATGTAGAAAAAACCCGCCAAAACATTTTTTTAAATCGCTAGTATATATGTGATGAATTTAATGCTATGTAAATGAGTGCTTTGGATAATATAAGACTGCTGTGATCCCTCGTGTGTATAGATTTGAACCTGCTGGTATACAAGCACTGATTAAATAGAAATTGTAAAAAAATCTCTGAAGACCTTGAATGTCGTGTTAAGTGGATCAGCTAGTTAAACAATATTAACAATAGTAGATTGTGTCACACGGGAGCAAAATGATGTATTTACGGCGAGGGCGTATATTGAATCCTGAACGAAGCGAAGGATTGTACAATAGAATCCGGAGCGTAGTGAGGGATTCTAAAGTATAATCCGGAGCGTAGTGAGGGATTCAAGTGTTAACGCCGGTAGTGAAAATAATTTTGCTACCTTGTGACACAAACTGCTTTTCACACCGACTATGAAGAATATTCAAATACAAACGCTACCTATCAAAATAACGAAACATATAGTTAATCAAAGAATATCACACATTATTATTAAAAAAATAATGTTAAATTATAGTCTGTTATTATTTTATGAAACGATAATTATTTTTTACGGACGGGACGAAAATACCACTTCCATATTATATTTATGGCCCTCGCCTGCGGCTTGGACCGCAAACACCTGTGATCAGGGACATTCCTTATTATTCCGCCCTCTGCGTGTAATATACTAATAAAGCTGTCTATGGTATGGCACATTCTAAATGGGTCCAAACTAAAAATACCATGTTGCCCTTGAACAGAAAAGTAGGTACCACTTTGATCTTTCTTATGAGGGAGCAAAATACTTTTTTCTGAATAGGTGTGAAAAATAATTAAAAAGTTCGCGGCCTCTCGCAGTCTTGCTCTCAATTATGGTCATCGCTGCCGTTACAACAATATGGAGTGACTGATCGAAAATATTGTTCACAGAAATTGCTTACAACCGCCATAAGTGTATAGGAAAAACCTTTACTAAAGCACCTGTTGCATGTGGTGTACGAATTTATATGGAACTTATGTCCTTTTCTAAAATGGAACGTCAAACTGTCTATACGGACAGGTTACTACTACATGCAACAGGTGCTTTAGATAAGTTTTTACCTATAAATGCTTGAAATACTCTGTGGAACTCTCCAACTGAGTTCTAATCACAAATCAAACGATTTAACTAATTTGGGGTAAGATCTCTGCCGTCCTCAAACTAAAAGGCCGCTGGTTTGTATGAAGTTCCATACAAATTAGCGGCCTTTTAGTTTGAGGACGGCAGATCTAGAAGAAGTAGGTACTGGAGATTATTACCACGTTGATTGCTGGATTTTTTCTCACACACCACTCCGCTACCGCGCACAGCAGGTGGAAACGTAGCATTATACTGCTTATCCCTTTTCAAGGTCTTCAGAGTACGATTAAGTATTGCGCGGATTCATTTGGTATAACTTATAATTCTGTGGGTCTAGTGCAAAGGGGTACAACTGGTACAAGTCACATTTATACCAGGACCAAAAGGTCACAACTCTATTGTATGGCTTAAGCCCTTTTGCTCCTATAGGTTAAATGCGACTTGTACCCGTTTTCACTAGAGCCACAGAGTTATACCCATTTTGGTTGAAGTGGAAACACAACGTTTAATAATTTAATGAGTAACGCAGCCGTATTTATTTACTGTCAATTGTCCGCCAAATTATTAAACGTTTATGACTGTGTTGAAAAGGCTTAATACCACGAAGATATAATTCACAAATACTGACCATGTTCCTGTAACTGGCTTATACGTTAAATATAGAGATATAGGTAGTTTCACGAGAATTGAGGTGAATGATTACACACACAGCTACGTGAAGTACTCATTGCAAAAAAAATAAAAGAATGAAATGAATGAGTGAGTAAATAAACACAAGGCTATAGTTCAAACAAACTTTTTGGTCTATCTTGCAATTCTCTGTTGAACCTGCTATCGGTACGAAAAAAGAACAGTAATTTCAAAATCCCGCTGTCATTACATGGCAGTGTGGTGTGCGTGGCCTCAACTCTCGTGAAACTACCTATACCTACTCGTATAGAAAATTTGTACCTAATATTGTAATATTTCTGCAATCAAAGTAAATAGGGTATTCGACATTAATCAATAGTTACATTACACAACTAGGGTGGTAAAACAAAGAAAGGCCGAGATCGCAGATGTTTGCGGCCCGAGCTGCAGGCGAGGTACGTAAATATGCGATCGAGGGCTTTCTTTATTACCTCCCGTGTTGTGTACATCATTTTATGTCTACACTTGGCCAGAAAGCGGCTTTATCCGTACGCGCAGCGTGCGGAAAAAGTCACTTTATAGCCAGGTGTGGCATAAAAAACTTTCTGGCCATGTGTGGCATAAAATAAATAAATAAACTTTAACCATCAAATTAGGCTTCCAAAACTGCTCGAATAATAGTACATTGTGTATCAAGGGCGGTAAGTAAGGAATTACAAACGAGTGTTTGTTACAAGGCCGAGGCGAAGCCGAGGGCTTTAATAACACGAGTTTGTAATTCCTTTACTGCCCGTGGCACACACAATGTTTTTCATCACACTTGTGAGGAAATCTGATTAAAATAACCTTACTTAACCTAAATAAAATTGTAAAACTGACAGTGACATTAGTGACATATCCATAGACAATGCGAATCTCAAGCCACGTTCGGAAACCATAGCGGTAAAGACTTAAAATGGTTGATTTTATATTTTCAAAATACTGAAATACACTATTTAAACATTTAATTAATGTTACAGAAATATGGGTTTACATGTATTTGCAATAACAGTTCTCTTTAAATAAATATTTCAGTGATAAAAGTTAAAAAAGTAAGTTGGCGTTTCCTGTGAACATGACAAATAAGAGTAAAGCAAAACCATCGTTTCAAATTTAAAAAGAAAACCATTACGCCCTAGGGCGTAATAGCTCATTTACCGCCCGCAAAACCTACGTGTAATGACACCATTTTCGAGCAAGTGTGATGAAAAATCATTTACACTCATTTTCGTGTCACATAAAGTCATCAGTCAATGTCAGTCAGTATAAACACAAACAAGTACTTAGTACGACTTCGGCCGTTTAGGAGTATTTACACAGACACACGATCGCACGTCTGTGTGAGTGCACTCCATACTGGAGCATTGGTGCGCATTGGTAAATCTTTGCTTGTAGTGCGTTCGTACATGGCGCGCACACATTCAAGCGTACGATGTACTTTTTGTAGGAAGAAAAATTACTGTATTATACTGTGCCATCATCATCTCCAGGATTATATGCATAGTAGGTAATGATCTAGATCGGTGTCAGTGTGTAAATTAAAGGCCAGTTACTGGATATCATTTCATTAAGTCGACATTAGGGTAAACGTGCGCGTGCTCGCCACTGTCCCAGTAGTCGCCATCTTGAATGTTAAGTCATTAGCAATAGCGGTGACAGCGGGGTGTCCACTATTGGGCAGTGTGTGTCGAGCACTAGAACGTTTATCTTACACCGTCGACGATATACTATACTTCATACTGATAAAGTCGCTTGCATTATCTTACGAGTAGAGTGTGAAAAAAGTATGCTCCGTATCTAATGACTGTCACACTGGTGGTGTGAGTTCATTATTGAAGCGTTTCACCAAAGTCACTTTCATGGACACATTTTTGTCGAAATGCCTGCAGATTTTAGTTAAATTTCAAAATATTTTTTAGAAGCCCGGGATATGTACATACCAAATAGCTCGATATGAGACTAGTACTTATCTAGAGGTATTTGCCCCCATAGATGCAATTACCCTGGTTTTGACATTACATCAACTGTGTCATCTGTCATCTACGCCATTAAAGTCTACTTGGAACTTTGTAATTTATATCTTTGTGAAGTGGCAAGAGTCTATTACCTATAACTATCTTAATTTTAATTTTTATTCTTTTGTTTTACAGTATTTTTTTTATATTTTTATACCTAAATAGCGCATTTAATGTAGTAAACGTGCCTGAATGGATTGTAATTTAAAATGTAAATAGTACTTAAATTTAAATTTTAATCTGTACATTGAGCCTTGAATCAAATTAGAGTATTTCGATAATAATGACATGTGCGATGTTTTTGTAATTTAGGAGTACAACCGTAATTTGGAAAGAAATAAAGTGGTAAAATTAATGTTGTTGTTTTCTTTATCTGTGTTCTCTGTAGGCATTATGCTTGCAGGGCCGGTTTTTGCATTACCGGCGCCCATAACGAGCGAGAGGATTTTTTTTTAAGCTGACATACTTGCAATTCTTACTGTGTGTTGCAAAAATCGGTTCAGGTGGGGGCCGTGGCGTTCTCTGGGATCGAACCAGGTCGCTTGGCCCGGATCACCTTGAGAGGGTCTGACTAGGCGGGGGCCGAAGCGCCTGGGATCGAACCAGGTCGCTTGGTGGGTCACGCGCCCTACCCTAACGCCGCTACTGCATGCTTGTCATCCTATTCTCTAAATGGAGATTCTCAGGAGGCTCATATAGTCCGCTTATTGATTTATTTTGGAAAATAGTTAAGATACATGTTTGACCATCATCGTATATACGTCCTGCTGGGCACTGAGCTATTCTCATCTCATAGATGAGAGTGAATGGGCTGTAGTCCCCACACTGGCTCCGGGTGGGTTCGGGACTTAACATCGATTCGCTAAAACACAATCATAGGTTCTAATTGCAAGAAAAACGTTTTGTAATTGGCACGTTAATGCACAAATAATAAAGTTGCCATTTCATTGGCTAAAAATATCATCATCATTTTTTATGTATTGTTTACAACTACACGAGACTGTTTGTTTTTTTATTAAATAAATAATCATCAGGCCTCCTCAATAGATTTCCACATAGGCCGGATAGAAACGACCCGCATCCAGCGAGTCCCGACCCTAACCAGGTTATCCGATCACCTTGCAGGTGGCTGTCCCACGCTGCGCTTGCCAGTACGTGGTCTTCACTCGAGTAACTTTCTGCCCCAACGGCAATTGGTTCTTCGAGCTATGTGCCCTGCCCATTGCCACTTCAGTTTGCCCACCCGGTTTGCTATGTCGGTGACCTTGGTTGGTCTACGAATCTCCTCACTTCTGATTCAAACTCGCAGAGAGATCCCGAGCATAGCCCTTTCCATCGCTCGCTGAGTGACTCTGAGCTTCCTTAAGAGGTCCATAGTTAGAGACCATGTCTCGGCTCTGTAGGTCATCACCGGTAATATACGCACTGCTTGAAGACGAAAGTCTTCAAGCATTGAGGTATCTTGGACGGGAAGACAGTTTGCATTTTCCCAAACACTGTCCATCCGAGTTGGATCCGTTGATTGATCTCTTTCTCGAAGTTGGACCTGCCTAGCTGGATTGTTTGTCCTAGATAGACGTAGTCGTCGACAACTTTGTGGACCGAGTTACCACAACCAGTATTGTGGTGGACGCTACATGGACATTAGACATGATCTTCGTCTTGTCCATGTTCATCTTAAGGCCCACCTGTTGGGATACTCTGCTGAGATCTTCGAACATTGTACCGAGATCCTCCAGCGTCTCTGCCATGACCACGATATCGTCGGCAAACCGAAGGTGCGTGATGTACTCGCCATTAATGCTGATGCCGAGTCCTTGTCATTCCAAGAGCTTGAAGGCGTCTTTCATTGCGTTGGTGAAGAGCTTCGGAGATATCAAATCTCCTTGCCTGACACCCCTCTGCAACGGACCGACATAGTGGCGTTGTTGTACACACTTCTCAGCACTTCGACATACCGATAGTCAATCAGGTATCGCTGGAGCGACTGCAGTACTGCCCGTGTCTCGACGGAATCAACATGCATACATGCCACAACACTCCTGAACTCGACGGCAACATCGAAAAAACATTGTTTTAAATCACAAAGAAAATGGTCTAAATGGTCGACGAGCATTTCTAATGTCTTAAGGTCTTAAGAAAAGGAGGGACAGTAAGTAAAGAAAGTCTAATACTTATCGGTATTAAAGTTCAAAAGTGGTAAGTCAAAGTGTTTATTTGCATAAATTGCAAAATAGGTATGCCTTTGGCCTTAAACGTTCTCGGTCTTCGGCCTCCGTTTACTGGGGATATAAAACGTTTCCACAGAAGCTTGCCAGTCTTCGGGCTCGTTAAAATTGTCTAATTTGCTATACGGTTTATATAAAATGACCTGGAGCGCTTCTTCTTTAATTCTTGATTTAATTTTCTTTTTATTATTTGATCTCTCATCGACAATAGAAATACACATTCTGTGAAAATTACAAGTCTCTCTCTATTACAGTTCAAAAGATATAGTCCTGTGACTGATTGACACAACCACGTTTCTTGTATGAGGCCCCCCCTTTTTGATTTTATTTTGTTCTTATTATTTGTTATTCTAGCGGCAATAGATATACATATTTTGTGAAAATTTCAAGTCTCTACTACGGTTCCAAAGCTAGAGCCCTATGACTCACGGACAGACGGACAGACAGCGGAGCTAAAAAAAGCTCGCTCGCATCCACCAGAGCCGAGCTGTTGCCGTCACTTATGGCCCAATGTGAGGGCTCTCTTAAGCGCCAACATTATTAATGCACAGGACACTTAATAACTTCTGAACATGTAATGAACGGGACCGACAGGCCCATCAAATACACGGTATTTACCCTCCTGTATAACATCGCCCAAACCACCATGGAGAACGAGGGCGTCCAACGCCTGATGAACGACCCCGAGCAACGATTCGACCTGGTCGTGGCCGAGTGGCTCTTCAGCGACTTCTACGCTGGGTAGGTAACCACTTTTTTCAACACACTCTTATTTCGTGGTTCTTATGCGCGGAACGCAGCTTATTACACCCAAGTGCTTTTTATTTTACATTACCGCACAAGTGCTGTAATTACTGCCAATTGATTGACGCCGCGTCGTGAGACTCGGCGCGCGGATATTATCCCCGCGCAGCGTGTTCATGGGCGTACGCCCGCACTACACCGACACCACACGACGAGATGACGATAGACGAGGATAGATAAACCACTAAATAAATATGTACAAAACAGAAATTCTAAATGATACGTATTATTTTTTATTCGCAAGTGTGTTGAAAAACGTCGTATGACACTCGAGAGCATTGGCCATTACAGTCTCGGCTATAGGTACAGGCCTCACCTGACGGCTCGGGCTGTGCAACACAGCCTCGACTGTAATGACCAACATAACCCGCTCGTATCATAATATACCTACTATTAATCTATATCATCGGCAACCTTCACTCGGTCAACCATCAGTCAGTCAATCTTGTGGGAAGTATTCTAGTCACTTGTATTTTTTTAATGTATATTACTTCAGAACTCACAAAGTAAAGAAATTTCCTACTACGAATATTCCCCACATGTATGGGGAATATTCCCATCTCAGGAGTATTGCCCATACAAATGGGGAATATTCCCGGGAACGGCACATCTCTACTCCCAGCCGACGTTTTCCGAGGAGGTTTCAGTATGGAGTAGGGCTCCCGCTATCCGTGTTACACGTCGAAACGGATATCCGTGTTCTTAAGACCGGCGGTACTAAGAACCCGGATTACACGAACCCGCCGGGTACCGGAAACGTTTCTCAGAAACGTTTCTTCGTGTTCACGGGTTGTCCGTGTCCGACGGGTACACGTGTATTTAAAACCGGCCCGAACGGGTACGAACCGAAACTGTTGGACTCAAGGCACCATGATCTACTATTTAATGCTGACTTCAAGTTCAGATGAACTCTTTTGGCGTACGAATGTTTAATAATATGTAGTTTGTAACTGTGTTGGAAAATCATATTTAGCCAACTACTCAAAATATGTTTTTTATAATTATGAATCGAAGTAGGCATCGCTATTCTACATTGTCTGCTGTTTTTTATTCTAAATCTGCTCGTACCTAGTTTAGAAACTTTATTCTGACGTTCTAGTTTTGATTTTATAAAATTAAAAACTATTGCCTATCCTAAGTCTATTAATTAAAAACAACATTTTATTTATAATGATATATCAGATATGTGACGAATATGGTTTGCAGATATACTAAAATATCAATTAAAAATAACAGTTTAGAATATAATTATGAATTACTTCGCAAAAACAACAAACATCTGCCAATGGCGCAAAAAGATAAACGTAAGCGTCATTATCAAGTGATCGTTCACAACTGGATTTCACCCGAGAACCACAAAAGTCCATGTTACCTTACTTAACTTGCGATAACATTGCTAATTTCTTTAACAAAGATCCTAAAATTGCTAATCATTCAAGTTTACTTGAGTGGCTTTCACAATAGCGTTCAGGTAATAAAAGTGAACGCCAAACGCCCTTTTGTTCGCACGTAACAAAGAAATAGGTGCCCAAACCATCATCACAAGTATGACTACCAATTAGAAGCTTTATGTCGTAGCAATAAGGTTAAAACGTATGCACAAAAAATTGCAACAAATAAATAATATAAGTAAATGTTCTCTATTTATTTGGAGCCGCTACGCACTAACTCTGGCAACTGTCATTGATTATTTCACATTTTAAGGACATTTGTTGATGTCACTTGTTAATCACATATTAACATTTATTTTTTGATTTTAAATTGTGTTAGGATTGATTAAAGCCTTTTACATAACAAGTAACATAATAAACAAAAACCCGGTCAAGTGCGAGTCGAACGCGCGCACATAGGTTTCCGTACCATATCAGTTTTTGTTGTTATAGCGGCAATAGAAATACATCGTCTGTTAAAATTTTAACTGTCTAGCTATCACGGTTCAGGAGATACAGCCTAGGGACAGACAGACAGACAGACAGTGTACTCTTAGTATAAAATTAAATTATTATAGGGTCTCGTTTTTACCCTAAAAAGTGCTAGTATTTGAACTTTGAAGTCTTATATAAAAATGTCTACCTACTCGTATTCTACGCAAAAACTACCTGCTCTTAAAACGCCGAATCCTTAGCCCAATAAATTGTTTATTGACTTTCGGCTTTACATATATACTTACACCACGGAATAAGATATGTTAGAAACTTATAAATATTGTGTCTATTAATTTTTAGCTCGTACCACGATTCGTACCTTCGCTACTCGTTAAGGACGGATCCGGAGACACGGGTAAATAAGATCCGTTTCTACGGGTACCCGTGTACCCGTGGAAACGGATCTTAATTACACGTTTCCTAATTACCCGTGCGGAACGGGCCAGAAAACCGTGTCCGTGTTACTCAGAAACGGGTAATAGAAACGTTTACACGAAACCCGGACACGAGCGCGAGCCCTAGTATGGAGTTCTTCAAGAGGGGAGTGAATAGGTTTTTAAAGGGTCGGCAACACGCACGCAATAGGGGGAATGGTATTTATTAACGTTTTTTGTATTAAATCAAAAACTACATGTCTAAGAAAAAAATAGTTTTGGAATCTACAAGCCCTTTTATTTGATATACCACTCAATATAATAGCTCTACTTTTGATTTTCGACATCCCATTTCGGTCCCCTTTAAAAAAAACTAATAAAGGTATAAGATTTTTTTTCTGTCCAATAAGTTAGGGTTAATGATTTTTAACACTACCTATTCCAAATTTCAAGTCGATAGCATTAGTAGATCCCGAGATATCTTGCTGTGACAGACAGACAGAGTCGCACCATAAGGGTTCCTTTTTTACCATTTTGATACGAAACCCTAACAACGTAGAGTACAAATAAGTACCTACACCCAGGCGCTACGCGTACGGAAAAAGCCGCTTCCTGGCCAAGTATAGACATAAAATTATGTATACAACACGGGAGGTAATAAAGAAAGCCCTCGATCGCATATTTACGTCCCTCGCTTGCAGCTCGGGCTGCAAACATCTGCGATCTCGGCTTTTCTTTGTTTTACCACCCTAGTTGTGTAATGTACCATTACATTCCATTGTTGATTTTCCAACGGTGCGAAATGAATGCTACCATTTCAACAAACACACACACACCATAAACACTACGTACTTGCGTAAGTCGTTGAGATGTTACTATATTGCCAAATCATCAAACTGAACCAGCGACCCCGTTATCAGTGGTGGTATTGAAAACACCTAGGGTTGGCACTGCACATTATATTACGAGTATTAATATGTACAAATAGTTTTACATTCCGGTTTGATGTAGGTACCTTTTTTTTTTTTTTTTTTGACCCCGGGAAATGCATAAAACTGCATACCACTACGTAACCTAAGGCCATCGGGGGTGACAGCCAGATGTTACGTATTGGTTATGTGGGGCTCTCCGCTCCTGAAGGGATTGGCCTACCCACTAAAACCCAGGGATGCTTCCGACCTGTGCCTTCACGGTGATGGCATGGGAATCTACTAACGCCACGCCATCACCAGCACCTCCGCCCTAGGGCGGACCCTCTCCGAAAAAGGCACACTGTAGCATGGCCAGTGTGCCTTCCCTCACCAGCTCCCCCCCGACCGAATGGCCGTCCCCCGGGGAAGCAGGGACCGGCACCAGACACACGGTGTCCCGGTCCCTCCCTCGCCGCCACGGGAGGACAATACGCCCCTACCCCGTGACCACGTGTAGTGGGGATGGTATCCGGGAAAACGTCCCTTCAACCAAACCACCACTACACCCCCATCCCTTGTCAGCAGTGAACTCTGCTATTGCAGAGGACACGCCGAGGGACCGTCAGGGTGGAAGGGTTAGCCTCCGGGACCGGATCATAGGCCCTCTGCCTACCGCATCCCTGGCCAACCGAAAGTAAGGCCAAGGGCTAGCAAAGTCAACGCAACGCGTCGATAGTTCTAACCCTTGCCCAGCCCAGATGCTGTCCATTAGCAGCCAATGTCTTGGTCTAGACGAGAGGGGTACCCATTACACAAGACATCGGGAGCAATCGGCAACACCTAGGTTACTCAACCACCCACCCTCGCTGGCCGAGAAGTAGCGATGGGTTGGAAAAGTCTACACAGGACGATTCCAACCCATTGCCGACGGCCGAGTGCTTGCCCTTTTCCGTGGGTTCCAGATCCATGCCCTCCCCCCCCTGCCCGTAGGCCCCCGAGGCCCCTCTCCCACACTCCCCGGATCCTCGGGAAAACTGCAAGCGGTTTGTCAGGTATTAGCCACCAACAAGCAATGGCCATTGCTTGTTGTTGTTTCCAGGGTGCACCGGCCCAAGCAGTACCCTTCCATGCGGATCAAACCGTGATCAAGATGGATTGGTAAAGCTCGAGCACGCGTGGAGGAACCTGACTTGCACCCCTTGATGTAGGTACCTACCTAAACTTCACAATTTACTTAAAGGTTAAGGTTGCCGTCCTAAAAAAGGTTTTATTCTGACTTCATAATAGGTAATTCATTTATATACCTACTACCAATAATGATTAATTGGTCATATAATTCGGTCGTTTCTTATTGCGTTAAAAACATGGATTTCCTCAATAATCTTGCTGAGTTTAAAATTGAACTGATGGCAAAACTCGAAATAAACGACTGAGACGCGGAAATGGTTCGTAAATTTAGTATCACCGCCATTTTGCCTTTGATGCCAATAGCTATTTTTCGAATAGATGCATAAGCATATTCGATAAGTTTCCCAATAAATATTATTTATTTTTGTTTCCTTTTTTTCAGTTGTTTTAAGTAGCTAAAGTGAACAGGCATTTTCTGACTTAGTTTTTTCTCTTTATATACGTCTTTCCTAGTCAAGTCAAATCCATCAATACTATCAATAGTAAAAAAACCGGTCAAGTGCGAGTCGGACTCGCGCACTGAGGGTTCGGTACAAACTTTGTACGGAAGTACAAACCAGTAAGTAGATACGTGAACAGTTCAAGAAAAACTGTATGGCGGTTAGTTTAGTAGGAGCAAATAAGTATGTGTTACGATTTTTGCAAATTTAAAAAAACGGTGCAAGATAGGAAAACCGTCATAGTTTTCCTGTAATATTTAGGATGATATTAATAATTGGTAACTGTAACAGATTTTTCTGTTCAGTAACTTCGAAGATAATAGGGGAAATGGTATTTTTTTAAACGTTTTTCGGCATAAATCAAAAATTACATATAATTAAGTAGGTAATTAAGTTTTGAAATCTACAAATTAAGCCCTTTCGTTTGATACCCCACTTGATATAATAGCACTACTTTTAATTTTTGACATCCCATCGGCCACCTTTAAAATAAATGTAAAAAATATATAAGTTTTATTTGCATCCAATAGTGACCCAAGGGTCAGTGCTTTTTCGCACTATTCCAAATCGATAGCAGCAGAAGATTATGAGATATGGGGGTGTGACAGACGGACAGACAGAGTCGCACCATAAGGGTTCCTTTTTTACCATTTTGGTACCTACGGAACCCTAAAATAAGCCGCTCAGGTTTCAAGCGCCATACATCTGAAATGATGGATATGTATCTTTAGAGATGTGCCATTCTCGGAAACATTATCTGTTTAGTATGGACAGAGAACGTTCTCTAGAACATTTCCCATACAAAACTGAGAACGTTTCCGAGAATTCTCGAGAACGGCACAACTCTAATCTAGATAGATACATGTTCACTGTGACAGATTTCCCCTAGAAGGCCCTAGGGCGGCCAGTCTATATGATGGGTGCTGAGAAAGGGCCGGCTGGTATGTACTAACTAAGTACATAAGAAAAACTACTGAATATAAGAAAAACTACTGTGTCCCAGGCTATGTAGTAAGTACATTGTGCTTATTAGTCTTATTACATACTTAGCCTGGGACACAGTATAATAGCAGTAGTTTTTGACGTGATAACGTCTTATAATTCGATGGAGCCGGCTGCACGCACGAAAAAGTGTGACGTCATGGGCCGTTACCTTGCAGGGTCGTTACCTGTCAAATAGGTACTTTATATTATTCCAGCACTAAAGTCGTTAAGACGATAGTTTCTTACAAATTGTTAATAAAATAGCCCTTATTCCCTAAGATACGGCTGTCAAAAATCTCTATTGAATGACAAGAGACCAGTGGCGGATTTGCCCTAAGGCCTAGTAGGCCCGGGCCTAGGGCGGCCAGATATTAGGGGCGGCCAATCGTGACAAAAAATCACTGCTGCTGCTGAAAAAAGGGCGGCTGGTACTCAAGTCGAAGTCGAAGGTCAAAAGTCAAAAGTCAAAGTCAATGTCAATGTCAAAGTCAAAGTCAGGGTCAAGGTCAACGTTATCACGTTCGACTATCGTCAGTAAACCGACTTTACAGACAACCGATTTTTCTTCCAACAAAAGGTACATCGGGCAAGTGCATGTGTGCGCGCCGTGTACGGACGCACCACAAGCAAACATTTGCCAATGCGCACCAATGCCACAGTATGGAGTGCACTCACACAGACACGCGATCGTGCGTCTGTGTAAATACGTGTCGCGCGCTCCTAAACGTCCGAAGTCGTACAGTAAACGGCCATAAAGAATGCACATCGATCTTTGGAAAGAGGCAATCGGCTAATTTCGACTTCTTATAGCGATATCTGTGTCGCACACACCATGACGTTTGTTTTGTCAGTCGTGGGTCAAATGCGAGAGAGTGCAGTCGCATATCCAAGTCAATATATAATATAGAGTTGCTAAAACTTTTACAAAATTTAATTTGTACTATGGCATCTATAGGAAAGAAAGGTAAGCCGTGACTTTGCCAGTCACGCGAAATTATCTACAATTTTTTTCCCGTGTGGTGTCGGATTAGAATAACACCAACCTTTTCTTCCCGGGGGTGTAGCATGAGTCGACTAAGGCGGATCTCGCACTGCAGCGAAAATCGCGGCGACACGCGACTCAGCGATTTTCAACTTTGTATGTAGAATCATCGATTTGTATAGAAAAATCGCGGGGTGGCGCACACTGGCGCGTAAATCGCGGCGACTTGCAACTACTATGCGTAGCTACACGGAAAAAAATCTTATTCTAGTTCTTCGCCTAAGGGTACAGGGTCAAACCGTGTTGTGGGCGATGGACCAGCAACTTGTCACCGCAATATTACACTTTTAGTCGATCTTTAAACCCACATTTAAATATGCTAGTAGTATAACATCAGTTGCTAATGCTCAGTCAACCCCTTTTAGGAATATGGGCGTGAATATATGTATATATACATATATATATATATATATATATATGTATGTATATTATTTTTCCCCAACAAGCAATAATTAAATATGTAGTTTTTAACCACTCGGTGGGCTTGGGACTTGAGTGAAACGACAAGTTCCTCGAAAACAAGTTTATGTATTCTCAGAAAACACGTATACAAGAGAAAATATCATATAAACACCGGACAAACGCAATTCTATGACCGTCATGGCGGCGAGCGGCGGGCGGACTCACGAAGCGTCTCGTGCAAGCGAGACGCGTTTGTGTGCGAAAGAGATGGGGGACATTGCTGCGCGAGCGCGCTAGCGGGGCGCGGGAACAAACGTTAGTTGCTGGCGCGGCATATTCCTATATACTCCCCCTTTTGACTAGGATAGTGCCCCCACAACTAGTCAAACTAACCGGAAACTACGATTTACGAGGTCGTCCTCTACGACGAGCAGGAGCGACTGGAGCCTGAAGACATTCACCCTCTCTACCGTGATAACGTCTTAGATCTGAGATGTGGTACTTCCCTACGATCTCATGAGGTTTCTCAGGAAACGCGATACAGTACGTAGTAGGACTCACTTTCTTATTAACCACGTAAGGCCCATCGCGTTTCGGAGCAAACTTAGACGTGACACCTTTGGAAGTGTTGCTAAGGACGTGGGATTTCATCAGTACGAGATCCCCAACAACCAGCTCATCAGCTTGACGACGAAGATCCTTAGCAGCCTTTTGAATATCTTGCTGTTTCTCGATAGTTTCTTTACTTGCACTCAGCGTATCAGCAAGTTTGAGTAAGTATGGAGTGATCTGTGGCACGTAATTTTCAGCCATAATCACGGCGCGAAGATCACTTTGTACATCCAACGGAGACCTTAACTCACGTGCATAAGTAAGGTATGCAGGAGTTTGTTGTGTCGACTTCGTTCGCGAAGAGTTCATGGCGAAACGAATGAAAGGCAGTGCTTCTGGCCATTCTTTATGATGATCCTGTACGAGGATTGCCAGCTGCGTTTTCAAATCGCGGTTCTTCCTCTCTACTGGATTAGCCTCTGGATGGTACAATGGGACGAGATTTTGCTTCACGTTCAGAGTGAACATCGCTTTCTGCATCACTTCAGCAATGAACTGTACTCCGTTGTCGGAAATGACGCGGCGCGGGAATCCGAAACGTAAGAAGACTTCCTCTATTAGCGTTTTGGCGCAAGCTTCCGCGGTTGCTTCAACGAGAGAGAATAGCTCAACCCATTTGCTTGCGGTGTCTTCGACGATAAGCACCCATCTCTCTCCGTTAGCGCCTTTCGGAAGCGGGCCAAACAGATCGACAGCCAACACTTCAAATCGTTGGGCTGGAACAGGAGTTTGCAGTAATCCTGTAGGTTTCTCATTGGACGGTTTAAACCTCTGGCAATCGATGCATGTTTTCAGGTAATCGGCTACATATCTGCGCATGCCAGGAAAATAGAACCGTCGTGAGATACGATTCAGAGTTCTGTCTAAGCCTCCGTGACCTGAGGTAGCAGCATCATGACACTCGATCATTACCTGTTTTCTTCTATTTTCAGGTATAACCAGTTGCGGCTCTTCGGTGTCAACCTCAGTATAGCGGTACAGGACTCCTTTACACATATGGTAACCTCTTTCAGTCCACCTGTTAATCTCTAATTCGTCTTTTCCTTCCAGGCCCTTGAGGATCTTCGCAACTTCAGGATCGGCGAGCTGATCGTCACGCAGAGCGGCGGCTTCCCATCGCGGCGTTTCGATGATCACAGTGCACAATCCGCAAGAATCACGAGCTTCGTCTTCGCACGGAGGGCGACTAAGTGAATCAGCTATAACGTTAGCCTTTCCAGGAGTATAATCAACTTGAAGATCGAAGGATTGGAGCTTCATCGCCCAGCGCACAAGCCTTCCCGTCGGGGACTTAAGGGTAAGTAACCATCGCAAGGGTTGATGATCGCTGGCCACGCGCACAGGATGACCATCAATGAAACCGCGAAACTTTTCTACCGCCCATACCACAGCAAGAGCCTCCCGTTCTGTAGTAGAATAGTTACGCTCGGCGGGTGTAAGCAGGCGGCTGGCGTACGCGATTGGACGTTCTTCACGTAGAGACTCCCCCTGCAGTAAAGCCGCGCCTAGAGCATAATTGCTGGCGTCGGTCCTGAGGACAAATGGGAGTGAATAGTCCGGCTGGATTAATATTGGCGATGAGGTGAGTAGGCGTTTCAGTTCGTTGAACGCGTTGACCTGAGCTTCTTCCCACAACCACGACTGATCTTTTTTGGTAAGCATAGTCAGCGGCTGGGCAACTTGAGAAAACCCTGGAACGAACTTCCGGAACCATGAACACGTCTGTAAGAAGCTTTTCAGATGCTTCACAGAGGTAGGTTCCTTCATCTCTGCTATTGCGTTGATCTTCTCTGGATCTGGTGACACCCCTTGTGGTGTGATGACGTGTCCAAGATATTTGACACTTTCCCGCGCAAATACGCACTTAGCGCGATTAGCGCGCAGATTGAAGACACGTAAGCGATCGAAAACAGCACGTAAGTCCTCTAAATGTTGCGAAAAGCTGTCAGATATCAGGATCAGATCGTCGATATACCCTAGTACAGTCGAGCCTTGAAGCGATGCACCGGAGCGAAATCTGTCAATTAGTCGTTGAAGGGTAAGGCCGTAAAAAAGGGATGATTTCGTGACTTGTAAGCGTCCGGCATTGTTTTTACGAAAAGTAATTACAAAATTTTACTTTTTTAATTTTCCGTGCAAAATACAAAACTTTTTCTACTAGTTCTAGTCCACTAACAAATGTAAATCTCTGTGTTTGTATTCCAATTTTTTTTTTCTTCTATGCAATTGCATCGATTTCCATACAAATAAAAATGTCCCAAAAATGTTCCTGAAAGATTGTAATTATCGTTTTTTAGTTTTGTGATATTATACTGATATGTTGGAGTTTTTTTTATAACTGTCATATATTAATGCAACGTTTTTCGAGCTTTAACATTAGCATTGCCCATTTAAAATAATAATTTACGCGTAACATAAGACAAGTCAACATATTGAAGCTTTTAAGTTACTTAATTTAAGTAACCGTTCTGTCTTGCTATTTCAGCAGTTGATTTGCGGAATTTGATTTCATTATAACGGAAACACTATTTATTCTTTAGTCTTGGTATACCTCTCACTGGTCGGCCATTTTGTGGGTAGTTCAGTGCGTCGATTCAACTTGTGCCGAGGATTTTTTATGGAATTTAAAAGTTACGAGTGAATTTCATGGTAAATTTGTTCTGTTTTGTATTACGTAATACATTATTAATATAATCTTCATATTAGTTTATAGCTAGGTGTCGTGTTCGAGTTAATATGTTTGTTATTGTTCTATATAATGCAAATGAAAGTGAATAGAGGCTAACTTTTATGTTACTTTTAAGTTACTTATGTTACCATTTTAATTTATTTTTAAGTTACGTAACATAAAAGTAAAGTAAAGCTTTGTTCACGCTTTCTTTTCAGTTACAAGTTCTTGCAGTCGGGTTTTTAGTTTAAAATATTTGGTTTGTTTTAATTTTTATACCCAACTGCGCAACACAAAGAAGAGTAACGTGTTTTTTATTTTATTTTACATAATTACAACGATTATAACAAGTAATCCGGGGAAAAATTATGATTTAATTTTATTTGTGAAGACAGCTTTTGTGTGGCTATCAGCCTTTAATTACTTATTCATCTTTGTTCAAAAATGTACCAAAGTATATAAGGTCCTAATTTATTAGTTGCAGATATTTTAACACATTATACTTTACATTAAAATAATTAACTTTAAATAGAAATTCAGAAATCTTTTCATATAACTTTTCTGATTTCATTTACCTAACAATAAAATTTATTATAATTTCGTCTAAATAAATCATCATGTGCATTATCACATGTCACAATAACACTATCTGTCATATCAACAATTTGTTGTCGTAAATGTCGTAACGGTTCGGCGGGAAAACTGCAAATGTCATTTAATTTATCTACGTGAAGTGGCCAGTTACAGTAAAGTGGTACGTAAAAGAGCTACTAGAATCTTTTCAATGAGTTTTCATTTAGTAATCACATTAACAGGGTGTTATTACGTAGCAAATTTGTTTTTCCTTTTTCTCCAAAAAAACATCGTAAAAGCTATAATGTTTCATGCTTTAATATACTCCAGAGACCGAGTACTATCAGCTGTAAAAATATCTGCAACTAATAAATTAGGACCTTATATACCTATTTGATCTCTTAAATAAACACTTAGTACAAAAAGTGTTTGTATTGTAGACATTGTGAATATCCCTTTAGAATACTTTTATGTAACTTTTAAGTTACTCAGTAACATATATTTTTAGTTACTTTTATGTTACATAAGCCCAATTTTTGAGCCTTACCCTGAAACGTACTCGGAGCGTTGCGTAAGCCGAATGGCATTCTTTTAAATCTGTGGACTCCAAAAGGAGTAACGAACGCAGTCTTATCTCGATCCTCCTCCTTGACAGAGACTTGCCAATATCCTGACCGAAGGTCGATAGTGCTCATATAGCAACTTTTCCCCGTATACTGCAACAAGTCGTCAATGACGGGCAATGGATAAGAGTCAGCCTTCGTGGCGGCGTTGAGTTTCCTATAGTCCACACAAAATCGAAACGTTCCGTCTTTCTTAGGCACCAAGAGAGCCGGTGCGGCCCATGGTGACTCACACTCCTCGATAATGTCTTCCTTCAACATCTTCTCTATTTCAGCTTCCATGATGGACTTCTTGGCTGGTGTGAGTCTATATGGCGGCGTGGCGATGGGTTTGTGGTCACCCGTATCGATGCAGTGCTCTGCGAACGGTGTAGGACCTCCCCCTTCTCTGAATATGTCTTCATATTCCCGCAATGTTTCAGCCAGGATCGCCTTTTCATTCGGTGTCAGCATTGTACCCTCATCACACCGAAGAAGATCCGCGGTCGCATACCCTACATAAGATCTGGACGTCTCACACTGTAGAGGGTGAATGACCTGAGGTCGATCAGCTGTAAACCACAAACTATCAGGAATATTAATAACAAGACGCGCTTTACGTAAGAAATCAATTCCCAACAAAGTGTCATTATTAACCGCGTCTGGGAATATAACGAATGTAATAGGTATCACAGAACCCGCAAGCTTTACTTCAACATCGGCAAGTTTAACTTTCATGTCGCGCACTATCCCGTCAGCTAGCTTAACCGTCATGCAACTATCACGAAAAGGGTGTTGTAGTTTACGCAACAACGCGTAAAGACTAAACCCCGCGATACTACGTTTAGCCGCCGTATCCATCAAACCTGTGCCGCGATAACCACAAACTTCAAATCTCAAAATGGGACGTCCGCTGGTACAGTTTGATAAGGTAGGTAAATCACGTGAGCTATCCGCTTGCAACTCATCACCATGATGGATATTCTGTGACATACTATTCTTAGGTAAAATATCAGTTTTACAAATACATACACTCTGTTTTGCATTAATCTTTGACACCTTACATATGTGTTCAGTCTGCGCTGAACTAATCTTTGAGACATCGCAAACATGTTCAGTCTGAACTGAATTAATCTTTGACACGTTACATACATGTTCAGTCTGCGCTGAACTAATCTTTGAGACATCGCAAACATGTTCAGTCTGAACTGAATTAATCTTTGACCCGTTACATACATGTTCAGTCTGCGCTGAACTATTCTTTGAGACATCGCAAACATGTTCAGTCTGAACTGAATTAATCTTTGACGAATGGACACTGTGTTCCGTCTGCTCACTAATATTCTTTGGCAACATACAAACATTTCCACTCTGTAGTAAGTTACTCTGTGACGGTTTAATACAATTAATCACCTGATCGTTAATACTCTGTGCCGGAATACATAAGAGTTCAGTCTCATTTGAAGTACTCTGTAATACAATATCTAACTGACCAATCAGATCTGAACTATTTGACGATGGCTTAATACTATGATCCATCTGCACATTCTTAATCTGTGACACAATACCTATGTGTTCAGTCTGACATGAATTAATATTTGACGGAGTAACACAGTGTCCCGTAATGTTATTTGACAGATTTACATTACACCCTATATATTCAGTCTGAAAAGAATTACTCTTTGACATCACATACGGAAAATGAAGTTCAGCCTGTACCGTATTAATCTTTGGCATACTATCGGTACTATCAGAACTTTGTAATTGTAGATCGTAAGTCGAATTACACTGTGATGACGCGTCACGTTTAAAGTCACTATCGAAATTATCGAATGAACAGAAAGAGTCTTTGTTGTTACAATGTTCACAGTTAGCGCGAATTACGCCCTTAGCGTTGCAACCATAACAACGGACTTCCGCGGATTCGATTTTATTCTTAGCTTTAAAACACTCACTACGCTCGTGGCCACTTTTACGACAGTAAACACAATAAAGTTTTTTACCTTGAGACGTCGAGTTTGTCACCTGAGCACGATCCCTTGTCGTCGGCGGCGCAGCGCTCGGCGCGGCGGCGGCGGACGCTGGCGGCGTGTGCGCGGTCGGCGCGCGCGCAATCGGCGTGCGTGCGAGCGGCGCGGACGGCGCGCTCGGCGCGTGCGAGTTGAAACGAGACGTAACCGTTCGGGGCTCCGACGTATTGGCGAGTTGACGCGAAGCGTTTGAAACCCGAGCTCGCGAACCGTAAACATCGTTATGTGACTGCGTGCATGCAATATTGCTGTCGTTCGAATATTGAGCGCGCGGTAAACACGACGGCGCTTCGGCGAGCGATTCTTCGATGTTTATGGCCTTTTCTAGTAAATAATCAAGGTCACTTACGGACTCTCGCGTTAAACGTTTTCTTATTCGCTTGTCTAGTAAGCCATAAACCATATCGACCTGCATATTCATCTCGATCGGATAGGGAATCTTCGATATTAACGCACGAAGTCGTTCAATAAATATCTCGGCCCGTTCTTCTCTTTGTTCCGATGCGTAGATTTCTCTTAATATTTTGTGAGGCGGTTTAGCCACGCCGAACCTGGCGCGGAGCTTCTTGAGCGCGTCGTCCCACGTTAAGACCGTGGCCTTGACCCCTCTGAACCACAGCGCGGCCTCCTCTTCGAGCAACATGGGAAGCCCTCGGAGCGCATGCTGGTCGCTCACGTTGGTGGCCTCCTTGTACACCACTACGCTGTCCATAAATGCCTCCAACACGTCCGGGTCGCGACTTGAGCCATTAAACCGAGCTGTGCAGTTGGCAAAGTTAGCATTTTGGGAAGACACGGGACCCGAACAAGATGGCGCCGGAGAGGGGGCGACAGGCTTTTCTTGCGAGTTCGCGAGCGACGCGGCAAGAAGGCTCTCAACCAGTTGACGGTTGGAATCTGCTTGAGCCTTTGCGAACGCCGACAGGAACGAAGATAGCTGCCCCTCGGACATCATCGTTGAGTCTCCTTCGATTGCGTCATCCGAATTTTGAACACTCCTTCGACGAGGCATTTTACGACAAATAGACAGTTAGGTACGATACCACAAAACACTGTATTCACAATTGTTCACTAAGTTCACTAAGGTCCATTTTACCACCAAGTCCGTGAGTTCGAGCACGATACCGTTCGTTACCGATCACGCGTTTCGCGGAATTATAGGTAGGTACGCGTGCCGCTAGTTGGTGCGCCAGTGTAGTTTTTAACCACTCGGTGGGCTTGGGACTTGAGTGAAACGACAAGTTCCTCGAAAACAAGTTTATGTATTCTCAGAAAACACGTATACAAGAGAAAATATCATATAAACACCGGACAAACGCAATTCTATGACCGTCATGGCGGCGAGCGGCGGGCGGACTCACGAAGCGTCTCGTGCAAGCGAGACGCGTTTGTGTGCGAAAGAGATGGGGGACATTGCTGCGCGAGCGCGCTAGCGGGGCGCGGGAACAAACGTTAGTTGCTGGCGCGGCATATTCCTATAAATATAATTACATCGTGTTTTACAGCTCTATATATTCCACGTGAAATCAAAACAAAACAACAATAAAGTACTTAGTTCTAAATTCAAATTCTGATGAACGATCAATCTAATAATTGATGTACATGGAAATTAGTATTCGTTTGTATTCGGAAATGCGATGATTGCCGATGTGCATTCTTTATGGCCGTTTACTGTACTACTTGTTTGTCTTTATACTTTGCCTGGGGCCTAGGCCTATCTTGATAGATATTATATTTAAAATAAGTGTATAGAATAAACTTGTTTACTCTAGATATACGTCTATACTATATATTTAGGTACATTCCTTTGTTGAATGTCATAAAGACCCAGTGGATATTATTCCTGGCTTGGCAATTACGTTGGTTAAATTATTCCGTATCATGGGCTCCAATGATAACCGGTTATGCTAATAATAAATAACACCTCGTTGATAATTCATTGAACTACGCCATAGGGTTGTCACACAGTGTTTATTTCGTGTACGTGACATATCGGTATAAAGAGTTTTTATACAAAAAAGTTATGTTATTTCATACCTTTTGACAACTGTTGAATCATCTGATATAGGTAGTATTCTAATGTAATACACGTGCCTAAGTTGTCAATACGAAAGAAGAAAATAATAGTGTAGTTAAATTGACCTTATCGGTTTAAGTGGCCAGTACCTAATACTTTTATCTAGATGGATAAGGTCTTATCTTAAAAGCCCTTTTATGAAAAATAAAAAAAAAACTATATGCTTTTACATTTTGTACTTATTTAAATATTTAATACTTTTGAATTAAATTAACTACTTCACGCCGAAAGGGATTCATTTGTGAGATGAGATGATATTTTAATTAGCATTTTTCGTAACTCGTATAATCTGACTATGGCATGTATAATACAATTCATCTTATGACCATGCAGTTTACACTCCTTGCTGTAAATCTTTGAATAGTTGAACTACTTAAGAATCTTAAGCATCTTATTAAAAAAAATGAATCTGTAAGAAAAAGAAACTAAAAAATATATTTATAACTCTTATCGAATATGCTTATACATCTATTGAAAAAATATTGTCATCGCGGTAATACTACGAACCATTTCCACGTCTCATTCGGATTATTTCTAGTTTCGCCATCAGTTCAGTTTTAAACTGAGAGAATCCCAAGATTATTGAGGAAATCCATGTTTTTAACTCAATAAGAAACGAACGAATTATGACATTAATCATTATTGGCATATAAATGAATTACCTAGTATGAAGTTTAAACTCAGAATAAAACCTCTTTTAGAACGGCAACCTTAAAACAACCTATACCTAAGTAAATTGTGCAGTTATGTTCATCAAACCGGTCATAGGGATGTTGACTAATGTTGAATTTTACAATATAATATAGTCACATGGATTAGAAAATTCTAAATTATCATAAAACAGAAGAAATAAACAAAAAATATATAAAAAATATAAAGTTATTAAAAAATCGATATTTTTTTATCGTCTTAAAGAAAAATTAAAGTCAATTCGGAATGTTTAAATAACACTGAAAAAATAAATGTACAACAACTATGTGCTTAAACGCACTTTTTCGTGCTCAAAATGTCAAAGTTTTTATATTTTTTTTTCATACAGACTTAGTACAGCGAGGGCAAGAGATGACGTCACAGGGTGCGTCCGTTTTGTATGGGCCGTTTTCAACGCTCGGTACGGTCGGCTAGTTTTGATTGCAACTTGTGGCTGTTATAGTAATTCGTAATTTCCATTTACACCACAAACAAAATTTAGGACACAAGCATATTAAAATTATTTGTACATATTAATAATATAATGTGCAGTGCCAACCCTAGGCGTTTCAATATTTTGTTACACTGATGACGGGGTCTGGTCATTACTCTAATATCTACGAACATCTTCAGCATGGCAGTGCTCAGTTGGTGCGTGGGTGCGGAACGACCAGTGTAAGTAAATATATATTACTTATTTCTGTAAATATCCCCACTTAGTAACTAAAATTTGTAAGGATTGTAAGAGTACTTAAATGAAAAACAAGTAATTTTGTAATAGACGCGTTTTACCTGATAAAACGCATATTATAGTACATTACACAACTAGGGTGGTAATACAAAGAAAGCCCGAGATCGCAGATGTTTGCGGCCCGAGCTGAAAGCGAGGGACGTCAATATGCGATCGAGGGCTTTCTTTATTACCTCCCGTGTTGTGTACATCATTTTATGCCTACACTTGGCCAGAAAGCGGTTTTTTCCGTACGCGCAGCGTGCAAAAAAAAACACTTTATGGCCAGGTGTGGCATAAAATCATTTTGCACTACATCTGTAACTTGTAGTTTCGTGAAACAAGGCCCTGTTTGTTATCGCCATGACGTCATTTCCATCGTTAACGTGATAAACTGTTATTTAAATAAGACACTTATATTATACTTAAGAGACTTACAAATAAAACTAAATACTATTGACCTAAGTAAATTATTTTTAACCGACTTTCAATGGAAGAACGGTTCTCAATTCGTCTGTATGTTTTTTTTTGTGTTTGTTCACCGATTACTCGAAGACGGCTAAACCGGGAAACCCCTTTTTTGTTTGAAAGGGTATATTTCGGAGGTGGTCCCATTGCAACCAAGTCAGGATCTGATGATGGGATCTTCGAGAAATCGAAGGAACTCTTCAAATATTATAGGCACACAGCACACAAAGCGATTTTGGTATTTTTCATAGTTTCTCGTGCATTTCTTATAAAAAATAAGTTTTCAATCTTAACCGTCTTCAAAACAAAGAGTAATTCTTTTGTATCTAGGTTTATTCCCCGATTACTTGAAGACGGCTAGAACGATTTGGAAAATTCTTTTTTGTTTGAACCTACCCTAGGTATACCTTCAAGGTCCAATTGCAACCAAATAAGGATCTGATGATGGAATCTTGGAAAAATCGAGGGAACTCTTTAAATATTATAGGCACACATATGGCGGTTTGGGTATTTTTTATAGTGAAGAAAAATTACTGGTATATCCGTGAAATGGTCCTACAGTCGGGTGTGTCGTTCCTCAGCTGCAAGCATGCGGTGGCTGGCGGTGTTGCTGTCGCTGCTGGCGTGCGAGGCGCACCGGATCCTGCTGGTGTTCCCCGTGCCGAGCAAGAGCCACACCAACCTGGGCGAGGGGTTCGTCCGGCATCTGCTGACGGCCGGACATCAAGTGTGTAACTGTTTTATAGCTACGCGGACTTCATAGGGCGTAGCCGAGCAGAAAAATTAGTGAATTTAAGTCCGTACTGAGGCAATGCAATTTTTTTTTTTCATATTTCACGTTATTCATTTCAGTCGAGTAGGTAGGTAAGTATTTGTAATGCGCGAGCGACACGCCACGGTGAAGCGCAGACGCGTGCGCTTCCTATCGGCGCGGGACAACCATTGACTTGCCACTTGCCTAAGGCATTAGGCAAGATTTCATAATAATTACCGCGCAACAGAATCGCGGATTGATTAGGTACTAAATGCTCTAAGACAACAGTACTTATTGCTTGCTATGTTTCAGGTGACGTTTATAACTCCGATTCCCATGAAGAATCCACCTAAAAATGTACGCCAAATCGATGTATCGTCAAACATCCCCCTTTTTCCAGCAAGTAAGTATGAAAACGACGCATGTGCTTTTTGCGAACTTGTTTTGTTTCTAGGATGGCAATATCTAAGTCAAAATAATGGTATTTGGACCCAGTCCATGTACTTACCCATGTGGAGCAGGATACGTAAACCCTTTGACAATGTACCTAATAAATACACCTAAGAACTCATTGGCCGTCCAGAGAGGAGCGTTAAAGGACGTAACGCCGCGAGTACCATCAGAGAAAGTGTAGCACACAGGACACCCTGCAGTCCCCCGCACCGATGTTGCCCCTAGGTCATTTTATAATGTCGCTATTTAACAGGGGCCCATCTAGCGGAGGACAAGTCACCGTCTGTCAGTGTCATCGTAGCGATGAGAAACTTATTCCTGACAGACGCCGTTATGTATCAATCAATTGCCCAGTCTCCTGTCCATATTTCCGCCACCATAGCCCAGTAGATTTAGATTCCATCAATGCACCATAGTCCTTGCATATAGCGGGGGCTGCCTCTGTCTGCGTTCCATGGCGCGGACAGAGATAGCATCCGCTGGGTGTACACTTTGCCTTTCATTAAATTGTCCAAAGAGCCTCTACGCGTTGGCTTCGGTTCCGCGCACGCCTCCCAAAGGACCGGTACACCATTGTCCCGTGCATGAGTAATACCGACTTTTTTATACCAACAACTAAACTGCTCGTGTTCCAAACATTTTGACCAACACCTCTTCCAGATGAGCTCCTGGACTTGACGAAGCTGATGAACAAAGAAATACCAACGCTGGAGATAGAGCAAGTTCTACAATTAATGCTGACGATTAGCAACGCGACGGTGTTCCACCACAGCGTGCAACAAATGATGCAAGATCAGAGAGAACAGTTCGATCTCGTCATCGCTCAGTGGATGTTCAGCGAACTTTACTCTGGGTAAATTACACTTATTTATTGCACTTAAGCTACAAACACTTACACTAGTAGAGTAGGTGTAGTAACAACTGCCGAGCTAGCATAACTGGTTGCGACTTCGCTTGTTGCGCGACAAAGTATGACCTGTCACTGTCACTCTATATTGCGTGGAAAGAGACAGGTAGTATTTATCGCGCGACAAAGAACGCGCGTCGGTGTTGTGCTAGCTAGAGGTACTGATACAGGATCAATCGATCTTCATTCAGGTGACGTAAGTGGTACATTTCTGTGCTCATTGCGGAGGTAGCATAAGCAATATATCTGTTAAATATCTAAGAATCATAGCAATCGACCTAACTCCTTAACGAATAGAACCTCTTAATTAACTACAATCAGAAGTGACGAAGCTATGGTAGCCGAGTGGTGCGTGCGCCTTTTAAGCAGAGGTCATAGGTTCGAACCCTGGTTCGTACCTATGAGTTTGCCGAACTTATGGAATTTTTAGCGAAAAGTACAATTAAATAAAAGAATACAAATAAAATATAAAAAATACTAATAAAATGTTTAAAAGAATACAATTTAATAAAAACAAACTACAAGTACAATTATCGCCGGGTGAGAATACGTTTGTGCCATATCCAGCCATTTCCATACAAATCGACTGGATATGGCACAAACGTATTCTCACCCGGCGTTATATCAAAAATCACAAATTCCTAGACCCAGGTTATCGAGCGCTCGCCTGTCGGCCAAAGGGATCGCATGTTGCTCCGTGTGTTGTTTTATTATAGAGATCTGCGGCGCCCTCTGGTCGGCTAGTTGGCTTGAGGCGTTGACTGCTTACAGAATATTATAAGACATTTACCACTAGCTTTTCAGTGAAGGAAAAACATCGTGTGGAAACCTGCATAACTGCGCGAAAAAAATCAAAGGTGTATGTGAAATTGTGAAGTCTCCAATCAGCGATGCGCTAGCGTGGGGACTACAGCCCATGACAGTAGGCCTGTGCCCAGCAGTGGGACGTATATCGATACCTTTAGACTCAAAGGGCGTAAACGCCGCCCGCAGGTTCTAATGGCGTTTACGCCCTTTGAGTCTAAAGGTATCGATATAGGCTGATTATGATGATGATTATGAGAAGTTTATTAGAATGAACTTTTCCGTTACTTCCAGAAGTCTTATTAGAGAATATCGTTTCTTCCAGGCTGGCAGCGGTGTTCAACTGCCCGCTAATATGGTCGTCGACCCTGGAGCCCCACGCCCTGGTGCTGTCGCTGATAGCCGAGGACCCCAACCCAGCTTACGTGACAGGCTTCAGGTCCGCAGCGGTCCCGCCTTTTAGCTTTAACCAGCGCGTGGGAGAGCTCTGGGAGTTTCTGACTATTAAATATTATAAATGGTAAGAATCGTATCGTACCTTGAGATAACTAGTAGGTACATTATCTGTACGTCTTTCGGAACAAGACGAACAGAGTTCAAGCAGTCAGGAGCACAAGACTACCTATTTCATAATTATAGCACAATACTCCCTATTTCATAATTATATTTATGCCAAACCTGGCCATAAACTGGCTTTTTCCGCACGCTGCGCGTACAGAAAAAGCCGCTTTCTGTCCAAGTGTAGACATAAAATAATGTACACAACACGGGAGGTAATAAAGAAAGCCCTCGATCGCATATTTACGCCCCTCGCTTGCAGCTCGGGCCGCAAACATCTGCGATCTCGGCCTTTGTTTGTTTTGCCACCCTTTGTTGTGTAATGTACTATTTCAACACACATGCTCATGAAGTGGCCCTTATTTCAAGGTTCTCACGCGCGGAACGCAGTTTATTACACACAAGTGCTTTTTGCTTTACATTACCGTACTAGTGTTGTAATTACCGCAAATTGACCAATGAAAGCGCGCGATTATTCCCGCGCCGCCGCTCAGCGCCACGTACGCGTATAACGTACATGGCGCGCGCTCCGCACCACAATATACCTAAAGGTGTTGTTAGATAACCCACAAAATAAATACAAAGATATAAGTTTTAAATGATAAGTATTGTTAGGGTTCCGTACCAAAATGGTAAAAAAGGAACCCTTATGGTGCGACTCTGTCTGTCTGTCTGTCCGTCTGTCACAGCAAGATATCTCAGGATCTACTGATGCTATCGACTTGAAATTTGGAATAGTGTTAAAAACCGCTAATCTGAGCCTATGGGACAGAAAAAAAATCTTATACCTGTTTTACTTTTTTTTTTAAAAGGGACTGAAATGGGATGTCGAAAATCAAAAGTTGAGCTAATATATCGAGTGGGATATCAAATGAAAGGGCTTAACATGTAGATTGCAAAACTGTTTTTATTTATTTTCTTAGACATGTAGTTTTTGATTTAAGACAAAAAACGTTGAAACAAAATACCATTCCCCCCCTATTATCTCCGAAGTTACTGAACAGAAAAATCTGTAATAATTACCGATTATGAATATTAACCTAAATATTACAGGAAAAATAAAACGGTTTTCCTAACTTGCAACGTTTTATAGAAATTCGCAAAAATCGTAAGACAACCTTATTTGCTCCTACTAAACTAACCGCGGCATATGTCGATGTATGGGGACAACAGTTTTACAAGAGCAAAGTTAAGTTTGTGCCACACGGAAAAAAAAATCTGGTTACTGTGACGAGAATTTGGTACGTCCTACAATTTTTTTAGTTGTGTGTGGGACAACTCTGCATATAGTAATCTCCACTATTAACTTCTCGTAAATAAAATATTGTATAGATGATAATGTATATAGTATATACAACAATGTATAATAGTAAGCGTTTACTATGTTTTGTAGTGCCCACTATGTTACTTTGTAGTATCCACTATAATGTTTCATAGTGCCTACTATATTATTCTATAGTATCTACCACAGTGTTTTGTAGTGTTTACTGTATTTAGTTGTGCCCACTGTGTTACTTTGTAGTATCCACTATACTGTTTTATAGGGCCTACTATATTATTCTGTTGTATCTACTACAGTGTTTTGTAGTGTTTACTGTATTTAGTTGTGCCCACTGTGTTACTTTGTAGTATCCACTATACTGTTTTATAGAGCCTACTATATTATTCTGTTGTATCTACTACAGTGTTTTGAAGTGTTTACTATGTTTTGTTGTGGCCACTATGTTACTTTGTAGTATCCACCATAATGTTTTATAGTGCCTACTGTATTATTCCGTAGTATCTACCATAATGTTTTGTAGTGTTTAACTATGTTTTGTTGTGCTCAATATGTTACTTGTAGTATCCACTATTATGTTTTATAGTGCTTACTATATTACTCTTTAGTGTCTACCACAATATTTTGTAGCGTTTACTATATTTTGTAGTGCCTACCATATTTCTTTGTAGTATGTACTATAATGCTTTGTACTGTTTACTATATTGTTACGTAATGTTTACTTTTCAGATTGTAATAGTTTGTTCCGGCGGTGCGCGGTTTCGTGGACAGACGAGAAGAGGGTAGTTACAGCCTCTCATTGAAGCGAGAGGCGTCAACTACCCTCTCCTCGTCCGTCCGAAAAACCGCGCACCGTCGGAAGAAGCTATGACATTTTAAGTTAACCTGTAATATATATACATTCATCCAGTGTCTAGGGATCAGTAAATTTGTAGCAATAAGAAATATCAATCAATATTCATTCAATCAAGTCTTCAGATTGGTTTTTCTTTGATTTCCTATATGTGTAAGTTAACAACACACCCTCATATTTTGCAAATAGTGAAAATTACTGAATATAATCAATTACAATCCTCAAGTAATTCTCTAAAACGTACTTGATCCCTAAACACTTTTGATGAGTGTATTATACGTTTTATAGCAAAATATTATGAAGTTAGCATAAAATACTTAACAATTTGAACAATAAACATTACAAAACCAGAAAATGATTACCTAAATAGGTTGGGAAAATTCTAGCATAATAAAAAGCTTAAATTAAATCAAAATTGTATTTTGTATTTTTTCATTGTTTACACGACCTTTCCTCGTTAAACATTGTAGGTCAAGTACAGTCAAGGGCAAACATATAAGTACGTTTCCAAAGTACCAAAAATATCTGTAGTTAATTAGCCAAAAATATCTGTACAATAAATCGAACACTGACTGAATTATTGTACAAATGTTTCTGGCTAAATAACCGTACAGATATTTTGGTTTTTGGAAACGTTAATATAATATTGCCCTTGACTGTACTTAATGTTTATACTATAATCGCACATAAAATATAATAATAAAAATCAACGTGTAATTCACACAGATGTCTTTGAGCCATTTTGTGAGGTATTTAGTTACATAGTATTAAAAAACTTACAATTATAAAAATAAACAAAAGCCATAGTAGAGTCTCCACAATAAGTCTGCCCTTAAATCAATTTGACTCTTATGGTGCCGATCATATAAATTGATTGTGAGTATCAACACCCTATTCGGATACTAGTGGCAGTTTTTGACTTATGATTTTTTTTGAGTATTTTCTTTTGGGATGTTTTCAAGCTAATTACTAATTTTGAAATAATGTTCTTTATTTAGGTATGCATCGAGATCCAAAACTATGCCTAGTGGTAACAGATGGGAAAAATCCCAGTTGTTACCACTGGTAATAAGTGGTAGCAACGGTAGCAACTGGTAACAGGTGGAAATAACCCTTTTCCCCGAGTCAAATTGATTTAAGGGCCGACTTACTGTGGAGACCCGACTTTGGTCTTTATATCAAACAATTAGCTTCTTAAGCAAATCAGTCTATTTAATATAATACTACGTCATGAAGAGGAGTCGCTTCGCTTCGTGTTCACCATACAAACGTAGTTTGGTTCTTATTTGAACAATAGGCATCAAAAGCTAATGAAAATCTGTCTGGGCGAGGAAGCAAATATCCGTGCCTATGGTTAAGATTCAAGTGCAAGATCTTCATGCAAAGTTGATTTCGAGTTTTATTTTGAAATAACACATTTTTATTGAAATTCTCACGAGCCACAGGCACGGATATTTGCTTCTAGATTGTGTCTACATATTTCTTTGATGTTGGGTGATTCTCAGGAAAATGTAACAGCTTTTCGACCGCTGTCCACTCCTACCCTCATTATAACTGCGGTGTCTAGCGGCCCAGTGGGATGAATATCTGCAATTCAGAATCGGTGCTTAGCTAGAGGTGTTGGTACTGATTTTCAATTCTTATCTTAAGTCGCCATATTACACTGGATGGTAAGGACAGCGGTTGAAACGCTGTTCTTGAGAATGACCCTGTTGCAGTCACAAATAAGAGCCAAACTACGTTTGTACTTTGTACGGAGAGCAGATTTTTTCAAAGTGGAGAGACTTCACTTAAGGGGATTTTGAGCCTATTACAGCATTCACAAAAATAATTACAAACAACCACCATTAAAAAATCAACATAAAAATACCTATTACAGCATTCACAAAAATAATTACAAACAACAACCATTAAAAAATCAAGATAAAAATACCATGTCAAAAAAATTATATGTACCACAATGAATTGGGTAAGTCAAGTTTATCAAAAGTGTGCAATTTATATACTTTTACGATAGTTCCCGACGTAATGATCTAGAAAATACCCCTTTTGCATTTTTATTCCCTGTAATTCTTCCCAAATATCGTGTTAAACTCACTTAAAAAAAGGGACGCCCGCCGGCTGACAAAATTAGTGCCTAAATTCGTAAAAAAAAAGAAACGTATCTGTGTAAAGTCTGTGTTATGCCGCGTCCACACCAAGCCAACGAAGGCCGGCGAAGCCCCTAGGTGGTTGGCTTGGTGTGGACGCGGCATTAGCTGACAATTGTGACAGACCAAACTTCACACAGATACGTTTGTTTTTTTTTACGAATTTAGGCACTAATTTTGTCTGCCGGCGGGCGTCCCTTTTTTTAAGTGAGTTTAACACGATATTTGGGAAGAATTACAGGGAATAAAAATGCAAAAGGGGTATTTTCTAGATCATTACGTCGGGAACTATCGAAAAAGTATATAAATTGCACACTTTTGATAAACTTGACTTACCCAATTGTCGTTGCTGTATGCTGTATCTCACACAGGCGATCTTAGAACAATTTTAGTCCTATTATTAGACGTTATCGACTTAGTATTTGGTATATAGCTATAAATTGAGTCATAATTATAAAAAATAGTATCTTCAGTCAGTTCTACATCGTAACAATAGAGCCTCTCATCAAAAAACAGTGTTTTAAATAAACTTAATTCAAAAATAACAGTTTTTGTCTCTAAAACTATATAAATACCCTCAATTAAACCAAACTTTGGTAAGATACCGTCACATATATCTAAAGTCAAAACAATATTTTTAGCGTATTTTGTCCCTTTTATAGAAACCCAACTAACTTGGAAAAGAGGCAGAGATATTAAGTTGAATGATTGTCTTATCTTTCGCGCAGTATTATCAGTTACTGTTTTTTGTATTCCAAATTCCAAGATCTCATCTAGAGCACCCCTTAAAAAAATTTCATTTAATTGTAACTGATGCTTGATTGCCAACGTTTTACATGGATTTTTTCTGTTACTACATACATTTGCAGCCAATTTCGAAGTACGATGTTTGGCTTCATAACGCATTGACCATATTGACACTAAAGGACCAAACTTCCGCAACATGTCACTGTAATGCGTTAAAAAATGAAATTTTGGAGTTAAAGACTTTTTACTGTACATCAGATATAATTTGTGGTGTTCTGTAACTAAAGATTGTATCAAACCACAGTTATCTTCGTGAACAGCATTAGATGTAACTATATCAATAATTTTCCTTAAAACTATGTATAACTCCCAAATGTAATCACTAGATGGAATAAAATCACCTACAAGTAGCCCAAAGTATCTCAGAAAACAAAATACTTCTGAAGCAGACATTTTGATTGTTCTGTTTTTTAAATTATCCAATGTAATCAGCATAGGTTTGTTACATTCATCTGGACCATAGTTAAAAGATTTGATTCTTTCATTCAAAGTTTCCAAAGAGAACAATTTTAATTCTGTTACATATGTTAGAATAATAAATGCTAAATCATATTTACACACACCCTCCAGCAAATCATGCATAACATCAACACCTACATGATCAATTATTGAAAAACCATCGACATCATGCCAAATACATGGCTCTTTAATGCCTGTCATAGACACGTTTCCGATATTAACATCTGATAAATATTGTTCCATGGTCCTCATAAGCTGCGGATCACATGCCACCTGATATTTCATTATTTCTTTAGGTACTTTACATATTCTACAAGGAAAGTTGCAGGAAAACGATTCAGCAAGACCTGTTATGGAGTGTATACCCAAATTATCACCAAGAATAATAGCTAACTCAAAAAATATCCTGGTGCATGACCCTGAAACATTTATGATAATACCTTGATTTCGAAGAAAATTTAATTCTGAAATAACTGGTAAAAATACAGTTTTATTGCCAAAATATTGCCTGTCAGCAGAATGGAAAAGCGACATTAAAAATATGTTTTGTAATCTTGCTCTATAATGGGGTGGAAGGCAGAGAACTGTTATGTAAGTGGCACCTAATTTATGGATCCCTGCATGGCTACCCAGTGGGTTTCCAATTTCATAATCATCGTAAAATAAAGCCAGAGGTAAAACGATTTGCTCTTGATGGGAAATAATTTTCTTTTGCCATGCACTGCCTTGCACAATGTTTTGTAAAATACCATCACGTGAAGCATTTTTCATTTCGTTATAATATTTAAGTGTGTCTTTGAGCACATCTTTTAATTCAAAGAATTTTTGTAAAACTGATCTCATAGGAATACACTGTCCTGTTACAAGAGTCGGTTCTATAGATTCCATTCTATGTCCTAAAATATATTCAAATGGTGTAATAAATGTGCCATTCATTTTGAAAAACTCAAATCGCGTGTGCTCGGAATGTAACCGTTTAAAACTTGATTTAATTGAATCCATGTGATCATATATGGGTATACAATATTCTGAGGATTGACTTTGAACAGATTTTGATAATATAGAAGTGACAGGCTCTACAATAGAATTGTTTACAAATTTTTCTACATTCGACATAACAAATTGTACCACATTTCTTGGGATTAAAGGATTTGCATACATGCTTGCCGTAAAATTTGCTAAATGATCTGTTGTTGAGGCTAATAAATTAGCATTGTCTTGTTCTGTCACTGATGTAATATCGGAAACACTTTTATCACTCGAATTTGTTGGAGGGTGTGGTAAATTTACAATTTCGCTGGCAGGATTATTTGCAACGCCATTATCAAATGTATTGTTACAGCCCAAACTACCTACATGCTCTACTAAATTTGGCAAATCTGCTAGGTGAGTCGTCAAATGTTTTTTAAATGAATTAAGGAGATAATACTTCCTATTACAATTTGTTTCCTCACACTGATAATAATCTACTTGAATATTTCTATGAATCAGTTTAATATGATGACACAAATCTTTTATATTGGGTAAAACCAATTTACACAAAAAACATTTAGGCATTTTATTCAACTTCAATTCCAAGGTCCGATATTAAAGAATTCACAGAAACAAATTGTTTGTCATATGGCGTTTGCAAATTATACAAACCTTTCTGGATAAATTGCCAGGTTGAGGAGCATTCAATTGGATATTTACAATTTAATGCATGAAATATTTTGAAGCACACATCAACTGCATTTACGATTGAATGAACCACATAAAGGGTATCATTGATCACTACATAATATTTCTCGATATCAGTGTAGTTACATCCAACAATTATAATGAAGGGTTGTAAAGTCACATTTAGTTTAGAGAATTTCTCTCGCCTGCTTGAAATTGTGGTCTGTAGCTCACCTGCAGTAACAATATGAGCGATGAAACCTTCACTGCTCTCCTTTTTTGATGGACGCCAACTGTTCTTTTTTACTTTTGCTAGGGGATTGCCTAATACTAGCGGCAGCGCCATGAATGCTAAAATAGTTTTTGCTTCAGTAGTTCTTATGTCGTCTATTCCTGAAAGCAAACCAAGATGATTACAAAACTCATTGTTATGTTATATAACTTTAGACCAATTTTAATAATTTTTATCACAATATTTTGTAACTTATATTTTTTTTTTTTTTTTTTTTTTTTTTTTTTTTTTTTTTTTTTTTTTTTTTGACTTGATTTGACTTCAGCTATAAGTTTAAAACAAAATTGGATAATAATCACCGTGTAACTTTTGAGATTCCTCATAGGCCCTATCATTAGATAAGAATCAGACGAGAGTGTTTTAAATAACATGGGGGGACTTTTCCAACTAGGAAGAATTATTAAAATCGGTACAGTTCCAGTAAAAAGTTAAACGTGAACGAACATACATAAAAAAATATGTACTTGTGACACGACTTGCTGGTCAGTCTAGCAGGTATATAAGAACTAGAACAATGTATTCAAAATGCGCTTACCGTTACTCAGATTTTCGAGTTCTTCAATGAGTTTCTTCAATGATTCATCGCGTGTGGCTTTTTGTTTCGCGCAATTTAAAATTTTGTCCTTGTATAAACAAAAATTTTCAAGAAGCAAATTTTCTTTATCTGGATAAAGAGTTTTAAAATCTTCCACGAACAGAGTGTACCCAGCAGGACTTTTCAGTGCTGCAAACTCGTTCATGTATTGAGCGATTGTTTTTTCATTATTAGTGTTCTTTAACCTATAAGCCGCAGTTTCTTGCCATTTTTTTTGCACTAATTGCCACGGCTCTATTGAATTTCGTAGCCAGATTAGATGTTGTTGTACATCTGAAAAAAAAAAGTAGTTATACTGAAATATTATTGAAATTTCTTTCTTTTTCACTCCGTTGACCATTTTACAAGTTACCTTTTTACATAATACCCATTACCCATTATCATAAACCCTGTACCCCGCACCCCGGATTCCGGACCCCCTACCCCAGACCCTGTACAGTCGACATCAGATATATGTAAGCAGGTTAGGTGGTCAACAATATCTGAACACAGCTCTTTTACCCTTTACAATACAGAAAAGTTCACATATTTTTGACCACCTCCCGCTCTCATATATCTGATGCCGACTATACCCCGGACCCTGTACCCCAGACCCCGTACCTTGGTTCCCACATCCCGGACCCCAAACCCGTACCTGAGTACCCCTACCCCGGAACCCTAACACGTAATCCCGTAGCCGATACACTGTACCCTGTACACTATACCCTAATACCCCATTTACAGACAGTTACTTTCGCATTTATAATATTAGTAACCTTGTAAGTCTATTCATTTATATGGGATGGGATTTATTTATGCAGTTGATTGATATATCTAGAAAACTGGACCAAAATTCCAAAATTGAATGAAATTTTAAATATACTGTGATTATACAATGCCTGCTTGGTTACTGAAAATTCAGGCTTCAAGTTTTATCCACAATCAAGTTATAGGAGGGTTGTAAATGGCCTGAACTGCTTCGAGAAAAGGATGCTTCGGCCGTGCCTCTGCTCGACTTCGGGGACACGGCAGATAGGAACAGGTCGTGAAAATAATAAGTAATTTCTTACCATCACCAGGTTTGTCATTTTCATATTGTAAGTTTTGTTTTCCGTCGGGTGCTTGTTCAGCTTTCAAACTATTGTTTTTCTTTTCTGCTTCTCTGTATTGCCTCTTGCGATTGTGTAGACAATCATAAAGTTTGCCTTTGGCGCAGGTCTTGACCTTAATTTTATTATTATTTACATAGGGCACATAATATGTGTTTACACTTTCTTTCGGAAAAATGTTTTTAATTTCTACAGCAATGCTGAAAAGCGTATCGTGATTCACCCTCACATTGGGGTCATCTGATAATAGGTCTTCCACAATAATATTGCATATGTTCCTTCTGCTACTGCTCGATAACACTCCATCTTCTTTGTGTAACTTCAGCAAGTTTTTGCCCTTTGTAGATTTATTTAATAAGTTCAGCAATGACTGTAACCAAATGAAACAGATTTAAGTTTAACATTATTTTTTCCTATATTATTCTAAGATAGCAACAGTGTAAGTGTAAAACGAGAATATCTACGAAGCGTCGTGCAAAACACCCCAACACAAAAAATAAACCTCCAAAAAGGAAACAATACAAATTATGAATCCAAGTAAGTTCTCAGTAGTGTAATTATTATTAAAAATATATGACATTTGAGAATTATGACTACTAATTGGTGGTAATAGAAATATATAAACAAAAAAGTTATGAATATTTGACAGTAAGCTATAGCTAAAAACAACTAGTAAAAAAAAACGGGTTGTCTAATCTAATGTCAGCTCTATCTATAGTGGTTATGCATGTAGAAACAACACATTTTTTTAGTGTTTCTAGTCAACCAACCTTGCATACATAGTCATCTTAACCACATAATGTACATAGACAAACGAAACAAGTGATAAAGGAATTAAGTAACATAAACTAAGAATTCTTACCACTCTTGTTGCATGGTTGCTGCAAGATGGGGAGTCGAAATAGTTGGTGACATCATCCAATGGTTCCTTAATGACAAAGATTGTTTGTTCTGTAGATAATTCCTTTACTTCTATAGATTTCTCGCTAATAACTTCTTCATCTTCGACATCCTAAAAAAACAACATTTTTTATTAAAACAATTTAAATTCAAGTAATTTATTTTCAGGAAACCAACGGGGCCCACAGATCAAACCTCATAGACCTTTATATATAATATGTTCTTTATTATTCTTATATTATGTAAATAAGTTACTATACTTATTATAATTGTCGATGATAGTGTAATAGCAAAGTAATATTTTTTTTGTAACTGACAGTGGAATTTAAACAAACATAGTACCCACCTGAAACTGTTTGATTCTAGGTATATATCTGTGTTTCTCACTTAGTATATCAACATACTCTGTATCCTAAGACAAACAACCAGTTTAATTATGTTGTTAACTTATTACTATTCAACAAATGAAGATCCATTTAAGGTTAAGTCTTAGGGCTATTTTTTCAATCCTCAAATAAATATATCCATCAGTTGGTCCAAGTGACCAGTCATTTTCTCAAGTTAACCACAAAAAAAACAGTGATTTCAACTAACTACTTATTTCGATATGGGCCTGACAAGAGAATTGGTTGAATCAACTAAGTTATTGGTTAAATTAACTAAATAGTTGGTTGGGTCAACCAAACCAAACTGTCAACCCAACCAACTATTTAGTTAATTTAACTAACAATCTAGTTGATTCAACCAATTTTCTTGTCAGGTTCATATCGAAATAAGTTATTAGTTGAATACCTACACAATGTTTTTTTTTTCAGTGAAGTGAACCCAATAACATTTGTATGACAGATAGTTTTATGCCGCAATTGAATCCTCAACCCTTAATCTTCCAATTATTCAAACCAAACAAATATAAATAATCCCTGTATTTCATGCATTACCAATTAAGTAGAGTAAATAAACATTTTAGTACCTGAGGCGCCGGAGGCACTCTGTCCTCAATGTCCTCATCAATATCGTTAGATATAGCCTTCCACAGATTAAGGGCGTTGATAAATCTGGCCCGGTCTCCTATCGGTGTAATTAGGTCTTTGATCATGGCGCTATCAAGTATTGGAAGCACCTTTATATCAATTTTGTTTTCTGTAAAGGAAAATGGTTGAGAGTAAAAGTACTGTATTAACACACGCAGCTTTACACAGACTAGAGCATTCAAGTGATCAATCATAAATCCCGATATGAAAGAGAAGGTCCGTCAGTCTTTGATATATACGAAGATTACATTGAGTAGTGTTTGTAGAAGAGCGCCTGCGACGGCCGCATTAATTTTGTGAAAAAATGTACACTAAACATATTATCCAGGATTTCAATAGGTGCGCACGAGCACATGCACGAAAATGTCAGCATAAACATTTAATTCCATTAAAATGTTTACCAGTATAACTTTACAGATTAAACATAAAGTTACTTTAGTTTAGTGTACTTGTACTTAATGCTTTACGAGTCGATGAAATGAAACCAACACAATTTTCATTAAACATGAAGTGGCTTACCTTTGAAAGTATCAATATAGTCCGCTACACCCCACTGCTTGAGCAGGTTTTCGGTCTCTTCGTCCATTTTAGTTATATAAATGTCACAAACTCTGTATAAATGTGAATATTGTGAATCAACAGAAGAATTGGATTGGAGAGCTGAATATTTCACTACAACACAACACAGACACACATCACACATCAACTATCAAGTCAAGTCAACAACCATCAGTGTTGCCAACTCTGAATTTCATTCAATGCTAAAATTTTGTTGAAAATCTGCTAAAATTATGCTAAAACTTGATAAATTCTGTTAAAAAATGTGCTAAATAAAAAAATAATGTATTGTGATTATTACAGCTTTACGATAATTCTTTTTGTGGTCCATGCTAAACTTTCAGGAAAAAAATTGCTAAAGATAAGTAAATTAAGAATGTCAATGTGTTAATCGACATTTTTTTTATATTAAACCAAATTGATTTTTTTACTACAGCATACAAACAATCATAGTAAAATATGTTAAAAATGAAAGTGGCAAAATATTTACGCTTTTATTACGACTTACATTACAATACAACTTCATTGCACACCAAAAGATAAATAATAAACTTTATAGTTATATTATTGTCAACCATGCAATCGAAGGTCATTTTACAAACTTATGTCATCACATCACCAACTTGCATGTTTCTAAATTTACCATTTATCTGTGTGTTTGTCACTAACAGGTAACATTTCTATTATTTAAAAATTATGCCAAAAATTATGCCAACTGCTAAATGTAAAAAAATTCTGCTAAACCAGTCCAAATTATGCTAAATTAGTGCTACGGTACTTAGAAAAACGATACATTTCCTTAAAAATCTTAAACATTGGTAGACATAGGAATCAATCAAGCATCGTAGTGCATTAAGGTCATACAGATAACACATTTCACGCAAACAATAACATATAACAATAATTGATGATTAGTAACTAAAGGAAGGGTAATTAGAGAATTCGAAAACCAAAGCTACGGAAATTAGACATTTACCTACATAAATAACTTGCGAATTAGCCGACATTATCTGGGGGCACGGCAGTGCCCCCGCCAAGTCGAGCAAAACAAAGGCACGGCCGTACCATCCTTTTCTCGATCTGATTTGCACAGTTCGAGTGCCGAGGTATTACTGCTAGCTCGCGATTCGTGCAATAATGATGTGCAAATATTTCGAACTATGGGGTGGAGGACTCCGAAAACGACTGGAGATGGTAATTATACTTTCGGACAGGACACTCAGATATTTGATTGTATATTTCAAACTATCGATTGCACGTACTTATATTTTTGTGTAATTATTCATGCAGTATTTTGCCACTTAGGGATGTGAGTGGTACAGATGTAATTCAATCCTGACAAAAATTACAAGCAAGTACCTACCTATACCGAAAAATATGATGTCCGGACAAGCTACGGTAATTATAGAACAAGGGTTTGAAAAATAAAATAAGTACGATAAAAAAGTCGCAGAGCCAAAAGCTGATGATGATTAATAGGGAGGTACGGGCATTATTTTTTACTTTTTTAGTCTTTGAAAGCGGTCAATTTTTTGGCAAAAATTTTTTTTAACCATTCAAGTAATACCGTTCAGGTTTGATATACTGAAAGAACAAATTCGTAATCACTTTAGATTTTAAGGTCCAGTTCAATGAACATAGCGATTAATGGTGGTGTCTGTATATAAATAGTGTCAAGTTTAAAAACTAAAACCCGACTACTAACCAAAAAACTTTTCAACATTAAATTACATTCTTAACTTTTGTCTCATATTTTTACATTTTAGGTACTTTTTAACTATCTGTAGGCTACCGTTGCCGCTCACCATCAGGCGGGCTGTAAGCATGTTTGCCACCAACGTAGTATAAAAAGAAGTATGCTATTCTTCAAGGAGTAAACAGATTTAAAGGGTCGGCAACGCGCATGACTTTTCTGGAGTTGTAATCTTCCAATAGTCTACAGTAGCTTCTTACCATCAGGCAGTCTATTTAAGTTGCTATCCGAATTGTAATAGCTTTTGGTTCTCCTGAATAAAATAAATAAAATAATAACAACTATTATTATGTGACACTATACGTGATAAATAAAACACGCTTTTCAATAAAAATAAGCAAATTTGCGTTAAAAATTAGGGCCTGGTAACACTGAATGTAATGACCCCACCCGCCCGCGGCCCCCGCCCCGTTGTTTACATATCATGTTCGTTGAGATAAACGGTTCGTATTGTAAACACAACGAACCCCTACACGCTTTAAAATAACCAGAAAAGAATGTAGGCTGCTACAAAATAAATTGTAGTTTTTACCATAAAATGGTGGGCCGTACAATAAAACTGGTTGACCATACAAAAAATAATAATTACCACAACAAATTTCCATTTACTACACATTCTAGTAGTATCATGAAAAAATGTTGTAGACACAACGATCCGTATTGTTACTATAACATATCTGTTGTTAGTGTAACAGTTAGATAGTAACCCCTACACGCTTTGAAATAACCAGAATATAATGTAGGCTGTTACAAAAAAATTGTAATATTTAAGTATAAAATGGTACGGCGTACAATAAATCTGGTTGACCATACAAAAAAATAATTAACTCAACAAATTTCCATTTACTACACATTCTGGTAAATTCTGGTAGTATAGTTAAATTTTTTTTTTTCCGTGCACCATACAGTTTTTCTTGAATTATTCACGTATCTACTGACGAGTTTGTACGGAACCCTCGGTGCGCGAGTCCGACTCGCACTTGACCGGTTTTATATTTTTATTCAAAGTGTGTTGAAAAACCTCGTATGATACTCTGGGGCATTGGTCATTACAGTCTCGGCTATTGCAGCAACACAACCTCAACTGTAATGACCAACATAGCCCACTCGTATCACAATGTACTATTCTATACCTATTGCAATAATTTCTTTGGATATATCTACGTACCTTTTGCCAGGTTAACGTCATTAAAGGAGGCTTCACTATACGATGAAGCTTTCTCGGCAGTTGCAGCGGCCAGGGGTCACCAACTGCCGTCTTACTTCGAAGCTCGGTACAACGCCTCCTTGATGTTTGGCAATTCCCACGTATCCTTAGGAAGTGCGATTAGTTTACCGCAGAACTACATACCGATCGCTGGCTACCATATCGACGAAAACGTCAAGGCGTTGCCTCAGGTCAGTATTGTCACAAGGGCCCCTACCGGGTATGAATTTAAACCAATAAATAATTTAATACATTTATTTGACCCGATAGGCTTGCGAACGTTAAGGTAGCAGTAGGTCGTGAGTTCGTAGAAGTAGTAGATTGGAACGTAAGTGGGCCACTGGGACTCCCCTGGTGATCTGGTATCAGACCCGCTGGTATTGTGGGCGCGTGGAGGCGTAGGGTGTCGTCACGACGCTGGCCGGGGGCGCCCAGGGGCTCTGGTCTCCGTGGAGGCGATCACGGCCTGCTTTGGCTGCGGCAGTCCCTGAAGGTCAGCTCCTTCAGGGTGTCGGGCTCAGCTTCCCGGCAAGATGCAGCCACAGGCCGTGCGCAGTGATGTGAGCGATGGGGACCTTTTAGGCCCAAGCGGAGGCCCAATACGGCCACTTAGGCCTATTGTTTATGTAACAAAGAGAGCCGGTTCCTTTGTTTCAAGCCATTTTTTTGGCTTTTTGAAACAAAGGATAACCGTCATAAACGGTCAGAACTAACATTGCCAGGTAGGCACTAATTAATATCGCTGCTCGTTGTTTATGGCTGGTATTGTCTATGAAAAAAAGAGGTGACTATTAATTTATAAAAAACAAAAATATGTAGCTTGTAGTACTAATAAAAATACCTATCATATATTTAAAACGTTTTGGAAAAATAATTAAATCGAAACTAGTGGCTCGACTAGCGTGGCAACTTCCTGAACTAAGAAGTCAAGACTTGCACCGTGACAGTATATATATTATTACTTACTTATCTTTACCACATAGGGTTACCAGATTTAAACCTTTCATTTCCGGGACAATCCGAGAGCTACGAATTCAGTCGGTAGGAAAATATTCGAAAAAAGATAAATATTTTGAATCGCTTTTACTCATAATATTTTACAAACACTATTATATTTATGGTAAGTAAAGAGAAAAACTTACCTACCTACATTTTTCATAATTCGCAGTGTATCTTTAAAATATTAAAACTGGCTTTTAATTATGAAAAAAATCGACGTAAGTGTTTATTTATACAATGTTCATTTGGTAAGAAAATAACACTGGCTCTTATACACTCACTCACTCCACTTCCGTAGAGCGACCTAAGTTATAACAAAGCAAAACCAAAACTTTGGTGAATAAGCAATGTCCATTTGGTACTTATGAAAACAACACTAGCTCTTATACACTCACTCACTCATTTTTATAGAGCGACCTAAGTAATAAAATAACAAAGCAAAACCAAAACTTTGGTGAATACAACACTAGCTCCTATCGTTACACTCACTCATTTTTTATAGAGCGATCTAAAACAAAATCAAACTTTGGTTATTCGCTTGAATTATTTTATGACTTTTTACTAATAAACCATTTACAGGAGCTCCAAACCGTGATGGATACCGCTAAACATGGCGTGATCTACTTCAGCATGGGTTCTATCTTGCGCAGCACGTCCATGCCCGCCGAAATGAAGCTCGGCCTTCTGGAGATGTTCAGCAAACTGAAGCAAACTGTCATTTGGAAGCTGGAGGAGTCTATGGAAAACGTGCCGAAGAATGTGCATTTAGTTAAATTTGCACCGCAACCGAGTATTTTAGGTAGGTAGAAGTTATTTCTTTGTTAATATTCGTTGTTTGAAACCAAACAACTAATGTTTGGTTTCAAACTTTAATCAGGTTGCTAACCACTCTTAAGTTACAATAGAATGTATACGTGTCGTGACACACGCTATTTCGTGCTGGATCTTGTCCTTTTAAGGTGCACTCACGGACGATGAATTCGGGTCGGTGATCGGCCATTCTCACGAAGTATATCTGCGGTCACCTAATTACCGCGACGCTGTTTTCATACTAAATGTATGGAGACGCGGTAATTAGACGCAGTCATACTTCGTGAGAATGGCCGTGAAATACTACCATATTTTTTAAAATACTCCAGGGTTGTGAAATTATTGTATCCCGTTTTGATCTTTAATTAGGTAATTTTAGATATTGCCTAATACAGCCAGGTATTGAAGAATAGTATATTATGTAAATGAAACAAGCGTCAAATATTGAAAAACACCTATTTCTATTATTTAAAGTAGGGTGACCCGAATTCATTGACTGCGAGTGTATTTTTTTTGTGTTTGTGGGGTTTCACAACTGGCCGCTACTTGGCTTGTCGTGCGATTAAACATCAAATATAATACAATAGAAATATACTATTATTGCACACCAGAAAAACATTACAAGATGTACTTACATAATGAGGGTGTTTAGTTATCATAAACCCACCAGCTGGCAGCAGGGTGGCGAAAGGTCTTTTTGACAGTAGGCGTCAAGATTCACCAATCACACCACCTGATTTTGACATCTACTGCCAAATAGACCATTCGCCACCCTGCTGCCAGCTGGTGGATTTCTGATTTCTAAATACCCTCATTAAATAAATTTAAATGGTAGGCAACAGGTGGTCTTATCGCTACAGAGCGATCTCTTTCAAACAACCTTTGGGTAGCGGAATTGACACAAAAATAAACCAGAACAGTAGGTAAATCAAAAAACCAATCCAATCAATCCAATCCTGTTACTTTCGCACTAAGTATTCATACTGATTAAGTTGCCACCCGGGGACTTCGTTCGCGTGGATTTCGAATCTTTCATCCTCCGTTCCAATTCTTTAGGTATCAAAAAATACTATAGTCAGTGCAGTACGCTATCATACTTTTAACGTTAACCTATTTTCCATGCTCTTATTGATACCATTCTCCAGCTCATCCGAATTGCGCCCTGTTCATCACGCATGGTGGTTTGCTCTCTAACACGGAAGCCATGCACTTCGGCGTGCCGATCATCGGCATCCCGGTGTTCGCAGACCAGTTCCTCAACATCGACAGGGCCGTCCAGAAGGGCTACGCCAAGAGAGTAGACCTGGACCATGGTATTCCAGTGAAGTTGAAAGAAGCAATTGAAGATATACTTGGAAATCCTAGGTAGATATTGTTTTATTATTAATATTTGGAAGAAAGGACAATAGACAGATCTCCCTCCAGGCGGGCGTTTTGCCTGGGACCGAAGTCAGAAGGAAGATGGTTGGAAGTGTTATTTATATAGGAAGTTTGTGAACACTTCGATAGTGCGATATAGAACAGTATGGAGATGACGATGACTCCATTTGTATGGACGATGATATACGCGCCATCTATCCGTCCACTGATTCCAACGAATGGTAGACTGGGTACGGTTGTGCCAGGGTACGGTAGTGACAGTCGTTATAATCGCGAAACTATATGGAATACAGGGAAGAGTGTAATCTCTACACATGTTGCCTAGTATTACGTTAGCCGGTGCGCGATGTAAACAAAAGCAGGAGGCCACATTGCTTTTCAACAGCCAAAAGTAAAAGAAAAACTTCTTTTTTCAGATATTTTTAATATTCACTTTTATTGGTATACAGATATAGTATAGCAAATATTTTTTGGTTGTGAATTGAATATTAGTAGTTACAACAAACAAAACAAATGATTACTTTTTTCGTAGATAATTTAGGTTAGTCATGGTTTTTCACTACTGACCCCAACTACTGTCACAACCGTCCTTGGGGTGTGGTGTATTTTGAGACAAAATTTCAGTATTTTTGTGTAGACAAATGTACAAACTACGATTTAAGTAGTTTTTGTCTCAACTAACTAGTAAATCAACAAAATTATTGGCGGTCAAACCAAAATTGTCACAATAGGCTACTTGATGACAGTTCAAATCACCTTTTTATGAAGTGTCAAAACGCTCCGAAAGTATGCAGTTTAGTATGGAATACTATCTTGTGACGTCATGCTCAACATGATGCCTTATTTTTAGTTTTCGTCATTGTAAAATCGTTGATGGCACGAAAATAAGTTTGAATGATTTTATCCGGGCTGTTTTGGAAGCGTAAATTGCTGGTTAGAGTTAATGAATTTATTTTGATTGTTGTCAAAAACCCTATTGTACCCAGCCTACCCTACTAGGTGGCGGTGTCGCCACACATATTTAGGTAGTAGCTTAACCATTAGCTACCTTCGATTTGGTGAGAATAGAGTCTTTCTACCTGGGGCTCATAAGTTCCTAGAGGTTCGTGGCCCTACTTCAGGTGGTCAATTATGGACCAAATACGCCTAAGAGTATGTGTTTTTTTCAAACGAAATATAACGATGCGTCCTTCAAATGAAAATATAAATTACTATCAAAAATGTATTTCGGTCATCGGGTTTGAGTATCCTCGTCTCATCCTCAAGGTAGTACAAGGAGTCCCGCCCTCATAAAACGTTGTAAAAAGCGGGAACTTATCCCAGCTTTTTCCAACCATTTATAAAAGCTGAACCCTTGTACTGGATACAGATATGATGTATTTCAGGTACCGTGAGAGAGTGAAGGAGCTGTCATTCGTGTACCACAACCGGGAGGTCCCGCCGGGGCGCGCGCTCACGCACTGGGCGGAGCACGTGGTGCGCACGCGCGGCGCGCCGCATCTGCGGCACCCCGCGCGAGCGCTGCGTCTACACCAGAGGATGTTCCTCGACCTGCTCGCGGTTATTGTACTTGTTATAGCAATCTTTTGCGTACTATTGAAATTTACTTTGTCGCGGAAAAAGAGCGACGTGATAAAGAAACGGAATTAGTGATATTGAAGTTTAATAAATCGTGTGTTCATAAACTGTCAGTAGGTTAACGTGTGACCTAAAGAATGTGAGCTAAAGAAATAATTAAAAGTGTAAATCAAATTATTTTTAGTTGTTTTGTGCTTTTGCGGGCCAAAAGCATACTTTATTTATGTCTATGAATAAATCTACTTTCATGTGAATGGGCTTTTTTATTTAAAGTGCGTTCTTAACTGACAGTTAACAGGTCATCACAGAACTGACGATTAGTGTCAAAACTGCATAGGTACTTTTCGTCACGGACTAACAGGTTAGACGGTATTTGAACATAGCTTAAGTTTCCCCTAACCGTAGATTTTAAAATAATAATGCCCAAATATATGTTTATTAGTCAAATATGAAAAATAAAAAATGACAAAGGAATAAGACATAAATTGCTACCTCGGAAAATCACCCTAAAATAGCGGCTGTCTGGAATCACGAATGTAGTAAACTGCAATTGCGTAGAACCTATATATGGGCACCAAGTTCAATTCCATTGCAAAACTGAGATATTCAAATTCAAAATTGTATGAGCAGCGCTAAGTGAAGCGGGCGCGAGTGCCATATTTTTGCCGCCGCGTGCGCTCATCTCAGTTCTGCAATGGAATTGAACTTGGTGCCCATATAATGAAATGAAGAACACGTAAAGACCTTTTTAATGACATAACTATCAGCTCTGTTGGTTTTGGGTCCACTTCCCATACAAAGTTGCCCATGGTCCTTTAATGTCAACCAGTCTCGTTGGATACGTTTTTCTGCAAACATCTCCATTAAAGATTTTACAATCCATTGTTGATTTTCCCACGGTGCGAAATGAATGCTGTCATTTCAACTAACACACACACTGTAACTACACACACTTGCATAAGTTATTAAGATATTGCCAAGTCATCAAATTGATCCCTAAGTACATAGGTATCTAAACGCACACTCAATCCTCAGTTTTCTTGCAAGTCATGCATTGTCAAGGATATCAAATGCCTTGCTCTGTTCATGTGGGCTACAGCCCTACCTACCAGTGGCGTGACGTTGTTGAAAGAACTCGATTCCTACCGGCTTGCATCAGGCATTTGATTATCAGGCATTTGAGCACCTTATTCTACAGCTCTTAAGAAAAATGTACGCTAAATCTGCATCGGCTTGCCCAATGATATGTTTTACGTCACGCCACTACTCTCATCTATGCAAGTGGACGTACCTATATATTAGGCTGATGATGATGACTATGATGACTCCGTTCGTTTACCTACAGTTTGGTATGAAAAGGCGAATCATTTGAGAGTAGAAGCTATGTATTCTACGAATGGATCCACTTTAGCGTAGCAATTTAAACGAACCTTAGGTACTTCTTACTGTTTTCATGCCAATGTGAACGGGCATCTTATAGATAAGCCTACTCCATCGCAGACCTTGTCTCTTCTTTAAATATAATGTAAGTATATGAGCTTTCCATCAAGTAAGACCAAAGTCAAAACGCAAGCTAAAAAAAATATCTACCTCTGTTTTTAGACTTTCAAGCTCTTAAGTACGCCTTTAAATGCTAGGTAGGTATGGGTCGTCAGGGTTTCCTCAAAGTGGACTTAAAGAAGAAATCCACAGAATACCTAATAAGCATTTATAAATATTGTCTTCAGTATTCGCGACTATCACTTATTGTAATAAAACAATAACTTAAAAAAAAATTGTGATTACCCGTGACCACTAACGCTGCAAAAGTTTACGGAACGGAACTTACACGATATAATCCATTTAAATTGTTTTACTAGAATAAAGCATGTATTTTCATTTATTTATTCTGTTTGAATGGTATTTGTTAAATGTTATAAAGATCCAAAGTGGATCCTGGCTTGGCAATTAGGTGTGTTGGTTAAATTTTTCCCGTGTCATTGTCATTAAGCTAATGTCTGCGATCATCTTTGGCATGGCACTGTTCAGTCGACGCGAGGATCTTGAGGCGGGTGCAGAGCAACCAGTGTAAGTAAATGTATTATTTCTAAAAAAAAAACAAAACATTTTTAATTAGCCTTTATTTTACAATAGGTATAATTGGATTTAGCGAAAAGGATCCAACCCACTATAAGTCATCAGTGAAATGTCAACCTTTTGTTAAAGTATTTAAATTCTATAATAGGCTACATGACTAAAAAAAACTGTTTTAGTCCGTCTGTTACATTATGAAAAAATATTGTACACGTATTTTTTGTTTTGTTTGACAAACAAAAACTGACGAGGATAGAGTGCTTAGAAGTTTCGAGTGACGTCACTCTTGAGTACAAATTGTACTCAAGAGTGACGTCACAAGCCTCCACTCCAGAAGTTTGATGATCTATAACTTTGTCGATTTTTAATATTTTGATAAACCAAAAAATACGTGTCCCATATTTTTCCATAATCTAACTGACGGACTAAATAGAATTACATATTTTTAACCCAGTCATCATCCCTATTCTAAAATTGGTTCGTGTGAATTGGATCCTTTTCGCTAAACTACGTCCAATTGTTACCCGTGTAGTATAAGAAATGTCCCAAACCGTAGGTGAGGGCCATAAATATGCCAGTTGGGGCTTTCTTTTTAACCGCCCATGTGGTGTATGTAACCCGCACCTCCACCACAGTTTAAGGACTAACAGTTGTTCAACGCTCATATATTTGACTGGCATAGCCGCCTATGACAGGAACTGCGCTGTCATGCCAGGGTTGTCGCGACGCAACATCAAAAAACCGGTCAAGTGCGAGTCGGACTCGCGCACCGAGGATTCCGTACAAACTCATAAGTGGATATGTGTATAGTTCAAGGAAAACTGTAGGTATGGCGGTTAGTTTAGGAGGAGCAAATAAGTATGTATTACGATTTTTGCAAATTTCTCGAAAACGGTGCAAGTTAGGAAAACCGTTATATTTTTCCTGTAATATTTAGGATGACATTAATAAGTGGTAATTATTACAGGTTTTTCTGTTCAGTAACTTCGAAGATAATAGAGGGGGAATGGTATTTTTTTAAATGCTTTTCGTCATAAATCAAAAACTACTCATATAAGAAAAAAAACAGAAACGGTGTTTTAATCTACAATTCAAGCCCTTTCATTTGATACTCCATGCGATATAATAGCCCTAATTACATCAAAAGATAGGTCCTTGTGACATTGACATGTCAACCTACTCATGCAAATAAATAAGACACACTGCTCTTACGTGCATTTACCCGAATTAAATTTTAACACACCGGAAAACATTTTAGCTATTTTATGAAATACTAAAACCTCTTACTGATATAAAACTTTCGACGTGATGATAAGGAAAGCATACATTTATTTATAAATATCCAATAATTATTTATGGTTACAATAGTGACTTTTGTATAAAAGTCATTAACATACAGACACACTTTCATACAACTTAACAGTAGTGATCATTAAACAAACGGCGCGGCAGCCCTGGAAGTTAGGTACCGAACTGCTAAGTGTGGCGTTGTACGGAGTTCGGTCGGTTCCGATTTCCGACACACCCGCGTCTCACCCCGCAGTCCCCGTACGATTGCTCTATCAAGCCTCCCATGGATGTATAAAATAGAAGGATACCGCGCGGTCTAAGACGCGGGTGAAGCCAAGCAATGGCCGCCGAAGTGAGCATGTGTGGGTTGACGGCCCAATGGCAGCCGACCGGCCCATTATGCTGGTTGATGTGTGCGTGCGTGCGTACAAAGCGCGGCGGCCATTGCTTGGCTTCACCCGCGTCTTAGACCGCGCGGTATCCTTCTATTTTATACATCCATGGTGCCTCCACCATATTATCGTCGACCGTAGGCTGAATTACGGTAAGGGACATTGTTTTGCCTGTCCCTTACCGTAATTCAGCCCACGGTCGACGATATGTACCTTTACATATGGTGGAGATATTATACACAACATGGTCTAGCTCAGGGAGGTTATTTATACAAGGCGAGCCAAAAACTTTTTTGCACTTTTGAAACATTTTTTCACAAAATTTAACCTAGGTAACAACAATTGAATGCAACTTTTTTTTTTTAATTAACTTATCCAGATGCCCTTCGTCTCGTCGTTGACCCTCCTGCAATCGACTTTGCCAACTTTGGAAAACCGCTGACACATGGTGATCGCGGTTATCTCATCGTGAAGTGAATGTTTTTTTTAATTGGGATATTATTGTCATCGGTTTGTTAAGGTACACTCGACTCTTTAGATATCCCCACAGAAAAAAAACGCTACGTGTAAGGTCAATTCTAAACAAGCGTCGTACAGTCACAGTCACGTAGGAATCGTTATTTTTATTTTTATAAAATTGTTTAACCCATTCACTGCTAATCACGACACATTGTCGTGATTCCGGAACGCTCTTCGCGCGCTGGTCACGACAGTGTGTCGTTACCGCATTTTTGGCTTTTATCTCCATCAGTATACATCTTTTTAATATCGTTTTCTTAATTTTACATACTTAAAGGATGTTTTAAAAGCAACTTATACTTATTTTGAGAATATTAGAATAAAATCTCTTTATTTAAGAACACTAAACTTTTAGTAAATTTCAATAGAGATTAAACACTCTCTGATTAAATTTTTTCATGACTGCCATATATAGCAAATTACACGATAAGTAATATAACAAATAGTTACATTTAAAAAATAAAATATTAATTATATTAGTACTTTTAAGTATCACGACAGCGTGTTGTGATTCAGCGAGCGGCGAGAGTTGTATTTCCTTCAATGCCAATAATGACGTAACTCCGAACTTGGTTTATAATCGTTTTGGACCGTAACCCGTACACATAAAGTTTATTTCTCCTTGAATTGTAATGGAGTTATATTTTTTCGTACATGATAATGGTACTACGTGAGTAATGAATGGCGTTATGCAGTTTTGTATGTTACCAGTGAGATTTTAGGTAAGCGAATGCATTGATCCCGTGCATTGATCGAAAATGAATGCGTAAATGTATATACGCAACCAGGCGATTTTATGTTAATCGTGTTGATGACATTATTTTATTATAATGTACAAGGTGCTCGTGAGGAATCCAAAAGATTTTAAACACACATTCCTGAGATCATTAGGAGTAAAAAATGTTATATAACATAATGCAAAAATACAAGAAAAAAAGTTACAAGGATTTTTTTTATTGATTTTTGTACGTAAAATATTTTTTTTTACTGTCGAATTTTACATTTTGAGTTCCTCACGAGCACTTTTGAGAAACGCGACATGGTTAAAACCACGAAATCTACAAAAACTCAAAAAAGATAATCGTATCAAGAACAAATAAATTTTTTTGCCCGTTTTGATATTATGTTATAAACATTTTTTACTCGTAATGACCTCAGGAATGCGTGGTTAAAATCTTTTTCATCACACTTCACACAAAGCACGTCGGTGTCGCTCCATTTAAAACAAAATTGCACGAAATGACGGATATTTTCCCGCCAATTGCCCGTCTCTCGCTCTGACGGTTTTCGATAAATTCAGTGTTGCTATTTGCAAAACTGTTTGACCCACTCTCTGTAAAGGACGTATATACTGGTATAGCAAGAACATATACATATTTAGACTATATTTGGTCCGAAAAAATCTAAGATGTTTCTATGGTGGCGCTCAGATGAGAACTGAATCAATATATTTTATTTAAACATTATCTGGGGGCACGGCAGTGCCCCCGCCAAGTCGAGCAAAACAAAGGCACCCATCCTTTTCTCGAAGCCATTCAGGCCATTTTCAGCCTCCCGTAATTATGTACTGGCTAAAGCTAGAACCCTGAATTTTTCAGGGATATATAGGGCACAATAACACTTATATACATTCTCAATATCATTCAATTTGAACGTGTAGTTTAAGAACTATTGCATGTCAAATTTCCTTAGTTTTGTCACTGACTGACTGACTCACTGATTCACTGACTGATGATCATCACAATTCTAAGGTACTTCTAGCAGACTCACAGGCTCCAAATTTTAAACATAGGTAGTTTTTAGCCTATCAATTCCTAAAAAACCACCAAAAATTGCAATTTCAGTCACAACTGCACACATAAATTGTAATGTTGTAATCCTATACAAATACATGCAATTACAAAGTTAGTTTTGCAGTCCAAATTGAAAAAAGGATGGATTGGAATGTAATAAATAAAGAAAGATCACTTACAAAAAGAAATGAGATCCCATCAAAAACATTACATGTAAAAAGATGCAAGTCTCGCAACGCAGTTCTTTTACAACAAAAAAGTTTTGAGATGTAATGTTAAACCAAGTCAGTACCGGGGGGGTTTCACAGAACTCGATTTCCACCAACTTACCTTTTATTTAACCGTGGAGGAACACATTTTATTGATCTAATAATAGGCAAGTCGGTGGGAATCGAGTTCTGTGACAACCCCCCGGTACTGACTTGGTTTAACATTACATCTCAAAACTTTTTTGTTGTAAAAGAACTGCGTTGCGAGACTTGCATATTTTTACATGTAATGTTTTTGATGGGATATTAGACCGACAGATATTTTAATATATTAATAATTATTCTGTAGAGGCAACCCAACCAACCTCTACACTGCACAATTTTACGTATTCCTCTGGGCAGGAAGCAACAGGGTAAGACGTAAAATAGTGTACACAGCACGAGCGGTAATAAGGAAAGCCTCAAATATACGATCATTCTTTATTTTACCGCCCCAGGTCTGTGAATTCTGTAATATATTATTTCTGACTCGTTTTTGGTTTGTGATTAGCAAAGTTGGTTACCAGACAGCAGGCTTCAAGTTGGGCCTACTATATACAGTCAGTCTTGTAAGTTGTTCCTTAGTTGCAGCGAGCATGCGGGGGCTGGTGATGTTGCTGGCGCTGCTGGCGTGTGAGGCACACAAGATCCTGGTGGTCTTCCCCGTGCCGAGCAAGAGCCACACAAACCTCGGCGAAGGGTTCGTCCGGCATCTGCTACAAGCCGGACATCACGTGTGTAATAGTAAATTTACTGTATCTAGTGGTACACCGTCAACGATACCTTTGAGAAGTCGAGAGTAGATGGGCTTTTTGTTTCATGGTCTCACTTGATAGGAAATGGAGAAAAAGTCTACCTACAAGCCATTCTCGAAATCGTGTTCCCCCGAGGTTTAACATCAAACAGAGTTAAACTGTTATAGGGTCGGTAGATAAATCCTTTCCAGTTAGGTGCTAAATACTCTAAACTCTGTAATATTTCAGGTGACGTTCATAACTCCAGTTCCTATGAAGAATCCATCTACAAACTTACGGCAAATTGATGTATCGTCAAACATCCCTCTTTTCCCAGCAAGTAAGTATTAAAACTCACAAATCACAATCTAATTTTGTTAGGGAAACAACGCATATGCTTTTTGTGAAATGGTTTTGTTTCTTGGGTAACAATAACTAAGTCAAAATAATGGTATTTGGACACAGTCCTACCTACACAGTACCTAATAATAAACTTTTTTTTTCGTACCAGCAACTAAGCTGCTCGTTCTCTAAACATTTTGACCAACACCTCTTCCAGATGAGCTCCTGGACTTGACGAAGCTGATGAACAAAGAAATACCAACGCTGGAGATAGAACAAGTTCTACAATTAATGCTGACGATTAGCAACGCGACGGTGTTCCACCACAGCGTGCAACAAATGATGCAAGATCAGAGAGAACAGTTCGACCTCGTCATCGCTGAGTGGATGTTCAGCGAACTTTATTCTGGGTAAGTTACACTTTTGCACTTCTATTTTAGGGCAGGTGTAGTAACAACTGATGCAGGATCATTTTGATGTTCATTCTAGTTATGTAAGTGGTACTTTTCGCTTTGTTCATAGCATAGCAACAAATAATAGATCTATTAAATATATAAGAATCATAGCAATCGACCAACTCCTTAAAGTACCTCTTCATTAACTCAAATTTGAAGTTTATTAGTATTAATTTTACCGTTACTTCCAGAACATGTGTTATTAAAAAATATCGTTTCTTCCAGGCTAGCAGCGGTCTTCAATTGCCCGCTAATATGGTCGTCCTCCATGGAGCCCCACGCCCTGGTGCTGTCGCTGATAGCCGAGGACCCCAACCCAGCTTACGTGACAGGCTTCAGGTCCACAGCGGTGCCGCCTTTCAGCTTCAACCAGCGGGTGGGAGAGCTCTGGGAGTTTCTGACTACTAAATATTATAAATGGTAAAACTACGAAAATCCTAAGAATCGTAAGGAAGCACGAGCTCGATATCTTTTAACTATATTGTTTGTTACATTTCTTTCTACTCTTAGTAATATTCTGAACATTACGGAAGGATCAGAGTCAGCTAAGGATTCTATTGACATATGCAAGCTCCACAACCTAGGGTTAGCCATTCTGTACATTGGAACAAAAGGAATAGAGTTTGAGCAGCCAGGAGCAAAAGACAAGACTACGTACAAGTGCTACCTACTTACAACTATTGCATAATATGTCTTTGGATATTTCGACGGGAAGTTTCTTTTTCAGGTTAACGTCATTGAATGAGGCGTCACTATTCGATGAAGCTTTCTCGGCAGTTGCGGCAGCCAGAGGTCACCAACTGCCGTCTTACTTCGAAGCTCGGTACAATGCATCCCTGCTGTTTGGCAATTCCCACGTATCCTTAGGAAGTGCAATTAGTTTACCTCAGAACTATATACCGATCGCTGGTTACCATATCAACGAAAACGTCAAGGCTTTGCCTAAGGTCAGCACTTGAACAGTTTCTTGCTATACTTGCTTAACTTAGTTTTCAACCTGGTTTAGGTAAACGGATCATTCTCTGCGAATCTATCTCGTCTGACCGCATATATTGGCAGATTCCCTGTAGATTCCGCCTCAGTTTGGTTGTTGTATAGAACGTGACAAGTGTTTAACACAAATACCTAAAAAGGGTATGCTAGTGAAACGAAATCTACAGGGAATCCGCCAATATTTTTGGACGGAGAAATCGGACCTTCGAACCCAAACAAGTATGCAGCCAGCAGAAAAAAGCTTTTGTAACTCAGATAAATTAAATTCAGCCGTTCTCTACCCAGGAAAGTAACATGTTTGTCCCAGTCTTAAGACTACTTGTCACATGAATGTAAAAGACAAAGCTAACGTCACAGATAAGTCATAATACAATTCATCTATGTAATTCCTTGATCTTAGCATTGTAAGTTGTAAGCTGCAAAGAAAACTGATAGCTTGACATTCTGTCTTATTCTAAGTTAAAAAAAGGTACTATATGCGACTTTTCACAATATCGTGTACCTATTTGTGTCTCTCTTTGACACAAACGAGTAAAGTATGCTGCCAGCAGAAAAAAACTTTTGGTTGGTTATTCACTTGGAATACCGGAATCTATTCATGTATTTTTTTACTAATAAATCATTTACAGGAGCTCCAAACCGTGATGGATACCGCTAAACATGGCGTGATCTACTTCAGCATGGGTTCAATCTTGCGCAGCACGTCCATGCCCGCCGAAATGAAACGGGGCCTTCTGGAGATGTTCAGCAAACTGAAGCAAACTATCATTTGGAAGCTGGAGGAGTCTACGGAAAACGTGCCCAAGAATGTGCATTTAGTTAGATTTGCACCGCAACCAAGTATTTTAGGTAAGTACCAGTAAATTCTTTGTAGATTTATTTGGTCGTTTGCTTGTAAGATTTAATAACTTTCTAATTTTCATTTACTCTTAGGTTCAAATTACAGCACACGTAATTTTGTGCTGGCTCTAGTTCTTCTAAGGTTTTTTATCTGTTTTATCCTGCGGGGCTAAACTGTGACTTTCGCACTAGATTTAATCAAGTTTATAGCGTCGGGTGGCTAACTAGAAACAAGAGTTCACTAAAAACACCACTGTTACTGTTATTACACTTTATTTCAAAAATAGTCACACCGGCTACATATCAGATTGTCGGTTACAAACAAAACGGTACGCGACCTTACCGGGTAACGGCTCGTTCCCGACTACCGAACGAACAAACTCCCGCGCACTGCGCGGGGCGCCGCGCAAAGCTATATTGCGCCGACGACCAGTTGAGCTAGACCCACGGCCTAACTCGACAGGTAGCGTGCCGGGGGTCTACCTCTACTAGTCCTTTGAGGCAGTCGCCCGACTATGGCGCTATCCCTGTCACACGCTATAAGTTACCGCCCGCGACTCCATCCGTATGTATTTCGGACTTCTTAATGCAAACTTTCATCCCCAGTTTCACTCCTATAGGGAATTGAGTTAGTGGCGTACCGGGGATATCAGCCGCCTGGGGCGGAAGAAAAATTTGCCGCCCTCTAACTATAACTATACCCAAATTCTACACAAAATGGTTAAATTGTCACCCCTTAAAAGTGCCGTAACGCTACGCCATTGGGTTGATTTTCGAAAAAGGCTAAAGCACACTATTAGTAACATTGTGTATCTAGGGCGGTAAGTAAGGAATTACAAACGAGTGTTTGTTATAAGCCCGAGGTGAAACCGAGGGCTTTAATAACACTAGTTTGTAATTCCTTTACCGCCCGTGGCACACACAATGTTTTTCATCACACTTGTGAGGAAATCTTAATAAAATAACCTTACTTTTCAACCCAGTATGACAAGAAAATATTAAAACAGACAGTCACATATGTCCATAGACAATGCGAACGTCAAGTCACGTTCGGAAACCATAGCGGTAACAGCCATTTTAGTTGATTTTATATTTGCAAAATAAAGAAATACATTATTTAAACATTTAATTAATGTTACCGAAATATGTGTTTATATGTATTTGCAATTACAGTTATCTTTAAATAAATATTTCAGTGATAAAAGTTAAAAAAGTAAGTTGTCGTTTCCTTTGAACATGACAAATAAGAGTAAAACAGCACCAGCGTTTCAAATTTAAAAAGATAACCATTACGCCACAGGGCGTAATAGGCCATTTACCGCCCGCAGAACCTACGTGTAATGACACCATTTTCGAGCAAGTGTGATGAAAAATAATTTTAACGTTAACTCTACATTTCCATGCTTTTATTGATACTATTTTCCAGCTCATCCGAACTGCGTCGTATTCATCACACACGGCGGTCTGCTCTCCAACACGGAAGCCCTCCACTTCGGCGTGCCCATCATCGGCATCCCGGTGTTCGCAGACCAGTTCCTCAACATCGACAGGGCCGTCCAGAAGGGTTACGCGAAGAGAGTAGACCTGGATCATGACGTACCAGAGAAGTTGAAGACAGCTATTGAAGATATACTTGGAGTTCCTAGGTATTGTTTTTTTTTTCATACTTAGATAGTATAGGTATGATGATGAAGTACAGTATACAACTGCAGCTTACCCGTTAGCTACCCTTGATATGGAGAGAACCGAGTCTTCCAATCTGGGGCTCATAATGCTATAGTATATACTTAGTGTTAAATCGTTGTTGATTATGAGGTCCACAGACCTAGCCCGGTTTGGCAGAGTATGACTTGTTACTTTCGTATTTGGTGGGTAGTAGTTGCCGTGCGTTAAATTACATCCTGATTCATTGATAGAACTTACTAGGGGTTCCGTTGGAAACGCTGGGATCTATTTCTTAACCCTTTATAAGGGCCGGACTTGTGGACTCGATACAGATAAAGAAGGTTATAAGTTGTATGTTTCAGGTACCGCGAAAGAGTGAAGGAGTTGTCGTTCGTATACCACAGCCGGCCAGTCCCACCGGGGCTTGCGCTGGCGCACTGGACGCAGCACGTGGTGCGCACGCGCGGCGCGCCGCATCTGCGGCACCCCGCGCTGACACTGCCCCTACACCAGCGGATGTTCCTCGACCTGCTGGCGCTTATTATACTTGTTACTATAATCCTGTGTTGGCTGTTACGATTTGTCCTATCGCGGAAAAAAAGTGACGTGATAAAGAAACGGAATTAGTACCTAATATAAAAATTTAATACTTAAATCGTGTGTTCATAAACTATCAGTCGGTAATGTGTGACCGGAACTGTCATTAATAAAGCTAAAACAATAATTAAAAGTATACTTAAATCAAGTAATTTTTAGTTGTTTTGTGTTTTTCCCTTAATCGACCAACAGCTTGTACCTAGATAGTATACAATTTTTTAGGGTTCCGTAGCCAAAATGGCAAAAACGGAACCCTTATAGTTTCGTCATGTCCGTCCGTCTGTCTGTCCGTATGTCACAGGCATTTTACTCAAAAACTACATGATGGATATTGATGAATTTTGGAATATAGGTGTCTTTTATGAGCCGCTACTTAGTTTGGTATATAAATAATTAAAATAAATATTTTTAGGGGGGGCACTCCATACATGTTAAAGACAGTAAAAAAAAAATTTTTCAGCAAATATCAACGTGTGGTACATAGTTCGACAGCTCTTTAAAAAACAGTATAAGGTTCCTAAGTAATGTTTTTGATTAAGTGAATGTATTTGGAAATAATCGCTCCGAAAGTTGTGTAAATTGTGTGTCCCCCCCCCCCCCCTCTATTTTCTAAACCGTGCGTCCGAAAAATATGAAAAAAATCACGAAGGTAACGCTTAATTAATACTTTCAATGAAAATTATTTTCAACAAGATCGAATGTACCGTTTTTGAGTTATTGCCGATAAACTGCGCTTCTCAACAAAAGGACGTAACTGCTATGAAGATACGCTCTTTTGTTGTTGTACTTTTTTTACACCGTATTTTTTACCTTATAGTTACGGCTATGGAACCCTACACTGAGCATGGTCCGACATGCTCTTGGCCAGTTATTTAAATAATTGGTTATTCGAATACAAAAAAAAAACAAATTATATTACAAATTGTGTTACTCAATATAGAATACTACTAATATAATACTGGGAAAATAATAATATGTTTTAACCGGTTTCTGAGATGTAACTGATGCGTCCCACGCTTACAGGGTCGTGGGTGGTCGTGGGATTGAGCCCCACGTTGGGCGCCAATATAAGTTATACTAAGCTGCAACCAAACTCAAAAGACAAGTATGCTCAAAAGACATTGACGCACAGTATACGCATTACGCAGTGACTTGCCTCAGGCCTCACGTCTTTAACGCAAGCTGTGCACACCACTGCTCAAAATACGTTGACGCATCGTATACGCATTGACGTGACACATGCGTCACGTTTTTGACGCTTGCCATTTAAATCGGCGCTCAAAATACGCATGGACAGTACGTGAATACTACGTATTTTATTTAAGCACCGGTTTAAAAGGTGCGTGTCAAACACGTGTCGTGACTTATATCGTATATGATTGCCAATGATATGGGTCTTAAGATAACCGACAGGCGCGGTCTAAAGAACCATGGCCTTATAGCATACGATTTTGTATATCCACGGATAGCAAATGAAACAATACTTAAGTAAACGTTTTTAACTTAAAATTTATTTCATTCTTTCTTAAGCTAAATAATGGCAAAATTTATTATAAGCGTACAACTTAAATGAGAGTCGACGTATGCTAATAAGTCACGCTGCCCTCCCCGTACGCATATCCAGTGGCATTATACGTATATCCAGTAGGGGGCGGTGAGGGGAGCGTGAGGGGAGCGGTCCTCCCCCGGCGCGGTGACACCATAAATATCCGCCTCGGGTGTCACTTAAGTTATTCTATGCCCACTCAATGCGTTGATTAAACAGCATGGTAGCGAAAGGTTTTTTGGCAGTAAATATCAAAACCTTGTAATGAATTTGAAAACCTGGTGTCAAATAGTACATTGTGTATCAACAAGGGCGGTAAGTAATTCCTTTACCGCCCGTGGCACACACAATGTTTTTCATCACACTTGTGAGGAAATCTAACAAACTAACTTAATCCACCCAGAACGAGAAAATTTTAAAACAAAAAGTGACATTAGTGACATATATCCATAGACAATGCGAATGTCAAGTCACGTTCGGAAACCATAGCGGTAAAGACCTAAAAGGGTTGATTTTATATTTGCAAAATACTGAGATAAACTATTTAAACATTCAATTATTAATGTTACCGAAATATGTGTTTATATGTATTTACAATAACAGTTCTCTTTAAATAAATATTTCAGTGATATAAGTTTAAAAAAGTAAGTAGGCGTTTTCTTTGAACATGACAAATAAGAGTAAAACGGAACCAACGATTTCAAATTAAAAAAAAAACCTTTACGCCCTAGGGCGTAATAAGCCATTTACGGCCCGCTAAACCTACGTGTAACAACACCATTTTCGAGCAAGTGTGATGAAATAGTACATTGTGTATCAAGGGCGGTAAGTAAGGAATTACAAACGAGTGTTTGTTACAAGGCCGAGGCGAAGCCGAGGGCTTTAATAACACGAGTTTGTAATTCCTTTACCGCCCGTGGCACACACAATGTTTTTCATCACACTTGTGAGGAAATCTGATTAAAATAACCTTACTTAACCTAAATAAAATTGTAAAACTGACAGTGACATTAGTGACATATATCAAGACGACAAGTCATGTTCGGAAACCATAGCGGTAAAGACTTAAAATGTTAGATTTTATTTTTGCAAAATACTGAAATGCACTATTTAAACATTTAATTAATGTTACAGAAATATGTGTTTACATGTATTTGCAATAACAGTTCTCTTTAAATAAATATTTCAGTAATAAAAGTTAAAAAAGTACGTTAGCGTTTCCTTTGAACATGACAAATAAGAGTAAAACAAAACCAGCGTTTCAAATTTAAAAAGAAAACCATTACGCCCTAGGGCGTAATAGGTCATTTACGGCCCGCAGAACCTACGTGTAATGACACCATTTTCGAGCAAGTGTGATGAAAAATACATTTCGCCATCGTACTAACAACTTTTTATAGAAACCCTCATTAACTTGTACAAATTTAACCATTATCTACTAACATTTAACTATGTTTCTTTTTTGCGTCAACCTTTTTCCCCGACACTCTCGACAGAGCGCATTTCAGAAGAAACCCCAGCATCACGGCAACGACTACAATAACCGCCAGCAGGTCGAGGAACATCCTCTGGTGTAGACGCAGCGCTCGCGCGGGGTGCCGCAGATGCGGCGCGCCGCGCGTGCGCACCACGTGCTCCGCCCAGTGCGTGAGCGCGAGCCCCGGCGGGACCTCCCGGTTGTGGTACACGAATGACAGCTCCTTCACTCTCTCACGGTACCTGAAACATATGATCACGGGATAAAAAAGATCTCAAGGCTCTACTCACCTTACAACACTACCATCAATAGCTGTCGCGAGCTATTGGGTAGGTTGGGTTGTCTGTTGTCTTCGACCTACATCTATCTACACGTTATACAGCGCTGCCCTCTGCACCTACACTTACTCTGGTTCTGGTACCCCAGAAGAACGGTACAAGTTAACACTCAACGCGATGGCTCGGGACCCTGAATGTGTATCTATAACTTTTCTATTTTTGTAATTAGGTAAACGAGCGTGAATGAAGATTTCTACCGGTAAATGTTTATGTAATATGACATCATAAGTAAGTACGATCCCATCAAAAACATTACACGTAAAAAGATGCAATCCTCGCAACGCAGTTCTTCTACAACAAAAAGTTTTGAGATCGTAATATTAACCAAGTCGGTTATTTTAGTCAGTACCTCGATTTCCACCGACTTGCCTATTATTTAACCGTGGAGGATAATTTATTTGAGAACTATCAAATGTGTTCCTGTGTCTACCTAGTATAAATGGATAGGCTTTGAAGTTTTGCGTAACGTCACGACAATTTTCATCTAGAAGTGACGCCATAAGCTCCCTACTCGAACTTTGATAGTCTTTATCTTTGTCAATTTTTATTAATTTGATAAAGCAATAAATACGTGTCCAATAATTTTCGATAATCTATCTGAAGGACCGAGTAGAATGATATTAAATTATTTTATGCCACACCTGGTAGCGTACGGAAAAAGCTGCTTTCTGGCCAAGTTTAGACATAAAATGTTGTACAAAACACGGGAGGTAATAAAGAAAGCCCTCGATCGCATATTTACGTCCCTCGCTTGCAGCTCGGGCCGCAAACATCTGCGATCTTGGCCTTTCTTTGTTTTACCACCCTAGTTGTGTAATGTACTATTCCATCCCTATCACGAAAATATAATTCGCACCTTAGGACTTTCATTACAAACCTCGGGTTTCCAAGAATATCTTCAATTGCTTCTTTCAACTTCACTGGAATACCATGGTCCAGGTCTACTCTCTTGGCGTAGCCCTTCTGGGCGGCCCTGTCGATGTTGAGGAACTGGTCTGCGAACACCGGGATGCCGATGATGGGCACGCCGAAGTGGAGGGTTTCTATGTTGGAGAGCAGACCGCCGTGCGTGATGAAGAGGACGCAGTTCGGATGAGCTGGAAGTTGACAGTTAATTCACCGACTTTACAAAAAAGTGGAGGTTCTCTAGTCAGCTGTATTTTTATAACCCCCGACGTGCCCCCGACGCAAAGAGGGGTCTTTTATACTTAAGTTTGACCGTTATGTGTGGTACCGTAGCTCTTAAACGGGTGACCTGATTTGGATGCGGTTTTTTTATTTGAAAGCCGGTTTTCTAGCGATGGTTCTTAGACATGTTTTATCAAAATTGAGATTTTATTTAGTCAGGGGTCTTTAAAATTTTACATTGAAGTTGTTTTATGTTTGCTCTGTTGGTATCCTAATGGTCTCGTATTTTCAAAATCCTGTTCTGATTATGAGATTCCTGTGGGATTGAGGGAACTCAAATACTATAGGCACAATGTACTTATAGCATTTTTTTTATTTCATTTTCAAACTAGTCTGATGGCAGAAAAAGTTTAGCCAACTGGAAACAGAACCTAATTATATGTTTAGGTACTTGCCTGTTACAAATGTATATATTTTCTGTAATTTCTTACCTAATATACTCTGCTGCGGTGCAAAACTAACTAAATGAACATTGTTCGGCAGACTCTCCGTAGATTCCTCGAGCTTCCAAATTACCGTTTGCTTCAACTGGCTGAACATATGTAAGAGGTCTCGCTTCATATGCACGGGCATAGATTTGCTGCGCAAGATAGAGCCCATGCTGAAGAAAATCACGCCATTTTTAGCGTTATCCATTATGCTTTGAAGGTCCTGTGAATAATTATTAAGGTTTTTTAAGCGCCTGTTTCTTGCGGCGTTTCTGGAGGTCATTTTCCGAACCAATTGAATCAGACTTGTAAAAAAGCTCTTGAGGCTTATTGGCAAATAATTGAATTGATTTGAATTTCAATAGAGAGGTTACTAATAAAAACAAATAGCCTTTACGCCACACCTGGCCATAATTCTGGCCAAGTGTAGACATAAAATGATGTACACAACACGGGAGGTATAAAAAAAGCCCTCGATCGCATATTTATGTCCCTCGCCAGCGGCTCGGGCCGCAAACATCTACGATCTCGGCCTTTCTTTGTATTACCACCCTAGTTGTGTAATGTACTATAAATGTTTCTTTGATGCCAGTGGAACTTTAATAGTACATAATTATAATAAGATTAATAAGATAATTGGTGTAATTTTGAATTTGCGTGTGGTTGGAATTTTCTTTATAGGAGCTTCAGTCAAATCTGTACTTGTTGATAAAATCAAATTGGCGAGCAAGGTACCCCTCTTCAAAACCCAAAAAAACGGTCCTTGGTAACCGCATTAGCCCGCGCTATTCTATTATCTGAATAAATAGAATGATATTAAGTATAAAAAATTCATGGCGTACTTCTAAACCCTAGAGAACCCAAATTGGCGATTAGTCGAGTATTTGCTTCAGACTTCACGATCTTTGCGGCACTGATGACGTGATGACTTTACCACAGTATTAATCAGCCATCAGGGCGCTAGGGGGCTCAAGTTCCTCCAAAAAACATTTAAGCCCGTCCGTGACGAACCGTGACCTTAATTAAACCTACTATCAGTGGGGTCAAGTCCCAAGCCAACAGCTTGATATCGTCAGTTTGCTGAAATTCTAAACCTTACTGAACGCTTAGGTCGCAGGTGATTCTTGAAGGACATCATTCCCTTAGCCACATATATTCAGAAGATCCCATCGTATTAGTACGGCATTTTTGGTTAATTTGTAGAGATTGGCTAGAACTATATAATGGCCAAAAATGCCATCCTAAAGAGGTGGAATCTTCTGGATATTCGTCAATATATGTGCACAAGGCAATGATAATTTTCAAGAATGACCCAGCACTTACTGTGTACCTTTAGCACAACTGTGACGCGCGACTCTCTGTCGCGCGACAAATACTACCTATCTCTCTCCATTCAATATAGAGTGACAGTGACAGGTCACGCTTTGTGAAGGCTAAGTCGCAGCCAGTTGTGCTAGTTCGACTGGTTACTATTTACCTCAGGTAAAGGCTTGACATTCTCGTCGATATGGAACCCCGCGATGGGTATAAAGCTCTGCGGCAAACTGACAGCGCTGCCCAGCGACACGTGTGAGTTGCCGAACATCAGGGAGGCGTTGTGCTGAGCCTCCGAGTACGACGGCAGCTGGCGACCCCTGGCTGCCGCCGCTGCTGAGAAAGCCGCCTCGAAGTATACTGCCTCCTTCTGTGACATTAACCTGGAAAATGTTACCTAGAAATATCAGGATAGCACTTACCTCACAGAAAACCAGTCCTGCTTGTATAAATTACTTTAATGCAGACAGCATACGATACGTGTTCCGAAATAGCTGTACGAACGATTGGTTCGTCAAAATCAAAGGAAGGAGCACAGTTTAACAGCAGCATTTTTTTCCTACAAAAGTTATATCGCGGTGCGCGTCGTGGATGAACGCATTACAACCAAAGTTTTATGAATGAGTAGATATTATTGCGCCAGTACGGATCGCACCGTTTGCGCCTCGACCTTGAATAGGTTTCGCCCACTCCCAAACGGCCGAAGACGGAAGAGTGACTACTTCTCTGTCTTTATACTTTGGAACGAGCGATCTCCAAGTACCAACTACTTATTATTTTATTACTATTGTTCATGGGTCACTGTTTATGAAATACTTCAAACATGCATTCATTTTTATTAGAATCTTACCATTTATAATATTTAATAGCAAGATACTTCCAAAGCGCTTCCACCCGCTGCAAGAAGTTAAACGGTGGGACTTCTCTTGAGTCAAAGCTGATCTCGTAAGCCGGGTTAGGGTCATCGCCGAGGAGGAATAAGGCGAAAGAGTGGAGCTCCATGGGGGAGAACCAAATGAAGGGGCAATCGAAAACTGTTGCAAGCCTGGAACAAACATTACATGTTAGGTACAAGCAGTATCAAATAGTCTGTAACATCCAAAGAATCATTTATCCTATAGTTACAAAGACGTATTCATTAATCTAAGTATTATATTTAAGGCTGCAGCCCGACTCATTTCTTTTAGAATAATTGTTCTCCAAGAAGGAGGTCGAATCGAGTAAAGGTTTGTATAGTCCGTACAAACTCTTAAGACCAAATGCTGTCAAACGAACGCAAGCCAAAACCTACCGTATAATCAGAGCATAACGTAGTACGGACTACCTATATGCGGGCGTATAGAAAGCTCCAGTTCGCCCATAGTGAACTCTTGACGATGAACGGCCCACCTAAATGGGACGCATTTGATAGTACTGTTTGACTTTAACTCGCAGTATTTTAATAGATTGAATTCATAATATAATTGGTTAGGACGAGACGTACATATATTGATATATAATGAGTGGTGATGCAACCCTGTTGATCAAGGCCAAAGCCGCTTTGTAATGTGTCGTCGGCATTTTTGGTTTTGAGTAGCGAGGGAGCGACCTTGATAACGAAACGAATGGGCTAGTGGAGCAGTGTTGGAGATAATAGGTAGTGTGTGTGCCTGGTCGTACATGGCGTTCAGAGCGTTAAAGTGGGCACTAACTGGGGCACTGAAGAGAGAGGGGTATAAATACGGGCCGCGCCCTAGGGTCGGGATCTTGTGCCCCTCTCCTTCGGACTAATCGAACTCCATGATTGCCCAAAGTGGTCATCAACTGACCAGGCGGGACACAGACCAACCAAAAAAAAAAAAAAAAAGGGTCGGGATCATTTTATTATTATTTTATAATTGATTTTAAATGTATTTTTATAAAATTACGGTTTTACATGATTGAATGGCGGAATGTTTTATGGATTTATTCGCTAAATATTTGGCTATTTAATTATTGTTTTAATCGTGAGTTTCGTGTGGTATTATTTGGATTGATTTATGCCAGAATCTGTACATCGACCAAGTGATCGAATGAATCTCTCGGAATCCTAACGGTGCCAAACTCCGAGAGGTTTGTGTTAATTTAACGTATAGCTTATCAAGGGTGGCATCCTTGACACCAGATCTTATATAACGCTGGTGAATGCCTCGAGTTTCAATGGGGTCCAACTAGTGTATATCTGAGAGGGCTACGGGGTTAGCCAATTGGGATACCAAACTCTTAGAGCTGCTCTAGTCCCGAAACTCGGTCTTGTTAAATATATTTATTTATTATTTTATATACACAATAGGGCCGTCTTACTTTACGTATCCATGGCTGTCTCATCAAGCTTATTACGTAAGGGGGAGACATTTACACTGGGTATTAAGTTGCATTCTCAGTCACCCAACTGAACTTTAGTTGCATAGTTAAGGATACACTACACTCACACATTTAAATATGAAGCCGGCCTCTTTGATATTAGTCTGGGACCCAATGAGAATAAAATTCATTTCCGTGGGACTTACCTCCGCCATACGGAGTAAATAGGTATAGACGTGTGCAAGGAAATAGCTGGGTTCTGTGTGTTACATTAAAGAATATGAGTTCTCGGTTCATAATGTAGTGTCCTACCATTAGACTAGACGATCATACGGCTGGCCAATTAATTAAACGAAATTCGCGGTAGTTTAATTAGGTACCTCTTTAAAATACACGCATAAAGTAAACGTTAAAATTTAATATACTAGAGCAATAGACAGTTAACTTTTACAGGGGCCAGGGTTATCTTTTTTCAAAATGGCGACCTCAAAATGGCGGAAATTTTTCAGAATGGTCCTAGAAAGTTGAAAATCGGGGGGATATATTGGGAGATATTTTGGCCCCCAGATTCGGAATTTCAATTTTTTTTAACAAATAATGACTACTACATATTAACAACGGGATATTTACCATGGTATGTTTGTTTTTGTGAGTTCCCGATATTTCGGCACTGTTGCAAGCGCCATCATCACGAGACAGCGGGAACTCACAAAAACAAACATACATGGTAAATATCCCGTTGTTAATAGTAGTTATTATGTGAATGACGGTGTTAGCTTAATTTTTTTTAACAAATTGTAAAAAAAAACTATATGGAGAATTCGTCATACGTCGCAATGCCTGCGGCGATGCGGTAAGGTGCTTTGGTTGGATGCGGTGTCTCCTCGTTCGCTTGCCCTTAGTACAACTCGGTAAAAACTGAAAACCAGGTCGAACTGGATCCCACATCAGCTTTTGCACTCCCTCGTGGAACACGGTGGCGTTGCTGACGACCACGGTCAGACGCAAGATCTTCACCAGTGATGTCCCCTTGTTTGCTTACCCATAGTACAACTCGGTGAAAACCCAGTCCGCGATGACCAGGTCGAACTGCTGAGTTGGGTCCCACATCAGCTTGCGCACCTCCTCGTGGAACACGGTGGCGTTGCTGAGGACCACGGTCAGATGCAGCATCTTCTTTGACACCAGCTGCGGAATTTCTTTGTTCATAAGCTTCGACAGGTCCAGGAGCTCATCTGAAACACGTGACGTGAGTTAAATCTGACGTATTACCTGGACTGACTCACTCCGCGATTCCGTTTCGCGGTAATTAATATTAAATCTCGCCACTCTAGAGTGGACCAGGAGCACGCATTATGTAGATGTAGTGCAAAATGATTTTCCATCGGGAAAACTCGGACCTCAATTGGAATACGATGGCACCCGAACTGTCAATCAATGAGAATTAAGATTGTCCCCTAATATTTATTATTGATTATTTATAAATGTCAAAATGAAAAATGGCGGCTGTAAGATGGGTACTGAAGCGGCACGATAAATAGTACGAACTTTTCCGATAAAGTACGATGGAAAGTCATTTTGCACTACATCTGTACGTACGTGCTATGCGATAGAGAGAGACGGTCGGATGTGGGTCAGCTCCGTCCGGCCATCCGACGCGAACGGCATTTTTGTTATTAAGTACTAGACACTAAGACCTGACAAGACGGCTGCGACGTTTTATACATGCGACAACGCGAAACAACAACAACAGCAACAGTCAATGGGAAAGTATGTAGATTTTTTTCAATTACTTACTTGCTGGAAAAAGAGGTATGTTTGACGATACGTCGATTTGGCGCAAATTCTGAGGCGGATTCTTTATAGGAACCGGAGTTATATATGTCACCTGAAAACAATCATATAAATTAAGTTTTTCTTGTATACCTATGTCAGGACTGACTCACTCCGCGATTCCGTTGCGCGGCTATTATTATTATATGATTTCGCCACCCATGGGTGGTAACAGCCAGCGACCAGAAAGAGCACGCGTTTGTGCGCGTTATGCGATGGAGAGAGACGGTCGGATGCGGGTGAGCTCCGTCCGGTCGTCGGACCCGAACGACAGTTTTTTTAGAGAGAGAAGCTTCTGTACGCAGTACTAATACTTATTCTGTGTCCACAAATTACTTAAGGAATTTTCATCACACTTGCTCGAAGATGGTGTTGTTTTGCGGGCCGTAAATGACCTATTACGCCCTAGGGCGTAATGATTTTTTTTTAATTCGAATACATTGGTTCTGTTTTACTCTTATTTGTCATCTTCAAAGGAAACGCCAACTTACTTTTTTAACTTTTATCACTGAAATATTTATTTAAAGAGAACTGTTATTGCAAATACATGTAAACACATATTTCTGTAACATTAATTAAATGTTTAAATAGTGTATTTCAGTATTTTGCAAATATAAAATCAACTGTTTTAGGTCTTTACTGCTATGGTTTCCGAACGTGACTTGACATTCGCATTGTCTATGGATATAAGACACTAATGTCACTTTCTGTTTTACGATTTTATTTAGGTTAAGGGGGTGTGACAGCTTTAGTTCCAAATGTGCCGTAATGCGCTGCAATCGTTTTCCGCCATCTTGGCAAGGTTGTCATTTTTAAATTTGACGTTTGCTTGCAAACTTTCTCAATGTTATTGTGTCACGCAGTCGAGTTGAGAACGCCGGTATTTTGTGTATTTCCTCGCATCTTTGCTTGAGTTGAGATCCAAAATAGCCTATTTCTCCTCGGTTGTTTGGTACAATACCTGTTTATTGTTCTACAATACCGTTAGTGCAATAAATCAGCATGGGGCTGAGGTGTTGTGTTGGTGGCTGCGATGCAACAAGTGACACTCATCGGGTTTTCTGTATTCCCAAGAACGATAATTTAAGGAATTTGTGGATGTCTTTCTTAGTGCCTACAAATCCACACCTCATCGGTCTTTCCAAGGAACAATTAATCAGGAAGCGTGTTTGTGAAAAACATTTCGATAAACACCAGTTTGGTACAGAAGGGAAAAGAATTCGGCTTTCATACCCCTGCTTGTTCACGGATGCCGAAATAGCAAACGGTGAACCTTTGCTTCCACCTGGAGCCGGTGAGTACCCTGTTATGAACGAATTATAGCATAATTAGCGTAATGCCCGAAGCTGGGCCGCTTGGAGGATGCATATTACATACTTGAAAGAGTAGTGGATGAATGGCAATAATCACCACGTGTGGTATAAAATTTACCGTCGCACCTCGCGGGTTTTTTGTTTTGTTTCTTAAAAAGTGTTTATAATCATTGAAATAATTTATTTGCTTTAAGACATTCCAATATGCTAAGTTATATTTCTAATTATTCACTTTCAATGGGTCACTAAAATGTGACTACCACAAGCACTCATGTGTAATATATACAATTCTTTTTTGAATCACATGGTATTTTTGACTTAGAGTAGTTTTATGAATATTATTTGTATATAATTGTCAATTACCTCTGTCAAATATTTCTTATGTTATGTATGTGCAAATTACAATGATAAAAATATGTTATTAATAAACTAATTGTTTCAGTACATGACATCCTGAGTGAGCATAATTATTTCAAAGATCAAGATGATGACGATGAAGAAGAGGTTACGGAAGCTATGTTAGTGATTGGAAGGACAGGTTTGTACTTTGTTTTAATTATTATATCTATCAATCAGGCATGGACAACCTGTGATTGGTATAGATCACTACAGAGTGCGAATCTGCGCAGACTACATTTATATATAGTTTTTTTATTAACCAGCTGTACAAGGCAACATATACAAAGTAACTACAATATATGACATTGTTACACTATACCCCAGGTAATATATGTATATATTCACATAAAGTATCTTATGTGGTGTGTTAGCAATGTGTTTAACTATTACTTGTTGACTCATAATATTTATTTTTATTATACTTAGTTGAATTAATTTAGTCTTAATTTTGGCCAATCAATATAACTCAATTGTTAAAAATGAATAAATTAAAAACATTTAACACGTTGATGGACAGTACGCCTATAGGCGTCGTCCTTGGGCAAAGTAATCCCATAGTAAGCCTTCGACGCCTATAGGCGTTCTGTCCATCAACGTGTTAAGTAAAACAGTTTTATGGGTCAACATTACCATTGGCTACCTCCTGGCTTCATCGTCAGATTCTCAACCAAGTCAAAATTATCATAATGTTGTATTATCACAGGAACGCAATGTTTGTGTAAAGTTTAATTACAATCGGTTTAGGCAAAGTAGTCGGAAAAGCTATTGTAATATCTGAATAAAACAACAAATATATGGGGTCAAGCTAAATAAAACTATTTAAAAATTGCTGCTGTGCCGTGACAAAACACTGTATCGTTGTATGGCTTTCCTATATGTACCAGATACAGTGCTTTGATATTGCACTACAGATGATAAAATATGTAAATAAATAAGTTTTTGTTTTATAATTTCAGGTGAGGATTTTCATGAACATCCTTCATGTTCAAATTCTCAAAGTGTGACATCCGTTACAGAAGAAAAAGGTATGCCATTTCATATAACTATAACTGTTAGTATATCACAACATTCTTAGTTCAGTTCCTTCAGCGAGGGCCTTTGAAGCTATATAGCTACCTGAATTTGGTAATCAAAGACCATAGACATAAATAAATATATAATTTTGAATTTAAAAATGCAGTATACAAAAACGCTTAGCTTAGGTACTAAATATTGACGCTAATGTTAATCAGATGACAATGCAATATTATTATGACATGAAGCTGATCTGATGATGGGGCAGAATGGTAGGCATAGCATTATCCAAATGATATAAAATAAAACCACCGTCTTTGAGCTCTTTGATTAATTGTGACATGCAGTTTGCGATTATACAAAAGTACAGTCTGTAATAAGGTCTCAAAAAGACATTTGTTGACAGAAACTTATTTATGTTTTCAGGTGAAGTCGTAAGAGGAGAACCTTCGTGTTCTACCAGTCAAATTGAAGTACTGGCGCCTACAGACCATGCAGGTGTGTGACATATGTATTTTGTAGCCACATCACGGTGCAACAGTTTGACGAATTTCTGCCATATTTGTTACAGAGATAGTGACACGTTGTAATGCGATTATAAGGAACGTGCACGACGAAGGTGCTGCCAATCTAAATCATGTACCCTCTCATGCTGGGGCCACATTGTCGAAAAAGCCGTTAATTTATCGCGATGAAAGACGATTAACGTCAGTGTAGCTACAACTTAGTATATTTGACATTGACACTTAGATATTGTCACTGACTTTGGCAGTTTGATTTGACAGGGGTGATAGTTTCCTTTATTGTCCACCCTTGTCTCTTTTGTCGTTTAGTGCTGCTGTTCGTGCACGTTCCCTGTAATAAAGCAAAAGAAAGATGGTTAGGTCTTTTTAACCTACGTTGATGAACTGCAATCAAGTTTTAGTAGAATATAACTATAATATTTATAACCAACAGGATATCAACTATCTCTTTGAAATAATATATTTCTATTTCCAGACATTGTCACCACACCCACGGTGAAGGTGGCAACACGACGTGATAGCCCATCGCCGAAATGTCGAGGTAAATAAATCATTTGTATCATTATTTACCCCACAAAGTTGTCATAATACAGGATGTTTGGCACATGGTTGGACAAACGAAAACAGCGAAGAGGTGGGACCATATGCTACTTACTTAGCCCAGTAAATCGGACCCCCTAGGGTCGTTTTTTTTAATTACAATTCAAAGTTGGACTTTAGGTATTTTTTTACCGATTGCACAAGCTTTAAAGAGTCGTAGTTTTTTTTTTCACCATCGTCAACACCAAATGATAATTTAAACACGACATAACAACACTCAAGATACTGATAAAAAAATTATACTTTATCCGCATTTTCATAAGATATTTAAGTTTAAGTGATGAATTTCGGCATTTTTATGAAAATTTAGATTTTGAATTTTTTTTGTAACCCTGGGGCCTAGGCCCGATTTATTGGACTAAGTAAGTAGCATATAATATGGTTCCACCTCTTCGCTGTTTTCGTTTGTCCAACCATGTGCCAAACACCCTGTATACGACGATGGATAGATTGATGATTGATTGAAGTAACCCGAGCCCTGCCCGAGCTGCAAGCGAGGGACATAAATATGCGATTGAGGTCTTTCTTTATTACCTCCCGTGTTATGTACATCATTTCATGTTGACACTTGGCCAGAAAGCGGCTTTTTCTGCACGCGTAGCGTGCGATAAAAGTCACTTTATGGCCAGGTGTGGCATAAAACCGGTTAAGTGTGCTTTGATATGCAAAAGTGCACATAATAATAATTAATAATTCGGCATGTAAAAGAGCCCTTGAGGCCTTCTTGCAGAAATAAATGAGTTTTGTATGAAATATCCAGAATATAAAACAGTTCAATGGTTTAAGCTCGTGCGCCATACGGTATTAGCTCGTGCACGAATCAAATTTAACCGACTTGGACTAAAATATATTTATTTATTGTTTCAGGCTCCACGATGAAAAAGTTCGCGTCAAAGAAAAGAAAATTCATCAAACATGTGACTAACATTGCAACTGCAAGTTTGGGTAACTCGGCTATGGAAAGAATTTCACAAGCTGTGTCACATGGCAACAATGAGCAATTATTCAAAAATTTTGAGTTCTTGAGCAAGCAGGCAAAAACGTTTTTGATTATGCAGCTAAAACTGTGTCGAAGTAATAAAATGGCCAGAAGATTTACGTTACAAGAAAAACTAATGTCACTGGTACTGATGAAACAAAGCCCGAAAGCGTACAAATTATTGGAAATCATGTTTGCTTTACCCAACAAAAGGACATTGCATAGACTTTCGGAAAAATTAACAATAAAACCAGGACTAAATCCTAAAATGTTTAAACACATACAGAATACAATTAAAAACTGGGGAGAGAAACAAAAACTGTGCACCGTTGTTTTTGATGAAATTTCTTTGACCCCATATCTTACATACAATGAAAAATACGATGAAATAAATGGATTTGTGGATATAGCTGGAGAACGAAAGATGAGATTTTGTGACCATGCTCTAGTTTTCATGATCCGAGGAGTATGTTCATCATGGCGCCAAAGTATAGCGTACTACTTTTGCGAAGGGACTATACCCGCTGCAGCTCTGCAGAACATTTTGACGCAAGTTGTGTCACAAGTAGCGGAAACTGGGTTGATACCTTTGGGATTAGTTTGCGACCAAGGCTCAACCTTTAGAACAGCAATCCATAAATTTAGGGAAGAAACGATTCGCAGGAGAAACTCTCACATCAAAGATAAAACTAAATGGGAAGATGGTAAGTAATCAATAATTCATTAACCTTCTACTACTTGTGTCAGCATATACGAAGCCTTATTTATATTTAACAGTTTAGCACAACTGACTGCGACTGCGCTTATCGCGCAAGCAATTGTCAGACAATATTGAATGAAGAGATAGGTGGTATTTATCACGCGACAAAGAGTTGCGCGTCACAGTTGTGCTAGAGGTCAGTCATAAAAAAGGTAACGGTTGAAAATTTAAATTTTCCCACCGCATTTATTCACAGGTAGCTAGTGGATATATCACATAGAAATAACAAGTGACTTAGAAATTTACTTCTTTTGTAGAATGAGAATCACAATATTGTATATTTTTGTTTCAGATGGCACAGTTACCATTGCTGGGCATGATTTAAGCACATTTTTTGACCCGCCGCATCTTCTTAAATCGATGAGAAATAATTTTCTTACTAAAGACCTAATTTGGGAAGGCAAAATTGCTACCTGGAGAGATATCCAATTCGTATACGATATGGACCTCAAATTAGGACACACCAGGAGTTTACCTAAATTGACGGCGCATCATGTAAATCCTGACAAAATTAAAAAAATGAAGGTCAGCGTCGCTGCTCAAGTCTTCAGTTCTCGTACTGCTGCCATGCTGAAGTATACCAATGAGATGAGTAAGTTTGCAGAAATTGCCTAATATCTCATTATTTTTACTCGCCTTAGTGCGTTGTGGAATTTGAACCATGTGATTATGGCTATCATACGAGATATTGTTATGGCTCAGTTTGATTGGTCGATAGGGCCCGCATGCGGGGTGCGGTAGCTATCCATAACGGATACCATAGGGCCCGCATTCGGGGAATTGTTTTCATTGGTCGATAGGGTCCGCATGCGGGGTGCAGTAGATGACCGAGTTATCGACTTGTGAGTTTCACTGGTCGTTATACCGTCTCCGGAGAGTCCCCGCATTCCGTATATCGACCGAGATATCAACCAATGAAATTGAGCCATTATGTTAGGCAATCAATAATATTAGGCACATATGTACAACTAATGTATTTTTGAGCGCTCAGTTACATATTAATGGTCAAATCATATTTTAGGTTGAAATATATGTACTTATTCTAAACTAGTGGGTTGACTGTCTCTTTTTTGTTTTGGCTTAGGCGGATAAAAGTTTCCTACGTGTTAACCGAGATCATACTCTACTCCTACGCGAACAAACGAACAGACAATTTTTTTAAAACTTATTTACGTGTTATTACTCATATTGAACACTCCCCGTTACTTTTAAAAAAAATCATTAATGTACAATCACAGACTTTCAACGATTTTTTTATATGTATAGATTTCCATTTCTGCACATATCTGAGAAAAGCACAATAGACATATATGAAACTGCCGACTTATTTCTTTCATGTTTAATCGGAAACAGATATTTGCTGATATGGAAAATTTATGGTATTGTACATACGAGTATTTACTTTTTAATTTACTTTCAGATTTTTTCCACACTGGAGTAAGCAACAGCACTACTGCAGAAGTTGTGGAGTTTATGGACAATCTTTTTGACAGTGTCAACGGGTATCCCGGTGGTGCTATAAGAGGAAAATTACGCAAGGCCATTAAAAAAAATTCGGGACATATTTCATTTTGGACACAAGCCATTGAAAAATTAAAAACAATCAAATTTCAGGACAATGACAGCAAACTTGCTACCCGTGCCCGAAAACCTCGTTTTGTACGTGTGCCATGCTTAGATGGATGGATCACAACTATTGAAAGCTTTATTAGGATATCTAAGTTACTATTTGATAAGTTTGGCGTGGAATATTATTATCCTCGGTATATCAATCAAGATCCATTGGAGAATTTTTTCGGGCGTATAAGGGCTTTAAATTATCGCAACGTGAAGCCAAATGCAAATACGTTCATATACGCATTTAAGTCCTTAGTAATATCAAATTTTTTGGGCCCTCACTCAAAGTTTAGCAACTGTGAAGTGGATAATGGAGACACATTATTAGATGTAAGCTTTTTATTTGAATACAAAGACAGTGACAAAGAAAATGAGCATCCCAATGCCAGTTCTCTCCCATCCACTTCACAGGAATATCCCAAAGAGTCATTTCCAATGGATCAAGCTATAATGGAAAAAATAAAGGTCCAGTGTTCCGCATATACCGCTGGTTATATTTGCAGAAAAATGGCAAAGTTAATTGATTGCCAGAGGTGCTTGAAAACATTTACAAGCAGCTCGTCAGAAGATATCCACGCCTATATTAGGCATCGAGAATATAAATCTTTAAAAAGAAGTAATTTAACATATCCTAGTAAAGACTTTGTAAGAATATATAGAGATGCTAGTACATATATTCACAACTTTCTTAATGTGTACTGTCACAGAATAAAAATCAAAATTAATTTACTATCAAAATTAAATAATTATTTAAGGTTTTCCTGGCTGGGATGTACTATTGCTGGACATGGCGATTTATTAAAAAACGCATTTTTGAAAATAGTTATAAGATTGCATGTGCATAATTGGTGCAATATCATAAATAAAATATTGAAAGGTGACATAGAAGACAAATATGTGTCCAAAATGGAAGAACCCCAAAAAATGGCTTATAAAAAGTACAAAAGCTTTAGACTGCGCCAAAAAGCCATTAATAAATAGATTAGAAAGATGTTTTTTTGTTTTATTTATTTAAAAAATTTAAATTATCTAAATCCTCTAAAACTGTTGTCGATAAAATAAGAACATCACTAAAGTATCGATATCACAAATCGAATTCCCGCGGCACTAGCACTGTCATCGAAACAATTACTACACTAGCGCCGTACGGAACAAGTGGAAACAGAAGGTAAAGTTACTGTCGTATCTGTTACAAGGTTAAGTAAGGTGATTTTAATTAGAATTTCTCACAAGTGTGATGAAAAACATTGTGTGTGCCACGGGCGGTAAAGCTTCCTTACCGCCCTTGATACACAATGTACTATTGTGGACGTTTTCTCCTTACTAGGCTCAGACTGGGTCTCAAGAACATTATGATTTCACCTCAGAACCTGGTATGAGTGGTATATGGGATACTATAGGGTAGGTAAGGTAGGGGTCTCAGATAGACAATAGTCCCTGGACTGGCCGGGACTTGTTCCAAACAAACAATAGGGTATTTGACAACAATCAAAATAAATTAATGAACTCTAACCAGCAAATTACGCTTCCAAAACAGCCCGGATAAAATCATTCAAACTTATTTTCGTGCCATCAACGATTTTGCAATGACGAAAACTAAAAATAAGGCAACATGTTGAGCATGACGTCACAAGATAGTACTTCATACTAAACTGCATACTTTCGGAGCGTTTTGACACTTCATAAAAAGAAGCTGATTTGAACTGTCATCAAGTAGCCTATTATACAAACATTATGCCCAGCGTTGAGCAGATGCCGGACGAAGCCCTCCCCCAGGTTGGAGTGGCTGGTGGTGGGCACGGGGAACACCAGCAGGATCCGGTGCGCCTCGCACGCCAGCAGCGACAGTAGCAGCACCGCTGGACGCCGCATGTTTACTGCCAAGCGGCAAGGTGGCCGTGGCTAGCGACCCTGCTTGCAGGATTGTAAGCCCCCTGCCGAAAAAAATGCCATTTATGCCCTGCCCTTGCTAAAAAAATGACAATCGTTTATACAGGGTGGGAGGGACTATACCGACATACTTTAGCCATGAATTCCTGGTGGTGTGACGAGTAAAAAATGTTATATCAACATGGGTTGAATATTGTTATTATTTTACATTAATAGTCTGAACTGGTAGGGATTGCCTAGCGAGTAAGTATTAGTTGCACGGCCGAGCAACTATAATATATTATAAGTAGCGGCTACGAGAGTACTGGCCGAGTCATAAATGCATAATGCATTGTTATAGTCTAGCCCTAGTCGAAGGTAGAACAAACGAAACCACTGTTATAACTGACCACCCATAGACTTTAACACGTTGCAATAAAGTTGACATTCGTTTACAAATGTACAGTTAACAGTGTGTTCTAGTGTTTTTTAATGTGAGGAAAAAAACGTAAGTAATAATCCAAAAAGGAATGTTTATTGCTCAACGAAAAAAGATAGAGTACCTACCTAAGTAATTTAAGAGGGACGATATCGTTAGGGTACACATTTTATTGTAATAATTATTATTATTATACTTCAGTGTAAGTTCTGTAACGTTCTGTGTTCAGTGTGGCAATAAATGTTTCTTATTCTATTTTATGGATGTTTTACTTCAGATAGAATCTGCTGCGGCTTATCCAATCCATTTCGACGCCCGCAGTTGTGAACCTACGGTTACACGTGCCACTACTAAAAACGTAAGATAATGTCTGCCTGAGAGCCGATAATTAGACAAGTATCTTTTGTCTAATTGCAGTAATTAAAGTAATCTCAGGGTGTATTTTCAAAGGCACTTTTTTAGCTGTCCCAAGCCAATTAAAAAAAAAATGAGCTTAAAAATACTACTTACATATTTTTTACACATTTTGCACATTAAAATACACCGAGGCATGATAAAATAAACACCGTGAATATAAAAACAACGTTTAAAAAAAATATCAAACTTCACAAAAGTATGGTGTACTAAGTCTGTGAGCCATGTCCCACTCGCGGATTTGTTCAAACAATTTCGCATAACTTTGTGTTGAGAATTTAAAGCTTCAAACACCAATAGATGGCGCTGTACTGATAAACACGCAAGAATTAACTCGCACGCCACAGTCGCCACCGAGGAATATTTAGGAAACTTAGGATAAATTGTAGATTTAAGTTTGGCCGATAGATGGCATTGAAGCATCCGTAAACTAGCTAACGGTGTGTCTTTCGAGAATTATAAAGACTCCACTCAATTAAAGCTCAGTCAGTAACCAAAGTAACAAAGTGAAGTGTATAGTGTTTAGTTAGTGTAATAGTGAGTTAACGAACTATAGGAAGTGCAGTGAACTGTTGTGCCGCGTTGGAACGTTCAGGTACGAACATTTGGTCCTTCGAACCGGATCAGACTGTATCGCGAGTGTGAGTGTAGTGAAAAGTGAACTCTATTGGATTGCCTTAAGGATTATAATCGAGTAAGATCGTTTCATTTATTTGGACTTGTAAAAAATTCGTGAGTGTTTTGTTTGCATGGACTTGTAAAATTTTACGCGAAGATTTGGACTTAGAATATTTCGTAGTGTTCTGGACTTAGAAAAATTTGCAGTGATTTGGACTTAGAATAAATTGTTTCCGAGACTTAGAAAATTTAGCAGTGATTCCGACTTAGAATATAAACAGTGAATTAAGACTTTGAAAATAAATTGTGTTTCCGAGACTTCACATAATTTTACAATACTTTAAACTTGAGAAAAATTATGTTTTATAGACTTGTAATATACTTGGCTGTTTGAGTCTGGATTTATTTCGAGTTTTGGACTGAGTTCAACTTAGAAAAAAATGGAGGCATTATACAAAGTTCAACTAGATAACTTTAACGTATTTAAGAAAGCCACTGCAAATTTTAAGAAATGTCCTAAGGCTCGACTTACAAAGGCTTACTTAAAAGTGAGAATAGATAATTTAAATCAACATTGGGGCATTTTTCAAGAAACGCACAAAGAGATAGTGAAGCTAGTGACACCAGAACTACGAACAAGCCATGAATATTTCACGAAAGATCTTTATAGTATCGGACAAGAAGAGTATTTAGACCTTAAGGCAGAAATGACTGCAATGTTGGAAGATGATGAAACAAGTCGCTCATCAGGAGCGGAAAAGCAATCCATTAGACCACAGTGCCAAGAAGTTAAGCTACCTAAAATTAATATACCACAGTTCCAAGGAAATTACAATGATTGGGGGACTTTTAAGGATTTATACACATCTCTCATTCATAATCAGAGTTCCTTGAGCCCAGTGCAAAAGTTGCATTACTTGAAAAGCTGTCTTACTGGTGAAGCGGAGCAACTGCTGAAGCACATTCAGATTACGGAGAAGAACTATGAAGTTGCATGGAAAACACTACAGAACAGATACAACAATAAAAGAATTGTGGTTAATACAATATTAAGTAGATTGCTGGGACAAAAGAAACTTAGTGTTGAGTCGGCTAAAGGTGTAAAAGAATTACTGGATACCACCACGGAGTGTCTGAATAGCCTGAAGAACAATGACATAAGCATTGTTAATTGGGATCCCATCATTATTCATCATATGGTGAATAAATTAGACACTGAGTCACATAAGCAATGGGAAGAGACCTTGAAGACATTACCGGTGGAAGAACTACCTACTTTGGAAGATTTTACTACATTCTTAGAAGGAAGATTTAGAGTACTAGAAATGATTCAAACTACACACACGAGAGAAAAACCTCAAATGAAAGCCAAAACATTCCATGTCAGCGCCCCACCTAGCAGAGCTACCGATGCGAATCAACAATGTGGTTTTTGTAATGAAGATCATTTCATCTATAACTGCAAGGAGTTTGCTAAACTGGATCCCGAGAAACGATCCCAGGAAGTACAAAGACTTGGTCTTTGTTTCAATTGCTTACGGTCTGGCCATAGTGTTAAATTTTGTAGACGCAACACTTCATGCCTTCGTTGTAAGAGGAAGCACCATACACTATTACATGTTACTAAAGCACAAGCGGTATCACAAGAAGAGAAAACAGATCAAGGAAGCAAGGAGCAATCTACACCGCCAATCAACATAGTATCTCACTGTGCCTCACAAAGCCAGGTTACTCTTTTAGCTACAGCACTAGTGAATATTATGACAAATAGAGGAGCACAAGTAGTTCGCGCACTAATAGACCCATGTTCGCAAGAGTCATTTATCACAGAGGAAACAGCACGAAAACTACAACTCAAGCGAACAGCGGTAGAGGGTCAAGTAACAGGTGTTGGAAAAATGTCGACTCCTATCAAGCACGCGGCGGAGATACAGATCGTATCGAGAATCAATGAGAGCTATCAGATGAATTGCACCGCCTACGTGATAAAACAAGTCACAGAGATCATGCCTGTTACGAAGATTGACAGCAAACAATGGACGCAACTACATGGGTTAGAGTTAGCTGATCCGACCTACTGCAAGCCCGGAAAAATAGACTTGTTACTTGGTGTCAATGTCTATACTGAGATATTAATGAACGGCATCATCAAGGGTGAACCAGGATCACCTTTAGCGCAACAAACGGTATTCGGATGGATCATATCAGGAGGAGCACCTGCCGAAGAGCACGGAAAAAATGGGAGAATCGTCAGCATGCATTTAAATGTGAACCTAGACAACATGCTTCAACGATTTTGGGAATCGGAAACGCTAGACTCTGAGAACAAGAACACTCTGACGCCTCGCGAGAATAGAGCTGAAGAGATTTACGAGAAAACACTAGCGAGAGATAAGGATGGAAGATTCATAGTGGGCCTGCCATTCGAACGAGATACACCGATTTTACCTGAACAATCTCGAGCAATTGCTGTGAAAAGACTACAATGTCTGGAGAGAAAATTAACACACAACAGCAAATTGAAAGCGGAATATGATAATGTTATGAAAGAGTACCTTACTTTAAATCACATGGAACAGGTAGACCCACCTATGGGAGAGAGCAACACAGTTTACCTGCCACACCATGCAGTGATAAGAGAGGATAAAGACACTTCAAAGGTAAGAATAGTATTCGACGCCTCGTGTAAAGGATCTAACTCTGTAGCTCTCAATGATGAATTATTAGTGGGGCCAGCCCTGCAAGAGGAGTTAAGAGACATCATCATGAGATGGAGACAACACAAGATATGTTTCGTCGCAGACATCGTTAAGATGTATCGTCAAATAAGGATTCGAGAGAAAGACACTGATTATCAGAGAATATTGTACAGATTCGATCCAAATCAAGAAATTCAGGATTTCAGATTGTTAACGGTGACGTTTGGTACTGCGTCAGCCCCGTACCTTGCAATTAGAACTTTAAAGCAGCTGGCCAAAGAAGAGAGAGATACTTACCCTGTAGCATCTGAAATTATAAATAGAGACTTTTATATGGACGACGTACTTACAGGTTTTGATGACGAGAACGCAGCTATAGAAGCACACGAGCAACTGCAACAAGTAATGAGCAAAGGTGGATTTGACTTACAAAAATGGGCTTCAAACAGCAAAGAGTTTATGGCTGCTATACAACCTGAAAAAAGAGAGAACTCAACTACATTAGATATGAATAGGAAGAACCACATCAAGACACTAGGAATCATCTGGGATGTAGATCAAGACAGCCTGAAAGTTACCCAAAAGAAGTTAGACACTGACACAGAGAAACCTGTCACCAAAAGGAATGTACTTGGTCAAATAGCTTCACTCTTTGATCCGCTGGGTTGGTTAGCGCCGGCAATCATGACAGCCAAGATGTTCATGCAAAAATTATGGCTAGCAAAGCTAGATTGGGATGAAGAGCTGCCAGCAGATCTGAAGGAAGAATGGAATCAGTATCAACAAGACTTACCTATTTTGTCAGATATACAACTTAACCGGTGGACTGGTTCTAGTCAAGATTCTGTGATCGAGTTACATGGTTTTTCTGACGCATCTCAGACAGGATATGCCGCGGTGGTTTACTTAAGAGTAATGTACAAGGATGGATCACGATGTCAAGTTTCTTTGATCACTGCAAAAACGAAAGTAGCTCCAGTTGTTAAGCCACTGTCCTTGCCGCGCCTTGAGTTATGCGGTGCATCGCTGCTTAGTAAACTAATGAAGCATGTCATGAAGGTTTTAAATATCGAGTTAGAACAAACATATGCGTGGGTTGATTCAAAGGTGGTACTAGCCTGGATAAAAGGAGACCCAAACAGGTGGACACCCTATGTGAAGAATAGAGTTATAGATATAAGAAACAATTTGGATACTCACTGGTTATATGTTAATACAAAAGCGAACCCAGCAGACCCAGCATCCAGAGGTTTGTCACCAAGCAAGCTGAAGCAAAATGAGCTATGGTTCACTGGCCCAGAGTTCTTGAGGCAGCCGGACTTCACCATACCTGTAGACTGCATACCTGAAACAGATCTAGAGCAACGATTGTTGGTAAAATGTAAGACGACAATCCTAGAAATAGACACTGAAAGACTTACCTTATTGAAGAAATACTCGTCTCTGCAGAAGCTCGTGGATGTAGTCGCTTATTGTCTTAGATGGTTGAAAGTCCTGAAAAAAGAAAAGAAGTTTACTAAACATATTACCTGTGAAGAAAAGGATGAAACACTTACCTTATGTTTAAAGATGTCCCAGGAGATAGAATTCCCTGATGAAATCAGCGACCTGAAAAATGGAAAAACAATTAAGAGAAGTAGTCGTTTGCTACCATTCACACCTTACCTTGATGAAAAAGGGCTTTTGAGATTAGGTGGACGATTGAGAAATTCAGATTTGAGTATGGAACAAAAGCACCCTATTTTGATTACAAAAGATAATGTACTCTTACCTGTTTTATTGGACGATGCTCACAAAAATACTCTTCATGGTGGACCTGTACTTATGGCACCATACCTGAGAAGCAAATACTGGATTATAAAGGGAGGTTCATCAATCAAATATTTTTATCAAAAATGTGTTACGTGTGCTCGACTTAATGCAAAGTCAAATACTCAGTTGATGGGAAACTTACCAGAGGTCAGAGTAAAGCCTTCACGCCCCTTTATTATAAGCGGTGTCGATTTCGCTGGTCCCATCACGTGCAGAATGAGTAAGGGCCGAGGAGCAAAGACTTTCAAGGCTTATATAGCTTTATTCATTTGTATGTCCACCAAAGCAATACACCTGGAATTAGTCAGTGATATGACTACAGAGGCGTTCATCGCTGCTTTTAGAAGATTCGTGTCCAGACGTGGCCATTGTAAGGAGCTTTGGAGTGACCACGGAACCACATTCGTTGCAGCCGAAAAGGAATTATTACATATGTGGCAGCAAGGTCGCAACGAAATCCCCGATGAACTACTCAAGAACTTAGATGACAAGGGAACACGGTGGAGATATATTCCACCCGGAGCACCAAACTTTGGAGGACTGTGGGAGGCCGGTGTGAAATCTACCAAATACCACCTTAAAAGAATCATGAAAGACTCAACCCTAACATTTGAAGAGATGTACACCGTCCTCACCCAAATAGAAGCGTGCCTTAACTCTCGCCCATTGGTTCCATTGGGTGATGATTTAGATTATTTGACACCTGGGCATTTTTTGGTTGGAGAACCCTTGATTAGCTTACCAGATCGTAACAATGAGCAGAGAACCATTTCCAGTCTGTCTAGATGGCAACTCACACAGCGTATGCTGAGAGACTTCTGGCGTAAATGGCAGTCAGAATATCTTTCTCGTCTACAACTACGTCCAAAGTGGAATACTCCTCAAAGAGACTTGGAACTTGGAGAGATGGTTCTAATTAAGGATGCTAGATATCCACCAGCAAATTGGAAAGTAGGTAGAGTACTTAAGAAGTACCCTGGCACTGATGGATTGACTCGCATGTACGATGTACGCACAGCTTTTGGGATCACACAAAGACCGATTACTAAGCTGTGTAGACTTCCTAACTAGTATAAGGAATACTTCCTTGGCGGCGGAGGATGTTGAGAATTTAAAGCTTCAAACACCAATAGATGGCGCTGTACTGATAAACACGCAAGAATTAACTCGCACGCCACAGTCGCCACCGAGGAATATTTAGGAAACTTAGGATAAATTGTAGATTTAAGTTTGGCCGATAGATGGCATTGAAGCATCCGTAAACTAGCTAACGGTGTGTCTTTCGAGAATTATAAAGACTCCACTCAATTAAAGCTCAGTCAGTAACCAAAGTAACAAAGTGAAGTGTATAGTGTTTAGTTAGTGTAATAGTGAGTTAACGAACTATAGGAAGTGCAGTGAACTGTTGTGCCGCGTTGGAACGTTCAGGTACGAACACTTTGTTTGTAGGAATCGTATTGACAACAATTATACACTATTAGAAAGAATATTAAATAACGTATTACATCGTATAATATTTAATGCGAACGCACGTTGTGTTAGGGTTAGGGTGTATTTTCAAAAACGTAATTTCGCTGTCATGAATATTGAGAAGATTCTGCCTTATTAGAATTGGACTTTTGGTCACAATGTAGAATCAGTCAAGTTCTAACAAGTAACCAACGAATGCCAGTCTAATGAGGAGGAAGCTTTTAAATATTGGTGGCCAGAGAAATTACGCCAGCGAAAATACACCCGTTAACAAGTGGCCGACCATTTTGTCACTGTCCCACGATTACCGACTTATATGACTTCGTTCTAACACCTGCAAATATTTGATTGGTCGACGACTATTCCGCCATGTTTTCGTTACTATGGAAACAACTGTTAGTTGTGCTACGGCAATCAAGGAGAACGGACATTTTGTAACTCTCGGCTACTCAACAAGGCAAATTTCTTTCACGACGTGTTTTGGTTCTCTTAAAAGTAATCTCGCTGGGCATCCATTTACGGATGTAAAGTGGCTTTGTTTTAATCTATATTTTAGCATTTAATAGTTAACTGTGTTCTTATTCATACGTAAAAGCCATATATTAATTAAGCATATGGTTTAAAAGTTATTATAAAAATATGCGTTTGTCATCATCCTATCTGGCGTCATTTCTCTGGCAGTTTTGTCCAGCGAAATGATGTTTGCCCCAGCGAAATTATTTTTGATTGTGTAAAGGGATTGTGAGCATAATAGAGCCTGTCCAAACTGTTTGAAGTACATAAGAAAAACTGTTAAATTGAAATATATACCAAAGGACGATGGGCGGAAACGTCCGCACCCACCAACAGAGATGAGTCAGTTAAGACTTTGGCAACACAATGGATTTTTACTATGGTGACGGTGACGATCACCCCAAGAATGGGGTTCTTGGAAACTCTTATTTTGTTTTCTATATAAAGGTAATGGGCCTTCCCCATGGATGGCCTTGCAAGTTGTTTTCTCCCCCAACCAGCCGCTGATTGCCTTTGAAAAGTTTCTGCATGAACCGGATGGAGTGCTGCAGAGAACCGCCGCAGTCCTGACAATGCCATCCCTCAATGCTATGGGTTTTGTTTCCGGCAGTGAGAGCATCCACCCACACGGGTGCCCTATACAGGGGCCATGCTTCGGCCAACGCCGGAGTAAAGACGCCTACACGTGGCATGTGGACCTCCCAAGTTTAGCAGGAGTTTACCAAGTGACACGGTAGCACTGACCAATCTGGGAGCGAGCTTAGTGAAATAAAGTTTGAAGCTTCTCCTGCCGTCAAGGATGAGACCGAGGTATTTTTTCGGTGCCAACCCGGATTCTCGATCCCTGGAGCTGGATCTGTGCCCCACGTGGCGGACCTCTTCGAGGGCCATGGAAGAGTAGCACCTCCATCTTCTCCACGGTGACTTGGAATCCCAGCATATGGATCCGCTCCACCACCAGTGTCGCCATCACTTCGCCAAGCCGAGCAGCCTCTTGATATGTCCGTCCCCGGGTTGTGACGAGCGTATCATTAGCATACTTGTAGCAAATAACGCTAGTTCCGGGGAGGAGCGGGCCGCGGAGCAACCAGTCGAAGTCAACGTTCCACAGTACAAGCCCCAATACAGAGCCTTACGGAGCAACGCACCCAACGAGGCGATGGTGGCCCACGCCCTCGCATCGGACCACCCTGTCCCGGATGTAGTCCTGCACTATAGACGCCGGAGATAGCACTCCGCGAAATCGGAGGGCCCCCAGTATGGTCTCGAACGGAAATCTGTTAAATGCGTTCTTGACGTCTAGTGAGATTGACTACCTCCCCTCTCTCAACTAGAACGACACGACCTGAATTGGCTGCTGACTAATATTGGACGGCCCAACAGCCAATGCTGATGTCCTGCTCAGCATGGCTGACGCACTGAATTGACGGACTCACCGTTCAGAATAAAGCCGTCCTAAGATGACCTCAGGTGAGTTACAGGGCTATCGCAGTGAGAGTAGTACGAACCTACCGCAGTCTCATGGACGACAGCAGCGACTCTAGCGGCGGAACCTCCGTGTGATCTCCACGCTGGAATGGAATATGCGTACCGCCCAGGAAAAAAACCGACAGAGTAGTAGTACTCTATGACACAAGGCAAACACGGAAACGCGCGGATTGCAAGTACGGTGTGGTGTTCCACAGGGGCCTGTTTTTGGGCCCTTCCTATACAAAACAAAATACGATTTTCCAAGAAAATCCCATTCTTGGGATGATCGTCGCCATAGTAAAAAACCATCGTGTTGCGCCTTCGCCACACACTTTTAACTGACACTTATCTCATTTCTGTTGGTCTTGAGGACATTGCTCATACTAATTTGCCCATGGTCCATTAAACTGTAATATCTGAAACATCTACTCCGATTGCATATGCAGGATATCAATTGGACAATAATTTTACGGTTTACTATTGGATCGCATAAATTTAAAAGGCATAATTCATCATTTCGCATAATTCATCATTTGGCATAATGCTTTTTTTCTGAACACGTAAACTTTTCAGGATTATTATAACGCAAACCTAACCTAACCTATTTAACAGGATGAGGCTTTAAAGTGTCCTGAAAATTCTACAGTTTAAGAAAAAAATGCTTTATCCCGAATGATGAATTATGCCAAATGATGAATTATGCCTTTTAAATTTATGCGATCCAATAGGATCCCTAATTTTACACTTACTTACCTAATAGTTTCATGTAATCGTCATTTCTCTGCCAACATTATAATTTCGCTGGCACATTTTTTTTCGAGACCTCATTACAGCTAAAGTATTTATAATAGAATGGTGCCTCATGCAGATTTAGAATCCCAGTTTAAAGGTCTTTCGAAGTGACTGATAATTTTAACCAATATAGAAAAAAAGACTCGTTTCAAAAATACACCCCTCAATGACATTATTTTGTGACAATGTTGCAGAGAGTAGAACACCATGTGATCAATCGCGGTTTAGGCTAGGGCAGTATCTAGTAACTAGCTACTTCCTGGTTTATGCTTTAAGTTGGGTACTAGAGATGTGTCAAATATGGCCGAATACGAATATTTGGCTAAATTCGGCTGAATATTCGCCCAAAATTCGGTCTATATACTGGGCCTGTTTACCTACCTACGTTAAATGCGCGATTGGTATACTATCTGCAATCTCCTTTTCTCCATCGCTATAGAGTAGAAGTGACTAAGGATAAGGCTCTGACGGACAATGTAAAGCCCAAACTACTTTTACCCACATACTTTTGCCCAAACTGCAGATAGTGGGATGAATGTATAATAAGGTTGTCTGGAAGAGATCGCTTCCTAGCGATAAGACCGCATGTTGTCTGCCATTAGTTTTTAGTATCTTGTTTTTTTAAGGATTTTTCAAAATTCAACCCTTGAAGTTCGAACGAAAAAGTGTAAAGTTCACGCGAGTGAACGCCATCTAGTCGTTGCCATGCTTTAATTAACCAAGGTTCTTGCTGTAGGTAGTTACCATTTGACATGCTTGTAGGATACCATGGTTTGAGACGATTAATTAATATAATAAGTAATCAAAAGAAAAGAGAATACATCCAGTCGACTAGTGTTTACCTCCAATTGCTGTCCTTGGGTATACCGCCACCGCCACGGAACCCAGATATCACAATGTATCTACAACTCGAAAATGTATATAGAAAGTCAAAAAGAGGAACTGCACAGCCAAAACACAAAGATATTACGATAATAAATAAACACAGAGTGAATTCAGTGACACATCGGCTGCGTGTCGAATGCAAATTACGATTGTGCAAAAGCAATCACGACCGTGTTCTTATAAGTACTTAAACACATTGTAATACATGCATTAGTTACCCGTGTGTATGAATATTGGATATTGGTAATAAATGCGATTAATGTGATTCGAGTCGTTTCCTTGCGCGGCATCAATTATGTTTGAATTGTGTTTTATTTTATACATTTTGTGTGCGCGGAATGACGTGAGAACTCGAAAGGAGTCAATAAATATACAATTTTAGCAAAAACGTTTGGTTTCAAAAGATCATAATAGATGGCGCTGACCTTAAGGTGCAATCGCATGTTAAGGCGCGGTAGGACCTGGCTCGCATTTCACATACAAACTAGGGTCGGGCGGAATGCAGATTATTGCAGATTATCTTCGATTTCTAACATAAAAGTATACGTTATCAACCCAAACATGAGAGGATGCCCTGCATGACTGTGAAATCATGATTGTCAGGTATTAATTTTGTCAGAAAAGGTAACTGGTGATGAACAAAATGAAAAAAAATGAAAAAAATACTTTATTTTATAGTGTTTTCGCGCTACTTTTCTATCGAGCGAAGTGTTCGCTATCGTGTTCTAAGTGAGAGGAAGCCCTAGATACAGTTCTGAATATTATTATATATGTTTTACAGTGACCTAAGAGTCAAATAAGTGCTCTAAAAATGATTTGGAAACTAGGCTTCCGTGCCCGATTCTGGTCTCACCTCGCCTTAATTCTGTTTTTTTTAGATTTCTAGAATAAAATCTTGATACATCAAGCTATAGGTAAAATCAAACACAATTGATGCCGTGAAAGGAAACCCTAAACCCTCTTTATATTTTTTCATCACACTTGCTCGAAAATGGTGCATTACACGTAGGTTTTGCGGGCCGTAAATGAGCTATTACGCCCTAGGGCGTAATGGTTTTCTTTTTAAATTTGAAACGCTGGTTCTGTTTTACTCTTATTTGTCATGTTCAAAGGAAACGCCAACTTACTTTTTTAACTTTTATCACTGAAATATTTATTTAAAGAGAACTGGTATTGCAAATACATGTAAACACATATTTCTGTAACATTAATTAAATGTTTCAATAGTGTATTTCAGTGTTTTGCAATTATAAAATCAACCGTTTTAGGTCTGTACCGCTATGGTTTCCGAACGTTGCGCATTGTCTATGGATATGTCACTAATGCCACTGTCAGTTTTACAATTTTATTTAGGTTAAGTAAGGTTAATTTTAATTAGATTTCCTCACAAGTGTGATGAAAAACATTGTGTGTGCCACGGGCGGTAAAGGAATTACAAACTCGTGTTATTAAAGCCCTCGGCTTCGCCTCGGCCTTGTAACAAACACTCGTTTGTAATTCCTTACCTACCGCCCTTGATACACAATGTACTATTATGACCGGTTTACCACCTCCAGTGCCGGATTAGTAAGCCAGCGCGGGGCTTGTAGCATTTCTTCAAAGAGGCGCTTGGTCGGTCTTAGCTCTTAGGCTTAAATACTGATTGACCGGTAATTTTATACGTGACGAATTACATAACGAGGGGGGGGGGTCCCCTTTTGCGAGTGGGCGCGGGTCCGATTACGAACTGTTATTTGTAGTTCACGGGTCTACAGCGCTGGATTTAGGTACGTATAATTCAATACAATTATTTATTGATAAATAAAATTTACATAAATTCAATATAGGTATTTCAATTACATTAAACATCAGATTTCTTAAGAACACAAATATGTACCCTACATCAATTTTGGAAATCATCCACAGAGTAAAGTGGCATGCCAGCTAATAGCTGCTTTAGTTTGCAACAAAAGAATGAGGGCAAGACGCAGCTTTTATGTCCTCTAGAATAGCATAATAGTACATTACACAACTAGGGTGGTAATACAAACAAAGGCCGAGATCGCAGAAGTTTGCGGCCCGAGCTGCAAGCGAGGGACGTAACTATGCGATCGAGGGCTTTCTTTATTACCTCCCGTGTTGTGTACATCATTTTATGTCTACACTTGGCCAGAAAGCGGCTTATTCCGTACGCGCAGCGTGCGGAAAAAGTCACTTTATGGCCAGGTGTGGCATAAATATATTTTTGGACCCATGACTCTCAAGGATTTGTTTGACTTGGCCGGTCTCCTGGCGGGAATATAGAGGTTGTAGCTGTAGCGTAGCGGTTCATTGGTGTGGAAGTTGGGTGAATTGCAGAAAAAAATTACCTTTTACTTTTTTTAGTTTGGGTGTAACGAAACTGAGAAATTCATTCGCAATAAAATTTGTACGGAAAAGTTGGGACATTTTGCACTACTTTTTTATTTCATAAATGAAAAGTGCTCGTGATTCTGAATAAAACGGTATAATAAGACATTTTTTCTGCAATTGACCGAGTTGTGATGGTCTGCGTTTGGAAGGTGAGTGTGCAGATCCCGCCGCACACCTACACTAGAATCTGTGCGGAAAGAGAATAGGATTTAGATTGGGGGGCGCTGCTGTAATGCTTTTCTACCGTATGTGCCGTATTTTTCGTTCTGTGGCCATACTGGTTAGGTTAGTTCCGTCTTTCGCCACGCCTATTCTCTTTCCGCACAGACTCTACACTAGGGGCACTACGGACAAGTGCCCAGGGCAGGTTTTTGAGACTTCTCATGTCATTTCGCGATTTCGCGTACCTAAGTGAAATCTATCAAATTATAAAATGCTGAAACAGAAACACATTTCAACCATGATTGATATATTTCCTGGAAGTAAATGATGACCCTCATAAATAATATAAATACGCATGAACAATGAAACAAAGCTCTTAAATTATCTCTACGTTATAAGTAGTAGGTAATAATAATTCAGTGGCTAATCCGTTAAATCAATATAGATACTTAACGCAACGTACGTAAATACCAAAATATAGATTATTTTACGCATCCACGTAATTATATTTTCTCCAATAACCTAGATTACGAGTATATCAAGTGCACAATATAGATAAAGCCGAAAAAGTTCCTAATTAAAATTATGCCACTTTAACTCTGTATAAAAGCATGGGATCGAACCGAAAATTGCCATTAAATTTTAATTATTATTTCGGTCACCCGTATTAAAACACACTGACATAATGAAAACGTTTTTGGTGCTCTGCAGTGTCCTTTCTATTGTCTATGCAAGAAGTGTAATTGGTAAACATTATAAATGTAAGTATTTTGAGGGCTCTGCCCATGACTTCACACTACCTAGGCGTCTATCATGAATTCATGATCACCACTTACACAGAAATCTCGTTTTATTCATCCCTTTAATTTCTACATTTTCATTTTAATTTTTTTTTATTACTTCACTTTTTATGTCACCCCAGTCAAGCGGCATTTTCCGCTCGCAGCGCGGGGAACATCCCATTCCCTGGCCAGAGCAAAACGTAAAATTGTGTACACACTACGGGAGGTTATATAGAAATCCCCAGATCGCACATTATTGCTCTCAAACTACAAACATCTACGATCTGGATCATTCTTGATATTACTGCCGAGTACGTGTAGGTACTATTACAAATTCGCCCACTAAGTAGCAACAAAATTAAGCTTTTATCTATAACCCAGTATAAAATACAATCTATATTGTTATTTCTGTAATCAGATGGATCCGGAATGAAGCGCTGCGTCAACATGTGGGACGACGGTTGCGTCAACGGGCAGCTCGGCGGGTCAGGTAAGGATGAGCCAACCCAAGTAGCACACACGTTGTATAGAAGTTTAACGACACGACACGTTTAACTCAGTGGGAGTGCCACCGCCTACGAAGCTAGAGGTCCCGGGTTCAAATCCTGGTAAGGGCAAATATTTGTGTGATGAGCACGAGTATTTGTGATGGATGTTTTCTATCTATTTAAGTATGTATTTATCTATATAAGTATGTATTTATCTATATAAGTATGTATATCGTCGTCTAGTACAGTAAGCATTGCTTAGTTTGGCAGTAGCTCATTTTGTGTAAGATTGTCCCCCGATATTTATTTATTTATACAGCCTTTATACCTCCACTTTGAGAGCTGTAAGGCCTATATAAGCTCTATATATGCCTACAAATATCATGATTTGGCGAATTATACGACCAGGCGACGACATAATTATATAAGTTACTTGGTCACACGGTGTCATCAATTTTCACGGACCTATTTATATACAGGGAACGTGCAGCACTAAATAGACAAAAGAGACACTGTGCGGACAGTTGAGGAAACTTATCAGACCTGACAAAAATGTCGTACTGGTTATAAATTGTACCCTTGGTCAAATAGTGACGCATCTGCAAAATGGCAACTTTTCAGGATCTGTGTGTATCATGTACCTAGTTCGTATGATTTGTATGACTTTTGAGCAATAAAAAAACTTATGACGTAAAGTCACATGCGTCGTTATTTGACCAAGGGTACGAAATGTTAATGTATAGTAATCGTGAGTCACGATTCGTGACTACACTAACGTTAATCGTCCCTCGTCGCGATAATTCTGTCACGCTGTGTTATTAATTTGTAGAAATAAAATAAATAATACCTAACGGCGTTTCCCGTTAATGTGGCCCCAGCATGATAGAGTACAAGATTCGGATTGGCGGCACCAGTTGGCAGCACCTTCGTTGTACACGGTCCCTGTACCGTAGGTACCTTATTTTTCTGAGTTGGCTGTTGGACAAACAGTAAACTCAAAATGCTACTAGGTACAGTACTAGGAAACCCTCTGCTATGGTATTGAAAAGGAATACCTACATTCTACTCCTCTAGCCTTAAAGTACTTAAACAATAAGAAAGATTGGTTACAAAACATCCATCGCGACGTTTTCATGATGTAGAGTCGGACTACGCTAAGTTTGCAGAGGTCGAAAAACGGTTTTATTAAAAAAAAATCATATAGCAACATCACAAGAAAGAGGATTAATCAGTCTTGATACTAGGCAAATATCTTGCGGTTTAATAAGTACCTATATAATGTGTCTACATGCCTACTGAAATAAATATTCAGGACAGTCTTGCACAAATCGATCTAGTCCCAACCAAACTAAGCAATGTTTGTATACATGTACATATTTAAATATAATACTTAAGTACATACAAATTATCAAAGAACCTGGAACAAATCACTTAGTTTGGTTGGAACTAAATCGATGTGTGCAATACTGACGCAGATATTTATATCAGTAGGCATGTAGACACATTTTGTAATAAAGGGAAGAATTATTGCCAAATGCCAAGTATGTACCAAGATTAAAAAATTCCTCCTGCTGTAGTTTCCACATGTTGCCATATGATTTTTTTTAAATAAAACCTTCTTTCGACCTGTGCAAAGTTAGCTTAGTTCAACTGTACAACACTCGGTATTAAATTCTACAAAAAAAGTTTTGTACCGGTTGACCAAGGACCTTAAAATAAATAGCCGGACGGAGGCTCGCTAACAGAGAACTGAAGCCATTTCTAATAAGCCGGCTGCTTGTATTTACGAGCCGCACGCACACATCTACTAGTTAGGGTTCCGTACCAAAATGGCAAAAAAGGAACCCTTATGGTACGACTCTGTCTGTCTGTCCGTCTGTCACAGCAAGATATCTCAGGATCTACTGATGCTATCCACGTGAAATTTGGAATAGTGTTAAAAACCGCTAATCCGAGCCTATTTCACAGAGAAATAATCTTTTACCTTTTTTACTTTTTTTTTAAAGGGGACCGAAATGGGTTGTCGTGAATCAAAAGTTGAGCTAATATATCGAGTGGGATATCAAATGAAAGGGCTTAATATGTAGATTCCAAAACCGTTTTTATTTTTTTTCTTATACATTTAGTTTTTGATTGAAGACAAAAAACGTAAAAAAAAATACCATTCCCCCCTATTATCTCCGAAGTTACTGAACAGAAAAATCTGTAATAATTACCGTTTATTAATATTATCCTAAATATTACAGGAAAAATAAAACAGTTTTCCTAACTTGCAGCGTTTTTTAGAAATTCGCAAAAATGGCAAGACAACCTTATTTGCTCCTACTAAACTAACCGCGGCATATGTCGATGTATGGGGACAACAGTTTTACAATAGCAAAGTTAAGTTTGTCCCACCATACAGTTTTTCTGGAATTATTCACGTATCTACTGACGAGTTTGTACGGAACCCTCGGTGCGCGAGTCCGACTCGCACTTGACCGGTTTTTTTTCCTATTGCGAGCAGCGTGCACATGCGTGCGCCGGCTACCTATGTAGGTAGCCGGCGGATTAGACATGCTTCAGTTCTTTGTTAGCGATGCTCCGTCCGGCTATTTTTTAAAGTCCTTGCGGTTGACCTAGAACTTTTTTAGGCGGACTTAATAAGTAAATAACTATGCATGTAAACTAGTTTCGTCTCAAGCGTATTAGATCATTAGATATTCAAATGTAGACAGATGAGGATAGTCACAGCGGTATATACGAACTTTTACCGTACCTGCAGCGTGCGGAAAAAACCACTTTATGGCCAGGTGTGGCATAATAGTATTTTATGCAACAGTTGTATAAGTGGGTTCAAAAAATGCCAATTGCGTGAGTTGCGATACGAGCCGCGAATGCGGCGAGTATCGCAAATAGAGACGCAATGAGCGTTTTTTGACTTAATTATACAACGTTGCATACAATACTTTTTCTACGACGAGGTTTTAAATTATAAAATACAAAATTAATCATAACCTGGAAACAAGGCAAATTTTTTTAATTTAAAATATACTTAAATTAAAAATACTTTTTTTATGTTGGCATCAATGAATTTAGTTCAGAAAGTTTTTTTTTTCTTAAAAACCGTAGGAATTTAATTGTTTGTTAAGTTGGTAGTTGTGCATTTTTACTGTAAAGTTAAAATTGAGCGCTTAATCCTTGACCTAAGTTTAACCTAGATTTAGAAGTCTGTGGCTGCTAGCAATAACGTAAAGTGACTATAACGACACTAGTGCTGTTATGGGGAATAGAGTATAGACTTCTCTGAACTCATATTATGTATGTTCTTATATTAGTGTTCGTGACCAAGTAAAAGACATATAACAGTACAGGAGTAGAAAAAAATATTTAATCTGCAAATAGGCCATAGGGGCACTTTTACAAGTCTGTACTGAATCTACTAGCGCTTCGTAAAGTGACAGATCTGAAAAGAAGATAGGTACTTCAACTTGCTGACTCTTATTTTATGAATAGGTAGCGACGATTATTACCTCGGAGGAAGTTTCAACCCCGGCAAACGCTGCGTCAACATGTGGGACGACGGCTGCGTCAACGGGCAGCTCGGCGGGTCAGGTAAGAGTAGTGCGTGAGACTATGATGGTTACGTTTAAGGCTATATACCGATAATAGTTAACCCGTATCTTTCTGTTTAGTGTGAAAAAGGTGCATCTATCCGTTTAATTCACAACCGACACACCTATTCGTCATTTTGGGCAATCAGGAACGCACCTACCTATTTATCAGCCTAACATTCGTCTTTGCCTTCATATTTTCATAATTGAGGATCGTATAACCATGGGGTCATACCTTTCTGCAAAAAAGTTCTCGATTCTGAACAATTTGGTAAATAAAATGTGACCCCTCAATACTTAAAAAAAAAACAACCAACAGGTTATGGGCCCGGCATATGGCAGCGGCATTGAGTGTTAGCTTCATGTTTATTATATATTATAAAGGCCAATAAAGGCTTCCAATTTTAATAACCTACATTAATATTATGTACCCACAGGCAGCGACGATTATTACCTCGGAGGCAGCTTCAACCCCGGTAAACGCTGCGTCAACATGTGGGACGATGGCTGCACCAACGGCCAGCTCGGCGGGTCAGGTACGATCCAGTCTCAAAGTTCTTTATTCTTCTATTTGGCATAGGTAAGGGAGAGTGAGGTAAAATGATCCCCAGCCGTATACAAGTGACAACGAACGCCATCTATTCAAATACGTATCAAACGTCATCCCCGCACCTCTGCCAGTTGCCTCTCCGAGTGTCATGGCGGTATGAGCACTTAGCCTGATTTTATTAAAAAATAATTAAAAAGTACGGCTCTGATCTAAGGTAAGCCTGTTTTTGAACTTTCATTACTTTTTTCATGTTCATGTTTATTGAAATGTTGTTTTGTTGGCGGGTTTTAATAGCAATTGGCTATATTTAAGCAATGTTTGAATACCGCACGTGGCATTTGAATGTTATATTTTGATCGATATCTTGGAATTTGGTGCTTGGGGTAAAATGATCCCTACTAACTAAAAGACTACAAGAGTTATGTATAACTATAGTTTATTGTTATAAACAATACATATGACTACAATAAACAGCTGGGTGTTTTATTTTACAGATACTAAATAACTTGGGGTATAAAATGATCCCTGGGATCATTTTACCCCTACCCTAAGTTTAGTAGAGGGATAATTTTATACACAGGTGTATAAAATGATCCCTCACTAAACTTTTACAAAAACCTCTAATACAAAAAACTACATACATATCATGCAAAATAAGTATGCAGTTACAAAGATAAGTAAGTTCACTACTCTCAACAATTGAAATCTTGAGTTTATCCCTTCAACTTTGGCCACAGATGAAGTTTTTCCCTTAAGGGGATCATTATACCTCACCCTCCCCTAGTGTAGTCAGCATCAAATGGTCTGTTACAATTACAACGACAGGAATATATGTGACGTTCCGCAGGTAAAGGTACCTTATGGCGGGTAGGCGCTTACGCTGTTATTAACGGCACTCCTATATTAATTTGATGCTACACGACGTAAGTGCCGACCCTCCATAAGGTACCTTTTCCTGCGGAACGTCACAGATGGAGATAGAAGGTAATAACATCAGTTTGTATGGGAACCAAGTGTGTAAGATTATGCGGTAGACGCTCGACGTCAAGAGTGTAATTTAGTGATGTAAAACATTACAATTCAGCAATTCAATTCATGTATATTTATTTATTTTCACGATTCTGGTGAAATTTGCTATGTGGTTGTGGGGGCGAAACATCAATCTTTGGGAAAACACGTGTTTTCGAGTTTCCATGTGGTTTTATCCGAGCAAAGATCGGTCGCTCAGGTACGTGGTAATTTATGAAAGTACCAAACGATAATAGTCCTCCTTTGTTTTCAGGTGGTGACGACTACTACCTGAACGGAGGATTCAATCCCGGTCGCATGTAGCCTCTTCGACCCTCGTTCATCGCATGTCCCCCACTGTCTTCCATAATTTAAGTTATTTCATTTCATTCAATTGCTTGGAAATGTTTTCAGATTCGTTGCTGTGTATTTTGTTTCTCGAATAAATAATTTTAAATATTTTTGGATTGGCTTTATATTTCTGTTTTGAAGCGAAAATGTAGTTACCTACGTCGTATAGAGATCAAATTAGTGGCGCTGGAAAAATATTGTTTTAATCAAATAGACTTAAAGTCTATTTAGTTAAAACAAAAAAATTCTAAATCGGTCTAGTTGTTTTCAATCAAATAGCCGTAATCCGGGAACAAACCTACATAAAAATTGCTCTTTGTTTTGAAGTCGATTAAAACTGGAAACTTATTTCTAATAAGAAATGCACGAGAAACTAAGAAAAATACCCAAATCGCTATATGTGTGCCTATGATATTTGAAGAGTTCCCTCGATTTCTCCAAGATCCCATCATCAGATCCTGATTTGGTTGCAATGGGACCACCTCAGAGGTATACCCTTCAAAACAAAAAAAGAATTTTCCAAATAGGTTCAGCCGTCTTCAAGTAATCGGGGATGAAACCTAGATACAAATTTACTCTTTGTTTTGAAGTCGGTTAACACTAGAAACTTGTTGCTAATAAGAGATGGACGAAAAATTACGAAAAATAGCGATATCGCTATATGTGTGCCCATAATATTTGAAGAGTACCCTCGATTTCTCCAAGATTCCATCGTCAGATCCTGATTTGGTTGCAATGGGACCACTTCGGAAGTCTACCCTTTCAAACAAAAAAATAATTTTCCGTCCGATTGATAAATGAAATAATAAACCAAAGAACGAAAAAAAATATTATTGTTGTATGGAGAAAATACCCGTACTCGACCCCTGCATCTAGGGAACGTCCATAACGAAGGCGCCGCCAATCGGAATCTTGTAAGTACTCTATCATGCAGGTCATGAAAATATAAGGTCGTTGAGCACCGCTTTACCCTTCAGTGAGACAAGCTTTACTATAGTATTTTTAGAACCAAGCGCAATAAAATTAGAGGGTGGGGCGTTAAAAAAAATTAGACTTTTTTTCCCCATCCATTCGTGAACCACCCTATAGTAATTATCCGATCAACTGGGCTAATGTTGTTAACGAATACAATGCCATTGAGAGGTAAACCACAAATTAGGATAACGAGAATATAGTGTCAAAAAAGTATAACTGCCTTGAAAGATCATTAGATTTTAGATTCTATTTACTAGACAGTAAAGTGTAAATGCAGTTATAGATAACTGCGATCTTAATTTGTTTTGCATTTCACATTCGCCCGACGGTCTGCAAGTGCGTATTCCGTAGAGAAAAGACTTAGAGATACTATGAGCTTTCAACGGATTATCGGTTCTATGACCGTAATGATAAGGCGGCAAATACTTTCAAACAAAAAATAATAATGCATTTTGCTTTTACAGATTTAACGGGGAGCCAGGTAGACCGCCCGGGTTTACTCGTGTTACGCATTGTTATTTTTTTTTGGTGGTATTGTATTCTATCAATGGCATTGTTCGCTCAATGGCATTGTATTCTTTAACAGCATTAGCACTCTTATACCTCACACCCTGACTGTACTCAACTGTAGCTCTAAAAGAAGTAACAGGACTTGTTCAAATAAAAATAAACCAATGCTAATCATAATTTATTAGTTACAGATACTATTGTGCGTTCAGCACATTTTTACATAAACGACATATAAAAATATTAAATTTTTCTTCATAATTTTGTAGCACATTTGCAATTTGATTGCTACAATATTTACAAATCCTATAATGTAAGTAATAACTATATCTAAAATATCCTTTAGAAATAATGCTTACTTTGATTGGTCGTTATTGTATAAGGATAATTGCTTGGCAAGTATTAAAATAGGCTGTAAATATATATAGGTACACAAATTAAAGAGAAATAGGTATGCGTATGTTACAAACCCATTGCACTTGATACAAAAGGCGTTTATCAATTATTGACAATGCCAACGATAGACGTTTTATAAACATTTCTTGTAAATTAAACATACGTCATTATTTCTCTCCTAAGCTGTTACCTATCAGTGTACATACAGGAACAGATTAGCAATAAAGGAAAGATTGTTTAATTAGTTAGTAAATATTTACATCAACATCATAAGGGGTCATCCATATATTCCATCCTTTAGACTCAAAGGGCGTAAGCTCCATTAGAACCTACGGCGTTTACGTCCTTTGAGTATAAAGGTATCGATATAACGCCACAAGCATGAATGGGGGTTTGTCTAACCAAATGTGACGGACTATTTTAACCTTTTGATCGCCATACAGTGGAATAACAAATCGCTGCCATCCTGGCGTCAAGACTAAAAAACTTAATTTCAGGAAAAAGAAAGAAATTTAATTTCAAAGTAAGTTTAACCGGGTAACGTGTCGGCATTTGCCGACCTAGCACGAAATTCTGCTGTCGTGTATTACCGACTGCCGAAGGTAAAAAAATGTAAATCACCATAACATAAGGGAGATAAAATCAGAAACATCGTGTGGCTTACGTCACTTTTGGTTTAATGCTTACTTACGTTGATAACCCCTAGTAATGTTGATCTATTTCCACGATAAATAAAATTTGGATAGATATTTCAAGATTAAGTAATAGAAGTGACAAGATTTACAAATTCATCCAAAAATAATGATTTCAAACCTCTCGAAGTCTTATTAAACAATGAGAGAGTATTATTTTATTATCATTATTGTTGCACGAGGAAGGCTAAGCTGTAAAGGCGAAGGGTACACTGGAATAAAAACATACTGGTTACATGATCACAATGTTACAGCAAGATGTATGCGAGCATGGACCACAACCAATGGTACTGTAAGCACAGCATAACAAACGATTTGATTTTCCACAAGTAATAAAGAATTCCCGACATAATATTACATACATTCCAGATTTTTATATCTTTATAATTATTTCTCTTCTAGAGAAGTTCTGAATACCTATTAAAATCTGGTTTACAGTTCTGCTATTTATTTGCGTCTTTCTCAAGTAAACAGTATCACTTAACTGTCAATAAGAAACTAGAAATAAGTTACTACTATGAAGAATTAATAACTGGCCAGGAGCATGTCGGACCATGCTCAGTGTAGGGTTCCATAGCCCTAACTATACGGTAAAAAATACGATGTAAAAAAAGTACAACACCAAAAGAGCGTATCTTCATAGCAATTACGTTCTTTTGTTGAGAAGCGCAGTTTATCGGCAATAACTCAAAAACGGTTAATCCGATCTTGTTGAAAATAATTTTCGTTGAAAGTATTAATTGAGCGTTATGTTTGTATTTTTTTTATATTTTTCGGACACACGATTTAGAAGATAGAGGGGGGGGGGGGGACACAATTTTCACAACTTTCGGAGCGATTATTTCCAAAGGTATTCACTTAATCAAAAACATTACTTAAGAACCTTAAAATGTTTTCAAAAGAGCTGTCGTACTATGTACCACACGTTGACATTTTGTGAAAAAATTTATTTTTAGCTTCTGTTACATGTATGGAGTGCCCCCCCTAGATTTTTTTATTTTTATTATTTAACTACCAAACTTAGTTGCGGCATCTACAAGACATCTATATTCCAAATTTCATCAGTATAGGTCTTGTAGTTTTTGAGTAAAATGCCTGTGACATACGGACGGACGGACATGACGAAACTATAAGGGTTCCTTTTTAGCCATTTTGGCTACGGAACCCTAAAAATCGTTCTTATTGACAAGCGGTCCGACTCGCCTTTTACGGGGGAAGTATACCTTCTGCTAAATACAACAGTTTTCAACCATTGCTGTTTTAGACATTCTTCGTTCGTATACGAAATACATACAGATCACTGATTCCATTGGTTGTTAAGCCCATGCTTTTGATTTGTCAGTTTTATCACATGTTAAGGCAATTTATGTTACAATCTCTCCATAAGCGGTGGGCTTCAGCATTGCACATAATATAATGAATAACTTGTATTGTACATCGATACAAAATCAATAGATTGTGATATAGCGTGTTTTTGTCTTGTCTCTTAACAATAATATGATTACAAAATTAAATTATGACATTGACTTACATAATTGTGACGTAATAAATTAAATTCGATACGAGTCCATTATCTAATCGAATTTATTGTCATTGTTTAACAATTGAAATATTGCTATCACAGTCTCGTCTGTCAATATCATGTAGACTGATCAAATGCAAATTTTTTGTACATAATGTCTTCAGTCTCTTAACACGATAAGCCGATAAGCCTAGTGCTCGGAGGCCTAACGTGTTATAGAAAGTACATAACTATTAATACATAATTTTTATAAAGTTAGTTCCAAGTGAACTAATGTACTCTGCCAACCTTTAGGAATACAGCTATGTTTTAAAATGAAAGATAACATGTTGTCTCTTTTAGACGTATAGCTGTGTCCCTATCCCTGGGTAGCCCATAAGGAATCAAGAACCAAGATGTCAGGTATGTGGGTAGAGTACAATGTATGAAGGTCCATACACCATGTTGGGTCTAACTAAAGACATAAAAAAGAGCTATTTACAGAGATCTGGATCATTTACCATATTGGCATTCACTTCACATCTAACATAAGTACTGACTAAAAACTAAAATTAACTCCCACTGAGTGAACACATTACACCTTTCTAAAATTATTTCATTAAATTGCATAGATTTTAAATTAATTATATGACAAGATAATTTTACCTATTCTCCAATTAAAAACTAAAATAAATAATGCAAGCAGTTGAACCGTAACAATTATCTGTTCTGATTTTTCATTGCTAATTTGACAGGCTAACAGATCATAAGTCTATGTAAAATACTTTCAACACATTCAGTGCCAATGCCAAGCATAGCTAAGCGTTCTACGCCGTAATCCGTGGTAGCCAATTGCCATATGTAGCGAAACGAAAATGGTGCATAGACGTTTAACCCAACTATCAAATTTGTGGCACTCAGTGTTAAAAAGTGCATGCACACTGAACGGTGCATTGTACAAAATGTCACAGCATTAACATCCACACTTAAAAAAATAAAATTCCGAGTTAAACACTCTGTGTACAATACCATGCCTTGTGAGCAGTTTGGAGGTGAAAATATAATGGCAATTATATTGCACACTGAGCATTTCAGTCTCACTGACGTTTTTATTCTTGGGTTACATTTGTATCTGCAATTTTTAACGTTTTCTACACAAATTTGTTATTGATCTTATCAGTCAAAACTTTATTACAACCTATGACTAAAGTTAAAAAAGTTGCCATATTTAGTTGCTCTGTCCCTGCCAATGCTCCTGTGCATATTGTGGTAACTCCATAGGCAACTTATTGAACCCTGAATGCATAGGTGCCGGCTGAGTCTTCGGAGGCCCTGCTTGCCGAAACTTAGTGGAGTATTTATAAAAATCAGACATTTCAAAAGGCTTAGTCTCCTCCCTGTATGGTATGCATTTACCCTGCTCAATAACCGTTAGGTTCTTTGGAGATTCGAGATTTGATGAAGTTGGTGACAATATTGAAGGACTGTGGGGTTGGTTCGGGCTCTGCATGGCAGAGTGACGGCCTGTAGATATCATTATCTCATAAGTTTGTGAATTACCTATACTTGAAGTCCGTTTCAGGCTGGAACTCTTCTTTAGTAAAGGGGCCTCGGCTTTTGTTGGAGAATCCAGTGAAGTTTCATACCATTGCTTCTCTCGTACTTTAGAATCTTGGGATAGAGGTGAGAATTTATTCATACTGACCGAGTCAAAATTTCCTTGTGAAAAACCTGATAACTGACTGACAGGACTCATTGCGCCTGGATATCCTCTTCTTTCATGGACGTAATCATCTGTAGATACTTGCAAAGGCATGTGCATAGGTCTCACATTCCGTTCACGCAAAGGCAATGTATTTGGCACCACAGGCCTTTCCATAGGTACATGTATTCTATCAGTAGGCTGCTCTTGAATATCGGGCTGAGATCGGTGTTGGTACATTGGTAATGGGGGTCTATGGGCATCCATAATGTTTTCTAAATGTTGGTTGTAATCACTATGAGATGTTAAATGGTATGTTTGTGTCCTCTGCAATGTATTTCTACGAGTGCCCTCAGGTCTTCGTTTAGATTGTACTTGCATTTGGTGGTGATGAGACAGAGCACCCAAATGCTGGCTTTGCGCCTTCAGATGAGATGCATACTGGTATAAGAGAGCATTGTTTCTCATTCCATTTTGTTGAGGCATTGGTTGGGGTGCCGCAGTGGTGTGAGTATAGTGGGTAGTAATATCAGGGTGGCTTGAGCTAAAGTGGGTCTCCCGCAGGCGAGTCGCATTATGAGCTTCAGGAGCATTATTGTAGTAAATTTTATTCATGTACTCAGAGGTCATTGTATGATGCCTATACACAGAAGGTTGATTTATGTCACCGTGCATGTTTTCAGCCATGGGTTCATGCCGTCCGGCCAATGCCGGGTATGTGTGAGAGGTGTGTATAGAAAACGTTTCTGGATTCCTTTCCTGTGGAGGCGACGGAAAGAAATTAGAACAACTAGTCTCCGGACGCCGTATGTGCCTCGGGTGGGCACTTTTCGTCGACATTCCGGATATCGATGGTGTAGACAGTCTGTGAGTGAGGTTTTTGCGTAGGTTCTGGTCAGACTCGTGCGAGCGCTCTCCTGGAGCCATCCTGAGTCTTCTGGAGGAGTTATCCGAGCCGTCTTGAACGTCATTGCCGTCGGTTGATCTATCGGCACTACGTACGCTATTTAGTCTTTCTCTCGGAACTTCGGGGCTTAAAGGCGCCTCGGGCGGCATGATCCCCGTCAACTGAACTTCTTGAACACATAGTTTATACAATTCTTCGTTCTTTGTGGCTAAGAGCTGCTCTAATTCTTTCTTTCTTGCTTGAAGTTTCAACAACTTGTCCTGCTTATCAGAGTGTAGGTCGCTACCCATTGTGCTTGTACCCATATTCAAAACGTAAAATCACACAGACAAAACATTAGTAGAGTTATATTTCAACATAGAAATAAACTAAAACCACTGATTAAAGTAAAATAAACAAAGAAAAACGTAAATTCTAATGCAATGACACAACACCCGTAGCCATTTTGAACCATAGATAAAGTATATTAAGTAAAGTAACAGTCAGGGCGAAGTGTCAAATTCATCACAGAACAAATACCAGCTGCACCAACATTACATGAACATACTTGTTTACAGCGAAGATTTTATTTATAAAAATGAGATCTTTTGCCTATATGATCACTACACAATTTCGACTTTTGTAAATCTAGCTCCACAGGACAGGATAGGGCCAGTAGAAAAGGTTACAGCAGTGAGGAGGCCTATGCAGATACGTAGTTTTGTGATCGGAACAATAAATTTGCATTTTCATACAGTTGCAATAACTAAACGCAAAATACATGAATGACAATGCAATGACAGTTAGCTAGTAAACGTCACTGTTATCACTATCAAGGTCCTTCTCCACGGCCGATTGGGGTGATCATGTAAATTCCTTCCCAGTACAAAATAGAACGAACTTCCCGAGTCCCGTTCCCTCCACACACCCCCAATTTTACTACAAATAAAATTACAAAAAATTAACTGTAAAATAAGATGTCTAAGGTGTACAAAACACTAATCACTGCGGCCGACAGGTTCGTTCCGAATAGCCTACGTCCGCTGTGGAACCATGAAGCTGGTAAGTTTCTAACCATATTTTAATGTGATTCGACGTATATTTCATATAAATAGCAATCTTATATTACTTTCTCCTCTGTAGGACCAAAAACAATTTTCTTCTGGGCCCCTGCCTTCAAATGGGTGAGTAACGCGGATATATTCAAGGTTGATCTATTATTATTTCGTAACCTTCTACAGGGGCAGATAACGTATAACTGCCATACTTATCTATAGAGGTTTATTTTTCCGTCTACAAACAATGATACCATGTTCTAAGCAATAAAAGACTTGGTAATCAGTCTGATTCTTGATAGAAAGGCAGGTCTTAGTGATGTTATACTATCTGTACTTACATACATGTTTTCTAAATATGCTTATTATGTAATTTATTTGTCATTGGAAAATCATTGGATTTATCCCTGAAGCATTTTTATAAATAGGTGCTCTTGTTTCTTTTGTATTGTTTTATCCTGTTATAATTGCATCTTCATACCCTTTCTTTATGTCTCATTGACCTACAAACTGTTTAAATTCCATGATGTCATTCATTTATAATTGAAATATAGCATTTTGTATCGGTTAAAATGGGGAAAATATGCATGTTAAACAATGTCATTATTTTGTTTTTTTTTAATTATAAAAACTGTATCACCTAAAATATCCATTAATACATGCCTGATGAATTTTGAATTGATACTCTAAATTTGCCTGTTTTGCAATCAACCATTACTAACACACATGCAATAGTGCGACAGTCACCTAAACAACGAATGTAATTGACTGGTGATAGGCTTTTTGGTTTAAGGGCTGCTGGAACCCAACTGCGCTTAAACCAAGTAGCTTTCACTCTGATATATTGCACTTTTGTTATCTCTTATTTTCAATATTATATTGTGTTATTATGACATCCAGAATCCATTCAGCAGGCATATATTCTGAGAGAATGAGGGAATTTCTTCCTCCTTGTGTAGTAAGAATTATCTAAGGTGTCTGAATGTTCGTAAAGAGAATAAACAAACATTCAGACACCTTAGATAATTCTTATTATGTTTCCTCTGTGATAATTGTGCTTTAAGCAAAATCGACAATATTGAAATAATTACGACACATTTCAATTATTGCCTAAAAAAAATGTGTTATTAACAGCCAAGATTTTAAAATATAACTCTTTTGTACATTTGTCATACGTGTATTTTGTGATTGTATTGTCAATTACCTACAATACACCTCATACATATAAGTTGTACTAACTAACCTACCATACTTCATTGAGTTCTTCATTATGTGAAAAACTTTTAGTTTCAAACAATAGTGAGACTTTAGGGACCAGAAGTAAAAACAACAAATATATAAACGAAAATCTTGTAGAGAAATGAAATAGCTTTGCTAGGGTTAATTGTAGAGAAAAGTACATGATAATGATTTTGCATGGATTTATACTAATGTTATTAGCCTGTACTTTATTGTGCAATAGGCCCCTAGCCAGGGATGGCTGGTTTAAACATACAAGTCACCTGTTAGAGCTGAAGCTCTGGGAACACTGATTTTATGTATTTAAGGGCGATCAAGTTGGTTAGTTTCCCGTACAAAATATTTGCGGCATCAATTATGTTTAAAATATGTTTTATTTAATAGCTTTTTTTTGTGCTTGAACGAATGTTAGCTCTTTGAGCTGTTGCAACTATCGGTCTTCGTGGCGGTAGGCATGCCTCGGCAAAACCTCGGCACCTAAAACTTTGAAAAAGCCACAAAATGTTGCTGATAGATGGCGCTAACCTAAAGGGCCCAATTGCACGTTAATTCTGGTTTATTGAGACATCTCATGTCACTTTGGACAGACACAATACAATACAATCATACTTTACTTTATTGCACACCAAAACAAAATTACATTGAAAACTTATATAAAAACAGTGGTAAACAATAGGCGCTCTTATCGCTAAAGAGCGATCTCTTCCATACAACCTTTGGATAGCGGAGTCTATGCAAAGTTAAAAAATTTAAATGGTGGTGAGGAATAGCGATAAAATGTATCAAGCTAAAACTTATTTTAAACATTGGTGCTTAAAATATCTATAATAGTACATTACACAACTAGGGTGGTAATACAAAGAAAGGCCGAGATCGCAGAAGTTTGCGGCCCAAGCTACAAGCGAGGGTCGTAAATATGCGATCGAGGGCTTTCTTTATTACCTCCCGTGTTGTGTACATCATTTTATGTCTACACTTGGCCTGACAGCGGCTTTTTCCTTACGCGCAGCGTGCGAAAAAAGCCACTTTATGGCCAGGTGTGGCATAATAAGAATTTGTTCGCATTTTCATTATTCTTATCAACTATATTTCTAATTTTTTTTTAGTTAAAGTTTCATTCCTATGCTCTGTAGGTAGACTATATCAGAAAAAACTACTGATTACCAATAAATATGAACCTTAAATATCAGCCATACCTCCCAAAGTCACATTCTAGACTAACAGGAATCCAGTTCAAATTCAAAATCATTTCAATGGGGTCTCACTAATGCTTGTAGAATTTTTCACCAAAAGAACTCATTCCATGGTCTTGTCTCACATGTAATCATCCTTACAGGGCTTGGTGGTGGCAGGATTGGGTGACCTCACTCGGCCTGTGGAGACCCTCTCAGTCCCCCAGTCTGTTTCCCTCGCGGCCACCGGCATCATCTGGTCCCGGTATTCCCTCGTAATCATACCCAAGAACTATAGCTTGTTCGCTGTCAACGTGTTCGTGGCCTGCACGAGTCTGTACCAACTGAGCAGGGCTGTCAGATATGCACAGGAGCAGAAAAAAATTAAGGGAAATTAAGAGAAAATAGTTTGAAAGGCCTTGGAGGTTTGAAACGTTCGATTTAGGCTATTTTCTCTATTTATCACTTTTAGGAGCGCAACGTCCATAGACATATGTGCCCCCAATGTGGGGTCATGAAGGTTTTTTTCAGGAGTCCGTGCTTCCACTATGGGGTCACTTCCCCATACTGATTGCACAGTCGGGACTTGTGACATTGTCCGATGGTTTTGTATGGGGACAGTGCACGTGTTAATTGAATTTGCCGTGCATGAAAGTGTTAAGATAGGTCTTAATGAGTTTTGGACGTTACCGATAAGTTCAGAACTATTGTGGTATAATAGCATCCATTTGACGTGACTTTTATTTATTTGCAAATCAAAAAATGTGCTGAATACAATAGCATGGCGTCAAACTTAGAGCAAGCTCGACGAAGTTGACTTCAATCAAGACTAGTAGGATAAGGTGCTTTAATACCTTAAAATATAGGCAAGCCGATGGGAATCGAGTATTCACGCCATGGCACTGGTATAACGTGACTTTAAATTGGCGAAATTCTTGTATTATTTGTGTTACACGCAGTGACCCCCCCCCCCCCCCCCCCCGAACGTTTAAAACTTATACACAACTGTTATAAACTTTAATCAATAGGTTCATATTACCAATAGTCTTGCCATAGTCTCGACTGAAAACGTTTCAAATTTTCCGAGGCCTCTTAACTTCAACCAACAGTCCCTGAAGTATTGACAAAAATATGACGGTAAACTCTAATTTAGAACAGTACTGGGAACGGAACTGTTTTTTTAAATGATTCGGTCATATTCTTTTATTTTTGTTAATATAATATTAAGACAAAGTGGGTTAAGTGGGGTATGTTGCACCATTCAGTCCTCAGTTCTCACTGGAGTTTTTTTTTCATAAAGGAATAAGCTCTTTAGGTTTTGGCCATTTACCACTCATGGATAACTGGAGTCTCAATATTGCACAAGTTGTATTGTGATCGACATTCGTCTGACATTGGTTTTGATAAACTTTTAATTATCTGTAAAATTTATTAAGCAACACAGTTCCGTGATTATAAACTTTGTAACTATTTTAATTGAGCTTCACCCATAAAAATGCCTGGATCTATAAAATCAAATTCTTAAAATGTCCCAGTGACTATTCAATCTATTCATGGTCTCTACACGGGGGACCTCTACAGGAGTAGTTGTTTGTCGGAATAAAGCCCATTTCTATGCTCAATTATAAATTGACTCTAAAAGCTTTTTAAAAAAGAATAGTAAGGAGGTACCTCAACTACATAATGTATTAGTTTTCTCCCCACCCTGAGTGCTGTAAAGAGCACGAAGCGTTGGTTTTATAACTGCTAAAAGGCGTTTACAAAAAGTATAAGTTAATAATTAATTTTCAGGATTGAATGGTGCTTCTTTAGTTAGTTAATTAATCAAATCTCAGTGGGCTATTATTAAGCTATTTATTTATTTTTCATACAATGTATGCGCTCAGGTATTTTTTCTTGAGTTTAGTATTAGCTTAAACTAATTTTATTGTGTACGAAATTGAGTGAAACTCTGTGACCTTATTATATTTAGGTGCTTTTGCCTGACACCTTGTCAAAAAAACTTGTTATGAATAAACAAAATTTAGTAAAACAGAGTTTCACTAAAAACAATCCTTTAAAAATACGTACGTTGGGTCACGATACAAACAGATATTAATGATAAATTTGTAGTTTGACTATTTATAGGAAATCCAGTAATTAAATATAGTACCTAGGTAGAATATATAATAATTGACCTTTCCGTTACAACTTGATATAATGTTTTCATGAATATGTCAAAGCAACCTAGGTAAACCTAAATCAAATTGTACAATTATATCCAATCGGTGATTTGTAGTACCTGTGATAATTATAAGGCATGTGCTATCAGGGGCGTATGAACTCAAGGGCTGAAAGGGCCATGATTTTTCCTTGGAACAATAACGTCTACTAACGAAACTTAAATGCTTCTATTGAAGCAAAAATTAAAGGCCCCGGACGGGTCTCGAACCCGCGTCTCCGCGGCTTTCCAGGCCATATTTATAAGCGGCTTTCCTGTTAACGCCATCGAGATCTCGCCCGTGTTATCGAACTTGACTATTGTTGCACAAACTTTTCATACGCCTTTCTAGGAGGCTCGTAGTGCCATCTACCACAAGGTTAGATAAACTTCTATACAAAACCGAAAAAAGGAAAGCACGAGAGCCTCTTGTTCGGGCGGTAAACTTTAATGGCCCTAGGGCGTTAAATTTCAAAATACGCCCCTGTACGCTATTATACATTCGTTATACAATGTTGAAAGACATATCAATACATGTGTAATATGTGGTTCATTAAAACATAGTTTTGTAAAATGTTGTGTATTTTTGTATCGCCTTTACTAGACAATATATCTGATGTTTTGTTTTAAATGTTCTTTGTTTTGTCTCAACTGTCTTTCATGACTAACCTTGTTTTATTTGTGGTTTCTTCTTATGGCGTGTGTGTCATATCTTTAGAACCTAGTAACCAGTAAAAATAGAGAAAACATATCTATGGGTACTTAGATATATTTACATGGACATCGTCGGTACAATCGAACACACTGTTAACTGTACATTTGTAAACGAATGTCAACTTTATTGCAACGTGATAAAGTCTATGGCTGGTCAGTTATCTAGGGTTGTGCTCAGATAGTTCTCAACTGAGGCTGTCGCTATAGGTATGATAAGAACAGCCATGCAGCGGGAAACTGAGTAAAGTAACTCTAAACCTTAGGATCTACAACTTTGCAATATCAGGATAGGGAGCAATTTTTTCTTCTTTATTCATGCAACCCTTTAAATCTTTAAAAAAGGTCGAGTATCACACGCCAAATTCCGTTGCTGGTTAAATCATGTATACTTTCGTATTGACAACTTTAGCGCTAATAGCTGTGGTTGGTAGCGTTTATTAGCAATGGACACTAATCATAACTATTTTAGGCGGTTTTGGCGTACAAAATTAGTTATTTTATGTCACACCTGGCCATAAAGTGACTTCCGCACGCTGCGCGTACGGAAAAAGCCGCTTTCTGGCCAAGTGGAGACATAAAATGATGTACACAACACGGGAGGTAATAAAGAAAGCCCTCGATCGCATATTTACGTCCCTCGCTTGCAGCTCGGGCCGCAAACTTCTGCGATCTCGGCCTTTTTTGTATTACTACCCTAGTTGTGTAATGTACTATTTTTACTTTAATAATGGTCGTGGCAAAGTAGAGCAAAAGTTATTTCTCAAGCCATGAAGTCTAGAATAAGTCTTCGCAATCACTTGAAGTACAGTCAGCTGCAGAGATAAGTAGCCCCCATGTCATACATTCGTAGTATGGCAGGGGGTATACTTATCTCTGCAGCTGACTGTACATTGTTACCTACTGCCTACCTAAACCTATAGAGCAGTGAAAATATCTCCACAAAGACCAAGAAATGAAGAACAAGACAGTAAGTACGTTATATTTTACTATGCATGCTGCTAAATGCATGACGCATGGCTCACGCACGCCTAGGTAATAGGTATATGGATAAAGTATATATCATATATATTTATTTATGTACGTGTATGTCGCACCATAAACCCCCAGACTTGGTGGTGAGACTATTAACACCAAATGAAATTGGTTTAGTTACAGATGAGCTAATTTTGTCAGTCAACCGATAGGGATGCAGGTTCGAAGTTCGTATCATGCCATTCCTTTCGTTCTCTTATTGAATAGAGTGAGCGGAATGGCAAGATACGAAATTCGGGCGAAAAGTTTAAAGTATAGGCCCAGCTCTGATAGAAGGAGATGATGAATGACGCTATCTCTTTTTAACGGATAGCTGCATCCCTGTCGGGTTTTGCCATTCTGGGCCCCGTTTCACGAAGCTACATGTTACAATTTTACAAGACTAAATACATTGGTCAAATACAACAACACCATTGTTGATTTGACCAATTGTAACTTGTGGCTTCGTGAAACGTGCCTCTAGTCGGATTGGCGATGAAATTGTTCCATCTTGACAGTCCATGATTTGCACCGAGAAGAACGCTCATATGTGGAGGGCTATTGGCATCCTATTCTTTCGTATAAGAAAAAAAGAGGATGTCAATATATTTCCCCATGCGGGCTTCAGGGCCTATATCTTCTCCCAAGTTTGATGTCAGTATCGTGCTATCGCCCTCACACTCCTGATAAACATTATTTGAGTGAGAAAGACGTCACGTTATGAAGATCTTTGGAGTGGGTGTCTAGGCCCAGTGGTACCCTGATGAACGGGTATACTATTCATGTATCTTTAGAGCTTTTAGTAGTTTTGGCAGTAGTGAAGTAGATTAGCAAGTAGAGTAGATAACATTCCAGGAAGTCTATAAAGCACATCAAACATGTTAATGTATAAAAAAAGGTTGAATATTTAGGCATTTCTTCAGAAATGTGTAGCCGGTCACCTCGTTCATCTGGCCCTTTTTCATACTAAATGTATGAGACAGATGAATGAGTCGCAGACATATTTCTGAAGAATAGCCCATTTACCTTTTTTCAGCGTCAAGGTATTTCCTTTTGTGTATTAACATTACCCAGTAGATGTAGTACCTATCCATTTCGTAATTACTAATTTATAACGTAGTACTTACTGTAGAGTAGTGGTAGTCAACACTAGTACCTAATTGCGGACGAAAAACTCAAGAAGTATCGTCGTCGTCGAAGTAAGAATTATCTAAGCCTCTAAGGTATCCGAATGTTCGTAAAGAGAATGAACAAACATTCGGACACCTTACTATAGATACACAAGTTGTAATTTGAGTTACGTGCAAACCATTTTGAGTTTTTTATCCGTGCAGTGGACGACTGCGGGCTGATGATGATGATAGATATGTCTACTCAGTAGACATATCTATCAGTACAAGTAGCAGTAGATTCTACTGCTACTGCTGACCAGTCCTATCGATTCCATTACCCTCTCTCACCTAACAATCTTTCCAGGCTCTAGTCCTGACATCTATCGACGAGTTCCGACGCCCGATCGAGAAGGTTTCCCCCTCTACTTCAGCGTCTCTGGCGGCGACTGGTCTCATCTGGACGCGGTACTGCCTGATCATCAAACCGATCAACTACTCGCTGTCGCTGTGCAACTTCTGCCTGGGCCTGGCTAACGGCGTGCAGTGTGGCCGGGCCTATATGTACCAGGCGTCCAAAACTGGGGAGGTTAGCGAGGTCACTGAGACTCAGGTTAGTGAGGTCACCGAGTCTCAGGTTAGCAAGGTCACTGAGGTTCAATAGATCTGATGGATGGCAGATTCATTAGGTATCACGAAAGCAATAAAATCAAACCTCTCAAGCACAGATAGGTAATATAACCAGATAATTCCATTCCACGTGCTGGTCACGTCATCGTGTCTGTAGATAAGTAAATCTGTCCCATAAACAGATACTTAATTAGATAATACTAACTAAACCAATACAATATTAAAACAACCGTATCAGTACTGTGGCTCTTATGGCTATGGCATAACGATCAAATCCCTACGAACAATAAAATAGGTAGATTATACGTACCTCTAATTATACTTACACACCAATTTTTAGACTGAGTGAATTACCGTACTGTACTTACTCAAATCAAATATGACTTTTCGAATATGTTTACTCCACTATATGATCGAATTTAATTAATTGTACTTATTAAAAAAAATATTTTACGTATTTGTAACCTAATAAAATATAACTTATCGAATATTTTTACTCCACTATATGACCGAATTATTGTTATCGAATTTAATCAATTATTTATTTTATAATTTTATTATGTGTTTGTACAATGAATAACATTTATTTTATTAATAGACTAATTTCATAAATCGAATAATTTGTACTTATAAAAACTATTTGCCATTTGTTAAATTCTTGCCTCGACTAAAGTGTTAATAACTCTAACACATTCGGTAAAAATAAGGTACTTAAATAATATTTGTAAGTATTTTAGACACACTATCCAAGTATTTTTGTCACAATGTTAACCAGTCATTGCAACTGTTACCAGTATTTTCTATGCTACCTCGCTGTCACATTCTATACTTTCAAGTATTTTCTGTCAATCTGCGCGCCGCGCGGTGTACCTTTGTTCGGAGTGAACTTACTCGGTGTACTTTGCTACTAGTGACCGTTTGTAGTCGGGGTCATGCTGCTGTGGTCAGTCAAAGGCGAAGCGATGTGCGGACCGACATATTTTGATCTCCGAGTACGAACTGTCATTACTAAGTTCACGAGTCAAATTATATTAGGACACAGATTGGCAATGCAGTTGTGAATCGCTTTACAGGTCATAGGTGGATAGGACGTAATGTTATAGGGCAAGTTTATCACATAAGTAGTACAAATTTATAAACGAATTTATCTTTAATAGCTATATTATATCGAATGATTTAACACCTATTTACTTTTTTGTTAGTGTTAGTATAAATCCAATTCTATTTACCTATAATAACTCTACTAATATTTTGTTTATTGACTATATTATTGTTACCATGTTACTTTTATTAATAAATGTTGCATGTACTCTCCTATTTATCATTTTGACCTTCCTTGACCTCTATATATAAAGTGAACGAATGTACAAAATGACCACGCGATGTGATCTCATGCGGTTAAGAAATGTAGGAATGATAAATACCGTGTCATATTCATTACTCACTTTATTTATAACTTAAATTATATCATCACTTACAATAATTATTACAGTCCACAGTTCATTCAACGTACAGTACTGTCGTGGCAAAGTATAAAGACAAATAAGTAGTCCAACTTCGGCATCGGCAGTTTAAAAGCGCACTACACGTACTCACACAGACGCACGATCCTGCGTATGTGCCAGGGGTGTAACGAATATCTGTTTTTGAACATTCGCGAATGCGAATACGTATAATCAACGTTGATATTCGCGAATGCGAATACGAATATTGGTTATAAAATTTTATAATACTAGAAATAATAGTACATTACACAACTAGGGTGGTAATACAAAGAAAGGCCGAGATCGCAGAAGTTTGCGGCCCGAGCTGCAAGCGAGGGACGTAAATATGCGATCGAGGGCTTTCTTTATTACCTCCCGTGTTGTGTACATCATTTTATGTCTACACTTGGCCAGAAAGCGGCTTTTTCCGAACGCGTAGCGTGCGGAAAAAGTCACTTTATGGCCAGGTGTGGCATAAACAAAATTAATAACTATGAAAATTCAATACTTAGTTTTCAATTACAATTAACTTAAATTTAATTCAGTTTTGCAATAAAATAAGCAATGAAGTTTAATTTGGAATAATTCGTCAGCTAAAGATAATGATTAAGCATGTGGTAGAAAAATTGGAACCGGTGATTAAAAATAAATATCTTATTTTCATTTTATTTCGGTACTTATCTAACAGAGTTTTTAATTACTCATTGATAGTTTCGAAATCCGACTCGAACTTGGCCGTATTTTTTTTCCATGAATTTTAGGATCTAAAATGCACCAAAAATATTCGCAATATATTCGTATCGATTTTTGCGAATACGAATGCGAATATTGAAAATCTTGCGAATATTCGCGAATCCGAATGCGAATATTCGTTACATCACCAGTATGTGCACCGCGATTCCAGCAGCTCCGAGAATGACTTAGATATTGACACTGACAGCTTGATTTGACAAGGGTGCAGTTGCGTGGCGTCCAAAAAACTCGATTCCTACCGGCTTGCCTACTATCAGACAAATGAGCACCTTATTCTACAGCTCTTAAGAAAAAAGTACGCCACTGCAAGGGTGATAGTTTCCTTTATTATCCTCGCGTTTATTGTTCAGCTCGTGCACATTCCCTATTGTTACTCCTCGGCCATGGCCAGCAGTTTGTCCAGGCCGACGGGCTCGAAGGTGCGACCCGCGTCCTTGGAATACATGATGACGTTCCTGATGACGTAGCACTGCATGTGACCGCCCAGCTTGTAGAGCGGCCGGCCCTCGCGCGTCTTGCCCGACAACGGCACCAGCGTGATGCCGCGCTCCGTGCAGCGCGACTCCAGCAGCTCCGAGAACGACTTCTGTTGCGGCGTGGAGGCCAGCACGTCGGCGATCTTGGTGCTCTCCTGCTAAATTACAATTCATTATTACGGGTCATCCATATAGTACGTCGCACCCATGGGGGGAGGGGGGGTCTAGCCAAATGTGACAGCCTATATTTGAAAGATGAAATATGTTAGGAAAAAGTGTGACATGGGGGGGGGGGGGGGGGGCTATATCTTAAAAATCGTGTGACGTACTTTGTGGATGACCCCTTATGCGAAACAGCCGCGATGTATTTTTTGTGGGAAGATAAATTACTGCCTTTATACTGTGTGGCTTTTACAGGTCTAATTCTTCCGGCGCTTCCGGCGGTGAGAAAAAACGCCGCAGGAAACTCACCAGTTTCGACGACAATTCTGACGTGGTCGCGTGACATTTTATAATGATTATGTCGACAGTCGAGGTGCGGAAAATTAGCCTGCGTTATGTAAGTTTCCGGGTTCACTACATGAAACCTAAACTTACGGAGGTACAGGGTTTCTAGGCGTCGTAAAATAAGAAAAAAAATTAATATATACATGAAATTAATGGAGATTATGTTTTGGATGTGTAAAGAATCTCCAATCGTTAAAATACGAAATAAGGTACTTCTGTTTCGACGAACGCTCCCACTATTAGGTAATTGTTATTATTACCTTGTCGGGGGGGTGTAGTGTGAAGCGCGGCGGGGGCGAGGGCTCCACGGTGTCGATGTCGGCGCTGCGGTTCATCATGTCCGGTGCCTTGCGGAACGCTCCCACTGTTAGATAGTTGTTACCTTGTCGGGGGGGTGTAGTGTGAAGCGCGGCGGGGGCGGGGGCTCCACGGTGTCGATGTCGGCGCTGCGGTTCATCATGTCCGGTGCCTTGCGGAACGCTCCCACTGTTAGATAGTTGTTACCTTGTCGGGGGGGTGTAGTGTGAAGCGCGGCGGGGGCGGGGGCTCCACGGTGTCGATGTCGGCGCTGCGGTTCATCATGTCCGGTGCCTTGCGGAACGCTCCCACTGTTAGATAGTTGTTACCTTGTCGGGGGGGTGTAGTGTGAAGCGCGGCGGGGGCGGGGGCTCCACGGTGTCGATGTCGGCGCTGCGGTTCATCATGTCCGGTGCCTTGCGGAACGCTCCCACTGTTAGATAGTTGTTACCTTGTCGGGGGGGTGTAGTGTGAAGCGCGGCGGGGGCGGGGGCTCCACGGTGTCGATGTCGGCGCTGCGGTTCATCATGTCCGGTGCCTTGCGGAACGCTCCCACTGTTAGATAGTTGTTACCTTGTCGGGGGGGTGTAGTGTGAAGCGCGGCGGGGGCGGGGGCTCCACGGTGTCGATGTCGGCGCTGCGGTTCATCATGTCCGGTGCCTTGCGGAACGCTCCCACTGTTAGATAGTTGTTACCTTGTCGGGGGGGTGTAGTGTGAAGCGCGGCGGGGGCGGGGGCTCCACGGTGTCGATGTCGGCGCTGCGGTTCATCATGTCCGGTGCCTTGCGGAACGCTCCCACTGTTAGATAGTTGTTACCTTGTCGGGGGGGTGTAGTGTGAAGCGCGGCGGGGGCGGGGGCTCCACGGTGTCGATGTCGGCGCTGCGGTTCATCATGTCCGGTGCCTTGCGGAACGCTCCCACTGTTAGATAGTTGTTACCTTGTCGGGGGGGTGTAGTGTGAAGCGCGGCGGGGGCGGGGGCTCCACGGTGTCGATGTCGGCGCTGCGGTTCATCATGTCCGGTGCCTTGCGGAACGCTCCCACTGTTAGATAGTTGTTACCTTGTCGGGGGGGTGTAGTGTGAAGCGCGGCGGGGGCGGGGGCTCCACGGTGTCGATGTCGGCGCTGCGGTTCATCATGTCCAGTGCCTTGCGGAACGCGTCGCGCACGCCCGGCTCCTTGAGAACCTCCTCGGGAAAGATTTTCTATAGGAGAAAATAAACAAGTGTGAATTTTAACGTCGAGGCAGTTGATTTTAGGGTTGAGATAAGTAGATTCAAAAATATATTTACAAATGTACAGTGTTGTATGTTTTACTCGTAGATACCGATGTGATTGGAGTGATCTTACAATACATTTGAAAATGGAATAATGTCTCAAGCATTCAAAACTACTTTTATCGCGGTCTCGGTTGGGCCTCGAATCTCGATCCTTTTAGATCGAGTATCTCGGTGCAACTATGGGCGAGATTAGCCGAGACCGCTACCGTCGGCCCCGGCAGCTACGGCCGGTCGGTACACAGCACTAGCGGCACCTTGAACTGCGTGTAGCTGTTGAGCACGGCGGCGTGCGGCGGCGCGGTGTTGAGCCACGCCGCCAGCGCCGCCAGCCAGCGCGGCAGCAGCGCCCGCGCCGCCACCGCCGCTACCGTCGGCGCGCCCAGCAGCTCGACCCAGTCGACGCACCACAGCCACGCGGCTAGAAAGACAAGTCACCATTAGTAAACATGCTAAACTCCAGCAATTTTCAATAACAAATTCCAGACAAGTCTTGATCAAGAGTTCCTGGCTGCGGTTTTCTCGGGATGCTACAGTATGCGGTTTTTCTAGAGGTGAATAGGTTTATAAAGTGTCGGCAACACGCAATACTTTTGGCGATACAAAACAAGAAATCTCGCTGCCACAAAACGGTCTAACCTAAGCATAATACCAACTCTAGAGCCGGCGCTGGTGGCACCAGACAGGGGCGACGTCACTACGTCACGTTTTTTTCCAATTTTTTTATAAGCCGTCATGTTTGGCTTTACAGAGGTCCTCTAATAGCGGTGGACACGCCCCCTCTCTTTACAGGTAAAATCCGCAATTTAGTTTGGGCACATAGTAAGGGCGCAGGCCTCCCCCCTAGGCTAGCCGGTGACTCACTGTTCTCCCTGCCGACGAGGTGCACGGGCGCGTGCTGCAGACAGTGCTCGAGCTTGGGCACGATGTGCTGGTGCAGCATGGCCGTGAGGGCGGCGCCCCAGGCCTCCCGCCACGCCGCCAGCAGCGGCCGCGCGGACCCGTCGGCCGGGTGCCACGCCGCCAGGGCTGCCGCCAGCCGGGAGCGGATCAGCGGGTAGACGGAGGTTGATAGCGCTTCGCCTGCAAACGAACATGTATTCTATTATTATTCTGCTATTGGACCCGCTCGCTACTTCGTTGTGGAGGTGAAATAAGTGCAGCGGCTGCGTGTCGTCCGTGGGGTCCCAGCCCCGGACGGCGGTCAGTAGCCGGGGCGCCACCACGTTGGCTGCCACTGATGATGATGACTCACCGGCTAGCGGGTGCCACGGGAGCACCCAGTGGTGCAGCGGCTGCGTGTCGTCCGTGGGGTCCCAGCCCCGGACGGCGGTCAGTAGCCGGGGCGCCACCACGTTGGCTGCCACTGATGATGATGACTCACCGGCTAGCGGGTGCCACGGGAGCACCCAGTGGTGCAGCGGCTGCGTGTCGCCCGTGGGGTCCCAGCCCCGGACGGCGGTCAGTAGCCGGGGCGCCACCACGTTGGCTGCCACGGACGCGGCGAGCCAGGGCGGGCACGCCGGCGCCCACTCCGTCAAGGCCGCCAGCATCGGCTCCGGGATGCGGGGGTTCCACACGCTGGGGAAATATCACATGTTTTCTTATAAAACGAGCATATAACAAACAAGATGGTATATAGAGTCAGGAGCCAATAGACATATGCGAATACATTGTTTTTACTTATAACATGGTACTTGGTACAGCATTAAGCACGAGAGGGATTAGACACTCGCAAAGGGTCCCACTTTTTTTTTTTTTTTTTTTTTTTTTTTTTTTATTTAAGGTCTACAAACTGGATGATACAAATTAACTGTAATAACAAATGGATAGCTCACTTAAGACACTTTTCGTACACCCTAAAACAGTAGACACAACATGCCTAATAAATAAACAATAAACAGTGCAGTTATTTTGCAATCTATGAAAGATTGCATATTATAAATACATATATCAAAAAGAAAGTTACACAGAGAGAAAAATACAATCAATTAAAAAAAATAAACAAAGAAAGTCTATTACATAAGTACGGGACCTTTAAAGTACAAAAAACTAAGTTAAACATACTGGATTGACGAAGTATGAAAATGTAGTTAATTTTCTTTTACCTTAAGTTTAAGTTTAGCTGAGGCTAAGGAACATGAGAAAATATCAAATTTAGACATGATGCTAGTGTATGATGCTATCATTCTATACAGAGGTGCATGCCTACCTATGTTTGTACGACAGAGAGGGAGAAAGAAGGGCTTTCTGTTGCACAGACGACTGCCCACACGGGGGACAATTAACTTAACATATTTTAAAAGCTCTGGACTGTCTACTAAACTGTGTAAAAGTTTATATAGAAAAAGAATGTCACAAGTTTTTCGTCTATCTGACAATGATTCCATTTTGTAGTGTTCAAGCCTTGATTCATATGACGGCATAATTTTGCATTTTTTTTGGACATAAGTCAGCTGGTATAGAAAACGACGTTGAATTCGCTCAATACGATCGGAATGTACCTTGTAGCCGGGATTCCATACTGAAGAGCAGTATTCCAGAATACTCCTAACTACACAATTATAAACGGGTATCATGACATTCGGGTCCTTGAAGGATTTAGTCTGTCTTGTCACAAACCCCGAGAGTTGTGACGCCTTTTTAACAACTGAATCTATATGATCCCGGAAGTTAAGTGCACCGTCAACTGTCACGCCGAGATCGCGAATCTTGTTGACTTCGGTTAGTGGAACTCCGTTGAGATAATACGTAGTGGGCTCTGGATTTCTCTTCCGAGTAAATTTGATGTGGTAACATTTGGCACTATTTAATATCATGTTGTTGAGACTGCACCAATGCGAAATTTTATTAATATTGTCTTGTAGGATAATTCTATCACTATTATCTTCTATTGTTTTATATATTTTTAAGTCATCAGCGTACATTTTGAGATTACTACTTATCGATCTCGCCAGATCGTCTATATATATTAAAAAAAATAATGGTCCTATATGAGACCCCTGTGGGACACCGCAGGGGACACGTGACGCTTCAGACTTAAAACCACGCAGGGCTACCAACTGTGATCGATTTTTCAAGTATGACTCGCACCAACGAAGCAGAGAACCGTGTATACCCATGTGTTCTATTTTCATGATGAGGATTTTATGGTCAATCAAATCGAACGCTTTGCTGAAGTCGGTATAAATTGCGTGTATCTCACCTGATTTGTCTAGCACTTCAGCGATATCGTTTACGTACCCGACTAAGTTGCTCGTGGTTGACTTACGAGGTAAGAATCCATGCTGTGCGGTATGAAGTTGCTCCCTAACATGCCAGTGTATTTTCTTTTGAACGATCGATTCAAATACCTTTCCTGCTGCTGGTAAAATTGATACGGGCCTATAATTAGAAATTTCTGCCACGTCGCCTTTTTTATAAATAGGTGTTATTCGAGCAATTTGCCACTGTATTGGGAAAGCCCCCATTCGCAATGACTCATTAAATAGGAAAGCAAGAGGTTTAGATAAAAATTCAGCGCATTCTTTTAAAACGATTGGCGGTATTCCGTCCATACCGGCTCCTTTGTTGCTATCTAGCCGAGTTAGAGCTTTATAAACTTCATTTACAGTAAGGGTACAGTGGCCAAATGACCACTGGTTTCCTTGCGATGAAAGGTTAGGCGCATTACTAAGTCTCGGTGTTTGATTAATTGTGCAGTAAACTGACTGAAAGTGCTGGGAGAATAAGTCGCAAATCTCTTGCCCGCCTTTCGCTACTAAAGAACCCAGTGACATTTGGTTCGGAATCGAGTAACTATTAGACTTGAGTCCATTAACGTATGACCATATATATTTAGGATTCGTGCTTAGGGTGTTTGACGCATTTGCCTTAAATCTAAACAGACACTCCTTTAACAGTGTGTCACAGCGGCGCCTCAAGTTCTCAAAAGTTAGTTTATCTAATGGATTACCATATTGTTTATATCTTCTATGAAATTTAGCCTTTTCTTTCAGACATTTTATTAAAGAGTTACTATACCAGACAGGCTGCCGATCACTGCGCGGTTTATTTAACGGTGTATGCTTATTTAGAATTGAAGAAAGATTCGTGTAGAATACTGTGACCATTTCATTTATATCTTTCAAATTACGCCAGACATCTCCCCAGTCTATTCGGGACAGTTCTTGGTTGACAGCCTCGTAATTGCACTTGAAGAAGTTTAGCACAGGAGTACGATTTGGTACTAGAGATTTAGTACCCCTATCCAAACAAATACATATCTCCAGTGAAGGGTGGTGAGGGTCAATTTTGGTGAGAGGTGGCTGAACTTGCGTAATCGTAATATTTTTGGCAAAGTTAGACAATACTAAATCTAAGATACGGTTGTTAAAGTTGACTAGATGGTTACTTTGGGCAAGGTTATTAAAAAGCATTTCATCTACCAGCAGGTTTTCAATCGTGCTGCTAATGTTCGTTGGAATACATGAGGCAGAGGCTACATCTCGCGTCCAAGTGATATTAGGTAAATTGAAATCTCCTACCAGAAGTGTTATGGATTTGGATGCCACACAATTACTCATTACTTTACTGAAATTTGAAAGAAAGATATCAAAGTAGTCTTGACTTATCGGAGGAGGTACATATACGGCACAGATGTTAAGTATGGTAGATTTGGAACCTTTGCCTATTTTAAATGTAATCCACAAATCTTCGCAGTTAGATTCCCAAGACGGTTTGCGTAAAACTTCATACTGTTTCAGTACCGCAATGCACACTCCACCACCGTCCCTTTTCGCACCATGCGACGAAGTGCTACTGCGGTCCCTCCTAAATATATTGTACCTATTATCGATCACTTCGTGGTCAAACACCGTAGCATTCAACCACGTCTCCGTTAGAATTATAGCATCATACTCGAAAGTTAAAACATTTGATAGAAATTCCTCCGTCTTAGTCCTAAGGCCTCGTACATTTTGGTAATATATTGAAAAAACAATTGCGACGACAGGATTCTGTTAACTCGACGGTTCCATAGATGCAGAACGGTGGTTAAGGTTCCGTAGACAGTGCTCGCTGTGCACCTGCACGACCGCTGACTTGGGGCCCTTGCGCATGAAGACGCGACCGTGGCGCACCCACACGAACTCGTACTGCAGCTCCTTGGCGGCGGCGCGCGCGGCCGCGTGCAGCTTCTTCTTGGCGAGCGACAGGTGTTCCGCCACGAACACGGATTTCTGCATGCACTTAACTACAAAATAAACAAAATACTGCATGCACTTAACTACACTCAACGTCGTCTCAGAAATGAGATGATTCGTCACAAAACCAAGGTGACAGACATAGCCTAAAGAATCAGCAAACTGAAACGGCAGTGGGCTGGTCATCAAAGAGCCGACAATTGGGTTAAGTGTTCTCGAGTGACTCAATGATATTCGCAGGGTGTCTGGCGGCTGCTGGAAGAGAATAGGTGAGGACCATGTTCAATAGCGCACTCTCCAAGACTTATGTCTTGCAGTAGACTGCAACAGATTGATAATGATGATGTATAAACCGGGCACAAGGCAGACAAGATGGTATATATATATAAGTCGCAGCCAACTGGTTTAATTAGCCATTTAGTTAACTGCTTAGTCTTTTCACTAAACGGCGCCATTTAGTTAACTGCATGGATGAAATTTAGTCAATGCGTCAATGTATAAATTAACGATATGGCTGGCCAATGCTTAGGCCGTTCGTTTAGTAGGGCAAAAATGGGCTTTGATTAGGGTTTTCTTTCTAAATAACTATGACCAGCAGGTCGCCGCTGCGCGGGGCTTCTATTCCTGCTCTGAGGGACACAAGCTGACTAACAAACCTAACCTAAATAACCACATTTTTACTAAAAAAAAAAACCGACCGCGGTGCACTTTGAAACTGCATACAATCCGCCATTTTGTTTATTTTAACGAACTTCATACCCAGTGACACTCGCACCTTCAAAACGGATCTAATGATGTATCATTTATCAAAATCGGATGTGCCGTTGAGTAGTTACGAGCGGACACAGGAACGGACATACATACATACATACATACAGGTCAAACACATAACCCTCCTTTAGGCTTCGCCGCAGTCGGGTAAAAAGGAGTTTGTTCACTTCCTCCCCGCCCCCCTTTTTTAGAACAGAATAGATTTATATAAGTAAAGTTTGACGGACTCGGCTAGGCGGGTTATTCAATGTTGTCAAACGAAAGTAGTTTGCCTAGTCGTTTGGTAGAAGGGCTAGACGGTCCCATGCTCATCCAGGCAGTTAATTAAATGGCGCTGTTTAATGAAAAGGCTAGGCAGTTAACTAATTGGCTAATTAAACTAGTTGGCGGCGACATATAGACTATGGAGCCCATAGACTTTAGGAATACAAACAGGAGTAACCGGGCACCTGGAATTACGCTTAGCTAACAACTCACTCGGCCGCAGTCTTCAGCGCCGGTGCGTAGTGTTGCCACAGCAGACTATTGTAGGCCTCTTCACTCAACAGCTGCCGCCACTTGAGGAACACGGGCACGGGCTCGGCGGGGGCCTGCAGAGGCTCCCACTTGGCCATGAGGGCGCTGAACAGGGGGCTCACGATGTTGCCCGCGATGGTGCCGATGCCGAACATCTCGTATTCTAGCGGATGGGTTTCCTGACAAACAAATATAAATAAATATTGTCGGCTATCTTACACAAATCGCAGTGCCAAAAAAATCATACACGTTATTTAGTGGTGGGCGAGTCGAGTTGTCTGATTCGATTAACTCAAATCAAAGTCTAAACGAATCAAGAACTTGAATCAACTTCCTACGCAACTCGAATCAACTCGCCCTAGCGGATTGCCGTTTCATTCATTACGAATACGAGTCAATCGCCGATTCGCGTTCGAGCCGCCAAAACCGTCAAATTCAAGGTGTACTAAATCAATCGAATTGAAACAATTTTGATTCAATTCGCCGACTCGCTGACGCCTACTTTTCATCGAGTCATCATGTAAAAGAGCCCTTGAGGGCCTACTTACAGAAATAAATTATTTTATTTTAGCCGAATCCACTCGGATTTGAACTCGAATTAGCGGGCGAAACAACTCGAGTTGAAAATTTTCGACTCATCACTTTTTTCTTTTATTTTTAGTTAATTACTCATTTATTTGGAACAAAATAAAAATACCTAAAACACAAATTTGTTTCTTTTTGTGAGGTCGGTTAAAACGGTCTTACCTTCAAATCAGCGACAACATCATAGGCGGTTTCTAGCGAGAGGTCGTCCCTGGCGAGGCGCGCCACGCGGCCGCGTATGTCGCGCACCTTGTCGATGACGTCATCCTGCTCGGACAGCGTGACGTCACACTCGCGCAGGTCCCGCTCCAGGACTACGATCTCGTCCTCGGCTTGTTGGAGCTGCCGGGCGTTCTGGATTATATCCTGGAAAAACAGTCTTTGAAATAGGCTACTAGACTAGGGTCATATCAAAGGTGCAATAAATGATTATTGATTTGTAAGCAAGTAATAAATGAAATGAAATTTTCTGTAGTATTTATTTAAGAAATCAATATTTTTCGATTACGGTTTATAATAGTGTTTGATGGCTACATATTTTTCATTGAAAATTTGTCTTATTTTTATTTTATTTTGAACTCTGAAAACGGTGTCGGCCATGATGTGACGTCATAGGATCGTAATCTAACTTCATGTCGAATCTTATACGAGTGAAACTCGCCATGTAGCTTTGCTTTGTGACATTGACATAAGCGACTTGGTTTTGATTGATTGATTACTATTAGCATTTCCCATACGTGAATGGCGTCACACCTCAGATAATCTAAAGATTAACACAGCTAGCATCGTTTTCGCCCGGTTACGAAAGTTTAAATTTTAAATTATAATTTTGCGGTTTTCCAGGTAATAAAAAAAAGGGTAATATTTTTTTCCGCTAATCAGATAATAATTAATAATATAAGACAAACTTTAAAAAGGGGTCAAGTAGCCTATTGAACTGGTCTGGTCCCCACCTAGTCCGACCCACTCAAGGTGGTCCGGCCAGCGACCTTGTTCGACCCCAGGGAACGCCACGGTCCCCGCCTGGTCCGATTTTTGCTACAGTCAATAAGGCTTGCAAGATAGTCAAGCTTAAAAAAAACTGGTCTGGTGAAACTTAACCCGGTGTGTGTAGGACTCACTCAGCGATTGCGCCGCGTGGCCTTGAGACCTGTGGGTGGTTTTAGCCAGCGACCAAAAAGTGCACGCGTTACGCGATAAAGAGAGACGGTCGGATAAAGTGTGTTCCGTTCCGCCTGGTGGTCAAACCCGAACGAGTTTTGTTAGAGAGAGAAGCTTCTGTACTTAGTACTAATACTTATTCTGTGGTTTAGTTTATGAAGTCCTAGTTCGTACGCTACCGGAAGCCCAATTACCTACTTTTACCTTACGACGGCGAATTACCTTTGTGATGCTACGAGCGACTGGCGACAGCGGGGATCCTTTATCTTTTTTAATCAAATTTTTTTTCAATGTTTTCTTTTTCGAAGAACTCTGAAACGGTTCGTGGTGTAAGGCGACCACACGGGATACTGACCTGCTCGCAGCACTCGACCATGACCTCCAGATTGTGCACCAGCTGTGGCGCGGAGAAGTTGGTGCACTTCCGTCGCGGCTCGTGCTCGAAGCGCGGCGCGGACGCCCGCAGCGCGTGGTAGCCGCTCAGGACGCGCTTCTTGCCCGTCATGTCAACAAGCTGCTGTAGAGGGCACTGACCTGCTCGCAGCACTCGACCATGACCTCCAGATTGTGCACCAGCTGTGGCGCGGAGAAGTTGGTGCACTTCCGTCGCGGCTCGTGCTCGAAGCGCGGCGCGGACGCCCGCAGCGCGTGGTAGCCGCTCAGGACGCGCTTCTTGCCCGTCATGTCAACAAGCTGCTGTAGAGGGCACTGACCTGCTCGCAGCACTCGACCATGACCTCCAGATTGTGCACCAGCTGTGGCGCGGAGAAGTTGGTGCACTTCCGTCGCGGCTCGTGCTCGAAGCGCGGCGCGGACGCCCGCAGCGCGTGGTAGCCGCTCAGGACGCGCTTCTTGCCCGTCATGTCAACAAGCTGCTGTAGAGGGCACTGACCTGCTCGCAGCACTCGACCATGACCTCCAGATTGTGCACCAGCTGTGGCGCGGAGAAGTTGGTGCACTTCCGTCGCGGCTCGTGCTCGAAGCGCGGCGCGGACGCCCGCAGCGCGTGGTAGCCGCTCAGGACGCGCTTCTTGCCCGTCATGTCAACAAGCTGCTGTAGAGGGCACTGACCTGCTCGCAGCACTCGACCATGACCTCCAGATTGTGCACCAGCTGTGGCGCGGAGAAGTTGGTGCACTTCCGTCGCGGCTCGTGCTCGAAGCGCGGCGCGGACGCCCGCAGCGCGTGGTAGCCGCTCAGGACGCGCTTCTTGCCCGTCATGTCAACAAGCTGCTGTAGAGGGCACTGACCTGCTCGCAGCACTCGACCATGACCTCCAGATTGTGCACCAGCTGTGGCGCGGAGAAGTTGGTGCACTTCCGTCGCGGCTCGTGCTCGAAGCGCGGCGCGGACGCCCGCAGCGCGTGGTAGCCGCTCAGGACGCGCTTCTTGCCCGTCATGTCAACAAGCTGCTGTAGAGGGCACTGACCTGCTCGCAGCACTCGACCATGACCTCCAGATTGTGCACCAGCTGTGGCGCGGAGAAGTTGGTGCACTTCCGTCGCGGCTCGTGCTCGAAGCGCGGCGCGGACGCCCGCAGCGCGTGGTAGCCGCTCAGGACGCGCTTCTTGCCCGTCATGTCAACAAGCTGCTGTAGAGGGCACTGACCTGCTCGCAGCACTCGACCATGACCTCCAGATTGTGCACCAGCTGTGGCGCGGAGAAGTTGGTGCACTTCCGTCGCGGCTCGTGCTCGAAGCGCGGCGCGGACGCCCGCAGCGCGTGGTAGCCGCTCAGGACGCGCTTCTTGCCCGTCATGTCAACAAGCTGCTGTAGAGGGCACTGACCTGCTCGCAGCACTCGACCATGACCTCCAGATTGTGCACCAGCTGTGGCGCGGAGAAGTTGGTGCACTTCCGTCGCGGCTCGTGCTCGAAGCGCGGCGCGGACGCCCGCAGCGCGTGGTAGCCGCTCAGGACGCGCTTCTTGCCCGTCATGTCAACAAGCTGCTGTAGAGGGCACTGACCTGCTCGCAGCACTCGACCATGACCTCCAGATTGTGCACCAGCTGTGGCGCGGAGAAGTTGGTGCACTTCCGTCGCGGCTCGTGCTCGAAGCGCGGCGCGGACGCCCGCAGCGCGTGGTAGCCGCTCAGGACGCGCTTCTTGCCCGTCATGTCAACAAGCTGCTGTAGAGGGCACTGACCTGCTCGCAGCACTCGACCATGACCTCCAGATTGTGCACCAGCTGTGGCGCGGAGAAGTTGGTGCACTTCCGTCGCGGCTCGTGCTCGAAGCGCGGCGCGGACGCCCGCAGCGCGTGGTAGCCGCTCAGGACGCGCTTCTTGCCCGTCATGTCAACAAGCTGCTGTAGAGGGCACTGACCTGCTCGCAGCACTCGACCATGACCTCCAGATTGTGCACCAGCTGTGGCGCGGAGAAGTTGGTGCACTTCCGTCGCGGCTCGTGCTCGAAGCGCGGCGCGGACGCCCGCAGCGCGTGGTAGCCGCTCAGGACGCGCTTCTTGCCCGTCATGTCAACAAGCTGCTGTAGAGGGCACTGACCTGCTCGCAGCACTCGACCATGACCTCCAGATTGTGCACCAGCTGTGGCGCGGAGAAGTTGGTGCACTTCCGTCGCGGCTCGTGCTCGAAGCGCGGCGCGGACGCCCGCAGCGCGTGGTAGCCGCTCAGGACGCGCTTCTTGCCCGTCATGTCAACAAGCTGCTGTAGAGGGCACTGACCTGCTCGCAGCACTCGACCATGACCTCCAGATTGTGCACCAGCTGTGGCGCGGAGAAGTTGGTGCACTTCCGTCGCGGCTCGTGCTCGAAGCGCGGCGCGGACGCCCGCAGCGCGTGGTAGCCGCTCAGGACGCGCTTCTTGCCCGTCATGTCAACAAGCTGCTGTAGAGGGCACTGACCTGCTCGCAGCACTCGACCATGACCTCCAGATTGTGCACCAGCTGTGGCGCGGAGAAGTTGGTGCACTTCCGTCGCGGCTCGTGCTCGAAGCGCGGCGCGGACGCCCGCAGCGCGTGGTAGCCGCTCAGGACGCGCTTCTTGCCCGTCATGTCAACAAGCTGCTGTAGAGGGCACTGACCTGCTCGCAGCACTCGACCATGACCTCCAGATTGTGCACCAGCTGTGGCGCGGAGAAGTTGGTGCACTTCCGTCGCGGCTCGTGCTCGAAGCGCGGCGCGGACGCCCGCAGCGCGTGGTAGCCGCTCAGGACGCGCTTCTTGCCCGTCATGTCAACAAGCTGCTGTAGAGGGCACTGACCTGCTCGCAGCACTCGACCATGACCTCCAGATTGTGCACCAGCTGTGGCGCGGAGAAGTTGGTGCACTTCCGTCGCGGCTCGTGCTCGAAGCGCGGCGCGGACGCCCGCAGCGCGTGGTAGCCGCTCAGGACGCGCTTCTTGCCCGTCATGTCAACAAGCTGCTGTAGAGGGCACTGACCTGCTCGCAGCACTCGACCATGACCTCCAGATTGTGCACCAGCTGTGGCGCGGAGAAGTTGGTGCACTTCCGTCGCGGCTCGTGCTCGAAGCGCGGCGCGGACGCCCGCAGCGCGTGGTAGCCGCTCAGGACGCGCTTCTTGCCCGTCATGTCAACAAGCTGCTGTAGAGGGCACTGACCTGCTCGCAGCACTCGACCATGACCTCCAGATTGTGCACCAGCTGTGGCGCGGAGAAGTTGGTGCACTTCCGTCGCGGCTCGTGCTCGAAGCGCGGCGCGGACGCCCGCAGCGCGTGGTAGCCGCTCAGGACGCGCTTCTTGCCCGTCATGTCAACAAGCTGCTGTAGAGGGCACTGACCTGCTCGCAGCACTCGACCATGACCTCCAGATTGTGCACCAGCTGTGGCGCGGAGAAGTTGGTGCACTTCCGTCGCGGCTCGTGCTCGAAGCGCGGCGCGGACGCCCGCAGCGCGTGGTAGCCGCTCAGGACGCGCTTCTTGCCCGTCATGTCAACAAGCTGCTGTAGAGGGCACTGACCTGCTCGCAGCACTCGACCATGACCTCCAGATTGTGCACCAGCTGTGGCGCGGAGAAGTTGGTGCACTTCCGTCGCGGCTCGTGCTCGAAGCGCGGCGCGGACGCCCGCAGCGCGTGGTAGCCGCTCAGGACGCGCTTCTCCTTGCCCGTCATGTCGATAACTGGTACCCGGGATAGCTCGCTACTGTAAAGGAAAACGAAATTGGTGAAGAAAATAGTTACGCAAAAATGCAAAGTCGTAATCTGGTGGGTATGTGTATTTTGAAGCCCGAACAAGCAATTCAAAACTTGATTCAATTGATTCCTTATTTTCATTTATTGTGAGTATAAAATTGTCTTTTTTCAGCTATTTTGGAAAAGTAATTGCATGGTTAGCGTTAATTAATAAAAATGACTGGGTCCTATGAGAGAATTTATATAATAACAACACAAAAACAAAAACCTAGCGTTAGACAATTTTCAGTTGATCAAATTCGAATGATCTTTAATAAAATTAATAAAATATGCGACACTATAAGGCGTTTAGACGATATAATCCAGGGGTTCCCAAACTTTTTTTATATTCGACGCCTTTGACAGGTTGTAATCTATTTGCGACTCCCTTGTAAATGAAGATATAAATAAATAAATATCAGAGAACAATCTTACACAAATCGAGCTAGTCCCAAACTAAGCAATGCTTGTACTATGGGTACTAGACGACGAAATACATACATATATAAATAAATACATACTTAAATTGATAGAAAACATCCATGACTCAGGATCAAATTCTCGTGCTCATAACACAAATATTTGCCTTTATCAAGATTTGAACCCGGGACCTCTAGCTTCGTAGGCGGTGACACTCCCACTGAGTTAGAGTCTGTGTGGAAAGAGAATAGGCGTGGCGAAAAACGGAACTAACCTAAACAGTATGGCAAATACGGTAGAAAAGCATTACAGCGCCCCCAAATCTAAATACTATTCTCTTTCCGCACAGACTCTAAACGTGTCGTCAAATATCTATGAGTCGTTCTAGGTTTAACTTACGGCAGCTTGAATGTCCCGTGTCATGACGCCCCTGAGACAGTGTCATGACTCCCGAGGCGTCGCGGCACACAGTTTGGGAACCCCTGATTTAATCAATTATGGTAGAGGTAAATTACATTTAAAATCATCTTTGGAAAAAATACTATTTGTAAAAATGTTTTCAAACGCACAACGCTCACGCACTTCAATGTTAGTGATACTATACTCTATTGGCTAATACATGTTGAAACAAAAAAGTCCCTATCCCCATACGATTAAGGTCTGATCTCAAATGAATACCTGCTGATAGTGTGCATGGAAGGTTTACCCTCTTGGATGACGTCGGCCGAGTCGCGGTAGAAGTAGCGGCCCTTGTGCGACTTCTTCCAGTGGTACGACTTCTCCGGCCCCTTCTCTTCTTCCTTCTCTTTCAGACGCCGCTCCTCTTCTTTCTTGGCTTTTAGCTGGTGAATAATAATTAATACTTTACATTTTTTTATAATCGTCTTCAAACTTCTTAAATTAAAAAGGCGGCCAAGTGCGAGTTGGGTTCGCACACGAAGGGGTCCGTACCACCGTCGAGAAAGACGCCAAAAAACACGTTTCTTTTATGGGGACCCGTTTTTATTTTGTTTTTAGTACTCGTTGTTATAACGGCAATAGAAATATATAATCTGTAAACATATCAAGCATCTATTACCATAATTAAAATAGGAAAAAAAACAAAAAAACACGTTTCCTGTATGGGTCCCCATACAGGAAACGTTTTTTTTGTTTTATTTTGTTGTTATAGCAAGAGCTCATCCACAAAGTACGTCACACGATTTTTCAGACTTTTGTTTTCGTCCTGTAATGTCTGTGTTGTCCCTAACATAAATGCTTTTTGTTTTAGGCTTCCCGTCTGTTCCTCTCACAAAAATCAATATTATTTCTACGACCGAACATTCTCCTGATTCCAAACTTCGACATTAGGAAATACACCCCACATCCAAAGCGCACACGCCATAGAAAATAGTACATTACACAACTAGGGTGGTAATACAAAGAAAGGCCGAGATCGTAGAAGTTTGTGGCCCGAGCTGCAAGCGAGTTGTGTACATCATTTTATGTGCCCTGGCCAGAAAGCGGCTTTTTCCGTACGCGCAGCGCAAGTTTATTTTAGGCTTTAAGCCCATAGAAATGATGGTTGGAGATGTTGAAAACAACCTTGTCGAAGTCGTGATTTTGTTAATTAATTCTAGATACTCACAGCTGCTTTCTCAGGACCATACGCGCCGATGGCACCTCTGCCTTTCCTCACGGTGGCCTCGACGGGCGCCGATATACCCTGCAGGTCTTTGCCCAAACCACGCCCAGGTTGGTAACCCATCTGAAATCGTACATTTTAAACGAAGAGAAAGATTGAGAATTGAAGAATAACAATAACAGTAGTAGTTAATGCATAAAAATCATAATTTTATTGTTAAGTGTAGTATTTAAAATTTTAGAAACTGCCATTTATTGTGAATGCTGTTGCACTCCTGTAATTGAGGCACAGGCTGGGCACGATCCCTCAATTTATTCATTATTTGTTTGTATTAGTCTGTGTTTTGTTGGTGTGTCAATAAATAAATAATAAATAATAATAAAGTAACTAAAACGAATAATGGAAAGCATATGTCATACATATTGGCAGTTAATAGATCAAATGTTATAACATAGTAGTACTGACATGACTCGTTCATTCTTAGTCGGTATATCGAGCTGCATGGTGCAAAATGTGCGACTCAATAAAATATGAAAAACTTATTAGTTAAGTCACTAACATAATTTTAGGGTAGTTCTCTGCGATTTTATACCGCGATTTTTTTGTCATTACCATCGCCACTATTATTGGCGGTTTTATAAAAGCAATCAGGATCATTATGATAAAAATAGCAGAGGCACGCGACTTCTACAAGATAACCAAAAACGACTCCATAGTTTATACGGAGCTCATCTATAATGTGGCGATGGTAATGATGCGATTGGTGCGACTTTTTAGTCGCAGAGAACTACCCTTTAAGTCATTACTAAAAATATGGCTTTTTTTGTCTAAAAATAAACAATTTTTTTGTTGTTGTTTTTTTTTAAAGTAACTATTTTATCAAATATTATTAACATGGTAATGCTGTCCATAGGCAATATGATCATGTCCTCAATAAGCAACATTCTTCAGTTGTTTTGCAAAATTATAACCAATTTAGTATCTAGAATTTTGGAATAACAGATTTCTACAATTTAATTTTGCTATGTCCTATGGCATTAGACTAATATGGTTTCTCACATGCATTAAATAATCAATAATTATACATACACATACAGCTGTACAACTAAATAGGCAACTAAAATTTCAGTAGTTGCCAATATTGGTAGAAGCACGCTAAGCAAGTACTTGCCTGCAACAGCAGTTTAGCACCAATCCCTTTGGTGTGCTTCTCCCAGGTGCCCATGCTGCCGCCGAGGTTGGCGCTGCGCATGCCCTGCCCCTGGCGCCTGATTCCAGCGGTCTCAGACTCGTCTGGTACTGTGGTCTCCTCCTCGTCTGAGCTGTCTACTATAGTCGGCCTGGACTTCTCCGCTGGTTCCAGCTCTAAATTAAAAAATATGAACACTATATTTTAAAATACTTTTGCACAGGGATCTTTATAAATCATATAAGCTACATCATAAAATCACATTTAATTGAATTTATTTGTGGTGCCCTTTTGTGAGATCAGAAACTTTAGGCGAATTGGTTATTTTAGCAGCAGTATGCAGCAAGTGTGCTCAGTCGTTTGCGTCAGTTATATTTAGAGCATTACAGGCAATAGTTCCAGATTTTATGTTCAAGATCATGATGATCAATAGTTTCTTACCCTGGTTCTTCTCAAGTCAGAGGATAATTTTCTAAACCCATAGTGGACTTTGAAATTGAAAGATGGATTGTACTGTGCCTAAATTGAAGAATAAAGAACTGTGACTTGCTGTAAGGCATGTTAGGCTAACTTCATACAGATTGTAATTAATAGTTTCATTTATCCTTCCATCTTCTGTGAGGAAACTTATTGTCTAACCTTGCTTAGCCTCTTTCTTCTTGCCCGCCTGTTGCACCCCGCCGGCAATAAAGCCGATTGGGGCCGCATAGTCCTTCTGCTTCCTACTCCTCTGCCGCACGACGTCTTCATTGTCATCTTCATCACTGTCCTTTGCCCATACACCTAAAAATAACAACAGTAAAATTAATATACTTACAAATAAATAATCAACTCCTTATAACCCCAGCCCTTAATTGCTCTGGTTAATATACATACTAAGAACTCTGTAACGTTGATGTAAGCTCCTTAATGTTTGATTTCAAATCAAATTTCATCACAATATGAAATCAAAAAATTACTAACCATAAATTTGTTGTTCCTTCTTGGCCCTTCCTCTCCTGTTTGGATTGAACTCGTTGTCCAAATCATAATCGGTGATCTCGAAGCGTATTACCTCGTCATCAGACATAATTTGGAAGTTAAACTGCTTTCTTCAAATAAACAGGAATTGAGATTGTTAGCGAAATCAGGTTAGGGTTTTAAAGATCATTTGATAGGGACGGGGAAGTTTCCGATTTTTAAAACATGGTGTTCTTAAGTAGGTGAATTTAATAGTAATTAATTTAGCGATAAATAAGGAGAATAAGGCTCTTAAAACAAAATAAACGCGTAAACGTAAGCGTCTCAACGCAACCCATGAAATTTGTTTGGTTTGACAATGACACTGACAGTAACGCAGAAAGTATAATGTCAAACAAACTGACACTAACGATAAGTCTTTTTACCCGACTACGTTGTTTTATAAACTAAATGTATTTTTTTTATCTGCGTTTAGTTCTATGACTCAAATAGGGCCTATTCGATACAAGAAATATACGCTCTACTGTAATCGCAACGTGATATCGAATCGATATCATCGATAAAAGTGACATTTAGTTGAAAATCTATCTTGTCAATGTTCTTATTTGTCCCGATTTTGCCTGTATTACGATTTTCAGGAATTTTCAGTGTTTACAATGATCATTGACGAGATACAAAAATAATTTGCTGCTCACAAGGGATAAGTGATGTGTGTCGGTGTTAAGTGTGCAATGTTGTAACCGTGATAGTCGTGTGATAATTATTTAGTAAGATGTTAAGCAGATTTTCTGATGTTCTCCAATCAGCAGCAGACGTCGTAAGTAATAAAATAAATCGGCATCTAAATTCTACCTAAGGCCGAAATTGTTTGTCTCTAGATTTCGAAAGCAAGTAGCTTATGTCTATGTTAACGTATTTAAACCATCATTTGCATAATAAGTAGCTGTAAATTGTCTCGGTACTTAGTTTCTGTTGACCCATTTATTATCATTTATTTAAAACGAATAGGATATTCTTTCATGTAGTGTGGAGTTCTTAGAACCCGGTTCTCTCTCTATTTTTTATTAAACAAATATTTTTCAATGTAGTTGGCTCCTCCGGCCACCCGTTTGGAGGACTTCGAATACCATTGGAAGATGATTGTAAACTTCTACCAGAACTATGATGACAATTCTAAGTTCCACATTGAAGACACAAGGATCCCGCACCACCTACATCAAATGTTGCAGGTTTGTTTACTTCTTCCTTTCTGTTAACCTTTGCTGCAAGCTTATGATGGTCACATTGACTATATCAGGAGTCTCCATGTTTTATTAGTAAAGTGCCACAGACCATGGTCGACCGTGGACATAGTCACGAAGGTATAGTCTTGATGGCCACCAGCATCCTTTCATCGGAGAGTGAGCTTTCAACGGGCTGGGTTTAGCCCGCGGGCCGTACTTTGGAGACCCCTGGACTATATGATAAAGTCGCCAACTGTCTCTACCATCACTTGTTTGAAATAGGATGCTTTAAAATGAGTTTTTCTCATGATTATTCTTGGTCATGCTATGGTATCCCTTCCGGCATCTGTGTTCTCTGTGATGCGTGGTGGCAACTGCCGGGCTAGCACAAATGACAGCTCATACTGTCACTTCATATTAAATAGAAAGGGATAGGTAGCATTTATCACAGATGTGCTAGAGATACTGTTTGTTTTTATGCATTGAATTAACATCCTCTGGATAATCATAGACATAGTCATTTATTAAATGAACAATATATGTTGCATTTGAATTATGTGATTCATAAACAGTTACAGTTATTTACATAGCAAATCTATACAATAAAAATAAAATCGTTGATGTCAAGTTTAATTACACTAACAATGCACATGCAGACCTTTTATCCAGATTTCATCTGGTGAGTTCAATGTCAAACACAAACCCATTAACCTTAAAAAAAGTCAGTAGAGTCCCCCAACCAATTAAGTTCACTTACATGGTTCTAGGGTAGTTTGGTGTAAGTTATTTTGTTATGATAGTTATTTGTTTCCGTTTGGACCATTTAGCTATGTTGGTACTTCCTAAAAAAAGAAAATTAAATTTTGATAATTTACTATATGTAGTACTAATATTCACTATATGTAGAGATGGGCCGCTCCCGGGAATATTCCCCATACAAACGGGGAATATTCCCGGGAATGGCACATCTCTAACTATAAGTGATCATAGATATGCAGAAACAGACAAATACTGAAAAACTGCAGTAATTGCGTAAGGTATATAATCCTAGTATACGAAACTTGCTTCTGGTCTGTTTCTGCAAAACTATGGTTAAGTATACTATCAACTTTAGAATTGCATTCGATTTTGAACTTAATTTGTATAGTATTAAGGATCAATGTGCCATAGTATGGTTCAGTTAACAAACATGCAACCTTGAAGTAACCGTAATTCATTTGAGCAGTTAGGTATATTGGTATGCAGTCATTTAATCTAAAATGTGAATGCCTTATCAAGGCAGATAAAACATAGTTAAATATAACAAAACTATAGAGTTCATTGGTGTTTGTAGATTTTTGCATAGTTTATTTATATTTTATGTTGAAACAGTATTGCAGATGTCTTGAAATATTTTCCTAGCAGTATTATGTTAGTTCTCAAGGAGTCTTCGGAGGAGGAACGTTCTTAATATTCTGCTGGTAAGAAATGAGAGTTTTCTGTAATAGAAATGTTACAAACTTCTTACCCAAATTGCCACTGCGCTACCAGTTCCCACCCCATGTCGCCTTAAATATAATGTCCACTGCATTACCAATGAATAGTCTTTTTCATATTCTTAGCCTACATATTTCGATAAAAGTTATACAAGAGAGTTTATTGCATTCTGAATTAGTAAATAATACGTTTTTCGAAGATTATTCTTATGAGTAAGATAAGAAGTTATGCATTCAATTGTACAAGAGACATTCTTTTAGGCATTAAAAAGAATTTTGGCCCAAAATAGTACATTATGATACGAGTGGGCTGCCCATTTGCGTTCAGAACGGCTAGCACAAGACAAGATGGGTGCGACATATTTCGCGCGACTCAGCCTGCGCAATGGACGAGCGTTCTTATTGGCTATTACGTGTTGTGACGCTCTCGCGCACGAAATATGTCACGGCTGTCTGTGCTAGCTAAGCAGTGTGGACGTCATTGATCATCGATAATTCGCTCGAATTTTACTCATATGAATTCACGATTAAAAGCAGATTTCGAAAGGTGTCCACATTGGTATTCGCGCGGCGTATTGGACTAGTGATATTCGCGTATTCGCATTCAAATTAGACGATACATCTTGTTAGCTGACGACTGTTATATGTAATTATGTAGGGATAGGACGATCGAATGCAAATGACATAAGCAACATGACTGGAGTAGAAATTAGACATTTACATTTTTTATGCAGTCTATAATTTTATCGATGTCGTCGTAAATAAAATTTCTATATATCGTTATCAATCCATATTATACATTTCGTCTATAAAAAGTGGGTATAAACTTTTATCGTATATCTAAATGTATAAATGTTATTGCACCCAATGCGAATTTTTGATTGCATTTTTTAATGCAACTGACTACAATACGATTGATGTTCATCTAAGCTATTTCGAATAATAGAAATCAGTGTTGAAAAGTGTGACACAGATTTCTACTCCGGTCTTGTTCCTAATGTCATTTGCACGCATTCATCCGAAGCCTACGTTATATGCCTCATGTCCAAATTTTCATAAAGCAGAGAATGGGTCTCCTACTTACGCTGCCCGGATCTCCGACTGGCCAAGTCTGCCTCCGCGAATATCACAAATATAGCTAATTACAGCTGATAGTGGATGAAGAAAAGGAGCAGCAAGGCGGCACAGTGGGGCCGTGCCTCGAAGCCATCGTGCAGCGGTCGATATGTTTACTGGACGCGTTAGCAGCGCTAGCGGCCGCCGACCGGCCGCCCGGCGCGCGCGCGCTCGCGCTCGGCGCCGGCTCCGCGCTGCTGCGCCGCACGCGCCAGCCCTGCGTCAACAGCGTGCACGTCTACCGACCGCTACAGGTAAGGCTATCGGCACTGCTTTGAAAGAAAAATCGTATCTAAAAGCGTAGAGAAAACGTCAAAAGTTATATACGAGCGTCATATAAACTTACAGCGTTTTTACTTGGAGTCAGTATCAGATACGTGTATTTTTAAAGTAATGACGATATGTCACCGCCGGACGGTGACAGTCCTAGGTCGACAGATAATTTAAAACTAAGGGGCGCATGGCGTCAAGTCTCACCGTGCGCCATTTTTATTGTATGTGCCATTGTCTGTAGGTGCGCAGGCGGTGTCTCATTTAAGCGGACGACCCATAGAGACCGAGTGAATTTTAACAAAATATAATAGCTTTATTAAGAATTTCATAGCTCAAAGAAAACTCGGTTAGGTGACCTTTTATAGAGTCACAGATAATTAATGCTCGCAATAAACGCAGTTAAGTCTAACTGTTAACTTTTTTCTTTTTATTCCAGCGAATGTTAATACAATGCAACGAAAATCCCGCGTCACCCACCGAAAAAGAAGAGGTGGAATTACTCCTTACTCTCTGCGGATTAGTCCGCAAGGAACCCGGTCTAGCGAATATCTTCACCACCCCCTTCGTCGAGGACAAATCCAGCCTCCTCAGCATACCTGATGACATACAAAAACTAATACCAATCAAAAGCAAAATCCAAACGCCAAAGAAGAATCCTTTATTCGAAGTGGAACTGCCCCCGAATCCTCTAAGAAACGTGTCTATTATAAGAACGAATGGGGATTGTAACAGCAGTTGTTCGGCCGACGACAACGCGTCGTGCAAGAGCCACAAGACGGTGTATGACGATAACGACAAGTTTCTACTAATCGATCTGTTGCTGTCATATTTAAATAGTGCTGTAAGTATGACTAAGACATTTCTTAAAGTTGCACAAATATCTAAATCATTCCACTACTTCTATATTTCAATATAAATTATAAATGTTTTAGAGTAATTTATGCTCTCCTGGCCTGGCGAACTTCGTTCCGCCTCATAATGTTCCCATTAAAACTGAAGCAAATCCATTTTGTCATGAAAGCCCGATCACGACGCCATCTACCGGGTCGAATTGTATTTCCCATCAAACCATCCAGGGATGAACTCAAATATACACACAAAATTTCATCGAAATCGGTCCATCCATTTAGGAGGAGTTAGGTGACAAAAACACGCACAGAAGAATTATATAAATCGATGGCAAAAAGCGGAAACACAGTAACCGCTATTGTTTCCTTTAGCGGTTACTACGTTTCCGCTTTTTGCCATCAACATAAAGATAGTGAATTGCATTTGGGCGGAATTTAGGAATCCGAAGTCAAATCCATGAAATATATTAATGATTTCTAAATCTTGTACGTATTTTTTACCACAACATGAATATTTTAACAGTAATTGATTGCTTATTTTTTTATCAGGACAACCAAGTGGTCCTTCGGGCATGTGAGGGCATCATGATAGTGTCGTCCCTCCCGGACGACGACATCGCCAACCTGGTCACTACGTGCAGCCCGGCTTGCGAGCTCATCGTGGACAAGCTGGCCGACAAGTACAAGGCCATCCCGGCCAACGTCGACCCCGGGGACGTCGACCACTTGAACATCACGTGGGCGTGAGTGTAGTGTTGTAGTGTGATAGTGTCGCTCCGACATCGTCGGCTCGTGCCGACTGCAGCCCGGAGTGGGAGCTGACGTCAGGGACCGGAACCCCTTACCACTATCGAGGTTTTAAGACGGGTTTTTAAAGCGCTGGTTTTGAGAAACACTTTTATTCTGTTAAGCTTATCACCTGCTTAATACAAACACAGCTACGCCGATCGTTCGAGTTAACCCAAAACCCCAATCTAAATTACCGTAAGAGTTGTTACTGGGAAGTCGTTCCGGAGGGAGCGCAAACTAAATTGATCTTAACCGTCATAGTAATGCGTTTCATTTTCATTGGACGAGGCTAAGCTATTGCCGGGTACTCTCGGCATTAACCCCTTCCAAATGTCTTAAAAACCCCTTCAAAAATTCCTTCGGATTAACTCATTGCGGGGCTTAACCCGTTTATGAGTTAACTCAGTCAGATATTAACCCAAACAAACGATTAGAACTCGAACGGCTTAAGCCAACGATCGGGTTTTCCGGTCCCTGGCTGACGTCGATAAGCTGGCCGACAAGTACAAGGCCATCCCGGGCAACGTTGACCACTTGAACATGGCATGGTGGGCGTGAGTCACTAGTGTTATAGTCATAGAAACCATAATAATAGTGAAAAAATTTTGGAGTGGTTTAGTCAAGTGGAGGAGTTTAAGGGAACTGTCTTTGAGGTCTTTTTTAAACAACAACAAAATTGTCATATGAATGTTTTGATAGAAAATGTTATCCATAAAAAACCGGCCTAGTGCAAATCGGATTTGCACACGAAAATTCCATACCGCCGTCGACCAAAATACATACGTACACGTAGGTAGCGCAGCGCCTTGTGCTTTATAAGGCGCAAGTCAGGCCTCATATGGAGTACTGTTCACATCTCTGGGCTGGAGCACCAGCTTATCAGCTTGACCCCCTCGATGCCATCCAGAGACGCGCCGTCCGCATTGTCAACGATCCCATGCTTACTGACGGTTTAGAAACGCTTAGTCTCCGGAGAGACTTTGCATCTCTCTGCGTCTTCTACCGTTTGTATAATGGGGAATGTTCCAAGGAACTGTTTGGGTTGGTGCCTAGCCTACCGCATCATTCTACCATCGCACTACTCGTCATCGGCAGGCGGTTCATCCCCATTTCCTTGAATCATTACAATCAACAACGCGCCGGTTCTCTAGAACCTTTCTAGCGCGTACAATAAGGATCTGGAATGAACTTCCTGCTAAGATTTTCCCACTGCGCTACATTATGGGATTTTTTAAAAAGGGTGTCATCAAATTTCTTCGAGACCGGCAACGCATTGGCAATGCATCTAGTGTTGCAAATGTCTATAGGCGGCGGTGACCGCTTTCCATCAGGTGGGCCGTCTGCCTGTTTGCCAGTCTTTAGCAATAAAAAAAAAAAAAAAAAGGTAATACATTGAAAAATTAAATAGGACCTATTTTAATCAAGGTCAGACTCGGTCTAACCGGCGTCTCTGTCTTGCCGAGACAATGTGCTTCTTAACATTCACTCGGCCGCTTGTCAGATAGAAATGTATCTGTTTGTTACGTTACTAGCCACCTTTGTACTTTTTTTCGTTTAAATAGGTTACTATATTATACCTCAGATGTCAATAACTTAAATTCCCGCCAGATCGCCTGTTTTAAAGCCACTGATGTCACTTTTGGGTTAAAGTTGAATATTATTTCTGTTCCAGGTACGTGGCGCAAGATTTCGGCGATAAAGACTACAACAAATTCCACGGCTACAGAGAGCTGACTAGCTTTTTCTCGTGGCTGGACTACTGTGATACTTTGATGAAGGTAGGCTGTGTTTGAATATTTTGTCAGCTCTGGCCTGAAACGTCTGTTTTCCAAAATGTTAGCATTCCCATAATATTGGCATATCTAGCTGTCCTTCTCATTGTGAGATATTGTGAGAACGTAGACAATTTTTTTAATTAGTCTATATTAGTATCTCACTGCTGGGCAAAGGCTTCTCCCTTAGATTTTCAGATGTCTCCCTATCGATTGCCTCTTCTAACCAGTTATTAAAACCGTACTGCAGCGGTGTCGGGTGTAGTGCGATACCCGCCCAACCGCCCGGCCTCGATATCGGTGAATATTCGTTCGGCGTTTAACAGCGTTGCTCTCGTCATTATCATCTCGGCATTGTTATTGAAAGAGGTAATGGTCAAAGTAATTTTTTTATGAAACCGAAAGGCTGTCCTGAGGCTGAGTCTAATTTGATGAAAATTATGGCGAGTTACTCTTCCATTGTGGTAATGATCGCGAAATAATAATGACGTTGAACCGCGCGGTCAAACGCTCGAATATTTACCCCATAGGTGGGAGCGAGAGACCGCGCTCCGACCTCTCGCTCGCACCTATGGCCGAGTCTATGGTACCAGTCATGGCCGAGTGGTAAGGGTGTATACACTATTTTAAGGAATCATCATATTTACTGGAAATATTTTGAATCCTCATAGCTTAATGTGTCTCGGAGAGGTGCTAAGGCGCTAAGCCTTTCAAACAAAATGGTAAAGAGGGCGCTAGTATCTCCGATACGAATGCATTCGAAACTTACGTGTGGTGACGTCAGAAGCTAATTGGAGAAATTGGATAACTCGCTGTCCCGGAATGACAGAGGTGCGGGTTCAAATCCGGCATTAGCTGTAGTCGATCGTATTTGATTTTTCAATGCATTTGCTCAATGTATCTATAATTATGAGGGTGTATACGTTTGCCCAGGAATGCCACCCGACGATATCGGCGCACCTGTCGCGCACGTTCCGCCAGAACTTCCTGGAGGGGGCGGCGGAGGGCGGCCTCACGCGCCCGCACCACGCCTTGCGGGTCACCGCCGTGCTCGCCAAGTGCCTCAAGCTCGTCGACTCCACCGACCTGGCCCTAGGTGACTATACACACCAGTGGCGTGGCGTAAAAGATATCCTTGGGCAAACCGGTGCAGATTTCGCGTACATTTTCCTTAAGAGGAAACGGGAGGACAGTTTTTCCATACAAACGTAGTCCCCTGTTTCCTCCCTGGTTAATGCCAGTAGAGCAATAATTTTTTGTCCAAAAATCTATCGCTACTATTGATATGTTCCTATGTTTTCCTTTTTACGATAAATTGATTCTCAAAAGAGATATTAACCTTCAAAAACCTAAAAAAAATGCCAGATTTTCCGCTGTGTTCACACGTCCAGAAAACAAATTTGACTAAATTATTAAAAAAAGAAAAACATAGGAACACGGCCAAAGCATTTCTTTAATGTTTAATGAAAAAATTAGTTAAATAGGTTAAGTTATGGGAAGAAATCAGGGGACTACGAAACGTTGTTTTCATGAAATTTTAAAAGGTATTTTCGGTCCAAGCTGCAGTTGTCTCTATCGCGCTCTGCTGGGGAGAGGCGGACAGTGCGGGACGGCAGCACATTTTACGAATACCTAATTTTCAATTCTCTCGGCCTTACTGTTTCCTCTTAAGAGCCGTAGAATAAGGTGCTCAAATGCCTGACATTAGGCAAGCCGGTAGGAATCGAGATCTTTAGACGCCACGCTACTGATACACACCGACACACCAATGAAACAGGATTATCCAGCTAACAACGCTTACACACCGATCGACTCTACCTTCTTCGCTATAGATACCGTAATACACCCATACACTTCGGCCGAAACCAAAGTAAAAGCCGAAATTCAGTTTCGGTCGGAAACTAGTTCTAATCAAGCTGTGTCTCAATATGATAGACTTCGCTGACTTCTATCTGGGTAGTCTGTGCGGAAAGAGAATAGGCGTGGCGAAAAACGGAAGTAACCTAACCAGTATAGCTTTTTTTTTTTGCAAACACTTGAAAAGCATTACAGCGCCCCCCCCCCCCCCCCCCCCCATTTAAATCCTATTCTCTTTCCGCACAGACTCTAATTAATAAGTTCGCACCTCTCAACTTTCTTCGTTCCTTCTTCCAAAAGATAAAAGAGCTGTGTAAGGTTACGGAAGATACTAGCGTAATCAGAACCGAGCCTGCTCTATATTCGATCTTCAAAATTCTATCCAGCCATCTATTCCAGCAAATTTCAGGAAAATCACATAAATAGTAGTCAAGAATTTGACTTATCGTCTAGACATCAAATTACAAACATGGAACGCCAATATGTCTCCCTAGCCGACTCATATAACCTCTGTGCCTCTAGCACAACTCTGAAACGCGACTCTTTGTCGCGCGACAAATGCTACCTATCTCTTTCCACTCGATATAGTGTGACAGTGACAGGTGATGCTCTGTCGCGCGAGAAACTAAGACGCGGCCTGCAGTTATGCTAAACGTACTGTTCTACTTTGTTGCTCCGAAAACACTAATTAATAAAAAATATAATCTTTATAAAACTAATTTAGTAAAAGTAAACACTGAGTGAAAACGAATCGTAGTTACATTCTTTAGGAGTAATTGGAGAAAATTCTTATGCCGTAATTCGTGTAATTATCATCATCAGTTGTAAAAATGTGCAGTTGTTAGCATCCGATCTAAGCACCGTAACAAACAGCGGCGCATTCGAGAAATTCCGATTAACGAATTACGGGAATGACTTCAGTCGGGCTAGCGCAGCATCGCCGCGGCATCGTAGCGCGACTAAGCATGACTTTTCGCGCTACAAAGGAAGATGAAGAGATGACTTTCGCACGGGTCTATATCGGGTTGTCTAATTTTTTTTGTCGACTACTTTAACGCCATAGTCGACATGTTTATGTTTGTTTGTCTGTATGAGTGGATGTCGTCTTTTGTACAACGTGAGTGATTCGGTTTTAATTCAATATGTTCGAGTCTCACGGTAATTTTCTAAGTACGAGTATGTGCATGTTGTATTTTACTTTTTCCATGTATATTGTAAAAATCCTAACCTAACCTGACTTAAGAAAGTAAAGATATACAATACTAGAAAATAATACCAATTACCAGCTAATCATTTCAAATCGTAAGTCGTATCTGTATGCTGTTTGCCAGTACTTTAGTCAAGGAACTATTTTTATGCCACACCTGGCTATAAAGTGACTTTTTCGCCGCTGCCTAAACTGCTTTCTGGCCAAGTGTAGACATAAAATAAACACAACACGGGAGGTAATAAAGAAAGCCCTCGATCGTTTATTTACGTCCCTTGCTTGCAGCTCCGGCCGCAAACTTCTGCGATCTCGGCCTTTCTTTGTATTACCACCTTAGTTATGTAATGTACTCGTAGTATACAAGTATAGATTTGTCGTTTGGTCGCAGAGTTCTCGAACTGGCTGGTGGGCGACGGCGAGATCTCGGAGTGGCCGCTGCTGCACGAGCTCATCACCAACTGCCTCACCGACAACCACGACCTCACGCTAGAGACCCTCCGGTTCTTCGAGGTGAGCGTCTGACGCAGTGCTCTGAGCGAAATACCACCAGTTATTTGAATTAGTCGATAATATACCACGTACATCTATTTTACCACTAAGAAGTTAGGATCATCGCAGAATTTCCTTGAAGCCTTATTAAATCAATTCGGTCAACAAAATTGGTCAATAAAATTGTACATTAAGTGGACGCATTTGCACATTAATCACATTATCATTAAGGACATCAATTAGTAGTGTGAGGATATTTTGTAAACGTCGGTCCTCTTTGCTGATATTTGGCATTTCCTATATATATCAGCTGGTGTTGCATCAATATAAATGCACTATTATGCCATCTTTTGGATATGATAAAAGCCGAAGCGCTAACAATTAACAAATTGAAAATGACTGAAATTGTCAAGACAAGCTTCATGAACAAAATTAACGACATTATTTTGATGTATAATACCTATCGACAGTGCCTTACAGTTATAATTTATAAATTTGTTCCACAGACAATAGTAGAGAAGGGCACAGAGCACAGTATCCACAGACTAGTGTTGTCGCGCGTGTGTTCGCGCGGGTACGTCGCGCCGCCGCCGCCCGACACAGACGAGCGGGACAGACTCAACGACGTGTCGCTGTGGCAGGAGCGAGAGAGGAATAAGTAAACACTCATACAAATATTCAGTAATTATCAAAAGCTTAACAATTTTAGTGTATTTAATTAAAATTGAGTAGTAGTTAACTTACTTTGATGACTTTGTCTAAAGCCTTTGATTGGGTAGATAACTCATTAATATTGATTCAAAAATTAAACATTAACGGTTGATTGTATTAAAATACGTCTTCCTTATACTACATTCTAATTTAAGCCTAGGAATTTAGACATGAGTCGTCGGTAGAGGTAAGCTAAGACTTGTAAATCTTAGGAGTTCCACAGGGTTCAGCTTCGGGACCGGTTCTCTTTCTTATATATATAAATGACCCATTTTACTTTGTAAGCAATAATTTGAGGCTGATGCAATCTAAATATGGTTTTGTTAATTTACTTCAAAACTAGACATAAAGCTTGACAAATTAGGTTCATTAGGCACAACGCCCATAAACGTCAAATATGTAGGCTTAACAACGCTTAATTGAATTTATGCCATACCTAGCCGGCTTGTACCGCACGCTACGCGTACGGAAAAAGCCGCTTTCTGGCCAAGCGTAGACATAAAATGATGTACACAACACGGGAGCTAATAAATAAAGCCCTCGGTCGCATATTTATGTCCCTCTCTTGCAGCTCGGGCCGCAAACATCTGCGATCACGGCCTTTCTTTATTTTACCACCCTAGTTGTGTAATGTGTTATTACCGTACACAAAAGTGTTAAAGAGGTGCACGATAAGCCGCGTACTGACTTAGCGAGCAGCCTCGGACGTTTGCCGCGCTACGTGCCGCGGGAAGCAGCTTCGATCAGTAGGATTTGTAGAGCCTGCCGCGCGTGGGCGGCGCGCCACGGTGCGGTGAGGCCGAGCCAGCATCGAGCGCTCACTTTAACGTAAAGTCGCACAGAGACCGCACGTGTAATGAGGCCGTTCGTTCGAAAACCTGTCGCCGCCACTGTCTTTTTAATAATTCTACGGCTTGTAAAAAAAATGAAAACGGAAACCTAAATGTTTTTGGATGAAATTGTTGTACCAAAACAGATTACAAGCTGGAAACACTCCGCGCACCTTCTCTTAGTCCTCTATTAGTATAATCGGGACATTTCGCATTCCATAATCGTCTGTATTTTCCATATAGTTGTATTAATTTAAGGCAAGGTTCTTAATCCATGACGCTAACATGCGAGGAACGAGCGAGGCGAAACACAACCGTCTCGAGTGAGGCGCCTTTCAAATTCAAATTCAAAATAATTTATTTCGGATTAAGTATCCATAGTATCCTTTGAGCATGGACGAAAACCGACAACGCGCGGCTCGGGCCGAGGCACGCTCGCCCGAGGCCGGACATGCGTTTGCCTCGGGCGAGGCACGTCCTGACTGACCGAGCATTTGCCTCGCGAGGCTGCCTCGCCGAGGCTGCTCGCTAAGTCAGTACGCGGCTATAGAAGCGACTTGGTATTTAGAGGAAGGTTGTGTTCAGGGAAGCGATGAAGCAGCTGCAGCACGAGGAGCACGTGAACGAGCAGATCAACGACATCCTGGAGCACGAGGGGCTCGCCGCGCCCCACGACACGCACAACATACACCGTCTCATCAACAGGTACGTTTATATACAGCTCGATTCATGAGACCTGGCACGAATGGATTGAACGAGTGAATGATAATGTTTATGTGTGCAGCACAGAATTATTAAATATAGGTTGATTCAACAATCGTGTTTTAAAATCGCGGAAATTGCATCGAAACATTAGGTTAAATAAATCCTATTAAAGTAGAATGATACAGAAATCAAAGTAGATGGCAAAATTGAGGGCACTTGCTGGGTGCTCAGGTGGACGAGTGGTTAAGTCGCTGAGCCGGAAATCCAGAGGTACCGGGTTTGATTCCCGGTCTGGAGACGAGTGCCATTTAATTTTTCTATGTACTTTGATTTCTTGTATCTATACAACGTGTTACACGACCAACTGAAAACCTGAAAACTGTTTATTCAGAATCAAGAGTAGAATCGATTACACTATATTTTAATACATGATTTTTTTTTAATTTCCTCCTTTTATCTTGCCCAGTCTACGACTACTACCAAAAGTTACGAATGCAACACACTAATCTTTGGCAATAATACACGGATTTAAAAACAAATACTGTGGACTAATTCAGAATAATATAAATCAGTTGGGGTGTCTGAGGTTTTCAATAGGTGGTGTAACACCTTGTGTATGTAACATAAAAATGTGGTGTAATTTACCCGCATTAAAAACTAACAAAGGAACATCATGTTTCTTTCATATAAAAGTGTTGTGTACTTGTTTACAAAATATTTGGTGCCTCCCGTATAAGAACGTCACTCAACAGTGACAAGTGACATTACTTTCGTTCAATCCATTCGTGCCAGCTCTTGCGAATCGACCTGTACTAGCCAACGTCGTATACTAGCCCCGGTGCACGAGATCCCGTCTAGTCAGAGCATTTTCTTAGGCACTCCGATTTCATCAGGAAATACCAATTTTATGATGAAAGTTGAAAACGGCACGGCACAGCTGCTTTGAGGCCGAATGTATAAAAGTGCACAATATGATTTGGACAATAGTTATTAAAGATCCATTTTTTTTTCTACAAAAAGGTCTCATGGAAACTTTATCATAAAATCAAAATAAACTACATTAAAGATAGTCCACTCAGTTGTTTGATCTAAACAGGTAATGAGTATTTAAAAAAATATGACAGTTGCTTCATACTAGACGAGCTTTTAGGCATAGGGGCTAGAAGTTTAAACAGCAAAATTCGGTATAGAAACTTTATGACAAGCAAACATTTCAATCTGCTTATCACTTTAAGCGCCACTGACGTGATCGGGATCAAGTGCTACGCAGAATTTTCGCTACATACGGGAATTAGTGTGCTACGGACGGCGCACACTATACTTGCTTGACACTTAATGTGTTGATTTGCAAACTATGCGAATCTTATGTCACTGCCAAAAACCTTAAAATAAATAGTCGGACGTAGCCTCGCTGACAGATAACTGAAGCACCTCTAGTGAGCCGGTCGATTAACGCTGGTTGGTCAGGTCAATGTGTGCGTGCTGCTCGTAAGTACAAAGCAACTGGCTCACTAGAGGTGCTTCAGTTATCTGTTAGCGAGGCTACGTCCGGCTATTTATTTTAAGGTCCTTGGTCACTGCGTACTGACACTGTCACCATTACATAAAAAGACCGCCTGCCTAAGGCGATTTATTTATAAAATTTTATGACAATATCTTGATGGTCACGCACGGGTCGAATCGGTGATTTTAAATTCAATGAAAAAGGGACTTTTTGAAAACTTAAAAAAAATGGTGTACCATAATTTGTACAAAGAAACCATAATAAATACGATAAAACCGCGTCGAACTAATATTTGGTGTTGGTTACTGCAAATATTTTTGGTTCTCAACAATTGGACATGCTTATAATCATACAATACATATTAAAGTTACTTTACGCTTACCCTAAAACTTATTTACTTATCTTTCGTGTCGGCTAATGTAACGGGGACCCTTGTTTTGTATGAATGGAATTAGTAAATGTATATTTTATATTTACTACAGAAAAAAAAACAAAATGCTAATTGTCATGTTTTAATTACGGCCTAAAATTATTAACCAAATTTAAATGTCCGATGTTTCTAGCATGCTAAGTATACCACAATGTAAGTGGCATACCATAATGGAATGAAGTGAAAACTATTTCTGATCGCATTATTAATCGCAGCTTTTGCCCGCAGCTTCGCTCGTTCCCGTAGAATTAAAATTGTATATGCCTTACTTGAGAAATGATTGATTCCACATTCAGGTCAGTGGTTTAGGCGTGAAATTGCAACAGACATTATTAGCTTGAATTTGGTCAATAATGCGACTAGAAAATTGAAAGTTGAAGTGCTGTAAGAATCATCAACATCTACAAGTTTTTAGCCACATTTGAATACATTGTCACTCGACCTTGGGCCTCGGTTGCATTGGCTCCGTCCAAGCATGATCAAATACTTCCGCATAACTATTTATTGACCCGACGCTTGCTTTTTAGGCGGCTCGAAGCTCTCAGAGCGCAGGTAGAGGAGGCGATGGCGAGCGAAAACATTCCCATTCCCAACAACACGCCCGCACACGCATAGGCTAATTAAAATAATGCTATAGGTCCACTTAACTCGGACATTTTGTCATTAAATAAGACGGAAAATTGCTATATCGCATTATTGGAAGGGTCTCGGAAATTTCTGGAAATTGTAAGAAAGTTTTGTTTTCGAAACATTCCCTACAGGAAATTTTGAGAAGTTACCAATTTTGTAAATTTTCCGTCGTCACATCAGTAATTGTCACTTCCCTCCCAGGCCGCACAATATATCTAACATAACTGTGCCACGCGACAAATATTATCTATCCTTGTTCATTCAGTACAGTGCGAGAGAGACAGATGTGTCAGGAGATCGGCGAAGTCAATCCCACAGTTTGAGTTAAGTTGACCTATCCTCGGTATTTATAAAGCTACGAAATTCAATTTTACAATTTAAATATGGCGACGCTGAGAACATAAGTAATTCATTATCAGTGTTTCCCATATTGCACTGTAAAATTTTGATTGTAGCCTTGTAATATAGTATATACTCCTAGGAATAATGAACATCCAAAATAGTTGGTTTACTTTTTCTGGTGACAAGACTTTGGAAATTCATTATCTACTTGTCCTTTGGACTGTTAAGGCGTATTTATATTTGTAAATAGTTGTATGGTACCTTTTGTATATAAGGTAAATGTAAATATTGGGTTTTAAAGGGTTTTATTTTAAGTTTTGGCAGTAGAGTACACAATCCTTAGATACAGTTTGCTCCGTCCGTCTTTATCCCATCAAGAAATTTAGATATGTAAATTTCTTTAAATTCTGAAGTTATTAGAATGAATTTTTGCATAAATTTATACAGTTGGAACAGCACTGAGAATGTCATCACTCATCATTTCATCGAAATATAGTTTTATATCAAATAATGGATGGTTTTCCAAATGTTAATTCCTTATTCGTGTAAGGAATCTCAAGTAAATATTTTTCCAGGTACTTTTCATACCCTATCCGACGATTCTTAAATTTAGTGCATATTTGATGTATTGCATGTTTTTCCTATTTATTTTAATAGCTCAGTATACGTACGAGTACGAGTACTAGCGTATTTTAGGGTTGTGTACTCAATAGCTGCCGCCAGCTGTGTGCCTTTAGTTTTGAATATATTTGGCTCAATTTTATCCCACGGATTTATGCCATTATACGTATTAAGTGAATTTATACAAAGATTATTTTTATTTTAAATATCATAAGTTTTACAATTTTGTTGTTTATTTTATGGGAAACAGATCTGTGATTGAAATTTTATTTTTATTCAAAGAAAATATCTCAAAGATTATATTTTGATCGTTTCTTTACAAAGTATTTTGTATAATTCGGCCTCATACTATTATCTTAAAATACAAATAATAACACTATCCCAGTTCAGTAACAAATCCGCTGTCTCCCATGATATTAATTATATTGACATATCATATCTAATAAATGACTTATACGTAGGCAGGTGCCTACGTATACGTAACTTTTCGTCGTATTTCAATTAACCCATTCACTGCTAATCACGACACATTGTCGTGATTCCGGAACGCTCTTCGCGCGCTGGTCACGACAGTGTGTCGTTACCGCATTTTTGGCTTTTATCTCCATCAGTATACATCTTTTTAATATCGTTTTCTTAATTTTACATACTTAAAGGATGTGTTAAAAGCAACTGATACTTATTTTGAGAATATTAGAATAAAATCTCTTTATTTAAGAACACTAAACTTTTAGTAAATTTCAATAGAGATTAAACACTCTCTGATTAAATTTTTTCATGACTGCCATATATAGCGAATTACACGATAAGTAATATAACAAATAGTTACATTTAAAAAATAAAATATTAATTATATTAGTACTTTTAAGTATCACGACAGCGTGTTGTGATTCAGCGAGCGGCGAGAGTTGTATTTCCTTCAATGCCAATAATGACGTAACTCCGAACTTGGTTTATAATCGTTTTGGACCGTAACCCGTACACATAAAGTTTATTTCTCCTTGAATTGTAATGGAGTTATATTTTTTCGTACATGATAATGGTACTACGTGAGTAATGAATGGCGTTATGCAGTTTTGTATGTTACCAGTGAGATTTTAGGTAATCGAATGCATTGATCCCGTGCATTGATCGAAAATGAATGCGTAAATGTATATACGCAACCATGCGATTTTATGTTAATCGTGTTGATGACATTATTTTATTATAATGTACAAAGTGCTCGTGAGGAATCCAAAAGGTTTTAAACACACACTCCTGAGATCATTAGGAGTAAAAAATGTTATATAACATAATGCAAAAATACAAGAAAAAAAGATACAAGGATTTTTTTATTGATTTTTGTACGTAAAATATTTTTTTTACTGTCGAATTATACATTTTGAGTTCCTCACGAGCACTTTTGAGAAACGTGACATGGTTAAAACCACGAAATCTACAAAAACTCAAAAAATATCATCGTATCAAGAACAAATAAAAATTATTGCCGGTTTTGATATTATGTTATAAACATTTTTTACTCGTAATGACCTCAAGAATGCGTGGTTAAAATCTTTTGGATTCCTCACGAGACACCTTGTATGAATAGACATTTCAAAAGGAAATATTTTGATGTTACGTCTGGAGAAAAAAAAATACGTTTTGAGCAATAGGTAACGAACTAATGATTAATAAAATTACCTACCCGGCGGCCCTTTTGTATTAAAGTTGCACGTGCAGATAGAGAGTATAATGGTTTGCAGCGTCGTATTTTTACTGATAATAATTAGCACTGACACTGAGCTTTTACCCGCCATGCCTTTTGTTCATGTAGTTGAAGCAGTGGTCTTGCTTATGCACAAATTAGCGTGTTATTTTTAATCATTGTTACCAATGCCGCTCTATAATCCCCATAAGGAAGATAAGCGATAACGATTACTCTCATTCCTAGAGTTTATATTCCCAGGTACATTAGAGTCGGACTACGCTAAGTTTGTAGAGGTTGAAAGGTTTTATTTAAAAAAAATCATATGGCAACATCACAAGAAAGAGGATAATTCAGTCCTGATACTAGGTAAATATCTTCCGATTTAATAAGTATATATTTGTCTACATGCCTACTGAAATAAATATTCAGGACAGTCTTGCACAAATCGATCTAGTCTCAACCAAACTAAGTAGGTAATGTTTGTATACATGTACATATTTAAATATAATACTTAAATACATAGAAATTATCCAAGAACCTGGAACAAATTTGGTTGGAACTAAATCGATGTGTGCAATACTGACGCAGATATTTATTTCAGTAGGCATGTAGACACATTTTGTAATAAAGGGAAGAATTATTGCCAAGTACCAAGATTTAAAATTCCTCTCGCTGTAGCTTCCACATGTTGCCATAATTATGATTTTTTTTAAATAAAACCTTTCGACCTCTGCAAACTTAGCGTAGTCCTACTATATTGACGTTACCTATTTTTTTTTTTTTTTTTATTTCCACAAATACAGTACATAGTTACACTTTTCATGTCTTCGCCAAACTGCGGAACAGTTTGTTGGCGTAATTTCAAATTATCAACTACCGGTCCATGTCGGCGAGCAACGCAGCTCTGCGCTAAGTTTCTTTAATAAATAAAAATTGGGATAGGCAAGATATTTGTTCCTGAGTCATGGATGTTTTCTATGTATTTAAGTATTTGTATCTATTAAATATATCGTCGACTGGTGTCCATAACGCAAGCCTGCGGAAAGAGAATAGGATTAATTTTGGGGGGCGCTTTAATGCTTTTGTACCGTATTTTCTGTTCTGTGGCCATACCGGTTAGGTTAGTTCCGTTTTTTGCCACGCCTATTCTCTTTCCGCCCAGACTATTGAGCTGACTATGGGGCTAGTTCGATTTGTTTAAGATTGTCGCCTAATATTTATTTATTTTATTTTATCTTGGTTGGTATGTAGGTTGATGATACTTTTCATACAAAATAAATTAATATTGAGTATTGCGGCCAGCCTCCTGGGCACCCTCCCTCGTGGCACCGACCTGGAGACCGTGCATTATTTATAGTTTATTTTCTATCCTTTTATTAACCTTAATATTATATGTCTAGTTTTAAGTCTTTTTATCTGTACTGTTTTGCCCATTTCACTATTAAGTAAATTAATCTACATATTGAGTTGATGACCATTTTAAAAGACACTTCTGTGTTAGTCACAGGTTAATGTCAACTATGACAGTGTTGGGGTTATGACAGCTCATTTATACTGGTTGATGATTAAATTAAGATTATGAATATTTTAAAAACGGTATGAGTTACAACATTACTTTCTTGGAGAAATGAACTTAATTAGATCTGAAGAATATACGAATAAGTTAACGGAAAACAATAAAAACACGGTGTATAATTCGAGTTAGCGAAACCTGTTCAAAGTTTTAAAGGAATTGTATATAACGTATGGTTTTCACATTCTTGAATAAAAAAGAATGTTTACATTCGGTAGTATTTAAATTGCATACAATCATTGTATTTTACTTCTAAAAACACCTTACCCAAGTTAAAAATAAATAACTACCGCTGCCAGGCACCCTAGATTAGGTTTTTTACTTTTTATTTTATGTATTGTAAAAAAACAACCCAGAGAAATCAAAGATATGCTAAATAAAAAAATAGCAAAAACAATTTTAAAATTAAAACAAAACATTATGTTGGCTAAAGAGAAATCGCGCATAACGCTATCCAATATAAAGCTCGCATCGCTGAGCCACTGAGTAACGACACGCTGTCGTGACTCTACGACAGCTAGTTCGAATGTATGACAGCGCGCCGTACATGCTTCTGGAGTTCGGACGTCGCAGTGAATGGGTTAAGTGATAAAACTGGCAGGGTCCTCTTTCTTATTGAGTACCCTGCGCACTTGCCAAGGACCCAGCGGTCCATGGGGGTCCCTTATATCGAACTTCTTTTGCATTTTGTATACAAAAGTTCTCTGTCATATCTAGTGGCGGGCTACACCATCCGAAGGCACTTGCCCCATCGCCGACGAGTAAGCAAGTAAAATTGGGCGAGTAACAGTTCATTGCGGGTTGACAAGTTACATCGACTTCTCGAGATCTGCAATGCTACTCGTTTACTCGCCGGCAGTGGGACACGTGCCGAAAACTCGGGGCACAGCCTGTATTTTGTTTTGTTTTTTCGATTTGATGCATTGGCGCGATTTGGAGCCTCCCCCCAAGCTGGAGGCCCCTCTGCTACTCCCCTTATCCGCCGCTAGACCTAACGAAACCGTTTACCCTAAAGTGCCCAGGGTCCCATTAGTTAAAAGATGGCCCTGTAAACCAGCCGTATTAATTATACATATTTTAACAATGTTAATACAGTCGGCATCAAATATATTGTAGCGATACATTCTAACGCTTCTAATAACAAAACCAGGTCGGCATTTCGCGAAATTTAATACTCATCAACTTACTTGTCAGCCTTTAAATCCGCTTTCCGCGCTGTGATACATTTCCTAAGGCTGACCGGCCTCAGGAAAACAAAGCGATTGCGCTCTGCCTACCATGCCTACAGCTACGCCTGGTCGCGAAATGGAATTATAATGTGGGGTAACTTCGTGTGGTAATATTTTGCATCCGCAACATCCCTGCCACATAAACATACTAATAACCTAATCCAAGCTGCGATACGTTTGATGCCGACTGCTACAAACCCGTGTCTGTGATTGTAAGGCCATATATATTGAATTAAACTTGTTGTTGTGAACTGGTGGTTTTATTGTCCCCTTTCTTGCAGCTTCCTGCTGCTGCTCCCGCGCGCCATCCTGTCGGACCCGGTCGGCGCCGACTATGAGCATTACATACACGATGCGCATAGGCATTACCAGGTAAACGACCAGCGGGAAACCTTACTTACCAGATAAATGCCATCTAGTGGGAAAACTTAGACAGTCATTCGTTCACCTTAACATTTTGACCGCTCGCGCGCCGCGCATTTTGATCAAATCGCTGCCATCCTGACGCTAGATCAAAAAAAAAGAAACAAATTAAAAATGTAGAAATTTCATTTAATAAGGTATACATTTTAAGTACTTTTGAAACGGGTAACGTATGTCGGCATTTGCCGATCTGGCGTCGTGGGCACGAAATTCCGCTGTCGTGTATTGCCGACGGTTAAGAACAAACTGGGCTACTACAAATTAAGGGATGTTGACAAAAACAATATTACTGATTGATTACACGGGTGGCCAGGAAACGTTTTTCAAACCAGGTATTCAGAAAAACTCATTTTCTTCCCTGTTAGAAGTTGTCAAAGTATTACTTTTAAAAATAGGGACTAATCATGAAGTATATTTTATGATGCAACACGCTTCTAGCATTTCAAATTATTCATATAAAAACTACTCAAACTACTACTTACTTCATAAGATTACGATTTACGATAAAAATGATGAGATTGTAGTGTGGTCTTCAATGGTTATTTTATAATTCTTTTGAGTTTTGTCTCAAAAATATAACATTTAAACTGTGATACGTAGGTAAAAAAGTTATATACGAGTATTCATTTCATATGAAACACGAGTATAAAAACTTGTAAAAAGCATTTAATGCCGAGTTACCAATGTAAAATGACGATCTTTAATTTGTGACTAGTTTCCTAGAAATTTTCTTTGAACATACGAAGACAATAAGGTCGCTCAGTAACTGGAAACAGATCACAATTTGATTGGCTCCGAAGGTAAAAATTCGCTGTATACGATTCGACCTCTTGTGTGGGTCCCATATCTCATTCCATTACTTAGATATCAATACCGCACCGCACGTGCTGACGGAATAACATTGGCGAGGTGAGGTTACTTTTATAGTACTAATTGATTTACTGTCATTAAGTACAAAAAGAAATTCGTCCACAGAGAATTAGTCGTCAAATCGGAAAAAATGGCAATTTGAAATATACCTTTTAGGAAAGTTTTCCATCCAGAATATTGTCCAAAATAGAATCATGTCCTCTGGTAAAATTGTCCAAAATTAATATAGGCCGACAGGAATAATAACCATTTGTATTTATGTCCAATTGGAAGTATTACAAAAAGAAAAGAAGACAAAGAATGTAAGACATGTAAAAGAGCCCTTGAGGGCCTACTTACAGAAATAAATTATTTTATTTATTTTTTATTTTTATTTTATTAGGTACCATTTGAAATGTACACATGGAAATACGTCCATTTCTATTTACGTCCATATTTTTTATTATAGACATCAACATCCTATCGTTATTGAAGATTTTAAAGGTACAAGCTCATCAATAGGACAATTTTCCACTTGGTCCTTATTCATTTTATACTATATTCATCCTAGACAGAATTATATGTTGACAATATTCTCTTTGGACATAATTCGTTTTGAGCTTAAATTTACATTACGGTCTGAAATAAAATTAGACATTATTCACTTTGTGCGTATTAAATTTTGCATATTTTTTTATAATGGCCATAATTCAATTCAGACTTAATTAATTTTTAACGAAAATAAATTTGGGCATAATTACTTTTTATTAGATTTACACTTTGGTTAAAATTCCAAATGGTCAATTCAAGTGGACGAATTTCTTTTTGTACTTAATGACAGTAAATCCTATAATTTAATTCAAATGTGGAATTACTTAACCTTGCTACAAAAGCGAACTGGCTTTCAGTTCTGGCTGGACGTGACGTCGACGTACAACTGGCCGACGGAGACGTTTGCCGACACCACGGCCAGCTCCACGCACAGCTACGACAGTCGGCCCGAGGCCGACCTGCACCTCGACCTCAACCTCAAACCCGAACCTTGTCGGTGCGACCTTCAGGCCAAGTGCGATACCGACTGCTTCACGCAAACGCTCATTCTGCGGACCCAAGATTTGAACCTAAACGAGGACGAGGAATTCGACGAGGGACCTTTCTTTAGAATGCTCTTTAAACTCCTATCTAACATGCCCAACCAACCCTATCAAGTCAACCTCCACTTGACCTCTATAATCTCGAAGTTGGCTCTGCTCCCTCACCCGAACTTGCACGAGTATCTCCTGAACCCGATGTTACCGACGTCCAAAAAGACGGTGACGCTGTTCAAGACGCTGCAGGAGCTGGCGAAGCGGCTCACGATGGAGATCCCCCGGTTGAGGAACTATAAGAAGGTGATAGAGAACACTAGGCAGCATCTGATGAGCGAGGACCCCATATTTGACGAAAGGTAAGCTACACAAAGTTGGAAATATCGTCATGTTTTCGAAAGTGATTTTTTTTACGTGCTTCAAAAGTAATTTTTTTTAAATGCTGACATTAATAATGGAAATTACTATTTAAAATATCCATCAAAACACAATAGTTACGCCTACCTATGCACTATCATTACTCAGACGGTTGCCAAGTAAGTCTACTTCTAAATTCTACGTGCTGCGTTTGGTTCACTCCGATAACTCCTACTGAAAGAAGTACCTATATAATCCTCACATTACAACTGCCCAGAAACACAGTGTTTGCGTGAGGTTATGATACCTCTCTAGAGAGTCGAATTGACTTTAAAGTTGGTTTGAAATCTTTAAATGATGACTGTAAAAAACATGGTAATGCCTACACAAAAAAGTTGTTTTGAAAATAAGATAATAAATTTTAATTGATCATTATTCCTTTCAGCTGTGACCACAACCAACTGGTGGAGAGCCTGATAGTCCTGGAGGAGTTCTGCAAGGAGCTCGCCGCCATAGCCTTCGTCAAGTACCAACATTCCGTGCACTTGAACAGATAAAACTCGAATAATCAGAAATACTTATGCCAGTAGTCACTGAACCATGGACTAAACGATCGATTGACTAGGCTACAGCGACGAAAATTAATACGTCTAACGGCTAAAAGGTATTTTTTTGTGTTACAAAAAGGAGGTCCTTAGACTATGCTTAGAAAAAGACGTTTTGATAGTTCTGATAGATAATTTTGCGAAGTAAAGCTAGGTCCAGTACAGAATAATATAATCGATTTGCTGACGAATTTTGTTCGTCTGGTAGAAACATAAAATTCTAAATAAAATGAAGTCATAGACAAGATAGACAGTCCCATGTTAGTTTTTATTTCAAACTCATTCGGCTTTTTGTGACAAGATATTGACGACCACGTTTTGGGCCCTTGAGAAAAATTGAACATGCATTTACTGTTCGTTAACTAAGTAATTTAATACAATAAGTACTTACACCAAACTTTCGCCGCAGCCAACTCATTCGTTCTTTTGTCCATGGTTTTCATATTCGGCAAACTAGATGTATTACCAAAACATCTATGTAATGGTATCAGATTTCATTAAGAAACATCGGGATCCTACCGACTGCGCCAAAATTCACAGAGTCCGTTTTGTCTGTCATGCGATTATAATCTTATTTTATGCCACACGTGCCCATAAATTGGCTTTTACCGCACGCTACGCGTACGGAAAAGGCAGCTTTCTGGCCAAGTGTCGACATAAAATGATGTACACAACACGGGAGGTAATAAAGAAAGCCCTCGATCGCATATTTGCGCCGCAAACATCTGCGATCTCGGCCTTTCTTTATTTTACCACCCTAGTTGTGTAATGTACTATATTAGGAGCAGAAGCTTTATAATAGCATAATTAATTAATTATTCACGTGAACTCTGTTAAGTTTGGCTTGTGGGTACTGGTGATACGTAGCAAAGAAAATGACTGACATTTATTTAATGTCTAGATCCACCATGGCAAGGGTTTGTTGAGTATTTGTACTAAATATAATATTTATTTTGTTAAATCGAGTCACGTAGTCCTATTGAAGTTAAGTTTGACTTTATTACGCTTATTAATAATTTTACCTTTAACATTTCAATATATATTAGTTCACTAGTCTTAGCTATATTTCTTTTGCACATTTAGCTTGAAATGTAAGGGGCCAAAGTCACCCTATGTTTGAAGTTCAGTATATACTCCTATTTATGAAAGTTGTCAGCTAGATAAAAAAAATATCTTGAATGGTTTCTGACTTTTCGTCATTTATATTTCTTAAGGTTTTTTTTTCAAGATTAAGCTTATATGCAGGGTGTTTCTTTTAATTGTTAAAAATTGGTTTCGTGGGCAGTTTGACAATTGGACGTAATTTAGCGAAAAGGATCCAATCCACAAGACAGTTTTGTATGCAATTCCATATTCTCTCTTGTGGATCCTTTTAGCTAAACTGCCTCCAATTTATCAATTTGAAAATATTAGAAAAATGTACTGGTATCTTTTGTACAGAAAAGAACACCTTGCAGCAACTCGACTTTAATCGTTATTATCTTGATTTTTTAGTGAACCTCGTAAAACATATATACAAAGGAATTAGACTGAAGTTGTTTAGAAAACGATGTGTTTATTTCGTACTCATAAACGTAATAAATAACTAGAATTTTGTTAAAAGCTGGTATCTGATTCAATTTAATACGTAAAGTCTGGCCGTTTTCACATCTCGCCGATGTTGTCGACGATATCCCGTCATTTTCTCTCCATAAGTGTACACTTATTGAAAGGGACAAGGAATGTCGTCGACGATTATAAAATTATATCGGTGTTATCGGTAAGTGAGAACGCTGTTAGGCTTGCATATAGTACGGCAGAATATCATGTGGCTTACGAGGTTAATACTGTAAATCACAATTTGTGTTTCTGATCAGGATGTATTTATACCTGTATTAAACTTATTTATTACATTCCTTATTTACGTGTAGACTTTCGGTATTTATTATAAATGGCATGACACGTCACGCCGACATGCCGCAAAAGTTTGCCGTGAATACGTACGTAATGCTTTGAATATTATAAATTTGTAAAAATGTTTGTGCGCCATCCAACTGAATTTAGAATTTAAAATCAATCAAAACTTAATGTTTTTTCATAATTCCACTAGCTGGCAGCACTTGCCATCTATTTTTAATAACCACATTTTTACTTTAAAAAACCCGACTGCGATGCGGCGGATTTATGCATTTTAATGCACTTTGGTTATAAAGATCGGGTGTCGTTAAATAGTTATGAGCGAACATAGGAACGGACATACAAACATACTTACATATACAGGATGAATCCTAAGTCATTAACAAAAATATGTTTCTTACTTTGTACCTTTAGTGTGTACGTGGACGTGACGACATGCAAAAATATGTTAATAATTTATGTTAATTAATTACTAAAAACTTTGTTTTAAATTTTGTGAGTCTCATGATCACCCTATTTTCTACGCTGAACAATACTATAGACCCATAGCATGTTACTAAGATTAATCATTCAACCATTAATTTATCAATCGAGTGACTGATAAGATAAATTAATTCTACATAACAATAAATAAAAGTACTTTAAGCTACCTTATACTGTACTTTTAATTATCTTGTTGCATAGGGTGACCATGAGGTTGGTGTTTTTAATATTTAAAATAACTATCAATAAAGTTTATTTGTTCTAGAGTTAATGCAATGAATTTGCCTCGAAATACTGTGTTAGAAACAATAATTTCTGTTCACGACTTAGGATCACCCTCTATGTATACAAACGCATGACCCTCCTTTTGGGCTTGGCCATAGTCGGGTAAAAAGGCCCTACGCCACCGTACTGCCAGCTGGTGGATTTATAATTTCTGATAACCAACCCTCGTTGGCGTAACTTCGGCATGGCGTGTCAGCACCGTAAGGGTTAGGCGCATTACACGATACTTTTCGATGCACAACATTGTTGCCTGTTTCGCCTGTTGAATGAAACGCATTGAAAATTATGATGAAGTTTTATTCTATTGTATCCTCACCATGGGCCAAGTACAAATTGTTCCGAAGACCCCCTTAGTTGCAATTTTTTCAGTTCAGTATAATGATCTGAACTTAAAGAGATACAGTTTTCGGCAGTGTCCCTTACACCCTGTGTGAACCTGGGTGCAGCCACGGAACAATAAGATAAGGTAATTTCTATAGGGCATGTGCACAACGAAGGTACCTTCCAACTAGTGTGCTTGACATTGGCATTTGTAACCATTTTTTTTTTCAGGTCTGATAAGTTTCCTTTACTGTCTACATAGTCCTTTGTCGATTTGGTGGACCTATAGTTCCTACATTCCATATCCAAGGGTGAACTTGTATATGTCACGATAATGTTGCAAATGAGGTAAAATCTGGTAAAAATCTTAGACAAACTAAAAGTAGGCAAAAACTTAAACCGATGAATAAAACAACAATATTAAAATGCAATGGTGATTATATTTTTTTCTCCAAAATTAAATAATGCATATAAACATGAAATAACCATGGAACAAAAACTTTAAAACTATGTACAGCTGACATTCCATACAAGCTTTGTATGGGAAGAAAAATTAATACTCTAGTAAAATACCTATTAAACATCAGTATTATAGATTTAACACAGACTACATACAGGCTTAACCATTTTTTAAATAAATTGTACCAATGATGAATCTTTAAATCCCGGTTTGGCTGCATGAGCACTAAGCACAAATGGTCGCAATAACGTGCGAAACGACATGATCTTCTACTAAATAGATAAAAAGTTTGAGTAAAATGAATTTTCTTCCCATAGCATAGCAACAAGGTAAAGTAGGTATACTAACATTTAGTTCATCTGCGGCTAATATGCAACGGCCAATTGAAACGCCAGATATGCGTTTCAATGTACGCGCGTTCTTATTGGCTGTTTATACAGTCTCCATCTCTATTTTGGGGATGAGCGGTTTCAGACTGTCTTGCCTAGCGATTGGCAAATTCTGCAAACAAACTAAATGCCAATACACTACCGCAGACACGCATCTCGCTTACGACCGGTTACACATAACGTATTTATAATCAGTTTCCATCTAACTACGCGATTATTTCATAAATTGTATGGACGCCGGGCACACACTATCAGGAGTACACTATAAAGTGCAGATTCGATATAATGCGATTTTTGTAATGTATGAATATTATATAAACAAAAACTAAGTTGGTGGTCAGACGTTGGTATGTCACATGAAATAAGGCCACTCATTCAGAGTAGCATGTTTAAATTTTTTCGTTATCAACGAACTCGTTAACATTATAAACTTAGTAAGTAAAGTACTAAATATAATATACATATTTTAATAAAAAACTCGGGATTAGAATTTAATTTAAAACCATGAAGTTCTTTCTTCTGAAGATACTCCTAAAATATTATCTACCTAGTACAAAACAGAAATGAATAACAGCATTTAATAGTACATTCATTACTTACCTAGGGCGGCAAAACAATGTCTGAGCTCCCAGGTATTTGACGCCCGAGCCGAAGGCAAGGGCGATAAATATGCGATCTGAGGCTTTCTTTATTACCGCCCGTGGTAAGTAATTTACTATTAAATGCTGATTTCTGTTTTGTACTAGGTAGATACTATTTTAGGAGTAATTTTTCGTCTACCCCAGGCCATGAAGTGGGATTTTCCGCACGCGTAGCGGGCGGTTATTGCCACTTTATGGCCAGGTGTGACGTAAAAAGTTATTTTGACCTACAAAAAAGGGCTTTATTGGTAGTGTGTGCCCGGCGCGAACATTACTAACTACAGTTTAACAGTTGATCTCGTTTCTTCCCTTGTACAAAACGTCTCCCGGAACTGAGGAAGCTTGGACAGATGCATGGAAAATATATTTCCTAAAACTCCCTACTCCCTATACATACTTCTACGATTTTTTAAAGATAAATATTTGCTTAGGTTTGAATAATGTATTTGGCGATTAGTTTAAAATTAACACAAAATAATAAGATATAGTTTAAGTTGTAACGATACTTTCAAAATGAGTTAGTGCACTACTCGTCATTTTCCCTGATTCGCCATTTTCGTTAATTCGTCAGTTTCCCTAATTCGTCATTGCCATCAAAATCTTTAATTCATCAATTTCTAATTCGCCATTTTATTCATTAAGTCACTTTCACTAACTGGTCAAGTACAGTCGCAGTAGATATTTAGATAATTTTTTAACCTGATATTTTTAAGCGAATGATATTATGATATTATCGAGTCTTTGGGGCCAATATCAATGAATGAAATATTTTTAACATATTTTTAACATTAGTGTTAGAACATAATAGTCTGAATAATGTACTAAAAAAAACAGGAGGAAAACGTAAGGGCGCGGCCCCATGTCGACGGCACGGCGCCGTCCGCCGTGGAACGGCACGGCGCCGTCACCGTGCGACGGTAGTACGGCGTCGTGCCGTCGAACGGTGCCGTGGACGGTGTGACGGCGCCGTGAACGGTGCCGTGAACGGTGTGACGGCGCCGTCCAAATAATAAATGATACCGACAATGACACATGACGAGTCGAAGAAAATGACCAATTAGGGAAATTGACGAATTAAAGATTTTGATGGCATTGACGAATTAGGGAAACTGACGAATTAACGAAAATGGCGAATCAGGGAAAATGACGAGTAGTGCACTAACTCTTCAAAATAACACATTTTACTTAGGTGTTAACATTAAAGGTAGTTAAACCTTCATTATCCGCATTTAAAACATAAGCAAATATTCATTTAAATAATCTTACAATACAAACAATTACTTTACTTTTTCTATACCGTTACCAAGATTTCCAACAGTTATCGATACAACTGTCCAAGCATATTAAAGTTGTACTATATTAGAATTTGTAACAAATTAGGATTCACGATGCAAGAGGCACTTGATCTCTTTACCAAGTAATTCAACTACGTTAACTCATGAAGTGCAGTCAGAAGATTTTATCTACTATTGTCTAGAAAAAAATGGGCAGAAATATGTGAGCGTTATACAATCAGAGTGTATGGATTGTTAAAATCTTTTCAAGTAGATGGCATTAATATCGTGGATGTCGATCAGTGGCGTGGCGTCCATAGAACCCGATTCCCACCGGCTTATTGCCGGAGTACTCCTGAAAAAAAGTAATCCAAATCTGCTCCGGCTTTACTGAGCATATATTTGACGCCAAGCCACCGATGTCTATACATCAAATGTGCATATTAAAAAACTATCGACGATAGCAGTTCAAAGAAATAAACAAAAAATACAGTTTTTTTTTAATTTTGGCATCCTGTTAAAGTTGGACTTAAAGGAAAACACCATTGTATCAGACTTTAAAATCTTCGCTTCACAAGGAAATAAATGAATGAAAAAGTATTAAAGAAACAGCACCGTAATATAAATGGTATAAAAATTGCTCACACAGTTCTGCCAATATACAACGTTGTAACAAAGAAAATAGTCATATATTGAATAACACATTTTGTACTATGAGCTATGACCGGGGATGGAAATAAATAGGCAAGCCATAGACAAACTTTAACAAATCCTTATGCTAAAACTATCTTTACACTGTAGTATAATACAAGCAATATCAGATTATTTTCATACTAACCTGCCTAACAGAATTCAGAACTTTGCAGTTAATCTGGTTGGTAATATAATGTGAACCACGAACTAGTGATAACAATTGGACGTAATTAAGCAAACGGGAGCCAGCCCACACAAAAGTCATTGGCGAGTTAGGATTCTATTCTCTAAAGCTAAAAGTTGAAATTTCAATGACTTTTTGTGTGGGTTGGTTCCTGTATGCATACACTCTAAAAAATCTGAGCCAATTAAGAGAGATTTTCTCTTTGTTGGCGTTAACTTAAATAAAACAAACAAGATATTAAACATATCAACAAAAGCTAATTAATTAAAACAGCAAGTTCATTAGTGATTAAAACAACAATCTAGAATCTTGATAATTTTAACAAATATATTCTTCTTTGTATGATTCGATAATGTTTAATTAGTTACCTTATACATTAATGTTTGTTGAATCAAATCAGAACATGGTTAATTGAACTATGATGAACAATCAATATCATCTTAGTTGGTGCATCTAACGTCTTGTTAGGCTCGTATGGAATCAAGATGCTTGATTATAACTATCACCATCTCGTTAGGAGCAACCAATTTTTTTTTAGTGTAATTACGTCCAATTTGAAATCAAAGATCTCGCTGCTTTAGTTCGTCAAAGTCGCAGTGACGAGCGAGCCGACATATTGTGGCCTCCGATTACGAATGTTATTCTTGAAATCGTAGCCTCTCATTTTATCACATAACTGACTAGACTGGTTGACACTTATAGAGGAACATTTTTAATGACAATAGGTGTCAACCAGTTTAGTTAGTTATGTTGTTTTGTAAACATCCCTTCAATTTTGCAAGATAATGATGCACCTGTTCTATAGTAAAGTACTACAGTTATTGCTTCTATTACACTAAGATGTAAACAAAAATAATATACAATTTAAAAATCTGTTTAAAATTTAGCTGTATGCTTGTGATTACTGATTACTTAACTTGGGCTAGTTTTTTAATGTAGTCAATTAATTTACACGTATACCCTATATTATCAGATAATTTAAAATTTCCTACATAACTTGTCAATATGTTCAGAGAATGAAGTTCAGAATCATAAGGTAAGTAACTTTCGCGAATTTGTTTTTCTAAAACCTTTAATTTCAACAATAGATTTGTATCAATGACGTAAATAAGCTTATCTTATTATTTTTAACCTTTGCATCGTAATTTTTGCAGCCTTCGGAAACGCAACTAGACAGTTTTACGATTACGGCCTAACAACCGCACGCTGTCGCGTTCACCCGCCGAATGACGTTGCGTTGGCCCTAAAATTGATTTTAGGGCCATCGTGTTTGCGCCATAGACCACATACATTCACGATTTGTATATTTTATTTTGCATTAGGTAAACTTGAGTTTATTCGTAAAATGATTTTATAAAGTCAAATTCGCGTAAGAAGTCCTTTAAACGTCTGGTTTTGGAGAACTATTAGTTACACGTTATTAAGAAAGTTGAATATAAAAAATATCTCAGAAAAACATTCGACTAGTTTTGGTCTGAGCTCGACCCCTAAACTTAGTACAGTCGAGGACATAAATATGTCTTGGATTGTTTATCTTTTACAAATATACTATCCCTTTTCTGAAAACTCGTAGTTATAAACGTAGTAAGTGCATTTATACTTATTGCGTTTCCTTATCAATATACAAATGCTTTTTCATAGTGGCGATATACAAAATGTTTACTTATTTATGACATCGGCTGTACTCCTTACTAAAAACAAATGTTTTAAATTAGGACTGCTGATAAAATAAACCTTCAATAAAACTTTTGCACTATTTTTAATTCAAGTAAATGATCTGACAGTTTCTGAAATGTTGCTATAGTCATTTATTTTTTCAAGAAGTTCGAATGAATGAACAACCAAACAATAGACAAATAGAATGTGGGTGTGAACTTCCAACGAATAGTCGGTCGCTTGTGAAAATCATTGGTCAACTTTGATCAACCCTATTACAGTGCACCATCAGGCCCGTATTTTGATATCCTGGGCACTTGGTATTGAGAAGGCAAGCCATGCTTTTGGGCTTACAGGAGGGGCCCACCGCTGGGGCCTCTAGGCTGGCCCCTTGGCCGGGGCCTTGTAGGCCTAGGCAGTTGTATATTACATTGACGACACGGTTAGCCTAGTGGGAGTGACACCGCCCACGAAGCTAGAGGTCCCGGGTTCAAATCCTGGTAAGAGCAACTATTTGTGTGATGAGCACAAGTATTTGTTCCTGAGTCTTGGATGTTTTCAATCTAAGTATATATTTATCTATATAAGTATGTATATCGTCTAGTACCCTTAGTAAAAGCATTGCTTAGTTTGGGTCTAGGTCGATTTGGGTAAGATTGTCCCCGCGATATTTATATTACTTTGTTTTTATTCAACTAAATGTGACGTTCCACAGCTAAAGGTACCTTATAGATATTGTCGCTTGCGTCGTATCTGACTCCGTTGTTATAGGGCATCAAGATAGAAGGACGCAAGTGACAATATCCATAAGGTACCTTTACGCGCGAAATGTCACAAATATTGTTCGGTCACTTAGCGACTTCGCTGTCAGGTGACCTGCATCGCATTTGCACGTCACTTTCGCACTATGTTCAACAGAAAGGGATAGTAGATGTGCGAAACAGTAGCGCTAGGGGTTATGATTCTAACAAAACCTGGCAACCCCAACATGTCAGATAACCAACTCGAGTTAAAAACCTAATTTTAGAGAAACATTTCGTCACTACTTAAAAAAAAACTCGTATCTGATACTGACTTCAGGTAAAAACGCAGTAAGTGTATATGAAGTTTGTATGTAACTTTGACGTTTTTCTCGTATCTAAAAAGATACGAGTTTTGTTTAAAGTAGTGACGATTTGCTAATTGTTAATAAATAATAGCTGCGACACGCAAGTTCACGTTTGTAAATTAATCGTTTCATTATTATTTCATTCAATTAGTCGATCAAAGCCATGAACTGTCCATTAAAAGAATTAATAATAATCAGTTTTTTATTAAGAGAAAAAATATAATATTTTTAATAAAAGTACTCGTCGTATTCAAATAAGTTGTCGTGGCTCCTTGATTAAAACAATAATGAAAGCAAATATTATATAAACATTTTTCAATTTAACGTCTTGTTTATTAAGCGGCGGCCGAATATAAAATAAAGTTGAGATATAAAAAGACTATAGCTATAAAAAAGTTCTATAGTGCCCTTATGAAACGAATTTAAGAAAAATATACAAATAATATTTATACACCATGTCTAGTGGCGATTAAAATAACAATGAGTAAAGCCAGTTTTGCTTTCACATAGTAGGTTTAAAATTAAAGCATTAAAATAAGTTATATAAATCCAGCAGTACCTAATTAATAATTAGAATGGGCTAATTTACATTAATACATACATAAATATACATACAATTGGTTTTACTATTAACTTCACCGCGTACTATCACCATTTGCTTAGGTCTGAAATGGAAAAGATACAATTTAGAACGTGATACCAAGTAAAAAGATAGATCTTCAAAACTAAACCTTATGGTATGGGTATAAGGTTGGGATTTCATTAAAAGAAGCCATATACGTGTGTTACGGAGTCCCAGAAAGCAAATCCCCATACAAACTTTGAAGCCAAGTCGGCACGCGTTCCCATAATAACAGAGAGCGGAAATTTTAAATAAATACTCCTTAATCTGAGCTATTTTCGTTTCGCAACTGTTTAAAAACACGCCAGACCCAATTTTATTTTTTCATTCAAAAATGCGAAAAGTGAGATTTCACTGCTTTCAAAATTCAACTTTGAAGATGAATTAACTATCTAAATTTAAGTTTTGTGAATATATTGCAAAAGAAATGTATCTTAGTTTAGCGAAAACAATCGAACTTTACATTTAAAGCCCCATCGTTGGAGCCAGCTTGTTTATATTACTGAATAGACCAGGGGGTCTTGATATTTTTTATTAAAAAAAATAATTAAAAAAAAAATGTGTATTTATTTAGGTATAAACCCATTGGTATAAATTATATCACAATTACAACAATTAATTAAACAAATATCAACATTACAACAAATTAAATTAAATTAAATCAATTACAATAAAAATTAATTAAATCACATTACATTTACATTTACAATTACAATTAATTACATTAATAAATTCAAAATAAAAAAAAAATTAAAATAAAAAAAAAAAATTAATTAATTAATAAATTAAATTTTATTAGCAGTTTTATAGCAAAAGTGGTACTAGCTAGGTGCATATAAGTAGTGGACTCACCGCTACCACCAGGAGAAGAAGGGCGACTTGTGCTGGAAGCGTTGCTGGAACGAGTCGAAGAACCGCGACGACGTCGACCCGCTCTTCGACCTGCAGGGAACATTAACATGGTCACCACTAGTGCATGCAATACCGGTATTTGTTGTATGGTTAATACTGGGATCCCGGAATATATAGGTAGTTTCACGAGAGTTGAGGTGAATGATTCCACACACAGCTACATGAAGTACTCATTGCAAAAAAAGTGAATGAATGAAATGAATGAGTGAGTAAATAAACACAAGGCTATAGTTTAAACAAAGCTACAATATGATGTGAAAATAAAATAACAGAATGGTTGAAAGACAAAGACTACGACCAGATAGAGGAATTGCTAGGGTATATAGCCTAGACATACATACACAAACATAAATAATAGTTAAGTAAAATAGTTTTAGATTTAATTTAAGTATACTTTTAGTACAGTACTAAATAACTTGTAGTTATGGAAGAGCGGTGGACTCCTGGCACAAGTTATTTACATATAACTTAAAAGGAGACGCCATACACCTTAAGATGTACTGCTTGTTAAAATAATAAAGAATTTTTGATTTTTTTTTTTTTTTGATTTTTGATAAACAAACTTTTTGGTCTATCTTGCAAATCACTGTTGAACCTGCTATCGGTACGAAAAAAGAACAGTAATTTCAAAATGCCGCTGTCATTACATGACAGTGTTGTTGTGTGCGTGGCCTCAACTCTCGTGAAACTACCTATACCCATACAAGTAATATACCGGTATTGCATGCCGTAGACACCACCAAAATTTCATACAAACATGGATGAATCAGGGAGTTAAGTTTTGGTACAGCATAATAGCAGTGATTTTTTTTCCTACAAAAAGTACATCACGCGCTTGTATGTGTGCGCGCCGTGAACGAACGCACTACAACAAAGTTACGAATGCGTAAGAATGCCCGAGTATGGGTCGCACTATCTGCGCCTCGACCTTCAATACGTATGGCGCGCTCATAATCGGCCGAAGTTTTGACTACTTGTCTGTCATTAACATTATACTTTGCTCTCGGTGCCGATGACAAACAAATAACGTTGAGCTACAGGGCGATTCACGAGAGCTGGCACGAATGGATTGAACGAAAGTAATGTCACTTGTCACTGTTGAGTGACGTTCTTATACTCTACGTTCTTATAGGCTCCAAATATTTTATAAACAACTACATAACACTTTTTCATTATACAAGAAAAAAAACATATAATCTGCATATTAATACAACTAAGCAGATAAAAACTATGGCAGAAAGGTAAATTTGACGGTTCGGTACAAATATTTTATCGTCAACGAGCTGTCCTTGAGGGCCCGCGTCAGGTTAAGCCCCCTGCCCCCCCATCACTGACATCTGCCCTCGAACAGGCCCTTGTCGTGTGATTACCTTTCGACGATGACGGCGGGCATCTGCACGAGCTGCACGGGGCTCTTGTTGTCCTTGAGGGCCTGCGTCAGGTTGAGCACCTGCCCCCGCATCACTGACATCTGCCGCTCGAACAGGCCCTTGTCGAAGCCTTTGTCTTGCTGCAATCAACACAAACTATTCGTAAAACTTTGAAATGGAAGCAAAAATATTAAAATAGAACATTATTTAAAGGAAACCTATGTGACAATTCCCATAATCACGAACGAATAGGTGTCAAGTTTCTATAACATTAATTTGACTTCTTTTTCCATCTTCACAAAAGTATCCCATTGGGCCGTTTTTGAGGTTTGATCTAAACATTCGTACATTCGAGATTGGGATGAGCCAGCCCAGACTGACTTCAATTTTTTTTAAATGAAACAGAGATTGCGCAACAATTTAAGTATGTGTTAGTTACTTACTTTGAATAATAAGTGTAATTCATCACATAACTCTTGGACGAAGTTCATGTCTGACAATAACGGAAGTACTAACTCTCTGAAACAATAAACACAACTTCTTTAGTTTCTACTTTACTATAATATTATAGCGCGCGTCTAACACATTGACTGGTTCGAACACATTGATAAATAAGCGCTCCATCTCACTGACTTGACACTGCTGAAAAGGAGTGCATACACATGTCCTAGAGTAAGCTAATGCAAGTAAGCCTTTCAAACGAAAAAACTATACAAATGTATACAAATGTATAAAAAACTATACAAATGTATAGTTTTATCGTTTCGTTTTGTTAGTAATGCTCTAAAATTTAAAAGTGATTGGTAACTAGCCGAGTGGTGTAGTAACTTTCTAGGAGTGTAGGAAACGTTATCCTTATCGCAATGCAATAAGGTTGACACTCCCAAAAAGGAGTTACTGCCGTTATCGTAAGCACGGCAGAGGAGAAGCCCCCAAGTTTTCAATTTCGATCTAAATAGTACATTACACAACTAGGGTGGTAATACAAAGAAAGCCTGAGATCGCAGATGTTTGCGACCCGAGCTGCAAGCGAGGGACGTAAATATGCGATCGAGGGCTTTCTTTATTATCCCCCGTGTTGTGTACATAATTTTATGTCTACATTTGGCCAGAAAGCTGCTTTTTCCGTACGCGCAGCGTGTGGAAAACGCCACTGTATGGCCAGGTGTGGCATAAATTTTATTTAATCTCTCTCTCTCTCTCGTCCATAGGAATGTGAATGTATTTAATTATAATGACTACTTACAATAATTGCAGTGCCCTCACAGGGTTGTGTTGAAACATAAGTTTTTAAGACCTTTTGTACACACAAAACAATGAATATCAAGTTTTTATTTTAATCTGACAAATTTGCAACCCTTATATTCCCTGGGGTCGAACCAGGTCGTTGGCCGGGTCACCTTGAGGGGGGGGGGGGGGGGGACTTGATGAAGTGTCAGTGCTTACTTGGTTTCCTGCGTGAAGGGCAGCTTGGCCTGCGGCAGCCAGGCCCAGTGGTAAGGGTAGGCGCGCCACGAGTCCGGGTGCTTGAACGGGAACGCCAGCCCGTTGTCGATCGCCGCGATACTAACCGCACTGGTCGACCGCCACTCCTGCAGCGTGCAACGTGCAAGTTTAGTACATTACACAACTAGGGTGGTAATACAAAGAAAGGCGGAGATCGCAGATGTGTGCGGCCCGAGCTGCAAGCGAGGGACGTCAATATGCGATCGAGGGCTTTCTTTATTACCTCCCGTGTTGTGTACATCAGTTTATGTCTGCACTTGGCCAGAAAGCGGCTTTTTCGTACGCGTAGCGTGCGGAAAAAGCCACTTTTTGCCCAGGTGTGGCATAAAATAACATACCACATTGCTTACCGAGGCCAGTAAAGTAAAAAAAAATTCAGATCACATGTAATTGTCGGCAGAGGCGAAACCGAGGACGACAACGACGCCGGCAAGGTGACGTTTTCTGGTCTGATTGAGGGTCGATCGACTTTTTCTTGTACCTCGTTGCCATGGTTACGTCCCCTGGACAACTCTTTAAAAACATGATTTCCTATAAGTTTTGTACAGTAAAAATTCATCAAACGTACATTTTTGTCTTGGTTACAAACCCATTATTTTATAAACTATCACCTATGCACATTAGTAGCATATACTTTTACTGCCCTTGGTGCACAATGTACTATTACATCACACCTGGCCATAGAGTGGCAATAACCGCCCGCTACGCGTGCAGAAAATCCCACTTCATGGCCTGTGGGTGGAATAAAATGTACTTACCACGGGCGGTAATAATGAAAGCCTGAGATCGCATATTTATCGCCCTTGCCTTCGGCTCGGGCGTCAAATACCTGCGATCTGAGACATTGTTTTACCGCCCTCGGTAAGTAATGTAGTATTGACTCACGCTAGGGTCGGTCATATCGAGCGTGTCGCCGCGCGGCGCCTGCTGCGGCGCATCGTACTTGATGAGCCAGTTGTCGTTGCCGCGGTCCGTGTTGCGGATGATGTAGTCCAGCACCACCAGCCGCTCGAACTGCAACTGGAATCTGCAAATATACAATACATGGCTCGATCATCTTGTACCGGGTTGCCATGGTTACGTCCCCTGGACAACATCTTAAAAAACATGATTTTCTATAAGTTTTCTACGGTTATAATTCATGTCATAGTTCTGAGCCCATTATTTTATGGACCATCTCCTATGCACATTAGTAACATATAATTATAAGTTTCTTTAAGAAACTCAGACGTTTTTGTCCACAACGATGGCTTTGACACGAGAATTCGCCAGTCTTGCCTAATCTGTGCCACCTCACGCCGTTTTGAGAGTAGTTAGGTGTTTTAGGACTTCACTCTAGCGGTATCTGGTATACAATATGGATGGATGTGTGTTAAATGTGAGCGCCGACTGCCAATTCCACGGCGACAGCGTGGACAAAAAAAATGTTCAGCAGTGTGGCCGTGGGCCTTAATTTTTTCGACAGTGCGCCGCTCATAGATGTCGCGTGCGTGCGTGTGTATGTGTGCTTGCGTGTGTCATAGGTCTAGTGCGTGCGTGCGTGCGTGTGTATGTGTGCTTGCGTATGTGTATGTGTGAGTACGTGCATGCAGCTGTATGGTGTACTGACTTCCTCATGACGTGTGCGGGCGGCGGGTCCTGCTCGAAGCGCCGCAGCCAGTAATCCGCGTCCTTGTAGCCTTCCACGAACAGCTGGAACGAGCCCGCCTACACACACAAAGGACATATTAATAAGCGGTAAAAATTGAATGAATCGTCATTGAGATCTGTATACCCGTGTACACGGGTCCACGGATCTTAATTACACGCGGGCCCGATCCGTCCTCGACGTATAGTGGCGATCTGAAGCGTTGTCTCTAAGAGCTACGATTTGTTTCAACTCAAACCGGTTCGAGCGGGTCGGCCCGATGAAATGAAATGGAATAATTTATTTCTGCAAGTAGGCTCAATACCTAAAAGTACAGACTATAGTCTTTCTTTCTTTTGGCGCTTCGGCAAATGACATTCTGGTGAGAAGAAGCGCCGGAAGAAACTCACCATGTGCATTCAATACCCGAACGGAGCCGAGACACGTGAACCCGAACGCAGACCCGGCAACGGATCTTAGCGGGTTCGTGTAATTCGGGACCCTAGTACCGCCGGGGTTAATTAACACGGTTTAACATATAATAAGTAACACGGATATCGGGGGCCTTAGTTTGTAGCCGCATTATTATTGATCGTTTCTAATACCGGCACCGATATGTTGTCACCGATATTCCTTGTACTTTTCACTCTACCGTGATGGGAAAAAAGGGACAGACAAGGGGTGGTATCGTATCGGCTAATAAAGAGACGCTCAAAGCCTGAAAGAAAGACTATAGTCTGTACTTTTAGGTATTTAAAAAAAATCGGTTGTCTGTAAAGTCGGTTTACTGACAATAGTCGAACGTGATAACGTTGACCTTGACCCTGACTTTGACTTTGACTTCGACTTCGACTTTTTTCCCAATAAGCTGCTACAATGACATTGACACGCTAAAATGATGGCTAAGTGGCCAGTGTAAATATCTGCCGTTCCACGAATATAATGTCAAAGATTTGTTTTAATAATTTTTAAACTACGATTAAAGCAGGCGTAAAACGGAACTGCCAAAGCAGCATCCACTATTTAAATTTAAAGATTTTTGCCAAACTCAGCAGTGTATCTTGTCATTCAATAGAGATTTTGACAGCCGTATCTTAGGGAATAAGGGCTAATTTATTAACAATTTGTAAGAAACTATCGTCTTAACGACTTAAGTGCTGGAATAATTTAAAGTACCTATTTGACAGGTAACGGCCCTGCAAGGTAACGGCCCCGCAAGGTAACGGCAAATGACGTCACACTTTTTCGTGCGTGCAGCCCGGCTCCATCGAATTATAAGACGTTATCACGTCAAAAGGTAAACAAAAAACCACGCGACTTGGGTCGTTCAGCCAGTCTTATTGTGTCACAGATACAAAACGTTACTTTGATTGAATCAACGACCCGCGTCACGTGGTTTTTTTGTTTGTGGTGTGGACAAATAGTAGTAGTGTGGTGAATATATCTATAACTAGGTATGCACTCGCATCTTAATGCGTAAGTATCTATAGTAAATTGGACAACTTTTTTTTTAAATACCCAAAAGTACAGAGTATAAGATGTAGCTGAAGGGGTATCGGGGTTTCGCGGTTGTTGGCAGCAGGCCCATTCCGTTTAAGTACCTCGCTTATTTATGTACACTTTAACATAAACAGACATATTAATTCTCCAAAACTATCCCTAACACTAAACAAGTATCTATCCTCAAGATGCATCTTTTTCGTCAGCTATTACTGCATATATAATGCAACTCCAGACAAATTTTCATATTTCTTTACCCTAGGTCCTAGTTATTTGACCTAAAGTTACTTTATACTCGAGAAAACACCTTTTTTCGCCAAAACTTGAGGGTAGAATCTTATAAAATTAAAATAGCCATAAAATAAAATATACAATATAATAGTGGAAACCGAAGACAACGTTGATGCACTGTTTACCTTCGGCGGCAGGCCCATCCTGTTGAAGCGCAGATTGGGGAACTGCTCGGTAATGGCGCGCTTGAGCCGCGAGCGCTCGCGGTCTATCCGCAGGTAGTTAAACGTCTCCGACACTAGCTTCACCACCTGCAACAACACAAGATAGCAAACTTGATTCCTTATCAGTGGCGTGGCTTCCAAACAACTCGATTCCTACCGGCTTGCCTAATATCAGGCATTTGAGCACCTTATTTTACAGCTCTTAAGGAAAATGTAGGCCAATCTGCACCGGCTTGCCCAAGGATATCTCCACGCCACTGTTCCTTATGCCTGGAAAAGCTCCGAAACGGCAACGGCAGTATAGGCTATTTGAAGACGGATCAAATCAGCTTCTTTTTATGAAGTGTCAAAACGCTCAGATAGTACTCAATCTAGTATGAGATACTGCATTGTGACGTCATATTCGACATGGTGCATTAGTTTTTGTTATTTTAAAATCGTTGGTGGCAGGAAAATTTGTTAAATTGATTTATCCGGGCAGTTTTGGAATCGTAAACTAAACCTAACCGTTTTGATTGTTGTCAAATACCCTATTGAAGCATATGACTATATAAGAGTTTTCACTTGCCACGCTTAGACTTTGGCCACTATCTTATAGAAATACGTCACAATTAAACAAAAAAAGTCAATGCAGAAGCTCAATCCGGGAATCTATTATATCTCGGTTGCGTTAAGTTTGCATGTGGTTGGTATGTGATGCCAAGGAAACCAGGTGCAAACTTAGCTCAACCGGTTAATATGAAAAATTTAGGATGAAGTTGGCACGGGTGCCAAAAATCTGCTAATTCTGTGTATGGGAATACACAGAATTAGCAGATTTTTGGCATTTTAGCACATAACAAACATAATTAGAGGGTATGCGTTACTCAGTTTGAATTTTCGCAAAATCTCGGACACCATATGATTGTACTTAAGTCAAACAAAATAAAAAAACTCGTACGCTTATAAATAAGGTTGATTTTTTGCAAAAATATTAATATAGACAAGACATTGTCTTATTTTGATTGGGGCGCTATCAGACCAACCGATAAGCGTAAACAGTGGGCGTATCGATCCCCAAGTTTGCTTAATTTTCGTTTGGGTGTTCTTGACTCGGATGAGTGGGTTTTATTTAGGTAAACACGAAATAATCTTGCCATATTAAATGGATGTTTACAAAATCGACATAACTGACTAAGCTTGTTGACACTTAGGGTGAAGCTACATCTATCAGCATCGAGCAGCATTTTCTGTATAGAGAAACGTCATTTAGTATGGCGACGCGTTCGCATTTCGCATGCGTAAGCATGCTTACGCTTCGCCATACTAAATAACGTTTCTCTATACAGAAAATGCTGCTCGATGCTGATAGATGTAGCTTCATCCTTACTGTCATTAAAAATATTTCTCTATAAATATCAACCAGTCTAGTCAGTTATGTTGTTTTTGTAAACATCCCTACAATTGGTTACTTGACAACTTTTTTCTGTGACATGTTATAGAAAAACCTCTCAATAATAGAAATATTAGTGAAAAAAAACACTTCAATATCATTAAAACTCACCGAGATACTATAATGTTACAATCACATTTTTAGACTTTCCCAAAAACGTACCGAAGCGCTTCATACTGAAGCCCAATGTAACGTGACATCACGAGACATACATTGTTTGGGGAAATCAAGAACTTTGTTCTGCAACTATGTTAAAACATGCGTTTATCGTAACGGTTTCATAACAAAAGTTATTATACATTTTATGGGTTATTTCATGGCATTAATAGTTTTTAATATTTTCTTTCTTTTCAAATGGACTTTCCCACCCAACTTTGCAGGCTCATTAAAAAGTTACACGTTAGGTATCAGATTTAAAACTTAAACATATTCACTTATTTTGCTTATTTTAACAGGATCTTACATAATTTTTACAAATTTCGGTTAGTCAAGTACCCAATTTGATGCTTATGTGGAGGCTTGAGCAGGGTCGGACCGGGCGGAAGGCTCCGGGTCCGGCTCCCCAGAAGCCCGGGGCCCAACAACCACAAGCCGGGGGCTTGCGGCAAGCCCCGCAAGCCAGGCTCGCGGGGGGCCCGCGCAGAGCCCGGGTAGCAAACGCCACCTCGACTATACTAATATGTATAGCTAGTCCGACGCTCGCCTTGAGAGCCGGAGTGAACAACAGACTATATATAGTGCGACTACGCTAACTTTGCAGAAACGATCTAATCCCAACCAAACTAAGCAATGCTTGTATACATGTACATATACATAGGTCGAATTTTGTCATTTTACATTAATAGTCTTATGGAACAAAATAAATCAGTAAATTCAGCCCCTCCTTATAAACATGTCATTACTTGAGGAAAAGATATCAGAAAGGAAAAAAAAGCTAAAATGGAAACAAAGGGTAATTTTTTGGTCTCGTAGTCGCTTACCATCAAATACTGCGAAGGTTAATTGCTGTTTAGTTAAAGGATTTTAAAAAGTTAGTAAAACTATCTTAGTCACATTTATTAGTGCTTGTTACACACTTGTAGTTTTCATTTAATGAATATCTCGGAAAGTAAGCGTTTTTCGACTATGCATCACATAACTTTTTTTACTCCTAATAGTTGTTAGAATCTATAGTTAAAGTTTGTCGGGTTACTCGGGCCGTAAGATAAATTGTAGATCTATTTGTGCAAAACTGACCCGGCTATTTATTTGAGTAGGTACGTAAACACTTTACTTTATACTTTATACACTTATACTTTATATACTTATACGGAAAAATATTTGCCAAACTAAGTATCAAAACTAATTAATCATCTTGCTTGTGATGTTGCCATATGTATTTTTTTAATAAAACCTTTTTCCGACCTCTGCAAAGCTTAGCGTGATCGCACTCTACCAACCTATAAATTTCAGTAGCCCATTTCACGAAGCTACGAATATAAGTTACAAGTACTTCAGGCTTGTAAAACTGTAACTTGTAGCTTCATGAATCTGACATATAACACGTAATTAAACAAACATATCTGACCTAAAATCAGCTAGGAAGCCTGCGAGGAAACCCACTCGATTATAAACCGCAGGCGGTGTGCGTCACAGCACTTTAAATATCAGCGAAGTCACTTTTGCAACGTTAAGGCAACGCCACGAATCTTAGGTCGCGGTCTGAACCCTAGAGTGCAGGGAGGCGGCGAGAGACGTCAATCCAAGCAACACCCTATATTTGTTTTTTTTTTTTTATATAGAAAACGCTTGCTATAACCCTCTGCACGCTGGCGTCCAGACCGCGGCCTTAGAACAACACGGAAGGGAGTTCTCATAGCACATTTATCCAAAAGCAGTCCGCCATTTTTTGCGGGAGAATCTTCGAAACGTAATCTTACTTACACGCCTCAATAAAAATTGTTACTTTGGTTGCGTGGCACACAAAAGCTACATCGCGCGCTTGAATGTGTGCGCGCCGTGTACGAACGCAGTACAAGCAAAGTTTTAAGAATGCGTAAGAATGCTCTTAAACGGCCGAAGTTGGACTACTTGTTCGTCTTTATATAAATAAGTACTTTGGCGGTACTCTAAGTCACGATCCGACAAGTTTAGGTTCACATGATGTTTACGATCTGGATGCTACGGGAAGAGTGGATCTTCTGGGTAAGCGTGCTCCATCAGAGATCTTGTCTGTACTTTCCATCAATTGACACCAAGTTCAAACGCGAACCCATTAACGTGGGACCAATGCTTTTCTAAATCCAGTTCTAATAAAATAAAACCCACGAGGAGTTGAGGACCTCCTCAAATATTATAGACACATGTACCTACAGCAATTTCGGTATTTTTAAGTCGTTTATTTTTAAGCTTATTACTTAGAAGTTTTTACCAAAAATATGTCGCACAGTGGCACCGCTGTGACCATAATTTACGATTGTAATATAATCAGGTCAAATTGAGATTCAGTATCAGTTGCGTGCGCGGCTAGAATTGTCGCGGCGCGGGCGTATAACAATAACTATGCAAATATATCCTTACTCATATTATGGACGAGAAAGTGACTATATCTGTCCTGTGCAAAATCCAGATTTCCCAAAGTGGCCAACATTGACCAAACGGGACACAGACCAACCAAAAAAAAGACTATATCTGTCCGTCTGATAAATTTTTGCCAAAACCGATATTTGATGAAATTTTCTTATGAAATCTATACCAAATTTGCAAAGATCATCAAACTTCCGGAGTGGGAGCTTGTGACGTCACTCCTAGGTAAAAACTGTACCATAGAGTGACGTCACTCGAAACTTCTAAGCACTCTATCCTCGTCATTTTTGTTTGTCAAACAAAAGAAAAAATACGTGTACAATATTTTTTAATAATGTAACTGATGGACTAAACAGTTTTTTTACTAGCCTATTCTGACGTCATTAAATTGTGTTATCAAATCACGTACTACTCGTATTAACAGATAAAGTATTGTAAGCCGCAAGCTTAATGACGACAGTTTCCCCAGACATTGGTGTAGTTACATTGTTTACGTCACTCCTGGCCATAAAGTGGCAATAACCGCCCGCTATGCGCGTGGAAAATCCCACTTCATGGCAAGGGGAGACGTAAAATGTTGTACTTACCACGGGCGGTAATAAAGAAAGCCTCAGATCGCATATTTATCACCATTGCTTTCAAAAATTAAAAAAGTATTCGAAATCATGACTCTTTGATAATAGTACTTCCTATAAAACATTCTCGTTAGGTAATTTTATCAAGGTGGACGGATGACCTGGTTAGGGTTGCGACAAAGTATAAAGACAACCAAGTAGTTCGTCTTCGCCGTTTAGGAGCGCGCGACACCTGCGCGTGCCTAAGGCACAGGGCTGCCGCTCGTCGGTTCTGTAAAATACCTACTTACTACGAACGTAACTTTTATTATGCTGACCTCGATCGAACGAACAATCGTTGGAGGTCAACCTAGTAAAAGTTACTTATTTCAATATGAAAGTATCTGATCGCACACATCTGATGTTAATGTTATTAAGTATATTTAAATAAATTAGTATTGGTACGTGTACATGTAAGTAATGCAACGATATTTCGGCTCGTTTCATAAAACCACTCTCGTGTTTAAGGCATTTTATGTGTCAGTAGAATCAACTACTATTTAATTAGTACACGTTTAAAAAATCTGTTAATTTTACTCATCACTATCAAACAAAATAATTATCTACTTATTTAATTGGTATAGTTTGATCACAAAACTATCAAACATTCTATAAACGAAAAATATAACATTTATATAGGTACTAATAAAATACACACCTTTCGGGATCCTTAGGAATGCAGAAATATGACAATTCTGGATTTTGCGCATTATTCTTCAAACATCCGAACCGAACACACTGCAGTATATACGTCTTCTATACTTTGCTTCGTCCGCAGACATTTTGAACGTTCGACCGCTCGCGACGATTGCTCAGCCTTGACTAAGCACGCGGCGATGCCTGCCTGTGGTGCGTCCGTACACGGCACGCACACATGCGCGCTCCCGATGTACCTTTTATCGGAACAAAAACTACCGTATACCGTGGTTGCGGGGACTCGCTGGATGCGGTTCGCTTCTATCCGGCCCATTTGGAAATCTATTGAGGAGGCCTGCGTCCTATGGCTGAAATGATGATGATGATGCATTTTATCAATTGTCCTATACTTGTTATATTACACTCACCCTGGTCTTTGGCACTATCTTGAGGCCGATCTTGGAGTCGACGAGGCTGGCGCCGGCCTCGGACAGGTAGCCCTGGTTGGGGATGAGGCAGGAGCGGCCGAAGCAGCAGGGACAGCACAGCTTGTGCATCCATTTCGTCCATTTGGGGTTCAGCCGCCCGTACGGCTCCTCGTCTTTCGGTTTGAATACTCCTATTATTTTCTGTGAACGCATAACGAGAAAAGTTTAGACAACATTAAATATAGATGGAGTGACACAAGGTATATGAAGTAGTGTTAAGGTAAGGTATATTGGGCTTATAGAAGAGTCTACACCGTGGGCCCGTATAACCCGACCAACTTTAACCATAGATTCTAACAACTATTAGAAGTAAAAAAAGTTATGTGACGTATAGTCGATTAACGCTTACTTTCCGAGATATTCATAATTTTTAAAATAAAAACTCCCAGTGTGTAACAAGCCCTAATAAATGTGACTTAGATACTTTTACTGATTTTTTAAAATCCTTTAACTAAACAGCAATTAACCTTCGCAGTATTAGATGGTAAGCGATTACAAAGCCAAAATATTAACCTTTCGTTTCCATTTTAGCTTTTTTTTCCTTTTTAATAACTTTTCCTCCAGTAAGGACATGTTTACAACGAGGGACTGAATTTACTGATTTGTTTTGTTCCATAAGACTATTAATGTAAAATGACAAAATTCGACCTATGTTGATATAACGTTATTTACTTGTAATACCATCAGGAATACGTGGTTAAAGTTGGTCGGGTTGTACGGGCCCACGGTGTATATTGGCTATGTTGGCTCGGCCACTTGGAGAGGATGGAAGTCGATCGTACGGTAAAAAAGCGTATATGGGGCGATGAGTGGAAAACGTCAGGTTAGCCTCAAATATCACTGAAGCGATGAAGTCCAGAAAAACCGAAGTGCCCTCAAAACACTGGACTGTCGTTATGTAGCACAGAATAGAGAAGATTGTGTCGGAGGTAGGGATTGCAATCGGTTATTGTTAGTATGGAAAAAACTCGAGTTTAACCGAAACAGAGCTTTTTCCATACAAAAAAACCGAGTTGCATTCCCTAGTCGGAGGCCCACTACAGACCATTCATTTTTGTCTATGATAGTAGGCCTGTGCCCAGCAGTGGGACGTGTACGTGGCTGATGATGTGCGTCGGAAGCCAAAATCGATTCAGGAAATTATCGATTCAGTACGTAATGAAGTATTGCGTATTAATAACGTAGGGATGACGCATTTCGCTATATATTATCGAAAGAGGTCACGACACGAGTCTCGTCGCTTCTTAATTTTTAGCAAACTATACTTAATTATGCATATTTTTCTTTAAAACCGTGTGATCGTATGAATATGAAATTAAATATTGGGATTCGTCATGCATCAATTTACTTTGCCATAAAACCGAAGAAATTCTGTGATACAATTATATTTTCTAAAGTTCAACCTAATTGATTTGCCAATCATTAGTATCTTCAGCCGAAAGACTTCACTGATGGACATAGGTCTCCTCCAGAGAACGCCGCTTGCGCCGCCGGCATCCTGCAGACTCCAGCGATCTTCACGAGCTCACTCACGCTAATTGCCAATCGTGGAGATGAAATGAGGCACTCGCAGGCAAAATAAACTTGGATGTTGAAGCAAATCACACGTGCATGATACATGTACGTGTTGTTTCCGACGCACCAAATAAGGGAACGAATCTCTAAGTTCTCTTAACCCCGCGTAGGATGTTTCTGTACGCTCTGTTTCATTAACTTATCTGATATGAACCAGATATGCAAAAAAGAAAAGAGCCAATAATTATAAAAAGACCAGATCGCATATTTACGACCCTCCACTGCGGCTGAGGCCACATACATATCCTTTATTTTACCGACCTAGGGATGTAATGTACAAACGAAGCCACTGTTAACTGACCACCCATAGACTTTAGTACGTTGCAATAAACTTGACACCCTACTACAAATGTACAGTTAACAGTGTGTTCGATTGTACCTACTACTATTTTGACGTGTTCTTAAAGCCTGTCGTCAAATAATATAGCTGCTTGAAATATAGCACAAAATATGGGGAATAACAGTCCAAAAATGAGTGGGCGTGGTTTCAAATATAGCACAAAAGTGACAAAAGTATGGGGAAAAAACTGTCCAAAAATGAGTGGGTGTGGTTTCATTTTTTGACATGTTCTAAAGGGACTAAAAATAGCTTTGATTTTCACTTCTCTTATTTACTCAACACTTGAAAGTCGCATATACGAGACAATATTGAGTCAGTCAATGCATGCATTATTGTATGCAAAACAAATCCATTCAATAATACCACTGAATCACTGCTACTCAGACCTAAAGATTGATAAACAGAATCTTCACAGAACTTTGAGTAACCCAGATGCGATAGCAACCTTGGACGCGTTCATGTGTTTTCATTAATTGACAATGATGAATTTCGGCGAGTAACTTCGTCGAGCTAAAGATTTTGCGTGTCCCCAAAATTAGACTTTAAATTTAACCATAGAGGTCGTTTTACTTATCATTTTATACCGGTTTCGGATTGTCCGCTTGTTGTGAAGGCAAACCCTGTGTTTGAGCATTTATTTTTTCCTTCATAAAAAAAACATGTCCTAAGCTATGTGAAAAATGGTCCAAGCCACACTCACAAATAATAAACTGGATCAAAGTCAAAATACAAATATCAATCATCAGAGCGGTCTCTATCAGAATTAGGGGAACGAGAAGAAGGATAGGAAGATTTGGATGCGAAAATGGCTGTGGAATACCCATCCTGGAGCACTAGATTTCTCTTCTTTTTACCACATAATTGTGTCTATAATACTTTGTTTATCAGCATTATTTAACGTAATAAAATAGTTTACACCCTCAAAAAAAAAATCTTTCCTTATACCAAATTAAAAAATGATTACCGTGGAGTTAAATCTTGTCCTTTTGCTAATAAACAGTAGTCTTTCACTTTTGTTAATATTGTTAGACTTGCCCTGTTTGTTCATCGAAATGTATGGAACGATAACATCTAACAAAATTGACGTTGAAACTTGGCCCACAACGCCCACTTTTTAAAATCAATACGTCTTATGTATCAAGTGGTATTGATAATGATAACCAACTTAATGTTTACTATGTGTGAGTCTAAAATCATTTATGACAAGTATTATTATTAAGCTTGAGAAGTCTTCATTTTGGTTGCATATCGCTTAAAAGACAAAATTCTGTGATTGGTTATAAAGCCTACTGACGTGAGTCTTTCATTTGCCGCCACAGTTTTTTCTTCAGTACTAAGTGCTAGCTCCGCCCCGTTAGTACTTATTCCGTGGGGCCGATTTTGAGGGTTGGGATCATAACGACTACATTGTCAAAACGACCAAATCATCATAAGGTCCAGATCTCTAAAGGACCATCTCTTTAGAAAGCCCATATCTCAGAATGACTAGGTAGCAAAATGACTACTTCTTGAGAAGACCACATCGTTAATAGTCCACATATCACAAAGACCAGGGAGCAAAACGACTAGTCTGTGAAAATACTATTTCGTTAATAGACAAAATCTCAATAAGACCAGGTAGCAAAACGTCTTTGTGATATGTGGACTATTAACGATGTGGTCTTCTCAAGAAGTAGTCGTTTTGCTACCTAGTCATTCTGAGATATGGGCTTTCTAAAGAGATGGTCCTTTAGAGATCTGAACCTTATGATGATTTGGTCGTTTTGACGATGTAGCCGTTATGATCCCAACCCTACGCTAACAATTTCTTAATTAGGTACGAGCCCGCGCAGGCAGAGAGCGGTCTGGAGTTCAGAGATCCGCCTCAGATTAGAGGATATAACCAGATATTTCACTCTCGCGCGTTTACATACAAAAAACAAGAATTCTCACGCTCCACAAACGTAAATTTATGTCATAGTTATAAGTACATTAGTTTATGGACCATCTCCTATGCACATTAGTAACATATACTATGAAAGTTTTTTAAGAAACTAACACTGTTGTCTCTTAGACAACGGAACAGAATAACAAACAAGAAAAAGTTGATGCACCCATTTGTATTGTAATGTACGATGAAAATTCTGTAAAATGCCAAGCCAAGTAAAATACGCAATTAGACGGTGACACATTATCATAAACAAATAGACCATTCATTATAGATGAGTTAGCTACTGTTTGATAATAAGTATAATAGGATGTCATAACTCATAGAGTATAAAATAGTAACGATTTTGCACATTACGTCTTACATTAATGCAAGCTAAATTAGACCTAGTTTCTAATATAGAAACCTGTCAACCCATTAGACTTTATTTATCACTACATCACTGTCACTACATAGTATAAAACAAAGTCGCTTTCTCTGTACCTATATCCCTATGTATGCTTAAATCTTTAAAACTACGCAACGGATTTTGATTCGGTTTATTTTTATAGATAGAGTGATTCAAGGGGAAGGTTTATATGTATAATACATGGATTTAGTATCAGCATTGCACCCGTGCGAAGCCGGGGCGGGTCGCTAGTTTAGTATAAAAATAGAAATTAATAATTGAAAATTCAGTTGTAAGTACAGTCAAGCAAGGGCAAAGATAAATATCCACACAAAGTTCCAAAATATGTATACATAAAACCTTACTGCCATAATAATAAGACCTGTATACAGTTTTGCTTATTTTCTATATCTTTTTTTATCGCGTTTTGATGCCTTTATCTCTAAAAATATAGTTTTTAAGTTTTTGTAATGTAATGGATCGGGAAATTATATACATCTCTTTGTAAAAAAAACTGTGCCCAGTTATTTGCTTATTGCATTTTATTAATGTCATTTTATGAAATCATGTCACAATTGTTGCAATGTTTTTGAAAAGAGAAACTGGTGAGTTTCTTCCGGCGCTTTTTCTCACCAGAAGGTCATTTACTGAAGCGCCAAAAGAAAAGAATCAGACACGTAAAAGAGCCCTTAAGGCCTACTTGCAGAAATAAATGAGTTTGAGAGTTTTGATTTTGATACATATTTTTGAAACTTTGTGGTGTATACATATCGCCCTTGACCATACAACTACCATAGACAGAAACAATCTGGTTATTTGAATACAGTCTTCTACTCACCCCGCCAGGGTTCTTGACGAAGTAGGACCCGCTGGAGCCCTGGTATATCCTCTCCGGGAAGATGTTGTTGTCGATGGCCAACTCCGCCTGCCATACCAGCTCGCTGAACTGCGGGTCATCTGTCAATAAACTTACAAGTTATAGATGCATAACACAAACCAATCACTCTTATATGGGCGATTTCGCTAGAGACGAACCTTGACATCAATTTTCAAGTCCCAAAATGTATTACTTTTTTTTATACCATCGTGTAGGGTGAGGTCTTAAATTAATTGTTATGGACTTAACTTCATATACAGGATGTTAAAGCGCTTGAAAACCTTAGCATTCTAAGATTTAGGACCAACTGCGAATCATACGATGTTGCACCCGTGATCGTTTTAACAGTGAATAATTTATTGATAGTTTCAGTTTTTAATACTTTTTTTATGTTTCTATAGTTGATTGTTTATTGTCTTTCAATATAAATAGGCACAACATTTTAAATATTTGACAATTAAAAGATATTTCTGTTTTTATACTGTGATCCGGAGAGGTCGGCCGATTTGGTTGCACCCGCGATAGCACTTTAACCCTCTCTTGTAGCTATTTAAACATTTATTTTAAATTCTTATACACAAATCTGTAGAAAAGAGGTTAAAAAGTAATCCTTAAAACAATATTTTTAATAAATGTTTTTCGTTTTATTAGGAGGAGGCCTTGAATGAGTCAAAATGTTGCACCCGCGATAATGGAATCGCCCATATGGAGCATTCCAGGAACACGTTTCGTAAGGGACACTACCTTTTTAATAATTTTGACATGTAAAATTAGGAAGCTGAATGTTGGTATAGTAATATTATAACTTGGCTTTAAGATGGGTAGTGTTTCTTAGCAGCTAATAAGTTTTACTAGGGTAGGTACCATAGCGTTTCGTAAGGGACAAAAAGTAGATGTTTTCATGGAATGCTACTTATATTCAGGGCCGCGCCGCCCCTGTGTGCGAAGTGTGCAACGCACACAGGCGCCAAGGCAATAGGGGCGCCAGAATTCGAAACACGATGACAATAAAGAGGTTGCTTCATAGGTTTGCACACAGGCGCTGCCGGAGGTCGGCGCGGGCCTGCTTATATTAAAGCCGGCCAGAAATGATTGTTTATCGGAAAATGCCATTGATTACTTGAAGAACAACTTCAAGCTTTAGATTTAACCACAGAAATAGAGATAGAAGGAAATAGTTCGTCGATTTGTGTGGGAACCAAGCGTGTAACGTGTTTCGCTTGACGCCAAAAGTGTAATTTAGTGGCCTAGTTTCAGTAGTTCGGTGATTTTAGTCCGGTTCAAACAAATATATATGAACCGGACTAAAATCACCGAACTACTGAAACTAAGCCAATTTAGTGATGGAAAACATACATTTTCCATTTCATTCATATAAACCACCTAATAAATATGTGGTAATCTCATCAATTAGTTTATTTATAATCACCACTATTAAGACTGCTACTGTTACAGTTTTAATCACCAAAAATATAAATCTATCTAGTTGCCACACTTTTGTTTATTACAACAGAGCTAGTTTTTTAATTAATACACATTCTCTAGAACCTGTTTATCAGAAACTAGTAGAATTAACATATTTATCTACAGTAAACCATTTTGGAAGTATGTTCTATGTCAACTTCAATGATTGAAAATATTATACTTCTTTACAATGCTATTGCACCTATTGTTAAAACTTATTTTATTTACAAAAATAACATCTGTACATAGTACTATTACTTATTCTGAGATATAGTCAAGTTGCCTTTAAAGTTGTGAAACGGAGAAGCTTCAATTGCTTTATTTTATTTATTTTTCTTTTTTTATTTATTTATTTATATTCACATTACCAATACAATAGATTAGCACAGTGAAAATTACAAATTAATATTTTTTTTCACAATAACACATCACAAAGTCACTTTATTGAATTCATTCAATAAACAGCGGAATACATTGATTCTCACAGCTACCTGGCTGATCTGGGCTCTGTTCACTATGAGGATCATACATGTAAAACTACAGGCGGCTTATTGTAGTGCAAAATTAGTTTCAACAGGAAAACATACAGGAAACACGGATATTTATAACAAAGTGCTATTAGAAACAATTCATTTACTATATTTGAATTTTTCTTAGGAACGCAATAAAGGTGTATGTGTAGTAAAAATACAACTTTCAGTATATGTAATACAAAAATTAAGTTATTTGTACACAGTTGTGAGGGAAGCATATGTCAGTAGTCTCTGATATCTCATGGTTTGTGAAAAAATGAAGTTACTAATGTCGATCACATTTCGATATCAATGGACTGAAATCAATAATGGGTTTCAACAATCTTATTGTTTCCTACAAAACCTTCAGAAGCAACATATGGTGGCATTAAAGCATGAAAAATACGAACTAAACCAATGTTTTATACTGAAATCTAAGAAAACACTATGAAATGTTACAATTTATTAACTTACCGCAATGAAAAGGCTGATCCATATCAAAGAAAGTTTAAAAAACAATGGCAAAAATTGTACAGACAATCTACAATTGTTACAGTTGGCTGAAAATTGACATTGTACTTTTCCTGTAGCTATATTCACTCAAGTTGCCTCAGTAAACATAATTTTTCTAATGAATTAAACATAAGTGTGAAGTTGAAGATGAATTATGCTAAAGTCAGTAGCAAAACAATGCCAAATTATAATCACCTTGTATTCAGGGATGTATACAGAACACCAAGGTCAATTTTACTATCTATACACCTACGTCATTGGATTATAAAATAAACAGACTGTTTAGAAGCCATATAACAGCCTTAAGGAAGTCAAACAAGTATTTTTAGAAAAAAAACCGAGCACAATCGATTTAAACTAAGAATGATTAATTCCCATATGCTCTGCGAGTTCAAACTTGTGTTAAATGCAAGAAAATAGGCGGATACATGACTCAGTGATAAATAGTACGTAATTACCTGGGAAATGGTTGTAGGATACTTCGAAGTCGCCACGGCCGCCCAGGAGCGGCTGCGACTCCCTGTTGACCCCCGGAGAATCCACGTTGCCCTCGAAACCGACCTCTGGCACTAAACAGATTTCCTCAGCACTACTGGACAGAGATACCACGCCGTCATCCGGCAGCGTAAGTGGACTGTGCGGCTTGTCGAAATCGAGGTTCAACAGAGTCTCTTCCGTACTCATTAGTAATGTTAAACAGCAATACTCTGCCGAGCCTCATTTAATTCGTCTTGTAAATTCTTTGTTCCACAATCATTTACACAAACACGACCACTTCATTCATTGTAGTTGGCCACAAACTATAGAGCAGTGCAGTGTTGCCAGGGCCATTGAGTCATAAGTAACGTTTTGTTTCTCGTAAAGTAACATTTTTGATGCGAATGTAACATTCTGGTGAAAAAAAATAAAACAACATTTCAGCTTTGACAGCTGTCAAGATTAAGGGTAATAAGAAAAGAACAAAGACTTCTACATACCTTTTATACTACAAAGCATATATGTGACATTCCGCGCATAAACTTGTACATATGTGACGTTCCGCAGGTAAAGGTACCTTATGGATATTGTATTGTCGCTTGCGTCTTTCTATCTTGATGTCCTATAGTAACGGAGTAGGATACGACGCAAGCGACAATATCCATAAGGTACCTTTACCTGCGGAACGTCACATATGTACAAGTATCGAAACATTAGAATATTCAGAATTTACATCTTCATCGTTTTGAGAGTTTCCATGCAAACAAAATAAAATTGTTTACGAAATCATTTACTAATTTTACGCTTTTTTTCTAAAAACATGATTCACTGGTCAGTTTCTAAATTGAATAAACCGATATACTATGGCATACCGTTAATAAGTAGGTACATAAAAATTGGCAAATTGATACCCACCGAATATGATTGGATACACAGGTACTTTATTCCTGCTCATTTAAATTTTGAATCATCCACACACTGTCTTCACTAATCACAGTAAGTAAACAAAAACCAATATGGCCATTATAGCGGGCGAGCGCGGCCGGAAATTTGGCGAAATTTAAAGTTCGTAAGCTGACATCGCTTACTCAAACTTAATTTGACATAAGAGCGAGAAGAACGGAAAAACACGAACTATGAATTTCGAACAGATACGACTATACTTAGTACTCGTAGTATTGAAACCTTTTTTGGGTGCGTTCAGAAATTAAGAATATTTTTTTTTTGTTTACAAAACAATATTATTAAGAAAAAAGTTACGATCTAGAAAAGTAACGAAATTTGCTTAGGAATCAAAAATTACTAACATGTAACGTGAGAAGGTCAAAAGTAACGCAAAATGTTACAAATGTTACCAAACGGCAACACTGGAGCAGTGACAAATTCGCAACTGACAGACAGATGACGAAATTTCCATAGAGTAATGTTTTTTTCTGGCTAGTGCAGTGAAGCGAACCGGTATTGACCATTCGATGACAATAACAAAATATTTTGCTCGATTATTTCAGAAAACCACTCAGCATATTTAGATTTTTGACGATAAGACATCATTTTGCATATCTTTAGACTTGCAAAATCCTAGAATCCCCATTTTATTATGAGCTTGCAGTTTATAGTATACAATAGGGAATATGCATGATATTTTTTATTTACTTTAATAAAAGCTCATTCATACAAGAAACAGTAGGAAAAAATATTTTTCAAATAACTATAAAAATAATCAAGATATAAGACAACAAAGATTTATCTCTATCTCTTTCTAACAAAACAGAATATAGTATGGAGATTGTATGGCGGCCCTGTACTATGACGTCATAGTCCATATCGGATCTCTCTGTCTAATCGCTGTCTGATTAGTGCTTTAAAATGTTTATGTCTTCCGTATTTCTCGTTCGATTTTAAATTTATTTTGACTTTATGTAATATTTTTTACGGTATTTTCATATTTTGTTAAGCAATGTGTTAAAAGAAATTCATGCATATTCCCTATTTTCTATGAAAGATCCTTCTATTTTCTATTATGTCTACTAGGTCAACACTGCCTGTATTAAAATTATAGGCGTATAATGGGTGTTCTTTGTAGTTTTCAATTTTATGTAATTATAATCATGTATACACATTTGATCATCATTATTTAGTATCTCCTATGTCTTCAGGTCATTTATAGGCTATCGATCTTCCGACCCTACCCGAAACAACTACCAAACCTACTTGTTTGAAAGATGTATTTTCTCATAAGTAAAGCAGTCCTAGGTAGGCAATGTTATACAAAAGAGATTGCCTCTAGTTCTTTCACGAGAAAATAACTGTTTACCCAAAGATGATGGGAAAGGTAATTTTTAGAGAGAAAACGATTAAGTGTTGGAATAAAACCTCCTTGTAGTAGTTAGCAGTTTATGAAATAAACGGATTGATGTCACTCGCTAAATAACGTGTCAGGTTATGGGCTAGCCGTCCCTTAAAATAAAGAAAATAAAATGTTTTTAATGTCTTAAAAGCATAAAAAAGTGGTTTCTGTAGAAACATAAAATAAAGTGAATTGCCGGAAGCAATTATAAAAATAAGAACCGTAAAAAAAGAGAATAATAATTATGTCAGACCAAAATTTGTTTATTGACATCCTACAAGACACCGACAGCTACCAAACATGGAAATTTCAAATAGACATTCTTTTTGACTCGAAGGGATTAGGGGAAATTATAACTGGAAAATGTACAAAAACTGAAGATAATAAATTCAAAGAAAAGGTGTATGCTAACAATGGATTTAAAATAGATTATTGTTCAACCGAAAATCAAACAGCAGATATTTTAACCAAGGCTCTAGATAAAGTAAAGTTCTTGAAACATAAAAATAGTATAATGTTAACTTGTTAAGAACTTTTAGGATGAACGTTTTTGGTGAGTTAATTCGCCCTGGTTAAAAGAACTTAACTGCGTTACGCCTCTGCTCAATTGGACTATGTTTTTATTCAATCTGTTGATGTTATTTTTATAATTTTATATTAATAACTTGTATTTTATAAACATAAAATTAGGAGAGGGTGTTGGAATAAAACCTCCTTGTAGTAGTTAGCAGTTTATGAAATAAACGGATTGATGTCACTCGCTAAATAACGTGTCATTAAGTACCTACCTTCTAACTAAGACGAGTAAGGATGAATCGACTTTATTATGCCCAGTCATTTGACCTAGGAAATTGGGTTTAAACGGGGCGAGAACTCGTATGCGATTTTTATCTCATTGTGGCGATTAATCGATCAAGATCACCTAGGTAGCCCGCAATGTAATTAAACTCGCATACGAGTTCTCGCCCCGTCTAAATGGGGCCTTATTGAATGGATATCGGTGAAGATCGATATATTAAATAAATACTTATACGATTAAAACTAACCACTATGTATACTATACCTACTTATATGGTGCTAAGTTCGCCTTTGTATTGTATGATTTTATGTGCAATAAAGTGTTTACATACATTAATTAGATAGGTACATCGAATACACTGTGAACTTTTTTGCAACGTGTTAAAGTCAGGTGGTCAGTTAACAATGGCTTCGTTTGCACTTGGTTAGGTAATCAATGTTTTCATTATTAGGTACTAAAAAGGTGAAAACCTAATAATATACGAATAAGGGTGCCAGAATGCGCTGGCTCAGCCACGTAGAAATAATAGGATAGGGGAGGATCGGGTTGTGAAGAGATACACAGAGCACAGGGCAGTATTCTGGAAGACTGCTCAGGTACCGTTGAAAGATATCTTACTCTGCTTCAACTGCCAGAATGGCGTGAGGAGGTTCTGTAGCACAACTGTGACACGCGACTCTTTGTCGAGCGACAAATGCTACCTATCTCTTTCCACTCAATATCGTGTGACAGTGACAGGTGAAGCTCTGTCGCGCGAGAAACGAAGTCGCAGACAGTTATGCTAGACGTACTGGACAGAAACCAGCTGTGGCGCTCTCTGGGGTCGGAGGTCAAGATCCACTTTGAGTATTTTGAGCCAGTTGAGTGTGCAGTAAAGTAAGTAAGTAAGGGTGCAAGGAGAATTTATCGGTTTAAAATAAAAAAAAATTGAAGTTGAACATTGGCATGTTTACTTTTTAGATACCTAAGCAATTTTATACAATTTCCAAATAAAACATTAGTAGGTACCTAAAATAATAACAATAAGTAATGTAAAAAAATACTTTGAAAAACCTAGGTACTACCATACAATGGTACACAATAAGATAAGGTATGTTCTTCCCGAGAGTGAACTTGCCTACGCCACGATAATGTTGCCATTATATACCGAGCCCGACCCTCTCAAGGTGGTCCGGGACTAGCGACCTGGTTCGATCCCAGGCGCCCCCGGCCCTCACCTAGTCCGACCCTCTCAAGGTGGCCCGGCCAAGCGACCTGGTTCGATCCCAGGGTACGCCACGGCCCAACATGGTAAAAAAAAACCCATTATATACCTACCTATGCGCTTCTAGTACATTACACAACTAGGGTGGTAAAACGAAGAAAGGCCGGGATCGCAGATGTTTGCGGCCCGAGCTGCAAGCGGGGGACATAAATATGCGATCAAGGGCTTTCTTTATTACCGGGTGTTGCGTACCTGCATCATTTTATGACTACCTATATTGGGCCAGAAAGCGGCTTTTTCCGTACGCGTAGCGTGCGGTAAAAGCTACTTTATGGCCAGGTGTGGCATAAAATATATTTAAGATAAGACGTAGCCAAGTTCACACGACATCATCAGTTTGCACGGAAAAAACATTCCTGGTTTTAAACCATGGGTACTAACCAGGGGCGTATTTACCCTAGGGCCATCCGGGCCATGGCCCGCCCGGGGCGCCAATCCGCCAGGGATATGCATAACCTCCCCTGGCCGGTTGCATTTTGTTTTGGTTTTGGCGCCATTCAACCAACTTTTACTTCTTCTGGGGCGGCGAAATTAAATGGCCCGGGCGCCAAATTTCAAAATACGCCCCTGGTACTAAATAGTACCTATTCATGGTTGCTATTCGGCTTTTGGTCTTATAGCAACGGAGTAGTAGCAGTAATTATAATAGATAGAACACAAACGAAGCTAAAATTTATGTTACTAATAACAGGGTAAGAAAAAGAAGGTATAGGATCACGACACTCGAGACAGATCACCCGATTTTATGGAGCTAGTCTAGTACCTAAAACTGTGAAAAGTCCGTGCAGACATGAACCTCAAGGGGCAAATGCTTACGAATTTAAGACCGCTCAGCCCTAGTTTGACGACAACTTCTAAGGAAATCAACTATCATTGGAATACTCCGTGTCAAAGCCTTGCGAATTCCCATAACCTTCGAATTCCTTCTCAAACGTTCCCTTATCAGAATAGCCTTGTTTCCCGTACACCCCTTTCTTCAGATTATGCTTGATGTGTCCTTTATTAAACCCGGCCCCTCCGCTCAGACTGTAACCGCGACCTTTAGCCCCAACTTTATTAATGGACCCCTTAGTTTCATCGTCTTCGTAGAACACTTTGTCCTTCTTATATTCGTCTTTATGATGGACACGGTGGAAGCCCCTCGATTTCGTTCCTTTTCTGTATTTCCTGTCTTCCTTTCCTTTGACACCGACAGCTTCGGCAGCCGCGCCTTCAGCTAAGGCGTAGGAGGCATCATCTTCATAGAAGCCTTCGTCTTTTGCCCCAATACCTTTAAAGAACTTCTTCAAGTCACTCACTTCTTTCTTTCCTTTCACACCTTTGGTAGCCTTATTCTTTTTCTCATAACCAGTAGTTTTCGCAGTAGTCTTTTTCTCGTCTTCAGCATCGTCAAGAAGCTTCGAGTAGTCGTCCAAATCCTCCTCCTCTACCTCGTAGCGTAAGTCGGAGAGGTCAGAGTCAAGGTTGTCGAATTCTAAAGTGCCCAAACTGACCGGCGACGAATCCGCGCAGCAAAAAACTAATATCAATGGCAGAAATGTTCGCATTGTCACGTTTTTGTGTTGCGCAATAGAACTGGGTTGCGACACTGACATACATGGAAGCCGACGGCGTTTTATACCATATTTAAGCCAAGGATGTTTTTTTCCTGAGATGGGCTGGGTTGCGGACGATTAGGCCGGTAATCGATATGGCGAATGGATGCAGCGGTTTGGATCGGTCAAGGCTTCATGTGATTATTTTTGTACGGTCATGCACACGCTCGGTTTTTACTCTAGATTGGAGCTATCTATACCTCGTCTTTTTTCTGATTATAATTTTAGCGGACATTCTCGTCCGCGTTTCTCTGTTATCATTGTACTAATTCTACTATTTACCAGTAAAATTTAAACATAATACGATAGGTACATATTTTCCCGTTCGGATTGTTTATCGTTTGTCGTTCTCCTGTAAAATAATCAAAATAAGCAGGAAGGGTCCAGTGCCAGTTTCAACATTTGAACTTCTCATGATTATAATGGCCGAAGAGCAATCAGAACCCCCCATAAAGCAACATAAGCGATACTTCACAAGTTATCACTATCAGCCTAATGCTAAAAATGAAATAGTTTGTGGCATTTTGTATCCAATTATACATGGAAGGTCAGTATACAAAGACGATACAATGAGCCTCCCAATTATACAATTTTTGTATCCAATTATACAATCTGGCAGCCCGGTCTGTATCGAAATCGAATATTACCTAAATAGGTCTGAGTCATGACCGAACTTTCGCGAAATAGGCGAATGTTATCTGTTATAAATAATTGCACAGACTACCAATTGTTAGTCCGGCTCGCGCGCCGAGGGTTCTGTCCTAATACAACCACAAAATAAGTAATACTACGACGTACAGACGTCTCTCTCTTTAACAAAACTATCGTTCTGGGCCGGACGGAACCCACCGCGTCCGACCGTCTCTCTCTATCGCATAACGCGTACTAAGGGGTGCTCTTTCTGGTCGCTGGCTAGGCCCAGGGGGTATTTACCCTAGGGCCATCCGGGCCATGGCCCGGGGCGCCAATCCGCCAGGTGCTGCATAGCGGGCAAAGCCGTCCCTGGCCGATTGCATTTCGTTTTGGTTTTGGCGCCATTCAACCAATTTTTACTTCTTCTGGGGCGACGAAACATATTGGCCCGGGGCGCCAAATTTCAAACGACAGGGGTCTTGAAGACCATGCAGCGAAATCGCGGAGTGAATCACTCCTCAACACAATCATAATTAAACATGTTCAAACTTTCATAGGTTAAATTAAATGAAAGGCCCTCTTGATACCCTTAAAGACTTTTGAAGATCCCTTAAAGTTTTAAATTCGTTTTAAGTATACAAATGTTAACGTTACCATATTATGTATTTAATTACGTGCAGTAAAGTGTTGGTATACAAACATACATTCATTCATACTCCTTTTTTGAAGTCGATTAAAAAAACCTAGATAATCCATTCCATACTTATCGTCGGCCAGGTAATCTGTGATTGATCTCTAAAAATAATATGCAACATAATGGTACCAAATACAACATTGCCAATAAAATGTTAATGTAGGTCGCCGTTCATTATCAAATGCAGCTTCTAGAAAAATGGGTGTTTGCGTACATCATATACTTAATAATTTTAATAGTTTGCTTTTGCTTGACGACTACTTCGAAGGCCCACGAACCGGTAATACTTTTTATCGATATGTCCAAGGGTAGTTATAGTTATACCTACCTAGCAGTGGCGTGGCGTTCAAAGAACTCGATTCCTACCGGCTTGCCTAATATTAGGCATTTGAGCACCTTGTTCTACACCTCTTAAGGAAAATGTTCGCCAAATCTGCACCAGCTTGCCCATAAGGATGACGGCGCATTTCGCCTCTTTGATGCTATTTCGGAACGAGATTGACAAGCTGTCATTCTGGCAAAGCGTCGTATCGTTGGTTTGCTGTTTACGGATGACTTTTTCGTACGTCAACGGAAACGCACCACGAATCCAAGCGACGAATTGCCTCAGTTCCTGTTTCTCGGCTGCCAAATCCTCACGAAGCTACGGCCAACCCTGACGTCGGCGGTGATCCGCCTTCATCAGAAGTGGTGAACAAATCTACGCCCCATGAAAATAGTGTCAATATCGTTGTTGATTATCATGGAAACGCAACGCCCGTGCACTGGTAACGGCAATACCTACCACCAGCGGCAAGAACTAGCGACCAGTCGTATGCAGCACGGCTATTACAATTACCCCGACGTTGCAGATAGATATAGAGGATTTTACTGCGTAAGAATGTGTCAAAACTCGGAACGAAATAAACCACTTCAGGATGGTCTACGCTTGTGGAATATGATTGCATTTCAGACTAAAAATGCCACAGGAAGTTGTATAGAAGTTCGTTTGTATCAGATTACGATAAAAGTACGGGTTGAGGCACCGAGTTCAAACGTGCATGCCAATACTGCGGAAGCTTAGCTGCTTACAACTTCATGTTTAGTTTTTTTTCAGATTAGACGCGAGGTGTTTAATCGGAATCTGAAGGCACGGCAGTGCCCCTGCCAAGTCGAGCAATGCACAGCCGTATCATTATTTATTTACAAGCTTTTATTTACTTAGTTTCACCTGTCCCGGTGTCTGTGTATCTGCGTGTCTGTGATCAAGTCTCGCAAGTTAAATTTGACCTACTTTGCGGTTTCCGATTGAGCTGAAAATTTGCTAGGATATTTAAATTAGATGACAATACAATATTATTATAACGTGAAGCTGATGTGATGAGGGATTCGTATGGTAATAGCCGTATAGTAATCTAAATTACACAAGATACATTCAGCGTGTTTGGGTTCATTGGATCGGTTTGGACGTGCAGTTTGGGAGTATACAGGGGGGTACAGTTGGCAGTAAAAGCTTGTTTCAAAAAATTAAACATTTTATGACAGAAATATATTTTCTCAGCTTCAGGCTACTTTCGCACCCTCTGCATCTTTGTTTTTGATAAAAATTAAAATAACTGAATGTTTCAGAAAATCAAGCCGGTTTTAAGCGATCTCAAACGGCAAATGCTAGAATTGCGGGTAAATGTCATTGGTATGGAATTCCCGGACATCGGCTAGCTGAATGAAGAAAGCGGCGCATGATTTCTTCGGCGATGCGTAAACAGTTCCCACACATACTGCAGAGAGGACTTTGACTATTATTTGCTAGATTTGCGGTTATCCAGGAAAGAAAGAGGTGAAACTTTTCGAACAACAATTGTAGAGGTATACCTGGAGAATGTCGCCCGGTGAGTCAGTTACTTTTCTACACGATAGGTGGGACATATGATTATTAAAGGAAGCTTTTTTTAGTAAATGCCCAAGTACTGTGCGCAAAACTTCCGTTTATATTGCTTAGTTTCATGTTGTACCGAAATTATGTCATGCTAGCACAGCTTAACTGACCGAGCGAGTGCAGGGCCGTGAGATAAACAGAATTTAGATGGAGTCGTCGGGTAAGGGTTGTTCGAGAGACGGTGTCGTCCGGTCCATGGCTGGTCGAAGGGACACACCGTGCAGGTTAGAGTTGTTCGAGAGAGGGTGTCGTCCGGTCCATGCCTGAAGGGCTGGTCGAAGGGACACACCGTGCAGGTTAACTCGACACGAGACAGTATCGTTGGGGACATACTGGTCGAGTTGTGAGTGCTTTGGTTGTCAGACTGTTGGAGAAAGATGCTGTCCAGTCCATGCGTGGTCGGAAGGATGCACGCTTTCTATCGCCTTACAATATTAGTCGTAGCTACACACTGCGATCAGAAAGATCACTGTTTTATGTAATACGTGGCAAACGAGCAGCCATCGTCGCCCACAAATATCTGCAACACCAGAAGAGTAGCCTATACGTTGCCAATCTTTAAGTGCCCCGTTTACCCGCTTTTTAAAGTAGCTCATGATATTTTGTGTAAAATTGGGAATTTAAATAAGACTACTCATAAATGCTAGACCTTTTCAACAAGAAAACAATTCGTTGATATTATTTTAACTCGTACGCTATTTTTTCAAAATGTCCCTTACTACTAATTTGTGCCGAACAGTAACTTCGCAACTGTAACATTTCCAGCGATTCTCTCCATGTTTGAACTCGAGAAGTGTTTTATTCTTCGGTCTAATTCTCTGTTAAAATTTCAAGAATATGGAACAGATGCTAGTCAAGCTTTGCCGAACAAGCAAACACAAGTGTTTAAATGTCTGGGTGGTCTGTTTATTAATATTATCGAATGTAATTAAAGCTAAACAGGGATGAGTTCAAGAGTAGGTAATTTTATGATACTGGGTGAATATTTGACAATTATTTATTTTGTTAGAAACGTTCGTGATAACGTCATGCTGTTGCAACTCAAGTTCTCGTGTTCTCTAGATTAGAGGTTAATATAACGATTTGCAATAAAGGCACGTGTCATAAAACATGTTTTGTCTAAAAAATATAGTTGTAAAAACATGTTAAGAATGATGATAAAGCGTGAGGAGAACGACGATTGCTGAGATTTCGATAACGCTTTGGTGAGAATAACGAGCCTTGACAATTTATGTCATTAACGCAAGAAATAGATAATAGTAAAATCATTTGTCCGTATTGTTTGTCCGTCATTTTAGTTACAATTTTGCCTTAGCTTAAAAAAAATACTACTTTATTGGTGATTTTGGTATACTATAAAGGTCTTATATAACATGGATAAAGACATTTGGTCGAGCACCCTGTGGCGAACTATCACTGTTTAGGAGGGCCGTTCATCAAATCAAGAATTCACTATTGTGGAAGTTAATTTTTTTTTTCTTGGGTTATCGAAGCCGCTCTCTTCACGCCTGCATGCAAACCTCCACTCGTTTTGATGTTTTTCAAGGAGAACAATTCACCGGTTAGAAATGACTTGTTTTTTGTCGCAGTCAAAGTTTTTTGCGCGAAGATTGTTGAATCCCGAGGTACATTCAAGTTAATCTGATTATTTATCACTAAATTTAATCAAAATACATAAATGACTGCCTCAGGTCAGCCTTTCCGCTTCCAAAGGTCGGTTACCAAAAATGCTGTTATTGACAGTATTATTTACATAATTATTGTGATGGAATAGTGTGCCCTATTCTGAATAAAAGTCATTACGCTGGGCAGTGTTGCTAAGGAGAATGATGGTCAGAAAAAAAAAAACATGTAATGTGCATGATTGCGCTTAAATAAACTCCGAACTAGAATGTCAGTAAATTGTTACTAATTTATTATAACATGAAACACTTTGGTCATAATTTAAATTAATGTTCATGGAGTAATGATGAAAAATAAGAATTAAGAGAATCGTGATACGTGTGAGGGGTGACGCACAAATGTTGATACATTTTTGAGACAAAAACGTTCTTCTTAGTTGAGCATTCACGAGCGCATAAAGAACGGCGAACGGATAGTCGGGAATAACATTTCTCCTACCGCTAATAATATTTTCATTTAAAGAAATACGAAATAACCGAAGTTCAGATGAATGATTATTTGGGACAATTGTTTGCTTCATGATTTGAATCAATTAGTGTGTATGTAAGTACTAAAAACTTATTCCTGGTCTGTGAAACCCACGTTTTATAGAATTATTTTAAACACTTCTTTGTTTAGCGAATAATCCCTTAAAATCAAAACCAGCCGTGTTGTGGCATGAGAAATATTGCGATTTTGGGTTGATTTTGTTGTTATTTTTTTAATCGTACAAAATGTTTTTTTTGAGTAAATTCACCCACAAGAACGATCAATGTTAAATCGAATCACATTAATTGTAACTTTCTGTTATTACTTGATCGCAAAGTAAGCTTTTTCATCGTTTTAAATTTTCAACCTAGTGCAGCATTGTTTAGTCAGATAATAACTGTTACGAGTCGACAAACATGACCGGTTCGTGCCATATCTTGATACACGCACGTGAGAGCCAGGGTTCAGGGTTGTGAAGGGCTGGTGGTAATCTCTAAAAAGTTTAATGTAGTGAGTAGAAAACCGTGACGGCGTAGGAAAAAGAAGGTAAAAACACCTTAATACACGAACTAATTGTGATACGTTAACTGTAATTTAGAAGGAGTCATCAGGTTATGCAAAGGTTGTCAAAACGAGAATGTCGTGCCGGGCCATGCTGCCGTGCGTGGCAGCTGGTTGGAAGGGACACATTCGTTTGGAGTGTCCACTGGTCGAAAGGACACACCTGTCCGGTCCAAGCTGATGAGGCCGTATCGTCCGTGCCAGACCCTGCGGGGTTGATTGAGGGGACATAAGAGTGCTTCCTTGAGATATTGATGATGCAACTGCGGTTGGTGTTACGGTTAGGTTACAATGATAACGACGCTATCACGTCAGCAACAGCTAACACTTTGTCAGGGTGGACGAGCGAGATTTTCAGCAAGTAGGATTGCTGATTCTTGTTCGATTGATTGTGTGATTGTTACAGGTCTGCAATCTAAAGCGCCCGAGGACGGTCGCATGTCAGTCTGGCCGTGACGGCGCATTTCGCCTCTTTGATGCTATTTCGGAACGAGATTGACAAGCTGTCATTCTGGCAAAGCGTCGTATCGTTGGTTTGCTGTTTACGGATGACTTTTTCGTACGTCAACAGAAACGCACCACGAATCCAAGCGACGAATTGCCTCTGTTCCTGTTTCTCGGCTGCCAAATCCTCACGAAGCTACGGCCAACCCTGACGTCGGCGGTGATCCGCCTTCAAGGATATCTTTTACGCCACGGAATTCCTACCACTTTGTTTTTCCATACTTGGGTGGATTTTCGGCCGCGACATTTGTATGCCAAACTAAATGTATGGCATAAAAATGTCGCGGCCGTAAATTCCCCATATAACCATTGTGTCAAATCTTCCCCACTTTTGGTCGACGCGACGGAACCGCGACAAAATTGTGACACCTTTGTCACAATTTGGTCGCGGTTCCGTCGCGGCGACCAAAAGTGGGGATGATTTGACACAAATGGTTATTGGGTCCTAAAATGTTTTCTAAAGGTTTGTTTGAATGGCAAACGTCTGATTGGTGGAGTGAATGTTATTCCAGCATTTGGTTGCTAGATAACGGAGAGGCTACCGTCTTGTAATGTAAACGTGTGCTTCCAAAACACAGCGTCCTGTTGATCTTGTGCCGGGTCGTTTGTCAAAAGATGAGATCCTTATTCTAGACTAGACTCTTTTCTTCTTTTTCATGGTGCAATGTAATACATCGAACAGAAGACATGCGAGATGTAAATGGCTTCGTGGCGATATATTTAGCCATAGACTTACGACATACCTACTTACTTTGACTTTAATTTGGGCCTATTGCAGGAGTACTATGTATCTACGGAGCACATCAACGTAACGTATCTCAACCCTGAGTACTTGGTCATAATTAGCGCGACCGCCTCGAGACCCGGTCGTTGGGACTATAAGTACTATGTGCAGTTACACGGTCGCACGCTGCAAACTCTGGATAACAACTACAAGGTGAATCATTTTTTTGGGACGGCCACTTATCTGGGACGCCGGGACGCCACATGTGTGGATACTCTTCCACCGTCCAACGTCCCACAATAGGAGGGGTGGCTGCAGCAGCCGAGACAGCAAAGCGCCGCAAATACTCATATACTGGCATGCTTTGGCCCCCTTTGCATTCGAGCCTCTTGGACCGTGGAGCCCATCAAGCTTTTTACTTAGCGTCCTTATATCATATAGGTACTAGCAACGCTAACCAAAGACCTCGTGCAGGCCACGGGATTACCTACAGAGCTGCCTGGTTCCTCATTCAATGGATTAGCATAGCAATCCAGAAGGGGAACAAAGCCAGAATAATGCCTACCGCACGGAGCCGATCTGGGGGACATCATTTCGCTTTAGCCTATAGAAGTAGCAGCACTATGTTTTTAGACGGATGTTTTCTTCTACGAGTTGGTTATCGTTTTTGGTCACATAGGCTGAGTTTTCCATTCTGATTTGGGTGATTTTTAGGTGGATTTCTTGTTCTACGAGTTCCGCAGCAACGAGTACCGGCGCGGGTTCGTGGAGATGCACATGAGGTTATGTGATCTGGTGTTAAAAGACAAGTTCTTCGGCCCCGCGGTGCGAGCTAACCTGCCCAGCTGCCCGCTCCCGCCGGTAAGATGGATGCTATCGATTAATAGAATTAAATAATGAGCGTTTATTTGTGCACATTTAGTTGACTCTTTTTCCGTTTCAGTTCAGGTAAGTTTTTCATAAAATTTGTTCATCTCAGGAAAATTATACAACAAAATACTTATAGGTACAACATAGAAAGTTTCCAGATACATTTATACATTACTTAACCTAATTGAATGATTCCTTACTTTACCTATACCCGTCTTGTTTGTAACTTTTATGGTCGCGTTTATTTATAGCAGTCGTTTTTTTATTTTTTTACAATTATGTTATTAGGTACTTATTATAATTTACGCCCATTTTATAGCACCTATTTCTTTTTTAATTAAGTAGGTAAATTTACCTATAAATACTTATTTATTTTTCCATCGAATAAACAAACATAAAAAATTAAAAAAAAAATTAAAAAAAATATATTTATTCAGTAACACAAATTATTTTTACAGAAAGTGTTGGCGCCTCTTTTTAAGTATTATGATAACTGTGATAAGAGGCACCGCTCTTCGTAGGTGGTAATTAACATGTATTATTGAATAGGCTTGTATTTATGCATGTATTTATTTTCATTCTTATTTTCTATATTTTTTTCATTGTTAATATTTATGCATTTGCAGGGTGAATATAAGATGACGAACATGTCGATCCCCGACCTCCCACTCCTGCGCACCTTTCCATTCCGCAAGGGCCGCATCTACCTGACAGGCTCCCACGTTAACGGAACGCGCATCGGTGCTGGCTACATCGATATGGAGATCAAGATCAAGCCGAAGGCTCGACCGAAACATTCAAACAAGGGCATGAACCCAACAAACGATGCAGCCACTAAAACATCGCTCATGTAATTTTTTCTAGAATTAACACAGTAGTACATTGTTGTGTTTCTGAAAGTGTAATTTATGGACGAGTAAGTTCGAAAATTCTGCCGTGTTATGATATGATATTACTAAAACGCGGCTAACTTCTATGGAGTTGTATAGAGCTTAACCGGGTTTCAGATTAGATATAGGACGGCAGAATTACGAGTCCGTCTATTGCAATTTGGCCGAGACTTCATGCCTACTGGCTGGCTGAGAGAAATAATAATAATAAAAACTTAAATAAAAATATTAAAAATCTATTTATTGCCTATCTTTAAGATAATAGTTAGTCCCATTGCATACCTAGATAAAAGCATTGGATATAGGTACTCGTACCAGGTTAACATAGTTAGTTTTTACAAGCAGTTAAAACACTGGTATTAATAACAGATATTCCTTTATGCCACACTTGGCCATAAAGTGGATTTTTCCGCTCGCTGCGCGTACGGAAAAAGCCGCTTTCTGGCCAAGTGTAGACATAAAATGATGTACACAAGTTACACAACACGGGAGGTTATAAAGAAAGCCCTCGATAGCATATTTACGTCCCTCGCTTGCAGCTCGGGCCGCAAACTTCTGCGATCTCGGCCTTTCTTTGTTTTACCACCCTAGTTGTGTAATGTACTATTACCGCATATAAATTAAATCCCTGCGCCTAAGTTAAAATATAACCGTTTAATATGTATTTAATGTAAGGGCCTTTCTAAATTAAAATTCCATATCTCAAAATATTTACCTCTACGTAAGTCGTCTCGTTGTTTTAGTACCTCTTGTAATGTGTTTTTCTGGTGTGCAATAAAGTATACTTGTATTGTATTGTATTGTATTTATCGTTTCCCTTGATATTTTGAAGCCACCCAGTCTTCCCCTAACCTTTTTTCTAGAGACGAAATAAATATTGTAAAGATAGAGCCCTGTGACAGACGGACAGACAGCGGCGGCTTAGTTAGCACAGAATAAGTACCTAATAGTACTTCGTACAGAAGTCGCACTGTCTAACAAAACCCACGTTCAAGTCACTAAATGCGCCGAATACCACCTTCTCGCTCTAACTCATAACGTGCGCTCTTTCTGGTCGCCACGCCCACCGCTAGGGTTGTAGACAAAATTAAAATTATGATTATATCTTGAATTTCCTAGTGAATTAGAGGTATAGTTAAAAAAATATTTGCGTGACGTTATATATCCATAACACAAGCCTTATTGAGCTTACTATGGGGCTAGTTCGATTTGTGTAAGATGTCCCCTAGTATTTATTTATTTATTTATATAACTGTTTTGATACACGTCGTCATACATACTTACATACATACATGCCGGTCAAACACATAACCCTTCTTTGGACTTCATGAGTTTCGCACACAGGCGCTGCCGGGTGTCGGCGCAGCCCTGGGCCTGTTTAATGCATTAGGCAAGGAATAATAATAATTACCGCGAAATAAAATCGCGGAGTGAGACACGCCTGGCCGCAGTAACTAATATTCATACTAAGCGAAGCAGATCATACCATTACATTTAAACACGACGACAAAAGGTTTTGTTTGTATGTCCCTATGGCTTGAAACCTCGATATTATTTGAAGAGTTCCCTCGATTTCTCCATGATTCTATCAGATCCTGATTTGGTTGAAACGGCACTTGGCCAGAAACGGTTTTTTCCGTACGCGCAGCGTGCGGCAAAAGCCACTTTATGGCCAGGTGTGGCATAAAGAATATTCCGAATTGGTCTAGCCGTCTTCGAGTAAATCACATAACAAGTAAACATACAAAGAAAAACATACAGACGAACTGAGAACAATCCTTCTTTTGAAAGTCGGTTAAAAATTAAACATTAAGTCATGTCCGTATCGAAATCGAATATTAAATGGGTCTGAGTAATGACCGAACATTCGCGAAATAGGCGAGTGTTTCCTGTTATAAATAATGACACAGACTACCAATTGTTAGTCCAGCTCGCGCGCCGAGGGTTCTGTCCTAATACAACCACAGAATAAGTAATAGTACCTACGACGTACAGACGTCTCTCTCTCTCTTTTACAAAACTATCGTTCTGGACCGGACGGAACCCACCGCGTCCGACAGTCTCTCTCTATCGCATAACGCGTACTAAGGGGTGCTCTTTCTCGTCGCTGGCTAGGGCCCCCTACAGGGGGCTTGAAGATCATGCAGCGAAATCGCGGAGTGAATCACTCCTCAACACAATCATAATTTAAGGTGTTCGACTTTATTGGCATGTTCAAACTTTCAAAGGTTAAATTAAATGAAAGGCCCTTGATACCCTTGAAGACTTTTGAAGTTCCCTTAAAGTTTTAAATTCGTTTTTTACAAATGTTAACGTTACCATGTTATATGTATTTTATTTAATTACGTGCAGTAAAGTGTTGGTTTACATACATACATTCATTCATACTCCTTTTTTGAAGTCGATTAAAAAAAACCTAGATAATCCATACTTATTATCATCGGCCAGGTAATCTGTGATTGATCCCTAAAAATAATATGCAGCATAATGGTACCAAATACAAAGTCGCCAATAAAATGTTAATGTAGGTCGCCGTTCATTATCAAATGCAGCTTCTAGAAAAATGGGTGTCTGCGTACATCATATAATAATTTTATTAGTTGCCTTTTGCTTGACGACTACTTCGAAGGCCCAGGGACCGGTAATACTTTTTATCTATATGTCCACGGGTAGTTATACCTACCTATCAGTGGCGTGGCGTTCAAAGAACTGTATTCCTACCGGCTTGCCTAATACTAGGCATTTGAGCCCCTCCCTCTTACGGAAATTGTTCGCCAAATCTGCACCAGCTTGCCCATGAGGATATCTTTTACGCCACGGAATTCCTACCACTTTGTTTTTCCATACTTAAATATTTTCTTAAAATGTTTTCTAAAGACTTGTTTGGATGGCAAACGTCTGACTGGTGGAGGAACGTTATTCCAGCATTTGCTTGCTAGATAACAGAGAAACTACCGTCTTGTAATGTAGGTAAACGTGTGCTGCCAAAAGACAGCGTCCTGTTGATCTGGTGCCGGGTTATTCGTCAAAAGATGAGATCCTTATTCTAGACTAGACTCTTTCTTTTTTTATTTGATGCAATACATCGAACAGAAGACATGCGAGATGTAAATGGTGACATCGTGACGATATTTAGCCATAGACTTACGACATACCTAAGTACTTACTTTGACTTTAAATTGGGCCTATTGCAGGAGTACTATGTATCTACGGAGCACATCAACGTAACGTATTTCAACCCTGAGTACTTGGTCATAATTAGCGCGACCGCCTCGAGACCCGGTCGTTGGGACTATAAGTACTATGTGCAGTTACACGGTCGCACGCTGCAAACTCTGGATAACAACTACAAGGTGAATATTTTTTTTGGGATGACCACTTATCTGGGACGCCGCATGTGTGGTTACTCTTTCACCGTCCCACGTCCCACAGCAGGAGAGGAGGCTGCAGCGGACGAGACAGCAAAGCGCCGCAAATATATAGGTCTCACTCAGATACTGGCATGATTTAGCCGCCTTTGAGTTCGCGTCTCTCGGACCGTGGGCTCGACGCTTTTTACTTAGCGTCCTTATGTTATATAATGGGGAGTAGGGACGCTAAGCAAAAACCTCGTCCAGGCCACAGGACTACCTACAGAGCTGGCTCGTTCCTCATTCAATGGATTAGCATAACAATCCAGAGGGCGAACATTGCCAGAATAATGGGGTGCCTGCCGCAAGGGGCTGATCCGGGCCTCCGGGGACATCACTTAGATCTAGCCTAGCAGAACTTTGTTTTTAGACGGATGTTTTTTTCTACAAGTTGCTTATCGTTCCTGGTTACATAGACTGACTTTTTCTCTGCTTTGGTTGATTTTTAGGTGGATTTCTTGTTCTACGAGTTCCGCAGCAACGAGTACCGGCGCGGGTTCGTGGAGATGCACATGAGGTTCTGTGATCTGGTGCTAAAAGACAAGTTCTTCGGCCCCGCGGTGCGAGCTAACCTGCCCCGCTGCCCGCTCCCGCCGGTAAGATGGATGCTATCGATTAATAGAATTAAATAGTGAGCGTTTATTTGTGCACATTTAGTAGATTCTATTTCCGTTTCAGTTCATGACTTAACCTAATTGAATGATTCCTTACTTTACCTATACCCGTCTTTTTTGTAACTTTTATGATCGCGTTTATTTATAGCAGTAGTTTTTTTTATTTTTAACAATTATGTTATTAGGTAGGTACTTATTATAAATTACGCCCATTTTAGAACACCTATTACTTTTTTAAATAAATAGGTAAACTTACCTATAAATACTTATTTATTTATTTCTCCATCGAATAAACAACCATAACTACTTGTATTTATGCATGTAAGTATATATTTTCTTTCTTATTTTCTATATTTTTTTCATTGTTAACATTTATGCATTTGCAGGGTGAATATAAGATGACGAACATGTCGATCCCCGACCTCCCACTCCTGCGCACCTTTCCATTCCGCAAGGGCCGCATCTACCTGACAGGCTCCCACGTTAATGGAACGCGCATCGGTGCTGGCTACATCGATATGGAGATCAAGATCAAGCCGAAGGCTCGACCGAAACATTCAAACAAGGGCATGAACCCAACAAACGATGCAGCCACTAAAACATCGCTCATGTAATTTTTTCTAGAATATATAAACACAGTCGTACATTGTTGTGTTTCGGAAAGTGTAATTTATGGACGAGTAAGTTCGAAAATTCTGCCGTGTTATGATATGATATTAATAAAACGCGGCTAACTTCTATGGAGTTGTATAGAGCTTAACCGGGTTTCAGATTAGATATAGGACGGCAGAATTACGAGTCCGTCTATTGCAATTTGGCCGAGACTTCATGCCTACTGGCTGGCTGAGAGAAATAATAATAATAAAAACTTAAATAAAAATATTATAAAATCTATTTATTGCCTATCTTTATAGTATTTTATGCAACAGTTGTATAAGTGGGTTCAAAAAATGCGAATTGCGTGAGTTGCGATACGAGCCGCGAATGCGGCGAGTATCGCAAATAGAGACGCAATGAGCGTTTTTTGACTTAATTATACAACGTTGCATACAATACTTTTTCTACGACTATGTTTTAAATTATAGAATACAAAATTAATCATAACCTGGAAACAAGGCAAATATGACGTTTGACTGACAGTATGTGTCTATGGTAAACTTTTTTTTTTAATTTAAAATATACTTAAATTAAAAATACTTTTTTTATGTTGGCATCAATGAATTTAGTTCGGAAAGTTTTGTTTTTCTTAAAAACCGTAGGAATTTAATTGTTTGTTAAGTTGGTAGTTGTGAATTTTTATCGTGAAGTTAGAATTGAGCGCTTAATCCTTGACCTAAGTTTAACCTAGATTTAGAAGTCTGTGGATGCTAGCAATAACGTAAAGTGACTATAACGACACTAGTGCTGTTATGGGGAATAGAGTATAGACTTCTCTGAATTCATATTATGTATGTTCTTATATTAGTGTTCGTGACCAAGTAAAAGACAGATAACAGTACAGGAGTAGAAAAAGATAATAGTTAGACCAATTGCATACTTAGATAGAAGGATTGGACGAGTATATACTCGTACCAGGTTAACAAAGTTAGTTTTTTCAAGCAGTTAAAACACTGGTATTAATAACAGATATTTCTTTATGCCACACTTGGCCATAAAGTGGATTTTTCCGCTCGCTGCGCGTACGGAAAAAGCCGCTTTCTGGCCAAGTGTACACATAAAATGATGTACACAACACGGGAGGTAATAAAGAAAGCCCTCGATCGCATATTTACGTCCCTCGCTTGCAGCTCGGGCCGCAAACTTCTACGCTCTCGGCCTTTCTTTGTATTACCACCCTAGTTGTGTAATGTACTATTTTGTCACGTACTTATTTGTTGGAGAACTGTAATTTTGTGATCATTTCTAGACATTTTTTTAAATATCCACGGGACAAATATAAATTTTAAAATAGGCGGGAATTCTACTATTGAGTAGCAGTCATATAGGGCCGATACAGACGGACTGCAACCCAACTGCAGCTCCCTACGATTTGTATGGGAACAGCATCACAACTGCACGCCGACGGCGTTAAGATCGTATTTTTTTCGTCTCGTTCGTATTAACGATGTCAGGTGTGAAAAAATCACACAGACAATATACCTTTCAGCCATGCGTTTAAGTAGACCGTATTAAAAAAAAAACAAAAAACAGAATATGGCAGGAAAACGTAATGGCGGCATAATATTTTGATTATAGAACTTACAAGTAGAATTTACAAGTGTGAAATTTTACAAGCCTTGTAGATTATTTTTGATAAACGCAATTTACAGGAACTTGTAACAATTTCCTTGTAACTTGTAACTTGTGAACTTGTAGACTTGTAAGTTTTGATAAACAGGGCACAGGTTGTACCAGGTTAACAAAGTTAGTTTTTACAAGCAGTTAAAACACTGGTATTAATAACAGATATTCCTTTACCGCATATAAATTAAATCTCTGCGCCTATAAGTTAAAATACAGGGTGTAACATTGAACGTAATACAAATTAAGCAATTCCGGCTCAGTTAACGACAGAGAACAAAATGCACGAATTGATTTATTAAAATTCGTCATTATTAACTTTCGCTAATTTTCTAACAAAATTAAGAAATTAAAATCTAGGGGTGCTGTCACCCCTCATGACGACACGCTTACGTGACCTGTTTGTTTGTTATGACAAATAACTTCAATAATGTGTCAGAATGCATGCATTTTATTTGTAAATTATCGGCCTAGATAAGCAAAAAGGTAAGTGTTCACTACAAAATCAGACTCAAACTTTTTTCTTTCAACTCTAAGTAGGGTAACCACGATGAGACCAAAAAAAAGTTGAATAATTAAAACAGTGATTTTAATTAATTCATCTTAATTAACAACACGGGACGTATAAGATGGGTTTAGCACCAGGGAGAGGAGTTTAAAAAGTATTACGTTCAATGACACACCTTATAACCGTTTTTTAGGGTTCCGTACCAAAATGGTAAAAAAGGAACCCTTATGGTGCGACTCTGTCTGTCTGTCTGTCTGTCTGTCTGTCCGTCTGTCACAGCAAGATATCTCAGGATCTACTGATGCTATCGACTTGAAATTTGGAATAGTGTTAAAAACCGCTAATTCGAGCCTATGGAACAGAAAAAAAATCCTATACCTTTTTTACTTTTTTTTTAATAGGCACCGAAATGGGATGTCGAAAATCAAAAGTTGAGCTAATATACCGAGTGGGATATCAAATGAAAGGGCTTAATATAAAGATTTCATAACCGTTTTTATTTTTTTTATTAAACGTGTAGTTTTTGATTTAAGATCAAAAACGTTTAAAAAAATACCATTCCCCCCCTATTATCTCCGAAGTTACTGAACAGAAAAATCTGTAATAATTACCGATTATTAATATTATCCTAAATATTACAGGAAAAATAAAACGGTTTTCCTAACTTGCAGCATTTTTTAGAAATTCGCAAAAATCGCAAGACAAACTTATTTGCTCCTACTGAACTAACCGCGGCATATGTCGATGTATGGGGACAACAGTTTTATAAGAGCAAAGTTAAGTTTGTCCCACCATACAATTTTTCTTGAATTATTCACGTATCTACTGACGATTTTGTACGGAACCCTCGGTGCGAAATTCCATATCTCAAACTATTTAACGTTTCTATTGATATTTGAAGCCACCCAGTCTTTCCTTATCCTCTTTGTAGAGACGAAATAAATATTGTAAAAAATAAGAAGTAAGATAAAATAATAACACCAATAAAATTAGTTTTCAAGCGTTTATATCAGCGTTACAAAATTATTTACATCATCGTTCGTACAAACATAACAATTGAAACAGACAATTAGTTAACAATATTTACAGCGCTCATTGGTTATTCGAGATCATCATCATCATCACCTTCCTCATCGTCGGCAAAACGGTACTCTTTCTCATGTCCACTGCCTCCTTTACTGCCGTGCTCTTCGCTGTGGTTGTAGTGGCTCTCCTTTCCTTCTTCGGCTGAATGGCTGTCATCGCTCTCATCATTGTGTCCTTTAGCGTGGAAGCCTGCTTTGCCGAATTCCCCCTTATCAAATCCTGAATCAGATTGTCCGCCCTCTTTGTGACCGCCTTCTTCCGAACCGTGATGTCCCTTCTCGTTGCCGTACTTGTTGAAATGTCCGCTCTTGTCGGCGACGTCGTAGAAATCGTGGTCCTTCTTGAACTCATCCTTGTGGAACACTTTATGGTAGCCGGTCACGTCTTCGCCTTTGCTGAAGTGTTTCTTGTGTCCGCCATCAGCGCCCTCGTAACTGGAGCCGGCTTCGTGATGTTTACCGTGAGAGTCTGCCTCATCATGGTGAGCACCTTTCTCTGCTTCAGATTCCCCGGAATAACCTTCTTTGTGCTCCTTTCCGTAATGTCCCGATTTACCTTCAGCGTGATGATCCTTGGAGCTGTATCCTTTGCTGCCCTTTTCGCCATGGGCCGCGTGATGTTCTTCTCCGTAGTCGTTGCCTCCCCCATTTTCGTAAGCATGCCCGTGGCCAAGACTGATCAAGTCTCCGTGCGATTCATGATCAGATTCATCATCATCATCATCATCATCACCATCGTAGTCATCATCGTCTTCGTCGTCTTTATCAGCGATGTGCTGAGGTAGGGGTGCGGCTTCGCCGTGGAACGTCTTGGCCGTTGCGGGCAGCTCGTAAACCTCTGGCTCCAGTACAGGTAAGGTCAAGTGTTGTGCTATCGGCAGCGGAGGCGCGAAAGCTGCAGGCTGCTCATATTGGTGGGCTCCCAGCTGGATGAGACTGGCGGGGCCTCCGTTGTCGCTCCTGTAGATGTACCCGCTAGCAACCGGCGCTATGTAAGACACGTGCACGGCCGACGCCGCCGTCACCGCTAACAAAACACAAACCGCCTTCATTGTTGAGATGTTCGCGCCGCTGTGACCTGTGCTGCAATAATTTGATAAGCCTGTTGCCCAATATTTATATCCGGCGTAGAGACAAAGGACTCCGCACCTTTCTAGTAGCCATGTAACAATTTGCTTATCATAGCGAGGTTGTGTGACAAAGACATTGGCAATGAAAAAGCGTTGTGCAATGATTTGCGGTCGATGGCATGACAAATTGGCGTGAAATGCTTACGGAGCCCACGGGCAGCAAAAAAGGTTTCATTCATCGACTATGTGCGTGAATAGGGCGCCGCAGTCTTATCCAATGTCTCAGTGCTTAATCTGGAAGTAATAAAATCAGTACTTTTAATCCTTAGCACTGTAACGACCATATTTTCCTAAATTCTATTTTATTTAAAAAATCTTTTTTTTTGGTAGATGGATTTGCTTACTTTGCGTTTGATCTTGGTCTCACCTGGTGGAAAGTGAAGACAAGGTTTAAGATGGATCACGCTTACCCAGAAGATTCCTTTCACTCTTGCCTTAATGACATCTAGGTCGTAAGTCACAGGAAACACTAACGCTTGAAGGGAATTCCAATCACTAGCGTATCTCATTAATTTCGATTTTTTTTCCTTACTTTTCAAAATTATTGGAAACTTACGTCGTACTCTCAGTATATTAGGTTCTAAGAAGTTTTAACCAATAGTTTGTGCAATATGGTTTTGTAATCTCTATAATCTAAGCCAAAGCGTATGTTTTTTGTAATATAAGGTAATTTAATTGTCCACTTTCGCATTTATATAGACACCGGCGACGCGCACGAGTTTGTACAAATGTAGGACATATTCTTCCCGATGTACTCGCATCCTCGGCGAAAGAATCTGCAACTGAACGCAGGACAAGTGAACAAAGATTGATATGTATACCACGGAAGTAACACCGATTGTGCGTTTGTGGGATGAGAAAAATCTTGCATTTGTAATACCTAATTATGTACAGCAATATCATAATCTACCTAAGGCTAAAGTTACACAAGCGAGTATTTTTAACCGATTTCAAACAAAGGAGTAGGTTCTCAGTTCTTCCGAATATTCTACGAGTTCTCTAAGATTCCATCATCAGGTCGAGCCAATGGACCTTGGGCCAAACAAAAAAAGTATTTACAAATCCCCTCAGCCATTACCTACTCGAGATAATCCGGAAACATACCTACATAAAACAACACAGATTCTGACGAATTGAGAACGTACCCAGGTACTCCTTTTTAAGTCAGTTAAAATACGTACCTACACTACACCTATACTGCCGTCCTAATGCAAAAGGACGCATCTAAAAAACCAACAAATTTCACTCTTTTTAACATTTTCACATAGAATATATACTAATGGAACATACGACATTTCCTAAAATAAATCTTAGTTTACAAAATTTTCCTAACAGTCGTTAAGAAATTTTAGCACATCTTCAAAATGGCATTTCCAAAACTAAAATTTATTATTTCTCAAAACCTATGAAACTGAGATACATCCTTTTGAATTAGGACGGCAGTATAAATACTGAGATCGTCAATACATCCTATGTGTAATCACAAAGTGAGAAACACGCACGCCGCCTACCTGATTGGAAGCAAAAACGACAGCCATATAGGTACACATACTGCCTGTAAAGAGATACCTCACCTAACCGAAGCGTTTGTTTCAAAATATTCCTTTTCCAAAACACCGTTGCAAAGTTAAATACTTAGATTTATCTATTTCATTACATAAACATGTCAATTTATATAATTCCATAAAATTATCATAAAACTATTTACAGTTAAAACTAAGGTACCTTACCTACTATCCATAGTATCCATTCAAATTCTAAGTAATATCATAAATACGAAAGTAACACTGTCTGTTACTTTTTCACGCTTAAACCTCTCAACCGCTCCATACCAAGGAGATATTTCTACTTCTAAGTATAATATAAATTAATTATAGGTACTATCAACTAAATTAGATTAAAACAAAATTGCCCCTGGCATGGTACCGTACCGAAGGCACTGGCAGCATTTTCTCGCTGGATAGTGAGGCTGATGCGTTGAGCCGTTGAGCGTTAGTTTCGTTTACTCTGTACTGTTTTTATTTTTATCCATATTATTACCAATAAATTTTTGGGGTTCCGTAGCCAAAATGGCTAAAAAGGAACCCTTATAGTTTCGTCATGTCCGTCCGTTCGTCCGTCCGTCCGAATGTCACATGAATTTTACTCAAAAACTACAAGACGTATACTAATGAAATTTGGAATATAGATGTCTTGTAGATGCCGCTACTAAGTTTACTAGTTAAATATTAAAAATAAAAAAATCTAGGGGGGCACTCCATACATATAACAGAAGCTAAAACAAAATTTTTTCTACAAGCGTCAACGTGAGGTATATAATTAGATACTTTTATGTACTTTTCTTCGATTAAGTGAATACTTTTGAAAATAATCGCTCCGAAAGTTGCATAAATTGTGTCCCCCCCCTTTAACTTTTGAACCGTACATCCAAAAAATATGAAAAAAATCAGGAAGGTAACGCTTAATAAATAAATTCAACGAAAATTATTTAGAATAGTAACGAATAAACCGTTCTGAAGTTATTGCCGAAAAGCTTCTCAAACAAAAGGTTTTAAGTGCCATTGATTTACACGGCATTTAAGACCTTTTGCCAGTTGTTTATTAAGACGTTTTTTTTGTACGGTGGTACGACTGGTACGGAACCCTTCGTATGCGAGTCCGACTCGCGCTTGGCCGGTTTTCAATTTCTTATAGTATTAACCTTAAATGCAACGAACAAGGTATACGATGAAGAAAAAATAGAGTTATGAACTTATGACTTTTCACCATCACAGGTGTGTGCACAGGCTTAACATTAACAGAGAGCTGAGAAAATAATTCGAGATTTTCAACAGACTGTTGCGAGTCGAATCTCGTACAACGAAGGATTCCGTGTTCAAACTAATTTTAACTGTTTTTTAGGGTTCCGTTTCTCAAAAGGAAAAAACGAAACCCTTAAAAGATCACTTCGTCGTCTGTCTGTCTGTCCATCTGTCAAGACCCTTTACCTCGGGAACGCATGAAGGTATCGAGTTGAAATTAAAACCATATACTCAAAAAAAAAAAAAAAGGCAGGTCTATGGTCTCTCGAAGCTGTAAAAAAATTAAACTTCTAAGTTAACGTAAAAAAAGATATGGCCATTAATGTATAGTAGAGCCTGTGGGGAAAGAGAATAGGATTTAGATTTGAGGGCGCTGTAATGCTTTTCTACCGTATTTGCCATACTCTTTTAGGTTAGTTCCGCCACGCCTATTCTCTTTCCGCACAGACTCTACTTTCCGTTGACATAGAATAGAACTATGAAATTTTGCAAGTAATACCGTCTTATACTACAAGTACCTATAGGGAAAAATGTAAAAACTATACAGTAATTGTAATTAAATCATAAAAATATAGCCTTTATTTAAAGACAATATTTTTAAATTTAAGTACCTATTTTTACGGAACCCTCGGTGGGCGAGTCCGACTCGCTCTTGTCCGGTTTTTACTAAGCTTTTATTTTGACCTGTCCCGGTGTCTGTGTGTGTCTGTCTGTAATCAAATCTTGTAAGTTAAATTTGATCCACTTCCCGGTTTCCGAATGAGTTGAAAATTTGCAAAGGCATGTAAATAAGGTGACAATGCGATATTAAATAAATAAATATAAGGGGACATTCTTACACAAATCGAACTAGCCCCATAGTAAGCTCAATAAGGCTTGTGTTATGGATACTAGACGACGATATATTTAATAGATACAAATACTTAAATACACAGAAAACATCCATGACTCAGGAACAAATATTCGTGCTCATCACATAAATAATGCCCTTACCGGGATTCGAACCCAGGACCTCCTACTTCGTTGGCACAGGTAGGCCTTCGTAGGCAGGGTCACTACCAACTAAGCTAAAGCGGTCGTATTATAATGACATGAAGCTGATGATGGAGCCGGATGGTAGCTACCTATATAGTGATAGGAACACTTAAATTACACAAGATAAATTCAACCTGTTTCGGATCATTTGGTTAGTTTTGACGAGCAGTTTGCGATTATACAAAAAAAAGTACAGTCGGCAATAAAAGCTGGTCTCAATAAAACCATTTCTTGACAGAAACTTATTTCGGATTACAATTATTCTTATAAAAAGCAAAATTGGTTTCATCAGGAAAAAGGATGAGGAGGGTCGACTTTAGATCGTATTTTTTGCTCTCATATTTGCTGTTATAAATGTTATATAACGTTATAAAACGTTTGTTATCGAACATGTTATACCTAATTACTATGAGTTTTATGAAATTTTAGTGAATGTTATCGTGTTTTATAACGTTATTATAACATTTATAACAACCAATGTGGCAGCACCATTAGACTAAACCTAGTCTGACTAAACTATTTCAAACCATATCATGGAAAGCTACTTACGGCTCGGATTGAAGTATTATTATTGATAAGCAATTAATTAATTATTGATTTAATTACATAAAAAAAAAATTATCGTTTAATTTCGTGTGGACAGGAGAACGGACGACGGACGTGACGAATCTATGAGGGTGGGTTCCTTTCTTACCAATTTGACTAAAGAACCTTAAAAACGAAGAGGTATTTTTCTGACTGCTTACTTACTTAGGTAGCTAAGATATACATTATCTTTCTTTTACTTTACTTTAAGAGAACAGATCATTGAAGACGATTGAGGCAAAAAGCGTGCGACCGTTCATTGTGTATTTCTTTGAGGAAAACCTATGTTCAGCAGTCGATATCTCCATGTTGAAATGATGACATTCAAGAAAATAAAACAAGGAGTTGGTTAGAAATATGGCTTATCTTTATCTACAAATTATACATATTTACAAAAATCAACAAAACAATAACAATTTTTAACAATCCCTCAGTGTTTGACCTTATAGCCGTAGACTTTGCCATTATATCCCTCCCCTTTAGTGGCTCCCTCCCCTGAATGGTGGTGGGAGGACTCGTCACCTTCGTCTGAAGAATAGGCGGCCCCGTGTTCCTCATCAGACTGCTTCTCTCCAAAACCACCTTCTCCTGCATGTGCTTCGTGATGCCCTGAGTCATGAGAAGCTCCTTCTTTGAATGCTCCGGCGCCTGACCCGTGATGTTCGTGTTCATCTCCGTACTTCTTGAATCCACCTTCGACACCTTCTTCGTCATAGAAGTCATGATCTTTTTTGTACTCATCCTTGTCGAGATGCTTGTGGTAACCGTCGACGGCTCCTTCCTTGCTGTGGGCGAGTTTATGCCCGTGGTCTCCTCCTGAGTACTTCTTTCCTTCATCATAATGCTTTCCGAAGGCGTCTGCGTCTCCATAGTGCTTTTTGTGCCCTCCCTCTTTAGATACTGAGTAGCTCTCATATTTCTCCGTATGATAGTCTCCTTCTCCCCCTTTCCCGTAAGCGTGGCTGGAGGCATACCCTTTCTGTCCCTTGTCACCGTGTTCATGGTGCCCTTTGGAGTCGAAATCACTCCCTCCCCCATCGCCGTGATAGATCCCTAGGTTGTAGTGTCCTAAACTGTGCAGGTAGTCGGCAAAATCGCTGTCACGATCGCCGAAGTCTCGGGCGTAGTCCTTGTAGAATTTTCCGTAATCTTCTTCATCAGCTATGCCATCGATGAGATCATCTGTACCATCGTCTTCCTCTACCTTCTCGACTACTGGAATAACGTAGGCTTCGCTGGCGTGCGATGCCGCTTTGCTCTCATCTTCTTTGGCGTAGAAGGGCCCGGCCGCGACCGGGATCGGCGCAGCGAAGGCTTTAGGCTGCTCATAAACCGGGAGCTTCGATAAGTGCTCCATGACATCACTGGCTTCCATTTTGATGACGCTCGCGGGGCCGTCGTTATCTTTTTTGTAAATGAATCCCGTGGCCGCGGGTTGAAGGTCGGAGCCCGTCGTCCTGACCATTACCATCCTTTCCACCGTTTCCCGCATCTCCATACAGGAGACACAACCCGCAAATAGTAGAAAACCGAGTCTCCGCGCCATCATTCCGACGTTTGGCCCAGCAATGACGCAAAGGTCACCCCGCGCAGTTATATAGGGTCGTTATGCTAGAACATTGACATTCATAATGCCCCGATTTGCGCTAGATTGGCCAATGCACTTCTGTGTCAATGATAATAAAAACTGTTTAATTTGTTCGGTGCATAGCTGTGCGTCTGGCGTGAACGAGACATGCTCCCGCCATCGGCCGCCGGCGAAGGACGTCGTCGCTACCTACTCTACATGCTACGTGCTTGTGAAAAAAGAGTGAATTCAATATTTTAAGAGATTGGCAACAAAATAATGGGGATATTTAATTACTAGAGGCATCGTGGTACAAACAGCAACACACTTAACTGCCCATTAAAGACAGAGCAGAGAGAAAATGATAACGATTGAAAGAGATATACAGGGTGAATTTTAAATCGTGAACCGTTATATTTTTTTTAAGTCTATACATAGTTAACAATAACTTACAATGCATTTAAACCTTTTTTTTTTAAAGAACCTTAATTGTCACCCTATATTCATGTTTCGTACTTGTCATGAAAATTTCAACATTAGATATCCATCCTCCCAATATTGAAGTTGGCTGGATAGAATTTTGGCACGTATTGTCAATAAATGTCAATATCGTCGACATTGTCAACATAAGTAGGTATTTAAAAATCGTATTTACTCATAAAATAATTCAGTTTTATTACGATTAATGGTAATAAACGCCTCCACCGTTTTGTTAATAATTAATTAAGCGGGTCTTTAATTGTAATTAACACTAGTGCTCTGTATTAGTCTTAAGTAGCTTTACCGGTAAACGTGGTTACGATTCACGATTTAAAAATCACCCTGTATATATTTGTATTATGTCAACTTCAAATCAAATAACGTTTGCGTATGTGTGCCTTTGAGCTTTGTCATTGTAGTTGTTTGGGCAAAGTTTTTTTTCCATACTGTAAATAAAGGTTTTATTTCAACAAGACAGGTGAATTTGTCAAAATTATGATTTAGCTTTCAGACGAACGTTGGGATGAAATAAACTAATTACCTATATTGCTAATGCTTTTATTGGTGCTTCAAATTTTTGATATGATGCACCAATATAATGTAATTTATATTTAATAGGTATTCATTCATTATTTTCCACGAATTCAATAATATGGCATTAATGTCAATAATGACGTTGGATCAGCCATAAAAGAAAAACAGAAGATAAAATATGGACATGTCTGTGGCATCGGTAATACCGGGTTAGTCTCATCTCGTCTAAAAAAGCAGCTGGTCTAAGCAGTAACTGGTCTAAAAAGCAACTGGTCTAATTAGCAACTCGTCTAAAAAGCAACTGGTCTAAGTAGCAACTGGTCTAACGCACAGATGGTCTAATTAGCAAGTGGTCTAAAACGCGGCTGGTCTAAATAGCTAGTGGTCTAAAAATTAGCTGATCTAATTAGCGAGTGGTCTAAAAAGCAACTGGTCTAAAGGTCTTACCAGAATAAAGTAGAATAATGACTCGTACTTACTCGTAAAAATGCATATGTCATGTACCTACTTAAGTCATTAATGTCATGTAATATGAAAAATATTTTTATGTACCTACTATCTTTTACCCTTCTTACCAAATTTCATAAAATTGGTTGTACAGTTTAAGCGTAAAGAGGTTTCATAACCTTCGCATTTATAAAACCCAGGATTATCAAGCAATAAGAGAGTGGGTAGATCCTTTTGAGCTCTTCGTGTGTATAGCTACTTCCGCAGCTGACTGTACATAGAAGTGGGCTGCGGGTAAATACTTTAATGCAAGCACAAATAGGTAAGCTACCTACCTATGTAGATTACGAAAATAAGTATCCACTTTTGACTTTAATGCAATAACAATAAGATGAAAAAGTGGACACATGTCTTTGTAGTAAAGGAGTTGACTGTACATATAGATATTTAAAATTTAAATAATAATAAAAATATTATGATCGATACAAATCAGTGCTGACTAATTTGAGTTTAGAAGACATACATTTTTAACGGGATGAGATTTAGACAAAGAACGTTATAGACCAGTTGCATTATTGGCGGGTAGCATTTTAGACCAGTTGCGTTTTAGACGAGAAGCGTTTTAGACCAGCTGCTAGGTGCATTTTAGACAAGTTGCTACTTAGACCAGTTGCTTTTTAGACGAGTTACTAATTAGACCATTTGCTTTTTAGACCAGTTAACTGCTTAGACCAGCTGCTTTTTTAGACGAGATGAGACTAACCCGTAATACCGGCCTAATTATAAAAAAAAAACTGGCCAAGTCGGACCATGCTCAGTGTAGGGTTCCATAGCCGTAACTATAAGGTAAAAAATACGATGTAATAAAAGTACAACAACAAAAGAGCGTAAGTATCTTCATAACAATTACGTCCTTTTGTTGAGAAGCGCAGTTTATCGGCAAGAACACAAAAACGGTTAATCCGATCTTGTTGAAAATAATTTTCGTTGAGAGTATTAATTAAGCGTTATCATTGTATTTTTTTTTTATAATTTTCAGACACACGGTTTAGAAGATAGGGGAAGGGGGGACATAATTTTCAGAACTTTATATTCACTTAATCAAAAACATTACTAGTTTTTGAGTAAAATGACTGTGACATACGGACAGACGGACGAACAGACGGATGGACATGACGAAACTATAAGAGTTCCGCTTTTGCCATTTTGGCCACAGAACCCTAAAAATTATAACTGAGTTTCAGTCTTAAGACGGTTTTAAGCCAATTGTTAACAATTTTGAAAAATCTTATGAAAAAAATATATGCCTACCTAATATAATTGAACAGTTTTACATACCTACTCATCAAATAAAGTGAGCGTGCGTAGTTTTATTTATTTATTAACAAACAATTTTTACATGTGTGCATAATTGTTATATATGTGCGTATGTGTGTGTGGCCGCTCCCACCACCCGCATACGGATTAAACCAGTGTGCATTAGACCAGCATTTGTTTCACTCGTGTCCCCCGTATTCCCATACATATCAGTGGCGACGACTACCCACATTTTTGTTTCGGAGTGTTGAACAAAATGGCGAGTGCTATTTTTGGGATTTTACCAAGCTTTGACCACACCACACAAACGTGGAAGACGTACAAAAGTCGTTTGTCCCAGTGGTTCATCGCAAATAGTATAAACGCGACTACGGACGCGACGGGAGAAAAAAGACGAGCGATTTTGCTGAGCGCACTCACAGAGGGATCGTACGAGCTTGCAGCACATCTGGCGCTGCCTAAAGAGGTTCAAGAAGTGCCGTTCAGCGACATAATCACACTACTGGACGAGCATTTTACGCCGAAACGTGTTGGTTTTGGAGAGCGGCACAACTTCTACTCTGCTACGCAATTACCCAACGAAACCTTCCCGCAATTCGCAGCTAGGTTACGAGGTCTTTCGGCTCATTGTGTTTTTGCCAACGTCGAAGAAGCGCTGCGCGACCGCTTTATAATGGGCATGGTTCCAGGCAGTGAGAAAGAGAAACTTTACGCTCAGGATATAACCAAGTTAACGTTATCAAAAGCGGTAGAACACGCTGAGAATAGTCGATGCGCGCGGGTAGGCGCCGCCGCCGCGGCCGCCGCGGGACACTCCGGTCTCGCAGCCGCGCCATCCGATCAATTGTTCAAGATTAAGCGTAGCGGTAATAGCAATCCAAAGAATAGTAGTGCTAAGTGTACGGTGTGCGGATATGCTAATCATAGTGCTACACAGTGTCGTTTCGCGAAATATACGTGCAAAAAGTGCAATACGAAAGGACATTTGCGTAGGATGTGTAAAAGTGTTAATTACATGGACACAAGCGCGGATGGCGAGGGCGAAAACGATGACGATGGTGAGTTATTTCACATACGGTCAGTGAGAGGTGAACCTATGGTTGAAACGGTTAGAATAAATGGTTTGCGGTTAAAATTCGAAATAGATAGTGGGTCTTCTGTGACGGTTATCTCCGAAGTTACGTACAAAATGCATTTTAAGGATGTGCCATTGTTACCTACCAGTAAAAGGTTAATGACCTACTCAGGTGATCGATTAACTTGTTTGGGAAGTTTACAATTACCCGTTGAGTTTGCGAACCGTACGCATACACTATCAGTGTTTGTTATTCGCGATGGCGGGGTTCCTTTACTGGGTAGGGATTTCATTTCTTTGTTTGGATTACAGTTACTACCTATCAATTACTGCAATGATTCACTTATCGCTGTTAAAGAACTGGAACTGCGCTTCCCGCAATTATTCTCGAGCAAGTTAGGGTTATTTAATAAATATAAAATTAACCTGAGACTTAAAGAGGGGTCAAAACCAGTTTTTTTCAAGGCACGGCCTATCGCGTTTGCATTGCGCGATGCAGTTGGAAGTGAAATGGACAGATTGGTAAAATTAGGGGTCCTTAAGCCAGTGGAACATTCCGATTACGCTTCACCTATAGTTCCCGTCTTGAAGAAAAATGGTTCAGTCAGGCTGTGCGCTGACTATTCCGTATCCATAAATAAACAGCTAGTGATCGAACAATATCCGCTTCCTACAACGAAGGATTTATTTTCTAAGTTATATGGGGGTGAAAAGTTTACGAAACTAGATTTATCGATGGCATACAACCAGTTCGAATTAGATGACGAATCTCAAAAATTAACGTGTATCAACACTCATCGTGGATTATTTGTTTATCGACGTTTAGTTTTTGGATTAGCCAACGGGCCGTCTGTGTGCCAACGCGCCATGGAGTGCGTGCTGGCGGGGCTCGACGGCGTGTTGTGCATGCTCGACGACGTGCTCGTCACCGGCCGGGACACCGCCGAGCATCTGTCCAGGTTAAATGAGGTGTTACGTAGATTACAGGACGCGGGTCTAGTACTGCAGCGGGAAAAATGTGAATTCTTTAAAGATGAAATTAATTACTTGGGCTATGTCATAAATAAGGACGGTTTAAAGAAATCACAAGATAAAGTGAGGGCCATAGTCGAGGCTCCCATACCGTCCAGTGTTAATCAACTACAGTCTTTCTTGGGATTATGTAATTATTACAGGGATTTCGTTCCTTCGGCATCGTCTATTCTTATAGTCCACTGTTCGATTTACTTAAGAAAGGCAGTAAATGTAAGTGGACGGAGGAACATTCCAATGCTTTTAATAAAATTAAAAGTATTTTAGTGTCCGACCAGGTATTAACTCATTTTGACCCGCGTGCCAAACTTATTCTTACGGTGGACGCGTCCCCAAACGGGTTAGGAGCGGTCTTGTCGCAAGTGTGCGCGGACGGCGTGGAACGTCCAATATCATTTGCGTCGCGCACCCTCAACCCCGCCGAAAAACGGAATGCGCACATTCAAAAAGAGGCCACGGCTATAATATATGGGGTTCGACGGTTCCATCAGTACCTATACGGCCGGGCAGTCCCGTTTGTGCTGCGGACGGACCACAAACCCCTTACCTCAATTTTTGGGCCTTACAAAGGCATCCCTGAGGTCTCAGCAAATCGGCTCCAGAGATACGCGTTATTCCTTAGTGGCTATAATTACGTAATCGAGTACGTCCGAGGCGCCGACAATAGCGCGGATTACTTGTCGCGCGCGAGTCTTCCCGAGCGGAGCGCGGGCGCGCGCGCGGGGGGTGCAGGCGCCGAGCTAATTGATAACGCCGCGTACGTTAGTTTCGTCATGGATGCCAATAACATGCCAGTGACACTCAATGAGTTACAGCGAGAAACTCAAAGGGATGTGATTTTGAGTTCTGTAAGTAACTATGTTATGGCTGGGTGGCCTAAAAAAATCGCTGATTTTAAATTGCGGCCTTACCATCTGTGTCGAACTCAGTTAGCTGTCGAAAACGGGGTCATTATGAGAGGTCATAAAATTATAGTTCCAGAATCGCTGCGTGGTAAGATTTTGGCAGAGCTCCATACGTCCCATTTGGGAATTGTAAAAACTAAAGCGGAGGCACGATCTAGATTCTGGTTCCCTGGAATCGACGAAGCGTTAGAGAGGTACCTGGGCTCGTGCGAGGTGTGCTCGCAGCTGCGCCCCGCCCCGGCCCGCGCGCCGCCGGCGCCATGGCCCCGTCCGGCGCGTATCTTTGAGAGGTTGCATATAGATTTTTTGGGCCCAGTCGGTGGTCATTCGTATCTAGTTATAGTGGACGCGTATAGCAAGTGGCTTGAAGTTTATCAAATGAACACTACGACTTCCTCCGCCGTAATAGATAAGTTATGCGAATTCATGTCGAGATTCGGACTAGTTGAATCGATTGTTAGTGACAATGGCACCTCCTTTTGCTCAGAAGAATTTTCTAAATTTTGTAAAAGTAATGGCATAAAACATGTAACTTCGCCGGCATATCACCCGGCTAGTAACGGGCAGGCAGAAATTGTTGTTAAAATTGTCAAAAAGGGGATAAAATCTAGTATATTATCAAGCAAAAATGAAAGGCAAAAACGGTTAGCATTACTAAGATATTTAATGGATTATCGTAATTCAGTGCATTCAACCACAGGTTTCACCCCTTCTCAGTTAGTTTACGGACGGAAATTGAGATGTAGACTCGATTTGACAAATTCATCTTCGGCGTTGCCGCCCTCGCCAGTTGCAGAAATGATACGTAATGTGCCATCACAGTGTTCACAGTCTAACGTAAAGAAACTCCGTAACTTTAAGAAAGGAGACTTAGTGTTATATAAGAAATTTGCAAATAAAGTTCAGTACAGTTGGTGTAAAGGAATTATTTCTAAGAGAATTGGGAATGTTTTGTACCTTGTAAAAGACATGCAAACGTTGCAATGTACAAAAAAACACCTTAATCAAATTGTAAAATTTAATGGAACGGTCGAAAACCTATGCCAGGGCACCCAACGTTTACCAGATTACGAACCGCCGTCGCCGTCGCAGTCGCCGACGCCGCCGCCGCTGCCGCCTACGCCGCCGCCGCCGCCGCCGCCGCAGCCGCCACAGCCGTTATGGCTGTCACCACTACCTCAAGTACCCTTAATGGCATCCTCACCTATAACTCCGTCTGCTGGGGTATCGCCCACGTTGTCATCACTGAGCAGCACGACATCCGTGACGGATAGAGTTACCGATCAAGGTCCAGGCCATATACGTCAAGACTCTTTACTTAACAGCCCGGGCGATGACACACTTGTTGCGCCCACGAGTGATGCGGAGTTTGAAGACGCAGAGTCTTCCACCGACGTAGTGAATGAGCCCGACGTAAACAGACGTCTCAGCGATACCGAGCAAGCATCGGGGCAGCCCACAGACATGCAAGGCAGGTTACGTAGACGTTCCAAATTAAACTTAGATTTTAAGAAATATTTTTAAACGAGAGGTTTAGTTTTTATTTATATTCTTAAAATAGGGGGAGGATTGTTATATATGTGCGTATGTGTGTGTGGCCGCTCCCACCACCCGCATACGGATTAAACCAGTGTGCATTAGACCAGCATTTGTTTCACTCGTGTCCCCCGTATTCCCATTCCCATACATATCACATACCTACTCATCAAATAAAGTGAGCGTGCGTAGTTTTATTTATTTATTAACAAACAATTTTTACATTGTATTACAAACTGATAACAAAATGGAATGTTAATATTATGCTTGTGAGAATAAGAATAATTTGGGCCATGTCATACACGTAGCGCCAAGTCGACTATATCTGGGGCTCAGGCCCGTAATTAAAGACTTCGGCACTTGGCATCGATAAAAGGCAAGCCAGGCTTTTGGACTTATATGAAGGATCTGGATCCCCTTAGCTGGTTAAACCCTTGGCCTTGTAGGTCTAAGCAGAAATCCGGCGTTGCTGGGGCTCGCTAAAGCTGAGAGGCCGAATCCAGAACGAGGCGCCGCGCGGCAGCGATCGCCCATTCGCTGGGAGGCCTGTGGACCGTTCCCCCGCGCTTATGTCCTATAATCACAATGGGCCTCTTCACAGGTTTCGGCCCCACGTCCTGCGGCTTGGCTAGGCTGTGTTCCTTTATAACCGGCGCGCTAGCCGGCATTTTGCTCTTCTCCACCCGTGTGGGTACATCCAGCTCCTGCTGCGGTTTCTCTCGCTGCAACTTCCTGACCTTTTTGAGGTTGGTGGCCGGTTGGCTGGTCCTCGGTTTAGGCGCTTGCAGAGTCGCCCGAGGCCGCAGGTCCGGCGACGGAATAGGATTGTATGGGATCGGGAACAATCCTATTTTGAAATAGGAGTTAAGGAGATCGTTGGCGCCTCGGATTTCTTTGTTTTTTCCGAAACTGGAGTATCGCTTCCGTTGCATTCTCCCGTAGTTTACGAAGTCGCCGCGTCCTGGCAAGTTGCCGCTGTGGAACCGTTTAGGACTATTGTTGAAGCCATAGTGTCTGTAAGATGACGAGACGTAGGTGAGGAACATCACTGTACCGAATACTTGGAGTATGATCTTCATCTTTGCTCGCAGCGCACTGAACGCTAGATCCTCGGTTGTCATATTTAAACCACCTATTTGTTTGTTTATTTTTCGTTTCATAAACAGGAATTTTCTCAACACAATGAAAGGATTTCTTGTTTGTATTTGTTAGAAGATAAACAAATTATTTATCATCTACATATTAGACACAAAGTGTTTAATCTTTACTGAAGTAATAAATGAGAATGTATGTTTGTTGGTTTGTCCTTTTTTCAGAGTCAGCGTGATTTTTGCATATAGGTAGATTATAATATGGACCAAACGGCTCTTTTAGAGGTCTGATCATTCTATCAACGCTTCGGAAAACATCGCCTCTGGAGAGAAGAAACAGACGATTCTCGGAGGCAAAGCAAAATGTGTTTGCCACGCGGGCGAAGCTGCGCCAAAATCTTGGTTAAGTATTTACTTGTAGAGTTGTAGTAAAGTTACTAACATTTTAATCGTTCTTTTAGAGTGAATTACTTTTTGATACAATTCAAATTCGATTCATCAAAAACCAGGGCTTCTCTATTCTTGCTTCTGCAGGAAATAAACAACACAATATATTCGCCGGTTTCTTCAGTATTTCCAAAAAAGTCAGTAGGTATTTAAATATCTGCGGGTACATTTTATAGATAGATATTAGGAGATAACGTCAAAATGCATGGAGCTTAGGAAGTGTTTGAAAAGTATATAATTTTTTTTTTAATATATCGTCGTCTAGTATCCACACAAGCCTTATTGAGGTTACTATGGGGCTAGTTGGATTAGTGTAAGATTGTCCCCTAATAATATTTATATTTCTAAATTTAACAACAATTACGTCACACACGCACCTTCAATTCGGAACGTTCGTTATTTGTTTGTTTAATTCTTTTGTTAAACAATTTGGACAACACGATGGGCTGAACATTGTCAATCGCCCAGTCGGCCACAGGGCTCGGCGGACATGGAACGTAATAAGAGATTAATTGGTCTCATAATACTTAATGGTTGCCTACTGATATCAAAGGCCCGTTTGTTTGAAAAAAGTAATTTCAAGATCATACCTTCGACGCCTCTCCGTTTTCAGCGCGTCATCGGCGTATTAAATGAGGCAAACAAATTAGACAAGACACCATCCATCTTCATACACAATTCCAAAGTGCAACCCTCAACTAAGAAGAGCATTCACGTCCCGGATCCTAGAGATTCCAGACTTAACGACATTTACTACTTAATAGATCGACACGACGATAAAAAAAAACTTGTGGTAAGAAATGTACCCAATTTCTTCGAGTTAGATTACGAGGATGCTTTTGACAAGCACCATGGTTTGAAAATAGACCACGAGGACCATGAAAAAGAATTCCATTTTGACGATTATGATTTTAACGCAGCTCACGATGAACTCCTGGAAAACATTAAACCGTCACAAATAAGAGCCAAGGTATTAAAGAATCTACTCATTTCAGATCTAGAGGATATTGAAGAAACAGACAAACCACCCTTGCCACCTGTTTTAAGAAAAACAAAGGGGAACAAGAAGCAAGGCATTGCCACCAAACCGAGTGTGGAGATAAAAAACAACAGAGATAGACTAAAGGCCGCTATTTCTAAAAAAATCAACATTTTCAGTGATGGCGATGATAAAATAGTAAATAACAACAGGTTCACGGTCTTTAGTGGGTCTCCGAGGTTTAACTCCCTTCTTAAAAAATGGGGGTGACTTTTCCTTACACCGGATTGTTATAGGTGATTTTTATCTATTTCTCAATATACTGGGTGCTTTATAATATGCTTATATTAATCGGAGCGTATCAGCCTAATATTCTCAGATACTACCTTGTACCCCTGCACGAAAACTGCAAAGGCAAAGGGCTTTGAGTTGATTTTACGTTTGTTTCCGGATTCTTCATATAACTGTGGTGGTCATAGTGTATTGATTATTTTAGCTACATCTATAATTGTAAGTTTAGATATGGCAAAAAATCACAATTTCTTTAAATATTTATTATAAAGTGAAATATCAAAACAATTAACATTACAGTTTTGTATATAAAAAAACAATAATATCTCTATAACGAATTACCACTTCCTGTGTTTTATCAGTTCAACACCATTAACACTACCTACCTAGAACCTAATTTTGGAAATTGCAAATAAATTTATGCCACACCTGGCAAGTGTAGACATAAAATGTGTACATACACAACACGGCAGGTATTAAAGAAAGCCCTCGATCGCATATTTACGTCCCTCGCTTGCAGCTCGGGCCGCAAACTTCTGCGATCTCGGCCTTTCTTTGTATTACCACCCTAGTTTTGTAATGTACTATGTTCTAATTCAGGGTGAACCACCATTTAAGTAGGAACTACTAACACATTATTTACGGATGAAGATAAACGTAGTCACGATCTGCAGTTTTTTGTACGATATCTCTGTACCGATTGAAATCGCGGTCTAGTCCTTTTTTCGCATCGTGTCCCTTGTGGTTATTTTCGAACTGGTTTTTCTTTGTATTTTCAACCTCATTATAAGCATTAGCTTTATTGCCTGCAGCTGCGGCAGCATGGGATTGTATAGCAGCTGTGGACCCGCCTAAATGAGCTATGGAACTACCGCTGTCCTCGGCCTTAGCACTGTTGTTAGTATTATCATAAAACTCGTTATCTTCCTGATACTCATCTTTATGATACACTCTGCGAAAACCTTTCTTTTTTTCACCATTATCACTATTTCTTTTGAAAGCAAAAGCTGAATGTCTTTTATGATCTTCACCACCGTATCTATTCGCAAATTGGTCTACGACGTCTTTAAAAGCTGATTCGTTGTTCTCGGATTGCGATCTATCTGTCTTATGATTATTATTTTTCGAATTACCACTTTCATGTTTATCGAATTCATGTTTCTTTTCATAGCCTCGTTCCTGATTCGAATCTCCTAATGCTGCTTTAGAAACATCTATTTTAGTATCGGTGTTTCTTTGATCATTCAAATGACTTACATCGTCTAGGCGTCTGTTTCTTTTGCCGATGTTTTCTCCAATATTGTCGTTGGTGTCGAAAGCACTTCTCCAGTTCAGCTCTAAGGGGTCGGTATCTTGATTATTATCGAAATCTTTTATGACATAAGAGATAAATCCGTCGTTTCCCGCTATTGGGTTATCGCGTCTGCTAGTTAATCCCTCGCTTCTATCGTACTGAGGTTCTATGTGCCGTGGACCATATACGTGGGTGTAATCTTCCTGACGTTCATGAACAGGTATTATTCTTTCTGCCGATGCAATGGCGTAGCGTTTTTCTTTGGCTTTCTGTATATTAGAATCCATCTTGATACTTTCGTATTCGTAAGGGCTGTGTAAAAAATATGGCCACCATTCTAAAGTAGTCCCCGATAAGGTTTTAACATCATCGTCATCAATGTGGAATTCTCTATTAAAGTCGTATTCAGGCTTGACATCTTCGGGAATATTCGCGGCGCTATACTTATTCTCAATTTTCGCCAAACTGTCTTTCATATTATATTCCTTGTCTGCTTTCATCGACATTGAGGGATCCATGCCATATTTGGATTTGGCCTTTGCAATTTCATAATCTATGGAGTGTTTGCCCCACGATTTTGACGAGAACGGCGTGCTGTCTGTCGCTCCAGGGAACACTAAATTCCCAACACTTGATAACATCTTGAAGGGCGGGTCTTTCCGCATCGCTGTCATGTCGGTAAACTTGCTCAAGGATTTCCTGTATGCCTCCGATTCGCCGCTTTGCACAGGCTGCGTGCTGATGTCACTAAGCATATGTACTTTCATGGTTTCATCACTCGGCGGTGATCCAGGATGGTTCGCCAAAGATTGGAACGTGCCCGGATTATTGTCCATCCGACTAAACACATACCCCGTTTGTAAAGGAGGGGTGTTGTCTCTAGACTGTCTGGAGACGTAGTACGCGTGTTGGAAAGACTTAGGTTCTAGTTTTGCAGTAGCCACGAACAAAAGTAATATAATTAACAGCCTCATGGTTTTCAATTAGCCATTGACAGGTTACCGACTGCTAGGTTCCACGGTGACTGCCGGGGCCCGGCGCTAATCCTGTTTATATCGTGTTTGTTATTTGTGGGACAGAGGTTTGTTCTAGACACAATGCGGCGCCGGTGGTCCGAATGTTGAAATGTCCCTGCATTGTATTGTCTCGCCATCACCGTAATAAATTTCATTGTTATTGGCCACTAACGATTGGCTAAAATTATTGAACATTAAAGTGTTAATTGTTAATACATTAAACCTATGTGGCAGCCTCACTGATAAGTACTTATTCCGTTTCATGCAAAAGTACCAAGTAGTTTCGATTGCATTCACGACGGGCTCCAGGTCAACAGTCTGGTTTTTGATTTGATTTTTTTCGGGATGTTCTTTCACGCTGATGCAGCTGGAGAGCTCCGGCTGGCGCAAGCGCAATTTTAGCGCCCCCGGTCTGTCCATGTATAAAGACGAACAAGTAGTCCAACTTTGGCCGTCTAGGAGTGCGCCATACGTATTCAAACAGACGCGCGATAGCACGTCTGTTTGAGTGCGATCCATATTGGAGCATTCCTATTTCTTTGCCTTTAGTACGTTAGTACACGGCGCGCACACATTCAAGCGCGCGATGTACCTTTTGTAGAAAGAAAAATTACTGTGCTATTATACTGTGGTCTGGAGTAGGGAATGCAATTACCGGTAAATTTACCGTCTTTTCATACTAAAGTTCGGTAAATTACCGGTAATTGCATTCCCTAGTCTGGAGGCCTGGGGTGGACCGCCCATTCCGCCCCAGTCCGCCACTGGTCCTTCGAGTAGAGGTAGTGAGTAAAGCTGCAACCAAACCACTGCTCCAAAGACGTTGACGCACCGTAAACGCAACGACGTGCCTCAGGTGGCACGATTTTACGCATGCTGTTCACACACCATTGCATGTGCATTGACGCGACATATGTCACGTTTTTGCGGTCAAAACCAGTGGCCAAAATACGCATGGATATTGGATAGCACGTGAACACTGTTTATTTTCACGTATTTTGAGTACCGGTTTGAAAGGTGCGCATCAAAAACGCATGGGTCACGTCACTGTGGTTACGGTGCATCAACGTCTTTCGAGCAGCGGCTTGGTCGGTATCGATATATCTCGTCTTGTGCTTACCGCACTGGGTCCGTAGGTTCCCGCCAGGCGCACATATCTGTGTCACCTTGGATCGGTCGCGGTCGTGTCGCAACCCTTTGTCGTCCGGCCGCCGATTGATTTCTTTCCACTCTATTGTTGTCGTTAATGAAAAACGCTGTACGTCTCGATAATGAGCGCAGACAGGGTCAAAACCCGCTTACAAAAGCGTGCAAATGAAAAGGTCAGTCAAAAGATTAACTCGTCCCGGTGCCCCCAGTGTGGGGTCATGATTTTTTTTTCAGGAATCTTTGCTTTCACTATGGGGTCACACCACCATACTGATTGCACAGTTGGGACTTGTGACATTGTCCGATAGTTTTGTTTGGGGACAGTGAATGTGATAAAACATACATCATCAGTTTAAAAACATCATGCCACACCTGGCCATAAAGTGGCTTTTTCCGCACGCTGCGCGTACAGAGTTGCAGCTCGGGCCGCAGACTTCTGCGATCTCGGCCTTTCTTTGTATTACCACCCTAGTTTTGTACCTAATGTAGGTAGGTACTATTTTGGTTGAAAAGTGTTTTATTTTATAGTGTAAAGTCATTTATCATTTGTGTAAATTTTGGTAGCGCAAAATAACATGCGAAGACTCCAAATGTCAAGAAAAAATACGAGTAGAGTAGGTAATGATTTTTTTTTTGCCAACAATTCTAACGCCGCTATCAATGGCCGATAACATGTTTTGGTGGTTGTTTGGGACTTATCATCTTGTTTTGTACAGCCAAAATGTAGGTATTAAAAAAAAACTATAGGTATACATGGCTAAGAGTTATTAAAAATGTAGTTTCCGATGATTTTAATAGATGGCGCATGCGTATCAATGGCCGATATCATGTTTGTTTTGGGACCTCAACCTCATGTGTTGTTTGACACAGACAAAATGTACCAAGCTATAAAATGAAGCAAATATCATCCAAACTTGATGGTAATAAAGCACATTATTAACTATTGTTTCGTGTGTATGGAGAACCACAGCAGTGTCACAGTATAATAGCAGTCATTTTTCTTTCTATAAAAGGTACATCGCGCGCTGTGTACGAACACACTACAAGCAAAGAAATAAGAATGCTCCAATATAAATAAATAAATATTAGGGGACAATCTTACACAAATCGAACTAGCCCCATAGTAAGCTCAATAAGGCTTGTGTTATGGATACTAGACGACGATATATTTAATAGATACAAATACTTAAATACATAGAAAACATCCATGACTCAGGAACAAATATTCGTGCTCATCACACAAATAAATGCCCTTACCGGGATTCGAACCCAGGACCTCTTGCTTCGCAGGCAGGGTCACTACCAACTAAGCTAAAGCGGTCGTCGTAGGTCGTAATATGGATCGCACTCACACAGATGTACTATCCCGCGTCTGTGTGAATACGTGTCGCGCGCTCCTAAGCGGCCGAAGTTGGACTACTTGTTCGTCTTTATACTTTGGCAGTGTCTTTCATTTATTTACCTACTTTTGAGTGGCCGCACCTTGTATGTACGACCCGTTAGGTATATGAGATGAGATGTTTTCAAGCAAAAGGTAGTTTGCCGCTTGACAATACGGATTAAGTTTAATTGCATCTTCATATCACCATCAGGCCAGCCATATTTATTATCACACGATTTTTCGATTTTTAGACCTCTACCCCCGACGCTTGTGACATAATTCATATATTACGTCAGGGTCAGGGCCTTATCACATTTGCGATTTGCGAGCGAGCTGCGGGGGAGTTGCCATACAAAACCAGCCGCGAGTGACATTTGTTTGGAACTTCGCTTCTAACTCCCCGCAAATCGCAAATGTGATTAGGCACTTACAAGTAAGACTCGTGTGAGTAGCGGGGTGACCTCTCAATGGCTTCATCATCATCAGCAGTGGTCGGATTAGGTATTGACATAATATTTACGGTGAAAATCTTTGAGTCCCGGAATCCCAAGTCTTATCCATGTTATGTTCAATTTTTAAGGACATTCACCCGAAATGGTACTACCTAATCCGAACACTGATCATCAGCCCTTATTAGTCCACTGCTGGACATAGGCCTCTCCCATGTCACGCCATCGAGCACGATCCGCGGCCACTCGCATCCAGCCTCTGCCCGCCACCTTGCGAAGATCGTCACTCCACCTTCAGTGGCTTATTGATTGCAACCGTCAAATGGAGGAATGTTAACAAAAACAACATAACTGACTAGTGGTTGATACGAGAAACCACGCATTGAAACTTAGCGCCCCTTAGCGACGGCACCTAGGGCACTCATCCAAACTGGGCCCCTTTTGTTTCTTGGTGATACCCGGGGCGAATAATCCATGTCAAATTACCATTTCGACATCCCCCCCCTTGTTGGCGCCCAGGGCACGTGCCCTTCGTGCACCACCCTCGCTACCCCACTGCAACCAGCTTAGTCAGTTATGTTGTTTTAGTAAACATTCCGTCAATTTGTATGTTTTAACATGTTCACTGTCCCCATTCAAAACTATCGGACAATGTCGCAAGTCCCAACTGTGCAATCAGTATGGGGAGGGACCCCATAGATAGTGGAAGCACGGACTCCTGAAAAAAACCTTCATGACCCCACATTGGCGGCACCGGGACAGATAACGTGTTAATATTTAATAACAGTAAGTGTCAGTTTAGTCGGTTATGTTGTTTTAGTAAACATCCCTTCAAATATTTAGGTTTTAATATTCTTTGATTAGGACATAGGTAATCGTTAAAATAAAACAATAAATTTGGTCAATCAGACAATATTTATTATACGTAATAATAATATCATTTCAGAATAACTTTTCGTTATTACAAAAATATCGTTTTCTGCTTTTGTACACACAGATCGCGCATCGATGTACCATACATAAATAACTCCATTTTCTTACTATACGTCATTCACTGAGGGTTTGTAAGGCTTCCACTTTACCTATACCGGTAATAAAATAAGATACAGTAAAGGTAGTTAAACCTACTTTAAACTGAACGCTCCTCCACCAATCGTGATGTTTCAATATGCGAGAGAAAATAGTTACAGCAGCACTTTATATTATATATCTAGTCGGTGACTGACTGACTAATGGCGAAAACCAGTTTGTGTGTAATGCGCCTATATATTTAGTTAAGATGTGAGCATAAGTACGTTAAAGGGGCGTTCAGTTTAAAATTGGTTTTAGGTACTCTAGGGAAGAGTCCCACAGAAAGGAACGAGCTCGCTACTAAGCCCTTACAACTCTTCAATTTAAAATGTTCTCCGGCATGAACCCGCGCCTCGGGTCCTCTTTGAGAAACACAAACCTTTACTACTCAAATTGGTGTGTCATGTCACCATCATAATCAGCCTAGCGCTCTTCCCCGTTTCTCTTGGGCTAGGTCACCCATATCTACTTGACTATCGCAGCCAAAAATTACATAAAATACGCGGTATAATAAGCCACCATTTATTTGGCGATATCTGGGGGCACGACACTGCCCCCGCCAAGTCGAGTAAAACAAAGGCATATAATTTAAACGATTGTAAGGGTGATAACGAGCTCAGGGCTTTCCGCGGTTACGCTGAAACTATTACATTGTAATGTAAATACAAGAATAACAAAACGGACGGCTGATTGTGAAACAAAATTGAGTTTACAAGCTATATTGCACGTTTATTATGCGAGTACCACATATTTACTGAAGAATTAAAATGTTTAACAATCGACATCACACAATTTTAGGCAAATTTATAAACAGCAAGAATCATCGAAACTTAAAAAAGCCTTTATACGTGTGACAATACAGTCCAGTTCAGATATTTTTTGAGCTGATTGATGCTTTAATGTAAATGATTCCGCCAGAAATTAAATATTTCAAAACATATTTTTTTTGTTTCATTCCATAATATGTTCTTCTTAATTTTTATTTATTTCAGAAATATGTAAATTAAAATTCATGTCGCGATTATTAATGTCATGAGATTAACAAGGAACAACAACAAATAATACAATACTTGACAGTATTTTGTACTTAGAAAGCATACGGTTTTTAAAAGTAATACTCAAAAATACATTGCAAATGTGCTAGTAGTTGAAAACAGTCAATACTATCTTAGAATGACAATAAATCTTCACGGTAGTCATCCACTGGCACATATACTGTACAGATATGGTCTCAATAGCAGGGGTCGTTTAGGATATTTCACAGGACGAAGTCACTAAACTACATAAATTATAAAAACCAATCGATAGCTCATTTCATTCGACTTTACAAGAGTAAAAGTTGGCCAACATTATGCAAGATGCATTGAATAGTCAATCATTATCAGATCTTTGGTCATGTCTGCTGGTAACCGTTTTAGTTTTATATATATTGTGACAGAATTTAATATCAAATCGAAAGACATCAAAAAACTAGGAGATCAAAATATTCACAACATTTTAGCCGAGTTAAAAGCTCAACCGACTAAGTTTTGGACCGATTTTTCTTTCGCAGGTATTTTTTTAAAGTATGGTTCCTTTTGGAAGTAGAAGCTTTCTACTCTCTCCACTCTAGTAAGAGAAAACGAGATAGAGAGATTAAAAGACAGTTCCCATGCGCTGCCTAAATTTAGTAGAAAACATGAATTTTCTCATAAACACTAAACAGATACTATGGGTGTAAAAATATATATTTTTACTGACATGCATGTCCTATCCCAGCTTAATCCTAATTTAAAAGAAAACATTGATCTTAAACAGTCGTAAATCACGCTTCAACATTTAAAACTACGATATGACTATTTTATTTCCTCTTTGTTATAGTAGAATAATGAATGTTAGCACTATTTTTCATGTTAAAACATTTCTCCTCTTTAATAATCCACGGTCAGTAAGTATTTAACTGCCACCTATAAGAGTACTTTCACAAAAGCACACTTTTTCCGTAACTCAACTTCTAGTATTTTATGATCTTTGACTTTTTGGGTTCGTCTCTGCCCCGTATAACAGAATAACTATTAAAACATGTGAAAAATTAAGAAGTTTGAGGCGGAACGAAGTTCGCCGGGACAGCTAGTTTTTCATATTTTACCCCTTATAGTTTTCCTTTTTCATGCTTCAAAGTCAAGGGAAGGGTTTTTTACTCTGACTAGACCTATAAACTCGGCGAGCTGTCATAGCAGTCGTAAGTGTCGTAACATAGTGGTGGGCTTACAATCCTGCAAACAGGTTAGCCAGTCGCGGACACTACCGACTTTCAAGGGAAGGGTTACGATATGTTTTTTGTTTGTTTAGCCTTTATGGGTGTCCTACTGCTGGGCAAAGGCCCCTGGTCTTCACAGATCCCGGGTTAATGACTCCTCCGGCCAGTTGCTCCCGCCATCTCCTCCTAGTGCACTTGGCGGCTATATTAGCCCACCTTTCCGGGTGCATGCGACAGACGTGACCGGGCCATTCCCATTTGAGTCTGGCGGTTTTTTCTCCAACATCGGCTATGCATGTTTTTGAGCACAACGTGGTTTTCCTGACGCGATCCGTCTTTTTAACAGCTACGTTGCTGCGCTCCATAGCACGTTGGCAAACCTTCAATTTGGACTTCTAACCGTACCGTAGATTACGATACTATATGTAATAAATATTTAGTCTGATAAAACCCACCGTTCGTTTTTGATCAATTACTTTACTCAGAAAAAGGTGACTGAATTCGTTATTCCACTATAATAACGACATTAATTACATAATATTCTCTAATATTTCTATGAGTGAACGCCAAGAGGTTTAGGCCTTCGTTACATACAACCAGACTAGATACAAAAGGCACGAAACTCACAACAAAACTTTAAAAGGTCCACGAAACACCCCACTTCAGGGAAACCACTAAAGCGATAAGCAATGTGACTAATTCCGTCTGGTGGGGCAATTCCGTACAGCGGTTTTTATGGCTAAACTATCATTCTAACAAACTTCTGATTTCGTCAGTTAGTGTGAAAAGTTTCGCACCTGTGCCAATCGAGTCATCAAATGCATACTATTGTTTGTTTGGCCGCAAAAACCGCTGTACGGAATTGCCCCACCAGACGGAATTAGCCACATTGACCTTACATAACCTATTGGGTACACTACATAAAAGTCAAAATTCCAAAAACATGCTTCCGAATCGAATTGTTCCGAAACCCACGTTGCAATGAAAGGATGTTTGTTTGTTTAGGATTATTACTTATCTAACCTAATGATGTTTTCGTTTACAGTCGGCAAAATCACCGTTCCGTATAAAATCTTTCGGAATAATGCTTTCGGAATTCTAGAGCGTTTCCCAAAATGGATTCTCTAATTTTTGAACTGACCTCATTTACTTGACATACTAAAATGGTTTTGTTCGCCATTGTAAGCTATGAATATTCGTCAGTACAAAAATAAACAAGTTTATTGTACACACGATTTGTTTAAAACAGAATTCATGGCGATTTACAGTTCATTTACCTTAATATCTGCACCCTTAGTGAGATGATCGCTGAACCAATAAAACGAATCTTAATTCTAAAAGAGTTACCTCTAAATAAACTTAATAGATACTAATATTTGGTGTAAACAATACTATACAATAAAATATTTGTATATGATAGAACATCATTCTGATTACAGCGAGAACTATGGATTTAAAACATTTATACATAATTTTCCGAGAGTATAATGAGTGTTTCCTTGCCGATATCGTTGACGACATCCCGTTTCTGTCACTTTACGGGGATGAGAGGGACAGACAACTTCATCTAAGATGTGGTCACGGTCTTTAATATGTGACCCACCTAGGAGATAGAATAAGCAGTGCTACGCACAGAACTCTCTTTCTAACGAAACTGGCGTTGGGTCCGACCACCGGACGGAATGCACCGGATCCGTAGGCAAGTCTAGCCAGCGACCAGAAAGAGCACGCGTTATGCGATATAGAGAGATAGTGCAATTGGTAGAGCGCCTGTGTGGGCCCGGAGAGCCGTAGGGCAGGTTCGAATCCTGCCCGAGGCAAATCATTTTTAAATTTTTCTCGTCCAATAAAATTATTTGTTGTACAATTGTGTTACACTTGTAAGATCTATACAACAACCAAAGATGCCATGCGACTGAGGCAGGATCTACGGGGAATTTGCCAATATTTCTGCCGTGCTTACGATAACGGCAGTAACTCCCTTCTAGGAGTATAGGCAATGTTATCCTTATTACAATGACATAAGATTTACTCTTTGACCGCCACAGACGGCCACAGCCGCCAACGGAAAATAGTGACCGTCACGCCAATGACGGCCCTGGCCGTCAACGTTTTTTTTAATGAAAACCTATTGAAAAACAGCCCACTTTTATGTTGGCATAATTTCTTTACCCATCTTTATTTTACCCCTGTGGCGTCAGTGGCACGGCGTATTGCTTCGCCCTTGAGCGTTCAAAAGGTTAATATTTCCTACACGCCTAGAAATAAGTTACTGCCATTACTGTAAGCACGGCAGATTTACGGATAAAGGAATAAGATTCTCGAAGAATGACCCATTTCTACTTTCTTTACCATTGAATATGCGTCTTGGCACCCAAGCTTCCACATCATATATACATGATGCATTCTCGCATCTACTTGTTCTGGCTGAAAAAATATCGAATATAGCACGAAATACATAAAACAGCACAGAAAACTATAAACAAATAACAGCACTTAGTCTTAAATAGGAAGCTCACGACATTGAGATAGAAGGATTAACATTACGCAATAAAACTTACGATTATGACACATAGAAAAGGCCAAAACCTCTTGAGCGTGGTCCTAAAATGTCTAACATCGTTTTAAAAAAATATCTATATCTATATACTAGTAACGGTACACAGAATTTTTCTAATTGAGAGCTCTTCTAAGGAAGTGTTTGGATTTTTACCCCGAGCGCCGTCTGAAATGGAAATTGTGGTTTTTTAAGTTTTTGTTAAAGCTTTGGGTGCAGAATTAATAATACATGTACACTTTTTAAACCTCTGGAGCTATGATACGAAGACAGACTGAATTATATATTTGAAACGTCCTATAATAGTAATAGTCTTTATTTGCAACCATGGTTTACATACAGTAATACAGCTGGACTGGCAAACTTCAGAAGGTAAAACTTTAATTTTACTGGATATTATTATTTTTATTTACCTCCAAATATTTCATGTCACGTCCATACCATTTAATACACATAGCACTAGAAAAGACGTAATTACTGGAGACCGGTTCTGTTTTAGCTGTGCAATCATATATTTTTTTTGTTCAGTAACATCTGACGAATTTGAAGTTGTACACTAAAATGTAAAGATTAGTTAGTAAATTGTAAATAATATTTTTTTTTCCATCTTATATTTATGTAGTTTAAATAAAAGAGATCTCAAGATGAAGAACATAATTTATAGATACTTTAATTAAAAAACAACAGATAAAACTAAAAAGTGATTCTACACCGTGCCCCCGAATAACCCGAAAATCCACGTATTCCTGATGGTATTACAAATAAATAACGTTATATCAACATAGGTCGAATTTTGTCATTTTACATTAATAGTCTTATGGAACAAAATAAATCAGTAAATTGAGCCCCTCCTTATAAACATGTCCTTAGCTTAGTGCTTGAGGAAAAGGTATCAAAAAGGAAAAAAAACTAAAATGGAAACAACAGGAAACATTTTTGGACTCGTAGTCACTCACCATCAAATACTGCGAAGGTTAATTGCTGTTTCGTTAAAAGATTTAACAAAAAATGTAAAAGTATCTTAGTCACATTTATTAGGGCTTGTTACACACTTGGGAGTATTCATTTAAAAAATAATGAATATCTCGGAAAGTAACCGTTTTTCGACTATACATCATATAACTTTTTTTACTCCTAATAGTTGTTATGCGGGTTACTCGGGGGCACGGTGTATAAGGATTAGTGCTATGAGACCAGCACTAATGAGAGTATAGGAATAAGAGTTACATATGGCAACCCTAAGAGCGGCCGTAAATTGGGCCACTAAACGCGGCCACAAGCACGCCCACCGTGCGCCACAAACATACAAATAGTACATTGTGCACCGAGGGTAGTAAGAAGGGAATTACTAACGAGAGTCTATTAGGAGCCCGACGCCGTAGGCGGAGGGCTTTTAATGACTCGAGTTGGTAATCCCCTTACTGCCCGTGATGCACACAATGTTTTTCATCACATTTGCGAGGAAAAAAAATAAAACATAAAAATCAAATAAACTAAACGCACCCGCTTGGAGACAACTTCAACTGTCAACTTTTTCAATATAGTCCTCCACAGATAATGTTAAGAACTGCGTTTAGTTTTTAAACTTGACAGCCAATGCCGCCATATTGTACCGATTTTCATAATAAAATTTTAAAGTTAATTAATTTAATTGCATTAAAATAATTGCAAAAATTACTGAAATAATAATAAAATATACCATAATTTTTATATACACTAAAATTGGTTTTGTAGCCAAGTTTTGAAGATGCGAAATAAGCCTTGCCTGATTTGAAACCTCCTTAGTCTGAAATGACGTACGGGTATATTTTAAAACTAAACTCATAACTCCCACGGGAGTTATAGATTTTCATACAGTTTTTCCTCCCATGGGAGTTATAGATTTTTATAACCCACGGGAGGTAAATCGGCTCGAGCTGTAGGGTTATGATGCAACGTTTTGTCACGCGATAATTAAATGATAAAGCATCCGTCACTCTTACACACTATTTGTCAGAACGTGACGGATGCTTTATCATTTATTTATCACGTGACAAAACGTTGTATCATAAGCCTACTGGTCTATAAGCCTGCGTGTTATAACACCCTTTACGAGCAAGTGTGATGAAAATGTATGAAAACGCTCGCCCGCAGCTTGTGGCGGCCAATAGTGGCCAAATATGCGGTCGCTCTAAAGTGATAGTTGGTAATGTGTTGGGACCGGACAACAGGATGCAAATAAGGAGTAACCGAGTAGACATCAGTGTTACATTTTTTATGCAGTCGATTAGCCATTTAGTAAACTGCCTAGCCTTTTCACTAAACGGCGCCATTTAGTTAACTGCCTGGATGAAATTTAGCCAATTCGTCAATGTATCAATTAACGATATCGCCGGCCAATGCTTAGGTCGTTCGTTTAGTAGGGCGAAAATGGGCTTCGATCAGAGTTTTCTTTCTAAATAAATATGACCCGCAGCAGGTCGACGAACTTTTATTTCTGCTCTGAGGGACACAAGCTGACTAACAAACCTAACCTAAAAAAAGGAGTTTGTTCAGTTTTCGACAACATCGATAAATTTATCGCTTTCATAAAAAAATTAACACTGATGTCTACTCCATTACCCAGTTACTCCTGTTCCTTATGTCCAGAGCTCGGAATAGGTAGTGCCTATTTACCTAAACTTCGCGGGAGGACGTAACTAAGAGTGGTTACAACCACCAAAAATATTTTTTTATGTTTATTGAACGCGGGATTTCCTGAGATTAATAAGAATACATAATGTACATAAATTCACACTGGGGGTTAAATTATTAATGAAATACAAGATATATTGAGAATTCAAAAATCGACTTCATACAAAATTTCTGCATTAGACAATTGTATTACATTAACCCTGAGCGTGAATTTATATGGATAATGTATTATTATTAAACCAGGGAAATCCCGGGTTCAATAAAAAGAATTAATTATTTTTGGTGGTTGTAATCACTGTTAGTTACGTCCTCCCGCGAAGTTTAGGTAAATAGGCACTACCTATTCCGAGCTCTGCTTATGTCATTTGCATTATGTTGTCCGGTCCCTAGTAATGTGCGATTGCTTGTGCACTATTACCTCAGACGTCGGCGACGGAGGTGTTGGCGAGCGAGCCGTCCCACGCCGCCTCCTTGTGCAGCGCCGCTTGCCGCTTCTTCTCTGTAACGCACATTCATCCATCATTACCTTCGGTCTACTTGGTTCACGTCTGCCCACGGAGAAGAGCCTTCGTAACACACATTATGTGCTATTACCAGTGACCGCCTATCGGTGCAAAACTTTTACAAAGCTTGCAACTAAGAAAATAAGAATATTATGTATGTAAACACTTTATTGCACATAAAATCATACAGAAGCAGTACAAAAATCCTCGGATAAATACCTCTGGCGATGGTGATGAGGCGGCGCTCCTCGGCGCGCTCCTGGCGCGCGGTGCTGAGCTTGACGCCGAGCGCGCCCGACACCAGCCGCCGTCTGTAGAGAGGTGATGGATGATGGTGTGTTACCTCTGGCGATGGTGATGAGGCGGCGCTCCTCGGCGCGCTCCTGGCGCGCGGTGCTGAGCTTGACGCCGAGCGCGCCCGACACCAGCCGCCGTCTGTAGAGAGGTGATGGATGATGGTGTGTTACCTCTGGCGATGGTGATGAGGCGGCGCTCCTCGGCGCGCTCCTGGCGCGCGGTGCTGAGCTTGACGCCGAGCGCGCCCGACACCAGCCGCCGTCTGTAGAGAGGTGATGGATGATGGTGTGTTACCTCTGGCGATGGTGATGAGGCGGCGCTCCTCGGCGCGCTCCTGGCGCGCGGTGCTGAGCTTGACGCCGAGCGCGCCCGACACCAGCCGCCGTCTGTAGAGAGGTGATGGATGATGGTGTGTTACCTCTGGCGATGGTGATGAGGCGGCGCTCCTCGGCGCGCTCCTGGCGCGCGGTGCTGAGCTTGACGCCGAGCGCGCCCGACACCAGCCGCCGTCTGTAGAGAGGTGATGGATGATGGTGTGTTACCTCTGGCGATGGTGATGAGGCGGCGCTCCTCGGCGCGCTCCTGGCGCGCGGTGCTGAGCTTGACGCCGAGCGCGCCCGACACCAGCCGCCGTCTGTAGAGAGGTGATGGATGATGGTGTGTTACCTCTGGCGATGGTGATGAGGCGGCGCTCCTCGGCGCGCTCCTGGCGCGCGGTGCTGAGCTTGACGCCGAGCGCGCCCGACACCAGCCGCCGTCTGTAGAGAGGTGATGGATGATGGTGTGTTACCTCTGGCGATGGTGATGAGGCGGCGCTCCTCGGCGCGCTCCTGGCGCGCGGTGCTGAGCTTGACGCCGAGCGCGCCCGACACCAGCCGCCGTCTGTAGAGAGGTGATGGATGATGGTGTGTTACCTCTGGCGATGGTGATGAGGCGGCGCTCCTCGGCGCGCTCCTGGCGCGCGGTGCTGAGCTTGACGCCGAGCGCGCCCGACACCAGCCGCCGTCTGTAGAGAGGTGATGGATGATGGTGTGTTACCTCTGGCGATGGTGATGAGGCGGCGCTCCTCGGCGCGCTCCTGGCGCGCGGTGCTGAGCTTGACGCCGAGCGCGCCCGACACCAGCCGCCGTCTGTAGAGAGGTGATGGATGATGGTGTGTTACCTCTGGCGATGGTGATGAGGCGGCGCTCCTCGGCGCGCTCCTGGCGCGCGGTGCTGAGCTTGACGCCGAGCGCGCCCGACACCAGCCGCCGTCTGTAGAGAGGTGATGGATGATGGTGTGTTACCTCTGGCGATGGTGATGAGGCGGCGCTCCTCGGCGCGCTCCTGGCGCGCGGTGCTGAGCTTGACGCCGAGCGCGCCCGACACCAGCCGCCGTCTGTAGAGAGGTGATGGATGATGGTGTGTTACCTCTGGCGATGGTGATGAGGCGGCGCTCCTCGGCGCGCTCCTGGCGCGCGGTGCTGAGCTTGACGCCGAGCGCGCCCGACACCAGCCGCCGTCTGTAGAGAGGTGATGGATGATGGTGTGTTACCTCTGGCGATGGTGATGAGGCGGCGCTCCTCGGCGCGCTCCTGGCGCGCGGTGCTGAGCTTGACGCCGAGCGCGCCCGACACCAGCCGCCGTCTGTAGAGAGGTGATGGATGATGGTGTGTTACCTCTGGCGATGGTGATGAGGCGGCGCTCCTCGGCGCGCTCCTGGCGCGCGGTGCTGAGCTTGACGCCGAGCGCGCCCGACACCAGCCGCCGTCTGTAGAGAGGTGATGGATGATGGTGTGTTACCTCTGGCGATGGTGATGAGGCGGCGCTCCTCGGCGCGCTCCTGGCGCGCGGTGCTGAGCTTGACGCCGAGCGCGCCCGACACCAGCCGCCGTCTGTAGAGAGGTGATGGATGATGGTGTGTTACCTCTGGCGATGGTGATGAGGCGGCGCTCCTCGGCGCGCTCCTGGCGCGCGGTGCTGAGCTTGACGCCGAGCGCGCCCGACACCAGCCGCCGTCTGTAGAGAGGTGATGGATGATGGTGTGTTACCTCTGGCGATGGTGATGAGGCGGCGCTCCTCGGCGCGCTCCTGGCGCGCGGTGCTGAGCTTGACGCCGAGCGCGCCCGACACCAGCCGCCGTCTGTAGAGAGGTGATGGATGATGGTGTGTTACCTCTGGCGATGGTGATGAGGCGGCGCTCCTCGGCGCGCTCCTGGCGCGCGGTGCTGAGCTTGACGCCGAGCGCGCCCGACACCAGCCGCCGTCTGTAGAGAGGTGATGGATGATGGTGTGTTACCTCTGGCGATGGTGATGAGGCGGCGCTCCTCGGCGCGCTCCTGGCGCGCGGTGCTGAGCTTGACGCCGAGCGCGCCCGACACCAGCCGCCGTCTGTAGAGAGGTGATGGATGATGGTGTGTTACCTCTGGCGATGGTGATGAGGCGGCGCTCCTCGGCGCGCTCCTGGCGCGCGGTGCTGAGCTTGACGCCGAGCGCGCCCGACACCAGCCGCCGTCTGTAGAGAGGTGATGGATGATGGTGTGTTACCTCTGGCGATGGTGATGAGGCGGCGCTCCTCGGCGCGCTCCTGGCGCGCGGTGCTGAGCTTGACGCCGAGCGCGCCCGACACCAGCCGCCGTCTGTAGAGAGGTGATGGATGATGGTGTGTTACCTCTGGCGATGGTGATGAGGCGGCGCTCCTCGGCGCGCTCCTGGCGCGCGGTGCTGAGCTTGACGCCGAGCGCGCCCGACACCAGCCGCCGTCTGTAGAGAGGTGATGGATGATGGTGTGTTACCTCTGGCGATGGTGATGAGGCGGCGCTCCTCGGCGCGCTCCTGGCGCGCGGTGCTGAGCTTGACGCCGAGCGCGCCCGACACCAGCCGCCGTCTGTAGAGAGGTGATGGATGATGGTGTGTTACCTCTGGCGATGGTGATGAGGCGGCGCTCCTCGGCGCGCTCCTGGCGCGCGGTGCTGAGCTTGACGCCGAGCGCGCCCGACACCAGCCGCCGTCTGTAGAGAGGTGATGGATGATGGTGTGTTACCTCTGGCGATGGTGATGAGGCGGCGCTCCTCGGCGCGCTCCTGGCGCGCGGTGCTGAGCTTGACGCCGAGCGCGCCCGACACCAGCCGCCGTCTGTAGAGAGGTGATGGATGATGGTGTGTTACCTCTGGCGATGGTGATGAGGCGGCGCTCCTCGGCGCGCTCCTGGCGCGCGGTGCTGAGCTTGACGCCGAGCGCGCCCGACACCAGCCGCCGTCTGTAGAGAGGTGATGGATGATGGTGTGTTACCTCTGGCGATGGTGATGAGGCGGCGCTCCTCGGCGCGCTCCTGGCGCGCGGTGCTGAGCTTGACGCCGAGCGCGCCCGACACCAGCCGCCGTCTGTAGAGAGGTGATGGATGATGGTGTGTTACCTCTGGCGATGGTGATGAGGCGGCGCTCCTCGGCGCGCTCCTGGCGCGCGGTGCTGAGCTTGACGCCGAGCGCGCCCGACACCAGCCGCCGTCTGTAGAGAGGTGATGGATGATGGTGTGTTACCTCTGGCGATGGTGATGAGGCGGCGCTCCTCGGCGCGCTCCTGGCGCGCGGTGCTGAGCTTGACGCCGAGCGCGCCCGACACCAGCCGCCGTCTGTAGAGAGGTGATGGATGATGGTGTGTTACCTCTGGCGATGGTGATGAGGCGGCGCTCCTCGGCGCGCTCCTGGCGCGCGGTGCTGAGCTTGACGCCGAGCGCGCCCGACACCAGCCGCCGTCTGTAGAGAGGTGATGGATGATGGTGTGTTACCTCTGGCGATGGTGATGAGGCGGCGCTCCTCGGCGCGCTCCTGGCGCGCGGTGCTGAGCTTGACGCCGAGCGCGCCCGACACCAGCCGCCGTCTGTAGAGAGGTGATGGATGATGGTGTGTTACCTCTGGCGATGGTGATGAGGCGGCGCTCCTCGGCGCGCTCCTGGCGCGCGGTGCTGAGCTTGACGCCGAGCGCGCCCGACACCAGCCGCCGTCTGTAGAGAGGTGATGGATGATGGTGTGTTACCTCTGGCGATGGTGATGAGGCGGCGCTCCTCGGCGCGCTCCTGGCGCGCGGTGCTGAGCTTGACGCCGAGCGCGCCCGACACCAGCCGCCGTCTGTAGAGAGGTGATGGATGATGGTGTGTTACCTCTGGCGATGGTGATGAGGCGGCGCTCCTCGGCGCGCTCCTGGCGCGCGGTGCTGAGCTTGACGCCGAGCGCGCCCGACACCAGCCGCCGTCTGTAGAGAGGTGATGGATGATGGTGTGTTACCTCTGGCGATGGTGATGAGGCGGCGCTCCTCGGCGCGCTCCTGGCGCGCGGTGCTGAGCTTGACGCCGAGCGCGCCCGACACCAGCCGCCGTCTGTAGAGAGGTGATGGATGATGGTGTGTTACCTCTGGCGATGGTGATGAGGCGGCGCTCCTCGGCGCGCTCCTGGCGCGCGGTGCTGAGCTTGACGCCGAGCGCGCCCGACACCAGCCGCCGTCTGTAGAGAGGTGATGGATGATGGTGTGTTACCTCTGGCGATGGTGATGAGGCGGCGCTCCTCGGCGCGCTCCTGGCGCGCGGTGCTGAGCTTGACGCCGAGCGCGCCCGACACCAGCCGCCGTCTGTAGAGAGGTGATGGATGATGGTGTGTTACCTCTGGCGATGGTGATGAGGCGGCGCTCCTCGGCGCGCTCCTGGCGCGCGGTGCTGAGCTTGACGCCGAGCGCGCCCGACACCAGCCGCCGTCTGTAGAGAGGTGATGGATGATGGTGTGTTACCTCTGGCGATGGTGATGAGGCGGCGCTCCTCGGCGCGCTCCTGGCGCGCGGTGCTGAGCTTGACGCCGAGCGCGCCCGACACCAGCCGCCGTCTGTAGAGAGGTGATGGATGATGGTGTGTTACCTCTGGCGATGGTGATGAGGCGGCGCTCCTCGGCGCGCTCCTGGCGCGCGGTGCTGAGCTTGACGCCGAGCGCGCCCGACACCAGCCGCCGTCTGTAGAGAGGTGATGGATGATGGTGTGTTACCTCTGGCGATGGTGATGAGGCGGCGCTCCTCGGCGCGCTCCTGGCGCGCGGTGCTGAGCTTGACGCCGAGCGCGCCCGACACCAGCCGCCGTCTGTAGAGAGGTGATGGATGATGGTGTGTTACCTCTGGCGATGGTGATGAGGCGGCGCTCCTCGGCGCGCTCCTGGCGCGCGGTGCTGAGCTTGACGCCGAGCGCGCCCGACACCAGCCGCCGTCTGTAGAGAGGTGATGGATGATGGTGTGTTACCTCTGGCGATGGTGATGAGGCGGCGCTCCTCGGCGCGCTCCTGGCGCGCGGTGCTGAGCTTGACGCCGAGCGCGCCCGACACCAGCCGCCGTCTGTAGAGAGGTGATGGATGATGGTGTGTTACCTCTGGCGATGGTGATGAGGCGGCGCTCCTCGGCGCGCTCCTGGCGCGCGGTGCTGAGCTTGACGCCGAGCGCGCCCGACACCAGCCGCCGTCTGTAGAGAGGTGATGGATGATGGTGTGTTACCTCTGGCGATGGTGATGAGGCGGCGCTCCTCGGCGCGCTCCTGGCGCGCGGTGCTGAGCTTGACGCCGAGCGCGCCCGACACCAGCCGCCGTCTGTAGAGAGGTGATGGATGATGGTGTGTTACCTCTGGCGATGGTGATGAGGCGGCGCTCCTCGGCGCGCTCCTGGCGCGCGGTGCTGAGCTTGACGCCGAGCGCGCCCGACACCAGCCGCCGTCTGTAGAGAGGTGATGGATGATGGTGTGTTACCTCTGGCGATGGTGATGAGGCGGCGCTCCTCGGCGCGCTCCTGGCGCGCGGTGCTGAGCTTGACGCCGAGCGCGCCCGACACCAGCCGCCGTCTGTAGAGAGGTGATGGATGATGGTGTGTTACCTCTGGCGATGGTGATGAGGCGGCGCTCCTCGGCGCGCTCCTGGCGCGCGGTGCTGAGCTTGACGCCGAGCGCGCCCGACACCAGCCGCCGTCTGTAGAGAGGTGATGGATGATGGTGTGTTACCTCTGGCGATGGTGATGAGGCGGCGCTCCTCGGCGCGCTCCTGGCGCGCGGTGCTGAGCTTGACGCCGAGCGCGCCCGACACCAGCCGCCGTCTGTAGAGAGGTGATGGATGATGGTGTGTTACCTCTGGCGATGGTGATGAGGCGGCGCTCCTCGGCGCGCTCCTGGCGCGCGGTGCTGAGCTTGACGCCGAGCGCGCCCGACACCAGCCGCCGTCTGTAGAGAGGTGATGGATGATGGTGTGTTACCTCTGGCGATGGTGATGAGGCGGCGCTCCTCGGCGCGCTCCTGGCGCGCGGTGCTGAGCTTGACGCCGAGCGCGCCCGACACCAGCCGCCGTCTGTAGAGAGGTGATGGATGATGGTGTGTTACCTCTGGCGATGGTGATGAGGCGGCGCTCCTCGGCGCGCTCCTGGCGCGCGGTGCTGAGCTTGACGCCGAGCGCGCCCGACACCAGCCGCCGTCTGTAGAGAGGTGATGGATGATGGTGTGTTACCTCTGGCGATGGTGATGAGGCGGCGCTCCTCGGCGCGCTCCTGGCGCGCGGTGCTGAGCTTGACGCCGAGCGCGCCCGACACCAGCCGCCGTCTGTAGAGAGGTGATGGATGATGGTGTGTTACCTCTGGCGATGGTGATGAGGCGGCGCTCCTCGGCGCGCTCCTGGCGCGCGGTGCTGAGCTTGACGCCGAGCGCGCCCGACACCAGCCGCCGTCTGTAGAGAGGTGATGGATGATGGTGTGTTACCTCTGGCGATGGTGATGAGGCGGCGCTCCTCGGCGCGCTCCTGGCGCGCGGTGCTGAGCTTGACGCCGAGCGCGCCCGACACCAGCCGCCGTCTGTAGAGAGGTGATGGATGATGGTGTGTTACCTCTGGCGATGGTGATGAGGCGGCGCTCCTCGGCGCGCTCCTGGCGCGCGGTGCTGAGCTTGACGCCGAGCGCGCCCGACACCAGCCGCCGTCTGTAGAGAGGTGATGGATGATGGTGTGTTACCTCTGGCGATGGTGATGAGGCGGCGCTCCTCGGCGCGCTCCTGGCGCGCGGTGCTGAGCTTGACGCCGAGCGCGCCCGACACCAGCCGCCGTCTGTAGAGAGGTGATGGATGATGGTGTGTTACCTCTGGCGATGGTGATGAGGCGGCGCTCCTCGGCGCGCTCCTGGAGCGCGGTGCTGAGCTTGACGCCGAGCGCGCCCGACACCAGCCGCCGTCTGTAGAGAGGTGATGGATGATGGTGTGTTACCTCTGGCGATGGTGATGAGGCGGCGCTCCTCGGCGCGCTCCTGGCGCGCGGTGCTGAGCTTGACGCCGAGCGCGCCCGACACCAGCCGCCGTCTGTAGAGAGGTGATGGATGATGGTGTGTTACCTCTGGCGATGGTGATGAGGCGGCGCTCCTCGGCGCGCTCCTGGCGCGCGGTGCTGAGCTTGACGCCGAGCGCGCCCGACACCAGCCGCCGTCTGTAGAGAGGTGATGGATGATGGTGTGTTACCTCTGGCGATGGTGATGAGGCGGCGCTCCTCGGCGCGCTCCTGGCGCGCGGTGCTGAGCTTGACGCCGAGCGCGCCCGACACCAGCCGCCGTCTGTAGAGAGGTGATGGATGATGGTGTGTTACCTCTGGCGATGGTGATGAGGCGGCGCTCCTCGGCGCGCTCCTGGCGCGCGGTGCTGAGCTTGACGCCGAGCGCGCCCGACACCAGCCGCCGTCTGTAGAGAGGTGATGGATGATGGTGTGTTACCTCTGGCGATGGTGATGAGGCGGCGCTCCTCGGCGCGCTCCTGGCGCGCGGTGCTGAGCTTGACGCCGAGCGCGCCCGACACCAGCCGCCGTCTGTAGAGAGGTGATGGATGATGGTGTGTTACCTCTGGCGATGGTGATGAGGCGGCGCTCCTCGGCGCGCTCCTGGAGCGCGGTGCTGAGCTTGACGCCGAGCGCGCCCGACACCAGCCGCCGTCTGTAGAGAGGTGATGGATGATGGTGTGTTACCTCTGGCGATGGTGATGAGGCGGCGCTCCTCGGCGCGCTCCTGGCGCGCGGTGCTGAGCTTGACGCCGAGCGCGCCCGACACCAGCCGCCGTCTGTAGAGAGGTGATGGATGATGGTGTGTTACCTCTGGCGATGGTGATGAGGCGGCGCTCCTCGGCGCGCTCCTGGCGCGCGGTGCTGAGCTTGACGCCGAGCGCGCCCGACACCAGCCGCCGTCTGTAGAGAGGTGATGGATGATGGTGTGTTACCTCTGGCGATGGTGATGAGGCGGCGCTCCTCGGCGCGCTCCTGGCGCGCGGTGCTGAGCTTGACGCCGAGCGCGCCCGACACCAGCCGCCGTCTGTAGAGAGGTGATGGATGATGGTGTGTTACCTCTGGCGATGGTGATGAGGCGGCGCTCCTCGGCGCGCTCCTGGCGCGCGGTGCTGAGCTTGACGCCGAGCGCGCCCGACACCAGCCGCCGTCTGTAGAGAGGTGATGGATGATGGTGTGTTACCTCTGGCGATGGTGATGAGGCGGCGCTCCTCGGCGCGCTCCTGGCGCGCGGTGCTGAGCTTGACGCCGAGCGCGCCCGACACCAGCCGCCGCGCCAGCGCTGTACACGTCTCCGGCCGTTGTCTGCAACACGTAACATAAACAGTCAAATACTGTAATAATTGGCTATTTGACAAATTTATTCCGTAATATGTTATAGAAAGACCTCTCAATAATAGAAATATTAGTGAAAAAAAAACACTTCAATATCATAAAAACTCACCGAGATACTACAATGTTAAAATCACATTTTTAGACTGTCCCAAAAACGTGCCGAAACGCTTAATAATGAAGCCCATTGTAATGGGACGTCACGAGATATAAATGTTGTTCGGGGAAATTATTTTGCTATTTTAACAGGAGCTTATCAAATCCCGCATAATTCTCGATGGATCCTTACTGATATATAAAGTATCCTGTATTTCAGTCCAGGAATTGATCTAGTTGTACGTCAAATGTCATCTTAAATCGTTCAATTGCTACCGCGTTATTTAATAGCGCTCCCATACTTAGAACGCAGTATAATAGCAGTAATTTTTCTTCCTACAAAAGGTACATCGCGCGCTTGAATGTGTGCGCGCCGTGTACGAAAGCACTACAAGCAAAGTTTTAAGAATGCGTAAGAATGCTCCAGTATGGATCGCACTCACACAGGCGCGCCGCGCGTACGTATCTCGCGTTCCTAAACGGCCGAAGTTAGACTACTTGTTCGTCTTTATACTTTGCTTAGTTTGACTATTACATGCTGTGTCGCGTGCGTGATATATCGCGGCCGTCGGGCAACGACAAAGACATTGGACAAGCTCTGTTTACAATGTAAGGCCATAGTTTAATTAATGAGGGTTCTAACCTGTACGGCTGCAGGAACTCTGCGCATTTCTTGGCTTTGTTTCGGGACTCGAGCGTGGCCTCCTGCAGCGGGCGGCACCGGACTAGCTGCCTCTGCGTTCTGAGCACCTCTGCAGCTGAAATACACGCAATTACGTTATTAATATAGGCCAATAGGGATGACGACTGGGTTAAAATTATATAATTCTATTTATTCCGTCAGTTAGATTATGGAATAATATGGGACACGTTTTTTTGGTTTATCAAAATATTAAAAATCGACAAAGTTACATATAGATCATCAAACTTCTGGAGAGGGGGCTTGTGACGTCACTCCGAGGTGAAAATTGTACCCAGGAGTGACGTCACTCGAAGCTTCTAAGCACTCCATCCTTGTCATTTTTTGTTTGTCAAACGGTTTTCCCGGAAGGCTACAGTATGGAGTTCTTCAAGAGGGGAGTGAATAGGTTCTTAAAGGGTCGGCAACCCGCACGTAATGCCCCTGGTGTTGCAAGCGTCTATAGGCTGCGGTGACTGCTTACCGTACTAGGCTAGTACCGTATTAGGCAGGCCGTACGTTCGTTTGCCACCCTAGTTGTATAAAAAAAAAATACGTGTACAATATTTTTTAATAATCTAACTGACGGACTAAACAGTTTTTTTTAGTCGTCTAGCCCATTCTGTAAATAATATTATATTATAGTTAACTCTTAGTTGACTCTTTCACACCCAAAAATAACCAAGGTCGGAAGTTGCAAGCCTCCTCTGGGTTCAATTGTCCTAATGATTCTGGTTAAGAAAAAAATGGCAAAAGACGATGTTATAAGGTGGTTATCTTTGCTTTACAATTTTGATTCTGCTCTATAAAGGGTTAAATGTGGCGACCAGGCTAACACCTTAGAATATAGATGGAGCATACCCTGTCGCTTTCTTACTATATTTAATGAAAAGGGATAGGTATGTAGTTTTGTCGTGCGACACAGTTGGACACTGAAGTTCCCATTTTTTTTCTATTAGCCTAAGGCATCGTCCTATCGAACAGTGAATACGCGATTATCGCGCGAACACGCGATTGCGACCATACAAGTAAGTATGGTCGCAATCGCTTGTTCGCGCGATAATCGCGTATTCGCTGTTCGATAGGACGATGCCTGATGCGTGTTCTACTACTGCGCAAAGACCTCGCCTCCTCTCTGTCCCCATAACAAAGGAAACATATTTCAGGTGGTTATCCTTTCACGCGACCACATGGTTTCCAACATGCAGTAGCGTTACGTATGCGGTACAAATCAATACACAACAACATCACGTATTAGACTGTAACGGTACAGTTTCTGGAACACTCGCTACATATTTATGACTCGATGGCATGCGATCAAATTGTATAAATAACTTATGCCCGTCAAACCGGCCGGGGGCGATGGCCGCAGTGGACAAATACATAAAAAAACGTCTAGTGAGGTAAACACGCTTTGTTCAATGAAAGAAAGGATGCTGTCTACATCTGCCAGTCTAGTGATCTGCACCCCAGAGAATACAGACATGTCTATAATATTGTTGATTTTACATACCGCTTTGGCCAGTACTCACACAGTATAATAGCAGTAATTATTCTTCCTACAAAAGACTCTTCGCGCGCTTGAATGTGTGCGCGCGGTGTACGAACGTACTACAAGCAAATAAATAAGATTGCTCCAGTATGGATCGCACTCACACAGACGCGCTATAGCGCGAAAACGTGTCGCGCGCTCCTAAACGGCCTAAGTTGGACTACTTGTTCTTTATACTTTGGTACTGATATACTGTGGCAGAACTGTATGTTGGTTTACTGCGCTGATTCGCTACACTGAGCCTTCTCAAAGTCCGGGGATTTACAGGCATTCCAATACCCATACTTGAACTAAACTACAGACAAAAATATCGAAGGCTCATTATAAGGCTTCCTACTTAGGGTTCCATATACAAAGCGTGAATCCTTACAAATATCTTGTATATCGTTTTTCTGTCTGTGAAGTTTCTCACGACAGCGGCGTCGTAAGTACAAGAGGTTTGTTTGCAGTGTGACACGTAGATATGCTACGATTTTCATTTATCATAATCATCAAAACATTTATTATGTTACACCTGGCCATAAAGGGGCTTTTTCCGCACGCTGCGCGTACGGATAAAGCCACTTTCTGGCCAAGTGTATTTTCACTGCTGGACATAGGCCTCCACCAAATGATGAATGCCTATCTACACGCAGTAGTTTAGAACGATAATGTCCATAACTTCCATATGAATATATTGCCAGAGACATCTTATATGTAGTTTAACGAAGTTGTTATAGTGATAAAATAGGTGTATGTGAACGAATGAGCACCGATAATGATTCAGAAATTACCTTGCCTTAATTTATTATACTACAAGGGTGGCAAACGATCGTGGGTTCTTTTTTTTATACAACTAGGGTGGCAAACAAGCGTACGGCCTGCCTGATGGTAAGCAGTCACCGCAGCCTATGGACACTTGCAACACCAGGGGCATTACGTGCGCGTTGCCGACCCTTTAAGAACCTATTCACTCCCCTCTTGAAGAACTCCATACTGTAGCCTTCCGGGAAAACCTTCAGAAATATGTCGGCGGTCACCTTATTCCTCTGGTCCTTTTTCATAAATGTATGGAGACAGAGGAATAATTCGCAGACATATTTCTGAAGAATAACCCTCGTATAGCCTGCTGGCAGGAGCAATACGTGCGTAGGTAATCCAGTCACTAAATCTCTAATTCTTTGAGACATTCTGGCATGGAACCAAAAAGTCTATTAAGTCGAAACTATTCTATGTAGTCAAATTACAAACAAACTATTGGGCTAACTGACGGGAAAACAGATAGACATCGACATTGGCATACGTCCACGGTGAATTGGTCGGTTAATATATCGTTTAGTGACTTTGGAGTGTCACTAAAAATGTTAACGTGTACTTCAAATATGAACTTTATTCCTTGGGCGCAAAGTTGGTTTTTCTTTTGATATTATGTGCGGTAAGGGCGTGTAAAATTTGTGAATTGGTTGTATTTATAATTCAGTAGGTTAGAATGACGTTTCTTTGGTAATTCGGTGATAAATTAGATTTATAGCAATCGAAACACGAAATTGGACTGAATAAAAAATAGGTCAATAGTAAACCTGGTAGATCACGATTTGAAGACAATCTGTTCATAGAAATACATGGTCTTTAGACTCTAAAGAACATGTATTTTTATGAACAGGTTGAGGATGGAGGATGGGGAGGTGCACTAAGAGAGGATTTTTTCTAAATTCAATCCCTGAAGGGTGACGAAAGTTTGTAAGAAAGTAGTAAATTCACGCAGGCTAGGTCGCGGGCGGCAATTAGTGAAATTTCTTACAGTACTGAACGTGTGGTGTTGTTGTTGTGTTTAAATAATAATGGACTTGAGTGCACCTTACAGTACCCCGTTTTTTTAAGGGCAAGGTACAAATTCGTTCAAACAAACAGTAGGTGGGTAAATACATTTTGATAAACTAATTACTCTATCTGCTAGCTAAGTGTGTGCCCAGGTATGGCACAATTGGCACAAGATGTCGGTTGAAGTCCGGGCTACGCCGAAAATTTTCATTGTATTTAATCATCATTATCAATATCAGCCTATACATAGTATAAAGAGAAACAAGACAGTAGTCCAATTTCGGCCGTTAAGGAGCGCGAGACACGTATTTACACAGACGCACGATCGCACGTCTGTGTGAGTGAGTTTCATACTGGAGCATTCTTGCGCATTCTTAAATCTTTGCTTGTAGTGTTTTCGTACACGGCGCGCACACATTCAAGCGTGTATGTACCATTTGTAGTAAGAAAAATGACTGCAATTATTACTAGTCTGTTTTTTATTTCCGAAGACAAATATGACAGCTACAAATGTCAAACGTAAACATAATGTGGCCAGCTTTTAAGGAACAGTGCTGTCCTTTGTTTCGGTTCGTGGTGTAATTATTAATAACCGATATAATAAAAATTACTATTTACGTTAAAATATATAATTTTAGGTACTTAACGAAAACTAATTACATATAATATATACATTGTATTCAAACTTTAACCTACTATTGGATAATTAGTGCCTACGTATGTGATTCCGTTGCTTGAAATGATAATGCAGAGAAATAAAGCGGGTTTGGCGTCTTTTCAGCTTTGTAAGATAAGTAATGAGTTTCGAATCAAATAAAATAACCTTCAAATATAATAAATATGGTGTATTTACATATATTCTATATATTTCCAAAAGGGTGGCATTCTTACCTAAATTAATGTATAGTTTTGGAACTTCGCGGATATTGCACTCATCGTGTTACAGACACTTTAATATCAATATACATAAGTACGTACCTAAATTTTTGTCGATAATTACCGGTTGTATCACATCACTATTTATGAGTTGTAAAAAGCAGGCAACACAAGAAACGTCATTTTTGTCCTCGGAAATAAAAAACAGACTATATGGCCTATATAAGATGCATTGCTAGGCACATTCATAGATTATAATCAATGTACCAAAAGGCAATGTTTGTGTTCAGTCAATAAGCTACGGTTTGCGGCCGGCTGACCGGCGGCGTTGCGTCACTGGGTCGATGAACCACCTTGCGAGGTTGCGCGCAAGTAGGTTGCCGAGAGCTGTTGCTACGGCGAGCCGGCTTTTTAATTAGCTGTAGCAAATTCACGTGTATGCATGCACGCATTCGATGTGATTACTGTTTAAGTATCGATAAATATGTTTCTGTGGTATCAGTAAAAAGGAGTACGAGTTATGTATAAACCACTTGGTTTACACACAGACAAATCACAATGGTCACCAATCTATTGTAAAACTTGAGCTCCTTTGCACTTAGCTTATAATTAGGGATGTAACGATACATAATTTTGCCGATACGATACCGATATTTGTAGTACATTATCGGCGATACCGATACCGATATCTTAGCTAACTAATGAAGTATGAACTTCAAATTTATTATTTGTATGTCCTTATTATAACTAAAACTTGGCTATAACAGACAGAGTCAACCTTGAAGGAGTAAAGTACCTATGTAAAAATAAATAAATTGTCAACACAATTTTTTTTATTATGAACCAAATATATAATTAACATAGTAATTATTATTGCACAAGGTAATAGACCAATATATAAATTAAGTCAGTAATTGAAATTACATTTTGCAGATTTTTTTTCATACAACAAATTCTTTTCGCGTTCTTCAAATATCGGCCGATATATCGGTATCGGTATCGTTACATCCCTACTTATAATTATGTGACTTGTAGGCACAATATAAGTTTGTATCGTAGAGTGGTCAATATTCTCTGCAGCTGACTGTACTATCCCTGTTTGCTAAACCTACATACAGATTTCGCTTATAAAGTTTTTATAATTTCAGTTTAGCATCTTCCGAGTTACTTTTATTTTATGAAATAACTAAAAGATGCCTGCAACTTCGTCCGCGCAGTTGTAAAAGTCTTAAACAATCGTGTTCATTTTTACATCACTGTAATCGGAAAAAAATATTTTGTAATTATAACAATCTCTAGATATGTCTAGTTGTTCCAAAGTAGGTTGAAATCGATTCAGTCGTATTGGCGTGATGTGGCTACTATAACACCCACATACATATAACCAACGTTAGCAACCAATGTGGTTGAGGACCATCTTTTATCACTACAATCGAATCCACGAATGTTGGTGTGGTAATTTCACAACCGATGACTTTATACAAAGATATTGGCACAGAATAAGTAACAGGGCATTTCTCCAGAAATATGTCTGCGGTCACCTCATTCGTCTGGCCCTTTTTCAATGTATGGAGACAGATGAATGAGTCGCAGACATATTTCTGGAGAAATGCCCAACAGTACTACGTACAGAAGTCTCTCTCTCTCTGATAAAACTGTCGTTCGGATCCGACCACCAGACGGAATGCACCGGATCCGACCGTCTCTCTCTATTGATTCTTCTATTGCTCTCGTGCTCCTTCTGACATCGCGGACTCCTGATATTGATAAGATTTTAACCAAAGTATTCACAGAGTAGGTATTTGTAATTAAACATAGTTCGGCTATAGTTTCCGTATTTCCTTCTTCATAATAAGATGGTGGAGATTGCATTGTGCTCGTGGGATTTTTGAAAGAATAACGGAAGCGTTATGTGTTTAATAGAACGTTTTGTCAGAGTCTTTGTTTCCGGAGTTATTACGTTGTTAACTGTTTTATTGACAAAAGCAGGCGTAATTACGCGATCAACTAAGACGATTAGTTTTCTTGGTTGGTTCTTAGAACTAAAGAGGGAAGTTTCAACCTATTAAAGTTGTCCATGTAAAAAGAGTTTCCAAATGTTTTGTTCTACAGACATCATTAATTTTTAGGCTAAATGCGTTTGTTCTTGACTGCAATTTGGTCTCGCAACAACAACACGAAGCTGACCAAGCTGCTAGATAAGCTTTAAAAAAGAAGTATGGTGACTATAACAGTGATGAAGGAATGGAGCGGCGGGCGTACCCAGAAGATCTCCTGTCTGAGCATCTTTGGCAAGTCTGGTCTTAAAAGTGCTAGAGTTATAATTGATTACATTTTAGAACCACGAATTTGAGCAGAGAGTTCCACGTCACGGCTGTTAGGATAAAAATGCGGAATGTACCACTTTGTGCGACAAAATATAGAAGATAAAAGAGTGAAGAGATACAAGAAGGTGAAAAACGAATATAACATGCGCAGCTGTTAGTTTGGATATGCTTATATGACCGCTTCTATTTAATTTCAAGACAACCTCGATATTTCTTACTACATTATCGAAATAGAAATCGAACCACTTAAGGGTATTGAAGAACTAGACATACAATTTGCAAAATAAACCATTATACACGGTTTGTTCAAGGCGAATACATTAATAAGGAAAATGGCAATCTATCAGCGAAGCGTTTTTCAAAACCAAGTAAAAGTCAATTTGCAAAAACCATTGTCGTTACACATGGTTTCAAAGCGAAGCGGCTACCGAAAGGAACCCAAGTTCAAGGCGGAGTGACTCGCGCGTCAAATGACGACGCTTTGCGAAAAAAATGGAACACCAACGAAATCGAAAGTGGTGAACTCGCGACGAGAGCGAGCGAAGAGAAAGAATAAGCGTTTTGAAAATATATACTTTTATAATTTGGGCTCCTTTGCTTATGAGTTCCTTTTTAGGATGAGTTGGATCTAATGCAAGAAGATAAACCAGGGCTCTAGAACACGAGTAGAGTAGCTTTATTTAAATAAAATAATACACAACACAACTTCACACTTTCTAGCACAACTCTAACGCGCGACCAAATCTACCTATCTCTTTCTATTAAAAATAGGTAGTACCAAAGTAGCAGATCATGCGTTATCGCACGACAAACGAAGTCGCGGCCTGTTGTGCTAGCTCGGCTGTTGCCAAGTTTACGAGGGCGCCAGAATGCCAGCCGGTAATTAAGCCGAGTAATAAGTGGTAAAAGGTACCACTTTACTGGTTGTCAATAAGGTCCTAACAATAGTGACTGCTATGAAATCCAATTAAAAAAAACCCTCCTTATTAACAAGCAGTAAAGTGCCTGAAAACGTCACAAATACGCTGTCTACCCGGACGCTGCTTAATTTCCTTCTTTAGAGACAAACATCTCTCGTGTCATTCGCTCTAATGTATAGACATTTAGACTGCTATTTAATTGATTTTTTTTTAAATAATCGGTTATAACAGATTTCTTCGGTTTCGGTTATAACCGATTTGCATTCTCTACTCCCTTACTACTAAGTTAATAAAGGCCTACGTCCCCTCTAATATTAAACTTCAATTGATACTCGTACGCTATTTCCTATCCCTTGCGACTTTGTAGATGTAGACAATAGCCTGGTACGTGACTTGCACTACCCCGATCGGATCGTAAACTAGACCAACAATCTTACCAAGTTATCTATTACGTCAGTGCACAATCGGACTCAAGATGCAACTGGTTGCCAAACTAGTCTAGTTTTATAACTTTATTGGAGCTTAAGTAACTTTTAAGTAACGTTTAAGTAGAGCGTATTAGCGTACTGAGGTGCGAACAAGGCTATTGATGTAATGAAGTTTAATGTGTTTTAGTGGTATTTAGTAATTAGTAAGCAAACGTGTGTAAATTTTACTATCCAAGGTAGGTAAAGTACATGTGTTACTGTCAACACATAGACCGGGAGATAGTGACACAAAATCAAAAAAATCCGGTGATTTGTACCAGGCTGGCGATTCTACAGGGGTCTAACTACGTAATGACGAAAGGGAAAATGATGGTCGTAGCGCTTGCACCGGCGGCGATCCAAACGCGTGGGCGGTAATCGAACGTGTCGGAAAAATTACGAAAGTCGAACGATTTGTACCACAAATATTCTTGTATTTTCCGATAGTCGATCAATAAAAAAGGAGGAGGCGGTATCGTAATGCCATAGTTCTCCGGTGTGGCTTACAGCCTGCCATACCAGCGAGAACGCGTTAGTAAAAAAATAAAATATTAAACTATTTGTACCAGGCTAATTTTTGCACAGCTAATAATCGTTGAGTAGCCGTTTCTTCAGAGTTCACGAAAATCGCGAGGCCATACTTTTCCGAGGGGCCAAATGGCCGCCATACCACCGCAAAGGAGTATTTTTTTTGTCACTATCTCGGAAAATTTTATGTCACTATCTCCTGGTAAAACATGGTATGTGAGGACGCGTATGCCTAAGACCGGAAAGACCGGTGCTATGAGGAAGGCATTTTTTTTTACACTTGCAGAAGGCATCGTAACTTGCTACATTGTAGATGTACCTATTGCACCACCCTATAATTATAATCTTTTTTATAAATGAGCGGAATTTTTGTGTCACTATTTCCCGGTCTATTACATGCAAAGTAAAGCAGATCATCCTGTTGGAGGACCCCAACGAGGTGCCCTACAGGCTTATCAGGTTACGAAAAAAAAAGTGTTGGTGTCATTGCAACCAGGGCGCTCAAACGGTAGACCTTGCAAAGACGGGATAATTTGGATTAGAGTTGTGCCGTTCTTGAGAATTCTCGGAAACATTCTCAACTTTGTATGGTAAATATTCTCGCTCCATAAAAAAAAGAGACCGTTTCCGAGAATGGCACATCCCTAATCTGGACACATGGGATAAGTTTATTCGACTGCATTGAAGCAAAATTTAACCCCCGCGGAAATTCGTTTTTTTTTTTATTACCTTGTCTGCCTTTAGGGCATCTCGGGCCTCCCAACAGGATAGTCTCCTTACGGCACGTGTGGGCTAGTCCCCCACGCGTGCGGATATAATATGTGTGAAAAATGAAACTAACTGTAGACTATATGTATAGTGTAAGTGTGTATAGATTTACCTAACTGTTCTGGCAAAGTGGTGTAATTGCGAATGTGTAGTGTGTCCTAATAGCGATTGTTATTGTCAGGGTCTGGGTGGTCGTCCTCTCCGCCGCGAGCACCTCTGAATGAGGGTCGTGTCGTCGAGGGAAATTTGGAAGCATCCGCTAGCCTCTTATATAGGCTACCAAAACGACACCGTAATCCAGCCTAGATAGCACCTTCTCACTGTCATTATTCCAAGTGCCATATTCTATAACTAAAGTTTCAGTTTCCTTGGTTATCAGTTGCGATTGGGTAAGGTGCGAAGTTACTAAGTGTTTGTTAAGCTAAACATGTAACGGTGTTTTCATTATTACGTATTATTATGTGATAAGTACCTATTAACCAATATAAAGAACGAATGCCTAATAGACTCAAGGTGACTAAGCGAAAGTGCCGATTAGTGGGTCGGAGATCAATGTGTCCATTCAATATTCGGCTAGAGGTGTGTTATGTAGGTCTATCTATGTACATAATATGTCGTTTAAAACTCATGTATTGGTACAATCACTTTTTTAAGCATACGAAGTGCATATAATTAAAAACATTTTATTAGAGAGAAAAGTTGAAAAATTATATGCCTCGGGCAGGATTCGAACCTGCGTCTCTAGCGGCTTACCGGGCCAACACAGGCGCGTTGGTAGCGCGCCACCGAAGCTAAACCCAAGCCATCAAATTTCGTCTTCCTGGGTGCACATTTATTTATTTATTAATACATGTTAGCATGTCATTACAGTAAAAAAAAAACAATGATAATTAATGCCTGTTTATTCTACAGCAGAGATGGACAAAATTTATTCGAATGACGAACGAATAAGAATAACCAAATTATTCGCGGATGACGAATAAAATTAGCGGATGATTATTCTTATTTGAATGCGCGGATGATTTATTCACGGATAAATTGCCACGAATAATTATTTATTGCAACACCTTATAACTTATTTCTTGAAAAAAACTGCAAGACAGAACTGCAAGACTGTTGTCTGTACTAACGGAACGGACTAAGATTTTTGCCTTATATAAAACATACGAATTTCGGGTTAAAAAAAGTACCCTACGTCAATTCTTGGATCTCAAATTATGTGCATACCAAATTTCATCAACAATATTCAATAATCACAATCGGTCCATAACCAAAAGGCTAAAAGGTACCATTCACAAAAGGCAGCTTTTTTAAGGATCGAGCCTTATTGAAATCATTAGCTCTACTAAAGCTCTACTTAGCCTTTTCTATCAGCCTAGCTCTAAAAAAGAGCTCCAGAGCTAAAAAAATTGGGCTAAAGGGCTCGAGCCTTTAGGAACACATTATGTCTTAGAACCAAGATACAGTAAAAACAAGTAATTTTAAACATTATTCGTGTTGTACCTTAAATATTTTTCGTGTATTTATTCGAATAAATAATAACGAATAAATCATCCGTCATTTTTAAAGTTGTCGAATGATTTATTCGCGGATGATTTATTCGCGAATAAATTATTCGCGGATGATTTATTCACGAATAAATCATCCGCGAATGAAAATATCGTGAATAATTTTTTATTCGAATGATCATTCAAATAAAAATTTATTCGAATAATGCCCATCTCTGTTCTACAGTCAAAATCCAACATTTACATGCGTGGGATTAGTGTTACAGGCCGAATAGCGTAAAAAAACCGATTTACTTATTTCAAAAGTTTCATTACTTGTTTAATAATATCAGTTTACGATTTTTTTAGAGTGTAGGTATAGCTATGTTATTCAGCAATCAGGCAAATTAAAGTGAGCTTCCAAACCATTGCAATTGAATCCCTCAACGGATACGTTAATATTCGTAAGATGTCTGTCCTCACAGGGCAAGAAAGGACGAAGGGAAAGGTTATGTTAAAGCTAACACACTTTGACCTTCGGTTTCACATACCTACGAGGTCTCAACCGGTAAACAGGTCGCAACTTGGCTTTCCGCATGATATACTGTGTGTTTAACAATATGTAGGTATCTCGTGACAAGGAGTCTCGGTTATTATTATTGGTTCCGGTGAGCGGTGCTGTCTCCTAATTTCTGTGTAAGCCCCATCGAAATATAATCTATGGAACGATAACATCTAACAAAACTGACATTGAAATTTTCCCCACAACGCCTACTTTTTAAAATCAATACATCTTATGTATCAATTGGTATTGATAATGATAACCAACTTAATGTTTACTATGTGTGAGTCTAAAATCATTTATGACGAATATTAGTATTAGGTAAGTTTGAGAAGACTTCATTGGATAGGTTGCATATCGTTTAAAAGACAAAAATCTGTGATTGGTTGAAAGACTATACTGACGTGAGAATTTAATTTGCCGCTATGGTTTTTCCTTCAGTACTAAGTACTAGCTCCGCTTCTATACTTATTATATGGTAAGCCCCTGAGAAAAAGCGCCACTTTGCGATACAAACATTTTAGGTTAAGTGAAGTAAAGTATGACTTATTGTTCTGTGCTGACAACTCGATGCGGCGAAGTGGGACACACAGCGATACTGCAATTTTTATGTCACTGCGACAATTTGCGACATACACCCGTATATTTCGCAACATTGGTTTACGCTTGGGTTGACGGCTTGTACAACTGTTGTTATTATCAGTTTTTTCAAGCGTTACCTGTGTGTAACAATTTCCTCCCTCAAGGTGCAATTTTTCCGAAATTTGATGTGTAAGATCAAGGACCATTAAAACAAGAGGACTGTCATTCTCCATACTTTGGATTGTAACCCGACCGCTAGGGGATTTCCGGGCAAAAACTAGATGGCGCTAAAAAACTAAACATTTAACGATGTTATAATTGAACAAAGAAACATAGTATAGTGACAATTAGTTCGTAAACAGCTAATAATAAATAAATGCTAACATTTAAATACTGTGTCACGTTTGCAAAGTTGAATAATTGTAAATAATATAATTCTTTTACTAAGCTTATACATAGATGGCGTTGTAAATTCGGGGAAGAGCTTTTTGTATGGAGAATGACAGTCCTCTTGTTTTAATAATCCTTGGTAAGACTTTAGATCAAAATTTTGCAAAGTACTTAAGGTACAAACTGTTGTGTGCTTTATTTCGGAGAAAATAGCCGTTTTCAGCAAAAAAAAAGGAGCATCTCGAGGGTAACTTTTTACCCGCCACCCCGTTGTCACAAGAAAGCAGGATTTTGTTTGAAAGTACCTCTAGAAACATATACTACTTCCCGCAAACTTAAACTAATCGATTAATTTCACATTTCATGTTATTTTTTCTCACATTGCAGGTGCAGTTTGCATCGTGCAAATCTATTTCACGGTAACTTCTTACTGAAGTTTCCGACGTTTGTAACGCATGCAGTGTAATTTTCTTGTCACTATCGCGTTTGGCAATACCATAGGGCAATCCAGTAGCGTTTAGGAGAACAAGCAAGTACCATTTTGGGCATGCGTTAGTTACGTCAAACGTATCCCAAAAAGCTGCGTTCCCATTGGCGCGCTGTGCCACGCACACATTCATATCGCGCGATGTATCTTTCTTTAAAGTTACTACTGGGTTAAACTGTATTCATTCAGTATTCATAATTTATTACAATCAGGTTAAAGATTAAAGATGCATATATTTGCATACATTTAACATGATACCCTATTGAGACACAGCAAATAACTTTGAACTTCTTACGTTATGAAGCCCATTCATTATGATATGAACCATTTGAAAAGGCAATTTACAATGAGGTTCATTCAATTACAATATTCCATATTTACTATCAAAAATATTTCTTAATTCAGAAAAAGTACTGTGGAATTACGTTTCGTTAGTTCAATAACCATGGAGGTTTTGCAATCATATTCACCACAAAGTTAGCGCTGTTATCAGAGAGTTACATAACGCTTTTTGGATTTTGGTGTCAGGGCTAGATTATGTATTGTGTGCTAATGGATGGTGTGTGTTATAAACAATGGCGGTCAAAGTTGATAATTTCTTTGAAAGAAAAATCTTCTTAGAAGGCATAAGTATTTGACTGGATGTAGCAAAAATCGGACCAGGTGGGGGCCATGGCGTTCCCTGGGGACGAACCACGTCGCTAGCTATACTTTTAAGGCAAAATGTTTACCGAGCTCCGAGTTCGAATTCCAATCCGGCCCTTTTGCGGGACTTAGGGCCTAGACGTGTCTTGTTGCTCGATCCGATCTGAAGTTAAGATAGTCTGGGACCCAATGAGAATAAAATTCATTTCCGTGGGACTTACCTCCGCCATACGGACTACTGGTATGTACTTATTCGGCATACTTTCCTGAACATAAAAAGTGCGGTAGTCACTTCCTAGGGGTATGGAGGGGGTAGCTATGACGTAACAAAGATGGCGGCCGGGCCTATTCTATTTACGCTATGTTTAGATAACTACTGGGCCGATTTACTCAAATAGGGTGTCGAATGAAAGATAATTAAATGAACATTATTTTATTCTAAGGATTCAATACTGTAAACCTAAAACCAAATGAAATATTTTCAAAAAACTACAATTTGTAAAATCAAACTTTTTTTAACATGTGAAAAACTCGGAAACCTTTAGGATTATGGAAATTTGGAATATAATAAAAAAAATAGATACATTTATCACCTTTTGAATAAACTTTAAATCATTAAAATCAAGCTGTAAACAACGGAACTGCAGTCGTCTAAGTGAGCGTGGGTAGCGCCGAACTGACTATGGTACTTAGATTTTGGTACGAATAATCTTGTAAATAATGTAACAAAACCGGTACAATCACAGCAAAATAAAAAAGTATTATGGGTGCTTGACTAAATGTCATAGAGGTTTGCAAGACAAAGAGAGTGGCATTTCTTTTTTTTTTCAAGATGGCGACTTCAATATGGCGGCTGATTTTCAAATTAGTCCGAGGGGGCCGAAATTCACTATGGGGGGGTTTTTGGGGCCTACGAGTCTGAATCTGAAATCAGAATTTTTTCGTTCATACAAAAAATTTTTTTTTTCATACAACTAAAAAAAGTAAATTTTGCGAGCCCGAAGGGTGAGCTTCAGGGTACAAGGACGAGCCCCCGCGGAGGGCCGCAGACCCGACGCGTCGTCACCTTGGCAAGCTCTCCTCATCCCCAAGTAACCTAAAGCGAGGCCGAAGGCCGAGCTCCGCGTAGGGCCGAAGGCCCGAAGCGTCCGAATATTCCCAATTTTCTCTATATCCAAGTATATTTAAGCTCACCTGAGGGCCGCAGGCCCTCGGGGGAGTGTCAGCGATGCGAGGCCGAAGGCCGAGCTCCGCGTGGCACCGAAGGTGCGGAGCGTCACAGCGCCGCTCCCAATTACGCGAGCCCAAGGGCCGCAGGCCCGAAGGGCGAGCCCACCCAGATCCTTACTACCCTCACAGTATCTTATAGCTCTCCCGAGGACGGCAGGCCCTCGGGGGAGCGTCAGTGACGCGAGGCCGAAGGCCGAGCTCCGCGTAGCACCGAAGGTGCGGAGCGTCACAGCACCACTCCCACTTACGCGAGTCCAAGGGCCGCAGGCCCAAGGGCAAGCCCACCTAGATCCTGACTACCCCCTAAGTATCTTATAGCTCTCCCGAGGGCTGCAGGCCCTCGGGGGAGCGTATGCGACGCGAGGCCGAAGGCCGAGCTCCGCGTAGCACCGAAGGGGCCCTCGGGTGAGCTGAAAGACACTTGGGGATTAGTAAGGATCTGGGTGAGCTCGTCCTTCGGGCCTGTGGCCCTTGGGCTCGCATAAGTGGGAGCGGCACTGTGACGCTCCGCATCTTCGGTGCTATGCGGAGCTCTGCCTTCGGCCTCGCGTCGCTGGCGCTCCCCCGGGGGCCTGCGGCCCTCGGGAGAGCTATAAGATACTATGAGGGTAGTAAGGATCTGGGTGGGCTCGCCCTTCGGGCCTGTGGCCCTTGGACTCGCGTAAGTGGGAGCGGTGCTGTGACGCTCCGCATCTTCGGTGCTACGCGGAGCTCGGCCTTCGGCCTCGCGTCACTGACGCTCCCCCGAGAGCCTGCCGTCCTCGGGAGAGGTAAAAGATACTGTGAGGGTAGTAAGGATCTGGGTGGGCTCGCCCTTCGGGCCTGCGGCCCTTGGGCTCGCGTAATTGGGAGCGGCGCTGTGACGCTCCGCACTTTCGGTGCTACGTGGAGCTCAGCCTTCGGCCTCGCATCGCTGACACTCGCCCGAGGGCCTGCGGCCCTCGGGCGAGCTTAAATATACTTGGATATAGAGAAAATTGGGACTATTCGGACGCTTCGGGCCTTCGGCCCTACGCGGAGCTCGGCCTTCGGCCTCGCTTTAGGTTACTTGGGGATGAGGAGAGCTTACCAAGGGGACGACGCGTCGGGTCTGCGGCCCTCCGCGGGGGCTCGGCCTCGCAACCTGAAGCTCGCCCTTCGGGCTCGCAAAATTGACTTTTTTTAGTTGTATAAAAAAAAATATTTTTTGTATGAACGAAATAATTCTGATTTCAGATTCAGACTCGTAGGCCCCAAAAACCCCCCCATACTGAATTTCGGCCCCCTCGGACTAATTTGAAAATCAGCCGCCATATTGAAGTCGCCATCTTGAAAAAAAAAAACAAATGCCACTCTCTTTGTCTTGCAAACCTCTATGACATTTAGTCAAGCACCCATAATACTTTTTTATTTTGCTGTGATTGTACCCGTTTTGTTACATTATTTTACAAGATTATTCGTAACAAAATCTAAGTACCATAGTCAGTTCGGCGCTACCCACGCTCACTTAGACGACTGCAGTTCCGTTGCGAACAGCTTGATTTTAATGATTTAAAGTTTATTCAAAAGGTGATAAATGTGTCTATTTTTTTTATTATATTCCAAATTTCCGTAATCCTAACGGTTTCCGAGTTTTTCACATGTTAAAAAAAGTTTGATTTTACAAATTGTAGTTTTTTGAAAATATTTCATTTGGTTTTAGGTTTACAGTATTGAATCCTTAGAATAAAATAATGTTCATTTAATTATCTTTCATTTGACACCCTATTTGAGTAAATCGGCCCAGTAGTTATCTAAACATAGCGTAAATAGAATAGGCCCGGCCGCCATCTTTGTTACGTCATAGCTACCCCCTCTATACCCCTAGGAAGTGACTACCGCACTTTTTATGTTCAGAAAAGTATGCCGAATAAGTACATATCAGTATTTTGTATGGCGGAGATGAGTCACACGAAAATCGTTATTTGAAGACTTTTTTACAATTGGGTCCCACACTAAGAGGTAATGGAGTCGAAGATGGAAAATGTTTGCCTTAGTGCATATTCACTCTCGTCTTGGAGATATCGAAATTGTATAATATTTGGGAAAAGGCACTGGGCTATTTTTGAAGTCATACATTAATTAGCCATAATGGCGTGTAGACAAGTTTACCACAGTTGACCCGAGTAGCGCCGTATAGTAAGCTACTATGAGGCCGATGAACTCGCCGGTAGTAAAAGTAGCATCCACAACTACACCAACTCTCATAGTAACTAAACCTATTTAGTTAGCTAGCAAGGTTTACCTTCCTACAGTATATAATACCTTAAAGGTTGCTTGCTTCCTAGACATTTCTAGAGGCAACGTAACCGGCACTAGTGCAAGTCGAGTGGTTCGGTAACCGATATGTCTGCTTAACTGACTTACCGGTATGGCGGAGGCATAATAAGTTTAATTGATATTAGCTTGTTCTAAATTCGAAACCGTTATCTCGAAATAAAATGTTATCATAACGGAAGTAGACTACCAATAGTGTTTAAACTGCAGGCTGGGCATATAGCTCGAACAACCGATGGTCGATGGGGCGCAAGGGCTAGACATAAACAAGATACTATATCGCGTCGTGGAAAATTATATGTTAATTTTTAATCTTTCTACCTACAGTGACATAAAGTTGTTTTTTAATACACTTGCTCAAAAAGTGGTACTTTTCGTAGCTGTAAATCGTGCGCAAAGTTGTATTTTGCGCACTAGTGCTTTTTACTTTCTTTTCCAGCTAATTTTTGAACAATAGATAACACATTAATTTGCAACTAAGTAAACTACAAAGTAATAATAAACATATTTCTTGCTTTTTCATGATTAAACTGAATTAAAATCTGTATGTATCTTCTCAAAATAGTTTATTTTGATTTGGCTGAATGGTGACAACCAGTGTCATGTTTTCGTTTCATTGTAATTTTTTCGCAAATGTATTAAAAAACGTCGTTTGATACACGTGCGGAAGTGTCATTTCCACTCGTCCCGAGTATTTACCCTCGCCTGGCGGCTCGGGCTAATACACCTCGGGACTCGTGAAAAATGACATACCTACTTTCCGCACTTATATCAAAAAGTACTATTTTGATTGAATGTTTTCCACGACACGAAGTCGCATCGTGAAACGATGCCGTGTCGTAGCACGACGCGATATCGTCTCGTGTTTATGCGTAAGAGCCCTTAAGGGTCTCGAACGGAGACCACGAACCGGGAGACGCAGCGTGGATAATCCCCTCACAAGATAGACTAACGACCGATGGCGTGCACACCATTAAGACAAAAAGACACTGTCTACCATTTAATTTCTTTCCACTAAGGTACCCTCCTAGGGTAGAAATTAGTAGGGTAGGCGTCATCTTAACACAGTAATAGGGTACTTTCCTATTTTTTGTAAAGTATGTAAAGTTGATTGCACGACAATTATAAGCTACAAAAATATTTTTTGCATTAATAATAACCGAATTACAATGATAAAACACAAAAATAGTATTTACGTTTAAATTTTTCCGCTGAAACACCATACGTCGTCACGTGGTCTGTATGACGTCATTGTGCTCAAACAAAACGAAGCGCATTTTGAGGTTATAGCTCCTATCATCTGTTCAGTAATTTTAAAATGAGTTTAAAGTTATTTTACCAATATTGTGTAGTGCCATTTTGTCAAAATAACACGAAAAGAACACCTACGAAGTTATTTATTCATGTGCCACATAAAGAAGAACTACGACAACAATGGTTAGAACTGGCAAAGATAGACTGGAAAAAACTATCACTAAAAAATCGGTTGTCTGTAAAGTCGGTTTACTGACGATAGTCGAACGTGATAACGTTGACCTTGACCCTGACTTTGATTTTGACTTTGACTTTGACTTTGACTTTGACATTGACTTTGACATTGACTTTGACTTTGACTTCGACTTGAGTACCAGCCGCCCTTTTCTCAGCAGCAGCAGTGATTTTTTATCACGATTGGCCGCCCCTAATATCTGGCCGCCCTAGGCCCGGGCCTACTAGGCCTTAGGGCAAATCCGCCACTGGTCTCTTGTCATTCAATAGAGATTTTTGACAGCCGTATCTTAGGGAATAAGGGCTATTTTATTAACAATTTGTAAGAAACTATCGTCTTAACGACTTTAGTGCTGGAATAATATAAAGTACCTATTTGACAGGTAACGACCCTGCAAGGTAACGGCCCATGACGTCACACTTTTTCGTGCGTGCCGTGCAGCCGGCTCCACCGAATTATAAGACGTTATCACGTCAAAACATCAATGTACTTTTGTGAAGATCATTTCAATGTAAGTATACACATATTTACGTATAGAATAATAAAAATAATATGTGTTTCTCTCGAAGTACGGATATTTTTAATATTATCAGTGGCGGATTTGCCCTAACACGAAGTAGGCCCTAGGGCGGTCTGATATTAGGGGCGGGGCGGGCAATCGTGACAAAAAATGACTTGCTGCTAAGAAAGCGGCGGCTGGTACTTACTACATGACATGACCCAGGGCCTAGGGCGGCCAAGACTGCAAATCCGCCGCTAATTATATACTATTGTGGTGAAAATAGTGCACAATGGTTAGTAGAATGTCCACCTAAAAGTGTATTTTTGTAGCTTCATTATCACAAATATTTCAAAGATCTTGAGTCAAACACCAATACTTATTATTATTTAATATTAACTTTTCTTGAAAATTTCAGCTGCCTGATGATATGGAAAACTATATCCAGTATACCACACAGGGTCATGTTAAGAGAATTCGGATGAAACAGGGTTGTTTACCATCAAAATTCGATTGCCAGCCTGACAGAATAGGGACATTTTCTAGTATCTCACCATCTGATGACATCAAAAAGCGAAAAAAAATAATCGAAGAGGCTTTGGAAGAATATGAATCCAAAATCACAGAAATGTCTGAGTCAAGTGACTCAAAAAGAAGTGGTATGTATTTATTTGCTTTGTTAACTTAGGATGGTACAGCCTATATTCAGCTGTAGATGAGCTTCGGTTGATAGATATACACTTAAGTTACAGTAATTAATATACTGGAGAGCAAATATGGGTTACTAACAAAAAGACAGCATTATAAAATAAACACTTAATCTTTAATTCTGTGTTTTCTTATGGATGGCGAGAGCTCAGCCTCAATTGCTATTTCCCTTACGCTTCCTTAAGACGTAAAGAAGGTGCGTAAAGGGACGCATGCAATATATACGATTCTCACCGACCAGGTCGGGTCGTAGCACAGTGCAGATCCCTGTTAATTTGTATGGAATGATGGCAGCCGAACGACGCGTGTGTAAATACTAAAATGAAGCGTGTACACAATAATTATTTATTGTATACACGCTTCAATTTTCTTAAACAGATTTTAAAATGAGCTTCGGCCTACCCTCGTTAGTGAGAATCGTACGTTATGATTTTGGTCCTTTTGGCGTCGAGACCCTTGGTCAGAGGGGCCCTGGCACCCTGGCTTCAAAGAGTTATCGAAAAGATTCAGGGAAAGCACGAGGGACCGAAGAGCTGGTAGCTTCCTCGCTCAATGCATCAGCCTTACAATCCAGCGAGGAAATGCTGCACGTGGTTTCCCGGAAACTTTTCGATTATTTTTAATGATTAACAAATTCTAAATATTTTATTAGACGAGAAAAATTTACTAAAACTGTCCAAGTCATCCAATTTTTGTAGCGTAGTTGGTAAGGAGCCTGTGTTTGGCCTGGATAGCCGAGGAGATGCAGGTTCAAATCCTGCCCGAGACACATAATTTTTCTCTTCTTATAAAATACTTAAAATATCTAATATCTTAATAAATATAATATCTTCGACCTTGACTGTATTAGTTGCGTTTTGTAATGACTAATTGAAATGAAACAAAAAGTTTGTGGAAATAGTTTTCTATTTACCTTATTCTACTACAGTGCTTCGATAAAGCAATGGATATATAGCAGTTACCCAAAAATGCAAAAGTATATTAGTAATGTCTTTTGTATATGCTCCATCATACGCCACTTTTAAAATCTCAACACTTTGGTTCTTTTCAAACTCAGGGTCTGCGACACAAAAATATGTGTGCTTTTTCCCTGTAACATGCATTTGCATTTGACACATGCACTTCTTTGAAATTTTTCCATCTTTAATATAATTTTGGTAAGTGTTATGGTTCATAGGACACTTAATTTCTACAAGAGTGTCATCTTTTAGTATGATACCATCTGGAGATGCTGCAAGCATTGGATGTTCTTTCGAGATTGTAAGACCACATTTTTCTATTTTTTTCTTAAGGTTTTTTTCCACAGTGTCCCTAACTTTAGCTTCTAAGATACGTCCTCTCTTCATTGCTACTGTTTCTGGTATTCTTGCACCCATAATAATGTCTACTAATGTACCATCCAATACTTTACACCGACTAACCTCATAGGCTTTTGATGCAGTTATCCTGCCATATCTCAGTTCATACCATAACCGGCTTTCATGCTGATTTCTTGTCTCCATCTCTGCTAATTTTATACTTTCTTCTGTGAAATTAGAAACAATCATATTCAGAAATATATCACAATCAGGCTCATTTGATTTGGCACATAAATAATGAAAGGACAAAGCTTGAGGTGCTTTTACTTTATAATCAGGCTGATATTTTAATAATTGACAGTTTTCCGTCTTCCGTTTCTTTGCCTCAGCTAAAAATAATTTGTAGACATTTCCTACTTTAGCATTACACACAGGAGTTGGTCTTGGTGCCAATTCTTTAGTTGTTATAATTTTCAATGTAGTCCCGACTTGAGCTAGTATGGATTTCTTCCAATAGCACTGTACATATGTACAGGAAGGCTCCTCGCTTCTTCTGTGTGCCCACATGAGAAACCCCACCGCATGCTTACACCCTCCTTGACTCGCAATACAGTCATGGCACTCTACACTATTCACTTGTTCGGCTTTTTCGTCTACAGTCATCGTGAGACTGTATTGCTTGTTATGGACTTTATGTTCCGGACACATCTTACACTTCACTATGCACAAATCGTTTTCGCGGCTCAAATTCACATAGCCAATAGCGTCATCTCCATACGTCTCTCTTGACGACCTAAAACAGAAAATTTTGGTTATAAGTATCATAAGTCATAACCTCAATATAATATTGCAAGGCATATTTTCCTTATGGTGCTTGTCGTCCTTTCCAAGATTTTCTTTAAAGAATATTGGCTATTATACTTGATCATACTTACATAGAAGTCTTTACATTTCTGAATTCTGCGGAACAGAAATTAGGATTTGCGGCGAAAAATCTTGCCACCATTATGGAGTCAACTCGCGGCAAATTGGAACTATCCGCTTTGACAAAATTTTTCATCATGATTAGACGAGACGCGTTCTTTTCTATTATAAAGAAATTATGTAATTAGATCAGTAATCAGTGAGATGGTATCTTTTAGTAGCAAAAATCTGCCTGCAAGTAACTAATTTCGACGTTGTCAAGAATGTCAAGTTGACGCGTCTCACGCGTCTGTCATCTTTGTTTAAGCACAATGACGTCACACTTTGTGATTGGTGTTTGCGGTCACGTGACATACAGATTAAAAATCATAATTTTATTTTGTAAAAATATTAAAAATGTGGGATTAATTATAGAAATAAAAATATTATAAAAAATTCTCGGCATCTAAACTAACTACATGTAAAATATCTTTGGTTTTTAGTACTACAGGCAAATACCCTATTACCCTACTAATTTTTACCCTACTACCCTTAATAGGGTAGAAATCGGAGTGCACGCTACTCCAGACGAGACGGTTAAGTTAGGTTAGGTTAGCGCTAGAAGTCGATGGAGGCAAAAACCGCGCGACCGATCTTTGAGGAGTCTTTGGCGAAGACCTAGGTATCTATACTCGTAGCAGAGGACGTCTCACAGTTGAGATGATGATGATTTTCTACACTGGCGGGCAGAATAATCACTTCTTAGACGATGATCTGTTAGATAGTACGGTCATATATTTCTTTAAACTTTATTGCACAAAAGAAAACTTATCGTACAAAAGGCGAGCGTAATGCCATAGGGCATTCTCTACCAGTTAACATTAGGGCAAAGCAGATAGCTTGTAATAGTTCATTATAAGCGTCATCTTCGGCTTGGCGAACAATACCAGCGATATGGCTCGTTCTTTTTCTCATTTTGCATCTTTTTAGCATTTTCCTGACCTAGATGTATATCAGTGCCTCTAGTCAGAAAAGGAATAAGTCAGATATGAGCCAAGACCAAAGAGGCCGAAGTCCTACTATGAGACTTGCGTTCTTTTGTACCTCGTTAGAGGGTTAGAGTAGGCATAATTTACTTTGGTAGGAAACTTTATTGCTGTTCTAGCAGTAAACTTTTTGACGTTACTCTGTTTTGACTTCAAGATGCCATAAGCAACGCGTAAGTCGAAAAACTCCCTCACTTTTTAAACTTAAAACCATCAGTAAACAACGTAAAAACTTACGCATATTTTTTTTTTAAAGAAAGATAGGGCTAAACCACAACGTTACTACACCACAAATAGGTATATAGTATATTTGGCGAACTCAAATACGCGTTTAATAAATATTGGTTATCGCGCCTCACTGTTTACTTCGCACACAATACTAAACAAATATGGCGGATTCGCTTCGCGTGACGTGTGAAATAGAGCGTGATACACGCTCGCATGTTATGTTTGTTGTCTATCAATTATTATCAAAAACTTAAATAAACTTGTATTGAAATTCACATTTTTATAAAAGCTTTTACTCTCCTGATACGCATTGTTGTAGGCATCTACTAGTGAATAAATACTGTTATCGTCTCGATCACTTTAGCACAGTGTTAATAGCAGTCATTTTTCTTCCTATACAAGGTACATTGCGCGGCTTGTATGTGTGCGCGCCGTGAACACGGTATAAGCGGTAGTTCTTCTTCCTACAAAATATATCTCGGGAGCGCGCATGTGTGCGCGCCGTGTACGGACGCACCACACCACAGGCAAGCATTTGGACCTGCGCGAGCCTGCCACAGTATGGATGGCAGTTTGCATTGTAATTTATCTTTTGGTGTGCAATAAAGTATGATTGTATTGTATTGTATGGAGTTCTGTGTGTGTGAGAGAACTCCATACTGTGGCAGGCCCGCGCAAGTCCAAATGCTTGCCTGTGGTGCGTCCGTACACGGCGTCGTGCGTCTGTGTAAATACGTGTCGCGCGCTTCTAAACGGCCGAAGTCGTACTACTTCGTTGTCTTTATACTTTGCCGTGAACGAACGCACTACAAGAGTTTAAAGAATGCTGCAGTACGGATCGCACCGTCTGCGCCTCGACCTTGAATAGGTATCGCGCGCTCCTAAATGGCCGAAGAGTGACTACTTGTCTTGTCTTTATACTTAGACTTTAGGTACAACCGTACTTTGCTGTTGAAAGAGTCGATTAAATAGAAGTTCTTTGGATTTATACGCAACCGAAATTTGGCAAAAAAATATGTTTCTTATTATTTTTATGGGCATACTTTTCATTCTCGAGTAAAATATTGTCAACGGTCAATTGAACCTTTATTATGTTTTACTGTTTACCAGTGGCGTGGCGTAAAAGATATCCTTGGGCAAGCCGGTGCAGATTTTGCGTACATTTTCCTTAGGAGCTGTAGAATAAGGTGCTCAAATGCCTGACATTAGGCAAGCCGGTAGGAATCGAGTTCTTTGGACGCCACGCTACTGCTGTTTACATAACGAAAGAAAAGGAGAAATTTGCCTAAGCTACATTTAATATGACGGCCAACGAACAAACCAATCAAACCAATGTTCCATAACTTATTACGTTTTCAAACAAGCTTAATAAAATTTCTAGAAATATGTCTTGTCTAATACCTAAGTACTATGAGTAAATCTTTCTTACGTCCCCAGTGGTGCCCGGTGGCTTACGCGTCGCTTGCGCAACGATTTATGAAACGCTTCATGTTTCTGTTCTGTTATTAACCATATTTGAGGGTTTTCCAATATTTTCAAGTTACGCAATGTGCGTGCGCGTGCATCTATGCCGTACAAGACACAGTGTGTGCAGTTTTAAGTGTACGGAACTATTTAAACTCTCATACATTATTTCTTAATAAAACGGGATTTTGAGTACCTTACTCTCTAGATTTCCAAATCACTTATTCGTCGAGTTACTATATTTCAGAATATTAAAAACACCGACCATGTGCGAGTCGGGTTCGCACACGAAGCACGTTTCAGTATGGGGACTCCCTTTTATTTTGTTGTTATAGCGGCAATAGAAATACACATTCAGTGAAAATTTCAGGTTACCACTTATTACGGTTCAAAAGATACCCCTGTGACAAACGGTCAGACGAACAGACAGATGGACAACGGCGGCTTAGTAATAGGGTTTCGTTGGCACCCTTTGGGTACGGAACCCTAAAAACAAACAAGTGCCATTGCAAATAAAAACTTGCAAGGTACCTATGCTGGTTGGCAGGGTCGGTATAGGTTGCATACGTGTGACGTGTGTGCAAAGGCGTGTATATATGTGTGTATGCCAAGTGTAAATAATATGGGTACTATAATTGTGTGTAATAAGTTTACAGCAGCACCCAATGCCGAAAATATGAAAGGCATGAAACCGTTGGTATGGACACTATACAGAGACAAAGAGATCCAGCGAGAAAACCAGAGTTGGCTAAAGAAGAGTACCTATGTAAGGTCTTCAGTAAGTATTATTTTATTACCTATTGTAAAACAACTCGGGACTGGTTGCGGTTTAAAGTAAAACCAATTATCTATTGACGGATTGTAAAATTAGCGGCTGTCCGACTGCCAATTTCGTAAGACTAATTGCGAACATTTTTATTGGCAGTTACATTATTGATTGAGAAACGATTACTATTGCGGTTAAGCAACATTAGTAACAATATTAATTACTTTACATGGATTTGGAAAAGAGGGAGAGAATGGGACAGAAATGAGTGCCCAATTAGGATACATACTCTTTTCAGGATTTTATTTGGTCTCTCCCATGAAACCGATGTCTATGCAAAGAGATGTCTACAATAAAATTCATATTATTGCACACCTCAAACGAATAAGATTCAAAATAATAATAATACCTACTGATTTGTTAGTGTTTTTACCTCAAAAGCAAAAATTCTTGTAGCGTTTCACCTTATCGCATTTCACCTCGATCGCATATTTAATTTTCGCGTTGTGTCTCAATCGTTTATTTTTTTGCCCGCTAATATGTTTAGTCGCATTTCACCTCGATCGTGTTTATCACTATCGCCTTGTGTCTCAATCGTATATTTTATTATTAGATAATATCTTTAGTCGCAGTGTTTTTCGTTAAATAATATAAACAAATATAAAATAGCACTTAAATGTCGTAATGCCAGAGTATTGTCTATTATTTATTAGTCACAAAAATTATGTTTTAACGAGTTTCATAGCCCTTAAGGCTTGAAACTACAGCTGCAAACGCATAACGTGTCAAATTAAATAGAGTTCCAAACAAACGTCGATCGCGGCGAAATGCGTCTAGGATAAAATACTACACGGAAAATAAAATGCAATAAGTTAATTATACTAATGTAAAAAGCCACGCGAAAAATTGCTTCAAGTAAAAAATTTATATGGATTTTGTTCTACCGGGATAAAGTGCGATAAGGTGAAAAACTACAAGATTTTTTTGCTCTTGAGGTAAAACACTAACCAATCATAACACTTTAGAGATCTAAACCGACGACTAGAGATTAAATCATCGGAAACGAGTTAAACTAGGACATGAGTGTTAAAATACCTATAAAATTTTTAACCTTTAGGCTTTGTAATTAAGTTTATAGTTACTTGACTAATAAAACTGTTAAGACTGGAATTTGAATGATATTTAGTAGTTAAAAAAAACGACTTACCAATTTTAGCGCTGCTGAAGACGATCAACGCATGCGTATCATCCACCCATTTGATTTCGAACCCGGTGTCCTTGTATTCACTGAACACTGAGAACAGATCGTTCGTTTTGAACTCACTAGGAAAGTCATACACTTCCACAACATGGCCGAAGGTCTCATCGTACGGGCCGTTGAACAACGCTTGCCCTCGGGTCTGGTATTGCTCGTAGCTGTTCTTCGCTTTGCTTATGTGAACCTTTCCTACTGTGGAAGTCAGTTCCTCGAGCAACGAAGGGTCGAGGCATTCCCCGCTGTCATCGAAGACTGCGTCCCAATCATTTTCCTCGCGTTTTAAAGACACTTTAGCTTCCAGTTGAGGCTTTAGCTTCTTCGGTTCAGGCTCCTTTTTCTCTTCATCGTTAATAACTTCGCTCGCGCTTCGATCTTTCTCGTCTTCTGCTTCCACAGGATCGGATATGACCAGGACATCGGAGTCGAAGCTCTGTTTGATGATCCTTTTGTTACTCCTGTTGATTTCTCGTGAGGCTCGTTTCAACTCTTTCTCCTCGACATCCTCGTCCTTATCGTATAAATATCCGTTATCTATAATATTGCTCTGGTTCGTTTCAGGTACGGCCATGTTCACATCGGACTCATTAGTCCGCCAGTCGTTGTCGTCGGTCGGGTACACTCTGACAAAGTCGTTATAATAGTCGGGGGCGTACAGCCCGAGCTGCCCGTTGGCAAAATAATCTCCTATATAAAAACTACTATCGTCTATCTCGTTAAAACTATTATCACTGTATGATATTGCACTATCACTATTTGGCACTTGGCAGACTGAAGGCACGGTTTCGGTCGGCGCGGGGCGGTCTATGCTGGGTGCCGTGGATCTGGAGTTCCTGAGGTGCGGCGGGGTGTAGACGTTGCAGTAGGTCTTGTCTATGGACCGCCGCGGGGTGGTGGGTTGTGATTTCTCTTTGGGCGGTGGCGACTTGGACGCCTTGGGGGCGGGCGTTTGGACTCGTTTAGGGTCCGGTTTGTCCTCGGAGCCGCTGTCGGCGTTGCGGAGAGCGCGGGGCACATACACCGCGCGGTCGGGCCGACGGGGTTTCGTTGAACCAGATCTGTTGATATTAATATTTTTTATAGAGTTTTTACTAACAGTTCCATCGTTCATTCATCATTCTAAACAACAAAAAACATTCACTTTTAAATCACAATCTCACATACCTCTTAAAACCATTCACACGCAATCTTCCTCCTACACAAACAACCCTGACCCAATATTCCCATCATCACAGCACAGCACGTAAACAAATCCCCAATCGAACAGCGCCCGGCGTCACGTCCTCAGGCGTTACGTCGGAGAAACGTTCACGTAACGCAAGGAGGGCAAGGTCGGAACATTTCGACGGCGGCACACTTTCCGCTTGCAGCACCGATTCGCTGCGCGCGTTTGTTTTGTTGAGCGGTCAAAGGGGTGAATGGATTATGCTGATTTGAACCATTGGCTCGGCTTTGAGTTAATCTTTTAAGAAAAAGAAACGATTAGCTTTGCATTTGAAGAAACTAAACAAAAGATGGGATGCAAGGCCTGTGCTTATTGTTGTTTGAGTACCGCTGTGAGGCGGAGATGCTGTGACGAATTGAGTCTCGACTGACTTGAATAGGTAATAGTGTAGACAAATTGCCTGGTCTTAGTTTGTCTTCCACAGATGGTATACTTATGTCTACAGGTAAAGATAACTAATTAGCGTTCTTAGTGATTTATTTCTCAATATCTATATCTATATATTATAGACATAAAACGAATTCGGGTTAGTTACACCATTTATAACTCGAGAACGGGTGGATCGATTTTTATGACTTTTGATTTTCAAAATTTATCTGTGCCCCGAATAAAACATCCGATTAAAATTAAATAATCTGAGGCGGAACGAAGTTCACCGGGACAGTTGGTATCTATATGCATTCCCAGTGCGATGTTATGATGGATTATTGGATACACCTCCTAGGGATCTGTGAAATGGGCTATGTTCCTTAGCTGGTTCCATAAAATGTCCATTTCAAAATTCGTAATGCGTTCTCGGTAAAACCATTTCGGTAAGTATATATTTTCGAGTTTATTGAGTGTAATACAATACTTTTACGACATTTTCTTCCACAAATTCTCGAGAAAATGATAAAATAACTGTAAACAGGAAATGTGACGTCAATGGAACGCCTGAATGTATGAAAACATTCATCCATGATTCATCCTCTTTGTATTTAATGAATTTTAATCGTTTCCGCCTGCCATAAACTTAACGTTCGTCGCTGTGATATTTGTTTGTTGTGTTTCTGTAAAGTTCAGATTATTATTTAATAATGGTTTATTTAAACGTAAGATATTCTATCAATTGACATTCATATTATTTCTACAATAATTGTAATTTGGACTATTAACCTTATGTCGCAAAATAAGCACTTCAAGTAAATTTCATTTAGCAACTTCACTGACATGACACGCGTCAAAAAGTGTCAAAGATTTAACTTTTTTTTTAGTTGGCAAGTTTTGCGCAATATAACAAAAATTATAACGTCACTTTACTTCCAACCTCTTTTTAAATTGTTTTTTTTTAGGGTGAGTAGAGGTAGGGATACCTCAAAAGGAAAAAAACGGAACCCTTATAGGATCACTCGTGTGTCTGTCTGTCACAGCCAATTTGCTCCGAAAGTACTGGTCAGATTGAGTTGTGGTACATATATTAAAATTAATGACCCCAACACGGACATGTCACGAAAATATATGAATTTTAATCATGGGGGCCACTTTTGGGGGGCCAACTAGAAAATTAAAAAAAAAAGTTAGCGAACTATATCGTGTGACATTTAAAATGAAAGGGCTCACTGTGAGAATCTCAAATATATTTTTATATCAATAGTTTTGAAGTTATTTAAGAAAATAGGCATAAATTGACCATCCCCCCCCCCCCCCCCTTCTTTCCGAAACTATTGGATGTCGAATTTTGAAAAAATATGGAAAATAGTCCTACACCTATAGATTACAGGAAAACCTATAAGAAGTCTGTGCAATAAAGTATAATTGTTTTGTATTGTTTTGAACGTATGGAACCTTCTCCACGCGAGTCGAGTTAGACTTGTCTGGTTTTTTTAATTTCAATGAAAATTCTAAATGCAGTAAAGAAATACTGGCACCTTATGTTTCTTCCGAATTATTAAATAAAATTTGTGCCTGAGCAATGGATGTATAGTATATCGTCCTCTAGTACCGATGATACGAGCATTGCTTAGTTTGGGACTAGATAGAATGTCCCGCGATATTTATTTATTTACTTAATATATTAAACTAAATTTTGCTCAGATCACGGCAAAATTAGCGTTGGATAATATATTGTAAGTGCTTTGACCTATCGCCAACGTAGATACAATACAATTCATCATGTCTCATGCCGGCTATCTTTGATCGCGACATTTAAACGATTGCGAACATCTATAACGCTCTGATATAACAGGTAATTAATTGTTTAATAACTGACCTAGTTACTATTTAAGAATAACCTTTATAATCGCTATAAGTTTCTGTCAAACATTTTATTTTTGAGACAAGCTTTTTATAGTCGACTGTACCTTTTTAGGATTCCGTACCCAAAGGGTGCCAACGGAACCCGAACTAAGCCTCCGCTGTCCGTCTGTCCGTGCGTCACAGGGCTCTTAGCTTTTGAACCATAATAGGTAGAGACTTGAAATTTTCATAGATTGTGTATTTCTATAGCCACTATAACAAAAAATAAAATGAAAAATAAAAGTGGGGTACAAGAAACGTGTTTGCGTCGGTCAGCCACAGGACTGTATCTTTTGAACCGTATACAATAGATAAAGATTTGAAAATTTCACAAAATGTATGCACACACATTTTTTTGTTGTATCACTTTTTTCTTCTATCAGAGATAGTACGCGTGATCTGAGTAGAAATGATGTAAAATTTCTCAGATCTAAAAAAAAAAGTAAGTAACTTTAAAAAAAATGGCCCTAACACGTTGCAATGAAGATGACATTCGTTTACAAATGTACAGTTAACAGTATGTTCGATTGTATTCTGTTTCATCTGATTACTTCGATCAATCTGGATCTACAGACATTTATATCCTTAGTCCAATGAGAGATCATAATCTGAAAATATCTCGCTAGATGACGCAAGATCATAACATTCATAACAAAAGTCAAAAATAGACTCGTGCGAAATTCATAACAATAACCAATTACTGCAAACAAAAAAAAACAAACAAGTTGTTTTTATAAAGCAATTATCACATCACAATCACTTTTGCAACTATTGGCTAGGGTCAGTACAGTAACAATCTCTTGGTATTTAGCAGCCCGCTAAGTTTAACTCCTTCCTCACTGGAAGATATCATTCCAAAAGCAACCTTGGCCTATGCGAAACAAAGTTCACATTTGAATACAATGTAAAATCGAGATAGGATGTCGAAAGCGACTATTGGAGTTGGTACAGTGTTGTCATTCGTTCGCTATCGAGGTCGCGGCGAGGTCAGATGACTGTCATTATGTCACCGGTGTTGACAGGGTGGTAATGGATCGAAACAGTTGCTATCAACGCGGTTACAGTGGTTACAATTAAACAAATGTTTGAGTGACGTCGGCAGGTTTTTATTTTTGACCCTGCAATGTTTTTCATGGTTCGACAGAACGTCTGCTTAGTACTAACCCTAATTAAAATACATACTGCTATCGCGATTACTTTTACAATGATATATTTTCAAAGTAGATTACTCAAACAGATATCTTCTGATAAGTTCGCTGTTGGGCATCTGTGTAAATATATTTTACACTTGGTGTACAATAAGCACTATTTAGATTTAGAATCGAGGGGTGTTTTTTTTTTTTTTTTTTTTTTAAACCTGACAAGCTCACAACCCATAGCCGGGCATTGTGATTGTCTGGCCGGGTGGTTGGCCGTTGCGGTCCCTGGGCTCGAACCAGGTCGCTGGCCAGACCACCCAAGGGCGTCCGACCGTGTGCCGTACACACAGTCGGCACGCACATCGGGCTGGGTATGTGCCGGGGGGTGCCTGGAGTCGAACCAGGTCACCTGTCCCGGCCAACCACGATTGGTGTCGGACTAGGTGGGGGCCTGTTCGCCTGGGGTCGAACCAGGACGATGGCCAGGGCCACCTTTGACTTTTCGCTGATTGCTCAGAGTGAGCAGCGGACCAGCGGGAAGGATGAAGCGGATCAACCTGTCCTTATGTGAACGTGTGTATCGAACTAAATCGAGGGGTGTGTCTTAACATTTGGTTTAAGAATACAATTGCCTACTTGAACTAAACAGAAACTCAGACGCCGCACGCAAAGTAGACGCTTAAGGTGATCACCCAAATACTTCCTAGACTGTACATACATGAGAATACTTAAAGTGGCAAATCTTTAAACCGGATTTATGAACGAAGTTACAAGTATCAGTATCGTAACGATAATGTTTATCCGCCTAGCCGAGATTAAACGATAAGAGCTTGTTTGTGGCGTTAATATCAGCGCCACCGACACCCAGTCGTTTGGCTATGCTGAGAGGTAACCCTTTTGATGTACCTGTTATGTAAGATTTAGTTTAAAAATGTATGTAACAAACAATTACATCGAATAAATATTTATTTCTTTCTTTAACATGGTACTTATTCGAAATACATAATTATTTTACGTAATACCGGATCATAAATGCCATTTCCCGGCCGCTACGATACAATCCCACTTATTTTTACTCAAAGTGAGCAACGGACCAGCGGGAGAGATTGAAACGGATCAAACTGTCCTTATGTAGTGTGTATCGAACTAATGGGAGTTTTAGTTGCCGGTTCGCTAAACCTAGCCCAGCTAAGAAGCCTTCGGCAAGAAATGTAGCTGAGCCCGAGCAAGGGAAAAATGTTGTACACAATACGGTCGTTAAAGGAAGCCCCAGATCACAACACAAATACTTGTACTTAGGGTTTTTTTTTATATTATCGACCTGGGTGCCTTTACAAATGAACACGAGAAAGCACCTATGAAGGAATGTGGACTATACGGTTAGACGGCTGACGGTTAGAGTCCGAACGGAATTTCGGTTTCGGTTTCGGCCTAGTTTCGGCAATAAAACGGGTTCCGGCTTTGTTTCGGTTTCGGCTGCCATCCGGCCGAAACTACGGCCGAAACTACGGCCGAAACTACGGCCGAAACCGAAACTGAATTTCTGGGGTTTCGTGCTGCAATTGGACAATCGTTATTTCAAAAAGCCCAGGTAATTTATTTGAAATAAAAAGTTATAATATGTCATATTAAGGCGCGGTAGGACCTGGCTCGCATTTCACATACAAACTAGGGTCGGGCGGAATGCAGATTATTGCAGATTATCTTCGATTTCTAACATAAAAGTATACGTTATCAACCCAAACATGAGAGGATGCCCTGCATGACTGTGAAATCATGATTGTCAGGTATTAATTTTGTCAGAAAAGGTAACTGGTGATGAACAAAATGAAAAAAAATGAAAAAAATACTTTATTTTATAGTGTTTTCGCGCTACTTTTCTATCGAGCGAAGTGTTCGCTATCGTGTTCTAAGTGAGAGGAAGCCCTAGATACAGTTCTGAATATTATTATATATGTTTTACAGTGACCTAAGAGTCAAATAAGTACTCTAAAAATGATTTGGAAACTAGGCTTCCGTGCCCGATTCTGGTCTCACCTCGCCTTAATGATTACTCCAAATATCAGAAACTAAATTATTAATAACCTATGTTATTAATATTTAAAAATGAAGACTGACTAATTATGATTGTCATTTTCTTCCCCCGAAAATATCACCATATATGGAAGTTTTGGTTTCGGTTCAGGTTTCGGCCGAAACTGAGATCAAAGCCGAAATGCGGTTTCGGGTCGGACACTACAGGCGGTACGTAGCCATGCTAATGTTCTCCATGGGGATAGCAGGTTTCAAGACTATACTCCTCGCGACGCCTCATGATCCCTATGACAGTTCTTTCTCCATACTTTTGTAATGGCGTCGCTGTCATTTTTAAACGGTTTGTATCTTAGACATTATTCGGAAGTATAGCACGTACAAACGAAGACACAGTTAAGTGACCATCAGTAGACCTTAATACATTGTAATAAGCGTGACAAGTGGTCAGTTAGCAGTGTCTTCGATTGTACATTTTTATATAAAATCAAATTTCAGTAATTATAATATGAACAAATAAGTTTTGTTTATCATTTTCGGAATCAGGTGTATAGAACTGTCATAGGGATCATGATTCGGCGCGAGGAGTATAATTTCAGCATCAGAACAGTAACTAAACATAATACAAAACATTAACGTTATATTAGCAGGTGCTCAACCACCAGGTAAAGCGTCCGTACGAGTGGGCAGCTGTTGTTTACAGCGAGTGTCATTATATTGTGAAATAAATCGTGTGTGAACTAAAATGCCGGTTTTCCTGGATTCCGAGTGTGACGCATATCAAGGCCAATTCTGTCTGCATCAACAATCGTACCCTATAATGACTAATTCATCAAAACGTGGAGAAACGCTTTATATTCATCGTTGAATATTGTAAGGAGACAGCAAAATATTTTTGTTAAGCAATAAAACATAGGTAGTTATTTACCCCTGATTTTAACGTCTGCCTTAAATTACAAGTCAAATAGACAATAAGATAATGGCTATATGAAAAAACACCAAGAAATTACTCGCATATTGATTAACTCCGTATCAATTAAATATGCATTACACTTGAAAAACAACTTCGTTTACACAGCTGAATATTTATCTGGTAGATTCCATCGTATTTAAAGCTTATTAACATAACAAACAAACCAATCCAGCTGTTTGTCGCCATCACAACTAAACCCTTCAATCACAGAAAAACCTATAGAACATTATTATCTTTTAAACATAACCAACAACATACATCAATCTGAAACCATCATACATTTCAACCATTCGTCATTTAAAACAGGATCTTAATGATCAATTAACACCCATCAAACTTACTTTGTTTGAATCAATCCAAAATAACAAAAAGGCATCCAGTTTAGCACAAAAACAATCACTTTTCCAAACACTTACTATTACAAGCCTAAACTACTAAAAGTTACAACCGACGTATCATAAACAAGTCGTAACAATCAATAGCCAAGGCCGTGTGTAATTGCACGATAAGCTGATACACACACGACCGCGCGGCGCGACGTGCGGATTACAATTGAAGGAGGAAGTACCTGATCTTTCCCTGAGGCTGCGCCCGCGACTGCTTGCACCCCACCGCCGCGTCTGCAACGTTCCATAAAGTTACCATCATTCTGCTGGGCCATAGGACTGTCTAACTATAGCTTGGCAACTTCGTTGGTTACCGCCAACATGAACGGCGACCGGCAGAGGCAGCCTCCATCGGTCGCCGTTCATGTTGGCGGTAACTTGTGTAATTACGGCTGCACATTAATATTGTCTTCGGTTTCCGCGATTATCACTCATAGTAATAAAACAACTTAAACGGATTAAATCGCGTATATTACTACATTTTAAGTCCCGACGTTTCGTAACCCTTTTCAGCGTTCGTGGTCGCGGGTAGGGAAATGTAGTAATATACGCGATTTAATCCGTTTAAGTTGTTTTATTACTAATTCTGAAGGTGTTCAATCAAGGGACTTGAAAGTAAGTACAAACCATTGATGGTTTTCAGGCTAAAGGCAACATTTTGCCGTTTCTCAACATTGAGTTATTATGTATACATAATTACTCAAAGTTTCTCAATAAGGACGATATTTAAATGCGTTTTCGTAGTAGTAGGCTACGTCAGTACCTACTTCATTGACTAAAAGGTGAGTGGCACCTTTTATTCAGAACGATCCATATTATGACAACAGTTGTTCAGTAATTAATTAGATAAGGTTTCTGAAATATTTTTTTGAGTTTTACACTGCAATACGAAAACAGTGTCAAATATGCCATATTACCTATATTTCGTAGAGCTAGATTATCATCATGTTACCTAGGACAAAATGGTTAGCAAATATACGTATTTCGAATATCGACATGACTGTATTTATAATAATACACCACACATGCATAGCATAGCCACATCTCATTCTCAGCATAGTCACATGCTGCAGTAATAAATTATATGTATAGCTATTGCATATTTGTTATGTTTAAAGTGCTTTATAATGATGCTATATTTCAATAATGGAAAAGTTAGAAATTTCCATGAATCTTTCAGCAAACTTAAAAGTTTATCTAGAACTAAATTCAACATGCAAAATATGAAAGCAGTGAAGAATCTCGATTGTTTTTTACTACATATTTCATTCAGTTTATGTTTAATCTAAACACTTTGATCAAAATATATGACTGGATAATATTTTATTGTGGGTAAAATAATGGTTTGACTGTTTAATACATTATCAACGCAAGAAATTTAATTGTGACCGTACTCGGTCTCAATTCAATTTATTGACATAAAATACAAATTTTACAATTACAATACTTATTTTGTCGAGTGAACGAGTCACTTATACGCTTCAAAAACATATCAACAAGCAACCAGCAAGCATCTTATTGCATCTAATTGTATAATAGTCAAGTCAACCACTTGCTAGGTACATTACATGACTCCTTTAGCCTTCGGAAGGAGAATCAATATATCGTCTTGATCTATGTGCTTTGTTTTACTTAATCGCTGTCGTCGTAAAATTTATACGCGTCAATAATTTTGACAGTTACTCAGATAACCCAAGATTGCGCACGAAGCTATTTAACCAGCAGTTTACTTGGTTAAATTGACCGTAGAGCTGTTTGGGTAACCTTGAGCACTTTTCCTCTAACCTTCTTGTGATTAGAATGTATAGTGTAGATACAAAGATTTTAGTTAAATAAACATTTGTTAAATCTACTTTTCACACCCAAAAATAAGCATTTTTCTGCCTCGTTCAAGGACGTTAATTATAACCTACGAAGAGTCTATGTATCAATCAACCTACGAAGGTTTTGTAGTATTTATACTTAAGTTAGCTTTAATAAGTTTCTGTCAAAAAAATAAAACGATACACTCTACTTTTTTGTATAATCGCAAACTGTACGCCGAAACAAATCAAATGAGCCTAAACATGGTGGGTTTTCTTATGTAATTTAGATGATGCTAAGGCCACATCAGATTAGCTCCATCTCATAAAAATATTGCATTGCCATCCGATTTACACATGCATGCAAAATTTGAACTCAATCGGATACCAGGAAGTGGGTTAGATTTATGTACCTACTTGCAAGACGTGATTACAGACAGACACAGGGGCAGGTGAAACTAAATAATAGCTTGAAACAAAGTATAAAGGAAGTAGTCAAACTTCGGCCGTTTACTAGCATGCGATAAGTACCTATTCAAGATCGAGGCGCAGATAGTGCGATCCGTACTGGCGCATTCTTACACATTCGTAAAACTTTGCTTGTAGTGCGTTCGTTCACGGCGCGCACACATACACTGTAAAAAATCTGAGCCAACTAAGGCAGATTTTCTCTTACTTGGCGTTAAATTAAATAAAACAAACAAGATATTAGACATGTCAACGAAAGCTGATTAATTAAAACAGCAAGTTCATTAGTGATTAAAACAATAATCTAGAATCTTGATAAATTTAACAAATATATTCCTTGTTTCTATAATTATTTTCTTCTTTGCATGATTCGATCATGTTTAATTAGTCACCTTATACATCTATGTTTGTTGAATTAAATTAAAGAACACGGTTAATTGAACTATGATAAACAATCAATATCATCTTAGTTGGTGCACCTAACGTCTTGTTAGGCTCGTATGGAATCAAGATGCTTGATTATAACTACAAGAGTGTAGGGTAGGTACAACAGCGATGTACCCTTTGCAGGGAGAAAAATTGCTGCTACTATATTGTGGTTGTAATAAAAGAATGAGATTCAATTCTCATTTTTTCACAAAAAGAAGACACAGAGGTAGGTAAACAAGCATCGTGACTAGGAAACGTGCGCACACTAGTGTTACATCAGTGCAGTGAACGTTCCCAGGCTGCAATCGCCGGTTGCATTAGATAGGCGGGCTTACGGCTGTGTTGTAACCTCTATGTGGGTTACACCAACAGATACTATCTAGGCTTAACCTTGCCGGGTGGGGACGATTGAAGAACGTTTGGAAAGCTAGGATTTTGTAATAAATCTGCTGGTTTTTTTTTTAATCGCTTTCAGTCTCGAAATCAAAGTCTATAATATTTTATATGTCTCACGCAAACTAGGCGCATATCTGCTGTCGAGTTAGTCCGCGTTAACCTATTTTCCATTTTTTTCCAGGTTGATGAAGTAAGTAATATTAAATTATGTGAGAATATACATTTGTATACTAAATTAACCCATACAACATTGGGTCACATGTTGTATCCAATGGGTCAACTTAAAATTTTTTAGGAAGTTACGACAAACTTTAGTCATCTCCTAACTTTTTTATTTGAAGGGTCATCAAAATTTTAATAAAACATATAAAAATACTGATGTATATGGTATATTTAGTGTATTTCCGTACCTGAGAAGCATAACACTGTAAGACGTAAGTTCCATACTTACTTAATACGTCAATGCTTACTTACAATGTTATGCTTCTCAGCCGAGCTAGCATAACTAGCCGCGACTTCGCTTGTCGCGCGACAGAGCATTACCTGTCACTGTCACACTCTATTTAATAGAAAGGGATAGGTAGTATTTGTCGCGCGACAAATATAAGTCGCGCGTTACAGTTGTGCTAGAGCTACAGGTACGGATTTTCAATACAACTAAATGTCCCTTACGACATTACGATTTCTACTCTAGATATTGACAACTAGTAAAGTAATACGTCTTGTCCGACAACGATTCATATCATGAATTTTAATAGTTCACACGTGAGGAGTGTATTTTCAAAAGGGCTTATTTTTCTATTGGACGTCATTCTTTTACTTTTCAGGCTGTACGGTTGTGGAACGCTCTTCCTCTTGAATTAAGACGTGTTCGATCTCTTCCCATATTGAAAAACATGTTAAAAAATCATTATTTGTCGCTTCAATAGACATCATTTGCTTCTATTATGTTGCTGGCTGTGCTGTAAATAATTATATATGTTTCGTTTTTTTTTATATATGTATGTATTTTATGTATTGTATATGTAGGTTTATGTATTTATTTATATATGTATGTGTATTCTCTTCCCTTATATTTAGTAATTCGTGAACATTCTTTTGCATCGTTATTCCTCGCCACCTACTCATTTACTTTTGTCAACTTTGCATAGACTCCGCTACCCAAAGGTTGTCTGGAAGAGATCGCTCTTTAGTGATAAGACCGCCTATTGTTTACCACTATTTTTATATAAGTTTGCAATGTAATTTTCTTTTGGTGTGCAATAAAGTATGATTGTATTGCATTGTCATAGAGAAAAATAAGCCCTTTTGAAAACACTGCGAGGTTCTCTCTAATGACGCAAAAGCTCGTAAAGCAGTATAGAAATCTCTCATAAGCTCATAACGGCCTCTGTTCGGAACTTCCTCTCTTGAACAGCCATTGGTTATGACGCAACAATAATATGCATTTCCTGTTCCACTGACTACCTTGCGGGAACCACTCTAATTATTAATACTAGTTTGAAGATTGTTAAGTTAGTAGTTTAGTAGCGCAGGATGAACAAGGTTAGGGCTGCCATCTCCAAAATTTGACACCTAGGACAAAAAGCGTATATCCCCTGATTTTGGAGCTTAAAACCCGGACACCTCAACAGCAACGCAGTTTTTTTTTCGCTTCCAAGGGGGGGGGGGGGGGGGGTTCATTAGCTCTCGCGAGCCGGAGTAGCAAACCCGGACTACAAATGAAACGTTCCCCGGCCGTTCCCCGGACGCTCTCTAAACTAGGACAAACCCGGACGGATGGCAGCCCTATGTAACAAGGTAACCAAGTTGCAACTAAAATAATTCTAGATATTATGTGCTAGTAGACCCGCTCGCGACTTTGTTCGCCCAGCTGATATGAATTAAATGTCTCTTTTTGCTTCCGCTTAGGTGGATAAGAGGTATCATAAATCATAACCTACCAAATTTCATGGAAATCGGCCCGGTAGTTTGTACGTGACGCGTGAACAAACAGATAAACATTTCAAAAACGACTTATTTACGTTCGATTACTTATTTTTAACAGTCCCCAGTGACTTTTTTGAAAAATCTTTAATGTATACAAACACGGTATTTTTATCATTTTATTATTTTCTACAGATAAATTGGATATAAGCCTGTGTCCAGCAGTGGCCGTCTCTTGGATACAGATGAGGATAAGGTATAAGACTAAGGTGCGTTTAATATTGTTAAAAATATTTGCGACGTAATTCGTTTACACCCAAACAGGTGAAAGAAATGGTGGCATGTATTCTGTTAAATGAGCTCGCTCTCTCTCTCTCTCTCTAGGCTAGGTGCCCTTTTCTAGACACTATCTGAAGCACAAAATAGATAGATATTTAAGAGATGTGTTACCACATTTTTCTTAGATTGCGTTTAAATATTCTTCAATAAAAAAATTGTTCTTTTTTTGAACTAAACTTCCGCGACTTCTGTAGGCAACTTTGCTGATGCGGCGGGAATTAGGGCGTGCAGAACCTAGAAATTTTAGTAAATATGACAGTACCGGGAATTCCTGGTTCCCTCATGATAAAATTTCCCAGTTCTGCACGCCCTAACGGGAACCGTGCGGAGTCGTACTTTCATTCCGGGATAGAATTAGTCTGTTTATAGTCTTTCAGGCAGTGTCGGTCTGTAGCCTCGCTTAAAAACTCAAAAAGTTGTGGTTGCCCTCTGACTGAATACTTGACACGTTTTGAGTTGTTTTTTACAGGTTCTGTATATTTTTATGTATTTATTTATGTTTATTATCATATATATGTATTTATATATATATATATATATGTATAAAGTATATGTAGTCATATTATCTATTTACACATAAATACCTCTATAATCTCTTGTATATGATGCTGTTTGTCTACCACCTCTCGTCTCATCACTCAACAGCTCAAAGGTTAACTGGAAGAGATCCCTTAAAGGGATAAGTTCGCCTTTGTACATATACCTTTATTTTGTAACCCTGTGCTTTGTATTATTTTGTGCAACAAAGAGTTTACATACATACATATAAAAGTAGTCTGCTAATCCTCGGTTCGTAAACTAATCCTGTCTCCTTGTGAAAAAAGCAACGTAAAACAATATTGCGTTAATAATATTAAGCAAGGATTAGTAAGGAAACTAAGGAAGCATGTCAGGGAACTCTACAGGCGTCGAACCGCAAGGCAGAAAACCGTGTGGAAGCTTTGGTGCATTGAGCAACGACCTCATGTAGTCGCGACCCTCAGTCATGAGGAAACGAGGAAGAAGAAGAGTACGGAAACTAATTGATCACGTCATAGATATTTACTGCAATCGCGTTTTTTAACTAGAAACGGGGTTACAGTAATAAGGCAATGAACAGCGGGCTCGAGTTTAATCATGATATAATTTTTTTATAATGCAACATTTAATACATGCAACTGGACAAGTAAACCAGGCGGTTTATACGAAGCAATTAGATTACAGTTTATTCGTTATGCGTTTCTACACTCGGCCGTATTTGTCAATAAGATATGGAGATCGTAACGAAAAGCCAATTGCCTAAAATGAAGGCAGGACTGTTAAGCTGTTTTTTTGCAATGAAATGGTTGCTTGATTAAGGTGATATTTCTGTAGTAAATATCTAAGTTTTGCTCAAGGCTCGGAATATCGTGTCGTGACTTTTTTCTTGCTCCCCTATTATTAGTACATTGTGTATCAAGGGCGGTAAGTTAAGCCTTTACCGCCCATGGCACATCACACTTGTGAGAAAATCTGATTAAAATAACCTTACTTAACCTAAACAAAATTGTAAAATTGACAGTGACATTAGTGACATATATCTAGACGACAAGTCACGTTCGGAAACCATAGCGGTAAAGACTTAAAATGGTTGATTTTATTTTTGCAAAATACTGAAATGCACTATTTAAACATTTAATTAATGTTACAGAAACATGTGTTTACATGTATTTGCAATAACAGTTCTCTTTAAATAAATATTTCAGTAATAAAAGTTAAAAAAGTACGTTAGCGTTTCCTTTGAACATGACAAATAAGAGCAAAACAGAACCAGCGTTTCAAATTTAAAAAGAAAACCATTACAACACATAATGCCTTTGTAGTTAAATTACTAACAATAGATATTAAGGTATTGTAGCACTAACAACATGGATCATAGTTATCTGAATAAAGAATTTAAATTATTAAAATTATTATTATTACGCCCTAGGGCGTAATAGGTCATTTACGGCCCGCAAAACCTACGTGTAATGACACCATTTTCGAGCAAGTGTGATGAAAAAAATATTTGAGTGAGCGGCGGTTAAGATACCGACTTCGAACAAAAACCTATATAAGATACCTAGAGCATTTCGGGAGTATTCCTCGTCAATCCGGTTTCATTATACAAAATTAATGACTGTATTATTTGTATGGACGTCTTTTCTCAAAACGTCTATCAAATCACCAACACTGGACACAAGTGAAAATTAAATGAAAGATCCGAACAAGAGGCAGAAAGCTTAGAAAACTACCAAAACGAAAGATGCAAATTAACTGAAAGGTAATTGTAACGTTGTCTCACACCTAAATATACACTTTTCTATATAACTGTTCATAGAAAATGACCCGAATTCATTGTCCGTGAGTATATCGTGTGTGTTAAATAAAATGTTTCATTCTGTTATAGATTATTTAGGGTATAAGGTATAATTTATGATGTAAATTAGTCATTGTGCATTGCTTACCTATATTCATTACAAAACTGAAATGTGCTATATTTGCATGCTGTTTGTGGACAGCTGAATAAGGAGACACTATTAAAACACGTAACGCTTATAACCTGACCCTATTCAAGCAAATAAATGATTTATTTCAATAAAATTATGAGGAAATGTTCTAACTGCACAAGTGTGCAATCTAAAATGGGGCAGAGGTTACGTAAACACATCGGAATCGGTTCCTCATACGCCATATTCGATATGTGGTTTAACACCAGTCAGAACAACCTAGAAAGTTCTTCAGTATCCAACACGATATCAGGAAAACGTAACGTAGATAGAAAAACCCGCCCAAGTTAACGGCAACACACTGACGTTCGCTGCAAGCGAATCTGGTCTTAAACACTGAACGAATAGGGGAGATATTGGCTTCTTGTTAAACATATTTCAACGGAAGCATTGAGGAATTAAAAGAAAATTGAATCGAGTTCTTATGGAATCTGCTGTGATATGAAGGGGAAACGGTGTACATACAAGAGTTGTTTGTTTGTTCGTTAAAGCATCAATGAAGCATGGCTAATTATATCGTCGATTGTAGGTTAAATTTGGGTAAGGGGCAGGCAAATTAATGTACCTTAAGATGATGCGAGTCAGCCGGTTTTATACAAAGAAAAGGAGGATCATCATTTAATAAAAATAAAAACATTTATTGCCACAAAACACAAAAAAAATGTTACACAACAGGCATATACAAATACAAAAATCAAGGCGGCTTTTTAAATAGTGGCACAGGCTCAGGTCTCAGCTTATGCGTTGAGCTTATCTGCACAGCGCTATTTTTCAGCCTGCACCTGACTCGTTTGGCTCCTCGGCATTATGTATGAAACGTGTTTTATTTTGTAGCTTGAGACATTTTGTCTGTACGAAATGACATGAGAACACTTAAATAGCCAAAAAAAACGTATCTTTAGTAAAAACCGTTTGGTTTTAAATTATGATAATAGATGGTGCTGACCTTAAATTTCCAATTGCACGCAAATCTAGTTTTTTGAGACTTCTCATGTTATTTCGCGCATATAGAATGAATGTCTATAGCTAAAAAATGAAACACAAATCAAACATAATTGATGCCGTGGAAGCAAACGAAGATCCTCTTATGGGGCTATTCTTCTGAAATATGTCTGCGACTCATTTATCTGTCTCCATACATTTAGTATGAAAAAAGCCAGATGAATGAGGTGACCGCAGACATATTTTTGAAGAAATGCCCTATGGTTGTATTGTATAGAAACCGATTCGAATCACCTTAAGCTAATTGAATCTACCGTCCATGATGTGGCTATGGACTACTATGGAGTGCTACCTGCAGCCGTAAAAATTGGAACTGCATGGTGCAGTGCACATGGGAAGAGATGTCACGCTGGAGGGTCTGACTCGACCAGAAGTGCGAGTTCTCTTAGTATAAGTTAAAGGCGAATTAGTTTTCCGCAACTCAACGACAGATATGCGCCTATTTTGGCGACGATAGATATGGCACTGCAACCAAAACTGCGTGAAATTACTAATGTCACCGAAAACAAACATCTAACTTAAAAGGCTCGATACCTAGGTACGGCTCAATTCAGGGCTAGGCAGTATCTAAGTTACATAAACACTATTACCTCGACAGAAAGCCCGTAAAATCGGTTTTATGGCGATGGCATCAGAGGTGAGCGGGTTTGTTGGTTTACTACTTCCGCGGTCTCGTAGGAACTGTGTATCGGAAAGGAATTCAGGGTTTATAGGCGCACGAGGCGGCTTTAGATTGAAATGATGATAGGTCTAACGTACAACTTTATTAAGGGGTATGTATGAGGTGTAGTGAGAGGGCAACGGTGATTAGGTCAGCTTTGCGGCGATTCTCGCGCCTCACGTAAACCCCTGCCTCTTTATTAAGTTGTAAGACTTAACACGTTCACTGTCCCCATACAAAACTATCGGACAATGTCACAAGTCCCAAATTTGCAATCAGTATGGGCAAGTGATCCCATAGTGGAAGCACGGACTCCTGAAAAAAAACCTTCATGACCCCACATTGGGGGCACCGGGACAGGGAACGTGTTAACACAGTTTACAAAAACAACAGCCTGTGACATGTGACAAGCACGTGCATGTTTCCATAAGTGTTTTGTTTTAACAATTTAGGTAATGAAAGTAACATATTCCACGCGTCACTAAAGCTAATCAACGTGATCCTCAGCACATAGCTTCTGGGTCGTAGCGTAGTAGGCTAGTCGGCTATACAGCGTGGGAGGGACTATACCGACAAACTTTAACTATAGATTCTAACAACTATTAGGAGTAAAAAATGTTATGTGATGTATAGTCGAAAAACGCTTACTTTCCGAGATATTCATTATTTTGTAAATGAAAAATCCCAAGTGTGTAACAAGCCCTAATAAATGTGACTAAGATACCTTTACTATTTTTTTAAAATCCTTTAACTAAACAGGAATTAACCCGCAGTATTTGATGGTAAGCGACTACGAGGCCAAAAAATTGACCTTTCGTTTCCATTTTAGCTTTTTTTTTCTTTTTGATAACTTTTCAGCCAGTAAGGACATGTTTATAACGAGGGGCTTAATTTACTGATTTATTTTGTTCCATAAGACTATTAATGTAAAATGACAATATTCGACCCATGTTGATATAAAATTTTTTACTCGTCACACCACCAGGAATTCATGGCTAAAGTATGTCGGTATAGTCCCTCCCTGTATACTCTTCACAGGAAAAAATATGACGGGGTGCAGCAAGTTCGTCAGCAGATATTTAATGTATAATAAATACCCTATTCATTCTGTTAGGCGTAAAAGCATTCAAGTGTACTTTACAACTCTAACTACCGTGTTGATCCAACCAGTTTTATTACCAAAACAATTTATAGCGCGCGTTATCTCAATCTGACACCAAGCCGGCAGTTTCCGCGACCCACTTCACTCGCCAGCCCTTCCATTCCCAACCTTTATCCGACCACTTTACAACCAATAGAGTTTAGCAAGTACCTCAGATCTAGCCGGCCGGACTACTTTCTCTTTCTGTCCCACATTTGCGGCCCGATCATTCCACTTAACCGACCTCGCTTGCATCACGGTTATGTCATTGGAATTTAGTATGGACCGGCCGTTTGGTACCGATTTAATGATGCGCTCTGAAGGACGGCTGTTGCAATTTGGGGTTAATGCGACGTATATCCCGCGTGTGCATTATTTACGCGCGTCATTTTGGGATTATGCGACTTACTTGGATAAAAGCTCTTGTTGTAGAATGATGGTAACGTATTGATACCGGTGTTAGGAGGATTGCGAGAAGTTGCTGTAAAACTTATAAAATTTACCCGCAGCTTCGCACGCGTTGTTCCCGTTACTGTCCCAAGGGAACTATTTACCGGGATATGAAGTATCCTGTTTCAATCCAGGACTTGTTCTTCTTGCATGCCAAATTTCAGCTCAATCCATCCAGTGGATCCCCGTTATAGAGTAACAAACATCTTCACAAACTTTCGCATTTATAATATTAGTACGATGGACCGTCAACAAATCCTGTAGAAGTTATAATAGTTTACAGTCAATTTCCGTCATGTGACAAAGTGCCATTTGGTGTGAACTGAGTTTCCAGAGATTTTTCCATAAGGAGAAAAATCTAGCCTATGTAACTATAAGACCCATAGTCTAATTCTTTCTTAATGCAAAAAAATCATGGCGATATTTTCCTCAACCGTTGAGAGAAAGGAAAAACCTTAACAAACCAAGAAACACATATTCGTGTTTTTAACATATGTAACGTTGTGTTTAAATTTATTTCGAACTCCATGATCAAGCTTATCGGATCCTTGTCTCTAATTGAAGTTTAAATGAATTCAGATTTTTTGTAATGATCTGGGCAACATTAAACTAAACTAGAAAATTTGAATTTTCATAGAAATAATTTATTACCTATTATCGATAAAAAAGTGTCAGAATTATATTCGTTACGGCTAATGATATCAATTTAACAGACCAATGAAGGAGTGAGCATGAGTCAATAGTACAAACGAAGCCACAGTTAACTCACCACCCATAGACTTTAACAAGTTGACATTCGTTTGCAAATGTACAGTTAACAGTGTGTACGATTGTACGTGAATTTCACATGAGCCATTTAGCCTGGATTTGGCGGCGCTTGAAGGACTCGTGTCGCAATTTGAAAGGCGTCTCGTCTGGCGACCTTTATTGCGACAGGGCCGCTAGGTTCTTTGTTGAATCACGTCTAGGAAGCGACTCAGACGTAGTCTTAAGAGGCCTTAGATAAATCTGATGATTATTTATCTGCATGTACATTACATCGTCGTCTAGTACTCATGGTACCTACTCAAAATGAGTTCCACGGCTTGCCCTGGTATTTTGCTGAGTAGAGGTGCCGTTCTACGTCTTTATGCCACACCTGGCCATAAAGTGGTTTTTTCCGCACGCTGCGCGCACAGAAAAAGCCACTTTCTAGCCAAGTGTAGACATAAAATGATGTACACAGTACGGGAGGTAATAAAGAAAGCCCTCGATCGCATATTTACGTCCCTCGCTTGCAGCTCGGGCCGCAAACATCTGTGATCTCGGGCTTTCTTTGTATTACCAGTATTACCACTGTGAACAACGGCCTTTATCCACTATGCTGGCCCGGTTTGGTCCATGACGTCTATTTCCCTGAATGTCTAATTTTTTGGAAGTCTAATTCCCCGAATGTCTAATTTTCCGGAAGTCTAATTCCCCGAATGTCAAATTTTCCGGAAGTCTAATTCCCCGAATGTCAAATTTTCCGGAAGTCTAATTCCCCGAATGTCTAATTTTGCGGAAGTTCAATTGCCCGAATTTCTACCTTCAGACTCGTCCAGGTTCACTTCGTCCAGACTCCCAACATGTCCACTTACACAACTCGTCAACTTGCTCAGCTCGTCCATCCACTTGGATGTTCACTGGAGTGAAAATATAGATTCCATAATCACTGTGTGTCAATTTCGATATAAACGGGCCAAGCTGCCAAAAATCCGGTACATACCGGGTGGTATGTATATAACCAAATATAACCAGCCACCCAATGCAGTACAGTCAAAACCGTGTATGAATTTGTACAACCCTACATTGAAAGAGTATGCATGATGTGGACGTGTTGTGAATGTGAACGAAATGGTAATGTGGACGAAATAGGAATGTAGAACAAATGGGAAGCTAAGTGAAGCTGTTTTTTTTAAAGATCAGCAATCATCCCACTTCCCACTAATATTATAAATGCGAAAGTTTGTCAAGATGTTTGGATATTTTAGATGTTTGGATGTTTGTTACTCAATAACTCGGTAACAACTGGATACATTTAATTGAAATTTGGCATGCTGAAAGACCGAGCCCTGGATTGAAACATAGGGTATTTTTAATCCCGGAATTGGTTCCCTTGGGATAAAGTTTGATTTTAATAGTATTTTATGCAACAGTCGTATAAGTAGGGTCAAAAAATAGGAATAGCGTGGGTCGCGATATGAGCCGCCGCGGCGGCGAGTATCGCAAATAGAGACGCCATGAGCGTTTTTTGACTTAATTATACAACCTTGCATACAATACTTTTTTCATCACACTTGCTCGAAAATGGTGTCATTACACGTAGGTTCTGCGGGCCGTAAATGACCTATTACGCCCTAGGGCGTAATGGTTTTCTTTTTAAATTTGAAACGATGGTTTTGTTTTACTCTTATTTGTCGTGTTCAAAGGAAATGCCAATTTACTTTTTTAACTTTTATCACTGAAATATTTATTTAAAGAGAACTGTTATTGCAAATACATATAAACACATATTTCTGTTACATTAATTTAATGTTTAAATAGTGTATTTCAGTATTTTGCAAATATAAAACCAACCGTTTTAGGTCTTTACCGTTATGGTTTCCGAACGTGACTTGATAAGTATTCGCATTGTCTATGGATGTCACTAATGTCACTGTCAGTTTTAAAATTTTATTTAGGTTAAGTAAGGTTATTTTAATTAGATTTCCTCATAAGTGTGATGAAAAACATTGTGTGTGCCGCGGGCGGTAAAGGAATTACAAACTCGTGTTCTTAAAGCCCTCGGCTTCGCCTCGGCCTTGTAACAAACACTCGTTTGTAATTCCTTACTTACCGCCCTTGATACACAATGTACTATTCTACGACTAGGTTTTAAAATATAAAATACAAAATCAAGCATAGCGCGCAAACAAGGCAAATATGACATATGGTAAACTTTGTTGATTTGACGTATACTCGCTAGTGACACGCAGTGACGATATTAAAAATATTTTTTTTTTCATGTTGGCACGAAATAATTTAGTTCGGAAAGTTTTGTTTTTATTAAAAACCGCAGGAATTTATTTGTCTGTTAAGTTGGTAGTTGTGCATACATATTTATTGTAAAGTTAGTATTGAACGCGTAATCCTTGACCTAAGTTTAACCTAGATTTAGAAGTCTGTGGCTGCCAGCAGTACCTTTTTGCGACTATAAAGACACAAGTGCTTTTATGGGGAATGGAGTGTGTGTGTGTGTATGTGTGCGTACGTGGGTTCGTGTGTGTGTGTGCGTGCGTGTGTGTGTGTGTGTGTGTGTTTGTGTGTGCGCGCGCGCGCGTGTTTGTGTGTGTGTGTGTGTGAGACTAGACATTCCGGGAATGGACGTACGGAGACTAGACATTCGGGGACTTAGGCGTACGGAGACTAGACATTCGGGGACTTAGGCGTACGGAGACTAGACATTCCGGGAATGGACGTACGGCGACTAGACATTCAGGGAAATAGACGTCATGGACCAAACCGTGCTGGCCGCCTTAGATTTTTTGAATTCTTATATGTCAATGTCTGTTGGTTAGTTGTCTAAAAATATTAATACAAAATTCTGCTCTAAGTATCGTTTTCCTAATAATTCGCAATAAATGGTGGTAAATATTGTTCTGAGCGTTTTCGGCACTTCACAAGTGGTCCTTCGAGCCGGATAAGTAATTAATAATGTTCAACACACCACCACCGAACATGGTGAAAACACGTAGTGCCGCGCGCGCGGAGCGCGAAGCAGAACCGGTAACAGAACTCGAGGTATCCGTCACCGTGGAGCCTCCACCACCAACTCCAACGTTCGCGGATCGGACGTTCGTGGCTGGCAGCAGCCGTATGGACCGTCGGCCACCGTCGTTGATGGACGACGGCGCGCCGCACCCGCTGCCACCGCACAGTAAGGCATCGTCCGCGTCTACAAGCGCGTCAGCTAGAAGGAAGAGGTTGGAGCTAGAGGCAGCAAAACAAAAGGCAAGGATACAACTAGAGCTCATTGACAAACAACTGGAGGCCGATTTAGCCGACCTAGAGAGTTACAGTCCACACAATCGATCACGCACACTATCCGTCAGCCACGTAGAGAAGTGGTTGGACGAGCGCCAGTCTGAACCTCATGATGAGCAGCCTGTTCACGAAACTGTCAACAACACGGACAGCCTGCGCCCGCCGGCGGTAACCGCCGCCAGCACCTCGGATAACACGGTTCAGATGCTAGCTAGTGCACTCAAAGATTTCGCCGAAATCACTAGAAATAACGGACCCAACAACAGTAAGTTACTGAGCCGCTTGAGTACAAACAAGGACCTTCCTAATTTTTCTGGAGACCCGATTGACTGGATTTACTTCAAGCAAGCTTACGACGAGTCCACCGACGTCTGTGGTTTCGGCCCTAAAGAAAACCTTTGGCGATTAAGAAAATGTCTTCATGGCCCTGCGAGGGAAGCCGTCTCGGCCCTTTTAGCGAGCGCTACGTCACCCGATGTCGTTATGTCCACATTAGCGCTACGATTTGGAAACGCCGACGCAATCGTCTACAAAGTAATGCAAAACATATTTAAACTTCAACCCGTGTCCCCTGACTACCATAAAGATATAGTCGCTTTCTCTGTGAATGTGCAGAATTTCATCGCTGCAGTACGAGCAGTCGGACGTGAGGAGTACCTGCAAGGAATGCACATATCTACGATCATTTTGTCAAAACTCCCGCCTCTGCTGATTTCTAAGTGGTCGGACTATAGTTTCGCGCCCATCAATGAAGGTAAAATGTCGCGCTTGGATATACTATCTCAGTTTTTACACCTAGAAGCAGTAAAAGTATCTACTACAGCAAATATACTTACTTTACCTACTTCAAGCGCACGCAACAATAGTAACATCCATCGACCGCATCCTATACTAGTACAGTCAGCCGCAACAAATTCGACTAGCTGTTTATTCTGCAAGGGATCGCAACACGACTTACCGACTTGTAAGAAGTTCAAAAGGGCATTACGAAAAGACAGATGGCGCCACGTTAAAAGACATGGTCTATGTTTTAAATGTCTAGTACACCGTCACGATCGAGAGACCTGTCCCGCGCCCATGTGCGACAAGGAGGGATGCGGTGGCGCGCACCATCGACTGCTGCACTACGAGGTTGACAGCAACGCTCGCCGCCCAGCCGACGCCGGCGCGAGCGCCCTGCTGCTACCGGAGCCGTCGCCCGTCATGGAGCCCACGCCGATCACGGAGCCTACGTCATCGAGCACCGCACAGACATCGCGAGCGACAGAAGCTACGACCTGCTTTCTCGCTGATGAAAAGAAAGTGCTTTTAAAAGTCATTCCTGTCAACATTCATGGACCGAACGGTGTCATTGCAACGAACGCGATCTTGGACGATGGATCGACAGTGTCGCTCGTCAGCGCCGCGCTGGTGGCGCGCGCCGGCGTCCGCGGCCGCAGCGAGACCATGCGCGTTTGCGGCGCCTGGAACGATGATGTGTTAGTGTGTGAATCAACCGTATTGACTCTAAGCATTTCTAATTTAGATGGTAAAATGCATAGCCTGACTGTACGTAGTGTAGAGCAGTTAAACTTACCTGTACAAAATGTTGCCTTAGTAGATTGCGATAAATATGCTCATCTCAAAGCACTTAAAAATAAAATAAATTCCACCGCACTTACTAAGCCGGAGCTACTCATAGGTCAGGATAATTATAATTTGCTACTGCCTTTAGAAATACGCGTAGGTCAGCATAATGAGCCGTCTGCTACACGATCCGCTTTGGGTTGGTGTTTACATGGGTCGGTACAGGTAGCACGCACGTCACGGGCTGCACGCTCGGCACGCTCGCCGCACGCTGCGCTCAACATCTGCGTCGTTCCAGACATAGACGCTATTGCGAACTCGCATGCACTTCGTGAATTACACGAAGAAGTGCGGCGTTCATTTGCCATCGACGCTTTAGGAGTTTCAGGTAAGCCACGACAGAATGCCAATGACGTAAAAGCGCAGGATATGCTAGAAGAGACTGCAGTACTCGCCGACGGCCGGTGGACAGTGGGTCTGCCGTGGAAAGACCCGCACTGTATTTTGCCCGATAGTTTTCCGAGTGCCTTTAAAAGACTACAGGGTGTAGAGAAAAAAATGTCCGCCGATAAACAGTATGCACTGAGATATGAGGAACGTGTCAATCATCTTTTTGAAAATGATTTTGCTAGAGAAATGACTGACACGTCACTCACGCCTAACACATGGTACTTGCCACATTTCGGGGTTGACAATCCAAACAAAAAGAAGCTGCGCTTAGTGTACGACGCAGCTGCTAAAAGTCAGGGCATGTCACTTAACGATTACCTTCTTACAGGTCCAGATTTACTCGCTTCCTTGTTCGGCATTATGGTTCGCTTTCGAGAGGACAGGATAGCGATAACCGGAGACATTAAGGATATGTTTCTGAGAATCAAAATAAATTCAGCAGATCAGAACGCCCTAAGGTTCCTGTGGAGAGGCAGTGACCCCACAGGTCAAGTAAAAACGTATGCGATGACCTCGTTAATCTTCGGCGCGAACTGTTCGCCCTTCATCGCGCAGTACATTAAGAACAAAAATGCCAGCAGGTTCATGTCGACGCTGCCGGACGCAGTCGCCGCTATACACCACCAGCACTATATGGATGACTATATTGATAGTCTGCCGGACGAACCTACCGCTATCACTATGGTAAAAAATATTCGAGATATTCATAGCGCAGGAGGGTTTGAAATCCGCAACTGGACATGTAATAGCGCACGCGTGCTCGACACTATTCCTAAGGATATTTTAGGTACTACAGCGGTGAAATTTCGATCAGACGAACACGACGAAGGTGAGCGCACTCTTGGACTGATCTGGTATCCCGCTAAGTATGAGCTGGGGTTCGACGTTTCATTCAAGCGCATTCCTGAGAGTGTTATCAAAGGCGAACAGAGACCCACAAAAAGAGTAATGTTGCGTGTAATTATGTCTATTTTTGACGTCTTCGGATTTTTGTCACCTTTCACTACGCAAGGCAAAATTATGCTTCAGGACACTTGGCGTCTAAATATTGATTGGGACGACAATATTCCTGACGAATTGTACAAAAAATGGTGTAGTTGGTTGGAGTTATTAAAAGTCATTGGAGAAATTCGTTTGCCAAGATGGTATCAATCATGCGCTACAATGAACGCAATGAAAGAGGAGAGGAATATCAGCGCAGCGAGTCCTTCCATCAACGCTACATCTCCACAGAATTATGGTAATTTAGAATTGCACATCTTCAGCGACGCTTCGCTTAAAGCAATGTGTGCGGTCGCGTACTGGCGTTGGACGGATAATGGTGAAATATTTGTCGCGTTTGTTGCCAGCAAGTCCCGAGTGGCGGCGGTAAAAGCACAAACTGTGCCTCGTTTGGAACTTCAGGCTGCATTGCTAGCAGCACGGCTCGCAGATTCGATAGCCAAGGCGCACCGCTTGCACGTCACCCGGCGGTACTTCTGGTGCGATTCCAGTACTGTACTTCACTGGATATATAACAACACGCGCCAGTACAAAACGTTTGAAGCTAACAGGCTGGGGGAGATAGATGACCTCACAAGAGCCTCCGAGTGGAGATATGTACCTACAGGATTAAATGTGGCCGACATAGCTACGAGAGAAACGTTCAATTATCAGTCGTTTCATCAGCAATGGTTCACAGGACCTACGTTTTTACACGGCGATGAGACTTGTTGGCCAGTGAACGTCTTGGAACCTGAACATAAAGAAATCTTTGAAGCTTGCGTAACGGTTGTACAAGATTTACCTGCAACCTTGCCTGTCCCTGACCCTAAGCGCTTCTCTTCGTGGCTACGATTCTTGCGAGCTACTGCTTCCGTTCTGAAGTTTGTACATAAATGTAAAGGTATACCGCTCGACGATTACGCTTTAATGAAGCAAGCTACGCGACTGGTTTTGCGACAGGCTCAAGTGGATTCGTTTGCCAGCGATATACAAGCAATAAAGATGGGTAAAAACATACCACGTGACAGCAGGCTACTGAATCTGTCTCCTTACTTGGACGAGAATGACATTTTACGCCTAAGTGGCCGCATAGATGCAGTTGGGGACGTACCTTTGGAAGCGAAAAGACCTATTATTCTAGACGGACGTCACCCTACTACCCGACTTTTGGTCAGGCACTATCATGTTAAAGCTGCACACGGGCATCACGAAGCCGTGGTAAACGATATAAAGCAACAATATTGGGTGACGCAACTGCGTCCCACAGTGAAAACTGTAGTTTCCCGCTGTATGCTCTGCCGATTAAGAAAGGCTGCCCCACGGGTGCCTCGCATGGGTGATTTACCTCAAGCACGCATGGCGCATCATCAGCGTCCTTTCACCTTTTGTGGCATAGATCTGTTCGGGCCCATGGAAGTGACAGTGGGCAGGCGCCGAGAGAAGCGCTATGGCGTCTTATTTACCTGTCTCACTGTTCGCGCAATCCATATAGAAATTGTGCACTCGCTTACCACTGACTCCTTGATCATGGCGTTACGCAGAATGGCGTCTCGGCGAGGCTGGCCGCTCCATATTCGTTCAGACAACGGCACTAACCTTCGAGGCGCGGACGTAGAGCTACGCCGATCCATAGAAGAGCTCGATGAGGGAGCACTAAGGACCGAGGCCATTAAAAACAACGCCCAGTGGAGTTTCAGCCCTCCCGCCAGCCCCCATTGGGGTGGGGCGTGGGAACGCTTAATTAAGTCAGTGAAGACGTCACTTCGTGTCATTTTGAAGGAACGAGCGCCCAGTGATGAGACCTTAAGCACTTTACTAACGGAAGTTGAAGGTATCATGAACGGCCGACCTTTGACACATGTATCTGTAGAGCCGGGCTCTACTGAGGCGCTGACGCCGAATCATTTTCTTTTAGGCTCTTCATCAAAATTGCCAGTTATCGGAATTTTTGATGATACGGATTTGACTCTGAGGAAACATTGGCGCAAGGCGCAACGTTTAGCAGATATGTACTGGCAACGTTGGTTGAAAGAGTATCCTCCACAACTATTACCCAGGAAGAAGTGGCAGCAAGAGCAAAAGCCACTATGCGTCGGTGACCTTGTTTTCATCGTCGATCCCGATGCACCGAGAAACGTATGGCCACGTGGCATAATAACTGGCGTGATACCCGGCAAGGACGGCCGCGTGAGAGTCGTCGAAGTCAGCACTGCCACCGGCGTGTTGCGCCGGTCCGTGGCGCGCGTTGCTCCTATACCGACCACTGATGAGTGCTAGTTTCGCACTAGGGTGGGGAGTGTGAACAACGGCCTTTATCCACTATGCTGGCCGCCTTAGATTTTTTGAATTCTTATATGTCAATGTCTGTTGGTTAGTTGTCTAAAAATATTAATACAAAATTCTGCTCTAAGTATCGTTTTCCTAATAATTCGCAATAAATGGTGGTAAATATTGTTCTGAGCGTTTTCGGCACTTCACAACCACCCTAGTTATGTAATGTACTATTGTGTCTTTGTTCGTTTGTCATTTTTAATTTCCACCTTAATATGATGTTGAATACTAAGCCAGTAAATAATGTTTATTCGATATATTTTTTGTTACATAGGTACACATCAAACGTAACCTATATAACAGATACACCGAAAAGTGTTGGTTTTTCAGGGTAATTAGGAATTAATTTTCTTTCTTTATTCTTCCTTTCAACATTTGAAATGTTTGCAATTCAGGCAAAAATATTGACACTTTTAAACAAAAACGGAGAGCTGAATAATGTGCAAACAACGAAAAATATCAAGAAAATAGCCTAACTCGAAGAGCGCGTCAAACGACCAAGGCGTCTTAAGAATTGCATGCACTAATGGAAGTCCGCTGCCGGATGAGCGTGGTTATGAATCTCATTTGCGCATTGACTAGTGACTAGACTATTCCATTTTCTTAGCGTGCAAGGATTTACACTTTATTTTTCTGCTTGAACATGTGTTAGCTCTATGAGCTGTCACAACTATCGGACTTCGTGGCGGTAGGCTGCCTCAGCAAAACCTTAGCACCACGGGATTTACACTACCAACGTCGATGAGGTTGGCGACTCAACCAATGAGAGCTTCCAGTATTTTTTACAACCAGGTCGACGCCGCTTAGAATAGAAAGGTCCAAATTGTATTTTTCATCACACTTGCTCGAAAATGGTGTCATTATACGTAGGTTCTGCGGGCCGTAAATGACCTATTACGCCCTAGGGCACAATGGTTTTTTTTTAATTTGAAACGGTGGTTCTGTTTTACTCTTATTTGTCACGTTCAAAGGAAACGCCAACTTACTTTTTTAACTTTTATCACTGAAATATTTATTTTAAGATAACTGTTACTGCAAATACATGTAAACACATATTTCGGTAACATTAATTTAATGTTTGAATAATGTATTTCTTTTAGTAATAAAACAACTTAAACGGATTAAATCGCGTATATTACTACATTTTTAAGTCCCGACGTTTCGTAACCCTTTTCAGCGTTCGTGGTCGCGGGTAGACTGAGAAAATCATAAATTTCCTCTGTCAAAATTACTGTTGTGCAAACCTACCCACTTTAAAAAATCCAATTTAATCCGTTTAAGTTGTTTTATTACTATGAGTGATAATCGCGGAAACCGAAGACAATATAATGTATTTCTTTATTTGGCAAATATAAGATCAACTTAAATGGCCGTTACCGCTATGGTTTTCGAACGTGACTTGACATTCGCATTGTCTATGGACATATGTCACTAACGTCACTGTCTGTTTTAATATTTTCTTGTCATATGGGGCGATTAGTAAGGTTATATTATTAAGATTTCCTCAAAAGTGTGATGAAAAACATTGTGTGTGCCACGGGCGGTAAAGGTTACAAAGTCGTGTTATTAAAGCCCTCGGTTTCACCTCGGGCTTATAGCAAACACTCGTTTGTAATTCCTTACTTACCGCCCTAGATACGCAATGTACTATTTCAGCTGGCAGCATGATCGCGTAAGGTCTATATGACAGTAGGTGTCAAAATCTTGTGGTGTGACTGGTCGATTTAAATGACTGTGGCCCGTCTAACCTAGTAACATTGGCCAAATACCACAACTAGTAAAATTGTGACGTATAGCTTTGTGAAAGGAGCCCCTGCTGCCAAAAAGACCTTTCCCCACCTTGCAGCCAGCTGGTGAAATTACTAATTCAATAGAAACCCTCACTAAATTAAAGGCCATTTCTCCGAGCGTTCAAACGCTGTCGAAGTTCCAGGGGATTAGTGCATCATTTTCAGTTATGTCGCAGAAAGCCCCGACGTCTACAACATAACTGAAAATGATGCACGAATCCCGCGGAACTTCGACAATATCGCTCCAACCGAGGTCACGGCGTTTGAAACGCTGAAAGAAATGCCCTAAAATATAAGTAAATTTATAAACGCAGTATATTGTCGCAACTAACCAAGACTTAGCGGAATTGCAAAGTAACATTTAGCATGCGTAAGCCTAGGAAACGTTAAGTAACATTCCTCTCAGAAAATCTCATTATAAAGCGCAAGATTTCACTAAACAAATGAAGCAAGAACTTTAATAACGGCGGAGTATTGAGATAATGTCTCGGAAGATTCACAGAGTTGCGCAAGAGTACCCACTCTTTACTTCCTTTGCGCATATTTCAGATCGGTCACGGTCATTTTACGCGTTTTGGAATGTTTCATCGAATGCAGCTCAGAATTTATTTGTTGAATAGATAGATAGATCATTTATTTCACGACAACATAACAGTATTTTGTACAGCGAAAATTATTATAATTGAATTGATTGATTTGCGGAAAAATATATAAATTAAGGAAAATATCAATTATTTGAATATCTTTCAGTTTTACACAAAGGCCTTTTTTAGAATTTGTTAACTTTCCAGATTTGTTATAGAACAAATTTAACCGAACTTAATGGGCGCTATACATTTAAAGTAACCTTATTTTACAGGACCTATCAATAACCAATATGTATTATTTTATTTTTATTTTATTTTATTTTATTCCAACAAAATATATACAGCATGACAGTATAAACCAAATCACTGCATAATTTAGAATTAAAGACTAAAGTACAAAAAATTAACAGTACATAAATTACAAATACAAAAGTTACAAAATAATTATTCTAGGTAATCTGACTTCCATCCATCGCTTCACAGTACTTCAGACATATACTACATACATTTGCCCATCGATCTGCAAACACGTCACTTTCAGGAGCCCATGACAGAAGCGAGTTCAGAAGTTTTAAAACCCGAATAGCAGGGGAATTTCTGTGTGCTACAGTTCGTGTTACCGGAACTGCAAGCAGATTACGATGACGCGGCCTAAGTTCCTGCTTGGGCAAGAAAGGTATAGCGAGCCTCACTATCTGCGCAACCAAATCCGGGCAGTCCGAGTCACCGCGTAAAATACTACAAGCCGTAACTAGAAGGTTGTAGTTACGCCTTACTTGCAGGGAGTTGAATCCAAGTGATCCCAACAGAAATTTAGTAGGGTATAAGAAGGGATAATACTTATTAACGTTTTTGTATAAAAACCTCAGGAATGCTTTTTGAACTTTTTCTAAAAGTAGGACGTACGTACTCTCGGAGGGATTCCATACGATGCTAGCCGCCTCCAGCTTACTTCGAACAAGGGCTGTATATAGCACTTTAATTGCCCTTGGGTTGCTAAAATCTCGAGCATTCCTGGTGACGAATCCCAGTCTTTTGTAACTGGCGGCAGCTAGGGCCTCAATATGGTTGTGAAAGGTGAGACGCGTATCAAAAACAACCCCGAGGTCCTTTACTGTAGTTACTCGAGTTATAACTTGTGATCCAAGCAAATATTGGGTTTGGAGTGGTCTTAATGAGCGTGTATAAGTCATAACACAACATTTGGAGGCATTAAAAAATAGCTTGTTTATTGTGCTCCAATGTAAGACTGCGTCTATATCCTCCTGCATAGCTTCGCAATCTGCTAGTCCTTTTACCCCATATATTAGTTTTAGGTCATCTGCATATAAAAGACACGTGGCATGTTTCAGCACTGATTCAAGGTCATTGATCATGATGCCAAATAAAAGCGGACCGAGAATAGAGCCTTGACTGACTCCAGAAAGGGTTGGAAAGAGAGAAGATATATAACACCCGTGCTTCACGAATTGTTGCCGATTACACATATAACTAGCAAACAATTTAAGAAGTCGGGAAGAAAAACCAATGCGAGACAATTTGTTAAGCAAAATATCATTATCAACCTGATCAAACGCTTTCCTAAAATCAAAGTAGAGAACATCAACCTGTGTACCTTTGTCTAAGTGCTCAGAGATTATGTTTGTAACAGTTAAAAGATTGGTCTCCACTGAACGCTTTGATCTGAAACCATGCTGAGAGTCGCATAGGAAAGGTTTGATTTGTGGAGTAATCAATTTCTTTAGGATTGATTCGTACAGTTTAGCCAAAGAGGAAAGAATAGCTATAGGGCGGTAATTGTCAACGCGGGATGTGTCGTTGGTTTTAGGGATAGGTGTAACTCGCGTTACTTTCCACCGGCTAGGATACCTTCCTGTTGCTAAGGACATATTAAGAATATGGTATATAGGGAGAATAAAACTATCTTTACATCCCTTGATAACATATGCAGGAATATTGTCTGGCCCCACTGAACTTCGAGGCTTCAACTGTCTAATGGCTGTCTCTACGTCCTGCGGAGTAATAGAGTGAACGTGCACATAGTTTGCAGAACTTGACCTATCATTGCTATTAGCGGCGTTGTGGTCAAGCAACGGAGCAGTAGGTGTGAAGACGCTCGCGAAGTATTTCGCGAAAGCTTCAGCTGCGTCACTACCTGCGTATTCTTTCCCATCATAATGAAGACAAGCCTCAAAGCCACCTTTTGATTTTAAAGAACTAATGTGCTTCCAAAAAGCACAAGGGTTCTGACATATTTTGGCTTGCAGACCATCAATGTAGTCATTATAGGCATGAATCATTCGCTCTTTTAAATTAGCGCGTAACTTTGAGAATTCATAATAGGCATACATACTACCTGTGCGTTTCCATTCCCGATGGAGATTCGCCTTATGAATGATGCCATTGATTAGCTCACTACCAAACCATACTGGATAACATCTAAACCGCTGTTTTGACCGCCTTTTTCTAGGAACTGCTATGTCAAAAATACTGTACATAGTGTTGTAAAAAGCATCAACGGCATTATCGACATCTTGAGCATTTAGTACGTCTAGCCAGGATGCTTTGGAAATTAAACTGTACAATAGGTCATAATCACCCTTCGCGAAATTCCAGTCCAGCTGGGAATCAATATTGCTTGGATCAATGAAATCAGCGTGAGGTCCCTCTCGAGATCGGTCAAGATAGAAGGCTACGTCTAGTGGAGGGTGATAAGCATCACGATACGGTACAAGTCCGCCACCCGCAATCTCCATAATACCGGCAATCCGAACGCGTTCTGTCACAAGTATTACATCAAGCTTACCCCCATACACATTTTCTATTTCGTTTATTCTATTATAATTATAACAGACGAAATTCGGGCTAACGAACGTATGGACCAGAAATTATGGACATAATTTTGTAGTACCTTACCTACATTACATTATATTACGAATTAAAAGCCGTACTTAAAATGTTTTGGTCTCACATTCATTTTTCACTAAAATTGAACAATAATACCTTTTTCAATTTCATTCAACTGACACAAGTATTAACACCAGTTCCCATGGCCAAGTAAAACCTAGACAACGAACATTCGAGATACCATAATTGACGCAATCCGTAACCCAGAACAAACGACATTCGCACACAACCAAAGAGCCCAATATAAATGAAAAAGACCCGTTACATTTTGTCTCTTTCCTTTTTTAAATGCACCTAAATGTTAGAGAATAAGATTGATTTTGAAATAAACGATTGAGATAGATGCGAGCTTCGGGAAGTAAGTGTTGTATTTGCATAATCATTGCACTGAATTGGTGTAACATTAGAGTGTTCAGTTCTTTTGAATTATGTATGTGTTACTATTAGCTAATAGGGGATTAGCTTATTTTCGCTTTTACGAATGGATGCTTCAGCTATACGGTATACAACAGATCTATTTATTTTATCGCCAATTGACTATTTTGGCTGACCTGCTATTTATAAGCAATTTTCATCACACTTGCTCGAAAATGGTGTTGTAACACGTAGGTTTTGCGGGCCGTAAATGACCTATTACGCTCTAGGACGTAATGGTTTTTTTTTTCAATTTGAATACGTTGGTTCTGTTTTACTCTTATTTGTCATATTCAAAGAAAACGCCAACTTACTTTTTTAACTTTTATCACTGAAATATTTAATTAAAGAGAAGTGTTATTGCAAATACATGTGAACACATATTTCTGTAACATTAATTTAATGTTTAAATAGTGTATTTCAGTATTTTGCAAATATAAAATCAACCGTTTTAGGTCTTTACCGCTATGGTTTCCGAACGTGATTTGATATTCGCATTGTCTATAGATATATGTCACTAATGTCACTGTCTGTTTTACAATTTTATTTAGGTTAAGTAAGGTTATTTTAAATAGATTTCCTCACAAGTGTGACGAAAAACATTGTGTGTGCCACGGGCGGTAAAGGAATTACAAACTCGTGTTGTTAAAGCCCTCGGCTTCGCCTCGGCCTTGTAACAAACACTCGTTTGTAATTCCTTACTCACCGCCCTTGATACACAATGTACTATTACATGTTTGCGTACATTCGATGTCCTGACTACGTTGCACGGCACTAAATTACACATTACACGTAAAATCTTACCTTACATGCTTGGTTCGCAAACAAATCTAAGATATATTTCTGTGACGTTACTGTAGGGTCACAGAAATGCATTTGTAACGTTTATGAATATAAGGATCCTTCGCTTATCACGGAATGGAAATAATATAATAAACGTCGCTCATATTACTGTGCCTTTGAAACCTAGTTAAAGGTGCACTTCCGAGCAGAGCGACACTGACGCCACTAACGTACGAACACGGCGACACCTGACGCGGCGTCAGTATCGCCGTGTTCGTACACGTAATGTACTTACATAGAACCTTGTACTATCGCTCTGTCGCGGCGATACTAACGCGACGTTAGTGGCGTCAGTGTCGCTTTGCTCGTAACTGCACCTTAATGCGGTATATAAATATGACTAAAACAGTGTAGATACGACTTTACAATGATGCGGAGTCTACTTGCGGAGGAGTGCAGTTGTGTGCGAAATTATTTCAATGATGAGTAAGCTGCGTGGGGGTCGCTCCGTAATAAGAAGTCTCCAGCGCCGGTGACGAAATAAACTTAATTGTCGATTCAATGTTTTAAGCCATCGAAATATAATGTATGGAATGATGTCTAACAAAATAATTGGCGTTGAAAGTTGCCCCACAACGCCCACTTTTTAAAATCAATACGTCTTATGTAGGTAGCTATCAAATGGTATTGATGTTTACTAACTATGTGCGAGTCTAAAATCATTTATGACAAATATTAGTATTCAGTTTGAGAAGTTTTCATTTTTGGATAGGTTGCATATCGTTCAAAAGAAATCTGTAATTGGTTACAAAGCCTGACGTGAGATTTTCATTTGCCGCTACAGTTTTTCTTCAGTACTAAGTGCTAGCTCCGCTCCGTTAGTACTTATTCCGTGGGGCGATTTTGAGCTTCCGTTACGCTTCCATACTTATTATATTTTGATGTTTAAGCAGACATGTTAATACTGTTTTTCATGTAATCGAGATTGATAATTTCTGAAGATCGGAATAGGTAGTGTTGTCGCTTATAAAAAAACATGCATTTTATGGAAACCTAGATTATTGATTTCGAAAACGGACGTAGTTAAGGCAAAAGGATCAACTTACAAGTCTTCTAAGAAATTTCAACCTTGACTTGTGCACTTAACGTTGAAATTTCATAAAAACATAAAACTAACGTATTAGTGACTTACCGGAGTGAGATATGGTGGCATCTTCGCGCTCGGTCTGCGTCAGTCCCATGGCCGGTAGAGCGCAAGCTTCATCACTAAAAATAACAACAGCTAACTAGAACCACAGATCATTTTCAAAGAATATCGTACTAGACTAGTGATTTAAGAAATTAATGTATATAGGCAGTAGGTATATACCAGGGAATGCAATCTCGGACCGAGATCTCGTGCAAAAAATCTGATTCGAGATTGGGTTTTTCATATTCTCGACCGTCAGACTTTCGAGATCGAGATTAATCTCGATGAGATCAACATTTAACAAAGTTATTAAAAATGATCGAGATTTCGCGAGATCGAGATTGCATTCCTTAGTATATACAGGTGCCGTGCAGAACCTAAAGTACTGTAAATGTTATTACTCATTGAACTTATTGTACAGTCACCATCAGATACATCTATACACTACACTTTTTAGGGTTCACTACAGGATGATCATAAATATCTGAACATGCACTCTAACGCCTTGACAAAGTCGTGTTCAGATGTTTGTGAGCGCCCTGTTTGTGCCAATGTATCTGATGGCGACTGTACATTTGGCTCTGCACGGCAGCATACATTCGGTCATAGGAAGCGCTTATGCAATTGCGATTGGTGAAATTACGCGCCGCTAGTGTATCCACCAAAAAATCGACGCGTAGACTCGGCGTTCATTACAAAATTACTTTAAACGTATATATACTATATATATTTCGCGTGCCTTTTCTTGTCATGGGCTAATAAATAGCAAGTAAGCTGTTCCGTCTTTCTCTATCAAGTAAAGCCGAGTGGAACGTCTTAAGGTCGTCTTTTGCCTGAAACGTTCATAGTACGGTCATGGGACGATACGGTGTAGTGGGCAGCAGTGGCGTGGTGTAAAAGACATCCTTAGGCAAGCCGGTGCGGATTTGGCGTACATTTTCCTGAAGGGCTGTAGAATAGTGATGTAACGAATATTCGTATTCGCATTCGTATTCGCGAATATTCGCAAGATTTTTAATATTCACATTCGCATTCGTATTCGCAAAAATCGATGCGAATATATTGCGAATATTTTTGGTGCATTTTAGATCCTAAAATTCATGGAAAAGAAAAAAATACGGCCAAGTCCGAGTCGGATTTCGAAACTATCAATGAGTTATTAAAAACTCTGTTGGATAAGTACCGAAATAAAATGAAAATAAGATATTTCTAACTTCCACCGGTTCCAATTTTTCTACCACATGCATAATCATTAACTTTAGCTGACGAATTATTCCAACTTAAATTTCAATTAGATACTTATTTTATTGCAAAACTGAATTAAATTTAAGTTAATCGTAATTGAAAACGAAATATTGAATTTTCATAGTTATTAATTCTGTTTATTTCTAGTATTATAAAATTTTATAACCAATATTCGTATTCGCATTCGCGAATATCAATGTTGATTATTCGTATTCGCATTCGCGAATGTTCAAAAATCGATATTCGTTACATCCCTACTGTAGAATAATGTGCTCAAATGCCTGATATTAGGCAAGCCGGTAGGAATCCAGTTCTTTGGACGCCACGCTACTGGTGGGCAGACCTTTATGTCGGACAGTTCATACAACTACAGACGCGTGACATCGTCCAAAATGCTTAAACATTTCAGCTTGTTTGGCTGGGAAACACATTATGTCTAATTGGCCAATCATGTGACTTGCTTGTCACATGCAGTGTTATTATATGACATTGATGACTAAAATAATTTCGGTTCTAATGATACGCTTTTCATAATTTCATCTGACTGGCAAGATATTTTCTTTTTTATTACCAAAAAAGTTTTAAAGTTAGTGCCTTAGATTAATGTGCCTTGTGTATGTAATAGTTAGATATTGCAACATTCCTCTGACATATGTTAATTATACATATTTAATGGTGCCTAAAGTCACATGTTGCCATTTATTAACTTGACAAAACAGAATGTAACAAAAAAACCTTATAACTTTCACTGCAACATTCCTGAAAAACAAGCTGTCTGTCCAGTGAACTTCATTCTGCCTCAGACTCTTTAATTTTACATAATAGCAGAATAACTATTAACTTTATGCTCACCTGAGCAACTTCTCCCGGTAAGAGAGCATCGCCCTGCGCTCGTTGCTGACCCCGATGTAAAAGGTGGCGAGCTCCGATCGGCCCAGCTCCTCTACGCAGCGGTGGATCAGGAAGAGCCGGTAGTTGCTCACCAGACACAACTACACAAGTACCAGAGCCTCACCTGAGCAACTTCTCCCTGTAGCAGAGCACCGTCCTGCGCTCGTCGCTGACCCCGATGGAGAAGGTAGTGAGCTCCGATCGACCCAGCTCCTCCACGCAGCGGTGGATCAGGAAGCGCCGGTAGTTGCTCACCGGTGGGAACACTAGCACACTGAAACCAGCTGCATGATTAGTTAAAGTAATTCACAAATGTCATTCTACTGGAGATTTAATAGAAGTTTGAGGGTCTGAGATGAGATTATAGTGGATAGACTTTCTACACTGTTAAAATAAGACATTGCCTGCAATACTGAGGTATGGGTACAGACAGATGCAAAAAAAAATATTTTTTTCAGGATTTGTCCAAGCCTCCCACAATACTCAATATTATTATTATAATGAACATTCTTCTTACATGCATGTTTGATGTCAAATACACCCCATATCCAGGGTGTGTAAACCAGTTATACAAATAAAAATTAAATTATTTAACAAAGAAAATTATTACCCTAAGATGTCACATGAAATATAGGTTGATACATTTTTCTTGTACCTTGTTGCCATGACTAAATATCCCCAGGACCATGATTTTATGGTTCAAATTAGAAAAATACACTTTTGTCATACTTTTAAGTCCATTATTGTAAGGACTATCTCCTAAACACATAAAACAGTTTCTTTATACTTGGTCAATACTGTCTCTTGAACAGACAGAATAACAAACCAAAAAAGTGGATCAGCCCGTATGTATGTCTTATAAAAATATACAGAGGAATTTAATACAGGGAACATTATCTCTTTGTAAATAGTAAGACAACAGGTGTACAAGATTAAGACTAATTCAATGGGACTAATTAGAGCTGTCCCAATTGATCCCTTGACCCCATTCTTGAGGAAGCTTGGTGTTAACTGGAGCAGATATTTATAGGTTTACACACAGATTCACCGGGTAACATATCAAATGGTTGATAAATAATAGGGTAAGGTGTTATAATAAAAAAACAAATATTAGATAAAATATTTTTAGGTGTAAATTACAAAAATAATAAATAACTAAGAAAAACCAAAATTTCATAGATTTTTTTTCAGAAAGTTTTGTAAATAAAATAGTGAGAAAAGTGTATAGTTTACCAGCCAGTGAGAGTGAAATATTATAAAAAATATATCTAAATTATGTATTATCATTATTGTAGATATCCATATACCCATCATAGAGTAACTTTGGATGGTTCCAAATAAATTGAATAGATTTAGTTTAATTTAGGTGCATATAGACTAAGCCCTTTTATCCAGGGCTCTGAGCTAGGTTATTTTATATTTCGGCAGTGGGTTCTGTTAGGATAATAGTTCAAATGCCTGCTTACGTTTCTTTGCATGCTTTATTGCAATTACATATTTGAATATATCTAACGCGGGTGAACCGCGAATTTATTCAACACTAAAAAGCACTCTATAATTCAGTAATACGGTTCTGTTTGAAATCAACCGAACCGTTAAAAGAAGTCTGCGCGGAATCCCGTAAATGATGATCGAAACAATTTTATACATCTTTTATGAATATTTATAAGCGTCCGCTCCCCTGTTTCGCTCCATATAATTCACAACCTACGTACATCTTTGACTCATTTTAACCTTGAAAATAATAACCGAATAACGATATGCACACGCACCGAACAGGAATGAAACAAACATCTCTAATAAACAACATAATTGCACGCCTAAATATATAAGAATTCAAAGGATTGCAAAACGGAGCTCCAAGAATGTGTAGAAAATAACAATAAAGCGAAAATTGTTTACCTGTCAACTCTTTTTTCGGATATAAAACATTTTAGATCGTCCTTTACATCTTCCACAAAATTGTCGTCCGCTAGGCTCAGGAACCTATCCACCGTTTTGGCACCCAGCTTGATGGTGGCTTGTTTATTCCAACGAAAATAAAAACTAAACGATCTAATTCACGTGCCAAACGGGAAAATTCAGCCGACCATTTTCAATTTTTTGTTTGTTTGATAACTTTTTAAATTGCCTCTCGCTAAGGTGAGGCCATAGAATTTTCCATTCAGCCAAATCGGAAAGAGCAAGTGTTGTACTAAATCCTCGATTTTCTTTTCGAATCGATTCGACGATGGAATCGAAATTTGACTGTGATTCAAAATTATACTGTAAATGGGTTTAATTAGATACTCTAATGGTTAGCTGTCCATACTTTTAACATTTACAGTCTTTTTTTTAATTGATTGAATAATTTGCAATGCAACAATCATATTTTATCGATAAAGTTCAAAAGAAGGATCGAGTTACTACATTACTAGAGCTATTGGCATTGCGTTTAGTTATTATCCGTACAAGTTTACTTAATTCACATTACTTAAATATTTTCTAGTTCAACTGAGTGAAAACTAGACTTTATTCATGGATCTGTTTCATTTTATTGTTATTTTAACTTTTTCACATTTTTTTAAAATTATTGACGTGAATATGATTTTGTATCTTACCTGTACACTATCAGTGAATAAAACGCATGTGAAGTGTTGAGTTGACTGTAGAGATTCGCGTTTATGTTCTAATTTTTTTGTTTTCGATTAATTTAAGTTAGTTTAATAAATGTTTTTAGCACAGTAGTAGTCTTAGGATGACCATGGAAAGGAGGATAAAGCTGAAAACCCTCAACAGCCACATAACTTGCAAGATTTGCCGCGGATACTTCATAGATGCTACCACAGTCACCGAATGCTTACATACGTGTTAGTATTTTCTCGAATAATTGTTAATTTAACACCAAATTCATACTGAGGCACTTAATGTAATATGGTCTCTTATTTTGATTTGTAAAGAAGCTTCGAAGTTAGACAAATAAAGTTTTTTTAAGGTTCCCTAGCTTAAGTAGTATACTTTGGTCTCAAACGTTTCAGTCTGCAAAAGCTGTCTCGTTAAGCATCTGGAGGAGAACAACACGTGCCCAACATGCGACATCGTGATACACCAGTCCCATCCACTGCAGTACATCAGCTTCGACCGCACCATGCAGGACATAGTCTACAAACTTGTACCGGACTTACAGGACAGTGAGTACACACTTTTATTAAGCCGATTCTTACTTTACTTTATCTTATATTGTATCTAAGATACGTATCACTGGATAAGATTCAAAATTCATAAAATGTATAATTCTTTTTGTCCTGGTGGTTACTTTTAGTGCCCATGGAGTCTAAAAAAAGTTAAATAGTGCAGGTTTCCCTTGTGAGGACATTACTGCTGGTCAAAATTTGTTACAAATATACTGTAATTCAAACCAATAGATCACCACACTCTTAGGCAGGATAAGGAGCCTATAATGATGATAAAATCAGTACAAAACTTTATGTCCAGTGACTAACTTAACACTTTCGCTGTCAGTGGTTGCAATTAAGCATTGTTAAGTCTACATATGCTGCGCCCATGGACAAACAGTGTTATCAATAACTATAACATTGTATTGTCATAGGAATAGGCTACTTGATGACAGTTCAAATCAGCTTCTTTGTATGAAGTGTCAAAAAGCTCCGAAAGTATGCAGTTCAGTATGAAATACTATCATGTGACATCATGCTCAACATGGTGCCTTATTTTTAGTTTTCATAATTGTAAAATCGTTGATGGCACGAAAATAAGTCTGAATGATTTTATCCGGGCTATTTTGGAAGCGTAATTTGCTGGTTAGAGTTAATGAATTTATTTTGATTGTTGTCAAATACCCTATACAATGTGACTGCAAAGTTTCATAAGAATCAGTATAGTAGAAGCAGTTGAAAAAGCTGTCGCAAAATTTCAATCACAACAGAGTCTAGCTCAGTGGTGGTTAAGAAATTGCAAAGGAGGGCCAGAATGATAGCAAAAATTATTTTTATTTTATCACGGGCCATATAGGGTGATGGCACCAATCATGGACACGTTTAGCACAGTAGTACCCAGTAATGGACAGCAAACATTTAATGGCTTGTAGTCAACTATTCATGGGCTTTCCAGCTATGACCATCAGTTATCTGAACATAGTGTCGATAGTTTAAAAATGTAGTGTCAGTTACTTAAAATGTGGGTTTTACGGGAAAAAAATGTCCATGATTGCCACCTTACTACTTTGCCGTCACCTTACTACTTCTTTTAAAGGACTATCGGCGGTCCGGATTGAACTCCTCCGTGGGCCATACTTTTGCCCACCATTACCCTAGTTAAATAAAACCGTTTAATAATGTCCAGATGAGCTGAAGCGCGAGCGCGACTTCTACCGCGTGCGCAACCTGCCGTGCCCCAAGGATGCGGCGCTCGCCCTCGGCGACAAGGGCGGCGCCGGGGAGGAGCCCGAGCAGCCCGACAACACCGACAACCACCGCAAGGACGAACAGGTACGTATACTACAGCGCTCATGTTCAAAATACCAGATTCTTGTTTATCAAATTCCTGTCTTACCACATTCGCGTTACACTAGATCAGCGGCAACCGTGAACCGCTCACTTGCGGCCCGCGAGCCTCCCTGGCTCTTTTGTATGTAAATGTCTCTATATTCAGAATTGTATGAAATCACAAATTATTAACAAAGTGCGGCCCGCATCAATTTCGTTAGCTACTATGTGGCCAATGGCTGCTAAAAGGTTGCCGACCGCTGCACTAGATTATAAAATCGGAAGTTACTCCAGGATCTAAATGATTTCGGTGGATGTAATTATTTTGGGAATCTGGTATTTTAGGAATGCGTTATTTTGCGAATGAGCGCACTACAGTAACTGTTAAAAACATCATATTGATGGGTCATTTGGTGGGCCATTTAGTCTAAGCATCAAGTCCAAGCAAAGAGTCCCATGGGCGCTTAAACCAAATAGCCTTTAGAACCATTAGAATTGCTTACTGCTACCAGAAATCACTAAAGTCTCAGGTGGTTTAGGATTCACTGACAGTGCGCCGTCCATAGATACACACTATAATAGCAGTAATTTTTCTTCCTACAAAAGGTACATCGCGCGCTTGAATGTGAGCGCGCTGTGTACGAACGCACTAAGATTTAAGAATGCACAAGAATGCTCCAGTATCGATCGCGCTTAGGCTAGAAACAGTGCTAGCTATATCTATGCAAGTCTATGAACGCGCACTCACCTACGCTGACGGTACGCGCGTGATGTGGTACGCGCGTACGGTCGGTCGAGCCGTCGGTCCGGCTCGTCGGTTGACGTACGTCGGTCGACCGACGAGCTATGAGATTGTAGGAGCACGTTCAGTGCTTCGCTGACGGAACGACCGACCGACGAGCTATGAGATTGTAGGAGCACGTTCAGTGCTTCGCTGACGGAACGACCGACCGACGAGCTATGAGATTGTAGGAGCACGTTCAGTGCTTCGCTGACGGAACGACCGACCGACGAGCTATGAGATTGTAGGAGCACGTTCAGTGCTTCGCTGACGGAACGACCGACCGACGAGCTATGAGATTGTAGGAGCACGTTCAGTGCTTCGCTGACGGAACGACCGACCGACGAGCTATGAGATTGTAGGAGCACGTTCAGTGCTTCGCTGACGGAACGACCGACCGACGAGCTATGAGATTGTAGGAGCACGTTCAGTGCTTCGCTGACGGAACGACCGACCGACGAGCTATGAGATTGTAGGAGCACGTTCAGTGCTTCGCTGACGGAACGACCGACCGACGAGCTATGAGATTGTAGGAGCACGTTCAGTGCTTCGCTGACGGAACGACCGACCGACGAGCTATGAGATTGTAGGAGCACGTTCAGTGCTTCGCTGACGGAACGACCGACCGACGAGCTATGAGATTGTAGGAGCACGTTCAGTGCTTCGCTGACGGAACGACCGACCGACGAGCTATGAGATTGTAGGAGCACGTTCAGTGCTTCGCTGACGGAACGACCGACCGACGAGCTATGAGATTGTAGGAGCACGTTCAGTGCTTCGCTGACGGAACGACCGACCGACGAGCTATGAGATTGTAGGAGCACGTTCAGTGCTTCGCTGACGGAACGACCGACCGACGAGCTATGAGATTGTAGGAGCACGTTCAGTGCTTCGCTGACGGAACGACCGACCGACGAGCTATGAGATTGTAGGAGCACGTTCAGTGCTTCGCTGACGGAACGACCGACCGACGAGCTATGAGATTGTAGGAGCACGTTCAGTGCTTCGCTGACGGAACGACCGACCGACGAGCTATGAGATTGTAGGAGCACGTTCAGTGCTTCGCTGACGGAACGACCGACCGACGAGCTATGAGATTGTAGGAGCACGTTCAGTGCTTCGCTGACGGAACGACCGACCGACGAGCTATGAGATTGTAGGAGCACGTTCAGTGCTTCGCTGACGGAACGACCGACCGACGAGCTATGAGATTGTAGGAGCACGTTCAGTGCTTCGCTGACGGAACGACCGACCGACGAGCTATGAGATTGTAGGAGCACGTTCAGTGCTTCGCTGACGGAACGACCGACCGACGAGCTATGAGATTGTAGGAGCACGTTCAGTGCTTCGCTGACGGAACGACCGACCGACGAGCTATGAGATTGTAGGAGCACGTTCAGTGCTTCGCTGACGGAACGACCGACCGACGAGCTATGAGATTGTAGGAGCACGTTCAGTGCTTCGCTGACGGAACGACCGACCGACGAGCTATGAGATTGTAGGAGCACGTTCAGTGCTTCGCTGACGGAACGACCGACCGACGAGCTATGAGATTGTAGGAGCACGTTCAGTGCTTCGCTGACGGAACGACCGACCGACGAGCTATGAGATTGTAGGAGCACGTTCAGTGCTTCGCTGACGGAACGACCGACCGACGAGCTATGAGATTGTAGGAGCACGTTCAGTGCTTCGCTGACGGAACGACCGACCGACGAGCTATGAGATTGTAGGAGCACGTTCAGTGCTTCGCTGACGGAACGACCGACCGACGAGCTATGAGATTGTAGGAGCACGTTCAGTGCTTCGCTGACGGAACGACCGACGGAACGCGTCTACGAACACTTTCGCCGTTAGCGTACATTCGCCGTCAGCGTAGCACTGAATGCATTTTCGCAACTGACGGTCAGCGCTGACGGTCAGGAACGACGGTCAGCGCTGACTGTCGGTCGAGCACTGTTTCCAGCCTTAGACGGACGCGCGATCAGCTTAATTAAGGAGGCACAATAAATTCTTGAAAAGGTTTAAGGATTTACACGTTTCATGAATTTATTTTGTATTTTTAGACCTATCCTGATGCGTGCAAACTATTGTCGATAACATTTTATCGATATTTACCTATGACTATTTAATTTTCTGATTCAGGCAACATTTTTATGTGTCAAACTAGTTCGCCTAATTATGGCGTTTACTTTAGTCAACATCCCCATTGGCGATTTAACATTGGATATTCCGCTTGCAGGTGAACGTGTGCCTGGAGTGCATATCGACGTCGCTGCGCACGCTCAAGCGCAGCTTCATCCGCTGCTCGGCGCAGGCCACCATCACGCATCTCAAGAAATTCGTCGCAAAGAAGGTGCTCAACGGCATGGACAAGTATAGAGAAGTGAGTCTCAGATATATCGTCACTCATCATCATCATTCATCATCATTTCAGCCAAAAGATGTCCACTGCTGGACATAGGCCTTCCCCAAGGATCTCCACGATTGTCGGCTTTGTGCTGCTATTATCTAGCGGCTTCCCGCGGTTTTCACCAGATCGTCGGTCCACCTTGTGGGAGGCCTGCCAACACTTCGTCTTCCGATACGTGGTCGCCACTCGAGAACCTTAACACCCCGGCGGCCACTACTTTGAAAAAAACTCGTATCTAAAAACGTCGTAGAGAAAAACGTCAAAGTTATATACAAACTTCATATACACTTACTGCGTTTTTACCTGGAGTCAGTATCAGATACGAGTTTTTTTTAAGTAGTACATTGTTAGCTGTTCCGGCGAATTTTGTCCCGCCTCATGAAAACGCGACCACCATGCGATCTACCGGGTCCAATTGTATTTTCAAATCTTCCAGGGACCTACTCAAACGTATACACAAAATTTCATCCAAATCGGTCCAGCCATTTAGGAGGAGTTAGGTGACAAACGACTAGAAGAAATATATATAAAGATACACTCGAGAAAAAGTATTCCAAGGTCATTAACATAAAAATATAAATATCGACTTTTTTCTATTTATTTTATTTCGGCCAAGCAAATCCATAGTACAAGTTACAAGAATCTTAGATCTAAGTTATAACGTTAAATCTAAGATTCTTACTCAACTAATACAATCTAAATTCCTGGACCTATCCTAAAACATAAAGTGAGCTGAGCCCTTTACTTGCCCTATCTAATATCGGACAGTCAAGCCTTGCCGCAATAACATTACGTTCCTTTACTTTCTCAACCACGGATCTAATCGAATAGTTCCATAGGAAAATCGCACTTTTCTACGCGTAACACAAGTGCTTTTTCTATCAAACTTTTCGATTAGATACGGTGTTGAGAAAGTAAAGGAACGATTACCTATGCTCTCATTACGTATAATTTCTCAAAATGGAAAATGTCTTCAAAACCTTATCTTCTTTTTATGCTTTTGATGGAGGCAGGCGTGCGACTGTTCGTTATGAAAGTGTTTGGGGGAGACCTATGATCAGTAGCGGACGTAAAAAGGACAAAATGATGATGATGAACCTTATCTTCTAGATTGACATCCTGTGTAACGACGAGTTATTAGGCAAGGACCACACACTCAAGTTTGTCTACGTGACTCGCTGGCGTTTCCGCGACCCACCTCTACGCCTGCAGTACCGACCCAAGATAGACCTGTAGGCTCAGACCCAAAGTTAAAGGTCTGTGTTGACCACTCCGGACCTATAAGCTAAGTGTTGTCCACATTTGTTATACTGATATCCGGTGTACATAAACCCTGTGAGGTCAGACCTAAAGCAAAAGGTCTGCTTTGACCGCTACAAGATTAGTACTGTCCTGTATAGTCCGTACAAACTCTTAAGACCAAATGCTGTCAAACGAACGCAAGCCAAAATCTACCTTATAATCAGAGCATAACGTAGTTTTCGGTTTGCGTTCGTATGACAGCATTTGGTCTTAAGAGTTTGTAAGGACTATATCAATACTTGTGTAAATAGCTCCTGTAAGGACAGTGTTAAACCAAAAACTGGTCCAAGATAGATCTGTAGTACTTTTCAACACCCAAAGCGAAAGGTCTGCTTTGACCACTTCGGGACAGACCTATAAGCTAAGTGTTGTTCGCGATAGACCTGTTATACTGTCATCTGCTGTACATAATTTCTGTGAGGTCACAAGATTAGTACTGTGCTGTAGTTGTACTGGTTTTCATAGTTCCTGTGAAAACAGACCCAAAGCAGGTCTGCTTTGACCAAATACTGGCCCAAAACAGATCTGTAGACCCGGACACAAAGCCAAAGGTCACTTGATCGCTCGAGGCAGACCTACCTAGGCTAAGTGTTGTCCGATCCGGTGTATATAACGTGATCCTGTGAGTTTAGACCAGTGTCCCACGGCAGTGTATCCGTTTTCTAACTTTAGAGTAGTCACGAACATACATACAATGAAAATATTTCTCTCAGAAATGTGGTGTGGGGTATGTAGTAAATAATAGTAAGTATTTAGCATTGTGCCACGCAACTCTATTGGCGAGTTTCACGAAAGCTACAAGTTACAATTTTACAAATCTAACTAACAAAAATAGAAATTTTATTTGGTGGTAGTTGAATAATTAATTATACCACTATTATCAAATTTTCAAATCTGATAGTAATATTGACGGCAACTGAAGTTAACGGCGTGCAAAGTAGGTCGTCGCCACTTCTTTTTAGCACACGAGGTACATGAACTTTTTCCTTCGGATACATTTCTGTGGTCAAACCAATGGTGTTGTAATTTTTGACCAATGTTAACTTGAAGCCTTCGTGAAGCGGGCCATGTCGCGAGATAAATCCTACCTAATTCTTTCCTTTCAATATAAACATTGAGAAGGCATGCTTTGTCGCGTGACGAATGATGTCGCGGCCAGTTGTGCTAGCCCAGTTGTTTGGACAAATGTCTCTCCAGGATCACGCTATTACCATACCTACTTGTAAGTAGTAATAGAATTTGTACTATCAAAAATGCATTCACATCAAAATAATTGTATTTTTTTAATTATCTAATTTAGCTAGACAAATTTTTTTAAATTATTTGCGAATAAAATGTGATTATATTTCATGATACATCATTAATAATCTTGATTAATTCTATATATTATGTATTGACATTGTGAATTTATCATATTTATTTGTTCGAACAAATTTTGTTTGTAAGCATTATCTCAGTTTCCCTTCAACATGGCATTATAGTAGTTTATGCAACTGATACATATTATATAATGAGGTGCCTTAAAACACGAGTGTAGTTTTATGACAAGTGTTTTAAAGCCTAATTATGTATAGTTGCATACATTATTTTATCTACACACATATAGTAAATCCTCAATCCTGTGTTCGGAAACCGTAAGAATGGCCGCCATTGCACCGCCATGACTGACTAGATTTCAAATCAAGACCAACTAGATTTTTATAAGTGTCGATTTCGATGTTACTATGGTTTTTTATACATTATAATAACACTGTCACAGATAACACACTGATGTTTCATTACTGGTTTATACAACTAGGGTGGCAAACAAGCATACGGCCTGCCTGATGGTAAGCAGTCACCGCAGCCTTATGGATGGTGGTCATTATATACGGTGTCCGAATGCATAATAGAGGATTTATGACATGGGTGTGAGAAAATGAGAATCGTGTAAATGAGTTTGAGCGTCGCTCTTTCAAATTTGATTCTTATGCTCTAGTAATAAAGCTGAGTTTTCAATACCAAGCGAAATGGAGATTACAAGAGTGTAAAATATTTGATTTCTCATATGAATACACTCGTAACTATTCATAATTTAAATGTAATTTTATTAGAAAACTATACGAGTGGTGTTGTTTTTATTTTAAGTTGTTGTTTATGATTTAGTTAATTTGTTATGATTTTTTTTAATTGACAATGGGGAGAGGTATTTTCTTATTAGCCTGGATAATTTAAACCAATACTAATTCTGCTTCTATTCAACCTATACTTTTGGTTGTATTTTATAATGGACTTCAGGAATTTAGACTAATTAATTTTTTCCTTTAGATTAATTTAAGTAAATGATTTATTTAAAACGAGAAGAAAGTATGGATTAATTGAAATATATTTAGTTTGATAAATGTTTAACTTTGTTTCATTTCGATATGCTGCGAAACCTTGCAGTTGATAGACCTAATAATATACAAGCAAATGTGTAAATGTGACATTTTCAGGATAAATACATCACATCACTTTGCCGCTTGTTCATAAGCACCCCCGCACCTCCACCATAATGTGGGGGTCTTGCCGGTGAAGTATTGAAGGAAAACATTTATTTGATAATTTAAACTATGTATTTTCCAAAAGAATACAATATGCTGGTTTGACGGCGCTCAGATGAGGACTGTCTCAATATTTTATCTTCACTACATAGTATAAAACAAAGTCGCTTTCTCTGTCCCTATGTATGCTTAAATCTTTAAAACTACGCAACGGATTTTGATGCGGTTTTTTTTAATAGATAGAGTGATTGAAGAGGAAGGTTTATATGTATAATACATGCATAATATAATAGAGAAACACCGTGCGAAGCCGGGGCGGGTCGCTAGTATAACATAAAGTTAAACTGACAGATTTGAATTATATTCATAATTATTCTGTAGAGACAGTCAGCGTCTCTACAGTGTCCCAGTCCCAGCGCACGGCACTAGATGCGATAGAACTGGCGAACGTCGATGTCAAATTCACGCCTTCATTCTAAAAATACTTAAGACTAATTATTCTTATTTGATCATTCGATATCAAACGCCATAGAAGAATTAGTATATTATACATCTAGGGCGGTAAAAAGAATGCGCAGCCGCAGGCAAGGGCCATAATTACGTGATCTAGGGCTTTCTTATTACCGCCAATTTTACGTCTTCCATTGGGCAAGTAGTGGTATTTGCTTCCTGCAGAGCGGGCGGCAATAGTACATTACTTACCAAGGGCGGTAAAACAGAGAATGTCTCAGATCGCAGGTATTTGACGCCGATAAATATGCGATCTGAGGCTTTCTTTATGAACGCCTGAGGTAAGTACAAAATCTCCCCAGACCCCAGAAGGATGTCGCCGGCCGAGAAAAAAGATTACTTACTCGTAAGTCCGTGGTCGACCACGCGGGAGATTTTCAAAGTTGCAGTGTGGTCCTTTGTAAAAAAAGTTTGGAGACCCCTGATATAAAGTACTAAGGCTGACTACGACACGATCATGGGTTCATTCAAATTAAGGGTTCACCTAGTTTTGGCATAATTTTATTTGTTCGAATGTTCTGTTTGCTATTTACGCATAATTGGTTATTTTACAGATAATATTGACTTTTCAAAATAATTATAATAAAAACCTAACCTAATATGTTCTAAGTGGCTTATGTAAAAGATTTTGCAAAATATTTTCCGTTAAAGCTAGAGAAAAATTAAGCGAAATAAAATTCGGGTTGACAATACATTCGGACAAATAAAACGTATGCCAAATAAAGGGAACCCCAAATTAAGTACGTTAAGGCGGATTTCGCGGCGTGGAAGATATTATGTGAACGCCGAGTTGTAACCAGTAAGAAGAGAGATCGTAATTTATATTTAAAAAAAATAGACTATAGGTTGACGTAAGACCATTTTGAATGCTGTCGAGTGATATAAAGAATATGTGACTGGAATGTGCTAAAATCCCCTCGTGCCCAAAATACAGTTCCCAGAATACCTACCACATTTTTCAAAATACCAGATTCTCGATTTATCAGATTCCCCGTGTACCAGATTCCCAAAATAATACATTCTACAAAATCATTAAGTTTCTTGAGCAACCTACGATTTTATAATCAAGCTAGTGAAACGGGAAAATGATGAGACAGGAATCTGATAAATCGAGAATAATATTTTGAAAATTGTGGTATGCTGGGACTGCGGTATTTTTGGGTATGAGTGCTAAAAACTAAAACAATAGCTAAATAATAAAAACAGGGATATAGATTTTACAATTTATTTACATTTGTTTGTTGTAAAACAGTTGTTAGTAATGGTAACTTAAGCTAGGTAAAATGAATGACATTAATATTATTTAATTCATAAATAATTGTACTTTTGAAATTATATATGTATACAAAAATAAATAATATGACTGTATAATACAACAGCCTACCTCGCTTACAAAAACATTCCAAATGTCAAAATACTCAATCCACACACTAATCAGACTCACTCTTGACCTTTTTTGACAAAAAAGCCCACGCATTATCAAATGTAAAGGTTGTTTATGAAATATTTTGAGATAGATTCAAAAGATCATAAGTAAAAAATTGGTATTCTTAAAACGGAAGAAATTTTCCAAAAAAATATTTCTATAAATTATCTTGTGTACAGTCAGCGTCAATATTCTGTAGCATCCAAAGCGCCATAAATATCGTAACACGTCTTTGTGCCAATGGCTTTTTAAGCTGACATACTTGCAAGTTTTATTGACTGTTGCAAGTCGGACCAGGTGGGCGCCGTGGCGATCCCTGGGGTCGAACCAGGTCGCTTGGCCCGGACCACCTTGAGAGGGTCCTTATGTAGAGTGTGTAAATCGAACTAATGGGAGTTTTAGTTGCCGGTTCGCTAAAATCTAGCCCAGCTAAGAAGAAACTTAGCTGAGCCCGAGCGAGGTCGGAGTGATGTGCCTATAGGTGGCAGCACTAAACGACAAAAGAGACACGGGCGGACAATAAAGGAAACTATCACCCCTGTCAAATCAAGCTGTCAATTTCAATGACAATATCTAAGTGTCAATGTGAAATATAGTAAGTCGTAGCAGTACACTGACGTTAATAATCCTTCACAGCGATAAATTAACGGCGTTTTCGTCAATGTGGCCCCAGCATGAGGGTACATGATTTAGATTGGCGGCACCAGTTGGCAGCACCTTCGTCGTGCACGTTCCCTATGGTAATAATGACGTGTTACTAAAGTATAAAGACGAACAAGTAGTCCAACTTCCGCCGTTTAGGAGCGCGCGACACGTATTCGCACAGACGCGCGATAGCACGTCTGTGTGAGGGCGATCCATACTGGAGCATTCTTACGCATTCTTAAATCTTTGCTTGTAGTGCGTTCGTACACGGCGCGCACACATTCAAGCGCGCGATGTACCTTCTGTAGGATGAAAATTAACTGCTATTATAGTGTGGTGTTACCGGTGTTACGATATATCGTCTGCTGACAAGCAAAAGTCACTAAGTAACAAATACCTACTTAAAGCAAAGCTCGTATCTCAGTATTGAGTTACTAATTAGATACGACCTTTTTAAGAGCAGTGACAGAAGTTTCAGTGTCTTGCTTGTCACCAGGCGATATATGGCGCTTTGGATGCTACAGACTATTTCACGTTGACTGCACAATAATTGTTGAGGTAGCTGATATTCGGCGAGTATTTTTAAACGAACCTGCGTATATTTTCATATTTTTCTTTAATGACTTTAATTTTGTAATGCGTTTTATTTCATAGTTTGCTGCCGTGTTTCAACACAAACCACATAAAAAGTATCAAGATGAAAAAACATTTTGTGAAATTAAAAGCAAATATTAAGTAGGAACAAAGTACGTCACACGATTTTTCAGACTTTTAGATCTTTCTTCTTTTTAGGGTTCCGTCCGTACCAAAATGGTAAAAAAGGAACCCTTATGGTGCGACTCTGTCTGTCTGTCTGTCCGTCTGTCACAGCAAGATATCTCAGGATCTACTGATGCTATCGACTTGAAATTTGGAATAGTGTTAAGAACCGCTAACCCGAGCTTATTCGATATAAAAAAAATGTTGTAACTTTTTTACTTTTTTTTTAATTTAATATAGGCTGTCACATTTGGCTAGACCCCCCCCCCCCTCCCCCCATGGGTGTGACGTACAAACAGCAACACACTTAACTGCCCATTAAAGACAGAGCAGAGAGAAAATGATAACGATTGAAAGAGATATATATATTTGTATTATGTCAACTTCAAATCAAATAACGTTTGCGTATGTGTAATGTGCCTTTGAGCTTTGTCATTGTAGTTGTTTGGGCAAAGTTTTTTTTTCCATACTGTAAATAAAAGTTTTATTTCAACAAGACAGGTGAATTTGTCAAAATTATGATTTAGCTTTCAGACGAACGTTGGGATGAAATAAACTAATTATATTGCTAATGCTTTTATTGGTGCTTCATATTTTTGATATGATGCACCAATATAATGTAATTTATATTAATTATTCATTCATTATTTTCCACGAATTCAATAATATGGCATTAATGTCAATAATGACGTTGGATCAGCCATAAAAGAAAAATTATTGTTTCAAAACTCTTTTGAATAATAGCCAATTTATACTCATAAACACACGCACACATGCATAACACGACGCCTTCAAGTGTGATTCTCTTTCTTGCAGTATTTCCCATTTTTGAAGTGTATAGTTAACTGTGTTGCTGTTTGTACTATATGGATGACCCCGTAATAGTACTCCGTACAGAAGCTTCTCTAACAAAACTGTCGTTCGGGTCCGACGACCGGCCGGAGCTACCCGCACCCGACCGTCTCTCTCCATCGCATAACGCGTGCTCTGGTCGCTGGCTATTACCACCCATGGGTGACGAAATTTCATAATAATAACCGCGCAACGAGCCGCGGCGTGAATCAGTCCTTTTAAGTTTCGAATGATTCTAACACAGACTACCTCCACTAGACGGAGCATGTTGGGCGGCGCGCGCTCACATCTGATATGGTCAATCGTATAGCATTACGACATTACGCGACCGGCCGCTCTTTCAATTGCGACCATGTTTCTGACTGGTGTGTGCACCAAACGTGAAATAAATATTTCTGTTCAATCCGACGACAATCTCAAAACATAAAATGATAAAAAAGATGTGAAACACGCGTTGTACTAGTAATATCTACCGATATTTAATCGCACATATGCGCGGTGAGCTCGTGTCGTATGGCATGCTCCGTCTAGTGGAGGTGGTCTGTGGATTCTAATAAATGGCGCAGACGTATCAGTGCATGTTGTTTTGCATAAACAAAACGTATCAAACTATAAAAACAAACACTATTCAATCAAATTTGATGTCGTTAAAGATTGTTAACCCCCTTTTTGTATGTGGAACCGAGTTACTCGAATCACATCAAGTTTCCTCCAGCGAGGTTTAAATACTTTGAAGCCACCGGTACGGAAAAACAAGTTCTTTTAAAAATACTCTGGTAATATGGTTTTGTCGCAATATTTGTTCATCAATATAGCTTAAAACTTGGATTGTGACTAATAGGCAGATTTCATACCCGAATCAACATGTATGCATAACCCTATGTTATAACTTATGCATATGCCCCAAAATAAGTTCAACATATAAATAAATATTGGGGGACAATCTTACACAAATCGAGCTAGTCCCAAACTAAGCAATGCTTGTACTCTGGGTACTAGACGACGATATACATACTTATATGTATAGATGAATAAAACATCCAAGACTCAGGAACGAATACTTGAGCTCATCACACAAATATTTGCCCTTGCCAGGATTTGAACCCGGGACCTCTAGCTTCGTAGGCGGTGTCACCCACTAAACTAAACATGTCGTCATATATGCGAAGGTTGCGCTTAGCTGAAATTTCCTCATCAATACCTTTACTCTAAAAGGGTGTAAATGCATTGAAGTCAAAGGCTTTACTAAAGGTATCAATATGCATAAGCTTTGGTATAGGATTGTGCATATGTGACGACCGCTTTAGCTTAGTTGGTAGTGACCCTGCCTACGAAGCAAGAGGTCCTGGGTTCGAATCCCGGTAAGGGCATTTATTTATGTGATGAGCACGAATATTTGTTCCTGAGTCATGGATGTTTTCTATGTATTAAAGTATTTATATCTATTAAATATATCGTCGTCTAGTATCCATAACACAAGCCTTATTGAGCTTACTATGGGGCTAGTTCGATTTGTGTAAGATGTCCCCTAATATTTATTTATTTATATGTGTGAAACCAGGGTAAGAACAACCGGGACATTCGGTGGCCTACCCACCTAAGATATTATTATAAACTTGTCTCATTTTGAACGCATGCGACAGAATGTTGCAGGTAGACGATATTGTGCAATAATATTGTGGATGTGTAGGTCGCCTTATGGTATACAAACGCGGACGGACTTTGACATCAAAGTCAACATCGATATCAAGGGCATTCCACGAAAACGTTTCATAAGGGACACTACCTTTTTAATACGTTTGACACGTAAAATTAGGAAGCTGAATGTCGGTAAAGTAATATTATAACTTGGCTTTAAGATGGGCAGTGTTTCTTAGCTGCTAATAAGTTTTATTAGTGTAGCTATCATAGCGTTTCGTAAGGGATAAAATGTAGATGTTTTCATGGAATGCTCCATCAAAGTATTCTTACAACAATGAGAACACTATTAGAATAGGAAAGTGTGAAACATCTGGCAACTTTTGTTTCATGCGATATCTAGAGAGTGGTGGCTAAGGAATGCAGCTCGGTTATTTTTTGTATGGCAAAAACTTGATTTCGATTAAAACTTGATTTTTTTCCATATTAAAAACTAGTGGTGGGTAAATACCCGCGGCTTCGCCCGCGTTGTTCCCGTTACTATCCCAAAGGAACTCTTTACCGGGATATAAAGTATCCTATGTTTTAATCCAGGACTTGGTCTACCTGCATGACAAATTTCAGCTCAATCCATCCAGTTGCTACCCCGGTATTTAGTAACAAACATCCAAACATCTTCACAAACTTTCGCATTTATAATATTAGTGTAAAGGGTTAGGCCCAGAAGCGTTTCAACCGTCCTTTCCGTTGGGCTACAAAATATTCATTTATACGATGAAAATGCAGAACATTTTCAGGAATATAGATAAAATATTAGCGGATCTTCTTATTATCATTTGAATTTAAAGCATTTTCTTATGGCTTATATGAATATTTAGCATCACAACGGAAAGGACGGTTGAAATGCTTCTGGGCTTTACCCATAACCGATTGCAATCCCTAGTTGTGCCCTAAACACTAATCAGGCATAATCCAAACCAATTCAATCCGGGCTGGGCCGAAATAAATATCAATACTCAATGCTCTATCGTTCATAAAAGGGTGGGTTTTCGTTTGCAGCCCGTTTAAAGAATAAGAACATCAGTTGTAGAGATTTGTGCGTTCTGGCTTACTTGGCTACCGCGAATGAATTTCGCCGCTAGAAGCGCTAGTCAGGGTGACCACTATTTACAACAATCAAAATTCCCTGACTTTTCCCGGTTTTCCAGCCGTTTTTTCTAGTTTTTCCCTGACTATAATCTTAACCCTTAAAGGCATGATTTTTTTTATCGTTACTAAAAAAAATATATGGATACCTAATGGCGTAATAAACACTAGAAAAATATAAAAAAAAATAGTAAACTTGTAATCTTTATGATATGTGCTACAACATTATACTAAAAAATAATTACTTATTTTGTTAAAAACCGTTATAAACACACTGAACGAAAACCTTAAATATTTAACTTTTTCAAAATTGCCGCCATTTTGCTCAAAAAATCTAATACCTTTTTTTTAAATACAATTTTGCCAAAAATATTTATTGATGTATTCGGAATCTAACACGTAAATGTCACATCTATTAAAAAAAGTAATAAATGTGATTTTGGATAGCTGCATATTGCTGCACTGGCCATCAAATATACGATGCAGATATACATCATTATGACATGTCATGTATAATTTATCATGTAATTTTGTATTATGAAATAAATAAATCTATCTATCTATCTATGCATTTAAGGGTTAAATGTAATAAGGATGAAATATACAGGGTGTTTGGTCCATCGCTTGCCAAATTAAAATGGCGGATAGGTGGGGTTATTTTCTATCCCTCTACGCTCTCTAAAAAAATGTTTGGCCCACGTGTATTTTTTTTTCTTTCTTTTGTTGTTTTTAAAGAATTTACAGGGCGGACGCGTTTAAATTTGAATTAAAAAAAAAGTAAGTGCAAAAGAGATGAAATGTTTATTGCATCGTGATGTGTAACGTTTCACGGTTGTATCAGAGTTAAAATAACTGACATGTTACTGCTAGTTTTTTTTTAATGACCTGCAAATGTTTTACAACATGTAAAAATTTAGTCAAAGATGAATTTTGATTTGCAATAAAAAAAAACTAAATGAGACCCACGTTCTTAAAATTGTTTTAAAAAATTCTGTGCTCTATCCTCTTTCTAATGATGTACAATAATCCCAAACAACCTTTCATGAACTTTATTTTTTCCCGATTTTTTGTAACGGACGCAACAGGCAAATTAACGATGCCCAAACATTGACGCTGTATCTTCGCGGGTTTTCATTTTTCGGCGACCAGGCTTGCAGGTTGTAAAGATGTAAATTCCCTGACCTTCAATAAATTTCCCTGACAATTCCCTGACTTTTCCATGACATTTCCCGGTTTTCCCGGTTTTCCAGAAAGTGGCCACCCTGGCTAGTGTAGCGTGTGGTCCCCGAACTGTCAAATGTCATTGTTTGTGAGGGGCTACACGGGTTTATTTATTAGAATAAGGGTCGCAATATTTTTATGGTACAGTCAAGGAATTTAATTTCCAACCCACCTAAGGTCCAATATCGTATAGCATACTGTCATCATAAGAGTTAGCTAGACTACGACGTTACTTTGACATATCACACGCATTGTTTCGTGTCAGTAACTAGGTAACAGATTAACAACGTTGACATGGTGAACTGAAATTTGGAACGTCAAGGCACTATCAAAAAAGGTCGACAACCGCGGAATCGAAATTCGAAGAAAGTCCATCTTTCTCGCTCTTGCAATATTCGAATGAAAGGAACGCAGATAACGAAATTTAGATTATCGACGTTTGTGGTAGACTTTCAGGAGTCTGGATTCGGAATTGACAACCTTTCATTTTTTTGAGCCTTTAATTTTATTGGTTCACTGTATTTGGTTTGAAAAGACGAATACGCTGATAGTTTATTTGTTTCACCAGGATTTGTAATTAATTTATAATTAATATATTAATATTTACTTATTCTAAAAGGGCGTAACTACTGTTCTACGGTAGAATAAACCATTACTTTAGTCTTATCGCGATCGAAAAAAAGTAAGCGATCTCACAGTATGCATTGACAATGTCAAATTCAAAATTATGACAGCTTATTTTTTCTGTGGCAAAAGGCACTGGCATTTCATCTATTCTGCCGTAGAACTGGTAAAATGAGAACATATTTTTTATTCATTTTTATTTTTTATATTAAGCGATATAAAAAAATTATAAAAATAGTGTAGTGTTCAGGAGACAAAATGCTTTCGGATCGTATATACATTTTAAAGTGTTCTTAAAATGAAATGTTGTCAATTATTTTAAAATGTTCTCGATTGACACTGACACCAACTGACACGTATTCGTAATTAGATGAGCAAATGACTTCGCAAAGAGGTTATCTTTAATATGCAGTGACAAATAATACGTATTGACATTTAAATACTATTACTGAAATAGAAATTTCGACCTTAATGCATTGTGAATGCTTAACAACATTTCAATGAAAAGGGTAGGAAATTAAATTCCTTGACTGTACGGTTTTACGGCATTAAATAAGATTGAAACGTAAACTTCGCTTTCACACCCGTAATAACTGACAGCTATACTTCAGGACCCTTCGACAGTGGCGCCAACTGGCGAGCACAAAAACGGTAGCCCTCATTCCCTAAACTTGAGTGACGAGCCTTTTCCACAAAACGATCGTTACCAGATATATCACAGCCTCCTGTTCTATTACACACCCGGTTTCCAAAAATACTACGTCCCCTCGCACTTCACCCCCGCACTCGAGTTCACAGAGTCAAAAACACCGAATTTGCTCTCATCATTATTTATAACCAGCTTATAATGATCGGAAGAGGGCAGAGGCATGTTCGGTTTGGCGTGGTCTCTCTTAAAATGCCGACTGAGATGGCTGGTCTGTGAAAATTTTCTATCGCATATTTTGCATTGGTATTTCTTCTCTCCCGTGTGAACTACCTTGTGTTGTTTGAGGGCGGAGGATGTGTAGAAGGTTTTTCCGCACTCGCAGTGGTAGTCCCTCTGTCCTTTGTGACGTTTCAGGTGGACGTTGTATGCGCTGCAGGTAACAAAACCGCGGTGGCATTCTTTGCAGTTGTACCTTTAAAATTAATGCAAATAATCATTGATTTCAGGCATCAAAGGCCAAACAAAATACCTTAATAAAATAAATTTAACAACTAGGTCACATTTGAAAAATGTAACTAGAGAATGCTCGGAACTTCGTGGAGGAAAAATAAGTTAAATATCTGTGTTTAAATATTTTATTAGAAGAGAAAAGTTGAAAAATTATGTGCCTCGGGCAGGATTCGAACCTGCATCTCCGACGGCTTTCCGGGCCAACACAGGCGCGCTACCAATTGCGCCACCGAAGCTATACACAAGTTGCGGAAAGTTTCCAACATTTCTTTTTATATAACTTAAAAACATGTAAAAAGTCTTACATATATACCTAGATACAAGAAATCAAACATACATACAACATACGTACATAGAAAAATTAAACGGCGCTCACATCGGTGAGGACCATAGGGTCCAGATCAGCCCAGCGTCTTTACCAATTTTTTCAAGTTAGGTACGAGGGCTGATTGAAAAGTTCGCGGCCTGACCATTAAAAAAAAAACTTTTTAATTTTTTTCTACCGCCATTTTGAACTGTCATTATTCAGTTCTTATCCCGCGAAATTTCAATTGTAAGACATTGTAAAAATAAATTATACGTCTGATTTAAAAATAAGAGTCAACAGATTTTTCATTATGGACAATTTGGAGCAACGTGCTGTAATTAAATATCTTCATAAAAAAGGATTGACTGCAAAACAAATTTTTGACGATATGCAGTGTACATTGGGGCAATCCTCTCCATCATATACGACAGTAAAAAAGTGGGCAGCTGAATTCAAGCGGGGACGAGTCAATATCAAAGATAACCCTCGCCCCGGGAGACCAACCACTGCGACCAATCCACATAATGTGGCAATTATATGCGAGATGATAATGCAAGACCGACGACTAAAAGTAAGAGAAATATCTGACATCGTAGGCATCTCCTATGAAAGAACCCAAAACATTATAGTCAACGAATTAGGTTTTTCGAAGGTGTGGGCGAGATGGGTTCCGAAGCTCCTTTCAGTGGAACAAAAAATCACTCGTCTAACAATTTGACGCGACTGTCTCGACTTGTTTGAAGCTGACCCTCAAGACTTTTTGGACAGATATGTTACTATGGATGAGACATGGGTCCATCACTACACGCCCGAGACTAAACAGCAATCAAAGCAGTGGGTTCGTGCTGAATCTCCGCCTCCCAAAAAGGCAAAGGCCATTTTGTCGGCGAATAAAGTCATGACATCAGTCTTCTCAGTCTTCTGGGACGCAAAGGGAGTTGACTATCTCCAATAAGGTACCACTATAAACTCGGACTACTATTGCGACTTTTTACGCCGATTACGAGAAGATCTGAAAGTAAAAAGACCTGGATTGTTGACAAAAAAAAGTTCTCTTTCACCAGGACAATGCACGTGTGCACACGTCAATAAAATCGATGACAGAAATTCACAACTGTGGGTTTGAATTATTGCCCCACCCGCCCTATTCGCCTGATTAGGCACCACCGGACTTCCATCTATTTCCAAACTTAAAAAAAACACATGGGCGGTAAGGATTTTTTTACCAACGACGAGGTCCAAGCTGAAGTGGACAACTATTTTGAAGGCCTGGAGGAAACTTTCTTCAAAAGTGGTATAATGGCTTTGAAATCCAGATGGAACAAGTGCAAAGAGCTCGACGGGGACTACGTAGAGAAATAAAAATATTAAATAAAATCTTTGGATTTGATTTCATACTTAGGCCGTGAACTTTCCAATCACCCCTCGTATATAAAAGAAATTGGAAACTTTCCGCAATACACTGTGTGTATAGGTAGATGATGACACATAACAGAAGACTGACCGGACTTCCTTGTTGTGTATCCGGATGTGTATGGAGAGGTTGCCGGAGGTGGCGAAGGTCTTGTCGCAGAGGTGGCAGGAGTACGGCTTCTCGCCGTTGTGGATGCGCTGGTGCACCTTCAGGTCCGCCTTGATCGGGAACCCTGGAACGTTGCGTAAACTTGAACACTTCATATTTGTTTTTTTTACAAGTTTTTTTTTGTGTGTACCTGGATCCCGGTATTAGCTATACAACAAGTACCGGTATCGCATGCTCTAGTTAGTATGTATGTGTTAGTATGTGTGTGTATTGTGAAGGTTGCATGTGGTATGCGACCTTCACACTATTTCCGAGACAGACTGGCAAGCTTCAGAAGGATAAATCATGGTTTCAATTTAAAGGAATACAGTCTGTCTCGCTCTAATTTATAATAATTTGTTAAGTCTTAAGTTGAGCGTACCACTGAGCACACGGAATAAAACAAATTAGAAGTGAAATTATTTTATTTAACCGCCCTGACAAAATCAAATCTTGAAAGTTAAATTAGATAATTTCCTGATGTTCAGTTGTAAGGGAGTTGTGGGACCCATAACAGGGGTTCCCAAACGTCGCGACACGGGACACTCAAGCTGCCGTAACTTAAACCTAGAACGACTCATACATATCTTTTACAAGGGCGCCGCAGAAAGATTACAGCCTGTCAAAAACGTCAAGTATAAAAAAAGTTTGTGAACCCCTGACCTATACACCACATATAAAATGATTTTTCACACCTTCTATTGAGAAAAAAGTATTTTGCTTCCTCATAAGAGGGATCAAAGTTGTAGGTACTGTACTTTTCTGTTCAAGGACAACAGGGTATTTTTAGTTTGAACCCACTTAGAATATGCCATACCATAGACAGCTTTATTAGTATATTACACGCAGGCGAGGGCCATAAATTTATTATAGAAGTGATATTTTCGTCCCGTCCGTAAAAAAATAATAATCGTTTTATAAAATAATAATAGACTCTAAATTTGACAATTAAACATTTCATGGTTACCACGGGCGTTAACAATTGAATCCCTCACTATGCCTCCGGATTATACTTTAGAATCCCTCGCTACGCTCGGGATTCTATTGTACAATCCTTCGCTTCGGTCAGGGTTCAATATACAATTTTGCTCCCTTTTGACACAATCTACTAGCAAAGGGTGCTACCTTTCCCGCAGTCCTGGCAGAGGTAGGTCTTGTCCCCCTTGTGCCGCTTCATGTGTATGGAGAGCTGCGCGCTCTGCACGAAGTTCTTGAAGCACACGTCGCAACTGTACAGCTTCTCACCTGGAATTAAGGGTCATCCATAAAGTACGTCACATGCTGGGGGGGGGTCAACGAAATGTGACAAGGTGTTGGGGAGTCCTAAGTTTCGTGACATCGTCAAATGTAACCAACTGTGACAAGGGGGGGAACAAAAAATCACTTTCCAGTGACTAAGCGTGGGGCGGAAGGGGCGGTCCGCCGCGGGCCTTCAGCCTAAGGAGGCCTCTAAATGGCGCCAGCAGAGGCCTCTTCAGATGCGGCAGTCCCCCATCGAAAATTCAAAAAGCGAACTGTGGGCCTCCTACATTATAGCTGCACCAGGTGTTCAACATTCGACTTGTGCCGAGCACTGAAGTAGTATCTCGGTACGGGAACTCTTAAATAACTGGCCAAGAGCATGTCGGACCATGCTCGGTGTAGGATTCCATAGCCGTATAACTATAAGGTAAAAAATACGATGTAAAAAAAGTACAACAACAAAAGAGCGTATCTTTATAGCAATTACGTCCTTTTGTTGAGAAGCGCGGTTCCTGGTTCGACCCCAGGCGAGCAGGCCCCCACCTAGCCCGACTCTTATCGTGGTAAGCCGGGACCGGTGACCTGGTTCGACTCCAGGCACCCCCCGGCACATACCCAGTCCGATGAGCGTGTCGGTCGTGTGTAAGGCACACGGTCGGACGCCCTTGGGTGGTCTGGCCAGCGACCTGGTTCGAGCCCAGTGACCGCAACGGCCAACCACCCGGCCCGACAATCACAATGCTCGGAAGTGGGTTGTGAGTTTGTCAGGTTTAAAAAAAAAAAAAAAAAAAAAAAAAAAAAAAAAAAAAAAAAAAAAAAAAAAAGTTGAGTAGCGCAGTTTATCGGCAATAACTCAAAAACGGTACATTCGATCTTGTTGAAAATAATTTTCGTTGAAAGTATTAATTAAGCGTTACCTTCGTGATTTTTTTCATATTTTTCGGACGCACGGTTTAGAAAATAGAGGGGGGGGGGGGGGACACAATTTACACAACTTTCGGAGCGATTATTTCCAAATACATTCACTTAATCAAAAACATTACTTAGGAACCTTATAGTGTTTTTAAAGAGCTGTCGAACTATGTACCACATATCAATGGATATTTGCTGAAAAAAATTTTTTTTACTTCTTTAACATGTATGTATGTAAACTCTTTATTGCACAAAATAATACAAGTACAGGGTTACAAAATAAAGGTATATGTACAAAGGCGAACTTATCCCTTTAAGGGATCTCTTCCAGTTAACATGTATGGAGTGCCCCCCTAAAAATATTTATTTTAATTATTTATATACCAAACTAAGTAGCGGCTTTTAAAACACACCTATATTCCAAATTTCATCAATATCCATCATGTAGTTTCTGAGTAAAATGCCTGTGACATACGGACAGACAGACGGACGGACGGACATGACGAAACTATAAGGGTTCCGTTTTTGCCATTTTGGCTACGGAACCCTAAAAATTAATATCTACAAAGTTTAAAAGTAAATTCTATCACTTAAAAATACAGGGCTCCAACAATTAGATTACCCAAAATTCACTTTCAACAATGGGGTGCACATCTTGTCTCTACACGGCCTCAATAGGGTATTTGCCTGTAGTCAATATTAAATAACTACACACTAGCCTTTAAATCTGCTTTCGAAAATTTACATACATGCACTAAACATCACCTATTTAGCGTTTTAAACGATTTTTAAAAGTTTAAAAACTATAAATAAGAAGATGATTTGATGTTTGAGTAAAATGACGTCGTTTTACTTTTTTCCATACAAACTTCATACTATCTGAGCGTTTTGCCACTTCATAAAAAGTAACTGATCGTCTGTCAGGAAAGTACCCCATTCGTTCCACCAGGTAATGAGACAGAAAGTGAAATTGACAGCTAGCAGGTGTTGCCATATGAAAAGTCTTAGGCCGTTCGGAAACGCGGCGGACTTAACACGAGGACTCCGACTAGTTTAGTCCAACACTGGTCCGTTCAAAGCCGATTTAGTTCGATGAGTTGGACAAGGGTCTCAGTAGCGTAAATGCTAATGTGCTGTGTGATGTGTATATTGGCCTGAAGGGATACTGTCATTTTAGGGTTTCGTACCCAAAGAAGTGCCAACGGGAGCCTATTACAAAACCTCCACTGTCCATCTGTCCGTTTGTCACAGGGCTGTACTTTTTTAACCGTACCAGGTAGAGACTTGAAATTTTCACAGAATATTTTTTTTTACCGCTATAACAAATAATAAAAATTAAAGGACCCCCCATACAAGAAACGTGTTTCTTTGGCGTTTTTTTGCTCGACGGTGGTACGGAACTCTTCGTGTGCATATTCGACTCGCACTTGGTCGGTTTTTTTTTCAAATTGTCGACGAGTCTATGATATTCCTGAGCCTAGTGGAAAATAAATATGCTTTATTTTCAAACTGTGTCTATTCAGAGACTGTCAGAATTATAAGGTGAAACCGCCTGCTTTAGGCGATTTATCTGTAGGTACATGCGTAAGTACCTGATGGGTATGTACCTGAGCGCTTGCGTACCTAGGTTCCTGAGTGCATGAGTATGTACCTGAGTGCAGGGGTAAGTAGCTGAGTGCATGGATACGTACCTGAGTGCAGGGGTACGTACCTGAGTGCAGGGGTACGTACCTGAGTGCAGGGGTGCGTACCTGAGTGCAGGGGTACGTACCTGAGTGCAGGGGTACGTACCTGAGTGCAGGGGTACGTACCTGAGTGCATGGATACGTACCTGAGTGCAGGGGTACGTACCTGAGTGCAGGGGTACGTACCTGAGTGCAGGGGTGCGTACCTGAGTGCAGGGGTACGTACCTGAGTGCAGGGGTACGTACCTGAGTGCAGGGGTACGTACCTGAGTGCATGGATACGTACCTGAGTGCAGGGGTACGTACCTGAGTGCAGGGGTACGTACCTGAGTGCAGGGGTGCGTACCTGAGTGCAGGGGTACGTACCTGAGTGCAGGGGTACGTACCTGAGTGCAGGGGTACTTACCTGAGTGCAGGGGTGCGTACCTGAGTGCAAGGGTACGTACCTGAGTGCAGGGGTACGTACCTGAGTGCAGGGGTACGTACCTGAGTGCAGGGGTGCGTACCTGTGTGCATACGTATGTGGTTGACGAGGCCGGTGCGGCGACTGAACTGCTTGGGGCAGTACTCGCAGTGGTACGGCGTCTCGCGTGTGTGCACCTTCTTATGCTGGAATAATGCGCTGTAGCCCCTGCAAGTAAACATTTTAAACATAAAAATATCCAAGTGCTTTAGAATTTATCTTATCTTATCTATCCTATCTTATCTCTATAAGTAGTAACTCTGCTTAGGTCGCGGTTAATTTTTCAATATATTTGGTCTTTGTATCACTAATTCGTACAAGGGCGTTTTTTAAAAAAAGACACGAGTTAGCTACTTTCTCAGAATATGATACTTTAAATTTTTCTGGCTGAGAATTGTTAGTACTTTCGAACATACACGTAAACAAATGTGGCTAAAATGTTGTATGGAAAAATATTTTTCCACAGCGTCACTTTCATACTATCATAGGTGAGCGTTTTCCAAAGAAAATACCGGGGTAGCTACTTTCTCAAAATATGGACTTGTGAGGTTTTTTTTGGCTCAGAATCGTTAGTACTTTCGAACCTTATACGTAAAAAAAGTGTCCCAATTTTTTTTTTCCATTACGTCACCATTTTGCATAGTGTTTGTATGAACGTGACGTAGTGGAAAGACAAAAATAAGGTTCGAATGTACTAACGATTCTGAGCCAGAAAAACCTCAAAAGTCCATATTTTGAGAAAGTAGCTACCCCGGTATTTTTTTTGGAAAACGCTCAGGTGCAAAAAGGTGACGTAATGGAATACTAAATCGGGACACATTTTTCACGTATAAGGTACCCATAAATAAAGGTTACCTGAATGTAGCGGGGCACTCCCCACACTTGTAGGGCCGCAAGTCAGTGTGGCAGATCTTGTGCGCCTTCAGATTGCTCTTGGTGCTGAGGAACTTGCCACAGATATCGCACTGGTGGGGCAACTTGCTCTCCGGCAGGTGTGGCTCCTCCAGTAACTCTGCTGATTAGAATGGTGTCTAACAATCATTTGCAATTCACCAAATGGGAGCACGATGGCGAAAGGTCTATTTGGCAAGAGATGTCATATATGTCAGTGTTCGTCAAGATAGCGTACACCGTAAAGATATTCAGAATCTGATGCAGCCAATAAATAGTACCCAAATAGTACCGACGAAATACCTGGGTGAAAAAAATAGTACTATTTATTGGCTGCATCAGATTCTGAATATCTTTACGGTGTACGCTACCTTGACGGACACTATATGTCACGTAATATCTTGTGGTGTGATTTGCGGATTTCGATACATGCAGTAAAAAAAAACTTTTCGCCATTATGCCGTCAGTTGTAGGAATTACTATTTCCAGAAACCCCCGCTGGTAATATATTGGAATAATAGAGTTTGTTTAAAGTTCTGTAGGTCAAATAATCAAAACGTAACACTTATAGTATAATTTTGTTGACCGTCTATGGCCCATAAAACCATTTTTTTTTTCAGGAACAGGTTGAGATATTCAGTTGAATTTGTTTTTTACATTCAATAGCTTTGCTCCTCACTCTGATGGTGAGTACTGATAGAGTGAGCACGCCTAGAAGAGAAGATGCCTATGCACTATGACCCTAAAAGTGTTCATAAATTATAATTGATCGGGAACACGGATGCCGGCAGGGAGTTATGAGAATAATAGCTTGGAACACTTCTTATCAAAGGAGCAAAGTTACGCCCATTTATAGATAGCATTGCAGTGATATGAATCCTTTATTTAGTTGGCAATAATTTATTTATAAGGTCTACAAAAGAAAACTTATCGTACAAAAGGCGAACTTAATGCTATAAAGCACTCTCTAATAGTTACCCTTCTTCTTCGGCCATGTATCTCGTCGTGGTAATGACTCCATAGAGCGTCTCGTAATTCAGGGAAAAGTTGAAGGCACCAGGCCACGTGGTAGATCACCAATGAGATGGACAGACCAGATCAAGGCCGCAACTAAGTGCTCGGTTTACGAATGTACCCGGAAAGCTGCAGTCCGCGACGAGTAGCACCGTATTACCAAAATCATCACTCATCGTGATACACAATGATGACCACGACCACTCTGGCAAGAGTGTACCAACTAAGAAGAATAATAGTTTACCCTTGAGGCAAAGCAGATAATTTGTGTGTGGTTCAATATTCTAAATTATGATGACTATCATATTATTATACTTAACCTTTTGATCGCCATCGTCGGCAATACACGACAGCGGAATTTAGTGCCCACGACGCCAGGTTGGCAAATGCCGACACACGCTACTTGGCTTCAAAAGTATTTAAAATATACACCGCCGAGCTCCCAAATTTCCATACAAATTGAACCCGATAGTGGGTACTTGCCAATAAAGGTGTTAAAAAAATAATTTAGGCAGGCAAGATTTTAAATATTTTTTTGACTTACCCCTTTTTTTTCTTCCCCTTTTCTTTTTCGGTGTTTCTCCTTCTTTACTAGATCCTACAAAATTGAAAAACATAATTGTTACGACTTAACATTACATAGCATTGTTTCGTTTAAAATAAAAAGCATTTATAGGTAAGTATATAAATACCTTTTATATTAACACTTTTAGTGCCAAGTCCCCAATTTTCATACAAAATGAACCCTATAATTGGGATCTCCTAAATGAATGTGTTAAATGCATATTGAATTCTAATTTTCTGCAATATGGCTGTATGTGTTATTATAGTCTGCCAGCAAAACTTATTGTGATTTAGTTATAAAGTTATGTATGCATTAGTACAGGTTGAAGTTTTTTTGCATTATAAGTTATTGAGTACAGAAGTGAAAACCTTTGCTCTTCTTTTTCAGCTGTATGTCTCCCAGGAACATGTTGTCATCATCTGCATCCCATCCACTGTCATTGCCATTCTCATAGTCATTATAGTTCACCTCTGTAATATAATACAAAATTAAAATAACCAACTTGAAATTAATCTATTCAATTAAAATCCAGAAAAGGATGGTGTTTTGCACGACTTGGGGGGGATATACATAATACAATAAAAAATATCAAAATTTGTTATTTACACTGTCATATTAATTCAGATCAACCTAGGTTTCAGGATAATCATTTGGAAGAATGAGGCCTTTAGAATTTAGACTTTTCAGAATTATGTAGTGTACAATCCAACACACTGTTAACTGTACACTTGTAAACAAATGTCAACTTTATTGCAACATGTTAAAGCCCATGGGTGGTCAGTTAAATGTGGCTTCGTTTGTACCTATGTTATTCAAAGTTTAGGCAATTCAAATAATAATGTTTCAGTCTTTTTTTTTGGATTTTTGCTGTGCATACAACTATGGATACAAACCAAGCTTTATATCATCCTTTATATCATTTGCTACATCTTCTTTGCCATCATTATTCACATCATCAAGTACTGTCTGCATTATGTCTTTGACATCTAAATTGTCTTCACATTTCACCTCTTCAGTCTCAGTTTTAAGATGTATACTTTTTTCGCCTTCCTTTATTCCATATTTATTTTCAATCTCATTATCTTTCACTTCACAGCAAATGTTTTCCAAGTAGTTCCTAAGTTTCACATCACTCTCTTCACATTTCAGGTTGAAGGCATATGAACGCTTCAATTGACGACTGCACTCCTTGCAGATCAAGCTCGGTAGACCATCTTCTCGACAGGGCTGCAAATTTAAGGAATGTTCTGACAAGTTTTCTTTTATTCATAACAAAATCAAATAAACAGGAGTCGGAAATTTTTCAACTATATTGTGTAACAGAAATAGACTGCCAATTAGCTGAATGACCCACCAATCAAGGTATCAACAACTTGACAAGGGTTTAGATAAACTTAAGTATTGTATAGTAATAAGAATATAAGATATATCTCACCTTAAGTTTAGTGCAGTTAGACAACATTTCACAATATAAAGTACTCCTTTTAGCGTAAAAGCTCGTGTAAATGTCGTATGTTATTTTGTTTGACTCGAGGCAAATTCGACACATTCGTTTTAAGTCCATTGCTCTAATTTAAATTTGATTTTGATTTGTATGATTAGAGATAAACAATCTGTTGCAGTTATTCACTTTCGTGAAGTGAAAAGTACCTCATGATAACATTAAAATATTCATTAAGAAACAAACAGTACAATCGACGTCTATTTTCGTTTTTATAATGACATTTGGTTTGCTTTGACAGTTTTAGTGCTTTCAATCGACGTGACAGATCCGGTTAAGTTCTGACTCAAAATCGATAGCCCGTTACTAAGAAATCCTAATCGATTGCAAGACGAATGCAGGCTAATGGCAATGGCATGCAGGCACATCACTAACTAACTTTGACACATATATAGTTGTAAAAAAATATCTTGGTTAGAATTTGTTATTATTTTGGTTTAAAATAAAATAATAAATACAGGATTTTGCTAAAATTATCCGCAATAGCGACTGTAAACAGACAAAAAATACGGGTCGAATTGATAACCTAGTTTTTTTTAACTCGGTTAATAGACGTAAATATGTCAGCGTTACAGAAAAGTATAATGAAGAGTAAATTGCCGCCCCGGTGCCCGAAATCAGGAAGTGGAAAGTAATTATCTTTCATATAATTTATATTGCATTCACATTGTAACTAGGTAATACAAACATTATTTAAGCACAATGGAAACTACATTATGATTGTCATTATGATATATATTGTAATATTGGGAATAATCGTTCCTATATCGTGTCTGTTTATTTTATCTTAATTCTTATTTTATTAGCAATTAGTATTTATATTTAATAATAAATAACCAAATAGTACACGATATTACCCCATATTGTAGTTTTATTCCAATAAAGCCCTTTGTTTTGGGTGCCTTTCATATCTGTTATGAAATTCTTACAATCAGTTCATTATTTTTGAGATATATAAGTAGCTAACTAATTTGTATTACTAATAATGTAACTTTAGCAACAGTAGTTATCACTGTTGTGATTTAAACTAAACAGTACTTTCATTGGATATTAGCAACTACTACTGTACTGTGCAAATAAACAATGAACTGCCCACACTGAACTGGAGTGATCTGACTTACTAAATATTTTTTCTTCTTTCTTATTTCCTTTTGATGGGATAGGTCCTAAATCAATGTTCTCTATTCGTTTCAAAATTCAAAATTCTTTATTTTATAATAATACATCTTTTATGATCTAAGGTTTGTGTCATTGAGCAGATTTTTATACAAAAAATTAATGCACTGATTACATGTGAACACTGAACTAAAAACTAAATGAATAACAAAAATTTCAGACTAGCTCCCTTCGGCATGGCCCGGCGTAAGGATTACAGTCCTGTGTCTTGGGAACAGTACTTTGAAAGGCACCTAGATGTGGATACAGAAGGAGGCAAGTTTAGAGTGTATATGTCCCGGGAGCCCGACCACATTCATCGGCCGCGGCTAATCACACTGCATGGTGGAGGGTACTCGGGGCTTAGTTGGGCTCTATTTACAGTAAGTAATCTTTTACATGTATATAACAGTTTTGTGACTAGGGTAGTTACTGACAGACAATCTACAGTCTAAACCACTGCAGCAAATAGCATGAAATTTGAACACAATATGTCAGACGAAAAGATTCACTAAGGATTTTTCAGAACTTACTTCTAATAGGGGATGAAAGTTAGCATGAAAAAGTTGAAAATTCATGGGGACAAAGTCCGAGGCTGCATCTATAATATTTTAATACAAGTAATAACAACCTACTTAATTAGATTAAATCGAGTTCCTTCATTTTAAGTTCTCTAACCATTTTCAGCGTTTGTGTTCGCCGGTAGACTGAAAAGAGTTATGAAACGTGGGGACTCAAAAACCCATTAGTATTATGGTATCAATAAATTTTGCCTACAGTATGATTCTAATTTCTGGGCTTGCCAAGATAAAGGGTGAATATTCAGCGTTTAACAGCGTTTTTTTTCCTCATTATCATCTCGGCATATATTGCTGAAATAGGTAATGGTCAAGGTAATTCTTTTATGAAATCAAAAGGCAGTCCCGAGACTGAGTCTAGTTTGATTAAAATTTTGGCGCCTTACTCTTCCAATGTGGTAATAATCGCGAAATAATAATGATGTTGAACCGCGCGGTCAAACATTCGAAGTATCACCCTATAACCTAGAGTGTCCACTCCACACACTACTACTATATAAAATAATATTATATTTTTTTAATGTTATAGGAGGAAATAACAAACATGATAGAGTGTCAAGTTGTATCCATGGACATCCGGGGCCATGGAGAGACACAGGCCACAGATCCAGATGACCTCAGTGCAGATACTTTAGTGAAGTAAGTACACACCCTCTTCAGTGACACATCCTCTTATATTTCACTACACTTAACACTTTCACGGACACTATAGCAATTAAGTAATTTATATTTTATTGACCCTGACTAACTCGCAACCCCTCCTGGGCGTAGCGATTGTTGGACCGGGTGGTTGGCCGTGGCGTTCCCTGGGGTCGAACCAGGTCGCTAGCCAGAGTAGCCAGACCACCCTTGTCGAACCAGGTCGCTAGCCAGACCACCCTTGTCAATTAATCTTATCAATTAAGTGTTGTTAAGCATACATATACCCTATCTGTGGACGTACTGTCCGTGAATGTGTTAATAAAAGCATATGCTGGTAGAGAATGCCTTAAGGCATTAAGTCCGCCGATTGTACTTTTTTTATTATTGTGCAATAAAGTTTAAATAATAAATGCTTCAATCAGTTAGCTGAAATGATTGATAGATATTTTTTCACAATCTGCTTTAAAAAAACGTCAAATTTTCAAAGACTTCACAAAACGATATTAGGAGCTAAAAATTGTTAGCACTCATTTTTGCTCTACTCCGACCCAAACTTGAACGGAACTGATCCTTAATTTGAAATGTGTCTCACTGTTTCATAGGGACGTGGAGCAAGTCCTCTTGAAGTTGTTCGGTGACGAGCCCCCGCCACTGGTTCTGATAGGGCACTCGATGGGCGGCGCCGTGGCCGTGCGCGCCGCGCTACAGCCATCTCTCGAGCCCTTCGTCCACGGCATCGCTGTTATTGACGTCGTCGAGGGTGAGTGTGTCATACTGTGGACTAGCCGGCACAGTGCGTTGGGTCACTTGTGGGCGGGGCCATGCGTGCCGCGCTACAGCCCGCTCTCGAGCCTTTCGTCCATGGCATTGCCTTCATTGACGTCGTCGAGGGTGAGTGTGTTATCTTCACTCGGACTTTGTCGAGCTCAACAAAGTTTCTTGCCGGGCTCTTAGCTGGGCTAGGTTTTAGCGAACCGGCAAGGGGCTTATTCATTTATTACGTAAGACGATTTAGGGGGGAGGGGGGTCAACCATGTCTTATTTTTTCTTAGTTTTGATCGTTCTTACGTAAGATCATAAAAATGCGCAAAATAATCTTAACTTTTGAAAAAGCTCGCAAATCCGCACGAGAGCGCAGGCGCGTGCTCGGTTGCATATAGGTATTTTACTAAACAATTAAAAACTATTAGTATCTTCTGCAAATAAACGTCCCTTCAAAAATGATTCTTTGAAAAATCAAAATCAAAACAGCCCAAACGTAAAATCATTTTTCGTTTAGATTCTTACGTAATAAATATTAAATAGGGGGGGAGGGGTCAGCCAATTCTTATTTTTTCTTACATAAGGGGGGGAGGGGGTCAAAAACTGGCAAAAATCGTCTTACGTAATAAATGAATGGCCCCCAACTAAGACTCCTGTTTGTTCAATACATAAGGATGGGTTCACCGCTTCAACCTCTCAGCAATCTGCGAAGCTTCTAGGTGGTCTGGGGTTAAGCGACCTGGTTCGATCCCAGGGACCGGCACAATCTCCCACCAAACTTACCGAAGAATCACTAGGACTCTTAAGTACCTAATGTCAAAAAAGGGTGAGTGTGTGTCACCATACTGTGGACTAGCTTGCACTGTTCTGATAGGGCACTATGGGCGGCGCGTGTGTGGCCCGCTACAGCCTGCTCTCGAGCCTTTTGTCCATGGCATTGCCGTCATTGACGTCGTCGAGGGTATGTGTGTGACATACTGTGGACTAGCCGCCACTAGTTCTGATAGGGCACTATGGGCGGCGCCGTGTGTGGCCCGCTACAGCCTGCTCTCGAGCATTTTGTCCATGGCATTGCCGTCATTGACGTCGTCGAGGGTATGTGCGTGACATACTGTGGACTAGCCGCCACTAGTTCTGATAGGGCACTATGGGCGGCGCCGTGTGTGCCCCGCCACAGCCTGCTCTCGAGCATTTTGTCCATGGCATTGCCGTCATTGACGTCGTCGAGTCATGCTGTGGACTAGCCGACACAGTGCCGCGTGTGACCCGCTACATACTCTCCACATAAATGCTCTTTTATCTCGGAAGGAACGCACGAAGCGTCGCATCGGATCTGCTAGTAATAATAGCATATGTTTGTAGGCACGGCGATGGACGCGCTGGCGTCGATGCAGAGCTTCCTGCGCGGGCGCCCCACGCACTTCCGCTCCATCGAGCACGCCATCGAGTGGTGGTAACTATACCGAGGGCCCCGCCTTTTTACAAGCTTTTATTTAGTTTTTCTGCTCCTGTACTTTTATCTGTCTTTACACTAATTTAAGAACTTACATAATATGAGTTCAAAGAAGTCTATACTCTATTCCCCATAAAAGCACTTGTGTCTTTATAGTCAAGTCAAAAAGTATAAGATACTGCTAGCAGCCACAGACTTCTAAATCTAGGTTGAACTTAGGTCAAGGATTTCGCGTTCAATACTAACTATACAATAAAAATGCACAACTACCAACTTAACAGACAAATAAATTCCTGCGGTTTTTAAGAAAAACAAAATTTTCCGAACTTAATTCTTTGATGCCAATAAAAAAAAAAAATTACGCTAGTGTCACTGCGTGTCACTAGCGAGTATAAGTCAAATTAAAAACAAAGTTTACCATAGACACATACTTATTATATTGTCAGACATATGTCATATTTGCCTTGTTTGCGCGCTATGTTTAATTTTGTATTTTATATTTTAAAACCTAGTCGTAGAAAAAGTATTGTATGCAACGTTGTATAATGAAGTCAAAAAAGGCTCATGGCGTCTCTATTTGCGATACTCGGACCATTCGCATTTTTTGAGCCTACTTATACAACTGTTGCATAAAATACTATTAATTATAAGTTTTAGTATATACTCGGCTTTCAGTAAGTATACGCGTTGATACGCGTGTTATTTAGTCAGTTTTCTGACTGAGCTGACTCGCATTTTCGTTTCAGCGTAAGAAGCGGTCAAGTCAGAAATGTGGAATCCGCCAAGGTGTCAATGCCTAGCCAAATTGTTAAGTAAGTTTTCTAAATTTAAGCGTTTCACTTTTCAGTTCATATATCGTCAATATATTATACTAATCCAATATTATAAATGTGAAAGTTTGTGAAGGTGTTTGGATGTTTGAATGTTTGGAGGTTTGTTACTAAATAACGGGGTAAGAACTGAATGGATTGAGCCGAAATTTAGCATGCAGATAGACCAAGTCTTGGATTGAATCATACGATACTTTATATCCCGTTAAATAGTTTCCTTGGGACAGTAACGGGAACAAGGGATATTTTCTTTTTAACATGACAGAAACTAAAAAATAAGGCGCAATGTTGAGCGTGACGTCACAAGTCGGTATTTCATATTGTTTAATACTAAACTGCATACTTTCTGAGCGTTTTGATACGTCATGAAAGAAGTAGATTGGAACTGTCATTAAATAGCCTATTATGTTTCATATGAAAGGAACATTTTGCCTCTTTATTAGTTTTTTTGATGCGGGTAAATTACACCACATTTTATGCCATGTGCCATGTAATTTTTCTATGTACCTACTTTGATTTGTTGTATCTATATATGTAGCCTATTATGTTGTTACTCGTTTGTGCGATTCCAGTTGCGCGACGGACAAACTCGCGACGAACGAGTTGGGTTCGTACTCGCCGGAGCCGGCGGCCGCGCCCGCGCCCCTGCCGCCGGCCCCAAGCGCCGACTCCATCGCCGAGGAGGCCGAAGATGCCGAGGAGGCCGACGAGGCCGGCGACATCCCGGAGTTTGTGCCGCCCCCGCCAAGGGCCGACGGCGACAACGCCATGAAGTGAGGGACACACACTCAGGCACACGCTCATTAGACACATTCTCATTCGTTAAGTCAATCGATCACACACTCATTCATACAGTCAGCCATTCGCTCACTCCCGCACATACTAGCGTAAAGTCGGATTTTTAATTATACGGAGTATTTTGATAGTTCTTATTTGAAATATCTCGTTACATAGTTTTTACTTAGCGAAATTACGCCGCGCGCCGAAGACGACAATGCTATGAACTGAGGGCAACACACACGCTTACTCACTCAAAACACTGAGCGTGCGTGGTGATGCGTGAGTGGTGGTTGTGTGAGTAAGTACAGCAATTGAGTTACTCACTGACTCAATTGCTATACTTACTCACACAGCCACCACTCACGCATTCTATTCATGCACACACTTAGTTACTTACTCAAACCCTCCTTCGGTCACTCACATATGTGTAAATTACTGCTTAGTAATTTACGCATACACTCACTTCATTAATATTTATCTCTATCTCTCTGTAATATAATATGTATGTTGCCTTAATTTCACGGTATTGTTTGATGTTTGCAGATACAAATGGCGTATCGACCTATCAAAAACGGAGCGATACTGGTCGGGCTGGTTCCAGGGGCTGTCGGCGCGGTTCCTGTCCGTGCGGGCGCCGCGGCTGCTGCTGCTCGCCTCCATCGACGGGCTCGACCGGGAACTGACCGTCGGCCAGATGCAAGGTACTGTACTGGTGGCACCGAGTGAGGGGGGTTCCTGTCCGTGCGGGCGCCGCGGCTGCTGCTGCTCGCCTCCATCGACGGGCTCGACCGGGAACTGACCGTCGGCCAGATGCAAGGTACTGTACTAGTGGCACCGAGTGAGGGGGGTTCCTGTCCGTGCGGGCGCCGCGGCTGCTGCTGCTCGCCTCCATCGACGGGCTCGACCGGGAACTGACCGTCGGCCAGATGCAAGGTACTGTACTAGTGGCACCGAGTGAGGGGGGTTCCTGTCCGTGCGGGCGCCGCGGCTGCTGCTGCTCGCCTCCATCGACGGGCTCGACCGGGAACTGACCGTTGGCCAGATGCAAGGTACTGTACTGGTGGCACCGAGTGAGGGGGGTTCCTGTCCGTGCGGGCGCCGCGGCTGCTGCTGCTCGCCTCCATCGACGGGCTCGACCGGGAACTGACCGTCGGCCAGATGCAAGGTACTGTACTAGTGGCACCGAGTGAGGGGGGTTCCTGTCCGTGCGGGCGCCGCGGCTGCTGCTGCTCGCCTCCATCGACGGGCTCGACCGGGAACTGACCGTCGGCCAGATGCAAGGTACTGTACTAGTGGCACCGAGTGAGGGGGGTTCCTGTCCGTGCGGGCGCCGCGGCTGCTGCTGCTCGCCTCCATCGACGGGCTCGACCGGGAACTGACCGTTGGCCAGATGCAAGGTACTGTACTAGTGGCACCGAGTGAGGGGGGTTCCTGTCCGTGCGGGCGCCGCGGCTGCTGCTGCTCGCCTCCATCGACGGGCTCGACCGGGAACTGACCGTCGGCCAGATGCAAGGTACTGTACTAGTGGCACCGAGTGAGGGGGGTTCCTGTCCGTGCGGGCGCCGCGGCTGCTGCTGCTCGCCTCCATCGACGGGCTCGACCGGGAACTGACCGTCGGCCAGATGCAAGGTACTGTACTAGTGGCACCGAGTGAGGGGGGTTCCTGTCCGTGCGGGCGCCGCGGCTGCTGCTGCTCGCCTCCATCGACGGGCTCGACCGGGAACTGACCGTTGGCCAGATGCAAGGTACTGTACTAGTGGCACCGAGTGAGGGGGGTTCCTGTCCGTGCGGGCGCCGCGGCTGCTGCTGCTCGCCTCCATCGACGGGCTCGACCGGGAACTGACCGTCGGCCAGATGCAAGGTACTGTACTAGTGGCACCGAGTGAGGGGGGTTCCTGTCCGTGCGGGCGCCGCGGCTGCTGCTGCTCGCCTCCATCGACGGGCTCGACCGGGAACTGACCGTCGGCCAGATGCAAGGTACTGTACTAGTGGCACCGAGTGAGGGGGGTTCCTGTCCGTGCGGGCGCCGCGGCTGCTGCTGCTCGCCTCCATCGACGGGCTCGACCGGGAACTGACCGTCGGCCAGATGCAAGGTACTGTACTAGTGGCACCGAGTGAGGGGGGTTCCTGTCCGTGCGGGCGCCGCGGCTGCTGCTGCTCGCCTCCATCGACGGGCTCGACCGGGAACTGACCGTCGGCCAGATGCAAGGTACTGTACTAGTGGCACCGAGTGAGGGGGGTTCCTGTCCGTGCGGGCGCCGCGGCTGCTGCTGCTCGCCTCCATCGACGGGCTCGACCGGGAACTGACCGTTGGCCAGATGCAAGGTACTGTACTAGTGGCACCGAGTGAGGGGGGTTCCTGTCCGTGCGGGCGCCGCGGCTGCTGCTGCTCGCCTCCATCGACGGGCTCGACCGGGAACTGACCGTCGGCCAGATGCAAGGTACTGTACTAGTGGCACCGAGTGAGGGGGGTTCCTGTCCGTGCGGGCGCCGCGGCTGCTGCTGCTCGCCTCCATCGACGGGCTCGACCGGGAACTGACCGTCGGCCAGATGCAAGGTACTGTACTAGTGGCACCGAGTGAGGGGGGTTCCTGTCCGTGCGGGCGCCGCGGCTGCTGCTGCTCGCCTCCATCGACGGGCTCGACCGGGAACTGACCGTTGGCCAGATGCAAGGTACTGTACTAGTGGCACCGAGTGAGGGGGGTTCCTGTCCGTGCGGGCGCCGCGGCTGCTGCTGCTCGCCTCCATCGACGGGCTCGACCGGGAACTGACCGTCGGCCAGATGCAAGGTACTGTACTAGTGGCACCGAGTGAGGGGGGTTCCTGTCCGTGCGGGCGCCGCGGCTGCTGCTGCTCGCCTCCATCGACGGGCTCGACCGGGAACTGACCGTCGGCCAGATGCAAGGTACTGTACTAGTGGCACCGAGTGAGGGGGGTTCCTGTCCGTGCGGGCGCCGCGGCTGCTGCTGCTCGCCTCCATCGACGGGCTCGACCGGGAACTGACCGTCGGCCAGATGCAAGGTACTGTACTAGTGGCACCGAGTGAGGGGGGTTCCTGTCCGTGCGGGCGCCGCGGCTGCTGCTGCTCGCCTCCATCGACGGGCTCGACCGGGAACTGACCGTCGGCCAGATGCAAGGTACTGTACTAGTGGCACCGAGTGAGGGGGGTTCCTGTCCGTGCGGGCGCCGCGGCTGCTGCTGCTCGCCTCCATCGACGGGCTCGACCGGGAACTGACCGTCGGCCAGATGCAAGGTACTGTACTAGTGGCACCGAGTGAGGGGGGTTCCTGTCCGTGCGGGCGCCGCGGCTGCTGCTGCTCGCCTCCATCGACGGGCTCGACCGGGAACTGACCCGTCGGCCAGATGCAAGGTACTGTACTAGTGGCACCGAGTGAGGGGGGTTCCTGTCCGTGCGGGCGCCGCGGCTGCTGCTGCTCGCCTCCATCGACGGGCTCGACCGGGAACTGACCGTTGGCCAGATGCAAGGTACTGTACTAGTGGCACCGAGTGAGGGGGGTTCCTGTCCGTGCGGGCGCCGCGGCTGCTGCTGCTCGCCTCCATCGACGGGCTCGACCGGGAACTGACCGTCGGCCAGATGCAAGGTACTGTACTAGTGGCACCGAGTGAGGGGGGTTCCTGTCCGTGCGGGCGCCGCGGCTGCTGCTGCTCGCCTCCATCGACGGGCTCGACCGGGAACTGACCGTCGGCCAGATGCAAGGTACTGTACTAGTGGCACCGAGTGAGGGGGGTTCCTGTCCGTGCGGGCGCCGCGGCTGCTGCTGCTCGCCTCCATCGACGGGCTCGACCGGGAACTGACCGTCGGCCAGATGCAAGGTACTGTACTAGTGGCACCGAGTGAGGGGGGTTCCTGTCCGTGCGGGCGCCGCGGCTGCTGCTGCTCGCCTCCATCGACGGGCTCGACCGGGAACTGACCGTCGGCCAGATGCAAGGTACTGTACTAGTGGCACCGAGTGAGGGGGGTTCCTGTCCGTGCGGGCGCCGCGGCTGCTGCTGCTCGCCTCCATCGACGGGCTCGACCGGGAACTGACCGTCGGCCAGATGCAAGGTACTGTACTAGTGGCACCGAGTGAGGGGGGTTCCTGTCCGTGCGGGCGCCGCGGCTGCTGCTGCTCGCCTCCATCGACGGGCTCGACCGGGAACTGACCGTCGGCCAGATGCAAGGTACTGTACTAGTGGCACCGAGTGAGGGGGGTTCCTGTCCGTGCGGGCGCCGCGGCTGCTGCTGCTCGCCTCCATCGACGGGCTCGACCGGGAACTGACCGTCGGCCAGATGCAAGGTACTGTACTAGTGGCACCGAGTGAGGGGGGTTCCTGTCCGTGCGGGCGCCGCGGCTGCTGCTGCTCGCCTCCATCGACGGGCTCGACCGGGAACTGACCGTCGGCCAGATGCAAGGTACTGTACTAGTGGCACCGAGTGAGGGGGGTTCCTGTCCGTGCGGGCGCCGCGGCTGCTGCTGCTCGCCTCCATCGACGGGCTCGACCGGGAACTGACCGTCGGCCAGATGCAAGGTACTGTACTAGTGGCACCGAGTGAGGGGGGTTCCTGTCCGTGCGGGCGCCGCGGCTGCTGCTGCTCGCCTCCATCGACGGGCTCGACCGGGAACTGACCGTCGGCCAGATGCAAGGTACTGTACTAGTGGCACCGAGTGAGGGGGGTTCCTGTCCGTGCGGGCGCCGCGGCTGCTGCTGCTCGCCTCCATCGACGGGCTCGACCGGGAACTGACCGTCGGCCAGATGCAAGGTACTGTACTAGTGGCACCGAGTGAGGGGGGTTCCTGTCCGTGCGGGCGCCGCGGCTGCTGCTGCTCGCCTCCATCGACGGGCTCGACCGGGAACTGACCGTCGGCCAGATGCAAGGTACTGTACTAGTGGCACCGAGTGAGGGGGGTTCCTGTCCGTGCGGGCGCCGCGGCTGCTGCTGCTCGCCTCCATCGACGGGCTCGACCGGGAACTGACCGTCGGCCAGATGCAAGGTACTGTACTAGTGGCACCGAGTGAGGGGGGTTCCTGTCCGTGCGGGCGCCGCGGCTGCTGCTGCTCGCCTCCATCGACGGGCTCGACCGGGAACTGACCGTCGGCCAGATGCAAGGTACTGTACTAGTGGCACCGAGTGAGGGGGGTTCCTGTCCGTGCGGGCGCCGCGGCTGCTGCTGCTCGCCTCCATCGACGGGCTCGACCGGGAACTGACCGTCGGCCAGATGCAAGGTACTGTACTAGTGGCACCGAGTGAGGGGGGTTCCTGTCCGTGCGGGCGCCGCGGCTGCTGCTGCTCGCCTCCATCGACGGGCTCGACCGGGAACTGACCGTCGGCCAGATGCAAGGTACTGTACTAGTGGCACCGAGTGAGGGGGGTTCCTGTCCGTGCGGGCGCCGCGGCTGCTGCTGCTCGCCTCCATCGACGGGCTCGACCGGGAACTGACCGTCGGCCAGATGCAAGGTACTGTACTAGTGGCACCGAGTGAGGGGGGTTCCTGTCCGTGCGGGCGCCGCGGCTGCTGCTGCTCGCCTCCATCGACGGGCTCGACCGGGAACTGACCGTCGGCCAGATGCAAGGTACTGTACTAGTGGCACCGAGTGAGGGGGGTTCCTGTCCGTGCGGGCGCCGCGGCTGCTGCTGCTCGCCTCCATCGACGGGCTCGACCGGGAACTGACCGTCGGCCAGATGCAAGGTACTGTACTAGTGGCACCGAGTGAGGGGGGTTCCTGTCCGTGCGGGCGCCGCGGCTGCTGCTGCTCGCCTCCATCGACGGGCTCGACCGGGAACTGACCGTCGGCCAGATGCAAGGTACTGTACTAGTGGCACCGAGTGAGGGGGGTTCCTGTCCGTGCGGGCGCCGCGGCTGCTGCTGCTCGCCTGCATCGACGGGCTCGACCGGGAACTGACCGTCGGCCAGATGCAAGGTACTGTACTAGTGGCACCGAGTGAGGGGGGGTTCCTGTCCGTGCGGGCGCCGCGGCTGCTGCTGCTCGCCTCCATCGACGGGCTCGACCGGGAACTGACCGTCGGCCAGATGCAAGGTACTGTACTAGTGGCACCGAGTGAGGGGGGTTCCTGTCCGTGCGGGCGCCGCGGCTGCTGCTGCTCGCCTCCATCGACGGGCTCGACCGGGAACTGACCGTCGGCCAGATGCAAGGTACTGTACTAGTGGCACCGAGTGAGGGGGGTTCCTGTCCGTGCGGGCGCCGCGGCTGCTGCTGCTCGCCTCCATCGACGGGCTCGACCGGGAACTGACCGTCGGCCAGATGCAAGGTACTGTACTAGTGGCACCGAGTGAGGGGGGTTCCTGTCCGTGCGGGCGCCGCGGCTGCTGCTGCTCGCCTCCATCGACGGGCTCGACCGGGAACTGACCGTCGGCCAGATGCAAGGTACTGTACTAGTGGCACCGAGTGAGGGGGGTTCCTGTCCGTGCGGGCGCCGCGGCTGCTGCTGCTCGCCTCCATCGACGGGCTCGACCGGGAACTGACCGTCGGCCAGATGCAAGGTACTGTACTAGTGGCACCGAGTGAGGGGGGTTCCTGTCCGTGCGGGCGCCGCGGCTGCTGCTGCTCGCCTCCATCGACGGGCTCGACCGGGAACTGACCGTCGGCCAGATGCAAGGTACTGTACTAGTGGCACCGAGTGAGGGGGGTTCCTATCCGTGCGGGCGCCGCGGCTGCTGCTGCTCGCCTCCATCGACGGGCTCGACCGGGAACTGACCGTCGGCCAGATGCAAGGTACTGTACTAGTGGCACCGAGTGAGGGGGGTTCCTGTCCGTGCGGGCGCCGTGGCTGCTGCTGCTCGCCTCCATCGACGGGCTCGACCGGGAACTGACCGTCGGCCAGATGCAAGGTACTGTACTAGTGGCACCGAGTGAGGGGGGTTCCTGTCCGTGCGGGCGCCGCGGCTGCTGCTGCTCGCCTCCATCGACGGGCTCGACCGGGAACTGACCGTCGGCCAGATGCAAGGTACTGTACTAGTGGCACCGAGTGAGGGGGGTTCCTGTCCGTGCGGGCGCCGCGGCTGCTGCTGCTCGCCTCCATCGACGGGCTCGACCGGGAACTGACCGTCGGCCAGATGCAAGGTACTGTACTAGTGGCACCGAGTGAGGGGGGTTCCTGTCCGTGCGGGCGCCGCGGCTGCTGCTGCTCGCCTCCATCGACGGGCTCGACCGGGAACTGACCGTCGGCCAGATGCAAGGTACTGTACTAGTGGCACCGAGTGAGGGGGGTTCCTGTCCGTGCGGGCGCCGCGGCTGCTGCTGCTCGCCTCCATCGACGGGCTCGACCGGGAACTGACCGTCGGCCAGATGCAAGGTACTGTACTAGTGGCACCGAGTGAGGGGGGTTCCTGTCCGTGCGGGCGCCGCGGCTGCTGCTGCTCGCCTCCATCGACGGGCTCGACCGGGAACTGACCGTCGGCCAGATGCAAGGTACTGTACTAGTGGCACCGAGTGAGGGGGGTTCCTGTCCGTGCGGGCGCCGCGGCTGCTGCTGCTCGCCTCCATCGACGGGCTCGACCGGGAACTGACCGTCGGCCAGATGCAAGGTACTGTACTAGTGGCACCGAGTGAGGGGGGTTCCTGTCCGTGCGGGCGCCGCGGCTGCTGCTGCTCGCCTCCATCGACGGGCTCGACCGGGAACTGACCGTCGGCCAGATGCAAGGTACTGTACTAGTGGCACCGAGTGAGGGGGGTTCCTGTCCGTGCGGGCGCCGCGGCTGCTGCTGCTCGCCTCCATCGACGGGCTCGACCGGGAACTGACCGTCGGCCAGATGCAAGGTACTGTACTAGTGGCACCGAGTGAGGGGGGTTCCTGTCCGTGCGGGCGCCGCGGCTGCTGCTGCTCGCCTCCATCGACGGGCTCGACCGGGAACTGACCGTCGGCCAGATGCAAGGTACTGTACTAGTGGCACCGAGTGAGGGGGGTTCCTGTCCGTGCGGGCGCCGCGGCTGCTGCTGCTCGCCTCCATCGACGGGCTCGACCGGGAACTGACCGTCGGCCAGATGCAAGGTACTGTACTAGTGGCACCGAGTGAGGGGGGTTCCTGTCCGTGCGGGCGCCGCGGCTGCTGCTGCTCGCCTCCATCGACGGGCTCGACAGGGAACTGATTTTTTTTTTTGGTTGGTCTGTGTCCCGTTTGGTCAATATTGACCACTTTTGGTACAGGGAACTGACCGAACTGTTCTCCAACATATAACGAAACCAGTAATTAACTTGCAACTTGCTTGATTTTTTTTCTGTAGAAGTTGGAGGGTTTAGTCACTTTTCAGTACTTTGGAGGTCAGTTTGTCCCAATAGGTTGAGATTGGGCAGCTAAAAAAAAATGTGTGTCTTTTATTTTTGACTACTCTCTAACATATATCAAAATTAATCAGATCGGAGCCGGACAGTTGGGTACCTTTCCTTGTTAGTGATATGCTACTAACGCCTTAGTTGACACTGTGATATTTTTCAGGCAAGTTCCAGATGCAAGTGCTGGCGCGCTGCGGCCACGCCGTGCACGAGGACACCCCGGGCGAGGTACAATTTCTCTGTATTTTAAGGGTACCAAAATGGTAAAAAGGAACCCTTATGGTTCGACTCTGTCTGTCTGTCCGTCTGTCTGTCTAGTGTACAATAAGGATGACGACTGGGTTAAAACTATATAATTCTATTTAGTCCGTCAGTTAGATTATGAAAAATATGGGACACGTATTTTTTGGTTTATCAAAATATTAAAAATCGACTAAGTTATAGATCATCAAACTTCTGGAGTGGGGGCTTGTGACGTCACTCCTAGGTGAAAATTGTACCAAGGAGTGACGTCACTCGAAACCTCTAAGCACTCTATCCTCGTAATTTTTTGTTTGACAAACAAAAGAAAACATATTTACAGTTTTTTTAGTCGTCTAGCCTATTCTTACTACTTATGACTGGGCCATTTTTAGGGTTCCGTAGCCAAAATGGCAAAAACGGAACCCTTATAGTTTCGTCATGTCCGTCCGTCTGTCTGTCTGTCTGTCCGTATGTCACAGGCAGTTTACTCAAAAACTACATGATGGATATTGATGAAATTTGGAATATAGGTGTCTTTTATGAGCCGCTACTTAGTTTGGTATATAAATAATTAAAATAAAAAATTTTAGGGGGGCACTCCATACATGTTAAAGACAGTAAAAAATATGTTAAAGAAAGTTGTGTAAATTGTGACCCCCCCCCCCTCTATTTTCTAAACCGTGCGTCCGAAAAATATGAAAAAAATCACGAAGGTAACGCTTAATTAATACATTCAACGAAAATTATTTTCAACAAGATCGAATGTACCGTTTTTGAGTTATTGCCGATAAACTGCGCTTCTCAACAAAAGGACGTAATTGCTATGAAGATACGCTCTTTTGTTGTTGTACTTTTTTTACATCGTATTTTTTACCTTATAGTTACGGCTATGGAACCCTACACTGAGCATGGTTCGACATGCTCTTGGCCAGTTTTTTTTTAAAGTTGTACACTAACTTTTTTTTTAGATCTGAGTAATTTTACATCATTTCTACTCAGAATCACGCGTACTATCTTCTCTAATAGAAGAAAAAAATTGTCCCAAATTTATATCAGTCTCTGATAGAAGATAAAAAGTGTACGTGTGTGTGATAAGCAGTGTAGCGTACGCGTGATTCTGAGTAGAAAATATGTAAAATTTCTCAGATTTAAAAAAAAGTTAGTGTACAACTAAAAAAAAAATGGCCCAACTCCCCTTTCCTCGGTAGGTGGCGCGCGTGATCGCCGCGTTCGCGCTGCGGCACCGCCTCACGGTCCCCACGGAGAACGGCGAACACATGAACCTCATCTCCGCGCCCGGCTGTTAGGCCCTCGCTCCGCTCGTGCGATCTTCCAGCGCCGGCCGCGACTGACCCGGTGTTGTACACTTCTGCTCACTCTGTGTTGTAGTTAGCATTTAATTTTACTCTATTTAATATTACTGCAAAGAAACAAGGTTATTAAGTTTGTGACGTTTTCAAACAATATTCAAAGTAGGGATGTAACGATACCGATACCGACCCGTATTTGAAGAGCGCGAAAAGAATTTGCTGTATGAAAAAAAAATCTGCAAAAAGTTATTTCAATTACTGATTTAATTTATGTATTTTACTTTACACTTTCAAGGTTGACTCTTTGTTAAATATAATAATATCTGAAGTTCATACTTCATTATTTAGCTAAGATATCGGTATAGGTATCGCCGATTATTTTCTACAATAATCGGTATCGGTAAAATTATGTATCGTTACATCCCTAATTCAAAGCATTGACTTATATGTAAGGACTCGGTTAAGCGACTAATGGTACCAGCGGGCTGGCCCTAAAAACAGTTTATTTCATGTTATATTTCGATACAAGAAATCAAAGTATGTAGTAAAATTGCACTCACCCATGGCACAGAATAAGTAATAGTACTATGTAGAGAAGTTTCTCTTTTTAACAAAACTGCCGTTCGAGTCCGACCACTGGACGGGACGCACCGGATCCGACCGTCTCTATCGCATAACGTGTGCTCTTTCTGGTCGCTGGCTAAGCCCCTCCAGAGAGACGAAATCGCGGAGTGAGTCACTCCTGCCCACGGTACCTGTGAATCTCGTCCAGCGGAGCATTTACCAAGTGCCTTCAACTTTGCTATCTGCTTTAATTTCTGTATAATTCTTGTTTCAGTTTATTCCATGTTTTAATAATTTTTTGTGCCGGATTTTTTGCAACCTTTGACTTCGGAACTGTTTTTACATCGATCGTCTGACGACCGCACGCCGCCCATTGACGTTGCGTTGGACCTAAAACTGATTTTTAGGGCCAGCGTTGGCTGTCAGTCGCGACCGACGGCCCGGTCCCTATTTATACGTCAATGGTCCAAAGTAACTTTAAATTTTTTTACTTGTAAGAAGGCGATTTTAGGGTAGGAATTAAAGTCAAAAATATTTGTTAATAAAAATAAGGTACTTTTTTCTAAGGAAAAAATGAGGAAAAGTCTATTAAATAATATTTTAATAAATCCATCAAGGCCAGGGTTGCCGATCTCGAGTTTTGTATGGAGAACAGTCTCGAAGGAGAATATTTCCAACAACTCGCATAACATTCTCGAGAACGGCACGAAGGATTGGATAAAGGATCGACCACACCGACGCTTAACTGTGCGTATACGTCTTCTATATACATTTGGTTGCGTAAACGCACCAGCGTATTTCGAGCAGCGATGTGGTCTCTCCTTTTATTTTTAAATGTACGCTCGTATTCTGACGCTTTACTCTTTTAGATTTAGAATTCTGAACTTATTTACGAAGGTATAAGGTTTAATTTATAAGATCAAAAAAAAAAAGCTTATTCGAGAAGTAATTCTTGAATAGGAATTAACTATCTCAGCCTCTCTTCCGGAAAAGGAATTGAATTAAGGACCAAAGGCGAATTTAAGTACGATCCCCATACAACGCGCCAGAGACTCGTAGCCTGAAATTTATTTTACGTCACACCTGGCCATAACATGGAAATGGCATAAAATGGCAAATAAATGGCTGCGGGCGAGTTGTTTCATACATTTTGTATGGCACCTGCTCACGGTGGGCGCCAAGCTGCGGAAGTGGCGGGCCGAGCTACTTGTGGCCACGTTTAGTGGCCCAATGTACGGCCGTTCTGAGCCAGTCATGGACGCGTTTAGTGGCCCAATATGCGGCCGTCCTAAGCGACCGGTCCTCTTCCATTTCAACTCGTAACAAATGACTATATTTTCCTATGAATTTTACCTTCAAATACGTCACAGTATATTTAGTTATTATAGTACGACCCTGTGGGCTTGCCGCGCGGTCAGTGAGCAATCTGATATTACTGTTACCTTCGCCAAGTTTCTTACGCCGGTTCTTCTCACGGCTGTTTTCTGTTCAGTATTTTGACGTTCTCGTACGTATTGAGATTCAATAATAAAAATATTTTACTTTGAGTTATTTCGTTGTAGTTCGTACCTATTAATACGTAAAAACCTGCCATTAACTGTATAGGGTTGTCACAGTTATGTGTCTAAAGAGCTGGAACTAAAATCGGTATTTTGCCCAGGTGGGACCGTTTTATGGCAGCGTACTTTCTTTCAAAATTATTTATTTCTGCAAGTATAGGTAATTTCACGAGAGTTGAGGTGAATGATTACACACACAGCTACATGAAGTACTCATTGCAAAAAAAGTGAATGAATGAAATGAATGAGTGAGTAATAAACACAAGACTATAGTTTAAACAAACTTTTTGGTCTATCTTGCAATTCACTGTTGAACCTGCTATCGGTACGAAAAAAGAACAGTAATTTCAAAATCCCGCTGTCATTACATGACAGTGTTGTTGTGTGCGTGGCCTCAACTCTCGTGAAACTACCTATAGGCCCTCAAGGGCTCTCTTACACGTCTGATTCTATTCTTTTCTTTCTACATTTTCAACTCCATGGATGTTGCGGATGTGTTTTTTCTAACAACGGCGAGCTTAAACGAAAGACGAAACTAATCGATGAAAGTACTAAGCTAACATTAATAAACGGGCACAGGCTGCGCCTCGTTCTTGCAGCAAATTGCATAGATCCGCATTCGCATAAATTCCGCATCGTTTTACTGCGATGAAATCGAACGAATGCGGATGCGAATATCCGCAACACCCCTGATCTCTTCCTAACCCTTTATAAGGCAGAGGGAATATATTTTCTGGTCTAAAATCGACAAATTTTTGTACACTTATGCCTTATAAAGGGATAAGGTATCATTAAACGCGCGGCATAGCTCATTTGGTCAAATACAATCTGCTGTGGTTATATCCTGTAGAAAGTACAGTCAACCAATTGCACATCAGTTAAACTCGCACTCTTTCAAAGATGCAATAGATTTGCTTCCTTCCATTTTATATGAAAACCAAAAAAAATTGTCATTTAAAGAAGTTGATCTATGTTCTGTTGCATTATTTTTAGTTCGACCACAGCAGGTTAACGTAACCTTGTCTCAAGTTTTAAAGTAAAATAAGAAATTTCTCAAATATTCATATTGTATTATGTAAATGGAATTAAACGCATATCTTTATTTTATTGATTGGGTAAGTACTTAAGTATGTATTTATTTAGATTTCACTGTCTATAGTTTAGCGTCCAATAAGAGATTATATTATTAAAAAAATGACAAAATAAAATAGTAAAAGGATAGACAATTTTATTATTGATATAAGCATAGAGTCTTGCTTTGAAAATAAATACATATGACATAGTAATTCATCGAAAATGTTTTTATTTATTTTTGCGTTTAATTTATGTAATTGTTTTAGAGTACGTGAAACATCAATAAATGAACGTTGTAAATATAAGCGTGTATTATTTATATATAATAAATAAGACATTCGATTCTCAATAATTTATTACAATATTTGAATGACAAGTTGAAGTATAAAACGAGGCATCATTTATGGAGGCAAAACAGACAGACAAGACAGCATAGATACTAACACTTTTCGATATTGATGACTTGATATTAAAAGTGATAGCTTGTTTCAAGACTTTCAGTGCCAAGATTCCATACAAAATGAACCCGACAGACGGGTTCTTGGCACTGAATGTGTTAACACTTTCGGTGCAAAGCTCCCAAGTTTCCATACAAAGTGAACCCGACAGACGGGTTCTTGGCACTGAATGTGTAAAGGCACGGATGAGAAAGTAACGGGAATCTGCGCACAACTATTGTTTATACTTTGCTAGGAAAATCTGCGCATTCAAGGACATGTCTATTCATACATCGCTGCTTATCGAAAACAACGGCGCAATCTAAAACGAAAAGTAGTTTTTATTTTCAATCTTACTACTGAATGTTAGAATTTAAATTTCAACACGGAATTATTTTGGATTTGGCCCTTGTTCTTGATAAGCAGCGAAATGTCCGCATCTGTAATGTCGAAACCATGGGAAAACAATTGTGCAATAAAATATGGTGTTCTTCAAAGCTGATAACATTTTGGAAATGCGTGAGTATGCTGTCACTAAACCAGCAACGCATTACAATCACTGATAAATATCAGAGACTATCACTGGTCACTATTCAATTAAAAAACAGCACCCAACTAGGTATAAGCATTAAAAAAAAATCTTAACGGTGAAGTTACATCTATCAGCATCGAGCAGCATTTTCTGTATAGTGAAACGTCATTTAGTATGGCGACACGTTCGCATTTCGCATGCGTAAGCATGCTTACGCATCGCCATACTAAATGACGTTTTTCCATACAGAAAATGCTGATAGATGTAACTTCACCCTAACACGTTCCCTGTCCCGGTGGCCCAAATGTGGGGTCATGAAGATTTTTTTTTCAGGAGTCCGTGCTTCCACTATGGGGTCACTTCCCCATACTGATTGCACAGTCGGGACTTGTGACATTGACCGATAGTTTTGTATGGGACAGTGAATGTGTTAAGTTCACTATTTTGAAATTAAGTATAACTGTTAAATTGTGCTATTAAAATCCTAGAACTTATGGTAACAAGAGATTATAACCATTTTGTACACTTATTCGACTGACTAGTAAAAACTGTTTAGTATTCGCTAAAAATGTAGGCCACATTTACTTATAATTTATAAAACCGAAAAAATAATTTAGAAAAGTATCAAGGCAAGGACACAATTTTGACTAATTCGATAAAAAGCGTAAATTTAGCACTCCAAACTTAAAACTAAATGAGGTGAATACTGTATAGACAGTACCTATGTTCATTCTGTGAGCCTGTTAAAAAGGGTAGAGACTGTACGGAAAGAGAATAGGCGTGGCGAAAAACGGAACTAACCTAACCAGTATGGCATTTTTTTAGCAAATACGGTAGAAAAGCATTACAGCGCCCCCCATCTAAATCCTATTCTCTTTCCGCACAGACTCTACAAGTCATATATAAGCTATGTGCAAGAGCAAGTCTTGCAATAAAGTTGTGACCTTTTGTACCTAGTATTTGTATGTGATTTTTACCTCCTTTCACTAGACCTACAGAATTACAATAGTACATTATATACCGAGGCCAGTAAAGGCCGAGGACGACAAACATGTGATCTGAGGCTTTCTTATTTACTGGCCAAGGTTTGTAAACTATTTTTCTGTTCGAAAGCGGCATTTTCATTTAGTGCAGCGGCCGGCAAGGTGACGCTTTCCGGCCGGAGAGCAGAAAATGTCATTATCTTTATCATGTGGTCAAATGAGATGACCTGAGTGAAGACTGTGTTTTAAGAAAAAAAGGTCACAATTAAAATCCTAATCGCTCATACCCAAAATAAAGTATTTACAAAAAACCATATTTCTTAAAATGCCAGATTCTCGGTTTATCAGATTCCTGTCTTACCACATTGCGGATAGTAGGTACACTAGATTATAAAATCATAGGTTTCTCAAGAAACTAAATGATTATGTAGAATGTATTATTTTAAAAATCTGTATGTTTATGATGCTACGCCTTGTCACGTGGTAAATAAATGATAAAGCATCCGTCACTCTCACACACTATTTGTCAAAACGTGACGGATGCTTTATCATTTATTTATCACGTGACAAAGCGTAGCATCATAACGCTACTGGTATACGGGAGATCAAATCAATTAATTTTTATTAAGTGTCAAAACGCTCAGATATGTAGTATGAAGTTTGTATGTGTTGTCATTTTACTCAAACATCAGATCATCTTCTTATTTATAGGTATTGCTCTTTTAAAAATCGTTTAAAACGCTAAATAGGTGATGTTTAGTTCATTTTTGCAAATTTCCGAAAGGTGATTTAACAGCTAGTGTGTATTAATTTATATTGACTACAGGCAAATACCCTATTGAGAATTTTGAAAAATATGGAATTCGGGAACGTTGTATTTTGGGCACGAGGGATCCTAACTATAAAGAAATGGCAATTCAACAAATTACAGGTAAACTTTTTATTGAATCACCATGAATCAGAGTCGTACTCCATCGTTGTTAATAGTAAAAATTATAAACGAGCATAAATTACTTAAAAACGTGAATAAATTATCACTAAAACAAATCTCACTGTTAATGACAACCGCTTATTTACTATTACAATAATTGTAACGTACAAAAATATATCGACAGAACAATAAAAACTCATTCGAAAATGCCCCGTTTCTTCGTTATTTACTTTTTAATTTAATAGCAATCAAATGCTGGGGGCTGTTTCAGAAGATCGCCTATAATAGTACATTACACAACTAGGGTGGTAATACAAAGAAAGGCCGAGATCGCAGAAGTTTGCGGCCCGAGCTGCAAGCGAGGGACGTAAATATGCGATCGAGGGCTTTCTTTATTAGCTCCCGTGTTTTGTATATCATTTTATGTCTACACTTGGCCAGAAAGCGGCTTTTTACGTACGCGCAGCGTGCGGAAAGCCACTTTATGGCCAGGTGTGGCATACAATTTTTTTTTTAGCACGGACTAAAGAACAATTAAAGGCTTCTGCCCATTACACCGTATCATACCATGACCGTACTATGAACGTTCCAGGCAAAATAAATATTCTTTGTACTGAAAAGTATGAGACTATGCCCACTAACACGTTCCGTCACCGACCGGCATTTGTCATACCGTGTCTGATACGTTCATAGTACGGTCATGGTACGATACGGTGCAGTGGGCAGAGACCTTAAGGGACACCAGTTATTTAGTCCATGTCATAATAATGCCATAATTTATACGAATTCTATTTAAGAGGCTTTAGAAGTTTGAAATGGTCATCCATTTAAGTACTTAGGTCTTATTCTTTATGCTTCAAGACGGGTCTCGAAGTTCGACGTTTCCGCTAGTTATTTAATTATACAGTATAATACCAGTAATTTTTCTTCCTACAAAAAGTACATCGCGCGCTTGAATGTGTGCGCGCCGTGTACGAACCCACTACAAGCAAAGAAATAAAAATGCGTAAAGAATGCTCCAGTACAGACCGCACTCACACAGACGTGCTATCGCGCGTCTGTGTGAATACGTGTAACGCGCTTCGTTCTTTATACGTTGATGCAGGTGAGATGCATTTTATTATTTACTTAGAAAATCATTTTGCCAGAATTCCATCTGAAATCGCGTTTTTTGTTTTTGCATCCATTACACGCAATAAAACCAAATATTAGTTCCATTGTTTTCAACTTTTATCAATTGGCTGAAATTATTAAATATTTGTCATAATCTGGATAAAAACCGTTTAAAATTTTCCAAGGCCTCTTGATTTACTTATTTCCCACGTTAAGCGTGGTTAGAAAAAATGTACTATCTACTCTTGCATTATATTCAATCAATAAGATATTTACAATTAATTTTTAATAATTTATTCGAGATATAATTCGAGATCTATTCGTCCATCAGATATATTCGAGAATTCAATAAATATGGCATGAATTTGACTAAGTGTTCTATACATTCAAACAGAGCTCTTCATTTCTTGCTTCACGCAGGACTTGAACGCCTCCCAGCCCTCATTTTTGGCATAAGACTGAAACGAAACAAGAGAATACGTTAACATTACAGACTGCAACTATAATCGAAAAATTTTGAACCACACGGATGTTATGTATGTTTTGTAACCAATAGGTATAAACTCTTTTAAGTGAACGTGATATTAGAGTTTTTTCTTTCGACAGATATCATCGTTCGAAACCTTTTAGACCACTCCGAACGTTTTTCTGTGAGCGGGATAGCAGCATACGCATTTTTATACAGGGTGGCCCATTTCGATCGGTCAGTATGGGAAAGTCTGAAACTATAAGACATACGAAGATCTGTTCTTAGGAACCATGCCATCGATTTTAGGGACAAGAAAAACTGCATACATAGATTTGAAGAAAAAAACTTGTACTTTAACCGGGAATCGAACCCGGTCGTTTTGGAAAATAAAACTCCTTGTAGCCGAGCAGGCCGTCGCCGGCCGCTCGGGAGATGTCTCGCCAGTAGTGGGTCCGGTCGGGCCGTGGCTCACCTTGAACCCGCGGTGGAGGCGGTCCTTCATGATGGCGATGAACTCCTTGTTGAGCAGGCCGTCGCCGGCCGCTCGGGAGATGTCTCGCCAGTAGTGGGTCCGGTCGGGCCGTGGCTCACCTTGAACCCGCGGTGGAGGCGGTCCTTCATGATGGCGATGAACTCCTTGTTGAGCAGGCCGTCGCCGGCCGCTCGGGAGATGTCTCGCCAGTAGTGGGTCCGGTCGGGCCGTGGCTCACCTTGAACCCGCGGTGGAGGCGGTCCTTCATGATGGCGATGAACTCCTTGTTGAGCAGGCCGTCGCCGGCCGCTCGGGAGATGTCTCGCCAGTAGTGGGTCCGGTCGGGCCGTGGCTCACCTTGAACCCGCGGTGGAGGCGGTCCTTCATGATGGCGATGAACTCCTTGTTGAGCAGGCCGTCGCCGGCCGCTCGGGAGATGTCTCGCCAGTAGTGGGTCCGGTCGGGCCGTGGCTCACCTTGAACCCGCGGTGGAGGCGGTCCTTCATGATGGCGATGAACTCCTTGTTGAGCAGGCCGTCGCCGGCCGCTCGGGAGATGTCTCGCCAGTAGTGGGTCCGGTCGGGCCGTGGCTCACCTTGAACCCGCGGTGGAGGCGGTCCTTCATGATGGCGATGAACTCCTTGTTGAGCAGGCCGTCGCCGGCCGCTCGGGAGATGTCTCGCCAGTAGTGGGTCCGGTCGGGCCGTGGCTCACCTTGAACCCGCGGTGGAGGCGGTCCTTCATGATGGCGATGAACTCCTTGTTGAGCAGGCCGTCGCCGGCCGCTCGGGAGATGTCTCGCCAGTAGTGGGTCCGGTCGGGCCGTGGCTCACCTTGAACCCGCGGTGGAGGCGGTCCTTCATGATGGCGATGAACTCCTTGTTGAGCAGGCCGTCGCCGGCCGCTCGGGAGATGTCTCGCCAGTAGTGGGTCCGGTCGGGCCGTGGCTCACCTTGAACCCGCGGTGGAGGCGGTCCTTCATGATGGCGATGAACTCCTTGTTGAGCAGGCCGTCGCCGGCCGCTCGGGAGATGTCTCGCCAGTAGTGGGTCCGGTCGGGCCGTGGCTCACCTTGAACCCGCGGTGGAGGCGGTCCTTCATGATGGCGATGAACTCCTTGTTGAGCAGGCCGTCGCCGGCCGCTCGGGAGATGTCTCGCCAGTAGTGGGTCCGGTCGGGCCGTGGCTCACCTTGAACCCGCGGTGGAGGCGGTCCTTCATGATGGCGATGAACTCCTTGTTGAGCAGGCCGTCGCCGGCCGCTCGGGAGATGTCTCGCCAGTAGTGGGTCCGGTCGGGCCGTGGCTCACCTTGAACCCGCGGTGGAGGCGGTCCTTCATGATGGCGATGAACTCCTTGTTGAGCAGGCCGTCGCCGGCCGCTCGGGAGATGTCTCGCCAGTAGTGGGTCCGGTCGGGCCGTGGCTCACCTTGAACCCGCGGTGGAGGCGGTCCTTCATGATGGCGATGAACTCCTTGTTGAGCAGGCCGTCGCCGGCCGCTCGGGAGATGTCTCGCCAGTAGTGGGTCCGGTCGGGCCGTGGCTCACCTTGAACCCGCGGTGGAGGCGGTCCTTCATGATGGCGATGAACTCCTTGTTGAGCAGGCCGTCGCCGGCCGCTCGGGAGATGTCTCGCCAGTAGTGGGTCCGGTCGGGCCGTGGCTCACCTTGAACCCGCGGTGGAGGCGGTCCTTCATGATGGCGATGAACTCCTTGTTGAGCAGGCCGTCGCCGGCCGCTCGGGAGATGTCTCGCCAGTAGTGGGTCCGGTCGGGCCGTGGCTCACCTTGAACCCGCGGTGGAGGCGGTCCTTCATGATGGCGATGAACTCCTTGTTGAGCAGGCCGTCGCCGGCCGCTCGGGAGATGTCTCGCAGTAGTGGGTCCGGTCGGGCCGTGGCTCACCTTGAACCCGCGGTGGAGGCGGTCCTTCATGATGGCGATGAACTCCTTGTTGAGCAGGCCGTCGCCGGCCGCTCGGGAGATGTCTCGCCAGTAGTGGGTCCGGTCGGGCCGTGGCTCACCTTGAACCCGCGGTGGAGGCGGTCCTTCATGATGGCGATGAACTCCTTGTTGAGCAGGCCGTCGCCGGCCGCTCGGGAGATGTCTCGCCAGTAGTGGGTCCGGTCGGGCCGTGGCTCACCTTGAACCCGCGGTGGAGGCGGTCCTTCATGATGGCGATGAACTCCTTGTTGAGCAGGCCGTCGCCGGCCGCTCGGGAGATGTCTCGCCAGTAGTGGGTCCGGTCGGGCCGTGGCTCACCTTGAACCCGCGGTGGAGGCGGTCCTTCATCATGGCGATGAACTCCTTGTTGAGCAGGCCGTCGCCGGCCGCTCGGGAGATGTCTCGCCAGTAGTGGGTCCGGTCGGGCCGTGGCTCACCTTGAACCCGCGGTGGAGGCGGTCCTTCATGATGGCGATGAACTCCTTGTTGAGCAGGCCGTCGCCGGCCGCTCGGGAGATGTCTCGCCAGTAGTGGGTCCGGTCGGGCCGTGGCTCACCTTGAACCCGCGGTGGAGGCGGTCCTTCATGATGGCGATGAACTCCTTGTTGAGCAGGCCGTCGCCGGCCGCTCGGGAGATGTCTCGCCAGTAGTGGGTCCGGTCGGGCCGTGGCTCACCTTGAACCCGCGGTGGAGGCGGTCCTTCATGATGGCGATGAACTCCTTGTTGAGCAGGCCGTCGCCGGCCGCTCGGGAGATGTCTCGCCAGTAGTGGGTCCGGTCGGGCCGTGGCTCACCTTGAACCCGCGGTGGAGGCGGTCCTTCATGATGGCGATGAACTCCTTGTTGAGCAGGCCGTCGCCGGCCGCTCGGGAGATGTCTCGCCAGTAGTGGGTCCGGTCGGGCCGTGGCTCACCTTGAACCCGCGGTGGAGGCGGTCCTTCATGATGGCGATGAACTCCTTGTTGAGCAGGCCGTCGCCGGCCGCTCGGGAGATGTCTCGCCAGTAGTGGGTCCGGTCGGGCCGTGGCTCACCTTGAACCCGCGGTGGAGGCGGTCCTTCATGATGGCGATGAACTCCTTGTTGAGCAGGCCGTCGCCGGCCGCTCGGGAGATGTCTCGCCAGTAGTGGGTCCGGTCGGGCCGTGGCTCACCTTGAACCCGCGGTGGAGGCGGTCCTTCATGATGGCGATGAACTCCTTGTTGAGCAGGCCGTCGCCGGCCGCTCGGGAGATGTCTCGCCAGTAGTGGGTCCGGTCGGGCCGTGGCTCACCTTGAACCCGCGGTGGAGGCGGTCCTTCATGATGGCGATGAACTCCTTGTTGAGCAGGCCGTCGCCGGCCGCTCGGGAGATGTCTCGCCAGTAGTGGGTCCGGTCGGGCCGTGGCTCACCTTGAACCCGCGGTGGAGGCGGTCCTTCATGATGGCGATGAACTCCTTGTTGAGCAGGCCGTCGCCGGCCGCTCGGGAGATGTCTCGCCAGTAGTGGGTCCGGTCGGGCCGTGGCTCACCTTGAACCCGCGGTGGAGGCGGTCCTTCATGATGGCGATGAACTCCTTGTTGAGCAGGCCGTCGCCGGCCGCTCGGGAGATGTCTCGCAGTAGTGGGTCCGGTCGGGCCGTGGCTCACCTTGAACCCGCGGTGGAGGCGGTCCTTCATGATGGCGATGAACTCCTTGTTGAGCAGGCCGTCGCCGGCCGCTCGGGAGATGTCTCGCCAGTAGTGGGTCCGGTCGGGCCGTGGCTCACCTTGAACCCGCGGTGGAGGCGGTCCTTCATGATGGCGATGAACTCCTTGTTGAGCAGGCCGTCGCCGGCCGCTCGGGAGATGTCTCGCCAGTAGTGGGTCCGGTCGGGCCGTGGCTCACCTTGAACCCGCGGTGGAGGCGGTCCTTCATGATGGCGATGAACTCCTTGTTGAGCAGGCCGTCGCCGGCCGCTCGGGAGATGTCTCGCCAGTAGTGGGTCCGGTCGGGCCGTGGCTCACCTTGAACCCGCGGTGGAGGCGGTCCTTCATGATGGCGATGAACTCCTTGTTGAGCAGGCCGTCGCCGGCCGCTCGGGAGATGTCTCGCCAGTAGTGGGTCCGGTCGGGCCGTGGCTCACCTTGAACCCGCGGTGGAGGCGGTCCTTCATGATGGCGATGAACTCCTTGTTGAGCAGGCCGTCGCCGGCCGCTCGGGAGATGTCTCGCCAGTAGTGGGTCCGGTCGGGCCGTGGCTCACCTTGAACCCGCGGTGGAGGCGGTCCTTCATGATGGCGATGAACTCCTTGTAGCTGAGCAGGCCGTCGCCGTCGGCGTCGAAGATGGCGAACACGGTGCTGACGAGGTGCTCGGACTGCGAGATGCCCGTGCAGATCTTCACCGCGCGGTGGAACTCGTCTGCAACCGATACCGTTCCGTCACTCCACGACATCCCCGTGTCCCATTCTACATTCCCGTGCTCGACTCGTTCCGAGCCGTTGAGGAACAGACCGAGGGTCTTTAACTCCTAGAACTCGAGCCCAGCATCATGTGCTGGGCTCGACCCCAGACCACAACAACAGACCACAGACACACTAAACATTCACAATTACACCATTTTGCATAACAGTTATAAAGAACATATACAGATACACTCTACGAAAATTATAGTTAGCTGTTTACAATATATAAATCTATCCGTACGAGAGGCCTGGCCCCCCGCACCACAGCTAATACAGTCCTGTCGGAGGCCCTGGAATACAGAGCCTACAGGCTTTCAGGATTCCAGAAAAACAGGGTTCGAGCTGCATGCGGCCCAGAAGTGACACACCTTTGGATATTGGGTGATCGGCGATTGCATTTATCCTTAGGTAAGGTCAAATTGTCCTGGATGTTGAGGAAAAGGGAAAAAACTCATACAAACTCCTGGTTCGAGTGACATGTGATCCATTAGCTTCAGTAATAAAAATCGAATCAACTTTAAGACGGGGTCGTCGACGAGCGTGTATATCCTTATAACGACGGTGAAGTTGTCCAGGTTATTGAGAAACTGGCAAGTCTTAAACTCTTGGAAAGTGACCCCACGTTCGAGTTGCGGCCTAAAATGACATCATCATTGAAGATGATTAGGGCATACATCCACTTGATGAGGTTGTTCACGTTGTTGAGGAACTATCAAATAAAAAGTCGTGAACTCTTAGAAAATGATGGTGCGCCTAGAATTATAGCTATAGATTCCTCACCTTTGGAAATGGGGTGGTCGGCAAGCGTGTACATCCTCATGGCGATGGTGAAGTCGTCCAGGTTGTTGAGGAATTGGCAGAAGGTCTTGAACTCCTGGAAGGTGATGCCGCGCTCGAGCCGCATGCGGTCCAGCAGCCGGTCCAGGTACATGTCGTACTCGTCTGTGTCCAGGTACGTGTAGCGGAGGAGAATCTTCGCGAAATCCACTTCGGAGATCGTCTCGTGGCCTGAAACATTGTGACACAAAAGTGTAAGCGTAGATGATATAGCATATCAAAACATGTTTTAGTGAGAGCTGTTAAGGAGATAGATAAGTGCATATTTCTTACTGTAGTGTTTAGAATAATTATCCACCTTTGTACACTTGTTTCTGGTTGTTCTTCAATAAAAAAAGGTCATATCTTGTGGAACGAAGTCGTGTGAAAAGCAAGCAAAAGTTGCTTATTAATTTGGATTTCACTTCTTTTTTGACGGAGTAATCTTGCTGACTCGTAAGAGAAATTCGGGTTCCGTTCTTGGCCTTAGTTTTGAATGTAAAGAAGTGTTTCTTAAACTGTGGCCCATGGACCCCTTACGTATCCGTGATACGAGAGCCGGGGGTCCGTGGCTATGCACACAACACAACCTTTCATGTGCCCTTGATTTTCTTTTTCTCTGATTATATTCGGAAAGGGTCCGTAAGGTTTTCGAAATAATGTACGGGGTCCGTGACCAAAAAAAGATTAAGAAGCTCTGATGTAAAGGATAATAAATGGAGCATAAGATCACAGCAGGGATAAAAAAGAACAGTCAGGTAAGGGAAAAAGCTGGAAAAAATACACACAATAGCATGGCACACGAGATATAAAGCGTATGGCCGGCACTAAGTATTACACTATGTAATTCGTTGATATTCGTAGTTACTAATTACCTTTAGCGAACTCTTGAAACTCAAGTTCAAGCACCTCCGTCTGCAAGTTTTCCATGAATTGTTTGAACCCGTCAAACTTCAGATCGCTCGTGCCCTTCTTCCCGAAGAAATGGACCTGTGTGACATTTCCACAACTTAAAAAGGACGTTCTATATCGTCAAAGAAAAATTATATTATGACTCTCCATTAGGTTTGAGCTTTTCTTTGGCTCGTTTCTGTAGGGTATTGTGTGCTTGAAATTGGAACATCAGCCGTCTTTTACGGAGGTCTTATACTCCACAATGCTTGCACTACGTGTCACTGGAATAGGGCTTCTAATACCAGTATTTTTATAATGGACAATACTGGGATCCCATAGATCATATAAAAAATACTTTTCACTGGATATCTTCACCGTATTGATTTAACCGTTCAGTGCTCTTGCGTCACGGTGTAGTAGAGTGGAACCTCGATAAGACGAAGTCCACTATAAGACGAAATAAAATCCCGTTCCCTTCCTTTCAAGCCTCAAAACCTCTGTACCCGAAAATCGAAGTTACCAATGACTCCCTCAAGACAAGACGTTTTAGTACATTTTTTGCCTCTATAACTCGAAGTTTGTGAATATACTTCTGTAACTCGAAGAAAAAATATGGCATGTAGCGATGTAGCATACGTATTCGGTCTAAAGAAAAGCTCGACATAGCGGGGAAACTGCCGTGCCCCCAGATAATACCTCCATAACTCGAAATTTTATCTATTTTACCTCTGTAACTCGAAGTCAAAAACATACAAACATACATATACGTACGGTGCTAAAATCATAACCCTCCTTTTTGCTTCGCCGTAGTCGGGTAAAAAGTGTACGAGCCTATGAAATCCTCCGTAAGTTGATGACCTCTATATAAGTCGCAAGCTCGTTAACACAAATTGTTTGACTTTTCCCTAGAGTTTCGAGTTATCGAGGTTCCACCGTATAACCGATTATGTCCATCTATCCACGGTCCTCACCTGCAGCAGCGTGTCGACGTTGTGTCGCCGCTGCAGCCCTTGCTCGTCGTTGACGTACGAGTCGTGCGGCTGGTCGGTGTCGCCGCCCTCCTGGCTGTCCAGCCCGCGCTTGCCTCGCCACGCGAAGCTGAAGATTTTCTCCATCTACAACCATTTGCATGCTAAAATCCTTGTTAGGAGCGGAATCATGTAACACGTGATTTCCACACTTGTGCCTGATACTAAGACTCTGAGCAGTTTATGAAATGAGAGATCTGATCACTCACCTCATTTGTTGCTTTATGAGTCCGTGACCAACACGAAGACACAGAAACGATATCACAAAACAAACATTTAGGTGAAATTAGATGTCGTTTAGTTAGAATTGAACTACTTATCAATGTCTAGGTTGTATAGTCACAAAAATATTTTTGCCCGTAAATCATAGGTACTCTAGGTACCTACCTAGACTTAGAGTACCTATGATTTATCGGTTTTTTTTCTTAACGACGATGTTAAGCTATTTTAGATAAAAAAACATAGCTTTAGTTTAAAATTAAATCAACTATTAGAAGCCTTTGAAAGTTGTTCAGTGTAGATGCTTAAAACTAATTTGAATTTAAAACAGCCACCTGTAAGAACGAATTAGTAAGTAAAACAAACGACATGTAGTTAATAGGTCAAGAACGGGCAAATAGTTACGTTATTTTAGACAAAACTATTATTAAAGTCACCAATATAGTGACTCTATTATTTTAAATGTAGTTTAACTCATGCTTATCTTGGAGATTTATTCACAAAATTTAGTTACGTTTTTCAAACCAATCGAAAAGTTAAATTAAAGGAAATTTGTAGGAATCATAGATATAGTTAATGTGTTTTAGGAATCAAGGAATTAAGTAAACTTTAAACTATGTTATTTCATGCAGTCAGCTGCGAAAACTAAATAGTTATGACGAAGTTGAAAATATATACATTATAGACCATATAAAAAGGTACGAGTAACTATCAAACCTCAACACGAGAATACAAGTGGAGGGGAGATAGGTAGAGGTCGCCACCGGACTACGGTCCTCGGACACTAGAAGAACCTGATATTAATCACAAGGAGAATTTTCAACAGTACCTACTGAAATGTTCGATCGCTCAACAAGATTACTGTGAAACGGATACACTGACAATTTGACAATACACATATAAGTATCAGTTGCAGCCAAATTATGGAAACGCTCCACGTTTCAAAAGTTAGTGAAAACGCCCTTATATCATTTTTATAAGGTCGCCGTTACATACTTTTATGAAACGGTTATCTACAGATCCATATTTTGTACTGCACTAGGTACACTTTATTATTATGCAAGACCGAACCAAAAAGGGAGCTATTATCCTTAGAACCAGTTCCTGTGGATGAGTGTTTTGCCGCATTTTTGGTTTCATCCTCTTTTTCTAATTTCACAGACACTTGTCACAAAAATCATAAGCCAATGCACAAACTACGAAAATTGAGAAACCAAAAAATTACGTCACAAGAATCTTTTGCTATTCCAATTTGGACTTACTGTAGAAGGTTTTTCGATCGGTTTTTCATCCGCCTTGTTCTTGAGAGCACTGGCCGACACTAACGCAAGCAGCTAACATAGTTTATACATAAGAATACATATTAATAAACATATATAGGTACAAGACATACAAAGCAATGTTTCGATTAAGAGTCAATTTCGCCAAAATTTTAATTGTAAAAACTGTTAACTCCAAATTTTGATTCGACTGTGCCGCTCTAATGAGGTTATTCACAATAATTAAGGTAAATTATTCGACTATGTCGTATAGTAAAAAAAAAAAGAAAATTATATGTGACTCAGCTATTTACACTTAGTATAAGTTTCCTCTAAAAGTTCAATTTAGTTAAATCAAAGAATTCAAATAAAAACCTTTTTAGTTTTTACAATATTTTCATTAAATGAAGAATTAACGCCTTTACGAAAACAAACATAAAATAATTTAGCACTTTAATTGTACTGCAGGAATAATATTGAAACCCCTTTGAAACTGTTGAGTTTCACGATTTTACATAACATTCTGCATGTGAAATGATGGATTATGACTAGTGTTGCCAGGTCTAGTTTACCAAATCTCGAAACTTCGTGCAATAAAAATTGGAACTCTGGCCATGATTTCAAAAGTAAGGATACTTAGGCCCATCCGAACAGTTCGGAACTATTTTCCCCGTAACAAAAATGCAGCTATAAAGACCAGCTGCGCAGTGCACGCGCCGCGTGTCGCACTGCCGACTGGCACTGATTTGGCGGTATTTTACCGCCAAAGTGTTGGAACCGTCTGCGCGCTCGCTTTGTATACATCAATGGACTCTGGTATTCAAATCTGGGCAGCAAACATAATTAAATTGAAGATTTTCAGAGTATAAATTAGGTGTGAACGCATCATGTTTAACACCACTCGCAACAGCAACAACGCTTAAGAAACAGGTGTGATTAAGAGTGTTTGTAACACGAATTCTTTTGGACTTTTTCATGACACTACTTTTTAGATACCTATAACCTATCCCAGATAGCAAAATATAAGGTCAGTCTGAAACTGGGACATTTGGCGTTCCGATTTAGAGTTAATTTGGAACGTGTCCCCAGATCCCTGAAAATAGGGACATCGGACAACTCTAATACTTCTCACAAACATTATGACTTCATCTTTATGCAATCCAAGAGGTTTGCAGCCTAGTGCAATTAAAGTGCTAAATTCGAGCGGCACAGCCCAAGCATTCCACAAAACTCACAGCCTGCTTGCTCTTCGCGTCCAAATCTTTGCGCTCCTTGAGCGAGCCCCCCAGCAACCGCTGGATCTATTACGTTTGGCAACAAAACATGCTAAGAAACAAAATATATAAAACATAATACAACTACAAGTACAACTAAGTGATTAAATACATATACTACTCATATTATAATACTTTGAAATAGAAAAAAAATAACAACTTGATTGGGACTTTAATTTCGACCATGTGATTCTCAAAGCAAAGAAGCTTTTAGTCCTTTTTTTTTCGAAGTTGCATAGGAAAGACGCATAAATGCATACTAAACCTCTAGAACGGACCGAAAATATACACCTTGTTTGCTTTGGAAAAACGCAAGTATCGTATTTTATATGTAACCAAAAAGCTCCCGTATTTCATACGTAACATGTAAGAAAATTCGCTCTTTGAAAGGATCAGAACATTAGTTTAAAAAAGACCCGATTACCAACCATTCCATGGGTTAGTGAAGAGGTAAAATAAATAGTCTACACTAATTAGGTGCAGGTCAATAAATAGATAGGTATATTTGGAAAGGTTTCAATGTGCAAAAGCGTCCAACCCATAGCTTTTGATAGTTATTCAGGCAAAATCATTTAAAATTTATCGTGACCGATATTTAGTCAATTTAATATAAAAAAAATGAAACAATGGTTTAAAGTTGAAAACAACGGTAAGAGGAAAGGTCTATGCTGTCCGTCTGTGTCATGAAACAAGACAAACTATGAAAATGATTTTGCCTTCATAAACTAGTCTCACTTGTGCATATCACTACCTACTACATGACCACCTCAGGATCGTCATTCCATTCATTTGTATAGCTAGCTACACATGCTCGTCACGATGCGTGTCTTCAAATAGTCCCAGCATTTGACCACTTGTAATTTAACTAAAGTACCAGTGCCGGATTAACGCAGCGCGGGGCCTGTGGCATTTCTTCAAAGAGGCCCTTGGTTGGTCTTAGATATGCTTAAATACCGACTGACCGGTAATTTTACACGTGACGAAATGACATAACGAGGGGGATAACTTTTGCGAGTGCTATATGGCTAATCCGCCTCTGATTTGTACGTAGTGTAGTCAAGTGTGTTTCTTTAAGCATGTATGGTATGTATTTCTGTATGAGTTACATCAATGTACGAGTATAAAGTATATATATTGAAAATAGCTAGCTTATTTCCCATAATTTTTACATGGGACCGCTTCAAATCATTTCAATCACAGATTATTTCAAAAACATGATAACGTTCCAATACCATTACTTAGGTATCATTACATTATTTTTGGAAAATGTAATGATATCTTTACCTATTTTATGCAAACACGTGGATTTCTGTCTTCTTTTAATACCAATAACACAAAGTGAACTTAAATTCCAAGTATTTTTTAATTTATATTATCTACCATTCACCTACTAAAAAAAAACTAGGCCGTGTACTGTAGTTAAGAAATGTGTTTATGCGAACTGTAAAGATAGGAAATTGTAAAAATACTTACGACTAGAAATTCATTCTTATCTACTCTTTGGTTGCCGTCCGTGTCGAACATGTTGAAGGCTATCTGGAAACCAGACGCGGGCTCTGAAACATACCACACATGTTCACCACCATAGAACCACGGCTCTACTCCATCATCTTTAGGTATTAATGGAAGTAAAGACTTCCATTGATTCAAGTATTGCATGGAAATTCTTAAAACCTACGTAGTTAAATTGAACGTTTCACTTACTCGTTAATATCGATAGAAGAAACAGGTACTCTGTGTATGAAATAATTCCTGAAAAAGAAATAAGTGAGTTTTAAAATCGTTCTCTCGAATCTCTCGATTTAGTTTCGTTATACTCGTATGCGACTAGCATTTACCCGCAGCTTCGCCTGCGTTGTTCCCATTATTATCCCACGGGAACTCTTTACCGATATACAAAGTACCTATCCTATATTTCAAGCCTGGACTTGGCCTACTCGCATACCAAATTTTAACGCCATTAAGTGACCTCGCTTGCAGCTCGGAACGCAAACATCTGCGATCTCGGCCTTTGTTCTACCACCCTGGTTGTGTAATGTATGTACCATAGTGTGATAACAGCGCGATAAATTTCCTGATGCTTTTCTTTTGCACGTCTATATGATTACCTCTGTCCCGCAAGTTGCGGAACATCTGCGGGGAGCCCTTCTTAAGCGCGGGCGTGCTGTCGCGCAGCTGCTCGATCTCCTTCGTGGTGAGCACGCGCCGCTTCAGCCGCGCTGCAAACAATACCGTACTGCTTATTTACTCCTTAATTGCAGGCAACATACACTGGTCAAATATGTTGGTCTTGAGACATTGCGGCATGAGACTTATATCAGTCTTACCAGTCTCATGCCGTAATGTCTCAAGACCAATGCCATAAACCAGTGCCGAAACGACATGATGCCGTCGGATATTAATATTATAATGAAATATCATCTTCGTCATCAGCCTTTTGCATCTACAAAACAGGATTTAAGCAGCGTCCTTTAAGGTACAATCGAACACACTGGTTAACTGTACATTTGTAAACGAATGTCAATTTCGATACTGACGTAGGTACAAGACTTATAAGTTATAAGGCGGATACAGGAGCAGCAGCACCGACCCCATAGGTACGTGACACACAAAAAGAAATCCTTACATAAGGTAAATGTCCTAGTGTGTGATACGCTAATTTCCAGTAATTGACACCCTGATGTCACCTGGACCTGTCCTGGACAGCGTCAAACACTACGTTAGCACAGTAGACTTACGTCTTGGCTCCTGCTCCACGACGGACTCGAGGAAGTCCTGCGGCGTCATATACAGTTGCCCGTTGTACTCCACCGAGGCGAACTTGATGAAGCGCCGCTCCCGCGACGTCAGCTTCACCGATTTGGCCAGCTCGTCGGGCTGCGGACAAATAATGTAAGTTAGGGAGCAATGCCAACAAAACTGGTCTTGAAGTTATACAATTTAGGTCATCATCATCACCCTAGTATGTCTTACGGCTCGGTACGGGCCTACTCTTATTGATGAGAGAGAATGGGCTGTAGTTCCCACGCAGACCCGCTGCGGATTGGGAAATTGCTGTACAATTATACAATACAGGTACGGACATGTGCCCTCACACCTGGCCATAAAGTGGCAATAACCGCCCGCTACGCGTGCGGCAAATCCTACTTCATATCTTGGGGGAGAAGTAACAATGAGTACTTACCCCGGGCGGTCATAAATAAAGCCTCAGATCGCATATTTATCGCCTTTGCCTTCGGCTCGGGCGTCAAATACCTGCGATCTGAGACATTCTTTGTTTTACCATCCTAGGAAAATAATGTACTTATAATAGTTAATAGTAATTTAAAGCGGCTGTAAAATAACGAAATCTTAGTTTGCAGATTTATGTGTCCAGCCACAGATACATTTTGAAGCAGGATAAAGCATTGGCAAGGGCAAGGTAGGTACTTCAAATATAATAACAGTTTAGGACTTGTCCTTGAAATTTATCTACAACTTGCCTGCCCTTTGATAGTTTAAAAATAGTATCATCAATTTACAAAATGTTGTTGGCTCCATACAACACTAATAAATCCAAAACTTGTCGTAACAGGGGAGAGAGATCTATTTATTTCCCAAGTGCATTCTCTCTGACAAAGCACATTTGTATTTCACCCAAAAAACAAATTTGACCGCAACACCGTTTAAGCCTTCCCAAGATTTATAACTCCTTTTAGGGGTGGCACTCACCGGTAATTTATCGGCATATTTGTGACAAAATGGCTATTAACTGGAGGACAATGCGGTTCCACTGCCATTTTATTACACAACCCTGATTTACGAGGGTGATAAAAGACGTATTTCTTTTAATTTTAAAGTTAGGGTTGCTCTTTGAGCTGCCGGCGGCAACCCTATTTTGGCTTTTATTGACGGTGTTTGCGTTGAATTGTTGTACGGGATTACAATACATATAAACACATACTATGTAATACTACTAATAATCCGTTTTATTGAATATCGATATAAGTGAAAATCGAGAGGAGCTGTCGTTAGGAGCCCGTCGTATGGTCGGTTACTAAAACGGTTTTACATAATTTAATTTTAATGATTGGTGTAACTTTTCTTATGCTGAAACTGAATACCTATATTAATTTTTTTTTATAATTAGGTACCTAGTATAAATTAGATTAGACTTATATCCTGAAAAGTCGACGATTTTAGCGTAATTTTTTTTCAACCGAAAGCTAATTCAACCAAACATTAAATTGAGACAAACAATATATAACCATTAAACAACCGATATCGACTCGGCGTGCAACCACAGAAAGGGGCTTATTCCGCATTATGCAAGTTGGCAGCAATTAATGAAATATTTATTCAGCGCATCTAAAGTTTTAGTAATACAAGGGCTATCGATACGCTAAGTGTGTCACATTATGAGCCGGACGGACGGATAGCTGAGCCGAACTTGGGCGGTTTTAGTAACGCGACACCGCAGAACGTTCTATTATATAGTTCCGCGTTCTGCCCCGAAATAAACGATTCAGAAGTGCCAAACCAGACTGCACTACTCAGCAGTAGTGTAGACTATATCACAAGGGAGCAAAATTATGTATTTACGATGAGGGAGTACATTTAATCCAGAGCGAAGCGAGGGCTTTTACAATAGAACCTTCAGTGTAGCAAGGGATTCAAGTGTCAATTCCCAAGGCGAAAATAACCTCCTTAACCTACCGTGGCGATGCTGAGAAAAGGGTAGGCCTTTGCCCAGAAGTGGGACGCTTAAACAGGTAATAAAAACATCATAACAAAGTCTGTTAAGTGGAAAATCTACCTATGTAAAAGTTTTTGTACGGTCGAATTCATTTACATCTGCACACTTACGGGAACAAAAATATCTGAACACGACGCTTTTGTCAGGAGCATAAAAGCGTGTTCAGATGATTGACAGGCAAAGTGACTGAGTACAGAAACTTTTATAATCCGCCTGGATAGGCAGGCAAAGTGACTGACTATTAGTGAGTACACATACACAGGCAGGCCGAGATGAGCGAGGGGCAGTGAGGGTGAGTACATTGACTGATAGTAGTGTTCGAACCAATAAATTTACAAGAAATATTTTGACTTTTTTAAATTTAATATGTAAACAAACATTCCATCTCCCGCCTTACAGTATCCAGCCTTGACTACGTCACGTTTAATTTTTCTATTTTTGCATTAATAATCGAGACAGATAGATCGAGAGTAGACACAGAACTCGTGCAAATGGTGAAGCGCCACGGGTGCCCGGCGGAGGAAGCATAGAAACTAGGTTCTCTATTTCGGTTCGTCCGTGTTGTTGTTTGGTCTACCGATGGGCTTAATGACTCCTTGCATAATTTCCCACAAATGACCAGGGAAACGCTGCACTATAGTTCGCGTAGAACAAGCTAGCTAGACAAAAGTCATCTTTAAATTCCTTACATATTCTTATTACTAATTATAACTAACACGTGTACATTAAGATTTACAAATGAAAATCACTAATGACGCAGTAATTAAGGTAAGTATATAAAGACATTGCATAATTTTCACTGCAATCATTTGCATAATTGCGTTTGGATTATGAAGTTACTGTGCGTGCATAAGAAATTATTTGTATTTTATTAGTGATGGAACTGGAACATAAAGGTATGGACTATCTATTGTTACTATTATTTTGGACAAAATTTTATCATAACCCATTTTAAACCAGTCGTGTTAATCGATAAATGTACATTTTAGTGAATATTTTGAACTTCATCGGTCAAAAAAATCACATGTACCCACGTGTACTCGGCGTAATTTTTGGATATATTATATATACGTTTATGTACTTTTACCTAAATGAATGTAGTTTGAATTTGCGGACAATTTAGTAACATTTTTTTCTATTTTTTTTCTTAGATGCTGTGTTCACGATACGAAGAATGGATTTTTTCAACGAATGGGATAAACTCCATAAGTCAACACGAAATGAGGACTTATTTCGATTTATCTCATCGAGATACAACTTTATTGGAGCCACTAAACAATTGTTGAGGGCCATGAAGGTAAAAATTGCTCGATTATCGTCAAAAATAAGTGAAAAGTGCAGTCAGGCAGGAAAAAATAACAGCAGTTTTTAGAGACGAATTCAGAGTGGTTACAGTGTGCTGATATTACATTCAGTGTTGCCAATGCCAACTCTGAATTTCATTCAATGCTAAAATTTTGTTGAAAATCTGCTAAAATTATGCTAAAACTTGATAAATTCTGTTAAAAAATGTGCTTAATAAAAAAATTATGTATTGTGATTATTACAGCTTTACAATAATTCTTTTTGTGGTCCATACTAAACTTTCAGGAAAAAAACTGCTAAAGATAAGTAAATTAAGAATGTCAATGTGTTAATCGACATTTTTTTTTATATTAAACCAAATTAACTTTTTTACTACAGCATACAAACAATCATAGTAAAATATGTTAAAAATGAAAGTGGCAAAAAATTTACGCTTTTATTACGACTTACAATACAACTTCATTGCACACCAAAAGATAAATAATAAACTTGATAGTTATATTATTTTCAACCATGCAATCGAAGGTCATTTTACAAACTTATGTCAACACATCACCAACTTGTATGTTTCTAAATTTACTATTTATCTGTGTGTTTGTCACTAACAGGTAACATTTCTATTATTTACAAAATTATGCCAACTGCTAAATGTAAAAAAATTCTGCTAAACCAGTCCAAATTATGCTAAATTTAGCACTGAAACTGCTAAATTGGCAACACTGATTACATTTGATGTATTTATCAATAATACAATGTATGCCAAGTACATCCTCAGAAGGCCTACCAAAAGTAGGACGACCTTCGACCGAGTTTGCGGATTCAAGCCTGAAGACGAAGCGTCGACGAGTTGACGACCTGATCCAGTCTAGAAGCACGAGCGAACTACTCTACGCTGCAGAAGTTTCAGCTCGTTTATCGGGCAATAGAAATTTAGCACACAGGATCAGAGATTTTAACAAGTCAGCGGATAGTATGCAACTGAACAAATCGAGTGAAACAAACGTTAATAGGTGTTTGACAAGTGATGAAGCTGTGGTATATCTTATCTACCTCCGTAAACTGTTGATCTTTCTCTCTCGCACAATGTTGGTACTGTTCTGTTTTGTTTCCAAAATGGCGATGTAGATTAATAGATTTGTGTGTCGGAAATAAAAACCACCTCATTAATTAATTGAGTTTAATTTCGAAGATATAACAGTGGCGACGAGAATATAAAAACCCAGCGTAAAATAACGCAAATAAATGCAGAACGCTCAATGTGAAAACGAATCGTGTAATGACGGTGCAAGTTGTAATTGTGGCAAAACTTCGTGGATATACAAATTGAAAAAGGAAGAATTGCAGCGGAAATTTGCTGATTTAAAACTAGTCTACAACGACAAGTTAACAGTTGACGAGCTACGAAAAATTCTGAGTAACTTCTGGAAAGAGAAAACTGCCGTAATAGAACCCGCCATACAAAACAACTGCAAAGCAAAAACAACAATGGCGAACAACCTACAACCTTTTAATGGGGAGCGATGGGAATGTTTTGAGCAACAATTGGAATGTATTATAACACTACACGACATCGAAGAGGAGAAGAAAGTTCCCTTACTTTTAACCAAACTGACTCCAAGCGTTTTTGAGACATTGTGCAACCTGTGTGCCCCTAAAAAGCCGGCATTATTGACATTTGGTGAAATTTGTAGGTTATTAAAAACAAAATATGTGAGCAAACAATGTGTCGCGTTAGAGCGTGCCGCATTCCGTGCTAGAAACCAACAACCAAGTGAAACTATTGAAGACTATGTGTTAGAGTTAAAAAAACTGGCTGGAAAATGTGAGTTTAAGGACCCGGATGACCAAATTAAGGAAAAATTGATAGATGGTGTACACTCAAGAATAATTAAATTTGAACTCCTAAAGTGTGATACCAACCAGAATTTAGTAGAAGTAGTGAAGTTGGCCAGGACGGTCGAGGCTGCATGGCGGCAAACTTCAGAAAATCTCAAGAACTCGGATGCAAATAGTCTTTTTTATTTTAAACATGACAACAATGCAAGGGACAACCAGCAGAAGACTAGACCTAACCGGTTCCCATTCAAGGCGGACAGCAGAACCAATAATATATGCTACTGTTGCGGTAACAATCACCATATGAAGAAGGACTGTCGACTGATTAAAAAGTTCTGTTCAGAATGCGGCAAACAGGGACATATTTACAAAGTATGCCCCCGGAACCCCAAAGTTAAACAAACATATTTAGTGTGCCAGGATGATACCGAAAATTCTGACCAATCTCATAACACGGGAGAGCCGGAAGAGTCAGTGAAGGAATTATTTGATGAATGTGATGTATATGCAGTTAATGTAAGTAAAATACCTCCTCATTACATTCAGTTAAATATTGAGGGAATAAACTTTGACTTTCAGTTAGACACGGGATCTGATGTGACGGTTATCTCACTAGAAGATAAAAAAAAATTGTTTCCACTCAAATCTATCCATGAATGTAAAGTGAAATTTAGGAATTTTGATCAAACTGTAACCCAACCAATAGGCATTGTACAAAATTTAAATGTTAAATACAATGGGTTTAATAAAAATTTGAATGTTTTTGTGGCTCATGACAATGTGCCACGGATTATAGGTCGAGATTGGCTTCACAGTCTCGGGCTCTGGCCTCCTAAATTAGAAACTAATGAGTTAAGCATTAATTATAATTGCAAAACTGTTTCAGAAGCAGAAGATTTTGTAAAAGGGAAGTACGCAGAAGTATTTGCAGCTGATTGGGGAAACAGCCAAGGTGATCCTATACAGTTAAAATTAAAACCGGAGGCTCAACCTAAGTTCTTACCGGCAAGACGGGTACCCTTCGCACTCAAAGATCAGGTAAAACTAGAAATACAGAGATTACTTAACAACAATCGAATTGAACCAGTCGAGCATAGTCAGTGGGGTACTCCTGTAGTGCCGGTAATTAAATCAGATGGTTCCGTGCGCCTCTGTGGAGATTACAAGGTCACCTTAAACCCTTACTTGGAAGTTGACCATTTCCCGTTGCCGCATATAGATGAAATTTTAGATACATTAAAAGAAGGTAAATACTTCTGCGAACTTGACTTAAAGGAGGCCTATCTCCAAGCGCGCCTGGATGAAAAGTCTCAGGAACTGACCACTATTGTAACTGAAATGGGGACCTATAAATATAGATACTTACCTTATGGCGTCAGTACTGGACCTGGATCCTTCCAGCGCATAATGCATAACAAATTAGCAAATATTCCAAATACCATAGTGTTTATTGACAATATTTACATAGTAGGGAAAACTCTCTCGGAAACTCTGGATACTCTATGTAAAGTGTTGGATAAGTTACAAGAAAGTCAATTTAAGTTAAAAAAGGAGAAATGTAATTTATTTAAGGAAAGTATTGATGTTTTTGGCTTCAGAATTACTAAAAATGACATCAGTGTAATTAAATCAAACATTGAGCCGTTACTGAAAGCTAGTGCCCCAACTAATATCACTATGCTGAGGTCATTTTTGGGAAAAGTGAACTATTATGCTAGGTTTTTGAAAGATATGGCTTCTGTACTAGCACCACTATATGAATGTACACAGAAAAATAAATTCATATGGACTACAAAATGTGAAGATGCATTTACTTTAATCAAAGACAAACTGGCATCAATTCATAATCTCAGACATTATAACCCAAACTTACCTTTGATATTGTCTTGCGATGCTTCACACACAGGATTAGGAGCTGTGTTATCTAATAGAGATTATGATGGCACTGTAAGGCCAATAGCATATGCTAGCAAAAAGTTAAACTGTACCCAGCAAAAATATGCAACAATTGACAAAGAAGCCATGGCTATCATTTTTGGCATAACCAAGTTTTATAACTATACATATGGTAGGCCATTTGAATTGGAGACTGACAATGCGGCCTTAGTTAGAATCTTAGGACCCAATAAGGGTATTCCAAAAATGGCGGCCAAAAGATTACAACATTATGCTATTTTTCTGTCAGCATTTAATTATAAAATCAAACATATTAAAACCAATATGAATCCGGCAGATTTTCTATCCAGAACACCTTCTGTTAACAGTGTTCAACTTGATTTGCACCCAATTTGTTTAGAAGCTGATGAAAGTAATATGTATCATATCCAAAACTCTAATATTGAAACTCTGGATTGGAAAACCATACAAAGTGAAACAAAAAAAGATCCAATTTTGACTCAGATTATCAGGCACAATACTGATGGCTGGCCAGAGAAAAAAAGCATAGATGGAAATATATTACCCTATTTCAATAAAAGAAACGAAATTAGTTGTGATAGAGACTGCCTTTTCTGGGGTTACAGAATAGTAATTCCTAAATCTTTAAGAGAAGCAGTATTGTCTGAACTTCATAGAAGTCATTTTGGCACCGTGCGAATGAAACAAGTGGCCCGCTCTTTCATATGGTGGCCAGGAATTGACTCAGACATAGAAAATATAACCAACAGTTGCTTAACATGCTTAACTAATCGAAATAACCCCACAAAAGGCACTCAAAAATCATGGCCGGTAGCACCGAGCGCGTGGTATCGTCTGCATGCAGATTACTGTGGACCATATTACAATAAAATGTATCTAGTAGTTGTTGACAGTTATTCAAAGTGGCCAGAGGTAATAGAGATGAATACTATCTCTGCAAGCCGTACTATAGAAGTTTTAAACACATTGTTTGCGAGACACGGCTACCCTGTCCACTTGGTCACAGATAATGGGCCTTCATTTGCAAGTCAAGAATTTAAAAACTATTGTATATCAAAACAAATAAAACATACCTTTTCTCCACCTTACCACCCAGCAACCAATGGCGCCGCAGAGCGTTTCGTAGAAATATTTAAGACACATGTAACAAAAATTAAAGAATGTGGTACTAAAATAGCATCTGCTATCAATTTATTCCTCTTTGATTATCGAAATATGCCACATAGTACAACCGGCATTACTCCAGCAAAGCTCATGTATAACCGGGAATTGAGGTCAAGGTTTTCATTATTAAGACCACCCCCTGTCATGGAAAAATCACTGGAAATGCTTGAAAAACAAGCAAGATCAGCCTCGGGTACTAGAAATATTAAATTTAAAGTTGGAGAAAAGGTAATGGTGAAAGACTACAGGAAGGAACAGAAACCTTGGACACAAGGGATAATTATAGAAGAGAGTATTCCTGACACCACCTATATCATTGATGTTGAGGGTCTGAAGTGGAAAAGACATGTTAATCAAATGCTTAACTGTGATGTAAGTGTTTCAGAAGAATAAAATCTAGAATCCGTAGGACATCATTGCGATGTGCACAGAAGTGTGAAGCCAAGGATTCAAGATTTCATTCTATTTGCCTTTTAGTTAAGATGCTAATTGTAGCCTGTAGGATATACAGTATGTGCACTGTATGCTGGTCAGAAGAATGAAATCTAAAACTCGTAGGACATCACTATGATGTGCAATTACTGCAATGCCAAGGGTTGCAAATTTCATTCTCCTGTATTTGTTATTTAGTTAAGATAATACTCGCAGGACATATATGATGTGTTCAATTCAAGTGCGATGCCAAGAGTAGGTAAACTTTGATTTTGACGTGATAACGTCTTATAAATCGATGAAGCCGGCTGCACGCACGAAAAAGTGTCCCGTTACCTTGCAGGGTCGTTACCTGTCAAATAGGTACTTTATATTATTCCAGCACTAAAGTCGTTAAGACGATAGTTTCTTACAAATTGTTAATAAAATAGCCCTTATTCCCTAAGATACGGCTGTCAAAAATCTCTATTGAATGACAAGAGACCAGTGGCGGATTTGCCCTAAGGCCCAGTAGGCCCGGGCCTAGGGCGGCCAGATATTAGGGGCGGCCAATCGTGACAAAAAATCACTGCTGCTGCTGAGAAAAGGGCGGCTGGTACTCAAGTCAAAGTCAAAGTCAAAGTCAAAGTCAAAGTCAAAGTCAAAGTCAAAGTCAAAGTCAAAGTCAAAGTCAAAGTCAAAGTCAAAGTCAAAGTCAAAGTCAAAGTCAAAGTCAAAGTCAAAGTCAAAGTCAAAGTCAAAGTCAAAGTCAAAGTCAAAGTCAAAGTCAAAGTCAAAGTCAAAGTCAAAGTCAAAGTCAAAGTCAAAGTCAAAGTCAAAGTCAAAGTCAAAGTCAAAGTCAAAGTCAAAGTCAAAGTCAAAGTCAAAGTCAAAGTCAAAGTCAAAGTCAAAGTCAAAGTCAAAGTCAAAGTCAAAGTCAAAGTCAAAGTCAAGGTCAAGGTCAAGGTCAAAGTCAAAGTCAAAGTCAAAGTCAAGGTCAAGGTCAAGGTCAAGGTCAAGGTCAAGGTCAAGGTCAAGGTCAAGGTCAAGGTCAAAGTCAAAGTCAAGGTCAAGGTCAAGGTCAAGGTCAAGGTCAAGGTCAAGGTCAAGGTCAAGGTCAAGGTCAAGGTCAAAGTCAAAGTCAAAGTCAAAGTCAAAGTCAAAGTCAAAGTCAAAGTCAAAGTCAAAGTCAAAGTCAAAGTCAAAGTCAAAGTCAAAGTCAAAGTCAAAGTCAAAGTCAAAGTCAAAGTCAAAGTCAGGGTCAAGGTCAACGTTATCACGTTCGACTATCGTCAGTAAACCGACTTTACAGACAACCGATTTTTTTTTTTAAACGGGGAAGGAGAGACAGGTTACGATGGGATCGCTCTGTACTGGCGGTGGAGAGTGTGGTATATCTTATCTACCTCCGTAAACTGTTGATCTTTCTCTCTCGCACAATGTTGGTACTGTTCTGTTTTGTTTCCAAAATGGCGATGTAGATTAATAGATTTGTGTGTCAAATAAAAACCACCTCATTAATTAATTGAGTTTAATTTCGAAGATATAACAGAAGCGTTGGCATGTTATGTTGAGAGCAAATCTACTACACAATCGTGAAAATTCGGAAGAAAATAGAAAATAGGAAAGATCCCTTCTGAAGTTTTAGACTTATTAATGGCCCCAAGTGTTAATGTCAATTCTATAAATTTGGATGAAAATATTATAACAAATCCTCATGATTATTCAACAGATGACTCAATAGATGATTCATCTGATGATAATAGTGATAATGAATAACAGTTTTCTGTATAGTTATTGTATTTGTATATATGTTATTTGTGTATTTTAATTTAATTCTTAATTTCTATTTCAATGTTATTTTTTCGTGTTATGTAACTTTAAATGGATTCCTTGCCTGCCAAATACACGATTATATTAGTATTCTAAAGTAGAATAAGTAGTGTAAGAAGTAGCGTTTTTTTATAATAAAATATTTGGTGTTAATTATTTTTTTTTCAGGGTTGCTAAGATTAAAACCTGTAAACCAAACTCATAAAATTATATGAAAGTAACTAAAAATGTGATAATTATACATAACATGTACATACCAACGCATATATGTCGTAAAATAATTTTGTCCAGCTAGCTTGTTCTACGCGAACCATAGTGCGCTGACGAGACGAACTTTGACATGGAACAGATGGACTTTTTTATTTAAAGTGCGTTCTTAACTGACAGTTAGCAGGTCGTCACAGAACTGACGATTAGTGTCAAACTCCATACATTTGGTCACGGACTTAGGTTAGACGGTATTTGAACATAGCTTAAGTTTCGCCTAACCGTAGATTTTAAAATAAAAATGCCCAGATGACAGATTTTGTAAATTCCCTTGCGCACTAGCACAACATGAAATACATTTGTTTGAAGTAACAACAAAACGATCTTTTGCGAATCCTACTCGTATTCTACCAATATTATAAATTGTTTAAAGTTCGTGAAGATGTTTGGGTGTTTGGAAAGTTGGATGTTTGTTACTAAATAACGGGGTAACAGCTGGATGGATTGACTTGAAATTTGGCATGCAGGTAGACCAAGTCCTGGATTGAAACATGATATCTACTTTATATCCCGGTAACTAATCTTAAGTAAAGTTAACCGGTGCTAGTGTAATATCTAGACTTTGCAGTGACTATTTCCGGGAGCGGCATTACTTGTTTGGCATTTGTCGCTACATGATTATTTGACAGTTAGGACCTTTGTCTAGGACAGGCAGATACAGGACCGGATTTGGGGGAGGGCGAGCGGGGCTACTGCCCCGGACCTCCACAACACATCCCTAATAAGTAGGGGCCTCCACTAGTCCGTTAGAGGCCTCCGCTCCTTCGTTGCCCCAGGGCCGTCACACACACAAATCCGGCCCTGGGCAGATATATGAAACTTGAGCTTTCTGGATAAGTATCGATAAAACGTTTTAATTACGAAATCAATACCGATGGAAGGAAATAGATAGAGACGGCATTTCAACGCATCCACGGTGTTAGATCACACGTTGGCACCGAATATGCAAATGACAAAGCGGATATGGTTCTTAATAAAAATCAATCAAATATGAATCGGCGGCGGAATGGTGATAGATACGAGTAGAATTACTTTTTTTTTGTTATAAGTGGCAAACGAGCAGACGAGCGGCCTGATGGAAAGCAGTCAACGTCGCCCATGGATATCTGCAACACCAGAGGTGTTACCTATACGTTGCCGATCTTGGAGAGCCCTGTTTACCCGTTTCTTGAAGTACCTTATGTCATAGCGCTGGAAACACCTGCACATCCTGCCGGTACTTTTTTGGATATCATGACGACGATAATTTAATGAACTAATAAATGACACTATACAACGTGATACTGAGGTTGAGGGAAGACGTCGAGTTACAACTACTATAGTATGGGAGGGAAGGGTGAAATTTCCTACTTATTTCCTCATGAAAATGCTCTGTTTCTCCCTTATTTCGGTCTACTTCCAGTCACAAATCTCAACGTCTGGCACCTCGGAGCGGTTGCGTTTGCCCAGGGGAGACCCGTATCGCATCGCCTCAAGGATAGTTTGGGTTGGGATAATAACTATTTAATCAATTCCAACGTAAATTTAACCGTGGAGGAACACATTTTATAGATCTAATAATAGGCAAGTCGGTGGAAATCGAGTTCTGTTGATACCCCCCCCTCCGGTACTGACTTGGTTTAACTTTACATCTCAAAACTTTTTTTGTAGGAGAACTGCGTTGCGAGACTTGCATCTTTTTACATGTAATGTTTTTGATGGGATCGAATAGTCCACTTCATCTTCACCCTCAGCATTTATGACTGCTAGTTTAACATCAGCATTACCCACGTTAGTCCAGTCAACACATAACTTATCTTTTATTGCCCAGCCATGGTGTTTATACACTTGTAAGGGCATAAATAATGTTAATTAAAACGATAATCAGTTTCACAATTTCCTGGAAATAGGTAGCTGGTTTGTAAATGATTTACAAGTTGCATGATGCATTTTGTGATGTCGTCCGACTGTTTTATAGGCGTTTTAGTTTAAAGAAATGAACAGACGATGTTTATGAGTTCTATGATAACCAGTACCATATAGTGCATTGGCGTTTAACTGTAACTCTTTTAAATAAATAAAATATAGTGAAGAAATAAAGAAGGTGTATTTTATAGTATATTTTATTAAATGCGACGTCATTCCATAACGCATGGATTCGTTTAATTATTTAAGTCTCATTTTTCGATAAAGAGATTTCTCAGTTCGACATAAGAAGTTTCGACGATATTATTACGCAATGGCGCTATAGTCAAAGAGACAGATATTTATTTATTTTTACCCGACTGCGGCGAAGCCCAAAGGAGGATTATGTGTTTGACCTGTATTTATGTATGTATATATGTATGTATGTATGTCCGTTCCTATGTCCACTTATAACTACTCAACGGTACAACCGATTTTGATAAATGATATAATCATTGGATTCGTTTTGATGGCGCGAGTGTCACTAAGTATGAAGTTCGTGAAAATAAACAAAATTTTATGCACTTTTAAAGTGCACCGCAGTCGGTTTTTTTTAGTAAAAATATTTAGTTATAATATATAACAAGTTTTTATTCAATTTCAGCACTACAGTACACTGTACTGGTAGTATAGGTAGCTATGTCTCTGTAATAAAATCTTACAAGTAAAATTTGACTTTCCGGTTTCCGATTGAGCTGAAACTTTGCAAAGATATTGTAAATCAGATAACAATGCAATATTATTATGAAATGAAGCTGATTTGATGATGGACCCGGATGGTAACTTCAGGATCAGGAGCCATGATCTTCACACAAGATAAATTCAACGTGTTTGGGATTATTTGATTAGTTTTGACTTGTAGTTTGGGCAACAAACACTTGTCTCATAAAAATATTTTCTGATAGAAAATTATTCGGCAATAGGTACTTTATCAGTGAAAATAATAATAATTTGATTATCCAGTTAGAATACAATCAGATTATATTCAGCACAGCATAATATGTGTCTGGTATAATAATCTAAGTACCTACATTATAGCAAAAGCATGTAAAATGTATGCATCATGAATTTCATTTTACACATTCCAAAGAAAATTATAGAAATGTTAAAGCGGAATGCCAAACATAATTACCATTTGCTAGAAGCAATGCCTTAGAGCATTTAGACTGGAGAAGCCTTTCATATTATTTCCCCTCTGCCAAAGGCGCAAGCACAATGTGCATGCAGATTATAAAAACTACTTCAATTAATCGATTATACGCAGTCTCGAAATCGTTCTCAGCGCATGACGAGCTCCGTGAAAATGCCGTTATGTGCTGTTTTTGGGTGCAAAAAACGTTCCACCACATCAAATCTACAAAAAGATGGATTATCATTTCACATGTAAGTAAATATTTGCTTTAACTTCACTATATTTACATTATTTTTGTATTAAACGCTTTATTTAAAGTTCGAAGCCAAGTATCGATTATATAAAATCGATTTGAAGACATTCATTTAGATCCTAACGGAAAGAACAAAATGGCGTCTATTTTGACGTTTGACGTCTCACCGTATTTCAGGTAATAAGGACTACTGTCTTCAACATTTTGTATGCAAACACAAGCCAATATGACACTTCGCAACATTTGTAGGGAAGCCAACTCTTACTTAATTGAAAAATGAACCTTGTGTCTACGGCTATAAGGTCGATTCGTTAAAAATTATATCAACTGATTTAAAGTGTACGTAAAGGTTAAAGTGTAGTGCTACGCTATTTGACGAATATTTTTTCGATAATAAGTGAATAATTTAATTTACTGTAAATATACAGTACTACATTAAATTGTTACCACTGAGCTTATTGATATCGGGTTTTACTCGTAAAGTATATCATAGTAGTAATGTTTATTTTTACTGACAGAAAACAATTCTTGTGAATAAATTGTACATAGTACCTAAACGTTATGAAGTCTTATTTTGATAAGCTCTATGGTGCTGAATTTAAAAATACATAAATAGATTATTTTTTTTTCACAATATAATTGTTATTTATGTGACTGGTGCATAATGAGTGAGAGGCATTAATACGAGCGTGGTTTTAATAAGAGGCATTAATAAGATCACATGAGTGATTTAATGCCTAATTAAGTACAGTCGCATACATAACTTTATTTACATGCATATCATAAGTTTTTTACAATATTAACAAATATGGCCTGCGTTTTCAAGTGGTACCTACTATTAACTTATTTGTAGGTATAAAACCTAAGTTTGAATAAAACACAAATAACTAATAAGAATTTAAAACTTTCATGTTTCAAATATTTGTTCTTTCTGTTTCTTATATGAATGGTGAGGTTTTATTAAAGCAAAGAAAAAAACCATGCATATTCCCTATTGTTCTTAAAGGTATTCTATAAAACGTAACCTCCCAGCCAGCACAAACCTTCTGAGTAAGTTTTCTTTAACAGCAGTCATAGAAACTAATTGCTGAATAAGACTACCGTAATTAGCTGGTTAAGCGCTTACCCAGATGTTATTCAAGCAGTTTGGGCACAAAATCATAGAGCTAATAGCTGTGTAATAGCAATGTAACAGTTGAATAAGTTTTGAATAATTGTACGACAAGCTGAGTATCTTCTGCATAAAAGCATTTTTTTCTTTTATGCAAGTATTACAGCTCTGTTATACAGACGATGAATGGATGATGAATGAACTGTATGCTTATGTCCTTCAAAGCTCAGATATTCAGATGATACACAGCGTTTTTATCAAGAAATGTCAAATTAAATTAAGTTGAAGTTGACAGATTCGAATACAAAAGTGCACGCATTTTTTTGGTGAGTGAATTAAATGGCGGAGTTATTAATGTCCCGGTAAGTAAATATTTTACCCTTATTGAATGCTTAAAGTGATAAATTGTAGGTGCGCATGCAACTTTACCGTGTATTTATATATACATTTCGTGTAAAATTTTCACGCGCCGACCTGATAAGCCGGGTTTTTAAGAAATAAACAACATTTCGTCTATTGGTTAGTTTTTACAAGTGAAATATTTTTATGTTGTATGCAATTTAAGGGTTCCAAAATAAACTTGGTATACTTTTTACAAGAATATTATACTGATTTCGTTATTATAATTGAGTATTCGAGTATAAAATTTCACATCAATTAATAGGTTATGTTATTCATTATGGCGACAATCATTATGAATAAAATCTGCTGGCACAGCGGCTATTCGTCTAATGTCTACATAACAGGCCTTATGTGTCCACTTATTCAGTTGTTCTCTGGTTGAAAGTGGTCTGCACACAACATATTTTCGATAACTGTTCTATAATCATACATACTCGTACTATAAAACAAACAAAGCCGCATAAACGCTGACAAATGTTCCAGAATAGTTCTTCTAGCTTAAAAAATGTCTACTTTTCTTAAATACCCAGCAAACTTCTGCATAAGAATCTGTTACTTTTGCTTTTACCACAGTTAGCTGCATAATGACAGTAATTTCGTAGTTAAAGCGGCATAAAGAAGTTATAACAGCTACCTTATTTCTGTTAAGTCACTATATGCTTCATAACAGAAACAAAGCCTACTTTATACAGCAGCTGTGTAATTGTCTAGATGTGGTGTGTAATACAGCTAAAAGAGAACAGCACCTCAATTATTCAGCACTATGCTTGATAATGACATCTTATACCAGTGTTATACAAAAGGCTACACAAACTCTTGAGTAACAGGTCTTTTTTTGCTGACTATTCAGCTTTAAGAAATAAAATCGGCAAATTACAGAACTAACTCAGCTAATAGTGTTATTATAGCAAAAAAAAACTTTAATACAGAACTTGGCAATACAAACAGCTTCTATACATATATAATAAAGCTTAACCCTGCATAAGGTGAAATTATTGGCCAGTTATCCGGCTTGTGTGCTGCCTGGGCTTGGTGGTACCTATTAGATATGTTAAATAGTGTTCATTTCGGATCCACCTAATTTCCTATAACCTAATTTATTACTGGTTTGATATTATTACGTTAAAGTAAACTGCTCCAGCTCTAGCAGGTTATTCCTCGAAATAGTTTTCGAAGTAGACCACATTGTAAAAATTTAACCAAACCTAATTGTGTAAGTATCGATAAAGAATACCTAGTCATATTGGTTTTTTATTTCTAATCAATTTTTATTATAACACTTTTATTAAAATTATACTTCGACTTAGTTGTTTAAAGTATAATGTTCATGTTTTAAATATAATTTTTTGAGATTCTAAGTGAAATAGAAAACCGAATTAAATGCAGTAGTAGCATATTTATAGTAGTATATTCAATTTTATAATCCAGTAAATTATTCCATAATTGACGAAATATTTTTATACGTACACCAAGGCGCCATCTTCTCCGTCTCGAAAAAATATCGATATCGATATACGCCAACCACTTCGCAGCCCAATAATCGGTTCGAATTTTAGGCGATTACGCCTACATCCTATGAAGCGAGTTGTGTATTTACTTGCTTTTTATTGCATTTTTTTGCATTAGTGTGAAAAGTTAAATTTGTGTTGTTGTATTTTTTTAGTATGAGTGCGTAGCAATGAGAGAGACTTTTGCATTTGTGGGTGGTTTTTTTATATGTGTGTTACCCTGCCCCCCTCTGAATGCGGCAGACTTTTTTGTTCGGAAAGATGCGTTGAAGGCGCCTCCTGTCTAAATGCTCTAAGAGCAATGCGCAAACGCAGTCGCAAACATGTCAAAGGTAGCGCTTACACATTAAATCACTGCCTAGGGATGGCCGAATGAGAAATATATATTCATGTAGTATCTTATCGATATTTCTAAATACTACTGTAATATATGATATATGTTTGTTTAGAGAAAAAATATTGATATAGCCAAGGACCATTAAAACAAGAGGACTGTCATTCTCCATACAAAAAGCTGTTCCCCGAATTTACAACGCCATCTATGTATAAGCTTGGTAAAAGCATTATATTATTTACAATTATTCAACTTTGCAAATGTGACACAGTATTTAAATGTTAGAATTTATTTATTATTAGCTGTTTACGAACTAATTGTTACTATACAATGTTTCTTTGTTCAATTATAACATCGTTAAATGTTTAGTTTTTTAGCGCCATGTTTTTGCCCGCAAATCCCGTAGCGGTCGGGTTACAATCCAAAGTATGGAGAATGACAGTCCTCTTGTTTTAATGGTCCTTGATATAGCCATATTTTTGCCTACTCTGCCTAGGTGCCAAAGTGCGAAAAGTATTGTCGCAAATAACAACGTACACTGTACAAAGCGGCTGATAGAAGTCTTTTTAGTTGCGTTCAAGACGAAGGAACTGGACACACTAAAGATTGGAGATCGGATTGGTCGGGTCGTGCTAGCTACGACGTACCTATGTACTTACAAGCTTGACATTGCACAGTAGGGATGTTACGAAGGTGGTTTTATCCGAACCGAAACGAAACCGGAGATTTTAAATTTGTTTTAACGAAACCGAAACCGAAATCGGAACCGAAACCGAAACCGGAACCGTGAAGATGGAGTGTTGTGTAGACCAGTGTTTTTCAACGTGTGGGCCGCGACCCCCTGGGGGGTCGCGAAGCTTCTTTAGGGGGATCGCATGAGGTCGAGAGGATTACCTACTTCAGTAAAAAACATTATAAATATTAAAAAGATAGATTTCATGTATGTCATACATGATCAAAAAGCGAAGGGTCGAGGGGGTCGCGAAGTATTTTTTCATACTAGGTGTCATCAAAAAAGTTGAAAACCACTGCACTAAATCAACACCAAATTGCAGGTTTAAAATTTTTACACACCTAAAATAGTTTTTTTATAATGGTTTATAATATTATCTATCTACGATTTATCCTGTAATTAGGTGAAGTTCTATAATTAGGTATAAGAAAAATCAGTAACTTTCATATTTTTAGTAACAATATTTTACTTGTAAGCATAAAGAATACGTAGAACGTAAGTAATACTTACTTACTAAGTATGAAATGGAGAACGCAAGAATGCACTTGGCCGTATTTGCGTCAACTTCGATAAAGTATGTCCAAATAGCACTTGGTCCCAGTTACACTCAATCACATGACATGAGTTAAATCAAAACAAAACACAACACACTGATTCATTCCCTGCCGTGCACCAACCAAAACAATAATGAATGTAAATAATCGTCGCAGAACACGTGGGGTGATTCCTGGAGAGACAAGCACAAACCTATTTGTCTAGGCACGCGCCGCGCAATGCGGCCGCTGGGCTTCGAGTTTCGGTATAACCTTCGCTTGAAATTAATCGGAACCGAAACGAAACCGGAGGTGTGAAATCAACCGAAAGTTTCGGTATATCCGAACCGAAACCGAAACTTCGTAACATCCCTATTGCACAGTATTATAGAAGTCTAATATTAAATATACCGAGACACAAAATATCGACGGTGTATATCGATATCGATTGTTTTCTAAAGAAGATATCAAAATTTTGATATATCGATATTTTTTCCCAAGCCTATTACCTACTGCCACTTTATTCTAAACGGTCATAAGATTACATACTTTAAAAAGCATACGGGATTTTTTGAAAATAAGGGTATTAGTGAGTGTTCTTAATGAAAAGATCGTAACTAGTTCGTCTTTTGCGTTGTTTTGAGCTGTTCAGTACTGACAGCTAACACGGTACAAATATGTGCAATGCCAGTGTTTCGGTGTCTTGCACGATTTACTGGCCTAACCCAGCCCAGGGATGGGTTTGGGAAGTGATTAATTAAGCATGCTCGATTCACGATGCAGCATCAATTATACATACTTTCTTAATAGAAGAGCACAAAACTTCACGGGGCACCTAAATATTTCATTACTGTCCTTTTTGACAAGTAAATGTGAAATGCATCTGTTCAGTTTGGGTTGAATAGGAATATATGAGTGAGGGTTTTTGAATCGATTATTTTAGCTTACACACACACACACACACACACACACACACACACGCACACACACACAGAGAGAGAGAGAGACACACACACACACACACACACAGAGAGAGAGAGACACACACACACGCACGCACGGACGCACGCACGCACATCGAGTTTTCGTGGCAATACGACAGTATGATAATTTCAACTTGGTAACGAGGGATTGATGATGGATTCAGAGGGCCAGTGGCTGACTTAAAATGACTTAAAAAAAAGTTACTTTAAAAGTTTCTTATATAGTAAATTGAAGTCCGCCTCTGTCCCTTGTGCTTCCCACAAATCTATCACGATCAGTCAGTCGGCGCCGGCGCCGCGAGCGTGTTTATGCAAATACGACTAATTCCATATTGCACCTACTGTTTCAAATTGCATCTGACGATTGTACGCTTTAACATGATTGATTTAAGGTTTATAGTTGTTTGTAAAAACAATTGGTTAAAGTGATGTCCACATATAAACTTGTTTACATAAAGGAAAAATATCGTATCCTAAAAGCAGGGAACAGCGAAAACTCGACCCAAGAGTTATTTTTCCTAGAGCATCATTACTCCGATATTTCATTATTTTAGTCCGCTTTGTATTGACCTCGAGGTCGCCAACTGGTATAGGATGGATTCCCTTGGTACAGTTGTATATTGGGTCAATTTGAGCTGATTTAGCCCGGTAGCCATGAACCCCCCCCTGGTGGGTAGGGAGGGGGGGCACTCAAAGTAACACTTTACCTTGCTTCGAACAAAAAATTCTATTGACTTCAATTTGCCTACCACCTCGTGTTTGGTATCATTTTCGTATAAATCAAGGACGAGGAATTCAATTTCGATATAATTTGTATGAAGTTTCATACAAAAAAACTCAGATTTTGATGAAAATATGAAAATTACACTTCACTTTTTTGAACAAAAAGGTGTATATTGAAAAAAATATGAGGGTTTTTGAGTGTAAAAAAATACTCTTAGACTGGAAATTTTATCAGCTTTAATATAATATATATTTTATGTAACCTTATCATACAACCTCAACCTGGAAAAAAATCAAACGTGCTACGCGATAGTCGCGAAGTTATTTTTCAACCCGTCTCTCTCACAGAAGGTCACATAATGTATATGTAGTACATGCATCATATTTCAGAAATGCATAAGTGAGCAAGAAAAATAAAAAAATGTACTTATTTTCCGAGCTTCCATTATAAGTTGGTTTTTTCATACAAAATACATGAATTACCAACTTAACTTTGCTGGTGACCTGTGCTTATAGTGTGATAAATCATGAAAATATATTTGCTTTAGATCAAAACTCAAAAATATGTGTGTAACTATACTATAGTTGGGTATTAAAAACGTGTTTTACACTATATTATCGTATACCTATTATTGAATTATATCATTGTTTAATGAAATCAAACCAAATACGTAAAGAAAATCGTAGTTGACTTTTTATTTGATTCACCACTCGAGGTGGCATTTCCCACCACAATTGCACAGTTCAATGCACTTTAAAGATCTTTTTTGACAGTTGCACCTGCCCTTGTAACGTGTCTTGCACTTGCACCTAACGAGTTCCGTAGGTAGTCCACTATGGCGTAAAGTTGTTGTTATGGGAATCCATCTCCCAGCCCCAATCTGCTGGACCTGCCAAATTTTGAATGGGCACCACTGTTTGGCCCCATGGGTGTATACCCTGGTAAAAGACCCTTAACAGATGCTGTTGAAAACTGGCTTCTGTTGGAAAAGTATATTCTGGCTGTCGATCTTTTATTGAAAATAGTTATTTCCTTTCGAAACTCATTAAATTATGTACAATGGCTTGACCCGAAATAATTTTACGTAATTTACGTCTAAATATGTCGTTACAATTCAAGCGACGCTCGTTTCGTTTATTGACTTATTGTACATTGTAATGATAGATTTCTGAATCAATGGTTCGGCGTCTTCAATATTTCCATCCGCCAGCATGTGGGAATCAAAAGTTGCAGATGGAAAAGGATTCCATATTTCGAAGGCAGTTTTCTTTCCTCTCCCGTTGAATGCTGGCTCAGTGTCGCATCCAGTTAAAGCATAGAATATTGGCAATGCTCTGGCTTTTTCTGGACCTGGAATAATACAAGATTAAGATGTTGACACGACAAGACACGGGTATGCACTAGGGTATGCAGTACCGGTACCATTCCGGAGTACCGGGATTTTCGGTACTGGACGATAATGGAACCGGGATTTCCCGGGATTTTCGGTACTTTCGGGACAGGTCTTCTATAACTTTGTCGGTCGATACTCGATGCTTTAGTCAGATGAGATTTCGTTGGAGTTTTAGTACGTTTTTTAATAAAACGACTACACTTCGCAGCTAAACTACTTTTATTGATATATTTGCTATATAATTCAATTTCCAAATCAAAAGTATCCTTTGTTTCAATCCAGGACTTGTTCTGCTTACATGCCAAATTTCAGCTTGATCCATCCGGTTGTTACTCCGTTATTTAGTAACAAACATCTAAACATCTTCACAAACTTTCTCATTTAAGTATAATTTTAGTGTGAAGATTTTCGAACGTTAAAAGTTAAAATATACAATTTAATATAACACGTGGTTTTAATACATAGAGTACGCTCTCCAGGACAGTAGTTGACAGTGCATTTTAAAATAGTCCAGTTGCACGCAAATCAAAAATCCGATAGCAAATCAGGTAGTAAGCCACAATACATACTCCAATAATATAACTAGCTTTTGCTCGCGACTTCGTCCGTGTTAAATTTGAATATCGTGTGCCGAATTTGAAGTTACCTGGAACGGCGGTAAAACTTATGATTTTGACTAATGTGAGTGGTTAGTGGTTACAGATGCACATATTTTACCGCAGGCTAATAGTAGTACGCCTATACATTGTTACCTAAGGCACGTTAAAGTGGCCGTGCGCGAGGGAGTCCCCCCTAAGCAATCACGTCTCTTAACCCCGCCTAGGGATGAAATAAAAACAGTGACGGTATTGTAATTAAGAGTCTAAACATGATATTTCAAACATCTTACTTAAAAAAATCGTAGGGTCCCGATACAAATTTTCAACCCCCATTTAAACCCCTTAGAGGATTAATTTTGAAAAACGCTGAAATTGCTTTTCTTGTATACTAATGAAGAGTCTAACCATGATATTTCAAACCACTTACTTAAAAAGATCGTAGAGTCCCAATACAAACTTTCAACCCCCGTTTAAACTACTTAAAACACCTTTTTTTTTTAATTTATCCAAATAAAAAAAAAGGTGAAATTACTTTTCATTTATTTTAATGAAGAGTCATGAAGTTTCAAACCTCTTACTTCAAAAATCGCAGACTCCATACAACTGTTTAACCCCTTAGGAGGTGAATTTTGAAAAATCCTCTCTTAGTGCACCTCTAGACCTTATTAGGATCCTACGTGCCAGATTTGAAATTTCTAGAACCAGCGGTTTGGCCTGTGCGTTGATATATAAACTTTCAACCCCCATTAAAACCCCTTAGAGAATGAATATCGAAAAACGGTGAAATCACTTTTCTTGTAATCTAATAAAGAGTCTAAACATGAGGTTTCAAACCTCTTACTTCCAAAATCGTAGACTCTCCATATAAACTTTGAACCCCTTAGAGGGTGAATTTTGAAAAATACTTTCTTAGTGCACCCCTAGACCTTATAAGGAACCTACATGCTAAATTTGGAATTCCTAGGATCAGCGGTTTGGGCTGTGCGTTGATATGTCAGTCAGTCAGTCAGTTTCTTCTTTTATATATTTAGATAAGCGTTAATGACTATCAAGGTCTTCGACGATCGAAAAGCGATGACTGAATGACTACCTGGTCTACCTGCGCGGCACGGGGTTGCGGACCCGCGGGGCTGGCGGGGGTGAGTGAGCCGCCGCCGATCGCCGTGACCACGGCTGCTAGCCGTGTTTGGTTAAAAATGAGCAACGCTCTTGTTCGTTTCAAATTATACGTCTTTTGTTCGCGAAAATTAATTAAAAATGCTCCTCTAATGTGTTTCCCGAAAGTCCCGAAAGTACCGGGATTTTTATTTTGACGTCCCGGTTCTTTGCTCGACTGAAAATCCCGGGAAATCCCGGTACTTTCGGTTCCGGTATTTCCCGGGAGCAAACCCTAGTATGCACAAATAGGTACTAGAATACCTAAAGGATGAGGCAATTTCTTACGTGATAGTGAGAACCAATAAGAACTCTTCCTTAGTGCAACATAAGGATGTTGCACTTAGCTTATCTTACTATAAAAGTGCCAACTGAAAAAAAGAGCTAACCCTTGCAACCATGAAAAGGGCCGACACAAGAATGCGCTATTCTTTAGGTATTCTAGTATTTGTGCTCACTCGTGTTTTGTCGTGTCAGCTTCTTAATCTTGTACTATTCCAGGTCCTGAAAAAGCCAGAGCATTGCCAATATTCCATGCTTTAACTGGATGCGACACTGTGTCAATGTTCAATGGGAGAGGAAAGACAACTGCCTTCGAAGCATGGAATCTTTTCCATATGTAACCTCTGGTTCCACATGCTGGCAGATGGAAAACCTGAAGACACAGAACCATTGATTCAGAAATCTATCATTATAATGACAACACATCACACTAATATTATACATTTGAAAGTTTGTGAAGATGTGTGGATGTTTGAAAATTCGGATGTTAGTTTCTAAATTACGGGGTAACAACTAGGTGGATTGAGCTGAAATTTGGCATGCAAGTAGACCAAGTTCTGGATTGATACATAGGACTTTTTACCCCGGTAAAGGGTTCCCTTGGGACAGTAACGGTAACAATGCGGGCGAAGCCACGGGTAAATGCAAGTGTACAATAAGTCAGTAGTAAATGAATCCAGCGTCGCTTGAATTGCAACTACGTATTTAGACGTAAATTACGTAAAAATATTTCAGATTCAGCCATTGTACGTTCACGGACTTTAGTTGTTAAGCTATTTAGGGTTTAGCATAATTTTCTCGTGTACCTAATACACAATCTATGACACGACTAATGTAATTTGAACCCTAAATTGCCAAACAAAAAGTCCGTGAGCGTACATCGTTGAAGGAACTTTTTTTCAATAAAAGATCTACTTACAGCCAGAATATATTTCTCCAACAGAAGCCAGTTTTCAGCAGCATCTGTTTAAGGGCCGTTTACCAGGGATACACTCATGGGGCCAAACAGTGGTGCCCATTCAAAATTTGGCAGGTCCAGCAGATTGGGGCTGGGAGATGGATTCCCATAACAACAACTTTACGCCATAGTGGACTACCTACGGAACTCGTTAGGTGCAAGTGCAAGACACGTTACAGGGGCAGGTGCAACTGTCAAAAAAAATCCTTAAAGTGCATTGAACTGTGCAATTGTGGTGGGAAATGCCACCTCGAGTGGTGAATCAAATAAAAAGTCAACTACGATTTTCTTTACGTATTTGGTTTGATTTCATTAAACAATGATATAATTCAATAATAGGTATACGATAATATAGTGTAAAACACGTTTTTAATACCCAACTATAGTATAGTTACACACATATTTTTGAGTTTTGATCTAAAGCAAATATATTTTCATGATTTATCACACTATAAGCACAGGTCACCAGCAAAGTTAAGTTGGTAATTCATGTATTTTGTATGAAAAAACCAACTTATAATGGAAGCTCGGAAAATAAGTACATTTTTTTATTTTTCTTGCTCACTTATGCATTTCTGAAATATGATGCATGTATACATATACATTATGTGACCTTCTGTGAGAGAGACGGGTTGAAAAAATAACTTCGTGACTATCGCGTAGCACGTTTGATTTTTTTCCAGGTTGAGATTGTATGATAAGGTTACATAAAATATATATTATATTAAAGCTGATAAAATTTCCAGTCTAAGAGTATTTTTTTACACTCAAAAACCCTCATATTTTTAACAATATACACCTTTTTGTTCAAAAAAGTGAAGTTTAATTTTCATATTTTCATCAAAATCTGAGTTTTTTTGTATGAAACTTCATACAAATTATATCGAAATTGAATTCCTCGTCCTTGATTTATACGAAAATGATACCAAACACGAGGTGGTAGGCAAATTGAAGTCAATAGAATTTTTTGTTCGAAGCAAGGTAAAGCGTCAGTTTGAGTGCCCCCCCTCCCTACCCACCAGGGGGGGGTTCATGGCTACCGGGCTAAATCAGCTCAAATTGACCCAATATACAACTGTACCAAGGGAATCTATCCTATACCAGTTGGCGACCTCCCCATACATTGGATGTCAATACAAAGCGGACTATTTTAAGCACTTTATTTCCATTGATTGATAACTATGCCGCACAAGATATACTCGGAAATATAATTAGGAGAGTTTTGTGTTATGTTCTAAAAAAATCAGCGAGACAAAGGTCTAAATTTATCAAATCCTGGACTTTTCAGAATTTTGTAGTATATGCCCTAGAAGTAAAACAACATTCTGCGTTCTAATCCAATAAAACCCTAAAAAGTACAAATGAATAAAGTTTAGAAAGTTAAAAGGTAACATAATATTGCGACAAAAGTAATTTTCAAGAAGCCGCTCAATACCGATCGATACATAAACCGTTGCGCCCACGCCATCGACACGAGCCGATGAAAATCCCCCGTAATCGATCGTAAACCATCTCTGTGAAGTGTTTCACACTTACGCTTTCGATGGAGATGCGATTTGTCGAACAAATTATGGGCTTCTGTAATCTACTGCGACTGATTGAAGCGCAATGACCGAGACCCCTTACACTCGTACGCCAAGACACTATAGCACAGATTAGAGAATATAACCAGATATTTCACCATTGCGCGTTTACATAAAAAAAAAACAAGAATTCCCACGCTCGCCACTAAACAATAGAGTCGTTCGACGGGCGCGCAAAGCCCCCACCCACAACCACAGCACAGCACGGTAAACTTCACGCAGTACAGTACGTTTCCCTACTACTCGTTCGTCCTTTGATATTGGCCGATCGGCCGGCATCAACAGCGTTTGCGTACTGCGTTAATTATATTGTGCCACTGTGACGTTTCTTCTGCCAGCGTACAGATCGGCTACGCCCACCGCGCGGGAAGCCAAAATCGAGTGAAATACACCTGACTATAAGTCGTTGCGCCAGAGGAGTAAAGTAGGTAAGTGATCTGCTGACCTGCCATTAAGCCTAAGCTTATTTTCTCAGTCGATCTTCTTTGCGGAGTCGTAGTGATCTGCTGCTATAGTCGTATGTACGAGTATAACTTAATTGAGAGCGGAGGTTATGTTATGAGCGAGGCGCGGGTTGACCAGTGGAGTTTATTCTACTACAATCTTGCATTATTGTGTCGTCTGTACTTTTTGCGCAATATTTTTCTAGAAAAATATTAAACACTGTAGTTAACCTTCTGTTTACCCGTATTTTGGTTCATAATCATATTCTGGTCATTTCCTGAGCGAAGAAAGTGGGTGAAAAACATTGACTTGAACTCAATATGTTGCGCGTGTTAGGGCAAGGCAGTGTTCAATACAATCGCTACAATTATTGTGCACAAGCATTAGTACATTACTACAGAGGCCGGGAAGTAAGGGGTTGCCGACCGAGTACATATAGATAGTTACGAGGCTGGCAACCCCATTTCACGCCAAGGTATAGTGCTTGTCTCAAATATGCAATGAAATAAATTAAAAACACTCCCAAAAATCTAACCTTATTTTCTAGAGACTCTAAAAGTAAAGAAGACAAAATAGAATTACAAAATGAAACATTTTCAATTTGCTTTCCAAAAACTGTTTCAGTATACATTTTTACCACGAATATTCAGATGATTTTTTTTTTTAATGTGCATTCTTGTAGTTAAATTTGCATAATTATTGGAAACTGTTTATAATGTGTTATTTGTTATGTTCATGTCGATTTTATATAAATAAAACTGCAAATTATAGCAAACATCGTGTATTGTTTTTTTTAATGGCTCAACGCCGTGATCAAATACAAATAAATTTGGAATGGAAATTAAAAAAAAAAACGGTCAAGTGCGAGTCGGACTCGCGCACCGAGGGTTCCCTACAAATTCATAAGTAGATACGCGAATAGTACAAGAAAAACTGTATGTCGATTAGTGTAGTAGGAGCAAATAAGTATATGTTATGATTTTTGCAAATTTGTAAAAAACAGTGCAAGTTAGGAAAACAATTATATTTTTCCTGTAATGCTTAGAACCTGACGAGTAATGATTCTATTTAATAGCAAGAGGACCATTCAATCAAGAGGACTGTCATTCTCCGTTCCCCGAATTCACAACGCTATCTATGTATAAGCTTGGTAAAATAATTATTTACAATTATTCAACTTTGCAAACGTGACACAGTATTTAAATGTTAGAATTTATTTATTATTAGCTGTTTACGAACTAATTGTTACTATACTATGTTTCTTTGTTCAATTATAACATCGTTAAATGTTTAGTGTTTTAGCGCCATCTAGTTTTTGCCTGGAAATCCCCTAGCGTGAAACAGGGCATCGCTTAGTTTTGCTACTCGCCGCTAGGCGAAGGTTTTTAAGTTTTTGTAACTTTCTAAAAAAGAATTAAAGTTAGCAAGACCGTTCTATTTTTCCTGTAATATTCAGGTTGATATTTATAATTAGTAATTATGACACATTTTTCTGATCAGTAACTTCGGAGATAATAGGGGGGGAATGGTACATAAAAATGTATAAATCAAAAACTACTTATTTAAGAAAAAAAATAAAAATGGTGTTTTAATCTACAAATGAAGCCCTTTCATTTACCCCACTCAATATAATAGCCCTACTTTCAATTTTCAAAATCCCATTACGGAGCCTTTAAAAAAAAAGTAAAAAAGGTACAAGATATTTTTTATGTCCAATAAGCTCGGGTTAGCTACTTTTAACACTATTCCAAATTTCAAATCGATAGCAGCAGTAGTTCCTGAGATATTTGGCTGTGACAGACGGACAGACAGACAGACAGACAGACAGACAGACAGACAGACAGAGTCGCACCATAAGGGTTCCTTTTTTACCATTTTGGTACGGAACCCTAAAAAAAACACATTGCAGGCAATGTTTTATGAAATTCCATTAAATGCCAAGCGTCAAGCCGCACCGGAAACGAGGTACTTTGCGGCCTATTATAAGGCACGTAATGTCAACATTTCATTGCAGGTTGGCCGCCTATGGCAAACTCCTCTCTAGACTAGATGAAAGATGGCGTACGAAAGAGAATAGATGTCTCATTTCCACGTCAGCCCTCAACCATGCCATTGCAGTGGTAGATTTATGTCGGCCATCATGTTTTATGCCCAACTAACGGTGAGCGCGGGCCGTATTAGACAACTGTTAACTTCGACTGGTCTAACGAGCCTATTAATAAATGACTTGTTAAGGCTCATTTTCCTCTCACGCTGTCCGTTGGCAGTCAATCTGGACTCTGGACTAATGCGAGGTAAGGTAAATACAAATCTCGGATTGATATTCTATTAGAAGAGAAAAGTTGAAAAATTACTAATCTTATTTACTTCCATGAAACAATTAGGTTGCTTTATTGCTTAAAGTGTCTAATCCAGAAGCTTGTAATGAAAGATGCGTTCAACCACCTTTTATAGTTGCAGACACCCATTTCTGTCTTTATGTCATACAAATAATTATAATCAAAGACTTCTATAAAATAGGTATTCCCTTTTTCGAGCTTACCGAACATTTAACCATAAGTCAACGTACAGTAAGGTATCATTTGTAATCACATGAATGATGAGTTAAGATGTTGCGAAAGCGGTCCCACGTTATCCATTGTTTTAAGGAGAAACGCAGTAACTGAGTAGGATATCCTTATATAGTTAGCACCTTTATTCTAGCAGTAATGCTTGTTCCATTGCATTGTAACTCTATCAACGTGTTTTACGGCGCGTTTATCATACTGAAGCCTTTATGGGTTGATTTGTAATTTTGTCCAGGGGTTAATTTGAGGAACGAGCTATGGATAGAAGCGGAAGAGACAGATGTTAATGAAATTGTAGGTAACTTTAACAATAATCGTAATTTGTGTTTGGAAATAATTGACAACCTTTCATTTTTTTGAGCCTTTGATTTTATTGGTTCTCTGTATTTGGTTTGAAAACACGAATACGCTGATAGTTTATTTGTTTCACGAGGGTTTGTATTTAATTTATAATTAATATATTAATTTTTACTCATTCTAAAAGAGCGTAACTACAGTTACGGCAGAATAGACCATTACTTTAGTCTTATCGCGATCGAAAAACATCGATAGTATACATTGACAATGTCAAATTCAAAATTATGACAGCTTATTTTTTCTGTGGCAAAAGGCACTGGCATTTCATCTATTGTGCCGTAGAACTGGTAAAATGAGAATATATTTTTTATTCTTTTGTATTTTTTATATTAAGCAATATATAAAAATTATAAAAATAGTGTACTGCTCAGGAGGCAAAATGCTTTCGAATCCTTTATACATTTTGAAGTGTTCTTGAAATGAAATGTTGTCAATTGGAATAATACATTATTTACGTTAGGCAATATTAACTGTAGACTTTAAGTATAATTTGTTCAATCGAATAATACTGATATAACCATTATTCCTTTCAAATAGCCTCTCCCCTAGATTCCCATTCATCTCTGTCCAGAATAGTTATCACGGCCATGAGGTACCTGCTAGGTAGGTACTTCTCTCTAGTGGCGTCAAAGATACCTTCGGGCACTCCTTACATGTTCCTTAACAGTAGTACTTATAGGTGCTCAAATGCCTAAGTAATACTCGTATTTGGCAAACCGATACTGCTAAGCCAGGATACTGCTTCTGAGTCATTAACACGATCGATGCATTGAATTCGTTACGCTTACGATTTTATACGAACGTTCACGTGCCATCTTACTCTTTCACCGAAATTGTGACTTCTTAATTTTCAACCGTTTGATGAGTTTTGGATGATCTTCGCAACGTTCCGTGCTGCATGGGTTGGCATAAATAAATATGGCCGGCGGCGGCAGTAAACCCGGCTCACGCGTAATGCCTGTCCGTCGCACTCGCAGACCGCTTTATCATCACTTCTACCGTGAAACAATTACCGCGCCGAGCCAAGACATCTCAATATTAATATGGTACTAAGATAGGCTTTATACAAAAAAGATGCGAATCATCGCACGTAGTACCTACCTACTTCTGGAATATCTTACCGCACTGGAAATTGTCATGTCTATAGTTTGTTCTTTTAGGTGTTTAGGAAAAGTTATACAAGAAACCCACGTGACTCGAGTCATTCAGCCAATCAAAGTAACGCTTTGTATCTGTGGCTGTGGCACAATACCACTGGCTGAACGACCGGAGTCACGTAGTTTTTGGTTTACCTTTACCTAAATAACTAAAAGAACAAACTATAGTGGTTGTTAAATATATTCATATTTATTTTGGAAAACGGCGATATGGCAAATGCCAAGGATTTGTGGTTTAATTAATATATAAGGTCCTAATTTATTAGTTGCAGATATTTTAACACATTATACTTTACATTAAAATAATTAACTTTAAATAGAAATGAAGAAATCTTTTCATATAACTTTTTTGATTTCGTTTACCTAACAAAAAAATTAATTATAATTTCGTCTAAAAAAATTCACCATGTGCATTATCACATGTCACAATAACACTATCTGTCATGTCAACAATTATTTGTCGTAAATGTCGTAACGGTTCGGCGGGAAAACTGCAAATGTCATTAGGATGGGATTTATCGACGTGAAGTGGCCAGTTACAGCTACTAGAATTGTTCAATGAGTTTTCATTTAGTTATCACATTAACAGGGTGTTATTACGTAGAAAACTTGTTTTTCCTTTTTCTCCTAAAAAACATCGTGAAAGCTATAATGTTTCATGCTTTAATATACTCCAGAGACCGACTACTATCAGCTGTAAAAATATCTGCAACTAATAAATTAGGACCTTATATAAAGACATTATACTATTTAACTCGTTAATTTTACACTCGTATTAATCTACTTTACGAGACCCTAAGGCCTAAACCCTATTTAGGTAGCTTTTACCGACAATGCGTCGCAGGCAGATCCTTGCTAGCGGAAGACGGAAAATTGTGTACAGACCACGCTGGATGATAAGGGATGCATTCACATCGCATGTTTAATGAGTTAGGACATCTGGGTCGCGATCTGAGACATTTTAGCACCCTAGGTATGAAACGAGTGTCACTCATGTAAGATTACTTGTCGAAAATGATAACATTTTAGGGTAATATTGCTATTGTAAGTCACTCAAGATATTACTTTGGTCTCTGCTGTCAAGACAAAAATTAAAAAAGAATGGTTTGACACTGACAGCTTCAATTTTGGGATAATAAAATATAGCGCGCTAAGCGAAGAGGCATTTGTTTTAAAAATGCAGATTTTCATTGTATTGAATCCTGTAAATACTTAATGCCTAATTACTGTTTAAAGAAATATAAAGTACATGACATATGTCGAGCTTGAAAATGGTATAGAGTGTTTTTGGTTACTAAAGGTAAATCTGTACGACGTAGGTAAGATGTTTTGTGATAGTTTGATTTGATATGTACTAATGATTGATTTGTGTGTTGTTACATATGATCCATAATTCCATAACAATGAGAAATACAAAGTCAAGATAAAGAACGAGCGGTTTCATTCCTCTTCGAGGTGATGTTTCTTTCAAATTCAGAAGAGGTATCACTACGTGCCGTTGTGATCGCTTTAAGCCATTCTAGATAAGTATAAAGAAAATGAGGTGAGTTACTGTTGGCGAATTATTTGATTTTTGCTATATTTAAACCATGTTCACGTTGATCTGGGTCCCGTGATACAAGGTCACGCGGGTCAGATGACAGTTATTTAAGGTAACCTCACCTGTTGACTCTGGGTCCATGGTCAAAGGTCAAATAGTTAAAACAAACGAAAATAACTCTTGGATGAAGATAATATCCATTATAGTTTCAGGTGCAATTTAAATTATCATATTTGAACATTTTTCTTTGCTATTGCCGGTATTATATGTTTCAAAGATTTAATTTCATTTAAATAATGGTAAGATATACCATGGCTGGTTTTAACACATATATGATTCATTTTGGTATATAACTGCAAATATGTAAGGCTACTACAATAAGAAAAAAATGTTCACTGAAGTTACAGTTAGATTCAATTTCATCGCACTACTTATATTTTGTTGATAGGTTGCTCATGACCTATAATGAAAATTTGCAAATATTTATGATACAGAAAAGATTAATTAAGGTGTATGGCAGGTGGCATTACAAAGTATAGTAAAAATGAAATCAAGAATGATTCATCAAAACATAACTTAAGTAACATAACTTAAGTAATGACATTGCTACATCCAAGGAAAGCACTACCCTTAGAGAAAGTTTACATATTATTCAATTGGAAGTTGTTGAAATCACATAATACTTTCAAGCTGATACCATAATGGCACATTATAATTTGCAATGTTTTGGATTCCCCTGAGAGTCCTTATGAAATAGATTTAAACTGAAACAATTATTTGTGTACTGGTTAGTAACAGTGATTATGAAAGTTGTCCCACTAAAATAAAATTAAGTTATTAAGTATAATTGCTTCAATTTGATCTAGATTTTGAAATAATTAAAAGTAGGTTATGAGGCCACTCAAAATTTTAACTTGTTGATGAACAAATGATTTTATTATTATATGATTTATATGTATCAGATTACTAAAATACATGATGGTTGAGTCTAGTAAAAATGTCAGATACTCATTTGAATTAAGACCATATAATATCATGAGCATTGGAACAGACAGACAAAAACAAAAAGAGACAGGACAACCTAACTGGTTTTGAATTGAAATCTCAAACCCGGCTAGAGATAGAAGGGCATAGATTGTTGAATTTCAGCTGTCATTGTTTTATTATTATTACCATTTTAATGCATATGGCCAACTTAATGCCTTAAGAAATTCGGTACCAGTCAGCTAGAAAAGATAAATATTAAATGCAGGTTATTATATGTTTTACTCTGAGACATGCAGTTAGTGAAATTATATAATTAGGTTATTTACAGTTTTATCTGTTGACAAGTGTTTCCTACAAATAATATTAACATTTATTATGTGATGTATCAAGGGTTTATTTTAAAGGCGTCTACGTGTTGTGTGAATGTTTCTTACAGAGTTTTGCTGTAAGGAGATGTCCAAGGTCAAAAAGTTGACCATCACCAAAGACTACATGTGTGTGCTGGGGCAGGACAGGATGACACAAATTATGGGCCAGGCGTTGACTGGTAACTAACAGATCTACAAAATGGTGTATTCACATGGGACGGTCAAGGTACTGTAACAATTTTAGTTAATTATATTTTAAAGCGGAAAACAGCTACTCATGAGATACTGGGTTTCCAAATGATTAATTCAGGATAAGTAGAAGAAAATGATTATTCAACAAAAATATGCGCTAATAATGGTAAAAGGAAATGTATAGGTATAGGTGATGATACTCAGTCGTACAGGACTGAACTGATCACAGGAAGACATTATTATTGTGGACTAGCATTTTCCCGCGGCTTCGCCCGCGTTGTTACCGTTATTGTCCCAAAGGAACTCTTTACCGGGATATAAGGTATTCTATGATTCAATCCAGGACTTGGACTATTTACATGCCAAATTTCAGCTTGATCCATCCAGTTGTTATCCCCTTATTAAGTAACAAACATCCAAACATTTAAACATCCAAACATCCTCACAAACTTTCGCATTTATAATATTAGTGTAATATATCTTGATAGCCACTCTGGGCGACTGAATTAGCGATCCTGGTTCTATGAATGTTCAGTCTGTAATATTTCAATACGACAAAACTGAGGAAACTGTTTATGCCCTATGAGTTGAATTGGAGGAAATGGTTATTTATGCGGATATTGATATTTTCTTGTTTGTGCAATTAACTAACGGATATGCATTTGGATCAAGTGTTTTGGTTCGGTTTGGGGTCTACATTTGCGAAGTACCTGCAGCCTTCAATCATCAAGGCGCGTGTAGGGTGCGTTTGCGGGTCAGTCACTGACGCCTAATAGCGGTAGAGCGAAATGTTAATAATGTTGTTAAGGTTTATTATCTGTCGCTAGGTGCGATCATCGATATCCATGCAACATGTGCATCTGTTGGTTTAGCAAGCGCGTTGTCGGCGCCGGCGCGAAAGTACACTTGAACAGGCTGTGATTATTGAAAGAGGGTTACCAGAATAAAAAAAAAAAATGTGGCGGGTGCCCAAAATAAGTCAATTGATATATTACATTTTTAAATGTTTGTAATCATAGGACAATCATCTGGTCAGACTTAAGGATGAATATAAGAGTAAAGACGCAAATAACTTAAAGGTTAATATCATAAATACTAGGTTTCAATAAATATAGACTTTAATAAAAAGCTAGACGTTGGAGAGTGGTTATTTTGGTATGGTCATTGATTGTTTTAGTTTTACTAGGTGTTAATTTTCGTAACTTTACTGTAGCTAATCTTTTTATAGTATTGAGTTCACAGGTATACGTGTTTCTTCTATGTCAATGTATTCTATGATTGGTGCATTATGGACTGTTTACGTGCCTTCATGCATTATGTACATCATGCGTTATGATTCGTTGTTCGGTAGGTACTATTTGAGAACCACCAACAATTCAAGTCTGTCAGTTAATTCAAGGACTATCGCTGTAAAAACATTTAATCAGGCGATCCCATTGATCTAAGCAAATAAACAAAGTGTAGCATGTCGTTTCTTACCTTACCGCCGATTAATTATGCAATGTCTAAATAGGTATTTAACGTTCCATGTCATTGTCCGGTTAATAAATGTTAGTAGTCTTACCGGACTCGACCTGGTTCCAAAATTGACCAAAGACTATAAAAAAAAGGTGAATAGACATTTATCCTGATGCCAGGCGACAAAGGTCCGATATTGCGAAAGTTATAGGCAGACTTAGATACTAGCTAGCGCTAATATAACAGATTTCTGAAAATATAAATGTTCTACCTATTGAAAATACTGTAATGACTAGTGATTGCTTTATTCATCTAATGGGAACTAGTATTAAGAGTATAGTTCGTTATTATTGACCGAATGTCAAAATGTGTACTCATGCTAATTATTATTGATAGCCCGTTATTATTGCCGTTTTTGAATTTATATCATTGACAATCGTTTATGATTCATACCCATATGGGTATGTTTATTTATGATCTCTAAACCCTTGGAAGCGTCGATTCGATGGCGTAACTAATGCTTGAGCACAAGGTTCCATCCATGAAGCACCAAAACATGTATATCATTGACCAGCTTGATAGACCCGTCTGGGTTGAGATAGTATCTATACTTAGTTAAAATTCAAAATGGCATTTTGCGTACAAAAACTATTTAACTAAATGGTTGGTTAGTGAAGAGTTATGAATTTCATGCCTATAAAAATAAATGACTGATATAATGTTTGGGTGTAGGCGTATGTGTAAGCTTAATAAAAAGTGAGGGTTCACTTTCTTCAAACACAGATTAAAAATAAAAAAAATTACTCAGGAGAGAAAAAGATATCTCGTTGATTGTTATTAATATATTTTTTTTGTATGTTTCAATGCACATTGGAAACTGAGTGGCGTGCGCCAGGGGTGCACGCGGTGAGCGGCCATGGATGGTGCGCGGAGATGCTGCCCGGCGGCAGCGGGGCGGCGTGTGAGCGTGCACCGGCTGTGCACGCGAGGGGCGCCCATGGATGGTGCACGGAGATGCTGCACAGCGAGGGCGAGGCAGCGCGCGGCGTGCACCGGGTGTGCACACGACGAGCGACTGCTGATGGTGCGCGGAGGTGCTGCACGGCGAGAGCGGGGCAGCGTGCGGGCGCACAAATGAAGACGCGGGAGCGACACTAAAATGTGCGGGCGCACAAATGAAGACGCGGGAGCGACACTAAAATGTGCGGGCGCACAAATGAAGACGCGGGAGCGACACTAATATGTGCGGGCGCACAAATAATAAAGGCGCGGGAGTGCCACTAATATGTGCGGGCGCACAAATAAAGGCGCGGGAGTGCCACTAATATGTGCGGGCGCACAAATAAAAGGCGCGGGAGTGCCACTAATATGTGCGGGCGCACAAATAAAAGGCGCGGGTGTGCCACTAATATGTGCGGGCGCACAAATAAAGGCGCGGGAGTGCCACTAATACGTGCGGGCGCACAAATAAAAGGCGCGGGAGTGCCACTTATATGTGCGGGCGCACAAATAAAAGGCGCGGGTGTGCCACTAATATGTGCGGGCGCACAAATAAAGGCGCGGGAGTGCCACTAATACGTGCGGGCGCACAAATAAAAGGCGCGGGAGTGCCACTTATATGTGCGGGCGCACAAATAAAAGGCGCGGGTGTGCCACTAATATGTGCGGGCGCACAAATAAAGGCGCGGGAGTGCCACTAATACGTGCGGGCGCACGAATGATCGTAGATATGCAGAAGCTGACTAATGCAGAAAAACTGTAGGCATAAAATTAAATATTTCTGCCTAACTGAGTAAAGTATATAATCCAAGTATACGAATTTTGCCTTTGATCTGTTTCTGCAAACCTATGGTCATATAAAAGCGCGATTGCGCGAATTAGATAAACCATTCTAAGGAAATATATGCTCAACAAGTTTCGAAAATAAATGTTAAAAATAATTGTACACAGTTTGTAGGTTGTTATCGAGACTGGTACTACCTAATGATAATGATGATCGATAAGGTTTTACTAGTTTCATTACTTCAGATGAAATTGTGTATAAGTATTATTTACTTACGTTGAATGTATCCATGTAAAACCTACCATTTGCTCTAATAACTATATAATTCGATACTCATTATTGTGCTGTTTTCTTTGACTTTCGGTTAAACTATGTATTTTTGAAACATTATCAATAACTGTAAAAATTGGTAACTGTAAATTGTATTTGAACTTAATTTTAATGTACCTATGTGAAGATTATTCTTTGCTCCAAATAATGTGATACTTGTTAATGTTAAAAATAATTGTAAACAGTTGTTATCGAAACTGGTACTACCTAATAATAATGATGATCGATAAGGTTTTATTAATTTCATTATTCCAGATGAAATTGTGTATAAGTATTCTTTGCTCTAAATAATGCGATACTTTTTATTGTATAGCTTTCTTTGTCATTGTGTTAGTTAAATTAGGAAAGATGATTCAAAATAATTAAATCACGAGGACGTGATCTTTTATCAGGATGGACGAACTGTAAGATTACTTGTCGAAAATGATAACATTTTAGGGTAATATTGCTATTGTAAGTCACTCAAGATATTACTTTGGTCTCTGCTGTCAAGACAAAAATTAAAAAAGAATGGTTTGACACTGACAGCTTCAATTTTGGGATAATAAAATATAGCGCGCTAAGCGAAGAGGCATTTGTTTTAAAAATGCAGATTTTCATTGTATTGAATCCTGTAAATACTTAATGCCTAATTACTGTTTAAAGAAATATAAAGTACATGACATATGTCGAGCTTGAAAATGGTATAGAGTGTTTTTGGTTACTAAAGGTAAATCTGTACGACGTAGGTAAGATGTTTTGTGATAGTTTGATTTGATATGTACTAATGATTGATTTGTGTGTTGTTACATATGATCCATAATTCCATAACAATGAGAAATACAAAGTCAAGATAAAGAACGAGCGGTTTCATTCCTCTTCGAGGTGATGTTTCTTTCACTCACACGCACCGTTGACAAATGCTTCCCCGCGCAACCCTAGATTACTCGGCAAGTGTGTCAAGGAGCTCGTTACACGACCGACCGTCGTAAGTGATACATCCATACATTACAGCCTAGTTACCCGCCATCTGTAGGTCTGTACAGCCGTCGACGAGACTTTTTACTACATATGGAAAACCTAAAGATTATTAAATACCAGCTTTAGGTATTGTGATCTTCGAACATTGGAGGACAAATGATAATATATGGGAGGGTATTTAACCAAACTAACCTGACCCTAACCTTTCTAAGACTGACACCACTGGAAACTTGGGAACCTAGTTTTTTTGAAAATGGTACCTATTTTGGGAACGAGTTGATTTGATATGCAATTAAAACATATTAAGGAAAACCAACTCGCAGTCAGGCGAGCTCAACTGGATGGGAGTTCTGTTGCCGCACGACAGATCATGACATCTCCCTTCCGCACTAAATTAAATGGAGAGGGATAGGTAGTATTTATCACACAACCAAGAGCCACATGTCACATTCCCTCCGACGTAGTCGGGCTCAGCTAAGTTTCTTGCCGGGGTCTTCTAAGCTGGGCTAGGTTTTAGCGAACCGGCAACTAAAACTCCCATTAGTTCGATCTATTCACCCTACATAAGGACAGGTTGATCCGATTCAACCTCTCCCGATGGTCCGTTGCTCACTTTGAGCAATCAGTGAAACCTCCGTGGTGGTCCGCGGCTAACCGATTTGGGACCAGGGAACCCCACAACTACTGTCAGCGTCGAAAAAACCACATGTCACAGATGTTCTAGGGGTACTGAATTCTTCCAGCTTTGGCCGGATGGGAGGTATTCCTCCATTAGCTGTTACTCTAGTCAGTCACAAAACTGTACACGACATGTAAATGTTGTTGCGCGCTGTACAAACGTGTCCTAACGATAACTGCCAGCTAAATGATGATTATGCCTGCCGTGATAGCCGCAACGGGGGTTATTAATTTTATAAACCAGCCATCGTGTTAAAGGCGTTAAGTTGCTGTGAAATGCAAGTATTGCTATTGCATGTAGATTTTTTAATTAAATGCAGCTTGTAGATGGCCATTCCCGTTGTGTGTCGTAAGTCCGAATGAGTTTTAGTAATATGTGGATATTTAGTGAATGCTGGTTTTGTAGTTATTTGATTGTAAAATGATGTATTTACACGAAGATGTACATTGAATACAGAACGAAGCGAAAGATTCGTCAATGGAAAGTTGTAATGTTGTTGTGTCATGGAGCGTAGCAAGGGATATAAAGCAGAATCCTAAAAGTAGCGAAATATTCAGTATTAACAGCAATGATGAAAATATTTTTGCTACCGTGTGGCACCATAGGAAAGTTTACCTACCTGAATTATCTGCCAAATCAAGATAATGATCGAAAATTAAAAAAAAAACATGCCTATACTTGAACACAAAAAAAACTCTTGATCCCTCCTAAGAGGAAAAGATTTTTCTAAATAGAAAGTGTGCAAAAGTATTTTGTGATTAAATATCAGTCTATATACTCTATATGATCCGTTAACATTAAAACATCTGCTTTTTAATAAAATTCGAAATGCCAAAGTTCTAACTTATAAAATTCAGAACAATTACTCAAATAACTCTCCCCATTCTTCTAGTCTTTGTGAACTTGTGGCCAAAAATACCTCATTAGACAGACTTTTAGACCGTTAAAGTTATAACAATGAAAGTTTATTGCGGGCTGGACTTTGACTTTGGGGCGCAATCGTCTCTGGCCCCGCGGGACTTGCGTGGCGCTAACACGTATTTAAAAATAATGCAGTCGCACGTGAATAGATGTTGAGCTGAAGAGTTTTGGGGATATATTTATCAATCAGAATAGAAAATAGTGTGCGCCATATTCTGCCTGATTGTGACGAACTAAGATACTATTGTTACTATTTATTGACCGAGTGAGCGAAGCGAACGAAGTGTTCTGCTTCAGTTGATGTCTGTTGCTACGACCAGTGGATGTCTGTTCTAATCTACAGGTCGCATTTTTCAACCGATTCTCGTGAGATTTTGTGAGGAGGTTCGATTGATGATTTTTTTTGCTGAATTGGATATTTTTCAAAATGGCGGAGCCATGGGGGTTGACAGACTCGCGAGGTAGACTCTACAGCTCACAGAGCCACTAGTTCATAATTAATTACTTACTTTCTGATAATAAATTATTCTATTCTAACGTTTTAACCGATTTCACAAATACGAGGAGGATCTCTAGTCGGTTGTATTATTTTTAATCTTTGTTTGAATTTCGTCGTTTATGTTATGAACTGATTAGAAAAAATATTTTTTTAATAGCACGGGTTTCCAGATTCATCTTAATTTTTACGAAATCTAAATAAATAGTTCTGACGATGGGATCTACGAAGAATTGAGGGAACTCCTCAAATATTATAGCCTCATGTCTATTGTCTATACATGCCTATTACACAGTTACATTATTATTAGGGTTCCGTAGCCATAACGGAAAATTTAAAGTAGTGCCATTTGGTGATTTATTGTTTGTATTTTTTTATTGGCCATCTCTTCCGTATGGTCATGTCCCCCGGAATTTCCTTAAACAGCTTAGTTAACATAAACTCGTGGTAAACTCCTGTGTTGTGGTACACGGTAACAAAGCATTACAGGTTGTAGTGACGCAATATGTTTATGATCCTTTTAAGCCCGATTAGCACCCGTCTAGTGAAACGGATAACCAAACAGGATTGATTTGCAGACAATAGACGGTTGTGTTGAAGTCGTACAAGGGCGTCGAAATGTTGAACGATACACATGTAGTGTTAAGAGTACATGTAAAAGATTATCGCACATAAATTCCTTTCTTTAAGAAAAATGTGTAATAAAAAAATCATACCCTATCAATAGCCACTAACCTGTCGCCAATGAGCAGTGTTCGCACTGTTGTGTTCCAGTGTGGGGGTACGACAGCCGGTGAAATTACTAGCATAGAGGCATTCCATCTTAGTCCTCAGGGATGGCAACGCATTTGTAATATTAAGATTGCAAATGTCCATGGGCCTCAGAAGTCACTTACTATCAGGTGACTTGTGTGCTCGTTTGCCTTTTCCATGACATAAAAAAGTAGAATCCGCTTTGTTCTGTATTCAATTTACGACGTCCGTAAATGTCACACCGTAAATAGGTATATAATTTTTCTCTATTATGACATGACATAAGTTACTTACTACATTCACCTAACTAGAAAGTTCTTTTGTTGCTTACAATATTTTCATACTTACCTGAAGTTACTCAAACGCCTTGTAGAATATGAATTTTCAATGATATGAACATACCTGAAACAATGTAAAATTGGTTGTTATTAAAACATAAGTACTCATAGCAAAAAAACGTTTTATTTTTTATGTCACACCTGGCCATAAAGTGGCTTTTTCCGCTGCCGCCGAAAAAGCCGCTTTCTGGCCAAGTGTAGACATAAAATGATTTACACAACACGGGAGGTAATAAAGAAAGCCCTAGCCCCTAACCCTACCCCTAAACCTAACCATAGTTGTGTAATGTACTATTTACGAGCTACCCATATGTTTCGGTCTCAGTTAAGAGTTTCGTCTGGCCAATCCTTAAGAAATGAGTCCAAGTCCAAGTCATCTCGCCATCGCCGACGATCTCTACCGCGCCCGCGTCTCAGTTTTAAGTTTTACTTTACAGTAAAATATTTACAAGCAAGATGATTAAACGTAGGCTGTTTACTAAAAGCGGTGTCTTGATGAATACTTGGACATGCCTGCGCGCATTCCCAGTCGCCGCCTGTCATCTCTGCGCCAATCGCGCGCTCGTGGGGCGACTGATTTATGCGATTAAACGCATCGTTAATTATTGTCTACGTGTAAATTAATTGAGAAGGGAAGAGATAATATCTAATAAATATTTCGAACAGTTTTATGTAATAGTTACAACATTAGATCTAATACGAATAGGTCTTGATTCGACATTGGTGTGGCGATCTTCACCCGTAAGTAGAGCTATTAGTGAAAACCGTAGTATTAGTAAAAACTATAGGTGAAAACCGTAGAAAAACCGTAGTTAGTAAAAACTATAGGTGAAAACCGTAGCTAGAATGAGTGATCTCGAAGTTGCCACCCCATAAGCTATTCTTGTTTTTTTAGGGCTCTGTACCTCAAAAGGAAAAAACGGAACTCTTATAGGATCACTTTGTTGTCCGTCTGTCCGTCTGTCAAGACCCTTTATCTCGGGAACGCGTGGAGGTATCGAGTTGAAAATAAAACCATATACTCAGGACTACGGTCCCTTGACGCTGAGAAAAACTCAAACTTCTAAGTTCACGTAAAAACAAGATATGGCCGTGTATGCCGCAAAAACGTAGGTACATTTCGACTCTCTCAAGGAAACCAAAATTCAAAGGGTACTTTCCGTTGACTTAGAACTATGAAATTTGGCAAGTAATACCGTCTTAAATATACTACAAGTATTTATTTAAACTTTATTGTAACTATATATAAAAAAAAGTACAATTGGCGGACTTAATGCCTTAAGGCATTCTCTACCAGTCAACCATTGGGTAAAACAGAGATTTTTAGTTGGTGCAGGATTGTTTATAGGCGAAACGACATCAGAGACACAAATCAATATAAGAGAATATATATAGTATGTATAGGGAAAAATCTTAAAACTATACATTTTTAATTAAATCATAAAAAAATTGGCTAAAAGGGAAAAGAAGAAGGAAAAGAAGGAGGAGGAGTAGAGATGTGCCATTCTCGGAAACGTTCTCCGTTTTGTATGGAGAGAGAACGTTCTCGAGAACATTTCCCATACAAAACTGAGAACGTTTCCGAGAATTCTCGAGAACGGCACAACTCTAAGGAGGAGGAAGGGAGGAAGGGAAGGGAAGGGGCTAAGGGAATCGAAATTTATAGGGTACTTTAATATATGTACCTACAAATTTGTACGGAACCCTCAGTGGGCGAGTCCGACTCGCACTTATCCGGTTTTTGCGCCCATGGTGCTTTCAGCGGTTGCAGGTTATGAATTTTTCCCTTGATGGGTGACACCTGGTGCGGACCGCCCCCCACCCTAGCTACGCTAAGCCCATACCCCGACTCTCGATTAAGTTGTACACCTATAAGCGATATCGATGAGTGATTAGATCTCTTCCCCGAAATCGTTAATTCCGCGTAGCAAACTTTCCATTCGCATTTTTCCCCACTCGGACTTCTTCCCGCCACTTTTTTTTCTCATTTGCTTGCCTCCTCATTCTCAAATATGGCCAAACGATATTTTGTCTATGGCGAAAGTTTCCCAGTCGCTTCTTTTTGCAATAGTTTTGTTTCTTACGCGATATTTTTCCGAAACTCGAAAGTTTCTATGTCATTTTTTCCGCAGTAACTCATTTTTATAAATTAAAGTAACAAATCAATATGCAATTCAGCTAGAAAACATGAAAATAAAGTTTATTTAGGTAAAGAAGAGTAGTGAAGATAAAATGGCAGAAGATAAGGTAATATATATCATAGATAGGTACCTAATATGATTTCCTAATAAAATCTAGGTAATTATTTTTTCTAATATTGGCGATGAATACAAGAGGAATAGGTACGTACCTATTAGGAAATCATATTAGGTACCTATCCATGATATATATTACCTTATCTTCTGCCATTTTATCTTCACTACTCTTCTTTACCTAAATAAACTTTATTTTCATGTTTTCTAGCTGAATTGCATATTGATTTGTTACTTTAATTTATAAAAATGAGTTACTGCGGAAAAAATGACATAGAAACTTTCGAGTTTCGGAAAAATATCGCGTAAGAAACAAAACTATTGCAAAAAGAAGCGACTGGGAAACTTTCGCCATAGACAAAATATCGTTTGGCTATATTTGAGAATGAGGAGGCAAGCAAATGAGAAAAAAAAGTGGCGGGAAGAAGTCCGAGTGGGGAAAAATGCGAATGGAAAGTTTGCTACGCGGAATTAACGATTTCGGGGAAGAGATCTAATCACTCATATCGATCGCGTTACGAGATGAGAAATCCTCAATTATTCAGTATAGTTTTTGTTTAAAAATGTATGACATCTCTATTGGCAAGTCCAACAATAATTTAGTATTAGTGTATGCATGCGTTGGCACTATTGATTTTATTTCCTTTTTGATCTATTTTTACCTATGGTAAGCGTCCCTTGCCACTGGCTTCTTGTACGATCCACGGTTGCGAATACACGCTTTTTCAATAATAAAGTCTTGCTGCTGCAATATATCTTCCCACAATAACTAGTGCAAACAGTCTACTCAACAATCTCAATGACAGACATAAGCACGCGACCAAACTTTGCAAAAAGGCGCGTTTGATGTTTTAAGGCGAACATTTCCATGTGTGATTGCTGTATATGGCAATCTAAATAGATTACCATATCCAGCCTTACATCTGCACTGCCCTGATATGCCACGCTGAATTATCTTATAGGTAAGTATAACAAAATCGCAACGAGACTATGTCTGTCTATTAAACATTATAAAAAATATATCAGAGTGTGTAAAGAAGAATCCTACTATCCTACGTGAAAGTTTGTGAAGATATTTGGATGTTTATTACTAAATAACACGGTAACAATTGAATGGATTGAGATGAGTTTTGGCATAGTAGTAAGTAGAACGAGACCTGGATTTAAACATGGGACACTGGTTATCCCGGTAAAAAAATCCCTTGGGATAATAACGGGAATAACGCAGGCAATACCTAATTACCTACGCTAACGCTAGTAAGTAATAAAATGTAAATAGTTTTGGAATTATTTTGACTGTCAGTTTGTCTGCCTGTAGGCTCGCGCATGGGTGCGTGTCTGAGTGCATAATTATTTAAAGTCATAATTTATTGTTTGTCCTAATTTTTGCCAGTCATAGTTTAAAAAAATCATAAACATTTATGACTGCAAATTTTGCATTATTACAAATATATAATTATTAGGTACATTCTTAAAAAATATGATCCCTCGCAAATCACGCAAAAACTACCATTTCCATGAAATTTAATTTACAGGTCGCCTATGACCAGGGTTAAGCGAAGCAAGGCGAAGCAAAAGAGTTATTTAACTTATTTCACCTCCTCGAACGAAGTTGCGGGCAACCTCTAGTATACAATAATGACGGCCAAGATTATATCTTCAAGCAAAACGAGAATAGAATAAGCAGAAGTTTGTTATTAAACACGTCTGGCGCCGTGGAAATGGTTCATGAAGTGATCGTAAGTTAGCAACTGCTGTTTACGCTTAGCCGACGTCAAGTCGCGTTGGAGTCATGCGGGCATGCATATCATACTTTTTTTAATGTTATAAGTGGCAAACGGGCAGACGAGCTGCCTGATGGAAAGCGGTCAACGTCGCCCATGGATATCTGCAACACCAGAGGTGTTACCTATACGGTGCCGATCTTTGAGAGCCCTGTTTACTCGTTTCTTGAAGTACCCCATATCATAGCGCGCTGGGAACACCTCAGATGGGAGTTCATTCCACGTCCTGCCGGTTCTTGGCAAAAAAGAGCATGATGCCTGCTTGTTCTTCTACTTCAACTAACTGATTACTTTTTAACTTCGTACTGACATTTGATATTGTTTTAAAGCGACCTGTATACTACATGGACTTAGGGTTGGTTTATGCATAGGTATAGAGGTACTATACATACATGTGTATAGTACCCCTATTCCTCAAGCTCCTTGTGAAACATTTGGCCCATCGCCCCCGCCGCTGTTCACGCATAGCGCACGCGCTGTCAGTCTGTCAAAACTACTGTCCGCGCTTTCAACTTGTTTGTAATTAAATTACTACACTGGCACCGGTTCGTGCTTAATTTAAATCATTTCAACTGCGAGAATTTCGCTAATCTTATTAAATATTCAAGATTGTTTATAAAATAAGTAAAAAGATCTTTAAGAGCTTTAAGTGTTTAAGGTCACACGAGGCAAAAGCAACTATCCTCATAGTTGCTTTGTTGTTGCAAAGGTAACTAATTGAAGTTTCTTTCAACAATATAATGGTTTTTGAATTGTATCGAGACTATCGAGGGACGTCGCTTTACTATCCCTTACGTCAATTGGGCTAACGGATGATATGGTTTTGTGGGTGCGCGTATTGTTATGCAATAAGCAGTAATCCTTGTTTACGCAGTCGGTAAGCCGGGATTACAATAAAGTAATAAACATATTCGCGCCGCCCGCGCAACTGTACTGAACCGTAAGTGAGAATAGAGACTTCCACAAACTAAGTCTTAATTCTTAGATTTTGCTTATAAATACAAACTTTATTCTATGGTTCTCAGAAAAAGGTGACAGCAATTGAGACAATAATGGATACATTACAACACATTGGAATTCAAGACAATACTGGACAACGGAAAAACTAAGTTTCCAAAATGCCTTCACTTTGAGAGACAAATACTTTTCTTATTAAACTCCACAGTACTCCAAAAGGCGTTCCCTATAAAATGATCTCAATTCAAGTCTATTTGTCCGAATTTTTAATTTGGATAATTTTCCTCCAGCTTATGCGAAAAACAAGGGGAACCTTTCTGAATGTATTCATATACCGTCTTAAAACAAAAGCCATCAACAAGTCTTACATCGGAGCATAGGAAGTGAAAGCTGGGTGACAATAGTCAGACACGGCAGGTGGCAGCCGATGCCGTACCGGTAATTAAGACAGTTTTAAACAGAGATAACGGGAAGACAAATTACAGGGGCCCTCGAATGCTCTGAGATAATCACGAGATATTTACGATTTCGTTTTATTTGACACGCTGTGGCGGGTGGATTTATAGGCTGTAAGGAGCAGATATTAAAGTGGAAAAAGTTGTAAAAGTAACACCCGTATGCGTGAGCTTTCTCGATTATGAAGAGTTTTATGTGTAAGCTACTTAAGTGCTCACCATGCAACTTTACCGCCAACTTGTTGCTGCGATTGATTGCATTCGCGGTTGGATGGATGGGGAAGGCAATTGCAATTTGCCTACTCACCTTGCAATCAGTCGGCTTGTGAGTTGCGTTGCGACCGATGGTTACAACATGTTGGTGTTAAATTTGCAAGGTGCGATTAACGCACAACTTTGCCATGTTGCATTGGACAATAACGAGTTATTTGTTGGAATTCAATCCCCGAAAATTTGGACTTAGTGTTAAATTAAACCAGATATCAATAGTTTCTCCGCATTAAAATAGATACTTGGATCTTATTAGCTAAAAACTCTACAACTATAAGAATACCTCCAGTTGACCTTTATGTTTTAATGTTCCATTGAAGATTTCTATTTTAATTTTCGCTTAGATAGCTTGTTAGATTTGTGAACTCACGACTTAAATTAGTGCACACTGTTTCAATAACAGTAAAAACATTCGACTCACCTCCTACTTCTTTATACTTAAGTTTGTACACCGTATGAGAGACGAGTCCAGTCCGACAATTTCCACAACACTAGGACATTTCGTACATCACCAAGAACAGTTAATCCCATTGTTATTCCACATTCCCATAAGGATACAGTTGTCCCGTGTCAGACACCCACGATGAACATACTCCTATATTAGTCCGAAAAGACTTCAGAGCCGTTAAGCCTCGATACACTTACGTCTAGTTTCGTCTATACAGCATAAGGCTCACAACATGACTGTTTTACCGCAGATCGGACTTGTTCCTTCGGCTGTTGATGGCGCTACACGCTGAGCCATCTTTACTCGGAACTTGGAAAGTGTATTAAGTGCGCGTAAACAAGACAATAGTTGACCGAAGGAGCATTTTAGTGGGCATTCAAAGCTCCGAGAGCCACACATCGCGTATTTTTAAAGCGTGGTCGCAAAACGCTATTCAAGTTTAAATTCAGACACATGCGTCGCGTATTTGATTTGTTCGACGCGCGCATGATAAAATATAGTATGTTGAAGCCTGACAAAAGCAAATTGAACCTTTTTATAATGATTGTTATTCAAAAGGAAAAGCGAACCACTCAATTGAGAGCTAGGATATGCGGAAAGGGCGGGAAAGAGGTGGTTAAGATTAAAAAAAAAAGTTTCTCTCTCATCAAAAATAACAGACGATCGATCATGCACAACAAATTATGCAAATCCAGAGTAATTTCAACTTTCTGACATACATTTTGGCAACATTATAAGTGAATCTTACGGAAATTATCCGTGTAATGGTGAATTAAATAGATGATTTTCATTAAAATTTATTGATTCTTTTTAAAATAAGAAGCGTTGATTATGCAGCGGTCAACTCTCTATAATTATAATCATTCATTAAATAATATGAGGAACATTTTGGCTAAATGTAGGTATCCCGTACCCATTAAAAAATTACCACTGATTGAACACAATTTCACCTTATTTTAAGTAATGTACACTTTTTACTCTTTTATTCAATGAACCAAAATTATATGCATTTGCCAGGTAAACTAGATTAGCGGTGCGCATTACGGAAAATTAAGGCAATCACTATTTATATAAACACGTTATTGTACAAAATAGTACAAAGGTGTCGTTTTTTCAAAAACGAATTTATTTATCTCACTATGGTTTTATGAGGCCCAGGGTCGTGTTTCCAATTAAACATGTTTCACTGACTATCAACTGACCTTAAAACTATCTTCATCATTAATTAGGAATATAATCTAAATAGTGAATAAAATATTTAACATGTATATAGTACCGACATGTGTAATGTACCTAAATGCTTTGACTTGTAAAATGTTTTCTTTTTTACCAATAAAAGTTGTATTCTTGTAATTTCGCTATCATTCTGTACAATCATGAAAAAATATGCCTCAAAAACAGATACCTACGTACAATTTTTTCCGCCACATGTGTGGTCAACTTTCCACCCAACCGTACTATCGTGTGTCCTCATCTGACCACTACCACGGTGGCTGGTCCCTTACGCAATAAACGTCACGCACCGATCTGTTATTACCGCGGGTAATTGGTGATCGGTTGTCGATAGCATCTCGAAAGTGTCTACATTTCTGGAATGTCGGGTAAGCGCCGCTCCTGTCGGTTGGTTCGTTACATGGCAATAATTGGTACAGACAGTGCTGTTTACAATGTTGTTGTGTCAATTAGTAGTAGTAAGAATACAATTTTGTTAATCAAAATATACTGGATAAACTTGAAATAGGTACAATTTGGATGGAATTTTATATTTTTGTTGTAAGCTTAATGAATATTGATCGAAATAAAGAGCCTATGAGAATTTTCTAACACCTTTTTTCAAATCTTGCGTTTTCCTTTTCCTCACTGGATACAAGTTAAAGCTGTAGTTTATTTAGGATACTCGTAAATGCTTCAAATAGTATAACTATAAACAGTGCCGGATTAGCCATATAGCAAATGCTACGGGCCCCGCGCATTGGGGGGCCCCGCGCCTACTCGCAAAAGGGGACCCCCCCCCCCCTCGTTATGTAATTCGTCACGTATAAAATTACCGGTCAATCGGTACTTAAGCATATCTAAGACTAACCAAGGGCCTCTTTGAAGAAATGCTACAGGCCCCGCGCTGGCTTAATCCGGCACTGACTATAAAGATTCCTAATTTTGTGCATACCTAAAGTCAATAAACTAGCTAAATTGAAGTGAGACAGTTGTGATAATGTTAATCCTGTGAAGCTCTTTCAAACGTACGAAGTACGAATAGCGGCCACTAGAGAAAAAAAAGGCATAGGTAATAAAAATAGTGCTAATGAGATAGACTCGATAAAACTATAAAATAAGTCTATACTTCTATACGATTGCTATAGATAGGGTAACCGTGTCAAGACGCAATTGCATTAAAACGTATTTTCTATTTTGTAATGTTCCAGAAAATTGCATTTAGAAGAACCTCCTAAACGTGTCCAACGATACTAGATAAAAATGTATGTAAAATACCTATAGATTTCTCGATATTCCCACAAGTAAACATGGCTATATTCTGATATTTGTGATGCCATATGAAAATGTTCATCGCAGTAGACTAAATGATCAACAACACGTTTAGCAGCGACTTATATTTTCAGCGCAGAAATAACACTACACACCCCATTTTAAAACTGCGGCTCCACTGAGACGGAGACGAGCGGAGCGGAGAGGAGACGTAGGGTCGACCAATCACATGCGACGCTTCAATGGAAACGTCGATATTGTAGACGTCGTGAAGTCGCGCTTTTTATCAATACTAATAGGGATGACGACTGGGTTAAAACCATATACCTAATTCTATTCAGTCCGTCAGTTAGATTATGGAAATATATGGGACACGTATTTTTTTGTTTATTAAAAATCGACAAAGTTATAGCTCATCAAACTTCTGGAGTGGGGCTTGTGACGTCACTCCTAGGTGGAAATTGTGCCAAGGAGTGACGTCACTCGAAACTTCTAAGCACTCTATCCTCGTCATTTTTTGTTAGTCAAACAAAAGAAAAAATACGTGTACAATATTTTTTAATAATCTAACTGACAGACTAAACCGTTTTTTTTTGTCGTCTAGCCCATTACGAGGAATATTGATACAATTTTCACGATTTTCACTACATTAAGTTTTATAAAAAAACGAGACTTTATCGCGTAAATACATTTGTTATATTTACCTCGAAGTTTCGGAAGTCGAGGTAATATAATAACATGTTTTAATGCGATTATTCAATCGTATTTTGTCTCAATATTTTCGAGGATTTCGAGATCATCTCCTTGGTGATTCCATTACGCAAGCCCAACGAAATCTAGTGTTTGAAATTAGCTACCGTTATTTCTAAGCCAATCTAGGAGTATGACGTTGGTCACAGGACAGTACGTCTAGCATAACTGGCCGCGACTTCGTTTTTCGCGCGACAGGTCATCACCTGTCACTGTCACACGATATTGAGTGGAAAGAGATAGGTAGCATTTATCGCGCGACAAACAGTCGCGTGTCACAGTTGTGCTAGAGGTACAGGATATCTGACCCGCCAGAATATCGCCGCGAGTCCTTACCCGCGACAAATGCAATCGTTAACAACTGACAACAACTCCTTCGAGATCGTAACTCGCGAGATACCATCACGTATGCGTGGGCGCCGCCTGGAGTGGGGAGCAGTATTGGTGCGGTTAGGGTTGCCACTTGTCAATTTGGAAAGCGATTGGTGTATGTAGATTTCATCGGCTTGATCTGTGACAATTCTGATGTCTGCAATAGCTATTGAACGTAGTGACAATGCTCAATGCAGCAGACCAGTTTGCGGTGCATGGTGCTCGAAATTATAAGGATGGTTTTAAGGTTAAAATGTATTCTTACATCATCATAATCATCCTATATGTATACGTCCCACTGCTGGGCACAGGCTTTCTCTCAAAGATGAGAGTAATTGGGCTGTAGTCCACACAATGATCTGATTTGAGTGTTCCGTTTCCGTTCCGTTTGAAGACTTTTCATACACATCCACGTAGGTGCATATAGTACATTCTTTTGATTAACCGAATATTACCTACTACATAAATTGTATAATGTATTGTTTCCATTTCCAGTAGATCATGTAGAAATTGTAGAATATGTTCAAGTTAGTCTACTAGTGTGTCTTTAAAAACGTAGAATGATTAAATCACAGACATATCTAATCAAATTTTGTGCATCATAAGGAATGGTACGTTTAATTCTCGTCAGTGGCAACCCTAGATGTGTGCATGCGCAACAATTGAGGCGTTAGCATCATGTTCAGTGGTTCCGGCGACAGCTACACGGACGACCAGGGAGTTATGACGCATCCCGCCGCCGCGCGCACGTCATATGGTGGTATACTGCTCTAGGAAGTGTACCACGGATATAAAGTTCTGGGGCTTTTACGGTGTCTAAGTCATAGTGTAAGTATTGCCTTTTCATCTCAGATGACGACGACCAGGGAGTTATGATGCATCCCTACCGTAAGGTCGGGGTACTTTGGCCAAATATAGGGTAACTTTGCCCACCTTTCAACTTACATATCTCAGATCTTTAACGTCTGATAATAAACATAAAAACATGAACGGTCAGCTATAACCAACCACATGGCAATGTGCCGTAATTTAAATGCAATAATAAAACCTGAATTGAGTTAATCCCTATTGGTCAAAGTTACCCCCCAGGGCTAAAGTACCCCGACCTTACGGTACCTCATATGGTAGTACATGTACAGTGCTAGGTGACGAGGGTTAAATTTTATCTCAGTTCATGTCTATTTTATTAGGTACCGATTTTTTTTAGTTATAGGGTGCCGTTTGCATGGAAATGCACGCAAGAGGCATACATCTAGAATACGTGTACTAATAAGATAATAATAGCGAAAATAACAATGAGTTACTGTGGTTCAACTTTCAGCGTTTCCTGATCCACCGTTACCAGTACCGACATGAAGTCGCGTCGCCGACACTCTTTATCCTTTTCACTCTACGGCGATGGAGAAAGGGACAGAGGATGCCGAGCCGATTCGTGTCGGTCAATGAAGAAACGCCTAATGGCAGAGACTTTACTATAAATTGCAGAAAAGGAGTCATCTATACGTCACATGATTTTACAGATTTTCAGACAACTATGTCACACTTTATTGTAACATTTTCCATATTTTTATATGCTGTCGCATTTAGCTAGAAATCTCTCTTCCTCATGCATGTGAAGTTATGTATCCCCTAATAACCTAACAAAAACTAGCATAGATGCAATGTAGGGTAGGGGCCCACTAGCAAACGCTTATCACTGTAAAACAGTCCGTAATAAAATAAACGCAACGGCCACACAAATATAAAGTGTAAATCGCGCGAAATGGCATACGGAACAGGGCGCAGGGTTCGGCGAGATTTACTCAGGAATATTGGATAGGGAAGGTTATCGGGTGCCCCCTTTAGCGTAAGGAATGGCGGCTCGGCGCAACGGTGTCTTAACTCCTTAAAGATACTCCGGCCACGGGCTACTGATATGGGGAAATAATAATCAAATCACATTATAATTAATGAAAACGGTTTGCGGGATTAAAATTGGAAATGTAATGTAATATAGATAACTGAAAAGAACAAAAGTAAATTTGGATGTAGTCATCAAGACATCAGGTTCCTGTGAATGAAAATGCCTAATTACTTTATGTTCCGAATGCTTGGGTAGTTTTGAACATGAATCTTTATTTCAGTTCTTAATTTTCAGTTCCGTTACTTGGAGGATAACTTTTAGTGTGACTTTTAGCATGATTAGGTACAGTATAGTCATCATACATAACTTTGCTTTCGAAATTTAACTCTAAACTTAAAGTATACGATTGAAAACAAGTACAGTTTTTTTATTATTTAATGAAAGATGGAAATCGTTGCTTTAATGTATACATGAAAACGTTACATTTATTTATAAAAAACTGACATATTGACCTCGTGTGCCTGATAAAAGCGACTACAAGGTAGAAAAAAACGTTACATATATGCGCATTGCAATAAACGAATATGTCATGGACAGGGATATTTGGATGTGATAATGTCCTGCATGAGTAATCATTAACTTTTAACCTAAAGTGCACCTATTTACTGTGCAACAAAAACTGTGAAGTAGTCATTAAATTGTAATATAATTACCGTAAGGTCGGGTTACTTTCGCCCTGGGGGGGTAACTTTGGCCATATAAATTAACTCGATTCAGGTTTTATTATTGCATTTAAATTACGGCACATTGCCATGTGGTTAGTTTTAACTAACCGTCCATGTTTTTATATTTATTATCAGGCCTTATTGATTTGAGATATGTGATTAACAAGGTGGGCAAAGTTACCCGAGATTTGGCCAAAGTACCCCGACCTTACGGTATGATATTAAATGACTGTTTTGAAAAAAATATATACCTCACAGAGATTCTTACGCCGGTTCTTCTCAGGCAGAGGTTTCACATTGAAACCGTTGGTAAATCTAGACATTCATAGGTGAATTTTAATATGCCTAAATTGAAGAATAAAAAACTTTGAATTTGATTTATCAAGACCTAAGACGTCTAGGCCTTGCCTGCAGACTTTTCTTTTGAGTGCAAAAAAAACTTGTCTCAATCTCTGAGATCTGTCACCTCCGCCTTGATCGATGCTGCCGTACTCGCCCCGAACAGTAACTCGCGCGAACTCATTTGAATTGTTTTAGTTAATGTCCTGGATTTATTCGCCCATAATCATAACTGTACGCAGCGTTATGAGCTATGTGGACCCGCGAATATGTTAGCTAAACGTGTCAGTGGCACAGTACACGTTCGGACGACAGAACTGGACTTGTGTGATTTATGGTACAACAGGGTATGTTTATTGCGGTTCTCTTATTTATTGCCGAAAATTGTATGGCCGATTATCACTTCCCAACTAACGTTTCGCAGAATTTTATTTCGTCGAATGATCATTTTCCAACTTATCGAATGATATTGTTTTATTTCCCAACCTCATTGTTACCAACTATTCATTTCGTTTGTTTTTTACAATGTCAATTTTCAAAATGCCACTTTTCATGTAGCAGAATGTTTTAGTTCGCGTAATATTCATTTTGTTGTTTATTGTTTACCAAATGTTTAATTTTTTTTTATTAAATAAAACGTCGATTCTGGTTTGCTCACGGTTAACCCTAAAACGCTCCTCCTCGCTTCGCTCGTCGTCGCACCTAACTGGACTTTGTCACATATGAGATTTCTGTTGCTTCACATATATTAAAAAAATATTGATGTGCATTGCTGCCAATTTGAAATGTAAAAATTAGTTTATTTTTTATAATTATTCCCAGTTGTGTTTTTCAGAGGAAAATTTACCACTATCATTGGTGACTAGAGTCATAACTAACTATTAGCACATAAACATGTTTATAAATTTAATATTGCCAACTGAAAAAAGTATGTATATATTAGTTAGTTTTTGTAAAAACTTAGGTAATGTATGAGAAGGGAACTGTTGCACTGACAAAACGTTATTCCTCTAATAGTTGTTTGGCATAGTGAAATATTTGACAAATGATAAATGTCTCAAAAGTTTTGAGGCATAATAATCTGCTTTACAATAATTCTGCCAAATGAAACGTTGTCATATAAAAATTTGGTAATCGTTAGTTGTCAAAGTGAAACGTCGGCGAAATATTGGTTGGCAAATGAAATTCGGCCAAACAAAGTTCGGCGAAAAGGCAGAACACCGTTTATTACAGTCCATGTCTTCTGGGACAAATATCGATAGAAATCAAAATCGTATACCTGTGTTCTCGTATTCCGATGGGCAATTTGTAGTTTATTACTTAAAAAAAACAAATTCCATTACTAATTCGTTTGGACTTTTTAGGGTTCCGTACCTATAGGGTCCCAACGGAACCTTACTATATTAACAAGCATCCGCTGTCCATCTGTCCGTCCGTCTGTGTCCGTCTGTTATAGGACTATATATTATATATCCCTGGCCTCCATAAAAGAAACGTATTTTTTGGCGTTTTCTACTCGAGCGTGGTACGGAAACCTTCGTGTGCGAATCCAACTCGCACTTGGCCGGTTTTTGCATATGTGTCGACGTCCATTTTGATATAAAAGTTCAAGTTAAGATAAGATTTTAAAGAAATTTATTTATTTGGTACAGTCTGCCTTTTTTTTTGTCAGCTTTTATCGAACTCAAAAGGAAACACATTCAATACAGTGTTTTTTTTTTCGATTTCCATTAAATTCGACAGGTTGCTTCGTACCTACGTCAATAGAAGCTACTAGTATGGGAGGCACGGGCGAAATTTTCATCTTATTTCCTCATGAAAATGCTGTTTCTCCCTTATTTCGGTCTACTTCCAGTCACAAATCTCAACGTCTGGCACCTGGTATATCGCTTTTTTTTTTATTCGTTTTTTTTTTTACTTTTCATCCAAAATAAATTAATATTGAGTTGATAACCATTTTAAAATACTGAGTTAGTCAAAAATTAACGTCAACTATGACAGTTTTGGGATTATGACAGCTCATTTATACGGGTTGGTGATGAAATTAAGATTATGAATATTTTAATTTAAAAACAGTATGAGTTACAACATTAGTTACTAGAGAAATTACCTAAATTAGATCTGGAGTATCTGCCCTGGAAGTTAACGGAAATCTATAGAAACAGGGTGCATAAAAAATACTATACATATATATTTTTAGTATTACATAATTCAAGTAATCAATTTCCTACTAGAGTCTGTGCGGAAAGAGAATAGGCGTGGCGAAAAACGGAACTAACCTAAGCAGTATGGCCACAGAACAGAAAATACGGCACATACCGTACAAAAGTATTACAGCGCCCCGTAAAATTAATCCTACTCTCTTTCCGCACAGACTCTACCAACGTTACACAAAAGGTTATTCACTAAATTAAGTAGATATTTATGTCTTACATTGTCAACCTTTACTATACTATAGATAGGCTATCCGGTAAAAGTGAAACGTATTGTTCAACCCAAGATCACAAAGCTTAATATTTCTTCAGCATCAAAACAATACACGGCCTATACTTGTCACGTCATTGAATATTAATGATGATTGTGATGACACAATATCAAAATCCAAGTCTAAGCTAATCTATAACATTATAAATTTAAAAAATCGAATGTCTGTAGCTACATACATATTTTTCTCACTTTCCGGCCGGAAAATGTCAACTTTCGGGCCGCTCCGCTAAACGAAGTTGCCGCTTAACTTATTTGAATCATTTTCGGTACAGGAATAACTGCAGTTGCAGGATACTTTTTATGGAACCACGGTGAAATAAAAATAAGGATTACGACTTTTTGTCTTTCGCGGACGAAGTCGCGGGCGCATCTTCTACTTATTAATAGAACATGATGTGTATTTTCAAAAAAGGAAATAAAATTTAAGACTTAGATGATTTTGATATGTATGAATATAGTACAAATTGAAATAAACTCGCTCATATACAAGCCATACCGTATAGTTATTGTCATTTGGATACTTGAGCATTGGACAAAGCACATGTTCGGACAATTACACTGAGCCATATAAAATTATTGCTACAGTTGGGAAACTATTCACGCTTGGATATTCTTCGTGTTCAGAGTTGTGCCATTCTCGGGAATTCTCGGAAACGTTCTCAGTTTTGTATGGGAAATATTCTCGAGAACGTTCTCGCTCCATACAAAACGGAGAACGTTTCCGAGAATGGCACATCTCTACGTGTTCCATTATATTTCACAATAATGTCTCAATGGGTCATGCTATGCAGATTTTGTAGTATAAGTTTTCGTATTTTTCCTGTGGACTTCATAAAGTTCAGGGCTTTAAAGGTCCAATTTTCTTGCTGGATCCTTATAGGCACGTAATACTACTCTACTAATCCTAGACTTTTATGATAAAACGTTCTGATATGTACTGGGCCGATAACCAGTCGTATTATTGTATTGCCAATAGGGAAGTCGTTTGTTTGCAATTTGTATGACTCCAAAACAACAACTCAACAGCTCCCAGCAACTTTGGAGCACTTCCGATTATGCCCTCTTATGAAATGTCTTATTACATGTTATAAGGCCAATGAAGTAACTAGTCGAAATAGTACATTGTGTATCAAGGGCGGTAAGTAAGGAATTACAAACGAGTGTTTGTTACAAGGCCGAGGCGAGCCGAGTTTGTAATTCCTTTACCGCCCGTGGCACACACAATGTTATTCATCACACTTGTGAGGAAATCTTATTAAAATAACCTTACTTAACCTAAATAAAATTGTAAAACAGACAGTGACATTAGTGGCATATATCCATAGACAATGCGAATGTCAAGTCACGTTCGGAAACCATAGCGGTAAAGACCTAAAATGGTTGATTTCATATTTGCAAAATACTGAAATGCACTATTTAAACATTTAATTAATGTTACCGAAATATATGTTTACATGTATTTGTAATAACAGTTCTCATTAAATAAATATTTCAGTAATAAAAGTTAAAAAAGTAAGTTGGCGATTCCTTTTAATATGACAAATAAGAGTAAAACAGAACCAGCGTTTCAAATTTAAGAAAAAAACCATTACGCCCTAAGGCGTAATAGGTAATTTACGGCCCGCATAACCTACGTGTACCTAATGACACCATTTTCGAACAAGTGTGATGAAAAATAACTCACGAGTGCATGGTTACGCATCGCTTTGTACATTAGCCGCGGCAATCAATAAAGACATTCATATTCAAACATATAATAAAATCCTTTGTATGTCTTTGTTGTTACTGCCGGCTTAAAAGTTTTATGGTGATTGCAGATCAAAAAGTTAATATTTACAAATATATGTGCGCCGTTAGAAGGCAACAATGAAGACTATTTTAATGACAATGTAGGTTTTGATTTGAATGGCCAATAAGAATTTGATTAGGTTGCGTTAACGAGTTTCTGATGCTCTATGACAAAGGAATTGGTCAACAGCAATAAAGAACTGACGAATGAAAGGGTTTATGAACAAATTTGCATTCCAAATTAGTAAAAATGCGTCTGTTAATATTAGACATAGCATCATTTAATTTCGTTCAGGGCGAATCAACTTTGAGACCCGCACTTTTGACGTCTCTGGCGTTACCGAAAATGTCTCTGGAGTTACCAAAAAATCGGGTGCCTAATAGGATATTTTTCTATTTATTAGGTATGAGACGGGATATTCAACGTTCTAACATACACCATAAATGTAAACATCAGTGGCGTGGCGTTCAAACAACTCGATTCCTACCGGCTTGCCTAATATCAGGCTTTTGACTACCTTATTCTAGTGCTCTTAAGGAGAATGTACGCCAAATCTGCACCGGCTTGCCCTAGGATATCTTTTACGCTATGCCACTGGTAAACATAGACAAACTGTTATTTAAAGGTGTTATTTTACAACGAAAATTAAAAGTTGCGGACAGCGTCGTGAGGGTCAAAAAGTTGATTTATCGTCCAGTAGGTTTAGTTAGAGCAGTGGTTCCGAACCTGGGGGTAATTATACCCCTCCAGGGGTAAAACGAAGTTTTCTCGGGGGTGATACGCATGAATGTTAAGCCGTTTTACTTTGAGCAGTTTCTTATAAGCTTATAATACCTATTTTTTTGGAGGGGTAATAGTACAAATCTCGATGAGAATGTGCGTGATATGATAATAAAGGTAAGGAACCACTGAGTTAGAGCCTTATCACACTACGATTTGCAAGCGAGCTGCGGGCGAGTTAGAAGCGAAGTTCCATACAAATGTCGCTCGCGGCGAACACATCGCGAGTTCGTTGCGACTGGTTTTGTATGGAAACTCTGATAAGGCTCTTAGTGGTCTGTGGTAATATGACATATGAAATGTAGATACCTGATATCAATCTCCTACCTAGGGATGTAACGATATCGATATATCGGTGACGCCGATTATATACAACCGATATTTGAAGAGCGCGAAAAGAATTTGCTGTATGAAAAAAATCTGCAAAAGTAATTTCAATTTCTGACTTAATTTATGTATTGGTCTATTACCTTGTACCTACAATGATAATTACTATGTTAATTAAATCTTTGGTACTTAAAAAAAATTGAGTTGACAATTTATTTATTTTTACTTTACACTTTCAAGGTCGACTCTCTGCAGTTAAATATAGCCAAGTTTTAGTTATAATAAGGACATACAGATATCTAAGGTTCATACTTAATTATTTAGCTAAGATATCGGTATCTGTATCGCCGATTATTAATTACAATATATCGGTATCGTATCGGCAAAACTATGTATCGTTACATCCCTACTCCTACCATTACATGTCTTATTGAGACGAAGATTAGAACGGTTTTGTCGTTCAGTAACATACACGAAGAAAATTTCAATCTTTCATCATCACCATCATCAGTCAAAAAACGTCCGCTGCTGGACATAAAGCCTACCAAAGAACGCCACCAAGCTCCAATCTTTATCTGCACCATTTTCCTCAATACCTGCTGAATTTGACATCGAGACAAATTAATCAATAAATCACTATCGGAAACTAGGGCTTACACAAAAAAATCGGTGTAAAATTACACCCCCCAGGGCTGTCATTATATCGATAGCCGTACGATTAACCGATTATCGAGAAACATCTCAATTAGCGGGCTAGGGTGTCGTGAGTTACGACGCGTGTGTAAATTGCTGGCTCATTGAGATGAATGGGGTAAGATGGTGAGCGGGGTTTAAAAAGAGAAATTTTATTTATTGTAACAATTATACGCCTTTATCCTTGGACTCGCCGCGCGACAGAGCACGATCTAGCTGTTAATTTGTGGTTCATAAAAATAAGTATAGAGGCTGCAAAATTTGCCAACATGCTATTTTTAGGCCTTTTACATCTAAAATTTTGATTTAAATGTTCACGATTTTCACTCATTATTATGACAAAAAGGGACTTAATTGCGTAAGAACATGCTGTTACCTCGACGTTTCGGACGTGCCGTGACGTCCATGGTCACGAAGGGACTGACATGAGGGTAATAGCATATTTTTACGCGATTAAGTCCCTTTTTGTTATAATAATGAGTGAAAATCGTGAAAGTTTAAATCAATATTTTAAATGTAATTATAAATATCGTATCCTATTTTTAATTTTCCTATTTTTCAATCCAGGACTTGGTCTATTATAAAATAAAATTTCATCTCAGTCCATTCAATTAATGTTACCAAGTTATTTAGTAACAAACACCCAAACCTCTAAGCATCGGGTCGCGGGTAAATATAGGATACTAGCATTTACACGCGGCTTCGCCCACGTTGTTCCCGTTACTGTCCCAAGGGAACTTTTTACCGGTATATAAAGTATCATATGTTTCAATCCAAGACTTGGTCTATTTGCATGCCAAATTTCATCTCAATCCATTAAGTTTAATACCACAGGGTATTAAACTTAATGGACTGAGGTATGGACACATCAAAACCTCCAAACGTCCAAAAATCTTTACAAACTTTCGCATTTATAATATTAATAGTAAGATTTCAAATTAATCTTTCAAATAGTAGGAAATCACACATCTTATTAATATCTTGATTAAATGGAAAGGGATATGAAGTATTTATCGTGCGCGTTTAAATGAATTATTTTGAAAGTAGGCAACAGTAAATAGTAATATTATTGCAATAATGTAGTATCGCGTTTATTTCTATTCGAATGACAAACAACGCCAATAAAGCTACCGAACGATAAACTCAGTCGCTGTCACAAAATGATATAATAAACAATCATACGATATAGATTATCCCATCACTATTACGTAACACTTGCACCAATCCAAAATTATTGTTGCGGCTAATAACATCGTTACTTTAGAACGCTTAAGCTAATCTATTTGGGAACTTTTAGTTCCAAATTTGTTCACCAGCAAAGATAAGTTTGTCGAGTAATAGTGAAGTTATTATCTGTCGCCGCCCACATTTATCGATATAAATCTGTGGATAAATTTATTCCCGGCGCGACTAAATGACCAACTATTAACATAATTAGAAATTGAATTTGAATTTCATTTGTTTGAAATGTTTTGAAATAATATTTATTGTAAGTGTCGCATTAATGTTTAAAGTAATCAATACATTTAACATATTGCTTTTTGGTTATAAATGTGACGATTCCTGTAACTCTAGCACAAATGTGACGCGCGACTCTATGCTATGTCGCTTGACTTATATCTTTGGGCAAACAAGTGCAGATTTGGCGTACATTTTCCTCAAAAGTGCTCAAATGCCTGATATTAGGCAAGCCGGTAGGAATCGAGTTCTTTGGATGCCACGCTACTGCTAGCCTATCCCGTTCCATTCAATACAATGATTCGGAAGACATGACCAAGATAAATCTACGCATTCAGGAAATTATAAGCTATTGTTTAGTATTAGTGAGATTAACGTTCATTTTTTATTTGGTGTTGAAAACAAAAAGTTCATAATTATTTACTACATTCATAGTCACCCTACAATTAGAATCCTTTGAATGTTTGTAAATGTTGATATTGCCAATATTGCAATTACCATTTACTTTGTTTTTAATCAAAGTGCTCAATGTAAACACATCCAAAATATCTCTTTGCTTAATATTTTCTTCGGTTTCCGCAATTATCACTCATTTTAATAAAACAACTTAAACATTTCGTAACTTAAACAAACAACTACAGACATTCTGTAACCCTTTTCAGCGCTACTGCTACCCGCGACCACAAACGCTGAAAAGGGTTACGAAACGTCGGGACTTAAAAAATGTAGTAATACACGCGATTTAATCTGTTTCAGTTGTTTTATTATCTCTTTTCTTGTTATCCTTTTGCGATAGATTGTAAAGGAGCGCATACGCATTTGACAACAGGCTACCGACGACGGTCGCGTTATTCCAAAGCCTGTTCAGCACCTACGAAGATGGATGGACGTATCGAAAGGCGTGTAAAAGATACAAGCAGCAAGAACAGGTGTGTTGCTTCAGGAAGTGTTGAAATAAATGGAACATTATTTAAGAGGTAGAAGGGAATCGGAAATGTTATCCATCGAGATTACGACAGTAGAAATGATAATATCATTAATTAATTCATTCATTCAACTGATTGAATTATATGCTACTTCGGTATGAGTTTTAAACGGTCGCAAGTATTTGGTTTATTGCGCGCACAAGTAGGTATACACAAGAGAAAAATTGCTTGCATTAATGAATTTTGATAATTTAGAATGAAAGACAGAACATTTCTTAGGCCCATTAACAATTGATTTCTAAGCGAGAACAATGCTGACCGCACAACAATTTTAAATATTAGCTGATAAATCTCTATACAGTGTGTCCCAGGGGCAAGTGACCAGATTGTGATGGTTGAATATTCACGCGAAGTTATCGATAAAAAAAATATTTCAGAGGTATACAACAATTCTTTTTTTTTATTGCTATTTCTTTTATTTTACTACTTTTGCGAGATTTTCTTGGCTTTGACTTTATTTTCTATACTGTATTTGTTTTTGTATAGCCAATATTGTAACTAATTCGATTAAGCTACAAAATCTAACCAAAATACATTACACATTTAGAAATTTTGGAAATAAGCTAAAAAAAAGATTATTTTTTATTGTTTTGTCGAAAATTCCGAAAATTGTCCCATACTTCGTATTTTTTTACAATTTACTAATAAACTACATGATATTCTCTAAAATATCTCAAAACAATGTTATTAGTTATTATTAATACTTTTCGAAATATTTCAATAGTAGTGCAACAAGTCGGCTGACTTCAGTACAATAACAGAAATAACAATTAAAAAAAATGTTGTATACCTCTGAAATATTTCTTTTTATCGATGACTTCGCATGAATATTCAACCATCACAATCTGGTCACTTCTCCCTGGGACACACTGTATATACATAAAGTCACTGACTGGTCAAAAAACTTTTTCCGCAGTAAAGCGACATTCATCATTTCATCAACAATCGAAATGCTCCAAATAAAAGAGACAGATGTAACAATTCAAATACTAATTTACGATCAACACTTCGACCGAACGCGTCGCCGACTATACGAACGAAGTGAGACACAAATAAACAAGTGACGATGTCTAACGCACAATTTCAAATTCCATTTCATAACAAGTCCATATCAAACTGAGATGCTGAGTTAAGGGGTAGCGGTACATTTGACAAGGTTAACAGTAGGTCGGTTCAATAAACGAGACATCTATTGTATAGTATAGTATGTGTACCTACGCGTCGATAATGATGTGCCGTTCGATAATATCTCTGGGAATATTCCTAAGTTACCTACATGGGAAAAGTTTCATGAAATGTCATGGTTAATGTAATATTACCATCTCGGGCATATTCTCTGAAATTGCCGTGTAAGTGTAACTTTAATTAAACTATAAATACGGATTTCTGCGAATAGTACACATCTACCATACCTACTACGAAGATATTAGTCATGCATGGTCAATAAATATAAATAAATAAATATTATTAGGGGACAATCTTACACAAATCGAACTAGCCCCATAGTAAGCTCAATAAGGCTTGTGTTATGGATACTAGACGACGATATATTTAATAGATACAGATACTTAAATACATAGAAAACATCCATGACACAGGAACAAATATTCGTGCTCATCACACAAATAAATGAATGCCCTTACCGGGATTCGAACCCAGGACCTCTTGCTTCGTAGGCAGGGTCACTACCAACTAAGCTAAAGCGGTCGTCAATGTCTAGATATTAGCGAATGCAATTTTGATTTTCCTTTTCGTTTACAGACGTAGTGAATAATCCTTTCCTTTCGTATTTTCCCGGAAATGTTCGTTTTTGTCTTACTACTTCACTCGCACTCAGTACCCATCGAGACAACGTAGGGAACGGTCGCATTGCAAGAGGAAGTATCTATATAGAGTAGTTAATACCACAGAAATATTTTGTTGATATTTATGTTAGATTTTGTGATAAACTTCATGGACTCGTGTATTAATGCAGGCCACCTATATTTTGATAAGACTAATCACCGTTCATGAAAACTCTGACGATGATACACCAGAAAATAGTTCTGATTCTGACTGTGATATGGAAGTTGGAAGTATTGTTTCGCATCACACATTCCACCCCGCTCCTCCTCCTCTTATCCCGCTGTCATAATCGAAGTCGTTCATCCAATCAGAAAATCATATTTATTTATATTAATTTCTCTGCTGGTTTGTTTTGTTTTATGTTGAGGTGTCTTTTTTGTTATGTCATAGTATTTTTAATTAATTAAAAAAAATAATTGTTATAAAAAAGGTCTGCAAAATCCTACTGTAGTTTTGACTTATAGTTAGACTTATGGGGTTCCAATCCTTATAGAATCATTAGATCATCCCAACCGGAATTTGGTTTTTATCAGTGCGTTTTATTGAAATAAAACGTCCTCGGTAACTAGTTATATTTTTGTTTACCTAACGAATTCTTTATATGATAGAATCGTGGTGGTTTTAACATCTCAGTGTAATATACGTCAAACGGGCAGTTTGACATTTGACATTGATAAATAAAGTATGCGATTTATTTGATACCTACACGTAATTTAATAATACAGTAATTCATAGTATTGTAAGTTGAGGTCTTCTAGGAATGATATTCGTACTCCAGTTTCTTATAATCCGATTTATTCAGTACTTTAGAACGAAATACATATTTTAACACCATTAAATCATTACTCCACGTTAACCTTCTCAACCCGCGACAGAATACCCGCCTGTTGTCACTTTTAAAAATCAATCCTTACCCACATTTTATAAATATTGGGATAAATGTTGCCAGTGTTTCTAACAGACGGCCATTCTGTTACAGGAATGTCCCTATTCCGATTGATGCTCGGCCATTCTAAACAAGGCGTATGGCCCCATACAGTTATTATTATTTATCTCTAGGCAATCAAGAATTACATTAGAACACATATTTTTTTTAACAATTCTTATTATTAATTGAAACTTTACTCCTACACATCATCAATTAAAGCAACAAGATCAAACATGAGAAGAATGCAAGATTTCAACATAATAGTATATTAATCCACATAATGATTCTAGAAGTGCACACGACGCCATTGACTTGATTCATCATTCCTTTGTACGTGTACCCGTCACCGTAGACGTGATCACACGTTCTTAGTTAAGTGTACACATCACCGTAGACGTGATCACACTTTCCTTATTAGGTGTACACGTCACCGTAGACGCGATCACACTTGTCTCGTCTGATGTAACTGTGCCACCCGCGGACATCAGTGGGATGCTATGACATCTTGTTCAGTCTACCGCTTGCCTCCCGAGGGCTACGGTCTGCTTTTTTTTTGTTGTTGTTCAGTGTTCAGTTCATACTGCCACCCGCGGGTCAGATACGATGCACTTATAATCACCTCTCAAAATCATCATTTGAAAATCAATCTTCTTTTGGTAGCTGCCGACGCCACCACATTTAATGCCGAACCTATGTTGTAAAGAGTTGGAATGGGGAAAGGGTGTTATTTCTCTAACCTTCGCACGCTCACTAAACGGCAGACGGTAAGGTCTATAGCTAACAGGAGTATCATCATTCAAGCGTATAACCATTTCAGTGACATAGGGCCCCGATGGCATACCCCCGTCATTCATAAAAAGTTGCTGCGATGAACTCTCACCACCTCTCTGCATAATTTTTAACAAGTCGATCAAGACCGGAATCTTTCCTGCTCTTTGGAAAACCGCCCACGTTACACCAATACACAAATCGGGTGAGAAAAGTCAATGTAAAAGTTATAGACCCATCAGTATTTTGTCCGTTTTTTCTAAACTATTTGAGTCAGTCATGTATAACATTTTTAACTCCCATTTTAAAATGATCATCTCTTCCAGTCAACACGGTTTTGTGTCCAACAGATCCACTGTCAGTAACTTATTACTTAGTCTACAAAAACTATTTATGTGGTGCATTTGCTAAATGTCAGTAACTTATTACTTAGTCTACAAAAACTATTTATGTGGTGCATTTGCTAAAAGAACTCAAGTAGACTCTATATACACTGACTTCTCGAAGGCGTTTGATAAAGTCGATCATTCGATTCTAATAAAAAAACTGGAAGGTTATGGCATTCAAGGTAATCTACTTAGATGGCTCTGTTCTTACCTAAATAATAGGAGTCAACTTGTTAATATTAAAGGTCATCTTTCTGCACCTATCACGATAACATCTGGCGTGCCGCAGGGCTCCCATCTAGGGCCTCTCCTGTTTGTCGTCTTTATTAACGACCTGGTTGAGCTCCTGTCCTGTCCCTGCCTATTATATGCAGACGATCTTAAGATCTATAATACCATCAACGGTGTTGACGATTGCGTACTATTACAAAATAACCTTAACATAGTGGCTGATTGGTGTGTTGCAAACCCCATGTTTTTAAATTCTGATAAATGTTACATTATTTCTTTTACAGCATCAAAGCAAAAAATTATATTTAATTATTCTCTTAACAATTTCATACTAAATCGTACTTCTGTTATTCGCGATCTGGGTATTTATTTTGATGGAAAACTAACCTTCCACTCTCACTATGATCAATTAATTTCAAAATGCATTAAACTCATTGGTTTTATCTCTCGTTCAACCAGGGACTTCAAAAATATTAATACACTAAGGTATTTATATTACTCTCTGGTTAGAAGCACCGCTGAATATGGATGTGTAATATGGTCGCCATATTACAAAGTACACATAGACAGGATTGAAAGAGTTCAAAAGCAGTTTTTTAACATTCTCTGCTACAGGCTCCACCTCGGCCGCAAACTGAGATCGTACTCAAGCAGACTTAAACTCTCTCTTCCCGCAGAAAATGCAACGAACTAATTATTTTATATAAAATTATACACTCACATGTTGACTGCCCATACCTTCTTTCTCTTCTAAACTTCATTACCCGATACAAATCTTGAAACCCGTCTCGCAACATTTTTCAGCTTCAGATTTATAAAAATAACACCTCTTTCTATAATCCCATAACGCGAATGTGTCGTTTGTACAACGACTCTGTGACTGAGCATCCTTTCTTGGACATATTTAAACACAGCTTACCTACATTTAAGAGTATCATCTAAAAGATTTTCTGTGACAATAAGTAGTAGCTTTATTTTTAAATTATTTTTTTTTCCACGCAATTTATTTAATAACACACAATGTTATTGTTAATCATTGTTTATCCTGTTAACTTGTAAAACATCTAAGATAGAATATAATTTCTAGCGTATTATAACAAACTGTACTAATAATCCATCTGTGCATGCATCATTAAGAATTGTAGTCCAGATCTGATCTATATTAGCGTTATGTAAAAAAAATTGTGTTAATGACTGTAATTTGTTCTGTGTGCCCAATAAATAAAATAAAATAAAAATAAAATTAGTCAGCCCTAATTCCTGCATATTTAAAGCAAAACAATCCCTATATTTGTTGAGCAAGGCAAGCAAGTTTTCTTTTTGCTCCTCCGTAACCTTAGGGCCAGCGTTAATCATCTCTAATGTTATGGGTTGTTTTATCTCGTTTGACGATTTTACTACTTCATCAGAAGGTACGATTGTATTTACGTCTAAGTGAGTTGTTTTACCATGCCATGCAAGGGAAACCTTTGTAGGCAAACTGATGGCACGTGCTATCATTTTTTGTTTTTTTTAGCTTTATTGGCGTTTTCGCCCAACCTACTATGAGACTTTGCCTTCTTCAAATTTATATACTCCCTGTAGCAAGGCATACTCGCTACCTTGTTTCATGCAAAGATTACCCGGAATAAACAAAAACCCTGTGTATGGGGTGCTCGTTTCTACGTCAAGCGTGTTCAATCCCTCAATAGTGGCATCAGTCGCAGTGAGTAATTGTATTCGTGTTGTTTCGGATTCATCACAGTGCAATGTTAACTGTGTACCTGTTTTAAGAACCACAACTTTCGGTAACTCGGTTAATGACTGACCAATTAGCACGTCGGTTTGTAAAAGCTCATCATTAACAACAAACGCTTCTATGACGGCATCAACCGCATCCACCACAATATTGACAGTAACCCTACCTAATGGTGTAACACAACCGAAAGCGAATCCCCTTATAACTGGCAAGTTAGATTTATTTAAGGTCAGGTTTAAGTTTTCCGCGAATTTCAATTTAATTAGGGTACACTGGCTTCCAAAATCTACGTATGCTGTACATTGCACATTGTTTAAGGATATCGTTTTAAAATACTTGCCATTAGGTTTTTTTTTCTTCAGCTGTAATTCGCATTACTTTGTGATAAGATTCTTCCGTCCTTTTATCTAAGTTTTTATTCATCTTATCGTTAGAAGTTCCATTTTTGTCATAAGATGACGTTTTAGGACACTGAGTCGCATTATGACCGAGGCGGCTACATTTATCGCAACGGTTCAAAGGTTTTTTACAAGTATCCGCAGTGTGCCCCAGTTCTGTACAGTTATAACATCGAGTAAACTTATATTTATTGCGAGGCTGAAACGATGGCCCTGTTTTGGACATATTATTAGAAGCGACATCGTTTTGTTTTGTTGGATTGTATTTAATTGGGGGTCCGATTCTCCTTTGCATATTACTCTTTTTTGAGATACGTCGTAAATACCTAAGTAGCTGGGATGTCCTGCTGAAATTTGAACCTTGCGCGTTCAATCTCACGTTATGGTCAAAGATCCCGTTTATGATGCAGTCTACTGCATCTCTTCCAATAATTTTACACATTCGGACCAATCGCGCTTTGTCATGAAAATACTCTTCCAATGACTCGTCTCTTTTACTTTTCCGTTCGAGCATTTCATTCAGTCTATCGGCGTAATTTCGGTCGTCTGGGAAGGTTCTGAGTATTTTGCTTTTCCATTGTCGCCAACTTAGGCTCACCGAGCTTTGACCCTGATGCCAATTTTTTTGCATATCCAGTGAGTTTTGGTAAGGCATAATAAACAATTTGCCTATCATCCCAACCATAAATTTTTGCGGTGTCATCTACTTTACGTATCCAAATAGCTGCTATTTGGGTATTGGTGTCTGGGTCAAACTCAGGAATTACATTCTGAGCTCCCTCAAATCGCGTCCCCTTATTTCTTATAAGTTTCGAGAATCTGTCAAAGAATATTTCAGATGACGTACGTTTTTTTAACAACTTTCCGCCGCTTATGACTTTTGCGGTTTGGATCTGTGCCAGACGAAGTTGTGCTAGACGATGCACGGCGTTTGCGCTTCTTGGTACGCCGGCGCCTACGACTATGCCGCCGATGCTGCTTTCCCTTTTTATTGCGGCTGTCCGCGCTGCCCGTTGACGTACTAGTGCCGCGCCGGGCTAATCTACGTGCGGCGGATCTACGGCTAGAGCGACGACGGTAGCGTGGCGCTTCACTACTCGTGGTGCTACTAGTCGAAGATGTCGAGAGACTGCTGGAGGAAGCAGTATCTTCAGAGCTAACGTGTCGACGGGATCGGCGACGTGATCGACTTCGATACGTTTCTCGTTTACGCTGACGCCGTAATCGAGGATTAGTTTCCGACCGTTTACGCCGCTTGCTCCCCGTACGAGTTGGTGATCTACTAGATCTAGTGGCCCCGTCTTTCTTTTTCGCATTACGAGGGGGCGGTAGAGTGTATGCCGACTTGACCGGTGATGGACTCGAAGAGCTCATGCTACTTCCTCTTGGGAGAGTCTACATTTTTATTTAGTAATAGAAAAGGTAGTTAGTATGGAAGAAAAATAGGGTAAAGAAATAAACACAGCATTAGTTTATTGATGTTCCTATTATATACATGTAAATAAGACGTAGATTATTTTTTTTTTTTAATTTTCTATTATATATATCTTAAAGAACAACCATCGTCAAATATTTATAATTCTTTTTCATTTATCTCCAATACAGGCTGTTGTTTAAATCTAACTGTTACTCGGGTAATATTTTGCTATCGAGAAGCCGGTGAATATTTTAATTGAAGTTAAAGCTAAAGCACACGAGACTGTGTGACAAGCGACGGCAAAGTGGCGAGAGTACGTAACCTGTGATTTTGGTTTTATTCCGACAGTCCATGCATAAACAATTAAGCATGAATTAATTATTTGTCGCCCTTGTCAACAGACCCTGTTATAATCGCAAGCAGTAATAAAAATATTTTTTTATTTTTATATTTTATTATAATCGCCAGCAGTAATATGCCACCATAAAATGTAGGTATTGTGTGCTACCACTTAGGTACACCACTATGATTGAACATCGTGTGACCTTCGGCGAACCAAGTTCACGATCATGTGTAAATAAAAGAAATAAAAACATTTTTGTCATGTTTCATTACGTTACGTTCGTCTCCCGTAATCACTATAATTTCATGAAACTCACCGATTGCTGCATTACGAAAGAACCAGTATAAGTTGATCTATGTTTACCCATAATCACCACGAATCAAGAGGTCAGGTAACATTGGAAAAGGCGCGCAGGCGGGAACGCGCGTTTTGTTAATTGTCACGCTGTATTTATATTTAGTTTGCAATTGATACTCATAAATTCTCTTTAGCATAGGTAGTAGGTATCTCAGCAAAAAAATTACACAGCAATGAGATGTCAGTGTAGTACCTTATTTTTTTTTTAAGTACTTACCCCGCTGTACTAAACACTTAGAAACGACAAGTGCAAAAATATGTATCGAATAAATCATTTCGTAAATATGGTACGAAGTTCTTTTTGCCACTGCAGAAGGTATATATTCGGACATATTTTAGAGTATTGGTACGCAGACATATTTTTACACTTGACTGTACCTTATTAGACTTACGCATGAGTTTTGTGTTAGTACACATCATACCTACAGTAAAATCATTTATTCCTTATTGTTCCTTATTGGAAAACGGAAAGTTATTTATTCTTAACTACATGTTATAACTAAGTTAATAGAAATTAAATAATGTGCCAATGATCTTCATCGATGCAAATGTTCAATATCGTAATTATATTGTTTATATTTTAAATTAATAATTCTAAAGATAACAACCGCTAATTTAATGGAGTTTTGTAGCGTTGTTACTTATATATTCGTGCACTACATCATTGAAAACGTATACCTTTTAGGTTATGTTGACGTTAATTGCGCAACTCAATAAATAAGTAAGTACCTAAGTAGTTTCTTACACTCGTATGTCCTAAATATTTGGGTACGTGATACTGATTCCTTATAAAATTTGCATTCCACATTGTAGGCGTGTCATTGTTAAAATAAGTAATTAATATGAACACATACCTGAGGTTTCTCTCTAACGTTCTTACCACTTCGGAAATATTGTAAGTTGAGGTCTTCTAGGAATGATATTCGTACTCCAGTTTCTTATAATCCGATTTATTCAGTACTTTAGAACGAAATACATATTTTAACACCATTAAATCATTACTCCACGTTAACCTTCTCAACCCGCGACAGAATACCCGCCTGTTGTCACTTTTAAAAATCAATCCTTACCCACATTTTATAAATATTGGGATAAATGTTGCCAGTGTTTCTAACAATAGACACATCGGCAACATTCGGGTGTTATCGTTGTTCCGAGTTTTGCCGATAGGAAAGGATTATTCACTACATCTGTAACATACTTTCTCTTTTTATCATTAGGTAGTACCTATAGTTAATTTTTCATAATTTCACGAGCGCAAAAGCGAGCGCCAATGATTGGGTTAAAGTGGCGTGGCGTCAAAAGAACTCGATTCCTACCGGCTTGCCTAATATCAGGCACTTGACCACCTTATTCTACATTCTACAGCTCTTAAGGAAAATGTGCCACAAATCTGCACCGGCTTGCCCAAGGATATCTTTTACGGCACGCCACTGTTGGGTTATTTATTTAGTTTTGCTAAATTAGTAGTGCAACTTTGAAATATGCTTTATTCATTTACATTATGGACACTGTTTTATATAAGTTTGCATTGTGTTTTTTTCTTTTGTTGTGCAATAAAGTATGATTACATTGTATTGTATTTAAAATATCCATCTTACTAACTTTACGATACAGGTAGGTTTATCCATGGACTACATTCCTAGCCTGCTGTGAACCTGGCCGGCTGTGCAAGCTCGCTGCAAGACAGCCATAACGGTACTAAAGTATGTATATTATTTCCATTATTATTAAAGGGATAGCTTTATTATTTTATTAAAATGTAAATCGTTGACAAGTGATGCCTCGCCCCGGAGCGCTCCATAGACTACTTTTAGTTTTGTTTTAAACGGATATTGGTCTGTTAGATTTTTAACTATCGATTATTGTGAATGTTTGGGTTTACTAATCAATCTGACTGTCGCGGGATAGACATAAGTACTAGATTACGTAACGCTATGGTAGGTACCCTAATAAAACGTATTAGCTGCTAAGAAACACTACCAATATTAAAGCCAAGTAATGTTATTAACATACCGATATTCAGCATCCGAATTTGACGTGTCAAAAGTATTAAATATGTTGCTTACGTAAGGTTTCCGTGGAAACGTGGAATGCTTCACATACGGATTCGGAACCTGAAGAAAATTCAAACCTGCCAGAAGCAGACACGGGAAACAAAAGCCCAAAAGCTAACAACCTCCTGGGAGAGTTACTGTACAAAAATCCTACAATAGTTCTTTTTCGTATAATCTAATAAAAAAGAGTTAACCGAAATTGTACCTACACCAAATTTCAAGGAAATATTTCCAGTATTATTTGTATTTTTTTTTTAATATTTTTGAGCTCTCTCTTAGTCGATATTGCTGCTCAGTGTACGAGTACTACTATGCTTGCTTAAACATAGTTTCATTTATCCTAGGGCCGCAGTGAACGAACAGTTTGCTCTTAAGTGCAACACTTGAAGCGTCTAAGTATTACGGATAGCGAGCAATATGTTTAATAATAGCTATCCTTAACACCTCTTTATCCCCGAGGCGCCTATTACCCTGGAGACCCGCATTACTTTGCTACAACACCACTCCATTACTTACAGACTATTTTTATACGCTTCTTGACTGTGGACACAGTACTAACACAGTACTACGCAGTAGTTTAACTACGGCCGGGAGAATTCCGTTAGCATCAGCGTTCGTTGACGGCGGGCGTGACACCACAGCGCAACGCTTACTACCGACCGATATCTCTCGAAGAAGCTGCGCTAGTATTAGCTGTGCCACTCACGCATTCATGTCCCGCGTACCTTTCTTTGAAGTTAAACTACTGGTTTATACCGAGATGTGGAACTCTGAGCATCTGTTGTGAATATAAAGGAACAAGTGATCTAGAAAAGTAGAGTGCCGTGTTGCTGATCGGAGAGTGAGGGGAGCGGCGCTTCGGTAGTCAAAGTAGCACATTTGACGTAGATAATTGATGGTAAAACGGAGACAGTTCGATAATATGTGACATTCTGCGGATAAAGGTATTTTATGGATATTGTCGCTTCCGTCCTTCTATTTTAATGTCCTATAGTAACGGAGTCAACACGACGCAAGCGACAATATCCGTAAGGTACGCTGAATGTCACATATAGGTATGTATGTAGTTAGGTACTCTTCAAAATAGACATTCTACTAAAAGGAAATGTTTGTTTGCAATAACATCTGAATCCAACATTCTCAAAAAATACTGCTTTTCCACGGATGACGATGATGTTAATTAAAACCTTAGGCCCCATTTAGACGGGGCGAGAACTCGTAGACGAGTTTGATTACATTGCGGGCTACCCAGGTACTATGAGTACAGTTGATCGATTAATTGCTGCAATGAAATGTAAATCGCATACAAGTTCTTGCCCCGTCTAAATGGGGGCTTATTCCGTGGCATTTATTCATAAAATCTTGTTACTATTACAAATATATGTTAAGCAGTAATAATATTGCATTTTCGTGTACACAGCAATCGTCATGTTTCCACTTCAACGGAGTTCAAATTTTAAATCAGTTTCCTCAATTTCGTCACAACAGTGTATGCAAGAAAACATGATGTAAGTGAAACAAGGGCTTATGTACCTGTACAAGTTAGTCAATATGAGTCTTTATTTTACCAAAAGCTGGTGTTAAATAAATTAGCTGCCCGCCTAGCCCCCCGCGGGCAATGGCGGACCCACATATGTGTCACCAGTATTTGATAATGTTGGGTCGTAGTTTAGAACTTCATTCGTGCTTTCTATTTGTTTTTAATGGCACCCATTTGGATTTAAATGTGCTTGTTTTATGAAGGATGGACCATTTCTGACCAATATCGAGTGATACTTAAGCGGCACCGAAACACGATTATTTAAAAATGATTTTGTATTGTAGCATGTCTATAAAATACATAAAACTATAAGTCAACTATAAAAAAACCTATATTTTAATAGCAAGGCAAAAACACAAACCATACCTATACGCTTTAATGTGATCGTACCTATTTTATTTATTTATTTAATTATTTTTATTGCACAATAAAAGAAAGTTGGTACAAAATTACAAATGGCGGACTTAAAGCCGTAAGACATTCTCTACTAATCAATCATCAGGGTAAACAAGATAAGAAACTAAATTATGTACATAATAATAATATAGAGTATGTATGTAGGTGTACTTTCTTCACGTATAAAGCATAGGGGTCCATAACGGAATTTGTTTACTTTTATTAATTTTACGTCACACCTCGCCATAAAGTGGCAATAACGGGCCGCTACGCGTGCGGAAAATCCCACTTCATGGCCTGGGGGAGACGTAAAATTTTGTACTTACCACGGTAGGTAATAAACAAAGCGTCAGATCGCATATTTATCGCCCTTGCCTTCGGATCAGGCGTCAAATACCTGCGATCTGAGACATTTTTTGTTCTATTGATTCAGGTGAATAATAATAATACTATAATATATTCACATTTTGTAACTGCTCCAGAATGATTACGCAACGGCAACGCAGTCCTAAACCGCCAGGATTTTTTGACATTACCACCCTGATGGCTCATAATAATTACTTCTCAACCGTCCCTAGAACGCTAGGCATCGCACGGAGCGCGATCACGTTTTAGCCAATCAAACAACTCAACTCGGTCTCTCCGGATAGGTAATTCATTTGTGTACAATAATGAGGCTTGCACGCAAAAGGCCAATCAAGGCTTTGGCGGTGTATTAAATCATCAGGCGTTGACGCGGCGGTGGGCGGGCCGACCGCCCGGGATCCCGGCGTAATGGGGAATTATTTAAATCTGGTAACAAGTTTGTCTGCCAAGGCACGACAAACGCAAGGATCCCTGCAAGCTCCGAGTGGGCATTTTAGAAAACTATTAGGTACATATTATCTCACTTTACTGAATGGATAGCGATGTAGGCACAGACATATATCGAGGTAGAAGGAAAGGTGTATGTAACCTCGCGTGCTAAAAAGAAGTGACGGCCACCTACTTTGAATACCGTTAACTTCAGTTTCCGTCAATATTATTAGCAGATTTGAAGATCTGATAATAATGGTATAATTAATTGTTCAAATACCACCAAACGAAATGGAAAATTTATGTTTTCCATCACTAAATTGCACAAGCGAAAAACGTTACACGCTTCTTTGCCATACAAATCGACGAAGTATCTATCTCGATATATTTCTGTGGATGTAGGTCATATTATAGATCGGTACCGAAGATTTACGCGTCTCAGTTCATTATCATCATCATTTCAGCCAAAAGACGTCCACTGCTGGACATAGGCCTTCCCCAAGGATCTCCACGATTGTCGGCTTTGTGCTGCTATTATCCAGCGGCTTCCCGGTTTTCACCAGATCGTCGGTCCACCTTGTGGGAGGCCTGCCAACACTTCGTCTTCCGGTACGTGGTCGCCACTCGAGAACCTTACCACCCCAACGGCCATCAGTTCTACGAGCAATTATATCGTCTCAGTTATATTAGAACTATTAGAAGTACACTGTTGACAAGTTTGTCTGGTGCGAAGGCACGACAAACGCATGGATACCCAGCAAGCTCAGGGTAGCCAGTCGAGTGGGCATTTTATAAAACTATTCAGTATGTCGCAGGAGTAGGGATAACACAATGATGTCGTTATAGTCAATTCTTAACTCTCTTTCGTTTGTAAGACGAACAGAGGGACTATAATTACCTCAAAGCGTGGTATTGATATTTTTTATATGAATGATGATTTAAGGTTTTAAACTCGGTTAATTTTTTTTTTGTAAAAAAATCTAGTAAATCAACTTGACCCTTGGGCCATTTATGCTAATTTGTTTGTTTTAGAAACATATTATAGTTATTAGTTCTTGTGCCTCGTCGGAATTGGCCAATTAGCTAACCGGATTCTAAGAACATTGGAATTGCGATTATGTCTATAGAAACACGATAAATCTGTTCATCTGTATAACTATAAATATAAATGACATGGATTAATCTAAATAGTTATTACTTATTAGATAAATAATTGCAAACAAGCACACTCTCCCTGTTAGAGGTCGTTCAATCATAAGGATCGTGATCAGCATCAGGGATACATCTGGAGCGGATGATCTGCCTCCACCGGTTTCTGTCCAGCACGTCTCTCATAACCGTGTAGAATTTGGAGGATGACGAGTCTTTCACTTGATCGGTCATCTTGTTGGTGCCTTCGGAGTTCGGTGTTCCAACGACAATCAGTTTTTTTGCAGATTTTCGTCGCCCCTGCGCATTGAGTAGCAGTAATATAAAATAATGCGTTAGAAAAGAGCCGAGAAGAAAAAGCCGGTCAGGTGCGAGTCGGACTCGCCCAACGAGCTTCCGTACAATTTATAGTATGTATTTAGCACAAATTTAGTAACCTGGTCTAATAAAAAAAAATTAGTTCAAGATAAACTGCATCGAGAGACGAACTTTAACTTTGCTCTTATAAAATAAAACTGTTGTCCCCATACATCGAAAATTCGACATAGGTCGCGGTTGGTTTAGTAACTGACAAAAGCAATCTACAAGCCCTTTGATTTGATGCCCAACTCGATTTTAATTTTCGACATCCCATTTCGGCCCCCTTTAAAAAATAAGTAAAAAAGCTATAAGATTTTTTATGTCCAATAGGCTCAGGATACGAATTTTTAACACTATTCCATATTTCAAATCGATAACGCCAGTAGATCCTAAGATGTCTGGCTGTGAGCTGGGGTTCCTTTTTTACCATTTTGGTACGGAACCCTAAAAGTGGATGGGCAATGAAATTGTAATAGAATTATTAGAATAGAATTAGAAGATTCATGAGGACTAAGAGAAAGACCATTTTATTATGTAAGAGTGAACCGGCATTTTCTGGGTAAGCGTGCTAAAACTTTCCTTCGGGTGTGACCAAGGTCAAACATAAACCCACCATTCGAAAAAAAATTGACATTCAGTAAAGAACACCCAAGTCAGCCTGTCATAATTTAGCACCGAACGCGCAACAACTTCCAATCAGAGCAGCTAATTTAAAGGAGCAACCTCACAAATCAAGGGGTTTGACAGCTGAATACGTTGAAGGAGCTAATTGAAAACGAACGATGTTTTTATGTTATAAGTGGCAAACGAGCAGACGAGCTGCCTGATGGAAAGCAGTCAACGTCGCTCATGGACATCTGCAACACCAGAGGTGTTACCTATACGTTGCCGATCTTTGAGAGCCCTGTTTACTCGTTTCTTGAAGTACCCCATGTCATAGCGCGCTGGGAACACCTCAGGTGGGAGTTCATTCCACATCCTGCCGGTTCTTGGCAAAAATGTTTCATTGGTTTTATTTCATTTATACTTAGGAATCACCATTTTAAAAGACTCTTATTGCATCTCACCATTGCGTAAACGGGCTTTTTTTTATTTAAAATGTCCTCTTAACTAGCTGTTAACAGGTCGTCACAAAACTAACGATTAGTGTCCATGTACTACATAAATTTCGTCCCCAACTGACAGGTTAGACATTATTTGAACATAGTTTAAGTTTGCTAACGGAACCCTAAAAAGAAAATATTGGAATTAAAGATAACGTATCAGGATAATTCCACGGCAGAGAGTAACGTAAGTTACCAATTTCTCGCGTGTTTCGTTATTGATGGTGCAAATTCAGGTCTATATATCTAGGGATTAAAGTTATACTAAAATTAATACTCAAATTTACGCCATTAATAAATAAACACGCGATGAAATGGTAACTTCCGTTACATCAGGATTTCTTAAACTGTGGTCCATGGACTCCTTAGGGGTCCCTGATACGAGAGCTTTCACGTGTCCTTGATTTTCTTTTTCTCTGATTATATTCGGAAAGGGTCTGTAAGGTTTTCGTAATAATGTACGGGGTCCGTGACCAAAAAAAGATTAAGAAACTCTGCGTTACATTTTCTTGGAATTGCCGATCACCATCCATTCCTTGCTTAGACGCTTTATAAAGGAAATATTTTAGCGTTCAATTCAAGGAGTTTGGCTCAGTGGTGTCATGTGTCACAGGAGGGCTATTCTTCAGAAATATGTCTACGGTCACCTCATTCATCTGGTCCTTTTTCATACTAAATGAGAGAGTCGCAGACATATTTCTGAAGAATAGCCTATATTATAATTAATAAAGTGTTTACGTGTATGTACTTTACAAATGAGTTATAGTAAATTAGCGAGCGCGCTCATTTCAGAAACGGTGTACGGCCGCGGGCGAACATTTGAATATGCTCATTACTTTTTTGTTCCAAACGATTTCAACATCGCGTTTTTGACCATTGACAAGCTAGTAACCCGTTTTATGTTAAGTAAATATTTATAACTGTTTGTGTATAATAGTTTCATATCTTCCAAAGACATGGTCAAATCTAAAATATTTGATAGAACATCAAACATCGATCATTGTTTTTTTTTACTATATGTAGGTACATACTTTCTTATTTCGTTGAAATTGCTTTTACGTTCAGCTCAGCTTACCTGAAAAGGATTAAAAACGATGAAAATATAAACAAAACACGAAGGGAACTGCACTTCTCTATACCTATTGTGAAGACACAGACACGTACACTTGACCAACGCCCATACGGTATCGAGTAACATAGCCGTTTATGACAGTAATTGCGTTGTCAGCCCTGAAAAATAGGTCCCGAGTTACTTAACAATAGGCTAGACGACAAAAAAAAACTGTTTAGTTCCGTCAGTTAGATTACTAAAAAACATTGTAAGTAAGTACACATATTTTTTCTTTTGTTTGACAAACAAAAAATGACGATGATACAGTGCTTTAGTTAGAAGTTTCGAGTGACGTTACTCTATGCTACAATTTTCACCTAAGAATGACGTCACAAGTCCCCACTCTTATTATGATTTTTATTAAGGTTCGTTTATATTGGCGTGTTTGACTTTAATTATTAAAGTCACGACAGTGACCATGTGCATAAAAATGAGAATGACCCATATGGGATAATATCTTTTGCATAGAGGACCACACATACACAAAAACAAATTGCATAAAATAAACAAAAGATTATAGAGATTAGGCAAAAAGCTTAGACAGACCACCGGTAACATATAGAAGCCCATTCGGGTAATCACTATATTAACATAATGTTATGCCATTACATTTATCTGCAAGGTATAATTTTAGGCTAGTTTTTGTGTGCGAAATGCGAATTTTGGTAAATGCTGGTTTTAGCGGGTATTTATACGGACTTTGCTAGCGATATCATATTATAAGATCTTCAGTCAGATATATCTTCTGTTCACCTGAAAAAAAAATACTCACAAAATAAGAAACAAGCTCACGAAAAAACACTCTTCACGTCACTTGCCAACATCTAATCTAAGCTAAGCTAATGCTCGCACTGCTAATGATTGGAATTCCTGTCCGCCTGTTTCATTTGACTTACGATCAGGATATTTTTCAGAAAATAGCAAACAGACATTTTTATTACTAGCAAGATTGCTTCTCGGTGAAAACCTCCCACACAACGGCCAAACGCAAATTTTTTGACATAAAATCGGAAAGTATGTAAATTTACCCAAAAAGCTTGTGTGCACAAAAACGAGTTTAATATTAAATGAAACATTACGTTTGGTCAGCATAGGGCGTGGTGAGATAAGACGTAGCATTAGGTGCCCGGCTTAACGATTATTTGCGCAAATTAACATTTGTAACGACCTTAAAAAAATTGCTAACAGGATACTTCATGCAAATAAAACGAGCGGTGAACGTTTGGGGGTCATTTTATGGATTTTTCAATGCAGTGCGCAGATAAAGTGACTAAACTGGAAATACAGATTCACCTATCTATTTGTAAATTATTCTGAGAAATAAGACATGTTTGCGGAAATATTGTTACAACAAACTGTGCCAAGGTAGGCCTTCGCCAAATGATAAATTTTACCCTGTATTTCAATTTTCTCTTGCTATCTTAGGAGATAGCAAGAGAAAATTGAAATACAGGGTAAAATTTATCATTTGGCGATTGTGTAAACATTTCAGAATTTGCTGTTATACATGTAATCTCAATTCGCCCACACCATATCTAACAGAATCTGTTCCAAGAGATTATCATCCCTTTCAAGATAGGCCTTTTCTTTAGCGTTGCCAGAATGTGCGTTTTAGCACCGCTGTACGTGCTTTAAGGAATTTCAGAGGAGGGCCAGAATTGCCGCATAACTATACTGCTGGACCACCGAAATATATTGAAAGTCAAAAGTTAAAGTCCTTTATTCTTCAATTTAGGCATATTAAAAATGCACCTATGAAATATGAATGTCAAGATTTATCACCGGTTCCAATGTGAAACTTCTGCCTCTGCCTCGGGCCATAACTCTTATTTTGAAGGAACGTTCGGGGGCCGAATTGAACCCTCAAGCCTACTTTGCCCACCACTGGTCTAAGGTAATGTCTAAGCTGTCGCCATATTGAATGTCCCTTTTACCTCCACATATACAAAAGTAACTGATAGTGTGTAAGTTGTTTAATGAGCCGACCCAGATTGCGTGGTGCGCCGCTCATAAATCCAATTATCAGCGACGTGGATAATCACGCGTCCAGGTCCCCTACGCCCCTTGATTTACACTTTTATCAAACTAGCTGAATCTATACCACACCAACTCGATTTACTGTTATTGTGTCACACAAAGATTACGATTAGAAGTTGAGTACCGCACAGATGAATAGGTAACCTATTCATCTGTGCGGTACTCAACTCAAGTTATATCTTCTACCAAATAACCGAAATCGCCGAACGAACGCCGAACTTGTGGAACGACGTTATTGTTACATACTAGCGAAGTCGGAGCCATCAAATTGTTCGGAGAATACGTACCCTTGGTAAAATAAAGCCGTATGTGACTTTACGTCCAAAGTGCTTTTATTACGCGAATGTTACGCAAATCGTACCCTTAGTAAAATAAAGCCGCATCTGCAAAATGACGACTTTTCAGGGGAAGCGTTTAAATCCATTTGTTTTATAGTTTACAGCATTTGTGTAACATTCGCGTAATAAAAGCACTTTGGACGTAAAGTCACATACGGCTTTATTTTACCAAGGGTACGAATATAGGAGGACAACAACTTAGCTGTGCACAGGTTCAATGAGAAGCCTACTTACTGTACTGAGCTCAGCCTGAGTCCCGCACAGTAGAAATTTGTATCGGGGTCATTCTCATTTTTGTGCACGCAGTCACTACCGTGGATTAGGGCTGCCATCCGTCCGGGTTTCTCCGGATTTGTCCTAGTTAAAAATAATTCAAGATATTATGACGGTTAGGGCGAACGTTTAGAAAGAGCAATTAAAGCCACGGTAGTGACATCTACTACATTCAACCTGAAACAAAAAAAGAAAAATAGAGCAACCTTCAGCAATAACCAGGAGCTACTTGCATGTGAAGATAATCAAAAAATCTTTCTGGAATCACTAGCAAACTTGGAAGAACAACTATGCTGGAACAACAAAGACGATGTAGAGACATATTACAGCAAGATAGAGTCAGTTTTAAAAGAAAGTCTGACCATTTTACCAACCAACAAAAAACGAGCTGACATTATTTCTGTAGAAACTAAGGAAATGATCAAGAGACGCACAGAACTGCAATATAAACAATGTAGAGATAAAAAAGATAAAAAAGAACTCTCAGATCTATATAAAACCACCAGTAAGCTCTTAAAAAGAGACTACGAAGATTACAGAATGCATATCATCCATAAAAACCTTACGTACACAGGCAGTCAAAAGAGAGCTTTTAAAGAATTAAACACAAGCAAAACCTGGATACCAACACTGAAAGAACGCAATTCGAAAAAATGTGTTCGAACACAAACACGGCAAGATGTAGTAACCCTAGCTACGACTTTCTATAGAGAGCTCTACAACCACCAAAACACTCCGAGTGAAAACCAAGGGCGAAAGGAACAAGAAAGCTCTATTCAGTACGTAGCAAACCCACCTTCTACAGTAACGCTTTTTGATAGCAAAGAAATTCTGATGAAAATTAAAAAACTTAAGTCTGAAAAAAGTCCAGGACCGGATGGTATCCCAAATGAAGCTTTGAAAATAGGAAAATATGTACTTCTTAGCCCATTAACAACACTCTTTAACAATATATTACGAGAAAGAAAAATACCCAAAAAGTGGGCCGAAGCCAGGATCATCCTCTTATACAAAAAAGGAGATGCCTCGGACGTAAACAACTATCGCCCGATAAGCTTACTTCCCACTATTTATAAACTGTTCGCTATGTGTATAGAAAAAAGGCTGGACCCTGAAATAGAGAAGAAGCAACCAGTAGAACAGGCGGGTTTTAGAAAAGGATACAGTACTGTTGATCACATCCACACTGTCGATCAAGTGGTGGAAAAGTACCAAGAGCTTCGCCAACCCTTATATCTAGCATACATCGACTACGCAAAAGCATTCGATTCTATTTCACATGAAAGTATCTGGCAAGCACTAGAACACCAGGGAATAGCTGGCACGTATATAGATATTATTAGAGACATATATTCAAAAAGTACAAGCCGCGTGAAACTTGATAGATTAGGACCTTTAATAAACATAAGGAGAGGGGTAAAACAAGGGGACCCTCTATCTCCAAAGATTTTCATAGCCGTGCTACAATACATAATGGAGAACCTAAACTGGACACATAAGGGCATCTGCATTGATGGAAAATATTTGAACAATCTCAGATTTGCTGACGATATAGTGCTCTTTTCAAATACATCAACCGAGCTGGAAGAAATGATAAAAGAACTTTGCATGGTGAGTAAAAATGTTGGACTTTACCTAAATACTTCAAAAACGAAAGTAGCCACAAACAGGTCCCAAAATGCCATTAAAATCGATCAATCACCGCTAGAATACGTAGATAACTATATTTATTTGGGAAAACAAATATCGTTTAACAGCTCTAGACATATTGACGAGATAGAAAGAAGAATAAATATAAGTTGGAAAAAGTTCTGGAGTTACAAAGAGATATTTAAATCGAAACTACCACTCAAGCTTAAGAAAAAGGTGATGGACTCTTGCATCCTGCCTAGTTTAACATATGCTTCCCAGACCTGGATATTTAATAATGCAATCAAAAGGAAAATTCAAACATGTCAACGCTCTATGGAAAGAAGCATTTTGAACTTTAAGCTCAGAGACAAACAGAAATGCAAAGATATACGAGAAAAAACTAAAGTCTTAGATGCTCTACAACACGCCCAACGTCTGAAGTGGAAATGGGCAGGCCATGTAGCACGAGCTCCGGACGACAGATGGGCGAAAAGAGTTACCACATGGCCAGGCCCAAGCGGAAACAGAGGCAGAGGTAGGCCTAGAGGACGCTGGGCCGACGATATACAAAGGATTGCCGGAAAAAATTGGCTTGAAAAGGCAAATAATAGAAAATCATGGCGACTATTGGAGGAGGCCTATACCCAGAAAGGGGCCTTAACCTAATAATAATTAATTAGTTTTTTTAGAGTTAACTTATGAATGTAATTTTAGTTAAGGATTAAAAGAGGCTTATAAATAAATAAATAAGTGACATCTACGGTAATGACTGTGTGCACAAAAATGAGGATGACCCCTCTGTTGTGTAATGATCGATGAGCAGTTTTTGTCAACTGTTTATTGGCCATGTAGGATGAGTGCTATCCGTTCAAAGACTTGCATAGATACATAGGTACAACAATTATGTAATAACGATGGTATAGTTCCTGTGTTTTAACCTGACAGTTCTAGCTTTAGATAATATGTAAATCAGTAGATTAAAGGTTTCACTTCCTCACCAGTTATTTCTGGTTCTATCTCAAAGAAGTACCTTTCTCGGGCCCATAAAAAACGTCTAAACCACTTAAAACTTAAGCCGAAATCCAATTGCGCTTAACAAGTGCCTCTTGGAATAAATCTTCCAAGGCATTGTTTCTCCCTCATATTAATTTAAGTCCTTTAGAAGGATTACGCTATCTGCCGGCCCATTCGGCATCTTGTCGTTGACTAGCGGTTTGTTTTACGGTCACTTTCTATATTATTGTTCATAGACGAAAAACGTGAGTGTATATACCCTGCTTAAACAATTTTAGAGAGCAGAAAAGCTTGTTAAGATCTGACTGCGTTTTAAAGAATCAAACTGATGAGTTATTTACACGTTTCGTCCTAAAACATTCAGTGCCAAGAAGACTATCGGGTTCATTTAGTATGAAAATTTGGGAGTTTGGCACTGAATGCGTTTCCGAAGCGGTGGTAGTCAGACAGAAAAATACCAGACTTGCAAAATAAATATTTGACTTGATTAAGAATATTGAGTCGTTTAAAAAAAATACATAGTTAAGGACTTCATTTTCTTAATTGATGGTCCTTTGTGTAACGAACCCATGCATTTTATATGGCTAACTTCGTTACACAAACGACCATCAATTAAGAAGTAAAGAAAGTCAAAATTGAATTAAGTCCTGATGTATGTTTTTTATGACGCATTTCTGATAAAAATCCACATCTAGGTACTTCTTTTTAATTCATTCCAAATTATCATGCAAATAAACACTTTTTTATCGGCACTAAGAAAAAAGACGCGCACCTAATGTATTTTAGGGCTTTGTCCCATCAGATCCAAGGTTCTATTTAGGTGAATTTGTTTGCATTATAATGTGACAATGGTTGTAAGTTTATTTTAGGTTACTAGTACGTTATCACTTCAAATATTTGAATGATGAGCTCGCAAAGTCAAAATAAACTTTCCCTATCTACCTCCATCTGACTGACTGCGCTTCTTATAAATAAATTAGACATTGTCCCTCTTTTTGGTCGTCGCCGGGACACATCGGGAATGTCGACGCCGATTCACTAATTCATTTCGGCAAGTCGTCCGCTTACACCCTACGACACGACTTAATATCTACGCTACAGGTTTTTCTCTACATCTTCTGACGCGTCATTCCGCTCACGCCGCTCCGGTGTGGAAGCACTGTATAAATAGAAGTAATTTTTCTTCCTACAAAAGGTACATCGCGCGCTTGAATGTGCGCGCGCCGTGTACGAACGCACTACAAGCAAAGAAATAAGTATGCGTAACGATGTGCTATCGTGCGTCTGTGTGAATTCGTGTTGCACGCTCCTAAACGGCCGAAGTTGGACTACTTGTTCGTCTTTATACTTAGGTGGCAGAGTGGAGCCGAGCCGAAGCAAGTCCTTTTCGCTCTTATTGCGTGGACATAAAGTATGTTTTGTTTGACCGGCTTTAGTAGGCTGTGCAGAACCGGGAAATTTTAGTATGGCAGTACCGGGAATTCCCGGTTTTTTCATATTAAAATTTGCAAGGCTAGCCGATTCCGCGTGGAATGATGTGGGGAAACCTTAACACAGCAGTGTATGCCGCGGCGTCTAACTTAGCCGAGGGTGAGCAGGAGCAATGTTGGGTACCATTTTCTTCAAGGTTTGTAGGAGAAGGTGTTCGAATACCATAAAGTAGACGGGACTTAAAGTGGAAATCGTGTTGTATTGACGCCACGTCACTGCTGTGTGGGTGGCACTGATTCACGAAGTGTGGAAGAATAGAGAAATTGATTTCGATCCGAGCGAGGTCGCCGTGACAAGTTTTGTATGAAAACGCGCTCGCAACTCGCTCGCAAATTTTCTAGGCTTGGATGGTGAACGGATCAGATCATTATGTTAGTTTAGTGGCAAGCCGAGATACCTATAAGAACATACAGAAGCTTGCTTTTTTCTTAAAGTGTTATTTAAAAGTTACTAGCGTAATATTACTTTGTTATTCCGCTAAAAAAAGTCACTTGGTTAATTTGTCAGTGGCGACAACGAGTTGCATTTGCGGATATTTTCAGGCAGTTTTTACTTTAAGTACTACTTGGGAACATCAATTGTAACAAAAATTTTTTTACCCATTTTAATTTTCCAGTCGAAAGCTAGTCGTTGGCAGTAAAATACGTCATTTCTCGGTATCTAACGGTATTGGATCTTTTGTATTAAATTTATATTTAGGTACGCACTACTGCACTGGATCGCGAGGACGTTGCTTTTTCTCATCCCTTTATACCAGAACCAGAACTGTGTCTTTGGGTTTCGGCATATGCATTGTGACTGACTTCAGAGACATCCTTTTTATTTAGTACCTATCCTACCTGTTAACAGATGTATCTTAAAGATCTCATCTTGATTCTTTAAAATAACTAGAATAGGTGCATTTCTAACGCTGATTTTAAGAAATGCACTCAGAACAGAAGTCAATTTTCCTTTCGCCTTCATACATATCCATTTGTTTTTATATTGTTTCTGTTTAAGTTCCTATGCAATAAAATAAAGTATTTATTCTAATGAGCAGGGATCGGAAACCGGTATTTGTTCCATACAAAAATACCGGTATTCTTTCCGTTCTTATTGTTTTTTGGTTTATTATTTCGGTTTTTAACCAGACAATCTAATAATAAGAAATCATGACTTAAATACATTACTGAGCTCTACATAAAAAGCAAAAAATAATTCAAAATATTGGGCTATTTCGGGGTTTTTGCAAAATGCCGGTTTCAAGCCCTGCTAATGAGTAGCACTGGGAAATGAATAGTTAGAATTAAACATCAATCGATATGAACCTCCTGGAGCACACAAAACTATCGTGATCGTTACATACGTAACAATAATACGACCGCCGATTAGGGTGTGCAGAACCGGGAAATTTTAGTATGGCAGTACCAGGAAATCCCGGTTCTCTGATACTAAAATTTTCCGGTTCTGCGCGCCCTACGCCGAATCAAAATTAAACAAGTGCCGTTGTTAACAAACCATTATTTGGGTAATTGTTACAAGCGTATCAGCCGCGGTCACAACCATGGTCACATTAATCTTCCCTGTTCACTCGATGTTATTCGCGGCTATTTTGTAGAACTCTAAGCCGTAATAATTCATATCAAATTCGTCTAGGTTTGCCTCAGAAAATGGTAATAAAATTAGCGAGCCTGTGAAACTATATGAGAAATACCCATTTATAATTTACTTCTTCAAACTCTTATCAGACGCAACCCCTAGATTGAAATATCACCCGTGTTGCGAGAAGGATAAAATCTACGTATCCATGAACCAATTTGTACATAAGAGGAGCAGAGACGAGAGTAAGGGTGCGTTGCCACTGACGCGAACCTACGACGAAGTACGAAGTGGAGAGCAACGGACCGTAAGTTAACCATCACACTAAATGTTTCTACTGATACGGAGTAGAGATCATGAGCCCTGTGATTAGTCAACGTAGGGTGCGTTTCTACTTTCGCAGAGCTGGGCGGAGTGGAGGGGAAAGAACCGTACGTTGACCAATTACAGTGCACGAAATCTCCACTTTGCGTCGATAGAAACATGTCATAGGTCAACTCATATCCTGTTCCTCTCCGATCTGTCTAGCTCCGCTTTTTTTGCCCCTGACTAGTCCTACTGACTCTTGAATAGGAATCGGACCGGACCAGGTTGGGGCTTAAAAAGCTAGCAAGTTCGCTAGCGACGGCCACCTTGACTTTTCGCTGATTGCTCCAAGTGAGCAACGGACCAGCGGGAATGGTTGAATGGTCCTTGTTTGAGCTCCGCGTCAGTAGAAACGCATCCAGTTAAATTTCCCCCCAACGGGCCACTTCCCGCCAAGATCAAGGAGGTTCAAGGCGAGTCACGACCAACCTGGGATACCTTTTGTTGTCGCCGTCCCAAATTGTTTTGTCGCAAAGTTGCGATGATTTACAAATTGCCGGTGCAATGGACGGGGGCTATGAGTTACGCGATGGGGGACGATCGGGAACAGAGAGGAGCGCAACTTGTTTGGGTTAGTTGTTTAGGCGTCTTGGGAAGAGAATGGGGCGTAAGTGATTGTTCGCGATCTGAAATAAAATAGGAACACTGACACTACATCATTTGATTAACATTTAACATGATTTATTGCCGTGCTTCCAATTCACTAGGCACAGCAGTGTAAACAGGATAAATATACCAGAAATACACGCAGAGCCTAATTGAAATATTCATTGTACTTAAATTTAGCATTGGCATCAACAATACTTATCTGTGTGGGCTAAAGGTTAGAAGACGTCGTCTAATGGAAGCAATTTAGTAAAGGATTCTAAGTAAAAAGATTCAATGGAATATCGTCTACCTAAATCGCAATACGATTTACAAAGGGAATACAACACTCAAAAATCAAAACGGGACATCAAAATTCAAAACACATGTCCAATTGTACATGATCGATTATCAAGATTGAACATATCTCCATTGACATTAAAAACATCACGAACATAGGAATCCTCATCAAAAACGTATTGTCAAAGACACCCGCAGCGAGATCTGTCTCGTATCAAAATGCCTCCGTTACAAGAACAGGGGATAGAATGGCGGGCGTTTTGTTTCGCTGTCGAGCAAAAGATCGATCACGGATCGGCTACTGTCACAATGATTGAAACTTTGAAAGTGAATTTGCGCGTGCGACCGTGAGGTCCGCGATGGTTGTCTGTAAAGCATGCGGTTATGGCAGAGATGGAAAATATACCACATAATACCAGAGTATGACGATATTGTCGAGCGTAGGTTCATTGACGTAAAGGACAGGCAAACCAATGTTTGAACCATGAATTGAACATACGGTTTATGATATTTTCGATGAGACAAAATCGACATAATAAGGCACCTAAGGATTCCCAATTTTCATCCCAAGACTATCCATAATGTTTATATCAACTGATAATCAAAAAATCACTCTTTCGACATCCATCCAGACATGACACCACCAAAATATTCCACATATCGACCAATTAACTCTGTCATTTAGCCCGACGTCACTTACAGTATGATTTGTGTTCCTCTCAACAATGCCATTCGTTGTGAGGGGACTTTTTACGTGGCCCGAATCATAAAAGTCGAATCTGGAAACGGAAGGTGTTTCTTCTGACTGATTCGAACCCGTTTCGGGCAACGAATTGAAATGTTGTGATGTGGAATATCTGGATATGATCGGGTGCAAGATTTATGGAATTAAATTGATGTGCCAAAATGAAACAGAAATGTCATCTGTTCACCTTCCCCTACTCACATATGTCTTTTATTATTTTTAGGTAGGTAGGTAGTTACTAGACTTACACGTGCTTGTAAGTGTTTTACAAGTGCAATATGAAATGGCCGCCCAATCGCCGTGACAGGAACAAGACGGTCACACAGCCATCTGTCATGTCCGCGTCATTTTGCAATTCTGCGGCCGGCACTTACAAACAGGCCCCAGGAACACTACACTAAACGATAAAGCTATGCAATTTGGACGTTGACTGTTGTTGAGGAATTCGGTTCCATCGTCTGTATTTCCTGATAGATATAACTTTATACAAGGCCTGAAAGCATCGTAATTTATATCGATATGACCAGATAAATATAGCTGAACCAATTGCCAAGTCTTAATACAAGCACGACTTATTCAATTTACTCTTGAGTGATTAAGTTTGTCTAGACATAGCCGTGTTATACCAGTAAACCTATTGCCCTTGGGCAATCAAAGGATTGTTATATTTCTTGTTTTGTCTGTAGCCCGCCTTTGCCAATTTAAGTCCAAATTTGATTGATCGATTGCTTCTCACCAAACACAGTTTCAGGGAAACTGAACTTTAAAACTGCATGGATAAGGTTTAGGTGAAGTGCAAAGGCGTGGATGGTAATCAAGTAAATCGGGTCATTGTGAAGAGTACGCAGGATGGATAAGTCGGCCCAGTTCAGAGCCGGTGTCGATTACAGGTTATAATTAATACGATGTTTTTATTTGTAATCTGCGATACTCATCTAGGCTATGAGGGTTGTAAGAAATCGGTGTTTAAAAAGACAAATGCATGAACATACCTATCGCTCCCCTTAGTCGAAACTCTTGAGTTTCTTAGACGGATTTAGCTGGAGCTGAGCTGAGCATGTCAGTGTAAGGAAGACGTGGTATGCAAGACCTGCCTGATAGATAGTCCTGGATCGAAAGCCCTTCCTAAAGTAAGCTAGACTAAAAGTGCGTCCGTGTTTGAACGAGCCAACTCAGGGTCTCAGTTGGCTCGTTCAAACACGGACGCACTTATAAAGCGATCCCTGTCAATAAATCGCACTTTTTCATCAAACAAGAAGCGCTAACGAGTGGTCAAAACAAATCATCGACCGATCCGATTCCTGAACCGGCCACTACAATTACCAAAGAAAATAAAACACTTCCAGAATACAGTGACAAAGAAATCTCGACCTAATTCCAGAAGAGCGAGAATCTAGGTGTGCATTTTCGGACTGTAAAATGCAGGACAATTATATAAGACAAAAACAGGACCACGGAAATAAAAAACAGAGGAGTTTCCGCCCAATTTATATAAACATAAGATTCAGGTGCAGCTTTTGAGACTGTAGAACAGTTGGCAGTATTAAAAGACTGATTTATGTAGATCGGAGCGACTCATTCGATCCGTCTAATAAATCTCAATCAAGATCGTAGATACGGATATGATTGGTCGTCTTTCTGTCGGCGCCGTCCAGATACCAGATACGGTTACATAACGACCGTTTAAAACAGAAACGTGCTAACTACAGTTAAAATTAACAACAATAAGCAACTTACTTCTTGGGGGGTCAAAATTGAAATTGGAATGATAAGAAACTGGCAGTTATAACGCGACGAATTGAGGCCGATAACTAGATTACTAGATTTGCGTGGTAATGAGGCGATCTTCTTATTTTGGGCCCTTTATCTCGTCTGAGATTGACGTTGTTAAATATTTTGTCATTGTTTTACTCTTAATAGCTCGCCGTGGTTGTGATGCCGGAGGTATGATGCTCTCCAACTTACAGTTAAGGACCTTATGCGGCAGTGGCGTGACGTCCAAAGAACTCGATTCCTACCGGCTTGCCTAATATCAGGCATTTGACCACCTTATTCCACAGCTCTTAAGGAAAATGTGCGCCAAATCTGCACCGGCTTGCCCAAGGATATCTCAAAAAAACTTAACAAAAGACAACAGTATCAGAATTACAAATGCGTTAGCCACCAGAGACAGTCAAATGACTGAATGAATCTGATCCCAGCACCGGCTCCACGGCTCGCCTGGGTTGACATTTAACCCATAACCCATGAAAGAGAGAGACAGCTGCACTTATTGTCCTGCTCTTACACAGGACAATAAATGCAGCAGATAGCAGTCCTTACCTCTTCGCACGTGTTGTTTTCAAGAACATTTTCTTGTCATGCATTATCGATTTCGCTCAAGTTTGTGAAAGTTGACATTCAACTCCAAGTCCAAATTTACAAAAGATAAGTTTTAAATCTTCACAACCTGCAAACCTGGTCGCCGAAAAATGAAAACCCGCGAAAAGACAAAGGAAATTCCAAAGAAGATACAGCGTCAATGTTTGGGCATCGTTAATTTACCTGTTGCGTCCGTTACAAAAATCGGGAAAAAATGAAGTTCCTGAAAGATTCTTTGGGATTATTGTACATCATTAGAAAGAAGATAGAGCACAGAATTTTGTAAAACAATTTTAAGAACGTGGTCTCATTTAGTTTTTTTTTAATTGCAAATCAAAATTGATCTTTGACTAAATTTTTACATGTTGTAAAACATTTCAGGGTCAATAAAAAAAAACTAGCAGTAAAATGTCAGTAATTTTGACTCTGATACAACCGTGACACGTTACACATCACGATGCAACAAACATTTCATCTCTTTTCCACTTAATTTTTTTTTAATTCAAATATAAACGCGTCGGCCCTGTAAATTCTTCAAAAACAACAAAAGAAAGCAAAAAAAAAATACACGTGGGTTAAACATTTTTTTAAAGAGCGTAGAGGGATAGAAAATAACCCCACCTATCTACCATTTTAATTTGGCAAACGATGAACCAAACACCCTGTATATGTGCCTATAGTATTTGAAGTGTTCCCCCGATTTCTCCAAGATCCCATCACCAGATCCTTATTTGGTCGCAATGGGACCACCTCGAAAGGATACCATTTCAAACAAAAAAAAATGAAAATAGGTAGAAGAAAAGCTTGATGAGATCAAGATTTTTGTCTCTTCTCTGACTCATCCAGAAAGTGGAACCAAGTTTCATTAGCAGTCACACAGTCACAAACCTACACCAATTGATACGGAGTTATCACCAAGAATGCATCCATTATACCGTTCCGAAGCCACAAAATAGCTAGTTAATAAACAAACCATGTATTGTATCTTACCTATCCTTTTTCTCTTCCACATCCCATTGTTCCTTGAGGATTGCTCCGGTATCGTGATCATCTAAGGTCTTAAGTGACTGTGTAATTCAAATGTACTTAATATGCTTTGGAATTAAATGTCAGAACCGTTGAGAGGGAACGCGATGACCCGCGCCCGCGCATTGTTAGGCGATAAACATCTCGTCGATGCACCCTTGAACCAATACTTATTAACTTAAACACTTACTTATGTTAAGTAAGTGGAGGTTTATTTTATGACGTTAGATAAATCAGAGGAAAGGGAAATATGTATGTAGTTGTGACACCACTACTCCGAGCACCAAATCTTTGTAAAGGATGAATAGAGATGAATCGGTAAGCGCAGCTGCAGTAGTACTTACAGGAATTTATTTAGCATTACCTAATCATCACACTAATATTATAAATGTGAAAGTTTGTGAAGATGTTTGGATGTTTGTTACTATTTAAATAACGGGGTAGCAAGCAACTGGATGGATTGAGCGGAAATTTGGCATGCAAATAGAACAAGTCCTGGATTAAAACACAGGATACTTTACATATCTCGGTAAATAGTTCCCTTGGGAGTCTTGGGACGGTAACGGGAACAACGCGGGCGAAGCCGTGGGTAGTGCTAGTAATAAATAAAAAGAACTTGGGTAATTCATCATAGTCAAAACTTTTATTCATATAACCCGATTTTGGTCAGTTTGCCAAGTACATAGAAATGAAGGCGCCAAACATGTTAAAACAATTGCTTCAGCTTTTTGTAAGATTGTCTATACGCGCGTTGTTATGTACGGACCACTAGGTCCCAAAAAATGTAGACCATACGAAACATCTTAAACTAATCTCAACATTTGACGCCAGCCACCACGCTTATCACGGCGTTCATCCCTTTGTCCCATTGACCCCATAAATAATTTATTAACATCCAACACCAACACTACACGACACCTCTCCATGCCCAAACCGTAGATTTTATGCTGTTGTAATAAAGGCGAAAATACATTGACAGAAAGCCACGAGAGAACGCCGCAGGTCACATAGCGTATGATAACACCGATAATGTTTGGGGCACATTACTCTATATCCTTTCCATTACAGAACAGCATAACTAACATATCTCTTCGTACTAAGCTACGTCCTCTGGTATATATAGTTTGCAAGGAGGTCGCTCCTTGGTGATTTATCCCGCATCGATTGCATCGTCGAATACATCATTTGTCGATAGTTCATTGTCAACGTGTTACGTATTGTTTTGTTTTTTATTTGTGTGTTTATCTTTAAAATGGACGTTTGAACGCGGAGATGTATTACCATTTATAAACGGGTCAACATTCCTTTGAAGATTTACTTTCGATTTCATATTACATACTTTGATCCTAATTTAAGACTGCAGTTGTACTTTGAACGATATCTTCAGCCGCATCCTTAACTTCTTCGTAATTGAACTGGGAAAGTATTCAGGACAGTATAGTCAGTACTTCAGTTAAGACAAGATTTGCCACAAATGCCGTTCTAAATGGTTTAGGTACCCTTGAATCATCGAAAAACGTTTACTGAGTCTTACTAAGCTGAGTATTACTGAGACTTACTGATTACTGAGGTTATGATTGATGAGTTGATGGCTTTTTCAAAAATCATGAAAATGTTAGAATTCCTGAAAATAGAGTACCTAAGCGTTGAAATAAAAATTCGATAAATCCCTTATTAATATTTTTTTATTCAAAAAGATTTAACAAACTGAAACCACTTTCTCTATAAATAACAGACGCATGTCTAGCTCATAAGGACAATTATATTCAAAGTATGAGACCTATTACATAGGTACCTTAAGATATTTTTTTTCATCTAACCCCAACAAAAGTGACAAACAATGGCGTTTACTCGGAAAGCACTTTTCATTACAATAACTATTATAGACGATAAAAACATAGTTACACCCACGTCGCACATCCCTTAGAAGTCCAATCCGACCTATCATACTCTAAACGGAAAGTAAATTTTTGGTCAGCCGTTATTAAAATTGATCCGCAAAAAAAAATAAGCAGTTAAATCATTTGGGCAGCATACAAAGATTTGGCTCGCAATAAATAAAATCGGGCGGCAACTCTTGTTCAGCAAACAGTTTAAAAACGGTTAACATTTTAACCAATATTAATCTGCTTTTTTTATCATTTGGCTGCCTAATAAACAGTCGAGCTGCAAAATAATTACTTGGGTAGCAAGATTTTACAATTGGTCAGCAGAGAGTTTAATTGAGATATACAGGGTGTCACTGTGATATATACTGGGTATCACTGTGATATATACAGGGTGTCACTGTGTTATATACAGGGTGTCACTGTGATAGATACAGGATGGCACTGTGATATATACAGGGTGTCACTGTGCTATATACAGGGTGTCACTGTAATGTATACAGGGTGTCACTGTGATAGATACAGGATGTCACTGTGATATATACAGGGTGTCACTGTGTTATATGTATACAGGGTGTCACTGTAATGTATACAGGATGTTACTGTGATATATACAGAATGTCATTGTGATATATACAGGGTACCATTGTGTTATATACAGGGTGTCACTGTGATAGATACAGGATGTCACTGTCAGCAGAGAAAACATGTCTGTAAGCAGTTTAATTGAAATATACAGGGTGTCACTGTGATATATACAGGGTGTCACTATGTTATATACAGGTTGTCACTGTGATAGATACAGGATGTCACTGTGATATATACAGGGTGTCACTGTGTTATATACAGGGTGTCACTGTAATGTATACAGGGTGTCACTCTAAAAACGAAACAGCTCCCAAAAATAGGTAGGTTAGGGTTATTTTTTTTTTGATGACCCTAAAACGAAACGGCTCCCAAAAATAGGTAGGTTAGGGTTATTTTTTTGATGACCCTAAAAACGAAACGGCTCCCAAAAATAGGTAGGTTAGGGTTATTTTCTTTTTGATGACCCTAAAAACGAAACGGCTCTCAAAAATAGGTAGGTTAGGGTTATTTTTTTTGCTGACCCTAAAAACGAAACGATACACGTTGTGAATAAATAATATAACTTCTAAACATTATGAGATGTATAAAAAATCGAAATACCAATTTTATATGAGCCCATCACAGTGACACCCTGTATACATTACAGTGACACCCTGTATATAACACAGTGACACTATGTATATATCACAGTGACACCCTGTATATATCACAGTGACATCTTGTATCTATCACAGTGACACCCTGTATATATCACAGTATCACTCTGTATCTATCACAGTGACACCCTGTATATATCACAGTTACATCCTGTATCTATCACAGTTACACCCTGTATATAACACAGTGACACCCTGTATATATCACAGTGACACCCTGTATATATCACAGTGACACCCTGTATATATCACAGTGACACCTGCTACTTGACAGCTGACAATTACCGAATGACAAAATGCGCACACGATTGGCGGCAGAATAGTTGCGCCCAGTTAGGTTTTATTGCCCCCTTTTTTTTGATGAACAAAATGAAATATTTTGCTTACCTACTGATTGCTTACCAAAATTTGATTTACCGTAGATCGCTTAATGCAGCTCAAATATTTAATTTGCTGACCAAAATAATTTAGAGCAGATCAGTATATCATTAATTGCAGCCTGATTTATAAATGTTTGCTTACCATAAGTTGCTTGCCAACTAGCTATTTTGGCTGACCAAATACATATTTCTGCTGACCAAAATATGAATATTTTGCTGATCGATTAAATGATACCCACTCTAAACATGCTGTTTACCGTTAGGACCGCCCCTAAAAGATTTGTTTCAATGACTGACCTAACCAATTCTCTAGTGCTACAGCAGAAAGACCTATCTTTAAAAAAATGCACGACGATTACGGCACTTTTCTTTTAAGTCAGTATCGTACACGCCATTTCACTTTTTTTCTACTCATAAATACGTGACACTCTAAACACTACCATACTAACATACGTTTAAAGTTTTATTTAGTTTGCCGAGATTTTTATCGCATGAGTTCTCATGCGGTCGAGCTGTGAAACGAATTATGAAGTCATATGTATGGGTTTGATTGAAAAATTCCTTTAGGGAGAGGTTCGGGACATTCTGGTTGTGAGTGACGCGGAGGGATGCGGTCGCGATTTATGTGTTCGCTGCTATTTCGGAATTTTGGTTTAAACTCAGGAATGTGTGTGTTAAGTATAAAGTAAAATTTCTTCGGAGAACGTATGCCTACAATACTTTGTCATGTGTCCTAAAATACTATTAAATATTCGCATCATATAATTTGAAGGTGCGTACCTTACGCTACTGCCCGTTAGACACAGCCATCGCTGGGTTAGCGCCCTTTTCCTTCGCAAATTTCGCTCAGACACTGCCTTGTGACTAAGTGTTATATTTTCAATTTTAATATCTCAATACAACTTCGTGCCTTTTGGCGTCGAGACCCTTGGCCCGTGGGGCCCCAGCGCCCACCAGCTGTTCAAAGAAATAGCCAAATAGCTGGTTGACGTCACAAGGGACCGAAGAGCTGGCAGTTTCCTCGCTCAACGCATAAGTATTGCTATACAGCGAGGAAATACTGCCAGTTATCTTCGGAACCATGCCAACGGGGCCGAATTTTTTAGATATATTTTAGTTTTAGGTAGGTATATTTTAATGTGTACTTTAGGCTTTTAATTTAGGTGTATATTGTTTCTACTTTAGGGTTTTAGTTTAGTATTTAGTTTTTAATTTAATTTGTAACATGAACAAATTTTAAATGTGTATTATTGTAGTTAAATAGGCAATATAAAATTATTAGATATTGTTTATGTGTTATTTGTTACGTTCATGTCGATTTTATATAAATAAAGTATAAGTTAAGTAAGCCAATCAATGTGTTGACTTTTGATTTTAAGGCCCACTGTTGTTTCAATTCTGCGAGTCTCTGTTATTTTCACTATTGTAGGTTGCGATTGTTTATCATTTATCAATATCCATAGAAGGATCCTGGTCCCTTTAACACCTTTGACAATCGTGAAGAATGACTCATTCGTTAATGATATTGATTGACGCGACAAAAGATCAAAAAGCGCTGCTGTTTGCGACGCTGCAAATATCTGCCGTCCGATATCTAAAACTAGACTAACCTCTATACAACTCCATAGGGGTTAGTCTAGTTTTAGTCATAGGACGGCAGATATTCGCTGAGATTTTAATCCACCAAGCTCTATTAGGTAATTTAATACATACCTGAAATAAATAAAATCAAATAAAACATAATGATACTGATGATAAAATAGAACGAATACTCGGAGCAGTTAATCCTTTACAACAAAAGTCAATCCTGATAACGAAGAGTGAATGTAGATAAAATCAGTATAAATCGGAAGGAAGACCGGATTTATCCACTATTATCCAGCTTTAACTGGTTTCCCGTGAAAATACGCTAAACAAAAGGGAAGGGAAGGATCTAATTCATTACGGAGGCTGTAATGGGCCGGAGTGACAGTGACGTTGATCGGGCGTTAAATGGCCCGGGAACGATGGCTTTGTCAGGGGGTGTAACCTCTTGTCCCGGGACATTTAGGCTTACCCTCTTGAAAATGTGATCGTGTGGATCGAGTTAACAATGGGATGATTACCGGATTGAAGCTTTGTACAAATCAGATTCAATCAAATAATTGTAGAAAACATGCCGGACACGCTATTGCTGCATTCCATGAAAACATCTACTTTTGTCGCTTACGTAACGCTATGGCACCCTAATGATATGTATTGTTAATTACTCAATATTCGTTAGTGTTCTTCCAATAAACCAATTCCAGAGATTTTGTATCTGGTCTAAATAATCTTAAAAGTGGCAATTCTGTCATGAGGAATTTGTTTTCTTTGTACCAACGAACTGTTGTTCCCACGAACTTTTTACAGCAATCATTTACAGAACTATTCCTACACCCGGTAAAATAAAACTCGATAGAGTCGTGACAAACTTCACAAAATAAAATAACCCTATCTTATTTGGAACCCCCAATTGTTGGTCTACAAAAATACATTGACAACAAATTATTTCATTTAGCCACCAAATTATGAGGTCCATAAATATGTGTGTTCGGACAAAGGACACTCATATTGGTCAGAATGGGATCAATGGGCGTCGTAGGTGGTCTGTTCTAAGAAACCTGTTAATGAATATAGGGGACAATGCGTTTATTGGGGGTTGTGAGCAATTTAGGGTTAACTCTTGAATAGGCGACTGATTTACTTTTAATCGTGAGTTTGATATTATCGCGGGCCATTGAGTGTTTTGTTACGAGGGCGTGGGGTATACTCGTGGTTCTTTGCTCGATCGAGATTGGGGTGATAAACATTCGAGTTTGACAATTGACAAATCAAATATCGAAAGTTAGGATGTCTTTTAATCTAAGTTGGTATTAGTTGTTCGAATTTAGATAGATTGGAAGAATGGAACACTCTAAAAAATATTGGTTGCTCCTAACAAGATTGTGATAGTTATAATCAAGCATCTTGATTCCATACGAGCCTAACAAGACGTTAGGTTAGGTGCACCAACTAAGATGATATTGATTGTTTATCATAGTTCAACTAACCATGTTCTGATTTGATTCAAGAAACATTGATGTAACTAATTAAACATGATCGAATCATACAAAGAAGAAAATAATGATAGAAACAAGGAATATATTTGTTAAAATTATCAAGATTCTAGATTGTTGTTTTAATCACTAATGAACTTGCTGTTTTAATTAATCAGCGTTCGTTGATATGTTTAATATCTTGTTTGTTTTATTTAAGTTAACGCCAACAAAGAGAAAATCTCTCTTAGTTGGCTCAGAGTTTTTAAAGTGAACTCTCACGTAACGTTTCCCCGAAAGATATAACTTAGATCACTACGAGTCGAGAGTGAGTAGAAGACGCGGACGATAGACGTGATAGGCCGATCTAGTACCTAAAGGATTTGATTTCCTCAATCATAAGACGATCGGACAGAAGTAGATGACGCATTTGTATCCATTTGGTATAAGTCGAGAGTAAAGCGACGTTTCTTTTCTTTAGATGTCATACATTTCTAAACGCTGTTTTTTCATATTCTTATTTAGTTAATATTTGCACTTTGCAACATAAACTTTTTTATGGCGTCTGTAATCCTTTAAATTTGCATTGTGCCAATGGTACGGGCTGGGAGACTGTCAGGATAATGTTTCTCGGACATGAAAAAAGGAGTCGGCTCAGAAACACGAGCGTCTATTGTAAAAGAATAAAACTACTGATGTAAAGCCGAGAGTGAAAGTCTATTTACAATTCTACAATAGGTGTTGCGAAGTTGAGACAAAAGATCGATTTGTATCCCTTGTGTAAATTTATTGTACGAATTTGACCTGAAAACTGGCATTAGTACCTAATTTAATTTCCAAATCACCTAAAATGAAGCAAATGCCATTAGGTACCTTACCTATATAATATATTGATGTAGCATTCCAGCTTGGCCCGTGTCAGAAACATGCAAGCAAGCATAATATGCATCGTTCCTCCCTACTTACTCGATATTCTTCATATTCTCTGATCAACCATCTCAGGTATTTATTTATTTCGATAATTATTGCTCGAAGGCGTCCTATTTTTGCCCATAACGTATATCGTGTTATCGTATGTAATGTAGCCTTTATGTGTCTTAGAAATGAGATACATTGTTATACCATTATGTATTTTCTGACGCAACAATACCTGAGCTATGACACATTGAGGATGCCGTAAAATTGCGTATCGGAAAACCTCAATGCCGTACTGTACGTGTGGCCTATCAGGTCATGCGCACCGCAAAACTGCCTCCATACTGTAACAAATACAGAGATGTGATGTATCTTAGATAAAAGTATCTGAAATACAGATACAAGATACAAAATACGTATTTATATCTTGTATTTGAAATACTTTTTAATTTTCTTATTTTGTATCTTATATTTAGATATATTTTCCTGGTATCTTAGTATTTTGAAGATACTTTGTTCCCTAAGATACTTTTACTAAAATAAACTTCGCAGATTTTCTTTCCGAACGCAACTGAACGCAGCGCGTCGTTCAAAAATTTTGTCGATATTGTCGGGAACCAAATGAAAATAACAGATGGCGACACTATCTTTCTACAAATGTCATCGGCTAAGATATGTGATGTGTCAGTGTCACTCATTCTGTAAATTTTTCGTTTGCACGTGTTGTATGGTGTTTTAAATAATAAATAAAATAACAATATCGCCTTTGTGAGATTCGGGATCGCGAACATGGAAACGTAAGTCTTATTTTATTTTGCTAAGTTGCTTATTACATGTTCGTCAGACAGAAATGTGTACGTGACGTGCGTTGCGCACAGAATCGGAAAAGTTTGTTTTTACGCATTTGTTTTTAATTTAGTAATCACAGATATGTGTCAGTAAGTTGGTTAATATTAAATTTATAAGTTAGAGTCGAATCAGAGAGTTCATTCTGTTAGATTAGGTGTTATTCTGGCTACTTAGCCCGTTTCTTCGTCACTGATTCGGTAAAATTTTATATTACTTTTCTTAACAAAGTTTGTTTTGTGTTTTCAGGGACAAAGAGAACAAGTTGAGTATACCACTCATTTTAAAGTACTGCTTTAAAGATATTAAGCAAGTGGATGGAAGTGATGTGAATGTATCTGCAGTATGCAATGTATGTTCGAAAACGATAAAGGGTAGTGTTACTTCTACTACAAATTTCCTGAAGCATTTAAAGGTGGGTTTTGTAAATAGATGCATTTGTTTAAGAAAGAATGTATTTACTTACTTTGTGCTACATTTTTATTTTACTAGTTTTTTGTCCTGAAAGATATTAAATTTCTTGAAAGTTTCCATTTTTAAATGTAGGTACTAATATACTTTTTTATGTTATTACAGATTAAAGGCCACTCAGATCTGTTGCAAGAATATGAAAATGTTAAAAATACAACTCTTAAAAAAAGAAAACTTACTGAGATTAGTAGCAGTGGGGCCAGTGGTTCAGAATCAACATGTAAAAAATTGAAGCAGTCTACTCTTACAGATGTTACAAGTGGTTCAAGATCTGTTAATTTGGACAATTTGATTGTACAATTTATTGTTGACACCATGTCACCAGTATCAATAGTGGAGAAAAAGTCTTTTAAAGCTTTGATTGAAGGTGCACAGCAACTAACTAAGCCTCCAAAGGTTATGTGCCGTATTACAGCTAAGAATAAAATTAGTAATGAGTACAATGAATTTAAGAAAAACCTTAAGCTAGAGTTGGACAATGTCGAATTTGTGTGCAGTACAGCTGATATTTGGTCTTCATCTAAAAGAAGCTACTTGGGGCTTACAGTCCATTGGATTGAAAGTAAGACTTTTGAAAGGAAAAGTGCTGCAATTGCTTGCAGAAGATTCAAGGGGGCTCACACATATGATAAAGTTGCTGAAATGATAGCTGATATACATTCAGACTATAATCTGAAACTATCAAAAATTATTAAAACGGTTACAGATAACGGCTCAAATATGGTTAAGGCTTTTGAGGTATTTGGAAAGTCTGATTCAGAGGAAGTTGAAAATGAACATGTTTCACATGCATTTGGAGATCTTGAAAAAACATCCACTGATGAAGGTAGTGAAGATGATGATTCACTTCTAGTACTACAACCTTTTCCAGATGCTTCATCAGACTTAGAAGCTGATTGCCTTCTGCCCGGACATGAAAGATGTGCTACACACACTTTACACCTGATTGCTAGTACTGATTTCAAACAAGCAAGAACCAAAAATATATTTTATAAGAGACTACATGACTCAGCCTTATCGAAGTGCCAAGCACTTTGGAACTTGTGTGCTAGATCCCCAAAGGCATGCGAGACATATCTACAAATAACTGGGAAGTCACCAACTTCTCCATGCGCAACTCGATGGAACTCCTACTATAATTCAATACAAGATCTTTTAGCTGTTCAGAACCATCTTAGTGAAGCCATGAAAATGTTAAAGTTACCACCGCTGAAAGAAAATGAAATTCACTTTTTAAGTGAATATGTGGACTGTTCAAAGCCAATAGCAGAAGCTATTCAAAGCCTGCAAGGGGAAAAAGACACTTACTATGGCTGTCTGTTACCGGAATTATACAGAATCCAACATGTTATCAAAAGCCTCAGAATGGAAAATCTGAAATACTGCAGCCCTCTGCTAGATGTAATAGAAGAAAACTTAGATAGACGGTTTAAACGGTTTTTGCAGTTGGAACCTGCAGCAAATGATGCTATATTAGCCTCAGTGTCCCATCCCATGTTTAAACTGAAATGGGTACCAAAAGCGCGAAAGGAATATGTAAAAGAACTTGTCCTGTCTGAAACAAGAAAGATCAGTCGATCTGAGAAACAAAAATCGGAAGCTTTAAACAACATTGAAGGTGATACAAAAAAAAAGTCAAAAGATGAATCTTATTATATGTTTCTAGAGGACTCCGATTCCTCTATTGCTAGTGGCGAAAACACAAGCAACACCAGTGATTTAGAGACACTCCAGTATCTCAACAATAAAGATGCAAACTTAAAGAGCTTAAATGCTTATCCTACAGTAAAAAAAATATTCCTAAAATATAACACCTGTTTGCCCAGCTCTGCCCCTGTGGAGCGACTCTTCTCCTATGGGGGCATGATCATGAGGCCTCATCGAAGGAAGATGAGCGATAATATGTTTGAGGAATTAGTTTTACTCAAATCTCAATTAAAATATGAAGATTAAAAGTCTCAACTTTCATATTTAACATATTTTGCCTTGTCACGTTTGCCTGATCCTTGTTATCATTATGTTAAAATTGTTTTATGCAACACCTGGCCATAAAGTGACTTTTTCCGCACGCTACGCGTACGGAAAAAGCCGCTTTCTGACCAAGTGTAGACATAAAATTATGTACACAACACGGGAGGTAATAAAGAAAGCCCTCGATCGCATATTTTTGTCCCTCGCTTGCAGCTCGGGCCGCAAACATCTGCGATCTCGGCCTTTCTTTGTTTTACCACCCTAGTTGTGTAATGTACTATTCTCGAACAAATAAAAATTAAATCAATAAAATGTTGTTTTTTTACAAAAGTATCTTATCTTTAAAAAGTATTTGAAAGATACGTATTTTGTATCTAGTATTTCAGATACCTTTTTAAAAAAGTATTTATATCTGGTATCTGAAATACTTTTTTGTAAAGTATCTTGCATCTTGTATTTCAGATACTTTATTTAGGGTATCTTATACATCTCTGAACAAATACACTAACTCTGTACCTTAGTGCCCATTCGTCTCATGTCATTAAGGCGCGGTAGGACCTGGCTCGCATTTCACATACAAACTAGGGTCGGGCGGAATGCAGATTATTGCAGATTATCTTCGATTTCTAACATAAAAGTATACGTTATCAACCCAAACATGAGAGGATGCCCTGCATGACTGTGAAATTATGATTGTCAGGTATTAATTTTGTCAGAAAAGGTAACTGGTGATGAACAAAATGAAAAAAAATGAAAAAAAATGAAAAAAATACTTTATTTTATAGTGTTTTCGCGCTACTTTTCTATCGAGCGAAGTGTTCGCTATCGTGTTCTAAGTGAGAGGAAGCCCTAGATACAGTTCTGAATATTATTATATATGTTTTACAGTGACCTAAGAGTCAAATAAGTGCTCTAAAAATGATTTGGAAACTAGGCTTCCGTGCCCGATTCTGGTCTCACCTCGCCTTAAATAACAGTGGGAGACAATCGTGCACAAATCGACGAAGTCTCGAAATAAGCAATGCTTGTACTCTGGGTACGTGCTAAACGATGATATTCTTACTTATACATATAGATAGATAAATACTCAATTAGATAGAAAACATTCAAGGTTCAGGGACAAATACTCGTGCTCAACCGCTATGGTATAAAATTGTATATGATGTGATGATAGTTTGATTTTTATGACAATACGCACACAGCATAATTACGTAGTACTGTGTATATTTGCTCAATAGATGTTTTCGTCTTTATTTAAATTAAATTACTTTCATCTTGGGTGCTAACGGTTGAATCCCTCGCTACATTAAGCAGTAGTGTAGTAAAGTTGATCACAATCTAGGTATATTCTTGCTTATCACGGTCGTGTGACGGTTTAGTCAAGATTATTTTGCCGTACTAGGAAACCCTATTATTAGATGAGTTAGATGACTGACATCTTATGTCATTCGGTTATGATACAGCAACCGCAAACGCCGGACGTGACGCCGATGCCCCATCTAAGTGCTAATGACTAGGTTGACGTGCCTGAACTCATGTGGTGCCTAGTCCAAGATTGTATTGATTGCGTTGATTCATGGTGGACCTCGTTTCATTTCAATTGATTTATGGCACCACAAACTTATTTGACCTGATGTAATTTTCGGTATCAGAGAGGCCTTTACTCCTTACTATATAGTACACTCCGATGAAGCGAAGTTAGAAGACTGCTCTGTTGGTTTTTATAATGGTTGGTTTTACACAGCCGATGCCTCGAGCAAAAGTTAGAAGAAAATCTTACAATGCATTTCTAATATTTTTTCCAACTCACTTTCTTGCCAGTACGGAACGTAACAAAAGAGGCACTATCCGGACATTAAAGGAACCTTATCAGGCCTGAAAGAATGAGATCCCCGGTTATAATTTATTTCTTTCTTCCAGTGTTGGCATTAATCCAATACAAATGTAATTGGATTATCAATCCCATTACATTTGTAATGAATACATTTGTATTCCATTAACTCGTTAATTCCAATTACTTTAATTGGGATTAACGAGTTAATTGTTAATTGCAATTACTGTAATTGTTAATCCCAATTAACCATAGCTTCAATTACTTTGGTATGACGGTTATATCGAGGGTGCCTTTCAATGTTTTCATAAAAGGTCTCCAGGGTCTGATGACGGAGCCGGAAGGTGGCCATGGGAACTTCGTAATAAAACGTCGGAACCCCATCGTGTTTGGGCTCATTAGTTTCGTATTGACGAGTACTCTGAACCGAAATGGTATCCAGGGTCAGATGATGGAGCCGGAAGGTGGCCATGGGAACTCTGTAATAAAACGTCAGAACCCCATCGTGTTTGGGCTCATTTGTTTTGAATTGACGAGTACTCTGAACCGAAATGGTATCCAGGGTCAGATGATGGAGCCGGAAGGTGGCCATGGGAACTCTGTAATAAAACGTCAGAACCCCATCGTGTTTGGGCTCATTTGTTTTGAATTGACGAGTACTCTGAACCGAGATGTTATCCAGGGTCTGATGATGAAGCGGAAGGTGGCCATGGGAACTCCGTAATAAAACGTCGGAATCCCATCGTGTTTGGGCTCATTTGTTTTGTCTTGACGAGTACTCTGAACCGAGATGATATTCAGGGTCTGATGATGGAGCCGGAAGTTGGCCATGGGAACTCCGTAATAAAACGTTGGAACCCCATCGTGTTTGGGCTCATTTGTTTTGTCTTGATGACTACTCTGAACCAAAATGATATCCAGGGTCTGATGATGGAGCCGGAAGGTGGCCATGGAAACTTCGTGATAAAACTTCGGAACCCCATCGTGTTTGGGCTCATTAGTTTTGTATTGACGAGTACTCTGAACCGAAATGATATCCAGGGTCAGATGATGGAGCCGGAAGTTGGCCATGGGAACTCCGTAATAAAACGTTGGAACCCCATCGTGTTTGGGCTCATTTGTTTTGTCTTGATGGCTACTCTGAACCAAAATGATATCCAGGGTCTGATGATGGAGCCGGAAGGTGGCCATGGAATTTTCGTAATAAAACGTCGGAACCCCATCGTGTTTCGGCTCATTAGTTTCGTATTGACGAGTACTCTGAACCGAAATGATATCCAGGGTCTGATGATGGAGCCGGAAGGTGGCCATGGGAACTCCGTAATAAAACGTCGGAACCCCATCGTGTTTGGGCTCATTTGTTTTGTCTTGACGAGTACTCTGAACCGAAATGATATCCAGGGTCTGATGATGGAGCCGGAAGGTGGCTATGGGAACTCCGTAATAAAACGTCGGAACCCCATCGTGTTTGGGCTCATTTGTTTTGTCTTGACGAGTACTCTGAACTGAAATGATATCCAGGGTCTGATGATGGAGCCGGAAGGTGGCTATGGGAACTCCGTAATAAAACGTCGGAACCCCATCGTGTTTGGGCTCATTTGTTTTGTCTTGACGAGTACTCTGAACCGAAATGATATCCAGGGTCTGATGATGGAGCCGGAAGGTGGCCATGGGAACTCCGTAATAAAACGTCGGAACCCCATCGTGTTTGGGCTCATTTGTTTTGTCTTGACGAGTACTCTGAACCGAAATGATATCCAGGGTCTGATGATGGAGCCGGAAGGTGGCCATAGGAACTTCGTAATAAAACGTCGGAACGCCATCGTGTTTGGGCTAAGTTGTTTCGTCTTGACCAGTACTCTGACCAACTCGTCAAGACGAAACAAATAAGCCCAAACACGATGGGGTTCCGACGTTTTATTACGGAGTTCCCATGGCCACCTTCCGGCTCCATCATCAGACCCTGGATATCATTTCGGTTCAGAGTACTCGTCAAGACAAAACAAATGAGCCCAAACACGATGGGGTTCCGACGTTTTATTACGGAGTTCCCATGGGCACCTTCCGGCTCCATCATCAGACCCTGGATATCATTTCGGTTCAGAGTACTCGTCAAGACAAAACAAATGAGCCCAAACACGATGGGGTTCCGACGTTTTATTACGGAGTTCCCATGGCCACCTTCCGGCTCCATCATCAGACCCTGGATATCATTTCGGTTCAGAGTACTCGTCAAGACAAAACAAATGAGCCCAAACACGATGGGGTTCCGACGTTTTATTACGGAGTTCCCATGGCCACCTTCCGGCTCCATCATCAGACCCTGGATATCGTTTCGGTACAGAGTACTCGTCAAGACAAAACAAATGAGCCCAAACACGATGGGGTTCCGACGTTTTATTACGGAGTTCCCATGGCCACCTTCCGGCTCCATCATCAGACCATGGATATCGTTTCGGTACAGAGTACTCGTCACGACGAAACAAATGAGCCCAAACACGATGGCGTTCCGACGTTTTATTACGAAGTTCCTATGGCCACCTTCCGGCTCCATCATCAGACCCTGGATATCATTTCGGTTCAGAGAACTCGTCATGACAAAACAAATGAGCCCAAACACGATGGGGTTCCGACGTTTTATTACGGAGTTCCCATGGCCACCTTCCGGCTCCATCATCAGACCCTGGATATCATTTCGGTTCAGAGTACTCGTCAAGACAAAACAAATGAGCCGAAACACGATGGGGTTCCGACGTTTTATTACGGAGTTCCCCTGGCCACCTTCCGGCTCCATCATCAGACCCTGGATATCATTTCGGTTCGGAGTACTCATCAAGACAAAACAAATGAGCCCAAACACGATGGGGTTCCGACGTTTTATTACGGAGTTCCCATGGCCACCTTCCGGCTCCATCATCAGACCCTGGATATCATTTCGGTTCAGAGTACTCGTCAAGACAAAACAAATGAGCCCAAACACGATGGGGTTCCGACGTTTTATTACGGAGTTCCCATGGGCACCTTCCGGCTCCATCATCAGACCCTGGATATCATTTCGGTTCAGAGTACTCGTCAAGACAAAACAAATGAGCCCAAACACGATGGGGTTCCGACGTTTTATTACGGAGTTCCCATGGCCACCTTCCGGCTCCATCATCAGACCCTGGATATCATTTCGGTTCAGAGTACTCGTCAAGACAAAACAAATGAGCCGAAACACGATGGGGTTCCGACGTTTTATTACGGAGTTCCCCTGGCCACCTTCCGGCTCCATCATCAGACCCTGGATATCATTTCGGTTCGGAGTACTCGTCAAGACAAAACAAATGAGCCCAAACACGATGGGGTTCCGACGTTTTATTACGGAGTTCCCATGGCCACCTTCCGGCTCCATCATCAGACCCTGGATATCATTTCGGTTCAGAGTACTTGTCAAGACAAAACAAATGAGCCCAAACACGATGGGGTTCCGACGTTTTATTACGGAGTTCCCATGGGCACCTTCCGGCTCCATCATCAGACCCTGGATATCATTTCGGTTCAGAGTACTCGTCAAGACAAAACAAATGAGCCCAAACACGATGGGGTTCCGACGTTTTATTACGGAGTTCCCATGGCCACCTTCCGGCTCCATCATCAGACCCTGGATATCGTTTCGGTACAGAGTACTCGTCACGACGAAACAAATGAGCCCAAACACGATGGCGTTCCGACGTTTTATTACGAAGTTCCTATGGCCACCTTCCGGCTCCATCATCAGACCCTGGATATCATTTCGGTTCAGAGAACTCGTCATGACAAAACAAATGAGCCCAAACACGATGGGGTTCCGACGTTTTATTACGGAGTTCCCATGGCCACCTTCCGGCTCCATCATCAGACCCTGGATATCATTTCGGTTCAGAGTACTCGTCAAGACAAAACAAATGAGCCGAAACACGATGGGGTTCCGACGTTTTATTACGGAGTTCCCCTGGCCACCTTCCGGCTCCATCATCAGACCCTGGATATCATTTCGGTTCGGAGTACTCGTCAAGACAAAACAAATGAGCCCAAACACGATGGGGTTCCGACGTTTTATTACGGAGTTCCCATGGCCACCTTCCGACTCCATCATCAGACCCTGGATATCATTTCGGTTCAGAGTACTCGTCAAGACGAAACAAATGAGCCCAAACACGATGGGGTTCCGACGTTTTATTACGGAGTTCCCATGGCCACCTCCCGGCTCCATCATCAGACCCTGATCATCATTTAAGACATATCTAAGTGGATGTGAGCTCTGCTGTTCCTATTTTTCAAAAAGATGTCTTGCCTACTTATGATGCGTAGCTAAATCAATTGTTAATCTCAATTAACGATTAACGATTACGTAATGGTTAATTGCAATTAACCATTACTTTTCAGTAATCGTTAATGGTTAATTGCAATTAACAGATCAATCGTTAATCGTTAATTGTTAATTGGGATTACATTTTTGCCAACACTGCTTTCTTCCTTCTATACCTGTCAATGTCAATGTCAAGTAGTCGTGGCTACACTAACGTTAATCGTCCTTTATCGTGATGATAACGCCATTTCCCGTTAATGTGATCCTGCATGAGTACAAGATTCGGGTTGGCGGCACCAGTGGGCAGCACCTTCCTTGTGCACGTTCCCTATATTTAAAAGAAACCGAAAGCACTTTGCAAAATCATCACGCAATAGACTCGTGCGTCACCCAATTGACTCATATCTAGTTTCGGTATTGTCTAATCAATTTGTAAGTAATGCGACACCTATTTCTAGGACGATCGACCACACGCGCGTAGATGAATTATTTATTAGAGCATATGACACATAGTGTTCCTAGTCCCTATAAGAACAGTGGAAGACGTGATCGGGGCAAAATGCTTTTGAGGAAAACGAAAGGAATTTGTTTGCATATTTTTGCAATTCTTTGGAAGGAGTTGGGTCATCGTACGTTCGATATTACGAAGAGCATTTCATGTAGTGATCCAAAGGACTCGAGGCTTTTAGCCCTTTTTCAAAAGGCTCGCCTCGAATCGCGACGCCTAAATGGCTAAAAAGTCCTTTAGGCTTTTAGGCTAGGCTTATTTAAAGCCAAGACTCTCGGGGCTCGGAGCCTTTTTAAAGGCTTCAAGCCCTTTAAAAAGCCTAGCCTTTTAAAAAGACTTTTAGGCTCGAAGCCTTTATGGGTAGATGGGTAGGTGGGTAGAAGGGTAGATGGGTAGAAGGGTACGTGGGTAGAAGGGTAGGTAATTAACAACTAATTAGTAAAGATTCCCATCGGCCGCAAACCCAGACTGCGTCTGCATTCATAAATGTTAAAAATTTCAATAGACTTTAAAAAGCCTCGAGTCTTAAAAAAGGCACAAGCCTAAGAAAAGGCTTGAGCCCTTACCCTTTATAGACTTAAAAAAGGCTCGAGTCCTTTTTAAAGCCTATAAAGGGCTCGAGGCTTTTTTAAGACTCGAGCCCTACTAAGCCTTTTCTATCAGCCCAGCTCTAAAAAAGGGCTCCGAGGCTAAACATTTCGGGCTAAAAGGCTCGAGTCCTTTGGATCACTAATTTCATGCATGCGTTTCGTGCGAGCATTCGTTTTATAAGTAGACCTCTAACCTCTAGGTATATCAGGGTTTTTTAAAGAGAGACCTCTCAATAAAGAGAGAGATATTTCAATAAGTTTTTTTACTACTGCACTACATTTGAGTTTTTATGATTGATCTTAACAGGTATTCTTCTAAAAGCCGCTATTAATTACCAGAGTAAACAATTTCCTAAGATTTATTAATTACACATGCAAGTTTCGTAGCAAACCTTCATTTATCAGAGAATTGTTCCTCCATAAAGGATTCTTTGGTACAAAGCCATGTCATACATTAATAAATCCGTGTGAGCGAATTCCATACGAATTGCAAAGTTTTCTAAGAAAGACTAAAACTTTTCAATCTTAGAGGAGTAAATCATCAGGTCCATAAACTATAATAACCGACATCTTGGCAGTAAAATGGTGGCAGAGAGATTGAAAAAGGCCGCTATAGTAAATCAAAACTGGTACAGTCAGCCTTAAGTCCCACAATTGACGACACGTTTAGTTGCATAGTGCGGGAGTGTTACCGTCTACGAAAGTAGAGGTCCGAGGTTCAAATCCCTGTACTTAGATTAGATATATTTAATATGTATCATTAGTAATATATTTATGTTAGGTTTTTATGTGTATTCAAAAGTTGCCGTATTTTGTTTGTGTAAGTAAATAAAATAAATTTGTTAGTTTGTCTACCTTCTTAGATGTTAATTATTCTCTCTCATTTACTGTGATATTGGTACCTACGTCGCTCCATTGCCATATGAAATGACCAACCAACAAAACAAACTTTCACATTCATAAATACGGGTAAAGATTACGAATCAAATTACTCCTTAACGTATACAAACACTGATTAAAAGGATCAGTATAACAAATCTCACTTTACAACATCATAAGTCAGTTCACTGATCCGATCAAATTTCAACTGTGGCACTTAGTTGATAAAGTTCATAATGGCGTGAATATAACATTGTTTCATGCAAGTTTTGATGAAGGGTAATGGTAGCCAGTGCCCAGACGTTAAGCCTAGCTTCAGGTCGGCGCCGGCGCACCAAAGGACCCACGGTTCTAACACGGCTCTTGTTTCTTTAAGTTTAGTGATGGAGGAAGAAATAAGAATAGATCGACAACTTGCAAAATTAATCCAGAAGCTCTTCTGGAATAAGTAGTAAACTGCAAACAACCAAGTATTTTACAGATTATGGCATAAAACTTATACTTTACCTATAACAATTGTAAAGTCAACTTTTCCGCATGAAGTTTCAGGCATTTCTTAAATCGAATCTAATAACATTTGAACGCCTTGTTCAATGGTAGAATATTAACAACTGTGAGGTTGTGAAGTGAAATACAGTTGCGATGGCAGCTAAAAGGGAATTGAATTATGCTTTTGTGATCTAAAACATCAGTAAATGTCTGACTTTCATACTCAAGACAACTTTTTAGGTAAATATCAAGACCATAAGCAAAATGATAGTAGCTTGCGTCATTTTTAAATCAGGTTATCGATATTGTTTCGGGTCAGAATCGATCATCGATATCGATGTTAAATTAGCGAACCGCTTGTACGCAAGCGCAGGATAATGAGGAATCGCGAGGCGACGCGCAGGCGCCCTGCCGCTGGGACAGAAGAAGCTGATCTATAGTCATAGTCAACTGTGACTATAGATGACTATAGACACTTTACCTATAACATTTTTAAGAGCAATTCAATGAGTTAGTCACATTGATTCAACGTCAGATTTTTGTCTTATAACAATCAACAAAAGTGAAGTCGGCACAACCGATCTAGTTGTGAGAAATTATTGCCGCCAACATCATACAAGACAAATTACAATTTAAAAGCATGTGAATCTTTGGTTTTGGTATATTTGAAAGAATTGATTTATTGGAGCAAAATCCACAGCACCACATCAAAGAGCGAAACAAGAGCAAAATGCAAATATGTACAACAAAAATTGGGTTATACCCACCTGTTACCACCAAATTGATTTAGTGGTAGCAGCCGGGAATTTTTTTTCCATCTGTTACCACTAAAACCGTACATTTAGTGGTAACAAGTGGGAAAATTTGGTGGTAACAGGTGGGAATAACCCCAAAAATTGGACATCAGACCTAATCCTAGGTATACTATACCAATTCTAGTTTTGAAGTTTGACACAAAGGCATAACAAAGCAAAAGCAAAGGCATATTGGCAAACTTTTGTTTCATGCATTTTTCATCGCTGCTGGGCCTTAGGTTAGGGTGCGATTTCCTAATCTACATACTTGTCTCGCTGCATAGCAGCTTGCCGCATATTTTTCAAGCTAAAACACCATTTTGTCTAAGAGAGTATGTGTATGTAGCGGTAAATATATCCCGGTTAACCTAAGCTTTGCACCCCATCTCTATTCGACTTAATATAAATTAGGTGCAGACTTAGCGGAACCGCTCACTTCCCGATTGGCTGCTTATGCTAATTACATTATGTCGTTTTGTCGAGCCAGCTGTCGCGGCTAGCTTTGCCGCTAAGCCGGCCAGTGACGACCACTTCCGACGTCAGCAGTTATGGGATTTAACGATTGCAAAATGAGGGATCTTGGCTGTGGAAATATAACCAGAGTAATATACGATTTTAAGCTAACATGGTCATTCACATAATAACTACTATTATTAACTTAACATAATAACTAACTACATTATATAAAGTCAAAGTCAAAGTCAAAGTCAAAGTGTTTTATTTGTGAAACATAGGTAAATCTGAAAACTTACAGAGCTGTTAAAAATATATATGAACCGCTATGTTTTGCCGATGGGCGTACAAAAACGTTACATTTTAGCCGAAGCCAAACCACTAGACTAAATCAAAACTTAAGTATAGATACAAGAAATCAGAGTACATAGAAAAATAGAATGATGCGGAAGTCGAAGTAGATGGCAAAATTGAGGGTGTTTACTGGGTGTTACGGTGGACGAGTGGTTGAGTCGCTGGGCCGGAAATTCAGAGGTACCGGGTTCGATTCCCGGTCTGTTCACAGGTGAGCGTCATTTAATTTTTGTATGTACTTTGATTTCTTGTGTCTATATATGTAACATAAAAATGTGGTGTAATTTACCCGCATTAAAAACCAATGAAGAAACAACATGTTTCTTTCATATAAAGTTTAATATTAATAAACAACTACTGTTAACACCGCAAACTCGTAAAAATAAACATATTATATCCCGGTGTTAATAGTAGTTATAACTAGAGTAGCAGCAAGTTCCATTTTAGAAAAATATTAATATATTATTGACTATTGACGCTGAAGTATTAGATCAAAATTTGCATACATATATGAATTATAGACAACTAGCTTTTCCCCGCGGATTTGACCACATAAACCATGTTATATAACTCCTCACCGGAATATATAGGTACGTATTTCAATCCAGGACTTGGTCGACAAGAAATAAAAATACTAGAAAGATTTTGGTACGTTTTAATTGAGATGGTTGTTAAATGATTGCAACCATTGCAGCCTGATTTCTTATAGAGGTATATCGATACCTTTAGACTCAAAGGACGTAAACGCCGTAGGTTCTAATGGAGCTTACGCCCTTTGAGCCTAAAGGTATCGATATGTGGGATGGGTATACATGTCCCAGTGGCGTGGCGTCCAAAGAACTCGATTCCTACCGGCTTGGCTAATTTCAGGCATTTGGCCACCTTATTCTACACTCTTAACGAAAACGTACGCCGAATCTACACCGGCTTGTCTAAGGATTTATTTTACGCCACGCCACTGACATGTCCCATGATATTATGGCATGCGCCATATCAATACGAAACATGGGGCTGATCATAACCGCAACAAAAAGTTGAAAATTTGGCCTAACTAGCTTTTGCCCGCGACTTCGTCTGCTTACAGTCGTTAGTCGTAGATTCCCTTAGACGCAGTATCAATTAATTATCGTTCTCCCATTAGAACTTTCACCACCCTTATACACTTGGCTTCTGGGATATAAAAGTGTTTTATGCCACACCTGGCCATAAAGTGGCTTTTACCGCACGCTACGCGTAGGGAAAAAGCCGCTTTCTACCTTGCTAAGTGTCAATATAAAATTATGTATACTACACGGGACGTAATAAAGAATCGCTTGTAGCTCGGGCCGCAAACATCTGCGATCTCGGCTTTTGTGTATTTAACCACCCTAGTTGTGTAATGTACTATTATGTTCTTTTTCGGATCTCAGACTATCTGCTAACCAAACTTCAAATTATCACAGTAGGTCCAGCGGTTAAAGCGTGAAAAAGTAACAGAAAGAATTGCTTTCACATTTATAATATTAACTAAGTAAAGTAAGTAGTAACTACACATCAATAAAGCAAAATAAGATCTGGCTAAACACTATTACGGTGAATTTAACTGAAGTTTATGTTTGTCTGACGCACCAAACAAAACGAAACCGAGGACGATCGGTCTCTAGCCAGCATGACGGCTCCAGATAATGTCAGTCCATGCTAGTGAAGCGTACTCGCCAGATCTAGCAGATAGCACACACCAATTATAACATCGTTAATCATGCGCTAGTATTTAAGTATACACACATATTGATAAACAAGGTAATAGTGTTTGACACGCTAATGCCCAATATTTGACACTTTACTGACACCTCTTTGCCTCTATCTACTGTGTTACTTTGGCCACATAATGAGGAGAGACGAAAGTTTGGAAAGGTTAATCTTTAACCCAGTTCCATCTATCCCTACCCCCATATCCCCCGTGATAGAGATGTGTGGAATATTTTTCCTTTCTTCCCCACCAGTATCCCTATCATTCCACATATCCCTACTAAAATCCACTGGACTTGAGACCCGTGGATTTTTTCCCAACCATCCCTACTAGCTAGCTTTTTGGTCGGTATATCGATCGGGATATGGCGGTAGGGATAGATCGAACAGGGGAAAAACAGATGGCGTGGCCGATCGCCAAGCACAATGGACCAGCTTAAAAGCGAGCAACTATCTCAAAAATTCTACGATGTAGTGAGGAACGCGATGGACCGGAGTCGATAGCGGGAATGTATTCGAGCCAGAACCAGAACGATGACCACCAACCACGATCATCAGTCATGATGGATACGACTAAGAAGTCACCTCTATTGCAAATGACTTAACATTCAAGATAACAACTGGGAGAAATGGGAGTGTGAAACACGGACCTTAGCTACCTAAAAATAAAACCAAGAATTTTAAACGCCTAAGTTGCCTAATTTACTTGGCCAACCTGGATAAAACATTCGCAGATACATATTCAGTTGCAGTGGCGGCGTGGCGACTGGCGACAAATATATTCTTAGTAAAATCGTAGCACATTTGGACTTTTTACTTTTTCTTCAGGAATAGTAGATACTCCGATCCAGTATGCTTTAAAACAGGCAAGCCGGTGGCGGTTCTTTAGACTCCATGCCACTGTTCAGTGGTCTGTAGTCCTACTCCTACCGTCTGTCAACATACATGTGGGATGTTGATTCGACGATCATTGTCCCGATAGTTGTTTTGACAACCGATTTAATAGTCTCGACCAACATTTGAAAAATCTTTTTAAAGGGCTATGCTGTCAATTATATAGTTAGGCGTTTTGCTTGAACACGGCGCGCATCGTCAGAAGGTTCCACAGTCTGAGAAGTCAGACAATGCAGTCGTTGTATAGTAGGGTGCATACTTACCTCTCTCTTTATTAGATTGTACATAGATATAAGACAATGTTAAGGCAGTGTATTAACTGTAGTTACGACAGTTATGCAATTAAAGTTTATAAAACAATCAAAACACCAAGTAGGGCACCCTCTATAAGAACTCGCTGACAAGGATTACACAGTCAACACATACTACTCTCAATACGAAAATGATTGTTCTCACTATGAGCACATTAGTCACATACGCCTTTCTTTCGCCAAGGGTACGACTTACTCCACACGTGAGCCACACGAAAACAGACTCTATCACTTGGGTATACGGATTCGGATCTGCACCACGAAATCAGAGTAGGTGAATTAATGACGTGCATTACTCTCCTGTCTTATTAACCCGGGATCATTAACTCGTTAAACACGTGTTAAGTGGGAATAAGTGGGGAAAAAACATAAAAGTGTGATCGTTTCTCATGAAAATCCTCCGAGCGTAGGGCTGCCACTTTCAATCTTTATCCATATATGACATTTCGCGTCATAGACGTTGTAGCTTGCATTCTTCTATCTTGACGTCCTATAGTAACAGAGTCAGATACGACGCAAGCGACAACGGTTTTTCCTTCTTCAACAGTCAAGGAGAAATGGAACGAGGTAATTTTTACAAAGTTAGATTTTGCATTGTACTTGTGCCCACTGCTATGTTGAGCTGTAACTGTAACTCATACTAAATTTAATGAGAAATGAAGGTTAAAAAAACTGTCCTATCGTGAGTCGTATTCGCGCATTCTGCTCACAATAGCAGAACACGTAGTTTTGCGCGACAATACTGCCTATTTCTTTCCATTCAATATAATGTCTGTCGAAAGTCTGGTCATACTCTGTCGCGCGTCAAGTGAAGTCGTGGCTTGTGCTAGCTCCGCCGCAAATATGTATTTTTCAGGTGTCAAGACATTTTGTGATATGTCTGTAAAATCCAAACGAATTCCAGCCAGTTGACAACCCTAGGTGCAGCCCAAAGCGAAGTAACCCTATCGAAATTTATAGAATTAATCGACACCATTAGTTGTGTATAGAGATGGGTCGTGGGTATTTACCCAATCTACCCACCCAGGTAAATACCCGGTAAATACCCATTTATGGGTATTTACCCGTTATCTACCCAAATGGACGGGTAGATATTTTTCAAATTAAGTATGAAGGTTTAGATTTGTAAAAAAAGTGTACAATCAGAGTAATTATATGTGTAATTCGGGGCAAAAAATCTACAAGGCCAACAGATATAATTTAGGTATTTTTCATGTTTATCAAGTCATTCGCCCTATTGAGTGCCAATAAATACATGGAGTTAGAGGTATTACCTACCTGTTAAATATACAAGTACTCGTTTGTATACAAGGTATAAGAATTTGGCTAATTAGTTTTGGTTTAATAATCAGAAACAAAAAAATACTGATTTTAATGCAAATATACTGACTCTATTAATAATAATCAACGAAATAGTAAATAGACAATCCGAAATTATCGAGAATCAACGTATATTTAAAAAGATGGTTTAAGGTGATTGGAAAAAGTTAGTTTTACGTACGAACACAAAGAGGGTCATCATTTGCTTCCGCGACATAAGTCGTGGTTGCAATGTGTTTCGTTTTATAGCTTGATACATTTATTTACGCGAAATGACATCAGAAATCTCAAAAAAATCAGAATTAACGTGAAATCCACCCTGATGGGGGACGAAATAGCTACGGCCACATTGGGATGTCCACAAGATGGAGTGCTATCACCTACTCTTTGGGGCTTGGTGGTGGACTAATTACTGGAGAAATTTAACATTAAGCCCATCGACACGGTAGGGTATGCAGATAGATGATTTGGTGACTTGTGAATGGGAAGTTCCCCAGCACGGTATCAGGAATCATGAATGAAGCACTGATGAATGTGATGAGATGGTGCAATAGTCATCAGCTCTTCTTCAACCTGGGCAAAACAGTGATAGTACCATTTACCTGAAAGAGTAATTTTTCTATGGCTTTAAATTAATGTTGGTTGACAATAGGTACCAAAACTAAAGCTAAAGCTAGAGTGTTTGGAATGTGCAGATCAGCATACGGGATGACGTGGGATCTTAAATCCTGTGGTACTTAGATGGATCTATACGACCTATCATTCTGTACGGCAGCCTGGTCTGGTGGCCGAGGACATTGAAGAGCACTGCAGAGATGCCTTGACGAGAGTACAGAGAACAGCATGCATGGCTCTAACCGGGGCGTTCCGAACAACGTCACCAGTGGCGCTGGAGGTTCCAAAGGATTTTCAAGGTTCAAGTTCCAATTAGGGCTGAATGGGCTGAAGGTAGTATAACACCAATTGAGGATGGCATGACAGCATATGGTACACAGACGGGTCTAAAATGGGCACCGGTATGGGAGAAGGCATCCATGCTAGAAACATATGCGATAATCGCCTGTGCCCAGGAGAATATAGATGGACATACCAAGGGGAAAAAGATCCAAATACTCAGTGACAGTCAAGCGGCACTTAAAGTGCTGACGGCACCGAATCTAGGCTGGTATATAATGGCGTCCAAGTCTTAAATAAGCTTAGAAGGCACAAGAAGATGAAACTGATGTAGATCCTAAGGCACGAAGGCTTCATTGGCAATGCAAATGCAGATGGGCTGGTCAGAAAGGGCTCGGAAGGTACATTCATTGGGCTTGAACCATGTGTGGGACTCTCACAGGGAACCATATAACAACAGCCAACAAGGACCACGTCAAGAACCAACACCAACAAGAGTGGAAGGGCACCTCAGGCCCGAGGCAATCGAAGCTCTTTATGGAAAGTGTCAAAACCGCTGGACCAAGAAACTAAGGAAGCACAGGAAAATCTCAGAATCTTAACTGGGGTGTTTACAGGTCACTTTAGGGTTAAAGGACTCCTGACTCCAGACCAAGTTAGGACTATCGGACTTCGCTGACTGTAGAATGTGTGGCGAGGAAACAGAGACAATTAAACACATACTGTGCGAATGTCACGCCCTCGCTAGACATATTCGGCTCTAAAATAAAACATAATTAATACCGTGGAAACAAACGATGACCCTCTTTATGTTTGTATGGAAAACCGACTGACTCAAATTACTATATTATTATATTTTTATCACCTGATTCAATAATGCATTGGTAAAATTTTATGTCATTAACAGCAAAGAGGTGTAACTTTTTTTGCCACAATTTATAACAATCAAACAGTTCAGAAATACAAGCAATATGGCGTTAATATGCTTAAATAATTAATACTTAAACTCTTAATTCACTAAATTTAGAAATAAAGATAAATACCCGCGTATCTACCCATGGGTAGGTAAAAATCGGGTATTTACCGGGTAAATACCCAGCTTTGGGTATTTACCCGGGTAGTTACCCATCCCTAGTTGTGTAACTTTCGGCGTTAGATACAGGCACGTTCGCGGGTGGCACCGCCCGAAGAATAATGACGTCACAAAAAAAACTAAATTAGTAAAATTCATGCGAGCACCACGGGAGGTGGATGAATACTTATGTCGCGGTTCAGATAACGATTGCACCTTTTTTTCGTATTGACGATTGACCATCTGAGGGACAGAGTCTATTGGGAAGTGGTATCACTCGCACACGCGCAACATCGTCTATTCTTAAAGGCCCCGAAATTGCTAATATAGGGAACGTGCGTAACGAACGGTGCTACCAACTGGTGCCGCAAATCCGAATCTTGTACTCTATCATGCTTGGGCTACATCAACGGGAAATGCCATTAATATCGCGATGATGGACGGTTATCGTTAGTGTGGCCGCAACTTAGAGCCCTATCACACTTGCGATTAGCGAGCGAGCTGCCGGCGAGTTAGAAGCGAAGTTCCATACAAATGTCGCTCGCGGCGAACTCGCTGCGAGTTCGTTGCGACTGGTTTTGTATGGAAACTCGCCCGCAGCTCACCCGCAAATCACAAGTGTGATAATGATAAGGCCCTTACTATACTTGACCTGACTATCACTGGCGTGGCGTAAAAGATATCCTTGGGAAAGCCGGTGCAGATTTGGCGTACATTTTCCTTAAGAGCGGAAGAATAAGGTGCTCAAATGCCTAATATTAGGCAAGCCGGCAGGAATCGAGTTCTAAGGACGCCACGCTACTGCTGACTATACTGTGCCCTTTACTTTACGCATAGGGTCTCTTTTGAAGATTTAATGCATGTAGTTCCGGCACATTTCCTAGAAGTAGAGTGTGCTTAGCGTTCATTTTTATTGCTAAGAAACAAAGTATTTTTGCTGCTTCCTAATCAAATAGCCTCGGAGTTCTCGATAGCTTGGATATTCCTGTTGTGTGAGAATTGAAAATACTGTGAAGCGGAAGTAGTGGTTTCGAATCCTAGCTCGTACCAATGCAATGATTTCAATGAGTTTTCAGAACTAATGTAAGAAATGTGATTTATTAACTTTTCGTAAATGAAAAACATCGGGAACCTGCATTCATCCTGCATGGAAATTTATAGGTGTATTTGAAGTTTCAACCTGCACAGGCACACTATGAGAGCGACACATCTAGCTAGTTTGTTACTTTGTGCTACCTAATTTAGGTACGTTACGAGGCCTAAAATGTAGCGTAGCGTAGCTTGGTACAAGATTTACTGCAGCTGGAGCCAAGCATCGCCAATATCGCCATAGGACGACGCAGTTGTCTGACTGATTGATAACATATTTTGAATCCTTTATGTCGGAGATTTTAAATAAATAAAATTAAACTAGTGGCGGTCTGTGAGCTGTAGACCCCGCGAGTCTATCAACCCCCATGGCTCCACCGTTTTGAAAACATCCAATAACTAAGTCGACAAAAAAATCTATACATTTATCGAACCTACATACAAAATTTCACGAGAATCGTTTGATAAATGCGACCCGTAGAGAGGAACATTAACCGGGCAGACAGACAGACATACGAAAGCAATATTGCCCAAGCCGTAACGCAGACGCTTCGCTGAGTCGGTCAATTAACGTAGCGGCAGAAAAATCATCATACTGAGTTAATCAGTCAAATAAACTACACTACGTATTATAATAATAATTATTTGGATGGATAATATGATAAACATGCTTTTACAAAATCTTTCAATGCAGTAACGAAACGCAGCTATTTATACGCAAACGTCAAACGTTATCTCACTCAACTCAACGCTATTTATAAACAACCTCTGCGCATGCGTAATGTACTCGACTTTTCCAGTCTATTTATACATAGTACGGTTATTCTATAACAGGAAATAATGTTATTGCTTAAATTGCCGTCTATTTTCCTTCAGGAAATCTCATGATATAAATAAATTGTGTAATTTACCTTAGCTTTGAGAGCGTAGACGGTGTTACTTCTTGAAAACGTTTTCGCGGCGTAGAACAAAACACTGCCCCCGAACAAACACGCACATGTTTTAAACACATTTCTATACGTATTATTTAGCTTCGCGTTATTAAAGTTTCGGGTAATAACTGGCGAAAACTGCACTTTTTTGATTAATTTGCTAGAAGTACGGCTTAACGTGGCCATGTTGGCAGAACAGCTGATTGACAGTTGTGTGCGAGCGAGAAAGTAATACATAACCTAATCTTAAGTTAGAAAGAGCAAGCATGCTGCTACTGTGATGTAATGCAGGAAATTTAAAAAGATTATCTCAATTCTATTATATATCCAGCACATGATTATTTTCCTTGGTTGGTTAATCTAATTTTTATTGAATCTCTTGGGGCCAATTTTTTTCAATATCATAAAACCTAGTTCATTACGCCATTCTGATGCAAAAAGGGCTTTAGTATAGTGACAATGATTAATTAAGCAAACTATATAAAATACAGCCAATCAGAAGAGGAGACATTAGAAATAAAATACAATTTCATAATATATGTATTTATTACAAATAATCATATCATTACCCTACTTATCTCTAGCACTTCAATTGGTCACTACGAAACTTTCTTCTATGTCAGTACTTTGGTTAGGCTCCTGCTCAATAACAACAGTAGTCTGTTGTTGCTCCTGACTGTCCTCGACTCTGTAAGACAAGACTCTCTTTACAGCATCAGCACTATCATACATCCCGTACTCTGACTGCCATAGAATTGTGGTGATTAGTTGCTGTAAGTTCCCTCTAGTCTTTGGCAATCTCACCTTCCGTAATTTATTAGCAACATACTCTCCGAACACAGAATACTCATCCTTTATAGGCTCCTGGACAACAATCCGCTCAGGTTCATAGTGAACCCTATCAGGTTTCGGTTTGAAAGAGACCCGTCTAGGTGGGGATTCAATTTCCCTTTTGATCTTTTTGTAGGGAATCTTTCTATGTTTCATGGCTGGTTCTACATGGTATGTCTCCTCTTCTAGCCACTCTTCATCTGTAGCTCGGCTTTCGCGCATTTGTCTCACCAAAGTAATACCGGCTTCAGTGTCTTCTTGATGATCAATGTCAGATTCGTAACTTTCTAGCGCATCTACCTGTAATGTATTAAAATGTAAATGTTTACAAATGTTTGTATACTTTATTCAGTTTTTTAACCACTAAAATACATTGTTTGCTTCTATGTGGTCAAAAGTACAAGTACAGGTGAGTCTTAACACTTTCGCAACCCACAATGTCGTAGCACAAAGCTTGTAGCCGATAATATATAAGGTAAAAATCTGTATGTAATGAAAGTGTTAAAAGAGCTCAAGAAATAATTTTGAACATTTAGAGAAAATTTCTTCGTCACACTCCCCTTTTTAAGATATGGTCTGTATTTAAAGAGATGACTGCATTTAGTATGTTTGATTAAAGTTTAGCATTTTTAAACAATACATGTTTTCCAATATTTTATATGACAGTTGTAAAAATGTTCAGACACTAATTCATTCACTACCTAACCTAAACAGGTAAGAAGTTCTTTAAGGACTGAAGTGTAATATTAATTGAAAATGCTTGGTACAACATAGAATGCACTACGCCAGTGATTCGTATCTAACACTCGAATTTGAATCGGATTAACGGAACTATTAATAAAAACCAAGTTAATTTTTATGTTTGTTTACCTATCATTGTTACAACGATGACGTTTTATACCGAAATAAATCGATAGGTACCTAGCCGATAACCGATAATTCGAATCGATGAACGAGAAGCGATCTACGTTCTACATATCAAAAATCGATTATCTCCATTCGAAACAAATTGATAAGAGAACATAACCTAAAACAACAACATAAATACCGTATTTATTTCTATTTGTGGTTCTTTTCCTGAGTTTCTGTTTACTGAGATGAAACAACGTACATTTTTATCCTTGTACTTTTTTCTAGGTTGCACTGTAATCGTCGATTCTTCGGTATCATCAGCAAAATGTATCGAAGAGTCATCCAGCGTACCATTTTGTGCAAGCTCCCACTGCAGAGGATGTTTACAGGTTAGATGGGATCTCATATTAGTAGTGTTTCCGAAAAATTTGTACTGTGTTTCACATAATTTACACAGCACTCCGACACATCTTTTATTATTGTTATCTTCCATCCGATCGAAAAATCGCCACACGATTGATGAACGTTTCTTCATGTTTACTGTTTAGTTTACGTACAGAACAGTTGTACGAAACATATACCACGGAATAAACAACTTTATGAACTTTAACACACAACACCAAATACGATTATGAAAATCTCGATTGTATCGAAATTGCTCTCGATCACGAGTACAATTTTTAACATGTAACAAAATGGCGATTAAACAGTTGAGACTTGAGTGATGAAATAATCGAATCGACTCACTGGTTGAGCAAGCGCGGGAGCGCGTGGAGCGCGTCGACTGTTCTTATGGATCTCTTTCTATCACATTATTAACGTATGCTGCTTTCTCACTTGGAGGTATTCGATATTCGAATCGTACACTGTTGCCAACATGGCGGCCATTCGTTTGTTTACAAAGAATGCTATATACAAAAATAATTATATTTCGATAGTAGACCAGCCTACAACTATGTTCGCGGAGGTGAAATAGTAAGAATAAAATATCCCATAATGTTAATCGGTAATCGGGGTCATAATCATAACCTCCTGTCGCCCAGAATTTTTTGGCCAAAGATGGGATAGCAGCCCAAAGTCCTTTTTATAGGTCAACATGGTTCCGGCCCAAGACTTTCGGCAGATGATAACTTGACTTAGCGTTGTCGTATGAATGTATGGTTTTTAGGGTATCTTAAGTGATATGTATAAATAAAAGGCTGTGAGACTAAAAAAAACACCGAAATTCAATCAATGATATTTTATAAGTAGATAGGTTACAAGCACTCCAAAAGTGAAGCACTGAAACCACGATAAATGTATTGGTGCCCTTTTTGTAGTGGGTAGTCACTCGCGGGTCGGTCAACGAAACGCACGACGATGTCAAGGGTGAATATTTACAAGATTCACAAAAAAAATGCCGTCGTGTGTGATCAGAAAGTGCACCAATCATAGCAAAAAGTGCAACAACGCGCAAGGGATCACATATCACCTGTAAGTACGCTGAAATAATTTAATTTTATCATTTTTATTATTTTATTTTTCAAATACGACGCCATCTTACTACCATAGAGGTCATTTGAATGAAAGAGACAAACTTACGTCTTTGACAATGAGAGTGACAAGGATAACCAACCTTCTGCGTGCTTAATCTGCGAGCGCCGAGCAGGCTCCGAGTCAATCCGAATCTAGCCGATGGGTTCACTCGGTTACGTTTAAAAATTAATCGCGCAAGTAACAAAAAGCTAGCTGTCTCTTTTTTTTGCATTATTGTAACTATGCCATCTCTTTTATGCAATCTGTTAATATGTGTGAGTATGTACACCGTACAGAGAGGTACCAATGTGTGCTGCTGCTTTCTTGGAAGCATATTTATCAGCTGGCGAGTATGCGTATAACGTATCTTCTTATAAAATATCATTGAATTCAATATCTTTTTTAAAGGTCTTCGGGCCGCAACCATAAAAAAATAAAAAAATTAAAATGTGTATTTTTGAGTTTATTCTAATTACTTATGTGCCTATAATTATGTTGATTTTTTATGCTTTTGTAGTATATTTATGTTATATTGCAATAAAAGTATGCATTGCATATATATTGTTAAAATATTTTTTTTAATGCCTACGACTGCCACGTGTTACCATTAATACTGACCACAAGCTGATTATTCTACAACCATGACTATTAAATTGTAAGACTACTGTATATATTTATTCCCAAAAATACAATGAACCATTATTTAAATGAAAAATGAGCTGACAATTAGACACCAAACTTGACTATATCGAACTTTTGTATTAAAACGGGGTAACCGCCCGCAGACCTTTTAAAATCCTATAGAGTAATAACAATTTAACACTTATTTATCAATATTGCAAAAACAATTATTGGGTTTTAAACTAGTTTCAAATAGAAAAAGATAAAAAAAAGAAATCATATTAAATTAGAAGACAATTTAATTTTTTTTTGTATGAAAACCAAAATAGCGTAGCGGTTAAAGCCCGTAGACCTATTAAAATCCTTAAATATGTTACCGCCCACATGCCTTCTAATGGTGCCTCTACACGATGGCCCATCGTGATGGCCCACTATGATGGGCCAGCGTGTGGAGGGCATAGTGGTGACGGATGGCTTATGGCGCGTGCGATGGCCGTGGAATGGCGACGGTGTCGGTTTTTCGGCCGCACATCAAAGGGAGTGGGCCAGCGATGGCGGTACGCATCTACACGATGGCCCATTCCATAGTGTGGACGTCAAATATCGCATGGCCATCTCGCTGGGCCAGCGATGGCCCATCGTGTAGTTGCGTATCAACCATCGCATGGCCATCTCACTGGGCCAGCGATGGCCCATCGTGTAGAGGAGCTATAATAGGTCATCCGATCATTTATTGTTGTATATTTACAATAATATTGATTCGCAGTTCGTCGTCTAGTATCCATAACACAAGCCTTATTGAGCTTATTATGGGGCTAGTTCGATTTGTGTAAGATTGTCCCCTAATATTTATTTTATTTTTAATATTTTATTGATTTAATGCATAAAATAAATATGGTTAAATAAAGACGAACATCTTAGGCAACACTCACAGCAAAAATACCTACGCAATCTGCCGAGATAGCAAAGATAATCACAGATTAACTTACCTCTTCCTCGACCCATCCCCATTGTTTTGGCGGTTACGTCAAAACTGACTGAAAGATGATGTTACACAGATTGACATCTAGTGTCAACTTCAAACATGACATATTGGTTCAGAAATCATCTGAATTCAATACGCGGTAAATTTAAAGTTCTATGACAAGTTGAAGTTGAAGACCTTTTAAAAGGTCATTGGGCGGCTGTAAGTTAAAATCGTCATTATGCTTGGGCCGGAACCACTACTCAGGCGAAGACCTTTATATATGTCTTTGGGCGGCAGGAGGCTAAAGGTGGATTTAGACTAGAATTCTTTGTGTGTACACAAAGAATTTGGTAGAGTGGGGTTAGAATGTGTTAGAAATCGTTTGGTCTAAACCCACCTTAATATCATGAAATTCGGTTCGATAGTATTTATTTGCGTGATGCGCGAACAAACATGAAATTTCTACGATTTTATTATTATGTATTGTATAGTTAGCGGTCATAATATTTAACTATATTTATAATAACGTTTAGATTTTCCTTTATTCAATTTTTTTGGAGTTTAAAGAGACCTACTCTAGGGTTCTTCATACTTCTTTTCATACAGCATACTGCGCAAATTCGTGAATTACAGTTTATAAAAAAAACGGACTTGGCGCGGTTTTACTGAAATAATATAATTTTTTTTAAGTTTTTCGATATCTTGTATAGTTTTCGAGATATCCGCTCTTGAAAGTCTATAATTTTGCAAAAAAAACATGTTTGCTTTACATTTTTTTGCTCTTTTTGACCGGATAACTTCAACGATGCACCCAAAAAATAAATCCTGACTAAAAGGTAGAGGAATACATTCCCTTCAATAATAGATTTAAATATTACATTACTATTGTATCTAGATTTTCCTTCAAATGTTAAAGCAATTTCAGTGTTGAGCATAAAATTTGAAGTTTTGCGACAGCTGTTGACTAATGATTCTTTCAATTGCTCACCATTCCCAGTCAACGTGTTTGCCAAAATATGCACCATTATGTACACAGTGAGTACTGGACGTCTAAATACGAGTAACTAAACGTTTAACGGAACGTTTTATATAAATCACAACCATTACCTACCTTACCTACCTATGCGGCATCAAAATTTGTTATTGAAAAATCGACCTTGGTGCAAAGTCAAAAATTGTGTTCCAAGCATTTCCCTCTATACCTTTTCCTTGCTTGGTCCTAATATACAATGTTAAAAGTTACTACAGCTAAACTCATATAGCAAAATAACATGATATAATGAAATAATAATATAATGAAATAAAAAAATAGATTTTGAGGTTGACCAAAATAACCGATATTTCCGGTTTCGGTTATAACCGATTTGCCTAATAATATCTGTACTTTTCGATATTTTTATGGTTTACCCGTTGGCGCACTTGCCCGGCTGACCTCATCTTAGTTATCATAAATCACTTTTTTTCATGATTCTCCTTTTGTGCTCTACCTAATCGTAGGGCTCCCATACAGTGTTTTGCAAACCTTTTTATTTTCTTATATGGTGTAAGTTTAAGACCAAGTAACTGCGGATTACGTAGATAGAACTACGGACAAAAAAATTGCCCGTGGTACTACCAGTAGGACTACGCAGTAGCACCATCAGAATGTCCACCATTGCACCGCTATGTCCGAGTATATTTCAGATCATGACCTACTAGATTTTCATAATAGTATCGAATTCGATTTTATTATGGTTTTTCATACACCATTATACATTATACTGGCATATATTACACATAATGCACACTGATGTACGACCACTGTGAAAATCGCAAGATTAGTATTTATCTAACTACTCTACTTGCTAATCGCTAATAGATTTAACCCTATTCTATCCTATGATTGTTTGTACATTCACCGGTAATTAATAGTATATGATGGAACTCGGCACGCATAACTATCTGATACGACCTTATTGCCATAGTAAAAGAGTGGTGTCAGGTATTTTTGCGTACCTACCCCGTTTCCTTACACGTTTTTGTTTGTGACTGTACAATCAAAGACAAAGTTCTATTCCTTTATAATAAGGTGAGAAAGGATACTTATCTCTTTTAGATAATTGAGTATGTCCAAAATAAAACATCACGTTGTTTATAGAATCATTTTTATTTATTTGTCGGTATAAGTGACTGTAAAAAGTTATTGTCTAAAAGTTTCGATCAATCTTTTGGTTGAACTACGTATAAAGGTTTAAAAATTCTACTGAAACATTCTGATTATCCAACATTGAATTTATACAAATCATATTTTATTAAACATTTCCATTTTCATGATTTTTAAATGCACTTGGCAAACATGAATTGTCATTTATAATTATTGTAAAGTTATCGAAATTAATTAAGTAATACTGTTTGACTCCTCTTGTCCTTATAGTTAATTTCATATTGCATTGATTTAAATAGTGATGCATTTAAAAATGTCTTCCGTCGCTAGATGGCGGTACGAAGCTGGATGCTTGATAGCGCCATCTAGTAGTAATAACTAGTATGTTTTTATTGTTATGAATATTGTCTATGGATCGGTAGGAACGCCCATTCGGGCTATATTATTTTATGGCACATGTGCGTAGCGCAGTTAATAAAACTTAGTAAACATTTTATCAACCATTTTGTAAACTGTTTACAAACTATACAGGCTGAAGAATAATACAAATATTTAAGTAGTCCGTTGATTATAAGGTTTTCTTCATTTTTTTATGAGAGGTAATGTCCAAGTTTTTATAGAAAAATATAAATAGAGTCAGTATTATTATTCGTCCTGTATACGAAGATAAATAATCAAGTGATTCAAGGAGATAATCACTATATTCATTTCTTACAATGCAATTTAAATACAAAGACTACGAAGCTACATACTGCAACAGAGCCGTTTTCACAATACCAAAATACTGTTTCTACACTAACGTAAAGATCGATTGGTACTAATTTACAATACAGCAACGAGTCAATTAAAACCCGATAATCGAATAATTTAATCTCGAAAAGGACAAGAAATCGGTACGGGTGCAACACTAGCTGTGTGTTTTTTTAAATGTCGAGTAAATGCTTCATATAATTCCAGATTTAATGTCGTTTTCGCTGTTACTTATAATATTAGGTATACATATATAAATAATTTCACAATATCTTTTGAACATACGTACATAAAGCTTGCAAATATATTCACATTACTCTCGTGTGAACGTCGTCCGCGACAAGTTAAAACATAACTATGTACAGTAATCAATTAAATTAAAAACATATTGGTTCAGCGGTAGGTTTGTTTCAGGAAGCGGTTCCAATGTCCAAATACCATCAGTAATATTTACATAAATAATTCAAATAATTAACTTCTACTGACGAGTTATATACAATGTGGGGCCATGTAATAAGAACAAATAATAAAACGTAGATTCTAGTCTACAAACAATAAAACTTTTGTACAAACTTTTCAAAATTACTATGTAGACTTAAGATTTTCTCTTTTTCATACGAATTAAATAGTATCTTCAATGTATGTTAACATTAGTTGAGACGTCGCTTGTCACGCTACAAACATAAAAAAATCGTCTTCAAACTTTAAGGAGTACAACCTAATTTTTTTGCTCCTATTACAGGGCCCCCGGTGTATAATTGTATGCCTTTATATTGCTCGACTTGGCGGGGGCACTGCCGTGCCCCAACATATTAACAGAATGAGGCAGTAAGTTAAAACTTATAAATTTTGATGTCATTCATTATTGATGGTCTCCTCTAGCACAACTGCGCCGCGCGACAAATACTACCTATCCTTTTCTATTCAACATAGTGCGAAAGTGACAGGTCATGCTCTTTCTCAGGATTCCCAGGGGTCACCAAATGGAGGACCGCCGACCAATTTTGTGTGGACCTTAAGTAAACATAAAAGTTACTTATATAGATACAAGAAGTCAAAGTGCATAGAAAAACTAAATGGTACTCACCTGTGGTCCATACCGGGAATCGAACCCGGTACCTCTGGATTTAATTAATTGGTAATTTAGTGGTTAAGGCGCTGGGCCGGAAATCCAGAGGTACCTACCGGGTTCGATTCCCGGTCTGGACGACAGGTGAGTACCGTTCAATTTTTCTGGTACTTTTCGATTTCTTGTATCTATATATGTAACTTAAAATGTGGTGTAATTTACCCGCATTAAAAATAAATAAAGTAACGTCATGTTTCTTTCATATGCAGTATAAAAGTTACTGTTACTAAGAAACGGACCGCGATGGTCATTTTATTTTAAAAGCCGAACCCCTGACGAATGTTGTTTTGAACCCATAATTGGTGATCCCTGGACTATCCTGTGACCAGCGAGTCGCTGCCAGTTATGGTACTCGTAGTCCGGCTGAATGGAAACGAAACACGATCGTCGACGACGTTCAACAATACTCCTAAGAAACACCCAAGGTTCTAGCATGCTAAGTTTAACGCTCTCTTTCAAATACAACACTCTATTTCGGCTATTTAGCAGAGAAAAGAAAGAGTACAGCGTTTTTTATGATTCGGAAATATATATTATTGGTTCTTGGTTAGTTTACAAGACATTTATAATCTGAGGTAGAATATTATGTACCTATGTGTACACTTACCTAGGTACTTAGTCGTGAATGATGAAACTCTTTGACACGAGATTTCTTATACTTTCCTTACATAAGTTTTACCTTAACATAGTTTTGTATTTCATGAGTCCTGACTAACTTGCAAAAGCCAATAAGTACCTATCAACTTACGGTTTATTAATAAGATGTTTGATAAACTTAGCATGGTAGTGCCTTTCCAAGGGACTGCGCTAAGGAGTAAAGATGTATTCTCGAAACGAGTCATCTGACAAGGAAATGAGTACTTACAGTAAATATAAAGTAGAGATGGTGCTGTTCACTTTCTAAAGAAATCATTGGTTCATTACATTGTAAAGATTTCTCTCGGAATCATGACATTCACGACTCTTAGTTGAGTGTACAATTTTATAATACTTTTTAAAATTTTGATAGTCTACCCAAAAAATTAAAAAAAAACTCCCAAGGTGTGTTGATTTCTGTAATTTGATAGTCTTTCTAAAGCCAGATGACTGGTTTCAGTATACTATTATAGTGGTGTATTACAATCCATTTAATCACAATATTTGCGTCCACACACCATACAATACAAAGCACATATTGTCACAAACGGACTTAAATATAATACAAGTAAAATTGGCTCACTAAAGTACAAGCGTATGAAATCCTACATATCTACATCGGTTGGAACTAAGGGAGAGAATAAAAAACATCAACTAAAACGTTAACAAAATACGACTTTCTCTATGAAAATAAAATAAATAATTTACACATTAGATACAAGTTTAATAACTACTAATAGTCACATTTTTCGTTAAAGTTTATCACTACTTGGATGGCCGAGGTGAGCGATGTCGCGGAAGCTGTAGAGCGCTAGCACACGATCGTTTATCGACGACGACAATGTATCGATCCTTGACAACGGATGCCATAATCGTGCGATAAAAATTGTATGCTAGGGTCTGTTGCACAATTACATACTCTGTGGTCGTAACGAGACTAGATAAACTAGTCTATCGACCCATATTGGCCAACATTACGAGGTGTCAATACACTTCCGCTGGGCACAATTATTATGTATTATCTCGAGGTATTTTATACTGCGCAAGCCGCGAACCCGCTTGCCTCAACCGATCCGACTTATCGTTAGGCTGCGTCCAGATATATGTCAATGTTACTCGTGTTTTATCGTATCGAATTGTAAACGCTGGTCAAAACGCATTGAGTTTTGAACGGTCGCATGGTTCAAAGCTGCCGTCCGATACGGACTGCATAGTAATGTCGGCACAGTGACATATATGTGGAGCCAGCTTTAGAAGCAAGCCGTCCGGTCGCACGTCCCTCGTTACCCTACCATAGCCTAGACCGACACCTACTTTACTCAGTCCAAAATTTCAGTCAATTTCTTATGAAATTACACGTCACCACGTCCGTCTAAGTACAAATACCTAAAACCCGCACTGGTGGATATTTATCTTAATTAAACCCAAGCAACTATAAGGGATCACCAGAGAAAGAGATGTCTTTTTTCAGATCACATGAAATGACATCAGTTTACACATAACACTTAAACATTGGATAAGCGAACTTTTCAACCACTTTGACAGATGGCGTTTATGTCGCCTTTTCCATTATTAATACTAATTTTATCTCCACAAAGATGCAAATTTATTGAAAACCGCGTTAATAAACCACTAATTTCTGTTAAAAGCCATGTTAGACGACTCGGAAATAAAATGATAATTGCTTAATTTGAATATAGTTTTTCGAAAGCACTTTGTAAACTGGGCGATTACGAGCATTTAAGATCCACGATAAGTGTATTTTCGTATGTAACGGAACACTATCATGTCCATTAACGAATCGCTTCGGCTTAATTAAATAGAAATCTTAGAGGCCAGGATGATATACCACGACAAAGTTATTCTTACCGACGAACAAATCTCGAACTAGCCTCGATCACGTACAACTCTCACATATGCCTTAGGATTGTAGCGCCACTGTTAGTTGCTGGGATAAATTGGTGAGAGTATACGAATAATAAACAGAGGGTCATCGATGTCGTCCATTTGGCTTATAAGGTTTTATAGAACCCGATCAATACTTAGCGGGTACTTAAAAGGTATTTAGAGGGCACTAGATCAAGATAACTTGAACCGTGGTATTCGGCACTATGACACTCGGGGTTCGAATTTTGGAAGAGCCTTCAAACGCTTCTTTTCTCATAACGGCAGTTGACTAACTTCTCTGACTATCCCTTTAGGCTGTAAGATCGCTGTCATTTAGTTAGATTAGATAAACACCACCAGCGAACGTTGCTTACTATCCAGCACGGTTCCAAACCCCGACTTCGTCGATACAAGTTTAAGTCGTTGTCGAATAAAATTATGATACATTAATAATTTCACGATAACAGTAACTAAGACAATTGGAATCTTGCCGATAAACCTAAGTGTTAAAGCGAACTAGGAATATAATTGAGATAGATAATTTCAGTAGCTTTGGTAAACATCTTATTAAAGTTCAACATTTAGGCCGAGTTGACATACGACTCCTAATTGAGTATTTAAGTTACACTACACTAAAGAAAGATAAGAATCGTACAAAACGGCTACCTAAACAACGAGTAACTGGTATTAAATTTTAATATAATTTAAAGATTCCCAAAGCAGGATAATTTATCTAAGAGAGCAATTCTAACTTGTCTCCAATCACTTGTGTTCCGTAGAGATTCTCTTACGGAGCGAACACGGCGCCTTCGTCCAACCACGGCAAAAACTGCCAAATAAGCGAGCATTCCTCAAAATTTGCCGTTTCGATCGTTTTTGCGTAGTTAGTGAAGGTGCGTGCCTGAGAAGGAATGATACAGATAGGGTAAAAAACCAAGGATTACGCACCACCGAAACCAATCGCCGCCGTAGGCAATCAAAACGGATACAAATTGTTGCTGCCCGTCAGTGGTTCAAATTGCTCGCACATAATTATTTCCATCAATACAAACTAACAAGGTTGTTGCAGGTTGGCGTGGTTTATTGTATAATTCTGGCAGAATTCGGGTGATAACTGAAGCAGCGAATTGGTGGTCCAAAGAATGTAAGACTGATTGTATAGCATTGGTTTTGGTGTTGCGGCGTCGTCGGCGCTACCCCGCACGAGCGGGCTCGGAACCGTGCCTAGCGTGCGATCGCGACGGCTGCCCCCACCGCGAGGAGCGAGCGACTCACGCTCGAACGACCGCCTACTGCGCGGTCTGCGACCGAAAAAACTCCGCGTCGGTCGTCGTCGACATGGTCGACATCGTCGACTCGTCGTAGCTCTCCGTCGTCGTGGACGTCGTGCCGTCATGTTTTCTCCGCGTCTTTGGATGCCGGTGTTTCTTTTTCGGATGGATCACCTTCTTGTGCTTCCGTTTCTGCCTTAGCATCTGTTTTTTCACTCTGATTTGACATCGCTGCTCCGTCCGGAAGGGTGGGGGTCGTTTGAGTTTGCCCCGGTGCCGCCGGACGGGGCACTGGGTCTGCTTGGGGCCCGCCCACTGCCTGGTAAGCGTGAGCGCATACACCGAGAGGTTGCCCAGGGGCCGGTTGAGGGCGATCTGCGTCCGTCTCGACTTCCCGTTGTTCCCTAACGCTAAGTATGTCTTCTTCCCGGCGCGAATCCTCGAGTAGGTGTTGTAATTGTTCTCCTCTATGTTTTCCTCGAACATGCAGTCGTCCGAGAGATCCTTCTGAAACAAACGAGAAAGGCTAGTCAGTCGGAGGCGAGGCGGGGTTGTCCGACGTCACGAGACCGATCGGCCGCTAGGGATATATCTATGATAATTCGTTTTGTAAACAAGTTAATTTCGTAGACACGAGAACAACGACTTGGCCTAGAATCTGGGAAATATTATCACGCGTATTTACTTTGTACTCGCGGTATTTTGACATCGTAAATTATTTGTCACTGTATCAGGCAGTTGAGATAAAATCGTGGTCCTTTGGCACTGCGTGATTAGTGTATGTGAATAAAATTAGATATTTATTGCAGTGACAAACAAATACAGTATCTGTTTCTGTAACTCTGGGTTAACTATATTTAATTTGGATGGATTTAGTTCAAATTTCTTCGATTCTAGGAGAGTTCCATCGTTAGCAACCTGTGATAAATAAGATAAATAAAATAATAAATCGCCGCACAAAAAAATACTGACTTTCACAGAAAAAAAATCCATATGTACATCAAAGCTATGTTTGTTTTGGTATTTTTTGACGTGCAAGTCAGTATTTCAGTTAGTGTGCCTTTAAATACTACCCGATAAATAATACATAAATTACCCGTTATGGGTCGTAAAGATTATTTTCCATTTAGCATTAAGTAGGTAAATTACATGAAATGAAACGGAATTATTAATTAATCTAAGTAGATCATAGTACGCTTAACTTAAGCTTACACTCATCCAATACTTTTAAATTTACTACCGATACCTTGATCTTTTAAACATACGCTTAGAGTTACTGGCCACCACATAATGAAGACTCAGAAGCATTATTTAACTCAGGTCCGATACCTGAACCTAATAAGCAATAAATTTGAGGGCGGTTAGGGTGTCGGCGTTGTACTCTTAGCAGCAGACTAAATTCCTATCGCCCCGCCCGAACATAAAACCTCATCAGTCCGCGGTGGTCCCAAGCCCAACCAAAGCAAATTCCCCGCCACCCAGCCGTTATAGGTCTCAAGTGCTTACCGGCCAAACAAATTGGCTATTTATTCATAAATATGTATAAGCGATCCCCGTTGGGTGTGCTAATGTCTCTTAAATTGTCCTATGACGCGGACACAGGCAATTGAAGGGCATTAAATTGGAAGTATGATTGCTGTGAGCCATTGGTGGTGGGTGAAATAACTGGCTAGATTTATAGTGTCGCCTGTCGGTGGTCCTATAGGAAGTTCCGTTGCGGCTTAGACAGGATTGGTCGATTAACAATTAGCCTTACAAGATTGGCCTAGAATGGGATATGAATAATGCAACGCGAGCTGCTGTTGACGGGTTTGGTCAAAATGTTTGTAGGTATGTCAGGGAGCGGCCCTTTAGCATCTGCGTTGCTACTGCAACACTGTAGGTATCTAAATTAGCACTGTACCAAGATTAGGTCGACGATCGCCTGGTTTAACATTGGTGCTGTATCCGGCTTAAAGGTGAAGGCTGTGAAGGTGAGTATTAGGGCCGACTGCGCAGTCGGCGTGCAGTTGTGATGCAGTTCTCATACAAATCGTAGGGAGTTGCAGTTGGGTTGCAGTCCGTCTGTATCGGCTCTTATAAAATTCAAACTATCCAACATTCTATTGCTTTGCGTACTATTTGAAACTATTCTAATTGCTTTGATCTCTAGAGATCCCCCTAGGGACCTCATGAATCCAAATCTCAAAATAAATAAACATAATAATGTAACCGTACGATTTTGGCAATTAAAAAAATATTCATATCTTAAAATAATCTGCGCAAGATATATTCAGGACCTGCAAGTACCTATGTATTCGTATTGACTCGTCGAAACACAAACGCATTGTACAAATATCGCGTCACAATACAAGAACGTGTATACTAGCCTATTAATCCTATGCAATATACTTGACCTATGCCACAAACCATCTTCGTGACATAAGCTTCAAATAATCTTCCATACAATAACGCTATCAATCGTTTTCATAAGGACTTTAGCGGTGACTGTGTATGCTTCAAATTTAATCCCTATTCCTTAAGCATGACGTTTTATTTTTCAGCCACATCATGGACTTAAGATACGAGCTTGATCAGCCCCGGTGTCACGGAAGTGGTAGCTTGAGCAACAGCGCCGGCCCCTACTACGTCAGTGCTATTTATATAGGTGGTACTATTTATACGCGTAGTATTTATACCGCGGTACATCATACGGAAGGTACCACCCGCGGAGAGCCGCGGGGCGTATTAGTGTTGCGTCTCGCGATTTAATCGGATGCAGGGTTGGTACCGGGAGCAGTAGCGCTTGTTTTGTTACTAGTTCAAGTTTATGCCTGTCAAATGAATCTTTACGCGTGATCGGGAACAAGACGACGAATGTCTCTTTTACAATGTATTATTTGTGTCTTTAACTTTGTGCGCCACGCAGCGGGAGAAATGTGACAAAGCATTATAATAAGCTCTATAACGATTAAACTGGTAATACAAGGTTCTTGTTTATAGATTCAAACGACTTGAACGACATATTCTCTCTCTTCTGGTATATTTTTTATATTTAAATATATACTTGTACAAATACTGCTAATGGGGTAAGGAGCGAGACCTGTCACGAGCAAAGTTTTCAAATGTTTCAATTAATTTGTCTGTGAAAAAAGCTGTCAGATTATTCGTATTAGCAATATATTTTGTGTTACCAACTAAATTTATTTCGAATTTTCCACTTCTTAAGGTTCCGTACCTCAAAAGGAAAAAAACGGAACCCTTATAGGACCACTCGTGTGTCTGTCTGTCTGTCTGTCACAGCTAATTTGCTCCGAAAGTACTACACTGATTGAGTTGAAATTTGGTACATATATTAAGGATATTAAGCCAAACACGGACATTTCATGAAAATATATGAATTTTAATCATGGAGGGGAGGGGACCACTTTTGTGAGGTCAACTAGAAAATAAAAAAAAAGGTAGCAAACTATATCGTGTGACATATTACATGAAAGGGCTCACTATGAAAATTTCAAATACATATATTTTCTTATAATTATCCTTAAACGACTTGGTACAACGGGCGCTTGCTACCGCCTCAATACCCTCAACCCGGGAGCCTACGGGTATGGCAAGGGACGATGGCAAGCGTCCGGATGGAGTAACGTTGGTACCGTGGAAGCTCGGTAAGGCCCTGGTGTGGGACGCGACATGTGTCGACACATTCGCCCAGTCCCACATACAGGCAACTCGCGCTCAGGGCGGCGCTGCGGCTGATCAGGCCCAAATTCTCAAGCGCCGCAAGTACTCTTGTTTATTAGAGAACTATGAATTTGCGGCGCTTGCAGTGGAAACTCTGGGGCCCTGGTCAGCTGATATGAAATTATTCATGAGGACCCTCTCATCCCGGCTGGTCCGCGCCTCGGGCGACCCCAGGGCTGGCGCCTATCTGTCCCAGCGGATCGCTATCGCGGTCCAACGAGGAAACGCTGCCAGCGTCATGGGGTCGATGCCGCAGGCAGACCTTTATAGGTTATAGGTTATAGGTTTACGCGGGCTTGTTTTCCGCAACTCGACGACAAACATGCGCCTATTTTGCGTGATGGGTTGATGGCACTACTCTTGCCAACCCAACTCTACCAGAAAGCCTAGCAGACCCTTGACGTTGCCGACGACTTCTGGGAGTGACCTCGGTGTTCCGAGGTAGTGTGCCCGGTACTTGGCCACCCCCGGGCATTCGAGAATGACGTGGGCGGCTGTTTCCTCCTCCTCCATGCAGGCTCTGCACAGAGGGCTGTCAGTAACACCTAGAGTGAACAAGTGTTTGTTTAGTAGGGCATGTCCAGTGATAGCTCCAGTTAGAAGACGGAGCTGTGGCCTCTTTAGCTGGCGTAGCTTCCGCGACAATCCGGGGTTGATTGTCGGGAGGGCCTCTCTGGCTTGCCTGCAAGTACCCAAGTTAGACCAGTAATGTTGCTGTTCTACCTTCGTGTTATTCCGCAGTGTGCTGCGCAGCCACGCGAACGGTAGAGGTACTATTGGTTCCGGTCCCTCGACCACCATTTCCGAGCCTCCTCTCGCCAGTTCGTCTGCCGCGTCGTTGCCACGCGAGTTGCTGTGTCCTTTGATCCACTGTAGGGTTATGTCGTTGTGGTTACATACCTCTGACAGGGCTCGATGACACTCGTATATGAGCCCTGAGGTTGCAGTGTAGCTCTGCAGGGCTTGTAGAACTGACCGGCTATCAGAGAGTATGCGGATGGGGAATTCCGTTACTTTCCTTGAGGCGATTGCATGTGCCGCCATTATGATGCCCATACATTCTGCCTGGAAGACTGTGTTGTGGGCTCCTAATGGCGTCGAGATGTGTATGTTGAGGTCCTCTGAAAATACTCCAGAGCCAGTGCCTGACCTTGTTTTGGATCCATCAGTGAAGATTCTCAGCTCCCTAGGGTTGAGACCTTCTCCGGGGTCCTCGTGGAGTTGTATTTTGTACTTTTTGTCGAAGACGTATTGCTTGGGTATCCTATCAGTCGCCGCTTCGATAAGTGGCTCCTTACTTACCGCCTCGTAGAGGATTTCGGTATGCGGTACCCTCGCTGGTCTCCAGAGGTTTAGTTTCTTTAAACGTATCGCCGTGGTTGCGGCCTCCTGTTTTACAAAGAGGTGCAGCGGCGGTAAGCCTAGTATTGCTTCCAGGGCTGCTGTGGGTGTCGTCCTCATGCATCCCGTGGTCGCCATACAGGCCAACCTCTGGAGTCGTTGTAGTTTGGCCTCGACGGTGGATAGTTTGGTACGTGGCCACCATACTACCGCGCCGTAGCTTATCATTGGTCGGATGACTGCCTGGTAAAGCCATAGAGTGATCTTGGGGTTGAGGCCCCAAGTTTTACCTACCATTCTACGACATTGCCAGGCAGACCTTTTAGAAGGGGTTTTCTTTTTATAGTTTTATTTTATTAGGTTTAGCTTTAATTTTCTAGAATAGTTTTATAATGTTTAGTAAATAGTTTTATTTAATTTAAAGTGCAATAAATAATTATTTATAATTATTATATTAATAGTTTTAAAGTTATTTAAGAAAATAAGGAAAAATTGACCATCCCCCTTATCTCCGAAACTATTGGACCTAGAATTTTGAAAAAAAGTATGGATAATAGTCCTACACCTATAGATTACAGGAAAACCTATAAGAAGTCTCTGCAATAAAGTATAATTGTTTTATATTGTTTTGAACGTACGGAACCCTCTCCACGCGAGTCTAACTCGCACTTGTCCGGTTTGTTTAGTAACAGCTTCAGTCTCTTCAACTAATATTCATTACAATGAAGTAAGGTGCGTTCTTCAATATGTTGAATACGTTGTGAACGTTCACGCGACTTTTATTGTAATTAAATTATTGATGTGTCGAAGTGGCAACCCTGTGTTTACATAAGCCCCAAGCTAAATTAATTTCTTATAATAATTGTAGGAACTTAATACGTACTTATAACTGTCCGGCACTAATTGTAGGACAGGGTAATTGGGGCGGTAATTATAGGCTCCAAATTAGGTTATTGTAATGATAATGGCAACACAGCCAGCACGGGTTTGCTCTTAGCTACGGGTAACTGTTCATTATAATCTATTGTTATAAAGTGATAAATTTATAGGTTATGTTTAGTACAGCCTCTTTAGGTTAGTAATTTGTTAAACGTTACTGAATTTAGCTAACGGAACGGAGTACAATGTAGTGGTGATACTATCAGGACATTGGTAAACTTTGACAATGTAACTACTGTATTTTTTTCGTCGATTATTACCGGGAGACACTCAGTAAGGTCCTCAATGAACGAGGCATCGTAGAAGCGAAATACCGTGTTGGTTTTGATTGGGTCAAAGATATACAATGGACACTTAAATTTGCAAACTCCATGAATTGAGGGACAAAAATCTAGAGCTGGCAACATTGATGTTGCCGTATTAATCTCGGAAACAGCGTCTTCATGACAAACATATATTTGGTCCGGCTTTAATTAAGCAATAATTATTGGGCACGTAAAAACAAACAATCGGACTCTGAAAATACAACATTATCTGTTGCGGTAGAAGTCAATAAAATGTGTCAAAATACATTATACTTGGATAAAGGCGATTGAATGACGAGCTTCGAAAGTACAACGCTATCTCTGTTGCGGTAGGAGCCGTCAATAAAGTGTGTCATAATATATTAGTCGATAAAGTAGCGCCCACGTCGATTTCTTATCAGGCAGCCCTAAACTGAACCAATTTGACTGTCCGGTTAAGTGTGAGAACCGATAGGGGTGGCTATCGGTAATTAAACGGTTCGTGAGATGTCGATAGATTATCGATTGTTACGATGTCTCACTTATCTCAATTGGTCGTGACGTTTTGGGATATAGGTTTGTATCTTAAACGTAGGATATAACATGAACCTAATCTGCCCTAAAAAGGCTAATCAATATTTACGATACATTCAGAGCGAATTCAACATGGGAGTAAATTAATTCGCATTACGCATAAATACAGGAGCTGTCATACCACTGTAATCCAGCCTGTCACTACAGGCTAACATTACCATAGCAATGCATTTAGGTGCCCGTCGCTTGTGATACATGTGCATTCTACTTTCTATCCAATTTCCCACAACATGCTAAACAAACTACATAGGTTTGTAATCTTCTTGATACTTGAAATCGGCGAATTTTCATCTTAGAGAGAGTGCCGATTTTCGGTTTATTAGAGATTTATAGCAGTGATTGCCCTCGACTTTATGAACGCAGACTTGGTCTTGGGTTTAAAACTCTGGTTCGATTTTTACAAAAGGAATATACGCGAAAAACATAACGTTTTTTAGTCGGGTGAAAAATTTACAAATGTCATAAAAAGTGTGCTAGGAGTTTGAAAACGGGAAATGCAGAGCTCATCTTTAGAAAGGACTAATAAATTATTTCAGAGAAAGAGGAAGGACATTGGAGGGCTAGCTTGGACGGCGCAGGACTAGACTTAATTTTTATTGTGCAATGGAAGCTTTCTAAACCAGTGCATTTATGCTTTCTTAAACTACACTCCATTAGATATATAGATAAATAAAGTTCTCAAATTTATAAAGTTTTCTTCGTTCGGGTCAAAGGTTAAAAGGTACTAAATATTTTGTAATGATTTCACTAAATCGTTTCGTCACAAACAGATAACCGTGTTACTACAATGCTTCAGCCCAAGTATCAAGTGTGTTGTAGTTATTACGTTTACAATCGTGCTAACCTCGTGGGTCAAATATCGATTATCGATAGATCTCCAGCGTTATCGCCCATCTTTATGGGGAGGACAATCGATATTAGCCGATCGGTTGTCCTTGTTGAGGACTCGGAATGACGAAATTAAATTTAAGTGTCTCTAAGACGGCGGTGTAAAGTTTGTAACAAGGTCCTTGATGGGATCATTTTATTGAAATAGCTCAGTAAAGTCCTTAAGGATAAGTGTCTGAGGAATATGTTGACAACCGGATGTAGTGTACAGTTGTCTCGAGTACATATCGCAGTCGCTGTCAGTCGTTTGACACAGAAGGGTCATGCGGTGTGTATCGGCGAGCCAACCCAAATTGTAGCACACCGGCAATCAGGGAAGCTGTTAAAACAGCCAGATATATAAATAAGTAAATGTAATTACTAATTTCATTGCTAGTGTAAGGTGCTATCTCTATTAAAGTTCCCATTATATCCAAAGATTTAAATAGTGCGCACGTTTTTCTAAATAAAAAATAGTATTTGTGCAGCTGCAAATTAATAATTTTTTTTTTCAATTCTGAAATTCATCAATAGCTAGAAATCATGCCAGCAATTTTACTCGAAATTAAACTAGTACAATTAACAATTTTAAATTACAGTAAAACAACAGGTTTACCATTCAATGCGTGATGCGCGTAGTGTAGTCAATGTAGGTATGTTTTTTTTTCATTTTGGAATAAAATTTTCAATCACATTTAAACGTTATTCAAGACTTTGGCTATGTCTTGTCCAATCAGATAACCTTATTACAAATTCTAAAAGTCCTAAAATGACGGTAACCATATTATGTTGCAAATAATTTCCTATGTTTACAACAGAGATAATTTGCATATAAAACGAAATTGCTTTCCAACTGTAAAGACAAACAGACAACTGAATTTACGTATAGTTTACATGTATTAAAGAGAGCTTGGGATCGGATAAGTAGATGCTAACTTAGAAAGCTTTGAACTCTAATTTACGCGCCTCGTGGGTTATTTATTCTGTAATAAATATGTCAATTACTGTAGTCGGGCCGTGACAGATTTACCGACTTTACAATTAGTTGTATGGTGAAAAATATGCTCATAGATAGAAACTGTTCGACCCCATTTGTATGAAGAGGCAGTTTGTTGTAAAACGACCGCGCATAATGAAGAATGAAGCATAGTATACCTACTATTTCCCGCTCGGGAAGCGCTTATACTTAGGCTTTTATACCACAAGTATTTCTATATTTATAAAAATAATAATCCGAGGTTTATTAGGAAAACGCATATGAAATTTGTTCTTCTTTTCATGGTAAAAATATCATTGATTCGAATTCGAACTTAAACACAACCATAAATGTTACAAAAACAAAACGGTGTCTGGCAGTTTGCTTCCTAAGCTTCAGAAAAAAGCAATGAATGACGTTTGGCGTGCGTAGGGTTGCCAAGGTCCAATTTTATTTCCGAGAAACCCGATGCTCGGTCAAAAAAGATCGATGTGATCAAACTGCACCACTTCCAAGTATTTTGATGGGATTCCGTCAAAGTTCTCGATAGTCGGGCCGATTGTGTGGTTTTTCGGGTGTTTGTGCTAGAGCTGTCGTCTGTGAATCCGGTGTTAATTTATGCAAAAGCGGCGCCTCTAGTCAAAGCCTAACGATGTGAAACCGATCAAACATCCAAGTCGTTTTTATTAGTGTTTATATTAGCTTAAGTTATGGTTCCAGCCGGAATTAAGCATTTTAACGGCCATTAAATTGTAAAACTAATATTTATTCGTTCGCCATTTTGTATTTAATGATAGGTTTTGTTCAGTGTTTTAGAAGTTTTTGCGCGTCTCGTTAGGAAGTATGAGCGAGACCATTGAATAATTCATTGACGTGTTTTAGTTCGAAATGCGCTTTGATTTTGTTTTTTCCAGATTCCGGATTTAAATTACGAATTTTCGTGCGATACCTATTAAAAACTTTACGGCCAGTTTTTTGGTGACAGGTAGAGTATAATGGGGGACTTTGTGGTTTTAAGGATTTTTTTGATGCTAGAACAAAAGGTGTAAAGGGAAATAAAAGGAAATGAAGAGATAAAATGTTTACGACCCGATATGGTGTCAGTGTCGTCGCTAACGTTCTAAGTTTATGGGAATTTAAAGCCTCTCATATTAGGTTGATGTGGAACAGGGAATCTAAGGACATGTTACTTTACAAATAATGTTACCATGTTTCGACAAATGGTAAATATTTTATTATAGAATATTTTATAATAACTTGCTTGATGAAAATATTTCCGCCTTGAAGTATTATTTTTACCCGACTGCGGCGAAGCCCAAAGGAGGGTTATGTGTTTGACCTGTATGTATGTATGTCCGTTCCTGTGTCCGCTCGTAACTACTCAACGGCACATCCGATTTTGATAAATGATACATCATTAGGTTCGTCTTGATGGTGCGAGTGTCACTGGGTATCAAGTTCGTTAAAATAAACAAAATGGCGGATTTTATGTAGTTTCAAAGTGCACCGCGGCCGGGTTTTTTTTTGTAAAAATGTGGTTATTATTCTGTAATGTTATAACTATTATAATACTCGGTAGATTTTTTTACTGTCTATGTCCCACTGGCACAGAGGCTTCTCCTCTTTTCCACTGCTGCGACTGGCAGCATGCCCAAGCTTAGAGAAAGCTACCGGGATCGAAATTTTCTAGATTATCCCGCCATCTCCTAAATATTCGGCCCGCGTCTAACGCGGCCAAAATGACTGAAATAAAGGAAATAAGAGCCGTTTCTCTAAGTTAAAACCAAAATTTACATAACTATTACTTAGCCGTTTTAAAGTAGTTTAAAATGAAAAAACAACGACTCTACATTTTCAATATTGGTCACCTCACGAAACCTACATTCGATATTCAAATCTGATATCATTATTTAATAATTAATAAATCTATATCGAGTTACGGGTCCGTCGTCGCTTCCTTAGTCCTACATTCCAGCAATAAAAAGACGGTAAAATGTTACAGCGTCCATAATTATTTATAAAGTACTGGATTATTATATTTCACTCATTGGAATAAATGCTCGTCGATTTTTTCGTGTTAAATGTGTCTTTTAAGTTCTCTCTAACCGTACGCATTGATATAATCGGTGTCGCCACCTTAATCTAGAATTTGGGGATAATTTCAAAACTTTATTGCGCTTCCTTTAACAACATACTCGTAAGCTTAGAACGAAGTATCAAAATGGAATCAAACTTAATTAACTTTAGCTACTTTTTTACCTTTTATATCAGTGTAGATTTAATTCAGATGTTTTTAATCCCAATAAAAATGCGTGTCTAATTTAATGCCATGTAATCCTTAAATTATAAAGTGTATTATTTTCCTGGACCCGTGTTAGCTGATTTTATCAAACGCCTCGGCCAATTAACGATACAAAATAAGAACAAGCGGCATTTGTGAAGGCAATTTATGAATTCTGCGACCCATAAAAAACCCACGCGTGTCTATGGTCGACCACCAAACAGGTGGAACGTCACCTTAATCAAATTAAAATTTATCTAATAGTATGAAAACGTCGATATTAATGGACCAATAAATTAACCTACCCCTAACTTAGAAATTTAAAATCAAACAGCCATAAATATAGCATATTAAAACATAAAATAGGATAAACAATCGTAAATAAAAATTACAACGAAAACACACAATGTGATCGTTAATTCAAGTATAAATTATGTCTATTTTGGAGGCCGTTTTTACACTTTTTTGTCCCATTCGTTTTTAACCGAGCTGTAAAAAACGAGGTTCTCAATCTGTATCTTTTTTGTGGGTGTTTCAGCGGCGCCTGTGGTGCGGCGAAACCCTTTAGTCCGAATTTAAAAGTAAACTGTTTTCTTTTTTTCCTAATTCAAGGGCAATTCTGTTTTGTCGCCGGCGTAGTGGCCAGTATTATTAATCCTTTTCCCATCACAATCTAGAATCGCTTTATATTGTCGAAACTATTTTGTCCTTTGTTCAAGTAGCCTGTATTTTAATCGGTTATTTTTGAATTCCATAGATAAGATGAGAGGCGAGGTATATTTTGTCAAAGAAACGAGTATTTTAATAATATAAACTTTTTAAAATAATAAACACAGGTATGGGTAGGATTCGAAACTCGAAGCACTGGCATTTAACAAGAGTAAAATATTTTGTAGGTTTATAAATCAAAGTACTTAATTTTAATTTCACACAGCTTGCGAGCTATGTGAAGAATCCGATCTGAAGCCGAGCCCTTTTAGATTCGGGTCTTTTGTCTAGACTTTTAATTTAAATACGGACAAAGCGCGTATGCCCTTAATGCCATTCAGTTATTCAAACGATTTGGAAATTAAATGCTTAGTTGTATTAAAATTTGTTGTTTGTATAGCATTTTTGTGCGAGTTATGTGTGCCTTCGTCTCTTTTATTTAGAATATACAAACTGCTTTGGTGAAACAATCGAGATTTTTATTTTAGAAACTGCATTTCGATAGATTTAAGAGCCTATTCAGAAGTGTAAAAAGCTGTTTGGATGAAAGGATGTTTGGAAGGAAAAGAAGGTGTAGTTGGCAGCAAAATAATTTTACTTCATCGTACAAAAAATTGACATCATGGTGTAACTGGGCTGTAATGGGACATTTTTGAAGGTTGGAGCAGCTGAGACTTATTAATTTCATAGATGGAAGTTATGGAAGAATAAGGATTACACACGTGTAGCCTTTTCATCTGATGGCGTTTACATAGGTACCTAGAATTTATAATTTCAGTTAACTTGCGCAGTGTCGATTATTATCAGTAGGCATATGACGGAGTTTGGTTTCAGTGCTGAAATAGGCAAAGTTTTTCCGGATGTTTAACCAATTTTAGAAAAAAGGTTTCGGTTTCGGTTCCATTTTTTATGTGTGTTACCTTAGAAATTCGTCGTTTATGAAGCGATGTGATTTTTTTTCAATAAAAAAAGATTAATTATTGATCCATTTTCTTTCAAACTCCAGTTCCGACGATGGGATCTACGGCGAAGAACACACTGAAATCGCCCGTCGCCGCCATTTTTTCCGTGTAGCTGCGCATAGTAGTTGCGAGTCGCCGCGATTTACGCGCCAGTGTGCGCCACCCCGCGATTTTTCGGTATCAGCGTAATTCGTCCCATTCGTTTTCCGTTCAATTCGTTTTTCGTCTCATTCTATATTCGTCACACATTTTTTACTAAGACTATTCTTTATACATAAAGAATGTGTGACGAATATAGAATGAGGCGAAATACGAATTGAACGAAAAACGAATGGGACGAATTACGCTGATACCGATTTTTCTATACAAATCGATGATTCTACATACAAAGTTGAAAATCGCTGAGTCGCGTGTCGCCGCGATTTTCGCTGCAGTGTGAGATCCGCCTACGAGAAACTCGTTGATGTTGGTTATCGGTCGTTTTTTTTGTAGAAAAGTTATTCTTTCATATTTACAGTCAGCTGCAGAAAAAAATTACCACCTTGCTATGCTATGAATATATGACAGGGAATGACATTTTCTCTACATGTGACCATGCCCAAAGTATAAAGACATACAAGTAGTCAAACGTCGGCAATTTAAGAGCACGCGATACGTATAAGAGGTCGAGGCGCAGACAGTGCGAAACTTTGCTTGTAGTGCGTTCGTTCACGGCGCGCACACATACAAGCGCGTGGTCTACCTTTTGTAGGAAGACAATATACTAATAATTACTTATGTATTTGGAAGTTTAATTTAGTTCACAGTAAAGTAGGTACAAGCTTAATCGACTGCAAGTATTATTCAGAAGCATTTAAATCTCATTAAACCACAGTGATGCGAAGGGGTGACGTCGTGTAGAATAGAATGTAACCACAATACGAATGTTCGGCGGGATGGTTCGCATTCCCCGGGCGCTACGGGAGGGTTGAACGACTCAGGGGCAAGTGAGAGGTATTTTGATGAAACACTGAGGAATGTTTCCAAATAGTAATCTTTTGTCGTAAAAATCGGGGGATGTTAGAAACTATGTGTGGTGTGACAAAAAATGTATAACTTATAGTTCCAGCAGAGTTGAGGTCACGCACACAACAACATGTCATGTAATGACAGTGGGATTTTGAAATCACTGTTCTTTTTCGTACCGATAGCAAGTTCAAAACTGAATTGCAAGATAGACCAAAAACTAACTTAAATTATAGCTTTGTGTTTATTTACTCACTCATTCATTTCATTCATTCACTTTTTTGCAATGAGTACTTCATGTAGCTGTGTGTGTAATCATTCACCTCAACTCTCCTGGAACTACCTAATACCTATAGCATCCATTCAGATCCTGGTACATGGACGGAGAAGAAGCGTGGTATTTCCCTATAAGCATTATGAACCGGCTCAAAGTCGCTCAACGGGTATCCTGCCTTTTCGCCGAATTATTTTTCCCAAATGTTTCATTTGCCGACTGTTTCATTGCCCAACAGTTTCATTGCCTAACTCTTCGATTTTCTCCGAAACCAATTTTTCCTCAGTGTACTTTCTTATGGTTTTATAGAATACGGTAGGTTTTGGTTAGGTTTGTTTTATGGAAGCTCCTTAAAAATATGGTTTCAGAGAAAATTGCGAATTAGAAAATGAAACATTTGGGAATAAAATATTTGGAGAAAAGGCAGATAACCCGCGCAACGTGCTATGGAGAGAGCTATGTTCGGAGTATTTTTACGTGATTGAATTGGAAATAAGGCAATCCGCAGAAGAGCTAAGGTAACCGACATAGCTGGCAGAGTTAGCACGTGCAAGTGGCAATGGGTTGGGCATATAGCTCAAAGAACCGATGGCCGTTGGGGCGTAAAGGTTCTCGAATAGAAACCAGGAACCGGAAGACGCAGCGTGGGTCGACGCTCCACAGGATGGCCTGACGACCTGGTTAAGGTCGCCGAAAGTCGATGCAGGCAAGATGCGTGCGACCGTTTGCTGTGGAAGTCATTGGGGGAGACCTATTTCAGCAATGTACGTCTCAAAGTTGAAATGATATAATAGGTTGGGTCATCAATGTGAGCAACCGGTGTTATACTGTTTGTAATCTGTGTACTGCCCGACAAGGGTGGTTCGATTGCCGATAACTCAATTTCGACCCCTCACTTCCGACCCACTAATGATGTTGTTTTCGTTTAACGCACACTTTTGAAAGGATGCTTCCGGTTGTCATGTGTGGAACACAGAGTGATTTGTTTGCAAATTTGCTATAGCAGTAATTTAAAAGTCTATACTTTGTTTTGCAACTGTAAGATTTTCCTGATAATATTAGATGTACCTATGACGATGATTTACCCCTGATTCGAACAATTTTAATATGTATTAATTAGTTATGATTATAATGAGTCACAAATAAAATTTTATACATTTTCGAACATTGTAATTTTAGTACACAGCAGTACAAATTGGTCCTTAGCGTAAAAGTTTTTTCCTAGATATTTAAATTCGAAATATCCTTACAAAAAGTTATCATTTGGAGCTGTTACATAATTACTTAAAAGATTAAGTTGACACTTAATGTTCTTTTATCACAATCCTAGCCTTAAAATTAGAAAAAAAAACTAATTTGAAAAATGGAACACATTCAGAATTCGAACGCTAATCGTAAAGGCGCGTACCTACTTAAAACGCACGTCCCTAAAGGGAGCCATACACTATCCAGCGATCCAGGCAGGGCATTTCTATTTTTCCTTGTACCCAATGAGGGCTGCCGTTTTTGTTCTCACCAGTTTGCGCCACTGTCGAGTAGGTCCTGAAATATAGCTGTCAGTTTGTTATTACGGCTGTGTGTGGAGACGAAGTTTACATTTCAAACGTATTTGATGCCTTAAAACCGTACGTTCAGACAAAAAGAGGACATAAGTTTCCGAATGATGAAACTGTCTCAAACCAATCACATTCGTTGACCTAAATAATCTCAGATATTAACGATTTCTTAATTGGGTAGGTACAAGGAAAAACAGAAATATCTTACATTGTGTCACATCAGCTATCATACTTCTATACGAAAGAAATAGTACATTACACAACTAGGGTGGTAATACAAAGAAAGGCCGAGATCGCAGAAGTTTGCGGCCCGAGCTGAAAGCGAGGGACGTAAATGTGCGATCGAGGGCTTTCTTTATTACCTCCCGTGTTGTGTACATCATTTTATGTCTACACTTGGCCAGAAAGCGGTTTTTTACGTACGCGCAACGTGCGGAAAAAGGCACTTTATGGCCAGGTGTGGCATAAATAAAATAAGTAAGTAGTAGTAAGTGTAAGAAATCTGGAAACATAAGGTCGCAAATTGTGTCTTCATTCGATCGAAGTCTTAAACCTTAAACTACTACACCGTATCATGTTTTATTGATAAACGTTATTATAGTACGGGTTACTGGCCAACTAATTAATTGGCTAGTTAAACTCGATAAATTAGCCAATCGGACAGGTAAGTCCGACATACCGGGCAGCATGCCAATCATAGGAGAGTGAATGGGTATCTTAATTAGAGGTGCGATTGAAACGAGTGAACGAACAATCGAATGCATTCGTTCACCGGCCACAGACTGTATCAGGGTGATCCCATTAGGCAGGCGCTACACTAGAGTGCCGATAAGGGCGGAGTGACACCATTAATCATGGATTCCCGATTCATTAGCGCGGGCGAGCGACGATTTGTCATACGTGTGGCCGTGGCCTTAGGGAGGAAGATTTAGGCGACTTGAGACTACAAGGAAAAATGACGATGTATAAAAATGTCTACTGGTCTTATTTCGTCCCAGTATAATAATGACAAGGTATATGTATGTCGATGTATAAAAATGTCGCTCTGATAATTGGTGAAAAATATAACTGTCAATGAGTAAATTTGTCGAAGTATAAAAATGACTACTTTAGTCAGGCGTACGTCACTCCGCGATTTTGTTGCGCGGTGATTATTATTATTCCTTGCGATTAGGCAAGTCGCTCGCGTATTAGAGAGCTTTCACATTGTACAGCAGTGGCGTGGCGTAAAAGATATCCTTGGGCATACCAGTGGCATGGCGTAAGCCGGTATCCTTAGGCAAGCCGATGCAGATTAGGCGTACATTTTCCTTAAGAGCTGTAGAATAAGGTGCTCAAATATCTGATATTAATCAAGCCGGTAGGAATCGAGTTCTTTGGATGCCACGCCAATGCTGTACAGTCGAGTTCATCATTATCTGAGCAAAGATTGGACCAAAAACATCTGAACAAGACCGTATTGTCAGAAGCATAAGAACTAGATCAGATATTTTTGATCCGTTCTTTGCTCAGATAATGATGAACTCGACTCCCAAGTAACACAGAAGCAGTACAACTATTCACTCTTGGGTCTTTAAACAGTTCTTTGCTGATATAAACTCTTACCACAGTTCATCCGTAAATGTCAATTATAACGTCAATAGAGGTCTAGTATACTAAATGTGGACGTTACTCTTGTTTAATACCTACTGAAGGATTGCCCTTTTGATTTGTTTATGGTCATGGTGAATGCAAGACGTATCGGAAATTGAATTTGTTTAAACTCAAATGGCATATCGGTTGGGATCATCGGAATCCTCGGAATGAGGACTTCCTCACCTTTGAATCTTCCTTTAAGTATCGTCGCGTGAATCACATTGGTCATCAGTTTTCTTATCACCAAACGTGTTCCATCGCATAGTTTCGGTTGTTTTAGATTTCGAAGCATAATGACTACCGAGCCAACCTTTATTTGTAAATAGTATGGTGGTAAGCCAGGCACCTCCGAGGAGTTTAAAACACTATGTTTTAAACAAGAGATTTGTTGTATTATTTGAATTCACTTTTTATTCTAAGCAAGCTAGTAGGTAGGGTTGTCATTCTTTTGATTACACAAGATTAGGGCCGAAACAGACGGATTGCATCCCAGCTGCATTCCGACTGCAAAAAAGATTTTTTTTTTTTTTTTGATCCTGACAAACTCACAACCCGTACCCGGGCATTGTGATTGTCGGACCGGGTGGTTGGCCGGTGCGAACACTGGGCTCGAACCAGGTCGCTTGGCCAGACCACCCAAGGTTGTCCGACCGTGTGCCACACACACAGTCGGCACGCACATCGGACTGGGTAAGTGCCGGGGGTGCCTGGAGTCGAACCAGGTCACCTGAGCCGGCCTACCTCGATAGGTGTCGAGGTAGGCCGGCTCAGGTGCAAAAAAGCAGTTTGGATGCCGTTTTATATCAACTGCAATAGACCTATATTCAAACTGCACTTTTGCAGTCGGAATGCAGCTGGGTCGAATCGATGCAAATCCGTCTGTTGTTTCGACTCTTTGTGTATTGAAAGTAGACATTTTTATACGTTGTCATTTTTCATTTTAGACCAAATTTACTTTAATTGTAGACATTTTTATACTGTGGTAGTAGACATTTTTATACATCGGTCTTATTAGACTAAGACGTTTGTATACCTTGGCTTTATAATACTCAGACGAATTTATTTTTAGAAAGTAGACATTTTTATACATCGTCATTTTTCCTTGTAGTCTCAAGTCGCCTAAATCCTATGGAATAATGTTCGGCTCCCAAGGGATAAGCAAAAATATGTTGTTACTCGGAAGAAGCTTCATAGTTAGCAATCGTAAATTGAACTATTTTAATCAACTATTAAAATACTAGTTGATACGGCCAAGAGCAACAAAAAAGCTATATTTTATAAGTACTAAGTACAGAAATGTTCCATACAAAGTGTACACTTTTTTTGCTCGCGCATTATTGTATTGCATTTACCCGCGGTTTCGCCCTTGTCGTTCCCGTTACTGTCCCAAGGGAATTCTTTACCGGGATATAATAGTACATTGTGTATCAAGGGCGGTAAGTAAGGAATTACAAACGAGTGTTTGTTACAAGGCCGAGGCGAAGCCGAGGGCTTTAACAACACGAGTTTGTAATTCCTTTACCGCCCGTGGCACACACATTGTTTTTCATCACACTTGTGAGGAAATCTGATTAAAATAACCTTACTTAACCTAAATAAAATTGTAAAACTGACAGTGACATTAGTGACATATATCAAGACGACAAGTCACGTTCGGAAACCATAGCGGTAAAGACTTAAAATGGTTGATTTTATATTTGCAAAATACTGAAATACACTATTTAAACATTTAATTAATGTTACAGAAATATGTGTTTACATGTATTTGCAATAACAGTTCTCTTTAAATAAATATTTCAGTAATAAAAGTTAAAAAAGTAAGTTGGCGTTTCCTTTGATCATGACAAATAAGAGTAAAACAGAACCAGCGTTTCAAATTTAAAAAGAAAACCATTATGCCCTAGGGCGTAATAGGTCATTTACGGCCCGCAAAACCTACGTGTAATGACACCATTTTCGAGCAAGTGTGATGAAAAGTATCATATGTTTCAATCCAGTACTTGGCCTACTTGCATGCTAATTTTCAGCTCAATCTATTCAGTTGCTACCCCGTTATTTATTAACAACAACCGAAACCTCTGAACATCCAAATCTTTAAACATCTAAACATGTCATGTGTCATGTATATTGTCCTGTGACTGTACTACTGTTTCCATTCTACCCTCTACGCACAGAGGGTGTAAATGAAAATCCGCTGACGAAGACAAACGACGCGAAACGCCCCGTCAGTTATCACTTACAGCCGTATATATCCGGGGCGTTATGTGAACTCATAACTGTCCGTTTCGACGACTTTGACAAACTTGCAGTATTTTGCTTCATTTCGGAATATGAACTTTATTTTTAAGGACAGAAAGTTGTTTTTTGCAATACGATAACGTTGTGAGATATAGTATAAAGCTTGAGATGCTATTCTATTACGTAAGTGATATTTATTTGTTTTGATTTGTGAAGCTTAAGTGATGGGAGTCAGGGTTGTCAGAAGTTGTTAAAGTCAGGAGGGTTGTAATGGGGGAGCATTGACGCCACAGCTTCTTCTTTCTTTGTTTTTTTTACACCGGTTCTTCTAGAGGCAGAGGTTTTTTCGAACGGGTAGCATACTCTGGCATTCATAGGTGCATTGTATTAGGTATGGCTAAATGAAAGAATAGAGAACTTTGACTTTGAGAGCATGAGGTTGAAGAGGAGAAGCATGTTTCCAGCGACATTAAACCAGTTATAGGTACTAAATTCAAACACATTAGTGCACGTTAGAATAAAACCAGACATGTTCCTTCCAAGAGCGAACTTGCGTACGTCATGACAATGTTTACATTGTATCTATAGGCGTTCCATCATTAGTAGGTAGTCTAAAGTGGCGTGGCGTAAAATATATCCTTGGGAACCCGATGCAAATTTGGCGTACATTTTCCTTAAGAGCTGTAGAATAAGGTGCTCAAATGCCTGATATTAGGCAAGCCGGTAGGAATAGAGTTCTTTGGACGCCACGTTACTGGTAGTCTAGCACTCGATGTGGTTACTACGATAACCCGACATCTTCCTGAGGTGACGATCCAAAACTACATGACCAGAAATATTATATAAATATTTTTGTGGCAAAAACGTCAATTAACTAGGGACTTCCTGACGATATTAAATGTATCGATAACTGTTTCAAATACTTATTTCGAAGTGACATTTCATAGTAGATATTAAGTTCACCAGATAAAATACAAATTCACTAAAATACTGATCACTACCCATCGATGTTATAAAATGATAATACGTAATTTAAGTAATTCATAGGCCTAGTTTTTAGGAATTTTATGCCACACCTGGCCATAAAGTGGCTTTTTCCGCACGCTATGCGTTCAGAAAAGTCGCTTTCTGACCAAGTGTAGTGTAGACATAAAATTATGTACACAACACGGGAGGTAATAAAGAAAGTCCTCGATCGCGTATTTACGTCCCTCGCCTGCGACTCGGGCCGCAAACATCTGCGATCTCGGCCTTTCTTTATATTACCACCCTAGTTGTGTAATATACTTACTATTAAAATTCAGATAAACATCAATTTTAACAACTAAAATTTTATTATTAACGTATTTCTTACACAAAAACTTCTTTTAATGCTATTCGATTGAATTCCATACATAGTTAACTGAAATTTAAAGTGCCTTGCAACAACGGCCAATTTAAGTAGGTAAATTGTCAGTCATTGTGTAACATAATATTATTTTATGCCACACCTGGCCATTTAAGGCCAAGTCTAGACATAAAATGATGTACACAACACGGAAGGTAATAAAGAAAGCCCTCGATCGCATATTTACGTCCCTCGCTTGCAGCTCGGGCCGCAAACTTCTGCGATCTCGGCCTTTCTTTGTATTACCACCCTAGTTGTGTAATCTACTCTTATAGGTACTGTATAATAGGTATGCAAGTTGCATATTCATATTATACTAAGGTATAATATGAATATGCAACTTGCATACCTATGAGATAAGTCTCATATAAATTATAGTCACAACTGTCATGAGAAAGTACAATTTAGGTATCGATAAATTAATATCATCGGAAAGTCCCTAGGACAATTTTATTCGTGTCATAAAATAAAATAAATAAATAAATATTGCGGTACAATCTTACAAAAATCCGACCTAGTCCCAAACTAAGCAATGCTTGTATGTCTGTAGGCCCATCACAAATATAGATAGGTATGATCAAAAATTCATCAGTCTTCTGTTTCCCGCATAAAGACATATGTTCTGAAGGTGGGTTTAGACCAAACGAATACAGAAACGAATACGAATACCACCTTGACAGAATACAGAGCTATCTTAAAGTACCGGGGCACAGTTTGAATATTTTGATAATTTGACCTAACCATTCATGAAAAGAACATAACAGAGTATTAACAGTATCAGTAGAAAGTGGCCAACAATACCACTGTTTACAGAAACCACAATACCAATCTACTTGTGCCAAGCAATAATACACCTATTCGCAACGATTTAAGAACGTTAAAGACTGTAGTATTTTCTCCACCACCCACAGTAACAAGTATCGAACTAAATACATCACTTGTCAAACAATTCAATTAACAATAGCCCTTACAATTGATATGAAAAAAATGCCTCGTATCACCACGCTTACAAAGTAACGTGGGGCACATATTACATGGGAAATTCACCCGTAAAACTTGGACGCTAAAGAAAAACTTGTATAAAAGTTTCGGTAAAATTAAATTTGCTATAACGCGCTGACACATGCAGTACATAAACAATAAAACATTTAAAAATAATCCTTAAAATTTGCGGCATAAAGTTCACAGGTGTACCGATTGATTGTAATATAAATTTGCTAAGATTAGTAGTAGGTGTCATTATCCATGAGAAACATTGGGTTCTTTATTGTCGGGGCTACAATGCGACGTTGAAGGTATTTTATCGGGAGATCACGCGGCGATCGATCAAGCCTGATGGATCGTTATCCTGCGCGAAGAAAGTGCCTTGTTACTTTAATAGGGCTCTGAGCTACCTACTTAACTATTGTACTATTTTAACACTTCTTATTTCCTAATATATGTGTGTAAGTAGATAGAGACGATTTTGACTTGATTATTATTGTGTGAATGTATGTATTTTGATTTATCGACGTCATATTCTCGATCGTTTGTTTACAAAATATTAATTCTGCCAGATGTCTCGTACTGTGCATTATAAGTTTAAATAATCTAAAATGTATCTATTTTCCAGAGAAATACCTATTAATGTTTATTTTATAAGCAACAAGAACTCGCAGGCCTTTTCAGTGTTGAGTAGGTTTTATTTCGTATTTCATGTACGATACGACCATATGATAAGGTATATGATTAAGGCCATATTTTGATACAGGCCACAACAACGTCAGTGCATCTGTGCATTAAGCAAACAATTCATTCATTCAAATTATTAGCAAATAATTTGAATAAATGAAATAATTTATTTTACATGATCATAGATTTTGCAAATACAAAAGTTTTTACAATGTTGACTCCACTCACTCCAGCGTCTTAAGAGATATTAATTGAAAATTAGGTATTTGTAAAATGCGTCGCTATCCCGCACTGCCCGCCTCTCACCCGCAGAGCGCGATAGAGACAACTGCAGCTTGGACCGAAAATACCTTTTAAAATTTCATGAAAACAACGTTTCGTAGTCCCCTGATTTCTTCCCCGAACCTTAACTTATTTAATTAATTTTTTCATTAAACATTAAAGAAAGGCTTTGGCCGTGTTCCTATATTTTCCTTTTTTTTAATAATCTAGTCAAATTTGTTTTCTGGATGTGTGAACACAGCGGAAAATCTGGCATTTTTTTTAGGTTTTTGAAGGTTAATATCTCTTTTGAGAATCAATTTATCGTAAAAAGGAAAACATAGGAACATATCAATAGTAGCCATAGATTTTTGGACAAAAAATGATTGCTCTACTGGCATTATCCAGGGAGGAAACAGGGGACTACGTTTGTATGGAAAAACTGCCCTCCTGTTTCCTCTTAAACTATCGGAAACAGGAGGGGACATTGTTCGTGTCGTGCCTCAATCCATTATGACCCAGGCATATCAACCTAATAGTTTACATACCTAATGTTTTAGAATGCATTTATTATCGTTGCTTACAATGCAATACCTCTACAGTACAGTAGCAATAAATAGTCCAGTGCACAAAGGCTAGGCTTAGATCAGTGGCGAGCAACCTTTTTTCATGGCGAGCCCGAAAATTTAAGAAATTTCAGAGGAGGGCCGCGCAAAAATTATTTTTGTTTTATTTCGGGCCGATAATAGGCTAGATGACTAAAAAAAACTGTTTAGTCCGTCTGTTACATTATGAAAAAATATTGTACACGTATTTTTTGTTTTCATGTTTTGTTTGACAAACAAAAACTGACGAGGATAGAGTGCTTAGAAGTTTCGAGTGACGTCACTCTTGAGTACAAATTGTACTCAAGAGTGACGTCACAAGCCCCCACTCCAGAAGTTTGATGATCAACTTTGTCGATTTTTAATATTGTAATAAACCAAAAAATACGTGTCCCATATTTTTCCATAATCTAACTGACGGACTAAATAGAATTACATATTTTTAACCCAGTCATCATCCCTATTATATCTACTACTTATTTCGAAGGACCGTCGGCGAGCCGGAATAAACCCTCTCGCGGGCCGTACTTTGCCCACCACTGACTTAGATTTATAATAATTAAATGATGTATTAACAGCGGTTAAGGTGAGTGTTGTTTGGACAGCGGGCCGTTCTCCAACGGAATGATCCCGCATTATATGTTTATGGCGATATAAAACAAACAAGTCGGAACCTGCGCACTAACCATCATCGCGACGTGACGCAACGTGCTAGGGTTGCCACTGCCTAGGTAACGTTCAATTAAGCACAGAGTAAATATTGTTGTGATTGTACGAGAAGTGCCACGAATCAGACGAGATGGCGAGACTTCGTAAGGCGAGCAGCAACAGCCCCAACCCTCCTTCATGATGACCACGACCGCTTTCACAAGAGCATAATGAAAAAGAAGAAATATTGTTAAATTAAGTTTATTATTTGCTCTACACTGTTTTATCGAAATTATGTTAAAATCAAAATGTTGTTTTATTGTGTGTATAAGTAAATAAATATAATCCAAACCTAAAGATACTACTTATACGATAATACTTTACGATATTTTTTTAAATTGTTTATTTATATTTTCGTCAAAAATAAGAAAACAAATATTTACAGTCAGAGCTTACTTACGCAAAAATATCTAGACTACGTGCTTATACTTATTTAACAGCCTTCTTAAGCAATTGGAAATAACAAGGTTGTGAACTCAGAATTGTAAAATTGTTCCTTCATCAGTTACCTAGTCTCAACGTCTGTCCTCTACTTGCCTACACTGTGTGTGACTTATTTTGGCCATATTGCACGCAGATACGCCTACAACTTAGAAAGACTGATAGTGACGGGAAAAATCGAAGGCAAAAGACCCAGAGGTCGAAGCCCGAAGAGATGGTTCGACCAGAACTCCGAACAGCTGGAGCTATCCATCAGCGCCGCCCTCCACCAGGCGACTGACCGGATCAGTTGGAGACAGACCGCTGATCGCCTGAAAAGGATTCACGATCCCAGGTAATGCGGGAACGATTAAGAAGAGAGAAGTGAGTTACCTAGTATAAATTTGCATTTCATTCCTGTTTGACTGAATAATTAACCATATGGTGATCTCGCACCTAAAATAAGTATTCTGGCAAATAAACGATTATATTCCATTCTTCTTTATTCAGACACTAGCGACCCGCCCCGGCTTTGCACGGCGTTTCTCTATTATATTATGCATATATTATACATAAAAACCTTCCTCTTCAATCACTCTATCTATTAAAAAAAACGCATCAAAATCCGTTGCGTAGTTTTAGCATACATAGGGCAATGATATTTTATAAGAAGATACGTTATACGCATACTCGCCAGCTGAGAAATATGCTTCCAAGAAAGCAGCAGCACACATTGGTACCTCACTGTACGGTGTACATACTCACACATATTAACAGATTGCATAAAAGAGATGGCATAGTTACAATAATGCAAAAAAAAGAGACAGCTAGCTTTTTGTTACTTGCGCGATTAATTTTTAAACGTAACCGAGTGAACCCTTCGGCTAGTTTCGGATTGACTCGGAGCCTGCTCGGCGCTCGCAGATTAAGCACGCAGAAGGTTGGTTATCCTTGTCACTCTCATTGTCAAAGACGTAAGTTTGTCTCTTTCATTCAAATGACCTCTATGGTAGTAAGATGGCGTCGTATTTGAAAAATAAAATATTAAAAATGATAAAATTAAATTATTTCAGCGTACTTACAGGTGATATGTGATCCCTTGCGCTTTGTTGCACTTTTTGCTATGATTGGTGCACTTTCTGATCACACACGACGGCATTTTTTTTGTGAATCTTGTAAATATTCACCCTTGACATCGTCGTGCGTTTCGTTGACCGACCCGCGAGTGACTACCCACTACAAAAAGGGCACCAATACAATTATCGTGGTTTCAGTGCTTCACTTTTGGAGTGCTTGTAACCTATCTACTTATAAAATATCATTGACATAGGGACATAGGGACAGAGAAAGCGACTTTGTTTTATACTATGTAGTGAAGTGGCAACCCTGCGTGCCCAGTAGCCGGTATCGTAAACTGTAACATGCCCGCGCGCAGGTTATCTCTTAATTACGCATCCATCTCGTTACAGCGCCACCAATTATTCATATTTTAATGTCGTTTCCTTGTAGTGGAAAATGATTGCATGTACCTGTCGCGTTTATGATCGGTATGTCAATGTCACTAAGTTGAGAGTACCGTTCGTTGAAAGCTTATTCCAGTTCTAGTCTAGAAAATTTTTTTTCGCAGCGAAAGTCAGGCGTTAAAGTAGGTGCGGGTAATAAGGCCTAACAAAAATGTTTAATTTTGTCTTTGTTTATAATAGAAAAAATATATTTTTGTTTAAATTTCATACCTAGTAATTAATCAATAGGTTCATTTAACATTAAAATTTGTTGATTCGGATACATCATTTTTATTTGATTGGTAATCTTCGTACCTACCTACTCGTACCTTACCTGGACAAAGTACGAATGTATTGCCCAAAGTTTGGATATTGCAGGATGGATGGCAGCCACATGGCAGCCCTAAAGTTGCAGTAGGGTCACCACTCAATAGTAGGGACTTTGGGGATTCTATCCGGACTTTCTCGATGAAATGGGAGGAGAGGTGAGCTCTCGTCATGTGGCTATCTATAATATAACCACAGAATCATAGAATAGGAAAACATTGTACATTGTAACGGGTTTGCACTGAGACCATGTCCGTGTGTTCCTTGATGGCAATACATTCTGAATGGCAGAACATTGCCATAGGCGTACAACTTAGTCGACAGCCCAGGTAATCATGAGGTGCGGGGGCACGGTATTATACCAGTAATTTTTCTTCTTACAAAAGGTACATCGTGCGCTTGTATGTGTTCGTGCCGTGAACGTGATTAAGCAGAGTTTTACGAATGCGTAAGAATGCTTCAGTACGGTTCGCACTGTCTGCGCCTCGAGCTTGGATACGTATCGCGTGCTCCTAAACGGCCGAAGTTTTACTCTTCTCGCTTGCAGTTCGGGCCGTAAACTTCTGCGATCTCGGCCTTTCTTTGTATTACCACCCTAGTTATGTAATGTACTAATTCCGTTGCCCTCTCCCCACAGGCGTTCAGTGCTTAATGAAGTAGTACGGTTAAGGTTTTATATAACCAGGGAGCGTACTTTTAGTTCCGATGACAGGCAAATGACGTCAACCTACATGTAGACTGATTCAGTTTAGCTTTTACTTTGATTTACCGTTACCGTATATTACCGGTATCGTGTAAGTTATCAATTAATTATATCACTACTCTCATTCAGTGGTGCCATTGCAATGGTAGGGACATTTTATAAGTAAAAACGTCATCTGTGGTTTTTTAAGTATTTAACCGGAAAATCGGAGATATTAATCGTATATGTGATTTGATATATACTTATCAGAATTTATGTAGGTACTTCATACTGTCCCTTCTATATCAAAATGCATTTCTGATATTTTTTTCCAAATTCCCGTTTAAATAAACAAGATAACACAGGCGGACACATCTTGGTTCATAAAATGGCTTCTACCAATGAAAGTAGTGATTTAATTAATTCATTGATTTATGTTTCCGGTTATTTCCAGTAACGATAAATCAATGTAAAACGTAAAATGAATCATGCTATATATAGCTTGACGTCATTTTTACGTCATCAGCACCAAAAGTGAGCATACTGGTTATAAAAATGTTGTATGATCATTGAACACCGAACACTCTCCTCTCGTGTGAAATGTCTTGTCTACACGTCGACATTGGAAAAATACCCTTTGCTAAATCAGCAAGGAGTGAAAGCGATTATTTAAATAAAAATAAAAAAGTAGTATGAAGCGTAGATGTCGACGGCTACTTACATGTGCGTAATGGTACCCGCAGGCGTCCATGCAGAGGTAGAGACACGTGGCGACCCCCTGGATCGTCAGGAGGCCAACCTTGTAGGTGGCACGCTGTAGTATCGCTGCAACAATGGAAACGTACTCTTAGTGCGAGATGCAACAACAGACTTTTAACAAACAGGAGTCAAACCAAATCATTTATTTCTGCAAGTAGACCTCGAGGGCTTCGGAAAATGACCTTTAGATGCGAAGAAGCGCCGGAAGAAACTAGCTAGTTTCACTTTTCAAGAACATTAAGCTTTACAACAATTCTGACATGATTACATGAAATTGCATAAATAAAATGCAACTAGCGAATAACTGATATACCTTACAATAAACTAAAAACTGCATGAGCCTAATTGCCTGATTTTTAATAGGTGTCAGTGGAGTTGGTATCACAAAACCCTGCAAAAAATGTAATTTTAAGGCCAGCCAGTAAGAAACTGTTACGTAATTAGCTTGCAAATGATAGTTAAAAATGGCGTTGACCAGTGAAACAGATTCAGATTGGCATACGTTTTATTTGGCAGAAAGTCTTGTTAGCCCAAATTTTATTTCGCATAATTATATGGCGCTTTGAATGCTACACACTGTTTTATGCTGACTGTACGAAATATATTACTCATGGGTACAGAGTTAGAGATAGCTTGACACAACTAGATGCAGTTGCTGACAGGAAGTTAGGTTACAAATTCTCATTAGGAAATAAATTCCTGAGCATTTAGCCTCTGTACCGCTACACGAGCAAGTACGGCCAGGTTTATGATGGGCGCGTTCCTCGCATTGCTGACTGCAGCAATAAGTAATCCAAAGCGCGCATTAGCATAACAAGGCTATTCATGCTTAACGCGATATTAGTTAGATGCTTTTGGACTAGCTCGGGTTGAGTTAAGGGGCAGTGCTCGCTGGAATGTAAGGATGATCCCGTTAGTTTGGCAAGCTATCCGCTTAAGGTATCTGCCTACTGCACCGTATCATACCATGACCGTACTATGAACGTTTCAGGCAAAATAAATATTCTTTGTATTATTGAAAAGCATGAGACTATGCCTAGCACGTTCCGTCACCGACCAGCATTTGTTATACAATGTATGATACGTTCATAGTACGGTCATGGTATGATAAGTTGTAGTGAGCAGACCTTTAAACGGAAAACGGCGAAAAAATACAAATAATAACTACTATTAAAACATATAAAACCAGGATTTTTAACATGTATGTTTTTAGTTTTACGAGTTCCCGATATTTGGGCACTGTTGCAGGCGCCATATTAATGACCATGTTAGCTTAAAATCGCATAAAATACGAATACTCAATTCCGCACTTTGTTATGGTACTGTATGGTAACATATGCGAACGCTTGTCAAATCCTTGTTTCGACAAATGCTTGTATCGTCAAATGCTGGTTTGTTAAATGCTAGTTTTGTCTAATCCTCTGTTTGTGCATCTCTTGTATTGTCCAGTCCTTGAATCGTAATAAATTTGTTCGGTCACATATTTGTTTTGTCTAATTTCAGTTACGTCCAATCTTGATTTAGTCGGATCCTTGTTTCGTCAAATCATTGTCTCGTCTAATGCTTGGTGAGTCAAAGTCAGGTTTCGTAGGTATCGATCGTGTTTTATCAATTTATGTTTATGCATATGTAACCTATGTTTCAATGCAGGACTTGGTCTACTTGCATGCAAAATTTCAACTTAATCCATTCAGTTGTTACCCAGTTATTTAGTAACAAACACCCAAATATCCAAACAGGTGTCCTGCCGTTTGACCAAGAGTCATTTGGCAAAATTACACTTGACAAACAACGTTTTGCAAAAAAATGTTTCACCAATTGATCATTTTACTACTAGTCATTTTACAAATGACTCACTTGACCAAATGATCAACAGTTAAATTTACATTTTATAAATAATTATTTGACAAAATGAACATTTAGCAACTGAGTTATCAGACAAAACTACTCTTGGTCTAAAAACGTTTGGTACAATGTATTATTTGACAAGTGTTTCGTTTATTAATAAATCTAATAATAGATATGGTATAGGTCAAATTAATACACAGTATTTGGAAAAAAAGAGTGGGTTGTTAGGTTAGGTTAGGTTAGGGTTTGAACTGCGTCCCCCAACAAAAACGAACTGCTAGCAGAAAAATTAGGTTGTTAGGTTAGGTTAGGGTTTGAACGCGTCCCCCAAAAAAACGAACTGATGCATTTAGAATAATCATGGAAATAACCTAGGTCGTCGGTTGAGTTAGGTTTGTATTATGACCACCAATAGCGGAGCGAGTGAAGCGAAAGGAGCGTCATAATGCATGATTGCTTGCCTTCTATATAATCTTGTAACTTGTGGCGATAAGAGGGTAGCGGAATAAATTACCCAACAGACTAAATCACAATGTTTGAAAAAAGAAGTACTTTTTATGAAATAACATTTTGTTAAATGACATTGGGACAAATGTTTAATTTGCGAAACATATTATTTGGTGAAATGAAAAAAGGTCAATTGACATTTTATTATTTAACACATTTACCAAGTGTAGTGTTTGCTAATTAATCATTTACTAAGTGAGTTTTTGTTAGATGATACTTTTGTCAAATGTCTCGTTTGCCAAATGATCATTTGGTGAAACGTTGTTTGTCAAATGACCATTTGTCAATATTTTTTTGGTTAAACATTAGTGAACCATCCAAACATTTAAACATCCAAACATCTTCACAAACTTTCACTTTTATAATAGTTATCAGTGTGATAGTGTGTGATTACTTTTAGTAACAGTCAGACAAATGATGAACACGTCTCTTAACAATAGAAAACGACATCTTATCGAATATTAGATAGCGAATGAAGAAAACCTTTAATTTATGCGTTTAACTTTGTAACTTTTTGAATTTGCATTTTATAACCGCGCGCTAAAACGTTTACCAAAGCAAAGTTTGTGAATGAAGAATTGATACGATGAATAATTCAATACATTTGGCTTGCAAAGGCGGCCTCGATTCAATTAATTTATGTCCGCAGTCCGTTTGCTTATTGACAATATTTAATTGATATTGATTTATGTATTTGTTTCCGATTTTTTATCTAATGTTTAGTTTTGCATTGTGATTAGGTTCTGTGAAGAGAATAAGGTGATAAAGTAAAGAAACGATCATAATTTCCACTCACGCTTGTAATTCTTGTTTCATTGACGAAATATCTAATTTAATTTTTTTAAACATATTAATTCAAAATCAAAAAACATTATTTATTAGTTTTTAACACCCTTGCCTTTGCCAGCCATTGACCTCAGCAGCACCTAATAATAAGCGACTATGAGGTCAAAGATGTAGCTCGCTGGTTTAGTAACAGCTTATCATTCTTGCCTTGAAGAGTCCCAAGCTAATAGCTTACAGGTATGTACCGCCGAGCAGAATATTCCGATTTCCACAAAAACATATGGAAGAAAATTGTCTTGCAAGATTTGAGTACTTAAACAAAAAAGCATACGTTGTGCAGCTAATAAAAATGAGTGCATGTGTTACATCCCCTTATCGAACGCGTCAGTTTAAAATACACGGTTTACAGTCGCGACCATAGATGGCGCCACTTACTAAGCTTTATTAGCAACAACGTGCGTAAAATATAAACGCATTCATCTAGTAACAAGAGCTAAACGCTTTATATCTTACTTCGATGCACTCAAACTTGAACCCTAAGAATATGGCTGTAGGGTTCAAAATAAAATGAGATATATTTTTTTATTTTATTTTTCGTTATAAAGGCGCGGTATTAAGGCATTTACACACTGGGATTACTGGTAATACAGACAGGCATTAGTGTTGGATGGAATGGCTCGAAGCCCTTATTCGACGTGAGGGATCACTTTCACTTTTGTGCCCAAGTGCCTTATTGAGGAGATTAACATGTAAGAACGTCGTTCTTACGCTTTGGCGGTGGGTTTGGATGAGTCACCTGCCGCGCTTTAGAAAATTAGGGTTAAAAATATCTTCACATGTCAGAATCGTATCGAAGCACTAAAAAATATTTTTCTTTCAGGTCAACATTATGAGCAAAAGCCTAGTGAAGATCCAGTGGAGTGAATGCTGACATCATACCACACGTGAAGCCCCCAACCCTTGGGCGTTTCTCCAGAAATATGTCTACGGTCATGAATGAGGATTCATCTGGCCCTTTTTCATACTAAATGTATGGAGACTGATGAATGAGTCGCAGACATATTTCTGGAGAAATGCCCCCTTACTGGGCCAGCATGGGGATTAATAGTACTACGTATAGAAGTCTCTCTTTCCAACAAAACCGACTTTCGGGTTCGACCACCGGACGGAACGGACGGATCCGAACGTCTCTCTTTATCGCATAACGCAGCGGTCGGCAAGCTTTTAGCAGCCAAGGGCTACATAGTAGCTAACAAAATTGACGTGGGCCGCACTATGTTAATAACTGGTGATTTTATATAGGTAATTCGCCTGTTGACTCGATTTTTTTTTCTGTCGTAAATCTACTATTTGTGACGAACACATATCTATACGACACCTAATACATTTGTATAAGTATAACAGCCACAAATTGTAATCAAAAGTAGCAGATCGCACTGAGCATTGAAAACGCTCTATACAAAACGGGTCCTCCTTATGACGTCATCGCTTCTATCGCTCGCTGTACTAAGTTGTGTGAAAAAAATAGCATTTTGCCATTTTGAGCATGAAAAAGTGCGTTTAAGCATATAGTTGTCGTACATTTATTTTTTCAGTGTTATTTAAGCATTCCGAAATTGACCTTAATTTTTCTTTAAAACGATAAAAAAATATCGTTTTCGTTTTTAAACTTTGTGGTCTCATAACTTTATATTTTTTATACATTTTTGGTTTATTTCTTTTGTGTTATGATAATTTAGTATTTTCCAATCCATGTGACTATATTATGTTGTAAAATTCAACATTAGTCAACATCCGAATTCTGAATATCGACGTTTGCATACAAAATAGCCAGGGAGGCTCGCGGGCCGCAGGTTGCCGACCATTTCATTTCATTTCATTCATTCATTTCATTTATTCAATAACAATTACAATTGTGTTTGAAATTCTTATACTAAATACCTACATACTACCTAATCAAAAGAAATATAAATTGCAATATTAATAGACTCCACAATATAAATAAATAACAGTAATAATGTCAGATAAAAATTAAATTCGACCGCTGGCATAGGTAACGCGTGCTCTTTCTGTAAGCTTATGATGCCTCGTTTTGTCACGCGATAAATAAGTGATAAAGCATCCGTCACTCTCACACACTATTTGTTAGAACGTGACGGATGCTTTATCATTTATTTATCACGCGACAAAACGTAGCATCATACGCCTACTGGTCGTTAGCTGAGCCCCTCCGGCCGGAGGGTCAAAATTTGGTACCAGTAGCAGCGCGGCGAAATCGAGGAGTGAGCCACCCCTGCTACAGCACATTCACTGACATCTGTGAGAGTAGGCGGCCCAGCAGTGGGACCTACATAGGTTGATGAATATGAAGACTGACAAAATAACAAAAATGACACATTTGTACACCGTGTTTTTTTTTTCGTTAAATGCGACACGTTGTTTCGTCCATCAACAGAAGCTACCTGGTGTAACGCTTTTTGTTAAATTCGAATTTATTTTTTACTTTTCACACAAAATAAATTAATATTGAGTTGATGAGCATTTTAAAAGACACTTCTAAATTAGTCAAAAGTTAATGTCAACTATGACTGTGCTGGGATTATGACAGCTCATTTATACTGGTTGGTGATTAAATTAAGATTATGAATATTTTAAAAACGGTATGAGTTATAACATTAGTTTCTTGGAGAAATTAACTTAATTAGATCTGAAGAATGTGCCCTCGAAGTTAACGGAAATCAATAAAAACACGGTGTATATCTATCTACTAGTATGCCGGGAGGTATACCTCCCAACGCTTCGCTCTTCGCGCATCTCGCGCAGGAAATAAAGCAATTAGTAACCCGAGCCGCGGCGCGCGCGCAGCGATCGATCCCGCGATAGGAGATGCTGCATATCGCCCGATTTGAGATGATTAGTTCTTGTGAACTAGCTTCAGCACAGAGCACAGAAAAATCTCTTGACTAAGATATATACCATACTAGCATTTTCCCGCGGCTTCGCCCGCGTTGTTCCCATTATTGTCCTGAAGGAACTCTTTACCGGGATATTCTATTCTATTCTATTCTTAGCCAAAAAGAGAGAAAAAATAAATAAACTCATAGTTATAGCTAACGACAAATACAATACAATCACACTTTATTGCACACCAAAAAATAAATTACAATGTAAACGTATACAAAAAACAGTCGAACACAATAGGCGGTCTTATCGCTAAAGAGCGATCTCTTCCAGACAACCTTACCACCAACCTTACCAGACAACGACTAGATATATGCACCAAGATAAAAAAAATCCTACATTAATTACTATCGTTGCATTTAACATCTCAAGTATAAATTCCGCAATAAAACATAATTTATTATAAGATTATAAATATTACAGTATACACCCAGTAATTAACTAATGCCGATCTATTTTTTTTTTAGCAACACGATCCTTATTAATGGCACATTAGCGATTAGCAAAGATTAGCGGGCGGGGCTAGACTGCTTTAGCAACAATATTGCAGGTCTAATAACTAGCTCCGTAATTATAACATTATTGCTAACTGTGTTTATGGCTGGACTGGCAATAATTAGATTAGTTTACAAAAAATGTCTAATACATCATCTTTTGTTTTTAGTTATTTTATTTGTATAGACCAGTATAGTCTATAGACAAACCTTTTCGGACACCCCCGTAGTGGAATTAATAACTTAATACAAAATTACGATGCGCGTACGAAAAAAGCCGCTTTCTGGCCAAGTGTAGACATAGAATGATGTACACAACACGGGAGGTAATAAAGAAAGCCCTCGATCGCATATTTACGTTCCTCGCTTGCAGCTCGGGCCGCAAACTTCTGCGATCTCGGCCTTTTTTTGTATTAAGAGGAAACAGGAGGGCAGTTTTTCCATACAAACGTAGTCCCCTATTTCCTCCCTGGTTAATGCCAGTAGAGTAATAACTTTTCGTCCAAAAATCTATGGCTACAATTGATATGTTCGTATGTTTTCCTTTTTACGATAAATTGATTCTCAAAAGAGATATTAACCTTCAAAAACCTAAAAAAAATGCCAGATTTTCCGCTGTGTTCACACATCCAGAAAACAAATTTGACTAGATTATTAAAAAAAAGGAAAACATAGGAACACGGCCAAAGCCTTTTTTTAATGTTCAATGAAAAAATTAGTTAAATCGGATAAGTTTTGGGGAAGAAATCAGGGGACTACGAAACGTTGTTTTCATGAAATTTTAAAAGGTATTTTCGGTCCAAGCTGCAGTTGTCTCTATCGCGCTCTGCGGGGGAGAGGCGGGCAGTGCGGGACAGCGACACATTTTACAAATACCTAATTTTCAATTCTCTCGGCCTTCCTTACTATTTCCTCTTAAGGGGGTAATACAAAGAAAGGCCGAGATCGCAGTTGTGTAATGTACTATTACGTCAATAAATATTTTTCGAGACAAGCTTTTATTGCCGACTGTACTTTTTTGTATTTATTGCACTGTCATCTGATTTACATATTCTTGCTAAATTTCAGCTCAATCAAAAATCGGGAAGTGAGTCAAATTGAACTTGCAAGATTTGATTACAGACATCTCCATTATCCCATCATCAGATCCTGATCTGGTAATGAGCTAGATCATTTGATAATGGGATCACCTGAGCCTTTAAAAAAACCCAATCAGGTCTAACCGTTGTCGAGTGATCGAGGTACATAAGAAAAGATTCCAACGAAACAAACGTCTCTTTCTAACTATAGGTACCTACATTATATAAAAGAGGAATCAGTTGCGCTCACGAATTTGTGTATTAGACATTTCTTGTAATAAGCGCTACTTAATGCTACTTTATACTCAGTAGTAAATAGGTAAAATAGCCATTACTGGAGCGTTTTCCAAAAAAAAAACCGGGGTAGCTACTTTCTCAAAATATGGACTTGTGAGGTTTTTTTTTGGCTCAGAATCGTTAGTACTTTCGAACCTTATACGTAAAAAAAAGTGTCCCAATTTTTTTTCCATTACGTCACCATTTTGCATTGTGTTTGTATGAACGTGACGTAGTGGAAAGAAAAAAATCCCATACAAATGTTGGGACACTTTTTTTACGTATAAGGTTCGAATGACCTACTAACGATTCTGAACCAGAAAAACCTCAAAAGTCCATATTTTGAGAAAATAGCTACCCCGGGATTTTTTTGGAAAACGCTCTACTATCACTCTCTCAAGTGATGCTAAGGCGAGAAAATCATCATAAAAATAAAGAAAATTACATGTCGCACGTGAAGGTGGTTTTCCACCGGCAGGGCGAGAAGAGACGCGACGCGGATTGAATTGAAATTTGTATGTCATTTTCAATCCAGTCCAATTCAATCGCTAGGAGAAGATTGAAAATGTCATATAAAGGACAATGCTAAAAAAAAACCCAGGCCCGGCGGAAATGAAATGTATCTCAAATTATTACAAAAATGAGTAATCAAATACTGCACAGTTGGAATCATAGAAATATTTTTCTAAAAGTGAGAAATTGCTTCTCGATGTTTTGCAGGGATCATACTAATGTATTAATAATGGATAATTAAATTGATAAAATAGGTATTTACAAGTAAGTATTACTAAATAAACCTTTTTTTTAAATGACATCTACCTACCCACTAACTTTCATTTAAATCGGTCCAGCCGTTGAAGCGTGAGACAGTAGCTCGAAGCCTCGCTCACGTCGACAATGCGTGGATCGCGCACGAAAACATTTACATACATGAACGCTGCAAAACTTTGAATAGCAATTTCACACTTTAAAAAAAATATTTCGATGGTGTCCCCTATGCAGTAATTAATTACTTATTTTTACCTATAATTTGAGTTACTTTTCATTTGCGCCGGGCTTGGGTTAATTTTCCATGCTACGTGAGCATTGTCCTTTCAATTCAATCCACGTCGCGTCTCGTCTCGCCGTGCCGGTGGAAAACCACCTTTAGTCAAGCCGCAAGCACAGGGCCGGCGCACTTTCAGTTTCGTCCGTCAGCGGCGCCGGCGCCGGCGGCGCGGCCAGCGTCAGGGCAGGGCGACCATGATCTATGTGCAGTCGCGGAAATCCTAACCCCGTACCTAGGCAGGTTTCTTTAATGCGTACCCTCGAGTGTTGAAGTTAAACTTCTGATTTATCTTGTTTTTGTCATACGACTAAATAAATATAAATAGATCGACGTCTTTCACGTACAGACACGCACTTTCACTTTCGTCCGCCGGCGGCGCGGCGAGCTTCAGCGCAGAGCGATCAGGATTTAGGTACGTTAGTCAAGAAAATCCTGCGCCTGCTCTAAAGTTGACTATGCTAATGTATAGGCACCCTCAAGCGACAGTGTTGTGCAAGCGATGGCAGAATAGAAGGATCACAGGAAATTATATTAGCATTATCCTACATAATCTAAATAGTTATGCACCTGACTCGATAACTCTGATGTAGAGTATCGACAACAAGCGTTAATTCGCGCTAAAAAGCTGTGAATGAAGCCTCTCGTACAATTTGCCGACGCGGGACGGCCGGTAATGGGACGCCATTCAGGACTAGTGATGTGACGTAACGACGTCAACTTGATATGTCGATAAAACTAATACAAACACACATATTACGAAAAGAGGTTCGTAGTGAGGATAAAGTTGTTACTCTTGAGATTATTGCGAATGTGGTGTTTTTATTTCACAAATATAGAGGATCAAAGTTAATATGTGAGTGATTAAAGTAATGTTTGGATATGTTGTAATGGAAAGCCAATGTGTGTGTGAATGAAACGAAGGGGCATGAGCGGAATACAATCCAGGTTTTCGCTGGATTGAAATGTATCGAAGAAAAGGCGTAAAAATAAAGTACATATATGGATCAAGACAAAATATAAAAATAATGAGTTGGGTGGTAACCGTTATCGATATTCCAGCCTGCCCTAAATCACCTGCAGGTAAACCCGCAAATTGATTTCAAACCAGCACCATAAGGCGCTATCGGCAGCCGGCAAATAACACACATTTGCACGACTTAAGTGAAATTAAACGTAGTTTAAAACTCGATTTAATACTAGACCCCTGCGCACGACCCTATGATATTTACTTTGAATGAAATTAAGCCGTACATTTTTGTAACAAAGTCGGTTTTTCGTTGAGCGTGGACGGAGGATCTGATTTCCTAGCTATTAAATTGAATGCTTACAATGATAGCCTGAATATTGCTTACTTTTGATATGTTTGTATCGCCTATTAACGCATTCCGATGCGAGAATGCGGTTTTAAGTTTACTTATAGATATCCCGTGTTTTTCACCATATTATAGAAAATTGAGAATAATGAGCAGATTTTTTGCGGTAAATAAGTGGATTGGAGTCCTGGAGAATCTTAATTAAGCTACCTAGCCTAATTCCAAGCGCAAAGCAAGAAAATTAACTAAACATTGATAAAAATGAATGCCGGTAAAATATAGGGATTAGGGATATCTTCTTAAAGAAGAAATAACAGGGATTTTATAGTCACTGTCAAAACTCATTTACAAACAGTTAAGAATAGTAAAAAAAATAGAATATAAAATATTTCTATCGATGTATATCATACATTCGTAACTATTGCAAAAAGAAGGATGCCCACGTTAAGTATTAATTAAAGCAGTAATTGATTTTAAAAGAGTTCTCAAATGCTTTATCTTTCAACGTAAAGGTTAGCACAACAATCACACGTTTTTATCTTAATGTGCACATTAAGTTCCAGATTTTTAAACATCAAGCAAATATTAATGTAATATAATCAGTTACTTTCAATGCATTATCGGTCATTCGCTTTTGCAATCTCCACGTTTTTATCTTTTTAAACTTATGTCACCGTTGTATGCACTTCTCTGACATAAATAGTCACTACGAGTGCAAGGTTTAGTAGACGCAATCAAAGATATCTTATCTGAATGGATGTCGTATCAAAAATGATAAAAATATTATAAATACGAGGTAAATTTATCATATAAACTTTTGAAAAATACTAATAACCGAAAACCTTATTCAAAATTTCATATGTTTTCTTAGATATATTTTTTTTATTTCATTGTATTGATTCAGTAGAATTGTATTTTATTGTACCATAGAGTATAGTCTCGATATCAGTAGCGTGGGGTCCAAAGAACTCGATTCCTACCGGCTTACCTAATATCAGGCATTTGAGCACCTTATTCTATAACTCTTCAGGAAAATGTATGCCAAATCTACACCGGCTTGCCCAAGGATATCTTTTACGCCAATTCACTGACAGATATATAAAGAGATTTGAGTAAATTAATGCAAAGACGTCAAACGCCATCCTGAATAAACTGTTGAGAGGACAGATGGCTGCAGACAATGCCCTCATTGCACAATAGCTAAATTGACCCTAAACCTGATGAAATTTTGGAGGATTTTTTTCACCCTACATTGTAGAGCCACATAATACCAGTGTCAAACTACCTTCCGCGACTTGACAACATGACTGAGTGGTTCCCTTTTTCACAGATTTGATGTTTGCTTTTTTATAATGCATTTATATGTGATATAAACGTTAATTAATTCATTCTACTTCGCACAAAACGTGACGTTTGATAAATAAGTAGTCATAAATATTTGAAACATAACTTTACAGGCATTACGAGTAACTCTAAAATTGATAATTCGAATGTGCTTCTGAGTATCCCGAAGCACTTTTCGGAACTTTGATCCGCCATAACCTATTAATTAAAACATTACCGCCTCATTTGACTACGAAGCTGATTTGATATAAACCCGGCTCTGACCATAAAGATCGTGTCCACACTTGTGTTAGATATTATTTTTATGAGCTCTAAAAATAATGTACAGTGGCTCCAAATTACATCAAACTTAGCTTTTAAATTGTTGAAATGGGAACTTTACAGTAACGAAATAGAGTGGTCGTTTGTCTTTTCGTGGGTGGGAGAGTTCTCGATTGTACAAGGTCGGCTAATGAAATTATTTCTACGAGATAAACTACGGATAAGTCGAGACACGGTTGTCTTTAATAATAATTATGGTGAAAGTCGGTAGCTGTCAGAAACGAGTCCGGGCACTTAGATTATGAACTAAAATATTTGGTCAGTTTCTCAACGCCGTGACATTTTGTGGAATTCCAATTGAAAAGGCTTAAGTTGTAAATTATGGTTGGTAAATTAAAAACGTCAGTAAGTTCACTAGGCTAATCTCGGCTGAATCAATATTTAATATACGTTAAACTGTTTATAGAGTCTGACTAGGCGAGTCGTAAAAGAGTGACTTTTATAGGAAACGAAACAAGATTTATTGATAAAAAGCACCTCACTAGGAGATATTTTCATACCATAGCTTAAATCGTAGCATAAAAAGGACACTCTTCTTTATATTTAGAACATACCGATGTCATGGTTTACGTGTGTCATATGACTTTGCTTACGAAAGGAATCATATGAACGCACATTTCTAATTTACAACTTTCCTGCCCACGTGTAAGATTCCATGCCAAAACCAATAAACCCATTCTAACAATGATGTATAACAACCTATACCAACAGAGAGCGAAAGACGGTTTTTGCGCATTACCTAAAATGGTAACATTTGGTAAGTTTTTAGTTACCTACAACATATAATCAAACCAAAGCAACGTAATAATTTGAGAGGAGATGAGGACCAAAGAGATTACGTGGAGTAAGTAAGCAGATGTCGACCACCCGAGGACAATATCCGAAGGTATCCATGATGACCCAATCGTGTTGAACGTGCTAAGACGTGTGAACGTGCGAAGAGCATTAAAAACAACGATTAACGTTAGATATTTACCAATGGTTATTCATTATGTGGATATCAATTAACTTAAGAAACAGTGGCTTTGACTACAGCCCGAAAGGTTTATGTTGATAGTATTCTAGCTATATCAATTTGGAGACTCCGAAGATTTTATTCATTCCGTCAAATCTACACGAAGACACCGGCAAAAACTAACCTTACAACATGGACTGTAAGAGAACAGTAGAATCTCGACGTTGTGCCACAGAGAATAAGAATGCCAACAAGATCCGGAGTCAATTGATTTATGTTAGCTCGTGACAAGGCGGCGGGCGTTGCAAATCGGAGCTCTAGTTTATTGACAGAGTGATTTGTTCACGGTTTTTTGTCAGGTCAGTAGCGGTTGACCCCAGTGATGGCCACAAGTGGGCATAATTTATACATATAAACAAAAATTTAGGAAGTCACTAAATGCGAGTTAAGTTCGTAGAAATTAATTTCTGCTAGAGAATCGACGTCTGTGTCCCATTTGGTCCATGATATAATTTTATAGACCAGTTGAATTCTCAAGTTAGGTGCGGATCTCATTTTAGAACAGTGGTGGGCAAAGTACGGCCCGCGGGCCATCTCTGGCCCGCCATGAAAAAACTTTGCCCACCACTGTTTTAAAACTTCATCGTTTTCCCCAAAAGATGAAAATTGCAGCTATATTTATGTTCTTCGTCGTTATTTGTATTGAAGATAGTATTTTTTATTTTAATGTTGACGCATAGGGGGGGGGGGGGGGGGGTGCATGAGCTCTCGCGAGCTGGAATAGCAAACCCGGACTACAGATGAAACGTTCCCCGGACGTTCTCCGGACGCTCGCCAAACTAGGACAAATCCGGGGAAACCCGGACGGATGGCAGCCCTAAGATGGCCACAATTTAATATTTAGTCATTTGTATCTTGAAATAATTGAAGTGACTGCAACGTTTTGGCTGGTATATAAGCAATTACACTCACAGACAATGAATTCGGGTAATTTTTCATTGTTCATAGAAAATTACCCGAAGTCATTGTCTGTGAGTGTAGTCGGCATAATTAAGGCAGATTGAAACAAATGAGCAAACAACTCCACGATTTATTTTACTATGATGTTGTTGCAGATGTCGTCAATGTAAATTGTTATTAAAATAAACTAGAACTAGATAAGTACTGGCGTTATAAGTACATTGAACCGATGAGCTACATCTTCGGCCTCGTAGTCGCTTACTATCAAGCACTACCGGGTTCAATCGCATAACAGTTACAAAATAAATAGAATATTATGTTTAACGTGATTTAATTAACTTCTAGTTAGTGTTTTCAGGCCAAAGGACTTCCCCGCTGACTTTTCCAATGAGTGTGAATTTGTCAATGATTGATGCTAAGGACTATTTGAGTAGCATATTATAGTAGTAGTGTATATTGCTAGGACCTTATTCACAACTAGCAAAGTTTTTAAGTTTTAACTTAACTACAAAATAGACAGGGCTGAGACTGAACGCCAAATTTCATTAATGGAATTCAGCGTTTTTCAAAATAGTGTTCATCGGGACTTAAATATTGTTTTAATACCGTCTTACTTTCCGGTGCATCACGAAATTGTTTTAAAATTCACTTTCAGTTTGGTTACGGAACTGAACTGCTCAAATAAAATATGTAGGTACACTTTTTGAAAAAACACTAATTTGTTGACAAATACCTCTATTACAACTGAGTAAAAGCGATCAAGTCGAGATAATAAATTGAGACATCCAAATAGACTACGTAACATTTAAATCAAAGGCCCATTTCACAAACCCCGACAATGTTACACCGATGAAAAATTCCCCTTTTAATGAGTCGTTGCCAAAAACGAGATTAATCTGGCGTTGTCCGGATACCGATTAGTCAGTTATTTGGCGTGGAGGGAAGATTAATATTGCGCAATTAGCCGGAACAGTGACGGGGCATTCAATATAGTTTCTAACAGTAGCAGGGCCGCTACTCTCATACGTAACTTGGGTTGTGTTCAACTGAGTCATCAACCTGAATCTAGTAACCAGATCCGGTCTATTATAATAATATGGCAAGCGACTTCTGTTTTCTGATAGTTCTCTATAGGAAACGGAAGGTTCTCCTCATGAAGACTAAGATACAATACTGTTGACTGATGTTTCACTAGCTAATTTAGCCTCTATAATAAAGTAACAGCGTCAACCCTTCTGTTGGGCGTAAGAACAATAAGTACCTAGTCAAATCTATAATTCCCGACACTCTATCATACACATATTCACAATTTTTCGCAAACAAAATACCAAACCGAAAATAATTGTTTATCGATTTTGACAACCAGACAGTTATTGGACGTTAATATAGTGAAATTAGTCTGTTGCTCAGACAAGGCGTCCAAACTCAGTGTCCCGTTGGTGAGTAAATGCTTCTCTTCGCTATTTCAGCAGGTGCAGTCTGGCCTTGGCGTCCCGGACGTCAGGCCAGCATCCCCCACAACACTGGCCGCGAGCTCCTGAGGAGCTCCGGCCATATACGATGTGCAGTTTTTTTTTTTTTTAGAAACTGACAAACTCGCAACCCATCCTGGGCGTAGCGATTGTCGGACCGGGTGGTTGGCCGTGGCGTTCCCTGGGGTCGAACCAGGTCGCTAGCCAGACCACCCTGAGTTCGATGTGCAGCAACGGGCCGCTGTTGCGGGCCCCGCTGCAAGGGCTCATTAAAAATAAAGAGCTTCTCTTCGTTTTTCCCAGTTCTTCTTGTCTCCAGCGAGTCTCTACCTTTGTTTGTTGAATCTGCGATTACAATGTTAGTGTTCGGGATTTACCATATGCGATTGCAAGATAATACCATATGGGAACCGGAAAATAAATATGAGTCGTGTTACCATTAAAATCTAATAAGGTGTGAATAGAAGTGAACTGATATCTTAGGGAAACAGTGAAAACTGGGCGAAAATTACCGTTCAAATTCCAAACTAAAATGAAACAAAATATACTTATCGACCAGTTGACTCATGTATGAGCCGACGACGTCTTGTTGAGTTGTTGACAACCTAATTTCTAAAACTGTACGGTATGACTGAGTTACTCATGCGCACCTTTCCAGAATTGTTTTCAAAACATGGATCGTGTACATTTGGAAGTTACAGGCCGGTCCAAACCATCTGTATTGTATTATGAAGGTTGCAGAGACAACCTGTTGCCCATATTTATGAAAATTAAATGAATAATTTAAAAATTCCGACTTCATACTATGCACGAATTACTTTAAAAATACCCAAATCGCTAATGTGTGCTTATGACATATGATTTAGTACCAATGGGACTACCTGGGAAGTATCTTTTCAAACAAGAGAAGATTTTTTCATGCCGGTCCAGTCTTCTCTTCTCTCTTAGAATAACCGGGGCACATATATAAAAAACAAAAATTCTGTTCTGACGAATCGAGAACGTCTTCGGAAGCGATGGCACACCATAACCGAATCCGCCGCGTGACGGGTCGCGTGGCAACGCGGTCGTCGTTCGGCCTTGCTCGGAGATTTTCGCGCGTTCCGTGACGTGCGCGAGCGACGACGTGCGCGGCCGCACGTAATGCACGCCACTAGTGACGTGACACCTTCGCCATCGATAGCGGTTACGGTTACTAGCGTGCTATTTTTTATTTTTATAGGTTTATTTCAGGATCATTAGCCGGTCGGAGTTGTACTGAAATATCTCACGGACAATGAATTCGGGTAATTTTCTATATTCATATATAGACCCCTCAAAATACTTACCTTAATAAAGCGGGGTAAAGCAGATTATGCTAGTTGGTGATATATCAATAGACGGATGGATTTCATGTGTTATGCCTTAATTATTCTAGGTCCATATAATTCCTAACTCCTAATGAAATTTTACACATTTCCCATCATTCATAAAACGCCTTTTTTGATAACAGAATAGTAATTCGCTCTACATCCATCAATACATGAAACAATGAATCTCTATCGATAATTTTATTTCTAGTATATCCACCTATTGGAGAAGACTACTTTAAATGTTATTTTATTACTCTATTTTCATACAAGGTCAATGACAGTAGGCATCACGTTTCGTCGCAAATATCATTCATTTGTATTTTAAATTTCCAGGCAATTATGACTTACGACATGTCGTCACATATTGGTATAACTGTAAATGTACTTAACATAATTATACCGGTTCATTCAAAGTTATATGAGCTACGCGAACTATGCAAATGATCATTGATTTTCAAGGTTCTGTAAACAATTTATCGATAATGCTAAATTAAAAATCGATAGTTTTCTCATTTCTTTTCTCTCGGCCAATAAATAACCGTGTATATTATTTAATCTGTATTTTGGCATATGTATGGCACTATTATGTCCAAACAGGTATACATATGAGGATTTATTTGGAAGCTTATATAAGCGGATTATGTAAATTACATATAATCGGGGCAAATATGGTTACACAGGCCTATGTTATTAGCCGTGATATTTATACTTAATCTTGTAAAATAATGTTGTCGTACTACATTGGTTAAAGTTTAATTATAAAAAGATGATTAACGAGCCATATCTAGGTGCCAAATAAATTGTAAAATTTGTTAATTATCTCGATTTTATCGATACCAAAAATAACGATTGCAGCTCTACTGGCCAATTCCACTTTATCAACAATGTAGTGCTGACCTTACACCTCATATTAACCCTATTTCATAATCTGTTTATTGTAGGTACTATTACGAGTGCGTTGCTTACTTAAGTTTTGTGAACCCAGATTCATGTGGTGAATGTTTCTAACATCACTTTTCATTATACGTTAGCTCATCTATATTATAAGTACATAATTGATTGAGGTGTTACATTGCGGAATTCCATATAAATTTACCATGTTATTTCAAGGTTTGCCAGCGGCCCATGGAGCGCAGCATCGTAGTTGTTGGATCGCGTTCGGAACATCTCCGCGTTCCAAAATAGGTACGCATATCTGATGTAAAAGTAAAAACCGCCAGACACAAGTGGGACTGGGCCGGTTACATCTGTCGCATGCACCCGGAAAGGTGGGCTAATATAGCCGCCAAGTGGGTGCAAGATCGAACTAATGGGAGTTTTAGGTGCCGGTTCGCTAAAAACCTAGCCCAGCTAAGAAGACTCCGGCAAGAAACTTAGCTGAGCCCGAGCGAGGTCGGAGTGAAGTTAAACCAGGACATTCGGGTCCTGGGGCAAGTCGGGACGCGGCCCTTGTGTGCTGTTATCGCGAGGAGGTCGACCCCGCCGGCGGGGTCGACGTTGTGTATGTCTGACTCCGTCTGACGACCTCGCAGCAAGGATTCTTTCGAATCCTGCTGAGATAAGTTCACATAAGGACAGGATGTCCCGAGTCATCCTTCCCGCTGGTCCGCTGCTCACTCTGAGCTATCAGCGCAAAGTCAAGGTGGCTCTGGCCAAACGACCTGGTTCGACTACAGGCGTTCAGCCCCCACCTAGCCCGATCATATATCGAGGTGGACCGGACAAGGTGTCCTGGTTCGACACCAGGCACCCCGGCACCCACCCAGTCCGACCCAACTCAGGGTGGTCTGGCTAGCGACCTAGTTCGACCCCAGGGAACGCCACGGCCAACCACCCTGTCCGACAATCGCTACGCCCAGGATGGGTTGCGAGTTTGTCGGCTTCAAAAAAAAAAAAAAAGAGGTGCAAGATGGACGAAGCAGGCCTAGGAGGAGACGGCGGGATGACTTGGACGCAATCCTTAGAAACTGGCCGGAGGAGGCATCAAATCTGTGGAAATCCACGGGAGAGGCCTTTGCCTAGTTGGGCTTTCTTATTTAAAATGTCCTCTTAACTAGCAGTTAACAGGTCGTCACAAAACTGACGATTAGTGTCAAACTCCATATATTTCGTCACCGACTGACAGGTTAGACGCTATTTGAACATAGCTTAAGTTTCGCCTAACCGTACATTTTAAAATAAAAATGGCCAGTTATGGGACACTCATACATGCTATTAAAAAAAATCTTAGCTAGAGTGTGACTGTATAACCTTGCAGAGCGGACCGTGACACCTTCGTTCAAAAGTAAAATTTCTATGAAAATGTGACATTTAAATGGAGGTGTTGCCATGTTCCGCTCTCTATTTAACGTTTGCTATGCAGTCTAAGCCCGCTGGGCCGCTACTCACTTTGAGCAATCAGCGTAACTTCAAGGTGGCCCGCCAATCGGCCTGGTTCGATCCCAGGCGCTTCGGCCCCCACCTAGTCCGACCCTCTCAAGGTGGTCCTGGTCAAGCGACCTGGTTCGCTCCCAGGGAACGCGTCCGATTATTGCAACAGTCAATAAGACTTGCAAGTATGTATAAACAAAAAAAAGTCAGTCTAAGGCCGTTTTTACACCACATAATAACAACGATATAGAGAGAGAGGGTTAGGAGATGTCAGCGGCGAGATATTGTTCAGATGTGAAAACAGCCTAAGACTCTTTAGGAAAATAGTAGGTAAAGTAAGCTTTAGCTATTTACCTAAAAAATCCAAGTACTCATTATGAACATCCAAAACTTTATTTTCAAAGAGTAACGACCTTTCTATCTTTGTTTTTATTATCAAAAATGGTATACCAATTTTAATAGTATTTTCAAGACACTTCCCGGAACTCATAGACGCTTATTTTTATGAGTTTTCGATTTTATGAATGTGTTTATCGCCTGTTTAATGTCGAGGAGAAAATTGTATAAGAGTATACTATGAGCATCTTATTTATAAGTAGGTACTATAAATGCGAATGCTTTGGCCTTCCGTCAACGGATCGATGTTTGTGATTTTTGTACATTGAAGTTATCTACTTATGATACCTAAAATATCCGTGAGTACTAATAGTGAATAGTGGAAAATGTAAAAAAGCTATGGTACAGTTTTCGCAACTTATGTAACGAAAGATGATTTGATGTTAAGTATCAAATCAATGGTAAATTTTACCATTAACTACCTTTTGTGTGACGGAAACTCATTGTAAGGAAACCTGTATAAGTGAAATTGAAAGGTGCAATTTAAGTCCCCAACCTTTGGCCAGCGTGGGGACTCAAACTCAAACTCATTTATTTCTGCAAATAGTCCTAAAGGGCTCTTTTACATGTCTGATTCTTTTCTACAGCCCGTTCACTCTCACCTATAAGAGTAGACCTGTGCCCAGCCGTGAAACGTGTAAAATTAATGAATAGTGGAAAATTACCATTTGACTGAAATGTTCAAAGACTTTATCATTAACTTGATCAAGGCTGCATAGTGTTTGCACACTGTTCAAGACACAAAAACACACACAGACTTGCGAAGCGGGCGATAATGTTTTTGACTCCATTGTACCTACTCAACACGAGCTTCATACTCCAAAGATAAGTGCATAAGTCTCTTTTTCATAACCAATAGATATCAATATCCATTCAACAACCAAGGTCAACCGATTCTCAGAATTATTGACAAACCCTTTGACCAATTTGCCGGTGTCTTAGCATCAAAAGAAAAATATTTCGTTCTCGGAATCTTGAAGACTTCCGCGACAGAGCGGGGCAGTTTATGTATGTTTTTATTTCATTAACAGTTGATAAAAGGCAATTTAGATAGCTTTGTCGGTCGGTAGGTGAAGGTTGTAGAATGACACGGGCGTCGCTTTACTGATTAATTTTTGTATGAATATGTTACATCTTAGAATGTTAACTTCAGATAGGTTTTAATCTTTTAGCACAGAATAAGTATTAGTACGACGTACAGATTAGAAGTCTCTCTCTGACACAACTGTCGTTCGGGCCGACCACCGGACGGAACGTACCGCATTCGACCGTCTCTCTATCGCATAACGCGTGCTGACGTGTGCTCTTTCTGGTCGCTCAAAGGTTCGCCTCAAAGCCTCGCTAACTAACTGCTTTAATTCGGTGACTCTAAAAAGGATCTTGGTGTCCGAAACGAGAAAACTTCACTCGCTCCGATCCTGTGCAGTTTCTTGCCAATTGTCGATGTCGGCATGAAGCTTAGCCAATAGCCAGTCAATGACTGCCTCTTTCATTACCTACCAGTGCATATTTGCTGCCTCTGTTGTGAATACGCTTCTTTTCACCGACATCAAAATTCTTGTCTTTTATGGAGTTCTCTATTTAAGAAAATAAAATAAATATCGGGGGACAATCTTACACAAATCGAGCTAATCCTAAACTAAGCAATCCTTGTACTATGGGTACTAGACGACGATACACATACTTAAATAGATAAATACATACTTAAATAGATAGAAAACATCCATCACAAATACTCGTGCTCATCACACAAATATTTGCCCTTACCAGGATTTGAACCCGGGACCTCTAGCTTCGTAGGCGGTGGCACTCCCACTGAGCTAAACGTGTCGTCAAATCTTCTCTTAACTGGCAGTTAACGTCACAAAACTGACGATTAGTGTCAAACTCATATATACATATACATATTTCGTCACCAACTGACAGGTTAGACGGTATTTGAATAGGTATACCTTAAGTTTCGTCTAATCGTACATTTTAAAATAAAAATGTCCTTATAAATAAAACACCAGTCGTTAATATGATTTTTTATAATAATAACGACTGCCAACTGACTGACTGAAAATTGGATTGGAACCTGCGTCTACAACGGCTTTCCGGGCCCACAACAACGAGGCGCGCTCCTCGAATAATGCACGAGGCATATAATTTTTCAACTTATCTCTTCTAATAAAATATCAGTAGTTAATGTTCATAAACGTCACATAATTGACATAAATAATGAAGGAAAATAAACATGTTATGAATGAAGTCCGCTAAAACACGCTTTCTTATCGACGCTCCGTAAGCTAGGAACGACTATGGAATGATAGCCCAGTTACGTCTCTTAGTAACTTAAGGGTCCCTCTATCTCAAGCTGGGCACAGATTAGATACGGTACTAACTACCGACATGGAAGGGAAATCTCTTCATTAGTCTGTCGATAAATCGACTAATAACCTTATCGACTAGGGCTGTCCTCGCACCTAATTAAAGAAAGTCGATAGTGGTATCGAAGGATATTCGATTGTATGTTTTTGTAACTTTCTCTCCGTGAGAATCTGTCGGTTGTTGACAGAACGTGTCTTTGGATTTTCTCGCTTCTTGGTCTCATTTATAAGGATATTAATCCACTATCTATGAAATGGAGGTAATAGTGTAAATATTGGAAGCTTTCTATTTATTGGTGATTTTTTTTGTAGCTAGTAGGCCCACTGTGATACTATGAATGAATATTATGGTTCGGAATTAACACATCGTCGACCGTAGGCTGAATTAGTATAAGGGACATTGTTTTGCCTGTCCTTTACCGTAATTCAGCCTACGGTCGACGACATGTTCCGAGAAGTAGGTAACGGTATAAGAATATCAGCGAAGTTTTTCAAATTACTGGCCATTCGTAGTTAGCAATGTATAATTACAAAGGTACATTACATAATTAAAACAATTTAAAAGGCAGACAACAGGCGGTCTTATCGCTAAAAAGCGATCTCTTCTAGACAACCTTTGGCTAGCGGAATTGACACAAAATTAAACGAGAAAGTAGGTTGTGCGAAGTACCAAAAGTAAATACCCGCGTACCATACATAAATAAAACAGATATACAAACCTACATATACAATCCAACAATGATGGCTTCAAAAAATGAGGATAGTTCTCTATAATAAATAATAAATAAATAAATATTAGGGGACAATCTTACACAAATCGAACTAGCCCCATAGTAAGCTCAATAAGGCTTGTGTTATGGATACTAGACGACGATATATTTAATAGATACAAATACTTAAATACATAGAAAACATCCATGACTCAGGAACAAATATTCGTGCTCATCACACAAATAAATGCCCTTACCGGGATTCGAACCCAGGACCTCCTGCTTCGTAGGCAGGGTCACTACCAACTAAGCTAAAGCGGTCGTCATAATGTAAATCTCTATGCATTTCGCAACAATCTTAAAGAGATTATTTACATAGGCTTCTGGGCAACGTTGACTGCTTTCCATCAGGCAGCTCGTCTGCTTGTTTGCCACTTATTACATAAAAAAACACATTGTAAATGTTTAAATATCGTTTCATATCTACTTAACATTTAAACGTTGAGCTATAATAGTATGGACATTCGGGATGGGATTTAGCCAAAATTTCAGTATTCAAGGTTAAGATAGTGAAAGCTTGTGTCCACAATTGTATGCCGTTGTCCCTAATAGTAGGCAGCAATAAAATTAATCGAAATGAATTCCGTATTAAATTCAAAATAAGGCTTATCAGTGAAATACCTGATAAATCGTAAGATATTGGTAGAATAAGTATCAATATTGTATTATTTAAACTAAATTGGTGTTGCATACCTAATACACTAGGTTAATGCCAATGTTTACTTGTAATTCAAATAGATTATGCATATCAAGTGACCAATTATACAGTTCTTATGAACTTATTAATTCATAAAATAGGTAAGCACCTACTAATTTTTCTATCAAAACTGCTAATATAAATGTACTTACTAATTAAGGTGACATTAAATACGGTAGGTACTTTACCTTGTAGTAATAAGATAGATTCAATTAAATACACCAATAAATTTTAGTAAGTATCATCAAATTAAATAAGATGATCAATTCAGCACTTACGGTTTTTTCATTATTGTATTAAAAGTCCATGAGAACGAGACATGAACACTAAAACAAAAAATATCAATGAACTCAGTGAAGGGCCCAATTACGCGGCGTGACAGTGAGTTGACAGGTGTGACAGGTCCCTCAAGGCGGGATCAGGCCCCCCGCGGAGCTTTGACAGGTCTTCGTGACTTGAGAATAAAAAAATCCCATGTAAAAGTCACGAGACGTTGTAATTTAAACCTTATAGTCGTGTAATAAAGTACATATTAATAAAGAACCTACTGTACAGTTGATTCTCTTTTATTCTGAAGTCACTTATGGTCGGCTGCGCTCGCGCCGTTGCGGGTGTCAAAATGTTTACACTGATCTTTTACGTGTGTTTTGAGCTGATTGATAATTCTTTTGTTTTTTTATTGGTTGGTAAGTGATTTTAATTTAAACGAGTACTTAAGGCTAGAAATGATATCGTGTTGTGTGCGCGATGTATGATGCATGTGTGATGTACGTAGCTACTTATAGGTTATGTGTATATACTTATATCGATACCTTTAGACTCAAAGGGCGTAAACGCCATTAGAACCTACGGCGTTTACGCCCTTTGAGTCTAAAGGTATCGATATAGGGTTTACCCGGGCTAATTTTCTCATCATCAGAGAGAAGCGGATTCCATGGGGACTTCACGACCCTCAGCAATGAAGAAGGAACACGACGCCAGGAGCAGGAGGAATTTTCTCTTAACTCTTTAACATCACGCCTGATTGGCTTATTTAGCGTGCACCTATAATCCGTGTATCTTTAAGCAGAGTTTATAGGTATCTTTTAGTTTTTATAAAAGGCTCCTAAATCGCTTATTAATCAGGCATAATTGGAGTCAAAACTTGTAGGAAAAAATAAAATCTAACACTTAATAATAGTTAAAGTATAAACACTAGACCTGTAAAACTGTTCACAATCAAAATAGTTTATCTTAATTTTAAGTTCTAGGTCAATAAAAATAAACAAAAGATCTACAACAGCAATAAATTTGCAATAAGTATTTCGTATATTTTAACGGTAAATCTCCATTGCCGCCAAACATGCCTCCTACTGCTACCAGATAATCAATTCACTTGTCCCTTTACAAGGCGAGGCTTTAAGTGAAATACAAATGTAAGTGGCTGAATAAAAATGAATGGGCATGCTAGTTTATTCGACGTTTTCATTGCTGCGCTTCGGCTTGTCCGCTTCACAGTTTTTTATTGTAAGTAGCAAAGTGTATAAAGTTAGCATAAAATATACCGACATAGGTAATTGTTCGGACTGTGTAGGTACAAATAAAACGAACAGGCCTCCCGAGTTTAGTTCTCAATCGTGATTCTGAATGAACGATACCTGCCTGACACGTCAAAATCGGTTAATATCGGTTTAGTAATTACTGTGGAATGAAGAAACTCATTCATTTAATTTTATACACCGTTTTTTAGATAGTTGTGTAAAAATACAGGTTTCGTGCACTACTTTATCTGCCCTGAGAACTGTGTATTTTTCTGTGTTTTTCCGAAATAGATACCTAACCACGCCGAAGAATGTAAAAGTAGTTTAGTCGGCATCATAATGAATACACACTTTTATACAGGTCGTTTTAATCAGTCACAACAAAAAAATATCAAAAGAGTCAATAAAACTATAGTGTACAGAAGTAAGCCATTCATTATACGAATAAGACGTAAAAACGTGCACCAATCGTGTCAGGCACAGTACGCCTTCATTGTTTATCTAAAAACCTTGCTTGCTTGTTTATTCGATCCAAATAAAGTCACGACCAATTACTAAAGAGAATGACTGTTAAATAAATAACTTTTGTGATATTGTAGATGACATATCATATTAAATACAAAAGAAATAAACAATTTGGACATGACACCAAAGTGTGAATTCATATTGCAATGTCATTAAACACACAGAAACATCGTGTAAATTGATAGTGATCTAAATTGACATTACAAATGATTGACATAATGGGAACCTAAAATATAACAAGTATTTTATTTCTTTTATACATCGATTAAGTAAACAAATTCAAATGCAAAATTGAATGAAGGAGAGGCTGAGGTAGACCAAGATTAACATTGTATTGAATTGATTTAAACAAGACAAGATTAACCTATTTCAACCAAGTGAAGGAGAAAATCACCGCGTCGTATCAGGACTATCAGGAGTTCAAAAACCTGATGCAGAATATAACAAGAAGCTCTCAACTCAAGTTTGACTATGCTGAAGAAAGGAAACACATGATGCATCGGACAATGTCACAAATCCCAACTGTGAGTCAGTATGGGGAAGTGACCCCATAGTGGAAGCACGGACTCCTGAAAAAACCTTCATGACCCCATATTGGGAGCACCGGGACATGGAACGTTTTAAAGTTTGACACAGGATTTAGTAAATAGTTGCAAGGTTGCAACGGCGAACGATCTTTCAGATAGTTATGCGAACTTCGCCCGAATTGAATACCTTTAACCACAGAAAAAGTAATAGTACTACATACAGAAGCCTCTCTCCCTCTCTCTAACAAAACTGTCGTTCGGGTCCGATCACCCGACGAAACGCACCGGGACCGCCTCTCTCTATCGCATAACGCGTGCTCTTTCTAGTCGCTGGCTAAGGCCCCCTCACGGGGGCCTCAAGGCCACGCGGCGAGATTGCGGAGACACTCTTCCCCACCTACAACGATCTCTCAGCTTTCTTAACTAATAACTCTCTAACTTTTGCGCTTACCCAATACTTGAGCAACCACGGCTTTCACAAAGCCTACTTACACAGGTTCAACATCACACCTGACAGCTACTGCCCCTGTGACAGTAGCGCCAACATAACACAAACATTTGAACACCTTCTTTTCTCCTGCCCCAGATTTGCTCCTTACAGACTAGATCACTACATTATCTGCCAAAATCTTAATATTGACCCACAAAACCTTCAAAGCATCTCCACCAAAGAATCAACATCCGCATCATTTCTCACCCTACTAACTACAATAGTAGACAAACTAAAAACGTTCAACAATACATAAACTCTTCTAAACTAAATTCAACCCCTCTCTACCTCTCATTCTCCTACACTCTCTTCTCCTTAATCTCTCTCTCTATCTCACAACTAATTTGATCTACACTCTATCTTATCTCTATCAATCTAATCACATCCTCCCCCAATTGCAATCAATGTCATTGTTAGGCGTATACCGATAGCGCCGAGCAATAGACGTATCTCATAGCGTCGAGGGAAGTTCTCTTCCCTCAAAATAAAAAAAAAAAACATAACAAGCCCCAACATTGCTTTACGCGCGACAAAGCATGATCTGTCAGTTTCTCACTATATTTGACTGGAAAGGAGTAATAGTACATTACTAACCTAGGGCGGTAAAACAAAGAATGTCCCAGATCGCAGGTATTTGACGCCCGAGGCGAAGGCAAGGGCGATAATTATGCGATCTGAGGCTTTCTTTATACCGCCCGTCGTAAGTACAAAATTTTGTCTCCCCAGGCCATGAAATGAGATTTTCCGCACGCGTAACGGGCGGTTATTGCCACTTTAGGGCATAATTCTCCAGAAATATGTCTGCGACTCATTCATCTGTCTCCATACATTTAGTATGAAAAAGGGCCAGATGAATGAGGTGACCGCAGACATATTTCTGAAGAAATGACCTTTATGGCCAGTACGTCTAGTATAACTGGCCTCGACTTCGTTTCTCGCGCGACAGAGCATCACCTGTCACTGTCACACTATATTGAGTAGAAAGAGATAGGTAGCACTTGTCGTGCTACAAAGAGTCGCATGTCACAGTTGTGCTAGAGGTACAGGTGTGACGTAAAAGTATTTAGAATGGATACGTGTGGGAAAATTGTAGCTGTGTAAAACATGATGAGGATTGTATCCTGACCCAACACTAACTGTCCTTCGTCAGACTATAAGGTCCCTCCACCTTATGTTAATTCCTAGCCTACCGCCTAACTAATCTAAATAATCAGACATGCTTTCGCAGCACGTTACTTTACTAGTATTTAGATTAAAGTGATCGAGGTATGTTTGTTCCAATATTAAGATAAATCTAAATGGCAAATAAGCATCACCAGGGTCTCGCGGGCCCTGAATGTATTGAACTGCAGTAAAGCACGCAAAGGGCATAGTTTAATAACTGTAAATGCGCATGGGTAGATCTAAGAGCTTATGAGCATAGTATAGTACATTGTGTATCTAGGGCGGTAAGGAAGGAATTACATACGAGTGTTTGTTAGAAACCCGAGGCGAAGCCAAGGGCTTTAATAACACGAGTTCTCCAGTCTGTAATTAAAAGCTTCTTTTTACCTCTGCAAGCTCTTAATCATTCCAAGTATACCAAAGAAGCATTGCACATATAAACTTCTTTGCAAATACAAGTAATTTGATTTCCTTAGTCATTTAATGATTTCCCGGCGCCGTCTATAAACTCTTGTATTCTTTTACAGTCTACTTTAACGGCCATAAACACTTTATACCCATTGTTTGACACACGTTTCAGACTCTCAGCAAGTTTATTCAATCTCAGCTATTCAAATTAACCTTTGACTTGTTCTCATGACAAAGTTACGTATTTTAGATAAGAAGGGAACGTAATGACGTTAAGTTGTCGATGACACACGTTTGCATTGAAAACTTAATTAATTGCAATAAGTTATATTGCGAGCTTGGTTGCTGTGTAGGTATCTTATTATATTAAATTATCTTGAAATCAACTGACTTAATAATAAAGTCACAGTCCCATCGTAGCTCTGAGTCACTTTTTTCTGACAGACGCCGTCATGTCTCAATCAATAGCCAAGTTTTCTGTCCATATTTCCACCACCATAGTCCAGTAGATTTAGATTCCATCAATTCACAATAATCCTTGATCTAGCGACGGCTGCCTCTGAGTGCATCCTATCCTATGACATAAACCATCCGCTGGGTGTACTCTTTGCCTTTCATTATAGCAAAAAGGATTCTACGCGTTGGCTTCGGCTCCGCGCACGCTTCCCTAAGGTCCGGGTCCGGGACTCCATCATTGTCCCGTGAACGGGTAAGACATCTCATAGTAATAAAACAACTTAAACGGATTAAATCGTTAATTTGTATTTTTTAAAGTGGGTAGGTTTGCACAACAGTAATTTTGACAGAGGAAATTTATGATTTTCTCAGTCTACCCGCGACCACGAACGCTGAAAAGGGTTACGAAACGTCGGGACTTAAAATGTAGTAATATACACGATTTAATCCGTTTAAGTTGTTTTATTACTTACTATGAGTGATAATCGCGGAAACCGAAGACAATATTTTGGGTAAGACATCTTTTACCACCAATCCAGTCCTTATACCTTTCATTCCTCCTAACCTTTTTTTACCATCAATCTAGCTAGTCTCTCTTCTATCTTTATGTCCTATGACACAAGCAGGGACAGAACTCCCTTGGCGTACCCCTTTCCTTTCATTAAGGTGGGTTTACACCGGCAGGGCGAGACAAGACGAGATGAGGATTGAATTGAAATTTGTATCAAGTTGCGCGATGCACGAGGAGAGGATTGAAAAGTTCATACAAATTTCAATTCAATCCTCGCCTCATCTCTTCTCGCCCTGCCGGTGGAAAACCACCTTTACACTGTCAAAAGGACCTCTACGCGTTGGTTCCGGCTCTACGCACGCCTCCCAAAAGTCCGGGACACTATTGTCTCGTGAACGAAAAAGACGAATTTAAGTAATAATTAAAATAAATCCAAATGAAAGGGTACATTATTTATGCCACACCTGGCGATAAAGTGGCCTTTTCCGCTATGCGCTCTCGCTTCCAGCTCGGGCCGCAAACTTCTGCGATCTCGGCCTTTCTTTGTATTACCACACTAGTTGTGTAATGTACTATTTTGCAGTAATAAACATATCTCTATTTCAAAAGTAGCAAACAAGCAAATGGAAAAGGGTTCATGAGTCCCGTCCCGACAATGCTATAACAATACAGACGAAATCTTGGAGAAACATTTAGTGTTTAAACGTTTCCGAGAGACTGGGCATTTGGAGAATGAGGTTTGAGGTTTATTTCTTTGGCAACTATTTGGCACGGGACGATGATACCAGTTCAAATAGTTCATTTCCCAGAATCACTGATGGTTATAGAATTGTTCCGTATTTATAACGTGACTTTACTGTTCTTTGATATTCTTCTGCCCGAGTCTATCTTGAGTCTGAAACATTTAAAACACGATAAAGCAACCCGATTAACTTCAAACTTGACACGCACATGACAAGCGAGGCTGCTCGAATATTTGAAACGTTTTGATCAAGTTTTTGTAGAAATTGAAATTTTTATTTGATTTAAATAAAGTAGATACAAGGTGTTATATATATATCCTTTAAGTTACATTTAGGCTTTGATAAGCCATGCAAATTTTATAATTACCTAGTTTCGGAGTCGTAGTTGAGTTGTGTCGGATTTTAAGCTCCCCATTTCATAATTTATTATTGAAGACGGCTGGCTGTACCTGAACTGCAATAGTATAGATTACACAACTAAGGAGGTAAAAAAAATAAAGTCCGAGATCGCAGATGTTTGCGGCCCGAGCTGCAAGCGAGGGACGTAAATATGCGATCGAGGGCTTTCTTTATTACCTCCCGTACATCATTTTACCGTTTTTGTGTTGGCTTTTTCCGTACGCGTAGTTAGTACAACTATTTATTTTTCATCACAATTGCTCGAAAATGGTGTCATTACACGTAGGTTTTGCGGGCCGTAAATAACCTATTACGCCCTAGGGCGTAATGGTTTTCTTTTTAAATTTGAAACGCTGGTTCTGTTTTACTCTTATATGTCGTGTTCAAAGGATACGCCAACTTACTTTTATCACTGAGATATTTATTTAAAGAGAACTGTTATAGCAAATCCATGTAAACACATATTTCGGTAACATTAATTAAATGTTTAAATAGTGTATTTCAATATTTTGCAAATATAAAATCAACTAAAATTACCGTTTTAGGTCTTTACCGCTATGGTTTCCGAACGTGACTTGACATTCGCATTGTCTATGGACATATGTCACTAACGTCACTTTCTGTTTTAATATTTTCTTGTTTTAATATACTGGGTGGATTAGTAAGGTTATATTATTAAGATTTCCTCACAAGTGTGATGAAAAACATTGTGTGTGCCACGGGCGGTAAAGGAATTACAGACTCGTGTTATAAAAGCCCTCGGTTTTAACAAACACTCGTTTGTAATTCCTTACTTACCGCCCTACACAATGTACTATTACGTCACACCTGACCTGGCCATAAAGTGCAATAACACTTCATGGCCTGGGGAGACGTGCTACAACGTTTATAGTACATTACTTACCTAGGGCATATTTATTGCCCTTGCCTTCGGCTCAAATACCTGCGATGTGAGACATTCTATGTTTTACCGCCCAAGGTTAGTAATGTACTATAAACGTTGTTGCACATAAAAAACTTATCTTACGAAAGGCAAGTCAATGCCATAAGGAACCTTAACTATTTTCATAGTATTCATGTCAATAGAACGTAAAAAATATGTTCTTCTAAATAAGTCATCATCCCTACAATAGGGCTGTACACAACCATATAAAAAAAAATGTTATCCACGCTCATTATCAAAATAATAACCGGTGGTGGCATTTCATAAATTCCTTATATCATTGCTTACATCTTAATAAATTAAGATCGGGAGATACATACAATATTTTGAGGTTATTTATTGGCCACTCCCGCCTTTGTAAGCGCCGAGGTTATCAGATCCTCTAAGGATACCATTTTATGTGTCTGTCGGTGTGTGCGTTAATTTGGGTGTACCATTTAAAAACTGGTAATGTAGTGGGTACCCCGTTGCGAGGAAGCACCTAGAGATCGTTGTAATGGTGAGGTGTCATCAAAATAAGATAAGTTGGAAGGTGACAGGATAACCAGTACTATATAATGTGGTAAGGTTGAACGGGGTTTAAATTTAGGGTTGAAAATAACAAATACACTTAGCACCTATTTATTATGCTATGTACGAGTATATATGTAGTTACATTCTATTTTATTTATGTTTTATATATATCTATGTTAAGTTTTTATGTGTACTTAAAACTTGCTTAATTTTTTTTTGTGTTAGTAAATTCATTTATGCCACACCTGGCCATAAAGTGGCTTTTACCGCACGCTACTCGTACGGAAAAAGCCGCTTTCTGGCCAAGTGTAGACATAAAACGATGTAGACATACACCACACGGGAGGTAATAAAGAAAGCCCTCGTTCGTATATTTACATCCCTCGCTTGCAGCTCGGGCCGCAAACGTCTGCAATCTCGGGCTTTCTTTGTTTTACTAGCCTAGTTGTGTAATGTACTATGACTCGTCTTTTCTACTTCGGGGTACTCTTTCAACGAAAAAAAAACAGTTTACACATTACATTCTTAAGCGAAAGGTAGTCTGGAAGAGATCGCTCTTTGGCGATAAGATTGATGATGATATTGTTTACCACTGTCTTTATATAAATTTGCATTGTATTTTTTCTTTTGGTGTGTAATAAAGTATGACTGTATTGTATTGTGAGTAAAATATAATCGAATGGAGAAGCTCTTTTTTAAGTCGTTTAAAAAAAAAAAATCATCTCTTCACATATCATAGCCAGACGTTCTAAATTTAACTTTGTTGTTACTTAAGGATATATTAATTTTATTTCGGGTGTCCGACCGCATGTGTGTCTAATTAGGTGCAAATCAGACGAATTAATTTACGGCCTCATAAGGCTTATTAATCTTTATGATTTATCAAGCATTCCCTAATTTATGGCGCTTTACTTTAGCGGCTTTTTATATACCTAAGTTTAATATATAAGGTCCTAATTTATTAGTTGCAGATATTTTAACGCATTATACTTTACATTAAAATAATTAACTTTAAATAGAAATTAAGATATCTTTTCATATAACTTTTTTGATTTCATTTACCTAACAAAATAATTAATTATAATTTCGTCTAAAAAAAATCACCATGTGCATTATCACATGTCACAATAACACTATCTGTCATGTCAACAATTGTTTGTCGTAAAATGTCGTAACGGTTCGGCGGTTGACATTGACAATTTTAATTTATCGACGTGAAGTGGCCAGTTACAGTTAAGTGGTATACGTAAAAGACCTTCTAGAATCGGTTCAATGAGTTTTAATTTAGTAATCACATTAACAGGGTGTTATTACGTAGCGTAAATTTGTTATTCCTTTTTCTCCAAAAAAACATCGTAAAAGCTATAATGTTTCATGCTTTAATATACTCCAGAGACCGAGTACTATCAGCTGTAAAAATATCTGCAACTAATAAATTAGGACCTTATATAATAATAATAAATATACATATCTATGGTGTGACGTAAGGCTGCGATTCCACCAGGCATGTGCGAGGATGCGTAGCGAGGGATGTGTTTGTCATGAACCAATAGAAACGCTTCGTTTACCTATCCTCGCTCCGCTGAGCTGTTTCTATTGGTTCATGACAAACACATCCCTCGCTACGCATCCTCGCACATCCCTGGTGGAAACGCAATCTAAAACCCCACACCATAAAGGGGATTTTTCAACATCCCCTGCCCCCAACACATGACGTGCTTAATTGCAGAACTATATGCATGCTATACATTAATTCAACATAGGTTAAGTAATACTACTTATTGCATTTAAGCATAATTTTTTATTGAATTTGACTGACCCTCCTCAGCAGTGGTCTCCTCTTTTAAAAAGAGCCAGTAAACTTTGACATGTAAAAGTGCCCTTGCGGCCTACTTGCAGAATAAAGTTCACTATTTCATTATCATTGCCGGGTTTTATGAAATTCCCATGGAAGCAAAGCCACGAGCTAAAACATAACTTATATTAATAAAGAACCTCAGTGGTGTTTGTTAATAGGATAGTTACTCATCGTAATGTAAAGCGACGGACACATTTAGTGAACGAGCAAGGAAATTCCCAGCAAAACCTATTGAGAAGGATCACTTTAGGTCCGCAATCTTTAACCTAAACGAGTAACTGCAAGTAACTAGTCGCAAAGATCGAGTGAATAGTGATCCATTGTCTTGACCAGTGGCGGGCAAACCTTTTCATGAGGGGCCAGAAAATTAAAGAAAAACAGAGAGCCAGAATTACAGCAAAATAGTACATTACACAACTAGGGTGGTAATACAAAAAACGCCGAGATCGCAGATGTTTGCGGCCCGAGCTGCAAGCGAGGGACGTAAATATGCGATCCAGGACTTTCCTTATTACCTCCCGTGTTGTATACATCATTTTATGTCTACACTTGGCTTGAAAGCGGCTTTTTCCGTACGCGCAGCGTGCGGACAAAGCCACTTTATGGCCAGGTGTAGCATAAAATATATTTTTAGGGTTCCGTACCTCAAAAGGAAAAAAAACAGAACCCTTATAAGATCACTTTGTTGTCCGTCTATCCGTGCGTCTGTCAAGAATACGGTTTTAATAAATTTTATATAGTAAGTATAGAAATAAAGTATCCATTAATGCACGAAGCAACTTTCTTCTAGAGCCTAACAGGAAGCCTCTAGAAAGATATAGATAACTCACTCTTTGTTGGAACCCGTCGCCATCCGCTCGGTGACCCATATTCGTTAATTGTGCATACATTTCCAGTAGATGTCGTTTTATATTAATGGCAATGATTTCTTGGGGACACTCGGTCTAGACTTAATTGGAGGCTTTAGCAATGTTTATATTAATAAGCTTCGTTGGTGTATTTGTAAAGTTGACTTCAGCTCGAGCGGAAAATGAACCTATTGAAATATAAAGATCATACTCGCCGAAAAACCACGTTCTCAAAGGTAGATTCGCGTGGTGTTCGACAGCCTTGTCTGACATGTCGGAGGATTAGGAATTTTAGTTCCTTGCTGTCCGACCACTCGGACTATAAGAAATGTTATATTCCACTTAGTTCGACCATCGAACCACGAAGAATTCTAAAATTCCACTTAGTTCGATCATCGTACCTCGAGGAACTCTAAAATTCCACTTAGTTCGATCATCGAATCACGAGAAATTCTAAAATTCCACTTAGTTCGATCATCGAACCTCGAGGAACTCAAAAATTCGAACCCGAACCACGAGGATGTTTATTTTAATTCAATAATAGAGTAATTTTAAATTGAACCACATATATAGTTAATACCTATAGTTACAATACATATATCTGAACTTGTAGCTACTATATTTACCTAATTTGTAAATACCAATGGCCAAATTAGATTTATTTTGAATATTTCTGATTAATGGCTATTTATTTATAAAGTTCATATTTCCAGAACCGCATATTAATACCAAAACAATTATAAAACATATTTTATGAACAGCACGGCTGCTCCAAATCCCCGATATTATAAATAGTGTATTATTTAGTGTGAAGTGGCCGGCAACTAATTGCAACGTGTTTAGCTCAGTAATTAAATAACTATCGCACAGTTTACACTGGAGGCACGCGCCCGCGCAGTCTACAACGACACAAACATCTTGATACTTGTGAAAATATTAAAGTTTATTGGAAACGACAACTAAAACTCGATCTCATACTTTACATAAGGACTGGTTGAAGCGTTTCAACCGTTCCCGCTGGTCCGTTGCTCTCTTTGAAGCAATCAGCGAAAAGTCACGGTGGTAGGTTGGTCACGGTTGCTGGTTTGTAAGCCTCCCACTTGGTCAGGATTCCTACCCAAGAATCAGTAGGTCTCGTCAAGATAGGGTAAAAAAACCTTTTTTGGGCATTTGTGTAAGCTCGGCTTTGTAGTGTTAAAAGTTCTTGAAAGCACATCAAAACACAAGGTTTATCTAAGGTTCGTGCGGATCTCGGCTTTAAAAGACATATGAATATAAAAAGTTTCTATTACATTTTAAGCTTGATAAACAGACCTCGGAATTTAGGGGGCAAACGCCTGACAAGTACTTGAGATAGACGATTTTTATCGACATTTATGTATATCGATATTTTTGTTTTCGATTTTTTCTTCCCACATGTTCTACAACTAAATGTTCCTTGCGAGACACTGAGATGATTCCTATAAAAAAAAATCTTTTTTTTTCCAATTTTATGGAATGGTATATTTGTTTAAAAAAAGTCCGTGATAAATAACACTAAGGAAATCCTTTAAAACGAAAACTTTAATCATTACCATACTTAAAATTAAACACAAAGCTGGGTATGATTACTAGTCAAAGCGGAAAGCATCGTAGGTATACGATGTGTCGACGAATATGAGAACTCTCTAATTTCCATTTTGCACCAAAAACATAAATATCTTAAAGTCAAACATAAAATATTCATAAATGTCGATAATTTTTTTTATCTATCTCTAGTACCTGTCACTGACAGGTACTAGAGATAGACAAAAATAGATAGACAAAGACATATACAGGCTGTCAGGCGTTTGCCCCCTAAATTCTGAGGTCTGTTGATAAATATTAAAAATCAGGTATTTCTGTAAGTATATGTCCAAAATAAATCTGAAACTACTCGAGAAAATTAAGCTTATTACTGCATCACTCACACACACACTCAATCACTTGTTATTGCATTGGAATTTATTTTAAAAAATGCAGCCCGTTTGACTATATTATGCCGTCATCTTATAATCTTAATCGCTATTGACACAACATAAAGAGACACTGATATGTCATAAAATGACCATTGTTTTCATATTGCGCTAGATCTTTGTATTCATTCTAAATAGTTAAGTATCAAGACGAGTTGTAACGAGCGGCATGCGCGTGAGTGCTTCTGGAGATAATTTTAACCGCCCTCGTGAAGCGCCCTAAAAGCCCTATTAGCGTATATTAAGCCACGTCGCTCAACCCTTGTGGCTTGGTTAGCCATATATCTGATTAGAATCGTGACAGTTTGTCACCTTTAAGAAAGTCAATACATTGAACTTATGTAAATAATAGGCTAACGAAGCGAGGGGATGAGTTACGTTGTGCACCGTAAGGCAACTTAAATGCAAGGTAAAATGTTCGTTAAAAGAAATGCGAGCTTGACTAACACACTATCATGTAAATAATAACTTTTATGCCACACCGGGCCATAAAGTGGCTTTTTCCGCACGCTACGCGTACGGGAAAAGCCGCTTTCTGGCCAAGTGCAGACATAAAATGATATACACAACACGGCAGGTAATAAAGAAAGGCCGAGATCGCAGATGTTTGAGGCCCGAGCTGCAAGCGAGGGACGTAAATATGCGATCGAGGGCTTTCTTTGTTTTACCACCCTAGTTGTGTAATGTACTATTATGCCACCCTAGGCCGAAAGTGGCATTTTCTAACGCTTCCTGGCCAAGAGAAGACGTAAAATTGTGAACACACCACGGGCGGTAAAGCTCTCATATGTATGGCCCTCGACTGTGGCTCGGGCCACAAACACCTTCGATTTGGGTCAGTTCTAATTAAACCGCCGTAGGTGTGTAATACAATATATTATGGCACGGAATGAAGCTTATAAAGTATTAAGTATCTGTGGCATGGCGTCAAATATATTCTTAGTAAAGTCGAAGCCGATTTGGATTACTTTTTCTACAGGAAGCAGAAAATGGTATCTTATACATACCATTTTTAAAATAGGCAAGCCGGTGGAAATCGGGTTCTATGGACGCCACGTCACTGGTATCTACCTAATGATAGATTTTTTAACAGTCCTAACTTGGATAGAAAATTCGTTATTCAAGGGGATAACTTCAATTATTTCAGTACAGGCCAATTTATCCGCCTTAGTTTCATTTTGCGAAATTACTAAATTCGACATGAGACATTCTGCATAATACCTCCCTTGGTGTACAATAGGGTGGATCGGCCTACTATGAAAAAATTTTTTTTTTATTATAATTGAATGGGCTTTTGTCAAAAGTTGCTTACATACCTGAAATCTCATAATACGAAATATTTTTCAAATGGGACAATAACAAGTACTCCCCCAACTCACATAAAGTTTTAACAAACTAAAGCTAAATTGCCTGTCGCGTTTTGGTTTCGATTTTTAATAAATATTAGGAAAATTAAAACAAAACAATAACATGACTAATTTGTCATCTGGCAACATTTTTTCTACTCAAACCTTAAATAAAGAGGGTAGTAATAACTTTAACATTAATTTTAAATACCCTACACTATCACAATAAATGACACATTAACTACAATCTGATTCTGTAACGTCAAATCAACACAAACATTGATAAAACAAAATATTTAAAATGTCTTTGTCTACATTACGAAGTGATTTAATTTGCCCTATATTTGGTCGTAGGAGAGAACTAAAAGTTAATATTTTGCCTACTTACGAAGATATCATACTGTGTTACTTATATACGAGTCGTAGTAAGAAAAAGCAGTACCAGAACTTAGCTACTGATACTTGCCAGAAGATATCGCACGACGTGTTAAAAATCTAGAAAACGGCATCTATTCCATTCCAACTATACAACCGCGGTCTGTCACTAGAAAAGTCAAAGAATATTATGAAAAATATTGCAGTTTATTGAAACCTTATAAATCTCGTCAGAATGTTGAGTCTTACAAAAACCGCATATCAGTGTTTAAAAATGAGGCAAAGGCTCTATTTGACATTGCGGCATGCCAGTGCAAAAATATAAATTTATGCAGGTGTGACAAACCAATGAAAGTTCCAAATTTAGAGAAGCCCTTTTTAATTGATCAACGAACAAAAAGGCAAATGATGATTGGTCGCATAGACGTACAAACTACATCAATTGAAGTCGAGCTGCACTTCTGGTGCAAAACACTTACACAAAACTATTGAGCTGTCAAGATATATGCCACAGCAGTTAAAAGCAGTTAGTCCTGTAATACAACGAAACGGATTTTTCGGTCATGTAGAAAATATATTACTAGCGATGCTAGATGATGATAGACAAGAAATAAAATATTTGGCATTGCAAAAAATACTTAAGTCACGAGAGTGTTTACCGTCCAATATAAGGATATTTAAACTACCAACATTTGATTTTTGTTCTATGGATTACGTTGATATGATACCCTGGGACAATGTAACAATTACTGAGCCACCATTGCTTAAAATCCCCAGCACAGATATTTTAAGAGAGTGCAGCGAAGACTTAAACAAAAGTGATGAGTTGATTTTACCACTACTGAAATTATACCCTTGTCACACTCAAAGTACTGAAAGATGTGTTAAAATAGTTACAGAGGCAGCTGCTGCTGTTTGTGGACCTATTAAACGAGATGGTTTTATTAAGACAAGGCTTAAATCCCGAAAAATTATGCCTCTGTTTAACTCCAAGAAAGACTACAAAATTGAACAATTTTAGTCATTTTCAGCGTAAAAAAAACAATTATCTTTCATCGTTTTCGTGGTTTTCTAATGAAATATGTTAACTGCTAATTTCAAGTGTAAAAATAAATTAAATTCTGACAAAAATAAGGAGTTTTAATATTTTTTACATATATTACAGTTACCACCCTAAAATGGCGGTTGCGTCACTTTTCAGTTAGCTTGGGGGAGTACTTCCTGAAATATTTCAGTTATTTTAATTATACAGATTTAAATGTTTTTGTGTGTAGCAACTTTCTATTACCTGCCAAAATCAAAATTTGAAAAAAAATAAAATCGATCCACCCTAGTGTACAATGTAATAGTAGGTACATATATTACAAGTGAAAGAAGATTACAAATTAAGGACTAAACTAAAACCAACAGTACATTAGGTACCTACATACCGAGGCCAGTAAAGTAATAAAGGTCCTCGGCTTCGCCTCGGCCGACAATTACATCTGATCTGAGGCTTTCTTATTTACTGGCCAAGGTTTGTATACTATTTTTCTGTTAGACGGAGCCAGAAAGCGGCATCTTCGTTTAGCGCAGCGGCCGGCAAGGTGACGCTTTCTGGCCGGAGGATGCGCGAATTAACAATACCTAGGTAATAATCAAGTTAAGTGTGCAATTTTCCCTAACTCCCATGAATATTCCAATGTTTTCAAATTTCACCAGAAGATTGCATTGACTATGATAAATGTTTTATTCATAGTCATTGTTTATACATTCTTCTGGCAGACAGGTCTGGCGCGCACACCTACATTATTGGAGCATTATGGCTAATAAAGTGTTTAAATACCGTAGTGACCCCTAACTTCGCCTAGGGTGCCTATCTTTGCCTAGTTGATTTTCCTAAACTTGCTTTACGACAAGCTACAATTACCTAAAACTATATCAAGTAAATGTATAAGTACTGAATACTGAATAGTTTTATGTGCAGGTTTTCTTACAAGATTTTTAGGAAAATCAACTAGGCAAAGATAGGCACCCTAGGCGAACTTAGGGGTCACTACGGTACGTGATTACCTACACTATTTGAACGGGGTCGATGTCCGTCGCTAATAGATCTTGAAACGAGTTATGGACGTTTTTAAACTTACTTTTGTCATACTTTTGTTGTACAAGCAGCGATATGGAAATGCATAATAAAACCAGTGACGGAGTTAGCTGTAGACTCCGCCATTTTGAAAAAAAAAAACAATCCCGAATCGAAACGAAATAATAAGCTTTTATTGCTCCTTGACTTAATCCTAATATAACAATAGTAGGTACATTACACAACTAGGGTGGTAACACAAAGAAAGGCCGAGATCGCAGAAGTTTGCGGCCCGAGCTGCAAGCGAGGGACGTAAATATGCGATCGAGGGCTTTCTTTATTACCTCTCGTGTTGTGTACATCATTTTATGTCTACATTAATATTACCTAAGTCATGGCCTCAACTCGGGGATAGGCCCATACCCGAATATACCCCGAACATACCTGGAGAGGAGAACAGCCGGACATCCGCCGGCCAGATATACACAAGCATTTTTGCCTAAGCTGAAAAGGAGACGCTTCGCTCACTTGGTCAATAAAATAACAAGCGTTTAGTTAACACAATCAAACTGCGCATTATTCTTTGTGTGCAATACTATATTCTTTGACACGAGTCTGTAGTTCGAGACTTACAATTTATCAGCCTCATACATTCTCTCAATATTTTTTACTAATTACGAGTATTACTACTGACTGACCTAAAGACGCAACTTCATCGCCATATGAATGGGTAGACTCGTCGACATCTCTGGCGATGAAAGGGCTGGCAGCTTCCTCCCCCAGCGCATTAGTATTGCCATACAGCGAGGAAATGCTGCCAGCATCTTTGACACCATGCACGGGGCCCTTTTTAGATATAATTTTACAGGTAGTTTTAGCTTTAGTCTTAGGTTTATTATAATTACTTTAGGATAATTTATTGTTGTTGTTATTTACTGTTTATTGTATAAATTCCTTTAGGTATCTACGAACTCCATTTACTTATCTGGATACTTGTCAAAATTATTAGATAGTATTTCTGTCTGACAGTAAAACTTTTCCGAATATAAATAGCAGAGCGATCTCATAAACCTGTTGTTTCCAATTCATTGGAACTTTCCACGGAACGGATTTAGTGAAAACCGCAAAGAGGCCCATTATCTATCTACGTCATATTTTATACTAAAATATATTTAGAATTGTTATGGTTATAGCGGCCTTTTTATTACACAGAAACTTGAAATATTTCTGAACAAAAGTTCTATTGTTTGACGATTAGAATCTACGTTTTAATTATTTACTCCTATTACAGACCACAAGATGGACCGATCAAGTGAAAGACTCGTCGTCCTCCAAATTCTACACGGTTTCAAGAGACGCACTGGACAGAAACCGGTGGAGGCAGATCATCCGCGCCAGGTGCAACCCTGATGCTGACCACGATCCTCAGACTTGAGGGACCGACCCCAGAGAGAAAGATTACAGACCACACCCTGTCCCAACCTGTAACTCAATCAGCTGGCTGATGATATTAAGTCGGTCTTGGGTCCAAAGTATTGATTGAAAGCGCTTAATTTGTTTAAGGCCTCATAAACTGTTTGCAGGCATCTCTAAAAGGCAATAGGAATTCCGTATGTCTTATTTAACTTCGATATAACGCTCCTGAAGTTTATTTTAAGTAGACTTAAACCCTACATCAAGAACCAGTAAATGCGTAGCGCAGTAGCCTTCCAATAGCCAATAGGCTTAGGTTTTAGAATGCCTAAGCTGCGCAGGATTGCATAAGCTTTGGGTACATTCGCAACATCTTCATCTAGACTCAGGGATGTGCCTTAGGTCATACTCATGTTTCATCTGCAAAATCACATTTTCACGTTATTATGTAATGAGTTACTGTCAAAAAATTAGAGACAACCTTTTTAAGTACAGTCAAGGGCACAAATAAATATCCACACAAAGCAATTTAATTTCATAAACGCTTGTAAAGTTGAGTGAAAAAAATATAAATACGAAAGCAAACCATTAAGAAGAACACTACTATCTCAATAGCAAATCTTCAGTAATGTAGGTAGCATATGAAAGTGCAACATATGAAAAACCAAATAGACTTTGAACATCTACTAAAGCAAATAGAATTGGTTGGCAATTGCCAATGAGTTCGTGAATAGGGTTGATGACCGGGTTAAAAAATATGTAATTCTATTTAGTCCGTCAGTTAGATTATGGAAAAATATGGGACACGTATTTTTTGGTTTATCAAAATATTAAAAATCGACAAAGTTATAGATCATCAAACTTCTGGAGTGGGGGCTTGTGACGTCACTCGAAACTTCTAAGCACTCTATCCTCGTCAGTTTTTGTTTGTCAAACAAAACAAAAAATACGTGTACAATATTTTTTCATAATGTAACAGACGGACTAAACAGTTTTTTTTAGTCATCTAGCCTATTGTACCAGTGGCGTGGGGTCAAATATAAAGTAGGAGCAGATTTGGATTGCTTTTTCTATACACGAGTAGTAAGGTCATATACTTTAAAATAGGCAAGCCGGTGGGAATCGAGTTCTACGGACGCCACGCCACTGATATGTCATCCGCATCCTCATACCGACCACAGCTCACGCGTCTAGTACTTCCTATAAACTTAAGTCTCACTTAACGCAAGGACAGCGCAACTGATTGCCTCCATAACTTAGTCGTAATGCGACGCGAAGCTCTGCTTAGCTGGAGTCGGCTGGAAGGGATAAGTGTCTGACACACGTACTTATGTAATCCTAAGTGGAGCAATTTGTATTGTTGTAGAACATAAGGTGAGAATAGTGTTGTCTTCGGGTTTTGTTATTTGAAATAGGGGCATCGATTTTGTTGAAGGTTCGCAATATCTATATTGTCTATGAAATTTGTAACACTTTGGACTATGAACAGTAGGCATTTTTTATATACAATGTCTAGCCTTTGCTAGTAACTTTCACTTAGATTTTTATCATACGTAAATAGTAGAATTCTGGTGGATACCTATTGAATAACATAGTAGTAATCATCCTTTCTCGATTTAATTCATAGTTGGAACTAGAATACATTCAAATACGTAATAAATTTACCTTTAATCTCAGCGCGGTACCGGCGTAGAAAAAACATTCCACACAGCCTTTGGCATACTTTTAGCTCATTGTGAACATCACTCATACGTGCAATTCCACTTATTTTCATTATTAAACACTATTAAACACTTTAATAAACTGATTTTGATCAAAATCAAGGAAATCCATTTGTTATTGACAAATTGTATTGACTGACATGTAACCTCTTACGTTTCGTTCCACTGCTTATGCATACCTGTCATAATACGTCACAGAATATTTTATTGAAGCAAAATAACTTTTAACTATTAAACCAAATATTTTAATTCTAAAGACTACTTCGTAATTGCTATTCGATAGTATATCTGTTTCTTTTTGTCATAGTTCATGGAGTGAGTAATTCGTTGTTTAGAATTCTCTTTGGTCCAGTAACGAAACGTCGCGTCCTGCATTCAGAAGTTAGTCGATACCTGGTCACACCATAACATTAATTAAGACTAAATTAATGTTTTCTTTCTTTATAAAAGGTCAAAAAGCGTAGTTCAGTAATTTTGGAGTATGGTTCGTCTGCCTTAAGGGCTTATTCCTATTTAATTTTAAATTCGGTAAATTAAAATATTATTCTTTGAGAGCCGATGTTGCTGGGTGTAAAAATCTGTTTACACTCCAATCATATAAGGAATGTCCCATTAGATTCTTCTCGAAAGTTCGGCGATGAGGTGAACTCCAGGCTTTAAACTTTTGGAATCTCATTTTCGGCACCATGGGTGAGTTTTTTTAACAAAAACAAGTTACGTTGTGTCTCCAAACTATATCGCTAATGTGGATTTGATATTTGTTCCAGCCTCGGGCCATGATTTTGCTTTAATTTAGCCTCATACAACCATGGCGTAACGCCACTATCCTATTGATTTCTTTTGGTGAGTATCCACATTTTTATACCGTCGTCCTCTGTAATTCACGTACTTTTCTTGTTGCATTCTTGTCGTAATGCGTGATAATTTAATTTCCACAGCTGACCGTTCAACTTCCTATCTTTAAGAGATGTTGCCACGCATGCGGAGGTACCGACATCACTACGAAAAACCCAGTTAATTCTGGTAAGCTTTCTATCCTTTACTCAACCGTTTTAAACTACACTAAAGTTATTAAATTACATTTAAATTCTATAACATAAATTCCAAGTCATTAATCAGGGAATATTTTGGTTACAGGGTTTTTTTTTTAGTACGACAGTTTCTCAGATACGTCATTAGTTTCTTTCTTTTGGAATTCCTGCATCCGGAACATATTTCGGACGAGACCTTGATGTTCTTGTACAACTGTATCGCGAAGTACACTGTTTCTAACTCTGCGGTGAAGTCGACAGACAGCGGAACCTCGGCGAGTCAAGCCTGCCATGTTTGCCACCTTACCGCATGAGGAAGTGTTAAGTGCTACTACCGAACTGTATGTATTAACGAAATCAACCTAGTTAATTTAAGAACGTCATACACTAGTTACTGTTAATACTTATAATTTTACTCGGGAAGCTTCCAGGCCTACCCTTTCATGTAACGTAGAGCTCTAAAATCCTTTACACTAAACTGTCTACTTAAAACAATAAAAGGTGCGTCGATCACATCTGTATTCATCAACTGAGAAATAAAGTCAATTTAGTATAGTATTTTTTGGTTTCATTTAGATATATCATTCGCTTGCGGAGAAAGTTGCTTGGCGCCTTTCAATTAAATATCAGTACCTTTCTCACTCCAAGGGTGGCCGAATATACTCACCTCTGAGGTTTGCTTTACTAGCCGTGCAAGGTTCCCTCGAAAGAGTGGAATCCACTTTTCCTGGTACACAGTGCCGTGGACCAATTCATTACAGTGGCGATGCCCAACGTTTGGCCTTGGAGAATGATATATCTAGATGCTAGTATAAATTTTAAACTTTAATTAAGGAACGGTCATGCAAATTCAATAGGTTAAGTTTATTTTTAAGAAGTGTTTATTAAAACTTACACTTTAATTCTTAAAAACTATTCAAAGCTTTAGGTTTGTAACCCTAAAACTATTTGATGATTTAGGCTTACAATCTTAAGACTTCTTAAAGCCTTGGGCACACACACATTAAAAAAAATTTTATACTTTAAGCTTTAGGTTTGTAAATTTAAAATTATTTAGGATTTTAAGCTTACAAACTTAAGACTTCTTAAAAGCCTTGAGCATATAAAACTATACACCACCTGACGTACAGTCATCTTAAAATAAACTAAAAACTATTTTTTAGCTAATAAACTAAATGAATGTTTGTTTATATTTCAACACATACTGACTCAAAGTGTTAATACATACACATATAAAACTACTTTTAGCTTTGGGTTTGTAAATTTAAAATTATTTAGGATTTTAAGCTTACAAACTTAAGACTTCTTAAAAGCCTTGAGCATATAAAACTATAAATACCTGGCGTACAGTCATCTTAAGATAAACTAAAGTATTTTTAGCTAATAAACTAAATAAATCTTGGTTTATATTTCAACACATAGTGATTTAAACTGTTAATACTTACTTCTGTTTACACATACTGTGTCATTCTATCACCGGACTTACAAAATACTTCTTTAAGGTAACCGTGCTTGTTCACCGATATTGTAAAGTGATTTGGAATTTAAAAATAACAATATTAATTTAACTTTTAAACATATTGACACACTTTGTTCATTAAACTGACTACACACTTGTTCTTTGAAAACACTTTTGGTTTTTTTCTTTCAACATGGACTTCGAAGAGGCTGGTTGTAAATTAACACACCTACACAAAGACGAAATAACTCATGAACTTTCGATAAGGAAACTTCCCATCAATCCTCTCTCTCGTCGTACTAGTCTGTGTGAGGCTCTCAAACAAACTTCAAAGCTGGTTCAAAAGGGTAGTTTATTGGTCCCGGAATTAGTACCAGGCGATGTTGCTTCGGAGGTAGAGTTATGTCAACGTAAGGTTGCGGAACTCGAACAGAAGGCTGAGGATGATCTTTCAGATGCTGCAGCGGATCGGTTAAGCTCACGTTGTCGTTACCTTCTGTGCCGTCTTACTCGTCTTGGTGATAGATCTGAGGAAGTTTGTTCTCTTAAAGGTAGAATTGTAACCATGTTGACAAAAATTCAAGAAAATGTTTCTTCACCGTCTGGATCAGACGATGATCAAGACTCAGTTCAAACTGAAACTCGTGTTATTAAGAAAGTGATATACACACCGGAAAAGACTTTTAATATAAATTCTCTTAACTTAAAATTTAAAGGTGACACATGTGCCCGTACTTTTGTGGCACGTCTCGAAGAGCTTCGTTTAGCTAGGAATCTTTCCGAAGCACAGATTTTGCGTGGTTTTCCCGAGATACTTGAAGGACCTGCTTTGTCGTGGTTCCGCGCTAATCGCTCTAAATTTACCTCGTATAAGGGAGTCGTAGCAGCTCTTAAGGACGACTTCGATATTCCTGATCTGGATCACCTCTTATTAAAGGAGATACGTTCTCGGACCCAGGCAAAATCTGAAACTATTGTGTTTTTCGTTTCTACGGTATTAGGGATGTTTGAACGTCTTAGTAAGGACATTCCTGAATCTGAAAAATTGGACATTCTTAGTAGGAACATTCGACCTGAATATTCAAGGGATCTTGCTCTGCAAGACATTACAACGATTGAACAATTAAAATCTCTCTGTAAACGCATTGAATTAGCACAAGTAAAGGCGAAACAATTTTGTGAACCGGGTTCCTCGAGATCTAGTGAGAAGTATTCCGCTCCGACTCGTGACTATCACGAGCGTAATAAAAATCCATTTAGAACACAGGATAAACCTCCATCTCGACACTTTGTAGCTTCCGTAGCCCCGGTTACTACTAAAAAGTCATGTTTCCGTTGTGGCATGACAAACCATTCTACTGGTTTCTGTAAAACGTCCAGAGAGATTGTGTGCTTCAGGTGTGGTGAAAAAGGAGTACGCACCCCCGATTGTACTAAATGTTCCTCTGTTCCAAAAAACTAGATAGCCTTGTCTTTTCTAACAAAACATCTACTTTACCTTCTGCTCCCTTACAAGCAGAAAAGACAATTTATTTTAATCCTCCACGGGGAGATAATAGACTTTATATACTTCTAGACGTATTAGGCTTACAGGTTAAAGCTATGTTAGATAGTGGAGCTTGTTCCTCGTTTTTAGGAGCCAATAGCCACCTGGTTTTAGCTTCTGCTGGCATACCTATTAACAATCATAAAACTCCTGTTAGGATTCGTGTAGCTAACGGCCAACAGCTAGTATGTTCTGAATATATGACTATACCAGTTCGTTATGACAATACAGTACAGCTTATACATTTCAATATTCAACCTGAAATTTCAACTCCAATCATTCTCGGATTAGACTTCTGGAAAACGTTTAAATTAGTTCCTAATTTAATTTCAAACTCTACTACTGATAAAAACTTAGACAGTCTCTCGGCTGTTCCTTCTGAAAGTGGCTTACACAATTTAGAATCTTTAACGTCAAACCAACAGTCTGAATTAGAAAAGGTAAAATCACTCTTTGATCAAATAGATACTGAAAAAGTTGGTTTAGGCAAAACTCATCTAATTGAACATATTATAAATACTGGAGATGCCTCTCCCATTAAACAGAAATACTATCGTTTAAGTCCAGATAAGCAGATCGCTTTGGAAAAGGAAGTAGATCGCATGTTGCAAGCAGGCATCGTAGAACCTTCACACTCTCCCTGGAACTCACCTGTTGTGATGGTGGAAAAGCCTAACGGTGATATGAGACTATGCTTGGACAGCCGTAAAGTAAACTCGGTCTCCAAGGCAGATGCTTATCCTCTACCTTATGTAAACTATATTTTAGACAATTTACGTGAAGCTAAATACTTAACATCTCTTGATTTAAGCGCAGCTTATCATCAAATTCCACTTAGTACGGATTCTAAAGAGAAAACTAGTTTTACAGTACCTGGTAAAGGTCTTTTCCATTATAATCGAATGTGCTTCGGCTTAGTTGGTGCTAGTGCCACTATGCAACGTCTAATGGACAACCTTTTTACCGCAGAATTTGATAATAAGGTATTCTGTTATGTAGATGATATTATCATCTGTACTTCTGATTTTAGTGAACATTTACGTCTACTCAAAGCGGTTTTTGAAAAGCTTAAGGCTGCAAACCTTACTATTAACATGAAAAAATCTTTATTCTGTCGCAGCGAACTCAAATATCTCGGATACTTGGTAGACAGATACGGTCTTCGTACTGACCCTTCTAAGGTGGAAGTAATTCTAAATTTTCCCATTCCTGAAGATGCCAGAGGTATCAAGCGTTTTCTAGGAATGTGCGGTTGGTACAGACGATTTATTAATAACTTTTCTAAAATAGCACGACCTTTGTCTCGCTTAACGAGCAAGAAAGTAAAATTCGTATGGTCTGATGAAGCTGACGAATCTTTCAACTTACTCAAATCTGCCCTTATCTCGGCACCTATTCTGAAGTGTCCCAACTTTAAAGAACCCTTCTATATACATACAGACGCCTCTTCCTATGCCATCGGAGCAGTTCTAACTCAAAAGCATGATGGAGTCGACCACCCAATTGCCTATTGTAGCCGTACGCTTAATAAAGCGGAATCTAACTACGGAGCCACGGAGCGCGAACTTTTAAGTGTAATTTACGCCTTAGAACAGTACCGTGCGTATGTAGAGTGTAGGAAGTGCTATATTGTCACTGATCACGCGTCCTTGAAGTGGTTCGCTAACTTAAAAAATCCTACTGGTCGTCTGAACAGATGGGCCTGCAGATTGAGTCAATTTAGTTTTGAGATCATTCATCGAAAAGGGAAGGAACATATTATACCTGACTGTCTATCTCGTATCCAAATTAGTGCAATAGACGATGACTCTATTCAAGATCCTTGGTATTTGGACTTATATAAAAATGTTTCTGAGAAACCAACTCTCTATCCTAACTTTAAAATTGAAAATGATAAACTATTTCGTTACTCTAAGAACAAATATCGACTAACAGATCAATTCGACTGGAAGTTGGTACTACCTTATGAGGAGCGGAAGGATATTCTTTCCAAGTACCATGATGATGTTACTGCGGGTCATTTTGGCGTGGCCAAGACGCACTCTAAAATAGCTAGTTTCTATTACTGGCCAACTCTCTTTCAAGATGTCAAGGACTATGTAGATTCTTGCGAAATTTGTAAAACTTATAAACCAGTAAATCTAGCTCGACCTGGTTACATGGGTAATCCCAGACGTGTATCGTCACCAGGCGAAGCAATTTCTTGTGACATTCTCGGTCCATTCCCTCCTTCTTATTTGAGAAACCAATACCTCTTTGTGTGTACTGACTATTTCAGTAAATATGTTACTTTATTTCCACTGCGCACGATAACTGCCAATGCGATAGTTAAGTGTATGGAAAAAGGAATCTTTCTTGTTCATGGAGTACCTAAATATATTCATTGTGATAATGGAGTTCAATTCACTTCAAAAGCTTTCAGAGACCTTATTCTTAAATACAGTGTCCCTCACCTATTCTATAATCCTAGATATCACCCGCAAGTTTGTCAAACCGAGCGTGTAAACCGTGAATTGGTTCGTACCATAGCTTCGTACGTACGTTCCGATCACAGAACCTGGGATAAGTATGTAGCCGAAATCCAGTGTGCTCTCAATACAGCCACGCATGAAGGCACTAAGCATACCCCTTACTTTCTAACTCACGGTCGCGAAATGGTGCTGGATGGTTCTTTATATAATGATGACGGCCCTGTTGATCAGAAAGCTCTCGACCTAAGTAGTACTTTGAATTTCGTTGACAAACTTAAAGAGCTTAAAACTGTGTTTCAAAAGGTGCGTAACTCACTTCACGCTTCGCATGAACGTAATGCTAGGTATTATAACCTCAGGAAACGTCCTGTAGAATTAGAAGAAGGCCAATTTGTTTACAAGAAGTGTTTCCATTTGTCCAATGCTGCCAAACATTTCTCGGCAAAATTAGGACCTCGTTATGAAAAATGTGTTATACACAAAAAACTAGGACCACTGGTCTATACCTTAAAATCTTTAGGAGGTAAACTCTTAGGTAACTTCCACATAAAGGATATAGTCCGTCCAGGAGAAGCCGCTCCTGCCTAAGGATGTTTTGCGACTTTGCCGCTGTGTGACATATCGTCTCTTATCTTTTATCTGAATTGTGTTCAGTAGCGATCGGACTGTTCACTCTCATTCTTTTGTCCTAATAAAGACAAAATCCTTATTTATTTAATTCTTAAATATTTGCTCCCCTCTAGCAATAAATTCTTTCACTTACATTTTTGTCCTAATGAAGACAAGATATTCAATTGGTTAATACCAAAATATCTGCTTTCGGGCGATACACTTTCCCATTAAACAAACCCTTTAAGTGAAAACTAGACAACTAGTCATAGTTAACACTACTGTAAAGGGAACCACACTGAAAGAAGGACTTGTAAAAAACCTTTTCTTCCAGTCAACCATATGTCTTCACACGAAGAATGGTAATTCAGTGTAGAGATCTAGTCTTGGAGAATTCGCTTGTTAAGCTAGCTTTTCTTCAGGCTACCTCGTCTGTAAATAGAAAGGCATGCTTTAATAAAGGAAAAGCACAATGCCATTTTTAGTAATAGCATGTTAGAATAAAACCTAAATATAGGAACTCAGTAGTTTTAGGGATCGATCCATTAGTTTTAAACGCCGGCATAGTTAGTAAACACCTAATGGGTAAAAACATAGATGATAAACTGCATAAATATTAAACTGAATATATAATATATACCATAGTTGTAAAAAAAAAATAGTTCTAGAAGAGAATACTCTTAATTCACTCTTGCATGCTTTCCCTTAGTTATGATTAGCATTCGTTAATGCATCCATAGGTATAATAGTTTATAATATGGCTTTTCAATAGTCATTTCCTTATAGTTTACTGGTAGTCCTCTACCCACCTTATTCTACTTTATTTAAAACTCAAGTAATTTTGTTTTGGTAACTTTTTATCAAAAAAAAATTAAAAATTAAAATTTTTAATTTTTTTTAACCCAACTAAAGATGAACTGTAACACTTTGGACTATGAACAGTAGGCATTTTTTATATACAATGTCTAGCCTTTGCTAGTAACTTTCACTTAGATTTTTATCATACGTAAATAGTAGAATTCTGGTGGATACCTATTGAATAACATAGTAGTAATCATCCTTTCTCGATTTAATTCATAGTTGGAACTAGAATACATTCAAATACGTAATAAATTTACCTTTAATCTCAGCGCGGTACCGGCGTAGAAAAAACATTCCACACAGCCTTTGGCATACTTTTAGCTCATTGTGAACATCACTCATACGTGCAATTCCACTTATTTTCATTATTAAACACTATTAAACACTTTAATAAACTGATTTTGATCAAAATCAAGGAAATCCATTTGTTATTGACAAATTGTATTGACTGACATGTAACCTCTTACGTTTCGTTCCACTGCTTATGCATACCTGTCATAATACGTCACAGAATATTTTATTGAAGCAAAATAACTTTTAACTATTAAACCAAATATTTTAATTCTAAAGACTACTTCGTAATTGCTATTCGATAGTATATCTGTTTCTTTTTGTCATAGTTCATGGAGTGAGTAATTCGTTGTTTAGAATTCTCTTTGGTCCAGTAACGAAACGTCGCGTCCTGCATTCAGAAGTTAGTCGATACCTGGTCACACCATAACATTAATTAAGACTAAATTAATGTTTTCTTTCTTTATAAAAGGTCAAAAAGCGTAGTTCAGTAATTTTGGAGTATGGTTCGTCTGCCTTAAGGGCTTATTCCTATTTAATTTTAAATTCGGTAAATTAAAATATTATTCTTTGAGAGCCGATGTTGCTGGGTGTAAAAATCTGTTTACACTCCAATCATATAAGGAATGTCCCATTAGATTCGTCTCGAAAGTTCGGCGATGAGGTGAACTCCAGGCTTTAAACTTTTGGAATCTCATTTTCGGCACCATGGGTGAGTTTTTTTAACAAAAACAAGTTACGTTGTGTCTCCAAACTATATCGCTAATGTGGATTTGATATTTGTTCCAGCCTCGGGCCATGATTTTGCTTTAATTTAGCCTCATACAACCATGGCGTAACGCCACTATCCTATTGATTTCTTTTGGTGAGTATCCACATTTTTATACCGTCGTCCTCTGTAATTCACGTACTTTTCTTGTTGCATTCTTGTCGTAATGCGTGATAATTTAATTTCCACAGCTGACCGTTCAACTTCCTATCTTTAAGAGATGTTGCCACGCATGCGGAGGTACCGACATCACTACGAAAAACCCAGTTAATTCTGGTAAGCTTTCTATCCTTTACTCAACCGTTTTAAACTACACTAAAGTTATTAAATTACATTTAAATTCTATAACATAAATTCCAAGTCATTAATCAGGGAATATTTTGGTTACAGGGTTTTTTTTTTAGTACGACAGTTTCTCAGATACGTCATTAGTTTCTTTCTTTTGGAATTCCTGCATCCGGAACATATTTCGGACGAGACCTTGATGTTCTTGTACAACTGTATCGCGAAGTACACTGTTTCTAACTCTGCGGTGAAGTCGACAGACAGCGGAACCTCGGCGAGTCAAGCCTGCCATGTTTGCCACCTTACCGCATGAGGAAGTGTTAAGTGCTACTACCGAACTGTATGTATTAACGAAATCAACCTAGTTAATTTAAGAACGTCATACACTAGTTACTGTTAATACTTATAATTTTACTCGGGAAGCTTCCAGGCCTACCCTTTCATGTAACGTAGAGCTCTAAAATCCTTTACACTAAACTGTCTACTTAAAACAATAAAAGGTGCGTCGATCACATCTGTATTCATCAACTGAGAAATAAAGTCAATTTAGTATAGTATTTTTTGGTTTCATTTAGATATATCATTCGCTTGCGGAGAAAGTTGCTTGGCGCCTTTCAATTAAATATCAGTACCTTTCTCACTCCAAGGGTGGCCGAATATACTCACCTCTGAGGTTTGCTTTACTAGCCGTGCAAGGTTCCCTCGAAAGAGTGGAATCCACTTTTCCTGGTACACAGTGCCGTGGACCAATTCATTACAAATTTAACTTGCAAAATGGTATCTTTAAATTGTTTTCTTGGAAAAGTATTTTATGTAAGTGACGGTTTAATTTTCAGTACCATCATTTCATGCTTTAGAGCCTTATGCCTTGATCACACGTACCGAGCAAACGGGCGAGACAGTGCCCTCGGCCGAGTACTCGGTTCGTGAGAACGGTGTGCTCGGCCCAGTACGGGAAGAAACGTACTGGGCCGAGCACTGTCTCCCCACTGTACTCGTTACGTGTGATCAAGGCATTATGCCTTACCGAGCAAACGGGCGAGACAGTGCCCTCGGCCGAGTACTCGGTTCCTGTGAACGGTGTGCTCGGCCCAGTACGGGAAGAAACGTACTGGGCCGAGCACTGTCTCGCCCATTTGCTCGGTACGTGTGATCAAGGCATTATCACACTTGCGATTACTTGGTTAGAAGCGAAGTTTCATACAAATGTCGCTCGCTGGTCTGGCTGGCTGGACTGGTTTTGTATGGAAACTCGCACACAAATCGCAAGTGTGATAAGCCCCTTAGTCGTAAAAAAAACTAGTAGTAGAACATAATATTATCTCGGTTTTGCTTTGATTTACTGAAATATCGTTAGTACTTTGAAAAAAAAACTCGTATCTAAAAACGTCGTTGAGAAAAACGTCAAAGTTACATACAAACTTCATATACACTTACTGCATTTTTACCTGAAGCCAGTATCAGATACGAGTTTTTTAAAGTAGTGACGATATCTGACAGGACGAAACACAGATACAACTGTTAGATATATCTGAGAGCCGTCCCTGTACATGAGCGTTTTGGTGATTTTCTAAGTATAGATCCTGTTAGATGTTAGATCCGAGTAATAAGGCCTATGATTGACTTCTATATACGTGTTCGCCCTGCAGCCACGGCACTCGTGGTAAGATATGACGCTTATTTTTCTCTCATATTGCTTAAGCGGCTCGTTTGAGTGTGATGTTAGATTGGACTTAGCGCCCTAGGGCAGAGGTTTTTTGTTTTTATAGTGTTAGACAGTAGAGGAGAAAATATGCAATTTACTAGAGATGATAATGTAAGTTTACACACTTAATGCTATCTCATGAACAAATTTTGTTGTAAACATACCTCATTATCGCTACAATGCAGTGGGCATTGTATCGCTAATAAAAATAAAAACAGACCAGGTTTGAATATAATGAGCTATTTTTCTTTTGTAAATTATCATTTCGCTAGCGATGTTCCCGTTGCTTCCGGGGTACGCTTTTAACCGCATGATCTCAGATACAAATTGAAGGGATGTTTACAAAAACAACATAACTATCTAAGCTGGTCGACAACTACTATCATTATAGTACATTACACAACTAGGGTGGTAATAAAAAAAAAGGCCGAGATCGCAGAAGTTTGCGGCCCGAGCTGCAAGCGAGGGCTTTCTTTATTACCTCCCGTGTTGTGTACATCATTTTATGTCTACACTTGGCCAGAAAGCGGCTTTTTCCGTACGCGCAGCGGGCGGAAAAAGCCACTTTATGGCCAGGTGTGGCAGACAAAATGTTTCTCTATAAGTATCAACCAGTCTAGTCGGTTAAATATGTTCTTTTTGTAAAACATTCCTTTAATTATTGTGCTTTGCATACTTATGATCGTTCTGTTATTTCCTGTACACACATACTTTGAAATAAAAATTGATTGCCTACATTAGTCAAAAACCAGCTTCACGCCAGTTTACACGCTTAAAATGTTCCTCTACAAAAGCATGTCCATTGAGCAAGACGCGAACAAGAATACCTTTATTCCCCCGTTCAGAAAACTGCCTATTCCAGTCCCATTAACTTTATGCAACACATTCAAATGACGTGAACTGTAAATTATCAGCGGGACACCGACGGAAGCCTCAGAGATTATATAATCTTCCCAACAGTCGTACAAATATAGTTTTTACTACTCACTTACGACCTTTGGACTACGGGTAGTTGTCAGCCTGGCATTAACAGTGGTACCTTGTCACATTAATTTATTTCTCACATTCGTTTGACAGTGTATGTGTGATTTTAAAACGACAGGGCATGAAACGGTGGGATTGATGAATGAATCAGCATTTGCGAGGTCCCGGGTTCATATCCTGGTAAGGGCAAATTTTTGTGTGATAAACACGAGTAAAGTTGGTTTTCCACCGACAGGGCGAGACGAGACGAGACGAGGAATGAATTGCAATTTGTATCAAGTTGCGCGATGCGCGAGGAGAGGATTGAAAACTTCATACAAATTTCAATTCAATCCTCGTCTGGGCCAATATTCAGCGTTTTTACGGCGTTTTATTTTCGTCATTATTGTCTCAGTAAATATTGTTCAAAAAACGATGCCTAGAGTTAACTTTTTATGAAACCGAAAAACAGTCCCGAGTTTAAGTCTCGTTTTATCAAAATTGTCACGATTTGTCCTTTCGTTATAGTAAATAATCGTCGGACAACAATGATTGTCAAACCGCGCGGTCAAAACGCTCGGAGAATCGCTCGTCTCGTCTTGTCTCGCCCTGCCGGTGGGAAACCACCTTAAGGTACGAGTATTTGTTCCCGCGAGTAATGGTTGTTTTTTTTTCTATTTACTGTACTTATTTATATAAGTATGTATATTATCAGCGTCGAATGCCCGTAGCTTAAGCATTGCTTAGTGTAGATTTGTATAAGATGCTCCCATACCTATTTATTTGAAAGATGTCACAATCGCAAATAGATCTTTGAATCTGAAACCGTTTCATTTCACGTTTACGATATAAGTAAACCTGTATTTCATAAAGCATCCTTATTAATTCTGAGTTATGATTGAATACTTGATGTCTAAGTAATCCAAGGTGTTCAAGGGAGCTGAATTATGGCAGCTCCACACTCGCGCTAAAATCGTGGGCAAATTCTCCAAAGTACAGGCAGTTCTGTGGATTTATTGAAACTTTGTTGAATAGGTATTAGAAATAAGATTAATGCAATATTATTGCCTTTTCGCATACTATATCAAGAAATTAAATATTTTTGTTTCAATATTCGTGGAATAACTCACTCTACCACCCATCCTGTACCTCTAGCACAACTGTTACGCGCGACTATTTGTCGTGCGACAAATTCTACCTATCCCTTTCCATTTAATATAGTGTGACAGTGACAGCTTATGCTCTGTCGCGCGACAAGGGAAGTCGCGGCTAGTTGTACTAGCTCGGCTGACCTAGTATTGTAAATGCGAAATTGTGTTTGTCTTTATATAATATTATCTACCTACCAATCGAACGACTGATCAATTTGTAGTGTTTGCAAATACATGAAATATCATGCTGGAAAGTGAAATAGAATACTTTTTAAGTTCTTACCCCAAAAAACAGGATAGTTCTTGAAAAATACAGCAAAAACATTAACACAGTGGAGGAGGTTGCATTGAGCAGTCGATATATATCTACTAATTAACGTTTCGTTAAACAATTTGCAACTGATAGTGATAACTCTCAGCGTTTTTGCGGGCGTGTGTGGTTCGCGCATAACAGCGGTGAATGGTAAAGGCCCGACGTATTAAAATTAATTACATGAGATTTATTATCTAAAGCTTAATTGGCGTCGTTCGTGGGTAATAGATATTTCTTAGGTATATTACGTTTTAACTACTACAGTAGCAAATTACACGAAATGATGAAGAGGACGGGTGACGCGTTTACAAATACTAAGAAATATTTAATAAAATATATGTGACGTTTCTAGGCAAGATGTTTTCTTGCAAATTCATAGCAGTAGTCTATTGCGCCCTATTGACTACTATGTAGGTATCTACATCTTTTCTACTTACTTCCTGTCTACCTTTTTGTGCTGTCATAAATAAATGTTTTCTCTTTCTTTCTTTCTATATCCATAAACATTTGCAATCTTTGACATTCTTTATTTTACTGCCCGTGGTGAGTAACGGGGTACCATTACACCTTCTCTGACGAAGTTGCTTGCGTTTAGTACACAATAACTGCATTCTCCCAACAGGTTGTCACCACAGAATCCGATACACCTTGCCCCGCGGAGCGCTTGAGAGCTATCAAATAATTGGCTCCCAACTTGAGGCGTCGGCGGTTAATCGGCTTAATGAATTGGTACCGTTACCGTTGCAGTGTCGAAACAGACAAGTGATTGTGGTCGTCATACTTAAGAGCCAAAGTAGTCACTTACGAAAAATATACACAGGTACTTAATTTATAGACGGCGGCAAGCCAAAACATTCCAAGCGAGCCAATAATTAATTATAGTGGCAATTATTTGCCGTATTTTTATCAATTTAAAGGTTAGCCAAAAATATATAAGGTTCGACCATCTTGAAGAGTTTTACTGGGACAAATTTACGAGTATTACACAGTTTTCTATTTCGCTTCAATAAAAACATTTTCAAACACTATAGAAGGTAATTTTTCTCGCCAAACGTCCCACCATGTCCATTATAGCGTACGTACATGCTAAATCATTCTACTTACATTACAACCGACCTGTTCTCGAATCTAAACAAAACCATGCCGAAGGAACACGGGAGCAGTTATCCTCGTTATCGAGCCCCATTGAAACACCCACCAGCACCCATTACTAAACAAGGAAGAGCACGTGGGAGTAATCTAATTTGTGCATCCTAATGAACATTATAATTATGCAACTAACAAACGCCAGTTCTGTAGGGTTATTCAGGATTTCGCAGGGAATATGCATGAATTATTTTCACACGTTTCTTAACAAAATATGGAAAATACCGTAAAAAAGATGACATAAAGTCAACACAAAATTAAAATCGACCGAGAAATACGGAAAATATAAACACTTTGAAGCAGTGATCAGACAGCGATAAGACAGAGAGATCCGATATGGACTATGACGTCATAGTACACGGCCGCCGTGCAATCTCCATATTATATTCTGTTTTGCTAGAAAGAGATAGAGATAAAACTTAATTGTCTTATATCTTGGTTATTTTTATAGTTATTCGAAAAATATTTTTTTCCTACTGTTTCTTATATGAATGAGCTTTTATTAAAGTAAATAAAAAATATCATGCATATTCCCCCCTAATAGCTATCGGCGATTCTTCAACAGCGCAAGACCGAGTTAAACGGACGGAGGCCATGATTCGTTTTGGGTCGTTGCGCCAACCCAGTAGTTAATGACTCTTCAACTAGGAATCCTAAAGTTTTTCGGACATATCACTTGGAACGACGATCCGCAACAAGATAATTTGACCCACCGCCAGCGAGTATGCTATTAAAATTGGGCGAGCATTACATTGCGAATGTTGAAAGGTCGATCGATCACACTGTACTTCGTCAGTCCGCAATGAACTGTCACTCGCCCAATTTTACACGCTTATTCGTCGGCGGTGGGTCAATTGCATTAGAAACGAGTTTGACGGCGCGGTTCCTAATTACCCTGGTGCAATTAGATGTACCGATTGCAGAATTTATGAGCTTGGCGACGCGCCAACTTGATCAATATTTGCCGGGATAATGTTTTTTGTTTTGCTTTCATTTGAAGTCCGGTGTGGAAAGGGGCAGTGACGTATTTATTGTGGAAAATCGAGTCACGAATAGATCTCTTTATGGTAATGGGGATAGACATTTTAGCCATACTCATCTACATTTCGTCGGCGATCAAAATAACAACAAATAGATTGTACTTACAGTGTATTGTGGACTACAGTGTGATGTAGGACAGTGGATTGACCAAGTGAAGGTCGCTGTAGGAAACCGCGTACCTATCTGACTGTGCCAGGCAGTCTACCAACAGGGAGAGATGGCGGGAGATCGTGCGGAGAGCTGTGTCCACCTCTACCACCGATGTGGACGCCCCAGTGTGAATACGGCCACTCTGCCAAGAGCGAAACGACAGAAAAGAAAGGCCAGAGTATTTAGTTAGTGAGTTTTAGTTGTGACCCGATGACTTTTAAGCAAAATAAAATAAAACTTTACAATACAATATTCAGAATATTCTTTATTGAACACCAAATGAAAAGATCATAGCTGTCCGTCTCTTCGTTTCTCGCACGACCTGTCACAGTCTCGCTATATTTACCCGATTGCGGCGAAGCATAAAAGGAGGATTATGTGTTTGACCTATATATATGTATGTCCGTTCCTATATCCGCTTATAACTCCTCAAAGATACACCCGATTTTGATAAATGATACATTGTTAGATTCGTCTTGATAATGCATGTGTCACTAGGTGCATTTGCAAAAAATTAAATGTCGCATAAGCACTTAAATGCGCGGTATTTTTTGCACCGCAGTCGGTTTTTTTTAAAGTAAAAATGAGGTTACAAGACAAGAAATCAAAGTACATAGAAAAATTAAATGGCACTCACCTGCGTCCAGACCAGGAATCGAACTCGGTACCACTGGATTTTCGGCCCAGCGGCTTAATTTTTCTATGTACTTTGATTTCTTGTATCTATATATGTAACATAAAAATGTGGTGTAATTTACCCGCATTAAAAAAACCAATGAAGAGAATGTTTCTTTCATATAAAATAAAAAAACCGGTCAAGTGCGAGTCGGACTCGCGCACCGAGGGTTCCGTACAAACTCATAAGTAGATACGCGAATAGTTCAAGAAAAACTGTATGTCGATTTGTTTAGTAGAAGCAAATAAGTATATGTTATGATTTTTGCAAATTTCTAAAAATCAGTGCAAGTTAGGAAAACAGTTATGTTTTCCCTGTAATATTTAGAACCTGACGTGTAATGATTCTATTTAATAGCAAGGACCATTAAATCAAGAGGACTGTTATTCTCCATACAAAATGCTGTTCCCCGAATTTACAACGCCATCTATGTATAAGCTTGGTAAAATAATTATAATATTATTTACAATTATTTAACTTTGCAAACGTGACACAGTATTTAAATTTATTTATTATTAGCTGTTTACGAACTAATTGTTACTATACTATGTTTCTTTGTTCAATTATAACATCGTTAAATGTTTAGTGTTTTAGCGCCATCTAGTTTTTTTCCCGGAAATCCCCTAGCGTGAAAAAGGCCATCGCTTAGTTTTGCTACTCTCCGCTAGATGGATTAATGGATGGATTAAGTTTTTGTAAATTTCTAAAAAAGTATTAAAGTTAGGAAGACCGTTCTATTTTTCCTGTAATGTTCAGGTTGATATTGATAATCAGTAATTATGATACATTTTTCTGATCAGTAACTTCGGAGATAATAGGGGGGGAATGGTACATAAAAATGTATAAATTAAAAACTACTTATTTAAGAAAAAAAATAAAAATGGTGTTTTAATTTACAAATTAAGCCCTTTTATTTGATACCCCACTCAATATAATAGCCCTACTTTCAATTTTAAAAGTCCCATTACGGAGCCTTTAAAAAAAAAAGTAAAAAAGGTACAAGATATTTTTTATGTCCAATAAGCTCGGGTTAGCTACTTTTAACAGTATTCCAAATTTCAAATCGATAGCATCAGTAGTTCCTGAGATATCTGGCTGTGACAGACGGACAGACAGACAGACAGACAGACAGACAGAGTCGCACCATAAGGGTTCCTTTTTTACCATTTTGGTACGGAACCCTAAAAATGAGGTTATTAATGGAAAGACTCAGGCATTTGTCTTTGTCGCACGACAATCGCACTGTTATGTTAGACGTATAGATACATACAGATACACACACATTATTATTATCCCGGTTACTAACTACCAAATTTGCAATCGACAACAGCAATTCACCGGCCATTGCACTTGCATCTTTTGAATTCGTCCCATTCATCATTCTATTTACTCAAGTGGACGGCCAAAACCACAATGAAACCCATTTTGAAATCCTAACTTCTCACATAATTATTTAATTCTACAAATTGATGCATTAGCATCTCTCTCTGGGGTCGGTCCCTCATGTCTGAGGATCGTGGTCAGCATCAGGGTTGCACCGGGCGCGGATGATCTGCCTCCACCGGTTTCTGTCCAGCGCGTCTCTTACAACCGTGTAGAACCGTGTAGAATTATTATATTAGCATTAGCAGCACAAGACCATAATTACATTACTTGAGAATAGCAGTACGGGTGAAGTATCGTCACTTAAAGACTTACGAAAAGCATATGAGGTTCAGCCATGTCGTGGAAATTTACTAGAACTTTAGGTGCTGGTCCAAAAAAAAGTTAGCCTTAACGTAAGTATGGTATCCTGGTACGCCGGGTGCGGCGTTCTTAGCTGTACCGATAAATTTGTCGCGCCATATAGAACTGGGAGGCCATAAAATTAACATTATTAGCATATTACACGTGACTCGCATCTCTATCTTATCGGCTTCCAACAAATTGTCGATGAATCTTTGGAATTGGCTACTTTGGTGAAGCAATTTCACGTATTCCAAAGCTTTAGGTAGCTTCTAATGATTTCATGAAAGTAGCTTAACTTTCTAGCTTTCTGATTAAATTAAGTTTAATTAAATGGAATAAATACAATTAACAAACGTATGAAGGAATACATTATGCAAATAACAGCTATCAGATGGTCTAGATTGTTCGCTGGTGCATAAAACAGACCATTGCGCTATCGAGGAGACATCTATGCAAGAATGCACAAAGTAATGATGAAGTTATACGTTCTAAAATACACAGAGTACGCTTCAAGTTAATTTGTTTTCTTTATCAAAGGTTTGTTTTCTTACTTTAGAAATTTAAAGTAAGCAAAATGTACTATCCAAAACGTAATTAGTTCTTCCTTATTTGGATTTTGCAGTATTTAGTTGGTATCAAATTAGAAGAATGGTGATAAGGTAGATAAATTATTACTAAGTAACAAAATAACTAAGTTCTATAAGGAAACCCCAAAAATACAATACAAATGTTACACTTTAATTTATAAGTCTCGAAAAAATAATCACAAAAGAACAAAAATTAACGGACAGAAGAAAAACAAGTAGATACTATGTACGTGCCAATGTTGTTGTGGAAAAATGTTACAACACGACAGTATCAACAATGCTTTACAGGTGTGGCGTCCAAACATTCCGTATTCCAAGCCGGAGGTATTTTGGCTGACTTTCTCATCCATAAAATTATATGTTTGAAAAATTAATTTTAGTGTCCACTCCGCTGAAGATTTTCAAGCGTTCGTTGGCGTTTACTTTTGCTACCGTCCACTTTGACTTAATCTGCACCAATGAAACTCAGTCTCAGAATAAAACTGGTCCCGATGTGGTGTCGAGATAGCGAATATAAGCGATAGAGCGCTATTCCAGCACTGTTATGTTTAATAAGTTAATCTGAATTAGACGTCGTTCCCGGGTCGGGCCAATTATACTGTCATGTCTTACATAATTCTATCTCCCATCTTGTTGTGATTGATTTCATGACGCTGTTCATTGATCCACTTGATGTACTATGATGAATGGATTACGTTTGCGTACCCTAATTTCATATGTCATAATATCTTATAGTTACATTATTTTTCTGCCCTCCGGCCGGAAAGCGTTACCTTGCCGGCCGCTGCGCTAAACGAAGATGCCGCTTTCTGGCTCCGTCGAACGGAAGAATAGTATACAAACCTTGGCCAGTAAATAAGAAAGCCTCGGCCGACAATCACATGTGATCTTGTGATTGTCGGCCGAGGCTAAGCCGAGACATTTCTTACTTTACTTGGCTTTATATAATGTACTATTTTATTATAAGCAATTTTAGCCTCAATTTCTTTCTGACAGCGTAAAGTCGTCAACCATGTTGAAGAAGAATTTAGTTTATCTGGGTTTCGCACAAATTGACGACTTTATCAACAAATTGTAAAACTAATTTTCTATCTCTCGGGGGCATGATTCAAGAGGCGTCACAACCATTCATCACTTGTTGCCATCACTGAAATTTGGCAACCAGAACAAAAAGCGTAAAAGCCCCGGATTTTGGAACTCAGAACCCGAACACGTCAACTTTTTTATTTATTTAGTCAGTATAATAAAAAAATATGTCTGCCGGAACGGAACAGAGACAAGGGGGGTGCGAGTAGGTTACCACCGTGGCGCGGCACGTGAGTCGCACTGCCGCCCAGAGGCGACCATAAAATAGATAAATTCAAACCCGGACTACAAATGAAACCCCGCCCGGACGCTCCCCGGACGCTCTCTAAACTAGGACAAATCCGAGGAAACCCGGACGGATGGCAGCCCTAGCATAGCGTCATCTCTCTTTAGCGGTTTATAAGCATGATTTTATAAATGTTTAAAAATCACAAGTTATAACTATTTTCTTTCTGGCAGTCCAAACATTCCATACTAGGCACCGCCCATTTCCCACAATGGCTTATCTAATCTAATTGAATATTATAAACCACATTCCCATTAAATCAAGTGCACAAATTTATCACAACCTTAGTTGGCATCGCCGGCGCAGAAAGTTAGGTCACGCCTTCCGTATAAAAAGGCGTATGTCAATCGAAATTAATAGTCACGAAGGCCTTTTTGTGCGGTAAAATGTCCTTGATAGTATCACAGTTTAAACCATACAGTCGACTGATTCGGGGGGCGATGAGTTCTTGAATGGTGAAAACGCACCTGAACACGTAGGGAAGGCAGGCCACCTAGGTCGATTGATAATTTGGTGAATGTTGCTGGAGTCTGATCGGAGCGGCACAGGCAGCAGATTATAGTGGCGTTCTCTGGGGGAAGTCTATGACCATCAGTGGACGTCTTTCAGCGGAGGGTGTTGATGAGGAGTGGACCAACGTTTAGACTATTGGCTAACTCACACGATAAGCGCGTTTTTATTTAAGCCTTTGGACTCGATCCCTACCCCCCGCACTATTGCCCTGGCATCGTGGACCGACTGTCTGCGCTTACACTGTGGCACCAGCTCATTAGCCTACATATACACAACGGGATTGAAGTTTGATTTAAGCTGTTTACAGGCGAGATAACTAGACCAGGAGTTATGGGCCTATAAAGGGTATTTGCACGCTGTCGGCGTCATCATTTGCTTAACTGCCTTGTATAACCATTGCGCTTGAGTCACGGTTTCACGAGGCTAAACTAGATTTTTGATAAGCGAATCAGAAAATGCATTTTTTAAGCCCTGAATTGGGCAAAATTCGCCAAATACACAGAAAACATCGGTCGAACATTGTCAAATTAAGGGTGGAAAAAAGTACTTTTTTCCACCAATAAAATTCCATGAAAATATTCCTATTTTCATGGAATTTTTTATACTTAAATTGCTTGCATTCTGAAAGTCCTTTTATCTTCAATCTCTACTCCCAATTCGGAATAATAGGTAAACCTCTACCCCAAGAGGAACCGGCGTATAAAACTCGCCAAGTATAATATTTTTAAAACAGTCCTTATATACTTATATAAATTAACAAAATCACTGATTACACATACTTAAATATAATGACGACATTTTACATTACACTGATACATGAACATGATTGAACATATACAGTAGGTACGAAGATGCTTAACATCATTCACATCCAGCATCCAGCGATCTTCAGGTCATGCAGTCTATCTTGTGAATTTGATGCTAATGGTTGGATGGCAGAAGGAGAGATCACTGATTTATTTATTATTTAAAAAAAAACATAATTATTATACTACATTTAATGCTACTTCGAGCAAGCTTTTGATTGTTGGATAGAAGTGGGACAGAAGAGCGTCGTTCAATTGAACACGAGTCATGTATGAGTGCCAGTCCTTTGACTAGCCGGCACATTAATCTAGAACTAGATATTGAATGGGACAATTAACCAGCCATGAAACCTTTATAACTTAATTAACCTAATAAAACTAAGATTATTGTATTGCTGCGGCGTGCGGGACTCGGTAACGGTGACTGCATTGGTTGGGATCTAGTATTTGCAGTGCCCATTCCATAGTGGTTGTAAATTTAATTTCTAGATTATCTGGGCTTTATTAAGCACCCATTAGATTGGACTGGGAAGTGTTAAGAGCGCAGTTATACGGTCTGAGCACAGTGCACCGATTAACTACAGTAAGTAAAGCCATTTTTAATAGACTTCAGATAAATGAGGGTCAGGCTACTAGTGCCAAATTTTGTCCTTCTGGAGGGGCTAAGCCAGCTACCAGAAAGAGCACGCGTTATGCGATAGAGAGGGATGGTCGGACGCGGTGCGTTCTGTCTGGTAGTCGGACCTGAACACCAGTATTGTTAGAAAGAGAAATTTCTGTAAGTAGTACTATTATTCTGTGTCATTACTTATTCTGTGGTTCAGAGGAGACTGGTGCACTGGCCATTTACTTCCAGATTGGGCAAATATTTTCCAAATTCAGATCTAATGATGACGACAATGCGGAATTGAAGGAGCTCCTCAAGCGTTATATAGACATATGTATAGCAATTTCAGTATTTTATAGTATCTCAGACATGCCAGAGCAAACATCTGCGATCTCGGCCTTTCTTTGTTTTACCACCCTAGTTGTGTAATGTACTATTTCACACTTTAAAAGGTTGCGAATAAAAATAATAATATTACAAGAAGGTTTCCAGCACATCACTGGGTCAGCGCAGCGGATACAACACATCAGATCAGATTCTATTTCGCCACTCGTTGCGCGGCTCAGCGCATGTTCCTGCCACCTGGGTTGAAATTAATCCTTTGGCCCTTGCCCAGCAGTGGGACGCATAGACGAAGCAAGAAGAAGAAAGACAGATGTGTTCTGCTGATATGTTGCAACAAGCTTACTGTTAGCGGAGTACTGTGGCCGCCTAAGTTATTGTAGTACTGGCGGAGGTGAAGATTTATGTAAATGTAATTATCTACTATGAAACGCAATTTAACCGCGCTTACATTACAATAAATAAATCGACCTGCTTAAATTATGATTAACTTGTCTTTTCCCGTGAGTTTGCTTGCTTAACGCAACGTTATCTGTCTTTAAGAGGGCATTTTCAGTCACATAATTGGTTTTTTGAGTCACGTGGCGTTAAACTTTTTCATGGAAGGTTACACAGATATGCCTTAAAATAATCAAGCCGGTGGAAATCGTATTCTGTGAACGCCACGCCACTGGGACCTACTTAAATTGTAAAATAGTCAAAATTGTCCTTGAAAGTTTGTGGCAACTTTCACAAGAAAGTACCTAAAACAAGTTTCAAATAACTGAAGAATTGAAGAAAATTCTCAAAATTACCGTGAGTTTATTACATTGTGATAAATAAGGAAATATCCTGTTGGTCTACTGAATGTCTGCTCCGATATTTACAGCATTTTAAAATTTAACTTGGATAAATCTGACAGTAAGTACATTACTCGTACTTTTTCATTAATTTATTTGGTCTGGGGGTTTTAGCGACTACGCTCCAAATTATATCACAATATAAAGCTAACTTCCAGTAAATTATGTCAATGTAATCAAAGTTCAAACAAATGCGCTACCACTCTGTTCTATTAGTTATGAATGAATCAGAGTGAATTATTGATTTGATACCTGCATATTAATGGGTAGATTAGAAACGAGTTAGAATAGTGGCGATCCCGGTTCGCGCCGTTTTGATTTAGTTATCCCCGATAAGCAGTTATATCTGTAGCATTTGACCGGCCTAGCTGGAAACAGAGGCGTAACCCGATTACTACCAACTTGCCTGGCATTTGAAGAAAAAAGTAAACCAAATCAGCTCCGGCTGTACCTGTGGCTGTGCCCAAGGACATGTACATGATGCCATGTCTCGAGTATCTATCAAGGTAGCAAAAATGCTCGCAAAGTATTGGATTCTCACTTTTTACACTCAATAATAGCGATTCATACGTTGTTTTTTTTAATTGAAACCATTTTTTCTGAAATCGTTAAGTAATAGATTCTATACATAGATTTTTCAAAAACATACACATACAGTGGGAAGAAGAGACAAAAATCAACTGATCATAGTTGGGAACACTGATGGCAAATGAGTTCGAGGTCAGTCTCCAACCAGATGGACTGATCAAGTGTAGGACCCATCTTCCTCCAAATTTTCTCTTGTCAGGGATTCGATGGTGCCTAGTTTATTACGCACCCAAGGCGGCAATATTAAAGACTAGCATTTTCCCGCGGCTTCGCCCGCGTTGTTCCCGTTATTGTCCCAAAGGAACTCTTTACCGGGATATAAAGTATCCTATGTTTCAATCCAGGACTTGGTCTACTTACATGCCAAATTTCAGCTTGATCCATCCAGTCGTTACCCCGTTATTAGGTAACAAACATCAAACATCCAAACATCTTCACAAACTTTCACATTTATAACATTAGTGGGATAATTATCCAGATCGCAGGTGTTTGTGGCCCAAATCATAGGATTCTTTATTACAGCCCGTGTTACATAATGTTACGTCTTCCTCGGACCAGGAAGTGGGATTTTCGTCCCGCGTAGCGAACAAAAAAAACATTTAATTACAACATCGTAATGTAGAATTCATCTCAGTCGGTACTCTTTTACAGAGTGGTCGTGGTTATGGATTGTTTGGTCCGGTTGTAGTCGCTGCTTTCACAATGTTTCTCCATCTCTCTCTATTAGCGGCATTCCGGGAACATTCTGCCACAGGACATTGCGTGACAGATTTCACAAGGTCTATCCGTCTTGTTGGGGATCGTCCACGCGGCCGCTTCCCTTCCACTCGTTTGTATCACCAGACGTTCCATCTAATGAACTTTCTGAGTGACGTGTCCAAAAATCTTTAGGATTCGTAGTTGAACAATCGACGATAGCCTTTGTTAGTAATGTAGTATGACAGATCGATTATTAGTCTTTATGACTGACACTCATAGTTTACATCTCCGGTACTTCACCGCGCGGCGTTAAACCGACTACAAATATTTACGACAAAATGAGCTCGGCATTCACGGCGCTCAATCAAGCTCATAATGCATCGCTCGCTTACACCTGGATGCGCTGGCGCTGCTTCCGCGAAGCGTACCAAGCTAATGTGGACCTTGTGGTGGGGGGACAAGGTTGAGATGGTTAGTCGAAGACGACCGCTCGCACTTGGTAGTGGGGCCATAGAAACAGAGGTCGTTACACAAACAGTTCAAGGCGTTTTAGCTAGTAGCTTTTTTATGTTGAGAAAAGGCGTTCCGGCCGGGATGGACATGACTAAATTCCAATCTTACATTGATGAACAAATATCTGATTCTAAATCTACCGGAAATGGTTGCCCGAAGTAATGTCCGTTAGCCGACTCCGATTTCAGTGGGGCGCCGCAGGATCGTTTTAAGATGACTTCCCAAGTGTTAAGTTGTCTCGCACTGCTGAGGATCGTGACTCCGCCTTCTAGTTCTTGGTGTGATCTCTCGGCTTCTCCCTGTTGGTTGCTTTGCGGAGAGCATTGCTCGACAGGATATCTTTGTGGTCGGTATCTGGTCACACTATCGCGTTCGACTTTTTTGCTGTGGTATAGTGCCAACCACTTTTCGCATCATCACATCAGTCTTTCCAATTGGCTAAGGTCTCGGCAATCTAAATGACGTGAAGCACACGTTGAAGGTACGTGGTAGATAATTTTGGACGATGACGATTACGTATATATTATAATTTTCCACCAGTATAGTAGTCCGCTACTGGCGGTAGGCCTCTTCAATAGCATGCAGAGAATATTTTGCGATCACACACATCCCCTAGCCAACTTGCAAAAGAAGACCGCTACTCCCCTGAAGGAAGGCATGCTCAGGTGTGTACCTAAAAAAGGCAGTGTTGCCTTTGCCGATTCGCGGTTTCCATTCAAGAACATGTGTCCAATGGTTGTGCCGGTTCTATTCTTATATGGGCTTATTACAAATATAGTATTTTAATGAGTGTCTAATTTCCTACATGAAATCTCTAACCGCCCATTTTATGGCCCCTTTCACACTTGATTAATCGCGCCTTATTTGACACGAGAGCTGAAAATTTGCAGCCAAGTACTTCGATACATCTTGATATCGTTAACCATTAAATCTCCCATGTATCGAATTTTACACCCTATTTCATGTTATTAAGGTTGAAATTCCCGAGTAATTGAATTAGAGCTTTAGACGTTTTGCTTTAAGGACGCTGATTTAAACAAAAGGTAAGACAAAATAGGGTTCGGTTAGCGGTCATAATCATAAATGTTAATTTAATTCCTTCTTTGGGAATGAAAATGACGAGATTTGATCGTCAATTACGCCGGCGGATTGAGTGAGACATTAACTGGAAGAGATTGAGTACTTACGTAGTTACTTTGTAAGCGGGCTTATTATAGTTGGAAGTGTTTCCATACTTACCTGAAAAAGAAAAAAAAGTTCAAATTAGTATTAAAATTGTATAAAATCGAGTGCCGAGAAAAAGAGAATGCTATGGACATTAGATAGCTATCGTTTTGAGATCTGTTTTGTTTAATTGTTTAAAAAAATGTGCAATACAATAGTAGTACATAGGAATACAACATTAAATTTTGGATAAAAAAGTATGCCGATTCTTAAGTATTTAAATATGTAAATTGATATGAGTAAGGATATTTCATTATGTTTGATAAGGGACCTAGTATGATGATAAGGGGCAGTTGTGTTACAAAACATTGATTCTGCAAATAAACTTTTATAAGTCTGATTCTAGTCAACTAAGTATCAAGTATTTTCCATCAACGGACGCCGCACTGTCAACATCTCCAGCTTCTCTTGAGGATACCTCGTCGAGAGGCGAAACACGTGTCGTTATGTTATTTTGGTGGTGCTTTGTTATATTGATTTGCATGTTCTTTTTAATTTTGCATGTGAATGAATGAAAAAATATGCAAGTTATTATAACGGGCTAGCATTTGACGGTCTTTAACATTTAATGCGGCTTTAAAATATCGTAACAAACATCTTCCCATAGCGTTACATGTATCTATCCCCTTTAGTGCGACAATGACACTGAAAACGCACGACCGGCAGACAAACGCGCGTATGAATACTGAATATGCATGTGAGCTGGATTCCGGGCCCCTGACACGGTTCCACTCCTAATGACAGGCCCTGTTCTATTACCTGTTGAAACTGTACCTAATATACCTACATACCGCAGTCTAAGGGGCTATGATCCCACTGTAAATTTCTGCTTTGAAAAACATGAGATTCGCCGCATCACCTCTTCAGTTATCTATTTAGCCAACTAAACTGGAGTTTTCCAAAAATCGAGTATACAGTACTCTCAAAGGTCGGCAAAGTATAGAAAGCTCCTCTGTTGTTGCATATGTCTATGGGCGGCGATGGCCACTTTCCATCAGGGGTCGTCAGACGCACAGTATAATAGCAGTATTTTTTTTCCTACAAAAGGTACATCGCGCGCTTGAATGTGTGCGCGCCGTGTACGAACGCACTACAAGCAAAGAAATAAAAATGCGTAAGAATGCTCCAGTATGAATCACACTCACATATACGTGCTATTACGCGTCTGTGTGAATACGTGCCACGCGCTCCTAAACGGCCGAAGTTGGACTACTTGTTCGTCTTTATACTATGTCAGAGGGTAGTCTTATTAGATCAAGAGGGTCATTCGTTTGCCTGTTATAGGTGGCAAATATAAAAAACCGACTAGTGCGAGTCGGACTCGCTCACCGAGGGTTCCGTCCGTACCAATTTGTAGGTACATATATTAAAGTACCCTATAAATTTATATTCCCTTAGTAAGTCTATATTGTTTATGATTTAATTATAAAATGTATAATTATCAGCGTCCGTACCAATTTGTAGGTACATATATTAAAGTACCCTATAAATTTATATTCCCTTAGTAAGTCTATATTGTTTATGATTTAATTATAAAATGTATAATTATCAGATTTTACCCTACACTTTTAGTATAAGACGGTATTAGGTACTTGCCAAATTTCATGGTTCTAGGTAAGAATAATCCCTATAAATTTTGAACTCCTTGAGAGAATGGAAATATACGTTTTTGCGGTATAAATGGCCGTATCTTTGTTTTACGTTAGCTTAGAATTTTGTTTTTTTTTTCACAGCCTCAAGGAGCCGTAGATCTCAGTATAAGTATGGTTTCATTTTCAACTCGATACCTCCACGCGTTACCGAGATAATAAAGGGTCTTGACAGATAGATAGACGGACGGACAGACAGACAGACGGACAACAAAGTGATCCTATAAGGGTTCCGTGTTTTCCTTTTGATGTACGGAACCCTAAAAAGAGGAAACCACGGCCCGCGTGTGGTCTTTAACTTATAAATATAGCAAAAGTTACGTGAGAAATAACACGTATTATATTATTTTCAGCAGAAAGAGTTAAAACTATTGTTTTTAAAGGCTCGGGTGACACGCGGCGGGGGCTCGAGTGGATGTTGCGACATTGTAACTTTTCTGAAAATAAACGCATTTTAAAGAGAAATGTGTTTTCAGACGGTGTGCTATTGCTTCTGTTTTGGCATCAAGTAGGTCATCATCATTTCAAATGCTGAACGCAGGCCTCCTCAATAGTCAATAGATTTCCACATAGGCTGGATAGAAGCGACCCGCATCCAGCGAGTCCCCGCAACCCTAACCAGGTCATCGGACCACCTTGCGGGTGGCCGTTCCACGCTGCGCTTGCCAGTACGTGATTTCCACTCGAGAACCTTGCTGCCCCAACGGCCATCGGTTCTTCGAGCTATGTGCCCTGCCCATTGCCACTTCAGTTTACTTACCCGGTTTGCTATGTCGGTGACCTTAGTTCGTCTACAAATCTCCTCATTAGAGCAAAGTTTACGTTATTTTTCTTCGGGAGCAGCAAAATGCCGCTGATGTTTTTTTAACAAATTCTCTTCTCTTACGATTGGATTTGGATTCAGTCCATTCAACTTTTCAGTAGGTACATCAAGTTGATTGTACGATGATATGATCGCGTTGATAACATTCGGAATGATATTTATTTACTGTAAGATTAAACGCAAACACTATATTTTTTACGTCACACCTGGCCATAAAGTGCCAATAACCGCCTGCTACGCATGCGGAAAATCCCACTTCATGGCCTGGGGGAGACGTAAAATTTTGTACTTACCACGGGCGTTAATAAAGAAAGTCTCAGATCGCATATTTATAGACATTTTTTGTTTTACCGCCCTACATAAGTAATGTACCTACTATACACCACGAATATCAGCATAAATAATAAAACGACCCAGGAACGTGTGATAACTGGCATTTCAATATGCTGTGACAGTTTGTATGAGAGGGTAGACGGAAACGAGCGTAATTGTATGTGAATCACAATAATTATGTACTAATTATTATGTATACATTAATTGCACGTAGTTTGCATGATCGATAACCACTGGCGCCATAGTAAACTAATCGATTACAGGCTTCCCAATATGGATCGCTCCTGTTTTAATCGATTAAATTTTAATTGAAATATGGTTTGTTTATTATGTATTTTAAATGTATGTTAAGCGTGCGATGATTGATAGTGCTTGATATACTGTTTAGTTGAGAGACAAATTTTCATTTATCATTTCAAGGTGTGTGCCCAGAATACGAATGTAAATTTAGGCTGAGTATCTACTTTACAAGTTCGACGTCAAATTCATCCTTAATATACAATACAATATACTTTATTGTGCACCAAAATAAATGATCATATGTGGGCGAAACTAACCACAGAGTGGGTGCCGCAGATGGCGACGACGTGGTAAGCCGCGGCGAAGATGTCGGGACGACCTACGTTATTCTTAACGGCTGGGTTAGAATTTGCTCGGAGCCGAGACGGTTGGAAACCAAGGGGCCTTTGCCCAGCAGTGGGACACGATGATAGGCTAGTAAAAAAACTAACTTATATCTAAAATAGTATATGAAATAGTAAACAACAGGCAACAATATAATATGTAATGTAAAGAGACATTCCACTTGCCCTCATCATTTTGTCAATATCAACACTCAACAGATTTCAAACTTATAGGGCTAGGTATTCACGGAAGACCGTGCCTGTTTACCTGTGTGAAGACCGTGACGGCAAAATAGAAGTAAGAAAAGGCAGAGGTAGACCGAGGCGTGCGTTTCTGGATCAAGCTAAAGAGAAAATCAATGTGACGTCGTATCAGGAGCTCAAGATGGTAGCAGAAAAGAAATCGGAATGGCGGTTACTCGACCGACAAGAGCCTCTTAAATTTATGATGATGATGTGTCCTACAAAAAAAGTTCTACAAAGTAATTAAAAATGCCATTCTATTGAGTCAGGATCCTCTAAATTAAACAGTATACATGTGGATAGGATAACTATACGTTTGAAAAATAGTTCTAGGCTGAAAATCCACAGAATCCACAGTAGGCACACAGTGCTACAAAAGGGCGTAGCCAAGTAATGTAAAGAGACATAACTCCACTTATCCCCATCATTATTTATCAATATCAATAGATTGGCGCCGATCGTATCGCAAATAATGACTGGCATTACAGTCTCATGAATTGCTGATGTGGCTTATCGCCGAGGATACTCCACCGATAAATTACACGCGGATTATAAACATTTGCATATCATTGTACATATTTACTTATGGTTTAGTGTTAGTTGAGTTACTGAAGCTTTCAGTATGCTTGATCATGTTAGTTGCACAATTTGGTATGTTTGTGAGTATTTAAGAGTATTAAGGCCAAAAATAGGTTCAAGTTCCAGAATAATATGGGATTTTTTTCAGCCTTACCCGTCTTTATGTTTGTTGACAATTTTCAGATTTGTTTTCTGAACTGCCATATCATTTCCTTCCTTTTACCTACTTGCATCGTTATAATTAGACGTTTCGCGTCTTCGTGATGCATCAGGTCATTATCAAAACAATTTTGACGTGATGCTTGTTCCAAAACTCTCGATTTAATGGGCTATGATGAAATAATACTAGTTGTCTCGAAACTATTTCATTTTACCAACATCCGTAGATACCTACATCAGTAAATGCGTCAATATCATGCTTTAATTTCTGAAATTCTGAATAATGCATGTCAGCCACAAACGAGATATGCTTGTTTACCGACCACACAATCCATTCATCTGCCATAGATTTCTACAAGTATTTTTCAAGATCTGCATAAATTTCAATAACATTTCCGCATATTTTCAAACGTGCATATTTCATATCTAATGTAGACCTAGTCTTAATGTATTTAAATGTTACGAATATGGACAATGTTTACACTGGAACCAGCAAAAGGGATTTATGAGGTTTTAGCACGCAAGCATAAAAGTTGATTTGCTGGATTCTTTGGTTACGGTTTTGGCTTCGGGCTGTTTGTTTAATGCCATTTCGACTTGATAGTCCGAGAATGTTAAGTTAATATGTTTAGCTAAATCTGTCGATGCATAATGATTAATTCCTTGCTGTTTCTCTTGGAGTAAATAGGGGTTTAGGCTGAATATATTAAACTCAACATAACTTCGCGCCGACAAAATATATTTCTATAACATAAAACGCAATTCAACCAAATTTGAACAAAACTATAGATGTCACTATAGTCCATTTTGAACGCTTTTGTCGTATGTGTGGAACCGACCGACTGGAATCACTATAAGCCGTCTGCGTCTGTCTAAGCCGCAATGACAACATAATTAAATCAAAGAAGATGAATCGGCAAGCTGCCACTCATTAGCTAAGACACTTCGTCCAGGAAACGCATGCAAAATGGCGTCCATCTCAATAAACTTAGCACCCAAATGGATGCTAATGAAGTTCGCGTGAGAATGGCCTGAGAATCGAACATGGAATGTCCGGAGTGACGGACGGCTGACGGGGGACATCTATCTCGCAGATCAGTTTTTTACTGTCTAATAAGGATTACGAGTAGAACGTCTAGTTGGGCGTTAGACGACACCTATAGTAGACTTATTAAAGTAATCAACACACGCATAATGCGAGTGAGCTTAGGTAAAATGTGTTTACCCTTAGATGCATATCATGCATATGGGATCAAAAATGATACTTCTGAAATGACACAGGCAGAAATCATCTTAACGTCAATTTCAAATCTTGTCAAACAGATCACCAAATTTCAAATTGACGTGCATTCGCAGTGGCTTAGCGTGGGAACCTTTTCGCGTATATAGGCTGATGATGATGATGATGTTAGTAATCTATTTAAGCCGTCCGTACACACATGCAACTTTTGTAGGGAGAAAAACTACCGTATACCGTGACAGCAGTGTGTCATCCTAAGGAAAGTCTAATCCATAACCAACCAAGTTTCATGAAAACATGGAACAAATCTCACCGTCCCACATGAACTAGATAACAGTAGCCGATGTTACTGTTACTCCATGGGTTCCAGGAATATAAATGATGATTTACGGGCGGGGTCGAACCGGCACTCGTCAGCTAATCCACAATTAGCCAGGCCAGGATTAGACGCGATGCCGGTAGGATTCAGGTCCTGATTTATTTGAAAGCTAATGCTTGCTACGTTAGTTTTCCGTCATACTACTAGGACTTAAGCTCCTGCAATATCAGTATTGACAGTATGAAAATACATACATCCGCAAAGAAGGTTTATGTAAAGTCCTTAACCCCCACTGGGCCACCTATGAGAGTAGGCCCATGCCCAACATTGGGATGTATGTAAGGCTGATGAAGTGATGATGGATAAAGATATCACTATTGGAAACAATAATTACAAACTTCATTGCGATTGTTTCTTTTCTATTTGTTTGTACAACCGTCACGCAAAATGAATACATACTCGATTTTCTTTTGGAGTTACATTTCCTGTACGTGTCGGTTACTGTTGTTATTAATTAACATTTTCTTCATGAGTTTCTTATCGTATCATGATATTTAAGAGCTTGGGTCGTGTCCGTGGAGTAATTTCCAGCTCAATCTACCTACATTCTGCCTTTTCTTTCACTTCTCTATACGATGAAACATTTATTTTATCTTTTATTTGCTCCATCTTCATCTTCAAGAGTTTCTTAAATTCTTATATTTCAACAAAAGTTACAAACAATATTTTCATTTCTATTTTGGTAAACTTTGTCTGCGCCTAATTATTCAAGCACTAACTCAGCCTTACACTAATGCTGTACCCGGGAGCGCCCCATTTGTCAGCAACTCACTGTATCGATCATAATAACGTAATAAATACCACTGTATTGACACCTTTAAGATAATTGTTATTTATGCAGCGCAGTTCCACGTAGTTACTCCTAATATTGCCGTCGCAACTCCCAATCCTAATAAAATGTAAGAGAGAAAGGGATAGAACGAATGTTCCCATTTTTTAACAGTTCCCTGATATTTATTGGGTGACAAGTGCCAGCTGTGAACAGAAGTGACCTGATTGTGTCGTCAGGTCGTTATGGGAGATTGAATAATAGCTACCATGTGAGCTTGCGGTACTAGACCACACAAATTGTGTGAAACCCTGACATCTGTGGGAACCGAAAAGCGAGGTTGCCCAGGCTCTGATTTACAGGAGACGTTCGGAAATTTAAAATAGATCAAGAATATGCCTGCAACTTCTCATTTCGCAGATCCTCAGTTGTTTAATTATGCTTAGATGGCATAACTTAGTGAACGATGTCAGTAAAATGCTTAGAAGTTCTGACTTTGTCACCATGGGGAGCGTCCATCAATGTTTCACAAGGGAGTATCACTCTAAACCGCCTGCAATGCGCATACCACTACTTAGATGCCATTTATAAATTATATTAAATGCTGTTAACGTTCATATTTATAAGCAACAAATTAATCTTTTGGAATAAAGTTACCTTGAAGTTCGCGTATCGCGATAGACTCAGTGTCTATTCCTGTTTTTGTATGAAGAGTGAGTCATCTCGTCATCTGGTTATACTTCTAAAAATCAGTATACATTTCGGAACTTAAGTCTGCAAAATAAGATTCGTAATCGTACTTTAAATCGTTACCGTATTTTTTTTAATAACATTACAAACTCTTACAATTAAGACGCGTTACAGAAGAAATTGTTGGAGGTTTAAACGTGACGCGAATGTTTCGCACGCTCACAACATTGCAATGGTATATTCCTAATAGTAATCTACTTAGTTACACCAGCAATCACACATCATCGTCGGCACTAAGATAATCTATTTTTAGTACGTTGTTGAGTATTAAAAGTGGTAATTACGTACTTGTCTGTGCTTTAAGAGTAATTTTTTATCGGCACGAACGGAAACTGATACTAATCTATACCAAAATTTTCCGTTAAGTGCTGATTAACTGTGATTGACGTGGAAAAGGAAGGCAAAGAGGGCTACAACCGAGTGCTCCACATACCGACTAAAGCGGGCATTATTTACTCATTGTATAATAACATTTGGGCTAATAACGATAACAGCAGGAAATCGGGAGCTTGCGAAACCGGCCATGTGTTTGTGTTTAGTTTTGGCATTCTGGATTGCGACTAAATACAGGCTTTCCTTTCTGTTTTAGTTTACCATAACTGCAGCATTATTTATCACTACATAGTATAAAACAAAGTCGCTTTCTCTGTCCCTATGTCCCTATGTATGCTTAAATCTTTAAAACTACGCAACGGATTTTGATGCGGTTTTTTTAATAGATAAAGTGATTGAAGAGGAAAGTTTATATGTATAATACATGCATAATATAATAAAGAAACACCGTGCGAAGCCGGGGCGGGTCACTGGTTTATTATAAGAATCTTTTACTTAATTCTGCCCTTTAGGCAAAGTACTAATCTTTACTGGTATGGTTTAAGTGCGGCAATAGGAATTTGACCAATAATTAAGATTGTATTTTCTAGAAAAAAAATGGTCTATAATCTTAATGGTAGACGGTAGGCTACATTAAGCAAGAAAATGAGGTCGCATTTGAAACAATAAAGCCTGAAATGGCCAAAGTCAAATATTTCGGAGTGTTTCTATCGCAACTATAAGAAACTTAATTAATGCATACTGACCCCTAATCTCCTCTCAATATATTTGCAACTTAGTAAGCACGAAATCTTTACACAGACCGTTTTCAGCTAGCAGTGGCGTGGCGTAAAAGATAACCTTGGGTAAGCCGGTGCAGATTTGGCGTACATTTTCCTTAAGAGCTGCAGAATAAGGTGGTCAAATGCCTGATATTAGGCAAGCCGGTAGGAATCGAGTTCTTTGGACGCCACACCACTGTCAGCTAGGCACACTAACCTTGGTTCGAGTGCCCTAGCACGCCAAGTGCTGAGGTTCAGCTGCGGCTACCTACCGCCATGCAATCCGACTGTTGTTACAGCCTTAAAGGCTGATGATGAAGTGATCAAGCATAAAAAATAAACTGTCCACTGTGGTCCTATGTTTCCACTGACAACCATTTACCCAAAGATTTATCCTTATCCCAACACTAAATAATTTCACGTTAACAAGCCACCAGTAATTTCCGCACACGATTTGTTAATAAACTTATAACGTGCCCTTTTACATACAAGCTCGTTATACGCGTTACCTGCGCACGCGCACTAATAGGGTCCAATTATCGTGTCATTACCGTGATAGCGCCTATCATTATGCAAAAATCGCACTAACGGCTTAGCACCGGATGCATATTTAGGTTAACTTTTAGCTGGTGTTATAAGTATTTTTGTAACACTTTAGGTCGAAATTGATCGATAGTTTAGATAGGAACGTACTGTACATATATAGTCTAAGATTAGTCATGAGTCATGAGTAAGTAACATTTTATTCAGTCTTATAACTCTTAACTGTGTGTAATGAAATAGAACTGTATATTTTGCAAAAGTGTACAATAGGCGAAAATATGTCAAGTAGCGTACATAACGTACAATTAGTAAATAATTTGAGATTGAATGTACTAGAAGAGATAAAATCTGCTGTGGGTAATCCATTGCATTAACGTACCAGAAGTGCCACGAATCGGACGAGATGGTGAGACATCGTGAGGCAGGCAACAACAGCCCCCAACCCTGCCCAATCATGATGACTACGACTGTTGTCCCAAAAGCGTAACGAAAAAAAGAAGACTAGAAAAGTAATGTATAAAATGCTAATAAACAAATTGAGCAATTTTGCTTATCACTAGAGGTAGGCTTGGACTTACGTGGTTGCGAATCTGTTTGCAAGTTTGCTTCCGTGAAATTAGCCTCAAATCCTCGTATGGCGCAATTTGTACGTAAAGGCGCTATCGATGAGTACTCTTCAATTGTATGGGGATTTGACTCAGGTTAAACGGCTGCTGTCACTTTTGGCTATTTACCTTTGTCAGGATATTGGAACGTCGGCAATGTGGTTCAGAATGGGCACAGAATAAATTTGGCAGGTTGAAAATCGGCGCAGCGAAGACATGAATTCATCGGAGCATAATGCTGAGTCGGTTTCTTTTCTCCTGTGGAGTTATTTTTTATTGGTTGACTGTATTCTGTTCTTTAAGCTTGAAAATAATGATATTTGTCAATGTATTATTATGACATTTGACTTGTCTGTGTAAGCAATCATCAATGCAAATAAATGATATCAATAATTGACTGTTGACTCAAATACAGGAAGTTATTTTCTAGGCACGGGTTGAAGAACTCAGATGTTGGCGATGACTCGGCATTTTATTGAGATCTGCACGTTTCTACCTAGCCTGTTTTTGTCTAAACTAGATCTTAGGAGCAACGGCCTTGTTCGTGTAGTTTTCAAGCCAATTTACCTGAATGGATGAGTCATAGGTATTTCAATTAATGTTAAAGTGATTTCTTTGAAAATACTTCGAAAATAATTCGTTACCATCGTGTTAGAGTAGATAATATTTGTCAGGCTAAGGTAAGGTAAACATTATCGACTACTATCGACACTTATGTTGGTAGTAGATATTTATTTCGTTTTTCTTTTATAAATTGTGGCAACACTTTTCATTCTAGTTCCCCCCGCCAAAACCGTTGTAGTTAGTTGCCCTTCAAATTTCGAACTGTGCACATCTTTCGTCTCATAGCAATTTTCTAAACAAGTGATATTTAAAGCTACCACTACTTCGTACTTTCGTAGTCCTAGTGTTTTCATACAAGTGTGTTGGAGGCTGCCGGCGAAACCCTGGCGTAAAGTTGAGGCTAAGTAGCGGCGCTTTAAGGTAAAGTCAACAGCTGATCTAGTCTAGGGACGTTGAAGGCTGCACCGACGGCGGGTTGCTGCTCTAGCCCGAATTCTGTACCACAGAACCAGGAATCACAGGTTAGACCACCAAACACCACTCCGTTTTATTTTTAATTTAGTTATTTAATCGGCCCTTTTGCCAAAACCCAATATCTTGGCTCCCGTAAACCCTTGTCGCACTCTCTCGACAAACATACAGTCCATTTCTTTCGTTAATCGCACATTTTTTGGTCTATATATATAATTTACGCTACGCGTACGGAAAAAGCCGCTTTCTGGCCAAGTGAAGACATAAAATTATTTACACAACACACCTTTCTTTGTTGTACCACCCTAGTTGTGTGATGTACTATTATCTATCTATTCGGTCTGTATCCACACACTGTTGGCTCAAGGTTTCGCCTTAATCGGACCTGAGCCAGCCTGATCTGCTGCTTATTTGCTGTGCAGAAGATATCGCCTGACCACCGCGCGCAAGTTTTTGTGTTTGGCAATAACCAAAACATGCGAAAACCTTACATGTACAAAACTTAGGCATTTGTCCTATAGGTAAAAACTTAACTAAAGCACCTGTTGTTGCATGTAGTAGTAGTAGTAAAAAATAAATAAAAATAAAAATAAAAATAATTTATTCAATAACTTAAGTTGAGTTACAATATCTGTGCTGGTGCCTCTTTTTAAGTATTCTAGATACTTGTGTTAAGAGAACACCGCTCTTCCACATGTGGTTACTTATAGTAATAGTGGTGTACATGACCACCTTCGCTGACTGAGAGCCAAACTCAAGAGAGGTAGTGGTATTGGGAATAGGGCACGGGAGTTTTGAGCCAGCGAAAGCCGTACATGCTAAACATTTTTATAAAACAAAATAAATTAAGTAGGTAAAATATTACATATAGACAAATTATCATCAAAGGGTAACTTAGGTACTAATACAATTTTCTTTCATTGAATGCGCGTTTCTCTCTCTCCCTCTCTATGTGTGTGTGTGTGTGTGTGTGTGTGCTACAAGTAGTGTACGCAATTTACACGGTACTTATGTCCTTTTTCTAAAATGGAACGTCAAACTGTCTATACGGACAGGTTACTACAACATGCAACAGGTGCTTTAATGACTTCATTGACGGAATAGATAAAAAAACTTTTTTTTATCTATTCCGTCGGCGATTGCTGGATCCGGAATGGTCGACTGTACCTCGTTAAGCCGCAATGAATTGTTACTCGCCCAATTTAACTCGCTTACTCGCCGGTGGGTTAACTGCCTAAGCCTACTACAAGACAAAGCTAGCTTAAACAAGCTAATTCCAATAAACGGTCTTAATAAATTAAATTCGAGCACTTAATCTCCACAAATACATAAATCATTGAATCAACTTCCTGCTATAACTTAGACGCGCGAACCCACGAAAACGGTGTCCCCACTGGCATAACAAGCGATAAATCAAGTATAATAAACTCACTTACATCACTTGTACGCAAAAAGGCAAACACTCGTAACTACTGAGAAGCAGAAATATATCACAAACTTGCTCGTTTTATTTTTCAGCAACCGTGCGCTTCGAATCACTTAATCGAAGTTGACCAGATTTTAAAGACCTATCAGTTATCGGTGATTGTTGGAAGATAAAGCTCTTTAAGTTTCGGTGGGTAATCGAAGACGACCAGCATTGGAAGCACTGCAGCCTTATGTGGGTGTTGGAAAACAAAGCTCTTTTCTTTCTGGTGGGGTTGTAGTTGAAGCACGGGTGGAGTATTCTGGATTGAAAGACCACCGACTGAGTTAATTTAAGATCGGTAGGTATTGTATGATTGTCGAGCTTAATATTTTCTATTTTCGCGACGCCTTTTGATGAACATTATTTAGTGTTTAACCTATTTGGTTACAATAGAAACAAAAAAATACCGATTTCGCAGTCTACATAGTCCTTGCGTTCTTTACGATATTTCAAGCAACATTAGGAGCAACACAAACTCGCCCATCGGCCTGTAACGACGAGATGTTTTAGTCAATGTGGAGTGTCGCTGTCGCATCGCTCGAATGGGGTTATTATATCCTTAGTTAATATTCGCCAGAATCCTACGGCCCGGCTCATAATTGGTTTTATAGCGTGTGTAGTGAAATACAAGAGCAAAAATCACGATTTCAGATTGAATTTAGGCAAGTTAGGGTGTTGTTTAACGCAACATTTTCGAATGAAAAATAAATAAAATACATGTAATTTTCTTTTGGTATGTAATAAAGTATGATTTTATTGTATTGTATTGTTGTCAACTAGTTGTTAATTTGTTATTAAACCACATTAGTCCTGAACTCATCAGTAACATCAAACATCAACTCCCGTCTTACATCATAGAGAAATTAGCCTAAATCGATGAGCGTTTCAGACATAGGTATAAGGCTGCATTTCCACTAGAACTGTGCGAGGTAGCGGAGCAGTTTGCTAGGAAAAAATCCACCAATCAACGTACCTAGCCTCACTCAGCGCGGCCCGGCATTGGAGGATTTTCTGATCCATCATGGTAGAAACGCAGGCTAAGGGCTCTTAAATTAAGTTCGTCAGTCCCACGGCCCATTAGCACCCAATCTACTTGTCTTCCGTCTTTGTCACCGCGCTTGTTTTGCACGAGACAGAACTATTTCTGTCTTGTCTGTTGTGTATAGTCGGTGGGATATAAATAGCAGGACTATTCCTGCTATTTATATCCCACCGACTATGATGTACGACGTTACGGAATTCGGACGGGTGAGGAGCAAAAATGTGGGAAATGGGTATTAATAGATTTAATGGACCAGTTTAAGAGACAAGTTCTTGTCAAAAAGTGTCAGTGATTCATTTTTATATCAATATAGATACCGCGCTTTCGAAATAAAAAAAATCCTTTCTATATGCAACTCTTCATCTCCTAAATAACCATGGGCGTATTTACCCTAGGGCCAAAGGGGCCATGGCGCGGGGCGGCAGACTGCGAGGGGCGACCAGCGTGGGCCATGAGGGGCGCCGCGAGCCCCACGCTCAATTGAAAACTCGAGGCTCTGTAGGGCGCCGAACTTTATTAGCCCGGGGCGCTAAATTTCAAGATACGGCCTTGTGAAGAACATGTGTTTCAAATTTCATCACACTATCGGCAGTCGTTTACAAAGACTGTATGTTATCTATTAGTTTGAACACGGAAATGTGTAGATGAAAATATTTGAGGCTCACTTCGATTTTCTATTTAAATTTACATCTCTTTTTACAAATCTGACCCCATCAGCACCAAGTGCCCTGCAGACTGGAGCAAAAACCCTGATCCAGGGATTGAGACGTCACGCTTTGATCTGTCGGTCTGTCGGCGTGTGTGGAGCGCTTTTTGCGGGTCCTGGGTGATTAGTGGAGCTTTGCAGGACACAAGATATAGGAGAGAGCGGGAGCGAGTATGGAGTCAGTACTTTCCGACTAAACTTTGTATAGGTACACACACAGGCAAGGCAAGCCCTTGAACATGTGGTGAGTTTTTTGCAGGTTCTGAGAGATTAACAGGATTTTTTCAAATAACCGAGTCGCAGGAGAAAGTGGGTGTAAGTTCGGCAGTCCTATCCGCCCGAAGCTTGTGGCAAGACCTTGAAGGTGTGGAAGGTATTTTCCATGTTAAGAGTAATTAGGTAAGTAGCTGTGCGCAGGTCTCGCCTGTTCTAGAAATACGAACTGTACAATGATATTGCATGAATTGATCTCACCATCTTCACACCGGATACATAAGTTGTGGATATGTGGATAATTTGGTTCTATACGATAACTTCCCACCGTATAAACTTACGAACAATTAGGTTACATGTTTGTTATTAGCAAGGTACCAGACATTTCATACACAGCAAAATGTTAATAAATAAACTATGAATAATAATCTTTATGTAGGTATGTGACTAATTGTATTAGATTAATATTCATGATTAATAAATCTCAAACTTCATAAACAATACAAAATGTACATATTCAATATCGCCTGGCGCCTGTGACTTGCATCCTACTCTTAAGCGTATGCCATGTTTTGATTAATAAATGCCAACTGGTTATTAGCGATACATTACTAATGTATTACTTTTGCTATTATTATAATATAACTGCGTTATTATGAAGTGATGATATTGGATGGAATGCGATATTTATCTAGTTTCAGTATTTGATGAGCATCTTCGTCGTGTAGTACCTGGCTTATGGTACGGCTACGCGCATCGCGATAACGCTAAGGTTCGTGTTGGCATCTCTTTCTCTCACATACAAAAATAACGAGACACAACACGAATCTTCGCGTTATCGCGATGTGTATGGCAGTAGTGTTAGGATCATGCTACCCTACAACAAAAAGGTGCAACTAACTTACAAAAAAATATACTTGTCTATATGCATCTATTTACGAGAAACGCTGGAAATTATACAAGCATTTTTTCTACGTTATTAGCCAGATTATATATATTAGGTATAAATAAGCCATAACAAAGAGAAAACTTTTTGGCGGTGTGAGTAAGAGCCTCCGCAGACTACAGACCTAAAGAATCAGACCTGTAAAGGGTTATTCTTCAGAAATATGTCTGCGACTTATTCCTCTGTCTCCATACATTTAGTATGAAAAAGGGCCAGAGGAATAAGGTGACGGCAGACATATTTCTGAAGAATAACCCTAAAAGAGCCCTTCTTGCAAAAAAATAGACAATGATTTGATTTGAAAACAAATCAAATCATTGTTTATTTTTTTGTAAGTAGGGCTCTTTTCATTTTATCGGCCGATAGTTTAATCGGGCTGCTAATCAGTAATGAACTTGTAAGAAAGTGCGCACCTTACACCGATTTGGAGTTCAAACTGATTAACAGTTAAATTAACGATTAAACTATAAATAAACCGACAAAAAGTCGGTTGTCAGCGAGGATCTAAAGGAAGAAAGCTAAACAATTTTTTCCTCCCTTTAAAAATATGCTTAATCAACTATCAACTGCTAGTAATTACCAAAACAGCATTCTAACCAGCCCTAAGCCCGAATTATTACTAGATTACCGGTTAAAAAACTATGTCAACCGACTTTTCCATAAAGGGGGTTATGGTGAACCGGCTATTTTTACACCTTGGAGTAATTTCCGACAATTTATATGCAAAGTGGTGCTTAACGGGGTTGCTATATTAATCGATTACTACGTATATGTAGTTACTTATCAAAAGAACATATTTCTAGTTTGGCGACAATTAAAATTGAACCTTGTTTTTATAACGTTATGATTGAATTTAGAAGTAGATGAACTGGAATTATGAGCTCTTTTTAAAATACTATATTTGACTTTGACAAGCCGCGGGATGTTAAAATTGGTTGGATATTAATCGAATTCTCGGGATTAATGAGGTTTGAAGTAGCCTGATTATGTCTTCCGGCAATTGGTATTGAATTTTCATTTGGTATTTGATCAGATATCAATATATTACGAATATACACAATAACATACCGGATGCCGCCCCGTGACTTCGCCTGCTTGTGTTTCCAATTTTTTCATCCCCCACTTGAACCCTGTAGGGTTTAGTTTAGAAAAAGTTGCAATTTGCGTCCCCTAAAAGATTTTTATTTTCATTCGTGTTCCAGCAAATATAGCAGCAAGCGGTGATGATCACAGTTAACTTCTATTATAAACGATAGACGGTATCAAGGCTACACATGATTTAATCAAAAGTTGTTGTAACTCGATAATCTATCGCAGTAAAATACGCCTTAAAAATGCCTAAAATCGACCCTAAAGAACAAAAGTGTTTCAAATTGCACTCAATCCGCAGGGGTTTGGCTGTATGTTTTCCGTCTGTTTTTGAACAGTTTTATTTAATTTGACTACGAATATTTGCTTGTTACAGATAATTTCGAATTGATTTAGGGTCTGACGATGAAATCAGGAGGAGGTGACTAATCGAACAGCTAATTATGAAAGAAAACTGTTTAACTAAAAGTATTTTGTATGCTATCTACTTGTTTAAGTGCAATCTACCTATTGCACGATTTTACGTCTAGGTTCAACTTCCTTTACTTAATAAGTTCTTACAGTGTCGGTCTAATAATGTTGTCAACATAGTAACTTTACTGCTAAGTGATCTCAGTTATCAAAGTTCCGCGCCTTTGGCATATTTCTGACTTGCAGCTATCACGTTAAAGCAGGCCACATACTCTCGGAATTCCGGAAAACCGTTCCGGAAATATCAATTCTGTATTCCGTAAATGTATCCAATACATACATTTATTGTCCGTTCTAAATAATACTTACATAATGTAAACTACAAATATACCCGATTTGCTTAGATCGTATGCGCGTCACACGATCGAAGCCAGGGCTCGGATACCGGTATTTGCTCCATACAAAAATACCGGTATTCTTTCCGTTCTTATCGTTCTTTGGTTTATTATTTCGTTTTTTAACCAGACAATCTAATAATACGAAATCATGACTTAAATACATTACTGAGCTCTACATAATTCAAAATATTGTATACTGTTTTTTTGTAAAGTCTGCTCACTATTTTGCGGTTAATATTTTCCTCTATTTATTTATTTGTATTTATGTATGTATATGTATGTTTATGCCCCTGCGGTTATTTATTTTTGGTACCAAATTAGCCCTCGCTCTTGTTACCCTTCGCACCACCTACTGTTTGTTTGGTTTATTTTTGTGTCAATTCCGCTACATAAGGTTGTCTGGAAGAGATCGCTCTTAAGCGATAAGATCGCCTGTTGTCTAAATTCAAATTCAAATTTCTTTATTTGCCAGAATATGGTAACAATGTAAGGTCTTAAAGCTAGGTTCGTGCATCATATTCAACCTGCATGCAGGTGTGCAAATTTTTACAGTTTAAGTAGGTATAGTTAATAGTGCCTAAACATTCACACATTGTCTTATAATTATCAAGCCCCCTATATTTATAACTACGTAAAATAATTAATTACCTATGTCAATTGCCAAATATTCGTTAACACTATAGAAACATTCATCCTGTAGCCATTTTGTCAACTTACTTTTAAACAAGTTCTTATTTTCTAATTTAAGGCTTTCAGGCAAGTTGTTATAGAGGACTATGCACATGTTATAACAATTTTTTTTATAAATAGCTGTTCGGCAAGGAGGTTGGTATAACAGGTTTTTGTATTGTGCCCTTGTATGTCTAGCACTGGTATCACATCGATTGGCAAAGAGACTAGGGTTGTCTTTAACGAAGACACATGCGTCTCTTATATAGAGGCATGGAAGCGAGAGTATATTAAATTTTTTAAATAAAGGTTTACAGCTTTGCAGATACCACGCGTTGTCCAAGGCCCTAATGCACCTTTTTTGGAGTCTAAATGCTTTATCCGATTCAACAGAATTTCCCCATAGTAATAATCCATAGTTTAAGACAGAGGAGACATAGCCATGGTATGCAGTCAGGGCTGCCTCTAGTGACACCGTTTGTCTCAATCTTCTGAGTGCAAAGACAAATCTGTCGAGTTTATTGCAAACCTTGTCAATATGAAGTTTCCAGTTTAAATGGTTGTCAATATTAAAACCTAAAAATTTTACAATGTCAACTAATTCTACATTTAAATTATCATATTTAATTTGTATCGGTAGTGGGTTTGAGTTATATGAACGGAATTGCATAGCTTTAGATTTTGCAATGTTAATTTTCAATTTGTTACTTTCGAACCATCCAATTGCTTCTGCTAATGTGCTGTTAACTTTTGACTCAAAGCTAGTAAGGCAATTTCCGTCACCTTGTATTACGAGTGTGGTATCATCCGCGAAAATAATGCAATCCTGATTTTGCTTTAAACAATTTGGAAAATCATTGATTGCTATTAAAAATAGCAATGGTCCAAGTATGCTTCCTTGCGGAACGCCGGTTTTATTAACCAATGGATCGGACCTATACTTTTCTTTGATGACAGTACTATTGTTTTTACGGACAATTTTTTCAATTTCTGTATACTGCGTTCTTCCAGTTAGATAACTTCGTACCCAGTCGTAACCTTTACCTCTTATTCCATTCATCTCCAATTTTTTCAAAAGGATTGAATGGTCGATAAAATCAAAGGCTTTAGTCAAGTCTAAATAAATAGCCACGATTTGATTTTTTCTATTTAAACATTCTGTGACTGTTTTTATTAAGTGTGTACTCTACCATTTTAAATTGTTCTAATTATGTAATTACCTCTTGTAATGTGTTTTTCTGGTGTGCAATAAAGTATACTTGTATTGTATTGTATTGTATTGTAATATTGGGCTATTTCGGGGTTTTTGCAAAATACCGGTTTTGAGCCCTGATCGAAGCAAATCGCGTCTCGCGCACTATATATATGCGTAGTTTACGAATGTATGGTGCGCCGTGCGATTGATAAAAATCTATGGCAGGAAAAAAACAGTCGGAACCGCTTTTTCCCTTCCGCGATTCTGAACGCATAGGTTACTAAGCAGAAAATTTCTACCGGATTGCTGTACGTGTGTGACAGGCCCTTGATTCTACATGCATTTGCTACGTGCAAAATTTTCATCTCCGGAATCGAGATTCCGGACGGGAATTCTGAATGTATGCGGCCGGCTTAAGAATCCAGTCCGCATTTGCAGACTGTTCTATCGTGTAGATATTCCTGTATATACATGATAATATATCTCTTACATGATAAAGTGATAAGCTGAACACCAGTTGCGCGTGTAAGTTAATAAATAATTGATATCCCATGTTTCTGGACTGTGCAGCTTTCCAACGGACCCGGTCGGGACGGTATTCAATTAGTACACGATCAGCCGGGCTAGCACAACTGCACGGGTACACTACATAAATACGAAAAACTTAATTCCGATATTCACAATCACGAATATCAAAATACCGATTTTTAAAATTCCGAATGGATTAAAATTCCTATTATTAAAATCCCGATTTCTCATAACTCCGACTTTTAAAATTCCGAAATTACAAAACGTCTAACTGTAAGAATTACGATTTTCAAAAGTCCGAGATTCCATACACCGAACAATGAAAAGTCCGAATCTATAATAATCCGATACATCAAAAGTACGAATTCCGATTATCAAAACTCCGAATTCCAAAATATCGAAAAATAAAAATTTTGACTAAATAATGATAAACGTAGATACAGGACTTAAAAACAGTCGGTCGGACTCCGCAACTGCTCCGCCGCTGCGGGAAGAGCAGCCCCTTCGCCCTTGCGTATCAAAGCACAGGCCCTAATGCTCGCCTTCGCAGCTTCGGCTTGTTGGTCGCCTTCGGCGACCAGCCTCAGCCGCTACGGCTCACATTGTGCCTGTGCTTTGCTACAGCGGGCGAGGGCTGCTCCCCCTCCGCGCCTCCGGCTTTCTATATACACTCTAGGGGTAGAGCAGACAAGACCACGTGGATAGTGGGGTGCTCCGATTCGGGTTTTGTTACATATTCTCCAATGCATATAAAATACAATATTATCTCAGCCATTATTATTATTTGAACGTAGCGTATTTTTTAAGGCAAAACTATAAAAATAATTATCAAATTTTGTCAAAAAAGTCCTGACTTTCTTCAGACTTTAAAACCTGCGCCTCATATTTCAATAATATTAAGAGTTTACAAAATTTCAAAACTCCGAATGACAAAATTCCGAATTAGTAACGAAATTTCGAACAAATGAAAATCGGAATTCCGTTTTACGGACAAAGGGTACATCGAGCTTTTAATTTTTCGGAGAAATAAATGTCGGAATATAGAAAAATCTGATTTTTAAAATTCGGTATAATAAATATCGTGTTTTTCAATAATCGGAATTTTATTTTTTAGGATTTATGAAATTCGGAGTTTTGAAATTCGGAATAAGTAAATTCGGAATAAAATAATTCGGAGTATTTGGGTGTTCCCCAACTGCACGGTTAGTACAAGATAGCCGCGAAATGCATCGCGCGCGACGCGACATGTAACAAGCGTGCTAAAGTATAAAGACGAACAAGTAGTCCAACTTCGGCCGTTTAGGAGCGCGCGACACGTATTCACACAGACGCGCGATAGCATGTCTGTATGAGTGCGATCCATATTGAAGCATTCCTACGCATTCTTAAAACTTTGCTTGTAGTGCGTTCGTAGGAGGCGCGCACACATTCTAGCGCGCGGTGTACCTTTTATAGTAAGAAAAATTACTGCTATAATAATGTGGCACTGTGTTACGTAATGCGTGTTCCCATTGGCCGTTGCTTCTGCGCGAGCCATGTTGCGGCTCGGATGGTAAGGTCATATAGGTACAGTTTTTAGTATGAGTTAGTGTTCTAAGTAGTTCCTGTGGTCATCACCAAAAATTAAGGACTTTAAAATTTTTGTTTTCTTCCTGGATCCTTGTAGATGTAGGCATGTATATGCCTTGTAGTAAGTACTACGAGACTTTTAAGATAAAAAGATAATGATGTGTATCAACAATTATATTGTCCACTCATTTTCTGTTACATGCATGACCGGCAGTTGTGCAATTAGCTTGTTGACTCGATTTTTTTTCTGTCCTAAATCGATTCTACTATTTCTGAGGAACAAATATCTATATGACACCTAATACATTGGTATAAGTATAACAGCCACAAATTGTAATCAAAAGTAGCAGATCGGACTGAGCATTGAAAACGCTATACAAAACGGTAGGAATTTATGACGTCATCCGTTGCATCGCTGTACTAAGTCTGTATGAAAAAAATAGCATTTTGCCATTTTGAGCACGAAGAAGTGCGTTTAAGCACATAGTTGTCATACATTTATTTTTTCAGTGTTATTTAAGCATTCCGAAATTGACTTTAATTTTTCTTAAAGACGATAAAAAAAATATCGTTTTTTTTAAACTTTGTGGTCTCATAACATAACTTTATATTTTTTATACATTTTTTGTTTATTTCTTTTGTGTTATGATAATTTAGTATTTTGCAATCCATGTGACTATATTATGTTGTAACATTCAACATTATTCAACATCCCAATTGGGATCCAACTATAACACCACAGTATAAAAGCAGTAATTTTTCTTCCTACATAGTTAAGGTACATCGCGCGCTTGAAGTTGTGCGCACCGTGTACGAACACACAACAAGCAAAGATTTAAGAATGCGTAATAATGCTCCAGTATGGATCGCACCCAATCAGACGCGCCATCGCACTCTGTGAATACGTGTCACGCGCCCCTAAACGGCCAAAGTTGGACTACTTGTTCGTCTTTATAGGTACAGTCAAGGAATTTAATTTCCAACCCACCTAAGGTCCAATATCGTATAGCATACTGTCATCATAAGAGCTAGCTAGAGTACAACGTTACTTTGACATATCACACGCAGTGTTTTGTGTCAGTAACTAGGTAACAGATTAACAACGTTGACATGGTGAACTGAAATTTGGAACGTCAAGGCACTATCAAAAAACGTCGACAACCGCGGAATCGAAATTCGAAGAAAGTCCATCTTTCTCGCTCTTGTAATATTCGAATGAAAGGAACGCAGATAACGAAATTTAGATTATCGACGTTTGTGGTAGACTTTCCGGAGTCTGGATTCGGAATTATTTTAAAATGTTCTCGATTGACACTGACACCAACTGACACGTATTCGTAATTAGATGAGCAAATGACTTCGCAAAGAGGTTATCTTTAATATGCAGTGACAAATAATACGTATTGACATTTAAATACTATTACTGAAATAGAAATTTCGGCCTTAATGCATTGTGAATGCTTAACAACATTTCAATGAAAAGGGTAGGAAATTAAATTCCTTGACTGTACCTACTTTGCTACAAGCAAAGATTTAAGAATGCATAAGAATGCTCCAGTATGGATCGCACCCACACAGACGTGCCTTCGCGCGTCTGTGTGAATACATGCCGCGCGCTCCTAAACGGCCGAAGTTGGACTACTTGTTTGTGTTTATACTTTCCTAACACGATCAATAAAGAATCTGCGTCACGCACGCTCGACTACAGATCAACCTAGGCCAGGGTTTCCCAAACTGTGCGTCGCGACGCCCCGAGGAGTCGCGACACTGTCCCAGGGGCGTCGCGACACGAGAAATTCAAGTCACCGTAAGTTAAACCTAGAACGACCCGTACTTATCTTGGGTTACAAGGGCGTCGCAAAAAGTTAACAACCCGCCAAAGGAGTCGAAGTATAAATAAGTTTGGGAACCCCTGACCTAGGCATTGACAGACATTGACTCTCGCGAAACTCGAACCCGTGAATTCACTTCGCTGTTCGTAATCGGATCATTGACACTATCTAGACAAGATTATAATTATATCCTCATAATATTACAAATATTATGCGCAGGTTAAATTGACGAATATTTATATTATAAATTCGAGGCGACCGCAGTGCAATCGTGTCACCTAATTGTCCATGATGCCGTATGAGGACAGCGCCGCCCGTAGAGAGGCTATAAGATAATCTCTTATAATTATTCTATGATATTACGATATGGCAATAAGCCTATTACTGGAAATATAGGTAATATAGTCGTCAAGAAAATTAACCCAAAAAACGATAGAGACTAAAAATATTAAATACAAAGATAATTTAACTTCATTAGTTTAGGTTCCTACCTAAACAGTGTTACTGTTACTGATTCCCCAGCTAAAACCCTAGAAATTATTAATATACACCTCTCACGGCATTGGCTGTATGGTTAATAATGCCAATTATTATTTTATAAACTAGCATTTACCCGCAGCTTCGCCCGCGTTAGTCCCGTTATTGTCCCAAAGGAACTCTTTGCCGGTATATAAAGTATCCTATGTTTCAATCCAGGACTGTGTCTACTTGCATGCCAAATTAGGTACAGCTTGATCCATCCAGTTGTTAACCCTTTATTCAGTAACAAACATCCAAACATCCAATCATGTTCACTAACTTTCACATTTATAATATTAGGTGTGATTTTAAGAATAAACAAAAAATGTAAAGTAATGGAGGCCCCACAGACGCGCAGTCGCTGTTGTCGCCGTCTCGACCGCATGCTTGCGGGCACCCTAATATAATAACAATACGCGAGAAACGCGATACGCCGTCTGTCTGTGATTTTCATTGGCCTTTCATCTGACCGCTGCCGAAATGGTCCCGTATAGTCTAAATGACAGATCTGCCGTCTTAGTCTAAAAGGCGACTTTTTGCTATGGAAGTTCATAGTAAAAAGTCGCCTTTTAGACTAGGATGGCAGAGATATGGTTATTTAAATATTTGATATATAATATAATAAATCGTATAGTTTAGCATATCGTCTTAAAAAAATATGAGAATTGGGATAAAATAAAGCATGTTATTTGCGACTAGCGCAGATATTTCGTAAGAAATATACAAAAGTAAAAAAACATTGCATTTAGCATATCTCCTACTCTCTTACTTCTTTCTTGTCTTTGAAATTGACTAAATAAAGCCCGTATTTTTTCATCACTTTGAACAAAATGGTTACGTTACAATCATGGCTTTTCATTAAAAAAAATGTCATTAAAATTGATGCCAAAATAAAAGTACCTTTTTTATTTCGCGTATTTTGTTTCACGAGCTACTTTTGTAACGCAAGTTTTTGTAACATTCTTGTAATTAATACGCAATTTTATTTAACTAGGTAGTCTCGGTTTTTTTGAAGCCTGACAAACTTGCAAGCCTTACTGGCTGTTGCAAAAATCGGACCCGAGGTAGTCTCAGTATATTTGTTTACTAAGTAAAGGCCTTCCTTTTTTCTACAACTTTTCCCGTTTTAATGCGTGCCCATCAATCGCCTTGAAATCTGCCGTCCGATATCTAAAACTGGACTAACCCCTATACAACTCCATAGAGGTTAGTCTAGTTTTAGACATAGGACGGCAGAAATGCGTCTCGTCTGAAAAACTTACATTCACGTTGAGATTAAAACGAGAAGTCTAAACTAAATATATGCATTCATAAAACCAAACATAAATATTAACAGATGAATCATTTTCATTCATAAAATCTTGCACGCAAATAATCAACGGTAATTTAACCGCTAAAAACCAACACCGACGGACACACTCCGTCAATGACCGCCGTTTTATGACACCTAACTTAGAAAAACCTAACCTAGAGCGCTAAAAATTCGAAGCACTATTTTTTGCTGCCAGCCAGTGTTTACTATACAAACACTAATAAATCTTCCGAGTCATTCCGCCATTCACAAATGCACTTTCGATTGTAGCGTTTTTTCCGGTGCAATGACTCTTCTTGTTTATGTTTTTTCTGTGTAGTTTTTGGCAAGTGCATAGACTGTAATAATTGTTGCAAAAAATTACGTGTTTGCAGAGGAGATTCTTGTTGTGGTTTTGTTATCTCTATAGATTTATGCACTTTCAATTATAGAGGTTTTTTCGGTGTAGTGATATATCGTTTATGTTGTTACTGTGGCTCACTGGGTGTGTCTTGAGAACTCATTCTAACAATTGTTGCGAAAACAAACAAAATTGTACTCTAATTAGATTTTATGTCAATGTTTCACTATCAGCACTGCGCATGCATTTAGTAAGTACCTATAAATAGTAAAAAATCATCTTGAAACCGAAAAATATGAATCGTGCTATCTTTAAAACGTAATAAGGTACTGTAATAGGGCATTTCTCCAGAAATATGTCTGCGGTCACCTCATTCATCTGGCCCTTTTTCATACTAAATGTATGGAGACAGATGAATGAGTCGCAGACATATTTCTGGAGCAATGCCCAATAAGTGAACGTACATAGGTACTTTAATTGATAGAAAACATCTATAAATCAGAAACAAATACCCAAACTCGTCACAAATATCTGCCCTTACCAGGATTTGAACCCTGGACCACTAACTTTATAGACAGTGTCACTATCAATGATTTCAAAAGTAAGGCTAGGCCCATCCGAACAGTTCGGAACTATTTTCCCCGTAACAAAAAATGCAGCTATAAAGAGCTGCGCAGTGCACGCGCCGCGTGTCGACTGCCGACTGGCACTGATTTGGCGGTATTTTTACCGCCAAAGCGTTGGAACCGTCTGCGCGCTCGCTTAGCCTTGTCCTTTGTACACGTCAATGGTCACTATAGGTACACTAAACGCGTCATCAACAAAAAAAGGTGTCAAAAGCTTGTAATAAAGTGACTCGCACGAGTACCAAACATCATGTTGAAAAGCACTTCACATTCCGTTTAGTGAAGTTATTAGTGCTCGTATTAATTCGGGTTTGTTTTGTCTCGAACGGGCGTAATAAAGGTTTCGGCACATGATGCAAATAGCGATGCAAGTCCGCCCGAGCCAATAACCATTCACCAACTCGTAAGCTGAAATACGGCGCTGAAAATGTCACGCGATGCCATTTCTATTTGAATATCGCTGTACTTATAGGTTTTAAGATTCTAGATACAAGATTGTTAGGGCATACAGTTAGTATAAGGTCCTTGTATAGTGTTGGATACGCTAATGACCAATAGTCGACGACCGATGACCCTTCCGTCACCTCTATCGCTAATGACTTAACATTCAAGATGGCGACTACTGACAGTGTCAAGCACTCGGATGTCTATCATATACTTCCTGCTCATCTTAATTACATTCTCACTTTTGTAAATACTCCCTTCGTATATGTCCTGGCAAAATTTATTAACGATTCTAATATTAAGCTATAACTCGTTACGTAATTTTAAAAACTTGTTGAAAGGTAATATACTAATCATGTATTTGTTGTACTTGGGCTAACATAATTGTTTTGTGTTTATTTTTAGATATCTCAACCGATCATCTTTCAGTACCGTTTTGACGACGTTTCACTACCGATCACTGTAGCTTCCAACCTTGACGCTGGCAGAATCGTCCTACTGGACAGTAGCCATTAAAACCAAAAATTGAATTGTCTACCTTGTTTTGTACCATTCTCACGTTCCGTAGCTGTTTACAAGAGTTTTTTCTCTAGACAAATGTCACTTCTTGTAATGTTCTGAATAGTTCTGCTCTCGACCGCATTGTCAGTGCCTGTTGGGTGGATTTCAGAGCGTTTCAACCGCCGTCATCACCAATCCCGATATTATGATGGCATCTTTTTACCCGACTGCGGCGAAGCCCAAAGGAAGGTTATGAGTTTGACCAGTATGTATGTATGTATGTCCGTTCCTATGTCCGCTCGTAACTACTCAACGGCACATCCGATTTTGATAAATGATACATCATCATAGAAAAATGTGGTTATTATTAATAACCACATTTTTACTAAAAAAAACCCGACCGCGGTGCACTTTGAAACTGCATAAAATCCGCCATTTTATTTATTTTAACGAACTTCATATCCAGTGACACTCGCACCATCAAGACGAATCTAATGATGTATCATTTATCAAAATCGGATGTGCCGTTGAGTAGTTACGAGCGGACACAGGAACGGACATACATATGTATGTATGTATGTACATACATACAGATCAAACACATAACCCTCCTTTGGGCTTCGCCGCAGTAGGGTAAAAATTACATAATATTTCCACCACCAACCAAGTCGCTTGGCCCGGACCACCTTGACAGGGTCGGACTAGGTGGGAAATACCATCCCGGTATATCCAAAATATTCATACAAATGAAGTGATGTCACAATACCCGTGTAACCGGTGCCTAACACGCTAAGTACCTTCCTTTTTTAAACGCCCCGCACACGAGCCATCATCGTAAGCCGACACGCGCGTCGATTCGCGCGACCAGTCAATTTTTCTCCGGTTTTATTAGTCTGTTCCCTGGCTCTTCGCCAGAGGAGATAGCTGACAGGGTAAGGCGACGTATGTCTTGTCTTTTACTTATTTTTTATATCAAAACTAGATCTCGCCCAACGACTTCGTCCCCGTGAGTTTCCAGTTTTTATGATATTCAAACGTCCATCTCCCTTTTTCTCCTCTCTTTCCTCTCCTCCTCTTCTCTCTACCCTTCAATCCTTTAGTTTAGAGCAGTGTTTCCCAACCTGGATCCTGGATGGTCTGTACCTATTCTAGAGAATCTACGGGAAAAATAAATATTAATTAAAACTGACAAAATCATGGGAAAGGGGTCCGCGGATCACGGCAATGTGCCACTAAAGGGAACCCCTTTAAATAGGTTGTAAAAAGCTGCTTTAGAGGTAGAATTTCCAATAATCCTTTCTTACACATGTACAAATTCCAAAAATACAAGTGTAAAGATGTATTTGAGCGTTTTCCAAAAAAAATACCGGGGTAGCTACTTTCTCAAAATATGGACTTTTGAGGTTTTTCTGGCTCAGAATCGTTAGTACTTTCGAACCTTATACGTAAAAAAAGTGTCCCAAAATTTTTATGGATTTTTTTCTTTCCACTACGTCACGTTCATACAAACATAATGAAAAATAGTGACGTAATGGAAAAAAAAATGGGATTTTTTTTTACGTAGGTATAGGTTCGAAAGTACTAACGATTCTGAGCCAAAAAAACCTCAAAAGTCCATATTTTGAGAAAGTAGCTACCCCGGTTTTTTTTTGGAAAACGCTCATTTCAAATTACATCCCGCTATTTTCAATGTTGCTTCTTTAAATTAATTTTTGAGCAATTTCTATACGTTAATCGATTAAGTACATACTATTTATTATCAAACGATGAATTAATATTATGTGTGTCACAAACGAAGGTGCTTTATCAATATTTTTATAGTAAAGACTTCTCCTTAACCTAAAACATCGGCTAGCTGTGTGGTCGCGTCGTCGTCCCGAGAATTTATATTCGCCCGAATTAATATAATTAGGCGTTAATATTAACTATAACCTCAAGAATGCGCGTGCGCGTGGAAACGAAAACCTCGGAATTTTTTGAGAAAATCGTGTAAATTTCGGAATTTTTTCCACATTCTTCGAATAGCGAGTTGGGTGGGTTGGTGCCGGATGTGGGAAATTTTAATTAAACTTTAATAGTGTGAAAAATCCCGGAGAATGTACAGGAAGATTAATGATATTCGGCCTATCAAGAAAAATTGGAAACAGAAAGCAATTGTTAAATTATTCAATCCATTTGTCTATTTCATGTTGCTTAAGCTAAAAACTTTTATAATAAAAATAACTTTTAAAATAATATAAACGTAAAAGTATATATTAGCTGGCAAAAATGAGATCGATCGCAGGTCAGTTAAATTATAAAAAAGTCAAAATAAATGAATTCTAGTGTCTAGGCTGAAGAAATCCCCTATAGTCGGACTACGCTAAGTTTGCAGAGGTCGAAAAAGGTTTTATTAGAAAAATATATGTATGGCAACATGCAACTACTTATAGCAAGAGCATTATTTAATCATGGTCCTTGGCAATAATTATTTCATTTATTACAAAACGTCGATTTAGTTTCAACCAAACTAAGCGATTTTTTCCAGGTCTTGGATAATTTCTATGTATTTAAATATCATATTTACACAATTTAAATATGTACATGTACACAAGCATTACTTAGTTTGGTTGTAACTAGATCAATTTGTGCAAGACTGTCCTGAATATATATTTCAGTAGGTATGTAGACACATTATATACTTATTAAACGGAAATATAATGGAAGTATATCGGTATTATGTATATATGCCGCAGCCAACTGGTTTAGTTAGCCATTTGGTTAATTGCCTAGTATTTTCACTAAATTATGACCCGCCAGCAGGTCGACGCGGGGCCTATATTTATGCTCTAAGGGACACAAGCTGACTAACAAACCTATCCTTAAATAAGGAGTGTGCTTAATGAAAAGGCTAGGCAGCTAACTAAATGGCTAACTAAACCAGCTGGCCGCGACATATACAGGGCGATTTTGGGGTCATGTAGCAGGAGTGAACGGGGTACTGGGGAGGGTCACACTGAGCATCTTTCACTATGGGGAGAACCACGAAATCGCGAAAAAAAATTTCCTAGTTATGAGTTAATTGATACTTAACTATCAATTAAGCCAAACGCCATAAAACCCCAGAAATGATTGAAAATCGTGATAGTTTAAATTAAATCAATATTGACCTAGCTCTTGTTCCAAAATGACAGGTTCATTCGAAGAGAATTCTTGCGGAGCGCTATTTTTTTTTTTGGTTGGTCTGTTTCCCGTTTGGTCAATATTGCTGACCACTTTGGGCAATCTGTATTTGTGCCCCTCTGCGGAGCGCTAACCAGTACAGCGACAATAAATAAACGCCGGCGACGCACGTCGGTATGATTGACGTATTAACACGACACTGGTACTCGTCGCCGGACAGGAAGTCGCTTTTACTGGCGTCCTTTTGATATGCCGGTAGAAAACCGCTTAAGTGGCCTTAGAAAATGATAAATGTTTTTAATCCAGGTCATTTTATAGTTAAAACTACTTTAAAACTAAATTAACCAATTTCCAACGAATCATTCAATTAACAATCCACAACTTACTATAAAACTCAAATCGCACAGGTTTGCGTACAATATTAGTTACAAAAAAAAATTGAAATTGTGTTCTCTCGGCTTCTCCAGATCCCATCATCAAACCCTAGTCTATAGTGACAAAGCGTCCATCTGGGAAGTATACTCTTGCAAACAAAAAAATAAATAAATATTTTATTAGAAGAGAAAAAATTAAAAATTATGTCTCGGGCAGAATTCCAACCTGCATTCCTAAAAAAAAATTGGTTAAAAAATAATTGTGAAAATATCAAGAAGCGTTTTACCAGCACAAGGTTGATAGTATAGCACTCAAGAATAATGTGTGTGATACCAGTGATAAATTAAATTCGGTAGGTAGTTTTTTTTGTACTGTACTAATTGACATATAACACATTTATAAGCACCGTGAGTTGCACCGCCCACAAGCTATCTGCTAACTTACACTTTGCTCCATTTTACTTTAGAAATCCATCGAGCAAATGAAGGAACTTACCTGAAAGAAGAAAAACACAATATTAGTTGATTATGCACCGACATTTTTTTAATCGTAATTGGGCTAAAGTTCGATAAAAATCATCAATCTCTTAATCATAACCTGGGGCTTTCAAAACAAATATACTGAATCACGGAAACAAGTGCATATTTCTTACTCTAGTGAAATCTAGATTTAGAATAATTATCCACCGTTGTATATTTGTTTCTGTTTGTTCTTTTTTAGGGTTCCGTACCAAAATGGTAAAAAAGGAACCCTTATGGTGCGACTCTGTCTGTCTGTCTGTCTGTCTGTCTGTCTGTCTGTCTGTCCGTCTGTCACAGCCAGATATCTCAGGAACTACTGCTGCTATCGGTTTGAAATTTGGAATAGTGTTAAAAGTAGCTAACCCGAGCTTATTGGACATAAAAAAAATCTTGTACCTTTTTTACTTTTTTTTTAAAGGGCTCCGTAATGGGATTTTCAAAATTGAAAGTAGGGCTTATATATCGAGTGGGGTATCAAATGAAAGAGCTTAATTTGTAGATTAAAATACCGTTTTTATTTTATTTTTTTAATAAATAGTTTTTGATTTATGTCGAAAAAAGTTTTAAAAAATACCATTCCCCCCTATTATCTCCGAAGTTACTGATCAGAAAAATGTGTCATAATTACCAATTATTAATGTCGTCCTAAATATTACAGGAAAAATATAACGGTTTTCCTCACTTGCACCGTTTTTGAGAAATTTGCAAAAATCATAACACATACTTATTTGCTCCTACTAAACTAATCGCCATACAGTTTTTCTTGAACTATTCATGTATCTACTTATTAGGATTATTATTAGGAAGACCGTTATATTTTCTCTTCCTAACTTGAATACTTTTTAAAAATTTACAAAAATCTTAACATATTAGTTCTACCCTCCCTACGAGAGCCATCTAGCGGAGAGTAGCAAAACTAAGCGATGATTTATTTCAGATTATATAAAAAATGTCTATTAAATACAATGATCACTCATCAGGAATCGGGAAAAAAACATAAAGTAACAATAATTATTAAAAATTCTATAATAGGAGTATGTTAGGAAATTTGACACTAGTAAATACCATAAAAATGAAATACCACTAGCGCCATCTAGGGACACAAATTTAAAATAAGGTAGCTTGTGGCTAAAAATGATACCTGAGAACTAACTTAGTTGACAAACAATTATTTCAATCAGCCAATAACAAAAAGTAACGTTTAAATTTAAATTACAAGTAAAATTTACGCGCTATTTAGTATCAATAGATGTCGCTGTAGCATACGCTGCATCGCGCTGTTAAGATTTTTCCTGGTTGAATAGAGCTAAAGCGGGTTTAAGGCAGGGTTGTTGTTAGTTAGTCGTAAGGTTGGTCTACTTATTAGTTTATACGGAACCCTCGGTGCGCGAGTCCGACTCGCACTTGACCGGTTTTTTTTATACAACTAGGGTGGCAAACAAGCGCACGGCCTGCCTGATGGTAAGCAGTCACCGCAGCCTATGGACGCTTGCAACACCAGGGGCATTACGTGCGCGTTGCCGACCCTTTAAGAACCTATTCACTCCCCTCTTGAAGAACTCCATACTGTATGTAGCCTTCCGGAAAAACCGCGTTAGGGAGCTCATTCCATATTCGGATTGTTCTCCAACAAATAAATAAAGGTTAAAAGTAACTATTAAAACAATACCCATACTTTATAGACAAGCTAACACATAACTTTGCCTACATTATTACCCGAAGCGAATCTCCTACCGAGATTCAAAGTAAGTATCCTATGTTTGAATCCAGGAGGTCTATGATAGTAGGCTTTGTCATACGATAAATAAATGATAAAGCACCCGTCACATTCTCACAATAATGTTAGTGAGATTGACGAATGACGATAGCTTTATCATTAATCGCTCGCCAAAGCCTAGCATCATAAGTTCATTAGTCTGCTAGAATTGGTCTTCTTGTCTGCTAAATTTCATCTCAATCTATTTAATAGGCTAGACCAGTGTTTTTCAAAGTGTGGGTCGCGACCCCCTGGGGGGCCGCAGAGCCTCTAGAAGGGGGTCGCGAGGGTCGAGAAACCTCAGGCAATAAGGAAAAAAACAAAACAGCTCAAAAGTGTAACGGAATAAAATTCAGATTAGAAATCGTGGAGGATAGGAGGTCGCGAAATATTTTCGCATATAAAGGGGGTCGTGCCATGAAATAGTTTGAAAAACACTGGGCTAGACGACTGATACGAACTGTTTAGTCCGTCAGTAAGATTATAAAAAAATATTGCACACGTATTTTTTCTTTTGTTTGACAAACAATAAATGACGAGGATACAGTGCTTAGAAGTTTCGAGTGACGTCACTCCTTGGTACAATTTTCACCTAGAGGTGACGTCACAAGCCCCCACTCCGGTAGTTTGATGATCTATACCTTACCTTTGTCGATTTTTAATAATTTGATAAACCAAAAACTACGTGTCCCATGCTTTTCCATAATCAAACTGACGGACTAAATAGAACGATATATTTTTAACCCAGTCGTCATCCCTATTGTTACTGCGTTTAGTAACAAAAATCCAAACATCTTCACAAACTTTTACACTTAAAAAATATTAGTAGGATATGTAACAAACTGTGAAACAAACACAGACGGCCTTGAGCGGTCAATGCTGGATGGATACACCGTTTCCCTTAAATTAAAATAGACAAACAAACGTCTGGCATGTAAATCATACTCCACACCTGGCGGCCGCGCGTGGAAGTGGAAAACACCGCTACTGGAAATTACGTAAAACAGTCAATTTTTTACCCGACTGCGGCGAAGCCCAAAGGAGGGTTATGTGTTTGACCTGTATGTATGTATGTCCGTTCCTGTGTCCGCTCGTAACTACTCAACGGCACATCCGATTTTGATAAATGATACATCATTAGATTCGTCTTGATGGTGCGAGTGTCACTGGGTATGAAGTTTGTTAAAATAAACAAAATGGCGGATTTTATGCAGTTTCAAAGTGCACCGCGGTCGGGTTTTTTTTAGTAAAAATGTGGTTATTTGAGATAAACTTTCTTTGCCACCTGTCTCTGAATAATCACAAAATTCATGTGGGTTTATCGTATATAACATAGATAATGCTAAACCCACCGGCTCTATAGTTTGGTCTACGCCATATCCTCATAATATTGCGCTCATTTGATTTACATGTGCGTGCAAGATTTCAGCTTAAGGAGAAACCCTGACGTGGGTCAAATTTAAGCTGCAAGATTTGATCACAGATAAATTATTTTTAAGCAAACTACCTATAAAATTACAGATGCAGTGATTTATACCATAAATACTGCAGTAGTTTTTATTTTGACTCTAGTTTTTCAATAGGTTTTCAATGTGGACAAAATCAAACCTGAATAAATTAAACAAAATGAATTTTAATATTATGTTTATCATACTTGATTTTGAATATATAAACCAAACGTAAGTAATTTTTTTACAAATTGGCATGTATCCAGCCCACACGTTAAGACAGGGCGTTGTCTGTCAGTCACCGTTTAAGAATCTTATTTAATACATATGTCAAAATGTATGTACAATTTACGCATATTACGTCATTATTAGCATTGCTTTAACGTAAATAACAAATTCCCGAAAAACGTGTAATTTGACTATGTATTCTGTAGGCGCAAGCGCCTTAGTAGTAATTAGGTATTTAGGTACGAGTATATAAAGAAAAAGAAAGCATTTGTCAATCTTGTGTAAACAAGTAGGTATAGGCACCGGCCCAAAATTATAAATGTAGCATCATTGTAGCAAACATTTATATTTCTCTACTATTTTCAATGTCAGTGAACTACAAATCCCACAAGTTAACGCTAACAATATTATGTATATTATAGTAAACCTTGAATCAACTGATAACATTTATCTTAAGATTATTCAAATTACATAATTTCTTCACTTTACCTGCTTCTTACAAATTGTCATCAAAAAATACATTCTGATCCCCAAAATAAATCCCAGGTGTTACTTTAACATTTTTTTACGGCCGGGTTTTACGTTAAAAATAGGAAAAATAGCAGCAGCGTCTACGCCATATCTTAACCAATCAAAATAGAAGGAATTTTCCAAACTACATAAACAAAAAAATCAAGGCCTAACATTTTCACTTACGCCATTTTTCAGCAAACCTAATCGTGTCTTCCATTACGACGTCACTTCTCCACGTGTCCCTGTCTAACGCGAGTCTAATCGCATTTTCCGTCTTTTTCCACGGCGGCCTTGCCAAAAAGGTGAATAGCCCGCCGAGTATGAAATTTGCTATGAAAATATACACTTTACGATTGTTTCGGCGCGGATGTTTAAATTAGACAATGCGTGATTTTTCTATTGCGTAATTGTTTGAAATTGAAAATGCCTACATTTTGGGTCTAGACTGGTTGGCTGATATCAGTGACCGTGAAGATGATTACCACGGTCGCCACCTGTTTGGTTAAAATTAAACCATGCGCTTGTTCGTTTCGAATTATACGTCTTTTTTCACCATTTCCCCCACTGTTTGAATTACGATAGACAGAACTCAATATACTAGAAAACATAATTTAAATATCTTTCCCGAAGGTCCCGAAAATACCGGGACCTTTAATTTCTCGTCACGGTTCTTTGCTCAGCTCAAAATACCGGGAAATCCCGGTACATTCGGTTCCGGTATTTCCTGGAAGCAAACCCTAATGCCTACTGAAGTAGTAGACGTTTTTCGGCTGCTACGACCATCGGTATCTTCAATTGAGGCATGGAAAAGGGACATTGATTGGCTTACCCCGTACCCTGATTCCGGCATTGCTTACCCCATAAATCTATAGAACTGACCCACCTGATTCCATACTTGGTCTACATAGTCTGAAGCTAGTGGCTAGACCGCAGTTCCAAATGATAACAGGCCGATGACCCCACCAAACTGACGCCGCTTGCAATCGCGATTCTTGATAAAGATTTGCAATTATAAACTAGATTAAACTAGTTCGGGCTGTTTAATTTGTAAGCTACTAAAAAAAATTATGCATGCAAGATCCGTACCCGAACAGAAAATGTAGCTGTCAGATATAATATATTCCACTCCAGCCAGTCTTACAGGTACATATAATGTATAAAACACTAGTTTTAACTATTTTTTTTGTAAATGTCCAAAGATTTTTCGAAGCCGCTATTTAATATGTGAAAGGTAATGGTGATGTATAAGAATTTATCATTTTATTATTTCGGGAGATTTTCGGCACAAAAATGACAAAATGTAATTTAGGTAATAATATGGAATCACCTCGACTAGTGTATATCGCGATTACGGGCGTTTTTTTAAATAACATACTTAGCTCAAGCTCAAACAAAATATGTAGTTTTTCCTGAACATTACGACTGGTGTCGTAAAGTCTTGTTTGGTATCAATAACTCATATATTAATCAAATTTTCTTCACTTGTTTATAGAATTCTGCATTTAACGTGCAATTTATTACAATCTCCCTTATGTTACTCAATAAACGTTGTGTTGTACGAGTACAAGTTCAACCTACATTATTAAACCTACATGTGCGAAACAAGCCAGCCTTATCAACCCGTTATCAAGAGTTTCGGACGTATTGCGCCCTCTGCTACCAATTAACCTTCTCGTATTATGTCACGACGACTTCTCCCCTGTCATGATCCATTGCTGGTTTACTTAGATAAGGTGAGCGGCGTCCGTTTGCAGAGAGGCATTGGACAACGTGGGTGGCGCGAAGATGTAGAAGGATAGTTTTATTGGTAATGGAAGTGTTTTGTTTGAATTTGCATTTCGAATTATTTCGATTTGTGCGGTTCATAAGGGGGTATTGAAAATTATTTGAACATTTGTTTAGTTATTGATTGAATTTGCTGCGGTTTATTCTATTGGTCTAGTAGGGATGAGGTGACCATAGAACCCAATATTATGTTTTTCTATTTAAAGGTACTATGGCGGCACCTTTATATTATTATAATCCTAAAGTTTCTAAGCCTAATTTTCTCCAGTTTGCTTGATGATATTTTAATGCTACCGATATCTAGAGTGTGTACCTACTATTATAGTACAAATATAGTTTAGCTCAATCCATCTGTTCGTAGAGTCTGACTACGTTCGAGAGATGTAAAATGGGCTGATCGTAGATAGTTACAGGTCGACTCACAAGAGCTGGCGCGGATTTTGTATGAAATAAGCACTGGCTGCATACAGAATCCGCGCCAGTTCTTGTGAATACTGTAAAGATATCGAATTTGATCTTTGTTTATCTTCGTAATTTTTTTCCCGTATGTTTATGTTTAACATTTTTCTATAGTTAAAATAACAAATATATAACCCGAATAAGATTATGCGTACGAATTATTAGTTTTTATTTTTAAGTAGGTATCTAAGTAAAGGTTATCAAAGAACTATGGATGTAATTATTATAGTTTAATGATATTCTGTATCAATGAATGACCGAATCTGGACTATTTACCAAGATAACGGCGTGTCAAAAACATCATTACCTACTTTCGCTCGCTTGCGCAATTATTCGGCTAAGCCGGTGGTCCTCTATCACACCTCTTTTTATTCAGTAACAAAAACACTGCGGTATTTATTCTGTGTGTATTCAGATAACGGTAATAGAACGGAATAAATAAAAAAGAAATAAAACAGCTAAGCGAAAAGTGAAAGTTAAAAGAGTTTCAGTTTCATCGCACCTGGTAAACGTCCCTTTAGTAGAATGCCCGAGGCCCCACTTTTATATTCATGAGCCGACCCGACCCATTACCCTGCTGATAAAGTATTCAATTACACGGTCAAGTACTTTCACCTAAAGTTCAGTGACATCTAAAAGCAAAAAAAGGTAATGCAGCAAAAAATCCCTCGAATTCTTAGTCGCCAATTTAGCAAATTATTAACCAAATTACGTGTAAACATACGTCTGCACGCGCGCCCGGTCGGCGTGCGTTTGAAATAAAGCGTCCCAAATTCAAACGCGTCCGTTTAAATGCGCGCACGTGATTGGATGGTGGCAATTTGCGTTCGGAAACCGTGATTAAATCGAGATGAAGTCATCAAATTTCGAAACAGAAAATTGTGGGTTTCAGAACTCTCGCTTTCGTTTGTTTACTTTTCTCGTGCGCTTGAGGCGGGATCATTTCGGCTGATTGGTGGTTAGGTTGTTTGCTTAGTTTATTATAACTAAGCATTACTATGAAATTCATATCATTATTAGGTTGCCGTTGAATGATCGAGATGATTAAATTATTGAATGAGTCTTACCGAGACCTTTCCGAAATCTATTTTGCAAAATCTTCATCCTTAAATTATACCTTACTACTTAAGCGTCGGTTAGTCATAAATGTTTGCGACCTCACAAGATGAATTTAGTGATCACCAATAAGATGCATCAATTTATGAATTGATTGATGTGGAAAATACGATAGTCACTAAATAATGTTTAAAGCTTTAACCACGCTAAATTAATGCTTCGAAGGTAACAGAAATAAGGATAAACAACGTGTTATGCGAAGTACTGGTTTCCGAGTTTGCTTGCACCAAGAAGGCGTTTTTACACACTTTTTTTTTCAATTTGCCTTATGCCCTGTTGACCTGTATCTCGTTTGGTCAGCAAAATGGCGCAATATTAAAAACCTCTTCATATTAGTAAGGTAGGAATAGATTGAAGGTGATCTATCAATAAATAATAATACTCATAGTAATAAAACAACTTAAACGGATTAAATCGCGTATATTACTACATTTTTAAGGGAAAGTAAATTTTTGGTCAGCCGTTATTAAAATTGATCCGCAAAAAAAAATAAGCAGTTAAATCATTTGGGCAGCATACAAAGATTTGGCTGGCAATAAATAAAATCGGGCGGCAACTCTTGTTCAGCAAACAGTTTAAAAACGGTTAACATTTTAACCAATATTAATCTGCTTTTTTTATCATTTGGCTGCCTAATAAACAGTCGAGCTGCAAAATAATTACTTGGGTAGCAAGATTTTACAATTGGTCAGCAGAGAGTTTAATTGAGATATACAGGGTGTCACTGTGATATATACTGGGTGTCACTGTGATATATACAGGGTGTCACTGTGTTATATACAGGGTGTCACTGTGATAGATACAGGATGTCACTGTGATATATACAGGGTGTCACTGTGTTATATACAGGGTGTCACTGTAATGTATACAGGGTGTCACTGTGATAGATACAGGATGTCACTGTGATATATACAGGGTGTCACTGTGTTATATATAGGGTGTCACTGTAATGTATACAGGGTGTCACTGTGATAGATACAGGATGTCACTGTGATATATACAGGGTGTCACTGTGTTATATACAGGGTGTCACTGTAATGTATACAGGATGTTACTGTGATATATACAGAATGTCATTGTGATATATACAGGGTGCCATTGTGTTATATACAGGGTGTCACTGTGATAGATACAGGATGTCACTGTCAGCAGAGAAAACATGTCTGTAAGCAGTTTAATTGAGATATACAGGGTGTCACTGTGATATATACAGGGTGTCACTGTGTTATATACAGGGTGTCACTGTGATAGATACAGGATGTCACTGTGATATATACAGGGTGTCACTGTGTTATATACAGGGTGTCACTGTAATGTATACAGGGTGTCACTCTAAAAACGAAACAGCTCCCAAAAATAGGTAGGTTAGGGTTATTTTTTTTTTGATGACCCTAAAACGAAACGGCTCCCAAAAATAGGTAGGTTAGGGTTATTTTTGTTAATGGCCTTAAAAACGAAACGGCTCCCAAAAATAGGTAGGTTAGGGTAATTTTTTTTGATGACCCTAAAAACAAAACGGTTCCCAAAAATAGGTAGGTTAGGGTTATTTTTTTTGATGACCCTAAAAACGAAACGGCTCCCAAAAATAGGTAGGTTAGGGTTATTTTTTTTTGATGACCCTAAAAACGAAACGGCTCTCAAAAATAGGTAGGTTTGGGTTATTTTTTTTGCTGACCCTAAAAAATAAATAATATAACTTCAAAACATTATGAGATGTATAAAAAATCGAAATACCAATTTTATATGAGCCCATCACAGTGACACCCTGTATACATTACAGTGACAACCTGTATATAACACAGTGACACTATGTATATATCACAGTGACACCCTGTATATATCACAGTGACACCCTGTATATATCACAGTGACACCTGCTACTTGACAGCTGACAATTACCGAATGACAAAATGCGCACACGATTGGCGGCAGAATAGTTGCGCCCAGTTAGGTTTTATTGCCCCCTTTTTTTTGATGAACAAAATGAAATATTTTGCTTACCTACTGATTGCTTACCAAAATTTGATTAACCGTAGATCGCTTAATGCAGCTCAAATATTTAATTTGCTGACCAAAATAATTTAGAGCAGATCAGTATATCATTAATTGCAGCCTGATTTATAAATGTTTGCTAACCATAAGTTGCTTACCAACTAGCTATTTTGGCTGACCAAATACATATTTCTGCTGACCAAAATATGAATATTTTGCTGATCGATTAAATGATACCCATTTTTAAGTCCCGACGTTTCGTAACCCTTTTCAGCGTTCGTGGTCGCGGGTAGACTACCCGCGACGCGCGATTTAATCCGTTTAAGTTGTTTTATTACTATGAGTGATAATCGCGGAAACCGAAGACAATATTAAATAATAATACTGTTTTTGATGTAGGTTTGTTTTAATTTTGCAATTGATTACTATGTTTGGTAGACGTCCGAGTGCTTGGCAGACACTAACTACTGGGTAGTTAAAAAAAACATTTACTGCCACAAAACACAAAAAAAATAGTTACACAAACAGGCAGGCACAAATACAAAAATCAGTGCGACTTAAATAGTGGCAACAGGCTCAGGTCTCAGCATATGCTGTGAGCTTAGCTGCACAGCGCTGTTTTTCAGCCTGCACCTGACTCACAGCAAACACTTAGTAATCAGAGGGAACATTATTTTCATTGCTAACAATAGGTAAGTTTTATAATTAAGTAACGACATACAAGTATTAGCTTTTAATTTCTCTAGTTATAATAATGTGCCAATGTGCGTGTGTAGTTGCCATCTTGAGTTCAGTCATTGACAATGAAGGTATCAGCTCGATGTCATCTATTGGGCATTAGCGTAGTGAACTATACATACCTTTACCTTTTGTTGATGTATGAGCGTATCATAAATGCTCAAAGGCAGATTGAAGATACGCAGTAGCTAATTGCGGCACTTTAATTACTAATTTATTCAAAAGCAACGGTTCAAATTCCCAACCGTCCAATTTGTAGTTAATCTGATAATTAGATATGTTTATTGCGCGGTTAAGAAGAATTTTGAACTCAGCATTTTGATGAGATCACCGGGAGTTAAACACCGGGAAATTTAATAGATACTTTAAGATAAGTGCTACAGCTGACAGACAAGACATGTATACTATTTAGACGGTATTTTTCAAATTTTATAAACTTGATTGCACCAAAAACTAATCGTACAAAAGGTGAACTTAATAAAGGCAAAGCAGATAACTTTGAGGGCGGTACGACTGCTAAAACTTAGATATGATAAACTTACATCATAATTCGCTTACCCTTGTCCCATTCATTTGGGGTCGGCGCAGCATGTCTTTTTCTTCCATACCTCTCTATCACCCGTCATCTCAGCGTTTACATCCTTCCTAGCCATATCATCACTCACACAATCCATCCACGTCTTCCTTGGTCTACCTCTTCTTCCAGAATCTTCCACATTTATACCTAATACTCGTCTTGTTCCCCCTTCTTCTTCTTAACTTCCCTCCGCATCACATGTCCATACCACGCTAGGTGATGTCCTCGTAACTTTTCTACGATTGGCGCTACTTTCAGACTTCCTCTTATATACTCATTCCTGATTCTATCCATTCGCGTCACACCACACATCCATCTTAACATGATAAACTTACATTCAGGTAAATAAACACGACGGCGTTATCGACGATTTTCAAAAGAAAGGAGAAAGTTTTTTTAAGTGACAGATGAGAGATTAAGAATTAGAAATGTGGCCAAAAAAACAACTCCTCAAGTTAATTAAAGTTTAAAGAAGAGTTTGATCCGTTTCAACCTCTCCCGCTGATCCGTTGCTCACTTTGAGCAATCAGTGAAACTTCCGAGGCGGTCCGTGGCCAAGCGACCTGGTTCGATCCCAGGGAACACCTCAAGCTCCCACCCTGCCCTATTTTGCAACGGCCAGTAAGGCTTGTAAGTACTTATTGTTAGTTTAAAAATAAGATTAAAAAAATGGCCCCCATAAGATGATCTGACGACAGGAAAAAGCGTGCGACCAATCATTGTGGACATCTTTGGCGTACACCTATGTTCAGCAGTGGACATCTCAAGGTTGAAATGATGATTATGCAGTGTATAGGATCTTATCTCTAGCCCTCCACTTCTTAACTCTCAGCTCGAAAGCCATCCCAAGATGGAACGCGCCGCGATCCAGGGCCGGGCAGTTATTCTCTCCTAACACGAACGGGAGCTAATATCAATAAACCATTGGGTGATTGGAAATCTGTTTGTTCTACACAGGTTGCTTCAACTGCTCCTATTTCGGTATAAATAACGTGTGTTTAGAGGCCGGTCAGTAGTCTTTGCGGGGAATTCTGGTTTGGACTGATCATTTATTTTATAAAAACTAGGACTTCAGTAGGCTTTATATCTGAACTATGTATAGCTATTACAGTGAGAGTTTGAAATGTACGGCCTACCGTATTACCCACTCATTGTTGCAAGAATTAGTGGATAATAATCAAATATACCTATGAACATTTTCACTTTCCGGGTACATTTTACTTTTTTTAATCAGGCAATTTTTGGGTTTCTCTTACTCAGATTCACGAGTAGGTACTAAGTATTTAGCACTAACGAAAGAACTTGTTGCTAAGATTTTCCCACTGCGCTGCAATACGGGATTTTTTTAAAAGGATGTCATCAAATTTCTTCGAGACCGACAACGCGTTGGTAATGCATCTAGTGTTGCAAATGTGTATAGGCGGCGATGAACACTTTCCATCGGGTGGGCCGTCTGCCTGTTTGCCAGTTTCCGCAGTCCACAAATAAAAAGAGTCAGTTTTGTAATGTTTTCATATACTCTGTAAGGGCTTGTCAAAAAACCGACACATAAAAAAATTATAGAGAATTGAGGGACATTTTTTGTCTTAATCATAATTACACCGGAAGTTGAAAATGCCACCGTCACAGTAAAGGCATAAAGAGGAGTTATTGAATAATGGTGCCTACATAACGACAACTATGACTTTTCCTAATAATCTCTCGAATACTTTCTTATAGGTTTTTTTTTCAATTTCAGCTAAGTTTGGGTCGAAGTTTAAAGAACACCCTAAAACTAACGGTCGGTTAATCGATGGGTATCCGCGCGGCGCGCTAACGGCGCATCTTCGGCAATAAACATCCTTAAACTGATCTAATTCCCTCCTCGCGCGAGACTTGCGTAGATACGCTCTCAAGGTGGTCCGGCCAGCGACCTGGTTCGAGGCCAGGGAACGCCACGGGCACCACCTGGTGAGATTTTTGCTACATCCAGGAACGATTGCAAGTTAGTCAGGCTTAAGAGGAAACAGTAAGGTCGAGAGAATTGAAAATTAGGTATTTGTAAAATGTGTCGCTATCTCGCACTGCCCGCCTCTCACCCACAGAGCGCGATAGAGACAACTGCAGCTTGGACCGAAAATACCTTTTAAAATTTCATGAAAACCACGTTTCGTAGTCCCCTGATTTCTTCCCCAAAACTTAACCTATTTAACTAATTTTTTCATTAACCATTAAAGAAAGGCTTTGGCCGTGTTCCTATATTTTCCTTTTTTTTAATAATCTAGTCAAATTTGCTTTCTGGATGTGTGAACACAGCGGAAAATCTGGCATTTTTTAGGTTTTTGAAGGTTAATATCTCTTTTGAGAATCAATTTATCGTAAAAAGGAAAACATAGGAACATATCAATAGTAGCCATAGATTTTTGGACAAAAAATGATTACTCTACTGGCATTATCCAGGGAGGAAACAGGGGACTACGTTTGTATGGAAAAACTGCCCTCCTGTTTCCTCTTAAAAAAAAAGAAAAAAACGTCGCTGACCACTGCCAAAGGATAAAGACAGACGAGCATTCAAAAACTTCGCCCGTTTAGGAGCGCGCGATAGGTATTCAAGTCGAGGCGCAGGCAGTGCAATCCGTACTGGAGCATTCTTACGCATTCTTAAAACTTTGCTTGTAGTTCGTTCACAAGCGCGCAGTTTACCTTTTGTATGAAGAAAAATTACTGCTATTGTAACTCGGATTAAAGTTAATTGGGCAACATAGATTTATTTGTGCAAGTTGACCTTAATATCGTACCCTTGGTCAAATAACGTCGTATCTGCAAAATGACAAATTTTCACGATCTGCGTGTATCATGTAGTTCGGATGATTTGTATGACTTTAGAGCAATAAAAAAACTTTGAACGTAAAGTCACATGCGACGTTATTTGACCAAGGGTACGATATTTTACTTTACTTTTTTAAAAAACTAAGGGCTGTTGTAGAAGCTACAAGTCACAAAATCTCTTCCCACGTACAGGGAAGATTAGAAAAAAGAATCAAAAATTGTCTGGTTGCTTCATTTACTTAGTTGTTTAATTAGATGTTTAATATCTTGTGAACACTCCTCAAAGTGTTTCAACCGCTTTTATCCTACTTACACCAAAACAGAAAAATTAAGAGTTGTTAGCTCGAAATAGTTACTAAAAGTTCCATCAATTGCATTAAATGATCAAAAAGTTAATTCTGTTCTATCAATGAATCTACTTGTAGCCGGCGGGCCATATCCACACTAACCTACAGCGGAACACCCTATTAAATCACGATAAACGAAAATATTTCTATTTATTAGGACGATGTTATTATCTGGGTGAATTATATTGTTAATGCTCCATAAACCCTTGTGTGTTTGTCTGTCGTGCCTAGTCTGGCCACCCGGAAGTTTAGAAAAAGGATTTATTGATTTCATATTACGGCTAACGAATTACGGTTATTGATATTGGTTTTTTAGATTAATCCATGAAATATAAGTAGATCAGGGACTTGTGAGGGGGACTTTAAGAAGGAGACATACCAGGTGTTATATTTTGGGGTAACTCGGTAGACAAAGAGATGGTATTTAAAGCCCAAAAAAGGTGTGTGAGAGCTATGTGTGGCGCACATACAAGGGATAGTTGTGTTCCACTTTTTAAATCTATGAGAATATTAACACTACCATCGCTATATATTCTTGAAATTGTAACCTTTGTTAAAAGTAATCCTGACCTGTTCAACAAAATATCGCATCATCGGAAACTTCCAACCCGATCACAATATAAAGAGAAGTTATGTAATGAACAGACGAAAACTGCACTTATGAAAAAGAGCTTTTTCGGTATGGCTACCAGACTGTATAATAAAGTACCAGACTCTATTAAAGTACTACCATTTAATAATTTTAAGAAAATGCTAACTTCACTACTTATGGACAAATGCTATTATACAATTAATGATTTTTTAGATGATATTTCAATATAAATTTTACTTACTTTCATGAATCATATATTGTTAGAATTATATATTGTTGCATGATAGTGTTAAGGATATAAATATTTGTATGCCATACTCATGGCAAAACATAGTGATCAGCAATGCAATTTATTATTTTAAGACCTTTAATGTACCTATGTTTGACAAATAAATGATCTCTCTCTCTCTCTCTCTCTCTCCCTCTCTCAGGTTTGGAAGCAGTAGCTTTTGATGATTTTTATACTTTAAAACAGGGTTCAGAACCGATATTTTACAAAAACCCCGAAATAGCCCAATATTTTGAATTATTTTACGCTTTTTATGTAAGTGAATGCTGAATCATGTATTTAAGGCGAGGTGAGACCAGAATCGGGCACGGAAGCCTAGTTTCCAAATCATTTTTAGAGCACTTATTTGACTCTTAGGTCACTGTAAAACATATATAATAATATTCAGAACTGTATCTAGGGCTTCCTCTCACTTAGAACACGATAGCGAACACTTCGCTCGATAGAAAAGTAGCGCGAAAACACTATAAAATAAAGTATTTTTTTAATTTTTTTTCATTTTGTTCATCACCAGTTACCTTTTCTGACAAAATTAATACCTGACAATCATGATTTCACAGTCATGCAGGGCATCCTCTCATGTTTGGGTTGATAACGTATACTTTTATGTTAGAAATCGAAGATAATCTGCAATAATCTGCATTCCGCCCGACCCTAGTTTGTATGTGAAATGCGAGCCAGGTCCTACGTAATGGTTTCGTATTATTAGATTGTGAAAAATGGAATAATAAACCAAAGAACGAAAATAACGGAAAAAATACCGGTATTTTCTATGGAGAAAATACCGGTGTCCGATCCCCTGCTTTAAAATTGTTTTTGACCCTCTTGAACGAATTGGGGAAGTCCGACACGTCAAGAGAGCTTATTTGGGTCGACCGACTGGTTGGCGCCCTCTCGGTCGTCACAATTGAATATCACTGGAAAGACCTGGTAGAAGCGGATCTGCGTGAGCTCAGAGCTGGCGTAAGCTGGCGAGAAACTGCGCAAGATCGAGTGAAATGGCGTGTCCTTTTGTCGGCGGCCAAGATTCATTTTGGGTCGTTGCACCAGCCCTGTTAGTTTAGGGCTCTTACACATAAACACGATACGATACCGCGTCGTGCTACGACACGGCATCGTTTCACGATACGACGTCGCATCGTGAAATGATGTCGTGTCGTAGCACGACGAGATATCGTATCGTGTTTATGTGTAACAACCGTAAGTGACGCAAGTGTTAACTTTTATTGATTTGCATTTGCAATCGATCACTCCTGCGTGCCTGTTGACTTTTTAATAGAAAACTACATACTTTTTCAAACACAAATTCTTAGTTCTCACTACTTTGCATAAATATTTTTTGTAGTTACACGAATTTCATGCTTTTAGACACATTGGTTTAGCCCAGAGGCCCTTAAACTTTTTTCGGTCACGGACTCCTACATTATTTCGAAAACTTCACGGACCCTTTCCTAATACAATCAGAGAAAAAGAAAATCAAGGGTACATGAAAGTTTGTATTGTATGCATAGCCACGGACCCCCGGCTCTAGTATCACGGACCCCTAAGGGGTCCATGGACCACAGTTTAAGAAACCCTGATTAGCCTTATCGATTTTCGCCGTTAAAAAGTATAACAACTAAATTATCTTTTGATTATACTTTGTTAGTAGCCTAAGTGGTGTCCCACTGTTGGTCAGGCCTCTCCTTTTCTTTACTTTAGTTTTCTCTATTTTTGCCATCTTATATAATTCAGCTGTTTATATTTCAACAGAATTAAGGATGATCTCATATCTTTGTTACAAAATTAATTCAACGTGTGCCGAATTTTGCAAGCTGCCGAACTCATCAAGTACTTGTTTGTTCAGGCTTCGCTGACTATGACTGTGACAAACAACCGTCGCTTTTGCTGAACCCACAAATCTTTCATTTGACCAGACTTGACTGAATGATTTGTAGCATCGGCATAAATATCAGCGGTAATTTGGAACAAGCACACAATGTTTTAAGAAGCATACGTGGAAATACTATAAATCCGTTTATCCAACGCAAGTACATACCTACCAGTGGCGCGGCGTCCAAAGAACTCGATTTCTACCGGCTTGCCTAATATCAGGCAATGACCACCTTATTCTACTGCTCTTAAGGAAAATGTACGCCAAATCTGCACCGGCTTGCCCAAGGATATCTTTTACGCCACGCCACTGCTGCTACCTACTGAATTTTCGAAATTGTCAATTCAAAAGCACCATTTCCATACAACGTATAGTACAATAAACCGTTCTTCTCATAGCGGGATCGTAATAATGACTTAATATTAATTTATATTTCTTCATTATATTTTAATTTTTATGTTTACTTTATAGAAATGTATTACGAGTATAATTTTAAGTCCAAAATTTATTAGTTCTGTTGATGGCATTCATGAAAAACTGAGGGAATTCTTTAAATATTAGGCACATGTAAGCGCCCTTGACTGACTGACTATAATAAAGATGTGTTGCGATATAATAAAGATGTGTTTCGGAAGTTACTGATTGATGCTAACTGTAAGTTCCAATGGAAAGTGCTGTGCTCGGAGTCTCTCTGAAGGACAACATTCGGAACGAAGTGATCTATCAGAGAACCAAAGTGACCGACATAGCTCTGAAAGTTGGTTGAAGTGGCAATGGGCTGGTCACCATATGTCGCAGAACCGATAACCGCTGGAGTAAACGTGTTCTAGAGTGGAGACCGCGTCTTGGCCAACGTAGCGTGGGACGCCCTCTGGCCAGATGGGATGAGGGGACCGGCAGCGACTGGATGCATAAAGCGGTGAACCGGGATCTGTGGCGTACCTTGAGAGAGGCCTATGTCCATCAGTGGACTGCAAGGGGCTAATGATGATGATGTACGTTCCTAACTGAACAAGATTTTAATCCCGAATATATGAAACGGCAAGTATGCAAGTATTGGAATGACAATGCGGCGCCTCGTTGCACTGATCTAGATATAGATCAGATACTATCGGAGATTGAGTTGTTATGTTGAGCAATACCTAGCGGAGTGGCAGTCGCTTCCGTTTAAACCAATTTACGGATGGAGTGAGTAGGTATATATTTATTATAAAGCAAGAGTGAATAGGCTGTTACTGAAACAGAGACCTCTTCAGCCTTACTTAATATTTGCACGCAGTCACTACATTGGCTTTAATTGCTCTTTCTAATAGTTTGACCTAACCGTCATATTAATCATGAATTCTTTTTATCATGTGGATGAGTGAATTCATGACAGTTTGTCGTGGAAGTCTTTAGGGGAGACCTATGTTCAGCAGTGTATCAAGGTCGAAATGATAATGATGATTAGAAATGCAAAAATGTGCATAGCTACAGTGCAAAAGAGGCTCAATATACAGCGTGTAAGTCTAATACGAGCGAACAATTAAACCAGATATAGCGTTTAGTAGTGTTATCATTAATTAATATGATTTTTTAATTTACACTTAATACTGACCTCGTAATTAATTTTTGAAAATTTACCGAGCAGCAATGTACCGCATACATGCTTGTTATGACATTGCGAGATACGAGCTTTTTTTAAAGTAACTGTCAACTAGCGTGTTTGTCAACTTGAATGTGTTGCGTTACGTTGCGACCCGAATTATTTTGTATGGTAAATATTTTCATTGTGGTTTTAAGCAATACTTATCTAAATATGCTTCTTAGGTCCTATGCTGACCACCGTTTCAATATTCGCCCGTATTAGATTTACAGGCTGTATATCATTTGACTACACGCCCAAATTATTGATTGCTTCGAAAGTTCTACAGATAATAAATCAAAATCTAAGCCCAGATAGTATCAGCGGTTGCGCTCAATGGTAATGTATGTTATGCGTTACACATAGCGTGGCTGGAGCGTAAATCACGGCGCATGAGTTGTTGGCAGCGCGACGTATTCACACACACGACATACGGCGTACCTATCGCCATTGTGATAAGGGTAGGTACCTACTTGAGAGAATTATATAAAATTACGTGTTAACATTGATTGTGTAACATTGACCTTTAAGGTAATTTTTGTCGAGTGCAAATTGTAACTAAATTAAAAACCGACACTGAAAAAAAAGTGATCTAATCAAGCCCACTTTTTGCTTGATTAGAAAAATTATAATTGTTTTAATTATTTAATTAATCAAATCCATAAATAATACTTCATAACTACAATAAAGTTCAATTGATCGAAAATTTTAATGAAGTAACATATTATATTTGATCAACTTCTTAATTGAGTTTATATTATTAATGTTTATATTAATCAAAAAACATATTTCGTACATTAAAGTCATGGTTGGATTTATTAAGTTACTTTCAATCATTTCAATTTGATTGCTGCAATTAGCTGACTTAATCTGCTCGCTATACATCAAGTTACTTTGTTATCACAATCAATTTTTTGATTTAGGTAATCAACTTATTTTCTCAGTGGAGGTGCACTTTCCTTACAAAAATACTATATCGACACAAAGAACCCTGAAAACAACTAAAATATGTTCTGTTATTTACAATTGCAGAGGACGACTGTTTTTTTGTAAATATTTTCAATACATTGCATTCTTGACTTTCTACAACTTCATTAATTAGATTATTATTGTTCTATTTCGATGATTACTTTATTGACGCAAGTTAATATTCATATCAACATATTACGAATTTTATTTTTATGTAAAGTTGTAAATAAATTATGGCATTTTAAGTTTTCGTACGTTTCTTTATAGGTACATTATCCTCAGTAGGGCAATTTTGTTAATTTTACAATAATGACAATATTGTTGATTAAATAAATGATAATAAAACACATTTTTTTTCAAGCACCATAAAATAGTCAAAAACGTTTTAATTGCATGTTTACAAATAAAGAGTAAACAAAACTGAACAAGTGTACCTATGTATTTGCACTTCGACAATAGCTATGGTAAAGATGTAATATGTAAGTTGTATGAAAAAGATGGTCTGTCCTTACCCTTAGGGCGAGCTTACACTTAATGAGCGGTACCTTTGCGGTGAGCGGCAGATAACGGATTTGTTAATGGACAGTGTGGACACGGCTTTAGCCTACATAGCCATTTTCATAGGAGACGTGCACAACGAAGGTGCTGCCAACTGTTGCCGCCAATCCGAATCTTGTACTATCATGCTGGTACGCTATCATTTCTGACTGACCCTGACGACGTCATCACGGCCACCATCAACAGATGGTACCCCGATGACGTCGCTAGTGAAAATGATACTGACGCTGAAGTACATGACGCCGACTAGGTACTACTTAAACAGACAACAAGACGACAACCCGAACGGCGCCGGGTCCACTCCACGTGCACGCCGTCGTCTCCGCCGGCGGGGACGGCCACTGCGGTAGTCCCACACTAAGTCCTCTCGACATCAAATAAAAACTTAGCTTAAACCCACTTCCTACAAAACGAACTACTGTATCACATGTTCGCTAGGTAAACTCCCCACTTCGGTTCGAGTGTCCTTGCACGCCGTTGAATAACTCCCGTGGTGCCAAGGTTTTGCCGCGGCATGCCTACCGCCACGAAAACCGATAGTTGCAACAGCTCAAAGAGCTAGCATTTGTTCAAGCACAAAAAAATAAATAACCAGTAAGTAACCCTTAAGTTTCTTTTGCTGTCCGCATAGCGTCTCTTTTGTCAATTTAGTGCTGCCACCTATAGTTTCTGCACGCTTCCTACAAAAACTGCAAAACGTCTATACCTAGTTCCGTTTAAGATTAGAACTTTAATTTTAGAGACTTTTGTGTATGTTGAACTATCAATCTAGTTCACTAATTCTGTAGGCTTATGATGCTACGCTCTAATAATAAATGATAAAGCATCCGTCACGTTCTGACAAATAATGTGTGAGAGTGACGCATGCTTTATCATTTATTTATCGCGCGACAAAGCGTAGCATCATAAGCCTATTGGAGTTCAGTGTAGATCGCCTTACAAGATAAGTGCCTATCATACGCTTTGCGTGCGGGCGAGTTAGATGCGAAGTTCCATACAAATTGTCTATCGCCGCGACTGGTTTCGTTTGGGAACTCGCCCGAAAATCGCAAGTGTGATAAGGTCCTAAGACATACTCAGGCACAGCTCCCATCCACGCTAAGCCAAGGATTTTAAGTTATTATTACGAAATTTGTTTGCCAAGTGGGGCATACCGAGCATACAGTTACACAAAAACACACGTTAGTGTAATACCCTAGGCAGTTACGACCTTATGCTATGCTCTCTCCGTGGCTCACTCGTTTAGTGTAAGCTCTGATAAGACGTTGTCCTCTCTTCTGCGCTCGTCAGTATACGCGCTCGCGCAAGTACAGGTATCAAATACGGTTTGTGTATCGTCGGGTAACCAAAATTTACAAATAACTACAATATTAAAAGAGCAAAATAAATAACCAAACGAATCTATACAATCAAATCAACCATTATTTTCATTAAGTAATCTTTTATAATCATGAAAATAGAGTTAAAAATCTACGAGGATGAGGCCTTTCAGACCTTTGCATGCCAACTAATTGATTAAGTACGACTTGTTATCATTCTTTTATCATATTAAAAACGAATAGTATATTTGTGCCACAACTGGCCATAAAGTGGCTTTTACCGCTCGCTACGCGTACGGAAAAAGCCGCTTTCTGGCCAAGTGTAGACATAACATGATGTACCTACATGATCTGATATTCGCTTTCAGCTCGGTCCGCAAACATCTGCGATCTCGGCCTTTTTTTGTTTTACCACCCTTGCTGTGTAATGTACTATTTATTATACATTCATTCCTTCGTTTCGTAATTTACGTTAGTTGCAAATTGTCGAATGAAATATTACACAACTAGCGTGGTAATACAAAGAAAGGCCGAGATCGCAGAAGTTTGCGACCCGAGCTGCAAGCGAGGGACGTAAATATGCGATCGAGGGCTTTCTTTATTACCTTCCGTGTTGTGTACATCATTTTATGTCTACACTTGACCAGAAAGCGGCTTTTTCCGTACGCGCAACTTGCGGAAAAAGCCACTTTATGGACAGGTGTGGCATAAAAAATATTTCGATACAAACACGTGACAAGACGACGCATCATTTCAATTCGATGGTTATCATCAACAAGACTACAACAGCATTGCTAGCTAGCTTCGATTATATCGTTCGAACATTCTTAACAAGCCCATCCCTAATCTATTAAATTTTCCTTAAATAAAATACCCATAAACCGATATCGCTTTCCTAACCTATAAACTAGTGATGGGAAAACATTCGATAACACTGATCCAAATTTGTCGATGGTCCTTTATTTTGACCCTCGTAAAATATTTAATACCCTTACAGATACTTAAGGCTGCCTATTGAAGTGCCGACTGGACTGTGCGACTGGGAAACGGGATTTTTTTATTGCTCTCAAATATGATGCAAGGTTCATAAGAGTCTGCTAATGTCTCTTTGTGGATGACCTACATATCGATACCTTTAGACTCAAAGGGCGTAAGCTCCATTAGAATCTACGGCGTTTACGTCCTTTGAGTCTAAAGGTATCGATATTATGAAGTAGGAAGGATGGTATCTATACCATCAGGATGGTATCTATACCATCAGGATGATATCCTCTAGGATATATTATTTCCTTATGAACGAAATAGAAGTATTTGCTCTCGGTCTCACTTAGGGACGTTGCAAGCATTTTATATATTTTAAGAACAGTCCAGTATTTTTAGTTACGATTAAAATCCACTTTTCCAAAAATTACGTTAATCAGTAGTTGTTTCGTTTGAAGTATTATTTCAGACATCTCAAAATCTATGAATTCTATTTTGTTGGTAAAGATACAGTGTGCGCTTATACGCTAAATGAAAAACACGTGTACTTTCTCATATAAGGCGATGAAATTAACAGTAAGAATATGCATACTTTACAATTATAATTTTTTATACTATACTAGGGTGGCAAATAAGCTCAAATCAACCTTGATAAACACAAAATCCCAAAAACCTAAAAAGACAAAGTATTAAATCCACAACAAAACAATTAAGCCATGTGATCGTGTGCAGCCACCAGATTCGTTCGCAATGACATTTTTATTGCCTCTAACGTCATTTTAATCGGCCATTGAATGGCGGTCCTTATAATTAAAAGCGAATCCAGGCGAAATTTTAGATTAGGCAGTAGTAAAAATTTTACGAGTGCCTTTCGGACCCTGTTGGGAAGTTTGGGTGTAAATAACTAATAAAACTTATCTTGGCGGTCTGTTTGTCGTGTGATATTGTGTTAATGGTGGTTTTATGGATTGGTCGCCTGATATACTTGTTTTGTATTTGACACAGAAACAAGTCGGGAAGTAAAATATGGCGTAAAACTGAACAAGCGCCTTCTTATACACGGGATCATAGAGTATTGATAGTTTGGTTAGACGCAAGGACCATTAAAACAAGAGGACTGTCATTCTCCATACTTTGGATCGTGCCCCGACCGCAAGGGGATATCCAGGCAAAAACTAGATGGCACTAATATATATATTCGTAAACAGCTAATAATAAATTCTAACATTTAAATACTGTGTCACGCTTGCAAAGTTGAATAATTGTAAATAATATAATTCTTATACCAAGCTTATACATAGATGGCGTTGTAAATATCGGGGAACAGCTTTTTGTATGGAGAATGACAGTCCTCTTGTTTTAATGGTCCTTGGTTAGACGTATAGAAGTCTCTCTCTTTAACAAAGCTAACGTTCGGGTCCGACCACCGGACGAAACGCACCGAATCCGATCGTCTCTCTCTATCGCATAACTCGTGCTCTTTCTGGTCGCTAGCTAAGCTCCTCTGTGGGGGCAAAATTTGGTACTATACTCTGTCCTGTTAGGTATTTAAATAAAGGTAAACAAAAAAACCGCGTGACCCGGCTCGTTCAGCCAGTAGTATTGCGCCACAGATACAAAACGTTACTTTGATTGGCTGAACGAGCCGAGTCACGTGGTTTTTGTTTACCTATATTTAAATACCTAACAGGACAGAGTATAGTAGCCGGCGAAATCACGGAGTGAGCCACTCCTGAGTCCTGTACCTCTAGCACAACTGTGACACGCGACTCTTTTTCGCGCGACAAATGCTACCTATCTCTTTCCACTCAATATTGTGTGACAGTGACAGGTGATGCTATGTCGCGCGAGAAACGAAGTCGCGGTCAGTTATGCTAGACGTACTGACTGTAGTTCATTTAAGGTGAAAGTAATTTCGCATTTTGAAGAGCTAGTAGTATATCAAAATTCAATACTATACCTAGGTACCAGATTTCGGATATCCGGAAATACTCCTAATAGCGAACACTGAACTAACCCGATTCTGTCCCGGCGTGGAATCTCGCGCATCTTCCGTAAACTGCGCACGATCACTGCTGCAGCGATTAAGCTAGTGTAAATAGTGATTTAAATGTGTCTGATAATGTTTATCTTGGTCTGGGAGAAGTGGTCAGCATTACGATCTGGCTTTATTACTATAATACACTTATACCCTTACCAGAGCAGAGAGGCTCTCGAGGGTCGATTTCTGGCGTTTTCCCAGCGTTTTTTTATCTTCAGTTGTGTCATTAGATTTTTACCGCAAAGGAATATCAAGTGACGACAACTTTTGATGAAATCATGTGTATCGTTTATAATAAAAGTTGACTGTGATCACCACCTTTTGCTAATATATTTGCTGGAACACGAATGAAAAAATACTTGTGCGGTCGAAACGCTCTGAAATCGACCTTCGAGCGACTTTTCTTGGACTAGTGCTAGTCTTTTATTATTAATTGCAATTGAACAGTGTTATGCGATATCGGATACAGTGCTATCCTCCTAATCCTATGAATAAATATAGAAATACTTATTTGATATTGCGTTACACCGTCCAAATAACGTTCAATTTTACTTGCCAGAAATACAGACGTCACTATTTGGGGATAATTTAACATTGGAGTTTGCGATAACCGGGGCTCGGTAACCGGTATTTGCTTCATACAAAAATACCGGTATTCTTTCCGTTCTTTTCGTTCTTTGGTTTATTATTTCATTTTTTAACCGGACAATCTAATAATACGAAATCATGACTTGAATACATTTATTGAGCTCTACATAAAAAGCATAGGTAAAATTATTCAAAATATTGGGTTATTTCAAGGTTTTTGCAAAATTCCGGTTACGAGCTCTGGCGATAACACAGTTATCTTGATTTTGTACGAGACCGCCATGAGAGACACATATCTTGTTATATTATCTACTATGCGGTACCTACCTAATAATATAAATGCGTAATGTGTACCTATTGATCCTTTATCGCGGCAAAATACCAATTAGTATTTTGCTGTCGAACATGTTCATCAAACTGGCTGACCATTAAAATAACCTTAATTCACATACTCTAAGTCACACTAATCGTGATCAGTGTTAATATTTTATTGGCTGCGACCGTGCCCGGTAAAAACGGGCCAAGTCCAAACAAACGAGAATAGACCAGTATTTATGGCGCGATGATGCGAACAAAACACTCATTTCTTCCAGAATTACCGCCACGCCACGGTAAACAGTGCCATAGTGTCGATTAAAAGTAATCAGTATTGAAGTTCGTTTGGTAAAAATAAATAAGTATTTAAAATTGTACTACTAGAAAACATTTACTTGGGGAGACACATTAAAGCTTTAATACAGCACTAGCACTATACTATTGATAAAAAAATAAAAAAACATAAGTTTAACCTAACCTGACCAATATACCTACGGGCTCGCCGAGGTATAAGTTTTATAAGAACTAAGTCTCTAGTTCTTTTTTTCAAAATAACGATATTTTTTATATTAAATGGGATCAACTAATTAATGCTGTATATTGAGTATGTGACATTATATTAAACAATAACTACTAATAACTATGTGTAATATTTAAGTATACTTTAATTAATCACACATGTCATTTGTGTCATCTGTGTTATAGTTATAGCTAAATAAATAACAAATATTTTACTACTACAAAAAAATATGCTTTGTTGCTTGGTGTGACTCTTAGTTATAAAATAAAAATATGAAAGGAGGTATTTGATTAGGTACAAGCCTGTTTGTCCATTCAAACATTACGAAAACTGAATTAGTCAAGACATTAAAAAGAAATAAACGTAAATTTAATCACGCTACTTGGAACTTTTCCATTAAATCCGTCATCGCTTTCAATTAAATATTTAAAAAGCGGTATTAATATCCATAAACCCGTAATTGTACATAAAACGGAATCAACAAAATTTAGTCATAAATAAAATGTATTTTGATGCGGTGAGTAAGAACGTAATCACGGAGAAAGGTATAGGTAAGAGTATTAAAATGCCGTTTCACTAAGTAAAAAAGTTGGTAACGACTTCCAAAGTGCATTATGTATACCATCCAGGTAAAGTAAGTTAAATCAAAAAGTAGTAACAACATCATAAGGACTTCATTGCATAGGTAAACTTCGTATTTTAAGCTACCGATCATCAAGCATTTTTAGCTTTATTTTTCACCCCATCGCGTGATAAAAACTCGTTAAATGAAACAGTAAATCAATGTAATTTTGACTAATACCTGGAGCCGATACATTATCCTAATATATTTGTTCAATCCCACCGAAAGAGGGCGGTGCACCAATTCATTCCACACAAATTAATGAATTATGATATACGGCATTTAGATTCCATTCCGTAATTTGTTTTTCGAATTAAAAAACGCTTCGAACCGGAATCGATCGATAATTAAAAAAAAAACCTAACCTTACAACTTACAAGCATTCGCGGCGATTAAATGATCAAAAATAAAAGCACTGGCATTCTAAACGGCGTTTTATTTGAAAACCGATCTTTAAATTTACGAAACTGTCGTAGCCTCACCTGAAATTGAAATGTGTCAATGTTTATTTTTAGTGATGGGAAATGGGTCTTTAAGTCATTAGGTTAAGTTTGCTTTTGGGTTGTAAATGGCGGGTGATTTATGCCTGCAACGTCGGGCGATGAATCACCTTGATCGAGTTTTGACGCAGTTGCTTATGCAACAAGTACGTTGAACCTGTCTTGTTTTAAGCTAGCCTGCTAACTCACAAATATTTACTTATCGCGCGCAGGGTAAAATAGCCGGTAACTAACTGTTGCCAACGGGCATCAATAAACTGATGCATCAGGTACGGAGTTAATAACATTAGGCATAGAATCAAAACTATTGAAAATGGTAGGTTACAGGAGATTTACTGCTAAATACGTACACAACTAAAAAAAAGATGTCCCGTTTTATCATTCGTCAGTAGCTGTTCCATTAGCCACCTCTTGACTTGCCGCCACCTCGACTTGGTCGACCAAGTCGAAATTATTATAATGTTGTATTGTCACAAGAATTTATTAAGTATGTGTGCATAGTTTTACTTACGTGAATCAGTTTAGTAGCATAAATTTGAACGATACAAGTATAATAGCTAAAAAAAAACTGCGAAAAAAAATAATTCTTACAAAACTGCAAGTCTTGTGACAAAATTAAAACAGTTTACGGTACAATAAATGTCTATAACTGAGGCAGTTACCCTACCACCGTTTCGCGGTCATATTGTATGGTAATGCGTTTCAGAACGCTTTTACAAGTGTCAATTGAATTCTTAAGTTGTTTGTTGGCTACTTACACGGCGCTAGGCCCATTGAGAGCACTCGAGCGGTTCAAGTATGGGCAACTGCACCTGATTATGTTGTCTCAGAAAGCGTTCAAGCTGACGACGTAACTTCACAACAAGCACTTGGGACGTTTTTGTCACATAAAACTATAACTCGGTTCATCTAAGGTTAGAAAAAAACTTGTGATCATTGTTGACATGAATGGTGTTTGGTAGAGCGTTGTCAAAAAGAAACAGGCGAGTAGAGAAAGCCATCAGCTACCTATTTCAGGTACCTTAACCTTAAATTTGTCTAAGATTAAGTCGTATTTGTCGACCTTTAAGCTTGTTTGTTGAAATGTTAAATGTGCTCAATAATTATTTTATGGGAAGCAGGAAGCAACGTGAAAAAATGAAGGCCTTCAACTGAAAAAAATAATTATTCAACCTCAACTTCACACTGAAAATATATTACCTACTTTAAGATCTCACATTTTTAAATAACAGCAATTGTTATAGGTATCCAATAAAGCAAAGAAATAGAGTTTAATACTTTTTTTTTTTTTATGAAATAGGGGGCAAACGAGCAGACGGGTCGCCTGATGGTAAGCAATCACCGTCACCCATAGACACCTGCAACACCAAAAGAGTCACAGGTGCGTTGCCGGCCTTTCAGGTGGGAGTACGCTCTTTTCTTGAAGGTTTGAAGGACTTGTTCATAATGTTATTTTGTTCCTATCAAATACATATTTGGATTTTGCATAAGACTTGGCACTCATTTAGATCTCCATTCTTTTTGCGGCGAAGCCCACAGCCAAGCATAATTTTTGTATTGAATCTAGTATATGAAATCCATACATTGTTACAGTGTTTTGTCATAGCACGGCAGGAAACGACGTCGCATCGTGACACGATGCCGTGTCGTAGGACCACGCGATATCGTATCGTGTTTATGTGTCAGAGCCCTGGCTAGCTATCTGGTGGATATCCTGACGATCCCTTTTCTTTAACGCCGACATATAGAAGCCTCAGGTCATGCTCATACGATTCATACGTGTATCCTCACCTTGAACCCGTGAGACAAATCTGCGTTCCGTGTCATTAATTATGTGTCCCGTATAATTGTGGAAACTTACAACTGTCTAGTAATATCAAATTCATGTAAAAAATTCGTATGAAGTATTATTTGGCAACACAAACCGTGTAATAAACGAATGGCGCAATAAATCAGCCCAAAAAACCGAAACGCATCGCACAAGATGCGAGCTCAGATAAAAAGCAAGATGGCGTGATAAAATGCATTATGATGTCTTGTTATGCCACTCCGCGGAGTTTATTGCGGCGAGATAATCGCTAAATTGAGATATTATTTAATAAAAGTAATTTTATTATGTTATTTTGAAGCCGTAACGTTATAAACTTTGTAGCGAGCTTGATGCCCTCTACCGTCCAAGCGAAATCGGAAAATCGAGCATTCCACGGAGACGTTACGTAAGCGACACTACCTTTTTAATAATTTTGACATGTAAAATTAGGAAGCTGAATATCGGTATGGTAATATCATAACTTGGCTTTAAGATTGATAAGTAGTGTTTCTTAGCAGCTAATAAGTTTTATTGGTGTAGCTACCATATCACTATGTATGCGACAAGAAGAAGGTGTTTTCACGGAATGCTCCAATTAATCTTTATATTGTTAACTATTATAATAATACGTGGAACGGAGGGAACACTTGCTGCATAATTTCTGTTGCCGACCGACCAACCTCTTTTATAGATTTATGTTTTTTATAGTTTTTTTTATATTTTCTAATTTTAAAATAGAATGACATTGTTAGAAAGACAGGGATAATGACTTGATGTAAAAGGAGAATAAAACGGCTTTTTATTGAATGTTATTTTTCATTGACGCGTTACTCATTATAGTATATAGGTACGTTTCAATTTCATACTAGATCTTTTTCGTATGTCTAAATATTTTGCATGTTTTTATTATTAACACTTACTGCGACACCCGGCTGAAGAACAACTATTTCGCCTCAGACGAGATTTGTGCAATTGTTTTCAAACTTACCTGAAACAAAATAAAAACTTTGTTAGTGTTCAGCCTGTGACAAGCAGCCTGGAATATATAAAAAGGAGAGATAAGGACAAAGTAGAAAATGCGTTATTTTTACATATAAATCTTTACAAAACCCCTATTAAGGTCAACTGAGGAAATTGCGTCTATGGGGGCAAATCCTTTTAAAATTATTTCATCCGTACCTGCCTGAAGTATATGCAGTACTTTACAGGCAGGTACGTTAGGAATGATTTTAAAGAGTTCAGATTAATTAGAATCTTTAAAAGACGCATTTGCCTGCCCTCATAGACGCAATTACCTCAGTTGACCATACATACAATCAGTGTTTAAAAACCAATTCTTCTAATAACGTTCCTTAATATGAAGCTCAATTACGTCAAATAAATAGTTAAGTTCTTTATTTATCATTGACGATAATTGCACTATTCATTACTCTATTGTACTTAACACCCTTATTACAAGATATTAAAGGCTATAATCACCTGCAAGCAAAGATATTAGTTCGAAATGGTCGTAATTGCCAGTAATTAGCGTCTTTTGTACCGTTTTAATTGTAATTGATGTTTTGTTGATCGTATTAAGATAGCGTATGTCGCAATTAGGCATGATGATGATATGTGATTGGTTATGAAATTAACAGTTACGGATAAGTTTGAGATGATTAGACAATTTGACTTAAAATTAGTGTATTTTAAAGACACAGAGTACTTGCATAGTATTGTAGAAATTAAAAATGTTGCGGATATTCGCGTCTATGGAAAATTCGCAATAAAACGATGCGGAGCTTATGCGGAACCCGCACTAGACGATGGTGGCCGTCCAAAAACATTGCTTGTATTTTGACAACTTAAGAGTGATGTTTGATACTGCATTTCTAAAAAAATAACAACAAGTACTTAACCACAACAGACCTAAGTCGGCCACTTCGAAAAACATTAAGACTCGCCTTGAAACAAAGAAATAACCACATATTTACTTAAAAAACCCAACCGCGGTTCACTTTAAAAGTGCATAAAATCCGCCATCTTGTTTATTTTAACGAACTTCATAGTACCCACCCAGTACACACACACGTGCCATTAAGATTTATCAAAATCGGTTGTGCCGTTGAATAGTTCCGAACGGACATATGTACATATATACAGGTCAAACACATAACCCTGCTTTTGGGCTCCGCCGTAGTCGGGTAAAAATGGCCTAAATCGTTAGCGTTAGCGGCCTGTCTAAGCGCTCTTAATACTTCTGAGGAGCTGGATACATGGCCGACCTCTATTCTAGTCTACTAAATAGAAAGAAACATCACGTTAAAGAGGATTCGAGCGTGCAGTTGTTGCACTCCTTCAGGGCGGTTCAAAGACCAAAATAAATACAAAAAGACAATTACACCATTGTAAAGTTTATTTCCATTCCCAGCTCCCATGTCGCGAAATAGAAAATAGACGTTTATTTGATGTTTTTTACGCAATAAGCCCAAGGATCCAGTATTGAGCCGTACAAAAACGTCGCGGACTATGTTCAAAGGAACGATTTTGCGAAACAGTACTGAACGTAAACAATGTGATGCAAAATAAACGACCTCTTACCGGGCGGCGCGGTGCGAGAGACGGGAGCCCGCGAGTGAAATTCTATTTTTTTTTTTTAATAAAGGTTGATTTAAAAGTATCATTAATACTTCCACAAATTTCACTTATCATTCTATTAGGTTAAAGTTCTATAGTACGCGCAAAAGATTTGAGTTATCGCGGGTAATGAAACAGGATAGAGCAGTGGTTCCGAACCGGGGGTTTATTTTAATTACCCCTTTAGGGGTAAAATTAAGTTTTCTCAGGGGTAATACTCATATTAAGTCGTTTTTCTTTGAGTACTATATACTTGTCTGTATTACCTATTTTTTGGAGGGGTAATGATACAAATCTAGAGGGGGGCTGTGGGTGATATGGCAATAAAGGTTAGGAACCACTGGGATAGACGCATTGCAAACGGATTAAAATTATACCAAACACGTGGTTATAGAACTCAGTTTGCTCCGGTTTTTCTAAAATCAGGCATTTGAGTTTAAGCACCTGATTCTATTGATTTGTGTATGGCTTTGGTCTTCCCCAAGAACATTTATGACGCCACTCTACTGTGACTTACTTCTAAATCGATTGACCAGTATTCCGTATTTGAAATGAGTTGAAATCGGAAAGAAAAACATAAGAGGTAGAACAGACTCTTTCCATTCTAAAATAATCAAAAGAATAACAGAACGTATTAACTAACAGAATGTAACTCTTATAAACAACTTATGATTGTAGTTAATACGTTCTTGTTTTACGAGTATCTCTTTTGAAGCGTTTTCCTAATCGCTGGCAGCCAGCGACTCGCGCCAGTACTGAACAGCGCAGCGCAAGTCGGACAGAAGACTTACTTAAGCCAGCGGGGCGCTGACAACAGCCTCTATTACATGGTTTCTGCGACGCTCGCGTGCGTGCCCACTGCCCGGGTGCATCCGGCATTGCACTGTCAGACGTTCATGTTGAAATAAAAGCTAATAAAAGTATGTACTAAATAAGGATAATAAATATAGACTGAATAAAATTTGACATGAAATCATTCAGAATAGGTAACTATTACTTATAGGACTACCAACGATCATTCCAGAGTACACATGCTGTGCAGCGAGCATAAGTTTTTCGTAGTTGCAAATTCGGATTCACGCTTCCCTAACTGCCATACAAATAAATCAGAAGTAGGTGCTTTGCAATTTTAGTATTTTTAGGTGTTCAAAGACCAAACCAACGCAACGTAGGCCTTCTTTAACGACGCTAGGATCTTTTTATATCATGGATAACAGATGATATAAAACGAAACCTTGGTCTAAAAAACGTACACCACATTCCGATCCGTTATTTGCGCTGCCGCGAGCTAGTGCAAACACGCCGCGTGACAAACGTCTAAACGTTTGCCGGCGCAGCGTCTTCATTAGAGAGCGGCATTCAGACCACCGGCTCAATCCAGGAAGACAGGTATTGTTCGTTCATTCACTATTTAAGCGTTTGACTCTTGTCCCTCCAGGTGTACTCCGTGGGTGATTAGGCAGTTTTGGAGGGCTCAACTAGAACCGAGCCCAAAAACTTCGGGAATGACGTTAATGGCACCCTATTGGGTTCATCAGGATATCGATGGCAAAAAGCGAGAACGTAGTAACCGCCACTTGGTCAAAAAAAATTTTTTTGCATATTCGGAATCAGCGAATTTTTCTGCGTCGACTGGTCTGGGTCCCATGGCTCTACGACGCTTAGAAAAAACTGGACTACGTTGCAAAACGAATGTATTTTTTTGACGATGCCCACATCTAATTGCTGTAAACATCCAAATAGTAGCAATTTTCTAAACGAGTACATTTACGCTAATTTTGTTTTTTCATAAATCAAAGGGTGTGCCGGTTACAGCGTTGCCGAAATTTTGTTCCGTGGCGGTTACAGCATTTATGCATGTAGTGAAAAAATTACGAACCAAGCTTACTGCAATTATCCTAAAATAAATTATCTATGATTGACGCTTACTACATTTCATTCGAAAATGAATTAACAGCAAGCTACAGTAACGACATTTGAAACACAACGTGAAGTGGGTAGTGCTTGAAGATACAGCAATAAAAATGTGCGCTCGCGGCGATGTGGCTCGTGAATACGACCTGTGATTTAGTCTATCGGCGATCGCCGGAGCGAGTGGGTGTGCGTATTCTGTGTACTCTGTGTGTCCGTGAAGTGAAATATTTTTATAATTGAGGTGATAGTTGTGTTCAAACAATTGTTTAAGAATTATGTTGAAAACTTATATAATAAGTAATACTTACACACAAAACATCTTTTATAGTTAGTGTGTTTAATAGGTAGTGAGTTTTATATCGATAAAAGTTACTTAAAAGACAATTTAATGCCAAAACTGAAGATAAAATGTAGAGAGTCATGATGCCCTAGCAGGGTATCATGTACCTACTATATAATACCTACTTTTAAGACCTATGTATTACAATGAACATGATCGCAATAAATAAATATGAATATGAATATGAATATGAGAGTTTTAAAGTTTTCACGGGAATATTAAACCTCATTACCTATAATATTTAGTTTTAGCGGATAACAATATTATAGTCTGATTAACCCTAAGAATATTTATGTTTGTTTTTAGCACGATAAGTACAAGGTTGTGATTTTATATGAGAGATTTTATTAGCCTTTTGAAATGTAATAAGCAACGGAGGTTTTAAGTAATTTTCGTAATTATTTATTTATTTATTTAATCTTTATTGCACAATATAAATAGTACAATTGGCGGACTTAATGCCTTAAGGCACTCTCTACCAGTCAACCAATGGGCTAAACAGAAACATTGTTTTGGTGCAGGGCCTTTAACGTCAATTGGAAAACTTAAGATAAATTTACAAATATACCTACAATATACATACATACAGTATATACTTACACAAATACAATATTATATAATATTCTTACATATACTACTTTACGTACCTTGTGAAAACCTCATTTCGATAATTAGTTTTGGACAGCATTGAAGAGATGCTTGCGCAACATGCGCTTGAATGTGAACTTGCTTTGTGCTTATACAGAGAGAAACGTAATGTTTTTATACAGAGAAATTGAGACTAAATAGTATTTGATTATGTTAAGACGGTAATTGTTGCTTCTGATCTTTTAATTTGTAAGAAACCTGCATTTAAAATTTGGAAACATTTTAAAAAAGTATGTTGATAAAAGTTGATTGATCCTTAAGTCGTTTTATTTTCACAGTTTCTTTTTGCCGGTGGACACTTACCACATTTCAGTTAGTCCTATAAAGAACGTAATGACATTTACGTCAAAATTATTGAATCTTAAAATAAATATGCATCTGGTTACAGCATTTATGCTTTATGGAAATAATACCCGTTTCACCATTTTAGTACATTTACTTCTGGCGTTTGCACTGTTTTCGCGTAACGAAAAAAAGAGTTCAATTGTCGTAACCGCCACTAAGTCGTAAACCAGTCTGTTTTGTTAAATATTAAATATGCCAGTTGAAAGAAAACCATAAGTTATGAATTAGATCCAAATATCAAGCATTTTCGTTCATAAATGAAAGAGTTATGATTTTTTTTCTTGAAATCGAAAAGTTTTTTGGCTCTGGTGTAAAGTTTGCATTTTGGCGGTTACTACGTTCTCGCTTTTTGCCATCGATATTTTCATTTTCTTAAGTCGACGGCTAAGGCTAGCACCATTTCTACCAGCTAACACCTAAGTAGTATTCGATCAAGATCGTACGAGGTAGTCGTATCGTATGAGGACTTTCTAAATATTTAGTTTTTCTTGACATATCTCTCCTCTTTTTAATAACCTGAAATTGTCTAGACTACCAGTCTTTCTTGACGAATGTATCTTTACTGAAATCTCTTTTCCAAAGCATAGCACTATGGTTCAAACTGTCGAGTACCAATCAACACTTTACTTCTTTTTTACTTGTCTGTTCCCGTGAAATCGTGCCATGTTCCCATGGAGCAAAACCCAGAAGAATATAGATTCTTCTGGGTTTTGCTCCATGGGAACATGGCACGATTTCACGAAATGTTCCACTAATAGTAATAGTACCTACAAAGTTCTGAACACAGAACCACACTATATATCCTCTAGGCTACGAAATATTTCCACATAGGTGGAAATATTACTATTAGTGGAACATTTCGGTAACAGAAGTATATCGAGAAAGAAGAAAATGGTTCGTCGATTTGTATAGAAACCAAGCGTGTAACGTTTTTTGCCTGGCGTTTGACGCCAAAAGTGTAATTCAGTAATGGAAAACATAAATTTTCCATTTCATTTGGTGGTATTTGCACAATGAATTATACCATTGTTATCAGATTTCAAATCTGATAATAATATTGACGGAAACTGAAGTTGACGGCGTGCGAAGTAGGTTGTCGCCAGTTCGCCACTTCTTTTTAACACACGCGGTACATACATACACCCAGCCTACATCCTTCTACGTCGATACTTATTTCTGCAGATTAATTTCATTTTAAATAAGCCCTTTTCCTTCCGTGTAGCACCCAAAATGTGTGACCGGGTAAGTTCGCTTTGCCAAGCGGAACTACAGCTCCACGCTCACTTACGATTAAGGTACTTACGACATGTGTGCCCAAGTGCGCGCGCGCAAATATTGAGCCGCTTTTGTACTAAGTGCCGTATAGGTTTCTCCATTATCATTTTCAAGGTATTTCGTTCCGCTATTTGTATTTGGGACGGTGGATTGTTCGGATATCTTGCGTCAGTGTTTTTTAATAGGTATTCGGAGACTTTGTACCGTTTATGGTTGATTTCGTTTGTTTTAACGAGTCGGTTTATTGGCTGTATAGCGAGGTGATTGCGAATTACCCAACGGGATTTAATGGTTGTTTTATGTACTGAAGAGGTAATTTACGTGTTCTTAAAAGCCTCTAATAATATAGCATTTAGACACAGTATAATAGCAGTATTTTCTCTTCCTTCAAAAGGTATATCGCGCGTTTGTATGTGTGCACGCCGTGAACGAACGCACTACAAGCACAGTTTTAAGAATGCGTAAGAATGCTCCAGTAAGGTCGCACCCACACAGACGGCAATCGCGCGTCTGTGTGAATAGTATCGCTCGCTCCCAATCTGACTTTATACTTTGATTTAGATTCTTCACCAGAATTTCGATAATCTGCTAGATTCAAGCTATTACACTCACTGTACGGGCCAGTCCCGCACATACGACTTGATAGTAGATAATGATAAAACGGAAGATTATCCGAAATAATGATTTATTGATGACGTAATAAAATGATACAAATGTATGAGCTTAATGAATACACTCCGCGGCGGTCGGATATGCACTAACTTAAAACTAAGAATTATGCGCTACGTGGCGTAAATGCTGACGGGCGAAATGTAAGCCTTGTACAGCTCGTACACTCACGGACTATGAATTCAGGTAATTTTCTATGAACAATTATATAGAAAACGACCTGAATCCATTGTCCGTGAGTGTAGTTAGTACGAGTAAATATGTCAGTCATTTCAAATTACAAATGCTGATATTACTCTGACTGAATCAACATTATTTTTTGAATCACCATTGTCAACTAATTATATTGGGACTTAGGGGGGCCTATATTTCTTAAAATAATATAGATGATGTTTTAGTGCATTTTTTGTTGCTAGCCCCTCGTACTCCGACGACAGAGATAGATGCATGCCTCGACAAAGAAACTAATTGCGGCTAAACACATAAGCACATATTCACACACACTGTTGACCGTGGTTGTCAGCGCGCGCGGTGCCGATGCAGTGACCCATTTGCGCACGCGCGAACACCAACGTTCGATTAAGTAGACCTCTCAACAACATAATTACTGTGGAAACATGTAAAAATAAATACAAATATCACTTTCATAACAAGTTTTTCGGCCTACGATCTCATTGTATAACCAAATTAAAACACCTGAACTAATTCTACACCTAAGTACCTTTTTATAAAAAAAAAACGAATACCAGTGACATCACCCCTATCAAACAAACGGAGGTCAGTGACCTGACAGCCTTGACAGTAACACACAAACCTAGTCCAGTGTTGAGATAGGCCCGAATAGCCCCCATAAACAGTGTCGTATAACATGATACGCGGTGAAACGTCATATATTAACAATACAGGTTGAAACACACATCATTTTATACGCGCTCCGAATTTTGTATCATTTCAATTCCAAAAATTCCAACTTCGCAAAAAAATTGATTTTTTTTCTTTTCTTTGGCATGTTGGATTGTTTTGTATAGTTATTTGTATAATGTAAGAAATTCGCAAAGAAAACTTCTCCCTCATCAAAAATATTATCTAAACCATTTTAAAAATGTATCACATTTCTTATGTTTTGATACCCCGCCGCATTTTAAAGGACTCGTTATGAACTTATGATAAAAAAGAATATAAGTGATTGTAGGGCAATGTTTGGCGTGAGGCGTATACCTAGTTAGATATTGTTTTATTTTAGTAACTATTGTGTAAATTTGATACACCTAAATATGATAACATAACTAAAATATATATCCGTTTTCCCAATAAACATAAATGAAAGTAGTAGAATTTGCTTAGACGAACTTCAGATTAATTTTATGTGTTACTAGCATTTTTCCGCGGCTTCGCCCGCGTTGTTCCCGTTATTGTCCTAAAGGAACTCTTTACTGGGATATAAAGTATCCTATGTTTCAATCCAGGACTTGGACTACTTACATGCCAAATTTCAGCTTGATCCATCCAGTTGTTATCCCGTTATTAGGTAACAAACATCCAAACATCCAAACATCCTCACAAACTTTCGCATTTATAATATTAGTGGGATTACCTCTACCTTCTAATTAGATAAAAGAAACATCCTGTTGCCTATGGCGTTTAAAAATACAGTTGTCATATTTACATAGATGACACCTTCGATTCAGTGCCTCTGGTAACAAAAGGAATAAGTCAGATTTAAACGAGGTACAAAAGATCGCAAGTCTCATAGTAGGACTTACGCCTCTCTGCACTTGGCTCATATCTGACTTATTCCCTTTCTTATTAGAGGCACTCAATTTACGTCCGACTACGAATTTCACAGAAGAAGGTCATCACGACACCATAGACAAATCGTCATTTGACGGTGGGGTTAAGTTACACAAACAACTTACCCATCATATGTTACAGTACTTAATCTCCGTGTCAGAAAGTATATTATCGCGTGATAAGGGAGTAGGTGAGTATCAAGATGAATTCATTAACATTTTTGGTGACAGGTAATGTCCTCGCGTTATGCGCGCACATGTCCTGTGGAAATATGAATCATGTGGGAAATTTTCGATGTACTTGGTGAAATTTGCATAAAAAATTTAATACGTGCCTTATTAGAAAGTGAACCATTTCCAATTATACGTTCTATAAAAAAAATGCTTCTAGTCTTAAAGTGAACCATCTCTAAACGTGACGTAACACAATGTAATAAAGAAATAGGTACTAAAAAACATGTTTTTGGGGTTTCTTTTAGAATGCGATGATATTACCTATAACTGCATAAATATATGTTCTTTTTTCAAACAGCTACCTGAGACAACCTTTTGAAAATAGTTTTTCAGATTATTTTTATTTCCTAGAATTGTGGTCAAATATAATAAATATCAATAATTTTACTTGAATAAGATATCTTAATCAATATGTACTTACCCGGACACTTAGATTTTGCAAGAATTAAGTTATTAATATATCAATACCAGTTGCATTGACTCAAAATGCGTAAAATTAACCGGCGACGTTTATTTCTCGTAGATTACGATTTGCATGTTTAATAACAAATTTATCGGGACAGATATCGTGTTAATAAATAATGTCTTAATAAATCATTTTGTTTTACTATTTAGAACAACTTTAACCTTGAGGTCTAAGTTGTTCACTCAAAAATAATTATGTAAGTAATATTGAAATATTAGAATTCATGTTTCCAAGTTAAGATCCTTTTATTTTATATTTTTCTAGCACAATGTACAAAGACGTTCCAAAAATGTATGGCGTTTAAATATTCTTAAAGTAAAGTTCGATAAAAGTTTAAAGCAAATAAGTAAATTTATGTCTGAGTTAGAATTTTATTTTATGAAAGATTTTCGTAATCAAGTTTTTTTTATTATATCGTATATGATGAATGATTTTTTGTCAACTGGAGAGTATTATAAATCGCAAATCTAAAGAGACTATGTGGAAGACTTGTTTACAAGCATACGAGTAAGTAGGTAATTTGAGCGTTGTTAAACAGCAAAAACATTGTAGAAGCACGAAACATTTTGTCCGCTATCTAGTAATTCTAATCCAAGCATACTCAGGAAGGAGACCCAGGCCCTGATTACCCGACTAAAGTTGCTTTTATCTTTACGAGCATACCTACTCGCCACAGCGACCGATAGAAAACATAATACAGACGTCTGACTACGAACAAATAGGTGCTTACATATTTCACGCTCCAACACTATCGATAGCAGCCGCAATGTAAATACTACACACTTTAAGTGTTAGTGTCTTGTTTGCATGCGCCGGATTTAATTTGTAGGTAGTCAGACCTCTGATTTCTTAGTTTTCTGTGGCTAAGGTCTAAAGCTTATCGTTATGGACAATAAACACCCACCGACTAAAAAGCCTCGCCAAAACACGGATTTCCTACACATTCGCGATTTCAAGGCGAATATAAAGTAGCGTAAAGTGTTATTCGACCATGTAGGTAAGGTTTAATGCGCTCTCTCAAGCCCAAAAGAGACATTAGAGCGATAGGGTGTACGACATAAGTACATGCGTATAATGTGGGCCACACAAAATTGGGATGCGCTGTCGTGGTGAACTTTGGAACATAATTTAGTGCAGGGGTCTTCAACCTTTTCCAAATCCAAACCAAAGCCAAGAATTTATTTTTTGCATAGCAGGCCGCATCGTAGGTATTAATAACGTTTTTTTTTTAATTTGGTAAAAATTGGACCGCATTATATTCTTATACAAAAAATCAGGTAATCAATTGATACATCTACATGATATTAAATAATTTATAAACGATTAACTATTTGGTTATGATTTTAAAAACACAATTTTTAAACAATTATGAAAAAAAAACTGGCTAAGCTATCTGGGTAAACTGGGTAAGTGGTGTCGCCGGATAAAAGCTCCGCGGGCCGCGGGTTCAAGATCTGATTAGTGGAAATAAGATCGTCTATGCCTATTGTTAATGTTATGTACCTTTTTGGCGGCCCCACTGAACGCCCTCCACGATTCCTATGCCAAAACGTCTCTGTCGAACGAATGTTCCCTAGACTATCTCGCATCCACGCGATAGGTTCCGAAAGACTAGCGCTATATTGTACCTTACCTTATAACCTACTTGCATGCCTAGATATAGAAAAGCCATAGTTTTAATACTAACAACGATAATTAAATTCATTATTAATTATTATATTTGTTGGTTGTTATTATCCACATCAGCGACTGTTCGGCAACCGTGAATTGTTTAAAGTAGCCCGTGGATAATGTTGTTGGCTATACTTTTTGTAAATCATTTTAGTTTAAGTCTCAGTGTAACATACATTGTATAGTTGTTTTTTATCCCTAAAATAAATAAAATAAAATAAAAATATCTAGGATTTACATTGCTTATGCACCAAGTGCTCCACTCAAACCTCCCCCCACGATTGCTATATCTCTGTCGGCCGACTGCATATGCTCCCTAGACTGTACCCATGACGTCCAGCACTTCCTTGTGACCCTAAGGCTCCACAATCTATGGCCAATCCGGATGCGGATTAAGTAATCAGCATGTAATACTCTCACTCAACGCCCTCCGTTGATTTAGCACCCCACTTGGCCCGATTCACTCAATGCCCTCCACCACAATAATTGGGGTGGAGGCCTGGAGGGCGTTGAGTGAATCGGGCGAACATGCAGAACCTTTAGATATAACAATTATTGTTATATCTAGACTGTGCCCATGACGTTCAGCGCTTCCTTGTGACCCTAAGCCTTCACAATAACAATGGACTCCACTCGTTAGGTTCCGGAAGACTCGCCCTGTCGCGCAATAATTTAGGAGCGCTCGGGAGCCCTTAAATCTCCCGTATCGGAGGCGCTGTCGCTCACTGCGTGCGCCCACGCATGTGGCGCGAGCGATGAGCGGAGAGCGGGATCCCATTACGCAAAATAGGCGCAGTATAAGGCCGGGTGCGATGCGTGTAACGTTCTATATTGATAAGATGCATTTTTGTGTTGATCGTGGGCATACGCGTCTCATAGGTTATCACTGTCGCACTGGACATGGCCTAAGAGATAACGTGCGGAAATCCAGCCCGTGCACATGTGTGTAACCTCAACCGTAGCTGACAGACAATGCACGTCTTATTAATCAATTTTTACAAGAAAGTTCCTCCGGCTCCGCTGGTTCTATACAAACGAAAACAGACTGAACAATTTTACTTTAATGGCATACATTCTGGTTGAAATACTTGAAATGTATTTTATCTCATAGCTTGACACATTTTGTCTGCACAAAATAACACGAGATATCTCAAAAAACTACAAAATAAGAAAAAATCGTAGGTACGTACGCAATTCCTATAAACGAAACTTCGAAAATCAAAATTACTAAGATACGAAATCCCTAAAAATATATTTTGAGACCGAGCGCTTGTGACTTACACGGCCGAGCCCGCTGACCCTTGACGGAACCCGGCGCGTGCGCAGATTGGTGAACGCGCGAGGATTGGACCCACTCCTCAGGAAGCCACATTTCGTCAGCTGTCATGCTGATTTGTATGACCAAGCTCTATATATTATCGACGACATCTTAGTATCAATAAAGAGGAATTCGATGTCTTTTGTCATCAAATTATTAATTTGACTTAATAAACTATTTGATGACAAGTCTAAGAGGGTTCTTTTATAAAGTGTCAAAACGCTCAGATAGTATACGTAGTATGCAGTTTCCAAGAAAAAAAGTACTTGTGACGGATTGCTCGGCGGTATTTTAGCTGAATTGTTTGAGCAGTTTTGGAAACACAATTTGACGATTAGCGTTAATTTATTTATCATGGAATTAGATAAAATACGTACCTATCAAATGTATTCTTTTTTCGCGGCGTTTTTAAATATGTAAACACTAAACTATTAACAAGCTAATACACGAACTCTGGAAACACGAAAATCATATACTAGCCCTGATGCATAAAACATCGTCTAGTACGAAGCAACTAATACATTTTTTAAATAGGTATTTCCTGTATTTTAAAATTATAAGTGTAAGATGTTTTCCTGTAGAATAAAAATATTACAGCATTTTTGTTAAACAGTAAATTTATCACCACAATTTTTTTTTTAATCTTAGAGCCTAAGAAAATACTCTGTCTAGACGAGATCTTTTGCATCGGGCTAGTATTGAGATAAATGTAGATTGCAGTGTTCCGTTGTCACTAACGAACCTTTGTATGGGCTGTCAGTTCCGCCCAGTGTCACCTGACAGTCACGGTGGGTTAGAACGGATACTCGATAGTTGTCCTGATGCTCGACATGTATTCTCACTCGTTTTTCTTTTAATAGCAGACAGTAAGCTGGGACCATTGACATATACGACGGACCAACGGTCGCAACTAAAGGAGTGACTTTTACACAACGAAATATACGTAGAAAACGTGATGCGAACAGGAGTAGCTCACTCCGCGATTTCGCCGCGCGGCTAGTAGTACCAAAATTTATTTATCGATATTTTTATACATCGATATTTTTATTATCGATTTATTTAATATATCGATACCTTTGGGTTCAATTGGCGTAAAAGCCAAAATGCATAAATGGCTTTTACGCCAATTGAACCCAAAGGTATCGATATATATCGTAATACGTCTTTATTGCTATAGGCACAAACACGTGTTACGATATATATCGCGCTTTGGATGCTGCAGACTATTTGACGCTGACTGTATGCTCGATCCTTTATAGCAGATGTATCAGCGCACTGGCCCTAAAAATCAGTTCATTTGGCATTTTAGGTCAATTACCTCGCATATATCCCGCCGCCGACTAATGTTGCGCGGACACTCTCATAAACGGGTGTGTAATGATCGATATAAAAATATTTAATATATTTTCTATCGATATATCAACATTTGATATAATTTCAAAGGGTATAATCACTCATTGTGTATAATAAACGTTTGGTATAATTTTAAAATATATACATTTATTTCGTATATTTAACGTTCGGTATAACGCTTATTTCTTATAACGATTATATGGTATAACGCTCATTTTATATACAAATCATAATATATAACAATCAAGAGGTATAATAGGTATATAAATCTTTATTACCATTTATATATTTGAAATTGTAACGCCTGTGACCTAAACCTAACCTAACCTACTTTTTGATAGCAGTTCGTTTTTGTTGGGGGACGCAGTTCGAACCCTAACCTAACCTAACCTAACCTAATTGAACTTATGGTTTGAGTTTTTTTTAATGCGGGGGGCTTCGCCCCCCGAGCCCCCCTTGTGCGGGGCTTCGCCCCCCGTCCCCCCTTTTTCTTCTGTGCCCTTATAATTTACTAACCTAACCTACTTTTTGATAGCAGTTCGTTTTTGTTGGGGGACGCAGTTCAAACCTAACCTACTTTTTGATAGCCATTCGTTTTGGTAGGGGGACGCAGTTCTAACCTAACCTACTTTTTGATAGCAGTTCGTTTTTGTTGGGAGACGCAGTTCAAACCTAACCTAACCTACTTTTTGATACATTATATCAATAATGGTTATGCCAATTGTATTTTATATGAAAATAACGTTATACCATAAGTTCATTGTAGAAAATAAGCATTATACTTAAAGAATGCTATATTAAATGTTATTCTATCAAATGATCATTATAAGAAATAATAATTATGTCATATGTAAATATATTAAGTGTTGTTATATGATTTAATAATTATATCAAATGAGCGTTATTGCGACTAATATTATACCAAAAAATTTTATAGCCATCGTTACGCACCCCTCATAAACATTGTAGGAGAACAAGTATCACGAAAATTTTGAACTTTTTTGTACCATTCCTGTCTTTACCCAGACCCTACGAGTACTACCTAAATAACATAGTTACCCACAAGAACAGAATGGAAGTTTTACCTTCGCAGCGACAGCGTGGCAAACCCGGTACGTCACGCCATCGCCCCCATAATAAACGAAGCGACGGACCATCGCGCGTCTTTATAGACACGTCGCGTAATCTCCAGCGTCAAATGACATGTGACAGACAGACGGCAGACTGATTCTTACACATAACATAGCCACAGTGTATATTAAAGAAAACAGTGTCTCAACTAAACTTTTAGAGAATTCTCACGAACACTGTCAACCGTAAGTATATAAGGATAAACATAATGTACACTGCTTTTTTCTGCTGATGCTTCATGAGCAATAGTCGAGCGAGTCACTAACAATATTGTTTTTTTATTTTATTTTCATACACTAATGTTCACTTTGCAAGTATACAGGAGGTCTGACTAGCGATAAAGAATATCTAACTCTCTCCAAGTATAGAAATATGTAGGTATATGATCCAATTAGAATAAAAAATAAATGCAGATGTTAGAGAAGATTTATTCTTGATTGTTAAACGCGATTAGCTTCCCTCGAAACCCTAGGATATTCATGTTGAAGCGCGCGTTTGTGTGAATAAGGTAATTTTCAGGGTTTTTAAGGATTTTCTTACTGCTCTATAACCATACTGTGACAAAGCTTACATTTAGCATTAATTGAAGCTCAGAGTACCTTATCTCCAGCGATTTTGCCATTACAATTGCAACTGTAAATCACATGAATAAGGTTGATATTTCAGTGTCACGTTGCTAAGGTTACGGTCGGGTGTAAAGGTGTTGCTGACTGTCCTTATGTCTCGACACTCGATCCGATGCATTCACCAGTTATGGATGCAACGGGACACTGGCTATTAAGAGATATTTGTTTTCTGTTGTTTTGTTAGGTAGTTTGTGGCTGGACATTGACAATGCTGCAATGTACGAATTTAAGTTAACATGGTCATTCACATAATTATTATTATTTTTGTTTATATATTTTTTTTTCTCAGCTCATTAAAACAAACATACCTACATTGTAAATACCCCGTTGTTAATAGTAATAATTAAATGAGCGATGAGGTATGTATAATAACGTTGAATAGATGAAACGTAAAAGTCTTCGAGTAACTAAACTCTAAACGAACGAAGACGCAAAAAATACTTTATGGCACACCTGGCCATAAAGTCGCTTTTTCCGCACGCTGCGCGTACAGGATAAGCCGCTTTCTGGCCAAGTGTAGACATAAAATCGCTCGCTTGCAGCTCGGTCCGCAAACATCTGCGATCTCGGCCTTTCTTTGTATTACCACCCTAGTTGTGTAATGTACTATTATGTACCTCTTCGAGATGTCTAGTATACATATTTGTTGGTACAATAAATTATTCTCATAAAAATATGTATTTTCTGAAACAAGCTTTTTATAATAACAAAACAGGATTTAATCGCGTAAAAATATGGTATTACATCGACGTCCCATTGTATTATAATAATGAGTGTAAATCGCGAAAGTTTAAATCAATAATTGAACAAGCTTTCGATGAAAAGTACCTACCCATCAGTAGCGTGGTGTCCAAAGAACTCGATTCCCTAATATCAGGCATTTGAGCTCCTTATTCTACAGCTCTTAAAGAAAATATAGGCCAAATCTGCACCGGCTTGCCCAAGGATATCTTTTACAGCCCGCCACTGCAACCCATATTAACCATACTAGTCAATATTCTACTATACTTGCATCTTCCATTAAGTAGCTCCAGACCCTACATCCTGGCTCCATCATCAGATCAGCTCGATGGTGCTACAATATTGCACCGGCACCGAACTTATTAAAAGTATGAAAATTTTAGCCGTAGCGCATGGCAACAACTGCTGAAAAATGGTTTGCAAATTTTGAAACTAAACAATTTATATAGGTCCGAAGATTGCAGGATTTGTAGGTTAAATAAAATGTGAACAATAAACATACCAAAACAAATCTGTATCCGCACACTCAAATAACTCAATCACCACATTAACAAGAGAGGGTCAATAAGCCCGATTTACGGGAGCACCCACGGACAAACCTACAAGCTCATAAACTCTCATAACTGTCCGGCTGTAACGAACAAAAATCGCGAATAACACGATAAATATCGGTAATAACCGACTTGCTGTTGACAATGGATTCGGATGATTCCGGATTATTTATAGGCGAATCATTTGATAAGCAACGTAGGCGAGCATTAGTGGTTTGGCGTAGCATTTTTTATGTATTATGTTAACAATTTAACAGAATAGGTAGATGATATATATTTTTTCCTTTAACTTATTTATACGCAGAAATACACGATGATACGGATGAAATGAAAATATTTCTGCACTCAGTCTGCACAACTTAAACTTATTAGCCCTCAGCCAAAGTGACGACTCGGGTCATAAAACCCGGTAAACGTAGAGATGGTAGTGTATCGATATTTTTTCATTTTGAACGTCGATGTAATCATTATACAGCGTGTAAGTCTAATACGGGCGAACAATTAAACCAGATATAGCGTTTAGTAGTGTTATCATTAATTAATATGATTTTTTAAATTACACTTAATAGTGACCTCGTAATTAATTTTTGAAAATTTACCGAGCAGCAATGTACCGCATACATGCAATGCATGTTATGACATTGCGAGATACGAGCTTTTTTAAAGTAACTGTCAACTAGCGTGTTTGTCAACTTGAATGTGTTGCGTTACATTGCGGCCCGAATTATTTTGTATGGTAAATATTTTCATTGTGGTTTTAAGCAATAGTTATCTAAATATGCTTGTTAGGTCCTATGCTGACCACCGTTTCAATATTCGCCCGTATTAGATTTACAGGCTGTATTTTGTTTGGTTTCCTTAATATTTCTCATTTCTTTAGTATCTTATAGATTTTTTTATTTGTTTCAAATAGTTGTTAAAGGTTTTGTTTTTAATTATATTTATTTGCAATGTAATGCACTTATTTATTATATTCACTTATTGACGAACTAGTTTATAATATAACTTTTATGCCACACCTGGCCATTAAAGCTTTCTGGGCAAGTGTAGACATAAAATAATGTAACCAACACGGGAGGTAATAAAGAAAGCCCTCGATCGCATATTTACGTCCCTCGCTTGCAGCTCGGGCCGCAACATCTGCGATCTCGACCTTTCTTTTCACCCTAGTTGTGTAATGTACTATTATATTAATGATTAAATTATGACGTTCATAATGACATTAAATGCATGCATAAGAAATTCATTTAAGCTGCTGTGGGATAGTATAGTAAGAATTATCTAAGGTGCCCGAATGTTTGTAAAGAGAATGAACAAAAATTCGCACACCTTAGATAATTCTTACTATACACTCTACATAAGGAATAGTCTGTCACTACGATATAGGTAGTTTTACGAGAGTTGAGGTGAATGATTACACACAGCTACATGAAGTACTCATTGCAAAAAAAGTGAATGAGTGAAATGAATGAGTGAGTAAATAAACACAAGGCTATAGTTTAAACAAACTTTTTGGTCTATCTTGCAATTCACTGTTGAACCTGCTATCGGTACGAAAAAATAACAGTAATTTCAAAATCCCGCTGTCATTACATGACAGTGTTGTTGTGTGCGTGGCCTCAACTCTCGTGAAACTGCCTATAGGTACTAACACATAAAGAATGAAACAATGCATGACAATTTCACGTCAACAAAGATAAATCCTTGACCAACTGTCATGTTGTTAGACAGTTGCTTTAAGGTTGTATCAGATATATTTCATGCCCAGGTGTTTTTGATTATTGCTGGCGATTGTACAATGTGTACCACAGAAGTATATCGAGATAAAACGAAATAGTTCGTCGATTTGTATGGTAACTATGCGAGTAACGTTTTCGCTTGGCGTTTGACACCAAAAGTATAATATTGACGGCAACTGAAGTTAACGACGTGCAAAGTAGGTCGCCGCCGTCTTTTTAGCACGCGAGGCACATACACTATTTCCTTCTACTTTCCACCCCGATAATTTCTACCAAAGCTGTACAGTCGAGTTCATCATTATCTGAGCAAAGAACGGATCAAAATATCTGATCTAGTTCTTATACTTCTGACAATAGGGTCTTGTTCAGATGTTTTTGGTCCAATCTTTGCTCAGATAATGATGAACTCGACTGTACAAGCAGGACATAAAAAAAGAATATAAGCGGATAAATATAAAGGATATAATTTATTGCCTCTCTAAGCGGGACATAATAGTACATTACTGCAGAGGCCGGGAAGTAAGGAATTGCCGGCCGAGTACAGATAGTTACGAGGCCGGCAACCCCATTTCCCGCCGAGGTATGTATAGTGCTTTTCTCAAACATGCAATGAAATTAAAACTTACTATAATAACCTTACCTAATATTTTATAACACAAACAAACTGGCTGTCAGAAAGTGACATTAGTGGCATTATATCCATAGACAATGCAAATTCGGTCAAGCTGTTTCAGTTCACATTTTTACCGCGAATATTTAGATGAAATATTTTAAATGTGTATTTTTGTGGTTTAGTTTGCAATTTATAATAATTGGAAATTGTTTATAATGTGTTATTTGTAATGTTCATGTCAATTTTAAATAAATAAAACTGCAAAATATAGCAAAAATCGTTTTTTGTTTTTTTAATGGCTGAATGCCGTGATGCTGGGGCCCTAATAAATGTGGAATGGAAATTAAAAAAAAATACATTGCCGGCCTAGGCCGGCCTAGGCCTAGGCCGGCCTAGGCCGGCAATGTAAGTATGAAATTCCATTCCGTGCCAAGTGTCAAGCCGCATAGGAAACGAGGTACTTTGTGGCCTATTTTTAGGCACGTAATGTCAACATTTCATGCCATGTTTGAGAAAAAGTAGATTATTCATTTCATTATACTAATAAATAGTTACTCTATTAGCAAGCCATTTCGATATATCTTAGCAGATACAAATAACAGTGTCACAAAATGGACCATTAAATAGTTTATGCGATCGTTGCCATAGGAATTCGCATTATGATTCAATAACCATTTATATTAATAAGAATCCTATTATTTCTATTCCCTTAGAAAATGTAATAAATTTCCTTGAAGGCAAGCTTTGATCATTATTAGTCCAAAGTCGTATAATTTGTCACTCTTAAACGATTTAAATGGATGATGCTAATTTGCTTTGGGCCTACGCTTTAGCTGTGTTGAATTAAATATATATCAACATTTGAATTATCTACTATACCTACCTACATAGTAATAAAATCGGAGCAGGACCATGTTTTTACATTAAAGGTTTTTTCAAAAAACTACTTTGGAAATGCCAAAAAATGAGTAATAAAACGCGAATCGGAAATTTGTAATAGTTTCTTCTTGTTGTTTAGGTACTATTATTTTCTTTTCATCACACTTGCTCGTAAAGGGTGTTATAACACGCGCGCTTATAGACCAACTCGAGCCGATTTACCCCCCGTGGGTTACAAATATCTATAACTCCCACGGGAGGAAAAACTGTATGAAAATCTATAACTCCCTCGGGAGTTATGAGTTTAGTTTTAAAAGTCGTACGTCATTTCAGACTAAGGAGGTTTCGAATCAGCCAAGGCTATTTCACATCTTCAAAACTTGGCTACAAAACCAATTTTAGTGTAAAATAAAACTTATATGGTATATTTTACTATTATTTCCGTAGTTTTTGCGATTATTTTAATGCAATTAAATTAATTTAGTTTTAAAATTTTATTTTGAAAATCGGTAACAATCTGGCGACATTGCCTGTCAAGTTTAAAAACTAAACGCAGTTCTTAGCATTATCTGTGGAAGACTATATTGAAAAAGTTGACAGTTGAAGTTGTCTCTTAGCGGGTGCGTTTAGTTTATTTCATTTTTATGTTTTATTTTTTTTTTCCTCGCAAATGTGATGAAAAACATTGTGTGTATCACGGGCAGTAAGAAGATTACAAACTCGAGTCATTAAAAGATCTTCTAATAGACTCTCGTTAGTAATCCCCTTCTTACTACCCTCGGTGCACAATGTACTATTATGCCACAACTGGCCATAAAGTGACTTTTTCCGCACGCTGCGCGTACGGAAAAAGCCGCTTTCTGGCCAAGTGTAGACATAAAATGATGTACACAACACGGGAGGTAATAAAGATTCTTTATATTACCACCCTAGTTATGTAATGTACTATTTGTATTGGGCGCTGTTATTTCTTACCGTAATAAAAGTGATTCTTTATTTCATTCAAATAAATAAATAGTTTTGGAAGTTTTGTGTCTGTGACTTCTTTTTTATTTGCGTATCACGCACCGATTTCCTTGAAATTTGGTGTACATGTCATTTGCTCCCGGTTAAACTACTGAAACTAGGCCCTTTGATGTATATCGATCTTATTCTAAATACAAGTAAATTTTTTCCTTTTTTTTATGTATATTTAGGTTTTAGTGTAATCTTTACTTTAATTAATGTTACCGAAATATGTGTTTACATGTATTTGCAATAACAGTTAACTATTAAAATGTGTCTAGATACAGTAAATAGGTAAGCTAGAAACATAGCATAACTTGCATTACTTAAGCTTCCCAAGCCCAGTTTCAAGTCGTCAAGTCATCAATCACTTTATCGCGGCGATAACGCAATCTACAAACTAGGTTGTACATCAACGTAACATCTGCACGGTAGGACCATGTCGTTTTAACATAATTATCAAAGAAGTAAATGCGACAATGATGTGAAAAGTATAGTACATTTCGCGGAGGAGAAAATAAAAGTATTTTAATTTAAAATTAACCAAATTAATAAATTTTAAATAAAATCAGGTAATTTATTAATTTCATTTAAATAATAAGTCCTTAACTAGCAGTTAGAGGTTCGTCACAAAACTGACGATGATGTCAAACGGCACGTATATTTCGTCACGAACTATCAGGTCAGACGATATTTAAACATAAAATCGGAGCAGGACCATGTTTTTACATTAAAGGTTTTTTCAAAAAACTACTTTGGAAATGCCAAAAAATGAGTAATAAAACTGACGATTATGTCAAACGGCACGTATATTTCGTCACGAACTATCAGGTCAGACGATATTTAAACATAACTTGAGTTTCGCCTTACCATACATTTTAAATTAAAAATGTCCATAAGTCAAATACCTACATTTAATTTTGCATCCACCTCGACAACTTTTGGGTAGTCAAACGTTGTCTGGAAAAGATCGTTCTTTAGCGATAAGAGCACCTATTGTGTACCACTGTTTTCATACAAGTTTGCATTGTAATTTTTCTTTTGATGTGCAATCAATCATGATTGTATTGTGCATCTTGAGTCTTCCTATGCAAAATCAGGCTAACAGTTACGCAATAGCGCTTATCAGTACAATGTTATCAGCAAGTAGCCGACGACAGCCTGGGAAATACTCGCGACGCCACTAAACACAGGCAATTACCTACCGTAACACGAGGACTGTTAAGTTTCAATTTGTTTAACATTTCATGCAAATAATTTAAATTGGTTGCATTTAGGGTTGTCAAAATGTATATAAAAAGTCATAACCAAAATTGTGACATTGCTCGCAATCACGCGAAGGTTAGATTTCTTAGTATTTTGTTAAGTGTCGGCTTCAAATGAAGCACGCCACAACTTCTCTAAGTTCCATGGAAATGAGTTTTGATTTTCTGAAAAATTGGCTCTTCTTTTATGGCACTGAGGCTTCACATAAAAAAAGGCTCTCCTTTTGAAACTGAGTTTTGATCCATTCAAAAAATTGCTCTTATAGGACTGAGTTTTCATTCTGTTAAAACAACCTATTAAATGACTGTGTCAATATTCGTAGGTCAAAGTTTTTTTTATTTGCTTGAAAAATCCTGATATGCCAAGTCCAGCTTATTAAAAGAATCCTAACAAAAATCCTAAAATGGCATGTCAATACAAACTGAAACGTGGAACCTTTACCCAAATGTTTGTGGGCGTGGCCAACGTTGGTAGCAATGTGATAACATGTAAAGAGCAATTTGAAAGTGACGTTGATCAGTATAAATAGGTTGTGTACATTTTTGCGGGTTACTTATTTTAGGTTATTTTTCGCGTTACAAAGAATTTAGAGCATTTACGAGTAAACTTGAAGGTAGGTAGGTATAGTGCCTTTACAATACGTATACGTTTATCGATTCGCGGCCTCCTCTCAAAAACCCGTCTACTTTAACGTTTATTGGTTCAGACTATAAGCCCACTGCCACTTTGTCTTACTAACCCTTCTAATCGAAGACCTTATTTTCAAATTGGACCCCGCTCCAAATTCCCATGATTTTGGTAACATTATCGTGCGACCCAGCATCCCCGTTACACTTTCAAGGCATACCTCGCTAATTCTCTATGGCGCCCTAACTAGGCCCCGGTCGGCGCACGCACGTTCGCTGCCCAATATGGCGGCGAAAAGGCGGGAAAACTGACGTTTTAACGCGCACCATAGACGATAATTTATTAATTGATTGTTATATAAAGGTAGTGGCGCATTCGGCGCATTGCTCGTAGAGCCAACGACCGCTCTAAGGCCTTAGATAGAGCAGTGGTTCCTAACCTGGGGGTAATTACCCCTCCAGGGGTAAAACGAAGTTTTCTCAGGGGTAATACGCATGAATGTTAAGCCGTTTTACTTTGAGCAGTTTCTTATAAGCTTATAATACCTATTTTTTTGGAGGGGTATTAATACAAATCTCGACGAGAATGTGGGTGATATGATAATAAAGGTTAGGAACCACTGTCTTAGAGCAACGCGGACTTCGTGAGGTGTTGCCTTGCTTAGTAGTTCCCCTCTGCCAAGCAATATGCGCAAGAGATCATATTCGTTCTATAAAACTAATTGTCCATTACTTCGACAAAGAATGCAAATGTTACGTAGGCAGATACATATTCTCATCAAAAGCTTACCTACAGGAAAGATTACACTTGTTATTTAAAGGCTGTATAAGGTTGTTTTAATCAATTAAGCTAACCGGTAGCCGCGCGGTTCCCTTCACACGGTAATATCACGAGTGGAGATGATAAGGACCTATTGCTCTTTCTTCAATTCACTCCTACTGCACTTTTTAATTTATTCAGGCCACTGAACTTATATCACAAAAGCTAAAATAAAAATTGTACACTTCACACGTCCGTTTAGTGACATGAAACATAAATTCTGAGTGTCAAATCAACCACAGATCTACCGAAAATGGACACCGTTCAGCCAGAAGTTAAATAATTCAATTATAAATAAGTTTAATTCTCACATTGTGACGACATTAGTCGCTAGAGCTTTATTATAAAATCGGTTTTCATTCGCAAATTCTCATCGATCAGCTTTCATAGTCCTATAAATAACGTTCTAACGTTTAAGCAATTCATTTTGTTTCCAAAGTCACAATGTTAACTTAGCTTAGCATACTTTACCAGTTCATTGCCCAAAAGCTTAATTCGGCAATACTAATTCATTTAAAAGATATCTACATCCATTAACGAAAGATAAGCACATGTCGGCCGCGACGGTGCGTCTGCGGATATTTCTAAATAATTAAAATGTCGTTATCATACAAACAGGAAATTAACGACAAAAACTTGCTAATGAGTTGTATGATTTTTTCGCTTGACATTTTCGTCACCTCGTGATTATAGTCGCAATCCTTTTTTGCCGCATGTCACTCCGAATGAGATGTAGTGATTTATTAGGATATTTTAATTAAATGCTACTTCAATTTGATAATTTATTGCTTGGAAGTTAAAACATGTTTCAATTGTTAAAATTTGAAATGTCAATGTTACGCCGTATTTGGGACAACGCCTAGATAATAGTATTGTCTATTAGGTTTGTTATTGCTTTTATTATTGTGGCTATCCTACTGCAAAGCCAAATAAGACATTGTTAAGATCGCGGTGTCTTCCAACATTTTAATAGCGGTGGTACGATCTACGTCTACGCCAAATTCTTCGTACACGGTCTTAAGAAGAATGCCGCATTTATTCGCAATTTGGCTAACTGTGGAGGGCTCTTGTCCCACCACTACGATCACCCACCACCCCACCTAGAAGAGATAGGACTTTAAGATTCATGAAATGTTAATACGTTACGAACGTACGGTCGGCCTCAAAAGTAGCTGAACACATTTGTATGGCGTAGTAGTGTCCAGCTACTTTTGAGGCCGACTGTACGAATAGTAAAATAGGGTATTTGACAACAATCAAAATAAATTCATTAACTCTAACCAGCAAATTACGCTTCCAAAACAGCCCGGATAAAATCATTCAAACTTATTTTCGTGCCATCAACGATTTTACAATGATAAAAACTAAAAATAAGGCACCATGTTGAGCATGACGTCACAAGCACGTCACAAGATAGTATTTCATACTAAACTGCATACTTTCGGAGCGTTTTGACACTTCATAAAAAGAAGCTGATTTGAACTGTCATCAAGTAGCCTATTGTGTAAAGGAGGGTGAAGGTAGTCCATCACCCTACCCGTTACACAATTTTGATTATATTATTAAATATCAAGTTAGTAAAAACAATTAAGTATACACTTTATACTCCATGGAACGTTTGGTGGTGCAAGGGAAAGTCGAGGGCAAAAGATCTCGAGGGCGGTCTCCAACACGGTGGTCAGACCTCATCAAATCTGTGACACATTCCAGCATAAACGTTAACTCTCATTCCGCCAAACATAGAGATACATGGCGCCGCATCACAAGAGAAGCGAAGGCGCAAGACTCGACCAAGACGTGACCACGACCACTCTGCCAAGAGTGCACGACTAAGAAGAATACACTTTATAACCTATTTGCAGAGCATTTCGTAAGAAACCTCCGCACGCTCATGTCCCGTGGTCCCGAGGAGTGATGTCTTAATAACGCGTCTCCCCGAGTCACCGGGCATCCTACTTGCTGATGATTAATCTAGTGGATTCGTTACTGTCGGGTGTCAGTTGATGATGTTATAATGACTGCTTGATGCGATTCAATTAATTTCAGTATGCTGTTTTACCTTACGTTGTTTTTGAGTGAGAAGTTGAATTTACAGTTAATTAAGGACGTTGAAAATGTTTATTGCTCTAGGCTATTTTCTCTATAATTCAAGACGTGTCTTGCCTTGACGTTACCGTTGAGTTGAAGACTGTTACAATATAATAGAACTCGATTGACGCATATATTATTTATTTATAACTAGCATTTTCCCGCGGCTTCGCCCGCGTTGTTCCCGTTACTCTCCCAAGGAACTCTTTACCGGGATATAGTAGAGTCCCGATACAAACTTTCAACCCCCATTTAAACCCTTTAGGGGATTAATTTCGAAAAACGGTAAACCACTGTTGATTTATTTTAATGAAGAGTCTAAACATGAAGTTTCAAACATCTTACTTGAAAATCGTAGACTCTATACAAATTTCGAACCCCTATTTGAATCCTCTAGGGGTGAATTTTGAAAAATCCTTTCTTAGTGCATCCCTAGACCTTATAAAGAACCTTCGTGCCAAATTTGAAATTTCTAGGATCAGCGGTTTGGACTGTGCGTTGATATGTCAGTCAGTCAGTCAGTCAGTTTCTTCTTGTAATATTTAGATAGAAGAAGATAGATTAAGAAAGGTGTCAAACATGACTCCAATTTTTTTTTGCTCTTATTCCAAAATTTCTAAGTCTACCTTTAATTTCTCCATAATTTTGAGTTTGGAAGCAAGCGTTCCAGAAAAATGCTTGGTAGATAGACAATTTTGAGAAGTAAGAAAGGAGCGGATGAAATAGAAAAGTGACGCCATAAAATACCTATTGTTACTATGGGCAAATAGACGCAGTTGAACAGCGATTTTATTCGAGGTTATTGTATAAAACGCACAATAAATGTTTGAGGGTCTAATAGCAAGGCAGTCGGTGAAAAACTAATTGGAACTCATACCTATAGTTTGCAAACAAACCAAACAAAATAAACCAATAAACGACTAAAGGTTTGTACCTCTCGCCTTCGGAGCAACGAACTACTTCCGATGGCTCAAAGTGGCTATTTTGTTGACCAACGGGAATCGGGATACAGACAAAAAAAAAAACTAAATGCTAAGCCCAGCCTAGCTCGGCCTATGCCCAGCTGTGGGACGTACGTGATATAGTCCGATGACGATAGTTCTGCAGTGGAGACCGCGTATGGGGTTTTTTTTATGGATGATGGGTTTGTTTTCACACGAAGGTAAATGCAGTGTGGGACGCCCCGGGCATTTCTCCAGAAATATGTCTGCGACTCATTCATCTGTCTCCATACATTTAGTATGAAAAAGGGCCAGATGAATGAGGTGACGGCAGACATATTTCTGGAGAAACGCGACCCCCCCCCCGGCTAGATGGAGCGACGATCTGCGCAGGGCGGCTAGCAGCAACTGGATGAGTATAGCTGATGATCAAGCAAAGTGGCGCGTCTTGGGAGAGGCCTACGTCCAGCAGTGGACTGCTGCAGGCATGATGATTAAGAAAAGCTAAAATATTGAAGAGTGCACTAATGCCATATTATGGCAACGACTGAAGCAGGAAAGCCCGAACTAGACGCCATACATAGCTGCGCGCGGCGGACTGTCAAGGCGACTGCGGCCTAATCAGGCCACGTCGCCACTTAATCGATCTTTGATTTATCTAGTTATCAATTTGTTGGATCGGGCTGATTTGTTAGAGAAAGTGGAATTGGAAGATCCCTTGGAGTTGAGTAGAGAAGTCACGAACGGGAAGAAACTTCTTCAATCTATACAATGTTGGAAAACATATTCACAGCCTAAACTACTAGATAGCGGTATGAAATTTGGAACACATGTTTATTAGAAGACGGTTAAACTAAAAAGGATTTTCCGAAACGTAACTGTTAAGATGAAACAGGGGATTCAAAAATGTATGTCAGACGAAAAAATTGGAAACACACACAGAAGTCGCAAGACATAATCTAGTCACATAAACGACAATTCTTGTCAGACGATGATGTAGTTTTCAACTAGATAGATCAAGTACTTGAAGGGCTATGGCTATTTATTATGGCTTTAGCCTTAGATTTCAGAGCATTCAGAATTGTTGTGTGTAGAGGGTCCAAAAGATGTATAAATATTAAAAAGAACAACATTCCATCGCCCCCGCTGCTCGGTAGGCAATTTTTGAACAACTACACATGTCTTTGGTTTGGCAATCGGGGATTAACATAAAATGTCCAGTGTCATCGTTGCCTCTGTATTTTGGATTAATCTGTGCCCCATTCGCTGAATAAGGGAGAGATTAGATTAACTTTTGACTGTGTTTGTCTATATAATAATCATGATAATTTAAAAATAGATTATTAATTAAATGAAACTTCTGAAACCACAGGAAAACTTATTTAAAATTAGAAATAAATAGTGTAAAAAAAGAATAACGTCGTCGTCGTAACGTCGTTCACGTTTATAACTTTATCTCAGTTTATAAATTTTGACACTTAACAAAAAGTAGCTGATATGATCTTACCGTTCAAGATGAAGCACTTTATCAACATACTAGATTTAAATATGATTTGTCACTATCTGTCACTTGACATGTGCAGATAAAGAATCATTTTTTAACTACAAGCGAATTAAGTATGTCGACATATTCGTCACGAGTAATTTATTTCAATGTCGTGAATCGTTTGTGAATAAATTGTACCATTAAATGCTTCTCATCTCATGAGTCTCAATTAGGAACTTTACAGGTTCTCTACTTCTCCAGGCTTCATTTTGATCATGTAATCTATGTGAAACACTCATTTTTACTGTCTCCTATCTTCTTCTTCGTGTGTCCGATTATCTCCTATCGACTTTTTATAAAAGTAGATAGCTCTCCTGTATGTAGGTAGGTAGGTGTCATAATTTTCAGTGACAGATTTTGTTGAGCTCTATTCATATTTCATATTCATATTCATATTGTGAGCTAAGCTGTATATTTGCTAATGTTTTAACAAGTAAAATTGTTGCGTAAGGTCGACCGGGTAATTGCGTCTATGGGGGGGGCAAATGCGTCTTTTAAAGGTCAACTGAGGTAATTGCGTCTATGGGGGCAAATGCGTTTTTTAAGGATTTCATTAAATCCGAACTCTTTAAAATTATTTCTACCGCACCTGCCTGTAGTATACGCTGTACTTTACAGGCAGATAGGGTAGGGGTAGTTTTAAAGAGTTCGGATTTAATGGAATATATAAAAGACGCATTTGCCCCCATAGACGCAATTACCCCGGTGGACCTTAATTAATTGATGCCGTGGTTACTTAGCGGAAATCAATAGGCATTAAGTGACAACAGGAAACACGCACATTATTTAAGAGAGCGACCTATAAAGCTCACTTTTCGTTCAACAAAAGAGTGTTACTTTCACCTGAACAATGGGTATCGACAGCCGCACAATGATTGTGTTAACTGCATTACAATGCAACCCAATGCAATGCGATGACTAGGGTTCGCAGTGCCCGTTGGTCGTTTCAAGTGATGAGTTGTCTAAGTCTTCACTTGATGTTTCTTGTAGGAAGTTTCTCTAATAAGTTTCGCGGATTCTCGGAGCGTATTTGTAACGCATACAAAATTGGATTAGTAACTAAGCTTATTTACTGTTTGGTAAAAACGGGACTTTACCCTTATGTTTGGGTTATTTTATCGTGTTATTTCCATGGGCATCCTGCGTGGAAAATCCCGAATGTTAAAAACAATACCCGTAAGTGCGCCGACGCAGCGCAACTAAATGGTACTCCATGAAATACACATCGACTAAGTAAGTAGACACTCCTAAAATCTCTTAAAAGTTGACCCGCTGTTCTATAAATTACTATATTAGAGGTAAAATTTTTGGACTCCCTATTACTGGGCCTTAAACACCGGGCACATTCTATCTTTTACCGCCCTTGATGTGTAATGCAATATTGAGCATTTTAAAAAAGTTTGTACTTTTGTAGGAAAACGTAACTGTCATAAAAGTCGTTAACTTTCCCATTTTGTTACAATTTTTTTAATGATAAATTATTCACTAGCTGCGGGTAAATACCCGCGGGTTCCCCTGCGTCATTCCTGTTATTATCCCAAGAGAACTTCCTACCGGGATATAATCCTATGTTTCAATCCAGGACTTGGTCTACTTTCATGCCAAATTTCAGCTCAATCCAGTAAGCTTGTGCGCGCTCGTTCATTGAACGGATCGCTCCGAACTATAGCTTGGCAACTTCGTTGGTGACACTCAACTGTGTGCTTTTTGTTCTGTTCACCAACGAAGTTGCCAACTATTAGTACAATCGGGCCAATGTACATCTTTTAGTTAATTTAGTTAATTAGTACACTTCTGTTTCAATCTAAGCGTTTCTCCAGTTTCGTTCTGTACTGTTCCGCTCTATCAGATCAGACCGACCCATCTATTCCAGCGCTATGCCGTTCCATTTTCCTCACTCATTCATTCAGAGCCGTTTCTCTTGCTGAGCAAACATCCAAGCCTCCAAACATCTTCACAAACTTACACATTTATAATATTATAAGCTAAGATATAATACACAGTATAATATGTATTTGATGCCACACCGTTGCCAGCCCTGCCCGCGACTATGATCACAGCCCATGCAAATGCCTTATTTGAATTTACACGTGTTACAGGTTAATTTCATGTCCCTCCCTACAAGCTAGCCGTGTCGCAATAAATAACTGCATCCGTTGCGATGGCAACGTTCCCACAGAACTCACGAGAAGTTATGTGAGGACGTGTTCGGTCCTATTAAAATCAACGCTTGATGAATTTCCTGGTTTCGATTGGTCTCTAACGGTACTATTTAAATAGATTTGGATATGCCTTCGATAAATTACGTATAAAATTAGGTAAGTTCACGTTCAGTTTATTGTAAGGTTAACCTCTCCGTGGTACTCAACTCCGTAACATAGGTAATATTGGGTTACGTCTTAATCTACAATAATATGTACATTAATAGTTAAGCACAAACAGCTAATAAACAAATTCAACGTTACGTAAAATAAGATAATTTTTATGTAAAGGTAAGTTATGTTTAATATACAAAAATTACATCAACATCATTACATAATCAGTAGCTACAATACACATTTAGCTCTCATATAGTTTACCAGAAACAGCTGATAAAGTGTATATGTTACCGGCCAAACCCGATTTCAGGCCAAACTAGTTTGTCCTAGGCCAAACCGGTTTATCCGGAGCGTGTCAGGACGAACTAGTTTGTCCTAGGCCAAACTAGTTTATCCTAGGCCAAACTAGTTCGTCCTGACACGCTCAGGATATACTAGTTTATCCTAGGACGAACTAGTTTGGCCTAAATACTTTATAACTAAAATCGAAGTTAAATAGTAATGGAACGGAATAGCTTAATAATTACTTAACTTCTAATTTTCGGAACAGCTATTAGATAACATCATAACAATAATTATTTGAAGAACCTATAAAATTAAAACTGAACCGATAAGTAAAGGTTATGACTGACAAGAACTTCCAAGCATAGGTCATAGTAGAAACGTTACACGGAGACAGCATTGACAATGTTTTATTGGCGCGCTTAAGTACAGAAGATTTCTAGTATCTACTAAACTGAAATGCTAAATCATGATATTCATGATACTAAGTGACAAGTACTAAACCCGTGTAAGCCGGCATAAAGCAATACCGTTTCGAATCCAAACAAATGAGCCATCAAAGTCAGCCTCCTTCCTGATTGACACGTCTTAAAGAACCGCTACGCCTCCAAACACCTATTTAACTGTTTCGTGTATTTGTGTCATAAATCCATAAAATCAATCGTTTTGTTACAACCGACAGCGCTGTAAAACTCGGTGTTATTACGAGAGAACATTTACAAGGCCCTTGTATAAATTAAGTCATTCATTTGAGGTGATTTTGATGTTTTATGGCTAGGAAGCATTCTTTCTCAGTCTAGTTAACTTCGGAGATTTGTTGTTGTTTGTGTACTCGTGTTATTAAAGCTCTCGGCTTCGTCTCGGCCTTGTAACAAACACTCGTTTGTAATTCCTTACTTAGCGCCCTTGATACACAATGTACTATTTTTGCTTAGTGAGAAGTATAATAAGGCGTGACATCCACAGTATTGACTCTGTGCACAAAAATGAGAATGGCCCAATGATTGACGCCCTCGGTATTTTATTTTCGGTCGTATATATCCTTTATAAATGCAACTTATTGAATGACACCCTAAAAATGCCCTATAAATGTCTAATCCTTTATGGAACAGAGTGTATATGTTTCTACGAAACTACGAACATATTTAAAATTCAACGGAGAACTGTGACACCTACCAATTAGTCAACAAAATTCCTTCATAAATCAAGGACAAGTTAAGATTGATTACCAAGAAATTCAGGGATCTAAGGAAGCATCACAAATTTTACTAACACAATAAATTCTCCTAATTAATTGGTCAACAAAGCCATGAGACCGATGAGTTTCCCATAATAATTAAAATCCGAAAACTTTAACTCCCTTTGCTTTGTTCTCAAATCTGGACATATTTATTTACACCCGAAACGTCGAGGTAAATGAATATAATTAAGTCGTGTTTTATTATACCTATCTGAGTGCCATCATAATATTGAATTATGTCTTTATTTTCGTATGTTATCATGTCGGATATTAATAGGCTTGTGTCCTAATTTTTTTTCTGATGTAAATGGATTCTACTTTTTAACAAATATATACCTATAACTACTACACTTGGATTATTATAACAGCCACAAATTGCAATCAAAAGTAGCCAACCGCACCAAGCGTTGAAAACGGTCCATACAAAACGGGCGCACCCTGTGACGTCATCTCTTATCCTCGCTGTACTAAGTCTGTATGAAGAAAATAGCATTTTGCCATTTAGAGCACGTAAAAATGCGTTTAAGCACATAGTTATCATATATTTATTTTGTAAGTGTTATTTAAGCATTCCGAAATTGACTTTAACTTTTCTTTAAGACGATAAAAAAATATAGTTTTTTTTTTAAACGTTGTGGTCTCATTTTTTAAATATATTTTGTTTATTTCTTCTGTGTTATGATAACTTAATATTTTCCAATTCATGTGATATTATGTCGTAAAATTCAACATTAGTCAACATCCCCATTATTGAAGGCAGCATTAAACCGACAGGCTCATGGTGTAGGTAGTTAAAGAGAATCTAGGGTCCCTCCGAGATGTGTAGTAGATAAAGCTGTCCTTGTCTTGCGTAATTACATGCATGTATCGCTATCGCACACTGTTTTACTGCTTACAGGGGACACCTAACGGTTTTACAGCGAAATTCCTGTTTATTTCAAAAGTAGGGGCCCTATTATCGGATTACATAAAAAAATAAGTCATCTTTTATAGTTAAGAGTTAAGAGTTTGCGTTGGACTCATCTTTTTTTATTGCCATAGACTGGCAAACAGGCAGACGGCCCACCTGATGGAAAGCGGTCACCGCCGCCTATAGACACCTGATGGAAAGTGGAGAAAAAGTTACGTTCTACATAATGTATCGCATAATTAGATTGTTTCTGAAACCGTTTACCTGTCAGAGTTATTATAAAATAAACCTAACCTAATGGGGTCTACAGGGGACTTTTTCTAAAATCCTGAAAGTTGACGGTCTCAGAGAAAAAATACGTCAAACAGTCCGGGCACCAATATGTATACACCACAAAGTTTCAAAGATATGTAAGTACTAGCTGATGCCCGCGACTTCGTCTGCGGTGTAAATTATAATTAGGCAATTAATCTTAATAGGCAATTAATAGTTTCTGATATTTGTTCATAAACTTTGTTGTAATTAAACAAAACCCTCAAATATTGGGCCCAAAACTGCACAATGCACATTTACCGTGAAAATCAATTCTTAAGTCCATTTAAGGATTATTACCAAAAAATTAAATGCACTTAATAAACCGCTTGTTACTTACACAAAAAAACAATCTACTAATTGCTATATGCTATGCATGGAGTTAAAAACCTTTTACTTTAAAAATTGTACGGGTCCCTAAAAAAACTTTCAACCCCTACTTACTCAACCCGTCTTCGAGATAAATTTTAATGAACCGTGAAATCATTTGAGTTCTATTCAGTTTAATCAGTTTTAGATACCCTACTTTAAAAATCATTTGGTCCCTTTATAAAGTTTTGGTCCCCATTTATAACCCTTGGAGATGAATTTCAAAAAATGGTTTAACATTTTTTCTGTACCCTTATTGAAGGATCTATGTACGAAGTGTCAGATTTCCTACTTCAAAAATCCTTTGGACCCTATACAGAGTTTCAACCCCCATTTAAACCCCTTTGGGGATAAATTTCAAAAAACTGCAATCACTTTTCTTTTCTTTTTTAGATGAGTTCAAGATCTACTACAAAAATCGTTTGGTCCCTTTACAAAGTTTCAACCCCCTTTTGATCCCTTTTTAGGGATGAAAAAACGGTAAAACCACATTTCTTTTTTCTTATTAAGGAGTCTATGTACGATGTCCCAGATCGCCAACTTCAAAAATCTTTTGGTCCGTATACAAAGTTTCGACCCTCATTTAAACCCCTTTGGGGATGAATTTCAAAAAAACAGCAATCACTTTTCTTTACTCTCATGGATGAGTTTATGTAAGAAGTTTAAGATCTACTATAAATACCGTTTGGTCTCCATACAAAGTTTTGACCCCCGTTTGACCCCTTCTTAGGGATGAATTTAGAAAAACGAAAAATCACTTTTTCTACTCTTATTGAGGAGTTTATATACGATGTCTTAGAGCTCCAACTTCAAAAATCGTTTGTACCCTACACAAAGTTTCAACCCCCATTTTAACCCCTTTGGGGATGAATTCCAAAAAACAGCAATCACTTTTCTTTACTCTTATGGATGAGTCTATGAACGAAGTTCAAGATTTACTACAAAAATCGTTTGGTCCCCATACAAAGTTTCAACCCCCGTTTGACCCCTTTTTAGGAATGAATTTCGAAAAATGGTAAAACTACTTTTCTTTATTCTTATTGAGGAGTTTATGTACGATTTCTCAGAGCTCTAACTTCAAAGTTCAAATTTTCAACCCCCATCTAACCCCTTTTGGGGATGAATTTCAAAAAACCGTGAAATGACTTTCCTGTACTCATATTGTGGAGACTATGTACGATATCTCAGAGCTCCAACTTCAAAAATCGTTTCAAGCCCCATTTAACCCCCGTTGGGGATGAATTTTGAATAACGGTGAAATTACTTTTTGCAACTAATCTCCTAGTTTAAAAATCGTGTGGTCCCCATTTAAACTTTCAACCCCCGTTTTACCCCTTTTAGGGATGAATTTCGAAAAAGGGTGAAATTACTTTTCTCTACTTATATTGAAGGATCTATGTGCGAACTCAGAGATCTCCAACTTCAAAAATCGTTGGTGCCTATACAAAATTTCAACCCCCGTTTAACCCCTTTTGGGGATGAATTTCGAAAAACCGTGAAATTACTTTCCTACACTCATATTGTGGAGCCTATGTACAATGTCTCAGAGCTCCAACTTCAAAAATCGTTTTAACCCCCATTTAACCCCTGTTGGGGATGAATTTTGAAAAAAGGTAAAACTACTTTCTTAGACCTTTAACGAGGAGTCTATATACGAAGTCTCAGATCTGTAACTTAAAAATAATTTGGTCCCTAAACAATATTTCAACCCCCGTTTTACCCCTTTTAGGGATGAATTTCGAAAAAGGGTTAAATTACTTTTCTTATCTCATATTGAAGGATCTATGTGCGAACTCTCAGATCTCTAACTTTAAAAATCGTTTGGTGCCTATACAATGTTTCAAACCCCCATTTAACCCCTTTTGGGGATGAATTTAGAAAAACCGTGAAATTACATTCCTGTACTCATATTGATGGGTCTATGTGCAAAGTCTCAGATCTCCGTCTTTAAAAATCGTTTGGTCCCCATTTAAACTTTCAACCCCCGTTTAAGCCCTTATAGGGATGAATTTCGAAAAACCGTGAAATTATTTTTCTGTACTCATATTGAGGAGACTATGTACGATGTCTCAGAGCTGCAACTTCAAAAATCGTTTAAACCCCCATTTAGGATGTTCCCCATTGGGGATGAATTTTGAAAAACGGTAAAATTACTTTCTTCGACCTTTATTGAGGAGTCTATATACGAATTCTCAGATCTGTAACTTCAAAATAATTTGGTCCCTATACAACATTTCAACCCCCGTTTAACCCCTTTTAGGGATGAATCTCAAAAAAGGGTGGAATTACTTTTCTCATGTCATATTGAAGGATCTATGTGCAAACTCTCAGATCTCTAACGTCAAAAACCGTTTGGTGCCTATACAAAGTTTCAACCCCCATTTAACCCCTTTTGGGGATGAATTTCAAAAAACCGTGAAATTACTTTCCTGTACTCATCTTGATGGGTCTATATGCGAAGTCTCAGATCTCCTACTTTAAAAATCGTGTGGTCTTCATATAAACTTTCAACCCCCATTTAACCCTCTTTGGGGATGAATTTCCAAAAACGGTGAAATTACTTTTTTTAAATTGTATTAAAGAGTCTATGTTCGAAGTCTCAGATCTCCTACTTTAAAAATCGTATGGTCCCCATATAAACTTTCAACCCCCATTTAACCCCCTTTGGGGATGAATTTCAAAAAATCCCTTCTTATCCCTTACTTACGTTATATAACCACCCTACTGTGAAAATTTCAAGTTCCTAACTTCAGTAGTTTCGGCTGTGCGTTGATCAGTAAGTCAGTCAGTCAGTCAGTCAGGACTTCTTCTTTTATATATTTAGATACAGGTTTTATTATTATGACAATAACGTTTATGTATACATATTTTGGAACTTTGTGTGGATATTTATATTTGCCTTTGACTGTACAGTCGCGTTCATCATTATCTGAGCAAAGAACGGATCAAAAATATCTGATCTAGTTCTTATGCTTCTTACAATAAGGTCTTGTTCAGATGTTTTTGGTCCAATCTTTGCTCAGGTAGTAATGATGAACTCGACTGTACAAGAATTATAACAAATATTTCATTACGACTAGTAATATTTAATGCAACCAGACACATTTAAATGCTACTAATGTTGTATCTGATTAGGTCAGTGGTAACATCAATAGCTATACCTAATAAGATTTTTTAAACATTTCTCTTTTTATAATTCTTACCAGAAAAATCTCCATAACATCTACCTATACAGAAATCCGTAATAGCTTCGAATGGCTGCCATTAAACACATGCATACATTTAGCGTACCACGATATTATACAACTCGTCAGTCCTCCAATCACAAGGCGCATAAAACAACAGTATTAACTTGACATTTGCATAAATCAATGTTTCCCTGTATAAGCGCGCGTCGCCCGGAGCGCGCAAATCGGCTAAACGCATACCTAATACATTGCCGTGCTTTATGGACGGTCCCGCCGACAAAGGCCGATAGACTTGCTTGATATACCTAAAGCTGGGTCCACATGAGCCATGTATTTAATAAAAAAATTCCGGTTACCAAGTGAAACTGAAATAAATCCCGTCAATGTTCAGTTTTTGTTGATTTTGACGCAAAATCTCGTTAGTTAATTAAAAACTCGTTTAGATTATTTTCTAAGATACAATAATACGTAACAAAATGGGTGCACTTTAGGTGCAAACCACAATAAACATACTTCTCTGAAAATTACGGAAAATATATTCATAGTCTGTCGGCATTGAAAACTATTACATTCTTCAATGTCTCCCTTTCAGAGCCGCGATTGTTGAAATAATGTGATTATAAGTATATAACTGTGCTTTATGTTTAAGAATTTTATGATTTTGTTCTAGAATGTATAATATTTTAATAATTAGTTTTTTAGCTTATGACGGTGCAAAAGTGATTGAAAAATCCTACTTGAATAAATTATTTTAATCTGTATCTAGTTTAGTCTATGGTGTGGACCCAGCATGAGTCTCGCTGCACATTGTTGTATGACGTAGCACTGGCGCCACTGTTTTAGTGCGCTGGACGGTGAATGAGTTTGACGCACATTAACGCCAAAGAGGCTAATATTTTATTTTCCTTATAAAGAGTGATTAGCTAATTAGGCCTAAGGGAACTAGTTGTTTCCAGTAAAGACTCTTTGAGCGAATACACAAATTACACACTGAACAGAACTGAAATATCACGCTGTGATAATTATAGATTTTAATTTCATAACTACTAGGAAGCCAAATGTTACAGAGAAAATATGAAATACTAAGCTGATTCAAAAATTCTTTGTTTTAGTACCTAAGTATTTAGAGTTATTTTAGATCAGATCACACAAAACTCCCCAGATCTGAACTATGTATTTAAAAAAAAATTTCATAAATTTTAGTCCCCTCTCTCTGTAAGCCACGCTTTTACCGGTTTCCCATCTTTTTGACATAAGTTATGTTTCACGTTTGGCTAGACCCTCCTATCCCGTATATAGCCGCCATAACGCAAAAGGGCACAACTAACATTTTTTTTCGACACTGAGTTGTATACATATTCGGAATCAGTGAAATTTACTGATTCCGAATATGTATAGAACTCAGTGTCGAAAAAAAATGTTAGATGTGCCCTTTTGCGTTACGGCGGCAATGGATGACCCCTTGGCATATAATTTTTTTTGATGAGCGGAAGAATCACTGGTTTATAAACTAACCTGTGAAACATCAATATTTTATAAAATTAAAAACATTACACATAGTCTATCCTTAACTAGTGGGACTATTGTGGAATTTTCTACAGAAGTTCTTTTTGAAAGTTCTAAAAAAATATGATTATAACAATACTTCTAAAATCTTCTAAAAAAATAAACAAGATATGGAAATTGGCATGCAAATCTTATCGGTCACACGAAAATGCATTTATAATAATGTTCAACACATGAAATTTTGCAAAAGCATAAAATTAAAGCGTGTTTACATGAAATTGCAGCCACGTGTCAATACGGGCACGGGCATCGGCGGGCGATAAAACGCGTTGTTTAAGCGTTTATTTTTACCGCACGGCGACACTCAGCGCTTAATCTTAGATTATTGTAACTAGGGTTGCCAACCGGTACTATAATACACAGGGTGAAACATGGGTCGTAAACAGAAATTTCCGTTTGTATTGCAGTAGGTATGTTTAAGCTAAAGTTAGACAGTAAGAAAAACATATTTCTGTTCACGACCCATGTTTCACCCTGTATAGAGTTTTGCACTATATTTTCACTCTTTGTTCTATTATTATCATCATCATCAAGCCTACTCTTATCCCATTCACTCTCACATATAGGAGCAGACCTGGTTAAATATATCGTCGACCGTAGGCTGAATTAACGGTAAGGGACAGGCAAAACAATGTTCCTTACGCTAATTCAGCATACGGTCGACGATATATTGTAGTAAATTAAAAAGTATATACGCAAATAATATTTTGGTTCGTGCTTAAACATGGGGTTTGTTGAAGTTTTCATTTTTATTAATACCAACAACTCTAGGAATTTGACTTATGAACGTACCTTTACGTTGCTTCATTGTGCTGTTGCTTTTCGGAACGGATACATTTTAAGCATCAACGGCGTAAACTTCTTCTGTTTTTTCTTAAAACAATACAACTTTGTTTTCGTGAATGATTTGCAAGGGTTTTCTGCAAAGAAATATATCTGTTTTTAGGGTACTATCTTTTTTATATCTTGGGTAGGAAAACTATATTTTCCAATGTATTCTTTGGCAACCCTAAATGTAACCACATTCATGCATTTCCTCTTATCGCTTCGGTAACGTCGTAATTTGCTCAATCTCATCATTTTAAAAGGAACCTTAATTAATAAAGCTTAGTGTTCATTTTTGGAAACAACACTAAAAGAAAATCTGAGATTAAGAAAGTTTTAGTTGATTCGTGCATTTTCTTTGCAAACTTTATGCTACACGTTAAGAGGCTTGGATATTTCAGTACGTCGACTCGAATGTTTCTCTCGACTACTTTCTGGTGGAACACTGAAATATTTACGACATTTTCTCGAAATGTCATAATTCTGAAAGCTATGGGAAAGGTGATTTTGCCGTAAACAGCATAATAGAAAGTAATGAAAAATTGCCTCAGATGAAATGTATATCGGCGATACAAAGATAAACCCTCAATTGAATACCCATAACATAATTTGATACTCGTATATCGTGTAGTCGTATAGTACCTAACTAAATTCGAAGTGTCGGCAATACAAACCTGACCATAGTTTTTTAAAAAGAGATAAACAATAAACTGGTCATTCAGCCAGTGGTACTCATATGTCATGGATACAAAAGATTACTTTGAGGGGCTGAATGACCCGTGTCACGTGTTTTTAACCGATTTCTAAAAGAAGGACGGCTGTCAATTCGACTGTATGTTTAAATCCTAAAAGTACCGAAACCGTATAAAATCATGCTAGTGCAAAGTTAAATGTCTAAGACGTTTCATTCCTCAATGTGCCCTAGGCCTAGCCGCCCACGAGTCGCCGTCCCCTCGTTAGCCGTGACGAAGCGACGAGACCACGATTTGCTACCAAGAGTTTCATCTGCCCTTCCTTAGTAACTTTGATACAGTTTTGTAACGACAGAGAGAATGTTCTCGTACCTGAAGCAAGCAATTCGGAATAGAGGGAAAGGGTTATTCTTCAGAAATATGTCTGCGGTCACCTCATTCCTCTGGCCCTTTTTCATACTAAATATATGGAGACAGAGGAATGGTTCACACACATATTTCTGAAGAATAACCCGGTAAAGCAGCTTTCGCTCAAGCAAGAATTTATAAAATCTAATTATTTTCTTGTCTTAATCGCGAATGACGCTGGTAAAAAGAAACGAATCAAGTAAAATGTTTCAAAACCAATAATGCTAAACATTTTTTCGAGAATGATAACGTATGCGTTAAAATTGCAATCATTTCTCGTTTCACATTCTACTGTCCGCTTCATATCATAACCTAATAGATTTATTTTATTTTGATTACATTTTTTTTATTATAATTTGTTGTTACTAACATCGTTTTGCTAAGTGTTCCTGTAACTAACAGTATATGAATCGTAAGGTCTGGAATAAATGTTTTTTTTATAAATACTTACAAGGAACTCTAGTACAATTTGTATGTGATCTATACACAAAGTGTTTATTTTTCTTGTAGGCTTATGATGCTACGCTCTGTCACGCAATAAAATGATAAAGCATCCGTCACTCTCACACATTATTTATCAGAACTTGACAGGTGTTTTATCATTTATTTATCGTGCGACAAAGCGACGCATCATACGCCTATTGGTTATGTCATGTTGTGAAACAACGAACAAACAAGACAAAAATATTCAGAGTCAATCGTTAGAAGCCTAATGACGCAATATTCTAAAACGCTCAAATTAACATTTAAATTCAACGGAAATATTTAACCGGTATACAAACGTAGTTGAATTGATAACGATTGGGCTTATCAATGATAATTAATTAGATAGATAACTTATCTAATAGTCTTAATCTAGTCTATTTAATCTGCATGATGATGATGAAAGGAAGCCACTAAGCAAGTACCGTACTTACCTACATGGGCGCGGCTTGAATAATCTGCCACTTAATAATTTTAAGTAGATAAAAAACCGGTCAAGTGCGAGTCGGATTCGCACACAAAGGGTTCCGTACCACTGCCTAGCCAAAACCACCACAAAAACACGTTTCTTATATCCCCTTTTATTGTTAATTTAATTTTGGTTTTATTATTTGAATGTAGGTATGTATGTATCAGTGGCGTGGCGTTGAAGAAATCCTTGGGCAAGCCCGAGCAGCTTTGGCTCAAATTTTCTTTAAGAGCACTAGAATTAAGTGCTGAACTGCCTAATATTAGGCAAGCCGATAAGAATCGAGTTCTATGGACGCCACGCCACTGGTATGTATGTAAACACTTTATTGCACAAAATAAGACAAAGTACAGGGTTACAAAATAAAGGTAGGTATATGTACAAAGGCGAACTTATCCCTTTAAGGGATCTCTTCCAGTTAACCTTTGAGCAGTTGAGTGATGATATGATTTGTTGTTATAGCGGCAATAGAAATACACATTTGTGATCATGATCAAGTCTGATAGAGACTTGATCTCAGAATGTGTATTACGGTTCTAAGGCCCGTGACAAACGGACAGACGGACAGAGGGGGCATAGTAAAAGAGGTCCGTTTGCATCCTTTAGATACGGAACCTTAAAGAATTGATGTCGAATGATTCGACATGTGTGCCATGATGCGTGATGCTGTCGCCAGGTCTCGGAAACCAGTATTTGCTCCATACAAAAATACCGGTATTCTTTCCGTTCTTATCGTTCTTTGGTTTATTATTTTGTTTTTTAACCAGACCATCCCATAATACGAAATCATGACTTAAATAAATTACTGAGCTCAACATAAAAATCATAAAATAATTCAAAATATTGGGCTATTTCGGGGTTTTTGCAAAATACCGGTTCCGAGCCCTGGCTGTCGCATCAATAGCCCGTAGAGCATGCAGTACCGGGAAATTCCGGTGCTGCCATACTAAAATTTCCCGGTATTGCATGCCCTAATAGCCCGTTTTTTCGGATTTCTTATGCCGTTTTGCGCGGAATGTATCAGTTATTAAAAAAAAAACGTTTGTATCGACATTCGAGTGATTCAAATCACCTTAATATTTGATAGTAATTATCATTGTTAACACGATACAAAGTAACGAGTTATTCTCTTAATTGCATTAATTGTGATGAATAAAACATGGCACCGGTCCCGAATCGTCTCAAGGACGGACCAAAGCCGGAATTTTAGGGTTGCCACTTACTCTATCTATGGAATGAAGGTGGCAACGGAAATATATGTATGTAGACAAAACAATGGAACATAAAACATCTGTGCCGACTTTGATGTACCGTACACTAACACTAAATAAAGTCAATCAATTCTGGGGATAATTTTACACAAATCGATCGAATCCTAGACAAAGCAATGCTTTACATGAAAGAAACATTTTTTGTCTCTTTATTGGTTTTCTTGTATCTATTTATGTAAGAAATGCTTGTTTTATAAGTTCTACACCGAATACATATTTATGTGGAAAATAAAATCTTAATTACATATATAAAACATCCAAAGCTGTGGAACAAATGCTTGTACTCATCACACACATATTTGCCCTTTGCCCTACGTAACATATACCCTACTGTTTGATTTTCTTTGATCCATGAAAAGAGAACGAGGAAGGCAAAGAGAAAGATTCTAAATACAGGATTATAGGCACTTGGACTTAAAGATATTTTTTTATACCAAATGGGATGTAGTAGGAAATTGATTGGCACATTTGTGCAACTTGCGACAAGTCTGGAGGTAATTGCAAATTATTTAAATAACCTTGCTGAAGGAATGTGTTGCATGAGAAGCTAAGATAAAACTTCCTATAACACAAAAGCTGGCCATCAATTAGTTAGACAATCAAGTAACGAAGGATCTCCCACGAGGCCACGACCGAACGTTATATTTTCACATTAATATTGTTAATTAGGGATGTAACGATACCGATACCGATACCGATACCGATATATCGGTATCGCCGATTATATACAACCGATATTTGTAGAGCGCGAAAAGAATTTGTTGTATGAAAAAAAATCTGCAAAAAGTAATTTCAATTACTGACTTAGTTTATATATTGGTCTATTACCTTGTGCAATAATAATTACTATGTTAATTATATATTTGGTTCATAATAAAAAAAATATATATTTTGTGTTGACAATTTATTAATATTTACTTTACACCTTCAAGGTTGACTCTCTGTTAAATATAGCCAAGTTTTAGGTATAATAAGGATATACAAATAATAAATCTGAAGTTCATACTTCATTAGTTAGCTAAGATATCGGTATCGCCGATAATTTACTACAAATATCGATATCGGTATCGTATCGGCAAAATTACGTATCGTTACATCCCTATTGTTAATGATTAGGTGCTATATTATAATTAAGAATGTTTATTATTACTGAGTGAACTGCATGAAAGTGCCAACCCTATCGTATTACCAAGAAAAAAAAACAAGCTCTGATTCGAACGTGTCTTTCCCGAAAAACGTACCACGATTAGTCGATACCTTTTCAGAAGAAAATGGAAATTTCGTTTAATGTCCATATGTCCATTGACTTTACTTAAGTCAATATGTTAAATTATATCAGTATTCATCGCAGACCGGATAGAGCAGTGGTTCCTAACCTTTATTGGCACATCACCCACAGGCCCCCTCTAGATTTGTATCGTTACCCCTCCAAAAAATAGGTAATACAGACAAGTATAAGAAAGTACCTAGTCAAAGAAAAACGACTTAATATGAGTATTACCCCTGAGATAACTTAATTTTACCCCTAAAGGGGTAATTACCCCCAGGTTCGGAACCACTGGGATGAAGCGATGATGTGAAGGAAGCCAACTTATTGCCTCAATTCCTCATAGAGATCACCATCAGAACTGCATTTAAAAAAAATGGGACTGAATAACAATGTAGAATATAGTAGTACCTACCCTTCCCAAAAAAACATTCATAAACGACGGAGTTCTGAGAAAATTTAAAAATGCAACTTGCTAAAGAACCTTCTCTTTTGTAAAATCAGTTAAAACAGGCTAAACAAAAATAAAACCTAAAACCAACGAGAATTCCCTTATCATAAAAGTAAGTAATCGTATCTGGATGAAAACCCTTAGTAGCGTAGTTTAATCGTAATTTTTTGGTACCTATACAATTTGGCGGTACACCATCGCGTTAAGTGAGTTGAGTGAGTCCGACGCCGGACCCGTTTGCGCGTGTGCTGCGCAAACATTATCACAGGCTGACAGTTTGAACAGACAGGCTGTCGAGTTCTGTCTCTAAACAGGCGGCGTAAAAAATGACAGAAAGTTTGGTCTGAGAAAATGGGCTTGGCAACTTTCTTACGTCTTGCTCTAAGGTAAAGTATAGAGCTAAGGACAGCTAAGGAGTGGAACTCTCTTCCAGCAGACCTCTTCCCGGAAAAATATAACTTGGATCTCTTCAAGTCGAGAGTGAATAGGCACTATCTAGGTAAGCATGCTCCATCATCGACTTTATCGTCACTTACCAACAGGTGAGATCAAAGTCAAATGCTTACCTATCGTGAATAAAAAAAAAAAAAGACATACTAGTACACTAATTGTTGCAAATTCATTTCTATGTATAACGCTTAGTGATTAAATTACAGTGTAAGCGTAGATGATATTGTATGTCTATCAAAACATGTCTTAGTGAGAGCTGTTAAGGAAATAAGTGTATATTTCTAACTTTAGTGTTTAGGATAATCAACCACCTTTGAACACTTGTTTCTGTTTGTTCTCCAATAAATAAAATAAGTAGTCAGACTTCGGCTGTGAGCGCGCGATACTCATTCAAGGTCGAGGCACAGACTGTGCGATCCGTACTGGAGCATTCTTACGCATTCATAAAACTTTGCTTGTAGTGCGTTCGCACACGGCGCGCACACATACAAGCGCGATGTACCTTTTGTAGGAAGAAAAAATACTGCTAGAGTATGTGCGGAAAGAGAATAGGATTAAAATTGGCGGGCGCTGTAATGCTTTTCTACCGAAGAAAAAAATATTTGCCGTATTTGCCATACTGGGTAGGTTAGTTCCGTGGGAACCTATTGGATCGCATAAATTTAATAGGCATAATGCATCATTTGGCATAATTCATCATTCGGCATAATGCATTTTTTTCTTAAACTGTGGAATTTTCAGGACTATGTAAGGCCTCATCTTGTTAAATAAGTCAGGTTAGGTTAGGTTTGCGTTATAATAATCCTGAAAAAAATTACGTTTTCAGAAAAAAAAGCATTATGCCAAATTATGAATTATGCGAAATGATGCATTATGCCTTTTAAATTTATGCGATCCAATAGTAAACCTAGTTCCGTTCTTCGCCACGCCTATTCTCTTTCCGCACAGACTCTATTATACTGTGTCTAAGGATTTAGGCGGCGTTTCCACCAGAGCTGTGCGAGGAGCGGAGTGCGAGGAAAAAATCCACCAATCAACGTGCCTAGCCTCGCTCAGCGCGGCCCGGCATTGGTGGATGTTTGCCTCGCATACCGCTTCACTACCTCGCACAGGTCTGGTAGAAACGCAGCCTGAATAGACGGGCTGTGTTCTGTCTCTAAACAGAAGGCTCTAAAATTAGAATGTTTTGTCTCGGAAAATGTGCTACGGTAACCTTCGTCTGTGTTTCTCTAAAGGTACCTAATTTATGGTTATGATTTATGATGAAAGATGTATCATACACAATTAATGACTCTCTGTTAAATATAGCCAAGTTCTAGGTATAATAAGGACATACAAATAATAAATCTGAAGTTCATACATCTTTAGTTAGCTAATATCGGTATCGGTATCGCCGATAATTTACTCAAAATATCGGTAAGTATCGGTATCGTATCGGCAAAATTATGTATCGTTACATTACATCCCTATCTTAGACATATCATGAAATGCTGGCATTTCATGATATACAAAGGAATTTAATGATTTGGTGAATTATACGATCGGCCGCCGACATATACACAAAAACGTTAATTGTAAAATCTCCCAAAAATGGTTTCGGGAATTTGCGGCTAGCCAACGCTTTTATGAGCTTATAAAATTCTACCGCTAAAACTTTCTCCTTAATCAATTCACCGACGCGTTATCTTTGTTTAATTGAAATACAAAATCATTACATTGTTGTCAATGGTCTAGAGATAAGGGCAAATCTGGAGTGATACAGTGTTGCCACAACAAGCGTATCGGACGATCGTTCAACCCAAATTCTATTGCGATTGCTGATAACCTAGTAACGTATTATTTAATGCACGCCTGGCTTTGCATCAGATGCACTACAATTATGTGTCGTTTACACGCAAAAGGTACCATTTACGTTGTTGTTCTGCTATGAAGATGCACCGTCAGGAGTAATACACTCCGCGATTTCGCCGCGCGACTACTAGTAAATTACCAAATGCCCCTCCAGATGGGATAAGTCATCGACCAGAAAGAGCACGCGTTATGTGATAGAGAGGTCGGATCCAGAGCGTTTCGTCCGGTGAACGGACCCGAACGTCAGTTTTGTTATAAAGATAAACTTCTGTATAGTCCGTACCATACAAACTCTTATAAGACCAAATGCTGTCAATCGAACGCAAGCCAAAAACTACCTTATGCTCTTTTGATAAGGTAGCTTTTGGCTTGCGTTCGTTTAAAAGCATTTGATCTTAAAGTTTGTACGGACTATACATAGTATTATTTCTTATTCTGTGGCATCGCATACTACTCAATGGCCAAGGTCAAGAAATGCGGGAAGACCACCGGCTCCATGGTCAGATCAGGGGCCGGATACCGGAATTTTCTCCATTCAAATATACCGGTATTTTATCGTTTTTTGGTTTATGATTTATTTTTTTAATCGGACAATCTAATAATACGAGGGCATTTCTCCAGAAATATGTTGTCTGCGGTCACCTCATTCATCTGGCCCTTTTTCATACTAAATGTATGGAGACAGATGAATGAGTCGCAGACATATTTCTGGAGAAATGTGCACGAAATCACGACTTAAATACATGATTGAGCCCTACATAAAAAGCATAAAATAATTCAAAATATTGGGCTATTTCGGGGTTTTTGCAAAATACCGGCTCAGAGCCCTGGGTCAGATTACATCTCCCGCACAACAAGCAAGCAGTCCACTGCTGGAGGATGGTATAGGACCGAGGAGAGGCGTAATAAGGAAGAGGCCTATACCCGGCAATGCGTGAATACAGCCTGAATAGAGAGATAAATGAATAGATATATGAAAATCTTCGTTATTTAAACTTACCGTAAAACGGGGTGAGTAGGGACAAAATTGACGTTCAATTAAACCTCGATAACAATTTATTTTACATATGCAAACTGAATTGTATATATAATAAATGTTCCGGTCGTTTGTATTTTAGTTTTTTTTATGATTTTGTGTAGTTCCATTTTATAAATTTAACGATAAACACAAAATCCCTCCCTCCACTCCCTCGTAGACCAAAAATAAAGGTTGTTAGCTACATCTGCCTAGAATCTGGAGTTAGCTTATATATCGAGGGAAAAACCAGGTAAGGGCAAGTATTTGTGTAATGAACATGAGTATTTGTTCCTGAATCTTGGATGTTTTCTATCTATTTAAGTATATATTTATCTATATAAGTATGTAGATCGTCTAGTATCCGTAATACAAGCATAGCTCAGTTTGAAACTAGGTCAATTTGTGTAAGATTTTCTCTCACAATATTTATATCTATGTATTGATTTATACAGGTTTAAAACCCAGCTCATTTATTCAATGCCAAACTTCATAAATAAAAACATTTCACTAACAGGCATTGATGTCAGATTAATCTATAACCTTAATCAATAATCGCAAGTTGAATTTCGATTCCAGATCATTTGATTGACATGATTCTAAATCAATAATCATTCGGTCGCAGTTTTGTATGTCATTTGATATCATTATCTGTCCAATCGAGTGACTAACAAAAAACTTGCATTGATTAATATTTGCATTAGTTTAACCGACTTTTGAAAAGAGACATTTTTAGTTTCCGTATGTATGATAACTGTAGGTCTAGTGAAAAGGGATTACAAGTCACATTTATACCAGTAACAAAAGGTCACAACTCTATTGTATGACTTAAACTCTTTTGCTCCTAGGTTTTTATATAAGTTTGCAATGTAATTTTCTTTTGGTGTGCAATAAAGTATGATTGTATTGTATTGTTATATATGACTTGTACCTCTTTTGACTAGACCCACTGGCTTTTTCTTAAGCGTTAATTGTATCCTCTGTTCGTATTTAGTACGAATGCAATACTAATAATAAAATATGTTTTCACAGCAAACGTTTTTAAAATATTATTTGTTTTTTTTTGGAAGCGAAAATTTAAAAAACAATGCATCGAGCGGGATTTACTTTTTCGCTTCAATAGAAACATTCCAAAACATTTATTGTTGTGTTCTTTTTTCCTCATTAAATCACATCACACTAATATTATAAATGTGAAAGTTTGTGAAGATGTTTGGATGTTTGTTACTAAATAACAGGGTAACTGGATGTATTGAGTTGAAATTTGGCATACAAGTAGACCAAGTCCCGGATTGCAACATAGGGTACTTTATATCCCAATAAATAGTTCCCTTGGGGGACAGTAACGGGAACAACGCGGGCGAAGCCGCGGGTAAATTCTAGTATAATGATACATTGCATTGGGATTCATACATTTTTCCGAAATAAATATATAGCCTAAATTACTCTTCTCTCTAAACTCTATCTGTATGCAAATAAAATACTTCGATCCGTTGCTCCGTTGTTGCCTCCTGCCTGAAAGAAGGAATAACCAACTAACCTTTCGCATTTTGGTGAATCAACTTTTTTTTGCTTTATGCGAAGATTGCCTTCTCTCCTTATTTGTTCACTTTTTGCATGTTTTAACATGATTTAAATGGAACAAGATCTTACATCTAGAGATAGATTAGGGAAAAATAAAAATAAAAGTCGTTTTTAACAAATAAATAGCGTGACCCAGGGGACGAACCCTTATTTTCATACAAAAGTGGGGGACAGCTATGTCCGCTGGGTCACTGCTTATAAACAAGTTATAATAATCAAATTATAATAAAAAATATTTGCATTACGTAGCTTTATTGTCTGTCTTTTAAATGAGCATACAGTATTAAAAAAATATTCGAATAAAGATTTCCTTTCAATTTTAGTCGGAGAAGGTGAAATTTTGTTGTCAAAGAAAAGTTGATTCACCCATTTATAATGTATTGTGAGTAAAATTTGAAGTCTACACAGGCAGCCAAGCAGAAAAAACAGGACTTGAAAAAAAAAACAGAAGTGTAAATCCACAGCTTAGATATTCGCAAAAATTCCTCTTAACCCACACTCCCTTGTTCGGCCCACCCGAGATGCGAGATTAAACCCATAAAGTGCAATCGCTGTGCCCATCTGTGACGATGACGGATTTATTGTATGTAACCACCCCATAAATTGTATGATGGCGCTTAAAGATATACGCTATGTGCGATCATATTTTAAATATGGCTGTGGTGCGAATTGACTTGTATGCCTACAATCAGTCCTTGCTACCGAGGCAGCACCATGACTGGTCTTGAAATATAAATGAGTCATTTTCAAAAAATTTTTACATAGTTAAGGGCCTAATAAAAACAAAATCACGATCGCTTCCTCTGTGTTACGAAAGTTAGGCATACAAACTATATGGGTAACTTTCGTAACACAGAGGAATAAATTAAGTTTTGTTTTTATTAAATCCCTTAATTGTGTACAATTTATTTGAAAATGACTCAAATACGTTTAGTAAATTAAAAATAACTCTTATACAAAAGTAGCTATACATATTCTACTTATTAAAATAAGCTTGGTATAAAAAATTGTACATTTGCTCAAATGTTAGCTGGAAGAGATCCCTGGCAGGGATAAGTCCGTCTTTGTAGATATCCATTAATTTTTGTTTTATTTCTGTATGGTTGTATGTGCAATAAAGCGTTTACATTACTTTTATAAATTTTCCTATACAATTATAGATGCTGCGTCCCATCAACTAAAGCAACATCTGTAAGGCGAGCACGGGATTGGCCGCGACATATCTCGTACGCGACACCTGTAACGCATCGAGATGTACATACGTTTTCATTGATTGTAACTATGTCTCGTGCTAGCAATGCTGAAGAACTTTCATTTAACTGCTTTTAATGCGATTCGTAAGGCAATTCACAATTTTACCGCCAATATTGTCTCCAATATAATTTGATCGAACTAATTATAACATTCATCAGAGGTCACGTTGATATGAATTTTGTAGGACTCTCAATGACGGGGCCATGCCGGAGCACATTTTAAAATAATTTAAAGGGTTAATACATTTTTCATTATTGTAAGTTAATTTAATTAATCTTATTGTAATATTTTTTTGACATGTGAAATCGAAAAATATTTTACGAATATATGAGTATGAGTATAATTATTAATGTTCATATTTGCACACGGTAGGGCAGCCGGTCGGATCCTTGTGGATGCGACCGGCTCCGGTCGGCTGTCATCATTCCATCCAAATTAGCCTGGAGCTGCGCTGCGGCCCGGCCCGGCCGGTGAGAATCGTACATTAGCCCTATCTACCATGTCATTCGCATTTTAATGTCACAATTCTATACGTATGTGACAATATTATTCATCATATAACGAACACTGCAAACTGATGTCACAGTGTTAATTGCATTTTCTTAAGTCATTCTTACAAGAGCGCTTCACCGAAGGCGTCAATTAAATGACATAACCCAACGTCGTACATCTCACTTCCAAAAACTGAACGCTATTAGCACATTACAAAGTCGCTTTTGCATTAATATGAATAACATACGAGCTGACAGCCAAAATTTATCCTGCTTGGTCAAAACGACATAAGCGACGCAGTTTTCCTAATGTAATGTGACGTTTTTAGATGATGCGTGGATGGCCAAACTCCTGCGCACCGGACAAACCGGCCGGAGCTGTTATTAGGGGCTCGTTCCGTTTGTCTCGCGATATCCTTCGGCGGCGGCGCCTTGTATGATACACGGGTTTAAATAAGCCGTAAAACGATGAGGACATGTTTCGAGGTTCTGTTATGGGATGCGTATCTCGAGGATAAACTTAGGACTGTTTTTGTTCAACCTTACCGGCAAAGGACAACTATGTCTAGTCGTGATCATGACTAGTCTCTGTTGCCCTCACCCGCACCTCGGGCTTACCCTGGCTCTCAAATTAGTTGTACCACAGAATAAGTAATAGCAAGGATCATTAAAACAAGAGGCCTGTCATTCTCCATACAAAAAGCTGTTCCCCGATATTACAACGCCATCTATGTATTAGCTTGGTATAAGAATTATAATCATTTACAATTATTGAACTTTGCAAGCGTGACACAGTATTTAAATGTTAGAATTTATTTATTATTAGCTGTTTACGAACTAATTGTTACTGTGCTATGTTTCTTTGTTCAATTTTAACATCGTTAAATGTTTAGTTTTTTAGCGCCATCTAGTTTTTGCCTGGATATCCCCTTGCAGTCGGGGTACAATCTGAAGTATGGAGAATAACAGTCCTCTTGTTTTAATGGTCCTTGGTAATAGCTACGTAGGTACAGAAGTTTCAAGGAATCAAAGTATGGGGCTATTCATTTATTACGTAAGACGATTTTTACCAGTTTTGACCCCCTCCCCCCCTTATGTAATAAAAAATTTGAATCGGCTGACCCCCTCCCCCCTATTTAGTATTTATTACGTAAGAATCAAAATAATTTTACGTTTGGGCTGTTTTAATTTTTATTTTTCATAGAATCATTTTTGTAGGGACGTTTATTCGCAGATACTAATAGTTTTTAATTTTTTAGTAAAATACCTATACGCAACCGAGCACGCGCCTACGCTCTCGCGCGGATTTGCGCGCTTTTTCAAAAGTTAAGATCATTTTGCGCATTTTTATGATCTCACGTAAGATCGATCTAAACTCCCTCCCACCCCCCTGTAAGAAAAAATAAGACATGGTTGACCCCCCTTTCCCCCTAAATCGTCTTACGTAATAAATGAATGCCCCTATGTCGGTCCGTTCGTCGCTTCAACGTTGACGGACACGGCACAGAATAAGTAGTATGTACAGAAGTCTCTCTCTAACAAAACTAACGTTTGGGTCCGACTACCGAACGGAACGCACCGCATCCGACCGTCTCTCTCTATCGCATAACGCGTGCTCGATCTGGCCGCTGGCTAAGCCCCATCCGCGGGGGCAAAATTTGGTACCAGTAGTCGCGCGGCGAAATCACGGAGCGAGCCATTCCTGGCCTGGTCTAGGCAGCAGTAGCCTGGCGTCCATAGAACTCAATTCCTACCGGCTTGCCCAATATCAGGCAGTTGAGCACCTTATTCTACAGCTCTTAAGGAAAATGTACGCCATATCTGCACCGGCTTGCCCAAGGATATCATTTACGCCGCGCCACTGCTAGGTAATAAGTGATATTATATCAAGCGCTGTATCCCACTTCAGTTCTACTCCAAAAATCGGGTAATTCGAATACGATATGCATCGGTTCAAGGCCGTTGTCGATTGTTCTCGCATTCTACTTGACTCTGACTTGACCTCTGTCGGGTGACCGAATAGCACCATTTCCCTTCCTGCGCCAATATTTAAATGATCGGCCTGACATTAGTGGGGCTAATTGCTCTTATCAATCGACACAGTTACGTACGTCCAAGTTTATTTATAACTTGGGCCAATTGCCCTTATAATTATTGCATTAGGCTCGTGGGAAATTAAATTATCAATTCACCATTTCAACCCAGAGACATCCTCTTGATTTGAGCATAAATCTTCCAAGACTTCCACATTGAATAATAGCATAGTCTGACACCTCTAACTGGCTTTCTCTGAGACCTATATCAATAACCTTCTTCTACGGATTTTCTCATCTCTGATACGATCACTTCATAAAACCTATACCTATGCGCAGGTCTCTCCATAGACAATTAAGTAACTCTGATTCTGAATGTGTCACGAAACAGTCAGAAAGAAAATGCGATTTTAATTCTTTCAATTCAATAAAAACAGTAGCCATTTTATCAGAAAGCGAACTACAAACCACTTATAATAATCACGAAAAATTCGTAAAAAAAGAGCGAAGAGCTGTAAGAAGCGCGTGCGTCGATGACATGACTGATGGATGGCCGGTAATACGGCAATTTGCACACGTTTGAGCTCACAACACCCTGTAAATATATTCGTCGTCTTTCATCAAATCATCACTGACTAATTTAATTTGTCATCATTATATGTTTACCTAATTACAATACGATACGATACAATGATAATATTACTACGGTTACCTAATAAGTCAAGCTGTGTGTACTTCTAGCTTTAGCCACGGCTGCGCCTGCGTTATTCCGGTTGTTATCCCAAGGAAACAGCCTCCCGGATATTTTATTTATTTTATTTACATGGAGACCAGCTTAAACTATATAAAGTATGCTTTATTTCAATCCCAGGACTTAGTCTACTTGTAAGCCAAATTTCACAATACAAGGAACAACAAAACAAGGAAATCTCCAATTGAAATTAAAAAAATATGGAAAAGTTTCTTGAAACATTCAAAAATTACTATTTCCCATTCCATTGTTTTGTCCCATTGTGGGTTGGCAGGCCTCCCACAAGGTGGATCGTGGAAATTGCGGGAAACCACTGGATGCCAGCAGCATTGACAATGCCGACAGTGGTGGAGATCCTTGGGGAAGGCCTATGTCCAGTCCAGCAGTGGACGTCTTTCGGCTTTGGGAGATATTTTTGTATTTTGTAAAGTTAAGGAAGTTTCTATGAAGAAAATGTAAGGAAAATATGATTCGGCTTTCCCAAAGATAAGTTGCACACCCATAACATAACCGAGTCTTAAATAACCTAAACTAACTGCAGACAACCTCATAACCATAAATAAGAAACATAAGTCAATCTCAAGGAAAACGCCGAATGGTACGAGTTAATGAGTTACTTGTAGAATTATTCGACTTTAAGCGGTTTTTACAGCTCATTGTTCGACATATAGAGTTTTAGACTGTATATTTTTTGATTGAGTTACAGACGCAATATACTTACTATGGACCAGAATGTGCCTACGAAAAGTATACGTTAATTATGAAATAACATATTGAGCAAGGGCAAAAAGCTCGTGATCACTTCTCTTGCAAACATTATTTTTGGGGGACGTTTTAAAAAATATCTTTCTACTCCCAAACTAGGCAATGCTTGTATTGTGGGTACTAGATGAAAGAAAACATCCATGACTCAGGAATACGTCGTACTTATCTCAGCAGCTTCTCTCTCTAATAGAACTGTCGTTCGGGTCCGACGACCAGACGGAGCTCACCCACATCCGACCATCTCTATCTATTGCATAACGTGTACTAACGCGTGCTCTTTCTGGTCGCTGGCTATTACCACCCATGGGTGGCGAAATTTAATAATAATAGCCGCGCAACGGAATCGCGGAGTGAGTCAGTCCTGCCCGGGACCTCTAACTTCATAGACAGTGTCACTCCCAGGCTAAACGTGACGTCACTATCCAGCGTGGTAAGCCATTTAAAGTTTAAAGCCTCTATACGCGTGAGTTCAACACCCGCAACACGTAAAGGCAGTAATTATTGCACGGAGATTGCGTAACGCCTTGTGTGACAACGTTCATATGTGCACGTGCAAACATACACACGACGACGGTTCAGCGAAACATTCTTGAAAAGTGAAAGTTTTCAGGCAGTCTGGACCATATTACTGGACAAATATGAACTCCGGGATACCGTAGGCAAATATACCAAGATATCTTAGTTATATATCATAACGGGTCAGAAACGTTCGGTATATCGGCCATACCGTAGGTACCTAGAGTTTACAATGACCTTCATAACTGTTTCGTTTCAAGTTTCAACAGTTTTCATCTTAAGAAGCCTTAAACATATGATTTAGATTATTTTCATCTATGATTCTAAACAAGACTTAATATTTTTCCGACGTCACCGTTAAGTTTGGACAGTTTTTATGCTGTTTACTGCTGACAAATATACTCGATAAAACCTATACCCCCACTATTTTAAACTCATACACAACACAACTATCATATAAGTACTTTAATCAGTTGGTTGGTATTATTATCAATACTTTAGTCATCTCGACTGTAAATATTTCCAATTTTTCTAACGCTTCTGATTCTCTGCTGTGAAACAAAGATTAAATCAATACCATACCATGATACCTCTAACTATTATCGTTACTGACAAATCCAAAGTTACTCTAAGTCGTGAGTATATCGACAACAAAGCTCAGTATTTAGCGGAAAATTGCCTTCAAATTCGTGAGTAGTGTTACTGATAAGCCGAAATGAACAAAGACTATAATTGATATAATCAGAGCACAAGATTACAAGACAACGGCTGCAAAATACCAACCAGATAATGCAGTTAGAAGACCAGTAAGGTCATTGAAATAAAGTTTAAATTCGACGGTATCACATGAAGATGATTATTGGGAAAAGACTCCAAATTGTAGCGAATACGTGCAGTTCAGGTAACGCTAAATACATTGTAATAAGGTTGCAAATCCGTGTTTTCATGTGAAGGTGGATTGTATAATGACCGCGAAGTGTAGCAGTGAAAAAATGCGAGGAAATGAATACCGGGAAGCGGAGAAAGGTAAATTGGCTAGCAACAACTTGATCGGCTTTTATGAAGTTGTTTCACTGAATTTTTCGTGGTTTTAGAGTTCCGTGAAGGCAGGTGAATAAAACTTTAATTTTCTATCAATAAGTACACAACCTTTGTATGACTAGGAGCCGAAAACATACATTTCTTAAGAACAATGTGATGGAGCGTAATAGCAGAGTACAAAGACGAACAAGTAGTCCAACTTTGGCCGTTTAAGAGCGCGCGACACGTATTCACATAAACGCGCGATAGCAGGTCTGTGTGAGTGCGATCCATACTGAAGCATTCTTACGCATTCTTAAAACTTTGCTTGTAGTACTTTCGTACACGGCGTGCACGAATTCAAATGCGCGATTTACCTTTTGCAGGAAGAAAAATTACTGCTACCTACTTATACTGTGGTAATCCGCAAGTCAATATGGAGATAAAGCGCACGACACGACGCGCCCGTTCATTGTAGAGCTATTCTTCAGAAATATGTCTGCGACTCGTTCATCTGTCTCCATACATTTAGTATGAAAAAGGGCCAGATGAATGCAGTGACCGCAGACATATTTCTGAAGAATAGCCCTGTAGGAGTTTCTGGGGAGACCTTTTTCCATAAACGTATCCGAGTTGAAATGGTGATGATAAACCTCAAAATTGACATAAAAGTTACAGCATCTCGACCCTCCGTACCCCAATTGAAAACGCGTAGTACCTACACACTACAAAATCAACACAATAAAGTATGTGCGGAAAGAGAATAGGCGTGGCGAAAAACGGAACTAACCTAACCAGTATGGCCACAGAACAGAAAATACGGCACATACGGTACAAAAGCATTACAGCGCCCCCCAAAATTAATCCTGTTCTCTTTCCGCACAGACTCTATTAGATATACTTTAATAGCAATACGGTAGTATGTACATACATGTCCAGTTCGCGGCGACCGCGTTATTTTGGTCAAAGCAAATGTCAGGGCGGCGCGTTACTGTTTACCGTTTCTGACTATCGGTAACAATGTCCGAGTTAACATTAACATCGTTAGAATTATTTTAAACACAGGACATTGAATACAACTTAATGCAAAATAGGTAAACAAAAACTGACTTCATAGTGGCAATCTATTAAATTAAAAAGCAACTATTACCACAAAAATATGCAAATTGTTATATATTTGGTGTGGTGTAATTCGTATTTTGTTTGAAAGGTTATAGTGGCAGCGGATCAGGATCTAGCGAAGGGATGAATTATCAATTTTTAAATCACTTATAATCTTGATATTTTCATTACATCAGAGTGCCTCCATGTTTTCTGGATGCGTTTGCTTAATCAAAACTCATTAACATGTATGATCGTAGTCAATAACAATCCCATTAACCGAAAAAACTTTACTATTTCAGCATTATGCAGATTGCAAGTTTTTTTTTTCATGAACACGTAACTACCGACACGGACGTGTAGGTACCCAAGTACAGGCTATAGGGAACGGGCAGAGGAACTATTGGTGGCAGGACTAAATCAACAAAAGAGTAAAGGAAACTTTTCAAGCCTGAAAAAAAATACTGGCTATAAATGTCAAGTATAGTACATAAGTCGTGGCCACACTAACGTTAATCGTCCTCGCTACATTAACGGCGTTTCCCGTTAATGTGGCCTCAGCATGACCAGAGCTGTACCAGATTCGGTTTGGTTGCACATGGGTTGCACCAGTTGGCAGCACCTTCGTTGTGCACGTTCCCTATATAACAGTCCTTTTATCTCCGGACTGAGCGCTATAAGAGCTGAATAAGCTGTAATGCAGCTTCTCTCCGAATTGGGTAGTACAGTAAGGAAAAGAGATTCACGTACAAACGAAGACACAGTTAAGTGACCATCAGTAGACCTTAATACATTGTAATAAGGGTGACAAGTGGTCAGTTAGCAGTGTCTTCGATTGTACCACCGTAGAACCCTGTCGCAGTAAGGTAACATATTTCTTTGAGCTTTAGTGACGGCAATCTGTCATTGCAACAGGGTTCTACGGGGGTACGTGAATCTCTTTCGCTTACTGTACCTATTTCCTTAAACACGTCTACAAAGTTGTATTTTCGCATTTCCATAATGTTCTAATTTAGTTGTAGGTCTTGGTAACAACAACAATTTAGTGTCCAATATTCCTATTTCCTTATTTAGCTTGTTAACACAGTTGTGTTTTCACATTTCCTTAATTGTGGTGTGTTTAGAGTTGCAGGAAACGTGAAGTGGAACTAAAGACGTCGCCGAGCCATCTCGTTCTAAAGGCAATATACGCATGTAATATTGCGTAATAACAATTTTAGTATCGGAGTATAGCGTCTGAAAACCATTGGCGTAAAATAACATTCGATTTAATAATAATAAGGTTCCCGTTATTACCCGACTGCGGCGAAGACCAAAGGAGGGTAATGTGTTTGACCTGTATGTATGTATGTATGTCCGTTCCTGTGTCCGCTCGTAACTACTCAACGGCACAACCGATTTTGATAAATGATACATCATTGGATTCGTCTTGATGGCGCGAGTGTCACTGGGTATGAAGTTCGTTAAAATAACAAAATGGCGGATTTTATGCACTTTTAAAGTGCACCGCGGTCGGGTTTTTTTTTTAGTAAAAATATTTAGTTATTTTAAGATGTATTTAGAACTTTAGCGGGAAGAAGCAGAGGAAGACCGAGGCGTGCGTTTATGGATCAAGCTAAAGAGAAAATCAATGTGACGTCGCATCAGGAGCTCAAGATGGTAGCAGAGAAGAAAACGGAATGGAGGTTACTCCACCGACAAGAGCAAGTCTCTTAAATTTATGATGATGTTAGAACCTTAGATAGCCCAATTTGGCTCGTCTTGCGTACCAATAAAATGTCCCAAGAATTTGAAATTAGTGATTCCACGGATATACCCAAAAAATGCCTTCCACATTCCGAAGCACATCTCTAGTGATCTCAGGCTCGCTCGTGGCACGAATCGTCCTATACGAGTATAGAGTCATTATCGCAATTCTAACCAATAGTAATTACCACTCGCGCGCCGATTCTGACAGCTTTGTTATTACCGGCCCATTAAATGCGCAGCTCAAATGTACTATTATTTCGTCTATTAACGTTTTTAGTGCCAGTCAAATAAATGGTAATGGTAACGCAGCTGTTACTGGGTCGAATCTGTATGTCTGCCATATTTAGAGTTAAGATGTTAACTTTAAGAGCTTTTTAACGGAAATTACTCATGATAACAAACATATTTACTTACTAGTACATAGACCAGCTTGCGACTTCGTTCGCGGTGGTAATTTATAAATTGAATCTATCTTTTTTGCTTTGGCTTAGGTGGATAAAAAGTGTTAATCGGGATCATAATCTACCTGTATACCAAATTTCATGAAAATCAGCCCGGTAGTTTCTACGCGATACGCATAGATTTTAAGACAGTGGTGGGCAAAGTTTTTTCATGGCGGGCCAGAAAATATAAGAAATATCAGAGGAGGGCCAGAACTATAGCAAAAAAATTGTTTTATCAGGGGCCATATAAGTACTACTATAATTCGAGGAACCGCCGGCGGGCCGGATTAAACCCTCCCGCGGGCCGGAGATGGCCCACGGGCCGTACTTTGCCCACCACTGTTTTAAGATATTCCAAAATAAAAGATTTAACTTAATAACTTTAATCTTTAATTTATGTATATCAAACCATAAATAAATATTTATTGATTTGATTACCTACTAACAAATAAGGATAAACACTTATGCCCTTTTAACACGGCTTCCACTCTTTCGTGTGCAATCCAGACACGCTTAGCCAGTTTTTATAACAAATGTGAGATAACTTATGTCACTGGTAGCTATCATTTATAAAAAATAAACGCGTCTAGGCCTTGTCTCTTCGTAATTAATGGGGTAGCCTAGACGTAACCTATTATTAATATAACTTAGAATTAGATTAATACAATTTCGAACAAATAGCAACAGTATTGTAGCCTACATAAACCTAAAATTTAAACTACCGAAAATGTGAGTTACTGCCTTTTTATTTTAAAGTCAGTAAAACAAGATATCATTTAAACACTAAACATAGCTATTATTTTTTTATTGTTAATTCTTCGTATTGTTGCAATTAAGTGTTAGATAAACGATGTAAATATGTTTCTAATAATCGTTATTTTACTGAAGTGGCAGTTATGGGCGATTCATTAAAATAGCATTGGCATTCTTTGAATGGAGTAGTTAATTATGTTTAACGTCCGAGAATTGGAAATATATTAAGAATGTGTATAGTTACAGCTACCATATCTACTATATGGTCTCGTATAGCAGTGTTTTTCAAAGTGTGGGTCGCGACCCACTGGGGGGTCGCGGCACGTAATTAGGGGGGTCGCGAGGTGATCCTCGCGACCCCCCAAATATGAGCCACTTCGAGAAAGTCTGATAACTACATAGAATGATGATTTTTTCAAGAATGTGAATTTTAATAAAACGGCAATAATTTCCAAACATGTAAGTATCTTTATTTATTTTACTATTATAAAATGTAATTTCTATCGTTTTAATTTAATGTGAAAAATGAGCTTGTTACGTTTCAACTAATTTCTCAAAATGAGTTTCCTGTCGCGATTCGCACACGATTAAATCATTCTCCAAATTCGATCTATTCCTATTTTTTGTTTTTATGTATATCCACCATTGATGAAAACGATAGCTCACATAAATAAGAAGTGGCAAATGGTATCAAAATATTAAGGCCCTCTTTTGCTAGATATTGGGATATTCAGCCATTTTTTTACCCAGAACGCGCCTATTGACACGGATACAAACTCCAATTTAAGCATCAGTTGAAAGTTCCAAAAGCGTTTCTTTCCCAGCGGTGTTTAGATCAGCTAGTTCCACCGATCTATTCAGAAAGGGATTTAATATCTAAAATTTTCCATCACCCATCTGTGTTTCATTTGAAAAACAGCTCAAAAGTTGTTTTTTTTTTTTTTAATTTTGCAAGCTGTCCACCATAGTGGAAAATGGGAATGGGCCAATATTCAGCGTTTTTACGGCGTTTTATTTTCTTCATTATTGTCTCAGTAAATATTGTTCAAAAAAACGATGCCTAGAGTTAACTTTCTATGAAACCGAACAACAGTCCCGAGTTTAAGTCTAGTTTTATCAAAATTGTCACGATTTGGCCTTTCGTTATAGTAAATAATCGTCGGACAATAATGATTGTCAAACCGCGCGGTCAAAACGCTCGGAGAATCGCCCGAATATGAATTTCCACGTTCACAGAATTATCCGATGCAACTCTTGAACAATTTGAGCCATGCAAAGAAATTACTCAAATTGCAAATTTCGCAATGATGTCGTCCATAATTCAGTTTTCGATAAAAATCCATGAATTTTATCTTTTGCTGTAATTATGTTTTCATCCCTTCCTTGTAAATTTTTGTTCAAGCCATTTAAATGGTCGAAAATGTCTGCAAGATGTGCTACTTTCAATGGCCAATTATAGTCAGAAAATAAATCCGCAAATCCAGTTTTGTTATCTTGAAGGAACATCAATAATTCTGCCCTGAGCTCTATGACGCGTGGCTACCCTTCGAGAGCCATCTCACCTCTGTGTGATAAAGCAGGTTTTGATGAGGTGCACCCATATCCTCGCATACTATTCGAAACAGCCGCGTTTGCAAAGCTTTGCCTTTAATCGAATTTACAACTTTTATAACATCTTTCAGCACTTCGTTTAAATCAGTGGGCAAAAATTTGGCAGCTAAATCTTGGCGATGGAGAAAACAATGTGTCCATAAGGCATTCGGTAAGACTGATTTTAGTCTTACGACGAATCCACTTTTATGTCCCGTCATCGCTTTAGCACCCTCAGTACAAATTCCGACACATATTTTCCAATCGAGATTAAAATCGTTGGTGATTTCTAAAAACTTTCATACAAGCACTCACCAGTTGTGTTACTGGGCAACGCCTTGCAAAATAAAATCTCTTCAATAATATCTTCACTTGTTGCGAAACGAACAAAACAAACAAATTGAGCACAGCCTGAAACGTCAGTTGATTCATCGAATTGCAGAGAAAAAAATTGACTATTTTTGATTTTTTCTGTTACTTGTTGACGAATATCATCGGCTATGTCACTTGTTCTCCTTTGTATGGTATTATCAGACAGGGGTATAGTTTTTAGTTCATTAGCTTCTTTTTCACCTAACATTATTTCTGCCATATCTCCAGCCGCAGGTAAAATGAGACTTTCAGCGATTGTGTGTGGTTTCCCTGCTTTTCCCACAAGAAATGCTACATGGTAGCTAGCCCAGTAGGGCCTTCTCATTAACATCGTATACCTTAATAAGAGATGTATTCTAAGGTTAATCATAAAAACGGAGTTCTGGGGGGTCGCGAAGGAATTTTGATGACCATTTAAGGCCGCGACACCAAAAAGTTTGAAAAACACTGTCGTATAGCAATTAAAATATTTCGATTTCCCGTGGCAAGGGATTACAATATTTCAGAAGTGGCTTCTAAATACAAGCTGATAATCAAATGTTAGGAAAATATTTATTAGGACGATAAACATTTTTTTTTTCGAATCATCACTACATAGTATTAAACAAAGTCGCTTCCCGGTGTCTGTCTGTCCCTATATATGCTTAGATCGTTAAAACTACGCAACGGATTTTGATGCGGTTTTTAATAGATAGAGTGATTCAAGAAGAAGGCTTATATGTATAATACATGCATTTAGTATCAGCATTGCACCCGTGCGAAGCCGGGGCGGGTTGCTAGTATGTCAAAACACACCTGCTACCTGGCTCGCACTAGCTGTATATGACAGCCTGCTTATACAGCCCTTATAATGCTTAAATTAGCGCTATAATGCCTATAATAATCCGTTAATCACTATAAGTGCTACCTGGGTAGCTCTTATAGTACCTATATCACGACAACTGATAAGCAATAGTTTTGGGCATAAGCTATCAATCAGTGTTCACTGTGACTTAACGACCGTGTTTTCAATAGAATACGCTAAATAGACTGAATAGGTAGGTTAGGTTAGGTTTACATTACGCCATGTAAATTTTTACCGTGCGAAAGAATTTCATATCTATTTAAATTCAGTGCAGTGTAATAAGAAACGAAGATGTTGATGTCCTAACGGACGAATGAAATCAGAGCGGAAAAAAGAAGATATTCGGATAACGTTAAAATGTTGTTAATACATAACGTTTTCCTTTGTCATGGTACTTGCTTTCATGCTAAGAAATATTCACTATCCAACACGGTTAAAGCTACCAAGTAATATTTTAAATACTCACTGTGAACGCTGTTGACGTCTGTGGTGCCGTTGACAGTGCCATCTGGCAGCAGCTGCAGATAACGATTCTTGAGGAACATCTGTATATTCCGCGAGGTGCCGGTAATGTGGCTGAGGTTCGCCGACCGCTGCGCGCGCGCCTCCGGGGCGGGGGCCGCGGCGCACGACGCCAGCGCCAGCGCCGCGAAGAGCAGCCGCAGCGTGCGCGGACGCATCGCACGCCGCGCCCATGGCAGCCGCCCGGGCGCCGTCACTGCTCAACACCCTCCCGCATAACCCGCCCACGACACTCAATCAGTTTCTCTATGCAATGTTTCGATGGCGCCCCAACGTGGGACAACTGGCGCCCAAACAGGGGCCGGTGTGTTTCAGCTTAACTGCAATCTCTGTTGATCCGCTTTCGATTTCGATTGTTGTGACATGTGAATGCAGTCATATTTAATACGAACGTTGCCACAGTGTTGTGATACTTTCGGTGTCTCGGTTTACTCGCCACCGCAAACGTGCCAGCTTGCGGCCGTTCACACGATCTGAAACAAATATATTGACGTATTTAATGATATGTCTACGAAGTTCAATAGCCGACGTTAAAATACGCACTTCTACAGTGAAGCAAGCAGAGTAATTTACTAGGATATCAACCAGGGAACAACTGAAATTGAAAATATTCAAGAATTTGCAATGGTGCTTCTAGGTACTGTTTGGAGCTGTAGCTGATGAAATAAGAAAAAAATGGCCAAAAATGTTCCTCAAATCCGATCTGTGGTAGCACCGAAAGGAGAACATTTAATATATTGCGTAATCTAAACACGGGCAGATATATTGTATATGAATAGAGTAAAACTTAACAAAAATGTAACTACTAGAATATTTCTCTAATTCCCCATAAAAACAATAAATAATTGCTACTCAGTATAGCATAGTGTGCATTGTTTTATTAGAACATTAAGGTTAACAATTACATACGATATAAATCACGAGCACGACTTGAAGTTTACGTCTTACCAAATTAACACTTGTTGCTATCGAGACATACGAGTATAATACGTCTCAATAGTAATAGATTATTAACAGCTAAATGAATAAGACATTACTAACTAAATGATACGACGGCATGTTTGTGATTTACTGACTCAAGTAAGCCGTTATCTAAGTAAATATTAGTTATTAATAGCTTTTCAATCGGTAAAAAAATTATAATTAAGCGTTATCTTACTTGACCTGCTACTGTAACCTACGTCGCTTTAAATCAATTATTGGTTTATAATGGACAGCATTATATTTATTAACTCGTATCAACTGTTTTAAAAATTGTAATAATTTAATAATAAATAAATTTAATTTAGACGGATTATATCGCAGATATTACTTAATTTTACAGTCCCTGTATTCGTGACTTTAACTACCCGCGATCACGATCGCTGTTAAAGGTACAAAACGTTTAGATTTAGAACTAAGTCATATACGCGATGTAATCCGTTTATACGGTTTTATTATAAAAACGAGTGATAATTGCGGAAACTGAAAATAATGTTTTAATAGAATAAGTTAAGTACAGTCGATGTCAGAAATATGTTTACACTATTCGACATTATTTCCTTGGGATACTATCGTTCAATTAAAAAACTTGACACGTTCAGTTTTACTTCCTTCTTTTTATCGTAGCGTAGTATTCTCGATGACAAAATAAAACTACAAAGTCCCAAGATTGCACATCTTAAACCTTGTTATTATGTCAGTTAAAATAGTATAAATGTTTTTTGACATATCACAATAAAAATAAATAATGCTTGGACATGTTACACAAATGGGGCTAGCTCCAAAATAAGCAACGCTTGTACCATTAGTTCTAAACAACTACATACATATCGTCGGGTGACAACTAAAACTCACAATTTAGGAACAAATAGTCCTACACATCACAAGAATTTGCACTTTGCCCTTACCAGGATTTGAACCCAGGAGATCTAACTTCATAGGCTGTGTCGCTTCATCTCGGCGAAACGTATCGTTATGCACAACCATTTAACGTAGTTCTGTTACGAACCACAAAGTTTCATGACTAAGCTGAATGTCATAAACTTTTACTGTGTGTCGAAACAATAGCCCTGTATACTATGGTTTTTATGAGAGGTTAAGGCCCTTGGCCTTTTCTTGCTTCGACATTGTTTTTACTACGTAGTTCTGGTCCGTAAATACCATCATTAGTCGTAATACAATTATCGGCACCTAAAGCGCCCCCGAGACGGTCAAATGGTTTGATTCAAACTAGGGATGTAACGATACACAATATTGCCGATACGATACCGATACCGATATTTGTAGTATATTATCGGCGATATCGATACCGATACCGATATCCTTAGCTAACTAATGAAGTATGAACTTCAGATTTATTATTTGTATGTCCTTATTATACCTAAAACTTGACTATATTTAACAGAGAGTCAACCTTGAAGTGTAAAGTAAAAATAAATAAATTGTCAACACAGATTTTTTTTTTATTATGAACCAAATATATAATTAACATAGTAATTATTATTGCACAAGGTAATAGACCAATATACGTATAAATTAAGTCAGTAATTGAAATTACTTTTTGCAGATTTTCTTTCATACAACAAATTCTTTTCACGCTTTTGAAATAGTTGAAATATCGGTTGTATATTATCGGCGATACCGATGTATCGGCGATACCGATATATCGGTATCGGTATCCTTACATCCCTAATTCAAACCTTACGTGTTTGATGAAACAGTTTGATGTCGGTTTGAACGGTTGTCAAACGGCACTGCCCAGTTGGGTTCGGTACGCCGCCGTGATTAGACTTGTGTTGTGTCACACTACGAAATCCACCACAAAACTAAGCCAAGTTTGTTCAAACGCGTCGGAACACGATCAAACGGGGCGTCAAACAACAAAAATATTAAATTTCATCAAACGGGCTTCAAACCCGTATATGTTTGACAAACCGTTCAAACCACCTTTGTAAACGATCAAAATGGTTTGAGTCAAACCAAAATCTACGTGTTTGAGTCAAACCGTTTGACCGTCTCGGGGGCGCCTAAAGTTTACAATACAAATATTAACACCATTTATTGGATTCAAACACCAGTTTTTTGAAACCCTTATAAGTCATAAACCCAGTAAAGCTGTACAGTACAACACATCACATTTTAGCATTACCGAAGAATCACTTTACAGCTAAAGTGCCAATTTCTAATTTGAAATTAATCAATGTCAAAAAGTGCAAATACAGGTCAAATGACAAAGGTCACTTAAGCTTGAGTGTGTCACGTAATTTCAATAATTTAACGTAACCGTATAATTATCATTCACTTTTCAAAATCTTTAGCTTCCAGATTGATTGTCTCAGTTTCAACCATAACACGAAGGGCATTGGGCTTGAAATAATGAGAATTGCTTTGCAATTTAATTCGTTTTCGTTTCTAGGGAGCGATATTTGTCGAAATCACACGCTTCGTTTGACAACCCATGTGTGAAACACAAACATTGCCGTGAACGCAAAAACTATTGAAGAATAACCATTCCATTTTAAACCGTATTCGGTTGGGGCAGAGTTCAAATTTGAATAATAAATTGTGGAAATAATCAAAAACCATAAAAGTTTTAAAACTGCTGATAGATAAGAACCGTTCGGAAGCATAGAAACGTTCTTAAGATTGTTTTGTGTGAAGTAACATGTTTTAAACTAAAAAATTCTGTACATGTGTTACATATACCTATTTCTAGCCCAAGGACGTCTATCTGTGGTACAGACAGCGTTTAATACTTTTATTATAATAAAGTGGTCAATAGACTTTATCTAAATGTAATTTACAAGTAAATCATATTTCGTAGCTTATCTTCTAAAACAGTACTCTAGTACTAATAAGTATTAACCAAGTGCAGTTTAGGAATGTTGGCCTAATCAATATATTTAATCGCATTCTCAAAAGGAATCTGTATTCAGAAATTGTTCCTACTTATCAATTGTATTTGTTTGATCTTTTTCTATCTGTATTTCCTCTGCATCGCCATTATTCGGTTGCACTTACTCAATTTACTTTAGGTTAACGCAGCAGGGTCTTCTATTCCTCTGGGTCACTGATTCCCTCATCGTTTACTTACTATTAATAGGAAACACACTTTCCTCTCCCTCTCTACTCATCTACTTCCCTCTACTCCTACAGATTTCTATTCGTCATACTACAGATACTTCTCATCAGTTACTATTACTTCGTTAGATTTCTATTAATGATGCTACTTTCTAGCTTTCTTTTATATTAGGTATTTACTCACTCCTTATCCCGTCCGTTCACGGCATGCCAGCATCCTCATATTGCCATTGTAGGCGGGAACCTATTGGATCGCATAAATTTAAAAGGCATAATTCATCATTTGGCATAATTAATCATTCGGCATAATGCATTTTTTTCTTGAACTGTAGAATTCTCAGGACTCTTTAAGGCCTCATCCTGTTAAATAGGTTAGGTTAGGTTAGGTTTGCGTTATAATAATCCTGAAAAGTTTACCTGTTCAGAAAAAAAAGCTTTATGCCAAATGATGAATTATGCGAAATGATGCATTATGCCTTTTAAATTTATGCGATCCAATAGTAAACCATTGTAGGCTCGTTTCATTCGTTCTCTCCGCATTCAAAGAATCTTGTATTTCATTAGTTATAATGTTCCACAACATTGAAGTTAGAGTTTGGATTTATCGTTCAGCCCAATTCAGTCGAAAGATAAACTTTAAAGTAATGTCGGTACGGTATTACGTAAACCGGCAACGCTCATAGCATTTAAGATAAAAATGTCTTTTAAAATTCCGTTATTTGACTTTATTGACCGCTAACGGGCCGTCAGCTAATTTGTGGGCATCGGTCAATTTGTTTGGATGTAAACTAAATTTCATTAACTCCCAGTTGAAAGTGACATGACCTCGACAAACGAAAACAGACCTTAGCTCTTGGTATTAAGTTGCTTAATCATTTTAATATCATAGTGACCCTTACTTATGTTCCCCGCGTTGTAATGGCTTATACTATCTTTTACTTTTGCGCGTCAATGCTCTCACAGGGAAAACTAGAATGCTGAAGAAGTGAATTCGCTTGGAAAAGTGGCTTCGCTAGGAGCCAGTGGTAACTGTTGAGTAAACAACGTTAGAAGTACATTAAAATAATGGCGACGACATGTCAATAAATATTGGATATGTGGTGTTACGTGTTGGGAAAGTGATTCGGATAAAAAGTGTCTTAAGGCGCGGTAGGACCTGGCTCGCATTTCACATACAAACTAGGGTAGGGCGGAATGCAGATTATTGCAGATTATCTTCGATTTCTAACATAAAAGTATACGTTATCAACCCAAACATGAGAGGATGCCCTGCATGACTGTGAAATCATGATTGTCAGGTATTAATTTTGTCAGAAAAGGTAACCGGTGATGAACAAAATGAAAAAAATGAAAAAAATACTTTATTTTATAGTGTTTTCGCGCTACTTTTCTATCGAGCGAAGTGTTCGCTATCGTGTTCTAAGTGAGAGGAAGCCCTAGATACAGTTCTGAATATTATTATATATGTTTTACAGTGACCTAAGAGTCAAATAAGTGCTCTAAAAATGATTTGGAAACTAGGCTTCCGTGCCCGATTCTGGTCTCACCTCGCCTTAAACGTATTAGGGTAAGGACTATAGTTGAAACGTGTGCTAAATTTTCTCATTTTCTAACTTATTTTAATAAATAAAAGGAAAATATATATTGTTTAGTGCATACATCTATTACTAAGGGGTATTTATTGTAAAGTTAACTGATTTTGTACGAATAGAATTAATAACGTAATAGTCACACACAAGATAGTCATTTAACTAATGTCACGGCTGTTCATGCAAACGCCGCAGACAAATTAAAAAACAAAAACCCCAGCTAATAACATCGAAGAATAATGCCAATGTGTTCGAAATTAACATCGGTATAATAATCGTTACGGTCTTACCAAACGGTCGTCTTCGATACTCATTTAAGCAAGAATTGGCAGCTTACGAATCAGAATCGATATTAAATAGTGCTAAGTGTCCGACGAAGGTAAACAAATCGATGTATTATGCATATTATGCGTGAAATTGATTTTGAGTAAAAATAAACACTAAACTTTGTTTGCTGCAGCTTTGTTACGGATATCTCTGACATCGCTAGCATACATTTAATTCTTTCCGATGGTTCTCGTCTTAAGGCGAGGTGAGACCAGAATCGGGCACGGAAGCCTAGTTTCCAAATCATTTTTAGAGCACTTATTTGACTCTTAGGTCACTGTAAAACATATATAATAATATTCAGAACTGTATCTAGGGCTTCCTCTCTCTTAGAACACGATAGCGAACACTTCGCTCGATAGAAAAGTAGCGCGAAAACACTATAAAATAAAGTATTTTTTTCATTTTTTTTTCATTTTGTTCATCACCAGTTACCTTTTCTGACAAAATTAATACCTGACAATCATGATTTCACAGTCATGCAGGGCATCCTCTCATGTTTGGGTTGATAACGTATACTTTTATGTTAGAAATCGAAGATAATCTGCAATAATCTGCATTCCGCCCGACCCTAGTTTGTATGTGAAATGCGAGCCAGGTCCTACCGCGCCTTAAAGACCCCTAAAAATACCATCAGCTACAGTAACGGCCATAAATCTTTGTGTTACAAATAATAGAACTGCCATGTAATTAAAAAAAAAACTAGGAAAGACTGAGAAGCTATCGCTAATCGCTATATTTGGGAAGGTTATCTCATCCAAGGAGTCTATACCACAGTATAATACCAGTAATTTTTCTTACTACAAAAGGTACATCGCGCGTTTGAATGTGTGCGCGCCGTGTACGAATACGAACGCACTACAAGCAAAGAAATAAGAATGGCCCAATAAGGATAGCACTCACACAGACGTGCTACCGCGCGTCTGTGTGAATACGTGTCGCACTCCTAAACGGCCCAAGTTGGACTACTCGTTCGTCTTTATACTTAGGAGTCTACAACTACATACTACCTGCTACGTGATTCAGTACCATGTAATGCATGCAAAAAAAGTTTTGCCTTAAAAACGTGAAGGCGCTGATATACCTATTATTGGCCGATATACATATACCTATTGTAGCGTACTCATTTGTTATATCGTGGTTATAAAAAAAAAATATTGGATAAACTACTTACAGGACGTAAAATGCAAAGCGATAGTTTTTCAACCTATAAGACGACGGAAAAAATACATTCCTACAAAAAATACCTACTTCTCAGAAAAATCTGTCTTACTCGATTGTTTTGACACATACGTAAAACCCAATGATATTTTATAAGAAGATACGTTATACGCATACTCGCCAGCTGAGAAATATGCTTCCAAGAAAGCAGCAGCACACATTGGTACCTCACTGTACGGTGTACATACTCACACATATTAACAGATTGCATAAAAGAGATGGCATAGTTACAATAATGCAAAAAAAAGAGACAGCTAGCTTTTTGTTACTTGCGCGATTAATTTTTAAACGTAACCGAGTGAACCCATCGGCTAGATTCGGATTGACTCGGAGCCTGCTCGGCGCTCGCAGATTAAGCACGCAGAAGGTTGGTTATCCTTGTCACTCTCATTGTCAAAGACGTAAGTTTGTCTCTTTCATTCAAATGACCTCTATGGTAGTAAGATGGCGTCGTATTTGAAAAATAAAATAATAAAAATGATAAAATTAAATTATTTCAGCGTACTTACAGGTGATATGTGATCCCTTGCGCTTTGTTGCACTTTTTGCTATGATTGGTGCACTTTCTGATCACACACGACGGCATTTTTTTTGTGAATCTTGTAAATATTCACCCTTGACATCGTCGTGCGTTTCGTTGACCGACCCGCGAGTGACTACCCACTACAAAAAGGGCACCAATACATTTATCGTGGTTTCAGTGCTTCACTTTTGGAGTGCTTGTAACCTATCTACTTATAAAATATCATTGGTAAAACCTATTAAAAGCAAATAATTCCAAGATTTATGTCCAGGTATGCTAATTCATTCACGAAAACAAGTTTCAAACGACTTTTTTAAGCGTTTTTGAATGAAATGTCGTTAAAAAGAAGCAAAACCCGCATTTTTATAATAAGGGTCAAGGTTAATTATTGTATTGTTTAACGTCCATTAAATGATTTGTTTAATTTGTTAACTAGAAACGACATACATAGACAAATATACGTGGAAATTAATGGAATGGTGAGTTTGTATTGACATATTCGGCTCTTTTTATAGTATGGTTCCAATCATGTTTGGCGATCGGTGTTGTAATACTCAAATGGCTAATAAACTGTAAAGATTATTACTTTTGTAAACAGCGACCTTAAGTGAAGTCGTCATAACAATAAACAAAAACGCGTTGACGAAATTAATGTTGTCGTGACAATGACTATTAACAATTTGAACTGACTAGATGTCGCTTTTACTTGAAGGGACAGTAGTTCTACACCGTGTTCTTTTTTATTTTCGGTAAAATCACGGTAAAATCTACACGTACGTCAACAGAAGCTGACTTTATATCGCTTTTTGTTAAACTGAAAAAAAATATATATTACTTTTCATACAAAATAAATTAATATTGAGTTGATGAACATTTTTAAACACTTTTGAGTTGGTCAAAAGTTAATATAAACTATGTGTTGGATTTCGTTTTCTTTAAATATTTAATTTAGATTTTTATTGTAACCGCTAAGACAAATCTTCATATTCCTGATATCCCTTTCATACATGCACACTTGCATAGCGCGCGCTCTGTCTCACAACGCGACGTATTCGCGAAACTAGCGCCGCCAGGCGGCAGCATTACTTCTTCAACCTTCCGATCGAATGATGATGGCTGCGCGCGTGAGCCTCTCTTTAATAAATCCACGTTAATCGTTGGATTATTCGACTGTTTTTTCCCAAACTGTATGTGAACTGTTTCTAAGTTGAGTGTAAGACAAGAAGAAGAAAGGACATTGGACAAGGTGATAGTGAAAGCACTGGAGATTCATCACCACGAGGACCGGCCGGTTCCTGAACAAATAGTGGGACTTATCAAGGTCAGTGTGCATGTTTCTTCCTTCCTGAGGACTGCTATTCATCGCCCTTGTCCATTTCTAATAGCAGGCCGAATTTCCTGTGTGTCGTAAGTGGTTACAATCAAAGATCTAGGTTAGGTCCTGCCTTTAGGACCTAGATAAACTAATCCAAAAATACCTATACAGTCCACAACCTTATTAGCATATAGCGTCTGAAAAGCGCAAGTAACGTGCACCGCAAAAATAAATTCACATGGTGGTTTTGTACAATCAAAATTCTGTATCCCCCATGTTATGGTCCATTTCGAACGGATTTAATTAATTTTATTCCAATTTTACATCAATTCTCAACCTAGTTATCAATATTTGAAGTAGTAATTACTTAATTTACTCAATTTAGATTTCATTAAATTTCGTTACAAAAAATCACATACATTTCTCGCTAAATACGAAACGTAAAACGTACTTTTTGCTTGATTAATTAAATTAGTTGCATTCGTTTTTTACACTATCATTTCATTTCCGCACCGCAGACGACTAATTTATCTTTTTCTATCCCGCAAATCAGCATTAAGTAGGTAAAATACTTTCATATTTACAGTTTACTAAGTTTTAAATCTAATCGAAACGACATTCCATTTTTCTCGCTTACTTACGAGCGCCCGCAATTGTTCTGTATACCCGCATATTTCGTTTCGCACAGATTCGCTCACCGCTCGATCGCGCGTAGTTTTATTACGTAACTGAATTTATCGGAAATATTCTTATACCGCTGTTATACTTCCGCTTAATTGGTTTGTGATAATACAATTATATCGTTTGTATTTTATACAATTACAGTAGAATTATACTTTATTTACTATGCCGAAAACTGACGAAAACAAGGATTCGCCTTGCGATCCCGACCTTAGTGACCTAGTTCTTCTAGAAGCTAAACGTAATGCGTTATTTACGCGCTTGCAAAATATTTATACCTTGTCGCTTAGAACGTCCGAAAATAAAACGCAATGTAATATGTTTATTAACAATGTTACAAACATTGACCAATTGCGATCTGACTTCGAACAAGTGTTAGATACGTACAATGCACGCTTAATTCAATTAAAACCGAATGCCACGGTTAACTATCAACCTTTGATTTCTTTTGATGAGATGTATTGTCAAATCAAACGCGTACTTTCGGATTTAAAAGAGAAGTCACAAGATTCGCAGCGAACAAGCAGTTCGCAATCTTGTACTGTAAAATACAAACTTCCCGAATTTCAATTAATTCCATTTAATGGAGAAATTCGTCATTGGCCAATGTTTTACGAACAGTTCAAAAGCGTCATTCATAACAATCCGAATCTGACGGATTGTGAACGCGTTCAATTTCTAGTAGGTAAATTGACAGACAAGGCGCGGTCAGTGTGCGCGGGTTTGCCGGCCACCGGCGAGAATTATGCCATCATATGGCAAGCGCTTATCGATAAATATGAAGATAAACGCGCTCTGGCTGCTGGGTACACTAATCAGCTATTGGACTTTAAACAATTAACAACATGTTCGGCGGCTAACTTAGATTCATTTTTATGCAACTTTGACTCCGCGGTAAATGCGCTTAAAGCGTTAAAGTTACAAGACCTAAGCGATTTTCTATTTTTGCATATAGCATTACAAAAATTAGACTTCGAGTCTGTTAAAATGTTCGAGATGTTTTATCGCAAAGAAGAGTGTCCGTCTTACTCTAATCTTGTCGAATTTATAAAGGAACAAACGAAGGTTGTATCGCGTTCAACAACAAAACAAACATTGTTTCCGCAGCAAACTAAACTTAGTACTACGAAAAATGTACCTACTCCGAAAAACAATCTAACAAAAAGCTTTGTTAATACGCAGCCCGTTTCCACGGCTAATTGTTTATTATGTAAAACAAATAAACACGAACATTTATATCAATGTTCAACTTTTACAAAAATGACCCCACGTGAAAGATATAATTTCGTAAAAACAAATTCTGTTTGTAATAACTGTCTCAGTTACAAACACAAGTTTTCCGCTTGCACTTCGCAACGAACTTGTAATATTTGTACCGCACGTCATCATACATTATTACATTTTGATCCACCGCATAAACAAACCAAATCGTCGAACTCCGCTACAAACGATTCAATTAATCACATTTCCGCTCCCGCTTGTGAACAAAACCGCACCCCGAGTTCTATCGGAGATAATAACGCGTCAGGCAGTTTGCAACCGCAACGTCTAGTAAATAAAGTCGATAATACTTCGCAGCCCAGCTCAACTCTAAGTCACGTTGCGGCAGGAAATGTTTTGAATGACCGATCAGATGCATCCATCAATAAAACGACCTTATTAGGTACTGCAAAAATTAAACTTTATGATGGTAGTGGTAAGGGTCATTACATTAGGGTTCTTATAGACCCAGCATCACAAAGTGATTATATAACACTTTCGTGTTGTAAACAATTATCTCTGCCGATTTCTAAACAAAACCGTTTTACGCAGGTTCAAGGTATAGGAGGCGTTTCTCAAAAAATATTAGGAATCTCGTCGACTACATTTGTCTCTCGATTTGAAAATAATAACAAGAAGGCTTACTCCGTTCAGCCGCTAGTCGTGGAAAATATAACATCGAGCCTGCCCGACGCGCACGTCGACCTATCCGGGTTACAATGTTTCATGAAGTTACCGTTGGCGGACGATAATTTTAATGAACCTGGACCTATTGACATGCTTCTAGGTGTCAATAAATTTTGCGAAATTTTATGTTCTGACAAAATTCGTAACGGGGACTCACCTTGGGCCCTAGAAACTACACTCGGATATGTCATTTTTGGTGACGTCACTGTGACGGCACCCCCACGCGCCACCCGCGCTTTCTGTGCTTTTACGCAAGAACCGCTTAACCAATCTTTAGAAAAATTTTGGAACTTAGAAGAAGTACCTTCGAAGAAATTTTTAAGCCCTGACGATCAGGCATGCGAGGAAATATTCACGTCAACTACAACTCGTAACGATAATGGTTCTTACGCGGTTGACCTTCCTTTCAAACAAAGTCCTGATAATTTAGGCAATTCTTTTATATCCGCTAAAAAGAGATTCTTAATGCTCGAAAATAGATTCTCTAAGAATCCGCAACTTCGGGAAAAATATAACGAGGTCATTCATGACTACCGGGATAAGGGGATAATTTCTCTGGTTCCTCCTGAAGAATACCGCATTCCAGGTTTTTACCTACCGCATCATCCAGTCATTCGCAATGACAAGTCCTCAACGAAGGTGCGTCTGGTGCTGGATGGCAGCTGTCAAACTGACAGTGGACTGTCATTAAATGACATCCTTCACACAGGATGTAATTTGCAAGCTGACATTTTCAATATTCTTTTGAATATCCGCATTTTCCGCGTCGCTTTTTTTGCTGATGTTCGTCAGATGTACTTATGCATAGAAGTACATCCCCCGCACCGTTCTTTTCAAAGAATATTGTACCGCTTCTCTCCTGAAGACCCTTTAGAGACATATCAATTTAATCGGGTAACCTTTGGACTTCGATCTTCGCCCTTTCTTGCGCTACGCACGCTTCGCCAGCTCGCCAGCGACGAGCGAGAAAAGTATCCCCTCGCCGCCGCCGTTCTCGAAAGAGATGTATATATGGATGATCTAGCTTCCTCTGCTTCTTCATCCGAGGAAGCAGTTGCGACAGCGACCCAATTAATCAATCTCTTCAAGGCTGGTGGGTTTGACTTAGTGAAATGGACTAGCAACTCTCCGCAGTTGCTAGAACACATACCCGCCACTCACCGCCAGTCCGAATCCATCTCTTTCGAGGACGGCGACTCGCTGAAAATTCTCGGCCTTCAATGGCTTCCTGGCTCTGATGAGTTTGTGTTTACTGTGGCACCTCCGCAACTTACTGGCACGAAGCGTGCCATTCTTTCTGCCACCGCCCGGCTGTATGACGTACTCGGCCTGGTAGGCCCTGTGATACTTTATGCCAAGCTTTTGATCCAAGAGCTTTGGCTTTTGAAATTGGATTGGGACGTTTTGCCACCTCCTCATATTTTAAACTTGTGGCACCAGTTCGTTAAAGAGCTCCCACTAATTTCAACTCTCAAGTTTCCTAGGCATTTAGGTATTGAGAAGGGCTCGAGGCTTACACTCTTAGCTTTTGCTGACGCCAGTGAGAAGGCTTATGGTTGCGTCATATACGCGCACGTCACTACGGAGAACCGCGATCCCATTATTCGTTTAATTTGCTCGAAATCGAAGGTCGCGCCGGTGAAGACAGTAACGGTCGCTAGGCTGGAACTTTGTGCAATCGTTCTGATGTCAAAACTGCTTCGTACAGTGTATGATATTCTATCTCAACGATATCCCATTGACAATACATATGCTTTCTCTGACTCTGAAGTCGCCTTATGTTGGGTGCACTCGTCACCTCATAAGTTCGGTACCTTTGTGGCCAACCGCATCGCTCAATGTCAGAATAACTTCGCTCCGGAACATTTCTATCATGTGCCCGGATCGGAGAATCCCGCAGATTGTCTCTCTCGTGGGCTTCTACCTTCCCGCTTAAAGGACCATGATCTTTGGTTCCACGGTCCTCCTTGGGCATTGTTACCAATTAGTGATTGGCCTATCGCCGTTTTCTCGCCTTCTTCAACGAAGCTGCCAGAGGAGAAAGTTGTCACCCTTGTTTCCACTGGTGGTAGCAATGAGCACTGGCTTTTGCAGTTGAGCAAGAAGTTTTCTTCTTGGCATCGATTTCTCAAAACTGTCGCCATCGTACTGAAGTTTCTCAAAAAACTTCCTCGCAGCAGTGAAATTACTCCTGCAGATTTAGACGCGGCTGAATTGCTTGTCGTCAAGGTTGTTCAGCAATCTGCGTTTGCTGATGACATACGCAATATTCAATGTGGTAAGGTTTGCTCGCCTTCCATACGCAAACTATTCCCTTTTATTGTTGACAACGTTTTGAGAGTAGGTGGCCGGCTAGGGAATTCATCCTTGAATTTCTCTAATAAACATCCCGCACTATTACCTAAAAAAGGGCACATAGTTGAACTTTTAATTGATTTTTCACACCGCGAAAACCAACACGCTGGTCCACAGCTCTTGTTGTCTCTTCTGAGACAGAGATATTGGATTCTCTCTGCGCGCCGAATCATTCGACAGCTCTTTCATAAATGTAATGATTGTTTTCGGGCCTTTCCTTTAATGGCCGATCTTCCAGAGTGTCGTGTCGAGCAAAGTAAAGCCTTTAGCCACACGGGCGTCGATTACGCGGGTCCATTCTACATCACGATGGTCAGGAAACGCGGAGCACGCAGCCAGAAGGCATGGCTGTGCATATTCGTGTGTTTGGTTACGAAAGCCGTTCACACGGAACTTGCATCGTCATTAAGCTCTGCGGCGTTCTTAGACGCGTTTAAACGATTCATATCTCGCCGTGGCCGAGTTGAAGTGCTATATAGTGACCGCGGCACCAATTTTATCGCGTCTAAAGCTTACTTTAATGAGCTCCACTCATTTCTTCAAACTGAAGATTATTACAAGACGTTCCACGAAGAACTCTTGAAAAACCGCATAACTTGGAGAATGAGCCCCCCCACGGCAACCCACTTTGGGGGTATATGGGAGGGCAATTTAAAATGTTTTAAAACACACCTTCATCGTGTTATAGGCAAACAAATCTTAACTTATGAGGAGCTACTTACCGTGCTAAATCAGATTGAAGCGATCCTCAATAGTCGCCCGCTTTACGTACTGAGTTCGGATCCGTCGGAACCTTCCGCGCTTACACCGGCTCATTTTATATCAACTGCACCATTGCAACACTTGCCTGCGGCTGATTTGAGTCAGGAGCGCACGAACCTGTTAACTCGGTTTTCTTTATTAGATTCAATCGTTCAATCATTCTGGAAACGTTTTCGATCTGAGTATCTCCATAACTTGCAAAGCCGAGAAAAATGGAACACTCCCGCCAACCCGCTGACTGCGGGAACCGTTGTGCTGATAAAGGTGGATAATGCGCCGCCCTTACAGTGGCCACTCGGGATCATAACTCGCGTTTTTCCTGGGCGGGATGGAGTTGTCCGTGTCGCGGAAGTGCAGACCCGCAGCGGCAAGCTAGAGAGACCGATTGTCCGCTTATGCCCACTGCCTACGCAGTAGGGTTGTCACTGCCTTGCTTATATATTTATTGGTAGGTTAAGTTACAAGATATCAAGCATAAAGTACTTAACGTTAGTTCTATCTTAGTTTTACTTTCTTTGAAGGGAATCCTTCAAACCCGGGGGCATGTTGGATTTCGTTTTCTTTAAATATTTAATTTAGATTTTTATTGTAACCGCTAAGACAAATCTTCATATTCCTGATATCCCTTTCATACATGCACACTTGCATAGCGCGCGCTCTGTCTCACAACGCGACGTATTCGCGAAACTAGCGCCGCCAGGCGGCAGCATTACTTCTTCAACCTTCCGATCGAATGATGATGGCTGCGCGCGTGAGCCTCTCTTTAATAAATCCACGTTAATCGTTGGATTATTCGACTGTTTTTTCCCAAACTGTATGTGAACTGTTTCTAAGTTGAGTGTAAGACAAGAAGAAGAAAGGACATTGGACAAGGTGATAGTGAAAGCACTGGAGATTCATCACCACGAGGACCGGCCGGTTCCTGAACAAATAGTGGGACTTATCAAGGTCAGTGTGCATGTTTCTTCCTTCCTGAGGACTGCTATTCATCGCCCTTGTCCATTTCTAATAGCAGGCCGAATTTCCTGTGTGTCGTAAGTGGTTACAATCAAAGATCTAGGTTAGGTCCTGCCTTTAGGACCTAGATAAACTAATCCAAAAATACCTATACAGTCCACAACCTTATTAGCATATAGCGTCTGAAAAGCGCAAGTAACGTGCACCGCAAAAATAAATTCACATGGTGGTTTTGTACAATCAAAATTCTGTATCCCCCACTATGACAGTGTTAGAATTATGTATTTATGTATTATTATAGAGTGTGTGGTATGTGTATTATTTTATTATACAGCTCATTTATACTGGTTGATGATTAAATTAAGATTATGTTATGAATATTTTAAACGGCATGAGTTACAACAATAGTTTCTTGAAAAAATTAACTTACTTAAATCTGAAGAATGTGCCCTCGAAGTTAACGGAAATCAATAAAAACACGGTGTATATTATTGTCTATGAAGTTTACTTTGCAAATTAATCTCTCAGTATTTTCGTTTTTAAGTTGTTTTATTTTCAGCAGCGTCGCCTTTTTAGCGATGTAAAGTAAGGTAACACTGGGTAGGGATTCCCACAATGACCCGAGTCCAGGCAGAAAATATCGACCACCGCAAAACAAAGCTTTCAAGTTCAGTCATATGATGTTTAATACGTTGCGACAGTGTTCAATTTATCTCCCACTATCACGCCCTATCAGAAAACTGGCATATCATACAATCAGAAACAACGAAAAATTGCCCGCTTACACTTAAGAAAAAACAGCTGTAACACTACGTCTGAATTACGCTTCCCAGTTATCACGTCAACGTAAAATAGATATACGCACACCAAAATTAATTGAAGACAAATTTCTGTAATAAAACACTGAAGGGCCTTTGATCCAAGAATTTGAATCGGTATATAAATTACGTGTCTTCATGATAGATACGTCAGTTGAAATTTTGTTTATGATTCTATGGGATAATTTCCGCATCATCGTATCTTGTGTGTTAATGTCCTTACAAAATGTACCTCCTCCCTTTTACTCAAAGTCCATTTTTATTCACGCACTACGTATCTTGATATGCGTTTTACATACGTCGAGGTGTGAAGTTATTTTGCAGATGTGTTTTTTAATTAATTGAGCTGTTGATAGCTTTTTGTTAAAAGTTTTTTTTAGCAGGAGTTTTTTAAACTTATATAAGAGTCTATTCCAAATAGACGTGTCGTTTATTTAGGTTGTCATAACTATGGCGGATGATAAATTTGTGTGATTTTTCAGTCAGACGAATAAACCTATGATCTAAGTGTTGACTCATCGTCGTATACTTTAAGGCAAACTGTTGTTAGTGAGTACTCGTTTGATCAGATAAAGAGTAAGTTTATTTTCTATAAGGTCAGGTGGGGTAAGACGAACAGTATGAAAATTCCATACAAGTGTTCGTCTTGCCCCGGGGTTCGTCTTACCCCACCTGACTTACTGTATGTTGATATTAATATCAAACAACCTATCAAATTATTCATTAAACAACCTACTCGAGATTTAGTCGATTAAAACAACTTAGATCAAAAATCAAATTAATCTTGAATATTCATTTCTAAACGCCTTCTATTTTACTATCTGCTATTTTTTTCATGTAGGTACCTATAGTAAGAATCATCTAAGGTGTCCGAATGATCGTAAAGAGAATGAACAAACATTCGGGCACCTTAGATAATTCTTATTATAACTATTATGTTTGTTCAGTTTAATTTACAAAAAATAAATGTTAGCAAAATTTACCACCATATTCAAATATTCTTTTACGTAAGTCGAAAAGTACGTTTTATTTTATTGTATTTTAATGGTATTCAGGACGTTTATCTTTATCACGCTTCAGTAATAGAGGGGTAGCAACATATTGCATTTTCGATGTTTTAAGTTCGTTTACTCGTCAAGCGGATAAAACCCTTATAAGATACGGACTTTATAAGGGAAGTCACGCCCTCAGTGTCACTGCCAACTGTTGCAGTTTACATCGTTATTGAATATTACGAAAAAAATAGAGGGGTGCATGTTGTTTTTAAAAAGTAAATAAAGTACCAGTAGCGTGGCGTCCAAAGAACTCGATTCCTATTTCCTACCGGCTTACATAATATCAAGCATTTGAGCACCTTATTCTGCTGCTCTTCAAGAAAGTGTACGCCAAATCTGCACCGGCTTCCCCTGGGATATCTTTTACGCCACGCCAGTGTAAAGTCAAAGTTTTTGAACCTATTACAGAGATAAGTAACTATTATACATATAAGATTTCAAGCTAACGTGGTCATTCACATAATAATTACTTTTATTAACGGGGTATTTACCCTGTATGTTTGTATGTATTAGCTCCCCGTGAATACCCCGTTAATAACAGTAATTATTATACAGGCTGACCCTAGCCTCTGGACAAACCTGAAAAGTACATATTGATTAGGGTATTTGTTACTAATATACACAGTCTCATAACAATTAGAGCAGAACTTACGGAGAAATTAACGAATTACTAATTTTGCTTTTGAGCATACTGTATGTAGGCACGTGGCAATCGAAACCCCTTCAGCAAATGCAACCTCATAGAATTGCATGATAACTTTTTCTATTGTATGATTTCTTTTAAAATATTGACACTTATTTGGTGTTACTACTGCCAGTTCAATTAATGTCGTCATTACGTATGTGTGATACAGTATGTTATTTTTATGTTGATTTTTTAATTCTTAAATTTTATTAGTACATTGAAATATTTATCAAAGCTCCTAATAACAAAAAATATTAATAAAACAACTTAAACGGATTAAATCGCGTATATTACTACATTTTAAGTCCCGACGTTTCGTAATCGTCGGGACTTAAAATGTAGTAATATACGCAATTTAATCCGTTTAAGTTGTTTTATTACTATGAGTGATAATCGCGGAAATCGAAGACAATATTAAAAAAATGCTTATTAGAGCATATACGGCGTATTTCAGGGTATGTCCAAAGGCTAAGGTCACGCTATAATAAGTAACTGTTGTTTTTCCTTCACCAAAAAGCTAATGGTAAATATCAAATCATATTTCATACATAAGTTTCGAGTCATTGGTACAGTCAAGGAAATTGATTTATGTACCATTTCGTACCTTGTACCAGTGAAAATCAATATAAAAGCCGATAGAGATTCCATATCAATGTCACTATGACAAGGTACGAAAGGGTACATAAATCAAATTCCTTGACTGTACAAGCCAGGATTTGAAAAAACATAGTGAGGAAACCTGCAGGCAACCGCGAAGACATTCAGGGATGTATCTACTCATAACTCAATCACTTGAATTGCATTCTTATTCTCTAATAACTTGACCATCATTTCCTGGAGACTTGCACTTTCATATTGAAGTTTAACTTTAAATTGACTACTCGCTAACTAATAGTTATCAAACAGTATTTTTGCAGTACTTTGCTAATTAAACCACCTGCACTGCTTTCATACTGGGTACAAGCGCTAAAACACACAACGTCGCATATACGCATTCGTCAACAATTTAAATTTTGCTTTCTTTCCATGCAATCTTAGATAAAACAAAGTCAACGAACTCCGGCAGATAAAAATAAAAATAGCACGCAATTAGAGGCTAGAAAATTACTATTCTAAGATGACGTTTTGCCAAGTTTTGGCAGCGACCGACAACCGATATAGACGCGTGCGCATATAGGCTCTTTGATCTACAGATATTCTACTCAGGTTCGGTTCCTGCTGAGAACCTACGTCCGGAGTTAGGACATATCGACATCTGATTGGAAGAACCGGCTAAGTGCGAGTTCGGCTTGCAAATCGAGGATTCCGTATCACCAGACGATTTTCAAACAATCATAGCGGTCAGAATTGCACACTTTGGGAAATGTTCAACTATCTACCATTGGTCGCCGGAAGGTCAGGCGACGAAGGCTTAGTAATAGAGTCCCGCTGGCCACTTGGGTATGGAACCCCGCAAACGGTGTGTACCTATATATCGTCCTTCCCTCAATTTTTTTAAGATATAGTCTTCTAGTCATGGGTCAAATAACCGGCACCAGGCTCTATGTATTAAAAAGGAAGAAGCATACTAGTTTATTACGTCGTACGTTACACAACAGCAATTAGGTCCCTGAATGCAATATTACAACGAAGCCTTGTTAAAGGCAAATAATAGGCGGTCCTGTTGCTAAAATTAAGTCTCCCCCCTCTAGTCATTTCAAGCCGTCATATCATCGTATCACATTTTAGCATGGCAAAGTGCATACCTCATACCTCTTTAATTTTCTTTACTGTACATGACGTAATTGTGCTTTACTTTGGGGCAATACATTGCGCACAATTGTCAGGTTGTCAAGACAGACATTTAATTTTCTGTAACAATAATAATAAGCCACAGCTGTCACCCGCAAATTGTCACCTGTCACCTGTTACTTGTCAGCGTTGTTAAATGGGCGCCAAGTTAGTTTTAGATTGGAGATAAATGTTAAGATTGGGAAAGATATTGTCATTTGACGTAGTTTGTGCGCTTGGATAGAAAAATGGAGGAATCGTGCTTCCAATCACTTTCATAACTTTAACTAAACGCGTAGTCTGATACGGTTTGTATCACAGTATAAATCTCGCCGCCAACTGGTTTAGTTAGCCATTTGGTTAGCTGCCTAGCCTTTTCATTAAACACACTCCTTATTTTAGTTTAGGTTTGTTAGTCAGCTTGTGTCTCTCAGAGCCGAAATAGAAGCCCCGGCTTCGGGGCTTCGTCGACCTGCTGGCAGATCATAGTTTAGTGAAAATGCTAGGCAGTTAAACAAATGAAAATGAAAAATATTTATTGCTTTTAAAATGTTGACAATATGACAACAAGATGGGGACTACCTAGGCTAACTAAACCAGTTGGCTTCTATCATACTTGGGCCACGTTAACGAGAAACGCCATTACTATCACGATGAAGGACGATTAACTTTAGTGTAGCCATGACTATACGTGGCATTCGACATTTATAACCAGTTTTATTTTTCAGGCCTGATAAGTTTCCTTTAATGCCCGCATAGTGTCTTTTTTAGCGATTTAGTGCTGCCACATATAGTTCCTGCACGTTCCCTGTAGGTAGGTACGTCGAATTGCGGAAAACTAGTCCGCGAAAACCTATAAAAAATGCTACCATTAATCCGACCCGTGTGCAACAGTAAATGGTAGAACAGTTAGTATTTTAATTTACCACAGTAAGTCAGTAGTGCGACTTTTTATTTTCATAAAGGTACCTACCAACCTACCTTGAATACGCTGAACCGAGCACCTCTTCCCTGTGGCTGACTATGAATACATACCATTGCGTTAATTTTATTCTACTTTAACCCTACCAGTGTTACTCCAGTCATTATATGGTTGAAAGTGCAAAGATTTCAATATTTAAACTATTTAGTGTAAAAAAAGTGGGTCTCTTTATATGTTTTTCCTTAAGCACTAATTAAATTAGTAAATCCAAGTCTACAGTATATAACCTAAGTATTTCGGCTTTGTGCTCCGGATTAGTAGAATGTTAGTGATAGATTAACGGTAACATCCTCGCGGCATCTGTATCCTGATCAGCTTAGAACTGGAGCGCTCTTCCTGCCCCTTTATATCCAAAGTGGTAATTTGCGACATGGAAGAAACAAAAACTGCCAATCGCGAAACCAAAAGGCATCTTCTAATATTCGTAATGCACCAATATGTATCTTAATATCATTATGTGTATGGAGGCCTGTGTCAAGCCCACTGCTTGACACAGGCCTCCATCGAAGAACACCACCATGATCAGTCTTGTCTCCCCCGCATGCTTCGGACTCCAGCGACCTTCAGCAGGTCATCTCTCCACATTATGGGGGCCCACACTGACAACTAAATATGCGTGCATATCCAAATCCATCTAAGCTAAAATTATAAATTCGAAAGTAACTCTGTTTGTCTATTACCTTTTCAATTTAACAAGTAAAACGCTAAACCGCTTAGATGAATGTATGGAAATAGCTTGAGACCCTGGGAACGACTCAGCATACTTACACATCCCAGAAAACTTCCTTTTAGAGGGTGAAAAAGGTGGAAGTTTGTATGGGGAACCAATAATTTCTTACGGATACGCAATTCTACGTAGTAAAAAAACTATACTTAGTATCTCCAGATGTGCAGCTCAGAGATGTATAAGATGCAACATCATTCATCAGATATATTGGAATCCTCAAACAAAAGAAAGACACGCTTAAAACCGATCACTTCGCACCTAATCCCGAAAAAGGGATCCTAAAACAGGTTACGGGATAAAAATAACCGTTCGTTAGTCCCAAAACCAGAAGCGGTAGTGACATCTGACAATACATAACTCAAACACTTAGTTCAATAAGGTCACAAGATATTGTAAATTCTATAGGGACATGCGACGTTTCTGTTTTAGACGATCGCTAGTCTGCACAGTACAGATTTAGCATCGATATTTGCGCGCGCGCGAGTCTAGATCACGCACCCGTCCTCTGTAGATCATTTCGGCTTACTCAATGGAAGTACAATTTTTATTAGCAAGGGTCAATGGAATTTAATAGAAACAAGTGTGGGCTTTAAAAGCTTGTTAAATACTTTAAAAAACGATTAATTGGTACTAAAGACGGGGAATAGTATAAAAATTATGATCGATATCGTCTCTCAACGTACCATGGAGAGAGCTATGCTCGGAGTCTCTTTACGCGATCGAATCAGAAATTACGAAATTCGTAGAAGAACTAAGGTAACCGAACCGACGTAGGTAACAGAGGTAACAAGTTAAAGTGGCAATGGGCCGGGCATATAGCTCGATGTGACGAAAACGTCTGCAGTGAAGACCACGAATCGGAAGTCGCAGCGTAGGTCAGCTCCCCACAAGATGGTCTGACGACCTGGTTAAGATCGCCCGAAGTCGATAGAATTAGGAGACATGCGGCCGTTCCTTGTGGAAGGCTTTTGGTGAAACCTATGTTCAGCAGGCTGAAAGGAAGGAATGATCAAGGGTGGCACACAAAGTGGAGGCAGGTCTGACTAAATGTAGCTGACTATATTAAAAGATGGAAAGAGTTTGGCGCTCCTAAACGGCCAATGTTGGACTACTTGTTTGTCTTTCTACTTTGCTTCGATTCCAATAGCATATTACCTACAGGTGATATAAAAAAAAACAGCGTGGTTTCTGTCGTTGATACAAACACAAATAAATAAGTGGATAAAAAAATATGTATATTTCTGCAAGTAGCTCTTTTTTTCAAGTCTGATTCTATTCTTTTCTTTTGGCCTTCTTATATTGTATGTATGGTATAGCATACATTTTTTTTAACTGCCCCATAGGTAGGTATACAAAAGTTTAGCTGGAAGAGTCCCCTTATATCGCCTTTGTACATGTCCATTGATTTTTGTATGATTTTATGTACAACAAAGTGTTTACGTACATACAAATTGCAAGAAATAAAATGTCCACTTCAAAAGTCTTTATTACGATTGTAACTTCTAGAGAAACCATCTGAATATCACATGACTGACACGCAAATTTATTTCTAGCATTTTAAAAGTTTAATTTCCTAAATTGTCTCAACAATGTCTGCTAATTCAAGTATTTACGACGTAACCTGCGAAACAAGATAGCGAAACGGTTTTATTACATCTATATTGGAACCAATGATATTTTACTACCGTAATTACGGGAGTTGTAGCTTTTTTAATAGAACTAATTGTGTTTTATAAGGCCGTTGCACTTTGTCTAGTTTAAGTTAGTTTTGACTACCGGGTTTTTTGTTGAGATCAAAAAAAGTTCACTTTATTTAACCATAGAGAACCAATACCTAGAGTTTGTACGCGTACGTGTTTGTGCGTACGTTAGTACTACAAATAGAAGGTAATTCGTGTAAATTACAGTTTGCCAAATTTCTCGTGTGGTGTGAAGTGGAAAAATTGATTCTTCGTAGCTAACTCGGTTATGAAACGGGACTTTGTCTAATTCTACCACAGTTTTACTATTTTAAAAAGAAGCGGTGTTCTTTTATTAATATTAATACGGTGCATATTAATTTATATTTATGATCATACAGAATTTATGCAATAAAGAGATTTCATTTAGAATACATTGTACTACCGTAGTTTTCTACGAGGAAAACAAATTCCTGTTTGATAACCGAGTTAGCTAAGGATAATACATTCTTCCTCATAGAAAACCAAATAAATAGGTAACGGTTTTTTAGAAGGAAAATAACCGGGTTAGCTGGGAAGAATTATTTTTCCTTCTAGAATGTTAGTTACCAAACCTTATCTACGGGGAACGAGTGGCAATCACAGGTAAGTATCCGTTGTAATTCAAGTTATTGCTACATTTCAGGACTGACGCACCAGAGGTTTCGTCCTGACAATGTGATCTGACACCATGAAGAATGCTTGTACCATGCACAGGGCAGCCAATCTTGGCTTTGTGGAGGGACATTACCGTTGGTCACGATCCCCAGTAATGAGGGAATGACAGAGAAATGAACTTTATTATATACATAATATTTCAAAATCAAGTAAGTCAGTTTAGTGGATTAAAGTGCAAATAAAAACTGAATTCAATTTTCTTTAATTGCACGTATTTTAAGGTTAATATTTGGTGAAATGACAAGACTAATAATAGCTACATTTAAAGGATAGACACTTTGTACTGATTCACCGTAATTGCTTTTTGGTTCCAGCCACATATGTGACTTTCTCTGTCAAAGATATGTATGGATGATCTAAATCTACTCGATCACTATATACTCAACTCTGAAACACTGACTGAAAACTCCAATTCACATCTGGCATTGGTCTGTTCACAATTAGCCCGACTTTTAGACAATGACATCATTACAGCCGTAGTTGACTTTAATCGAGCCGCCCCATCTGTCACATCGGTTTACGACCGACCCATCGGCGGCCTTGGTGGGAATACCTACTTGAACATAAGCAAAGTATAAAGGCCAACGCACACCGGCTGCGTGTGCGTTGCGTGCACGCAGCAGCTCCTTGACTTTGTGCGTAACGCGTTCAAAATGGCGGCTCAAAGTCAAGGAGCTGCAACGCGTACGCGACGCGCACGCATCCGGTGTGACTCGGCCTTAAACACGAACAAGCAGTCCAACTTCGCCCGTTTAGGAGCGCGCGACGCGTATTCACACAGGCGCGCGATACCATATCTGTGTGAGTGCGTTCCATATTGGAGCATCCATTCTTACGCATTGTTATTTCTTTGCTTGTAGTGCGTTCGTACACGGCGCGCACACATTCAAGCGAGCGATACCTTTTGTAGGAAGAAAAATACTGCTATCATACTGTGACGTAAGTGTAATCACCAGCAATAAGTAATCAATGGCAAAACGGGGCTGGCGGGTGCCTGACGTTTTGTCGACAATCGTTTCACCAAATTTTCATGTCGACAACTTTTTTCGTTGAAAGCGTAAAATCTTCTTGATTGTTCAAAACGTCATCATTTAGCAATCATTATGTTAGTTTAGGTTAGCATCGGAAAAGTAAAAATGATATAATACAAGGTGCCTCGTGAGGAACCCGAAACATTTTAACCACACATGAGGTCATTAGGAGTAAAAAATGTTATTTATTAACATAATGTCAAATCGCTTGCTGCAGTAAAGGAGTGCAGAAACACATACTTATGATGATAATGAACTTAAATGCAAGTATGTATAATGTCGTATTATCACAGAAGGCGCTAAGGTAAAAATTAATATGTGTATTAATCCAAGGTAATTACTTCGCAAAGGTTAAGAATAAATAACTGGCCAAGAGCATGTCGGACCATGCTCAGTGTAGGGTTCCATAGCCGTAACTATAAGGTAAAAAATACTATGTAAAAAAGTACAACAACAAAAGAGCGTATCTTCATAGCAATTACGTCTTTTGTTGAGAAGCGCAGTTTATCGGCAATAACTCAAAAACGGTTAATTCGATCTTGTTGAAAATAATTTTCGTTGAAAGTATTAATTAAGATTTACCTTCGTGATTTTTTTCATATTTTTCGGACGCACGGTTTAGAAAATAGAGGGGGGGGGGACACAATTTACACAACTTTCGGAGCGATTATTTCCAAATACATTCACTTAATCAAAAACATTACTTAGGAACCTTATAGTGTTTTTTAAAGAGCTATCGAAATATGTACCACACGTTGATATTTGCTGAAAAAATTTTTTTTTACTGTCTTTAACATGTATGGAGTGCCCCCCCTATAAATATTTATTTTTAATATTTAATTACCGAACTAAGTAGCGGCTCATACAACACACCTACATTCCAAATTTCATCAATATACGTCATGTAGTCTCTGAGTAAAACGCCTGTGACATACGGACAGACGGACAGACGGACGGACGGACATGACGAAACTATAAGGGTTCCGTTTTTGCCATTTTGGCTACGGAACCCTAAAAATGACACATGATTACACGACATTAACTCTTGATATGACACTTACTACGTTGAAGTGTTAACTAGTTTGCCTTACACCTCCCTTGGCCTCAGACGACCTGTAGCTGTCAATTAAATAAAACGGACAAGTGCGAATCGGACAAATACTTAAAATAAAGACTATATTAAATCGCGTATATTACTTCATTTTTTCGTCCCGACGTTTCGTAACCCTTTTCAGGCTACCTGCGACCACGAGTGCTACGAAAGGATTACGAAACGTTGGGATGTAAAAATGAAGTACCTAATATACGCGATATAATCCGTTAAAATTGTTTTATTACAATTACCAAAACATATCATTACATTTGTTAAAATAAAACTAACCATGATAAATCTGCCATAAGGGCCACTCTTGTTTTGTGCAAACAGTAACTTCCGTAAATGTCACTACCGTGGACTGAATTACCTTTGGTACTGTCATAACATAAATTTTCTCATACATGTGATAAAGACATATTATGATATCGGTGTGGGGGTAAGACAGCCCGTGAAATTACTAGCATAGAGGCATTCTATCTTAGTCCTCAGGGTTGGCAACGCATTTGGGTAATTTTCAAAAAATGATGTCCGTAGGTAGTTAGGGCTTTATAAAACAACCTCTTAATCTTGTTCCTTTGTGTAACGAAACTTACCATACAATTTATATGGTTAACTTTCGTTACACAAAGGAACAATATTAAGAGGATGTTTTATAAAGCCCTAGGCTACGGACAAAATTTTTTGAAAATGACTCATTTGTAATATTAAGATTGCGAATGTCCATGGGCCAAAGAAGTCACTTAATATCAGGTGACCTGTATGCTCGTTTGCCTTTCCCATGATGAGCGTTTTCCAAAAAAAATACCGGGGTAGCTACTTTCTCAAAATATGGACTTGTGAGATTTTATTGGCTCAGAATCGTTATAGTAATTTCGAACCTTATACGTAAAAAAAAGTGTCCCAATTTTTTTTTCCATTACGTCACCATTTTGCATAGTGTTTGTATGAACGTGACGTAGTGGAAAGATAAAAATCCCATACAAATTTTGGGACACTTTTTTTTACGTATAAGGTTCGAATGTACTAACGATTCTGAGCCAGAAAAACCTCAAAAGTCCATATTTTGAGAAAGTAGCTACCCCGGTATTCTTTTTTTAAAACGCTTTGATATTAAAAAAAAAATACCGTATTTTCCAACGATTAGAAAGACTATCTATTCAATTCACGGTATTGACATACAAGTGACTATGGCCACAAAAAAAGAATGGCTCATAAAATGCAATAAATTCACATTCACGCCGTTATAATAAACAGTACCTAACATACAGTAGTAAAACTTACAAATTTTATTCAAATATAATTCTCAGCAAAGGCACATAACAAAATTAACATACCTAAGCACTAAAACATGATGAATGATCTATAATGTGAACAAGGGGGCCGCGCGCGCAACAAAACGGACACAATAGTAACAAAACGGATCTAAATCATGCGATAAATCTTTATAAACCAACACAACTTCTGTATCGATGTAGCAACTTGTATATTAGAAGATAGCGGACCTTTCTTACCGTTTACTTTGACAGAAAGGTTGTGAAGAAGCTTTTGACGTTTGAAAACCTCGTTGATATTAGAGCTATTTTCTGTGTGATTTACAGTGATCGTATCTTGGGTAGGTACCATTTGGGGTATATGACTTCAAAATTCATATACAGAAACATGGATGTACCTCAGGATTCCGTAAATGGATTAATTAATATAGATGCATACAGCAAAACAATATGCATCTACCATCCCGATTTATTCGCAAAATCCGGAGGCACGTCCATGTTTCTGTACTTATAACGTTTGAATTCATATACCTACTAGGGATTGCAAACCGTTAACCGCCGGTTTTTGGCAACGGTTAGAAACCGGTTTGTAGTCCAAGAAAAGGTTTTAAACCGACTTATTAAAAACTGTAATAAATGGACTTAAATACATTATTATTATCACGACCGCTTTAGCTTAGTTGGTAGTGACCCTGCCTACGAAGCAAGAGGTCCTGGGTTCGAATCCCGGTAAGGGCATTTATTTGTGTGATGAGCACGAATATTTGTTCCTGAGTCATGGATGTTTTCTATGTATTTAAGTATTTGTATCTATTAAATATATCGTCGTCTAGTATCCATAACACAAGCCTTAATATTGAGCTTACTATGGGGCTAGTTCGATTTGTGTAAGATTGTCCCCTAATATTTATTTATTATTATTTATATTATGTTTTATTTTCCGTCTGATCAAATTGTTCCGATTAACCGTCAGTAGGTACTATTTCGATTACTGTCGTTTTTTTTTCTTCAATTACGTTGATTTTGTTTATAAATCAGCAAGACGATATTTTAAAGTGGGTTTTATTAACATACACTCACGAAAGGTACAACAATTGGTAAAAAGCAATGAAACCGGTTCCTTAACCAGCTAACCGGTTTTTTATCACATCGATTAGTAAAATTTGACCCCCCCCCCCATTCTATAACCTACCCGAAATTGTACCTAAGATCCGATTACTGGTGATTTGATAGTTGAGACGAGTCTCTGATGTTTTTTGATGTTCGCTCATGTAATTATTCACATACCTACATATTTCCTATCTACGTCCACTAGACCCTAATAGTCAATAGATGAGGCATGCTAGATGATTTGCGCGTGTCAAACGCTGTAATTGAAACGTATTGACGTATCAACGCTCTATTACGTGAGAGGGTCGGGGTTCGATTCGCACTTGCACGGAACGCGGACAATATATTAAAACGTTTATTACAGATGCCTTGTTTGATATCACTCGTGTCTACTACGACGTTAAATGATCTATAGCTTGGCAACTTCGTTGGTGACACTCACATGTGTGCTTTTTGTTATGTGCAGCCGTAACTAATTACACAAGTTAACGCTAACACGAACGGGGGCCTCCGGAGGCTGCCTTTGTCGGTCGCCGTGCATGTTGGCGGTAACTTGTGTAAGTAGTTACGGCTGCACATAACAAAAAGCACACAGGTGAGTGTCACCAACGAAGTTGCCAAGCTATAGACAGAAACTTTAAAACTTACTTTGTAAGCATTGCGCCTTCAGTCTTTCACCAACTGCCTCGTTCTGTCTGTCCGTTTAATTCCAAATAGGCCAGTCAGCCAGTCACTATCAAGTCAGTATGTAACCAAGGAGGAAAAACGCTCCAACACCTGCCTTCTAGCAAATATTCGAACGGTGTTCAAAGTGTACACTATTAGTTTTGGATAATTGATTGAGCGGGCTGTACGCTTCAGTAAATAGACCGAAATATTTGAATGCCGTACAAAATCAAGTAAACTGTACAGCCTGGGGAAAGCTAGCGTTAAAAACCGCAATAAGTTTTTGCTTGAAACTTGGATTTCAGTGTACCGTAAAACAAAGACGTGATAACCTCAAAAGTTAACAATACGAATCGTTTTTGAGTAATCACTAGCGACCGACACTATCGGTGCAAAACTTTAACAAAACTTGTAAAGCTGACAAAAAGGAGAACTTAGGTACAACCAAGCAAATAAGAATATTATTGGCAGATCAGTGTCAAATCTAACTCTATATCGAAATCTCGGATTTCCAATACTTGAGTATAAAGATATATTTTCATGCCTGTAAGTATTCTATTATGTAGTAGTAGAGCAGTAGTAGAAGAGTAGTAGTAGAGCTGTCAACGAATAAGCAGCTGATTCCGTTTTGTCCCTCGTATTTATTACAAATTTAATAATTTTTCGTGTAATATTAAGCCCATTAGGTGTGAAATAAGTAATTTATTTTAATTGTTTACATATACATAATAAGTGAAGTGATTTAGTGATGTTTACAAGTGCCTTGTAATATCTCGAATTTGTAACCGTTATAGGTTATCAATTCGAAATCTGTGTTCATCTTACGATCTTATCTGCTGGTTTTTACTTACTAGTCAATACCAATTGTGTTGTAATAAAGAGTAAATTGTTGTAAAAATTTAGAACACAGTATAGGCACAGTGAAACGTCAAGATTTCATGTAAGTAAGTACTAAACATCGCCAAGCTTTAGTGAGCAATTCCTTGTTTGTACTTATTAAAGAATCATAACATTAATAATGCTTACTCGCAGAGCAGCCGCTGCAGCTCGCCAGCAAGAGGTTGATAAGCTAAAACTTACCCTACTTGAGTTAAAAACATCCAAGGAGTTGTGTGCACAGTTGCTTGGTGAGAGAGAGGACAGTGAGAAGGAGCTTCTAGAAGTACTTGTTAGCAATGATAAGTTAAAAAAGGAATTATGTTCTTTAGAAAGTGATTATAATGTTGTAAATTCTGAGCGGGCCCGGCTACAGGAGACGGTGGACAGGTTTACTGAGTGTGCTGCAGCGTATGAGCGGGCCCTGAAGGATATCGACTCACTGGAGAGAGCACTGCATGATGCTCATGAGCAAATCTACGAGCTACAGGAGGCCCAGGACAACGCTACAGCGGTGCACACTCAGAGCTTATTCGAGGAACTAGTCGGGCCCGACCCCAAGTTGGTTACCGCTGCAATTAAAAACCCTGTAGTTACTATAGACTTAACTAATGAATCTACCACATTAATAAAGTGCAGCGGTAAAAAACTAAAGAAATATGTTAAACTGAACAGAATCATTAAAAAAACGCAAAAGTTATCAAAACATAATAAATTGTTTTTTAGGAAATTGAGATTTAGTAAAATTAATGTAAATATGGTAGATGAATTGGAACTGTGTTCTGCTCAGTTACAACATAGTCAGTCAAAATATGAAACTGACACACAGGTTTTACAATTAAAAATTCAGAGTTTGGAGGATTCAATAAAATCATTACATGAAATGAATGAGAGTTCAAAAAACATTATTACTGAATATTCATTAGCCATGGATGATTTGATATCACAAATTAAACATAATTCAGAGCGGTTTGAGTCACTGACAAATGGCCAGTCATGTGTATGTCAACAAGTGAGTGGTCGTTTGTCTGCTGGTGTACCTAGCCCGGACCTGTGTGGCAGTTTACCTCCTCAACAACAAATAAATAATTGCTCCGTCCTCTCTACACAAATAAGCACACCTAAACCTAATGTTATTATGTACTGTGATGAGATTGGAAGTAATATGGGCAATTACTTGAACTTCTATTTAAAGGGACTTAGCGCAATCAGCAATTGTCTGCCTTATAGTAGCCTTGATAATTTCTCTAAACAAATTTTGAATGATAATAATATTCATTCTAAGACAACACTGCTTATTCTTATAGGCAGCCGGGGCAATGCGAACAAAAATAATTTAATTAAATTCCTAGAAAAGTTAAACAGTCTTACAGTGAAAGAAATTATTATGTTCACATTCCCTTATTGTAATCAAGTGCCAAAAACGGAAAATGATGCTAGATATAACTTAAATATATATTTGTATAATTTTTGTACATATAGTAGTAAGTTTACCATAATAGACACAAACAAATATGTTAGTAAAGTATTTTTGACTAAAGGTAAGTTTTACCTTTCTAATTATTATAAAAGACAAATAGCTTTGTCGCTATCATATTTATTCGACATTTCTGCCAAGAATTTGGCAGGTTCTGCTCCTATTGAGCAGTCCAGTAGTTTGAACTTGGAGTTGGTTCCAGTTTTAACCAACAATTTAAATTAAATCTTAAGACAAAGGAGGACTCTGTCTCTGGCAATTTAGTTCTAAATAAATCTATTGAAAAATGCTGCAAACATAAAAATCATATCCACCTGGTTCATCAAAACATTCAGTGCATTAGAGGAAAAGACTTGCAAATTGAACTTTTTTTGAACGATTATAATATAGATATTCTATGTATAACCGAACATTGGTTAGAAAATAATGAACTAATGCCTCAATTTAAGATTCACCAGGTGGGTAGTTCGTTCACCAGACTAAGTTCCATACATGGTGGGTCATTAATCATATTAAATAGACAATTAAAATTTAAGGAACGCAAGGATATTGTATCCTTGTCTGTTGAACGGACCATAGAACTAAGTGCCGTAGAATTAGATCAATTTATTGTTGTTTGTGTCTATAGGCCGCCATTAAGTGATTTCGAACTTTTTGAAAACGTAATGGAATCTGTGCTTCATAAAATAATTGCTACTTCTAGTAAGAAATTACTTATATGCGGCGACTTCAATGTAAATATTTTGGAAAATTCAACATTAAGTGTCAGACTGTTGAATCTTTTCAAATCGTGTAATCTCAAACACATATTTATGGAGCCAACAAGAGTGACTGCTACTAGCGCCACCTGTATTGATAACATTTTCACTGATATTCTTCCTAATACCAAACGTATAATCAGCAATTTGGAATCAGATCATTTAGGTCAATTAATTGTATTTGAGTCATTAAGGAATAATATCTTGAGAAAACAAATTACTTTTGTACCAGTAACTACGGACCGTGTCGAACGAATGAAACATAGTCTAGTTCAGGCGCTACCCTTTTTATCTTCCGACACGACTCCTAGCGACATGTACAATTCATTCTTTCACACCTTTATGGAACATTATAACGCAATATTTACTTCTAAATCGGTCGTGGTTAGTGGTGCACCAGTTTTTAGTGAGTGGGCTACTGTGGACTTACATAAACGTAGACAGGAATTGTATGCCTTGTATGAAGAACGGCGGTTCAATACGAGTGATGAATTTAAAGAGCATGTGAAACAATATTCGAAGAAATTTAAGATAGATTGTCATTTAGCTAAGCGTAATTACTTAAGCCAGAAAATAAGAAATAGTTCTGATATTATTAAAACAACCTGGAAAGTAATTAATGTGGAGACTGGTCGATCGAAGCACTCAGTAAACGATCTTAAACTAAAAATTGATGGCAAAATTGTAGATTCCAATTTAGAAGTAGCAACAGAATTTGAAAAGTTTTTTACCGAGATACCAGTATCCACAACTAAGCATTTAAATTCATCACCTTCGGCTGCCGTTACACTGTTAAAAGATAACGCCCCAGAATGTAGTAAAGACTTTCATTTTGAACATGTTAGTACTTCAGATGTAGTAAAGGCGTTTAAATCAATTAATGTCAAAAAAACTAGTGACCTTTGGGGAGTCTCTGTCCATGCTGTTAAATCCCTAATAGAAATCATAGCGCCTGACTTGGTAGTCGTGTTTAATAACTGTGTTGATTGCGGTGAGTTTCCTGATCTAATGAAATATAGTAAAATAACACCTTTATTCAAAACAGGTAGCACTACTGACCCCACTAACTTTAGACCAATATCTGTGCTACCAACTTTTAGTAAAATTTTTGAGAAATTAGTTTTGTCCCAATTAATGAAACATTTTAATACAAATAACTTAATGCATAATAAGCAATTTGGTTTTACTCGGGGTCGCTCGACAACCGACGCTGGTGTCGAGCTAATTAAACATATTTTCGATGCCTGGGAGGAGTCATGTGATGCTTTAGGTATTTTCTGTGATTTATCCAAGGCATTTGACTGCGTATGTCATGAAACATTGATCGGGAAGCTGCACTACTATGGAGTCAGAGAATCGGCACTGAATTTATTTAAGTCATACTTACAAGGTAGAATTCAAAGGGTTGACGTGAATGGACAGCACTCACCGGGGTCATTGGTCTCGATGGGTGTACCCCAGGGATCAATATTGGGACCATTCCTGTTCCTTATTTACATAAATGACTTGCCATACCTCGTTAAGACCCACCATGATATAGTATTGTTTGCAGACGACACCTCACTTATCTTCAAAGTCAAGCGACAGCAGCAAGCTTACAATGATGTAAACAATGCTATATCTAAAGTAGTGAATTGGTTCAATGTTAACAATTTACTGTTAAATGAAAGAAAGACTAAATGTATAAACTTTGTCACGCGTAACGTAAATCGCGAGCAAGCAAGTGTCATTGTGAAGGATGAGGAATTGGAACTAGTTGATAGTACAGTCTTTCTTGGTATAACATTGGATTCTAAACTCCAGTGGGGTTCCCATATTGGTAATCTCTCGAATAGACTAAGTTCTGCAGCGTTTGCAGTCAACAAGATCCGACAATTAACAGACATAAAAACAGCTCGATTAGTATATTTTAGTTACTTCCACAGTATTATGTCGTATGGTATTCTGCTGTGGGGCAGTGCTAGTGCTTCAGAGCTTAATACTATATTTGTTCTGCAGAAGAGGGCTATTCGAGCGATATATAAGATGAATTATCGAGACTCACTTAGAGATAAGTTTAAGGAAATTAATGTAATGACATTGCATTGTCAATACATCTATGAGAATATTATGTATGTACATAAAAATATCATGAATTTTAAGAAGAACTGTGACATACATAATATTAATACTAGGAATAAACATAAGCTCGCAGTGCCCACCACTCGGCTCCATAAAATAAAAACATCATTCATGGGTAATTGTGTAAGGTTTTATAATAAGCTGCCAAGGAATATAACTGAATTATCTATTAACAAATTTAAGAATTGTGTAAAGCGTAAACTCATGTCTAAGGCTTATTACAGCACACAAGACTACATGAATGATGAAACACCGTGGGATTAACTGCGACTGGAAATAGATATATTTTAAAAACAATGTTTGATTAGTTGTCTTTTTCTGTTTTTGTACTTGCCAATTGTTTTGACACTTAGAGACCATTTACATCTCTAAGAAAAAATGGACTTAATTTAGTAAATAAGTATTTTCAATTTGTATTTTGACGTTTGGAGATCCTTTACACCTCCAAAACATAATATTTTGACAACGGAGACTCTTTACATCTCCATTAATTCTAGTATCAATTTATTTTCTATTTTTTTATTTGTATTGTTTGGACGCATAGAGAGACCCTTTACATCTCTATAAATGTAGTTTTTAAGGTAATGTAATGTATATTAAATTATTAAAAGAGAAACTGGTGAGTTTCTTCCGGCGCTTCTTCTCACCAGAAGGTCATTACCCGAAGCGCCAAAAAGAAAAGAAGACAAAGAATGTAAGACATGTAAAAGAGCCCTTGAGGGCCTACTTACAGAAATAAATTATTTTATTTTATTTTATTTTTATTTTATGTCCGCTTGGCAAGTTTTGTTGAAGTTTTGCACCACTGGTAATCACTACAGTCTCAGTTCGATTATAGAAATAACGGTTTTTATTTTTATTTATCCGAGCCCTTTGGTCGACAGATGCAACCATCAAGTATTATTTACAACTTCCATATTTTTTTATTCCGTGGTATTTGCAACACCCGAATACCGACCCAGAAGACCAAAACTGCCTTTGACCTATAATCTTGATACATTCGGACAATCGTAGTCAATCCATTTAGGGGACTAATTGTAAACAATACAAAAATCATTCATAAATAAAAACTTAGCGGTCCAAGTGCATGATAAAATATCTATTTGTCTCTGCTAGCACACAGTGGGGAACCTGCTTGGATCGGTTAAGCCAGTCATCTATCAAACTAAAGCGAATCTTTGACAAAGTGCATCGGACACGTGTCACAGACTACGTGCGGGTTAGAGGCAGTTCATTTTACTATCTGCCTTGTTTCTTATCTGCAATTCTAACTGCATGTTTTCATTTCAATTTCCTACATAAATTAGCTATCATAAATGTTCGGAACCAATGTATATTTACTTACTATTTCTTTTAAAAAATGGTTCTTAAACGCCATCTCCTATCAATTTGAGATTTTATGGTCGCATTCAAATAACATGAATTAGTTTATGTAACACATACATCTGTTTCGTCTCGCGAGAGACAAATAGAAATTATCGGAGCTGATTACCTACGCTCGCTAGCCGGGAAAGCATATTAAGAAAAAGAAGAATAATGTGAAGCTGTAGTGTATGAGGAAATTCATATCAATTATTTTGATGTTATTGCACTACAAACGTCCCTAAACTTCATTTTTCATAGCAAAAGACTAGAATTACGGACATCAAAGCAAACCTTTTACATAACAAACCTCTGCCATAGATTTAGGATGCTTCGATACTATATGACAGCAATCGATAGCAGATCCATAAATTTTCCTATTAGCAAGTCTCGGCCCTAGTCTAGTCTATGACAGCCCAGTTGCGTCACGGCTGAGTCATTCGGCACTTGGCAGTGGTAGTGCTCACTATTTCAGTTGTTTACGCTGACATCACGTGGTCAGCCCTTAACGACACATCTACTCGGTTAGCTGTAGGAAGCGTGGCCGGGATCGAAGTAGTCCGTCGACCTTACAAGTTACAACCAACTGCTTGATGTCGACGGCCCGGCGGGGACGACCTCCTCGCGACATCAGCACACAGCACACAAGGGCCGCGACCCGATTTGCCTCAAGATCCGAATAGCCTGAATTAACTTAACTCCGTCATGGTCTGGCTCAGCTAGGTTTCTTGTCGGAGTCTTCTTGGCTGGGCTAGGTGTAGCTAACCGACAACTAAAACTCTTAGTAGCTCAAATACACACTCTACTCTACATAAGGAGTTGAAACCTTTCCCGCTGGTCCTTTGCTCACTTTGGACAATCAGTGAAAAGTCAAAGTGGCCTTGGCCAAAGAACCTGCCTGTTCTTTTGCCAAGGTCACTTTGACTAGTCACTGTTGCAAGTTTGTAGCCCGCTCCTGGACCGATTCCTACCCAAGAGTCAGTAGGAATCGTAGGTCAAGTCAGGTGCTTAAAAAAAACAACTGCTTAAAAGTGTGGTCAAACCGCTGTCAAAAGAGACGTTGATGCATCATAAATGCAGCGACGTACTCGTAACTCATGCGTAACTTTCTTAACACACGTTGTCCACAGCGTTGCTCAAAAGCAGAGTAGTGGTTTTATTAATCGCACCTTGATATCCCATCTCCTTATACACACTATGGTTCTTGAGCCGCAAGCGAGTTTTGGATAAGCCCTGAAAAACAAAAAAACTATCCATTTGTCTATACTGTACCTAAAAAGTACAATTGGGTAAATTTATAGTGACATTTCGCTGCGTTAAACTAGGATCATTGAACAAATTATGACACGTCATTATGTTCAAAGAAGAATGGCCTTACAAAATACGTCATTCATTCATACTATTTAAGTATTATTTATTCTACCAAACTTCGCAGAAATTTCTTTATACGAGAACCCATAGTTTGTTTGCCCAAAGTTACTGGTGACAGTGGAAAATTCTAAAATCTACTGTTACGCTCAGTAGTCCGGCACCAGACTAAACAATCGAACTACCGAGACTAGTGAGAGTCGTAACTGGCCATAAAATGTGCGCGGAACGCCACAAAACAAGAAGCCATTTGAAAATAAACGCTCCTTACGCAACACATAAAACAACTTACTGTCCAAATATATCACCTGTTTACATTCATAAGTTTGAATAACTCTTTTTACGAATTAATCTCTATCTGTATTAAAACAAAGTTCAAATTTCAATAACCTAATCCATCGCGATACGAGGTCGTCAGAATTACTAGTGTGAATTTGACGTTAAAAAACCTAAAAGGTTCGCGAGTGTACTATAAAAAGAACCTATTTAAAAAAATCATTCACACCGAAGCGAGAATGTTTGGGTCAACAGTCCCGTTCAGGTGTCGTTCTATATTTGAAAAAGCAACGGGCGGTTCTTTTTTTTCTTAAAATTTGGCATTGTGTTCGGCCAGAGTTCGTAGTTACACGTGGTGCGAGGGAGGTTAGTTTTTTAAACACGTGACTGCTTGTCAATATTTATTGAGTACTTTTTTATCGAAAGAACGGGACCGTTATAATTTTTTTTTTTATACTAACTCAAACGAGATTTTACTGATATTTATGGTAGCCGTGTTAGCAAGCTTTGAGCGACCAGCTGACTTGATGAATGATACAGCGATTAGTCTACGAAAAGCCCCGTTGGTAGGTACCTACTATTTGAGATCGGAAATTAACTTTTGATCTATCTAAAATTTGTATACGGAATATTTCAATTTCGATAAAAGAGCACAAGATAGCCATTTCAAACCAGGCCTCTCATTAGTTCATCATTTCGATGTAGTAAAATTTTTGTTAAAAATTTAATTTGTAGTGCTGAATATACATAACTTCCTCATGAATATGTATGTCAAAAGCCCGTGCTATTTTCCTAAGCTCAGGCATTCAACGGTCATATATTCTCATTGATATAAATTTAACGAGCCTAAATATATGCCTACCGCAGTATCTTCTACCAACTTTATGGTACAAATATACGAAAGTGACTTTTACTCTTCTCGGTGACAGAGGCGTGAAATACAACTATGTTGGTAGTAAAAACACTGAGAAATCTGCACTGAGGAAAAAGTAAAGGTGATATCAGGGGCAGGGGTCGGATACCGGTATTTTCTCAAAAACAGTAGGTAGATGTTTTCATGGAATGCCGTATAAGATGGTTCACTCGAATGAACGATCACTAAAGTGAAAGCTTCACGTTTTCTTTTATTCTACGTTCAAACAAATTAGCTAGAATTTCATAGAAAACAACATTCACTATTCTTTTCTGTCAATATCAAATCACTCTTCTCTGTCAAATGCCAATATCCAACATCATTGGATCGGCTCTAGTGAAATAACTCGACACTTAATTTGTTGCATTCCCGTGTCACTTTGACATTGACAGAAAGATGCAGAATGAAGCACGAAAATGAACCGTCTGAATAAAAACGGGGACTGTCCCGCAGAATCCGGGACGGTTGGCCGTCGTAATCTACCAGCACAAATTCTCAGAAATATCCAGTGAAACTAACAGTCAAAGTATAAATTTCCCAAACAGATAAAAGTTTCCTAGAATTAACCATCAAAATTAAACCACCTTTGTGATTAGCCAAATTGGATTTTCATGCAACAAGCTTCGAGAAATTACGTTTTTTATTGTACAAGCATGCTCGCGGTTTGTCGGTATTTTAATGGTGCTCTAAATACGTTTAATTATCTGTGGCTGCTTATTGCCGGTTCCCGACGCGGTACTACGAATCTCAAGTTGACTAAAATCTCGATACGATCTCAATTGATTTTATGCGGCGCCGATTTTTTAAATGTGAAGTGTTAGTTATGATATTGGTTATGATTCATTGAAATTAAGAAATTGGCAAATTTAATTGCATTGAGTCACTATACGCCACTGCAGATTTGTCAGTATTGAAATTATATAGATATGTTTACCTAATTCGTAAACTCTGTCTTTCCGTGGCATCGTTTAACAGTGCGTTCAATGCAATCCGTTAATTGTAGATTGCTATTTAAACAGTGGTAACATTTAAATTAATCATATTCGAGTATCATCCATACCTTCGATATAACAAAAGACTAAGACACGACTGAATGTACAAGTACATGACTTAACCTCGGATTGCTGACAAAAGTTTCGTCGAATATTTCATTTCATCGACATATTTTTCAAACTTTTTCCGTAACCGTTTTTTGGGATTGTGATAAAACAAATCTCTATAGGGAACGTGCACGACGAAGGTGCTGCCAACTGGTGCCGCCAATCTAAATCAAGTACCCTCTCATACCGGGGCAACATTGACGGAAACGCCGTAATTTATTACGATGAAGGACGATTAACGTCAGTGTAGCTACGACTTACTATTTTTGACATAGACACTTACATATTGTCATTGACAGCTTGACTTGACAGGGGTGATAGTTTCCTTTATTGTCCACCCGTGTCTCTTTTATCGTTTAGTGCTGCCACCTATAGTTCGTGCGCGTTCCCTATAGTTAGGTACTAAATGATGAGCTATTTCAAAATCATGTAAATTTTACACGATGATTGAAAAAAATCGATGAAATTAAAATTTTGTCGACGAAAGAAAATAGCAGCCGAACTTGCATCTAAGGGTTGGTTTTAATTTTTGAAATAACTACTTAAATATAGTTTTAAAAGTAATACATGACAAACATGAGTCCATTAGTATCACATTATTGAACAAACTGGTATATAATTATCAAAACTAACACGAATCGAGTAGCAATTGTATTGCAAAATGAATCTTATCACTAATGAAAACGAGATCTGAACTGCAATGTTAATGCACTTTTTTTACCAGTTTTATTGAATTAAGAACAAATCGAACCGAATAAAACGCAAACTGGAAAGTATCTCATTTAATTATGTTCCAGCAATCCTGCAATACTCGAGGCTCGCGGAAAACTGTTTTCTAATTAGATTTAAATTAATTACGATTCTAATTATTCATTTGTGTTGCTATTACGTGGGTAAGTATTTCACCATCGTTCGTAATTCCTTTAATAGGTATGTGATTTTTTTTTCTGAGGTAAATCGAGTTTGCTATTTGTTAAAAACAAATATCCAAATGACACTTGCTACATTTGGATGACGATAACAGTCTCAAATTGCAATCAAAAGATCGTACCGAGCGAGCGTTGAAAATGCCCCATACGAAACGGTTAGAAACTATGATGAGTCGTAGTACTAGTTTGTATAAAAAAATTGCAATTTGTCATCTTGAGCATGAAAAAGTGCGTCTAAACACATAGATATTACACTTTTTTTTTACTGTTATATAGCATTTTGAAAATAACTTGAATTTTATGTGTGTTATTTTGTTCTGAAAATAACTTAAATTTTCCTTTTGGACTAAGTATAAAACATATTGACATGTTGACGATACTTTGTTGGAAAATTCAGCATTAATCAATATCTCTACTGAGGGTACGGTACCCCAATCTCGCTAACTGTTCTGTGTTCCTTTTAGTTTTTTATGTATAATGGGTCAATTGCAGAAAAAAATTACCTTTTACGTAAAAAGTTGTCCCAACTTTTCCGTACAAATTTTGAATCTCAGTTTCGTTACGCCGAAACTAAATATAGGGGAAAATCGTAACGAAACTGAGATTTTTTTTATCAGTTTCGTTACGATTTTATTTATTATTTATTTATTTATTAAAAGTGCTCATGATTCTGAGTAAAATGGTATAAGACACACCTTGATCAGACAAAAAAAGTAAAAGGTACATTTTTTCTGTAATTGACCCTAATATGTTACATAGCAATTAAACAGGAATACTGAAAATTCACGATTTTCTAATTCAGCACCTTATGTTGCTTAAGTACGAAGACGATCACATCTATAGCTAAAACAACAAGAAACTGTTGTTTAAAATAGCGCCCTAAATAAGTTAGATTTGGTACTGTAAATATTAGAAGTCAAAAAATATATTATTTGTCGTTATAACGATTGAAAATTCCAACTTTTCCCTGCTATGATTAAAAACAGATACAGCTCCACAGATAGTCGTAAACAGGCAACCTTTATTCAATTTGTTCTATTCTAAATGCTTGTAATGGCATGTTAACTTTACTTGACATGAACGACTCAGTACAACGTTTAATTGGCTCTCTATTGCAGGCCGTCAATCCCACGTGACAGCAACTTACATGTAAGTATTACCACATTTAAACAATCTAGACTTTACTCAGCCGCGCGAACATAGCGCTGTTATTTACTTTGAGTTTTCAATACATTTCCAGCAGGTGTATTACCAAACCTACAGATTTTTTTACAGTCACCGACCCATGTAGGCGTATTTTGCAGACTAAGATACTGAACTGATACGTATTAATATCTGACACAAAAAAGCGTAAGAAAATACCTGACACTAGCGATTCTAGATTCTTTAAGTCAGATATCTTGGACTGTATTATTCATATTCATATCATTTATTGCATACATGTGTTTATAAAGGTCTTACTTAGGTGTATAGTTCTAACATGTACCCTTTCGGGCATAGCAATTGTTCTGTCCTGGATGCGGAGAGCTGAGGACGGATTAGGTAGCCCAAAATAGGGAAAGCCTAATATCTGATAATAACGTTATCCTGTGACTTCTGGCGACCGTCCGTTGGAATTTGGGATTTGAGTGGTAGGTATAGGGGATTTTATAAATGTTGGTTTTGAATACTATTCTAACATCCTTCCTTTTTCAGTCTCACTAAAATAGTGAGTTGGCTCTTAACATAAAAACCAAAACATTAATAGAACTTATAGAAGCCAGATAATAATTTCAATTCACTATCGTACTGTGATCTGACGGGTCAAGTCGTAACGCAAAAGCGCTAAGGGCCTATACACACCTGCGTTGCTTGTAGATTTATGGGTGTTTATGGACAGCGGAAGCCAACCGCCATTAGACGGCCCGCATGTATCAACCACCTTATAAACATTTCTGCACAAACTCTGTGTCTGTACAATAAGGTAAACGTCCGAGTGCTCGACACTGTCCCAGTAGTCGCCATCTTGAATCTTTAGTCATTAATAATAGAGGTGAATGTAGGGTGTCGACTAGGCATTAGCGTGTCGAGCAGTAGAACGTTTTCCGTATTCGAGTAGGTACAGTCGACTACAAATATATCGATACGGTCAAAGTTACAAAAATATGTATACACGACCTTGTTTTTGTAACTTTGGCCGTTTGCCGATCTCTTTGTAGTTGACTATACAAAAACTGCCTAAACCCACACAAAATAAGAGATTAGATACACATGAAATAACTGCACTTATTACTAGTTTAGCACCGTTCCTGAAAAACCAGATAGAAGGTTAGTCAGTACGCCGACATTACATTGCTGAATGCAAATTCCGTTAATCGCAATGGTAACACGTCGAAATCGGAATCAATGGCAGCCCTATAGCCAGCAGTCATAAACAAGAGTCAGGTGCGCTAAGTATAGCGAGCGTACGTTATTCAATTGTTATGTAACGCTGCGACGACCTAAAATCGAATCTGGCTTCGACACTGCAGCCGAGAGACGCGCGCGCTTCTAATGCTTCTAGCATTCATCATTAGCCGAAAGACGTCCACTCCTGGACATAAGCCTTCCCCAATGCCACCATAACCGGTCCTCTGCCACACATGTCCAGTGGACTCCAGCAACCTTCACCAAGTCTACACCTTTGGGAAACCCTACCCACGTGGTTGCCAGATACTCAAGAACTCTTCAACCCCAGCAGCCCATAAATGTGCCCTCAGTGCCCTGCCCTATTGTCACAAGTTTTGAAATTTTTCGCGCATGAAGGTTGTCATGGTCCGAGTCATAAAACCGCGAAACAAACATAATTTCACGCGTAGCGGGCGGTTATTGCCACTTTATGGCCCGGTGTGACATAATAGTAGATTTTATCACAAGGGAGCAAAATGATGTATTTACGGCGAGGGCGAAACAGAAAAGTACCACTTTGATCCCTCTTATGAAGAAGCAAAATGCTTTTTTTCTGAAAAGGAGGTGTGAAAAAAGAATTGAAAAAGAAAATGTCCCCGAACCGGTGCCTGTTGTTTCGTCGACAAACGTTTCATCGAATGTTTCATTTCAACGAATTTTCATTTCGTAGACAACTTTTTTCTCTGAAACCGTTAACTTTTCAGGATTTTTTAAAAATTCATTCTGTTTGGCAATACCATGAGGTTAGGTTAGGTTTGTCTTATATTCATTTCAAGAAAAAAATATGGTTTTAAAGAAAATTTACTTTCCATGAAATAATATCTCGGAAAAACGTTTGTCGGCGATTCAACGTTAAACCAAGAAGCAGCAATAAATTGGTGAGTTCGGGGACGGTTTACCTTCTTCGTCTTCATGGGGCTTTGAATATTTAGGCCATTATATTACATCGAAAGCATTCGGATTTTAAATTGCTTCCCCGTAGCAGTAGTCTACATCTAGGTCGCTTTTCGCTAGAGATGTAGTACCTTTTCTATACGACACGAATTGTCTTTAAAGTATGATAACAGTAGAGAAAGTGCAACATTAATGAATGAGCGCTCTCGCGCGCCATCGCCGGCGCACTACGCAGACTGATAAGAATAGATTACACACATATATAGGTTTACTAGACTGTTGAACTGTCTAGGTCCGCTGCATTCTAGATCTCGCATCGGGACGGAAGCTGCGAGATGCGACTGATCACGCATTACTGTAATTGTAATACCATTAACTTTACGCTCTTGGTGCCAAATGTCTTTAAATTTGATAATTATATTGCCTATATAGCAAATACGATTTATATGAATTTGTAATGAGCACGTATACCAAGGCTCGGAACCGGCATTTTGCAAAACCCCCGAAATAACCCAATGTTTTGAATTATTTTATGCTTTTTATGTAGGCCTCAATAATGTTTTTCAGCAATGACTTTGTATTATTAGATAGTCCGATTAAAAAATCAAATAATAAACAAAAGAACGAAAAGAACGGAAAAATACCGGTATTTTTGTATGGATTCAATACCGGTTTTCGACCCCTCACGTATACCTATAATTTTTAAACAATCACGAGACCACAGACCGCAAGACCTGTGAAAAGTATACCTATAAATATTTCTGTAACGTGTTCAAAATATTGTAATACAGGCATTAAAGTATGTAGGTAAGCATTTTCTTGCAGATTTAACATGCAGAAGGCGTAACTAACAGATATTATACAAAGTATGTCATCCCTTTAGAGAGGGAGGCAAGAGAAAGTCACGTTACACTACTCTATGCAAAAGTAACGATATCTCAAACCGCGGGGCGCTGTTGTAAAATAGAACAAACAGGAAGAGTAACTAAATGTACTTAAGTAGGTATAGTAGTTTAAATGCATAATTTCAGTTTGCTTAATTTCGTCTAATTCTTATCATTATTAATTCAATGAGAAAACAAACATAGATAACAGTTTTATTCTTATTGTATATTTTAGTTTTATTATCTTAGGTATGAATTTAAATTGAATACTATAAATATTTATTTATTTAAACTTTAAGGCGTTTAAAAGAAAACTTTAGGGCGTTTTAGTTTTTAGAATATTTAATTTCAACGAAATTGTATATTGTTTATTGAATAAATTTAATTAAATGTTAAAAGAAAACTTATCGTACAAACGTAATGCCAGAAGGGCATAAGTTAATGTTATTCACCTATGCCTTACGGCATTAACTTAGGTTTATGAGTACTTATGTTAAATTATTATTTAAAATAAATAGGTACTACTAAATACATTACAAATTAATACTATTTAATCTATTGTTGTAAGCGATGTAATTTATATTGCTTTAAGCTTCGGCTGCATTTTTCCCGTTTCAAATCGAGGGATCTCGTTACCAGGATATAAAGTATCCAATGTGTCAATCCAGAACTTTCTCTAATCGCACTTTTATCGCAATCCATTTAATTACCATGTTATTTAGCGAGAAGCATTTAAACATCAAAACCCTCCAAACATTTAAATATCTATAGTACATAGTACAGTACAGTCATAATAACTACTATTAACACCGCGATATTTACCGTGTATGTTGTGTGTTAATGGTAGTTATTATATGAATGACCATGTTAGCTTAAAATCGTATATAGGTAGTACAGTCAATTGCAAAAAAATGTATCGAATAGATCGTTACATAAGAAGATCTTATTGCCTCTGCCATGAGGGTGTTTAGAAATCATAAACCCACCAGCTGGCAGCAGGGTGGCGAAAGGTCTTTTTGACAGTAGGCGTCAAGATCCACCAATCACAACACCTGATTTTGATATCTACTGCCAAATAGACCTTTCGCCACCCTGCTGCCAGCTGGTGGTCGATTTCTGATTTCTAAATACCCTCATTGTATGCACCTATATGTTTACACTTAACTGTACCTATTTTTGAGGTAGGATACGATAGGATTAATAAGAACTAGTCGTATTTACAAAACTTACGACGAATTTTATATACAAAGTCAATTACACATAGACGTACTTGTGGTTAGTACACACGCACCGTGCGAGTACACATGAGCTGAGCATAGGTTAGGAGCACACGTGCGGTCGTGCGAAGCCGTCGAGATAATAACGGATACTGGCCATTGATTTATAACACTATTCAATGCAACAGGACCAGGACACTAAAACTGTGGGAAACGGCCGCTTGCACAAGATGAAAATGTATGAAAATGGAATGCTCCGCTGGTTTCTTCATGTTTTCTGAACGGTTAAATGTTATAATAGATTGGTGATATTTATTAACGAGTACTTTAAAAAAAACTGGAATATTGACTGAGTGTTAGGCAAAGCTCCACAACCCACATAAACCACCTACTAACATATGCGAAAGTATAGGTACCTATGGTGACTGTGTCGCAGTAGCGTGGCGTCTAAAGAACTCGATTCTACCGGCTTGCCTATATCAGGCATTTGATCACATTATTCTAGAGCTCTTAAGGAAAATTTACGCCAAATCTGCACCGGCTTGCCCAAGGATATCTTTTACGTCACACCACTGCTGTGTCGGGTTTTCACATCTCAACTGGACGTCGTTTAGGGAAAAGGATCCAACACACAAAAAGTCATCAGTAAAAAGTCATTTTGTTTAAGCATTTAAATTTTATTATTCCAAAATTGGTTCGTGTGGATTGGATACTTTTCCCTAAACTGCGCCCAACTATTAAACCGATTTTGACGTGAAGAAATCTTAAACTTGAACCGTACATAACACAAACATAGACTACACGGTAGACGGTAGTTATTGTTCCGATAAAAGGTACATCGGGAGCGCGCATGTGCGCGGACGCACCACAGACAAGCATCGGCGCGTGCTTAGTCAGGGCTGAGCTCTCGACGCAAGCGGTCGAACGTTCAAAATGTCTGAGGACGAAGCAAAGTATAGAAGACGTATATACTGCAGTGTGTTCGGATGTTTGAAGAATAATGCGCAAAATCCAGAATTATCATATTTCTGCATTCCTAAGGATCCCGAAAGGTGTGTATTTTATTAGTACCTATATAAATGTTATATTTTAAGTCGTTTATAGAATGTTTGATAGTTTTGTGATCAAACTACTTATACCAATTAAATAGAGTATATAATTATTTTCTTTGACAGAGATGAGTAAAATTAACAGTTTTTTAAACGTGTACTAATTAAATAGTAGTTGATTCTATTGATACATAAAATGCCTTAAACACGAGAGTGGTTTTATAAAACAAGCCGAAATATCCTTGCGTTACTTACATGTACACATACCAATACTAATTTATTTAAACTATTATACTTAATAACATTAATATCAGATGTGTGCGATCAGATACTTTCATATTGAAATAAGTAACTTTTACTAGGTTGACCTCGAACGATTAATTGTTCGTTCGATCGAGGTCAACCTAATAAAAGTTACGTTCGTAGTAAGTAGGTATTTTACAGAACCGACGAGCGGCAGCCCTGTGCCTTAGGCACGCTCTGGTGTCGCGCGCTCCTAAACGGCGAAGACGAACTACTTGGTTGTCTTTATACTTTGATAGACTACTTATTTAAATTCCCTCTGAGGGGGTAATTTAGGGGTAAACGTATGTCCAAGCATTTTCTTTTAATACGAATCCCAACCACGCTACGGCCGCAACTAGTTAATAAATGATTAATTCGTTATATGCCACACCCGGCCATAAAGTGACTTTTTCCGCACGCAGCGCGTACGGAAAAAGCCGCTTTCTGGCCAAGTGTAGAGATAAAATTATGTACACAACACGGGAGGTAATAAATAAAGCCCTCGATCGCATATTTATGTCCCTCGCTTGCAGCTCGGGCCGCAAACTTCTGCGATCTCGGCCTTTCTTTGTATTACCACCCTAGTTATGTAATGTACTATTACACACCTGAAACCAGACAGACAAGACAATGTAAATAATCGAATGGCCCAGTTTTTGCATATTATCTTCAGTAGGAAGTAGATTATGAGACGCGAACGTATCGAGTACACACCGTTCGATAACCAAAGATGGAATGTCCGATAATGATTGATTAGACTTTCAGTCCATTTGTTCAACTTTTATTGCTTTGTTTTACATTCAATTCATATTTAAATTAAAAATCGTAAAATTTCTCTCATAATTGGGTCATTATTTAGGTGTTTTATCCGCGTCACTTTCGTGGACGTTTTTGTCGAAGTTTCCTAAGGTTTTAGTCTTATATGGAGCTATTTGACATTTGATATTGTACATGTCTGGGCTTTCTACAAAATACTTTGGAATTTCATTAAAATCTGCAAGAATTTCGACAAAAATGTGACCACGAAATTGTCGCGCGTGAAACGCTCAGATAATGACCCAATTCATACATACATATATTAAGGTACATGAGAATCGTATCAAATCAGTCTCGTAGTTTTCCTGTTTATTGCGAGAAGAAAGCGGCCGCAGATTTTCATCATATGCATATTAAAAGAGTTTTCTTCCAAACTAAAAATAAGAATCCACAACAACACTCATCCAAGGTAGCGATCACGTACACATATGAGGTTAAGTTGTTTTCAAAGGCTGTATCTATGTCAATTAATTACTTAAATACATTAGTAATTAATAACGATAGCTTACACATCAACAGTGTCCGAAAAAGTCACGTCTTCCGAGTCATCTTGACGCCAGTTGACGTACAGTCACCATCAGATACATCTGAGCAAACAAGACACTCACAGACATCTGGACACTACTCTATTTGTCATAGCGTTAGAGTGCATGTTCAGATATGTATGATCAGTGAAGTTGTGTATAGATGTATCTGGGTGAATCACCTTTTTTTTTTGCTTTATGCAAAGATTGCCCTTTCTCCTTATTTGTTCACCTTTTGCATGTTTTAACATGATTTAAATGGAACAAGATATTACATCTAGAGATAGATTAGGTAAAAATAAAAATAAAACTAGTTTTTAACAAATAAATAGCGTGACCCAGCGGACGAACCCTTATTTTCATAAAAAAGTGGGGGACAGCTATGTCCGCTGGGCCACTGCTTATAAACAAGTTATAATAAACAAATTATGATAAAAAATATTTGCATTACGTAGCTTTATTATCTGTCTTTTAAATGAGCATACACTTTATTCAAAAAATATCCGAATAAAGATTTCCTTTCAATTTTAGTCGGAGAAGGTGAAATTTTGTTGACAAAGAAAAGTTGCTTCACCCATCTTATGACGACTTTACTACAGATTTGTGTACATGTTTGTTAAGTATCTATGTTCACGATACAACTGCAATTGACATCTGACCTATGATATCAACTGCATAAACACTAAAAATAAAATCTGTCGTTATGACATATTGTTGACGGGAACCTCAACTAATTTCACGTCATAACAAGCCGTAAATGGTCTCTATCTGCTCGCTATACGGACAGAAAATACTATTTCCTGACTAGCTAGGGAAAGATACAAGCTAGCTCGGACACAAAACTGTATACCTACACATCTATGAGTATTGACAAAGTGACTCGTGGGGCGCATATACAGGGTGTCCCTAAAACCAACGTACATACTAAAAGGGCTGATAGACCAGCTCATAAGACACCAGATTAAGTAAATTTGACCTCAGTAGAAATTTCTTAGTTTTCGAGATATTACCTATCATTTTTGCAAAACTCGTTCTTAAGTGATACCCTGACTCGGTGTTTTGAGTGTCATGACTAAAATATCAAGTATTTATCAAATCAATTTTTTGATATGGCTTGCCAAATAACTATGCTATTCAACGTATTTAATTCCTATTTTTGTTTATTTCTTCATGCTGTAGCCACAGTAGATTAACAAAAAATATTTTCTGATCTTTCCAAATTTCACCTCTGATTTCGAACAAAGGTGGTCTCATTTTACTTGACTAGTAAAATGAGACCACCATATGAAATTCGTATGAAAAGTTGAAAACTCACGCGGACGAACTCGCCGGGCGGCATGTAGTAACAATATAAATTCAAAGTAAGCTATAAACCGCCCAGAACAAAGGTAGCTAGTTATATATTTAGTTGGCTATAACATTGATAGTAAAATATATACAAACGCCATCAAATTAAAACAACAAAAGGCTCTTTTCGCAAGACTTTTGTGACATTATTAAACTTAAAAGCCTCTGACGACATTTCAAGATTCAAATATTTATTCGTCTGAGGTACCTACGTACGGTCAGTTGCAAAGAAAAGGAACCACTCCGTCGTACATTCGTAGTATGGCAACGAGGTCACTTTTCTCTACAGCTGACTGTACATAAACTACGTGGTGTTATGTTATAGTGAGTGTCTGTAAATTTATTCCCAGGCGAATTGTTACAACTTTGCATTCTGAATTCTAGCGCCCGTCGTGCATTGTGTGTCGTGTGATACCCTGTATATAACCGGCTATACAGGGCGTCCCACGACGTTGCCACATGGAGGGAAAGTACCTTAAATATCATAGATAGCATATTTTGCTGAAAGAAGACTTCATTTTATTTTTAAAACTTAGTAAAGTTGCATTCATACTTTTTTATTTCTTTTTGGAAAAAAATGTATGGAAAAAAATATCGCGTCATTGGAGGAAAAATACCTTAATTATTGTAAATGAACATCTTACTGAAAGAAGACATTATTTCGATTTAAAAAAATAAGTTGAATTGCATTTTAAATAATTTCATGGTTAAACCGGGAATCGAACCCGCTACACGAGGAAAAAAAATACCCTGTAGCTTTGTCATATCGATCGAAAGGCTTCAATGTGAGAATTACTTTTTTGCTAAATAACGAAATAAAAATAAAGGCCATGCATTTTAATATTTTTAATACAAAATTAAATCAATTTATCAAATGCTCAAAATGTTTTCCATCCTGTTCAATACAAAGTCTCACTCTTTTCATTATTTCACTCCCTGTCGATTTTTTAATTATGGTGTGGTGGATATTTAAAATAATACGTCTAAGTTCTGCTAGTAGCTCGTGGACATTTTCATACTGGTTCTTGTAACCCCGTTAGATTATTTTTTATGGGGTTATGTAAAAAATGTAGTTTTCAAGAACCAGTATGAAAATGTCCACGAGCTACAAGCAGAACTTAGACGTATTATTTTAAATATCCACCACACCATAATTAAAAAATCGACAGGGAGTGAAATAATGAAAAGAGTGAGAATTTGTATTGAACAGGATGGAAAACATTTTGAGCATTTCATAAATTGATTTAATTTTGTATTAAAAATATTGAAATGCATGGCCTTTATTTTTATTTCGTTATTTAGCAAAAAAGTAATTCTCACATTGAAGGCTTTCGATCGATATGACAAAGCTACAGGGTATTTTTTTTCTCGTGTAGCGGGTTCGATTCCCGGTTTAACCATGAAATTATTTAAAATGCAATTCAACTTGTTTTTTTAAATCAAAATAATGTCTTCTTTCAGTAAGATGTTCAATTACAATAATTAAGGTACTTTTCCTCCAATGACGCGATATTTTTTTTCCATACATTTTTTTTCAAAAAAAAATTAAAAAGTATGAATGCAACTTTACTAAGTTTTAAAAATAAAATGAAGTCTTCTTTCAGCAAAATATGCTATCTATGATATTTAAGGTACTTTCCCTCCATGTGGCATTGCCGTGGGACGCCCTGTATAGTACAGTATCCTTTAAATTTTTGACAGTTATTAAGGATGTTCCACTATATACAGTATAAAGACATCAGTGGCGAGGCGTAAAAGATATCCTTGGGCAAGCCGGTGCAGATTTGGCATACATTTTCCTTAAGAGATGTAGTAGAATAAGGTGGTCATATGCCTGATATTAGGCAAGCCGGTAGGAATCGAGTTTTTTGGACGCCACGCTACTGAAAGACACATTAGTAAGCAAACTTCAGCCGTTTTAATGCACAACAATCAGTTTTAAGAATGCGTAAGTGCCTTTTCACACGTCCCGGTTGCCGGGTAGCCGGCGGCGAAGTGTATGGCCATCGTTAGCTTTCATATGTACCGGCGTAAGCTATACCGTACGTGTGAAAAGGCACTAAGAATGCTGCAGTACGGATCGCGCCGTATGCGCCTCGACCTTGAATGGGTATTGCGCGCTCCTATATACTTTGGCACGGCTGTATCAGCTGTAGGTAATATTACTAATGGCATTGTACCATCGGTACTATAACCATCGATCAGTGAAAGTGCCAGTCGGTATGTCAGGTAAAATAACAACATAGTTTATTAGTACCAATAAAAATTCTTACATGATTAATATTTAGTGGACTTCGGCATTGACCTCGCATTTGATATTTAAATGAAGGTATCGTGTATCTGAATTTCTTTTGATAATAATGTGTTATTATTTACAAGAAGTTCACATTTAAATTTTAACTATGTTAACATCTCTTTAACTCATTATCTCTAATATTGATAGGTTTCGTCGTCTTTTCGATTACATAAAATAATCTAGTTTTCTAGAGTTTTGCTTGTGGATTCGCACAATACGCCCAACTCTAGTAACTGTTCCAATGAATATTGAAAAGAGAGATAGCCGGCAAACGATATTGACTGTAAAATCAGCGTCAAATAGACTGTATCCAACTGCATCCAAAACGCAATATGTATCGTAACACGACTTTATTAAATTATTACTATAGGCACAAAGACATTCAATACAATCATACTTTTTTGCACAACAAAAGATAAATTACAATGCAAACGTATACAAAAACAGCGGTAAACAATAGGCGGCCTTATCGCTAAAGAGCGATCTCTTCCAGACAACCTTTGGGTAGCAGAAGAGATGTTACGATATATATGGCCCTGACTGTACATCAACTATCTTCAAAAAATGTTTAAACATATACAAACTAGAGATGGGCCGACTACGGATTTTGCCGACTAGCTAGTCGGCCGACTAATCGGTTCTCAATTTGCCGATTAATCGGCCGTCTAGTCGGCATTGCCGATCATAGTTATTAGCTATGTACGGGTACAATCGGAAACTGTAACTCTATTTACCAAGTGTGATGTGCCACAAAAGTTAAAATATTAAAATTAAAATATTACATTTTACTTAACTGTTACACCTTTAAGCTTAATTAAGTTGATAATTTTTTTTGTATTTGAGTAAAGTACGTAAATATATAAAATACTTAATTAAGATAATCGCGTAACAAACACACAAAAAATAAAAAATAAACAGACGAATAGAGAACCGTCCTTCCCGAAGTCGGTAAAAAAATATGGTTTTACTTCGTCTGTGTCCTATATTCTCCGCTAGGCAATAGTGCCGAATATTCGGCATTTTTTGCCGACTAGTCGCCGACTAATCGGCCGACTACAAATGATGCCGAATAGTCGGCATTCCCGACTAGTCGGCGACAAGTCGACCCATCTCTAATACAAACACATTAATGTGATGGAAAATTAAAATCGTTATTTGCTTAAAATGTTAACCACCGATTTAGGCACGCATAAAATATTAATATTGTAATAAAACCAATATAACAGTATCCCAAGGCAATGCAGACATAAGCGATAGCAGCGTAACTTAAAATTGTACAAAAAAATGTTATCTAAGTTTCGTATCAGCACTTTACATACCAAAGTGCACCGAAAACTTACATATTTAATGTGTTGTAAGTCACGAAATTTATTCATCGTGATTTCTTCAATCGGGGGCCTACATATTTACAACGTTATGGAGGGTAATGAATGAGTCTCATCGAACCAGCATAAAAACCCACTTGGGAAGTCAGTTTTCTTAACTAAATCGAAACTTAACTCGCTTAACATTAAAAATATCAAAAGACAGATATCTGGCAAGAGTTTCTTTTTTGATTTTTCATTGAACTAAACACTATGCCCGTCAGTCGGTGTTAAAGTTAAACGAGTTAGTTAATAAACTAGTGGGAATAAAACAATAAGCGCCCTTACTTCCCAGACCCTTAAAATCATAATTATATCCTCAAAAAACTTGACCTAGCCAATTATAAAAAGAATTTACTTAAGTGGAAATACCTGCTTTCAGTTTCAATCTCATTAGCAGGTATTACCTATGTGTTACAGTTAGACTATATTTGATAGTCAGATAAGAAGTGTCAGTTCATATTCATGGAAAACGGATATCGTCAGCGTCACACAAAGCGAATCTTTATCAACGCAACATTCAATTAAATCACCATGTTTTCGTAATAAATTACATTCTACTCGGATTCCTGCTCCAAACACCGTAAACAAGACATCGAGCTTCACACCTGCCTAATACGGCATTCAGTTATTTTAACAAACAAACATTTTAAAATCAATAACGCTAGAGAAGTCAATTAACCTTAATGTTGGGAGTTTAAGATGTCGCTTGATTGCCCTTTAAAGCCTCAGGCTTACCAAGCGCGGTTGCCGCGCATATTTAGGTACGTATGAAAGAAATAAAGAAAGGAAATTGGTTCTTTATAGGCTTGCGACAGCAAGCATTAAGAGAGAACAGAAACACTCAAATTCCAAGGACGTTGAAAAGGATCCAGACTTATCAAAGCGTAATTGAAAGGCAGGGCGTGTGGAGATGGAAATCGTTTTGAATCTAGGTATAAAACTTAACAGGTTCCCTCTATTTGGTAAAAGTGCATCGCCGATAAAAGTTTCATCGACATATCATTTTATCGAAAATTTTCTTGAAATTAATATAAAACAAACACAGAGAAAAAAGTTGTCGACGAAATGAAAATTGGACGAAATTAAGCATCCGATGAAACGTTTGTCGGCGAAACAACGGCGCCAGTAAATTCATACGCAACAAACAGGCACAGGCACAAGTTAATTGACCCGAATGTATCGTATAATTGATATTTTATTTTGTGTAATTTTCCTCTATCTTAAAAAAACGAAAAAGTATTTGGGAAATATTTTACCTTTAGCCACTTAGAATGGCTAAGGTTGGGTTAGGTTTCATTTATAATAAATAATAGATAATTATAATACTCTGAAAAGTCAAAGGTATCAATCAGTAAACTATTACTGCTGGCAACTCTAATTGCTAAAGATTTAACATTCAACATGGCGACTACAGAGACATTGTCGAGCACTCGGACATCTACCATATTCCGAGGAGCCAGCAAAGCATTTGGACAAATATAAGTGTTTAGAAGTATAAGCTCGGTACTACAACAACAAGATCACCTGTAAGATTATGTCATATGCCCGAAAAAGACGTGCCAAATTAGGCCACCGTCATTTCCAAATCAAGTTATACCACTACGACTCCGAAACCAGATAAGCCATTTTAGCGGCCGAGAAGCGGTAGAATGCGCGGACGCATCCGAGATAACTGAGGAAAGTTACAGACATGACGGCCATAAACTAAACGCGGGGCTCATGAACCTCATGATAAGTTGAATTCGGAAATTTCGTTACGGTTCGTAGATGCAGTTACCACTATGCGGAGCCAATCGGCCCGTCGTATGTTGATGCCTTGTGTATTGTATAACCTATATGTGACGACACGTTTAGCTTAGTGGAAATGATACCGCCTACGAAGCTAGAGGTCCCGGGTTCAAATCCTGGTGGGCAAATTTGTGTGATGTGCACGAGTCATGCATGTTTTTCTATCTAAGTATATAATATTGTCAGGGTCGGTAGCAATGATAAAAGATTGATGGTTTTAATTAGGACTTTATTGAACTATACGTTCCAATAGCTACCACACGACTGGGCACATTGGCTCTTACGTAGAGCGAGACAGACTGAATTCGATTAAATTTGAATATTTGATAGTTCCAAAGGCTGCCAGTCTTGTCATTTAAGACGGTGAGGTTTGTATCTCATGGTACAAACCTCACAATATTTATCTTTATATAAGTGTGTATCATCGTCTAGTACCCATAGTACAAGCATTGCTTACTTTGGGACTAGCTCGATTTGTATAAGATTTTCCTCCAATATTTATTATTTATTATATTTCATTCCATTTTAGGTAAGAAAAATCGTTAGTCGTCACGCGATTGCATTGTAAAATCATCTTGAAACCGGTAAATATAAGCCGTATTATCTATAACATGTAATGAGGTACTGTATTTTTACAGTACCTCAGAACTTAGTATAATATTACCAAAGTATACCCAGTCCGATCCATTCACCCAGTCCGATCCACTCAGGGTGGGCCGGCTAGCGACCTGGTTCGACCCCAGGGAACGCCACGGCCGACCACCCGGTCAAAGTATCGCTATGCACATGAAGGGTCGCGAGTTAGTCAATCTTCAAAAATAAAAGAAAAAAAAACCAAAGTAGGTATAAGGAAAGAAAAGTAGCCACACTCCGGCCCTTTACCCTTTAGGAGCGCGCGATAACTACTCAAGGTCGAGGCGCAGGGCTGCCGTCCGTCGGGTTTTTTCGCATCCGAACACACTGCAGTGTCACGTTGACGATACATTTCGAAGGAGTGACCGGAGTGACCTCACCGCTGTGAATGAGGGAGTCATGTATAAGAGAGCTGTTCAAAATACGCTAATGGCAAAGTATAAAGACGAGCAAGTAGTCCAACTTCGGCCGTTTAGGAGCGCGCGACAGGTATTCACAGACGCGCGATACCACGTCTGTGTGAGTGCGATCCATACTGGAGCATTCTTATTCCTTTGCTTGTAGTGCGTTCGTACACGGCGCACGCACATTCAAGCGCGCGATGTACCTTTTGTAGTAATGGTGCGTTTACGAAATGTACATGGAAAACTTGACGCCAACGACGCGTCACAGCGTATACGCAGCGTCAAGCGTCGGTGTGGTCGATCCTTTATTATGTACTAATAAAGAAATGTATTATAATACTGAGCGAGAGATATCTGTTTAATAACAATTAACTCAGTCTTAACGCGCTATCGCTGTATTATTTATTTAATGTGACCTTTCTGAGAAATTCCACTATTTGTTCTTACGAGGAAAGTGAAAGCAAATACATTCACCACTACAGCATACACCAATTTAAACCGTGTTATATCTTAATCCCTAATTGTTATAGCCTTATTAATTAAAGATAGGATAAGATAAGACATAATGAATCATCGGTCACTACGTATTGTGTAATGTAAATACTAAGTTACAATGTCCAACATTAAATATCTTCATTTGCATAGCAGCCAAAGATTAAAATTTATAACCATATTTTTCTTTACAATCAGCGTTTCTGTATTTGAAATGTCGCGTCATTTGCGGAATATCGATTTAAGCAAAGGAATTGATACACACATTCAATAGAAATAACCATAGAATAGGTCCTCTTGAGAACTGTAAGGACTAAGGATGCCTGGGTTTCTAAATGCAATATCCTCTCTGATGCCGCAATATTGTAGAGAGCATAAAACCTGGCACACCTATTTCCGTAAAGGAATTTGAAATTTCTGTACAAGAACGTGAATCCTTCAAGCTGCTTCCGCTACATTTTGGTACTGATAAGGTTGATACCGCTTATCGCATCGCTATCGTACGTTGTATACTTTCTACTGTTATCGCGATAATCAAATCAGTGCCATATAGCGGCGGGCGTGCTAGGAGATCAGTTTCAACAGTAATCGTAGACGGGTTAAATAGGGACATTGAAGATGGGGGAAAAAGAGTATAGCAGATGATTTAAGATTGTAAACTACAAGATCGGTAACATGACCAAATAAATTATTTTCATGCGCATGAAATGTGAAAAATTAAGAATTAAATGTATATGGATGAGACATTTGATAAGACAAAACGACTATAGATGATCAGAGGCGCGACCAAGACTAGGATAAGGGTCAATGGGCAGACTATCAAATAGTTAGTTAGTCAGGTAAGGTAATGTTAGTCAGTATCAGTAGCGATAGTGTGGATCAGACTAGCATAGGACCAGTCAAAGTAGCGTAGAGAGAATAGGGACTGAAAAGAAAAGTATAAGCACAAGACGAATATAAAATTAAACGAAAAGTGAATGAGACGAGCCAAGATGAGTTTTTATCCGACTGCGGCGAAGCCCAAAGGAGGGTTATGTGTTTGACCTGTATGTATGTATGTATGCATGTCCGTTCCTATGTCCGCTCGTAACTACTCAACGGCACAACCGATGTTGATAAATGATACATCATTAGATTCGTCTTGATAGCGCGAGTGTCACTGGGTATGAAGTTCGTTAAAATAAACAAAGTGGTGGATTTTATCCACTTTTAAAGTGCACCGCGGTCGGGTTTTTTTAGTAAAAATATTTAGTTATTAGGATTGATTTTAAGATAATAGTACACATTGATTATAACCAATATGATAAGTTTTGGAGCAAGCATATATATTTAGGTATATCACGAGTAATTAATTCAGATCAGACGATGTGAACCGGTGGCAAGTACCGAATTATCTTTAGCTACAATTTTCAGCAGGAACGATTAACTTCCTCACGAATTGCGTTAAACGATCCGCCATTCTTTAGTGATTTTCGTGAATTCACTGCAAACGTCAGGGTCGACTATGGCTATTTATAGTTACGTTGGATTCCGCGCGAGGTCGCCGCGGCAGACAGCGATGCGTGACAACTAATTACCTAATAATTGTGAAAGTACTAAGAACACACGAAAAACTACGAATAAGAAAATCATATTAGAAACTACAGCGATGATAATTAAAACCGTGCAGTTTGATTTAAAAATTTCATCAACTTGTTAAAGAAACGATCTTTGATATGACATTTGATATGGCTTCTATATGACACGGTAAACAGGAATCTTATTTTCAGATATAATCGAAAAGGATTGAATACTAACTAACAAAGCACATGAACAAATTTTGACTCCGAAGAATGCACTTTGTTCCTCGAAGTTTCGAGAAAATAGAATAGAATACCTACACATTTAGTCACACAGAAAAAAAAGAAACATACGTAGTATTTTAGACTTATCAATTTTATTATTTTAGGTCTAACAATTATGAAACAAACAATGCATAAACGACAAGGCTTTGGCTGAGACTAAGGTGGAATGCATACAACACTGGTTTTCAGGAGGTACCTACCAGTGGCGTGGCGTTAAAGATATCCTTGGGCAAGCCGGTACAGATTTGGTGTACATTTTCCTTAAGAGCTGTGGAATAAGGTGCTCAAATGCCGGATAGTAGGCAAGCCGGTAGGAATCGAGTTCTTCGGACGCCACGCTACTGAGGTACATAATTACAAGTGAGGCCCTATTGTTCAATTATTAGTCGGTAGTAACAATAACTATCTAGATCAATAACTAAGATCCAAAGCGCAGGGAGCCCACGTGATCCGCCAAGCGATAATCTCTTGGATCAATAGTTGCAACAGAAAGTGTGACGGCGCCAGAAAACTTACTGTTACACGCTGACACCGACGCGTCAAAAATGATTAGTTTTTAGAGCAGACGAGCCTGGTGGAAAGTGGTCATCGCCGTCAATGGGTATATGCAACACTAGAGGAGCTGCCTATACGTTGCCGACCTTTGAGAGCCCTGTACACTGACCTGCTAAGCCAAAAAGGCAGTATACTCCCTTTTTTGGTTCAAACAAGGATTTATTGCAATAATTTAAACTAGAGTGCTGAGAGATGTGCCATTCTCGGAAACCATCTCCGTTTTGTATGAAGCGAGAACGATCTCGAGAACTTTTCCCATACAAAACTGAGAACGTTTCCGCGAATTCCCGAGAGCGGCACAACTCTGATTAAAACCCAGTGGCGTTAAGGGTAACAGTTGCAAGGCGGCATTTAAGTCTCCCCCAGAGTTCTCAACGAACAGCCGCACGGGTTTCGTCTTCTCCGACTTCCGTCTTAAATAGGTCGTAAGAGCATCTTGTGGATTCATTGAATCTACTGTCAACTGTAGAGGAATTTAACGTTCTCCGCGCATCCAAAACACTCAGAACGCGAAATGCATTGCCAAAGTTGACCTGCTGAGCTAGCACAACTGACCGCGACTTCGCTTGTCGCGCGACAGAGCATGACCTGTCACTTTCCCACTATATTGAACGGAGAGAGATGGGTAGTGTTTGTCCCGACAGAGAGAGAAATCTGTAATAATGACCAGTTATTAACATCATCCTAAATATTACAGGAAAAATATAAAGGTCTTCCTACCTAACTAGCACAGTTTTTTAGAGATTTGCAAAAATCGTAACACATAAGTATTTGATTCTACTAAACTAATCGCCATACGGTTTATCTTGAACTATTCACGTATCTACTTACGAGTTCGTACGGAACCCTCGGTGCGCGAGACCGACTCGCACTTGACCGGTTTTTTATTTTCCTTATCAATAGTAATTAAATTAAAATCTAAAGTACTATGCAATATTATCATTGCCATTGTAGCGTAGATACAAATCATGCTAGGCCAGTTTTAGACGCGTCATTCCACGGACGGAGCTGTCATCGTGAAGCACCGTTTCGGGGTTATTGCCTTCTGATTGTTGGTATTTTGCGAATCTTATCTAGAATTTCAAGTCGCCAAAATGATGGATTTGATATTTTTAAATTTAGCTGGAAAATGTCAAGCTAACCAGGTCAAAGTGGTACATACAAAGGCCTACGTGAGGCCTCCTAGGCAAAGTATAAAGACGAACAAGTAGTCCAACTTCAGCTGTTTAGGAGCGCGCGACTAGTATTACTGGAGCATTCTTACGCATTCTTATTTCTTTGCTTGTAGTGCGTTCGTACACAGCGCGCACACATTCAAGCGCGCGGTGTACCTTTTGTAGGGAGAAAAATTACTGGTATTATACTGTAACCAAGGCCTCTATGAAGCATGCGATAAATAATCGTGGGGATTCTCATGAAATATTCGAGTACAAAATATGAATGTGTAGTATAATCATACTTAAGCCTATTTGCAAAATAAATGAATTGAATTTGTACTCAAGACGTGATGACGATGGCGCAACGAATGACGGAGACATCCACCCAATAGCGGAGCGGATTAAATTATAAAATACAAAATTAATCATAACCTGGAAACAAGGCAAATATGACGTTTGACTGACAGTATGTGTCTATGGTAAACTTTTTTTTTTAATTAAAAATATACTTAAATTAAAAATACTTTTTTTATTATGGCATCAATGAATTTAGTTCGGAAAGTTTTGTTATTCTTAAAAACCGTAGGAATTTAATTGTTTGTTAAGTTGGTAGTTGTGCATTTTTACCGTAAAGTTAAAATTGAGCGCTTAATCCTTGAACTAAGTTTAACCTAGATTTAGAAGTCTGTGGCTGCTAGCAATAACGTAAAGTGACTATAACGACACTAGTGCTGTTATGGGGAATAGAGTATAGACTTCTCTGAACTCATATTATGTATGTTCTTATATTAGTGTTCATGACCAAGTAAAAAACAGGTAACAGTACAGGAGTAGAAAAAGTAAGTAATAGTACTACTTACAGAAGTCTGTCTAACAAAACTGACCATCGGACGGAACGCACTGGATCCGACCGTCTCTCTCTATCGCATAACTCGTGCTCTTTCTGGTCGCTGGCTAAGCCCCTCCGCGGGGCCAAAATTTGGTACTAGAAGCCGCGCGGCGAAATCGCGGAGTGCGCCACTCCTGCCAACAGCGGAATACTCATGCAGGCTAAAAAAAACAACTGACGACTAGCAAAGTGGTACTCTTTGCCTGAAAACGTCACATTTATTAGTCAGTCGGATTCCAGCAGCCGTATTATGCCGTATCGGCCTTGACGGCTCAACACTTCCAAAGTCCTTTATTTAATCAACTGTTTATCTCACTAGTACAGTATTATCAGAAACAATGTCTGTTTTGAACACCAGATATCCCTTGTTAATGTAGTTTACAGCAATCATCTCTTACAGAATGTTTTTCATCATCGGAATTCTGATTCTATATAGTTTCTTGAACTATATATATTTCTGGGAGTCCGTAAGGCCGGCCTTACACAGTCTGAATCCGAATCTGAATTCATACTCTGAATTCAGAGTCTGAATTCAGAACGTATACGGAATTGCAAACAATTTAACTATTATCCACACACATTCTGATTTTTTCAGATTATGAATTTCTTCATTCAGACTGTGTAAGGCCGGCCTAATAGTAATGAATCAACATTTAGCTATGTATGTTTGTACTTTTAAGGCAAGTTCTGAAATTGAGGACGCTTATCTAAAAGCTGCTTGGTCACTGTCCTCCACAGCCTTAAAACAACTAGGAACTTTATAATCTTAAATCACAAAATTTAACTTAGAAAATTTTCAGTACGCGTTGCATATCAATAATTCAGCAATTAAATTGTTCCCAAATGTAGGTACACAAGGTGCAGTGTTTATAATTATGTATACCTAATTATAATTAACTATGTAATTATAAAGTGAACTTTGTTTTGACTGATATGATTGTGTATAATAAATTTAACACGTAATCTGACTTGCATTTCCTACAATATTATATTTTTATCTTCATTGGTTATTAGGACAGCTTATCTAAGATTACCGCCACAGAACGCTTGAATTTAATTGCTATGGGATTTTTTACACTTGTATTAACATAGTTTATGCCACACCTGGCCATAAAGTGAGCTGCGCGTACGGAAAAAGCCGCTTTCTGGCCAAGTGTAGACATAAAATGATGTACACAACACGGGAAGTAATAAAGAAAGCCCTCGATCGCATATTTACGTCCCTCGCTTGTAGCTCGGCCCGCAAACTTCTGCGATCTCGGCCTTTCTTTGTATTACCACCCTAGTTGTGTAATGTACTATTCCCCTAATACATACGGTCATCGACAATATCATAATTATGCTGAAACAAAGCGAACATCAATATCTGACGCGACCTTGTTGCTATAGAAATTGAAGGTGTTCCATATTTTAGTCTAGCACAAAACACGACGGTGTGTATTTAATTTATAATTATTAAATTATATTAAAACTTCGATATTAGATTTATCAGGGACTAAACGCAGCTCAAACCGCGAGCAAATACAAAACGCAGCGACAGTGCTGCTGTCACAGTTAGAAAAAAAAACGTTCTGCGCAAAGACAACGCTCGCAATTGCATTGCTAGAGCTTCGCTCGCGAAAATTCCAAAACCCAATCTAGTGTACAAAATAGCATCGAACGCAGTTGTTAAAATCCAGGAATAACCAACGTATGGTCAAGAAGGGGCGCCCCATCGCCGGTCAAGCAAGACTCCAAAACTCCAAACTCCAAATCTTCCTAAAACTATCCAACATGTGCCGTAGGATATTTTTGCAGACCTCGATTCATCATATTTTTTTTTTAGTGATTGTACAACAAGATGAAGAGATAACACCGATAATGATACAATTTTTACAGGGTTTTTGCTGGCTGTGACTGTACAAATGACAAGGAAAATTAACGTGTTTTAGGTTTTCGGCATGAAATGAAAGACGAACCAACTTTCGCTTTCACTTCATCATAACATAAACATAAATACAATAAGTTTCGTAATACACTCATAAACAATAAATTCGGGTCATTTACTATATAATTGTTCATAGAAAATGACCCGAATTCATTGTATATAGGATTTTGAATGTTATTTTATTGCAGACATAAGTTCCGAAATGTATACATATTTTTAACCGTGACTATTGTTTTTAATGTATACCTCAAGATGGAACAAAATTACGAGCAAATCGTGACCAGATAGGAAGGTAAACAACTAGCGGTCTTATCGCTAAAGAGCGATCTCTTCCAGGCAACCCTTTTGGGCAGCGGAGATTAACAATTTAATTACAGAGTAGTCACCAAATTACAGCACAATTTACAGCAATGTTAAAATCGTCAGAGAGAGAGAGAATAACCTTCAACCAACAACGTAAAAGGAGGGTAATGTGCAACGAAAGAAAGGATATTTAGCGCCAAGTACGTATGTTGAAATGTTTTTATGTAAAGAAAAAGTAGAATGCAACGTGGCCTCAATAACTGTTAGTTTGAGTAAAAACGTTAATCTGTTTTACTGAATTAAAACCTGTGGGTCTAGTGAAAAGGGGTACAAGTAACATTTATACCAGGACCAAAAGGTCACAACTCTATTGTACGACTTAAGCCCTTTTGCTCCTAGGTTAAATGCGACTTGCACCCCTTTTTACTAGAGCCACAGAAATAACTAATTTTCGTAACGCGACACTAGAGACATCTAGTGTGATGTGGCGACTCAACTCGCTACTTCTATAGTCAATATATGTATATGGGCAAAAAAAAATCTGTCAGTAAGGCCCCATTTAGACGGGGCCAGAACTCGTATGTATGCGATTTTTACAATGAAATGAAAATCGCATACGAGTTCTCGCCCTGTCAAAAATGTTTGCCCATACATATATTGACTATAGAAGTAGCGAGTTGAGTTGCCACATCGCATTAGATGTCTCTACTAGTGTCGCGTTACGAAAATTAATTATTTTGCATAACGCACATTTTGTTATTAGGTAATCGATTTCTCTCAGTCCCGCAAATTTAATCCCGCAGTAAGGATCCCGCAAAAATCATGCGGTTGTGGGATCCCGCGTTTGTGCGATTGGGTTCCCTAGTCGCTACGCATAGCGATTTGCATGTGTGTGGGACTGACATTCTCGCATATTCATAGAGTCTGTGCGGAAAGAGAATAGGCGTGGCGAAAAACGGAACTAAGCTAACCAGTATGGCCACAGAACAGAAAATACGGCACATACGGTACAAAAGCATTACAGCGCCCCCCAAAATGAATCCTATTCTCTTTCCGCACAGACTCTACGGACCACGATACATACAATACTAGCTTCCAAAAAATGTTCATCTCAGACCAGCAGGAGAGACTTTCGCTATGAATTATGGGTTAGTCAAACCGTTGGTTTCATAAAAAGTAGAGACTATGACTACAGAGAAGCACGGTCGCCCAGTAGACGCCTGTTCACTTAGCTTAAAAATATCTAAATTAACGGCGACAAGTGGATCGTAGGGGTAACATAGATCTCTACCAGCGGTAACCTATCGCAAACACTAAAAACCATTCACCGAATTTCATTTGGCCAAAAACTATTCGAATTATTATCGTTTGTCCGATGACAGGTTTCGTATTTTTTTCTGTTCACCATTTCACGTTTAGTAAAAGTTTCGTTTGTCCGAAAAACGTTTCCCATCTCATTCACTTGCCCTATGAATTGTTACGTATTTTGTTTCGTTGCCCATTTTTCATTTACCCAATGATACTTTTCGCACTGGATACGTTTAGACATATTTTCAGTTTACCTTTTAACGATATCCCAAGTTATTTCTCGGCAGACTTTCTCGAGAGAGATAAATGTTATTTTAGAAAAGAAAATTAGTTATTATTAGTTTTTTAGAGAAATGTCAGTAGGTTAGGTTGATTCATAAAAAAGTGGCCGTTTGGGGAAGTGACTTTCACAGAAAACTTATATAGGCAGAAGGACAAAGTGGGCTCGGGGGGCGAAGCCCCCCGCATTGAAAAAAAACCCAAAACAAAGGTTCAATTAGGTAAAAAAGTAGGTTAGGTTAGGTTTGAACTGCGTCCCCCAACAAAAACGAACTGCTACCAGAAAAATAGGTTAGGTTAGGTTTGAACTGCGTCCCTCAACAAAAACGAACTGCTACCAGAAAAATAGGTTAGGTTAGGTTTGAACTGCGTCCCCCAACAAAAACGAACTGCTAGGAAAAAAGTAGGTTAGGTCAGACATATTTAAATAAGTTTTCACTATCGCACTGTACTACTCAGTATTAGCTTTAATAATACACTATAACAAGTTTTATGTGGCGGGTAAGGTTATCTTTATCAAAGTACAAAGCGGGTAGATTCTTGCAGACTAGTTTGCCAGGTATAAAAATAAATAATTGTAATGCCAGCTGTACACATGTCGAATAGTTAAAAATCGTATCGTTACATCGGACAAATGAAATCAAAGTCAATCGAAAAAAGTCGAATGGTGAATAAATCGAAACGTTACTTCGGGTAACTGATATTACGGTGAAACGAGATTTAGGGCAAACCGTAATTTGTCGAATGATTAAAAAACCGAACCAATAAATGCCGAATCGTAATAATTCGAAATGAAAATTCGGACAAACGAAAAAAAATTGAAACGATATTTGTCGAATAGTTTTTGCCGAAACGAAATTCGGACTAACGTTTTTAGTGTTTCAGATAGGTAACCCTCTACCAGCCCCACTGTTTACACTCAAATACGTATATAATATTAAAAAGATTGTAATTCGTTTGTCAGATTAAACTGCTCAACCTTTGAAAAGTTAGAAGGAAATGTCAAAGGCAGAAAAAGAGATTTACATAAAGAAATGGTCTATATTTATAGTTTTCTGTCCTCCGACCGGAAAGTTGACGCTTTCCGGCCGCTGCGCTAAACGAAGTTGCCGCAATCAAACTCCGTCGAACAGAAAAATAGTATACACACCTTAGCCAGTAAATAAGAAAGCCTCAGATCACATAGGTATAATTATCGGCCGAGGTGAAGCCGAGGACATTTCTTACTTAAGTGACTATTACTATTTCTCAAAACCGTCCAAATGTTATATAGTCATTAGTCACTTATCTCCAGATAGCACACAGCCTTAGTAATACGCTTCTGTTCGCAATTTTTGGGAAAGCAACCCTAAAAAACTAGCTCAGATCTTTCTATACTTAGGTACAGCAGAGTCCATTAAAAATCAGGTTATATTCGGGCGTGATTTATTATGTTTTTATTCAGAATAAAAAATAGAAAATATGTAGCATGTCGTCAAACTTCTGCGAACGCTAGCCGGAGCAAAGGCTGCAAATACTTTGAAATAGAAAAGCCGATGGTTTTAAATTTTTGGCCAAAATATCCATGAGCCATAAAACTTTTGAGTCCTGGTTCATGGATCCAAATTTTATAAATTTGAATGTAGGTGCCTAATAATTGCTATTTTTCGAGTCTTTAAAAATTTCAGTACCTGCTGTACCACTGTTAGTGATATCCAAAATTTACTCGCACGGCAGTGCAATAGCCAAGTCCCTAACTTTATCGTCTAAAAATTGGGGCAATAGACATCTCACCTGTATCAATAGTCCGGTAGGGTCAGCAGAAACCTTACACTTTCGAATGTCCACACACTAGGTATTTTTCAAACCGCGGTGTTTCCTAACACCGTATACTTTCGTACTGTTAGCGAGATCGGGTTCACTTGTGGTCAGTATCTAACACTGCATTGGCAAAACGAAATCGCACAGGGAAGTAATGGATACTAGTAACATTTCTCAGCGACCACCCGGCTGAAATACACAATATTAATGACACTTTACACTTCAACACTTTGCTATACAAAAATATCGCGGTGCAACAGATTCGGACGATCGCTCGCGGCGGCACGGCTGTCAAACTCTAACCCGAAAAATACTGGCCAGCAATTAGCACGGCAGAAACTTTTTTTCGCAAACTTTTTGCCTGGAGCGTTTCGTAACAGGCCGGCGCACAAGTCATTGCACTGAAATCGGCCCAAATCTGCCACCGTGTGCCAACTTTGAGAAAAAAAATTTTCACCGCGTCAACTTTTCTCTAACTGCAGCGTTATGCAACGAAACAATCGGGTGTCGGTGCCGCCAAAACTTCTAACCTCAAAAAAATTTTTTCACGTTTCTGTCGCTCCGCGATATTTTTTGTTTGGTCGTCACGTGTTTACCTATTTTATTTGATCGGTAGCGAGTTTAGCGCGCGTGGGGGCGGCGCATGGCGTGACCGGTCGGGCCGGGGTCTCGCGCGATACTGCCGACTCCCGGCTATCTGGAGCGGCGATACAGTTTAAACGTCTTCGGACGTAGAACGTCTCCGGAGCGTCAGCGCGTAGGGTCAGAATACTCACGAGCTCGGCCTAGACTGGAGCCCAAGACACATGGCGCAACTGAAAAATAAAGCACATGCAACTGCAGTTACTTTTGCGTTTCAAGAGTACCTAGAATCTAGATGGATCGTTATCGTCTTGAAGAAAACTACTGAAAATTACATGTCAGTTCTGCAGCGGAAAAAAGTCATAATCTACCGTGTGGTCTGTAACCATTTTATGGTGGCCAACAGAACTATCTCTTTTAATTTAAGAGATCGCTGTACTCGCGCCGCAACTCGTCTCACGATGCTGCACAGTTGCGCTAAGTTTGCACCTGTACCTCTAGCACAACTGTGACACGCGACTCTTTGTCGCGCGACAAATACTACCTATCTCTCGCCACCCAATATAGAGTGACAGTGACAGGTCATACTCAGGCGCGCGACACCCTTATGACCACCCATGGGTACGAACCAGACGCAAACTGACCAGGTTAAAGCATTGTAGTTTTATTCTTATTGTAACACAGGTCCACACAAGTGTAAACGTATAATATTGTAAGTAATGTAATATGAAATTCGCCGCGAATTCTGCATGTGGATAGCACTACGAACATTATTGTAATGCTCGTAGTGCCGTCCGTCCACGTAGAATTCGCGTTACATTACATAGTATAGGTATACGTTACACTCGTCTGGACCTGGCTTTATATCGGCGTGATAGATTACTATAAAATATCACATTATATAATGGGAAGGCATATCGTCGATTTTTTTTCCTATTACAGTATAAAGAATTATAAATTATAAAAATATAAAATTCAAAAATAGTACCTACCTACATTATAAACATAATAAAGTTCAGTTATTTAAGTTTATATTATCTTTTATTTTTAAATTGAATAAATATTTAGAAAAAACTAAAAAAAACTTAATGAAAAGACCCAAATTCTATAAATGTTCTTTTTCTACTCCTGTACTGTTATCTGTCTTTTACTTGGTCACGAACACTAATATAAGAACATATATAATATGAGTTCAGAGAAGTCTATACTCTATTCCCCATAACAGCACTAGTGTCGTTATAGCCACTTTACGTTATTGCTAGCAACCACAGACTTCTAAATCTAGGTTAAACTGAGGTCAAGGATTAAGCGCTCAATTTTAACTTTACGGTAAAAATGCACAACTACCAACTTAACAAACAATTAAAATCCTACGGCTTTTAAGAAAAACAAAACTTTCTGAACTAAATTCATTGATGCCAACATAAAAACAAAAGTATTTTTAATATATTCACTGCGTGTCAACTTCATTTAAAAAATAAAAAGTTTACCATAGACACATACTGACAGTCATACGTCATATTTGCCTTCTTTGCAGGTTATGCCTTGTTTGTATTTTATAATTTTAAAACCTGTCGTAGAAAAAGTATTGTATGCAACGTTGTATAATTAAGTCACCTTCTTATACAACTGTTGCATAAAATACTATTATTTTAAAACACCAATCGTATTTTAGCTGTTCATATTATAATTTTTATTTAACAAATGCGGATACAGCCTTGGCTGTGGGCTACCGCGCCCCTAAAGTAGGGTGATTCATATTTTGTCGATTTTTTTCAGTCTCAACTCTTTATGCACTCTAGCGCATGAATTCCTGTTTTTTTTAGATTTATTATCTATTCAAGTTTTAGGGGTTGCTACCGCTTAGTGAAAGCCTGTCCAAAATAAGGTCATAATTCTGTTCTCATTCATTACATATACTTTTAAATTGTTAACAGAACCATTGTTTTATCCTAGTTCCTTCCTTTTATTCCTTATTATTATTTATTCCTTTGTTTTATTAGATAAATGTAACAATTTATATATTTGTCAACTGTATTTTTTTAGTCTTAAGAAAAAAAGCCATTTACTAATTTTTCTTTACATTTTGGTTTGTAATAAATTATTGTTAATTGTGTCTAATTTACGAATAATAAAAAAAAACAGATTTTTTTAATGTTTTTTTCGAACTTTACCTTCAGCGGTAGCGACCTCAAAACTTGAATAAAAAATCCAAAAAAAAACAGGGATGTTTATTCATGCCCGAGAATGAAATAAAGGGTTGAGAACTTGAGATGCAAGAAATCAAAATATGAATCACCCTACCCGAGATAGATACGATGACAAGTCTTACTTGTAGTCAAACAATTCTTAGTTTTTGCAATCACTCATTGCAATAAAATAATAGTATATATCACGCAAATTATTTATACTTTGTGATGTGATATCTAACCAAAAATCACAAACTGTGATTTTTTATTAGTTAGCTGCAAAATTACATAATGTGATAAATTGTTTTAAATAAGTTTTACGTCTATTATATAACTTTCATAAGTTCTGTTTTCTATTCATCCATCTATACTATATAGGTATAATAAAATCGTAAAAAGACTATTTGTACACTAAAGCCTTTCCATACACTAAACCTCTTTCCAAAAAAGGAATGTTCAAAATATGTAATAATTTTTGGTAATGGTAATTTTTGGCAATCGTAGATAATTTTCGGAATTTTTGTCTGTTTGTTGATTTGTCTGTTTGTTAGCTCACGCATCACGCGGTAACTACCGAACCGATTTTCAGATTATGATTAGATAGATTATGATCCCGGTTAACACGTACGGTTACCCAACTTAGACGAAGTAAAAAAAAAACGGTCAAGTGCGAGTCGGACTCGCGCACCGAGGGTTCCGTACCTCATAAGTAGATACGTGAATAGTTCAAGAACAACTGTATGGCGGTTAGCTTAGTAGGAGCAAATAAGTATGGGTTACGATTTTTGAAAATTTCTAAAAAACGATACACTTCAGGAAAACCGTTTTATTTTCTTGTAATATTTAGGATGATATTAATAATTGGTAGTTATTGTTATTAGAGATTTTTCTGTTCAATAACTTCGAAGATAATAGGGGGGAATGGTAATTTTTTGAACGTTTTTGGTCATAAATCAAGAAGTAAAAAATTAACAAAAAAGTTTAAAATGGCTTTGGAATCTACAAATTAAGCCCTTTCATTTGATATCCCACTCGATATAATAGCTCTACTTTTGTTTTTCCACATCCCATTTTTTTTTAAAGAGTAAAAAAGGTATAAGATTTTTTTTTCTATCCAATAGGCTCGAGTTAGCGACTTTAAACACTATTCCAAATTTCAAGTCGATAGGATCAGTGGATCCTGAGATATCTTGCTGTGACAGACGGAGAGACAGACAGAGTCGCACCATAAGGGTTCCTTTTTTACCATTTTGGTACGGAACCCTAAAAAGATATATTTAACTTATTTCACCTCCGTGAAGTGTGAGCGGGTCCGCTAGTTGATTAACACTTTCGCAACCAAAATTTCGTAGCGCTACGCTTGTAGCATAACATGGGGAAACCCATATGAAGCGAAAATTTGCTACGTGTCTACCGCCCGCGGAGCGGGTTCCCGGTGTTGAATGTGTTAATACAGGCTGGAAAAAATCTATGGGCCCTGGAGGGGAAGTACCTTAAATCATTTATTTAGCTCATTTTACTGAAAGGAAATATTCCTTTATTTAAAAAAAAAAAACAAAACTGCATTAAAAGATTTTCTGAAATGCGCTTGTCTCACCCGGGAATCGAACCAGCTAAAAATTCAAAAAATAAGCACTCACAATTTTATTCTACTAATCGATAGGATCTCTCTAGTAAACATTTAGGTCTTACAAGTAAAAAAGATCGTAAAATCTATCATTAATTTTATTCTACCATTAATTCCAATAAGGCCAAGAAAATTAAAAAAAATCTGTGAATGCAGTTTTGTTTTTTTTTAAAGATAAAGGAATGTTTCCTTATAGTAAAATGAGCTAACTAAAGGATTTATTTGATTGAATTCCTCTGTGTGTCTGTTCTGCGAATATTACTAAAATATATAAAATAATTTTTAAGGAATTTTATAATATATTATTCGCGCGCCGCGCGTTCCGAGCTCTTTACAGCGTTTGTGGTCGCGGGGTAAGGTTAAGGCCAAGACGAGCGTAATTTTTTGAGTTGTGAGTCGAGTAATTTCGGTTTCATAATTTCTGCTACATTCGATTTCATACAAAATTTTTTGGTTCACGCGATGACCCAAAATGACTTGCCAAAGCGTGTTGTTGAGAATTTCTGCAGCTGAAATTACGCAACACAGTTCACAAAACTACTATACGGTCGTCTGGCTTCACCCCAAGAGTTTTTCCGTTAAAACGAAGTATCAATGAAAAAAAAAATTGAAAAAAATGAAATGACTTTAAAAGGGATTAAACAAAATGTTCAATATTACGATGTTAACTACCCAGCCCTCGGTGTGACTTTCTACAGACAACCATCATCATCATCATTTCAGCCTGGCACCTATGTTCGGCAGTGGACGTCACTGCTGAACATAGGTGACCCCCAAAACCTTCCGCAAACGAGCGGTCGCACGCATTTTGCCTCCGTCGCCTTTGGGCAACCTTAACCAGGTCGTTAGACCATCTTGACAAACAACCTACTATTTACAATTATCTGCTTTGCCTTACGGTTGACTAGTAGAAAATATCCTACGGTATTAAGGCGCGGTAGGACCTGGCTCGCATTTCACATACAAATTAGGGTCGGGCGGAATGCAGATTATTGCAGATTATCTTCGATTTCTAACATAAAAGTATACGTTATCAACCCAAACATGAGAGGATGCCCTGCATGACTGTGAAATCATGATTGTCAGGTATTAATTTTGTCAGAAAAGGTAACTGGTGATGAACAAAATGAAAAAAAATGAAAAAAATACTTTATTTTATAGTGTTTTCGCGCTACTTTTCTATCGAGCGAAGTGTTCGCTATCGTGTTCTAAGTGAGAGGAAGCCCTAGATACAGTTCTGAATATTATTATATATGTTTTACAGTGACCTAAGAGTCAAATAAGTGCTCTAAAAATGATTTGGAAACTAGGCTTCCGTGCCCGATTCTGGTCTCACCTCGCCTTAAGTGCGCCTTTCGTGCGAAAAGGTTTTTCCAAAGTATAAGTGTAATCATTACATAGTATTTAAAACAAAGTCGCTTCCCGCTGTCTGTCCCTATGTGTGCTTAGATCTTTAAAACTATGCAACGGATTAAGATGCGGTTTTTAGGGTTCCGTAGCGAAAATGGCTAAAAAGGAACCCTTATAGTTTCGTCATGTCCGTCCGTCCGTCCGTCCGTATGTCACAGGCATTTTACTCAAAAACTACAAGACGTATACTGATTAAATTTGGAATATAGATGTCTTGTAGATGCCGCTACTAAGTTTGGTAGTTAAATAATAAAAATAAAGAAATCTAGGGGGAGCACTCCATACATGTAACAGAAGCTAAAAATTTTTTTTTTCAGCAATTTTCAACGTGAGGTACATAGTTCGATAGTTCTTTTAAAAACATTATAAGGCTTTTATGTACGTTTTTTTGATTAAGTGAATACTTTCGGAAATAATCGCTCCGAAAGTTGCATAAATTGTATCCCCCCCCCCCCTTTAACTTTTAAACCGTAAGTCCAAAAAATATGAAAAAAATCAGGAAGGTAACGCTTAATAAATACATTCAATGAAAATTATTTTGAATAGTAAGGAATAAACCGTTTTGAAGTTATTGCTGAAAAACTTCCCAACCAAAAGGTTTTAAGTGCCATTGATTTACACGGCATTTAAGACTTTTTGTCAGTTGTTTATTTTTAGCTTTATTTTTATCTGTAGCACATTTCCTTATAGATACGGCTATGGAACCCTACACTGAGCATGATCCGACATGCTCTTGACCAGTTATTTAATAGATAGAGCGATTCAAGAGGAAGGTTTATATGTATAAATACATGCATTTAGTATCAGCATTGCACCCGTACGAAACCAGGGCGGGTCGCTAGTAAATAAATAAAAATAAATAAATAAATAAATATTAGGGGACAATCTTACACAAATCGAACTAGCCCCATAGTAAGCTCAATAAGGCTTGTGTTATGGATACTAGACGACGATAGTAAAGAATAAGAATAATAAAATGTACTCACTTAAACATATCATTTACAATCAATGGCAATCTGGGGGCACGGCAGTGCCCCCGCCAAGTCGAGCGCGAAGCAAACACTGCCGTACCATCACCATCCTTTACTTGAACCATTTCGCCGCATTTTCAGGCCCCTATTTGAGAACCTCTGGACAAGACCAGAACGCAGAAATTTTCGTCATCCAATAAGCTATAATCACACACTTAAAATCCAAAATTTCAAGTCTGTAGGTCATTTAGTTCCGAAGTTAAGCGAAAGCAAAGTTTCGCATTTATGACACTCACTCACTCACTCACTCACTCACTCACTCACTCACTCACTCATGATCATCAGAATAGAACTCGTACTTCCCATAAACTCAGAGAGCTGAAATTTGGTACAGAGTTAGGGTTTAATGGCCACATAAAGGGAAAACTATAAAAACTAGGATAATCGAAGATCTGGAGTACCTGGTGACCCTGATTAGAAAACACAAGAGCCCAACCAAAAATAAAAAGAAAAAACTGTGTCAAATAAAAAATCTAATAAAATAAATCAATATGCCCACGTTTCTACAAAAAGAAGTGAAATCCCACCAAAAACATTCTGTAAAAAACTAGCCAAGTCTCGATGGAGCTGCTTGTTTATCTCTAAAAAGTAATGAAATCTAGACAAAGTCGTGCCAAGTCTATGGTTCCTTACTGCGATTTCTTTATTATTATAGTTAATGTTGTGTGACTTGGCCGTTGAACATTCTTTATATTTATACGTTAGTGCAGGGGTTCCCAATCTTTTTCAGCCCGCGGCGCCCTTACAAGGTTCGTACTTCGTCACGGCGCCCTACCCTAGTTAGCTATTTGAAATAGATATAATGGAATAGATATAAGGATCGACTCGCGGCGCCCCTCTACACTTTCCGCGGCGCCCCAGGGCGCCGCGGCGCACAGTTTGGGAACCCCTGCGTTAGTGGGTACAAGTCAATTTGCGTTCACGTAATTAAATTATACGTTAGTGGGCACAATCAACAACAGCCTAAAATGAGACACTAGCGTCCAATTACCAATACCAGTATGGGCTATTATCTCGCTTAACAAACATAGGTAGTTACAACAGATAACATTACGTGTAAACAAAATTGACTTGTACCCACTAACGTATAAAGAATGTTCAACGGCCAAGTCACACAACATTAACTATAATAATAAAGAAATCGCAGTAAGGAACCTTAGACTTGGCACGACTTTGTCTATATTTCATTACTTTTTAGAGATAAACAAGCAGCTCCATCGAGACTTGGCTAGTTTTTTACAGAATGTTTTTGGTGGGATAATCTTAACAAAAAACCGTTGGGTTTGTTGTAGTGTTACCAGGTTTGGGCCTCTGCCTCTCGAACTAGGACAAAGCCTGAGGGTCGAAGGTCAGTGATTCCTTCGTATTGTTACATCTGTACCTGTAATAGAACTGTTTGTCGCGATAAATGCTGCTTAAACATTCGATATAACGCGTACAAAATTATCCCATGAAATTAAAAAAAAATGAAAGAACATCTTTGTCGAGGCTGACTCACAAAGGGTTCTAACGCCGTAGGAAGAACTTGGTAGGTATCTGGGCGTTTTCAAAACAAATCTCGAGGCATCTACTTTCTCAGAAGCCTTAGTACTTTCAACCATATACATGAAAAACGTGTCCCACATTTAGTTTTCCATTACGTCACTTTTTTGTACCTTAGCACAGTTTAAGGACTAACAGTAGTCCGCCTATGACAGGAACTGCGCTGTCATGCCAGGGTTGTCGCAACATCAAAAACAACGAAGTAGGTTAAATATCGTCGCTGGAAAGCAATAATGCTGTAACCCTCAAAAAGTAAACTTTTCACTAGAGCCAAAAAACGTTTGCATTTTTTTAGAAAAATTCATAACTCTCAAACAAAAAGAGATTATTAAACCCCGTTTGGTAGACTCGTTGTAAAAAAATCGAAGTTTATAATTTTGGTGGTAGAATTACTGTAAACTTGTTTTTAATATGACTTTTGTCGTTTACAGCATTTTGATATTTCTAATCATGGCACGCAATAATGCTGTAACCTACAAATTTTTTGTATGGAAACAATATTTTTACCAAATCTCACAGTCGTTTTAAAATGCTGTAAGTCTAAAAAGTGGTTCGTAATACAATTTTTGGGAGATGAAAACTTAAATTGACAAGCTTTTTGTACTGCAATGTTGCTGTAACTGAATGAATGAAAGGAAACAGGTATGAATGAAGCAGTGTAAGTGCGAATGGTAGTTTATGTCAATCCATTTTAAAATGTCAGTGGTAAATAATTGTTGATCTGTAGTAATAATATTTTCTGAACTACATTAATTAATATGCCACACATACATATCTTTAAGCTTAAAATGTTATGTTTTGGCTATTAAAAAGTTATCATTAAGTATTGTTATATTTGTGTTGTTGGACTGTATGTATGTAGATGCAGCAGCACTATGTAATCGCGTAAACTAATTTTTATCATTTGGTTTGGACGATGATTGAGAACGGAAGTATGGTATTTATCAGGCTATAAGTACACAGTATTAAAAAAAACTTATTTTTTTTACAAAATAAAGAAATCGAAAGACGTATCAGAAACGCCTGGAGGAGCTTGTGGTTGATGAAAACACTAATAGTGGGAAACCCCTTATATCCCTGAAATGTAAGCTCATGGAGATTTGGTGCATTCTACCCATTCTGACTTATGGCGCCCAGTTAAGGTCTAGGAGGACTTCAGAGGTAGAGGAAAGTATTAGAAGAGAGGCTCATGCACAGCAGTGAGACACTAAATCTAGTTAAAACAATCGTTGTTTTAAGGTTGACGTGTCATTTTATTAAAAAAAAATGTTATTATTTATCTAATCGATAAATATATTCAATTCAATTCAAAAAATAATATAGATTGTTTTACAGAACAGTTATGATACACGTATAGTTTACATGCATTAAAGTTTAAACGGAAAAATAATTAACGTGTTTTTCTTTTAAAGTAGGTTATGTTTATATTACCTCTATAATCTAAAGGGAGCTTTGCAAACATTTATATTTAATTTAAATCATGATTAAATCTTTTAAAACACGAAAACTAGCAAACTACAAATAAAATCGACCCTCAATACTATATACATACAAACTAACTATATATTTTAAAATGTATTTACTGTCATTATTCATTTATTACTGTATCTTTAAAATGCTGTACACCATAGTTTATTCACAACATCTCCCGACAAAATGCTGTAAATGACAAAAATTAGTCAAAAGTTGAAATTTACGGAAAGCAAAAATGCGGTACGTGATGACGGAGAACTAATTGCGGAAACCATTTTGCTGTAAACCACAACGCAGTTGAAAACACGGGATTTTATGCGGGTTACAGCGTTTTTTCATTCCGTGATTACAAATTTAGGTGAAAAAAAAATGCTGTATACATTTTATTTATCATCACAGACAAATAATAACTATACCAGCCGACGCAGAAAAAAAAACTGAATAAGATTATGCAAAAAAAGCATTTTCGATGGTGGTGCGGGTTACAGCATTATTGCTTTCCAGCGACGAATGTACAATTATATTTATCAATATTATTACCATAAACACATCATTTACTGATAAATATGAAAACGGAATTATGGAATGAAAATAACGACTGAGTGAAAGGGATTTTATGAACATGACAGCTCAGCGAAATAAGTTACTGTCACAATCAATTATTCTCTGTGAAATAAATTAAGTTTTAACATGAAAACATTAACCCTACTCATCCAAATAAATAAGACACACTGCTGTTACATTTGCGAATCAAATTTTAACATATCGCAAATCATTTTAGCTACTAATTTTATGAAACACAAAAATCTCAAAGATGTAAAATCCTAACCCTATCGCTGTTCTATAGTCGGGTAAAAAATATCCAATAACTTTCGGATATATAGATCTAAAAAAAACCGGACAAGAGCGAGTTAGACTCGCGTGGAGAGGTACGTTCAAAAAAAATAAAAAAATATACTTTATTGCATTTTCACAGTGAGCCCTTTCATTTAACACACGATATAGTTCGCTAACTTTTTATTTTATTTTCTAGGTAACCCCCCAAAAGTGGCCTCCATGATTGAAATTCATATAATTTCGTGACATGTCCGTGTTTGGGTCATTAACCTTAATACACGTACCAAATTTCAACTCAATCGGACGTACTTTCGGAGCAAATTAGCTGTGACAGACAGACAGACACACGAGTGATCCTATAAGGGTTCCGTTTTTTCCTTTCGAGGTACGGAACCCTAAACAAAAATGTTGACATGATAAGATAAAGAAAGCATAAATCTGTGAATAAACATCCAATAATAACTTTTGGTTCAAATAGTGATTTTTATACAAAAGTCATTAACGTACAGACTTACTTCAGTACAATTTAACAATAGTGTGGGGAATGGTATTTTTTTAAACGTTTTTTGTCTTAAATCAAAAACTACTTGTCTAAGAAAAAAAATAAAAACGGTATTGGAATCTTCATATTAAGCCCTTTTATTTGATATCCCACTCAATATATTAGCGTAACTTTTGATTTTCGACATGCCTTTTAAAAAAAAAGTAAAGAAGGTATAAGATTTTTTTTTTGTCCCATAGGCTCGGACTAGCGGTTTTTAACACTATTCCAAATTTCAAGTCGATAGCATCAGTAGATCCTGAGATATCTTGCTGTGACAGACGGACAGACAGACAGACAGAGTCGCACCATAAGGGTTCCTTTTTTACCATTTTGGTACGGAACCCTAATAGGTATTCATCTTGATGAAGACTCAAACATTGGAACCTTACCTCTATTTCTTTAGATCACATTCATTTTCGTTCCATTTTTTAAACAAGTCTTTTGTGGGTATGACTAGCCCCATCTATCCGTAACCAGCCACACACAACTTGTGATATCAATGAACCGCCGCAAGGGTGCGCTTTTCTCTTAACTTGAGTATGGTATTTTTACCCGACTGCGGCGAAGCCCAAAGGAGGGTTATGTGTTTAACCTGTATGTATGTATGTATGTCCGTTCCTGTGTCCGCTCGTAACTACTCAACGGCACATCCGATTTGGATAAATGATACATCATTAGATTCGTTTTGATGGTGCGAGTGTCACTGGATATAAGTTCGTTAAAATAAACAAAATGGCGGATTTTATGTAGTTTCAAAATGCACCGCGGTCGGGTTTTTTTTAGTAAAAATGTGGTTATTTACGAAAGATTTTGAAGAAGGAAGAATATAGAATACATTTAATGGTTTCATTCATTCATTTCATTCAGTGAATAATGTGGAATATTTTTTATTGTAATTAAATCATCAAAATATACTCTCGAAGAGCGCTCTTACCCTGTTCCAGAGATTTTATCATTTTATCGTATTACTAACGCCATCTATGGACAACGGTAAGTATCTATAATAAGGCGGAAATTCACTTATGGTGCGTACACACCAAGCCAACGAACGCCAACTAATGGGTTTCGCCGGCCTTCGTTGGCCCAGTGTGGACGATTTAGCAAACGCCAACGAGCGTTCGATCATCGTTCGTTGGCGTGTGCCAGCAATTCGCAGCGTGACGTATCATTTGACCTGCGTACACACCAAGCCAACGAACGCCAACGTAGGTTCGTCGGCGTTAGCTACCGCACGCACGTTAGTTGGGTGCGTTCAATGCGTTCTTTGGATGCACCTTCAATAATCAACGAATGTGAGGCATCAGTCGAATCAAATCAATCAACAAAAATATGTCGTCGCTACCTCACTCTTTGTTTTTCTACATTGGTTATGTTTTGAGTACAAAATATCTTTTTAGGTTAAAAGTCTACAAAAACTTTCGTTCGTTGGCCTTCGGGCATCCGTCCACACCGCGTTAAGTTTGCTTCAAATCCTTTGATGTTGCCGCCGCGCTGCAGAACGCTGGCTGGCACACACCAACGAACGATCGTTGGCGTTTGTTAAACCGTCCAGACACGGCCAAGGAAGGCCAACGAAACCCATTCGTTGGCGTTCGTTGGTCTGGTGTGTACGCAGTTGACCGAGAACCAACGAACGTGCGATAGCCAACGCCGAAGAACCTTCATTGGCGTTCGTTGGCTTGGTGTGTACGCAGCATTACAGAACGTGTCATATTCACTGAAACTATTAAGGTGGGTTTAGACCAAACGAATCCCCCCAACCAAACTCTTTCTCCACTCTACCCCACTCTACCAAATTCTTTGTGTACACACAAAGAATTTGGTAGAGTGGGGTTAGAATGTGTTAGAATTCGTTTGGTCTAAACCCACCTTTACATTACAAACAAAAATAAAATAAGTGATTTTTTTTTAAGCTGTCCACCATTTTAGAACATTAGCTAGAAAAAACAAATAAAATTATGTGATTGACATTCGATACTCTATTCCAATCGATTAGGTTATTCAATTTACCGGTATTGATGAAACGTAGAGTTGCACTAGAACATTTGACATATAATTTCATTCGTTCAATTATAAAATGGCGTCAACTGTTGCGAGGGTCAGGCATCACCGGTGTGTACGTCATTTTTTAGTTTTGTAAGTAGTTTACTTACCTGGTTAACCACGAGTCGTAGTTTTATTTAAGTAAATATGTGTTAATTGTGATGTTAAAGAAATCAATTCAGCTTATACAACCAATTTTATACCGTAATTCTTTTAATACGTGCAATTTTTGTACTGTACGTTTGTTTTCTCATAATAAAGTGCATTTTAGAAAAATGAAGGTTAGTTTCTAGGGCCTCTTTATTAATATACCCGTTTTAATTTGTATTCTGGAATCCGTTGCATATACCTGTTATATGCCTAATTTATTTTCAAAGACAACGCCCTTCCCTCGACTTTATTGATCAGTACAGGGGTTCTCGAAATGTGCTCCGCGCCGCGGCGCCCTGGTGCGCCTTAGAAAGTAAAGAGGGGCACCGTGAGTCGATCCTCTATCATTATCTAAATCCACAAATATCCGCGGGTACCTAAAAATCAACAATACCTATTTTGAGCGAACTAGGGTAGGGCGCCGTGACGAAGTACTAAACTTGTAAGTGCACCTCAGTGATTGGGAACCCCTGGATTAGTATCTAGTATGCAGTTTTATTTGGAGATATAGACGTGCCTGGCTCTTCGGATATTGACTCGGATACCCTTAACTTTTTCAAGAGCAATAACTTTAGCGACAGCGAGTTTGACATCAAACAATGCACAGAAAATGAAGTTTTAAGAATTATAAATGACATACGCACTGGGGCGTCGGGCTTTGACGGCTTAACAATTCAAATGGTACGGATGACCTTGCCCACTACCTTGGTGATTATTACATATATGGCAAACAAATCAATTGCAACCAGCGTCTGTCCAGAGAATTGGAAGTGTGCCCGCGTTAAACCTATCGCCAAGGGAAGAGCCCTTGAATATGTGAAATAGATAAGTTCAAGGATCTACGGCCGATTAGCATTTTGCCTATCCTATCTAAAATAGTGGAAAGAGTAATATGCACGCAGCTCACGAAATACTTGGAAAATGAAAGAATCCTCCCAGCAACGCAATCCGGGTTCCGCAGCGGGCACGGCACCGCGACTGCTCTGGCGCACGTTGCTGATGACGTGCTGGCCGCCTCCGACGATGGCTGCGGCACCATCCTTGTACTGTTGGATTTCTCACGTGCCTTTGACTGTCTTAATCCTGATTTGCTACTGGCTAAAATGGTTGGTTTAAATCATATCTGAAAAATAGGACCCAGTACGTAGAAATTGAGAACGACAACGGAGAAGTCAGGAAATCGCAAGTTAAGACACTCAAGAGGGGCACACCACAGGTATTGATTCTGTGTCTGATTTTGTTCATTTTATTTACTGCCGATCTCCTAAACAATGTTAAGAGTTGTAAAGTGCATTTGTATGCTGATGACACCCAAGTTTACTACTCTTTCAGAAGTACTGATACAAAATTGGCGGAAGGTTTGATAAATGCAGATTTAGATGTAATATCGCAGTGGTCAAACAGAAATACCCTTGTTTTCAACCCCTCGAAAACGAAGTATATAGTATTAGGTACTGCTTCACAGTGCATGAAAATTAAAAGTAATCACCCGTTTATTACAGTAGATCAGCAAAAAATCGAAGAAGTTCAGATAGCGAAAAATTTAGGCGTTCTACTGGACAGTGCACTTCGTTTTACCGAACACGTTAGCACTAAATTAAGAAATGCGTATTTTAGATTAAAAACCCTTTACAGTATGAGAGAGCATTTATCAGTCAAAGTACGAAAAATACTAGTGGAAGCTCTAGTACTCTCTCACTTTAACTATTGCGATATAGTGTACGGGCCCAGATTACATGCAAAAACAGCTCGGGCTATTCAACGAGTACAGAACGCCTGTGTCAGATTTTGCTATAATGTGCCAAAGCGCGCGCATATTACCCCATTTCTCAACGATAACGAAACCCTGAAAATGGCATTGCGAAGAGACCTTCACCTAGCCACTCAGGTTTCAAAACAATACAAACGCGAAGACCGGAATACCTGTTTGAGAAACTGAAGTGGCCTGAAAATAGTGCGCAGCGAGGCGTCAGAAGTATGCACGCAAACAAATTAATTTTGCCCAAACATAGATCCGTAGGGTTCCGCGTAAGCTTCGCTTTCGTGCATCGAAAATCTGGAACGATCTGCCACCTCCTCTACATTCTAACATGTCGCTTCCAACCTTCAAAAAGTAACCTACGGAAAGTATTACTTAACAAGCAACTTAGTGAGTAATATTGTAAACCTTAATTATATAGTTTTCTATGACTTTATCCCACACGATACTCTAAGGCTGAATTTAAAAATGTATTTTTTTTTTGAGCTAGCAAAATGTATTGTTTTTTTTTTTAATATTTTTAATTTTCTTAATTTGACACTCTACACATTATTTATTTATTATAACTAGAGAAATTGAAAATTGAATTCAATAATTTTTATCTATCTATTGTTAGCAGTGAGAATAATGTTCAGTCTTAATTATTAAGTTTAGTGTTTGCTGTGAGTCGGGTGCAGGCTGAAAAACAGTGCTGTGCAGCTAAGCTCACAGCATATGCTGAGACCTGTGCCTGTTGCCACTAATAAAGTCGCATTTTAAATTGTATTTTGTGCCTGCCTTCAGTGTAACTTTTTTCTCTGTTTTGTAAAATCATTTATTGCTACAATGATTTTTTATTTTATTTTTATATTGTAAATAGTAAAGTGTTTACTAGCAAAGTGATTATAAAACTTATACGGTCAACTCCAAACCTAAAATGTGTACACATTTAATTGGTTTGTTTCAGAACCGCCTGTGCCCAAAATAGCGCATTACCAGATTATTAGATTTAACAAAAAAAAACACCAGATTCTTGATTTGTCAGTTTCCTATCTTACCACATTTCAGTTACACTAGATTATAGAATCGTAGGATGCTCAAGAAACTACATAATTTTGTACTAAGTTTTATTTAGGGAACCTGATATACAGGAAATCTGATAAATCGAGAATCTGGTATTTTGAAAAATATGGTATACTAGGAATGCGGTATTTTCATTACAAGGGTTCAACCACTGATTTGTTGTGTTGATTGTTAGGGATTAGTCAAATTCGGCACAAGATGCATCTTGAAATTTGAGGTTTCCCTTTTACTTAACAACTAAGAAGCTGTGCGCTGTACCTTAAAGAAAATGGTTAATACTTTAAATGTTTGTTGATTTCTCTTTCATGTAGTGCCTCTAGTACGACATTCTAAATCATATGCTGAATTTCAGATCGGCACACACGATGGCGTGTTCCACTGCGACGAAGTCCTGGCATGCTTCATGCTCAAACAGCTGCCGCAATTTAAAGATGCAGAGATTGTACGGACTAGAGATATGGAGAAACTCAAGACCTGCGATATTGTGGTTGACGTAGGTGCAGTGTTTGACCATGAGACGAAGCGGTATGATCATCACCAGAGAGAGTTCAATGAGACATTGAGCTCTTTAAAACCAGAGCTAGGTGATAAATATAAAATCAAGTAAGTTTTTGTTTAATATTTATTATCTTATGTTATATCCGTTTTTAGCCCTAACAAACACTCATATTAACAGTAATACTGTGTGCTATGATATATCCTAAGATTTTACAGCAAAACCTATATGTACCAACTCTTTACCTTCTCAATCCTATGTTACGAGATAAGTGGTATGGTCAACGTAAATGATCACTTTAGTACCCCCCCTAAAAATATGAGCAGTTACTTTTGATACTGACTGTACAAGCTCGGAATAGCTTTTAAAGTAACAAATAATTCCAAATATTATTATTTGTAATTATTGCCTCGAAAATTAATTTCATGATTAATTTGTTTCAGATTGAGCTCGGCAGGTCTAGTATACGCATACTATGGTGAAGATGTAATACAAACTGTAGCTCCTAAAGAAGTCCCGCTACAGCCAGAAGATCTTAGAATAATTTACAAAAAAGTTTACGAAAACTTCATTGAAGAAATAGATGCTATTGATAATGGTGTGCCGATGACTACTGAAGAACCGAAGTACAAAATACACACTCACTTAAGTCGTAGAGTGGGCCGATTAAATCCAGAATGGAATTCTAGTGCAACAGTTGACCTAGACACAGTATTTAAGAAGGCCATGAACCTTGTTAGTGAGGAATTTCTTTACACCACCAATTATTTCATATCAGTTTGGCTGCCTGCAAGAGATTATGTGAAATCTGCATTGGAAGAAAGATTTGAGATTCACAAATCTGGACAGATTTTGGAGTTTAGAGAAAGGTACACAATTATTTTCTTTCTTTCAATTTTATAGTTATTTCTATTTTTCAAAACACTTAAAGAAGTATGTGATTAGGTAATCACCATGTGGGATTATCGCAAGGAAGAGAGACAGGTACAGTCAAGGAATTTAATTTCCAACCCACCTAACGTCCAATATCGTGTAGCATACTGTCATCATAAGAGCTAGCTAGAGTACGACGTTACTTTGACATATCCACGCATTGTTTTGTGTCAGTAACTGGGTAACAGATTAACAACGTTGACATGGTGAACTGAAATTTGGAACGTCAAGGCACTACCAAAAAAGGACGACAACCGCGGAATCGAAATTTGAAGAAAGTTCATCTTTCTCGCTCTTGCAATATTCGAATGAAAGGAACGCAGATAACGAAATTTAGATTATCGACGTTTGTGGTAGACTTTCCGGAGTCTGGATTCGGAATTATTTTAAAATTTTCTCGATTGACACTGACACCAACTGACACGTATTCGTAATTAGATGAGCAAATGACTTTGCAAAGAGGTTATCTGTAATGTGCAGTGATAAATAATACGTATTGACATTTAAATACAATTACTGAAATAGAAATTTCGACCTTAATGCATCGTGAATTCTCAGCAACATTTCAATGAAACGGGTAGGAAATTAAATTCCTTCACTGTACCAGATTATGGTGAGCCAGCCCACCCCTAGTCGGCTTTCGAAACTTGTCTCCTCCATTTTGCTCTGTCTTCAACATCTTTTCATACCAGATACTCAGTCGTGCAATCAAAATCATATTGATGTTCTTAATGTTAATATTCATTTAATTTATTATCTTGTATCTTAACATTTCACAACTCAACCCCGCTTAGTAGGTGCTTGTAACTTTTGCTCAGATGCCGGCCGGTTTTGCGTTGCCCATTTTTGGCCTCACAAACCCACCTAGCGAGCTCTGTAGGTTTTATGGGGTATTATTATTTAATTTAATCAGGCAGGCAGTTGGGACAATTGTTGTGTGGTCATGAAAGTGTTAATATTATTTATGCCACACCTGGCCATAAAGTGGCTTTTTCCGCACGCTGCGCGTACGAAAAAAGCTGCTTTCTGGCCAAGTGTAGACATAAAATAATGTACACAACACGGGAGGTAATAAAAAAAGCCCACGATCGCATATACATCTGCGATCTCGGCCTTTCTTTGTTTTACCACCCTAGTTGTGTAATGTACTATTTTATCAAAAATGTGTCAATAGACAGTCTTTATTTAGAAATACTATAATTTTATATATATGATATGGATAGTTTATGGGTTTAAACTAAGGATTAACCCTATGACCGCCACAGACGGCCACAGCCGCCAACGGAAATTCGTGACCGTCACGCCAATGACGGCCCTGGCCGTCAACGTTTTTTTAATGAAGGTTTTCATTAAAAAAACAGCCCACTTTTATGTTGGCATTATTTCTTTACCCATCTTTATTTTACCCCTGTGGCGTCAGTGGCACGGCGTATTGCTTCGCCCTTGAGCGTTCAAAAGGTTAAAGTACTACAAGTAGTAAAATTATAATTAAAATATTTAAGATATAAATTACAAACTTCAATACCTTTTGATGTATAAACAGTGTTACTGTCACCAGATTCCCCTGGAAGGAGCATCTGTTTGACCTGGAAACTGAGCTGGGCATCGGCCATGAGATCAAGTATGTGCTGTTCAATGACAAACCCAAGTCGTGGAGAGTGCAGGCCGTGCCTCTTAACCCTACCAGCTTCATTACCAGGTATGTATTTTTAAGCTAGTTCACACCAGGGGGTTCAGGGGGATGCACAATACAAAGTGTTTGAAAAATATAGTACATTACACAACTAGGGTGGTAATACGAAGAAAGGCCGAGATCGCAGAAGTCTGCGGCCCGAGCTGCAAGCGAGGGACGTAAATATGCGATCGAGGGCTTTCTTTATTACCTCCCGTGTTGTGTACTTCGTTTTATGGCCAGGTGTGGCATAAAATCATTTTCAATTCAATATAACCTTGCCAGGGGGTGGCTACCCTAAAGAAGTATGTGTATTTTACCTTTATACAGCATACAAACAAGTAATAACAATCACATTTATAAACATTTTACAGAAGATGAGCGATCATCCATCGCCTCACATAACCTCATACATACACCACATAAATTCCTTCCTACTTGCAAAAATATCGCAGGAATCGCCCGCCACTCTCGGTATGACGGAATGTGTTTTATGGTACACCTGGCCATAAAGTGGCTTTTTCCGCACGCTGCCCGTACGGAAAAAGCCGCTTTCTGGCCAAGTGTAGACATAAAATCATGTACACAACACGGGAGGTAATAAAGAAAGCCCTCGATCGCATATTTACGTCCCTCGCCTACGGCTTGGGCCGCAAACATCTGCGATCTCGGCCTTTCTTTGTGTTACCACCCTAGTTGTGTAATATACTATTTTTTTGAAGCCTGACTAACTTGCAATCCTTACTCGTACTGGATGTAGCAAAAATCGGACCCGGCGGGGGCCGTGGCGTTCCCTGGGGCGAACCAGGTCGCTGGCCGGACCACCTTGACTGGATCGGACTGGGTGGGGGCCGGGGGCGCCTGGGGTCGAACCAGGTCGCTAGTCCCGGTCCGCCTTGAGAGGGTCGGACTAGGTGGGGGCCAAAGCGCCTGGGGTCGAACCAGGACCTCGTAGAATCATGAGCGTAACTTCAAGGTGGCACGGAATGTCGTCATTACGCGGTCTCTTCTACATTTCTTTTATTACTTCTGCAGGAAACCTCTTCACAAGGATTGGTGGGGCGTACGCGACGAGCTGCTAAGCGACGTCGCCGGGATAGAAGAATGTATCTTCTGCCACAGTACCGGCTTCATAGGCGGGAACGTCACAAGAGCCGGCGCCCTTAAAATGGCCGTCGCCAGCTTGAAGGCCGAATAGTTCATTACATTCGACAGCTGGAAATAAGTTGATTATTTATCACCAGAATTCAGCGTAATTCGTCCCATTCGTTATTCGTTCAATACGTATTTCGTGTCATTCTGTATTCATCACACATTCTTTATTAAGACTATTCTTTATACATAAAGAATGTGTGACGAATATAGAATGAGACGAAATACTAATTGAACGAAAAACTAATGGGACTAATTACGCTGTTACCCAGAATTTTACCCTCGCTTATGATGGTAAGGTTTATAGCGCAATGATATATAAATCATGTTTGTGCGAAAAACTTTTTCATCATAAACCTAATGATCCGTTTGATAATATTGTTACAGGTTTTCGTTTATAAAGTGACATTATTCACTTAACAAGGCTTGACCCTCCACTGTTGTAACCACAAGATAACAGATCAGATGATGCTGTTGTAAAAAGCCTTTGTACCGATTATATGAATAGAGGGCACTTTATAAACGAAAAATAATACTGTATTACATACTAGTTCGGTTTTTTACTTCATTTAGTTCAGCAATCGGCAACCTTTTAGCAGCCAAGGCCACATAGTAGTTAACAAAATTGACGCGTGCCGCACTTTTAATATATTTGTGATTTTATACAATTCGGAATATAGCGACCTTTACATATAAAGTGGTCGCGGGCCGCAGGTTGCCGACCCCTGATTTATAGTCTGTACTTTTAGGTATTCAAAAAAAAGGTAAACAAAAAAACCACGTGACTCGGGTTGTTGAGCCAATCAAAGTAACGTTTTGTATCTGTGGCACAATACCACTGGCTGAACGACCCAAGTCACGTGTTTTTTTTGTTTTTTTAAATACCTAAACGTACAGACTATAGTTCACTGGTACACTACTGTTTCTTTCTAAGCGTTGCTCCCGTTTCGTTCTGTGCTGTTCTGCTCTGTCGGGTTTCATATCGGATCGGATGTCGGTCGGCGGTTGATCGGACTTGTTTGTTCTAGTACAGTGAGCAGAAATATTTTTAGTACTTAGTATACGTACTACACAAGCCTTATAGGTAGAAAGCTTCCTTCCTCATTTTAGTATTAATAATTCTAATATGTGGTCGTTTAGTTTCAGCTTGTAGTTTCGGGTTATTGGACATGCATTGAATGCATACTTTATCGTACATTTTATTTCTGAAATGTCTCCAGCAAAAATCAAAAGTCAATTTGAGATTTCTTGAAATTGACGTTAAGTTGATTTCTACATGTGTCATTTCAGTAGTATCGTTTTTGTTACTGTAGTATCGTTTTTGTTACTTTAAGGGCTAAAAGAGGGGATAGGGAAAAATACCAGTGCAATACTTAGTGTTGCACTTGTGAAAAAAATGCTTAGTGTTATATTACTTCGTTTGTGATTGCCAATTAAGATTGTATGGTTGTGTCGTTTTGAATTGTAAGTCTGGGACATTGCTGTAAAAATACTAGTATATTACTTTAAGGGCTAAAAGAGGGGATAGGGAAAAATACCAGTGCAATACTTAATGTTGCACTTGTGAAAAAATGCTTAGTGTTATATTACTTCGTTTGTGATTGCCAATTAAGATTGTATGGTTGTGTCGTTTTGAATTGTAAGTCTGGGACATTGTTGTAAAAATACTAGTATATTACTTTAAGGGCTAAAAGAGGGGATAGGGAAAAATACCAGTGCAATACTTAATGTTGCACTTGTGAAAAAATGCTTAGTGTTATATTACTTCGTTTGTGATTGCCAATTAAGATTGTATGGTTGTGTCGTTTTGAATTGTAAGTCTGGGACGTTGTTGTAAAAATACTAGTATATTACTTTAAGGGCTAAAAGAGGGGATAGGGAAAAATACCAGTGCAATACTTAATGTTGCACTTGTGAAAAAATGCTTAGTGTTATATTACTTCGTTTGTGATTGCCAATTAAGATTGTATGGTTGTGTCGTTTTGAATTGTAAGTCTGGGACATTGTTGTAAAAATACTAGTATATTACTTTAAGGGCTAAAAGAGGGGATAGGGAAAAATACCAGTGCAATACTTAATGTTGCACTTGTGAAAAAATGCTTAGTGTTATATTACTTCGTTTGTGATTGCCAATTAAGATTTTATGGTTGTGTCGTTTTGAATTGTAAGCCTGGGACATTGTAGTAAAAATACTAGTATATTACAGTAGTAAGAAAATTTCACCTCTTACTTCGTCTAAAATGGTCAAATGGTGTGTCCATTCATTTTATTCATTCTAATGTCTGGTTGTATTTATTCAGCGCGTGATTCTGGCGCATTAGTGTGTTTATACACCAAAAGGACCTTACGAAAAAAAGTACTTCATATTAAAAAACGTCTAGTGCGATAATTTGTTAAGACAACCGTCTTTTGTTTGTTAATTGTCTGGTCGTTTTTTTCTTGTTATTCTGTGACATTAGTCTGCTTATACACAAAAGGGGTTACGGAATTATTCTAGTCTAGTACTTGCAAGAAGACTAGTGACATAAATTGACTCATGATTAGTCTCGTATTACTCCGTCTGATATTATAAAATGGACCATCTTATCTCATCTGGTTGTTCTGGGGTATCAGTGTGTCTAAGTACACAAAAGGGGGTAGGGAAAAATATTAGTATTTTATTTCGTGTTCGGCTAGTAATAAAGTTTCATGTCTAGACTCATGTTACTTCGTCTAAAATTGTTAAAATGTCTGGCCTCCAATTATTTTTATTCCAGTGTCTAGTTTTCTTAGGGCTTGTAATTCTGGGCTATCAGTGTGCTAATACACCAAAGGGGGTAGGGAAAAATACTAGTCTATTACTTCATAATATACTAGTGAGATAATTTGCTTCGTGTCATGTCACTGTATCTAATATTGTTAAATAGTCCTTTGATTTTTCTTTACTTATTATCATAACGTTTAGATTTGTATTTCTAGGACTTAAGTGTGCTTATACACAAAAATGGATAGAGAAAAATACTAGCATTTTACTTTATGTTACACTAGTTAGGCTTGCTACTTTATCTACAATTCTCAAAACGTCCATAATTTTTTTTTGACGTGTCATTCTGGGATATGACTGTGCTTATACACAAAAGGGGGGCTGGAAAACTGATCTTTAAAATTGGTTTCGGATCTGTAACAAAGAAAACTCGGTCTAGAAACTTATTTTTTGTTGTTGCTCTAGGGTATCAGTGTGCCTAAGTACAGAAGAGGGGGTAGGGAAAATACTAGTATTTTATTTCGTTTTCGGCTAGTAATAAAGTTTCATGTCTAGCCTCATGTTACTTCGTCTAAAATTGTTAAAATGTCTGGCCTCCAATTATTTTTATTCCAGTGTCTAGTTTTCTTAGAGCTTGTAATTCTGGGCTATCAGTGTGCTAATACACCAAAGGGGGTAGGGAAAAATACTAGTCTATTACTTCATAATATACTAGTGAGATAATTTGCTTCGTGTCATGTCACTGTATCTAATATTGTTAAATAGTCCTTTGATTTTTCTTTACTTATTATCATAACGTTTATATTTGTATTTCTAGGACTTAAGTGTGCTTATACACAAAAATGGATAGAGAAAAATACTAGCATTTTACTTTATGTTACACTAGTTAGGCTTGCTACTTTATCTACAATTCTCAAAACGTCCATAATTTTTTTTTGACGTGTCATTCTGGGATATGACTGTGCTTATACACAAAAGGGGGGCTGGAAAACTGATCTTTAAAATTGGTTTCGGATCTGTAACAAAGAAAACTCAGTCTAGAAACTTATTTTTTGTTGTTGCTCTGGGGTATCAGTGTGCCTAAGTACAGAAGAGGGGGTAGGGAAAATACTAGTATTTTATTTCGTTTTCGGCTAGTAATAAAGTTTCATGTCTAGCCTCATGTTACTTCGTCTAAAATTGTTAAAATGTCTGGCCTCCAATTATTTTTATTCCAGTGTCTAGTTTTCTTAGAGCTTGTAATTCTGGGCTATCAGTGTGCTAATACACCAAAGGGGGTAGGGAAAAATACTAGTCTATTACTTCATAATATACTAGTGAGATAATTTGCTTCGTGTCATGTCACTGTATCTAATATTGTTAAATAGTCCTTTGATTTTTCTTTACTTATTATCATAACGTTTATATTTGTATTTCTAGGACTTAAGTGTGCTTATACACAAAAATGGATAGAGAAAAATACTAGCATTTTACTTTATGTTACACTAGTTAGGCTTGCTACTTTATCTACAATTCTCAAAACGTCCATAATTTTTTTTTGACGTGTCATTCTGGGATATGACTGTGCTTATACACAAAAGGGGGGCTGGAAAACTGATCTTTAAAATTGGTTTCGGATCTGTAACAAAGAAAACTCAGTCTAGAAACTTATTTTTTGTTGTTGCTCTGGGGTATCAGTGTGCCTAAGTACAGAAGAGGGGGTAGGGAAAATACTAGTATTTTATTTCGTTTTCGGCTAGTAATAAAGTTTCATGTCTAGCCTCATGTTACTTCGTCTAAAATTGTTAAAATGTCTGGCCTCCAATTATTTTTATTCCAGTGTCTAGTTTTCTTAGAGCTTGTAATTCTGGGCTATCAGTGTGCTAATACACCAAAGGGGGTAGGGAAAAATACTAGTCTATTACTTCATAATATACTAGTGAGATAATTTGCTTCGTGTCATGTCACTGTATCTAATATTGTTAAATAGTCCTTTGATTTTTCTTTACTTATTATCATAACGTTTAGATTTGTATTTCTAGGACTTAAGTGTGCTTATACACAAAAATGGATAGAGAAAAATACTAGCATTTTACTTTATGTTACACTAGTTAGGCTTGCTACTTTATCTACAATTCTCAAAACGTCCATAATTTTTTTTTGACGTGTCATTCTGGGATATGACTGTGCTTATACACAAAAGGGGGGCTGGAAAACTGATCTTTAAAATTGGTTTCGGATCTGTAACAAAGAAAACTCGGTCTAGAAACTTATTTTTTGTTGTTGCTCTAGGGTATCAGTGTGCCTAAGTACAGAAGAGGGGGTAGGGAAAATACTAGTATTTTATTTCGTTTTCGGCTAGTAATAAAGTTTCATGTCTAGCCTCATGTTACTTCGTCTAAAATTGTTAAAATGTCTGGCCTCCAATTATTTTTATTCCAGTGTCTAGTTTTCTTAGAGCTTGTAATTCTGGGCTATCAGTGTGCTAATACACCAAAGGGGGTAGGGAAAAATACTAGTCTATTACTTCATAATATACTAGTGAGATAATTTGCTTCGTGTCATGTCACTGTATCTAATATTGTTAAATAGTCCTTTGATTTTTCTTTACTTATTATCATAACGTTTATATTTGTATTTCTAGGACTTAAGTGTGCTTATACACAAAAATGGATAGAGAAAAATACTAGCATTTTACTTTATGTTACACTAGTTAGGCTTGCTACTTTATCTACAATTCTCAAAACGTCCATAATTTTTTTTTGACGTGTCATTCTGGGATATGACTGTGCTTATACACAAAAGGGGGGCTGGAAAACTGATCTTTAAAATTGGTTTCGGATCTGTAACAAAGAAAACTCAGTCTAGAAACTTATTTTTTGTTGTTGCTCTGGGGTATCAGTGTGCCTAAGTACAGAAGAGGGGGTAGGGAAAATACTAGTATTTTATTTCGTTTTCGGCTAGTAATAAAGTTTCATGTCTAGCCTCATGTTACTTCGTCTAAAATTGTTAAAATGTCTGGCCTCCAATTATTTTTATTCCAGTGTCTAGTTTTCTTAGAGCTTGTAATTCTGGGCTATCAGTGTGCTAATACACCAAAGGGGGTAGGGAAAAATACTAGTCTATTACTTCATAATATACTAGTGAGATAATTTGCTTCGTGTCATGTCACTGTATCTAATATTGTTAAATAGTCCTTTGATTTTTCTTTACTTATTATCATAACGTTTATATTTGTATTTCTAGGACTTAAGTGTGCTTATACACAAAAATGGATAGAGAAAAATACTAGCATTTTACTTTATGTTACACTAGTTAGGCTTGCTACTTTATCTACAATTCTCAAAACGTCCATAATTTTTTTTTGACGTGTCATTCTGGGATATGACTGTGCTTATACACAAAAGGGGGGCTGGAAAACTGATCTTTAAAATTGGTTTCGGATCTGTAACAAAGAAAACTCAGTCTAGAAACTTATTTTTTGTTGTTGCTCTGGGGTATCAGTGTGCCTAAGTACAGAAGAGGGGGTAGGGAAAATACTAGTATTTTATTTCGTTTTCGGCTAGTAATAAAGTTTCATGTCTAGCCTCATGTTACTTCGTCTAAAATTGTTAAAATGTCTGGCCTCCAATTATTTTTATTCCAGTGTCTAGTTTTCTTAGAGCTTGTAATTCTGGGCTATCAGTGTGCTAATACACCAAAGGGGGTAGGGAAAAATACTAGTCTATTACTTCATAATATACTAGTGAGATAATTTGCTTCGTGTCATGTCACTGTATCTAATATTGTTAAATAGTCCTTTGATTTTTCTTTACTTATTATCATAACGTTTATATTTGTATTTCTAGGACTTAAGTGTGCTTATACACAAAAATGGATAGAGAAAAATACTAGCATTTTACTTTATGTTACACTAGTTAGGCTTGCTACTTTATCTACAATTCTCAAAACGTCCATAATTTTTTTTTGACGTGTCATTCTGGGATATGACTGTGCTTATACACAAAAGGGGGGCTGGAAAACTGATCTTTAAAATTGGTTTCGGATCTGTAACAAAGAAAACTCAGTCTAGAAACTTCTTTTTTGTTGTTGCTCTGGGGTATCAGTGTGCCTAAGTACAGAAGAGGGGGTAGGGAAAATACTAGTATTTTATTTCGTTTTCGGCTAGTAATAAAGTTTCATGTCTAGCCTCATGTTACTTCGTCTAAAATTGTTAAAATGTCTGGCCTCCAATTATTTTTATTCCAGTGTCTAGTTTTCTTAGAGCTTGTAATTCTGGGCTATCAGTGTGCTAATACACCAAAGGGGGTAGGGAAAAATACTAGTCTATTACTTCATAATATACTAGTGAGATAATTTGCTTCGTGTCATGTCACTGTATCTAATATTGTTAAATAGTCCTTTGATTTTTCTTTACTTATTATCATAACGTTTATATTTGTATTTCTAGGACTTAAGTGTGCTTATACACAAAAATGGATAGAGAAAAATACTAGCATTTTACTTTATGTTACACTAGTTAGGCTTGCTACTTTATCTACAATTCTCAAAACGTCCATAATTTTTTTTTGACGTGTCATTCTGGGATATGACTGTGCTTATACACAAAAGGGGGGCTGGAAAACTGATCTTTAAAATTGGTTTCGGATCTGTAACAAAGAAAACTCAGTCTAGAAACTTCTTTTTTGTTGTTGCTCTGGGGTATCAGTGTGCCTAAGTACAGAAGAGGGGGTAGGGAAAATACTAGTATTTTATTTCGTTTTCGGCTAGTAATAAAGTTTCATGTCTAGCCTCATGTTACTTCGTCTAAAATTGTTAAAATGTCTGGCCTCCAATTATTTTTATTCCAGTGTCTAGTTTTCTTAGAGCTTGTAATTCTGGGCTATCAGTGTGCTAATACACCAAAGGGGGTAGGGAAAAATACTAGTCTATTACTTCATAATATACTAGTGAGATAATTTGCTTCGTGTCATGTCACTGTATCTAATATTGTTAAATAGTCCTTTGATTTTTCTTTACTTATTATCATAACGTTTATATTTGTATTTCTAGGACTTAAGTGTGCTTATACACAAAAATGGATAGAGAAAAATACTAGCATTTTACTTTATGTTACACTAGTTAGGCTTGCTACTTTATCTACAATTCTCAAAACGTCCATAATTTTTTTTTGACGTGTCATTCTGGGATATGACTGTGCTTATACACAAAAGGGGGGCTGGAAAACTGATCTTTAAAATTGGTTTCGGATCTGTAACAAAGAAAACTCAGTCTAGAAACTTCTTTTTTGTTGTTGCTCTGGGGTATCAGTGTGCCTAAGTACAGAAGAGGGGGTAGGGAAAATACTAGTATTTTATTTCGTTTTCGGCTAGTAATAAAGTTTCATGTCTAGCCTCATGTTACTTCGTCTAAAATTGTTAAAATGTCTGGCCTCCAATTATTTTTATTCCAGTGTCTAGTTTTCTTAGAGCTTGTAATTCTGGGCTATCAGTGTGCTAATACACCAAAGGGGGTAGGGAAAAATACTAGTCTATTACTTCATAATATACTAGTGAGATAATTTGCTTCGTGTCATGTCACTGTATCTAATATTGTTAAATAGTCCTTTGATTTTTCTTTACTTATTATCATAACGTTTATATTTGTATTTCTAGGACTTAAGTGTGCTTATACACAAAAATGGATAGAGAAAAATACTAGCATTTTACTTTATGTTACACTAGTTAGGCTTGCTACTTTATCTACAATTCTCAAAACGTCCATAATTTTTTTTTGACGTGTCATTCTGGGATATGACTGTGCTTATACACAAAAGGGGGGCTGGAAAACTGATCTTTAAAATTGGTTTCGGATCTGTAACAAAGAAAACTCAGTCTAGAAACTTATTTTTTGTTGTTGCTCTGGGGTATCAGTGTGCCTAAGTACAGAAGAGGGGGTAGGGAAAATACTAGTATTTTATTTCGTTTTCGGCTAGTAATAAAGTTTCATGTCTAGCCTCATGTTACTTCGTCTAAAATTGTTAAAATGTCTGGCCTCCAATTATTTTTATTCCAGTGTCTAGTTTTCTTAGAGCTTGTAATTCTGGGCTATCAGTGTGCTAATACACCAAAGGGGGTAGGGAAAAATACTAGTCTATTACTTCATAATATACTAGTGAGATAATTTGCTTCGTGTCATGTCACTGTATCTAATATTGTTAAATAGTCCTTTGATTTTTCTTTACTTATTATCATAACGTTTAGATTTGTATTTCTAGGACTTAAGTGTGCTTATACACAAAAATGGATAGAGAAAAATACTAGCATTTTACTTTATGTTACACTAGTTAGGCTTGCTACTTTATCTACAATTCTCAAAACGTCCATAATTTTTTTTTGACGTGTCATTCTGGGATATGACTGTGCTTATACACAAAAGGGGGGCTGGAAAACTGATCTTTAAAATTGGTTTCGGATCTGTAACAAAGAAAACTCAGTCTAGAAACTTCTTTTTTGTTGTTGCTCTGGGGTATCAGTGTGCCTAAGTACAGAAGAGGGGGTGGGGAAAATACTAGTATTTTATTTCGTTTTCGGCTAGTAATAAAGTTTCATGTCTAGACTCATGTTACTTCGTCTAAAATTGTTAAAATGTCTGGCCTCCAATTATTTTTATTCCAGTGTCTAGTTTTCTTAGGGCTTGTAATTCTGGGCTATCAGTGTGCTAATACACTAAAGGGGGTAGGGAAAAATACTAGTCTATTACTTCATAATATACTAGTGAGATAATTTGCTTCGTGTCATGTCACTGTATCTAATATTGTTAAATAGTCCTTTGATTTTTCTTTACTTAGTATTATAACGTTTAGATTTGTATTTCTAGGACTTCAGTGTGCTAATGCACAAAAGGGGATAGAGAAAAATACTAGCATAGTACTTCATGTTACACTAGTTAGACTTGCTACTTTATCTACAATTCTCGAAACGTCCATCACTTTATATTATTCATTCTAATGTCTGGTTGTATTTTTTGACGTGTCATTCTGGGATATGACTGTGCTTATACACAAAAGGGGGACTGGAAAAATGATCTTTAAAATTGGTTTCGGATCTGTAACAAAGAAAACTCAGTCTAGAAACTTCTTTTATGCCACACCTGGTCATAAAGTGACTTTTTCCGCATGCTGCGCGTACGGAAAAAGCCGCTTTCTGGCGAAGTGTAGACATAAAATGATGTACACAACACGGGAAGTAATAAAGAAAGCCCTCGATCGCATATTTACGTCCCTCGCTTGCAGCCCGGGCCGCAAACTTCTGCGATCTCGGCCTTTCTTTGTATTACACCCAGGGTTATGTAATGTACTATTTTGTTGTTGCTCTGGGGTATCAGTGTGTCTAAGTACAGAAGAGGAGGTAGGGAAAATACTAGTATTTTATTTCGTTTTCGGCTAGTAATAAAGTTTCATGTCTAGCCTCATGTTACTTCGTCTAAAATTGTTAAACTGTCTAGCCTCCAATTATATTTATTCCAGTATCTAGTTTTCTCAGGGTTTGTAATTCTGGGATATAAGTCTGCTAATACACCAAAAGGGGGTAGGGAAAAATACTAGCTTAATATTACACTAGTAAGAAAATTTCACATGTTACTTCGTCTAAAATGGTAAAATGGTGTGTCCATTCATTTTATTCATTCCGATGTCTGGTTGTATTTCAGCACGTGATTCTGGGACATTAGTGTGCTTATACACCAAAAGGGGCTGGGAAAATACTAGCTTAGGCGTCCTATCGAAGCGCGAATACGCGATTGTCGCGCGAACACGCGATGGCGACTATGGCGCAATGTATGGTCGCAATCGCGTATTCGCGCTCCAATAGGTTGACGCCTTAGGCATCGGTCTAATAGAACGCGAATGCGCGATCATCGTAAGTTCGCGCGAATTTTATTCGTACGAACGCGCGATCAAACATATTGAACTCGAATAGGTGTCCTAACTGACAATCGTACGTCGCGCGATTTGCACAGATTATGTATTTTTATTGTGGCTACAACAACAAATACTAAAATCAAAATAATAATAATAATTAAGGGGGGCTCCCATACAACAGAGTAGTTGTTGGCGTTTTTTGCTGTATCATGAACCGTAATAGCAAGGAGGTTAAAATTTTCACAGATGTTTTATTTCTATTGCCACAATAATAACAAGTACTAAAAATAAAATAAAAATAATATTTAAGGGGGGCTTCCATACAACAAAAGTATTTTTTTTTCTGGTACGGGTTTCGTGCGCGAGTCCGACACGCACTTTGCCGGTTTTTTATCATTACTTCATAACAGGTAAGTAGTTATTGCAGTTTTTAAAACTTTATAAATTAAATATGCTTGGTACCTAACATTTTCACTGTGCGCTTCGTGTTTCATTTTAACGTTAAACTGTCTGGCCTCCAATTATATTTATTCCAGTGTGAGTTTTCTTAGGGCTTGTAATTCTGAGATATCAGCGTGTTTATAGCCCTGAAAATACTAGCTTAACATTACACTAGTAAGAAAATTTCACATGTGACTTCGTCTAAAATGGTCATATATATAGCATAGCAAGTTTATGTTTAGGTGTGGCAGTTTCAGCCACACTCCGCGCTCCTGCCACGCTCCATCTATTAATGTCGCTACTTATATCTGTTACTGTAAAATTTCGGCCATTAGTGTGCTTATACACAAAAGGGGGCAGGGAAAATACTAGTATATTATTACACTACTGAGAACATTTCACATGTTACTTCGTCTAAAATGGTCAAATGGTGAGTCCATTTATTTTATTCATTTTAATGTCTGGTTGTATTTATTCAGCGCGTGATTCTGGGACATAAGTGTGCTTATACACCGAAAGGGCTTAAAGAAAAAAGTAGTCAAGTACTTCATAATTATTTAGGGATTAAAGTTATACTTCACTATATCTGTTACTGTAAAATTTCGGCCATTAGTGTGCTTATACACAAAAGGTGGCAGGGAAAATACTAGTATATTATTACACTACTAAGAAAATTTCACATGTTACTTTGTCTAAAATGGTCAAATGGTGAGTCCATTCATTTTATTCATTCTAATGTCTGGTTGTATTTATTCAGCGCGTGATTCTGGGACATAAGTGTGCTTATACATCGAAAGGGCTTAAAGAAAAAAGTAGTCAAGTACTTCATATTAAACGTCTAGTCAAATTTTCAGAGCTGACGTATTATTAATATTATAACAGGTCGCTGTAATGTGTTCTCATCACTGATGTAATGTTCGAATTAATAGTCATTGTCAGACAAGTTCCCGGCGGTGGTTAATGTGTCGGTACTCACGGCGGTTCCGAATCCGGACTGTAACATAAACACGAACGCTGAGTAGGACGCCCAGGCCGCGCAGAAGGCTGCCGCCAATATTATACATTTCTTCAACCAAAGATATCTTGTAATTGTCCCACAGAGGCAACGTTATCTGCAGAGACACACTTCATCAAGCCCGGACCATTTCACGTAACATCACTCTGACAGCTAGGTAATCACACCTAAACTTATGTTGGGTAATTCCACGATAGAGAGTAACGTAAATTACCAATTTCTCGCGTCTAATTGATGGGGCAAGTTCAGATGTCAATATATTTAGGGATTAAAGTTATACTTCACTATATCTGTTACTGTAAAATTTCGGCCATTAGTGTACTTATACACAAAAAGGGGGCAGGGAAAATACTAGTATATTATTACACTACTAAGAACGCTTTCAAATTTATTTTCCAGTATGATTGGACCTGTATAGAGAAGTAATCGTCTAAACTCTGTAGCTTTCCATCGGTCCAGTTCAATAGATGACCTAGGTAATCTTGAAAAATCATTGGAGCTAATGCAATTTCTCACATCGAAGGTGGTTTGGTCAACATTATGTAAATCATTTTGGTTCATTCTAACAGACATATTACCCTTTATCCAAAATTGCAACAACCTTTTCATTACACCCAAACAGACAAGGTGCATGTAATCAAGTGGGATGCCTTTTATTAAATCTAAGTCCAAATCTAATAAAGGGCTTGGCTGGATGTGATAATCATCATCATACTGACCGCCGCGGACACCTTGGTATGTTCGCAATTCTGCATGCAAATCATTGTAACAAACTCTGTTATTTACATAAGTTCCTTCGGTTATACATTTGGTGCAACCGAAATATGCATTATGGCCTCTAGTGCAAAGAATGAAAGATTTAGCTGGGGCATCGCAAATTATCTTTTTTAAAACAGTATTTACTATTATATTTTCATGATGAAAGCCATTTGCTTTTATGTGTAAGTATTCTTTTATAAATGGCTCTAATACCTCACTGGGATGCTTTGGTTTACGAAGACCGTGCCAGACACCTATCACAAAAGGAGTTTTATTTGAACAAAGACTCCCCAATACTGGCCAAAATGGACTACCTGAACTTTTAGTCAATGGCAAACCATCCATATTTATATCGAAATTGATTGTCAGATCAGATGTTTGATTTTTCAGTGCATGACTTAGACTAAGCTAATCCGAAGTGGTAGTAATGACCAGATTCTGTCTGAGAAATATTGTTTCTTTTATTCGTTTTCAAAAGAGTCCTGCAATCTATAGGAAGAATGGTTAATTCGTCTACTGTTTTTACTTCCTTTAAAATCTCTAATAGTTTGTTAAAAGAATTGTGTGTTACACGAGTTTCAACGGCCCAATTTTGGAGTGCTTTTTGAAAATTAGTTTCATTTCGTTGGTTAGATGAAGAAGCACCAACAAAGGCAGATGGGACAACCAATGGAGAAGATTGAAGATGACGTGCAGATGTAATGGCAGGTGGCACAACCGATGTAGGATATGTCGATGTAGTGGCAGGTGGCTCAACCGATGTAGGATATGTCGATGTAGTGGCAGGTGGCTCAACCTATGTAGGCTGCAGACATGCAGTTACATCAACTGAGACATGGGCAGATGGCGAAAACGATGTAGAAGGTTCTAGATAAAGAGATGTCTCAGCATAGTTCTTTCTTATGATAGTCTTTAAGTATTTAGATGACATATTGTCTTGCTTCTCATTGCCGGCTGCGGCAGCTTTGAAATAACCAAAAATATACATTAACAAACTTATACTCTGCACTGCCGTTCGCCAGTTTGCGCAGGCCTTAACGCAACTAGATTAACGCAAAATGTTGAGCCTGATATACATATACTTGTGGAAGAGAGGACAATAGAGAGATCTCTCTCTAGGCGGGTGTTGTGCCTGGGGACCGAAGTCCGAAGGAAGTTGATTGGAAGTGGTATATATTGGAATTGGGTTTAGAAACTTCGATAGCGGGTTGTAGAACTGTATGGAGATGACAGTCGTTGTATGGGCGTTGATGTAAGCGCCATCTGTCGTGGAATTGCTGTAACTGTGTCCGCTTCTTCCAACGAGTGTCGCTAGGTGGCAGTGTCGCCACATACTTATAGTTAGGCTGCATACCCTTCTGAATTGTTTGAGGAGTGGGTGGAGGAGATAAAGAATCGTCCTGGTATCTTCTGTTAAAGGTTATGTTTCTCTTTAATGTTGCCTCTTCAGGTTCCGAAGAACTACTACACTGCTTGGATTTTTCAACTGCAACAGCTTCTTTCAGGGTTGCTGAGATCAAGGGTTAAAAAACATTGTATGAATGTGTATTAAATAACTTGTAATAAACTGAACTTGTAATAAATAACGAACATTGAAAATCTTACCATAATATCCGACTACTTTCACAATTGTATATTTTATCCAGTCATTCAGGCTTCATTTGTAAATTTATAGCCTTTCTTTCCAATGACTTTTTTGGCCATGTACAGCTTTTTTCATTCTCATCAATCCATTTTTTAGGAGAGGCCGATACATATTCCTCATTATCGCATATAAATATGATCACCGCATAAATAAGCTGAAATATATATAAAACCAAATAAGTTATTCTGTTCTTACTGTTATTTAACATGTTTGACATTAAGTTTGCCTATGATTAATAACCGGAGCAAATTAAAAATCATGTTTGTAACTGTGTTTTTTATAGAGGTCTGATAGATTGTTGCATGTGGATGAATTTCATCATATTATATATTCTGAATTTATATAGTTACTAAGGCCGGCTTTACACCTGTAAGTTTTACTTACGTAAGTAAGGACGCAGCTATACGTTGGACTGAGATAGCTGACTGACTATCTCAGTCTAACGTATAGCTGCGTCCTTACTTACGTAAGTAAAACTTACAGGTGTAAAGCCGGCCTAAGACTCACCTGATGATGACAACATACGCTGCATGCTGGTAATTAAATAATAAAACTAAGCAAGCATTACTTAAGCAGTACTAAACCCTGTTAGCTGTCAATAAAAATGAGAATCAAAAATTTAACTAATGACTTTTAAACAAATGATACTTTTTTTACAATTATGAAGGCAACTACATTGCCGATGTCAGTTAAAAGGGTTAAGTTATTATACTTCTACAATTATACATTCTTAAGGTATTTTAATATGTTAGGTAACAAAAAATATTGCATAATTTTTATAATGAATACATTTTGTGATGATTTCAGTAATATATACTATCTCGAACACATCACTCAAGTGTGAAATGTAACCACCATGAGTAAACTTAGATTCACAAGGTATTTCGAAAAAGTTTTCATAAGATAAATATCTTTGAAAAATTATATACATATTTTTTGTATTCATACATTCAATTATTCTTACAATCTTTACCACAACATTGCCTTTAATAAGAAAGTGGTTGTTTTTATTGTCAGTTCCTAATTTAAAATGCAAATATTTCAGCCACTTATATATTTTAACTGTCGTGTCAGCCAAAAGAGGTTCAGTAGAGTAAATAGTATAATTTGATGAAATTTTAGCTAAGGCAGTATTAGTATTACTCTGATAGACGCGTTTTTCATTAATTCTGTTTATTAGCTGTCGTAAAGGCATATTGCAAGATTTCAAACATTTTTTTATTTCAAACATATGGTTTTCGTATTGGAATGCAGAGAAGTTATCTAGTGAACCAAAATGTAATACATCATCCGACAAATGTATAAGATTGCGAACATTGTAAGATAGATACTCTTGTCCATACAGTTTGGAATAATTCCTGACAAAATACATTAGTAAATCCTTTGCATAATTATTAAATTCTATACACAATACGGTACTGCATAAAATCCTAATTGCACAACTAAGTGTTAAAAAGTGTGTGTATTGAGAAGGTTTTAATCTATTTTCCAGTATAATTGGACCTGTGTAGAGAAGAAATTGTCTAAACTCTGTAGCTTTCCATCGGTCCAGTTCAATAGATGATCTAGGTAATCTTGAAAAATCATTGGAGCTAATGCAATTTCTCACATCGAAGGTGGATTGGTCAAAACTATGTAAATCATTTTGGTTCATTCTAACCGAAATATTACCCTTTATCCAAAATTGCAACAACCTTTTCATTACACCCAAACAGACAAGGTGCATGTAATCAAGTGGGAAGCCTTTTATTAAATCTAAGTCCAATTGTAATAAAGGGCTTGGCTGGATGTGATAATCATCATCATACTGACCGCCGCGGACACCTTGGTATGTTCGCAATTCTGCATGCAAATCATTGTAACAAACTCTGTTATTTACATAAGTTCCCTCGGTTATACATTTGGTGCAACCGAAATATGCATTATGGCCTCTAGTGCAAAGAATGAAAGATTTAGCTGGGGCATCGCAAATTATCTTTTTTAAAACAATATTTATTACTTTATTTTCATGATGAAAGCCATTTGCTTTAATATGTAAGTATTCTTCTATGAATGGCTCTAATACCTCATTGGGATGCTTTGGTTTACGAAGACCATGCCAAACACCTATCACAAAAGGAGTTTTATTTAAACAAAGACTTCCCAATACTGGCCAATATTGACTGCCTGAACTTTTAGTCAATGGCAAACCATCAATATTTATATCGAAATCGATTGTCAGATCGGATGTTTGATTTTTCAATGCATGACTTAGACTTACAGCTAATCCAAAGTGATAGTATTGACCAGATTCTGTCTGACAAATATTGTTTGTTTTACTAGTTTTTAAAAGAGTCCTGCAATCTATAGGAAGATTGGTTAATTCGTCTACTGTTTTTACTTCCTTAAAAATTTCTAATAGCTTGTTAAAAGCATTGTGTGTTACATGAGTTTCAACAGCCCAATTTTTAAGTGATTTTTGAAAATTAGTTTCATTTAGTTGGTTAGATGAAGAAGCACCAACAAAGGCAGATGGGACAACCGATGGAGAAGATTCAAAATCTGCAGATGTAATGGCAGGGGGCTCAACCGATGTAGAATATGCAGATGTAGTGGCAGGTGGCTCAACCGATGTAGTAGGCTGCAGATATGCAGTAACATCATCTGACACAACCTGTACAGGTGTAGAAGGCTGTACATTTGCAGATGTATTGACATGGGCAGGCGGCGCAAACGATGTAGAAGGTTCTGGATAAAGGGACGTCTCAGCATAGTTAGAAAAACCTCTTTTTGACGACTTTCTTCTTTCTTTTTTCTCTTTAAGTATTTAGATGACATGTTGTCATACGTTTTCCTTCTTTTTTTTTATTCCAGGTTTTACCTGCAACAATTCATCGATTGCGTATAGTCAGCTAAATATATATACTACAACAATATCACTATGAGATTACCCGTTACACACAAAGTAACATTTGACAAACTCAGACTTTTCCTCCCCTCCAGCGGCATACGACAGAATCGGTTTTCGGCAGAGTCTTGATTGGACAGATTTGGCTTTGGCCAGAATCGCCTTATGGCAAATAAAGGACACTCAAAGGAAAAAAATATTGTAATTAACCTTTATTAACAAACAACTAATAGATAAAAGTTATTACTTAACTAACATTTAGTCAATTATTCTGTACGCTTTACAACAGCGAGTCGTCTCTAACAATCTAATATATTAAAGTCACCATCTAATAAACCTGCTAATATATTTTCTATTTTTTCATTTTTTCTCATGACTGCTAATCTTCGTGACTGTTGTTTGTGGCCAGTTTCAAATCTTTTTAATTTTTTTTCTTGAAATATAGCTTCTTTTTCCAATAATTTTATGAAATTATATATAGAAGGTTTTGGGGGAATCCTTGAATTAATTCTTCTATGCCATCCTTCGACAGCATTCATGGTTCTAAATTTTTCATTATAACAGCTAAACATATCGGATGTGATTTTTTCCATCCATTGTTTTTGGAAATAATCATTAAATTTAATGAAGTTCTCAGTTTCGGGTCCTAAATAAAACAGGTCGAAATAGCCTTCCGGGATCATATTGGGGGGAAGTGATGCTAGTTGAGTATATAAAAGTGTCATATTATTTTTTTTCCGTATCTATTCCACGGTAACTTTTTCAAAACCAATTTGCTTGCTCATTTTCCACACTGCATTTGTGAAGTGGTAATAACAACCACTAATTTTAGCTCTAGGGAATACGTTTTTCAAAGCATTTATAGTTGCCAATTCAAAATCACACTTGTATTCATCAACCGTTATTGAAAATTGTTCTTTTAAAATCGTAAATAGTCTTTCGTAAGTAGCTTCCCACTGAGCACGAATATGTGATATACTTTCACCTGAGATGTGGTTAGTATTTTCTTTTTTGTCGAAGCCTTGATTGTTTTCTTTTCCTTTTGTTTTTTTGCCGACACCTTTATTTTTAGTTTCCAGGAGATCATTAGTATCTTTGTCCTCACATTCATATCCTTTCTGGTCGAGATTTTGCATTTCTGCATCAAAAAAGTCTGCCAAATTTTCGTCCCTAAGTATTTCATAATAGTCATCTATATCACTGTCGCTGTAAATACTCATTCTGTCAGAGACATCAGTCATAGACTCACTTGAATCTAGTTTCTTCTTTTTATTTTTTTTTATGCTTGATGTACCCGGTATATTAGTAGATTTCGTGTTATCATTTGAATCCGATTTTTTTCTTTTACTAACCCTTTCATTTTCTCTAACTTTTACACCTTTTGCTTTAGGTATGCCGCATTCTTTAGTTTTGTTTATGCCTGATGTACTCGGTGTATCTAAAGCTTTTGTATTATCCTTCACATTCGGTTTTTTGTGTTTGTTGTCTCTTTCAGGTTTAGATTTTTTTGTTGCGTTTTCTATCATTTGTTTTTCTCTTTCGGTAAAAATTTCCATTATGGACCATCGATTTTGGGGTGGGGGAGGGGGGAGGAGGAGGGGGGTGGAGGGCAACCCCCCTAAACCACCCCCCCCCCGCGCGGAACTGCTTGGTTTCCAAGATATTCATGGTTGAAGTTTTAGGTTATTTATGTGCCAAAAATGCAGTAACCGATTTTTTGGGGGGAGGGGGGGGGTGGGAGATTTGGCCTCAGTCGGTATTTTTCCTATCAAGAGGCCTGTAAGCATGTCGACGAAGGCCCGCGGAGCGGGCCTTCTATTTCTGGTCTAAGGGACGAAAGGTACCTAACTAACCTAACCGTATTAAAGTGGTAGGTTTTGGCTTATTTTTTTGCGTGCGGGGGGCTGCGCCCCCCGAGCCCCCCTGTCGGGGGGGCTGCGCCCCCCCGTGCCCCCCCCTTCTTGGTTAAGCCCCTAACTTTTCATAGTACATTACACAACTAGGGTGGTAATACAAAGAAAGGCCAAGATCGCAGAAATTTGAGGCCCGAGCTGCAAGCGAGGGACATAAATATGCGATCGAGGGCTTTCTTTATTGCCTCCCGTATTGTGTACATAATTTTATGTCTACACTTGGCCAGAATGCGGCTTTTTCCGCTGCGCGTGCGGAAAAAGCTACTTTATGGCCAGGTGTGGCATAAAATATAATTATATTTATGTATTAATATTTGGTATACTAAAACACTGATCAATGCATACCATTATGTTGCTTTTAAGTCTAAAATATGAAATTTATTATGAGTCTTTTACACTGATCAGTGCCTCCGCTCACCAAATTGTAGTTTTTGTATATATTTGTAAAATGAAACACAATTTATTAAATAATAACATTTATTCCACCTTATAGACATATTTGATGGCATTAATCAATTCCTCATAGGGGTCTAAGTGATGTACCATTATTCGCCTCCGCCAAGAATATTCGCAAAGCCAGTCAACGAAATTCAGCTTTTGCTGGCTTTGCCTAAATTGCTTCTTCAATCCTCTCCATTGGCTCTCAATCCTCTGCGTGTGTGTCCCATCAGGTGCCACAAATTTATTTGTCGGGTCACTGTGATTGACCCTTTTATGGATATAACCATGATCGGGAAGGCTCAGGTATGCTTTCCAGTAATCTGTATGAATAATGGAGCCTTCCTCAACATGTTTTTTTATGAGTGGCACCAATATGTCCGCAGACCTTTCATTGTCGGGACACACCTCCAGCCGCAGGTCATCGTTTCCATCTTCTATCATTCCAATCACCCAGTGTCCTTCTATATGTCTTCCTCTATTATATTTTCTCTTTCCAAATTTTGATTCATCTATCTGCACCACTTTATTATGGCCCCCTATCTTCCCTTGGTCCCTTTGATGCTCCAATTCATACACTGCTATGGTTTCCCGGCAATAACTAAACCAATCGGCTACAGTTCTTGCCGATATGACTTGTCCATCATCTGACGCAAGCTCCTTCCTTGTCTGGTGGTACGTTAGTCCTTCGCTAAATGCGTACATGATCTGGAAAATTAAAGTGATCGGCAACCGCGCGTTCTCGAACCATGTCCCAATAGCACGGGACACTGGCTTACTCCGGCAGTTGCTCTTTCGGCATCTAAATTTGCCAACTTGGCCAGATTCCTCCGTCAATGTCATCGGCTTATGATGATAACTGCAGATTTTCTGCCTAGCTATCAGCCCTCTCTCTGCCGCAAACTCCACACACTGAGCAGGAGTCCCCAGCCTTGAGAAGATTCTTCTCCAATTCCACATTGGACTAAAAGAAATAAAAAAATGATTAAAATATGTGTTTTCCCTATAGCAAGGCGGAAAAGAGGGGTTTTTGATTTCTATTACATAGATAAAATTACATTGAAGTAACTAATTGCACTCCATAATATAACTTTCAATTTATACAGCACCCAACAACCCTACACACTAGGGGAGTGAGAGAAAGGAGACAGCTACCTTTATATTTATAAACCATGAATTTAATTTTTAACTTACTTCAACTCATCCGAGTAAGGATTCATCCTTCTGCCAGATGACCCAGTGGGTTTGGGCATCGCAGCAGCCATGTCCTCGTCCTCATCCTCCGAACAACTAGCGATAGCTGGTGGGCTACCACTAGGTCCGGCTGCTACTCCACTGGAACCAGCTATCCCGGTAGGGACAGCCATTCCACTGGGACCAGCAATTGGATCGTCGTAAACTGACGACCGCGAAAGCACAAGTGGCTCGTTCGAGTCCAACACTTGCACTCGCGCACTAGACACAAGCGGCTCTATTGAGTCCAAAACTCGCGCACTAGTTGATGGCACTGAAGAGGAGGCCGTAACAAGCGGCTCTATTGAGTCCAACACTTGCACTTCACTCGACTCTTCAGACACAGAAGCATAGGGCTTCGGAGACGCCATGGTAGTCACACGTTGTTAGGCTTACAGGAGTACGTAAAACGATCTCGACTGAAAGGGCAACAAACAATGACTGACGCTTACGACTGACAACATAAAAACACACGCTATAAACAAAATGGCGTCACTGCGTTCCGTTCCAAACAATGCAAAATATATTTTTTATTTTTTTTTGCACAAAAATAGTTAATTTATGTGACTTTTATAGCTACAATTGAAGCGCAAACTAGTCAATTTTGTGTATTTTATATGACATATTACAACGAAATGAATATATGAAAAAAATTAAATAAAATAAACGACATAAAATTTAAGAAAACACACCAAGCCGGTCAACGGAACGCGAAGTATCAGTTTGGCATCTGACAGGACAGTTTGTCCAACCTAAAAATGACGCAAAATTTGCAATTGCGTGTGATTTTCCCATTTTTGGTACGTAAACTTTAAAAAATTACATCTCAAGAACCGTTCGTTTGCGCAACCTGAGAATTCACAAATCGCTTTATTTTCATGAGTACTATCTACATAAAAAATATGAACCTCGAAATCGATGGTCCACAATGGAAATTTTATCCTCTCTTTCTTCTACTACTTTAGCTGCAGTTATGACTTCTGCGCCTTTAGCTACTCGTTTTTTTTTTCGTTATATCATTATCCTTTTTTTCCTGTGTCATTTTTTCAAGCAACAGATCTTCAAAATTAACCTTTATGTTCGAAATTATTTTCACTTTAGAGTTAAAAGGGTCAGATTTATATTTTTCTTTCGGCTCGAGTAAGCATTCAGGCAAGTTTGATGTTTTATTTGCCACAAATTTTCTGTTCTGAAGATCTTTTCTGGAAATTTTGGTTAACAGTACGACATTATTAGCGCCAGAACCAGTCTTTTGTTGAGTTGGAGCATATTTTACTCCGGAATCAAGATCAGAAATAGATGCCTGATGTGAAACACTTTGTTCTTCCTTGTCAAGGTTCTCAAACCTTGCCATTGAAGAACACTTTTGTTTGGTATCCAAGGCAGCAGAGACCAAGACGGTGTTTGGCTGCTGTGGAGTTGATGTTAAAGGTATTGGTTTTTCCTTATCAAGGTTTGCGGCATCTTTGTGTCTTTGGAATCAAAGGCAGATTCAGAAATAAGTTCTGGCTGCTTTGGAGCACTTTGGTTTTTCTTGTCCAGGGTCTCGTTTGTGTCTATAAAAAGCGTGTTTAAAGCGTCCGCACAAATCACTTTCAAAGGCTTTGGACTTTTGAACGTTTTTTTGCATTTTTTATCCTTATACCGTTTTAAGGCAGCTGGGTCGAATATATCTTCCATGATTACTTTGGAATCAAAACGATGAATCCCAGTTTTTTTTTAATCTACTTTGTATTACTTGGGGGTTTGTTTCTTGCCATGTGTCGGCGAAAGTTTGTGCAAAAACATTTTTTGGCATTTTCTTGCCGACGTTATGGCGCTGCCATACAACCAATTTAGCATCCCACTTGCATTTAAAGGATTTGAATACCGCTACATCTAAAGGTTGTAACAAGTGGGATGTATGTGGAGGCAGCTTTAAGATCGTGATTCCATGTCGGATGGCCAAATAAATTACATCCAGAGTTACATGTGTTGAATGGCCGTCAAATATTATCAACACAGGTCGTTCTTCACCCAAAGCTGGAATCAAGATTCTTTCCAAGTAATTAAGAAATATCGGCCCTTCCATCCAGCCTTTGCTGCTAGCTGCATAAGCAAGCTCAAAATCGTAATTGTCCGTCTTTGCCATCCATTGGTCCCACACGTTTTTTTTTACCCTTATATATTATTAATGGCGACAATTTTTGACCAGCGGCACTAGCAGCCGCTAAAACAGTTATGTTCTCTTTTCCGCTTCCAAAGGTAGTTCTTGAGCAAGGCTTGTTCACCGCACCTACTACCTTTGTCCTTGTTGGATCCAGACACAGCGAAGTCTCATCCATGTTCCATATTAAATCTGGCCGGTCAAATAAATTTAATTCACCCAACGTATTTTCCAGTACCTCAAAATATTCGTATATAACGAACGGGTCGGTCATCTTCTTCCGTACATATTCGACTGGTTGGGGTTTTTTAACAGATAGTAGGTGCCTTTTTTTAAAGTTTAGAAACCAGTCTGAACCAGGTTTATTGTTTTTAAATGGAGTTTCTAATTCGTTCTTCCGAACATAGTCTGCAACTAAGTCCAAAATTTCTTGTCTCGATAGCCCGAAACCCCATTTTTCCATTGTCCGAAGACCGCTCGCCAATTGTTGTTCTTGTTCGAAAGCGATCGCTAGAGGCCTTCCAATATTTGAAGAATGATTTTTTTACACGGTCGAAAAGCGTAGTGTTAGGTATGCCGTACTTTACCCCAGCAGCATAGGTAGAAAAATCTTCATTGTTCACTGCATTTATAGCTTTTTCTAGATCTTCTTGAGAATATTTTTGCATTTTCTTTTTTTTGTATATCCGTGGCATGATTCAACTGAAAAAAAAAACAAGCTTACTAAAATCAACATTGCGTAAGTATATTGCGAAATTGGTGTTTTCATGATTTCATGTGAGGTTTCAAAATAAGATATAGTTTAGTGAGGTAATTTTAAGTTTTATTGTTTAGTTTTAATGTAATCTAAGTTTAAGTATTTTTAGTTAAAATAGATTTTTATGTTTAAGTCCGGAAATAACGAAAATAAGTCCATCTAGTGTCACTGTATTGCGACATATCGATAGAAGAAAAATCATTGATTTTTTTATGACGCTTGGACTTAAATTAGACGTAATTGTGCATACGGGAATCAACCCACACAAAAAAGTCATTGAAAATTCAACTGTTTAGCAAGCAAGCAAGCTTTAGAGAATAGAATCCTATATTGCCGATAAATTTTGTGTGGGTTGGTTGCCGATTAGGTACATACTCTAAAAATCAAACACCAAAATTATATTTCTCATTTAAATCTATCGCGTGCAGTCATGAAATCACCAGGTCCACAATTTAGGAAAAATATCACACTAATTTTGCTCCCAACATCTGATTTCTATAAAAAAGAGCCCACATGTTGCCCCATGCTATGATACTCTACCTGTGGAAACGGAATCAAAATGTTGGAATAAAAAACCTTAAACGGAATAAATCGCGTATGTTACTTCATTTTTTAACCCATTCATTGCCGAAGACACACTCTTCCACAAAATTTACCACTAAATAACAAAGGGCACTCAAAGAGGAGAAGATGCAAACAATGTATTAAGACAAAAAAAAGAGTCGATACAGCGTTCGGATGTCCAGACTGTCCTGGTTTTCCTGCATTGTGTATCCTGTGTTTTCGGGCATATCATAATTATTAGTAAATAAAATGTACAGACAAATCAACAATTACTTTTATCTATTTATTTGTGTTCGTACGCGTTAATGACCTCCTCCAATTCCTTTAAGCATTGTAGTAAATGTTCATCGGCAACATGCTCCAAACGCTTCCTTATTAATAACTGCAATAATATTGCGTTTGCAAGGACAGGGACACATATTTTCTTGCATTGGATTATCTTCTATTAAGCATTGTGTTGACGAGTCCACAAGTTCTGGCTTGACATCCTCTTCATCCTCACTTTGGTAAGGTGTCATTTGCATTCTTTTATTTGTTTTTCAAAAACAACTGGTATGCCGTCTAAATCCAAGACTTTAGACATTTTTGTTTGTTGTTACCTAAAGCAAATATATAAAACACGGGGAGTGTAGAGATTTGGAGCGTCGGCAATGAATGGGTTAAGTCCCGACGTTTTGTAACCCTTTTTAGCGTTCGTGGTCGCGGGTAGACTAAGTAGGTGAGTTTGCACAACGGTAAGTTTGACAGGGAAAATTTATGATTTTCTCAGTCTACCCGCGACCACAAATGCTGAAAAGGGTTACGAAACGTCGGGACTTAAGAAGTGAATGATGAATGTACGCGAGTTTAATCCGTTTTAGTTGTTTTATTACAATGAGTGATAATCTAGGAAACTGGTATCAAAATTTGTTCAGTAGTTTGGAAGATTAGCGTGAACAAACATACAGATAGGCAGATATAATGGTAAATAAATACTTATATTTAATATACAGGCTAATACTGATTATATCATTTTATTATATATTATAATTATAAGACTTACGCTTGCTTGGCATCGAATTGAAGAAACGAAGTGTCAAAAAATTTCCAAAAATGACATTGCGGGAATGCTAATATCGAAAGTTTTCATAAGTTCAGTTTGCTAAGTACCTGCAGTGTTTAAAAATTATGTTGTAAAATTTAGGTTGCTACAATGTTTCACCTGTAATGTTATAATAATGACATTGTAGTAATATCATTAACATAACTTATAGTAAGAGTTTATTTCTTCAAAGTATAAAAAACAACTTTTATATGTAATGTTATTGCGACATCTGTTTTAACATTTTGGTAAGTTTAAACAGACATGTTAAATGAAAATAGCCGTAATGATTATTATAGCAATATAAATGGTGTTATCTGCCCTTTCGAATCGGCTTGGAGGTACCAAAATGGTTAGGTATGTTAATAATAAGTTATTAATTTTAACGGATCTGCATCAGAAGCCTGGAATATTTTATTTGCCATGGTTATAGGCTTAAGATAAGTTCCTAGAAAAACCATATATAAATGATTTGTCTTGCTTGCAAGCATGGAGCTCAATTGGTCCGCCGAATAACAACGTTCTCGGGTTTTTGACATATCAAAATGCAATTTTAATGCATCCCACTGCTCCAAAATTTTGGAGAGAGATTCATATCTAGATAACCACCTAGTGCCCGCTAATTTGTTAATTTTTGATGGTGTTTTACCTTCGTTCAGTAACATGTATATTTGCTTGTACTCATTCTGTCTTTTTGTGCTGTTTGAAAACCAATTATGGCATTCTTTAATCAAAAAATCCAAAAATCGAGGAAGTGTTTTGAATGCATATTCAGCTGCCAAGTGCAGTGAATGACAGACACATTTTATCGTTACTAGTTCTGGATTTCCTTCTCTCAAAATAGAGGGGAATGAGTGGTTGTCACCCACCATAACATTAGCACCATCCACACCTATACCCAAAAGTTTGTCTATATTCAGGCCATCAGCAATCAGTTGCGATTTAAATAAATCAGTTAAATTTGTTGCATCTGCAGTAACAATTTCCAATCTGTAGAATGGGGTAATAATCCTTTTTTTTTTCACTCAAAAGTCTTAATGATTATGCACATTACTTTTTTGGTATCTGTACTCGTAGTTGTGGATTCGTCAATGATCATTGAGTAATGATTATCCCCAACCTCTTCCAACAAGTCTTCAAGGAAACAAGGATATATAAAATTCCTGATCAAAGCGGTATACATTTGGTTCGATGTAACTTAATGTCATTTAAAACTACCGAATCCCAAGTGGTCAACAGACTTAATACTAGTATGTTCAGCCACACATGCAGCTATTTTCAATTCTGCTATTTTTCGGGGATCCACTACCGGTTTTTCAAAATACTGGGTCATCTTGCTGGAATTGCATATAATATTAGACCTTTTTATTGAATTGTCATGTTTTTTTGTTTTACTGTGCTCTATTAAATATTTTTTATGTGATATTAGTGTGCACTTGCAGGCTTTGCAGAATGCTTTTGAGTCATCATCAATACACACTGTCAGCCACCCTGAAAATAGGAAAAAAATTGTAATTTCATAATAAAATAGGTGTAAAGATTAAACATGACATAACATTCAATGCACTTGAAAATAAAAATTACACAATCACGGTTTAAATGTTAGTCATAAGTCAATATTGCTCTTAATAAGACTAATATTAGTAATGTCAGTAATAAAACATTGTCAAATACTTCAATATATCGATACCTTTTGACTCAAAGGGCGTAAACGCCATTAGAACCTACGGCGTTTACGCCCTTTGAGTCTAAAGGTATCGATATTATGTATCTGATAAGATAAACATATTAAAACATGTTAAGGTTAACCACCCAGGCCATGTAGGTAAAGCATCTGTTTCCCTAGTTCTTTTCCAAAACGTATATATATATGCAAGCTATTTTAAAATCTTATAAATCATATTCAAATAATTCAAGATGCACAACCACCACATTACATTGTCATAATAGCCAACCTCATAATTAGATTAGATACTCCATTGACCATACATATCGTCGCCACCATGCCAAAGTTACATATCTGTAATTTTTGTGAACTTGGAGTTTAGACCTAAACCTGTATATCCAAGTTCACAAAAATTACAGATATGTAAGTTTGGCATGGTGGCGACGATATTACATATGTGTAAGGTAAGGACAAGGGGGAGGGCCCGGTCAAGGCGGCAGTAGTAATACTTGAGGTTAGTCTTGAGGTCAGGTCGGCGGTCTGATATTAGGGGCGGGGCGGTCAATCGTGACAAAAAATGACTGCTGCTGCTGAGAAAGCGACGGCTGGTACTTACTACACGACCTACTCGTAGGGCCTAGGGTGGCCAAGACTGCAAATCCGCCACTGATTACTTGTGGTAAAGATAGTGTACATTGGTTAATAGAATGTCCACTTGGACATTCTATTGTCCACCTAAATGTCATAGCTCCAGGTTGTGTTTGCCATACGTCCCCGGCACCTTAACACGCAATCCACGTCAATGAAGAGGTCCAGATTTCTTGCCAAATGTGTTCTCTTCCCTTCCAGTTCTTCTTGGAAGTGTTCCTTTTGTAATATTTTTATCTCAGCCACAGTCTTGGCTAGGCTAACTTCCTGCTGATTGCTTCCTCCCTGTATGTAATCACCAGGATTGTCAAGTTCCATCGGTCCGTCAGTAGGATACTCATCGTTCTCCATGGGCATACTTGACTCTTGAATCTCCAAAGGCTCATCGTCGTTGGGGTCACATGGATTATTCTCCGGCGTCAGTGTCTCACTCTGACCCAAATCACTATCTGTGGATATCTCCTGACTTGGCTCACCTGGGTCGTTACCCAGGACCTCCCCAACTGAAAGAAGGTTTTGATGTGCCTCATAAAGTCTGTTTGATGGCCAGTTGGATTCATCTTCGACGAGGAAATCAGGTCCGTTGAACCAAAGTTTCATATTTTCCTGGAACAACTCTGGACGGGTAGCAATATCAGCCGGGTTAGACTTTGTGTGGAAGTAGAGCATTTCTGTGTTCGGGTGATCACGTCGGATCTCATTTACTCTATTAGTGACGAAGGGTGGGAGCAGTTTGTTTGATCTCATCCAACTGAGTACTACCAAGCTACTCAGACAGACAGTTCTGTCAACACTTGATTCACCCCTAGAATGGTCTTATCATTCGGCAAATAAATTTTAAAAAAACCCTCGTTGTATGAGAGACCATGCGTGTTCGCACTCCAACGGATACTTTAAGTCAAATCCAAAAAGATCTTGAAGCACATTTGAACAGCATCTAAAATATTATTGTACCTACCTGTATAAAGGTTCATCGACGTAAACGTATGCGCTTGTCACAGCAGCCCTACTGCTGCCAACAGCAATAACTAGGGTTTGAATAGAAGTTCCCGTTCCCGGAGTGTTTTCGTTGTTGCAGGATAGTTTCTTCTCCATCGGCGAGAGAGTTAAAAAGCGATATGAATGTTCTAGCTGCTTCCGCTCTCGACGCTCTTTGGCGTTTCGCATTTACTTTTCCACCCGACGAAAATAGAAATGGTAGCAGCAACAGTGCAGTTTCAGTCACACTTCCTAAAACAATAATGAAATGTTAAACAAAATGCATATCAATGACCTGAATAATAATATCATATTATAATAATGATGATATCAAAACCTACCTAACTCTATACTTTTAAATAGTAAGACGTGTGCTGGATAGCAGTGGTGTAAGGCGGATTTGTTCCTTTAATAGTTTCTTTAATGGATTGCTGCGCTCGTGCGTATCTTCTGCGCTACTCTCCGAAGGTACAAGCGATCTGGTGGTAGTAGCGGAACTTGTTGAAAAAGCCTCCTCTGCCTGAAACAATGATTATTTTAAATTTGGTTTCCCAAGGTGATTTTGTTTCATATTAGTGTCTTTTTCTCATTTGTGACTCACAATTTAAGACTCACGATTCAATACCAGCACTCGAAGCAAATAACAACTTTGCAGCCTTGCATGACAAATAACTATTCTGTAGAAAACACTATATGTAATGTACATGTAGGTATACCTATCAGTGGTGTGGCGTCCCAAGAACTCGATTCCTAATATCAAGCATATGACCACGCTTGCCTAATATTAAGCATATGACCACCTTATTCTACAGCTCTTAAGGAAAATGTACGCCAAATCTGCACCGGCTTGCCCCAGGATTTTATTTACGCCACGCCACTGATACCTATTTACTTACTTGAGCTTTTGCTTTGCTGGGTACTCGGTGGACTACCAGCTAGGTATGTCATTTGAGTCATTATCAGAAGAAACCGGTGTACCGCGTACTTTAGGACCAGCAGCTAATTGCTTTTGGTGTTTAACTGCAAAAACAAATATCCTATTAATATTATAAATGTAACAGTTTGGATGTTTGCTGCTCGATCATACAAAAACGGCTGAACCGATTTAGATGAAATTTGGCACCATCATCATAATCTCCAGTCTTTCTTTCGTATATTTTTTGGTTTTCTTACGTTGTCTGCATACTATTTTTTTTGTATCGTCACTATTTACCTCTGAATCCACTTCCGCTTGCTTAGCTTTATCCCGGGCCTTAGTCAAGGATTCTGATTTTTTTTTTATGAATATAGCTTACACTCATTTTTGATCATAATCATAATTATCAATAACTCACACACTGCTTCTCTCCATTTAAACAAGAGTTCAGCTACTGGGAGTGAGTGTGGAGCTCTGGTTCTAAAGAGGTCATGTTTTGCTGCAATTTGTGCCTGTACTACTGGCAACTAATTGCCCGGCCATTACACACACAAATACACCCCCCCCCCCCCCCACACACACACACGCAGACACAGACACACACACACACATATATTTGTATGGATAGAACATTAGAAGAAATCGAATGCAAATCCACTAACCCGTTTCATAAAATACACGTTTTATGTTGTGGGTCTCCCATGTCCCATCAACATTGATAGATAAAAAAAAAAATTTAAACTGTTTATTTTAAAGAAATAGGTACAATTTTTTTCATGCACAGCTTAGAGTAAATCTTTATATATTTAAGATTATGTTACTAAGCGTATGTTTTTAAATCTATTTATTATACATTAGATTGTTCTTAATTATATTTTTACTTTTCATTGGGTTATTTAGTACATTGTGTATGACCTGTTTGGGAAATCCATTCAGTGTATGAGGTAAGAAGTTTGACCAAACTCTTTTACCATAGGTGTTGGAGCTTCTAGGAACAATAAAGTGTTTACTATTTTCCAGCCTTCGCAGGCTGGTATGCCTCTCATAACTATTTAGATCCCCCAATCTGTCTTTATACTCAAGTATTACAGCTAGTTTTACTTTATCGTATATACTTAGTACTCTACAATGTCTAAGGTTGTCATAGTTCTGTCTATACTTATGTTTAATTTTAAGTGGTACAATGGTTTTTAAGAGTTTAATTTGCAAGTTATACAGCGTGGGAGGGACTATACCGACAAACTTTAACTATAGATTCTAACAACTATTAGGAGTAAAAAATGTTATTTAATGTATAGTCGAAAAACGCTTACTTTCCGAGATATTCATTATTTTGTAAATAAAAAATCCCAAGTGTGTAACAAGCCCTAATAAATGTGACTAAGATACCTTTACTATTTTTTTAAAATCCTTTAACTAAACAGGAATTAACCTTCGCAGTATTTGATGGTAAGCGACTACGAGGCCAAAAAATTTACCTTTCGTTTCCATTTTAGCTTTTTTTTTCTTTTTGATAACTTTTCAGCCAGTAAGGACATGTTTATAACGAGGGGCTTAATTTACTGATTTATTTTGTTCCATAAGACTGTGGCGACTAGTTTTATTGTAAACGTTGACACTATTTTAGAATATTAATTTATCATAATTTGTTTTAAATATGAATCAGCGACGCGCGCGCAGGTTCAACGACCTGTGATGCATTCACCTCGGTTCGGGTTCCCCCGCCGCGCCGTGTGCACATCGTGTGCGCTCGGAAATCCCAGTGAGTCGGCATTTAATCTTTCTCGAGGCTGGACGCTGCCCGCGCGCCGCCTGAGATAACGGTTCTTTCTTACGCGCCGAGACGCGAGTCGATTTATTGATTTGCGCAAGGCGCGATTTACTCTTTAACTTTTGTATTCGCTTTCTTATATGTGCTTTCTATCCTCTGTGCTTTTTCTGACTTTCTTCCGAACTTATTGTGCTGTGCTTAAAACTGTTATTTCTTTCTTTTGTGCTTGTGACTCTTGTGTGATTCTGTGTTTCTCTATCGCTACAATATAGAACGTTTAATGTGGAACTAGCTTGTTTAATTAATCTCGTTAGGCTAGTCACCCACAAGACTATTAATGTAAAATGACAATATTCGGCCCATGTTGATATAACATTTTTTACTCGTCACACCACCAGGAATTCATGGCTAAAGTATGTCGGTATAGTCCCTCCCACCCTGTATATGCGCTGTAGATATGTTTTAAATGTTCTGCCGTAGCTAGATATACCATAACTAATGATAGAGTCCGCCATAGCCATGTATAACAGACGAAGAGTATTATATGGCATTTTATTTTTGATTATACTAATATTACAGAGAATTGCTCTTAGCCTGTTACACACATGATCAATATGATGACCCCAGTTAAATCTATTATCAATTTTTAGGCCTAGATATGTATGCTGCTTAACTACTTCTAAGGCTTTACAATTACATATGGGTTGAGCGGCATGTAGGCATGTATGTTCATGAGCCACGATTCTGGGTACCAGTTTAGATTTCATATAAGGCGAGTGGACATGTATTACCTTGGTCTTTTCATAATTTAGAGATAACCCAGCATCATGGGCCCATTTACATAATATATCAAATTCGTTTTGCATCATTCTCTCCGCTGTACGCTCGTCCTTATCTGCCGTTAGCAGGCAGGTGTCATCAGCAAATTGGTATACAGAGGCTTCCCTGAAGATGTTGCACATGTCGTTTACGTAGATAAGGTACTCTGTCGGGCCAATTATCGAGCCTTGGGCTGTGCCCTGGAGTGAGCACCGCAGCTGACCCTTCTCTCCTGCAATGATCCATGCATACATGCATAAATTTATACATTTATTAAATTTAGACTTATATTTTTGTGGCGGCCACATGCAGCGCTGCTTCCGAGGAGTCAGCCACTCCTCCCTTATGATACTTATGCCGCCACCTCTCTCATCAGTAAACTCTACTACGTAGTACATGTCACTATACCAAGAGGGACCCTAACATAGAAAATAAAAATGAACTGTTTTTAATTCATAAAAAGCGTTAAAAACATAGGAAACAAAACAGACTTAGTAGTCATTTAAAAAAAAGACTTTTTAATTTCAAGCAAAATAATTACTATGGAGCCAGCACTTTTTATGTTTTTTAACCCCTATTTTAAATGTTTGTTTTAAATACAATATGATAAAATAAGCATCTTTTATTTAAATATTTTTTCTCTGTGACCAACTACTATATACACATGAGATAAATAAAAGATGAACAGAGGAAATCTTTATTAAGTTAGTATGGTAGATGTTTAATTAATGATTGAAAAGACAACAAGTAGGTATATAAAATTTGATTATTTGTCTAGATAGACAGATGATGGCGCGAAATGGGTTCAAAAATATGACATGACGTGAATAAAATACAAAGCAATTAATTATAGGCGCTCGTGTGTGTGGTATGTGTGAATCACGCACACTACCCGTCAAACTGGGTCCATCTAGCCCTTCGTCTGTGGCGCGGAGCGAAATTTACAGACCGTCGTCTGTGGTTGTTTAGGATCCTGTCTTTATAACCGTCTGTGGCGCGGAGCGAAATTTACAGACCGTCGTCTGTGGTTGTTTAGGATCCTGTCTTTATAACCATCTGTGGCGCGGAGCGAAATTTACAGACCGTCGTCTGTGGTTGTTTAGGATCCTGTCTTTATAACCGTCTGCGGCGCGGAGCGAAATTTAGAGACCGTCGTCTGTGGTTGTTTAGGATCCTGTCTTTATAACCGTCTGCGGCGCGGAGCGAAATTTAGAGACCGTCGTCTGTGGCGGTTTAGGATCTTGTCTTTACCACTGTCTGCGGCGCGGAGCAAAATTGAGAGGCCGTCGTCTGTGGCGGTTTATGACAATTTCGCACGCGCTCCGCCGGCGTTCAGTATAAGTTGAAAAAATAACTTTTTTTGTATGAAGCATACAATTGTAGGAGTTGTTATCGAAATTTATATCAATTTGCTTGTTTATTATTAATAATATATACCTCGAAACTAAATACATACCGTTAATTATTGCGAGAGGTTTGAATACGAAGTTTGATCAAAATTATACACGCATAAATAAAACCACTTTTTAAAATGTATTCTTATATTTTTTTCAATTTTTCCGTATTACCCCGTAGGGATGAACTACTAGGCAATCTATTTCAGTGAAATAAATACGCTGGAAACATAATAGTACAAGAATATCTCACTTTGAAATTTGAAATTGAGAAGTCGGTCATTCGCCATTTTGCATGTTTTGTGACCCCGGTTTTCACGATGATTTACGTGTGAAAACTTGCGTATAGAAATGTTTGTTGGTAACTTACCTAGAAAATATAATTATAATTGCATACACAACAAAATACACATCAATGTATGCACAAAAACCTTTTTTTTACTGATAAATGCAAAGAAACCGCTTTTCGGTAAGCCCGACTTCATAACTGATTTACTCAGCCAATCATTGACTCTGCTCAAATAGCAGGATGTAACCATAGACTAGAGAAACAGAGCTTTGGATATGTCACACTGCCAATAATTTCCATTGAATAAATAGTAAAATAATAAAGAAATATTGCGAAGTTTAGAATGTCCATTACATCCTCCAATTAAATCTGCACATGTGTGTGTGAGCATTTCATAAACGTTCTCTGTGCATGATGAGGATCCTGCCGTGGTGGTTCACCTGTTGTCTGTGCATGATAAGGATCCTAACTTGGTAGTTAATCAGTTGTCTGTGTATGTTGAGGATCCTAACGAGGTTGTTTATCCGCTGTCTGTGAATGATACGGATCCTGTCATACAAAGGGTGTTTTATTTTAGGAATGATAAATTGGTACACATTTTTGTCAATATATTTTTTCTGTTCATTTATTATGTACTGTATTGTATTGCATACAGGACTTTTATCACAAGCTAAAGTGCATGGTGAATTCTGCCTATAGTACTGAGCGGCTTTTTTCTATACCTTTCTTAGACGCATTATGCGTCAGTAAAGTTGTTTATTATAGGTAGACTCATGTTATGTATTCATTAAATAGTGGCGTTAGCCTGTAATTACTATTCTTATATTAAAATGATCCTATGATATTACTATATGATTATATACTCTCACCGGCAGAGAATTTGGCCCAATTTTTATTTTATTTCATACTATCGAAAACAATACAGGCAATTGTAAAAAAAATCTGCCGGTGAGTGTATATAACTAGCGTCTGCCCGTGGCTCCGCCCGTGTGAAAAAAATGTCTCACGGGAACCGTGGTAAGCGGGGCCAACGCGGGTATGCTAACGACGAACATCCTATGAATGAATGAATGAATGAATTTATTGCGTATTGATAATTGGGTTACATTACAGATGGATAAATAACAACTTAGTTTCACCAACATCTACCTTTGCAGGCGTACACGCATTTGTCATAATATTAGAATAACCAAAATAATTATTACATTTATTATATTATACTAAAATCTATTTCGGCGACCAAAATAGCTGTACCTCGGTATTAAAATGCGACATAAAAATTTTAATAAACGAAACACAATAATTAACATTTTTACAATATCATAAATCAAAATTAAGTAGTTGTCAAAATTGCTACAGTAAAACGGAAAAAATAAAAAACAAACAATAGTCATAAATAACACATTCACATTATTCTAAAAACTCCTTAATACTATAAAACCCCTTTTCAATTAGCCACTTCTTGGTCAAATTTTTGAAATCCTTAATATTATTATTTGCTTTGAAATTGTCAGGTAATTTATTATAGATTTTTAGGCACATCATAAATGAATTTTTATTCGATACTGCTAATTTCACTGGAGGTTTATATAATTTGTGTAAATATTGACATCTGACTTTCCTAGACGAAAGTTCCTGTGTATGTTGGAAAAACATATTTCTGTATTTAAACACAAATAAACATACCTCTAGGATGTACAGACTTGGCACTGTCAAAATATTATATTTTCTGAAAAATGGACGACAGGAATCGGATTGTTTAAGTCCAAAAATAGCCCTAATGCAACGCTTTTGGATCAGAAATACACTATCGTTTATAGTAGAATATCCCCAGATAACTATACCATATTGCAATGCGGATTTAACATACCCATCATATGCCATCAGAGCTGCTTGTAGAGTCACTGTTTGACGTATTTTTCTCAAAGCAAACACAAATCTATTTATTTTTGAGCATAAACTATTTACATGTGCCTTCCATCTGCAATGGCAATCAATATTTATACCTAAAAACTGTATTTCGTCAACTTCTTCAATTGGCTCTTTATCCACACTAACACTTAACTGTTGTGGACGACCGCGAAGTGTTCGAAATTGCATATATTTAGTTTTTCCTAAATTAACCTTTAAATTATTCTTGGTGAGCCAGTCCACTGTTAAATCTAACGTTTTATTTATTTCCTCATTATAAGTTCCTAGGTCTTTACCGTCTATTATTATTGTAATATCATCGGCAAAAAGAACACATTCATGCTTCATAATATCCGGGAAATCATTAATATACGCCAAGAACAACAAAGGCCCCAAAATGCTACCTTGGGGCACACCATAGTTGTTTTCGGCATATTCTGACTGGTACTTTTGTAAAATTTTAGAATCTCTAGAAAAACCTTGTGTTTCTACACATTGCGTTCTACCTCTTAAGTATGATCGTATCCAGTTAAGCACTGGGCCTCTGATGCCATATCTATACAACTTGACCAGTAGTCTTTTATGACACACAAAGTCAAACGCTTTGCTCATGTCCATGAACAATGCTGTAACTGGCACATTTTTGTCGACACAATCCATTACATGTTTTACCAACTTAAACATTGCAAGAGAAGTATTCCTATCCTTTCGAAAACCATTTTGCTCTTCCTTAATTATATTGCCAGCTTCTAAAAACTTCAAGAGTCTGTTATACATTGCCTTTTCAAAGATTTTCGAAAAGATAGGTATAAGGGTGATTGGTCTGTAATTTTTTATGTCACATTTATCACCCTTTGTTCGCGCCTTGTCTTCGGGAATCTTCGGGAGCCGTCGCGAGCGCAGCGCATGGCGCGGGGCGCGCGGCAGGGGGGCCGCTCGGGTCCAGTCGGCCGCGGCGACCAACTCGCTCGACAACCGTCTAACGGGCACGTCATGCCCATACATATACTTACCTCACACCTCTGTATCACAAATTTTCATTATACGTGCATGTCTTGGACTTGGAGTGTAATTTCTCACCGCATCACGACCCCAAGAAACAAAAGAAAACAAGTACGCACCTATACGCGCGTACATATGGCGACCGTGAAGAAATAACGGACCACTGAAGAACAAAGAAACCGGGATGCTGCCGTGGCGCTTTGGATATTATACATCGGAGGTCTATGCCAAGAAATGAAGTAAGCCCGTTCCTTTTGTTATGCCTATCCTTATTTCCAACTTCTATTTGCTATGAAAGTGGCCAGATGCTTAGCAAACGTTAGGTAGTGTATCTAGCTTAATGCGTACCAGCCTACTTTGCACAATTAATTAAGCACTATGCACTATTGCAATCGATTTCTGTACAAATCGTTGCATCTATAAAATGCACTGTTGTTTACGTGTTTAAAATTTAAATATTAGCTTATTAATCATCGGCCTATTTTTTGCATTTTCATTTTACTTTATCGCTTTGCAACGAATGATTTCTGTATAAATTAATGAGTTGCATGGCAAAATATATTTAAAACAATAAGTTTTACGCAATTACAATAATGCAGTGAGTAGTAAATAAGTGATTTTATTATTTGACAAGGGTTATTTAATTAATTATAAATGAAACAAGTTTAACGTTAAAGTACAGGTAGTCGAGTCGAGTTTTTTAATGCTACGCTTTTGCATTCCTTCCATTTTGCCTTCTTCTAAAATATAAAAGTGCTTAAATATAATTAATTTAACAAGTTTATCGTGCACTATCGCTGTTTAGGGTTTTATTTAACTGTAATTACGTGTAGTTCAAAGTCCGTTATTGGAACGTTCCAGTAAAATCATCGCCGCCATTTCGTGTCGGGAGCGGCTCGCGCTGTTGCTACGCGGTGTCGGGGCGGTAAGCCAGCGCAGTAGCTGTGGTGAGCTGTGTCCGCTGGGCGCGGCCGGTGCTGTTGGCGAGCTCGGCGGCTGCGGCGCTGGACTGGGCGGCTGGATCGAATTACCGGTTTGATTGCACCAATTTACTATCCTAGCTCATTGTTTATTCAAAATGGTCGAAGGCGAAGGAACTAGTAATGCCGATAATATAAGAAAACTTAATAGAAGGCGCGGTGGAATTAAAAGTCAGTTGACTGTATTTAAAGATTTTGTAAAAAATATTCAAGGTATTAGAGAATCAGAGTTAACGTCATTGCAAATAAAAGAGCTCAGTTTGCGACTAGAGGGACTACGAAAATTAATGGTTGATTACGATAAAATACAAATACAACTTGAAGATATTTCCGCAAATTTAGATGAGCAAATATCAGAACGGACTCAAACTGAAAGTCTTTTCTACTCGCAAATTGCTTTAGCTCAAGATATAATTGATACGTTCTCAGCCAAAACCAATGTGAGCAATGACTCGTTCAAATCGCCGTCTAACCATGATAATTTTAGTTCAATACGTTTACCAGTTATAAATTTACCGAGTTTTGATGGTAATTTTACACGCTGGTTAGAATTTAAGGATTTGTTCGAGTCGCTGATCAATAGTAACGATTCGATTGCACCCATAAATAAATTCCATTATTTACGGAATTCACTACAAGGGAGTGCCGCGGTCGTAATAAAATCTATAGATTTTTCCGCTAGTGGTTACGAGCTTGCATGGAAAACATTGTGTGAAAGATATGATAATAAAAATATTTTAATTAATAATCATTTAAGCGCGATTGTAAATATTTCTCCGATACAAAAAGAATCTTTTAAGGCGTTGAGGTACTTGGTGGACAATGTTTCAAAGAATTTAAGTTCATTGGATACTTTAGGTATTTCTACCCAGGGTTGGGACCCTTTAATAATTTTCTTGGTCTCCGCAAAGTTAGATCCCAAAACGAATGGAAAGTGGGAAGAGTATAAAGGTAGCTTTTCACGTCTACCCTCAAATGGTGAAAATAAAAAATCTTCCGAACTACCCACTTTAGAACATTTTAAGGAATTTTTACGCAATCGAGCAAATGTTTTAGAGACAATGTACTCTAGTCGTTCTAGTTCTCATACAGAAGGCAAGAATGTGAACAAAGAAAATAAATACACAAAAAGTTTTGTCGCTTCTGTTGAGGGACCGCGAATAAAAGCATGTTTTGTGTGCGGCCAGACTCATCACGTATATCAGTGTAGTAAATTTAAAGCTATGAATCTTGAAGATAGGCGTAATGAGGTCTCAAAGCACAAGCTATGTACCAATTGTCTTCGTAATGGACATAATAGTTCGCAATGTACTTTAAAGGGTTCCTGCCGCAATTGCAGAAAGAAACACAATTCGCTTTTGCATTGCGACAATGCTAGTAATAATAATATGGTTTCTAAGGATAACTCTGAAAATATCAATTCGTCAACTAATTTGTCTACTGGTACATCGGGTCAGGTACTGCTGTGTACAGCACAGGTTGAAGTTTGTTGCTCTAATAGTGATTCCACTTACGTTGCGCGCGCGTTATTGGACACAGGGAGCCAATCGTCTTTTATTACAGAACATTTGAGAAAAAAGTTAGAACTACCCACAAATAAAATAAATTCATTTAAAATTTCTGGAATCAATAATAAAGAAACGGAAATAACTGAGCGAGTTCAGTTAAAGGTTAAGTCTCGTGTAAATTCGTTTTCTTTAAGTGCAGATTGTTTGGTAATCCCAACAATTACAGGCAACTTGCCTAACGTTGAGGTCGATGTTAGAAAATTGGATCTGCCGCATGATGTTGAGTTAGCTGATCCTCTATTTTATAAACCATCGCAGATTGATATCTTGTTAGGGGCAGATAAGTTTTTTGAAATTATAAACTCCAGAAAAATAAAACTAGGAAAGAACAAGCCAATCCTACAAGATAGCAAACTGGGATGGATAGTAGCTGGACTCACGGGAGAAAGCTACAATAAATTAAATGTTAATTGTCATTTGGCCACTACAAGGCACGAAAAGACGTCACTACAAGATGTCGACAATTCTCTAAAGCGCTTCTGGGAGGTGGAAGATTTGCCTTCCGATTGTAAGTCTTTTTCAATTGATGAAGAATTCTGTGAATCTCATTATGTCGAAAATACATGTCGTTTACCTGATGGTCGATTCTCTGTACAGATGCCATTGAAGGAAAAACCCGAGGAGTCTCTCGGAAACTCATATCCTATAGCTATGAGAAGGTTTCTTAATTTAGAAAAAAAGTTGGATAAGAATCCTACTATGAAAGACGAGTATCGTAAATTTTTGAAAGAATATGCGGATTTAGGACATATGACTGAAGTTGAACGTCCAGTCTTTGGTTGTTACTTGCCACACCATTGTGTTATCCGTGAGCAGAGAGAGACAACTAAGCTCAGAGTGGTTTTTGACGCCTCAGCGAAATCTCACACGTCTCACAAGTCTCTAAATGACATTCAGGCTATCGGTCCGGTCGTGCAAAGTGACCTCTTTTCAATACTTTTGCGTTTCCGAACGAATAGGTTCATTTTGACCGGCGACATCGAGAAAATGTACAGGCAGATCTCTCTCAGCGAGCAACAGCGTCATTTGCAACTCATTCTGTGGAGGGATCAGGTAGATCAGCCAATTAAAATTTTCCAACTTAATACCGTTACGTACGGAACCGCTTCTGCGCCTTTTCTAAGTACAAGGTGTCTCAAGCAGTTAGCTCTCGAATGTCAAGACGAAGTCATTGCCAATGTCATTCAAAATGATTTTTACATTGATGATCTCAATACTGGGTCCTCAACTATAGAAGAGTTAAAATACATATACACCAATGTTGTCAAAGTCCTAAATTCAGCATGCTTTCCCCTACGTAAGTTTCGTACAAATTGTCCAGAAATTCTCGAAGATGAGTTAGGATCTACGAATTGTCTTAACTTTAATACTGAGGCTAGTGTCCTAGGTCTGAAATGGTCCCCTCAGTTGGACAACTTGCACTTTCCTATTGATATAGAAACGTCAAACAAAATAACAAAGCGAATTATCATTTCGACAACATGTAAGTTGTTCGATCCATTAGGTCTTTTATGCTGTTGTATTGTTAAAACTAAAATTCTGCTCCAAAATCTATGGTCTGCAAAATTAGATTGGGACGATCCAGTTCCCGCAATATTTGAAAAAAGATGGTTGAAATTCGTGAACAATTTGGATCATTTGTCACATATAAATTTACCTAGACACGTTCTATGTGATTTACCTAATACTGATCAAACTGAACTTCACTGTTTTGTGGATGCGTCACAAGAAGCTTATGGTGCTTGTGTTTATTTACGATCAGTTGATAATAATAATCATGTCACAGTTAAGTTACTTTGTGCTAAGGCCAGAGTGGCACCAATTAAAGTACTCACAATTCCACGTCTTGAATTGTGCGCAGGTTTGTTAGGAGCTCAATTGTGCACAAAAGTGATTCAATCAATTAAAACCAAAATAAGTAAACGTGTTATATGGACCGATTCAACCGTTGTACTCGGTTGGCTAAAAACGCAATCTAAAACACTACAAACTTTTGTGCGCAATAGAGTTAATAAAATAAATGAATTAACTCAAGGCTATGAATGGAGACATGTGCCTACAGATTTAAATCCAGCAGATTTGGCTTCGCGGGGTGTAGAACCGCAGCATCTGCAGTCCTTATCTTTGTGGTGGGAGGGTCCTTCTTTCTTACAGAAGGATCGTACTGAATGGCCGTCTCAACCTCAAACTACACCTTCAAGTTTGCCAGAAGTTAAGGCACTTTTAAATGTAAAAGACCAAACGAGTCGTTTTGATCCCATCGTATCATTTGATCGGCACTCAAGTTACATACGGTTAAAAAGAATTTATGCCTACGTATTTCGCTTTATATTTAATTGCAGAAATCGTAGTGCGAGGTTGACGGGTCCGTTGCAAGTTCAAGAGCTTAAAGATTCATTAACATTTTTAGTTAAAAAATGTCAATCTCAGTCATTTCACAAAGATATACACAATTTAAGCGAAGGTAAACCGCTTCATCACCGAAGTAGACTTTTATCTCTCAATCCATTCGTTGATTCTAAGGGAGTTCTACGAGTGGGAGGGAGGATTAGGAATTCGGATTATAATTATAGTAAAAAACATCCAATATTGTTAGATGCTAAGCATCATCTCACAAAGTTAATAATGATATATGAGCATTTACGTCTATATCACGCAGGCGCTCAATTAATGTTGTCTTCGCTTCGTGAAGAGTTCTGGCCAGTGGGTGGAAGGAATTTAGCTCGCAGTATTACTAAAAAATGTGTAATTTGCACTCGTTTGAGTGGCAAGACGGTTCAGCCTATAATGGGTGATTTACCAAACGTAAGGGTTGAACCAAGCTTCCCCTTCCAGTCTACTGGGATTGACTTTGCGGGGCCTTTTATGATAGCTAGTAAAAAAGGACGCGGCAGTCGTACCACTAAGGCCTACCTTTGCGTATTTGTCTGCCTTGCTACCAAGGCCATACACCTCGAAGTCGTCAGCGATCTGACGACTGAAGCTTTCATACTTTGTTTGCGCAGGTTCGTATCACGCCGTGGAAAACCTAACGTGATACATTGCGATAACGGCAAGAACTTTGTAGGCGCGCACAATGAGCTAGGTAGGGTTTTACGGTCCAGCCGTCATCCAGTTTCCGACTATGCGGCTAACGAAAGTATCGATTTTAAGTTCATACCAGCGTACGCACCCAACTTTGGCGGAATTTGGGAGGCCGGTGTAAAGGCGGCTAAATTACACTTAAAACGTATCGCTGGTAACGCAAATCTGACGTTTGAGGAGCTATCTACACTTTTCATACAAATAGAAGCTATCCTTAACTCCCGTCCAATAACTCCTCTCTCATCAGACCCCAACGACATGAATCCTTTGACTCCAGGGCACTTCTTAATTAATCGGCCACTGACGTCGGTGCCTTCATCGCCAGTCATCGGTAACCCAGCCACCAGATATAAGCGCATCGAGCAAATCCGGCAGCAGTTTTGGGAAAGATGGCGTCGTGAATTTATGGCGGAGCTACAGCAGCGCGTCAAATGGAAGCAAGGACAGAGAAACCTCCAAGTGGGAGACCTGGTCCTGCTAAAAGAAGACAACTTGATGCCGCTACAATGGCGAAGAGGCCGCGTCTGTCGTCTCTACCCTGGCCCTGATGGGGTGTGTCGTGTCGCCGAAATTATGACTGAAAAGGGTCCTATCAAAAGGACTGTTAACAAAATGTGCCTTTTGCCAGTCATGGATCCTGAACCAAAGGATGATGCCAACAAGGAGACGGGCGATATCCAACCACCAAAGTCCAGCAGTTGAAGCAAGGCTTTCAACGCCGCGGAGGATGTTCGCGCCTTGTCTTCGGGAATCTTCGGGAGCCGTCGCGAGCGCAGCGCATGGCGCGGGGCGCGCGGCAGGGGGGCCGCTCGGGTCCAGTCGGCCGCGGCGACCAACTCGCTCGACAACCGTCTAACGGGCACGTCATGCCCATACATATACTTACCTCACACCTCTGTATCACAAATTTTCATTATACGTGCATGTCTTGGACTTGGAGTGTAATTTCTCACCGCATCACGACCCCAAGAAACAAAAGAAAACAAGTACGCACCTATACGCGCGTACACCCTTTTTGAATAATGGCTTAACCACAGATTTCTTTAGAATATCAGGAAAGATCCCATGCAAAAATGATAAGTTAATTATATGCAACAGAGGATCCGCAATAAATTCAAAACAATTTTTAATTATATCAGTACGCAGATTATCATGTCCAACAGCTTTTGTGTTTCTTAGTGAGCATACAATTTTTTTGAGTTCGAATAAAGTTAACGGGTTAAGAAACATGCTGGCCTCTCTGTTTTCTAGCTTTATGTCATCTGTTTTGCCTGCAAAAACTGTACAGTTTTCGCTTACATTATTTACAAAGAAGGCATTGAATTCTTCTGCAATCACTTGAGGGTCCTCAATATCAATGTCATTAATTTTTAAATTGCGTATGTATCTTGTTTGACAATCAGCTGAGGTAGTATGGTTCTTAATTACATTCCAAACGGCTTTACACTTATTTTTTTGCTTGTCAATATATTTCAAGTTTTCATTTTTCTTCTGAGAAATAATACATTTTTTTAGCAATTTTGAGTATTTTTTATATACTGATTTATAGCCTTTGACCCGCCTGCTTATAAAGTACAATTGGCGTTTTTTCTTGCAACACTTTTGTATACCACTTGTTATCCCGTTCAACCTTTTCTGTTTATTTGTCATTTGAACTCTAACAACGGGAAAACATAGATCATAAAAAAGAACAAAAAGATCGTAAAAAGTGTTGAAAGCCACTGACGCATCACTTTCGTTTAAAAGTTCTGTAAAGTTCGTAGAAGACAGACAACTTTTAAACTTGTCTTGGTTCTCTTGACTATAGTCTCGTTTTAACTCACACCACCGTTTAATAGGCGGTGGAAAACGTTTTTGTATGGGGACGAGATAGGACTGGGCTGTATGGTCTGATAAACCGAGATCATGAATTTTTGCTTCGCCTCCTACCACATTAGTAGATATATGGTCTATACACGTTTTCGTTGTCTCCGTCACTCTCGTAGGACCTTGTATGACTGATCTTAATCCGTATATTTCCAAAATTTGAGCAAGCGCAGACGATACCTTGGTTTTTGTTAAGGTATTTATATTGAGATCACCACATAACACAATTTTTTTTCTTTTGTACTGACATATTAAGTTTAACAAATCATTGAATTTTTTAAAAAATATTGCGGATGGAGACGTTGGGCATTTATTTGTGTATAAACAAACTATTATTAGATTATAATTTTTTATGACAATTCCGCAGCACTCAAAAACAAGTTGTTCAGATAAGGTATTGATCTCGTTTATTATTGTGCATTCTAAGTCATTTCGAATTAAAATCGATACACCACCTCTTTTTGATTTATTTCTGGAAAAAGAAGTCGCTAATTTGAAGTTTTCTAATTTCAAATTTACCTCCGTTCCACGCATCATGTTGGTCTCACTTAAACAAACTATATCTATATGTACTCCATCTCTGCCAAGATTCGAAATGGCGTATTCTAAGAATTCCTGTTTATTTAATGCGCCTGATATATTTTGATGTAAGATCCCTATATAATTTGTCGAATTATTTTTAATATGTGAAACATCACAGACAGAAATGTTGTTTTGTATTAAACTATTTTTTGCCACGAAAAAACGTACTTGCCTCGGTTGTACGTGTTTTCTTCATGATGGAGAAATAATACGGTATAGTACCTTTTTTTTGCTCCTTCGTTTTATCAGAGATTTGTTTCTCAGACCTAGTGCGAGCGAAATAATACGGAATAGTACCTTTCTTTTGGATAGTGGGACTTATTTTACTTGTCACGAGCAGTTTCTTCATTTCGGTAAAATTTAAATATTTATTATCATAATCTATACAATCTATGACATAATTAATCGCTTTACACATGTGAAATAATGTATTTCGAGTGCAATCAACAAAGTGGCAATTTTTAGAGTTTATACAAAATTCTTTAATTTGGGTGTTTAACTTATATGTGCCAATGTTACGATTTTCTCTAACACGTAATATTAAAATAGTATTGTCTGTAAATTTATCGGCTAATATTTGCAAATGTGACAATGTTAATGAGATATTGTCGTCATTTTCACCGGTACATATCACCAATTTGTCCTGGGATTTTAGCTTCACAGTCAGGCAGTTCTTACTTAACTCGGCGCTAGGTGCATAAGGTATTGTTGTAGCAGTTGTATGATACTCTACGTAGTTATTTGTCTCTCTGGAGCGTGTTAAAGCTGAGGCGAGTCCGACAATTTGCTGGGTCCCGTACATTACTATTTTTGGTCCAGCGTCATCCTTCCTACTTCTTTTTATGGATTTATATTCACGTTTTTGATTATAATCACTAAAAACCACAATGTTATTTAAGTACCATCACCAGAGACTCCAAGTCGATAGTAAGGACGTCAGTGCCACGTTGAATGCAATTGTGTAGAATATGCGCCGGGCAACCAACTCCAAGAATTTCTTTTTGTAAAATGTTTTTTAATCTGGTCCACACATTTTGTCCTGGCTGCCGGTTAACACCACCAAAATTAACATTGGCGTTATCAGCAGTGTGTGATACACATTTTTCCAATAAATCATACTTCTGCAATGTTGATTTTATTATTTCAGTTATGGTTTCAGCCGTTTCGTTTCGCGTATTCATGACATCCAGCACTTTTGTCGTTATACCTTCTTGCCAATCGAAGAATTGGATTAATATGGGAAATATTTTTTCAGCACCATGATTACTAGCATCTGTAGAGACACCTATAAATTCTATGCTTTCCAATGATTGTTGGATTTTGTTCAAAACCCACGGCGTGATGACGCCAGTAACAATGGCTTCAGTCTTAGTCCTCGCACAAGAAATACCTTGCGCAATGTTTGAGTCGGGAAATATAGTTTTAAGTAGCACACTTGTGCAGTCCATAGACCTAAACGAATGATGATGATTCACTGTATGAAGAGCCAGCGTAGATTCAGCTGCAGAAATTTTTGCCGTATTTCCAACACTTTGAGTTTGGAAGACCGAGTCAATTTTGACATTTTTAGACACCGTTAAGGTTTGTTTTTTATGTTTTTGTGACTGTGTGTGTTTTTCAATGTCTGAGGCACCTTTGAATTTAATCGAAAAATAACAGTCACATATTGTACAATACACTTCACTCGGGTCTCTACCTTCTTTCAGTAACGGATATTTAATACGTAGAACATCGGTAAAAGTACAAAGTCTCGGGCGTTTGCTACTAGACGCCATCGTAAGAATATTTTAACGGACGCGGACGGTAGAACATGCGCACTAACGTACTATCACGGTAGACGGTAGTTTTTGTTCCGATAAAAGGTACATCGGGAGCGCGCATGTGTGCGTGCCGTTTGCGCGCCGTGTACGGACGCACCACAGGCAAGCATCGCCGCGGGCTTAGTCAGGGTTGAGCAACCGTCGCGAGCGGTCGAACGTTCAAAATGTCTGCGGACGAAGCAAAGTATAGAAGACGTATATACTGTAGTGTGTTCGGATGTTTGAAAAATAATGCGCAAAATCCAGAATTGTCATATTTCTGCATTCCTAAGGATCCCGAAAGGTGTGTATTTTATTAGTACCTATATAAATGTTATATTTTAAGTCGTTTATAGAATGTTAAATAGTTTTGTGATGAAACTACTTATACCAATTAAATAGAGTAGATAATTATTTTCTTTGACAGAGATGAGTAAAATTAACAGATTTTTTAAACGTGTACTAATTAAATAGTAGTTGATTCTATTGATACATAAAATGCCTTAAACACGAGAGTGGTTTTATGAAACAAGCCGAAATATCCTTGCGTTACTTACATGTACACATACCAATACTAATTTATTTAAACTATTATACACTCGGGTGCAAAGAAATCGAGCCACCTTCACATTTTTTCTAAAATCAATTTTATGGAAAAACTGTAAAAGGAAATCTGAAAAATGGGGTATCGTTTGAAAGATAATTTTGTTTTCTATTGAATGAGCTTATTTTCACGTGAAAAACGGGTGATTTTCCATACATTTAGGGTAGAAAACAAAACTCATGTGAAAATGCTATTGCAGCACCGCTATGAAAATTCGAGTATAGGGAAAAAATCATGGAAAATTAAACATTTTTTTTTCTTTCAGTATTTTGTATTCCCTCCTCTAGCTCTACGACATGCTTCCATGCGATTATGCATGGATCGAACCAATTTGCGGATGTATTCTTGAGGGATGTCGGCCCAAACCTCTTCAACGGCGGTTTTCAGCTCACGAAGAGTTTCAGGAACTGGATTCCTTTCTCGAACTCTCCTTTTCAATTCGTCCCAGAGGTGTTCTATGGGATTGAGGTCAGGACTTCTTGCTGGCCAATTCATGACAGGAATACTGACGCTCCTAAGGTAATTCTTGGTGATTGTGGCGGTGTTCGGCCTGGCATTATCGTGCATAAATAAAAAATTATCACCGATAAAGCCCGCAAATGGAACCACATGTTCAGCTAAGATCTCCTCTATGTAGCGATGAGCAGTTAAGCCTCCTGCGTTAGGCCTATCAGGCCCTACGACGAATACAATATCGGTCTTCGCCTCCAATGAAATACCGGCCCAGACCATGACAGATCCACCGCCATATGCGACCGTTTCTTCGATGCAACACTGCGAAAATTGCTCTCCTGGTCTTTGGTAGACCCTTTCTCTTCCATCATTGCCAAAAAGACAGATCCTGCACTCATCAGAAAACATCACGGTCCTCCAATGCTCAAGGGTCCAATTGATATGGTCCTGAGCGAAAACACGGCGAGCTGTGCGATGAGCTGCAGTCAACTTGGGCCCATTGGCAGCTCGATGTGGTCTCAGATCTCGTTCCTTGAGACGTCTTCTCACAGTCCATCGACTTATGGACACATTCCGGACCTCCTGCAGTTTCTGCTGTAGCTTAACAGCGTTGAGTCGGCGCGCCCGTAGAGAGTCATGACGATGAAGCGGTCATCTGTTTGTGAGGTAGACCGTACCCTGCCTGTGCCGGGTCTTCTCGTAAAGGCACCACTCTCTCGGTACCTCTGGAACACTCCTTGGACTGCTGATCGGCTTAAATTCAGTTGTTGGGCCACTTGACGCTGACTCAGCCCGGTTTGGAGCAGAGCTACGGCTTGGGCGGCTTCAGCAGGGGTAGTATCAATTTTTTATTAACTTTCTGGCAAATTTAATAGAGAACAATGTCACAGGTAGAGTTGTAATTCACAATTGATGGGCAATTACTGAAAATTTATCATTTTATACCTTCCCAAACGGCATAATCCACACGTGCATTAATTAGCTCATTAGTAATGGGACAACATTATCACCCATAATTTCGTAATGACACCATTCTTGATTAAAAAATTAGCTTTATTTAAAAGCTGAATAAATTACCTTTCTAACGACATCCTAATTTGTTTGTTTTCATGTGCAGATCTTGAATAAATCGAACAAACATGAAAGTTGCACAGGTGGCTCGATTTCTTTGCACCCGAGTGTACTTAATAACATTAACATTAGATGTGTGCGATCAGATAATTTCATATTGAAATAAGTAACTTTTACTAGGTTGACCTCGAACGATTGTTCGTTCGATCGAGGCCAACCTAATAAAAGTTACGTTCGTAGTAAGTAGGTATTTTACAGAACCGACGAGCGGCAGCCCTGTGCCTTAGGCCCGCTCTGGTGTCGCGCGCTCCTAAACGGCGAAGACGAACTACTTGGTTGTCTTTATACTTTGGTACTATTGTAGCGTAGATACAAACCGCACTAACGCGAGCGCTATACGCAACGCACCGCTCGGGCCAGTAGCCCCCTCCTCCTCCGCCGCCCCGCCGCGGCCGCGGCCCACGACGTAATAACAATACGCCGCGAGCGCGAGCTCGTGCTGCTCGTGTCAGGAATTTTGGTCGAAAATCAGGAATTTTGTAAGGACTTTTGAAATTTGTATCTGGTAACCCTACTCGCTCGGGACTCGTTGAAACTCGTTGGCGTTCGGTCTTTCGCGGCGCACGCACACATTCATGATTACGTTCCACACAACCATGTATAAACGCCTACCTGCTTTGGGCAGCCTACCCGCGTTGGGCCCGCTTACCCTATTCCAGACTATAACTATAACCGAACTCTGTGCCAAGTATCACCCAGATCGGATGTTTGGGGCGTGACTGAGCTACAAACATCCATCCACACAAACTTTTAAATGCATGCTAATTTTATTTTATCGATAAATTTGAATTTATATTTATAAATAAGTTGTGGGGATGTATGTATGAATATTGTTTGCTTTTCGAGAAGTTGCTGAGTCGATTTGGATGAAACTTCGTCGCACAGAGATAAACAATAACTTGGATTCGCTTGATACTTTTTAACGGAAAAAGGTTGTGGGACAATGTATGCGTAAATTCGTCTACGCAAACACAATTGCGGGCAAAGAGTATAATAAGTATATGAGTAAAGAGAGGCAACACTGACAAAATACTCGTCTCGACGCCCCCTGGTGAAAAGTCGGCTGCCTAAACTCACGCACACACGTAAAAGGTCACACATACACACGTATACATAGGTTTGCTGCCGTATCACGCGTATCTCGTGTCACTTAGAAACACATGATTTGAGATAATCTGCAAAGAAATGCAAATTTAAAATTGATCTCAAAACATGCGTTTTTAAGTTACACGAGATACGCGTGATACGGCAGCAAACCTATGTATACGTGTGCACAACAGTTTGTTTTTATTTCACCATGACACCTACAATGTAACTTCTTAAAGTATAAAAGAAAACGTAGCTAAAATGTAATTTTATTCATATTTTTACAAAACTGCCCAAAACAAAGTGTTATAGAAACGTTTTCTTCCTTACTTTGTTAGTCACACTTTCAATGTAATTAATAGCAGATATAAGTAAAAGACAAAATCGTATTCGTACATATATTTTCCAACTTAATTAACATAATATATGGTTTATGGTTTAAGAATTTATTTCTCTAAAAGAATTCACAATTCACTTAACTAGAGAAATACAAATTAAGTTCTTAACTAAGTGGCTAAGTACAATGTGTACGAATGATAAACAACATAACTTAACGTAATTCCTTAACTAAAAATATTAATTACAAAGTGGGTACTTAGATGTAATATTCCAGTTGTTTGCCGATACGATCGTCGATATACAAGATTTAAAGGCATGCTATTACCTAAATAAAAACTTAACTACATTTAACTGTATGCTGTTGTTAGCAATAGAAGATCATTAAATCAAATAATTTAACCTGCAAATAAGCTACAGGGACACTTTTACAAGTCTACTGAAACTACTAGAGCGCTTCGAAAAGTAATATCTGAAGAAAATAAACGTGGCCAGAAACTTCTCAGTTACTCTTTTTTCAAAATAAAGACATTTAAACACTTAAATACAATATACATACTCACTTAAACATTAACATTAAAATTACAATTCGGATGTTGACTAATGTTCAATTTTACAACATAATATAGTCACATGGATTGGAAAATACTAAATTATCATAACACAGAAGAAATAAACCAAAAATGTATACAAAATATAAAGTTATGTCATATTTGTATACTGCGCCTTTTTGGCAGCCAATTCAGTTAAGCCGTTTTTGCGATTTTCAAGGCGCTGTAAGTTTCTTTAATAAAAATATCCAAAAAACAAAAACATAGCGGCATAGATAGATGATGATATTGATATTATTTGAAAAATTCATTGCTCTATGTTCAAAAACCAGAGAGGAAACAGTCGAGAGCGTTGGTATGAAAAAATCGCAGGTAGGCATTCCTCTTAAACGCACTTTTTCGTGCTCAAAATGGCAAAATGCTAATTTTTTCATACAGACAGTACAGCGAGGACAAGAGATGACGTCACAGGATGCGTCCGTTTTATATGGACCGTTTTCAACGCTCGGTGCGGTCGGCTACTTTTGATTACAATTGTCATATAGATATTTGTTCCTCACAAATAGTAGAATCGATTTACGACAGAAAAAAATCGAGTCAACAGGCGAATTATGTACATTACAATATTAAAGTAACCGAGGTTAACACATAGATAACCTTTTACCTAATACATTTTGAATTACCATTTTTTTCTAGCCGACCGATTTTAACCCACCACCCTAGTTGTGTAATTTACTATTACATACATTTCCTAGAACCGCTATAATACACAGCGGAATGTTTGAAACCTCTTTAGAGAAACCTGCATGTTGCATACTAAATACTGGCCACTTACAATTCATTAGGTTTATTTAAAAAAAAAAGATTACCTACATTATATTAAAAGATTACAAAAATAAACCCAACAATGAGTTTATTAACAAAATAACTGGCCAAGAGCATGTCGGACCATGCTCAGTGTAGGGTTCCATAGCCGTAACTATAAGGTAAAAAATACGATGTAAAAAAAGTACAACAACAAAAGAGCGTATCTTCATAGAAATTACGTCCTTTTGTTGAGAAGCGCAGTTTATCGGCAATAACTCAAAAACGGTTCATCCGATCTTGTTGAATAGTACATTGTGTATCAAGGGCGGTAGGTAAGGAATTACAAACGAGTGTTTGTTACAAGGCCGAGGCGAAGCCGAGGGCTTTAATAACACGAGTTTGTAATTCCTTTACCGCCCGTGGCACACACAATGTTTTTCATCACACTTGTGAGGAAATCTAATTAAAATTAACCTTACTTAACCTAAATAAAATTGTAAAACTGACAGTGACATTAGTGACATATCCATAGACAATGCGCAACGTTCGGAAACCATAGCGGTACAGACCTAAAACGGTTGATTTTATAATTGCAAAATACTGAAATACACTATTGAAACATTTAATTAATGTTACAGAAATATGTGTTTACATGTATTTGCAATACCAGTTCTCTTTAAATAAATATTTCAGTGATAAAAGTTAAAAAAGTAAGTTGGCGTTTCCTTTGAACATGACAAATAAGAGTAAAACAGAACCAGCGTTTCAAATTTAAAAAGAAAACCATTACGCCCTAGGGCGTAATAGCTCATTTACGGCCCGCAAAACCTACGTGTAATGCACCATTTTCGAGCAAGTGTGATGAAAAATAATTTTCGTTGAAAGTATTAATTGAGCGTTATCTTTGTAATTTTTTTCATATTTTTCGGACACACGGTTTAGAAGATAGAGGGGGGGGGACACAATTTTCACAACTTTCGGAGCGATTATTTCCAATGGTATTCACTTAATGAAAAACATTACTTAAGGACCTTAAAATGTTTTCAAAAGAGCTGTCGAACTATGTACCACACGTTGACATTTTGTGAAAAAAATTTTTTTTAACTTCTGTTACATGTATGGAGTGCCCCCCCTAGATTTTTTTATTTTTATTATTTAACTACCAAACTTAGTAGCGGCATCTACAAGACATCTATATTCCAAATTTCATCAGTATAGGTCTTGTAGTTTTTGAGTAAAATGCCTGTGACATACGGACGGACGGACGGACGGACGGACGGACGGACATGACGAAACTATAAGGGTTCCTTTTTAGCCATTTTGGCTACGGAACCCTAAAAAGGACTGCTGTAGTACGTGTTTTCCGTAAAAATGTTAAAACTCTGTATTGCCTCAGAATTCACAATCAAGACAATTTTTCAGCGTATAGACGAACAATATGAATTGTAACTGACCAGTATTTAGTAGGCAGTATGCACGTTTCTCTAGAGGTTTCAATCATTCCGTTTTGTATTATAGCGGTTCTAGGAAATGTATGTCAAATATATTTTATGTAAAGATTTCTCCATGTGACAATATTGGAAGAAAATACATGTTATATCTAGTTAGTGATGAAAGATTTCTTCCACTTTTTCCCAATCAGAACACGATACTGAACATGCCCTTAAACGAAAAACAACCACTAAAATTTCACCGTGAAGAAATAATATTTTTTTTTTAACAAAAGTGCATTTATCATTTTTTTGTATGACAACATGAAAATTTATTTAAAATAATCATCTTAAGTATATATATATACAGGGTGATTGATAATTCGACCTATACTTTGAAAGGGGTTATACTAGAGCTCATTTGCAATAAATTTAGCTCAGTAAACTAGGGGTCTAAATTTGATGGTTATCAAGTTATTTGAGTTTTACGTTTTTTTAGAAAAAGCCCGCTTTTCGGACTAAAAATGATAATTATGAAAAAAGTACTTCCATTTGGCTGGTATAAACTTTGTTTTCTAAAAGCCAATGAACCAATGACTACTTCAAATAAAAATTTGTGTCAACATTTCAGAATTATCTTAGAAATAAACGGTCATGAAAACCAAAGTCATAATTTTTTTTTTCGATTTTGTTACAACTGATGAGAATTACTTGAAAAAATGTACGGCACTTGATGTAAAAACTACAGAAATAAGTTCCTCAATTAATAAGCTTTCCAAAAAAGTACAAATGTTGGCAACTTTTTCAAAAATCTTGAAAATAATAATAATAATTCCAGAGCAGGTAGCGGTTTCGCAAAAGGCGTACCTGGCCCGGAGCCGCGTTGTTTGTGTCACCTTTATTTTTCTGAGGGCTTCAATTGACCTGCCTCGGTATCTTATCTTACCTTATTAGGGGTGAGATCAGGGTAGATTGCGTTCAGGCATATTCGTGACTAACCGAGGTTTAATTATCTTCATTCAGTAAGTGATCAATTATCTGCCTTCGACCTTCTTTCCAATTCAGACGTATCGTTGTTAACTTATTTATTTTACAAATGAAATGAATTATTGTTTATCAAAACAAAGAATAATAGCATGAACCTCGTATAATCCAACGAACTAACCGAGGCTAAATTATCTTCATTCAATAAGTAATTAATCAATTACTGTCAACCGTCTTTCCAATTGGACGTATCGTTGTTAACTAATTATTTTACAAATCATTAACTAACTAACCGAGGCTTAATTATTTTTTTCAGTAATGAGGTGACCAATTAGTTAATTATTGAAAGTAATAATGATACCTAATGACTGACAGAAATAAGCATACCGGACCTGAAGCCAGTCTGCTTACTTTGTGTTTCTTCATGCAGAAAGCACGATATTAATTTATTTACATCAAATGCTTGTTGGTAGGAATAAGATTGCAAAAGCAGTAAAATAACCAGTTTCTAAATAAAATTTTATTTTAAAATAATTAAATTATTACTAAACACAAAAAGAAGCACGCAGGGTAATGTTTCGCCATACGATAAATAAATAATTAAATAAATTACAATTACAACTACAAATCTTGTTCGAATTGCCTGCCTCGGTTGCGAATGCAAGCACGAAGTCTTGTACGTACTTCACTGACTGTAACCCGCGTCGACAGACTTTCTTTAATAGTTTGGGCAGCTGCTACAATTTTTTCTCGTAAATCTTCTACATCACGAATTGGCCTGTCGTAGACTAATGCCTTCATGTGACCCCAAATGTAGAAGTCGCATGGAGTTAAGTCGGGACTTCTCGCTGGCCAAGGGATCGGACCACCTCGACCAATCCATTTTTCTGGATAATTCACATCCAACCAATGTCGCACACGCAGATAATAGTGAGCTGGGCAGCCATCGTGTTGATACACCATGGCTATCCTTCTGGCAAGCGGCACATCCTCCAGCAGCATAGGTAGTTCGTCCCTCAAAAAGTTCTCGTACGCGTCACCGGTTAATCGTGCCGGCAGAAAGAATGGCCCGATCAAATTGTCGTGCACAATACCCATCCAGACATTTAGTGAGAATCTGTGCTGGTGAGCTCCTTCTCTGGACCTCCGTGGGTTTTGATGTTTGGGGGCCCAAAAATGCAGATTGTGGTAGTTAGTTATTCCGTCGCGGTCGAAGTTGGACTCATCTGTCCACAAAATGTTCTTCAGGTACTCCGGGTCTTCGATGTCAGCATTCAACAAAAATCTGCAGAAATCGATTCTTCTTGCAGGATCTCCCTCCTCGATAGCGTGTACTGGAGTGTAGTGGTATGGATACTGCCGTGCTGAATGTAATGTGAACCAAACCTTCCACTGAGTTATCCCAAGCTGGTTAGCCACAATCCTTGTTGATGTAGTGCCATCCGCGCGGAAACACTCCAGGATTTGTTCCTCTTCAACCGGATCATGGACTGGAGGTCTTCCAGCATCAGCTTGACGACGTTGAACCGATCCAGTTTCTCGAATACGTCGATACGTCGCACCAAACACACTTAGATCAGGTAAACGGCGGTTGGGGAAGCGTCGTTGATATTCTCTGCGAGCCGCAGCGGAGCCGCCATCACAAAACCCGTAACAGTACAGGATATCCGCGTATTCTTCATTTTGATAAGCAGCCATTTTTTTTAAGAAATTAGTACGTCCGAGTTGGAAAGAAGGTCAAAAGTAATTGATTGATCACTTACTGAATGAAGATAATTAAACCTCGGTTAGTCACGAACATGCCCGAACACGAACCGAACGCAATGTACCCAGATCTCACCCCTAATTAGATAAGATAAGATACCGAGGCAGGTCAATTGAAGCTCTCAGAAAAATAAAGGTGACACAAACAACGCGGCTCCGGGCCAGGTACGCCTTTTGCAAAACCGCTACCTGCTCTGGAATTATTATTATTATTTTCAAGATTTTTGAAAAAGTTGACAACATTTGTACTTTTTTGGAAAGCTTATTAATTGAGGAACTTATTTCTGTAGTTTTTACATCAAGTGCCGTACATTTTTTTCAAGTAATTCTCATCAGTTGTAACAAAATCGAAAAAAAAAATTATGACTTTGGTTTTTATGACCGTTTATTTCTAAGATAATTCTGAAATTTTGACACAGATTTTTATTTGAAGTAGTCATTGGTTCATTGGCTTTTAGAAAACAAAGTTTATACCAGCCAAATGGAAGTACTTTTTTCATAATTATCACTTTTAGTCCGAAAGGCGGGTTTTTTCTAAAAAAACGTAAAACTTAAATAACTTGATAACTATCAAATTTAGACCCCTAGTTTACTGGGCTAAATTTATTGCAAATGAGCTCTAGTATAACCCCCTTCAAGGTATAGGTCGAATTATCAATCACCCTGTATAATATGTATATATATATATATATAGTCTGTCTCTTACTTATTTTTCCTTACTTCTATGTTTATGCTTATCGTAATAAATTTGCGCCTTTTGTTTAATAGGATCATCAGAGCCGTCTTTGTATGTTATTTTGCCCATCAGAATCCGATTGATAGTTCGACACCAACTGTGTATCAATATATTTATTGTTAAATTACAAAAATATTTTTTTAATTTTTCGCCGTGGACTCTGCAATTAAAAGGAAAAACAACAAAAGCGTCTACAAGCATGATTATGTTTTGTTTGATATTGCACCTTTGTATATTACTTTTTAAATATTCTGCCGCTAGGTCCTGGACTTCATTAAAACATTTTTTCAACTGTTCGGACGTTCGTGGTCGTCGCACAACCGCCGTCAGGCGGTTGGGGGAGCCGTTCAGGGCGTTGCCCTCTTCGGCGGAAGCTACCGCAGCCCGTAACTACGGGCCGGTGGTTGGGGCGGGCTCCTGGGGGGCCCTGCGGATGCCTCCTCTCTTCTTCTTGCCTCGGCGAAGTCAGCCCTGCCGGGTGAGACCCTTACGGGAGGCCCAGCGAGCGACACTCAGCCAGAGGCTGGGAGAGAGGGGACTTCGGCTTCCTTGCCGCTGGACACGGTCCTAACTGCTCGACGGGGAGTAGTGGAGGTGTCCAGCCAGCGGTGGTATTCTCTTCTTATGAAGGAGTCTTCTTTGCCGGTGGTAGGAGCATCTGTGCGGCCTGGCTGGTCGGGTCGGGTGCTGCCTGCTGCCTCGTGCAGCCTCGAGGGCGCCGTGCTGCCTCCAATGGGCGCTGGCCACTTGGCGGGCGCGACGACACGCGGGCGCGTTACCGCAACGCTGGCGCGTTGGCAGCCTGGCGGCGGTCCGCAGCCTCGCGGCGCTGCTACACCGCAGAGCGCCTGCCGCATCACGGGGGCGCCGTCGCCTCTCTGGCGCGGGCGCGGCGCAGCCGGCCTCAGCTTCAGGCTAGATGCTTCGGCGATAGGATGGTGTCGTGTCCGGTTTCAGAGGGACAGGAGCCGCGCGCCTTCTGCAGCTACGGCTCCTGTCGCGTTGGTAGTGGTCCTGGTGTCTGTAGCCTCGCGGGCGCTGCTGCATCGCGGAGCGCGTTGGTGCGGCTCTGTGCGCTGCTGCCTCGCGGGCGCGGGAGTCTTCTTCGGGGTTGCGTCAACTGTTCGGAAGGATAACAAAGCCACACTTTATCAACACGATACTCTTTTGCGCGAATGAAATCATTATTATTATCACAATTACCAGGGTTTTTTTTTTAAAGACTATATTACGTCTGCATGATGCGCACGACTTGACTATTTTTTTTAAGCATTTCGTTAGGACCCATCCGCACACATATGCACGTTGCTGATATTTTGATGGATCATCAACCGTGACATTGCAAAGTTTGTCATACATTATTTGACTTATTTCCACATTTGTTTTTTGCGCTTCAGTAGTAGTAAATCTGGTTTGTTCTTTGATGAAAAAATCCAAGTTTTGAAGACATTTGTTGAAATCCTCTTCGCAATTGGCGTTTAAAGCTTGCTACACTAAATAGTAAATCTATTTTTCAATCAGTTTGAAAAAATAATTTGATTGGAGTGGATTTCTCCTATGGGAAATAAGTAAAACAAGACTTATTAAAATACTTTATTCGTTATCAGAATCTGTATCATCATCAGAGCCACTGTTGTCACTATCTCCAATATTTATTATGAATGTGTCACATACACTGTCAATTAAATGGTCGAGCTTTCATAACTTGTCTTCTTCTTTTATTATATGTGATATACCCCCCTGCCATTCCACTGCAGTTATTTTATTTATTCCTTCCAGTAACAATTCCTTCACTTCCGCCATCTTTAATGTTTTGTAGTTTCTAGCGACATGTCCTTTTACTTGTGCCCATATTAACTCAATTGGGTTCAGTTCGCAGTGGTAGGGGGGTAACCGTAGTACCGTGATGCCTTTCTCGGCTGCCATCTCATCCACGTAACATTTGCTGTATTTAGCTGTCTCAGGTTCTAAAATAGACAAATCAGAAAATAATACCGCAATTGACAACATTTCATATTTTCAAAAGATCTTAATTCGAAAACCATTTGGGTAAAACTGTATTTTATGCTCAAAAAAAATATTTTTGGATTTTTTTCCCTATTCATTTTGGAAAAAATCGTCAATTAGTGTGAACCGGAAGTGTGACGTCATTTTCCCTGCATTATCGAGAGAGACCTTAGTGCTGAAACGATTAAAAAGTGTATGGTATCCGGTTGTCATTTTCTGACATACTTGCCGTCTGACGTTTATTTGTTTTGAAAATTGTTACAACTGCTTAGCGGCTTTAGAAGTTTAATTTTCATACCGTTGGTTCATTTGCACGTTTTCGAAGACCTTAAAAGACTTGGCACTTTCCCACTGGACTCCGATAACGCATTCAAACATTATTAACTTGGCATTCTTTTACCGGACACCGATTTTTGTCATATAATGAAGACATCAGAAGGTTTTTCTCAGGCTGATAGCACGAATCTGCCGCGTGTTGAAATTATGATGATGGAGTACACATCGGCAAGTGATAAATATAATCCAGCCCAAATAAGAGGAGCAAAAGCATCGTTGTCTTCCCGAACTTCCTATGTTGACAACGCTGTAACGCCTGACAGTTATTTTTTTAATCGTAATTGTCGCTCTGGATTCTAGTTTTTTTAAATCGTAATTGTCGCTCTGGATTCTAGTTGGGAAAGTGACGTCATTTTCTACATACGCCCTTTTAGAATGAGCTACTTTTCAAACTGCTATTTTTAATTGAAAATTTGAGTTAAAACGAAAAAGAAAAAATACGGGTAGCTTAAAATTCCACCTATTTTCTATCCAGCTCATAAAATGAAGGAGTAGAAAATTTGAAATATTGTCAATTCTCCGCGTGTTTTGTCAGCTGCATAAAGCATTTCGAAAAAGGCCCACTTTAATATTTTTTGCTTTTCCTTGATCATCAAAATCTTTGTAGATCAAATCTTTAGTTAAAAGATTATTGCGAAGACCTTTTAATAAGTAAATGTGGTACGTCATAGAGCGGTATAATATTTTGTACATCTACCTCAAAAATGTCGTGGCGCCATTCTTTGCCACTTCTTATATATTTCTGTTTCGTGTCATTAATAAGACTGTTGGCTGATAGCGCTAACATTTGTAGCCCCCTGATCACACACTGTGCAAGTAATTTTTAACCCAGTTTTTTTGACATTTCTCAAAACATCTTTTATAATTATTTTGAGTTCCCCAGTTTTTAAACTGTGTAAAAAAAAATATGCAAGAAGTTGTTTAATTTTTTTTTTATTCCTTTCACCATAAATACCATTGCATGGTTAGCGATTTTTATGTCAGTAGTATGGCTTACAAAGCCTTTCAGTTCATCTTTGGTAGAATTGTAAAGCACATGTGGCGTCAAAGACATTTCGTCAAATATTAAAGTACTGTGACGGAACGTAGCCTCGTCAACATATTAAAAAATAATTTACAGTTCATTCAGAATTTGAAACTTCAGTTGCAATCTTCAGTTACGGGTTTCAGAGCTGGAAAAATTGTAAGGATTACCAGTTCAACCAACCGAACTGAAGCTCCTAAGAAATGCAGAGTAATGGATAAAATCCTAACATTGCTCAAACAATTACGTTAGGCGTTTGGATAAACATTATATTAGGAAAAGATATGGAAGATTTGCAATCTTACCTAGTATAATTATCCATGGACGTTGGTGACGAAAGCACTCAAGGTAGGGTATATTTACAACCATGGCACTTATAAATATAACGTAGGACAGTTGCAGATTATTCCAATACTTAATTAATTTTCTTCGCCACGTGAACGTAAACAAGGAATGATATCGAAACTGACCGAATGTATTTGAAGTGATGTCACAAATACAATCGCGTAAGTTATGGTTTAGGGAAAATTATCGGAATTAAGATAATGTTTTAATTTAGATTAATTATATTATATAGATTAGAAAATTAAGAGAAAATTATTGGTGAGTTTATGAAAGTGATTTGTGATAGCTAAATTAATAATATTATTTGCGGGTTCGAATGGGAAAACTTAGTTAATACAGAACTGATTGTCTATGGCAAAGATAAATAATCGAAAGTACCCGTAGATAAGATTCCTAAGGAATAGACCTTTTGCTCTTAGACATAAGGTTGATTTTGGGCAAACCGTAAAATATTGGCGCCTTTTTATGGACCAATCACAAAGCGTCCCAATGATATGCATATGTGTGCAGTACTTTTGGACTGTTGGATTATCGAAAAATGTTGCCAATTACTGGAGGAGCAAATTGGATTGGAGAATAATTGTATGATTAGATAATAAAATAGGTAGACTATAATTAAGCTTTCTAGTAATTAGAAAAGGACATTAAAAGGATAATTTGTTTATGTGTTATTATACGCCAGGGCAACAGGTATTTTAGCATAAATGGGAGATAATCGGGAATTTATGTTTGAATAATTGGGAACACCACTTACGGAACAGGCGGATATATGGACTACCCTCGAAATAAAATTCCTCAAATCAAACAAAGAAATAGGCAGTATGTCTTTAGCCATAAGGGCGATATTCAGCCAAATGAGAAAGTGGCGTGATCTTGCTTCTTCCAATCAGAGGATGTCCCGGAACTATGAATGTGTGAAATTTACCCTGATGAAGAATCGTGCATAATGAGACTGAGATATCGAAGGATGGACATAAGGTTGAAAATCATGTACATACGAAAAACCGGGAGAAACGTCTATAAAACCCGATGTAACCAGTATTTCAGCGTTCAGTCTCGCCTCGGCGACATTGATACCAACCTCAGCTCTCGCGAGCTGCCATCAATAGTCTTCGTCTTCAAACCAGCCCTGGAGGCTGCCAACATTTAGTCGCCGATACTAGATCTCTGCGAAAGCTGTACAGGCCGGTACAGGCTATGTCTAGTGTTAGGAAATAACTGAACCTTTGCGAAAATCTTTCGAGATTATGTTCAGTTATTAGTCAGATTAGGGATCTCTTCAATTATTCTCATCTGCGGCTTGCCGACGGCGGAGCCCTGCCCATTTTCAGCCAGAATTTGGGACTTCTTCAATTATTCTCTTCTGCGGCTTGCCGACGGGGGGGTTATCGCCATTTTTAGCTAGAATTTAGGACTTCTTCAATTATTCTCTTCTGCGGCTTGCCGACGGGGGGGTTATCGCCATTTTCAGCCAGAGTTAGGGACTTCTTCAATTATTCTCATTTGCGGCTTGCCGACGGGGGGGTTATCGCCATTTTAGGCACATTTTAGTCACATCTTAGTCGAGGGTTTATGACCAAATTGGGGAAGGCCTACGTCCATTATTTAGTCCAGGCTGGGCCTACGCGAAAGCCATGCCCATTTTTTTAGTCAGATTTTAGGCAGATTTTAGTCTTAGTTTAGTCACATTTCAGTCAACAGGTCCTATGTTCATTAAGTTAGTCCAGGCCTACCTACAAAAGGGTCATGTTTTAAATAGGAAAGATTTATGTCCATTTTCAGAAGTTCTGTCTTGCATACAAGGGGTTCTAGTCTAAATTTAGGGGAGACCTACGTTTAATTTAGGCTGACAGTCGGTAAGAATCCTGTGATCATAGTTTGAACCATAATATGAAACTTAAATCCACGTTACAGCGGAGGGAATCGTCAATTATCAACGGCGGGGCAGCGGGCACGGGGAGGAAGCCGTCCGCTGCGTGCTCGACGGCGTGCACCTGGTCCTAGATTGAAGATAACAAAGACATACTAGCAACGGCGCCACGGAGGGCTGGCTGGCGGTGAACGTGCAGACCACGGCGGCGGCGTGTTCCTGTCCTTACAGCGGAGGGAATCGTGACTATCGGCGGCGGGCGCGTCATCCTGGGGCAAGACCCGGTTCCTGTTCGTAGAGGTTTGAAGACATCGAGGGGTAAGTGTTTTATTTTATCACTGGTAGGGCTATTCGTGTGGGGGTTGCTTTGTTTTGGGAGGTTGTATATGAATCTGAAAGTCATAGGCCTGTCTAGTCCTAGAATTGTCTAAAGTCTACTAAAGTTATTATCATATTAAATGCATTTTGAGTCAATGATAGCAACAATTTCGGTTGAGACGTCAAGCGAAATTGTTAGCATATTTTTTTGAACGAGCATAGGCAGGCAAATTTGAAGTGCTTTTATAATAATGTACATTTTTGCAAGGGTTTTATTTTAGTTGATTTTTCTTACTTGTGTGTTATTTGGATATTTTGTTTGTGCGGAATATTTCGACATTTGCGTTAAACTATAAATTTGGTTTATGAATAATGTGTGATACTTAAATATTTGTGCGAACACACGGATGTGTGTTAATTCGTCATTAAGTGTATGCGATTGGGCGCCTACCCTCAAATTCGTACGGAATACCTCGACCATTGCGTTGAACTATAATTTTGTTTTATGAATTATGAGTTTATGAGTTTCGTACACGTATGATTAGAATTAAGTCGGGTTTTACGTTTTACCTCACGGTTTTACATAGTTGTAAGCTTGCGTTTAATTGATGCATAAACTACCATTTGTTTATGAATAATGAGTTTATGAGTTTCGTACAGGTACGGTTAGATTTAAGCCAGGTGGTACGTTATCGTATCGAGGTGTGAATGTGCGGTTTCTCATGAATTTTATAAGTGTTCATTTATCTGAACATACATATTTTCTGCTGCGTATTTGCGTGTGCAATCATACCCTCAATCTTTACTATACTGAGTTATGTATGCAACTTACTTCCTAGGAAGTTTTATTTACGAATCTTTAAGAGTACGAATTGGAACATATTCAAAACACCGAGACCTTTTGTTGGTTTCACCGAGATTTATTTATTTTTATTATTATGCATTTATGTGTTGTGAATGTGATGAGACGAATCTATTGTCGGATACTTGCATGTAATTTATTGGGTTGGTTTTGTTACTTATTGCATTTCTATGAGTGGATGCTTTTATATTTTATGATGATAAACCCGTGTTCAGGCAAATATTACCCGATGTTTATTCATGTTTACATAAACTTTACACATTCAGTCACACATACTTGCACATTAATTTAGTATAGGGTAAGTTAGCAGCTGATAGTCATAAATTTATTTATTACTTATAGACAACTTCAAGCATTCTTTTGGGAACCGAGTAGGTAGTAAATTGATCTTAAAGGGGGGGGAAATGAGGTCAATTTAATAGGTGGATAGGGGGTGTATAGTTAGCAATAGATATATCATTACTATATGATATTAGGTAGGTGCCGTGGTAATCGGGGGGAGACGGTTTGTCTGCCATATTGCCGTAATGTGACAGGGGGGCGGTCTCTGCCTCCGGGCTGACTGTACTTACGAGATAGGCTAGTAGTTCTGGGGATAGGTTTCAGAATTGTACTCATGCTGACATGAGTCATGCCGGCAAGGTTGCAGTTCCTTAGGGGTTACTGATAGTAGAGGTTATTGTCATTAATATTGATCCGTAGTTTATATAGCTCATCCAAGCATAGTCACGCCGTTTGTGGACCCATGGGTAACTCAGGCTGACGTGAGTGTCTACTGTACTTCCCCCTAATGACCGTGTGACTGTGGGAAACCCTAGTGTGGTTATGTGTTCTTCACCGACGCATGCCATACAAACAAGCTTGCTTGTCCGGCTTTGCCGAGCATTTGGCTGATGGAGGATTGTTGGCCTCTCCTCGGAGAGTTGAGCCCTGCCTAGCGGGAAATCCGAAATGCAGTCATACCCCTGTTGTATACTCGAGCTTAGTTCGCGATTTGTTTGACCCTTTGCTATTAGTGACCCATGGGTATCTTGTAGGGGGAGCTTAGTTCAAGGAATACCGACCAGAGTTGATTTGTAGTATTACCATTTCTTATATCGTCACGCCACATTATTATACAATCCCGGGGAGGTCAGAGTCCATATCCCCGCAAATGTTAGTGGGAGTCATGCAGGTTACGACCGGTGTCTGTTGAGTATGTGATTTTGAACTCTTTAGCGTGAGTGCTTTGGGAGCTGTATTATAATTGGCTTAGGGAGAGTTTACTCTCAATTACATAACAAGTTTGAACACTTGATACACCACTCTTATTCGTCAATAAGAACCAGCTCTGGGAGGACCCTTGGTAGCTATTCGAGTAGGGATTTAGGTACACTGGTTTAATCCTAGGTTCCCATATACCGACCTTTAAGACATTAAAGTCACACTTAATACATATCACATTATGATTTAGGCTTTATTGACTACTTACTTTTGATTTGTTCTTTATCATATTATGAAATAGGTTTGACTGACTGACGTCTTAGTATAGCTAGGCCAAGACACTTGACCGTTATAGGGTTACTGACATCCTGCCTTTGACAAGACTACTAGACTGAATACTATGACTAGACCCTCTACATACAGTGACTGTACTTACGAGATAGGCTAGTAGTTCTGGGGATAGGTTTCAGAATTGTACTCATGCTGACATGAGTCATGCCGGCAAGGTTGCAGTTCCTTAGGGGTTACTGATAGTAGAGGTTATTGTCATTAATATTGATCCGTAGTTTATATAGCTCATCCAAGCATAGTCACGCCGTTTGTGGACCCATGGGTAACTCAGGCTGACGTGAGTGTCTACTGTACTTCCCCCTAATGACCGTGTGACTGTGGGAAACCCTAGTGTGGTTATGTGTTCTTCACCGACGCATGCCATACAAACAAGCTTGCTTGTCCGGCTTTGCCGAGCATTTGGCTGATGGAGGATTGTTGGCCTCTCCTCGGAGAGTTGAGCCCTGCCTAGCGGGAAATCCGAAATGCAGTCATACCCCTGTTGTATACTCGAGCTTAGTTCGCGATTTGTTTGACCCTTTGCTATTAGTGACCCATGGGTATCTTGTAGGGGGAGCTTAGTTCAAGGAATACCGACCAGAGTTGATTTGTAGTATTACCATTTCTTATATCGTCACGCCACATTATTATACAATCCCGGGGAGGTCAGAGTCCATATCCCCGCAAATGTTAGTGGGAGTCATGCAGGTTACGACCGGTGTCTGTTGAGTATGTGATTTTGAACTCTTTAGCGTGAGTGCTTTGGGAGCTGTATTATAATTGGCTTAGGGAGAGTTTACTCTCAATTACATAACAAGTTTGAACACTTGATACACCACTCTTATTCGTCAATAAGAACCAGCTCTGGGAGGACCCTTGGTAGCTATTCGAGTAGGGATTTAGGTACACTGGTTTAATCCTAGGTTCCCATATACCGACCTTTAAGACATTAAAGTCACACTTAATACATATCACATTATGATTTAGGCTTTATTGACTACTTACTTTTGATTTGTTCTTTATCATATTATGAAATAGGTTTGACTGACTGACGTCTTAGTATAGCTAGGCCAAGACACTTGACCGTTATAGGGTTACTGACATCCTGCCTTTGACAAGACTACTAGACTGAATACTATGACTAGACCCTCTACATACAGTGACTGTACTGGTAGGCTAACAGACCGGTGGATGATTATTTACGACGTTTTTTATCATTCGTAAAGCCCTACCTTACAAAACGTTGGTAGTTTCATGAATTGTGAAGATTGAGCAAATTCCATAAAATAATCCATCTTTCACAATTCTTCTTGCCAGGTATTAGAGCAGAATCCGTCTATAAATAAGCCTGTATCTTAGCTTATGTTGTCCTGCATGTGGGGAGCTGGGACTGACATATGCTATAGATACAGCACCTTAGTTATAACACTACGTTATAACCTCCCTATTTTCTGTCCTCTCAGTAATATTGGCATCTGAGCCGATACAAGAGTTTCCCATAAATGTTATATGCCTCCAGGCATTTTTGTGGAGGGGGCTCATCGTCTTTGGCCGGAGCTACTGGTGATAGCGGGGATAGGAGCGTCACCCTTGCCACAACCCTAATACCTTTTTTATACTATAATATCAACGACTATAATCATACAAAAGACTACTTCGATTGACAGACAATTTTGTATAGAATGACTCATGACTGCCTTCCCGCCTCTCTAGAACCTTCTATATAGTCTAGAATATAGAACTCTAACATGATATCATCTCTTATTAACATTACGCCTTTCTTACATAAGATAATAAAAAGTTAACTCATATATTTTATATCTACCATACTTACATTTCCTTCAATCAAGTCAAATATTCCTGCGGAGTCCCTGTCTTATCGAAAAGAGTTCTGGGTTATCTACATCACAACGAAGGGTCCTACCAATACTAGAACGATCACGCCATGGCCAAAGACAAGTTTAGATTATTAATGTAGGTATAGCACATCAACCATCCAGTAATAAGTATTATAGGAATAGTTCAGTATTAACAGCCTTCAGTACCTACACTAGAGTCAGAGAAAATTACCAGTAGTTTCAGATTCTTTAGATTTTCATTCAGTACTAAATTTCAGTAGTATAGTTTCAGCTACAAAATTCATCGTCATGTAATTTCAGTAGGGCAGATTTTCTAGGGCGAATTTCTAGGGCGGGAAAGAAGATGTAGAGTAGCGAGAGTAGTATTGAGGTGCTAGGATAGGGAGTTATTACAATATGTGATGCCGTGATACCAGGATTAGTTAAAAGCTAGTTTAATCAGAAAAGTTACATTTATTATCATAAGCTTGTCTGTAGTAACCCAACAATGGGTTACAATTTGTTGTCGTTAATGGATAGAAAGACGGGGGGGCGCAGGGATTTATTGATTAAACTATGTGTATTTCAAAGTCTTCATTAATAATTAAACCAAAATTTAGTCATGAGCACAGGGCAGGTATAATTTCTATTAAAATAACTGCATAACTGTTTATTACCAAGCAGGAACAACATTATTATCCTTTTGCCAATACTTCATTATCATGTATTATCTTTTCACTCCACTATTAATCTGAAACAATAGAATAATTTATATTTTTTTATTCATTTCATTTTCAATTAAAACCACAGAATTATTTTTAAAAATTTACAGTTTATCTTACTAAACAGGTGGTTACCTTAAACCATGACAATAGTTTATAGTTAGGAAATAATCAGAAAATCATTTCTCAAAAATACCAACAATAATTATTTGCTTTATGACTCAAGTAAGAAATTGAGAAATTAATATGAATATAAATAATAAAGCAGAAACGTGCAATTAAATTATCAATTAGGGACTATACCAACCTTGTTTTATCAATATTCATCACTGTAGAACGAAAAATTCATGTTTGGAAATTTTCTCCGGAGACTCTCAGAAGACAAATTATGATTTCTAATTGAATTGTATTCTGAGATGTAGTTATGTTGTAGTAGACTCATCATTAAGCTGGGCTAATTATGATTAGTAGATAATAAAATCTACAAATAGGCTCCCAAGGACTTTGTAGCACTTATCTTTGCTTTATGAAGGAGGGGGAGGCCGGGGCCGACGGTCACCGACATCACTTAATCATTAGAAAAGTTTGGGTTTGCTTGGTGATTCCAACCGGGCACTGCAACTCTTCGTGTACAATGATAGTTGAAAGCCAGATTTCAAACTATTTTTCAAATTAAAGGACATGTTTTCATAATTAAAGAAACCACTTTCATAGGTTATGTTTCCAAAAAATATTATCATGGTTTGCAGTAATGTAAAGCTTGCTGTTTGTACACTAACATAATTAACTCACAAAACAGTTCATTGTTGTACATTTTCACACTCCAATATGCTTAAAATTTTAACATTTTTTTATACACTCACTAGGTTATATTTGCTTTGTATTATATGATTCATTGTTTAGCATTTACAAATTGATACCGGTAACCTGTTAGGATACATGCCCAGTCTTTATTTATCACACTTGAGAAAAACCTAGGTAGCGTTATGTATTTTTACTACACAATAGTCAGGCAATTACAAGGAAAATAGGTTATGGCACTTGTGACGAATTTAACACTCCCGACGCGTTGTCATAAATTAGGAGGGTTTGGCTTTCTAAGAAAACATCGCTGTAGCAATGAATGACTTTGATAGCGATAGTGATGAGAAACGTCATGTCAGTGTCATCACAATAGGGTACTTTCCTGACAGATCAAAGCAGTTACTTTTTATGAATTATCAAAACGCTCGGATAGTATGAAGTTTCTATGAGAAAAAGCATAATGACGTCATTGTGTTCGAACCTCAAATAATCTCCTCATTTATAGCTTTTGGTCTTTTAAAAAATCGTATAAAACGTTAAATAGGTGAATTTTAGTTGATTTTTGCAAATTTTCGAAAGCAGATTTCAAGGCAAGCGTGAAGTAATAAATTACTTGTTGATTACAGTACATTATTGACTACAGGCAAGTACCCTATTAGAATGTCATCCGGCCGCGTGATGGCATTATACGTCGTTCAGTAGCGAGAAATATAAGCTTAGTTTGAGTAACAAACTATATCTCGTGCGGTACAAAAACAGATTGAATTTATTCCATTCGTGACACATAATTATAAAGATATATTTGGCACTATTAGGACATTTATGTTGAGAAAGTTCGTGATGATGAAATATTAGGTTAGCTGTAATTAAGTCCACCCTACAGGAACATATAGGTAGTCGATTAATTATATTACGGGAATTTCTTAACGTAATAGTATTTCTTGTGCATCCTTCCTTATGACATAACTATAGCTACTTTCATAAAACATAAGTAAATCATTGATAGCTTTAATTGTCCAGTAGTAATTTTATAATACAATACTTACCTTTATGACAAAAAAAAAAAAAATTACAAACAGCATACAGAACGCAAAATTTTATTTAAATCGGAGCCTAGTAAAATCGTGATATTACATTTTTGAATATGAAGTGACATTACTAAAATTGCAGTCAGTACATCCCTAGGTAAGGTGACAGGTTATAGTAATAGAAAGGTTTAGGTCAAAAGTGAAAATTATGTATTAGGCAGATGAAGGGTTGAAAATTGTTTGAGTTATGTCATCGTACTTCAAGCAATTTTGTGGGCGCTCATGTGCCATTTTCGTCACAAATTAATTCTCCTATATTAGATAGGTTATCCCCAAGACCTGTTTAGTTAAAATTGTCAGATCAAATTATTTAACAGCCAAGCAGTAGGGAGCGTGCACGGCGAATACACCGCCAATCCAAATCTTGTACATTGTTATATTAAGGTCACATTGATATAAAGTGTGTCAATAATATGACTTGTATTGGTATGACCACGACTTAAGCGTGTCACGCACTACGCAGATGCGATAATATTTTATCAGCGTATAATAACTTAAATGATCTGAAGCTATCACACACTACGCAGATACGATAATATACGAGCCGATACATTCAGTCTAAATCCTTCAAACTGAGTAGACTTGTTTTTTGGTGCGGATTGTTTATACAGGATGTTTTCGTGTTTATATCTTCTAGATTTACTAGACAGCTCGTCAGATGACGATTCTGATTATGAATTTGATGTTCGTGTTGCGTTACAATGCACTAACAGGCGAAGGTTTTGGATAGAACGTCATAATGCTTAAAAAGGACCGTGGTGAATTTAATATCTTCGAAGATCTATCAGAAGAAAAATTCTCAATCTATTTCCGAAACCCAAGCTTAATATTTATGGCGATTCATGATTTGATTAAAGAAGATATAAAGAAAATGAATACTAAAATGCAACTCCGTCTCGCATCAACCTGTATCTATCTGCAGATAAAATACTATACCATGTCTATATCGGCAGATATTATACACAGATCAATTCATATACGCAGATAATATCTTTGCCATCTGTCGATATATGTCGGTGCCCACAGATACTTTACGATAAAATATAAGTTATCTGCGCTGTGTGTGTTAGCTCATTGAATTGTATAGGGAGCGATATTGACAGATATGCGTTCAGATACAGATATCTTATCGTATCTGCTTAGTGTGTGACACGCTTTACTGTATTTGGAATTGACAATTGTAGATGGTTTATGATTATTCAGGCCTGCTAAGTTGCCTTTTCCATTCGTATAGACCATTGATATTGCTTCTAGGTCCCTATAGTAAAGGAAAGTTATGTAGTCAAAAGTAAAATTGTTTTTTTTTGATACGGATATTTCTAGAAAATAAAAGGGAAACCAACAACATGATACTTTATTATTAATAGAATATTTGCTTAGATAATTGCGGTTAAAACATTGAGATTATTGTTTGAATTCTACATCTAGACAATTAGGACAAAGTCATGAGACAATCAAAAATGAAATAGCCATTATTTCAAGACATTACTTCAAGAATATAAACATTTTATTAGCTAGTAACTTCTATGGAACAAATTACATATTTAGCACATACCTGCTTTACAATTAAACTTTATTTTAAGGAGCCAGCCAGTAGATTTAGGATAGTTTAACCAAACCTCAATAAAATTGAATCGACAATTACACCAAAGTATTTTAGCACCTGCAAATTACACAGATGACGGGTAGACTATTGAGAAGGAACTTATTTATTAACTTATTTGTCTAGATCAAATTGCTTAAAAAAATAAACATTCTAGTAGGGTCTTACGACTATGATTTTTTTTTGTAGCTTACTAAACACTAAGTTGTGACGCATGTATTACAGTACCGGATATGACTCATAAAAATCAAGAAAGAAAAAAAAAAATCATTTATTTCTGTAAGTGGGTCCTCGGGGGCTCTTTTACATGTCTTATCTCTAATTCTTTTCTTTGGCGCCTCGGGTAATTGACCTTCTGGTAAGAAGAAGCGCCGGAAGAAACTCACCAGTTTCTCTTTTCGACCAAGAAATATAAAATTAAAAAAAAATTAATTAGTATTGGATATTAGTTGCAATACTGAAAGGTTCTAATTGATAGTACTATGATTTGTCCGTGAGGTTTCATTTGGTAGTTGACAGTAGTAGGAAATTTCAATGAGTCCGGGAAGTGGTTCTCGAGTTCAACAGTTAGAGGGTCCGGGGGCCGCCTGAAAAGTTTAAAATTAAATTTGGTAAAAATAGTTAAACAACAAAAAAAAAAAAAAAAAAAAATAGGGAACGTTACATAGGTAGACTGTGGCACGGGTTAAAACTAGGAAACAGAAAAGAGAAAGTTCTGACACCTTATAGTATGTTATTATGGTTCCTTACTTATAATACTAACAATGATCGCTGTCTCCGAACCATAAATGATAGTTTATAGCAATAAGCTCTTGCATAACAAGATATTACCCATCACCACTATCTCCCATTATAACAACCATTCTACACATATAGGCAGTATGGACGACCGTTAGCGCATTTGCCCATTGCTCGACTCTCCGTAGATAAATTATAACCAAGTTAAGACCAGATAGGGTGTGTGTTAGGCAGTGGTCATTTTATCCAGTCAATTGGTGGAATAATGCATAGGCATTATTATACTTATAGACTGAATTAGGATTAGCAGACAGGAGAAATAATACTTACAATCATGCTATTCAATAAACCGGGTCCGACATCTGGCTTGGCTTTTTAACCATTTATTTTGTTTAGATTCCATTTACTCATGTTCCGATTATTAAATCGACATAATATATAATAAGCAACGTTATGAGTATTACTTTTTAAAGAGTCACAAAAAGTCTGGTAACGTTGAAAACCTGTAAAGATACAAAATTACACGTTAAACTCAGTAGGAAATATATTATATCACTGGTAGCAACATTTAAATGTGGCCTAACAAAGGTAGTATTATAAAACTTACTTAGAATTTCGGTGCTATAGAATCCTTTGGCGTTTCCATTATATTATATGTCCAACATTAACTTACTTGTATCACATATACTATTTGCATACTAGAAGTAGTTTACTAAATTATCCCTTCATTGTAAGTTCTCTTAAGATATGTCCTTTGCTTCCTGTGAAAGATTTTAACGATGATTACAAAGTCAGTCTGCTGGTGTAGTTTCATGTACAAATATAGAAGATAGGCATTACACACATACTTACTCTTTTATACGTCATAGTCAATTCATCCACTAATTACTATAATATACCACGAATCCATTGGTAAAAAGTTAGTTATATTCTTCTTGTGGAATATTATGAACATTTTCAAAAGAGCTAACAGACAGCCGACTACTAGAGATGTCAAATGGAACTATGGAACCGCGGTTGAGTAAGCCGACAAAATTAAATATCACACATAGATGGTGGACTTTAACACTAGTATTATCCTATCAAATTTGGTCGGATTAATCCATTACCATAGAGAATAAACGTAAAGGTGTTTACACACTTGAACGCATGGAATTTTGCATACTTTATGGCTTTTTATCCAACTTGAGAAAATGAAAATAATTACGATCACGTATTATCGTAAAGGTCTTTTGAATGCAAATCATTTTAGATTCATTACTTTTAGATAGATTAGAACTATCGAGGTTTAGGTTAGTCTTATACGTAGTTTAATTGTATCAGTTTAGGATAAATTTTAAGTCATTTTACGTTTCTATGATCTTGTTATTCTTTGAATTGCCAATTAAATATATATATTTCACGTTTTAGATTTTAACATTTATGACAGGTTAAAAACGAATTACAATTACAAAATTATGGCACTAAAAATCCATATTCAGCGTTTTTTTTTACGTCGTTTTATTTTTATCATTACTACTCAGAAAAAATGTTCAAAATCAATGACTGGATTTGACTTTTTTTATGAAACCGAAAAACAGTCCCGAGATAAGTATTATCAAAGTTGTCACGATTTGTTGTTTCCTTATAACAAATAATCGTCGGACAATAGAGATTGTCAAGTCGCGTGGTTGAAACGTTTAAATATTTTAAGGATTTTCCGAACTAATCAAAGCAATAGGAATATTTCACATTGTATCCAATATCAGATTAGGAAGTCGGATACAACTCGTACATTCTATCTAGTCAGTATCGTATCGGAGGTTGGAACCGATATCAGGTCGGGGCATGTGAGATCCCTCTAGCCATTGACAAAATATATTTTGATTGTCTGTGAATATTAATAGTTACCATATTTGAAAAAATTGGGACCCTAAGTGTTGCCATATATTACGGTAAAAATTTATAAGCTGAAATTAAAGGAAAATTAATAACCGACCAAATCGGGTGTCAGACGTGGGCAATAAGTTTAGCATCATGATTGAATTTGACATTCTGCCAGGTTGACCAACTTTGAATTAATAAGAAACTATAAATTGTACTCACAGAGTCCACCATTTGACACCTTATGATTGTATAGAAGAAGTGTTTCTGAACGTACCTAGAGTTTAGCCGGAGTTGCCAATGTAGTATAGTTTGAGCCGAATAGGATATTTTGGTAGTAACATTTTCACATGTCAAAATGACAGAACAATTTTATGAGTTACCAGTTATACTTATGATGAGATTAACGAATTAATCGGAATTTGACATATTTTGAGACGGTTTGTTGGCAGAATTTACTTGCGAAACCATTGAGATAGTAATTAATTAATATGGACTAGATACTATTAGAATAATTTTATAGAACGGTGTTAGGTATTCAAAGTAGTGCAACACAGTCTGTTTGGCTAAATTTAAATGACGCAAGCAACACTGAAAGATAATTGTCATTGTCATTGTCAGATGTAACCGAAAAAAAAAATTATGTTGTTTGAATCATGTTTGCAAAGAAACATAAAAGTTTTATCAGTAAAATTAATGGTGATTATAGTTTTGTGTTAGGGGGGTGTTCAAGTTGAAAAGTGAGAACCAGAGTGATGAGTTCATTTTCGTGAATATGAAGTTAGTAATAACAATCCGATCCGACTCGAAAATATAACACCCTAAAGGTTAGTATAATTTTGTCATAATCATACATTCTGATAAATAGACTGTTGAAAATTAGGTAGAAACATCGCGTCCATAGGTTACATTCAATAAAAGATGCGGCCTTATCAAGAATGAATGTTATAATGATTGAAAAGAGATTTGACAATAGTTGACAATTAATATCAGAACTAGTTGATATAAACATTTTACCATCCAGATAAACGGTTTACAATTAAAATAGTAAATTTACACACTAATTTTGTCGAGGAATCCTTCATGTGTTTAAGGTTCCTCTGCGAAACATTCCGGAATATCAATAAATACAGTACCTATAAATGTTTGTCATTATAACATTTTTATTCTACATATGATGACATCGCATAGAGGTAACTAAAATAAACATCTTTTATACGGACCACTTTTCCCTAAAATCAATATTTACCGAGTTATTAAAATTCAGACCAAGCGAGCCCGAACAAATTTTAAACTAAGAAAATTTTTGAATTTTTTTTTTATGTCAGTATAACCCTCTACTATTGTCACTAAATCTTATAAAACATGATAAAATAAGCATGTTTTATTATATAAACTTTTTCCCTTAGATTAGTATTTACTGATATATTGGGGTCAAAAGGTTATTAAATTTATATGGCCCTAGAACTTAGAAAATTTTGAAGGTAAATTTTGATGTCAACATAACCTTACATTTTTGCTAAAGAATCTTATAAAACATGATAAAATAAGCATGTTTTATTATATAAACTTTTCCCCTCAGATTAGTATTTAATGAGATATTGGGGTTCAAACGTTATGAAATTTATATGAATCTAAGACTTAGAAAATTTTTGAGGGTAAATCTTGATGTCTATAAAACCCTACATTTTTGTTGAAGAATCTCATAGAACATGATAAAATAAGCATGTTTTGTTATATAAACTTTCTTTCTCAGGTCAATAATTATGAGAGTAGAGGTGGTTCAAAATTACAAACATCCGAGGACATTTTAATTTTACTTTCTCTTCCTATAATTTAGGCTAGTCTTTTGCTTAGTCACAAATATAGAAGCATACAGGGTATGAGTACAAAGTAGGCTGTTAGAAGTGAATTTTGCCTTCAAGTATGACAGGTGGATTTAAAATAATGTCATCTCGCTCATAGGTCAAACCCACATTTACACCTGTAGGAGCTCCTTTAATGAAGATCAATAGATATGAATAAGAAAGATATATACCATCATGGGATATCTTGATGAAGTTCTTAATTTATTATCGCAGGTAGCAGCTAGCAGCGTTCGAGTATTTATCTCAAACACCCACAACAATGTACGCAATCACATAGATATCTATAGTAGGCTAGACGAATTATCGTTAAAAACTAATACAACTCGCTCCGTTCAGTAACGGATACTAGGGCTATCTTAGGTAACCCGTTAATTTGTAGATGGCGCTGGCGTTGAAATAGATCGCGCGTTTTCAAGTACAACCCAGAAATACCAATTTGAAAATTCAAGTATTATGTTGTTTAATCTCATAAACCATTAAATGGCGGCAACATCAAGATAGATCTCATTATCGTTTGTTTAACTTGGAATTCGTAAATAAGGTTTAAGTAATTTTGTTCTATATCAAATCTCAACTGGCGACTTCATATGAGTGCAAATTAATTTCAGTAGCTCAGGTTAGTACGGAGCCATATTTAAGAAGCCTTAGGAGAATAACTAGTTAGCCAATCGAAGTTAGTACCTAGTAGAGGTATCAACTGGTCTTGTTGGCCTAGGGTAGCTCAGGGCCCTATTTGTTTGTTATTAAAATTATTAATGTAGTTTTAGGGTTCAGTCGTAATGAAGTCCTTTGGTCACTCGTTCTCTACACCAGGGTTCCTGCCGTTGCGGTATACACTTTGATGTTACCTGTTAGAATGTTATAGTAGGGAAGTTTTCACCCATCATCATCACCATTAACCTTTAAGGGCGCTTCATTTTTCTTTTTCCGTATAAGGGTAGTTAAACTGTTACAAAATGAAAATAAAAATAGGACATTAATCGTTAGCAGAGGAAGAAAAAAAGTGATTAGGGTATTTATGATATTATTAACTCAATAACTACCAATGATTATTTTCCATATTCTAGACTGCTAGTCATTTATAAGTTATTCAAATCAAGGTCATGCCTATACTTTTATGATTATTTCATAGTATAACTTTTGGAAGTTTATTATCTTTTGAATTTCGCTGCATTTTATGACCTACATATTTGCTTAATTAATTTGATGCTATTCCATGAAATGGAACAAAGTAAACGGATATGTACTATTTTAAGATAAGTTAAAGAAGAAGTAATCCATGTTAAACCTTGAGGGATTAATAGGGGTTTTAAAAGGGTATTCATTGATTTCCATTTTACAATGTAGACATTATATATTATATATTTATTGATATACAGGATGACTCTGAATATTGCAAATATAGGGGTTAAAAATCATAACTATGGAGTTAAAATTAAAGGTTCCAATTTGGAAAAATGTTTTACTTTTATCATGAGTGGTGGTGGCATTATAACTCTATCATTATAGTTTTAAGTCTTGAGAGAGGAACCGGTATTATGTATCCTTTAAGGTATATCACAACATACAAAGGTATGATAGATATATTTTTTTTATTTCAGGCTAAGGACAGTCTGTGCTGAAAAAAAATTTTATGAATCATTTTTAATTTTTTTTTTAGTTTTACTGGTAATACCTTGTTTGGTTGTATGAAATAAAAGTAATAAGGGCCCGATGAAAGATAGATGGTGTGAACTTTATTAATGAGATGGTGAGTAAGGAAGAGTGTGTGGCTAGCTGTTAGAGAATAAAAGGGGGGAGGGGACACCCGGGTTTTGATATGGGATGAATGTCTATGTGATGTATGTTATGTGGTGTATGATAGTGATGAGACAGTGAAGATTGCATTTGGTTAAATGGGTTTCTTCAACCGGACAAGGCTTTGCTGTTTAACTATTATTATAAGTTAAGATTTTATTTATTTAAGAGGAACTATTATTCTACGTTAGAGCCGAAGGCGACCACTGCGCATAATAGTTGGGGCCGGCTGTGACGGAACGTAGCCTCGTCAACATATTAAAAAATAATTTACAGTTCATTCAGAATTTGAAACTTCAGTTGCAATCTTCAGTTACGGGTTTCAGAGCTGGAAAAATTGTAAGGATTACCAGTTCAACCAACCGAACTGAAGCTCCTAAGAAATGCAGAGTAATGGATAAAATCCTAACATTGCTCAAACAATTACGTTAGGCGTTTGGATAAACATTATATTAGGAAAAGATATGGAAGATTTGCAATCTTACCTAGTATAATTATCCATGGACGTTGGTGACGAAAGCACTCAAGGTAGGGTATATTTACAACCATGGCACTTATAAATATAACGTAGGACAGTTGCAGATTATTCCAATACTTAATTAATTTTCTTCGCCACGTGAACGTAAACAAGGAGTGATATCGAAACTGACCGAATGTATTTGAAGTGATGTCACAAATACAATCGCGTAAGTTATGGTTTAGGGAAAATTATCGGAATTAAGATAATGTTTTAATTTAGATTAATTATATTATATAGATTAGAAAATTAAGAGAAAATTATTGGTGAGTTTATGAAAGTGATTTGTGATAGCTAAATTAATAATATTATTTGCGGGTTCGAATGGGAAAACTTAGTTAATACAGAACTGATTGTCTATGGCAAAGATAAATAATCGAAAGTACCCGTAGATAAGATTCCTAAGGAATAGACCTTTTGCTCTTAGACATAAGGTTGATTTTGGGCAAACCGTAAAATATTGGCGCCTTTTTATGGACCAATCACAAAGCGTCCCAATGATATGCATATGTGTGCAGTACTTTTGGACTGTTGGATTATCGAAAAATGTTGCCAATTACTGGAGGAGCAAATTGGATTGGAGAATAATTGTATGATTAGATAATAAAATAGGTAGACTATAATTAAGCTTTCTAGTAATTAGAAAAGGACATTAAAAGGATAATTTGTTTATGTGTTATTATACGCCAGGGCAACAGGTATTTTAGCATAAATGGGAGATAATCGGGAATTTATGTTTGAATAATTGGGAACACCACTTACGGAACAGGCGGATATATGGACTACCCTCGAAATAAAATTCCTCAAATCAAACAAAGAAATAGGCAGTATGTCTTTAGCCATAAGGGCGATATTCAGCCAAATGAGAAAGTGGCGTGATCTTGCTTCTTCCAATCAGAGGATGTCCCGGAACTATGAATGTGTGAAATTTACCCTGATGAAGAATCGTGCATAATGAGACTGAGATATCGAAGGATGGACATAAGGTTGAAAATCATGTACATACGAAAAACCGGGAGAAACGTCTATAAAACCCGATGTAACCAGTATTTCAGCGTTCAGTCTCGCCTCGGCGACATTGATACCAACCTCAGCTCTCGCGAGCTGCCATCAATAGTCTTCGTCTTCAAACCAGCCCTGGAGGCTGCCAACATTTAGTCGCCGATACTAGATCTCTGCGAAAGCTGTACAGGCCGGTACAGGCTATGTCTAGTGTTAGGAAATAACTGAACCTTTGCGAAAATCTTTCGAGATTATGTTCAGTTATTAGTCAGATTAGGGATCTCTTCAATTATTCTCATCTGCGGCTTGCCGACGGCGGAGCCCTGCCCATTTTCAGCCAGAATTTGGGACTTCTTCAATTATTCTCTTCTGCGGCTTGCCGACGGGGGGGTTATCGCCATTTTTAGCTAGAATTTAGGACTTCTTCAATTATTCTCTTCTGCGGCTTGCCGACGGGGGGGTTATCGCCATTTTCAGCCAGAGTTAGGGACTTCTTCAATTATTCTCATTTGCGGCTTGCCGACGGGGGGGTTATCGCCATTTTAGGCACATTTTAGTCACATCTTAGTCGAGGGTTTATGACCAAATTGGGGAAGGCCTACGTCCATTATTTAGTCCAGGCTGGGCCTACGCGAAAGCCATGCCCATTTTTTTAGTCAGATTTTAGGCAGATTTTAGTCTTAGTTTAGTCACATTTCAGTCAACAGGTCCTATGTTCATTAAGTTAGTCCAGGCCTACCTACAAAAGGGTCATGTTTTAAATAGGAAAGATTTATGTCCATTTTCAGAAGTTCTGTCTTGCATACAAGGGGTTCTAGTCTAAATTTAGGGGAGACCTACGTTTAATTTAGGCTGACAGTCGGTAAGAATCCTGTGATCATAGTTTGAACCATAATATGAAACTTAAATCCACGTTACAGCGGAGGGAATCGTCAATTATCAACGGCGGGGCAGCGGGCACGGGGAGGAAGCCGTCCGCTGCGTGCTCGACGGCGTGCACCTGGTCCTAGATTGAAGATAACAAAGACATACTAGCAACGGCGCCACGGAGGGCTGGCTGGCGGTGAACGTGCAGACCACGGCGGCGGCGTGTTCCTGTCCTTACAGCGGAGGGAATCGTGACTATCGGCGGCGGGCGCGTCATCCTGGGGCAAGACCCGGTTCCTGTTCGTAGAGGTTTGAAGACATCGAGGGGTAAGTGTTTTATTTTATCACTGGTAGGGCTATTCGTGTGGGGGTTGCTTTGTTTTGGGAGGTTGTATATGAATCTGAAAGTCATAGGCCTGTCTAGTCCTAGAATTGTCTAAAGTCTACTAAAGTTATTATCATATTAAATGCATTTTGAGTCAATGATAGCAACAATTTCGGTTGAGACGTCAAGCGAAATTGTTAGCATATTTTTTTGAACGAGCATAGGCAGGCAAATTTGAAGTGCTTTTATAATAATGTACATTTTTGCAAGGGTTTTATTTTAGTTGATTTTTCTTACTTGTGTGTTATTTGGATATTTTGTTTGTGCGGAATATTTCGACATTTGCGTTAAACTATAAATTTGGTTTATGAATAATGTGTGATACTTAAATATTTGTGCGAACACACGGATGTGTGTTAATTCGTCATTAAGTGTATGCGATTGGGCGCCTACCCTCAAATTCGTACGGAATACCTCGACCATTGCGTTGAACTATAATTTTGTTTTATGAATTATGAGTTTATGAGTTTCGTACACGTATGATTAGAATTAAGTCGGGTTTTACGTTTTACCTCACGGTTTTACATAGTTGTAAGCTTGCGTTTAATTGATGCATAAACTACCATTTGTTTATGAATAATGAGTTTATGAGTTTCGTACAGGTACGGTTAGATTTAAGCCAGGTGGTACGTTATCGTATCGAGGTGTGAATGTGCGGTTTCTCATGAATTTTATAAGTGTTCATTTATCTGAACATACATATTTTCTGCTGCGTATTTGCGTGTGCAATCATACCCTCAATCTTTACTATACTGAGTTATGTATGCAACTTACTTCCTAGGAAGTTTTATTTACGAATCTTTAAGAGTACGAATTGGAACATATTCAAAACACCGAGACCTTTTGTTGGTTTCACCGAGATTTATTTATTTTTATTATTATGCATTTATGTGTTGTGAATGTGATGAGACGAATCTATTGTCGGATACTTGCATGTAATTTATTGGGTTGGTTTTGTTACTTATTGCATTTCTATGAGTGGATGCTTTTATATTTTATGATGATAAACCCGTGTTCAGGCAAATATTACCCGATGTTTATTCATGTTTACATAAACTTTACACATTCAGTCACACATACTTGCACATTAATTTAGTATAGGGTAAGTTAGCAGCTGATAGTCATAAATTTATTTATTACTTATAGACAACTTCAAGCATTCTTTTGGGAACCGAGTAGGTAGTAAATTGATCTTAAAGGGGGGGGAAATGAGGTCAATTTAATAGGTGGATAGGGGGTGTATAGTTAGCAATAGATATATCATTACTATATGATATTAGGTAGGTGCCGTGGTAATCGGGGGGAGACGGTTTGTCTGCCATATTGCCGTAATGTGACAGGGGGGCGGTCTCTGCCTCCGGGCTGACTGTACTTACGAGATAGGCTAGTAGTTCTGGGGATAGGTTTCAGAATTGTACTCATGCTGACATGAGTCATGCCGGCAAGGTTGCAGTTCCTTAGGGGTTACTGATAGTAGAGGTTATTGTCATTAATATTGATCCGTAGTTTATATAGCTCATCCAAGCATAGTCACGCCGTTTGTGGACCCATGGGTAACTCAGGCTGACGTGAGTGTCTACTGTACTTCCCCCTAATGACCGTGTGACTGTGGGAAACCCTAGTGTGGTTATGTGTTCTTCACCGACGCATGCCATACAAACAAGCTTGCTTGTCCGGCTTTGCCGAGCATTTGGCTGATGGAGGATTGTTGGCCTCTCCTCGGAGAGTTGAGCCCTGCCTAGCGGGAAATCCGAAATGCAGTCATACCCCTGTTGTATACTCGAGCTTAGTTCGCGATTTGTTTGACCCTTTGCTATTAGTGACCCATGGGTATCTTGTAGGGGGAGCTTAGTTCAAGGAATACCGACCAGAGTTGATTTGTAGTATTACCATTTCTTATATCGTCACGCCACATTATTATACAATCCCGGGGAGGTCAGAGTCCATATCCCCGCAAATGTTAGTGGGAGTCATGCAGGTTACGACCGGTGTCTGTTGAGTATGTGATTTTGAACTCTTTAGCGTGAGTGCTTTGGGAGCTGTATTATAATTGGCTTAGGGAGAGTTTACTCTCAATTACATAACAAGTTTGAACACTTGATACACCACTCTTATTCGTCAATAAGAACCAGCTCTGGGAGGACCCTTGGTAGCTATTCGAGTAGGGATTTAGGTACACTGGTTTAATCCTAGGTTCCCATATACCGACCTTTAAGACATTAAAGTCACACTTAATACATATCACATTATGATTTAGGCTTTATTGACTACTTACTTTTGATTTGTTCTTTATCATATTATGAAATAGGTTTGACTGACTGACGTCTTAGTATAGCTAGGCCAAGACACTTGACCGTTATAGGGTTACTGACATCCTGCCTTTGACAAGACTACTAGACTGAATACTATGACTAGACCCTCTACATACAGTGACTGTACTTACGAGATAGGCTAGTAGTTCTGGGGATAGGTTTCAGAATTGTACTCATGCTGACATGAGTCATGCCGGCAAGGTTGCAGTTCCTTAGGGGTTACTGATAGTAGAGGTTATTGTCATTAATATTGATCCGTAGTTTATATAGCTCATCCAAGCATAGTCACGCCGTTTGTGGACCCATGGGTAACTCAGGCTGACGTGAGTGTCTACTGTACTTCCCCCTAATGACCGTGTGACTGTGGGAAACCCTAGTGTGGTTATGTGTTCTTCACCGACGCATGCCATACAAACAAGCTTGCTTGTCCGGCTTTGCCGAGCATTTGGCTGATGGAGGATTGTTGGCCTCTCCTCGGAGAGTTGAGCCCTGCCTAGCGGGAAATCCGAAATGCAGTCATACCCCTGTTGTATACTCGAGCTTAGTTCGCGATTTGTTTGACCCTTTGCTATTAGTGACCCATGGGTATCTTGTAGGGGGAGCTTAGTTCAAGGAATACCGACCAGAGTTGATTTGTAGTATTACCATTTCTTATATCGTCACGCCACATTATTATACAATCCCGGGGAGGTCAGAGTCCATATCCCCGCAAATGTTAGTGGGAGTCATGCAGGTTACGACCGGTGTCTGTTGAGTATGTGATTTTGAACTCTTTAGCGTGAGTGCTTTGGGAGCTGTATTATAATTGGCTTAGGGAGAGTTTACTCTCAATTACATAACAAGTTTGAACACTTGATACACCACTCTTATTCGTCAATAAGAACCAGCTCTGGGAGGACCCTTGGTAGCTATTCGAGTAGGGATTTAGGTACACTGGTTTAATCCTAGGTTCCCATATACCGACCTTTAAGACATTAAAGTCACACTTAATACATATCACATTATGATTTAGGCTTTATTGACTACTTACTTTTGATTTGTTCTTTATCATATTATGAAATAGGTTTGACTGACTGACGTCTTAGTATAGCTAGGCCAAGACACTTGACCGTTATAGGGTTACTGACATCCTGCCTTTGACAAGACTACTAGACTGAATACTATGACTAGACCCTCTACATACAGTGACTGTACTGGTAGGCTAACAGACCGGTGGATGATTATTTACGACGTTTTTTATCATTCGTAAAGCCCTACCTTACAAAACGTTGGTAGTTTCATGAATTGTGAAGATTGAGCAAATTCCATAAAATAATCCATCTTTCACAATTCTTCTTGCCAGGTATTAGAGCAGAATCCGTCTATAAATAAGCCTGTATCTTAGCTTATGTTGTCCTGCATGTGGGGAGCTGGGACTGACATATGCTATAGATACAGCACCTTAGTTATAACACTACGTTATAACCTCCCTATTTTCTGTCCTCTCAGTAATATTGGCATCTGAGCCGATACAAGAGTTTCCCATAAATGTTATATGCCTCCAGGCATTTTTGTGGAGGGGGCTCATCGTCTTTGGCCGGAGCTACTGGTGATAGCGGGGATAGGAGCGTCACCCTTGCCACAACCCTAATACCTTTTTTATACTATAATATCAACGACTATAATCATACAAAAGACTACTTCGATTGACAGACAATTTTGTATAGAATGACTCATGACTGCCTTCCCGCCTCTCTAGAACCTTCTATATAGTCTAGAATATAGAACTCTAACATGATATCATCTCTTATTAACATTACGCCTTTCTTACATAAGATAATAAAAAGTTAACTCATATATTTTATATCTACCATACTTACATTTCCTTCAATCAAGTCAAATATTCCTGCGGAGTCCCTGTCTTATCGAAAAGAGTTCTGGGTTATCTACATCACAACGAAGGGTCCTACCAATACTAGAACGATCACGCCATGGCCAAAGACAAGTTTAGATTATTAATGTAGGTATAGCACATCAACCATCCAGTAATAAGTATTATAGGAATAGTTCAGTATTAACAGCCTTCAGTACCTACACTAGAGTCAGAGAAAATTACCAGTAGTTTCAGATTCTTTAGATTTTCATTCAGTACTAAATTTCAGTAGTATAGTTTCAGCTACAAAATTCATCGTCATGTAATTTCAGTAGGGCAGATTTTCTAGGGCGAATTTCTAGGGCGGGAAAGAAGATGTAGAGTAGCGAGAGTAGGATTTAGGTAGGATAGCGAGATATTACAGTACACAGGCGGTCTTCCTCATTTAGACCATCAACAGTCTCTTTTAATTTATTAAATATGACTTCATTAATGCCCGCATTTATTTTTATGTCTCCTAATAAATTTTTCAGCGATTTTGATGATGGTAATTTAAAATATTTATATAGCAAGCTGTAGCACTTTGGGCTTTTTTTATATAATGATAGAGCCAATACTTTTTCTTCTATATTACATCTTCTTCCCTTGGGTTTTTTGAGAGTCTGTCGGTACTAAATACCAGTAAATGTTTTTCCTGCTCTTGACATATTTTTTGTTACTCTTTCCAAGGAATCACTTCCTTGCAAAAGGCGAGCCGACTTCACCCTAACTTTCTCATACTAACCAGTTGACACACCACCACCACCACCTCGACACCCACACACCTCGTTCCACATCACCTCGTTGCCTTAGCATCACATACCAACCAGGTGCAAATTTAACTTAAATTTTTAATTAATCATATTCTGGACTGAATTTTTTTAGGCAACCCACTTGCAATATATTTATTAACATATTTAATTTAATAGAAAATACTTTTCATCCATTAACCAGTTCGGTGAAGATCGTTGTATACTCGGATCTTAGACTATCTGCACCTCTTATTTTGTTAAGTTCTTCTGAGCATTCATCATCATCATATCATTTATTGCACCATGGTAAAAAAGGTTTTACAAAATCAGACGTATTACATGGACCCCGAAAGGGTATGGCAAATGTATCTTAAAACTAAACACTTAAACTAGACATAGAATATATTCTCTAAAATAATTGGTAATATAAGAATAGCCGCCGAGAATAAACAATAAAGTTAAAAAAAAATGTACACTAATAATACTAACAAAATCAGTAAACAATTCTAACTTTTAAGTACAATAACAAAATTATACTTAGATCAAAATACAAAGTCCCACTCATTTAGGTATCGAAGAAGTCTTCTAGTGTATAAAAGCACTTTTGGACAAGGAATGACTTTAACTTGTTTGCGTATAGTGTATCTTTGTCTTCTGCTTTTATGTAGTCCGGGATATTATTATAAAATTTAACTGCTGCGTAATGAGTACTGCTACGAAATATCTCTAAATTGGGCACAGGTAAGACAAGTTTATATTTGAATCTTTTATTTTGCTGTTTTTGGAAGATGTTTATATTTTTACGCACGAACATGCAAATTTCGTAAATATATAAGCATCCACGAAATGACGTTTGCAGTTTGCAGGTATCTCTGTTTTTTATACCTACTAGTACACGTATGCACTTTTTCTGCATTATGAACAGGTCGTGTGCATTTTAGCTGTTTCATTTATTCCATATCGTTGAGTGTGCATTAGATATGAGTACCGACGGTCAAATCCACGGCGGCGGCGTGGACTGAAAATTTTCACGGCGGCGTCCGTACGGCGTGGCCTTGGGACTATTTAATTAGGAACAATTTGTTCAAAAAAAGATACAATGATATTTTTAACATAAAAAAGGTTTATTTATTTTTAATAAAGAAGTGGAGGACATGAATAATCGAAATTTTTAAAATAAACACTCTTTTGAAAATAACAATCACTTTTAGTATAAGTAATCATATTTATCATCATTTGCGTAGGTAAAAGGTACATACTAACTTCCGCTATCTTTACTTAATTAATACAGCGCTTAATTAAAACATAGGACAGGTTTCACCTCAAAGTTAGAATAATTATGGACCATTGAATCATCTATATGATTTCTAAAAAATAACTTAAATATAAACCAGGAACCGAAGATATGTTGTACGGATAATAATATGTATTAATTGCAATTTTACAGTCTTAAAATCAATTACAGTTCACGTTTACTGAAAAATCGGATTTGATTAGTACTTTCAGTTTAATATTACCATACACACCATACTAAAAAAGCGAGAGACGGCCTTTTACTCGTCTATAGCTTCTTTGCAAAATGCATAATTGTCATGGATAAATACTGTTGAAGACGCTACTCGCTACTACTACCACTGCTCCGTCCGTTCGCTCGCTCGTGCGAGTGAGACAGAGAGAGAGGGTCAGTCAGTTTTCGCGTCGTCAGAGCATTTGCAACTCCGAAGCTCAGTATGCAGGGGTTCGTTGAAGTTTTCAAATAACACGTGGTTCAGGTTCGATGTGGATTTATTCTTCTTATCTTCTATCAAGCTGTCGCTTGACTGAGCGAAGGCGAACTTGGGTTTGGTTCGGTTCGGGATCGGTTCTGTTCGGCTCTTCCTTGTGCCCAGGCTGACGGTTCGAGGTGAAGTGAGCAAGTGCGCATGCCGTTCAATCCGTATTCATCTCACGCTCCCCATTGGTAGAGGGGGGTGGGGTGGCTTTTTCAGGCCGTAAGCCCTCTTAAGCTGTCTCTACGCAACCGCGCTACCGCGCGGCGGTCTTCTTGTTTTGCTGCGAGTGGTTGCAGCGGTGTTTATGTGTTCGTGTCATTTTCAGTGGTGGGGTCCTGGGACATCTCCGGGTCGAGAGGCCTATTGTGATTCGTCCGTTTCGTTTAGTTGACTCTATGTTTTCATTTTTTTTTCTTCATTGTGGCTCTTTTACGGGTCCGGGCTTGTCCGTATGAGCTCCCTGGGGAGCGAGCGCGATCTGTCCGGCGGTCTTGAGTGGAGCGGCGCGATTCCTCTCAGCGACGGTTGGCTTGAGTTGTCGGCTCTATCGAACATGGCCTTAGCTAGGCGCGCTATAAAGGCGACTATTACGTGCCATTCCAGGTCTCTGTGTATTGTGAGATTGCGCATAAAGCGGGGGGCTCTCACAATCGTGGCGCATGCCGTTACCGGCGGGGTTCGGTATTTATACTAGGGCTCGCGCTCGTGTCCGGGTTTCGTGTAAACGTTTCTATTACCCGTTTCTGAGTAACACGGACACGGTTTTCTGGCCCGTTCCGCACGGGTAATTAGAAAACGTGTAATTAAGATCCGTTTCCACGGGTACACGGGTACCCGTAGAAACGGATCTTATTTACCCGTGTCTCCGGATCCGTCCTTAACGAGTAGCGAAGGTACGAATCGTGGTACGAGCTAAAAATTAATAGACACAATATTTATAAGTTTCGAGCATATCTTATTCCGTGGTGTAAGTATATATGTAAAACCGAAAGTCAATAAACAATTTATTGGGCTAAGGGTTCGGCCTTTTAAGAGCAGGTAGTTTTTGCATAGAATACGAGTAGGAGAATTTTTTATATAAGACTTCAAAGTTCAAATACTAGCACTTTTTAGGGTAAAAACGAGACCCTATTATAATTTAATTTTATACTAAGAGTACACTGTCTGTCTGTCCCTAGGCTGTATCTCCTGAACCGTGATAGCTAGACAGTTAAAATTTTAACAGACGATGTATTTCTGTTGCCGCTATAACAACAAAAACTGAAATGGTACGGAACCCTTTGTGCGCGCGTTCGACTTGCACTTGACCGGGTTTTTGTTTATTATGTTACTTGTTATGTAAAATGCTTTAATCAATCCTAACACAATTTAAAATCAAAAAATAAATGTTAATATGTGATTAATAAGTGACATCAACAAATGTCCTTAAAATGTGAAATAATCAATAACAGTTGCCAGAGTTAGTGCGTAGCGGCTCCAAATAAATAGAGAACATTTACTTATATAATCTTCTAAGATTTTGTTGCAATTTTTGTGCATACATTTTAACCTTATTGCTACGACATAAAACTTATAATTGGTACCTAGTCATACTTGTGATGATGGTTTGGGCACCTACTCCTTTGTTACTGGCGAACAAAAGGGCGTTTGGCGTTCACGTTTATTACCTGAACGCTATTGCGAAAGCCACTCAAGTAAACTTGAATGATTAGCAATTTTAGGATCTATGTTAAAGAAATTAGCAATGTTATCGCAAGTTAAGTAAGGTAACATGGCCTTTTGTGGTTCTCAGGTGAAATCCAGTTATGAACGATCACTTGATAATGACGCTTACGTTTATCTTTTTGCGCCATTGGCAGATGTTTGTTGTTTTTGCGAAGTAATTCATAATTATATTTTAAACTATTATTTTTAATTGATATTTTAGTATATCTGCAAACCATATTCGTCACATATCTGATATAAATAAAATGTTGTTTTTTAATTAATGGACTTAAATAGGCAATAGGTTTTAATGTTATAAAATCAAAACCAGAACAACACAATAAAGTTTCTACACTAGGTACGAGCAGATTTAGAATAAAAAACAGCAGACCATGTAGAATAGCGATGCCTACTTCGATTCATAATTATACTCGTAAAAAACATATTTTGAGTAGTTGGGTAAATATGATTTTCCAACACAGTTACAAACTACATATTTTAAACATTCGTACGCCAAAAGAGTTCATCTAAAGTCAGCATTAAATAGTAGATATGGTGCATTGACTCCAACTGTTTCGGTTCGTACTTCGTACCCGTTCGGGCCGGTTTTAAATACACGTGTACCCGCCGGACACGGACAACCCGTGAACACGAAGAAACGTTTCTGAGAAACGTTTCCGGTACCCGGCGGGTTCGTGTAATCCGGGTTCTTAGTACCGCCGGTCTTAAGAACACGGATATCCGTTTCGACGTTTAACACGTGTAGCGGGAGCCCTAATTTATACCCGTCAGCCCGGGGGAAGGGATAGCGTGGGGTCGGGGGCAGCCGGTCTCACCGCGTACCTGACCGGCCTGCTGCGTTTTATGGGGGTCGCCCAAGTGCCTTTACTTACAAAATTAACACGATTACAATTTAACTAGCACAGTTCGGAATTACAACTTAAATTAACACGGATCAACATAACGCGGTTCTAAATATCTATTTACACCTTAATCAACACAGTTCCTATAACTTAACATGGTTCTTTGTTTATTTACAAACTATCATGGTTCCTTAAATGCATTTATTATCGAGGTTCGGGGTAAATAATTTGGGTTCCTACTTAACTTAGTTCGCTACGGTTAAAATCTTTATTTCCTATATTTGCGCTGTTACACGTAACAAGTTATTTATAGATAAGATACATGACTCGATTAGACTGTTTGGATTGTACAATATCGGATGACATGTTTCCTCTAATGTTAATCTCTTTCTACCGAGGCCTTTATCATGTTTTAATTCGCCGGTTGCCTCATCTAGGATTAACATTTGGGTTGCTTTTTTCGTAGCGATATCCTCCTGCATCTTTATTTCCGGTGTATATACCACAGTGTCTCTCAGTAAAGTGTTATCAATTTTAATCATATTTTTATTTATAGACTCATTGGGCTTTTTCTTTGCAATTTTTTTAGTAACTTTATTTTTCAGTCGGGGCATGTTACTTTTATTTTCTTGATCTGTATCGGTTATCATCAGTCTTTCTACATTGGGTTCATTTTCCGGTTTATTGTTTCGTCTCATATTTTGGCTAGTATTTTTGACTAAAATATCTTCAGAAGTTACTGATTTTCCTGGTTCTGTTTGCAACTTTTTAGCCCTTTTTAGCTCCATAGGTTTAGGACTCCTAGTTTCTTTTAGGTAATCTATCAAAACTGACTCCACACCGTATTCCAGTTCGTCAAAATATTCAGGGATCTTCTTTAAAACACTTCTTGCATTAATAGGATAGATGCCCGTGGCTTGGAAACCACTTTTTATGATATCCTTTTCCTTAATTTTGATGTTTTGCATTAATTTGTCCAAAAGCTTTGGAAAGTGTTTTTTATTTAAAGTAGTTTGTGCGGGGTTGGCAAACTTATATTGTAATAATATTGATTTCCATTCTTTCTTTAGAGGAGCAAAAAATGCTACGTCGAGTGGCTGAGTGAGATGAGTGGAGTTAGGTGGCAAAAACACAAATCGAATGTTATTCTCTTGGCACAACTCTACCACTTCACTATTTAAATGGCTAGACAAATTATCGCCTATGATAACTTTTGGTCCTGTTAGCTTCTTTGCCCACTCAATTACTATTGTTTTAAAATAGTCTACAAAAGTCACAGAATCAAACCAACCGGATTTGGTGCAATTATACCGTGCTCCAGCTGGACCTCCGGCAACCCACTCAGAATATAAATGTGCAGCTTTATACACTACATATGCGGGCAGACAGTATCCAGCTGCACATGCAGTAAACATAATGGAAATACAAGTCTTTGAAGTATTTAGGACCCTTTCCGGGTATTTTATACCCCTTCTAAATATACATTTTGCATCTCCTGGATTGTCGCTCAAGTTGGTTTCATCGTAGTTAAGAATGTTTTCTGGTGGAACATCTTTAAGCGTTTCATTTAAGTTGGAGAAATAGTTTTCCATTTCTTTTAAGGTTTTTTCTGCCCGCGCCTTTTTTATATTTTGTGTTGTTCTATGTGACAATTTTGTTTCATGTCTTTGCAAAAAACTTGTAACCCACGTATCACTGGGCGTTTTTCCCTCAAAAATGTTTAATGAATTTTTTTCACAGTATTTTTGGACAACCATTTTTAAATCAAGTTTTGTCATGGGACTACCAACGTCCCCAGCCGCAATCAAAACTTTTACAAGTTTTTCCTCTTCTTCATCAGACAATTTTTTTTGCCCTCCCACCGGTTTCATATGTGACTTTTTTATTTTTTGTCTACCATGTCAAGAGCTAGGTCTAACATCTCCTCTGTGTAATTTTTATAGCTTCTGGCACCTAATTTTCTTCTCATTCTCTTTTTGCGGCTAGGACTTTGTAAATTGTTCATTCTGAAAATAAATTGTTTTGAGTTTAAGTATGCACCTAGTTACCTAAATGTTTGTGGGTTGTTTAAAAAAACGTTTTAAGGGCTTAATTAAAAAAAAAATTATTCGATTCCTTTGTGTAACGAAAGTTAGTCATACAACCTTATCTATATGGGTAGTATTCTTTACAGAAAGGAACCAATTCAGTTTTGTTTTAATTAAAGCCCTTAACTATGTACATTTTTTTTAAACGGCCCATTTAGGTACTCAATTATGTATTGAAATAATATTTACACAAGTAAGTATGTAGTACGTGTTTCAGTTACCCGCAATATAATTTTATGCAAGAATGAAATAACGTACAAAACTTAATAAAACGATTTTTTTTTAATCTTTATTTTTAGGGAGCTTTTGTCAGACTGACTATGCCAGCTCTGAATTATTTTTAAAATATGTTTTAAATATGGAATATAACTATAAATATATTATCCTAAACACGCAAAACACTCAAATACCAGGGTCTCGGCCCCCAATATCACTTCGTGCCTTTCGGCGTCGAGACCCTGGGCCCGTGGGGTCCATGCGCGAAGGTCCTATTTAAAGAAATTGCAAAACGGCTCGTCGAAACCTCTGGTGATCAGAGGGCTGGCAGCTTCCTCGCTCAGCGCATCAGTATTGCCATACAGCGAGGAAATGCTGCCAGCATCTTTGGCACCATGCCACGGGGGCCCTTTTTAGATATCATTTAGCTTTAGGGTTAGTATAATTATTTAATTTAGGATAATGTATTGTTTTGTTATTTATTGTTTTCTTAGTTGTATAATAAAACCTTTTATTTCGAACTTTAAAAAAAAAAAACTATAAATAACGTTGTATGGAAAATTAGTGACAACCCTAAGGGTACAATTGTGCTGGGCAAAGTCGTAAAAAGTGACACGCAAATACGTTTATGACATTGCCCACCACCATAATTACGAAAGTATTAGAGATAAGGCGTTGAAATTTCGTCTACATCATTAATAAACTACATAAAACTTACAGTTAAAAGTACATACCTGTAGGACTTTCTCGGACCGATATGCCACCGAAGTTTTTGGGTCCTTTTTGGCCCACCAGAAAACACGCCCGCACCTACAGCCGGCTCAAACGTGACTGAAGTTAGACACGCGGCAATCAATAGGCCAGAGTTGCCAGCAATAGATTATTTTTCAACCACAGATTAAAAATAAAATGTATCTTCAACTAGTTTTGTGATATTCCGCTTCTACTGAAATGTGACGCGGTTGGCAAAGTTATGTTGAAAAGGCAAAGTTGTACGGTTTACGGTATTGTTTTTATTTTCTATTGGTGATAAAAATAAATAAAATCAATTTTAAGACAACACAGTAACTAAAATTCGCAGGAGTAATGAATCGGACAGGGACTGGTGGATTGAACCGGACGTTCGTTTCAACTCGTCGGCACATGTCCGATTCATTCCAAATGTAACCTACAAACATTTTAACCAAATTCAAAACAATTGAGTATTGATAAGATAATAACTCACCGTTCTTTATTTTCTTGATAATATATCACAACACGAACAACCATCACAGATGCAGCTTCAGTTTTAATCGAATTGTTAAGGACTTTGCAAAAACCCGAAATTATTTACGAAAGACGTTGCATTCAACAAAGTGGGCAGCGGTGAACTAAATAATGGCCGCCGAGAACTGTCATCGCTGTGGGTTTGTCTATGGCCATCAGTGTTGCTAACAACCAAAAAACATGAATACGGTCCTTAAGATTTTTTAGAGATATCGATAATGTCCGTTTCAAAACGCGTCCGTTTCATTGCGGATACCCCCTACAGGCGTACGAACGGGTTGCGGCCGTCCAGTATTGCCGGCCGCTTATTCATGTGTAAGGGCGCGGCGTCGATTCGTCCGCGCATTTTCATGACGCCGTCAGCGTCGATGTAGGGGTCCAGTTTATAAATCCTGCTTCGTCGAGGTATTTGTTCACCGCGGGACAATGTTCGCAGCTCCTCTGGGAAGTCCCGTCGCTGTGAGTGTTGTACCCACATGTGCTCGGCGTTCTGTACGTGCCTCGCCTGAAGTTCGATCGGCTGCCTGTTCTTTAGCCGATCTCAGAACTGGAGTATCCTCGCTGTTGCCCCTATGAGCCGATCGTATTTAGAGAATCGGCTTATGTCGGGCAACGGCGGCTCCCAGACGTGAATTGCTCCTACGTGCCGACGAATCTCAGATTCTTCGTCGGTGGGTTCGATCGCTGGCGCCTCCCGGGGCCATTCGTGTGCAGGCCGTTGCAGGAAGCTCGGTCCGGTGTACCAGCGGTCCCTGGATGTGATGTGACGGGCGCTGTCCGCCCGTGTCGCGTCGTCCGCCGGGTTTTCCTTTGTCGGGACCCATCTCCACTGTGACGGCGATCTCCCCGAGACGGTGCGAGACGTAGGTGCTATATCGCCGGGCATTATCCCGTACCTAGTGCAACACGGTGCGGCTGTCCGTCCACATCGTCACCTCGATGTTCTCGTATCGTTGTTCTGCCTTTAGCGTATGCTGCAGGCGTGCCCCTATTAACGCTGCTTGAAGCTTGTGAGTCGCGGGATGCTTAGCGGCTTGGTGGGTGCAACTTTCGCCTTAGCCGCCGCCAAGCTCACCGCGACGTTTTTCCCGTGTTCCTCGCGCCAATAGGCTACGGCCGCGTAGGCCTGTGAGCTCGCATCCACAAAGATATGCAGTTGGCGCGTTGCCGGCTCTCCTCCCGTTGACGCGTAGCGCCGTGGCACTCGTAGCTCTGCCACGGCTTGAAGTTTTCCGAGTTGTTCGTTGTTCGGTGGTGGCTGCTCGTCCCACTCGTGGTCTTTTTCCTCAGCGTGGGCGTGAATCACGATCTCGTGGTTGTATCTCTGCTGCATTGTTCGCGGCGCCGAACAGCGCCGCTGGTTCTGCGATGTGCGAGTCGGACGACTCGTACTTCGATCGGCAACATCAGGTGCCAATTGTCGGCTCCAATCAGGACCCGGGGTCGGGCCTCCGCGTAGCACGCTGACTCCAAGTCTTGGAGATGCGGGAATTGCGTGATGTATCCACGCTCGGCTCGTTGTACGCGGAGGCCAATATCTCGTACGGTTCTGAGGTGGATCGGGTGCGCCGCCCCATATTCTAGTCCGCGCACGTTGACGTTGATACAACGACTGTCCGTCGATGTTGCCATTGTGCCGACGCCTTGTATTTGTAGTCGCGATGTCTTCCCCACAGCTCCGAGTTCGTCCGTTAACCTCTCGTCGATGGGTTAGTCTCATCTCGTCTAAAAAAGCAGCTGGTCTAAGCAGTTAACTGGTCTAAAAGGTTCACTAATGTTTGACCAAAAAATTATTGACAAATGATCATTTGACAAACAACGTTTCACCAAATAACCATTTGGCAAACGAGACATTTGACAAAAGTATCATCTTACAAAAACTCAATTAGCAAATGATTAATTAGCAAACACTACACTTGGTAAATGTGTTAAATAATAAAATGTCAATTGACCTTTTTTCATTTCACCAAATAATATGTTTCGCAAACTAAGCATTTGTCCAAATGTCATTTAACAAGATGTTATTTCATAAAAAGTACTTCTTTTTTCAAACATTATGATTTAGTCTGTTGGGTAATTTATTCCGCTACCCTCTATATCGCCACAAGTGACAAGATTATATAGAAGGCAAGCAATCTTGCATTATGACGCTCCTCTCGCTTCGCTCGCTCATAATAATATATTGGTGGTCATAATACAAACCTAACCTAACCGACGTCCTAGGTATTTTCCGTGATTAGTCTAAATGCATCAGTTTGTTTTTGTTGGGGGCGCAGTTCAAACCCTAACCTAACCTAACAACCTAGTCTTTCTGGCAGCAGTTCGTTTTTGTTGGGGGACGCAGTTAAACCCTAAACTAACAACCTAATTTTTCTGCCAGCAGTTCGTTTTGTTGGGGGACGCAGTTCAAACCCTAACCTAACCCTAACCTAACGACCTTCTCTTTTTGCCAAATAGGTACTGTGTATTAATTTGACCCATACCATATCTATTATTAGATTTATTAATAAACGAAACACTTGTCAAATAATACATTGTACCAAACGTTTTTAGACCAAGCGTAGTTTTGTCTGATAACTCAGTTGCTAAATGTTCATTTTGTCAAATAATTATTTATAAAATGTAAATTTAACTGTTGATCATTTGGTAAAGTGAGTCATTTGTAAAATGATTAGTAGTAAAATGATCAATTGGCGAAACATTTTTTTGCAAAACGTTGTTTGTCAAGTGTAATTTTGCCAAATGACTTTTGGTCAAACAGCAGGACACCGGTCTAAAAAGCAAATGGTCTAATTAGCAACTCGTCTAAAAAGCAACTGGTCTAAGTAGCAACTTGTCTAAAACGCACCTAGCAGCTGGTCTAAAACGCTTCTCGTCTAAAACGCAACTGGTCTAAAACGCTACCCGCCAATAATGCAACTGGTCTATAACGTTCTTTGTCTAACTCTCATAGCGTCAAAAATTAATGTCTTCTAAACTCAAATTAGTCAGCACTGATTTGTATCAATCATAATATTTTTATTATTATTTAAATTTTAAGTATCTATATGTACAGTCAACTCCTTTACTACAAAGACATGTGTCCACTTTTTCACCTTATTGTTATTGCATTGAGATAAATTCAAAAGTGGATACTTATTTTCGTAGTCTACATAGGTAGGTAGCCTACCTATTTGCGCTTGCGTTAAAGTATTTACCCGCAGCCCACTTCTATGTACAGCCGGCTGCAAAAGTCCATGGACAGATCGAAATCATTTTCCTGTGAAGGGCACCCTTGGCGCCCTTGGCGCCACTATCTATCAGTCTAATATACAAACTGCATGTTGCTGGTTCAATAAGATTTCACTAGATGGCGTTGAAAACAACAAAAATCCCCACTACTTGGTCCAGGATTTAAAGTGTTTCACATAACAATATTCAGCACGAAGGCAGGAAAACATCACATAATAGAATGAAGTTGTCATTAACAAACACGGTATCTATAATCTAAAGTGGCCAGTATGTTTCCGATGTAAAGGAGTTTGAATAATTATTGTTTCCACTTGCAGGCCAATCGGTCAGTAATAAAAATTGTTTAAAAATTATTTTTTTTATAGAAACCTATGTATTACCTTTCCGTACATGAGATATGCATTTTCACGAGTAAGTACGAGTCATTGTTCTACTTTATTCTGGTAAGACCTTTAGACCAGTTGCTTTTTAGACCACTTGCTAATTAGACTAGCTGATTTTTAGACCACTAGCTACTTAGACCAACCGCGTTTTAGACCACTTGCTAATTAGACCATCTGTGCGTTAGACCAGTTGCTACTTAGACCAGTTGTTTTTTAGACGAGTTGCTAATTAGACCATTTGCTTTTTAGACTAGTTACTACTTAGACCAGCTGCTTTTTTAGACGAGATGAGACTAACCCTCGTCGATTAGCGAGATTGTGGACCCCGGGTCCAAAAGAGCATATGTGTGGATCTCGCCTCGGGGTCCCCCAATGTATATCGGGATCTTCAATAACACGGTCGATCCCGTGTGCTCTCGCTGTCCCACTGTTGCAGCGAGTACTTGTTCTTCAACTGAAATAACCTATTATTCAGGAAGTTGGCCGCTCTTATTTTCATACAATTTTTTTTTACCGGAGACGTTCAAAGTTGTGAAATATTTTTGTGTAAAATATATTTCTGCGTATTAGGGCAAAATTACTGAAAATACACCATGGCTACGTTTTTTTTTTAATTCTAGTCGGTAAGCAGCACTATTAGAAAATATTTTTCAAAAAACAGAACGTAAAAATATTTTCATTTGTGACCTAGACGATCATTACAGTAAAACAAGAGACCAAAAACTGAAAATTAAGAAAAGTGTGAAAATCTTGAAAACCAAGGGACTTTTACTAAACCTTAAAGTCGATTTTCTGAACCAACCTAAGGTGCCCTCTTAGTGGTTAGAAGGTTGTCCATTAATTACTGGACACCCTGTATATTTTCCATGGATCGGTGTCCTTGAGCCTCTCCCCAACAGTGGTTACCCAAGTTTTAAAGAGGTCGGCCTTTCGTGCGGGATTGAGGAACGGCGTGCATGTATGCTCCTGCAATACAGAACATTCATAAATAATAATTTGTTATTTATATAAATCAAAAATGTACGGTATATTATGCTTCAAATGGGGCGCGAACTTGAAAATTTGAAATATTAACTTACCTAACTGCGAGCATCCAAAGACACAATAACGTTTTTTGACCGGAACACTCATTAATTATTGTGTGATGATATTTGTTTCTGAGTCTTAGATGTTTATTTATTTATTATTTAATTCCAATGTGGAAAAACAGTTGTTAATAAAAACGCAATACTTTAACTTCAAATGTATCGGCTGACAGACTTGTGACAGACGCCATTGCTCGAACGTTTCATTCCACGTACGCACCAAGTTTTTAGTAATGTCTAATGAATAAATCTGTTATCAAACGTGATCTGCTTATAACGGAAAAACACAAATATAGTAGTAGTAAGAGTAGTGTAATTATTTATTACCGCTCGAATGATATGGATCCTGTGGTTGAGTGTGGCAGGTAAGTCGAATGAATGCTGATTTAAACAAGTGAATACATCTTTCGCCATGATTAATTTTAAGGTGTTCACTGTGATATAAGTGTAGTTGTACTTGGAAGAAAGAGATTCACCACCCCTCCTCTTAATAAAAATTCGTATGATAATCTCTGTAGAGAGTCATATCTTGTAAACGTCCTCAGAAGAATAACACAAGCCGCCCATGTCTTTTAGCGTTATTAGTTTATGATGCAGAAGTTTTCTCGTTGTGGTTAAGCTATCAACGCACTCTTCACATTTCAAAGATTTTATTAGAGAACGGGAGACATAGCCTGAAATGTACCCAACTATGAGTTGTAAGCTTGGGTGGCAGTTTCATGATTCAGCATATTAGAAAAAAAATCACAATTTTTTTCAGCTTCCAGATCGGACTCAAATGCTGAGTTGACGGCAAAATTTCGTATTCATCTTCGTCGTGTCTGTTTAAAGTTGATGTACTATTAATTATATTTACAGACGCTGCATTTAAGATGCTGAAATTATCTAAAGGAATGCAGTTCCCAGTAAAGGAAGATCGCAATTCAAGATGGTTTAACGTTTTTTTATATGCAGCCCTGAACTGTAGAACATTGGGATTATTGTTGTAGCCACCATGTTTCCTAATCAATCCAAAAAAAGTTCTAAGTGATCCTGGTTTATGCGATACATCGATATGTAAGCTTTTTTTCATCCACTAAATAATTATATAGGGTCTTTATCGATTTCACAACAAACTTCATGTGTTCCTTCTCTAGCTTGTTTCACTGAAAATCTATAGACTTGACATCCATTACCAAAGGTACACATGCTTTTGTCTCTATTGCAAATGTGAAAGGGTTCCTCTTCAGATTCAAATCCTAACATCTTCTTCACGCCATCTCTCATAGGTAGGAAAGACAATGCAGGCATAGTGCATCTAGTCATTGCATCACAACTAGACCACTGACACCAGTAAACATCCTTGTGATCCAATCCCCACTCATATGTAGTGAATAGTTTTGTTATCTGGGCTGTGTAAACTACGGGCTCTCTTTTAATTGACACTGGTCCCACTTGGATCAACTCATTGTCATATACTTAGTTCTAATTGGTATGAGTACTTTAGCTTAGAGGTGTCATAAATATTTTTGATCTTATAAGAATTGGCATTAAGTGGTCTACATAAATGAATCATGAAGAACAATTTGCAGTTATTATAACGCACCTTCTTCTTTCTGGAATTCACGACTGATTCAGCACTTGGTGTTGATAGAACAGTTTTCCCATCCTGATCTATGTACTCATTTAACTCAATCTCATTGCCGCCATTAACTCGAGTGAAGGGATGGTAACTTGTGCCCACCTTGATCCCTTTGTGGATCTTTGTAATCCATAGAACTGCAATTATGAATCCTAGTACTAATAAGCAGATAATAATGGATTGTATGATTAAAAGCCAAGTCGTCAAAGAGGATTCACATTTTGATGATTTTAAAGATCTAGACATTTTTGATTCACAGGTTCTATCAAAAACGAATGATTGTCGGCAAATCTCATTTATTATAATTACTGGAACAAAGAAGCTTCTTTTTTTCTATCTCAGAGCAGGTCATCTTCATAGTTCCTGTAATAGTTATAACAATTAAGACTCCAGGACAGTGGTTGAATTGTATCATGGTGTCCAGCTGTTCAGCGCCACAATTTTCTTTAATTTGCCCTACACCAGCAACGACGGCGTGACGACTGTGTGTGGACAAGCCTGAATACTATGCTTCAACAGGGTTGTGTTCAGAAAGGTTTTATCAGAGGTGTCACTGGCTATTAATTGAAATGAGGATGATAGAGTCTTACCAAACTTTGTCAGCTGATTTACTGGTTTAGGAAAGAATTTCTCCATCTCCCTCTTTGACAGTGTTTCATTTATCTGCATAGCTCTAGTTACTCCATTGCCCTGTTCTTCCCATTTCATTCTATTAGAGACCAATCCTTCAGTGGTGTTTGCTTCTGCTCCAATAGTATACAGGGTGGCCGAACGATTGACGTCAAAAAAAAAAATAAGGTCCCTCGTATCGTGAGGTATTCGAATCACCCCCATGTATGTTCCGCGACTTTTCATAGTTTTCGAGTTATGAATTATTTTCTAAATTTTTGAGAATATTCGAATTGAACAACTTAAAAAAATTCAAAAAAAAAATGTAAAGAGATTTCAAGGTTTTTTTTCTGTAACTGAATCTTCATAAGTTTTACTTTTGCGCATAAAATAATCAGCTTCGTAACTTTTATTAAAGTTATGAAAATGTTGGTCTAACTTGAAAAATTAAAGTTCGGTGAATTATGACTTAAATTTTTACCATTAAATTAAAAATCTAAACTGGTAATTCCATGGTTTCTTAGTAGACTTAAAAAATGCGCCAGACTCTTACCTTTCATAGTCATTTAAAAAAAATATACTTAATGAGCTACTTTGGCTAAAATCGGCCTTCAAAGACAGCGAGGTGGAAAATTCTTAAAATTAACAATTTTTTTTTAATTGTATCATTCCTAAGGTTAATTGATGATAGAAAATGCTGGCAACTAACCAACAAATAACTTGAGAGGTCCGATAAAAAAGGTTTTAAGTAAGTGGTTTTGATAAATCACAGATGGTAATGTTTTTGTCACAAAAGGTTTTCAAAGTGGCCACCTCTCGATTTTGCGTAATCCGTTCTCGTGGATCGTGGGTTGTAAACATACGGGCTACTCTTTTACCTGCAATAACAATGGGCCGTGAGATAAGAGACCGAATTATTGCTATCCCTCTCACTCTCAATGATAAAAGAGGCAGCGCGCAACCGATGCAAACTCCGAAGTGTCCTCAGTGGTTCTCACTTTGTGTTTACTGCTACTCGTGTCGCCATTTTGTCTTTACCATACCTACTCGCTTTGCCCACGGACCCCGCTGCTGCCTACTTATTTGACTACTTTGCTCGTTTATTGGACCTTGTTTTGCATTCTGAACTGGATTTTGTTTACTTGGAAGTGTAAGAGATGAGTTACACGTTGAGTGAATACGCAGAAATGCATTATTTTTATGGAGTTGCACAAGGAAACGGCCTTGAAGCAGCGCGACTGTATCGCGATGAACTCCAACGTCGTGGTGGGCGGCAACCTGAGCGTTATCCCGACCATCGTGTTTTTATGAATACGCACAACACCTTAATGGCAGGCCGCATTCCTGGTCAAAGCGGAGGTCATGAAGGAATCCTTAGAGTTGACCCGGATTGCAGACTCACACAGTCGCCGCCACACAAAGCAGGCAGACTCAACCCATGCAGACCAGCAGACAAGGGCAGAACCCAGCGGCTGCAGCAAGAGCGCAAGCCATATCAGAGTGCGTGACCATCCTACAAAACGTACTCGCAGCTATAAATGAGGACAGGAATCCTGTCCCCATCATCCTAAGAGGGCTCGCTGACCTATACCAAGATGGCTAGTACACTCTTAAGGATAATGCACTGGAACGCCGACGGACTCACCAAGGGGAAACAGCAACAGCTTCAAACTCTGCTTCACGAGCATCGAGTAGACGCAGCGCTGATCTCCGAGACGCACCTTAGAACCACCGATAAGCTCAAAATTGCCGGCTACACAGCGCTACGGAAGGAAGAGTTATCGCCACGCGGAAACCCATACAGGGGACTGGCGATCCTACTGAAGAGCAGAACAGTCTCGCAACCAATAACACTACCCTCCCCACCAACGACGTTCTATGCCTTAGGAGCGGAGATCTATCACCAAGGCAAGCCACTTCGGGTGTTCGCCGTATATAGACCGCCCTGCACTCCCTTTGACCCGTCGGAGTTCAAGAACCTCATAGATGCCGAGAACCCCACCATTGCAGCTGGGGACTTCAACTGCAGACACGTAGCCTGGAACTCCGCAAAGACCTGCCCGGAAGGCCGAGCACTCTTCAACGAAGCGATAAAGCAACGCTACCGTATCACAGGCCCAGAAGCGCCCACCATCTACCCATACGTGTCAGCCGCACCACCAGATGTCATCGATTTAGTACTGACCCATGGCTTGGAAGCGCGCGCACACCCACACCAAGAAGTCCTACTAGATCACCTCGGCTCCAGTAGCGTAGCGTGGGTCTCGGCCGCCCGGGGCGGATGAAAATTTGGCCGCCCCATTGCTTACGTATTTCAATATAAAGAGAAATTTTAAAGATTTTTTGTGTATTTTGCTTATAGTTAGGGAGGCGAGGTAGCTAAATGGCGTAATTCAACGGCGCGGTCGAGACCTATCAAAATCGAAAGATAAAACAATTTCGAAAAGAAAAGCTCCTATGGCAAAAACCATTTTAGCGGTGGGTTTGGCGTGTACGGTTTTTCAAAAATGTTAAAAAAAACAGTTACTTGGGCATTCTCGAGCGCGTCAGATATTCATACTACGTATGCCCCGAGTGCCTCTGATAACAACGGTATACTAATCTGCCGGTTTGCGTGGTGGGGGTAGGCATATAAAGTAGTCAAAAATGCAAAAAAAAAAAATTTACTCGAGCGCGTCAGATTTTCGGAAGGGGTGTTAAGTAGGCCCCAAGGAAGCTCCCTTTAAAAAAACTGACGATTTCGGCGTGACGATAAGTTACGATGAATTTTTGAAAATGCAAAAAAAAAAAGTTTTTTTGAAATACTCGAGCGCGTCAGATTTTTATAGGGGAGGTTCATCTCGGTATCCTGAAAGCATATTTTTTTAATCTGACAAAAATGTTGGTGGGTTCTCTTAATCTGACCGAAAAAAGTTTTTTGGTTTCTTTTTTTTCCTTTCTTTCTCCTTGATAAAATGGGGAATTTAAGAATGACAATAAAGCGATAGATACAACCAACGTAAATGCAGATGAAATGTAGTACGAAGTGGATTATTTATTGTATGAAAAAATGAAATGATATAAAAATTTTCGCTCAATAAAATTCATCGTCTTCTTCCTCTTCACTGGAACTGTCGTATTGCGGCTCCCCATCGACAATTCGTTCCTGCTGAGTGCCTGCAACATCCGTAACAATTATTTCTATTCAGTAATTTTGTTGAAAGAATATTATAGAAGTACAAAAATTTACCTGAATCATCCGTCTCGTTATTGCTGTCCTCCGTGTCATTCTCGTTGCCCAGAATATCCGGCGGTACGACAACATTTTCATACGCATCGGGCAATTGATTCCCGATGAACCACGTGAATTCGAGTTTATTATCCTTTTCATTCCACCCATAATCGGTCGGTGCAAGGTCAGTGATGTCGGATTTGTGGGCATTCCTCCACAAATTGGCGATGTACCGAGTTCTGAGGCAATGCTGGTATAGCTCTGACTGGCATGGGGGTAAATTGCAAGCGTCGTAGTTGCGTACATCCAACGAGAACGGCTTCGATGTGTCGTGCACCTTATATGTTTTATTAAAAATGTCGAATCGAGCTTCGTTGACATCAGCGAGTTTCTTCAGTCCGTACATGTGACATATAAAAGATTGAAGCGTGGGGAAAATTGTTTGAATATCACAATGATCGGACCCTACATCAGCGAGCGCTTTTTGAAAGATTTCAGATTTTCTCAAAATGTCAAAAGGTCTCTTTTTGCCTCGTTTATATAGTGCTGGATTAAAATCGCATCCTGTCAAAGCGTGGAAAGCAGGCAGTGCGCGTGAAAGCATTGAGCCTAACTGGACTGACAGTGCCGAAACATCTATATAGCGACGTGCATTACCGACTCCGAGATCCATCCACACTCTCACCGATTTGTTCAAATGCTCCACATTGGCCAACATAATGACCAGAATATCTGTGTCTGATGTTCGAATTATTGTTGTCGAACCTTGTGGCAATTGACAGGCAAGGAAAACTGTCTTCGTGTCGGCTTCTTCGTGACTTGAGCATGAGAGCTTATCATCGATTGTTCTCTGCACTGTTCCATCGACGACTTTGAAGACGTAGCACAAGTCGTGGTTCAAATAGATGGTTTTGTTGCGAATAATAACGGCCATCTCTTGAGTATTCCAATGATCAATGAAAAACTTTACTAGAGCTTCTTTGAACTTGATATTTTTCAAGTCCTTCGCAAAGTCTACTAATCGGATTTGCTGAGGACCGCTGATGTGGTAGTCCTTATCGTCATTCACACTGTTGCGGAGAGTATGCTCATAATCTTTAATGGAAGGTGTAAAGTACCGATCAAAAACTATGGCAATTTCATTTCCTTGATTTTTTACTAAAACTGCCAAGAGTTTTTTTGATACATCTCCAAACGTTCGAGGCATGTCTGTCATGGTATTTAACAGAAAGAAGCCATCGATGATTACCATGTCCACGTCAGAGGGCGGTTGTTCCATGTCTTCACTTTGCTGTTCCAACACTTTCACCAGCACCGATTTAACAGTTTTGTTTATAGAACCATCTATGTGACACAAAGACAGTGGAATTGGCGTTATTGGAAAACGAAGCATCTTTTCAAGATCAATTTGCGCGTCCAAAGATAAAGACAACAATCGGCCAAACAAGTCACGCTGGAGACGAACTTCAAGTACTTTTCGGCCGATCTGAATTTTTTTCTTCTTCTTCATGCTCGCGAAAGTCAGTACTGCATTTTTTGGTATTCTTGCGTGAAATCTCTCAGAGTTGTCATTGCATTCAGCAATAAATTTGTCTCTTAACTCCGTTCCCTTTGATACTGCGTTCAACAAGCTATTCGCTACTTCAGGAGTTGCAGCTTGTCCACTCGAGATGTTAAACAATTTATCAGCATCGATTGAGAAAGAAAATGGATTTATTGTCTGACGAATACCTTCCACAAAATCTTGAAGTTGCTTCTTATCTTTCTGTATACGCTGTGGATTTTGCTCAGCGGAGATATCATGGTTCTTGTTCAGTCCTGCTTGAGTTAGTACGTGCGATATTATTCGCGTTCGAGCTCCGTGATTTTTCGCCCAGCGCTGTCTAGCACCAATTGAATTTGTCAGATTTGTTATTCCGGTAAGTCGGCGTGCTGCGTCTCCATTGATGGTTTGTTCCAGCGTTAGGTCAACCGGAATTCGAGAGAAAGCTTTCGGAGTCCTTCGAATCCCAAAAGATCCCCGAGCCAATTCAGATCGGAGGCCTGGATGTGTTTGATCGATGTGCAGCAGTTGATTTATGTAGTATGTCAGCCATCGACTATAGTTTTGTTGATTATAATGAAAGAATAAAATTACGATTCTTCCAAGAGCGTAAATGAACAAATTCAAATCTCCTGTTCTAACACTGCGAACGAAGAAGTGATAGAGATTGACAAAATCGCTGTACATCGCGTAAAATTGGCACGTTTTTCCGTGTTTACCTTGAAGAGATTCTGCTCTATATTCTTCGTACCATTGGATCAACTGCTGAGTTTCGGCGTGGTCGAGTTGCGGAGAGACACCTTTGTGTTGCATGAACTCGGCGAGATAATCTATCACCGATTTTGAAATCGTCGAATGTTTGCGATCAAGGAATGACTCGAAATGTAATTGCTCCAACGCCAAAGCCATAATTGGATGTAATCGTTTACACCTATTGTAATTTTTCCCGGAAATGAACCCACCGACAGATCCACTCGCAATCAGATTAGTCTCAACCATTATATTAGTCAATCCACTCTCTTCAATGAAGGTTCCAAGCGCTTTAAAGAAAGCCATCTCAATATGGAAAGCCCCCAAATGAATAAAAATGTTGTCGAATTGGGGGGATTCTTGAGCTTGGATACAATAACTCGTTCGAGCGATGGCCAAATCATACGTGATTTGGATGTAGGAGGCTTCGCATTCAGCTGCAATGTTTTGACTGATTTCCAGAGTTTTCATTACTGTCGAATGATTGGTTGGAGATAAATTGATCGGTGTGAGATACGAGACTTTCTGGACTGGTGAAATGTCAATCGTAATCATGCTTTGATAGCCGATCCACATGGGAACATCGTTAACGTTGAGCTTGTGTAACAGCATCCACGCAGTATCCAGTTGGATAGATTTCGTCAAATTATCAGGTGGGTAATTAAGTTGTGAAACATCAAGCTCATTCCATCCTGAAATCTTCATTTTTTTTGTAAATGGTCGTAACTCAAATGTGACCTCTTCGAACGTCCTGCGTCTTTTCCTCCTGCGTACAGAACTCAGCGATGTTTCTGCAGTACTTGCGTGAGCACATTCATTGGTGGTGGAATTGTCTTCACGGAGAACAGCTGGTGATATGATTGCCTCTTCATTAGGAATGATATCTTGAAAAATGATCCCCACCGTGTCGTGCAGTGTGTCTTTGCCATCGAGTGTGTCAACAAAGCGATCAAAATTATCAAACGCGACTCCAGTATTCAAATCAGGGCGGCGTGCAATATCCTCCGGACATGCGTATGTCGAATTTATCGTTGAATATGTCAATTCAGTCTCTAATTCTTCGAGTGTCGTATAAGAGCAGCAATGCCCAAACTTGGATAGTAACTCGACAATTTTTTTGCTGTTGCACATGCTCTTCACCGCCAACCCCAAAGAAACGTGTTTCGATGTTAAAACTCTGCGACTGTACGTAGCGTACATCAGATCTTGACCGAGAGAAAAAATCGTTAGTTCGTTGCGACTTTTTTGAGTTTCACGCTGTTTCTTCGATATACGTGACGTATCGCCTAAAATTAATGCCTCAAGGAAGCAAGTCAAAAGCTCTGGTACGGAATTGCATTCTCCTTTCAGTAAATCTTCTGCAGAAAGGTCATGGGGTAATTTTGTCGTGGTGTAGTTGACAATTTCCTCTCTTATGTCTTTTGCAATGGACCGAATATTTTCTTTCATCGACATACTTTTGAATAAATTCTGGTAGGTTACAATGTCGACGTCAAACGGAGCAAGAAATTTTTTCTTTTCGGCATAAATAATCTTAATCCTGCGATGGAAAGTTTCCATCAGTTTGTTTTCCAAGTGACGATCGGAGAGTGCGGTGGTCTTGATAGCATGTGATAGCGATTTCGTTTCTTCTATTAGTAACTCGTCATACTCTTTCTTCACAGTGTTAAAAAACAAGCATTCTTTTTCTTTTACTATGCGTTGCTCCAACGTTTGGCACAAAATCATGTAGGCACTGTTTGATGCCTTCCTTTTAATGAAAAATGGTCGATCCTCGTTCCTTGAAATGTCGCGCAAGTACTGATCTTTACAGCACTTATGATAACGAATATCGGATTCGTTAGCAAAGGAACTGATTTTTTCCAACATTTTTTGATCAAAAAATTCCGTGGCCGCGCTTTTTATTTGTTCGACAGTGCCAGATTTCGTTACGGCCAGCGGAACCTCGCGTCCATGAAAACGTTTCCGTGGTCTTTCGCATATAAAACATTGTGCCAGTCGCAGATCCTCATTGTTCGGTTCGTTTTGTTGAACTTCGTCACGGCAACCTTCCTCCCATGGGTTTGCCACCTCAAGCCTGAAAATAATGTTTTCCCATACAACAATCAATTTATTTGGCCGATTTTTTACATCAGTTTGAAGAAAAAAAAAATTTCCAAACGAATATAGACAATTTCTTCAATAAATTAATAAATTTATTTATTATTTTATCTCAGTATACATTTATTTTCTTAAGTTAGGTTTTTTACAATATATATATATATAAAAAGTAAAATACAAAATGAAATTACAAAACATAAACACATTATAAAAAACCTAACCTAGAGTGCCGCCGGCAGCGGGGCGGGGCCCAAGCTACCGGTGGTTAGGGCCGCAGAGAGAGGAACCTCCTGACGATGCGCGCCGTGTCCAGAAGTACCGCTTTCTGTATCTGACCCTTGATCCAACCATCTAGCGAGAGTCTCTTGAGATGGTGATCGAGACTCTTCGCTATAAGCCCGTTCGCCTTAGTTTTATCACGTTGCTCACTTGTCTACTGCTGTCTTGAATTTATTCAGAAATTCGACTAGAGCTCCGTGTCGGTCGCCAAAAGCGGTCGTGAACGGTCCGTCTCCGACTAATCCGACATTGCCACGTAAAACACGCGTGTTCCTGTTCGCGCGCCAGTTTTGTGGCACATCCCTGTATGTGTTGAAGTGGTAACAACACCAGGGGTTGTAGATTATCCCGTCTACTTCCACTTCGCGTCTGATGGCTCGATATGCCATCACCTTGGCGGCCACAGCTACTCTGAGAGGTAGCATCGTTCGGGATGAAATTTGGCCAAGCCTGTTCATAAACTGGTCCCTCTGGCTGCCTACGTCTTCTACGTCTGGCTGCCAAGTTGTTTGTTGTGCTACACTGCCATCTGTGTTGGTGGGCAGGATGACCATCTTGTAGCGCTTGCACTCCCTTATTCTTCGGTGGACAAACTCGAAGAGCCCACGAACTATTGCGTAGGTTGGTATGCTTTGGTGAGGGGCTTCGTCTTCCGGGAAAAGGTCGAACATCTGGTTCGCCTGATCTTTAATCAGTTGTACTGCTGGTCTCCATCCCAACAAATTGACTGTCGGTAGGTTTACAGGTTCCTCCTCTTCTGGTTCCGGTGGCGGTGGTGCTTGTGCACCTTCTATCCCTGGTTCGCCTGCTTGTTCAGCGGCGCGCCTGGCCTCGGCGCGGACTCGTTCTGCGGCTTGTTCCGCACGAGCGTTCGCATTGTCGGGTTGTGGCCGACCGCGTACTGGCTCTATGCCTGGAATGTCCCACAGTGGGTCGCGATGTGCTATGTTTCTCTCTCTTGTCATTGTAACGTCCTCGCTGACGCGTTGCAAGGAGAAAGCCGGTGATATCAGGGTCTCGTAAGCGCTGTGTGTTTGCGCTGTTGCTTGACCGAAGTGACCTTGTTGATTAGGTTCTTGTGCGACGAGTATGTGTTTAACTCCAGTCGCGTCTTCGTAATCTCCGAGTCCCGCAAGATATGTTGCAGCTCCTGCTGCCATCTCGCACTGATATCCATTAACGAAGTTGATAAGATTCAGTTGTGCAATGCTAGCGGTGCCATGTTTTTGCGCGGCTAGCGCAATATGATACCACCATAAAATATGATGGTAGTATGCATGGGCCGATGCTGGCACTGACTTCCCGTAGTGCTTATCTGCGTCGTTTATAGCTTTATATTCCTCTTCGACAAGGGCGACGTATCCCGAAGCATCAGCTTCGAACTCCTGCACAGCTTTGCTGTTGATTAAGCCTGTCTCTCCGTCTAGTACGAAGGCCTCCTGCCACAATGGATCATTAGTTAACGTTGAATTTTCTTTACTCTTATACATTGAGGGCGGCGGTCCTTTACTCGGTAGTTTGGCTTTTGGCCTGGGGAATGGTTTCTTGACCCTGGCCTTGCTGGATGTTGCTGGTGTCTCTACTTGCGCTTTAGGCATCGTTTCTGTCGAATTGGTTGCCATCACGGCAGTTGTCCCTTTTCACCTAAGTAAAAAGGGCATTATTATTTTTATTATTATTGTTAATTAATTAATAATTAAATAATAATATATTGTTATTAAAAAAAAAAATCAATCAATAAATTTTAAACAAATAAATTAATAAATTAATAGTGGTTTTCCAAAAGTAATTTTATATTTTTGCTATCTCCGGTAAATTCAATAAAGAAAATTATCAGCTTTGAAACGTTAAGAAAAAAATTCGACACGAAATATATATTTTGAACGGTTAGTATATGGGTTGAAGGGATGACCGTGTGAGAATAAGGACTGGGGCAGGTAGCAGCTGCTTCGTAAAAAGGCTTTATAATGTCTATTGATCGTATCAGGAGAACCCAGGTATAATTTTAAATCAAAAATACAGAGTTAATATAAGAAAAAATTGTACAATTATTGCGACAAAATGTTAACAACAAAAGTTCTTACTCGTCAACAGATGTGTCAGCAGCGTCGGTTGAAGTTGTAGGAATATCAGCTGCGCAATCCACCGAGGCAGGAATTTCCGGATCAATGTTTGACTCGACAGCGCACAGCTGTTCAGTGCTTTTAGAAAAATCTGCCGGGATTTTGATCGCTGTAAACCACTTGTAGCATTGCGCATGGTATGCTGCATCTCCCGATGCATCATCGGGAAGTTTCAGATTGTCATACGTCGTACGTGATTTTCTGACGCTCGGTTTGTTTTGGCGATATTCTAACACTGTCTTACATTTTTTCAAAGTTTCTGTAGTAAACGTCGCAAATTTAGCAGTCAATAGTTCCGAACAAAACACACACTTCCTTTGATTATCACTCATCACGAAAATCTTACCACAAAAGTCGATAAACTACAAAAACATATTGAATAAACTGTGAGCTCGAAATACGCAAGTGTACAGTACACGTGTGCCGGATGCCGGCTGACTGAGGAATGGCCGAGGAACAAGATAGATACAGCGAGTGCGGGGCGGGGCTACAGGGGAGAAAGTTTCCAGCACATTCGAGAAATATACCGTCGGGTCTTTTCTCTCTCTTCAATCGGCGTCATACTGAGGGCACATAGGCCTACGTTAGGGGACCATAAATATATATTTATATATATATATATATATATATTGTACCGAAAATTAATTCCCTCCTACCGCTTCTTTCCCCACCATCAATGTTGCGAAATAAAGGAAAAATACTGGTAAGACGGCATATTTCCGCGAAGCGCTCAGTCTGTATTACATGTTTATGGCAAATTCCTCTTTTTTGCTTCAATTCTTGACTTCGTTTTGCTTACGGTACGTGCAAAAAACAATTTGAGGATCAACAGGCTATTGAATAATATAAATATATGAAACTGTACATGTTAATAATACTTTTGTATACAGATACGCGTAACTTTTTCCGAGTACACGAAAATTGTCGAGAAGCTTTAGAAAAAAAAAAAAAATTTTGAGATATAATAAAAGTCACATAATTTAATCATCGTTATTTCACATAAATTTTTTTTAACACGCTCAGTTTTCGAGATATACTCAAAAAACCGGGAGTTTGAGTTTTTATGATGCTTCAAGTCAAAAAGTTTTAACTTTGGACAAAAATATGAAGAGACCTTTTTTGTGTAAAATAAAATTACCTTTTTTGTTTATTTAAACTTTTTTTTTGTAAAATGTATCGTTCGCGACTTATATGCCGTACGCGTTCTTAGGAAGACGAAATGGCTCCTCCACACTTCCGGTCATGCGGAAACCGGCAGATTTTGTATTTTTTGTGAGTTTTAGATTATATTCTTCAAAATAAAAAAAATAAAAATCGCGCTCGAGAATGCCGGATTAACGTTTTTTTTTTTCAAGTTCGCGACCCTATAACTCGGCGGCGTCAAGGACTTATCGTCAGATTAGTTAAATTTAGTCTTTAAACACTAAAATCAACCCCCAATATCTTAATCTGACGCGCTCGAGTATTTCAGACTATCCATTTTTTTTTACTAATCTGATCGTCTATCCTAGGCGCGCGTCACTACATATAGAGCTAAATACTTTACAAGGTTGTTCTATTACGTCTAAGGTATCTCTCATATCTTAAACTGCCACGCTCGAGTATTGCCGAAAATTCCCCTATTCGCCTCCCTAACTATTATTGTGGGATAAAAATAAAACTTGATACATTTAAAAAAAATATGTATGTACTTCCTTTACAAAAACTCTTACATTTAACAAAACTCTTCTGCCTTTAACTAAAATTTATTCTTCTACTCTTTTTATCAGCAAAGTCTTTTATAGCACTGTCAATGTCGATGGAATCACACACCTCTTGCTCTATAGATAATATAGCCAGATTGGTTAGCCTGAAGCTACTCATCGTCGATCTTAAATAGTTTTTTATCAATTTCAATTTTGAGAAACTCCTTCCGCAGCTGGCGTTGCTTATTGCAATTGTAAAAAATATTCTAAGCATTATTACTATATTGGGCAGAGTATCTTCTAGCTTAGATCTGATAATAAAGTTGAATAATTCAAGGGAGTCTGCATTAATTAATTTACTTTCATTTTCTGTAGCAGCAACGAAAGCCCGCAGTCGAAGCCTTTCCAACTTGAAGTCCTGCTCGTCAATTTCGGCAGATGCGAAATCAAGATTACAAAGAGTTTCATCTGAGTCTAGTAATACAGCTGGCGTTAGACATGAAAACTTTTCCGCTAAATTATGTAGCTGCTGAAAGCGTTCCCGAATTTCCACTATGATTCGATCTAACGAAGAAAACAGCTTCCGTCTCAACTCATTTTCAGAAGACAAATTAGCATCTCTAGTTCCATCATCAAAAATGTGCCTTCTTGTTATGCGCCTTTGAGGCTCCATAGAAATGCCTAGTTCTTCACACATATTTTTTGCATAACTTACAGCCCCATCAGCCCATTCCTCTCGTTTCTCTATCAGTACTGTGGGAACATGGTATTGTCGTGGTTCTCATAGTAGTCAGCAGAATGTGAGTCCCGCGCGGGGGTACGCGCGGGGCCCGGATGGCGGTCGGGCAGTCTTGTCCCGCCGCTCGTGTTTGTAACAACGAATCAAAATAAATATCGGTAATTAATTAAAACCTTGTATGATTGAAGAGTCACCCTAGTAAGTACCCGTACATTGGTGACCCCGACGTGATCTTTCATGTCATCCAGGCACCAAACCAGGCATCCAAAGCACTTAGTTTCTGAGCGCACAGTTTTATGTCAAGCCCCTTTGTTTGTAAATATTTTTGTGAATCATTCACTTCACGTAGCACCGGTTGCCAGAGACCCAAAAAACAAAGAAAGGAAAACGACTGCATCGCCAATAGGAGAGTTCCTGCATCTGTTCTAGTATTTAAGCTTTCGCCAATCTCTGTTAGTTTTTCCAAAGAGCCGAGAATGTCTTTGTAATGATGCCATGTCATATTTACGGCATCGCCTCTTGAACTCCACCGCGTGTCTTGAACTCTTTTCAAACTTTTTCCTGTAGCAGCTAGCAGTACTTCCCAACGATGTGTGGACATGGAAAAAAAATTAATAGCAACGTTCCAATGTGCCGAAAAAAGTCACTGAACTCGCTTCAACTAAGGCTGCGTGTAAGCAAGCTAAGTTTAATGAATGATTTGAGCAGGGCACGAACTCAACTTTGGGATTTATTTCTTTTATTCTTTGCTGAACTCCCGTATGCCTTCCAGCCATTACAGCAGCATTATCGTATGCTTGGCCTCTGCAGTTAATTATGTCGAGGCCATCAGCTTCGAGTTTGCTCAAAATCATGTTTGAAATTCCTTCAGCATTTTTATCTTTTGTTTCGATAAAATCTATGAAAGATTCCACAATTTTTACTTCCTGATTTTGAATGTCTACATATCTTAATACCTGGCTAGTTTGATCCTTATGTGAATTGTCTGGAGTGCTGTCGAATATAATCGAATAATACTTAGCCTTTTTTATTTGTCTGATGATATGTTGGCGAACTTTATTTCCTAAAATTGCTATAAATTCGTTTTGTATTTCTGGTGACATATACGTGATTGAAATTTTACCCCTCATTTTAGATCTTACAAGAAGCTCACGAAGTACTGGATCGTACTTTGCAATTAAATCCACCAATTCCAAAAAGTTTCCTCTGTTAACACTGGCGTCGTTTTCTATATGGCCACGTAAAATTTTGTTTTGCAAGGAATTTAATAATATCAAACATTCTGACAAGGATTTCTTGCCATTTTTTTTATTCTTTTGCCACTAAGTTTTGCTCTTTCTTGTCGACAGTCTGTCCTTTTTGAAGTCTGCTTTCCAACTCCTTCCATTTGCAATAATTTTGGTTGTGGAGTGCACTTGATTCGTGATTTGAAATCTTAGGATTTAATTTCCACCAAGTATTAAATCCATCAGATGAACAAAACTTTGATCCATTCGGTGTGTTTACGTTCTCGAATAAACGGCAGCAAAAGCAAAATAACGATGCTTTAGAAGGTGAGTAAACCATCCAAGTTCGTAAAACTTTCTCGCCGTTAGTCAATGTGCGGTAAAACCATTCCTGGGTAAGCCGTCTAGTATCTCCTTTTGTTGTTAAAGAGCACGAATCTGAACGTGTTACGGTAGATGCTTCAGCAAAGTTAGTATTAATATGCTGTATAACTTCGTGGCCTTGCTGAATGAGGTACAATCTCATATTGTCGTCTATGTGTTCAGGCCATTTTCCAATATCTATCAAATTTTGTTTTTGAATAGCAGACAATACAGTACTACAAGTCTCAGTTTCTAAAGCTTCTAAGCTATCGATATCCATGTCTAGGTCTAGACATACAGATGCCGGCTCTAATTGAGTAGATGTTGTTGGGCTTTGAATGTTTTGATCTCCGGGATTCTGTATTTTTTCAGTTTCTTCTGGGTCTGAAAAGTCTGCATCTATCGTCTCAGGAACAGAATTCCCCGCTGAATTCATGTATCGAAGTATAGCCCCTGCATTTTTTCTGTCACTTTCTAACTTAGCTCGTCTTTTATTACGATAATGTGCACCACTTTCTTTAACTCTTTTCATCTTTGATACTAAAACAATAATACAAGACACGTATATAATAGTTATTTATGATACAAATGTGAAAGCCTACTTTACACACGTATATCATACATTTTACAATGCATTATGCGAGGAAAAAAACGAAAACAATTGGCAGCGAGATGAACACGAAACAATTATGTTTCTTTTAAGATTCGTAATAGGCAGCGGTTCGCGGTAAATAGGTTGTTTACGCGGTCCGAATTGAACTCTTGAACTTCATACGTCAGAAAATAAAAATATTTAAAGACTCGAGAAAACCACTAAATAACATATTACCATAAAACAATAATTAAGTCATGCTAATTTAATTATAGACCTAACTCTTATAATATTTGTAAATAACTTAAATTATTTAAAAAAACATGTCATTTGGGTTAACATGTTCAGTCAAATGCAATACGGACATTCTTTCATTCGAGATATGTGCGTCGTACGCACGCATGCGCAACACACATGGTACATATGGTCCGAAATGGAATAGAAGTGAATATTTTGTAACAAGTTACTAATTACAATTTTGCCGAAAATTCTATATCTTATTTTATTAGTTTTTTACAACGAGTTTTTTTGACGCATATTCAATCAAGATTGAAGGTTTAATTTTTTTCTGTTAACTATTCACATTTATTCTAAGAACTAAAACTTGCCAATGAAGTACATTTACGAGTATTAAAATACCACAACTTGGACAACACGGATATTTACCGATATTTGGAAAATTAAAAAGCTACTTTTCCGCATATACCCCTGCCAAGAGTACGAGCATATAGCTGCAGGAAACACTTACCAAGATTTAAAATATACGTGCTTAATTTCCCAACCGCTTTTATCCAAAATTATCCCCGAAACATGTCGGGCTATTTACAAATGCTTAAAAAAACTACATCGAGGTAAAAAAACAATCATTTATTTTGAATATTTATGTTAATTCTTAAAAATAAAAATTATTTCTTAGGTTTAAATATCAAAAATTTGTTTAATTCTCCTGCAGAACCTTCTATTACATTGGGTAATGATAAATTCGTTTCTGATAAATTTTCTTCGAAACGATTTTGTGAAAATTCATCAGCATAGTCAACCTCAAATTGTACTTGTTGCGAGGGTCGTGATTGATGATGCTGTGTAAATGTAAAATGCGACTGATCATTTGATGTAGATAGTGAAGGATGATGTTGGTGAGTCGGTGATGGTACCGGTTGATGAATTGGTGATTGATGATGATGTGTTAAGTGCGACTGATCATTTGATGTAGATGGTGAAGAATGATTATAGTACGGTGACTGTTGGTGAGACGATGATGGTACCGGTTGCCGATAAAGTTTTGGTTGTATTGAAGTTTGCAATTGTTGGCGAACTGGATAGTTTGGGTTAAAAAAGTATGCGGTGACGGTGATGAATTTGAGGATGATGACGAAGGTGAATAAAAAAAACCGGTAAGTGCGAGTCGGACTGCACCGAGGGTCCCGTACAAACTCGTCAGTAGATACGTGAATAATTAAAGAAAAACTGTATGGTGGGACAAACTTAACTTTGCTCTTGTAAAACTGCTGTTCCCATACATCGACATATGTCGCGGTTAGTTTAGTATGAGCAAATAAGGTTGTCTTACGATTTTTGCGAATTTCTAAAAAACGCGGCAAGTTAGGAAAAACGTTTTATTTTTCCTGTAATATTTAGGATGATATGAATAATTGGTAATTATTACAGATTTTTCTGCTCAGTAACTTCGGAGATAATAGGAATGGTATTTTTTTAAACGTTTTTTGTCTTAAATCAAAAACTACTTTTCTAAGATAAAAAATAAAAATAGTACTGGAATCTACATATTAAGCCCTTTTATTTGATATCCCACTCGATATATTAGCTTACGTAACTTTTGATTTTCGACATCCCTTTTCGGTCCCTTTTAAAAAAAAAGTAAAAAGGTATAAGATTTTTTTTTTCTGTCCCATAGGCTCGGATTAGGGGTTTTTAACACTATTCCAAATTTCAAGTCGATAGCATCAGTAGATCCTGAGATATCTTGCTGTGACAGACGGACAGACAGACAGAGTCGCACCATAAGGGTTCCTTTTTTACCATTTTGGTACGGAACCCTAATTATGTGGCTGAAATGTGGGTTCGTTTGATTAATTTAGCTTACAGAGTTTAGCACAAAATATGGCATCTGATATAAGTTATTGACAAATTACCAACTGATTTTCATTTAAATCTTTCATTTGATATGCTACATAAAAATAAATAAAATAAAATAAAATAGTTTATTTTTGCAAGTAGGCCCTCAAGGGCTCTTTTACAAGTCTGAGTCTAAATATGTATGTATTATTTCATTTCTTTTCTTTTCTTTTGGTGCTTCGGGTAGTGACCTTCTGGTGAAAAGAAGCGCCGGAAGAAACTCACCAGTTTCTCTTTTTTAACAACAGGTATGACATTATTACATTCGATTTCATTAATACGTTATAATAAACTTATAACTACATTTTCAGAGATGTAAAAGGTCTCTAGGCGTCAAAACAAGACAATTAAAATAATAGAAAATAAATTGATAATAAAAATTCATGGAGATGTAAAGAGTCTCCGTTGTCAAAATATTAAGTTTTGGAGGTGTAAAGTCATCTTCCAAACACATCCCAGTGTTCGTCTGTTTGCGACGAGTTTTTCTGCTGTTTTAATGAATTGTCCTTGTTTTTTTATTAGCGTCTGATTATCAATTGATGTGTGAAATAACAGTTGATGAGGGTGTATCATTATATTGGTAATGGCAGCATTTGTGACATTGGTCCATCAATCAGCCGCCAAGTGCAAAACATTAGATTGTTGGATTTTCTTTGTATCACATTGTACTTATGTTCTATAAGTGTCGTTGCTGAACTTTTTTTCGCTGTTTATCCTCTTCCGCTTGTTTATTTTTCTTAATTGTTTCTTCTAATTCATTCTTATACGGCCGTATTAATTGCCGTAATGGCGGCGCGACATCAGGTGCTAAAATGATCCTGATTAGCTATTTTTTTCGCACTCACGATCGGTCGCCCCGTCTTGCCCCCCACCCCGTCTTGCCCTACCCTCCGATCTCTTAAAGTTTTCGTTTCGCACGCACATCCACAATTATCTCTCTTCAATGTATTTTCTGACAATGCTGCAGTTAATTCTGTATGTAGTTTGGGTGTTATTTGCCTTAGGAAAATTTTCTGGCATTGGGTATATGTTGACCAGCCTAGGCCAGGTTTCTTTTGGTATTCCATAAATTATAATCTTGTTCCATCTCATCTATTAACAATTCTATTCTTACCTACATTTTCTCCCTTTTTATTAAATGATCTTCATTCTTCATTACCCAAAGCGAGCAAAAACTCTTCCGGGAGGCTCTCGTCCGGGACTGACATTTCTGTAATTAATTCATGTTTACTTCTATGATTTATGTTTATGTTGTTAGAGTCTGTGCGGAAAGAGAATAGGCGTGGCGAAAAACGGAACTAACCTAATCAGTATGGCCACAGAACAGAAAATACGGCACATACGGTAGAAAAGCATTACAGCGCCCCCCAAAATTAATCCTCTTTCCGCACAGGCTCTATCCAAAATTAATAAAAACGGAGCTCTACTACGAGCTCGTATATTTTAGACTATTATTAACTCTGTATTAGGGAATCCAATAACCGGTCAAATTTTAAAACCGGTTATTAACCGAAGTGGTGCCGAAAAAACCTGTTAACCGGTTAATTTATTTTCGTCGATGTTTGTCGTTTGTTTGAGTGTATGATAATAAAAACTACTTTAAAATATTGCTTAGTCCATTATTAAACACTTACTTTACTTAAAAAACAAACAATAATAATGGAAACATTACTGACAGTAAATCGTAATTTGGCCACACTTTGGTACATGTGTGATATGTAGTCTTTAAAATATGCAGCAATCAGCCGTATATTATCTATGAAATCATTGCCGTTGTGAGAGCTCTGTTCGAGCGCTTTTTTCGAGACTAAAGCTTTCAATACCTCGGTTTTATTCTGAAAAGCTTCCAAACACTGGTCAGAATTTAAGGCACGAAGACGATCAAAGTGCGAAATCATATATTTCTCTTCGAACAACACTGGCCACTCTTCAACAATACTTGGTATCGCAGGTGTCGAGTTCAGAAATTTCCTCTGCCGTGAATAGGTTTCTTGCATGTATATTTCAACTCGTACTTTTTCTCTATCCTTTATGTAAGAATTCGATTTAAGCCAATCCTTTTTATATTCTAAAGTTTCAAGATCTTCACTATCAGGATCACTAGGTTGCCATTCCTTGCAGCCAGCACTCAAATTCTTAAGATTTCTAGTTTTCTTTCTTGATCCTAAGCCGTCGTCCGTCACATACAGCTCTGTTTAATATTTTATTTGGCCTTTAGAGATACGGAAGTCTTTATTCAATTTTTTTGAAAATTGTGAAGTAGCCTGTTCCAATTAGTTCTTTGGTATCAGCATCTCTATCATGTAACTGAGGAAATTTATTACACAAATCCTTTGCAACTGTTCTATACATTGATCTTGTTGGTAGTTTGGACTGTTGTGGTTTGGACTGTACTTCATCCGTTAAGAACCTCACGATAGTGTTGACGTCCGTATTGGAAACCGGTTCAAGATCATTCAATTTTTTTAAAAGCGAAGTTGGTAATTTGTCGTAAGAAATGTCTTCAAAAAATGTCTAACACAGTGCTATTAGTGTTCCATTCGCTGATATTAGGCGAATTAGGAATAGTAGTTGCAGATGCTGTCGCGCGTGCACTCTGATCATCCCTTTGGTTAGGTTCCCAACTATCTCCTATAATTAGAACGTCCTTTTATAATTCTACAAGAATGTCCTCGTCTTCAACTTCTGTTCCGTCTAACAGAAAAATCTTACTACCGGATATATTCTTTTCATTGGCTGCAATTAAGAAGGTAATGTTATACATCACATTTTTGACATATAAATGTAGCATAGGTTTGAGCTTTGAGCGTCCAAATAGGCGCTTAAATAGATCATTCAAACTCTATACTCGAAATCATATATTAGTTAGAGCATAAACTATCTAACTCTGACTGAAACTGAATTTAGGTAATTTTGTCCAAGTTAAATAAAAGCGCACGTAACTCGGAAACTAGAACTGACAAAGTGGGCCCTTTTGCTATATACCATCACAATTTGTAAATAAATGTAAGCGAACTTACTAGTTCAAATATTTTCTGCTAGTTGCCGAATATAGGTACTTCAGTAGAAACGGCATGGCGATGTAGACGCGAACGTCTCATGCAGTCAATTCAGCAGTCTACTTCGGGAAAGTAAAAGCAAAGTTTCTAGCCTAAAAAGGTAGCGGCGGACGGAGGATCGGCGCCGGGGAAAGAGGCTCTTGACCTCCTCCAGGCGAACATTAATAATGTTGCCTACGGTGATGAGGAGGTCCCTCGGGAGCTCCTCTCTAACTTCGGTGAGGACTGTGCACCCCACCCTCAGCGGCAGCCTGCATCTTCCCCCTCTCCGAGAAGGTTGTTCTGAGGGCCTTCGTCTCAGCCTACGCGATCGCAAGCTGCTCCCTCATCCTCCTGTGGTCCGCCCTCAGGGCACGCAGCTCCTCGTCTACAGTTCGGCCCTCAAGGCAGTGCATCGCCGCAAGGATGTCCCGACACGCCTTGTTCATGCGGCCCCACACGGGGCCGCTGATGTGGCCCGACTTTTTGGCCTCCTCGAGGACCGAGAGAGCCGCCTTCTTTGTTGTCTCTATGTAGAAGTCGTCTCCGTCCCGGAGATTTGGGCTTCGGTCCGTCGATGGAGGCTGGTTCTCCGCTTCCTTATTTTTTCCCCTACCCGCTTTACTGGCCTTGGGGTGGGGGCGCTTCCCTCGCCTCGACACGATAAGATGTACTCGTGTCGGTCATGTCGAAGTGCAGGCCCTTTATGGCTGACTTCTTCCCTCTGGTCGCCGAGGTAACCTTGAGCCAGGGCTCAGCTCAGACTCGTCAGCGTCTCCTGTGTGGTACCCTTTCCCGATGTCGGTTTGAGGTCAGCAGCCATCTCTACCTCTGAGTCCGCTGCTTCCAGCGCTTTCGCCCCGTCGGGCACTTCCATCCTCTGCAGCACTGCTATCGCCTATCGTCGCAGCTGCTGCAGAGCCCTCTCATCCACGCCATAGTCGTTGGTGTCTGTGTGCCACTTCGGGTCGCAGGCTTTCACCTCCGTATCAACAACGAGTAAGTCCAATTCGTAAGCAGTATCAGTGTCCGTGTTCAAAGAGCCGTTGTCGTATTCATGAAGATCGGCAGTCTGCCGACCTACGAGGCGATTGTTGCCCACCCCATAATATGGAGGGCTACCATCCACCGGAGTGGATGGACGGGATTCCCCCTCTCGGGGACCCGCCTAGGGACTGTTTTCACAATCGGCCTTATTCATCCTGGGAACTCGTTGCTCCACATCGTCGTCTCTTTTTCAGGGGTGAACTCCCCTGTCAGCGCGCCCAACATGTTAGGCGCGCCCATCCCGCCTGACAGACCCTTGCGGTCCCCGCCGGGATATGCTGCACTTAGTCTGGTCCCTCCCTCTAAGCCTGCTAGGTATGGGTAGCCCTGCCGATATAGCCTTAGAGATCATAAGGACACGCAAGCCCCCCCACCACGACAAGGTAGCAGCACGGGGGGGAACTATGTAAGTAACCTAGTTTGACAGATCTCTTATTATATTTTCTGTGTTTTGTTTTCGTTATATATTTTTTAACTATGTAAGATATTTAGAAACCTAATAGTTGTGAAAATTATTTATTATTTTTAAGTAAATCAGACACTTAAAACACAATTAAATCTTATGATATAAGTAAGGCACATTCATCAGCCTTTCATATAACTACTTATATGTTTAAGTAACTTAGGTTTGATTTGTACCTATAGGTGGGATCAAATACTATCTTTAGTTGTAGCTATCCAATTAGCTTTTAATTCTTATATATTAAATGAATAGCTTAGTAATTCAAAGATTAATAGTTAATCAGTTGAATTACTCAGCATGTAGCAGAGCAGAAAGTTACGAAGAAATTCCAGGCAATTTATGAGGGACCCTATATAGTAGCCGCGGTACCGTATCCGAATGTGTACGTGTTGGTGGAGCCAGGAACCAATAAGGTTCGGGGAAGATTTAATACAATTCATTTGTCGAGGTATTACAGGAACTCAAGTGGATAAGGGGTTGGTCAGGGGGCCAGGTATCGCCGGTACCCTAGGGGTGCTAAGAGAATGTGAGTCAGTTAAGAGAGGAAGAAAAGATTGTGTAATAAACAGATGGTGTTTGTAAATCGCATTGGATTAGGTTAAGAATTCTTGTGTAAAGGTTTTTATATATGTTTAAATGTTTATTAAATAAGAAAATTAAAAAAAAAAAAAGATTCTCCAAAAACTAGAAGGAGGATGATTTAATTTGGATTTGTCAGTAAGAATGTCCTAACTTCAATATTAAAAAGGAGGCTGAGGACTGAAGCTCAATTATGACCAAGGTTGATTAAAAAAAAAGAAATAGAAATAGTAATAATAATAATTTTTGGCTATAATTGGAGGGGTGCTGGGAGGCTTCGGTCAATTTTCCTCCTTCTAGTGGAATAACTTTTAAGTAATAGATAGCGCGCGTTAAAACCCAGAGGTCGAAGGGTCTTGTGACATTTTAATAGGGATGATGACTGGGTTAAAAATATGTAATTCTATTAAGTCCGTCAGTTAGATTATGGAAAAATATGGGACACGTATTTTTTGGTTTATCAAAACATTAAAAATCGACAAAGTTATAGATCATCAAACTTCTGGAGTGGGGGCTTGTGACGTCACTCTTGAGTACAATTTGTACTCAAGAGTGACGTCACTCGAAACTTCTAAGCACTCTATCCTCGTCAGTTTTTGTTTGTCAAACAAAACAAAAAATACGTGTACAATATTTTTTCATAATGTAACAGACGGACTAAACAGTTTTTTTAGTCATCTAGCCTATTGTAGCATTTCATTTAAGAGCGTTTTTTAAGGTATATGCGTCTCAGAGACTTGTTTGACTTCTGAGCACTGCACTAATTTAGATGGTATGGAAAACATGTCCTAAATTATGGCACAGGAATAAAAAAATACCAGTGGTTATTATCATAAAGGACTATTAGCAAGCTACCATAGCCTTTATTTTAATTCCGACAATGCAGTATGCCAGATCGGATGCCAGTTAATTCACAATCGTTCTAGAGAAGTATTTTTTATCTCACCGAAGAACCGAAGTTACGGCTGTTAACATTAGTGGAATATTAAAATAATAATGAATTGATTCTGATAAAATAACAATCTATTTGTTATAGAATACAAAGAGCCAGTTAAATGAACGGTTATCAATTCATGTGTTTTAAAAAAAAAAAGAAAAAAAAACTAAGATTAAGGAAAGCGCCACAGAATTTAATGAATTTAATTATTTCTGGGGGAATTTTTATTGCCTGGCCACCCCGAACGGAGTAACCCGTCTAAAGTCGGAAACACCCGGCTGGTTGAAATAGGTGCTGTCAATGTGACATACTGGAAGCGGAAGGATTATCGCTGATTTTAAGAACGTTTCATTTGGTTTCGTAGAGTTGGGACGAATTGGATGCTTCGATGAAACGAAACTCATCGAAGTTAGGTTAAGAATCGGTTTTGCATTAGCAGCCGTAGATAAAAATCGAAGTTTGTGTTCATTTAAAGACTATTTTTTGCTTCGGAAGAATAGAGTGGATGTTTATTAGCATATAAGCGATTGTATCCATGAAGTGAAAGAAACGTAATCGTCATGGAATCGATTAGATCAGAGTGAATTAGCGATTTTATTCGATAGGACACTAGGCTAAAAGAATAACTCGGTTAAAATTGTTTCGATTGGTTAGGCGATTACTGAGCAGGTTGTCAATTAGTTGTCCAAGTAGCAAGAAAAACAGGCGAAACGAATTACGCCGAGTTATTTGTACTGACGGGAGATCAGTCTAGACGACAATGGCTATGTAAAAAATAATAATAAAACGTAGTTGTAGGTTGAAAGTAATTTAGATATGATAAGGAATTTTAAAAGGTGGAGCGTTTTGTCTTTAGATTTGTTGTAACGGGTAACAAGGCTTCGAGAATCGAGCTTCGAGAATCGATGTTTGGATACGGTAGGAGTTATGTTTCAGCTCACGACAAGCCTTCGTTTCTCGAAACTAAATTGCCCGGCTCTAACTAGGTTAGTTCATCGGTCGGATGACAGTTCCTGATAAGGATTTTATTTATAACGATATTTAGTGCTAATAGTTGTCAGGTTTTGTCAGACAGAATCGGTGGCAAGAAGTGTGGATATTATGATGCTTTTCTCGTTCGTATGAAGTCCTGGGAGTCGGCGGGCACGCGGTCGGCCGCGGGTCTCTTGCAGTGATAAGAAAAGCCGTAGTCCAGATGCCCTATTTAAGCAAGCTATTTGTATTTCACTGGAAGCCGTTTTAAAAGAATTATTCTAGACAAGAAGATGTTAAATAAGCTGTTGACAGTCTGTCATTTAGTGGATTGACAATAAACTGGATAACCAAAGCTTGCCTCTGTCAAAATTGAGGGGCTATCGGACTAACAATTTCATCTAGTTTAGTAGTCTAAATTCTGATAGCTGGGAAGGTATTGTAAGTGATACGTTTTGATACAGGGCTTTCTGGTTTATTGAGTGAAATTTGAAGCTTGAAAAATTACAAGCAAGATAACTGACATATTGTCATTTTTACTCGACATTGGCGAAGCAAGAATAAATCGAATTTAGAAAGTTTATAATAAAGATGGTTTACTAGTAAAATTCGATAGGCCTCAGTATGAATGTACAAAGTGCTGAGTAGTGCCGGATTTTATTTTGTAGCATTTAGGGAGGCTGGTTTGAGGGGTGTTCGATTTCTGAGCTAGGAGGCATTGTATGGCCTGGGCGGGGCGCTCAGTAGAGTTATAGGGAACCAGGTGAGCGCCCTGAGACATCGAGGACCCGTCAAGACTCAGCCAGAGCCCGGCTTAGAAGGCTTTGAATTGGAATCTATCACTCCTAGGGGTGGTAGATAGAATCACTATAGACAAGCAGAAGCAAGTTGATCATTTGCCCGTCGAGAATGGGCAATGTAAGCCAAGGGAGCGGGTAAATGATTGACTTGGGTAGTTATCAGATGATTAAAACTAGTTCTTTTGAGAAACAAAAAATAAAATATATTTTCTAAATTAAAACAAAAACAAGGAAAGTATTATAAAAAAACTGGGTCAGGCCAGCTCAGGATGGACCGGCGGCGGCTCCACAGGTCCAGGGGGATCTGAAAATAGAATACAGGTTTTAAATCGGGTAGAGTAAACAGGCGAGATTGAGAGATAGCGTTGCTAAAGGCCAACTGGAAGCGACATGGGGTCTAGGGTTCTAGGTCGGGAGCGTTAAATAACCGATAGTAAAAATTAGTAAGGGAAGATTACCTCTTCCTTGAACCACGGGGGCTCCGCCAGGAGCCGTCGCTGGTTCATAAATAAACTGCAGGAGAAAGGAGGGGTTGAACAGAGGGGTTTAGGAGACAATAGGTAGGGAGGCCAAAGGGAAAAATTACGAATGAAAGTTTTACTTACAATAAGTTCGCCCCCGGGGCCCCGATACGTCCGGGTCAACTCCGGAGGTAGAAGCTCGAATTCCACCTCCGGGGGACCCGGAGCCCAGGCGTCTGGAGCGGGCGGTGGGCTAGGAGGCAGGATGAAGGGGGCTTCCACCGCGAACCCCTCTGGCGGCCGGAGGGCCTGCGCGGCCGCCTCCAACCCCTCCTCGGACACGGCGGGGCTGGGGGTCGCGGACTCCTCTTCGGACCCGAACCCTAGGTCCCCCCCGGAAATCTCGTCGAGGGACATCGGCGAGACGGGTCTGGAGGGTCCGGCCCCCAGTTCGTGGCCCTCCGTTTGCGTCCAGGAGTCGATTTGGAGCTGTAAAAAATGAGTAAATAATTAGTCCATCAGGTTACATCGTTTGTAGGCCGAAACATAGCGACTGGTACGTAGGTAAAGAGAAACTAGGTCTGAATAACAAAATACTCACAACATAGTTATCGGCGGCATCCATTATAGCTGATTTGCTTAGAATTTCTGGAATTATAACAACATATAAATTGGTAAAGAATTTAAATGGAATAACGAATACAGATTTGAAATTTGTATAAGAAAATTATGGCAGGAAAGAAAAAAGGTACAGGCTGTAAACTCACCCTTTCAGTTGAAGATTTGTTCCGGGAATGAACTGAAGTTTGGGGAAAGCTGTATTTATAGCAGAGAATTTGTCAAACAAAAGAACGAGTCTTGTTGTGTCCTTACTTCTGTGTAGGGATTGGAGTTGTCAGCCGGTAATTAATTAATACACAACTTACTAATTTATTCCAAACGCCTGTTTATTTGTTTGTACCACAGATAACCCACCACGTACATGCACATATAACTTGTGGCGAAAAAGAGTTAGTGCTGCCAACTTAACAATCACTACACTCTCCTCCGCCACAATGAGAGAAAAAAAAAAAAAAAACTTAAATTAACTTATTATAATTGCTACTCTAAGCAATTTTTAATAACTGATTTGCATGTATTTTCCATACAAGACCACCAACATCAACATTATAGGTTGCACCCTCCACTGACACTCCAACGATTACCCCGACAGACCAATTAGCTTTGTTATTTCTAAAGTCTTTAGCCATTATTTTATCGCCAATTGCAAAGGAAATTAAACGTGAACCTCTATGATATTTTACTTGTTTCTCTTGCTCACAAGATATTTTGCAAGCAGTCGGCTGTGGTCTCAGTAAAGTAAAGCGATTTCTCAGGTCTCTTCGCAATAGTAATTTTGCAGGTGATACACCAGTCGACTTGTGAGGTGTATTTCTGTAGTCGAACAAGAACAGATTCATGGCTGCTTCTAAGCTAGTACCATCCTGCATGATTTTTTTTAATTGCCTCTTAAAGGTATCAACAAACCGTTCCGCAGCTCCCTTTGTAGCCGGGTAATGTGGTGGAGTGAAGCTTTGGTTTACACCAGATTTTTTACAAAATTCTCTAAAAGCATAGCTGGTAAAGGCCGTGCCATTATCCGTTATGAGATGCAATGGGTACCCAAAGCGTATAAATAGATTCTCGAAAATTACTATAGTTTTATTTGATGTGATATTCGACATTATATGGGCCTCAGGCCATTTTGAATATGCATCTACTATTACAATGAACATTTTGCCGCAAAATGGACCAAAGAAATCCGCATGGAGCCGTTCCCACACATCAGTCGGTTGATTCCAGGTGCGTAGAGGCACTTGAGGTGGGTTTTTACGATTTTGCAAACAAATCATACATTTACTTATAAATTCTTCAATGTCACTATCAATATTTGGCCACCAACAATAAGATCTACATATTTCTTTTGTTTTTGTGACACCAAAGTGGCTAGCATGTATCTCTTTAAGTACGCTTGGCCTAAGGGCACTTGGAAGAGGTGTGCGCCGATCGTAAAATCATCGGCGGCGGCGTCCGATGGTTTTTTGATCGGCGGCGGCGGCGTGAAATCGGCGTGGTACATTCTTTCGTGAGGTTTAGTCTATTTTCTTAGAACAACATGAAATATCGATTCGAAACCGTAAAATATGATACATTCTACTATCAAGACTCCAAAATAAGTATTCATCTTTTAAAAGAAGTAGCCTTATAGTACGAAACTGGTTGTTGCATGGCGCCCCGCGAGCTCAAAGAGGTTGTACTTGTGTCATCAGAGAGAGGGTACCGGGTAGGGGTTGCTTTTGGGACGGGAGTGATGGTAGTGTAAGTTGTAAAATTTGCTGTTGGAAGGGAAAGGAAGAGGGACGTACGTAAAAAAATTGCATGGGATTAATTTTGCTTGCGAAGGAAAGCGCGAGTGATAATGACAACATCTCCTTCGGCTAGGCTTGGTGCAGAGCCTCCTCCCCTTCTGGGTGCTAAAATAGGCAGGTATTCTGAAACCCAACGCTGCCAGAAGTGGTCCGCTAGTCTAACTGCTCGTCGCCATTTGCTCCTGATCAAAAGGTCAGATTCGTCAAGAGAAGCGGGAATATTACATCCAGACGATGTTCCGAAAAGGAAATAGGCTGGTGCCAATGTCTCAGCAGCATCCGAGTCCAGTAAAATGTGCGTTAGGGGCCGCGAATTCACAAGAGCTTCGACTTCCGCTAACAGAGTGGTCAGAACCTTGTCGCAGGGAGCTCATTCGTGGAGAGTAACCTTGAGGGCTTCCTCGACACTTCGGATAAGCCGTTCCCATGCTCCTCCCATAAAAGGCGGTATCAAGTGGCAATTGATTGAATCGTTGGTCGCATAATCTTCTACGGAACAGCCGTAGAGGGCTTGAAACTCACAGCTGATCGGAAAGCATTCCTTAGGCCTATAATCCAATAGCTCGTTCATCACTAAGTCTGAGTATCTGTGGGCAGCTTTCTGGTGATTAGAAGACGTGCTGCTGGATGTTTTCCGTCTAAGATCAGCGGCCGTTTAGTCCCCTCCGGAACGTCCGTCACAGCGACTACACGGGTAGACATTCATAGCTGGTTGTGTTCGTCAATGAACTTTAAAATGAGTGACGATAGTTTGAGTACGGAGGAGCTCCTATGCATTTTAGAAGGTGTAGAGAGTAACGATGCGATTACGGACTTAGTGTTGGAAGAAATTGAAGAAGAGGATTTTGAGGTAAGTCTATTTTTATTATTTAAAAAAATAACACCACTATTCTCACTAAAATTTAAACACCACGATAAAATTTCTGTTAGTCTGTCATATTATTACTTGAGCAAGTTATGAAAAGGCCGTTTGAAGCATGGAATTCAGAGTAAGCGAGTTCGACTTACACTCAGAGCCGTCTCTAGACCATGTAGCGCCCGTGTGGTAACTTATCCTAGCGCCCCCTAGTAAGCGCGCGGTCAAAATGGAATGCTCGCTGGCGCCTCCTAGGGCCGCTGCGCCCGCGTGTAGCACACCCTGCACCGTAGGTAAAGACGCCACTGCTTAGACTTAACTAATATTTGTCTTATATACACTATGAAGTGTAAGAAAACTCATGTTTATAAAAATTCATTAATTTAATAAAATCAACTAGGGAGCCCTACACAAAATGAGTGGGCTCCCTATCGGTGGCGGCGGCCCTCTGCCGCGGCGACCGCAGCGCGCCACCGCTGCTGGGCGGCTTGGAGCTCCGGCTCCGTGAGTGGTGGCCAGGGCTCCTCCGGCACCAGCAGCATGCGGTAGAGCTGGAGCCGCCGCGCTGTTACGCGGGGCTCCGGCTGCGGTCGCGGCGGCTCTCCTACTGGCGGTGGCGCCAGTAGCGGCTCTGTTTCGGTGTTACTGTGAACACACCAATAATAATTATTTATTTATAAGGAATAAGAACACTAATAAGGAATTTTTTGAACTTTGATGCTATCAGCTTGCCTATTTTTGCAAAAAAAAAACTCCATCATTAGACGGTTGACCATGTCAAAAGTATCAGTGTTGTATTGTATCTTTTACTATACACACTAACTACTTTGATATTAAATTATTACTTACACTTTTAGGCATGGTAACCAACCAACCATGCCAGCCACTGGCGCCACCCCCAACGGCTGACAGCACTTTGGGATCTATAGGAAACAGTTATTTCAATTATTAACATTTATTCATATCTTACAATCAGAATAGCTTGCTAGTTTCCTACAGACCACCTCCACTAGACGGAGCATGTTATAAGACACGCGCTCACCATGCATAACATGCTCCGTCTAGTGGAGGTAATCTGTGTAGTACAGGCGAAATCTGCTTAGTTAGACCCGATATATTGTCCATCCACGAAAACAATTAGGTACCATGCATCAAATTGCTTTACCGCCCGAAAGTATTTATAGGTTAGTTTGACAACACACAACAACAACACAATGCAAGACAAATATTGAAGCAGCTGCAAAAACACACATCAGTAACCCATCCCAAGGTGCAATAAATTGATAGGTAGGTGCCAGGTCGGTGCTTACGACTATAAATACCTTTAAAAATCGTCGTGATGTGAGATTGAGTCGGCTATAAAAAATACATAAATCGGGTCAATATACATGATAAAATTATTATACCATGTAGTATAGTAGTATACCAAGGCATTTCAGTACAGTATTATTATAGTAAAAAGTAATTGTTATTACCCGTCAGACATTTTTCTTTATATTCTCCAATATTCTCACCCGGCATGGCGTTATGCTATCTTTCTGCGCAGTGACAGCTCCTCGCAGTGTTGCAAGCAGAGATGGGCATTAATCGATTAATTTTTTAGTTAACTAATCAATCGATTCAACCAACTTGTTATTGATTCTTTTACATTGTCTTCGAGTCAAGAGTACAGCGAGCCGTGATGCAATTGCGTAAAAAATTTGGCTTCTATGCAGATCACATTTTATAAAAGCGCCATCTGAATGGCAGATAAATAATGTAACTGTTTGATTGCTAATATTGCATTGGTGGAGAATCGGTATCACTTCTTTTTCAAATACCTTTGAACATTTGTCCACATAGTTACACAAAGCTATACTTGGATACGTCAAAGATAATTTATCCGTCCACCACTCCCGGAATTTTAAGTAAATGTATGTGTCTTCAGCTGGATTGGCGACAGTCAAAGACTCTTTGCATGTCGGGCAATTGTGCAGTTTTAAAACTGTCATTGCCAAATATCCACTTAAATATTGAACAGGCTGGTCTTCAATGTTAAGTACCCTTTCGTTTATTTCATCTTCATGGTCATCCTCATCAGGAATATGGAGAGTGTAATGCTCTCCATACTCGTTTTCTTTGTTATCGTCCACCAGCAGGTAGTCTTCGCTAGTTTCTTCGTTGGTAGGGTTGGGACCCAATCCAAAAATTAGATTATGGAGGTCCGTCAACAACACATTCGAGTCTTTTTGGCAATTTGAACCTCGGCTATGCGGGGCAGACATTCCAGATAAAATGGAAGTTTTATAAGCAGCCACAAATGATGTGACTGTCGGATGTCTATTTGTGGGGCTATGTTGGCGTAAAACACCAAATAAATTTTCCAACGCATCTTGATTCAACTGCCTCAGGTTTAAATATTTAAAGCCGAGGCGTTGAACGTGATTCCAGATGTCTCTTAATGAACACAATGTAATTAGGTAGCCTTGCACACACCTGACATTTTTTGCTCGAACTCCTGCATTGTTATTAAATGACATGGTTTCGATCATTTTTCTGTACTGAGCCCACATTTCCAAATGATTCGTTTTTTTAGAGACGTTCTGTCTCTGGCCTGGTTTTACGTCATCAGAACCCGAAGGTCCATTAGTGCAATCAAACAATTGGTCTAATTTGCGAATAATGTCGCCTGTATCAGCCAACTCCTTCTTCATTCTGTCGTCGTTTTCTGCTAGGGCCAGGAGTTTCAAAACTGCTGACACAGTGGTGCTTAGCGCTTGCGCAGCATTTTTAACTTTCATTTTAGCCCTGTATTTAGGCTCAATATGATTGGGAGTAATTTTGCTCAAATACAGCAAATTTCAATTTTTTCTTCCACTAGTTTCAAATGAATCCATTTTCCTTTTTTTCTATCCATTTGAATATTACATCCAGACGATGTTCCGAAAAGGAAATAGGCTGGTGCCAATGTCTCAGCAGCATCCGAGTCCAGTGAAATGTGCGTTAGGGGCCGCGAATTCACAAGAGCTTCGACTTCCGCTAACAGAGTGGTCAGAACCTTGTCGCAGGGAGCTCATTCGTGGAGAGTAACCTTGAGGGCTTCCTCGACACTTCGGATAAGCCGCTCCCATGCTCCTCCCATAAAAGGCGGTATGAAGTGCCAATTGATTGAATCGTTGGCCGCATAATCTTCTACGGAACAGCCGTAGAGGGCTTGAAACTCACAGCTGATCGGAAAGCATTCCTTAGGCCTATAATCCAATAGCTCGTTCATCACTAAGTCTGAGTATCTGTGGGCAGCTTTCTGGTGATTAGAAGACGTGCTGCTGAATGTTTTCCGTCTAAGATCAGCGGCCGTTTAGTCCCCTCCGGAACGTCCGTCACAGCGACTACACGGGTAGACATTCATAGCTGGTTGTGTTCGTCAATGAACTTTAAAATGAGTGACGATAGTTTGAGTACGGAGGAGCTCCTATGCATTTTAGAAGGTGTAGAGAGTAACAATGCGATTACGGACTTAGTGTTGGAAGAAATTGAAGAAGAGGATTTTGAGGTAAGTCTATTTTTATTATTTAAAAAAATAACACCACTATTCTCACTAAAATTTAAACACCACGATAAAATATTACTTGAGCAAGTTATGAAAAGGCCGTTTGAAGCATGGAATTCAGAGTAAGCGAGTTCGACTTACACTCAGAGCCGTCTCTAGACCATGTAGCGCCCGTGTGGTAACTTATCCTAGCGCCCCCTAGTAAGCGCGCGGTCAAAATGGAATGCTCGCTGGCGCCTCCTAGGGCCGCTGCGCCCGCGTGTAGCACACCCTGCACCGTAGGTAAAGACGCCACTGCTTAGACTTAACTAATATTTGTCTTATATACACTATGAAGTGTAAGAAAACTCATGTTTATAAAAATTCATTAATTTAATAAAATCAACTAGGGAGCCCTACACAAAATGAGTGGGCTCCCTATCGGTGGCGTCGGCCCTCTGCCGCGGCGACCGCAGCGCGCCACCGCTGCTGGGCGGCTTGGAGCTCCGGCTCCGTGAGTGGTGGCCGGGGCTCCTCCGGCACCAGCAGCATGCGGTAGAGCTGGAGCCGCCGCGCTGTTACGCGGGGCTCCGGCTGCGGTCGCGGCGGCTCTCCTACTGGCGGTGGCGCCAGTAGCGGCTCTGTTTCGGTGTTACTGTGAACACACCAATAATAATTATTTATTTATAAGGAATATTTTGCAAAAAAAAACTCCATCATTAGACGGTTGACCATGTCAAAAGTATCAGTGTTGTATTGTATCTTTTACTACACACTAACTACTTTGATATTAAATTATTACTTACACTTTTAGGCATGGTAACCATGCCAGCCACTGGCGCCACCCCCAACGGCTGACAGCACTTTGGGATCTATAGGAAACAGTTATTTCAATTATTAACATTTATTCATATCTTACAATCAGAATAGCTTGCTAGTTTCCTACAGACCACCTCCACTAGACGGAGCATGTTATAAGACACGCGCTCACCATGCATAACATGCTCCGTCTAGTGGAGGTAATCTGTGTAGTACAGGCGAAATCTGCTTAGTTAGACCCGATATATTGTCCATCCACGAAAACAATTAGGTACCACGCATCAAATTGCTTTACCGCCCGAAAGTATTTATAGGTTAGTTTGACAACACACAACAACAACAAAATGCAAGGCAAATATTGAAGCAGCTGCAAAAACACACATCAGTAACCCATCCCAAGGTGCAATAAATTGATAGGTAGGTGCCAGGTCGGTGCTTACGACTATAAATACCTTTAAAAATCATCGTGATGTGAGATTGAGTCGGCTATAAAAAATACATAAATCGGGTCAATATACATGATAAAATTATTATACCATGTAGTATACCAAGGCATTTCAGTACAGTATTATTATAGTAAAAAGTAATTGTTATTACCCGTCAGACATTTTTCTTTATATTCTCCAATCCAATATTCTCACTTCTCACCCGGCGTGGCGTTATGCTATCTTTCTGCGCAGTGACAGCTCCTCGCAGTGTTGCAAGCAGAGATGGGCATTAATCGATTAATTTTTTAGTTAACTAATCAATCGATTAAAAATATCAATCGTCATTTTTTAATCGCGATTAATTTAGTTGCGATTGAATTAGTTGTGAGAATGTACGACTAACAATTAAATTAGTTGTAGTTTCAATCGACTAAATTTCACGATTAAATCTATATCAAAACTACGTAGTCGCTCGTTTTTGCATTTTTTATTTAACTTGTAATATAGATAACTTGCAATACGTAACTACGAGTAGGTATGTACATTGTAGGTACTCGTATTGTTGCGGACAGGTCCGCTCAGGTCCATGCAGTGGACTGTAGGTGCTGCAGCAGGTCAGCAAGGGCAGCGAAGGTTCATCGGGATGTTCAGTGGAGGCCGTAAGACAGTAAAAACACTTGTTTCAAGTAAACATTGATGCGAGGAGGAAGCGTGTTGTTCGGTAGTGAAGTGGATGTAAAACTGATTTTGGAAGGAAAAGGAATCGGTATAAGGTAAATTTACGTAGGGCGCAACTAGTGGGGTTGTGTTCAAGTGCCCTACTTGGGTGTGTGGAGGGGATAGAAGAGGTGAGGTAGGTTGGTGGGGAATAGGAAAGCATCATCTTTATTGATAATTACACATACATTTGGCATACACATGGCATTTTAAATCTTATAATATATTTGGTAAAATTGTAAAAGTTGTAAAAATTAAAGTTAAACACAGAAAATACACGAAATTTAATAGCAAACAATAGATAGTGAAAATTGAGTAATTAAACAATAAAATGAACAAAAATTAACTTTTAACGTATTAAACAATACAAAATTAAAGGAGTCTTTTTCTCAATAGGAACTGATAAACTTACATACTACCTAGCTATACTTATGAACTACCTAGCTAATATTAACAATCTCCCCCTCGTGCGCGAGCACTATATCTAGTCGCTGCTGATCACAATGAGGCGAGAGGCTGGACGACGGATAAGTCCCGATGCTGTGCGTACTTCTGTTACTCGAACCCGGCCATCTGGGCCTGGGAAAACAGAAGTTACTTGCCCTCTTGGCCATGTGCCTCTGGGCATAGTCTGGTCTACAATCAGCACGATGTCTCCGATTTTGATTGTTTGTTCGTTTGATACGTGCCCTCGTCGAACTTGTAGCTGAGGTTTGTATTCTCGTATCCATCTGTTCCAGAAATCGTCGGCTATAGCTTGAGCCGCCTTCCAGCTGTTTGTAGTCATTTTTAGGTCTCTAAAGCTCCCGAATGGTGACATGCCACATGACCTACCAATGAGAAAATGGTTGGGGGTCAAGGATTCTTGTTCCAAGTCTGGGTTGACTGGCGTCAGCGGGCGGGAGTTGACCAAATGCTCTGCCTCGAGCATGAGAGTATGAAGTACCTCTTCTGTTGGGTATTTTTCTTTCAGTACGGTGTAAAGGGCCGTTTTGACTGAGCGTACCATTCTTTCCCAAGCGCCTCCCATGCTGGGTGCGCCCGGTGGGATTTTCTTCCATGTGATGGCCTTGCTCTCTGCGTACCCAGTCAAATCGTTTTCGTTGGCCCTTAGTGCTTCTGTAATTTCTGTTTCAGCTCCTCGGAAGTTTGTCGCTGTAAATAATAGTAGGTGTGCCGCGCCGCGCCATTAGCCTTCTTAGTGTCATGATCATGGAGCAAGCCGAGAGAGAGGTGGCTAACTCCACATGAATGGCTCGTGTGGTGAGGCACGTATAGAGTGCGCCCCACCGTTTCTCATGGCGGCGGCCTACTGTTATCTGCATTGGTCCAAAATAGTCTACAGCCAAGGCGGTGAACGGGGGCTGGTTATGCATAAGCCTTTCTGGTGGTAAGTCGCCCAAGGGAATTTTGTGAGGTACCCCCTTTTATGTGCGACACCACTGGCATCTATTGCAGATATATCTGAGGCAACTGCGTAGACCGATGATATAATAGCGCTGCTGGAGCTCGTTGAGTACTGTTTCTCTGTTGCCATGGCCGAGCGTACTGTGGGTGTGTAGTACGATCAGCTTCGTCAGCTGTTCTTTGGCATGTAGAATGGGCAGTTTTCTCAAACGATCTTGCGTCAATCTGCTGTTCAGATAGAGCACGCCTTGCCGTATATCCACGGCAATCTTCTTCAGGGGCGAGTTCTTCGGTAGTGGCTGTCCAGCCTCTTTGCATGTGATCTCTTCTTGAAACGTCAATCTTTGACTTCTCCTTATAAGGAGTAACTCGGCCAACTGTAAGTGGTCGGTTTTCATAGTTGGACGTATTGTCGTATCGAGTATCATGGCTTTGAATACCTCAGCAGAGAGCAGAACAGTGGCAGTGGAACGCAAGAGTCTATTATAGTTCGAGAATCTATTGATCGACGGTAAGCAGTCTGTTACAGATTTACCGACCGTGTGTAAAACGGGTTTTACGGTTCGTTCTTCCCCCGTAGGGGATGGCGGCGCCGACACTGGCTTCTCCTTTGGCCATGTCTCGGGGTCGCCTCTAATAAATTCGGGACCGAAAAACCACCTATGCTTTGCGTTAAAGTCTACGGGAATGCCCTTGGTGGCGTCGTCGGCGACGTTCATGGCGGAGGGCACCCATCGCCAGTCTACTGGCGCGGTTAAGCTTTCGATCTCGGCTAGTCGATGTGCTACGAATGATTTGAACGAGCGAGGATCCGATTTTATCCATGCTAGTACGGTTTTACTATCTGACCAATAGTAACATTTATCGATTTTATAATCGGATTCGCGCTTGATCGTTTCGGCTAGCCTACTGCCTAATACCGCGGCCTGCAGCTCGAGTCTCGGGACAGATATGGGCTTCAGCGGTGCCACTTTTGCCTTGCCTGCCACCAAGTGTGGTGACCTATATCCGTTAATATCGGTATTAACGAAGTAAATTGCCGTAGAATAAACTTTTTCGCTAGCGTCGCAAAATATATGCATCGATGTTTCCCCCGAGGGCGCGGGTACGTAACGGGCTACTTCTAAGTCTTTCAAGAATCCTACGTTTTTTACGAAAGCTAGCCAAGTCTGGTGGTGTTCCTCCGTGATGGGATCGTCCCATTGAACCCCACTACGCCAGACGTCCTGTATTAACGCTTTGCCTACCCCGGCGAGACTAATCCTAAGGGGTCGAATACTGACATGACCGCGCTGGTTACTTGACGTTTGGTAGGGGTAGCTAGTTTCGTAACTTCGATCGAGATATTTCGGAAATTGACGTTAAAACCAAGAGTATCGCGTTTATGGTTCCATATCATACCTAACGTTCTTTCCGTATCGCTTTTCCCTAACGTAGTTTGCTCGCTAGTACGCTTGTCCGCAACGTCATCTATGACCTCTGGTATGTTAGACGCCCACCCGCGCAACTCGAAAGAGGCCGCCAAATGCACCTTGTGCATCGCGTTTATCACGCTCTTGGCCTCCCCCTCGTCACTGAATGTGCCCAGATAGTCATCCATGTAGAAGTTACGGACGGTCGCCCGTGCGACCTCGGGTTGCTCGCTTGCGTGATCGTCTGCGTTCTTATTTTTCACGTAAATGGCGGTGCAGGGCGATGATGACGCTCCGAAAATGAGCGACGTCATACGGTACTCTACCGGTGGCCCCGCCCTATCTTCGCCCCTCCATAAGAATCGTAGACTATCACGATCCGCGTCAATAATTTTAACCTGAAGAAACATCTCCTTAATGTCGGCTACGACCGCGATTCTGCCTTCCTGAAATCTAACCAGTACGCCGAATAACGATTGGAGTAGGTCCGGACCCGCTAACAACGCGTCGTTGAGACTTTTTTCGTTAGACTTTGCCGCAGCATCAAAAACCAAACGGACCTTACCCTTCTGAGGGTGTACGACCACGAAATGAGGTAGGTACCATGCCTTCTTCGATGTGGGCGGGGCTTCGGCCCTTTCCGCGTAACCTGCCTCTATCAAATTGTTGACCTGCCTACTATATTCTTTGTGATGCGGGGCTTACGGGGAGACAAGCAAACAACTCAATAGCTGACAAAATACTACTTTTATTCAAAAGAAACTTAATTTATATTACACTTTATAAGCAACGTTGCATTATTAGTTATTACACATTACATCTCCCTCGGAGGAGAGAAAAAAAAACATATTTCACAATGATTTTTTTTTTCTTGATAAAATTAGTTTACAAAAGTAATAATAATTATCTTTTTAATTTTTTTTTTTTACATGGGAGTAAAATATAACTTAGTTCTATTCTTATGCACTATCATTGACTTATCATTAACATTTATTTCTACATTTGGTGAAAGATCTTTTACCACTTTATAAGGACCTAAATATATACTATCTAATTTACTACCTACTTCATTCTTAACTAAAATCAAGTCATTTGGGTTGTAGTGAACAGGGTTTTTTACAGCATCATATTTTTCCTTTCTTTTTATTTTTGACTTAATTAAATTGTCTCTCGCTTGCTTTTGAGCTAGCTGTAATCTATATTTTAATTCTTTTGGGTAGCTTTCATGATTATACAATGGTTCTACCACATCACCCATTAAATTACTAGGAAGTGAGCATTTCCTACCAAATACAAGTTCAAATGGGGTAAATTTTGTTTCTGAATGAACTGAGGTGTTAAATGAAAAACTCCAAAATTGTAACCATGAACTCCATGTCTCTGGATGTTTTTCCGTTTGGATGCGTAAGAAAGCAGCTAAGTGTTTGTGAGTATTTTCCAACGCGCCAATACTCTGGTGATGGTAGGCCGTAGAGTTTAACTGCTCTATATTTAAAAGTTTACTTACCTCTTTAAATGTAGCTGAAAGGAACTCGGATCCCCGGTCACTAGCTATTTGCTTTGGAATTCCATATCTGAGTATAAAATTGTTGACAAAGGCCTTGGCAACTTCTTCACTTTTCTTTGAAAGCAATGGATAGGCTTCAACATATTTAGTTAATTCGCACTGTGTCGTGAGTATATAAGAGTAATTATGGTCGTCTATTTCTACGGGTCCTACTAAATCTACGAATATTTTCTCAAAAGCATATGTGGCCGTGGTTGTGATAACCATCGGTTCTTTGATTGGGATCGAGTACTTATGTTTTTGGCACTTATCACAACTTTTCACAAATTTACGTATGTCCTCTTCCATACGTGGCCAAAAATAATATTTTTTCACATTATTATACATTCTTCTCATGCCCGCGTGGCCACTAGAGGGCAAGAGATGAAAGTCATTCAATATTACCTTTTGTTGGTCTCTACCGTCTACTCGAATTACATCCTTTAAAATACATAATCTTAAATGCGATCTATCTTTGAACTTCTTAAATTCGTGCATTAATTTGTCTACAAACAAGTTATTATTTTTATTTTTCGTAATGTACAACATGTCTACGTTTATTTGTCTGCAAAATGATTCCAGTTCTTTCACAAATTCGCATGGCGATAGTTGCGATGAAGAATCTAGAAATTTAATATACAACGTATAGTTGCCAGAATCGTAGAGAAATGTATTATTTTCAATATATGCTGATTTCAGCTTCTTTTTTCTTACTAATTCTTGTTTAGATAAAAACTTAAGCTCTACTGACTCCTGAGGTTTACTATGTGTTTCTATGATTTTCGGTTGATCAAGCCGATCATCTTTAGAATCAATAGTCTCCCTAGAAGTAGTACGTGCCTTCCTAGCTTTAGATCGCGTCACAACAACAATATGTTCATTTATTTCCTTTAACTCATTACTCGTTATGATAGCACGTGACAAAGCGTCAGCCGGTGCGTTATCCGATCCCTTTACATATTCTACTTTGAAATCGTATTCCTCAAGCGCCAGCCTGAACTTGAGCAAGCGGCTAGATGGATCGCGCATACCGAATAAATAAATTAAACTTTTATGATCCGTACGAATAATAAACGTACGCCCATATAAATATGGTCGGAAATGCTTTATAGACCAAACAATTGCAAGTAGTTCTTTTTCTACTGTCGGGTAAGATTTTTCGGCTTTATTCAAGGTTCTGCTTGCAAATGCTACCGGTTTATTATCAGAATTACTTAAAACAGCCCCTAAAGCATAGCCTGAAGCGTCAGTTTGAAGAATGAATGTATTTTGTTCCGATAAATCAGGATACTGCAATACTGGTGATGACGTCATTTTTTCTTTAAGCAGTTCGAAAGATTTTTGACAACAGTCATCCCACATAAATGGTACGTTTTTTCTTGATAATCTTTTTTTTTTTTTTTATTTTTTTATTGCTATAGATTGGCAAACAGGCAGACGGCCCACCCGATGGAAAGCGGTCACCGCCGCCTATAGACATCTGCAACACTAGATGCATTGCCAATGCGTTGCCGGTCTCGAAGAAATTTGATGACACCCTTTTTAAAAAATCCCATATTGTAGCGCAGTGGGAAAATCTTAGCAGGAAGCTCATTCCAGATCCTTATTGTACGCGCTAGAAAGGTTCTAGAGAACCGGCGCGTTGTTGATTGTAATGATTCAAGGAAATGGGGATGAACCGCCTGCCGATGACGAGTAGTGCGATGGTAGAATGATGCGGTAGGCACCAACCCAAACAGTTCCTTGGAACATTCCCCATTATACAAACGGTAGAAGACGCAGAGAGATGCAAAGTCTCTCCGGAGGCTAAGCGTTTCTAAACCGTCAGTAAGCATGGGATCGTTGACAATGCGGACGGCGCGTCTCTGGATGGCGTCGAGGGGGTCAAGCTGATAAGCTGGTGCTCCAGCCCAGAGATGTGAACAGTACTCCATATGAGGCCTGACTTGCGCCTTATAAAGCACAAGGCGCTGCCGCGGGGTGAAGTACTGTTTGGCCCGGTTTAGAACACCCAGCTTTTTTGAGGCAAGTTTTGCCTTGCCTTCCAGGTGACCCCGAAACTGCACGTCTTTGGCAATGTCAACGCCAAGGATCCCAATGCTATTGGAGAAAGACAGAGATGTTCCTTGAAACTGTGGCGCTGGACAAAATGGGGTTTTCTTGGCAGAGAATGCGCAGACCTGTGTCTTCATAGGGTTAAACGAGACGAGATTTCGTCGGCCCCATTCGGAAACCCGCTCTAAGGAGGCTTCGATTTCAGACACAAGTCTCACCCGACTCTCTTCCACAACTGATCGAGGGATATTTGCACGGCCGGTGTATTGAGCGTCGACGGTGCTGTCATCCGCATAGCAATGAATGTTGTTGTCACACAACAGGTCATTAATATGCAGGATGAACAGTGTTGGCGACAGAACACAGCCTTGGGGTACGCCAGCGTTGATGGGCATTGTACTGGAGCAGCAACCGTCGACAGCAACTTTAATGCTGCGCCCATCGAGAAAGCTGGATAGCCACGTGCAAAGTTCCGCGGGAATCCCGTATGATGGCAGCTTCGAAAGAAGTGCCCTATGCCAAACCCGGTCAAAGGCCTTAGCGACATCGAGGCTAACAGCCAAGGCTTCTCCTTTACTCTCAACAGCTTCAGCCCAGCGGTGAGTGAGGTAGACCAGAAGATCACCTGCTGAACGACCATGGCGGAAGCCATATTGGCGGTCGCTAATAAGCTGGCGATCCTCCAGATACCCCAAGAGCTGTTCGTTTATTATTCGCTCCATCACCTTTGAGAGCAAAGAAGTTATCGCTATGGGCCTGTAGTTGGACGGGTCTGACCTATCACCCTTTTTCGGAATAGGGTGGACAAGGGCAACCTTCCACGAAGGCGGGACACGACCAGTGCGGTAAGAGGTGGTAAAAAGTCGAGTAAGCACTGGAGATAACTCAGGAGCACATGTTTTGAGCACGATCGCAGGGATACCATCTGGCCCCGATGACTTGTTGACGTCGAGGGAGCGAAGAGCTTGCCTGACCGCTGATTGGGTAAAGCGTACATCCGGCATAGAGCTATTACACCGTGGAATAGTAGGCGGTAAAGCTCCCCCATCGTCGAGAGTCGAATTGGCCGCAAAGAGTTTGCCCAAAAGTTCGGCTTTGTCATTTGCGGTATGGGCCAGGGAATCGCCAGGTGTGCGCAATGGAGGAAGGGATGACCGACAAAAGTTCCCTTCGACAGCTTTGGCCAGCGACCAGAAGGCACGACTCCCGGAGGGATAACCTGCAAGTCGGTCGCCAATTCTGCCGACATGTTCAAAGACAGCTCTCGCTAGCTGCTTCTTTACGGACCAAGAGGCGGCATTGTATTTCTTCCTGAGGTCGGACGTATTAGGATCCTGAGCGGCTCTAGCTGAGGTCCAGGCTCTATAGGCTTCTTGCTTTAGGCGGACCGCTTCAGCACTTGGCCTGTTGAACCATGGCTGATTCTGACCACCGATGGGGATCACTGAGTTTGGAATGTAACATTCCATCCCCTGCAATACCACATCAGCAACTGAATCAGCACAAGCATCAGGATCATCTGACGAGAAGCATAGCTGCCTCCATGGGTAGGATGCGTAAAATTCTCGCAAACCATCCCAGTCTGCTAACCGATAACGCCAAGCTCTTCGGGTCCCGGTGGGGCCAGCCCGTTTAGAACGCGAGAGAGGAACCACAGATGAGACCAGACAATGATCAGACGACCCGAGAGGGGCATCGATCGAGATCCGATAGCCATCTGGGTGCGTGGTTAGCAGAAGGTCCAGTAAAGAAGGCTCATGGTCCACTCTATCGGGTATGCGAGTACACCCCGAAATTAACTGAGTGAGGCCATAAGTGAGAGCGAAGTCACGCGTGGAGGTCCCTGGCAGATCCGTTCTGGGAGAACCCAGCCACTCAACGTGGTGAGCGTTGAAGTCACCCAGAAGAATTAATTCGGCCGAGGGATATTGCTCGAAAACCTTGTCGGTCGCTTCCTGAATGTGCCCAAAGAAGTGAGCTATCTCAGTCCTTTCGCATTCTCTGCCGTGTGACCTGTATAGACACGCATAGATGCGAGTGGAACCACCATAATCTACGCGTAGCCATAAAATAGACAGGTCTTTATTTTCAAGGCCATGTAGGCGGCGACAGCAGATATCCTCTCTGACAAATGCACATACCCCAGCTTTTGAGCGAAACATATGTTCCAGGTTATACCCAGGGTAGTGGAGATAGGTCGTCTCATCTGGACAGGATATCTGCGTCTCCGTCAAAAACAACAAGTCCGGCTTTACCGTTTCTAGGTGATGATGGACGGCGTTTAAATTGGAGTGAATGCCCCTAATGTTGCAAAAGTCCACTTTAAGTGTGGAGTTGGGTACCGCTGTTTTAAACTTATTGTTTTTCTTTTCACGGCTCATGATTGGGTTTTAAGGGGGAGTCTGGGGAAATACTACAGAACCCGTGACAAATGGAAAAATAAGGGAGATAGCAGTGGTCACTCAAACTCGAGGGTTACGTGAAGAGTGGGCGCGGGGTAACGGAAGGGCCCCCGGTCCCTCCCAGAAATCATCGCCGGGATCCACATCCGGTCTCCGACTCCGGCACGACAATGACTCCCGGGACTTTACACCAGTTGGCGGGACAGCCTCCTGGTACGGATACAATCCAGGTTCGGGTCCCCTACTAACCGGCGGGCGGCCAGCGGACAGCCGTTTCACCGGGTCTCCCTGATCCCCGCGCCCCCCCGTCACACCTACGAGCCTGCAATGACCTTAAGCACCAGCCCAGTTCCAGCCGTCACGGACAATGTAACATTTCGGGAAGGGGGGACTGGAACCCGGTCTTTAATGTCGGAACACAGCAAGGCTGTTTTGCGACATACTTAAGGCCGGGGGTGGTAGCCATCCAGACGGACGTTAAGCCCTACCACCTAGCTGTGGGTTTTCTAGTCGCCTCTTACGACAGGCCACCCAGGCCGCGGGAAAAAAAGTATTCTTTCTCCGTTCCCGCACGGATAGAATAATCTATTTAAAGGCAATGCTATTTCTGCAAAGTTGCGAATGAATTTCCGGTAATAATTTGCAAATGCTACAAATCGCTTTACTTCGTCGGAATTTGTCGGTATCGGATAGTTTTTAAGCGCGCTTATTTTCTGAGGATCGGGTAACACACCTTTAGATGATACTACGTGGCCTAAATATAATATTTCTTTTTTTAAGAACTCACATTTAATTGGATTTAACTTAAGATTGACTTTACGTAGTCGTTTGAAAACTTCTAATAAGTTTTTATTGTGGTCATCAAGGTTTTTGCCAAATACTATTAAATCATCTAAATAAATGAGGCATTTCTCATATGTTAATCCAGACATTGCTAAATTCATCATTCTGGAGAATGAATTAGGACTGGTCTTTAATCCCATAGGCATACGAGTCATTTGATACTGGCCTGAAGCAAAAGCCGTATACTTCCTGCTGTCTACGTCAAGGTTACACTGATAGTAACCGTTTGCTAAATCTAGATGTGTAAAATATACGCAACCTGATAAGGAATCTATAATTTCTGTTATATTAGGGAGTGGGAACTTATCGTCTTGGATGCAGTTATTTAATTTTCGGTAATCTACGACTATGCGCCATTTTTTCTCACTACAGCCATCAGATTTTTTTTGGAACTATTAGAAGTGGGCTAGACCATTCGCTCGAATATTTTTCTATTATACCTTCTTGTAACATACTTTCTAACTGACCTTTTATTAAATCTGTCTGTGCATGTGGCAGTCTATAAGGTTTCGTATAAATAGGACATATGTTTTCTTTCAATGCAATGGTATGATTATAAATGTTAGTTGTCGTTAGCTTATCTCCCGGTAAATAAAAAGTATCAGAAAATTTGGCACACAACTTTTCAATAGAAATCTGCTCCTCTTTGTTCAATTTATTTAAATTTAAATGGGAAAATAAGGTTTTTACGCGATCCACATTTTTTGAATCGCATTTTTCGAAAGAAAGAATGTCGTAGTCGCTAGCTTTATGTATCACTAACCTTAGGTCATCTAATTTAATCTCTTTCTCAGTCGTATTTAATATTTTTACTACTAATTTTCCATCGATAGGCCTCACAATTGAACTAGCTAAAAATACACCTTCTTGTAGTTCAGAAGAACATACTATGCAGTCCTCATGTAAATTAGTGGTTACATAATGTAACGATTCAGTTCTCGAGGGAAGAGTAAAATATCTGTTGCCATTCTGTAAAGGTAAACGAATAGTCATATTTCTATCGGATACCAAAGTCAAGTCCATACTTTGTAAATTAATTACAGCTCGATATTTTAAAAGAAAATCTTGGCCTATAATTCCGTCACATTGGCATGGTAAATTATCAAAAATATAAAACTTGTGTGAAAATATGTGGTTGCTTTCTGTTAATTCTAAGTAAGCATATCCGATAGCTTGTGTTTTTCCACCTATTCCGTTAATAATTAATTTGTCTTTATGTATCGGGATATCTAGTTTCAAAGCGATCGCTAACTTCAAAGCGCTAATCGATGCGCCGGTATCTGTTAACCATAATTGCCTATTGTTACCTACATTAAAATAAACTGAGCAGGTATTATTACTCGCAAATATAAATTCGTTATTCACGAAAAAACTGATTAGGAATTCTTTGTTCATCTCCTTCCGTCATAAATATGTTTTGGCCTCGATATCCATTGTTTCCAAAAGACAAGTTGTTAAAGTTACCTCGATTTCCACGACCTCCTCGACCGTTCGGGATTTGGTAGCCTCCTCTGTTGGAGCCCCTGGGAGCGTAGTTGTAAGGACGTCTCGGATACCGCTGCGGCGGTGCCCTTGTGTTTGGAGAGACGTGACATGACGCTCTGTAAGACCCACGTCCACGACCGTTTCCTCTGCGAAAATTATTATTTTTCCAGTGATTAAAAGTATACACATCACTGGATGCATTATTACCTACGACAGTCTCCTCATCTTTCGCACCTTGTATTGCGTCCTTCAAGGATGCGTAGTCTCGCGCTGCAATAATTGTACTGATCCGACGATTGCGCAGTCCGTCGGAAAATCTTTTAATGGCCTGGTTTTCGTTTATCTTTTTCAATGTATTGAATGTGTTCGAGTCGCCGTCCGACTGCGCGATCGTTAAATCCACAAACATGCTAGAGAGTTTTTCTCCGAATTCATCTATCGTAGACTCCCCTTGTCTTAACGATTGCATCCTATTCTGAATAGCAGTGGCCGCTTTCTTAGGCAACAACTGTTTTTTCATGTCCTTTACTAGGGCCTCGACCGTACCGTACGACGAGCAAAATTTTAATTTAGCAATTTGCGTAAGCCTATTTTTCAAGACGAAGTTTATAAGCTGTTGCTTTGAATCGGATTTCAAAAGAGAATCATAGTACTCAATGGAGTCAATTAATTTAGTGATTACCACCTCGTTATCAGTCATAGATGGTATCAAGGACAACGCAACTTTTAAATTGAAGGTTTCCATTGTGGAATTTACGTTTGACTGAAGTTTTATAATAATAATAATAATAAACATTTATTTCAGACCACATAATACGATCCATACAAATACAAATTTAAATATGTTAGTAAGACCTTAATATTAAGTGTTAGTGTATACAATTTATTAAAAAAGAACGAAAGAACAAGACAATTAATTAATTAATCAACCTGTGACATGCATAGATGTCCAGCGAGCAAACATTGGGCTGGTCCAGCGGTTGACTAACATATGCAGGATGCTGTTGGGACTGCCGCGCAACCGAGACATAAGCGAGGCACATCTTTTCCTCATCACGGCCGCAAAACCGTCCGTCCGCGCCTCAGCGAACATACCGGACGCGCTGCACCGTCGCGGCAGTCCCATCAATACCCGGAACGCGTTATTGTATTGTACGCGAAGCTCGTTGTATGCCCTCTGCGTGTAATTAACCCACAGGCTGCACGAATAGAAGGATACACAAAAGGCTTTGAAAAGGGTGATTTTTACCTCCTTTGTGCATCGCGTGAACCTGCGGGCCAACATATTACATCGTACAGACAACGATCTTCGCTCCCGCTCAATGTCCATATTGTCACTCAAGTTATCCGTGACCCAGTGACCCAAATACTTGAAGTTGGTTACCTGTTTCAAGGGAGCACCCATGAGCATGACGGGCGGCACCTTGTAGGTTTTAGTGCCTGCCTTAAAAATCATTAGCTCACTTTTACTTACATTGTATTTGAGCCCATGAGTCACGACATAACTTTCACATATTTTCAGCAACCGTTTTAGGGCACTAATCGAAGGGCTCAGCAACACCATATCATCAGCATAACTGATGTTGTTTACGCAAACGCCATCTATATGACATCCGACCTTGGTATTGCTGAGCTCCTCGATTAATCCATTGATATATAAGTTGAAGAGCCGTGGCGAGGTTAACCCCCCCTGCCTCACACCGCACTCCAACCCATATTCATCGGAGAGATTACCGGCCCACCTAACATTGTTGCTCTGGTGGTTATACCAGTATCTTAAAAGCCCTGTTATTTCACTGGGCAGTGTAGTCTCCCGACCAATCTTATCCCAAAGGACATAATACGAAACTAAGTCGAACGCTTTTGACAAATCAAGGTAGCAAGCGAAAACTGGCGTTCTGCCTGATGTGTAGTATTGGACAGTGTGCTTGAGGCTCAGGATAGCGCTCTCAGTAAACAACCCCGTCTTAAAACCAAATTGCGCATCATTTAGGCAAAAATGCTGATCCAAATGACCATCCAACACACTGTCCAACACCTTGGCTACAATAGTCGCTAGGGATATCGGCCTATAATTTGTCAAATCAGTCGAGTCACCTGTTTTGTTCTTCACCACTGGAACCACGATAGTACGCATGAGATCGTCAGGTAAGTATGAATGTCCTATACACAGGGTATAGAACATTGCAAGGACCCTAGGTAAATGTACCCCAGCGTACTGCAGATGCTCAATGGAGAGACCATCATGCCCCGGAGATTTACCTCTTACCATATTCCTAATAATGACGGCTACTTGCCTCGCGGTGACGAACACAGATCTCTCCGGTGCACTGGTGTCTTCACTGAGCACCCGCGAGGGCGGCCCAAGTGGCGATTCCACCCGGAAGTGTTGTCGAAACAGGTTCGCGATGTCCTTTGGGTCGTGCGCCCCGGAGACAGTCGCGGGAAGGCCAGGCCTGGAATTACATTTGTTAACAGATTTCCAAAATTTTCCAAAGCTTTTATTGAAATGATGTTCCGCAATCATGTCACTTTTAATTTGTTGCTCATGGTTCTGACACCATTTCAATTTGGCCTTGAACTCCCGACGGCTCTGGCACATATCTTGATAGATACCACCAGAGGTAGGTTTACCAAATAGAACCCAGCTGTGAAAGTGCCTCCTAGCCCTCTCGTGAGCCTCACGCACATAACGGTTCCACCCAGTTACATGTTTTTTCTTAATACAATTGTTTTTTACATTGGTTGTTTTCCGTGCAGCGTCAGACAAAATAGATATAATTTCCGTATACATTTTCTTTAGTATTAGACTATGATTTTTGTTTGTGCACATTTTGTCACAACAGTTACTAAGTTCAGCTGGGAAGTTAATGAATTTTAGCTTAGAATTACATAAGTCACTATACATTGCTATCTGGGTAGAATCACGATTACCCCATACGATTTCACTGTTATTATTGCTAGCAGGTGTAGCAATTTTAGGCTTAATTAAGTTAATATTACATTCTATCAAAATAGGGTAATGATCAGACCAATACGTGTCATAAAGCACTGACACACTGACTACAGTTCGCCGCGCTGCACTAGTAACGATACAGTGATCGAGCCACCGTCGGCATCCGTGCGCCTCACTTATAAATGTGTACGAGTCCGAAGGCAATAGCTCTAGATCTATACACGACCACAGTTGCTCGTCGCAAAACTGCGTAAGTTCAATCGCAAAGGGTGAGCCGGGGTGAGCATTGAAATCACCCAATAAAAACACCGTTTCAATATCTTGACTCTCAATTACAGCACTCATTTCCGCCAGACAGTTAGTAAACTCGACCAGATTTTCATTACAATCGGTTGGCATATAAACCGAAAATAATAAAACCTCACGATCCTGTAAGGACATCTTGAACGCGGCTAACCGTACACTTTTGCACTGAATCACAGATACGTTATTAAATAAATCTTTCCTCCACAGTAGCGCGACGCCACCGTGCGGTCGCCCTCGAAGTACTCCCGCCGAAGTGTCCATAGCTGACGTGCCGGTAAAAGCGAAGCGGTCGTCAATAGTACCTAAGTAGGCTAGGTCTTCAGGAGCCAACCAACTTTCCTGTAACGCCACAACATCAGCCAGTCGGCACAATTTCCTCACACAATCAACAGATCTCACGATGTTTTTACAATTAAATGTTATGAGTTTTATCGTATTATTCATAATGGTTGTTTGTGCTCGACCCGATTCTTCACAGTTTTCTCAATGCCTTGTCGGCTCGTAAAATCAAAAAATCGCCTATAAGCAACTCCATCTGGCCAGAAATCATCTTTCATAAATACATCCAGCTTATGTTTAGGTACAAATACTTTGAACGATGTATAATTCTTAGCCCTTTTCATATTCATTTTTTCGACCGTAACACTTAAGCCCGACTTACTCTTTATATAACCAGTAATATCACTGACGGAGGCAGACTCGTCCACGTCATAGATATATATGGGGATTTTTCTGTCGGCAGCCCTAAAATTTTCGTGGATACTGGTTGCCTTACCTCTGTTACCAACAAAGCGATTTGTTGACCGTTCATGGTACACGACCCTATCAATATTCCGAGCAGGTTTTGCCCATATGCCTTCGCGTGCAATATCGGCGAAAGATCTTGTTTTGTTATCATTGCGCACATAGGCAGAGTTGTCGGGCACATCTGGTGCAGTCATAGGCGCGGGGGCTGGCGGCGCGGGCAGTGGCTGCTCGACCGGTGACGAATGAATCATCGCTGCATTATTGTGTATTTTCTCGCAGCCTACCGGCGTATTAGTAATGTTCGCAGCTGATAGTGATTTATTGGTGTTATTTATACTGCTTGTTAATGCCGGTTGAAGAACGTTGTCCAGCTCTGGTGTCGGCTGATGCTGGACTATAGTTCTATAAGTGTTATCCAAATTGTTTTACACTATTTGAACGTGTATAAGTTTTCTTACAAAACTCCTCTATTTGTTTATATAATGACGTAATATGCTCACAATAATTCTGTACGTCGATTAAGCTTTCACCCGCTATTTTCTTATCATCTATTTCTTTTTGCAACGTTACAACAATCTCTAGATATTCTGAGTACACTACGCAAGCCTCCTCTAATTTAACCTGAAGTGTTTCAGTAGTTCTTCTTTCATAACTAAGCTTTACTAAATATTCTTTAATCGACTTTAACTTACAAAAGATATCTTGCAATTTATCTGACATGTCAGCATTATTTTATCATTTATTTTATTATTATCCTAAGATAGAAGGCTAAACAACCTATTTACGGCCTGGGCTCTGTTATAGGGCATCTCCTCGTCATCGGAGCGCCACAGAAGCCCAGCCTCGAACCTATTGCCGCCGTCAATGCGCTGACACGTGTCGTTAAGCAATTTGAGAGCGCGCTGCTCTGGATCCGCCTTAGGAGTTTTTGCCTCAATACCTAAACTTTCGATACTAAAAAACTCTGGCATTAATTTAATTGCGGTATCCTCGTTTTGCTTTGACATGGGTCGTATGTGATTGACGTAGGCTATAGTTCCGCGGTTCAGTGAATCTCGACCGTGTAAAACCCACCCCAACTTAGTTAACGACGCGACGGGTTCGTGTTTACCTCCTATCTTTAACTGGCGCGATGTAATCAAGTGCCAGTTGTCCTGCCCTATCAAGATAGTTGGTTTCGCGTAATCATAACACAATTCGTCGGCGATATCCTCGAGATGCTTACACCGTTTAACTAGGTCCCTATCAACCTGTTGCGGACCCAGGTTAAGTTCACTGATTGTATGCGCGGCTATCATATGCAGTTCGCGACTGCATGTCCCTTTTATCGAAATTTTAACCACGCACGATTCGTAATCGTTCAATTTGTTGCCCCCTACCCCCTCTATTGCTAATAATCCGTTAGGCTGTCCTCCGGGCACTATTTCGTCTGCAACGGCTCTTTCGATTAAGGTTATGGACGAGCCTTCGTCCAAAAGTGCGTTCGTCAAAACAGTGCCTAGGGGGCCCGACACCTCCACTGGGATTATTTTCAGGTAAGTATTAGGTTGTACGTGGTTAACCGAACTAACTTTGCCGAGGGTCGTTGCGATTTGGGCTTTTTTTTTACTCTCTAAAGCTCTATTCTCATTGTGCAAGAGTTTATGATGAGATGCTTCGCAACCACCCGCGCCGCAAGGTACGTATTTGCACTTAAAAAACCGCCTATGATCATTCGACAAACAACGAAAGCACATCCTAAACTGCTTCGCCTTTTCCCACCTGTCTTCTATGGACAATTTCACGAAGTCCGCGCATTGTGCAGGGCGATGTTCCCCTTCACAAATCACACATTTTTTCTTTCGCGCGGGCTCCGTGGGTGGTATTGGGGACGGCAATTTAGGCTGACTTTTTTCCGGCTTTTTTTTTAGTTGTTTGGTCTTTTGCGTTTTTTTTAAGCTTGCCACCGTGGCACAACGCGCGGATTCTGACTCTTCCTCCGACTCGGAGCTATACGAGCTCTCAGAGTACGTCCTACCACGCGCTGCGTTTACTTTTGGTTTGTGTTTAAGGCGACGCTCTTCTCGAATATTTTCGTACGAGAACATGGATCCGCACTGATCTCCGACTGTGTTTAAAAACCGCGTAAGCAAAACGAGATCGGGTGCTCCGTGGTGCGACGCCTTAAACTCGAACCATCGATATTTCAAAATTACGTTGAGTTTATCCACGATTCTGTTAACTAGCTCCGGCGCGTATAAATATTGCTCCTGGTTTAAAGTCTTAATCGCGGCTACCGTATTCGCGACCCTATTCGCAAAAGAAGCAATATTACGACCGTCGTCGGTTAATCGCGGCATTCGCTTTATGTTTTCGACTTCTGTGAGAATTATTAATTCGGGCCGCCCGTATCGTCGTTCTAAAGCGTCGATTATTTCAAAGGGTTCCGTAGTCGTGTAAAGTAATCCCGCGAATGGCCTTTCTTAAACGAGCTACGTTTTGGACGTCCGAAAACATGCTCTCTGTATCGCTAAATACCGCCTTAAATGCCATCCACTCCGAAACCGTCCCGTCAAAATATGGGAGCTCGTGGATGAATTTAGGCGGCTTCGACCTATTTGAGTTTACTGCCTGCACTATCGCGTCTGCCAACGACTGCATGTCCGTGGTGCCCCGTACGGGTTCCGGTCGCGGACCATGTCTAGGATGCTCGACTTCCAGGCCGATATTTCGATTCTCTAACGTTATAGCCGGCCTACTTATACGCTGCTCCGTGAGCCAACGCTCGACGTGCAAAGACCCCTCGACTCTTGGCGGGGGCGCCGCATCACTGGAGTTCGCTAGGTCACTCATCCTGGCAATCTCCAGCCGACTTTTCGCTGCTGCGGCGGCCGCCTGGGCCCTTGCAAGTTCGGCGTTATGCGCCTCTAGTTCCGCCATCAAAACAGTTAAACTGTTGCTACTCGCGTTAACTAACGTGCCCGGTGCACTCCTATTGTCGTCGTTTTCCGCGATATTCTCCCTAGCGGTCGTGTCTCTATCCAGTTCCGCTGGTTTATGTGCCGATTTATTTCCACTGCCACTACTCTGCTCTGTTAAGCCGGTGCCTTTACTCCACGTGTTCGTCTCGGTAGACGTAGTCTCACCGGACTCGGGCGACGTGCCCTTAGACTTGCTAGTCATTGCGCGCGTTTGTGGAGGATCAGACATCTTCGTCGCGCACGAGGGTCCCTAGGTATAAAAATTATCCGAATTTAACACTCCCTAGCTAGTATCACTCCCTAACTATCACTCCCTACTATACCTAACACCCTAACCACTAACTGCCTGGGTGAACTGCTACCGTGGTGATGTCACCCAGGAGTAGGAACGTAGGGATAAGGAGGGATGGATAGCCCCCGGCAGAGGGATCGGTAGCTTAGGGTTGCTGATAGCACGGTAGGAACAACCGCACCAGATTCTTGACCAACTTGTGGCCCCCTTCGCTATCCTCACCGTGCCGGCGCAGACTAAGCTTAACACTCTGCGCTTGTTTCACAGCCAGTTAACACCGCTAGGTGGCTGAGCGCGTATTGAGCAGTTTAACGAGACGTAACCGGGCAAAGCTACGCCTGGTGGTTACGGCTCGATTGGGTCAAGTATACTCAGAACGATGCCAGATAAATCCGACACTGAGAACTCGCACGTACTTGTTTCTTTCTTCTTTGCATGAATCAAGTATACGCAGAACGATGCCAGATAAATCTGACACTGAGAACTCACACGTACTTGTTTCTTTCTTCTTTGCTTGAATCAAGTATACTCAGAACGATGCCAGATAAATCTGACACTGAGAACTCGCACGTAATTGTTTCTTTCTTCTAGGTTCTGGTTCTGTTTTGCTGTCTTCTGGTTGCTTCTGGTATCCGGATCTCGTAAGGACCACTGTTGCGGACAGGTCCGCTCAGGTCCATGCAGTGGACTGTAGGTGCTGCAGCTGGTCAGCAATGGCAGCGAGGGTTCATCGGGATGTTCAGTGGAGGCCGTAAGACAGTAAAAACACTTGTTTCAAGTAAACATTGATGCGAGGAGGAAGCGTGTTGTTCGGTAGTGAAGTGGATGTAAACTGATTTTGGAAGTTTTTTTTTTTTTTTAGAAACTGACAAACTCGCAGCCCCTCCTGGGCGTAGCGATTGTCGGACCGGGTGGTTGGCCGTGGCGTTCCCTGGGGTCGAACCAGGTCGCTAGCCAGACCACCCTAAGTTGGTCGGACTGGGTGGGAGCCGGGAGTGCCTGGGGTCGAACCAGGTCACTTAGTCCCGGTCCACCTCGATATGATCGGGCTAGGTGGGGGCTTAACGCCTGGAGTCGAACCAGGTCGTTTGGCCAGGGCCACCTTGACTTTACGCTGATTGCTCAGAGTGAGCAGCGGACCAGCGGGAAGGATGAGTCGGGTCATCCTGTCCTTATGTGAACTTGTGTATCGAACTAATGGGAGTTTTAGGTGCCGGTTCGCTAAAACCTAGCCCAGCTAAGAAGACTCCGGCAAGAAACTTAGCTGGGCCCGAGCGAGGTCGGAGTGAAGTTAACCAGGACATTCGGGTCCTGGGGCAAGTCGGGACGCGGCCCTTGTGTGCTGTAGTCGCCGGGAGGTCGACCCCGCCGGCGGGGTCGACGCTGTGTGGGTCGGACTCCGTTTGACGACCTCACAGCAAGGATTCTTTCGAATCCTGCTGAGATGTGGTCATCCGGATCCGTGAGGACGCTGCGGGGACGCCGGGTGAAGCGGCCTCGGGTGAGGCCGGACCGGCGCAGCACGTCGTCAGGACCTGGAACAGAGGGAACATAGTCAATCGCTTGTCTGATAAGTGGATTCCTATGTTGGGGAGCCGTCCTAAAGTACCGTTTCGAAGCCATCTTAAAGAAACCTTGAATCGAGGGAAGCTTGTATTCAAGGTGAAGGCTAAGATTCCGAACATACCACGGGGTGTCGGTCATCCTACGAATGAACCTATTCTGTACGACTTGTAGTGGACGCAAACGTGATTTAGGCACGTGTGCGAACACTACACTGGCGTAGGACATTATGGGACGAATGCAAGTTTTGTAAAGTGTCAGCTTATTTCTAAGCGACATTTTACTCCGCTTGTTAGTCATCCCACCTAACCTATTCATAACGAAGAGAGCGCGACCGCGAACGCGTTTGATATGTTTGCTGAAGGATAAGTATTTATCCAGTATAACTCCTAGGTATTTGACCTCATTGACCCAGGGGATGGGTAAGCCGAATAGTTGGATAGGAGCTAACCTTTCCATTATTTGCTTCCTAGTCGGAGAGAATACAATTGCAGCGCTTTTCTCAGGATTAACTGTACGGGTCTCGTACACCTGAACTGATCTGATTCTTGATGGTTGATTGTAGTCTTGATAGAAACACTGATTTCGGTATATGTATTTATTGATAACCAAGGTATAAGAGTACTAGCTAGGAGCACGTATAAACGTTAACTAATTAATAATTTTATATGTAGCGTAATCGTTGATACAGCAATTATTGTAAATTCATTATATTTAATGCTGACGCGAGAAATGTGCGATGCTTGCATTGTACATATTCCCGGGCAGGAGATGAGAATTGATAAGAGATGTTGATCCAAAGGTTTTTTTTTTTTTTATACAAAACTAACTGTTATATTCAAATGATTTCGAAACTGAAACAAACCAAATAACATTGAAACTGAAATTAATTATTTGATTGAGGTAAAGCCCCTAAACATAGAGGGTGTATTAGTTTGGTTAAGCGTAGTTGCCGCGATGCGATGATCTTGTCTCTCAGGGTGTTGTCTGCTATGGTTATGCTCGGTCGCTGATGGAATAGAGCTGCGCGATGTGGATGCCATCGAGGTAGGTCTGCGACCGCTCTCCGCGCGGGCGGCAGTGAACGGAGGGGTGAGGCGCGCAATGAGTTGACGTCGTCGAATGCAGCGGCGCATATACAACGCTGCCAGCACGATCACGATGCCCATAACCACGTAGATTGCTGTGTAGTGGTGGACGTCATGGTAGTTTATTCCGTCTGATAAGGCTCCCTCGTTCCTCATGCGTTCAATTTGGTTTCTGATGACCTTGAAGTACTTGTCATTGTTTTCAAGCACATTTGTTTCGTCTTGTAAGACTGGTACTGTTAAGTTTATGACATTGTTGATTGGGGGGACGTCAAATTTAACAACGGTTGCCTGAGTTTTAATCTCGTTGGAAAGTCTCTTCTGTGGAAATATAGTAAAGACGTCTCCATTCAACACGCAGTCGGTTTGGAGGGTTATGATTCCCGCCCTGTTTAAATGTTCGGCCTTGACGTCTTGTCCGCATATGATTCTCGCAGTACATACATCACAACAAAAGAATAGGTATGTATTCATGGTGCTTAGTTCCGTCCATATGTTACGGCAAGTATCAGTGCCAGTTGAGCACTTCTTTGAAATTTGATACGACATGAGTGCATTGCGCCGGTGATATAAATAACATAAATAGCAGGAGTGCCGTAGTGACGAGATTAACGAGTTTGGGTTTTGATGTTTTTCTTTGATTTGTAGGCCTTGATGGATTTGACCTTGATTCAGGAGCAATTATTGTAAATTCATTATATTTAATGCTGACGCGAGAAATGTGCGATGCTTGCATTGTACATTAACTTCGATGCGCCAGAGATTGAACCACCGCCCGAGGGCGGTTATCGCCTCCTGGAGCAATTTCCGTATAATACTGGGCTTAACGTGCGATGTGTATAGGGCAGTGTCGTCCGCGAACAACCCCAGATGCACTTTGTTGTGCCTGGGAATGTCGTTCGTGAACAGGGAATAGAGCGTGGGGGAGAGTACAGAGCCTTGCGGGACTCCGGCGCGGATGGGATGCGGCGCCGATAACGTTCTCTCCAGTCGGTAGCGAAAGCTTCGATCCCTGAGAAAATCTTGTATTATGAGTACAAGTCTGTCCGGCATATCCATCTCAGATAACTTGTATATGAGACCGTTATGCCAGACCTTATCGAAGGCTTTCGCTACGTCGAGAAAGATCGCACCGGTCGGTACCCCGGAGAATTTGGTGAAGTTGCCCAACACGTGATCCGTAATACGTTGCACTTGTTGGACACACGAGTGTCCGGCTCTAAAGCCGAACTGCTCGTCTACAATGATCGAATTGGCATTCGTAAACGCGAGAATGCGGGATAAAACAATCCGCTCATACAGTTTCCCGAGGGAGCTGAGTAAGCTGATTGGCCTATAACTGGACGGGGAGGTGCGGGGTTTACCCGGCTTCGGAATCCCTATAACCGTGGCGTTTTTCCACGCGGCTGGAAAGTGACCGTTGGTTAGGGCTGCATTGAAGATGCTAACTAAAATTAGGAGCAAAGCTTCAGGGAGAAGCTTGAGGATACGGTTGGAAATACCATCCGCTCCCGGGGCTTTCCTAATTTTACTTCTCCTGATTAAGCCTTTTACCTACAGGCTCAAGCGGAGGCGCGGTCGGGGGGAGTTGAGACCTTCTAACCCTTCCGTAGCACCTGTCACTAAACCCAAAATACACCTATACTTTATATGAACTAAAATCGAAAAGTCCTAATTCCACAAGGAACATACCCCGAATTACCTCGCTGCCAAAAAGAGCTATTTTCGATTTACACCTTCCTCTATACGACCCAATTTCGAATTGAACGAATCCTATAAAGACCTATTCTCAAAACGCACTAGTCCCAAAATACCCTAAATTTTATTTCCATGGTAGTGTCAAAACGCACAATTTTCAAAACGTACTCGTCCCAAAATACACTAAATTCTCAATAGTCATATGTAGTTGAAGAAAATATCCCATGTAATAAATTGCCCAAGTCTCGAGATTCGTTACTTTACCGTCGACCATTAAATCGTATGCCGTTTGCCAAACAGAGTAATTTATAATAGAATAAAATAGAATGAAAATTTATTAGCTATAGCATGCACAAAGTGGACAACACATATCATAAGACAAAATAAAATAAAAACGTTGATGTGTACGGCTCGGGAGCCAGCGCTGGTCTATTGGTGAAATCTATCCCTTTGAACGCCAAGACCCACTAAAGTGGTCGTGTGCTGTCGTGCCTACCACGCCCACGACCACTAAAGGGGTAACGGCGGACGCTGTAAAAGCAATTTTCCTGCTGACAGGTAAGGTTTATTTTCGCTCTTCATCTTTCATCTATTGGCGTATAAGCCACATTTTGACATGGGAGGAAAAGCGTTCAAAAGGTTAGAGTCAGACTACGCTGTTTCAATGAAGGTTGTCAACAAGGGTCGAAGCACTGCCTCTCCGACATAATATAGATTTAGTGTATTTTGAGACTAGGACGTTTTGAAAACCAGTCATTATGAGAATAGAGTATTTTGATATTCAAATTTAGGGTATTTTGGGACTGGTTCATTTTGTGAAACAGTTTTTATGCAAATCATTCCATTTGAAACTGAGTCATTTCAAGAATAGTGTATATCGAGAATAAATCTTTTTGGAAATAAGTCGATTCGGGATTCATTCGTTTTGAGAATAGGTCTTTTTGATATTAGTTTATATTAAGTATAGGTGTATTTTGGGTTTAGTGACAGGTGCTACGGAAGGCTTCTAACCACCTCTGAATCCACCATTCTAATGTGGGGTTCATTAATGTGTAGATGGCTCGGGGTACATTGAGACTCTAAACTAGCCGCGAGGCATTCGGCTTTTTCGTCGTCTTCAAACGCGGGAGTTGGGTGATCCGGACGATCCAAGGGGGGAATTGAAAGTGTTTGATCGGATTTAAGAGTTCTCGCTAGTTTCCAGTACGCAAGGTGACTGGGCGTTAACTCTTCCAACCGATCGCAAAACTCGTTCGCCCGAAATTCAGCCACGCGCTGGTGGAGCTCGCGTTTTGCAGCTGCCAGCTCGCGGCGAACTTCGGGAGAAGGGAATACTGAACGTTCTCTGAGAAGTCGGTTCTTTCTCGCTTGCAAGGCCTTAAGCTCGGGAGGCAATGGGCGGCTTTGGATATCCGCGGCCGCCATTTCCTTCGAAGCATCGTCACGAATGACGTTAAGGTGGTTTGCGAACGAGGCGATCGCCGTGTCGGTCTCGTCTGTTGTTGTGATAATGTCAGGGATCGAAGTTAAGTGCGGGGTGACTGTCTCTAATAGACCTACTTCCACCTTTGCCCAATCCACGATGGTCTTGGTTTCGGGTGGAAGACTACCAGGGTCAGGCCCGAGCCTAATAACGACCGGCAAGTGGTCGGAATCTAACCTGTGTAGTACTTCTATAGAACGCAGCTGTAAAGTTACGTTCTGTAGAAGTGTACTATGTCTAGTATGTCAGGTCGTTTGTCATGATCGAATGGATAGTGCGTAGGTTCAAGAGGAGCGACAACGTCAAACGCGGTTTGGTCATTGACCATTGCGTTGTAAAGCCGAACGCCATTGAGATTGTTTATTAGACAATTCCACGACTTGTGTTTGCTATTAAGGTCGCCGGCTGCAATTACGACGCCTTGACTATCTAACTGGGCGAGGAGATCTAGGTCAGTCTGTAAGAGTGTGTTTCTTGGAGGCAAGTAAACTGATGCAATCGTTACCGGGTGGTGACCTGATAACGATATACGACAGATAGATGCCTCCATCTGAGTCAGGGCTGGGGGTTGAAGGGCGATACAGTGGAGACTACGGCGGAAGAAAATCGCAGTTCCTCCCGCCTGTATATCCCTGTAAATTCAAGGTTTCTAGCTTTAGCCAGCACAAAACTACAGGAGGCTGAAAATGGCTTGAATGGCTTTGAAAAAAAGATGGTACGGCCGTGCCTTCGTATTGCTCGACTTGGCGGAGCACTACCGTGCCTCCAGATATTCATATATTGCTCCTTGAACTAAGTAATTGATCAATAAATCTCAAGTAAAACTGTAGTTTCGTATCTTACCTGGTAATATTACCGGTAGCATTGGGAAAATTCAAATTCAAATTCAAATTCAAATAATTTATTTTCAGACATAGCATCCATAGAAATGTGTTAGTACAAGGCATAATAATTTTAATACTAGTGTTAGTAACTATATCTAAGACAACATACAATTAGGTACTCGATTTTTTTAAAAACGACGAGCCGGGGCAACAACAGGTGCGTGCAGCTGCACCCAGCGCGCCTGCAGCGGCGAGTCCCATCGCTCCGCCAACGCGCTCAGAATTCTGTTTGAGCTGCAGCTAGAACGCTTCTGTAACGAGGCGCATCGCTTTCTTATGATAGCCCCGAAGCTGTCGGTATGCGCCTCGGCAAACATTGCTGACGCGCTACAGTGACGTGGCAACCCAAACAGCACCCTAAACGCGTTGTTATACTGCACGCGCAGAGCGTTGTATGCCCGCTGCGTAAAACTGACCCATAGACTGCACGTGTAGAATGTTTGACAAAAGGCTTTGAATAAAGTTACCTTTACTTCATTACTACAACGTGCAAATCTGCGAGCCAGCATATTACAGCGTACACACAACGCCCTGCGCTCCCTTTCAATATCTTCAACATCAGACATACTCTCAGTGACCCAGTGACCCAGATACTTAAACTTTTGTACTCTATTTAGAGGTGTTCCATAAAGTCTAACAGGAGGCATTCTGTAACATTTTTTACCAGCTTTAAATTGCATTACTTCGCTCTTAGACGTATTGTATCTGAGTCCATGAGCCACTGCATATGTTTCACATATAGTTAAGAGTTGTTGCAGAGCTCCAACCGAGGGGCTCAGTAGCACCATGTCATCCGCGTAGCTTAGGTTGTTAACGCAGACCCCATCAACGTGGCATCCGACATACGTGCTACTGAGCTCCTCGATCAGCTGATTCATGTAAAGGTTGAATAGCTTGGGTGAGCTCAATCCTCCTTGCCTCACGCCGCACTCCATCCTATACACGTCAGAATGAGCACCTGCCCATCTTACAGCATTCATTTGATTACCATACCAAAACTCAAATAATGACGTGACCTCCCGAGGGACGCTCGTCCGTTCTCTTAGCTTTTGCCACAATATGTCATAAGTAACCATGTCGAAAGCCCGTGACAGGTCCAAAAAACAGGCAAATACCGGCGTTTTACGAGAAGTGTAGTAATGAACGGTCTGCTTGAGACATAATATTGCGCTCTCAGTAGATAAGCCTGGCCTGAAACCAAACTGAGCGTCATGTAGGTCCAGGTGTATTCCCAGTACATCGTCAAGCAAACCGTCCAATACCTTAGCCACAATCGTAGCTAACGATATGGGCCTGTAGTTGGACAAGTCAGAAGCGTCTCCTGTCTTATTTTTTACAATAGGTACTACAACAGTATACATGAGATCCTCAGGCAGATAACTATGACTAATACATAAATTGAAAAAGAGAGAAAGCACTCTCGGGAGATGTACTCCAGCCAACTTGAGATGCTCAACACTCAGCCCGTCGTGCCCGGGAGACTTCCCTTTAACCATGTTCTTAATTTTTAAGGCGACTTGCCTGGCTGAAAATCTGACGGAGGGAATCTCGGGCTGGAACCCAGTGCTAAGCATCCCCGTTGACTGGGGTAGCGGAGATACTACTTTAAAATGTTCTTTAAAAACATTGGCAATGCCAGTTGGCTCACTTATGCTGGCCACGCTCACAGGGAGGCTCGGCTTTGGAGTAAATTTATTAGTATTTTTCCAAAATCTACTAAAGTTTCGATCTGCATGATTTTTAGCTAAAATGTCCATTTTTATATCCTGTTCATGATCCTGGCAATACTTCAATTTATTCTTGAATATCTTTTTTGTTTCAAGCATTCTTTCATTAACGTACCCAGAAACCGGTTTGCCGTACGATAACCACCAACTGTACCAAAACCGAGCCTCCCTATGGGCGTCCCCGACATGCCTATTCCACCCCGTTATGTGCCTATGTTTCTTACGAATATTATGCTTGTGACTAAGTTCCGCGGCTTTCTTTAGTACAGAGATAATTCTGTGATACATGTCACTAAGCACCTGTTTATGCATATTATTAGCACACATCTTATCAGCACACTCACAACACTCGGGGGGAAAGTTAACATTTTTTAATTCAGAGTTACAGTATTCTTTAAATATATCTATTTGCTCAGGGCTCCTTTCACCCCAAGTCACTTTATTCTGACCTAATTGCGAAACAGTTGTTTTAGGTTTAATACACTTAAAGTCGCATTCGATTAACAATGGATAATGATCGGACCAGTAAACATTATGCAACACTTTCGCGCTAATCACCGCCGGGCGCGCTGCCTGAGTCACGACACAGTGGTCCAGCCAGCGTCTACACGCGTGAGCGTCACTAACATATGTGTACGTGTCCACAGGCAGTAGTTCCATGTCAACGCAACACCAGCACTGTTCAGAACAAAAGTTCAGCAATTCACGAGAAAAGGACTCACCCGGATGTGCATTAAAATCCCCGAGCACTAAAACTGATTCCACATTGTTACTCTCGATTATTGAGTTTATTTCACTCATACAGTTCGTGAATTCAGTTAAATTTTCCGTCGTATCCGTTGGCATGTACACTGACATTACAATCACGGCGCGATCGTTAAGTACTATTTTAATAGCCGCAAGACGCACACTATTACACTTTATCACAGAAACACACGGGAATGACGATTTTCTCCATAAGAGGGCAACTCCGCCATGTGGCCGGCCTCTTAATATTTCAGCTGAAGAATCCACTGCAGACTTGCCCGTGAAAGCGAAATCATCATCTATACTTCCGAGAAAATATAAATTATGATCCATAACCCACGTCTCCTGCAACGCTATTAAATCAGCTGTGCGACATAGATTACGCACACACTCCACAGACCGAATAACATTTCGACAGTTAAAACTGATAAAGTTCGATGTAGTTCCCATACAAGTTATTTATTGTTGTTTACTCTGATCGCCGGAGCCATTACCAGTTTTATTATTCTTAAAATCAACAAAACGTCGAAACGCAATCCCATCAGGCCAAAAATTATCTTCCAAAAAAATATGTTGTTTATGCTTAGGCACATATATTTTGAAAGCGCTATAATCCTTCTGCATTCTCATAATCATTTTTTCAACAGTGACAGGAATGTTTGTTCTGCTCGCAATATATTGCTCGATGTCACACACAGACGCATCCTTCGCAACATCGGAGATGTAAATAGGGACTTTAATATCGGCCGCTTTGAATTTAGTATCGGTGTTCATTGCAGCTTTTCCTCGATGACCTATAAACCTATTTCTCAGCCTGTGCCTTTGAACGGTCTGCCAGGCCTCACTCGAAGCTTGCGATTTCCATACACCACTCTTAGCCATCTCCGAGTATTGTACCTTACGCGGTGACTCACGCTCATGCTCACTCGGGCCGGCGGTCGCGCCTGTGTGCACCGCCGCAACCGTAGACTGAGTAGGTACTAATTGTCTGATAACAGAATCTTGCTTAACAGGTTTACTATTCGTATTGTCGTCGTTACCAGCTGACAAAGTCGGCTCATTAGTAGTTAACGGCGCACACAGCAACGGCTGCATTACCAACGTATGACCTTTTTCAAATCTACCCTCTTTTTCCGGGGTGCTAGCGTTATTTTTGAAATTTGACGATTTTTGCATCGTTGAACACTGATGATGTTCCTTGCTTGATGATTCAGACTCGTTACAAGAATGAGGCAAACCCATGGGACCGCTCAAACAGTCAAAGCTATTAAGTAAACAGGCGCCACGAATATTATTAACATTTGCACCAAAATTATACACCAACGACGTCCTTTTAAGATTATCAAGCTCCACCTTCAACAATTCCATTTCTTTTCTGGTTGCAGCTTCTTGCTGTATTTGCTCGATATCATTGCGCATCTTAAGTATATCTTTTAAGATCTTAGTGGCATCTAGGTGTTCAAACAGCACTGGCGGCAGCTTATGCAAATCTCGAGCAACAAAGATGGGTAGATCTTCAGCTGGACATTCTTTTAAAACACAAATTATGTCCTCAATGTTTCGAGCCGATTTCCCATCCCCTTTCCTTATTACTAATGGGTTTTCACAGGATACAGCCTCGAATAACATTTTTTTCGCATGCATGATGTCGGCTTCCGAAAAAGCAGTAACACAAATGCGGCTTAAGCTTCCTTCGTCCATGATATGCACTTTGTTGCTAATAAAAGCAAGTATTTCATTAATCAGCAAATTACACGAACTACATTTTACTGTATTTGACATTTTGTTAATTTCACAACAACGGTCATCACGTGCGTGACTCACACTCGTGTCCGCTCTCCGACGCGCACGGGTCATGACTTAAATACCCAGTAACATTGAGAATGTTACTGGTAAGATTGGTAATTTACTAACTTAAAAAAAGATTCGTAACTTTTATCATTAAAAATCGGTGCAATGTAAACACTGTTAGTACTTACTTAACAAGAATAAAACATCTACTTTCTAACATTTTTTTCAATATTACCCAATCTTACCGATCGTGGGTAATATTACTGGTAATGTTACTGGGAATATTCCCGCCTTTAGTAAGTTACCGGTAGCGACCCATCACTAATCGTTCCTAACCATTTCGTAACCCGGGATTCGGAAAATTCGGTGGGACGGTTTGTAAAAGGTCTCTTGGACCAGTAGGATATGGACCGCGTGTTCCCTAATGAACTCGACTAACTCTTCTTTTTTGCCCTGTAGGCCATTGGCGTTCCAAAAGCCTACAATGAGCGAGCGTGGTTTAATTTTTAGACTAACACTATCCATATTAGTTGCGAATTAAACCGCTCTGAGAAGCGACTAACTGGTTAATTTCGCGTAAGATAAGCGGGGCGGACACACTGCACGCGGTAGCGAGAGCTCCGTTAAGAGCAGCAAGGCGTTCACTAAACGAACGCACTTGCCTCTCAAAACTTTGCCTGTCTGCCGGCGCAGCGAGAAGCGGGAGGGGGGCGGCCCGGGCCGCGGGTGGCAGCGGCGTAAGATGCCGTTGCCTGGGGACGGGGCGCTGAGGGCGCCGGGCGCGCAGATTGCGCGGGGGGCGTGGAGGACGCAGGGGCAGGGGAAACGCCTGCCACAGAAGGCGGCAGGTATTTGCCCTGTTTCGGGGCCGCTGAAAGGGCCGGGAAGTTGCGCGAATTGCGCTCGGGAGCCACGCGACCTTTGTTGCGATTGTTAGAGGTCGCAGGAAGGGCCTCCTTAGCCTTGGCTAACTGCTTTGGTGACTTAAGGCAACCCTGCCAGTTGGCAGTGTGGCCAGTAAGTCCGCAAAGTATGCAAGATGGTGGCGTATCCTTCGGCTTCTTACAATCGCGACTCGCGTGGTCGCCCGTGCATTTCACGCAACGGGGACGCAAGTTACAGCCCGTTTGGCTGTGACCGTAACGCTGGCAGTTGTGACACTGCCTAGCGTATTCTAAATGACGCGGCTTCTCGACCCGGAAGCCCGTCAGCATGCAGATCTCCTTCAACTTCCAGATCGTTTTTGCTGACGGGTGGTTCGGGTCGAGTTTAACTAACACTATATCGAAACGTTTGCCACCGTTTTTACGATAGCAGCGGTGGACTTCGCGAACTGCTATCCCCTGTCGAACCAGGTCCTCCTTGACGTACGATTCTTCGAATTCCTTAGGAATTCCCCGAATCATAAGTCGGAGGCTTTTCTCGTCGTCGTAAGGAGTCCGCAACAAACGCAGCTTCCTTTCGTCGAGGAGCCTGACCAGGGCGCGATAATTTTCCGAACCCCGAACGGTGATTTTGATGCCGATATTGTGATCGGACGCTTCTATAAAAGGAATGCCCCGCTGTTGCATGATTGCTGCAACGGTGGGCCACTCCTGTTTGGCCTCTAGGTAGAGGTGGTCTTTGCGGTTTTTATACCGCTCGGTAAATGACGACGTTGGACCCCCGGGGGTCTGAGAGGAGGGAGCCCCGTCAACTTGTGCCCCAGGGGCAGCGGACGCCGGAAGGGCGGGAGAGACGGGGTTGTCGGGGCTACGCGGGGCCGGCTTCTTGGCAGCCGGCGCTTCGGACGCTGTGGGGGACGCGGGGGAGGCGCGCGATGAAGGCCCCGGGACTCCCGGAGGCGTCTTCGATCGCGTACGCTTCCCTTGCCTAGATGGACCTACAACGGTCCATGGATCGGTGTCCATGGCGTCAGACGAGTCCTGTGTGGTGGCGGCGGCGGTGGCAATAGGGACATCGGGCCCCGAGGTGGGCACCGGCGCTTTTGCGCGTAGGGGGGAACGGCTCCTTTTCCGGTCCTCGGCAGTCTCGCTGTGTAACGAACCGAAGCCATGAGCTTTCTTGTTAGAATCAAAACGCATATAGAGACTTGCTTTATAGAACCATAAATTGTGCACCACTCTGGCTTGTATTTACTGAGAAGGGTGGGGGCAACTGCTAGTTCTCTTTGATTGGGGTAAAAGGATACCTTTTATTACACTTCTCAGCCCATACTAGGTATGGTTGGATGATAAAACGAGAGTAAGAATAAAATGCTTACTTGAGCTTAGCGGGGAACAAAATCCTTTATTTATAAGACTTGTCAAAGGCCAGCTGGTCAAAATTGGCTTCTAGGTTCATTTCTGCTTTTATATTAATACTGTGTGTTAGTTATTTTTCAGGGTTTGCAGGAAGGAACTTGTTCAAACAAAAGTACTGATTTCATCGATGGTCGGCCGTGACATCTGTTGAAAATAGAAGATAAAAGAAATGGTTACAGGGGTTAAAATTGGGTCTAAGGTTTAGGATTCATTCAGGAGGAAAGGCGGGGCTGTGAATTTCAATAATAATTCATGTGGAAATAGTAGTATTTAGTGTAACTATTTTTGTTAGAGGTTAAAATTTTTATTTCAAAAGAAAAGTTATTTCAAAGGCAAATCTTGAGACTATTCATCCGAGGATATGTAAAACATAATTATTTGGACCCATTTAATGCTAGCTCAGCATTGGAATTCATGTCAATAGAAAGAATTGACTACTTAATTTTCCATAATTTGAAGTGTTCCTTTGGTCCAATGGAAACTATGTTTCAGTGGTGGATTTTCATTATTTTGTTAACCCTGAGTTCTGAAAACATGGATAAATCAAAAACAAAGAAAGAATCTAAGATATTTGAGAAGAACTAGGCTTTTGCATTTTGACATTTTACTACCGTAAAAGTTGTCTTGAAAAATCAATGACGGGCGGATTTCTAGGGATAATTCTTGTTAAAGTAACGTTAATACGGTCTAGCGAAGTAAGAAAATCAAAAACAATGTAAAGATATGAGATATTTTAGGAATTATAAGCATTCAAAGTTTTGTGATTTACCATAAAAACATGAGTCTCGTAGCAGTTGGGGAATGCAGATTCCTTCGTAAAGTTGTGCATTGGAGCCTCAGGGCTCAGGAGACTCAAAAACAATGTAAAAATCTCCGGTATTTGTGAACTTATTAATACATTTTTAATCTTTTGGAAAAAATTATAAAGATGGTAGAATGTTGCCACTTAAGTGAAGGCAGCCGCAGTTCTAGGGTAATTTTTAGAGGCGTTTGGTCCAAATTGAGGTAATTCATTCACCTAGTTAGAAAGTCAGGCTACCGTTGACTTTGTGTAATTTTTATCAGTAGAGTGATTTTTGTAAAGGGACTTGGAAGCAGTTAGTTTCATAAATTCCGGTTTATCGGGTATTGTGTATTTTATACAGATTTCGCGAGTTAAAAAGAGGGTCACATTTTTCTCTCGATTAAACAAAAGAATTTTTTTGATCGTCATTTGTTCATTTAGGAGGGGGTATAAAAGGCCGTCTCAAATCGTGTTTCGGCACTTGATCTCGAATCGCCGACGAGACAACATCTCTATAAAACAGTATACGGGGTAACGCTGGGCAAATTGTTAGAAGAATTAATTTCTAATCCTCGTAGGCGTAATATTTAGTCAGTGGTACGGCGTAACGCTGTTCAATCGTTCGGGGACTTAAACTCTAACCGACGAGGCGCAACATTCCGAAGACACAGGCTACGGAACAGAAAGGCCGCGGGCCTTCAGAGGAGGCCTAAACTAGCAACAGAGTTGGCGTCCGGGCAGTCACGCTGTGCGAAGATACGAGCGACGGGCTTCAATCAGCGTACACCACGAAGTTACGAACGACGGACTACAATCAGCGTGCATCAAGAAGTTACGAAGCAACGGGCTTCAATCAGCGTACACGCTACGGGTCTCAGTCAGCGTGCTTCGCGGGCTACGAGCTACGGCTGCGGATGGCGAGCTCCACGAGGCTGCGATCTCCGAGCCTCAGTTGCGGATACCAAACCGGATCCAGAACAAAATAGTAAAGTATCAAAGGATACTAACTGGTAAGTTACTTGACTTTATCTAGGGGGATTCGCCAGGAAGCCACGTCCAATGCGGCTTATCCAGAGGAAGCAGAGGGACTTGGAGCGCCTGGTCCAACGACTAGGCATAACTCGCGTGATAATCATTTTTCTTCCTGTAAGAAATAATCGGTGGATTAAGGTATGTGCTGTGATTTTAAGGAATTTCTTGCTTTTGTATGGGCTGGGAGGTTTTTGATGCCTGAGCATCTAGTACATACAAAACTGGTTAATCGAATTAGTTTAGTTTAGCGAAACAGGTTACTAGGGCAGGTGAACGTCGCACACGGTGACAGGCGATTGAGAGGTTGGATTCTAAACTACAGGTGAAACTTGGACTTAGTTATTATCAGTAGTTACTAGTTTGTCATTAAGAGTAGATTAATAATAATCCTTTTAGCATATTTGAGATCAAGATCTGGCAACACTGTCAGTGTCTCATAGTACTCGGGACCGTAAGTGCTAGGTTATTTGACGTTTCATTGAATTCTAATGTAACTATCAGAGACTGAAGTATTAAATATTTAGATTGATTTTGGAATCAAACAAAATCAAGGTAATTGCACCTATTGTTAGGATCACCACCGAATTGTAATAAAATTTAGGGAATTCTCTTTTGTACCACGCGGACATCAGGGAGTGTTGACCATTTCGGTACAGAGTAACAAAAATTGAAGCTCTGATTTTGGAGAGAAGGATTGTTGGTAGTCTGACTTTGTGTACCCGCAAAATAAGACGGGGTAGGAACCTGGTACAAAATGATCAGCCCTTTTGACACGTCAGCAAATCCAGGGATTTTTCACACTGAGCAACGAGCTGAACTCAAGAGGTTCACAGGCCATCTAATTATTAACACGTCTGAAGCAGAGGAGAGCCCCTCCTTTGTATTGGTCAAGAACCTTTTTACAGAAAGTTATGGTTGCCGAAATGAGCAATAATCTCGGGTGCCAAGGCGCAGAGAGGATAAAAGTCTCTCTATTTTCTTAGTTCATAGATTGGGTAGACACTGTAATAGTAGCTCATCCAATCTCATCTAACACTATGTAAAAGCCAAGGAATTGTGTATTCGCTGTGGAAATACGTGAGGCTATTTAGTTTAGTGTTGTTAAAGCCAAGCTAGTTATTTGGCCTTGTGTCAATGAATATTTGGCGATTCAGACATAACTATTTCTCGGATAAAAGAGACGATGGTAGGTCCATCATAGCTCGAATTACTTGGCTTATGTTTCATTAAAAGGCTATTCCCCATCCGAATAAATACGGGCTAGATACTGCAAAAGTTAGATAATCAGGGTCTTAGGTACGAGAATCGGCTGAATAAATATCTGATAATAGTGTAGATTAGCGTATCTGTGATAGGCAGATACGCTAATCTACACGTTCATAGATTAGCCGAGTAAAGTAAGATAGCGTTCTATCCACGATAATGGTTTCCCTCTCTCGAGCACGTAACTCAATCATATATATATGTATAACTCATGTAGCATAAGAGGTTAGAAGTAGAACGTAACTAGAGTATATTGGACTGATTACAAGCATGTTCAAGTATATCGAGTTCTTTTGGTTAAAACCACCTATACCATCCCCACATATTACATGGCGACCGTGACACTGCCACATATTACATGGCGACCGTGACACTGCCACATATTACATGGCGACCGTGACACTGCGACATCCTGCGTGACAAGCGATACAGAAGAAGACGCTGCGACATCCTGGTGACGTATTGAAGACTACTAGGTACATATTGCACCGTGACGAGCGATATGAAAGGCAGAATGATGGTGGTCGAACCAATGTTGCTGGTTCATTGACGGGAGTGGATTTGGAGTTGCGGAGGTCGTGCTGGGTTGTGCGCGACATGGTTGGCGACGCGTTGTCCGTGCGCCGGACGGAGGCAGCGGGGGATACGGCTGCAAGCGGCTCCCGGCCGGTCGAGCGTCGAGCGGCGCGGCCAGTGATTCAAGGTGAAGATGTATAGAGATAATTAAGGTATTTTGTAATTTATTTGTTTGTTTTTTTAGTTGATGTTTTAATGTGTTCGTTATTTATTTTGTGTAGTAATTTGGTTATGGCAAGCCTAGTTAATTTGTTAAATATTAATTGTAGGAATATTAAGTATGTATGTTGTAACTTTAACGACATTGTTCTAATTCAGTTAAGGAAGCAGACTGAGAGACCTTGTACGGTTACAAAAGATAAGTTATTAGCAGTGTTGTTCCTTGTTTTAAGCACAAATTTGTTTTGTTAATCGGAAATATTTGTAAAAGAAAGGGGGTTGTAGCTGTGGTATGTTGAGATAACGGTTGAATTGTTGAGCATTTTAAATATTTATTCCCGGAGAGAGGCGAGTTAGTGAGATCGGGATCTCACGCGGTTGGAAATGATGGGTTGTGATTATGAGACAGATTTTTTTTTTCTTTTGCCTGTAATAGACGGAAATGGAAGAACATTTTGGGTGAATGTTGTTACGATCACAAACAAGGTTAAGATTATAGAATTATTTACAGTTTGAAACGATTGGTAGAGGAAAATATTTTGGTCTATGTCAGTGTTAAAATAGTGATGATAAATATAATTTTGCGAACTCAAACTATAATCGCAATGCGATGAGTAAGCAAGGTCAGTGACAGTTCAGAGTAAGCAGAAATCGAGAAATTGCGCTAGGTCAAACACTTCGCTATCCAAGATCAATGTTATGCTGACTGCATAGCGGCTGCATAACGTGACTCAGATAACAAGCGTGATGATTTAGATTTTTTTTCGTATCTGTCGAAGATTATGTAGATGTCTTATAATATCAGTAATCATGTAGGTAGAATGTTTAGATAAGAAATTAACCTTATTTGTGACAGTACAGGAGTTAATGTGTTTATTATAAAATATGGCTGAATTATGGAGCTGGAATTACAGGAAGTAACGGATAGGTTAAAGGTGCAAGAGAATGTGAATTTGATGTTTTTTTTTTAGCATAGAAGTTAGGCAGTAGGGATGAAAACAATGGCGTATTGTTGTTAATTATTGATTTTTAAGCTAGAAAATTATTGGTGAGTAAAAAAAAAGATTTTATGGAAATGTACTGATGAAAGATTGAAGTGTTCCGTGAAGGATAAAAATATGAGATATATGAATATGAGGTACGTTGAGTAGACTCTACAGTTTAGAGGAATCAAGATTCTCCATGGGTGAAGGCACGCCAAGACGTAGCACTCCGAGACTTGGTTATTTATGTGGAAGGGTAAGATAGTAGAGTTGTTATGCATTAAAAATGGGTACAATAGTAAGTTGTAGGAATCAAGATTCTCCATGGGTGAAGGCACGCCAAGACGTAGCACTCCGAGACTTGGTTATTTATGTGGAAGGGTAAGATAGTAGAGTTGTTATGCATTAAAAATGGGTACAATAGTAAGTTGTATGAATCAAGATTCTCTATTAACGAAGGCACGCCAAAGACGTAGCGTTAAGAGACTTGATTGGGTAATGGAAAGTTTAAAAAGATGAAGACGAGTATGGTGGGGAATGATAAAGATTGTCAGGAACAGAAGTAGCAGTACAAACGCGAGATAATATGCGTAATATGATTGACGGATTTTTTTTTATTGAATCGTTGGAAGTGATGTTTTTTGTACATATTCTATTTTGTTATTGACGTATAAAAGTTAATTTTACCAATAAATGAATTTGGTCATAACTACCACAGTTGCAACATCTCTTGGAAAATGTATTTTTTTTAGATATATGAATTTAATTATGAATGATATAGAACCTGTGAAAAGTGTTGTTTGATTATTTGTATTTTTAAGGTACTTATACATTTTATGTATGTGATTGTAAGTTTACTATGTTGATTTTGTACCTACTATTTTTCTTTTCGGGGGAGGGAACCCTTACCTTTTCAGGGGAGGTGTGATAGGCAGATACGCTAATCTACACGTTCATAGATTAGCCGAGTAAAGTAAGATAGCGTTCTATCCACGATAATGGTTTCCCTCTCTCGAGCACGTAACTCAATCATATATATATGTATAACTCATGTAGCATAAGAGGTTAGAAGTAGAACGTAACTAGAGTATATTGGACTGATTACAAGCATGTTCAAGTATATCGAGTTCTTTTGGTTAAAACCACCTATACCATCCCCACATATTACATGGCGACCGTGACACTGCCACATATTACATGGCGACCGTGACACTGCCACATATTACAGTCTCCTTGATTGTAGAAAAACAGAAACAAACGTCTAGTCATAAAATAAGCACTAACCGGCCCGTATTGTACCCAGCAAAAGGTCGGGGACGTTCTTCTTTAAAACAATTTGTGTTTTAAAGTTAGAACAATTTTCATCTAGTTTTTGTAGCTCGCCGTAGAATTAACTATAGTTTCGGCTAAATTGTAGTATAGACTTAATTAGTCCACAGGGTTTTCCAAGGCTCTTCAAACCACACTAGACCGAAAAGACTTTGGATTACTGACTCATCACTGCGTAGTAGTTCTACCTAGACGATCACATTTTGGCCAAAACTAAAGCAAATTACAGTCTGTTAGCGTAGGAGACTTTTGAGGCTTCGTAGTTGTAGTTTAAGCACTCATAGGGCGGGGTTATTTCAGCTGCACGTGGAGCGTGGGTGGGACTGACGAACACCGGAACGGGAACGAGAGCGGGCCTCGGAAGGGGCCGGGGTTACAGGGGCGGGCGCGGCCGCCTTTCACTGGGTCCTGTGGCTTCTTAAATGAAGCCGCCGCCGGAGGGGCGGAGGGGGCGGGGGTTGCCTTAAGGGCATGGCTGGAACGGGCCTTCCGGGCTTTCGCCTTTTTGGCCTCCAACTCGAGACCCACTTTCGGAGCGGGGGTTGCCTTAGGGGCTTCAGGTGCCTTACAAGCGGCGACCTGGGGTGCCGGAGGGGCCTGGAGGGCCTGAGGGGCCGGGGAGGCCTTAGGGGCCGACAGAGCGCTTTTGGGGCGGGCGGGGACGCTTTTCATCTGCTTTGAAATGAATTTTTCCAATTTGGCCAACGGGAAATCCTTCAAGCCCCACCCTGAGTGTAGACGTTCCGGGATTTTGGATTTTTTTTTTTATGGTTTGTCTGTGTCCCGCCTGGTCAGTTGATGACCACTTTGGGCAATCATGGAGTTGTGCCCCTCTCCTTCGGAGAGGGGCACAAGAGACACTTAAATTATACTAAAATTAAAATTGGTGCAATGTACCCCGGGCCCTGAAGGGGACACCTGGGACAGTGGGAATGCCTCAAGAACTCTGGCAGCCAGGTTGGCTAACTAAGGTTGAGGATTAAGAACTATCGGATCCTAGGGGACTTCCTCGCCCAGCCCAAGCCTACAGGCCTTCCTGAGCTGGTTAAATTTGGACGAATATACAGGTTGTCTGTTAATTTGATTGTAACGACCTGGGCCGTATCGGCCAGTTTTATACCGCACCTTTGGTAAGGAGCTTGTCCCTTCTGCCTTTGCCGCGTCTGTCAGGGAGTCAGGGTCAGGGTCCAAGTCGGCGTTTATGTCGTCAAGGGAGCCTAGTCGGGATAGTCGGGAGCGTTGCGTTGCGAGTCACGCCGCTGTTTTTCTAGAGCGATCCTGCGGTCTTTCTCGCTTGTCTTTCTCACAGGCTAAAGTGATGCTGTCCGCAGGATCCAACAGAATGTTGCGGGGTCTGCGAATACCCTTTTTGGGGGCAAGAAGAGGGGTATAGTCAATAGATGTTTTTATTAATGGGTTGTTAATAAATGGGCCCTTATGGTAATAGGGTTTCGCTAGTTCTAAGAAGTGCTGCTTCACCGAGGGGATGCCCAAGTCTTTGTGGAGATCTATATTTCTAATGTACCCTGGAGCATTAACTGCCCTTCTGAGAAAAGTATTTTGCAGTACCTGAAGCGATTTTAGTTGCGGGCGAGAAGCGTGCGCGAACACGACACTCGCGTATGAGAAGACCGGCCGAATGCAGGTTTTAAAAAGAGTGATTTTATTCCTTAGAGAAAGTTTGCTCTTGGGTCCTATCATCGCGTGTAGACGGCCCATGATGAAGCGCGCCCTATCTCTAACTACCTTGATATGCCTAGCAAAAGTGAGGCGGCTATCTAGCGTAACACCCAAGTACTTGACAGTCTTGGTCCATGGTATAGGTATTCCGTGCAATGTGACGTTATCGGTAATGGTAAGCTTAGAAGTTCTCCTACTAAAAAGTATTGCCGCACTCTTCTCGGGGTTCACCTCCACCCTCCATTTTCTACACCAGATGCCTAGGGCATCCAGGGCAGACTGGAGAAGACGGCGAACCACGCCAAGGTGCGGCGAGGAAGTGAATAGGGCCGTGTCATCAGCAAAGAGAGCGTAGTGCACTCTAGGTATTCTGGGGAGGTAATTGATGAAGATTAGGAAAAGGGTGGGGGAAAGCACGGAGCCCTGGGGGACCCCGGCGGATATGGGATGGGGAGGGGAACGGGTTCCCTCAACTTTGTAGCAGAACATTCGATTATGGAGAAAATCCTTGATGATATGGATAAGACGGTCTGGCACTTGCGCTTCGTAAAGCTTGAATAGTAAGCCATTGTGCCAGACCTTATCGAATGCTTTAGCTATATCCAGGAACACCGCTCCCGTTGGGATGGCGTGGCGGTGGGAAGTGAATTTATGGAGTATGTGCTCCGTGATCCTGTGAACTTGACGGACACATGAGTGTTCGGCTCTGAAGCCGAACTGTTCGTCAATCAACAGTCTCACGGAGTCCATATGGGAACGGAGCCTAGAGAGCACTACGCGCTCATAGAGCTTACCTAAGGAGCTCAATAGGCTTATGGGCCTGTAACTCGTGGGGTTATTTCTGGGCTTACCTGGCTTATGGATACCGATAACGTCCGCTTGCTTCCAAGCTTCTGGAAAATGACTGTTGGTAAGAGCGGCGTTAAAAATTGCCACCAGGATAAGTAGGAGGGTGTCCGGTAGAATTTTGAAAACTTTATTAGTGGCGCCGTCTCTACCGGGGGCCTTCCTAGTTTTAGAGTTTTTAATTATGGCCTTTACCTCCGACAAGGAGACCGGTTCTAGGGCTGGTGAAGACAACGGTTGGGATAACTTAACCTGGATTGTTTGGTCAACCTCCCTTTGATGGGATAAAAGGAGGGGTTTTTTTTTTTTAGTTTCTTTTCTATTATCCGCGATATTCTTTTCGCAGTTTGTATCTATCTTATTGTTTCTTTTTAATTATTTCTTTTTATAGATTCATTCTTTTTATTAATTATTTCTTTTCATTTCGTATTTCTTTTGTATATCTTTTCTTTTCACTTACCTACTAACTTAAATAAGGATGCACATCTGGAAAAATCCTCATAGGACGCCTGGGAAGGGAGGACCCAGGCAGTGCCGGACTTTTACCGGCTAAAAAACCAGGTGTGCACCCTGTACAAAGTACTTATGCTACTTCCTTAACTAATGTGCATGCATTTCCTAACCTGTAAACTTGCATGCTGGGTACTTATCTAAACTAGTAGAAATACATTTGTTGCGATTTTTACTTACTATTATTTTTAACATTTATTATACATTTATTATGGCGCTCCGAACTTCTCCACTTGGGTGGAGATAGTGGAGGTCCCTCTATTATTTAATTTTGTAGGGTACTATTACATTTATTTGTTCGCTATTTTAAAGATTTAATGGTTTATAGTAGAAGAGTAAGACTTTTATTTATTATTAATTACATAATTACATTATTTGTTCAGGATTCATATTATCATATCTTGTAACGCCACTCCTCGCCTCTCTAATGCCTAGAGATGGTTGTGGTTACTTACTTACATTTTTATACATTTTATTACTTACATTATTATACATTATACATTATTATAGATCAATTTTTACGTGACATGATAGCGTCTAGTATTATAATTATTATAATGGGACCGACCGCGAGGTAGTGTCAGGGTCAAGGTTTGGGTAAGGTAATTATTGCATCAATTTTGATTTGACATGATAACGTCTATCTAATGTTATAATATTATAATGGGGCCGACCGCGAGGCCAAGGTCAGGGTAAGGTTTGGGTAGGGTAGGTAAAGGCAATGTCAAGGTCGAGGTTAATGTCTCGCGTGCTTGGATTGGTCCCGCTGACGTATATGAGGCTGCCATGAGACGTCTGTACTGGTTTATGGCCGTGAGACGGTCATGAGATGTTTTTTGAGAATGAGACGTCTCATGAGATGTTTTTGAGAATGAGTCGTCTCATGAGATGTTTTTGAGAATGAGTCGTCTCGTGACTCACTCTCACTGCACTGCCTGACTGCTCAGTCGCCTGCGAGAGTCTGGTGAGATGGTTGGGTTCTGGTGAGATGATTTGTGGTAGTAAGGGATTGGTAGTGGTTTGTTGGGGCTACATAGCTGTGGCTCCGTTATTCCTGGTGACCTTTCTGATGGTGGTTTCGGCGAATTTTAGGAATATTTGCCTGATTTCGTCCCTTGCCATGAGGTCTCTCAGGGTGTCCGTTTCAATTTTAACCCCCATTTCCATCTCACACTCCCATCTCTCTCTGGCAAACCTTGGGCATGCTGTAAGTATGTGCACCACCGTTTCTTCGGTCTCGTCGTCACACAGGCAGTAGGGATTGTTTATGAGTTTAAAACGGTGTAGGTACTGCCTGAAGCCTCCATGTCCCGTGAGAAGCTGCGCTATGGTGGCTCTATTTCCCATCTTCTCCATGCAGGCTCTGGCGGCACCCACATCGCTGAAGAAAAGCTTGGTGACCGAGCCAGTCTCAGATCCTTGGTAGCGTTCCTGCCATTCAGTTAGGGTTTCTTTTCTTAAAGATCGCTTTGCGAAAGATAGCGGGAACCGGTCGTATACCGGTGCTCTTTTGTCTTTAAGAGCGGCGTTCTTGGCCAGTTCGTCCGCCCTCTCATTACCAGCCAGTCCCGCGTGCGCCTTAATCCAATAAAGGTTTATGGGGTTGCCGCTTTCTTCCGCTGCATCCAGGTTCTCCCTGGTTTCGGCCGCAATAGGGTTTAACGAATTTGGGTCGCAGACTGCCTGGAGGCTGGAGCGAGAGTCGCTGTAGATGCAGTTTTTCTTTTTGCTTTTGAGGGCCATTGCGGTAGCCTTATGTAATGCCACCATCTCAGCTTGGTACACGCTGCAATGGCTTCCCAATCTGAAACTAACGAATCTGGACTCTCGCTCCCCCCTCCAGACAGATATGGCTGCCCCCACCTTTCCCTCAATCTTGCTTCCGTCCGTATAATATCTGGCGGTTGTCTCCGCATCCATGTCGGGGTCTTCCGTTGGGCTTTGCTCCTCTGTCCTCCATTCGAATTTTCGGCGTTTCCTTTTGGCCGGGTGCGGGAGGGACGAGGGGTGGATCCTTGTTTGGAGTTTTCTTCCTGGGATATTTGGTAGTTCCTTCCCGCGTTTTACCTGGTATAGGTGGTAATTTTCCCTGAGCCTCAGATCCAGAGCTTCTGCTGCAGTCTATTCAAGATGGTCTTGTTAGCCCTTGATGGGCAGCCGTCATAGGTTTTCAGAGCCTGGTTTTTGGCCTTCATTAGGTCCTTCAAGTGATTTGGGAGGCTCCAACGTCGTGTGTCCTCCACTGGGACTTCCCTGGAGCAATCTGTCAAAACCTTGCGCAGGCCGCCTGTAAACAGTTCAATAGCTTCGTCCGTCTGTTGTCTGGATTTAATGCTAAGGTCAACACCGTTGAAGGAAGGTTCTTTATGGCTTTCAAGCGTCTTGCTAGCCTTGTCCCAACTGATTACCTTCTTTGTTTGTGGGGTTAGGTCAGAGGGAGGACCCAGGTGGATCCTGACCGGTCTGTGGTCGGATTCTAGTTCGTGTATAACTTGGAGGGATCTTATGCTTAGGGCCACATTTTTGAGTATGAAGATGTCCAGAATGTCAGCTCTCTGTTCAGGGACAGGGGGAAAGTGGGTGGGCTCGGAGGGAGCAATGACATCCACTTTGAGGGCCTCCGTAAGGGAGTAGAGCTCCCTTCCGTTCGTGTTTGAATATCTGCAACCCCAAAGGGAGTGCTTGGCATTTAGGTCGCCAGCCAAAATGACTGACTTCCCAAGGCCAAACACCTTCTTCAGGTCTTCTTTGAGTACTTTCTTAGTCGGGGGAAGGTAGGCTGAAACAATTACTATGGAGTCATGTCCTGTCATAGCAATTTTTAAGGTCGAAACCTCCATATTAGTTAGTTGGAGTGGGGGAAGAGCAGAGCAATGGAGCGCCCTTTTGTAATAAATCATGGTTCCCCCACCCGGACCTGATGTGCGGTCGTCCCTGATGACATTGTATCCTGCAATCCTTGGAGACGCTTGGGCAGGTTTTAGAAAAGTTTCTTGGACTAAGAAAAGGTCAATGCCCTGTTCCTTGAGAAAGTGGGCTACTTCGTCCCTCTTGTTGTTCCTAATACTGTTGGCATTAAAATACGCCAATGTTAATGATTTTGGTTTTTGTCGTTGAGGCGTAGGGTCCATTATTTGGAGTTGAATGCGCGAAGTGTTTTCAGAAGTGAGGTGTGCCTTATAAGCACTTCAGAGCGCTGGAGCCCAGTGGAGGCCGCTCTAAATTCGTTTGCCAATTGAGTGACTTCTTCAATGTCGAAGGTCTCGGCTAGTTCGAACGCCAGACGTAGGTCCTCCTCAAATCCCGATCGGGGGGCCGCGGGCCTAGATGGGAGGGGGGGAGGGCATGGCCTTGGAGACGCTTGGGCAGGTTTTAGAAAAGTTTCTTGGACTAAGAAAAGGTCAATGCCCTGTTCCTTGAGAAAGTGGGCTACTTCGTCCCTCTTGTTGTTCCTAATACTGTTGGCATTAAAATACGCCAATGTTAATGATTTTGGTTTTTGTCGTTGAGGCGTAGGGTCCATTATTTGGAGTTGAATGCGCGAAGTGTTTTCAGAAGTGAGGTGTGCCTTATAAGCACTTCAGAGCGCTGGAGCCCAGTGGAGGCCGCTCTAAATTCGTTTGCCAATTGAGTGACTTCTTCAATGTCGAAGGTCTCGGCTAGTTCGAACGCCAGACGTAGGTCCTCCTCAAATCCCGATCGGGGGGCCGCGGGCCTAGATGGGAGGGGGGGAGGGCATGGATTTGACGTGGGGTTCTTAAGAGCATATGGGTGCCCCGGATAGTTTTCTAACATCTCCAACCTGCCCCTGGGTGTGAGGGGGACTTTTGGGGGTGGGATGTGGATGGGGTTATCGGGGCGCGGGGGTTGAACATACTGGCCCCGAGCTGCCTCAGCATAATTAGGTGCTCTGCGGAGAACTGTCGGCATTTTCTGAGGAAATGTTTGATATCCCGGTTCCCCCAGACCACTGGGGGGGGTGGGTAGAGGGTAGGGATTTGGGGGAGGGCGGGCCAGCCCCTGATTTGTAGGTTAGCCCCTCCATGCATTATATGGGAAGGTGGGGGGTTGTGGGTGATTATCAGGCTGATTTGTAGGAAGTGGGGGTTGGGGGGGGGGAGTCCGGGGGGGGCATGGACCTTGTTTTGCCTGCCCCGACCATCCCTCATAGCAGGAAAATCGGATTGGGAAAGACTGGGTCCCAGTTGAGTTATATTATCATTTTGTTCAGACGTTGTGGCCGTCGGGGCGGTGGGAGCCGGGGGACGGGGTTTTCTTGGTCGTTGCCTAGATTTCTTTGAGCGGCGGGGAGGGGCGTACGGGCAGTCCCAGTAATTCGCCGCATGTGGCCCACCGCAATTGCAGCAAGTTGCCGGGCCTGGGTCTCCTTTTTTGCGCTCACACTCTTCAGTCTTGTGCTTTCCTAGGCACTTAACACGGTTACCTATCTGAAACACTAAAAACGTTAGTCCGAATTTCGTTTCGGCAAAAACTATTCGACAAATATCGTTTCAATTTTTTTTCGTTTGTCCGAATTTTCATTTCGAATTATTACGATTCGGCATTTATTGGTTCGGTTTTTAAATCATTCGACAAATTACGGTTTGCCCTAAATCTCGTTTCACCGTAATATCAGTTCCCCGAAGTAACGTTTCGATTTATTCACCATTCGACTTTTTTCGATTGACTTTGATTTAATTTGTCCGATGTAACGATTCGATTTTTAACTATTCGACATGTGTACAGCTGGCATTACAATTTACAATTATTTATTCTTATACCTGGCAAACTAGTCTGCAAGAATCAACCCGCTTTGTACTTTGATAAAGATAACCTTACCCGCCACATAACTTGTTATAGTGTATTATTAAAGCTAATACTGAGTAGTACAGTGCGATAGTGAAAACTTATTTAAATATGTCTGACCTAACCTACTTTTTTCCTAGCAATTCGTTTTTGTTGGGGGACGCAGTTCAAACCTAACCTATTTTTCTGGTAGCAGTTCGTTTTTGTTGAGGGACGCAGTTCAAACCTAACCTAACCTATTTTTCTGGTAGCAGTTCGTTTTTGTTGGGGGACGCAGTTCAAACCTAACCTAACCTACTTTTTTACCTAATTGAACCTTTGTTTTGAGTTTTTTTCCATGCGGGGGGCTTCGCCCCCCGAGCCCCCCTTGTGGGGGGCTCCGCCCCCCCGTCCCCCCTTTGTCCTTCTGCCTATACAGGGTGGGAGGGACTATACCGACATACTTTAGCCATGAATTCCTGGTGGTGTGACGAGTAAATAATGTTATATCAACATGGGTCGAATATTGTCATTTTAAAACAAACCGTTATACATTTCTGCCAACAAACTGTTATACAGTTTGGCAGATGATATATATATGTAAATGTAAACTTATATTTGGTAATAAATAAATTAAAAAAAAACATTAATAGTCTTATGGAACAAAATAAATCAGTAAATTAAGCCCCTCGTTATAAACATGTCCTTACTGGCTGAAAAGTTATCAAAAAGAAAAAAAAAGCTAAAATGGAAACGAATGGTCAATTTTTTGGCCTCATAGTCGCTTACCATCAAATACTGCGAAGGTTAATTCCTGTTTAGTTAAAGGATTTTAACAAAATAGTAAAGGTATCTTAGTCGCATTTATTAGGGCTTGTTACACACTTGGGAGTTTTCATTTACAAAATAATGAATATCTCGGAAAGTAAGCGTTTTTCGACTATACATCACGTAACATTTTTTACTCCTAATAGTTGTTAGAATCTATAGTTAAAGTTTGTCGGTATAGTCCCTCCCACCCTGTATAAGTTTTCTGTGAAAGTCACTTCCCCAAACGGCCACTTTTTTATGAACCAACCTAACCTACTGACCTTTCTCTAAAAAACTAATTTTCTTTTCTAAAATAACATTTATTTTAGATTTAGGGAAACATACCTCTGCCGAGAAATAACTTGGGATATCGTTAAAAGGTGAACTGAAAATATGTCTAAACGTATCCAGTGCGAAAAGTATCATTGGGTAAATGAAAAATGGGCAACGAAACAAAATACGTAAAAATTCATAGGGCAAGTGAATGAGATGGGAAACGTTTTTCGGACAAACGAAACTTTTACTAAACGAGAAATGGTGAACAGAAAAAAATACGAAACCTGTCATCGGACAAACGATAATAATTCGAATAGTTTTTGGCCAAATGAAATTCGGTGAATGGTTTTTAGTGTTTGCGATAGGTTACCACTTAACACATCTAGGTTCCAGATAGCAATACTTGGCCGAGTGCCCGTAGTATTGGCAGTTGTGACATTGCGGCACTCGGCCGTTTTTGTACGGCGCTTCAATTCTCAGGCCTCTAAGGCCGCATGCGGAGCTGATGTTAAAAATGGCCTTTCCTGCGTCGGTTCTGTCCAGAATAACGTAGTAGGCATCGAATGGTTCACGGGTGGCACCCCTATGCATAGGGTGAACATCATGCACTGGAAGCTTTTGGGCCCTCAGGTCCTCCAGGACCGCCTGTGGGCCCAGTTCTTTGGGGATACCTTTTATTACGGCATAAAGGAGGCGCTCGTCCTGGGGGGTATATGTATGATACCCATCAACCATCAAGTTGCGCCAGGCTCTGAACTCTGCTATTGAGTTTGTCTGGATCAATATGCCCCCTGGGTTGCCCTGACAGGGTTGCAGCGTGCTGGCGTATCGGAAACCAATGCCCTTTTCATACGCTTCCTTCGAGAGGGCTGTCCAGCGAGACTTGTCAAATAATACGAGAACCGGTGGTCGTCGCACCTTTTTCATTGCTTCGGAGCGGGAATTCAATTCGTCTATATCCATAGGAGGTAGGTGACTACCGCTAGGAGGACGGGAGGGCGGGTGGGAGGACCTCCCAGGACCTGATGAGGTGGGAGGTATAAGGGGGGTGGTATGTCTCATGTGTTTTGACTGAGAGGTAGCCTCCGGGGAGGCTGGGGAAGGGACAGGGGCGCCTTCAGCGCGCTGGCCATCTTCAGCGGTGGCTGGGGTCCCTAACTTACGTTTGCTATTACGACGGTTGTGCGCGGGTTCGTAGCCCTCGTCGGATAGGATCGATTGGAACTCCATTTCGGATGAGCGGAGGGAAAGGCCATCAATAAAATCAGCGATGACCTAAAAAATATAGAATCAGAAAAGCTATTCAACAAATCTGTAAAAGAATTCTTGGTAAAAAAATGTTATTACACCCTGCAAGACTTCTTCGACGATAAAGAGTAAAGATAAATATTTTATTCTTTAGGTAACTTTGATCAACTCGGTTAGTTTATATACTTAGATCCGTCCGTCTTTAAAAGAAAGCTTCGGTCTAATACTGACGTGGTACAACCGCAATCATATTTTGTGAAAACATAATACGATTAAGCAATTAATATATCTCATCTTTGCTATTGTATTATATAATAATGTATTGTTATAGAATTTAAAGTTAGTTAGGCTTAAATATGTATTTAATTAATAATATATCATTAATTAAAAAATGTATAAATTACATGTTGCAGTGCCCTACAGGGTTTCATAGCTGAGCTGTTAGAAATGTAAGACCTATGTAAACCTATGAAAGCAATAAACGAACAGGGGGGGTTTGTACATCCCCCGCGAAATATCTGTGTAATTCGTCTAGTGAACCGGTCTCCTCGTCATTTCCCGCTTCAAGGCGAGACTCAGCGACGCCCGAGTTTTGACCACACTGTAGGCTAAGCGATAATTCGTGGGAGCTCTGGCCACATTGAAGGCTGGCAGTTAAAGGGAGCATGGGGGAGCGCGAGCGGCCCTGCAATCGGTGGGGGGAAGCCCGCGGCGAGCGGCCCGGGTACGGGCGAGCCGCGTGCATTAATTTGTGGGCGCGCGGGCCCGAACGGGAGCGCGCACGGTACGGGGTCACCTTAGCAGGTGCAGGCGGGAGTGCCGGGGCTTGTAGCCTTGAGTCTTGGGTTTTGCTTCCACCCGGGAGAGACGGTGAAGCTTCACTAGATAGATTTATCCCGCTTGCATCTACCTCGGCAGGGGTTAGTGATAAGGGGATTGATTTGTCATCAGTCTTGTTCATCGAGTCACAGTCCAAAACAATACTGTCAATATGTGCCGGTGGGTTTAACACTGACTTATCAGGGGGATTTGAGGCAGAAGAAACATGCTTCTTACCTTTGCGAGCTCTCGTATAGGCGAAGAATTCCTGTAGGATGTCCGGGCGCTGTCCAGCCACATAGGCAGCCAGGGCACTCGCGGTAATTCCTTCCAAATCGAACGATTCTCGGGACATATTAAATACTAGATTTACACACGCTTGTTTGAAAGAAGGAAAGCACAACAAAAATAAACGAAAGAAAAGAAAGGAAAATACGATATACTGAACTAAACTAAAGACCAAACGGGACACAGAGCGGGGGTTGCTTTTTTCCCCCAGCGGGGTATTTTCTTTTCCCCACTGACGGCCTTATCTTTTGCCGCCGGGTGTACACGCACAGTCACAGTAACACTTAAAGAAGGTTGAACGTAAATGTTTGTAGCGTCTCTGTCGCACTAGAGTTTTTCTTCACTAAAGGTAGCACTTATAACGTTCCAGGGCATAACACTGCCCGCGCGCAGAAGCGCGTACACTTAGTTAACGAAACGCACCCATACAACGCAGTAGGGGCGAAACACTTGGGAGAAACAGCTACGGCACGGCGGCCGTAGCGGGATCACTGATTACGGCGTAACAGTACCGAAACGGCGGAACGCGAGAGCGAGAGGGAACGTGCGCTCGGCTGAGCGCCGGGATTTTGGACCGTTGTGTAATCGCACACACATTCTGTGTGGGTAATCCATTTCAGGGCTGGGCCCTCTTTGGATGCAGCTCCTCAGGGCACGACGGTACCCTGGTTATCGACTAGGGACGTCTTCTTGACGTTGCTTCAGCTTCGTTCCTCTTGTTGGAACTGGTGGCCTCTCTGCGGCTTTGCGGCAGGTGGCCTTTCTGTGGCGTTTTGGTGAAACCTGGGCGTATCAGGGGGTTCTGGGTGTGAGCAGTTCCCGCGGGAGTGCTCTGCCTGTGGGGTCGGGCGGGCGCGCATGCAGTGGCGCGATGCCCTGGAGCATTGGGACCGCGGATTGGTCCGCGCGGTCGAACATTGCCTTTGCTTGGCGGCGAATAAATGTGTCCAGTCCCTCCCATTGAAGGTCCCGGTGCAGGGTCATGTTGCGCATGTAGCGTGGAGCGGCGACAATGGTGCGCAGGGCCTGGTTCTCCTGCGCACGTAGCTTTTTCTTTGATGACTCCGAGGTTAAGGCGTACCAAGCCGGTGCCGCGTATGAGAGGCGGGGGCGCAGGTACGTTTTATAAATCCCGAGCTTGGTGCTCACCGGGAGGCTGCTGGTGAGGACTGGTCGCAGGAGGGTTCGCGCCGCCTTTGCCTTGCGGACGATGTTGTCTGCATGCTGCTTGAAGTATAGGCCCCTGTCTATGGTGACGCCCAGGTATTTCACCGTATGACTCCATGGAACTTCCTGGCCTTGTAGTCGTAGAGGGGGCGGTAGGATCTTCTTGCCTGTCATTATTGCCTGTGTTTTGCCCACGTTCACCGACAGTCTCCATCGGGAGAGCCAGTCGGGGAGGACGTCAAGTGAGCGTTGGAGCTTGAGGGCGGCGTGGCTCGGGACCCTGGACGACACATAGAGTGCCGCGTCGTCCGCGTACAAGCCCAACTTGACGTCGCCCTCCACCGGGATATCGTCGGTGTATAGGGCATAACAGGCTGGAGACAGGCAGCTGCCTTGTGGGACGCCCGCGAGGATCGGGCGTTCTGTAGAAGTAGTGTCTTCAACGGCTACGGCGAATTTTCTGTTGTCCAGAAATGAGGCGAGGACGCGCACAATGCGCCGCGGTGTGGAGGACGTCGACAGTTTGTACAGCAGGCCCTCATGCCATACCCTGTCGAACGCCTTCTCCATGTCGAGGAGTACAGCCACCGTGGTCTCCTTCTTATTCCATGCGACTGCCATTTCTTGCAGGACCCTCGTAAGCTGCAAGGTGGTGGAATGCTCGGCACGGAAGCCGAATTGTTCCGGTCTTGGGGCTATGTGGCCCATCAGCCTGGATAACAGCAGTTTCTCGAACACCTTCGAGATGGTGCTGAGCAGCGTAATCGGTCTGTAGCTCTCTGGTTTGGCAGGGTTTTTGCCAGGTTTTGGAAGCACGATCACCCGACCAAGCTTCCAGGCGTCGGGAAAGTGGCCCGATCTCAGGATCCCGTTGAACACGTTTGTCAGTGTTACCACAGTGCGTTGAGGAAGGTGGTGGAGCGCCCTGTTGGGGATCCTGTCTGGGCCTGCTGCCTTCTTTGGCTTTGTTTTCTTCAGTTCCCGAAGAACTTGGCCGGGCGAGAAGAAGATGGGGTCTTCCGCAGGTCCGATTGGTTCCTCGAAGTACGCTGCTAGGTGTCGATTAACTGCTGTTATATGTTCCAAGTCGTCGGTGGGGTTTGGTTGGAACTGCTTCTCCAGATGGTCTGCCAATAGCTCCGCCCTGTCTTTGGCATGGTATCTAGGGTTGCCATTACTATCGTGGAGTGGTCTGATAGTTGCTGGCGTCGATCCAAGTTGCTTACATAGCCGGTGAATGGAGGGCATGTCACCTTCTACTGACGCCAGGTGGTTTTCCCAGGATTCGGCTGCGTATTGTTCGAGCTCTCTTCTTACCCTCTCCACCATTGCGTTGAGGGATGTTTTGATGGTCGGGCATCTGGTATGCTGCCACTGCCTTCTGAGTAGGCGTTTGCGTGCGAGTAGTTCCTGGATCCGGGTAGGGGGCTTTCGCCTGTCGCTACTCGGAACGGTGTGTGATGCGAGTTCAAGCGCCTCCTGTATATCCTGTGTGACGGCAGTCGTCACTTCTTCTACGGCATCTGCTGAGGAGATTTGTCTGGTGTGGGACTTCTCCTCCAGGACGTTGTTGAATGCTTCCCAGCAGATGCGTTTTGCGGGTGGCTTGTACGGCGTCATCACCGGGAGGTCTCTCAGTACCATGAGGACGGGTCTGTGGTCTGAGGGAAGGTCCGGTAGTGCCTCGAGTGTGAGCGTGGCGTTTATCCCTTTGTGGATAGCAAAATCGATTATGTCTCCGGCTCCGTTCAGGTTGTTGTAGTGGGTCGGTTGTTCTGGTCCGGAGATATCGTATTTTCTATCCACTGCGGCTTTGTGTATGTGCCGGCCAGCTGGCGAGATTCTGGAGGAGTGCCAGGCTAGGTGTTTAGCGTTGAAGTCCCCCGCCAGGATGGTCGGCATAGGGGACCCCATTAGCTTGGCGAGGCTGGTGGCGATGTTCTTGGATGAGTCTAGCGGTGCTCTGTAGACGGCGTAGATGCGCAGGTCTTGATCTGCGACCCGGATATCCACTCCCAGTGCCGAGATGTGTTCGTAGGTTTCAAGGTCGACTGGTTGGTGGACAATCCTGCGTCTGATTAGGATTGCAAGTCCTCTGTAGGCAATCCCTTGCGGTGAACATTCGTCCTTTCTGTACACCGCGTATCCACTGGCTTTTAAGGTGTCCGTAGCTCGTAGGTGCGTCTCATTTATCAGCATCAGGTCTATATCCTGCTCTCGAAGAAAATTGCGGAGTAGGACGACCTTCTTCTTGAGAGGTTCGGTGTTCCAGAACGCCAGTCGCAGACCTTTAGGGTTGAATTTGGGTTTGGACTGGTGCGGCGGCTTTTAGGACCTGCGCTAGAGTGCTGGGGTCCTGGCTGGATGCGAGCGAGGGTAGTTGAGTTATCAAACTCAGCATCTGGGCGGAGGCGTTTGTGGTTGGTTGTGCCGCTGCGGTGGAGGGCGCGGGCATCTGTGTGGTGGTGGATGGCCCTGATGCGGTTTGTGGGGCCTTCTTCTTCTTCTTTGCTTTCTTCTTTCCTGAGGGGGGCCTTCTGCCCTGCTGTTGCTGGTCCCCACGGCCCCTTGGTTGGGGGTCGTTGGCCTGCGCCATCAAAGTGGCTGGCGCAGACTCTGCCACCGTGGATTGGGGTACTGTGGCTCGGGTTTCTGGTCCCCTTCTGGCTGGCATCGTGACCGGATATGTGCCGGCGTTTTTGTTCCGCGCCTCCCTCCGCAGAACAGGGCAGCTTGAGTGGCTTGCCGGGTGGGGGCCTCCGCAGTTGCAGCAGGTTGCTGGTTGGTCGCGGGGGCGGGGGCAATCCTTCGCGTGGTGGGCCTCACCGCAGCGTACGCATTTGGGCGTCCGGAAGCAGCCGAGAGAAGAGTGCCTGAAGCCCTGGCAGTTGTGACACGGGCCCCTTTCTCCCCCTCCAAGCTTCTATGCGGATCTTTGGCATGTAGAGTACCTCTTTGGTGTTGTAGATTTGGGTGCTCTGGCTTGGTGGGGTCTTCAGCTGGACGAAGTAGATGCATCCCGGCTTTCCTTGCCTCGCTACGATGGGCTTGACGTAGTCCGCTTCGAATCCTTTTTGTTTCAGGTCCTCGATGATGAGTTCGGGAGGCGTATGTAGTGGGAGCCCACGAATGACGACCTTCGTTTTGACGTCGTCTTTTCCGCCATAGACGTGGAATGGGAGGGCGTTCACTCCGACTTCGTTTTGGAGGTCGATGAGGTAGGCTTGTACGGTCCTGAACTCTGTGTCCGTTTTCGGGGTGAAAGTGACCCCTTCTCCGGATGCGGTGGCGTTGGGTGCGTGGCCAGGTTTCTTGGCCAGGTTGGCAAAGTGCTTGGGCCAATTCGGCAGCTTGTCCATGTGAATGGGCCGGTAGGTTGGTGGGGAATAGGAAAGCATCATCTTTATTGATAATTACACAGTTATTTACATTCATTTGGCATTTTAAATCTTATAATATATTTGGTAAAATTGTAAAAGTTGTAAAAATTAAAGTTAAACACAGAAAACACACGTAATTTAATAGCAAACAATAGATAGTGAAAATTGAGTAATTAAACAATAAAATGAACACAAATATTAACTTTTAACGTATAAAAAATAGTAAACAAAACAAATTAAAGGAGTCTCTTTCTCAATAGGAACTGATAAACTTACATACTACCTAGCTATACTTATGAACTACCTAGCTAATATTAACACGTATGTTGTAACTATGTTGGTTTGGGTGGAATCTTGCAACTAATTTTGAAGCAGATATCTTCAACCGATTGAGCTAAAATTATGTATACACGTTTAATTTGAAACGCTTGAATGACAGTGCAATATTATGGGTATGGCCCATAACGATAAATAACGAAAAAGTGCAATGTTTACAAGTCACAAACAATATAGTAGGTTGGTGCTCTATTAATATGTTGATACATTAATACAAGTTCTATACGATACTGAGTAAATCTTAGATATAGGTATTATCAATATTTTGCTGTCTGTCATTAGTAAAACTCTTTAGTGTCACGCAGCGACAAAACAATGAGATAATCCTACTTACCTGGAAGTTGTTTGTTGCATTTTGGTGCAGGTGCCGACGAATCTTCTAAAAATAACACGTTCTATTGAATGGAACATCTGCATGTTGTTTATTATCTATACGGTCTGTGATGTCCTCCTTTTATGTCTCACAGGGTAAGCAATAAAACACAAGATTGTCAAACACCGGTGCGCACTCGCAGCCTCGCTCGGCGGCGGTCGGTAAGCAAGTGCCGGCCCCCCGCCTCGCTCCCCGCTCCCAGTGCTAACCGTTCATTTACTCATACACCACACCTCTCTTATCTTTTACAAAATCAGTAATTTAATGGTAATAATAAGTATAATCTAATGGTTTACATCTTCTTCATTGTTGTCACCTCCACTGCTGTCATCGTCTATGATAAACTGATATGTTTATTTTACAGGCAGGTATTTATTAATTAGGTTTATTATCACATTAATATATTTTGTTTTATTATGTTATTGACTGTACGTATTGATGAATACGGTACCGATCGAGCTAATTTACTAAGATAATTTATGTCGAGCTAATGGGAGTTTTAGTTGTCGGTTCGCTACCCCTAGCCCAGCTAAGAAGACTCCGACAAGAAACTTAGCTGAGCCCGACAATGGTCGGAGTGAATTTAATTCGGAATATTTGGATCCTGGGCAAATCGGGTCGCCGCCCTTGTGTGATGGTGTCGCGTGGAGGTCGCCCTCGCCGACGGGGTCTTGTATCCTGTAGACTGCATGTTGTTACGTCACCTTGTAATCTGGCTCTGATCCATGCGTATTGTAAGTTTTATATGTGGTAAATGTTCACTTATTAATCTTTTAGTTCCATCTGATACTATGTATTTTCCAATTTATATCCATGTATTTCAGATGGAATAAAGTATTTATTGAAATTAATTTGTTTTTATGAAATGTTAATATTCTTCCTGATTACTCTCAATATGATTCTCGTGCTTTCCTTCCTTCTTTTTCCTCAATTTTACTTTTCCAATTTGTGTGTCTTCATCAGGTATCAGACAGTGTCAGCATCGCCTTACGACAAGAAAATGCTGCCAGCATCTATGGCACCATATTTAATATATTATAATTTATTATTGTTATTCTTTAAACTTAATTTCCAAAAACAAGTAAGTACGGCATTCTCTCCCAATCAACCCTCGGGGTAAACAGAGATATTGTAAGTGCGACATTTAAATTTACGGCTTGTTCAAAATAATTCATCACTAAAAAGTAATATAGCTTAATTTATAGTTTCATATTTAGTGCAAATATTTTAGCTTAGGCCAAATTTTATGTTATTGTTATTTATTCTTATTTTGTTATTGAATTAAAGTTACATAATATCGCAAGGTACAAATATACATCTTTAATATCGTTCACAACACACTCTTTTTGTATATCATTTACTCATCAATATGTTTATTTCCTGAGATTTAATGAAACAAAACATTTTCATGGTTTTCTGATATTAAAGGTGTCTGAGACTTTAGACCATTTATTGAACTAACTTTGGTTCAAGGTCACCTAGCGTATATAAAATTATTTTCTATTATCATTTATCGTAACTGAAACTGAACAAACTCATATTGAATTATTTACTCTAGTTCTAGTTTATAGTATATTTATTTTTTGATTACCGATTATTTATGCTATCTTAAATATTACATATTGAATATCATTAGTAACAAGTGTACTGTTAAGGTTGTCATTTCTTATTATAAAATTGCCTTTGAGCTCTCGTTATTTCAGGTAGGTTAAGAAGACTAATTTTCCCTGTCTAGAATGCATCACTGCAAGTTGAATTTCCCACAGATAAGACTAACCCAATAAAAAGCAAAATGTATATACATGTGTTTACATGCCAGGTGTAGGACCTACATATGGTCAACTTTGACTATTGCAGCTTTCCGGGCTTTTGATCCTATGATTATTAATTTCTACCTGGATTGTTGATAACAATCCACTGGCCCGTCTGTTCACACCATTTCATTTCCATTGCCAAGTCCGTTTGGTTTATTTATTTATCGTATGGCATAGTAATGTCACTGGATTTAATATAAAACTATTAAGTAGTATTAAGAGCTAAAAAGTTGCCCGTTTCAGGTACGCCACTGCATTGTCGGTAAGATTTATGAGATCTTCTATGTGGCTTGTGTATTTTATAAGGGGGTACTCCAGAACCACATGCTCAACGGTCTGATCTGGATGTCCACAGTCGCAAGTAGGAGATCGTTTGATCAGTGTTCGGTAACTATTTTAAATAATCAGACTTTTTGTCTTGCCTTTTATAAACCTCTTAACTCTTGAAACAACGAGTGCGGACTTGTATCGCGTCGCGTCTAGCGCTTTCACTCACTGTGATATCGAGCTGTTACAGAAACAGATATGTTTTCTAGTTGTTTATGTAGGTATATTGCACTAATAATGCATCCTAAACTGAAGGCTAATAAACTTGTAATGACTGGTATATTAGCAATAATAATTATATCAATAAGTTACTGAACATTTCCAGTCAATTCTTAGAAGTTATTATATTTATGAGAACTGACTTATATGCCTTACTGATGAGCGCCGCCTGCCTGAATAATGATCAAATCAAATCAAATCAAATTTCTTTATTGCACTCATGTTAGTATAAGGCTCTTAAAATAGGTTATTACAGTTCAACATGAACCCTATCAGGGCATAGCAATTTTATAGGTAACATTCGCTCAAATTTTATTCTAGATCTGATTTTGTATTATTACATTTAAATTGATTTAGGCAAGACTTTGACTAAATATAATAGTCATAATACTATGTAGACAACACATCAACGTAATATCTGTCGTTTTTTAACTCACTTTTCAGGCAAATCGCAATGCAAATTATTCGTGCAATTATACATTAATTTCTAATATGCACCTTGGCAATTTTACACCTTTGTGTATGTTATTCTTCCATAGCCCTTGGCATTTTGTGTGTACATAAGCACAATCGTACCATTTGTACACCTTTGTGAGTTTTTATCGTTTAAAACGTCCGATTATTCAGTGTAAGTATATAATATGTATAGTTATTAGCACTAGTCTAAGTTACTAATCAATAGAATAAAACAGAATAATGTAAATCCGTCAAGTTTTTTTTTTTTCACGTATATAATATTTAGGCAACTCTGGTTCATTTACGTTAATGTTTGACATATTGCCATTAATTAGATTCCAGTGATTTTGTAAATCTTACAATAAACATCTATCATTGTTTTATTTATTCCGTATGGAATGAAAACGATTTTATCCTCTAAGTCCCACAAACAACATAAAATGCATTGCATTTTTTTTTATTATTATTTAAATAATATATATATATATGTATATATTTTTTTTCTTTTGGAACTTCATTGTGGGGACACAACCCCTTTGTGGAGTCACGCTCCTTTGTGGGGACACAACCCCTTCGTGGAGTCACGCTCCTTTGTGGGGACACAACCCCTTCGTGGAGTCACGCTCCTTTGTGGGGACACAACCCCTTTGTGGAGTCAAGCTCCTTTGTGGGGACACAACCAAATTTTTTCTCTGGCTCCTGTTCCATAAGTCGAAACGTGTCCCATTCACACTCAAACTCCTTTATTGATAATAGTTAACTATCACAGATCACCTGCTTACAGGCGAGGGTATAATAACTTTATAGGCATATTTACAATATTTATCAAAATTATACAACATATAAAGGACTTAAACACATTAATGTTAAATTTATTATTACCATATTAAATAATGCCTTATTTAATGAATTCCTTTTTTATTCTAAAAATTCATCAACTATAAAACGTCCACTCGAAAAGCCAAGTTTTAAGTTTGACTCACGGACCATGATTTCGGGTCAGTGAAATACCGCCACATTTCCTAAAATACTCCAGGGTTCTGAAATTATTGAAACCCGTTTTGATTTTTAGTTAATCGTAGATATTATCTGCAAAAGTAACATTGAAATTAATAGCAATTTCAGGTTTCAATCTAGTTGTTAGAAACTCATAAAAATAATTACGACAACGGAGAGAAATATCGCAAAAATCACCATTTTAGGATAATAATATTTTATGATGGGTTAGCGCATATTGCTAATACAGCCAGGTATTATTATTATTATTTTTAATTACTATTTGATATTTTTAATATCGATCAAATTCTTAAAAACCCATAAAAATAATTACGACAACGGAGAGAAATATCGCAAAAATCACTATTTTAGGATAATAATATTTTATGATGGGTTAGCGCATATTGCTAATACAGCCAGGTATTATTATTATTATGATTTTTTAATTACTATTTGCGTATACTGATATTTTTAATATCGATTTATGAGGAACTCAGGGAATTTTCTCTCCTTCGTTTTTTTTGTTTTTTTTTTTTTTTTTTTAATTATTAATTGCATATACACTTTAATATCGGTTTATGAGAAACTCAAGGAATTTTCACTCCTTCTTTTTTTGTTATCATTTGCATAAACTGATATTTTATTTTATTATCGGTATATGAGGAACACAAGGAATTTTCACTCCTTCGTTTTTTTTTTTTTAATTATTATTTGCATATACACTTTTAATATCGGTTTATGAGGAACTCAAGGAAATTTCACTCCTTTTTTTTTTTCATTTGCATAAACTGATATTATTATTTTATTATCGGTATATGAGGAACTCAAGGAATTTTCACTCCTTCGTTTTTTGAAATTATTATTTGCATATACACTTTTAATATCGGTTTATGAGGAACTCAAGGAAATTTCACTCCTTTTTTTTCATTTGCATAAACTGATATGTTTTGACTTTTTTGACTTTTTTGACTTTTTTTTTTACTTTTTTGACTTTTTGACTTTTTTGACCTTTTTGACTTCTTTGACTTTTTTACTTTTTTGACTTTGACTTTTTTTTTTTTGACTTTTTTGACTTTTTTACTTTTAATATCACAACTTACAAATCAAATTAAACCAATGCAAATTAGGTTTAATTTAATATTTTACTTAAGTTTAGATTAGTTATCTTACATCTTGACAATAAATTTATGCAAACTAATAGTCTAGACTAAATTTTAGTTTTAGTTTAATACTCGTATAATCCAGTCTATTATCTAAGCCAGTCCAATACCTGTTTCATAACGACCTTCGGTTATTAAGTTATTTACTTATTTAGTGTGGTAATTTTTTTTTTTTTTTTTTTTTTTTTTTTTTATCCACCTTCGGGATAGTAAACGCACATTTACATCTATATAAATGTTTATTTCCGTTTATATTTCCCACCTTTGGGGTACTTACATAAAGTATTGAAATATACCTTACATTTACATGTTATACATTATATTTTTACCACCTTCGGGTATTAATCATTTTGTTATCCCTGTTAAGACTTCTCAATCTTCCCCGCTGACAAGGTATAGTAGGTAGACGAACACATACTATCATTTATGAACATGCAATACTTCTGTGACGAATTCAGGGGTGGACTTAAGAAATAAACATTAGAATGGCACGATTACATTATTGAAGTGAGTATTAAATGTCGGTCTACAAAAATTCACACCGCGTAGCACGAGGTCAGCTACGAATTTATCATGAATAGACTTCGTCTACGCATTCCGTAGTCGATCACGCCGTACGCAGTGTAAGTACTGTGGCCGCTGACTAGCCTTTGTTACTTGAGTATACCCGCGTTATTAATGCAACCGATTGACGGTAGGTAGCCACAATTTATCAATTTTAATGATCAATATAACAACAATTACTTATGCTTGTTTATACATTTGGTTGTTATGTAGATTACTACGAATGCACCAAAACCAAACCAAATATGCAGCAATAATCTACGTTTAATAATGCTAATTATTGGGATAAGCATCATAAAAGGTACGGGAAACTAAATATTTATGTTTTTAAATTAGATATGCTCAAAACTCGTTGTACGCGACTAGGGTTCGTTCTTTGTCTACCTCTTTCCTTGTCAACGATTTAATTTTTTCAACGATTTACCAGGCGGTTTTCCGCTTTTTACATTTTATTTTCATATGAGGAATACATTCACTTACTTGAGGGCTCGTCGCCACGTGTGATGTCCTCCTTTTATGTCTCACAGGGTAAGCAATAAAACACAAGATTGTCAAACACCGGTGCGCACTCGCAGCCTCGCTCGGCGGCGGTCGGTAAGCAAGTGCCGGCCCCCCGCCTCGCTCCCCGCTCCCAGTGCTAACCGTTCATTTACTCATACACCACACGGTCTATTTTGTTTTCAACGTGTGGTCATTTAAAATATTTATGCCACAGCTGGCCATAAAGTGACTTTTTCATAAAGAAAGCCCTCGATCGCCTATTTACGTCCCTCGCTTGCAGCTCGGGCCGCAAACTTCTGCGATCTCGGCCTTTCTTTGTATCACCACCCTACTCATTGCCATCCAAACTAAACGTGTAATAAACAATTTAAGATCATTCGGTTGGTATTATCAAAGAGAATAATAGTTAGCACAGAGATCTCACTCCATAGAAATGGTCAAAATATCGTATTTAATACATGAATATTTTATTTTTATACATCCGTTAAGATGTCCTATTCAGTCTGTCAACATAGCCATACCGAGGTTTTCCGTTCAATTTGCTTCTAACATTAGTCGCGAAAAAATAGTCTAACTAATTAGTCGATTAAAAAATTTAGTTGTCCAAAATCAATCGGCAACTAATTTAGTTGCAACTAAACTAGTTGCACTCTATGCAACTAAGATTGATCAGTCGTCGTTTTCAATCGTCCGTCGCAATTAATTCTGTTAATTTCAATCATTAATCGATTACATTTTGCCCATCTCTCAAGCCATTTCAGTTAAACTAGATCTGCTGTAAAGATAGATAATGAAAGATGTAGTTTTTTATAAACTGTTACCACTGGTGCAGCTATTTTACGGAATTTAATAATAATGTTAACTTACATTTTGTTTAGCAGCACTCAATACCAATATTGCATTACTTTTCGCAAGTCACAATTAATTTAATGCTTTCGCCACTTTATCACCTCATTTCTGTATAAATATGTGTATGTAGAAATTACGAAACTTTAAAAAAAGTAATGGGGTTTCAGTACGACTATGTGTCTTATGTATGATACGTTGTTTGGCTTGAGATCTAATGTAATGATAGAAATTAGATCATCAAGGGTCATCAACCTGTTGTGTTGCTAACTTGCGCAATTATTTCGAATAATTTCAGAAACTGACAACATAACAGTTCCGGTCCTAACAAATTGACATCAATTTGTTAATCTTTTAAAAACAAATCAGTATAAATCTAACCATACAACCGAGGCGCCATCTATTGGCAATATTTGAATCAGTTTTGAACCTCATTCCGAGACGATGCCTAAAATGACATAATTATGCGTATCAGTTCAACTTAGAGTTGCTCTTCAAAGTAGGCTATCGACATGAGTCGATTCACGAAAGCTGGCATGGATTTACTATGAAATTAGCATTGGCTGCGTACAAAAATCCGCGCCAGCTCTTATGATTATTCACAGATTATAGCCATACAGACATTGTCTCTGGTGTAATCATTTCGTCTTTACACAAAATAATGTTTAATTTCGTAGGTACAATTCCAAGACAAGTTATTCTATTTTTTTTTATTTGCAGCCACCGGTCATCAATGCGGGTCAAAGACCCGAAGTGGGTGCTCCCAGCACATCGAACAGGGCACGACAAGCAGTGCCCAATCGCAACCAGCGAGATATAGAGCAAGACCAAGGGGTCTACGTGGTCTTCAGAGAAATTTAAACCTACAGTCGAACCATTTGACGACTTCACATCTGGGGTCCATCAAGAAGCGAACCTGCCCACGAATGGAACTGAATTTAATTTCTTCCAACACTTTATGGTCATAAATATCATGACGCAAATTGTGCACCATATTAATCAATACCACAATTATTTTGTGCTAAATGCCGACTTAAGAGTCCACTCGCGATTGAAGATGTGGTACGATGTAACGGTCGCAGAATTGTATATATTCTTGGCGTTATTTATGCTGATGACACGGAATCGCCACCTGACCATTGAGGAACATTGGTCCACAGACCCCTTGCTGTTGTCGCCAATCTTTGGGAATTTAATGTCGAGAAATCGGTTTTGTATGATATTAGGAATGTTACATTTTAGCACACCAAGAACACAAAGCGAATCACGACTGGGAAAAATTGAATTAGTAATCAATCATGCTCGTGATAAATTCAGAAAGTTGATGTCGCCTTTTCAAAATATTTGTATAGACGAAAGCATTGTTCCATTCAAAGGCAGGATATCGTTAAAACAATATCTACCAAACAAACGCAATAGGTTCGGCATCAAATTATTCGTTTTGTGTGATGTTGTATCGGGTATTATACTTGATTTTATAGTATATTGTGGAGGAGATACTGAAATTGTTGATCCCGATAATTTAGGTGTTGGTGGTGCTGTCGTCGCGACACTAGTCAAACATCTTTTTGGTTCCAATAGACACCTGTATGTTGACAACTGGTACACCAGTCCCAGGCTATTTAACTATTTGTATAAGAATAAAATTTATGCATGTGGGACGGTAAAAGCAAACCGAAAATGCCTAAAATGCACCAAAAACTGAAATGCGGGGAATTAGTTTTCCGCAGTGCTCCTCCATTGAACGCAATTAAATGGCATGATAAAAAAAAAAGAAAATATGCTATCGACGATTCATGATCATGAACCAAAAATTGTACCTTCGCTAAAAGAAGATAGAAAGACTGGACTGCCTGTAATGAAGCCTGAATGTGTACTGGATTACTCTAAAAATATGGGCAGTGTTGATACTGCTGACATGATGTTGAGTTCCTTACAATGCATCCGGAAAACGGTAAAATGGTACAAAAAGCTATTTTTCCATGTTATTGACATGCATATGCTCAACGCTTTTTATACTTTTAGGCTAGTAAAAAATACGCCTAAGGCAAATTTTGCGGCATTCCAACTGGAAGTTATTCGCCAGATGATTTCTACATTTAACAATCCATGCATCACAGAAACGCAGGTGCCCCGAAGTGTTTTGAGTACTAAAAAGAGCCCACTTAAAATTTTGCCACATAAAACTGCAGAACACATGCCTACTAAACAAGAAAAGTATCGGCGGTGCAAAGAATGTGCTGCACATAAAATTCGACGAGAATCTCGGTTCATATGCAAGGTGTGCAACGTACACCTTTGTGTTTCGCCATGTTTTTAAATTTACCATAATGGGAACAAAGTTCAATAATTCAAGTTTGTTCCCATTATGCTAATTATAAAAAAATCATTTTCACACACAATCCAGTTATTTTCCTAAATAAATAGAAAGCTACAATGGATCATTTGAAGAATCAAATTTGGTTCGAAAGTAGCAAGTGGCTGGCATATTTTTATCTGCTTAAAAGTATAATAAGAATGAAGAAGATGCAAATTAATAAAGTGGAAAAAAGTATTTATATCATTTTATGGGTAATCGGAGATTTGTCACGGAAGAGAACATCAAGTCGGCATTATCGACGCTACACATGTTTTTAGAATGTCAAGAACTGCTTTATGCTTCATAATTGGTAAGCCGATCTTTCTGTCCTTATTCATTGACGGAACAATTTTGTCGTCATGAATTAGGTGAAACATATATATACATCTTTCTTGTCGTTCCATGCCATGAGTGGAGCACAATATTTAGCGACTGGTTTAAGTTTTTCATGTATAGTGTGCATACCCTTTCGAATTTTTTGAAAAATCTTTAAAATGTTGATTTTTGGTTGTGTGTGCCATTACATGTGCAATTTATTAAGTTTTAGACAAAACATTACTGATTGGTGATTCCTGATTTGTAGTTTTCTTATACACTTAGTTATATATGTACTGATTATTAGGTTGTAAATTAAAAGACTGATTATATAGGCAATAAGGAATAAAAAATACTGGTTGTTGATTCTTGGTTTTAGTTTAATTATAGGGATGTAACGATACACAGTTTTGCCGATACGATACCGATACCGATATATAGTAGTTAATATCGGCGATACCGATACCGATACCGATATCTTAGCTAAATAATGAAGTATGAATTTCAGATATTTTTATGTCCTTATTATAACTAATGGCAATGACTACTGGTTATATATACCAGAGAGTCAACCTTGAAAGTGTAAAGTAAAAATAATAAATTGTCAACTCAAAATTCTTTTTTTTTATTAAGAACCAAAGATTTAATTAACATAGTAATTATCATTGCACAAGGTAATAGAATAGACCAATACATAAATTAAGTCAGAAATTGAAATTACTTTTTGCAGATTTTTTTTCATACAGCAAATTCTTCAAATATCGGTTGTATAATATCGGCGATACCGATATATCGGCCATATCGATATATCGGCCGATATATCGGTATCGGTATCGTTACATCCCTATTTAATTATATACTTAGGCACCTGTGCAATTTATTAAGTTTTAGACAAAACATTACTGATTGTTGATTCCTGATTGTCGTTTTCTTATACACTTAGTTATACAGCGTGGGAGGGACTATACCGACAAACTTTAACTATAGATTCTAACAACTATTAGGAGTAAAAAATGTTATGTGATGTATAGTCGAAAAACGCTTACTTTCCGAGATATTCATTATTTTGTAAATGAAAAATCCCAAGTGTGTAACAAGCCCTAATAAATGTGACTAAGATACCTTTACTATTTTTTTAAAATCCTTTAACTAAACAGGAATTAACCTTCGCAGTATTTGATGGTAAGCGACTACGAGGCCAAAAAATTGACCTTTCGTTTCCATTTTAGCTTTTTTTTTCTTTTTGATAACTTTCCAGCCAGTAAGGACATGTTTATAACGAGGGGCTTAATTTACTGATTTATTTTGTTCCATAAGACTATTAATGTAAAATGACAATATTCGACCCATGTTGATATAACATTTTTTACTCGTCACACCACCAGGAATTCATGGCTAAAGTATGTCGGTATAGTCCCTCCCACCCTGTATATGTACTGATTATTAGGTTGTAAATTAAAAGACTGATTATATAGGCAATAAGGAATAAAAAATACTGGTTGTTGATTCTTTGTTTTAGTTTAATTATATATTTAGACACATGTGTTCACACATTACGTTTAAGATAAAAAAAAATACTCATTGTTGATTCCTGATTATAGTTTTCTTATACATTTAGTTACATGTGTACGAATCATTAGGCTGCAGATAAAAACGCTGATTATACAGGCAATAAGGAATAAAAAAACTACTGATTGCTGATTCTTCGTTGTAGTTCACTTACCTCCATACTTCGTAATTCGTTTTTTTATATATGTTCTTATCATGACTGATATTTTTACTAAAGTTCCCTTATTCTGTTTACCTATTACACGTTTTTTTAAAGGAAAACCACGCAGTTTCATTTTGAGTCCTATATATCGATAAAAAAGTTATTGTTACAAACACTTTCCCAACTCTAGCGTTATAGTGATTTGCGCTACTCTCGGCGCCAATGACGGCAAGTCACGTCCGAAGCATGACGTCACCACCAAGTAGTGATGTGGCTTTATTGACAAATAAAGGTGGAAGTTCAAGTATATTTTGATATTTATATATGTTATTCAGGGGTTTTTAGTGCGAGTAAGAAACCGAAATTCTGTAAAATTATACTATATAACACCTGTTTAGGATTTTGTTCGTTTAAACACGTCAAAAACGAAGCTAATTATAATATCGATATCTTGCTCTGCAATCACTATTGTTCTTGGAGTTTTATATTGCATAATTGCTGTGGCTCGGCAAATTACTTTCATGCTTGGCGGTCAAAAGGTTAAAAACACCACAGCACTAATTCGTATTCGTATGCGCTTATGACGTCACCACTTGGCGTCGTCTCCCGTCCACGGCGTACAGGACACTGATAAGGGCTAGTTTACCAGAGATGTGCGAAGCTATTGTCGATTATTATTACCTGCTCATTAGCGAACTGTAGTTTGGTTAGTATAAACTAAATGCATATGAGGTTGCATTATGAAAAAGGTTAGTAACGTCTTTCCGGCTAACTTGTTTCTATATAGTACGAAAATAAAGACCATAATAGCAATTTAAAAAAATAATAATTAAAAATGAAAATTACAGTCGGTCGCAACACTATGCGACGTCAAATGCCGCTCTTGGCGTGGCTAGCCATGTTATTTACTGTAATAAATTATAGTGTCCTATAATCTTGATTTTTTAAGAAATTGCTATTTATAGTTGAATTATATTAGGCATACAATAAAGTAAAAGGGTAAATGAATAATGCGAATACAAAAAAATGTTTGTAGAGTCATTTATTTAAGCTTCTTTTGATAAATGAAGTTTGGACGGCAATTGACGGTGTCGGCGTCAACGTCTCGATTTTCAGATGACGTGATTTAACGTCTTTGGCGGTCAAAAGGTTAAACATCTTGTGTGTTAAAAACGAATCTTTATACAAACTTTCAAATCTCCAAATGAACGAGTTTCGTACAACCGTTCAACCCCTATATCACCCCCTTAAGGGTTAAATTTCGAAAAAGCCTTCCTTAGCACATGTTTACGTACTTTGTAGAATATAATGTTCCAATTTTCAGACTTATATCTTCAGCGGTTCAAGCTCTGCGCTGTCATTATTATTTAAATAATTCTGTACAGAAAACTGAGAGCTTACAAATAGGTAAATGTGATTCCACGACATTCATAATGGGTATCATTTAATCGATCAGCAAAATATTCATATTTTGGTCAGCAGAAATATGTATTTGGTCAGCCAAAATAGCTAGTTGGTAAGCAACTTATGGTAAGCAAACATTTATAAATCAGGCTGCAATTAATGATATACTGATCTGCTCTAAATTATTTTGGTCAGCAAATTAAATATTTGAGCTGCATTAAGCGATCTACGGTTAATCAAATTTTGGTAAGCAATCAGTAGGTAAGCAAAATATTTCATTTTGTTCATCAAAAAAAAGGGGGCAATAAAACCTAACTGGGCGCAACTATTCTGCCGCCAATCGTGTGCGCATTTTGTCATTCGGTAATTGTCAGCTGTCAAGTAGCAGGTGTCACTGTGATATATACAGGGTGTCACTGTGATATATACAGGGTGTCACTGTGTTATATACAGGGTGTAACTGTGATAGATACAGGATGTAACTGTGATATATACAGGGTGTCACTGTGATAGATACAGAGTGATACTGTGATATATACAGGGTGTCACTGTGATAGATACAGGATGTCACTGTGATATATACAGGTTGTCACTGTGATGGGTTCATATAAAATTGGTATTTCGATTTTTTATACATCTCATAATGTTTAGAAGTTATAGTATTTATTCACAGCGTGTATCGTTTCGTTTTTAGGGTCAGCAAAAAAAATAACCCTCACCTACCTATTTTTGAGAGCCGTTTCGTTTTAAGGGTCATCAAAAAAAAATAACCCTAACCTACCTATTTTTGGGAGCCGTTTCGTTTTTAGGGTCATCAAAAAAATAACCCTAACCTACCTATTTTTGGGAACCGTTATGTTTTTAGGGTCATAAAAAAAATAACCCTAACCTACCTATTTTTGGGAGCCGTTTCATTTTTAAGGCCATTAAAAAAATAACCCTAACCTACGTATTTTTGGGAGCCGTTTCGTTTTTAAGGCCATTAAAAAAATAACCCTAACCTACCTATTTTTGGGAGCCGTTTCGTTTTTAGGGCCATTAAAAAAAATAACCCTAACCTACCTATTTTTGAGAGCCGTTTCGTTTTTAGGGTCATCAAAAAAAAAATAACCCTAACCTACCTATTTTGGGAGCCGTTTCGTTTTTAGAGTGACACCCTGTATACATTACAGTGACACCCTGTATATAACACAGTGACACCCTGTATATATTACAGTGACACCCTGTATATCTCAATTAAACTGCTTACAGACATGTTTTCTCTGCTGACAGTGACACCCTGTATATAACACAATGGCACCCTGTATATATCACAATGACATTCTGTATATATCACAGTAACATCCTGTATACATTACAGTGACACCCTGTATATAACACAGTGACACCCTGTATATATCACAGTGACATCCTGTATCTATCACAGTGACAACCTGTATACATTACAGTGACACCCTGTATATATCACAGTGACATCCTGTATCTATCACAGTGACACCCTGTATACATTACAGCGACACCCAGTATATAACACAGTGACACCCTGTATATATCACAGTGACACCCTGTATATCTCAATTAAACACTCTGCTGACCAATTGTAAAATCTTGCTGCCCAAGTAATTATTTTGCAGCTCGACTGTTTATTAGGCAGCCAAATGATAAAAAAAGCAGATTAATATTGGTTAAAATGTTAACCGTTTTTAAACTGTTTGCTGAACAAGAGTTGCCGCCCGATTTTATTTATTGCCAGCCAAATCTTTGTATGCTGCCCAAATGATTTAACTGCTTATTTTTTTTGCGGATCAATTTTAATAACGGCTGACCAAAAATTTACTTTCCATTCATAATTATATCTCATTATAAACAGTTTCTTTATCTTTATTATCGATCAAAAGAAGACAATATTTCAAACAATCTCTGCCTCCGCCCTAGTTGAACCGTGGTGCATGTGGTTATAAAAGTTTGACGATCGTTGACTATAAAAGAATGAATGTGACGACTTATACCTACCTACACGAGTATCGCCCGCGACGCGCAAGTCTCGCGACGCACGGCCGGAATTGAGGCACAATGAAATGACGACCTTAGAGCGCCAGAAATAACGTCCATATTGAAACGTAACTAAGAAAAAAAATCAATTAATGAATAAACGCGGACACTTTCTGTTTAATTTATTTTTTTATTGTACTAATAATATGTTGACGGCAAAAAGTAAACACTTTTGAAGTAGTTATGTATTAGGGTTATCCAAAAATTACCAATATTTGAGACTTTACGGATCCGTAAAGAGAATTTGTATAAGTTTTAATAATTTATCAACTCACATAATATAGTATTTAAAATAAATTGGCGAATTACAGTTATCTATAATTTCTGATAAGATAAGCCAGAAAACGTGAAACTTACTGAACCTTCTTTATTAATGACAGTCGCGATCGGTTAATTAGTATAATTTTGATTACTTTAACTGGGATGCAAGCGTCATATCGTAATAGAGGTACTTTTAAAAAGTTATGTATTACGCTGTACTCATAAAATCATAATATGATGAAAATTTAGTTTTTTGGTTATTTTACACTGACGCAGAACCTTAAAATGTTTAATTCTATTTATTTTAACTATTACTAACATTACTTTATACCACACAAAATAGTACATTGTGCACCGAGGGTAGTAAGAAGGGATTTACTAACGAGAGTCTATTAGAAGCCCGACGCCGTAGGCGGAGGGCTTTTAATGACTCGAGTTTGTAATCCCCTTACTGCCCGTGGTACACACAATGTTTTTCATCACATTTGCGAGGAAAATAAAATAAGACAAAAATAAAATTATTTACTGTCAACTTTTTCATATAGTCTTCCACAGATAATGCGAAGAACTGCGTTTAGTTTTCAAACTTGACAGGCAGTACAGCCAGATTGTACCGATTTTCAAAATAAATTTTTAAACTAAATTACTTTGATTGCATCAAAATAACTGCAAAAAATACTGAAATAATAGTTAAATATACCATATAATTTTTGTATACACTAAAATTGGTTTTGTAGCCAAGTTTTGAAGATGTGAAATAAGCCTTGGCTGATTTGAAACCTCCTTAGTCTGAAATGACGTACGGGTAGGTTCTATATTTTAAAACTAAACTCATAACTCCCTCGGGAGTTATAGATTTTCATACAGTTTTTCTTCCCGTGGGAGTTATAGATTTTTATAACCCACGGGAGGTAAAACGGCTCGAGCTGGTCTATAAGCCCGCGTGTTATAACACCCTTTACGAGCAAGTGTGATGAAAAGAAAATTACAGTTATCGAATTATGTCCAGGTTAAGGTAATTTGCTTGGTCTATCCTTGACCTTCGCTAAAGCAAAGAAATTAAAGGACACACTATACAAAAATCCTATACGCAAGAGTGGGACACACGACGGCACTTATAGTCCGACGGGTATAATTTAAAGTCTCTTATTATTTTCAAAGTTGTCCAACCTGGCAAAATGACAAATTTAATCTCGACGCTAAACCTATCGCCCATGTATGACATCTGATTTGGTTGGTTATTAATTTTTTTCAAATATGGTAACTATTAACATTCACAGACAATCAAAATATATATTGTCAATGGCTAGAGAGATCTTATGTGCTCCGACCTGATATCGGTTCCAACCGCCGATACGTTACTGTCTGGATAGAACATATGAGTTGTATCCGACTTCCCAATCGGATATTGGATACAATGTGAAATATTCCTATTGCTTTGATTAGTTCCGAAAACCTTTAAAATATTTAAACGTTTCAACCACGCGACTTGACAATTTTTACTGAACGACACCTACCTGTTATGAAAAATCGTGATAACTTTGATAAAACTTAACCTCGGGACTGTTCTTTGGTTTCACACAAAGTCAAAACCAGTCATCGGTTGTAATAATACATTGTGTATCAAGGGCGGTAAGTAAAGAATTACAAACGAGTGTTTGTTACAAGGCCGAGGCGAAGCCGAGGGCTTTAATAACACTAGTTTGTAATTCCTTTACCGCCCGTGGCACACACAATGTTTTTCATCACACTTGTGAGGAAATCTGATTAAAATAACCTTGCTTAACCTAAACAAAATTGTAAAACTGACAGTGACATTAGTGACATATTCCATAGACAATGCGAACGTCAAGTCACGTTCGGAAACCATAGCGATAAAGACTAAAACTGGTTTATTTTATATTTGCAAAATACGGAAATACTATATTTAAACATTTAATTAATGTTACAGTAATATGTGTTTACATGTATTTGCAATAACAGTTCTCTTTTAATAAATATTTCAGTAATAAAAGTTAAAAAAGTAAGTTGGCGTTTCCTTTGAAAATGACAAATAAGAGTAAAACAGAACCAGCGTTTCAAATTTAAAAAGAAAACCATTACGCCCTAGGGCGTAATAGGTCATTTACGGCCCGCAAAACCTACGTGTAATGACACCATTTTCGAGCAAGTGTGATGAAAACAATATTTACCGAGTTTATAATGATAAAAATAAAATGCCGTAAAAAAAACGCTAAATACGTATGGATTATTAGTACACCGTGGCTTAATTATGTTAATGAAGCGGTATTAATTTATTTGGTAAGTATTAAATTTCTTTTTACTTTTTAATAATAAAAGAAATTCTAACCAGACGTCCTTTTCGTTTCAGAATTATGGTTCCAATTGCAAAAAATAAATATAAGTGGGCTGTTGCCTTCAAATTCGACCTGAATATCAAAACCCTTCAGTGAGTAACCCCCCTTTTCATTTGTCAATCCTTGTGTAACTGCCCTAAATATGACCCGCTTAACCTGAATTCTTATTCTGAGTGTATTAATCGCATTGTTTTGAATCGTATTCTTTCCAAGATGATAATGTTTGTCTTCTTTTCCTTATATCTTCTCTTCTTAAATCAATATGATTTTATTAGGTTGCTCCTTTTGGCTGTTTGTAGTTACTCCTTTGCTTGTAAAGTAAAATGTCATAAGTTATGAATCCTTATAACTTTTCTCCCAAACTTTTCCCGCGCTTTATAAATACTTTTTCACAATTTTTCCTCACGGCACCATCTCATTAGCTCCCGTAAAAAAAAATCCTTTCTCCCCAAACCTATAAGATGGAATTCTTATACAGACTCATCGAGTCATAACCGGTCCTGTGGGACCACGACAGCCTCGCTTATAGAGACCCAGTGCTGCGAGAGATGGCCAGGTCCGAGGTGCTGGAAATTTACAACCAACTCCACCCGGTCGGCGCGCTCACCTCGGACCTGCTGTGGCACTGGGTCGAGAAGTTCCGGAGGTGTCGGTTCCTCAGGGTAAGTTTTAATTCTCATTTTACTTAACTCGACAGAAGTTAATATCTCTTGTGTAACTAATGTAATATAAATTGGTTTTAAACCAAGCTATGGGGTTAAAAGAAAAATGGCGGGAAACACAATTGTCTATATTTTCCTTAATGGGTTTGTTCTGTTCTTTCTCAGGCCGACCTGCCGCCTTACGTTCCATCAATGGTAAGTTGTTTACAATTTTTTTATAGTTATTTATTTCTTTAGAACCCTACCCCTCTTGTGACAATCCATTCCCTGTGATGTCTTATCCTAATATTTCCCGTTTTCTTTTTCCTTGTTCCTTCTCCTAGGACATGCCCAGCACTTCTCGGGCCTCACACCCGCCCAGGGGCATTCGGTCCACCACCCCCTTTTGGCCCGTCCGCCTATGAGGCGCCCGATTGGGGTGGTGGCCCCCATGCAGCGGGTGGTTGCCCCCCCGGTGGAGGCTCCGGAGGCTCTCGCCGTGATGCCGGAGGAGCCCCTCATCGGCGACCTCGACGATGAGGAGGGAGAGGCCCCCGAGGAGGGCCCTGTCGAGTTTTCCAGCTCCTCCTCATCCGGGAGCTCCTCAACACCCACCAGCTCCGACTCAGCCACGTCTCCGCCGGAAGGGTCCAGCGGGTCCGGCTCCGCCTCCGGGTCCGGGTCGTCGTCCTCCTCAGCCGAGGAGCCCCTGGACCCCCCCCAACCTCCCGGAGGTGGAGCCCGACAGGACTCCATCTCCACCAGCGGAAGACGTGGCCATCCCCGTAATCGATCTTGATACTCCGCCAACGTCGCCGTCGCCCGTGAGGGTGTATGTAAACGAGGACGGCGAGCCCATTGTTAGTATATCTTGTGTCCTCTTGTTCTTATTAATTATTTATAATTATTTTCATCACACTTGCTCGTAAAGGGTGTTATAACACGCGGGCTTATAGACCAGCTCGAGCCGTTTTACCTCCCGTGGGTTATAAAAATCTATAACTCCCACGGGAAGAAAAACTGTATGAAAATCTATAACTCCCGAGGGAGTTATGAGTTTAGTTTTAAAATATAGAACCTACCCATACGTCATTTCCGACTAAGGAGGTTTCAAATCAGCCAAGGCTTATTTCACATCTTCAAAACTTGGCTACAAAACCAATTTTAGGGTATACAAAAATTATATGGTATATTTAACTATTATTTCAGTATTTATTGCAATTATTTTGATGCAATTAGAATAATTTAGTTTAAAATTTTATTTTGAAAAGGGTATCATTTAATCGATCAGCAAAATATTCATATTTTGGTCAGCAGAAATATGTATTTGGTCAGCCAAAATAGCTAGTTGGTAAGCAACTTATGGTAAGCAAACATTTATAAATCAGGCTGCAATTAATGATATACTGATCTGCTCTAAATTATTTTGGTCAGCAAATTAAATATTTGAGGTGCATTAAGCGATCTACGGTAAATCAAATTTTGGTAAGCAATCAGTAGGTAAGCAATATATTTCATTTTGTTCATCAAAAAAAAGGGGGCAATAAAACCTAACTGGGCGCAACTATTCTGCCGCCAATCGTGTGCGCATTTTGTCATTCGGTAATTGTCAGCTGTCAAGTAGCAGGTGTCACTGTGATATATACAGGGTGTCACTGTGATATATACAGGGTGTCACTGTGATATATACAGGGTGTCACTGTGTTATATACAGGGTGTAACTGTGATAGATACAGGATGTAACTGTGATATATACAGGGTGTCACTGTGATAGATACAGAGTGATACTGTGATATATACAGGGTGTCACTGTGATAGATACAGGACAGGATGTCACTGTGATATATACAGGGTGTCACTGTGTTATATACAGGGTGTCACTGTAATGTATACAGGGTGTCACTGTGATGGGCTCATATAAAATTGGTATTTCGATTTTTTATACATCTCATAATGTTTAGAAGTTATATTATTTATTCACAACGTGTATTTTTTCGTTTTTAGGGTCAGCAAAAAAAATAAGCCTAACCTACCTATTTTTGAGAGCCGTTTCGTTTTTAGGGTCATCAAAAGAAAATAACCCTAACCTACCTATTTTTGGGAGCCGTTTCGTTTTTAGGGTCATCAAAAAAAATAACCCTAACCTACCTATTTTTGGGAGCCGTTTCGTTTTAAGGTCATCAAAAAAAATAACCCTAACCTACCTATTTTTGGGAGCTGTTTCGTTTTTAGAGTGACACCCTGTATACATTACAGTGACACCCTGTATATAACACAGTGACACCCTGTATATATCACAGTGGCATCCTGTATTTATCACAGTGACACCCTGTATATAACATAGTGACACCCTGTATATATCACAGTGACACCCAGTATATATCACAGTGACACCCTGTATATTTCAATTAAACTGCTTACACACATGTTTTCTCTGCTGACAGTGACATCCTGTATCTATCACAGTGACACCCTGTATATAACACAATGGCACCCTGTATATATCACAATGCCATTCTGTATATATCACAGTAACATCCTGTATACATTACAGTGACACCCTGTATACATATAACACAGTGACACCCTGTATATATCACAGTGACATCCTGTATCTATCACAGTGACACCCTGTATACATTACAGTGACACCTTGTATATAACACAGTGACACCCTGTATATATCACAGTGACATCCTGTATCTATCACAGTGACACCCTGTATATAACACAGTGACACCCTGTATATATCACAGTGACACCCAGTATATATCACAGTGACACCCTGTATATCTCAATTAAACTCTCTGCTGACCAATTGTAAAATCTTGCTGCCCAAGTAATTATTTTGCAGCTCGACTGTTTATTAGGCAGCCAAATGATAAAAAAAGCAGATTAATATTGGTTAAAATGTTAACCGTTTTTAAACTGTTTGCTGAACAAGAGTTGCCGCCCGATTTTATTTATTGCCAGCCAAATCTTTGTATGCTGCCCAAATGATTTAACTGCTTATTTTTTTTTGCGGATCAATTTTAATAACGGCTGACCAAAAATTTACTTTCCTTTTGAAAATCGGTACAATCTGGCGGTACTGCCCGTCAAGTTTGAAAACTAAACGCAGTTCTTAGCGTTATCTGTGGAAGACTATATGAAAAAGTTGACAATAAATAATTTTATTTTAGTCTTATTTTATTTTCCTTGCAAATGTGATGAAAAACATTGTGTGTACCACGGGCAGTAAGGGGATTACAAACTCGAGTCATTAAAAGCCCTCCGCCTACGGCGTCGGGCTTCTAAGAGACTCTCGTTAGTAAATCCCTTCTTACTACCCTCGGTGCACAATGTACTATTTTATTTATCTTTGTTTCCTTATAAACTATTGGTCTTGTTTCTTCTGCAGGTCTACCGTAGCTCAGACGAGGACACCCATCCCCATTAAGCGAGTTTCTTTTTTATTAACTAGTAAGTATAGTTGTAAATTCTGTGTGGGTTCGTTTACAAACTGTTTCTAAAACTCCTGAACTAATTTCCTTTTTGTTTGTTTCAGATCATTGTACATAATAAAAATTAATTTTTGTATATTTCTTTTGATTTCCTTTATTGTTATTTTTTTTTTATATATATTGTTTTATTTGATTGGCTTGTTTTGTAAATAGTTAAGAATCATTTGTAGATAGTTTGTTGATTTTTTCCTTTTAAATATATTTTTACCTCTTTTTTTAAATTTACTGTTGTTGATTTTTTTCCTTTCCTGATTCCTTTAACATAAACTGTCTTTATAAGTAAATGTGCTAGACAATTTACTAATAACGACGAGTAATAATCAAATGAATTAATCACTCATTTGACTATCGCTCAAATCTATTCCATTATCCCTTGTAATCAGTCTGGCTGTTATCCCTCTCTTTCTAGCACTATCTTTCTTAATAAGGGTGACAGAGACAACCATTGTTCACCCACTCCACTATCTACTCAGCACAGATAATGAAATTTTTGTCCGCCACGCGTAATGGCATCTCCCAAACGCAACCACTTCCAAAGCGCCATCTGGTATTTAGTACGAGAAACTTTTCTAGCGTTTTTATCCTTTACTCAGTTGTTCTATGTTAATGGTGTTTTCCTTTTAACTTAAACGTTAAATTATGGTCTGCTTTGATGTTACGTATTTTTCTTCCGTCTTTCAGATGTAAAGTATGATAAATATAAAAGTGCTAATTGCTATAAACTAGTTTCTATGAAAATGATAGCATAAAATAAAAAAAAAGAAGAAGAGAAGAGGGAAGGCCGCCTTCTCCCCTCCAATCATAAGTAACTCCTTCTCCAATGGTTTCAAATGCTGTGACGATACATACGAGGGTGGTTTGATAAGTACCTGTTATTTAGTACTTCTAGAATCTTAACATGCTCATGTTTCCGGCTATTGTATGACACATTATTTATAAGGGTTTGAGCCAAATTTCAATAGAGTCGCATCTTTATTTTTTTGAATTATGGATCACAAACTGCACGATTCCGACGACGACGTGGACGTAACTATGAAAAAATTAAAACAGTTCGCCGCAAGATCCACTCATATTTTTTTTATTTAATAGGTAATGGAAAAAAAATATTATGTCTGTTTTTGAAAACTCTCTAACTGTTATAGTTCACAGTGTTTTTATTAGAATATAGATTTTTTTTTTTAAATAAGTGCCGATTCTTGACTGTATTGGCTCAAAATTGACACCGACTAATAAAACATATAAAAAATTGGAAACCACATGTCTAGTGATCAATGATGAAGATTTAGGTGATAACTAAAGTCCTTGACTTACGTGTTGGTGATTTTAAGAAACTTAAACACATTATTCACAAGAATGGGATAAGCAACAGAGTGTGGCTCCAAATGAGCACCAAAAATGGGTTCACGATCTCAACTTGCAATTGGGTTCAGGAAAAAACAGGATAGCGACTATTTATTGATCTATCACCATTGTTTACACTGGATTTCTAGCAAGTTATTTGTATTCACCAAGTTAAATAAATAGAAAAAGAAAAAAAGTTGTTCCCTAGTAAAGATACCCAGAAGCCTGTTATGCGACTACTTTACAATTTTTTAATTTTTAAGAAAAAAAAATAATGCCACAACAATAATACCTAGTGTATTCAGCTAGTAAATAGCCTAGCTACAAACTCGTAATGCCATTTACGAAAAAAAGGTTTCATAAATAGTTTTTTAAAAAGACTTATCAAACGGCCCTCGTAGCATCGCCCTCGTATTAAAATAATTTACAGAATATTCAGGATTCGAATCTTCAGTTTATGATTTTCATTCGACGGGTTTCAGTACTGTATATTGTAAGTTTTGCAGTTTCAAACAGATGTTCTGGTCTGTTTTTCATAGTCATTATTCGTACAAAAACACTAAGCGGTAGTTTTGGTTTGGTTTAGGAAAATGAAAACCAGAACTATTACCTGAGACAGTTGTCATCCATTAGCATAATTGAAGCACAGGCTGCACTGTTTATATAGGCATGTTATAGCCCAAAACACTAATAATCATTGCATAAAATAGGGTAGAAATTATTTTGACAATTATAACGGTACCCACATAGTTGTATGAACGAAAGCAGTGAACGGAATCAGAATGACCAAATGGTTTAATTTCATGATAGCCGGAAGACTTTAGTTTAAAAGGTAACGAGTAATTTTATAAATTATAATTAATTATGCTTAAAACATAAAAGTATAATTATTGAAAAGATTTTCTGAAGGGATAGAACTTAGAATTAATAATTAAAAAAAAATAATGAATCCGTACAATGAGAACTGGATAATGTAGAAGGATTTGTCTATGGTAGACGATTCAGTGTAGTGATGCCAGTTTATGAAGATTTTGTGTTAAATGGGAAAATAATTATGAATTTCATTTAGTAAATAAGAGGCTAGAAAAATAAGTAATATATTTGTTAATTAAGTATATTAGATTGTAAGATAATTATTGCATTTTACTATGATAAGTTCATAGAATTTGAGTAAAATAAATGGTACCTTGGGGAGTTATAGAAAGGTCTACCCTCAAATGAATTTGTCAAACCAAACAAAGGAATAGCCCTTCTTGCACATAGATATATGGGTTATATTCCACTAAACAGGAAAGATGACCTGATTTTAATTATCCAATCAGAAATTCCGGCTTGTTGTTAATTTAGAATATTTCCTTTTAATCAGGGGAATGGATGATTCGGAAATAAAAAAAATAATAATATAAGAAAAACACACTCGAAATGCAAAAAATTAACTTCTTGTTATCTGCTCACAGAGTAAGGCATGACGTTGGGGTGGCCAGAGTAAAGAATTACCCCGTTAGAGGCGGGTAATTTTCCTTCGGTTCGCGCGAGTGTCACGTAATATGCAGACACATAGGTCTGAGCTAGTGGTGTGAGATTTTATATTGGTTAGTGAGAGAAAAAAATACTAATTATAAGAGTTATAATTTGGTCCTACTAGTGAGGTGTTATGGCTTTCTACACGACCTTTGGACAAAGGACGTGTAGCCAGGGACTGTTTTCGTTACGATATAAGCGGTACGGTACCGCTGTAGAATATCGGTACCGTAATGATATAAAGGTAGACTATACCGGTTGAAATATTGTGTTACTGTACCGCTTTATACCGCTACGTACCGCTAATGTTGCAACGTTACGGTACCCGACCTATATTATTTCAGTACCGAAATTTTTCGCTCGCATATTTTACGATGTAGGTAGGTAGATACTTGCTTTGCTCACGATAGCGAGCGGCGCGCGCGCGCGGCGATATAAAATAAAGCCGACAAAGGAGCTGAGCGGGGCGAGGGGAGTCGGCGCATGGCGCGGCGAGCGGCACAACACACCACAAACAACTCGTATCTCGCCCGCAACGCAACGCACTTAGCTTCCGATTTGTTTTGTTATTGTTTAAAGACTTTAATTAAAGTATATTTTTGAATCTTTCGTGTGTAGAAATGGGAAGAAAACGGAAAAATGCTGTGTATGCATATTTTTCATACAACAAAGAAACGAATACCTCCACTTGTGTAGTGTCCGGTTGTTCATAGTGCTTTGTTAAGGTAAGAGTTTTTAACCTATTTATTACATCGATTAGGTATGTACCTATAGGTACTTCTATTTCGTAGTTATAATATTGCCTATTTTAAGCTGAGAGTAATACAGAATTACAGATCTCGTTTTCGTGTTTTATGCATTTATTTAGGTTTACTCGGTTTACCTACTTCAATAAAGGTAGGTCTAGGTACTATGAATAATGAAAGGATTAATAAACGATCTTACTTTAGGTAAGTGAAGTTCGATTGTTGATCCGGGGGTCTCAGCCTCTCGGGCAGGGCTCGGAAACCGTTCCGAGTAGAATACCGGTTTTGTTTTGTTCATTGACCCGAGAACGGAAAGGTTCTGGTTTTTGTTTGTGATCACCGGTTAAAGAACCGTTCTTTTGCGATACTTACCGATTTTTACCAAGTTGCGTTTCTGTGGATCGAAATTAAACGTTTTTCTCGTTTCGTAACAAGATAGAACGTATTGCTATTTCTTTTTTACCTTGAGTTTGCCTGCGGGATGTTTTGTTTTTCGGTATGCGCACTGTCGGGAATCACAGCGGACCGCCCGCGGGCCACCAAGGGGTTAGGGCCGCGGGACGCGAATGCATCTATTCTACAACGTCACTCTTCGCCGCTCGCTGTTAGCGTGCGCACACGACTTACGCCCTTTCAATCTTCCATTTCGTGCCAAATGTGTGCATTGCTCATTATAATAAAATTTGTAACCTTTTTTCATTAAATGCATGGAAGTCAAACCCAGTGCGTTCTTCTTCATACATCATCAGCCATCCTCAACGATCAAGCAATTTTCAACCATACAAACCGAAAAACATTTGACGCCATAGTCTACATATGGTCCTTCGAGCCGGATATCCAGAAGAACTCAAGCCCTACAAGGAATTAATTACGCCTAATCAGCTGAGAACCGAAGAGTCAAGAATTAATAAACATAATCTGCATAAAACGAATACGTAACTGCCAATATCTATCTATTTCCAAGTGCAAGGAATATACAAAAGTGCAAGTAATTGGTCGAATTGTTTTGGAATTAAAGGCCAAAACGAGTGATTAAGAGTGAGTCCATTCCAAATTGTTACCATTTTAAACACACGTAAGTAAATAGTACGTACATAATTATAACTTATTGGTTACCTTTAAAGTTAAAACTTAACGTTACGTGTTTCATTGCACCTATTTAAAACATTACATACAACAAAACTGTGCATAGTTCATTACAAATCATTAGTTTAAACCATTAAAATTTGAGTCGATAAGTGGTTTAAGTAAACTTGTAATTCATTTATTGCGTTATCGCGCAGGTAACTCGTTAACTTTGTTCCCGCCGCGGCTAGCGGCCGGGCGAATCTTACGAGTAAACAAGTTACGTAATCGTAACTATTAACTGCACATTTCACGTTTCATCGCAAATTTAATTTTATTTCATTTGTTTACACGTTTAAAACTTATACAAAGTATTTTAATCAATTGCATTTTATTTACACAGTTCATAATTTACAAATACAATGGAATTCAATTAATATTATACAATTCATATGTACGATTAATGTTATACAAATTATACAGTTTTAAAATCAATATTTATATTCAATAAAGGCATTCTAATTCAAAGTCCCATTACCCGTCATAATGTCAGTGGAAATAAAAGATTTAATTAGAAAGCGTGGCGTAGTTAAGGGGAGGTTAACTAATTTTATCAACTATTTAGACAAATTAGATACTTTAACGTCGTTACAAGTGATTGAGCTCCAAGTTCGTTTGAACAAAATGGATCAACTTCTGACTAATTTTGAGGAGATTCAATCTGCAATTGAGTGCAATATAGTCGATGAAAAGGACGTAACCGCCCACTCTGCCGAGCGCACAGAATTTGAAGATTTGTATTACGCGAATGTCGCCGTTGCGCAGGAGATATTAAACGCCAATAAACCTGCAAAAAATGACAATCACTCCTCGAGTTCTTCATATGTTTCAGGTGAAAACGACGTGCCGGCACCGGCAAAGGCGAAACACACAAGCACGAATAATCGCGGTATCAAATTGCCCACTATCCAGATCCCTAGGTACAGTGGTCAGTTTGATGAGTGGTTGGAATTTCACGACTTATTTGTGTCGTTGATACATGAATCCACCTCCATCTCGGACATACAAAAGTTTCACTATTTAAGAGCATCCCTGGAAGGGGCTGCTGCCCAGGTAATTAAATCTGTCGATTTTTCAGCTCGTAATTATAACATTGCTTGGGATTTGTTGTGCGACAGGTATGACAATAAACGACTTCTCGTTCAAAATCATATCCAAGCGCTTTTTGCCGTGGAGCCAATTAAGAAAGAGTCTCATCAATTAATACGTAAAATCATAGACACATTTACTAAAAACTTAAGAGCATTAGATTCATTGGGCGAACCCACTGCATCGTGGGACACTCTCATTATTTATATTATGAGTACAAAGTTAGACGCACGGACATTACGGGAATGGGAAGAGTACAAAGGTGATTCGAAAACTATTAAATTAGAACATTTTACTACATTTTTAAAAAACAGGGCTGATTTGCTTGAAACCCTATACATGAGTAACAACAATGCAAATACCAGCGCCAGAGCTGAACGTCATAGACCTGCCGAGCACTACAAAGGTCTCGCAGCAGTCACAAACACACAGCATACACAATACACGTCGAATCGGTTTACTTGCCCCTTGTGCAAGCAAAATCATCGTATTTACAGGTGTGACCAATTTCTAGGACAATCTGTGAACGAGAGAGCAGAATCGGTACGGAAACTCAAGTTATGTGAGAATTGCCTCCGTCCCGGTCATCAGGCTCGCGTTTGCAGATTGGGCCCATGCATGAAATGTTCACTAAAACACAATTCAGTGCTTCATCCAGATACGACGCCACAGTCAAATGAGCCACAAGTTGTGGGTGCGACGTCGCTCTCAGTCGAACCGACAGGGCGCGTCCTACTCTCAACTGCTGTGATCCATATGTACGACAAGGACAACCACCGCCATGAAATCAAAGCCCTCCTTGACTCGGGAAGCCAGGCCTCCTTCATGACGGATTCCTTGCTTCGTAAACTAAATCTAAAACATACACAAGTGCAATCATCCGTCATCGGGATAAACAATACAGTGTCACAGATAACAAAACGCTGCAGTGCATTCATCGAGTCAAGAACAAGTTCATACAAGGCAAATATATCGTTCTTGGTTCTCCCGAACATTGCAACGCTTTGTAGCAATCATATGAGTGTACCTAGACTAGACATACCTACACACGTTGTACTGGCAGACCCGGAATACTTCAATCCGTCGAGCATAGATATTCTACTCGGTGCAGACATCTTCTGGGACCTGCTTGATCAAGGTCAAATACGTTTAGGTGCAAGCTGTCCAATTCTACAGCACACAAAACTCGGTTATATAGTTTCCGGGCCTACCAGTGGTCTTAATCACGCATACACAAGTTCATCAAATGCGGTCATGTGCAATTTTCTCGCGAGCAATACAATACAGGAGCAGTTAGCTAAATTCTGGTCTCTTGAGGAGGTGCCAGACAATTCTAAGCTGGTGTATTCTGTAGAAGAGCGTTTATGTGAAGAAAACTTCGTGGAAAATTGTACTCGAATGCCAGATGGGCGATTTTCAGTCGCAGTCCCTCTCAAGAAACCAGAATCTTGCTTAGGTGATTCATTCGAGCGTGCCAAGCAGTGTTTCCTGTCGCTCGAGCGCAGGTTGCACAAACAGCCGCAATTGAGACAAATGTACACAGATTTTATGTCAGAATACATTCAATTAGGCCACATGACGGAAACAGAGCCAAATACACAAAGTGATATACAACCATACATTCTTCCACATCATGGAGTGTTGCGTGATAATAGCACCACCACTAAGCTCCGTGTTGTTTTCAACGCCAGTGCTGCCACAAGCTCAGGTGTGTCCTATAATGACCTTCAGATGGTCGGACCCACTATACAAAGTGATTTAACATCCATTCTTTTACGATTCAGACATTATCCATATGTTTTGACCGGGGACATTGAGAAAATGTACCGGCAAGTTCTCATACATGAAAATCAAAGACATTTACAACAAATTCTCTGGCGGGATGACCCAAATCAAGAATTAAAACTTTACAAATTAAATACCGTTACTTACGGGACGGCATCCGCGCCATTTTTAGCCATTCGCAGTTTGAAACAACTCGCTCTAGAGTGCAATGATCCACAGTTATCACAAATAATCAGTGACGACTTCTACGTCGACGATTTAGTTACTGGTTGTCAAACAAAAGACCAATTAATTAAAATTAAAGAAGGCGTTTGCCAAGTATTATCCACGGGCTGTTTCAATCTGCGAAAAATCAGATCAAACATAGAACTTTCTCAGTCAGATTCATGTCAAACATTGAACCTCGGTGACCAAGGTTTGTCAAACACTTTGGGCCTGGGATGGTCACCTCCTGATGACCAACTATATTATTCTATAAAGCAAACAGTTGATCAAAATCCAACCAAACGGTCTATTCTGTCCGCCATAGGACAGATATATGATCCGCTCGGCTTATTAAGCGTATGCGTCATTCAAGCTAAAATCATGCTACAAAAACTTTGGCTATTAAAATTGTCATGGGATGAACCGTTGCCACCAAAAATCATTGACCTGTGGCATAGGTTCACATCCGATTTGCATTATGTACTTGATTTAAAAATTCCGCGCTGTGTAATAAATGACAATCCAGATAGTGTGATTGAAATTCACACATTTTGTGATTCGTCCCAAGACGCATACGGTGCATGCTTGTACGTTAGATCGGAATGTAACGGTCAAGTGGATGTCAACTTGCTGTGCGCCAAAAGTCGGGTAGCACCATTAAAGCCTACCACAATACCGCGCCTTGAGTTGTGCGGCGCCCTTGTCGCAGCACGTCTGACTGAGAAAGTGCTAAAATCATTTCGTGTACCGGTCAGTCGATGTGTTTTATGGACTGATTCATCCATCGTTTTAGGTTGGCTCCAAACTCAACCTAACAAACTAAAACAATTCGTTAAAAATCGTGTTGCTGAAATACAGGAGCTTACAATTAACCATGAATGGCGCCATGTGCCAACAGCTCAAAACCCAGCTGATATGTTGTCTCGCGGAGTCAACATGTCAGAGTTACACGATTTATCGATGTGGTGGACTGGACCAGACTTTCTAAAAGATAACGAATCAAATTGGCCACAAAGTAATTTCGTAAAAAGCAATAATTTTGAAATGCCGGAAATGATTACAGCTACAACGGTTTCTATACAGATAAACAATAGTTTAATTGAGTTTGAAAGATTTTCCAAATTACTAAAGTTAAAAAGATCATTAGCTTACATGTTGCGTTTTGTTCATAATTGCAAAAAGGAAAATACTAAAAAGTCTGGACCACTCACCACGGATGAACTACAGAACGCATTTACGTTGCTCATAAAATATTCCCAGCAACAATCATTTGAAGAATATCATGTGTTAGTTAAAAAACAATTATTACCCAATAAAAACAAACTACTAATTCTATCTCCGTTTATCGACGAATCAGACTTAATCCGTGTAGGTGGCAGATTAGAAAATTCTAATTTTACATACAGTAAAAAGCATCCAATATTGCTGTCATCCAAACATACACTAACTAAACTTTTGTTCGTGGATGAACATATACGTTTGATGCATGCTGGGCCACAATTATTGTTAGCATCAATTAGAGAACAGTTTTGGCCTCTAGGTGGTCGCTCTTTGGCCAGATCTGTCGCACACAAATGCCTGAGGTGTTTTAGAATGAGGGCTCAAACAGCCAAACCTATAATGGGCCATTTGCCTGAACAGCGCCTCAATCCAGGCTATACCTTCCAAACCACGGGTGTAGACTATGCAGGAGCTTTTCTCGCCGCTGACCGTAAAGGACGTGGATGCAAACTCATAAAGGTCTACGTCGCAGTGTTTGTGTGTTTCGCCACCAAGTGTCTGCACCTCGAGTTAGTCACAAGTTTAACTAAAGAGGCATACATTGCTGCCTTGCACAGGTTTATTGCGCGTCGCGGAAAGCCAGAATTGATCATTTCAGACAACGGCACGCAATTTGTTGGTGCTAAAAATGAGCTCAACGCCTTTTTAAAAGAAAATTCTACATCGATTTCAGAGTTCATGGCGAATGAGTTCATTAAATTTAAGTTCAGTCCAGCCTATGCGCCTCATTTTGGAGGGTTGTGGGAGGCTGGAGTAAAGTCGTTTAAATACCACTTAAGCAGAGTTTTAGGAGACTCCCATCTAACATTTGAGGAGCTATACACAGTTTTAGTCAAAATAGAGGCTATACTTAACTCGCGACCTCTATCACCTATGTCATCAGATCCATCCGATCTTAGTCCCTTAACGCCAGGTCACTTTTTGGTCGGACGCCCTCTTACCGCTCTGCCAGTTCCTTCGCTAGAGAAGACAAATCCGACCAGACTGCAACGATGGGAACGCGTTGAACAAATTCACCAGCACTTCTGGATAAGATGGCAGAAAGAATATGTCTCAGAGCTTCAGCAAAGGACAAAATGGAGATCTTGCAAAGGACGCCTAGAAACAGGAACGATGGTCATCATTAAAGAAGACGCAATACCACCCATGAAATGGAGTCTTGGACGCATCGTCAAGGTTTATGCAGGCGTCGATGGTGTGAGCAGAGTCGCTGACATTCAAACGAACAAAGGCATTGTCAGAAGAGCCTTTAACCGAATCTGTCCTCTTCCTTTGGACAACAAACCTGTTGAAAGCCAGGACTTTCAACGCCGGGGGGCATGTCGGGAATCACAGCGGACCGCCCGCGGGCCACCAAGGGGTTAGGGCCGCGGGACGCGAATGCATCTATTCTACAACGTCACTCTTCGCCGCTCGCTGTTAGCGTGCGCACACGACTTACGCCCTTTCAATCTTCCATTTCGTGCCAAATGTGTGCATTGCTCATTATAATAAAATTTGTAACCTTTTTTCATTAAATGCATGGAAGTCAAACCCAGTGCGTTCTTCTTCATACATCATCAGCCATCCTCAACGATCAAGCAATTTTCAACCATACAAACCGAAAAACATTTGACGCCATAGTCTACACGCACAATGATTTTGTATTTTTTGCCTTTGTGCGTTGCTTAGGTTGTTGTATTGTTTTGTTACGGGTTCATTCGGATTATTAACCATTTTTCGTAGATAATTTAGTTAGCAAGTGTTTAGCGCGATGTATTTGATATATGGTATACATATGTGGCTTTCCATAAGAAAAGGGTCCTTATGGCAGTTTCTAGTTACGGAGATAGGTACCTATTGACGTTTTTGTGAAATACTTCAAAATAATCATTTTTTTCTTTTATGCAAAATTGTAACATATATGAATAGATGTGTATTTGTAACTGGGTTTCACTGCTGTAGGTTAATATTTTCTATATAAAAATTGGGTTCAAAGTTTAGTAGAAAAGGGTCCTTATGGCAGACCAGACCACATACAAAAACGATAAAGCTGTTGATAAAATTGTTTAATAAAATTTACTAGCAACTTTTGCTTATTTCTATTTTATACCACGATGATGGCAAACAAGCATGCGGCCTGCATAATGGTAAGCAAAATTGTCAAAATGATCCTAGAAAGTTGAAAATTTGGAAGGAAAGGAATTGGGGGCCGCAGATTCGGAATTAAAAATAATTTGAAAATAAAAATAAATACATTTGCATTACTTTTTTATACTTTTTTAGAAAAAAATTTAAACATTTTTTTAAAACAGATAAAAATGTGTTTTTGGCGAATTGTATAACTTTATGACCATTTTAGAAAAACCCTGCTTTTTTTTCAAAATATTGACAAAAACAAAACTTTATGGCGAATGCCTATCATTTTTGACCATTTTAGAAAAAGTTTTTAATTTTTTTTTCCAAACAAGATATTTATATGACGAGGAAGGCCTACAACCATACCTTTGGGTTCCGGATCACCTTTGGCCACCCTAGTGGTATGGTCCAATAATCATCCAATAATCCAGTATCCGCACCAGTTTGAGTACTGGTGTATTGCTCTTCATGTCTTTCTTTACACAATCGCAGTAATAATAAACGAAGTTACACGATAAATTCCCTAAGAGCCACGTAATTCCGTACATTCTCTAAAGATGACTGACAATTCATCCATCAACGTCATATTTCCTCCTTTTAATCTAAACTGCCTGCTTTACTCAAAAAGGATCTAATACTAAATGGTCAGTCATAACTAGCGCCCTCTCTGCGACTTTATCCAAGCCAAGAATCAGATATTTTTGGCTAATGTAACGTTGTTATTTTATCACGATACGACACGGCCGTCCTGACCAGTCACACGTCCTCGTGTGACAGTGTGACTCTTCTGTAACATGAGACAGCGAAAGGACAGAACCCCTATTCACCGACTCGGCCGTTTCCTGACCACAATTTGTACTTCACTACTTAATTAAACTTTAGCAACAATAACTACTGTCATTATAACAAAAGAAAACGGAATCGGATACGGTTTGGCATGTGTTGTGTCTACTGAGTGTGATATGAACGTCGTCCTCTGGAATCCAGGCGTGGATGGCCTAGCCACTTTTTTTCAGATAATGGTACAAATCTACGGGGGGCCAATACCGAATTGAAAAACGCCATTCGAGAAATAAACAACGACGCCCTGCGAACTGAAGCGGCTAACAACCGCGCTCAATGGATGTTTGTGCCTCCCAGGACCCCCCACTGGGCAGGATCCTGGGAGCGCCTTATCCGTACTCTTAAGGCATCCCTTGGTGTTGTCCTCAAGGAACGCGCGCCAAGGGAAGAAGTTTTACTGACGTTGCTAGCCGAGGTCGAAAATATAGTTAACGGCCGTCCGTTGACTCATGTTTCGGTTGAGCCCGGCAGTTCCGAGTCCCTCACTCCGAACCATTTTCTTTTGGGTTCCTCTTCCAATATGCCCACAGCTGGAGAGTTCGACGATTCCGACCTGTTCTTGAGGAAAAGATGGCGAACGGCACAAAGACTCGCCGACATGTACTGGCGCCGTTGGTTAAAGGAATATCTTCCCCTGCTGCTGCCTCGGAAGAAGTGGCAACAGGATCAGAGACCGCTTCGCGAAGGTGACCTCGTTTTGATCGCGGACCCTGATTCTCCGCGAAACGTGTGGCCACGAGGTATAGTAAAGACGATCTTTCCAGGACGAGATGGACGTATAAGGGTCATCGAGGTGTCCACTAAGAGCGGCGTGCTGCGCCGCACAGTGGCTGGCGCGCATACATTCGGGTAGGACATATGAGTCATAATCAAAGTATGATGTTGGGGTTAAAAGTTACATAATATGATAGTTCAATAATTGATTCATTAGAATCAAGCAATATTTTTTCAAATATTGGACTCACTACGATGTAAGAGACCCTTAAACTTGCTCGATTCACAACTGGGTAAAAATCGTGTCTCTATAATAGTCATTATCTCAGGTGAATGGCTCAGTATCAAGCTATTGTATTTATTGTTTCTTAAAGAAGGTATACTACAGTATTAGTTTTCATAGTTTTGAATGTAATTAATCAATTCGAAAGTCTTATACTGATCTTTTTTTAAACGCATGTATTGAAATGACAATACTTTGAGTTTTGATTAAGTTCTAGAGCTAGCTTTAAGTCGGCACCAAAATTATTATTAAGTTCGCGGATAAGACAACATATTTAGCAAAATATTGGCTTAGCCTAACCGAGCTCTTTCGAATAAAATGTTTTTTTTGACAAAAAACCGATACGCCTTGAAATAATTTCTTAGCAATAAATCGCACCACGAGTAATCTGTAGATACTATAATGAAAAAAAGCATTGTGTGAGATCTAGAAAAAACTGTAAGTAAATATGGTAACACATATAATGTAACTTAAACTATATGTTTTGGACATGTTAAAAAAAACATTGTCAATGGATTGTAATTACTGTTTTGGTGAAAATGCATCGAGCAAAGACTTCGTCGAATACTTACATTTATCCACCTCGGAAAGTCATAGATCATTTCAGCAAATGTTTTGTGTCCTAATTAAATAATGTAATAGAAATAGGAAAGAAAGCTATGTATCATCCATTTAATAAAATGTTTCTTTTACTACGAAGTAAAATCGTAAATATTACAAAAGAGGGTTATTTATAAGTTATTTCTTTGTATCAAGTTAACCGTCGAGTGATCATTGTGTTGTCAATATTGTTGCCATTGAGATTACTTTACTAGCCCTTTGTGATTATCAAAATGGAAAACTTTAAAACCAATCGTGATTTATACAATTTAATTACAATGAATAACGGTGATAAATGTGCAGTTCTTGAAAAAGTTTCAAGAACTGCAAGTCGCACACTGAGGGTTCTGTGCAAGTTTATATATAAACGTGTGAATAGTTCGAGATAAACTTTATTGGGGGGCAAATTTACTTTACCGTCCAAAAACTGTTGTCCCCATACACCAACAAAGGTCACGGTTAGTGTAGCAACAGCAAACAATAGTATTTCAAAATTTGTGCATTTCTATAGTTATAAACGATGAAATTTAGGAAAACATTTATATTTTTTCTTTAATATTCAGGATGATAATAATAATCGGTAATTATTACACTTTTTTCTGTTAATTTTTCTGTTGTATGTTGTGTTTCTAATAGGTTTTTCGTCTTAAATTAAAAACTTAAATATGATAAAGAGAACAAAATTTTAGGATTATAAACATTGAGCCCTTTCATTTGATAGGTACTCTATTTGCCACCAAAACGCAAAAGGGCACAACTAACATTTTTTTCGAAACTAAGTTGTATACATATTCGGAATCAGTAAATTTCGCTGATTCCGAATATTTAAATAACTCAGTGTCGAAAAGATTTCATTTTCGACACCCCATTTATGATTTCTACAGTTTATTTTTTATGTGGCTTGGTACGAAACCCTAAAAATTGTACTTAAAACGTTGACAAGCCGCACTATAAACGACATAAACCAGGAAATAGAAAATTTACGCTCTTTTTGTGGAAAAATGTAGTTGTCATGTATAAAATGATGTTTACCATGGTGGATACTAAAATATGCAATAATGCTACTTTCACTAAATCAGCTATGACTTGCTACATCTGTGGTGTGTGTACAATCCTAAACTCAATAATGATCTAGAATTGGCTTTCAAAAGACAACCAAATATAGAGTGCTATAAGTTTGGGATATCGCCACTTCATGCCTGGATCAGATGCTTCGAATGTATGTTGCACATTGCTTACAGAATACCATTTAAGTCTTGGAGTGCACAAAAAGAGAACAAAACTATAAAAGAGCAAAGAAAAGCTGAAATTCAAAATAAATTCAAATGTAGATTAAGCTTATTAGTACAACCAATGACGGCAATACTGCCAGAAAATTTTTCGCCAATCATGTAGCAAGTCCGGAAATAACTGGTATCGATAAAGAATTATTAAAAAGATTTTATATCATATTGCAAGTTTTATCTTCTGGCTTAAAAATTAATATCGAAGCGTTCAGAAAATACACCCAAGAAACAACTTACTTGTACGTAACATTATATATGTGGTACTACATGCCCGTTACAGTGCATAAAATTTTAATACATGGAGCAGACATAATTAGTCATAATTGTATTTTACCAATTGATCACCTGTCAGAAGATGCACAGGAAGCGAGCCACAAAATTTTTCGTTACGTCAGACTACACCATTATACCCGTAAATGCAGTCGAGTTGCGTCAAATACGGATTTAATAAATACGATGATTTTGTTATCAGATCCCGTAATATCAACCAATATTGTAAGAAAAACAAAAAAAACTTTAAGCGTTGATGCGAAAATATTGATTGATGAGATGGAAAATGTTGAAGTTTTTTATACCGATTAAATATTAAAAGACAAGTGCAATATTTTTTATTAATTTTATAGCATATGAAAATTGACACAGTGATGTGTGAGTGCGCCTGTGTAAATAAAATAGCAATTAATTTACAACGTAAAAGTTACATTGCTTTAGGCGTTATATTTGGTGTACATAAAAATCACGATGTATTCAAATATTTTTTAACAGTAATTAGTTTTTCGTCCAACACCTCATATAAACATTGCATGATTTCGATATCATTGATTTAACGATTTCTTTTATTTTTTTTATTTTTTTTGTATACATAAAATGTGTTACCATTTATATTTTAAGCAATAAATCACAAGAACAATGGTTTTTTAAATATTCGTTAAAAATATGAAAGCTATACGGCTTGTAGTTTTGAAATTATAGCGAAAATACTAAGCGCCAAAACGCGTGTCCTACCCGAATGTATGCGCGGCAGCCACTGTGCGCCGAGCCGCGGCTCGCGTCGCTCCCGTGCCGATGGTCGAGTAGTGCTTTGCACTAGCACTAGGGGTGGGCTATGTTAGCGACGCGCTCATACGTACCCAGTAAATTTATATACATAGTTTTACCTATCTATCTGTAGTTATAGATATCATAGGTTAATGTGCATTGTCACGCGCCCGCCGTTTGGCAGTCTGCATGCATCCGCTAACGGGGCCGCGCGCGGTATTAAATTGTACCACAAACGATATTTCGCCCTAATTTCTTAAGTCTCTAAATTATGTTTTTGTATGTGCTACATCGTGTTTTTGGACATTAAAAGTGTATCAGTACTCCGTGCTTTCACCGTCTTCAGTCATACTTTTCGTACAGACCAAAAATGATTGAGGACAATCCACAATTTTTAACATCGTAATCATTATTTTCATTTATTATATGAAAAGCATGGTCAACGACAGTACTTATTATATGTGTTTTCGGAAGAAGCGAATGGAAGTCAGAGGCTCGCAATTCCTTCACATGTGGTATAGAATTGAGTTTTGTAATGTAATAGTCTCTCGGTGTTACCTTATAATAATTAGGATCAGTCACTAATCCGTTGTGAAACACATCAATATTTGCATGACTACTGCAGTCAGACACTGCTGACTGATATGGTATTGGAGAATGAAGTGATACTATTTTGGATTTACAATATTCGCCTACATATTCACCCGAAAAATCATAATCTTTATCTAAATATTCTTTAGCACACGATTGGTGCACCCATTCTAGGCAAGTCTCACACTGAACCCACTTCGTTATTATTATTTCATAACTGGTGCCATGTCTGCAATATTTACAAATGTAGTGTGTATTTTGTAATGCTTCTATTTCGACATCACTTTCCACTGAAACCGTTTTCAAATGTCGACCATCGAAATGACTATGCACTGGTTTTCTCTTTTTCTGCCAAACTTCTTCATCTTGGTTAACTTTAACAGTTCTCGTAAAATTTTTCTTTGGTATCTTGTTAAGTATTTCTTTTGAAATAGCTTTAGTGTCGCGCATTAAATTTTTAATAAGTTGAGTGCATTTTAAATTATGCCGGCCTTTCAATATTGTTCGTTTTAGTTGCCCAAAATAATTTTCCACAGGGGAGTTGCTAACCCGCTTAATTTTTAATAAATTGCTCCACAGTGGTAAATACGGTATGTATTTGGTAACAAAATCCTCAAGTAATTTTAAATCATAAAATTTATTAAATTCAATCCCCTCTGAATCTAGAACTATCGATGATAGATTTGCCATGCATCTAATGTAAAAAGGACTCTTTGCATAGTTTGCACCGCCTCTACTTTTATCATCGTCAGGTTTCGGTGATGTAACGGATTGCATGTTTTCCAATAACTCGACGACATCTGGACATGTGTCACGTCACGGCAAAGGCTTACAAGACGATTGTAAGCATTTACAACATAGCGTGTATGGTATCGGGTATGGACTAAAATGTAAAGATTTGAGACAAAATCGTCGATAGTTTTCAAATCATTCATTAAAATGACACTGACTAAAAAGTCTTTTAAAATATTTTTTTCTGGTGAACCGCATTTATCAACGTCTTTACACAAGCATTTTACGAGATGAGCGCAACATAAAAATATGGGAGTATGAGGTCTTTCTTCTTCACTACCTTCTTCTAAGCTTTTATAGCATTTTTGTAAATAATTTGCTAGCGAACATTCGTTAAATGCTAAACAAACTGCGTTTATAAGGGCGAAACTAAAATCCGTCACAACGCCCGAAAACGCAGGCCAGCAGTTTCTATTGGCGCTGCAAACTTTAAAGTCATTCAGTAATTTAAAAATCATGTTAGTGTCGTGTTTTGATGAAACCATAGCTAGAATGGGAAATATTCTTTCTGATACAGGCGCCTGAATCACGCCAGAGTATAAATAGATCCTTTTTGATTTTTTATTATTATTTAGTGGTCTACAAACTCCACCGGTTGCATCAAAATGTAGTAATGGCCTATTGGCTATTTTCAATACTTTTGTCTGCTCTTCGCAAAACATCTTGAAGCATAACGGAAAACTCACTTCCTGTACGTAATTGGAGTGGTCTTTTTGAAATAAATATAAATCTAGTACATCATCCTTGGACCTGTCATTGTTAGCTAGTGCTTGTGATCGAATTTTTCGCATGACCGAATCAGATTTAATATTTCTAAGGTTATTGGTACTTTGTAGGTAATGATCGTTAATATTTATTAGACTCTCTTTTTTCAGAGTTAGTGGTTTTGTGTTAACAGACTTATTTTTAAATTTACAGATCTAGATATCTTCAAAAACCGTTCGGCCGATAACAATTTTTTAGTAACTGACTACACAGTGCACAGTTAGCGAGGTTAGTAAACTCTGAATGCGTTTTATGAAATCTCTTGATGTAGAGCTTCTCTTGATGTAAATTTGAAACCGTCTTATTGTGTACACGTGTGTCAAACTAAGCGATATCTTCAAAAACCGTTCGGCCGATAACTATTTTTCAGTCACTGACTACACAGTTAGCGAGGCTAGTGGACTTTGAATGCGTTTTGTGAAAGCTCTTTATGTAGAGCTTCTCCTGATGTAAATTTGAAACCGTCTTATTGTGTACACGTGTGTCAAATTAAGCGATATCTTCAAAAACCGTTCGGCCGATAACTATTCTTCAGTCACTGACTACCCAGTTAGCGAGGTTAGTCGACTCTGAATGCGTTTTGTGAAATCTCTTGATGTAGAGCTTCTCCTGATGTAAATTTGAAACCGTCTTATTGTGTACACGTGTGTCAAATTAAGCCATATCTTCAAAAACCGTTCGGCCGATAACTATTTTTCAGTCACTGACTACACAGTTAGCGAGGTTAGTCGACTCTGAATGCGTTTTGTGAAAGCTCTTGATGTAGAGCTTCTCCTGATGTAAATTTGAAACCGTCTTATTGTGTACACGTGTGTCAAAATAAGTCATATCTTCAAAAACCGTTCGGCCGATAAATATTTTTCAGTCACTGACTACACAGTTAAAGAGGTTACTGGACTCTGAAAGCTTTTTATGAAAGCTCGTGATTTAGAGCTTTTATTTTGTGAATTTGAAACCGTCTTATTGTATAAAAGTAGTTAGTTTTTTCGTGTCGTTGCTACGCGACGGCAGGACTGATTACATTATTTCTATTTTATGCAGGTGATCAAATATTTTGTAATACTTTATTATAAGAAGTAGGCTCTCTTATTTTCTTATTAATTCATATATTTAAGCCTTAATTTTTGAGCAAAAACGCTTTAAAAATGTTGACTCCTTAATTTGGTCGGGTTATCGCTCGCCGATAACTTTGGCCGCTAACTTCACACCGGTTACTTTAGCAGCCTCACAATCGCTGTTGTTGTAATGTAATCAATATCATTTTCTTGCCCGAGACACACTTCAATAATATCTTGAATAAATTGCTTAACTATTTCAAAGTTTTCAGCTTTTTTTATGAATATAATGCATTTGATATAAAAATATTTAATTTTGTCATTTACATTTTTTTTAAAACAAGACAGGTTATGTAGCGTTTTAACAAAATGACTTGTATCTAGCCTAATAAATGTATTTGGTATATCGGAAGCTTAATTGTCTATCTAAAACGGAAAACATTTTTTTTATATACATTTTTGTTGAATATATAAGTGTAAAAGCTTGAACACAGGCCGAGATCAATGCTGATGAATCGTCTGTTATGATTTCATGTGGAAAACTATCAACGGAACTCAACCATTTTTTCAACCATGTAGAAATTGTCAGTTGACTATGTGAATCTGTAACCATTTGGAAAATAGGTACAGATTTAAATGTTTTGTTGGCTGTGATAAGCCCTGCGTATAAAAACAATCGTTTTGTTGCTATGGTACCATTGGGAAGAATAAAATTTTTGAAAAAAGAACCTGTTGCGTCTATCGTTATAGTTACTCTTTCATTTTGCTTAACATAATTATTGTAATATTCAATTTGCTTATTTGTCCAATAATATAAACAAAAATCTGGATATATAGAAATATACCGGATCGTATGATTTTGACTTGGAATCAAAGCACTGCTTAACAATGATATGATGGGATTTACATCGCGCATTTGTCCTATATTAGCTTCGTGCTTAATTTTTCGGAGTGCTGGAATGCTTGGAAGTATGGCACAGCTACTATTAGGCTTATGATCAGAAGAAAATAATTGGGAAGCCAAATTCTGGTGAACCATTATAGCAGGATTATGAAGTAATAATTTGCTTATTTGTTGGCGTCTATATGGCGTTAATTTAGTTTTTTTTTTGGATTATATACAAAAGATTTCTTATAATGATTTATTGTACATACTCATTGGATAAAATTATGTGCCTTTTTAGCAGTTTTAATTTTAATTATAGCTTGACACTGTGAACATTTACCTTTTAAATCAAATAATTCGTCGTAAATATTTTCTATTCTTAAAGTCCATGTGCAAGGTAATTTCGAATTAACCCATATTTTCTCTTTCATTAAATTACTCCATTTGTATTTAGGTAAGGTTTTATACTGTCGGTACGTAGAAGTACCAGGCCTTTTTTTATAACAATACAATGGTTGAATTTTTTTCCATTCCTTTATATCCAAATCAAACGAGAAAGATTTTTCTTGATCACTCAATGTAAACACGTCTTCATTTACACTTGAAAGCGGCTCAGAATCATCAGAACTCGATGATGTTGTTTTAATTTTGGGCGCATCGTCATCGACGTTTGTCTTGAAAATTTTATTTCGATGAGGTCGTAATGTCAAATACAAAGCCATTGGCGTCATTTTATAATCAATTTCTTCTGACAAACGGGTAAAAATTGGATCATTACCTATAACGAATTGATCGAGTGTCTAAATCCTCAGCGTATTTGCGAAATAAAGCTGCTTGTTCTTCATAACTCACTTTTGGTTTTCGACCCATAGCAATCGTACCACTGCAAAGGAACGTTATTATGAAAAACCGGCCAAGTAAAACCTTAAACAATTTAATATTATTTTGTTATAACTTACGTGATCAACAGGAAAATTATCACCAAATTCATTGAAAGCATACTACTAACGTATCTTTTATAAATTTCTATGCAACTGAACTACTAGAAGTTATAATAAACTCCAATCCGATCAATGTTAAATGACAATTTGACAAAACACAAAATTAGCGCGTTTATTTGATTGATAATGTTCACTTTTTTTATTGTTAATGAGGGTATTTAGAAATCAGAAATCCACCAGCAGGCAGCAGGGTGGCGAAAGGTCTATTTGGCAGATTGGTAATTGAGCCAAAAAAATCAGTGACTTCATATTTTTTTTAATCGACTTCCAAAAGAAGGACGGTTTTCATTTCGTCTGTATGAAGTCGGGCCAGCTAAGGAGCTCAGCATAGCCAGCTTTGCGTGGCAGGCACCAACATAAATTGATGTACCTACACATAATAAAGAAAGAAAGAAGAAAAGGAAAGAAAGGAAAGAAAGAAGAAGAGGAGGTAATAAAGAAAGCCCTCAATCGCAAATTTATGTCCCTCGCTTGCAGCTCGGGCCGCCAACTTCTGCGATCTCGGCCTTTCTTTGTATTACCACCCTAGTTATGTAATGAACTATAAAACACTGACTTCGTTTTATTTAAAATATTGAAATTAATGAGATGTTTGCGGCCCGAGCTGCAAGCGAGGGACATAAATATGCGATCGAGGGCTTTCTTTATTACCTCCCGTCCCCTTTACGTGCGTGCATTCTATGTGCCTGTAGAATAGTACAATTTGAGCACATTTGTTTTGTATTTGACCATTAAACTAACCATAAATATAGTGTGGTCGTGCCAGGCATCTATCCAGCACAACCACGATCTCGTACATTTTTTAATGTGATAACCTACATAAAAGTACTAATTATTTGGTGAATTTGTATCGCAAAAGAAATGATAAAATCGTCCGTGGTCGTGCTGTATATAGTACCACACGTTATATCTAAGGTTGATTAGCCAAGATACTTGTGTCAAACTTAAAAATAAAAAATAATAAACGTCAACAAACAGTTATTATTTTTATTTACTTATTATGTTATTCGTAGATGAATATTTATTTTCTTTAGGAAATAGTAGGTACTAAGTTCAAATCAACGCCTCATTTCAAAAAGCACAAATAATTTATTTGAAATAAGTATGTATGTTATATTATACAGGGCTATTTTATTTTTAGTGCACAAACTTTGCGAATGTGATGGTTATCGAAATTAAAAATACCCGTGTTTTTTTGTTTAACCCGGTTTAGTAGAAAAAAACAAAAATAACTGCATCTGAATTTATTCATTAAAAATGTTTGGTTTGTGCTGACCATACCTGTCACACAAACACGCGGGCAGTTACAGCGTTACGTGAAACTAATTTTTCCTTCATACTTAAATGGGCTTAGGACCATCAAAATAAAACATTAATAACAAAACAATTAGGCTCATGAGGTATGGTGATTTGAAAACCGGTAATTTCATTTAGGCGTATTTAAAAAATTGGAATCAGCTTTTTAGAATCATTCACAATCAAAACCTAACCTAGCCTAATTACTGTAGTCCTTTTTCTCAACACTAATCGACATACTTAAGCAAATGTTCAAAATGATTACCTTCTTGTTCTAAACAAAGTCTCGTACGTTTTTGAATGTTTTTTTCGAGTCGTCCTAGTACAGTCCGGTAGTTCTCACTTTTGAGTTCATCAAACGCACGCACAATTTTATTTTTGAGGTCCTCAACACTTTCACTTCGTAAAACTCTCTGTTGGTGTACATTTTCACTAATTATCGATCGCGATCGCAGAGGGTGAGCGCGTAACGTCGCGAGCGCGGGAACGACACACATGCGCACACCTTGAGAGCACGGCGCAGACTGAACGGACGGGTTAGGTTAGAGCGAGTCGCAGCGCACGCGCAGGCGCACAGGAAGGTAGTCGCGCGGTAGGTACGATCAGCACAGCAAGTTTTATTCAAGTTTACGGGATGTTAAAAATAAGAGATAAAATATGCAAAAAAAAAAAAATTTTTTATATTTTTTTCGGGATCTATTAACGATACCTAATACGTTTTGAAAGTTTGTGCACTCAATAGAAAGTAGCGCTGTATAACATTCTTATTATTAGTGCTTTTTTGAATAAGAATTGATTTGAACCACCTACCTACTTACTCATGTAATTATTAGTTCAAATAGAGACTGAATGATCAACATGTGATTTAAAAATAAAGCCTAACTGATTATGATTAACAATTTTTTTCTTCTCACGTAAACACGACCTTATATGGAAGTTTCGGTTTCGGCCGTAAAAACTAGTTTCGGTCGGATACTAATTATTTTTATTTACTTATCCTACAAAATCCTAATTTGTGGTCACCTGGACCGTAGTATTTCTTCGCAGGCGTTTGATTATTATTTTATGCAAAACGGTACATTTGTTTATACTTTTCGGTGGAGCAATATAGTTAGTAATTTTTTTTTACTAACGAATAGACTATAGCAATTGTCTATTTAACAGCCAAATGATACGTAAATTGATTTTTTCTATGACAAACGTTTCAATTGAGGGTCCACCTTTAATCGATTGTAACTTTTTAGTGCCGACTTTTACAAATTAGTGGTTGAATTTACAATCGTTTGAGAACTTTTACTAAAGACTGACACATTCAAAAGCTCGAAATTCCAAGTGAACCTTGAATTTGAACGCACATAGCGTTTCGATTGAGGGTCCACCTTTAATCGATTGTAACTTTTGAGTGCCGACTTTTACAAATTAGTGGTTGAATTTACAATCGTTTGAGAACTTTTACTAAAGACTGACACATTCAAAAGCTCGAAATTCCAACGTGAACCTTGAATTTGAACGCACATAGCGATTCGATTGAGGGTCCACCTTTAATCGATTGTAACTTTTGAGTGCCGACTGTTACAAATTAGTGGTTGCATTTACAATCGTTTGAAAACTTTTACTAAAGACAGACACATTCAAAAGCTCGAAATTCCAACGTGAACCTTGAATTTGAACGCACATAGCGTTTCGATTGAGGGTCCACCTTTAATCGATTGTAACTTTTGAGTGCCGACTTTTACAAATTAGCGGTTGAATTTACAATCGTTTGAGAACTTTTACTAAAGACTGACACATTCAAAAGCTCGAAATTCCAACGTGAACCTTGAATTTGAACGCACATAGCGTTTCGATTGAGGGTCCACCTTTAATCGACTGTAACTTTTGAGTGCCGACTTTTACAAATTTTTGGTTGAATTTACAATCGTTTGAGAACTTTTACTAAAGACTGACACATTCAAAAGTTCGAAATTCCAACATGGACCCTCAATGGGAACGCACATGACTTTAAAAGTTCGTCACAAAGATGTAATGCTTTAGCCACGCTCATACTCAGCAACTGTGTTGCAAGCTTTACTTTCATTATCTGCTGTCTGAAATATATATGACAAGGTGTTAACTTGTTTCCAAACCTGAGACCTTCATTTTGTTGAAGCTTATTTAGATTTATTAATAGCTGCCATTTTATTTGTTTGTAATTTTCATCAAACAACAATATTTTCTTCTCAAAGGTGTTCCTAATAAGTTTTATAACATGACATGATGGGTCTAAAAAAATGCAAACTCTTTCTCCCGTTGATGGATGTGGAAAGAAAGTCTCCATGTTATCTACATTCGATAATCTCGGCTTTCTTTGTATTACCACCCTAGTTGTGTAATGTACTAATTTACTTTCCTATACTGACTGAGATTATTAATATTACATTATTTATGTGATTGTGTGTAAACTTTGTATATTAATTATATTCTCATTTAATACATTGGTCTCGCCACTCCTCGCATCTCTAGTACATAGAGGTGGAGGATGGACATCATTATATACCTAGCTATTGTTTATATATTACATTATTATATATTTAAAATTTTCATGCTACTGTTTAAAATAATTATATTACACATTTATTTGCTCGTTAAAGCATTTTTAATTTGGCCTTTATTTATTTATGGGTTAGTAAAAAGGGGGGGGGGTAAGGGTTAGACGGCCGTTGCCCCGTTCGCCCTGGCTGCCATTCTTACAACCCCTTCCGCGAACTCCAAGAAGGCCGACCTAGTTGTCTCGCCCTCGAGCAAGGTCCGCAGATTTCCCTTCTCCACCGGCATGTTTGTATATTGCTCGAGGTCCAGTCTTTTCCGGCCAAAACGGGGGCATTCCGTGAGGAGGTGTACGACCGTTTCCTCGGACCCGTCGTCGCATGGGCAGGCAGGGGAGTCAGCGAGCCTAAATCTATAAAGATATTGCCTAAAGCCGCCGTGCCCCGTAAGCAGCTGAGCTATGGTGTTCCGGTTTCCTATTTTCGCCATCACTCTTTTTGCGGTCCGGACGTCGCTGAAAAAGATCTTGGTGACAGAGGCGGTCTCTAACGCGTCAACCCGGTTCTGGCACCTTTGCAGCGTGATTGTCCTAAGCGTCTTTTTCGCAAAAGAGATTGGGAACCTGTCATAGGTCGGCGCTTTTTTGCTCTTGAGTGCCGCGGCTTTCGCAAGCTCGTCCGCTCTCTCGTTTCCCAGCAGTCCTGTGTGCGCTTTAATCCAGGACCGTCGAATTGGGTTTCCTCTGGCCTCTGCGGCTTCGAGATTCTCCCTTATTTCAACTGCCACTGGATTTAGGGTGTTTTTGTCCTGTGTGCGCTTTAATCCAGGACAGTCGAATTGGGTTTCCTCTGGCCTCTGCGGCTTCGAGATTCTCCCTTATTTCAACTGCCACTGGATTTAGGGTGTTTTGGTCGCATACCGCCTGGAGGGAGGATCTGGAGTCGCTGTAGATGCGAGTTGCTTCGCGCTTTTTGAGGGCCATGGTGGTCGCTTTGTGGAGCGCCGTCATCTCCGCCTGGAATACCGTACAGTGGTTTCCCAGGCGGAAGCTGACGTGGCTCTTCTCCGCGTCATCCCTCCAGATCGAGACCGCCGCTCCGACCTTTCCCTCGATTTTGCTCCCGTCTGTATAGAAGCTGATGCCGGCGTCAATGATGGCTTCTTCTTCCGTGGTAACTAGGTCGAAGTGGTAGCGTTTGCGTTTTGCTGGGTGGGGGAGGGTGGCTGGATGTACCCTATGTTTGCAGTTTTCGTCCAGGGACATCCGGTAGCTGCTTTCCTCTCTTTATTAGGTAGAGCTCCTTCTGTTCCTGTAGCCTGAGATCTAGGGGGATTACCTGCGCAAGAAGCGCGCTCGCGACCAGAGATGTCGTTCTGTGGGCCTTGGAGATTTTTACGGAGAAACTCCTTGTGATTCGGTCCAGTCGCTTGGTCACGTGGACCCTCTCCGCCGCGTCCCCCCATGCTCCCGCCGCGTAAAGCACCGTGGGTTCCACCACCGTATAATAGATGGTGCGCAGAATCTCTGGGTTCAGGCCCCACCTGGTTTTTGCCATACGTGCTACCGCTTTGTAGAACTTTAGGGCCTTTCTGGTGACGTTATCCAGGTGTAGGCCAAATCCCAGGGACCTGTCGATGGTGAGGCCCAAAAGCTTTACGCTTTCCAATAGGACGACCTCTGTGTTGAGCATGCGGAAGGACGGAAGTTCGTACTTATGTTTCTTGGTTATGATAACCGCTTGGGTCTTGTGGGCGGCGAACTTCAGTTTATTTTCCTCGCCCCATTTGGCTACCGTAACCAGAGCTGTGTTGACTATGTCATTCAGTTCTTCCGTCCTCCGCGCACTCGCAATAACGACGATGTCATCGGCGAAGGCTGGGCCCTTCCTTCCTCTCCCTCCATCAGTAGAGGGTTCATCTGGAGGTTCCACAAAAGCGGGCCCCCTATAGATCCCTGGATGCAACCTCTCTCTGTGGGTACCTCTACTTTTTCTCCCAGGTAATTTAGGGTGATCGCCCTGTTTGACAGGTAGTTGCCGACAATTCTGACCAGCCATTCATCTGGGCAGTGGGTTCTGAGCTGCCTCAGGATTGCCGGCCACCAGGCCCCGTCAAACGCTCCCTCGATGTCAAGCGACACCAGGGCGACTATTTCCTTGGCCTTTATTCCTGCCTTTACCTGAGTGATAACATCATAAAGGGCATCTTCCGTGCTTCTTTGTGCTGTAAATCCGTACTATCTCGGACTCATCGCTCCCCGTCTGGAGAGTTCCCAGGTGATCCTGTTGAAGATTAACTTCTCCAGGATCTTTCCTAGGACAGGGAGGAGTCCGATTGGGCGGTACGATTTCGGGGCCGTGTAATCAGTCTTCCCTGGCTTGGGGATTATGCGAATCCACGCAGCTGTCCAGATTGTTGGGAAGTATGACGTCTTAAGGCATTGGTTGTATAGAGCCAGGATGATTGGGCTGGTAAGTAGGGCCCTTTCTGCTATGTCAGAAGTTATCCCGTCCGGTCCTGGCGCCTTGTTAGGGTTCATCGAGTGCAGTACGCTCTCCGCCTCCTCATTTGTGAATGGAACAAATTGGTCGGGAGGGAGCGGGGTTCCCATTGACTCTCTTATTTCATCGGCCTCCCGTCTGACCGCTCTGTGTACAGCTGTGTCCATTGCCGGGTCATCTTTTGGGAAAAAGATTTTAGCCAGCAGCTGGGCCGACTCCTTAGGGTTAAGTGCGCAGCCGTCGCCTTCTGGTGATTTAAGTAGGCATTCTAACGGAGAGTCCGCCGCTGCGCACTTTTTAAGGACTCGGTAGGAGGTTTGCCAGAGGTCCTCTCTCTCGTGTTTTGTGCAGAACTCCTTCCAGCTGCTGGTTATTGTAGCTTCTATTTTCTCCTTGTATAAGTCTCTTTCGTCGGCATATTCCTTATACACGTAAGGTTTGCGGGCCAGTTTGCGGTTGAGATTCGCCTTCTCAGGGTCTTTACCTTTTGTTTTTGCTCCTCGAGCTCCCTAGTCCACCAAGTCGTCCTACTTGGTTTCCTGGCAGCGGGGAGGGTCGGAATGGTATTTACGCAGGCGTCTTGGATTGCCTCTGTGACTTGTAGTGTGGCTTCCTCAAGTTCTTCTGTGTTCGTGATCGATTCTATCTTCTCCTTTGTTAGTTGTTTATGCTGGAGCTGTTCCCCTAGTGTCTTTGTAAATTTACTCCAATCCGTTTTTTTTGTATTATAGGTCTTGGTGCCTCTTGCTACGTGTGGTGGCCCCCTTTTTTCTTTAAGCATTGTGAAGATTATTCTTCTGTGGTCCGTTAGGCCCGTATCTTCCGTCTTTACGTGCCAGTTTGTCAATTTGTCGAGCCACTGATTGGAGCAGATGGTAACGTCCACTATGCTAGAGTATAGTTTCCCTGCCCTGTGTGTGTAGAAGGTTGGTGTGGAGCCTTTGTTCAGGAAATTGAGATCGCTTCCCGCACACAGGTCTGCTAGGGCTGCTCCTCGTTCGTCTTCCTCTCTGCATCCCCACCAGTGGCTCGACGCGTTGACGTCTCCTCCGGCTATGAGGCCCGCATCACCTGCAGCGCTAGCCAGCGCTTGTAGTTTAAGCAGGTATGGCTCTATTTGCTGGTTACCCTCGAAGTATAAGCTTGCTGCCTGGAAGCTAGTTCTGCCGATCTCCACTTTGGCGGCTGCCATATTTTTCGTAAGATATTTTTGGTCCACTATAATATTTGCGTTGGGGTCGAGTACTACTATTGCGGCCTTTACCGGCCCGTCCCCCACCGTCTGCTGGACCACTCGATGGGTGGTCGTAAGGTGATTCTTTGCGCCCACGTACGGTTCTTGCAGCAATGCGCCAGAGACTCCGCTGGCCTCGGCTTCCCTAAGGAACTCTTTTGTTGCAGCGAAGCCTCTGCCTAGGTTTACTTGCATGAAGTTCACTTTTTGATTGTTCGTTATGGGGTCGTTTGGGGTGCCTTCAGCAATATTTGACCTGTGACCTTGTTAGGCGGTCCCATTTTTGCCACTCCAAGCATTCGCTGCTGTACGCCGCATGTTCCGCTTCTTCCTTTGTTTTCCCTAATCTGAAGCAGTTTGTGCACTGGGGTGGGGACTTCTTTGCCGGGCACTCTCTCGTGTCATGGGTGCCTCCGCAGTATCCACATGTTATTGGGTGGGTGCAGTCCTTTGCAAAGTGACCGAATCTGAGGCAGGCAAAGCACTGGATCAGCGGCGTCTGGGCCCTATTTAATAAACAATACAAGTTACAAATTGTAAATTGTAGATTACAGGCTACAATTTTACAAATTTATGTTTAATAAATATTACAAGTTAAAAATTTGTAATGGTGGAAAACCTACATAATTGTAGTATTGTAACTACAATTTTACAAATATCTGTTTAATAAACATTTTCATTGTACAGGTGACAATTCACATATTTGTAGGGAAAACTGCTTTATTAAACACACGATTGTAATTACAAGTTTAGATATTATGTAAATTGTAGTACAATTCCGACAGGTGGGCTCATGGTGTGTCAAAACTTGAATAGCGTGTCCTACAACCTAAACAATAATAAATAAATAATATTAAACATGGTTTTAACAACAAGTAGTGAGAGTAGTGATGGTAGCTTGTTGATTTTCATATCATATGACTTATAGTTTTTCGACTGAATAACATGTCTTTATTCTATTATACTAGAAATAGAATGTAATTTTGTTCAAACGTCAAATAATGTATGTGCTAGAACACAGTAGGTATATTAGGTCTTATATAAAATAGATACTTCCGATGTGCTCAGCAATGCAAGCAGGCGTGCCAACATTTGGGCGCAATTCAGTAATTATATATTTAACAATTACAATATTATTTAATAACATAAAATGTTCATCCAAAAATAATTAACATTACGTGAAGACAATACAAGACAAAAAAATTAGAATTATAAAGTCATAAAATAATAATAAAAAAAAATTTTGGATAATAAAATTGAGATGTCAGTTACGTTACGTTGTTGTTGTTGTTATCCATGACTTTACTAATAAACCAAACCAACAAGAAAGTACTCCGTGTAACACTAAAATGCTAAACTGAAGAGTAAGAAATCTACCTTTTTTATTAAGAACTTACACCAAACACTTACATTTTATGTAAATTGTACCCTACAATTACTTTTTTGTTAAGTACAATATTGTCATCAAAATCTACGGGCATTTTCTACATGTGTAAACTTTTATTAAACAGTACTTGTAATTGCGATAATTGTGAGTTATAAATACGTAAATTTCTTACATATTTGTAAGGTTTATTAGACATCACTTGTAGTACAATTTGACAAATCTGTTACTTTTCTACAAAATTGTAGGATTGTAACGTTTATTAAATAGGGCCCTGGTCGTAGGCTGGGACAACCTGGTATCCCAGCCTGACCTTTTGGTCCTTTACCGCTGACCATATACCTGCCTCTACCTCCAAGATGACGTTGGTCACTTCAGGTATTCGGCCCCTCGTCCTGCGAAGGACTTTTATTCCGGTGCCTGGGTCCTCCAATCCGCGGAATATAGCGGCGTTCTGCTTTACCAGTGCTCGTGGAATGTCGGCGTCAGTGAGATCCCTTGCTACTCCCACCAGTCTCAGTTGTGGTTTCCTGAGGGATCTCGTCGCCACCGACAGGCCCGGGCACTTTTCCGCGATCGCTGTGCGGAGGAGTTCCCTCTCCTCTTCTGTGGCCACACCTATTGCTGCTTTTTGTTTTCGCAGGCCCCTGATGTAGTTTACTCCCACCCCTAGCTCCGCCACGTCCACCCTCTCCTTCACCATAGAGACAATAGTCGCACTTGTATGGCGCGGGTCTATTGACTCTATGGTGAGGGGATACTGTGGTTGCGGAACCGGTTGGGGGGTGTTATTCGTTTGGTCTTGGTAGGGCTCCCTGTTCGTATTTGTTTTTGTTGCCTGTGTGCTAGTTTGCCGGCTTCTTTTTCTCCTTGACGTTACTCTCGTCCATTCCTCCTCTGCAGGGGCTCCGGGGTGCTGGTCTTGGCGACGACTTCCGACCTCCGACAGCTCTTCGAGGAGGGTGGCGGCCATTGGTTGCATGGCCGCAGTGGCTATCATCTCCTCCCTGACCTCCAAGAGGCCATCCGTCATCGCCTTACGAAGTTTTCTAGTCTCGGTCCTCAGAGTCTCCTCGACCTTCCCCATGAGTTCCGGGACGTCCCGTTCGGGACCCCTGTAGGTTTGGAGAGTCGAGGATAGTCCCCTGAGGTCCTCTTCTACTCCCCGGAGCCCGCTTAATAGTTCCGCGTCTCTCTCTGCTGTTTCCTTTGCAGAGCCTTCCAGTCCGGCCAGCCTCGCCCCGATGGCTGAGTTCGCGTCGCTTCCCTTTTGAAACGCTTCAAGGAGCTTCCTCACCCCTCTCCGAAAGATCCGGCATGTTTCCTGGAGAGTTCCTTCAGGGTCTCTTCTATGTTTCCTAGCTGGGCGGTTTTTATGTCTCTATTTGACTGGGCGGGGGGAGCACCAGGTCCCTTGTTGATTCCCGTTTTTACATGCTCCAGCTGGTCGCAGATATCGGTGGTCATTATTCTTCGGTGGGCCGCCAGCTCCTTCTTTATCTCGTCCAGTACTTCTCGATTTGCTGCGGTTTCCTTTTTCGAGTTCTCCATAATGACCTGGAGAGCCCTGGTATGGAAGCGCTCCATGTTTGTGGCCCTCTTCTCTTGCAGCAATCTCTCCCTGTTGAGTTCTACGAGGTGGCGGGTTCGGGAGTCCGCCAGCCTCAGGACCATCTCGTAGAGTGCATGGAGCGCCTCCACTACCGTCTCCTTGACCGTCGTTTTCAGATTTCCAGAGCCCTCTAGGGCCTCCTTGGCCACTTGGAGTGTGTGATTTGCTCTCTGTGGCAGCTCGCTGAGGAGCCCTCCTCCTCCGCCCGTATACATGGAGCGGTCTTCTAGGGTGCCAGAGAGAGCTCCCGCCTCCGAGGCCGTTTCCCAGTCCGGCTGTTCTGACTGGTCTTCTGTTACTTTCGTCCGCTCTGCCAGTTCCACTGCAGTGGCCTCCCGGATCTGGGTTCTTATTCGTAGCAGAGCGGACTCCGACCGGGTGGCAGAAGTCTCCCTCTGTCGGGGGGTCTCAATTCTATTGGGTGTAGAGATAGCCGATGGCAGAATGGGGGCCGTTCGGGCCCCTGAGCGCCCTTGGGTAGGGCAAAACAACAGATCCTGTGTTGCAGGACCCAAAGCCTCCCCTTCTTGCGGCGACTGTGGCAGGTCTACAAAAGTGATCTCTTCCATGGGCGGGGGGGAGTCCCTCATGGGCATCCCGAGTTCGGTGGGGTCTCTTTGGGACTGTACTGTATCCTGGCCCTCCGCCCCGGTGGAAGAGGGCTTCTCTAGTGTTTGGGTGGGTGACGATTTAGATTTCGGGATTTTAACTACCAGGGGCGGCTTCCCTGTTGGTTTGCTCACTGCCTTAACTCGCACGCCCTTCTCCTTTTGGCTTGGTGGCGGCATATTTTTGTGTTATATTTATATGACCTGTTACTTAAAATTAAGGTAAAATACAGTTGTTGTGTAGTGTGTAGTGATTATGCTACCTCTGTAAAGAGGAGGTAACGCTCGTTTCAACGGCGTGTCGCACGTCTCGATCCGACGTTCCGTTCCGGAGTTACGGCTCCTCGAAGTTTGGATTTGACAGCTGTCAAGATGCCAATATGGCGGCGGTCGAGTTTTCTTTGCCCCGTAACTTCCGTTCCAGACGTCGTAGAAAGCCGGGATTTGTGTCCTTGTACTCACCGCGCCTTCTTCTTCCTCAGACCGTCGAGACACGCCTTGAATTCTTTCGCCACCAGGGGGCGCTGTTTGCCGTCTGGGTCGACAGCCAAGGTTTTGCCGAGTTCAACGACGTGTCGCACGTCTCCGTCCGATCCTCCGTTCGGGAGCCACGAGGGTCAAAAGATGGCCTTTGACAGCTGTCAAAAATCTAATATGGCTGCCGCTGATTTTCAACGCCTCGTAACTCCGGTCTCCGTTATCGCAGAAGGGCGAGAGACGGCTCGTTGAGCTCGGGCGGAGGTCCTCTGTTGGGTCTGCGCAGAATCTCGGCCCAAAAATCGGGGTGCTCCGATGCGTGTTTGACCCGCTAGGATCGATTGCCCAGGTCAGGGCGAGTTCAGGGAGGTGTCGCACGCGTTCCTGCGGCTTGAGGGGCCCGAACTGTGGCCCTTGGAAGTTCAACTTTGACAGTTCGGAACTGTCACTGTCAAACTTTGAGTGCGAGTTGCTCCCGAACCTGATGTCCCAGCGAGACCGGACTTTCTTCTGCGTGCTCAGGGTGACTTTCCAGGCAGGGTTACATTGTTTATTTCGAATTCTATTTTTTCGAAAACTTGTCCGATTTTTTTCCGATTTTCGCGGATTTGACCTGCCCTGCCATTCCAGCACCCCCAACACTCCCCAGAAGAGCCCAAAGTTGGTACCAATTGGCGCAGCGGGCGCCGAGATACGCAAGACCAAAAAATCCAAGATGGCGTCCGCGCCAAACTTAAAACTAAGATTGCGGGTCAACCGCTAGTCGCAGCGAGCTCGGACTTTCTTCTAGGGTCAAAAAGGGGACCCTAGGAATCCAATTCTATTGCTTCCAAGCGTGCGACTTTCACTAACACGAAATGCCCAGGGGTTCAAAAGGACGGGCCCACCGACCCTAGCATAGAAAATCCCGACGCAAAACGACGTAAATAAACGACGCTCCTAGGCCGAGTTCTGTTGGTTGGAACAGGTGTTCGGGAGTTGAGCTGGTTTCCAAGATGGTCAGGATCGACGGAACTCGGCTATTTCTATAGCTATCGACCTGGTAAAAGTTTCCAGGTGTTGTGCGGGGTAGGGCACTGCGTGTGCGAGCCCGTCTAGATTTTTAAATATACAGAATTATTAATAATTTGGAAAAACAAACAACAGGTTACAGATTGGTCAATTTTAAAGCTAGAACAAAAATAAAAACGGCAATAGGGTCACAAAACAAAGGTCCTTAATTCTATATAGCAGCTTAGTTTCTAAGAGTGTTCCTTCACTGGGCACGTGTTTTTCAAAAATTTTTATCTCGAAAACTATAAGCGTCGCGAAGCTGAAATTTTTAGGGTATGTAGGGTCTATAGAGTTCTTTATAACAAAATTTTAAAAAGTCTATGTCGTCGATCGCGTTTCCGAGATATTAAGTCTTGGATTAAAATACACTCACTGGGATACAAAATACACTTTACATCCCAGTAAAGAGTTCCCTTGGGACAGTAAAAGGAACAACGCGGGCAAAAGCTAGTAAAGAATATTTTTAATAATGGATGGCCATGCTTTAAAAGTTTTTTTTTTTCATTTCGTCTGTTGAAATTTTTAAACTGTCGTCAATTTGGGTTTAATAAAAAAATAACGGCTCTTTTTTGTTTCAGTTAGAGGTCGTTTCAACTAATCATGACACAGATCCACCATCATCATCCACTGCCGTGCCGGTTGAATTTAATATAGAATATATCGAGGAGATTCAAGCAAGTTCACCAATAACATCTCATATCTTATCAAATAATACTACGCCTGTAGTACAAGATTCAGTAAGTTTTGATACTCAACCAACATGATCAACAAACTGTTTGCGAACCAGAAACAAATATTAGACAACCAAGCGACTATTGTAAGTCAAATTCTTCAAAATCAACAACAGGAACTGGACAAAAACTCGGTAATCATAGCCCAAATTCAATCTCTAATCAACGTTCAAAATAATTTGATTCAAAAGGTGTCTGCTTTGTCTGTGCAACTGGAAGACGCCGTATCTCAAATTATTTCACCACTTAGTGAAGACGTGCTTACTTTGAGAGACAGCAAAAGCAGTGTTGAAAATATTCCAATAAATGTAAAGCCGATTGACTCCGCTGAGGATCTAGACAAAATAGAAAAGCAGTTGTCGGTCCCAAAAAATAGAGACCACATTAAAAACGTATACTCTGTACTATGTTCTGGAGGTAAAGCTATAGATTGTGCTTATTTGCTTGTTGATGTTATGTTTACAAGAAAATTTCTTTGTGAGTGCTCATGGGGTGGGGATAGCAGAAGTGAAGACACGAAATTACCTTTAAAGGGCTATAAACATGTTTTGTCATTTTTCTGGAGTATGGTACACTCTTGGGATAAGACATATTCATTGAAAGATAACGAAATGTTTTTCAAAACGATTTTGAAAAACGCCAAAAAAAGAAAAATAGCAAAACTTGAAAGAGCTTCAACGTCAAGACAACGTACGAAACCCAAAAATAATTCGAAACGTATGAAGGTTACTGAAGAAAATGCGACAGATGCAGCTAATGATAATGATGAAACAGAGAATAAAATAAATGCAGCTAATGATAATGATGAAACAGAGAATAAGATAAATTCAGCTAATGATAATGATGAAACAGAGAATAAGATAAATGCAGCTAATGATAATGGTGAAACAGAGAATAAGATAAATTCAGCTAATGATAATGATGAAACAGAGAATAAGATTATAACGACCCACGGCGAGTGGGCGCAGCGTCACAGCGGGACGTCACCGCATCGCGTCATCGGAGCGCGGACGCAGCCACCGGCGAGGCAGCGGCGTTCGCCCCGCGCCTTGCCGCACCCCCGCGTCGCTATATAAGGCCCCGCGCACTTGCTCAAGCAGGCAGTGTCTTGTCATTACTCCAGTGGGCTAGTCGCATCTGCGGCCTCGTTCACGAGTAATCACAATACTCAGCTATTAAGGACCGTAGGACTGTTCCGGGAGCGGCGTGGGCATACCGCGTCTCCTCAGCTCTGGAAGAGTCTTCCCGTCTTACCGCGAACTCCGTAGTGTTCGGTCTAGCATCTAGACTTGGGGGACAAGCATTGGTTACCCGGAGCGGCGTGGGCATACCGCGTCTTTCAGCTCCTTGGGTCGCTAAAGCTTGCTACCTAAAGTCGGGATCTCTTCAAGGAGCGGCGTGGGCTTACCGCGTCTCGAGCTCAGAAGGGAGTCCCTTATCCTGTGTCCTGAGCGGTTTGGGCATACCGCATCGGCTTGGGGGCAGGATAAAACCGCCGATACCTAGACCAAACCCTGCGCCGTCACATTATAGACCGCTAAAACGCTACGGGAGCGATTTATCCCGCCTGGCCTACGCGCGTACCCCGATAGAATCCTACCTAGGGCGATCCTCGTCTAGGACGCCTAGATCCCGTCCGCGTTACGAAAAGTGAAACCGTTGCATTACATTTAGTTATAAATAAATAGGCATAAAAGCCCTTCATTCTGTATTTTAACCACTGGTTTAAATTATCGCCTTCCCTGATCCCCTTAGACTGAGCTTGGCAAGGAAACCCTCCAGGAACCCGTCAGGATCGAGGGAAATGGACCAGTAGCTGTCCCGCTACGTCACATTTGGCGCCCAACGAAAAACTCACATAGGAGTCGTCTAGCTCGGGATAAAATCAGGAAGACGATAACACGTCACATTTGGCGCCCAACGAAAAACTCACATAGGAGTCGTCTAGCTCGGGATAAAATCAGGAAGACGATAACACGTCACATTTAAACGCGTTGAATAAAAGATAATTTTAACTTGGTCATAAAACAGCATACAATTTAGAATCACAAGTAAAAACGCCCTATATAAATAACCACTAAGCTTTTGAGAGCCCCCAGGAACCTGCTAATGCCCACCGCCTGGATTTACCGCCTGAAAAAGCCTGAATTAATGAAGGAAGCCGAAGAAAGCGGTTTGCCGACCGAAAATCTGAACGTGGAGCAGATAAGGAGGTTAGTAGCCGAAAATATCAAGGAGACGGAGGAATTACAGACCCCACCGAAAGACAACACCGCCAGGACAAGGATGTCGGACACCGAGCAGGAGAGGAGGCCGAAGGAGGTGTCAAAATTAATAAAGGAGTGGAATTTGTCATTTAGAGGCGCCGACAACGCGATCGAGTTCATCGAAAGACTAGAAGAACTCATCGAGGCGAGCGACATCGACCACGACGAGATATTACGAGCCCTGCCGAGGATACTGCAAGGAAAACCGTTAATGTGGTACAGGAATAACGCCGGATCCTGCAGGACATGGGACATGTTCCTACAATTGTTTAAACTCTATTACTTTCTACGAGGAAGACTTAATCGTGCAAATAGTGACAAGAAAGCAGAGATGGCGGGAAAAGTTCACGGATTACGTAACCGATCTGCAGACGTTGATGCGCCGATATGCCAAGCTGTCAGAGGCGGAGCAGCTGCATCGCATCCACGAAAACATGTCGAGAAGTTATAAGCTGTACATCCAAAAACAGGACTATAACGATCTCACCGGCTTACTGAAGTTAACCTCAGAGTATGAAAACATAACAGGAACACAGGATGGCGGCCAATACTCACGAAGCACACAGGAGCCAGAAGGAATAGCTCCGCGGCGCTCGGAAAACTTCGGACATGCGCGGGAACGAAGTTTTTATCCGAAACCGGGACCCAGTGAAGGTAAGCGAAGGGAGACCGAAAAATATACCACGAAAAGAGAGTCCGTAGGATCAGTAAATGAAGAAGCGAGAGAAGATAATCGTATATACACCGAGCTGTACATAATGGGGGATAAATATCAAGCACTCGTCGATACGGGGTCGACAAACACCTATATTAATGAAGAGGTGTACAAAAAGTGCGTGGCAAAAGCAGCGGGAGAGACCAGCAAGCCGAGGGGCATACTCCTAGCTGATGGAACGAAAACCCATATTGAGAAGTGTCTTATAGTGGACATACAGATGAAGCAGGTCGGATTACGGCACTGCGTACGGGTACTCCCTGCCGCCACAAGTGTAATTATAGGGATGGATGTACTGCGGAGAGCAGGCATGCAGATTAGCTGGAAAGCCGAAGAAGGACATAGTAACCCCGTGAAACCCGCTGACTGTCGCGACATATTGACAGGCAACATTCCGTTGAAAAACAAACCAGGTCACTTTCTACCGCGGAACGACAACAGCCTAGTACACGAGCAGACAAGACACCAAGAAAAACCACCGAGTATTACAGGTGTCCGAAAACCTAAGCCAGGTCAAAAATATCAGGAAACCGAAAAATATTATAAAATATATCCGCAAAGTTATAACCGGGATGCGCGTAAGCGATCGCCATACCCGATCCACCAACTTGACCAAACGTCAAAGAAAAAGAAATCCGACCACAAATATATTAACCGGCCCCTATACACCGCAACAGCTCGCGAAATACCGAAAACGGTTGAGAAACCCGTATTACCACGCTCCCGTGCCATGCAAACAACCGAAACGCGAAATGTCGATCTCAACCAGCCGAAAATGAACCGTATCTACAAGGGAATAAGGACCAAGCGCTTACACTCCGATAAAATACACCGAAACTATGAAGAAACAGCAACCCGCCGAGATCACCAACCCGCCGACCAAACCGTCATAAACACCAACCCGCCGCCAAAACACAAGATTAACCACGTCGCAATACCCAACAGCATACTGACGAGGGAGACCTGCGGTCCGTAAATAACCCGTTCCCGATAGAAAAACACCGCAAACCGAAGACATGACGCACCCACAGCAAGGAAGTACCTAAGACACCCAGAATCCCGTTAACAACCCGACATGCAAACTTCATACCGCACCGAAAGGTTAGCTAGAAAAAATCCCGTAAGGATATAAGTCCACCGCACATAATACAGCATTAAAAATGTAAAGATATATCAATACCGCATAAAGAAAAGAAATACAAGCGAATTTCAACCTTAATCACACGCCAAAAGGTTAGCCAGAACAAATCCCCTAAGGATATAAGTCCGCCACACGTAATATAGCGTTAAAAATAAAAAGGAATACATCAATACCGCATAAAGAAAACAAAATCCAAGTGAATTTCAACCGTAATCACACGCCGTAAGGTTAGCCAGAAGAAATCTCCTAAGGATATAAGTCCGCCACACGTAATATAATATCAGGAATTAAAATAAGTACATGGATATCGCATAAGAAGAAAGAAAACCAGTGACATTCGACAGTAATAACACACCGAAAGGTTAGATAGAAGAGATCCCTTACAGGGATAAGTGCGCCTGTGTACATAACCAGCAAGCCCTGTATTGTTCCTGTATTGTTTTATATACGTTAAAGTGTTTACATACATACAGATATCGAGAATAAATCGTATAAATCCCGAAAATTACAGCATACAAATAAGCCCCGTAAATAATGGAATATAATTATAAAATACGCATCATAAAATAACGCAGATAAGGTCAAATAACAGTCAACGGGAACAGAAAAGAAACATCTCGAATGTTTAGTACAAACACCGAGAACGATCCAACATAGACCTTATCGCCATACGTACACAGCCCGTATTCCCATGCGCACAAGAACTGAGGTGTTGGAATCATTGAGGTATAAAGTACTAACGTACTAGAGGCGACACCACGAACGTAAACTGTGTGCCGGCCGGCCGCGCGGCGCGCATGCGGGTGGGGATAACTTGCCATAGAATATGACTTTGACTAACAGACACGCAACACCATACTTAAAGTAGTGAAATGAAAATAAATTGTTAAAATTTTGTCATATACTTTAATTACCTTTAAATAAAATTAATTTAGTAAGTTTCTGGCGCCGAGAATAAAATATTTCTGTTTTATACTAATAACAGAAAACGTTTGAAAGTACAACTTAAAATGACACCATTCACGACTTCAAAATCACCATGTATAATTAGTAAATATGAATAACTAATAATTAGTAAGTACTTGAAAGAAATTTTTCTTTTATACTGAGAACAGAAAACATTTGAAAGTACATCCATAAAATGACACCATTCACGACTTCAAAATCACCATGTATAATTAGTAAATATGAATAATTAGTAATTAGTAAGTACTTGAAATACATTTTTCTTTTTTACATATTAAAAACTGAAAACATTCACGATTATAAGTACCATGAATTATAAGTACCTAAAGTCACGTCTGCGCGCGGTTCATCTATGATTTCGGTTGACAAAATGGCGGCCATTGCTTCGCGTTGACAAGAGCGTGCCCATAATTAAAATATTTTCTAAAACAATGTTAAAACAAAATAATTTGCTTACTTACCGATGAAAGGTTAACACCTTGATTTTTTTTCGACTTCCTCGAATGATTGGAGCAATCTCTTAAGGCGCAGGAAGGCATTTTTAAGATGTATTTATTTACGCGTAGGGACAACCTCCTCACACCAAGCGCAGCGGCTGACTGAGACGTTGTGGTCCAGTGGACCTCAACGCATGGCGCAAATTCTTTGTTCGCGATGTCGTCTCTAGTACGTTAGTACTTTATACCTCAATGGTTGGAATGCAAGAATATTCGAGATGCGCTAACGGACAGTCAAGGCGCACGGAATCAACGGCGCGAGCGAGATCTACCCGTTTCCGGAAAATAAAAGCGAGGTGTGCACTACCGCGCGCAGCCTGCACCACGATATAGAATGTAAACAACAAGTAATTACACGTAAATAACAAGGGAACCTACAAAGTGAAAGGAAGTCGTAGTAAATAATTTTTTTTTTTTGGTACACAACGATGAAAGGAAAAAAAAATGCTTTTGTTTATCTCGCTCGGAATAATTGTGGAAACCACTTAGTCACGGAATTACAAAGGCGAATCGAATGAATAAGAATAAATAACCAGGAATCAATAAAATCCATATCCCTACAGAAAAAGAGTAAGGTTTGTCTAACTACGTCACGGGAGTGGCATCACGATTAAACAAAACGAGTAAGGAAAAAAAAACTGATCTGTATATCCTTTCCCCATGAAATAGAACATGATTAAGGACACGGAAAGGAACGTAAGGAAAAATATTTTTTTTTGTTGTGGATTCCAGGGATCAAGCGTTACAAGTAAAGAGTAGCAGCAGCGGAGACAGCGGTTGTACAATTAAGACAGATCGGTGTAAATTTATTCATGACGTCATAGTGAGAGAGCTAACGTCAACCGTGTCAACAAGCAGGCACGACACGAATAAACAGGAACGTCAAAACAAGCCAGGAGACCAAGTAAGCCGGTGGGAATCGAAACACACAACCGGCCGAGAAAATAAGAATGCATAGCAATGCCAAGGCGAGAGCTGACATCCACAACCTTTCCAGGAAGAATAAACCGGTGGGAACCGAAACCCACAAGCGTCCGAAAAATAAGAAGGCATAATAATGCCAACGTAACGCGGAATAACGAATAATTTAGAATAACAAAGTAACGATCCGCAAAAACAGCCACTGAAACGAAGATGGAGGGTAGAAACGCGCAGTTAGCGTGCAAACTACCCGAAATTGTAAAAATATAAAAATTATATATGCAGGGACGCCGCAATGACAGCCAGTCCACTACCGAACGATGGATCCGTGCGTGCGACGACCAACCAACCCGCGTCCCGTGTTCGCTGGCCGAGCACGGGAAATTGTACTCAGTGCCGATGGGTCACTGAGCATAATAAACCCCAACCAGATACCCGAGGCGCTCCCGGGGAGGAGCAATCATGGACGGAGGGGAGACCCGGCCACGACGGAACCCACCCAGGACCGCCCAACGATACCAGAGCCGGACCTCATCCTGGACGACGTCATGGCGGTGCTGGAGAACAGCCCCGGATACGCCGCCTTTATCCGGGAGCAGCTCGGCCCACAAACGCCAGATGTCCCGGAACCAACGCAGGAGGGCGGCTCAGGAAAGTCCCGAAGAAAGAAACGGACGAAAAGGGCAGGAAGAAAAAGGAACGGGGGCTCCAAAAGGGGCATAGTGAGGCTACCCAGGACCCGAAGAGGGGAACAAAGTAAAAGTTCAGGATGAGAAACGAGTTTGAACCATAGTAGATTGTGTCACAAGGGAGCAAAATGATGTATTTACGGCGAGGGCGTACATTGAATCCTGAACGAAGCGAAGGATTGTACAATTGAATCCCGAGCGTAGCGAGGGATTCTAAAGTAGAATCCGGAGCGTAGTGAGGGATTCAAGTGTTAACGCCCGTGGTGAAAATAATTTTGCTACCTTGTGACACATACTGCTTTTCACACCGACTATGAGGAAAATTCAAATACAAACGCTACCTACCAAAATAACGAAATACATAGTTAGTCAAAGATTATTATTAAAAATGAAAGTTAAATTGTTAAATTTATAATCTATTATTATTTTATAAAACGATTATTATTTTTTACGGCCGGGACAAAAATACCACTTCCATATTATATTTATGGCCCTCGCCTGCGGCTCGGACCGCAAACACCTGTGATCTGGGCCATTCCTTATTATACCGCTCTCTATGTGTAGTATACTTATAAAGCTGTCTATGGTATGGCATATTCAAACTAAAATAAAAATACCCTGTTGTCCTTGAACAGAAAAGTACCACTTTGATCCCTCTTATGAGGGAGCAAAATACTTTTTTTCTGAATAGGAGGTGTGAAAAAAATTTTGTGTCCCCGAGCTGTAATAGCCCAAGGAAAAAAAACCGTGAGTATTCAGACATAACAAAACACGCAATAAAAATGGTCCTAAACACGTTCAACAAATTATATAACACAAATGACCAGTTACGTTAAATTAAAAGGGCAAAATATAATCGTAGTAACGTCAAAGTAAATAAACCGTAATACACAGAATAACCTAAACCGCGAAAATGAACTTAACTGTAAAGATAATAAAGTCCAACAACTGTAGCATAAGTCAACAAAGTGCTAGGAGGCTCGTTATAAGGGCGGCCTAGCGTATACCACACTGGAACGACTCCCTCCTTCCAGTCACACCCTGTACCAGCAGCACCTAAATGGGGATTTTTACAGGTAAAAATCTTCCGACGTGGAGAGAGCGTATAACGACCCACGGCGAGCGGGCGCAGCGTCACAGCGTGACGTCACCGCATCGCGTCATCGGAGCGCGGACGCAGCCACCGGCGCGGCAGCGGCGTTCGCCCCGCGCCTCGCCTTTCTAGTTCTGTCTCTTTCACACACTTCTCGAACCTTCTCAATATAGCTGTCTCTCTCTAATACGCCGTAAGTCCAACAGTTGGCGCCGAAGGCGGACTCGTAGGATGCAAACAACAGCATAACAAACAGCAGAGGGGAACAGATAGTAAGATGGACGAAATGTTACGTAAGCAGTATGCAAACATAAAGGCTTTTGTGCGAACCGTGAATAACATTCAAGTTGACGTATTGACCGACAAATGGGAACTTGAGGACGCTCTTAAGTCATTAGGGTCTCGTTGGTCAGTTATCGATTCTTTGCATTGGGAAATAGAAAGTGTGGATTCCCAATTGGACTCAGGGTACGAAGATGCGTTTAACAAACACGAGAATACTTATAACATGTTGAAGAAAAATATCAGTAAAAAGATTTGGTCTGTGGCACATCGGGACAAGTCGACCCCTGTCCTAGACATCCCCGCTTTTCATGGAAATTATAACGCGTGGATTTCGTTTAAAGATTTATTTCATGAAGCTATTCATAATAATTCGGCATTATCGAATGCCCAGAAAATGCAGTTTTTAAAGTCAAAAGTAAAGGGAGAAGCGGAGAGATTCATTCAACATTTACTACTAACATTCTAAGTTAAGTTAACATTTAAACATTCTATCAATAAAACATTCTGTCAATTTACTCCGGTTTATCTACTCTCACCCCCGCACCCCACATTGGTCTCTTTCACTCCTTCGTGAAATTTCGCCATATACTGAAGTGAACTTCAAAGGCCCATAAGGGGTCCTGAAAACGCCTGAAAACGGGTTTTCAGGTTATTGCGCCATCTGATAGAGGGTGCCCTGAAACGGACTGAAAACATGTTTCAGGCGCCTGAAAACAACGGCAACTAGGGTGAATTTTCAATCTTCTAGTATGTGAAAGAGCCACCTCTGAAACGGCCTGAAATCACTTTTCAGCCTGCTGAAAACGCTTCTAAAGCACAGAAAATCACCTTTGAAGATTTTACCTATACCATCGGCGCAACACTATGTTATAATCAAAGTAATTGCAAAGCTGCCTGGGCATTTCTCCAGAAATATGTCTGCGACTCATTCATCTGTCTCCATACATTTAGTATGAAAAAGGGCCAGATGAATGAGGTGAACGCAGACATATTTCTGGAGAAATGCCCGCCTACTTTTATTTTTTATGAGACTGACTATAATTTGAGACTGATTGAAATAGTTTCTTAACATTAAATTTTAAATATGTATTAACATTTTAGATTATGGTACCAATATGGTATATAGGTATTAGGTACCAATATACTTTTATAGATTTTATATCAAAACAATTACTATCAGCTCTAAAAGTATTGGTGGTACCTAATAATTTGTTAAATTAGTACGAATAGTAGATACCTTCTTAGTCTGTTCTTTTAGGTATTTAATAAATTGTACCTAAACAAAAAACCACGTGACTCGGGTAGTTCAGCCACCTTAGTGGTATTGTGCCACAGATACAAAACGTTACTTTGATTGGCTGAACGGCCCAAGTCACATGGTTTTTTTTCTTTACCTTTTTTAAATACCTAACTCAAACTCATTTATTTCTGATTTTGAGTTTGAGTTAGGTATTTAAAAAAAGGCCTAAAAGAGCAGACTATAATAATAGGCTACTTTGTCTACTAAACTATTTATACATATACATGTATATTAGTTACCATAGATAGCTTAGGTATAATAACTTTGTTGAATTGTTACATAGTACCCAACTGTTCATTATTGAAATAAACGGATTAGGGTGGCCCATATTTTGTCGATTTTTTATTTCTTGCGGGACAAACCTTCATTTTATTTTAGGGCGCTTCATTTTATTTCACGTTTTTAAAGTAAAATACCTTGCTGTTTTAAATCATTTACTTACAAAGTAATTAAAAAGGTATTTTATTTAAAAACGTGGTTTTCCGGACTAAAGTGGATTAAAAATCGTTAAAATAAGGATCACCCTAGTACGTTTTTGTTACTATATTGTTGTCACAATTGCTAATGCTTAGCAGTTTAAAATAAGTGTTTTTAATTTTATAATGTATAAGGCCAATCAGGCCATTAAACTTGATTAAGTGAAATTGTTAGTTAAACTTTCCATGAATATAAATATGGGATCGGAGCAATAATTTTTTTTTTTTTCGTAGGTATATTTTATTTGTGAAAATATCATGTAAACTAACATCGTTTATGTCTCTAACAATATCATTGTTGCACAACAATCTTTTTTCAGAGTATTCCCACCTGTTACCACCAAATTGATTTAGTGGTAATAGCTGGGAATTTTTTCCCACTTGTTACCCCTAAATGTATGGTTTTAGTGGTAACAGATGGGAAAAATATTCCCAGCTGTTACCACTAATCTGGTGGTAACAGGTGGGAATAACCCCTTTTTTCTTACATTTTTGCTGATTTAATAAAGAATTTTCAAATTAATGCTAGCTTATCATTTCTGTAAGTAGGTACCTATAGCGTATGTAATAATGGTAGAAAGTATATTATATCTTTATGACTCACAGGAACTAATTTACATTTAATTTCGTTTGGATTTATTACTATAACATCATCAGATACATCATAAGGTAATTTTACCTTATACATACTTAAAAACGATGACTTGATAGGTGTGTCAAATATGATACCTTTGTTCAAAATTCTTTGACCATTTATTGTCACCTCTTTTTCACTATCAGAAGACAAGTCTTTTAGTTCAAATATATCTTCATTGTGAGTCATAAAATATTTATCTTGCGGCTTTAAAGAAAATTCATAGTTTTTTAATTGAACTTTACGATTGTTTTTACTAGTTTGCAAATAAGGTACACTATTCGTGGTTTTTGGTGTCATCACACGATGTATTGTGTTTATTTCATAAATTATTTTAGCAACTTGTGCCAGAGGCTTGTCACCCTGTCTTAACATTCTCTTGATTAAATATAATTGATTCTCAAATGGATACGCATCCAACTTGTGAAGAGGGCCAAATTTTTGAACTTCATCCACAACATGTAGCAAATTGTGCACATTACTGGTGATAAAATGAGAATCATAGAAATATTTATCAACAAAATGTTTCAGCATTTCCTTGGCAAGCGGTATTAACCTAGTGTAACATTCATTGGAACATATCGTAATAGAGCAAAATATACTCAAAAAGTGTTCGACAACATCAGCACGAAGTATATCAGGCAATATAATAACGCTCAAATAATGAAAAAATGTTCTAAATTCACTTGCTTTCCAATATGCGAGACAATGTATACTTCTTACTGCCCGGTGTATTTCAGATGGTAATTTACATTTTTTTTAAAATGCGTCTAGATTTTCTATATTTCGTGCTGTTCGGTGCACATGCACCAAACATGTGACACGGGCCGCGGCGACCTACTTACGCCATATCGGCGATTCAATGCATATTTCGGAGCCGCCGCGACCGGGTGCATTCAACTAACATTTTTAACATTTTTGTAACATTATTACTTTAACCTGTGTTTTATAAATAAACATATTGAAAACTTAATTCCGGACTTCTTAACAAATCACTCTCACACACTCGCACCCCCAACATTTTGGTCCTTCGAGCAAAGTACCTCGCGCGTCGGTACTGGCCTAAGTGTTGACGGGGGAGGTGCATGAACTAGCAGAACATTTGGGTAGTGCAGTGTGCAGTAGTAGTGGACTTAACAGTGGTAGCAGAGGTGGAACAGCAGAGGTGAACTTTCATCAGTTCGGGTCAGGTGATTTCAACGACAGGAGACATTCAAGTAAGATCTTTCCATATTTTATAACACTAACATCGAGATGTCTGATTCCGTACAAGAAAATCAGTACTTGATAGAGGAGGAAATTAAGTCAAGTTTAACAAACTTTAAAAAAGATGGAGCGGAGAGAAAGGCTAATGAAGAGTATCTACGCAGGAAATTAAACAAGTTAGAAGAGTTATGGAAAGAATTTCAATTCAATCATGAAAGGCTGTGTATGGAGGCAAGCCAAACAGACACCTATTTTACAGAGAAACATTACGAAGCGACGAAGGAAATGTATGGTGTTCTGAAGCAATTAATTCATGAAGAGTATCGCAAAATCAAAGGAAGCGCACCGACTTTGATGAGACCTGAACGAAAAGGAGATAAATCACAGGCGGGCTCGAACATGGACGGACAAGGGTCGTCAAAACCACAAGAGGAGGGAGTGGGTCCACGCAACCACGCACAGGGGCCACTTGATTCATCCAGACAAACAAATGAACTAACATCAAAGCAACATTATATCGAAGAAGCGGGGCAAGGGACGTACAAAAGTCAAGGAGTCCATAGTCGCATAGATGAGGCACTTCGCAAGCAAGAGGCGAACTTTAGAGCATTTCAGAGAACAGTGAGTAACATTAACATAGAGACGCTCTCTGTTAAATGGGAGTATGAAGACGCATTGAAAGCATTGAACACCAGATGGGCAGCGATCGATGCGCTCCACTTAGAGATCGATAGCGAGTTGAATGGCGAAAATTTAACATATGAGGACAGTTTTGCGAGGTATGAGGCTCAATACAACATTTTGAAGAAAAATATTAACAAACAGATGTGGTCAGTATCGCATAGGGAAAAAACTACCCCTACTCTAGAGATTCCGATCTTCAACGGAAATTACAATTTATGGGTCTCATTCAAGGACTTATTCTCCGAGGCTATTCACACTAACCCTACATTATCGAATGCGCAAAAGATGCAGTTTTTAAAATCCAAACTCAGAGGCGAAGCCGAGAGGCTTATTCAACATTTGCCCATTACATCCGAAAACTACTTAACTTGCTGGGAAATTCTCAATCATCGCTATGATAACAAAAGGATGATATTTACGTCACACATGAACATCTTATTTAGCCTACCAAACATACAACAAAATTCCATGTCTCAAATTAAAAAGATGCATGATGTCTCGATGGAAACTTTGAATGCTATAAAAAATCTGGGGTTAGATATTTCAACCTGGGATCCGCTTTTAGTACACATATTGTGTCAAAAGTTAGATACAGATACCTACACCGATTATTTGGAATCACTGAAAAACACCAGAGAGATGCCGAAACTACAAGAGCTTCTAGACTTCTTGGAAACCAAATTTACAACCCTAGAAACATCAGCTCGTCGCCGTCAAGAGGGACAGCAAAAAGCTAACACGCAACAATCAACAAATATTCAGCAACATAACTCAAATTATCGTAAATCGGTTAATGCATTCAACAATTATAAAAACAACGGAAATTTCCCAATAGCTAAAACATATCATGTATCGGGTTTCAAGTGCCCACTATGCAAAGGCGACCACGGAATCTACAATTGCAAGTTTTTTCTACAGATGCCGAATGACAAAAAATTAAATACAGTAAATAGATTATCGCTATGCGCAAATTGCTTATTTTCGCATAATGGAAAAGCATGCAACTCCACAAAAAAGTGTCGCAATTGCCAAGCGCCGCACAATACTATTTTACATGAAGCATTAAGTAAGTCAACGACCGCACCTATGACGTCACACAGTAAGGAAAATGTAGGTAACACGACGCACGTGGCGCAGCCTCAAGACAAACATTGCGAGATTTTACTAGCTACCGCCCAGGTAAAAGTACTGGGAGCTGACGGAACATACTATAACATGCGAGTCCTAGTAGACCAGGGGTCTCAGATTTCACTGATATCGGAACAAGCCGCTCAAACATTAAGGATCAAGAGAGAAAGATGCCGAGGAATGATTTTTGGAATAGGTCAACAAGAAAACAACTGCAAGGGAAAAATGAACATAACATGCAAGTCTATTTACAACGATTACAAATTCAATGCAGAAGTAGTAATCATGAACAACTTAATTAAAAATCTTCCAAATAAAACATTTAACAAGCCATCATGGTCCAACATTCAAAACATTGACTTGGCCGATCCAGAGTTCTACATAAGCAGGCCGGTCGACTTGCTATTAGGAGCTGACGTCTTTCAAAACATTATTATGAACGGAATTATACAAAGTGAGGATATTTCTCAACCCTTAGCGCAACAAACAAGATTGGGTTGGGTGCTTTCTGGAAACGCAAAAACATTTCATTGTAACGTAGTAATAGATAACCTTGAAAGCTTACAACAATTTTGGGAAGTTGAAGATATAACAGAAGTAGAAAACTTATCATCGGAAGAGATACAATGTGTCAAATATTATCACGAAACAACTATGCGTAATCAAGACGGGAGGTATACAGTGCGACTACCAATGAAACCGAATTTTGAGGAAAAACTAGGAGCATCAAAACAAAAAGCTTTAGCCCAATTTCGCAACTTGGAACAAAAATTTGAAAAACAGCCTAAGTTAGCATCCGACTACAAAACATTTATGAATGAATATGCCGACCTAAAACATATGACGCTGGCAAAGGGTAACAAAACACTCGAATGTTATTTACCGCATCACGGTGTAGAAAGAGCAGAATCGTTGACGTCACGTTACCGTGTCGTTTTCAACGCGTCAGCGAAAAATTCAGAAGGCCACTCCTTAAATGACCTTATGTACAAGGGTCCAAATTTGCAACAAGATTTACAATTTTTACTACTAAAATGGAGACAGTACCAATACGCCTACACATCAGATATTGAGAAAATGTACCGACAGATCAGGATACATGACGAAGACGCAACATTGCAAAGGATAATCTGGCGTGAATCTCCAGAACAACCGATTCAAACATTTGAGCTAAGAACAGTTACGTACGGAACAAAGGCAGCGCCATTCCTGGCAATGATGACGCTCAAGCAATTGGCTGAAGATGAACAGGAAAAGTTTCCGGAAGCATCAAAGGTGCTGCGAGATTCCTTTTATATGGACGATTTGGTCCATGGCGCGTACTCCATAGAAATAGGAAGAAAAATGATAAGAGACCTCGATCTTTTATTGAAGGCAGGAGGGTTCCGTCTTCGAAAATGGTCAGCCAACAATTTAGAATTATTACAAGATATAACAGAAGAAAAGGACAACAGTAGCGTCATTTTTAACCTCAAGTCGGAAGGGGTACCTAAAACTCTTGGAATTCGTTGGAATCAAAATGAAGACATATTTACTTTCAAGTACGAAGTAACAAAACACACAAAATTAACAAAAAGGACGCTTTTATCTGAAATTTCGAAACTGTTTGACCCTCTAGGATGGGTGGCGCCAGTAGTAGCAAAATTGAAGTTATTATTTCAATCCGTGTGGAAATCGGACATTCCGTGGGATCACGAAGTTCCCGAAAACATTTACAAAGAGTGGACTAAGGCACAAGCAGACCTAAGCAGGATAAACGAATACGAAATTCCGAGGTGGTTTAATTGCAGTGAACATGACGTCATCGAGCTTCATGGTTTCTGTGACTCATCTCTGGCTGCTTTCGGGTGTGTTATATACGCACGCATTAAAAACCAGAACAAAGTGGTGCTAGTTGCAGCCAAAACAAAACTCGTGCCTTTAAAAACAAAAATAACATTGCCGAAGTTGGAATTAAACGGAGCCCATTTACTAGCGAAACTTATGAACAAAGTGAAACAAGCATTAAATCAACACGAACTCCACACATACGGCTGGACCGACTCTAAAGTGGTCTTGGGATGGCTACAGGGCGAGCCCGACCGTTGGAGACCCTTTGTAGCAAACAGAGTAAAACAAGTCACTGAAATCATGCCCGCAGATCAGTGGCGTTATGTAAAAACAAACGAGAATCCAGCAGACGCCGCGAGTCGAGGCTTGTATATGTCACAATTGCTAACTGAACAATCGTTATGGAAAACGGGGCCGGCTTGGTTATCTACATTCCAGTCGGAAAACATTCAGTCCGAAACATTTACAACAGAACAAGAAAAGAAAACATTCCAATCCAATATTGTGCAACATTCCAACACTGACGAAAACATTATCGAACAATTATTACAAAAATATAGCTCATTCGATAAAATAATACGCATACTAGCATGGATACAAAGAGCATTGACACCTAAACAAAAACAACGCCCGAGCTATCTCACATTACATGAGCTACGTAAAGCTAAATTAACAATAATTAAATATGTACAACAACGTGATTTTAGCGAGGAATTAGATCACTTGCGCAAGCACGAAGGTGTGAAGTCGCAAAGTAAATTAAAAGACTTACGACCATTCGTCGATCAACAACAAGTCTTAAGAGTGCACGGGCGACTTAACCAAGCTTTTTTAAACGAAGAGATGAAACATCCGAAGATTATTCCAAAACATTCCCGCCTGGCCACCCTACTGATTGACCGAGCACATAGATTAACATTACATGGAGGTGCCACGCTAACATTGGCAGCCCTGAGACAAGAATATTGGATAACTGGTGGATACGATACGGTGAAAAAAGAACTCAGAAAATGTGTAACTTGCCGCAAACAGGAGGGCAGGAAACAACATCAACTTATGGGGGATTTACCCGCCGCTCGATGCAATCTGGCCAAGCCTTTTTACCATACGGGGCTTGACTATACCGGATTTGTAGATATCAAAGCTAACAAAGGAAGAGGAGCAAGAACAATTAAAGGATATGTAGCAATCTTTGTCTGCATGGTGACTAAGGCGGTGCACCTGGAATTAGTCACTGACATGACGAGTTCAGCCTTTTTGGCGGCACTAAGGAGGATGGCATCGAGAAGAGGAGCCCCATGCCATATTTACTCAGATAATGGGTCAAATTTCGTGAAAGCAAACAGGGTACTGCAAGAGGAACATCAACATCTGCACCGCATCATAGACAGCAACTTTCTGACAGAAGTAACTGAAATGAACATTGAATGGCACTTCAATGCCCCCGCTAACCCCAGCGCAGGAGGGCTTTGGGAAAGGGCTTGTAGATCCCTTAAGCACCATCTTAAACGTGTGGTTGGAGAGCAGAAGCTAACGTACGAAGAGTACTACACCATCTTGGCACAAATCGAAGCGTGCCTTAACTCCCGTCCGTTGTGCCCGTTAAGCAACGACGTAGAGAATCTTGATTTCTTAACTCCAGCCCACTTTTTATCTGCAGGAAGACCAGGAGTAACAATCATAGAAACCGAAGAAGATGCACGAACCCGTTGGCATCTAAGTCAGAAGTTGTTCCAGGACATTTGGAAAAGGTGGAAAACGGAATACCTAACAAATTTAACAGCGAGAAAGAAGTGGCAAGTTCCTCAACAAAATATTGAGATCGGAAACATGGTGATAATCCACGAAGACAACCTTCCTCCCGGGAAATGGGCGATGGGTCGAGTGATAGACGTCCATCCTGGTAAAGACGATTACGTAAGAGTAGTAACTTTAAAAACAAAAAACGGCATTCTAAAAAGACCCGTGGTGAAGTTATCCCTTCTTCCCATCGAACAACAACATCAACCAAAACAAGAAGAAAAGAAACAATCTCATAACAACCATCAAAGACCCGGTTTCCTATCACTAGCAATGATGTTTATCTATTTCATGACCATACTTACTCAAGGAAACTGTTTAAAATCAACCCAGTTAAATGAAAACCAAGCGCTTTATTTCGATAAAATGGCCAACATGCAAATTATCCGAGATGAATGGAAAATAATAGCCTATTACAATTTGAACCCATACTGGGACGGAACGGTAGCATTCATGAAATATTATCAACACTTAGACAACATATGTACGCAAATTAAACAAGTGTCTCATTGCGAAATCATTATGTTACAATTACGTCATGGCTACGATGAGCTAGAACATCATAACAAACTTTTATTAAAACAACAATTCAAACAAGCACGTGGCCGAGGGAGGCGCGGCCTTATCGACGGTGTCGGGAATATCGCAAATAGCCTATTCGGAGTACTCGATAGCCGTTTCGCCGAACAGTATCAACGAGACATTAGTCTAGTCAAAGAGAACGAAAAACATTTAGAGCAGTTATGGAAAAATCAAACATCTATTGTTGAAGCAGAGTATAACTTATTACAAAGAACAGAGGACACGATGCAAAAACAACACAAGATTATTAATCAACATTTAACACATTTAGAAACGAATACATATACCCTACTAAAACGAGTCGAAGAAATTGATTTCACAGCGGAATTCACACTAACGGCAATGGCCGCGAATAACATACTGACCCATCTAAAAAGTATTCAAATTTCGCTCCTGGATACAATTACCGACATCTACAATGGGCACATAAACATAAACTTAATAAGTCCTCGACAACTCCAAAACGAACTAAGTATCATTGCTGGGCAATTAGATAAAGAACTTACCCTCCCTATCGATAACATTCAACTTGATTTACCGAATATTTATCGCTTGCTACGGATCAAGTGCACTATGACAAAATTATACCTCCTTTTGGAAATAAGAGTACCTTTGATCAGTCGAGACAGTTATGATCTATACAACATTCAACCAATACCGCATCAAGTTGGCAGAAACATGCTCATGGTGATACCAATTGAGACCCATATTGCAATGAACCTTCACAAAGACGTTTACTTGCCGGTGACTGCGAGTGAGTTAGACCACTGCATGTCACGTGACTCTTCAACATATTTATGCCAATTAAACACTCCTATCTACAAATTGAAAACAGACCATGACTTATGCGTGAGAGAAATCAACACCGTCGAGAGTTGCAAAACAAACATTGTTGCATGTCAAAATAAATGGATACGTCTGTCTAATATAAATCAATACCTTTCGTTTTGCTGTGGCACCTGCAACTTACGAGCTTTGTGCAAAGATCAGGTTACAGCACATCAGCTGGAGGGCGCGAACATTGTTAACATTCCTGAAAACTGCCTCATAAAAATGGACAACTTGACTGTGTACACCCACAAAAGAATAGAAAGTACTGTCAGCATAACACCAGAAATTGAAGTCCCTAACATAGCCCCAATAAATAATGTAATAAACATAACAATCCAAAAGGTCGAAGTGGAAAGTTCTACGCAGGACAACAAAAACATGTTGGATAGTATCGAACAAAAAATTAAGATTATGAAACAAGAGGAACCTCTAACAGCTCTAACTGATGGAGTTTCTGCACATGATATACACCATTATACACTGATATACGGCATGATGCTGGTGGGGATGATAGCAGCATCAATATTTGTTTGGAGACGTCTCCGGCGTCCGCAACAAACAGCATCACCGAGCGGCGAAGGGCAAGCTACGGAGAACGCTGGCGGGGAGGCAGTTCCTCAGCCCACCCCCCGCAACAACAACAACAACAATGGACAAAATAGTGCGCGAGTGCAAACAACCGAGTGCAATATCAGTGAGCGTTATACAGAACGGGGTACGACCCCAGTGCTAAGAAAAATTGCGTTTAGTGGTGACTCTGTATAAACGTTACAAGTTTATTATTAGATTAAGTTTTTAACCATTTATATTTGTTTTGTATACTTTCTTATCTTTTGCCCCCGGCAAGATGTTCGGTGCACATGCACCAAACATGTGACACGGGCCGCGGCGACCTACTTACGCCATATCGGCGATTCAATGCATATTTCGGAGCCGCCGCGACCGGGTGCATTCAACTAACATTTTTAACATTTTTGTAACATTATTACTTTAACCTGTGTTTTATAAATAAACATATTGAAAACTTAATTCCGGACTTCTTAACAAATCACTCTCACACACTCGCACCCCCAACACGTGCACACAATTTAGTCATGTATGTTCCAAAATTGCCGTCTCGCCAACCAACAAGCAGCCTCTTCATTATACCCAAATGAATGAGGTGCAAAGCATCCGCTACTGGAAAATCTTTTACCATATCAATTGGCAGTTGTAGTAAGGGAGAATCTGTTTTATGAATCAGAATCAGAATCAGAATTATTTATTTGTCAAACATAGGTAGGTAACATTGGTGTTTTTACAAATTTTGTATCACTATGTTTTGCCTCAAGGCATACAAATAGCTACAATAATTAGCATGCAGCATGCATTTTAGTATTAAATCAAACGTTCGTACAATGTTACATATCTACTTATACTAATTCTAATTAAATAGATTTAATAAGTCAAAAAAAATATATATATATTCATGTCATTGTGTCATTTAAATATTCTCTTACTGAGTAATAGCACTTTTGAATTAAGCGCGAGTTCAGTTCTTTTTTAAATTGAGCATTATCAAGGGCTTTAATTGAGTCTGGAATTTTGTTAAATATTTTTACCGCCATGCCCAAGATACTGCTTCTCATCAACGCCGTGTTATTGTCATGCATATTCCTTAATTTGCTTTGATATTGTGGACGTGTTGGAAATCTGCGGCTTTGTGCTATTTTAACAAATAGATCAGGGTTCGTCTTGACAAACATGCTGACCTCAAGGATATATAATGATGGAAGCGTTAATATCTTGAGAGATTTGAAATGGGGTACGCAGCTCTCTCTTACATATAATCCACATATTGCCCTTATACATCGTTTTTGGGCTTTGAAAGCAATCTCTTTATGTACTGAGTTGCCCCAAAAAATTACTCCATATCTCAGTATCGATGCTACAAGCCCGTGACCGTGCCCGTGGTATGATGACCTCCGTACATTTTGGCTCTGAAGTTTTCATCGGTTCTTGGAGAATCTTCCTTAGTAGAAAAAACTACCGTATCTAATCTATCCTAATCCGTTAGCTCAGCCACCTTATTAGGAGTGGAATTGGACACACATCTTACCTGGAAATCGCACATCCAAAAATTATCCAAACAACTTTCTTCTTTCATCTACGCGCTTCAGCACCTTAAACGCGTCACAGACTTCAACACGGCTCTCACATCGTATTACGCTTATGCCTATTCAAGAATGTCTTACGGTCTTGTCATGTGGGGACGAAGTACCGAAGTAGAGAGCATTTTTATTCTTCAAAAGAAATGTATCCGAATCTTAGCTAATATAAATCAGATGGAATCCTGCCGGCCTCATTTTATCAAATTTAAAATACTTACTCTAACTTCTATGTATATTTTTGAATGCGCTAAATTCGTAAGGAATAACATGGAACTTTTTACCCCAATATCAGATATTAGAAGAAACAATAGAAATCATAATCAACTTAAATTACCCTTCTCCAGAATGAAAATAGTAAAGACTAGCCCTCAATACATGATGATTAAGATATATAATAAGCTGTCTAACTCAATAAAGAATCAGGTAAAGACAACATTATTCAAAAAACAATTAAAAATATTTCTTATACAGAAATCTTTCTACACTCTAAATGAATTTTTTGAAGACAATACAAATGATTGAAATCGTAATATTTAATGAGTAGGTACAATAATCCATAAAAAATTCTTTATGCCACACCTGGCCATAAAGTGGCTTCCTCCGCACGCTGCGCGTACGGAAAAGTCCGCTTTCTGGCAAAGTGTAGACATAGAATGATGTACAAAACACGGGAGGTAATGAGGAGGGCCCTCGATCGCATATTTGCGTCCCTCGCTTGCAGCTCGGGCTGCAAACTTTCTGCTATCTCGGCCTTTCCTTTCTTTCTTTGTATTGCCACCCTAGTTATGTAATGAACTATAAAGTAATGAATATAATAATTTCCAATGTATAATAAATAATATTAAACTACGAAATAATTGTATAATATGATAATATAATAGTATGTCATTGTAATAGCTTAATAGTAGCCCTCTCGATTTGCTGTGCCCTTGCAGGGCGTCACACGTACTTATACTTACTGTTCCACCTTTGTTCCAACTGTGATATGCAATAAATATTTGAATTTGAATTTGAACTACTGTATGAGATGTATGTGAGTATTCTCCTACCTTCGTACACTTTAAACAGCCATGTTTTCCGTTAAAATTACATACACCTAATAAAAAGTCATGTTTAAAAATTTGCCTAGTTAACCCCTCGTCTGTGTTTAATAAGGAGACGGTCAGGATATCACGACATATGACAGTCACGGGTATAGTCATCCTGACTGTACCCTTCATATGTCGTGATATCCTACCCACAGCGATCTCACAGATGGGGCTAAAGCAATGATTAAGACTGAATACAGTACAGATAACGTGGATAAAAACGATTCGTTCATAGTAATTTACGTATAGTGCGACTACGCTAAGTTTGCAGAGGTCGAAAAAAGGTTTAATTAAAATATATACATATATATAAGGTCCTAATTTATTAGTTGCAGATATTTTTACAGCTGATAGTACTCGGTCTCTGGAGTATAGTAAAGCATGAAACATTATAGCTTTTACGATGTTTTTTTGGAGAAAAAGGAAAAACCAATTTGCTACGTAATAACACCCTGTTAATGTGATTACTAAATGAAAACTCATTGAACAGATTCTAGTAGCTCTTTTACGTACCACTTAACTGTAACTGGCCACTTAACGTCGAGAAATTAAAATTGTCAATGTCAACCGCCGACCCGTTACGACATTTACGACAAACAATTGTTGACATGACAGATAGTGTTATTGTGACATGTGATAATGCACATGGTGATTTTTTTTAGACGAAATTATAATTAATTTTTTTGTTAGGTAAATGAAATCAAAAAAGTAATATGAAAAGATTTCTTAATTTCTATCTAAAGTTAATTATTTTAATGTAATGTATAACGTGTTAAAATATCTGCAACTAATAAATTAGGACCTTATATATGGCAATATGGAAAATCACAGCAAGGGGATTATTTCATCTTGGTACTTGTTTGGCAATAATTTCTTCCCTTTATTACGAAATGTGTCTACATAGGTACCTAATGAAATAAATATCTGAGTCCGTCTTGCACACATTGATCTAGTTCCAACTAAGTGATTTGTTCCAGGGTCTTGGATAATTTTTATGTAATTCAAGTATTATATTTAAATATGTACATGCATAGAAGCATTGTTTAGTTTGGTTGGGGCTAGGTCGATTTGTGCAGTACTGACCCGGATATTTATTTCAGTTGTCATATTGTAGACGCATTATAAACTTACTAAACGAAAATATATTTGCCAAATATCACGACTATTTCCTCTTACTTGTGATTTTTCCATATGCATCATTTTAAATAAATCCTTTTTTAACCTCTGCAGACTTAGCGTAGTCGTACAGTTATGTTTATGTTTCTGTCGCGATTATAATTAAAACAAAAAATAAAAACGGACTTCCAAAAACTTAAACTAAAAACCAAAAAATAATATGTTAATTACCTCAAAGAAATGGATAATCAACGATTCATATATATGTCGGGGTTGGGATCATAAATAACGACTACATTGTCAAAACGACCAAATTATCATAAGGTCCAAATCTCTAAAGGACCACCTCTCTAGAAAGCCCATAACTCCGAATGACTAGGTAGCAAAACGACTACTTCTTGAGAAGACCACATCGTTAATAGTCCACATATCACAAAGACCAGGGAGCAAAACGACTAGTTCGTGAAAAGACTATTTCGTTAATAGGCAACATCTCAATAAGACGAGGTAGCAAAACGACTTACTGAATTTGTGTCAGTGCTAGTACAGTTTATTGCATATTTTTTATTCATAACATAAAAACGCAGAAAAGCAGTAAAATTAATTAGACTTTATTTATTAATTTATATAAACTTACAGGTAAATTGAATTATACATATATATTTTTAATTTAACGTATATGGGTAACCGTTAAGACCCAAATAATAACTAATATGCAAACAAAAATTAAACTTAACACGAAGTTTTACGTTGGTTTATCATTTAGAACTTTCGAATCATATTTTATAGAGGAAATCTGTTAGTTAAAAGTATATTATAAAATTTATAAAACTATTAGAAATAAATAAATAGTTAGGTACATTACAGTATGTAATGTAATAGGCATGAGGTTTAATTCAACAATGTTCAAAATGATCTAAATTAAATGAAATAAGAAAATCTAAATACATAAAATGGGCATGATTATACCAACATTTTGCTATCTAGTCGTTTTGCTGCCTCATCTTATTGAGATTTTGTCTATTAACGAAATAGTCTTTTCACGAACTAGTCGTTTTGCTCCTTGGTCTTTGTGATATTTGGACTATTAACGATGTGGTCTTCTCAAGAAGTAGTCGTTTTGCTACCTAGTCATTCGGAGATATGGGCTTTTTAAAGAGATGGTCCTTTAGAGATCTAGACCTTATGATGATTTGGTCGTTTTGACAATGTAGTCGTTATGATCCCAACCCATCTTAACTAGAATCCCGATTCGAAATTCTAATACAATAAAATTCTACTCTAAACAAGTATTATTTACATAAAAATAACGAATTCTGTAGAAATCACATTGCTAGACCTAAAGATTAAAGATCTATCATGCCTATAATTTCGTTAAAAAGCTGTTTCCTTACATCCCAATGTTCTTTCTAGAAAATCAACAATTGCTGCCGTTTGTTGCTTCAAGAAGAATCGCTAGAAGTTTCCTGCTAACAGAAATGGAAAAGAAAGTATTATTAAATAATCCAAATAAATTAATCATTAGAACCAGCATTGGCTTTCAGTACAATACCAGCGACGAACAATGAGTGAATATGTATATATTTTATTACTGGTAAGCATTTATGTTTTTTTAATTCATTCTCCTAGTTATCTGTACTTGCCCCATTTACCCGACTCTATGGAATACAATAATAATTATATAAATACAAGAAATAACAATGTGATGTATTTCACCTGCTCTAATCCCCGATAAAGAAATATCATGTTTCTTTCATATTGTAAATATAATAACAGTAATTGTCCCACTCCGCTATTTCACTAAAATCAAACTATTAAGTAAGTAGGTTCACATATCTTTATTTGGAAAACATTACAAACAGCTTAATACTAAGATAACTACTTTATCTGTACTGAAGAGATATTCATATTATTCTGAAAATAACAAGGGGTACCTACCTATCCATGGCGTCACAATTTTCGGCACTTTGATTTTATTTTAATGTAATTCTTAAAGGGTATTATATTTACAGTCTCTGTTATAGAATTCGATTGTTAATATATTGTGTTGTTGATTGTGCCATTTAATAGTCTTTTAATTTTTACTCCTTAGATATGAGTGCGAATTTATTTACTTTTAAGATTTTATTTTCAATGTTGATTATCTTTTAATGTCTATTTACAAATATGTATCTATTAAAACTTCGTTTGCTGTATTTTTTTAGTTAATTGTTTTTTTTTTTTTAATTTCATGTGTTTTGAATAGGTAAATATTTGCTAAAGTTCATTAAACACTATTAAACAGCGTTTTGTTTCATTTGCGCTGCATAATAGCCATTTCTAGCCTTTTGTTTCTATGATTTCTCAAAATTGTAGAAAATTTAACAACCACGAACATGTAAAAAGTTTCAAACTTTAAATTTTAGATTTTTATATAGAAAATGTTTCACAAATATACCAAAGATTTACATTTTCCGATGTAATATTTGAGCAATCGGAAGGCTAGATTTCCCAATTGTGTAGGAGAAAATCAAATACAAGAGTTGGATAATGGAGTGGAGATTACTACAAAATACTGAAGTAGAATCTGAACTGCCAGTGGAACTGTTTTGGATTCAGGTGAAAAAAAAAAACGGCTTGGAAGTGAAGGAAGATCCTGCCTTTCCACACCTTATAAGTTTCATGAAGAATTTGTTGTGCCTTCCACACTCTAGTGCATGTGGAGAGAGGTGTTTTCTTCAGTCAATCTAAATAAAACCAAATTGAGGAACAGGCCAAGCACAAAATCTTCATGTGGATTAATGCATAGCAAGAGGGCCTATGGCGAGAAATTCTGTTACAATCATGATGATCTAAATACATCAAAAAATTTTATAATGACATGTATCAAGATTCTCCTGATTCTGACGCAATCTGATTAGTTGGTTGAGGCTGAGACTTGTTGATTGAGGTTTGTACTTATGACTTTTAATATAATTACCAGTTCTTGTTCGAGTTATAACCTGGGCTTTAACATATTGGCTTGTGGATTTGCTTACATGTGGCATGCTATAACAATAACAGATTATTTTCACTCTTATTGATTGCTTCTAAGTTAGTCTTTCCAAGATAACAGATCATAGGTATTTATATTATCTCCATGTGTTGATTATAAGGTCAGATCGATATTTTATATATTACAAAATGTTTTATTTGTAGCTAAATTACCTGTACATAATGAATGATACTTTCTAAGCTGAACTACGCTGACACGGTTATGGGGCAGTGCTTACTCTCAAGGACCAAGAGGCTTATACAACGCCTGCAAAATGCCTGTGTAAGGTTCTGTTATCCGGTCCCACCTCGAGCCCACGTCACCCCGTTCCTAAACAAAGGTGGTCTCCTGAAAATGGAAGCTCGTCGAGAATATCATTTGGCCTCACTGCTATTTGATGTGATACGAGACAGGCAACCTCCTTATCTTTACTCTAAGCTCACTTTTTCACGTGCCCCTGAACGGCAGGCTCTTCGACTCATATGCCCGCGACACGGTTCAGCACCATTCCGTGGCAGCTTTCGGTATGCTGCTACGAAATGCTGGAACAATCTGCCTCCCCCAGTTAGAAGAGCTCCTTCAAAGTTCCTTTTTAAAAAATTACTCAAGCAACATCTGTTTGCTCAGCAATTGTGTCTGGGTTGACGTTTACCGTGTCTGTGGGCTGATTTATGGCCTGTAACTTGCAAGCGCGTCCCGTATATTGCTTTATCGCCCATCAGAAGGCTTAATTTAATAAAGTATGTATTTATATCGCACTCCCTTTCATACCCCATATACCTTCATTTTATTATTATTATTATTTTAAATAATTATCATATAATTGCACTCCACACACATACAAACTCACATACTTATTTATTATCACACGCACCTACATACTGCACGGTACATACGAACGTACACAGCACGCTGTTGCACATACTCTGTTCTGGGCCCACGGAAGATCAGCGTCGTGACACTCACGAGTGTCGCGACACATGCTGAGTGGGTTCCATTTTTGTTACCATTGTACCATTAGTTTTAAGAATAGATTAAGTTTGCAATCTAGTTTAGTTGTTTTTGGTTACAAAATAAATGTCTCTCTTCTTCTCTCTTCTTCTTCTTCAATGATGTACAATGTACATACAATTAGTCACGTGTGATGTAAGAATCAAAGGATAAGCGGTGTACATCTCTGGCGTGCAGGGTGCGGGGCAGTGCTAATGGCATCCTGAGGGCATTTGCAGAAAGGTTTGATTGCCAGTATCTGAATCATTGTAATCTGATTCATGTACTGACATGACAACCAAGCCTTTTTAAATACTGAAATAATAATATTATTGTGTGTTCTCGTGTATTATTCTAACTAAGTATAGATAGGCTAAAGAATTGTTGAACTAAAAAACAAAAACGAACAAATGGTACTACTAGAGGCCAGGCTGGAAGAAAGCCAGCGAACAAATTATAGCAAAATGATCGAAATAAAAAATGTTCCATTGGATGATAAGGTAACACAGGAATCCATGATTGGCATGATAAGTACCCTGTCAAGTAATTTGAGCATGGAGGTATCAGAATCAGATGTTGGGGACATCTTTAGTATTAAAAGTAGCAAAACAGACAAGAAGTCAATTATTGTAGAATTTAAATCCACTATGATCAAGAATAAGATACTCAAATCGGCAAAATCACACAACGTCCATAATAAGTCCAATACGCTCAATGCTGGACATCTCGGCCTGGGCAGAGACCGAAGTACAGCGTCTAACTCCAAAAGCCTCCCGCCTCTACTTTCTGGCGAGAGACCTCAAGAAATCGAAAGGGTACAAATACTGCTGGACTTCCTACGGCCGGATATACGTGCGCAAATCCGATGACTCACCGGTGCGGTGATATGGATTACTAACGAACCTCAAGTGCAAAGGTTATTTAATGAGTGACTATTTTGTAAAGTAAGTTATGCCAACAATCATTTAATTTCTAATAACCATAACAAACCCCAGTCTATGCTGTACTCTAATTACTTTGCCCTCAAACCCTCCAATATGTACATTTTTAATGTAAAAGATTACTCACACTTTGTATTATTATCAATGATCTCCTTAAACAGTAACTATACACAAATAACCACCGTGCCACACAGTACTTACCTAAAATCGTTCATCTACTGCATGCAAGAATCGTTTACCCACCGAAGTATAATAGTAATATTAAGTTATTTATATCAATACTCTTACCCTACCCCTTTAAATCTCATACAATACAACGTCATAAACAATATTGACAGATTAGCATTATTTAATGGCACAAGTTAATATTTTAAATGACTTGGATGAATTGGATAACAACCACAGTTTTACGTGTAGCATCAGTGACTTACCGACATATTTACCAAAACCAAAAGAACTCAAACACTGATAACTTTGTCACTTCTTTAGATTTACACTTAAAAAATAACCAACTAAGTAATAACGTTGTAATTACAGGTGATATCAATATAAATCTTTTAGTACAAAATAATTCTACCTCAAAATACCTTAGTATGATGTGTTCTCACGGACTGCTACCAACACATAAGTTCAACACTCGAATTAATAGTTGTCTAGATCATATTTTTACTAATTTAAATCCCAGTCTGTATTTCTCTAAAACAGCAATTCTTGAGACAACGATAACTGACCACCTCATGGCACTTTTAAATATTTATTCCAAAACAATCAGTAAATCAAAAGTAGATACAAAAACTGTAACAGACTACAGTAATGCGCTGGTTTTGCTTAAAAAAAATTACCTTAGTATGTTACTTGACATTAAAGATCCAGACATACTAATTAATAAACTAATTCACTACATTCAAAATGCTATTGTATCCAGTACCAAAATAATTAAAATCCCATGTAGTAAACGAATATTAAAACCATGGATTACTCCTGGTGTGTTGAGATGCATTCAAAATAGAAATAAAATGCAATCGAACCTACGTCGTGATGCCACTAATGAAGTATTAAAAGTAACATATCGACGCTATAGGAATTACTGTAATAACCTAATTAAAAATTTAAAACAGAAATATGAAAGAGGCCTCTTGAATAATGCTAGAACTAGTAATAAACATTTATGGAATGCAATAAAAACAATTACAAATTTAAATAAAACTAAATGTAAAAATAATGACCTGGTAAATTTATCTGACTCCGCCTTATCTTCTGCTAATTTGATTAATAAACATTTTGCCAACGTTGGTCAACTTTTAGCTGAGGATATACTGTCAATGGATACTGATGACTCCATTCGTAAAGTGTATCTTGATTCTCTTCCTTCACATTCCTCGTCGATTGGTATAATAGAACCAGATTTAGGAGAAATTCAAGCAATCATACTCAACCTAAAATCTAAATCCGCTTCAGGGTGGGATAGCATACCGACTACATTCATTAAATTAGCGAAATCAGAGTTAGTCCCTATCCTTGGTCATCTAGCCTCACTTTGTTTTACTCAAGGTACATTCCCAGCTTCTCTCAAACGAGCTATTATCCATCCGGTGTATAAGGATGGAGACAGAACGGATGTTAATAACTATAGGCCTATATCGGTCCTCTCATCCATATCTAAAATAATGGAAAAATTGATAAACAGCAGGTTAATTAAATATCTAAACAAATTCGATCTTTTATCTCATCGACAATTTGGTTTTCGCGAAGGCAAAAGTACGGAAGAAGCGGTATTTGAATTGACTAACTCCATAACTAAGCATTTAGAAAATAAAAGAAAAACACTTTGCATATTTCTCGATATAAAAAAAGCGTTCGACACCGTCTCTGTATCCATCCTTATTCAAAAATTAGAGGCTTTGGGAATTCGGGGACAATTTCTAAATCTGATCTCAAGTTATTTACGTGACAGGACGCAGCGAGTCAAATTAAACGATCTATATAGCGCGGATGAACTTTCCACAGACTTTGGTGTTCCACAGGGTAGCGTGTTAGGGCCGACCCTCTTCCTAGCCTACATTAACGACCTTACCAATACCCAACTTACCAATGGGCTGGTGATATCTTACGCAGATGACACTGCTTTGCTATTTGATGGTGATACCTGGGAGGACGTGTATGCTTATGCTGAGGCTGGCCTATACAAAGTTATAAAATGGTTGCAGACCAATCTCCTTACTCTAAACACAAAAAAAACTAATTACATAACGTTTTCCATGCTTAATAGTACACAACCTAATAATGAATTAAGATTGACTGCCCACACCTGTTTACATCAAACTACTAACAACTGCACTTGTCCCAGTCTGAACCATGTTGCCTCCACTAAGTACCTTGGTGTCCATATAGACCAACTTCTCTCTTGGGACCAACAAATTGAAGCAACCGCCAACCGTGTTCGAAAACTGATATGGCTTTTTAAATATATTAGACTACGCACAGACAAAGAGTTATTAGTTTATATATACAAATCTTTGGTCCAATCTATTATAATTTACTGTCTGCCTATCAGGGCTGGTACTCACAAGCATAAACTTATAGTTCTTGAACGCGCGCAAAGGTACATTCTTAAGGTACTGCTAGGTAAAAACATGAGATACAGTACAGCTGATGTTTACCGAGATGTGGATGTACTTACAGTTAGGCAGTTATTTATATTAAATTGTACTCTTATAACTCATAAAACTCTTATACCTGATCCAAACTTATTAAGAAAACGTAATCTTTACTGTGTAATTAATATACCAGCAACTAGGACTGCCTTTGCGAGGAGACAATTTAACGTGCTTTCGAAAAGGATTTATAATAAAATTAATAGGCTAACAAATATCTACACTAAAAGTTATAGTGAATGTAAGAGATATATCTCAACATGGCTGAAAGGCAAAAGCTATGATGAGACCGAGTTACTCATTCAGTAATGTCAGTGTCTATGTGCAGTCGAGGTCATAGATACGTTTGCACTTTTGGACCTTATTCCAAGGAAATAAGGTCGAAAAGTGTAGGCGTGTTTGTGGCCTCGACTGTACATTGTACTTTACTTTAAGTATTGTAATCTTGATTCTATATAGGTACTGTGTATTACTTCTGACTTTTTCTATTGTATTAGTAAACCCCTAATTGTACTGTTACTGGCCCACAAGGTACATAATCATTAAAGATAGTTTTTAAGTTGATAGACTAGTGATATCTGAACTTTTATTTAAACTAAAACTTATATTTAACCTGCCCCATAAGTTTGCTAATTATTAATGAATTTTGCCACACCTGGCCATAAAGTGGCTTTTTCCTCACGCTGCACGTACGGAAGCGGCCCCCGCTTTCTGGCCAAGTGTAGACGTAAAATGATGTACACAACACGGGAGGTAATGGAGGGAGCCCTCGATTGCATGTTTCCGTCCCTCGCTCGCAGCTCGGGCCGCAAACTTCTGCGATCTCGGCCTTTCTTTGTATTGCCACCCTAGTTGTGTAATGTACTATTGTATAGCTCAGTTATTTAGTTAGTTATTTATTTTTGACCTTGTATAAAACTTGGATGAAAGAGCGAATTCTCCTAACACAAGTTTAGACTTAAAAGGAGAATTCGACACACTTAGGCTATGACTGTTGAAAATAAATATATTTTTGATTTTTTTTTTGATTTTTGATTTTTTTGATTGTTACTAACAATTAATATTAATTTATAATGTTGAATTTTTGATTGTCTATGATCTCAGTTGGTCGAAATATATTTTTTTTCATTATTTCATAAAACCGATTCCGTAAATTACTACCAAATTTTTAAACAAATATTTATTTTACATACTGAATACAATATTGTTTTAGATAGGTACATAATCTGCCAAAGTACTCTCTTTGCAACTTAGTTTCCAGGCTTCTCCTCTCTGACTCTACTCTTGCACCTACGGATGCGGATACATATGCGGCTTTGTGTGATAAACATCCGTCACCTTCGAGACAGTTAGCCCTTCCTCCAGAGCCTGATTTGTCTTGCCCGTTTTTGACAGTTACGGAACCAGAAGTGGCCAGCGCCTTGGGTTCTTTTTACAACGGGTCTGCTTCTGGGTTGGATGGTTTACGTCCTCAACACTTGAAGGAACTGACTTCCTCGTCTGCTGGCAGTAATGGGCCAAAATTGTTGGAGTCCCTTACGAGGCTGTGTAATTTCCTTCTAAGAGGTATGGTGAATCCTCAAGTCTGTCCTTATCTCTATGGCGCGTCGTTGTGTGCGTTGTCGAAGAAGGATGGTGGGATTAGGCCGATTGCCGTAGGGAATACGTTGCGTCGCCTTGTGTCCAAGCTTGCCTGTTGTTCTGTGAGGGAGGAGATGGCCGAATATCTTCACTGAGAAAAATGTCACTTTGGGGTAATCTTAAAATATCGTGATTTCCGTCTAAATTAGGTGCGTTGTCCTAAAATAAGAAGATATCATGTCAATATTACGTTATAATTGAAATGTTTTACGACGTAATAGAATTGTTTGGTGAGATAATCAAATATTACGATACTTGTCATAGTAAAAATTGGTCACAGTAAATAATATTATCTTCATCAAATAATAACGTTATGTAATAGAAAATGACCCAACATCCTATAAAATTGTATGATATTTATAAATAAGAGTATAACTGTAAAAACAATGACAGGGTCACCGTATTTTTACACATTTCATAGTATATATGAAGAAGTATCTCTAAAAATACGTTGAAGTCCCATTAATGTAGTATGATAAAATTGTGTATGTTTTTAGATGACGCATTATTTTTTAATATTACAATCATATTGTTTTATGTGAATCCTACTAAAATACGAATACAGAATCTTCTTATTTTTAGAGTAAGCATCAAAGTTTAATATTACAGTCATCTTATTTTAAGTGAATCTTACTAAAATACGATGACAGAAACTCATTTACGAGTACGATCCTAGTAATCTGTGGTAGCATCCAATTTTGTACGATTCCTACAAAAATACAATGACAGCATCTTAAAAGATATTATCATCGTAAAGACTGGTCACACTAATATCAGATGACTGACTGAGTTGGCTTTTAGTTGGTCTTGGTCAGTCACATCAGGCAGTAGTGTGTGTGTTTCGGGTGTTCGGTTAATCGCACGGGTCTCATTTTGTGAGTTTTGTTGGTGAGTGGTGAAGCCACGTGAATCCATGTTACAAGTGTCGCAACGGTTTACTAATCATCATTGATCATGGATCAAGCTACGCGTGATTTGCTTACAAAATGGAATTTCACCCACTACATAGAACGTTTTAAGGTAAGTTGATGTACCTAGTCTAGGTTATGGCACATGGTTTCGTACCTAGTACATAACTCTGTTTTGTAATACCGTCTCAAATGAAATACATTGTTTGTTTTAGGATGGTGACACAGCACTGGTTTTACCACTGGACTCGTCATCGTCAGTGGGTGAAGTTGTTACTGAAGCGTCCACTGTGAACAATTTAGTAAGTTATTGCTTATTAGACTACTGACTAATGAATGTGAAGAGACTAATGAATGTCAAGGAAGCGAGGGATGTATGCCAGGATCGTAGCAAGTGGAGGTCCTTGGGCTCTGCCTACCCCTCTTCTGGGAAAAAGGCGTGAGTTTATGTATGTATGTGTACTTAGACTAGGTACTTATTTGTTGAGAAGGTTATTTTTGACATTGAATATTCTTTACCCCTAACATAAACAGATAGGTGTTTAACGTAAGTCCTGTAAATGTGACTTGATGGAGTGTTTCTAGCTATGATTCAAGAAAATCTGTTTAGCAGTTTAAAGATTAACAATCTACTTAGTTGGTAATACTATAATTACTATTTGTATTTCAGGTGACTACCATACTGAATTCGTCAGCAGAGGGAAGACAAATAATATAAATTGGACAGAAAACGGGCGACGTACCCTCAGACGTGCGTGGGCATTTATCTGCCAGCTGACGCTTACCAGGCTAAGCGCAACATCTCTGGCTGGTTGGTCACCGCCAGAAGGGCTCGACGGCGGTATTTAGTTTCTTTTTGGGCCTTATAGAAAAGGCTAAGTCGCGATCCCGCTCCAAGTCCACTCCAAGGAAAGACAGCCCTTCACACGCTGGTATTGACCTGACCGGACTTAAAGAATGCACTATGACTAAAAATACTGATCTACTAGTCTGTAATTATTCATATTAAATTCCTGCGCTATCTTATAAATAAATACCTATCATTGATTCGAATTTCTGTTTCTATTTTTACATACATACATCCGTATCTGTTCTTATTTTAATTGCACTAATCTGGTTATTTCTTGTTTTCTTTACTTTACATGTTCATTTCTTATTCATAGACAATCGCATTACCAAGGTACCTTCTTCCTATTTTTTCACGGGCTCCCCATTTTTAAACGGTTTTATTTTTTAGCTTACCGTGTTTGTGTCAAGTTTGTTTGTTTGGGTCAAATCTTGCGGCAGATTTTTTAAATTTAATAATATTTAAAAGGAATGAACCATTATTTGGACCTTAAAAATAAAAGGATCACGTAAAGTAGAAAGAGGGTTTAACAATAAAAATAGCCCGTAAAGTAATGGAATATAACTATATTGTATACAGTTATGTCCTTCCAATTTTTATATGCTTTCCTCGTATTTCGGGTTAGGTCCTATTATTTTTCCTACTATTTTCTCATACAGGGTGTAACAAAAAGGGGGTTACAAGCCGAAAGGGGGTTGTTAAGGACATCATTCTGAACAACTTTCACTGTGGGACCGACTTGATGAGAGCAACTTTATTTTTCACTCCAGCTCGGCTCCAAAATGTACTGGGATAAGAAAAATAAAGTTGCTTTGATCAAGTCGGTCCCATAGTAAAGGTTGTTCACAATGATGTCCCTAACAACCCCCTTTCGGCTTGTAACCCCCTTTTTGTTACACCCTGTATGAGGAAATAGTAGGAAAAATAATAGGACCTAACCCGAAATACGAGGAAAGCCTATAAAAATTGGAAGGACATAACTGGAAATATGAGGAAGTCACCTATAAATAGTAGGAAAAGTATTAGGACCTAACCGAATATATGAGGAAGTCATCTCTTAATAGTACGAAAAATAATAAGACATAACTGGAGATACGAGGAAGTCATCAATAAATAGTAGGAATAATTATAGGACATAACTGGATATATGAGGAAGTCATCCATAAATGGTAGGAAAAATAATAGGACATAACATGAGGTATGATGAAAGGAAACATAAATAATAGGAATCATAATCATATATTGTATGCTGGTCCTACCAACGTCAAAGTGACAGTCATCTTAAACGCCGTTATCATCAGCAACATCATTATCATCGTACTTTTAGGTGATGTCAGTATGCTCCCTACTTTTGGTGAATTCATCTTAATTTACGGTGAACAGTTTTCTCAGTGTTCAGCCATGCCAGGTCGGTTTTGGTACGCCTTTAGGGTGTGAAGCGGCTATTCATGCGGTGCGATCTTACGCAATGTCTCTGGATAATGCCGATAAGGTGATCTTGAAACTGGATATAAAGAATGCCTTCAATAGTGTGGAGAGGGATATTATTCAGAATGAGGTTAGGGATCATGTTCCTTCTCTATATCCTTTCCTCTATCAGTGCTATTCCTCTCCAAGCAATCTTATTTTATGGTTCCAGTGCAATATCGTCTCAAGTGGGTGCTCAACAGGGTGATCCACTCGGCCCTCTCCTTTTTGTCTGGCTATCCAAAATATAGTTACTTCTTTAGATTCCCCGTTAAATATTTGGTATTTGGATGATGGGACGTTGGGGGGAGCTCATGATGTTGTCTTGAGTGATGTCAGGAAGCTTTTGCCAGCATTGTCGGCCGTTGGTTTGGTGGTCAATGCTGATAAATGTGAGTTGTTCCCCTGTGGCTCAAGTTCATTAGCGTCTGTACAAGAGTTTGAGACAATATTGCCAGGTTTGAGGCTAGTCGACAGGCCATCGTTATCGCTCCTGGGAGCCCCCATTTTCTCTGAGGGAGTTAGTGGTGTTCTTCAGAAAAAGGCATCCGCGCTGGAGAGATCCTTGGAGCATTTGCAGCATCTCTCGGTGCATGTATCTCTGGTTTTGTTACGTAACTGTTTTTCAATGCCACGCGTAACATATACTTTGAGGACTGCGCCGACGTGGATGTTTCCGCAAGATATACGTGGGTTTGACCTCGTGCTTCAAAAGGGCATGGAATCCATCTTGAATGTCAGTTTCGATGAGTCTCAGTGGTCGCAGGCAACTTTACCAATTCATCATGGTGGGTTGGGTGTTAGACGTGTACAGGATATCGGGCTTGTTGCTTTCCAGTACGTCTAGCATAACTAGCCGCGACTTCGTTTCTCGCGCGACAGAGCATCACCTGTCACTGTCACACTATATTGATTGGAAAGAGATGGGTAGCATATCTCGCGCGAGAAAGAGTCGCGTGTCACAGTTGTGCTAGAGGTACTGGCTTCTTCGCATGCTTCTACTGAGCTGGTCGCCCGAATTTTGAATTGCAGTACGGAGAATCTTCATATATCATACTTGGAGGAGGGCTTGGCGGAATGGTCGGTGCGTTGTGTTAGTGCAACTCAGCCCGATGATCTCACGGTTCAGCGATTATGGGATGATATACTGTGCAAGCAGACGTATGATGGTTTGCTGGCGAGGGCTTCTGGGGTTGAGTTGGCTCGTCTTAAGGCTGTGGTCGCGCCTGAGTCTGGAGCCTGGTTACATGCGTTGCCGTCGTCGCATTTGGGGACGTTATTGGACAATGACTCTCTTAGGATTGGGGCTGCGATAAGACTTGGTTGTCGAGTGTGTGAGCCACATCATTGCGTTTGTGGCACGATGGTGGAGGGGAATGGTTACCATGGGCTCGATTGTGCACGATGTGCTGGTAGGTTTTCGCGACATCATGCAATTAATGATATTGTGCGTCGGGCTATGGTGTCGGCAAACATACCGTGCGTTTTGGAGCCCCAAGGTCTCAGCCGGACTGACGGGAAGAGGCCGGATGGTCTCACTTTGGTGCCGTGGGCGAAAGGGCGGAGCTTGTTGTGGGATGCCACTTGTGTAAGCACTTTTGCTGCGTCTCACCTTGCGCAGACAATGCGGTCGGTTGGTGGAGCAGCAGAAAATGCGGCTAGACACAAGCACGCCAAATATGCGGGTCTCAAACCTGTCTACGATTTCATTCCCCTTGCTGTTGAGACGGCCGGCCCTTGGGGTTTGGAGGCAAAGCTGTTTGTAGAAGCCTTGGGAAAACGCTTGCGTGAGCGTGGTTGTGACCCAAGGTCTGGTTCGTACCTAGTTCAGCGTATCTCTTTGGCTATCCAACGCGGGAACGCGGCGGGTATCCTGGGGACGTTTGAGCCGGGTACGTATCAGACAAGGCGCTAGGCGTGGGGCTCTGCTATGTGTTTATTTATTTGTTATGACGAAGCGTGTTGCGGGAAATATTTTTAGGGTTCCGTACCAAAATGGTAAAAAAGGAACCCTTATGGTGCGACTCTGTCTGTCTGTCTGTCTGTCTGTCCGTCTGTCACAGCCAGATATCTCAGGAACTACTGCTGCTATCGGTTTGAAATTTGGAATAGTGTTAAAAGTCGCTAACCCGAGCTTATTGGACATAAAAAAAATCTTGTACCTTTTTTACTTTTTTTTTAAAGGGCTCCGTAATGGGATTTTCAAAATTGAAAGTAGGGCTTATATATCGAGTGGGGTATCAAATGAAAGAGCTTAATTTGTAGATTAAAATGCCATTTTTTTTTTTTTTAAATAAATAGTTTTTGATTTATGGCGAAAAAAGTTTAAGAAAATACCATTCCCCCCCTATTATCTCCGAAGTTACTGATCAGAAAAATGTGTCATAATTACCAATTATTAATGTCGTCCTAAATATTACAGGAAAAATATAACGGTTTTCCTCACTTGCACCGTTTTTGAGAAATTTGCAAAAATAATAACACATACTTATTTGCTCCTACTAAACTAATCGCCATACAGTTTTTCTTGAACTATTCATGTATCTACTTATTAGGATTATTATTATTATTAGGAAGACCGTTATATTTTCTCTTCCTAACTTAAATACTTTTTAAAAATTTACAAAAATCTTAACATATTAGTTCTACCCTCCCTACGAGAGCCATCTAGTTTTTGCAGGATTTAATATTAGGCTATTGCTGGATGCCCAAGACGCTATACTTGATAAGTCCATATTGAGCTTTTGTATAGCACTATCAATTTCAGATGGTTTACACGAAATGTATACTTGTGTGTCATCTGCATAAATGTGATACTTGCAATGTGCAACGTGTGACCCGATGTCCGCAGTGTATAAAATAAAAAGGATAGGCCCGATAATGGAACCTTGAGGCACACCTCTGGTTAGTCTTGCCTTGTCCGAAACATGAGAAGACCCGTCATTAAGGTTCAGCTTAACATATTGGTGTCGATTAGTGAGATAGCTGTTAAACCAAGTCAATGCGTTGTTGTCAAAACCATAGTAACTCAGTTTGGACAGTAACATACTAATATCTATACAATCAAATGCCCTGGAAAAATCAAGCAGTACTAGTATAGTGCACATTCCTTTGTCCTGAGCGCTCAGCACATTATCCGTGACATCAAGCAAAGCAGTCACTGTGCTACGACCCTTCCTGAAACCCGACTGCATATCTGGCAAAATATTGTAATATTCTAGGTAGTCTGTTAATTGAGTGCACACAACTTTTTCCAATATTTTAGACATGCATGGCAAAATACTAATTGGTCTAAGGTCCTTCATGTCAGTCGGGTTTGAGTTTTTAGGCAGTGGGCGTACAATAGCCAACTTCCAGGGGTCAGGAAAAGTAGCTGTGCAAATGGATGAATTAATCATGTCTGTAATTATGTCTAGTGTGTGTGGAAGAGTCAATATTAACATATCTAAATTGATGTCGTCACAACCCACCGCATTTGACTTAAGACAGGTAATTACTTTCATGACTTTATCCGAGCTGACTGTTTCTATGTGGAATACAGAGTTACTAAACCTATTGAACTCAAAAAAGGTAAGCTGTGATATTGTGATTTGTGGTGCAATTGGTAAAGTTAAAAAGTGCGCGAGCGTAGCAGCTGAAGTATGAGAGGTCTCTTTATTTGCCATGTTTTATTAAAAATTTAGCTCAGCTAAACGAAGATGATAAAGTCGTGGGCTTACTGCAAATACCGACTATCCGATATGGAATTTACGGTAATAAGTCGAAGTAGATTCAATAAAAGTATAAATATTTTAGACTATTTATAAGAGCCATGTTTTGCACTTGTCAACACTCCACATTGAAGTGAATGAAGATAAAGATGTTTTGACTAAAGATTAGAAAAGGGTATAATGCATTAACTACCTATTTGTAACTTCAGATAGATAAAAAAGTCACTGGCCACATGGAAGAAACTTCACTTTAAAATCGATTAAGTACCTACCTACATATACTTATACTGTCAAGTGCAAGATCGTCATTCTGTCATCGTCATTCAAAAGCTACATTTTAATTATAAAAAAATAATACAACTTATGAGATCAGAATGGATATGATTCGTCTCAGCGATGCCATAAAACACAAGATTATTTGTTTAAGAGAGGAAGGCGTCTCGGTAACTGATATATCTGATGAACTGGGCATAAGCGTAAGTACTCGTAGACTGTTCTGTTTGTTAAAAATACATCATTGCACTAAATCGATACAATTAAGTGAGTATACATACATTATTGTTATTTTCAGAGGAATACGGTTTACCGCTGGATAGACAGATGGAATACAGAATCTAATGTTAACAATCATGTGACCACAGGACGTCCACGTAAAACATCTCTTGACGAAGACCATAGAATAGTGCAGCGGGCTCACCGTGATCGTTTTGTAAATTCACGAAATCTGGCTGCAGAATTTAGGCTGTCCCAAGCCACAATAAGACGACGGTTCAAGGAGGGTGGCTTAAGCCACAGAATCCCAGCCAAAAAGTCTGCCCTTACAGGGAGGCACAAAACACTGCGATTGGAGTTTGCACGCAAGTACTTAAACCATAATTTTGAAAACGTTGTGTTTGTAGACGAAAAAGTATTTTGTTCGTCGGCACGTGGTCGTCTATCCTTGTGGAGGATGGGCAACACAAGATACGACGAAAGAAACGTGTTATCCAATAACAGAAGTGGTCGTATCACACTGGGATTTTGGGCGTGGATGTCGCAAGCCGGTCCTGGGGAACTAGTTGAAGTTGGCGGACGGTTAAACGGACAACAGTATAAAAATATCTTAAGCGATGTCTTGTTGCCTACCACACAAGTGTTTTATCCCAATGAAAAGGTCAGTTTTGTTCAGGATAACAGTTCTGTTCACAACAGCAAGATTGTCAAATCATATTTAGCTAAGACTGAGACTAAAAAGTCGCTGCATCAAATTGTCTTTCCTCCACGCAGCCCAGACTTGAACCCAATAGAGAACCTGTGGGCTATAATGATTCAACGTTGGGACAATACTAGAGCAAGAACTACTGAGTTATTACGGAGACACGTCCTTGAAACATGGGATTCATTAAGAGGAGATGTATTTTGCTACAATGCCGTAAAGTCCATGCGTCAACGACTATACGACGTTAAGACTGCCGAGGGTGGATATACTAAATACTAGTTAATGTTTTGAGCGTTTCTCAAAAAAAATGCCAATTTAGGCACTATATTTTTTCCTAAAAAAACTCGTCAGAAAGAGGTTTCTTCTTTTATTTTAATTACTTTATAATATGGTATGGCTTACCTGTTATGTTTCAATAAAACATATGTGACGTTCCACGGGAAAAGGTACCTTATGGTTGGTATTGAGTTAAGCACAGATCCTAAATCTGTGTTAAATAAGCTATCTAATACAAAAAGAATCACGACCCTAAGTCCCATACTTTTTTTTTAAAAAAACATCAAACCTGCACATGCTAAAATTGCACTTTTGAGAAATCGTCAAAAGAAGTTTGAAACTAATTTTAAGTATGTTCCCGTTGGAAGTTATGGAGATGATGATTGATTATGTATCTCAAGGTATTTTTCTTTGGAAATCAGTAATGGTTTTTTTAATGTGACTTCCAGGTCGTGAAAAATCAGCCTTTGATTAGAGCAAGTCGCTTCTGAGAACGAAATTAAAAAAAAAAAAAAAATCGGCCTGTTCTTTAACATATTGTAATCTGAACCATTGTATATAGTTAGAGATCTTAGACTGCACATTTTGGGATAGAAATAAAATCACATTGTTAACGAAATATTTTTATTTTAATTAAAATGTCATTTTTATTATATGTTTCATAATTCCTATAATATTCACAATTTTCGTATAATGAGTTCTAAATTATATTTAATCAGTCTACACAAGTATCTCAAAAGTGTCATTATTATTCTACAAGTCGTATTTTTTTATTTATAAACGATTGAAGTTACGTAAAAATCACAAATTATTCCCATACATTTGAGAAAAGGTACCTTATGGCGGGCCATAAGCAAAAATTATTGATAATTACAGTATGGCACGATATTTACATTATTTATTGACAAATCTTGTATTAAGACAGAAAACTGAAGAAAAAAGGTTATTAGAAATTTACTTCAAATCTTGACCAATTAAGAGTAATTCTCAAATGTGACGTCTTACGTGAAAAGGTACCTTATGAGGGTTTCTAGTTATGGAGATATTCAATGTTGTGTAAAAATTGTGGTTTTTTTATTATGTATTTCCATTTAGTAAATTATATGTTACGACACGTCTTTGCCTATCTTTATTTTTGTTATAGGCGAATTAAAGGCTGAATAATATGCTTCTACAGTTTAGTACAAAAGGTACTTTATGGCGGTGTAATTTAAAAATGTTAGAAATACTTGTCGTAACTTGCTCAGTTTTTGTCCTTCATACCGCCGTGCCGTGGTATTATTTTGGCTACACCGCCAGTACCGCCACGCATCTGTCCTACTCTCACCAACACTTTACGTATCGTTCTCTCTCGGTCTTGCTGGCCGCTCGGAGTCTCAGCCGGCCGGCATGAGCAGTATTTGTTTACCTTTTCGTTCGAATAGTTGTGAGAAGTGTTCGTCGTGGATTTTAGCGTGTTTTAAATTAAAAAGATTCTTTTTCTTAAGTGGTCAAAAATTATAGAAACCGCCAAAAAATGTCTTTTTTCATAAATTTTCGAAAAAATGAATAAAAACCTTTTTCTAAAATGGTCAAAAATGATAGGCATTCGCCAAAAAGTGTTTTTTTATTTTTGTAATTTTTTTGAAAAAAAAACAAGGTTTTTCTAAAATGGTCAAAAAGTTTCACGATTGGCCAAAAACACGTTTTTATGTTTAAAAAAAATGTTTTTAAGACTTTTTCTAAAAAGGTTGAAAGGGAAACATGACAAAGTGGTAAAAAATTATAGAAACCGCAAAAAAAAGTCTATTTTTGTAAGTTTTTTCGAAAAAAAAATTAAAAAACTTTTTCTAAAATGGTCAAAAATGATGGGCATTCGCCAGTGCTTTTTTTTATTTTTGTCAATTTTTTTAAAAAAATCAAGGTCTTTCTAAAAATGGTCAAAAAGTTATACGATTCGTCAAAAACACTTTTTTATCTGTTTTAAAAAAATGTTTCATAATTAAAAATTAAAAAAAACGACATACAAATGTATTTATTTTTATTTTTTTTTCAATTCCGAATCTGTGGCACCCAGTGGCCCTTTCCTTCCAAATTTTCAGCTTTCTAGGATCATTTCGAAAATTTTTGCTTACCATATTATTAAATAAGCAAAAGTTGCTAGTAAATTTTATTAATGAATTTTATCAACAGCTTTATCATTTTTGTATGTGATCCGCCATAAGGTACCTTTTCTACTAAACTTTGAACCCAATTTTTATATAGAAAAAATTAACGTACAGCAGTGAAACCAAGCTACAAATACACGTCTATTCCTATATTTTACAATTTTGCATAAAAGAAAAAAATTATGATTTTGAAGGATTTCACAAAACCGTTCATATCTCCGTAACTAGAAACCCTCATAAGGTACCTTTTCACGTAGGACGTCACATATTGTGTTATGTTTCAATAAAACATATTGTGTTATAAAAAATACTTTTTATTTATTCATGCATTGCTTGAAGATAACAATGTGGCCACAAATATACCGTAACGCTTAAAAGGGGCATGTGACGGTATATTTGGTAACTTTGGTTGTCACTATCTATTTGATGCTGACTGCATTCAGTCGAATTTACCTAATATCAATATATAAATGTCAATCCTACCAAAAACATTCTGTAAAAAACTAGCCAAGTCTCGATAGAGCTGCTTGTTTATCTCTAAAAAGTAATGAAATCTAGACAATGTCGTGCCAAGTCTAAGGTTCCGTACTGCGATTTCTTTATTATTATAGTTAATGTTGTGTGACTTGGCCGTTGAACATTCTTACACGTAATGTTATATCTTTTGTAACTACCTATGTTTTTTAAGCGAGATAATAGCCCATACTGGTATTGGTAATTGGACGCTAGTGTCTCAGGCTGTTGTTGATTGTGCCCACTAACGCATAATTTAATTACGAGACTTGGCTAGTTTTTTACAGAATGTTTTTGGTGGGATTTCACTTTTTTTTGTAGAAACGTGGGCATATTGATTTATTGTATTAGATTTTCTTATTTGACACAGTTTTTTTCTTTTTATTTTTGGTTGGGCTCTTGTGTTTTCTAATCAGGGTCACCAGGTACTCCAGATCTTCGATTATCCTAGTTTTTATAGTTTTCCCTTTATGTGGCCATTAAACCCTAACTCTGTACCAAATTTCAGCTCTCTGAGTTTATGGGAAGTACTAGTTCTATTCTGATGATCATGAGTGAGTGAGTGTCATAAATGCGAAACTTTGCTTTCGCTTAACTTCGGAACTAAATGACCGAAGACTTGAAATTTTGGATTTTAAGTGTGTGATTATAGCTTACTGGATGACGAAAATTTCTGCGTTCTGGTCTTATCCAGAGGTTCTCAAATAGGGGCCTGAAAATGCGGCGAAATGGTTCCAGTAAAGGATGGTACGGCAGTGTTTGCTTCGCGCTCGACTTGGCGGGGGCACTGCCGTACCCCCAGATCATAACGTAAACGTCATGCTCCAAATTAATTGAGGTAAAACGATTACTGACAGTAGATCGGTTGAGAAGTAGTGTCGTAGAAAACAGTAAAAATGATTATTGATTCTCTTTATTCGTTATGTTTGAATAAAATTATAGATAAACTAAAGGATAAGACCCAGGTTGTTTCGTGGAAAATGTTAACAATTTATAAAAAAGAGGTTTTTGAGCTCCCTCTACCTACTTCGATATTATGTAATATTTTCTTAGAAGTGCTGCTACAATCATCAGTGTTGATCAACCTTGATGAAGAAGAAATATCATTTGTACAGGAATGCCTGGACTGCGGCCACATTGTTTCTTTTGATGATAACGACGATGATTATGAGGACGAAATAAAAGTCATCTATTTATTTTGTGAACTATGTGCCGGTCCCTGTTTCATTCAATGTCCGCATTCGCCATACCATTGTAGTTGCGTGGAAGAAAATACAAGAGGGGCAAGAGGACTTTCACCGATAGAATGATTTGATTGTTTTATTTCCTTTCATTTAGTTTAAGCAAGGTTATTTATGGTCTTGTTAAAAACTAGTTTTTATTAAAAAGTCGGTTTATTGACGATAGTTAAACGTGACAACGTCATAAGGTACTAACCCTAACCTTACCCTATGAAACGTTTATCTTAAGATAAGCTTTTATGGACGACTCTACTTTTTTATATAATCGCAATCTGCACGTCACAACCAATCAAATGAACCCAGCACGGCGAATTTATCTTGTAATTTAGATGATCCTTTAGCTACCATCCAGCTCCATCATCCGGTCAGCTCCATGTCATAATAATATTGCATTGTCATCTAATTTACGTATTTTTTCAAAAATTTTGCTCATTCGGTTAAAGATATCCGCTTCAAAATTGAGTTGCTAGATGCCACCCGAACAAACATAGGTACATACATACAGTATACAAACATTGAAAGTTAAATAAAAACTTGTAAAAATCTTGATCCCCCCTCTATTTCTATTTCTAAGGCTGGACTAGGAACCGCTGAAGATATATCTTCTCTTATCCTTTGAATATTTTCAAAAATATTGCGATCTTCGTCGTTGCTTTCCGATTTAGATATAACGAAACCATTAGATTCAAGATTATTTCTGACTAAATATCTAAACTAAATATCGGAAAAACCGTCGGACTTGATGATGGAGTTTTGTTAATAACCTTAGCGGTCGCCAGCTCAACGCCGGATGTCATGTAGTCTTGTCATCCTCATCAGTAAGTAACTTACGAAGATCTCGACGGCTACAAATAAAACGTAGTGTATAGCCACCACTAGACTTCACAGCACCTTCATCGTCGAATGCTATTCCGGGTCGAAAACGCATTGCTGGTGTTTCTCGGGCGTGCACTCGTGGACGAGGACGTGACAAAACTAATCGTAAGACTACATCACATCTGGCGTTGAGCTGGCGACCGCTAAGGTTATTAACAAAACCCCCGTCATCTTCATCAACAGTCTTCGTCAGAATGAACATTGGGTCCTGGAGGCTCCATAAATATAGAATCCACTTGATAATCAGAGTCCTCTTCTAAAACCGCTAATAAAACTAATAAAACAAAAAAATATTATATGTATTACATAATTTTACACGTCAAAATGTCAAAAACACAAAAGTTCAAGGTAATTTGAAAAGACAAACATTATGTTACACGTCAAAATATCAAAAACACAAAAATTTAAGGTAATTTGAAAAGACACGGTATCGGGCTAACGGTGCCGTTTGGCATCAGTCAATATTTTTTTTCTATTGGTTGGATTTCATTTCTTATTTAAAATTTCTATTTCTTGGGCTTATTATAATAACATATATAAAAATTATCAAAATCGGAGACATGAAAAAAATTCAGCCGTTAATGGGTTAAAATAAAGGTCAGTTTTCTAGTATGTTCCATATTTAACGATACTTCGGATGCTTAGTTACCAGTGGCGGTGTGGTTGTTACGGTACATACGGCTACTTGAATGTAACCAAGTATTTGACCTTGTATGCTTCGGTGTATTTGTACACAGTAGATGACCTGAACAATTTCATCGCATTGGCTTAGTCAATATTAATGACCACTCTGGACGTTTCCGAGAATTTGGTGATCTTGACTGCTGCAAAGTATCTGACGCTGACTGTACCTATAATATAACTGTTACGTCCCTATATAAATCGGACCGCAATCGTGTGATGTCACCTCACTATTTGACAGGACACTTGTCAACGTCAAATATTGCCACCACAAAAGAAACGTGATTTTTGACAGATTCACTTCTTGCACTTTCTCGGTTGGACAGCGGAGGTGGTGCGGCGGTCTGATCACCTCTTTGTACGCTGTAATTAGTTATTTCGTGATTGTTTTGTGTGCACGAACGATTTGTGTGAATAATTAAGTGCTAGCCTTGTTTTCGCGACGCGAACGGCACATATTTTGGAATCTGGACCGGAGATTGGATTCGCCTCGGCGGCGACCCGGCCCTGCTGAAAACCCATTGAAGAACCTTGACTTGACTCCTGACTGATATAGACTTGACTGCCCGACTTTGACTTGACGGAACTGGGCCCACGTCAACGGTAGCAGAGGTACGTACAGTCAGAGTACCGAAATTAGTATAAGTTTTTTTGCACCCTGAAACGGGGTTAATTCTAGTCGGAGACACCCGGGTCCCGTCTGGAACAATTGGTAGCATTAGCGTGGTTTATTTTAGCGATTCACGGCAAAAAAATCGCATTCTGGGTAACATTTTGGTGTATGGGGCAAACACGTGTGGCCACTTTGAGGTTAGAAACGTGGAAATTAAAGTGCAATTACGATCACATGTATTGATAATTCAGTCTTAAATGGTAATTCCATAGTGTATACAAGTGTTTTGGATCGAAATTGTACCGAAATTCCAGTCAATTTAGTGAATTTTCTAGTTAAATTGTTAACCCGACACCCATACTTAAGAGTTTGAAATTAAATTTTTAAATTAAGTACATTCTAGCAAACAGAATATTTGGATGATTATTTGTAGCATATAGCTAATCATATTGTAATAGTTTGTGGGTGTACAATTGTTGGAAAATTGAAAATATACATCTCGGGTATAAATTATAACTCAGTATTTTAATATTCATTGTGATCATTGGTGTTGTACATTGTAATTAATATTGTAGTTTGAAACTATTTCAAAGCTAACTTGTAATTGAGTTGTTGATAGCTTACTTGGAATAAGTGATAAAGGCCGTAGCAGGATAAGGGAAGAAAAAATGCCCTTGATGATTAAGAGCTGTTTATTTTTTCTAAAGTTGCTTTCATTTAGTTGTATAATTGTGCAAAGTTTGGTTAAAAAATTCCCAGTGGTTCAGCCGGGAAAAAATAAAAACAAAATTTATGAAATTTGACGTATCTCTAAAACTATAAATCTTTATTATAATAGCTTTAATTCATTTTGGTTAATTAAATAGTATGTATGCCTTAAAAGAAAATTGAGTCTCTATCTTTACAATTTCTGTAAAAAACACGTAAGTCAAAATTTCAAAAAAAAGTTTTTTTGATTTCTGAAGTAGTGACCACTCTAAGTGACATTTCTAAAAAAACCTTATTTAACGATCTGTCAGTCATATAAGTTTGACGGTTAACATCGAAAAGCAACAGTGTCAAAATTAAAAAACTATGTTGGCCGGATTCTGTTACATTTTATTTTTATATTATTCTAATACAGCCAAAGAACTTAAAAATAAATCTTCTTTGTAAGTAATTAAAAAAAATCAATTTTTGACATTTCCATTAATATTGGCTTGAAAATATATTTGTATTAATTGTCGCCTTTTAACTTATAAAACCTTTTTTTCAAATAGGTTATCATCATCATTTCTAATTAAGCCTTACTTATCGTTTTACCAGATATATTCATGCGTAGACTTAAAAGGACAGTAATATCAAAATTAAAATAATACTAATACGTTGCTTTTTATTAGACTATTCAAATAATATCTCACACCGCTACAAAACTTAACCACAAATCCTCTTTAAAATGAAATTAAGAATAAAATATATTGTGACAATAAAGCGATGTGATATTGTTTTTTCGTACAATATGACATTGCAAGCTCTTACATTGCACCTGTAAATCTGCAACAATATTATGCAATAAAAATGTTATCGAAGATAGACGCTATTAAGAGAATATTCTCGAAAATTCCGAAACCTTTGTACCAAATCTCAATGGAGAAAGTTATCGGTATTATAGGAGGAAAATACAATTTTTTTTGATGATTCATCGTCATTTTTGGAGCAGGTAAGTACGAGTATGATAATTTCTAGTGTCAACATGTTTATTTGAGTTCACTTTATATTGTTTTATTTTATTACAGATAGAAAATATGCGGTACACCTTATCTCTTTTAAAACTTCCTCGTACAATCTACGTCGATCTGTTCTTCAAAGAACTTCCTCGTGTAGCTATATCTCTTAAAAATGAAGGGATGCAAGCAACAGGATATTGCGAAGATTGTTGCCGTCACTATTGGTATCCTGGAAATGATATCCATGAATACGATATTCAATATTTTTACTGCCCGTTATGTGTAAACGAACTGTTTTGTCGACGCGACGACGAATAACACATAACTTTTTCAATCTTCCTTTACCTTATTTGTAACTAAATATTATAGCACATATCGAGCAAGAATAAACAATTTAAATATCTATGGAATATTGTTTTATTAATAATATTACATAAAATAATAAAATTCAACAAATACGCATTACCAATTGTCACAATCATAGGTTGCATGCATATGTCTTAACCTAACCTTTATAAGTGATATGCCACTTATGATTAAACCTCTTTTGCTACATATATTTATGAGTAAATTAGATGTCACATTCTGTCACATACGTACGTATATCGTTATCGTGATGATCGCTGATATTTTAGTCTGAAGCTCTACATTTATTATGGAGGATAGCATCGACAAAAAATGTGGGTATTGCAATCGCTTTTTAAAAAATATTCCAGGTCGCAAAAGGAAAATAGTCAGCATAAACGACACTGAATATTATTCTGACAATTTTAAATCAGTCTCAGTTGGAGATATATTGTGCAACCAATGTCGATTAAAAAAATATCGAAGTGCTCAAAATCAGTCTTGTAACGACGACAGTGAATCAGACTTAAGTGCTCAGAAGAATGATAGCGAATTTCAAGTGCCATGTTCTTCATATGTTAGCACTGAAACTGAATTGATGGAACTGCCAATTCAAAGGACAATTTCCAGTCATGGGTACTGGTGCTTGTGTTCAGGTAAAAATGACTTAACTGTTGTGCCCAAGGAAGCCAGATTTCAAGCATTCCATAAACGTAAGATTTATATACCAAAAGGAAATCGTTGTTGTCGAAAACACATGATTAAGAACCGATTTTTTGAAGAGGATTTAAAACAATTGCGTATTGTATCAAATACATCAACGCTTGAACTGAATGAAATAACGGAATTATTTAATATACTGGCACTAGAAAGCACAGCAAGCGATTTCTCAAGGATCGGCGATGGTTCTCTGTCAAGTCACGACATTTACGTTTTTACCGGTTTGACTTGGGATAATATTACCGACTTAGCAGATATGTTGCCATCGTTGCGAAAAACTGAGAAAAGAAATATAATTCAAGCAGTTGTTTTATTTTTAATCAAACTAAGAACTGGCAACTCTAACACTCTTATTAGAACTATGCTAAAACTAGAAACACAGCAGCATGTTTCAGAATATGTTAAAAGTGTAACTAGTGCATTTGAAAATATTTTACCACAGCATTTCGGCATAAAAGCTAATAACAGGGAAGATTTGATTACAAACCACACGACCAAAATTGCAAAAAAATTATGTAATGCCGATAATACATTGATTCTTATTGCTGACGGAACTTACGCCAGGCATCAGAAAAGTAAAAACAATGAATACTAACGAATGCATGATCGAAAACGCTGACTACATCGGCGGTGAGACGTACTATCACGACGAAGCAGTCAGCGTTTTCGATCATGCATTCGTTAGTAGGGAGGAAGCCGATAGGCACCCGGCAATAACATTAGGCACGTGGGACAATTATGCCGAATTAGCCACTGGATGTGGAATAGCACTTGTAACTATATCCAACATCGACGATGGAACATCTGAAGCTCTAAACGCAGGTAGGGGCTTAGCGATAGGGGAAATCGAGAAGGTGCTACTCTGGCGAAGGACCTACGAAGAATTCAAAGTTTGTTCTGGACTTACGGACCAGGTCGCGGCTCCGGAGTCGCTAGGCAGAAGCCGTGCCTTCTGGAATACCATTATTAATGGTACGGGAGCTGACGCTTGTGAAAGCATCAAAGATATAGGCACTGCCATCGTTGAAATGCTTCCGGACCAAATCTCATGGTCAGTAAATATCGAAGCTGCTGCAGTGGTATCCACAAATACAGGACTGCGCACGCCCCTCGCAATGCACCTAGACGCCAACCTCGTCGGCGGTAAGGTGGAAGTGCAAACCGGCGCGGGATACGAGCTGGCGTCCGGGGTAGGGGCGGCGTGGTACGAAAGCCGATATATAATGCAAGGCAGTGTACCAACAGACCTTCCCAAAATAGAAAAAACTCTAAATCGAGTTAACTTGCTAACATGCGATGCCGACGCCTTACGATACGCCACGAGACCTGACTATATCCAATCTGCGTCATTAGCTTTCCGCATTGATTCTGCGCTCTTTACCGTCTTGGGGCACAGCCTCGGATGGGCGGGTCCCTTCAAACTCATTGAAAACCCCGCGATTGTTGCCCCCGCCTTCGGGTGGGGTGCACCCCTTAAGGTACGGGATTTTCAGGCGCATACCTATAGGACGGCCGTGTTCACAAACAGCATCATCAACTCGATCGAGGCTGCTACTGTAAACCAGGTCACAGCTCGACACGCACCTATACGTGGCGTCTCAGCCATAGGAACAGGCGCCCACTTCCTGTATGGCGGCCTAGGCCTAGAAGGGAACCTACAAAAGAACAAACATACATCGCGTCACGAACCCAAACTGGGAAGGGCCATATAGGGTAGTCACAAAGATCAACGACGTCACGTATCGGATACAGCGAAACCCTCGTAGTCCATCGAAGATTGTTCACGTTGACCGACTGGCGAGGTACCACGGAAATAATGATGCTCGGGACGAGCATGTCTTAGGAGGGGGTAGTGTTGCGCCGGTGGTATAGGTCAAAACTTTAAACGTGATTTTCCGTGCTTTAGAAGCGGTTTCAGCAGGCTGAAAAGTGATTTCAGGCTGTTTCAGAGGTGGCTCTTTCACATACTAGAAGATTGAAAATTCACCCTAGTTGCCGTTGTTTTCAGGCCCCTGAAACATGTTTTCAGTCCGTTTCAGGGCACCCTCTGTCAGATGGCGCAATAACCTGAAAACCCGTTTTCAGGCGTTTTCAGGACCCCTTATGGGCCTTTGAAGTACACTTCAGTATATGGCGAAATTTCACGAAGGAGTGAAAGAGATAGCACTATTAGAGAGAGACAGCTATATTGAGAAGGCTCGAGAAGTGTGTGAAAGAGACAGAACTAGAAAGGGATAGCAATAGTCGGGAATGTTCCAGCCGAATCGAACATCGAACAATCTAGATTGCCTAGAACACTCGCGATGCGTTATTGACCGAGGGGTCACCGACCGCCCTTGGACTTTGGACCGAACATTCCAGATAGGATTTCTCCGGAACATTCGAGAGCAAGGGTCTCCGGATATATAAGCCGCGCGTCACCGACGCCCCAGTCAGTTTTTGAACTAACAGCGATACAGTGCGAATCTCGAAGCGAATAGTGTGACAAGTAAATAAGTGCTATATAGTGAAGTGATTTAGTACAGTGATTTATTAAGTAAGACTTGTTAATTAGTAATTCTGTAATAAAGTTTGCATTTTTAATTATTGGTTAATTAGTGTATTTTCTATCACGTTACCTACCCCACGGACGTAACAATACATCAAGCGAATAAAGTGAGTCAGGTTTTGAGTCAAATGTTTGTAAACAGGAGGAACAAAATGTTTGTAATGTAATGATATAAATATTTAATGTTTGTATTCACAACGTTTTACAGCTTTTAAATAAATTAGCATAGGTACTTGTTGCATCTAAAGCCCATACGGAAGAATCTTTAATTGAGGTGCGACCAAACCGCTGCTGCTATAGACGTTGACTCACCATAAACACGGTGATGTGCCTCAAGCGTCACGTTTTTAAAGTATGCGGTCTGGACCGCTGCGCTGTTCAAAGTACATTGGGGTGATTCTCCGAGCCATTGTTATTTCGCGATTATTACCACAATGGAAGAGTAAGCCACCATAACTTTGATCAAACTAGAGTCAGCTTTGGGACTGTCTTTCGGTTTTATAAAAAGTTTACATTGATCATTATCTATTTCAACAATATTTGCCGAGACAGCGTTTCTGTCGCGTGCCTTTTGTGTATACTTTACTACTATACCTAAAATACAATCTTGACTTTAAATTGCAGGTGATTCGGGTTATGCTCTTGAGCCCTGGCTTATGACGCCGGTGCGCGATGCTGCTCCGAATACTCCAGAAGCGAGGTACACAGAATGGCACTGCAGCGTCCGGAACATAATAGAGCGGACCAACTGCTATAAAAATATATTTCGATGCCTGGGGCATGACCGTGTGCTGCGGTACAGCCCCGCGAAGTCTTCAGAAATTATTAATACGTGCTGCGTTATTTATAACATACTGAAGCATTTCCGGTAATTAACTTGATCCTAAGTACTCATTTTTTCATTCATAATACTTGTATAAAATAAGTTTCGTTTCATAGTTTGATACATTAATTTTGTCTACGCAAAATGACATGAGAAGTGTCAAAAATGATTTAACGTGCAATTGGGCCTTAACACTGTCACGACCAACAACCCGCCTAGCGGGTTCTGTCGGTTTCTGGGGTAGTTTTAAATTTTTTGTTTGGCCATAAAAGAGTTAAAGGTCAGCGTCATCTATCAGCACCACTTGGAACTAAACGTTTTTTGTTAAATTATGTACGTACGTTTTAACTTTTTGTAAGTTCGCATGAAAAAGTTGCTCTAATCATAAGTAACCTGACTTATACAGGCGTGTTAAACTAATAGAACCTTATTTTAACAGGTCACATAAAATTAAATATTCTCTAATTTAAAATAGTACTGAACACCATTAGAAGTTAATATTTTGGCATACTGAGTGTATTAGTAAATATATACTTTACCGGCTTCTTGTAATTCACCATCTAGGCACGATATGAACAGGAACGTGCCTCCAACTTTGAGAAATCCGAAATTAACTTACTAACCGAATTAGTTACGAAATATAAGAGCATACTGGAGAACAAAAGAACTGATGCAGTGACAAATAAATAAAAAGATGCTGCGTGGAATTCAATTGCCACCTCTTTTAATGCCGTATTCATCCAGTGGTCATACAGTACGGACGGCTAAAAACTTAAGGCTCAAATACGAGGGCCTGAAAAAGAAAACCAAAAAGAAAATGACCATGCATAGGCAAGAGTTATACCGAACTGGCGGCGGTCCTTCTGCTGCTCCTGCCTTTAGTGACGTGGAGGAAGAGGTGCTGGCGATATGCTCCAACATATCGGGATTAGATGCTCGAAATGATTGTGATAATATTCCAGGTACTTACTTAAATATCTTAGTTTTAATATTTGTTTCTATTCGATTCTATACAATTAGTTTGTATTTTATAGATATAGCTGAGACAAATTTACAAGACAAGGAGAATTTCAATATTAGTATTAACGGCGTGACTGTGGAAAATTCTGGGATTTATTATTGTTTGAATGTAACTTAGATTAGGTATAAACATAAAATCATATTTATATTATTTGTTAGACTGTTCTTAGTATGTTTACACTGTGCCATATGTTTTTAGACATACTTCTATCGTCAATACCAGAAATACCTGAACCGGCCCAGATGACATACAAAACAAACAATGATCTGCAGATTGAGGAAGTTATTGCATTGTTTGTGTAATTGCATCGCACGTGCGTTATCAACAATGGACGCGTACTATTGCGTGTTGTATTTTGGACCTGGACACTGACCCAACCAATACAATTATTGTCTTTGTTATTTAGTTATAGCTTGGCAACTTCGTTGTTGACACTCACCTGTGTGCTTTTAGTTCTGTGCAGCCGCAACTACTTACACAAGTTACCGCCAACACGAACATGGACCGACGGAGGCAGCCTCCGGAGGCCCCCGTTTGTGTTGGCCTTAATTTGTGTAAGTAATTACGGCTGCACAGAACAAAAAGCACACAGGTGAGTGTCACCAACGAAGTTGCCAAACTATAGTCTCTTATATTATTTTGCGTTTTTCCATTACAGGTAAAAAATTGTCACCCATATCGGCAGTGAATACGGATTCATAGAAGACGCGCTGTTGGTATTTGAATAAAAAAAGCAAGGAGATTACCACCACGATATGAATGCGGATGTATTTGAACAATGGTTTGCGAAAATTCTCGACAAAATTCCAGACGATTCAGTAATTGTTTTAGACAACGCCCCATATCACTCCAGAAAAATGGAAAAAATACCCAACAGAAGCTCAAATAAATGCGAAATTATTGAATGGTTGAACGTCGAGATGCGGCTAAGGAAGAATTTGTGTCGCGCTGTGGGCGTTGCGAGGATGCGGGCATATTATGTCACCCCTATTATAACTATTGGAAGAGCTGGCCCCAGAGTCGAGATAAATGTGGGAAACAGTTTGTTTTATATGCTAATGGAGTAAAAAGTTTGTTTCATAAAATGGAAGAAACAAAAAGTGTTATATACGTTGAGGATTTCAAAGTGAAGAAGAGGATAATTCCATCTAAGTGTATTGAGAGAGAAGACAAAAAGGAATGTGTCATCCAAAATAATACAAAACTCAAGATGTTAGAGTGAAATAGAAAGAAAATGCTTATCTGACATTTGGCGTTTGTTGTTAAACAAAATAACCTAATATATATCTCTCGCGGAAATCGATTCTTTCGTAATAGACGTACTGTTTGTGAGGCGTTATTAAATTATTATCTAGTTTTGTGATTCTTCAATTGATTAAGAAGAATAATGAGTGATATGAACAGGAACGTGCCTCCAACTTTGAGAAATCCGATATTAACTTATTAACCGAATTAGTTACGAAATATAAGAGCATACTGGAGAACAAAAGAACTGATGCAGTGACAAATAAATAAAAAGATGCTGCGTGGAATTCAATTGCCACCTCTTTTAATGCCGTATTCATCCAGTGGTCATACAGTACGGACGGCTAAAAACTTAAGGCTCAAATACGAGGGCCTGAAAAAGAAAACCAAAAAGAAAATGACCATGCATAGGCAAGAGTTATACCGAACTGGCGGCGGTCCTTCTGCTGCTCCTGCCTTTAGTGACGTGGAGGAAAAGGTGCTGGCGATATGCTCCTGCTACTGCTCCACCTGCGTCTTAACGCGATAATTATCGCAATAATTAATGCACTACGTAGATGTTGCCAACATTTATCGCGCTAATTCACTAACGGCATTAATACCTCAAGGCTATCCCTCTGTATTATAGGGCATATAAATAATGAACCTGGAACTCGTACTTCATTAGTTAACTAATATATCAGTATCAGTATCGTATCGACAAACCTATACATCGCTACATCCCTAACTCAAACCAAATAAAGACTTTCAATTTGGCTTCCCTACATTTAGGCAAGCGACTAACAATCTCATCATAGACCATCTCCTTTCGAACCTAATCAATCAAACCACTGGCATAACCGACCACTTTCTCCCCGTCAACTTCGAACAACAAAAAAAAACTATTCTTTCACTTATCACTAGTGCTGGATCACAAAAAATAAATAAATAATGGAATCTTATAATCTTAAGGCGATTTTAGGGCAGTTCCCCTCTCTTTGGGACCGCCGCCACCGCAACGTTACCAAACGTAACTACTTGCTCTTCCGGATTCTTTCACTCTACCCCAACACAACCATGTCCCAACTTAAAGCCACCATAGACTCCAGCGACGCAAAATATACGAAGAAAAGGTAAAACACACCTAAACCCTGAATACTTAAATAATGCTATCACCCACTCATCCTCCTCTATGTTGCAGCTCAAGATACTCCGCCGACCACAGGTAAATACCTACCCTTCCAATTCCTCATAAGTCAACACTACAGTAACGTGACGCTCCATCTTCTACTCCCCCTACGAGACGCTCAACCGTTACTCGGGGTGAGTAGTTACTCGGGGTGACTTTAGCCTTTAGAATAAAAGAGTTATCTAATACAATATTCCCTCATGTGATTTATGCACGCATCATACTAACCCCACACTAAAACTAAACTACTAATATAGCCAAACCTCGACTCATTAAAATAATATCTGAATACATAACCCGCTCATTTGAAGCTAGTTGGCCTACCTTTAACATTCCCACCTCTGTACATCCTTAATCATCACAACTCTACCTTATTACACCTCTACTAACTACTAAAGGCGTACCACGTTGTTTTCAATAACCCCTCTTGTTTCCCTTAACCCCGATTTTCCCTCTTACTCCCGACTTTCGAACTCTTGCACAATCTCTAATTCATCCATCCTTTTATGACTTGGCCGCCAAGTGGCCAAGTCACACAATCGGTAAGTTCTCACTGGCATGGCAACCCTAACATTGACATTTGCGTTCAGTCACCCGTGGCCGCAATTTTCAGAGAAAATTACAAAGCTAGTAATTCTATGATAAAATCCGTTTAAAACCTCCCGTCTAGTGTTCTAGAAATGACAACAACGGAACCCTAAGTATCATTGGTATTGGTTCCGTGCACGACACCAGCACCGCCTAACGTCCACAACCTTAGCGGCTCCGAGGCTCTGACGTTTTGAAATTTCGTCGCGACATTGTACGAAAATTAATAAAACTAGTATTTTATATTCAAAATTCCTGTGTTACCGCGCTTTGGGTAAACAAAACGTTGAGAAATCGTTTTTAGTCATTGAAATTAAATGAGGTAAGTAAATTTTATATCAAAAATGCGCTTTGTTTTGGTGGTGTCAGAGTTTGTTTACTTCATATTTAGTTGTACTTTTACTATAGCACAAGGAAATAAAGCTACTTTAACGGTTTCCTTAAATAATAGTAAACATATAGAATTGTCCTCGTATCGCGAACAATAACTTAAACATCGTTTCCGGATCTAAATAAGTATCATTCTGAAGACCGGATTTGTAAGTGCCACTCACATAAAGGTCCACGTAGCACGTTCACGTTCTCGCAGTTACAACAACACAACAAATGCGATACTAAAGTTATCTTCCATGTCCTAAGGTTAACTGTTAAGGAATGCCTTATGACTTTAGATTCACCTTTTGTACGATAGGTTTTGTTTTGTGCAAAAAAAAAAAAATACTGACATTAAGTAGTTAAGTCTCAACAGATTGCTTTCATATTGACAGATATGGCAGAACTCACATTATTTCTACTAAAACCACTATGCCCACCCCTGCGAACATACCTCTAGAGCACATTACTCAACCGCAAGGAGCCTCGTATGACCCGGCCGTTACAGCCAGTGCAGCAACTCCTGTCCAAAAAGATTATTAGACGACATAACAATGGCTTTTTAGGCCCTAAGTGTTGTAACCCCCCTCGGTTGAATAGCATTAATGTGAAGCGATCTGAAAATAAATAGCGTGATAAGAGTCAATATTAACTCTGTTATAATAATGTTATGTTAGTGTTTTCTTATTGCATACCATAGAACTAGATATAGGTGATAAGTTTTTTTTTTTTCTCTTGTGACACGGGACACTAAGGGCCCGCGCAGACAGAGCGCGGTCTGGAGTTCCGAGTTCCGCGTTCAGAGTTCTGCGTTCTTTCGGATGTACTGAGTCCCTTACGATAATGCACACAGCAGGCGGTCAGACCGCGGCGGTCCGGGCGGAACGCCGCGTTCTAAGAGTTCTTTTGCCGCCGAGACAGAGAACGCAGAGTTCACCACAATGTCGGAAGTCGCAAATACGGAAAAACTTATTGATTTGATTAGAGAAAGGAGGCTATTGTACGATTTAAGCCATGTAGATTATAAAAATAGGGACAAAAAAGGAGAAGCTTGGGTCGAAATTGCTGCGGCGATGGGTTTTGGGGAAAGTAAGTAAATGTCACATTATTATTATTCTATTTTATTAGTTACATTACGTACAACATACTACCTACTATTATTAAATTGCTCCATGAAAACAAGTGTCATTATACAAAATTTTATTTGTCCTTGATCCAAGCGAACAGCTACGTGAATGTTTTTCTCTCGAAAATCGGATATTCCCTAATCGTTAAAATCAGTCGTATTCCGTTGTAATAAGCATACATCGTTATCGCGGGTGCAAAAACGAATTGGCAGTACAGAAAGATTATGAAAAACAAGCAATAACAGACGCAAAACTCATTTTGAGGAACATTTATGCCTACTCGTACGAGTTAAAATGTTTTGCGTCTGTTATTGCTTGTTTTTCATAATCTGTCTGTACTGTCAGTGTCAAATCGTTTTTGCACCCGCGATAACGACGTAGGTACGAGTGTGTAATAAAAATCCCATAATTACGAAAGAAATCTATTTAAAACTAACAAAATATACCTATTGATTAAAATAGGTGATAAATTCGTCCCGAATCGCATATGCTGTACAGTTGGTTCTATTCGTATTTCTTTGCTGAAAAGGTCGAAAGGCGGTTTGATGATTATTGTTCTGTGCTTCATCATCATCGTTTATAGGACATTCTCCTTTTACTCTGAGGTAATTGTGCAAACAACACGCCGCTTTCACGACATGAACGGCAGTGTCTACATTGAGTTCTTGAGGCTTAAAAAACACCCGCCATTTTTGAGCCAAAATGCCAAATGTACTCTCTACAATACGTCTGGCACTACTCAGTCTCTTATTATATCTTTTTTTTCTTTCGTCGTGAAGAGTTACATTAGTTGGAAAAGGTCTCATTAAAAATGTTTCTAATTTGAAACCGCCATCTCCAATGAAAACATGAGGCACTGGCTTTTCTCGACTTGGTAATGGCTTTGGCCCAGGAATGTTCAGCTGATTGTTAACAAGTTTTTCATAGAAAGAGGTTCTTTGAAAAACCGTACTGTCACTTTCCTTTCCATAGCTGCCGACATCAATCAAAATAAATTTATAGTCTGGGTCCACCACAGCAAGCAACACAATAGAGTATCTATGTTTATGGCAAAAATGTAATGTACCAGTATTGGGTGGGCATCTTATATAAATATGCTTTCCATCAACACTGCCAATGCAATTTGGAAATTTCCATTTCTCATTGAATACTATTTCTGCCTCCTTCCACGTTTTTTCAGTCGGCTCCGGCAAATATATTGGTTGTAATGCATTCCACACCGCTTGACTTACTTCTTTCACCATTGCACCAACAGTTGTAAATCCCATACGGTAGGAATGACCAATTGTTTTATAGCTATCTCCTGTAGCAAGATACCTGAAACATATTTTTTTTGCTTTTAGGTAAAATCTGGATGGCAAAGTGGAAGGTTCTGAGGGATAATTATAATAAGTTCAAGAAAAATAATGAAACTTGTACAGGCCAAGCTTATAAAAAATATAAGAGTTGGCCATGGGCCTCACAAATGAGGTTTTTAGATGACTACAATGTGAGAAGACCCACTGAAAGCAACAGTCAGCCCCTAATACAGTCTCAAAATGCTACTATCACAGACACTTTGGTTGATGAATTCTCAATTGATATTACAGAAAATGCAGAGAAATCGGTTGATGAAATTGATATCACATCCCATAAGAGAAAAAGAATGAAAATGACAGACCCAAGTGATAAAATACTTAACTATTTGAGAGAAAAAAATTAACAAAAGTCTAAATTTGATGGTGTGGATTATTTTTTTTTAAGTTATGCAGACACATTTAAGAAATTTCCAGCTAGAGTGCAAAGTATGTTAAAATTAGAATTGGCAACTGTCTTTGCTCGGTACGAGCTACAAGCTGGAGTAGAAAGTGATGCCAGTGGTTCTCGAATGGCACCACAATCATATGCCTCTAGCAGTTCTGAGCCGAATTCGCCGTGGAATTTTGCCACTTCCAGTCCAGCTCAGGATTATTCCAATCACTCAGAAACTGCTAGTACACCCAACCAGGAGAAGAGGGTATATTGTGTTGGTGTTCCCAGTGCTGTTTTTAATGAAGTAGAGAGGCCACAATCAACTCGGCAGAATTCGATCATCACAATTCAAAATGCTAGTGCGCCGAATCAAGACAATATGGCATTTGGTATATTGTCCGATAATTCGACCCCCAATATTAAAAAATATTACGAAACAATGACATATTCATTACAGAATAACAAATGAGCCTTTTGTTTATTTATTGTTAAGAAGATTTTTTTGTAGTAAAGATAACTACCTATGCGTTTTGTTGTGCGAAGTGTAGCATTAATAACTAATAAATACATACCTTATAAATACTGCCAGCCTTTCTTTTGCTGAAATAGACTTCCTCCAGTTAGTATTTTGCTTTTCGATATCACATTTTGTCTTATCATACAATTCATTAAAGCTATCTATCGACATGCGAAAATAGATATAGAATCGCTCTTCGTCCCTAAGTAAGTCAACAAAAATAGTGCTGAATTCGCCTTGTTCTTCCCGTGTTGTGTTAATAGGGTGCACCCAATATCTTCGTCTTTTTTTATAAGCTAGGGTCCACAAAAGCAATTCTTCTTCATCGGAAGATGAACTATCTAACGACATGTTGCACGTACAAAAACACGAACGAAATAGAACGCAAGAATTAGAACGCCCCCTGTGTGCGTTGGAACTCTCGAGCTGTCAAAACGCAGAACTCTGACCGCAGAACTCGGAACTCCAGACCGCGCTCTGTCTGCGCGTACTCTAACTTACTCTCCTTCATTATCTTTTCCAACACGTCTCTCGGGCTACCCAGGTCTCTGCCTATGGACCCCCCGTTGCCCTGGTGCAGCTGCCCTCCCCTCCTACACCCTCACGACCCGGTTCCTTGACCCTGGACTCACCGGAACGGTCGCCCCCATCCCTCAACGAGGATGATTATCGCGTAAGTACCTCCTGATCCACTCCTCCTCTGGTGTTTCCGTTGCTTGCCAACTTTAGCGTAGACTGCATACAACTGTTCCCCACAATATATTGTCTGTAACGTGTTGCGACTTTTAACTTTACAACGTAGTATAACCGCTTGGATTGGTAAATACTAAATTATCATAACTTAGAGAAGTATCCCAAAATTTATAGGAACTAGGCATTTGTTCCCCACAAATAGTAGAATTCATTTGTGACACAAGGGTAATCGATTCAGCAGGTGAAGGAAAATACTCTGTGTACACAATAGGCTTGACTATGCGGCCATACTTTTGTACTAGCTCGTACTTTCCTCGTGTCAATACCTCCTATACCCTTTAATTGTCGACCTTCCCGCACCAGTTATACCATTATCACAATCCTAAGCCTATATTTAACCCTAACAGCCTTGTTTGCTTTCCTATCAGGCCCTCCTCGAGGTTTTAAACAGTGACGACCCAGCCGAAGTACAACTACAACGTCAATAAAGCAACGATTTTATACCACTCTCTTTATTTCATAATTTAACAAGCTAGCTCTAAGTCAAGATTCATCCATCTCGGTAATATCTTGATAGATGTATTGCATTAAACTTGCCTTGAATGACTTGAGTCTCAGGGTTGAACAACTCATAAACATTTTGACAAAAGTTTGAGGCTACTACATATGGCCCTTCATATAGCGCTTCAAATTTCTTTGTTATCTTCTTCTCCGTATTAGATTTGTTCACTTTTCTTATATTTACCCAATCCCCAACCTGAAACTGTATTAGCGGGTACCTACTATCAAACTTTTCTTGTCTATCTCGGGCTGCTCTACGCAAATTTTCCCTGGCCTCAGCTCTAACCCTCTCCACATCGACTTCGTCGTTTTTGTTTATTTCTTGATCAAAGGTAAACCTAGTTGATCTGCCAATCACGACTTCATTAGGTGTGAACCCCGTGCTGCCATGATAGGTATTATTGTACAAGGTCTACAAAGGTAGATTCTTTAAACAAAACTACAAAAATCTTGATTCAAAACTAATTTCTTAAGTGAAGACAATAAAACCAAGACAATATTTTACTCAAGTGAACGCAATAAAGTGTTCCCCATATATAAAACTATATTTGTCTTGACCAATATGATATTGTTTTGATCTAACACAACCTTTTTTTCCGTGTAGTGCATTGTGGAGAGAGGTGTTTTCTTCAGTCAATCTAAATAAAACCAAATTGAGGAACAGGCCAAGCACAAAAACTTCATGTGGATTAATGCATAGCAAGAGGGCCTATGGCGAGAAATTCTGTTACAATCATGATGTAACTAAATACATCAAAAAATTTTATAATGACATGTATCAAGATTCTCCTGATTCTGACGCATTCTGATTAGTTGGTTGAGGCTGAGACTTGTTGATTGAGAATGAGGTTTGTACTTATGACTTTTAATATAATTACCAGTTCTTGTTCGAGTTATAACCTGGGCTTTAACATATTGGCTTGTGGATTTGCTTACATGTGGCATGCTATAACAATAACAGATTATTTTCACTCTTATTGATTGCTTCTAAGTTAGTCTTTCCAAGATAACAGATCATAGGTATTTATATTATCTCCATGTGTTGATTATAAGGTCAGATCGATATTTTATATATTACAAAATGTTTTATTTGTAGCTAAATTACCTGTACATAATGAATGACACTCACCAATGATGTACAATGTACATACAATTAGTCACGTGTGATGTAATAATCAAAGGATACGCGGTGTACATCTCTGGCGCGCAGGGTGCGGGGCAGTGCTAATGGCATCCTGAGGGCATTTGCAAAAAGGTTTGATTGCCAGTATCTGAATCATTGTCATCCTTTTTAAATACTGAAATAATAATATTCAAATTCAAATTCAAATTCAAATTCAAATTCATTTATTTCGTCATACATAGGTAAGATAAGGTGACAGTTGTGGTAAGATAGTACAGCTATGATGTGCCTTTTGGCGTACGAAAGTTTGGCAAGTCGAAATTACAATAGTTAACTACTTTATATTTATCAAATATATAAAATGTATGACTAGAGCCTGTTTGACAATATTAAAATATAATAACACTTTAATTTAATAATAATATGTCAAAGATAATTGAAATAATTTAAAAAGAAGCTAACATTATTTATAAGACTAATTGGTACTTTACAACACATTTAAAATATACAAACAGTAAAAACGTTAGAATTATAATATTAAAACATGTCAAGGATAATCCAAATATTGTTAATATTATTGTGTGTTCTCGTGTATTATTCTAACTAAGTATAGATAGGCTAAATAATTGTTACTAACAATTAATATTAATTTATAATGTTGAATTTTTGATTGTCTATGATCTCAGTTGGTCGAAATATTTTTTTTCATTATTTCATAAAACCGATTCCGTAAATTATTACCAAATTTTTAAACAAATATTTATTTTCATACTGAATACAATATTGTTTTAGATAAGTACATAATCTGCCAAAGTACTCTCTTTGCAACTTAATTTCCAGTTTATAAGACTGTGAAGTGGAAATACCATACCAGATGATTGAAGTAATATATGAAACAAAACCTGTAAGTTTATTGACAGTGCTGCAAACTCTCCTGGATTTCCAGGAGATTACATGTTTTTTAGGACAGTCTCCTTCTCTACTGGTTTTTTTTTTAATATTCTACGAAATCTCCTGGATTATCAACAAAAATCATAAATTATGTTAAAGTTACGTGAATTGGAACATCATTTCTCCCTAACTTGTTTAATTTGGTACTATTGAATTGACTACCATTGACAGTTTCTACGTCAATTTGAATGAATCGATCGAATGACGGAACGTTTTGACAAAATAAGTGAATCTAAAAATTTAATAGTGAGTATCCTGCAGGTCTTGTTTTGTTTATCTATGTTTTGTGGTGTGGTAGTTGTGGTAGTCTATTGTTTTGTATATTATATTCTTCCGGTTTCCGTTCCAGCTTGGCTTGACCTCGTCGCGTCGCGCGTCGCTTTCGCCTTCCGTCGTTAGTGCAATTATTTGCTTTGGTGCAAATTGTGAATCAAATTGAGATCAAAGTGACTATAGTGAGTGAAATAATTGTGTATGTATGGTATGAGTTACGCTTGCATCATCAATATTGAGTTGAGGAACGCGTGTGTTTGATGTGATTGAGTGAGTAAACTTGTCGCAGGTGCATGAGGTTTGGTTTGGGATATTATTATTATAATTTGGTCGTATTTTGGTAACGCTGAATTTATCAAGACAATGGCAAGTGCTGAAAAGAAAAAGAAATACCTTCAAAATTTTAAAGATGAATGGGTTTTAATGGAGTCTTTCAAAGGCTGGCTTTCCTCGAGCACAAAAGGGAACACTTATGCTTACTGCAAATGGTGCCGGTGTGACATTTCAATAGCCAATTCTGGTAAGCCTGACTTAGAGCGTCATAAAAATTCAAAAAAACACACCCAAAGCTCTAACACTCTTTCATCGCAAAGAACACTGCATGAGGTATTGCCGTCGACATCAAAGGACCCACCACTTAGTACCAAAATTAAAGAGGCAGAAATACATCTTGTTTCATATGTAATTGAACATAACCTACCATTTACTGCTGTCGAGCATTTACCAAAACTGATGGCTGTAATTTGTCCTTAATCTGAGGTAGTAAAAAACATTTCCCTTAGTCGTACTAAGGCTACATGTATAGCTAAGAATGTTTTAGGTAAATATAGTAAACAAATGCTGATTGATAATATGCAAAGGTGTAAATTTTCAATAATGATTGATGAATCAACAGATAAGGGTGACACTAAACACCTGTGCATTGTAACTAGAATAATGATTAACGGGGAAATTTGCGATTATTTTTATGATCTGATACCAATCCAGGGTGCAACTGCAGCTGAACTATATAATTTTATAGTGACAACATTCGACAAAGATGGTATTCCGTGGAAAGAAAACCTGATAGGATTTGCGTCAGATGGCGCTAATAATTTGATGGGCAGCAATCATTCTGTAAGTACTATGTTAAAAAAAGAAATTCCAAGTATTTTTATATTAAAATGTATCTGCCACTCCTTTGCACTATGCGCTTCCTATGCATGTCATAAATTGCCACAGATGGCAGAAGATTTGGTGAGAGAAGTGTATAATTATATTCATTGTAGCCCGAAACGCATTGGTGAGCTGAAATTATTTCAAACATTTTTACAATTAAAGCCACACAAGATACTGCATCCAGCACAAACAAGATGGTTGTCACTTCATGCAGCAGTGGCTCGAATACTTGAACAATATGAAGCACTAAAATTATTTTTTGTTGATGCAATTGCTTCAAATGAAAATTCTGCCACAGCCAGAAATATATTGACTAACCTAAATAATCCTTATATAAAGCTATATTTACTATTCTTAGATTTCATATTACCACACTTTAACAATTTGAACAAAGTAATGCAGTCTGAGAGTATTCAAATACACAATTTGAGAAAAAACATGATCAGCCTTATAAAAGCCATCTTGGAATTCTACATTAAAAGCAGCTATTTATCAAGAACAGAAATAGAATATGTGAATTACAGAAACCCTGATAATTTTGTGGAAATTGAAAACCTTTACATGGGAGCAAAAGTGGCTGCAGCTATATCACAACATCCTGAAAATGATGTAAGAGTATTTAAATTAAAAATACTTGATTTTTATGTTGAAGGGGTAACCCAAATATATAAAAGATTCTCACTTGCCAATCCAGTTCTCAAACAAATTGACTTGATTGATACAAGTATAATTCAGCAAATAAAATACAACACCTTGGGAGGAATAGTTACACACTTTCCCAATATTATACCTGAGGAAGAATGGCAACAGCTAGACAATGAGTGGAGATTGTTGATGCATGCAGAAATGGACTTTGCTCAAAATGTTACCCAATTTTGGCAAAATGTGAGTCAACAGAAAATTGGTGATGAATATGCTTTTCCAACATTATCCAAATTTATAAATGGCCTGATGGTCTTGCCCCATTCCAGCGCAGCAGTTGAAAGGGTATTTTCTGCTATCAACCTAAATAAAACTAAACAAAGGAATGCATTAAAGTCATCAACTCTATGTGGGATTATGCACAGTAAAAGACTGTATCAAAATAAAAGCTGCTACTCGCATGAGATAAATAAGGACATGTTGTCAAGATTCAACAAAAGTATGTATGATGATGAAGCGGAATAAAAATTACCTACCTACAAATGTGAATTACAAAAGTGAACCCTTATTTGATTAAAATAAAAGCATGTATGGATAAATGGGTACCTAATTGGTTTGTTCTGTGCTTGATCCTGCTTCCTAATTAACACGCATGAATATGAAAACTCCTGTTTACATGTAAAAGGTATGCATTCTTAATCTCCTTTTTTTTGGGTGTATCCTGGATTTTATCATAACAATCTCCTTTTTTGTTGCAGGTTGGAGTTTGCAGCACTGTTTATTGATGCTTGATTTTATCGTACGATAAAGACACGTGGCACGTGACAGCCGAACGTTTGTCGTGGCCCAAACATCATCAATTATTAGTGTTCCGTTTTCGCGTTAGCAACATTTTAATTTTAGTCTGGCAACATTGTCGGCCATGACACTTCCTTCTCGAATTTGTCTCGTAACGTATATGGTACGTCCCTTCAAGCGATCGCGCTAAAAAATCCTTAATAGTATAGAATTCGTTTTCTTCGAATTTACATAAGTGCCTTGTGGAATCAAGAGATCTCTCTGAACACCTGAATGTTGCGGCTACAGCAGCTCCGAGCCAGGTATGTCCGATTGATTAGCCCAAGGCCTATAGTTTGTACTTTCCTAAATATTTTGCATCACTTTCGTATCGTTATCGTGTCGAATAAACCCTCCAAAATTACAGTCCACTGCTCGGTTAATAAACAATTTTTTGATCCTTCGGCCGGATCCTTGAAGAGGCAACCTGTGGATATTACATTATTTGTCGTTTCGGAGTAATTACTTTGCATTTTTGGTGAAAAATTTGTCGTTTCGTATTAATATTTTTTCGTCCACCAAATTGTAGGGTAAACTCATATTTTTTCGCATTCCACAGTTCTTTGTTTCGGATGTTACCATTCATACTTCAAAATTATTTGCATTTGTTTAAATTTAAATAACTGTTTAATTTATTGTATATTTTGTCGTTGATTAAATAATTAAATTAGCAGTTATTTTAATTTATAATTTATTTGTCGTTACCATAGACAATAATTACTTAGGCGTATTTTAGCATTGAAACATATCGTCGTTATTATTACGTGTATCGGAACGCATCGTATCGTGTCTATGGTTTTAAAAAGTTATCTGTCATTTTCAAAATCACCTTAAAGGGTCACTTCACGCGAATACACATTGTTTTTGAGTCTCTTAATTATAATACTGAAAAAAATGTTTAAACTCTAGTGTGGACATCAAGGAATACCAATTACCTTTGGCACAACACTCAAGACCATCATGAAGATAATATTATCACCTGGGTGAGCCTTTCAAAGCCAATATTTGTTCTTAAATGATTGAAGAAACAAGCCGTTATTACAAAAATCACTCACACATATAAACATCTTCAAAACAATACAATCATTTAACCAATTATTTAAACTAAATTGCGGTATAACTATCAGCTGATTTGCTGACTGACAGCATCTTGACATGACAACTAACGGAATGTCAATAGTGAAACGTCAAATGTGATTGCGTTCGGAAATATAAGAACTACGAGTTTAAGGAGACCGCTTTTAAATAGCGCTTGACACAATCCAAACAATTTTAGTTTGCAAACTCGAATAACGTATATACTGTAATATTATTATATAATTACGATAAAAATGGACTCTTTATCACAGAATGAAAGGAATAATATAACAATTCGCAAAAAAATGTTCAAATCAAAATCGAGTGAACAATTGTATGAGAGTTCCAGTCTGGACTCATGTAACTCAGATAATGCGGCAAAAAGTCTGGACTTATCGACTTACATTAATCTGAGTGCAAGTTACACAGAACTGAAAGATGAAATTGCCAATTTAAAACTTCAACTCGAAAGCGCCAAGTGCGAAATCGACCACCTGAGCCTCGAGAATACTGATTTAAAAAACCAAATCTTCCATCAAGAACAACAAATAAATTCTCTAAAAGAATTATGTACCACGAACCTGAAAACGCCAAAAAAACATCTGACCTCAGCGCGAAAGAAAAAACGACGATTATTGACGGATAGCTTTAGAAATATTTCGGCCTTTGAACAAGAACTAAGATTGGAATATGAAAACTCGGATCTCGAATCGGCTCAACATGAAAACGTCGTAACTATCGCCGAAGTACACGAGGAACCATCTTCCAAAAATCAAAACCAAGCAAGCGATAACGCATTAGACTGCAATAACATGCCTAAAACTAACATATCGAAGAATGGCAAAGTCAACCATACATCAGAAGACAAGGAAAACTCTGCAAAAACAATTACTGAAAATAACAATAACACACATAACAAGGATGAAAACATAACACTTAATACGGAAGAAAAGAAAAATTTAGAATCAAAGACTGAAGAACACAAAGATAAAAATATCCATAAGACAGAAGACAGAAAATCATTGGACCGAAAACCTGATAAACCAAACAATAGCAAACATACCCAAGGAGTAACCGCGACAACGCCACGGAATATGACCGGTCGAAAAACAACAAAGAAGTCATGCAAAAACATATGGATCTATGGCACACAACAATGTTCAGGTCTAGCTCTGGCATTAGAAAAATCAAGGAGAAATACAAAGTACGAACATTACGGTATACATTCTCTAATTAAGCCAGATGCTCCCGCAGAAGAAATCATAAACGGCTGTAATAATGTAAACTTCCAGCCATATGATAAAATCATCTTAAGTTTAGGGGAAAATGACACTAACGCAATTAAAGTCACTACTGAACTTAGTTACTTTGCTAAATTAAATAGAAATATTCCCATAATCGTCCTTAACGTGGTAGAAAATAAACACCTCAATGAAAATATGTTAAATAGCAACCTCAATATGGTATGCGAAACCCTCACAAACTGTCATTTTGTAAATCTTTCACCGCAAAACAATGTTACTTTTATGAGAGACTTATGTTATAAGTTAAACATTACAATTGACTTCCTAGATTACAAAAGCACATACTTGTGTCCTAAAGTGATAAAAGCTCGACTGAACTGCTGCAAACCATTACTTAAAATGTCTTCTCCTAATAAGAGCCTTCCAAAGTCCGAATCGACAGATTTAAAATTACGGTTAACTTCGCTCAGACAAAGAACCATACTGCAATACTTTCCTAAAATCGATCCGGGACAGACCACGCAAAAATCTAATTCTTCTAAAACACCAGAAAATACTGAAAACGAAATCAAGAACATTCAGTTTTTTCGAGGCTAACTTGAACTTGAGCACGCTAAAAATAATGCATCAAAACATAGCAGGATTCCTGAGTAAAAAAGACATTTTAGAAATAACATTACAAGAACTCTCGGCCCGCCAAGATAATATTGATATTGTTTGTTTAAGTGAAACTTTTATTAAACAAGGAGACGAAAAAAATATCCACTTAAAACATTTCAAACTAGCGAACACATTTTGCAGAACTAATATGAGGCGTGGCGGTGTCTGTATCTTCTGCAGAGACTTCATAGAGTTTAAAGACTTGCCTCTTATTAAAGATTTATGTCGCGAGTTTGTCTTCGAAGCTTGTGGCATAGATATACCGTCACTTAAATGTATCTTATTATGCATATACCGTACGCCCAGTTCAAATTCTTCTGCTTTCCTAAAACAACTTGAAAACACTTTAACAGTCCTTCGTAAGAAATCGAACAAAAAAATAATACTGGTCGGTGACTTTAATATAGACCTACTTAAAGAGTCGACTACAGTCACAGAATTCAATCGGATAATGCAGAATCTTGGCTATCTGGTTCATATGCGTGAACCTACCAGACAGGGGGCTTGCTTAGATTTACTTATAAGCAATATCCCAGAGGCCCGCGGTAAACATCTATCACTTTATCTGTCAGATCACGATAAGGCACAAATATTATCTATCCCAGTGGAAAACAAAAAAAGACGGCCAAAACACTGTTTTATATATAAACGGGACTTCAACCCAGAATATATATTTAAATTCCTCCAGCATCTAAACAGTTTGTCTTGGTCGGAATCATTTAGTGAATCTGATACGAACGTTGCATTTAATAGTTTCCACGATATGTATACCCTCCTCTTCAATTTATGCTTCCCCATCATACGTATAAAAATTTCTAGCACTAAAAAACAAATCACGTGGATTACTAAGGGCATCAAAAAATCCACAGTAGTTAAAAGAAAACTTCGATTTAAATACTATTCCGCTCGAAATGCGTCTTCTAAGGCAATTTACTTAAGATACAGTAAGTTACTTAAAAGATGTATTTCGTCTGCCCAAAAACTCCAAAATTCAAAATTTATGGAAAAAAGTAAAAATAAATGTAAATCGACTTGGACTCTAATTAAAAATAATACTGGTCAACAACTAAGAACAATTATGGACAGTAATTTCGAAAACATTAAGCATAAGCAAACATTAATCACAGATCCTAACTCAATAGCGAACATATTTAATGATAACTTCATTGACTTCACAAACCATAACAATGACAAATCAACACCTTATCCTTACCAGATTAAATCAACTGCTACAAGTATCTTTATTTATCCGGTAAGCCAAGATGAAGTCTACAAAATCATATTGTCACTGCGAAATACAAATTCCGTGGGCTTCGACCAGATATCAACCACAATACTTAAGCAATCGGCTATTCTAATAACCCCTGTCCTAACTTATTTGATAAACCTATCACTTGACCAAGGTATATTCCCGGAAAGAATGAAAATTTCTATTATTAAGCCTTTACACAAAAAAGGGGACAAACAGAATATAGAAAATTATAGGCCCATTGCTTTACTTTCCGTTGTATCAAAAATTTTCGAAAAAGTGGTGCATACTAGAATAGTTACTTTTATTAATAAATACAACATCTTAAAATCGGAACAATATGGCTTTCAAAAAGGAAAGTCCACAACATTGGCAGTATTTAACTTAGTTCACAAAATCTTACTACAAGTAGATAAAAAAGTACCATGTACAACTGTCTTCTTTGACATGAGCAAAGCTTTCGACTTTGTTGCACATGACTTACTTCTTTCTAAGTGCGAATTATATGGTCTTCGTGGTAAAGCTCATGATTGGTTAAAAAGTTACCTATCTGATCGTATCCAGCAAGTGGAGATCTCCACTCTGTCAGAGACTATGGAGCTATGCACAACACAATCAGAAAGTAGAAATAATAACGTAGGAGTCCCGCAGGGAAGTATATTAGGTCCCCTATTATTTCTGATCTATATAAATGACTTGCCAGATATATCGGACTATAATTTTACCTTATTTGCTGATGACATTTCTGTTATAATACCTTGTAATAAAAACCATAGTAATGATGAATATATTAATGACATAAATAATACGATTAATAAAATAATTAAATGGTTAGAAGATAATAATTTAAATGTAAATATCAATAAAACGAGTTATGTACAATTCCATAACAGAAATGGTAAAAAGAAAGATCTGAAAATCATGCACAAAGACAAAATACTGACCGAAAACAGCCAAGTAACATTTCTCGGGATATTGCTGGATGATAAATGCTCTTGGAAGTCACATATCGATAAAGTCTGCAATAAGATTAACCGCTTCGCATATGCTCTTTGGCGTCTGAGTAAAGTAACAAGCAAAGACACTGCGATTCAGGCTTATCATGGCTATGTATGCTCTATATTGAGATATGGTATTTTAGTATGGGGCAATTCAGTCCACATCAATAGAGTTTTTATTGCACAGAAACAATGCATCCGTGGTATCTGTGACGTCCCACAGTATGTGTCTTGTAAGCCTCTCTTTAAAAGCCTTAAATTGCTGACGGTAACATCACTGTACATCTATGAAATGTGTATTTTTGTTAAAACCCACCCTGAACTATTCCAAAAAAATAAGGACATATACAAATTCAATACAAGGTATCCTGATAACTTGTTCGTGCCCAAAGTTGCCACGAAACTGTTAAATTCCAACTGTTATCCAATGGCAGTCAGGATATTTAATGCTCTTCCTATACGTTTCAAAAGTCTTACTATTAGGGAACTTAAACTCAAACTCTCACATTGGCTAATAAATGAGTGTTACTATTCCCTAAAAGATTATCTGAAACGAGACGAAAAGTTGTAACCACCACTGATTATTATGAAATAATGTTATAATTTTAATTCATATTGCCTTTACTGTTTGACTGTGCTATATAATATAATTTAATTTGTTGCATTATTTATAATTTAACCTTGTTAGCTATAATTTGCATGTCACCCTGTGACAAAGCATGCGATGTCTATTATATTATCTATCACCTATGTACCTACCATGTTTTATGCAAATAAATGATTTATGATTTATGATTTATGATTCAACTTGTCAGTTCGAACATACAGGGTGATTGATAATTCGACCTATACCTTGAAGGGGGTTATACTAGAGCTCATTTGCAATAAATTTAGCCCAGTAAACTAGGGGTCTAAATTTGATAGTTATCAAGTTATTTAAGTTTTACGTTTTTTTAGAAAAAACCCGCCTTTCGGACTAAAAGTGATAATTATGAAAAAAGTACTTCCATTTGGCTGGTATAAACTTTGTTTTCTAAAAGCCAATGAACCAATGACTACTTCAAATAAAAATCTGTGTCAAAATTTCAGAATTATCTTAGAAATAAACGGTCATAAAAACCAAAGTCATAATTTTTTTTTTCGATTTTGTTACAACTGATGAGAATTACTTGAAAAAAATGTACGGCACTTGATGTAAAAACTACAGAAATAAGTTCCTCAATTAATAAGCTTTCCAAAAAAGTACAAATGTTGTCAACTTTTTCAAAAATCTTGAAAATAATAATAATAATTCCAGAGCAGGTAGCGGTTTCGCAAAAGGCGTACCTGGCCCGGAGCCGCGTTGTTTGTGTCACCTTTATTTTTCTGAGAGCTTCAATTGACCTGCCTCGGTATCTTATCTTATCTAATTAGGGGTGAGATCTGGGTACATTGCGTTCGGTTCGTGTTCGGGCATGTTCGTGACTAACCGAGGTTTAATTATCTTCATTCAGTAAGTGATCAATCAATTACTTTTGACCTTCTTTCCAACTCGGACGTACTAATTTCTTAAAAAAAATGGCTGCTTATCAAAATGAAGAATACGCGGATATCCTGTACTGTTACGGGTTTTGTGATGGCGGCTCCGCTGCGGCTCGCAGAGAATATCAACGACGCTTCCCCAACCGCCGTTTACCTGATGTAAGTGTGTTTGGTGCGACGTATCGACGTATTCGAGAAACTGGATCGGTTCAACGTCGTCAAGCTGATGCTGGAAGACCTCCAGTCCATGATCCGGTTGAAGAGGAACAAATCCTGGAGTGTTTCCGCGCGGATGGCACTACATCAACAAGGATTGTGGCTAACCAGCTTGGGATAACTCAGTGGAAGGTTTGGTTCACATTACATTCAGCACGGCAGTATCCATACCACTACACTCCAGTACACGCTATCGAGGAGGGAGATCCTGCAAGAAGAATCGATTTCTGCAGATTTTTGTTGAATGCTGACATCGAAGACCCGGAGTACCTGAAGAACATTTTGTGGACAGATGAGTCCAACTTCGACCGCGACGGAATAACTAACTACCACAATCTGCATTTTTGGGCCCCCAAACATCAAAACCCACGGAGGTCCAGAGAAGGAGCTCACCAGCACAGATTCTCACTAAATGTCTGGATGGGTATTGTGCACGACAATTTGATCGGGCCATTCTTTCTGCCGGCACGATTAACCGGTGACGCGTACGAGAACTTTTTGAGGGACGAACTACCTATGCTGCTGGAGGATGTGCCGCTTGCCAGAAGGATAGCCATGGTGTATCAACACGATGGCTGCCCAGCTCACTATTATCTGCGTGTGCGACATTGGTTGGATGTGAATTATCCAGAAAAATGGATTGGTCGAGGTGGTCCGATCCCTTGGCCAGCGAGAAGTCCCGACTTAACTCCATGCGACTTCTACATTTGGGGTCACATGAAGGCATTAGTCTACGACAGGCCAATTCGTGATGTAGAAGATTTACGAGAAAAAATTGTAGCAGCTGCCCAAACTATTAAAGAAAGTCTGTCGACGCGGGTTACAGTCAGTGAAGTACGTACAAGACTTCGTGCTTGCATTCGCAACCGAGGCAGGCAATTCGAACAAGATTTGTAGTTGTAATTGTAATTTATTTTAATTATTTATTTATCGTATGGCGAAACATTACCCTGCGTGCTTCTTTTTGTGTTTAGTAATAATTTAATTATTTTAAAATAAAATTTTATTTAGAAACTGGTTATTTTACTGCTTTTGCAATCTTATTCCTACCAACAAGCATTTGATGTAAATAAATTAATATCGTGCTTTCTGCATGAAGAAACACAAAGTAAGCAGACTGGCTTCAGGTCCGGTATGCTTATTTCTGTCAGTCATTAGGTATCATTATTACTTTCAATAATTAACTAATTGGTCACCTCATTACTGAAAAAAATAATTAAGCCTCGGTTAGTTAGTTAATGATTTGTAAAATAATTAGTTAACAACGATACGTCCAATTGGAAAGACGGTTGACAGTAATTGATTGATTACTTATTGAATGAAGATAATTTAGCCTCGGTTAGTTCGTTGGATTATACGAGGTTCATGCTATTATTCTTTGTTTTGATAAACAATAATTCATTTCATTTGTAAAATAAATAAGTTAACAACGATACGTCTGAATTGGAAAGAAGGTCGAAGGCAGATAATTGATCACTTACTGAATGAAGATAATTAAACCTCGGTTAGTCACGAACATGCCTGAACGCAATCTACCCTGATCTCACCCCTAATAAGGTAAGATAAGATACCGAGGCAGGTCAATTGAAGCCCTCAGAAAAATAAAGGTGACACAAACAACGCGGCTCCGGGCCAGGTACGCCTTTTGCGAAACCGCTACCTGCTCTGGAATTATTATTATTATTTTCAAGATTTTTGAAAAAGTTGCCAACATTTGTACTTTTTTGGAAAGCTTATTAATTGAGGAACTTATTTCTGTAGTTTTTACATCAAGTGCCGTACATTTTTTTCAAGTAATTCTCATCAGTTGTGACAAAATCGAAAAAAAAAATTATGACTTTGGTTTTCATGACCGTTTATTTCGAAGATAATTCTGAAATGTTGACACAAATTTTTATTTGAAGTAGTCATTGGTTCATTGGCTTTTAGAAAACAAAGTTTATACCAGCCAAATGGAAGTACTTTTTTCATAATTATCATTTTTAGTCCGAAAAGCGGGCTTTTTCTAAAAAAACGTAAAACTCAAATAACTTGATAACCATCAAATTTAGACCCCTAGTTTACTGAGCTAAATTTATTGCAAATGAGCTCTAGTATAACCCCTTTCAAAGTATAGGTCGAATTATCAATCACCCTGTAGAATACTTTTAGGTTATTTCGTGTTTGTTTTCGTATAAATTATTTGTTTTGCAGTTAGTTTTTCATAGTAAATTCTACATAATGAGTGATAATGAGAATGGAAATGTTCCCGCGGAGTATGATATGTATAGAGTAGCCCGCGACTACGTTATAATGCGATTAGAACATATAGAATCGTCGGATCTCATAGGACACGTACAAGAAGATTTCAAAGATATCCAAAGGGAGTTTCATGATGCACAAATCAAAATATTGGTCTCGTTAAGTGCGCATGAACGCTCGGAGGAATATTTAGTAAGTAGAGACTTTGAAAAGCGATTAAAGTTGGTGCAATGTCGACTTAGACAAAGTTTGCAAAGTGAAACAAAGCCGGTAGTTTCAAATGATTCTTTGAATGTTGCGACGCTCCCAAAGTTATCAATTAAGATTTTCGATGGTAAATTGGGTCAGTTTCAAAGAATTATTTGACTCGCTTATTCATACCCGGAATATACCAGATGTCGAAAAGTTACACTATTTATTGTCGAGTGTCCAAGGTTCAGCGTATGACTTAATAAAAGGTTTTCCTTTGGCAGAGGCTAGTTATAAAAGTGCTTAACAAACTTTATGCAAGATTGCAAGTATTATAATAAAAAGAGACAGATTGCTTTTGTTTACTATGAGAAACTCTTGAACTGTGAACCAGTTAAAAACAAAATGGATTTGGACCGAGTGTTTAGAACATTCAGTGAGAATTTAAATATTTTGTCGAAGTATAAATTGCCTGATGAGAACTTCATGCTCTTCTATTTGTTGTGGTCCAAATTAGATGTTTGTACCCGGGAAGCGTTTGAGTTGCAACTCGACATGGATGGTGATATTCCTAGCTTTGAAGATTTAAAAGCATTTATTGAAAAAAGGAGTATTGCTTTAGAAAATACGAATTCTAAATTAAGGGTTGCAACCCCTATTACTAAACAAGTTAGTAAAAACAAATCGTCGTTCATAGTGCCTTCCGCACCTGTACATGCGGTAGCGCCTCGTATACCTAATTGTCCGATGTGTGCTGTTGTGGGTCATGACATGGAACAGTGCCCTAGTTTCTTAAAATTGACTCCACATGATAGATTTAAAAAGGTAAAAGAGACTAGACTCTGTATTTTGTGCCTAAACCCATCCCATAGTATGAGGTATTGCAAATCGGTTGTTCGCTGTGAGAAATGTAAATATCGTCACCACACATTGCTTCACTTCGACAAAGTTGTGGAAAAGGAGCAAGAGCCTAGTCTGCAGTTGACAACGCTATCAGTGCCTAGCAGTCATAGTCAAGTTTTGTTCTCGACTGCTGTTGTAAAAATAAAAAATAATGTTGGAAAACTGGTACCAATACGGATACTCTGTGATTCGGGTGAGTGTATAGTATAGGTACCCAAAATTTTTATTCCTCAATATTTTATGTTCCATTCGCTTTTTTCCCCACTTTTTAAATTTCCTATGCGGCTGTGTTACCATTAGCTTATTTCTTCGAATGCATTAGTTTCTATTCTATTTTGTTGCTAGACGTATTTTTTCGCATGCATTTTGTTACCTAATCCGTATTATCCCTATGCGTATGGTTTAATTGTAGACACAGTTCCCAATTTTATTTTATCACATGCTTTCGATAACTGAACGACACGACAAATGAACCTCTTTAGGATTTGATTACCTTTTTTTACTATGAAAAACATTTTGACAATCTGCAATGTCACTGAGGCTGCATTACTGAAGGATATTTGTCTTTTCTTTGCTGATAATACGAGATTATCGTAAATGATGGAAGATAATCACCAAACTCCCGGTGCCACGACTGGAAAATGCCAATTTAGGTTTTTAGAAAGTACACACGGGGGTAGTATTTTAGTCCGAGAGGGATACCGGCACTATCTCAAACGCACGAATAAAAAGTCTCGGACGTCCATATGGGTGTGCCATCTAAAAGGAATGTGTAAAGGGTCAGTGATTTTAGACGCGACAAAAAAGTCAATTCTGAAAGACAAGAAACACTGCTGTGTTCCGGACTTTGAGAGCATAGATATCGAGCTCAACATGATTGAGTTAAAGAAGAAAGTGGCTAATGATTACCGGCCGATTCCGACTCTTTTTAGGGAACAAATGGCCCCACTAAAAACTCTAGAATATGCCGATAAACTACCAACATTTCATCAAGTAAGAGATTCCTTGTACAAAGCTCAAAAAAAATCCGCCCAAAAGACACGGTTTGACAGTTTTGAAGACATTGCTATACCAGAAGACATAGCTAAAAATTTCGTTTGTGTCCAGGACAATGACATTTTGATATGTATATCTGGCGAATGTATGGATTGGATTTCAGGATTAAAGACATTTTTTTTAGACGGGACATTCAAAATGGTACCTAAACCGTATACTCAGCTATACACAATACATGTGGACATCGGTTCCGATGAAGAGCATACCAAAGTAGTGCCGTGTATTTACGCATTGCTGCCTGACAAGCGTCAATGCACATATGAGAGATTATTCAAGGCAGTAGAACAAAATATTCCAAATTTTCAGCCAGAATGCATTAAAGTTGACTACGAAATCGCTGCAATAAATGCTATCCGGTCCATTTTCCCATCAGCTGCTATCCATGGCTGCTACTTCCACTATTCGCAGGCCCTGTACAAAAATGCAGACATCTTTGGGGCAACCAGTACTCGCGAAGGGGCTAGGCATGTTGCAAAGTGTGCTGCATTAGCTCATTTACCAGCATTGAAAATTATGGAAGGGTGGATGATTACAATGGCAGAGGCACCTCCGTTACCTGAAGTCACACGTTTTAATGACTATATGATTAAACAATGGATAAAAATGGACATGGTTTACATAATGTCATGCTATGGACACCGGCACAGAACCAATAATGTAGTCGAAAGCTGGCACAAAAAAATGAATAACAGACTTCATAGGAACACTAACTTGTTGTATTTTTTGAGCCAATTACGGCAAGAAGCTTTTGATGTAAATTATATGAACCTTCAAAATGAAATAAGAACGGACATTTTCCGCAAACGCAACAAGAAGTTTACGATGATGGACAAAAAAATTCAGTCTATCGTAAATAATTACCTGGAGGGGGTATCCTCATTAGATTATTGTGTTAAACTTCTATCAATTCTTAAATATAAATAAAATATAAGTGTAATAGTAAAGATATACAAGACTTATTGAGTTTAATTTGGGACTAGGTTGATTTGTGTAAGGTTGTCCACAGGTGCACGCAACCACCTCCTTATTTAAAAACTAATCTCACCCCGGGGTGTAGAGCCGGATCTACACTACTAGGAAATAGAAAGAGATGTTGATATCGCCATACGTGTCTCACATATAGCTGCATCCCTTAACCGCGGCCAGCTTTCCTAGTAGTGTAGAGCTGGGGTAACGTAATTTGACGGAGACTATCGATCGGCAAATTTTTGGACATTAATTTTTGGTTTAAGTTCATACTTCAAACTAGTTCAATTTAAGTTCTAACGTCATTTCAGTCAATTGATTGTGACAGCATAACAGAATGTGATAAATGTGATAAAATAAAATTGGGAACTGTGTCTACAATTAAACCATACGCATAGGGATAATACGGATTAGGTAACAAAATGCATGCGAAAAAATACGTCTAGCAACAAAATAGAATAGAAACTAATGCATTCGAAGAAATAAGCTAATGGTAACACAGCCGCATAGGAAATTTAAAAAGTGGGGAAAAAAGCGAATGGAACATAAAATATTGAGGAATAAAAATTTTGGGTACCTATACTATACACTCATTCGGGTAGCGCCTGCAACTTTATTACCAAGGCCGCTGCGGACCGCCTTGGGTTGCCTATAACTGTAAACAATCTGTCAACGGTATCGGTCAGACCTCAACGTCCACATTAGGATCTGTCGTTTGTGAAATATTCCCATCCAATGGTGAATGTTTAAATAAATTTTCGTTAGAAGCTTTCGTATTGTCGCAGATTTGCTCAGATATGCCATCTGGTCAAATTGATATTTCGATCTGGAATCATTTGAGGGATTTGGATCTCGCTGACCCTCATTTCTATCAGCGCTCCAACCTGGCCTTGTAAAAGGAGAAGCAGGTCAAGCTATTGCCGTCCGCTCAGTTTTCGGGTGGCTGGTAATGGGTGATAGGGCTGTTGACATTGACTCCTCTCGTTGTCGTTCTCGTGATTGTTTTCTCGTTTCGTCGTTGTCTCTCGACAGCACCATGAAGCGGTTTTGGGAAGTCGAAGATGTCGTGGCTCCTAAATCGGCGGTGTTGTCGAAGAAAGAATTGTCGTGCGATAACCTTATGGGTTCTATTTATCGTCGTAATCCTGAAGGGAGGATGGTGGTGCCATTGACCTTCGACGACCTTCAGGAAAGGCCCCGGTTTTCTCACTCTCGTGAAATCGCGCTAAAGCGGTTTCTAAATTTAGAAAGGAAGTTTAGTTTGAACCCTGAGTTTCGGGCTGCTTATGTAAAATTTATGGCTGACTATTTCGAAAGTGGCCATATGGAAGTAGTTGAGGCCCCTTCCTCAGATGAAGGCAGATTCTACTATATCCCACACCATGGCGTTTTGCGCCCGGATTCGATTTCGACTCCTTTGCGCACGGTTTTTGATGCGAGCGCTAAGGATAAATATGAAAGGTCCTTGAATGATACACTGCTGCCAGGCCCCAAATTACAAAAGAATATTTTCGATTTGGTAATTCGATTTCGCTGGCATGCTGTTGTGTTTACTGGAGATTTAAAACAAATGTACCGCCAATTTCTCGTTGATACTCAGGATTGCGATTACCAACGCATCTTGTGGCGACCATCTCCAGACAAACCTATTCAGGACTTTCGGCTGCTGACAGTGACATATGGTGTATCCTGCGCCCCCTATCAAGCGCTTTGGTGCATCTCTAAGTTGGCACAAGAGTTCTTGAAAACGGCCCCTCTCGGTGCTGCAATTCTCGATCGAGACTCTTATGTTGATGATATTGTATCGGGTGCGGACTCGGTGGAAGACGCAATACGCATTCGGGATGATTTAATAAAAATCTTATCGTCAGCACCCCTTCATTTGAGGAAATGGACTTCAAATTGTCAAGGCTTTCTCGAAGACGTGTCGGATGCCGATTTATATTCGGAACAGTTTCGACATTTTGAGGATGCTCATGACGTGTCGTTGAAGATTTTAGGTCTTCTTTGGTTACCTAAATCAGATACATTTTCGTTCAAAACCACTAGCTTAGATTGTCGTTGCACTAAGCGTTCGATCCTCTCGGATATTGTGTAACACTTTGGGGGTTCTGTTGGGTAATGTTTTGATGAATAAATCTAACCTCTTCATATTAACTTTCATTTGGCTGTTTGACCATCTTAAGTAGTATAATTCTGGTATATACTTATTGAATAACCAAATAGTAGATGTACTTTCTCAATTTAATTCGTAGCTAGAACCAAATCTCTTTTAAAAGTGTAATAATGTTACCTTGAAACTCGGTGTAAACCGGCGTAGAAAAAAACATTCCACACAGTACTTGGCATACTTTTGATACATTTCTGATATCACTCATACATGCAATTCCACTTATTCTACTCATTAAACACTAGTAAACACGTTAATAAACTGATTTTTGATTAAAATCAAGGAAATACTTCTTAATATTGACGATTGTATCGATTGACAATTAAACTCTTACGTTTCGTTTCACAGTTGATGCATTCCTGCTGTCATACGTCACTAGATAATTTATTAAGAAAAAAAAACATTTAACTATTAAACTAATATTATAATTCTAAAGACTATATCATATCCGTTGTTTGATAATAGACTTCTTTCTTTTTGAAGTATTACCTGAGTTGTGCAAATCGTCGTTTGTAAATTCTCTTTGGTGGAGTAACGAAACGCCATGTTGCGCGTTCAACATTTAGCAAGTACCTGGTCACACTGTAATTTCAATCCATACTAAATTAATATTATCTTTCAGTATAAAAGGTCAAAGAGAGTAGTTATATAATTTTTGATTATTGGTCGTCTGCCGGAAAGGCTTTCTCCTATTAATTTCAGTATTCGTTAAATAAAATATTATTTCCTGAGGGTCGATGTTGCTAGGTGGAAAAATTTGTTTACGCCGCCGATACATTGAGATGATACGGCAGATTTCGTCTCGGAACTCATCAAGATGTGAGCGATTCGTTTCTCGTCTCAGTGCTTTCTCCTTTTATATCATGGGTGAGTTTTACATGCCAATACGAGTTGACTCGAGTTGTCGAACTATATCACTAATGTGGTTTTGATATTTGTTTCAGCTCCGGGCCGTGATTTTTCTTTAATTTAGCTTCCGTAGTACCATGGCGTAATGCCACTTACCTCTTGAGAATTTTTGGTAAGTAATTTATACAGTCGTCCTCAGTAATTCACGTAATTATTCTGGTTACATTCGTGTCTTAACGCGTTATAATTTTAATTTCGACAGCTGACCGTTCATCTTTAATTAACAACCAAGCTGTTGCCACGTATGCGGAGGTACACACTTCACCGTGAAAAACCCAGTTAACCCTGGTAAGTTTTCCACACTTACTTCACACTTTTTAACTACATTCTAGACTACAAATTACCTTTAATACCTTAACTGCAACTTAAATTCCAAGACACTAACTAGAGATATTTATTTATTGCAGGGTTTTTTTTTAGTCACGTACCTTTCGGTACCACCTAGTTTTTTTTCTTTCTTTTGGAGCTCTTACCAAATGAAACTTCTTTAAAAATGGGACTCCAACATCGTTAACCAGCTACTGGTGAGATTACACTTCATATCTGTGCGGTGAAGTCTACCGACAGCGGGATATCTGCGAGTCAAGATGGATACACTCGGCTGCCAGTGTCTGTAGTCTTTCCGCATAGTGAGAGGTTGAGACCAACTAACAAACTGTATGTATAAAAGTAAACATGTTGTCAAAATTTAAGAGCAGTTAATGCAAATATTTAATAGTAAACTTAAGTCACTCGGGGAACCTACGGGTTTAACCGTTGTTTTGTAGTAGGTTATATGTATTTTCCTTTAGTTATATCTACATTGTCAATTCCAAGGTGTGTCTAGTGTAGATTTAAAACACATTTTTAGTTGTGCAATAAAGTTAATTTAGTATACACTACTTTTGTTGAGTTTCATTTAAATATATCATTCGCTTGCTGAGAAAGTCGCTTGGCGCCCTTTAAGTAAGTATTAGTGTCTTTCTCACTCCAAGGGTGGCCTAAAATACCCATCTCTGAGGTTTGCTCTCCTAGCCGTGCAAGGTTCCCTCGAGAGAGTGGATTCCACTTTTCCCGGAAACACTCTGCCGTGGACCAATTTATTACAATTGCACGGATTTTCGATCCGTTAGGATTTCTTTCCCCTGTCGTGTTTCTTGCTAAATACTTGATGCAGCTCTTGTGGTCCTCGGGGGTCCAGTGGGATGACGACATTCCTGAATTCATAGCTGCAGAGTGGCTCAAATTAAAATCTCAACTATCGTGCTTGAATTCACTCACTATTCCACGTAGAATGATTGAATCGTTTCGTGATATTCAACTTCATGGCTTCTGCGATAGCTCAGAACGAGGTTATTGCGCGGTGGTATATTGTCGTTTGGTCAATGATGACCAAGAAATCATCGTGCGCCTTTGTAGTGCGAAGTCTAAAGTTGCTCCCCTTCGCAGACTGTCGATCCCTCGTCTAGAGCTGTTAGCTGCAGTTTTGCTATCGGACCTCATGTCGTCAATCTGCCATGATTGATTGATTGATTGATTTATTTATTTCATAATATAAAAATACAGTATAAATTACACAATGCCTTGAAGGATTGTTACGAAATTACTAAAATCTACGCATGGTCGGATTCAACTGTCGTTTTGACATGGATTAAGTCGTGTCCTTCGCGGTGGAAGACCTTTGTTGCCAACCGTACTGCTTTAGTCCAAGAAAGGATTGCTCCTGATTGTTGGAGCCATGTTTCCACTCCTGACAATCCAGCTGACCACGGTTCTCGTGGTCTACTCCCAGCTGAGTTAGTGCAGTGTGAATCATGGTGGGCGGGGCCAGCCTGGTTATCGCAGGCTGAAGAAAACTGGCCAAAGCACTCCAGTCAAACTGATCAAACGGCTTTCGAGGAGGAAAAGATTTTGACATTGTTCAGTGCCATGAATTCTGATTTTATTGATCGAATTTTAACTCGCTTTTCGTCGTTTCGTCGTATCGTTAACATATTGTCGTATTGTTTTCGTTACCTTCATAATTTGAAGAATACTCAACGAAAAATATCCGGAAAGGCGTTGTCGTCTGATGAAACCAACTTCGTAATTCGATTTCTCGTAAGACACGTGCAAGATCGTGTCTTTTCGACTGAAACTCGAACTATCCGTAAAGGTTCAACAAATTCTCTCCCCAAACCTCTTCGTAAATTATGTCCCTTTTTGGACAAAGAGGGTTTGTTGAGGGTGGGCGGTCGGCTCTCTCATAGTCGCAACATGGACTACGAGAAGAAGCACCCCTTGTTGCTGCCCCGTGAGCACAGACTGACATCACTGATAATTGAGGAATACCATCGCAGGTTCTTGCATCCTGGCTTACAAACTTTGCAAAACCTCATCGCCCAGGATTTCTGGATCTTATCTGCGAAACGTGCTATTTACTCAATAATATCTTCATGTATCAAGTGTTTTCGTGTGTGTCCACGAGTGGCTCCACCCCCTCATGGGAAATTTGCCGTATTTTCGTATAAACCAGCTGAAGCCCTTCTCTTCTTCAGCTGTCGATAATGCGGGCCCATTTAATATTTCGCTCGGGCGATTCAGGGGCAGCAGAACATATAAAGCATATATTTGTGTCTTCGTGTGTACTGTCACAAAGGCAGTACACTTAGAGCTCGTGTCGGAGCTAACGTCTGAAGCGCATATCGCTGCGCTCAAACGGTTTATCGCTCGTCGAGGTCGTTGCTCTCGTTTGATATCAGACCAGGGAAGACATTTTGTAGGGGCGAGTAACATTCTTCAAAACCTGATGGCTGAAGCTTCTCAGAAGGAACAAATAGAATTCGTGTTTAATCCTCCGGGTAGCCCACACTTCTCCGGCTTGGTCGAAGCTGGGGTAAAGTCAGTAAAGACTCATCTCTCGCGAGTAATCGGTTTGCAACGCCTCACTTATGAAGAGTTGTATACGTTGTTGACTCAAGTTGAGGCACTTCTTAACTCGCGCCCTTTAACTCCTCTGAGTTCTGACCCCAACGACTTCTCGGTATTGACACCTGGTCATTTCCTTACGATGGAGCCATTGACCATTCTCCCAGAACCTCGATTAGCTGATGTGAATGTTGGCCCTCTCCAACGTTGGAAGCTGTTGCAACGGATGCACCAAGATTTTTGGCGTAAGTGGCATCTAGAGTATCTGCATACGCTGCAACAGAGAGCCAAATGGTCGAACACCTCGGATAATATTCAGGTAGGGTCAATGGTCCTCATAGTTAATGAACAGTGCGCTCCACTTAAATGGAGCCTAGGCGGGATAGTTAAGTTGCATACTGGTAGTGACAATATTTGTCGTGTCGTTACCGTTCGCACAGCAACCGGGGAATATAAACGCCCAGTTGTAAAACTGTGCCCACTACCCTTTCGTAATTAAATTGTAATTCGTTAAGTTGCCTAGGTTGAACCTCAAATGTCGTGTTCTTGTTGAAATTCAATCTATGCAGCAAGTTTTAGTATTAAGTTTTGTCGTAACCATATAGTTTCTATCGTTTTTGAAAATACTTTGCATTTTGGTGTGCGGAATGTTCCGTTTTCGCGTTAGCAACATTTTAATTTTAGTCTGGCAACATTGTCGGCCATGACACTTCCTTCTCGAATTTGTCTCGTAACGTATAGTACGTCCCTTCAAGCGATCACGCTAAAAAATCCTTAATAGTATAGAATTTGTCGTATTAGAATTAGTTTTCTTCGAATTTACATAAGTGCCTTGTGGAATCAAGAGGATATCGCGGTGCTCCGTGTATCAGGTCAGGTAGCAGGTAACCTTAGGCTACAACGGTAAGTCTGGCAGCACGACGTGGTTCTGGGGCCCTGAACACCTGAATGTTGCGGCTACAGCAGCTCCAAGCCAGGTATGTCCGATTGATTAGCCCAAGGCCTATAGTTTGTACTTTCCTAAATATTTTGCATCACTTTCGTATCGTTATCGTGTCGATTAAACCCTCCAAAATTACAGTCCACTGCTCGGTTAGTAAACAATTAGTAAAGTTGTTATTGTCCTTACAGTAAACCATTTATTATGTTTGTAGAATGGCAAGATATTACGGGTTTCGCCAAGTCATCTTTGAGAAGCGGAAGCGCCGAAAACTCCATCGGAGAATAATTAGAGACATAAGCAATCCTTTCGAAATGCCGGACGCCGAGTTTCGTCGTATATATAGATTGCGCAAAGACGTGGCGCTATATACAGGGTTAATTTTTTTTCAGTGCACAAACTTTCAAAACGTATTAGGTATCGTAAATAGATCCCGAAAAAAATTTTATCTCTTATTATTACCATCCCGTAAACTTGAATAAAACTTGCTGTGCTGATCGTACATGGTTTGCGCGACTACCTTCCTGTGCGCCTGCGCGTGCGCTGCGACTCGCTAACCCGTCCGTTCAGTCTGCGCTCTGCTCTCAAGGTGTGCGCATGTGTGTCGTTCCCGCGCTCGCGACGTTACGCGTTCACCCCCTGCGATCGCGATCGATAATTAGTGAAAATGTACACCAACAGAGAGTTTTACGAAGTGAAAGTGTTGAGGACCTCAAAAATAAAATTGTGCGTGCGTTGGATGAACTCAAAAGTGAGAACTACCGGACTGTACTAGGACGACTCGAAAAAAACATTCAAAAACGTACGAGACTTTGTTTAGAACAAGAAGGTAATCATTTTGAACATTTGCTTAAGTATGTCGATTAGTGTTGAGAAAAAGGACTCCAGTAATTAGGCTAGGTTAGGTTGATTGTGAATGATTCTAAAGAGCTGATTCCAATTTTTTAAATACGCGAAAATGAAATTACCGGTTTTCAAATCACCATACCTCATGAGCCTAATTGTTTTGTTATTAATGTTTTATTTTGACGGTCCTAAGCAGGGATCGTAACCGGTATTCTTACTACCGGTTTTAAATAAGGTATTACCGGTTATAATTGCATTTCGGTATTTATATCACTAAAGCTCTAATAAGCGGTATAATCAAAACCGGTATTGAAATGTAATAGCGGTTTCGCTAAGTGACAACATTACCTCTATTTGATATTTTACCCATAAAACCATTACCGGTATACCTGTCAGTGTCAAAACAAGCAAGTTTCCTAATTTTGAATTATGAGTCATTATGACAATCATCGAAAAGAGTACCATTCTGTCAGATGATTTTTGTCCTTTTCTTTTTGATCGTGCGTCATTGACGTTTAGAAAGTGAATGTACTCTGTGCGAGTATGCTTCAGCGGGGACAGATTGATCATTGATTTCTCGTAAGTACCTACGTGAAGTACATTTTTTGTTCATTAGCGTACAATTTCGTAAATGGGTAATTCTCTGAAATTTGGTATACTTTGAGCCGAATTTTGAAAGTGGTATTTTTGATAATAATCAGTAAAGTTTTTATTCTATACTATGAGTATAACATCTACTTTGTTGTATCTAAAACCAGTCACTTTACTTGATATTTTAAGAGATATTTAAGATTTTTTAAAATCAGTGTTCTAGGGACGATACTATCGGCTATTATTAGATCTATAAAATGTGTTCCTCCACGGTTAAATAATAGGCAAGTCGGTGGAAATGGAGTTCTGTTGATACCCCCCCGGTACTGACTTGGTTTAACTTTACATTTTAAAACTTTTTTGTTGTAGGAGAACTGCGTTGCGAGACTTGCGTCTTTTTACATGTAATGTTTTTGATGGGATCTCATTTCTTTTTTTAAGTGGTCTTCCTTTAATTATTACATCCCAATCCATTCTTTTCAATTTGAACTGTAAAACTAACTTTGTAATCGCATGTCTTTGTATAGGATTACAAACTTATGTGTGCAGTTGTGAATGAAATTACAACATATTTAGGTTTTTAAGGACTTGATAGGCTAAAAACTAACTATGTTTAAAATTTGGAGCTTGTAGGTCTGCTAGAAGTACCTTAGAATTATGATGATCATCAGTCAGTCAGTGAATCAGTGAGTAAGTGACAAAACTAAGGAACTTTGACATGCAATAGTTCTTAAACTACACGTTCAAATTGAATGATATTGAGAATATATATGTCTTATTGTGCCCTATATATCCCTGAAATTTCAGGGTTCTAGCTTTAGCCAGTACAAAATTACGGGAGGCTGAAAATGGCCTGAATGGCTTCGAGAAAAGGATAGTACGGCCGTGCCTTTGTTTTGCTCGACTTGGCGGGGGCACTGCCGTGCCCCCAGATGTCCGGCTACTTTTTGACGTATGCTGTCCAGCAACCTTTGGAATTATAATGTTCAGCCACTTTTGAAAATGTGGTGTTTAGCTACTTTTAGAAATTTATGATGTAAATGTAATTTTGTATGTAACTGTTCAACAACTTATGTAAATATGTGCGCTTAGTTACTATTGTAACGTTATTTTGTTCGGCAATTTTCGTTGCTGACTGTACCTACTAGCAGACATTTCAGCCAGTGCTAGCCAACAATGCTGCCGTCCTAGTCTAAAAGGCGACTTTTTGCTATGGAAGTTCATAGTAAAAAGTCGCCTTTTAGACTAGGACGGCAGAATGCTATTGAGTAACGTTAAACCTATTTGTTGTACTTCAATCATAATGTGTACTTGACATCTTATCTATCAAGAGCAACGAATACCGGTATTAAATAGAGGTAATTAATACTGTAAATAGTGCATACATAGTGAAAAAGATAAAACCGAAATGACAATAATACCTCTAATTCGAATATAGGTATTATTTTTTTAGCGGTAATCGTTTGACATTTTATATACAGGTATTCAATTTAACCGGTTTTACAATCCCTGGTCCTAAGCCCATTTAAGTATGAAGGAAAAATTGGTTTCATGTAACGCTGTAACTACCCGCGTGTTTGTGTGACAGGTATGGTCAGCACAAACCAAACATTTTTAATGAATAAATTCAGATGCAGTTATTTTTGTTTTTTTCTTCTAAACCGGGTTAAACAAAAAAACACGGGTATTTTTAATTTCGATAACCATCACGTCCGCAAAGTTTGTGCACTGAAAAAAAATTAACCCTGTATATATGCGACGAGCTCGAAGCGAATCTCCAGCCTAATCACGCCGACGGCCTAGGTATATAAAGGTAAGTAACAAAATCATACTAGTTACCTATTCTTAAGATGAACAAATGAATGGATTGATATGAAGTTTGGTATCCAAATAAACAAAGACCCTGGATTGAAACATACGATATTTTATATGCCGATAAAGAGTTCCTATGGGAACAACGCAAGCGAAACCGCGAGTAAATACTAGTCATTCAAACTTTTTGAGATTGTAAGTATTTCAAACCAGTAAAAGTAGAATTCTAGAAACATACCTACCTATCTGTACCTACTATAAAGCTTGGTATTTACAATAGGTTCTGACCTCGTTGCACTTCTTGGCTGATGGGAGTTATCAGCGCGGGATTGGCCAAGACCATGGGCTGTCTGTTGCCCAATCAACAGTCAGCCATTATTTGGGCCAGTTCACAAATGCAGTGTGCAGAAGGTAAATTTTTGTAAAATACTAATTTTGATATTAGACAGAAACCAAATTATCTGTATTTGCAATTTCTTGTATTGTGCAGTAAAGATTAAGTACATATTTTTTCGAGAAATGTTGTATGCCAAACATGCATGAACTTCTGCCATGTACTATTAATTTTACTTATACTTTTGTGTAAGTACCTGACAAACTTTTATCTATCATCAAATCAACTGCAATATTAAAGCAATTATCCTCAATCAATTGTGTAAACAAACATAAGTTAAAAGATTTTATACGTTATATGGCTAAATACATATCACATATCCTATATAATCATAATTTATTCAATTAGTATTTTTGTTTGCAGGCTAATGGCGAAGTCGATCAGTTTTCGGGGACTGATCGGGGCCGGCGGTCCATCGCCAACGCCTTTGAGGAAGAGTATGGGGTGCGGAATATCCTAGGGGCAATTGATTGTACACCGAGCACAATATAAGAATCGAAAAGGCATGCATGCACTGAACGTGCAGTTAGTAAGTAGCAGAGAATGATTATCATTTTATTAAGTTCTCCTTTACCTATTCTAAGCAGTCACAGAATTAGCAGCCAGTTGTGGTATATAATGGCAGAAACTGAAATTTAAAATGAAATTATGTGTGTAGACAATAAAACAGCTGAACTGAACGAGTTCCTATTTTCCTGGCACACAGATATTGTGTATTGTGTATTAAAATATTGTTGCAAGTAAAAGAAAAAAACAACAGAGACTTTAGTTGGAGCAGGGTTGTTTAAAGCCGAAAGGACATTTAAAACATATTATAGTTGATAGTGTATTAATTTTAGGTTGAAGATGTTGACTGCAAGATCATTGCGGTCAACGCTCGCTACCTCGGGCGAGTGCACGAATCCTTCATCTTTAATTACCCAAACATAAAAGAAGAACTAAGACGACTTCATGATCATCATATTGGAGACTACTTCCTTCTGGGTATGAAATATTTAATTATACATCAAGCGAATAAAGTGAGTCAGGTTTTGAGTCAAATGTTTGTAAACAGGAGGAACAAAATGTTTGTAATGTAATGATATAAATATTTAATGTTTGTATTCACAACGTTTTACAGCTTTTAAATAAATTAGCATAGGTACTTGTTGCATCTAAAGCCCATACGGAAGAATCTTTAATTGAGGTGCGACCAAACCGCTGCTGCTATAGACGTTGACTCACCATAAACACGGTGATGTGCCTCAAGCGTCACGTTTTTAAAGTATGCGGTCTGGACCGCTGCGCTGTTCAAAGTACATTGGGGTGATTCTCCGAGCCATTGTTATTTCGCGATTATTACCACAATGGAAGAGTAAGCCACCATAACTTTGATCAAACTAGAGTCAGCTTTGGGACTGTCTTTCGGTTTTATAAAAAGTTTACATTGATCATTATCTATTTCAACAATATTTGCCGAGACAGCGTTTCTGTCGCGTGCCTTTTGTGTATACTTTACTACTATACCTAAAATACAATCTTGACTTTAAATTGCAGGTGATTCGGGTTATGCTCTTGAGCCCTGGCTTATGGCGCCGGTGCGCGATGCTGCTCCGAATACTCCAGAAGCGAGGTACACAGAATGGCACTGCAGCGTCCGGAACATAATAGAGCGGACCAACTGCTATAAAAATATATTTCGATGCCTGGGGCATGACCGTGTGCTGCGGTACAGCCCCGCGAAGTCTTCAGAAATTATTAATACGTGCTGCGTTATTTATAACATACTGAAGCATTTCCGGTAATTAACTCGATCCTAAGTACTCATTTTTACATTCATAATACTTGTATAAAATAAGTTTCGTTTCATAGTTTGATACATTAATTTTGTCTACGCAAAATGACATGAGAAGTGTCAAAAATGATTTAACGTGCAATTGGGCCTTAACACTGTCACGACCAACAACCCGCCTAGCGGGTTCTGTCGGTTTCTGGGGTAGTTTTAAATTTTTTGTTTGGCCATAAAAGAGTTAAAGGTCAGCGTCATCTATCAGCACCACTTGGAACTAAACGTTTTTTGTTAAATTATGTACGTACGTTTTAACTTTTTGTAAGTTCGCATGAAAAAGTTGCTCTAATCATAAGTAACCTGACTTATACAGGCGTGTTAAACTAATAGAACCTTATTTTAACAGGTCACATAAAATTAAATATTCTCTAATTTAAAATAGTACTGAACACCATTAGAAGTTAATATTTTGGCATACTGAGTGTATTAGTAAATATATACTTTACCGGCTTCTTGTAATTCACCATCTAGGCACGATATGAACAGGAACGTGCCTCCAACTTTGAGAAATCCGAAATTAACTTACTAACCGAATTAGTTACGAAATATAAGAGCATACTGGAGAACAAAAGAACTGATGCAGTGACAAATAAATAAAAAGATGCTGCGTGGAATTCAATTGCCACCTCTTTTAATGCCGTATTCATCCAGTGGTCATACAGTACGGACGGCTAAAAACTTAAGGCTCAAATACGAGGGCCTGAAAAAGAAAACCAAAAAGAAAATGACCATGCATAGGCAAGAGTTATACCGAACTGGCGGCGGTCTTTCTGCTGCTCCTGCCTTTAGTGACGTGGAGGAAGAGGTGCTGGCGATATGCTCCAACATATCGGGATTAGAGGCTCGAAATGATAGTGATAATATTCCAGGTACTTACTTAAATATCTTAGTTTTAATATTTGTTTCTATTCGATTCTATACAATTAGTTTGTATTTTATAGATATAGCTGAGACAAATTTACAAGACAAGGAGAATTTCAATATTAGTATTAACGGCGTGACTGTGGAAAATTCTGGGATTTATTATTGTTTGAATGTAACTTAGATTAGGTATAAACATAAAATCATATTTATATTATTTGTTAGACTGTTCTTAGTATGTTTACACTGTGCCATAATGTTTTTAGACATACTTCTATCGTCAATGCCAGAAATACCTGAACAGGCCCAGATGACATACAAAACAAACATTGATCTGCAGATTGAGGAAGTTATTGCATTGTTTGTGTAATTGCATCGCACGTGCGTTATCAACAATGGACGTACTATTGCGTGTTGTATTTTGGACCTGGACACTGACCCAACCAATACAATTATTGTCTTTGTTATTTAGTTAGTCTCTTATATTATTTTGCGTTTTTCCATTACAGGTAAAGGAAAGCGGCAGATTATCACCCATATCGGCAGTGAATACGGATTCATAGAAGACGCGCTGTTGGTATTTGAATAAAAAAGCAAGGAGATTACCACCACGATATGAATGCGGATGTATTTGAACAATGGTTTGCGAAAATTCTCGACAAAATTCCAGACGATTCAGTAATTGTTTTAGACAACGCCCCATATCACTCCAGAAAAATGGAAAAAATACCCAACAGAAGCTCAAATAAATGCGAAATGATTGAATGGTTGAACGTCGAGATGCGGCTAAGGAAGAATTCGTGTCGCGTTGTGGGCGTTGCGAGGATGCGGGCATATTATGTCACCCCTATTATAACTTTTGGAAGAGCTGGCCCCAGAGTCGAGATAAATGTGGGAAACAGTTTGTTTTATATGCTAATGGAGTAAAAAGTTTGTTTCATAAAATGGAAGAAACAAAAAGTGTTATATACGTTGAGGATTTCAAAGTGAAGAAGAGGATAATACCATCTAAGTGTATTGAGAGAGAAGACAAAAAGGAATGTGTCATCCAAAATAATACAGAAACAATATTTAAAAGAAATCTACGTAGCCGACAAAATAGCAAGACATAAGGACTGTGAAGTATTACGGTTGTATTTTGAACTCAATCGAACTCATGTAAAACGGAATGTGCGGCAAATAAACAAGGATCCAAAATTCAGTGAACAACACAACAGGATTTGGAGTACCTTACGTGTAAAATAAAGAAATTAGAGAAGAGTTTGAAGCACCGACAGGGTAAGAACAAAGATTCAAAGGCTGCGCCTGCGTCGCCCCGGTCGAGCCGCTCCTCCCGGAGCACCAGCTTGTCCTCTTCGACCCCGGCTCAGGGGAGCTCCGGGCCGTCCGCCTTCCTTCCACTATACGCGTCGGCCCGTGCTGCCGCCCGCCGGAACCGGGCCTCGAGTAGCTCGACCTCGAGCTCGGCCCAGGAGAGCCCAGCTCGGGAGCCCAGGGTCCCGCCCCTACGGTTGAGGTTCCCGATTCCCCATATACCGTCCGGTTCCCGGGAAGGGTCAGGGACGGAGCCCGAAGAGCCCTGTAGTGGGGACTCGTCGTTGGTTCTCTCTCTACCCGACTCGGCCGAGCTGGCCAGGGCGTCGGTGAGCCTATACCATGGGCGTGTGAGGAAGGTTTCCGAGCGACGGGCTCGCCCGTTCTCTATTGCGTCTAATTGTGTGTGTTGTTTACGTTAGGAGAATTCCTGTTTTGTTTTCTTTGCCTAAGGATAACTATGTACTTCCTTTTTGTTATTAAATTCCTCCGTTTCTTGTTTTGCTCGCTGTGGAACGGCCGCTATGTGGGCTACTTTTCGTCGGTTGTCGGCCACCCGCTCATGTGTCCCAACTCTCCCGACCCTGATCTAGAGTACGTGCTCAATGTTGAGCTCAGTATTCTAGACAGGGATGGTGAGCTCCTGTTGGTTGACCATGAGCTGACGGGTGGTGGTCTATTTTAGCGTGTGTGCTGGAGCCGGTTTGACTGGTTGGGCTTCTATGAAGATCCCCAGTTGGAGATGGATACCCAGTCGTGAGATTGGTATTTGTGTTGTGTGTGTGTGTGTTTTTTTTTTTTTTACACTTTTTCGTTTTTGTGTTGTGTTTTTGTATGATTTATATATATTTAATGGTAATGTGGTTTTTGTTTTATTTATGTGTAATAAGTCTTTGTCCTATTTTTATGCACAATATGTTCTTTACCTAAAACTAAAATTTTTACATTCGTAAGTGTTAGAGATGTAAAGGGTCTCTAGGCGTCAAAACACGATAAAAAATATAGAAAATAGGCAAACATAGACTAAAATTTATGGAGATGTAAGGAATCTCCGTTGTCAAAACATTATGTTTTGGAGGTGTAAAGGAACTCCAAACGTCGAAATACAAAATGGGAAACGTATGTTTCACGTCGAGAAATAGACTATTAAGCTAACAGTCATTACAACTAGCTACAGTATTCAGTATGTCAAAATGCAAATAATGAAATAAAATTACAATAAAAATAAAAATAAATGTAACAATGGAACGATACAGCCCGTAGCAGCGACGCCATCTGTAGGCATCATGTACCTAAACCTCTCCGGGACACTGCCCTATTTCGACGACTGCTGCGACTGATGCTTTGGCCATGGTTCTTTGTCATCCAAGTAATCTTGGACTTTATAATAAGCTCTCTTCAAAAGCGCAGATTTAATGTAATTTTTAAACGAACTATAAGGCAGTTCCCATGCATCTAGGGGTACCTTATTGTAGAATCTAACACAGTTGCCCACGAAAGATTTTCTTACTTTCTGTAGACGGATTTTTGGGACAAACAGCTTATGTTTGTTCCGCGTATTTAAACTGTGGACATCAGACTGCTTTTTGAAGGAGCTGATATTCTTGTGCGTATACATTATCACGTCTAATATGTACTGTGAAGCCACTGTGAGGATTTCTATTTCCTTAAAACGTTCTTTTAGCGAATCTCTAGATCCTAAGTTATATATGGATCGAATCGCTCTTTTTTGTAGAACAAAGATGGTATCTATGTCTGCTGCTTTACCCCAGATCAGTATGCCATAAGACATAATACTATGGAAGTAACTGAAATAAACAAGGCGAGCGGTTTCCACGTTAGTGAATTGCCTTATTCGTCTTATAGCAAAAGCGGCAGAGCTCAGCCGGTTAGCCAAAGTAGATAAATGAGGCGCCCATTGCAAGTTGTGATCCAGGGTAAGCCCAAGAAAGAGTGTATTGTTAACAAGATCAAGTTTCTCACCGTTTAAAGATATAGATGTGTCAACCTCTCTTACATTTGGCAAAGAGAATTTCACGCACTTTGTCTTCTTTGCATTCAGAACCAGGTTATTTGCTGTGAACCACTGTAGCACTAATTTTAAGGTCTCATTGATGTGACTATAGTCATCTAGTTGTCTATCAACTTTGAAAATCAATGAGGTGTCATCAGCAAATAAAACTATTTTACAATTTTGTTCTAAGTGGTAAGGAAGGTCATTTATATACACAAGAAAGAGAAACGGACCTAAAATCGAGCCCTGCGGTACTCCGAGCTTTACAGTCGAACCACTAGACTCAATTCGGTTAACAACCACTTTCTGAATTCTTTGGCTAAGGTAAGACATGACAAGGTTTAAGGCCTCGGTCGACAGGCCGTAATGCTTTAGTTTGTGAACCAGTGTCTCATGTTCCACACAGTCGAACGCCTTGGAAAGATCGCAAAAGATTCCTATCGCATCTTGTGATACTTCCCACGCATCATAGATGTGTTTAATAAGCACCGTCGCGGCGTCCGTCGTCGAGCGGCCTTTTGTAAAACCAAATTGCTGGTCGTGCAGTAGTTCATACTTGTTAAAATGACGAAGCAATTGGTTTAGTATGACTTTTTCAAAGACTTTACTAAGAACTGGTAATATAGAAATCGGTCTAAAATTCCCAAGATCATCCCTGCTGCCCGATTTGAACAAAGGAATGACTTTACTATATTTCATCAGATCGGGGAAAATACACTTATCTACACAAGCATTAAACACAATGGCTAGAGATGGCGCCACAATATCGATGACAGATTGCATGACTCTGACAGAAATACCCCAAAGGTCCTCGGTGTTTTTCAGCTTCAGGGATTTCTGACCTCGTCAGCGTTTTTTGGTACTGGGTAATTTTGAACCACTGAAATTTTCTGCGGATCGGGTTTTATCCCTTCGGGAGTTACTACATGTCCCAGATATAAAATTTCCTTTTGTAAAAAGTTACATTTTTGAGGGTTTAATTTAAAGTTCACTTTTCTTAGTCTTGTAAAAATATCAATTAAATTTTTGTTATGTTGTTGTAAATTTCGACCCATGACAATGATGTCATCTAAATAAACTATGCACTGGATGTAATTTAGTCCTGACATAGCTATGGTCATTGCTCTGCTGAACGCATTTGGGCTAGTTTTTAATCCCATTGGTAATCGTTTCATTTGGTAGTGTTTATCTGCTATAAACGCGGTATATTTTCTACTTTCAGGATAAAGTTTTATTTGGTAATATCCCTGGTTTAAGTCCAAGGTGGTAAAATACATAGCACCTGTTAAAGAATCTAGGATCTCTGTGATGTTGGGTAAGGGAAACTTATCGTTTTCAATTACTTCATTAACTTTTCTATAATCTATTACCAATCTCCATTTCTTTTCTCCATTCGCGTCTGATTTCTTGGGAACGAGGAGCAACGGGCTCGCCCATTCCGACCTTGACTCTTCTATTACGTCATTATCTAACATCTGTTTAATCTGTTTATTTATTTCGGCTTTTTGTGATTGAGGTAAACGATATGGTTTACTATATACTGGTGACACGTTGGGTTTTAACCGTATTTTTTGTTCATATAGGTTTGTCGTATTTAATGAGTCACCCGGTAACTGAAAAATGTCAGCGTATTTTGCGACAATATTGGAAATGGATGCGTTTTCTTCTTCGTTAAGGTTATCTAATTTCAAGAGTGAGAACAGTAATTTGACTCTATCTGCATTATTTTTACATTTTTCAAAAGAGAAACAGTTATAGTCCCGCAATGGTTTTATTTCCGGTGTAAAGTTGTTTAATATTATTTTTTCATCTCGCGTGTTTAATATTTTTACTGATATTGATCCCTTTGTGCTACTTGTTATTGTATTTGCTACAAAAATTCCTTCACCAATTTCGCTTGATAATATGACGCAATCACCAGTGTAGTTAGTTGGCAATTTTATAATGGCTTCGCTTCGAGCCGGTAACGTTATTTGTTTCGAACTATTTATTCCGTTACTATTATTTTTTAAAGTTAACGGTATTGTGATTAGTTTGCCGTTATTATTTAAAGTGATTGTTCCTTTCTCATAATTTATGACACATTTATATTTTGTCAAAAAGTCTTGACCAATAATTCCATCAATTTGTAATGGTAATTTTGGGAAAACGTGAAATTTATGCTCAAATGACTGGTTTGTACTCTGTAAGTCTAAAGTAATTGTATTGTAGGACGTAATTTTTCCTCCTAGTCCGTTAATATGAGTCGTCTTAGGTATCATATGACCACGGGATGATATCGCCGCGTCATGTGTTATCGCGCTTAAACTTGCCCCAGTGTATTAGCCATATGTGCGTTGCGTCATTTATTGCAAACTGCACTGAATTCATTTTTTTTGTGTCGCATTTTCTACCACCGTATTTATTTGGTGTTGCCTATAGGATGGTTTTTGGCGGTGACCGTGAAAAGTATTTGTGCGATAGGTACTCGCGGTGCGTACCGGTCGCGTATTACCTGGGCCCTATTTAATAAACGTTACAATCCTACAATTTTGTAGAAAAGTAACAGATTTGTCAAATTGTACTACAAGTGATGTCTAATAAACCTTACAAATATGTAAGAAATTTACGTATTTATAACTCACAATTATCGCAATTACAAGTACTGTTTAATAAAAGTTTACACATGTAGAAAATGCCCGTAGATTTTGATGACAATATTGTACTTACAAAAAAGTAATTGTAGGGTACAATTTACATAAAATGTAAGTGTTTGGTGTAAGTTCTTAATAAAAAAAGGTAGATTTCTTACTCTTCAGTTTAGCATTTTAGTGTTACACGGAGTACTTTCTTGTTGGTTTGGTTTATTAGTAAAGTCATGGATAACAACAACAACGTAACTGACATCTCAATTTTATTATCCTCAATTTTTTTTATTATTATTTTATGACATAATTCTAATTTTTTTGTCTTGTATTGTCTTCACGTAATGTTAATTATTTTTGAATGAACATTTTATGTTATTAAATAATATTGTAATTTTTAAATATATAATTACTGAATCGCGCCCAAATGTTGGCACGCCTGCTTGCATTGCTGAGCACATCGGAAGTATCTATTTTATATAAGACCTATTATACTGTGTTCTAGCAAATAAATTATTTGACTTTTGAACAAAATTACAATTCTGTTTCTAATATACTAGAATAAAGACATGTGATTCAGTCGAAAAACTATAAGTCATGATATGAAAATCAACAAGCTACCATCACTACTCTCACTACTTGTTGTTAAAACCATGTTTAATATTATTTATTTATTATTGTTTAGGTTGTAGGACACGCTCTTCAAGTTTTGACACACCATGAGCCCACCTGTCGGAATTGTACTACAATTTACATAATATCTAAACTTGTAATTACAATCATGTGTTTAATAAAGCATAATCGCTACAGGTTTTGTGTCGCTAGTTCGTTTGTTCGCTAGTGTTGGCTAACTTGTACGGTCGCGGATTCTCTTGGTCGGCCACGTGGTCATAAATGGCGGTGACTGTATAGCGATGCGTAATCTGTCAAATACGTGCTCTATAAAATCGGTTGTACTCTCGCCGAGATTGGATTACGTCCTTACTTCACTTCAAGTTTTTTGGCGTGCTGGTGGGTTTCGGTTATGCTTTTTCAAATTGTGGATTCCAGATTCGTCGAGTTTGAAATTTGGGTGTGAGAACAAACGCTGGTGCTTTTTTTCATTCTCAATCTGGCTTTCGTTCGGAAAGCACGTTACCTAGCCTTACATATTTTTGCAGTTTTGCTTGTTTTTCTAGCCCGTTGGTGTGCTTAGATTATTGCTATTTAAAGTTTCTAAACAACTGTGTTTCATTGTAATTGTGATCGTGACAAGTTCGCGTTTCATGTGCGTAGCGCGGTCCAGTGCTGTTCCGTGTGCTAGAGGTCGAGACGCACAGCCTTGTGGGTGGTGTGTGAACCTCCTATGGCGCTTTAGCGACCCGGTGTGGTCTGTTTAACTGAAGCTGGTCACTCTTCGTGTTCCGGGTATGTACTGACGTTGTGGTTTCTCTAGTAGGGTCGCGGTCTGCCGCTTACGTATAGATTTTATCATTTCTCGTATTGTTGTAGCTCCGTGACCGTGACGGTCCGTTTCGACTAGAAGTACGGTGTACGCTGGCGGTATTCGCGAGCGGCTTTCACGGCTGGTGTTGACGGTCCGGTGGTGGACGCTACTGCGGAACCAAATGAACGAGCGCTGCAGGATGCGAATCTAAAGGACGACGGCGACAAAGTTTTAATAACGACAAGGATTAATAGTGTTAGCGTTTAGCCAGGTACCCGGTAGTATTTAGTGACATTCGCGTGCTTGTGATCGCCTTTGGACGCTCTGATATACGTCCGGCGCGGCCAGTCAATTTATTTCAAAAATCAATTCTCAAAATTCAGAAAGGCTTATACCCGCCAGTGTAGTATCTAATTTTCGGTCATTTTAATTTCTCTTTGCGACACCCTAGGGTTTTCATCAAAATCATCCATCCTCTCATTACTTCACCACTTTCAGCCCTAGGTACCGTCAGTACTCCACGCGTACGTTCGATCTTGGGTTCGCTCGGACGACTTGTTCCCGAAGCTTTGTCCCAACACCGATCGTACCCGCTACGCTTTATTTTTAGACCACTTTGACTTGGTATTTGCCTTTTGCTAATATTTCTACTACTGATCGTCCTTCCGCGTCTCAGTTAAACAAAACTAAAGTGTTCGTGTTTCTAGTTATTTAATGGTTTCTGGTCACATTACAATATTATCAATAATACTTGCATGAAGTTGGTCTTGTGCCTTAATAACGCTCTCTGTAACTTGTTTACTTATTCCTTAGATAAATAATTGTGTAATTACGAACTCTGTACTCCTACTTGGTTATTTTCAGGAAAATAAACAAAATTATACGTGCTATTGTGTGTGATTTATTTCTAGTTAATTCACTACAATTATGGCGCCCGATACAGTATGGTAAGTTGAACCCTGTTTTACCTTTCATTATTTTATGTGTGAAATTATTTAATTCGCTACATCAAACATTTTTTTCCTTTTTTGCCTTGTTCGGGGAGGGTGACCGCTTTTCGGTCCTGTATTACTAATGCTTTCTTTGATTATAGCCTTCCGGTGTTCCTGAATACTCGTACATGTTGCACGAGTCATGCGGTGTAGCTCAGCGTGACATTGAACCCCACTTCGGACGCGGAACTTGGATCTTGTTGGACGTCAGCCTCAGATCGCTTCGACGTGACAGCTCTGAAGTTATTTGAAACTCTGTGATTTGTTATTGTTACCTGTTAAACAGAAATATTTTTAATCGGCACCCTGTTTCATTCTATCCCCAAACGTATCCCGAGTTATTTATTTAGTAGTTTGCAAACCCTTTAAACTTGCACCCGTAGACGTTAGGGCAATTTCACGGTAAGTCGTTTAGAGAACAATTTATCACTTTTCGTGTACTTTATTTCTTTTCGGTGTTTGTTCGCAGGCGTTTATTATCACATATATTATCGCATATATTATTTTATATTGTTGCTGACGTTCCAGTGTCAATATTACTTAACACGCCCGTCGCCAAGCGACGCATCGCCCGTGTCACGTTCGTGTAGTGTAGGTTAGTTTTGTCGGGTTGAATAACTAGCATCGTGGCCTTGTGGTATAGCCGTTGGGTCAGCGATCTCGAGGTTGCTGGGTCGATCCTCAGCGTGGATTTTTCTTTTTGTCTTTTTTTCCGACGGTTATTTCTAGTTTAAGCCTCGCGGAATCTTATCCCGGGGTCAGCGGTGTTTTATTCCCAAGGTTTCCCGTTTTTTTTTCTCTTGTCAATAAAATCGAGATTCCATTTAAATTAAATTTTCAATAGTTTTTGAAAAAATTAAAATAAATTAATCGGTTAGGGTTGTCGACCATATTGAATTGAATTGAATTGAATTACAAATTTAATTCAATATTTCCGAACGGGACTTCATAAATAAAACTAAACAAGCCGGGTTGAATGGATTAAACTGTTTATATCTATTTTTATTTTTTTATTTTTTTTGCCTTTTTATTTTTTCCGACTTTCTTTGACCTTTTTTGAATTGAGTTTATTGTAGGTCGATTTAACATTTTCGTTTAGGACTCCGTTGATTCGATTGAACGAGCCGATTCCGTTGATTAACTGAATTGAATTGAATTGAATTAAAATTTGACTTCAATTTAATTGCGTTTATTTTGGATTATCTAATATTTTCAAATGAGACTTCATAAATTAAATTGAATTAAACGTTGCGTTGTTGCGAATCGTTTAGCTAGATTAAATTAAATCAATTCGATAGGGTTGGCAAGTTAGACTTCAATTAAATTGAGTTTATTTTGGGTCAATTTAATATTTTCAAACAAGACTTCATAAATTAAATTAAATTGGCGGAGCTTGAATAGCTGTGGCTATTATTAGGGGTGGCAATCGGTTTGGATTAAATTAGTTTTGATTGTGAACTGAATTTAAGTTTTTTAAATACGACTTCTTAAATTTAATCGATTTAACCAAGTTTAATTTGAATGAATATCTAACCGGCATCTATTTTTTAAATTTTTTGGATGTTCGCGTTGACTTCTAACTTTAATTTTTTTGGAAGTTCGTTTTGACGTCTAGTACCTCGTTGAACCTCTAGTTACCTGCCATTTGCTTTAGATTGTTGCTTCTTTTTGTGCGATCGTTTGATAACTTCGCAGTTATGTCGAGTTTCGGCGGCGAAGGTTCTTTCTACTTGACGCCACTCCTTCCAGAACGGAACGCGCACCCGCCCCATGTTTTCGGTCTAGCTGTAGACACGGGGAAGGAGTTCGTGGACAGCGAGCTTCGGCATCGTGCTGCATCGGCAGTTTGTCTGGTGCAAGCATCGTTGTTTGTTTAAATGTGGTGTTTGTGTTGTATAAATTTTTTCTTTCGCTTTGAGGAAGAGGGGATAGCGCGTAAGATCTCTCCCTCCTACATGGTTAGGTGGTCTTACTTTGTTGTCTTTCAACGGTTTTTTTCTCTTTTTCTCTTTTTTGGGTGGATGGCCCTTAACCATTCCTCCCTTTTTTTGGACCGTTGTTGGCTTAGGTAAGGTTAGGGAAATAGTCGTTTTGTTTTTTGGCTATTTTCTTTCTTTTTGGTCTTCGAGTCGTCTCCTCTTCGTCAGCGGTTTTTTTTCTCCTTTCTGGTGGTTTGGTGTGTTGCGTCTTGCTGCTGTAGTTCGTATTTCTCTTCCCTTTTTTCTTAGTCTAATGTTTCTTCCCCTTTTTCTTCTTCTTTCCTCTTCATTTCTTCGTCTTTCTTCTCCTTCTTTTTTTCTTTCGCTTCTGTCTTACAGGTGGCCTTCCCATCTACCTCGGGTACCCCTGTATTTTAATTTTTACATGAATCTGGCACTTCATTCACTCCGAATTTCCTGATGTTCGGCAGGGAGGTGTTGGTAGATCGGCAGCGCGACGTTGACCAGGCTGAGGTCCAAGAGGTGGGTCTCAGTCGGGCCGAGCGCGCAGAGAACCTTCTCGCCTTGCAGGAAGTGTATGCGAGGGTTTCGGATTCCTTGGTTTTGGCTTTTCACCGGAACGCCAGGAAATTCAACTTGAACCGGAGGTCAGTTAGGCTGGTCGTCGGTCAGATTGTTTGGCGCAGGAACTTTCAGCGTGGCACGGCTGACGCGCTCAGAGGTGGCAAGTTTGCTGCGCGCTTTGTTCAGTGTCGCGTGGTTAGGCGTATCTCCCCGCAGGTGTATGAGTTGGTCGACATGGAGACTCAGGTGGTCGGTACTTATCACATTAAAGATATCCTTAAGTGATCGGTGCGATTTTTTTTGCTTTTCGCGATCGTTTTGTTTTTTTCTAAATTCTAAAAGGCGCATTTGCCCGCCTGTTCTTTTTTTGACCTTTTTGTGGCCTTGATTTCCATGGTTTCTCCTTTCATTTTCGCCTCTCGACGACCTCGGCACAGTGGGGCGTGCCGTTGCCGTTTGGGAGGTTGGGGGTTGTTGGCCGGTGCCTCTTCCTCCCGCCGGCGGCCCATTGGGTCGGGCCGTCGTTGCGGATGGGGTCGGGCAGATATTTCGCTGACGCGCATTTTGCGCCAGTCATCGCCTTCATCAGCTGAAAGTTTGCACGCATCTCGTGGGTTTCTTTTTTCTGCGGTGTTTCTTTACCCCCCGGCGGTTTCGGCACAGTGGGGCGTGCCGTTGCTGTGCGGGGTGGTCGGATATATGATATCCTGTGTCTCTCTCTTCCGCCGGCGGCCCATTGGGTCGGGCTGTCGCGCGTGTGGGGGTGGGCGTTTCGGCCGTGGCATGGTTTTTTTGCGTTAGCCGGTGCTCGTGGGTGTTTGTCGTTTTAGGTGTTTCTGGCGCGGTCAACTTTGGTTGTGATTGACATGGCAGATTTGTTGGACAGGTTCCTTCCAACGACTACCTGCGTAGGCACGGCGCGATCCACCGTGTACTTTTTCTTTATGGACGTGTACATTTCTCTGCTACCTGTCATGTCAAAACTGTTTGAAAAACTCTTACTCAAAAGACTAAAACCTATTATAGAAGATAAAAAACTTATCCCAGAACATCAGTTTGGCTTTAGAGAAAGTCATTCGACAATAGACCAAGTACACAGAATCACAAATATAGTTGAAAATACCCTTGAAAACAAGAAAGTCTGCTCTACGGTTTTCTTAGATGTAGCGCAGGCTTTTGATAAAGTCTGGCATGAAGGCCTCATAATTAAATTAAAAAGATTGTTACCCAAGTCGATTACAGACATACTGCATTCCTACATAACAGGTAGAGTATTCCGAATAAGGCAAGAAAATGCCTACTCAGAAATCAAAGAAATAAAAGCTGGAGTACCACAGGGCAGCGTACTAGGCCCGGTCCTGTACCTGCTGTACACAAGTGATATTCCAGAACTAGATAACAACACTATTGCGACCTTTGCCGACGACACCGCTATAATGGCGGTTGGAAATACCCATACAGAAGCAGCGGAAAAGGTTCAAGTAGCTGTCAACAAAGTTCATAACTGGACAAAGAAATGGCGAATTAAGTTAAATGAGTCTAAATCCATTCATGTCAACTTTACAAATAAACAAGATCAGTACTGCCCAGTTTATATAAACCAACAACGCATACCATACGAAAATACAGCCAAGTACTTAGGTATGACGCTTGACGCGAAGCTTCGCTGGAAAGCTCACGTTAAAAAGAAAAGAGAAGAACTTGAAATACGGTTCAACAAGATGTACTGGCTACTGGGACCACACTCCTCACTGTCAGTACACAACAAACTACTTCTCTATAAACAAGTCCTTATGCCAGTATGGACTTATGGAATACAGCTGTGGGGCTGTACCAAACAAACCAACATGCACATTATACAAAGATTTCAAAATAAAGTACTTAGGGTCATTGTAAACGCACCCTGGTATATAAGAAATGACGATCTACACCGGGACCTCAACATACAGTTCGTCGATAAAGTTGTAAAAAAATACGCCGAAGCCCACGAAAAAAGGCTGCTTCATCATGTGAACGTCGAGGCAATCCAGCTCCTCGATCACACGGACATCGTGCGACGGCTCAAGAGAACGAAACCTTTTGAGTTAGTGTAAAGTGATAAATAAAAAGTGCTGTGAAAGTATTAACTATAGACACATGAACAAAGTGTCTTCCCCTTAAATAGAGACAATAAGAAAAGTGCCGATGGACACAATCTTATATCATAAATTTATAAAACTAGGTCAAATTTATATTACTCATTAGTCTGTACTTAGGCTAGATTGTAATTGTATACGTATTTAATAAGTTATTATTTTATACGCTAAATAAAATAAAAAAAAAATAAAAAAAAAAAAATAAAAATAAAGCAGTTTTCCCTACAAATATGTGAATTGTCACCTGTACAATGAAAATGTTTATTAAACAGATATTTGTAAAATTGTAGTTACAATACTACAATTATGTAAATTTTCCACCATTACAAATTTTTAACTTGTAATATTTATTAAACATAAATTTGTAAAATTGTAGCCTGTAATCTACAATTTACAATTTGTAACTTGTATTGTTTATTAAATAGGGCCCTGGTCGTACATGCAGCTTTGTAGGTTTACTTTTGCCACTGGTGCCTGGGAACGTACGTTGCGGGTTGCTACCCATAACTCTACTAAAATCTCCCCGGTAGGGTTTACGGACACTGTACCCTTTTTTCCGGTAGTAGAAAGCTTGTTCCGGACCAGCTGTAGGTGTTACGGACACCTCCTGGTCCTTTGCACCTTGTATGGCATCTTTTAACGAAGTGTAATTTCGTGATGCAACTATGGTTCCTAGTTTGCCGTTTCGTAAACCGTCTGCAAATTTTGTAATTGCCGTCTTTTCATTTAATGGTTGTAAAATCCGGTATGCCTCGGCTTTTCCGTTAGCCTGAGTGATTGTGAGGTTTACAAATAAATCCTCCAATTCTTGTCCAAATTGTTCGATGGACTTGTTCCCTTGTCTTGCCTTCATTAACTTAGCTTGTATCGCGGTTGCTGATTTAATTGGTAATAGATGGAGCCGCATTTCATCAACTAAATCGCTTACATTGGTATGCTTATCGGATATCCTAAGTTTGGCGCTTTGCGTTAATCTAGTCTTAGTCACAAATTTTATTAATAATTTAGAGTCCGCGTCCTTGAGCATACGTGAAACTCGGTATTCTGCCCATGAGATCGTGGTGAGAGCTCTATGAGGTCAGTGTGATCCCGGTGGGAGGCTCTTTAGGCTGATGTTCTCGAGCCGTCCGCGAGATTCCTATGAGATTTTGGCAAGAGCCCCATGAAGTTATGCGTTCGAGCCGTTTGCGAGACCGCCATGAGGTTTTGATGGCGAGCCTCAGGACAAGATAACACGTCATATGCTGGCTGAGCCATTCGCTCTTGCCACCCTGCGCACGACATCCCCCGCGAATTTCAGGAAGGTTTTTCTCGTTTTGTCGTCCTCCATTTTTCTCTTATGGTGGTCTGGTCAATGGCTGTTCCCATCGCGGTCTCGCACTCGATTCTCTCGTATCCGAATATTGAGCATTTGGTCAGTATGTGCCATACTGTCTCCTCTGCTAGGCCGTAACACTGACAGTTGGGAGAGTCAGTCAGCTTAAATCTGTGTAGAAATTGCCTGAAGCCCCCGTGGCCTGTCAGCAGTCGGGTGACCGCATTTGTATTTCCCACCTTTTCCATAATGGTTTTTGCCTTACGGACCTCACCAAAGAAATTTTTTGTTACGGAGCCCGTCTCTGTGGTTTCGTACCGTTCTTGCCATCTGTTCTACGTGTTCCTCCGGATTTCCTTTTTTGTGTAGGATAGCGGTAACAAACAACTGTCACAACCTCAGTGTTCTGCTTTGTAAAATGGTCTCAATTATGTTGTGGCACCGCGCAGCATTCCATTTGAGGATATTATTGTTGGTGTGGAGGATTGTCTGGTGATAAACCACATGCGTAAGGAGGATTTGGAGGCTGTGTGCCAGGATGTGTCGTCAATATTAGTGTGGAGGATTGTCTGGTGATGAACCACATGAGTAAGAAGGATTTGGACGCTGTGCGCCAGGATGTGCCAATATTACGAGATGAGCGAAGCCACCAAAGAGTAACTTATCTAACACTGAGTTTGACGCATGTTATGTACTGTTATGTACCCTTGTAGTTAAGTTCTAGTTATAAGTACATAACCATACATTAAGATATACGTAATGTTAATATTTTAATAACATCACTGCTCTAGCGAACGCGCAGGCGGCAGCCCAGACGCTACCTTGCAAATTCTTACGATAAGCGGCCCACCGCAGTGACATCCGCTGCACTTCGCCGAACGTGAGAGCATTGATTAATATTTTAGTACTAAGATTGATACTCGTACCGACATGACTGTAACTTAGCCGTCGTAATTAATAAAATGTAGTTATAAAGTGACTACATCTTTTATTTAAGCTCCTCGAGAGCATAATTGGCGCAGATCGGTAGTTTTCACTGAGCTGGACAACCGAAAATCGTGTTCAGTGTCCGTTTTAACGGTTTATAGTGTGGACTACTTTCCCGGAAATGAACTTTTTATTTTTGTGGAAGCTGTGACGCCCTGAGGACACAAATCGCCTTCGTGGGACTAATTACGATGATCCGTTTGCTGATAATACTGTGAGTACTCCTAGATAAGATCAGTTCATAGCCATCCTCTCCTTCATTCCTATAATTGTGTAAAAGTGAAGTGAAAGTGAAAAGTGTTAAAAACAAAAACAATTAACATTAATATAAAAATATATATAAACAAATATGTGGTGTAGTCCCAGCTGATACATACAGCTGAAGATTGGAATGCATTGGAATGCGTTACAATGTATCACAATGTAATAATTAATTTCATATTAGAGGCAGCGCTCCTTATATGTAGCGTAGCCTTGGCATTAATGTAAATCCTTTGTTCTTCCTATTTAATATTGTGTAATAAACCATATGTAAATCAGTATATAAACGCATGTAAGATTCTAATAAATAATCATTATTCCTACGCATCTCGTGTTGTCAATATACCTACCAACACCCAACACTTCATGGCGATCCTGCCAGCCGGGCTGCTCGAGGCAGCCTAGCTCTCCACTGCATCAAGACCCTGCCAGTCGGGCTGCCCAAGGCAGCCTAGCTCTCCGCGACTACTAGACCCTGCCGGCCAGGCTGATCCAGCCTGCCCACATCGTAGACTTCATGTAGCCGAAAGGGAATTCAGCATAAACCAAGACGCTGACCAGCCAACCGACCAGCCAACCGACCAGCCAACCACCCGCCAGCTCACCGCAAAAAAAACGACAAAAAGAAGGAAGTCATCGTCACGCAAACAGCTGACAGCAGCACGCACCACGCACGGCAGCAGAAAAATCACGGCGTACGTGACAACAGCGGTACTCTTTTTCGTCGGCATCACGCAGCGCGGAAGAAGATTGAGCAACAAGCGGCAAGCGGCAGGCGGTAGCAGCAACAATGCGCAACAGACCGGAGCAGAGCGTCTAACAACAAGTCTACCCAGCCCAGCGCCAACCAGTCATCGGACACTCCACGGCATCATCAGCACCTCAGCACGTCACCATAATTTAGAGGTACAAAAATTTAATTGCGTTAAGTCCTTATTATTATGGTTCGTAACAAATATTAATTTGGGATAGCCTATGTAAAAAAAAAAAAAATAGTAGTGTAAATTTATTATTTTTTTTTTTCTTTAAAGTAATGTCAGAGATTCAGCAATTATATAATCAATTAAAGTCACTACAGGAGGATATTAGGAAATTAGGACCAAAACGCCGTACTGAAGCTATTGGCCAAAATAAACTCCAACAAGTAAAGTTATTGTACAGCCAGTACGAAGCCTATATAGAGCAATATAGTACTAAAGTAGAAAAATCAGAAATCTCTGTACAGGACAGTGAATTAATCCAGTCTTATCTCACAAAAATAGAGGAAATTAATAGGAAAATTTTAGACACTTACGAACAAGATAATAAAGACTCAGTCACAATGGCGTCAAACTTTGATTTAAAAACGGCGGTATCTTTATTACCGACCATGGACGGTTCAGAAGCCGTCACCAAGCAACTTATAGATGCCATAGAGTTATACTCGTCTATGCTCAAGGACGCGGACTCTAAATTATTAATAAAATTTGTGACTAAGACTAGATTAACGCAAAGTGCCAAACTTAGGATATCCGATAAGCATACCAATGTAAGCGATTTAGTTGATGAAATGCGGCTCCATCTATTACCAATTAAATCAGCAACCGCGATACAAGCTAAGTTAATGACGGCAAGGCAAGGGAATATGTCCATCGAACGATTTGGACAAGAATTAGAGGATTTATTTGTAAACCTCACAATCACTCAGGCTAATGGAAAAGCCGAGGCATACCAGATTTTACAGCCATTAAATGAAAAAACGGCAATTACTAAATTTGCAGAAGGTTTACGAAGCGGCAAACTAGGAACCATAGTTGCATCTCGAAATTACACTTCGTTAAAAGATGCCATACAAGGTGCAAAGGACCAGGAGGTGTCCGTAACACCTACAGCTGGTCCGGAACAAGCTTTCTACTTCCGGAAAAAAGGGTACAGTGTCCGTAGACCCTACCGGGGAGATTTTAGTACAGTTATGGGTAGCAACCCGCAACGTACGTTCCCAGGCACCAGTGGCAAAAGTAAACCTACAAAGCTGCATGTACGACCAGGTAATACGCGACCGGTACGCACCGCGAGTACCTATCGCACAAATACTTTTCACGGTCACCGCCAAAAACCATCCTATAGGCGACACCAAATAAATGCGGTGGTAGAAAATACAACACATAATGATCGCGACTCGCCCTCGGAATTAAAATTTTTTCGTCCCTAAAAGCTATATTCTGACATATAGTCATATGAATTCAGTGCAGTTTGCAATAAATGACGCAACGCACATATGGCTAATAGACACTGGGGCAAGTTTAAGCGCGATAACACATGACGCGGCGATATCATCCCGTGGTCATATGATACCTAAGACGACTCATATTAACGGACTAGGAGGAAAAATTACGTCCTACAATACAATTACTTTAGATTTGCAGACTACAAACCAGTCATTTGAGCATAAATTTCACGTTTTCCCAAAATTACCATTACAAATTGATGGAATAATTGGTCAAGATTTTTTGACAAAATATAAATGTGTCATAAATTATGAGAAAGGAACAATCACTTTAAATAATAACGGCAAACTAATCACAATACCATTAACCTTAAAAAGTAACAGTAACGGAATAAATAGTTCGGAAAAAATAACGTTACCGGCTCGGAGTGAAGCCATTATAAAATTGCCAACTAACTACAAGGGTGATTGCGTCATATTATCAAGCGAAATTGGTGAAGGAATTTTTGTAGCAAATACAATAACAAGTAGCACAAAGGGATCAATATCAGTAAAAATATTAAACACGCGAGATGAAAAAATTATATTAAATAACTTTACACCGGAAATAAGACCATTGCGAGACTATAACTGTTTCTCTTTTGAAAAATGTAAAAATAATGCAAATAGAGTCAAATTACTGTTCTCACTCTTGAAATTAGATAACCTTAATGACGAAGAACACGAATCCATTTCCAATATTGTCGCGAAGTTCGCTGACATTTTTCAATTACCGGGTGACTCATTAAATACGACAAACCTATATGAACAAAAAATACGGTTAAAACCCAACGTGTCACCAGTATATAGTAAACCATATCGTTTACCTCAATCACAAAAAGCCGAAATAAATAAACAGATTAAACAGATGTTAGATAATGACGTAATAGAAGAGTCAAGGTCGGAATGGGCGAGCCCGTTGCTCCTCGTTCCCAAGAAATCAGACGCGAATGGAGAAAAGAAATGGAGATTGGTAATAGATTATAGAAAAGTTAATGAAGTAATTGAAAACGATAAATTTCCCTTACCCAACATCACAGAGATCCTAGATTCTTTAACAGGTGCTATGTATTTTACCACCTTGGACTTAAACCAGGGATATTACCAAATAAAACTTGATCCTGAAAGTAGAAAATATACCGCGTTTATAGCAGATAAACACTACCAAATGAAACGATTACCAAAGGGATTAAAAACTAGCCCAAATGCGTTCAGCAGAGCAATGACCATAGCTATGTCAGGACTAAATTACATCCAGTGCATAGTTTATTTAGATGACATCATTGTCATGGGTCGAAATTTACAACAACATAACAAAAATTTAATTGATATTTTTACAAGACTAAGAAAAGTGAACTTTAAATTAAACCCTCAAAAATGTAACTTTTTACAAAAGGAAATTTTATATCTGGGACATGTAGTAACTCCCGACGGGATAAAACCCGATCCGCAGAAAATTTCAGTGGTTCAAAATTACCCAGTACCAAAAAACGCTGACGAGGTCAGACGTTTCGTCGCTTTTGTAAATTATTATAGAAAATTTATTCGGAATTTCTCCGAAATAACCCAACCATTAACGAATTTGTTAAAGAAAAATGTAGAATTTATTTGGACTAAACAATGCGAAGACGCATTTAAAAAGTTAAGAATAGCGATCAGCACATCGCCATTATTGCAATATCCGGACTTTTCAGAAGACAACACGTTCACGATACACACAGACGCGTCAGGCACAGCTGTTGGATGTGTATTATCAAATCAAAATGGATTACCTGTAGCATACGCAAGTAGGCCTTTAAACAAAGCTGAAAAAAATTATCCTGCGACACATAAGGAATTAGTAGCTATCGTATGGGCAGTGAAATATTTTAGACCTTACCTATATGGACGAAAATTTAGGATAATTACGGATTGTAAAGCGTTAATTTATTTATTTGGGATGAATAATCCATCCAGTCGACTCACAACAGTTTCAGTTTCGTTTATGCCTAGAAGAATACGATTTCACCGTAGAGTATTTGAAAGGTAAAGATAATGCAGCTGCAGACGCATTATCTAGGATAGAAATTTCTAGTGATGAGTTAAAAAATATGACAAAGCCAGTGATATCAGTAATGACTAGGGCACAAACGAAACGGATGAGAGAACAAGAACAACGCAATGACTCAGGAAATAAGACTTTCCATCATGACGGGTCTGATCAACCAAGAATGGTAGAACTTCTTAAAAAACCAGAGGATGTACCCGAATTAAGTTTTGATAAACGGGACTATTATAAAATACTAAAACAGAAAGATGGCATTGAAAGTAAAAATAATGAAATCGTGTACTCGCCATCCTTGGCGACACTGTGTGTCACACCTAGCACTCTATCGCGGACGAAACGAGCTTTCCTCGCGAGAGAATTAGGTACATTTTGCAAGGCACAACAGATAAATGAAGTATGCATACTATATCATAAGGACACCGCAACTATTGTTGCAGAGCTAGCTCAATGTATAAATAAATACGATACAGGGTCCGGACCCCGATTATGTATCATTAAAGGTGTCAAAAAGATAACAAATAAAGATGACAGACGTGTCATTCTGAACGATTTTCATTTATTGCCATCTAGCGGCCATGCAGGCATTCGAAGAATGACCAATAACGTAAAGCGTTACTACTACTGGCCCGGAATGGATAATGACATTATGGAATTTGTAAAAAGATGTGACAAATGTCAAAAGCAAAAATACCATAAAAACGTCAAACAGCCACTATGTATTACTAGTACGGCAACGGGTTCCTTCGATAAGGTTTTCCTAGATTTATGCGGACCCCTAAATAGAGATGCGAATGGGTATTGTTATATACTTACGTTACAGTGCGAGCTCACAAAATACGTCGAGGCATACCCACTTCCTAATAAGGAAACGGACACAGTCGCAAGAGCATTAGTTGATAATTTTATTTTACGATATGGAATCCCCAGGGAAATTGGGACAGATAGGGGATGCGAGTTCATTTCATCAACTATGCGCGAAATTTGTAATATTTTAGGTGTTAAACAATTGCACTCAACCGCTTACCACCATGAAAGCCTAGGTTCTTTAGAAAACTCACATACAGCTTTAGGAGCATTTTTAAGGATCCAAACAGATAACCAGGCTCATCAGTGGTCAGATTGGTTGCAATATTGGTGTTTTTCGTACAATACGACAGTGCACTCAGCAACTAAGTATACACCATATGAATTAGTATTTGGTAAATTATGTAATATACCTAGTAATATTATTAAGCAAGTAGATCCAATGTATAACTTTGATTCATATCCTATAGAGTTTAAGTATAGATTACAAAAATCCCAAGAGGATGCTAGAAATAATTTAATTAAGACGAAAATTAATAGAAAATTAAGTTATGATTTAAAAACCAACCCTATTAACTATAAGATAGGAGATTTATTATTAGTAAAAAAGGAGGATAGAGATAAAATGGACCCAGTATATAAAGGGCCATATACTGTACTTGAAGATCAAGGTACGAATGTAAAAATTTTAGTTTTAGGTAAAGAACATATTGTGCATAAAAATAGGACAAAGTCTTATTATACATAAATAAAACTAAAAACACACTATTTTTAAACATAATAATATACACTAAGTAATAAATGTTTAACATTACACTCAAATTCATTCATTCATTAATTCAAATCACAACAAATACCATCACCCAAAAAAAGGGCATCATTATACCATAACAAGAAAGAGAGTGTAGAATAACTCATAACAAATAAACATCATGTTAATCACTCGAATCACATGTCAACAAAGCAATTTCTTATTTATTTCCTGGAACCTATATAAGGAACATGTTATGTAAACATTAGCAGTAAGATAGTATAAGAACCTGTATGTAAACTTTGTAAACCTAGATATAAGATTATTAAGATTATATAAGATAAAAAATAGTTCTTTAAGCCACTATTTTTATCTCAAAAAGTGGAGGAGAGATGTGGTGTAGTCCCAGCTGATACATACAGCTGAAGATTGGAATGCATTGGAATGCGTTACAATGTATCACAATGTAATAATTAATTTCATATTAGAGGCAGCGCTCCTTATATGTAGCGTAGCCTTGGCATTAATGTAAATCCTTTGTTCTTCCTATTTAATATTGTGTAATAAACCATATGTAAATCAGTATATAAACGCATGTAAGATTCTAATAAATAATCATTATTCCTACGCATCTCGTGTTGTCAATATACCTACCAACACTTCAAATACATAATTAAGTGTCAAATTGTAGTTTTAACTAAGAAAAGATAAGAACAAATTACCGGTCATAAATAGTAATAAAAAAAAAATAATAATAATAAAAAAATAAAAAATCATCAAATACATGTTTTTTGAGTGTGTAAACAATTTGTAAATTATGGAACAACAACAACAGTTACAACTTTTTGATTTAGCGCTTAAAATAGTGCCAGAATATGACGGTAACGTTAATTCATTGTATAGATTTATCAACATTGTAAATAGTGTTGTGACACAGTATTACGACGTGGAAAATGTAAATAATTTTCAAAATGTCCTTGTCATTAATGGCATTATCGGAAAATTGCGCGGAAAAGCTCTTGACGTGATCGACGTTAATTCCGCTAATACTTGGGCAAGAATTAAAGCAGTTTTAATTGAAAATTTTTCCGATCAAAGAGATGAAAATTCCCTTAACCGTGACCTTGTAAATTTACACCAAGGCAACGAGAGCCCGCAGCAATTTTACGACAGATGCGTTACTCTGTTGACGACTGTAATAAACTATATTAATATACACAACGAAGATGCAAACGTTATTTCCTGTAAGCGAGAATTCTTCACAGCTCAAGCCTTAAAAACATTTTTGGCAGGTTTAAAAGAACCTCTGGGTTCCACGATTCGTGCTATGCGGCCAGAATCTCTCCCTACTGCCCTTCAATTTATTAAAGAAGAAGCTAACATAATGTACGTACAAAAACGTAACCAGCCGCAAAATCAACCGTCAAATCGTAATATTGGACCCAATACCCAAAGATTTTTACCAAACCAGCCTCAGCAAAGATTTAAATCTATGACCTTGTATCAAACCCGTCAACCCGAAAATCAAAACAATGCGCAAAACTATCAGTCACCAAGACCCAATTTCAGCAGCCATGTTCCAAACCAACCAAACAGATCTCTAACTACTTTTATCAAGATCCAAACACAACTTCAAGGTCAAGGCCTACCCCTATGAGTGGAATTTCGTATTCTAATGCGTTTAGAAATAATAATAACAACAATGCTCCCCGTATGAGTGGAATTTCACACCAAAATACGCCTAGAAATCACGCTCCAAGGTTCATTCCAAATTCGAACTTCCGGTCACAGCAGCTTAACCCAAGACAACCAAATTATTTCCAAAACGTTGGGCACTATCCAGACTTTGCTTTTGAAGAAATGAACGTACACGAAATTGAAAATGCTGAGTTTTCCGGCCGAAATAACACCAGTGATTATCAACCAGAGCCCCTTCCAATTACAAATGATCAAGTCCTCGGAAGCGACATATCGTCACAAAATAACGTGGCGCATGAAATTCGCGACGGTCAAAATTTTCATCAGGTTTTAAACACTAATGCGGATGCATTGTCCCGAGCTATAATAAATAATAATGAAACAGAATCACTTACTTTCACTGATCCAGAAGCTCGTTATTCTCCCATACTTCCCGAAGATGACAATTTATCACTTTTTAACAATGTTTCTGAAATGCCTGAAGTACCAAATTTAAATTCAGATACACAAGAATCTGATACCATCCACACTTGCCAAGAACAACCAATTTTTGAAATTCCTATATTAGAAAAACCTATAAATAGTCAAAATAATCAAATTTTTATCAACGTTGTGCTACACTCTCCTGTAAAAGTTAACACCAAAGCAATATTTCCCGAAAAAAAAACGAATAATAGCTCAGATTGGCCTAAACAATTTTCAAGATGACGTAACTGACTTATTCAAGAACTCTATACGACCAGGCATTCGTTACGGTATTTGGCTTTCAGATTTTAAATACTTACCCGATCTTACCAAAACTCTGCAGAAAAATTTCAAATATTCCATATAAAAACAAAAAAAAAAAAAAAAGAAATTATTATTGGCTTAATATGAAAACAACTATTACAGAAATTGTTAATAACTGCTCATCCTGCCAAATAAATATATATCTTTTACTATTACTGGATTTTCTGCAAAATTTAGCTCTCTTATGTTTCTGTCGATTTCGTCATGTCTATTACTGAACACATTTCTCAAAAATTTTCTCGTTCGATTCTTTGCAGAGCTATTTTCTGCATTATTAAGCGTTACTATTTTATCTTTCGCATTTGTCGTTTCATAATTAAACATAGCATTCAAACTATTCTTAGTCTTAATTAAATTGATTAATTTATCAGAATTAGTATCTTTTTTACCAAATACATTATCAACGTTGGTTTCGTTAAATAAGTTCGTTCTGCTTTCATGAACTGAAAATCCGTTGATTTTAGTAAAAGAAAAGCTGTTTACTTCACTTATATCTTGCATAAAAAGATTCTCAGATTTATTTTTATCATTTGGTACTACAATTTTCATTTTTCTTATTTCACTTAGTCTTTCTGGAGTAGGCTGGATATCGTCTTTAAACTGCTGCATCGCTTTCCACTAAGCACATAGCCTACAGGAACTTGATATCGTTTTCAAATCTAGAATACTTTATTTCTATTCTTCAAAAATATTACAGTCCTGAACAGTTGATAACTTCTGATGCGACTGAATCTCGCATTTTTTATAGTTTCTTAGATGTAAGTTCATATTTTAGCGATAATAAGTTAGTATTTGTAGTTAAGATACCAATATTCTTTAAGATCATGTTTGCTTACTACAATTTGTTCCCGATTCCCAGCTCTAATAATACCGTAATTATTCCCAATAAATCCTACCTGGTTATGAACGAAAATGAGTACCAGTATTTAGAAACTAAATGCAACAGAGTCGGAACTATCCATTACTGTCAAGAAGAAGTATCAATACAGGATTCGAAACGAAACCCGGACTGCGTATATACATTGATAAAATCCCAACATCTGTTACCTGAGTGTCAATATCATCAAATTAACATAGATCATGATATATTCGAGAAGGTTAACGACGAGTATTACATAGTAATTAGTCCAAAATCCACAAAATTTCACCTACAATGTACCCAGGACGAATACCTGAAAATAAATGGAGCATACATACTGAAACTTCCCGAAAACTGCAGCGCAGCTACAGAAAAAGTCACATTTACGAACATCCACAACCGGATCTACGGAGCACCTATCAAGCTCTTCACTCTTAACATGAGCGAAATAAATATTCAAAACCCGCTTCAGCCTCTGAAATTAGAAAACGTGAATTTGAAAGAACTTTACAAAATAGTGGGATTTATCGAACGAGAACAACAACCGATTCAGCTAGAAAGCATGACCCGTCAACAGCATTTATACTGGACTACACCACTCTACATTATTATGATTCTGATTGCTTCCTATTTTTTATACACTAAAGTGAAAAAAATGAAACAAACCGCAGATACGGAGACTGGCCTTACCACAGCCACAGCCGAAGTACGAGATGTACCACCGATACAAATGGAAAACCTTCCTCGGTCTTTCTTGACATAGTCTAAAGAAAAGACCTCAGTTTGAACGGGGAGGTGTTATGTACTGTTATGTACCCTTGTAGTTAAGTTCTAGTTATAAGTACATAACCATACATTAAGATATACGTAATGTTAATATTTTAATAACATCACTGCTCTAGCGAACGCGCAGGCGGCAGCCTAGACGCTACCTTGCAAATTCTTACGATAAGCGGCCCACCGCAGTGACATCCGCTGCACTTCGCCGAACGTGAGAGCATTGATTAATATTTTAGTACTAAGATTGATACTCGTACCGACATGACTGTAACTTAGCCGTCGTAATTAATAAAATGTAGTTATAAAGTGACTACATCTTTTATTTAAGCTCCTCGAGAGCATAATTCGCATTGAAGGGTTGGGATCATAACGACTACATTGTCAAAACGACCGAATCCTCATAAGGTCCAGATCTCAAAAGGACCATCTGTGTAGAAAGCCCATATCTCCGAATGACTAGGTAGCAAAACGACTGGTTCTTGAAAAGACCACATCGTTAATAGTCCACATATCACACAGACCAGGGAGCAAAACGACTAGTTCGTGAAAAGACCACATCGGTAATATACCATATCTCAATAAGACAAGGTAGCAAAACGACTAGATAGCAAAATGTTGGTATAATAATTTTGGTAATTTTCAGTCATACCCCTACAGTACATTGCCTATTACAAATTGTAATATTAATATCTTCATGTAACCAAAGGCACAGGACAACAAATGCGTTGGAGGCATGTCATCGCCGCCTAAACGCTCGGATGCAGTACAGGCCTACGTTGATTTTATTTCTATCAACAATAAAAAAAGAGTCCGAATTTCAGCATTTAAAAATACGAACACTATTTTTTAATAAGGCAAACCGAAAGAAAAAATACATTTTGTTCGACCGAAAATATAAAATAGAGCTCAAAGCACTTATGGAAGGAGACCTCGATGCATTCGGGTTTTTACATAATATTTCCTGTATAAAATACCATTTCAAGTTTTCTAAATGATAAGCCATTATCAACTGTGTAATACTTTGTGTTATGTTTAATTTTTGTTTGCATTTTTTATTATTTGGGTCGTAACGGTTACCCATTTATGTAAAATTAAGAATATAAAAGAATTATTTAATTTAACTGTAAGTTTATATTAATAAATGAATAAAGTCTGTTATATTTTACTATTTTTCTGCGTTTTTTTACTATGAATAAAAAATATGCAATAAACTGTACTGGCATTGACACAAATTTAGTAAGTCGTTTTGCTACCTCGTCTTATTGAGATGTTGTCCATTAACGAAATAGTCTTTTTACGAACTAGTCGTTTTGCTCCCTGGTCTTTATGATATGTGGACTATTAACGATGTGGTCTTTTCAGGAAACAGTCGTTTTGCTACCTAGTCATTCGGAGATATGGGCTTTCTACAGAGATGGTCCTTTTGAGATCTGGACCTTATGAGGATTCGGTCGTTTTGACAATGTAGTCGTTATGATCCCAACCCGCATTGAAGACCTTGCGTGAGGATCCGGACCTTACTATTCTTCGCGCTGACAAAGGGAATGCGACGGTTGTTATGGACACCGCTGACTTCAACCAGAAAGAGAGTTCTCTTTTGTCGAACACCACAACATATAAACATGTCAAACGAGACCCGACTGCGAAAGTCCTGAAAACCACTATCGAGCTAATAAATAAGCACTCGGAAAGCCTTAATTTGGATGTGTCAAGTTTGGTGCCCTCCTGCCCTGTGCCGCCCAAGTTGTATGGGTTACCAAAAATACACAAGACCGGTGCACCGTTACGTCCTATAGTGAGTCAGATTGATGCTCCGACCTACAGATTAGCTAAGCACTTAGCGGGGGTACTGTCGTCACTTCGGTCGGGGCAAGACGGAAGCGTACACACGTGATTCCTACTATTTTGTCAGTGAACTACAACATCTATGTTTGTCTGACGAGAGACTATGGTCAGTTTCGATGTACAGTCACTGTTTACGTACCTACCGGTACCGGACTGCATTGAAATTGTGAGAAGGAGATTGAATGATGAGAATATGCCAATGGAATTTAAATTAAATTTTTCAACTACTTTTTAACGGGAGAATAAATTATCTGTAGTTTTAGGTTAGCCGGCGAACTTCGTTTTAAACAAGTAAGAGCGAGACGGCAGAATAAAAAACTCAAGATGTTATAGTGAAATATAAAGAAAATGCTTATCTGACATTTGGCCTCTGTTGTTAAACAAAATAACCTGAATAACCTAATATATCTCTCGCGGAAATCGTTTCTTTCGTGCTATATGAGTACGTACTGTTTGTGCGGCGTTATTTAATTATTACCTATCTAGCTTTGTGATTCTTCAATTGATTAAGAAGAATAATGAGTGATATGAACAGGAACGTGCCTCCAACTTTGAGAAATCCGAAATTAACTTATTAACCGAATTAGTTACGAAATATAAGAGCATACTGGAGAACAAAAGAACTGATGCAGTGACAAATAAATAAAAAGATGCTGCGTGGAATTCAATTGCCACCTCTTTTAATGCCGTATCCAGCCAGTGGTCATACAGTACGGACGGCTAAAAACTTAAGGCTCAAATACGAGGGCCGGAAAAAGAAAACCAAAAAGAAAATGACCATGCATAGGCAAGAGTTATACCGAACTGGCGGCGGTCCTTCTGCTGCTCCTGCCTTTAGTGACGTGGAGGAAGAGGTGCTGGCGATATGCTCCAACATATCGGGATTAGATGCTCGAAATGATTGTGATTATATTCCAGGTACTTACTTAAATATCTTAGTTTTAATATTTGTTTCTATTCGATTCTATACAATTAGTTTGTATTTTATAGATATAGCTGAGACAAATTTACAAGACAAGGAGAATTCCAATCCAAAAATAGCACAACTGAGACTGAACTCGTACAACACCCATCATTATCACACCAGCAACGACCATCACTTCACACAAATCCACAGCCAGGCTGTTCCCGTGATCCTCCAGTTTTCATTGAGCATCATTGTCTTCCAAAATGCAAAATTTGTTACCCAGCCAAAATCTTCAAGTACACATTTTCAACCTCCTGCCCCTCATCAACCAGCAGTACTCTCCAGCCGGTCTCAAGATTTGCACTTGTCTGCACCACAGTCTGCAGCTGCACTAGGTGAATCGGTTCCTCAGCCACCATTGCCTTTTCAGCAGGAAATAAGAGCATGTGCACAATCCACCACTCGCATTGTATCATCACAAGTTTCATCGGCAGAAATTCAACAAACCAACATTACAGCACCTGGAAAATCAATTACGATATCAATAACTAATTGCCCTAATATGTCAAATGTCACTTTTAACGTTACCTAAATTTGTTAAAAACTTGTCACATAATCTATTTTTTGGAAGTCATGCTTACTTTTAATGTTTTATTTTTGCATCTTACATCCCGAAATGCATCGCGTTTTGCTCTTTTACATTAGGACTCGACAGTTTAGACTATAACGCTAAATTGTTTTGTTGTATAAGTTAAGTTTATATACCCATCGCCCATCTAGGGATAAGGTCCTATTCATAATAAAAATCTCAAAAGAGGTTATAATTTCATTGTGATTTGATTGGTCAAAATCGACAAGAATGAATGAATCAATGCAAACGTTTCGTTCAGAAACCTACTTTCGTATTTAAAGATCCATCGTGTTAAGGTCAATTTATTAAGTTTCTCTTGAAATTAAAATTTAATTTCTTGGTTTTTTTTTTATTTATTTCATTGCATATTTGAGAAAAGCACTATACATACCTCGGCGGGAAATGGGGTTGCCGGCCTCTGCAGTAATGTACTATTATTTGAGAATAATTTTATTGTACTTAGAAACTGTAACAGTTAAATGTAGGTGACTACCTTTGCATTTAATGTAACTGCAATTACAAGATAGTTAAGTTAAGATAGTTAAGTTAAATTAATGTAAGAATTGGCGCAATCGATTTTCGTTTATACGGCAGACAAACATGGAATTGGAACAGAGTAAAAATAAAGAAGACGCGCTCGCGGCTTGTATTAGCGCGAAACATACGGAATTCGAAAATCGTATGAGCAATTTCGGAATACTTTTAATATCTCTGGTATCACTAGTATCCAGTATGGTGTTATATTTGTTATGGCAGCTGTGTAACAGGAACATGAAAACCTGGGTCAAAGGTCAGGCAGCTGCGCAGCACAACCCTATTGTGCGTAGCGTATCGGCGCAGCAGGCCCATGCGGATGCGGTCGCAGTGGGGTACGCCTAAGTGTATCAGTGGAAGCTGTTTCGGTGTTTTTCAGTGCTTAGATTAGAAGTGTGGTATAGCTGGTACGAAAAACTTTTTTGAGGGGGGGGGGGGGGGGCTACTGTGGTGACACATATTTTGTATAGGTAACATATAGCGTGACCCGATAAGTTAGCCATACGGCTAAGCTCGCCAGTAGTCCTTAGCCCGTAGGCCGTTATGTACGTTGGCCAATAAACATTATTTTATAATCACTTGCCGCGTTTACCCTTGACCTCCAAGTAAAGACGTCCCTATAGACCCATATAAGATTTGGTTACATACAATTGACTTAGAGCTATGTATACATTTTATTGAGTAGGTTTGTGGAATTACGGGTCAAAGGATACGTTAATATACCTAATTTACATTGCAATATGAGTATAGATCAAATATCAAAAAACATTAATCATTATTCATTCAGTCATAAAAAGTAGGTAGCGACTGCAGTGCACTCTATGTCCAGATTGCTACGAAAATCCTAACCAATACTACTCATGACAATTAGTATTAGGAATAATAATATTAGGACAAACATGCTTTAAGACTCACTCGATATAATAGATTTCACAAAGCAAAACACAAAGACGGTGCAAAATAAATATACTAAACAAGGTGTAATTTTATGGAATTGAACCCATCAGGACAAGACAAGAAAACCATCATAGTACATAGATCTCCCTCCAGCACAAACTTACACAAGGATCTTTTTGTTCAGACTATTAGTGACTTCGTTGCTCTGAGGAAAGTCAAGATGAATGACAAAATCTTTGATGAACTCTTCTCAAGCAAAACAGAGTTTGGGACAAAGACTCCTGTTGAGGTCCAGAAGTTCTTTGAGCGGCTGCTCCTTGTGCCAGGAGCAGGCTTGACATCTGAGTGGGTGTTTAAGCTGTTTGGATAAGCTGGATTCGATGTTGTTGCATTCAGAGAGGAAATAAAGACCTTTAGTTGCAGTAGTTCGGTTGTTTAGTCCGGGGCCGAACCAATGCAACACTTTTTGTCTCAGTAGTTCGGTTGTGACGTCAAACCGAACTGTTGGGAATCTTTGGTTGCAGTAGTTCGGTTGAATTGTCCGGGACCGAACTACTGCAACACTTTTAGTTTCTTTAGTTCGGCTATGACGTCTAACCGAACTGTTGGGAATTGAAACGACTCAAAAGTACGGTTATTACCGTCCAGGTAGTGATGTGATGTTACCGAGCCTAATATTAAGTAAAATGTATTTATTTTATAATAAATTAATTAATTCGCTTCTATTCGGTTATATTTAAGGCTAAGAATGAACTTAAAGGTACAGTGTAGTTGTGATTAAGATATTTAGTTCACCAACTTATTAACCAGTTGTCTAACAACAATTACAGTATCTTTGTTCATGCGTGTCTTTACAAGTATTTAGTATTATATTTCATCTCATGGTTATCATCACAATTATTTAATTATCATAATAATGAAAGACATTACCTTTTTTTTAGGGAATAACTAGTTTTATTAAAAATATAATACCTTTGATTATAAGTATACAAATATTTGTCGTGTATTTAAAATGATATAACTCCGACCAAAAATCCATGCCTAGATTGTCTAAACTAATATAAATATATATTTTCAGAAAACAAAAGGTTTAAGTTATGTTTATGTGAAATGAATGCATACGAACTTATGTTGCGTTTTTTATTGAAGAAAATCGAACCGTCTAAAATAGATCATTGTTGGGAGCAAATAATTAACATATGGTCAAAATATACATCGACGGTGATGATTCAGGGTTAGTGCGTATTTTATACGTAGATTTATTTTTCTTATTTATTTAGTAACCTTGTGGATTTGTATCAGATAGACAAAATGGCGAGAAAAATAATAACCTGTAATCACATTGTCTCCAGATAATATTGGAAAATGCACTGTTTGCAAAAGTATAGAGGAAACAAACCTCCGCAAACTGCTGCTGAATACTCCTCAACCTAGGTTTGTGGAATTTTGGCAAAAATGTATGGAAACGGTGTGCAAGTATGCCTACTAGACAAGCCAGTATTATTGTTATTTACTTGTAAGATGAAGAAGTTCTACTTATTATTTCATTAAACTTTGTTATGAAAATAATGTATTTTTATTTACCCACATCCTTAACCGTACTTTTGAGTCGTTTCAATTCCCAACAGTTCGGTTAGACGTCATAGCCGAACTAAAGAGACTAAAAGTGTTGCAGTAGTTCGGTCCCGGACAATTCAACCGAACTACTGCAACCAAAGATTCCCAACAGTTCGGTTTGACGTCACAACCGAACTACTGAGACAAAAAGTGTTGCATTGGTTCGGCCCCGGACTAAACAACCGAACTACTGCAACTAAAGGAATAAAGAGGAAGGCCAAGATTGAAGATGTTGGTTTTCTGGTCTTTTGCTTCCTAGTCAGAGGCAACAACATTGATAGACTGAAGGAAGCGACCCTTGGCGAAGAAGTGAAGAAGAGAATCTCCTCTCTAGCAGCTGGCCTGCACATCAAGAAGAGTGCGGCTGGGAAGAATATGAACGTGACACTGGGAAGGATTGCCATCTCCTTCCCAGAAATTGTCGCGACTATTCTGCATCAGCTGCCTAATATACCAGGACCAGTCTCATACGAAATTATGAAGATGACAACAGGGATGGGTGACTACCCTGGGATAGCAAGGCAGTCTGCCTTGGCTTGCTTCATCCCCAAGAATCACAAGGACAGCAACAAGATACTGAACGTCTTCATGCTGTAGAACTTAATGGTCTCAGAGACCATCAACCAGAAAAAATAACATCTTGTAAATGCTCCATTAAACTTAAGTAAATGTAGAAACCGCAAAAGCCGCTACTTGTTTGAAATAATACCGTACATCATTAATTCTTATTTGCGACCTGTGACACATGCACGTGTTGTTTATCTCCCTTTTTCCTTTTGACGGTCGGTGACCACTTCTGGATTTGACCACTTCTGGATTTGACCACTTCGGATATTTGACCACTTCTGGTTTTGACCACTTCTGGATTTGACCACTTCGGATATTTGACCACTTCTGGTTTTGACCACTTCTGGATTTGACCACTTCGGATATTTGACCACTTCTGCTTTTGACCACTCTGGATTTGACCACTTCATTTATTTAACCACTTCTGATATTTGACCAGTTCTGGATATGACCACTTTGTCCTGCCTTTGTATGTACAGTGAATAAAAAATAAAACGATACGAACCATCATTGCGTTAGTGAGTTGCTGTTTACATGTAGTGTGGTCCCCCCCCCCCCCCCCGCGAAAATAGTCAGTCTTTTTTTGTAAAGAAAGTATGACACAAGGCGTCTCCATTTACCGAATGCTCTAAGGCCCAGGTACGAAATACTAATATGTATTGGTACTTCATAAATAATATTATGTTATCTGTTCGAAGTATACTGGCCACTTATAAAAACTTATTTATATTTATAATAAATTATATGTACACATTGACGTTTGTCATCCGTGAGATTGCTCAATCAGAATATGTGGTCAATTGCATTTGCTGTGAAATTCTGAAAACTGTGATTATGGATACACCAAAATTTGAATTTACGAAAAATAAAAGAGGTAAAGAAACACTATTGCAAGATGATTATAGATATAATTTAAGCGCGAGTAACAAAAACGGAACTACACGATGGAGGTGTGTTCAAAGAGATGTTTGCAGCTCCACTGTTACATTAAACAAAGAGAGAAACACGATTCTTAAGAAGCCGAAGCATACGTGCTCGCCAAGAAAAATTGACAACAAAGTGTTATTAACACTCAATGCATGCAAAGTTGAGGTTTGTAATAACTTTGAGCCGGTACAAAAAATTTTTGAAAAAAATTTAGAAAACTTAAAAAAAAATTGTACGTCTGATGAGGTTGAGGATATTCCCAATTTCTCGTCTGTAAAAGACGGTTTGTACAATGCCAAAAAATTATACTTGGAATCGAAAAAACTGAATTTCAAGAAAATTGAAGACGTGTGTGTTCCACAAGGTTTAGGCGAAGATTTTTATGTTTGCGAAGATGGACACAGTGATAAAATAATAATTTTTTGTTCAAAAATCTCAAGAAAGATTATAAGAAATAAAATGTACTTTGGTGATGGGACGTTTCGATGTGTGCCTACTGTGTTTTACCAGTTGTATACATTGCATCTTGATCTATGCTCGAATGAAACGGCCACAAACGTTATCCCAGTAATTTATGCGTTGCTCCCGAATAAAAGCGAGGCGACTTATACACGATTTTTTAACTTGGTTAAGGAGAAATTGGGAGTAGTCATCGAAAAATATAAATGCGATTACGAAATTGCAGCAATGAACGCTGTACAAACAGTTTACCCGAACTGCCAGATAACCACCTGCTTTTACCACTTCAACAAAAATATTTGGAAAAAGGCAAAAGCGTTAAAACTGACATCCAATGGTAATGGACGAAATTTTGCAAGAATGACAGCCTTGTTACCTTTGCTGCCATATAATCAAATTCATAATACTTGGTATGAATTGTTGGACCTTGTGCCACAAACAGACGAAATTGCTTTATTTAAAAAATATTGTGAGGATCAGTGGATCTCTAAATTGGATCCAAAAATATTAAGCAGTGCATACGAACGCCACCGCACAACAAATTCGCTTGAAGGATGGCACCGTCGGGTAAATGCGAGAATTGCAAAGAGGCCCACATTCTTTGCCTTTGTAGCTGGTCTGAAGAAAGAAGCAATACATTATGACTTTATGATAAAAAAGAGTATGTTTGTTACTCCAAAAAGGAATCGAAGACTGCGGGACATTCAATTTGACAAAAAATTGAAGCATCACCTGCAGGAATTGGAAAACAATGTTATTTCCAATATTAATTTTCTCAAGAAAATTATCTATTTAAGACTGCGTTTCTGATATGTAGTTACTACAGAAATTTAATAATATACAGGGTGTCCCTAAACTATGGCACATGAAGGGAAAGTACCTCAAATATTGGAGATAGGATATTTTACTGAAAGGACACTTTATTTTATTTTTAAAAGTAAGTAATACTGCATTCAAAGATTTTTTTAAAAATTACTTGTTTTGTATGGGAAATAGTTTTCTTAACATTTAAATCAAATATTTTACGCTATTCCTCTCTTTTGGGATACTATGTTACTTAAGAGGAATTATTTGTTTTTAACCACTCTTTTGATTGTCATCTTAAAAATATGGGGTGTTGTTTTTTCACATTTGAGTCGGGTCGATTCTCCGACGAAGCAAGTAATTTTTAGAAAATCTTTGAATGCAGTATGTCTTACTTTGAAAAATAAAATAATGTTCCCTTTCAGCAAAACATCCTATATACAATATTTGAGATACTTTTCCTTGATGTGCCATAGTCTTGGGACACCCTGTATAAGTTCAGAAGTGTTATTTAGTTTATACCAACTAAGGAAAGTTTCGTTATTATAATAACTAATTAAATTTGACAATCCCTTGAACACAATGTTTTTTTTATTCACTGTATATATACAAAGGCAGGACGGGTTAGACGCAGATTGACCTAAAGTTGTAATCCGATGGGTTATCCGGGTTGAACTTAACCGTTTTCTGGAGGAAAAGTTTCTTGGCGGCTCAGTGTAGTTCAGGTTGTTAGTACCACCGATGTTAAGGACACGTTTCCACGTGTAACCCAGATACCAGGAGCTCTAATCTCTCCTATATTTATTATTATCACGAAAACGAACCCTCGGATCATTGCCTGATCCGGACTACTGTGCCAGTCATGTGTCAAAATACGTGAGATATACTTAATATTGTAATCGAAAGAGGTTAATAAAATAAATAAATTAAAAACAGTCTTAGTGAGATAGGATTAGGATCCATAGTCTACGATTGGAATGGTTACTCTTAGAATATAAATTTTCAAAATCTATAAGGGACTAATATTATAAATGCTAAAGTGCGTCTGTCTGTTAGCTCTTCATACTTAAACAGCTGAGCCGATTTACTTGAAATTTGGTATGGAGATAGTACTTGACTCGTAACATAAGTTACGAGTCCCGAAGGTTAGGTCTTGCAATTCAAATATTCACATATTCGTATAATACCGTGTATGATATGCTTAGGTCATTTTGCGTTTAGGTAATTTTTCGTTTAGGGCATTTTGCGTTTAGGTCCATTTGCGTTTAGGCCATTTTGCGTTCGTAAAATAGGTCATTGTGCGACGGAGGGGGCAGGACAAATTCGGAGTGGTCAAATCCAAAAGTGGTCATATCCAGAAGTGGTCAAATATCAGAAGTGGTCAAATCCAGAAGAGGTCAAATCCAGAAGTGGTCAAATAACTGAAGTGGTCAAATACCGAAGTGGTCAAATCCAGAAGTGGTCAAATCCAGAAGTGGTCAAATCCAGAAGTGGTCAAATCCAGAAGTGGTCACCGACCGTCAAAAGGCCCTTTTTGACATCTATCATTAGCTAATGACTGATAATTTGGTAAAGATTTACGTGCCGAATGCAAATTGTGTCCACCATCCTTCCCGAGCACACATATCAAGCCACGAGCTCAACCAGACAACAATACGTGACCTTCAATACGTACGACAAATGCAAGATCTTCGCACCGAACAAAATGGTCTGCAAAAAATTACCTGTCTACAACTACAACACAAGACCAATCTGCGAGATGGCCATTCTCCTTGCAAACGACAGAAGTTTACCTGGACTCTGCGAAACGACGACCTTCTCAGCCCACATCAACACCTTCCAACGACTCAAAAACAACAAGTGTATCTTCATACTGCAACATAAAACACCCTGCGTACAACAATGTGGCGACAAAACTACCCACCACGACTTAGAAGGAGCTGGCATTCTTCTCTTCGTCACGCTATCTGCAATGGAAGAAGTCAAAACCAATATTACTCATCCAATCATAACCGTGGATTGGATATAGAAGAAGAATGCGTAAATAAAAACAATGAATTCAACCCTCCAGAAATCATATCTTTGAAATTAAACAACGTAAGGCTGGATACCCTGAACACAATCAAAGAAGAACTAAACAAATTCTCGCAAACTGTCAAAGAAAACGAGAAACCTTTCTTGGAAAAGCACCACTCCAAGCTGACAATAACAAGCTACATTATTGGTGCAATGATGCTATCCTACTTAATGTACAAAAAAAACTTGTTCATGTTTCCCCTGGCGCTACATCCTGCAAGACTGCCCGAGAACCTCCAACCACGAAACCGGCGGCTGCATATAAATCTATAACAACTGCTTTGGCGAGATCCGAAGGCACCACCAAGTTGTGCACGCTCACTGTTGACTCAACCCTTAGATAAGATAGTTAGTCATACAATGTTCCCTTCCTCCCTCGAAACAGTCCCGCTTAATTACCCCTGCTACCAAAACATCCCGTCATTCTATCTCCGACTCCAGTTCCGACCACATCCATCCTCGAACCGCTACACTAGTGTAGTTCCTCGTACTAGTATTAATCATTATAGTGTATCAATTAAATAATTAATAAACTTTTAATTTCAAAGTGTCTATTAAACCTATCAAGCCCTGCACCTGTAATAGGCTGCACATCCCATAGCGCCATAGCATGTATTAGCCTGAATACATACGATGTATGTGCCTGGTAGATTTTTTGTAACTTTCGATGTTTAGATATGAAGTGAATGTAGCCTCCAAAGACTAAATTATTAGAGAAAATTAACTTGAAATTTAATACGAACTTTCTACAAAAACCGCGCGGACGTCGTTGGACAACACAGTCAAAATTTCTTGTTGGCGATCCATAAAAGATCGCCAAAGGCTTATAGGTATTTAAGACATTTTAATGCCCTTGCCAAGAGAAACCACTTTAACGAATAATCTAGAGAGAATACTTATGGAACCAGGGCTGGCCCACATCCAGCTTCAGAGCACTTGAAAAAACATTTGCCTAAAAATTCTCAAGACAAACACGTTACACGGCTGTCTTCTTTTTGATGATTGCCTTAAAACCAAGGCTCATTCATAACAATGCTACGGGCAAAATTTAAGGCTTTGTAAATCTGGATTGCGGCGAAAGGAGTCCCATGCAAACCATGTTTGGTATTAATGCTACAAAGCTTTTTATTTCGTGAAGGCGCTGTGGCTTCACACAAACTAGCAACCATTATTAAGAAAACTATAACATCAGTGAATGAAACAGGGTTCAAATTATGACCACCATCTGTGACCAACGGATGTGGGTGCTTTTAAAAGTTTTGTCGCGCTCACATACTGCTAATGATAATGAAGTAAAAAATATTTCACAGTCGAATATATAACGTTCCCCACCTATTAAAATTAATAAGGTACAATTTCATGAATAATGGTGCAAAGAGACTAGGGGACATGGAAACTTCTACTAAAAGTAGAATAAAGGAACAGAAATCTTTTACATTTAAGTAAAAAGGTCCAATCCATGTTCAGCCCAAATAGGTATCGAGCCAAAATGAAAGTGAAATACGAAGCGCAAATATTAAGCAACACCGTTATTTATTGCAGTGCTTATGCTGCCCTTATCGTTAGTTTGTCCGTATTTTAATAAATTCTAATTAGTAATTTCGTCTTTAATTGAACTCGCCTAATAGTAGTATACCCCAGTAGTAGAATTCAACAACAACAACAACGTGGTGACCCACGATATTTTATAGTTGAATTTCAAATAAGCTAAAAACAAAATGCAAATAAAACATGCCGGACGTGGTAGTGCCAGAAGTAAATAACGGAAACGAAGTGCAGCCGCAACCAGAGGTCACGGCGATCTCGGTATCCAGCAGAATACCGGACTTTAGGGTGGACCAGCCGCGCGCGTGGTTTATCCGGACGGAAGCAGTTCTTACGCCACAACGGATCGCAGACGAAGCCAAGTGTGACATGGTTGTGTCAAAGCTATCTAAGGCAGTCATTTTAAGGTTGACTGATTTCCTCGTCAATACACATGCCATCCAGCCCTCAGTTGCCTTTATTGCAGGACAAAATGAAGGCAATAATATTTTAAGGGTAAGTTTACTTCAATAAGTCATGAATAGAAATGTGTTCCTGAATTAGCCGGCCAAAGGGTACACCAAATTGCTTGTTGTTTTGCTGATTTATTCTCCCAAGCATAAAATGCTATTTCACCAAATATTGAGCCCAAAGTGCCATTCATTGCAATAGCTTAAAACAACGGGAGAGGCTGGACGAACAAAAATATATAATGGCCATGCGCCAAACCAGGAGAGCTCGGGGCGGTTTATTTAATTTTTTTTAAGCTAGAAGAACAATGTATTTACAAATGGATGGATGCCCGGCCCATTACGCACTTGACGTAAGGAGTTTTCTCAACGCCTCTTATCCTAATCGTTGGATTGGCCGAAAAGGGCCAGTGGCGTGGCCAGCACGCTCACCAGATATGACACCACTGGATTATTTCCTTTGGGGCACAATGAAACAGAGGGTATACAGCGTCCCTATCAACACAGAAGATGAATTGCGTGGCAGAATTGTCGATTGTGTAAATTACATAAAAAATAACCCGGAAATGATACGTCGAGCAACTCAATAAATAGCAGTACGTGCAGGATGTCACGGTGCGAGTTTTGACTTCTTAGTTCGGGAGGTTGCCACTAGATGGCGCTAGTCGAGCCACTAGTTTTCGATTTAATTATTTTTCCAAAACGTTTTAAATATATGATAGGTATTTTTATTAGTGGGAGTAGCTATATATTTTGTAAATTAATAATTGTCTTTTATCATAGACAAGGCCTGCCATAGACAACGAGCAGGGATATTAATTAGTACCCACTACTGGCAATAATTGCTCTGACCGTTTATGTCGGTTATCCTTTGTTTCAAAAAGCCTATAAAATGACTTGAAACAAAGGAGACGGCCTCTTTCCTGTATAAACAATCAGTCACGGAGCTCCGTCAGTTTCGCATCATTAACGCGTCACTCTCGCCAGAGTCTCGCCAGAGTCTCACCCGCGCGCTATCGAGACTCTGAGAGCGCGTCACCTCACTCGCGTCTCGTGAGTCGTGAGAGTGAGAGGCGTCTCGTCCGCGTCTCACCGGCGTCTCATCGGCGCAACACCATCTCGCCGCCGGCTCGTGAGACCACGGAAGCTCGCCATCGCCTCACCCATCTCGCCGGCAACTCAGGCCTTCCAGCGCACCACCACACAGGCGGCTCACCGACGTCTCGCCGGCGTCTCACCGGCGTCACGCGGGCGTCTCACCGGCGTCTCGTCTGCAACACCATCTCGCCGCCGGCTCGTGAGACCACGGAAGCTCGCCACCGCCTCACCAGCGAGTCAGCAGCCTGCCATCGGCGGGACATCTCATCGGCGTCTCACTGGCGTCTCGTCGGCGCAACACCATCTCGCCGCCGGCTCGTGAGACCACGGAAGCTCGCCACCGCCTCACCAGCGAACCAGCAGCCTGCCATCGGAGCTGCGCCAGTCACCACTGCCGGTGAGCAAACACACCTTTGCGCCATAAACGCGGTACCAGCACATCGGCGTCTCAACCGATTCTCACCAGCGGCTCATCCGCATCTCACCAGCGCTATCGAGACTCTGAGAGCGCGTCACCTCACTCGCGTCTCGTGAGTCGTGAGAGTGAGAGGCGTCTCGCCGGCGTCTCACCGGCGTCTCGCCGGCGTCTCACTGGCGTCTCGTCGGCACAACACCATCTCGCCGCCGGCTCGTGAGACCACGGAAGCTCGCCATCGCCTCACCAGCGCATCAGCGCATCGCAGCATCTAGCAACCAAAAACCAGACAGAGTCCTTTGACTCCACATAGATTAGATTAGATTAAGAATTTGACAGAGTTGCGACTACTCTTTTATTACTGTGTGTGTTCAACTATCCTTTTATTTACAACTTTTACAAACTTTAGCCGGACAGAGTCGGTGACTCTATTATTTTTATTTCGCTCTCTAATTCTATTTTATTTTCCCTATTATTGGGTATAAGGTCCTATTGACCAAACTTGACTGTGTTAATACACGCACCATAATCATCCCCTGACAAACCTTGACGATGTTCGGATACAGAACACCAGCCAAGAAAATGTATGCCCCAGAATCCGGAGCCCCTACAACACCAGAGATTAGCCCGCAGACCTCAAACGAGAGATCCGGGACAGGGGACTCCGAACCCAGCCAAAAAACATCCCAAAGCGAACTCTCCCCCAGACAGGCTGCCCTGGTGCCAGCAGCCCCACAGCCACAGCAAAAACCAAAAACCCAGCTCCCCCAGGAGGGTGACAGGCTGACAACAAAGCAACGGATACAACAGGGACGTTAAAGCTGACGCTGACGAAGCGCCCAGCTTCAAAACTGGACCAAGACAGCAGCCAAACAAAAACACAAGGGTCTCCACCACCAAAAAAGGAGACAAAATCCCAATGGGGGGACAAAAGCAGGACAACAAAGGCAGGGCCTTCTTCTGAAACCACAAAAGTGAGACGAAGTATCGGTGAAATAGAATCAAGGACGGAGCAGGCAACCCTGCCCAAAAAGAAAGAACAAACCCCCCCCCATCGACAGAAACAACGGCTGAGCCAGCAGCAGTGTACCCAACTAAAACGGCAGAGGCCAAAGCACTGCTGATGAAGGCAAAGGCCCAAATGGGGCTCTCAAAGAATATAAGAACGGACGTCAAGGTAACAGTAACGGAAACGATAGAGAGGCTATTTGAGTTGGTTAAACAACTGGAGCAAGAAAAGAAGCGAGCAGGACCAGCTCCCCCTGTAACTCAGAAAAAGGAGAAAGAAGTAAGCAAGGAGAAGACGAATGAAAGAGAAAAGGTGGAAGACACGACCCCGGAACTACTGAAGAAAATGGACGAACACTTCAAATTACTTCGGGAATGCATGGAGAAGACGGAGATGCTCAAAGAAAACCTAGAAGCGATAAGGGAAGAAAAAGTAACATATGCTAGCATCGCGGCAAGAAGGGCAAATCCCCAGATCCAACCGCATTCCACCCTACACTCCATCGCTATAACCTCAGCAAACGACAATGACTCGGGTGAAGACGTCATGACACGGCTGAGGGAAGTAGTGGACGCAACTAAAGAGGGCATCAAGGTAGACAAAATCAGGAAAGCAAAAGACCAAAAAATCATAGTAGGCTGTAGGACAAAGGAGGAAATAGAGAAAGTCAGTGAAAAAATCAAAAGAGCAGGAGGCGAATTAAGGGTGGAAGAAATTAGAAATAAAGACCCACTAGTAATTCTGAGAGATGTACTCTCCTACAACACCGAGGAGGAAGTACTAGGAGCATTAAGGAAGCAGAACGAAAAGATCTTCCAGAATCTGACACCAGAAGAAGACAGAGTTGAGTTCAGGTACAAACGACGAACTAGAAACACGCATACAAACCACATAGTGTTCAAAGTATCCCCAAAAATATGGCAGAGGCTGACAAACCTGGGACGAGTTCACATAGACCTGCAATGGATAAGGGTAGAAGATCAATCCCCATTAGTACAATGCTCGCGCTGCCTCGGATACGGCCATTCCAAGCGCTTCTGCAAAGAAACAGAGGACAAATGCAGCCATTGCGGCGGTCTCCACATGCGGACCGAGTGCCCCGAATGGAACGCCGGAACAGAACCCACCTGCTGCAACTGCCAGAGAGATGGAAAAGAGTCTATAGGCCACAACGCCTTCAGCCATGAATGCCCACTGAGAAAGCGATGGGACCAAATAGCAAGGTCCTCGGTGGCGTACTGCTAAAGTTGACACAGTGGAAATAACCCCCCCCCCCCCCCCGGAACAACCGAAAACAGAGCAAAGAACTACTCCGCAATACAAGCAAACCTAATGAAGAAAGAACTTGCTACGCAAGAACTGATCCTCGAAGCAGGCAGCAGGAAAGTGGACTTCGCGCTGATACAGGAACCGTATGTGGGAGGTGTTGGCAGTATGAGAGACTACCCCGGAGTTAGAGTCGTCCAGGCAATCCCGAGAAGCGAAACTATAAACAAGTCAGCAATAGTCGTGTTCAACAAAGACATAGACATAGTCCAATTCCCAACACTCACACCGGCTGTGCCCGCCCCCAAGATGGCCGACGCGGTCGGGTCCGGCGCCTCTCCCTCCGCTCTGCAGTTCGAGATGGCCCCTGCGATGGGCCATGCTTCGGAGAGCCGGTCGACATCAGCGACGCAGCCACGGGACTCCACCGCGGTCACCGGGGTCGGCGCGCCTGCCGCCTCTTCCACTCCTCTGCCAGCCACTCCAGTCAAGGCTCCTTTTGCGGGCGAGGCAGGGGAGGCGTCCGGCGGTGCGTTCCTAGTGCCCGCCTTTGCGCCGCGGTCCAGCCGCTCGACCCGGACGACCAGTTGCATCTCGTCAAGCCCGGCCCAGGGGGAGTCCGGACCGTCCGCTTTTGCTCCGGTGCGAGCGCCGGTTTGCTTCGGTGGTTATCGGGGCCGGGCTCCGTCGAGCACTACCTCCAGCTCGGCCCAGGGGAGCCCATGACAGGAGCGCCGGATTCAGCCCCTCAGGCTGAGGTTTCCCCTCCCCCGCAAGCCCTCCAGTTCCCGGGGCGGGTCTGGAACAGAGCCGGAGCCCGAGGAGCCATTCCCGTACAGTGGAGACTCCTCTTGGACCCCCTCCCTGCCAGAGTCGGCCGAGCTGGTGCGGAGATCTATCTGCCTTTACCGTGGGGGCGGACAGAAGTCCGCCGGGCGGCAGGCCCGTCCAGTTTCTGCCCCCGGTGGTCGGTCCGCCCCCCGCGACAATGGTCCTCGACGACAGTGCGCCTTATGCGGGAAGGTCTCGGCGAGCCGGAATCAGCGCCGCCATTTCAATCTTGTCCACGCTCGGCGGATGGGCGTGCCGGACGCCAACATGTTTTATGAGAAATGGGGGATGTTCCGGGTGACAACCCCATTGTCCAAGTGCCCTAAATGACTCTATATTGTAAGCTTATTGCTAATACTATTTCAAATCGATATGAATTTTTATATGTTTGGATTGTCCGGCATACGTTCGACTGTATAGGTCAAACGAGAATCGCAGAGTTTTAAATTCAGACTGTATCAGTTTGATATATAACAACAGTCGCCATGCAGCGTCTATATGAAGCTTTGAAAGCGCATAGACCTTCAATTATGGTATCTCAGAAATGTACATTAGATCTAAAGTTCTTTGAAGAATGTACCCGCTTGGGAGAGAAAAGAAATCTAAAGATGATGAAACTAGAATATATCATCAGACCTGGTTCATCTAAATTGAACCATGACCGGCTTAGATATGTATGCACAGATCAGATATCTGTCGCCATTGGAATCAACGTACACTTAGTTGATATCTGTAAGAATTTGAGCGATCTTTACTATATATATGTTGTTCTCGATAATTCACCTATAGTTAATAGACGCAAACGAGCCGCTAAACACCGAGCTGATAGTGGAAAGTTTGATAAAGTTAACAGTACCCACTCAACCGTAATTGAATCGGACGAGATTGCTAGTAAAAATGATGTCACACAACCTAGCACGTCAACACTCCAACATGAAGGGACTGTTCCTGGAACATTTAATGGGCAACAATTCAATACAGTCCAATTCGTTAGAAGTACTAGTACTACTAGTTTCTCTACCAAAGAATGAGAATATGCAAGTTAACCAGAAGAAAGAAGATGACAGCACTCACTACGACAGCTCAAGATTGCAAAAATTTAATGGAAGCTTCAAACAGACGTTCAATCTTTAGAAGCACATAGGGAAAAAGAAATACCAGTATCCCAAATTGTCGATAGTAATTGTCGATAGTATTTGATGATAGTTTTTGATTTGGATTGACCGGTCAAGGGGCTAACATGTCTCGAAGCAATAACTCGCGTGCTTTTTATAAGCGACCTACCTACCAACAAAGTCGTAACGAAGATCATCATGATCCTGAATACAACGACGAACACAACGCTGCGCCTCCAAAAGAGAGAGCACCACGGTCCAGACGTAATAATCCTGGCCATCAGCAGCATAATAAAACAAAAATGGATAGCTTCCGAGAGCGTAAGGGCAACGAAAATCGCGCTCGCCGGATGGAAGAAATAAAGAAAGAGCTATTTGTAGGACTTGACGATGACGCCATGACCCGCCTCGCTGAACCACAGACGTTGCAGCCAATTATGTTACCAGTAACAAGTCGCGGAGTTGGAGTGTCAACAGTACAATTAGCATATACTGCTAAACAGTACCACAACGATATCCAGGTTCCAAATATATATGCCCAATATCGAGTATACCTTGGCCTGTTGGAGTCGAAAATCTTGTCACTAAAATCACAATTCACTATGATACCTCGATTCACAGACGCCATTTACCGGCACGAAGGGATGAACCCTTCTACACTGAAGATTTTGAAGACCTGTACTATGGTGCCAGTCACCATAAAGAAAATAATTGATGCAGTGGGAGTCCTAACCCACGATGATAAAGTATACCTGCCAGTTGTCGCCAAGGCAGAGAACGCCGATGGGCTCATTCCCCGGCCTGAAAATGTAATGCTGTCTTCCCTACGAGAAACAGTCACTGCACTCGCTGACGCAGAAACGCCACTAATTCAGCGCCAAAGATTTGAAAACAATTGTGCAATTCCAGGAGCCATATGGGCAAACCACATCCTGATGAATCCGGACGATATAATCCCGGACAATTATGATTTGAATGTTAACTTGAGAGCTGACATATTATTGATCGCTCCATTCCTCAACAGGTTGCAAAAGCACGGGCCTAAGATGGTGGGTGGCGCCCTAGATCCAAAGAAGGTTGGAAGAGCATCACTCCACGCATCAAATACTCCACGAGCTTGGTTTCGATTTTGCAAAACGGGAAAGCAGATCATTATTATTAGAAAGAGACGACATCGTTATAATTATGGCGACGGAAATATTTAAGAAAAACTAAAGCACACAGGGAAGCTAATAAACATAATATATCTATATAACTTTCTTGATGAAACGTGGGTGAACGCTGGAGATGATAAAACAAAGGCATGGATTGATTCGACAATCAAGAGTAAGAAGGCTGCTTATAGAGCTGGGTTATCTAACGGTCCGGGAGCTCCTAGAGGAAAAGATAAAAGGCTGATCGTCTTGCATTTTGGAAGTGAAAAGGGATTTCTGGAAGGGGGATTGCTAAGTATTATTTGAATCTAAATCAACAAAGGACTACCACGAAGAAATGGACGACGAAATTTTTTTAAACTGGTTCAAAAATATCATACTAAAACTGGAACCGGGAAGCGTTGTCGTCGTGGATAACGCTCCCTATCACTTTGTTAAATCCGAGAAGATACCCACATATCAATGGAATAAGCAGCAGCTAATAGGACTGGCTGGAAAGTAAAGGCGTGGATATGGATATGAGTTATTTAAAAAAGGAAGCAAATGGCATTGAAATTCTCCGCCTGCCGCCGTACCATTGTTGTCAATAACTCCACATTTAAACTTAAAGACGTAGAAAAACCGTTTTACGACACAATAGCAACAATAGACTAGCGAAATTGAAGACATGCTGTGAACACGTGGTCAGTGAAGAAAAAAACATGTGGGACGATGAACTAGCGAAATAGAATCCTTTTATTATAAATGTAAATGAAACTTCTGACGATTCTGAATAAATTTTGAAATAATTGAAAATACTGTTTAATAAGCAATAACATTTCTTTCATAAAACGAAATGAATGATAGTTTCATTTTTACCCCAGTATGAAAACGCCTTTACTCTGCAGTTGCACTGATGGTCAGTATTTTCTTAACGCGAATGCACTATTAGGTTCTATATTAAATACCAGCCACTAGACAGAAAATAATATTTTGGACTGCACGAATCTTTTTCCCTACAGAAGTATATAGTCAACGACGTGCCCTCAATAAAAAAACAAGTTAAATGCACAAATTGTGCTTATGACTTAACAAAGTGTGCCCGTATAGCTCTCAAGATACCTCATGCCAGTCAGAAACCACGTGTGAAGAATCCCATAGTTGAGCGCAAACGTGCTATAGCCTGTGGTCAAACTGCACTAAAAAAGCGCTCAATGCCCTGCGAGTCCAATACAACAATGGGTTCAGGATGCTGTTGGGATTGTCACGTTTTTGTAGCGCATCAGGTATGTTCGCGGAGGCTCGCACCGATAGTTTCGGTGCGATTATTCGCAAGAGAGCTGCCTCCCTCATACGGCGCGTGCGTGGCAGTTCCAACAGTCTCGTGCACCTATTGACGGAATACCCTGCCTGCGCACTGTGGAAGCACTGGGATGCTGTACACATGGGTTCGAGAGGCTGTGTGTACAATATATTTTAATAATGTTTTAGTTGTATTGGTTTGATAGATTTATTTGTATTTTATATTATTATTTTATTAACATAGATTATAAGCCTTTGTAACTAACACTATGGACATTCCGACACAAATAAATGAATTTGAATTTTATATTACCTTTTGTGAAATGAAAGGGGGTGACAGACAAGATTGGTCACATTTTGAAGCTTGCTTCTATCAAGACATACTTTAAGCTTCCGCAAATCATATATTTGTAAATGGGTTTATTTTTTGAAATATTTTAATGAGATTATGTTCCTTAATATTTAAGCTCTAGAAAAAGTCATCGAACATGAAGATTAGCCCAATATTCTTCAAATTATGGGCATTTTCCTAGATTGTGGGCGTTTCCGCCTTACCAAGTTCTTGAGTTGAGCTCCCTTTGTCGCCTATAGGACGGTGGTGCAAGAGGGAGAGGGTTATCAGTCACTTATCAGAGTCGACCAGTACACATCTCCGCATATTTTCCCGAGAAGAACACCTGGAAACATGGACACCACTGAAGCTGAAGTCGCCGTGGTCGTCCGTTTGCTTTAAGAGGGCCATAGCCAATGTTCAGTAGCTACTGAGCTAAATTTAACTCGATCTACAGTTTCTAGAGTTTACCAAAGTTTCCAGCAGACTAGGGCCGTTACTTCAAGACCAAGAACTGGCCGCAGAAAGTGCACATCGGAAAGGGATGACCGCTTCATTGTGACAACTGCTCTCCGAGATCATCACCAGACAGACGTTACTGTTCAGCAGCGACTCGGTGAGGTCCGAGGAGTAGCTGTCAGCAAGTGAACAGCTAGGAGAAGACTCAAGAAAGCTAACCTTGAGCCAAAAAGGCCTGCGATGGGGCCCAGGTTGCTCGAGCGGCCCCGAACAGCGCGACGTGAGTTCGCCGCAATTCACGTGAATTGGACCATCGAGTAAAGGACCCCTTTTCTCTTTACGGACGAGTGCCGGATGTGCCTGATTAGCTATGACCGAAGAGAAAGAGTCTACGGGAGACCAGAAAAACGATTTGCTCAGTGCTACATCTCTGAAAGGGTCACCTGCGAAGGAGGTTCCGTTATGTTTTGGGCCGGCATTTCCTGCGACTGGCGGACTGAGTTGGTTTTAGTGCCTTCTGGAGGCCGTGGTGGTGATTTGACTGCTGCCAGGTACATCACGGACATCCTGAAGGAACACGTTGTTTCTTACGCTGGCATATTTGATGAGGGGTTCCTGTTAATGCAGGATAATGCCCCTTGTCACGTCGCAAGGGCCACCTTGTCCTACCTTCGCGAGGTGGGCATTAACACCATGGACTGGCCAGCGATAACCCTGGACCTGAACCCGATAGAACACATGTGGGACTGCCTCAAGAAGGGGTTTCGGAAGTGAAATACCGCCCAACCTAATGTTGCGGACCTGAAGGAAGCCTTGTTGGAGGAGTGGGATGCCATACCTCAGGATTACGTCAGGAAGTTGATAAGGTCAATGCAAAATAGCCTAGAATGTGTAGGAAGGGTTAGAGGTAGCAACACCAGGCATTAATTTGTTGTAATAAATGCTATGGTTCCAAAAATTGTGCCTTTAATCACAGTTTCACCGATTCATTCTTGAGCATTTTACGACAGTTTTCAGGATTGCGAGTTTTTCAGTCTTTGGACTTGAAAATTAATCTGAATTGCACATTGTCAGCTTTCATTTGGTATCACAATTTTCAGATTTGGTCAAAGATCAACAAAGTTATTGGGTGGGCACGAAAAAATGCAAAGTGATGCAATTATTTTGCTCGCGAGTGTACAGTCTCATAATAGTTTTGCATCCTGTACAACAACATGTAATTAAATGGATCGTAGGGAAAGTACAATTCCTGTTTTCAAATGACTTTGATTGGAGCCTAAAGAATGAAGAAAGATGGATTTATGCCCACTTTCGTGTAGATCGGAAAGCTGTATCCTCCTTCAACATGGTTAAAACCTCAATTTCTGCAAATTTATTTCGTTGGAGATGATAGAGGTACAGTCAAGGAATTTAATTTCCAACCCACCTAAGGTCCAATATCGTATAGCATACTGTCATCATAAGAGCTAACTAGACTACGACGTTTCTTTGACATATCACACGCATTGTTTTGTGTCAGTAACTAGGCAACAGATTAACAACGTTGACATGGTGAACTGAAATTTGGAACGTCAAGGCACTACCAAAAAAGGACGACAACCGCGGAATCGAAATTCGAAGAAAGTCCATATTTCTCGCTCTTGCAATATTCGAATGAAAGGAACGCCGATAACGAAATTTAGATCATCCACGTTTGCGGTAGACTTTCCGGAGTCTGGATTCGGAATTATTTTCAAATTTTCTGGATTGACACTGACACCAACTGACACGTATTCGTAATTAGATGAGCAAATGACTTCGCAAAGAGGTTATTTGTAATATGCAGTGACAAATAATACGTATTGACATTTAAATACTATTACTGAAATAGAAATTTCGACCTTAATGCATCGTGAATGCTTAACAACATTTCAATGAAATGGGTAGGAAATTAAGTTCCTTGACTGTACATGTAAGATGCAGCAAAATCCCTGACGTGAAACAAGGTTTAGTTAAGACAGTTGCAGGCAACGTTACATATCCACAATGCTTTCGTGAAAGATCTAAAAACCACAATCTAGAAGGTGCCTCTCAATTCAAACAAATGTTCTGTGTAATCTATGTTGATAGAAAACCAGCCGGTGCTCATAGGGTCGCCATGACGCACTGCGGCCTTGTCTTGTCGTTAATGTGATCTTGTAATACAAAGTGACGATAACAAACTGTAGCATATCGCCGAATTGCACCGTTCTTACGATCCCTTGGAGTATCCGGTACTATTATCCCGGGGTGAGGAAGGTAATTTAATAAATATTTTGCAAGTTGCTCCGCAAACGAAATACGAAAACAGTACCTACCCGCCATAAACGTTAATCCGTAGGTAACGTAACCGGAAAATAATCATTTATTGTATTGTCGATATTTTTATTAGTACTCAGTGGATATTGTAACACTTATTTTTTCTGGTAATTGAGTAAAAGGTACAGTAACCCAGACTAGCTGACAGCTGTCATTGAGTTTTTTGAGAGAGGATGTAGAAGGGAATGTAGTAGCATCCAATTAAGAAGAAATTAGAGAACAAACAAGAGAGTTATTAGAGAAAATTCAAGAAAAAAACAAAGAGATTTGATAGCAGGAGAAAGAAGAGTACGCAGTACAAAGAAGAAGATTTAGTAGGTAGGTAGGTAGGTAGGTAGTCAGAGCTATAGTAGGAGGAACTGGTCAATCCAAAAAGCTCGAGTCCAAATGTCGAGGGCCCTATAGAATCAAAAAGAATTTACCCCATGACCGCTTCGTGATTGAAGACACACCCCTTACGAAGAAAAGTAGGCGGTGCGAAGGTATAGTCTCGCTTGATAAAATATTCCCATGGACAAGTTATGATAATGACCCCACCAGCAAGTCCTCTAGTGAGAGTAGTTCTTCAGAAGTATAAATTTGGCACTATCATATTCATATTTATTTATTCATAATAATTCAGTGGCAGTCGGGTGGCAGGAGCATGCATTAAACCGAGACGAGTGGCTGAAAAAAGGGGAGGCCTTTGCCCAGCAGTGGGACATACAAACAGGCTAATAAAAAAATAAAAATAAAATTATATTACATGTCTAATTCTTATCGTTTAGGTACATGCTTGTAAAAATTACAAACTACGACTTGTTACATTACAATTATACCATAATTAATATCTTTAATCTAAGGAATGCAAATAGAGTAAGATTGATTCCAGTAGTTAATTTTCAAATGAAAAAAAAAAGAACTTTTAGAGGTGGAGATAGAGATGTTGAATCAATGCCGTAATCGTTTTGAGCATGATTGTAGTAATCATGACTGAACATGACTCACAGGGTCATGTCTCAATGTTAGAGACGGATCTTTAACATCTTAATTGTAAGATTCTATCATACTCTAAATCTAGTTTCTTGAAATTATTGTATTAACGTATGCGGAATGAAATTTGGACAAAGTTTGCATTCGGTGTTTTAAAAGTAAAGCATTCGAAATTTGAAATTTAAAAATATGAATTGTTTGCTCTGTTATCTGTCAAAATATTGCACAAATTTCGGGATACTAGCTTTTGTGTAATAATTATTATGGCAAATAGCGAAGAGAGGCGTCGAGAAAGCGTGTGTATTTTTCGGGACTCTCACCCGGACTGGACGAAGTCAAGTATCGTGAAGCATTTCACTCACATGGGGGAGAGCCGGAGTACTATTTATAATATTTTGTCGTCCTATTCCTTACGAAATAGTACTACTAGAAAACTCGGTTCCGGCAAAGTAAGTACTTTAAGTCAATCATCGAAGAAAAGCCAATTAAAGAAAATTACGGCGGGTCGTGTAGCTAAATCGTACAGGCAACTCGGAAAAATATTCAAATGTGACGGCAAAACGGTAAAAAAGCATTCTTCTTCAAGGCATGGGGATTACGAAACGAACAAGAAAAGTTAAACCCACCGTGTCCGAAAACCAAAAACTTACCCAGAAGAAGAGACTTGCAACTTTGGTAAAAAGCATTTTCTACGCAAAAAACGAAGTAGAGTGTATTATGGATGATGAATCATATTTCACCCTAGACGGTAATGAGTGGCAGGGTAACTTTTATTTTGAAAACGCCAATATTCAAACTGAAGAATCAGTTAAATATGTGAAGCACACAAAATTCCCAAAAAAAGTTTTACTATGGCTTGCAATTAGCCCTCGTGGTATGTCGAAGCCGGTATTTTTTGAGTCAGGTTTAGCAGTCAATGCTGACCGATATATGGATGGTTGTTTGCCAGTTGTGCGTGATTTTATGAGAACACATCATAGAGGACAGAATGTTGTATTTTGGCCAGATTTAGCATCCAGCCATTACTCGAAAAAAACGTTGGCCAAAATGGAGGAGTTAGGAATCCCATATGTACCGAAGGATTCAAATCCACCTAATGTACCACAACTTCGCCCGATCGAAGATTTCTGGGCCAATCTAAAGAGGCGAGTATATGCAAATAATTTCCGGCCCAAAACTATACAAGCATTAACTCGAAAAATAAAATTAGAGTTGAAGAAAATGCCAACATCGACTTACACCGCAGCCATGGATAAAGTACCAGCCAACTGTCGCAAAGCAGCTCGCATGGGTCCAAATTTCTTTCTACATTAAATTTTAATAGTTAATTGTTTAAATAAATATATAAATTTATTGTGTATACCACAAACTTTTCTTTAAAAGTGTTACAAACTTTGTCCAAATTTCATTCCGCATACGTTAAATTCTTAGTATATTTATACATTGCTTATCAAAGTTAATTTGTATATAACAAAGTTATAAGGTAGATACTTTTTTTATATACACTCGGACGAGTGCAGATGTGTTTGAATGGCTGCGACCGAAGAGAAAGAGTCTACAGGAGGCCAGAAGAACGCTACGCTCAGTGCTGCATTTCCGAAAGAGTCGCCTTTGGAGGTGGCTCAGTCATGTTCTGGGGCGGCATCTCGTACGATACACGGACTGAGCTGGGTTTTGTTCCTGGCGGTGGTCGTGGCGGTGGATTAACTGCTGCCAGGTACATAACGGAGATTTTGGAAGACCACGTCGTCCCTTATGCCGGTATTTTTGATAAGGGATTCATGCTAATGCAGGACAACGCCCCTCGTCATACCGCAAGAGTCACCGCTGCCTACCTCCGCGAGGTGGGCATCGTTACCATGGTCTGGCCAGCGATGAGCCCGGACCTTAACCCCATTGAGCACATATGGGACCGTCTGAAGAGGAACGTTCGGGCCCGGAATCCTGCTCCAGCAACTGTTGACGGGATGAAGATTGCCTTGCTGGAGGAGTGGGAAGCGATTCCTCAAAATTACATCAGGAAGTTAATAAAATCTATGAAAAATCGTTTACGTTGTGTCGGTAGGGCTAGGGGTCGTAATACCCTTTACTAACGTAATAATAATAAATTGAATTTTATTTTAAACAAGCCTTTTATTTCGAGTTTCCCTTGTTTATTTTAAGGCCATTTTAGAGTTACTTCCGGTATTCGAGTTTTTTTCAGCCTTTGGATGTAAAATATTATTGAATTGGCACATTTTCCAACGCGTTACATTGTAAGCTTTCATTTAATACCATAATTTTCAGATTCAAATGGGAAATTACAAAGATATCGGATGCAAACGAAAAAAGGCAAAGTGATTCGATACTTTTGCCCACGAGTGTACATGACCTTAAGGGAGTCAGCTATCCAAGAAGGAGCCCTAGATCTTTATCCATCTTATTACAAACTTCAATTGGCTAAAATACGAAGCAATCCTCCAAAGTCCGCTATAACCATAAAAGATTCATCGGCTGAGATAAAACTGCAAGCTCTACTGGATTTAACTACGAAAAGGATTCTAGAGGGATTACCGACGAATGTTGAAGATAAGGAGTTGACGTTGATATCAAAATGGGGCTTTGACGGTGCATCCAGCCAAAGTAGATACAAACAAAACGTGGATGGCAAAAACGACGATTCGAGCATATTTATGGCATCTGTAGTACCACTCAAACTGGCAGTGGCGGCGTAAGCCAGTCGGGTACCCGGGGCGGAAAGGTCTACTTTTTGATTTTTCGGCCCCGGGGGGCGGGGTGCATTCAGCACGCACCCCCGCGTCACGCCCCTGCCGCCGCCCCCTTACGCCGCCACTGCAAACTGGTTTGTGGAGAGGACGTTTTTTGGACAAATCCGAAACCTTGCCCACCTTATTATTATCGTCTACTGATGTTCAGTTTTGTGAAGAAAAGTGAAGCAGTTGTTCTGGAGCAAATATCAAATATTTGTAGAAGAGATTAAAGCTCTTCTCCCTACGGGATACAATAATACGAAAACAAAACGCCTTTTGAAGATGACCATGATTGATGGGAAAATTTGTACGTATCCTACTGCAGCGAAGTCCAATGCTACGAGTTATTTGTGTTTGGCTAAACCTACAGAAATTAACAAGATAGATTCTGTTATATTGAAGCCGATTTCGACTGATTTATACGAATTTGGGTTGTCTTCACTGCTTGCTCCATCAATTCAACGGAATGCCTTCTACATATTTCATACCGTCTTAGGTTCAAAAATGGGCTGCAAGAGGCGAGGAAGATAAAAAGATTATGAACGAGATGGAGAAAACAGTTCAAGATGTATTCAAAGAAAAACTGAACCTAGTGATCGATAATGTGAAGCAAGGATCGGATACCACGAACGATGGAAATACAGCAAGAAGGTTCTTCGAGTTTCCTGAAAAACTGCAGCAATAACCGGATTAGATGAAGATGTAGTGGTACGCCACGTAGCCTTTAAGTAAAAGTGTAGTAGGTAAGTTGAGGCAGAATTAAATGGAACATCGTAAAAGTCGGCTGTATTATCCACCGCATGGCGACCGTGACATGCGAGACGCGACGCGAAACGTGAGCTGGACAATAGCGTTCTACAATGTGTACTGTGACCTCTAAAAAGTAGTAATTTTTTTAAAAAAAATGTGTCAGACGAGAGTTGCAAGAGAGACTGTAATCGTGCCCCAAAATGCAGCAGGCGGAAACAATGATGCCATATTAAGGGATATCGGGGACCACCTTGAAAAATCCAACTGGCTCATGATTTTTACGGTGCTTATTTTGGCACTTGTCGGTGGCTACATAATCTTCAAGATATACAAAAAATGTCACGTGAGATGGATGGACCAGCAGATCACAGAGAGCGCGCTCATCAGGCTTCGCTCCCTTCGCCGGCGTGAACGAGCGCCCCAAGTAGTAGGAGACCAGTAATAACATGTACACGTGTACGGCAGTGTTCAGTGTAGTGCGTTTTTTTTTTAAGTGAACTCAGCGCCAAAGGGCTTGGAGGAAACCGTGTATTTCAGATAGCAGAAACTGAGACTTTACTATGATTAACTAGTAGTATAATAAATTAGTTTAATCGTGAATGGTGCTTAAGTAAGTACTCAATAATTTTTTTGTAAAAAAACTCCATTTATGGCAGCATTTGAGATTAAGGGGTATTATGATAAGTTATATACAATTTATGAATATTTGCGTAAGATAGGCCCGGCACGAAGGCAAACTAGTGACGCTGGCAGAAAGAAACTTACAGAGGCTTATATAATTTTTATTGAGTTTCAAGCTTATGATAAGTCCGCACAAAATAGCATTTCAGTTGATCAGGTTGAAGTTATATAGAAGAAGTATCGAGAGTAGATAACTTATTTAAACAAATAAAGGAATTGTGTAAAGAACAGATAGAGCCTTCTGACTCCAAAAATCCCAGTAACGAAACTTTTCTGGACGATACGGAACCCAAAGGTAATATAGGCAACATGTCTGAGTTCGATTTAAAAACGGCCATTGGGTTGATTCCGGTCATGGACGACACAGAAAACACAACAAAACAAATAATTTCAGCAATAGAAATGTATGACTCGTTATTGACACCAACCGCTGCGTCAACACTAATCAATTTCGTTCTCAAAACACGTCTCAGCGAGGGCGCTAAAATGCGTTTATCTCAGACATATGACACTACATATAAGTAATCTTATTAATGACATGAAATTACATTTATTGACAAAAAAATCGAGTACTTCACTTCAAACGCAACTTATTCAGATAAACCAGGGATCAATGACACTAGATAATTTCGCTAAAACTATTGAAGAGTTATTCGTAGAATTAACCATTTCGCAGGCCAACGGTGATCGCAGTGCGTATTCGGTTTTAAAACCAATAAATGAAAAATTAGCAATAAAACGTTTCACCGATGGATCTCTTAAGAAGAACTCTTGCGTAGATTTTCCGTAATACTAACTTCAGTAAAAGTTATTTTTGTAACAAAATATTATAATCTCAAAAACGATTTGTTGTACCATTTTAAAAACAACAATAAATGCGCTATTTTTTTACGTCATGTCATGTGCCAGGTTGTGTTGGTACATTTTTTTTTCATCGCCCTCGTTCGAAATCAGATAATACTCTTTAATTTCCAAACCAAATCATGCCAAACTCATAATTTAGCATTGTAAACTATTAGTAAAATCCATTTAAAAAAAATCGAGATATGAGAACTTCAATTTCTATGTCTATGGGAGCTGATTTACGTTCCACAATTTGCCAGTACTTTCAGTTGGTTCTATGATTTATGAATGTGTCGAGTGCCAAGCACTTCTTAGGGAAAAAGTCCTATCTGGTTTTAAAAGCTGCTGTCAAGAAAAGAAAGTCTTTTTAGCCTAAGTTAAGGAATGGCGCCGAAACGACCCCACCAGTCACAGCATAACACCGGCACCAGTCACACTATAATGCCGGCAACCTGACACCCCGCTGCGAAACCATTGCGCATCTAAGAAATTCAAGTGTCGCATGGGAACGCAGGTGCAACCATTGATCACGTAATTTATGGCGGGTCGCTAATGCACTCGGCGAGTTGGATGACGTGGGGAGCCATACTGTCTTTGAGGTCCTCTGAAGGGCTACATGTGGCGTGGGAGGGGGTCCACCCTCGGCAGGCATTTGCTAAAACCCCATCAATACATTTAGCCTGGAGGAGCAGGGCTGAGGCGTCATGGAGCCGATACAGGCCCATGAAGAACTACCTGCGAAGCTGTGGATAGCGCCACAGTCGGTACCCCTCTCTCTCTGGGGGTATCCATAAACAGGTTTGAAGACGAACTATAATATGATGAATAAACAGTAACTCTTTGTTACTGTTTACAACTCTCTTCTCTTTGTTACGCACGGATTTGGGTTATAGCAAGTAAGCATAATTACCTATATTACAAATAGATTTAACTAGCTTTAAGACACGTGCGTCTTCGTCTTGTCTATATATATTGTCTTACTTGTACTGAATTCAACGACTATCACCATGAAGGAGTATCACTTCAAACCCCCACCCCCAGTTGCAACCTGTCTATTACAGAACCAAGTTCCAGTATTTCTTCATCTCCAACAGTATCCCCTGTATTCGTGTTGGAAGAACAAACGACAAGACTGGATTTGTGTAATGTTTTTGTTGCACGAAGTAAATCCGTTACACATCGGTCGAAAATCTCAGCAAATATGACAGACTTGAAATATATTAATAAAAAATCTCTGGTCCCAAGTGATTCAAAAAAACTGTGGAACAGCCAGAGAAACCCGGCCTAAGAATACAATCACCATGAAGTTTTATAAAGACAAAAATCTTGATTCACACAGATACAACACTCCAGAAAATAATGAAGTGGCAGTCATTTTTGTTGGAGAAAATGGCGAACCTCCTTTAAATATAGACTTCACCATACAGGAGCATTCCCAAAATTTACGTAACTACACTAAAATCAACAAGTCCCAACATAAAATATCCATGCTTATGGAACTCGGAACATCTATTTTACAGAGATATTACTAAGAAAAAATGTTGTCGAATTGAGTTATTGCAAGAGATTAATTTAGTCACAGGAGAGAAAGTAAATGAAGAAGATTTAAAAATAATGTTACGAAATTATAGGCATAGCTTAAGGCGGTAACTCTTTAGCCTTTCGTCCACTTTTTCCTAACGGAGAACTTGGATGGCATGAACATCTTCAGCACAGAGAAAATAAGCAAACTGTACGAAATCGCCTTACAATACAACAATTTCATCAACGTAGACTAGCTGACCGTAACACATTTAGCCCATTGATTTACACTGAGCCCTTTTTTCATGAATATTGCGTTTTATCATCGACAAGGATTGAATATAAAACAACTCAACTGAAAATTATAACAACTTAATGTACGAGGGCTGCCTTTAAGTCGTCTTTTGCAAACCTCCCGCGATTATTAAAAAAAACGTATGGCTTTTTCATCTTTTTGAATTTAGAATTCGATAACAAAAGAATGTTTTTTGATTGGTCGAATAGTTTTATTGAAGCGTCTGTTCAAAGTTGACAAGTCTATTGTAAAAATGAAAATATCAAAGAAAATATGCGTGCGATAATAACTTTCAAAGGGGATTAACGCGGCTTCAGTGCTTTGAGGAGATCACTTCGGTGTTTAGTGATGCAGCACCATGTCTTAGGACTGTAGAACGTTGGTATTTAGAATTTCAACGTGGGCACTCTAGCCTCAGTGACAAGCCACGTGAAGGTCGTCCAAAACCGCCATGACGCAAGAGAATGTCGCGCCATGCGGCAGATAATCGTCGAAGATCGTCATGTGACATACCGTGAAATAGAGGCATCCGTGGGCATTTCAGGGACTACTATCCAAAAAATCCTGCACGAAAAACTTGGCGTAAGAAAGTTTATCTCTCGTTGGATACCACATTTGCTTAGCGACGATCAAAAAACAGCCCGTGTTAGATGGTGTCGCAAAACTCTGCAGCGATTCAACCGAGAAGAGTCAAAACACGTTTATGATATGGTTAGTGGTGACGAGTCTTGGATATATGTTTACGATCCTGATTCCAAGCAGCAGTCAGCTAGCTGGGTCTTCCAAGATGAGCCAAAACCGACCAGTCATGCGCTCACGGAGCACTTAAAAAAAGATGGTTGCCTCGTTTGAGGCCAAGGGTGGTCACGTCGCCACTATTGTACTAGAAGATCGCAAGACGGTTACCGCTGACTGGTATACCACTGTTTGTTTGCCACAAGTTCTCACAGAGTTTCGAAAAAACAACTCAAGACGTCGTATGATACTGCACCATGACAATGCAAGTTCGCACACCGCCGGCAAAACAAAGATGTTTTTGAGCACCCAAAATGTCGAAATTTTAGATCACCCGCCTTACAGCCCTGACTTGAGCCCTAACGATTTTTTTACGTTCCCCAAAATTATTAGCAGTCTTCTTAGTTAACGTTTCAGCTCACTCGAAGAAGCTGTTAACGCATACAAATCGGCCATTTTGACTACCCCTACTTCAGAGTGGAATAAATGTTTTAGAAACTGGTTCGAACGCATGCAAAAGCGTATTAAATATCGCGGAGAATTCTTGGAAAAACAATAATGGTAATAATCTATTAGATAGTCTATACTTATTTCAAACGACACAACTTAAAAGGCAGCCCTTGTATAGCCTGTATAATGACGAGTGAATCCGGCCAAAACATTACTAAAATAGTAATACCTAAGTATTGCCCTCAACATATTTTGAAAGTCCCCGCCATATGATGCAAAATTATCGGGATTTCATGGCACTTGTGTGCAAGTATGGAAAACCAGATTTATTTATAACATTCACTTGCAACCCAAATTGGAAAGAGATCACAGATATTTTACAAGAAAACACAAAAAAAGAACATCGACCTGATTTTATTGCCCGAGTTTATAATCTCAAATTAGAGGAGCTTTTGCATGACATAACAAAAAAACATATTTTTGGAATACCTACCATGTGCATGGTTTTACACTATAGATTAATCATTATGAAGCAGTAACTGAAGTGAGTTTTAGCAAACACAATGTGAAACAAGACAGAAAATCTCGGGAACAAACACAAAAACCGCTACCAACTCGAATTTATTTGATTTTTTTTTAATTTGCAATATTGGTAGTTTAAAGAAATAAAATGTTTTAACGGAAGATTTCCAGGAGAAAAAACAGAACAAGCGAGAAGAGCTACAGGCAATTCCAAAAACAGAGGAATAAAGGAAATTGTGTACTTGTACATCAATCTCGATCAACTTGTCATTAAGGAAAATGACTGAAACTACATCAACAAAAGCACACAAATGAAAGAATAGTATCAAACCTTATAAAATAAACAAGATATATACATATGACGAAAAACTACATTTAACTGAAGAAAATAATAATACTAGCCGTCACAAGATCAAAAATATACAACAAAGAAGAGAAAACTCATACAATGAAACCAACATTTCAAGAATATGATCATTTGCAAATTCGAATATTTGTATCCCAGCCCATAATAAAGCAAAACAAGAATTTAACTAGCATTATATGTAAGAACTCTTATTTATACAAATAAATTGATTGATTTGAACGATATTAAATTAAAAACCACATTTACTGAATAATCTCTAAACCGGCGTAGGGTCACCGATCACCATCCTACGAGATGTGGGAAACGGACCAAATGTAAAACTTGCCCCCTTCGTAAATTTAAATTGAACTAACGAATAAAAATTGTTACAGTCACTGAAGACACTGTTTAGATGGAGATTTTTTGTTTAATAAATAAATGTATTTTCTTTCTTTCTAATAATTATAGAATTTTGTGAACTACCCCATACGGCACGACGCGTACCATCTGCCCCATCCTAGATATACCGTGAGAAAACACAATACTACAAACATAGCTAATAACGTCAACAGAATATGAAACCTGCAAAATAATGGTGAAAGGCCTACGAAAACAGCTGTCGAAAAATAAGGACTGCCTCAAGGTAAATTGGTGTCCAATGTGATGTAGACATTGTATACAGGGTGTTTGGCACATGGTTGGACAAACGAAAACAGCTAAGAGGTGGGACCATATGCTACTTACTTAGCTCAATAAATCGGGCCTAGGCCCCAGGGTTACAAAAAAAAAATTCAAAATCTAAATTTTCATAAAAATGCCAAAATTCATCACTTAAACTTAAATATCTTATGAAAATGCGGATAAAGTATATTTTTTTTTATTATTATTCTTATCTTGAGTGTTGTTATGTCGTGTTTTTAATTATCATTTGGTGTTGACGATGGTGAAAAAAAAACTACGACTCTTTAAAGCTTGTGCAATCGGTAAAAAAATACCTAAAGTCCAACTTTGAATTGCAATTAAAAAAAACGGAAAGAGATCAAGAAGTTCTAAATTCAGGCAAACATCCCCAGTTTGTGTTCTTTCCAGCGATATGTCACATTCACATGCATACATTTTTATTTTAAAACTAGTTTATTTGACTCGAATAAATGTCAGAGAAGATAATGTTGCTGTTGATGACTAGATACTACAAATGTTTGAAGAGGATCCTACCAGGAGTATTAGAGGTGTGGCTGGGATGCTTGGACTAAGTGTATGGAAGGTGTGGTCAGTTCTCCGGGCAGATGGAAAGCATGCTTTTCATTACACCCCAGTACAAGGTATGTTCTTTTTAGACAACATTACAATTATTACAAACGATTTCTTATCTGATCACATTTTTTCTCAATACTGCAATGCCGTTAATTTATTGTTTAATTATCAAAATGAGCCAATCGAATTAGATGCAGCGCGCCTATAAGTCGATTTGCACTTCTGATTTACCGCTCTACCGTTTTGACACAACCGGTATGTTGATTTAAGCCTATTTTATTTGTTCCAGGTCTAGAGGACACTGATTATGGTAACCGTGTCCAATTTTGCCGCTTAATGCTACACACTGATATCGACGATGCAAATTTTTTGAGGAGTATTCTGTGGACGGACGAGTCGAAATTTGACAGAGAGGGGATTGTGAACTATCACAATGCACACCACTGGGCTCCGAAAGGGCTAAACCCACACCAAAAAAGACCACGAGCTTTTCAGCGAAGATTTAGTGCGAACGTTTGGGCAGGAGTTATACAACAAGACGGTTGTCCTGCCCATTGGCGATTAACTGTCAGAGATCATTTAAATTATTCGTTCCCAAACTCCTGGATTGGTCGGGGTTGTCCCATTCCCTGGCCCCCAAGATCCCCCGACCTAACACCGCTGGACTTTTACGTCTGGGGACGGGCTAAAGAATTAGTATACGCCGTGGAAATTCCTATTAGGGAGGTTTTAGTGAAGCGAATCAATATGGCCTTAACAACGATGAGGGAAGAAATGCTGCTGCGAACTACAACAGTGGAAATTAGACGAAGATGCCGGGCATGCATAGGGGCCGGCGGACAGCAGTTCGAACATCTCTTGTAGTTTAGGTACAAAATGATAAAATTAACTGGGGTTTACTTAATTGTCTTTGTCAATTGCTCCTTCCATTTTTACTATCTTGGTTTTACAAAATAAAGGTTTTTCCATAAGTGTCCGGAGATACTAAAACTAGAAAATAAGTCTAGTTTTAAAATAAAAATGTATGCATGTGACATATCGCTTGAAAGAACACAAACTAGGGATGTTTGCCTGAATTTAGAACTTCTTGATCTCTTTCCGTTTTTTTTTTAATTACAATTCAAAGTTATACTTTAGGTATTTTTTTACCGGTTGCACAAGCTTTAAAGAGCCTTAGTTTTTTTTTCACCATTGTCAACAAATACCAAATGATAATTTAAACATGACATAACAACACTCAAGATAAGAATAATAATAAAAAAAATATACTTTATCCGCATTTTCATAAGATATTTAAGTTTAAGTGATGAATTTCGGCATTTTTATGAAAATTTAGATTTTGAATTTTTTTTGTAACTCTGGGGCCTAGGCCCGATTTATTGGGCTAAGCAAGTAGCATATGGTCCCACCTCTTTGCTATTTTCGTTTGTCCAACCATGTGCCAAACACCCTGTATTACTCGTAAATGTATTTTACTAACTAAATGTATTTAGTATTTACCACCAGAAAAAGCGATTTTCTGATTGATTTGTTAGTGTATTCTACTACAAATGTATGAAACTGACGTTACATAAATCTTTTCTGTTTCAAAGGAAAAACCTGCAATTATTAGAAACTATAAAATGAACAATCAAATACTGATAATATTTTATGCCTGTGGGCAATTTTATTGATTGATAGATATATAAATGTATGTACTTACAGTAACAATTTTATTATGAAATACGTTTAGGTACTATTTTGTCGGACGTACTAGATAAATCGCTTGGTGTCCAAAACTATACTGTTTAAAAGTATAAGAGCACTGTTATTTCATTACTTAATATGTCAATATTACGTTTCCTTGAATAATTATAATTTCAACTTACTACTATCATTTTAACTTTTATTTTCACTAACTTTCTCATTATTCTCTTTACTAACTTCTTCATTTTTGCCTTCACTAACATCTTTTTTTTCATCCCCAACTTTCTTTTCTTCATTGATCCCTTCATTGTTTTCTTCACTACCTTTCTCCAGCACATCATCATCCTGTTCATCATCAGTGTCATCTCCTTTATCCCCTTCCTTCTCAAGTGGAACATCATCGGACGGCTCATAGGAATGTCCTTTCAATTTTTCTAGCCATAAAGCCATAGAGTCGTCTTGTACTTCGCCTTTCACAATGTTGGGGAATATGTGTTCGTGAGTGAATTTTTGAACTTTTTCCTCTACTTCTGACCATGTTAGACTGTCGTGGCTCTCCTTGAACTTTGCGTCGTACCTATCGTAATGTACCTGTAACAAGTTAATAGGTTTATAGTACATTACATAACTAGGGTGGTAAAACACAGATCGCAGATGTTTGCGGCCCGAGCTGCAAGCGAGGGACGTAAATATGCGATCGAGGGCTTTCCACCAACGTAAATCTTCTTAGTTCAACCGGATCGTATGAGAAATTTAAGATTAAGTGTAACTACAGTACAAGTTATTTTTGTAAAAAAATATCATTATCTCAAAAACTATTACAGTATTTAGCAAATGTTATACCATTTTAGAAACTACAAAAAATGCGCCATTTTTTTACGTCATGTGCCAGGTTGTGTTGGTACATTTTTTTTTCACCACCTTCGTTCGAAATCAGACGTGAAATTTGGAAAAATCTGAAAATTATTTTTTGATATTCTACTGTGGCCACACCATGAAGAGATTAACAGAAATAGGAATTACGTTCAATAGCATAGTTATCTGGCTACCCATATCAAAAACCAGATTTGAAAAATACTTGATATTTTAGTCATGACACTCAAATAACCGAGTCAGGGTATCACTTAGCACGAGTTTTGCAAAAACGTCAATATCTCAAAAACTAAGGAATTTTTACTGAGGTCAAATTTACTTAATCTGGTGTCTGATGAGCTGGTCTATCAGCCCTTTTCGTATCAAAGTTGGTTTTAGGGACACGCTGTATACCTAGTTGGTGGGCTCACCTTATCCAGCACTAGCCCCAAGCCCGGGGCAGTGGGTATCATGACCTTCTCCTTGCCAAACACCTTGTCCATTATGGAGATGTCGACCAAACCCCGACAGACTGCTATCGTCAGGCCGACCATCTTCCTGATTTGATGCAGCATGAAACTTTGACCCTGTGAAAATAACCATTATTACTAGACTAAAGATGACGATACGATCTTCCTTAAAATACAACTACTAAAAAGCAATAAAAACAAAGTAAAATACATGTTTTTCATTTGTCCCGAAGAAAAAATAAAAAATCCCGTTTTTGACGCGTGCCGTCAAAACCGGTGCTCAAAATACGCATGGATAGCACGTCGAACGAACACTACGTATTTTAAGCGCCGGTTTGAAAGGTGACGCTTTAACACAAATACAAAACATATTTTTTCACATAATAAAGTTTCTCACCTTGACTAATAAAACAGCGAATTCCATATCAGACTCGACAAACACTTTGTCTATACTGAAGCCCATCATGTACCTCGACGCTGAAGGATCTTGGAAATGCCTGACAAAAATAAATATGATAAACTTAAATATTAATGTTCCCTTACATAACCAGCCACAAAAGCAACTTTTAAAAAAATTAGAGGTTCTTCATTCCTCGGAATGTTTGTTTTTAAGACAGTTTTTTTTCCTTAATGTATATTCCCCATTTACTCATAGATGTCTGAACCTCTTTGGATTATCTATTTTTTGTATAAAAGGATACACTTTCCAGTGTCATGTCATGCGACCCGCATTGCAACCAGAGCAAGATGTGATGATGGGATCTTGGAGGAATCAAGGGAACTCAAATATTACAGAAACATGTAACACTTTCAGTACCAAGCCATAAGCTACATATTCGCGGGATACTACATTAATATGACGTTTTCAGTTTTGTATAATCGCGGAATCCGGTAACTTTCATTATTAAAATCAAATTTTTAAGCTGATTCCATATTTTCTTAAATTTTTCCAACTTTAGGTATAAAAGCATCCGAATTTCAGATGACCGGTCTTCAAATAGCACATTACAACCTTATCATGAAAGTAAAAATTAAAGATATACTCACTTCTTCTCCGTAAAGTTGTGATAGCACCTAGTCCCCTTATAAAAACCTAACACACTATTAATTTGTTCCATTTTTTCTGCACTTATTCTATGCTTTTTTCTTTCATCCCCACTCTCTATACTAAGGCTGGGCTCAAAGGTGTATGTTGGCAGAGTATAACTATATGTCCGTGCGTTACATTTGCATTTTGAGTTGAATTTATTTGTCACTCGTTTCACATCAAAAACCCTGATGCATTCTGGAAGGCCTTTGTTTATTTCCTCTACGCTTACTTCTAAAGCTGAAATAAAATTAATTGATGTTAATAGGGGCCACTATTGCCACATGGGGCTACTGAATTTGGGGCTGTCACTATACATCTACAGGATGGAAAAAAAATCTATGGGCCCTGGAGGGGAACTACCTTAAATCGCTTAGTTAGCTCATTTTATATATTTTTCCATCCTGTATAATAAAAATTAATAAAGATTGGTCTGGGACACGGCGCGGCGCCGTCAATGTCATACGGGGCGGATATTTTTTTTTTGAAGCCCAACTTGCAATCCTTACTGGATGTACCAACAATCGAACCAGGTGGGGGCCGTGGCGTACCCTGGGGTCGAACCAGGTCGCTGGCCAGACCACCTCGAGGTGATCGGACTAGCAGGGGCAGGGGGCGCCTGAGGTTGAACCAGGTCGCTTGTCCTGGTCCCCTTTAGAAAGTCAGACTAGGTGGGGGCCAAAACACCTGGGGTTGAACCAGGTCGCTAGGCCAGGGCCACCTTGAAGTTACGCTGATTGCTCAAAGTGAGCAGCGGACCAGCGGGAAGGATGAAGCGGATCAACCTGTCCTTATGTGAGTGTGTGAATCAAACGAATGGGAGTTTTAGTTGCCGGTTCGCTAAACCTAGCCCAGCTAAGAAAGACTCCGGCAAGAAACTTAGCTGAGCCCGAGCATGGTCGAAGTGAATACGCACTGGAAAAAATACGTTGCGTGTCGTGTAGGTAGATACACGGCGCCGCGCCGTATTGAGCAGATGCACGGTAAGGTGCCCAATGTAATCATTACATTGTAATATCTGTGGCACAGGCATAACAATGGGCGCCTTACCGTGCGTAAAGGGCTCGCGCGCAGACTCTTTATAGTGATATACGTTGAAAGAAACGAGCCTCGCAGATGCGACTTCTCCCACGGCTAGATTAGTCCACACTTCGCCACTCAAGAAGCGACAACACAAACAGACGACTTACGTAATTTAAGTGACACAACCTGCCTGGACGCGGAGACCCCCTTGTCGGTCCTGGAGCTGCGCTGGAACTGAGTGTTCTGTTGGTTCGTAAAGTCCTCCTCATTTATGTACTTGGCTTCTAGTAGAGCCTTCAATAGATCCTCCTCTATTGTTCTCACACCAGGATTCCTAAGAACAAATAATATATGTAGTCTGGTTTTATTTGTAGTAAATAAATTTATACTTCAAGATGCATTTTTCCTCGTAAGTAAAGCAGTTAGAGACAATAGTTTTAATATTTGGTCTAGGATTGCTTTTACAACAACACACAAAGTTAAGGCAATTAATCGCATTTTGAGGGTAGAAAGTTTACTGCTTTATGTTACTAATAAATGAAGCCATAAAACTTGCAATGGATGGTTAAAAAATTAGTATCTAGTATAATAAAAGAGTAGACAAGATGCTTGATACCAAATCTACAATTTCCCCAGTTCTCTTAGCTATTACTATTTTTGAATACAATGTCCACATAAGAGAAAGCTCAACCTGCATTACATCCCAGTTATTTAACAAGGAAACATACCTGAACAGTTTAATACAAAAACTTTAGAATGAAGTTAATTCCCATTCATAAACTGAGCTCTTTCTGAGTTTGGGGGTAATGTAACGCAAAACGGAGGGTGTATCCATTAGTTTTTTTTTTAAATAAACTATGTCTAATGTACACCAAAACTGTGTACATTCAAGTAGACAGCTAAAAGACACTATGATCATGAACAACATTACCTCTGCATACCGTAATAATCAACTCCGCAGTAACCCAGCAGCATGGCCATTTTCTTCTTCTTAATCCTCTCAAACGGCTTGTCCCGCTTTTCTGCACTTTCTCCGTTAGGCTTTACATTATCTTCCCATTGTCTTTTTCTGAAACGGGTCCTGTTCTTGTTTGGGACTATAGTTTCTGTGTTTGTTTCTGGAGCCACGTCCATGGCAGTTATGTGTCGAAGTTGGATCCCCACACCTGGACCTATACATAATAAAAATAAAATAGTTTATTTCTGCAAGTAGGCCCTCAAGGGCTCTTTTACAAGTCTGATTCTATTCTTTCTTCTGGTGAGAAGAAGCGCCGGAAGAAACTCACCAGTTTCTCTTTTTTTTTTATTTTTAATATAACAAAAAGTATGAAATTATTACATCCATCCATTAATATTTATTACACTAAGAAAATCTTAGTAAATTTGAGGACAACTATAAACAACTGGCAGAACAAACATAATATAGCTGTCGCAGACAACTTGCTTATTTAGCCCTTCTATTATCAGCTAGTCTCTTTACACTTTCAGTGCCAAGCCCCTAATTTTCATACAAAATGAACCCGATAAACAATTAATGTGTTAATACTACTGTGTTAATAGAAATGCCAGTTAAGTTAGTTGACTGCAACATATCTACATCTATTAGGTCTAGAATTAAAATGTAACATTAGAATAATAAACAAATATTTTGCATTCCTCCATGACAACGAAAAACAAACTAAATAGAGAAGATTGTTAATCTACTGAACTAGGCTTTAGGCAGTGAGAAGTGGTTCAAAGTAAAAGCACGCTACATTGGACCCTTTATCCACAAAATTCATTCAATATAATAATTGTGATAAGTACCTACTTGTTTATGGATAAAATTGGAGGTTATATTTTTACATAAAATATTGCCGTTATGTAAAGAACTTCAAAATACAATTCGTTAAAAATGCTCTACAAGTGAATTTTTCAACAGAAGAAATGTTATATCTAAGAAATAATAACAATAATTCCAAAACAAGAAAGCCATGTGCACAGGATAGTTCTCATTATAATGATACTACAATTTTCTACCTGATTTATTAGGAAGCCGTGGCAGGTTTTGTCTTAGATTACTTACAAATAGTTTAAGCAATTTGAACGACATACCTACACTACACAGTTATTGAATTAATAAATTATTTTAAGAACGCAAACTGAGATGAGCTATTGCTTGCGCCGGTTACTTGGCAGCCATATTTGAATTATTTCATTCATTCATTGCCTGATTTGCCTGTTGCAAGTCAAGTAGTGACACAACAGAGAATGAAATAAAATAAATGAGTGAATGGGATACAACAGGATTGAATGGGAGTGTCATTCGTAGTGTTGTCCCTCGATACCGGTTTTATGTAATCGACTCGACTTGGGTAAAACTTACTCGATTATATTGAAATATTTCGCTTATAGTTACGCTATTAAATCATGATAATATAACGTAAGTATAAACTTTTTTATTTCTCATGCCAAGTACTCTATACCTGCGTCTCTTACGACAATAAAATACCGTGGCGCCGCTCTGGTGGTAAAAATAATCAGTTCTCTTCTTCAATTTCAATACCCATTACCCTCTCATACGAGAAGCCGCGGACTATGTCCCGGCCCCCGTACTCCGACCACATGACTTCCAAGTCCCCGCCCCACCACCACCTCATGACCCTCTTCCTGTCGACATCCCGCTCCCCGGCAGGGCGGATAATTTAGCCGATGACTTAGTACAGCTGACTCAGACTATTACGGACAATGTCGCACTACATGCTGCTTTGTGCAGGCTAGTGCGGCGACCGGGACACATTTTGACCGACCCTGATAACGTCATCACGGCATGGTACCCTGAGGACGATATCAGTGACCACGACAGTGACTCCGACGTAAGTACACGACGCCGACTACACCGACCTTGGTTCGAGTGCCCTAGCACGCCAACATTTTACTCCCATGGAGCTGAGGTTCAGCTGCGGCCACCTACCTCCATGCAGTCCGACTATTGTTACAGCCTTAAAGGCTAGCAGTGTACAAGCATAAAAAAACCCCATTATTACCACTGATCTTTAACCTTTCATATCAAAACCAATAAATTAATTTGGTCTAGTAGATTATTGCCAGTTTTTTCGGGAACGATATTTAAATATCTAGATCAAACTACTTAAAATGGAAAACTTCCTTCAAAATAGAGTAGTTTCCAAGAAACCTATCACAAGCAGTATTATAAATTTTTTTGGTAGGCATGAAATAAAAATAATTGTATTATGCCTGAGACTTAATATTGCATAAAAAACTGCATATTAATGTGTTGGTACAGTAAATTGTGTAATCTATTTACTGACTTATGCCTCTACCTATTCTCATTTATAATTCGCAAAGCCACTAGTTGGCCGTCCCATTTAATAATTTACTATCATACAACAACATGACACGATAACGAATTACATAGCATAATTAACTCCAATTACTTAGCACGGCGCATGCCCGGATTCAACGCATGCGCGGCTTGCAACAACTGCATTTAGGACACCAGGTATTCAGTCCAACATGGGTTGACGCAGTGTTAACAAAATGAGGGGTGGGAGCTCCGAACGTCTGGTCGTGCGCCCGTCAAGGCGTAGGGGCGAGACGCGCGCGAAATTAACTCGATATATCACTGTTGTACTCTCCACTTTACTTGGGGGCGGTGCTTCAGCCCTACTCTTCCTCGTGCCTCTATACGCGGACCCCGCTTTGAGCGCTCTAGCCGCAGACTTCGACCCAGTGCCCGCTGAATGCGTAACGGAGCGACGAGACGACCGGCTCGGCTTGGATAATTGTACCTGGGCTTCTTGCAGAGAAGGCTGCACGAGCGACGCATACAAATGCACACAACTGCACGTGAAATATAAAGCGCGCGGCGACGAATGGCGTCCGGCGGTGCTGTTCGTGAACATAAAGGGCTGCGGGTATCCTCCTGTCGTGGATTGCGAGAACTTTACCATCAGTTACGGTTACGTCGGAGCGAGGTACAGTTGCTTTTGGTCGCGGGCGGATACGAGTGTGGTGATACCGCGCTGGTCGAGAGGAGAACAGGTCGCTACAGTGACTAGGACCCTAGCTCTGCCGCTGTTTCTGTCTGGGTGTGCTGGCATAGGTCTCTGCGCGTTGCACTGCGAGTGCCGCCCCCGCCGCCGCCGCCGCCCCCCACGTCGCCCGCCTCGCCTGCCCCCGCTATCTCCTGACGAGACATCGGTCTACCGGCTTGCCTAGTTTAGGCACAAACGAAACTCCTGGCACAAGCATAGTCTATTTAATTAGAGTGTAAATAAAATTTGTAAATATACATATTACTATATTAATATTGTTTCATTTTTAAAACTTTCATTTAACTTGCAATGATAGTATGTTGCTCGTTTCAAAATATGCGAAGCATTTTTCAACCACCTGCTTTTATTCGATTCAGCTGAAATTTGGCATAATAATGTGTGTTCATGTATTCAGCGACAATGAAATGTTGCGGTACCATCGAACTGATCTGATGATGGAGCCGAAATCTAGGGACTGGAACTCCCTGATGCCAATTGCTAGTAGGTACCTATAATCGAATTTGAACTAGTAGGCATGTTTTATTGTCATGAGTACTTTCCTTTACAAAGCTGTTTTTAATAAATATACTTGGAGTTACTTATTACTCCGTCAAAGTCCTAGATACTTTGGGTTTAACACGTTCACTGTCCCCATACAAGACTATCGGACAATGTCACAAGTCCCAACTGTGCAATCAGTATGGGGAAGTGGCCACATAGTGGAAGCACGGACTCCTAAAAAAAACCTTCCTGACCCCACATTGGGGGCACCGGGACAGGGAACGTGTTAAGGGAAAAATACCTGTAGGGTATCAGAAACTGCAAATGTATCCGAACAATTTCTAAATTTCAACATTCTGCGCTTCAAAGTGGATTTAGTTCAACAAGTACCTACTACGGCCATGTTCTGAGAATATTATACATACTGACAGTTGTGCTGTTTTATATACAATTAAAATACTGCATTGCACCGCGTCCCTTCATTAATACTAGCAGGATGCTAGCACGCAACGAAACTGCTGGCTATCATTTAACTTACAAGTACCTATTGCAAATCGATAAACTCGTGCCATGCACATCACTAGAAATGGAACTTTGAATTATAATATTCATCAAACTCTAGATACAGTCTGTTTCCAAAGTGGTTGGACAATTTAGTAATCTGTCTTAGACACATGCAGCAAGTTACTTTCGAGTCCGACTGTACTTCGAATTACCCTCGAATGTGATTAAATATATAAATTTTGATGGTACAACACATTTGGGACAGGACCTCTCTATTCTCTCTCAGGGAGGACAAAGCTCTCAAAAATACGGACTACACTATTATGACGTTCGATGAATACGTAATTATCAATCGTTAGTGCAGACATTATTTATTCACTTTTACACATTTAGACACTTTTTCATTGCCTGAGACTGAGACGCAGGTTTTCCTAGTTCAGGCTCATAATGTAATAATTTAAGTACCTACTAATTTTTGACCCTCTTGCCCATTGGTTACGTGATGATACTATGATTATGAATAAATGATTTTATTATTTAAAAAAAAATGTCTTAAATGCAAACAAGGGTGAAATAAAACAATCAATAAAAATAATACGTAAGTATATATTTATTTCAAGGTTCATAGGTCGTTTTCATTATCAATTTAATGGTACAAAATATAGTTTCTCAGTACAGTGCCACGCAATGTTACATCAGTCTTCAAACAAGTTGTCACACATTTTTACATCATTTTATACAATATATTTATATATTAGTATAAAGAAAACCCTTGCACTGTCCATTGGCTCGCACTTGGTGCAGTTGATTTGAACATCAACCTTGAAGGGGTTTAGAGTTTACAAAACCGGTTTTTGTACATCAAATAACCGGTTTTACAATCCCTTGTCGCTACGCTCATCGGCCCGAGCACGCTTCGGCGAAGCTTCCCGTTTGATGTCTTTTTCCTTACCTATTAAAGTAGTGGGCGTACGGGATTTTTTCTATAATTTGTAAATTATCATAGCTATGTAAGCTAACCAACATATGAAAGCAGTTTCTTTACTATAGTTACGTATTGATACTATACATTTCAACGATCTGAAAGCTATTTCCAATATAATTTTATGAGTCGAAAGCTTATAATATATCTGGATGTTGCTGATTGGTAGGATTTTAACAGTAATATCGTAAATAATAGCCAAAAACAAAGAAAACTGGTAACATTATGCAGAAATTCTGTACAAAGTATACCCGCTTTCTATGTTCCCTTGTATAGTTAATACCATGTTCGAAAAGCAATTAATATGATGTATGTCCACGCTTAAATAGGTACTCCGTTTTCTAATAGGAATGATGTATCGTAAGGTATGTTTGTTTGTAAACTTAATATTTATGATTTATAATAAGTAAAATTCAAATCAAGACAGACGATGAAAGTACAACCAGTTAACCTTTTAAGTGAAAAACTATTTCATGGTAATTTATATTTTTTTTTATAACAATATATGCAGTGTGTACATCACACCATATTTTTTGTTATTATCAGCAAACGAAAACGTAATTTACTCGTTATTTAGGAAGCACTTGTATCGTATTAACTATTGAAACAACTATTGCTACGTATATATTTTGGCAGTACAATGCATAAGTATCATTCAACAGTGAAATTCAATATCTACAGTAATATTAATTTTCTATAACTTCTCAAGTAAAAGCATCGAGTAGTAATTACGATATCGAAAAAACACTGTTTTTAAATTCCCTAGTGTCGATTCACAAATGACATATTTTTTCAGGTTTGAAATATGAAACATAATTTGATAATAGAAACTTTAAATGACATAAAAACGTTTCATAATTTAATAGTAACATAACAGCCTTTAAATGGACAACAAAAACCAATAATGGCAATTAATAATAGTTTAACCTTTTGTTTAGCCTTGACTTTTATGCACAACAAAAATTACCAGTAGGAACCGGTTTTTATTATAAAATAACCGGTTTTTGCAGTCGCTGAAGACGGTACAGTGAAAATGCTTCAATAGCGCTTGGCAATCAAAAGGTTAAGTACACATGTATCTAAAATAGTAGGAAACATTACATAAAAGCATATTATATACTCCACCTAAAACACATTTCCTGCTATTTTAGACTAAACAACAACATCAATCAACATACAATTAAAACTGGTAATAAAAAAGTAAGAAAATAATGTATAAAAACCCGCTTCAACATTTCATTTTTCTAGTACTTAAAGTCGCCTTCAATAATATTTGAAAAGTTCAGATTTCACTTGCGAATATTTGATAACATTGTGTTTCTTATAAGACCATTTTTACATCATCCACAATTAAGGTTTTATTAGTGTTGTTAAACAAACAAAACCATTTATAGCGTGCCGTATTTTATTTAGTGCAGATGACTTTGTTTTTACTATTCTCGTTCATTTTCTATATTATTGAATGCGACTGAAAAGTTTATCGCATACGGCGCAAAAAATAAAATATACGCAAATATCTGCGAACATAAGTCACCATTCAAATGAATTGATATATTATTTTCTGTAGGCTGTAGTCTTCATGCTAGCTCAGAGCGGATCGGATACTTCAGTCTTCACACTTTTGAATTCCTTCCCGAATGTATGTGTGCAGTCCTGAGCCCAGCAGAGGCCGATGGTATATTTTCTATGGTGACTTATTTATATTGATAAATAACTCATATTATCTGCGTATATAATATTATTCTCGTTGTATGCCTAAGAGCGTTTTCCAAAAAAAATACCGGGGTAGCTACTTTCTCAAAATATGGACTTGTGAGGTTTTTTTGGCTCAGAATCGTTAGTACTTTCGAACCTTATACGTAAAAAAAAGTGTCCCAATTTTTTTTCCATTACGTCACCATTTTGCATAGTGTTTGTATGAACGTGACGTAGTGGAAAGGCAAAAATCCCATACAAATTTTGGGACACTTTTTTTTACGTACAATGTTCGAATGTACTAACCCGGTACCCCGGTATTTTTTTTGGAAAACGCTCCTAAGTAAGTCTGCCTGACTAGTTAATCACTAAAACGTACAAACTTCAGATCATTTAATTCAATAAGAACTAAACGCAAATATCGTTTTTACTGACATTATGATTACTTTAGAATAGGCACTATTTATCAAGGTCATTATTTGTCGCTAGAGGCATTAAAAAGCATCAAATACTTTTCTGCCCACCAGTACAAGTAAAGTATACTATTGAAAGTGACTACATATCGGTAACTTTAGACTCAAAGGGCGTAAACGCCGCAGGTTCTAATGGCGTTTACGCCCTTAGAGTCTAAAGGTATGGATATATTTCAGCAATTACCTAGTCAAGAAACGAAATAAATTAAAACCGTCACATTGGAACGAAATATTGCCTTCTCAGTAAAGGAATTTTTAAATACAAATATTGAGCTTCAAATATTTCTGTTCCAAACCATGAAGAGCATTTTTTTAAATAAATACATAAATTAAAACAACACATTCGTTTTTCACAACCTCGCACATCCAAAACAATTATTATAATTAATTAATCGAATAAGGTAAGCGAACTAAATGTAGTAACGACATGATTTATGTAATGTAGACAACGAAGTCTAAAAACCGATTTTTTGAAAATACCGGTTTTTGGTGAATGAGAAAATACCGTTTTTTTATTTTGTAATAAAATAAAAAATTTATGATATTTTATTTATTAAATTAGAAATGTGTTTTTTTATTGTTATGAGTTAAAACGCATATCGATCCATTTAGCCCGCCATACCTTTATTGTCAACTTAATTAGGTTTTAATGTTTTGGATATCATAAATTAAGAATATTAGAATTAACTAGAATAAACATTAAGGTGATTAACACGAGATATTCAAATATGAATAAGGAATAGCAGATTAAAAAAAATATTAACCCCAGTTTGAAAATTTCATATTCTTATTGAATTATTTTGTTTAGTTATACTTATTTTATTATAATTCAATAGAATCTTACACACTTACAGTGGTGGAATTCTGATGCCATAAAAAACAATTCATGAGTTCAACCTAAAACACATACAAAAAATTTGAGCCCATCGAAATCACCTTAACGTTTCACATGAATTTTACTAACAGAGTTAAATAATATAACCGTCTACTTTGGAATGCGTCAAAATCAACGCCATACAAAGTAACATAAATTAGCCTTTACCCTTCGAACAATAGCCGAGAAATCGCTTTTTAGCCACATAATAAAAAAAATTAACAAAAAACCGGTAATTTATAAAAAAACCGGATAAGTAACCTTATTATATTCCAAAAACGTTTTTTAGGCTAGCCGAAGGAATAAAGATAGGGTAACTTTATACTTGACCATATAACATTGTCTTATGTCAAGAACATTTGGAAAAATATGTTTTTTTTTTATTTAAAAATTTATATGGCCAATAACTATGATTTACCCTATATCACATTTCGTTTCTGTCTATACCTAGAGTCAATTAGCCTATAGAAAATTTGAGAACTTGATCAAGCTTACCAATTTAAGATAGAAGAAAAAATCTATAAAAAAATTGAATGGAAAATTTACTGGATCAACATTTGCAATAAAAGTTTTCGATATAATATATTGTCGGTGGAAAATACAACCGCTACTCGTTAAAATCATTGAGAACTACGAAACTGTCATCTTTATATATTTGATTGTAATTTATAAATGTATTAGATGAAATGAAAACCGTACGATTATGAGTGATAATCACAGAAACCGAAGACTTATAAAGTTTTATTTAATAGGATAAGCCTGTCCAGTTAATCAAATTTTCTTTAGCTCGCATATTACCTAGCTGCACATGACATGCTTCGTTCGTATACAATACATCACCAAGTATTATGAAAGAAGGAATAAGAAAAACATCTCACTATTTCTTGTAATAGAGGATCAGAGCTTTATAATAAATGTGGGAATGCACAACTTACTTTCGGCATAAAACCAGTTGCAACCGGTCTTTATTACGACGAAAACCGGTACCAATATCAATAACCGGTTTTTACAGTGGTAAAAACCGGCTTTGCATTTTTTTAACGGAAAGTAAAATGGCGATATTGTAAATAATTATAATGAGTGATTATTGTAAACAATAATCACTCATCATTCACTACTAATCCTCGCTAGCCACCGCATATGTGCCGCATAGGCAAATCTACCCACCGTTCGGTAAATATAATTAACCTTACGATTACTACAGCGTCGATGCGGTGCGATGTGAAAATTTAGTTAGTGATTTAGTTAAGTCTTAGTAATAAGAAATTTTCTCACATAAGTGAAGGTGTGTAATATCTTCTTTTGAGAAATAAAGATCTTAAACCTGAAATTATAGATGGTAATCGAGTGTTTTTAGCACATTTGAAAGATTATTTTATAATTCATACTGACAAGATATAACTTTACTAGGTTAGACTAAGAGGTTTATAGAAAAATCGGTGCGTATATTTAAATAATAACTGAACGCGTCATAAAAAGTCCTTATTCCTTTTAGGTATTAACTTGCTAACTTTTAAGCATATAATATTGGTGCTACGTTATACAAATTTTAGCATGATAATATAAATTAGACTAAAACTGATTGCATTTGCTTTTACAAATACATGTGCATATCAAATGCTCAAATTAAGCATATGCAATCACAAATGTCCACATTTGTGAGTTTTTGGCAGTGTCATTAATAGTTTTTGATCAAAATAGAAATACAATAGATTCTAGCTGACACTCGAGTGGACCGAATGATTTCGTCTGTTCATAGAACAAATTGAGACAGTCTTTTAATGTAGTACTTTATACACCGTATTTTTTTTCTTCTATTTCCATTAACTGCGAAGTTATCGATATTGAACATATCGAAATATAAAAAAAATTGGCTACTTAAAGTATTTGATAAATAAATTGAGTACGGCAAATTAAGTTAAAGGAAGCTAAAACACGGTGTATTTAAATCACAGACGGACAGACAAAAATCACGAATGGTCTCTAGTCTAATTCAGCTTAATCCGTTAAATGCAATCACAAACATGGACCGACTAGATAAATCATTGAACGACCTGCGACATTTGTGTCAGACGATACCTCTTCCTATCCAACTCTACAGTATTGTCCAGCCCGCGTTTCACAGCCCTATTCGGCTGGCCTTCTAAGCTAGCCTCGATTAACCTACGCGACTTAAAATACCTGTAATCGTTAGGGTTGTCAACCCTTAAAGTCATATCGACTGCGGACGGCAAGTAGTAATCTATGTTGGTAACGTTCCCCGGGTTCAAGTCTAGAACGGAGTACATACTTGCCTGGACTGGTTGCTGGCGGTATGATGTGTCCACATTGACATAGCTCCTAGTGGATGTGCTGCAAGTGGATGAAGCCGGACTGACTTGAAGCGGTGAGGTGCATGGAGTTTGGTTCGGTGAGGTCTTCGCACTGCTGTATCCTTGGTCAATCTCTAATTCCACTGGCGTTTCTCGAGACTTTAGGATTTGCATCATCCTGTAATTTAAAATTCAATTTAGAACTCATTTTGGTTCGCATAAGGTGGTATTGGTTTGTGAAGATCAGAGTGTTCGCTTCGTTGTTATAACCATGAAGGGAATCACCAATCGGGATATCAACAGTTAAGGATATCAACCATTTGGGATGTCAACCTTCTTTGATGTCTTTTCGGCCTTTGTTTCATCATAAAAATATACTTCATATATAGCACAATAATTGGAAAAATATTCGGAATACACTTTACGTTTCAACTTCCAAGCTAGAAGCATGATTTTTCTGCTAAAATTTCAACGTAAGATTAAATACTAGATATGAAAGAAACATGATGTTTCTTTATGTTTCATAGATGGCGTTTAGGTTAAAAACCGATTAAACTAGAATGATACGAAAGTCAAAGTAGATGGTAAAATTAAGGGCGCTTGCCGTGTGCTCCGGTGGGCAAGTGGTTAAGGCGCTGGGCCGGAAATCCAGAGGTTCCGGGTTCGATTCCCGGTCTGGACCACAGGTGAGTACCATTTAATTTTTCTATGTACTTTGATTTCTTGTATCTATACATGTAAGATTAAATGTCAATATGAATTCCCGCGTAGTTTCGTCCGTAGCGAGTCCTGTAGAAATCCAATTGCTATTAGGGTATCTGAATTCTGAAAGTACAGTGCATGAAGTAGTCTGTAATATCCAAGTGCCATATATATCTCAACACGACTTAATTATTATTACTATAACCACGGAGATGTGGCACATATACATGGCGCTTTGGATGTTACAGAGTATTTGAAGCTGACTGTACCCCTGAATCCGCTTGACTAAGCTAAGTAGTTAGTAGGCTAAGTACTAGTGATGTAACGAATATTCGTATTCGCATTCGTATTCGCGAATATTCGCAAGATTTTCAATATTCGCATTCGCATTCGTATTCGCAAAAATCGATGCGAATATATTGCGAATATTTTTGGTGCATTTTAGATCCTAAAATTCATGGAAAATAAAAAAATACGGCCAAGTCCGAGTCGGATTTCGAAACTATCAATGAGTAATTAAAAACTCTGTTTAGATAAGTACCGAAATAAAATGAAAATAAAATATTTATTTTTAACCACCGGTCCCAATTTTTCTACCACATGCATAAGCATTATCTTTAGCTAACGAATTATTCTAACTTAAAATTCATTACTTATTTTATAGCAAAACTGAATTAAATTTAAGTTAATTGTAATTGAAAACTAAGTATTGAATTTTCATAGTTATTAATTTTGTTTATTTCTAATATTATAAAATTTTATAACCAATATTCGCATTCCCATTCGCGAATATCTATGTTGATTATTCGTATTCGCATTCGCGAATGTTCAAAAACCGATATTCGTTACATCCCTACTAAGTACTCACCGGTGGAGCAATCTCGCGACGGGCGCGACGCGCGCGGCGGGGCGCTTGGCGGCGGCGGCGAGCCACGCGGGCCACGCGCTCAGCCCGAGCTCGGCGCGCGCGCACGCCACGCACGCGCACCCCACCTCCACGCCCTCCACCACTTTCAGTCGCACGTCTGTAACGATCACATTCTATATTACATACCGGGGGTCTTCAATGTTGTCCAAATCTTCGGCCGACAATTATTTATCTGAAGCTTTTTTATTTATTGGCCAATTTGTATACTATTCGGAGCCAGAAAGCGGCATCTTCGTTTAGCGCAGCGGCCGGTAAGGTAACGCTTTCTGGCCAGAGGGCAGAAAATGCTTTTATGCCACACCTGGCCATAAAGTGGCTTTTTCCGCACACTGCGCGTACGGAAAAAGCCGCTTTCTGGCCAAATGTAGACATAAAATGGTGTATACAACAAGGGGGGTAATAAAGAAAGCCCTCGAACGCATATGTACGTCCCTCGCTTGCAGCTCGGGCCGCAAACATCTACGATCTCGGCCTTTCTTTGTTTTACCACCCTAGTTGTGCAATGTACTATTTTTTGCATAGCAAGCCGCATCATAGATATTTAAAACAATTTTTTTTTATTAGGTTAAATTTGGTCCACATTATATTCTTATACAAAAAAAATCATAAGGTTATTAATTAATTAAGTATAATATTACTCAATTTACAAACGATTGACTATTTAGTTTTGATTTTAAAAACACTATTTTACTATTAAACAATGATGAAAAAGCTGGCTAATCAGTTGGCAGGCCGCCGATGAAGCCTCCGCGGGCCGCGGGTTTAAGACCCCTGTTATATATAATTCTCAATCATATGGATGTGTGCACTAATTTCCTGGAGATCTTTTGGACACTTTTCAGTTCCTACCTTCAGATAATATTACGTATATTTTTTGTGAAATAACTTGCAATGTTTTACAATTTTATATCAGTTGTGGTAATATGATTTTGTTATTTTCCAAGCAGCAGTCGAATTGAGAAATCAGGTTTGAACCTCATGTTACTGTCGCAGCCAACTGGTTTAATTAGCTATTTGGTTAACTGATTAGCATTTTCACTAAACTATGTCCCCCCAGCAGGTCGACCAAGCCCCGCTATGCGGGGCTTCTATTTCTGCTCTGAAGGACACAAGCTGACTAACAAACCTAACCTAAAATAAGGAGTGTGTTTAATGAAAAGGCTAGGCAGCTAACCAAATAGCTAGTCAAGCTAGTTGGCGGCGACATTACTATGCGATCGCACAGGGCACTGAATGTCAGCCATAGACAAGAAAAATAAATAGTTTAAATTGAAATTTTAACGGCCATTTTTACCCACGTTTCTCCTCCTTAAGATATCAAAGAGTAATATTGTACTAAGGTCACTTATTTTAGTATCTTATTAAGTTTCAAAGATAACACTGTTCATATTTTCCGGTTTACCTTGAAATCTCGTAACGGATAACGCACGATTTTTCTTATCTAAAATGAAACTCGTGCCATAGAAAGAACATACAGACGAGGAATATTAGTTTAAAGCCATTGCCATTGGGTCTGTTGTTTTGTATGTTCTTGCCTTTTGGACACTGCAACTACCCGTCATGGTTCTGAATATCAAGTTCAAATAAAACTCACCAGACAGAGTCAAGTCCAGATACGCATCCAGCAGCTTCTGTCCGTCCCGCTTGAACCGCCTCACAAACTTCGGGTGTCTTGTCGTCAGGTCCCCGTCAGTTACCACGTATTGCGCAAGCAACGCAGCGAAGGTGACCGGAGTGGGAGCCAATAACCGCCAACGTACGTGCTGGCCCACCATCCATTCTAGCTGCCGGAAGGTCTTGCCGCAGAGGTGGACGTTGCTGATCTTGGATAAGGTCTTCAGGGTTGGCGCTCGGCTGAATTTCTCCTCGCTTTTAGCTGGGAAATTATTTCATAATTGATGTTGACTATACAAATTTCGGAGATATAGGCAATTTTGATATGTGGGAATAGTTTTAAGGACTGAAACTAGTAGGTGACTAAGGCTGGAACTAAGGGGGTGAAACAAGGGGTGTAGGTTTGATAATAAAGGTTAAAAAATTTAAGATTCATAATTTCTAAATATATATAACTCTTATAGGTAAAGTCGTGGTCAAAAGCTAGTATTTATTGACATGAGAATAGCTAGTAGTATACTTATAGTTTGCAAGCAATAACACAGAACGGTTGAAACCGCAAACCGACATTTTTTTATCACAGCAGACCACATAAAATTTGAACTTTACTGATATTGATAAACATCTTTCTATGAACACAGTATATTCATTCATGGTTTATTGGACACCTAATAGAAACGAATACGATGAGGTATTAATTAAAAAAAAAAACTATAGAAAATAAACGGTGGGCATCAACACTGGATATATGGGCTCAATTGCCAAAAATTCGCTATGAGATAAAATTGAGCTGTTAGAGTCACACGCAAGGCTCAACGGCCTTCAGTCTGTGAGCGTCCATGAACAGATCCAGTAGCGAAGCGGCAGAGTGGAGCTCTTCATAAAGCTATTGATTATCTCTAGCAGTTACTCACCCGCAAGGCTCAAGCAAGCCAGAGCCACGTGGGTGAGCCGGTCGGCCCTAAGTCTGTGGGCGTCCATGAACAAGTCCAGTAGCGAAGCGGCAGAGTGGAGAGTTGCGATGCTGAGGCTCAGCTTCTTGCTGATGTCGCGTAGTTGCTGGATCAGGGCGCCCCGAAATTCAAGCTGTTAGAAAAGGATACATACATTTATAAATAATTTAAAGGTTGGAAGCTAGCACTGGTCGCATAGCCAGAATGCAATGGAGAACGTTAAAAGAGGTAAGGAAAACGCTGAAATATATGCATCTAGGCGAGGTGGCCACCCAGTTTTGATATAGTCTGCACTGCTGATCTACATTCAACATAGCTGCCAGAGTTAACAAGCTAGGCATATAACTCAATTTTCGAAGATTGATGGGGCTAATGAGACATAAAGGTTCTCAAATTACGAATGAGAAGACGCACGCAGCATGGGTCCCCCACAAGATGTTCTGACGACCTGGTTGGAGTCGATAGTGACAATGTAATTATTGAGGAAATAAGTCCAACAATTCAGAACACAGGGTTGCCAACTTCGGGGTTTTACCTCAACTTTTTTAGGGATGTAATAATTTTAGGGGCATTTTTAGGGATTTTTCATATGCTCAGAGAAATGCCCAAGAACATGCATAAAATATCTGGGATGTCAAAGTTACAAACAAAATTGTTGGTATATAATTTATGTATAGGTTTCCCTGTAGGTATACATAGACGATAACCAATGTATAGTGTAAGATTTTTCATTTCATCAAGGTATTAAGAGCATAATTTATTTTTGGGGGTGGTTAGCTTAGACATTACAGGAAATTAGGGTAATTTCGGGGGTTTTCATTTGCGTCTTGCGTCTTAGGGGTAAAATAAATTTTGAGCAGGCAACCCTGTTAGAACAGTAGAAGTTCATACATCTCCAGGTCGAAATGCAATGCAAACATAGGCATGTTTGTTAAATACATAAATTGTGTTACTGAAAGAAAATTGTATAATTATTAAGTTGCCTGCTGATAAAGTAATTGAAATAAGACATCTAAATTTCATCATGCACTGAATTCATAACATATTTCATGCTTGCATGGTATACTACATATTAACCAACTAAGAGCAACTTGTAAGAGTGAATCATTTGTTTAATAATGCTACTTAAGATGTTGAATATTAATATTAAAATTATGGTAAATTTAATTATGTAATGATATATATATATAGAGTGACTATCATCTGCATATTACAAAACTTGTGTTCCTATTTTTATTTATAATTGTCTACGATCCCAGTTGGTTGAAATAAAAACTTTTTATTTTATTTATTTTTTATTTTATATAATCTTTCAATGACACAGATGTCTTTCCTGCTTGCCCATATCTCCCTATCAAATGTGTTTGTATAGAGGTGCATTAACCCTAAAGCTATAAGGGACATGGACCCTTAGGGCTACCCATTCAACATAAACTTTCAAGTACCCTTGATTTTCTATTTTTTCGGCCTAGTTTCAGTAGTTCGGTGATTTTAGTCCGGTTCATACATATTAGTTCGAAATTTGAACTAATATGTATGAACCGGACTAAAATCACCGAACTCCTGAAACTAGGCCATTTTGTCTGGATTTATTCACAAAGGGTCTGTAAGATTTTAATATTATAGGCGATTTGTAACTGAAAAAAGTTTCAGAAATTCTGTCCTAGAGCCATTTGAACTTGGAGACCTCTAGGTCTATAGGCCCAGGATGCAATATTTAAAAAAAACCCCCATGTCCATGTGCCTCAAAGAGTTATATGCACATATAATCTAATATACAGGGTGGGAGGGACTATACCGACAAACTTTAACTATAGATTCTAACAACTATTTGGAGTAAAAAAAGTTATGTGATGTATAGTCGAAAAACGCGTACTTTCAGAGATATTCATTATTTTTTAAATGAAAACTCCCAAGTGTGTAACAAGCCCTAATAAATGTGACTAAGATAGTTCAACTAATTTTTTAAAATTCTTTAACTAAACAGCAATTAACCTTCGCAGTATTTAATGGTAAGCGACTACGAGGCCAAAAAATTGACCTTTCGTTTCCATTTTAGCTTTTTTTTTCTTTTTGATAACTTTTCTTCCAGTAAGGACATGTTTATAACGAGGGGCTGAATTTATTTACTCGTCACACCACCAGGAATTCATGGCTAAAGTATGTCGGTATAGTCCCTCCCACCCTGTATAGGTTACATATGTCAGCTGTTCAAATGATTAGATATTTATTTATCATAAGCAATTACACTAACACTGAATTTATGTTTGCACAGATGATTTTAGTAACGGTTAATCGGTCATGTTAAAAGATGAAATAAAAACCATAACTGGGTGCATTTTCGCCATACAAATTTCCAAATTTGTATACATTTAGTTTGGAATACAAATGTCGCGGACGAAAATCCACCCAACTGTCACTGCAGGCCTAAGAGGCGATTTTGGCCTCCTATGCAGTGAAAATCCCGCTTTCCGGGGGGCAAGACATCAAATTATGTACATTGTACACATCATGGGTAGCAATAAGGACATAACTAATTTTATGTCACTGCAGGCCTAAGAGGCGATTTTGGCCTCTTATGCAGTGAAAGTCATGTGTACACATCATGGGTAGCAATAAGGAAAGATCCAAATTGCATATTTATGGCTCAAACCCCAGGCAGGCTGGTATACAAATTATATTTTTGAGAAAAGGTTAAGATTATGTCAAATTGTAATTCTTTAAGTCATAAAAGCAATGGAACTAACAACATTTTTTGCCTCTAGATGTATAAAAAAGATTCATATACATTTACAACAATTACTATTGTCCAATAAATCATTTTACAATGATTGGGTGAGGTTTTAGTTACAATGATTGGGTAAGGGATAAGGGCCAATTAAATATTTTTGGTAATGTCATTAAAACAGGCACTGGTAAAAGTTACTCACATGGGTTTTAAATTGAAAATGAGGTCAACTTTTTCTGAATTAAAGCTTCAATTTAAAAACAAAAATCACTCTGGAGCTTACAAGGATTATTGTTTCTTGCATGTCTGTTTTAAATTAGACCAAATTGTTTGTGCAAATATGCTAAAAAGGCACTTTTACAATTGATATAGGTATAAAGACACAGTAGATGTAACTCAACATAAAGATTTTATGTGTAAGCCTTGCTTGGGTGCCATATTGTTTGTTTTCAAACAAAGGGCTTGCATGACCATGATGCAATAAAAGTGCAATCTTACTTGCGGGGACTGCAGGTGTATCACAGGCTTCTGGGCCTCCTGTTCCAACAGCTGTTTCCATATGTCCTCTCGGTACTCGCAGTGATACTCGTCTTCTGGATCTCGAATGGTCTAAAAACATTCGATCATGATTCAACGTTGTGTAACAAAGATCAAAATACATACACAATACATTTTTTTAAAGTAAAAGGTTTTTTATTAAATATAAGCACGAGTCTCATTTAGAACTAAACAGATTTTCGGCGCAAATTCATGCTTTTTCTTGTTCAAAATCGGGCATGTTACTCACGATAGCATCCAGTTTTGCCTCGGCTTCTGATACGCTCTTTGTACCGCTTTCGTGAGGAATTTGGTTTCGTACGTTGGATAGGTTTAATTTAGACATATTCAAGGATTCCATACTTCAATTATCGGGCTAAAAGGCTGAATTAAAGAACAAAAACTGCGATAGCTTTAACACGTCGACTGATCCGTGACAGTCACCACGTGGAAACAAGTGTCAAATAAAATCCTTGAAAAATGTGACTATTTCACAATTACTGCAAACGCCTAGTTTTCCATTCACAAACATAACTCTTTGTAGTTCAAACAGAGCACAATTGTTGAACAAAAACGCAAGCAATGCAGCTTATTTAGTGATTTTCCGTCACATGATGCGGTAGACTCATTTCAAGACTCAAGACATGACACGGAGTGAATTGAATTGAATTGATTGAAAATTGACACTGACACGATACGAAGAGAAAAAAAATAAAAACCGCCTTTTCCATAGACAACAGACTGCCTTGCATTTAAATCTACTCTACACGTTCCAATTCAATGACAATTATAATGAAATTGTTTTACCGGTTTTCGTTTGACTTGAGATAACACTGGCCCATGCCCATATATGGGCAATAAAGTGAGCGACAAGATTGCCAACATTTCCAAAAAAAATTATACTATACGTCACTTTTTTAGAAGGCTATGGATTAGCGGCCGATAGTGTTTTCCAAAATAAATTGAAAAGTATTTATTTTACTCTAGGTTTAGCTTAGCCGTTGTAGTTATAAACTAATAAATTTTAGGCGGAACATGTCGTACTCGAATAGTAAGTTCCAATTGAAAATTTTGTGTGATGCCGGAAGCATGTGCCGTGTCAACTATGTTCAAGAATTTCTGTGGTTTTATTTATTTTTCTTAGTTATTTATGCGTGTCAGTAGTGTGATTTGGTTGTAATGTGCCCACAGAATACGTTTTCGCGGCGCTGCCGAGGACGCAGCGGGGTACACCGCTTGTTTTGGGCGGTGATCCGAAGGGCAAAAATTTCCTGTACACGAACGGGAATTCGGTTATTATTCGAGATATTGAGAACCCGGCGATCGCGGACGTCTATACGGAGCATTCCTGCCAAGTTAACGTGGCCAAGTATTCCCCAAGCGGATTCTACATTGCTTCAGGAGGTAAGTTAAAGCCATAAACTTTATCATTGAACTTGATTAGGCTATGAATCATTGTTTATCTCTTTTTGTGAGGTATTTATTTACTTGGAGTTTATTTGTATTTGTGAGTCATATATTGCAAATGTGGTGATAATGTTTCACTTATATGGCATACCATTTCTGATATGGTGCATGACCTAGAATTCATTTAAATGTTACGGCGGTGAATGTCAGTAGAGTATGCTAAATTTTATTGCAGTATTTTAGGAGTCATTCTTTAGAAATATGTCTGCGACTCATTCCTCTGTCTCCATACATTTAGTATGAAAGAGGGCCAGAGGAATCAAGTGACCGCAGACATATTTCTGAAGAATAAATTGAGTTCTTTATTAAAATCTACTTGTGTTTCTTACAAAATATAGATAAATATGATTAATAATGGTGTTCAGGAAATTAATATTGAACATTACAGTAACAAGTTCATTCAGTTATAGAAAATTTGGAGTTGGCAAACCTTTCAATTAAAAATGTTTTTTTTAATTTATAAATATGTTCCTGTTTGAGTAACATACAGGTCACTTTAATATCAATGGCAAAAAGCAGAAACATAGTAACTGCCAAAAGAAACAATGGCAGTTATGTTTCTGCTTTTTGCCAAGGATATAGAACTTGTAAATGTAAGTGATTTGTTAATCAGACATCCTTGCCCTGGATATCACTTGGATACACGAAAGTTTATTATGTGCCATTGCTTTTATTACTGCCACTTAGTTTTAGTTTAGGTTAGGCCAATTGTGTAGATTATTTTTATTTTATTTTTGTTTAATCATTGTACCCCCTACTTCCATTGTAACTATTGCTTATGCTCTCCTGGTAAAAAATAAGTCAGTCATTACTTTATTCCAATTGGATCTATATTAAAGGTTTCTTTTTATAGTTTTATTTTCCTGTATCAAACTTGCCTCAATATAATGACATATATCGAAATGTGCACCTTTTTTACTCACGCCGCCTGGGTGCCCGAATGGCTTAAACCACCACTGAGATAGAGTATGGCAAATTAATTTGGTTCATAAGTTTATTTCATAAGGGGTCCCGGCAAACTGCATTCGGCTTCAGAATCAATAAATTTCACCATTAATAATAAATCGGCCAAGCTCAAAAAATATTTTTAAACCATCCAGGGATCTGCCTAAATATACACACAAAATTTAACCCAAACTGGTCCAGCGGTTTAGGAGGAGTCAGGTGACAAACACACATACAGAAGATTTATAAATATAAAGATTTTGCATTCCCCAGCTGCTAGTTAGATAATTTATAGCTTTCTTCTACAATAGTATCAAAAATACAAATACATATTAAACTCAAGCCAGAACTCAGGAAAAGAATATTTATTTTTGTGCACTACTATTTTTCTAAAATAAAGTCAAATCCGGCATTCTTTCTTTAAAGGTCATTCAAGGTTATTAACATGTTTTCACATTGGTTTTTCGATATTGAATCTTTATATTAAGGATCTATGTTGAAATGAAAAATGGGTCCATATTGTTTTGCTGTCTGCTAGAATGTTTATCTATGTTTATGGAGCAAGTTTTCAATCATTTTAACCACTCACCGAAAAATACTCATAGCGCATAATAGTGGCTCAGATATGCACAACTCTCGACACTGGTACATGATGCTCTATACTCAGCTGCAAATAGAATGAGATGGCGGAACATCATCTGAGATAAACTGTTCCAAAGAATTGACCAAGACCCTCAGTAATGAGGAAACTGATGCAAGGCAAAGACTTAGTGCAAGGATATGACCAGTGGTAAGATAATTATATTGGTAAAATACAATTAAAAAAAAGAGGTGGCTTAGTTTCTTTGAAAACTTGGCTCAAATAACCATTCCCGGCATAGTTATTTGCTTTAACAGTAATTACGCTGTCGTAGAATCATTGAAATGTACCTTTTCCTGGTGGATTGCAGGCAGTTTTCCATCGTTTTTTTTTAACTTCATTAGTGACTAAATTCATTAAATCATGTCAGTCATCCCACTAATATTATAAATGCGAAGTTTGGATGTTTGTTACCTTATAACGGGGTAACAACTGGATGGATCAAGCTGAAATTTGGCATGCAAGTAGACCAAGTCCTGGATTGAAACATAGGATACTTTATATCCCGGTAAAGAGTTCCTTTGGGACAATAACGGGAACAACGCGGGTGAAGCCGCGGGAAAATGCTAGTTTATAATAAAAATTGCTGCCACCACTTGCTGCTAATTTGCTGGAACACGAATGAAATGAAGCCACCGCGATCGAAACGCTCTGAAGTCGACCCTAACTTGTACAAAATTAGTAAATTAACAATAACGTAAACATTTAGAATGCAAACACACACTTAATCGTATTTAAATGAACATGCATGTTTTCAATGCATCTGCATACGAATCTGCAGATTATCTCTGCACGCTGCTTTCACTAACGTTATGGAAATGTTGGCCCAATTTTCTCTTAGCACTTAGTGGCCGAGTTTAATTGGCCGTGATTAAACTTCCACATGGAAAATAAACTGTATAAATCAATTGGTAGGCTCTAATTACGTTATTAATGGAGCTGGTCAATCGGGAAATGCTCTGGAGGATGGATCTAATCAGATTCTTTTTATGATACTTTATACTAGGCCAAAGTAAATAAGTCATAGTAATATGTACAGAAGTTTCTCTTTCTAACAAAAGTGATGTTCGAGTCCGACCACCGGACGGGACGCATCGCATCCGACTGTTTCTTTCTATCGCATAACGCGCGCTCTTTCTGGTCACTGGCTAAGTCCCTCCGGAGGACCAACATTTGGTACTATAGCTTGGCAACTTCGTTGGTGACACTCACACGTGTGCTTTTTGTTATGTGCAGCCGTAACTACTTACCCAAGTTACCGCCAATACGAATGGATGCCTGCGGAGGCTGCCTCCGACGGTCGCCGTTCGTGTTGGCGGTAACATGTAAAAGTAAATACGGCTGCACATAACAAAAAGCACACATGTGAGTGTCACCAACGAAGTTGCCAAGCTATAGTAGCCGCGCGACGTAATCGCGGAGTGTACCTACTCCTGGCTAGGCATTTAGCTTTTTAATGAATGGGAGTCCTCACATTTTTTTTGTTAATCATACGATTTTTAACTTTTACATGAATCTGTAGAGCTGTTGGTTTAAGTGCCCACACTGGCTTGCTTAAAAATCCTGTGCACCAAGATTTTTTCAAAATGTACCGTACTTTGGCAGCCGCAACTGCACGTAATATTAGGAGAAAAGCAGCAGTATAGAGACCTTGCTTGAAAGTATCACACATAAGTAAAAGTAGTAGTTCACATAATAATTGAACATCTTTGTAAATATTCAGTTTTACAAGTAAAACACTTTGTCTTCTGTTATTGTATATGCAAAACAATGTTGTTCTGAGTGCGTTGGCGGAGCGATGGGACTCGCCGCTGCAGGCGCGCTGGGTGCAGTTGCACGCAGCTGTTTTTGCCCTAGCTCGTTGTTTTTAAAACTCGAGTACCTACTCGTAGTCTCGTATGTAGTTTTAGGTATAGTTACAACACTAGCATTAAGGCGCGGTAGGACCTGGCTCGCATTTCACATACAAACTAGGGTCGGGCGGAATGCAGATTATTGCAGATTATCTTCGATTTCTAACATAAAAGTATACGTTATCAACCCAAACATGAGAGGATGCCCTGCATGACTGTGAAATCATGATTGTCAGGTATTAATTTTGTCAGAAAAGGTAACGGTGATGAACAAAATGAAAAAAATACTTTATTTTATAGTGTTTTCGCGCTACTTTTCTATCGAGCGAAGTGTTCGCTATCGTGTTCTAAGTGAGAGGAAGCCCTAGATACAGGTCTGAATATTATTATATATGTTTTACAGTGACCTAAGAGTCAAATAAGTGCTCTAAAAATGATTTGGAAACTAGGCTTCCGTGCCCGATTCTGGTCTCACCTCGCCTCAACATTTTTGTGCCTTAGATATTATGGTCCGAAATAAATCATTTGAATTTTGTATATCGGATACTACTTCGATACTTGGGACGTTCTTCTTTTTAACCTACAATTGCTCCATACTAATTATTTGTGACGGAGTGGTATTTTACCGCTCTGTCACGGTTTTTTTTCTGTAAAATTGTAATTAAATCATGAAAACAATTTTACACAATAAAGCTACAGAGAAAGAAAGTGTTTTTTGATAACGAAATAATAGGACTATAAATGTAAAATTAATAAGTTTCATAACTTATTAATTTTACATTTATAGTCCTATTATATATGATGTAAAATCAAATAAATCATTTTGGGAGACAATTCCATTGTAGGTAAAAAAGAAGAACGACCCACTTAGCGAACTGACCACTTGCCCGCAATGTCATTCCAAAGAATTATTTACATAATTACGAATGCCGCGCACAATAAAGATGATACTTAATAACAAATGTTGGTTTCATGGCAGATAAATGGCTTACAAAGCTGGACGTCCGCCAACTCTATTCCAGAATTAAACTGGGTTTATGTAGGGACTAGGGACTGTTGAATAACTGGGATTATTATGTATGCTATTTTTGAATATGAAAATCCTTTCCTTCCATAAAATAGGTCTAAAATTATTGTTTGTTTGTGTATAAAGTACCTGGTTAGCAGAGATGAGAGAATCCATTATTATGGTTGAGAATAAATAGATATAAAAAATTCCATCCATAAATTACACTTTTGGCGTCAAACGACAAGCGAAAAACGTTACACGCTTGATCATATCTCGGTATATTTCTTGGGTAACAAGTATGTATTAACCGGAATAATCCTGTAAACCAAATTTCATTGAAATCAGTCCGGTATTTTTAGCGCGATGCGCGCTCAAACCAACAGACAAACCGACAAAAAATTCAAAAACTGTTTATTTTTAAAACTCCTTAGTAATCTTTTTGGAAAAAATCTTTAATGTACAAAAATTGTCTTTCTACTATTTAATTATGTGTATAAATGGCTTCATTCTTTTTTTTTTTGATTGACCCTAGTCCCACTTAGTTAAGTACGAAACCATTTCCGGTGATCCGTATTCCTTGCTTCAAAGAATTCGTTTTGTCTATGGTTGCCCGGAGGTGACCACTACTGAACATAGGTCTTCTCCATAGGTTTATATATTTTTGTGAATTGGTAATAGATCACTAGATTGTTTTTACGATAACAACTACTGTAATTGTTTTCAATTACAGGAGTGTTGCTGTTTTCATCATACTTATATCTCTTATGCAATTTAATCAGTATTCTTATCAATTCATGTATCTTTGATTATTGTTTCGAAATTACTATATTTGCTAATATTTAAGTTGCTATTCGAATACAATATTTGTGCAGGAGGTGCACCTGTAATAAATTGACCTGTAGGCTTATGATGCTACGCTTTGTCACGCGATAAACAAGTGATAAAGCATCCGTCACTCTCACATACTATTTGTCAGAACGTGACAAATGCTTTATCATTTATTTATCACGTGACAAAGCGTAGCATCATAAGCCTACTGGTAACAAGGAAAAGGACCTCAAATTTAATTCCAGTCAAATCCCGTTGAGTAACTTCCTTATTTGAATTATGAACGTCGTTGTTCTATTGTACCATCGGCATCGAACACACTATTAATTGTAAATTTGTAAACGGATTTAAACTTTATTGCAACATGTTAAAGTCTATGGGTGGTCAGTAAACAGTGGCTTCGTTTGTACTTAGCATTGACGTATACAAAAGACAGGGCTAAGCGAGCACGCAGACGGTTCCAACGCTTTAGCGGTAAAAATACCGCCAAATCAGTGCCAGTCGGCAGTGCGACACGCGGCGCGTGCACTGCGCAGCTGGTCTTTATAGCTGCATTTTTTGTTACGTGGAAAATAGTTCCGAACTGTTCGGATGGGCCTAGCCTTACTTTTGAAATCATTGGTACTTAGTACGCTATACCGGTTTAGGTTTGAAAAACCTTTTTTTTATTATAAAGCTCGGGTGCGGTCAATACAAAGCTTGGAAAAGCACCTCTGTTTTTTGTGTTTCATCACACTTAAAACCGTAATTTTCCGTAACTGTCATACGTATAGTTAAAATGAATGTAACCTAATTTATAGTAACAATTAAATAATATTTTATTGTATTGTAAAGTCGGTGTAGAGAGCTACGATGCCGTAAACAGACAAACAATCACAAGCGTTAAAATAAAACACATCTTTGCGTCATGAGTTAAAAAAAAACCGTTTGCTTTTCCAGATGCGTCAGGGAAGATCCGCATCTGGGACACGGTGAACAAGGAGCACATCCTCAAGAATGAGTTCCAGCCGATCGGCGGGCCCATCAAGGACATCGCGTGGAGCGCCGACAGCCAACGCATGGTCGCCGTCGGCGAGGGCAGGGAGAGGTAACAGACACTCACACTCTACCCCACCGGTCGGCAACCTTTTAGCAGCCAAGGGCCACAAAGTAGCTAACACTTTGTTAATAATTTGTGATTTTATAGAATTCTGAATATAGCGACCTTTAGATACAAAATAGCCAGGGAGGCTCGCGGGCCGCTAGTGAGCGGTTCAAGGGCCGCAGGTTGCCGACCGCTGCTCTACTCTATCCCTTAGGGACATGATGGCTGGCAGCTCGCTTAAAACATACTGACAGTCCTCGAATACACTATCAATACAAAAACCGAATTATAATTTAGAATACACAATACAGTACTCTTTATTGCACACCAAAAAAAATACAGACAAAAATTAAAATACTGACATACCAAAAAATTACGTCCTAACTTTGTCTTAACACGTGCCCGACTTTCTGGTGGACTGCACCTTTACCATCAACACGTCCTAACAGCTGCGAGTCGGCTGATAGTAAAGTTTGGTAAAGCTAGGGTGTCTTCCACTTACATCGAATCGCGAATCCGACCAATCTCAACGACAAGTTAACGGTGAAGTTGCATGGTGCGTAGCTATTTAGGTAACAAAGACTATCGTGACCAAGATCGGTATCTGGGATACTGTGAACAAGGAGCACATTCTGAGGAATGAGTCCAGCCGATCGGTGGGCCCATCAAGAACATCGCGTGGAATGCCGACAGCCAACGCATGGTCGCCATACACTCACACTCTACCCTTGCAACTTAAGGGCATTCCAGAATGTAAACTTTGTCGGGCGGATGATGGCTGGCAGCTCCCTCAAAACATACAGAAAGTCTAGAATACACTATCAGTATCAAAGTCGAGTTTACCATTTACCATCAACAATTTCATCATGTCCTAAAAACCAGTCGTTTTTTATCGGTGTCTTAATCATAATCCGGGCACGATTCTTTTTACAAACCATTCCTCTTCATTACAGATTTGGCCATGTTTTCATGTCGGAGACCGGAACTTCCGTCGGCGAGATCAGCGGACAGTCGAAGCCGATCAACTCGGTGGACTTCCGGCCGGCGAGGCCGTTCCGCATCGTCACGGCCTCCGAGGACAACACGCTGGCCGTGTTCGAGGGGCCGCCGTTCAAGTTCAAGTGCACCAAACAGGTCAATACTTACTGATGCAAAGAGAGAAATAGTACATTACACAACTAGGGTGGTAATACAAAGAAAGGCCGAGATCGCAGAAGTTTGCGGCCCGAGCTGCAAGCGAAGGACGTAAATATGCGATCGAGGGCTTTATTTATTACCTCCCGTGTTGTGTACATCATTTTAAATGTCTACACTTGACCAGAAAGCGGCTTTTTCCGTACGCGGAAAAAGGTCACTTTATAGCCAGGTGTGGCATAAAAAAAATAACTGGGCCGAACTTGATCTGACCTGATGCACTCTCTATTAAATAATAGGTCTTCTTTAATTACTACTACTGCTATGATAGTACTTCTTCTAAAAGTTATGTCCAAATGAATCATGGTGTGTCACTAATTTTGCTTGATTTGTCGAGCTTTGTCGTTTCCCATCCCCGCATCTTACGGATACCCAGACCCCAGGCGCCCCCGGCACCCACCCATTCCGATCCACTCAGGGTGGTCCGGCTAGCGACCTGGTTCGACCCCAGGGAACGCCACGGCCGACCACCCGGTCCGACAATCGCCACGCCCAATAGGGTTGCGTTGCGAGTTTGTCAGCTTATAAAAAATCTAGCATTTTCCCGCGGCTTCGCCGGCGTTGTTCCCGTTATTGTCCCAAAGGAACTCTTTACCGGGATATAAAGTATCCTATGTTTCAATCCAGGACTTGGTCTACTTGCATGCCAAATTTCAGCTTGATCCATCCAGTTGCTATCCCGTTATTAGGTAACAAACATCCAAACATCTTCACAAACTTTCGCATTTATAATATTAGTGGGCAGGATACCCAGACTACTTAATCATTAAACCTATCATTTGAAAGGTACAAGGAACGAACATGTCTAGTCACCTAAGTAACTTTTATGAGTTACAGCTGTTTGAAAGTTAGTCATCGGAAACATCGGCAACCATCTATTTAAAAGTGAAAAAAAAATGTAAATTTAAGGTATACCAATCAAGTGGCAAGTTATAGTTAATTGCGAGCTCTACATTTTGAGATTAAAACCTCATTTTCAAATAAAGATGACTAGACGTTCTTTCCGTGTACCCTCCATTTAGACATACCTATTTGGGACGATCTATTCAATGTTATTTGTTTTCCAGGAGCACACTCGGTTTGCACAAGCGGTGCGCTACAGTCCGGACGGTGGGCTCTTCGCATCGGCAGGATTCGACGGCAAGATATTCCTCTTCGATGGTGTCACCTCTGAACTGAAGGGAGAGGTGAGTAACTTAGGCTCAAGCTGATAACGTAACGGTTCCGTTTGTTTATTCGCTGTTTCGGACTGCACAATGGCGACATCTGAATTGAGCCACTATAAATTTTCAACCCCATAATTCGCATGTTGACTCGATTGTTTTTCTGCCGTAAATCGATTCTACTATTTGTGAGGAACAAATATCTATATGACACCTAATACATTTGTATAAGTATAACAGCCACAAATTGTAATCAAAAGTAGCAGATCGCACTGAGCATTGAAAACGCTCTATACAAAGTGGTAGGAACTTATGAACTTAATTTTATATGAGAAAATTATTTTGAGCATGAAAATGTGCGTTTCAGCACATCGTTGCTATACAATCTTTTTTACCCGACTGCGGCGAAGCCCATAGGAGGGTTATGTGTTTGACCTGTATGTATGTATGTCCGTTCCTGTGTCCGCTCGTAACTACTCAACGGCACATCCGATTTTGATAAATGATCCATCATTAGATTCGTCTTGATGGTGCAAGTGTCACTGGGTATCAAGTTTGTAAAAATAAACAAAATGGCGGATTTTATGCAGTTTCAAAGTGCACCGCGGTCGGGTTTTTTTTAGTAAAAATGTGGTTATTTCATTGATACTCAAGCATTGTTGAAATAACTTTAGATTTTCTCTTGGACGATGATAACATTTTTTTTAAACTTCGAGGTCTTTATTTCTTCTTTATTATGACAAATTGGTAGTTTCCAAACTATGTAACTATATTTGGTAGTTAAATTGAACATTAGTCAACATGCCTATTCCCTTTCCAGTTCGGGTCCCCAGCCCACAAGGGCGGCGTGTACGGCATCGCGTGGTCCCCGGACGGCAAGCAGCTGCTGTCCTGCTCCGGAGACAAGACCTGCGCCCTCTGGGATGTGGACACCATGCAGCGCAGCATCCTCTTCAACATGGGAAACGCTGTGGAAAACCAGCAGGTATACAGGGTGGCCCATTCGATCGGTCAGTATGAGAAAGTCTGAAACTATAAGAGATACGAAGATCTGTTCTTAGGAATTATGCCATCGATTTTAGGGACAAGAAAAACTGCATACATAGATTTGAAAAAGTTCCAGAATATGAGATATTTTGTTTTGATCGGCTCGACCATCTTAAAGTGAAGGCGTCCATTAGGGGCAGACAGCGTACTATATTATTTTCTTGGTAATCTAAGTTTAGATCACTTGCCATAATAGGGTACTTGCCTGTAGTCAACATAAATTACTTCACGCTAGCCTTGAAATCTGCTTTCGAAAATTTGCAAAAATCAACTAAAATTCACCTATTTAACGTTTTAAACGATTTTTAAAAGACCAAAAGCTATAAATGAGGAGATGATTTGATGTTTGAGCACAATGACGTCATTATGCTTTTTCTCATAGAAACTTCATACTATCCGAGCGTTTTGACAATTCATAAAAAGTAACTGATTTGATCTGTCAGGAAAGTACCCTATTGTACATATATACAAACTGGCATCACAAAATGATTAAATACAGGTTGATTCAATAAGCGACAACAGTGTTTTTAGACAATCTTGTCTCATAACTTCGTAAAGCAGTCTGCATTGTGCATTTTATGAACAAAAATATCACTACCTACAATCATAATCTCAACCTTATCTGCACACTGACGCCGTGAACCGCGGAAATTGTAGCAAAACATCTAAATTTCATATGAGTAATGAGAATCCTATATTTTCGCCATGATTTTGCAGATTGCGGCGTCAGTGTGAAAATAGGGTATACATAAATACCTGTTAAAAAATAAAAATAAAAACCTCCATGATACTAAAATAGTTGTAGAGAACCGTGAAATTTATCTTTCTGCCATATCATTGCAGTTGCCTACAGATAATATGTATTTTTTTTCTTGAATGACGATGAAGTGTTATGTACTTGTTTACAAAATATATGGAGCCTCCCGTATACGAACGTCTCTCAACAGTGACATGACATTACTTTCGTGCAATCCATTCGCGCCAGCTCTTGTGAATCGACCTATAGCAGTTATACAATTATAATCTTAGAATCGCTCGTGTCCAAAATACCGCATTCCCGAAATACCAGATTTTTCAAAAAACCAGATTTTCGATTTATGAGATTCCTGTCTTACCACATTCCCGTTACACTAGATTATAAAATCGTAAGTTACTCAAGGATCTAAATCACTTTGTTGGGGGTGTTATTTTGGGAATCTTGTATACGGAGAATCTGGTGTATCGGGGATCCGGTATTTTAAAAATCTGGTATTTTAGGAATGCGGTATTTTGGGAATGAGCGCTTAGAATTATAAAATAAAATAAAAATAAAATAAAATAATTTATTTCTGTAAGTAGGCCCTCAAGGGCTCTTTTACATGTCTTACATTTGTATTTTCTTTTCTTTTGGCGCTTCGGGTAATGACCTTCTGGTGAGAAGAAGCGCCGGAAGAAACTCACCAGTTTCTCTTTTTATCCTTTAATATACATGAGATTTTATTAATACCTTACATTAACTTAAAAACTACATTTATAGAGATGTAAAGGGTCTCTCTATACGTCCAAACAAGACAAATAAAAAATGGAAAATAAATTGATACTAAAATTAATGGAGATGTAAAGAGTCTCCGTTGTCAAAATATTATGTTTGGAGGTGTAAAGGATCTCCAAACGTCAAAATACAAATTGAGAATTTATAGATTTATAAGCTATTCTAATGATTCCAGGTGTCATGCCACTGGCAAGGCAAGCACCTGATCACCGTCTCTCTATCCGGGGACATCAGCTACCTGGACCCGGAGAACCCGGACAAGCCCCTCCGGGTGCTGACCGGCCACAACAAGCCGATCACCTGTCTGGCGTTGCACCCGGACAAACACACCGTGTACACAGCTAGTCACGACGGAAATGTCACCGCATGGAACGTTGCCACTGGTGAGTCGTGTCGGAATAACACAACTGGCCTAATTTCGCTTGTATCGCGACATGACTACTGTCTATTTATTTTCTATTATTTTAATCGTCTTGCTTTGACGCTTAGAGACCTTTTACATCTCTAAAAATGTATTATTTTAAAAAGAGAAACTGGTTAGTTTCTTCCGGTGCTTCTTCTCACTTCTGGTCAATACCCAAAGCGCCAAAAGAAAAAAAAAATAGAATCAGATTTGTGAAAGAGTCCTTGAGACTCTCAGAAATAAATTATTTTATTTTATTTATTTTACACTATATTGAATGGAAAAGGGCAGAAAGTATTTGTCACAATTGTAGAGTTTGAACACAAAATAAAATAAAAATTTATATGAGTAACATTTAAGGAAACCGATCTAAATTCGGAAAGTTAGCTTTCCCAATCTTCCAACATACAGATTTTTAGCAATTGAGAAGAATCGATTATTCTGAAACCATACATTTTTCGAGCTTGTGTCATCGCTTGCATAATTGACTCTCAGATTAGGACTTATCTGTAAAAAAAATTACCAATATTAACAAATTTTGACTAATTTCCTGAGTTAGTGTTACGTATTTATTTAGACGCTAGTACTGAATAACTTCATATTGTTAGGAAAATAACTAACAAACTGATGTGTGACATTTCAGGTGAAGGTCAACACATCCAAGGTCAAGGTCACGGCAACCAGATCAACGGTATGCGAGCCGGCAAGGACGGTTGTCTGCTGACTTGCGGCATTGATGATTCGCTGCGGCGCGCCGTGCCCAAAGCCGAAGGTATGTTAAAGTCAAGGTCGCGATAGCCAAATCAATGGCATGCGAACCGGCAAGGACGGCTCTATGCTGACTAGTGGTATTGATGATTCTCTGAGGCGCGCCGTGCCTAAAGCTGAAGGTGCCTATGTCGATTACACGGTCAAGGTCACATGAATTGGATTAGGGGCATGACATCCAGGTTACTAAAAATTAAAATAAAACTTGACGTAATATCTGGATGGCCTGTGGCGACACTGCCACCTAGCGACAGTCGTAAAAAAGGACGACAGTAACAGCAATACGATAGGTGGCGCTTACATTAACGCCCATACAAACGGCACCATTCCCATAGTGTCCTGCATCGCACTGTAATAGTGTTTATAATGGTACGGATACAACAATAGCAATAACGTGAAGATCCGTGTTGGCGTCTCTTTCTCCGACATACAAAGAGAACGAAACACCAATACGAATATTCGCGTTATCGCGATGCGTGTAGGTAGCCGTACCATTACGCTAACACTATACAGAATGATTCAGGAGACGTGAGCAAAACTAACCCTTCGGATTCAGTAAATGTTGATGGATGTTCACTATCGTATTTAAGCGAAAAATCCACAATTTTTTTCCTTTCTTTTAACTTTTATTAAGTACAAAATTTAATTATCTACAATCATGGTCACTATAAAAGTAAGATAACATTTCTTTAACTATTATGATAGCACTTTGACTATGAAGAAAGTAAATTGTCATTGTAATTTTGGAAATGTCAACGTTTACAAACATTCATAGGTAAAGCGAAGAGCATCGGTACATGACGGAAGTATTTTAATGTAGATTGACCATGAATGTCGTAAATAATTTTAAACTTTTTGTGTTCAACTCAGAAAAAAAATTAATGTTAATCTAACTACTATACTGATACGAAACAATACCTTATAATATTGTCTTCGGTTTCCGCGATTATCACTCATAGTAATAAAACAACTTAAAATGTAGTAATATACGCGATTTAATCCGTTTAAATTGTTTTTTCTACTCGTCGACTTTAATCTTTCTATTAGGATCCCATAGACTAAACTATAAATGCTAACTTTTCAATGTTATTTAGTCTATGACACTCTCTACTCAACTATAATATTTATTATAATATGCTTTAGACAACTATAATAATTATGAAAATAGAACTTTCAAATTAAAAAAAGTGTATCCTTGTGTAAAAACCTCCTTTTAATGCAAATTCGATGATTAAATGCGTTTCAGAACGTAACACCTGTCAAATTTGCCTCTACTTAAACACGCTCCTGCCACGCGATTGGTGCAATTAGTCCTGTAATGAGCCAATCACAAACCGCTTTACAACCAATGCTCCCGCTCAATTGTTTTCGGCCTTTAAATAAAACTTTGAATGAATAGTTTTAGTGGAAGTACGGTGATTGTGATAGTTTATTTGTTTGCTTGATGTTGTTTTAGTTGACTCATAGAAAAAGTATTGTATACAATAGTTACATAATTAGCTCTTAAAGTTCTCGTACCTTATATAGGCCACTCGGCAAGCCTCGTGGCCTAAACACGGTACTCGACTTTAAGAGCCTTCATTATGTTACGATTGTATAAAATACTATTATTACAATACCTTATAATTTACTGAATCTCCCTGTATTATACTTCCAACTAACTTCCTTCGAACTTAGGTCCCCAGGCATAACACTCACCTGGAGAGAGAGATCTCCATTGTCCTCTTTTCCGCAGACCCTTTAATGATAATATGTTGTTTGTAGGTGAAGTGCCAACATACACGGACAGTGCGGTGCCGCTGGGCTCGCAGCCGCGCGGAATGGACCACATCTTAGAAGATGACATCACCATCATCGCCACTGTTAAAGAGGTACGTTATTCAGGATCGGAAGGGTCTCTTTTTATCCGACTGCGGCAACGCCCAAAGCCTGTGTGTATGTATGTATTATATATGTATGTATGTTTGAATGCATGTATGTTCGTTCCTATGTCCGCTCGTAACTACTCAACGGTACACCCGATTTTGATAATTGATACCTGATTAGATTCGTCTTGATAGCGCGAGTGTCACTGGGTGTCTCGGGTTTTATGCACTTTTAAAGTGCACCGCGGTCGGGTTTTTTTTAAGTAAAAATGTCGTTATTAAACGATTTTTTCAGTCCCGCAAATCACGCGGGATCCCGCAAAAATCATGCGGGAGCCGGTGTTTGCGAGTTTGCATCTAGTCTAAGGCCTCCCAAGTTTTCTTATTTGACTTAATATTAATTTATGTCAGCCTAGGCCGTAAGTGGTATTTTCCTTCCACTAATTGGGAAGGAAATCCCTTTTCCTGGCCAAGGGACGACGTAAAATTATGCAGACACGTACCGTACTAAAGAAGTACAAAAGGTAATAAAGAAAGCACATTTATTCGGCTCGCCTGTGGCTTGGGCTACAAACACTTGCAATCTGGATAATTCTTCATTATACCACCTTGAGTGCGTAATGTCAAAGTATAAAGACAGACAAGTAGTCAAACTTCATAGTAGTTTAGGAGCGCGCGATACGTACTCAAGGTCGAACCGCAGCCACACACACACGCGCGCCAGTGTAGTGCGTTCGTTCACGGCGCGCACACACAAGCCGCGTGATGTACTTTTGTAGGAATAAAAATGACTGCAATGGGGATGTGGACTAATGTCGAATTTTACAAAATAATATAGTCACTTGGATTGGAAAATGCTAAATTATCATAACACAGAAGAAATAAACAAAAAATATATAATAATTATAAAGTAATGAGACCATAAAGTTTTAAAAAAATTGGATTCTTTTTATCGTCTTAAAGAAAAATTTAAGTTAATTTCGGAATGAATAACAGTGAAAAATAAATGTATTACAACTATGTGCTTAAAGGCACTTTTTCGTGCTCAAAATGGCAAAATGCATTTTTTTTTCATACAGACTTAGTACAGCGACGACAAGGAATGACGTCACAGGGTGCGTCCGTTTTGTATGGGCCGTTTTCAACGCTCGGTGTGGTCGGCTACTTTTGATTGCAATTTGTGGCTGTTATAGTAATCCAAGTGTAGTAGTTATAGGTATATATTTGTTCCTCATAAATAGAATCGATTTACATCAGAAACATAATTTAGGACACGCGCCTATTATACTGTGGTAATGTACTGTTGTGTTTCCAGCTGGCGGTGATAATCGGGGGTAGCAAGCAGTCGACGCTGCCACTCGACTATGAGCCCACCTGCGTCGCCATCGACCCCAAGAGTCGGCACGTCGCCGTCGGAGGCAAGTGCACTTCCACAGATTATCATGAACAAACTCGGCTACTAATCTCAAATGATGTTAAAAACTACCAATTGGGTACTTGACTGTAACTGAAATTCGTAAAAAAATTGTAAGATCCTGTTAAAATAAGCAAGATAAGTTTTGAGTTTGATAACGTTTAACTTTTTTTTGTGAGCCTGCAAAGTTGGGTGGGAAAGTCCATTTTAAATTATAAAAATATTAAAAACGATTAGGACCATTAAGTAACCCATAAAATGTATGATAACTTCTGTTATGAAACCGTTACGATAAACGCAAGTTTTAACATAGTTGTAGAACAAAGTTCTTGATTCCCCCGAACAACGTATGTCTCGTGACGTCACGATACGATGGGCTTTAGTATGGGGCGTCTCGGCACGTTTTTGGGAAACTCTAAAAATGTGATTTTATCATTGTAGAATCTCGGTGAGTTTTTTATAATAATGAAGTGGTCTTTCACAAATATTTCTATTATTGAGAGGTCTCTCTATAACATATGAGAGAAAAAAAATGTCAAATAGCCTATTGCCAGGTAACTCTGAGATGGCAAGACTGGTCAAAATAGGAATGATGAAAAAAAAATTCTACACGTATTTTTTCTTTTGTTTAGCAAACAAAAAATTACGACGTTACAGTGCTTTGAAGTTTGGCGTGACGTCACGCCATGGTACATTTTTTATCTAGAAGTGACGTCACAATCCCCCAGTCCGGAACTTTGATGGTCTTTATCTTTATTATTTTTTTTATTAATTTGATGATGCAAAAATATGTCGCACTGTTAGAATGAAAGCGACCTAATTCAAAAAATTAACAATTTAATATCAATCGTAAAAAGACTTAAAACTCCATTGTAATTTTTTTTTGAATTAGGTCGTTTTAATTCTACCGGTGCGACGCGTCCAATATTTTTCGATCATCTAACTGACGGATTAAATATAATTATATTCTCTTAAACCCAAGCATCACCCTTATTATCAAAAAATGAACTGTTTCAGGAGCGGACAACAAAGTGCACCTATACACTCTCGACGTGCGCACATTGACTCCTGGGGTAGTGTTGGAACACCTGGGCCCCGTTACTGACGTGCGCTTCAGTCCTGACTCTTCCTACCTGGTCGCCAGTGACGCCAACAGGAAGGTCATCCTCTACGCCACGGAGGAATACAAGGTATGTCACTGTCATGTCCAGTTGTTTACAATTCAATTCAATGGGTATGTTGACTAATGTTGAATTTTACAACATAATATAGTCACATGGATTGGAAAATACTAAATTATCATAACACAGAAGAAATAAACATAAAAAATCTATATTTTTTTATCGTCTTTAAGAAAAATTAAAGTCAATTTCGGAATGCTTAAATAACACTGAAAAAATAAATGTATGTACTTAAACGCACTTTTTCGTGCTCAAAATGGCAAATTGCAATTTTTTTCATACAGACTTAGTACAGCGAGGACAAGAGATGACGTCACAGGGTGCGTCCGTTTTGTATGGGCCGTTTTCAACGCTCGGTGCGGTCCGCTACTTTTAATTGCAATTTGTGGCTGTTATAGTAATCCAACTGTAGTAGTTATAGGTATATATTTGTTCCTCATAAATAGTAGAATCCATTTATATCAGAAACAAATTTTAGGACACAAGCCTATTATATGGTTAGGTTAGGATGACCGAATGACTTCCGTGAGAAACGTTGGCACGCTTTCTGTATCGATTGACTACCGGTAATCCTACGAGTAATCCGGTCGTGGATCCGTCATGAGAAAGTCGACTCCTAGTTTGTTTTCGCGAATCGGCAAGCTCAAAAAACCCACTGTTCGTGCGTGGGATTGGCCACTATCCAAAATTTCGACACAAAATAACGTCTTTCTCACTTACATGTGTGTTTTTTTCTCAGTTGGCGCACAACAAGGAATGGGGCTTCCACACGGCGCGCGTCAACTGCGTGGCGTTCAGCCCCGACTCCCGCCGCGTGGCGTCCGGCTCGCTCGACACCAACATCATCGTGTGGAGCCTCGACCAACCCGGGAAACACATCATCCTCAAGAGTAAGTGTCAACACTTAACTAACAAGGAAATGTACCCAATTGTCCGGCTCCGATTTGATTTATTACCCGACTGCGGCGAAGCCCAAAGGAGGGTAATGTGTTTGACCTGTATGTATGTATGTATGTATGTATGTATGTCCGTTCCTGTGTCCGCTCGTAACTACTCAACGGCACAACCGATTTTGATAAATGATACATCATTGGATTCGTCTTATATGAAGTTCGTTAAAATAAACAAAATGGCCGATTTTATGCACTTTTAAAGTGCACCGCGGTCGGTTTTTTTTTAGTAAAAATATTTAGTTATTTTGATATATGTTAGAGAGTAGTCTAAAATAACAGACACATATTTTTTTTAGCTGCCCAATCTCAACCCGTTTAAGACAAACTTAGCTCCAAAGTACTGAAAAGTGACTAAACCCTCCAACTTCCACAGAAAAAAAAATTAAGCAAGTCGTTGGTTAATTACTGGTTTGATATTATTTATGAAAACATGAAAAAATAATAAGCACGTGTTTCGTTATATAGGCTCAAAGTCATATTTTCCTATAAAAAAACACCCTCAAAGGGTTGAAACTTTGCGGACAGTTGAGTACCTTTCCTTGTAAGTAACTAGTTTAATGTAGTCACAAATAGATATTGTTTTTGGTTATAAATCTTTATAAGTTTTCTTATTGCTGAATTAATCAATGAATATTTAGTCTGAAAAAATTACCGTACGAAGCAAATAGTATTTATTAATTTGTTTTGCTTTACCGGATCCGGATTGAAAATTAGTCCGGTTTGCAATTCTAAATTTCAAATCGATAGCAGCAGTGGTTCCTGAGATATCTGACTGTAACAGACGGGCAGACAGACAGACAGAGTCGCACCATAAAGGTCCCTTTTTTATCTAATTGGTACGGAACCCTAAAAATTAACGTTGATACGGAACTCGCCTTTGAGCGCCTGTCTCGCTGTCCGATTTTAACATTTTAATGCATATATTATAGATACAATTAATCAAAGTACATAGAAAAATTAAATGGCACTCACCTGTGTCCAGGCCGGGAATCGAACCCGGTACCTCTGGATTTCCGGCCCAGCGACTAAATATGTAACAAAAAATGTGGTGTAATTTACCCGCATTGAAAACTAATAAAGGAACATCGTGTTTCTTTCATATAAAAGTATTGTAATGCATGTTTACTAGAGATGGGCCGACTAAGGATTTTGCCGACTAGCTAGTCGGCCGACTAATCGGTTCTCAATTTGCCGATTAATCGGCCGACTAGTCGGCATTGCCGATCATAGTTATTAGCTATGTTCGGGTACAATCGAAAACTAACTCTATTCACCAAGTGTGACGTGCTACAAAAGTTTAATTGTTACACCTTTAAAAAGCTTAATTGGGTTGATTATTTTTTTTGCATATGAGTAAAGTACGTAAAAATATAAAATAATTAAGAAAAATATGGTTTAATTTCTTCTGTGTCCTATATTCTCCGCTAGGCAATAGTGCCGAATATACGGCATTTTTTGCCGACTAGTCGCCGACTAATCGGCCGACTACAAATGATGCCGAATAGTCGGCCCATCTCTAATGTTTACCAATGTGTTTACAGACGCGCACCCACAGAGCCAGATCACGGGCGTGGTGTGGCTGGACGACGAGACCCTCGTCTCCGTGGGACAAGACGCCAACACTCGCGTCTGGACCGTGCCCAAGGCCTAAACAGTAAACAGTTGGGGGGGACGTGTCACTATCCGACCGGACAATCTATCGAGTGTGTAAACGCCTTTATTTTTTACCAATTATTAAGTTATTTTGTTAATTTTTTGCTGCTGAGCACCCATACAACGTGCTCGTGAGGAATCCAATCGTACATTACACAACTAGGGTGGCAATACAAAGAAAGCCCGAGATCGCAGATGTTTGCGGCCCGAGCTGCAAGCGAGGGACGTAAATATGCGATCGAGGGCTTTCTTTATTACCTCCCGTGTTGTGTACCTACATCATTTTATGTCTACACTTTATGGCCAGGTGTGGCGTAAAAGATTTTAACCACGTATTCTTGAGGTCATTAGGAGTAAAAAATGTTATATAACATGATGTCAAAATCGGCAAAAAAAAAAACCACGAAATCTACAAAAACCAATAAAAATATCATCGTAAAAAGAAAAAACTTTTTGTTTGCTGATTTTGACATTATGTTATATAATATTTTTTACTCCTAATGACCTCAGAAAGCGTGGTTAAAATCTTTTGGATGCCTCACGAGACACTGTATATTGAATGTATAGGGTGTGAATGTAAGTTTTTTTGCGTTTGGCCTCGGAAGGTTTGAAAGAGGTGTTAAAATCAGGATTTCTATTTTGTCCTACGGAGAAATAAAGGGGTGTCACCCAAAAAAAAACTGCCAGATGGTCATCGTAGTAATTATTATATTTTGAATTCTAGAGATACCCTCTAGAATTCAAAATAGGCAACTTTGTCTGCTAATTGACCGACAAACGACGTTCACTTGCTTACAGAATCGCACTTTCTACGGTTAAGATTTTTCTTGGAATCATCACCGTTGTAAAAAGCTGATGTTGAAATTTTATAATTGTAAAGATGACTATCCTATTGTCACTTTTTTGAGTACCTTGTCCACTCTGTTATTGACTATGTCTGAATTCGTCGTTTTAATAGTGCATGTGTGAGATTATACATATTACTAAGTTTGTCCTGTCGCTAAGCGAAGGACATGTGCACTTCCATCCTTTTTTATACTCTTGATAAAAATTGTTAGTATGGAGGAAGCGTCAAATTATAAAAATATGGAAATATTCAAAACTTAAGTTTAAACAAATAACTTAAATAAAATATAACCCCGACTAAAAAAATCTCCGACTGTTATTTCAAATTAGATATCTTATGAACGGCTAAACCGATTTTGACCAAATATGTCTAAGAGCCATCGCTAGAAAGCCGGCTTACAAATAAGAAAACCACATCCAAATTGGTTCAATCGTTTAAGAACTACGGTGCCACAGACAGACACACAGCGATCAAATACACACTCCTCTTTTTGCGTCGGGGATTAAAAATGCAATTTCTTAAAAACTTACCTGTTGTCATAAAAAAAGTAGTAAATGTATGTAAGTACCTAAATTGACTTATTTAATTGAAGGTCTCTGTTAACAGAAATAATAAAATATTACACCATCATTGTCTCCCCAAAACAACGACAACGTACCCCAGATTTTCTACCTAATATTACGAACTAACATATTTATTTTGCTTACTTTAAGTTGTAAACTTAATCAAATGCTCAGTTATATAACATAATTTATTTTTATTAACTGCGTTACGTATTTAATGGGACTGGCTATTAATATGCATTGATCTCAAAGATTAATAAACATGTTATTAGTTTAAATTTGTTTGTTCAATAATGTCATCATAATTTTTACTCTGTGTCAATTGTGTTAACTTATTCTATCACCTTGCAAAGTCAACTTAAGCAATGTGAGGTTGAAATCTACCGATAGGTGGCGTTGATAATGTTGACGTTACTTTGATGTAACTATCCGAACATTTTTTACGACGAACATTTTTTGTTTAACAAAATTATACGCATTTTAAATCACCCTGGGCATTTATTAACAGTCAGTCCTGTATATTATTTATAACTAGATCTAAGAGATCGCCAACCGTTACTAACTTAGTGTGGACTGCATTTATACCAGTTTTCCTATGAATTGTGAACAAAATATACTTGTGTCTAAACAGTATTTTTATACTAATTTCTAAAATATTTTTCTCGATTTTTTACGTGATTTCTACTGAAGTATGTAACTAGGATAAGTAATAAATTGTATACACTTGTATAGTCTTTGTTTCAATAATGTGTCTTTGCGTTACCTTAGGGTGCGTTCACACTGAACCGGAGCTGAGCGGAGTGTAGCGGACTAGACCATGAGTTGACCAATCACACTGTTTCCAGTGACCCATAGTAGAGATTTCGGGCTCTGTGATTGGTTAACTCACAGTGCGTTGGTCAACTCACGCGGAGCTGGGTCAGTGGAAAGCCACCCTTGGGGTGTTACTACAATAAGGTCGATCTACGATTGAACTACTTCTATCGATTGGTGTGGTAACGCCCAAAATATCCCTTTTCCTTCTTCTATCTAGTATGGGTTAATTCCTAAGGACAACAGTTTTTCAAGAGCAAAGTTAAGTTTGTCCCACTATACAGTTTATCTTGAATTATCCACGTATCTACTGACGAGTTTGAACGGAACCCTCGGTGCGCGAGTCCGACTCGCACTTGCCCAGTTTTTTCGTCTTCAGTGAGATACTGCTTTTTCGGGTTGGACAGCGTTCGCAATGTTGGTTAGTAGTGATCATCAACAACCTGAAGGGTAGTACGCTCCTATATTTTGTCAACACGATATATCGATACCTTCAGACTCAAAGGGCGTAAGCGCCATTAGAACCTACGGCGTTTACGTCCTTTGAGTCTTAAGGTATCGATATGTTCAATTAACATTAATGAGTAATTTTCAAAAAAATTGTACACAATTAAGGGATTTAATTAAAACAAAACTTAATTTATTCCTCTGTGTTACGAAAGTTACACATATAGTTTGTATGCCTAACTTTCGTAACACAGAGGAAGCGATCGTGATTTTGTTTTTATTAGGCCCTTAACTATGTACAATTTTTTTGAAAATGACTAATGGGAAACGATTCAACCCACTATAAAGTCTTCAATGAAATTTCAACTTTCGGTCTTAGCTTCAAGGTTGGAATTTTGTTGAAGCCTGTTTGTTGTGTCCTTAACTAACTACGTCCGTTTGTTCTAGTCCTTTGATGTTATTTTAATTATCTTTAATCCAGTGATACGTCGACTTCAGAAATACAACATGTATTCAAAATAAAATACGGATTTTAATTCTAGTATCTGATTCGTATTTGACCGATCACTTACTACGGGGAAGGTAGGTACGAAGAAAGGAGAAACAAAACATACATTTCTTATAAAAACGTTTATTACAAATATTGTCTTTTTAGTTGTCTTTTGTAATTATTGTACTAATTACAAGTAATTTAATTAAGTTATAAATATGACTAGAATGAAATATAAAAAAAAGAAAATTTATTTATACAATGACGATGCAATCAGATCCAGTAGTAGTTATTTTTTGGTAAGTTGTATTTTAAAATACCGGAGTGCTTTGACATTTCTGTGGGTCTAGCTAGTGAAAAGGGGTCCAGTACAAGTCATCAGTGGCGTGGAGTTCATAGAACCCGATTCCTACCGGCTTGCCTATTATCAGGCATTTGAGCACCTTATTCTACAGTTCTTAAGGAAAATATACGCCAAATGTGCACCGGCTTGTCCAAGAATATATTTTACGCCACACCACTGCAAGTCATATACCCGGTGGAACTGAACGAAGGAGTTTGCTTCAAATGTGGCATTGTTTAGCCTAAGTATATTATTTTCTCCAAATAGACGTATGTTAATATCTATGACCGTTTTCAAGTTATAGCTTGTATAAGTAAATACTACAAAGCCTCTGTAAAAATGACTTCAACTGAACCTGACGCAAACCATTTTTTATACATAGGTACTTGTTTGTATTTGAGCAACGGTGATTGTTATCATAGTAGACAAAAAACCATACCTGGGCGATTCTCCGAACGTTTTGACCGCGCGGTTTGACAATCATTATTGTCCGACGATTATTTACTATAACGAAAGGACAAATCGTGACAATTTTGATAAAACTAGACTTAATCTCGGGACTGTTTTTCAGTTTCATAAAAAGTTAACTCTAGGCATCGTTTTTTTGAACAATATTTACTGAGACAATAATGACGAAAATAAAACGCCGTAAAACGCTGAATATTGGCCCACCTGAGAAGCATAACAGTGTAAGTCCTATTGTTTTCCATATTTACTTACAGTGTTATGCTTTTCAGGCACGGAAATACGAAGGATAACAAAGTATGTATAGTCTTCAACCATAAAGTGATCCAGTAAATTTGAACAACCCGCAAAATATTACATTTTGTGTCTGAGAGCCTAATCTATCCAAGTCTAATACACCTGTTTAACAATAGGGAACGTGCGCGACGAAGGTGCTGCCAACTGGTACCGCCAATCTAAATCAAGTACCCTGTCATGCTGGGGCCATATTGACGGAAACGCCGTTAATTTATCGCGATGAAGGACGATTAACGTTAGTGTAGCTACTACTTACTATATTTGACAGTGACACTTAGATGTCTTAGATATTTTCATTGACATTGACCGCTTGACAGCACTCAATCGACAAAATTGAAAAAGACACTAAGCGGACAGTAAAGGAAACTTATCAGGCCTGAAAAAAATACTGGTTATAAAATTCAATGTCAAGTATATAAGTCCTGGCCACGCTGACGTTAATCGTCCATCATCGCGATATTAACAGCGTTTGCAGTTAATGTGGCCTTAGCATGATAGAGTCCAAGATTCGGATTGTCGGCACCAGTTGGCAGCACCTGCGTTGTACACGTTCCTTATTGTGTTTGGCCAGGTATCTGGTAGCTGGCCGTTTTGTCCTATTGCTAGATGTACAAACGATGCCAAGTGTTTACCGACAACCCATAGACTTTTAACAAGTAGCATTAAGTATAGCGTTTTTTTTTCTATGTACTTTGATTTCTTGTATATGAAGCATAAAAATGTGGTGTAATTTACCCGCATTAAAAACGAATAAAGAAACATAATGTTTCTTCATAAAGTAGCATTAAACTTGACATTTGTTTACAAAAGTACAGTTAGCAGTGTGTTCGATTGTACATCTAGCAATAATTGTACAATTTAAAAAGATGTCTAATAGTGCTGTTTATTTACAACTGTCACCATTTTGGAATACTTAACCCCAATTTTACAAGTCTAAACTAGTAATATTGGCCAAAAACAACAATAATATTTGTTTGTAAGTAATGTACCTAGTTACTTTAGACTCGTGAAATTGTTGCTTCGTGATACGGGCTACTGAAATGAGCAACTGGCAGTGGTTAACCTCATCGCTAGAAACAAGGACCTTAAAATAAATAGCCGGACGGAGCCTGGCTAACAAACTGAAGCATGTCAAGTCCGCCAGCTACCTATGTGTGCGTGCTGCTCGCAATAGGAAAAAAACTACTTGATGTGTGCGTGCGTATCGTAAGTACAAGCAGCCGGCTTACTAGAAATGGCTTCAGTTCTCTGTTGGCGAGGCTCCGTCCGGGGGCTATTCTTCAGAAATAGGTCTGCGGTCACCTCATTCATCTGGCCCTTTTTATACTAAATGTATGGAGACAGATAATTTAGTCGCAGACATATTTCTGAAGAATAGCCCCCGGCTATATATTTTAAGGTCCTTGGCTAGAAAAGTTTAAATGTTCACGTAGACTTCTGTGTTTGGTTCTCAGACACAAAATTATGTGTAAATGTTTTAAAAATGAAATGTGTCTCAACAATCCTGTTACAATGTCTTTTATTCAGTATGGTTTCGGTGGGTAGGTTAAATTGTTAAGTAAATTATTTTAATAACATTTAAAAAAGATTTGACTAGAGTTCCATTGATATATAAACATGAATATAAAAGTTTTTTAACCATATCATTCATTTATTTATAATGAACTTTCAAATTTTCTATTTACTCTCTAACCACAAAATTATAGAAAGTTAGTTGAAAAATTTACATGAAAGTTCATACATCACTTATTTCTAGGTAAACAATTGACTATTTAACTAGCAACTTATGATAATAAGAATAACAACTTCTAGGTAATTTATCGAATATATTGGCCACTTGGCCAAAATTCTTTTTTAGTCCCTAAAATGGAGATGAAAATTTAAAGACACTTACAAAATTGCAGATGTGTCGTAATATTTTTAGTGCAGTTTTACGTTAGTTCTCAACCAGGCCTCAATGTTAAATATGAATTTTCTCGATATTCTGGGCTCTTTATAACAAAAAGTCTCATTTATTATTCAAATTACAGGGTGCGTAGCAAAATTTCGAAAATTAAAATTCCTACACGTACGAAATTCCTAAAACCAGAACTTCGAATTTTGTACCATTTTGAATATTATAAATATTGATTTTCGAATTATTGTCATTAGATATTTTTTACAAAGAGATTCTAACTGTTGAACACGTGATCAATCGAATAGAAGTACCTACATTAGAACACGTGTCTTCATTAATTTAGTACGTTAGACGTTTAGATTTTCGAAATTTTGTTTTTAGAAATTACGTACGTACCTATTTTAATTTTAGAAATTTTGCAGCGTACCCAAATTACCACTTGACTGCGTTACCAGTCCCCACGTCGCCGCCTCCAACTTAGTGTCCACTGCGTTACCAAAAAAGTGTTTTTTTTTTTTATATTCATAGCCGACATCTTTCGATAAAAGTTATCATTCGGGTGAGCGTATGCTATTCTGAATCACAAAATAATATGTAGTTTGGAGATTACGAGTATTTAGTATACTACGAGTACGAGTAAGAAATTATGCGCTAAAATGTAAGACGTTTTTTTGGCATCAAAAAGAATTTTGACCAAAAGATGAAATTCCCCTTAGGTAGGTACTGATTTCCATTTAGACACAGAATTTTACTATTTCAGCCTACATAGGGCATACGAGATACGGCAGAGGCAAGTAATACCTTGGCCGCGATTTCGCTTTGCGCGTGACAGCATGATCTGTCACTTTCGCACCATATTGAATGGAAAGAGAATCTCTGTCGCGCACCAGTTATAGTAGCACAACTGGTGCGCGACAGAGATACTTACGTCTTACCTTGGCGTCGTGCGAACGTGAGAAATTATAGTGTCTGCTTTTCAATTCCTAGTGACTGGCGTATTTCCTAGTGACTGGCGCGTGTCGATACGTCACGTGGCTGTATCCGTCTATGAAGTGAGATTAGAGGGGGCGAGGGGTAATGCTGTGTCAACAGTGCCAGTCTCAGTTTGCCACGTCCCTCCTCGTGACCGGCGCGTGTCGATACGCAACGTGCTTGTGCAGCGTGTCACGCGAGCGCGACATATAGCTGCATCTATCTATGAAGTGAGAGTAGAGGGGGCGAGGGGAAATGCTGTGTCAACGGATGCCAGTCTTAGTTTGCCACGTATTTCCTTGTGACCGGCGCGTGTCGATACGGCACGTGCTTGCGCAGCGCGTCACGCGCGCGCGAGACGTGCCTGCAACTAACTATGAAGTGAAGTCATTTAAGGGGAGGGACAATGATGGTGTGTCAACAGATGCCAGTCTTAGTTCACCACGTCCTTGCTAGTGACGGGCGCGTGTCAATACGCCACGTGTTTCCGCAGCGCGTCACGCGAGCGCGAGACGTAGCTGCAACTAACTATGAAGAGAGAGTCATTTAAGGGGAGGGACAATGATGGTGTGTCAATAGATGCCAGTCTCAGTTCGCCACGTCCTTCTTCGTGACAGGCACGAGTCAATACACCACGTGCTTGCGCAGCGCTTCGCGTAACCGCGAGACGTGGCTGCGACTAACTATGAAGAGAGAGTTCTTTGAGGGGAGGGACAATTATGGTGCGTCAACAGATGCCAGTCTTAGTTCACCACGTCCTTGCTAGTGACGGACGCGTGTCGATACGCCACGTGCTTGCGCAGCGCGTCACGCGAGCGCGAGACGTGGCTGCAACTAACTATGAAGAGAGAGTCATTTAAGGGGAGGGACAATGATGGTGTGTCAATAGATGCCAGTCTCAGTTCGCCACGTCCTTCTTCGTGACAGGCACGAGTCAATACACCACGTGCTTGCGCAGCGCTTCGCGTAACCGCGAGACGTGGCTGCGACTAACTATGAAGAGAGAGTTCTTTGAGGGGAGGGACAATGATGGTGCGTCAACAGATGCCAGTCTTAGTTCACCACGTCCTTGCTAGTGACGGACGCGTGTCGATACGCCACGTGCTTGCGCAGCGCGTCACGCGAGCGCGAGACGTGGCTGCAACTAACTATGAAGAGAGAGTCATTTAAGGGGAGGGACAATGATGGTGTGTCAATAGATGCCAGTCTCAGTTCGCCACGTCCTTCTTCGTGACAGGCACGAGTCAATACACCACGTGCTTGCGCAGCGCTTCGCGTAACCGCGAGACGTGGCTGCGACTAACTATGAAGAGAGAGTTCTTTGAGGGGAGGGACAATGATGGTGCGTCAACAGATGCCAGTCTTAGTTCACCACGTCCTTGCTAGTGACGGACGCGTGTCGATACGCCACGTGCTTGCGCAGCGCGTCACGCGAGCGCGAGACGTGGCTGCAACTAACTATGAAGAGAGAGTAATTTAAGGGGAGGGACAATGATGGTGAGTCAACAGATGCCAGTCTCAGTTGGCCACGTCCTTCCTCGTGACGGGCGCGTGTCGATACGCGACGTGTTTGCGCAGCGCGTCCCTGGAGCGCGAGACGTGGCTGCAGGCGCGGCACGCGTGGCGGCGGCCGGTGTGCGTCTCCATGTGCACGCGCAGGTTGTACTGGTTGCTGAGCCGCTTGTTGCAGATCGTGCACACTGAACTGTTGATGCGCCATTTTCTGTCGAACGGCTCCGTTGGGTCTGGAAATCGAGTTGTGTAGTTTATTGACCGGGCGATCGGGACCGAGTCGACAAGAGTCGAAAAAAGAAATAGGTACGATGATTTGTCCAAGTTGCATGTAGGGCTGCCATCTCCAAAATTTGACACCTAGGACAAAAAGCGTAAATCCCCGGATTTTGGAGCATGATTTGTCCAAAATTTCCAAATTTCCAAACATATATTGCAGTGCTTTTCAATTTACATATGTATGAATATTTTCAGTTCAATCGGAAACGGGAAAATTGAACAAATTGAACCTGCAAGATTTGATTACAGACAGGACAGACAACGGGAGAGCTCAAACTGGGCTTGTAGAAAAAAACACGAATTGCTATAAAAATAACTTTGAAATATTTTAATCCTTTAATAAAATGTTTCGCGAGCTTTCCGGTGCCCCACTATTCATTCGGAATCTACAAAAAATATTACAAAAACACGTACTCCATCAGCGTCATATTCACTTCCGTGAAATAGGATTTTCTCTTGACAAATGAATAAACATAGAGTACTTACAACAGAAATACATTTTCGCGGCTGTTGTTAGTATCATAACTTTATTTACTTACTTGTGAATGACCCAGTTATGACAGCAGCCCGGGAGGGAATTTCATATTTTTCCCGGAAAAGGCCACAAATAAAATACTTCCTTGAATGACACTGCTCAGTAGCAATAGCAAATTATAAAGACAGTAGTCATTCTTCGGTCGTTTAGGAGCGCGCAATATCTATTCGAGGTCGAGGCGCAGTAAGTGCTATCCGTACTGGCGCATTCTTACGCATTCGTAAGACTTTGCTTGTAGTGCGCTCATTCACGGCGCGCACACATACACGCCGCGCGATGTATCTTTTGTAAGAAGAATTAAAAAAAAAGTATAAGATTTTTTTTCTGTCCCATGGCCGGATTAGCGGTTTTTAACACTATTGCAAATTTCAAGTCGATAGCATCAGTAGATCCTGAGATATCTTGCTGTGACAGACGGACACACAGACACAGAGTCGCACCATAAGGGTTCCTTTTTTACCATTTCGGTACGGAACCCTAAAAATTACTGCTATTATACTGTGTCAGTCAGTAGACTGCCGTCTCTGCAGACTTGCACTTTAGTTTAGGCAAAGGTCCTAAAATGATGACCAGGGCTAGACGGTTGAAAGCTTAGCTATTAAACTAAATATAACTAATGGCGTCAAGGGACCTGCAACAGGACTCCTAAAAGTCCTAATCTTGTGCGTACTTTATAGGTAGATACTGTACAATCTGACCCAACTTGCTCAGTCTGTCCTTCCCGCTTAGCGTTGCCAGGCGTCCGGATAAAGCCGGACATATTTAAGCTTGTTGATTGCGTGTCCGGCCAAAATAAACGGTGTTTTTTTCGTACCTATTAATTCTCAGACACAAGATGCTCAATAATATAGGGTGTCCGGCCTTTTTACCCATATGTCCGGCCAAACTGGCTGGTCTGTCCGGCTATTAGGTTTAGCGACCTGGGAACCCTACCCGCTCCGAATCATGCCGCTCATATGCCGCTCATTTATGTCACGGTCGAGGTAGGAAAACGTCCTAAAACTATTGATGACCAGGGCTACATGGCTGAAAGGTTCTTACCTATTAAACTAGGCATAACCGGTGGCGTCACGGGACCTGCAACAGGACTTCCAATCTTGTGCGTGCTGTATAGATTCTGCACAATCTGATCCAATTTGCTGAGTCTGTCCTTTTCGCTCCGTATCACGTCGTTCATTCCGTAGTCTTTCTCGGTGGGGAGGTCGTCGAATATCTTGGATGTGTCGCTGAAGTCGTCTGGTCTGGGCTCGAAGGTCGGGGAGGGCTCTGGTCGGTCGGGCTCTTGGCGTTCTGGCTCCGTCGTTTGAGGTGTTGGATTCTGGAATTACAATACGATTTTGTACACCAAATTATTTTTAGAATGATAATAATAAAGAACCGTAATTAGTCCAGAAGCCAGGGGAGTGCGTCACTCTCATTCGATCGGGTCGCGCGCGTTGACATGCCTTTTTATAAAAGTTAATGGTAGCATGTTCTTATAAGTAACAGCTTTTAAGGTTAATTTTTACCCGTCTGCGGCGAAGCCCAAAGGAGGGTTATTGTGTTTGACCTGTATGTATGTAAGTAAGTATATATGTATGTCCTATGTCCGCTCGTAACTGCTCCCCGTCGAATCCGATTTTGATAAACGATACATAATTAGATTCGTCTTGATGGCGCGAGTGTCACTGGGTATGAAGTTCGTTAAAATAAACAAAATGGCGGATTTTATGCACTTTTAAAGTGCACCGTGGTCGGGTTTTTTTTAGTAAAAATATTTAGTTATTATATGATAGAGTAGTACGAGATTGAGACATCTGCATATAAGTGGGAGGATACAAGGCCAGATTTTTTATATTTCACCCCCTAAGGGGGATGATAAGCATATAAGCAAAATCTTATGGGTTACTGTATGACTATAGTAAACGTCTCCAAAATAGTATACTCAAATGATGTAGGTATAAATAAATTACGCGGCGTGCTCGCTGTCACCGCAAAAAGCACGGGTGATGGATGGCTGCCGAGATAAAGAGGAGAATATAAAGAGTTTTTAGATTTACGAGACGTCACCGCCTTTGGTAGATAAGTTGACTTTATTAAGAATTGTATTAGCTTTTGCCTGCGGCTTTATCTGTGTATAATTAGAGTTTTATATTAATTACTTGAGAAGTTACGGATACAAACTTCCACTCCCCTTTTCACCAGTGCCGGATTAAGGCAATCCTGCGGGTCTCGCCCTTCTATCCAAATATTTTTGGTGCCGTTTCTGATACCCCCTAAGTCGGTGAGGGCGGACATATTGTACCTCAGCTTCGTTGCCTCACAACTTTTATGTTTAAGCTCCAATTGTGTTTATAGTCAGACTTACAGTGTCCGCGTCGGTGAGGCCGGACACTTTGAGGGTCTGCGCGAGTCTCAGCAGCGAAGGCAGCACCTCCTTGGACGCCGTCACCTCCCCCGTGTACATGAACGTGAGTAACAACCTCAGCTCCGTCGCCTCACAGCTGAGTACCACCACTAGAGTGTTTTCAGCCTCCACTTCCTGTAAAAGATACATATTTATTGTCATGACAACTTAGGGTTAGCTGGAAGAAAACTCTTAAAGGGATAATATGCGCTATTTATAATTCTTATGTTACAAATAAATATATTGTCTTTTGGAAGTCAGTGTATCATTTTTGGACCCTTCGACAGATAATAAGTTCGCCTTTGATATAACCATGGATTTTACTACTGTTCCTGTATGATTTCATGTGCAAGAAAGTGTTTACACATGTTTTAATAGGTACTTTTCTAGATACAAAATTATGTAGGTACCTATATGTAGGCCTTCAATTCTTTGATACATTAAACTCTGGAAAATAATTTCGTTTCAGAGCAGCCAGCCCTCTTCTGAACAAAGTGTTAACAAAGTAAATGAGAATTAAATTACCTTCGATAGGTACGTAATTTTACCATTACCATGTATATTGATTAAACCACCACGTAATTGTTTTAATTATGTAAGTGCCTCCTGTAATGTGTTTTTCTGGTGTGCAATAAAGTATATTTATGCCACACCTGGCCATAAAGTGGCATTTTCCGTGGTCAACTGTAGACATAAAATGAGGTACACAACACGGGAGGTAATAAAGAAAGCCCTCGATCGCATATTTACGTCCTTCGCTGGCAGCTCGGGCCGCAAACTTCTGCGATCTCGGCCTTTCTTTGTATTACCACCCTAGTTGTGTAATGTACTATTGTATTGTATTGTCAGTCACCGCCACGGAAGAAGACAACACTTAAATTCAAAATGTACTGTGAGTTTTGACATATGCCAGTGACTGTGCCAAAAGATATGTGTGTTTTGATTAAATTTGCAAACTTGTATTCAACGACTTTCTCGTACCGACGCTGCTTAAATCGTCTGTCAAGACGCAAAGGCCCTATGATGATTCAACGACTAACACAACATGTCACAATATTACACCGGTGAATAAATAATACAGTTAAGCTGTCATAGGCTGTCGCAGAGGCCGCCGTAGAAAATTTAAAATATTTTTAGTTCAGACTATGGCAAAAGCATTTTACCGTATGATGCTTTGTGGAGGGATTGTGGTGATGATTGTGTATCAGAAGGACGGTAAATAACAGAGAGATATGCGAACTTAAAATGATAAACAAAGCGGCTTGAAAGCCTAAAGAGGGAAAGTCCTGTACAGATGTATAGATAGATAATTTAATTTCGTTAAAAAATATTCAGATCGCACCATCGCAGGAGTCCCATAACCTCGAGCGGCCAACTGTACAGTACTTTGTACAAAGTGAAATTTAATATTAACGCCAAGACTAAAAAAATAGGAGTTAAATCCTCCATGTACAACACGATGCCTCGTGGGCAGTTTGGACGTGAAAATATAATGGCAATTATATTGCACGTTTTTCTCGGGCGGTACGAGGATAAATATGAAATCTGAGGCTTTCTTTATTGCTGCCCGTGGTGTGTTCACAATCTCATGTTTTCCCCTTCTTTCTCCCTTTCCAGGAAATGTGATTTTACCGCTTATCGGACAGATAATAAAAGCCACGGCTAAATAAAAAACTTTTCAATTTACTTTACACTGACCTTGAAAAGCTGTGCGAAGTATTGACTGCATGACGCCAACACCAGTCTATGAGCCTTCAGAGAAGTCCCGCTCGCGTTCAAGGTCACGTCCGTCAGGGCTCCGGTACTCAGCATGCGCCCTAGGGCTCCAATCACACTGCTCTGTTTCAAAGAGACGATAAGAATAACAGATTAACAGCTTTTGTTTTTGATGAGGAAATATTAAGCGTAAGTAGCTTATTTGCGGTGTTACTATAAAGCTTAACACAGTGGTGGACTAAGTGAAACTTCGAGGCCGAGGCGGCGTAAGTATAGGAATCCCACACCACTTTTTTTCGACGTGGCATTCGGGCTGACGCAGCTTGAGAGGCTAAGACGACGGTGGTCCCCCTAGGCTGGAGACCTGGAGGGGGCCGCCCCTTCCTCCCCACGCTTAGTTCACCACTGGCTTAACACGTTCACTGTCCACACACAAAACTATTGGAGAATGTCACAAGTCTCAACTGTGCAATCAGTATGGGGAAGTGACCTTATAGTGGAAGCACGGACTCCTGAAAAAATCCTTCATGAACCCACATTGGGGGCACTGGGACAGGGAACTTGTTAAAGGAATGGAGGCTAACCATCAGTAGCGTGGCGTCTAAGGGTCATTATTTGAGCGTTTCACCCGCCTCACTTTCGTGGACACATTATTGTCGAGATTCCGGCTGATTTTAATGTAATTTCAAGGTATTTGTTAGTAGTCCCGGATATGTACCAAATAGCTCGATATGAGACTAAAATCTGAGGGAACTTCGACAATAATGTGTCCACGAAAGTGAGGCGGGTGAAACGCTCAAATAATGACCCCTAAAGAACTCGATTACTACCGGCTTGCCTAATATTAGGCATTTGAGCAGCTTATTCTACAGCTCTTTAGGAAAATGTACACTAAATAAATGTGAATCGGCTTGCCCAAGGATATTTTTTACGCCACGCCACTGCTAACCATTTTAAATCTCATTCTTAGGGCGCCGCTTTGGTGGTAAAAGGGTAACCCTCATTCCGGTATTAAATGAAACGGATAAAATGATAAATGTACACCGTGTGTATTCCTGAAATTCATGTAACCGTCGTCGAACATAGTTGAAGTCATTGGTTAAAATTTAAAAAGTATTTCTTTATCAATAGCACTTAATGGTACAAAATACACATAAAATTGTGTTGATATCAAGCTGGCTTAAAGCATCTAGATCTGATGGGAACATTGAGGGCTAACAGATATATAGCTCATATATTTTTTCCGTGCTTAATTTATATTTTAAAACCAGTCACCGTAACATCCATAGGCTGCTTCCACATGTAATAGTACATTACACAACTAGGGTGGTAAAATAAAGAAAGGCCGAGAACGCAGATGTTTGCGGCCCGAGCTGCAACCGAGGGACGTAAATAAGCGCTCGAGGGCTTTCTTTATTACCTCCCGTGTTGTGTACATCATTTTATATCGACACTTGGCTAGAAAGCGGCTTTTTCCGTACGCGCAGCGTGCGGAAAAAGTCACTATATAGCCAGGTGTAGCATAAAATGTTTTTTTTTTCTAAAAACTATCTATATCGCTAACCTTTATGCCGGTAGCAAAAAATCTAGTAGCCCTCATTGTATAAACATTGAAAATATTACTATAGGCTAGTTATTATTAAAATTATTATTTAAATAAAATTGTTTACTAACCAATATAAATCGTGTAACCTACTAACAAAACTATGGATTTAAAAAAAATCTGAAATAAACATTATTCATTCATTCAATCATTCATTCATTGTATAAACGAAAATCTACAAATGAAAGCTACACTAAAGTAAGGTCAATGTAGCTACGGCTAAACTATCATTCTAACAAACTTCTAATTTCGTCAGTTAGTGTGAAAAGTTTCGCTCCTGTGCCAGTCGAGTCATCAAGTGCTTACTGTTGTTTGTTTGGCCGCAAAAACCGCTGTACGGAATTGCTCCACCAGACGGAATTCGCCACAGTGACCTTACTATTAAATACTACTTATGGCAGGTAAGATAAGAAATTGAAGCCGATTTTTTATACGAGCAAACTGACAGTTGACATATTTACGAGTAGTGTTGAGAAAAGGCTAGCCTTGGAGGATTTGATAGCGGTTGGTCCACCATGCGATTCGTCCAAATGGAATTGACTGTCTTGTTTCGTCCAATACGCAGTATGTCCAACACGCTTTTCGTCCAAAACGCGTTTCGTCCAACACGCGTTTCGTCCAACACGCGTTTCGTCCAACACGCTTATCGTCCAATACGGGTTTCGTCCAAGACGCTTTTCGTCCAACACGCGTTTCGTCCAACATAATGCCTGTCCGTCTGCCTGACAACAAACGATAGTGCTGGTTTTGGATTCTTTGGCTTTCTTCTTTTGCTCGGGTGGATTCTTCGGCTCTGGGTCTGGCATAGAAATATAAATAGTACCTAGTTACCTACTAGCCGTTTCAAGTAAAAAACTGAAGTACATTTTTAAGGAATTCACGGAATGGACGTTCGAATTCGGATTCGTTTTCCACGACTTCGTCGGACTCGAACTTTTTTTTTGCGAAGCCGGTTAAAACAGTAGGCTATGTTCTTTTTTGGGACTAACACGATCTCCATAACAAATTTCATCTTAACCGATTGAGTGGTTTAAGCGTCAAGAGACAGACAAACAGGCATACATTAGTATTTATAATATTAGTACCTATGGATGAAAAAGTAACGCCGAACCAATTTGACACTGGGAATTATGTCCCACCCCTCCCTAACTATTTCACTGGAAACTCTTTCTAGTTGTGTTTGCTCCAGTGCCATAGGGTCGGAAAGTATGAACATATTTTTACCGTCGACTGTACTCGTATAAGCGAAAATAATCAGCCGTCTTATAATTGCTTTGTTTAAAGCACTATACGGGTAAGAAGTTGAAAAAGAAGTTGTTATGGAGTTTGCAACCTTCATCGTAGATAAGGTGTTAATACTGGCCACTTACATATAATAAATGACAAGATGACACATATTACTATTCTTTTATTGTGACTGCATTTCGGCATGATCGGTGAATTATTTTCGAAATTAAGGAAGAATAATGAGTGATTCGTTTGATCTAACGTTTGTAAAAAGTAAAAGGGGTGCCCCGGCACTATTAAGAAACGGTTTTCGCTATAATTTGAACCAAAACATACGAACAGGCAATACGTTGTGGCGATGCAGCAACAGGAGCCAGTGCAGTGCTACGGTCACGCTGAATGAAGCACGGGATTTAGTACTTCGTGAGAGCCAGCATACGTGCGAACCAGACTTCTCGAGAAATGTCATAGATATAACATTGAACGCTTGCAAGGACAGAGTTGTAAAAGATTTCGGGTCTGTTCAGCAAATTTTCGAAGAATCTATCCAGCAACTGGAAGACAGTGGTGTTGTGGAGCCAGACGAGATACCAACGTATCACTCAAAAAGAGGCGCACTTTTAAGGTATAAAAAGAAAGCTCTGGAATTAACAAGTTTATCATTTCGTCGGCCAAGCGACGTAGTCATTCCACAATCATTAGCAGATGATTTTTTAGTAAAAGAAATCGGTAACGAAAACAAAATATTGGTATTTTGTACAAGGGTGTCACGAAAACTACTCGAAAAAACAAAAAATAAAACGTACAAGTTTTATGCTGACGGTACATTTAAAAGAGCAGCAAAGCCCTTCACGCAAATCTTTACTTTGCATATAGAGTTGTGTCCTGACAGTAAATACCAGAACATTGTTCCAGTCGTTTTCTGTTTACTTCCAAATAAAAAGCAAGAAACTTACCAAAAACTGTTCACTGTGTTAAAAGAAGAACTCTGTGTTGAGATCAAATATTACAAAGCAGATTTTGAACTGGCACAGTTCAATGCTTTGAAAAATGTGTACCCAAACGTTTCTATAAGTGGTTGCTTCTTTCACTACCAACAAGCCATCCGCAAAAAGTGTAAAGAGTTCCAGCTAGATCAGACATCAGTCGGCAGAAACGTTATGAGACTGTGCTCATATTTGACCCTATTACCGACAAATTTCCTGACTGACGCGTGGCTAGACATAAAGATAGTCGGTGAGGTGTGTGACGATGCCGCAGCATTCGAAAAATTCTGCATATACTTCGAAAGACAATGGGTACCATTTTTCGAAATGTTGAGCGTGGCAGAGGAAAATCAACGTACAACGAATCCTATAGAAGGCTGGCACAGCAGACTCAATAAAAAAGTTCCTGTGAAGCCCAATGTGCTGTTGTTAGTAGATATTTTGAAGAAAGAAGGGCGGCATTATGATATTCATATTAAAAGAAAAATACCTATGAGTAGAATGAGAAGATTACGCGATATTCGCTTTAACGAGTTTTTGAAAAGAAAATTAAGATTATTAAGAAAGTGTGAGATATCAGCAATGCAATTTCTTAAGAAAATAATATTTGCAAAAATGGTATAATTGTATATTTGTATATAGTAAAGAGTGGAAAGTGTTCAATTTAAGTTTTATGTAGGTATGACTCCTTTAAATAAATACTAATAATTTGCTTTCAATTATTTTAATATTTACTAATACTACGTTCAATAATTGTTTATGTACAGTCTATGTCAAAGAAACGTTTACAAATTTTGCATTATTACCATGGAAATACGGTGAAAAAAAATAATAGTACATTACTGCAGAGGCGGGGAAGTAAGGGGTTGCCGGCCGAGTACATATAGCTGGCCGAGCGAAGCGAGGCCAGATAGTTACGAGGCTGGCAACCCCATTTCCCACCAAGGTATGTATAGTGCTGTTCTCAAATATGCAATGAAATAAATAAACTTATTAGTACTAAATAAATTTGTAGTGACTAAATAAATTTGTCTTATTTTAACGTAATAAAATATTTAATTAAGAATGTTTCCATTATGTGATTAGTACTTACTTAACCTGAATAATATTTTATAACACAAACTTTCTGTCAAAAAGTGACGTTAGTGACATATTATATCCATAGATAATGCAAATGTCAAGTCACGTTCGGTCCAAAAGCTGTTTCAGTTTACATTTTTACCGCGAATATTTAGATGAAATATTTTAAATGTGTATTCGTGTAGTTAAAATTGCAATTTAAAATTGTTTATAATGTGTTATTTGTTATGTTCATGTCAATTTTAAATAAATAAAACTGCAAAATGTAGCAAACATCGTTTTTTGTTTTTTTAATGGCTGAATGCCGTGATGCTGAGGCCCAAATAAATGTGGAATGGAAATTAAAAAAAAAAATACATTGCCGGCCTTGTAAGTATGAAATTTCATTACGTGCCAAGTGTCAAGCCGCACCGGAAACGAGATACTTTGCGGCCTATTTTTAGGCACGTAATGTCAACATTTCATGCCATGTTTGAGAAAACATATTTTATGCTACTAGCTAGTAAGAACAAAAACCTCAGCGACCTATTTGTCGAAAACATTTAATAATGTACCTAATCTTACAAATATTAGTCATCATTATTAATATTATAACGTCGATACGAAAAGGGCTGATAAACCACCTCATAAGATAACAGATTAAGTGAATTAGACTTCAGTAAAAATCTCTTAGTTTATATTGACGTTTTTGCAAAACTTGTGCTAAGTGATGCCCTGACTCGGTGTTTTGAGTGTCATGACTAAATTATCAAGTATTTTTCAAATCTGTATTTTGCTATGGGTTGCCAAATAACTTTGCTATTGAACCTCATTCCTATTTTTGTTAATTTCTTCATGATGTGGCCACAGTAGAGTAACAAACAATATTTTTTCAGATTTTTCCAAATTTCACCTCTGATTTCTAACGAAGGTGGTGAAAAAAAAATGTACCAACACAACCAGGCATATGACATAAAAAAATAGCACATTTATTGTTGTTTGTAAAGCGGTATAACATTTACTAAATACTTTAATTGTTTTTGAGATAATATTACGGCCCGCAGAACCTACCAACACCATTTTCGAGCAAGTGTGATGAAATAGTACATTACATACCGAGGCCAGTAGAGTAAGAAATGCCTAAGATCTCATGGAATTGTCGGCCGAGGCGAAGCCGAGGACGACAAACATGTGATCTGAGGCTTTCTTATTTACTGGCCAAGGTTTGTATACTATTTTTCTGTTCGACGGAGCCAGAAAGCGGCATCTTGAAATCGGCAAGGTGACGCTTGCCAGCCGGAGGGCAGAAAAAATATTTTAAGTTTTCTAAGTCATACTTTTGATTAAGTAATTATTTTTGGAAATATTCGCCCCATAAGTAGCATGAATTGTGTCTCCCTCTCCTCTATCTTGTCAACCGTGAATCCAAAAAAAGTATGGAAAAAATTACAAAGGTAATTGTTTTCAACATGATCGGATTAATCGTTTTTGAGTTATAGCCGAAAACTGACATTCTTAAGAAAAAATACTTAAGCGCATGGAAGATACGCTCTTTTGCTGCTGCACTTTTTCACGTCGTATTTTATAAATTCTGAAACTATAGTAAGTGTTTCAATTGAGTTGCACCTATGTAACGCACTCAAAATTTACCCAATGTAATCATAATAGTGGGATACATTTATTACGTTTTTATGTACGATGGTACGGAACCCTTCATACGCGAGTCCGACCCGCACTTTGTTTTTTCCTTTTGAGGTACGGAACTCTAAAAAGACGAATAGCGATATGGACGAACCGCGGTAAGGATTCTTGACGAACGACGTAATGGACGAACTGCGTCTTGGACGAATAGCGATATGGACAAATAGCGATATAGACGAATGAAGATATGGACGAATGACGATATGGACGAAACGCGTTAAGGGAACTTGACGAACCACGTAATGGACGAACTGCGACTTCGACGAATCACATGTTGGACCAACAGCTATCAAATCCCTTGGAGTCTTTTGAACTGTAAAGGTTGGAGCCCTAAAGACTAGAGCGCTGAAGCCTCGACCGTTGAAAGAACCGTGAACTTTAAGAGTCGAGAGTCTACAAGACTTCTTCTACGATTCAACGGTCAATCTTACAACACTCGATAAATTGCCCATAGTTATGCCGAAAGAGACCAGAAAAGGCAGGCTTTTTATACTTGGATTATACTTTACGCCACTAAGTAGAATTATATACTTAATTGCAGCGTTATTTACTTGATTTAACGTGCACTTAGTGCTTAAACCAAGTAAAAGTTACTGAACATTAATTAGGCTTACGTGTGTTATCTTATGATTCATAAAATTTTACTAACGAAACAATATAAGTAAGCTGTCAAATCGCTCCACTTATAGAATTCGACTTTACAAACTTAATTGTTCCTTTCAAATTCATTCGCGAGGCGCCACTTTATATGAAATTTCGGGAAAGTAACACGTCAGGACGCTAGTTCCATTTTTAGCCACCGGAACAAGAAAGTTTGTCTATATGCTCATTTTAAAATATAGTTTAGTCAATTAGTGTTCGGTGTGGGCAGAAGCAGGTGTGCGCAGGAATTCCAATTAAAATACACTAAATAATGGACTATTTGCTATTGACAAAGCGTTGTGAAACAGAATAATCATTGAGTAATTTTATAATTAAAAAAAAATATATTTGGATTTATGTTACGTTAAAAAGTAATGCGACGTGTTTTGACTTAAAATAAATTTATGACTTCAAACAACAACTCAGCAAGACAGTTAAAGTACGTTAATTTTTTTAAATAACAAATTCATTTTATAACCTAAGACTTGAAATAGAATTAAAATTATATACTTCTAATTATTATAATAACGAACAGTATCTACAGTACAAAAAAATATCCTATAGACAAATAAAAAAAAAACGCAAGTGGCGTCTTTCAGAATTTAAAATAAAAGCTAAAAGCGTGGGGCGTTCAGCCTGCGTGTAGTTGATTATTATATTGTACGTGTTAAAATAATGTTTGTATACCTATGTGTCCGTGCTCGCTGTGGAGTGTTGGATCGTAAAAACAACTTACCTACCTGGTGGTTATGCCAGCGCAAAGAAAACTGTTGCATTTCATCCTCATCCATAGCGACACAAATTAAAATAATAGTAAAGCAAAAGCGAAAGCAGAGAGACTCACTATTGTCGGTCGCCGCGTACGCTCAAGACAATAATATTGTTAAACGAATCCAGGCTACTTTATTTTAGTCGGTTCGCCTGGAAAACCTGTAGCCACCTATTTCTGGAGCTGATCGTATTTATAAATCCAATGACATTCAGTCAGTGACGCGGCTCACATACCAAAACTCATCCAAAAACAGATTTAGTACGGGCTCGATGATTGGCATCATTGTTCGACTGTTTGCACTAATTATACGAGAATAAAACGTATTCGGAGCGAATATTTCCCACGTGCGACGCGATGGCTGTTTGACTACTGGCTGAATGGGACGCTTGACCTAATTTTATTTTTTTAAAAAGGTTACGCGCTGCCGCCTTTTTAATTTGCGACCGGACAGGACAGTCAGTCATTTGTCTAATTGTTGGGAAAACAATAAAATTTAATAAGCGCGGTTTTTTAAAATACGTGTAGTCAATTAATTAATTTGACTCGCTTTGAAGGGAACATTTGTAAACATTGTAGTCGGCTCATTAGCAGCAGCAAAAGCAATAATTGGTGTTACTGGGAAATATACAATGGAAAAGTCTACTAAATTGCAAGATTTTTCTCACGATCCCGACTTTTTTGAAAGAGTCAAAGCCTCTATTGATAAGGATTTGTCGAATATGAAGAAAATTGTCGATAATATTAACCAAATGAGAGGTTTGTGGCTTTGATATTCTGTAGACACTCCTTTATGTAAGTCGTATTCAATATACATATGTAAACATGACTTTCGTTGTCAATATGGAACAAAAATCATACTCTTCTGCAAATTGGGGACATTGGGGTCCTGTTAGTAATGTAGTAGTAGATTTTGATTATTACTTGAGCATTTCAAGCGGCAGATAACTACGCAATATGTACCTAACTATATTTCATAAAATCATGTCACAATAGGCTACTTGACAGGTTTCTGAAAAGTCAATCCGATTGTTTAATGATGTCTATTGAGCACTCAGAAAGTGGTAATTTTTAATTCTTTTGTGTATTTTTTCCGAAAAAAGCAATTAAAAATGCACTTTTAAAATTAGCCGCCAAAACGGTTTCTCGGACAATATGGCGTCTATGACGACACATGATAGTAAACCGACAAATGTCAACGAGGATCGCATAACGTTCTACCTTTAAAAATAGGATTGACAGATGCTGTCGATGCTGTTTACTATGGTGTGACGTCATCGGCCAATCCAAACCGTTTTCGATAAAATGGCGACAGATAAAAAATAATCAATTTTCATCCGAGTTTTATATATAAATTATCCATTAATTTTTAGTAATATTGACGTAAATTGGTTTGAATACTTATAATTAATACATATAATTCTTCCATTATTTTTCACACTGTCAAGTAGCCTCTTGTTGTTAATATGCTTGATGTTTTCAAAAGAGAAACAAGTAAGTTTTTTGTGGCGTTTCTTCTCGCCCGGTCATTTTCCGAGGCGCTAATAGAATCAGACCTGTAAAAAAGCCCCTGAGGCATACTTGTAAAAAGTACATTACTTACCTAGGGCGGTAAAACAAAGAATGTCTCAGATCGCAGGTATTTGACACCCGAGCCGAAGGCGAGGGCGATATAATATCATTATTTTTATCTATTTATTGCAGTGGAAGCTTCTTACCTGGAGTCTGACCTGATGACGATCATCGACGCCAAGACTTGGGAGAACATATCGCAACTGATTGGTTTAACTACTGCCGATATCATGGATATTTCTGTGAAAAATGAGTAAAATGTACCTACTTATAGGTGTTACAGGAAACTAGGGATGTAACGATACACAGTTTTGCCGATATGATACGGATACCGATATATAGTAGTTAATTTAATATCTTAGCTAAATAATGAAGTATGAACTTCAGATATTAGTATGTCCTTATTATAACTAATCAGTGTTGCCAACTCCGGATTACATTCAATGCTAAAATTTTGCTGAAAATCTGCTAAAATTATGCTAAAACTTGATATATCGGCGATACTGATATATCGGTATCGGTATCGTTACATCCCTACAGGAAACATATCGCTTTATTGATATAGAATGTTATAACAATTATCTCCTAGTTTTTGTATGGCTGTTGTCTTTATTTATTCTAAGGTCGCTAAAAATGAGATAGTGTAGTAGTACAGACTTTTTAAAAAAATATTTTACTACCTACTTCAAGAGATTTAATTTTTACAATTTTATAATTATCATAGATAGACACTTCATTAAAAAAACCGCGGTGCACTTTGAAACGGCATAAAATCCGCCATTTTGTTTATTTTAACGAACTTCATACCCAGTGACACTCGCACCATCAAGACGAATCTAATGATGTATCATTTATGAAAATCGGATGTGCCGTTGAGTAGTTACGAGCGGACACAGGAACGGACATTCATACATACATACATACAGGTCAAACACATAACCCTCCTTTGGGCTTCGCCACAGTCGGGTAAAAACGCAAACGCACACAAAAAATACAATACAATATAATAATAGTACATTACACAACTAGGGTGGTAAAACAAAGGGTCGAGGGTCGTAAATATGCGATCGAGGGCTTTCTTTTTTACCTACCGCGTTGTGCATATCATTTTATGTCTATATACACTTGGCCAGAAAGCCACTTTATAGCGAGTTGTGGCATAAAAGTACTTTTTTGCACAACTCAAAATACCTAAAGAACATAAAAAACAAAACAATTAATTACAAGGGGATTATGAGAAGATAGAGGTAAACATCGCTAAAGAGCGATCTCAATTTTTGAGTAGTGCCCTGCCCTAACCTAACCCTTTATGTGTGTAACTAGGGGGCAATTCATTTATTACGTAAAACGGTTTTAGGGGGGGACCCCTCGGTCAACCATGTCTTATTTTTTCTTACAGGGGGGTGGGAGGGGGTTTTGATCGATCTTACGTAAGATTATTTTACTCATTTTTATGATCTTACGTAAGATCGATCAAAACCCCCTCCCACCCCCTGTAAGAAAAAATAAGACATGGTTGACCGGGGGGTCCCCCCCTAAAACCGTCTTACGTAATAAATGAATGGCCCCTAGTGCACGGATACGTAATGGGTCTGAAAAAACATACTAAAAGCGCGTCTAATACCTTTTCACTCCGCCCTGACCAAACGACCTGGTTCGACTCCAGGCGTTCAGGCCCTCACCTAGTCCGATTCACTCGGGGTGGTCCGGCTAGCGACCTGATTCGACCCCAGGGAACGCCACGGCCGACCACACGGTCATATTATTGCTACGCCCACTAGGGTTGCAAGTTAGTCAGCTTTAAAAAAAAAATAACCTTTCCACTCCTAGGAATGGCATAATACAGAAGTGCACCAACCAAAAACCTGCACCATTCGATTGTGTATTTAAAAACTTGAATAAACTCTGTGCAAAGATTTCTTGCGTTCCAGCGTTCAATTCCTTTTTCAAAAGTATTTCTACAGCCTTTTGCCGATTCTCAAGATTTATAGCAAATTGTGCCTTATCACGGTGAGTTAAAGCGGTCGTGATCTGTATAGAATTGTTGTGGTCTTCGTAGGGTTGACAGTGTATCACTTTTATCAAAATTAAATTTATTTCCTAGTTTTATCTCGGTAACATGTGCATAGGGAAGGTATGTAAAAGTTTCGAAACTAATTCGAACCAAATTTGTGGTTTGATCAATTAAATAAGCGCGGATTAAATAAATTATCAAAATTATAAATTCTAATCCGCTACCTACCGCGTTTGTCTATTGTCGGCGTATTGAAAAAATATTCCGTTACCCTGTGGTTGCTTTTACATATACAATAGCTTAATTTTTGGGGGTAGTGTCGATGGAAGCTATACGCAGAGATTAATGTATGTTTACATAAATCTAAATATTTCTAAAAATAAAATAACTGCCAACCCCAAATTGGCTTCTTCAAATTGTAGTTACACAATATACACTACAATAAACAGTTGGCAACCCTAGCATTCGTATTATTCGGTTGAGAGCCCACGGTTGCTCGCGCCAGCCGGTAGGGGCGCTCCGTGTTTTATGACGACCGGATTCTTTCAAAAATTGAATTCGATTGCGCACTATAAAGTTGTCTGTGGCAATAAAGGTGACATAAGTGTTGTATCTGTGGCAGCGAATGCAATTTGGATTCTATATTCGAATTGTTTTATATGTTTTGATGTACCATCGGTATTATAATATTTTATCAGTCTTTTGCTTATTATTGTCTGCGGCATTAAAGGTGACATAGGTGTTGTATCTGTGGCATCGAATGCAATTTGTATGTACAACGGGGAGTGTTCTGAGGAACTTTTTGGGCTCGTGCCTCCGTTAAACTTTGGTCACACTTCTATCACCGCAGTTGCCGCCGCAGGAATGAAGTCCATCCTCGCTTTAGACCCTTGGCATACCAAAAACAAACGGACATGACGCTCATTTTTGCCACGAACTAGCTGGATGTGGAATGTACCCTCCTGAGGTGTTTCCGGAGCGCTATGACATGGAGTAGGTACTTACTTCAAGAAGCGAGTAAACAGGGCTCTCAAAGATTGGCAACGTATAGGTAACACCGGTTAGGGCTTCCAATCCCGCAGCCTATCTTTAATCTCGGTACCTGCGGGATTGCACATTTTCGATCCCGCGGGATCCCGGTATTTAAGGGATCCCGCATAGAAATTAATTAATATCAATTATAAGGTGAAATAATCAACATATTTAAACTTTTATTAGAGTTTACCTTTTAAACATTAAACATAAAAAATAACATTGCACTTCTATTAGTTTTATTGAGACCAAAATTAAAATCAACCTATGTTAAACAAACTCTAAGGAACTCAATTATAATTTAAGACAAATTATTAAAAATATGCATGTATGTAAACACTTTATTGCACATAAAATCAAATAGAAACAAAACAAAAAATAATGGATCTGTACAAAGGCGAACTTATCCCTATAAGGGATCTCTTCCAGTTAACCTTTGAGTTGAGCAAACGAGAAAGAATAACCGACATCAAAGAAAATAGACTATCATGCTAACTTACTTACACAAAGAAAAGGCCAGTTTCATTATTATTTATTAGTATTTCTTATTTGCTTGTATCAATATTTTGTTGAAAATGTTTGTCCCGCAATCCCGCAAATCCCGCAGGATCCCGCGCTCGTAATCCCGCTATGAGCGGGATTGAAAAAAGGCGCGGGATCCCGGAATACCGAGATCTCGGAATACCGGGATTGGAAGCCTTAACACCGGTGTGGACGATGACTGCTTTAGATCGGGCAGCTCCTGCTCGTTTGCCACATATTATATAAAAGAAAACATATTTCGTTGCAACGCCGTTCTATAAAATAACAAACAAAATAAAACATAAAGTATATAGTCTCCTTACAATAATTCGTCCCGACGTAAGCCGCTTACCCGACGAGTAACGAAGACGATGTTGCCAGCAACGGGTCTAATTCCCTCAATTCGGGGGCTTATGTTTTTCTAATTGTGCGCCTGTTATTTTGGGCCGTTTCCAAATGTAAATAGAGTGCGACTACGCTAAGTTTGCAGAGGTCAAAAAGAGGTTTTATTAAAAAAATATATATGGGAACGTCACAAGAAAGTGGATTGACAAAATATCCTTCCGTTTAATAAGGTTATAATGTGTCTACATACCTACTGAAAAAAAATATTCAAGACAGTCTTGCACAAATCGATCTAGTCCCAACCAAACTAAGCAATGCTTGTATACATACATTTACATATTTAAGAAAGAAAGAAAATACATTTATTTATGACAGCAAAAAGTTACAAAAAATAGAAAAAATTAAAACAAGAAAACACAAAAAATATATCTCCCTGCCACAAAAAGGTAATTTAAATACAAAGACCCTGAAAAAAAAATCGCTTAGTTTGGTTGGAACTAGATCGATGTGTGCAAGACTGATCCAGATATGTATTTCAGTAGGTATGTTATGTAGACACATTTTTTAATAAAGGAAAGAATTATCCTGGAACCATCGGGTATGGCAAGGGACGATGGCAAGCGCCCTGACGGAGCCACGCTGGTGCCGTGGAAACTGGGCAGGGCATTGGTTTGGGACGCAACGTGTGTCGACACGTTTGCGCAGTCCCATATCCAAGCAACCCGCGCACAGGCCGGCGCTGCAGCTGACCAGGCTCAAGTCATCAAGCGCCGCAAATACTCGTCGTTGCTTAACGACTATGAGTTTGCGGCGCTTGCAGTAGAGACACTGGGCCCCTGGTCAGCTGACATGAAAACCTTTATGAGGGCCCTGTCGAAACGACTGATCGACGCCTCGGGGGACCCCAGGGCTGGCGCTTACCTCTCTCAAAAAATCGCTCTCGCGATACAGAGAGGTAACGCCGCCAGCGTAATGGGGACTATGCCGCAGGCAGACCTGCTGGACGGGGTATTCTTTTTATAATTGTTTTTTTTTATGTTTATTTAGTTTTAGGTTCTGATTACATTTTTACTTTCTATATTTTTTACATTTCCTATTTGTGTAACTCTTAAGTGAATTTTCTTGTATTGTGCAAAAAAAAAAAAGAATTATTGTATGTTATATCAACATGGGTCGAATATTGTCATTTTACATTAATAGTCTTATGGAACAAAATAAATCAGTAAATTCAGCCCCTCAGTATAAAAATGTTACTGGAGGAAAAGTTATCAAAAAGAAATAAAAGCTAAAATGGAAACGAAAGGTCAATTTTTTGGTTGTCTAATGTTTGCCCGAAGTACATATGCCATACAATTCAGTTGTCCGAATTGCACTGGCCCGAATTTCATTTGCCCGAATGTTTCGTTTACCATAATAGTTATTTGGCATACTCTTGTTTACCCGAATATTAAATGCCATAATGATGCGATTGCCATACGTATTGTTATCCATATTATTAAGTGCAATATTATTGTTTACCCGAATATTAAATGCCATACGTATTGTTATCCATATTATTATTTTTTTATTGGGGGACGCAGTTTAAACCTAACCTAACCTACTTTTCTGACAGCAGTTCATTTTTGTTCGGGGACGCAGTTCAAACCTAACCTAACCTACTTTTCTGGCAGCAGTTCGTTTTTGTTGGGGGACGCAGTTCTAACCTAACCTAACCTACTTTTTTGCTTAATGTAACCTTTGTATTGAGTTTTTCTTAATGCGGGGGGCTTCGCCCCCCGAGCCCCCCTTGTGGGGGGCTCCGCCCCCCCGTCCCCCCTTTGTCGTTCCGCCTATGTAAGTTTTTTGAATGATTTTATGGGAAACATAGATTCTGGCATATGATATTATTGAAAATGATTTTATGGGATACAAAGATTCTGGCATATGATATTATTGAAAATGATTTTATGGGAAACAAAGATTCGGGCATATGATTAATATAGTAAACAATGAGTATGACATATGAAATTATGGGAAACAACATTATGGCAGTTGAATAGTATGGCAAATGAAATTATGGCAAATGAAATTCTGGCAAGCAAGTGTATACCCAATTTTTTGGCCTCGTAGTCGCTTACCATCAAATACTGCGAAGGTTAATTGCTGTTTAGTTAAAGGATTTAAAAAAAATAATAAAACAATCTTAGTCACATTTATTAGGGCTTGTTACACACTTGGGAGTTTTCATTTAAAAAATAATGAATATCTTTGAAAGTAAGCATTTTTCGACTATACATCACATAACTTTTTTTACTCCTAATAGTTGTTAGAATCTATAGTTAAAGGTTGTCGGGTTACTCGTACCCACGGTGTATAATATTTTTAAATAAAACCTTTCTTCAACCTCTGCAAACTTAGCGTAGTCGGACTATAGTTCAAACCAAGCAATGTTTGTACTATGGGTATTAGACGACGATATACGAACATATATAGATAAATACATACTTAAATAGATAGAAAATATACGCCTTACGCTGATTGATGATCCCTATGACAGTCCTTTCTCCATACTATTGTAAGGTAGACGCTATCACTTTTTAATGCTTGTAGATATTATTTGGAACTATATACAGCACGTAATTTGTATACAAATATTGCACGTAATTTGTATACAAATATTGCATTAAAGTAATAAAAATAAGAAACTAATAAATGTCGTCTTTTATTTTCGGATTTATACGAATACAAATGAAGAAAATTAAATGTCATAGGGATCATCATTCGGCGTGTACTTAAGTGTGTTTTTTTGTGTATTTTTAACCCTTCGTATGCTTAGGCACTGATCAGTGCGGAGCCTTTGAAATTAATATTAAAAATCCTTTAAGATTCAATTTGATAAGCAAATTTTTGATATAACATACGAAGGGTCAGAAATCTCATAATTAATTTGATTGGACCTGAGAGATTTTTTTCTGATATTTATCCACACATCCGCAATAAGTAAACACCCATTTAAGTTGACTCACAAAGTGTTCCAGGGCTATTCTTCAGAAATATGTCTGCGACTCATTCATCTGTCTCCATACATTTAGTACGAAAAAGGGCCAGATGAATGAGGTGACCGCAGACATATTTGTGAAGAAATGCCCTCCACGTAAGTATACTCTTTCAGCACGAGATTCCCGAATCCATAATTCATGGCATTATAATATGAGGCAAAATTAGAGATTCCCGGGCGATAAGCGAACAGACAAACAAGGCGAATCGAATCCGTGTCTTATCTGCTCTTGGGCCGTTAATCAGCTAAATACTTGTAACTAGGGTTACGCGGGAAGACAGCGTAATGACACCTTGCTCATGAGCAGAATAAATTGTGTAGGTACCTTCTAAATACAGAGTGAAATACTGATCGTGGATCAATTTTGTTTCTGACCCATTTTCACGTTGGCACTAACATTACATACATACATATATAGATACAAGAAATCAAAGTACTTAGAAAAATTAAATGGTACTCACCTGTGGTCCAGACCGGGAATCGAACCCGGTACCTCTGGATTTCTGGCCCAGCGCCTTAGCCACTTTTCCACCGGAGCACGCAGCAAACGCCCTCAATTTTACCATCTACTTTGACTTTCGTATCATTCTAGTTTTAATAGGTTTTTAACCTAAATATTAATAATATTAATATTAAAAAAAATATTTATTTTATTATATAAATAAAATATTAATATATATTTTTTTAATTTAATTTTTCTATGTACTTCGATTTCTTGTATTTATGTAAATAACTTAAAAATGTGGTGTAATTAACCCGCATTAAAAACAAATGCAGAAGCATCATGTTTCTTTCATATGTAGTATTACATAGGTACCTAGAAACATCCATTACTGAACATAGGTCTTCCCCAAGGACTTCCACAACGCGTTTTGTCTCCATCGCCCTCCGGTTCATGATTGGTGGTGGTTGGTGGAGTTAGCTTATAATTTAGCATTATTTATTATTAATGCAAGAAAAAAAATATCTTTGGATCGTCTCAGAGTTTTACCTAAATTACTTACCCACTTTACTTAAGCTACTGGACCCCCATAAAAGGGTGTATTTTGTCTGGCGTAATTTCTCTGGCCACCAATATTTAAAAGATTCCTCCTCACTAGACTGGCATTCGTTGGTTACTTGTTAGAACTTGACTGATTCTACATTGTAACCAAAAGTGCCAATTCTAATAAGGCAGAATCTTTTCAGTATTCGCCAATATGTCATGACAGCGAAATTACGTTTTTGAAAATACACCCAAAAATAAATTTCAACCAAGTATCTAGTGTATTTGTCTTCGTTTGGTCCCCTATTAAGAGTATAGAATGCCATTTGGCGTTAAATCCGCGATTGGTACTTACTTTGTGCAATTAAATTGATATAAATAATTAACAACTAACCTATAAATACAATTAAATCATTAAGAACGTGCATTGTAAGTAGTATAAGTAGTAACTATCTCCCTACGAACTGTAACCGCGGCAATCATAATAAATTCAGAACTACACGCAATCACGGCTCCCCTGGGCGCCCTCGGCCGAAAGTACCGCCACAAGTGGAAAGTTAACTCATTTAAAATACCTATAAAATACTCCCACTTACGCTACACACGTTACGGTCGTGGGCGAATTAATTAACAAGAGACATTGTTACGGATGCCGATTTTCCTCTATATATTTTGTTACATGCCTATGTTTTTCTTTTCAATTTGAACACACTTCAAGAGATCTGTAGAATAACCAAATTAACCGACGTACAAAGGCGCACTGCAAGGCAAGGGCGCACTGCACTGGAAGACGCGGCGTGGGCAGACGCGTGGACTGATATTACTGATAACCTTCCCCAGGGCCGGTGGAGTTCGCTGGATGTGGGTGGTGCAAGACCGATCATCGATCGTTCTTTGGCGAGGCCTCTACCTCTATTGTAGAATCCCGCATCCTTACCTTCTTTGGTCACGTATGTCGACGGGGGGATGTGTCTATTGAACGCCCTGTAGTCCAAGGAAAGTTTGAAGGTACCGGCCACGAGGAAGATCACCTATAACATGATGTTCCATTGCATCAATGCACCCGGACAGCAGCTCTTAGAGAGGAGCGGCGACGCATCGTGAAGCGTGCCACCAACATCTGAAGGTCATTTCTCCAGAAATATGTCTGCGACTCATTCATCTGTCTCCATACATTTAGTATGAAAAAGGGCCAGATGAATGAGGTGACCGCAGACATATTTCTGGAGAAATGCCCTGAAATTACGACCACGACCTCTGTCGAGAGTGATACCGACGAAGAAGATGTCAACCAGTAAAGTTTTTTTAGTTGTTGATGGTTGCGCATTAGTAGCAGTTGCGTTGCAAACTGTTTACTTATCATATCACATTCAAATTGATAAGTTTTGAATCGAAACAAGTAAAGTAAGCTTTTCTAACCCTAAAATCGGATGTTTGGTTCCTTAGATAAAATTTCCTTAGTGCTTCCCCGTACTGATCCATACGCCCGTTATACTTCCAAGATTCAGAAACAAATATTAATTCTTACTTACAATTTTTCATAAACACAATATAACAAGTAAAATAGCTTATAAAAACAGTACAATACACGGCAATACTTACACGGCGTGTTTTTCTTGGTGGAAATAAATCACGAAACGTCGATGGCTGTATTTTCCCGCGGGCCAATCGGGAATGTGAACACGTATTTTGTTAGCCCAGGGTTGTCTACGGATGCTGACTTAGCGTTTTGTACAAACAATAGAAATATGTCTGTAGAATAAAATGTTACTTGTTTCTATACTGTTACGAGTTCTAGAACCAGCGGTTCACAAACTTTTGTGAGGCATACTTTCCGAGTTTATATGTTTATGTGTCTATATGTGTAATGCAAATCGGGCGTACTTCGGGTACACGACTGCTAACGAATTATGATTAAAATGTAACTGACAATTACCAGGTCATCGCAGCATCTACATACGAGACTGCTTCTTGGAACCAGACATACTGATGAATTGTATCCGGATATATCCAGCTGTTGACAGCCCTGCAGTAATGACGTATCACGTTTAACCGCGTTCGGCAATACAGTCACGCGCCGTCAAATTAACCCGCACAGCACAGGTCAACGCAGTATCTACATACGAACCGGCTTCTTGGAGTGAGACATACTGATGAAACGATATCCTGCAGTAAAACCGTAGCTATCGCTTCTACCCTAGCTTGGCAGTTTAAATTACCTTGCGCAATTCTACATTTGAGACGAATTCTTGAAGCAAGGCATATTAATTAAACGCTCTTTTACGAAGTTTTCCATCTCTTACATCTACTTTCTCATAAAATGTTTGGGAAACGACTTGTTTTTACATTCTACACGCGGATATTCATAAACAAAATGTGGTATCCGGATATATCTGGCTGGGCTGTCAATAGACAGCCCTCCAGTAATACCGTAGATATCGCGTCTAGTACTCCCATTAGTTCGATCTACTCACCCTCCATAAGGACAGGTTGATCCGATTCAACCTCTCCCCCTGGTCCGTTGCTCACTTTGAGCAACCAGCGAAACTTCCAAGGTGGTCCGCGGCTAAGCGACCTGGTTCGATCCCAGGGAACGCCTCAAGCCCCTACCCAGCTCGATTTTTGCAACAGCCAGTAAAGCTTGTAAGTATTGTCAAATTATAAAAAAAATATAGATGGGCGCTTCTCCGGTGATTTCAGTGGCATTGACTTCGGTGGCATCATTTAATGACGAAGTCCTGGGAGATTTGCATGATATTTTCTGATATTTGGTAGACGTCGAGGTTGTCAACCAATTTAATACATTAAGCCCAAGAAAAATGCCCAGATCTAGTAAGGGTTAAAAAAGCTCGCTCGGTCAAATATTGTGAAAAACAAAAAGCTCTATAAAGGCCCCGTCACACGTGACGCGCGAATTCACGTTATTAGTCGGAAACAACAATTATTCGGCAAATTTTCCGTTCTGTAAGCGTTATAAATTCCCCATTATTGCAGATGGTAAGTTGTCAAAGTAAACACTGCGCTATTGTGCTAGTTCACAGGCAGCAAGTTACAGGAGGCAGCGGAAATGAGTTTTCGGCGATTTTAATGATCAGCGGTCTTGATGAGTGATTTTAAGACGGTCCCTTTAATATTTCGCAAAAAAAGCAAATTTGAAAAGCGTGACAGTATATTTATAAATCATAAATTCAAAATTTTTACATTTACGAAGAAAAATTTTTTTGCAATTTCAAAAAATATGTTGATTGGTGGGTTGATCTGCGGAAATATCATAACTGCTAGGGTACTACATACATACAGACACTGTATATGTATAAATGGTCACATTTATTTATGGACTTCTAGGTACATTCATCTAGGTACATGGAAATATTCTAAGTACTAACTTAAGATTAACCAAACCTAAACCTAAGACTAATATATGAACCAGCGAACGAAATACAGGTTTTGGCAGGTACCTTACCTGTCCGCTAACGATTTTATGACAAACGAAATCATTAAAGGGTCGGTAATTATATCATAAATTCCGCTTAATCGATGTGCATCCGGAAAGGCCGCTTGTGCCTACTTACTCAACCACGTATAATATCTACTCCAATAGTTTCATAGGTAAATCGCACTTTTCTACTCGTAACACAGGTGCGTTTTATATCAAACTATTCGAGTAGATACGTGGTTGAGTAAGTATAGCGACGATATACTGTTAATTTTTTTGTTTATTTTAAGTATACTTAAATATTGTTAATCATAATCATATATTTATTTTCATATTGTGAGACAGCAGTGTGAACAGTGGGTCCAAACTCATAAATAGTTTATCACAATCTACAGATGACGGGCGTAAAATATTTAATCATTTTAATCTATACAAAGTTGAGTATTATAAATTAAAAATGTCAAATAATACTAAGGTTAAAATAACACAGTCATTGTCAAATCAACACTGTCATGCAGCTAAAGCGAAATAGTTCTCGGTCGCTCTCCGTTTATCACTTACTCCACCCGACATATATCGCCGAGTCAGCGGCGCGGCGGCCGGGAACTCCCGGCGTTCGGCGAATTCCCGGCTCGAGCCCGGAAAATTCCCGCCGAATTCCCGGACAATCAGACGCGGTGGCCCGCGGGACGGTGCAAGTTTACTTTTTAATAACCGCTCCGTTGACTGGATTATACTCGGGATTTCTAGTTTACCTCTAAGTATATCTAATTGTTTATTTTGCAGATTAGGAAAATATGATGGCTTATTTTCATTTTAGAGGAACTGGACATCACAAAACGACTCTCAGATAACTGCCGACACAGGCCTATGTTTCTCTGCTAAGTGCGGTCCTTACCAGGCGGCCCATAAAACCGAGAACCGGACTGCATTAATTAACTTACTTATAAGGGTTCCGTCGCCAAAGGGTGCCAACGGAACCCTATTACTAAGCCTCCGCTGTCTGTCTGTCTGTCACAGGGCTCTATCTCTTGAACCGTAATAGGTAATGACTTGGAATTTTCACAGAATGTGTATTTTTATTGTCGCTATAACAACAAATAATAAAAATAAAATAAAGTTAATACTAATAGGGGGAGGCGGGGTGGGTGTTTTAATTGGCGTTTTTGCCTGATTTTAGTAATGGTAATAGGTAGATGCTTATTGCTTGTTATGTTCACAGAATGTGTACTTCGCCATTGCAAAAAATAACAAAAACAAAATTAAGTTAAAAGTAAAAGGGGGTGCAGTCCCCATACAAAAAACGTGTTTTGGCTTTTGTGTTCGTCGGTGGTACGGAAGCCATCGTGTGGGACCGACTCGCTGTTGGCCAATTATTTATTTCTTTAGCGATATCTACTGCAAGCTTCTAGTGCTTCTACCGTACGGCTCCGGCTTGCAATGCAACTAACTTTTCAACTGTCGCATAAATAAGGAATAAGCTGTCAGATATCTTTCAACGCGTTGTCCTGTCAATTACTGCAGGTGACTATACCGACAACTTCGGGAAACTAATTTAGAATGCCATGAATCTTTTAGCGAGTAAAATACGAGTATTAAATACCGACCTAGTTCTGGCAGTTGAGATGAACTTTTAATAATTTTTCGCCTTTTAGTTCCAGACGGAGTTTTATAGCTCTTTTAGATTTATTTGTTGACTATTTGCATCTCTTTCTAAGGGACTACGAAATTCGGATTAGCGATGTTACGAGTCGATTTTGTTCCAACTCGGATAACTCGAGTTGACTCGGCCGGTAACTCGAATCGAAACTCGAGTTAACTTAACTCGAGGGTGGGATCCGAACGAATGCCAAATCCAGCACGAATCAAAACAAAAAAAAAATTCTTCGAGTCGAGTTTCGAGTTGGCGAATCGCTGACTCGCGTGCACTCGCATAACTCGCATTCGTTATCCACTCGCTTCAATCAACTCGCTTAGACACTGATTCAAGTTATTCGACTCGGACAACTCGACTCGCCCATTGCTAATTCGGAAGAGTTCCTCCGGAAGCATCGCATAAAATATAATTAATAATTTACGGTAACGGTAAATCAATGTAATACCTTAACTTAATCAGCCTGTATGTAGGTTGACGTCATTTGTCTGTCATCGGCACCGGCATCGGCTCCCTGAGTATCAGTACCTGACGGATGTATACTAATTCAAGGGTGACCATGAATGTCGTAAATAATTTAAAACTTTTTTGTTCACAACACCAAAAAAAATGACCGTTTATCTCACTAATAAATAAAATTCATCCGGTATCCGACAGAAATACTTACTATCAGTCAACCAACACGGCAATCAAGAGAGTAACTTATCTCAAATGAGCCATAAACATGGCACGAAGTCCGTAGCTGCAGGTAAGTATGCTGTTCCCAGAGTAAGCAATTACTATGATCGACAAAACCTACCACCATGCCCGCATAGTTCCACGGAACACACTTCGGGAATGGCCTAATACCTCCAGATATGTAATTTAAGCAGAATTCGAACCCATTCACCAGTATTGTTCACTGAGTTTCGCGTTCAGCAGGGAATTCACAATTCCGCCGGCAATCTCGAATCTAATATAATTAATCCCGCGAACAAAAAACGGTAAGCAATATATGGTCTTATGCCTAATAAGCGATCTCTTCCAGACAACCTAAAGGTCTCTGCCCTACACGGTATCATAGCATGACCGTACTATGAACGTTTCAGGCAAAATAAGTATTTTCTCAAATATGCCATGAAATGTTTACATTTCGTCCCTTATAACAGGCCACAAAGTACCTCGTTTCCGGTGCGGCTTGACATTGGGCATTTAATGGGATTTAATTTTTTGGAGTGTTTTTAATTTATTTCATTGCATATTTGAGAAAAGCACTATACATACCTTGGCGTGAAATGCGGTTGCAGCCTCGTAACTATCTGGCCTCGCGTTCTCTCCGCCATCTATATGTATGTACTCGGCCGGCGACCCCTCACTTCCCGGCCTCTGTAGTAATGTACTATTGTATTGAAAAGTATAAGACTATGACACGTTCCGTCACCGACCGGCATTTGTCATACCGTGTCTGATACGTTCATAGTACCGTCATGGTATCATACGTCTCCGTTCACTGCATACGTTGCAGTGGGCAGAGACCTTAATAGTTCGTAATCGGGTCAAAATATCGTCGTTACTTTTAAAAAAAACACGTATCTAACACTAACTCCAGGTAAAAACGCAGTAAGTGTAGATGACGTTCGTATGTAATTTTTGACGTTTTTCTCTACGACGTTTTTATATACGAGTTTTTTTAAAGTAGTGACGATATGTCGGTCGGCTCGCTTCGACTTTGACCGACTACGGCAGCGTGACCTCCAGTTACGAACTGTTATTTACTAGTTCATGGGTCAAGTTATATTAGGGACGGATTGACATCAAAGTTGTGAAGTACCCTGCAGTACTGCAAACTTTAGGAACTGGATTATTCTGAATGCATGTTAGCTAACCGACACAATACAATATCACAAGTAACCCAGTAGTTATGGAAACGTAGTAGTTAAGAGGGATTCTTTAAACAAGTAATCCTGACTATTTTATTAGAAGAGAAAAATTGAAAAATTATGTCTCTGTGTATTATGTGTATGTTATGTGTAGTTTCGGTAGCCTAGTTGGTTAAGGCGCCTGTTGGCCCGGATAGCCGAGGAGATGCAGGTTCGAATCCTGCCCGAGACAATTTTTCTCTTCTAATAAAATATTTAGAATTCGTTGGCAGTCGTTAAGAGGAAACAGTAAGGTGGAGAGAATTGAAAATTAGGTATTTGTAAAATGTGTCGCTGTCCCGCACTGCCCGCCTCTCCCGCGCAGAGCGCGATAGAGACAACTGCAGCTTGGACCGAAAATACCTTTTAAAATTTCATGAAAACAACGTTTCGTAGTCCCCTGATTTCTTCCCCAAAACTTAACCTATTTAACTAATGTTTTCATTAAACATTAAAGAAAGGCTTTGGCCGTGTTCCTATGTTTTCCTTTTTTTTAATAATCTAGTCAAATTTGTTTTCTGGATGTGTGAACACAGCGGAAAAGCTGCCATTTTTTTTAGGTTTTTGAAGGTCAATATCTATTTTGAGAATCAATTTATCGTAAAAAGGAAAACATAGGAACATATCAATAGTAGCCATAGATTTTTGGACAAAACATTATTGCTCTACTGGCATTATCCAGGGAGGAAACAGGGGACTACGTTTGTATGGAAAAACTGCCCTCCTGTTTCCTCTTAATGCTTTAACATGCCGGTGCGGTACTAATTAAACATATTTATGATGCTTGGGAAAAGACTCAAGATGCTATTGGAGTTTTTTGCGACCTATCGAAGGCATTTGATTGCGTTAGTCATGAGAATTTAAGAAGAAAGCTTAGTCACTATGGAATAAAGAACGGAGCCCTTAGCCTTGTCTCATCTTATCTTTCGGGCAGAACGCAGCGAGTCGTCATTAACGGGACTGAATCGGCCGGCTCAACAGTTTCTGTTGGAGTACCTCAAGGTTCAATTCTGGGCCCATTCCTGTTTCTGGTATACATTAATGATTTACTTAATCTTGTGCAAGGTCAACATGATATAGTGTTATTTGCAGACGATACTTCTCTTCTCTTCAAGGTGGACAGAAAACAGGATGACTACGATGTCATTAGCGATGCTCTGTCCACTATTGTGGATTGGTTTACTGCAAATAACCTGCTCCTCAATGCCAAGAAAACCAAGTGTATCAGATTCACATTACCCAACGTGAAACAGAACAACAGTGCTAAAGTAAAACTAAAGGGCGAGGAACTAGAATTTGAAGACAGAACAGTATTTCTAGGTGTCACTTTAGACTCAAAACTGCAATGGAACGCTCATATAAGCACTCTTGCGGGTAAACTTAGCTCCGCTGCCTATGCAGTAAGGCGAATAAGACAGTTAACCAACGTCGAGACGGCCAGGCTTGTGTACTACAGCTATTTCCATAGTGTTATGTCCTATGGTATTCTATTGTGGGGAAGAGCGGCAGACATACAAACCATCTTTGTGTTGCAAAAAAGAGCCGTACGATCTATTTATGAAATAGGAGCTCGTGTGTCACTGAGAGAAAAATTCAAGGAGATAAATATTCTTACCGTAGCATCTCAATACATCCTCGAGAACATTATGTATGTAAGAAAAAATCTCCATGAATTCAAGCTCAATAGTGACGTTCACAACTTCAACACAAGAAGTAAAAATAAACTGGTTGTGCAAGCCCATCGTCTCCGTAAAGTTAGTACGTCGTTCGTGGGGAACTGTATACGCTTTTATAATAAAATACCCTCCGGTGTAGTGGATTTACCGCCCAGCAAATTTAAATCGCATGTAAAGCGGCACTTGCTGAGCAAGGCGTATTACACCGTCAGTGACTTTCTAGATGACAAGAACGCCTTTAAGTGAGTAGGTAGTTAAATTTTGTAGCAAATATTCATTTTCACACTGCTAAATCTTAATAGCCCCATCCTCCATGTAACATGAGAGCACATTTTGTCGTTTCTCACCGGACAAATTATTTTAGTTTCAATGTCCGGCAGCTTGAGCATGTCATGCTCGCTTAAGGGGCTTTGCTTACGGTGGCGTCGTTGATCGGGTCGCAACCTTCCCTAAAATATGGTTGAGGGAGGCGATGGCTGAGATACGCGTCATGCTCGTGAACGGGTGCCGTTTGTGGGGTCCGGTCTGTTCACGCTTGCATGGGCTATGTTGAATGTGTTAGATAATTATATACTAGTGTTTAATAGAACTGACGTGAGAGACTACATCTTGTTCTCAATTGAAGTTAACGTTTATCTTATAGCTTGAACGCATAGAGTCCGTTTTTGTAAATAATTCACATTAAACCTTAGAGACCATATACATCTCTGAGGAATGTAGATTATATTATATTAAAAAATCTGTTTTGTACTTGCAAATGTCTTGACGCTTAGAGACGACATACAACTCTAAGAAAAATTGTTTTAATTTTAGTTTTTAAGTTTTGTGAGTCACAGATTTTTTTTTTTTTTTTACATTTCTGTACGTTCGTTTTGTGTAAACCATGTAAATGTAATGATAGTTCTATAGTCTATTTCTCGTTTCCCATTTTGTATTTTGACGTTTGGAGATCCTTTACACCTCCAAAACATGTTTTGACAACAGAGGCCCCTTACATCTCCATTAATTTTAGTATATGCCTTTTTATTTTCTATTTTTCTTAGTAATTTATCTTGTTTTGACGCCTAGAGACCCTTTACATCTCTTAAATTGTAGTTTTATGTTTATTGAAATGTATTTAGTTAAGTAGTTGTTTGTGATATGCAATGTAATATTGTCACAATTATTGTAATGTGTTTAAAAGAGAAACTGGTGAGTTTCTTCCGGCGCTTCTTCTCACCAGAATGTCATCTGCCGAAGCGCCAAAAGAATCAGACATGTGAAAGAGCCCTTGAGGCCTACTTGCAGAAATAAATTATTTCATTTCATTTCATTTCATTTCATTTCATTTCATTTCAATAAAAAATCAAGTAATCCTGACCTCCAGTGATACGACCAGAAAAGTAAAAGCGCTTGAAACACGCTGTGTGGCGAACTGGTCGAGTCGAGTACCATCTAGCTAGGGAAAAGTATTATTCCCAGTTTTTAGAGTATATTTCTGTAGATTATACCCCACAATTAATACAAATAATAATGATTACCCTATTTAAACTAGCCTATATAATTAACCAATGCAAGAGCTAGTATAAAAATACTCAAATCGTCGAATCTGATCTGATGACAATGGGACCTCTTGGGTGGTCTATTTAAAAAATGCCAAATCTGTCCAGTCGTCTTCGAGGAATCGGGAAACAAAATAAAAAAAACCCGACTGAAACTGAACTGAAAACCCCGTTTTTTTTGAAGTCGGTTAAAGAATACAATCTCCAAGCACTCTCGGCTTTGCTCAAAGACAAAAGGTTACGTGATAATGCGTAGGAAGAGTTGTTTGCTTATGCTACTAAGCAGCTTTGCTAGAAAATACTAAATGTACATAGTACATAGTAAACTAGGGTACAGCTTACGTCTAAAAGTGTTGCTGACTGTTATTGGAAAGTAGACAATTAAAAAGTCTTGCCTGTAGTAATAGTACATTACTGTTACTGCAGAGGCCGGGAAGTAAGGGGTTGCCGGCCGAGTTACGAGGCTGGTAACCCCATATTATTAGCTGTTTACAAACTAATTGTTACTATACTATGTTTCTTTGTTCAATTATAACATCGTTAAATGTTTAGTTTTTTAGCGCCATCTAGTTTTTGCCCGGAAATCCCCAAGCGGTCGGGTTACAATCCAAAGTATGGAGAATGACAGTCCTCTTGTTTTAATGGTCCATGGTAAATGTACTGTAGTGCGGCTCACACGGACGACTTTTAGGGCCTTATCACACTGGCGAGATGCGAGCGTGTATTCATATATATTTCGATCTGAAGTTTTGTATGAAAACACGCTCGCAAATCGCAAGTGTCATAAGGCCCTTACGCCATCATTCGTAAGAGAGTAGCATCCCTGTGGCACAGACTGCGGGCAAAGTATAAAGACAACCAAGTAGTACGACTTCGGCCGTTTAGGAGCGCGCGACACGTATTTACACAGACGCACGACGCGCGTCTGTGTGAGTGAACGCCATACTGTGGCATGCTCGCGCATGCTCAAATCCTTGCCTGTGGTGCGTCCGTACACGGCGCGCACACATGCGCGCTCCCGATGTACCTTTTGCAGGAAGAAAAACTACCGTATACCGTGCCGCGGGGCGGGGCAGCACCAACGTTCTCCTGAGCGCATTTGCATATCGGCTGAACAGCACGTGGATGAGGCGTTGAAGTAAACTCCCCGACCGATCGTCCATGAGCACCTTGTTATAGTTCGGTATTGTACCTAGCATAAACTAACATACTAGCTTTAAGCACCCTGTTACTTACATAATCTTTCATTTAATTTCAAAAGCTAGTAGGGAATAAAAATAGATAAACACCCACATAATAATTATTGCCTCACGCAATTCCGCTCATACAGTCCAACTAAGTACGTAAGCTCACTTATTCGCGAAATAGGATGCTCAGCGTAAATTGTTTTCGCAAATCGGCGGGTACCTCTCGAAACCTCCCATCTCAATTAAGCCGACTAACATAATTCGACCTTATTCGTTTAAGAATAAGGTTTAAATTTAAAGGGAGAGTTGGATAAGAAGGTGCTTGAGAAGACTATTCCTGGAAATACCCTTAAACAAATCGGATTGTGCTCGTTCCGCGAGAAATAACGCGGATTCCTCCGCTTATTTATCCTGGAATATGATACGTCGTGGACTGGAAATTAAGGTCTTCGAGAGGATCCCAATTTCCATGCGGCCCGTATCATTAAAGTTAGTTATTCACAAAAAACCCTTCGTCCACATTCATAACTGGTTATGATTATGGATTTTTTTCCATGTTTCATAACTCAAACAAAACAAACAAAAATATCGTTCCATTTTCAGAACCAGAACCTCCTATTCATGTATGGTTCCCTGGTAGTGTTTTCGGAATTATGATTTTGTATTGGTAAATTACTTAAATTCATCCGTTAAGACATGTGAAGAAAGTAATACTTAGAGGACACTTGCGAATTTTTAGATGTGTAAATAGGAGGTTCTGGTTATGAAAATGGAACGAAAGTCTTTTTTGATAACTAGTTATGAAACATGAAAAAAAATCCATATTCATAACCAGTTATGAAATCTTAGTTATGAACGTGGACGAAGGGTCAAAAAAACCTATCCAGCGGGTTGTGCCTACTTGTAGTTGCTTATACGAATGTTAGTGAACATTCAGGCTTTATAGGACTGACAGGCACATTTACACAAGTTATAGGACTAAAATATAGAAAATCATGAAAACGGCGCATTCAGTTGCCTCTTCATACGAAAATTGGTGCACATTTCAGGAAAATAAAATCCACACTTACTACACTTACACTACACTTATTCTTATATTGCCATTGGGTTGCCAAGCTACGGGCAAAAGTTAGTAGAACTTCATACAATGACGGTCTTTGATTTGTGACCCATTTCACCCATTATCTAGAAATGTTCTTGGAACACTTATAAAATGAAGTCGATAAGTAACATAAACAAAACACAGTTGACTTTAAGGTAAATATTCTCAGTATGGAATTCGGCCTTAGATGGGTCATTTAAGAACGTACGTAGTTGTTATTATTAACTTTTTTATAAGTTTATCTTCATTGTAATAAAACAACTTTATCGTATTAAATCGCGTAGGTATAGGTATTACTTCATTTTTTACCCGCAACTACGAACGCTAAAAAGGGTTCCGAAACGTCGGGACGTAAAAAATGAAGTAATATACGCGAATAATATGAAGTATATATATATTCAGTAATATCCGTTAAAGTTGTTTTATTACAATGGGTGATAATCGCAGAAACTGAAGACAATATTAAGTTTATGCCTACACTATGTCAGTCGATGAAAACTCAACAATCAGCCCACATTTCGAGATAGAAAGACAAATGAGATCTTGGAAGAGGACATATGCATTTTCCAAAGTGCTTGCAAATTGGAACATAGAGCCCGCATCGTGAACTAAGACTATAAGGTAGAACTTTAAACTTCTTGTAAGCGTCTATATCAGGATTTAGTCGTATTTCAGCCGTAGATTTTATATGCGACCACTGTGTCTCTCTGAGGGCGGAGGCTTCACTTCCATTGGTCTAGGGTAAGTTTTGAGTACCTATGGTCCGGCCAGTCGATTAAAAAAATATTATATTAATATTGTCTTTGGTTTCTGCGATAAGAATAATATTATTATAAGTTTGAATGAAGAATGAATTCGAATCACACTTTAGCGGTTTGAGTATGATGATTGATGACATTAAATTTTTAGTCGTAATTTTTGTTTTACATAGAACGGCATACTGGCTAAGTACTATTAGCACTTGTGTGCTTTTTGTTACGTGCAGCCGTCACTACTTACACAAGTTACCGCCAACACGAACGGCTGCCTGCGGAGGCACATGTGAGTGTCACCAACGAAGTTGCCAAGCTATAGTGACTAGCGGGTACTAACGGGGGAATTCAGATGTATTTCTTTAAAAATAACTCAAGAGCATTACCTAATTAGTTCTCGCTTTGTTACCCTTCGCACCACCTAGGTACTTGGTTTAATTTTGTGTCAATTCAGTTAACCAAAGGTTGTCTGGAAGAGATCGCTTTTTAGCGATAAGATCGCCTGTTGTCTACCTTTTAAATTGTTTTAATTATGTAATGTACCTTTGTAATGTGTTTTTCTGGTGTGCAATAAAGAATATTTGTATTGTATTGTATTTTTAAAAGCAAGGTAAAAGTCCTAGTTTTGACACGTTGATACCCTACAGTTGACACCCTGCTATTATTTCTATTGCTAATAACAACATTCAATATGGCAACTACGGGGACAGTGTCAAGCACTCGAACGTCTACCTTACATGGCACGAACGTTTATTCCCGTTCCGTTAATGTACTAATTGATTTCGTATTTAATTAAGACGAATTCCTAAGTTGTCCCCGGCGCACGGCGGTTGCACAACTTTGCCGAAAGTTCCGTGACGAGCTAACGGCGGTGCAGTTAATGAAAACGGTATTCAGATATTGCTTTATATTGCGATTCCCGTATATGGGAGACGAGTATTATGTTATACAGTAGAATCTCGATACGAGCTCGAAACACAAAACAACGAGTTAACGAGAACTTATAAAGGTCTTCGATCTATAGAGGTTGTCATAGACTCTTGTTCGACTTAGGTCAATGCTTTTGTATTTTTTGCCGTAAAATAGTTTAAAATGAGATAGACATAAGTATTTAGGATGGTTCAAAGAAAATACTTATCATTGTTTTGTTTTCTCCTTTTATCCTATTCACTTGAAACGTCCCTCTGCAAATGCGAAATTTAACAATATTTAGTGGTCGCTCAAATTTTCTAATAAATGTACCTATGGAATTAATTTGGAAACCGTCGAATACCTGCTTACAATGGTCCAATTACAATTTTTTTCATACAACTAGGGTGGCAAACAAGCGTACGGCCTGCCTGATGGTAAGCAGTCACCGCAGCCTATGGACTCTAGCAACACCAGGGGCTTTACCACATTAAAATTATCACAACGATCTAGCTTGTTATACTTTATTCGCATTCGTCATTCTCGTAGTTGCCGCTCTAGGAACATACTTTTTTTTACTCAAACAATTTTCAAGTCTGAGCGACCCCTAAATATTATTATGACAAAACGGGACTTAGGTAATCACGTAAAAACATGGTATTACCTCGAAGTTTCGGACGTAATTCGTGTACGACATAATGAGTGAAAATCGTGAAAGTATAACAATACCTACCCCTAAATACGGTTGTTTTTGGGGTCATGTAGCAGGAGTGAACGGGGTACTGGGGTGAGTCACACTGAGCAACTTTCACTATGGGGACAACCACGAAATCGCGAAAAAAAATCTCCTAATTAAGAGTTAATTGATACTTAATTGATGGTTACCAGTACCCCGTTCACTCCTGCTACATGACCCCAAAAACACCCTATTGTTAGATTTCGCTCATATTTTGGAGAAGGGCCTTTTAAGTCTTATCAAATGAAGGGAGGCTTGGGAAATATTTTTTTTGGACCACACTAGTACTAATACAAAGAAAAATAGCAACTAAGCATTAAAATTAACTTTCCGTATCGCATGATCCAGCATTAGTATTCCTAGAAAGAGGTAATAATAATTAAACTTCCATGAGACTAGGAAGCGAAGATTCGCCGTTTCAGCATTCATTTCAATGTACTGAACTAATTAACCAGCTTTTACCATCTTTGCCGAACTATGTTCAACCCTATTTGTATGGCTTTAGAATTGAACATGAATTGAGGCTGTGGGAAGGATTTAAAAAGTGAATTTGAATACAGTATTCAGGTTTCTTGAGATAGTTGAGTCTGGGTTTTTCATTGACGGTAGGAAGTTCTAGGAAATTAAAGGTTTAAGAACTATGTAATTTTATTTTTATTCCTTTATTATGCGATTACGGCGAAGCAAAAAGTAGGGTTTTTTGTTTTTGTACTTAGTTTTTTATATCAATTATGTGAATTTTAGAGACTTCGGTTACTCTCGATTCTCCGTACTAAGTTAACGAAAAGTGGATTGAGAATCGAATGTTAATTGTGCAAAACAGTCAGAAAAAACATGCAACATTGAACTGTTAAACTCGTTCCTTAACTCGCTTTTCATTTGTATGGAGGCCCGAGTTGATCCAAATTAAAGGTAAATATATCACGTTAGATCCGTGGTTAAAAACTAGTCCTTAAAAACCAATTCACACTCGCATTATCTGCGAGCTATCTTTCCGCAACGTAATGTCTAGAAGCACGCGAGTCCAGCCCATTTAAGTTGGTTTAGGAAACGTTCCTTCTTTGTGTATCCTTAGTTGGATAGCAGCGCTGTTACACCAGCAGCGCGTTCAGTGTAAGTTGGAAGCTGATCAGATCTATTAACGCCTGAGTCTGGCTCATACAAGTTGGCGTAACAAACGTCCCTTCTTTGTGTATCCTTAGTTGGATAACAGCGCTGTTATATCAGCAGCGCGTTCAGTGTAAGTTGATCAAATCTAAGTATTAACGCCTGAATCTGGCTCACACAAGTTGGCGTAACAAACGTCCCTTCTTTGACCTAGCAACGGACACTTGAATAAAAGTACTGAACTCATCGCCTCGTATTATTTCACAGTATCCTTAGTTGGATAACAGCGCTGTTACACCAGCAGTGCGTTCAGTGTAAGTTGGAAGCTGATCAGATCTATTAACGCCTGAGTCTGGCTCATACAAGTTGGCGTAACAAACGTTCCTTCTTTGTGTATCCTTAGTTGGATAACAGCGCTGTTATACCAGCCGCGCGTTCAGTGTAAGTTAGAAGCTGAGCGGATCTAGTACCGCCTGAGTCTGGCTCATACAAGTTGGCGTAACAAACGTTCCTTCTTTGTGTATCCTTGGTTGGTTAACAGCGTAGTTATACCAACAGCACGTTCAAGTTAAGGTGACTGACGGATTCAAGGTGGCGAAGAAATAAGGCAACCGACATATGCTATGTTAGTAGTAAGTTGAAGTGGCGATAGGCTGGGGCGAAAGCGTTCTTAAATGGAGACCACGGACCAACACAAGATGGTCTGACAACCTGGTTGAGGTTGCAGATAATCGAGCAAAAAGTGCGACCATTCGTTGTAGAAATCTTTGGGGGAGACTTATGCTCAGCAGTGGACGACTCCGTTAATATGATGGATGATCAATTTAAGTTAGGAGCTTATCAGACCTAATAGTTCATACAAGTTGCGCCTAAGAAACGTTCCTTCTTTGTGCATCCTTAGCTGGATAACAGTTAGTGAGGTAGCTACTTGTATCTGACAACCGTGTGATTTAGTGAAGATTGACAATTTTTTTATAAAGAACGAAAACAAACTGTTGAAACGAAAATGTTGAATTCGTAAAATGTTGAATTCTTATAATGTTGAATTTGCAAACATTGTGTAAGTCGTTAATAATACATAATTTTAATTTACAAACATTTATAAAAATAGGATATATTAATGTAAATAAATATGAAAAAATAAGAAAAAGACATATCGAAAAAAGCATTTTCTTTTCACAATAAAGCGAAGGGGTGAAAAAAGGGAAAGTCGACAAAATAAGGACCACCATACTGGATCCACTGGGTGGTTATATTGTTTGGCACGTCGTAGCCATAAAAACCCGATTAGGTCTCGCGTGATGCGCGGGAGGATAACAGTTATTGCCTATTCTCAAACTTATTGATTACGTACACTTAGCTGGTAAACGTCCTAGTGTTACACGGTAATGTGCAGTAGTTTACACCTCTATTGCTCATGACTTAACATTCAAGATGGCATCTAGAGGTGTCAAGCACCCGGACGTCTACCTTGTAGTGTCAGACCGAAAGCAATTTTCACGGCCGAAACCGAATTTCTTCCTTTGTTCCTTTGGCCACGTAAGGTTGGGCCGACCATAGGTTCTCCCGTTTTCTTCCGCGGGCCGCATTGGAACGGCTCGCGGGCCGTATCTGGCCCGCGAGGCCATACTTTGGAGATGCCTGATTTAGCCGATGACTAAATGGCAAATGACGAAAACCACATAGCGTTTAGTGCGACTATATACTTACTTAGATGTGAGCATTAACATGTTTGTTTTTATTCTATAACTGACCTGCTGTAGCGTCTGATTATTTAACTTTAAGCCAGCAGTCGGCAACCGTTTAGCAGCCAAGGGTCACATAGTAGCTATAAGGAAATTGACGCGGGCCGCACTTTGTTAATAATTGGTGATTTTATACAATTCGGAATATAGCGACCGGAATATAGGGCCGCAAGTGAGCGGTTCACGGGCCGCAGGTTACCGACCGCTGGTTTAAGCGACTACGATGCCGAAGATGGACGCCGCGCCGGTTCAGTAAAAGCCTATTCACTCTTGTCTTGAATAATCATATTTTCAGGAAATATAGACGCTGGGAACGTTTGAGAGGCGTTCAGTTTAACATTACTTTTACTCTATCTATATTCACATTGTCATTTCATGCAGAGTGTCTCCTATTCGTGACTCAATAAAACATAATATAAAAGAAACAGTTGAGCTAAGTACCCGAAGCACTCGCAATCTAGCGGGTTTGCGCAAGTGAGCCCATAAAGGCTCCGATCTCACCGCCGACGAGATTGGCTGGTCGGGCCCTTTATTGCCCGATTGGATGGATTTTAAGGGAACAATAGACTATCGGATACATTGAATTAATATGATGTGTCAGGGAGCCGTTTGCGTGTAAATGTTTTTGATTATCTAGAGTACTTTTTTAGCTAAACTGTTTTGAGTTGTAAATTCCATCAGGGCCTCGTTTCACGAAGCTACAAATTACAATTTTACAAGTCTAAACTAGCAACATTGGTCAAATACAGCAACGCCATTGGTTGATTTGACCAATGTTGCTAGTTTAGACTTGTAAAATTGTAACTTGTAGCTTCGTGAAACGGGGCCCAGGACGATAATCCGACGTTTATGGTGTATTTAGCATATGAGAAATTAATTACATTTTAGTAATGTTTTACAAAATATTACCTAATGAAAGGCCCAATAGAAAGCGAGCCACTTGGGCAATCCCCAAAAATATGGTTAGATCTAGGTTTAGACATTATGAAATCAGCGACGATGTATAGCGAAAGTCTCAAAAGTCTCAAATCAACAAAAGCAGCGGATTTGCCGGTGCTGAAAAAGTACAACTACAGCCATGGAAAGAGTGATCAAATAATAATAAGAATTAGATATATATCATTTATTCATAATTTGGCTATCACCTCGGAAGTCGGAATGCTTGTACAGTATTTTAACCTTCGATAGCTTGTGGATGTAAACCATAGACTTGGCTTGACCCCCTGCGCAGCATTACCAACAGCTCCCCAACAACATGGATGGCTTACCTTTAAACATGTGAACTCCAGGTCGCTTGCTCGAGCCGTGTGTTTGTCCTTTTGCTCACCACACAAATACCGTCACCGGCCGGGACCCGATTGTCTTTATATCCGCACAAACAGTCACATATATCGTACAAGTTGTATTTACAAAATTATGTACACAACACACATATATTTACACTTATTTTTTATTATAAGAAACGTTCATACAAAGCCGCCGTAAAAAGTAATCCGCCGAAAAAAAAATTGACGCTCGAAATCGGGCGTCGCCAACTTCAGCCAGCATTCGCGCGCATGGCGGTGTGTGGAGCTCGTTCACGAAGGGCAGCCAAACCATAGAGGTCGGTTATGCTGTGAAATGCTTGCACAATGCTTATTCATTTGGATCCCAAATGAATTAAACATTTCATAGTTCAGCACTTTAAATTTGAGTGCCCATCTTAAGTGAATGATGTATCTTTATGGGAATAAATACATTAAACCATTAAACCACTCAGCGCATGACTATCTGACAGTTTCCATCCTGTAAAGTTTGAGTCTGACTTTGGCAATTTTGGGCAATCAGAAGCGGTGTCTTGCTTCAAAGGAGCGGGACCCAAAAGGGTATGCATACAGCTTACGGTACAAATATATAGGTAAGGATATCCATGTGAACGGAGGCCTAGCCCTCCACACAATCAGTGATAGTTCTTTCGAAGCTCCTAGACATAGAGGTTACAGACCAGCAATGTTATAAAAAAATTGTTCCTTCCTTGTTCAACCCAATAAAAAAGAAATTCTATCGGGTTTCCCCAACCTCTGCTCAAAGTCGTAGTTTCAGAAACCTTACAATAAACATAAAACCGTTTAATACAGGGTGTAAGGTCGCACGTCGCATTTTACTCCCAAATCAGCCAGCAGTTAGTTGGCAACTGCGCTGATAAATTTAAACTCGACTCAAAGGGCAACTTTCCAGATAAAGAGCAACTTGCTATCGCCGGATAGCTGGGGGCTATTGCGTGTCACGACATGCGACAAGAATGAATTGTGTGCGAAATTTCCATGTTGCGTAATGCGAAGACTTATGGGTGTACAAGTCAGGGGAACGTTGGGCGAGGCGAGTTGTTTATTCGAAAATCGATTCACAGTGTAACGAGAACGAGTCAACTCGATTATTGGAGGCGGACACGAGTCAACGATTCGCCGATTCGCGTTCGACTCGTAAACGCACCTAATAACTCATTGTGTTCTAAGCCGATTGAATCAAATCAAACTTTGAGTAGAAGTTTGAATCTTATTTATCATCATAAGCACAAAGATTTCCATGTAGGAAAAGAAAGCTGCAAATTACTAGTGAAAGGAACGAGATAGGTACCATTTGTCGTGAGATAAAGAGTCGTGCGGTGCAATTGTGCTAGAGGTATTTGGTCATAGGTTTATTTTTTACAGGTCTTTTCCATGTTTGTCTTACCGTAGATGGGTGGTCACCACCCAAGAATCACATCAACTCTACGAATGAAACGAGGGACTTTCGTGATAATACATATAGTGTCATATATGTATTTGATGCAGAATAGACCTGCAATAGTTAAATGCTTATAATATTAAAGAAAAACACAACTATCCAATAGTACATTACACAACTAGGGTGGTAATACAAAGAAAGCCCGAGATCGCAGATGTTTGCGGCCCGAGCTGCAAGCGAGGGACGTAAATATGCAATCGAAGGCTTTCTTTATTACCTCCCGTGTTGTGTACATCATTTTATGTCTACACTTGGCCAGAAAGCGGCGACTTTTGCGGCGAAATAATATTTTTCAACATTTGTAGAACCCTACTGCTTCTAAGCTATTGTTTACATTTATTTGCTAACTGGAACCTCTTTTTTATAACCATAATCACCGTGGTTGTCAATGTGTCACATTACTTTACCTATTGTTTTCTAAAAAGTTTTCAAAAAAAAGGTAGGTATTAGCCGTTTCTTGTAGACCGTTTCTTGTTGTCACTAAATAAGGTTGAAACACACGGTTTTTTGCATGATAGTTTAACAAGCTATACCTTGAAAACGGTGATATGTATTAACATAGTTTATTTGAAGAAAATAATGTCACATCTGCAGGAATGTCCCTCGTTCCGTTACACCCTGTATAAGTGTGCTTACGAACTTAATGTCGCTAAAATATATCAGTTATTTTGGTTCTTCTTAGTTCGATTTCACATATTTAGAAGCTACACTAGGCTCATTGAATCTTTGAAATTTTAAATATATTCACACTGTCTAAGCCAGTTTAACAAAGTCTTTGTTTCTGCGTAAGCAATCTAAGTTAAGTGAATCCATAGAACGCCTAGTAGTGCAGGGCAAAGTCGAAGGCACTAGACCGCGGGGCAGATCATCGATGAGGTGGACAGACCAGATTAAAAAAGCTGTCGACGGCCCGTTACACGAATGCACACGGAGAGCAGCAATCCGCGAGGAGTGGCGTCGCATTGTAAAACAGGCAACTAACCACGACGTGACGGCCACGACCACTCTGCCAAGAGTGTGACGCCGAAGAAGAAGAAGAATCTAAGTTACGAGTACTTTGAAACAGCGAACACATTATAAAGTGATTTTCGTTTCTCGTGTAAAACCTATAAGCCTAGAATTTTGAAGCTAGCGTTTCTAATAGTGTATAGTAGATATTTAGAAAATATTAGGTAACTCTTTAAGCCAGCCATCAAACTAAATATGTCTGTCCTACTAGTATATTCATAAAGTTCAGAAGCCAAACATGTGTAGTCGAGTCCTACCTTATTTGGAAAAGGGTACATGCTTTAAGAGTAAGTTTTTGGAAACATTTGGTATAAAAAACCTGTCTCTATGTAGAAGGAAGGTCTATAAATAAATAAAAATCATTTATTTCGGACAACACAACATACTCATTACAAGCATTGGCCCATAGATTTGTTATATATACACTTATACTCACGGTACTTATTGCTAAAATACTTAGTGGTAGTTCCATTTTGTATATGATTTCAAAGATCCACCGGCCATTATTTCATTCTGTTGTCAGGAAGCTCGCTTTGTGCAGCTCTTATCAATCCAGTTTTCTGGACGAACTGGTTATAAAAGCAAATTTTAAATTAAATAGAAACATTAGAAACTTAATAACTAATTGTAAATAAGAAAGCCTCAGATCACATGTTTGTCGTCCTCGGCTTCGCCTCGGCCGTCAATTACGTGTGATTTGAGGCTTTCTTATTTACTGGCCAAGGTTTGTATACCATTTTTCTGTTCGACGGAGCCAGAAAGCGGTACCTTTGTTTAGCGCAGCGGCCGGCAACTGTAAGGTTTTTATTTAAGTCTGATAGGGCTCGGAAACCGGTATTTGCTCCATACAAAAATACCGGTATTCTTTCCGTTCTTATCGTTCTTTGGTTTATTATTTAGTTTTTTAACCAGACAATCTAATAACACGAAATCATGACTTAAATACATTACTGAGCTCTACATAAAAAGCATAAAATAATTCAAAATATTGGGCTATTTCGGGGTTTTTGTAAAATACCGGTTTCGAGCCCTGAGTCTGATACGCCTCACTTGTACTTTAAGGTATCCGTAGAATTAGGTCCAAAATAATTTCGGGTGTTTTGTGACTAGTGTATTTGGCGAATTGTGTTTTTAGGATTAGTGTGTTATGGGAATAGCTCGTATTGATCTTCGGCCTTTATGACATTAGGTGATCTCGGTAATAGTACATAATCGAGATAAGATCGTTTTCGTTTTAAGGTATTTTGGGACTCATGTATTCGGACATTAGGTTATTTTGAATTTATGTTTATATGACAATATGTGTTATTGACATTAGATTGTGTTGTGTTATAGGGTGATTTGATATTAGGTTCCAATTATTTATTATATTAAATAAATAAATAAGGTTCCAATGAACCGAACGCTGATATTGTCGTCTGAATTAAAGGAAGACATATCTAAACTTACAGACCGAATCGCGGCTCGCAGAATAGCCGCCCGCCCGCATGGTGTCGCGGCAATTAGTTTAGACAAAGAGCTCTAAGAGCTAACTTTCTTAGCGTACGGGTCGGAAAAACCTGGTCTTAGTCGTTAACGGTAAGGTGGGAAAGCTTATTACTACGCCTGTAGTAGCGTAAAGCCTTCCAATTTAATCCTATTGCTCAAATATGGCTCAGTAGGGGAAAAAACCACTAAGGTGACCTTTCTAAATCATTTCTGATAGCACGTCTCAAAGACATGCTTCTTGGAAGATAAAAAGCCCTCACTAAACATTGATAGTAGGGCATGCAATACTGGGTAGTTCTCAATACCGGTATTGATATTCGAAATTCCGGTTTCGGTATCGGCATTGGGGATTTTTGGAAAAATAACGATTTTATGGAAAATCGTTTTAATTGTTTTTTTACGACCTCACTTGTATAAAAAAAAATAATAGTAATAAACTTTTGGTATTGTGTATGCAAAATCACAGTAATATCAAACTTAAGGGCTATAAGTCCAAAATTAACAAATCGAAACACCATCAATAGTAGCCGATCGCCAATTCCGATACAATGCCTAATACAATTAGGATGGTTAGCGTGACCGTAAGTCATATTTAACTAAAAGTTAGCAATTTACTGTTTACTTTTTCCAATATAATGGGGAAAATACAATTTTACTTACATAATGAGGAAAACAAAATAAAACTGTAATTCCGGTATCTCGGTATTAGTTTTTACAATACCGGTATTGTAATACCGGAAAAATCTGGTTTTTCGAGATTCCCGAATTCCGGTATTGCATGCCCTAATTGATAGTACAGTTTCGAGCACTGTTTTTGGAGGGTGGAGCTAGGCGGACTAAGAAAGTACCCCTCAAGTAGGTACGTACATAAGTGCGAGAGTAATGGATGTTTTATTTATCGTAAGATATGAAGCATACAAGGGTCGATTTGAGGCGTATTTCCGGCGTTTTGTTTTATTAGTGTCCCTCGATATTTACCGCGACGGGCTATCGAGTGACGATAACTTTTGATTAAATCATGTGTCAGTTTAATTTTTTTCAATATTTTTTTTTATTTATTACTGAATGAAATGAAAAGTTCATTGAATAAGGGTTACGCGTTTTCTATTACTGCTGTCACTGCTATTTTTCTATAATATTATAAAAATGTAATGCCTGTAGGTATGGGTGTTTTGAATTTCTATTCGTATGTGGCTGTATTTGTAGCTGTAGCATGTTGGTCATAGTATACTTTTATCTGACTAGGGTAAAAATGAGGGTTGATTTTTCACCTTTGCGGACGAAGTTCCGGGTGCCTTCAATGTTGCATTTTATAAAATCCATAGTTTTCAATGTGTTTATTTAATCGTGAGTTACGATGGGGAGTTCCGACGCATGGACGGATGCACTGGCAATTTTATCTGTGATTTACTGTGCTAATGAAACTTTTCGTTTTACGCCTGCGCCGACTGAAATGTAGAGGGTTAATAGTATCTAAATAGTGAGATGAAAATGAAATATTATTTATAATTAATTTTCATCTCACTTATTACTATATATACAGTAAAACCAGTTTAAAATTAAATAAACCGAAATAAATCAAGTACCATGCCGCATTTATTTCCCCTGAATTATTCATTTTATTTCATCTTACTCTTTAGTAAGATGAAATAAAATGAATAATTCAGGGGAATCGTCATCATCATCATTTCTACCTTGATACGATCACTGCTGAACAAAGAAGAGTAAGATGAAATAAAATGAATAATTCAGGGCAATCATCATCATCATCATCATTTCTACCTTGATACGATCACTGCTGAACAAAGAAGAGCAAGATGAAATAAAATGAATAATTCAGGGGAATCATCATCATCATCATCATTTCTACCTTGATACGATCACTGCTGAACAAAGAAGAGTAAGATGAAATAAAATGAATAATTCAGGGGAATCATCATCATCATCATCATTTCTACCTTGATACGGTCACTGCTGAACAAAGAAGAGTAAGATGAAATAAAATGAATAATTCAGGGGAATCATCATCATCATCATCATTTCTACCTTGATACGGTCACTGCTGAACAAAGAAGAGTAAGATGAAATAAAATGAATAATTCAGGGGAATCATCATCATTATCATCATTTCTACCTTGATGCGATCACTGTCTGACCATTTTGTGGGGGGTCGACCTACGCTGCGTTTCCTTATTCGTGGTCTTCATTCGAGAACTTTTACACCCCATCGGCCATCGGTTCTATGTTCTATAGTCCAATGAAAAACTTTGTCTAAATACACAAAAATCATACTTAAAGTACACAAAAATCGGGCTCCCTACATATACGTAGTTAGGTACGCGTAGAGAGATACATATCATTAATAATGTAACGCTAATTTATCAGAGCTAATTTACTATTCTAATGCCCCCGGTGCTTATTCGCGATCTTCTCAATTGCTTCAACTTGCCTATCCGACGTCGAAATGAATATGCCTGTAATTGACAACATTTCATTTTTTCAAGTGGGCTGTTTTATGTTATGTATTGAAAAAAAATCAAATTCTAAGGTACACGTGTTTTTTTATTTTCCCAGAAAAGCAATTTTTCATTCAAAAATATTAAGTGAAAAAATAGCGAATGTTTGAAAGGTCGTAAACGACATATGACGTCACGAGTACGGATTTTCCTTTGCCCCTTGCTTTAAAAAAAAATGGGTCGTGACGGTTGATTGATTTGAGGTTTACGTCATTGTCATATAATTGTCAACACAAATTTTCTTCAATAAAATTTCAACTAAAAACGAAAACATGGCATCAAAAGAAACTAAAAACTGTTTTATAAGAACGTGTAGTAATAACACAAGACTGACACCACAAAAAAAGTTTTTTTGTGTCCCTGCTGGGCAAAATGAGGCATGGTGTCGAGCGGCGGGGCTAGATCGTGTTCCTAAAAGGAAGTTATTCATCTGTGAAGATCATCTCGATGTAAGTACAACCGAATAATATACTTAACCTAGCCCACCTTTGTATTAGATTGGTAGTGGACTATTTACTGATAAAGTTTACTGTACGTACTCATGTGTTGTGATATTTAACTTAACTAGCTAATATAACCTTGTTTATATAGGACTTTCTTAAATAGTTATTGGCACTTGCACTTACAAATTCTTGCAGTGTGCATTGAAATCACCCTCACGGTGTTCAGGCTTATGCTTATTATACCTATTTGTCATTTCACAGTTGGAGAAAGACATGGAAAACTATAGATATTGGAAAGTCATGAATGTCAATGCAAAACTGAAACCTCGTCTTCCAGCATCACTCACAAGAAGACCGTTAAAAGAAGCAAACCAGGCAGCACCGTCAACCTCTCATGATGAACCTACACCATCTTCTGCATCCTGAGGTGTAATGTGCTGCCCTATTATGACAACCCAAAACATACTAGTTAAGGTAGCGACAAAAGACAAAACAACACATTGTAATTTGGAACCACAAACTTATATATTTGGAAAATAAATATACTCGCACTAAGCCTTACAGTTTTATTTCTTAGGATAATGTTATTAGTTTCATATACAGGTACAGGTATATATAAAGCAAAAACAGAGCTCAATGTAGGGCACACAATATGGGGTAGAAACTATCTATACGGTACGAAGCGGCACTATACGAAGTTCGAGACGATAAGGCAGCTTTTGCACCTCGTATCCCAGCCAAATTATATTTATCGTCCGTTTGTATGAACTCTAACATCATGGCAGTATCAACCCATGGCAAGTTGGTACTAAATGCTTGCACAAATCCATCTGAGGTCTTCATTTTTATGAGGTTCAATAAGTCCAAATACAAGTGCCAAATTTTCGTTTAAAGAAGCAGCGATATCCGTTTTTATTGCGATGTAAGCGTGAAAAGAAGCAGCAGTGTCCGTTATAAAAGCCAAGTCGTCAAGTATTTCAAGTGGAGCGAGAGTAATATCGTAAAATAAGAATAGTCGTTAACACCGAAATGTAAGAACTGAAAATGTCATTTGAAAACTTTTGACAGAGTGTGACAACCGGATACATGAAAAAAATGATAGATTTAGTTTTGTCTTTGGTCTATTGTCTATGTACGTACTATCTACGTCACATTTCCGGTTTACAGTTTTTCGCGATTATCTTGGAAATTAACGGGTAAAAAAATAAAATAACTGCCTCGTTACATACGGGAAGCATATTTGCCGAAATGGTTTTTGATTTAGCCCACTTCATATAATTTGAAATGTTGTCAATTATATGTATATGTCTCGTTTCTTATTTTATATTTTGTTCATAAGTTTCAGTTTCAATTTACTAACTAAATAAACCTAGCTTAACCTATTGGGACCTAAAATTTATGTACTGTACAAATGTCCCCTATGTCGCCTTCTGTGGGTATGCCTGCATTGCCTAGCTGGATGGCAATGGCTATGTACTGAGCATGTATCTTTCTTGTATTTGAACAACGAGTAAGGGCTCTTACATATAAACACGATACGACGTCGTGACGTGGAAAACATTCAATCAAAAAACAACTTTATGTCAGTGTAGAAAGATTAAAAATTTAAATGTAATTTTCCACGACACGACATCGCATCGTGAAACGATGCCGTGTCGTAGCACGACGCGATATCGTATCGTATTTATATGTAAGAAAGAGCCCTAAGCTGAGAGAGCAATTACGTACAGAAATTAAATTATTCCACCGTTTTTAGGGTTTCGAATAAGTTTGACTGTTCAGTTGGGAGTATTTATGTACTTACCGAGCAAAAATATGTGTGTCTGGATGTTTTACTCAATAACGTAATAACAACTGAATGTATTGAGATGAAATGTAACCAAATATATCAAATTCTGGACTGAAACACAGGATAATCTATAAACTGGAAAGAGTTGCCATGGAAAAGCAATAGGATTAACTCAGGCGATGCCGCGGGTAAATGCAATTTTTTTCTAATCTGCCACCAAACTCAGGGTCCTTGTCTGCAACGAGTTTGTATTGCTAATGGCTAATCACTTATACTTATACCCTAAAATAGCATAAACATTGACGTGATATGGATGCCTTTGTCTTTCAGGTACAGGAATCTGAATTTTCATAGCTAATTCAGGTCAAGACGTTGCCAATGTAAATTAAACTTTAATGCAATCTGTTAAGGTTGATTTAAATTTTACAGAGCGTTGTAAACTGTATATATTCTTTAAAACGCCGTAACTCAGTCATCAACATCCTAAAGTAAATTTAAAGATCTATGCAATAAGGTCGAGTTTTGCTTAAGTTAAATAGGCTGTTAGAGACTGAGAGGCGGTTTCTATGGAGGCTTACTAAGGTTTTAGTTCTTGTAAACGAATGTTAACAAGTTTGGTAACTCCGCAGTCTGGTTGGAAGCGGTTACGGTTCGGGTTTCTGTAAGTTTGGATACTTATTACATTTCTTCACACCTTGTAGACTAGTTGACTTAGTTAAAAATATTTCTGGTTACTTACATGGCAAATCCTACCAAAGAATTCTTGGCTACTTTGGTTACATTGCTCGCTGGCAGCCGGGTAATCTTGACAAGTTGGTTGTGGTGAGCAAAGTGGAGGGGAAGAGACCCTGCGGCCGGTCTCCCAGCCGTCGGTGTGACCAAGTAACGAAGATCACTGGTTTCGCCTGGCAACCGCCCTAAGGACAGCCGACAACCGAGCTAGATGGAGAAAGGTGCATGAAGCTACGAGAAACTTTCAGGGTTTTTCAGCGGTTGGTGATATGAATAGAGCTCGTGCCTAAGTCTGCAATACGTGTCTTCCATTTTAAAAAGAAAGTGAAACTGTCGCAATAATAACAGCGATGATTCAAATCTGTCAGATGTCAACTTGACGGTTTCACTTTTTTTTAAATGGAAGACACGTATTGCAGACTTAGGCACGAGCTCTATTCATATCACCAACCGTTTCATCTGTCAAATGAGGTATTCAAAAAAATATTTCTACAAAACAGAAAGGAATAAAAATAGGATAGCCACAGTTTTGAACACTTTTAGCAGTTTACTTACTACAAAAAATATAATATGGACCACTTAAAAAAACTTAAGGTACCTAATTTAGCCAAAAATAGGTCGAGGTACGCTTTTGCGCTTATTTTAATAAAAATGTTTGAGACAAGTCGAGGAGTTTTCCACATTGAACAAAAATATCCTTCAATAATAAATATGGCTTTTCCAAAAGCTATTTTTTTTCAGATGATTTATAACTTTACTACTTTTGCTGGCAATCGTTTATCATCATTCCAACCAGAGATGTCTACTACTGAACACATGACTATTCTATAATATAATAATCAATATTTTCTATAATACAGGGTGTTTGGTTCATCGTTTGCCAAATTAAAATGGTAGATAGGTGGGGTTATTTTCTATCCCTCTACGCTCTTTAAAAAAATGTTTAACCCACGTGTATTTTTTTTGCTTTCTTTTGTTGTTTTTGAAGAATTTACAGGGCCGACGCGTTTAAATTTGAATTAAAAAAAAAGTAAGTGGAACAGAGATGAAATGTTTGTTGCATCGTGATGTGTAACGTGTCACGGTTGTATCAGAGTCAAAATTACTGACATTTTACTGCTAGTTTTTTTTTATTGACCCTGAAATGTTTTACAACATGTAAAAATTTAGTCAAAGATCAATTTTGATTTGCAATTAAAAAAAAAACTAAATGAGACCACGTTCTTAAAATTGTTTTACAAAATTCTGTGCTCTATCTTCTTTCTAATGATGTACAATAATCCCAAAGAACCTTTCAGGAACTTCATTTTTTCCCGATTTTTGTAACGGACGCAACAGGTAAATTAACGATGCCCAAACATTTACGCTGTATCTTCTTTGGAATTTCCTTTGTCTTTTCGCGGGTTTTCATTTTTCGGCGACCAGGTTTGCAGGTTGTGAAGATTTAAAACTTATCTTTTGTAAATTTGGACTTGGAGTTGAAGGTCAACTTTCACAAACTTGAGCGAAATCGATTATGCATGACAAGAAAATGTTCTTGAAAACAACACGTGCGAAGAGGTAAAGACTGCTATCTGCTGCATTTATTGTCCTGTGTAAGAGCAGTGTGGTAATTATGTGTTTATCAGACAAACAAATTAATAAAGTTTTCAAACTTGTGTGGCATGATACCTTTGGGTGTGGTGTTCAAAACTCACAACTCTCCCCCCCCCTCCACCTGACGCAACACCCCCCCTCGTAGTGAAATGTGTCCCTTTTATCGGTTTTATCACATTTTCTCGAAAACTATAATGGATACAAAAAAAGTGTCAAAAGTAAAAATGATCCTCATTAAATTGTAAACAAAATTTGTCCTATATCTTATTTTGATAGGCTGGACGGTTTTCAAGCTGTAGGTAGTTAAAAAACTAAAATGAAATTTTTCATCAGATTAACGACAATATAGTCATTATTTATTGGAATGAAGTAAATAAAAAGCTATAGGTGGAATCATTAGGGGTGCACTAAGAAAGAATTTTTCAAAATTTACCCCCTAAGGGGTTCAAATAGGGGTTCAAAGTTTGTATGGAGAGTCTACGATTTTAGAAGTAAAGAGGTTTGAAACCTCATGTTTAGACTTTTTATTAGATTACAAGAAAAGTAATTTCACCGTTTTTCGAAATTCATCCTCTAAAGGGTTTAAATGTGGGTTGAAAGTTTAGATATCAACGCACCACCCAAACCGCTGGTCCTAGGAATTCCAAATTTAGCACGTAGGTTCCTTATAAGGTCTAGAGGTGCACTAAGAAAGGATTTTTCAAAATTCATCCCCTAAGGGGTTTAAATGGGGGTTGAAAGTTTGTATATGTAGTTTGTAGAGTTTCTTTGGGACAATCCTTTCTTAGTGCACCCTTAGACCTTATAAGGAACCTACGTGCTAAATTTGGAATTCCTAGGACCAGCGGTTTGGGCGGTACGTTGATATAAGCTGTGTCATTTGATTGTCTCTGGTGGCTAACGTATTTGTAATTCTGATACTGTTGTCTTTTGTTAAGTTTGTTTTAGTGTTTTTGTTAATATCTGTTTTGTTGAATTTGGATCATTCAGTCGTTCGTTAGCCATTTTCAAATGATCAAAACTCAACAAAACAGAGATTAACAAAAGCACTAAACGATCGACTGAATGATTAAAACTCAACAAAACAGAGATTATCAAAACCAATAAACGAACGACTGGAAAACACTAAAAAAACTTAACAAAAGACAACAGTATCAGAATTACAAATGCGTTAGCCACCAGAGACAGTCAAATGACTGAATGAATCTGATCCCAGCACCGGCTCCACGGCTCGCCTGGGTTGACATTTAACCCATAACCCATGAAAGAGAGAGACAGCTGCACTTATTGTCCTGCTCTTACTCAGGACAATAAATGCAGCAGATAGCAGTCTTTACCTTTTCGCACGTGTTGTTTTCAAGAACATTTCTTGTCATGCATAATCGATTTCGCTCAAGTTTGTGAAAGTTGACCTTCAACTCCAAGTCCAAATTTACAAAAGATAAGTTTTAAATCTTCACAACCTGCAAACCTGGTCGCCGAAAAATGAAAACCCGCGAAAAGACAAAGGAAATTCCAAAGAAGATACAGCGTAAATGTTTGGGCATCGTTAATTTACCTGTTGCGTCCGTTACAAAAATCAGGAAAAAAAGAAGTTCCTGAAAGGTTCTTTGGGATTATTGTACATCATTAGAAAGAAGATAGAGCACAGAATTTTGTAAAACAATTTTAAGAACGTGGTCTCATTTAGTTTTTTTTTTAATTGCAAATCAAAATTGATCTTTGACTAAATTTTTACATGTTGTAAAACATTTCAGGGTCAATAAAAAAAAACTAGCAGTAAAATGTCAGTAATTTTGACTCTGATACAACCGTGACACGTTACACATCACGATGCAACAAACATTTCATCTCTGTTCCACTTACTTTTTTTTTAATTCAAATTTAAACGCGTCGGCCCTGTAAATTCTTCAAAAACAACAAAAGAAAGCAAAAAAAAATACACGTGGGTTAAAAATTTTTTTAAAGAGCGTAGAGGGATATAAAATAACCCCACCTATCTACCATTTTAATTTGGCAAACGATAAACCAAACACCCTGTATAATAATATTCGTTTCCATTGAACAATAAAAAAATATCTGAATTATAGTACAACCGGATAAAAAAACTTACGTAAACTGCGAAACAATCTTAACTGGCGCAGTCGGTAAGGAGGGTAATGTTTTCGACATGTCCATTGTTCGCGTTATCTATATTCACACCACTTATTTCCGCAACCTTTTATCTCTGCCATATTTAGTCCTGAAGTCAACCTTGTTCTATTCAAGGTGAGGTCTGAATTTGAACGGAGAAAATAGGAGATGTGAGGTTTCGTAAGTAGATTGTTGATTTCTTTTATCGCTGCCCAAAACCCGAGATTATTCCGGCCGTCTGTCCGCTTTGGGTAACTTTCTTTTTATAGTTCGCTCAAAAGACGGTCGTTCTCGGCTTCCTGGGACCAAAACGCAAATGTTTTTAAAATATCACGGTGTTTGAGCAAGAAAAATGTGCGAAGTAAAAATGTAAGCTTTGTAAGAAATGTAATTGAAGTATTTTATCTTTTTTTCATTTACTCAATTGTGTTGTGTCGATACTCATTCAAATCGCCTACAGCTAAGTTAATAACTAATACTTTGACTTGAAGGATTAACTTCAAATTTGCTTCAAGCATCGATAACCTAATACAAAATACATTAATAAATCTTTTTTGAGATAAAAAAAAAATTTGCTTCCCAAATTTTGAGGAGTTAGACGACATCAAGGACCACAACGTATAGTGACGCAGGCGCAGAATAATTGTTTTTTTTTTATGATTAAATAACCGTGAAACCTCTTTCTTCAAGAACTGTATAACAATCTTGACAAATGTCTACCTTAAAATAGACAAGTCGAAGGGAACTGAGTGCTAATGACCTAAGGACAGCTTTTATAATGCTTAAACTAGAGTCATAACCGCTGTTATGGTCTTATACAGTTAGTGTGCGACTGGGGAATATACGCCACTACTTATTCATCAATTAGTGCGGATTGCATTTCATTTGTGGGCTATCTTAACGCCGTCAGTCAAAAAAAACAAATCGATTCAAAAACGATGCAGATCTTACGTAAATAACGAATATTAAAAACGAATACAATAGATTTCAGAAACTTCCTCTTTTCGTGAAGTTGAAAAAGATTACAAACTGCTTTTATAATGCTTGAATTAGAGTTAAACCGGCTATATAAGTTTTATAAGCGACAGAGCGGACAGCAGAGAGAGGCAGACCGTCGCAGCGCTGGGCGGACGACATCCGACGACACGGAGGACGGGACTGGATGAATCGGGCACAAGATCGCCAGGAATGGAAGAAAAAGGAAGAGGCCTACATCCAAGAATGGATTACCAAAAGGCCACCCAGCATGATGATGATGAAGTTTTATAAGCTGTTATTCAGCCTGTGGCCTGTACTAACTAGGAGCAAATATGTAATTAAAACGTTCTCCTCAAACTGAACAACATTTGTTCAGCGAGAGTTAAAAATAACTTATGTTTTGATTTTTAGTACACTTTAAAGTTTATTTGAAGGCACAGTTTTTGTTTGTACCGTGACTAAGCGATGTCAATTAGACTTATGTTAACGTCCATTGAGGGGAAAATACTAGTTAATTTGTATGGAAAAAAGAAAATCTAATAATTGCTTATTTTTTTAAAGTTTTTGAATTAAAGTTTTATTCATTGATGAGTAGAGTGCTCCTGTTACAGGCCCCACCCGGTATACAGTTAAAGCAGGAAAATATTTTGCTCCACACGTATAATGTATTCATGCCCCGAGTTAGCACACGTATGGCAATGACTTACACACCGATGACAGGCGAATGAGGGTGTTTAAAAATCATAAATCCACCAGGTGGCAGCAGGGTGGCGAATGGTCTTTTTGACAGTAGGTGTCAAAATCCACCAATCACATCACCTGATTTTGACATCTACTGCCAAATAGACCATTCGCCACCCTGCTGCCACCTGGTGGATTTATGATTTTTAAACACCCTCATTGCACCTAAGTTGTATCAGGGTGAATCAACTTTTTTTTGCTTTATGCAAAGATTGCCCTTTCTCCTTATTTGTTCACTTTTTCCATGTTTTAACATGATTTAAATAGAACAAGATCTTACATCTAGAAATAAGTTACGTAAATATAAAAACAAAACTCGTTTTTAACAAATAAATAGCGTGACCCAGTGGACGAACCCTTATTTTCATACAAAAGTGGGGGACAGCTATGTCCGCTGGGTTACTGCTTATAAAAAAGTTACAATAAACAAATTGTAATAAAAAATATTTGCAATACGTAGCTGTATTTTCTGTCTTTTAAATGAGCATAAACTTTATTCAAAAAATATCCGAATAAAGATTTCCTTTCAATTTTAGTCGGAGGTGAAATTTTGTTGGCAAAGAAAAAGTTGATTCACCCATCAACGAGTAGCCAGTGCTTTCGAGAAGTCAGTGATGGACAAAGTACGTGGTGGTTTCACAAATCTGCTGGACAAACTTGAGTAGTAACTTTGTTCCGCTTAGTTAAGTTAACCCAAGTTAGGCTAACTCGCCGCCGTCTAACTTTGGCCTAAGAGCTGTTGAGGCCTTTTAGATCTGAAAGTGCGTTTTTTCAGTCTTTAAAGGTTTGAAGATAGTGGTACTGGATTGACAAAGTCTAGGGACTTTTGTTTGTTTATTAAAACAAGTAGGTTGGAAGGAAACTTGATTCTGAGCAAAAATAACTTCTTTGAGAGAATAACACTTTTTGATAATAGGCTTGTGCACTAAATTTTTTTCTGATGTAAATCGATTCTACTATTCGTGGGGAACAAATATATAACTACTACACTTAGATTACTATGACAATTACCGCCAATTGCAATCAAAAGTAGCCGACCGCACCGAGCGTTGAAAACGGCCCATACAAAACGGACGCCGACGGTGACGTCAACTTTGAGTCCTCGCTTTACTAAGTCAGTATGAAAAAATATTTTTACTAAAAAAACCCGACCGCGGTGCAATTTAAAAGTGCATAAAATCAGCCATTTTGTTTTTTTTAACGAACTTCATACCCAGTGACACTCGCACCATCAAGACGAATCTAATGATGTATCATTTATCAAAATCGGATGTGCCGTTGAGTACCTAGTTACGAGCGGACACAGGAACGGACATACATACATACAGATCAAACACATAACCCTCCTTTGGGCTTCGCCGCAGTCGGGTAAAAACCAAGATCTGGCCGTTTTCAAGAATATAGTCCATATTTAATTGAATCGGGATGTTGAATAATGTTGAATGTTACAACATAATATAGTCACATGGATTGCAAAATACTAAATTATCATAACACAAAAGAAATAAACAAAAAATGTATAAAAAATATAAAGTTATGAGACCACAAAGTTTAAAAAAAAACGATATTTTTTTTATCGTCTTTAAGAAAAATTAAAGTCAATTTCGGAATGCTTAAATAACACTGAAAAAATAAATGTATGACAACTATGTGCTTAAACGCACTTCTTCGTGCTCAAAATGGCAAAATGCTATTTTTTGCCGAGCAGGCTGTAACTCTTCTAATAGACACTATCGTACCTCAGCTTGATGGGGGTAGATGCTGCATCGGTGTCTTTCTTGATCTGGCGAGGGCGTTTGACACGGTCTCGACTCCTATACTGCTCAAGAAACTAGAATCTTTCGGCATTCGCGGGACAGCTTTGGACTGGTTCTCCAGTTATCTGACGGGACGGCATCAGTGTGTACGAATTGGCAACCTAGTTAGCGGACGGGCACCTGTGTCTTTCGGCGTACCGCAAGGAAGCATATTAGGCCCAACTCTCTTCACTGCGTATATAAACGACATTATCAATCTTAAACTACCAAATAGTGAAGTCTTTTGTTACGCTGACGACACAGCTATTGTTTTTCATGGTCGCTCTTGGTTGGAGGTGCAGGACATATCAACAAAGGGTCTTCGAAAACTGTTTCAGTGGTTGGATCGGAACCTTCTCACTCTGAATGCAGCCAAGAGTAAGTTTCTATGTTTTCACAAAACAGCTTCCTCCCGCCCTTCTTCATCTCTTACTTCTCTAAAATTACATTCTGTTAACTGTGTTGCAACCCCACTCTCTCAAACTTGTCCATGTGACTCTATAAATAGGGCCAGATCTTTAAAATATCTTGGTATTGTCTTAGATGAGAATCTGAATTTTAAAAGCCATATCTCAACTACAGCAGGTCGAGTTCGGAAACTGATCTTCACCATGAGGCTGCTAAGAGAAGCAAGTGATGGTTCTACGTTGAAGATTGTTTATATGGCCCTATGTCAATCTATTTTGGACTACTGCATTCTTGCGTGGGGGGGTTCCGCAAAGTCGACTTTGATAACCCTCGAAAGAGCTCAACGAGCTGTTCTAAAAGTATCTTTGAGACGGCCGCGTCGTTATCCAACCGTAAATCTCTATAAAGAAGCCGAAGTTCTAACAGTTCGAAAATTGTTTATATTGCGACTCGCCTTGTTCATGCATAGACAAACTGCTAAGTCGGAATTGTTGCCCAATTTATTAAAAAAAAGGATTTTCCAGGTCCCTAAACCGTCTGTCAAGACGGTTTTTGCTAAACGGTTCAAGTCGTTTCTCTTCCCGCACGTATACAATAAGTTAGTCAGAGTTTGTAATTTCCAAAACTGTCAGCTATATGAGGCCAAAAAACTAATCCATAGTCTTCTGCTTTCTTGTAGCTACGAGGAATGCGAAGAAATGGTCCGCATATCGAATCTTTAGAGCGCCCACTCACAATACACATACCTCCACACACTCACACATTAATACTCCTATACCTCCCACACACATATGCCCAATAAATAGGCCAGTTTCCTAACAACTCGAAACAGTAACTTTTTGTGAAAACGTCATAACTATTCTTTAGTGGGTATGAAGTTTGTTGGAAAATCACTCCTGCGACGTCACAAGTTGCAAATACCGATCTGCCTTCTCTTTTCTGTTTTTTCTTTGTTTTATTGAATTTTGTGCATAGTTTGTAAGATGAGTGGTAGACTCTTAGTCTGAAACAGCTTACTTTTACTACAGCCGATTACTGCACTCTATGACTTATCCTAAGATTCTCCCACTCTCCGATATACTGTAATGTTTAATTTAAGGACTGTTGGTTCTCACGACACAGGCCCAGCCTAGTGTGTGAACCACCGTTATATCTTATGCTCTAAAACCCTCCGGAGTGTTACGTCAAAGTCGTAAAATGTCCAGGTGTCCAGGTCGTAAAATAACCAAGTAGGAAAATGTCAAGTTGGTAAAATAACCAGGTAGTAGAATGTCAAGATCGTAAAATAACCAGGTAGCAAAATGTCAAGATCGTAAAATAACCAGGTAGCAGAATGTCAAGATCGTAAAATCATCATACTCCAAGTATGTATGTAAACACTTTATTGCACATGAAATCATAGGTACATAAGCAGTACAAAAATCAATGGTTATGTACAAAGGTGAACTTATCCCTGTAAGGGATCAAGTCATAGTATACCAATTCTAGTAACTTGGATACGTTGCCTATAGTCGCTTCGCATGTTTGTCTGACGAATGTGACGAATCCCCATGTGAGATCAGGTTATAGGACAGAATAGATTTATACAACTAAAATTTGACGGACTCGCCTAGGCGGGTTATTTAATGTTGTCGAACGAAAGTAGTTTGCCTAGCCGTTTGATAGAAAGGCCAAGACGGCCCGATGTTCATCCAGGCACTTAACTAAATCGCGCCGTTTAATAAAAAGGCTAGGCAGTAAACCAAATGGCTAATTAAGCTAGTTGGCGGCGATATCTATATTTGCAACTTGGACATTTCACGATTTGGACCGACCGAGACTTCGACATAAGTAAAGACTTGACATTTTACGACTTAGACATTTCACGATTTGGACCGTCGGAGACTTAGACGTGGTACGACTTAGACGCTGTAAGATATGGACTTCTTACGATCTGGACGCAATTTCGAGACTGGACATTTTACGACTTTGACGTAACACTCCGGAGGGCTCTAAAATGTATGTTAATGTCTTGTAACCCGCTTATCATAGAAATGTACCTACTATATGGCAAATAAAATTTCTTTCTTTCTTTCTTTCTTTCTTTTTCATACAGACTTAGTACAGCAATGCAACGGATGACGTCATAATGTCCTACCGTTTTGTATAGAGCGTTTTCAATGCTCAGTCCGATCTGCTACTTTTGATTACAATTTGTGGCTGTTATACTTATACATATGTGTCATATAGATATTTGTTCCTCAGAAATAGTAGAATCGATTTAGGACAGAAAAAAAATCGAGTCAACAGGCTAATTGCCACATAATAAGTTAAATACCCAGTGACACTCGCGCCATCAAGACGGATCTAATGATGTATCATTTATCAAAATCGGTTGTGCCGTTGAGTAGTTACGAGCGGACATAGGAACGGCCATACATACGTACATACAATACAGGTGAAACACATTTAACCCTTCTCTGGGCTTCGCCGCAGTCGGGTAAAAAGTAGCATTTTCTCATTTTGAGTACGAAAAAGTGCGTTTAAGCACTTAGTTGCAATATAAGTAGTTATTTTTTCAGTGTTATTTAAGCATTCCGAAATTAACTTAATTTTTTCTTTAAGACGATAAAAAAAATCGAACTTTGTGATCTTATAACTCTTATATATATTTTTTGTTTATTTATTCTGTGTTATTATAATTTAGTATTTTATCATTATTATGTCACATGTCCATATATTATACTTCCGAGTCACGATATACCGCCCCGATAGATAGTCCACCATTTGTACTTTCTTGTATTGTGCAATAAAGTTAAAATAAATAAATATACCTGTTTTTATAAAGTTGGCCCAGGTAGATCACACTTTTAAAAAGTTTTTTTTATAAAATTTTGTACTAGCCGACATCGGTAAGCATTGCATGCCTATATGCTACCTCTACGGCAGCGGTCGGCCACCGCTTAGCAGCCAAGGGCCACATAGTAGCTAAGGAACTTGACGCAGGCAGCACTTTGCTAATAATTTGTGATTTTAGACTATTCGGAACATAGTGGCCGCAATACAAACTGGAATATAGGGCCGCAAGTGAGCGGTTCACAGGCCGCATGCGGCCCGCGGGCCGCAGGTTGCCTACCGCTGCTCTACGGTATTAATTTCAAGACGTCTGTCTCGCTCCAAGAAAAGTTTTAGTCTAAGCCTAGATGTATAAGCGAGCAGTCGCAATAAAACACCAGTAAAAATATTAAGGATACTAAAATTAAGTTACTATAGGTAATTCATATTTATTGAGTGATTCAATAATTACAGCAAAGTCCATGAACATTTGGGATTATCCCTTTCTGAACGATTTTTTTAATCACCAAGTGACAAACAAACGTGTGAATTCCCGCATATATAACACAAAAAAAAAACTATACTTAACCCGTTCACTGTCCCCATACAAAACTATCGGACAATGTCACAAACGTCCCAACTGTGCAATTAGCACGGGGAAGTGACCCCATAGTGGAAGTACGGACTCCTGAAAAAAAAAAACCTCATGAACCCGCATTGGGGGCACCGGGACAAGGAATGGGTTAAAGCAAATGATTGCCAATAAGTTTTCACTCAGAGAACTAAAACGTAACATTTATAAGAAGTGTATGAGAATAGTTACGACTCTTGATCTTCTGCTTTGTAAATAGAATATTTAGTAGCTAGTATCAGAATCGATAGAGTATTTAATAGGTAAGCTCCTGGATAAGTGCAGGTCTGAGTTAACTGACAGACATTAAGGGCATTCTCTTGAAAGTTTCAAGTATCCAATGTTATCGTTTACACTAAGGCTGGAGCCTTTCAAAAGAGTGGCGGTCTATATTTGCTTAAAATTGCGTAGACCTAGTCTAGCTCACTCCGACATGGTCGGGCTCGGCTAAGTTTCTTGTCGAAGTCTTCTTAGCTGGGCTAGGGGTAGCGATCCGAGAACTAAAACTCCCAGTAGCTCTATCATACACTCTACATAAGGACTGGTTGATCCGTTGGTTCGTTGCTCACTTTGAGCAATCAGCGAAAAGGTTTATAAGCCCTCACCTGGTTCGATTCCTACCCAAAAGTCAGTAGGACGTAGGTCAAGTCAGATTCTAAAAAAATAATAATAAAATACAGCGTCTAGTGCCAGCATTTCACGAGGGTAGGTAGCGTGATAAGATACCACCTACCTTACTAATTTCTACCCTCCTACCCTTAAGGGTAGAAATTAGAGGGTAGGCTGTGTTTTGTTTGTATAGGGGAAAATCGTAACGAAACTGAGGTTTTATTTTTTCTCAGTTTCGTTACGATTTTCCCCTATATGTAGTTTGGGCGTAACGAAACTGAGAAATTCAAAATTTGTACGGAAAAGTTGGGACATTTTGCACTACTTTTTATTTCATAAATGAAAAGTGCTCGTGATTCTGAGTAAAATGGTATAAGACACACCATGATCAGACAAAAAAGTAAAAGGTACATATTTTCTGAATTTGACCCTTTATGGAGTTCACGCCACTGGCTTTGAGAACCTCCACAAAAGCTCAAGTCTTCTCCCCGCTGCAGACGGGCCACAGCTTTACCGCAACTATTGTCTAACCACTCATTTGCTAGCATGCCCGGCGTGCCTCGATCCATCTACCAGTGCTACACACTCCGCAGAACGTCGTAACTCACACCTTTACACTACCAACGTAAGTCTTTTTATGCAAGATTGGAACAGTTTGCGGACTGTATTCCTTACACAATTAATGCTAATTTCAATTGATTCATGGATAATTTATGACGATAGGTATGTATCTATGTATAAATTTGATACTTTATAATGTGTATCTATTGATAATAATATTTTTATGTGTCTTCAAAATGTGTGCTTTTTTTTTTTCTTTGTGTAAGTAAATGAATTAATTTGTTAGTTTGTCTAACTTCTTTGATGTTGGTTCTTCTTTCTTGTTGAATGAAATGAAAAATGAAAATTTATTTGCTTGAGACATGACAGTAGTTAGATGGTATTTTAACAATAAAGGTACGCATATCTCGCCAAACAATTCGGCATGCAAATGTTAATTTCTTATAATCTAATCACATTAAATTATTCATAAATTTCATAACACTCGTATATCATAGCAATCACATTATATAAAATTGTAACAGTAATAAAAATAAAAAATGTTTGCAGAAAGGTTACCTGTAAGCTTATGATGCTACGTTTTGTCACGCGATAAATAAATGACAAAGCGTCCGTCACGTTCTATCTAATAGTGTGTGAGAGTGGCGGGTGCTTTATCACTTATTTATCGCGTGACAAAACGTAGCATCATAAGCCTACTGGAAGAGATTCCTTTAAGGAATAGTTTACCTTTGTAGATATTTTATTTCAATAATGTATCTTGATATCAAACATAATTAGGTATAAGTACTTATACTTTTTGGTGAATGGATCAGTAGAGTTTGACTATAATAAGTCTGTAGGTACTAGAATTTCCGGATAAAGTTTACTTACTCGAACTGTGTAAAATTATACTTTCAAAGAGGTACAGTTTCTCAAAAGGTGTGGGAAAAGTTTATCATGCTCCTTCCTAGGAAATTAATATATTTTTTATTGCCTTAGACTGGCAAACAGGCAGACGGCCCACCTGATGGAAAGTGGTCACCGCCGCCTATTAATAGACATGTGCAACATTAGATGCATTACCAATGCGTTGCCGGTCTCTAAGAAATTAATATGATGAACTTTTTCATCACCACGCCTGTGTTTCGCGCAAATATAATAAGTATGATTCGTAGATCGAATATAATAAGTATGGAAGCGTAACCGACGCTCAAAATCGGCCCCACGGACTCTGTGCTAACTAGGGAATGCAACCCGGATACCCGGGTAACCGACTTTATTTAGAGCCGGGTAAAACCCGAGTATTTTAACTCAAAACACGGGTTAAGAAAAAAAGGATACATACATAAAAATCATGCATGTTTTTTTTTTTTTATGAAATAGGGGGCAAACGAGCAGACGGGTCGCCTGATGGTAAGCAATCACCGTTGCCCATAGACACCTGCAACACCAAAAGAGTCACAGGTGCGTTGCCGGCCTTTCAGATGGGAGTACGCTCTTTTCTTGAAGGTGGTGTGGTGGGGTGTGGTGTATCGTTTTATTTTAAAGATAATAAATAAAATCTAACGTCGGCCGCCTTAAAGCAAACGCGAAAAAACATCACATGCTCCTCTAAAAAATCTGAGCCAACTAAGAGATATTTTCTCTTTGTTGGCGTTAACTTAAATAAAACAAACAAGATATTAAACATATCAACAAAAGCTGATTAATTAAAACAGCAAGTTCATTAGTGATTAAAGCTACAATCTAGAATCTTGATAATTTTAACAAATATATTCCTTGTTTCTATCATTATTTTCTTCTTTGTATGATTCGATCATGTTGAATTAGTTACCTTATACATCAATGTTTGTTGAATCAGTAAATTGAACTATGATAAACAATCAATATCATCTTAGTTGGTGCATCTAACGTCTTGTTAGGCTCGTATGGAATCAAGATGCTTGATTATAACTATCACAATCTTGTTAGGAGCAATCAATTGTTTTTAGAGTGCTTGCTTATCTTACATAACACGGCCGGCAATACCGGCAAGTTCATTGTAGGTAATGGAAACCCGGGTAATTGACTTTATTTAGAGTCCGGTAATACCCGGGTTTCATATTTGACCGGGTATTGCATTCCCTAGTCCTGGCCTAGCGACCTGGTTCTATCCCAGGTAGGGTTGCCAGATGGAATTACCGTATTATCGGGAGCAGGAAACAATTATGTCGGGATTTTGAGACTTTGGTCGGGAGATGCCCCGCGAGCTTTTTTTTTAGCCTGAAAGAGCAGAAATTTCCGCAGGCCGGACCACCTTGTTTTAAAATGAAGTCGTTTGTCGGGAGATTTTCTTCTTTCTCGGGAGTAAGGAGGACATACAAAAAATCGGGAGAATCCCGCCAATTCCCGACCATCTGGCAAACCTAATCCCAGGGAACGCCACGGCTGACTTAGACTGTGGTATACGTTTTTTTTATAGGTATAGTTCGTACCGGATAACAATAGACTCTCGAGGGACACAGAAGCAGGGCTTCCAAACATTTTCTGTAAAGTTGTATATTTATTTGATGTAAAATTGTAAGACAGTTTGTCAAACCATAGAATAAACTTTCACGTCTTCTTCGCAATGGTCGAGTGACATCGCACGCTAGAGCAAAGGCCTCTTCCACTGTCCCACAGAATCACTCATATTAAACGTTACAAATAACTATTCAGCAATTACTTAGGAATAACAAACTATAACAGAAACAGTATACAATTAAAACGACATACGAATTCGATATAACTATTTCATAGTAAAATATAATGATGACAGCTCTGAACTGTCTCATATATATATTGAGTGTTGCTTATCTCTGGCTCTTTGGATATTTTATACGGATACTTTTTTTATTTTCAGCCAACCAAAAATTATGGACATCATCAATATTTTATTTTAGAGCATCTACTTTAGAAATGTCATTTTATTGAATGTCAACCTAAAACCGGCACTATAAAGAACCTTTTTCTTCTTCTGTCTATTCCTATACGGAACAGACTGTAAAAGAGTTCGAACAGACTGTGCAAGTCAGGAACTTGCGAATCGGATAATTTCACCGCCGCCGGAGAAGTAGTTTTATCGACGGACATATTTAATGCCGCCGCCTGCTCGCTGACTAACTTCAGCGCTCCAATAAAACTGCTTTAAGGATGTGATTGGGTGAGTTGCCGTATTAAACTTCATTCTAAAGTAGAGTTAATGTGTAGCTATTAATACAGTGGTCCCTAACCTTTATTGCCACATCACCCACATGCCCCCTCGAGATTTGTATCATTACCCCTCCAAAAAATAGGTAATACAGACAAGTATATGAAAGTACTCAAAGAAAAACGACTTAATATGAGTATACCCCTGAGAAAACCTAAATTTACCCCTAAAGGGGTAATTACCCCCAGGTTCGGAACCACTGTATTAATACATAAGGTGGACTTTTCTTTAGTCCCGCCCTGGGCCGCCGTAAAAAATGCCGCCCGATCAGTGCCAGATTAACCACGTAGCAGATATAGCAAATTCTATTGCCCGTGGAAATTTTTCACTCTAGGCACTAGCTGGACAGATGATCTGATTAAGGCTGCTGGCTCACGGTGGATGCAGGTTGCTTCCAACCGAACTAATTGGAAATCTATGAGGGAGGCCTATGTCCAGCAGTGGGCGTCTTATGGCTGAAGTGATGATGATGATGAGGCACTAGCTCCTAGCATAGAATAAGGACTACCTACAGAAGCCTCTCTCCCTTAAACTACTAATTAGACAACGATACGGAGATGGAGAGAAAATGGAGAGATTCGATATGGACTGCAGTGACGTCTAAGTTCACGAGGGCCATATATATACAGACCATGCAATATTCTATTATACTAGAAAGAGATAAGTAGATATAAATCTTTGATGGCTTACCTATATCTTAATTATGTTGTAGTAATCTGAAAAAATCCTACTGTTACTAATATGAATGCGCTTTTATTAAAGTAAAAAAAAAACATGCATATTCCCTATTGGTTATTGGAGATCATACTATTCTGCCGTCATAACGTAAAAAGACACAACTAACATCTTTTTTCGACACTGAGTTATATACATATTCGGAATCAGCGAAATTTACTGATTCCGAATATGTAAAAATCTTGATGTCGAAAAAAAATGTTAGTTGTGTCTTTTTACGTTATGACGGCAGTATTGTGGTCAGTCAAAGCTAAAGCAACGAGTTCAGTGCTCTATAAAATCGTAGAAAGACATGTTTGTATATTAAAGATGATTAGGTATATTCTAGTATTGTAAGTAGCCTAGCGTTAAATCTAGCAAAAACGAAATAATCACATAAACATACCATATTGTTACCGCAACAGTGGGTTAAAACTCCCTTTGATTTATTTTACAAATGCTATTGAACTCGAGAACTGTTCCTTGGGAATTTACTAAAGTGTTCCAGCGAGCTGGAGTGCAGCTTGAACGGTGGAACTTGTCGAATTAACTTACATTTCGATACTGGTTTCACTGCGTTTGCTGGTCATAAACTTAGCTTTAATTGAGAGGGAAAAAAGTTATTGCAACTAGAGGAGCCAAGACTGGTTATTTCATTAAAATCACCGGTTTACTATGGACAACCGGTTACAACTGTCAGGCTGTGATTGCAGATACATAGATATGTTTTTTTATATATTACCTCTAAAGCTTGCTGAATCAAAATAATGACATATACAAAATATGTAATTGCCTTATCGTTAAAGGTCGGTTAAGAAAAGACCACTTCATTTATTTGCCAAGGCTATTGAACTAGAGAACTGTTCCTTGGGAATTTACTGTAGTGTTCCAGCCCGCGGAAGTGCAGTTTGAATGGCGGAACTTGTCGGATTTACTGGGCATTTCTCCAGAAATATGTCTGCGACTCATTCATCTGTCTCCATACATTTAGTATGAAAAAGGGCCAGATGAATGAGGTGACCGCAGACATATTTCTGGAGAAATGCCCTACTTACATTTCGTTACGGGTTGCACTACGTTTACCGTCAACGTTAATTGGGAAAAGAAGGGTACCTAATTGCAACTAGAGCAGCCAAAACCGGTTTTTTAAATAATTACCGAATTTACAACGAATAACGGATTTGGAATAAATAAAACCTGTCGTAACTTTGGGTCTGCGATAAGTTTTGGAGTTGTAAACAAGTTTTTGTTTTAACGATAAGGCTAATCAAAACGAAGTAATGACAGAAACATGATACTTATATCAATCCTACATCATTCAAACTTACAATCCCTTTTAAAGTGTGTTAATAACAACAAAATTAAAAAAAATACTTCAAATAAATGAATGAAAAAGACCCTAACGTTATAAAAATCGCGCCCATCACGCCTATAATTTGAAGAGTTCCCTCAATTTATCCAAGATCCCAACATTAGATCGTGATTTATTCTTCAGAAATATGTCTGCGGTCGCCTTATTCCTCTGGCCCTTTTTCATACTCAATGTATGGAGACAGGAATAAGTCGCAGACATATTTCTGAAGAATAACCCAGTTGCATTTAGGTATTCAAGGTGGTACAAAACAATGGACACATCTGAAAACCACGGCATCTGCTCATGAAACTGAACAACTTTCCCCAAGGAACGTAGTAGGTCGAAATATCAAAAAATGGTCTGTATCTGTTTGACAGTCAATTAAAGAATAAAATTCTATTAAAATATTTTTTTTTCGAGAAGATTTAAATTTTTTAGATTAGAAGCAAATAATTTATCAATAGAGTTTTTAGCCAGGTAACATTTCAGAGGAACAAATTCTGAGCCACATTTGCTACTTATGAGAAATCGTTATTATTTTTGGTGGTAAGTATTTTATTTAATTAACACAAACTTAAATATTTGGGTAAGGTTTGAATAAAAAAAAAATTGTGAACACTGACCCATTTTGGGTTAAAAATGTATTTTTTTGGAATTAATATTTACTCTACTTGGTAAGCAGTTAAATATAAGCCTTATAGCATATTATCAGATTCGAAGACGTTTCTCTACTAGAAGTCAAAACCTAATACTTCCCAAGGTCCGTAAAACATTCCTGCGGCCCCGCGGGAGCTGCACTGACGTCAGTGGCAAACAAGTGCCCGGGACATTACGATGCCGCGCTTATCTGTACCCTGTACCGGACACACGGCTGCCAAAGATGCGGAGATTTTTTCTTTCGCCTTACAGAGGGACGTGGAGGAGACCTTCACATAATAAAATAATTATTTGGGTCATTATTTGAGCGTTTCACGCGCGTCACTTTCATGGACATATTTTTTTCGAAGTTCCTGCACATTTTAATGAAATTCCATTACAGTTTTTAGAAGTTCCGGTTTGAACATTATGATACCCACCCGTCACTTTTACATACTTGTGACGGATGTGTCGCCGCCAACTAGCTTAATTAGCCATTTGGTTAACTGCCTAGCCTTTTCACTAAACGGCGCCATTTAGTTAAGTGCCTTGATGAACATCTGCCGTCTAGCCCTTCTATCAAACTGCTAGGCAAACTACTTTCATTCGACAACATTAAATAACCTGCCTAGCCGAGTCCGTCAAATTTTAGTTGTATAAATCTATTCCGTCCTAGAACCTGATCTCACGCGGGGGACGGGGGGGCGGAGCCCCCCACAAGGGGGCTGGGGGACCGAAGACACCCGCATCGAAAAAGTGGCTTGCCCCATGAAAAAGTGCTCATTAGGTTAGGTTTGTTAGTCAGATTGTGTCCCTCAGAGCAGAAATAGAAGCCTCGCGCAGCGGGGCTTCGTCGTCCTGCTGGGGTGTCATAGTTATTTAGAAAGAAAACCCAAATCTCCTCATAGTTGTCCTACTAAACGAACGGCCTATGCATTGGCCAGCCATATCGTTAATTGATAGATTGACGCATTGGCTAAATTTCATCCAGGCACTTAACTAAATGGCGCCGTTTAGTGAAAAGGCTAGGCCGTTAACCAAATGGCTAATTAAACCAGTTGGCTGCGACAGATGCATTTTATCGCGTGATAAATACATGATAATTTATTTATCACGCGATAAAGCTTACCATCATGCGCCTATAGGTCAAATAAAAATGCCTGAGGCTTTCTCTATACCTACTATTCGCCCGTTGTGTATACCTAAATAATTTTACGCTTTCTCCGGGCCAGGAAATAGGTTTTGCTCCCCACTAACCGAGCGATAAATGCTACTTACCTACAGCTCGAAGTGATAAAATGATGAAATACACTACGTACACCAAAAGCGATAGGTTAGTGTACCTATGTGGCCCTCTTAGATGATTCGTTCCTTTATTTATCGCCCTAGGTCAGCGGTCGGCAACCTTTTAGCAGCCAAGGGCCACATAGTAGGTAACGAAATTGACGCGGGCCGCACTTTGTGAATAATTTGTGACTTAATACGATTCTGAACATAACGATCTTTACGTACAAAATAGCCAGGGAAGCTCGCGGGCCGCAAGTGAGGGGTTCGCGGGCCGCGGGTTGTCGACCGCTGCCCTAGGTGAAGAGAGGACAATAGAGATCCCAGGCGGGTGTTGTGCCTGGGGACGAAGGAAGTTGGTTGGAAGTGGTATATGTAGTGTTAGCGTTATAAACACTTCTGTAGTGCGATGCAGAACACTATGGGAATTGTGCCGTTTGTGCGTTGATCTAAGCGCCATCTGTCGTGAAATTGCTGTAACTGTCTTCTTCTTCCAACGAGTGTCGCTAGGTGGCAGTGTCGCCACATACCCTTATGTACTCGGCGGGGCCAGAGAAAAAACACAATTTCTGGCTAGTGAGATACTTAATATTATGTATATCGTCGACCGTAGGCTGATTTAGCGTAAGGGACATTGTTTTGCCTGTCCCTTACCGTAATTCAGCCTACGGTCGACGATATGCCGAATTTGAGATTAACGTCTCTAACTATATTTTGAGGTGTTTAAATATCCACCTAAACATGAATATATGCACGCCATTCGAGTATACAGTGTGTCAAAAAACGTAGAGTAATCTCGCGAAGGGTTGCGATGCCCGTTGGGGAGCGTCGGCAATATTCATGATGCCGCTCGCGATGATAACGATGACCGTACAACTCGCTTCGAACGTTGTATGGCATCTAGTTTAGTGGACTTGAGATGTACTAGTATATGTACAATTACATGACTTACATATACAGGGTGGAAAAGCTTCGTGATACATGAAGGGCACGTGTATTTAATATTGATGATGGGGAATGATTTAGATAGCTAGCTAGTAAAGGAAATGCATGAGCCAATTTTAATGCGGTTTTCATTTACATGTCAGCGATTAGTAAGTTTGATTGCTTAATTTTTATATACTTGTCGTCATCAGAGTGCTGTCCAAGAACAAATCTTAAGTTGAATGTATGTGCTTGAGTGCCTTTGATTGCGATAAAATGACGTTTATTAAAATTGACTTACATTCCTTTGTTGATTTGTCTTCTTTGAATGTCAGAATAATGATGTATTGTGGTGAACGACGAATTCGAGCCGGCGATGGTTGAGTTGAGTCTTTGGGGAAAGGGAACATCAACAAGTCCTAATATCGCATTCAACCTCACTGCATTCCCTCGTTTGTTGCAACTAGTCGTAATTGTTATTATCGCGCATAACAACATTCGATTAGGAACTACCAGATATCTGGTCTGATATCTTGGTGGCCCTTCCTTAACGTCCGCATACTTATATCTGGGGGCACGGCAGTGCCTCCGCCAATACGAGCAAAACAAAGGCACGGCCGTACCATCCATTTCTCGAAGCCATTCAGACCATTTCCAGTCTCCCGTAATTATGTGCTGGCTAAAGCTAGAACCCTGAATTTTCAGGGATATATAGGGCATAATAAGACTTAAATATATTCTCGATAACATTCAATTTGAACGTGTAGTTTAACTATGAACTATGGCAAGTCAAAGATTCTTAATTTTGTCACTGACTGACTGACTGATGATCATCATAATTCTAAGGTACTTCTAGCAGACCCACAAGCTCCAAATGTTAAACATAATTAGCTGTTAGCCGATCATGTCATGCAAAACCTAAAAATATTGCAATTACAAAGTTAGTTTTGTAGTTCAAATTGGAAATAGAATGGATTGGAATGTTATAAATAAAGGAAGACCACTTACAAAAAGAAATGAGATCCTATAAAAAACATTACATGTAAAAACACGCAAGTCTTGCAACGCAGTTCTCCTACAACAAAAACGTTTTGAGATGTAATGTTAAACCAAGTCAGTACCTTATTATTAATCTGTGGAGGAACACATTTTATAGTTTTCAAATAAAGAATCCTCCACGGGTAAATAATAGGCAAGTCGGTGGAAATAGAGTTCTGTTGACACCTACTGACTTGGTTTAACATTAGGTACATCTCAAAACTTTTTTGTTGCAGGAGAACTGCGTTGCGAGACTTGCATGTTTTTACATGTAATGTTTTTGATGGGATCTGTTTTACCTTTGAGCGTGTTTGAAATTCTAACCTATGCTCAAGCTCTCACAAAAATTAAAATGCAGTTTAGTACGAAAATGAAGTCGACTCAGTATGTTTAACATGAGGCCGGGCCACAGAATGAGAATGAAACATGACTGCGGTACACATTTACATGTTACACGGTTCTTAACTTCTTATGCCAGTTTTTTTTTTGTACAACAGGTACTTAGTACTCTAAATGTGTTGGCACTAAAAATATATAGAAGCTTGGCTAGAGATCTTGTTTAACCCCTAGTCGGTATTTGATAAGGATCCTGATCAGATATTTAGGCAGTCTCTTTGCATTTTTTTACAGATATTTTTTTGCTCAATACGGCGCAAATGAGGCTCGATTCCGCGATTTTTTACGAATTACAGAGACGAAGGGTAATGGTCTCGACCAGTTTCCCAAAAAATTGTGATATCCAGATTTATGGCGGTACATGTTTTTCAAGTAGAAAAAACATGCAAAATAAATGTTGAAGGAAATTTTATGATTTCACTAGCGGAAATCTCGCTATTTTCCTGTGCAGAATAATGATCAGAACCTACGGTTTCAGTTTTTGATATCCTGCCACCCCGTATGTAATAATGAATAGTCTGAAAAATATGATCGAATAAGTGCTTGGTCCGTCCGGCATTTGTTAAGAATTCGGGATGGTATCTGTTGCATTCTGTTTAAGAGAAAAATTAAAAAACGAACTCGTTTGCGTGAATAAAGTAGGTTGCTTGTGATTATTGTCATGTCTTTAGTGGGATTTGGACAACTAAGACAAATCAATGGACGTTAGGCTGCGGGTCCACTGAGGCGGGGACGAACGGAGCGTACCCAAAGGATTAGTGTACGCTGTTTCCATTGACATTGACAAGATGTGGATTTGTGATTGATCGATCCTACATGTCTCCACTCCGCTCGTCTCCGCCTTAATGGAGCCGCAGCCCAAGAATCCTCCAAATTGGTCTACGCGTTTGGTATCAGAGCAACAAAAATACATAGACTGATAAAACACATTATCCTCCTTTGTGTCGCGCAGTCGGGTAAAAATAGGATTGCCACTCTAAATGTGCGGCTATGCTTCGAGTACTGGGCTAATGCAGGCCAATACTTCGTTTTTTTCAGATTAGAAAAATCGTGCGTCGTCCGTCACGCGATTTCAAAGAAAACAATCTTGGAATACGAAAATAAGTGTCATGTCGCGCATCTTTCTGTCACTGAAATAAGTGAAATTAGTACAATACCGTAGGTCTAGTAAAAAGAAAAGGGTGCAAGTCACTTATAAACCAGATGCAAAAGGTCACAAGTCTATTACAGGACTTGAGCTCTTTTAGTTTTAGGTTATTTGCGACTTGTACGGGCTTGTACCCCTTTTCAGTAGACCCACACTATCCTCTCAAGCCCTAGGCTAGGGAAACAGGAACGTTGGCGAAAATGACCGCTAGCATAACGCAAATCGGCAGTGAGTCAGACAGGCAGCGTTGCTGTTTGGAAACTCGTGTTCGTGTGAGAGTTCTAGACAGTGAAGCGTTATGCCTGTTACATTAATGTACTTGAACTTTGTTAGACGCACCTACCGAGCTTTACTCGAAGTACAATATCTGTGGGTTACGGTGGATCACGAATGTATGGGAAAAAAGTTTCATCTTATTAATCCCACCCTCTAATTTTGTTACACTTGATTCTATAAATACGATAGTAAAGTTTCAATCCTCTCACTGAAGGGTAAAGCGGGGCTCAACCACCTTATATGACGACCGCTTTAGCTTAGTTGGTAGTGACCCTGCCTACGAAGCAAGAGGTCCTGGGTTCGAATCCCGGTAAGGGCATTTATTTGTGTGATGAGCACGAATATTTGTTCCTGAGTCATGGATGTTTTCTATGTATTTAAGTATTTGTATGTATGTATTAAATATATCGTCGTCTAGTATCCATAACACAAGCCTTATTGAGCTTACTATGGGGCTAGTCCGATTTGTGTAAGATTGTCCCCTAATAATAATAATATTTGTATATTCATGACCTGCATACAAATTCAAAAAATATATTTAATATTTTTTTTCTTTTTGTTTACTAATAACTCGTTTTAATATCAATGAAAAACTATAAATATTTGACATATTACTCTTAAAAGTGCGTTTTTTTGGCTTTACCTCAAGTTTAGCGCTATTCACATTTCACAGCGGTATACTCGTAGAGGCGCCATCTAATTCCTTGTCCTAGCATTAAAATTGCATTCACACTTTATACATCTCATCTTCAGTACTTAACTCAGCATTGCCATTCAGCGTGGCAATGCTGCCAGCCTTCTGGGCACCCTACCGCCAGGTAGAGATCTAGCGGAATTATTTTATATTTAGAAGTAGTTAAATATATGTTTATTGTAATATTTTTAGAGCAATGTTCAACATAATGAAATAATAAAGAACTCCCGTAGTACTTAATAAAAATATACAAAAAGATACAAATCAACTGTTATACCTAACTGCTATGCTAATATCGCTATAGGAAAAACTTAAAGACTCGTTGAGCGCCCGGTTGCCATTTAGCTAGCGAGTTGAAATTTTCTATGAATTATTTAAAAGATATGTAGAACAGATTTCCGAGGTGGGGCTACCAAAAATGGAAAAAAATATGTTTGTACCACCCTACTGTGGGTATATGTGTGTTGAAACAAAACTCTTTTTTTTTTCACCCCTCAGGAGGAGGCATACCCACTAAAACCACTCTGCACCTGCAGTGAACCCTGAATCCGCGGCTCGTTGCTGCACGTCGGAAGTGGCCGGAACTCCTCAGGAGCTCGCGGCCGGGGTCTGAGACAAAACCCATGACTCCATGATGAAATAAAATCAAATGGCATATCGGTGGGGATCATCGGAATCCTCGGAATGAAAACGTTTTTTTTTAATTTTTTTCTTTCTTTGAAGTACTATTGCGTGTATCACATTGATCAGTTTTCTTACATTTCAAAGCATGATGACTATAGAGCCAACCAAGGAGTTTAAAAATTCAGTTGGATTGTTGGTGGCTGTATTAATTTTTTTCACAGATACAGATTTGTATGAATGCAGTGCCAACGATTTGATTTTTTGAATTCGCTTTATTACGTTAATAAAATAAGTTTAGCTAAAAGTCAACACGACGTTCATTGACTGTTAGGTGGTACGAAGTTCACCGCATCAGCTAATTAGCAATAATTTCAACTTTTTACTGAACAGTTCGTTGTTTTTCTCACTGGTTATATACTCAAGAAACTTATTATAAATATTGTTCGAGGCAAACGACGTACTAACTTAAAGTAACCGTGCAGCACAGAAAAGAAACTTTTTAATACACGCACCAATCGGACTGATATAATCATTGAGGTATAAAGTACTACGTACTAGAGGCGACACCACGAACGTAAACTGTGTGCCGGCCGGCAGCGCGGCGCGCATGCGGGTGGGGATAACTTGCCATAGAATATGACTTGACTAACAGATACGCAACACCATACTTAAAGTAGTGAAATGAAAATAAATTGTTAAAATTTTGTCACATATTTTAAATTAATTTTAAAGAAAATTAGTTCTCGTATCCTCGCCACGATTTTTTTGTACAAATTCAATCCGTGCTTCTCTTTTTTCATGTCCATGTCGAGGAAACCTTCAAAAATGATAGAAAATACTTATTTACTAGGTGACACCCCGCGGCTGATTGAGACGCGACAATAATATGAATAATTAGTAATTAGTAGGTACTTGAAAAAAATATTTCTGTTTTATACTAAGAACAGAAAACATTTGAAAGTACATCCATAAAATGACACCATTCACGACTTCAAAATCACCATGTATAATTAGTAAATATGAATAATTAATAATTAGTAAGTACTTGAAATAAATTTTTCTTTTTTACATATTCAAAACTGAAAACATTTCAATTATAAGTACCATGAGTTATAAGTACCTAAAGTCACGTCTGCGCGGTTCATCTATGATTTCGGTTGACAAAATGGCGGCCATTGCTTCGCGTCGGACAAGAGCGTGCCCATAATTAAAATATTTTCTAAAACAATGTTAAAACAAAATAATTTGTTTACTAACCGATGAAATATAACACCTTGATTTTCTTTCGACTTCCTCGAATGATTGGAGCAATACCTTAAGGCGCAGGAAGGCATTTTTAAGTAGTATTTATTTACGCGTAGGGGCAACCACCTCACACCAAGCGCAGCGGCTGACTGAGACGTTGTGGTTCAGTGGACCTCAACGCATGGCGCAAATTCTTGGTTCGCGATGTCGTCTCTAGTACGTAGTACTTTATACCTCAATGTTTCCAGCATACTGTGTGTTAATGAATTGAAAAATCCTATAAAACTCCAAACACAAGCGTTGCCCAAACGTACCCTAAAATTTAATGAGCTTCGCATCGGGGTAATAAATTTTTAAATTATCTTAACTTCTAATTAGGTGACCGGACTGCCCGGGTAATCGGGTTACCGGATTATGTATAATCCTTTTAAAGCTGGAAATAATAATATAATGTAGTTCATTTGTAAATCTTTACCTATATTTATATATGGGTACATAAATAGGAGCTGATAAAATGCTAGTACGAGTACATTAGTTCAAAGTATTTAATAATGAATTACGTGTGTGTATTATCTGACCTGTAAAATAGGTATACCTAAGATACAATTTTCTAATTTAAATAAAATAAGGTAAATTTCCGAGTGCCAGATACTGCCCCAGTATAATGAAACACACACGTAACGTGTTGTTGAACATGTCGAGTGGATGTCTCGTATTTTGTATAACGTGAGTAGGTCATGCAATACCGGTTTTACTTGTATGGGTCAAATACCGAAAAACCGGTTTTTGGGTATTGGCCCATACAAGTAAAACCGGTATTGCAGGCCCTAAACGTGAGTGATCCGTTTTTATATCAATATGTTTGAGTCTCACGGTGGTTTTTTAAGTAAAACTGCCCCAGTAGTTGTCATTTTGAATGTTAAGTCATTAGTAATAGAGATAACAGCAGGGTGTCACCTATTGGGCAAAGTGTGTCGAGCACAGTATTATTATAGCAGTATTTTTTTTTCCTACAAAGGGTACATCGCGCATTTGAATGTGTGTGCACCGTGTAGAGTCTGGCTAATGAAAGATGAGACTAGTAAATAGCGGCAAAAAAAAACAACGGGTTGCAACACTGTGTATATGGCGACTAAACGGTAATGATACATTAGGCCGATTTTTGTTTTGTTGTCACTTTTTTATTTCTTCCGATTTTAGTGAAAATTGGTAAGTAAGTACATAGTGTTTACTTAAGTGCTAGTGTTTATTTATTATATATTCACGCCCCTCATTAGCCGCGGAAAGAAGAGCAAAAACAATTCAGTAAGTGTTTTCGGAAACTGTTTCATTCCTATGTTGCATATTGAGTATCAAAGTTACTACGGCATACTATCCTAAGAAATCAAACGACGTTTGACACATTTAACGTTTATATAATTGTTGCCATTTAAAAACTTTTGTATAAAACTCAGTCTCATCTTTCGTTAGCCAGACTTTAGGAACGCACTGCAAGCAAAGTTTAAGAATGTGTAACAATGCTCCAGTATGGATCGCACTCACACAGACTTGCTATTGCGCGTCTGTGTGAATGTGAATACGTGTCGCGCGCTCCTAAACGGCGGCCGAAGTCGGACAACTTGTTCTTCTTTATATTTTGACTACGACGTTTACCTTATATCGACAGTGTTTTATTGAATTGATATGAAATAAACGTAACGTAAGTAATCTTATGGGTACTGATGAGTGATGACCTTTTCAAAACTCATGAAAATATTTCAGTTTCAGACAAAAAACGCTGTCGATGAAAGGATTGTCGACAAATCGGTAAGCACCCGGAGGGAAGAGAAGCATGCGGCCTTTGACACAACAAGATGGAGAACCATGACTGTGGGGAAAGTATAGTAGTATTTAGGAGCGCGCGACACGTATTCATTCACACACGCGATCGCGCGTCTGTTGCGAGTGCGATCCACACTGGATCATTCTTACGCATTCTTAAATCTTTGCTTGTAGTGCGTTCGTTGCGCGCACACATAGGTGTACACTGTACAATCTTCGCGGTGTAGCTTTTGATGGAAGAAATTTTACTGCTATTATGCTGTCCCCCAAGGATCTCTAGAATGTTTTGTTAGTGCATATAAACAGGTAAACAAACCGTATTGAACCAGATACTAATAACGTTACGTTTAGTAATTTCGGCAAATAGGTAGTGAAGTGTTGTCAATGGCAACACGCTAAATGTGTGCATCTCTTTGTCTGATCCCGTTTAGTGTGATACTAACGAAATCCGGCCCGGGTGATTTGCGGCCTGATTAAGTGCACATTTGATCAGTGTTGGTGGTTTTAATCAGTGCCGTAAAAAGCCTTTTTTGCGCCCTGTGCGAGCTTCTATAACTGCGCCCTTGTTGTTTTTAGATATTATAGGTACCTGCCTGGTCTGGCCATTCTTGCGCCCCCCAGAGTCTACGCCCTGTGCCTGGGCACCGGTGGCACCGCCTTATTTATGGCACTGGTTTTAATAAATAATAGTACATTACTGCAGAGGCCGGGAAGTAAGGGGTTAAGAAAATATTTTTTTTCTCAAACATGCAATGAAATAGTTATAATATAACTATTTACATGGCGAGCCTAATAATAGGCCGTTAAGTACCTCGTTTCCGGTGCGGCTATGCGAGAGGCCTTTAATGGAATTTCATACAACATTGCCGGCCTAGACCTGCAATGTATCAAGCTATAAAATAAAACACATTTCAAACACAATTATTGATGCCGTAGAAGCAAACAATGACCTTCTTTTGGTTTGTATGGAAAACCGACCCAGTCGAGTCTTTCGTTTGACAACATTATATAACCCGCCTAGCCGAATCCGTCAAATTTTAGTTGTATAAATTCTGTCCTAGAACCTGATCTCACATGGGGGGACGGGGGGCGGCGGCAACAGTGAATTGCAAGCTAGACCAAAAAGTTTCTTTAAACTGTAACCTTGTATTTATTTACTCACTCATTCATTTCATTCATTCCTTTTTTTTGCAATGGGTACTTCATGTAGCTGTGTGTGTAATCATTCACCTCAACTCCCGTGAAACTACCTTTATAAGACGGTATTACTTGCCAAATTTCATATATAGTTCTAGGTCAACGGAAAGTACCCTATAAATTTTGACTCCCTTGAGAGCGTCGAAATATACCTACGTTTTTTGCGACATAAACGGCCATATCTTTTTTTACATTAACTTAGAAGTTTGATTTTTTCACAGCTGCAAGGGACTGCGCATTTGGTTATAATTTAGGTAGGTATGCCTATAGGTAATATTTATCCAAGATTCTGATCTCGTGACTTCGTGACAATCAAACTGCCGCAGAGTCCAGCCATGTTCGGGTTATCCAATGAAAAGAGAACTTATTTTTTCAAATCGGTTAAAAAATGGGAAAATGCATTTATGCCACACCTGGCCATAAAGTGACTTTTTCCGCACGCTGCGCGTACGGAAAAAGCCGCTTTCTGGCCAAGTGTAGACATAAAATGATGTACACAACACGGGAGGTAATAAAGAAAGCCCTCGATCGCATATTTACGTCCCTCGCTTGCAGCTCGGGCCGCAAACTTCTGCGATCTCGGCCTTTCTTTGTATTACTACCCTAGTTGTGTAATGTACTATTATTGCGCGAATACGAGTGCAAGATAGTAGAAATGCGATGTATCAAAACAATAGAACGTTGATATATGACGTTCAAAGAGCGGGCATCCGAAAATTGACACGTCTCGCAAAATGCCCATCATTGTTATTCCATTTACGACTTAATAACATTGCAATACGGTTGATATTCGGGTGTAGGTTTGCAGGAGATGCGAAGTTTGGAAAGTAAGCTGGGAATTCGAGAGTATTCGAAAAAGACCGAAATACGGGCGGCCGCCGGGTTGGTTCATTAAATTTTCACCCGGCCCGATCCGAACAAGGCTACGCCAGCGAATTATTAATTAAGCGGAATACGAGGTCCATTTTTCTTAATCCCGGTATAAAATAGGAAGGTGTAAATGTGGTCGGTTACAGTAAGGGACTAATTATAGGAACTTGTGATATACGTGTTCTATCATTGGCGTAACCCAGGACCTTTAAATTAATAGCCGGACGTAGCCTCGCTATAGCTTGGCAAATTAGTTGGTGACACTCCCATGTGTGCTTTTTTACCCGACTGCGGCGAAGCCGAAAGGAGGGTTATGTGTTTGACCTGTATGTATGTATGTATGTCCGTTCCTATGTCCGCTCGTAACTACTCAACGGCGCAACCGATTTTGATAAATGATACATCATTAGATTCGTCTTGATAGCGCGAGTGTCACTGGGTATGAAGTTCGTTAAAATAAACAAAATGGCGGATTTTATGCACTTTTAAAGTGCACCGCGGTCGGGTTTTTTTTAGTAAAAATATTTATGTTATGTGCAGCCGTAACTACTTACACAAGTTACCGCCAACACGAACGGCGACCGACAGAGGCAGCCTCCGGAGGCCCCCGTTCGTGTTGGCGGTAACTTGTGTAAGTATCTACCTAGATAAGTAGTAGGGAATGCAATAACCGACCAAATGTCATATATGCTCGGTTATAGCAAAAAATAACCGGTTTACAGGTTATAACGGATTATTAAAAAAAAAATAAAGAATCAATTAAATAGCAGTCTAAATGTCGCATTAGTGCGAATGAGACTGAAGATGTTCTCTCCAAAGGAGGAAACAACAATAATTGCACTTTTATTCATTACTACGTTATAATATTCTGGTTCCTATACTTTATCAGGCATACATAAGTGTCTTTTCACACCTCCTATTCAGAAAAAAGTATTTTGCTCCCTCATAAGAGGGATCAAAGTGATACTTTTCTGTTCAAGGACAACAGGGTATTTTTAGTTTGAACCCACTTAGAATATGCCATACCATACACAGCTTTATTAGTATATTACACACAGAGGGCGGTATAATAAGGAATAGCCCAGATCACAGGTGTTTGCGGTCCGAGCCGCAGGCGAGGGCCATAAATATAATATGGAAGTAGTAAATTCGTCCCGTCTGTAAAAAATAATAAACGTTTTATAAAATAATAAGCCTAAGATTTACCAATTTAACATTTCATTTTATTAAAAATGTGTGATGCTCTTTTTGGTAGGTAGCGTTTGTATTTGAATTTTCCTCATAGTCGGTGTGAAAAGCAGTATGTGTCACAAGGTAACTAGCAAAATTATTTCACCACGGGCGTTAACACTTGAATCCCTCACTACGCTCCGGATTCTACTTTAGAATCCTTCGCTTCGTTCAGGATTCAATGTACGCCCTCGCCGTCATTTTGCTCCCTTGTGACACAATCTACTATTGTTTAGTGATGGAATGTCGGTATATACTTATGTCGCAGCCAACTGGTTTAATTAGCCTTATTAAAAAAGACACGTTTTGAATAAGAACGTTACTTCAAATTCCGCTTTGAAGTATTTGCATAGGTCAACACACTCAATACTGAATGGGAGGTGAATGAATCCTTTGATTTTAATTCAACACTGAATGGAAAGGTTCATTATTGAATAACTGCCGTTCCAGACGACCCATGTGATCTGATATTGGCTAATATGCAAGTAAAAGAGGAAAATGTAATAGAAGACCGTTAAAATTGGCTGTATACTAGATCGGTGAAAATAAAAACAAAAATATTGTAAACTGGCTTTTTCCCGTGGCTTCGCCGGCGTTATTCCCGTTATTATCCTTAGGGAACTCCTTACTGGGATATAAAGTATCCTATGTTTCAATCGAGGATTTTGTCTACTTGCATATCAGTTATTTCAAATCAGGTCATTATGTTGTCACTGCGTTATTTATGAAGAAACATTCAAAAAACTTTCACATTTTATAATATTAGTAGGATACGAGTATAACAATAAAAAGTTAGATTCCATCAATCAACAATAGCTGTCTCTGTCTGTCTCTGTGTGCGTCCCATGACACGAACAGAGATGACATCCACAGGGTGTACACTTTGCCTTTCATTAAATTGTCGAAAGGGACTCTACGCGTTGGCTACAGCTACTACTAATATTAAATACTAAATTTAGATAGCAAAGGACATACCGACACATCCGATACGTCGAGGTAATATCGTGTTTTTACGCAAACATTATAGACCGGATTTGAAGTAGCGATCTCAATATTAATATGGATATGACTAGGGCAATTTGTTAAATACATTTCATGTTGGTTATATAAGGTCTTAATTTTTACTGTGCATTGTGCAGAAGAATTATTAAAGAAGAACTTAAAATAACCACATTTTTACTAAAAAAAACCCGACCGCGGTGCACTTTGAAACTGCATAAAATCTGCCATTTTGTTTATTTTAACGAACTTGATACCCAGTGACACTCGCACCATCAAGACGAATCTAATGATGTATCATTTATCAAAATCGGATGTGCCGTTGAATAGTTACGAGCGGACACAGGAACGGACATACATACATACATACAGGTCAAACACATAACCCTCCTTTGGGCTTCACCGCAGTCGGGTAAAAATAAACTATTTCAAAAATTATGAACGATGTTTTTATTTATTATCACCATAATTTTTGCCCAATATTTACAAAAGCTTCCAAAAAGGTTTTTACTTTTTTGTTCCGATAAGTTACATTATTTTTGTGTGTAGAAAAAATAATAAATTATACCAGTCATATCCACATTAATATTGAGATCGCTACTTCAAATCTGGTCTCTAGCAATCAAGTCCCGTTTTTGTTATAAATATTAACATGATGTAAAACCACATTTGGTCCTTGTACTACAAAGAATGTGCTATACTATAAGTTCCAACAAATTAATCTAAGTTGGCCCTTTCACTACCATCAAAGGGCGAAGCCTTCAGTAAGGTAATTCAGAACGACGGCGTCAGCCTCGTCGCGAATATTACTGAGCCGTGAAATAATAATAACAGTTTGTAACCTGGGTAGGACTGACTCACTCCGCGATTCCGATGCGCGGCTATTATTATTAAATATCGCCACCCATGGGTGGAAATAAAGAGCGTACCTTACCCACGCGTTATGCGATAGAGAGAGAAGGTCGGCTGCGGGTCAGCTCCGTCCGGTCGTAGGACGCAAACGACCGTTTGATAGGGAGAGAGGCATCTGTACGTAGTATTTAGTACCTCGGTGCGCTCGTCGCTTCAACTTTGACTAACCACACTAGTATGATCTCCAATGGGTTAGACGACTAAAAAAAAACTGTTTAGTCCGTCAGTTAGATTATTGAAAAATATTTTACACGTATTTTTTCTTTTGTTTGATAAACAAAAAATGACGAGGATAGAGTGCTTAGAAGTTTCGAGTGACGTCACTCCTTGTTACAATTTTCACCTAGGAGTGACGTCACAAGCCCCCACTCCAGATGTTTGATGATCTATAACTTTGTCGATTTTTAATATTTTGATAAACCAAAAAATACGTGTCCCATATTTTTCCATAATCTAACTGCAGTCATATTAGAAACAGTAGGAAAAACATTTTTCGTATTACTATAAAATAACCGAGATAAAAGCTATCAAAATTTACATCTATCTCTTACTAGCAAAACAGAATATGGTATGGTCTGTACATAATAATGGCCTTCGTGAACTTAGACGTCACAGTCCATATACGATCTCCCCGTCTAATCGTTGGCCTACCTACCTACAGGTTGTTAGTCAGCTTCTTGTCCCTCAGAGCAGAAATAGAACCCCATTACATTAACTTCATAGTTGCCCTACGAAACGATTGGCCTCAGAAGCATTGGCCAGCCAAATAGTTAAGAGGAAACAGTAAGGTCGAGAGAATTGAAAATTAGGTATTTGTAAAATGTGTCGCTATCCCGCACTGCCCGCCTCTCACCCGCAGAGCGCGATAGAGACAACTGCAGCTTGGACCGAAAATACCTTTTAAAATTTCATGAAAACAACGTTTCGTAGTCCCCTGATTTCTTCCCCAAAACTTAACCTATTTAACTAATTTTTTCATTAAACATTAAAGAAAGGCTTTGGCCGTGTTCCTATGTTTTCCTTTTTTTCAATAATCTAGTCAAATTTGTTTTCTGGATGCGTGAACACAGCGGAAAATCTGGCATTTTTTTTAGGTTTTTGAAGGTTAATATCTCTTTTGAGAATCAATTTATCGTAAAAAGGAAAACATAGGAACATATCAATAGTAGCCATAGATTTTTGGACAAAAAATGATTGCTCTACTGGCATTATCCAGGGAGGAAACAGGGGACTACGTTTGTATGGAAAAACTGCCCTCCTGTTTCCTCTTAATATGGCAAGAAAGTGCCCGAAAATTATGGGCCAAAAGCTATTCAATAAACCGCCGAAAGCAATTAAATTTCAAACTAATGTCAACACCTACTGGCACCAAGTGAAAATGCTGCTCTTTAATAGAAGCGTATATGTTGTATAGTATAAAGGAATACCAGTACGTCTAGCATAACTGGCCGCGAGTTCGTTTCTCGCGCGACAGAGCATCACCTGTCACTGTCACACTATATTGAGTGGAAAGAGATAGGTAGCATTTGTCGCGCGACAAAGAGTCCCGTGTCACAGTTGTGCTAGAGGTACTGAATAACGAATATATTCTTAAAAATTAAATTGATTTACAATGTGAATGTAAATAAATAATGAAATGTAATTTAATAAGTATGAAATGTGTAAAAATGGAACGATCTCAATATGTGTACATAGTCTGTTGACTTCAAAACAGTGTAAGAGTATTGAGAAATAAATGAATCTGAATATAGATTCAGACATACATATGACATATTCTCTACATAGGTAGTGTATGATCGAACTAATGGGAGCTTTAGTTGGCGGCTCTTATAACGCTCAAAGTGATGGTTTAATCGAGGTATGGTCTCCCGTAGTTCACGGGCCAATATTCAGGACGACATTGACAACGAAATTCTTACCCTACAGGAATTAATTTCTGGTTCCTCGTTGATAAGTTGACTGAAAGAGATGCTTGATACGTCCCCTTGTTTGACTTCCGAGGCTTCCAGCAAGCAATTATCTCGGCTGATTATGATCGTGATTAATATCATGGCCGTGAAAGTGATTTGTTTAGCTCGCAAAGTGGGTTTCTCAGTATTTTCTGTTTAACATAACTTTGAGTTTTCTTGAGAACTATCTCTTTCACGCTATATTGAATAAAAAGGGAAAGGTAGCATTTAGTGGTATTTGAACAATGAGGATGTTTAGAAATCATAAACCCACCAGCTGGCACCAGGGTGGCGAAAGGTCTTTTTGACAGTAGGCGTCAAGATCCACCAATCACACCACTTGATTTTGACATCTACTGCCAAATAGACCTTCCACTACCCTGCTGCCAGCTGGTGGATTTCTGATTTCTAAATACCCTCATTAATTGTAGCACAATCGGTCGACTGGTCGGTTGATGGCGAACAAAGAAGGTGACCCTTCTTTTTTGCACGCGAGGTAAGTTTTTTTGCTATAATTCCAACCTTTCGAATTATTCCCACGAAGAGAGTTGTTCCACTTTGCCCACTACTACCTTAGACCTAAAGTCACCGACTTTTACCTAAAATTTTACCTCCATTCTGAAACAATTACTTACTTTCGCCAGGTCAATTAAAGGAGCGGCGTCAGCAACCGCGGCTAATCGCTTCGGCAGGCGCCGTGTCGTAGGGCTGCGGCCAAATATGGAGCGTTGACTTCGGTGTGATATTGTGCTGTTAGAAATAATACACTAAGAACTGGCTGGACTGTATTTTCATGGGAATTTATTTTAAAAACTACTAATAGCTTATTGCAGGTGTCACCACGGTGTGACCCACCCGATTGTTGCCATTAGTAAATAAACGAGACACGTAATAATTCAATTTGTTTTAGTGTAAATAATTACACAAGTTAACTGTTCTGTTTATTTACAAATGTCTACAATTAGGTGCATCGAAACATGGCGTTATCTAAATTCAGCTACGCATTTTAAACCCAATAAATGAATAGCGCATATGCAGCTTGTACTGACATATAGACAAAACATATAAAGAAAGTGATGCGTCACTAAAACCAATTGGCTGAATTTATAAGACGCAACAAAATATTGAAATTGTTAAACAGTGTCTTTCCCTAGAAAAGTTACCACTCTTTATCTTGTCAATAAGTATGGCAAGCCTTTATTGTACTACTTAGGCCTGATTATCTACCAGGTGTCGTAAGAGGCGAAAAGGGGATAAACCAACTAGAGGTCGGACAACCGTGGCCACCGTGAACTGAATAAGGAAGTACTAGAGCATTTAAAAAAAAGTGTATATCTGGTTTTTCCTCTTAGAATATTTACTTTTCGGCTTTTTCTTGTTCAGAAAGAACTTTCGAACCTAATACACGAATACATGAAATAAAAAAAACTTCCACGACATTTTCTTTCTTGTATTAGGTTTCGAACATAATACATGAAAAAAATTGTCCCAAACAACAGGACAGTACACATATTTTGAGTAAGAAATACCCAAAATGACAATTTTCTAAGAAAAAAAATACATGTAGGTACACTTTTGTTTTTGAAAAATACTTACAAGATACTGGTATGATACAAACGAGCATCGTCATTATTGGCAAGTGGTAATCGTCATTAATGGCTGGCAAAATTGTCCCACTGGACAGTAACCATTAAAATCAAAAATTTAATTGAAGTGGTAATTGGTATCTTTTTCGAGGGGGCGACACAATGACTAGTATTGCTTGCATAAAACTACAAAGAAATTTGAATAGGTTCCTCAGTCCTCATGCAACATATTGCAGCAACTGTTGCGCTGATTTTTTAGAATGAAAACTTGTAACTCAAAAGCTCAAAATTAAAATTTTACTTGAGAAGACAAACCTTTTGAGAAGGATCACTGAAATTGACACAATTCTTTTTTTTTTCATTTTCAGTTTTAGTGTTCATGGCCTGTATCTCAAAAATGTATAATCTTTGGACAGCTAAAGAAGACGTGTTGACTTGAAATTTAGTATGCTAACGTTCGCCAGACGTAAAAACAAAAAATACTAAAACAAATAAATGAAATGAATTTTCAGCAAAACAAAACTTGAATGTTCCATACCGCTACTCCTGAAGCGTGTCCTTAATCTCTCGATACATACGTAGTGCAAAGTGCATCGCACGCAATTTTAAGGAAGCCGTTAATGGAGATCGCTCTAGTTCAGTCGCGCACTATCCCTGGAGCTTTACACGATCCGGTAATAAACAGTCATTTCTCGTACCTATATTAGTTGATGTAAGGACTGGCCCACGGACATACAGAGTGATTTGGGAGACGTGAGAAGTGAGAAGGACGGATTCAGTAAATTTTAATGGATAGTTTACCATCTTATTTAAGTGAAACACCCACTCCTCTTTTCCTTTTTCTGGAAAGGAAGGTAAAACGGGCCACTTAAGGAAAACTCAATTGTGAAAAAGATCCAACGGCTTTATTATTACGTTTTCAACATAAAATTATAGAGCATTTATTATTTTTTACTTAAATATTTTTTACTCTAATCAAACCACAGATTATGAAGATATTGGATTATTTCCAAAACCTTCGCTTTGGTCTATTTTGCCCGCATGTGAAGGTAAAACGGACCACGTATGGACATGGAGGCGAAGTTATATAAGAAGAAAATTACTATTCATAGATTTAATTTTTAGTAAACGGTTCACAATAAACCTAACTTTTTGATCGTCGTATATTATCTAATCTGTCTCTAATCTAAACTATAGTTTGTCTATAAAGAACAAGTTGGATTCTGATTCAGCAAATACACGCGAACAATATAAAGATCAAATATCTTCTTCTTCACTGGAGGATATGTCCTTACAATTTTACATCGCTTTTCCTTTTTGTAACCTTTTTAATTAATTACCCTTTACCTTTACTTTTACCTTTTTATGTCTTTACTATCTTGCTTAATATGGATAAAACCTCTTAACTGCTACGACAGCACTTGGATTTTGAAGAAAGTAAATTGTCAGTATCATTTTGGCAATATCAACATTTAGGTACAAACATTCACAGGTAGAATGAAGAATTGACCATGAATGTTGAAAATAATTTGAAACATTTTATTTTCGACACCAAAAAATGAACGTTAATCTCACTAATACTGGTTTATAACAGAAGCTTATAATTTTCGGAATCCGTGGAGTTGATCCTGCTTGCGTCTTCCGAATGACCCTGTATGTATATTCAAGTAGACTTCGCGTTTCATATTTGTGTAGGTAATCCCGGTTTTTGGTTTTTGACTTCACATTCTAATTTAATGACATCAACTTTGCTTGAAATGTGTTTCATTTCATGACTCAAGTATTAGATATCTAATATTAGCACCATTCGAACCTAAACTTTTAACAACTCAAAATAAAAACTTTTTGGGTTTCTGAGACTTCTATGTTGTTTACGGCACATGAAATGCATTAAGCTATAATAATGAAGTACATTTCTACCATGATTGAGCTCTTGGACCCTTTTTTTGTTTGTTTGGAAAACCGACCGACTCAAATCACCATATACTAGTAAACCAAATTGATTTGTACCAATTTCGTCCACAATAGACGCCACAAGTTGACACTCTCGGTTTTCACGCATTTCACCGTATTTGCGGGGTCTATCTTGTAACAAGATAGACCCCGCCAGTCCACAGACCCAGGTATAACAAGATTCTTGTTATACCTAGGTCTGTGGACTGGAACTGGATGGTTAGTGAACAATTTACGACATACGATCTGGTTCTCACTAGACGTACGTTCTGATAGACGACGATCTATGTTGTCCTACCATTGCCATGAAAAAAAAATTAGACATTTAATTTATTTAGTGCCAAATAGTCTCACGGGTTTGAAAATGAACAAAAAGCTATCTCCTACTTTAGCAATGTATAACAACGGACAAGTAGTCCAATTTAGGCCGTTAAGGAGCGCGCGACACATATTCGATCCGTAATGCCATTCATACTGGCATTCTCACGCATTCCTAAATCTTTTCTTGTAGTGCGTTCGTTAACGGCGCGCACACATGCAAGCCGCGCGATGTACCTTTTGTAGGAAGTAACATTACTGCTATTATGCTGGGCATTACTCCAGAAATATGTCTGCGACTCATTCATCTGTCTCCATACATTTAGTATGAAAAAGGGCCAGAGGATTGAGGTGACCGTCATACATATTTCTAGAGAAATGCCCCGCTGTGACATTAGCCCCAGTTTACGGTAGCGCTTTTTTGCCGAAAACGGCGTTTCGCGCTCGAGGTAACACTTTGAACATCAATTTGCAAATATTTTTGTTAGTTTAGTATCGTATCTCTAGCTGTCTCTGGCTAGTTAATGTTAATTGCTTAATGAATCAATTATTTTATATACGGTTATTTCTCACAATAAAACACCAGTTTTTAGCATTTTATTAAACTTAGGACAGGTACCTAGGTAGGTAAGGTGCATCAGGAGTAGTTTATTGCTACATCATTACTGAATAGTTTAGCAAATTACAGCCATTTTTGGCAAAGGGATAGCTGAAAATCTAGATACTATTTCACGACTCCAGCAAAATGTAGAGCAAAATCCTATACCTAACGATGGTTGTAAATAAAAAATATGGGCGAGAGCATCCTATGAATTCTTGTGTTTCAAATGGAATTCAACTGAAAAGTTCGTTATCTACAACTAGAAATCACCGTCACTATGAATAGTGTACGGATTATATCGTTGTTTGTATGAAAAAGAACAAAAACACTTCAAAAGTAGAAGGGCGTTTTCCAAAATAAAAGTAGCTACTTTCTCAAAATATGGACTCTTGAGGTTTTTCTGGCTCAGAATCGTTAGCACTTTCGAACCTTATACGCAAAAAAATTGTCCAACATTTTGTATGGATTTTTTCCACTATGTCACTTTCATACAAACATAGTACAAAATGGTGACGTAATGGAAAAATAAATATGGGACACATTTTTTCACGTATAAGGTTCGAAAGTTGTTTCGTACGGAACCCGGGTGTCCCGGACGAAATTTAACCCCGATACGGAGTGCAAACGAAACCCTAAAAATACAAAGGACAACCTGGACTTACCTAGTCGCTCGTTGACGTGGGCCCATTTCCGTCAAGTAAATCACAGTCAGGTCAGTCACAGTCAGAGTCTCGTCAATTTCAGCTGTTGCTGATCAAATGATGGTCCAGCCCCAGGTCGCCACGCGGCGTATCACAGCACCGGTCCGGACGCCAAAAGTTTGTGTGGATTCACTCGCGAATATAGTCTCACACTTTAAACTACACCAATTGTTCATATACACTAAATTCACAACCAAAAGCCCGTTATTTCGACCACAAAACAGGAGACCGCTCGCATGGTGCGCTCCGCGTCGAAAATCGAGTACGTTACTTTGCCAAAAATCCGAAAACGTTGTGTCAAAAAAGCACATTATCTCCTTTAGGTTATAATTATTTGACATTGACAAATGTCATGTTGTGGGCGCGTTCCGATATTGCATCGGGACGTAACAAACACCCGCCTCGGACAGGCCTCGAAGCCGGTCCGCTATACTAATGGAAGTCGCGACAAGGTTGCTACCGCTCGCTTGAGAACCGAGTCCCCCACCATGACCTCGGCAAACCGGGGCGTCTGGTCTTTACCAGGAAACAAGTTAACAATGCGCCCCCGGCGCCAACGCAGTGGCGGTAGGTTCGCCTCCTTAACTAGCACTAAATCACCAACCTTGGGGGGACTGGTTTTGTCAGTCCACTTGAGGCGCTGCTGCAAGACATGCAAATACTCTAATGACCATCTGGCCCAAAAGTTCTGAGACATTTGTTGCAGCATTTGGTAGCGCGACAAACGAGAGCTCTTTACTTCCCTGAGGGGGTGCTCTGGCACCGCTGCAAGTGGCTGACTAATAAGGAAATGACCTGGAGTCAACGCCTCCAAGTCATTTGGGTCGGAACTGAGCGGACACAACGGACGGGAATTGAGCACCGCCTCAATTCTACAAAACAACGTCGCCAGTTCCTCAAAGGTCAAAATAGTTTGACCAACAACCTTGTACATATGTGCCTTGGCTTGTTTTACACAGGCCTCCCAGATTCCACCCCAGTGGGGGCAGCCTGGCGGATCAAACGTCCAGGTGATACCCCGACGGGAGAGGTCTGTTTCAATTTCAATCTTATTATCTAACAAAAATTTTACAACATCTTGTAAATATCGGTCGGCGCCCTTGTAGTTGGTGCCACAATCTGACCGGATCAGAGACGGAAGTCCCCTACGTGAGACAAACCTATCCAAAGCAGCAATAAAGGCCTCCGTCGAAAGATCACTAACAAGCTCAAGATGCGCGGCCTTGGTGGACAGACATACGAAAACGCACAGATACGCCTTTACCGTCTTCGCGTTGCGGAGTTGCGAAGTTTTCACCAAGAAGGGTCCGGCGAAGTCCGTTCCAACCCTGGAGTAGGGTCTAGCCTCAGTGACCCGGTCCGGTGGTAGGTCACCCATCTGAGGCTGCATCGTGGCTGCCTTGAGTCTGAAACAAGGCAAGCACCGAAACACGATGCCCCGCACGAGTCTTCGGCTGTTCAAGATCCAAAACTCCCGCTGTAGAATGCCCAGAAGCGCATTGCAGCTGGCATGGGAGTTCTTAAGGTGGCGATCGGTCACCAACAAGTCCACCAAGTGCCCCTTCTTGGGCAACAATATGGTGTGGCGCGCCGAATACGACAAATTCGCATTACGAAGCCGTCCTCCAACCCGGAGTACTCCTGACTCGTCCACAAACGGGTTGAGGCGAGCTATCGCCTTCTGCAATTTGGGTCGCCCTTTCCGTAAGGTCTTCAACACATCTCCAAAGTGTTCTTCCTGTACAACCCGAATCCAATGAAGTAGGGCGGTACTCCGCTCTTCACTGGAGAGAACACTACCACGTGACCGGTTGTCAGGGTGGCGACAATTGTGTAAGAAGCGTTTGACCCAAGCGGTCACTCCAACAAGCTTGTCGAGGGAGCTGTACCGTTCTAGCAACCAAGCGGTGTCTGGCGCTGGAGCTGTCTCGACAAGGTGGACCTTCAAGCCAGAAGATGGGGTCCCAATCACACAACTGGCAGGCCAGTGTGTCTCCCTTTCCAATAACCAATTTGGTTTCCACCACAGTGAGTGGGCAACAAGCTCAGGTGCTGAACAGCCCCTGGATGCCACGTCAGCTGGATTCATTTCACCTGGCACGTGTCTCCAAACCAATGCAATCTCAGAGTTCTGGATCTGCGAGACACGGTTGGCCACGAAGACCTCCAAGCTATGGACTGACGACTTCAGCCAGCACAAAACAATCTGACTGTCCGTCCATACGTAGGCACCCTCCGCAAGGTCCACGGTGTCCTTCAGGGTGGAGGCCACATGGTTCATCAGGCGCACAAGAAGAGCGGCACCCGCCAATTCCAACTTCGGAATTGTCCAACGCGTCCGAAGGGGGGCCACCTTGCTCTTCGCCATGACCAAGCGTACGTCGACCGCTCCGGCGGAGCTGACCGTTCTCAAGTAGACGGCAGCTGCAAATCCTCGCTCGGAGGCGTCGCAAAACCCGTGAAGGGTAGCCCTGCATTTGCCTGCAGGCAACAGCTTACGCGGCAGTTCGACCTGATTGATCTCCGTGAGCGTGGAGAAGTAGGTCTCCCAATCGCTCAGCAAGTCCCCGGAGAGCGGATCATCCCAGCCCAGTGGGACTATCCACAGGCGCTGCATAAACGCCTTGGCCGTGAAGATGACCGGTGTGATCCATCCGTTTGGATCGTACGTTCTGGCCACCGTAGACAGAACAAGCCGCTTTGTCCAGACCTTCGGGGAATCCAGTTCCACCCGATAGGTAAACACATCTTGGACTGGTCGGTACTGCACGCCCAGGACCGATAACATGTGTGGGTTCTCGGCGTTCTTCAGGTGCGGGTCTTGCTGGTGCTCCTCAGGGAGCCCGGCCAACAGTGCCGGTGAGTTGGACAACCATTTCCGCAACTCGTAGCCACGAGTCCGCAAGAGTTCAACCAACTCGTTCCGTAGAACCAAAGCTTCTTCGACGCTATTTGCCCCGGTGCACACGTCATCGACAAACAGGTCCCGTTCCAAAATGGCGGACGCTCGAGGGAACCTCAGTCGCTCTCGGGCCGCCAATTCAATCAAAGTACGAATTGAGATGTACGGGCTGCTCTTCAGGCCGTACGTGTTCGTATTCAGCTCGTACACCAACATCGGTTCATCAGGGCTCTCGCGCCACAATATCAGCTGATACCGACGGTCTTCAGGATGGATCACAGTCTGCCGGAACATCATCCGGATGTCAGCGACGAACACTACCTGATGCTTCCGAAAGTTCGTTAGGATGTCCGTTATGTCCTTGTGCAGCTTCGGACCTGCATGCAAGCACTGGTTCAAGGACACGCCCGTCGAAGTGGCCGCGGAGCCATCGAAAACCACCCGAATCTTGGAATCCGGGGACTTCAGGACGGCGTGGTGAGGCAGGAAGTAGTGTTCAACCGTACGCCAGTCCAGGTTAGACACCGACATATGTCCTAACCCCTCGTACTCCCTCATGAAGTCCACATACTTCTGCCGGAAGAGCGGGTCTCTTCTCATGCGGCGCTCCATCGAGACCAGCCGCTTCTCAGCCAATGCGCGAGAAGCACCCAAGGGTGGCCGATGAGTAAGTAAGGGAAGTCGAGTTATGAACCGACCAGAGCGGAGGCGGCCAGTGTTATTCTGGTAAAACAACTCGCACTCCTGTTGCTCCGGACTCATCCGCGGCGCGGTAGGCGGTTCTTCAATCTCCCAGAACCGTTGCACGGCTTCTGAGAGCGCAGTTCCAACCAAGCAGCTCTCCTCAGCAGGAGGTGGAGGAACCGCCAACACCTGACCCATCACAGCATGTCCAAACTTGGTGTCCAAGGCCACTAGGCCACCAGGCTGTAGGGTCCGTTTGCTGGTGAGCAAGACTCTCCCTAGGACGTCCGCACCCAGCAGCACGTCAATCCGGCTAGGGGTGTCGAAGCCAGCATCAGCCAAATCCAAACCAGCTGTCAAGTCCCGCACCTCCGGCGGCAGCCGCACTTGGGGGAGTCGTCCGACCACTTCATCAAGCACCAATGCGGGAGCCGTAATCTTCGCATGGGAAGTGGGACTCTGCCCAAATGTGAAAGTAACCTGTCCGGCCAGGTTAGACACTTCTACATTACCTACACCACGCACAGTGTCCGGGTGGGGTGTCATATCCAAGCCCAACCGTTGCACCAACCGACTGGATACCAAACAGCCTTGTGCGCCCGTGTCCAGGAGAGCACGTGCACAGACTGATCCTTCGCCAGGACCCCCCACACAAATCAAGGCCGTGGGCAACAACACGGTCTTGTGGGTGTTGGCGGTGGTGGGTGCATGGGCGGCGTACCCCTATTCGGAGCGCCGGGTGGCCTCCGGGTCCGGTTGGTAGGGGCGCTCAAACTGCGCGAGTGGATCCCACGCCGCTTCATACGCCCGTCGCGTCGTGCGCGCTGTCTGCGGCACCTGGTACGCCCGGGGGCGGCCGTACACCGGCAGTCTCGCCTCTAGGCGGGGTCGCTCCGCAAGCGGTGGCGACATTCGCGGCGGCGCCATTCGCAGCGGCGACATTCGCGGCGGCGACAATCGCGGCGGCGACATTCGCGGCGGCGACATTCGCGGCGGCGACATTTGCGGCGGCGACATTCGCGGCGGCGACATTTGCGGCGGCGACATTCGCGGCGGCGACATTTGTCGCGGCGACAATCGCGGCGACATTCGCGGCGGCGACATTTGTCGCGGCGACAATCGCGGCGGCGACAATCGCGGCGCCTGCCGAGGAGGAGGCGGTCGCGGGCACCCGCCCGTAGGACCCCCCCGTGGGGGCGCGGGCGCGCGCGCAACCGCAGCGTAACTCTGGGGGAGGGGGGGGGGTACCACCCCGACGGCCCCTCGCCTCATTGGCCCTGTACCCCTGGTCAGCCCGATGCTGACTCCAAACAGGGGGGGAGCATGACCCCCGCGCAGGGGGTGGTTTTGAACCCCCACTACGGTTCATGCATAAAATTGGGTGGTGCTTCCCATCACACCAACTGCATGCTTGGCGGTGGGCACAATCCCTAGCAAAATGATTGCCCAAACAAACAAAGCACCACTGTCTCTGCTTTGCGATACCGCGGCGGCCCTCTACCCGCTGGTCCAGGAACTTCTTGCACGTGGGCACCCTATGGCCCGGGTTCCGGCAATATGCACAGGGGTCTGGGTCCGCCGTCGCCACATTGTAATGTCGGGGCCCTGGTGGGCGAGGTCCCGACTTGCCCCCATATCCCCTCGGAGAAGCAATCCTCATCTGGGGCCGGGGTGCTCCAGATGGTCTCGGAGGGGAGGGCAAATCCGAAGTGTCTGCCCGTCGACACTCGGTTTCCAAAAATTCCACCAAATCGCTGTAGGCCGGTAGGTGCTGGGCACTGTCCCCACCATACCGGTGCTCGAACCGGGCCCGAACATCATCCGGCAGTCGGTTCAACAAAAAACTCAGTAACATATATGACCACTTGTCCACGGGCAATTCCAATTTTTCCAGGCCCTTTGTCGCACTCAGGACCGGATTCAACATTTTTATCCGGATGTCGGAGACCTGTCCGATCCGAGGAATTGACCAAATCTTCCCCATGAGCGCGTCCGCTAGCCGTCGCACGTTCTGGTATCTACTCCGCAGCAACGTGCGCGCGGTTTCATAGTTGTCGTCGGTTACCGACAAATGCGCGACCAGGTCGCGTGGCTCACCGACCAAAGCAGACAACAACTGCGCCAACTTCAAAGATGCAGGAAGATCCGTCCGTGCATGTACCAGACTGTCAAATAAATCAATAAAACTGGTCCACTGGTCTAAGTCACCCCGGAACACAGGAATCTGGATGGCAGGTAAGCGAGCTGCCAATGCCGGGTTCAAATTCCCCACCGGTTTACCCTCGATGGGTACTGAAGCTGTCCGAGCCCGAAGTAGCTCAGTAGCCCGCTGTGTGATCTGGTCCGCTAAATCCAGGCATTGGTCAAAATCAGCTTCCACCTGCTCACAGTCCGAGGCTTCCTGGTCGGCTCCGGCCAGAAATTTTCCAAACCGAGATTCCAAATCTGTGAGACGCTGGGGTACCTGTTCGTATCGCGACAACAGTGCATCTTCCCGGTCTTGTCTGCCAACCAAAGCAGCCGCTGAGGCAAACCAACGCAACGCGGCCTGTATTACTGCCTTATCCGACATGTTTTAAACAATTTATTCAATAAACACAAACAAAACAAATTTATTTCCTGTGGAAATTCCTCAAATATAACAAACCTGGTCACCCTACTTGTGGTACCAACTAGACGTGCGCGCCGCCGCGGCGCGCCGCCGCCATAAGGAGCCGGCGCGCCGCCGCCGCCGCCGATAGTTTAAAATTCGCGCCGAGTTAGAGACGAGTCAGTCAATTAGCATGGCAAAACTGTGACGCCGATTGGTGTAATTGTAATCAATGTAAGTAAGTCAAAGGATCGATCGTCATTATAGAATTCTTGGAAACAACATGCGTTGATTTGGATGTTATTTCCAAACCTTCGCTAGTTTCAAGATGCTTTCCTTGAAAATTAATGAGTGCCTCCTTTTTTTTTCGAGATTGTCGAATCTCTAAACTTTAATTCATAGGTAAGTATGTAAAAAAATCTAAAATCTAAACTGAAAGGCGTCGCTTTCTGCAGTATCGATTTATGTAACTAAGGCTTTTTTAGCTACCATTGCACTGTGTATACACTCGGCGTCTAAAAAATCGCACATCCACAGAGTTGAGCAAGAGAGCATTCTAGTTGGCCTCTCAATTAACCGGGCAAAAACAAAGGTTATGGTCGTTATAGTCGTGGACCGAGCTGAACAACTCACACGGACAGGAGAACTCTCCGACTTACAGTTTGTCAGTGAATTTGTATATCTGGGGCTACCTTTTTTTTTTTTTTTTTTTTTTTTTTTTTATTTTTTTTTTTTACGAGGGGAAATGCGTTACGCATACTCCCGCCCCCGGGGGAGGGGGTCGGGAGTTATGTGGGACTCTCCTCCCTTAGGGGGAGGCCTACCCACTAAAACCCCTCGGTGTACCCTCGCTCCGCCTGGGGTAGGACTAAGGGAACGCTTGGCGCTTACCTCGGCCCTACCATGCGCGTGTCGCTCTTGCGAGCCCGGCTATTGCGGCTTTTGCCACTGTCCCTCCTAAGTGTGCGCACTTTTGCGTCTTGTCCGCCTCGGGACATTCTCGTCAGGCAGGAGATCCCCCGATCTCCTGCCCGAGGTCCCAGTTAGGGCGGCAAGCGGCGGTCATACGCGGCCCGCCTCCGCCCGGTCCTTTTTCGGCGGATAGGGAGCGAGAGGGGATCGTCCTCTCGCTCTCTCTCCGCTGCCTCCTTTAGGGACATGACAGCGTCGCAGAACGCGACGACCGCTTCCCAAGTGCCCCTGTTGCGTACCATCGCACTGGCTATTGCCGGCAGTGATAGGTCTGCTCCAATAACCGCAGCCATCTCTGACCGCGGTTCATCCCACGCAGGGCATACGGCGCGGGTGTGATGCGCCGTGTCGTCCTCCCCACTGTCGCAGTGCTTGCACACCGCTGTGTCCTCTCGTCGTGCCACTCGCCACAGGTACCTACCAAAGCAACCGTGCCCAGTAAGTACCTGTGTCAAGTGGTACGTCATTGGCCCGAAGTCGCGCTTCAACCAGTCCCTAAGGACTGGGCGTACTGCGCCCACCACCTCGCGGCTTGCGCTCGGGGTTTCTAGCCTTTCATCCCACCTCCGGAGAAGGTCATCCTTGGCCTCCTCCCTCCAACGTTTGATCTCCTCCGGAAGTGGACGATTACCCGCCGCCCGCTCTTCTGTCACTTGCCAGTATACCGCCTCCAGGACCCCAGCCTCCAGGTCCCATGGTGGACTGCCGGCCAGCAACGTCGCCGCCTCAAAGGAGACCGTCCTGTACGCTCGGATCGCTCTCGTGGCTATAACCCGTTGGGGTCTGCGCAACAGGGCCACGTTCCGAGCGTTCAGGGATTCTGCCCATATTGGGGCCCCATAGAGTGCCATGGAGCGCACAACACCCTGATAAAGGCGGCGGCATGTGCTGCCCGGTCCCCCGGTGTTCGGGAGCAGTCCCCCGAGTGCTCCGGCTGCGGCCAGCAATTTTGGCGCCTTCCGCGCAAAGTGCTCAGTGAAGCTCCACCGACCGTCGAGGACAATGCCTAGGTACCGCATCGTCGACTCGACGGCGATGGAGGTTCCCCCGACCACTATTTCCAGCCCAGGAGGCGGTGCGTTTCTAGGCCCGTGGAAACAGAGAGCCTCGGACTTGTTGAGAGCCACTTCGAGTCCCAAGGCCCTTATGCGACTCACCACGTGAGCTACCCCTGCTGTGCCGAGCAGGACGGCCTGCCTGTGGGTGCTCCCCTTTGCGGTGACGAGAGTGTCGTCAGCGTAACACAGTACGTTGACGCCCCGCAGGTTGGTACCGCGAAGCACCCAGTCGTACCCGATGTTCCACAGGAGTGGTCCGAGAACTGACCCCTGTGGGACACCGCACGTGACCGTCCTGCTTGCCCATCCAGCTTGAGGCGGGTATGTGATGGCCCGGTCTCTGAAGTAGTCCTCGACTACTATTCTGAGGTACTGGGGCACACCATGGTACCTCAGTGCCTCCTTGACAGTCTCAAAGGGCAAAGTGTTGAAGGCATTCGCTATGTCTAGCGACACTGCCAACAGCACTCCACCCTGGGAGACTGCCCCATCGGCGAGGACCCTCAACCGCGCTATGGCATCAATGGTCGACCTTTCCCGCCGAAAGCCGTACTGGCACTCGTGCAAGTCAGGTCCTACCTCCCCGAGGTGTCTGACGAGACGGGCCGCGAGCACTCGCTCAAAGAGCTTGCCCATCTCGTCAAGCAAGACTATGGGGCGATAGGCCGACGGCGACTCAGCCGGGCGCCCGTCCTTCTGAAGAAGAACGAGCTTACCGGTCTTCCAGCTTCGCGGGAACCGACCTTGTTGGAGACATGCGCGGAAGAGGGCCCTCACTCTCTCCTCCAGCTCACCAAGCGCGAGCACCACGACACGTCCGGGCACACCGTCAAGTCCGGGGGCGCTGTTCTTCAGCCGGAGCCTTAAGACTGCTGCCCCGAGTTCCCCCTCTGTGACAGGAGGGATGTCATCCTCTACCGCAGTGCTGGTAGCGTTCCTACCCATCGCTGGCGGATGCCATACACCTCTTTCAGGGAACAGACCAGTAAGGATACGTTCTAAGAGGTCCGGCTCAAGGGTGCTGGTTAGCGGAGGGGCCCAAGGCCGGAGTTTTGCCCTTACAGTTTTGTAAGGGCGTCCCCATGGGTCCCGGTCCAGCGTCTCCAGCCACTCCTTCCACGCCGCTTCCCTAGCCTGCGCGATGCCTGCCTGCAGGGCGTGGCATTTGGCTCGGTAGGCGGCGTAGAGCTCGTCCTCCCTGGCCGGATCGCGTATCCTTTTCCGTCTGCTCCTGGTGTATTGGCGGCGCGCAGCTGTGCATCCGCTTCGTGCCTCCCGAAGCTCCTCGCGCCACCAGTAAAGTCGGCGCCGCGGCGGAGTCGCCTTTGCTCGGGGCATTGCTGCATCGCATATGCGCTGGAGAGCAGCAACCTGCCGCTCCGCCTCGGCGTCGATTTCACCGATGGGCCTAGACCCGGCCTGCCACCCCTCGACAATCGCTGCTTCTTTGGCCATTTCTCGGTCGAGTTTGCCGAGTTTCCAGCGCGGCCCTTCCCCCGCAGTGGGCCGTCCGACACCCCTCGGAGCGACAGGGAACGTGGAGACATCGAATCGAATGTAGCGATGATCCGACAGCGTCTCCACGTCCACCCTCACTCCCCACTCCACAACGCGCCGTGCGAGAGCAGGGCTGGCCATTGTTATATCCACAATTGACCCGCCCCGCTGTCGCACGCACGTGTGTGTCGACCCCCTGTTGATGATCTGCAGCCCCACTTCGACCGCCCATTCTTCCATGGCCTGCCCTCTCGCGTCCGTCGCTGGGGATCCCCATGTCGTGGACTTGGCGTTAAAATCTCCCGCGACGAGCACCAGCCCCGGGCGACTGCTGCCGATCACAGTGCCCACCTCATCCAGGAAGGACTCAAACTCGGCTAGTCTCCTGTTTGGTGAGAAATACACCCCGACCACCATCGTATCTCCTAATAATGTGGCGACAAAGCCGTGGCCTCTGGTGATGTTTTGGTGACGCGGCGCATTAGCTTGGGCCTGCGTGACCACCGCTACTAGGCCATCCCTGTCACCAACCCAGTTGTCCCTCGAAGGCACAGAGTAAGGCTCTGCCACCACCGCGACATGTATCAACCACTCCGCCATGCTTTGGAGCAGGAGGTCTTGAGCTCTGGCGGAGTGGTTGATATTCGCCTGCAGATACCGGACGGCCATTTCCTAGCCATTGGCCGTCCGATCCTCCTCGACCCCAGGCTCAGGCCTTCGTGGGGGACTTGGCTGCGTAGAGGCTCCGGGGCCACCTGCAGCAGTTTTCTTCCGTTTGGGTGGGTTGCATGTTATGCTTCCCACCCTGTGGTCTGCACGGACGCCCGCAGCGGCGCACAGTGAGCAATGCGCGGTGGCATTGCAGTCACGCGCGATATGGCCCGTCCCACTGCAACGGTAACATATATGGCTCCGGTCCACCTCCGACTTGCACTTCGCGCGCACGTGTCCAGCTTCCAAGCACCGGAAGCATCGCGTGGGCCGACTGTCGAGTAGTCTGACCTGCGCCGACACCCACCCCACGCGGACCCGTCCGCCCTGCGCCACCTTTTTGGCAGCTGCGATTGGGCACCGCAGCCACACCGTACCCAACCCCGAAGGGCCGAGCGTGACCTCCCCGGACTTGATGTCCTCCTCTGCGCAGCCACCTTCCTTTGCTACCGCCGCCACCACTTCCGAGGGAAGTACGGAGTCGTCCAGGCCCAAGATGCGCAACTCCGCGCATTTGGTGGGCCTAGATATACGGACCAGGGCAGGGTCCAGCACCTCCCGCAGTTTGGCGGCCAAATCATCTGCCTTTTGGCCGCTCGCCGCTCCGGGGATCTCGAAGGCGCGGGCATCCGTGGCGGTCCTTCGGATCCGAACACCCGCGATCCCCATCGAGTCAATGTCCACCTTGTTTTTAGCCTCGCTGAGTACGGCGGCGTAGCTCGTGCTGCTATCGGCCTGGGGTATCAGTGTCAGCACCACCGCTGATGTGTTAGGAAGGCGAAGCTTCCGGGCTTTCTTTGGTGGAGCCTTGGTCGTGTTCGGGCTCACCTCCTTTTTTGCGCCCCTGGGCTTTCCCTTCTTCCCCTTCTTTACTACCTCGGACCAGGTTGACGTGGCAGGTGCAGGCGCCAGCGCAGCAGCGGCGGAGCCTGGCATTACCGGGGCCGGGATTTCCTGGGCGGAGCTTCCCTTCCGGGGCTTCTTCTTCTTCTTCCTCCCCACAGAGCCTGAGGAGGAAGGTCCCTTTGCAGGCACCATAGGCGGGGCCAGGGCCTTCGAGGAAGCGCCCGCGTGCCTTTTTTCCTTCTCAGTAGTCTCTCCGCCGGACGGAGGGAGGAGTCTGTCTTTGATTGTGGTCATGTGGGCGTCCAGGTACGACGTCACCTGGGCCATGACCACGCGACAGATCTCCTTCGTCAGAGGCGCCGAGGTTTTGCTCTGTTCGGCCACCGTCTTCGAACTCCTATCCTGTCCGGGTAGGGAGGATGCAGCACTGCCCTGCTGACGCATCGCCTCCATTTGGGTCTTAATTTCGGCCATTTCTTTTCGGAGACTGGCCATCTCCCCCCTCAGCCGGTCGTTGTCGGCCTGAAGCCGCGTCGTTTCCTCGGTGGCTGTGCGTTGGCTGAGTTCAGCAAACGCATCCGCGATTGCCGACGAGGCGTCTTTTAGGCGGCGGATGTACGGGCCCTTCAGGTTCTTTGATGTGGCTGCCACCCTTTCGATGACAGCCACACTATCCGCGACCTGTCGTCTCAGGTCCCGCATGCCGGGCTCTTCTTCGGGGTTCGCCCCAGGCCGAGGAATGGTGTCTTTGCGGAACCCTTGCCGCGTTCGGATTTCCATTCGTTCCAGCTCTTTCTCCGCCTCGAGGCGAGCCTCTTCCCGGAGGGCACGGTTATAAGCTTCTCTTGCCTTAGCCATGCCCATGTAATTCCCAGTCGTGGGGGGGCGGCCCCGGCGTTTAGAGGCTTGGGATGAGCCCCCGCTGCCGGTTGAACGGCGCCCCTCATCTCCGCTGGAGCCTGGTATAGAATCCGAGTCGGATGGTCGAGGTCTTTTTTCTGGCCGGTCCTGCCACAGCCTACCGTACTCTTCACCCTCGTCCGAAATTGGCACTAGGCCCGCGGGTTTGAGTGGGGTCGGCATCCGTCGCGCCTTCCCCTTTCCCTTTCCCCGGTTTTTGGGGTTGCCCGTTGGAGCCTTCCCCTCCACGTCGGTTCCTTGACGTTCCGTGGTCGGGCTCCCACGGCGACTAGAGGGGGGGGAAGTCACCGGCGACGGGCTGGACCGCACCGTGTACATGGTGCCGTCCGAGTCACCCCCACTTCCCGCTAGAATCCCTGGGTCTATTCGGGTCAGGAGGACTTTGGCGACCCTCTCGAACCTGGCCTCACGGCCTCCCTCGAGCGCCAGTAGTGCGCGTGGCTCCTCCTGTCTTGCCCCTACTTCTGTGGCGGTGCTCGGAGTTGCACCTGGCGCACGCCGTATAAAGCGGCCCTGCCTGTCCCTTACCGCTGTTAGGACGTCAACCCCTCCACACGGAGGAATCTGCAGCTCGGGCAAGCTGAGGTCAATGCGTGGGCTTGGATAGTCCACACATTGACTGTGCTGTGACACGTTCGCCCGTGCAGGGACAGGCCCCTGCACGGGCGAACGCGCCAAGGAGCTTCGCGGAAGAAAAACCCTTTCTTCCTCGTCCTCGGAGTTTCCTCCCCTCATACGCAAAATATCCGTATCTCTTGCTTGATCGAAATCCGTTGTGCGTTTGCCAAAGTCGTCGTGAAAACTGTCCGCGAGCGGTTTGCCCCCCCCGAATACGGAATGGGGCTGCGTGTCATCACAGCGCGGGTGACTGCCCGTTCTGTGATGACACCGAGGATTACAACCTCCTGGGGTAGTTTTACGTTCTGGACCACTCATAATGGCTATTTTTTAGGAGGTTTGCCCCCTCCCTGACGTTAGCGACTGGGCTTCCCCCCCAGCCATGCATCCCATCGACACGCCTGTCACATCTTGGGATTGGGGGATTTTTATAGTGGTTTACTCCACGCGGCGCTACTCTCAATGAGCAGCGCCCCCGGTCCGCTGCGTGCGGGTTACGGGTTGCCCGGCGGGGGGCCGAGACCCATCTAGCAGCCACAAAAGTGGCCGCCAAACCCGCCGCGCCGTGGGCCTTGCAGGCCCACCATCCCACGCCGCCGAAGCAGCCGCCGGCCCAGATGGGCCCTAACGCGGAGCAGCGTGGCTACGCCTCCGATGTAGCCGATCCTCTGCCACCTCAGATGAGCTGAGGCATGCCAGGATCGGCTCCCTCCCTGTGGCGCTCGTACTGTGCCCTCTGCTACCTTCAGAGGGACACGCGGAGACGCCCGTCGTGTGTGCCGCTCTTTGTCTGGTCTCTCACCCCAGGCCTGTCCGGTATGGGTAGCCCTGTCCGGCGTAGCCCCGAGGATCATTGAGACACGCAAGCCCCCCCACCACGGCAAGGTGGCAGCACTTCGGGGGGGATATCTCTTTGACGACGGTGCAGCCAATATATATCTGGGGCTACCTAACCTAACCTAAGCAAGGGGGAAGCGAGAGGGAAATTCAAAGGAGAACTCAAATGGATAAATCTGCCATGAGTAAGATGACGCGAATATGGCAGGATCGGAAAGCCTCCAACAACACCAAAATGAGAATTGTGAGAATTCTGGTCTTTTCGATTTTTCTCTACGGCTCGGAATCGTGGACAATCCGATCAGCAGAACGCAAGAAAATAGAGGCATTTGAAATGTGGTGCTGGAGACGAATGTTACGCATCCCATGGACAGCTAAGAGAACGAACGTCTCCATCCTTCAGCAGCTTAGGATCCGGACAAGGCTATCTACTACTTGCTACCAAAGGATTCTTGGTTATTTTGGACACATTGTCCGCCGTGAACCTGACAACTTGGAGAAACTTGTGGTTGTTGGGAAGATAGACTGCAAGCGGCGACGTGGCAAGTCTCCTACCCGATGGTCAGATCAGGTTTCCGCTCTCACAGGCCTCACAGTGACGACCGCCATGAAGAAGGCCGAGGACAGGATGGGATGGAAGCGACTGGTGACAGAGATCATCGTAAAAATTTCAAGACGGACACGACCTTCAGCAATGAAGTCAACGACTAGAGAGAGAATATCGATATCATTGAAAGCTTGTTTAATGCTCTTTTAATTAACAACTGTTTCATTTTATGAAAACTCTTGGATTATGTAGAGGAGGGGTTTTAAAAAAAGTGGGAGGAGTACGGGCTCACGATTTCTGCCTCTTTCCACACGTTTAAACAAGTTCGCTCGTCCCTATCCAGGTTTGTTAACAATTACACCTGAAGAGAAAAAACAAGGAATTATTCTTTGCAGATGATGCTTCTGTTGATGAAGCCGATCTTGTCGTAGCACTACTTCAAGCAGGAGTACAGCAGGGTAATGTTGCCTGGCAACACAATCTAAGCCATTTCTCTGTTCCACGAGTATTCCAATGGTTTGAAGACACTAAGAGGCTTAACCAGAAGACAAAGATTCTGACGATGATAGTGCATTTCTGAGAAAGACGTCCGCTTCATCGTTTTAACGCCCCTGCTGAATCGGTTTTACAACGCTTTCCGGCTCTTACAGCAGCTTCTAAAAGCTCGCAGGACATCGATTAGCAGCTCTAGGGTTGGAAGAAGCCAACAATTACATAGGGCTCTCGATTATTCATTATGGTGATCTTAAAAAATCAAGTGGTCTCATATACAGCTTTTATCGTTCGAGGGTTCACTTTCACGAGTTTCACGCACGGTAACGCCCGCACTCACAGTGTATTAATTGTCAGCGACTTACTGGAGGAGTTCAGGATTCCTCTTATGCATTGGCCAGCAAGAAATCCAGTCTTGAACTTCTAGGATGAACTGAAACGATGAGTAAGGTTACGGGATTACGGGATCCCGTTCGCAGTCAACGTTTAAGTTGCCGTAATGTACGAGTGAGGCAACATTCCTCAGGAATGTATCACCAAAAAATAATTCCTTGCGTAGGTATTCACTTCAGGTGAAATCTTTAACAAGTTTGGATAGCGATGGAGACACGATTGGCCAATTCAAATTTGTTTAAACGTGTGGCAAGGGGCAGTTCGCCGCGAGCGACATTTGTATGGAACTTCACTCACTTGTAACTCGCCCGCAGCTCGCCTGCAAGTGTGATAAAGCCCTTAATATTGAAAAAACCTATTTACAAAGTTGAAAAATCTCACGCCGCCGGCGTTACGCCGCCGCCGTGGATTTTTTCGTGGCGCGCCGCCGCCGATTTTTTTTCGATCGGCGCGCATGTCTAGTACCAACTACAAGATTACTTACCAGACAAAACAATTTAATTATTCTTTTTATTTTGGGTGTCCACTATTGGATGTAATTTTAAATTCAAATTTAAGTTAATCACAATAAGCTATCAAAAAACTCGATTACAAGTTAGCTTATATAGTTATGCTATTAAATTTACAATGAATTCCAATTAGTTTCAATTTTTACCCAAGAGATATATTTCCAATTCTCCAATACTTGTACAATACACACAACTAGACAATATGATTAGCCTATAGGCAACAAATAATCTTCAAATAGTCTGTTTGCTAGAATGCACTTAATTTAAACTAACACAAGTATTGACTTTATTTTAGCTTTTAAACTTATTAGAAAAAATCACTTAACTAACAGGGATTTCGGTACAATTTCTATCCAAATTACTTGTGTATGCTAGGGAACCACTTTCAGACAATCAATAATCAATACAATTGATCGAAATTGTAACTTTTCTTCCGTAATTCTAACCTCAAAAACGTACACGTGTTACAGCCAATGTACCAAAAAATTACCAAAAAATGCGATTTCTTTGCCGTGAATCGCAAAATCAACCACGCTCTGCTACCAATTTGTTTCGTACGGAAACCGGGTGTCCCGGACGAAATTTAACCCCGATACGGAGTGCAAACGAAACCCTAAAAATACAAAGGACAACCTGGACTTACCTAGTCGCTCGTTGACGTGGGCCCATTTCCGTCAAGTAAATCACAGTCAGGTCAGTCACAGTCAGAGTCTCGTCAATTTCAGCTGTTGCTGATCAAATGATGGTCCAGCCCCAGGTCGCCACGCGGCGTATCACAGCACCGGTCCGGACGCCAAAAGTTTGTGTGGATTCACTCGCGAATATAGTCTCACACTTTAAACTACACCAATTGTTCATATACACTAAATTCACAACCAAAAGCCCGTTATTTCGACCACAAAACAGGAGACCGCTCGCATGGTGCGCTCCGCGTCGAAAATCGAGTACGTTACTTTGCCAAAAATCCGAAAACGTTGTGTCAAAAAAGCACATTATCTCCTTTAGGTTATAATTATTTGACATTGACAAATGTCATGTTGTGGGCGCGTTCCGATATTGCATCGGGACGTAACAAAAGTACTAACTATTCTGAGCCAGAAAATCCTCAAAAGTCCATATTTTGAGAAAGTAGCTATCCCGGGATTTTTTTTTCGAAAACGCCCAGAAAACAGAACGTGAGAAAATAACACCGAATTTCCAAAATACCGTCCGATTGGACAGTACTGTTCTTTACTCGGCCCTTGTCTTCGATGTATAAACCATGTATTTGTATTTCTTTATGTACACCTAGTGGGTATGTTCGTAAATATACATATGACGAGGAAGGCCTACAACCATACATTTGGGTTCCGGATCACCTTTGGTCACCTTTGTGTTATGGTCCAATAATCTTTCAATGTTCAGAATCCGCACCAGTTTGAGTACTGGTGTATTGCTCTCCATGTCTATCTTTATACAATCTAAATGTCGCGTTGATAATAAGCTAAAATTTACAGTTACACGATAAATTCACTGAGATGGGCACAATCGCTTACATTTTCCAAAGAAGACTGATAATGCATCCGTCAACGTCATATTTCATCCTTTTAATCTAAACTGCCTGCATTACTCAAAAAGGATCTAATACTAGATGGTTAGTCATAACTAGCGCCCTCTTGCGACTTTACCCAAGCCAATAAAACAAAATGTAACACAATTACGTTGTAAATCAGTAATACAAAGCACTAATTAAGTTACATCTAAAAGTACCATGCCGCAATATTAAAGTGGTCCAGATTGTGAGGCTTATTTTACGAATTGTATATTGACATATGCTTTATTATATATTTCCCGTGCGACATACAATACCCGTCATAGAGAACCGTCAGTGAGCTAGCTATGTTTTTCAATTCAATGCAGCATCGGTCATACGATATACATGTTCACTCAGATATCAGGTTAATTTCCTGTGAAAACCAGCGAAAAACTCCAATAGAAATCGAAAATTTCCCGCTGCCGTTCCGTTTGAAAATGAACAAAAAGCTGTGTTCCACATTTTCGTTGACACTGACTTAGTTAGCGCACGTAGGGTGTCTAAGCTTTATAGCCCATTCCGAGCCTGTCCCGACATTTTACTGCGCCGTTCGGGACTTAGTCGCGGAATTGTGGACACCGATTCTCCATGGATTCGGGAGAGTTGTGTGAGTTTTCGGGAGGCGAATTTGTGGACACCGATTCTTCATGGAATCTGTGTATTTCATTTACACTGAAATGCAATTTTGGGGCATTCTACCAGACCCGACATCTTTGTTGGGCACAGGCTATGATAGCTTCTAAAAAAATACAAAAACCAAGTTGTAAAATGTTGACATACCAAAAATGACTTCCTAACTTTGTTGGTAGTATGAGTATGAAAGTAATGGCATCACGTGCTCAACATTCTGGTGGAATGCCTCCTACAGAATATCACTGTGTCTTTTATTAACCCATAATATGCTTATGCGGTGTAAAATTTCTTGTAGCTTACCTAGATGACATATTTAAATTTTCTAGTTAAATTCAAGAATCAAAAAATCAACTAAAATGTAACATACCGTATCACACATACGTAATGACGACATTAATTGGACTGACATCTCTTGTTTTCTCCGTATCTCTCTCAGTAACTCCTTAACGCAAGGTTGGCATTCTGGTGACACTCTCCGTAAAATCATGTTTACGTAATCCTCAGCAGAATAATAGTTTTCCATTTTGAAAAATAAGAACAAATTATTTTTTCGGAATATTCATCATAGGACACAACACAATGTCAATGTCACACCAAATAAGTTTAATATTTTAAAAGAAAATCATACAATAGAAAAAATTATCATGCAATTCTATGAGGTTGCATTTCGTGAAGGAGTTTCGAAGTGCCTTCATACAGGAACAGGACGTTCAAAAGCAAAAAGAGTAATTCGTTAATTTCTCCGTAAGTTCTGCTCTAATTGTTATGATACTTTGTATATTAGTTAGAAATACCCTAATCAACATGTACCTTTCAGGTTTGTCCAGAGGCTAGGGACATCCTGTACCTAAATGTAAAAATTTAATTTGTTTTCAAATCCCTGTACTACCATCAAAATATAATTATTATCACGGGCCATAAATATACTATCTATATTACTATATTATCCGCGGGCCGAATTCTGCCAACTGCCTTTAACTATCTTTTTGTATTTTTTCACCATAATACACTTACGGACAATGAATTCAGGTCATTTTCTACGAAACATTTATTAGAAAATGACCCGAATTCATTGTCCGTGAGTGTAGATTGGAATATTTAATGATTTGAGATAGCTACGAAAGATCATACTTAAATTATCAATAACTAATGTTTTTCCGTGTCTTCGCCTGCGTTGACGGATCAACTTGTATTAGGCATGAAATTCACGGCCGAATTGTGAATTACCATAGTGCTGTTATTATGTGACATGTGACCGCTTACTGCTTTACAACCGGTAGGCCACATGCTTGTTTGTCACTTGAATAAAAAATCTTAAGTACTTACCCTATTAAACCTATTAAGTAAAGTCAAATCGCTCAAATGCACACGAACGAATGGAAATACAAGAACGAATGAATGAATGAATTCAAACGTATCATCGATACAATGCCATGGCTCCAGGTTTTACGACGAAAGCTGGTTTACGATCTGCGTAAAAAAAAGAAGTTTCGTTTTTCTTTTTTTTTGATCTTTTGATTTATTCAATGCACGACTGGCCGTTTGTAGCAGTTTTTCGGTTGGCTGCTTTATCTGTGCGAAGGTGTTCGAAATATGAAACAATTTGAAAATGGAATGAAATCTTCTGCATGAACGAATACTTTTCAAATCGAAAATGTTTTTCGCTAATATTCAAAAGGCAGATATTTCTACAGTAATAAGTAAAAATATATGTTTAAGTAAAAAGTATTCAGTTTTCAGTAAGTATTCATCATTTATTGTAATAAATTTACATACTTTTTATTAGCGAGCGGTGGACTGAACTATAAACTACACGTACCTCTTCTAGCAAACATAGTTCCATCAAGGGCACACCGACACGCAAGATCCAATTTTGAAAGCCACATGTACCCGTATGACTCAAAACATTAAGTAATAAAAAGGGCAAAAGTATTTTAGCTTCGTGAGGACTTTGATACCTTTTGACTGTGACAGAACTATGGAATTCAATAATACGGGTAGTAATGACATGATTTTGACAGCTTGTCCTCAATCTGTGCTTATCGCGGGGTTTTTACTGCCCTTGGGCTGAAATGCGCAGTATTCAGGTGATGGGCGTGTTGTGTTTACAATGCGTCTTTTTATAGTATCAGAGATCAGCCAGTATTATTGATTTGGTAAACAATTAATATAAAAAAAAATACATATTTGGATATTCTTTTATTTGCTGGCATTTAAATATTAGTTGTAATTTTACCTTAAAATACTTCCATTGAAATAGTATTTAAATTTAATTAATACCTAAGGCACAAATTCAATTTCTACGTTACATGAGATTTTTTGTTTCATCCTCCGAAGTTGCGGTGGCTTAGGATTATAAAACACACTGCCGGAAACTACACTTTTTCATAAGGATTATTTTCCGGAAATGAGCACTTTCTCGAAAATTACATACAGCTCTTTTTTTATTAAATTATCCACTGCAGCGGGGCTGCAGTGGTTGCTGCACATCGTAGGGGAGACCGGGTATGGTTGTCTCACGGGTTGGTTGTCACAGAAGCCATTAAATAATACGAAACGAAGGAATAATTGCATCGCTCGGTGTTAAAAGATCGCAAGAGCTTCACCTCCTTCCCTACTTCACCAATCGATGCACTTATTCCTTCGTTTCGTATTATTTAATGGCTGCTGTGACAACCAACCCGTGAGACAACCATACCCGGTCTCCCCTACCATGACCGGAGCTCTTCAGGAGCTCACGGCCGGAGTGATGCCTACAGCTCCTAACAAACCAGAGCTCTGAACCGGTATTTTGCAAAAACCCCGAAATAGCCCAATATTTTGAATTATTTTATCCTTTTTATGTAGAGCTCAGTAATGTATTTAAGTCATGATTTCGTATTATTAGATTGTCTGGTTAAAAAACTAAATAATAAACCAAAGAATGATAAGAACGGAAAGAATACCGGTATTTTTGTATGGGGCAAATACCGGTTTCCGAGCGCACACAATAGTACATTACACAACTAGGGTGGTAATACAAAGAAAGGCCGAGATCGCAGGAGTTTGCGGCCCGAGCTGCAAGCGAGGGACATAAATATGCGATCGAGGGCTTTCTTTATTACCTCCCGTGTTGTGTACATCATTTTATGTCTACACTTGGCCAGAAAGCGGCTTTTTCTGTACGCACAGCGTGCGGAAAAAGTCACTTTATGGCCAGATGTGACATAAACACAATTTGTACACTTTTCCCAAAGAGGCACTTTCCGAGAAAGAGTACTTTCTCACATTGAAATGATTTAAATTTCTTATTGAGCATGTGAACGTTTGGTAAAGTGTAAGTACCTTTTCTCAAACATGGCATGAAATGTTGACATTACGTGCCTAAAAATAGACCGCAAAGTACCTCGTTTCCGATGCGGCTTAACACTTGGCACGTAATGGAATTTCATACTTATAATGTATTTTTTTTTAATTTCCATTCCACATTTATTTGGGCCACAGCATCACGGCATTCAGCCATTAAAAAAACAAAAAACAGTTTTTGCTATATTTTGCAGTTTTGTTTATTTAAAAATGACATGAACATAACAAATAACACATTATAAATAATTTCCAATTATTATAAATTGCAAACTAAACCACAAGAATACACATTTAAAATATTTCATCTAAATATTCGCGGTAAAAATGTAAACTGAAACAGCTTTTGGTTGTATATGGTTTCCGAACGTGACTTGACATTTGTATTGTCTATGGATATAATATTTCACTAACGTCACTTTCTGATAAAATAATATTTAGGGTAAGTAAGGATATTAGTAAGTTTATTTATTTCATTGCATATTTGAGAAAAGTACTATACATACCTCGGCGGGAAATGGGGTTGCCGGGCTCGTAACTATCTGGCCTCGCTTCGCTCGGCCAGCTATATGTACTCGGCTGGCAACTCCTTACTTCCCGGCCTCTGCAGTAATGTACTATTTTTAGAAAGCGCGTAAGTGGGAAAATGTTCGTTCAAGGAGTGTACGTTTAGCAGAAAGTCTACCTTCTGAGAAAGTGCATATTTCGGGAAAAAGTGTTTTATAATCCTATGCCGTTTCAGTTAACCTCTCGTAGAATATTGTGGATTGTTTCACACATCAAGTCGATTGGTACACTTTGAACAACGTGTTTGGACTATATTCCCTTATTATGTTATTAATATTAGAGCAGATCTACACATCGTTGTCTTTAATAGCTCTTGCAGCCGAAACTCGAAGCGCATAAGCGTGGAAACACACGTCAGTTAAATTCATTTTAAGACGCCGCATTTGTTTGGAATGCTCATTGATTTAGAGCCAAAACATAATTAAGGTCTGCAGTTTTAGTGCTCGATACTGTCCAAGTTGTTATCTTGTCCATTCCAAGGTGTCACTCTGTAGTTGCCATCTTGAATGTCATTGGCAATATAGGTGATAGCAGGGTGTCAAGCAAGTATTGTGCATTAGCGAGTTACACACTAGGACATTTACCTTACACTATACTACATCATATCGTGACATGATGCGACATCGTTGACGATACGACGGGGAGTCGTGGAAATGTACGACGCGGAAAAACTCACGACACGACGTGGTACCATGGCACGATGGAAAATCTTTGATGATGCAATGCAGTGTTGAGGAAACCTGTCAATCGGAAAACAACATAATGTTTGTCCACAACTTACTTACAACTCTACTCATATTTTTAGACATTACAAGTAACTTGACCCCAAGGAGTGTTCTAACTTTCTATGATGGTTGTATTGTTTTGAAAAGTAATTTTTTGGTCAGCCGTTATTAAAATTGATCCGCAAAAAAAAATTAGCAGTTAAATCATTTGGGCAGCATACAAAGCTTTGGCTGGCAATAAATAAAAATCGGGCGGCAACTCTTGTTCAGCAAACAATTTAAAAACGGTTAACATTTAATTTAAACCAATATTAATCTGCTTTTTTTATCATTTGGCTGCCTAATAACCAGTCGAGCTGCAAAATAATAACTTGGGCAGCAAGATTTTACAATTGGTCAGCAGAGAGTTTAATTGAGATATACTAGGTGTCACTGTTATAAATACAGGGTGTCACTGTGTTATTTATATACAGGGTGTCACTGCAATGTATACAGGATGTCACTGTGATATATACAGAATGTCATTGTGATATATAAAGGGTGCCATTGTGTTATATACAGGGTGTCACTGTGATAGATACAGGATGTCACTGTCAGCAGAGAAAACATGTCTGTAAGCAATTTAATTGAGATATACAGGGTGTCACTGTGATATATACTGGGTGTCACTATGATATCACTATACAGGGTGTCACTGTGTTATATACAGGGTGTCACTGTGATAGATTCAAGATGTCACTGTGATATATACAGAGTGTCACTGTGTTATACAGGGTGTCCAGTAATTAATAGCCAATCTTCTAACCACTGAGAGGGCAGCTTAGGCTGGTTCAGAAAATCGACTTTTAGGTTTAGTAAAAGTCCCTTGGTTTTCGAGATTTTCACACTTTTCTTAATTTTCAGTTTTTGGTCTCGTGTTTCACTGTAATGATCGTCTAGGTCACAAATGAAAATATTTTTACTGGCTATTAATTACTGGACACCCTGTATACAGGGTGTCACTGTAATGTATACAGGGTGTCACTGTGTTATATACAGAGTGTCGCTGTTATAGATACAGGATATCACTGTGATATATACAGAGTGTCACTCCCAAAAATAGGTAGGTTAGGGTTTTTTTTTTAATGGCCCTAAAAACGAAACGGCTCCTAAAGATAGGTAGGTTAGGGTTATTTTTTATTGATGACCCTAAAAACGAAACGGCACCCAAAAATAGGTAGGTTAGGGTTATTTTTTTTTATGACCCTAAAAACGAAACGGTTCCCAAAAATAGGTAGGTTAGGGTTATTTTTTTTTGATGACCCTAAAAACGAAACGGCTCCCAAAAATAGGTAGGTTAGGGTTATTTTTTTTTGATGACCCTAAAAACGAAACGGCTCCCAAAAATAGGTAGGTTAGGGTTATATTTTTTGATTATATATCACAGTGACACCCTGTATATATCACAGTGACATCCTGTATCTATCACAGTGACACCCTGTATATAACACAGTGACACCCTGTATCTATCACAGTGACACCCTGTATATATCACAGTGACATCCTGTATCTATCACAGTTACACCCTGTATATATCATAGTGACATCCTGTATCTATCACAGTGACACCCAGTATATATCACAGTGACACCCTGTATATATTACAGTGACACCCTGTATATATTACAGTGACATCCTGTATCTATCACAGTGACACCCTGTATATAACACAGTGACACCCTGTATCTATCAAAGTGACACTCTGTATATATCACAGTGACATCCTGTATCTATCACAGTTACACCCTGTATATAACACAGTGACACCCTGATCACAGTGACACCCAGTATATATCACAGTGACACCCTGTATATATTACAGTGACACCTGCTACTTGACAGCTGACAATTACCGTATGACAAAATACGCACACGATTGGCGACAGAATAGTTGCGCCCATTTTGTGAATGACCAGTTAGGTTTTATTGCCCCCTTTTTTTTGATGAACAAAATGAAATATTTTGCTTACCTACTGATTGCTTACCAAAATTTGATTAACCGTAGATCGCTTAATGCAGCTCAAATATTTAATTTGCTGACCAAAATAATTTAGAGCAGTTCAGTATATCATTAATTGCAGCCTGATTTATAAATGTTTGCTAACCATAAGTTGCTTACCAACTAGCTATTTTGGCTGACCAAATACAAATTTCTGCTGACCAAAATATGAATATTTTGCTGATCGATTAAATGATACCCTATTGTTTTTAAGTAAGCATACGTCATTTCTGATGGAGAATTTCCTAACCTACGAGTACACGATGGTATGTAAGTATAAATACTTGACATGAAGTGAGTGAAAGAGTTACAATCTTATGAGAAAGGAATTTACTGCCGCGGGGCCGCCCAAAGGCTTCTTGTATGGATCTGTTTCACCAAAACAGTAGAAATATGTGAGAAAGTAACGACAAATGGGCCTAGCGCCTTAATCACTGCTCCGTACTTTCAACTGCCTGCCGCGGGCGCGCTGCGTGGAACCGTATGTTTCACCTAAAACAGTAGAAATGGGTGGGATGGGAGCCAGTAACGATAAAGAGGTCAAGTGAAGTAACTGCAGCTCCGAACTTTCACCTGTCTGCCGCGGGCGTCCTGCGTCTATGGACTCGTGTGTTTTATTGAAAACAATAGAAATTGGTGAATCAGTAACGATAAAGGGGCCTAGCCCAATAACTGCTGCCGCCAACTTAAAACTGCTGCGGGCGCGCCGTGCCTATGGATCCTTATGTTTCATCTAAAACAGTAGAAATTGGTGTGAGCCAGTAACGATAAAGGGGCCCAGCGCAATAACTGCTATCACCGAGTCAAAACTACTTGCTGCAGGCGCGCCGGGCCTTTGACTCGTGTGTTTTATCCAAAACAGTAGAAATTGGTGAGAGCCAGTAACAATAAAGGGGCCTAGCGCAGTAACGACTGCATTAACTGCTGCCGGGCTGCAACTAGCTCGCTTTACACCCATTATAGCAAGGAAATAACAAGGGTTACCCTTATCTGGTATAATATTGATTTTCCGAAATACACTTCATTCATTGTTCAGAAGAAAACTGTCACACTTACTTTTATTATTGTTTTATGTTTGTTAAGCTAGCATAAAAGTATGTTAGGTTAAGTTACAGTTTCTCGAAGTTCAAAAATAGAATATATTTCGCATAAAATGCCTTCCAGAAACACTTTTAGTCATTGATATTTTCGCAGAATTGTATATTTCTTTTCTATCAAACATACTTTTATACGTATTACGGTGTAATGATATTTTCAGCTAACAGAAAAATAGGTTAGCTTAGGACTGCAATCTCGACAAAAAACGAATCCGTGCCAGAAAAGTTAGAGTAAGTATGCCGAAAGAAAATATGCGAATTCAAATTCAAATTCAAAATTGTTTATTCGCTTCAGTACAGTATACAAAGGTCTTACATAGTCATCATAATTGTTCAGTGTACTCTGCCTGCATGCAGGCGTGAAAATATGAGAGCGCGCTAAGTTCAATTATGGTTCACAATATAAAGAGTAAAAAAATAAAAGAAAATACAATGTCAAAAAAGTTAAATATGGGAAAATACAGTCAATTAAAGAAATGTAATTCTGCCAAATAACATTATGAAATTCAAAATTATGACGAAAACTTTTATGCGAAATATTAGTAAACCGTCCACGTCTACGACATTGAACTTTACCCCGTATTTATTGTAATGTGTTTTAATTTTATTAACTTATAAATAAACAACAAAGTATTTTAAATACAATTCGCTTTATAAAATATAGCTGTAGGTGTTTCGTAGTCCGGGTCCCGACTGCAATAAACGGCAAGTTATTATGCTTCCGCCGTAAAGTGGAAATGGCGTTGGATGCTGGATTTAATTGTTTAGCTGACTCTGGTTTATGGTGTGATATCACCTGGCTTTGTTATTTGTCTACAAAATAAGGTATTACCTATATATTGAAAGCGAAAGTTGAAAAAAATATGTTTCGCGCGGGTTGGCTATCGGGGGCCAAAATAGCGCACTTCCAATGGTGCAACCGAGACTGTGCCCCTAATATCGAATTTAGATTTTGTTAGCAGACGTTATTGCTTCAATAAAATTTCATAGGTATTGACTAAGTAGTAATATAGTACGTAAGCTTTTTAATAGTTCTAGCTTAAATACTTAGTTTAGTATAACACGTTTAAGCTTGATAGATGGCCCTATCTACGGCGGTAGAGGTCCAAGCTTCAAATCCTTTTAAGAGAAAGTATTTGTGTGATCATTATGTAATCAATATTCCGCATATTTTCACGGAATATTCTCTAGTTGTATGAAGAATTTCTGAGAATATTCCCCGTGCAAATGGGGAATGCTATTGGGTTGGGAATTGTATATCTCTAATTTCGAGCTGAAAGGCCGTTTTGATAGCAGCTTTTATCAAAATCTTGTAGCCGATATAAAAGGCTCTCAAACCCTCTCTTTTGGGAGCTGTCTTAAAATAGCGCATAGAAGCAATTTTAAAGAAACATTGCAAGGAGGGAATTATCACGTCAAGGCTTATTCATATTTATTTATTCATTGCAAGTACAGTTAGATTGGTAACATATCACGGATATCTGACATTCTGCGTAAAACGGTTTGTTATTGGATCGCATAAATTTAAAAGGCATAATTCATCATTTCGCATAATTCATCATTTGGCATAATGCTTTTTTTTCTGATCCCGTAAACTTTTCAGGATTATTATAACGCAAACCTAACCTTTTTTTTTTTTTTTTTCGCTGTGGGAAATGCTTTACGCATACCCCCGGGCTGGGGTAGGCCCATTGGTGGGGGGTTATGTGGGACTCCCTCCTCTCGCACCCCTCTGCTAATCAGAGGGGGGAGGAGTATACCCACTAAAACCCACAGCGGCGTTTCCCTCTCCTTGCCGTTGTACAGGGGCGTCCTGGGATCACACTGTGCCACCATGACGCCCCCCGGCGGCCCTGGCTAACCTACGCCAGGGCACCCGCGCCAAAGGAGGGGAAGGCCAGAAACGCTTGGCCTTCCCCCCAGACGTGTAGAGCCGTGCAATGCGGGTTCCCCAACCCGCGGCCCTACTGGGGGAGCATGCGGTTCAAGAATCGCCCACATGCTCGACCCCTCCGTCTGCGCCGGATCGGGAGCGCATCTACCCTCTCTTCGCGCTCCCGCTCCGCGGCCTCCTTCTGCGAATTGACGGCTTCGCAGAAGGAGGCCACCGCCTCCCAGGATCTCTCGCTGCTCAGCATGGCCGCCACAACGCTGTGCAGCGAGAGATCACCCACTCCGAGAGACGCCACTAGCGTGTGGCGCTCGTCGGCCCAGTGCACACACTCCGCGAGGGTGTGCTGGGCCGTGTCGTCATCGGCGCTGCACTCATGGCAAGCGGGCCCGGGCTCCCTCCCTATTCGATGCAGGTAATGACCGAAACAGCCATGTCCGAAACAGCCATGTCCTGCTGGTCATTACCTGCGTCATCCAGAACCTGAGCTTGCCGTGGCGTCTCTCTATCCACTCATTTAAATTTATGTGATCCAATAGGTTCCCGCGTAAAACCTATACTGAATGACTAACAGTAGTCGCAGACTTATGGCACATGTGTGAACACTGCGTAGTTAGGATATGACGGCGAATACAAGTTTTGTAAAGCGTCAACTTATTCCTAAGTAGGTAACATCTTACTCCGCTCGTCCGTCATCCAGCCTAAGCTTAAACCCTCACGTAAAGAGAAGAATCAGACATGTGAAAAAGCCATTGAGGCCTACTTACAGGAATAAGTGAGTTTGAGTTTGATATAACAAATTAAAAAAATGTACAGCCTATGTAATTTTATTAAGTGGATACAATGACATTAAAAACGAAAAATCGCATTTTTGCGTGTACGCTCCTATGGCTTGAAGCCCTGGAAATTAAGCTATAGCAAACCCGGTTATATATCCCCTAATTAGAATCTTAGAGCAATCAAGAATATATCCAATTAGATCGATCGATTGATGTCTTTGTCTCTTTCAATAAGGCGCGTCGAGACAACAATCGCCGTTTACTAAGGAGACAATTCAATTCCTCCAACGAACCCAACCCAAAAAGACAACCGACACCTGTAATCACTTTGATTTTACACTTTTAGGCTATCGTTTTAAGGTTCAAATTTGTGTAAGTTGTGTTTCGAAGTTAGTGCATTGTTAGATAGCGGTACGGTCGTTCAGTGGCTTTGAATGGTCTAATTCTTAGAGGACGCGAGCGTGAAATTGCTAATGAGCAGAATCTCTTCACTATTCAATGGCTGGAGTGTTTTTGACTCCGATTCCTTAATTATCTGACTTGAATACGTGGGTTTGACGGCCGTATGCAGAATGCCCTGTTGAATAAACTTTGGTTAGCGCTAACCCATATGACAGTCGCGGTTGCTTTTGTGTTTATTAAGATAAAAATGTATAGCTTGCAATTAGTTAAGATCATTAAAATTACCGTCTTCAATCATTAAACTACTACGACACAAGATAATATAAAAATAATTATTTGCTATACATGTGCGTATTATAGTTGAAGAGTTCCCTCATTTCCTCGTGAATCCCACTAACATAACGAGCTTTTTGAAAAAATAGGATTAATCTAAAAGCGAATTTAAATTAAAAAAAATCTAATTGGTCCTTAAACAGAGGAGTTCTGAAGTAACAAACACAAAAAATGCAACCGACTAGAAATTGTATTTATTTTGTACCCTAGTTTATTTTTTTTAATTATTTGCATGCTTGTACTGGCTTAATACATGTATTCATGATATCTAACACCATTGTACTGTATTCTTGGCAAATAAATAGTTATAAATGTAAACTGAGTTTTTTGTAAGTAAGTTGGAATTGGAACAAACATTCGACTGATCCATAAACCACATAGCCCACATTAACCCCTGAGATATAAATTAATGACTTCCTGCTTTCTTCATTTATTTTATAAGCGGCGATCCTCCGTCCCGAAATCCCGGCAATAAATAAATTCTCTAAACTCCCACACGTTTTATTTTCATTCACCTGTCTCACTGTTCCTTATTGTGAAAAAGCGCTAGGTCGGTAGAATGAGATCTCTTACATATAGGTATTAGAATAGCCGTTATTTTAAAATATAATAAAAAAATTGTAAGTAAAATATGAAATTAAAAATATTCGGATACGTTTAAAACAGAATCACAAACTAAAATCGAACTCTTAAGGATGATTTAAATTTTTAGCTTTAGCTCTTAGGTTAAGTACGATTATTATTTTAGTTAACTTTCATTACCGACGATAACAACCGACTAAAAACCAAGATCTGGCCGTTTTCAAGAAGGACTATATTTAATTGAATTGACACATAATAAGTTAAATAGAATAAATAAGTTATCTAAACTTCCACTAATCTTTATTCATGTGTCGATGTGACAAAACCTTGTGATATTTATTCTTACGACTAAATAAACTATACAACTAAAAGTAAGCTTACTAAAACGTGAGCGAAACTGCGGGACAAACTCAGCCTAGCTTACCATAGTTATTTTAGCACTTTAGCTATCACGTCGCAGTGACAAAGCCTTGGCCGAGTGCAGATGAGATGAGATCTTATTACAGAAAGGCAATGGATATGATAATCTTTACTTGACCAAAAACTGTATAACTATAGTTTTATAATTATACTGCGCAGACAAAGCCTTGAAATATATAAAGCTTAGCCTATTTTAGTTTTTTAGACTCCTGCCACAATAAAAGACACGTTAAAAATTGTACCAAAGGAACGTCGCGACAGGATAAATAAATTGCTAAGCCCCCACGCACTATCCTCATTCACCTGTCGCTGTGACAAAGCCGTGGTCGAGTGCAGATGAGATGAGATCTTATTATAGATAGGCAATCGATCTGATATCCTTATTATGCCGCCGGTGAATGCTTCTTTGTGCCTTTAGAGACCGCGGATTCAGACTGAATGGATTTTGTTTGATATAAGCCCTGAATAGCAGCCCCTTACAGGCTCAGGAGGATGAGGGTTTAAAGTAAATACGATTAGAATGGAGCTAATTTTAATTTCCGTCACGAACAGAGGGATAACAATTTTTAAATATTTGTTTGTCTAGGTTATATTTCTGACTATGAAAAATAAGGAATGACTTTTATTCATCATATGTATAAGAGTGGCCACACCACACATTGGGCCACTAAACGCGGCCACGAGCACGCCTGGGGTGCGCTAATGCCATACAAAACGTATGAAATAGCACGCCCGCAGCATGTGGCGGCTACCAGTGGCCGAGCTGTGGCCGCCATCAGTGGCCCAATTGAGTGTGAGGAGGCTCTAAGTGCTTGTTTCTAAAAGATACCTGCACTTACACGATATTTTAAAATCAAATTGATAACTTAGATAAAGAGAGACAAAATGGTAGATGATGCAGCATACGTCACCCAGGACGACGTCACAATATAATAATAATAAATAAATGGTAAGGACAATCTTACACAAATCGAACTAATCCCATAGTAAGCTCAATAGGGCTTGTATTATGGACACTAGACGACGATAATTTAATAGATACAAATACTTAAATACATAGAAAACATCCAAGACTCAGAAACAAAATATCAGCACACAAATAAGATTTGCTCTTACCGGGTTTAGAACCTCACACAAAAACACACACAGACACACACGTCATAAAGAAGGAAACTGGTTGAAAAATTGGATGACTTGGGCAACGTTTCGGTGGCGTACTTGGTAGCGCTCATGTATTGGCCCGGATAGCCGTAGGAGATGCAGGTTCGAATCCTACCCGATACAAATAATATTTTTTCATCACACTTGCTCGAAAATGGTGTCATTACACGTAGGTTTTGCGGGCCGTAAGTGACCTATTACGCCCTAGGGCGTAATGGTTTTCTTTTTAAATTTGAAACGCTGGTTCTGTTTTATTCTTATGTGTCATGTTCAAAGGAAACGCCAACTTACTTTTTTAAATTTATCACTGAAATATTTCTGTAAAGATAACTGTTATTGCAATTACATGTAAACACATATTTCGGTAACATTAATTAAATGTTTAAAATAGTGTACATATAGTGTAATATAAAATCAACCATTTTAGGTCTTTACCGCTATGGTTTCCGAACGCGACTTGATTTGCATTGTCTATGGACATATGTCACTAATGTCACTTTCTGTTTTAATATTTTCTTGTCATAGTGGGACGATGAGTAAGGTTATACAGGGTGGTTTTCGATAATCTGTACATATGAAAAGGGGTGAAATTTCAGCCAATTTTATCGGTAAAACTGATTTTAATTTTTGTTTGTGGTCATTCGTTTTTTTTTTACAGATTTTTAAACTTTCAATGAAATTTTCGGCAGTACATCTGTTTGCCGCGGTATAACTTTTGATCTAATTGCTTCAAATTGTAAGAAAAAATTGCAGGATCATGGCAATAGACACGCTATTTAGTAGCAATAACAATAAACAACCGATTTGAAGAAAAAATCCTCCAAAAAAATTATAATTGCGGAAAACGGTTGCAAGCTTCAGTTTTTTTTTACGGAAAACACTGTTTTTCTCGAAAGTTTGTGAATATTGTGACCATTTTTTCATGCTTATTTTCGTTTAGCACTTAATTTTGATCTTAAAACATTTTTTTCTTACAGCTTTGAACAATAAGATCAAAAGTTATACCGCGTCAAACAGATGTACCGCCCGAAATTTCATAGAAAACAGTAAAAATCCGTAAAAAATTTTTTTTGCCCAGAAACAAAAATTAAAGTCATTTTTACCGATAAAATTAGTTGGAATTTCACCCCTTTTAATATTTACAGATTATAGAAAACCACCCTGTACATTATTCAGATTTCCGCACAAGTGTGGTGAAAAACATTGTGTGTGCCACGGGCGGTAAAGGAATTTCAAACTCGTGTTATTAAAGCCCTCGGTTTCACCTCGGGCTTATAACAAACACTCGTTTGTAATTCCTTACTTACCGCCCTAGATACACAATGTACTATTTAAATGTTTCTCATCTAATAAAATATTTAGAGATGGAATAGTTAATAATATACCAAAAAGCTATATTAAACTATATACAAACAAAGATTACAAACAAGGATTTACTTCAATACTGTATATTAGAAGACTTGTATGTAAATCTATCAGTCACCGTAGCGTGTTTCCCGTTCCTTTCAGTATACGCTTTGTCAATGGTCCCGGATTTGACAGGACAGATTCGGGGTCCATGTTAATGGGTCATACAGATTTTGTAGTATGAGTTAAGTGTTCACGTCTTTCTTGTGGACATCACAATATTAGGGGCTTAAGAGCCTAATTCAGGGGTTCCCAAAGTGTGCGCCGCGGCGCCCTGGTGCGCCTTAGAAAGTAAAGAGGGGCGCCGTGAGTTGATCCTCTATCATAATCTAAAACCACAAATATTTGCAGGTACCTATAAATAAAGCAACAATATCTATTTTGAGCAACTAGGGTAGGGCGCCGTGACGAAGTACTAAACTTGTAAGTGCGCCACGGGCTGAAATAGATTGGGAACCCCTGGCTAATTTTCTAGCTGGACCCCTATAGGCAAATAACCCTACTCTTCTATTCTAGGCCTATATGACAAAAACATGGTGATATATATTCGGGTCGTTAACTATCACCGTTTTATCCACAGGAAAGACGTTTTTTCGAAATCTGTATGACCCTAATACACGGAGCAACAGCCATCTGACCTTCGTAACCCCTGCGAATCGCAGGCTGCGATAGGCAAACCAGAACGATGGGATCATGACCAGAACGATGTTACACAAAATTATCTCAATGTGCATTTTTTCTTTCAATGTTTTCTCTCTTCGCACGAGACGACTTGTACAAACATATATTTTAAATAAAAATGTAACCTTTGCTTGACAACCCTATTTAGTACTACTAAGTTATTAGATTATTTCATGTCAAATATTTATTGCACTTACATATTACGTCGTTTTAAAAAAAAAATCGTAGTTAGGGCTTTATTAAACAAAGTGTTAATATTTTTCCTTTGTGTAACGAAGTTACCGTACAATATATATGGGTAATTTTGGTTACACAAAGGAAAAAGTTAACAATTTGTTTAATAAAGCCCTAACTACGGACATCTTTTTTTGAGAACGACCCACTTACCTTACATACTAATCTTGTATGTATAAGAAATAGTAAATAAGGTAGCCAAGCAAAACGGTTTTATTTATGCTACTAACACCAGTTATAACCGGTTATTGCGTACGTAGCCGTACGTAGCCGTAGCGGTGGCAATATGTACGTAGACGTAACCCAACCACTCACCTACTCGCATTTACGTTCGCAGTTCGCAGTACTTACGCCAACTTCTCTTGATGCCGACGCGGCGATAACTTCTAAACGTGCTAGAACTTGCTCCACCGGCCGATGCATCCGTTATCTATTATCGTCAGACGTATCTTATAACGTATCGTTAGATAATGGTGTCCAATCTCAATTTATGTTCCTGACTTTGTCAAAGGGTAGGGTTGACCAAAAAGTTTGCAGGTTTTGTTGGCCCTTTTTACGAAAGTATATACATATCGCCGCCAACTGGTTTAGTTAGCCATTTGGTTGGCTGCCTAGCCTTTTCATTAAACACACTCCTTATTTTAGTTTAGGTTTGTTAGTCAGCTTGTGTCCCTTAGAGCAGAAATAGAAGTCCGCGCAGCCAGAAGAATCAGATTTGTAAAAGAGCCATTGGGACCTACTTGCAAAAACTAATAATTTGATTTGATAGCTCCAACTATGGTGACTCGCAAAAGAGTAAGGCCCACAGAGCACTAAACCTAGGTTTAGTGGTCTGTGTTAAGGTCCAATTTAGACGGGGCGAGAACTCGTATGCGATTTTCATTTCACTGCGGCGATTAATCGATCAACTGTACTCGTCGTACCTAGGTAGCCCGCAATGTAATCAAACTAGCATACGAGTCCTCGCCCCGTCTAAATGGGGCCTAATGTTTTTCCTCTCTCGCATACGACAAATACCAAGCAATATTAACCCCTTATTTCCCTTAACCTCGAATTCATCATGCGTGTAGTAGCGAACTGCCCGTAAATGTCTAAATGAGCCAATTACAGTGAGCGAGAGGCAACCCTGGCCAGACGCTCCTAAATAAATAATGTGGCATTGTTCGGGACAGTTAAGAGACCGATATGGCGTCTTAAGTTTAGCCACGGAGGTATGTAAGCGGCGGAGTTTACCGCTGAAGATAAAATGGTAATTTAATTTTTTGTGCCAATTTCGTTTTGTCAACGACCATCTTTTAGGCGACGGAAATTGTGGTGTTTAGTCCTTCGGAGCAAGGGACAGGAGACGCTAAGTTTATGTGATTAAACTTTGTGGTTAACACTAGTATAATAGCATCAATTGAGATTGGCTATAAATGCTTGCCTTTAAAGATACAAGGAAAACTGTCAGCTTGGAAAATTACAGATTCAATAAAATAACTTTCATACCAAAAATCATTGTGTAAACTTCAAGTTTTTGTTGAGAGACTTAGCTTTTAATAAATTTTTCCGCGTTCCTGATTTTTAGAGGCAGAGCTCTAAAATCTCACAATGCGGCTTGCGGTGTAGGAGATGGTGACAAACATAATTATTTTCTTTATTAAGCGAAAGAAATAGCAGAGTTCAGTATTTGTCTCCTAAAATTATAAAAACTGATAGCAAAGATGAGTTTTAGTACTTCGCAAATGTAAGTATTTGTCTATTGAGTTTTAATACCTATGTTGACCTAGTTGTTATAAATTTTATTATATAAATTAACATTTGTTAAAAAATGCCCGCAGACAAAATTGCGAGTATCCTTTATTTAAAAAAAAGGTAGGTCCGGGTAATAAGGCCTAAGGAAGATTTGTAATAAATCAAAACTACGTAAGTATCCGAATCAACAAATTTTTATGTTAAATGATGATATTGATTAATTACGATACAATGTAAACAAAAAAAATCTTCTATTATAAACAAAAACAAAATGAAACATTTTTGCTAAGCCTACCCACATTTTAACGTAAACCGGTTACAAAGGCAGCCGCTAAAATAATCTCCTCCGTGATTTTCCGGTCCCGTGCCGCCATACACGCCGGTAAGTGGTCCCTTTACATTTTAAGCAAATCGAAAAAGTTGGAGCGCCTGATTGATGCTTGAGCCGATCCGGCCCACTTTTATAAACATTGCGCACAAATTGACTCGCCATCCCGATATTTTCGGGGGCTCTAGACGATGAAGCCTTGATACCGATCTGTATTCGTAACTTTTAAAAGTCATTGGTTTTCGTTTTTATAATATTACTAAATTTGCGAATATCTTTGTTGCCTTCTTAATATAGCCTAGAGACCCTTTACATATCTAAAAATGTAGTTTTAAGTTGAATGTAATGTAGGAATTGTTGTACTTAGTACTTTTGAAAAGAGAAACTGGTGAGTTTCTTCCACCAGAAAGTCACAACCCGAAGCACCAAAAGAAAAGAAAAGAATAGAATCAGACATGTAAAAGAGCCCTTGAGGGCTAACTTAAAGAATAGTACATTACACAACTAGGGTGGTAATACAAAGAAAGCCCGAGATCGCTGATGTTTGCGGCCCGAGCTGCAAGCGAGGGACGTAAGTATGCGATCGAGGGCTTTCTTTATTACCTCCAGTGTTGTGTACATGATTTTATGTCTACACTTGGCCAGAAAGAGGCTTTTTCCGTACGCGCACCATGCGGAAAAAGCCACTTTATGGCCAGGTGTGGCATAAATAAATGATTTTAAATAATACATAGCAGTTGAAAAGATTGACATCACATTTGATATGCCTACACACCGGTAGACGCAAAAAGGATGTATCGATTTCCTTGTCTTTGAAATTGTTAACTTGTTTAAGACTGCCATAAAGTTTAGAAAAAATACTGCTTTATAGTTTTTCATAAAATCTAAAAAACTCACGGTGTGATAAAAAAACGTGTTGTCAATGTACATTTCATTAATATTAAGGATAATATTCAGACCTTCTACATTTCAGAAACCTTATCAGTCTTAAATCCTTTACGCTCCAACTCACTCTTGACCACTTTTCTTTCTATAATAGCTTTTTTTAGAAAGAATGTATTTAGCGATTCGTTTCGCCTGTCGATACCGCAATTATTTCCCGGGCTAATTATGAGAACAGCGCGAAACTCTATTACCAAGTTTTTAGACTTATCTCATTACAAGAACGTGACAGGATAATATATATATATTTGTGTGTTGACAAAAACTAATGTATTTTTTGGTTAAATAAAAATAATGTACTGAAAAGTTCCTTTTGATTTTTAAATAGTATTCTTGTAATGTTTAAAACTTGTCTGGAAGAGATCTGGCTGTTGTCTACCTTTTTAAATTGTTTTAATTATGTAATGTGTTTTTATGGTGTGCAATCAAGTATATTTGTATTATGTTGTGTCGTCGGAACAATGCAAATTGGCCGTCGCTGCAGAAATTAAATAAACAAGTTTTGTTAATTCACGAAAATAATAAAGCATTCTCTACGCCTCAGTGTGCTTACCATGAGTTGAGTGTACGATCGGCGCTAGCGAGTTTAACGTATCGAGAGTCAGTGCACCTCTCTCGCACGCGCCAATAGTACGAAAGAGATAGACTGTCATCGAGCGCTCGATACTCGTTAGCGCCGATCGAAAAGTCAACTCATGGTAGGCACACAGTAGACAATTACACTTTTAAGTATTCTGTGCAATGTTAGTTAAATCTATAAAACGTTTGGTCATGGTTTTCATGCTCTATATCCACTGTTATATATACTTGAAGGCAGGTTGATCGGTTTCAACCTCTCCCGCTGCTCCGTTGCATACTTTGAGTAATCAGCGAAACTTCCTGGTGGTCCGGGCCAGGCGACCTCGGTCGATCCAAGGGAACGCCATGGCCCCCACCTTGTTCGATTTTTTGTCATCAAATTACGAGTGAGGCGATCCGTAGAACCGAATTAAAAACTTAGTAAAGAATTTTTAATAAGTTATCTTGTTTATATGAAAGCCCTTACTCGCATAAACTGATTATAACAATGGACTTATAATTGCTCATTCTCATTAACAATAAAGAAAATAATTTGCTAGAAATGAAATCCATTACGTCGGGACGCGAAATGGAATTTTATGAGAGAGCTAATTGGGAGGGAAATTAGGCCATACTCGTACGTTTGCGCTTAACCAGATTAAACCGGTTTGATATTGTTAATGTATTGCGCACTGTACAGATGGTTATTAAAATTAGTACAGCTTTGCTGCCGACGGTTTTCAACCGACTTCAAAAAAGGAGGTTCGTCAGACGGACGGAACCTTTCATAAGCCGGAAATCTGTCTCATTATCTATTACACTACCCTTTTGACCAAAAAAGAGATCGGTCCAGCCGTCTTCGAGCGACGTGAGCTCTCGAACCTTCCTCTTTAAGTGGCTCAAAAAAATATATAACAGTTTTTATTAATTTCATTCCATAGAAAGGGCATGCAATACTGGTTTTGAGATTCGGTATTGCGACTCAAAACCAGAATTCCGGTTTCGGTTTCGGTATTGGGGATTTTTGAAAAAAATAATTTTATGGAAAATAATATGACGATCCTATACTATGACCATTACTAAACGTACGTGCTCATGAGAGGAAAACCCTTATCAGTGGATAGCACTATATCTTCTTTAAATTGGGTAATCCGCGTACGTGTAGATTACAGTGTTTGCCTATCTCAACAGGAAAATCATTTCACGGTTTTTCGGAATTCATCCCCGAAGGGGGTTAAATGGTGGTTGAAACTTTGTATAGGGGCCAAATGGTATTTGTAGTAGATCTTGAACACAGAAATAAAAGTAAAAAAAGTGATTGCAGTTTTTTGAAATTTATCCCCAAAGTGCTTTAAATGGGGGATGAAACTCTGTATGGGGTCCAAACAATTTTTGTAGCAGGAGATCTGATACTTCGTATATAGATCCTTCAATAAGGATAGAGAAAAGAGATTTAGCCATTTTTTTAAGTTCATCTCTAAAAGAGGTTAAATGGGGGGCGAAACTTTGTAAAGAGACCAAACGATTTTTAAAGTAGAAAACTGATTGAACTGAATTGTACCCAAATTTCATCATTCATTAAAATTTATCTCTAAAACGGGTTGAGTAGGTAGGGGTTGCAAGTAGGGATTGCAGCCAGACTCGAAAACCGAAAAACGAGTACTTTTCGATTAAACTCGAAAACCGAGTTCGGTTTCGATTTTTACTCGAAACTGTCTGAAGTAGTTTTAATTTTTTTTGTGTAATGATAATGATTAAATTAGTTTGTAAACTCGGGATTAAGTAGGGTAGTAGGGTAGTTTTTAGGGTTCCGTACCAAAATGGTAAAAAAGGAACCCTTATGGTGCGACTCCATCTGTCTGTCACAGCAAGATATCTCAGGATCTACTAATGCTATCGACTTGAAATTTGGAATAGTGTTAAAAATCGCTAACCCGAGACTATTGGACAGTAAAAAAATCTTATACCTTTTTCCTTTTTTTTTTAAAGGGGACCGAAATGGTACTTTGAAATTTGAAAGTAGGGCTATTATATTGAACGGGGTATCAAATGAAAGGGCTTGATTTGTAGATTAAAATACCGTGTTTATTTTTTTTTCTTAAATAAGTAGTATTTGATTTATAATGCCAAACGTTAAAAAAATACCATTCCCCCCCTATTATCTTCGAAGTTACTGAACAGAAAAATCTGTAATAATTACCAATTGTTAATGTCGTCCTAAATATTACAGGAAAAATCATAACGGTTTTCCTAAGTTGCACCGTTTTTTAGAAATTCGCAAAAATCGTAACACATACTTATTTGCTCCTACTAAACTAATCGCCATACAGTTTTTCTTGAACTATCTATGTAGCTACTTGAGTTTGTATGGAACCCTCGGTACGCGAGTCCGACTCGCACTTGACCGGTTTTTAATCTATCCATCAGAAACCGTCAAATTGTGAACGACCTTGCACTTACCGACAAAGAGTTTACAATCTGTCGGATTTCCTAGAGGATATGGCACCATAGACCACATACACAGTGAGGCAGATAATACAGAAGACTGAGGAGTAAAATCAGCCCCTGTGCTTAGCATTTGTGGACTATGAGAAAGCTTTTGATTCTGTCTGGTTCTGGAATCCTTGCAACGTTGCCAAATAGACTGGCGATACATCCAAGTGCTGAGATGTCTCTACGCCGTCCAAGTACAGAACCAGCAGACTAAGCCCATTCTCCTGCAGCGGAGTGTGAGACAAGGGGATGTCATTTCCCCCAAATTGTTCACGAATGCACTGGAGGATGTGTTTATGACGCTAGCTTGGGAGGGTCGTGGCATTAATATAAACGACGAGTACATTTCACACTTGCGATTTGCAGACGATACCGTCATTTTGGCTTGAACTTTGCAGGATTTAGAATACATGCTGAACGGTCTAGCTGCTTTTTCTCAACACGCCGGTCTTAGGATGAACTTGGGCGAAACCAAGGTTATGTTCAACGTTATTGTTTTACCGAAACTGACTGCAGTGCAGGACGCCCTTCTCGAAGTTGTTCAGGAGTACGTTTACCTCGGGCAAGTTCTGCAGTTAGGTAAAAATAACTTTGTAAAAGAGGTTAATAGAAGAATACAGCTGGGTTGGGCTGCGTATGGGAAATTACGTCGAGTCTTCTCGTCGTCCATTCCACAATGTCTGAAGACAAGGGTTTTCGATCAGTGCATCCTACCTACCAGTCTTGACATACGGAGCCGAAACGTTGTCGCTCACGGGAAGGCTGAGTACCTACGTAAATTTAAGGTCACTCAGCAAGCTATGGAAAGGGCCATGTTGGGAGTATTTCAGAAGGATCGTATCCGTAATGATGTGATCCGACAGAGAACTAAAATCGTCGACATAGCCCAAAGGATTAGCAAGCTGAAGTGGCAGTGGGCTGGCCATATCTGCCGCAGAACCAACAAGCGCTGAAGCAAGCGTGTTCTCGAGTGGAGACTACGGATCGGCAAACGTAGTGTGGGGCGCCCTCAGACAAGATGGAGTGATGATCTTCGCAAGATGGCTGGCAGAGGTTGGATGCCAGTGGCCGCGGATCGTGCTCGATGGCATGACATGGGAGAGGCCTATGTCGAGCAGTCGACTAATACGGGTTGATGATGATGATGGTGGTGCGTATACACAACGTATTTCTGTCATTTTGCTTTTCTGTCGTTTCGCGTGTGTGTCATTTTGCGAAGTCAGAATATGTCTTTATCGAATTAAAGGCATTTTTTATGCAGTAGTCAGTTATTACGTCGATTACTTACGTGTTACGAAACTTAAAAACCTATTTTTAAGGTTTACTTAAGTAAAAATATAAAAATCCGTAATATTATAAGGACGCAAAAAAACTCGAAAAACCGCGGTTATTAACCGAGTTCTATTTCGATTAAAACTCGATCGAGTTACTCGGTTAACCGAGTTTCGAGTAACTCGTTTGCAATCCCTAGTTGCAAGTTTGTATGGGAACCGTACAATGTTCAAAGTAAAAGGTTTGAAACTCCATGCGTAGTATATATCAATTAGTAAATTGTTTTTTTGAAGTGAATTTAATTTTCTGGAAGTAATCCTTAAATGGTTTTAAGGTAACATGGTCATTCACATAATAACTACTATTAACACCGGGATATCATAGAAACAAACACACATGGTAAATATTCCGGTGTTAATAGTAGTTTTAATCCTTAATGGATTAAAAAATTGATTTTCGCGGTAAAGGCCATTTAATTATTTTTCTATTTTGTTTAATCTTGATCAAAGACTGACTACTAAAAGAATAATGGAAGGTAAGAATTAAAATGAAACAATTGATAAAATGGTGAGTACATCTGAATATGTCAACCTTGCTTGACAGCCAAGGTTTGTTTACATTTAGTCAAATAGGAACCTAACCGGATACATTGCTTTTGATCAACACCCGCCCGCTATAGGCATAACTGCACTAACTTGAATCCCACGTATATGACACTTATTTTAACTTAGACAATGAATATAATCGCGTAGTGTTGATTTAAACGATGGAATATTATTTCGTGACACGCCTCTCGTAACTCGGTAAACAATGATGGATAACAAAATTATGGCAAAACAATGTTGTCTCTAGTGCTGTTAGGGTGTGTGTGCTTCGGAAGTCTAGCGTCCTGTGCAGGTTCCTGCCAAGGAGCCGGTTCATGTACTGGACCGGGTTCGGGATTGGGGACAGACACGTGTGCTGGAGCCAATTCCTGTAGCGGAGCAGAATCGGGAAGCGGAACTGCGACGTGCGCGGGAATTGGTTCATGCGGAGGACTCAAAAGCGGCGGAGGTGTGAATTCGTGCGCGGGGATCGGGTCGTGCAGGGGAGCCAGAAGCGGCGGAGGCAGCAGTTCTTGCGCTGGAGTCGGTTCGTGTTCTACTCCGGACTCGGGCAACTGTGACATGTGTTGCGCAGAGCCAAATTCATGTTAGGAACGAATATGTAGTCACAATTTTTCAATAAAAAATGTTTGTTATACAAACATAGTTCTTGAGACCTTTCTTACTAACACATACTATGGATAAGCATAAGGCAAGGCTGATAGTTTTCTTGATATTTCTTTGATGGAAATTAAGTAAAACAAAGGTTTTTAGAAAAGAAAATCGTGTTTTATTTGACTATCACATCACTCAGAGTTATCTGCCACCATAATGGACATGACCATAGACTAAAAAAAAGGGATCAGCATGACAGCCAGGGGCGTATTTTGATATGTTTCGCCGCCCCAGAAGTCAAGGAAAAAAAATATTTAAATAAAAAAATACAACATTTTTAATACCGTCTACTTATTTTTTTTTACGGTGTACTAATTTGTTTACAAAGTTATTAATGATGATTTCATTACATTACTTATAATCCAGTAACTTTATACATCAGACCTTGGGACAAATCCGGTAGTTCTGATTTTTTGCAGACTTATAATAATCCAAGTTTGTACAGTATAATAGCATTAATTTTTCTTCCTACAAAAGGTACATCGCGCGCTTGAATGTGTGCGCGCCGTGTACGAACGCACTACAAGCAAAGAAATAAGAATGCTCCAGTATGGATCGCACTCACACAGATGAATCGCGCGTCTTTGTGAATACGTGTCGCGCGCTCCTAAACGGGCGATGTTGGATTACTTGTTCGTTGTACTTTGCCTCGAGAGCGGAACTTATGTTTGTCAAACATCGAAAAAACCGTAAATATTTGGGAAGGTCCGTTCGTCGCTTCGACTTTGATGGACCACAATAGCGTGACCACCGTTCAGGGCTCGGAACCTGCATTTTGCAAAAACCCCTAAATTGCCCAATATTTTGAATTATTTCATACTTTTTATGTAAGTAGGGCTCAACTCAATCATGTATTTAAGTAATGATTTCGTATTATTATATTGTCCGATTAAAAAATTAAATAATAAATCAAAGAACGAAAAGAACGAAAAAATACAGGTATTTTTGTATGGAGCAAATACCGGTATCCGACCCCTGCCTCCGATTAAGAACTGTTATTACTAGTTCACGTATGTCATTATATTAAAGACTTGTATAAAATTGTATGACCGTTTGGTTTAATACTCGTATGCATGTTCCATGCTAATTATTGTAGCTACTTGTATGCCTTGAGGCAAAACATTGAGATACACACATTTGTCGATAAACCAATGCTTGACAAAAAAATTATAACTAAAAATATCTAAGCCTAAATATACCTAAAAACTAATTCTGATTCTGAAAGACGAAATTTATGTTAAAGTTGTGAATTCCCCCACTGTACTAACAGTTTTCTTCCGCCTAATTTATCGGTTTTTGTAATTCTTTTTCTCTCGAATTCACTGAGTTACTTGACTTCCTCAGTTTCAGCACACTGACTAATTCTAAGGTAACAAGGGGATCTCAACAAAAACACATGATAAAAGGAAAAATCACCACATAACCGCAACGCAAGCTTCGGCAGGTAGGTACAACTTACCAACAAAAGTTATCCTCAACAGGCTTCGCCATTTGTCAAACCGAAATTGCTTATGAGATTTTTATAATTATTTGTGGGTTTCAATTGAGTGAATGATCTAGTTTTATCAAGAAGATGTAAATATTTACATTTATATTTTTTACAATTCTTGTTTGTTATTTATCTTAACTGTGATTGACAAAAGAAAAAATACATGTCCAATATTTTTTCATATTTAATCTAACTGACTGACTAAATTATAATAAATTACTCACTTCAGCTTTTATTTTGCGCCAACTATACTACGCTAAAGTTGTCTGGAAGAGATCGCTTATTAGCGATAAGACCGCCTGTTGTTTATTATTTAATATGCTGTTTTAGATTTAAGTTTTTATGATCGTTTGTTTCGGTGCACAATAAGCAATATTGTACTGTATTGTGTTTAATAATAGGTACCTATTATGTTTTTTTAGAATAAGGATTGGAAATCATTGAATCAAGTAAGATTTACAAGAACCACTTTTGCATCGACATAGGCTATATTTTAGTACAAAAAATAGTATGTACAAAGTTCAAATTAAAAACACATTATAGCACATTAACCCTTAAATTGATTTATTATATATTAACACGTTTTTTTCTATTTACACACTAGACAGGCTATAAGCCAAGTATAAAGACAGACAAGTAGCCACACTTCAGCCGTTTAGGAGCGTGCGATACGTATTCAAGGTCGAGGCGCAGACAGTGCGATCCGTACTGGAGCATTCTCACGCATTCATAAAACTTTGCTTGTATTGCGTTCGTTCGCGGCGCGCACACATACAAGCGCGATGTACTTTTTGTAGGAAGAAAAATTACTGCTATTATACTGTTGTATTAGATGCACAGGCTAAGCGCTCAAAGTCAAGCAGCCAGATAATACATACACACAAACATATCTTAATAGAATCAGGGGCGGATTACCTATCTCGTGTTATTTACGGGCCGCCTTTAAAGCGACGGCCTCTTAAGAGGCTGACAAGACCTACTTTTGTTGAAATTGATGTTATTTAAGCAGTTTTTTAAGAAAAACCATTTGTTCTAGCACATCAAAAAAAATATATGTTAATATTCATCATATTTCGAAGACCGTGGACTGACGCGATACATAATTTCACGAAATCGGCTCGATAGAAAAAAATTGCAAAGATTGGTCTTAAAATCATCATTAAACGGTTCTATGTCTTTATTTTTTTAACGTATGGGTCTGCAAATAAAAACATGAAGTCAACATATTCATACCTAAACCGCTAACGAGTCACATTTCACAAATAGTCCACACTTTTTTTTATTTCAATTTTTATTTATTATTATCTTCTAAGACCCGGCTGCCCAGAAACAGTGACAGTAGGCTCTCGTTTACTCCGATACAAATAGACAGTGTGCGCTGACGCGCCGTGCTAGACGGACCTATGCTTCTCGTTTGCGCATCGAAAACATCGCAAAAATTTGTTTAACCTTGTGTTAAAAATCTAAAATACTGTATACGTACTTATATAAATCAAAGTTATAATATAAGAAGTGTAAATATTTAGTTAAGTGTGTTAAATGTATGATCACCGCAATAGCCACTGGCCTGTCCAAATGAATACTCATTCAGTTTTACACCTTCATAGCGTTGAAATGTGGACCTTATGTCACTGGATATAAGGTCCACATTTCAACGCTTCTTCAGATGCGGTTTTGGCTACGCCCATCGAGAAACGTTTTGTTTGCATAGATCTATAAAGTTTTGGAGTCGACGGTAATAGTTATGTATTATTATGGGAGGCATGAATACACGAGTGTGGTTTTAGGAAACGAGCCGAAGCAGGCATGTCTCACTCCGCGATTTTATTTTGACGTAATTATTATTATTCCTTGCCTAATGCATTAGGCAAGCTCAGGGCTGCGCCCACACCCGGCATGTAATGTATGTATGTATGTATGTATGTATGTTTGTATGTATGTATGTATGTATGTACGTATGTATGTATGTATGTATGTATGTATGTATGTATGTATGTATGTATGTATGTATGTATGTATGTATGTATGTATGGATATATGGATGTATGGATATATGTATGTATGTATTATCATACACCGCACTCCAGGGTAATTTTTCGGGCACGTCGGTTAGTAAGGTTTACAAATAAACCAATCAATTTTCGATTTGACAGTATAAGGTATTTGTACTAAGTATTTATTATATTGTATATTATATTCAATCTCATTTAATTTAATTACCTACGTAACATACATTATCATTAGCTACTAAAGGTACTCGGAGTTGCATGGTACATATCTGGGGGCACGGCAGTGGCCCCGCCAAGTCGAGCGCGAAGCAAACACTGCCGTACCATCCTTTACTGGAACCATTTCGCCGCATTTTCAGGCCCCTATTTGAGAACCTCTAGATAAGACCAGAACGCAGAAATTTTCGTCATCCAGTAAGCTATAATCACATACTTAAAATCCAAAATTTCAAGTATGTAGGTCATTTAGTTCCGAAGTTAAGCGAAAGCAAAGTTTCGCATTTACGACAGACACTCACTGACCTGACTCATGATCATCAGAATAGAACTAGTACTTCCCATAAACTCAGAGAGCTGAAATTTTAAACATAGTTAGTTTTTAGCCTATCAAGTCCTAAAAAACCTCCAAATATTGCAACTGCACACATAAGTTTGTAATCCTATACAAATACATGCGATTACAAAGTTTCTTTGTTGACTTGTACCTACTATAACGAATAAAGAATGTTCAACGGCCAAGTCACACAACATTAAGTATAATAATAAAGAAATCGCAGTAAGGTACCTTAAACTTGACATGATTTTGTCTAGATTTCATTACTTTTTAGAGATAAACAAGTAGCTCCATCGAGACTTGGCTAGTTTTTTACAGAATGTTTTTGATGGGATACCAGGTTACGGATACTAAGTATAAATACCTTATACTGTCAAATCGAAAATCGATTGATTTATTTGTAAACCTTACCTTACCTTTATGTTTTTCTCGATGACCTTACATTGCAGGACACAGTGTTGTGCCGGTGAGAACGTTCTCGCTCTCGAGAATTCCTTCTCCTGAGAATTTTCACATGTTCTCGAGAAAGTTCTCCGGGAACGGAAATATCTGAGAAAGTACATAAATACTTTAAAAAAAATAGTATTATTTTGCTTTTATGCCTTCGTGTATGTTATTGATAGACGTTCGTAAGGTACCTGAACTTTTTCGAATATTCTGAGAGCAAAATTCTCTATGTTCTCGAGAAATTCCCGAGAAGCTTCTCGGAAACATTCTCGGTGAAATATTTCCGGCAAACTTCTCCGGAACAAATATTAGCATAAAAGTGATTTAGATTTAAAATACAGGTATTTTTTGGGCTGAAATGTTTTCGTTATTGTGTTTAATAGGCATTCGTAAATGAGTGTATCTTGAATGAATATTCTAAAGGCAAAATTCTCTATAATCCCGAGAAGCTTCTCGGAAACGTTCTCCCTCGGTAGCTGTTTCTAAAAATGAACAATATTGACAGCCTACATAATTGCTTTTATTTTTATTTCTTTATAGGATTTGTTTTTACTTGATTATACTTTTAGTTTCTATATTTAATACATTTGCTATTTGCTGTTTTTTTTAATAAATAAATTACTTCACAACAGAAGGAAGGGGTTGCCGGCCGAGTACATATACATGGCCGAGCGAGAGCGAGTCGAAATAGTTACGAGGCTGGCAACCCCATTTCACGCCGAGGTAGTGCTTTTCACAAATATGCAATGAAATAAACAGCCTATTATACAAGTTTTAAAAATGGTAGAATACACATAAATAGGCGAAGTCTCTCCTTAGACTTAAAGGTTCACTACCGCTTCAAATTTGTCACATAGTGCGTTTTTGGACCGAGCCAAGAGGAACATGATGATAGCAGTACTCCATATGAGGTCAGACCTGCGATTTGTACAACAGCTGTCTTTGCCCAGACGTGATGTACCGCTTCGCTCAACTCAGCACATCAAACTTTGTGGATGCCATCTTTGGCTGTGGGCAGTTGGCAGCGGTGTGTGGGATATAGGTACTAGGAGATCATCAGTGCAGCGACCATATAGAAGGCCGTTGATCAAATTATGTTCTTTTAGATACCTATCTAAGGAATTTTATATTAATCACACGCTCCATCACATTAGAGAAAAGGAAAGTAATAGCAATAGGATTGTAATTTGATGGATCGGACCTGTCCCCTTTTTTGGGCACTGGGTGGCAGGTAAAGAGAGAGACTTATTTATGACAGGTAAGAAAGCACAAGAGTCGGTGATTTTATAGTAAATTGTGTATCTAGGGCGGTAAGGAAGGAATGACAAACGAGTATTTGTTACAAGCCCGAGGTAAAGCCGAGGGCTTTAATAACACTCGTTTGTAATTCCTTTACCACCCGTGGCACACACAATGTTTTTCATCACACTTGTGAGGAAATCTAAATACCTAAATAACCTTACTAATTCCCACCCAGTATGAGAACACATTTTTAAATCAGAAAGTGACATTAATATCCATAGATAATGCGAATGTCAAGTCACGTTCGGAAACCATAGCGGTAAAAACCTAAAACGGCCATTTTACTTGATTTTACATTTGGAAAATACTGAAATACACTATTTATTAAACATTTAATTTATTTTACCGAAATATGTGTTTACATGTATTTGCAATAACAGCTCTCTTTAAAGTAAAAAAAGTAAGTTGGCGTTTCCTTTGAACATGACCAATAAGAGTAAAACAGAAAAAAATCCATTACGCCCTAGGGCGTAATAGGTCATTTACAGCCCGCAAAACTTACGTGTAACAACACCATTTTCGAGAAAGTGATGAAAAAGATAATATATTAATGTCCGCAGATCAAGTCGCACTAGTCCGTTTTTACCCATTCCAGTCTTGAATAGACTTAACATTTAATGTGTAAACGAATAATAATACGATGACAACGCCTAATAAAGTACCGTAAATGATTAATAATCTATAAAAAAACTTTTTAAAAGAAAAAATAACATGAATTTTTGCTGAGAATGTTCCCCAGAGAACGTTTCCGAGAAATTTCCCCGGAAATTCTCGAGAACAAAGAGAATTTCATTGATAGAATGACCTGTTGCGCACAAATACTTTGCAAATAGTTATAAACCACAAATATAATGAGTATTAAGCGAACAAAAAATGCATAACTCAAAAATGTAAGGTACTTTCTCAGAAATTTCCGCTACGGAGAACTTTCTCGAGAAGCTTCTCCCGATATTCTCTTGTTTCCGAAACTTCTCGAGAACGGCCCATCACTGGCAGGACATCAAGAAAAACATAAAGGAAGTGCTGTATATTTTAATTCAATATAATCGTATTACTACTTACAAAAATACTGTATTTTTTTCTAATAAATCTTAACTACTTATATTACATATCCAAAATTCATTAAATGTGTTTGAAAGTTTTCATTACTTATTTACGTATTACATAATATCCAAATTTCATTCTATCTGTTCACGCTTTAATTATGAAAATAAATTAAAAACCAACTATATTATTTTAACGACGCCCTGTCTATTTTATTCTGCGCTCTATGGGAAACCTACAGGAGTTTAACGCCAATAACGCCATCTACCGGCAGGCGTGTTTATTTCGATCGCGATCGCAAGCCGAATGCAAACAGTTACGCTTCTCGCCGCTCACTTGTGAATAGCGCTGGGAGCAATTAGGCGGGGCTAGGGGATGGGCCAAAATCCTGAATCCTCAAGGGCATTTTGCTGTTGACAGCGTCTTAATGGGCCCAACAGTGGGACCGGGACTTCGTGATAAGTATGATAGTAGTTTCATTCGGTCCTTTTGGCGTCGAGACCCTTGGTCCGTGGGGTCCTGGCGCTCTGAGTCTCTTCAAGGAGTTGTCGAAGAGACTACTCCAAAGCTAGATTAAAATGATATGTAACATAAACAAGAACTAAAATACGGAACCCTAATAAATCTAAACATGGCCCCTGTAGAATGGTACCGAAGAGCTGGCAGCCCCAGTCCGACCCTATCAAGGTGGGCCGGGACAAGGCGACCTGGTTCGACCCCAGGCGCCCCCGGCACCCACCCAGTTCGATCCACTCGGGGTGGTCCGGCTAGCGACTGGTTCGACCCCAGGGAACGCCACGGCCGACCACCCGGTCATAGAATCGCTACGTCCACTAGGGTTGCGAGTTAGTCAGGCTTTAAAAAAAAAGAGCTGGCAGCTTCGTCGCTCAACACAAAAGCCTAATCCAGCGAGGAAATGCTGCCAGCATCTTCGTTACGATGCCGCACGGGCCATTTTATAGATTTATTTTAGTTTTAGTTTATAGTACCTATATTTAATTTTAATTTAGCTTTAGGCAGTTACGTTGTACAGTTTTTTATTTTTGTCTATCCTATTAAACGATATTTAAAAGTTTCATTGATAACTTTACGATGTGCGATTTTACACGATGTGGTTCCGTAACGCTAAAGAAAAATACGAACCGTTATAGGATCACTTTGTTGTCCACTGTGCGTCTGTCAATATGTCCCTTTTTCTCAAGAACGCGTGGCGGCATCAAGCTGCAATCCCTTTTCCTTCGGTCTAACTCAGAGGTTCTTAAACTTTTTTTGGTCACGGACCCCCTACATTATTTCGAAAACCTTACGGACCCTTTTCGAATACAATCAGAGAAAAAGAGAATAAAGGGCACATGAAAGTTTGTGTTGTATGCATAGCCACGGACCCCCGGCTCTCGTATCACGGACCCCTAAGGGGTCCATGGACCACAGTTTAAGAAACCCTGGCTAACTATTCCTATACGGAACCATCGGTAGGCTATTCTGAGCCGATACTGCATAGAAATAATAATACAAACCAAGGACCATTAAAACAAGAGGACTGTCATTCTCCATACAAAAAGCTGTTCCCCGCTATTTACAACGCCATCTATGTATAAGCTTGATATAATAATTATATTATTTACAATTATTCAACTTTGCAAGCGTGTCACAGTATTTAAATGTAAGAATTTATTTATTATTAGCTGTTTATGAACTAATTTGTTTCTTTGTTCAATTATAACATCGTTAAATGTTTAGTTTTTTAGCGCCATCTAGTTTTTGCCTGGATGTCCCCTTGCGGTCGGGGTACGATCCAAAGTATGGAGAATGACAGTCCTCTTGTTTTAATGGTCCTTGATATAAACATAACATACAAATAAAAGGGAATAAATAGGTAGAGACCGACAATCGTTTTAACTGTGAAAGTCCTCTACCATGTTTTTTAAGTCCACTTGATTATACATATTAGGATTTACACAACAAACTCTGATTGAAAGTCGTCCAGAAAAATAAGTTTAAAAAGAATATCCAATATTTAACTTCAAATACAACCTTTGCCCGAAAACGATACCTCCATACAAATTGCTGTGTTTAAAATAACGATGCCCTGCATATCCGGCAGCCACACAAATTTCCAACTTTAACTTATGAATGCATAAGTATGTTTATTATTTTTTCCTTCATTCAGACAGAAATAGCAAATGGAGATCGACGTGATTTTTGAACAGCGATTAAAAGTGGTATGTTATTTTCATTTCAGAAAAAACATTATGAAATAAAAATCTACGTTTCGGACATATACATTTAATGTACGATTCCTTTACTCGAAGTAATGCAAAAGGTATACTATGTTTTTTTTTTATTTACTGCGAAGAGAAAAATAAATATACATGTAAGAGTATACGAGATTTACTCTTGATACAAAATATCATATGTACATACGTGAGTGGCGACCTCGCTCCGAAATACATCACATCATCAGCCTTTTTTAGCGCTGTTAGGATCGTGTGAAGCATTTGATAGCCCTATATGTAAATTTTTTTTTTAATATTAGCATCTAGCCGTGGTTTCGCTTACGTCATTCCCGTATATTCTACGTATTATCCCATGGGAACTCTTTACTGGGATATAAAGAATCCTATGTTCCAATCCAGGACTCGGTGTACTTGCATACCTATAATATCGGCTTGTATTTTTATAATTATGTCTTAATTCATTTAGTTGTTACTACGTTATTTAGTAACAAACATCATCAAAAGCTTTCACGTTTATAATATTTACGTCACACCTGGCCATCAAGTGGCAATAACCGCCCGCTACGCATGCGGAAAATCCCTCTTCATGGCCAATTTTGTACTTACCACGGGCGGTAACAAAGAAAGCCTCAGATCGCATATTTATCGCTCTTGCCTTCGACTCGGGCGTCAAATAGCTACGATCTGAGACAGTCTTTGTTTTACCGCCCTAGGTAAGTAATGTACTTTAGTAGAATAGGATAGTATGATTTGTATGAGTAAGCGGATTTGGGCGCGTGGAGTTCACTATAAAATAGAGTTATAATAGTAAATCATGTGAAGTAGTGCAATTTAGGGCTATAAAAGTTTCAGTAGGGTTCGTTAATTGGAAACTCGCTAACAACGAGCTGAACGTGGTTTATGACAGCGAGGCTCCGTCGTTAAAGTGCGCTGCCACATACAAATTAAAAAAAAACCGGTCAAGTGCGAGTCGGGCTCGCGCACCGAGGGTTCCGTACAAACTAGAAAGTAGATACGTAAATAGTTCAAGTAAAACTGTATGGCGGTTAACTTAGTAGGAGCAAATAAGTATGTGTTATGATTTTTCCCTTTTGCTTTGTTGCATTGCATTTTACTGTGTAATTTGCGCACTTTCTCATTACACACGACGGCATTTTTTTTGCGAAATCTGCAGATGTCTACAGCTGACATTCTCGTGCGTCTTGTTGACTTGCCCGAGAGCGATTAAGCGGGCTACGCTAATCAGCGTCCATATATTGCTTCAGTTTTGGAGGGCTTGTAATCTATCTACCTATAAAATATAATTGGATATCGGTAATAGAAATACACATTTTGTGAAAATATCAAGTCTCTACCTATAACGGTTAAAATACACAGCACTGTTACATACAGATAACGGAGGTTTTGTACCTAATAGGGTTTCGTTGGGACCCTTTTGGGTACGGAACCCTAATAATGACTGATCAAGTGATAAGAACCCAATTCTGAAATTTTATCACGAGTCATGCTTCAAAGAAAGTCTCGATTGTTTGCAAATCTAAATATATAAAAGAAGAAACTGACTGACTGACTGACTGACATATCAACGCACAGCCCAAACCGCTGGTCCTAGGAATTCCAAATTTACCACGTAGGTTTCTTATAAGGTCTAGGGGAGCACTAAGAAAGGATTTTCCAAAATTCACCCCCTAAGGGGTCCAAATAGGGGTTCAAAGTTTGTATGGAGAGTCTACGATTTTAGAAGTAAGAGGTTTGAAATTTTATGTTTAGACTCTTTATTAGATTACAAGAAAAGTAATTTTACCGTTTTTCGAAATTCATCCCCTAAAGGGTTTAAATGGGGGTTGAAAGTTTGTTTATCAACGCACAGCCCAAACCGCTGGTCCTAGGAATTCCAAATTCAGCACGTAGGTTCCTTATAAGGTTTAAGGGTGCACTAAGAAAGGATTTTTCAAAATTCATCCCCTAAGAGGTTTAAATGGGGGTTGAAAGTTTGTTTATCAACGCACAGCCCAAACCCCTGGTCCTAGGAATTCCAAATTTAGCACGTAGGTTCCTTATAAGGTCTAGGGGTGCACTAAGAAAGGATTTTTCAAAATTCATCTCCTAAGGGGTCCAAATAGGGGTTCAAAGTTTGTATGGAGAGTCTACGATTTTAGAAGTAAGAGGTTTGAAACTTTACGTTTAGACTCTTTATTAGATTACAAGAAAAATACTTTCACCGTTTTTCAAAATTCATCCTCTGAAGGGTTTAAGGGGGGGGTCGAAAGTTTGTATATTAACGCACCGCCCAAACCGCTGGTCCTAGGAATTCCAAATTTAGCACGTAGGTTCGTTATAAAGTCTAATGGTGTACTAAAAATAGTTTTTTCAAATTCATCCCCTAAGGGGTTTAAATGGGGGTTGAAAGTTTGTATATCAACGTACCGCCCAAACCGCTGGTCCTAGGAATTTCAAATTTAGCACGTAGGTTTCTTATAAGGTCTAGAGGTACACTAAGAAAGGATTTTTCAAAATTCATCCCCTAAGGGGTTTAAATGGGGGTTGAAAGTGTGTATATCAACGTACCGCCCAAACCGCTGGTCCTAAGAATTCCAAATTTAGCACGTAGGTTCCTTAAAAGGTCTAGGGGTGCACTAAGAAAGGATTTTTTAAAATTCATCCCCTAAGAGGTTTAAATGGGGGTTGAAAGTTTGTTTATCAACACACAGCCCAAACCACTGGTCCTAAGAATTCCATAGCATGTAGGTTCCTTATAAGGTCTAGGGGTGCACTAAGAAAGGATTTTTCAAACTTCATTTCCTAAGGGGTTCAAATAGGGGTTCAAAGTTTGTATGGAGAGTCTACGATTTTAGAAGTAAGAGGTTTGAAACTTTATGTTTAGACTCTTTATTAGATTACAAGAAAAATGATTTCACCGTTTTTCGAAATTCATCCTCTGAGGGGTTTAAATGGGGGTTGAAAGTTTGTATATCAACGCACCGCCCAAACCGCTGGTTCTAGGAATTCCAAATTTAGCACGTAGGTTCCTTATAAAGTCTAATGGTGTATTAAAAAAGGATTTTTGAAAATTCATCCCCTAAGGGGTTTAAATGGGGGTTGAAAGTTTGTATATAAATAAATAAATATTAAATAAATAAATATTAGGGGACAATCTTACACAAATCGAACTAGCCCCATAGTAAGCTCAATAAGGCTTGTGTTATGGATACTAGACGACGATATATTTAATAGATACAAATACTTAAATACATAGAAAACATCCATGACTCAGGAACAAATATTCGTGCTCATCCCACAAATAAATGCCCTTACCGGGATTCGAACCCAGGACCTCTTGCTTCGTAGGCAGGGTCACTACCAACTAAGCTAAAGCGGTCGTCGGACATCAACGTACCGCCCAAACCGCTGGTCCTAGGAATTCCAAATTTAGCACGTAGGTTCCTTATAAGGTCTAGGGGTGCACTAAGAAAGGATTTTTCAAAATTCATTCCCTAAGGGGTTTAAATGGGGGTTGAAAGTTTGTTTATCAACGCACAGCCCAAACCGCTGGTCCTAGGAATTCCAAATTTAGCACGTAGGATCCTTATAAGGTCTAAATGTGCACTAAGAAAGGATTTTTCAAAATTCATCCCCTAAGGGGTTCAAATAGGGGTTCAAAATTGGTATGGAGAGTCTAAGATTTTAGAAGTAAGAAGTTTGAAACGTCATGTTTAGACTTTTTATTAGATTACAAGAAAAGTGATATCACCGTTTTTCGAAATTCATTCTCTAAGGGATTTAAATAGGGGTTGAAAGTTTATATAGAGAGATCGGAATAGGTAGAGTATATTTACCTAAACTTCGAAGAACAAAGTCGAAAAGTGGAGACCCCTTACAACTAAATTTTTTTCCGGGACTTAAGTCCTGGAATCTTACTAAAAAAAATATTTTTATTGGTATTCTTTCGCACATTTCTCGAGCATTCTCAGTATAGCTGTTGTGTCCAGGACCCCTTATGGGCCTTTGAACTACACTTCAGTATATGGCGAAATTTCTCGAAGGAGTGAAAGAGACAGCTATACTGAGAATGTTCGAGAAATGTGCTAAAGAATACCAATAATATATTTTTTTAGTAAGATTCCGAGACTTAAGTCCCGGATAAAAATTTTGTTGTAAGGGACTCTCCACTTTTCGACTATGTTCTTCGAAGTTTAGGTAAATATACTCTACCTACTCCGATCTCTGGTTATATTAAATTGTATACTTATTTAAACTTTTAAAATTCGAAAATCTTCACACTAATATTATACTTAAATGTGAAAGTTTGTGAAGATGTTTGTTACTAAATAACGGGGTAACAACTGGATGGATCAAGTAGAAATTTGGCATGTAAGTAGACCAAGTCCTGGATTGAAACAAAGGATACTTTATATCCAGGTAAAGAGTTTCTTTGGGACAATAACGGGAACAACGCGGGCGAAGCCGCAGGAAATAGCTAGTCACTTCATAAAAGTTAATTTTAAAAACCAAAGAGGATAAAATATGTTGTTTTGAAAAAATATATCTGATATATTATTTGAAAATGCTGTTTTTGTTGAAATTGATTATAAACTTTGATGTCAAAAAAATCTAACAAAAGTTCTGTACGATTTTGGTTTGGTTTTAATCTATCTGTACACCAAATTTCATGGAAATCGCTCAGGTAGTTTATGTGTTTTATTACTTGTTATTTACACTTCCAAGTTACTTTTTTGGGACAACCTTTAATGTGTTTCTTGGGAAAGTCTTGTTAAGATTTTATTATTATGTTTAGATAGAAGATAGATTTTTCTGATCCTTTATCCCGGCCTAAAGGATGTAGGTGTAAATTAGCCCAGCCCCAAACTTGCAGTTTCTCAGCTTATAAATGTCGCCGAAAGCGAGTGTAAGTCCGCGCATTAACGAGAAAACTTTTCTGATCAGCCGCCCCGTTACTGCTAATCATAAGTTGGCCGATCGAGTTATCCCTGACGAGGTTATTCTTAACTGGATGTTTGGGTAACACGATTGCGATTCTTGGGCGCGCTGATGGTTTTATAAGTATAGAATCTATAGGTTAAGTGACGTTTGAATACATTGTATAGCAAAAAGAAAACAGAAATAATACTTTTAGAAGTCACATAATTTTGGATTAGGAAATCTATGGGAAACAAAGCTTCTAGAAAATTTCTAATCTTAGGTTGGCCGATCGTGTTATCCCTGGCAAAGTGTATGCTTAACTGTATGTTTGGATAACACGATTGCGATTCTTGGGGAGGCGGGCTGATGAATGGGTTAAAGGTTAGGTTGGAATAACAAAAAAAATAGTTTCTTGACATGATTTTTTGGTTTTGGGAACCTCTGGGACACGGAGCTTCTAAGAAATTTCTAACCGGCTGCCCCGTTACTCCGTTACTGTTAATCATAAGTTGGCCGATCGAGTTATCCCTGACTAGGTTATTCTTAACTGGGTGTTTGGGTAACACGATTCTTGAGGGGATATTTGTGTATTGAATGATAAAAAGATTCCGAAAAAGATAGTATATATAGATAGATAACCTGTCAAATTTCGAATTTGGAAACCTCTAGACTACGAAGCTCCTAGAAATCTTCTGATCAGCTGCCCCGTTACAGCTAATCATAAGTTCGCCGATCGAGTTATCTCTGGCGAGGTCATTCTTAACTGAATGTTTCGATTGCGATTCTTGAGGGAGGCGGAATAGATGGCTTTTTCTTGGTTGGAAAGATGTCGGTTGGTTCTATGTTGGTTGAATGTGGTCCTACATTGAGACCACATAAGCTATGGCAAATAATACCTTTTATAATCACTTAAATGATGTCAGTCGGAAAATTACTAAACATTACGATTTGTTTGCCTTTCTTACAAAAACGCATCCTTGGTTTTCATGCGACCTTCATCGTCGGGCAAAGTACGTTCGTGAACCTTAAATCTGTAATTTAACAGCACATCAAATCATGCGTTTTGTGATGATATATATTTGTCTTCATGGGGCCAATATGTACTAGTGTATAAAGATCCTTAACACAATAAATTAAGAAATAAATAAATAAAATCATGCTTTGAACATAAACTGATCACACTCTTAACACCATATCGTCGTAATCCTTTACCAAAAGCGCCATTGTCCGCTAACCAAAGCGCCGGCGGTTAAATTAATTTACGTGGGCAAATAGTGTATATCGGGACACGTGTACGCAGCAGTAATTAAAGCGTAATTCGGATGCGGAGCTGTTACATCCGATATGTTGTTTACTATTCCGTGAGGGCGCGCGGGCCCGCTATCCTACGTCACACGGAGTTTAACTGACAACTTTTATTAGTGTATAGGACACGAGTATGCAGCAGTCATTAAAGCGTAATTCGGATGCGGAGCTGTTACATCCGATATGTTGTTTACTATTCCGTGAGGGCGCGCGGGCCCGCTATGCTACGTCACACGGAGTTTAACTGACAACTTTTATTAGTGTATAGGACACGAGTATGCAGCAGTAATTAAAGCGTAATTCGGATGCGGAGCTGTTACATCCGATATGTTGTTTACTATTCCGTGAGGGCGCGCGGGCCCGCTATCCTACGTCACACGGAGTTTAACTGACAACTTTTATTAGTGTATAGGACACGAGTATGCAGCAGTAATTAAAGCGTAATTCGGATGCGGAGCTGTTACATCCGATATGTTGTTTACTATTCCGTGAGGGCGAGCGGGCCCGCTATCCTACGTCACACGGAGTTTAACTGACAGTGACAACTCTTGTTGTCACTGTCAGTTATACACGTATACATGACACGTACACTATACGCAGCCGAAATTGTAAGGTGAGTAAAGCGCACAAGGATTACGTACGCGTAGGCAAACGGCAATCTTAGATAGGTTATACATCCAAGGAAGTCAAGAATTCTTGGCTCATAAATAGACTCTTTTCCAGTAAGGGCCTGACCACATATTCACGCCACGGTGCTGTCAACGTCTTTTTTTCCGGCACCGCGTCGTTCCTAGGGAATGCAATACCCGGTCAAATAAGAAACGCGGGTATTAGCCGACTCGAAATACAGTAAGTTACCCGGATTGCATTACCTACAATGAACTTGCCGGCATTGCCGGCCGTGGTAAGTAAGATAAGCAAGCATGTGATGTTTTTTCACGTTTGCTTTAAGGCGGCCAACTATAGATTTTATTTATTACCTTTAATAAATAACAATATGTGCATAATTTTTATTAATTACTGGCTTTTTTTAAGGGAAATATTGAATTGAGAGATCGCATTACCCCATGAATCAAAGTAGTCTACCCCAGTCTACCGTACCTAGTCTTTTACGTTGCGAGTCAGGATTTTAAAAATATCGTGCTACAATGGACACGCGCGTTCCTCTCAAGTATCGCGAAATGTTCGCAGCTAAGTGAAATTGTCTTCCTGTACTTTATTACATACATGTCAACGTCTATGTGCCGCGCCGACTTTATTGCGGATACGTTTATACTAGTATATATGCTGCATTATATAGAGGTTATTGGATACATATTTTATGGAATACCTGGCACTTGATTAATACTTTGATTTGATTTCGATTCGAATTATGTTTCGACCGCGTAAATCTGCCAAGTCGAGCAAAACAAAATCACGTCCGTACCATCCTTTTCTCGAAACCATTGAGGCCATTTTCAACCTCCTGTAATTGTGTGCTCGTTAAGCTAGAACCCTGAATTTTCAGGGATATATAGGGCATAATATGACGTGGAGGACTATAAAATGTGTTCCTCCATGATTATACATACTTATAATAGGCAAGTCGGTGGAAATCCAGTTCTGTGGACACCCCCGGATATTGATTAAAATGACCGACTGTGTTTAAGTTTAACATGACATCTCAAAAGTTTTTTGTTGTAGGAGAACTGTGTAGCGAGACTTGCATGTAATATTTTTGATGCGATTTAATTAATATAATATGTTATTTAGTTACAGAATAGGGATGTTGACTAATAGTGAACACAACTACAAAGTTGTGGGTCGTTTTCAAAAAATATTTACGTAGTTAAGGGCTAAATTTAACAAAATATTAAATTTGTTTCTTGTGTGACAAAAGTTAACTGTAAAAATGATATGATTAACTTTCGTTATAAACTCGTAAATTGTATGGTTAACGTTCGTTACACAAAGTAGGAATATGTTTTTTTTTATTAAATACGTATTCGTTTTAAAACGTTACATGGACTGGAAAATACCAGATTATCACAGCATACAGGAAATAAAGCTCAGAGACATCAAAGTTTTGAATATTAAATATATTTTTCATCACACTTGCTCGAAAATGGCGTTATTACACGTAGGTTCTGCGGGCCGTAAATGACCTATTACGCCCTTGTGCGTAATGGTTTTCTTTTTAAATTTGAAACGATGGTTTTGTTTTAGTCTTATTTGTCGTGTTCAAAGGAAATGCCAATTTACTTTTTTAACTTTAATCACTGAAATATTAATAATTTAAAGAGAACTGTTATTGCGAATACATGTAAACACATATTTCTGTAATATTAATTAAATGTTTAAATAGTATATTTCAGTATTTTGCAAATATAAAAACAACCATTTTAAGTCTTTACCGCTATGTTTTCCGAACGTGACTTGACATTCGCATTGTCTATGGATAATGTCACTGTCAGTTTTACAATTTAATTTAGGTTAAGTAAGGTTATTTTAATAAGATTTCCTCACAAGTGTGATGAAACACATTGTGTGTGCCACGGGCGGTAAAGGAATTACAAACTCGTGTTATTAAAGCCCTCGGCTTCGCCTCGGCCTTGTAACAAACACTCGTTTGTAATTCCTTACTTACCGCCCTTGATCCACAATGTACTATTTTTACTAAAGGAGCATTCCACGACAACGTTACGTAAGCGACACTACCTTTTTAATACTTTTGACATGTAAAATTAGGAAGCTGAATATCGCTATGGTAATATTAAAACTAGGCTTTAAGATTGACAGTGTTTTTTAGTAGCTAATATAGCTACCCTAGCTACAATAGCGTTACGTAAGCTATAAAAAGTAGATGTTTTCATGGAATGCTCCTAAACTAAAACTGATAAACTTACGGGTTTTCTTCTCTGCCTATTTTATTCCCTATCTCACAGGCTCACTAAGTTGTCTACCGGTATGTTCTATAACAATGTACGAAGCTAGAAATGTTGCTCACATCAAGGAATGTCTATTGCCGAGTTATGATTTAATTATCCAATTAAGCGCCTCCACTAATGATGTTGACATCGAGTTGACATTTTGTTTTCAACGAAGGAGATAAGTTGTTTGTTGTTATTAGTTAATTAATCGGTGTTTTTTCTTGTCCATTCAATCGCTGTTCATAAGTATTATAACGGTTAGGGCCTTATCACACTAGCGATTTGCGAGCGAGCTGCGGCCGAGTTTCCATACGAAACCAGTCGCGGCGAACCCGCGGCAACCCACCTAGTCTGACCCTATCGTGGTGGACCGGAATGGTGGTTCGACTCCAGGCGCCCACCCAGTCCGATTCACTCGGGGTGCATTGCTACGCCAATTAGAGTTGCAAGTTAGTCAGGCTTTAAAAAAAAACTTCGCCTCTAACTCGCCCGCAGCTCGCTCCCGAATCGCCAGTCTGATAAGGCTCTTAGTCGCCACTTCTGTGTCGTTCTTGACAGATCTTCTCATAGTGAGGGGCCCTTTGAGGAGAAAGAGTGATCGCCTAATGAATCGATGATTTACTATGTACTTTATGCCACACCTGGCCATAAAGTGTCTTTTTGACTCGTACGGAAAAAGCTGCTTTCTGGCCAAGTGTAGACATAAAATGATGTACACCACACAGGAGGTAGGTAATAAAGAGAGCCCTCGATCGCGTATTTACGTCCCTCGCTTGCAGCTCGGGCCGCAAACTTTTGCGATCTCGGGCTTTCTTTGTATTACCACCCTAGTTGTGTAATGTACTATTGTAGCAGACGTTAAGTAATAGTGTTCTACATACAGAAGTCTCTCTTTCTATCATAACTGTGGTTTGGGTCCGACCACCGGACGGAACGTACCGGATCCGACCGTCTCTCTCTATCGCACAAAGCATACTCTTTCTGGTTTTTATTTACTTTATACGGTCGTTCATATACATTCATACACAGGACAGTGACAGTGAACTTGATATATTCTACAGTTTTAAATTAAACCTAGATTTCTTGCAGTTGCCAGCCGGTACCTGGAGTCCATATGTAGGTACACCAAGCTACATCATGTAGCATAGGCAATTAAACACAGTATTTCCTGTACTTACCTGTTGTACCTGTCTCCTGTTAACACGTGAAGCTTGACTGTAATGTGTTAATTTATGGAAATAAAATAAATAAATACAAGGTGAAATTTTAGTGGTTGTTTTCCGTTTAAGGGCATGTTCAGTATCGTGTTCTGATTAGGAAAAAGAAAAAAAAAATGTTGACGTAAAAAAAAATGTCTTATGTATGGTGGGTCGGCTAATTTGAACGACCTGCTCCATAGAAAATATTTTTTTTTCGCGTTAAAAAAAAATCTTCCGCTTTTGCCTAATCAGAACACGATACTGAACATACCTTTAAACGGAAAACAACTACTAAAATTTCACGGTGTATATTACGTCACACGCAAAGGTGAAGTGTGGGGGGAGGGGGGAGTCTATCCAAATATGACAGCCTCTCTTAAATAGATGGAACTTTCAGGAAACAGTGTAAGTCTGACATAGGTGGAATGTACAAATCCGTCTGCGCACAATAATTCAGGTCGTAATCATAACGGTTAAGGAACAGATCGTACGATACGACGGTAACACAATGGATGATACACTTAACCACTTCCGTATCGTACAGCATTGTGCACAAACAATCAAGGAAATTATAAAATTCTTCCGACTCGTCACACTGCGTGTTTGGAATTAGAATGGAGTTACCATGTCAACGAGGTAAGAAATTAATCAGTATTTTAACTCAACATAAGGCTTAAATATAAATGTATAGTGTACTTGGGATCGTTGCGAGACAGGAGTATGCCCTTTAATGATGGAAGTGTAATACGAGGGACTGACAAAAAGCAAGTAGCTCCGGGACGTGGAAAATAGACATTTCTCTTCTTCATCAAGTCGACAAGTCGTGATTCGGCAAAAAAAAATATTTTTTATAAAGGCATAAAAACAATTTTTACAAAATGTTCCTTATTACTCTAGGTTTTTCTGATATATGATGAACGGACACTAATGAAGTGTATATTTATGGTGCAACAGGTAGGTACAATACAAAATCAAACTGACGATGCAACAAGTAGAGTTGTGATTGAGTTGAGATATTGTTGAATATATTGAGATTGAGATTAGGGTGATTTTGAAGTGGAATGTATTATATACCATGCATAAGCGGTTAACGATGGAACGGCCAGATGTTTCTACCTGTCTGCGACGCCTGATGCCTGTTGATAAGGTTAAAGTACTGGCTAGTGAGTTTACCGTGTCAGGCACAAAGGATAACACGCAAACTTACATATGCACGCGTTGAAGTCGTTTATCCAAGAGCCGCGTACAAATCAGTATGAGATGCTTGTATGTTTTGAGTTTGTCGACGGTTTTGGTTAGTTTGTTTTAAGGGCAAAGACACTAAAATGGGGTTCAGGCATCGTGTTTTTATTTATTTTTTATTATTTAACCGGTTATTGAATTGTTGTTAAATTTATTGCGAAATAAATTATCACGGCGGCGCCAACAGTGACTAATATACTGAGAAGCACGTACAGATTAAACCATTGAAGATAGCGGGATCACAGAATAAAGAATAGTACTACGTACAGTCGCCATCAGATATATCTGAGCTGTCAGTGTACTCATAAATATCTGAACACAGCTCCATTTTCATAGCAATAGAGCCGTGTTCAGATATTTATGAGTACACTGACAGCTCAGATATATCTGATGGCGACTGTACGTACAGAAGTCTCTTTTTGTAACTAAACTGATTAGGTACATACAATGTGTCCCAGGGGCAAGTGACCAGATTGTGATGGTTGAATATTCACGCGAAGTTATCGATAAAAAAAAAATTTTCAGAGGTATACAACAATTTTTTTTTTTTATTGCTATTTCTTTTATTTTACTACTTTTGCGAGATTTTCTTGGCTTTGACTTTATTTTCTATTCTGTATTTGTTTTTGCATAGCCAATATTGTAACTAATTCGATTAAGCTACAAAAACTAACCAAAATAAATTACACATTTAGAAATTTTGGAAATAAGCTAAAAAAAACGATTCTTTTTTATTGTTTTGCCGAAAATTCCGAAAAATGTCCCATACTTCGTATTTTTTTACAATTTACTATTAAACTACATGATATTCTCTAAAATATCTCAAAACAATGTTATTAGTTATTATTAATACTTTTCGATATATTTCAATAGTAGTGCAACAAATCGGCGGACTTCAATACAATAAAAGAAATAACAATTAAAAAAAAATGTTGTCTACCTCTGAAATATTTCTTTTTATCGATGACTTCGCGTGAAAATTCAACCTTCACAATCTGGTCACTTGCCCCTGGGACACATTGTAAATATGTCGCAGCCAACTGGTTTAATTAGCCATTTAGTTAACTGCCTAGCCTTTTCACTAAACGGCCCCATTTAGTTAACTGCCTGGATGAAATTTAGCCAATGCGTCAATGTATCAATTAACTATATGGCTGGCCAATGCTTAGGCCGTTCATTTAGTAGGGCAAAAATGGGCTTAGGGTTTTCTTTCTAAATAACTATGACCCGCAGCAGGCTGCGCGGGGCTTCTATTTCTGCTCTAAGGGGCACAAGCTGACTAACAAACCTAACCCAAAAAAAGTTCAGTTTTTCCATGCGGGGGCCGCCCCCCACTCCCCCCATGTTAGGTCAAATTCTAGGACAGAATAGATTTATACAACTAAAATCTAACGGACTCGGCTAGGCGGGTTATTTAATGTTGTCGAACGAAAGTAGTTTGCCCAGCCGTTTGATAGAGGGGCTAGACGGTCCCATGTTCATCCAGGCACTTAATTAAATGGCGCCATTTAATGAAAAGGCTAGGTAGGTAGTTAACCAAATGGCTAATTAAGTTAGTTGGCGGCGACATATAGATACAAGAAATCAAAGTACATAGAAAAATGAAATGCCACTCACCTGTGTCCAGACCGGGAATCGAACCCGGTACCTCTGGATTTCCGGCCACAGCGACTCAACCACTCGTCCACCGGAGCACCCAGTAAGCGCCCTCAATTTTGCCATCTACTCTGACTTCTGTATCATTCAGGTTCAATAGGATTTTAACCTAAACTGATGTTCAGCTTCGACTACAGGACGGAACGCACCGAATCCGACCGTCTCTCACTATCGCATAACGGGTGCTCTTTTTTCCACCATGTGGCGATATTTCATAATATTTATTGCGCAACGGAATCGTGGAGTGAGGGTTTGCTCCCGGGAATTATCAGAATCGAAAGTACCGGGATTCCCCGGTATTTTCAGCTGAGCAAAGAACCGGGACGCTAAAATAAAAGTCCCGGTACTTTCGGGGAACATATTTAAGAAGCATTTTTCATTTAATTTATTTTATCTGGTATACTATTCTGAGTTTTTACCCGACTGCGGCGAAGCCCAAAGGAGGGTTATGTGTTTGGCCTGTATGTATTTATGTAAGTATGTATGTATGTATGTCCGTTCCTGTGTCCGCTCGTAACTACTCAACGGAACATCCGATTTTCATAAATGATACATCATTAGATTCATCTTGATGGTGCGAGTGTCACTGGATATGAAGTTCGTTAAAATAAACAAAATGGCGGATTTTATGCAGTTTCAAAGTGCACCGCGGTCGGGTTTTTTTTTATAAAAATGTGGTTATAACTATCGTAATTCGAAAAAGACGTATAATTCATAACGCACAAGCGTATAGTTAAATTTTAACCAAACACGGGTGGCGGACTGGTGACCGTGGTAATGGCGATCGCTGGCGACGCACCGCCGCTTGCCCTGCTGTTCCGTGAATTTGTGTATACTTACTAATTAAATATATTCATAAAAGGGCTTTTACTGTAATGTGTGGTTGTTTTTATTAAAAAAGTAACTGAATCTCAGGCATTGACAGAGATATTACCGAAAATACCGGGCAATCCCGGTTCTATTATCGGCCAAGACAGAAAATCCCGGTTTTCCAGATTGGTAACGGTACTGCATACCCTAAGTGAGTCAGGCCTGCAAATAGTACCACTCCTGGCGGGATGACATTTCAAACAACATATCGATGCCTTTAGACTCAAAGGGCGTAAACGCCATTAGAACCTACCGCGTTTACCCCCTTTGAGTCTAAAGGTATCGATATGTTTTCAGATTTTTTTTTATTAAAAAAGTCGAAGAGGGTGTTGTATGAAAAAATCAAAACGCTTTTATAAAACCACTCGCACGTCGGGAGCGACAGCCTCGTAAAAAAACAAATTTTTGACTTAGTGAACGTGTACTGAAGTCGTGTCCAGAAATGTTATACGACCCGAATTTTTGCAGTTGTTTTTTTATTTGCAAAATATTCAAATTGCGCCCGGCCGCTGCGAGATAACAAATTACTGCTCGTAATAAATTGGGTAATCAAGATACAAGTTTACTGTGCAGATAAAAATGCCTTGTTTCTGGGCCTCTTTAGAAAGTCGCCAGCGTTGCAAGGCTTTTAGGGCCTTTCTTTAAGACTAAAGGGACTTTATAGTGGTCGGCACGAGAGTAAAACATCGTGATATAATACCTGCGTTTTGCAGTTTGGCTGTATTGCGGCAGCCCGAACACCACCCTGTACGGTAATGGCAAAATCACGGCACACCACACCCGAGTACGGTAGCTTGACGGTGCGAAATGTTGTTAAGTCATGGAATGTCTCGGCTTCTACGATAGCTAGAGAAATGAAATTTTAGGGCCATAGGGTACTATTTGGGTACTATTTTTTGAAATATAAAGCGTTTCCGAAAACAAAGCCGTTTCAGAGATACGAGCGGTCTAATCCAGCTTCACGGCCCGGTAGCGTTCACGGTGAACAGGCCTTATATTTCGAAAAAATTAAGGGTATTGCTTTTTTACCTAGGTATTTCGTCGGTACTATTCGGGCACTATTTCTTGGCAGTATCAGATTTTGGATATCTTTACGGTGTACGCCACCTTGACGGTCACCCCTGTACGCGTTATTTTACTGCACGCACAGAGCGCTGTATGCCCGCTGCGCGTTACTGAAATGTGTAATATCCTAGTACGTTTAATTACAAGTGATTCAAGCGCATAACTGCACTATGCATTATGTGCCCTTTTATAATACCCCACCCAAAGTCACATACAAGCAGTTTTTGTGTGTGTGCTCAACTCAAGCGGAACGCTCAATTGGATAACTGTTGGTTATTCAAGAACTAATGCGTCGACTAACTTTTGCTCTCCTTTATTAACACCCACTGTTAGAGGGAGACAAAGGGTAGTAGAATTGCAGGTTAGATTGGAATCGGTTCAGGGTTATCACGCGATACAAATTGTGGTCTACAGTGGTCTGTGGTTTCATCTCCAAAAAAATATGGATAAGTGATACACACGGAAAATTACAAATTCACTACTCCAAGCATAACTATACGTAGTCCGACTATTCCCTATTTTTCCCAGTGCAAGAGTGTTCCAGGTTGAATTTCTGATTTCACCATTTAAGAATTTGATTATAGGTGTGCTGTGGCACCTCCTGAAGCAATGTTAAGTATAAGGGGTCTATTTCGTTTGATACTGGCGAAATACAAGAGGGAATACAAGAGGAATGCCGTCACTGATAGTTTCAAAATAGTACATTACACAACTGGGCATTTCTCCAAAAATATGTCTGCGGTCACCTCATTCATCTGGCCCTTTTTCATACTAAATGTATGGAGACAGATGACTGAGTCGCAGACATATTTATGGAGAAATGCCCAACTAGGGTGGTAATACAAAGAAAGGCCGAGATCGCAGATGTTTGTGGCCCGAGCTGCAAGCCAGTTGTGTACATCATTTTATAATTACCCGACTGCGGCGAAGCCCAAAGGAGGGTTATGTGTTTGACCTGTATGTATGTATGTCCGTTCCTGTGTCCGCTCGTAACTACTCAACGGCACATCCGATTTTGATAAATGATACATCATTAGATTCGTCTTGATGGTGCGAGTGTCACTGGGTATGAAGTTCGTTAAAATAAACAAAATGGCGGATTTTATGCAGTTTCAAAGTGCCCCGCGGTCGGGTTTTTTTAGTAAAAATGTGGTTATTTTGTCATTAATATCAACATTGAGAATCCATAAAACGTAATATACTCTTACATAATCTTTCTTTTTTTCTATTTCAGTAGAAATAGAAAAAAAGAAACATTAAGTAAGAGTATATACGTTACGTTAGAAATAAGTAGTAATATAGGTACAGTAGTATATTACTACTTATTTCTGAAAATAGAATTATAGACAGGCGGACATCGAACATCACAGATTACATACGGTTCTCTGTATTCTCTTTGTACCTTTAAGTTCAGGGAGAAAAATAGCTTAGTACATTTTTAGGGTGGCAACCCTGTTAAGTGTAGTGGACTAGTTTAAATCGGGCGGTCAGTTCGGAATTCTTTTGTGACCACGATGTTTGTCTATGTTGCGTGAAAATTGCTTGGATGCATTGAACTGCAGGTGTATTGTGTTGGAAAATTATAAAGTAACATTCCAAAATGGCCGCTTTGAGATTCTTTCTGATTAAAGGTCAGTTATATCTGATATTATTATTATAATTGCAAAATAATTTTTGGTGTCATAGCATATCGAAACTCATTTTATCTACACCCAAATTATAAATCCCCTATTATGTGTAAGGAAATCGTATGTAATAATGACCACCATTATTGCAACCAGTAATGTAACATCAGTGTGTCACCTGTGTCAGTATTAAAACTGTATGAAAAATCATAATAACATCGAAACCGATATTATTATGAAAATCTAGTTGGTCATGATTTGAAATCTAGTCGGCCATGGCGGTGCAATGGCGGTTATTCTTACGGTTCCCGGACACATTATTGAGGATTTATAATGTAATATACCATGGTTACTCCTTTCCCGCCTACAGGGCCGTATTTACAGTTCCAGGGTCGGTATTGAGAAGGCAAGCCATGCTTTTGGCTTCTATGAAGAGTCCACCGCTGGGGCCCCTCTAGGCTGGCCGGGCCCCTAGGCCCGGGCCTTGTAGGCCTAGACGAAAATCCGGCCGGCGATAGGTACTACCTAAAACAGTATGTGGTAAAATTTTCTGCCTAAGTATAAAACAACCAGTATGTGGCAAAATTCAATATGAGTCAAACCAATTGTGTGTTGTTATCCTCTCCACACAGCACGTCACGGGAAAAGGCGACCATTTTATTAATTTAGGGCCGCCAACATAAAGGAAACAAGTCACATACCGAAATGCAAAATGGCGTAAGTTATTTTTAACCGACTTTCAAAAGAAGGACCGTTCTCAATTCGTCTGTATGTTTTTTTTGTGATTTTGTTCACCGATTACTCGAAGACGGCTGATCTGATTTGGAAAAAATCAGGATATGATGACCTGTCCAAGATCCTGATCTTGGAGGAATCGAGGGAACTCTTCAAATATTATAGGCACACATATGGCGATTTGGGTATTTTTCATAGTGTCTCGTGGATTACTTGCCGAATAGCTTTATCTGATGTCCGTTATTAACCCACTTCCATAAAAGAAGGTCGGTTTTCTTTTTTATACAGCGTGTAAGTCTAATACGGGCGAACAATTAAACCAGATATAGCGTTTAGTAGTGTTATCATTAATTAATATGATTTTTTAAATTACACTTAATAGTGACCTCATAATTAATTTTTGAAAATTTACCGAGCAGCAATGTACCGCATACATGCTTGTTATGACATTGCGAGATACGAGCTTTTTTAAAGTACCTGTCAACTAGCTGTTTGTCAACTTGAATGTGTTGCGTTACATTGCGGCCCGAATTATTTTGTATGGTAAATATTTTCATTGTGGTTTTAAGCAATAGTTATCTAAATATGCTTCTTAGGTCCTATGCTGACCACCGTTTCATTATTCGGCCGTATTAGATTTACAGGCTGTATGATTCTCTGCAGCGGGGCAGGCCCAGCTGTTGCAGGCAACAGCAGCCCATTGCTGCACATCGTATATGGCCGGAGCTCCTCAGGAGCTCGCGGCCGGGATTGTGGGGGGTGCTGGCCTGACGCCCGGGACGCCAAGGCCGGACTGCATCTGCTACTCTTCTGCTGGATCTGTAAAGCTTAGCAGTAGCCTAGTGTTATTACGGCCTAGCTACTCGGATCTGAGCTCTTTGGGACTCAGTTAAACGAAGCGCAAGTTAATATAAGACTTGAGCTCGTATGGACCTAGTTTATATGTGACTTGTTACATTTTTGACTTGAGCCATATAAAGCTGGATCATTTAAGGATAAAATTGGGAATGGCCACACGTTTTCTGAATCATTTTGGTTGATGTTTATAACTTATTTTGCATAGGTTAAACCAATGTACCTACCAGTAGCGTGGCGTCCAAAGAACTCGATTCCTACCGGCTTGCCTAATATCATTCATTTGAGCACCTTATTCTACAGCTCTTAAGGAAAATGTACGCCAAATCTGCACCGGCTTGCCCAAGGATATTTTTTACGCCACGCCACTGGTACCTACTTATGTGTGTGGGGATGGGACAGGGAAACAATTCAGGGTTTTGGACATCTGTCATACGTCAACTCAGTACAACAAATCATCATCATCAAAACATAAGGCAAGTAAAAAGTATGTGATGTACTTTCTATTAATTTGAGATTGAATAATGAATGTGCCAGGTTCTCATAAGTTTCTACAGGGTGTAATCGTTCAGTGTAGCCAGGCGATTATTACGTAAATGTAACAGGTATCAGAAAACGTTAAACTGATATCGAAAGTACGTTACCCAATGAGTAAAATCACATCAATAACTTTATTTTAATAAATAAAATAAAATAAAAAATTTAATAAAACCAGCAATATCCCAATTACGGTAGAGAAATTAAAGCCTCAAGAACGTCGTACTAAATGTATGGGAGCGTTTTAATTTAAAAAATTTAATATTACTACTATTAAATTTTAATCTGATTTTACTCATTGGGTACTTTCGATATCAGTTGAAAGATTTCTGATATCTGTTATTTTACGTAATAATCGCCTGGCTACACTTAACGATTACCTACACCCTGTATATTGACCTAACCCAATATCCAAGAGCGATGTTTTAGCGTTCAATATCCAAGGGCCACCCTCAGCTTTGCTTTAGAAAAAAGGTAACTTAATTCTTAGCGCCTTCGTGAAATAAAATGGACTCCGTCGGAATGGCATCGCATTGCGTAATTTGAAGATCGTGTACATTATCTTTGTATAATTAGTGGTTTTTAAGGTTTTCCTAAAACAAGTAATGCAGTTTTTTTTTTAATCGACATAAAACAAAAAAATATATACATAGATTACGTTTCCCGTTTCATTTTTGTACATAACCATTGATACTTGTACTGTTTCTGTATGATTTTATGTGCAATAAAGTGTTTACGTGTTTACGCTTGCCTGTGTGCGCGCCGTGTACGAACGCACTACAAGCAAAGTTTTAAGAATGCGTTCTTATGCTCCAGTATGGATCGCACTCACATAGACGCGCTATAGCGTCTGTGTGAATACCTGTCGCGGGCTCCTAAACGGCCGAAGTTGGAGTACTTTATGCTTTGGTCACACAACCCTCATTATAATAATAATGCGTAGTTACTATTATTTTTCTTTTCCTTAACTAAACAAAGAGTTTAGGTCAAGAACCACATTTTTACTTAAAGAAACCCGACCGCGGTGCACTTCAAAAGTGCATTAAATCCGCCATTTTCTTTATTTTAACGAACTTCATACGTACCCCCCTTCGGGCTTCGCTGCAGTCGGGTAAAAAAATAATAGTCTGTTCTTTTAGGTATTTAAAAAATCGGCCAAGTGCGAGTGAGATTCGCACACGAAGGGCCCACCACCGCCGTGCAAAAAACGCCAAAAAAACTTGTTTCTTGTATGGGGACCCCCTTTTATCTTTTATTTTATTACCTAATTGTTGTTATAGCGGGAATAGAAATACACATTTCATGTTTTTTTAATCGGACAATCTAATAATACGAAATCATTACTTAAATACATGATTGAGCAAAATAATTCAAAATATGGGGCTATTTCGGGGTGGTAAAATCGGTTCCGAGCCCTGGTTTAAAGATACAGCCCTGTGACAGACGGACAAACAACGGACGGTGGAGGCTTAGTAGTAGGGTCCCGTTGGTACTTTTTCGGCGGGGAACCTTAAAAAAGGTAAACAAAAAACCAGTCAATCAGCCAGTGGTATTGTACCACTGATACAAAACATTACTTTGACTGTTACATATATAGATACAAGAAATCAAAGTACATAGAAAAATTAAATGGCACTCGCCTGTGTACAGACCGGGAATCGAACCTGGTACCTCTGGATTTCCGGCCTAGTGACTCAACTATTCGTCCACCGTACACTCCAAAACAAACATGAGACAAAAATGTTTCTTTCATGTAAAATTACTTTGACTGGCTGAATGACCCGCGTCACGGGTTTTTTTTAAATAAAAATACAGACTATAAACGATGTCAGTGCGGTGCGGCTAATTCGATCCGATGAGTCTACGATTCGCGCGCCCCGCAGCCAAAGACGTGCGATGCATGACTATTGCCATGTGGACTTACTCATGCCACGCAGGTTTTCCTGGACTCCCACTTTATATGCCACGCTGGTGTTGACCAAGCATTAGTGTCGGGAGAGCCAGCGAGGCCTGTGCGCGCCGATACGCGAAAACGTGGTAAAAATTGTTTTTTACTAGTTTTTATGGCTTTAAAATAAAAGCAAATTGGTTTAACAAGCATGTACTTGTGTTATATTGTTTAGTGTGTGCTATAGATACGAATTTCGCGAAATATCTTTAAAACGATACACATAATACGAAGTTATGCGCATCTATGTTTAGTAGGTCTTTTAATTTTGAATACGGATTAATTATTTTACGTCTTTTAGTATAATAAGTCATTTTGAATTCAACTAAATTTAAACATGTTATTTCTATTGTGCCGCGCAATGAGTGACACGCTTTACAGGAAAAAAAACGTGTTCTTACAAAACCGAGCAAACGAAAGCTTGTAAAACAATAAAAAGCAAAGTTCCAAATTTAAATTTCACACTGAAATAGAATCGAGAAAGGCCAATACCGATTCCCTTCCCACGGCACACGATTCGAATTTCGAGCAAATCGAAATTTAAATTCGGAACTTTATTGTTTAACCGTTACGCTTTACCGTTACTGTCCCTTCGAAAATCGAGAGCACGGAGTCTGTAGATATAGATTATTCAAATTTAAGTTTTAAGTCAAGCTGATAAGAGTGAAAATCGGACGCGCCTTTGTTGTTGTAAGTCGAACAGTTGATAAACCTTAAATTAACCCCGAAATTTTATCTCAAGCGCCCACTGGCCTAATTAAGGAATGTGAAGTGATTTCGTAATGAAAGACAATATTTGGATATTATTATTTTATCAAAAAAATTAAGCCGACATTTTAGTACGAGTCAGATACTTTTTATTAGAGGAAAAATTTGTTGGAAATAAAAATAAATCCTATGGCATAAGTCTATTTTGATAAATAGAAATTTATAAAAATGGTTTTATTTCGAACTCTACATAGGTCTAGTTTTATTTTTAGAAAAAATATTTTTAGGCACACTTACGAGGTACCCGTATTGGTGTATATCAAATATTAACAACATAAGTACATAAACGATAAAAATTGAATAAAACGAGTTAATTCAACTTTTTTTTTATTACAAGTGCACTAAAAATTTGTTTCCATACCTACGTTCATATTTACTTTACATATCGTGCTGTTGTTGTTGTTAAATGAATTTCAGACTAAATCAGAACTTTATGTAGTCGTACAAAAATATGTATACATTTCGGAAACCTAGGTTTAGTGGTCTGTGATTTCGGACACAGACCACTAACTAGGTCTGTGATTTCGGAACATACCTAGATATAGGTATGAATAGAAAAAAATCTTTATTTGGTACAAAATAAAAATACATAGAACACAGATTTGCTTCATCCACAGCGCAGCAGGTTTCGTCAAAAGTACAAAATGAGTATACATAACAAATTTTCTCTATATTTAAATACAAAAAAAAACAGATTCGCAACATGCTACATCAAAAGAAAACATAACCGTAGTAAGCCGCAACGCAACACGCTTGTCAAACCACTCATTTAATCAATAGAAATACTAGAATAAAAATCGAAATCGTATAAATATTGTCGAGTACACACGTGCTATTTTTAAAGCCTATTGTGTATCAATCAGCATTATATTTAGGAAGTGTCATGGCGGACGGTTGACATTTCAATGCGTCCGTTATGATGGCCCATATGCGATACTGTGATGCATTGGTCCACATTCTGGTAAAGGCGAGTCCATACGATACAATACAAGTAATATTTATTTAAAATGCTGCATAAATGAAAAAAAAATGTATAAAAGTATTATCTACTGGTTGTTGCTTCGTATTTTCCGTTTTTAAGGGCCTTATCACACTTGCGATTTGCGAAGCGAGCTGCGGGCTGCGGGCGAGTTTGCGACTGGTTTTATATGGAAACTCTTACTTTTGTGGTTTTGTATGGAAACTCTATTTCTAGCATTGTAATATTAGGTATATTGCACTGGAAGGAACTTGAAGAAAGCTGTACCGATATGGTAAATATTTTTTTGTCCGAATCTCAGTAGGTCAATCGCACCTACTGACAAGATCTCATCATTATGATTCATTATTAGAGAAATCGAGGGATCTCTTCAAATGTTATAGACACACTTTAGCGTTTTAGTAATTAGAGTAACTTTTTGTTTAATTCCACCCACAAGCCCACACGCTGTATGTTTTGCCCTAATGTGAACAGTTTTGTACGAAAAGTAAAACTTTTTTTTTCGTATTAATCATTGCGTAAGTAGTCTCGACAATGTATCAGTTGAGTCCTAGTAAACCTAAATTGTTTACGACTAAAATGACCTTCACCTCAGCTTTTTGAAAATGGAAATACTATTTAATATTAAACCGAATTAATTTGTATTTGTGTAATTTCGTTCAAATTAAATGATACAGTCGGTATTCAGAAGTTAACACGCTCGGTTTCCATACATCGTGTTTACTGCGTCACTGCGTCTACCTTCATATAGGTCTGTCTGTGCCCTATACATTCAAATTTCCAGCGGTGCATGCGAGATAATAGTTTTATTCAAATTTATTCTAACTAGTTTCTAGAAACAATTCGAGTGAAGATGTACCAATTTCAACAGGATGCTTTACAAAGATATATCGCGAAACTTTAACATAAGGTCGTATGTGCACAAAACGTCGCTGGCACTTACGCCTTTATGGTTCCATTTTACCAAAGGTCGTAAGTGTATCAGATGTAGTATGACACTTGGGTCTTTCTGGATCAGTGAATTGTTGTACGTTAAATGCTAGTGGGGCATAGGGCAGCGAATTACAATCTTTGAACAATAAATAAGCTAGCATTTGCGCCAATGCCAAATGCCTTAGACTAATAGTTCTGTTTTAAACGGAAACATGTTACAATACAGGAATAAGCAGTGTTTTTAAAATTTAATTTGTCCATAACGTAGCCATGAGGGTCAAAATAATCCTAAACCGCGCGACTTCTATTGAATTTTCTTTGAAATGTGAGAAATGTAGCTCGCAAATATACGTTTTCCCAGCCCTAATACTCGTACAATGACGATCAAATAGAGTTTTTAATGTAGTTATCTATCTACACACCGTGGGCCCGTACAACCCGACCAACTTTAACCATAGATTCTAACAACTATTGGAAGTAAAAAACGTTATGTGACGTATAGTCGATTAACGCTTACTTTCCGAGATATTCATAATTTTTAAATTAAAAACTCCCAAGTGTGTAACAAGCCCTAATAAATGTGCCCAAGATACTTTTACTGATTTTTTAAAATCATTTAACTAAACAGCAATTAACCTTCGCAGTATTAGTTGGTAAGCGATTACAAAGCCAAAATATTGACCTTTCGTTTCCATTTTAGCTTTTTTTTCCTTTTTAATAACTTTTCCTCCAGTAAGGACATGTTTATAACGAGGGAAGAATTTATTGATTTGTTTTGTTCCATAAGACTATTAATGTAAAATGACAAAATTCGACCTATGTTGATATAACGTAATACTTGTAATACCATCAGGAATACGTGGTTAAAGTTGGTCGGGTTGTACGGGCCCACGGTGTATATTATAAAACAAAATCGGGTTAGTTACACCATTTATAACTCGAGAACGGGTGGACTTTATGATCTTTGTTTTTTTGGGTTAATGTGTGACGGAACGTAGCCTCGTCAACATATTAAAAAATAATTTACAGTTCATTCAGAATTTGAAACTTCAGTTGCAATCTTCAGTTACGGGTTTCAGAGCTGGAAAAATTGTAAGGATTACCAGTTCAACCAACCGAACTGAAGCTCCTAAGAAATGCAGAGTAATGGATAAAATCCTAACATTGCTCAAACAATTACGTTAGGCGTTTGGATAAACATTATATTAGGAAAAGATATGGAAGATTTGCAATCTTACCTAGTATAATTATCCATGGACGTTGGTGACGAAAGCACTCAAGGTAGGGTATATTTACAACCATGGCACTTATAAATATAACGTAGGACAGTTGCAGATTATTCCAATACTTAATTAATTTTCTTCGCCACGTGAACGTAAACAAGGAATGATATCGAAACTGACCGAATGTATTTGAAGTGATGTCACAAATACAATCGCGTAAGTTATGGTTTAGGGAAAATTATCGGAATTAAGATAATGTTTTAATTTAGATTAATTATATTATATAGATTAGAAAATTAAGAGAAAATTATTGGTGAGTTTATGAAAGTGATTTGTGATAGCTAAATTAATAATATTATTTGCGGGTTCGAATGGGAAAACTTAGTTAATACAGAACTGATTGTCTATGGCAAAGATAAATAATCGAAAGTACCCGTAGATAAGATTCCTAAGGAATAGACCTTTTGCTCTTAGACATAAGGTTGATTTTGGGCAAACCGTAAAATATTGGCGCCTTTTTATGGACCAATCACAAAGCGTCCCAATGATATGCATATGTGTGCAGTACTTTTGGACAGTTGGATTATCGAAAAATGTTGCCAATTACTGGAGGAGCAAATTGGATTGGAGAATAATTGTATGATTAGATAATAAAATAGGTAGACTATAATTAAGCTTTCTAGTAATTAGAAAAGGACATTAAAAGGATAATTTATTTATGTGTTATTATACGCCAGGGCAACAGGTATTTTAGCATAAATGGGAGATAATCGGGAATTTATGTTTGAATAATTGGGAACACCACTTACGGAACAGGCGGATATATGGACTACCCTCGAAATAAAATTCCTCAAATCAAACAAAGGAATAGGCAGTATGTCTTTAGCCATAAGGGCGATATTCAGCCAAATGAGAAAGTGGCGTGATCTTGCTTCTTCCAATCAGAGGATGTCCCGGAACTATGAATGTGTGAAATTTACCCTGATGAAGAATCGTGCATAATGAGACTGAGATATCGAAGGATGGACATAAGGTTGAAAATCATGTACATACGAAAAACCGGGAGAAACGTCTATAAAACCCGATGTAACCAGTATTTCAGGGTTCAGTCTCGCCTCGGCGACACTGAAACCAACCTCAGCTCTCGCGAGCTGCCATCAATAGTCTACGTCGTCAAACCAGCCCTGGAGGCTGCCAACATTTAGTCGCCGATACTAGATCTCTGCGAAAGCTGTACAGGCCGGTACAGGCTATGTCTAGTGTTAGGAAATAACTGAACCTTTGCGAAAATCTTTCGAGATTATGTTCAGTTATTAGTCAGATTAGGGATCTCTTCAATTATTCTCATCTGCGGCTTGCCGACGGCGGAGCCCTGCCCATTTTCAGCCAGAATTTGGGACTTATTCAGTTATTCTCTTCTGCGGCTTGCCGACGGGGGGGTTATCGCCATTTTTAGCCAGAGTTAGGGACTTCTTCAATTATTCTCATTTGCGGCTTGCCGACGCGGAAGCTATGCCCAAATTAAGTCAGGTTTTAGGCACATTTTAGTCACATCTTAGTCGAGGGTTTATGACCAAATTGGGGAAGGCCTACATCCATTAATTAGTCCAGGCTGGGCCTACGCGGGAGCCATGCCCATTTTTAGTCAGATTTTAGGCAGATTTTAGTCATAGTTTAGTCACATTTCAGTCAACAGGTCCTATGTTCGTTAAGTTAGTCCAGGCCTACCTACAAAAGGGTTATGTTTTAAATAGGAAAGATTTATGTCCATTTTCAGAAGTTCTGTCTTGCATACAAGGAGTTCTAGTCAAAATTTAGGGGAAACCTACGTTTAATTTAGGCCGACAGTCGGGAAGAATCCTGCGATCATAGTTTGAACCATAATATGAAACTTAAATCCACGTTACAGCGGAGGGAATCGTCAATTGTCAACGGCGGGACAGCGGGCACGGGGAGGAAGCCGTCCGCTGCGTGCTCGACGGCGTGCACCTGGTCCTAGATTGAAGATAACAAAGACAAACGAGCAACGGCGCCGCGGAGGGCTGGCTGGCGGTGAACGTGCAGACCACGGCGGCGGCGTGTTCCTGTCCTTGCAGCGGAGGGAATCGTGACTATCGGCGGCCGTGCGGGTCGGCGGCGGGCGCGTCGTCCTGGGGCAAGACCCGGTTCCTGTTCGTAGAGGTTTGAAGACATCGAGGGGTAAGTGTTTTATTTTATCACTGGTAGGGCTATTCGTGTGGGGGTTGCTTTGTTTTGGGAGGTTGTATATGAATCTGAAAGTCATAGGCCTGTTTGGTCCTAGAATTGTCTAAAGTTTACTAAAGTTAGTATCATATTAAATGCATTTTGAGTCAAAGATAGCAACAATTTCGGTTGAGACGTCAAGCGAAATTGTTAGCATATTTTTTTGAACGAGCATAGGCAGGCAAATTTGAAGTGCTTTTTGTAATAATGTACATTTTTGCAAGGGTTTTATTTTAGTTGACTTTTCTTTCTTGTGTGTTACTTGGATATTTTGTTTTGTGCGGAATATTTCGACATTTGCGTTAAACTATAAATTTGGTTTATGAATAATGTGTGATACTTAAATATTTGTGCGAACACACGGATGTGTGTTAATTCGTCATTAAGTGTATGCGATTGGGCGCCTACCCTCAAATTCGTACGGAATACCTCGACCATTGCGTTGAACTATAATTTTGTTTTATGAATTATGAGTTTATGAGTTTCGTACACGTATGAATAGAATTAAGTCGGGTTTTACGTTTTACCTCACGGTATTACATAGTTGTAAGCTTGCGTTTAATTGATGCGTAAACTACTATTTGTTTATGAATAATGAGTTTATAAGTTACATACAGGTACGGTTGGATTTAAGCCAGGTGGTACGTTATCGTATTGTGGTGTGAATGTGCGGTTTCTCATGAATTTTATAAGTGTTCATTTATCTGAACATACATATTTTCTGCTGCGTATTTGCGTGTGCAATCATACCCTCAATCTTTACTATACTGAGTTATGTATGCAACTTACTTCCTAGGAAGTTTTATTTACGAATCTTTAAGAGTACGAATTGGAACATATTCAAAACACCGAGACCTTTTGTTGGTTTCACCGGGATTTATTTATTTTAATTATTATGCATTTATGTGTTGTGAATGTGATGAGACGAATCTATTGTCGGATACTTGCATGTAATATATTGGGTTGGTTTTGTCACTTATTGCATTTCTATGAGTGGATGCTTTTATATTTTATGATGATAAACCCGTGTTCAGGCAATTATTACCCGATGTTTATTCATGTTTACATAAACTTTACACACTCAGTCACACATACTTGCACATTAATTTAGTATAGGGTAAGTTAGCAGCTGATAGTCATAAATTTATTTATTACTTATAGACAACTTCAAGCATTCTTTTGGGAACCGAGTAGGTAGTAAATTGATCTTAAAAGGGGGGAAAATGAGGTCAATTTAATAGGTGGATAGGGGGTGTATAGTTAGCAATAGATATATCATTACTATATGATATTAGGTAAGTGCCGTGGTAATCGGGGGGAGACGGTTTGTCTGCCATATTGCCGTAATGTGACAGGGGGGCGGTCTCTGCCTCCGGGCTGACTGTACTTACGAGATAGGCTAGTAGTTCTGGGGATAGGTTTCAGAATTGTACTCATGCTGACATGAGTCATGCCGGCAAGGTTGCAGTTCCTTAGGGGTTACTGATAGTAGAGGTTATTGTCATTAATATTGATCCGTAGTTTATATAGCTCATCCAAGCATAGTCACGCCGTTTGTGGACCCATGGGTAACTCAGGCTGACGTGAGTGTCTACTGTACTTCCCCCTAATGACCGTGTGACTGTGGGAAACCCTAGTGTGGTTATGTGTTCTTCACCGACGCATGCCATACAAACAAGCTTGCTTGTCCGGCTTTGCCGAGCATTTGGCTGATGGAGGATTGTTGGCCTCTCCTCGGAGAGTTGAGCCCTGCCTAGCGGGAAATCCGAAATGCAGTCATACCCCTGTTGTATACTCGAGCTTAGTTCGCGATTTGTTTGACCCTTTGCTATTAGTGACCCATGGGTATCTTGTAGGGGGAGCTTAGTTCAAGGAATACCGACCAGAGTTGAATTGTAGTATTACCATTTCTTATATCGTCACGCCACATTATTATGCAATCCCGGGGGGGTCAGGGTCCATATCCCCGCAAATGTTAGTGGGAGTCATGCAGGTTACGACCGGTGTCTGTTGAGTATGTGATTTTGAACTCTTTAGCGTGAGTGCTTTGGGAGCTGTATTATAATTGGCTTAGGGAGAGTTTATTCTCAATTACATAACAAGTTTGAACACTTGATACACCACTCTTATTCGTCAATAAGAACCAGCTCTGGGAGGACCCTTGGTAGCTATTCGAGTAGGGATTTAGGTACACTGGTTTAATCCTAGGTTCCCACATACCGACTTTTAAGACATTAAAGTCACACTTAATACATATCACATTATGATTTAGGCTTTATTGACTACTTACTTTTGATTTGTTCTTTATCATATTATGAAATAGGTTTGACTGACTGACGTCTTAGTATAGCTAGGCCAGGACACTTGACCGTTATAGGGTTACTGACATCCTGCCTTTGACAAGACTACTAGACTGAATACTATGACTAGACCCTCTACATACAGTGACTGTACTGGTAGGCTAACAGACCGGTGGATGATTATTTACGACGTTTTTTATCATTCGTAAAGCCCTACCTTACAAAACGTTGGTAGTTTCATGAATTGTGAAGATTGAGCAAATTCCATAAAATAATCCATCTTTCACAATTCTTCTTGCCAGGTATTAGGGCAGAATCAGTCTATAGATAAGCCTGTATCTTAGCTTATGTTGTCCTGCATGTGGGGAGCTGGGACTGACATATGCTATAGATACAGCACCTTAGTTATAACACTACGTTATAACCTCCCTATTTGCTGTCCTCTCAGTAATATTGGCATCTGAGCCGATACAAGAATTTCCCATAAATGTTATATGCCTCCAGGCATTTTTGTGGAGGGGGCTCATCGTCTTTGGCCGGAGCTACTGGTGATAGCGGGGATAGGAGCGTCACCCTTGCCACAACCCTAATACCTTTTTTATACTATAATATCAACGACTATAATCATACAAAAGACTACTTCGATTGACAGACAATTTTGTATAGAATGACTCATGACTGCCTTCCCGCCTCTCTAGAACCTTCTATATAGTCTAGAATATAGAACTCTAACATGATATCATCTCTTATTAACATTACGCCTTTCTTACATAAGATAATAAAAAGTTAACTCATAAATTTTATATCTACCATACTTACATTTCCTTCAATCAAGTCAAATATTCCTGCGGAGTCCCTGTCTTATCGAAAAGAGTTCTGGGTTATCTACATCACAACGAAGGGTCCTACCAATACTAGAACGATCACGCCATGGCCAAAGACAAGTTTAGATTATTAATGTAGGTATAGCACATCAACCATCCAGTAATAAGTATTATAGGAATAGTTCAGTATTAACAGCCTTCAGTACCTACACTAGAGTCAGAGAAAATTACCAGTAGTTTCAGATTCTTTAGATTTTCATTCAGTACTAAATTTCAGTAGTATAGTTTCAGCTACAAAATTCATCGTCATGTAATTTCAGTAGGGCAGATTTTCTAGGGCGAATTTCTAGGGCGGGAAAGAAGATGTAGCTAGAGTAGCGAGAGTAGTATTGAGGTGATAGGATAGGGAGTTATTACAATATGTGATGCCGTGATACCAGGATTAGTTAAAAGCTAGTTTAATCAGAAAAGTTACATTTATTATCATAAGCTTGTCTGTAGTAACCCAACAATGGGTTACAATTTGTTGTCGTTAATGGATAGAAAGACGGGGGGCCGCAGGGATTTATTGATTAAATTATGTGTATTTCAAAGTCTTCATTAATAATTAAACCAAAATTTAGTCATGAGCACAGGGCAGGTATCACTTCTATTAAAATAACTGCATAACTGTTTATTACCAAGCAGAAACAACATTATTATCCTTTTGCCAATACTTCATTATCATGTATTATCTTTTCACTCCACTGTTAATCTGAAACAATAGAATAATTTATTTTTTATTAATTTCATTTTCAATTAAAACCACAGAATTATTTTTAAAAATTTACAGTTTATCTTACTAAACAGGTGGTTACCTTAAACCATGACAATAGTTTATAGTTAGGAAATAATCAGAAAATCATTTCTCAAAAATACCAACAATAATTATTTGCTTTATGACTCAAGTAAGAAATTGAGAAATTAATATGAATATAAATAATAAAGCAGAAACGTGCAATTAAATTATCAATTAGGGACTATACCAACCTTGTTTTATCAATATTCATCACTGTAGAACGAAAAATTCATGTTTGGAAATTTTCTCCGGAGACTCTCAGAAGACAAATTATGATTTCTAATTGAATTGTATTCTGAGATGTAGTTATGTTGTAGTAGACTCATCATTAAGCTGGGCTAATTATGATTAGTAGATAATAAAATCTACAAATAGGCTCCCAAGGACTTTGTAGCACTTATCTTTGCTTTATGAAGGAGGGGGAGGCCGGGGCCGACGGTCACCGACATCACTTAATCATTAGAAAAGTTTGGGTTTGCTTGGTGATTCCAACCGGGCACTGCAACTCTTCGTGTACAATGATAGTTGAAAGCCAGATTTCAAACTATTTTTCAAATTAAAGGACATGTTTTCATAATTAAAGAAACCACTTTCATAGGTTATGTTTCCAAAAAATATTATCATGGTTTGCAGTAATGTAAAGCTTGCTGTTTGTACACTAACATAATTAACTCACAAAACAGTTCATTGGTGTACATTTTCACACTCCAATATGCTTAAAATTTTAACATTTTTTTTTTTATATACACTCACTAGGTTATATTTGCTTTGTATTATATGATTCATTGTTTAGCATTTATAAATTGATACCGGTAACCTGTTAGGATACATGCCCAGTCTTTATTTATCACACTTGAGAAAAACCTAGGTAGCGTTATGTATTTTTACTACACAATAGTCAGGCAACAAGGAAGATAGGTTATGGCACTTGTGACGAATTTAACACTCCCGACGCGTTGTCATAAATTAGGAGGGTTTGTCGTTCTAAGAAAACATCGCTGTAGCAATGAATGACTTTGATAGCGATAGTGATGAGAAACGTCATGTCAGTGTCATCACAATAGGGTACTTTCCTGACAGATCAAATCAGTCATTTTTTATGAATTATCAAAACGCTCGGATAGTATGAAGTTTCTATGAGAAAAAGCATAATGACGTCATTGTGCTCAAACATCAAATAATCTCCTCATTTATAGCTTTTTGGTCTTTTAAAAATCGTATAAAACGTTAAATAGGTGAATTTTAGTTGATTTTTGCAAATTTTCGAAAGCAGATTTCAAGGTTAGCGTGAAGTAATAAATTACTTGTTGATTACAGTACATTATTGACTACAGGCAAGTACCCTATTAGAATGTCATGCGGCCGCGTGATGGCATTATACGTCGTTCAGTAGCGAGAAATATAAGCTTAGCTTGAGTAACAAGTTATATCTCGTGCGGTACAAAAACAGACTGTATTTATTCCATTCGTGACACATAATTATAAAGATATATTTGGCACTATTAGGGCATTTATGTTGAGAAAGTTCGTGATGATGAAATATTAGGTTAGCTGTAATTATGTCCATCCTACAGGAACATATTGGTAGTCGATTAATTATATTACGGGAATTTCTTAACGTAATAGTATTTCTTGTGCAGCCTTACTTTATGACATAACTATAGCTACTTTCATAAAACATAAGTAAATCATTGATAGCTTTAATTGTCCAGTAGTAATTTTATAATACAATACTTACCTTTATGAAAAAAAAAATTTTAAATTACAAACAGCATACAGAACACAAAATTTTATTTAAATCAGTGTTTAGTAAAATCGTGATATTACATTTTTGAATATGAAGTGACATTACTAAAATTGCAGTCAGTACATCCCTAGGTAAGGTGACAGATTATAGATAGGAAACTAAAAGTCAAAAGTAAAAATTATGTATTAGGCAGATGAAGGGTTGAAAATTGTTTGAGTTATGTCATCGTACTTCAAGCGATTTTGTGGGCGTTCATGTGCCATTTTCGTCACAAATTAATTCTCCTATATTAGATAGGTTATCCCCAAGACCTGTTTAGTTAAAATTGTCAAATCAAATTATTTAACAGCCGAACAGTAGGGAGCGAGCACGGCGAATACACCGCCAATCCAAATCTTGTGCATTGTTATATTAAGGTCACATTGATATAAAGTGTCAATAATGTGACTTGTATTGGTATGACCACGACTTACTGTATTTGGAATTGACAATTGTAGATGGTATATGATTATTCAGGCCTGCTAAGTTACCTTTTCCATTCGTATAGACCATTGATATTGCTTCTAGGTCCCTATAGTAAAGAAAAGTTATGTAGTCAAAAGTAAAATTGCTTTTTTTTTGATACGGATATTTCTAGAAAATAAAAGGGAAACCAACAACATGATACTTTATTATTAATAGAATATTTGCTTAGATAATTGCGGTTAAAACATTGAGATTTATTGTTTGAATTCTAGATCTAGACAATTAGGACAAAGTTATGAGACAATCAAAAATTAAATAGCCATTATTTCAAGACATTACTTCAAGAATATAAACATTTTATTAGCTAGTGGCTTCTATGGAACAAATTACATCTTTAGCGCAGACCTGCTTTACAACTAAACTTTATTTTAAGGAACCAACCAGTGGATTTAGGATAGTTTAACCAAACCTCAATAAAATTGAATCAACAATTACACCAAAGTATTTTAGCAGCTGCAAGTTACACAAATGACGGGTAGACTATTGAGAAGGAACTTATTTATAAACGTATTTGTCCAGATCAAATTGCTTAAAAAAATAAACATTCTAGTAGGGTCTTACGACTATGATTCTTTTAAGTGTAGCTTACTTACTAAACACTAAGTTGTGACGCATGTAGTATAGTACCGGATATGACTCATAAAAATCAAGAGAAAAAAAAAATAAAACATTTGTTTCTGTAAGTGGGTCCTCGGGGGCTCTTTTACATGCCTTATCTCTAATTCTTTTCTTTGGCGCCTCGGGTAATTGACCTTCTGGTGAGAATAAGCGCCGGAAGAAACTCACCAGTTTCTCTTTTCGACCAAGAAATATAAAATTAAAAACATAATTAGTATTGGATATTAGTTGCAATACTGAAAGGTTCTAATTGATGGTACTATGATTTGTCCGCAAGGTTTCATTTGGTAGTTGACAGCAGTAGGAAATTTCAATGAGTCCGGGAAGTGGTTCTCGAGTTCAACAGTTAGAGGGTCCGGGGGCCGCCTGAAAAGTTTAAAATTAAATTTGGTAAAAATAGTTAAACAACAAAAAAAAAATAGGGAACGTTACATAGGTAGACTGTGGCACGGGTTAAAACTAGGAAACAGAAAAGAGAAAGTTCTGACACCTTATAGTATGTTATTATGGTTCCTTACTTATAATACTAACAATGATCGCTGTCTCCGAACCAAAAATGATAGTTTATAGCAATAAGCTCTTGCATAACAAGATATTACCCATCACCACTATCTCCCATTATAACAACCATTCTACACATATAGGCAGTATGGACGACCGTTAGCGCATTTGCCCATTGCTCGACTCTCCGTAGATAAATTATAACCAAGTTAAGACCAGATAGGGTGTGTGTTAGGCAGTGGTCATTTTATCCAGTCAATTGGTGGAATAATGCATAGGCATTATTATACTTATAGACTGAATTAGGATTAGCAGACAGGAGAAATAATACTTACAATCATGCTATTCAATAAACCGGGTCCGACATCTGGCTTAGCTTTTTAACCATTTATTTTGTTTAGATTCCATTTACTCATGTTCCGATTATTAAGTCGACATAATATATAATAAGCAACGTTATGAGTATTACTTTTTAAAGAGTCACAAAGAAGTCTGGTAAAGTTGAAAACCTGTAAAGATACAAAATTACACGTTAAACTCAGTAGGAAATATTTTATTATTACGCCACATTTAAACGTGGGTAATAAATATTATAAAACTTACTTAGAATTTCGGTACCATAGAATCCTTTGGCGTTTCCATTATATTATATGTCCAACATTAACTTACTTGTATCACATATACTATTTGCATACTAGAAGTAGTTTACTAAATTATCCCTTCATTGTAAGTTCTCTTAAGATATGTCCTTTGCTTCCTGTGAAAGATTTTAACGATGATTACAAAGTCAGTCTGCTGGTGTAGTTTCATGTACAAATATAGAAGATAGGCATTACACACATACTTACTCTTTTATACGTCATAGTCAATTCATCCACTAATTACTATAATATACCACGAATCCATTGGTAAAAAGTTAGTTATATTCTTCTTGTGGAATATTATGAACATTTTCAAAAGAGCTAACAGACAGCCGACTACTAGAGATGTCAAATGGAACTATGGAATCGCGGCTGAGTAAAGCGACAGAATTAGATATCACACGCAGGTAGCGAACTTTAACACTGGTATTATCCTATCAAATTTGGTCGGATTAATCCATTACCATAGAGAATAAACGTAAAGGTGTTTACACACTTGAACGCATGGAATTTTGCATATTTTATGGCTTTTTATCCAACTTAAGAAAATGAAAATAATTACGATCACGTATTATCGTAAAGGTCTTTTGAATGCAAATCATTTTAGATTTATTACTTTTAGGTAGATTAGAACTATCGAGGTTTAGTTTAGTCTTATACGTAGTTTAATTGTATCAGTTTAGGATAAATTTTAAGTCATTCTACGTTTTCTATGATCTTGTTATTCTTTGAATTGCCAATTAAATATATATATTTCACGTTTTAGATTTTAACATTTATGACAGGTTAAAAACGAATCACAATTACAAAATTATGGCACTAAAAATCCATATTCAGCGTTTTTTTTTATGTCGTTTTATTTTTATCATTACTACTCAGAAAAAATGTTCAAAATCAATGACTGGAATTGACTTTTTTATGAAACCGAAAAACAGTCCCGAGATAAGTATTATCAAAGTTGTCACGATTTGTTGTTTCGTTATAACAAATAATCGTCGGACAATAGAGATTGTCAAGTCGCGTGGTTGAAACGTTTAAATAATTTAAGGATTTTCGGAAATAATCAAAGCATTAGGAATATTTCACATTGTATCCAATATCGGAACAGGAAGTCGGATACAACTCATACATTTTAAGTACCTGGCTAGAATCGTATCGGGGGTCGGAACCAATATCAGGTCGGGGCATGTGAGATCCCTCTAGCCATTGACAAAATATATTTTGATTGTCTGTGAATATTAATAGTTACCATATTTGAAAAAAATTGGGACCCTAAGTGTTGCCATATATTACGGTAAAAATTTATAAGCTGAGATTAAGGGAAAATTAATAACCGACCAAATCGGGTGTCAGACGTGGGCAATAAGTTTAGCATCATGATTGAATTTGACATTCTGCCAGGTTGACCAACTTTGAATTAATAAGAAACTATAAATTGTACTCACAGAGTCCACCATTTGACACCTTATGATTGTATAGAAGAAGTGTTTCTGAACGTACCTAGAGTTTAGCCGGAGTTGCCAATGTAATATAGTTTGAGCTGAATAGGATATTTTGGTAGTAACATTTTCACATGTCAAAATGACAGAACAATTTTAAGAGTTAACAGTTATACTTATGATGAGATTGACGAATTAATCGGAATTTGACATATTTTGAGACGGTTTGTTGGCAAAATTTACTTGCGAAACCATTGAGATAGTAATTAATTAATATGGACTAGATACTATTAGAATAATTTTATAGAACGGTGTTAAGTATTCAAAGTAGTGCAACACAGTCTGTTTGGCTAAATTTAAATGACGCAAGCAACACTGAAAGATAATTGTCATTGTCAGATGTAACCGCTAAAAAAATATTATGTGGTTTGAATCATGTTTGCAAAGAAACATAAAAATTTTATCAGTAAAATTAATGGTGATTATAGTTTTGTGTTAGGAGGGTGTTCAAGTTGAAAAATGAGAACCAGAGTGATGAGTTCATTTTCGTGAATATGAAGTTAGTAATAACAATCCGATCCGACTCGAAAATATAACACCCTAAAGGTTAGTATAATTTTGTCATAATCATACATTCTGATAAATAGACTGTTGAAAATTAGGTAGAAACATCGCGTCCATAGGTTACATTCAATAAAAGATGCGGTCCTATCGAGAATAAATGTTATAATGATTGAAAAGAGATTTGACAATAGTTGTCAATTAATATCAGATCTAGTTGATATAAACATTTTACCATCCAGATAAACGGTTTACAATTAAAATAGTAAATTTACACACTAATTTTGTCGAGGAATCCTTCATGTGTTTAAGGTTCCTCTGCGAAACATTCCGGAATATCAATAAATACAGTACCTATAAATGTTTGTCATTATAACATTTTTATTCTACATATGATGACATCGCATAGAGGTAACTAAAATAAACATCTTTTATACGGACCACTTTTCCCTAAAATCAATATTTACCGAGTTATTAAAATTCAGACCAAGCGAGCCCGAACAAATTTTAAACTAAGAAAATTTTTGAATTTTTTTTTATGTCAGTATAACCCTCTACTATTGTCACTAAATCTTATAAAACATGATAAAATAAGCATGTTTTATTATATAAACTTTTTCCCTTAGATTAGTATTTACTGATATATTGGGGTCAAAAGGTTATTAAATTTATATGGCCCTAGAACTTAGAAAATTTTGAAGGTAAATTTTGATGTCAACATAACCTTACATTTTTGCTAAAGAATCTTATAAAACATGATAAAATAAGCATGTTTTATTATATAAACTTTTCCCCTCAGATTAGTATTTAATGAGATATTGGGGTTCAAACGTTATGAAATTTATATGAATCTAAGACTTAGAAAATTTTTGAGGGTAAATCTTGATGTCTATAAAACCCTACATTTTTGTTGAAGAATCTCATAGAACATGATAAAATAAGCATGTTTTGTTATATAAACTTTCTTTCTCAGGTCAATAATTATGAGAGTAGAGGTGGTTCAAAATTACAAACATCCGAGGACATTTTAATTTTACTTTCTCTTCCTATAATTTAGGCTAGTCTTTTGCTTAGTCACAAATATAGAAGCATACAGGGTATGAGTACAAAGTAGGCTGTTAGAAGTGAATTTTGCCTTCAAGTATGACAGGTGGATTTAAAATAATGTCATCTCGCTCATAGGTCAAACCCACATTTACACCTGTAGGAGCTCCTTTAATGAAGATCAATAGATATGAATAAGAAAGATATATACCATCATGGGATATCTTGATGAAGTTCTTAATTTATTATCGCAGGTAGCAGCTAGCAGCGTTCGAGTATTTATCTCAAACACCCACAACAATGTACGCAATCACATAGATATCTATAGTAGGCTAGACGAATTATCGTTAAAAACTAATACAACTCGCTCCGTTCAGTAACGGATACTAGGGCTATCTTAGGTAACCCGTTAATTTGTAGATGGCGCTGGCGTTGAAATAGATCGCGCGTTTTCAAGTACAACCCAGAAATACCAATTTGAAAATTCAAGTATTATGTTGTTTAATCTCATAAACCATTAAATGGCGGCAACATCAAGATAGATCTCATTATCGTTTGTTTAACTTGGAATTCGTAAATAAGGTTTAAGTAATTTTGTTCTATATCAAATCTCAACTGGCGACTTCATATGAGTGCAAATTAATTTCAGTAGCTCAGGTTAGTACGGAGCCATATTAAAGAAGCCTTAGGAGAATAACTAGTTAGCCAATCGAAGTTAGTACCTAGTGGAGGTATCAACTGGTCTTGTTGGCCTAGGGTAGCTCAGGGCCCTACTTGTTTGTTACTAAAATTATTAATGTAGTTTTAGGGTTCAGTCGTAATGAAGTCCGCTTTGATGTTACCTATTAGAACATTATAGTAGGGAAGTTTCACCCATCATTATCATCATTAATTCTTAAGGGCGCTTCATTTTTCTCTTTCCGTATAAGGGTAGTTAAACAGTTACAAAACGAAAACAAAAATAGGACATTAATCGTTAGCTACTAAGGAAATGGTTGCCTGTATTTATTTTGTTGCATCGGCATTAGTTGAAAGGACATTTTTCCTGGAAGAAAAAAAAAATGATTAGGGTATTTATGATATTATTAACTCAATAACTACCAATGATTATTTTCCATATTTTAGACTGCTAGTCATTTATAAGTTATTCAAATCAAGGTCATGCCTATACTTTTATGATTATTTCATAGTATAATTTTTGGAAGTTTATTATCTTTTGAATTTCGCTGCATTTTATGACCTACATATTTGCTTAATTAATTTGATGCTATGCCATGAAATGGAACAAAGTAAACGGATATGTACTATTTTAAGATAAGTTAAAGAAGAAGTAATCCATGTTAAACCTTGAGGGATTAATAGGGGTTTTAAAAGGGTATTTATTAATTTCCATTTTACAATGTAGACATTATATATTATATATTTATTGGTATACAGGATGACTCTGAATATTGCAAATATAGGGGTTAATAATCATAACTATGGAATTAAAATTAAAGGTTCCAATTTGGAAAAAAGTTTTACTTTTATCATGAGTGGTGGTGGCGTTATAACTCTATCATTATAGTTTTAAAGTCTAGAGAGAGGAACCGGTATTATGTATCTTTTAAGGTATATCATAACATACAAAGGTATGATAGATATATTTTTTTATTTCAGGCTAAGGACAGTCTGTGCTGGAAAAAAAATTTATGAATCATTTTTAATTTTTTTTTTTAGTTTTACTGGTAATACCTTGTTTGGTTGTATGAAATAAAAGTAATAAGGGCCCGATGAAAGATAGATGGTGTGAACTTTATTAATGAGATGGTGAGTAAGGAAGAGTGTGTGGCTAGCTGTTAGAGAATAAAAGGGGGGAGGGGACACCCGGGTTTTGATATGGGATGAATGTCTATGTGATGTATGTTATGTGGTGTATGATAGTGATGAGACAGTGAAGATTGCATTTGGTTAAATGGGTTTCTTCAACCGGACAAGGCTTTGCTGTTTAACTATTATTATAAGTTAAGATTTTATTTATTTAAGAGGAACTATTATTCTACGTTAGAGCCGAAGGCGACCACTGCGCATAATAGTTGGGGCCGGCTGTGACGGAACGTAGCCTCGTCAACATATTAAAAAATAATTTACAGTTCATTCAGAATTTGAAACTTCAGTTGCAATCTTCAGTTACGGGTTTCAGAGCTGGAAAAATTGTAAGGATTACCAGTTCAACCAACCGAACTGAAGCTCCTAAGAAATGCAGAGTAATGGATAAAATCCTAACATTGCTCAAACAATTACGTTAGGCGTTTGGATAAACATTATATTAGGAAAAGATATGGAAGATTTGCAATCTTACCTAGTATAATTATCCATGGACGTTGGTGACGAAAGCACTCAAGGTAGGGTATATTTACAACCATGGCACTTATAAATATAACGTAGGACAGTTGCAGATTATTCCAATACTTAATTAATTTTCTTCGCCACGTGAACGTAAACAAGGAATGATATCGAAACTGACCGAATGTATTTGAAGTGATGTCACAAATACAATCGCGTAAGTTATGGTTTAGGGAAAATTATCGGAATTAAGATAATGTTTTAATTTAGATTAATTATATTATATAGATTAGAAAATTAAGAGAAAATTATTGGTGAGTTTATGAAAGTGATTTGTGATAGCTAAATTAATAATATTATTTGCGGGTTCGAATGGGAAAACTTAGTTAATACAGAACTGATTGTCTATGGCAAAGATAAATAATCGAAAGTACCCGTAGATAAGATTCCTAAGGAATAGACCTTTTGCTCTTAGACATAAGGTTGATTTTGGGCAAACCGTAAAATATTGGCGCCTTTTTATGGACCAATCACAAAGCGTCCCAATGATATGCATATGTGTGCAGTACTTTTGGACAGTTGGATTATCGAAAAATGTTGCCAATTACTGGAGGAGCAAATTGGATTGGAGAATAATTGTATGATTAGATAATAAAATAGGTAGACTATAATTAAGCTTTCTAGTAATTAGAAAAGGACATTAAAAGGATAATTTATTTATGTGTTATTATACGCCAGGGCAACAGGTATTTTAGCATAAATGGGAGATAATCGGGAATTTATGTTTGAATAATTGGGAACACCACTTACGGAACAGGCGGATATATGGACTACCCTCGAAATAAAATTCCTCAAATCAAACAAAGGAATAGGCAGTATGTCTTTAGCCATAAGGGCGATATTCAGCCAAATGAGAAAGTGGCGTGATCTTGCTTCTTCCAATCAGAGGATGTCCCGGAACTATGAATGTGTGAAATTTACCCTGATGAAGAATCGTGCATAATGAGACTGAGATATCGAAGGATGGACATAAGGTTGAAAATCATGTACATACGAAAAACCGGGAGAAACGTCTATAAAACCCGATGTAACCAGTATTTCAGGGTTCAGTCTCGCCTCGGCGACACTGAAACCAACCTCAGCTCTCGCGAGCTGCCATCAATAGTCTACGTCGTCAAACCAGCCCTGGAGGCTGCCAACATTTAGTCGCCGATACTAGATCTCTGCGAAAGCTGTACAGGCCGGTACAGGCTATGTCTAGTGTTAGGAAATAACTGAACCTTTGCGAAAATCTTTCGAGATTATGTTCAGTTATTAGTCAGATTAGGGATCTCTTCAATTATTCTCATCTGCGGCTTGCCGACGGCGGAGCCCTGCCCATTTTCAGCCAGAATTTGGGACTTATTCAGTTATTCTCTTCTGCGGCTTGCCGACGGGGGGGTTATCGCCATTTTTAGCCAGAGTTAGGGACTTCTTCAATTATTCTCATTTGCGGCTTGCCGACGCGGAAGCTATGCCCAAATTAAGTCAGGTTTTAGGCACATTTTAGTCACATCTTAGTCGAGGGTTTATGACCAAATTGGGGAAGGCCTACATCCATTAATTAGTCCAGGCTGGGCCTACGCGGGAGCCATGCCCATTTTTAGTCAGATTTTAGGCAGATTTTAGTCATAGTTTAGTCACATTTCAGTCAACAGGTCCTATGTTCGTTAAGTTAGTCCAGGCCTACCTACAAAAGGGTTATGTTTTAAATAGGAAAGATTTATGTCCATTTTCAGAAGTTCTGTCTTGCATACAAGGAGTTCTAGTCAAAATTTAGGGGAAACCTACGTTTAATTTAGGCCGACAGTCGGGAAGAATCCTGCGATCATAGTTTGAACCATAATATGAAACTTAAATCCACGTTACAGCGGAGGGAATCGTCAATTGTCAACGGCGGGACAGCGGGCACGGGGAGGAAGCCGTCCGCTGCGTGCTCGACGGCGTGCACCTGGTCCTAGATTGAAGATAACAAAGACAAACGAGCAACGGCGCCGCGGAGGGCTGGCTGGCGGTGAACGTGCAGACCACGGCGGCGGCGTGTTCCTGTCCTTGCAGCGGAGGGAATCGTGACTATCGGCGGCCGTGCGGGTCGGCGGCGGGCGCGTCGTCCTGGGGCAAGACCCGGTTCCTGTTCGTAGAGGTTTGAAGACATCGAGGGGTAAGTGTTTTATTTTATCACTGGTAGGGCTATTCGTGTGGGGGTTGCTTTGTTTTGGGAGGTTGTATATGAATCTGAAAGTCATAGGCCTGTTTGGTCCTAGAATTGTCTAAAGTTTACTAAAGTTAGTATCATATTAAATGCATTTTGAGTCAAAGATAGCAACAATTTCGGTTGAGACGTCAAGCGAAATTGTTAGCATATTTTTTTGAACGAGCATAGGCAGGCAAATTTGAAGTGCTTTTTGTAATAATGTACATTTTTGCAAGGGTTTTATTTTAGTTGACTTTTCTTTCTTGTGTGTTACTTGGATATTTTGTTTTGTGCGGAATATTTCGACATTTGCGTTAAACTATAAATTTGGTTTATGAATAATGTGTGATACTTAAATATTTGTGCGAACACACGGATGTGTGTTAATTCGTCATTAAGTGTATGCGATTGGGCGCCTACCCTCAAATTCGTACGGAATACCTCGACCATTGCGTTGAACTATAATTTTGTTTTATGAATTATGAGTTTATGAGTTTCGTACACGTATGAATAGAATTAAGTCGGGTTTTACGTTTTACCTCACGGTATTACATAGTTGTAAGCTTGCGTTTAATTGATGCGTAAACTACTATTTGTTTATGAATAATGAGTTTATAAGTTACATACAGGTACGGTTGGATTTAAGCCAGGTGGTACGTTATCGTATTGTGGTGTGAATGTGCGGTTTCTCATGAATTTTATAAGTGTTCATTTATCTGAACATACATATTTTCTGCTGCGTATTTGCGTGTGCAATCATACCCTCAATCTTTACTATACTGAGTTATGTATGCAACTTACTTCCTAGGAAGTTTTATTTACGAATCTTTAAGAGTACGAATTGGAACATATTCAAAACACCGAGACCTTTTGTTGGTTTCACCGGGATTTATTTATTTTAATTATTATGCATTTATGTGTTGTGAATGTGATGAGACGAATCTATTGTCGGATACTTGCATGTAATATATTGGGTTGGTTTTGTCACTTATTGCATTTCTATGAGTGGATGCTTTTATATTTTATGATGATAAACCCGTGTTCAGGCAATTATTACCCGATGTTTATTCATGTTTACATAAACTTTACACACTCAGTCACACATACTTGCACATTAATTTAGTATAGGGTAAGTTAGCAGCTGATAGTCATAAATTTATTTATTACTTATAGACAACTTCAAGCATTCTTTTGGGAACCGAGTAGGTAGTAAATTGATCTTAAAAGGGGGGAAAATGAGGTCAATTTAATAGGTGGATAGGGGGTGTATAGTTAGCAATAGATATATCATTACTATATGATATTAGGTAAGTGCCGTGGTAATCGGGGGGAGACGGTTTGTCTGCCATATTGCCGTAATGTGACAGGGGGGCGGTCTCTGCCTCCGGGCTGACTGTACTTACGAGATAGGCTAGTAGTTCTGGGGATAGGTTTCAGAATTGTACTCATGCTGACATGAGTCATGCCGGCAAGGTTGCAGTTCCTTAGGGGTTACTGATAGTAGAGGTTATTGTCATTAATATTGATCCGTAGTTTATATAGCTCATCCAAGCATAGTCACGCCGTTTGTGGACCCATGGGTAACTCAGGCTGACGTGAGTGTCTACTGTACTTCCCCCTAATGACCGTGTGACTGTGGGAAACCCTAGTGTGGTTATGTGTTCTTCACCGACGCATGCCATACAAACAAGCTTGCTTGTCCGGCTTTGCCGAGCATTTGGCTGATGGAGGATTGTTGGCCTCTCCTCGGAGAGTTGAGCCCTGCCTAGCGGGAAATCCGAAATGCAGTCATACCCCTGTTGTATACTCGAGCTTAGTTCGCGATTTGTTTGACCCTTTGCTATTAGTGACCCATGGGTATCTTGTAGGGGGAGCTTAGTTCAAGGAATACCGACCAGAGTTGAATTGTAGTATTACCATTTCTTATATCGTCACGCCACATTATTATGCAATCCCGGGGGGGTCAGGGTCCATATCCCCGCAAATGTTAGTGGGAGTCATGCAGGTTACGACCGGTGTCTGTTGAGTATGTGATTTTGAACTCTTTAGCGTGAGTGCTTTGGGAGCTGTATTATAATTGGCTTAGGGAGAGTTTATTCTCAATTACATAACAAGTTTGAACACTTGATACACCACTCTTATTCGTCAATAAGAACCAGCTCTGGGAGGACCCTTGGTAGCTATTCGAGTAGGGATTTAGGTACACTGGTTTAATCCTAGGTTCCCACATACCGACTTTTAAGACATTAAAGTCACACTTAATACATATCACATTATGATTTAGGCTTTATTGACTACTTACTTTTGATTTGTTCTTTATCATATTATGAAATAGGTTTGACTGACTGACGTCTTAGTATAGCTAGGCCAGGACACTTGACCGTTATAGGGTTACTGACATCCTGCCTTTGACAAGACTACTAGACTGAATACTATGACTAGACCCTCTACATACAGTGACTGTACTGGTAGGCTAACAGACCGGTGGATGATTATTTACGACGTTTTTTATCATTCGTAAAGCCCTACCTTACAAAACGTTGGTAGTTTCATGAATTGTGAAGATTGAGCAAATTCCATAAAATAATCCATCTTTCACAATTCTTCTTGCCAGGTATTAGGGCAGAATCAGTCTATAGATAAGCCTGTATCTTAGCTTATGTTGTCCTGCATGTGGGGAGCTGGGACTGACATATGCTATAGATACAGCACCTTAGTTATAACACTACGTTATAACCTCCCTATTTGCTGTCCTCTCAGTAATATTGGCATCTGAGCCGATACAAGAATTTCCCATAAATGTTATATGCCTCCAGGCATTTTTGTGGAGGGGGCTCATCGTCTTTGGCCGGAGCTACTGGTGATAGCGGGGATAGGAGCGTCACCCTTGCCACAACCCTAATACCTTTTTTATACTATAATATCAACGACTATAATCATACAAAAGACTACTTCGATTGACAGACAATTTTGTATAGAATGACTCATGACTGCCTTCCCGCCTCTCTAGAACCTTCTATATAGTCTAGAATATAGAACTCTAACATGATATCATCTCTTATTAACATTACGCCTTTCTTACATAAGATAATAAAAAGTTAACTCATAAATTTTATATCTACCATACTTACATTTCCTTCAATCAAGTCAAATATTCCTGCGGAGTCCCTGTCTTATCGAAAAGAGTTCTGGGTTATCTACATCACAACGAAGGGTCCTACCAATACTAGAACGATCACGCCATGGCCAAAGACAAGTTTAGATTATTAATGTAGGTATAGCACATCAACCATCCAGTAATAAGTATTATAGGAATAGTTCAGTATTAACAGCCTTCAGTACCTACACTAGAGTCAGAGAAAATTACCAGTAGTTTCAGATTCTTTAGATTTTCATTCAGTACTAAATTTCAGTAGTATAGTTTCAGCTACAAAATTCATCGTCATGTAATTTCAGTAGGGCAGATTTTCTAGGGCGAATTTCTAGGGCGGGAAAGAAGATGTAGCTAGAGTAGCGAGAGTAGTATTGAGGTGATAGGATAGGGAGTTATTACAAATGGGGAATAACATCTAAAAAATTTAAAAAATTGAGGCGGAACGAAGCTCACCGGGTCCGCTAGTATATACATAAAACAAAGTGTTGTTAGTTACACCATTTATAACTCGAGAATGGGCGGACCCATTTTTATGATTTTTGATTTTTCTACCCCGAATAACAGAATAATTATTAAAACGTCTAAAAAATTAAAAATTCTGAGGCGGAACGAAGTTTGCCGGGAAAGCTACTAATAAAGTAACTTTTCCCCGCCATTTATATGTACAAAATAACGTATTATTCGCTGTGAGCATAACTTCGGAACGGACGACTAGTTAAAAATTATTAAAAAAGAAATAAAAAGACACCGTAAAATGGGGCTAATTAAGACCCGCGGGGCTATGTGACACTAAGAAAAAAATGCTTTTAAGTCCACATTTGTTTCCATGGAATCTTCGTCCACCAGAGAGAGCCGTCTAACTAATGCGGAGTTGGTTAGTGGTATATTAATAAAGTTTTCATTAGTGTCAGTTATTTTTCCAAAAAGCCTCGCGGGTCTTTAATTACCGTTTTACGGTATTCACTTTTAATAAGTAACTATTTACATATATAGATACAGGAAATCAAAGTACACAGAAAAACTAAAAGGTACGAAACAAATGGCACTGTGGTGTAAAATTTTCCCGCATTAAAAACCAATGAAGAGACAAAAATGTTTATTTCATATAAAGTAACTATTTACTAATATAAATAATAAACCAATTAAAATTTTAACAACGAACTTTCTCTCGTATATTCGCGAAGCAGATACGCCATTCTGCCTCCAATATACACACGGCTCAAACCCTTGCACTTGGGCACACAACCTGATTGCACGGTCATTGACACGAAAACACTTCATTTCGGACATCAAGGGCGTATCTGCACATGTGGCTAGCGCACTTACCACCTTATGTTTGCGACTTGAGGCATTGTATGCAAATGTGCAAAAAGTCAACAACCCAGATACTTGAGTATTTAGAGTTCCTCGGCGAAAGTGCAGTATAGAATACAGTTTTAGCCCTGCGAAAATTAAAACAAAAATATTGCTTTGCTAATCCGTGATATGACAACGTGTTAGTCAATTAGTGCTAGACCGTTATATATAATTACTTGCGTATTTTTTCATGCATCACATGCAAAACAAAAAAACATGGAAATTAATATAACAACCATACACCACCAATCCCCACCAAACATACAAAACTCTTGCGCTCTTGGACTCAAAACTCTTGTTTTATGGCAAAATTCTACTTCCATACAATTTACGCGATATAAGTTCTAATATTAATTTCGGTTCAAATGCGCCTACTTTGAGCGAGTTTTTTACCAAATTACCTATAATCATTTTCAGTTATAATAATCTCGTCATTGTCAGCTTTTCCTGTTTTACTATAGTTATTTTAAAAATCCGAAAGACAATTTGCTTAAATTTTTTTTCTGTGGGTGTTGTCTAGTTACGTAGTACGGAACCCTCTCAAACCGGTGCGATTTATGAACGCATTCGATCCTTTATTTATAACAATTGTCATGTTGTTTGTGGTTGTGACCCGCATTTTTACAAGCGCGATGTTCTTTTGTTTCTTAATGTCACCGCTCAGAGAAAGGTATTATTTAGAGCACTGAAATAGTTCAAAATTGCAAATGTTACCGTTTGAGTTAGGTACAGATGGAAGTTCTAGATCAGTGTTTTTCAAACTATTTCATGGCACGACCCCCTTTGTATGCGAAAATATTTCGCGTCCCCCTATCTTCCGCGATTTCCAACCGGAATTTTATTCCGTTACACTTTTGAGCTTTTTGCTTTTGTTTTTTTTTCTTTTTGCCTAAGTTTCCTTGACCTTCGCGACCCCCTTCTAGCGGCTCTGCAACCCCCCAGGGGGTCACGACCTACACTTTGAAAAACACTGTCTAGATTATCTATTTATCAGGAACTCACCGCTAGTATGATGTCGCAAAAAACAATGCTCGTAATTAGTTTGAATGTGTCATCGCGGATGAGTCTCAAACCTTACGACTTTGATGTATTGTATCTATATATGTCATCTATACATCATTAAAATAACATCACACAAAAATTACTGGGTCGATTTCCATGACATTAAATGTCATCTGTCCACCAAATTATTTGGTGTACAGATATATGATGGTCCTAGTTAATATACCTATATGATACTTTTTACACGTCTAAAGAAAAATAGACATATTTAACGTATTTCACCTCCGGGAACGAAGTCGCAAGCGAGTCAACTAGTTGTTAATATAATTCACTTAAGTCAAACAAAACAAACTTGTGAAAGTTAAGGTTTCAGATACAATTGTACATTTCTCATCCGAATAAGTATTTAAAGACTATCACATTTCCATAATATTCTTTAAGTGTAAACACATTCGAATATAGGTTAAACCGTTGTGAGTTGAAAGCGCAACAAACAAGTATATAAGCAAATATATACAGGGTGTTTGGATTATGAATACATTCCCTTTAAGGGGCTAGAGTACAACTCATACAATACAATACAATCATACTTTATTGCACACCAAAAAAATAAAATACATTTCTCATTTGCAACAAAAAATGTCATATAGTAAGTACTCTGTCCGAAAATTATTGGTTTCTGAGATATTGGCGGATTCAGTTTGCCGAATTTCATTGAAAATAATTGTTTTACAAATTGAATTTCAGTTATTTTGTGATCCTTTTAGCATTTTCCAAAATTTAAGATGTCAAATATTTTATTTCATGACAAATAATTCATGAAATACTCCAAAATTTATGTAAATTAATAAATTTCACATAAAAAATATTCAAAATTTATCACTCCATTGCGATACGGATTAAATTATGAAAATGTAGGACTCCCAGCGTACAAATTAATAAAAAAACAAACTGGATTAAATAGTTTCTAATGAGGCTACAAATTTTACAAAAAGAATTAAAGTCATTAAAATAATTACATGTTATTTTCAAAGACATTCGGCAATTTTTATCTCAGAAACTAATAATTTTCGGCCATGGTACTATATGACTTTTTTTGTTGCGAATGAGTTGTACTATAACCCCTTAAAAGGAATTTATTCAATATCCAAACACCCTGTATATAAGCAGAGAAAGGATAAGGCCAAGGATCAATTTACATATATGATTCAACTGAGTGTACGTTTGTTGATAAACCGAGAAAATGTGTTCCGCAAACTTCAGAAATGCGATATGCAGAAATGGATATTGCAAAAATGAAAAATGATTGATATAGAAATCTGTGCTGCACTTGAAATTCTTATTATATTAGATGCCCGCAAATTCATTCACGGTTGTGAAATAAGATAACGTTCGTCGATTTGTATGGCAACCAAAAGTGTAACCACACACAGTGTAAGTGTGTGTGTGTGTGTGTGTGTGTGTGTGTTTTCGCTTGGTGATTGACGCCAAAAGCACGGTACTCGTATACGGTAGTTTTTCTTAGAACAAAAGGTACATCGGGAGCGCGCATGTGTGCGCGCCGTGTACGGACGCACCACACGCAAGCATTGCCGACTGCGCGAGACTGCCACAGTATGGCGTTCACTCACAAAGACGCGCGTCGTGCGTCAGTGTAAATACGTGTCGCGCGCTCTTAAACGGCCGAAGTCGTACTACTTGGTTGTCTTTATACTTTGCCAAAAGTCTAAGTTAGAGATGGAAAAAATAAATTTTCCATTTCATTTGATGGCATTTGAACAATTAATTATACCATTATTATCAGATTTGAAAATCTGATAATGCTATCGACGGCAACTGAAGTTAACGGCGTGCAAAGTAGATCGCTGCCACTTCTTTTTAGCACGCGAGATACATCACTTTTTCCTTTGACCTCCATATATTTCTGTGATAACGAACGAATGACAATTTCACGATCACAGAGATACGATACGAGTAAATATCTGACCAAATTAGTCAGGATGTTTGACTGCTGTCTGACGGAGCGGAACGTCTGGCTAAGGCACTGGTCAAACCGCCCGCGAGTAAGCGAGCAAAGTTCGGGTTCATTGCGGGCTGACCACAATGACCAGGCAACAGTGTGATCAATCGAACTTTCCAGATCCGCAATGTACGGCAATGCCGCTACTCGCCCAACTTTACTCGCTTACTTACCAGCGGTGGGACCAGCGCTTAAGGCTGCGTTTCCACCAGGAATGTGCGAGGATGCGTATAGCGAGGGATGTGTTTGTCATGAACCAATAGAAACACTTCATTTACCTATCCTCGCTCCGCTGAGCTGTTTCAATTTGTTCATGACAAACACATCCCTCGCTACGCAGCCTCGCACATCCCTGGTGGAAACGCGACCTAAGACTACTGTCAAAGTATTAAGACGAACAAGTGATAAAACTCCGGCCGTATTCGCGATTCTACACAAAATAAATTCCACACAACTGAATTTAATCACATGGTAATACTTCACAGTCGTTATTTCTATACGCAATCTTGTTTCTTCCTAGTAGCGATTTTGCACAATATGAATTCCACACAACTGAATTTAATCACAGCCGTTAAACTTCACGATTCTGTAATTATTATTTTTTTAATTTCATACCTACATAACCGGGAATCGAACCCGGTCGAAATTGGGGCAGAGAAATTCAGTTGTGTGGAATTAATATTGTGCAGAATCGCTACTAGGAAGAAACAAGATTGCGTAGAAATAATGACTGTGAAGAATTACGCATGTGATTAAATTCAGCTGTGTGGAATTTATTTTGTGTAGAATCGCGAATAGGAAGAAACACTAATGACATAAACCTAATATAATCCGTCTGCTCGCTCGTTAGCATGTCATTTATATACGTCAATGAAGAAAAATTACTGCTTTTAATGTAGTACTACCATAAATAAATATAGTAATACGTACCCACGCCGTTAACTATTGTATTGTTAACAGGACGCTCACTTTCTAAAATCTGTATGAGCCCAAAAAGCAATCTCAGTACGATTGACGAAACGAAAACAGACAAATCCGCATGCGAATCAAGTCAACTATATTAGGGTTATTCTTCAGAAATATGTCTGCGACTCATTCATCTGTCTCCATACATTTAGTATGAAAAAGGGCCAGATGAATGAGGTGACCGCAGACATATTTCTGAAGAATAGCCCAGTAAACACGCTCGCACCTCAGAGTCAATTGGTCGAATGTGTAGTTTGATATATAGGACATCCGACCTTATGCTACACAGCACATAGTTATATAACCAGTCCGAGTTCGTTGACATACAAACAGACACCAAGTTCACATTTACATACATAATACATTTACATACTTATCCAGTGTTATAGTGACCCGGTTTGAAATTAGCGTTTTAGTGAAATCACCTTTGAGAAAGAAAGTTAAATTTCACTTTTCAATAAGCCTAACTAATTCGTAACTGGTTAGAAAAGGACATCTCCAACGATGTTTTGCCGAAGTATAGGTAGCTAAACATAGTTAGCTAAACATAGTATCGGTTGGGAAGAATGACAGAATTATTTTAGAAATTCCAACACCGATGTAGCTTACAAAACATTACAATACAAATATACTTTATTACACACCAGAAAAACACATTAATGGGGTAGTGGACTAAAAAAAATCTGTTTAGTCCGTCAGTTAGATTATTAAAAAATATTGTACACGTATTTTTTCTTTTGTTTGACAAACAAAAAATGACGAGGATAGACTGCTTAGAAGTTTCGAGTGACGTCACTCCTAGGTAGGTACAATTTTCACCTAGGAGTGACGTCACAAGCCCCCACCAGAAGTTTGATGATCTATAACTTTGTCGATTTTTAATATTTTGATAAACCACAAAATACGTGTCCCATATTTTTCCATAATCTAACTGACGAACTAAATAGAATTATACAGTTTTAACCCAGTCGTCATCCCTATTTAAAAAGATAGGTAGAGCGTAGAGGCGGTTTATCGCTAAAAAGCGATCTCTTCCAGATAACTTTTGGGAAGCGGGTTTGGCACTAACATGTAGGCGTATGATGCTACGCTTTTTCACGCGCTCACGCGATAAATAAATCATAAAGCATCCGTCACGTTCGGACAAATTTGTGTGTGAGAGTGAGGGATGCTTTATCATTTATTTATCGTGCGACAAAGAGAAGCAGCATAGGCCTACAGAAAAGTAGGTGGTGCGAAAGGTATTAAAAAGCGAGAGAAATAATCGCAACACCGCAGGGGCAAACATAAACAATTAAACATACACAAATATAAACCTGCACATACATACAGAAATACAAATAAATAAATAGGGTGAAAATATTAACCGCAAAACATTCACGTCAGTCAGTAGTTTACGGAGACCATGCAAACATCATCCAGCACATTAAAGAAACCTAATATTATAATTATGCGAATGTAATACGACCGGACGGAGCTCACCCGCATTCAACCGTCTCTCTCTCTCTATCGCATAACGCATGATAGCGCGTGCTCTTTCTGGTCGCTGGCTATTACCACCCATGGTTGGCGAAATTTAATAATAATAGCCGCGCAACAGATACGCGGAGTGAGTCAGTCTTGCCAGAAGGGGGTGAAAAGGGGGAAGTTTGTATGGGGATAATTTCTCAAGAAAGGGATATAAATCTACGCAGACAAAGTAGCTGGCAAAAGCTAGTAGGTACTCAATATTCGGTAATTTGTTAACAACATAAGTATCAATCAAATGATAACGAAACGATATACCTACATCCTACATACTATAATTGTCAAGTACAGATAGTAGCGTGAGTTTGGGAAAACCACTTATAATTTGATTTTGTTCCTTTTGCTATTTATACTATTTTTCCTGTTCCGGTGACATAAAGTCGTATGTGACACAGGGTACCATAATAATAGCTTCCTCAGGTATCATTTAATGCATTGTTTTGTAACTATTGTATTGTTTGCCAATCTCATGAGGTTTTTAACCATCAATTAATAATATACAAAAACTCTTCACACGTAAAATGAACTTTACCTATTTCGATAGAGCAACTAAACTAACCGTTCACATAGAACTCACAATTCATAATTCATTTATTGCTTTTTCATGTTGTACAAGGGTCTTAGATAAAAATAATGTCCAAAACATGAACCCTGGTAGGGCACAGCAAAAACACTTAAACACTAAAAACTAACACGCTAAACACGCTAAAACAATTTCGGTAATTTATAAAACATTCGCTGGTAGTAAATATTAAACATGTAAAACTAAAATAATTAGGAAACTGCATTCAATTTTGTGCAATATACATAATTTAAATCTAAATCTGAGTTCAAAAGTGTATATCCACTGGTATTTCTACTACATGTTTACATTTTCCGTATAATTTCCAATTAGGTACCTACATTAAAATCAGGAAGTCACAGCGTAGGTCGGCCCTCCCACAAGATAGTCTGACGACCTGGTAGAGGTCGCCGGACGAATTTGGGGGAGACCTATGTTCAGCAGTGGACGTATCAAGGTTGAAATAATGATGATGATAACGTCAAAATACTCGTATCCCTTTGTCTACACTTTCCATCAGGTGAAACCAAGGTCCAACGCAAGCTCATTATAGCCATAAAAATCGCTTCAAAATTACCGCCGACGACCTATGTCCTTGCGATGGAATCACCTCGCAAACAATCGACTACATTCTCATAACACTGCCCCAAATTCACCAACCCAAGACTCAACCATAAAATCATCTGTCATAACGATCCATATAATCTGCAGGACATAATACCTACTAAAAGAATCAACAACCACCTCATTCTGTACTGCACTGGCCACTATCATTGTCAATAGTCTGCACAATTTGAAAAGGAACATAATTCAACCGATTTTTCATTTTCGATATTCCATTACATAGAATGACCCCATTACAGTCCATTACCTATATAAAGTCGCGCATATTTGCGGATTCAGCCGCCCATATCCCTCGCGGGGACTGAAACCCGACATTTCAGTCATGTAAAAAAAGAAAAGCCGAAAAAGAATCTGAAGTGGTTCAGGGTGTTCATTGTCTCTCAATACCTTAGGGCCGACACAGCCGGACTGCAATCTACCTGCCACTTGTATACAAACTGAGCAGTCGGCGTGCAGCCGGGATGCAGTTCCCATACAAACCGCAGCTCACATGCAGTCCGTTTGTATAAGCCCTTAATCACGGAACTGTTTTAAATGTAGGTTTATTAGAATTATATTGAGGAACTTGAGGAAAGTGGCCTATTGAAAAGGAAACAGACAAGATTGTGTTGTATAATCTATGTATTATCACAATACCAGTCGGTTTTATCGCCCTGATATCATAAACATGTGCGATTCACCGGTAAAGTGTTTGTAATAGGTGCAACTCCATTAAAATCATGTACGTATAAGTTATTATTATTTGGTATTGATCTTCTACTTCTTTTTATTCGTGTACTCTTGGTAAAGTAGTCGTGGCCATGGGGTTGTAGTTGTAGCACGGCCTTTTACCCGACTGCGGCGAAGCGCAAAAGGAGGGCCGTTTCTATGTCCGCTCGATGACACACTCGATTTTGATAAATTATACATCATTAGATTTATCCTGATGGCGCGAGTGTCACTGGGTATTGAATTCTGACTCCTGTACGTAGTGATATTACTTATTCTGTGCCATTGTTAAAAAAACTGAATACTTAATAACACGTTTCGGGGAGATAATTTGACGAAACATTAAGGTAAAGTGCGCTCGACACCCTAATGCTGCGCTACTCAATAGGTACCCACGCTAATGCTAATAGTTGCCACCTTCTCTCTCTTCTTCCTCACCTCTATTAATACTGGGGTAGTGTCAAGCACTCGAACACCTTATATCAACTAGGGCAAACAATCTCAGGCGATGCGAAGGGTTCTTGTGAAATTATGTTTCTTAGCTCGGTTTTCTTAGTGATTTTCGTAGTAAATTCGTAGCAAATCTGACGTACTTTTTGAAGTGCTCTGCTTCATTAGTACCTTACTTCTACGAGTATTATTATATAAAATGTGTCACTATGAAGTCTATGGACGCTTTGCTACTTGGTTTAATCAAAAACTTTCCGTTGAAATACATTTCGATGATTAGATTCTTCAACATGATGTCTCTAATCCTAAACGTTTAAACGAAAAATTAATTTGTTAGTTTTGCAAAGAATCCTATTATCTAACGTTATTTTAGAATATAATTCAATCTCGTGCCTAATTAATACAATGTAGATTTTAATTTTAGAATTTAAACGAATTTGTTGGAGGAAACTTTTAAAATGAAAGGTTGAATCAATGTTATGAGTAGGTATATAAAATAGTTGGTTTATTTCCAACGAAAGGAAAACACTTAGAAAGATAACAAAGGCGTAGTCATTGTTTAGTCATCATCCATTAGCCTAAAAGGAGAATCAAAATATATCATTAATGAAAAATAACAAAACACTTTTTGTCACCTTGGCCGCTCTAGAAACTTAACCGTGATTCAAAACTGTGCTAATGATATTTATTTCGTATCTAAAATCGCTCCAGCATGTATCCTACTCCCCAGAACCCATATGTCGGATGTTCCATACAGTCGACCAATGCATCCGACATATCGGGTTTGCGGTGCAGTATTGATACAGGCTCGTATTAGCGGTTGGCCTACTATTATCGGAGTATATAAAAGATCCGTCTCAATGTGCAGGTTCAGTTCGTCTCGGCGCTTAACGAAGTTCGCGCGTTGAACTTTGGGACCGGTTATGGGGCATCCAGTCGCATTAGTCATCGCGGCGGCACTCGCCGCGCTCGCCCACGCTGCACCCCCGGGGAAGCCCTCCCTCGGCTGGGGCGAGAGGACCTTCGCAATCGTCGAAGTCAACCAAGCGGCCACGGCCTACAACCAACTCGTAAAGCGAAAAGATGCTGCCGATGTCTCAGTCACCTGGAACGTCTGGTCCGGAGATGCGGCAGATAAGGCTCGAGTTCTTCTCAACGGGAAGGAGTTCTGGTCAGGCCCGGCACAATCATCAGCTTCAGCGGAATTCAAAGTCAAGAAGGGAGGCCGATACCAAATGGTTGTCGAGCTATGCAATAAGGACGGATGCAGCTCCAGTGATCCCACGGAAATCGTCGTCGCTGATACCGATGGCAGCCACTTGCCGCCACTAGATTACAGCATGGGGGAGAAGAACAAGCCTTTCAAGCAGACTTCTGGAAAGGTAGTTGGCGCGTACTTCGTTGAATGGGGAGTATATCCTAGGAAGTTCCCCGTGGATAGAATACCGGTGCCAAATTTGAGCCATCTCTTATATGGTTTCATCCCGATCTGCGGTGGTGATGGTATCAATGACAGTTTGAAGGAGATCGAGGGTAGCTTCCAGGCACTGCAGCGTTCTTGCAGTGGCCGAGAAGATTTTAAGGTATCTATCCACGATCCTTGGGCTGCGTTACAGAAGCCCCAAAAGGGATTATCGTCCTGGAACGAGCCTTACAAGGGCAACTTCGGCCAACTTATGTCACTTAAACAAGCCCGCCCGGACTTGAAGATCCTGCCTTCCGTTGGTGGCTGGACTTTGGCTGATCCTTTCTTCTTCTTCGACGACAAAGTCAAGCGCGACCGCTTCGTTGCTTCAGTGAAGGACTTCCTCCAAACCTGGAAGTTCTTTGATGGCGTGGATATCGATTGGGAGTTTCCTGGAGGCAAGGGAGCCAATCCTCATTTGGGAGGACCTAAGGACGGCGAAGTCTACGTTGCTCTCATGAAGGAACTGCGCTCTATGCTGAACGAACTATCTGCAGAGACTGGTAAGAAGTACGAGCTGACCTCGGCTATTAGTGCTGGATGGGACAAGATTCAAGTAGTAAACTACAAGGAGGCTCAAAAGTACATGGACCATATCTTCCTCATGAGTTACGACTTCAAGGGTGCTTGGTCCAACGACACGCTCGGACACCAGACCCCTCTGCACGCCCCAGCGTGGAGACCGAAGGAGACCTACACCACCGACTTTGGAACGCAGATGCTGCTAGCTCAAGGCGTGAACCCAAAGAAGATCATCGTCGGCGTCGCGATGTACGGGCGAGGATGGACAGGCGTCCACGGATACGAGGATCCTAAGAATCCCTTCACTGGGAATGCAACAGGACCAGTCAAAGGCTCATGGCAAGACGGCGTAGTGGACTACAGAGATATCGCCAACGAAATAGCGCAGGGAAAGTGGCAGTACACATACGACAACGTCGCGGAAGCGCCATACGTGTTTAGAAAAGAAACCGGCGACCTTATCACATACGACGACGCGAGGTCGGTCATTGCCAAAGGTAAATATGTAAGAGCCAACAAACTCGGCGGACTCTTCGCTTGGGAAATAGATGCCGACAACGGTGACCTCTTAAACGCTATGAACATGGGTCTAGGGAATAGTGCGTATTAAAGTTGGACCTGTGGTTATGATGGTCGGCGCAAGCATCCGTCCCTTTATTTCAAGTAAGTGCGAAAGAGACAGATGCTTTGTCTACTGCGATAGACGCGACTGTTGTACGCCTTCTGAACTGTATGTGATCGTAATTCTAATTAACTTAAGTCTAGTGTAATATCGAATGTAATTTAAAATGTTTCGCGACTGCTAAATGAAACATAAATGCTAAAAGGTTTCTGCATTTTTAATTAATTTCCTCTTAAGTATCTCGACAAAGTGAGCAGAGAACTAATTAGTTTGATAATGAAAAAAAGCTGAGAACGGTTTTGAAAATATTTCGTTCATGCACAGCAACAATTTTTATAAACTTTTCTATGTTTCGCTTCTAAAAGAAGTTTGAGTTACTTTTACTATGTAAACAAACCCTTTATACAGAGTTAATCGACTATTTGACGACTTTTTTCTGCGATATGTAATATAAAGATAATATGTAAAATTGATTCATAGTAAGTAAAATAGAAGGATATAATTAAAATCTAAAATGAAAGATAATAGAAGAAATATTAGTGCAAAAATTACTTCAATATCACAAAAACTCACCGAGATACAACAATGTTAAAATCACATTTTTAGACTTCCCCAAAAACGCTTCCTACTAAAGCATACTATAGTTGTGACGTTATACGGTTATAAGATCAAAGTTACACTTTAGGTATCACACTCAAAACTTTAAAATATTTTATGCCACTTGGCCATAAAGTGACTTTTTCCGCTCGCTGCGCGTACGGAAAAAGCCGCTTTCTAGCCAAGTGTAGACAAAAAATTATGTACACAACACGGGAGGTAATAAAGAAAGCCCTCGATCGTAGTTGTGTAATGTACTATATCTTTATATATTTTTTACATATTTCAGCTACAATCCAGTACCCAATTTTAGTATATAAAACAAGCGAGTAACATAGAATGAAGTTTTATTCTTCAAATTTAGAACGCACAATAGGCGCACAATATGCCGCCGAGTTATAGAAAACTAGCCCGTGCAATTTACTTAAAAACGTAGGTGTCAAGCCGGGGTTGAAATGAACCACAGTCTTATCTTGGTGATACGTCAAATTTAACTGGCAAGATTTGATTACAGACAGGCACCGGGAGAGGTGAAAATAATACGAGTAATAAAAGCTTGTAAAAAGTCGCCTTTTAGTTAAAAATGTGTTTAGCTTAAAATCGTATGCCACATGTTTATAACGACGCTTTTTATTTAACTCTTCACAGATGTAGCCTATTGGGGTCATCCTCATTTTTGTGCACATAGTGGATGTCACTACAGTAAGCGTTACTCTTTCTAATTGATAAAAAAAATATTAAGATTAATACTATTACTACTATATGATAAAAAGAATTCATGATATTATGAGGGTTGGGTCGAACGTTTAGAAAGAGCAATTAAAGCCACGGTAATGACTTTGTGCACAAAAATGAGAATGACCCATTTATTGCTACCTTCTTGACAACCAGTGGAATGGTACCTTTTGTCGGCAAACAACGACAGATAGTGACGGTTAATTACTCACTATTTTGCCACCGACTGTACAACGGAACTTAAAAAACAAACAGAGGTTTAAACCTTTTTACGCGATGTTTCGCAAAGTAAACATGTTGGCTTGTTACATACGAAAAAAGCATGAATCAACAAATCTTAAACTACGATTTTAATACTTATTTACAGGGAATACAGTTGAAATTAGAAGGGGGTTTTTATGTCACTTATTAGGTTTTGGGGATTGAGTATATATAGTAGGTATGTTAGTATGATTGGAATAGAGCCCGCATGGTGATGTGTACACTGTTATCATACATACCCATAGATTATATTAACAGCTGTATTTAAAGTATTAGTTACAAAATACGAAACTGGGTTAACTAATTGTAAAAGCATCAATACTGCCGTCCGATATCTAAAACTAGACTAACCTCTATACAACTCCATAGAGGTTAGTCTAGTTTTAGTCATAGGACGGCAGAATACGAGTAGGTACAATTCCATTAATCATACCTATTTATCGCGTTTCTTGAGTGAAAAATCAGTCCATAGCTAGTTGCTTCCTCGTCGGCGGTGTCACTTGTGTAAGAGCCACTGGCGATTCGCAAGCGAGTTGTGAGCGTGTTTTCATACAGATTTCGATAATTTTTGTATGAAAACACGTTCGCAACTCGCTCGCAAATCGCCGGCGTGATAAGACCCTAAGCAACAGCCGGTCAACGAAGACATTTAGACAGAGTGATCGAGCAAAGAGCAGGGGCGAGATGCGGATGGAGTGAGTTCAAGTGTCATATCGATACCTTTAGACTTAAAGGGCGTAAACGCCATTAGAACCTGCGGCGTTTAACCCCTTTGAGTCTAAAGGTATCGATATATTGCCGTGCTTGGTAATTCGGTACTTAGATCATGACAGTGCATTAGCCAAAAATGGGTTGTTCTTCAAAAATATCCCGAGGCGGTTCTAGCCCATGCAGCGCCCGTGTGCAATCAATACTATCATATGTTATGATATATTCTCGAAATAAAATATGGTCCGTACGCAACGTATCACTCCTGGCTCCCTCTAAAAGGCGAAAGGAGCCACTCGGGCGCAGGGTCTTTGGTCAGCGAACACTGCGAGCGACGCTTGCGCTTCGCGAGCAGCGCTCGATCACAGTATAATAGCAGTAATGTAAAATATCATTCTTCTGCCCACACATTGGCAAATACTTAGAAAATCCCGACTCATAAGAATAACATTTTTAGTTACTGTGTAGAACCTGCAAACTTTTAGGATGTCACTAACTGTCGGTGTGTAACGCCATCTACCGGTCATCGAAGAAGAGGAGGAGTTACAAAAACCTGCCGCGAAGGGCGCGGCGACAGCCTCTTCACTGTACGTCCCACGAGCGCGGGGCACATACGCCATTTCTTTCGCAATTAGCACATTTTGTATAAATCGCTTCAAATTACAAGTTTCATCCCGTTTGAATATTGAAATTATTATAAACAAACCAAGTTTTGTGAAATCCAAAAATAAGAAGAAGTCATAACTGCTACCGCCTGCTGTTCCTGAAATTATCACGCTAACCCGCAAACACTAACAATGATGTTCTTGTGAGGAGGAGGAGTCATGGGAATGAATAAGGAATGACGTATTCCAAGAATAATTTCTATGTACCGTAAACTCAGGTTTTTTATGGTCAGTGCACATAACTATGGTCCAAACTATTATGCACTCTCGTGTCGTTGCATGCAGACAGTTGCACACCATTTTTAGCCATAGTTATATGATGCATATTGCCAAAGTATAAATACGTACTTCCGCCAACTTCGGCCGTTTAGGAGCGCTCGAGACGTATACACAGACGCGAAATAGCACGTCTGTGTGAGTGCGATCCATACTGAGGCATCCTTACGCATTTTTAAAACTTTGCTTGTAGTGCGTTCGTACGCGGCGCGCACACATTCAAGCGCGCGATGTAATTTTTGTAGGAAGAAAAAATACTGCTATTATTGCTCATGATACATACGACTATACGACTAAAGCCAAAGTGTCGCGGCATGAACACAAGAGGGTTCTCCAACATTAGGACCATAGCATTGAACCATTGAAACCCGAATTTACGGTACCTTTTTAGGGTTCCGTACCCAAACAAAAATCGATTTGTATAGAAAAATCGCGGGGTGGCGCACACTGGCGCGTCAATCGCGGCGACTCGCAATCGCAACTACTATGCGCAGCTACACGGAAAAAAATCGCGGCGACGGGCGATTTCAGTGTGTTCTTTGCCTTATCGTTTGAACCGTAATAGGTAGACACTTGAATTTTTGACAGCTATAACAACAAATAACAAAATAAAAGGGGGTCCCCATACAAGAAATGTGTTTTTTTCGTTATCTTTTCCTAATTTAATAATGGTAATAGATGCTTTATAATGTTCACAGCTCATACAGCACAGCACATATTTGCATTGCCGCTGTAACAACAAATACTACAAACGAAATAACCTAACCTAAATTTAAAATTTAAAAAACCCCCGACCAAACATAACAAACGACCTGATGACCTTGAAGACCTGAACCGATTTCCACCAAACATAGCTAAGAACACTCTCGACTGATATACCTTTCAAACAAAAAAAACCGCATTAAAATCGGATCATCCGTTTGGGAGCTACGATGCCACAAGGACATTTACACATTTACACACACAGACACGTCAAACTTATAACACCCCGTCGTTTTTGCGTCGGGGGTTAATAAAATAAAAAGGGGTCCCCACATAAAGAAACGTGTTTTTAGGCGTCTTTTTCTCTAAGGTAGTACGGAACCCTTCGTGTGCGTATTCAACTCGCACTTGCCCGGTTTTTTAACTGCAGCTAATGCCATTTGTTTCGTTTCGACGCATTAAACGCATAAAACATTTTTATACTTACCTATTAAATTCGCATTATAAAAAGCACCAAAATAAATTTTCCGAACAGCAAAGAAAACTGGTTTAAAGCGGTCACTGAACCAGAGATTCAATTAACCTGATTGTAAGGGCATTGATTTTTATTACAATCAGCCTTTGAGCGCCTGCCGTAATAAAATAGCAAGTTTGTGATTAATTGGTGTTGCGGAAAAATTAAATAAGGCACTTTGTTTGAGTTTTGTGTATCGTTAATTCAATAGGGACTATTTGTGTAATCGTAATAAAAATTGTTTTGTTTCTGCATTAAAAGTATAAAAAGAATCAAAATATTTCCTGTAAATGTACTCGTATTGGCTCAAACATATTGTGAGTTTAATTATTCATAAATGAGGCTAATAGCAGTAAGATAAATTTGTTTATACCACACCTGGCCATAAAGTGGCTTTTTCCGCACGGAAAAAGCCGCTTTCTGGCCAAGTGTAGACATAAAATGATGCTACACAACACGGGAGGTAATAAAGAAAGCCCTCGATCGCATATTGACGCCCCTCGCTTGCAGCTCGGGCCGCAAACATGTGCGATCTCGGCCTTTCTTTGTATTACCACCCTAGTTGTGTAATGTACTATTTCTGTCCTCCGGCCGGAAAGCGTCAAGATTTTTAGTGTTCCGTACTTACCTCAAAAGGAAAAAACGGAACCCTTAAAGGATCACTTTGTTGTCCGTCTCTCAAGACTCTTTATATTGGGAACGCGTGAAGGCATCAAGTCGAAAATAACCATATGTTCAGGGGCCTGTTTCACGAAGCTACAAGTTACAAATTACAAGCGGAAGTCTCTTTTCAATACCTTTTGATAGAAAGAGACTTCCGCTTGTAATTTGTAACTTGTAGCTTCGTGAAACGGGCCCCAGGTCTACGGTCCCTTGAAGCTGTGAAAAAATCAAACTTCTAAGTTAGGGGTCATCCATAAAGTAGGTACGTCACACGATAAGGGGGAGGGAGGGGGTCGACAAAGTGTGACATTGTGTGACAAGGGGTGGGAGGGTCCTAAGTTTCGTGACGTCACACTTCAAAATCTAGTACATCTAAGTGTTAAAATTCCAAATTTGGGCATAAGGTTTAAAATGTTTTGTAGGCGAGTTCACACTCGCTTTACTAATGTCATGCGCGTTGATTTTGATTATATTAAAACATAATTTAAATGGAAATAAAGCTAATTTCGGAACGGCTTTTTTAATTTAATAATTTCTAGATGTAAAAATGCAAAATATGTGATGTCACGCTAGGTAGGGGGGTCTTACAAATGTGACAAGGACGAGGGAGGGGTCTAAAATCATAAAATTAGTGTGACGTACTTTATGGATGACCCCTTAACGTGAAAAAAAGATACGGCCGTTTATACCGCAAAAAACCTAATTTCGACACTCAAACTCAAACTCAAACTTCCGGGTTCCGTTAACCTAGAACTTTGAAATTTGGCAAGTAATACCGTCTTATACTAAGTATAGGGAAAAATCTGAAAACTATAGGTAGGTACATTTTTAATTAACACATAAAAAATAGACTTTACTAAGGGAATCAAAATTTATAGGGTACTTTAGTATATTATGAACATACTAATTTAAACGGAACCCTCATCAACCCCAGTTATCCGGGTTTCTTAGACATTTCTTACGTTACTGGCCTAGGCCAGTATGTACCTAATATAAAAGCGAAAGACTTTATGGACAGGTGTGAGATTTATAATAGTACATTACACAACTAGGGTGGTAATATAAATAAAGGCCGAGATCGCAGAAGTTTGCGGCCCGAGCTGCAAGCGAGGAACGTAAATATGCGATCGAGGGCTTTCTTCATTATCTCCCGTGTACATCATTTTATGTCTACACTTGGCCAGAAAGCGGCTTTTTTCCGTACGCGCAGCGTGCGGAAAAAGCCCCTTTATGGCCAGGTGTGGCATAAATAATATTATTACTCGTGTCAAAACTCCTTGCAATTCTATGAAGTGCAAATAAACCATCAATTATTCTTATTCTTCAAGGATAAGGTAAATTGAGATCTGTTTATCTAGTTATTCATCTGCAACCAAGCTTATACCTATGTATTGCTCAGGGATCCGTGGCCAATAAAGAAATCATTTTCTAGAACTTCTGAATCTGTAAAGCCCATATTGTTTACCATAATTTTTAAATGTCATAATGTATCGTCTTCATAGGTACTTAATTACCGAAATTCGAAAGTCCTTTTCTGTTGAAATCATTAATTTTGCAACACAACCTCCCAACCGCACACATAACCACCTATTTATTGGTGGTGGTATGATGGAGTTTTAGAATAACCTGAAAATCTTACGATTTTTGAAAAAATAATTCTTTATGACTTTTGATAATTTAACTAAACATAGGTACTAAACTAATGCCAAGGTCGTACTGGGCTCCCCACAAGCCTGGGGCCAAACAATAACAACCATAAACCAGGAGCTTGCGGCAAGCCCCGCAAGCCAGGTCCGTGGGGGGGGCCGCGCAGGCTGGGGCCCGTATGGCAAAGTCACTTCGACTACGAGTATGTCCCTAGTCCCCATTAGACACTCGCCGACGATGTTTCGGCACATAATCAATGTTAAAAGCAAAACTCTTTTATGCCACACCTGGCCATAAAGTGGCTTTTTCCGCACGCTGCGCGCACGGAAAAAGCTGCTTTCTGGCCAAGTGTAGACATAAAATTATGTACACAACACGGGAGGTAATAAAGAAAGCCCTCGATCGCATATTTACGACCCTCGCTTTCAGCCCGGGCCGCAAACATCTGCGATCTCGAGCTTTCTTTGTAATACCACCCTAGTTGTGTAATGTAGTATTTCTCAAACATGCAATGAAATATTAACATTACGTGCCTAATAGGCCGCAAAGTAGTAGCTAAATGTGACAGCCTATGTTAAAAAGATTAAATATGTTAGGAAAAAGTGTGACATGGGGAAGGGGGGGCCTCTAAAAGTCTGAAAAATCATGTGACCTACTTTGTGGATGATGAGGCCTTTATAAGGCACGTAATGTCAACATTTCATTGCATGTTTGAGAAAAATAATGATGTATCAGTTCAATTCATTTATTTTGCAAAGGTCACCTTTGCACGTCTGATGCTACCAGAGCTTCGAAAAGTGTGACGTCTGATGAGAAGAAACGCTGCAGGACTCACCCATCTCCTCTTTTTAGGGTTCCGTACCCAAAGGGTGCCAACAGACCCCTATTACTAAGCCTTCGCTATCCGTCCATATGTCCGTCTGTCCCAGGGCTCTAGTTTTTGAACCATAATAGTTAGAGACTTGAAATTTTCACGGAATTTGTATTGTTATTGCCGCTATAACAACAAAATAAAATGAGAAAAAGAAAATGGGTCTCCATACAAGAAACGTGTTTGTGTCGGTCAGCCACAGGACTATATCTTTTGATTCGTTATAGATAGAGACTTAAAACATTCATGAAATGTGTATGTCGCTGTCGCTAAAAGATTAAATAATAAAAAGAAGATGAAATCAAGAAATTCAGGTCCCCATACAAGAAACTTATTTTTTAATTTAACCCATTAGGTAAGCATAACAAAAGGATATGTAAGGTAGAAAGAGAGATATACATCATGATTTCGCATCCGTGCATGGATTGGTCAAGCACAGAGCCACCGAGACAATGAACTAATTACTAAAACTCATATAACAATGACGGCCAAACTAATAACTACATTAAAACGATCCTCATTGCTGACTCAATTTAGAATCCATTAAGTAATTTGTTGCTAAGGAACCCTCAAGAGCAAACAAGTTTTGTAAACATTGATTTTATCTATTTGCTGTATAAATAACATAATGGCAACGCGTCTGACCAGTGTCCGGTCGTCTAGCGACGAGTTTAGGTCTCAGTTAAGATATATTTTAAAATGAAGGGCGTTTTCATTTGTTTGTTGTTTGTGGGGCTGTCGATGGCCAAGCCTACGGGAGACGAAGAAACGAGAGGGTGCAGATATATAATGGGAAGATGTAAGTTTTGGATACGTTATTTTTAATAGACTTCACAATGGCAATACAGCCAGATTTCTGGGCACCCGCCCGGGAGAGACATGGGGGAGTTATTCTATAGCAGTGATTCCTAACCTTTATGGCCACATTACCCACAGGCCCCCTCTAGATTTGTATCACTACGCCTCCAAAAATATGTAATACAGACAAGTATATGAAAGTACTCAAAGAAAAACGACTTAATATGAGTATTACCCCTGAGAAAACTTAATTTTACCCCTAAAGGGGTAATTACCCCCAGGTTCGGAACCACTGTTCTATAGGGTCTATTTAGGGTTTACTTTTACTTTGGATGTTATTATAGTATTTTTTCTACTCCTGTACTGTTATCTGTCTTTTACTTTGTCACGAACACTAATATAAGAACATACATAGTATGAGTTCAGAGAAGTCTATACTCTATTCCCCATAACAGCACTAGTGTCGTTATAGTCACTTTGCGTTATTGCTAGCATCCACAGACTTCTAAATCTAGGTTAAACTTAGGTCAAGGATTAAGCGCTCAATTCTAACTTCACGATAAAAATTCACAACTACCAACTTAACAAACAATTAAATTCCTACGATTCATAAGAAAAACAAAGCTTTCCGAATTAAATTAATTGATGCCAACATAAAAATAAAAGTATTTTAATTATCGTCACATCGTGTCACCAGCCATATCAAAAAAAGTTTACCATAGACACAACTGTCATGCCGGCTGTACACACTCGGAGAGACCGGACGAGACACGCGTGACGTCCATGTATTTTATATTTTAACCTAGTCGTAGAAAAAGTATTGTATGCAACGTTGTATAATTAAGTCAAAAATGCTCATTGCGTATCTATTTGCGATACTCGCCGCATTCGCGGCGAAAAAAAAAAACCGTAAAATACTATTATGCAACAGTTGTATAAGAAGGTTAAAAAAATGCGAATTGCGTGAGTTGCGATACGAGCCGCGAATGCGGCGAGTATCGCAAATAGAGACGCAATGAGCGTTTTTTGACTTAATTATACAACGTTGCATACAATACTTTTTCTATGACTAGGTTTTTTAAAATATAAAATACAAACAAGGCATAACCTGCAAACAAGGCAAATATGACGTATGACTGACAGTATGTGTCTATGGTAAACTTTTTTTTTAATTCTAAATTGACACGCAGTGAATATATTAAAAATACTTTTTTTTATGTTGGCATCAATGAATTTAGTTCAGAAAGTTTTGTATGAATGAATGAGTGAATGAATGAATGAATGAGAATGAATGAGAATTTATTTGCATAAACACGGTAATACATTTTGATGACATTTATGTACTTTAAAAGAACCACGTGCTTAGCCACAGATTGGCATGCATAATTTTTTTTTTTTTTTTTTATACATTAGTAAATTACACAGAAACAAACAATACAATTTCAAACCTAACTACTATACTCTTAATATAATTATGGAATATAAAATTCATTCGTATGTCACTTTAATAACAATAATTGTTTACATTAATAATAATTAATAATTTGTGTAATTAAAAAAATCATTTAAATTGTAAAAACATTTCTCTATAAGCCATTTCTTCAATTTTATTTTGAACAGTTTATCAGGTAACTGTCGAATGTCACGTGGTAAATTATTATAAACTCTAATGCTCATTAAGTGACAATTTTTCTTAAATAATTTTGTTTTACTCTGTGGCATCTGCAACTTCGACTCATCTCTCGCTCTCAACCTGCTGTTAGTTGCCGGAGTATTGAAATAAGAAGGATTATTCCTAACGAGGCACCCCAGCTCTAGTACATATAAACCTACTAAGGTGAGTAATCTAAGCCTCTGAAACAAGGGTCTACAAGAATCTCTTGGTCCAGCGCCACAGACCGCTCTAACGCATTTCTTTTGGGAAATGAAAGCTTTATTCACATCTGTGGAGTTACCCCATATTGAGATGCCATATTTTAAAATCGAGGTGACATAGCTATGGTATGCGAGTAGGGCAGTTTTTTCATCTGCTACACTTCTCAGTTGCCTTAAAGCGTAAACGAATCTGTCCAATTTATCGCATATTGACTTAACCTGTTGCTTCCAGGAACAGTGTTGATCCAATATTATACCTAAAAATCTTACGTCACTAACTTGGTCAATCAGCTGATTCCGACATTGCAATTGTAGGTCTAGTCTTTGTGTCTTGTAATTATGGAAGTGTATGTAACATGTTTTTGTTATATTTGTTCTCAAGTTGTTGGCACATAGCCATGAGTCAACTGCATTTACTGTAGAGTTTAAGTATTCTTCATACGAGGCGGCCTTGGTATCACCGTCAGGTATTACCAATGAAATATCGTCAGCAAATAAAGACATTTGGCACGGCGTCTCCCTAGGGAGGTCGTTTATGTATAAAAGGAAAAGCAGCGGGCCCAGAATGCTTCCCTGGGGGACCCCATACCTGTTATGTCTGTAGGCTGAACGATGGACTGTGTTTTCATTTAATGTGTTGAGCTTACTTACCTCTACACATTGCGTGCGGTAGTCTAGGTAACTCTCTATCCAGTCAAGAGCGTTTCCTCTAATACCGTAGTATTCGCATTTTCGAAGTAATAAATTATGCTCAACACAATCAAATGCCTTAGTCATATCAAAAAAAGTCACTATAACCGGAATCTTATTATCAATATATTGAGTGATACTGCGAATAAGTGTATATTATCGCAAACGTAGTAGACTTTTTTTTCTGGAATCCGTGCTGTTCTTTTGCAATAATGTTATACTTGTCTAAGAATTCCAATACCCTATTATGAAAAACTTTTTCAAATATCTTAGACAGTATAGGTACCAGTGTAATGGGACGATAATTTCGAACATCCTGTTTATTGCCTTTCTTGTACAGTTTTGTTTTTCTTAAAAGCCGTAGGAATTTAATTGTTTGTTAAGTTGGTAGTTGTGCATTTTTATCGTAAAGTTAGAATTGAGCGCTTAATCCTTGACCTAAGTTTAACCTAGATTTAGAAGTCTGTGGCTGCTAGCAATAACGTAAAGTGACTATAACGATACTAATGCTGTTATGGGGAATAGAGTATAGACTTCTCTGAACTCATATTATGTATGTTCTTATATTAGTGTTCGTGACCAAGTAAAACACAGATAAAAGTACAGGAGTAGAAAATAGTACATTATGATACGAGTGGGCGAAGTTGGTCATTACAGTCGAGGCTGTGTTGCATAGCCCGAGCCGTTAGGCGAGGGCTGTATAGCCGAGACTAATGACCAATGCCCACGAGTGTCATACGACGTTTTTCAACACACTTGCGAATAGAAAATAATACTTATCATTTAGAAATTCTGTTTTGTACATATTTATTTAGTGGTTTATCTATCCTCGTCTATCCTCACCTCACCTCGTCGTGTGGTGTCGGTGTAGTGCGGGCGCACGCTCATGAACACGCTGCGCGGGGATAATATCCGCACGCCGAGTCCCACGACGACGTGCTCTCATTGGTCAATTGGCAGTAATTACAGCACTTGTGCGGTAATGTAAAGTAAAAAGCACTTGTGTGTAAGAATCTGCGTTCCGCGCATATAAGAACCACCAAATTAGAGCGACTTTATGAGCAAGTGTGTTGAAATAGTACATTGTGTATAGAAATTATCCGTTCAAGAGAGCTAATGCTGTTAAAGAATACAATGCGATTAAGCGAACAATGCCATTGATAGAATACAATACCACAAAAAAAAATAACAATGCGTAACACGAGTAAACCCGGGCGGTCTACCTGGCTCCCCGTTAAATCTGTAAAAGCAAAATGCATTATTATTTTTTGTTTGAAAGTATTTGCCGCCTTATCATTACGGTCATAGAACCGATAATCCGTTGAAAGCTCATAGTATCTCTAAGTCTTTTCTCTACGGAATACGCACTTGCAGACCGTCGGGCGAATGTGAAATGCAAAACAAATTAAGATCGCAGTTATCTATAACTGCATTTACACTTTACTGTCTAGTAAATAGAATCTAAAATCTAATGATCTTTCAAGGCAGTTATACTTTTTTGACACTATATTCTCGTTATCCTAATTTGTGGTTTACCTCTCAATGGCATTGTATTCGTTAACAACATTAGCCCAGTTGATCGGATAATTACTATATCTAGGGTGGTAAGTAAGGAATTACAAACGAGTGTTTGTTATAATAAAGAGTGATCTCCATTCTTTTTGCGGCGAAGCCCACAGCCTAGCATAATTTTTGTATTGAACTTGGCTCTCCTTTTTTCCATTTATGTTTTTGGTGGGATTTTTTTGGTGAGATTTTTTTTATATCCAATAGGCTCGGGCTAGCTACTTTTAATACTATTCCAAATTTCAAATCGATAGCAGCAGTAGTTTCTGAGATATCTGGCTGGGACAGGCGGACAGACGGATAGACAGACAGACAGAGTCGCACCATAAGGGTTTACCATTTTGGTACGGAACCCTAAAACCAGACAAGTGCGAGTCAGACTCGCCCACTTTTCCTTACAAATACTTAAATTTAAAATTAAAGTCTTTAGATAAATACTATATTTTTTATGATTCAATTACAAATGTATAGTTAACAGATTTTTCCCTATATTTGAAGTATAAGATATTATATTAGAGGTATGACTTGCCAAATTTCATAGGTCAACGGTAAATAGGTACCCTATAAATTTGGGTTTCCTTGATGATGCCGAAATATACGTTTTTTGCGACATAAACGGCCATATCTTTTTTTTACGATAACGTAGTAGTTTGCTTTTTCACAGCTTTAGGGAACTGGCGACCAGAGTATATAGTTTTATTTTCAACTCAATACCTCTGCGCGTTCCCGAGATAAAGAGTCTTGACAGACTGACAGACTGACAGAAGGACAGCAAAGTGATTATATAGGGGCTCAGTGTTTTCCTTTTGAGGTAGGGAACCCTAAAAATGGAATAAAGCAATAAATCCACAAGAATTGTACACTTTTCATACTTATACCTCTTTATTTTTAACTGCGAGAGACGCCGTGGAAAAATATTAGTTGATAATAAAACAACATTCATTTGGTGTTCGATCACTCATTCAGGGTGGAACGTTTAATTATTCAATATTATTGATAACTGTCCAATTGCAATGTATTTTGTTCGAATGTATTTTAAAGCCATAGTTATTTGAAATACTAATTACAAAATACCTCCACATCAGTTATTTGAAATACCAATTACAAATTACATTCTTAGGAAGCAATTGAAATACAAATATCAAATACATATTTGTATTTCAAATATGTATTTCAATTACAAATATTTTAAAATACTACCCAGCCCTGCGTACCTGTTACCCGCCTGGACCATACAGATGATTTAGGTACTAGTATAAAAATATCTACAAATCTGTCGTTCCAATTTCTTCCAGGTGTAGAAGGATGCCCAGTGGGCACGCACGCGTACACCACCGGCTGCGGCTACCTGACCCCCGAGGCGACCTGCAAGAACCCCTCCCCCGTGCAGGACACGCGGGGCAAGATCTGCGACTTCTCCAGCTGTTACTGCGACTCGCCCACTGTGCGCGACGAGAAGACCGACCAGTGCGTCGCCTTGGACAAATGCTCTTAGATTATTGAGAAACTCTTGCAAAACTGTTCTAATGTGATTTTTTTTATGTAATAAATGAATATTTCTTTACTGTATTCCGAGTATCACAATATTGGAGAAAAACAAGTTTACTACCTACCAGAGGCGTGGCGTTGAAGAAATCCTTGGGCAAGCCGGAGCAGCTTTAGCTTCAATTATCTTTAAGAGAACTAGAAATAAGTGCTGAACTGCATAATATTAGGCAAGCCGATTGGAATCGAGTTCTATGGACGCCACGCCACTGCTACCTACTGTAATTATGTGCGCTAAATTTATGGCTATAGAGGATTTTTCAAAAATTAAAACACCTTTTTAGATTTTCTCTCACTTATTTAGTGCATAATTGTGTAACGTTAATTGCTCCGGTATCTCAACTGTGAAAATTCCTAATACGTAGACAACATCGATAATAAGTAGGTATGGAAGCGTAACTGAGGGGGGCCGTCTGGTTGCATAACAACTATTGTCATATTATTAATTGTCATAACAGTTTAAGCATAAAGTTGATGCTCATATATTTTTTTGGCATAAATTGTCCTATGGCATAATTGTTCCGTGTCATAATTATACGGAGTCATAATTGGTTTAACCATAATGTAAATTGTCATACATTTATTTAGTCATAATATTGATGATTATAAGTCTTTTTTGTAATAATTGTAAATTTCATACATTTATTAAGCCATAACATTGATGATTTTAAGTGGTTTTAGTAATAATTGCAAATTTCATACATTTATAAAGCCATAATATTGATGATTATAACAATCGTAGTGCATAAATTTTGATAATGGACTTGCGATGGTTCTTCAAAAAAGAAACGATTTATATTATTGAATTATTTTTAATTTCTACTCATTACACAATATTTGTGACCTCACACAGAACCAAATCGCTGCCAGAAAAGTAGGTTAGGTTAGGTTAGAACTGTTATCTCACACATAACCGAATCGCTGCCAGAAAATTAGGTTAGGTTAGAATTGTTATCTCACACATAACCGAATCGCTACCAGTAAAGTAGGTTAGGTTAGGTTAGAACTGTTATCTCACACATAACCGAATCGCTGCCAGAAAAGTAGAATAGGTTAGGTTAGAACTGTTATCTCACACATAACCGAATCGCTGCCAGAAAAGTAGGTTAGGTTAGGTTAGAACTGTGACCTCACACAAAACCAAATCGCTGCCAGAAAAGTAGGTTAGGTTAGGTTAGAACTGTGACCTCACACAGAACCAAATTGCTGCCAGAAAAGTAGGTTAGGTTAGAACTGTTATCTCACACATAACCGAATCGCTGCCAGAAAAGTATATTAGGTTAGAACTGTGACGCAACATGAAAGAGAATTTTTAAAAAAACTTTTAAAATTAGGCTTATGCGTTTAGCAATTTATGCATTTACTTAGTATGGTTAAAGTGTTGTATGAGCAACCTATTTATGCGTTTAGCATTTTATGCATTTACTTAGTATGGTTAAAGTGTTGTATGAGCAATCCATGTATGCCCATTATAAAGTATGCTTGAATAAATGTATGCATATCAACTATATGCCCATTACACAGTATGTCCATAAAAATTATGATTAAAACCGTTATGCGCATAAATGTATGACTATTTACAGTTATGCGTAATGATGAGTATGACGAATCCTCGTATGCGTATCAAAAATATGACCTTAAACTTTATGCAACCCGACCCCTACCCGTATGTACCTACAACGTGATATGCAATAAATATCTGAATCTAAATCTGTGGGTCTAGTGAAAAGGTGTACAAGTCACATTTAACCTAGAAGCAAAAGAGCTTAAGTCATACGATAGAGTTGTGACCTTTTGTTCCTGGTATAACCTGGTTTCACTAGACCCACAGAATCTGACCTCGCGAGTCTGCCGACCCCTTGATACCGTAATTTTGATAAAATTAAAAGAACTGAAAAGAAACTCTATATCGTCGGTTAAAGTCGCACTTAAACTCCGATCGTTTCCCATATAACATTGCAATGTTTGCGATTCTCTCTCTCTGGGGTCGGTCCCTCATGTCTGAGGATCGTGGACAGCATCAGGGTTGCACCTGGCGCGGATGATCTGCCTCCATCGGTTTCTGACCAGCGCATCTCTTACAACCGTGTAGAATTTGGAGGACGAGTCTTTCACTTGAACGGTCCATCTTGTTGGTGAACGACCGCGACGATGCGATTCTAGCCGACGATATATTTAAACATCGAACCTACGCACAAAATTTCGGTTGAGACATGCGACCTGTCGAGGAGAACAGCCAGACAAGACAACTAGATATACGCATTTTAGGCGGTGTAAAAATTCCAACGGGTATTCTATATTACATTTATTCAAATTACATTGCCATAAAATTACTTTAGTTGCCTTGTAAGAAGTCAAACTTCTGCAAAACGCAGGACAAAAGATTTAATTATGTTTGCCCAGGTGTTACCCTAACTGCCTGCTGTGCACCGCAATAGTTGTTTTTTCTTTACATAATAAAACTAAAATTCGAATTTAATAACTAAAAGTCACATCAGAGTGAAGCAGTTTTGATGTGGTTCTTAAATGATGCAACATGATTATTAATTATCTACCTGGTTTGAGATTGTTGTAGCGTCAGGAGTGATTCACGCGCGGAGCCTCCGGAGGGGCCTAGCCAGCGGCTAGAAAGAGCACGCGTTATGCGATAGAGAGAGGCGATCGGATGCGGTGCGTTCCGTCTGGTGGTCGGACCCGTTCGTCAGTTTTGTTAAAAAGAGAAACTTCTGTATCTGCTTAGTCTGTGGCAGCGTCTAATGGTAGGCGACTCCGAAGCCTGTAGCCTTGTAGCTCACCGGTTCAGAAACAAAAACATATTCAATATTTCATGTTTATGAAACATATAAGTACTGAGGTTTACTTATGAAATTGTATTAGAAAGGGATACCTCTATTTATTTTGATCCCTTTTACTCGTTAGCAATATGTATGCAACTGTTAGTTGTGGAAGTTTTTTTTTTTAGAAACTGACAAACTCGCAACCCATACACGGGCGTAGCGATTGTCTAAACGGGTGGTCGGCCGTGGCGTTCTCTGGGGTCGAACCAGATCGCTAGCCGGACCACCCTGAGTTTGGTCGGACTGGGTGGGTGCCGGGGGTGCCTGGGGTCGAACCAGGTCACCTTGTCCCGGTCCACCTCGATAGAACGAATCGGGCTACGTGGGGGCCTAAACGCCTGGAGTCGAACCAGGTCGTTTGGCCAGGGCCACCTTGACTTTGCGCTGATTGCTCAGAGTGAGCAGCGGACCAGCGGGATAGTTGTGGAAGTCTTTGGCCGAGACCTCCGTTCAGCAGTCGACGTCTAAAGATTGAACTGATGATGAATCTGTCGTTCGTAGGTCAAGTAACTGGTTTTGGAAAATTATCAACACTTTAAACAACTTACAATGGGTGTCCCTAAAACCAACTTTTATACGATCAGGGCCGATAGACCAGCTCATAAGAACCTAGATTAAGCAAATTTGACCTCTGTAAAAATCTCTTAGTTTTCGAGATATTGACGTTTTTGTAAAACTCGTGCTAAGTGATACCCTGACTCGGTGTTTTGAGTGTCATTGCTAATAGTACATTGTGTATCAAGGGCGGTAAGTAAGGAATTACAAACGAGTGTTTGTTACAAGGCCGAGACGAAGTCGAGGGCTTTAATAACACGAGTTTGTAATTCCTTTACCGCCCGTGGCACACACAATGTTTTTCATCACACTTGTGAGGAAATCTAATTAAAATAACCTTACTTAACCTAAATAAAATTGTAAAACTGACAGTGACATATCCATAGACAATGCGAAAGTCAAGACACGTTCGGAACCCATAACGGTAAAGACCTAAAACGGTTGATTTTATATTTGCAAAATATTGAAATACACTATTTAAACATTAAATTAATGTAACAGAAATATGTGTTTATATGTATTTGCAATAACAGTTCTCTTTAAATAAATATTTCAGTGATAAAAGTTAAAAAAGTAAATTGGCATTTCCTTTGAACACGACAAATAAGAGTAAAACAAAACCATCGTTTCAAATTTAAAAAGAAAACCATTACGCCCTAGGGCGTAATAGGTCATTTACGGCCCGCAGAACCTACGTGTAATGACACCATTTTCGAGCAAGTGTGATGAAAAATATCAAGTATTTTACAAATCTGTATTTTGCTATGTGTGGCCAAATAACTATGCTATTGAACGTATTTTCTATTTTTGCTAATTTATGCATGCTGTGGACACAGTACAATAACAAAAAAAAATTATTCGATTTTTTTCAAATTTCACCTCTGACTTCGAACTAGCGTGGTGAAAAAAAAATGTACCAACATAACCAGGCACTCAACGTAAAAAAAATTGCGCATTTATTGTAGTTTCTAAAATGGTATAAAATTTACTAAACACTGTAATAATTTTTGAAATAATAATATTTTGTTACAAAATTAACTGTCTGCCGCCTTCATCTCATACGATCCGGTTGAACTAAGTTTGCACCTGGCGTGCTTGACATCACATACAAATTAGGTGCAAACTTCACGTAATCGTCAATATCTCGAAAACTAAGAAATTTTTATGAGGTCGATTTTACTCAGTCTCGTTTTTTATGAGCTGGTTTATCAGCCCTGTTCGCCATTTTGTAAAAGTCGCGAATTTTGATAGCCTGGATCAGTCTTTCGAATGTCATGACTTCAAATTTCAGTATTTTCTTAATCTGCCTCTTGTTAAACATTCTTAATAATTATGCTATCATGTTCTTATTTAACACCGCCGCCGTAAGGCTGTGCACGCTGAGGGTTTGGCAAGTCTTCCTTAGGTGTATCAGTATTTGAATCACAGTCCCTTGGAGTCACTGGGGTAACAGGAGTCCTCGGGGTCACGGGGGTGACAGGAACTCTCGGGGTCACCGGGGTGACAGGAATTATAGGGCAGTCCTCTAGCCTCATGCATTGCTTGGTGTCCTCATCTCTGACGGAAGGGGGACTGCAGTAGCACGCTTGGTAGTCGCAAATGATGGCTTCCTCTTTTTCTGGCGTCGGGTTTTTGCAGGTCGGCTCGGGTTGGCGGTGGTCGCAGCCCACGGCGTATCTGTACGTGCCGGGGGGACATTTTATTGGACCTAGAGAAAAAAAGCTACAATACAATACAATACGATCACTTCTTCTCTCTCATTTGTTCAAAGGTTAGCTGAAAGAGATCCCTTACAGGAATAAGTTTAGCGTCATCCCACTAATATTATAAATGCGAAAGTTTGTGACGTTGTTTGGATGTTTAGATGTTAGGATGTTTGGATGTTTGTTACCTAATAACGGGATAACAACTGGATGGATCAAGCTGAAATTTGGCATGTAAGTAGTCCAAGTCCTGGATTGAAACATAGGATACTTTATATCCTGGTAAAGAGTTCCTTTGGGACAATAACGGGAACAACGCGGGCGAAGCCGCGGGGAAATGCTAGTACGTAATAAAGTGTTTACAATACATTACATACCAGTGGCGTGGCGTTGGAATAGTACATTGTGTATCTAGGGCGGTAATTCCTTTACCGCCCGTGGCACACACAATGTTTTTCATCACACTTGTGAGGAAATCTTAATAAAATAACCTAACTAATCAACCCAGTTTGACAAGAAAATATTAAAACAGAAAGTGACATATGTCCATAGACAATGCGAATGTCAAGTCACGTTCGGAAACCATAGCGGTAAAGACCTAAAACGGCCATTTAAACATTTAATTAATGCTACCGAAATATGTGTTTACATGTATTTGCAATAACAGTTCTCTTTAAATAAATATTTCGGTGATAAAAGTTAAAAAAGTATGTTGGCGTTTCCTTTGAACGTGACGTGACAAATAAGAGTAAAACAGAACTAGCGTTTCAAATTTAAAAAGGAAACCATTACGCCCTAGGGCGTAATAGGTCATTTACGGCCCGCAGAACCTACGTGTAATGACACCACGTTCGAGCAAGTGTGATGAAAAAATCCTTGAGCAAGCCGGAGCAGCTTTGGCTTCCATTTTCTTTAAGAGCACTAGAATTAAGTGCTGAAGTGCCTAATAATAGGCAAGCCGATGGGAATCGAGTTCTATGAACGCCACGCCACTGTTACATACATACGTCATACTCTATTGCACACCAAAAAAATTATAATGCAATCTTATATAAAAACAGTGGTATACAATAGGCGATCTCGTCGCTAAAAAGCGATCTCTTCCAGACAATCTTTGGGTCTATGTGTTTTAGACAGCTAGGATATCAATAGCAATATAATTGTCAAGAGCATGAATTTATTATTACCTTTTACCCACATAGACGTTAATCACCCAAAGGGATATTTGCCATTCGATTCCCTTAGGCGTAGTATACATTTTTCGTAATCCAATATAAACTTCCACCTCTGTTCATTCCGTTAAGGAATGCCTTCCGGGATAAAACTATCCCACGTCTTTCCTAAGGTCTTACTATGTCCATATCAATTCGTCTAAACCAGGATGTCTATAAGATACTTACCGTTCATAAATAGGTTCATACATTGCATGTTTCGGACGTATTAGTGTCTAGAACCCAACTATCAGGTTCATTTTGTATGGAAATTTTGGTACTAGGCACTGAATGTGTTAAAATTGAGAAGTTAAAGTTATACTCACACCAAGGACCTTCACAAACCGGGGGAAGCTGCGCCTTCACTACAATGAAAACCATTAAAATTACTAGATACTTCATTTTAAATCCCTTAACAAGAAAATGTGTAGCCACACTGCACGAGACTTGCTTGGTTGAAGACTAAAGTGTAGCAGCATTTTTATATCTTTTAGTGAAAAACATGTTGTCTTTTCAGCCTACTGTGTTAATATTTGTTCCTAGGTGTATTATTTATTTATCATTGACGCACAGTAAAAAAGCGCGTCATTGTATTAAAGGTATGTTTAAGAAAATTACGTAAACAGGTGAAAATCGTATTTGTCCGGCTGCTAGTAATAAAGGAAATTTCACGTCCCCACTAGATCGGCGCTACAGTATTTACTTTACGTTGCTGTATTTTATTTTATTATGACTGTACTTGTTTGCTTGAACATTGCAATATGATAAACATAATAACCTAGTAACAAATAGGGGCACAATGAGCAAACTAGGGCTGCAAAGCAAGGTATGTATGCATTAGGTACGCACTCGTCATGTTTTGAACTAAAGAATATAAAAGGCTGTATCATTTTTTGCATTATGACGGCGAAATATTCGGTATCTTTCTGGATAAAATGAAACATTACTTAATAGTAATCCTGATGATTTTCTTCGTATCACTGAAGTCCCTTCACACAGGTCATTAGAGTCCTCGGTATCGGAAGGTATGTAAGAAATACGGCCGAGGTGGATGGCTCAAGCTTGGCTCGTTATAAACAGCCATCTTGACAATCGTTCGTATTTCTCAAAAATAAACACGCAGGTGTATCACACAATAGTTATTTAATGAATTTCTACAATTACATAGAAGAAATAATTTAGCACTCGCGACATGTAAACGGATTACGAAACGGAGAGTACTGTCACGGTATACGGTAGTTTTTACCCGACTGCGGCAAAGCCCAAAGGAGGGTTATGTGTTTGGCCTGTATGTATGCATGTATGTCCGTTCCTGTGTCCGCTCGTAACTACTCAACGGCACATCCGATTTTGATAAATGATACATCATTAGATTCGTCTTGATGGTGCGAGTGTCACTGGGTATGAAGTTCGTTAAAATAAACAAAATGGCGGATTTTATGCAGTTTCAAAGTGCACCGCGGTCGGGTTTTTTTAGTTAAAATGTGGTTATTCTTCCTACAAAAGCTACATCGGGAGCGCGCATGTGTGCGCGCCGTGTACGGACGCACCACAGGCAAGGATTTGAGCATGCGCGAGCATGCCGCAGTATGGCGTTCACTCACATAGGCGCGCGTCGTGCGTCTGTGTAAATACGTGTCGCGCGCTCCTAAATGGCCGAAGTTACTCTACTTGGTTGTCTTTATACTTTGGTACTGTGCTCGGTCTAGCTTCCATGCGTGCAGCGTCCACTCCCCGCAAGATTGTATGATGATCTGATTAAGGTCCGGAAATCGATCGATGGAGGCAAAAAACGTGCGATAGTTAGTTGTGGAAATCTTTGGAGGAGACCTACGTTCAGCAGTGGACGTCTAAAGATTTAATTGGTGACGATATGATGATGAATCCGTCGTTCGTAGGTTAAGTAACTAACTGGTTTTCGAAAATATTCAACACTTTAAACAACTTGCAATTCTGATATTATGAGTATATTATAATTTTGAACGATAAGAAAATGGCAAGAGTTCACGATGTTTTTCAACACACCACTGGCGAAAAAAAAAATATATACTTATCATTTAGATCTTCTGATTTTGTATTTTGTGGGTTATCTAACAACACCTGGTCGGGTATAATAGTCGAGCGGGTATAATATCAAGTGGCCGAGCCCCACGGCGTGCTCTTATTGGTTAATTGGTAGTTATTATAGGACTAGTGCGGTAATGCAAAGTAAAACGCACTTGTGTGTAAAAAACCGCGTTCCGGGCGTAAGAATAAAGAAATAATAACCACTTTATGAGCAAGTGTGTTGAAAAATATGATAAATCAATTCGTTCACGAGGGCGGAGGTCGAAACATACATCCCACTGACAAAGGTTTTTATGCCACACCTGGCCATAAAGTGGCTTTTACCGTACGCTACGCATACGGGAAAGTCGCTTTCTGGCCAAGGGTCGACATAAAATGATGTACACAATACGGGAGGTAATAAAGAAATCTCTCGATCGCATATTTACGTCCCTCGCTTGCAGCTCGGGCCGCAAACATCTGCGATCTCGGCCTTTCTTTGTTTTGTCACCCTAGTTGTGTAACGTACTATTAAACTTATTTTACATCTTTGTGTTATGGCTGTGCATATTGAGGGCTTGGCAAGTCATCTTCCTTAATACTTTCGGGGGCGTGTGATGCACACTCCCTTCACACAGGTCATCATCGTTGCCTGGGTGACAGGGCAGTCCTCTAGGCTCACGCATTGATTGGTGTCCTCATTTCTGACTTTGGGGGGGCTGCAGTAGCACGCTTGGGAGTCGCAGGCGTCAGCTTTTTCTGGCGTCGGGTTTTTGCAGGTTGGACCTAGAGAAAAAAAAGATATTTTGGAGTCCAGTTTGAGCTAGAACATTGTTAACAAAATAATCGCCAAGACTATTACTATTTACTTACTACTTACTAGCTTTTACCCACAACTTCCTTCGCGTAGACGTTAGTCGTCTTGGGAAATCATGTGCTTGTCTATTTTAGAAAAATATCACGAAGAATCTCGATGGAGGAGGGGGTGCCGAGAAGACATCACGTGTAATTTTTTTACACAACGGGAAAGCCACAAACAACGAAATTACTCAACAATATTTTCTTAGCGTGTTCACCCAAATGTCATTTATCATACGACTTGCTCAGCGTCTGTACCTGGCTCATAATACTTTTCCTTTCGAACGTGGCGTAATTTTCAAAATTAAAAATTTCTACTAAATCATGCAAGATTAGGGTCTACATTGTACAATTATACAAAGCACTATCGGCGTATGTATGGGCCTGAATAACCCGAACATTTTTAAGGTGACGCATCGCTAAACAATGAATCCGTTTTCGGAGCATTTGCGCCCCGCAACCCGCTCACCCCCCTATATTTTTACGCGGTATACCTAGGGAATGCAATTACCGGTAATTTACCGGTAATTTACCGGACTTTAGTATGAAAAGACGGTAAATTTTACCGGTAATTGCATTCCCTAGGTATACCGTATATCACACACAATCAGTCGCAAAAATGACATTTCAAGTTACATTATAATCGATGCTAATAACGCTCACTTATAACCTGTGTCTATAAAAACTGTCATTCTAAAAAGAACTCAATTCCATAACCCTATATGTCAAATTTGAAAACGCACATTGAAAACTTTACATTAATATTACCTATCGAAAAGTGCCTACATTGTTTATGTCAAAAGTGAACAGAAAATAAATGGAGTCGCTTCCTATATTTTTAAATTTTTTATTTGTTAAATCGATACACAAAACTTAGTAATGATAATGTGTTCTACAGATCTACTCAAATCAATAAAACACTACCTTGTTTTCTGTACTGTTTGTATGGGAAAAAGTAAAGTGAAATTGATAAATATATGTACCGTAAAAACGAGTAATTCTAAATATTATTTGTGTTATTTATTTGAATGGAATAATCAAAAAACTTTAAATAATTTTCGTGGATTTTCCGAATACAATCCTACTAATATTATAAATGTGAAAATTTGTGAAGATGTTTGGATGTCTGTTACTAAATACGGGGTAACAACTGAATGGATTGATCTGAAATTTGGCATGTAAGTAGATCAAGTACTGGATTGAAACATAGGATCTATGCCGGTAATTAGATCCCTTGGCACTATAACGGGAACAACGCGGGTAAATGCTAGTAAAGAATAAATAATTAATCATTTGAAAAGTGGTCGAATGATTCATTCGCGGATATGCTATTCACGAATAAATAATTCAGCAATAAAAATATCGTGTTATTGTTTAGTCGAATAATTATAAGTCCTGATAATTATCCGAATAATCTTTTGTACTCGGATAATTATTAGGACAAAAGATTATTCCAATAATGCTAATCTTTGGTTAAGAACTGGTAATGTATAGATAGGTACTACTGCAAATTATAGCACAAACAAAAATTAATTCGAGCATGGTGTTTTTACGGGCAATGTATTGAACAATTTTTACATTTTAAATTTACAATATATTTACATTTTTACATATTTGTCGGGAATTCGTAGAAGCACTCTCAAGTACTTCGGTGGGCGGGTTGCGGGAGGAAAGACCGGGAGGCAGAGATTGGGCGAGCCCTTGTCGTGCGCGGACCCACTGGCGATTTACCCATCAAAATGCCCACAGATGACGAAATATCGGACTTGCAGAATGAAATTGCGACATACGAGTATTTATATTTCAATCTACGTCCATGTCAAAAAACCTCTGTCATGCGTTTGGAAACAGTATAAAATGACCACCATTAGCCATATATGTACCTAAGGTCAGTGCGTTGTCTGTGCCAGTGTTAAAAAATGTTTAAAAAGTTATTAAAACATCTTTACCGATACTAGATATAATGACAATCTAGTTGGCCTTTGAGTGTTTATAATAACATGTGTAGATAGTAGATGTATGCAACTTTACATAATTAAGCCTTAAATACTCGTGTGATCTTATAATGGTTATGTTGCTATCGTGTTTTAAGACCTCTCGCTATGTATCAGTAGTATACCCTTCTTACATATTTACATTTTGTAAGCGGATAGTTCTCATATTGTTTTACGAATCCTTCACAGACGTGGTTAAACTTGTTGAGGTTTTATGAGGCAAACATTGATTTAATATACTAGAGAGTGATATGTATTATACATTACCTACTGAATGGAATGAAAGTAGACGAACACTTCTCCTGGTCACCTCACACAGATTTCATATACGATAAATTAAGAGTACTGCTAGGCAAATTTGTTCATTTAAGTTATAGAGTACCTGTCAGCACCTTAAGATGTTTATATATGTCACTAGTAGACTCAATTCTGGGCTATGCCCTTGACAGCTATGGCCTTACAATACAACCAAGACGAATATAAATAGATTAGAAAATATGCAACTAAGATTTTTAAAACTTCTAGTAAATAACAAAACCAAACATAAATGTAAAAACGATTATAAACGTCTTTTTAAAATATGTAAAATATTACCTATCAGCTTAAAACATAAATACCTGCTTGCCGTCAATAACCATAGCTGTCTGGGGCACGGACCAGAGGAATCTTTAGTCAAACCGATAGAACATGTATACAACACCAAATCTATTGCTGACGGCAAACTATTGGTGCCAAGGGTTAATAATTATTATGGAGACAGATCCCTAAAAAAAACGTATCCCGTATTTAGTCAATAGTTTGCCGGCAGAAATTAGACGTGAGCCTAACAAAAAGCGATTTAAAAGACTGTTAAAAAAACACTATTTAAGCACATTAACTTAATATACTAATTACTTAGTTTATATAGAGACCCATGATCCCGCAGACAAACCTTATTAAAGGTTTTGTGGGACACTGTTCCTGTATGTTAACCCTATGTTTTAATAAATAAATAAATAATAATAAAATAAATAATAAAAAATACTAAGTATTGGCTACTCACTAATGCATTCAAGAAAAACCGACTTATGAGCCATCCTATCCTGTATATTTACACTATTATAGTTTTCCTTATTTTAATTTAATACAATGGGTATATTACAAATGTTTCTATTTACGTACACCAAAATAATATTTAATTGTACAATTGAAAGTCTCGACGACGCCGCTGTTCCAATGTCAACATTTCTTGTCATTTTCCCGCAGCGTAAACTAGACTTATTTGTGGTATAAATATGACGATTACTTACTTTCTCTTAGTCATATAGTTACATTTTTCAAGTAATAGTGCTTTCCTTTTCCTTTTGGAAAAACCAACACGCTTTTTTCCCATTATTAAATAAGATTTCTCACAGGTTTTGTTTACGGCGCGGCCAGTCAACTGTCACAGACCTGTCGTTGGCAACGGCCGTCGGCGGACTCAAAGAGTAAAGTAATATATAGGGTAAAGAGAGCCATCTTGCGGGAATGACTGGTACCAAGGCGACACAAGTGCTCCCAGCGGTTTTAGGCAGTAAACATTTCGCCCACACACACACACACACACACCATATTTATACCCACATACGTATGCATTCTTTGAGATTTTCTTCAGTCAATGCTAGGGAATGCAATGTAACCGAAATCAAAATTATTTGGTATGGAATTTCCAACACAAAATTTCATTTCGGTTAAGTGGCATTCCCAAGCATTGACTGAACAAAATCTGCCCAGGGTAAAAACATAAGAGGAGGAATAAAATCAAGTTTTCTCTGACGTTATCATGATTTATTTATGTCTGGGTACGTGCTTATTTCGAAGTTGGGAATAAGTGCTATCTTCAATTCACTGAACACGTCAGGCGTAATGTTGTTAAACAGAAGGTCTTTTTTCACATCGTCAGCTTCCTCCATGCCGACGATTGTGCACTTTGCTTCGAAGAGGTCTATTGTAGTCGCTCATTCGAAAATGGTTAGGATTGTAGGTACTTATCCATGTTGAAGGCTTTGTGTAGCTGTTCTATCACGAGATCATTCCTGTGATGTGGTGGCGCTCGTCACGTTGCCGTCCGTTATTGTGTAATGTAAATCACTGCCGCTGGTGTCGCGGTGTGCGCGCGTGCTACCCTGACAAGTTTTTATTTTTGTTCTTGTTGCGTTTGTTGAACACTGAGGAATTGTGCAAATGGTACGGCATGCAGTTCGTCGCCAATTAAATAAAGTCACTTAATTAATACCGTAAATTTTCATTTTATTTTGACACAAGCAAAATATTGACAGTAAAATTGAAAAAAACAAAATTACTCAGAAACCAAAGAGTTCACTAAGAAGTTTCGTTTATAACCGCTGCAACGTTTCATTCCACGTACATATCACATTTGTAGTAATGTGTAATTAATAAATCTGTTATTAATTTTAACTAATTATCATTATAATAGATATTTTTTAATGAAACTATTAAAACATGTCATCAGTGTCAAAGAAAGCATTATGTAAAACGTGCTCTGCTTATAACGGAAAAACACAAAAGTCGATAGTAACGCCATCCAGGGTCTTTGTTAGACAACGTTTGACGCAACAAAAACCGAGTTGTTCTAAGTTTCATAGCCCTGGGCGGACTGAGGGGAGACTGATTTCATACAAATACGCGCTTGTGCTAGCTTATATGAAAAGGTCGTATACGTAGAAACGGTTTTTTTCGTTTCAATTACAAACTACAATTAATTTTCAAGAATCTGGTCTCAGATATTAAAGTATAGGTTAAAACTATGTTACTCAGAGAATTTAGGGGCTTAAATAGGTCTGGTTTGCCTGTACAGTGCAAATTCCGCTTTTGAAAGAGGTATCTTTGACATACAAAAGTCTGTTACAAAAGTTAGCAAATCGTGTTTCTGCGTCTAAAAAAATGGAGTAGATGATCCCAATAATCAGGTTATCAAATGTTACTTTCATATGTTTTATGATTCCTGAGAAAAATCGAAATCCCTGCCACCAAAATTTCCGATTCGTCATCTTAACAACGTATTCCTGATGGTATTACAAGTAAATAACGTTATATTCTTAACAATGAAGGAATCAACATATTTTGTCATTTTACATTAATAATTTCATGGAAGAAAATAAATCAGTAAATTCAGCCCCTCCTTATAAACATGTCCTTACTTGAGGAAAAGATATCACGAAGAAAAAAAAAAGCTAAAATGGAAACAAAGGGTAATTTTTTTGGACTCGTAGTCGCTTACCATCACATATTGCGAAGGTTAATTGTTATTTAGTTAACAGATTTAAAAAAATAGTAAATGTATCTTAGTCACATTTATAAGACGACAACATTCACTAACATTTCATTAAACTCATAGTAATTAGGTATAACATGTTCAATAACATTATGTTTTATAACGTTATATAACATTTATAAGAACTAGTGTGGAAGCACCATAAGAATTATGAAGTTAAAGGTATACTTACACTGAGGACCTTTACAATCCGGCGCAGCCTGCGCCTTCACTACAAAGAAAACCATTAATATTACTAGATACTTCATTTTAAATCCCTTAACAAGAAACAATCTGTAGCCACAGTGCAAGAGACTTGCTTGGTTGGAGCCTTACAGGAAAATGTTGCAACATTTTCGTATCTTTTGGTGAAAAACATGTTTGCTTTTCAGACTTACCTACTGTTTTAATATTTGTTCCTAGGTGTATTGTATTGCAATGTTAAAGGAAATGCATTAATCATTAAAAGTTTGCCGTATTGCAAGAAAGTGCGTCATTGTAGAAAAATTACTTTTTACTTAAAGAAACTGTTTGGTCTAATTTGCAATTCACTGTTAAATTTGCTATCGGTACGAAAAAAATACAGTAATTTCAAAATCCCGCTACCTCAACTCTGGTGGAACCATCTATACTTTACGTTGCTACATTTTATTTTATTATGACTGTACTTATTTGCTTTAACATTGCAATATGATAAAAATAACAACCTAGTAACAAATATGCAAATAAGCAAACTAGGGCTGAAAAGGAAGATATGTAAACATTGCGCAGACGTCATGTTTAGAACTAAAAGATATAAAAGGCCGTTTCATTTTTCTGTCGTCTTAAACCAATTAAGTCTTGGGTGCTGTCACTACAGAAAAACCTATATTATTCTGCCCTGTAGACCACTTAGCTGTCTTTTGATTGGACTGGTTAAAACCATAAAATGATTTGGTGATCTTAGTGTTACTGAAGGTGGAATCTTTACCGGATTGAGTAGGCCCTAGGTGTAAGTATTATTTTCTTAATTGCTTCAGTTGCAGTATCAGAAACGGGAATTGATGACAATTAAGTTTTAGGTCTTAGATTAAAAAAAATAGATATTTTAGGCCTATCGTAAAAGTCTGGCTCATACTTTCTATTCTTCTTCTTCATGTGCCATATCCTCCACGGATGTCGGCGACCACTTCCCGGAACTCTTCTCTATTCCCAGTCTTTCTACCCAGCGAGGTAGCGTCAATTCCCGTCCAACTCCTGAGGTTATCCATCCAAGTAAGTCGTTTTCTTCCTCTGCCCCTTTTCCCCTCTATTTTACCTTTACTTTCCATTAAAGATTTTAAAAATGTAATTAAGCTTTGAAATTAACAATTTAATCACAATGTACTGCTTTTATAGGTAGACGAAAAGCAGACGATCGTCTTTTAAATCGTCAACTTAAAGCTATTCGTTAGGTAGGTACAAGTATATCCAGGCATGCCAGGGCCAGTACTATGATAAATATAAGACTATCTATTTTACGCTAAACACGTTCAGATCACTCCACGCCCATTCAAATCATCTCTTCTTTTTTTTTTGGAAGCTGACAAACTCGCAACCCTTATGGGCATAGCGATTGTCGGACCGGGTGGTCGGCCGTGGCGTTCCCTGGGGTCGAACCAGGCCGCTAGCCGGACCACCTCGAGGGGAACATCTCTTCTTTCTTTCCCTAGGTCCACTGCAATGTCCCCCCCGGCACCTACAGATACGCCGTGGGCTGCGATCGCCGCCAACCCGAGCCGACTTGCAAAAACCCTACGACCTGCAACAATTATCAGATTTGAAAATCTGATCATAATAGAATAATTAATTGTTCAAATACCACCAAATTAAACGGAAAATTTATGATTTCCATCACGAAATTACACTTTTGGCGTCAAAAGCCAAGCGAAAAATGTTACACGCTTAGTTCCCATACAAATTGATGAACTATTTTAGTCTATCTCGATATCAAACACGAGGACGTTTATCTTAGAGAACCAACTAATCCAAAACTCCAAAGTTTTTTTTTTAGATTATGAATGATGGTCATCGTTATACAATTTTCAGTTAAGTAGGTCATTGTAATTCTAAGGATATTATAATTCAGGGTCAAAATTATGTAAAATTATAAGTTTCAATAAAATAGCAAATAGAAAGTACAAAATACTTTCTCCTTACCGGCCTGCAAATTAATTCTTCGTTTCTACGTAGTATTACCTATTAACATCCTTTTAATTAATAAGTGTGTTTTACATTGAATGTCTACCATCAAGACATCCGGTCCTCATTTTTACATCTGTCATAATTATCTATACACGGTGAAATCTTTTACGTGATACAAAATAATAAAACTTCGATCTATCCATTATTTTGAACTATGGGACATCTTTGTGAATGCAAAAAAAAATGCTGTTTCTCACTATCACTCACCCATCAAATGATTGACCACTATTAAGGAAATTACCACAAATTGCCCTATGAAACAAATTTAATGGAATATAAAAGCGTATAAACATTCGTGTTACTTGTTACAAGTCACTAAAATCACTATTATTTTTTTACCCTTATCTTTCTATCCTGAACCCACAGAATACAACTGTTCTGTTCAATTGAAAAGCAATCGTTTCAATAGAAAACAATATATCACTGTTCGTACTAGAATCAATGCATTTTATTTCATTACTGTGACTAAGTATTTACTTTATTTTTCAAAACAATGTACAGTAGAGACATGAATAGACACCAATATACAAATATTAGCACAGTCACCAAGTAGGGTTCAAAAGCCGAAAGGTAAACATGTTTTGAATAAAGGACATATATATAAAAGGGCTGCATCATTTTTGTATCGTCTCAAATAAAAGAAGTCACAGGTGTTACGACGGCGAAATATTACCTTTCCTTGTTAATAGTCTGCAAACTGGTTAAAATGAAACAGTTTGTAATCCTGATGATTTTCTTCGTATCACTGAAGGCGCAGCTACCACCGGACTGTACAGGTCCTTGGTGTAAGTATATCTCATTCACGTATTTCTCTAACACACTGTTTGTTCACATACAGGATGATTTGGGAGACATGAGCAGGATTGACCCTAGCTAGGGATTCAGTAAATTATAAGCATCTGTTTCCTACCAGTGTTAGTTAGATAACTTTTTGGTGTTGAAAACAAAAAGTCAATAATTATTTACGACATTCATGGTCATGGTCAATCTACAATTAGAATACTTCCGTCAAATACCGATACTCTTCGCTTTACCTTTGAATGTTTGTAAACGTTGACATTGCCAGAATGACAATAACATTTTACTTTCTTCATAATCAAATAATAATTAAAGTGGTTGTATCTTACTTTTAGAGTATCATTGATTGTAGAGAATTAAGTTTTGTACTTAACAAAAAGTGAAAACAAAGGAAAAGGTGTGGATGTTTCACTTAAACACGATGGTTAACCATCCATTAATATTTACTGAATCCGTAGGGTTGGTGTCGCTCACGTCTCCCGAGTCATCCTGTATAATTTATTCATACCAACTATAAAGTGTACGATAAACTATAAAGTTTAAAATAAGTGTACTTACTACAACATTAACAATAATAAGAAGCTACGTACATTTTAAAATTAATAAAATTACAATGCGTACTTAATGAATAAGCATTTTAATGAATGAGTATTCTAAGCTTTATCTCTGGTCGACGTCCGAGTGCTCGACACTGTCCCAGTAGTCGCCATCTTAAATTAGCGTGTCGAGCACTAGGAACTTTATCGTCGTTACTTAAAAAAACCGGTCAAGTGCGAGTCGGACCCGCGCACCGAGGGTTCCCTACAAACTCGTAAGTAGATACGTGAATAGTTCAAGAAAAACTGAATGGCGGTTAGCTTAGTAAGAGCAAATAAGTATGTGTACGATTTTTGATAATTTCTAAAAAACAACGCAATTTAGGAAAACCGTTTTATTTTTCCTGTAATATTTAGGATGATATTAATAATTGGTAATTATTACAAATTTTTCTATTCAGTAACTTCGAAGATAATAGGGGGGGAATGGTATTTTTTTGAACATTTATGGTCATAAATCAAAAAGTACAAAATTAAGAAAAAAATAAAAATGGCTTTGGAATCTAGATTTTTTTTCTATCCAATAGGCTCGAGTAAGCGATTTTTAACATTATTCCAAATTTCATATCGATAGCATCAGTAGATCCTGAGATATCTTGCTGTGACAGACGGACAGACAGACAGTCAGAGTCGCACCATAAGGGTTCCTTTTTACCATTTTGGTACGGAACCCTAAAAACACGCATCTAACACTGACTCCAGGTAAAAGCGCAGTAAGTGTATATGACGTTCGTATGTAACTTTTGACGTTTTTCTCTACGACGTTTTTAGATACGAGTTTTTTTCAAAGTAGTGGCGTTATCTTATTTTCATATTACCGAAACAGACATTTCTATTTTAAATAATATAATATCGGGGGACAATCTTACACAAATCGAGCTGGTTCCAAACTAAGCCATCAATATACTATGGGTACTAGACGACGATATACATATATAGATAAATACATACTTAAATAGATAAAAAACATCCATTACTCGGGAAAAAACTCATGCTCATCACAGAAATATTTGCCCTTACCAGAATTTGAACCCGGAATCACTAGCTTCGTAGGCAGTGGCACTCCCACTGAGCTAAACGTGTCGTCAAACTTTAGTTGTTAGAGGTATAGGCTTGCCTGAGGCCTATAACGTTGTCAACCGTAGCTGACTATTGTACTTTGTCACAGTACATTCTGCGGCAGCTTTAATGTGTCAAACTAATGAAGAAGGCATTAAATACCTCTACACATAATCCTCAACATGTCATTTTTCCTCTAGGTCCCATAGATTGTCCGCCCGGCACGTACAGATACGCCGTCGGCTGCGACTACCTCCAACCCGAGCCGACCTGCAAAAATCCGAGGCCAGAAAAGGACATGCGCGGTCAAATCTGCGACTACCAAGCGTGCTACTGCAACCCCCCCACCGTCAGAGATGAGGTCACCAAGCAATGCGTGCGGCTTAGGGACTGCCCCAGAGTCCCTGTTACCCCCGTGACCCCAAGAGTACCAGTTACCCCAAGAACCCCAGCTACTCCCCGACCACCTGTTTTGCCTAGGCCTAGAGTTCCGTACATATATGCTGATCGTGAATGGTAGTTTTACCAACTTTTATTTAAAACATCTTATGTATAACGAATGTACAATTAATTGTACATCTGTGGCAGACATTGCAACTTTATTTTCATTGAGTGCTGATGATCGGATTTACTTGAAGTTTGGTATGTAAACGTACAGTCGAGTTCATTTACATCTATACACTTACGGGAACAAAAATATCTGAACACGACCCTATTGTCAGGAGCGTATAAAAGCGTGTTAAGATATTTTCGTTATCTTATATGTGTAGATGTAAATGAACTCGACTGTACGAGTAGGCAAGATTGTTGATAAAAAGCTTGAATTTAAAGTGCAATTTTTAACAAAAAAAAAACATATTTTTGACATAAATTTACCGTCATGGATAGCAGAGTCTATAAAACTGTAATGCTATCAATAAACGTAAGTCGTTCTTAAGCAGAATATACTACTTTCCTAAAAGCCCATAAGGCCCCAGCAATTTGCTACTGCTATAAAAATGCAATTAAAAATCAAAGGCAACGTGATACCTTTTACTTGAGAGCGATACGTATATACAGACCTATGTGCTATAATTGCAATTAATTATGTAAAATAGGATTTTTTATTGCCTTAGGCAGACGGCCCTCCTGATGGAAAGTTGTCACCGTCACCTATATAGACATTTGCAACACTAGTTGCATTGCCAATGCGTTGTCGGTCTCGAAGAAATTTGATGACAACCTTTTTAAAAAAAACATATTGTAGCGCAATGGGAAAATCTTAGCAGGAAGTTCATTCCAGATCTCTATTGTACGCGCTAGAAAGGTTCTAGAGATCTGGCGCGTTGAATAGGTTAAAACTTTGATAAATACCTACAAAAACCTATAGAAACTGTAAATGTACCTAATATAAAACCATGGGGGATAAAGCTGTTCGCGTCCGTGAGTTTAGCCACACGTGTCCCCTGGGTCCGCCAAATGAACAGCACCATTAGGTGGTAAGCGACGGTACTACCTACCTCTCTGCCACTGGGTCATCTTAGTTGCTGCATGGCATCAAGATCGGCAGGCAGTGTTTTCGTCGTCCGTAGGCTGAATTACGGTAAGGGACAAGCAAAACAATGTCCCTTACGCTAATTCAGCCTACGGTCGACGTATTGCTAAAGACAAAGACCCTACCTTCTGCCTACCCTCAATTTATTCCCTACTCAGTATAGGTGTCTTAAGGTGCAGATAGAGAGAAGAGAGAAGGAAAGGGAAGAGAGGAGGGGTGGGAGAGAGGATACAGGGAAGGTAGTGTATTTTGTTTTTATGGAGTGAACGCCACTGTCGGCAGGAGTTTAGGAAGTCAGCATAGCTAGTACAAGGTGGTCGTGATATATATCGCGCGTGATACAACATGTAATCAGCCAATGGGAACTCTCATTTGCAACGCAGCGCATGGTACGCGTGTTGTCATTGGTTGTTGGGCATTTCTCCAGAAATATGTCTGCGACTCATTCATCTGTCTCCATACATTTAGTATGAAAAAGGGCCAGATGAATGAGGTGACCGCAGACATATTTCTAGAGAAATGCCCTGTTACGCGGAAAGAGATGACGCGGCCATCGTCTGCTAGCTGTGCTGAGTCTACTGCCGCTCATGGTACAATAAAACGAGGTATATTCTTTCCGAGAGCGAACTTGCCTAATCACAAAAATGTCGCCATTGTTAATGAGCTTCAATATGCTATGACGTGGTCAAGTTCACACGGGACTTAGTTTTATAGCACCATAGTTACGCCTATTCGCCTATTACACATACCACGCGAGCTGATACGAGCATACACGCGTGCACACAAATATACACGTATGCCTACTCCACACATACACACCTACACACACATACACACACTCACATACACTATACTTACATACACACATACACATACACATTTTAATAAAGTAAATGCTTCTACTCTATTTATCTACCGATTTCAAAACACGATTCTCTGTTTGTAGGAAGCTTATTAAAGGTTTCGTGATTATTTTAGCCGATTTGAGTTCCTGTTTAACATTGTCAAAATTACCTAAACGCAAATACTTAATGCAAGTAACAAAATAAATAATTGTATCTTCATTTGACTTTTATTTATCAACCTCTACAATAATAGTATACCTAAGTACATATGTAGTAACGGCCTATAGTTGCATAATAGCATATTACGCACCCAGGGCGGTAAAATAAGGAATGCCCTACATCACAGGTGTCTGAGATGTATATTGCGATCTAGGACTTTCCTCGGAGCAGAGAGTGTTAAGCTCGGTCTTAAGATCCATTCTAAAACCAAGAGAATGGTGGTGGACAGAGCGCAAGTATTGCCTGTAACCGATGTTTTCAACAAGTACGAAAAAGTCAACGAGTTTATGTACCTCGGCTCGCTGCTGATAACCCGTGACGGTGGGTGCACCGTTGAAATAGTACCACCAGATCCGGTATGGCCAAAAGTGCTATGGCTAATCGCGATTAGATCTGGAAAAACAGAGGTATTATCAGTACAACTTCACTCCGAACTTGCTCGGGCTCAGCTAAGGTTCTTGCCGGAGTCTTCTTAGCTGGCAAAACCTTCCATTAGTTCGATATGCACACTCTACATAAAGGCAGGTTGATCCGTTTCAACCTTTCCCGCTGGTTCCGCTCACTTTGAGCAATCAGCGAAACTTCCGGGCCAAGCGCCTGGTTCGATCCCAGGGATCCGCCGTGGCCCCCACCTTTTTACAACAGCCAGTAAGGCTAGTAAGTATTGTCAGGGTAAAAAAAATATTGTCGTACAACTAAGGTTCGTTTAGTGAGAGCTCTCGTCTTCTCAATATTCCTGTACGGTGCCGAAACATGGAGCCTGAGAAGTTGCGATGTAGCGAAGATTGACGCTTTTGAGATATGGTGTTGGCAAAGATTGATGCGTATACCTTGGGCGGTCAGAAGAACAAACTAATCCATATTAAAAGTGCTCAACATTCCTAAGCGGCTCTCCACAACATGTCATAACAGAGCCCTCAGTTTCTCAGGCGTGCTCAGGGAAGAGCACCAGCAAGATGATCTGACTCCATTATGAAGTTGGTTGGCGGCAGCATATAGAACGCGGTGCATACGACCTTCGGAGACTAATAATCCGCGGTCGCGATCCTCAGTCTTTTCTTCTTCTTTAGCCTTTTTCAACCATTGTGATTTTCAAAAACTTGGTACCTATCCAAAGGTTATCTCGAAGAGATAGCTCATTCGCGGTAAGTCTGCCCGTTGTTTACTTATACTTTTAATCATAGTACTCCTCAAACTGAACAACATTCGTTCAGTAACATTTAAAAATAACTTATGTTTTGATAATTAGTACACTGTAAAGTTTATCTGAAGCCGCAATGTGTTGCAATTTTGTTTATGTTTGTAGCGTGACAAGCGACGTCAATTAAAACTGATATTAACGTACATTGAAAAAACTCCACAAAGGGTGGAAAAAAGAGCACGCGTTATGTGATAGAGAGAGACGGTCAGATGCGGGTCAGCTCCGTCCGGTCATCCGACGCTAACGGTAGTTTTGTTAGGGAGAGATGCTTCTGTACGGAGTACTATTCTTTTTCTGTGACGGCGTGTAAATCTTCTGTTTATATTCTGTAGCCCGGCTAGAGTCGGGAGTAAAACTCGAGCCGTGGTTATAAAAAAATGTAATAAAATTAAATAATAAAACTATATACAATAAAATTAAGGTGAAACGGCATTCCGTCAGTACGCAGTAGGTATGTACAAAGGAAGGTCACTGGCCTTAACGGTGCTGGGAGACTGGATGGCGGTGAAGAGTCGGGACTTCAGGATAGGTAGGTATAGGTTTTCAGTTCCTAGTTCGAAGCCAGCTCCAGACCAGTTCAGAAGCGCTATTCTGCATCAGTCGATACGATAAACGGAAGCGACTTCACACAACTTCAATCCAGTAAAAAGGGCTGCGAAGCGGCAGCCCTTACGAGTATTTATATATCTACACAGTAATTAATATTTAAGCAGTTTAAAATATCATAATATGTCAGTCTGTTTAGCAAATAACAAGATATCACGGCAATGTGAAAAGCGACCGAAAATGTCTCCGTGAAAAAAAAGACGATCGTAAATGCTGTACGTTCGTAAAAGTTTCTAACCGGCCAGTACTGCGCCAAGGAGGTTTGCCGCGTTACAGTACCCCGCGCGCCCAGGAGAATTTTCCAAGTTGGATAACACAGGAAAATTCCAGGCAGAAAATAACAGAAAATATACAACTACACAATATTTACAATTTTAAATCTTTAATGTGCCATTTACCTATCGCACGTCCATTATTGTCAGCCAATTCATACACAAGAGGTGACAACTTTTTCAATACTGTACACTTAACATATTTGGGAGCCAATTTTGCGGTAAAATATTTACCAGCGTCACTTAATTGGTAGTTACGGCGCCATACAACATCACCTTCATTAAATTCGGCCTGTTTACGCCTCAAGTTGTAGTATTTACAATTTTTTACATGAGCTTCCCAAATTGCTGTCTGCACTTTATCTAAGATAGGCGACAAGTGACCTAAATTCTCAGCATAAATGTCACGAGGTGCAAAAATGAGATCGTCATAATCGACGTCATTAGAGTCTGCGGCACCATAGAAAGACCCGCATGGCACTAACTCTCTGCCGAAAACCAGGAAGGCAGGGCTGAATCCTGTTACTTCATTAACACTGGTATTCATAGCAAATTGGATCTTAGGAATATTGACATCCCAGTTTCTATGATCCTCCTCCACAAAAGAACTAATTGCTGTCATGATAGTACGGTTGTAGCGTTCAACAGAATTTACCTGAGGGCAATATTTAGGAGTAAAATGCACCTGAGGAATCTGATATTTAGTAAAAAGTTCCTGTAATTCATTACTGATAAACTGAGTACCATTATCCATTATGATAGTACGAGGAAAACCGTGTACCAAGAATATAAAGTCTTCTAGAATCTTACATATTATATTAGAAGTCGCCTTTTTTATAGGAAATATCATGCAATATTTCGAAAAGCAGCAGTTGACAACTAATATGTAACGGTTCTGCTTACGAGTCATAGGTAAAGTGCCAACAAGATCGATTGAAAGGCATTGAAATGGCCTGCAACATTCTTTAGGTTTACCCATTATTCCCAGTGTCTGATGATTCTGGTATTTGTAGGCCAAACAAGTCTCGCAATCGGCAATATATTTACAAACGTCTCTATACATCCCCGGCCAGAAATAACGTAAAGCGATTCGCTTATGAGTTTTGAAAATGCCGAAATGGCCGGCTGTAGGCTGAGAATGATTTTCATGTATAATATCATCTCTCATTTCCTTCGGAATTACTAGTTTCCAGTCATACTCGGAAGTGAGCAAAGAACTAGTCCTTTTAAGTCTGTACAGATTATTATTTACAATTTTGTAGTCAGGAAAAGAATCAGGATTGTCCCGACAACCGTTTAATATATTGTTAAACCATTCATCGTTAGAATCTACATAAATCAGGTCAACTGGCACCGAACGTGATAAAATGTCAGGAACGACGTGATCTTTACCTTTTTTATGCCTTATTTCAAAATTAAACGCAGACAAACGAACGCTCCAACGAGCCAATCGTCCTGAAGGGTTGTCTAAGTTTAAGAACCATTTTAAGGCTGCGTGGTCAGTATAGACTATGAATTTTTGACCATTATCTAAATAACATTGCCAATGTTCTAAGGAAGTAATAACGCTTAGTAATTCACGTTCGGTGATTGAATAATTTTGCTGTTGCTTAGATAAAGAACGGCTAAAGTAAGCAATAGGCTTTTCGATGCCGTCTTCCTCTTGCGTCAACATAGCTCCAATTCCAAAATTGGATGCATCACAATGCACAGAGAAAGTCTTAGTAAAATCAGGACAAGTTAGTACATGAGTAGATACAAGAGCTTTTTTTATTTTATTAAATGCAGCATTAGCATCCTCATTCCACTTGAAAGGAGGAGCTTTCTTTCCAGTAGAAGTAAGCAAATTCAGTGGTGCAGCCAATGTGCTAAAGTTTGGCACAAACCGCCTGTACCAACTGGCTGTACCTAGGAACTTTTTCAATTCACGTCTAGTAGTAGGAACAGGTATGTCGAGTATCGCTTGCACTTTTTCAGGGTCTGTGTGCAATCCTTTGTGGTCTACAATATAACCAAGATATTTCAGTTCGCGACGAAAGAATGCAGACTTCTCAAAGTTAACGGTAAGCCGCGCGTATGTAAGTTTTTCTAATACCTGCGATAACAGAGAAATGTGCTCTTCAAAGGTATTAGATATCACAATAATATCATCTAAATACCAGAAAACGCGGTTTTCAAACTCAGGCGTAAACAAAAGGTCCATTAAACGCTGCTGGGACGCCGGTGCATTCGTCAATCCAAACGGAACAACTTTGAATCTATACATGCCCCGCCCAGGGACGTAAAAAGCTGTTTTATCTCTATCCCCTTCGTATAATGGTAATTCCCAAAATGCCTTAGCGATGTCAATACTAGATAAGAACTTAGCATCGCGCAAATTATCAAGAATCTCATTTATATAAGGCAGTTTATACGCGTCTTTCTTAGTGACAGAATTAAGTTTCCTACTGTCTAAACAAAACCTCCAAGTACCATCTTTTTTAGGAGTCACAAGAACAGGACTCAACCACGGGCTCTCACACGGCTCTATGATATCTAAAGCAAGCATTTTATCTACCTCTTCCACTAGCACTTTTTGTTTCTCGGGAGAAAGTCTATAACATCTTTGTCTAATAGGTGCATGATCTCCGGTATCAATGCGATGTTCAATCAAGTGTGTACGGCCAAGCGGACTAGATTCCGTGGAAGCCTCGCGAAACTGCGATATAATAATATTTGCCCGAGTCTGTTGTTCCCCGGACAAGTCTTCAAATGGAAGAACTTGCTTAGAACCGTTATATACAGTTAGAGAAGTACAATTAGAGGGCTTTTTCAGTTCGACGTTAGTTAGGCAATGAGGCAAAAGATTAAAGCCTTTCCAAAAGTCTATACCCAATATTAAGTGTGAAGAAATGTCGGGTATTACGTGCGCAGCAATACGTAAATATTTACCGTTGAACTTCACAGGTAACTCCATGTAACCGACGGAGTAAACGGGCTGTCCGTTAGCAGCTCGCACAGAGATCTTGTAAGAGGAGTTCAGTACAAATCCCTGATCTAGTAGAGCCTTATGAGAGTTATTACCAAGAATGGTAATTGAGCTGCCACTGTCGAGTAAGCCGCATAAAGTCAAATTATTTACATTAATATTTACAAAAGGACGCTCATTATCATTCTGATCGTCAAAGAGGATCAAAGACGTTTTTGATGATAGCATAAAAAGACGAACTACTGAGAGCCATTCCTCCCATTCATCACGCGAATATTTAGAGTCATTGCGTGTAATAAGTCTTTGACCCTCACTTATCCGTTTTTTGGCAAAGACTCATTTTTACCGACAGATTTACGGCACTGAGGACAATCCGTGCTACGGTAACCAGCCATACCGCATTTAAAACACACAAGGGTGCGTGGTTCCTTGCACATACGCAAAGAGTGACCGTTCACTCGACAACGAACACAAAATTGCTTAATAGAACTAACTATATTTACAGACTTACTATTTACAGGCCTATATACAAAATCATCAGTCAAAGATGATGGGCTATTCGTAGGAGGTTCCTTAAAGTTCCTCGAGCGGTCAAGGCAAGCTTCATACTTTTTACACACAGCCTTTAAGTTATCAATAGACTGAATGTCAGCCTGAGCTAACATGATGTCGTACTCAGGACGAATATTCCTTAGCAAAATTTCAAGTTTATTAGCCTCAGACATACTGTAGCTCAGCTTGGCAAATAATCCAGACATTATGGCAATGTACGCTACGACCGACTCTTCCCTGCCTTGAGTGCGGTCCTGTATTTCACGCAATAGCTTGTAATCGTAATCTACAATACCAAAATCATCAAACAGTTTTACTTTCAAACTTTCCCAAGAAGTGAAATTGTCCTTGTAGGCACGAAACCAGTGTAGCGCTGCGTCCGTGAACATTTCATAAGAATGAGTTAATAATGTGCTAGTAGGCAAATTCCTAGACAGCGCAAACTCTTCCACCTTTTGCACAAAACTACGCGGGCAGCCTTTACCCGCGTATGAAAATTTGCGGAACTCGCTAGTCACGCCGCGGTCACAGTGTACAATAATTTTACTATCTGCACATTTGTCACTGTTCGCAGTAACAAATGACGACGCGGAGTCACTATTAGCGCTGCTGTTCTTTAAATCAAAACGCATTTTCAAGGCACTATATTTGGATACAAGACTCTTATACGTATCACGGTGCTCCTCTACCTCCGAGACGTCTATACGTTGAAGGCGTAAGTATATATGTACAAGAAATGACCTTATTTTATTTACAAGTTTCAAATCAGAGGAACTTTCATAGAGGGTGATTTTATCCTCGATAAAAGAAATAGACTTTTCAGTGCCTTTCAAGTCTTCAGCAACTGCAAAAGTAGTAGGTAAATCCTCAGCCACATATTTACCCCACAAGTCAGACAACTGCTGTCGCAACTCTATAACTGTGTCGCGCGGTTTTTCATGCCTAATACTTACTTCGTACGTAAGTTCATTTTTATTTAGCATATTTACATTTACCTGCGAGAACTCCATGCTTATTACGAAAAATTACGTACTTTAAACAAGCAGGAAAAGACAATATATACACAAACTATTTTGAAAACACACACAAACACGCAACTGTTATGTTATTAATACTTATATGGGTACTACACCGAATGCAAGTTGCGTATCTAATCAGTCCTAAATAAGTCCAATCATAGAATCAACCATTTAAAACTATGCACAAAAGAACTCTAACACAAAATATAATAACAAAAATTACATCCAAGCTATGTACAACCACTTATGTTATTTACAAGTATGTACATAACTCAATCCAAGTCTTTAAGACCCACGTACTGACTGAATGAACCCTTGGGCGCCAATGTAGCCCGGCTAGAGTCGGGAGTAAAACTCGAGCCGTGGTTATAAAAAAATGTAATAAAATTAAATAATAAAACTATATACAATAAAATTAAGGTGAAACGGCATTCCGTCAGTACGCAGTAGGTATGTACAAAGGAAGGTCACTGGCCTTAACGGTGCTGGGAGACTGGATGGCGGTGAAGAGTCGGGACTTCAGGATAGGTAGGTATAGGTTTTCAGTTCCTAGTTCGAAGCCAGCTCCAGACCAGTTCAGAAGCGCTATTCTGCATCAGTCGATACGATAAACTGAAGCGACTTCACACAACTTCAATCCAGTAAAAAGGGCTGCGAAGCGGCAGCCCTTACGAGTATTTATATATCTACACAGTGATTAATATTTAAGCAGTTTAAAATATCATAATATGTCAGTCTGTTTAGCAAATAACAAGATATCACGGCAATGTGAAAAGCGACCGAAAATGTCTCCGTGAAAAAAAAGACGATCGTAAATGCTGTACGTTCGTAAAAGTTTCTAACCGGCCAGTACTGCGCCAAGGAGGTTTGCCGCGTTACATTCTACTAGGTAAATATTGAGTTTAATCTATCTATCTATTATCATCATTCGAACCTGGAGAGGTGCACTGCCGATCATAGATCTCCCCCAACGAATGGTCGTACGCTTTTTACCCACGCGCGCTCACATTTTTCAGTTCAATAGATTCAATACCTCGTATTAAACCTCGATTCGGTTATTCTTCAGAAATATGTCTGCGACTTATTCCTCTGTCTCCATACATTTAGTATGTAAAAGGGCCAGAGGAATAAGGTGACCGCAGACATATTTCTGAAGAATAACTCATTCCCTATACGAGTAAAAAGACACAAGTTATGATTCCTTTAACAAACATGACCCCATGAGTATAATGGAAAGCGTGACTTGACTCTGATTAATGTATTTACTCAAATAGTAATGAAATGAATACCTAGAAACAAATATTGTCGCAGCAATTGTAGAAAAGTTGAAAAAAGCAAAAGTAAACACTGAAACCAACAAAACATGTTTTGTTTTAAAACGCATAAAAAGGATGCATTATTTTTTATTGCCATATTCAAGTAAAAGTGTTGTGGGTGTAGTATCAAGGACCTTTACTCGTAACCTGGAAAATGAAGTATTTTGTAGTTATGACTATTTTCTTAGCGTTTGCGAAAGCGCGCCCTGAGCGCGATTGTCTTTGGTGTGAGTATTAGTTTTCTTTTTTTGTTTATTTTAACAAATGATAAAATATTATCTACTCTTCTAATTAGTTATACATAGTTAGATATTTTCAAATGGAAATCCTATCTCTGTAGCTTTTGTTGAGCATGTTTAGTAGGTAGCTGACTATTGTAATAATTGCCAAAATAAATAATGTTATGTATGAGTCCATAGCCAAAATCATCGTCTCGTAGGGCATGCAATACCGGTATCACTTGTATGGGCCAATACCGAAAAACCGGTATTATCCATACAAATAAAACATTATAACGACAAACATTAACGGTATTATCCATACAAATAAATATTGCATGCTCGGGTATGTAAAAATATCTATTTACAACATTTGATTAAAGTACTTACTCTCATCAAAGATATGTATGTACGTATGTAGCCGTATAACGCCTTGTGTTGTTTTCTAAACCAATAACTTAATTTTTTATTCCCACAGGCATAGATTGCCCCCCGGGCACCTACAGGTATGCCCCAGGATGCGATTACCTCACCCCCGAGCCGACTTGCAAAAACCCGACGCCAGTAAAAGACATGACTTGGAAAATATGCGACTTTGAAGCTTGCTACTGCAGCCCCCCGACCGTCAGAAACGAGGACACCAAGCAATGCGTGCGGCTCTGGGAATGCCCCAGAGTTCCTGTTACCCCAGTGACCCCAAGAGTTCCTGTTACCCCCGTGACCCCAAGAGTTCCTGTTACCCGCGTGACCCCAAGAGTTCCTGTTACCCGCGTGACCCCAAGAGTTCCTGTGACCCCTCGAACTCCTGTTACTCCAAGAACTCCCATTACGCCAAGGCCAGTTGTGTGGCCAAGGTTTAACTTTGCACAGCCATTTGGCTCAGGCGTTTAATAATAAATCTTTTTCAGTCGACGTGTGTTGTTTGTATTTATTATATCCTACTTATATTATAAACACATTTTACTGACGCAATTTCAATTTATTGTTTCCTTCAAAACATGTGTTCCTTTATCAGTATACATGTACCTTGGGGTCTCAAGGCAATGAGTACTAGGAGGAGGAGGTACTAGAGAGGTACAAGGAGACTCTCTCTCTCAACTCTCCTAGTCGTTTCCGACTACAGCGACTACTTCAACTCCGGTAATAGTGGCGCTCGTGCGCTTTTGTGTGGCTTACGTACCCGATCTTGTTACCGAAGACTCTTGTGCAGATCGGGCACGTAGGAGACTAAAGACTAAAATATACACATGGGATGCCTTTGTTTCTCATAAACATGTAAGTTATCATGTATCATGTCATAAAATTATCAAGAGCAAATAAAAAAAACCTGAAAATATTACGTAGAAAAAAAACTTTATGACTTTCGGTAAAATTATCGAAAGTCATAAAGTTTTTTTTCTACGTAATATTTTAGTTTTTTTTTATTTGCTCTTGTATGGAAACCGGTAGGTTGGGTTTAGGTTAAGATTGTTTTATAACAGTTCTATAGTTTAATGGCTTCAGAGAATAACTAAATATTTTTACTAAAAAAAACCCGACCGCGGTGCACTTTAAAAGTGCATAAAATCCGCCATTTTGTTTATTTTAACGAACTTCATACCCAGTGATACTCGCGCTATCAAGACGAATCCAATGATGTATCATTTATCAAAATCGGTTGTGCCGTTGAGTAGTTACGAGGGGACACAGGAACGGACATACATACATGCATACAGGTCAAACACATTACCCTCCTTTGGGCTTCGCCGCAGTCGGGTAAAAAGATATTATAACAGATGATTATGACAAACAAAACACAATTTAAAATATGCGAGACAATATTATCTAGACCCCAAATAAGTTAATACTCTAAAAACCTAAATCAGGCTAAAAATATAAGATGACTATATACGAGGGTGGTTTGATAAGTACCTGTTTTGAGGTATTTAGAGTAAAGATAGAAAAACCTTATGTTAAAACAATTTGTAGCTAGGCTATTTACTAAACTAGCTGAATACATTAAGTATTATTGTTGTGGCATTATTTTTTTTCTTAAAAATTATAAAATTGTAAAGTAGTCGCATGACAGGCTTCTGGGTATTTTTACTAAGGTACAACTTTTTTCTTTTTCTATTTTTTTAACTTGGTGAATACGAATAACTTGCTAGAAATCCAGTGTAAACAATGGTGATAGATCAATAAATACTCGCTATCCTGTTTTTTCCTGAACTCACATGCAAGTTGAGATCGTGAGATCGTGAACACACTCTGGTGCTTATCCCATTCTTGAGAATAATGTGTTTAAGTTTCTTAGAATCACCAACACGTAAGTCAAGGACTTTAGCTATCACCTAAATCTTCATCATTGATCACTAGACATGTGGTTTCCAATTTTTTGTATGTTTTATTAGTCGGTGTCAATTTTGAGCCAATACTGTCAAGAATCGGCTCTTATTTAAAAAAAGTCTCTCTTCTAATAAAAACACTGTGAACTATAACAGTTAGAGAGTCTCCAAAGACATAATTTTTTTTTTCATTACCTATTACATAAAAAAATATGTGTGGATCTTGCGGCGAACTGTTTTAATTTTTTCATAGTTACGTCCACGTCGTCGTCGGAATCATGCAATTTGTGATCCATAATTCAAAGAATAAAGATGCGACTGTATTGAAATTTGGCTCAAATACCTATAAATAATGTGTCATACAATAGCCGGAAACATGAGCATGTCAAGATTCTAGAAGTACTTAAAAACAGGTACTTATCAAACCACCCAAAATTGACAGTATACAATTTTTACAGTGCAACGGCAGGACAAAAATATCAGTAAAATGAGACTTGTGTTTAACAGCTTTAACAACTTAAATATCACAATCATATAATACAATAATGGTTTTATTTGGTAATGCCATATTTATTGTTATAAATTGTATGGAATGTTCTCTTTTCAGTACATATTTATGACTAAGACAGAGCATACTTGTACTGAACTTGTATAATCGGTTGCTATGTCGGTGGGTCAATTAAAAAAGGGTATAAGTCACATATAAACTAGGTACAAAAGGTCTTAACTCTATTGTAACAGTTGAGCTCCTTTGAACTTAGGTTATATATAACTTGTGCCCCTTTTTCACTACGCTCCCAGTTATATTTTTCTATAACATGACGTCTTTCGCAAATTTTTCCGTCCACGTTATTAATTTTCTCATTATGAGGTGTTTATTTTGGCTTAAATAAATAATGAGTTCATCCGCTGATCAAATAATATATTGTTGCCATTGTTGGAAGAAAATGCTTAAATAGCGGCATCTCCGCTCTTTCTTTCAGTGTGTCGGTATTTCTTACCGATAATTAGTAGTATTTTGTAAAGATGAAGTCGACGACAGCTTGCTTGCTCCTAGCCGTCATTGGTGTGGCTTCGGCAACCACATATTCGTACCCAAGAGGTTGCATCTATGCTAATGGACGATGTAAGTAACCCACTTCCAAGTTACTGTTTTTGTTAGCTGATAAGTCTGTTGTACTATTTTCCTTACTTTATTTTTACCACTGTTGGTCATAGTTATTCTAATAAAGCCGTTTAGATCTCCAAGACCAATAAGTAGACGGAGTATCGTAGGAAGACTTCATTCCTCTAACCACAGGTACTAAAAAAATCCTTCCACAGGTTACTAGACGTCAGGAATTTTTCAGTTTAACCATTTGTCAGGAATGTGGCCGGAATACGACAATTCAGGATTTTTTTAATATTTCTTTTTTCATTAATACAAAACAATCCGAAACTCTTGTTTCGGATTTTAAAATATGCGAGACAATATTATCTAGACCCCAAATAAGTTAATACTCTAAAAACCTAAATCAGGCTAAAAATATAAGATGACTATATACGAGGGTGGTTTGATAAGTACCTGTTTTGAGGTATTTAGAGTAAAGATAGAAAAACCTTATGTTAAAACAATTTGTAGCTAGGCTATTTACTAAACTAGCTGAATACATTAAGTATTATTGTTGTGGCATTATTTTTTTTCTTAAAAATTATAAAATTGTAAAGTAGTCGCATGACAGGCTTCTGGGTATTTTTACTAAGGTACAACTTTTTTCTTTTTCTATTTTTTTAACTTGGTGAATACGAATAACTTGCTAGAAATCCAGTGTAAACAATGGTGATAGATCAATAAATACTCGCTATCCTGTTTTTTCCTGAACTCACATGCAAGTTGAGATCGTGAGATCGTGAACACACTCTGGTGCTTATCCCATTCTTGAGAATAATGTGTTTAAGTTTCTTAGAATCACCAACACGTAAGTCAAGGACTTTAGCTATCACCTAAATCTTCATCATTGATCACTAGACATGTGGTTTCCAATTTTTTGTATGTTTTATTAGTCGGTGTCAATTTTGAGCCAATACTGTCAAGAATCGGCTCTTATTTAAAAAAAGTCTCTCTTCTAATAAAAACACTGTGAACTATAACAGTTAGAGAGTCTCCAAAGACATAATTTTTTTTTTCATTACCTATTACATAAAAAAATATGTGTGGATCTTGCGGCGAACTGTTTTAATTTTTTCATAGTTACGTCCACGTCGTCGTCGGAATCGTGCAATTTGTGATCCATAATTCAAAGAATAAAGATGCGACTGTATTGAAATTTGGCTCAAATACCTATAAATAATGTGTCATACAATAGCCGGAAACATGAGCATGTCAAGATTCTAGAAGTACTTAAAAACAGGTACTTATCAAACCACCCAAAATTGACAGTATACAATTTTTACAGTGCAACGGCAGGACAAAAATATCAGTAAAATGAGACTTGTGTTTAACAGCTTTAACAACTTAAATATCACAATCATATAATACAATAATGGTTTTATTTGGTAATGCCATATTTATTGTTATAAATTGTATGGAATGTTCTCTTTTCAGTACATATTTATGACTAAGACAGAGCATACTTGTACTGAACTTGTATAATCGGTTGCTATGTCGGTGGGTCAATTAAAAAAGGGTATAAGTCACATATAAACTAGGTACAAAAGGTCTTAACTCTATTGTAACAGTTGAGCTCCTTTGAACTTAGGTTATATATAACTTGTGCCCCTTTTTCACTACGCTCCCAGTTATATTTTTCTATAACATGACGTCTTTCGCAAATTTTTCCGTCCACGTTATTAATTTTCTCATTATGAGGTGTTTATTTTGGCTTAAATAAATAATGAGTTCATCCGCTGATCAAATAATATATTGTTGCCATTGTTGGAAGAAAATGCTTAAATAGCGGCATCTCCGCTCTTTCTTTCAGTGTGTCGGTATTTCTTACCGATAATTAGTAGTATTTTGTAAAGATGAAGTCGACGACAGCTTGCTTGCTCCTAGCCGTCATTGGTGTGGCTTCGGCAACCACATATTCGTACCCAAGAGGTTGCATCTATGCTAATGGACGATGTAAGTAACCCACTTCCAAGTTACTGTTTTTGTTAGCTGATAAGTCTGTTGTACTATTTTCCTTACTTTATTTTTACCACTGTTGGTCATAGTTATTCTAATAAAGCCGTTTAGATCTCCAAGACCAATAAGTAGACGGAGTATCGTAGGAAGACTTCATTCCTCTAACCACAGGTACTAAAAAAATCCTTCCACAGGTTACTAGACGTCAGGAATTTTTCAGTTTAACCATTTGTCAGGAATGTGGCCGGAATACGACAATTCAGGATTTTTTTAATATTTCTTTTTTCATTAATACAAAACAATCCGAAACTCTTGTTCTGTCCTCTGAATCTCAGTCTTTAATGTATAATAATTATTACGCATAAACTGTAAGATGAGCAATCTAATTAAACAATTTTAAATAAAAACCTACAACGCCACTGATAGAAAATGGATATTGATAGAAATGAATGAGTTTTATTTTGGACCAAAGTTGGTTGATTAGACTATAGTTGGAGAGTTTTACCGTACTTAAAACGTTCAGCAAATTATAAACAATTTTTTTGTACAGTCAAATACAAAAACATGAATCAAATAAATCTTTTCATTGATATGGTACAAAAACTTGTCACTGCATAAGGTGTATTCGGTGTATTCGGATCTATTTTTGAGCACTTATATGCACCCATATTTTTGCACTTGACAGTACTATCAGAATATGACAATTGAGATTAATTTATATAACTATACAAAAGTACATCTGGAATTAGACCAACTAGTAGCTAGATTAACAGTGACCTCGTGACTCTTAAAACTCGGTTACCATTTTTCCACTTTCTGAAATTTGGTAGAAGAGTACTAGAGTAAGTAGCCTCCAGACCTCTTTTGCTTTGCATGATCGGTCTGTTAATCATACATAACTTAACACGAATAAAAAGGAATGAATCCAAACTCGATCTTTTACTACATATTTTAAACAGAAAATACAGAAAAGTAAACTACAAATCAAATAAAACTACTTACTAACCTAAACTTAAGTAAAAATTTAAAGAGCAAAATTTAGAGTCTGTGACGGAGACTGTATGAGGAAGACTTTTAGGAGTAAAAATTAAACAAAACCTATGAAGATAAACTTAAATTAAAACTAAAAATTATCTAAAAAATTGGACCCTCTTGGCATGGTACCGAGTGCCAATATGATGGCAGCGTTTCCGCGCTGTATGGCGATGCTTATTCGCCGTGCGACGAAGCTGCCAGCATTTCGGTCACCAATGCAGTCGATCAGACTTTTGGATAGGTATTTGAAAAAGAGAGAATTAATAAGATTAAAATGAAAATCTTCTATTTTCCCAGGCGTCCAAGAATGTCCAGTAGGCACCATGAGCTACTCCATCGACTGCGGCTACGTGACCCGCGAGGCCACCTGCCGCGAATCGAGGCCTAAACCGGACACCAAACAGACCTGCGGCTACTCGGCCTGCCACTGCGTCAGCCCCACTGTGAGAGACGAGGCCTCCGGCCAATGCGTCCACCTCGACAAATGCCCGGGCGCGAAAATCATCCATACCCATGGCGGCGGAGGAGTCCCAAGGATCGTAAAACGCCCAGTTGACAAGCCAACGGTCCCAGTGACACCAACTGCACCCGTGGCCCCACAGCGACCAGTCGCGCCTATCCCACCCGTTGCGCCAACAGCAGTACCTTCCGTTGGATACAACAGTGGATACAACACTGGTTACAATAACAATAATGGTTACAACAACGCACGTTGGTAGTTCTACCAATAGTTGAATAAGGAAATTAAAGTGAACATCGTTTGACTGGTTACTTTGCGTTTCATTTCAAGATTTCTTTATCTTCCCTGGTATCAAAAGATGTATATCTACTCACTCACAACTTTTAGGAAATGAAAACAGAAAAATAACCATTCCAGAACCTAAACGCAGCATCCGCCATAGGTTCTTCGGGTAATATCGTCGAAATATAATAAGTATGGAAGCGTAACTGAGCCAGTACTTAGTGCTGAAGAAAAAATCTATAGCGTCAAATGAATTTCTTACGTCAGTAGGTTTGCAACCAATCACAGATTTTTGTATTTTAAACAATATACAGCCTATCCGTAAATATCTAGGTCTACTGAAACTGTATAAGAATATTTGTCATTAAAAATATTCTTATACAGTAACACTTTATGCAATAACAGTTCTCTTTAAATATATATTTCAGTGATAAAAGTTAAAAAAGCATGAATAAACTTTGCAGATTATTGAAAAAATTACTGCACCATTAGATAAAACAATAATCGGAAATACCTACTGTCTTTAATCTACACGAGACGAGCGAGATCGCATAATAATTGATGTAGAACCTTCTCGAACGCCTATCCCCAAAACGGATAGATGAATACTAGAACTGTTAAATCCATAACCCGTCCCACCCATTCCCTTTTATTACAAAAAAAGGTGTCCCACACTTAAGCCAAAGCGGCCCCTGGGCGGCTCATAAAAGAGTGTTTCCTTATAAACGCACTATCAACGGCCATAAATTGCAATCGGGGCGTCGATTTATACGAAGCTAATACGCCGTAGGGATGGACGGGCCCTTAATGCCTTAGGGCTTTGTCACACTAACATGCGGAAATATTCTTTAGACATAAGTATAGATGTCGCAGCCAACTGGTATAATCAGCCATTTGGTTAAATGCCAAGCATTTACACTAAATTATGACCCGCCAGCAGGTCGATTCTATTTCTGCTCTGAGGGACACAAGCTAACTAACAAACCTAACCTAAAATTTAAATGAAAAGGCTACGCTACGCAGTTAACTAAATGGCTAATTAAGCTAGTTGGCGGACATACATATTAGTTGGGCCAACATTAATAAATAAATAAATAATAAATAAATATTAGGGGACAATCTTACACAAATCGAACTAGCCCCATAGTAAGCTCAATAAGGCTTGTGTTATGGATACTAGACGACGATATATTTAATAGATACAAATACTTAAATACATAGAAAACATCCATGACTCAGGAACAAATATTCGTGCTCATCACACAAATAAATGCCCTTACCGGGATTTGAACCCAGGACCTCCTGCTTCGTAGGCAGGGTCACTACCAACTAAGCTAAAGCGGTCGTCAAACATTGTTTTTAGTGCCTAATATATAGATGAAAATTTAAAGACACTTACAAAATTGCAGATCTCTCATAATATTTTAGTGCCGTTTTCGTTAGTATTCAACCAGGCCTCAATGTTTATTATGAATTTTCTCGATATTCTGGGCTTTTATAACAAAAAGTCTCATTTCTTACTCAAATTACCACTGCGTTACCAGTCCCCACGTCGCCCCCAATGTAGTGTCCACTGCGTTACCAAAAACTTTTTTTTATATCCATTGCCCACGTACTAATTTCGATAAAAGTTATCATTCGGGTGAGCGTATGCTATTCTGAATTACAAAATAATTTGTTTTTGGAGATTATACTAACAAGTAAAAAATATGTGTCGAAATGTAAAAGGGACGTTTTTTTAGGCATCAAAAAGAATTTTGGCCCAGTTACAGAGGTGAAATAAGTTAAATGTACCTTTTTTGCTCTGGCTTAGTCGGCTTCGTCGGGTTATCCGTTTCACGAGCAAAGTGTCCATCTCGTTGACGGCCATTCTCACGAAGTATGTCTGCGGTCACCTAATTACCGCGACGCTGTTTTCATACTAAATGTATGGAGACGCGGCAATTAGACGTAGTCATACTTCGTGAGAATGGCTGTTGAAGAGTAACCTTCAACAGGTCATCGGTCCACCTAGTCGGGGGCCTAAGTATTCACGCTGCATCTACCTGTGCGTGGTCGCCACTCAGGAACTAGTCGGCCCAGCGGCCGTCTGTTCTTCGAGCAAAGTGCTCATTGCCACTGAAGTAAATAGGTAAAGTACTTAAATGGAAAAATTTCCCGCACATACGTTTACTTACATTGAATTCCGCAAAGTAACGCCTGCAAAAATTAATTACTTTTTCTCTTATTCGCAATGATGCAAGTCGCTTTAAGTGTGCTCAGCCCTTTCCTGTCTCATATCGAAGGGCTTGTGAACACGTTTTAGCCAATCTAACGGATGGTTAGACCAGGACGTTATCTGAACAGCCCCACTACAATACAAACATTTGCTCTTTTCTATAAGGAAAAGAGACTCGAAGTATGTCACTGAATTATGTGAGAAATCACTCACGGACAATGAATTCGGATGATTTTCTATGAACAATCATATAGAAAATGACCCGAATTCATTGTCCGTGCGTGTAGTACATGTTATTACTCGTATAGTGCGTAGGCTAGTTTTCCGCTACTAGTTTATTTTGCGCGAGGAAAAGTTGCATTGTAACTTTTATTAAATGACTTCAAATAAAGGAGGAGGAGTTTTAGGATATAGCGTCGTATAAAAAGTGCTGTCGCCTCCAGCTGACTTATCTAGGTCATCGGTCTATCTTGTAAGGGGTACACCCAAGCTGGGTCTTCTTGTCCGTGGTCTTCAATCGAGATCCTTCACGCTACATCGGCCATTAGTTCGATATATATGCCTAGGCATTCATTGCCACATCAGTGTGCTAACTCTGAGAGTTATAACAGAATTTTTCTATGACAATTTTTTATTAAATAAATAAAAAGATTATTTATTCAGGTATGCACTTATAATTAACTTAAAAATTACATTTTTACAGACACTAGATTATAAAATTAAATTAAATTCCAATAAAAGAAATGTATATATTACAGTAGGATTGTATTTTAAGGAACCTGTCTACCTGTCTGGTACCAACCTTTCTCTTCAAATCTCTTTATTTTATGTCGCAATTGACAAAGGAGCAGACCACCTGATGGAAAGTAATCATCGTCGTCCATGGAAATATACAGCACCAAAAAAGCCTATACGTTGCCAACGTTTGAGAGCCCTATAAACTCGTTTTTTGAAGGACCCCATATCAGCGTAGCGGAAATATCTCAGGAGGACCGCCACAGCCTTTCAGTTCGCGAAATCGCGACAGACATGAACGTTAGTTTCGCTCGAGGCACAGAAGTTTCTCTTTCTAAAAAACCTAACGTTAGGGGCCGACCAGCGGTCGGAACGCATCGGATCCGACCGTCTCTCTCCATCGCATAACGCGTGCTCTTTCTGGTCGCTGGCTAAACCCTTCCGGAGGGGCAAAATTTGGTATTAGTAGTAAGTGCTCCAGATCAAATTTTAAAAAGGGCGTAAGCACATTATTATGTTTTGTGTTTTTATGCCCTTTTTAAAATTTGATCTGGAGCACTTACTGGGTTTTGATATGGGGCAGACGAGTACCCGCGTGGAGTGAGCCACTCCCGGTCGCGGCCCGCTTAGGTCATACACTTTTGAGAAAAAGAGCGTCTTTCCTGTAGTACATTATATATGTACCGTATATGTATATCAATAGTACCTATTAGATGTACCTACAATATTAGACTTTCTAATCCCTTAATTTGATGTACTCTACGGGAAAGAATGCGTACACTAACTCATATTATAAATTGTGAACTGTGTTTGTTCCTTATTCCTGACACTGTCACCTACAAACGGTAATAATCTTCATTCATTACAACACATATTGCAATCGTATTGTGCATTTTACAATGTACAAAATAACTGTTGGTTTTCCATGTATTTGTTCGTTAAAATCGTTTGGGTGGGAATTACTCTCTCGCGTTAAATTTGTTAGGACAAAAAACGCGCTGCATTCGAGTATAATTTAATATTATACCGGAATTGGTTTGTTTGAGCTAAAAATATAGTATAGATTAAAGTGAATACTATGGAACAAATTTTGATTGTAACTTGTTTTGTTTATTTGTTACTTTAGGATTTTTGTTCACTCCCAGGATTTAGATTTGGCCTAAATTTTGTACATTTATCAAAACTTTGGTTATTTTATGAATTAGTTTGTTTAGGTTTATTTACTCCCGGACTTCAAACTGACTTAAATTTTGTACATTTATTAAGATCTGAAGGGAAATACAATTTTAGTCTGAATCTCCACAGTTGTCATAATAGTAAACAATTTAGAAAACTAATACTTGTCCTAGGTGGCGTTTAGGTTAGAAACCTATTCAACCAGAGTGATACAAAAATCAAAGTAGATGGCAAAATTGAGGACACTTGATGGGTGCTCCGGTGGTCGAGTGGTTAGAAATGCTGGGCCTGAAATCCAGAGGTACCGAGTTCGATTCCCGGTTTGGACCATATAATAGGTGAGTACCATTTAATTTTTCTATGTACTTTGATTTCTTGTATCTATATATGAAACTAATACTTGTTGTCTTCTTAATGGAATAACCTCAGATCAAAATTGACAAAGTGATCATCATCATCATCAGCAGTGTAGCAAACATTAAAACTATACAACGAGCTGAGAAACCTCGAAATCGGTTAAAATATACTGTTAGCAATTGAAGATGCTACTCGTAGTTAGGGTTACATACTTATTTGTTTGCATGGAACCCGAATGTGAGCAAACGTCGCGCGAGATAATGCCCGGGGTTTCCGTTTAGCTGATATGTCAGGTCGTTAGTTTGCGTCGCCTGTCGCGCCCGCGCCGGCACAGCGGACTCGCGACGAACAGTATTCCACCATTTCCGGGCAGAACTCCAGTTATAGTCCTTCGGTTTACGTTGTGTACGATCCACTTAAACGAAACAAAGCGATTGTTTGTAAACCCCAAAAAACACCAAAATGACCATATCGCAAGAAGTCGGTACAACCACCACGAAAGTTCATTTGTTTATCGACTCTATCTCCATGAACCGGTGCACTGCTTTCGTATTTGTTCGATTCTCAGGTAGTCAGGTAAGCGCCAGGGGTGTATTAAAAAAAACGTCTAAAGTCACATTTCAATTAAAGCAATTTAACTCTTTGCAAAGGCCCGTTTAATCCGCTGAAATGTCAATCCATGAAGTCTTTATCAGCGAATTACTCTTCTCTTTTACGTCAAAATAGTATTGTTTTCTTTAAGTAGATCGTACAAAACTTAAACCGAAGGACTATAACTAGCGGTTAGCGGCGATGACAAAACTGACAATTAATGTCAACGGCAAAAGTTTGGTTACAAATTGGACGCGGGAGACGACGTTTAAACACAAGTATATCCTAACAGGTTTCTTCTCGGAAAAATGCTTTTTAACGACTATAATAATGCCCGGTTCACATCTATTCCAGTAGCATACCAGTCCTGTGATCGAAACCAGTGCTATATTCCAGTACTAGTTCACATTATTCTAGAATGCTACTCGAACCGGGCATTAATACTCCTACTAAGATTGTGGTCATAGCATACGCAGTGCTGCATCCCTCCTGCTCCTTCAGCAGCTTCCTTTACCTCCTTTTGCTTTGTATGCTTCCTTTTTCTGTGCTCCTTTTCAGCAGTGTCAAACTAGCGAGAGAGATGGCGCTTTTTAATATCTTAGAGTGGGGCTAATAAGACAGAAAGCCTTTCAAAGGAAAAAAAATAGAAAAGCTGTGGTGTTTCCACATCAAATTTAATTTTTATTTAGTGATATGTTTGCCTTTGTATTCAGCCATTGATTTTTGTTCTGTATCTGTATGATTTTTTGTGCAATAAAGCGTTGACACGTTTAGCTCAGTGGGAGTGCCACCGCCTACGAAGCTAGAGGTCCCGGGTTCAAATCCTGGTAATGGCAAATATTTGTGTAATGAGCACGAGTAATTTGTTCCTGAGTCATGGGTGTTTTCTATCTATTTAAGTATGTTTTTTATCTATATAAGTATGTATATCGTCGTGTAGTACCCATAGTACAAGCATTGCTTAGTTTGGGACTAGCTCGATTTGTGTAAGATTGTAATAAACATACATAAATTCTAAACAATCAAAACACTTTCACTAAATATATTAGATCGAATACATGCCATTTTAGACCCAGTAAGGTAATTCAAAACTTCGCCTTTGGGACACTGGTCCCTATTATAATTTGTCAAACGCATTTATGTTACTGCTTGCAGTCGTTCCACTGCGGCCAGCTTATGTCTCAGACATTTCACACCTTCGCCCCACGACAATGTCACTTTGGGACATTTCTTTTATTATCTTGATAAATTTCAGAGCGTTTTTCACAAAGTTTTCCTAAATTTGGAAGACATCACGAATATCACGCACGATGTAGTATTAATAAATGTTTTTTTTGTCATACAGGCTAGTTTTCTGATAGTTTTGATATGTGTCATGATCATATTTTATAACAACGTATGTAGAAAACCACCGTGAGACGCAAACATATTGAAATAAAAACGTTTTTATTTCAATACAACGCATGTAATCAAATCATAGACATCTGCAAGGCTAGCACAAACGCCAAAGAGAATGCGCGTACATTGCATCTTAGTCCTCAGGGTTGGCAACGCATTTGTAATATTAAGATTACAAATGTCATAGGCCTCAGAAATCACTTACCATCTGATGACCCATGGGCTCGTTTACCTTTCCAAGAACATAAAAAAATTAATTATAATATAATTCATTGAAACCTGTTTTGTACACAATAGCACAAACTACATACCTACAAAAATCTTTCTCTGTAACAAATCTGTCGTTTGGGTCCGACGACCGGACGGAACGCACCGGATCCGACCGTCTCTATCGCATAACGCGTGTTAATGCTACCCCCTCGCGGGGGCCTCAAGGCCGCGCGGCGAAATCGCGGAGTGAGCCACAATTTTGAGTAGGTAACTTTCAGAAATCATCGGAAATTTCTCACTAACTTTACACCTTCCTGCATTTCCTGAATACTTTTAGCTCAAAATATAAAATGATTAAAGACAAGACAGAGGATCCTTCGAAGCTGCAGCGTAAACAAGCCTCTAATTAATAGCAAATGATCTCACGTTTTTATAAGCCCGATAGCTTATCTGCGGGTGATTTATCCTGCGACGTGAGGGCGGAGGGGTTCATGCAAACGTGCCGAGTCATAAACGCTCGCGACAGAATCACGGGCTAGAGAAATGAAGTAGAGGAGTGGATTCCACTCCTCTACTAAATAGAGAGAGTTATCTAAGATAGATAACTGGATAGGAGAAATACTGAAGTATTTCTCCTATCCAGTTATCTATCTTTCATTTTATATAAAATATGTTCCCGTGGCTTCGCTCCATAGCATAGAGGCGGCACATAGATTTTTAGTGGGTATACCATAGGCCTCATTAGCCAACATGGAAGTCCCTCATAACTATCTGAGTCCGTCCCCGCTTTAGGTTAGGTTAACTTGGCAGTCACCAATTCTAAACAGTAACCAAAAATTCGATTATAATGAGGCAGGATATTCTGAGTATCCCCCAATATGTACAGGAGAATAATATTATTGAAGAATAATCCTAATCCATAGGCTCTCAGATAGGTGCTTTTGTAAATTGTAAAATAACTTTGACTTTGAATTACTCCCAGTCGTGATTGCCCATGGCTAGTCGCAAACAATCTAGATCGTGCCCCAAACTTCTAACTGGAGTCGGCGACAATATTTTCTCCCAAACTCCGAAAGTTGCATTTGAAAACTTGTCACAATAGCAAAAACTTGAGCTTCGGCCACGTGAGCACAAATTTGAACTTTTCCGGCAACTTTTCTGTTCGAGACGGGTCTAGGTAAGCGTTCCGATAAATTTCAACCGATGTGCAGAAAAGTTGGGATCCGGCAATGTTTTAAATACTTAGCTACGTTTTTGTCGTAGCTTCTATCGAATAACAAAGGTAAATCATTACCATCATCATTATTATATTACTAGGTTTAGATAAGCGTTCCGATAAATTTCAAGCGATGTGGTTAGGGCTGCAGGGAGAGGAACCTCCTGACGATGCGCGCCGTGTCCAGAAGTATACCGGCCATTCTCACGAAGTATGTCTGCGGTCACCTAATTACCGCGACGCTGTTTTCATACTAAATGTATGGAGACGCGGTAATTAGACGCAGTCATACTTCGTGAGAATGGCCGATACCTTCTGTATCTGAACCCTAATCCAACGTTCTAGCGAGAGTCTCTTGAGATGGTGATCGAGACTCTTCGCTATAAGCCGGTTCGCCGAAACGACTATTGGGACGATGGTCGTTGAATCCACCTCCCACATGGCGGCAACCTTGTGAGCCAAGCTAATACTATTATTAACGTTTTAAATTGGTAGTAGCCTAATAACGTAACCTTCGCGGCCTTAGTGGGGAAACGCACATTACAGGCGGACAGAGTGAGCGGGTAATATATCGCAATCGAGTAATCGATACGACGCGGTATAAATCACTCCGTATTTACTATTTACGCCCGGCTTAATGAAGAGCGGTTTTGCAAGCTTTTCACATGCCCACACATACGTTACTGGGTCATATGCGGGTTAAGAAAGTTAATTTTACGTGGTAAAAGGTCAAATTTAAATTATTTATTTCTGCAAGTAGGCCCTCAAGGGCTCTTTTACATGTCTGATTCGATTTTTTTCTTTTGGCGCTTCGGGCACCTTTTGGTGATAAGAAGCGCCGGATGAGAAGTTTTGTATGAAAACACGCTCGCAACTCGTACGCAAGTCGCCAGTGTGATAAGGCCCTTTGGCAACGATCAGAAAGAGCATGCGTTATGCGATAGAGATAGACGGTCGGATCCGGTGCGTTCCGTCCGGTGGTCGGACCCGAATACATACATACATACCTACATACCAGTGGCCAGTGCCGGATTATGCCAGCGCGGGGCCTGTAGCATTATAAAATAAATAAAATAAAATAATTTATTTCTGTAAGTAGGCCCTCAAGGGCTCTTTTACATGTCTTACATTATTTTTCTTCGAAGAAGCGCTTGGTTGACCAACTGACCGGTCATTTTATACGTGATGAAATGACATAAAGAGGGTCCCCTTTTGCGACTGGGTGCGGGGGTCTCCTTTTTCGACTGTGTGCGGGGGCCCCCCAATGCGCGGGGCCCGTAGCATTTGCTACTCTTGCTATATGGCTAATCCGGCACTGCCAGTGGCGTGGCGTAAAAGATATCCTTGGGCAAGCCGATGCACATTTAGTGTACATTTCCCTCAAGAGCTGTAGAATAAGGTGCTCAAATGCCTGATATTAGGCAAGCCGGTAGGAATTGAGTTCCTTGGACGCCACGCTACTGCTACATACATACATACAGTTTTGGTAGAGAGAGAGACTTCTGAACGTAGTAAGTACGTGCTTTTGGCGCGGTGTAAAAATAACTCAGTATATATCACAAGCCTTAAGATTTATTTTATTCTTGGCAAATTCCATAGTCCTAGCATAATGCAAGGCGGATCGTTAACGTCTGTCGTCGTCGGCGCGGGCAATTCATCAAAAGTTTTATTCGGCCCAAAGTTCCTCGTAAATAGATTATCTGAACCCACTTAGCGGAGTCTTGCTTTAATAGTTCACCGACTTGGGAACGGCTTGCTATGCGTTTTAAGATTTAAGTTTCATCATCGCACTAGCGCTTTTCTCATATCTTTAGGGGTAAGCTTTAACAATAGTTAAAGCTTACCCTTAGCTAACTTAACCTAACCAACCAAATATGGTTGGTTAGGTTTTTACTATGGAGCGAGTACCATCTGACCTGTGTAACTCTTGCGACGAATTAAGTATAATAATATTTAATTTATGTCACACCTGGCCATAAAGTGAATTTTTCCGCACGCTGCGCATTTCTTTGTATTACCACCTTGGTTGTGTAATGTACTACTTTGTACTGTGTTTTGAACTGTGAATAAGCTAACAAATAAATGGGAATAGAAAAGAGCTTGACTCATATAGCCTTTAGATTTCAGTTCTATCGAATCCACTTGAAAATAGACAATGCCGTTGTATGGTGAGCCGCAAAGCACGATAATATGACCGCATTGTATGGAACGTGCACAATGAAGGTGCTGCTAACTGATACCGCTAATACGAATCTTGTATTCTATCATACTGGGGCCACATTAACGGGAAACGCCGTTAATATCGCGATTATGGACGGTTAACGTTAGTGTGGCCCACCTGAAAGGCCGGTAACGCACTTGTGACTGTTCTGCTGTTGCAGGTGTCTATGGGCGACAGTCATTGCTTACCATCAGGCGACAGGCATCAGAAAAAACTTGACTTTGACATTTATAACCTGTTTTTTTTTCAAGCCTGATTACTTTCCTTTACTGTGCGCATAGTGTTTCTTCTGTCGATTTAGTTCTGCCACCAATAATAGTTCCTACACGTTCCTTTATGGGCACAATAACCTTGATAGTTCAATACATTATCGACCCTAACTCCATAGTAGTTCAAAGGCCCATAAGGGGTCCTGTAAACGCCTGAAAACGGGTTTTCAGGTTATTGTGCCATCTGATAAAGGGTGTCCTGAAACGGACTGAAAACAACGGCACCTTGGGGCAGGGGCGGCTCGTGACAAAATTTAGTGGGTGTTCACTTTAAATAAACAACTGAAAAATATCCATACAATTTATTTAGTGCTTAAATGTTGCTTCATGGCCAAATCAATTTCGGCTACAAAATCTACCAAACCTCTATACTCGAATATCTCACCGGGATTCAGGGATTCCGAGGACTCATCGTGTCCCCTTAAAGCAATTTGAAATGCACCACAAAACACTACACAATCTATCAACCTTCGCAAAATATGCCTATTTTCGTTAACGCGGTCATTGAACTCGCGTATAGACTTTCGGAACGCCGAATCTAGTGCTTTGCGAATATCTTGCCGGCCGATAGATGCTAACTGGTATTCTGTAAGATGAGCTAGGTCATCAACGCCCGTTTCAGTCCAAGCAGACTCACCGCCGCCAGCCGCGCCCGCTACAAACACCAAACACGGAAAACAATATAGTTTGTTGGTATCACTACAGCCACATAACCACGGCGTTTTTACATATTGTTCACATTTGAACACACGCGTAAATGTTTTTTCATCACACTTGCTCGAAAATGGTGCATTACACGTAGGTTTTGCGGGCCGTAAATGAGCTATTACGCCCTAGGGCGTAATGGTTTTCTTTTTAAATTTGAAACGCTGGTTCTGTTTTACTCTTATTTGTCATGTTCAAAGGAAACTACCAACTTACTTTTTTAACTTTTATCACTGAAATATTTAATTAAAGAGAACTGTTATTGCAAATACATGTAAACACATATTTCTGTAACATTAATTAAATGTTTCAATAGTGTATTTCAGTATTTTGCAATTATAAAATCAACCGTTTTAGGTCTGTACCGCTATGGTTTCCGAACGTTTCGCATTGTCTATGGATATGTCACTAATGTCACTGTCAGTTTTACAATTTTATTTAGGTTAAGTAAGGTTAATTTTAATTAGATTTCCTCACAAGTGTGATGAAAAACATTGTGTGTGCCACGGGCGGTAAAGGAATTACAAACTCGTGTTATTAAAGCCCTCGGCTTCGCCTCGGCCTTGTAATAAACACTCGTTTGTAATTCCTTACCTACCGCCCTTGATACACAATGTACTATTGTTTTCGACGTACACTTCTGTTTAAGCTCAAGTTTAGGGCGTGATGCTCCCTTTTGCTTTAATTTAAGCCGCATTTCTAAAGTTTTTTCACACTTTTTAATATAATCCACGCTATACTCGTCCATCTTAGCACTCACAATAGTCGCACACAACAACAAGCCGTTTAAATTACTTATTTACTTAATTTTCTTATAATAAATAAGAAAACTCCCAAATTTGCTTTCGCGCGCATGCATTGAAGTTTGTCACTTACTGTACTGTTTGTTTACACAAGAGTGGCAACGTCGCGCGCAATCGCAATGGCGGACATAGGTAACAACATTACAGTGCGGCAACGACGCCTAGAGCGGCGCACCGAATTTGACTATTTTCTCATAGAAAATCTTCTGTTTCACGTGCAGGACTGTGGCGAAGTTTCTCTTTCACTCTTATTGGATTTTGTACTTAGCAAATGTACTGAGACTTCTTTCATAGGAGCGCAATCCTCAGCGCTCCGTTTGGCGCGCTACCTAAGCAATTATAATAGGTGTATGGGACTGGGTGTACCTACATAATATATGAAGTTGTAATATGTAAAAGAAAATAATTTTACTGGTATTGGTAAAGTTTAAAGAAGCTTTTTACGATTTTTTTTTATAATTCATTTAAAATAGTTTATGGGAGTTCACCGCACCAGCGCTCTGTAGGGCCAGCCGCCACTGCCTTGGGGCCGAATTCACTTTTTAGCCTGCTGAAAACGCTTGTAAGAGTGGCTCACTCTGCGATTTTGCCGCGCGACTTCGATGCCTCTTATTATCAGTACTTTTAGGTACTTAAAAAAGGTAAACAAAAAAACCACGTGACTCGGGTCGTTCAGCCAATCAAAGTAATGTTTTGTATCTGTGGCACTACTGGCTGAACGATCCTAGTCACGTGGTTTTTTTGTTTACCTTTTTTTAAGTACCTAAAAATACAGCGTATAGAGAGGTTCTTAGCCAGCGACCGGAAAGAGCACGCGTTAGCACGTGTAATGCGATAGGGAAAGACGGTCAGATCCGATGCGTCTCGTCCGGTGGTCGGACCCGAAGGACAGTTTTGTTGGAGAAAGCGACATCTGTAGGTTACTATTACTTATTCTGCGACATGATTGCAAAATACCAGTACCACACACAACAACAACAACAACAACACAATAACAACAACAACAACAACTGTACACCTGTGACGCGCGTCTCTTACTCGCGCGACAAACACTACCTATCTCTTTCCATTCAATATATTGTGACAGTGACAGGTCTGTCGCGCGACAAGCGAAGTCGTTATAGCTTGACAACGCCAACACGAACGAGGGCCTCGGGAGGCTGCCTCCCTCGGTCGCCGTTCGTGTTGGCGGTAACTTGTGTAATTAGTTACGGCTGCACATAACCAAAAGCACACAGGTGAGTGTCACCAACGAAGTTGCCAAGCTATAGTTGCGCTAGCTCTACAGCTATCTACTGTGATATCCTGCTACGCTTTCTTTTACGTCGTCAAGTATTCATAAGAGTTCTAAACTCAACCGTAAAGTAGAAAAACACCCAGAGTCAATACCTGTCTGGAATCATAGACATAAAAAGCGGAAATCGATAGTTAAGCGTTTTAAATATGTAAAGCCTCTTAACGATATTGCCATTTACTTTTCATATAAATTAGAACACAAATAATATACTAATACTTCAATCATAAGATTGCTTGCAGAAGCAATAAAACAGCCATCTTATCCGTCGCAAAATAAAAATTGGAACAAAAAACTTGAGCTCTATTTATACTCGCTGCTCCTGTGACGTCATCGCGTCATGTTTTTAGGGTTCCATACCTCAAAAGAAAAAAAACACTTTGTTGTCCGCCTGTCCGTCCGTCTGTCTGTTCGTCTGTCAAGTCAAGACCCTTTACTGTGGGGAACGCGTGGAGGTATCGAGTTGAAAATAAAACCATATGCACAGGTTTATGGTCCCTTGAAGCTGTAAAAAAATCAAACTACTAAGTCAACGTAAAAAAATACATGCATTTCGATTCTCTCAGGGAAACCAACATTTATAGGATATTTTCCGGTGACCCAGAACTTTGGCAAGAAATACCGTCTTTTACTACAAGTATAGGGAAAAATGTGAAAGCTTATACATTTGTAATTAAATCATAATAGTACATTATGATACGAGTGGGCTATGTTGGTGATTACAGTCGAGGCTGTGTTGCATTGCACAACCCGAGCCGTGAGGCGAGGGCTGTAATAGCCGAGACTGTAATGACTAATGCCAACGAGTGTCATACGACGTTTTTCAACACACTTGCGAATAAAAAATAGTACTTAAATCATTTAGAATTTCTGTTTTTGTATTTATATTGTAGTGCGCGGTGGGCGCGCATGTACAGGTATACGGTGTCGGCGCTGCGCGGATATAATATGCCCGCGCCGCCGAGCGCCACGGCGTACCCTCGTTGGTCAATTGGCGGTAATTCCAGCACTAGTGCGGTGATGTAAAGTAAAAAGCACTTGTGTGTAATAAGTTGCGTTCCGCGCGTAAGAACCATGAAATAAGAGCCAATTTATGAGCAAGTGTGTTGAAAAAAATATATAGTTTTTATTTAAAGTATTGGTACGGAACCCTCGGTGGGCGAGTGCGACTCGCACGTGTCCGGGTTTATTTCAGGAAACAATTGATGCAGTTTGTTTTGTTTGTAGCTTAGGTCTTAGTATTTCACCGCTAAATCAAGAATAGGTCTTTGGTTTTTGGTGGTTAAATAAAAATTAAGTCATAATTAAACCAGCGAGCGAAGCGTCTTAGTTTCTTTGTCTGTGCTTGTATTTGTTTGATATCCGGCTGCTCCCATCTTTTTTTTTTTTTTTTGGAAGCTAAAAACTTGCATGTTTTACTGACTGTTGCAAAAGTCGGACCAGGAGGGGGCCGTGACATTCCCTCGGATTGAACCAGGTCGCTTGGCCCGGACCACCTTGAGAGGGTTGGACTAGGCGGGGTGTTCTCCCCAGCATGGGCAGAGCAGAGGGCCGCACTAGTGGCCGTGGTGGGGTACGACCTCTCCCTGCCGGCCGTGGTAGAGGCCATGGTCGGCAACGACAGGTCGTGGAAGGCAGCGGCCTCCTTCTGCGAGGATGTGATGGCGCAGAAGGAGGAGGCGGAGAGCGGAAGGGAGGAAGATCCGGCCTCCCAGCCAATGCGCCGCAAACGCGTGGGGCGACGGCGGTTGGCCTACGACCGCCGACTTCCCCCATAAGGGAACCCGTGGGCGACAGGCACGGGGACGTCTGTCGCCTACACGCAGGTCCCCGAGCGGCCGGCTGCCGACCATCGGCACGCCCTAGAGAGGAAGGGGGAGAGAGTCTCCCCAGAGATGAGTCCGGAGTTCGGACAGCCGCTGGCGAGGCTATGGTGGAGTGGTTAACACCGTTCCCATGATCTCGCCCTATAGCACGAAGGCGGCATATAGAGGGGTTTTTAGTGGGTAAACCTGGGCCTCATCAGCCAACAAGGGAGCCCCACATAACCATCAGGGTCCGTCCCCGCACCCTGGTGGTATGCGTAACGCATTTTCCCCTCTTAAAAAAAAAAAAAAAAGGCGGGGTGTTCTCATCTACAGGTTCTACTTCTCAACCGATGACCCCTTATCATCATATCTAGTCCATCTCTCAAATTACTGTTTATTAGGTTGTACCTTATTTTGCGAAAATTCAAACTACTACTTTAATTATGTTATGTGTTAAAATGCCCCTTAACCAAAAATCTGGTCATTCTGTGATAGGAAACCCGTGCCGACTTTATCCCTTCTCATACTATAGCTTGGCAACTTCGTTGGTGACACTCACCTGTGTGCTTTTTGTTATTTGCAGCCGTAACTACTTACAACGGTAACTTGTGTAAGTAGTTACGGCTGCACAGAACAAAAAGCACACAGGTGAGTGTCACCTACGAAGTTGCCAAGCTATAACCGGCTGAGCTAAGTTTGCACCTCGTTTCCTTGGCATCATATACCAACCATAAACAACCAAACTTAAAGCAACCGTGATTGAAGGGCGCAACTATTGTGACACTTTTTATACAATTAGGTAGTACGCATGTGAAAGAAACATAATGTTTTTTATTACTTAGTTTTTAATGCAGGTAAATTACACCACATTTTAAGTTACATCAAGAAATCAAAGTACATAGAAATATGAGATGGCACTCACCTATGGTCCAGTTCGGACCTTTATATGTAATTAGTACGCGTTTTATTATTTTTTACACCCTACTATTTACACTGCTCCCTAAGCTAACTAAATGCCACTTATCTGTAAATCATGTTTTGGCCCTAGTGCATTAATAATCCACCGCCTAGGTGGGCAGAGTAGAAACAACGCTCTATGAGGGATTACCGTGCATTATGTCCGGTTCCGGCTCGTCCCTCGGGCACTAATTAATTTGGCCCAGCCGCAAACAGATTAAATCTATCGCTTAATTAACTATGATTACGGAGGTTTAAATATCTGTAGGTACCGATTTATTCGAAATTGCAACGAAATTGTGAGTAAATAAATAAATTTGCACACTTAAAAGCAAGAAAACAATGCAGAATGCAAAAATAAAAAGCTTGGGTTTCTGTAGTCGCACGCACTAAATTAATTTGGCCTAGCCGCAAATAGATTAAATCTATCTCTTAATCGCCCTTCATACGAAGGGCGATTAAGAGATAGATTTAATCTAAGGCCTAATTCGTAATGAATCTGCCAAATTCAAAACCGTTTTACTTTAAGCCAAGTCATTTACTTTTTTATTTACATGTAGTAGTCGGTTGAACATAATGTTAAAATTATCATGCATCTGTAAATTCATATACTGCGTATACTCCTCAAGATTAGTCTGACAATGACATATGTTATGATCTTGGAGGTTGAGTACAACTTAGCCAGGAAACTTAGTGTTTCAAGTAGTCCTGCCCAAAGACTGCAATATTATCCTAGGTCCTGCCTACCTTACCTATCTTACCCATGATTCCCTTGACCTGAATCCACTATCGTTTCATAATGTGGACACTCTGGGCCATTTCGTGGGCTAAGGTCTTAGGGAAGATTTCGATACTATTACGTTCAAGGAAGCTGAGCTTGCTTTCCTTTGGTCCAGGCTGCCACCAAGGCCGGTCAAAATGTGTGTCAAGCATTGTGCTTTTATTTTGAACTAAAGGTATAAGCCATTAAAACCCCCTTTGATGTAGAATACCCTATTAACTGTGCCTATGGGGTTGGACGATACTGCACTGACCAATTATCTAGTGCACCAGATATTTGAAGTCACACTTTTCTATTCCAATGGTATATGTGATTGTGGAAGAACCACGCTTACAATTATGTGCAATATTTATTACCTCATAATGTAAAAAAAATAACTTCGAGGTACTTTTCGTTCCAAGTAAGTTAAATTTTACAGCCATTTGTCGAAAATATATTTTTGGTGTCCGCTTCAAATCAGTTTAGTGTCTTTGTAAAAAGTTATTGAGAGGTTATTTTTTGACCTAATATTCTTGTGATACTGGTGGTGTAACTGAAAAATTACATAAGCAAAAAAATTGGAAGATAGTTAGAAAATCACTTTCTGAATTTGGCAGATTCGTAACGAATCAGGCGGCATTGATCAGTGCGAAGCCTTTGAAACTTATATTAAAATTTCTTTAAGTTTTAATTTGATAAGCAAGTTTTTGACATAACATACGAAAGGTTATTTAACCATGATGTCGGAGATTGAAATATCTGTTACGACTCTATCGTAATAACTATAGTTTAAAATAGCTCGCATCCATCTAAATAAGACCTCAAAATAGTTTGGGTTAAGGTTACCTACCAATAGGGTTAAGTAATAAACACCATATAATGATGTTGGTAATCTTACCACGCTAAAAATTACATAATATTACATGGTAAGAAGAAAAAATTGAATACAGAGAGAGTTTATAGAAATAATACATTTCAAAATGAATGAAAGTAAATAAAAAACTCTCAGAAGTAATTGCCCGCGCGAATCCTTTCCAAAACCAATAATTTAAGGCGGGAAAGTATTTTTTTGGTCAGCCGTTATTAAAATTGATCCGCAAAAAAATAATAAGCAGTTAAATCATTTGGGCAGCATACAAAGATTTGGTTGGCAATAAATAAAAATCGGGCGGCAACTCTTGTTCAGCAAATAATTTAAAAACATTTGGTTAACATTTTAACCAATATTAATCTGCTTTATTTATCATTTGTCTGCCCAATAAACAGTCGAGCTGCAAAATAATTACTTGGCCGGCAAGATTTTACTATTGGTTAGCAGAGAAAACATGCGTGGATTGCGTTTAGTTTGAAAAATCAGCAGTACTGTGGGCAGAGCGAAATAGACCACGTGACGCGAGCAGCCAATCGTGCGCGTGTTTGTTTTGTCATTCGGTGATTGTCAGCTGTCAGTGTCAAGTAGTAGTGTTTATCAATTATCAGTGATTTTTACCGTATTGCTATTTTTGAAGATACTACTTACTATGAAATGTAAAAAGCCTGCGAAAGTTCGAATCTAGGGCTCTCGCTGGTTAGGACGCGTGCCGACACTGCGCGCCCTAGAGTGTTTTTATAGAGCCGGAGGCGCGGAGGGAGTGCGTCGTCATGCAAGGGCGGAAGGGCTGCTGTTCCCGCAGCGCCGGAGATACGGAAAGTCAACTTTTTCAACTTAGAAGTCGAATATCTCGGTTAATTTTGATTTCAGAGAAAAGTTTTTTGCTTAAAACATGCTTATTTGAGCGAATTCTATACGATAAAACAATAATAAACAGGTGTTATAATCACACCAACATCCATTGAAATTTTTACGTCTTAAAAATTTGTCAACTTTGAAGTCGAATATCTCGGAAATTTTTTATTTTAAAGTTCTTCTAAACGGGCAATATTTTTCTGCAATTTGTGGCCCGGCAACTATGTGCATCTTGCTTTAGCATACGAAGTAAGAGAGAGATAGCAAGACTCGCCGGCCACAAATTGCAGAAAAATATTGCCCGTTTAGAAGCACCTTTAGAAATAGAAGTTTTTCTAATAAAATATGTTTATTTTATTGTAAACTCGAAAATTTTATTTAGATGTGCCCTTTTGCGTTATTGCGGCAGAATAGTAAAGTTGCGCCCATTTTGTGCATGCCAATTAGGTTTTATTGCACCTTTCATTTTGATGAACAAAATTAAATATTTTGCTTACCTACTGATTGCTTACCAAAATTTGATTAACCGTAGATCGCTTAATGCAGCTCAAATATTTAATTTGCTGACTAAAATAATTTAGAGCAGTTCAGTATATCATTAATTGCAGCCTGATTTATAAATGTTTGCTAACCATAAGTTGCTTACCAACTAACTATTTTGGCTGACCAAATACATATTTCTGCTGACCAAAATATGAATATTTTGCTGATCGATTAAATGATACCCTTTTAGTCGTACCTACTTACGTCATCCGGGTGTTTTGTTCCATCCAGCACCACATAACGTAAGGGCCGGCCCAATCATCCCGTATTCCCGAAGGACCACAATTCAATTCGGCCGCCACGCAAGAACCAGAATCACGTTTTTACATATATTAATCTATTTATTAATGTAACTGAGATTCTAATTATGTTACCACTCTAACATCCAACCGACTTGTCAGTATCAAGGCAATACAAGTACCTACATAATAAAATACACTAAAAAGAAATAATACACTACCTACTTACATAATACGAAAATGAACAGAAATAAATGCAAAAAAGTATAAAATAAACAAATATCTCTCAAAAGTTATTGTGTTGTGTGTACCCTGTCCAAAACCAATACTTTTAGGCGTACTTACGTCATTCGGGTGTTTTATTCCGTCCAGCACCACATAACGTATGGTCCGGCCCAATCATCCCGTATTCCCGAAGGACCACAATTCAATTCGGCTGCCACACAAGAAACACAAACACTTTTTTACACATATTCATCTATTTATTAATGTCACTGAGATGAGTACCATCTAATGATGTTGCCACTCTTACATTCAACCGACTTGTCAGTATCAAGGCAATGCAAGTACATAATAACAGACACTAAAAAATAAACACTACAGAATACGAATGTGAAAAGAAAATAAATACATAAAAAAGTATAAAATAAACAAACATCGCTCAAAAGTTATTGTGCGTACCCTATCCAAAACCAATACTTTTAGGCGTACTTACGTCATTCGGGTGTTTTATTCCGTCCAGCACCACATAACGTATGGTCCGGCCCAATCATCCCGTATTCCCGAAGGACCACAATTCAATTCGGCCGCCGCGCAAGAATGCCAACTAGGCCCGTGGAATTATTTATTTGAAATGGACGCTGCAGATAAGTGAAAATGAGACGTGTGGAAATTGGTGGCAATTTTCTTTGGAACGATATCTGTCGGGGAATAGATACATCTTTTAGTGCTATGAATGACGCACGTACGTCAAAGTTGAGAATCGTTTTCGACGTTAAGGAGGGTAATTCAGAATTTGGGCGTCACCTCCCTCTACAGGTTGCTCTGTCTAATCATGACAAATAACCACATTTTTATAAAAAAAAACCCGACCACGGTGAACTTAGAAACTGCATAAAATCCGCCATTTTGTGTATTTTAACAAACTTCGTACCCAGTGACACTCGCAACATCAAGACGAATCTAATGATGTATCATTTACCAAAATCGGATGTGCTGTTGAGTAGTTACGAGCGGACATAGGAACGGACATACATACATACATACAGGTCAAACACATAACCCTCCTTTGGGCTTCGCCGCAGTCGGGTAAAAAATCAGCGCTACCTACTCTAGTCGTTTGGCTCATCCTCAGAGTTAACCTTTTCGATGTACTAGTTAAGGGTGAAGTCAGACGAACGTAATGTTTTGAGTTGTGAGTCGCGTAATATCTGCTGCATTCGGATACAAAACTCCTGTTTGGTTCACACGGCGACGCAAAATGAGTTGTCAAAATGTGTTGTTGAGAATTTCTGCAGCTGAAATTACGCAGCTCACAACTCACAAAATTACGTTCGTCTGGCTTCACCCTTAATATAAGATTTAGTTTATTAAAATGTATGTAACAAACAATTCATGCATGGTTGAGTGCTCTCGCAATACTTTCATTTACATTATTAACGGTAATTATTGCCCACGTTTGTTCGCTTCCCTAGGATATCGGGAGATAATATTGTATTCCATTTAGTTCAGTACCTTGTTACATTTTAAAAATATCACGACACAATATGTCGACTAATTGGAAATCTATGAGGGAGGCCTATGTCCAGCAGTGGACGTCCTATGGCTGAAATGATGATGATGACGACACATGTATTCCGGTTTCAAAATGGTTTTTCTTGAAGTCACATGACAGATAAGATATTTTTCCAATCTTACATGAAACGAGTAATAACGGTTACTAATCGGGGACCAAAATATATCGGTACGCTCTTTGTTTCGATTTTGACGGACCACAGAATGACCTCCGACGATTACGAACTGCCATCAATAAGTTCACTAGTCAAATTATATTAGGAACGGAATTGACGGCCAAGTTCTAAATTACCCTAAAGATTATTTGTGTTTTAGAAGTCTGAATATTGAATTGAGTATAGGAACAGCGTAATTCGGGAGACGTGAGCAGGATTAACCGAACGGATTCATGAAAATATTGATTTATAGTTTAGCATTGTATTTAATTGAAACAACCACACATAAACCTAAGGTAAACCTTTCTTTTTGATTTTTGTTAAGTACAAATCGTAGTTTTCTACAAAAATGGTCACCCTACAACACCTAACGAATAAAGATTAAACCTCTTTAACTGTGATGACAGGGCTTTGATTATGCAGAAAGTAAATCGCTTTTGTCATTTTGAAAATGTCAACGTTTACAAACATTCCCAGGTAAAGCGAAGAGCATCGATCGTTCTTGACGGAAAAAATCTAATTGTAGAGTAACCATGAATGTCGTTAATAATTTAAAACACTTTGTTTTCAACAAAAAAATCACCCTGTCTCGTCAAAAGTCTCCCGAATCAACGCGATCAAATCGTTCACAGTATACAGAATTAATAAATACCCCATTTACCCCAACGGGAAATACACTCATGGATGTTTGATTGCCTTTGCTGCATAGATGTGAAGATCAAAACGTAATTATAAGCGGACTACGCTAAGTTTGCAGAGGTCGAAAATAGGTTTTATTAAAAAATATACATATATGGCAACATGCGGAAACTACAACAAGATTATTTAATCTTGGTCCTTGGCAATAATTCTTCCGTTAATTACAGAATCTGTCTACATACCTACTAAAATAAATATCTGGGTAAATCTTGCACACATCGATATAGTTTCAACCAAACTAAGCGATTTGTTCTAAGTTCTTTGATAATTTCAATGTATTTAAATACAACATTTAAATATGTACCTATATGTACACAAGCATTGCTTAGTTTGGTTGAAACTAGATCAATTTTTGCAAGACTGTACCGAATATTTATTTCAGTAGGTATGTACATATTATATACTTATTAAACGGAATGATATTTACCAAGTATCAAGACTAATAGGGAATATGCATGATATTTTTTATTTACTTTAATAAAAGCCCATTCATATAAAAAACAGTAGGAAAAAAATATTTTTGGAATAACTATAAAAATAACCAAGATATAACACAATAAAGATTTATCTTTATCTCTTTCTCGCAAAACAGAATATAGTATGGAGATTGTATGGCGGCCGTGTACTATGACGTCATAGTCCATATCGGATCTCTCTCTCTAATCGCTGTCTGAATAAGTGCTTTAAAATGTTTATATCTTCCGTGTTTCTCGGTCGATTTCAATTTTATTTTGACTGTATGTCATCTTTTTTACCTACGGTATTTATATATTTTGTTAAGAAATCTGTTAAAAAAAAATCATGCATATTCCCTATTAATCATTTTGCTTGCGATGTTGCCATGTGTGTTTTTTGCAATAAAACCTTTTTTCGACCTCTGCAGACTTAGTGTAGTCTGACTCTAATATGTGAACGATTACTCCGCAAACTGGGGATAAAATCCAGACCTTTCACTAATTAACAAAAATATAATAAATAAAATTCCAACTTTAAGAGTCAACATTTATTTCTATAATTACATTAATTTACATTAACGCTATAATTTATTATTAAATATTCTTTGAATATAATTTAAATATCAATATGGGGTCCATCCGAATTCGTCTGACTTATTTTAATACAACGATTATCTTACTTTTAGAGTAAAAAAACTATTTGCTTACCGATAAAGTAGGTACATTTCGTTAGGAATGGTTACAAGGTCGGTTTAGGACTTTAGGAACACCATACGAAGGGGTGAATACGGACGAAACCAATATTTACAAACGTATTTCAAAAGAGTGGCCATTGCTGAAAATGGGATGATAGGATCTCACTTCTTTTCTAATTTTGATGCCACACTTGGCCATAAAGTGGCTTTTTCCGCACGCTGTGCGTACGGAAAAAGCCGCTTTCTGGCCAAGTCTAGACATAAAATGAAGTACACAACACGGGAGGTAATAAAGAAAGCCCTCGATCGCATATTTACGTCCCTCGCTTGCAGCTCGGGCCGCAAACTTGTGCGATCTCGGGCTTTCTTTGTATTACCACCTTAGTTGTGTAATGTACTATTAATCCTTGCTCATATCCCATTTTGTTACCAGAGGCCTGCACTCCATAAAGAAAATAACCACCATTTTTCTAAAATAAAACCCGACCGCGGTGCACTTTAAAAGTAGATGCCGCCATTTTGTTTATTTTAACGAACTTCATACCCAGTGCGTGACACTCACGCCATCAAGACGAATAGTCCTTTTGGGCTTCGCCACAGTCGGGTAAAAAGACACTCCTTACTCTCTAATTTCTTCCCTAATAAAGGTAGAGGGTACACATGCGCAAAATGTGTCACAGATGTGAAAAGAGTGATATGACTCTAGCTCTCAAAGATATAGTCTGACTACGCTAAGTTTGCAGAGGTCGAAAAAAAGTTTTATTAAAAAAAATATATATTGCTACATGCGGAAACTACAGCAAGAGGATTATTTCATCTTGGTCCTTGGCAATAATTCTTCCGTTTATTACAAAATGTGTAACAAATCGCTTAGTTTGGTTGAAACTAGATATATGTGTACAAGATTTACACATCTATCTGGGTAAATCTTGTACACATCTATCTAGTTTCAACCAAACTAAGCGATTTTTCCAGGGTCTTAGATAATTTCAATGTATTTAAATATCATATTTAAATATGTACATGTATAAGCATTGCTTAGTTTGGTTGGAATTAGATCAATTTGTGCAAGACTGTCCTGAATATTTCTTTCAGTAGGTATGTACATATTATATACTTATTAATCGGAAAGATATTTGCCAAGTATCAAGACTAATTAATCATCTTGCTTGTGATGTTGCCATGTGTGTTTTTTGCAATAAAACCTTTTTTCGACCTCTGCAAACTTAGCGTAGTTTGACTCTATGTATCACTATTTTAGCTCAGTAACTCTTTAAGCCCAGTATCTCCGCGGTGTGTCAACAGCTCACTAGCTCTTATACGCTCAGTATCTCCGTGGTGTGTCGACAGCTCACTAGCTCTTATACGCTCAGTATCTCCGTGGTGTGTCAACAGCTCACTAGCTCTTATACGCTCAGTATCTCCGCGGTGTGTCAACAGCTCACTAGCTCTTATACGCTCAGTGTCTCCGTGGTGTGTCAACAGCTCACTAGCTCTTATACGCTCAGTATCTCCGTGGTGTGTCGACAGCTCACTAGCTCTTATACGCTCAGTATCTCCGTGGTGTGTCAACAGCTCACTAGCTATACGCTCAGTATCTCCGCGGTGTGTCAACAGCTCACTAGCTCTTATACGCTCAGTGTCTCCGTGGTGTGTCAACAGCTCACTAGCTCTTATACGCTCAGTGTCTCCGTGGTGTGTCAACAGCTCACTAGCTCTTATACGCTCAGTATCTCCGTGGTGTGTCAACAGCTCACTAGCTCTTATACGCTCAGTATCTCCGTGGTGTGTCAACAGCTCACTAGCTCTTATACGCTCAGTGTCTCCGCGGTGTGTCAACAGCTCACTAGCTCTTATACGCTCAGTGTCTCCGTGGTGTGTCAACAGCTCACTAGCTCTTATACGCTCAGTATCTCCGTGGTGTGTCAACAGCTCACTAGCTCTTATACGCTCAGTATCTCCGTGGTGTGTCAACAGCTCACTAGCTCTTATACGCTCAGTATCTCCGTGGTGTGTCAACAGCTCACTGGCTCTTATACGCTCAGTATCTCCGTGGTGTGTCAACAGCTCACTAGCTCTTATACGCTCAGTATCTCCGCGGTGTGTCAACAGCTCACTAGCTCTTATACGCTCAGTATCTCCGTGGTATGTCAACAGCTCACTAGCTCTTATACGCCTAGTATCTCCGTGGTGTGTCAACAGCTCACTAGCTCTTATAGCTCAGTAGCTCCAAATCCGAATATTTCCGAACGAAAGAGAGATCAGTAATAGGTATACGGTGACAAGACAGGGACGAAAAGTTCATGTTGATCGTGTCTTTTCTCGCAGCTTACGGCTCAATAGAGCTACTTGAGAGTGAGTGAACGACTGAGTCGAAAGATAGACTGAGCTGTTTGAATCGGAACTGAGCTAGTGAGCCGCTGAGCTAGACCAACTGATAAAGCTCTTTTGAATCACTCACTTGCGAGCTATACACGTCCAGTAGAGGGGTAGAAATAAGTAAGTAGTAGACGGTATTTTATAATGCTACCTAACCTACTAATTTCTACCCTCTTACCCATAATAGGGTAGGAATTAGAGTGTAGGAAGTGTCTTTATGGAGTGCACGCCAATTTTAAATACAGAAATCGTTTTCTTCAAAAAGGTGCTGTATTGCGTTACTGTACCACGAGTATTACAGTCACAATATGTTTTTACTAGGGCTCGCGCTCGTGTCCGGGTTTCGTGTAAACGTTTCTATTACCCGTTTCTGAGTAACACGGACACGGTTTTCTGGCCCGTTCCGCACGGGTAATTAGGAAACGTGTAATTAAGATCCGTTTCCACGGGTACACGGGTACCCGAAGAAACGGATCTTATTTACCCGTGTCTCCGGATCCGTCCTTAACGAGTAGCGAAGGTACAAATCGTGGTTCGAGCTACAAATTAATAGACACAATACGTATAATTTCGAGCATATCTTATTCCGTGGTGTATAATATGTAAAGCCGAAAGTCAATAAACAGTCTATTGGGCTAAGGGTTCGGCCTTTTAAGAGCAGGTAGTTTTTGCATAGAATACGAGTAGACATTTTTATATAAGACTTCGAAGTTCAAATACTAGCACTTTTTAGGGTAAAAACGAGACCCTATTACTAAGAGTCCACTGTCTGTCTATCTGTCTGTCCCTAGGCTGTATCTCATGAACCGTGATAGCTAGACAGTTAAAATTTTCACAGATTATGTATTTCTGTAGCATCTATAACAACAGATACAGAAATGGTACGGAAACCCTTCGTGCGTGAATCCGACTCGCACTGGCTGGTTTATTTATTTATACAAAATAGAGTTACGTTTATATATTTTTTACATAAATAAAATAGTTAAATAATTGTACTTACTCGGTGGTCGTCGGGTTTGTTGGCTTATGGTGAATTGTTAATAAATGTCTTCCAATCGCTCCTGTCGTCTATATAGTAGTCCTGATTAATATTACAAGAAGACTCGTTGTTTGTGCGATAATTGAACAATGAGCAATAAGCATTGTCATCGACTCTTGTGGCAAAATTCCACACCCAATTTCTTCTATTTTTTTAACATTTAATAACAATCTATCGCATTAACAGTATATAACAACAAAACCAAACACAACAAAACAAAAAAAAAAGCGATTTTAAAATAACTTGCAACGAAACTGTATTACTCTGGAACTGGAATCATAGGTACTAAAAAACCAACTAGACAGGGTACCTTATTTCCAAAATCTTACCCATTTCTTGTTCATTCTAATTGTTTTTGCTCTGCCTTTTTTCATAGTAAACTACTTGTTAGTGCGATGCGGCTCCAAATCAATAGAAAACATTTACTTATCTAATCTTTTAAGAGTTTGCCGGGGCATTTGTTGAAATTTTTGGTGCATAAGTTTTAACCTTATTGCTACGACATAAAGCTTATAATTGGTAGTCGTACTTGTGATGATGGTTTGGGAACCTACGTCTTTGTTCGCTTCGTCAGACAAAAAGGCGTTCGGCGTTCAAGTTTATTACCTTAACCCTATTGTGAAAGTCACTCAAGTAAACTTGAATGATTACCAATTTTAGGATTTATCTTAAAGAAATAAGCAATCTTATCGCAAGTTAACTAAGGTAACATGGACTTTTGTGGTTCTCGGGTGAAATTCAGTTATGAATAATCACATGATAATGGCGCTTATGTTTATCTTTTTTGCGCCATTGGCAGATGTTTGTTGTTTTTGCGAAGTAATTCATAATTATATTCTAAACTGTTATTTTTAATTGATATTTTAGTATATCTGCAAACCATATTCGTCACATATCTGATATGCCATTATAAATAAAATGTTGTTTTTAAGTAATTGACTTAGATAAGACGCAATAGGTTTTAATTTTATTAAATCAAAACCTAACACATCAGAATAAAGTTTCTAAACAAAGTACGAGCAGATTTAGAATAAAATACAGCAGACAATGTAGAATAACGATGCCTACTTCGATTTATATAAAAAACATATTTTAAGTAGTTGGCTAAATATGATTTTCCAACACGGTTACAAACTATTATTAAACATTCGTACGCCAAAAGAGTTCATCTGAAGTCAGCATTAAATAGTAGATATTGTGTGCCTTGACTCCGACTGTTTCGGTTCGTTCGTACCCGTTCGGGCCGGTTTTAAATACACGTGTACCCGCGGACACGTAGAACGGGTACGGGTACCGGAAACGTTTCTGAGAAACGTTTCCGGTACCCGGCGGGTTTGTGTAATCCGGGTTCTTAGTACCGCCGGTCTTAAGAACACGGGTATCCGTTTCGGCGTGTAACGCGTGTAGCGGGAGCCCTAGTTTTTACGTGTTCAGATTATTTTTGATAGTGTAAATTATCTTACCTGTTCCATTTAATGACTATCTATATTCAATGTACTGATGTGATTATGGATAGTTCTTTAAAATTGCGAATCTTTTCACTTGGAAAATCTCGGCAATTTCTCAAAATTTCCTATACGGAATTTCCCAACACGGAACTTTCTTAAAATTATTGTGAAAGATTCTAGTCCGAGAACTTTTTGGTAACTTTCTGCAACTTGCACATCTGTGAAATATCAATGTCAATTTCTGTAATTTTGACATCAATTATATTGTTTATTTAATAATTGTTACTATAATGGCTTAATTTTCATTTTGATACATATATACGATTTTAAGCTAACATGGTCATTCACATAATAACTACTAATAACACCGAGAATATCGGGAACTAATAAAATCAAACATACATGGTAAATATCCCGGTGTTATTAGTACCTAGTTATTATTTGATACATATACATTTTTGCTAGACCGCTCTGTTGAAATAATTACATTAGGTATATAATGATATGGAAGTATTTATTAACTGCGCTTTGGCACGATGTCTGGTTTCAGCGACGTTTATCTCTTAATCCCTCTTAGACTTTTTATTTTTCATTACTTTTGTAACCAGTAATAAATTTAATATCAGTAGCTTGGAGGTTATTTATTGGTCGGTTAATTGCTTTACGTTTGTCAAGAGCAGACAAACGTAGTCAAATGCCTTTTTATTGCAAGTGGGTGAGAATAAGATTCCCACAAAACATCTGTGGCATTTTCATCAAGTAGGACTTTACTTACTCCACTAAACAAGGCGAGATTGTTCATTTGTTTGCTATGCTCAAAGCAAAATTATTCAAACACTGATTTTCGCAAAAGAAAATTATGCGTGGTTTCGTAACGAGGCAAGAAAAATGGAATTGTAATTTGAAAACATCAAACAATAAGGGAAATAACAGTCGGTTTATTTTTGCCTGGTAGTGGTTGAGCGAGTGTTGTTTTGCACCAGATCTTTCATCCGCCGTTTTAGTTAAAATATTGAAAGAAAATCCTTTCTCACACAGAAATATATTGAGATAGAAGGAGACAGTTCGTCGATTTGTATGGCAAGTAAGCGTGTAACGATTTTCGCTTGGTGTTTGACGCCAAAAGTGTAATTTAGTGATGGAAAACATAAATTTTCCATTTCATTTGGTGGTATTTGAACAATTAATCATACCATTATTATCAAATCTTCAAATCTGCTAATAATATTCACGGAGACTGAAGTTAACGGCATTCAAAGTAGGTGGCCGCCACTTCTTTTTAGCACGCGAGGTACATACACTTTTTGGTTCTACCTCGATATATTTCTGTGCTTTATCAGTACACCTCTGCATCTCCTAAACAACATTGCTCCAAATTTCATCTCGCTGCTGTGGTTTTTATTTTACGTTATCATTGAACTGTTTTCAGGGCTCCGTACCTCAAAAGGAAAAAACGGAACACTTATAAGATCACTTTGTTGACCGTATGTCTGTCTTTCAAGACCCTTTATCTCGGGAACGCGCAGACGTCTCGAATTGAAAATAAGATCATATACTCAGGTCTACGGTCCCTTGAATGTAAAAATAAAGATTATGACCGATTATGCCGCAAAAAACTTATATTTTGCGACTCTCAAGGAAACCAAATTTTATAGGGTACTTTCCGTTGACCTAGAACTATGAAATTTGCCAAGTAATACCGTTTTATACTACATGTATAGGGAAAAATCTGAAAACTATACATTTGTAATTAAATCATAAAAAATATAGTCTTTATTTAAAATATTTGTACGAACCCTCGGTGGGTGAGTTCGACTCGCACTTGTCCGGATATTTTGTAGAAGGTTGAGCTTGAGCCCTTACTTGGTCCTGGTCTGGTCACTTTTGCGCTTCTCCAGTATATCCACTGTATTTGGGTACCACTGGCACCGCCTTAGTTTAACTACTGTATTGCACCTGTTTCTATAGATACACAAATGTGACATTCCACGGGTAAAGGTACCTTTTGGACGTTGTTGCTTGCGTTGTATCCGACTCCGTTACTATAGGACAGCAAGATAGAGGAACGCAAGCGACAACATCCATAAGGTACCTTTACCCGTGAAATGTCACAAATTATCATAAAGTTAAGTCACTAAAAATTAAATCTTGGTTGCTTAGGTTGAATTTAATTGATGCAATTTTTAGTTCCGTTTTTACTGTTAATTACTGAAGTACTCCGGCGTAAGTTCAAAAGATTATTATTATCGACAAAATCATTTTTCGAAGTAACGGAATGTTATTTCATTATAACAAACCGTATGGTTAGAAATTAAACTGCTAAATAATCGCCTAAAGGAAAATGTAAGCTTATTTAAAAATTACATTTACACGTCTAAAACACCACCGATATGGCACAGTCACATATCCACAGAAATATATCGACACCGTGCCAAAGCCCTTAAATTACAATTATTGGCAATTTGGAATTTACAATAAACATCTCGTTATATTTACAGTCTCCACTTTTCCTTTTGTTATCTCTCCGGCATCTGTAAAGGAATAAATTTAAATTATTAATGCAATAATGGCATTTGAGGAGGCAAATGAATGCGCTTTCCCAGGCGGGTTGTGATATTGTTTTAATTGTTTCGAGAAATTACTTTTACGATAAATGATTTATCTTTTACACTTGAACCCCTTTTCTTTTGTGATACTTATTAACGTTAATAATGCGAAACATAAACGAAGAATGAAAGAAAAATCGGTCTTTATTGTTGTTTGCTTCGTAAAGGTCTCACTACACCGTATCATACCATGCCCGTACTATGAACGTTTCAGGCGAAATAAATATTCTTTGTATTGAAAAATATGATACTATGCCCACTAGCACATTCCGTCACCGACCGGCATTAGTCATACCGTGTCTGATACGTTCATAGTACGGTCATGTGTATTCAATGGAACAGTGGTTGACAGCCCTGGATACAACTGCATGATTAGAGCGGTAAGTATCTATAATATATGATTTAAAATGCTCTCAGGAGATTTTTTCCTAAGTTGTATTTGTTATTTTTGTACTAAAATAAAAAACAATTCCATTTTATGCGGAAAATGCCCTACATCATTTTCAAAAAGAAATAATACTCTTCACACTGCTGGATCGATTTTTCCCAAACATAACTAAGAGCCACCACAAGGAAACTTGCTTTCACATAAAGAAAACCGCATCGAAATCAGGTCCATCCGTTCGAGAGCTACGATGCCACAGACAGAGGCACCGACAGACAGACAGCCATTGGCGTCAAACTTATAATAGTTATAACACCTCTTTTTGCGTCCGCGGTTAAAAAATAAAGTCACATGGAAATCGATCCCATAGTTTCTACGTGGTGTAGAAATTTTCGAAAACTATTTGCTTCCGTTTTATTAGGTACTTATTTTTGACACTCCCCAATTATTATTTTTGTAGACAATCTTTAATGTATAAACATAGATTTGCTATAATTTTATTATAATGTAAATTACTGTCTTATATGTGACATTCCACGGGAAAACGAACCTTATCGACGACGTTTGCGTCGTATCCGACTCCGTTACTATAGGGCATCAAGATAGAGGGACGCAAGCGACAACGTCCATAAGGTACCTACCTTCACCCGTGAAATGTCACATATTATAATGTTACCATTTGTTCGTGGGCCGCGGACGCGGCGTACGCGAGGTCCTGGCTCTCCCTGATGGTGTAGCTCTTGTTGTCGCTCGACTCCAGCACCACGCGCGGCGGCTCGCTTTCTGTTCGCAAAATATGCCTTTATTATATCTTAAATCCACAGACTTATATCATTATTTTTATGAAAGTAAATATCAGTGGCGTGGCGTCCATAGAACCCGATTCGCACCGGCTTGCTATTTTTTAAAGCATATGACCGGAGTACCTATCTACTGCTAGTCGACTACGAAAAAGGATGTGGTGGCCATGCTATGGTGCCCAGCATCTCCACCACTTGTAAAGGGAGTAGTAACAATGGTTCGACGACCGCTTTAGCTTAGTTGGTAGTGACCCTGCCTATGAAGCAAGAGGTCCTGGGTTCGAATCCCGGTAAGGGCATTTATTTGTGTGATGAGCACGAATATTTGTTCCTGAGTCATGGATGTTTTCTATGTATATAAGTATTTGTATGTATGTATCTATTAAATATATCGTCGTCTAGTATCCATAACACAAGCCTTATTGAGCTTACTATGGGGCTAGTTCGATTTGTGTAAGATTGTCCCCTAATATTTAATATTTATTTATTTATTATTTAATGGTAAAGATATGATTTATTCTCAATATTATCCGCATTTATTTAGACATCGTTATTCTTATAATCTTCCATTTAGAGACGGTTCATAATTATTTTGACTTCAAGCCATCCCACAAGCCTGTTATTTACCTTAGACAAAAAACTTAGTCACAGGCGCTTTGTGACATCTACTTAGTACAGTAAACGGCCATAAAGAATGCACATCGGCAATCATCGCATTTCCGAATACAAACGAATGCTAATTTCCATGTACATCAATTATTAGATTAATCGTTCATCAGAATTTGAATTTATAACTAAGTACTTTATTGTTGTTTTGTTTTGATGGAATATATAGAGCTGTAAAACAGATAATTTAGCTTTTAATGATTTTACTGTCGGCAGTTCTTTGTAACGCAGAAGAAAATCGTACACCGTTTTTCGAACAACATCATAATGAAAATCGTCCATATCTAAACGAAATTGTTTTTTTGGTCACCCATTTTTCGGAGAGCTGAACTTTGTTCCACTAGAATGTGTATCAGTGCCAGTGCCGACTTCGTTTAATAAATTGTTCAAAAAATTGTTATTGTTGTGGCATCTGCAACTCTCCGTTAAACCTTCTTAAAATAATTACTTACATTAACATCTTCATGTTTTTTAAATTGGTCGGCTTCAGTTACAAAATACATATTTATAAATATTGTAGATAATTTCGCGTGACTGGCAAAGTAACGGCTTACTTTCTTTTCTTATAGATGCCATAGTACAAATTTAATTTTGTAAAAGTTTTAGCAACTCTATATATATATTGACTTGGATATGCGACTGCACTCTCTCGCATTTGAACCACGACTGACAAAACAAACGTCATGGTGTGTGCGACACAGATATCGCTATACGAAGTCGAAATTAGCCGATTGCCTCTTTCCAAAGATCGATGTGCATTCTTTATGGCCGTTTACTGTACTTATTTATTTAACAACAATTTTTACATTCACTAAGACCATAATTTTATTGTACTTCAATATAAATACCCGTACTGAAATGACTAGATTCAGCGATAAAAAAATAAAAACGCTGATTTAATCTTAATACTAAACTTATTAAGTCTTGCCCAATGAATCTGGAATTTCTTAGATTCAACGGGCCTCTGCAGTGAAATTTAACAAAAAGGCTGCCACAATAGATCAGCAATGGTCGAACCGGCACATAAAACGCCCAAAAACCCAACAATAATAGGTAATAATAATATTAAGTCCTACAAAGCTTTACAGCAGTGCGACTCGTTTTCCTGGTAATAATAATACCTAGAAGATTTTACTGTAATTCAATTGCGTTCTTTCTTTTTCAAAGAGCACAGAACCCTTTTAACTTTTAATCTTCTACTGGGCTCCCAGAGTTTCCAGGTACGTATGTTTCTAAATGTAGAAAGTAATTTTCTGAAACGTATCCCCGGTAAGAGTAAACTTAAACATTCGCGAGGATTCATCGCTTCCAATATGGCAGCTCAGCCCAAATATCGGGTACTTAGCAAACTCTCTTTAACCTAACTTAGTGAAAAATATTCTACAAAAACGTCAATTTGGAAAACGGGGCAAGTTTGCTACAAAAGTAGTTCGTGATAATAACTCATTTAATCAAGTAGAATTCATAGGAACCATTTTCCATTATCATAGACTTTGAGTACAAAACAGTCAGGTATACTTAGTTTTAACAATAATATATACAATGTTTAACATCAAGTGAGATGCGAGTGACACTTCAGCTTCATGCATCGTAAAAAGAAACAATTTTATCAATTAAATATTACTACCTTTCAGTAGCAATACTGTCTTTAAATTTGGACTCGATGTAAGGCGGGATGGGACAGTTCGTAATAGGTACACAGAGGCCGGACTAATGAGCGTGTTAGATTATATAATAAGTCAGTGTATTTTAAGCCGATTATTTTGTTACAATTTAAATGATAATTGAAAATAATGAGTAAAGTCAATAAAATAAAATCAAGCCAGCCGGATATCCTCTTTGTTGTCAATGTAGTTCGAATGGAGGTAGGGACTATAGCATAAAATGGCATGTCCGCTGGTGGAAGGGTCATTCCGTCTCGGTAGCTGCAAAAGACCAAGTCGTCTACTAACTCCGTACCTCCATGTCGGTCTTTCTCAAAGCCGGTGTCATAAAAGTGATTTGCTAGCTAAAGTTATTTTATTATAAGTGATAAAAGGAGAAGACGGAGAAGTGTTGATAAGAGTGTCTCTATCAGTGTGTGTGTGTGTATATTGGCTGTTACAAAACGTATGTAAGTGAATTGAATAAATATTTATTATAGAAACATTATTTATTTCTATTTTAATTACTTGCCATCCATAGCTTTACCCTCATTTGTTTTCCGATAAAGTAACGCTAATGCTTCATTTTATAAATTAATATTGAGAACGTTTTACCTATCTTAATATACTAACTATCAAGCGCAACCTGATGGTACATATCAAAAATTCTACTTAAGGTTCAATGCAATATCATTCGGCGGTGGAATGCGCAGCGTGCCGTTGTCAGTCGATCCTCATACAATGCGTGGTTGCGCGGTCAAAAGCAACCACAATATAACACACGATTTTCCAGAACTTGGCTTGCCACTGCCGCGGATCGTTAGAAGGTTGTAAAGAGTAATCTACGCCCTTTTACATTACGTCGGTTTCTAAAGCTAGAACACGACCATTACGCACCTTTAACGCTTAGATTTTGCCGTAAAAGCCAGTAGCAAAATAAATGAAATAAGTTTTCGTTTAGAAATCATCATTCATCATCATTTCAGCCAGTCCACGACGTTCTTTTACGACAAATAATATATTCCAGAAATCAAACTAAAGTTCACTTCTCATTTTAGGATGTTAGTGAAACTAGACTTGCAAAATTTATTTAAACATAGGTGATTCAAATACATCAAAAATATTGATATACATTGATTACAGTTTTTAAATCATATTAAATTGTTTATGATGATGATGAGAGATGAGATGTTTTATTACTTATTTACGAAAACAAGATAAAAAAACTGCAAAAAGTCACACTAATTCGTTGTTGCGTTAAAGATAAAACAACATATTCGCATTTTTAATAGGGTAAAGATAATTTCAAACATTATATCCCAAAAATCGTGCGGCCGTTCGTTATGGAAGTCTTCAGGGAGACCTATGTTCAGCAGTGAACTTCTCTGGGTTAAAATGACGGCATGATTGGGACATCATCCCAATCCAAAACGAATAAATGGGGAACACCCAAATACGCCGAATTATTTTATTCCGAATTTACTTATTCCGAATTTCAAAACTTCGAATTTCATAAATCCTAAAAAATTAAATTCCGATTATTGAAAAACACGATATTTATTATACCGAATTTCAAAAATCAGAGTTTTCTATATTCCGACATTTATTTCTCCGAAAAATTAAAAGCTCGATGTACCCTTTGTCCGTAAAACGGAATTCCGATTTTCATTTGTCCGAAATTTCGTTACTAATTCGGAATTTTGTCATTCGGAGTTTTGAAATTTTGTAAACTCTTAATATTATTGAAATATGAGGCGCAGGTTTTAAAGTCTGAAGAAAGTCAGGACTTTTTTGACAAAATTTGATAATTATTTTTATAGTTTTGCTTTAAAAAATACGCTACGTTCAAATAATAATAATGGCTGAGATAATATTGTATTTTATATGCATTGGAGAATATGTAACAAAACCCGAATCGGAGCACCCCACTATCCACGTGGTCTTGTCTGCTCTACCCCTAGAGTGTATATAGAAACCCGGAGGCGCGGAGGGGGAGCAGCCCTCGCCCGCTGTAGCAAAGCACAGGCACAATGTGAGCCGTAGCGGCTGAGGCTGGTCGCCGAAGGCGACCAACAAGCCGAAGCTGCGAAGGCGAGCATAAGGGCCTGTGCTTTGATACGCTAGGGCGAAGGGGCTGCTCTTCCCGCAGCGGCGGAGCAGTTGCGGAGTCCGACCGACTGTTTTTAAGTCCTGTATCTACGTTTATCATTATTTAGTCAAAATTTTTATTTTTCGATATTTTGGAATTCGGAGTTTTGATAATCTGAATTCGTACTTTTGATGTATCGGATTATTATAGATTCGGACTTTTCATTGTTCGGTGTATGGAATCTCGGACTTTTGAAAATCGTAATTCTTACAGTTAGACGTTTTGTAATTTCGGAATTTTAAAAGTCGGAGTTATGAAAAATCGGGATTTTAATAATAGGAATTTTAATCTATTCGGAATTTTAAAAATCGGTATTTTGATATTCGTGATTGTGAATATCGGAATTAAGTTTTTCGTATTTATGTAGTGTACCCGAATAAATGAAGTCAAACAGAGTAGACTCAATCTCATCTATGAGAGTCCGCCTGTGCCCAGCAGTGGGAGGTATATAGCTTAACTAGAATAGACTACCGTCCAGAGCGCATCTCTTCAGTTATGAATGAATGAATTTACATAGACAGTGGTCGAGACGGGTTACAAACTAACATATGGCTGTAGGTAGTGTTTTGGTAGACACCTTGTTATTGTATATTAGATGCCATCACGCAACTTCGTCCACGTGCATTTACGACTTTTCTATACAAACTTTCATCCCTCCTTTCGACCTTTTAGGGCCTAAATTAAAAAAAAAAACATTCTTAGTGCATCTTTACGTCTCCTAATAAGATGAGTTTCATACTTTATTCCGCTAGACTTTTTAAACGGCATAATCCATGGAGGTCTACAACTTAACTCAGAGCCATATCTCCGTGTAAAATTTAGCTATACGTTTGTTACTTTAATTAGATGCCGTCCCGCAACTTTGTCCGCATGGGTTTTCAACTTTTCTTTACAAATTTTAACACTTTAGGGGCCTGAATTTCAAAGAATATTTTCTTAGTGTATCTCTGACGTCTCTTAACAATATGCGTTTTAAATTTCATCCCGTTATTTGCAATAGTTTAGGTTGTATGATACGCCTGAATCGTATATAATTAGGCATTATGTACAGTCACATAAACTACTATCACCGTTTTGTGCACCTTTATTTATCGACAAAAAAGTTTTTTAAAAACCATTTTTTTGAGACAAGCTTTTATTGCCAACTGTACTTTTTTTTGTACTATCGTATATTGCACGTCACAACTAATCAAATGAACACTGTGAATTTATCTTATGTAATTTAGATGATCCTATGGCTACCATCCGGCTCCATCATCAGATCAGCTCCATGTCATTATAATATTGCATTGTCATATTCTTGATTTACATATTCTTGTAAAATTTCAGCGGTTCGGTTGAAGATATCGGCTTCAAAATTGAGTTGCAAGATTCCACCCGAACAAACATAGCTACATACGAACATACGAGTACATACATTTCAAGCTAAATAAAAACTTGTAGGTAAGAATAACTGATTAGATACGTTCATAATGTATCAGACCAGCTTATTTTTAGGGTTCCGTACCAAAATGGTAAAAAAGGAACCCTTATGGTGCGACTCTGTCTGTCTGTCCGTCTGTCCATCTGTCCGTCTGTCCGTCTGCCCGTCTGCCCGTCTGTCCGTCTGTCACAGCAAGATATCTCAGGATCTACTGATGCTATCGACTTGAAATTTGGAATAGTGTATAAACCGCTAACCCGAGCCTATTGGACGGAAAAAAATCTTATGCCTTTTTTACTTTTTTTTAAAGGGGTCCGTAATGGGGCTCTGAAAATTGAAAGTAGGGCTATTATATCGAGTGGGGTATCAAATGAAAGGGCTTAATTTGTATATCTTAATTATTAATGTCATCCTAAATGTTACAGAATAAATATAACGGTTTTTCTAACTTGCACCGTTTTAGAGAAATTTGCAAAAATCGTAATACATACTTATTTGCTCCTACTAAACTAATCGCCATAGAGTTTTTCTTGAACTATTCATGTATCTACTTATGAGTTTGTACGGAACCCTCGGTGCGCGAGTTCGACTCGCACTTGACCGGTTTTTTATACGTAAACCGAGATTGAACGTGGTGTGGTGTGTGTGGTCTATATTTATAAAACGATTTTTTTCAAAATCAATATCTTAAAAACTGTTTACTAGCCTGTTAGTGTCATTATCAAATTATTTTAAAAGCATGTACGTACATGTCAAAGGCATTAAAATCACTATTACCAGTATTACAACAGTAATGGATATAGGGTTGCAGTAAACGGTGTTTGCCTGAGCGAACAAAGTTAATCACTGAACTGGAACCTTTTTATTGCTGCAACGCACAAACAATTTTGCTGTTTTCCTTTCATTTTTAATTACTCAGGGGATAAAGGCAGCAAAGCTTTAGACCATAAAAATTACAGTTATCTGCTTCCTTCATACAACAAAGAAGAATTATATTGAAACAATTTATCTAACCGGTTTATAAATCGCATAACCAGGGAGCGGACTTTTGGTGCCAATGATATAAAAATGACGTAAAACTACATACAACATGATTTTACCGGTATCGTAGAAGTTATGAATGAATTCTATCACTACTTTCATTAGTTGGTGTCAATGGTAGAAGCCATTTTATAAATCACGATATGTGTCTCGGCTGTGTTATTTATTTAAGCTGGAATTGGAAAAAAAAAATCGGATATGCATTTTGATATAGAAGGACAGTAAAAAAGTGTATCCGATTAATATTTCCAATTTTACGTAAATAAGAAAACACAGACAGACACTTTTTTAGTTTTTGATATGTATGGGAATACGGGGGACACGAGTGAAACAAATGCCGGTCTAATGCACACTGGTTTATTCCGTATTGTGGGAGCGGCCACACACACATGCGCACATATATAACAGTTTTAAAAAGTCTTCTGCCATTGACGCCAATCAAAGAATATAATGATATAATTAAATCATAACTTAAACGATACCGGTTATTCACGGTAAAGGTAAATCAAAGTAATACCTAGACTAAATCAGCCTGTTGCTGACGTCATTTGCCTGTCATCGGCACCAAACGTATGCTCCCTGCACATAACAATGTCATTGAATCTGCGACATAACCGCTGCTCAAAAAGCTTTGAAATAGGTGTGACGTGACTCATGCGTCAAGTTTTTGACGCGTGCCCTCAAAACCGGGGCTCAAAATACGCATAAATTAACGCGGTTAACTGGTAGAGAACGATTATGGCATTAAGTTCGCCGTTTGTACTTTCTTGTATTGTGCAATAAAGTCTAAATAAATAAATACTGACGTATTTTAAGCACCGGTTTAAAAAAATCGCATCTAAAACGTCTTGAGGAGTTGAGGCACGTTACAGCGTTAAAAGTACGTCAACGTCTTTTAAGCAACGGTTTGATCGCACCTTAATTTCACCCCCATCGATTTCAATCCTTTCAGTACTAATTTCCATTGTTTTCGACTTTTTTATTCCCTTATCCCTATTATGGAAAATCCCTTCTTTTTTTGTTAAGTTATGTCAGCCTGCATGGCAATGCAGATTGCACATTGAACAATTGATTGATTGGCAGATTTTTTTTTTTTTTTTTATATTAGGGGACAATCTTACACAAATCGAACTAGCCTCATAGTAAGCTCAATAAGGCTTGTGTTATGGATACTAGACGACGATATATTTAATAGATACAAATACTTAAATACATAGAAAACATCCATGACTCAGGAACAAATATTCGTGTTCATCACACAAATAAATGCCCTTACCGGGATTCGAACCCAGGACCTCTTGCTTCGTAGGCAGGGTCACTACCAACTAAGCTAAAGCGGTTGTCAAATTGAACGGAAATTTAATTTTTGACTTTATAATTTGTCTCATTCACTTGTCAGAAAGTTGAAAATGATATAAATATAATGATGTAAATTTAGCTTGTCCGGCGTTACCTATGAGATACCTTCTAGCGTACTCGGACCATACGTTGAACATCTGATAATTTTTTGCCATTGTAATTGGGACTTTGCTCACCTGGCTTAGGGTTGAGAATGTCAGGCTTGGTTTCCAGCTTGTCAGCCGGCGGGTACGCGATCAGGTACCTCCTGCCCTGGGCATCCACTTGCACCACGGATTGCGATGGACGCTTGCTGCTTGATGAGTTCTCGTTTCGTCTGTAAAGAAATCCATGTGAAAAATCTAGTCTTGGAAGAAAAGTTGGGTAAAAAGATTTATATAGTCACATTAGCAAAAGTGTAAAAATGAAAGGGACTTCGACTTAAGCAGTCCGAGGTAGGTGGCAGCGTTGAAGTCCCTTTTTTTTGTTTGTCTGTGTCCCGTTTGGTAAAAAAATTGGCCACTTTGGGCAATCGAAAGTTGTGCCTCTCTTCGAGCGTCGAAGCCCCGCGCATGGGCTGAGCACATAAACATATTAAACAACATTTTCAATCAGTTCCCAAATAGAAACTACAAACAACCTTCCAGCTGCTGGACTAATGAACTAAGTAGCAATCATTGCAGGGATCCGATGGATGCGTGCGGCACATCCAGTCACAGGGAGTAGGCAGCGCCCTTTGATGTTAATGTAAGACCTCACCTGCGCACAGCCAACACGACAATAGCGCTGACGGCAGTGAGGAGCGCCGCCAGCGCCGCAAGCGCAGCCGCTGCGGGGAACCGCGTCGTGATGCGCGGAGAGCTCTCTTCTGCAACCAGAAGTTACACTTAAAACCGGGCTTTGGAGTAACCAGATGGATCTTAGTTACGATAAGATACCGTAAAACGGTCCTACTTTGCTCCTACAGGGATAACTATGCTCCATACCCGAAAACATATTTAACGGGTTGTTATTTGATTCTATTACGGTTCCCATTTTATGAGCAAATTTGGTCTAACTTTGCTCCAAGAAACTTTTAGTATTTAGGAGTAAAGTTTTGCCACGTCAATGGATAACTTTGCTCCGAATTTATTGTTTCTTGTATATTTGAAGGAATAGATAGTGGCGTATTTTTCAGTTTATCGCGTTAGGAAATACATTTTTCTTGTTATATATAAAACAAGTATGTCTTAAAATTAAAAATTGACAGATTTATTTCGAATTTTCTAATTTTGGAGCAAAGTAGGAACGTTTTACGGTACCCTAAATTGTGAATTTTCTAAGGGAGAGAATCTTCGTTATTTTTGAGAAATTTCCGAATATATTCCAAATGTTTTTAACACGTTCTGCGACTTTTTTATTTGAACTTGTAGCGACATAATATGAAGTACTAAATTGATCAATAAAATTACCTCGCCCAGGTTACCACCGACGTCGTCATGTCTCTGACTAACAAAACTTATATCTGGCCACCTGATGTTACGTTTGCCGGTTATCGTACATTCTATCCAAGTATTTACTTTTGTATTACTAAGTAACCAAAAAAGCAAATCATAACAAGCGCTTATTTAACTGGCCATGTAACTATGTTTGTTCGCATAGAATCTTGCAACTCAATTTTGAAGCCAATATCTTGAAGCGATTGAGCTGAAATTTTGCAAGAATATGTAAATCAGATGACAATGCTATATTATTAATACACGGAGCTGATCTAATGATGAAGCAGTATGGTAGCCATAGAGTCATCTAAATTACATAAGATAAATTCACCGTGTTTGGGTTCATTTGATTAGTTGTGACGTGCACTTTACGATTATATAAAATAGTGCTGTGGGCAATAAAAGCTTGACTCATTTTTTTTGACAGAAACTTTTTTATCGGTTACCAGTTCGCTTAGCTGCATCCCGAAACACCAGATCCCGCAGCAGCGATGGCTCTGAAGCACCTTTGCTGTTCCTGGCGACCACGCCGAGGATCTCGTCCTCCGTGAGTCCCTCCAGCGCTGACCAGCTCACGTTCAGCCACACCACCAGATCTAGGAGAAAGATAAGGAAAAAATTAACTACACGGTTCTCGAATTGATTTCGTGAATCGAAACGCAGCTTCTAGCAATACCTATTGATGATCTGGCTAAGGTGACTGAAAACCGAAAACGAGCGTGAGAGCATTCTTTAGTCACTGTAGTCGTTGGAGGATATCTAAGTTCGGCAGTGGATCAAGACAATGACTGATGACATTGATCATCTATTTCTCTTCTCTATTCTCCGTCAGCCATTAGGTGTCCTGGTAAGATCAAGGACCTTAAAAAAATAGCTAGGCGTAGCCTCACTGACAGATAACTGAAGCACCTCTAGTGAGCCGGTCGCTTAACGCTGATTGGTCAGGTCAATGTGTGGGTGCTGCTCGTAGTAGGCTACGCTTGTTGATGTGTGCGTGGAGCTAGTAAGTATAAAGTGACCGGCTCACTAGAGGTGCTTCAGTTATCTGTTTGCGAGGCTATGTCCGGCTATTTATTTTAAGGTACTTGGGTATGATGAATGATGAAAGCCGTTAGCCATAAAAAAAACTTACCAAAATTCGATGCTGTGGTGTTAGCTAGTACCCTACTGGTATCCCCTAGGGCATCTAGCGTGAACCTCTGACTTAGCCCCCCGTCATAGCCGGCCAAGCACCTCACGGAGAGGAAGGCTTCTCCACTCCTGAGGACTCTGTTGGCTGTGCAGTTACGCGGCGGAGACGGCCGTGCTAGTGAGAGACAAAAGAGACAATGGTAATCCTTTAGATTTTTAATAAATAAATAAATAAAATAAAAATCGTTTATTTCAGACTACAGTCCAGTTGTTAGTCACATTTACCCTTACCCTAGTGTTAGTTAGATACATTATTTCTATTACATATTTTTATTCTTACAAACTTATGTTAACTTTAATATTAGAAGTTTAAGTATAAGATTAATGCATTCATCTTGGTATCTATCTATCTATACATCACACTAATATTATTAATGTGATAGTTTGTGAAGATGTTTAGATGTTTGTTAATAAATAACGGGGGAAGTTGCGGGTTGGCATCTAATTTACAAAACAATGATCCTTGTTGATCGAAAATAAAACTATTCTATTCTAATTTATTAAAAAGCGTAGCCGTATACAAGTGACCAGTGGCGTGGACTGCACGCAAAGACTTAAAGACACTGCCTGGTGCCTACCCTCTAATTCCTTCCCTATTAAGGATAGCAGGATTGTTCAGGCCCCCACCTAGCGGTTCAGGCCCCCACCTAGCCCGATTCTATCGAGGTGGACCGGGACAAGGTGACCTGGTTCGACCCCAGGCACCCCTGGCACCCACCCAGACCGACCAAGCTCAGGGTGGTCCGGCTAGCGATCTGGTTCGACCCCAGGGATCGCCACCCGGTCCGACAATCGCTTTTGGCGGACATTTTCCTTAAGAGCTGTAGAATAAGGTGCTCGACTGCCTGATATTAGGTAAGCCGGTAGGAATCGAGTTCTTTGGACGCCACGCTACTGGTAGCTAGCGTGTTAAGGTACCGCCTACCCACAGACTACCTCCACTAGACGGAGCATGTTGAGCGGCGCGCGCTCACATCTGATATGTTCAATTGTATAGCATTAGGTACGACATTACGCGACCGGCCGCTCGTTCAGTTGCGACCATGTTTCTGACTTGTGTGTGCACCAAACGTGAAATAAATATTTCGGTTCAATCCGACGACAATCTCGAAACGTAAAATGATAAAAAAAGATGTGAAACACGCGTTGTATTAGTAATATCTACCGATATTTAATCGCACATATGCGTGGTGAGCTCGTGTCTTATGGCATGCTCCGTCTAGTGGAGGTGGTCTGTGCGCCTACCTTACTAATTTCTACCCTCCTACCCTTACTAGAGATGAAACTAGGCAGGCAATGTCTTTTAAACTATAAGGAGTGCACGCCACTGCAATTGACATTCGATTAGGGTTAGTAGAATAGAAAATAAAAGTACAGCAATGGCATTATCATGCCCCGGTAACTCAATAGAAAAAAAGTGAACCGCTTTGCTTTGATTGCCATCTACCTTACATTACACGTACCACTTGGCCTTCTTTTAACATACGTAATGATGTGAATGTAATTAAATAAACATGATATATACCAGATAATACATATAAAAATCGTGTGAATCTAAAAATATATTTTAATTTTAATTTCAATTGATTAAAATTAACCACTCATGATATTATTTATTGTTTGTTACATGGCAACAATAGTCTGTCAAGGCGGTGCTGGTTGGCCATAACATTCCCAAAAAAAAGAAATCGGTGCTGCTTGACATCAATCAAATAAAAAATGTCGGGAATTTTATCGAGTGCAGTATTTTCCATTATTTATTTCATTTCAACGTCGAGTTGAGCATTAATTCCCCCGTTGTATGTGCTGTTACCCTTTTGCTGTGTTAAGTTCTGTTTTAAACAAAATGTCGGTCAGAATTTTCTGACTACCCGGCCGCAAAGTTCGTGACGGAGAAGGTAATTATAATGTTATGGGTTTTTATCAAAGCTGTAAGCTTATGATGCTACGTTTTGTCACGCGATAAATAAGTGATAGTTTATCACTGATAAAACATCCGTCACTCTCGCACACTATTAGTTAGAACGTGACGGATGCTTTATCATTTATTTATCGCGTGATAAAACGTAGCATCATAAGCTTACTGGTCTACTATAATTTAGACACGGTAATCACGGAATTGAAATCGCCTATGAATATCCAACAAAGTGAACCTTTTACCAATTCTATAATAAATGTTTCGTGGTACTAAATAGGTTTGCGTATTTCGGCGTTGATATCATCTTTAATACTTTATCTTTTTCAGGGATCCAATTGCATAGATTTCGGAATCCTGCTAGCAATCCACAAAAATTTAAAATATCGAAGCACAGTTGTGGATCTGACTTTTATTTAAGGGAAAGATGATAAGTAGGTATAAGTAAAACTAAAAAACGGAAACTGGTGTTTTTATTTACACTGCTCTTTAGTAATCTTCTTTCAAACTATGCAGTGTGGCACGTTTTAGAAGTTACGTAGAAATAAGTTTTTAGTTGAGGTCACTAAATTTAAATTAATTTGCTTTATTGGGCGCATTTTATTTATACTTGGTGATTGTAATTAGAAACTTATTTCAACGTAACTTCTAAGATGTGTCATACCATGCCAAACTATAATTACCTATATATACGTAGCTATATATATGTGTGTATGCGTGTATGTATGTGTGTGGGTGTGGGTGTATATGTGTGTGTAGATTTGTTGACGTGTAATGAAGGATAGATGGCAGCACAAGTACGATGATTAGAAATTTGGCCGAGTTGCCTGTCTATAACCTAGTATAATATTGTAGTCTTTGGGCATTATTCTAACGAAGATTCACGTAGCCTTTGCGCAAGTTTGCTTTTGCTTCAGGCGTTACTGCTGCCAGCGATGGAGAAATATGTTTAAAGTGCTGTATCTTGGCTAGTTCCAGATGAAGTTCAAACTCTTGTGCAAATATTAATATATTATTTGATCAACGTCCGAAAGAGGGCAATATCCACAGATCTATTGGTTTTCAAGCCACATAAAACCGTTTTTTCTACTCCTGTACTTTAATCTGTCTTTTACTTGGTCACGAACACTAATAATAAGAACATACATAATATGAGTTCAGAGAAGTCTATACTCTATTCCCCATAACAGCACTAGTGTCGTTATCGTCACTTTACGTTATTGCTAGCAGCCACAGACTTCTAAATCTAGGTTAAACTTAGGTCAAGGATTAAGCGCTCAATTTTAACTTTACGGTAAAAATGGACAACTACCAACTTAACAAACAATTAAATTCCTACGGTTTCTAAGAAAAACAAAACTTTCCGAACTAAATTCATTGATGCCAATATAAAAAAAAGTATTTTTAATTTAAGTATATTATAAATTAAAAAAAAAAGTTTACCATAGACACATACTGCCCGTCAAACGTCATATTTGCCTTGTTTCCAGGTTATGATTAATTTTGTATTTTATAATTTAAAACCTCGTCGTAGAAAAAGTATTGTATGCAACGTTGTATAATTAAGTCAAAAAACGCTCATTGCGTCTCTATTTGCGATACTCGCCGCATTCGCGGCTCGTATCGCAACTCACGCAATTCGCATTTTTTGAACCCACTTATACAACTGTTGCATAAAATACTATTGCAGGCGCTTAAGATCTGTGAGAGCGAATAATTCACCACATGAGCTTGTGTTTTTCCGAAACGTTTCATCTTTAACATTAAACAATTACAAGAACTGAAAGGATTCGTAACACGCAGTGCACATAATCATAAAGCTATAAGTATGAATAAATGATCCGAAAAATGAAAAATGTATCATACAAAAACGGTACAAGAATTTTATCCACCCGGCCGGAAATGCAGGCACCCATTAATTTCCAGTTAGCGATACCGAAATTTAATTCGTCGAATTCATTAAAACTACGCTCCGATCGGTCATGCCCAAACGCGAAGCCGGCCAGTGAAAAAATCGGTAAAGTGCGAGTCGGGCTTCACAATCATGGATCATCAATATTACTATAATATTACTTAAGTAATAGGCGTATAGCTTTATGAGGCATAAAAATCCTTCGCTCAATAGTTGCAGTGTGGCTAAAGACAGTTTTATGTGCTTGCTCAGTAAGCACGGTTTTAAATAGCTCATTTTTCACTGCGCACGTTAATAGCACGCTTGTGTCCAAAAAAGCACGGAAAACTGTGCTAAAACGCACGTTTTGGTAGCACTGAATAGTCGTTGCATGAAGAAAAGGTGCTGTCTATCTGTTTAAAATTGTTGAATTTTAAGTTTGTTACAAAGGATCCAATAACGTCAACGAACCGATAGGGGCAGTTGCCTCCATAATGGAAGAAAGCCAATCTTGACAGATATGAGTAAGTGTAAAATAAATTTAACTTTCTAAGAATTGTCTATGAACAGCCCCTTTTTGAAGTATAGCTTCTCTGGTGATAGAAAAAATTTAACCTTCGTTCTGAGCCAGCGTATGCGTCAGGTGCGGGGGTGAAGTACGACAAAGATTGTAACTTGTGTAAGATTCTCACTGGCCAGGCCGAGTCGGAGCGCATTTCGTAATGTGTTAATTGAAATTGAAGTGTCAATATAGTAATTAATGTTCATGTTTGCCCACGGCTCGGCAGCCGGTCGGCTCCTCCAGTAGCCGGTCGGCTGCCATCAATCCATAATATGGATATGTCGCCGACAACTATAGCTTGGCAACTTCGTTGGTGACACTCATATGTGTGCTTTTTGTTATGTGCAGCCGTAACTACTTACACAAGTTACCGCCAACACGAACGGCGACCGACGGAGGCAGCCTCCGCAGGAGGCCGTTCGTGTTGGCGGTAACTTGTGTAAGTAGTTACAGCTGCACATAACAAAAAGCACACACGTGAGTGTCAGCAACGAAGTTGCCAAGCTATAGCTTAATTAGCTATTTGGTTAGCTGCCTTCTTTCATCAAACACACTCCTTATTTTAGGTTAGGTTTGTTAGTCAGCTCGTGTCCCTCAGAGCAGAAATAGAAGCCCCGCGCAGCGGGGCTTCGTCGACCTGCTGGCGGGCCATAGTTTAGTGAAAATGCTAGGCAGTTAACCAAATGGCTAATTAAACCAGTTGGTTGCGACATATATATTATAATAGGGAATATACATGATATTTTTTTGTCGCATTTCTTAACAAAATAGGAAAATACCGTAAAAAAGATGACATAAAGTGAAAATAAAATTAAAATCGACCGAGAAATACGGAAGATATTATGAACATTTTAAAGCACTAATTAGACAGCGATCAGACCGAGAGATCCGATATGGACTATGACGTCATAGTACACGACCGTTACACAAACTCCATACTATGTTTTGTTTTGCTAGAAAGAGATAAGAGATAAATCTTTTATGGCTCATATCTTGGTTATTTTTACAGTTATTCGAAAAATATTTCTTTCCTACTGTGTCTTATATTTATGAGCTTTTATTAAAGTAAACAAAATAGTACATTGTGTATCAAGGGCGGTAAGTAAAGAATTACAAACGAGTGTTTGTTATTGTGTATTGTGTGTATATGTTAGCCCGAGGTGAAACCGAGGGCTTTAATAACACGAACGGGATAACAACTGGATGGATTGAGATGAAATTTAGCACGCAAGTAGACCAAGTCCTGGATTGAAACATGTGGTACTTTATATCCCGGTAAAGAGTTTCCTTGGGACAGTAACGAGTATAACGCGGGCAATGCCGCGAGCAAATGCTAGTCATACATAAGTCACAACTACCCCTATCTCCGCACCTCTTGCATAATCTGACTCTCAATTAAGTTGTAGACTCATCATACTAACACGTACACCGAGTTTTGCCGGTGCCACAGGTTATTCCTTTTAAAAAAGTCTCCTTCGCACGCGTGAGATATCGTCGCCAAAATATTGCATCTTCTTGAACTTTGCTAGTATGTTATTGCTATAAATTTTATCAATTTAATAGAGTGCACAGAGAAAACTTTCAGAATAGCAAACTTTATGCTATAAAACATTCTCTATCAGTATTATAGGTACTTCCAAATGCTAATAAGGGATGCAATAAGCAATGTATTTCAACTTTGCGACCAACTTGCTTTTTAAACTACGTATAAAACAGATATATATAGGCAAAATATTGACCTTTCGTTTTAATTTTAGCTTTTTTTTCCCTTTTAATAACTTTTCCTCCAGTAAGGACATGTTTATAACGAGGGACTGAATTTATTGATTTGTTTTGTTCCATAAGACTATTAATGTAAATGACAAAATTCGACCTATGTTGATATAACGTCAGGAATACGTGGTTAAAGTTGGTCGGGTTGTACGGGCCCACGGTGTATAATTTTTTTTGTAGACTCAGTTGTTGTTTTGTAAGTCCGAACCTACTCATAAAACTTCACGAGAATCGGTTGAGAAATGCGACCTGTAGAGGAGGACAGCCGCACAGCCAGTCATGCTGACATACGATAGCATTTTTGCCCAAGCTGAAGCGGAGAGGCTTCGCTAGCGCATCACATTCGCTAAGTCAACTATAAATTAATAATAATGAGAATACCTACATAATAGCACATACAATACAATACAATACAATACAAATATTCTTTATTGCACACCAGAAAAACATATATATTTTTCTTTATTTACATACGTACGAGTACCTATCATAAACCCTCTACATATAATGCGTCCAAAAACCGCTAACTACAACCAGCGTAAAGATAAACTGCTTTGTTAGAATCAATTTCATATTTCTGAAAATGTTATTATTGTTTCATAATAATATCGAATTCGATATTATTATGACATTTAAATTACGAACATTTCTGAAAAAAGAATATGTGTTAACTGTTCATTTATAACCGAATGTCCATTTTATTGCAACGTGTCTATGGATGGTCAGCTAACAGTGGCTTTGTTGTATGTAATTGTACATAATGAGCCATTAAAACATCATCTTCATTATGTATCACTTGCATAAACTACTATTTCACAACTACTTGAATGAAACTTATTTGACCAAACCAAAAAAAACGGTTAAGTTTCCACCCTTTTTCCCAGTGCTTTCACTTTGGAACCCCAAAAAAACAACAGCTCCATTTTATCGCGACGCGTTCGCGCGGGAATTTCAAAAAATGGCCGCCGAGCGAAAAGGCGCGTTCAAAAACCGAATGGGTAAGTGGGAAGTTGCACGATATAAGTTTTCTCGTTACTCCTTCCATATTGGCGGGGATTGCGGAAAACTTCGCTCGTATTTTACAAACCTACAAATATTCGAGTTTTGATCTCGGAATGTTTTAATTAGGTCGTTATTAATTTACAGAGGTAGGCATCTGATTTCCGAACGTCTGATCTCGATCTGATTGATGGTGGTTATTTCAGTTGGTGATAGTTAGTGATCAATTAGTACAGGCAACTTGAGCAACTTGGTGTGTAGTTAAGTGTTAAGTTGTTGTTTGGTTAATGAAATTGCTAAGTTTATTACCCGACTTCAGAAAACAAGTTCATAGGTCGTCCGAATCTATTTTAGGGTTCCGTGCCCAATGGGTGCCGGTTCTAAGACTCCGCTGTCCGCCTGTCAAAGGGCTGTATCTTGAACCGTAATAGAACTGGAACTTTACACAAATGTGTATTTCTATTGGCTATAACAAATGTAAAACAAAATACGAGAAACGTGTTTTTTGGCGTTTTTAGGGTTCCATAGGTACCTGAAAAGGAAAAACGGAACCCTTATAGGATCTCGGCCTAGCACAAGTAGCACAACCAATTTGCTCAGAAAGTACTGGACCGATTGAATTGAAATTTAGTACATATATTAAGGTCGATGACCCAAAGACAGAAGTGTGACGGAAGGCCTAGTTTCAGTAGTTCGGTGATTTTAGTCCGGTTCATATATATTTGTTTGAACCGGACTAAAATCACCGAACTACTGAAACTAGGCCTAACGGAAGTGTATGAATTTTAAACACTTTTGGTGGGTAAACTAGAAAAATAAAAAAAGTTAGCAACTGTATCGTGTCACATACATATTAAATTAAAGCGCTCGCTCTGATAATCTCAAACATATTTTTTTTAATAATTTTTGCATAAATACTTTTGAAGTTTTAAGTATAAATAGGTGAAATAATTGACCCCCTGCCTAGTAAACTATTGGATCTAAAATTTTGAAAAAAAAATACGGAAAATAGTCCTTTAACTATAGATTACGGGAAAGCCTAATAAGAAGTCTATGGAATTTAAAGTAACATACGAAATGTCTCTCTATTTGTGTATAGGTATGTATGACGGAAGCATTCCTTCTGTAGTTACCAAGGATTCTTAAATTGGGACAGAAAATAAAGTATTCAATAGGTAATTATTGTTATGTGTTAATAAACTGAAATTAAATTTATGTGAATGTATAATGATATATATAAGGTCCTAATTTATTAGTTGCAGATATTTTAACACATTATACTTTACATTAAAATACTTAACTTTAAGTAGAAATTAAGAAATCTTTTCATATAACTTTTTTGATTTCATTTACCTAACAAAAAAATTAATTATAATTTCGTCTAAAAAAATCACCATGTGCATTATCACATGTCACAATAACACTATCTGTCATATGTCAACAATTGTTTGTCGTAAATGTCGTAACGGTTCGGCGGGAAAACTGCACATGTCATTAAGTAGGATGGGATTTATCGACGTGAAGTGGCCAGTTACAGTTAAGTGGTACGTAAAAGAGCTACTAGAATCTATTTTCATTTAGGTAGTAATCACATTAACAGGGTGTTATTACGTAGCAAATTTGTTTTTCCTTTTTCTCAAAAAAAACATCGTAAAAGCTATAATGTTTCATGCTTTAATATACTCCAGAGACCGAGTACTACCAGCTGTAAAAATATCTGCAACTAATAAATTAGGACCTTATATAGTAGTTTTAAGCAAACAGACGTATGGAACCCTGTCCACGCGAGTCTAAATCGCACTTGTTCGGTTTTTTATGTAAGTACCTATGTTCCCCGATTGAGAAATCGGGTAGGAATGATACTTGGACCGTTTTGGTTTTTTTTTTGGTAAAATATGTCTTAAAGCGTAGAGAACTTAGATTAAATCGATGAACCTTTAAATGTATACGGTGTTTTAGAGTCATATCGGGTCACCTTGCGGTAAAGGCGTAGGTAACTCAAACTTTAAGACTCGGCTCTCCCCGGGGACCAACTTCAATACTTAAAGTCTGGATTGTTAACGCACTTAATCCTGAATTGCCGTTTTAAATTATTGACCTCGAAACTGGTATGAAGAGCAAATTGTCGGATTTAATCGTATAATTTGTGAAATAATGTATATTCCGTTTGCGTTAAGAATACTCTTGTAATAAAAAGAAAGAAACAGTTTTAAATATACTTTATGCCACACCTGGCCATAAAGTGGCTTTTTCCGCACGCTGCTCGTACGGAAACGCCGCTTTCTGGCCAAGTTTAGACATAAAATGATGTACACAACACGGGAGGTAATAAAGAAAGCCCTCGATCGCATATTTACGTCCCTCGCTTGCAGCTCGGGCTGCAAACATCTGCAATCTCCGCCTTTCTTTGTATTACCCACCCTAGTTGTGTAATGTACTATTACGTCACACCTGGCCATTTAGTGGCATTAACCGCCCGCTACTTACGCGTGCGGAAAATCCCACTTAATGGCCTGGGGAAGACGTAAAATCCTCCTAAAAGCGTAAGATCGCATATTTATCAAAGTAGTCAAATACCTGCGATCTGTGATATTCTTTATTTTACCGCCCTATGTAAGTAATGCACTATAAGTTTTTTGTTGGTGAGATAGATTGTGTTATATTAGAACCAAGCACTCGTCGAATATCCGTAGTTTTAAAAATTAACTGCTTTTTCATACAGTACAGAAATATAATTGAATTGTAATTCATGATCAATAGGTATATAGAACGCAAACGTTTTTATTAATATAGGCATTAAACCTCTAAACTGAAACGTATTAATTAACAAGGGTGCTTTATTTTTTTTTATTAAAATTGAAAAAGGTTGCATACTGTTCAGTGAATGTTGCTTTCCGCTGTAAAATAATAAAACCAGCAATTTATTATTAACAAAGGGACTAAAAGCCGGTGAAGATTTTATAACTCACGCTACATAAAGCAGCGTTACATAGCGTTTGTGCACCTGGCAGCGTTAACGTTACAAAAACTACAAAGTAACGCAACGCGAACTGTTACGCTGCGCTGAAATTCATTTAAAATTGTCAACGGTGTATAAACACGGGAAATGTAATAACAGTATGTTAACTAGAATTAAACGCCGGTGTGGGTTTTGTTCAGTATGATTCATGGTAACGTTGCAAAGGGAATCCGTTGATAAAGTTTCTTCGTAAAAAAACTGCAGCGATAGCTTAGAGCAACACGGACGGGACTCACCATAGCACATTTTTCCTGGCCTGATGTGTCATCATGTGTAGGTATATTGGCAATTTTTTGAGTTTATCTGTGTATAGCTAAAAATAACGCGGAAAAAGGTAAAAATATGTAAACACCGACTGAATTATCAAAGGGTTAAGTACCGTCCAGATATTTTCGTTCATTCGGTGTAAAACTCGGATATTTTTTTGCCTCGGTGACGTGTACGTAATATAATCTCGAATGTAGGAGTAAATTGGCTTAAATCCGTACCTGAGAAGCATAACTTACACTGTAAGTGCTATTATTTTCCATACTTACTATAATGTTATTGAGAATATGCCTGAGTTATTTTATGCCCTGTATATCCCTCCTACTATCCCTATCCCTGAAAATTCAGGGTTCTAGTTTTAGCCAGCACAAAGTACAGGAATGGTTGAAAATGGCCTGAATGGCTTCGAGAAAAGCATCGTACGGCCGTGCCTTTGTTTTGTTCTACATGATGGGGGCACTGCCGTGCCCCTCGATTCGATTATAATAATTGCGGAAACCGTAGACAATATTACCTGTACTATGAGTTTAACTACTGGAAGTAATGATTAAACTGTGCGCAAACCGCGCTAACGTGGACACTCGACACTCGTCTCGACCGACATTTTACCGCGACACTGACTCGGCGCGACGCGAGTGTCACTTATGTACAGTCAGCGTCGAAATCAACGTGAGTGCGGTGAAATATATATGTGGGGACGCTTTTAGGGTAATTCCCAACTTAAAGGTCAATCTGGTCTATAATATAATTTAAGCCGTGCACTAGTAATACCATTTTTAATGGACTAGAGTTCAACAAATAAAAAACTTCATAACTAAAAAAAGTTTTTGTACAACTTTCTATAAATTTCATCCACATTCACCCAATTCCCTCCTATAGCATTGGCCAAAAGTACCGAGCATGCCTGTTTTCGTGAAATAACTTTTTAACAAATATCATTATGGAATAATAAAAAATATCATCCGACGGATCCGACCGTCTCTCTCTATCGCATAACGCGTGCTCTTTCTGGTCGCTGGCTAAGCCCCTCCGGTCGGGAAAAATTTAGCACAGTCGAGTTCATCACTATCTGAGCAAAGATTGGACCGAAACCAACTGAACAAGACCCTATTGTCAGAAGCATAAGAACTGGATCAGATATTTTTGATCCGTTCTTTGCTCAGATAATGATGAACTCGACTGTAGCCGCGCAGTAAAATTATGGCGTAAGCCACTCCTGGTCAGGTTTTATAAAAATCGGTTTTGTAGAAATAAAAATGCTGTTGCAAGATTTGAAACAAACAAATACACAACTATAAAACTGTATAAAACATGGCGTAGAATCGAATTGACTTGCAACGCGCGTCGAATAATATTATTATTGTATCGTAGAATGTAGAATGTGACCGAATATTTTCTGCCTGTGTGGATTTAAATTTCGTATGCAATTTGTGCGTTATAAAAATATTTAACTTCAATTTCCATAACTTTACATCCCAGTTGTTGTACAGTATGACCGTGGACAAAATTGTTCAATCGGATCGGAATGCATTACTATCGTGAAAGTCACCGCCAATGTATTCAATAATCTTCCCTCTCATATCAACAGTATAGATAACATCACTTTTCAGAGAAAACTAAAAGACTAACTATTGTAATCTAAAAGAATTTTAAGTGAGGTAAATGTTATTTAGTTAATGTTATAGTTATAAGAGTATAAAATAAAGCATTGTATGCCTGGAACTGGGTAAATGTTGATAACAAATATTTAAAATATCTACACCACCTTTGTATTTGTACCTACACAATAGGTCATCATCATTAATTTAAGAGTTACACTCTTGTCGGTGGAGTTGTCTCCAATCTTGTCTGACGTACGTCAGCTTCTTGACATTTTGATAAGACACAACATTAACTTTTTCCTTCACTTGGTCCATGTAACTGCGTCTCGGTCTTCCTCTACCTCTTTTTCCCTCTATCTTTCCTTCCAGTATGGTTTTAAACACAGTAGGTATTATAGAATAAAGTTTTTCTATTCTATTCAATAATGTCATCATCAGCCTATGTACGTCCCACTGCTGGGCACAGGCCTACCCTCATAGATGAGAGTGAATGGTCTGTAGTCCCCACACTGACCCTGTGTGGGTTGAGGACTTCATACAAACCTTTAATTTTTTTTTGTGGTTGTACGCAAAATTCCTCACAATGTTCTTCCTTCACCGAAAAAAATAAATAAAAATCGTTTATTTCAGACTACAGTCCATAGTTGTTAGCATATGAAAAGCATAATTATGTACTCGTATATTTTCAACACTAGTGAAATGACGTTTGAACTGAACTGCACATTCTGAATGAGCGGAGGGATGAGATATACTCCTCCCCATCCAACACTTCGAGACTGACCCAAAAAAGAAAACATAAAAACTTTAGTCGGGTTCAAAATTGGAAATCCTATAAAGCAATGTAATTTGATGTGCACTCCTGTTCATTAAGAGAAGTTTATGTTACCAGAATTAATTTCGCTGTTGATTGCTACATCCAAGTGCCACTGGTCAGACTTTATGTACAGTAGTGTTTTAAAGTGTAGTAGTGTTTTAAAGTGTAGTAGTGTTTTAAAGATTTAAATACTAATTTTTAATTAGTAAAAGGAATAATTTATTTTTTGATATTACTCGCTCGCCGTGCCTGGAGACACGGTGGGGACACTAGTGAGTAGTGTAGGTAACTCACCAGGCGGCATGATCTGGAAGAAGCAGGGCCTCTTCTGTTGGCCCACGGCGTTCGTGGTGCGGCAGAGCAGCGCGCCGTAGTCGCGCTCGCTGAGCGTGCCTGCAGACACTGTAGGATACTAGCGTGTAGGGTAACTCACCAGCCGGCACGATCTGGAAGACGCAGGGCCTCTTCTGTTGGCCCACGGTGTTGGTGGCGCGGCAGAGCAGTGCGCCGTAATCTCGCTCGCTTGCAGCGCGATAGCGCAGCTCACTCGCCGTGCCGCCTGCAGATACTATAGAAAAAAATCCTTAAAAATCCAAACTATTGAAATAAATCCTTCATTGAGTTCAGTATTTTAAATGATGTACGTAGTAGACTCTATAAGTGCGTGGCACATAGACACAACAGTTTAAAGATACGTAATTATTGAACGTATTTGCACTGCAGTCACTCGGTTACAATTAAACATCAGCATGTCTGTAGTTTGGGACTTTTTTTTTTGACAAATCGACTTGGGTATAGTTTTCAATAATAGCTTCTGTTACGTACTCTACTTTTATAGTATTTTATGCAACAGTTGTATAAGAAGGTTCAAAAAATGCGAATTGCGTGAGTTGCGATACGAGCCGCGAATGCGGCGAGTATCGCAAATAGAGACGCAATGAGCGTTTTTTGACTTAATTATACAACGTTGCATACAATACTTTTTCTACGACTAGGCTAAAATATAAAATACATGGACGTCACGCGTGTCTCGCCCGGTCTCTCCGAGTGTGTACAGCCGGCATGACAGTTGTGTCTATGGTAAACTTTTTTTTGATATGGCTGGTGACACGATGTGACGATAATTAAAATACTTTTTTTTATGTTGGCATCAATTAATTTAATTCGGAAAGTTTTGTTTTTCTTATGAATCGTAGGAATTTAATTGTTTGTTAAGTTGGTAGTTGTGAATTTTTATCGTGAAGTTAGAATTGAGCGCTTAATCCTTGACCTAAGTTTAACCTAGATTTAGAAGTCTGTGGATGCTAGCAATAACGTAAAGTGACTATAACGACACTAGTGCTGTTATGGGGAATAGAGTATAGACTTATCTGAACTCATATTATGTATGTTCTTATATTAGTGTTCGTGACCAAGTAAAAGACAGATAACAGTACAGGAGTAGAAAAAAAAAGTAAAGTGCAGATAATTTCCTCACCGTATCTCGCCGGCGAGACTTGGAAACTCTCTCCGCTGTTGTTGAACTGCCAGGAGAAAGTGACGTCAGCGGGGTCAGCGCTCACTGTACAGCGAACGCGCAGCGGCTCGTCCAGCCGAGCACCAATCAGGAGCGGCGACAGCTGTGCGCAGACTGGCGTGTCTGCCAATTAGAAGACAGCAATATAGATCGACCCTATGACGGAAACATTTTTACTGGTAGTGATCCGCTTCAACCTTCCCTCTGGTCCGCTGCTGAGCAATCAGCGTAACTTCAAAGTGGCCCTGGCCTAGCGTCCTGTACCTCTAGCACAACTGTGACACGCGACTCTTTCTCGCGCGACAAATGCTAAATAAATAAATAAATAAGGTGATGCCCTGTCGCGCGAGAAACGAAGTCGCGGCCAGTTATGCTAGACGTACTGGTTCGATCCCAGGCGCTTCGGCTCCCACCTAGTCCGTCCCTCTCAAGGTGGTCCGGTACTAGCGACCTGGTTCGATCCCAGGTGCCCCCGGCCCCCACCTGGTCCGATTTTCGCAACAGTCAGTAAGACTTGCAAGTTTGTGAGGCTTCAAAAAAAATTAAAAAAAAACTGGTAGTAGAAAAGTATCTGAGGAAAGAGGCTGACTTTCTAGAGAATCTATCTGCTCAGATCGCCTTTTCTGTGTGTCGCTACTATTGCCATCGTTAACTCAAAGAATAGCGCATTACACTGACATTAACTGTCGTATTGGTGTCCGTTGTCGCTAAGTTACTTTCGTCAATAATCAAAGAAAACTACTAGAAAATTGATTGCAGCCGAATAAGAATCCCATATTTAAGAAATATTTTAGAGCACCATACGGTTTTTAAATACCATCATGTACCTATATCGGCGGTTATCACTCACATTGCACCCTTAAATAGACGGCTTGGCTGGTGGCCTCCCCGATTTGGTTGGCTGCGCTGCAGGTGTACAGCCCCCCGTCCCGTCCCGCCGCGTCACGCCCTACAGCACCAGCGACTTGGTGCTAAAGATCACGCCGGACGACATGTTCCGGTTCACTTGCTGCTGCAGTTGACACTCACATTGCACCCGTAAGTAGACGGCCTGGCTGGTGGCCTCCCCGATCTGGTTGGCTGCGCTGCAGGTGTACAGCCCCCCGTCCCGCCGCGTCACACCCTGCAGCACCAGCGACTTAGTGCTGAAGATCACGCCGGACGACATGTTCTGGTTCACTTGCTGCTGCAGTTGACACTCACATTGCACCCGTAAGTAGACGGCCTGGCTGGTGGCCTCCCCGATCTGGTTGGCTGCGCTGCAGGTGTACAGCCCCCCGTCCCGCCGCGTCACACCCTGCAGCACCAGCGACTTAGTGCTGAAGATCACGCCGGACGACATGTTCCGGTTCACTTGCTGCTGCAGTTGACACTCACATTGCACCCGTAAGTAGACGGCCTGGCTGGTGGCCTCCCCGATCTGGTTGGCTGCGCTGCAGGTGTACAGCCCCCCGTCCCGCCGCGTCACACCCTGCAGCACCAGCGACTTAGTGCTGAAGATCACGCCGGACGACATGTTCTGGTTCACTTGCTGCTGCAGTTGACACTCACATTGCACCCGTAAGTAGACGGCCTGGCTGGTGGCCTCCCCGATCTGGTTGGCTGCGCTGCAGGTGTACAGCCCCCCGTCCCGCCGCGTCACACCCTGCAGCACCAGCGACTTAGTGCTGAAGATCACGCCGGACGACATGTTCCGGTTCACTTGCTGCTGCAGTTGACACTCACATTGCACCCGTAAGTAGACGGCCTGGCTGGTGGCCTCCCCGATCTGGTTGGCTGCGCTGCAGGTGTACAGCCCCCCGTCCCGCCGCGTCACACCCTGCAGCACCAGCGACTTAGTGCTGAAGATCACGCCGGACGACATGTTCTGGTTCACTTGCTGCTGCAGTTGACACTCACATTGCACCCGTAAGTAGACGGCCTGGCTGGTGGCCTCCCCGATCTGGTTGGCTGCGCTGCAGGTGTACAGCCCCCCGTCCCGCCGCGTCACGCCCTGCAGCACCAGCGACTTGGTGCTGAAGATCACGCCGGACGACATGTTCTGGTTCACTTGCTGCTGCAGTTGACACTCACATTGCACCCGTAAGTAGACGGCCTGGCTGGTGGCCTCCCCGATCTGGTTGGCTGCGCTGCAGGTGTACAGCCCCCCGTCCCGCCGCGTCACGCCCTGCAGCACCAGCGACTTGGTGCTGAAGATCACGCCGGACGACATGTTCTGGTTCACTTGCTGGTCCTGAACAGAGAATTATGAATGACCTAAAAGATGCCTGCAACTTCGTTCGTGGAGGTGAAACAAGGATATGTCTCGGTTTTGCTTCAACGTAGTCGGGTAAAAGGTATATCCCCTATTTTAATCAACCTTTAACTGCACCAAATTTCAAAGAAATCGGTCCAGTAGTGCTTTCGTGATGTGCGAACAAACAGACAAAAATGTAAAAGTATTTATTATAATTATTATAGATTAATAATTGGAAACGTGCATTTATGCATTTTCGAATTAACAGTCAGCTAAAGCAACCCTGCTAGATAATAATTTATAGAAGAGGGCTGCTTATTTCCGTAGCTGATGGACTTAACTCATCTAATGAGAAGTGTTTTCATCGGCAAATAATATCATGAGCGCCGATATTTTTTTTAACACTAAGATACAGAAAAAAAAAACAGTAATACAATACGGTTAAGTCTCGATATGTTACTTCGACTAATGAATTTATCCTCTGCATAAGACTAACAATCCACGAAATTCGTAGTTGGAAAAAAAAAGTTCAAGTCAAATCTGAGTTGATTGGTCTAACGCTTGATTGTCTCAATTGTGCCCCAACACAAAGCCGAAGTTAGCCAAATAATAAAAGTAAACGTAATATTTTAAGACATAAAGTCTCTTTGTATCTCATGTGACGCGCCAACGACGAACTTTACGCATATAAGCAGAAAAAACTTTTAAGTACCTTTTTAGGCGGCAATTCAACCGCCATTCTTCCAAACATTTACCGACCCACATAAATAATAAATACGTTACAGTAGAAATTCTTTTTCTAGAGCGAATTCACTTAGCTGTGTACCTGACGAACAATACTCATTGTCTGCATTGTTATTATCAAACCGCGTTTAGAAAGGGATTGAGCTCATATGTCATTTTTGAACTAATGCATGATATGACATTGTCAGTGGTAGAGTATGCAGATAAATTAAATTGTTATTTTGGTACAATGAAGTTCTTAAGCATGGAAAAAATATCAAATTATACAGCGTGTTTTTATTGATTTCCGATAGCATTAAGAGATAGTTCTTCAGATCAAATAGAGTTACTTTCGAGAACCTTCGTCTTATCGTTTTCTTTATTAAAATATGTTAGTACATTGTAGACAATTTCTCGGCATCGACCGTTTAATACTTTACCGCGATTCATATTGTATACAAACGTATTTTTGAAAAGCTACGGCAATTTGATAAAGCGAAATAATGTGACTGGTGACAGATTTGTCAAATATGATAATACAATTTTTTATTAAACAAATGACAATATTTACCGAGAATAGAGTTTAAATATGCAAATCATATTTAGCTATTAATTCTATTATCTATAAGGGTCTGCACTTATGAAGATATCAAAGATTGGTTTATGATTATATTTAATCATTTATTAAGTACACTTGTGCTAACGGTACACTCGAATCCCTTTCTCAACGCGGTTTGATAATAACTGTGGCCACCACTGCCACTTCGAAATGTAAGGCATTATAAGTGCAAATAGCTTTTACACTAAATTAGTCTTTAAGTCAAACGAATTAAGGTTTACACTTAAACAAAGAGAATACATCGTTCGTCTTTCTAAGCATCGATACGTACTTCACTGCTCTTTCACTTACGAAGTGACCAACATCTGTGTTCTCTTTGTTTAAGAGTAAACCTTATTTTGCTCGACTTAAAGACTAATTTAGTGTAAAAGTTATGTGCACTATAATGCCTTACATCTCGAAGTCGAAGTTGTGGCCACATTTAACAATGCAGACAATGAGTACTGTTCGTCAGGTACAAAGCTAAGTGAATTCGCTCTAGAAAAAGAATTTCTACTATACAACATAATGTTCGTGACTCACTCACGTTATGGAACCACGAAATACGATGCTCCTTCGGGTTTGCCCTGATGTTGCACTCGAAGTAGACATCGTCCCCTTCCTTAATGTCGTTCGCGTTCAGCGTGCTACCCAGTGACATAGCCAGCACCGGCTTATCTGCAAAATACACCTTATTACCTAAACAGCAAAGTTTAAATCTCATCACCATCGTAAGACACTCCGTCCACGAGCAAAAAACAACTTTATAACTTAAGCGGAGAGTCCAAGTTGGATCGTTGATGAAGGAATCTAGTTGATAAAAAACTACTCACGTAAACTCGTGGAAATGAGATCCTATTTTAAACGCTGCAAAGTTTAAAATTGATTAGAAACTTGCAGCTACTTTATAAAGATCAGCTCTGTTAATTAAAATTGGATCTTATTCTGGAGCGTGTAGAATATAAATTCAATTGGGTTGATAGCAAGAAAGTTTATACGTGTTTAAGATTTTATTGGTGCCCTTTGGCTGATGTTTAGTATCTTTTATTGTTTGTTTCGGAGAATACCCGTGTATCTTTGAGAAGTACCGCCGTTTAATATGTTCGGGGCGTCTTGAAGCCTTAATATTCTGACCCTTTAGTAAGCTATATTGTAGAATACGACGAACAAGTACCTAAAATACTGTTGGGAGTTGGGACGGCCGTCATATAAGTGCCCAGCCTGGGCGCTTGTATTACTCTGACTTGCTTTTAGCGGGATTAGAAATTCGAATGAAAGGTAATATTCAACATCTTGATTCTTGGTGCTTCAAAGTGCATTGCATTTCTACGAAGCACAAAAAACACGCACACGTTTAGGCGCCGACGTCTTGTGGTTATGGATTGATCGTTAACCGACAATCGGTCGTCATGTTCGAAATATTTACTTAGTAGTACAAACAAGTGTCATCGTAAATATGAGTCTTCGAGCGCCACCTGCAAAATAGCGTCGTGCTTGTTCTAGTTGCGGCACGATTATCAACCAGCTGGCGGTCGTGTCATTTGAGAATATTTACTTATAAACGACGCTCAACTTGAAGGAATCCTCTACCGCCGCATCACGGCTCAGTCGTCTTCTGTTTGCGGCACGTTCGTCAACTGCCTGACAATTGTCGTATCGTTTGAGAATAATTATGTACTTAAAATCGACGCTGATCTTGAAGGAGCCTTTTAGCGCCGCCCGCAGTATGGTGTTGTTTGCGCGACACCGCATGACTGCCCCATCGTTCTCTGGTTACCGCACGGTCGGCAACCGACTAACGTCGTGTCGTTAGAGAATATTTACTTACAAACGACGCTCATCTTGAAGGAGTCCTCTAACGCCGCCCGCAGTATGGCGTTGTCCGCGCGACACCGCATCACCGCACCGTCGTCTTCTGGTTGCGGCACGATCGTCAACCGACTGACGGTCGTCGTGTCGTTTGAATACTCGTTGTGCTGTTGGAAAGTATAATTTATAAGTAGTAGCAATACTGCAACTGCTAGCCTACTTATTATAGAATGGAAGAGAATAGGTAGTATTTTTCGCGAGACAAAGTCGCGAGGCACAATTGTACCTATTGGAGGTATTGGTTTATTGACTAAACCAGGCAGCCACTCACCTTTTCTCTCGAATACCACCAGTTCTCTCGAAACCATGTGATCTGCGCAGGCGGTTTCCTGCCATGTGTGACGCAGACCAGCGTGACCTCGTTACCGGCTGACATTTGCCCCGGTCAATCGACTGACGACTCACCTTTCCTCTAGTATACTGCCCTTTCGCCAGTTCTTTCGTAATCACTTGATCTACGCAAGCGATCTGCTACCGTGTGTGACCTCGATGTCGGCGATCATTTGTTCGCCAAGTTCATCTGGCCTGGTCAATCGACTGAAGACTCACCTTTCCTCTAGTATACCGCCTGTTCTCCCGGAACCACGTGGTCTGTGCCGGTGGTCTGCTGCCGTGGGAGACGCAGATCAGTGTGTCCTTGTGTCGGCGAACATTTGTTCGTCGAACTCATCTGGCACGGTCAGTCGACTGGCGACTCACCATTCCTCTAGTTACTAGAGTCTAGTATACCGCCTGTTCTCCCGGAACCACGTGATCAATGCCGTTGATCTGCTGTCGTGTGTAATGCAGACCAGCGTGACCTCGATGTCGGCGGACATTTGCCCCTGTCAGTCGACTGACGACTCAACTTTCCTCTAGTATACCGCCTGTTATCTCGGAACCAGGTGATCTGTGCCGGCGGTCTGCTGCCGTGTGTGACGCAGACCAGCGTGACCTCGGTGTCGGCGGACATTTGCCCCTGTCAGTCGACTGACGACTCACCTTTCCTCTAGTATACCGCCTGTTCTCTTGGAACCAGGTGATCTGTGCCGGTGGTCTGCTGCCGTGTGTGACGCAGACCAGCGTGACCTCGGTGTCGGCGGACATTTGCCCCTGTCAGTCGACTGACGACTCACCTTTCCTCTAGTATACCGCCTGTTCTCTCGGAACCACGTGATCTGTGCCGGCGGTCTGCTGCCATGTGTGACGCAGACCAGCGTGACCTCGGTGTCGGCGGACATTTGCCCCTGTCAATCGACTGACGACTCACCTTTCCGCTAGTATACCGCCTGTTCTCCCGGAACCACGTGATCTGTGCCGGCGGTCTGCTGCCGTGTGTGACGCAGACCAGCGTGACCTCGGTGTCGGCGGACATTTGCCCCTGTCAGTCGACTGACGACTCACCTTTCCTCTAGTATACCGCCTGTTCTCTCGGAACCAGGTGATCTGTGCCGGCGGTCTGCTGCCGTGTGTGACGCAGACCAGCGTGACCTCGGTGTCGGCGGACATTTGCCCCTGTCAGTCGACTGACGACTCACCTTTCCTCTAGTATACCGCCTGTTCTCCCGGAACCACGTGATCTGTGCCGGCGGTCTGCTGCCGTGTGTGACACAGACCAGCGTGACCTCGGTGTCGGCGAACATTTGCCCCTGTCAGTCGACTGACGACTCACCTTTCCTCTAGTATACCGCCTGTTCTCCCGGAACCACGTGATCTGTGCCGGCGGTCTGCTGCCGTGTGTGACGCAGACCAGCGTGACCTCGGTGTCGGCGGACATTTGCCCCTGTCAGTCGACTGACGACTCACCTTTCCTCTAGTATACCGCCTGTTCTCTCGGAACCAGGTGATCTGTGCCGGCGGTTTGCTGCCGTGTGTGACGCAGACCAGCGTGACCTCGGTGTCGGCGGACATTTGCCCCTGTCAGTCGACTGACGACTCACCTTTCCTCTAGTATACCGCCTGTTCTCTCGGAACCAGGTGATCTGTGCCGGCGGTCTGCTGCCGTGTGTGACGCAGACCAGCGTGACCTCGGTGTCGGCGGACATTTGCCTCTGTCAGTCGACTGACGACTCACCTTTCCTCTAGTATACCGCCTGTTCTCCCGGAACCACGTGATCTGTGCCGGCGGTCTGCTGCCGTGTGTGACGCAGACCAGCGTGACCTCGGTGTCGGCGGACATTTGCCCCGGCTTGTCCGTGATGGCTACCGACGTCGGACGCACTGTTGACAAATAGATTGCGTGTATCAACAATTCTCCTATGGATAAAGTAATTTCTTAGAAAAGTGACCAAAAAAGAGACACAATAAATATTAAAACATCATTACAACAGCCAAAACATCAGTTGAACATTATTGGCTAACATAATATGAAATACTGGCTACATTTATCATCTGTCTGTGGGAGGTAATTACAGTAAGCCTAAATAAGCCTATTAAACTGGTATACCTACTTCATACAAATACGCCCGAATTGGCTGATAAATGGGCAGACTGACACCTTATTAATCTAACTAGTTAGGGGTAAGATGATTCGTGCCGATGAATAAGTTACGTAAGGCACTTGTCACACCGCCGGCGAGTGAGCGAGTGAAATTGGGCGAGTACAAGTTCATTCGGGCTGATGAGGTAAAGTGTGATCGACCTACCGACTTTTTCTGATCCGTAAAATTCTACTCGCTTACTCGCCTGCGGAGAGACAAACAAACAGATAAACAGACAAATCAACAAAAATTTCACACACTATTTAATTACGTTTTATTAGTTATTTTTAAAACTCCCCAATTACTTTTATGGTTCCGTACCTAAAAAGGAAAGTCCACCCGTCCGTTTGTCTGTACGTCTGTCAATACCCTTTACCTCGGAGACGCGTGGAGGTATCTGGGGGCACAGCAGTGCCCCCGCCAAGTCGAGCAAAACAAAGGCACGGTCGTACCATCCTTTTCTCGAATTCATTCAGGCTATTTTCAGCCTCCCGTAATTTTATACTGGCTAAAGCTAGAACCTTGAATTTTTTGAGATATATAGGGCACAATAAAACTTAAATATATTCTCAATATCATTCAATTTGAACGTGTAGTTTAAGAACTATTGCACGTCAAAATTCCTTAGTTTTGTCACTGATTCACTGACTCACTGACTGACTGATCATGATAATTCTAAGGCACTTCTAGCAGACCCACAAGCTCCAAATTTTAAACATAGTTAGTTTTTAGCCTATTAAGTCCTGCAAAACCTAAACATATTGCAATTTCAGTCACAGCTGCACACATAACGAGCCTTCGTATTTGAAGTGCAGTATACCAACTGCCGTCAGTCCCTAGTTAGAAATATAGAAATAATGAGTTACGCTGTGGTTACGCCAAGCAGCACTTTCGCTAAGCAGAACTGTACTCATGGTACAAGAAAACCAGTTACGTTATTCCCGAAATCTGACATTCTGATGACACGTTAATGTTGCCATTGATTAAGAACTTCCATAATTTAAGAAAATGTATCTGTCATAATGAATTATGAAATAAATTACCGGCCCGCGAAATTATTTGTTTTTACAAATGTTAAGTATTTGTTTATTCGGGTGAAATGAAAACTATCTAAATGTTACTACCTCAACATTTATATTCTTTAGAAGCAAATGAGTGAAGAAACGAGACGTTCTACATGGGTAATTGATATTCACAAATGACAACATATCAAGATTGTGACGTCACCATGTCGGAGGTCAAAAGAGGTCAATAATGTCAGTCTTGGGAAGAACATACCTGGTTTTTTGTATACTATAATCGTAGTCCATTTCATAATTATCGCCCATTTCTTTAATATTTAGGGCTAGGGACTGACGGCTGAAATATCCCTAGATCACCCACTTATATTCTTGCTGTATTATTTTGTTTATGCGCTAAATAAAGGAATTCATTCATTAATTCGTTCATAAATATATTTCTTAATACAATATCGTCGCAGCCCGTACAATAGCGCAATATTTATGGCGCTCTCAGTATAACGACTTAACTCGATTTGTGCACTCGTATTTTAAACGGAACGTCTGCAATACGGACTGAGCGCGTAATAGATGGCCAGTGCCGTGTGCGATGTTTTAACTCAATTTTAGTGGGACTAGAGATGTCACAATTTAGCTAGGATAGGTAAGCTACGGTGGCCGAGTGGTTCGGACGTGCGCTTTTCAAGCAGAGGTCGTGAGTTCGAACTCACCGAAACTCCCACCCACTCTCCGAAAAACCCATTGGTACTAGCCAGGATTCGAATCCTGGCTAGTACCAATGGGTTTTTCGGAACTTATGTACGATACGAAATATTATTTGATATTTAGGTGCAATTAGCTTTTCGGTGAAGGAAAAATATTGTGAGGTAACCTACATAAAAATTCATTGGTATCTGAAGTTTCCAACCTGCAGTAGGCAAGTGTGGAGACTACAGCCCATTCACTCTCATCTATGAGCGTAGGCCTGTGTCCAACGGGGGGACGTATATAGATGAGGTAATATTTAGGAGAAAAAAACATTAATAAGCAATTAGGACCCGCCTAAGGTTGCATTGCAATCTCATACAGCAAATGTAGGTAATGGACGTATATGGACGAAAGGCGAAGTCCTTATTCCATGCCCATCATCAGATCAGCTTGATGGTGTCGTAATATTACCATGTCGTTTATAAATAAGGTGTATTAACTCTTTTAAAATTCTGTTGCTTGCTTTCTGTTCGCTTCACTCACTTTGTTATTGACTGAGTGAGCGAAGCGAACGACTTCAGTTTAGGCAAACATACTTTCGTATACATACATTAGAAGTTAGTAAAAAGCTTGAACAAATGTTCCCAGCTAGGGTCTATATTAAAACGCATACAGTAAAACATCCTATTTTGAAAATGCATACCGTAGTTACGCATAATTGTATATTCGTATAATATTAAAATGTATATTTTAAAACGCATATTTTAATTTGCATACTATTAAAACGTATACCAATTATTTGGTATAACATTAGTGTTCATAAATACTAAAAAGTATAATTTTAATAGGTTTAATCAGACATTTTAATTTTAGATTCTCAATCGAATAATTGGTATCGCAGAATTTGTACAAGTATGTTTAAAGTGACATATCCATACTTGTTTTGAAAACTAACTGTCGCTTCCAGTTTAATTACGTAATAAGTACTTTCTCTCGAATTTATTTATATTAAAATACCTACACAATTATAGTATATGCTGGTAAGCCAATTTTATTTATGTAAGAAAACGCCCAGTACGCCCCGTTAGTGGCCTAGTGGCTCAAATACAGTGAAGATAAAAAACTCCCGACAAAAAATCTCTAAAAAGTAAAACAAATATATTTATGCCACACCTGGCCAGAAAGTGGCTTTTACGGCACGCTACGCGTACGGAAAAAGCCGCTTTCTGGACAAGTGTAGACATAAAATGATGTACACAACACGGGAGGTAATAAAGAAAGCCCTCAATCGCATATTTACGTCCCTCGCTTACAGTTAGGGCCGCTTGTTACTCTATGCAAATGTAGTTTGGTTGTACCTAATCGTTGTGTCAATAACACGTTTTATCAAGTAATATGCAACGTGCCTGATAAAAAAAAATACGCAAAAGACAAGGTAAATATCCCTTTAAAGGTAAGGCATCAAAAAAACTGGATGGTTTATAAAACCTAGGTAGGCATTATTATAATTTATAATACACACCTAAGGTGGTAAGTTAAATAAAAAATGTCTCAGATCGCAGCTATTTGTGCATAAATATGCGAAAATAATTAAAATAAAAAGGTAGGCCAGGCGGTCGTATCGCTAAAAAGCGATATCTCCCAGGTATATCTTCCAGACAGCATTTGAGTAGCGGAATTGACACAAAAATAAACCAGAAAGTAGGCGGTGCGAAGGGTAACAAAAGCGAGAGCTAATTACCAAAAATAAATAATCATAGGGGCAAATATACACCTACATATACATGCATAAAAACAAATGAATAAATAGAGGGAATATATTAACCACAAAACTTTAAAAAAACATTGTAAAAATGGGAACATATTTTATTGTATTAGAAACAAATAGTACTAGTAGATAAATCCCAAAAAGCAGGGATTCTGTAAACAACAAGGACCAATTAAGTTATTTTTTTCCAAGTAACGCCCCACGTGTACCGAACGCATAAATGTATGCGTTCGTTATACTTAATAACATTATGCGCATTTCAGGTATGCCAATTCAATCGGTATGTAAATTAACTAGTATGCGTTTTTATGATTATGCCATCTAATCGGTATGCTTAATCATCGTATGCCTAAACTGTTATGCATTTTAATATTAGGTTTATTAAGTTATGCCTAATAAGGGACACCCTCCCAGCTATGATAAGCCTCATTCGAAATAATAAGGATTAATGTCGCTGTATTCATTTTACTTAGTTCAATTCAATGCAAAACTCATATGAAAGATGGTCACTCGTACTGCTGAAGTCTTGCTTCTAGGAAAATGCTTAGAACGTCGGGGAACTTTGGCTTTAGCTTAGGTCCCAGGTAATCGACTACAGCGCTATGAAAGCGTCGTAAATATCGCGATACTGCTGTGGACTTCGCTTTGCCAGCGGCAGAAGGTCCTAAGTGGCGTACATAACCCATTAAAGCATGACCTTTTGTGTAAGAGCAGTGGACACTTGGACGCTAAGATATTTACGGAACGGGAGAGAAGATAGACGTGCTTTAAATATTGAGAAATCTGCTTTAGAATTTACTCAAAGGATAAGTTTGGCTGAAGGTAAATTTGAAATGCAAGTCGTTTTGTCTTTTCAGATGTCAGTTTATGTTTTGATTATAGTGCATTACTACAGAGGCCGGGAACTAAGAGGTTGCCGGCCGAGTAAATATAGATAGTTACGAGGTTGGCAACCACATTTCACGCCGAGGTATATTAGGTATATAGTGCTTTTCTCAAATATGCAATGAAATAAATTAAAAACACTCCAAAAAATGTGTTTATTTAGTTATTGAATAAAAACTCCAAAAAATCAAACTTTATTTTCTAGAGACACTAAAAGTAGACATAAAATAGAATTACAAAATAAAAGAAAAACAATTTCCTTTCCAAAAACTGTTTCAATATACATTTTTACCGCGAATATTTAGATGAAATATTTTAAATATTTTTTTATTCTTGTAGTTAAGTTTGCAATTTTAAATTATTGGAAATTGTTTATAATGTGTTATATGTTATTATGTCGATTTTATATAAATAAAGCTGCAAAATAATATAGCAAACGTCGTTTGTTGTTTTTTTAATGGCTGAACACCGTGATGCTGTGTCACAAATAAATGTGGAATGGAAATAAAAAAAAACACATTGCGTCAAGCCGCACCGGAAACGAGGTACTTTGCAGCCTATTATAAGGCACGCAATGTCAATATTTCATTGCATGTTTGAGAAAAGTTGCATATTCAATGGTTCGTTGAAGTGTCCGACCGAAACTACCGTAAGGTCGGGGTACTTTGGCCAAATGTAGGGTAACTTTGCCCTCCTTGTAAATCACATATCTCAAATCTATAGGGTCTGATAATAAACAGGAATGGTCAGCTAACCAACGACATGGCAAAGTGCCGTAATTTAAATGCAATAATCAAACCTGGACCCAATTAATCCCTATGGCCAAAGTTACCCCCCAGGGCGAAAGTACCCCGACCTTACGGTAGTTTTCACCACCGAAACCGAAACCAAAACCGAATTTCGGCCTTGATCTCAGTTTCGGCCGAAACCCGAACCAAAACAGAAACTTCCATATAAAGTCATGTTTTCGTGGGAAGATAAAAAAAATGACACTCATAATCAGTCAGTCTTCATTTTTGAATAATATTAATAATTTACTCTCTGGTATTTAGAGAAATCGTTAATATAACGTATTATAACTTTTTATTTCAAATAATTTATCTGTGCTTTTTGAAATAAAGACTGTTTAATCGCAGTATGAAACCGCTCAAATGATTGATTCCTTTTTCGTCGTATTCCTGATTGGACATACTTATTCTTGTTTCGGCACATTCCTGTTTGGACGTATTCCGTTTTCGGCATATTCTTGTTTGGACACATTGAAGTAAATACATTATACTATGAAATACTCGTGACTTTGTTTGCGCAATAAAATAAAATAATACTTTTTAGTAAAATATTTTATTTTAATAAATTCAAATATTTACCATTGGAAAATACTATGTTGTGTTTCTTTATTGCATGCAATCTACTATATATTTATGTCTTGAAAATAAAAAAATATCGATACCTAGAATTAATTTTATTTGTTGTAGGTATATAATGATTTGTGCCGAAAACGGAATGAGCCGAAACAAGAATATGCCGAAAACGGAATACGTCCAAACAGGAATGTGCCGAAACAAGAATATGTCCATCAGGAATACGACGAAAAAGGAATCAATCATCAGTTTCGGTTAAATAATAATAAATATATTAATTAATTAATATTAGGGGACAATCTTACACAAATCGAACTAGTCCCATAGTAAACTCAATAAGGCTTGTGTTATGGATACTAGACGACAATATATTTAATAGATACAAATACTTAAATACATAGAAAACATCCATGACTCAGGAACAAATATTCGTGCTCATCACACAAATAAATGCCCTTACCGGGATTCGAACCCAGGACCTCTTGCTTCGTAGGCAGGGTCACTACCAACTAAGCTAAAGGGGTCGTCAAAAACTTGTAATTTATTTTATGTTTCGGTTCTGAGATCAAGACGCAAAAGCATAGAGGACCAGACATCAAGGTAAACACAAGTGTTCCTGGCACCAAACAGTATCTTCTCTAATAGGGATCATCTAAATTCGTAGACGAACAGTGTACCAACTGGAGCAAACGGTCAGCTAAAATTAATAGGCATAACAGCTGAGTCGCTAGTGGAAGTAGCTTATTCATGGTGGTTAAATTTCGGAGCCTGTAGGTTAGGTTTAACTCCCCCTCGATATTCTATACTAACAAGAAAATGTACCCAACTGTCTGACTCCGATTTGATTTATTTTGATATATGTTATAGAGTAGTCTAAAATAGCAGACACGTATTTTTTTTAGTTGCCCAAGTTCAACTTTTTAGGAGATCCTTCAAAGTATTGAAAAGTGACTAAACCCTCCAACTTCTACAGAAAAAAAAATTCAAGCAAGTTTCTAGTTAATTACTGGTTTCATTATATGTTGGAGAACATGAAAAGAGAATAGACACGTCTTTTGTGATTTCACCTCAATCTCATATTTTCCTATAAAAACACCCTTCAAAATTTGAGCTCTTTTAGACTACTCTATAACATATATCAAAATTAAATGAATCAAATCGGAGTCGGACAGTTGGGTACCCTTCCTTGTAAGTATTATTATTATAATTTTTTTTTAATATTAGGGGACAATCGAACTTTCCTGCTGCTTTATTTTTAGGGTTCCAAACTAAAATGGTAAAAAAGGAACCCATATGGTGCGACTCTGTCTGTATGTCTGTCCGTCTGTCACAATCAGATATCAGGAAATACTGCTGCTATCGATTTGAAATTCGGAATTGTTTTAAAAGTCACTATCCAGAGCCTATTAAATATGAAAAAATCTCCCAACTTGCACCGTTTTTTAGAAATTTGCAAAAATCGTAACACATACTTAATTGCTCCTACTAAACTACATTATCGCCATCTAGACACGCGGCAGCGTGTCGAGCCAAGTTCAAGAAAAACTGGCTAGCCAGCGCCGAGTGTAATATTACACGAACCACTTGGTGCCACTTTTGACCCTTCTATAACTCAAAACCTATTTAACGTAACGACTAGAGATGGGCCGACTAGTCGGGAACGCCGACTATTCGGCATCATTTGTAGTCGGCCGATTAGTCGGCGACTAGTCGGCAAAAAATGCCGAATATTTGGCACTATTGCCTAGCGGAGAATATAGGACACAGAAGAAATTGAACCATATTTTCTTAAATATTTTATATTTTTACGTACTTTACTCAAATAAAAAAAAATAATCAACTTAATTAAGCTTTTTAAAGGTCTAAAAATTAAGTACCATGTAATACTTTAATTTTAATAATTAAACTTTTGAGGCACATCACACTTGGTAAATAGAGTTACAGTTATGTACCTACTCGTGTTTGTGTTTTTACTTAATTTACTTTTATTACTTGGATTAGTAATATCTAATGGGATATTGAACTCTAATCATACCCATATGCACCCGAACATAGCTAATAACTATGATCGGCAATGCCGACTAGTCGGCCGATAAATCGGCAAATTGAGAACCGATTAGTCGGCCGACTGGCTAGTCGGCAAAATCCATAGTCGGCCCATCTCTAGTAAAGACATAAAACTACGTGTGTTTAATTATATCCATAAGGACATCTAGAAGCCCAAATTTCATGAAGCTAACTCAAATGGTTATAAAGATATGAAGGTCAAAAATTCGTAAATTTTAGCACTGACTGACTGACTGACTCACTGACTGACAGATATAAAGTACCTAAACCTAACCTACTTCCAGGTGACCTAGAAGGATGAAATTTGGAATCCAGCTCTGTAATTGTGTGTAGGAAAAAATCAAAAAATAAAAAAAAGTTAAAAAATAGTCAAAATCCAAGTCCTGTCCTGCAAGGCCAAGTCAAATCTGACCTACTTTAAGATCTCACATTTTTAAATTACAGCAATTGTTATAGGTATCCAATAAAGCAAAGAAAAAGAGTTTAATACTTGTTCATAATGTTATTTTGTTCCTATAAATACATATTTGGATTTTGCATAGGACTTGGCACTCATTTAGATCTCCATTCTTTTTGCGGCGAAGCCCACAGCTAAGCATAATTTTTGTATTGAACTTGGCTCTCCTTTTTTACATTTATGTTTTTGGTGGGATATAGTTTTTCTTGAACTATTTTTATTATCTGTACGGAACGTACAGATACGTACAATCACGAGTTTGTACGGAATCCTCGGCGCGCGAGTCCGACTCGCACTTGACCGGTTTTTTCTTAATGAAACCAATCTTATTATTATAACAAAACGGGACTTAATCGCGTAAAAACATGATATTACCTCGACGTTTCGGACGTGCCGTGACGTCCATGGTCGCGAAGGGACTGGCGAGGCGGGTGTCAACATCTTCTAGCCGCGCGGGTTTTCCGAACTACCCGCACTTGGTCTTGATTAATACTTTGCATATTAGGGTTGTCACTCGGCCGACACACTACACTAACAACATCAGGCGATTTGCCGGAAGACACTTGATGATATTGACACATGCTGATGACCGGATTCCACGACGAAGAAAGCTTAAAACCATCTTCCCGATTGAAATTGCGGTGTTTTTTGATCTCAACCGCTTCACGGACAATTCTACTATAGTAATTGCGTTCTGTAGACAGGATCTTGGTATTATGAAACTCCATCCAGTGGTTTGATCCAGACTCCAACACGTGCTTCGCTATAGCCGATTTGTCTACTTGGAGTTTTCTGTCTCACCATCACCCCCGTCACCTGCGGTCTGTTGTTAGCTCGTTATTCAACAGAGCACGTGACCTTTGTGACCCAGAATTTTTGGATAACGAGTTGTCACATGTGCAGAAGGTCCTCGGGTGGAATGGATACAAGGTGAACGGGCGGCAGCCGAGAAGAAAAGCAAAGGAAAAGCGTCCTGGCGTTCAGAGACAACCAGCGTTCATGCCTTATGTGAAGGGGATAACGGATAAAGTCGGTGCAGTACTAGAAAGGTACTCGATTAAAACTGTGTACAAACCGTTATCCAAGGTCACGAGGCATGTAAGATCACCCAAGGATGTTATTCCTTTACAATCGCCGGGTGTTTACAGGGTTGGTTGCAGTTGCGGGAGTTCTTATATTGGGCAGACCAAGCGCACCATAGCGGAAAGGGTCAAAGAACACATCGCGGCTGTTAGAAAACTCCAAGTAGACAAATCGGCTATAGCGAAGCACGTGTTGGAGTCTGGATCAAACCACTGGATGGAGTTTCATAATACCAAGATCCTGTCTACAGAACGCAATTACTATAGTAGAATTGTCCGTGAAGCGGTTGAGATCAAAAAACACCGCAATTTCAATCGGGAAGATGGTTTTAAGCTTTCTTCGTCGTGGAATCCGGTCATCAGCATGTGTCAATATCATCAAGTGTCTTCCGGCAAATCGCCTGATGTTGTTAGTGTAGTGTGTCGGCCGAGTGACAACCCTAATATGCAAAGTATTAATCAAGACCAAGTGCGGGTAGTTCGGAAAACCCGCGCGGCTAGAAGATGTTGACACCCGCCTCGCCAGTCCCTTCGCGACCATGGACGTCACGGCACGTCCGAAACGTCGAGGTAATATCATGTTTTTACGCGATTAAGTCCCGTTTTGTTATAATAATGAGTGAAAATCGTGAAAGTTTAAATCAATATTTTGTAAACCGGTACGGGCCGGAGATAGCAAATAAAATTAAACATCTAGGATGGTTACGGATTAAACGAGTGCGTATTATGTCGTCGTTGGCATTTTTAATTAAGTGCCGCGATTCGGACTTACTTCCTACGTGTGTTAGAATAAAACCACGCAGGGATATACCGTTTTCCGCTAACATTCTACGGGCTGCGAGTGTACGTCTTTTAAAACAACTTATTAGGAACAATTACGCGGAGCTGGACAGTGTACAGTGCGAGTTATACGGGCTGCATACTTAGTCCGATTAATGAAGCATTTCACCTCGGAATAATTCCTCTGTCGCTGAAACTTTGCAGTGTGATAAAGTAGGGTATAAAGCATACGTTTGACAAATTATCTAGGATTTTTGATATTTCGAAGTTAGGTATTTCTGCCAAAACATGAAAATCGCTTATAACTGCTTGTGGAAAATTCCTCCGTCCGAAATTCCATCGGTATATGATATTATACATTAATAAGAGTATATATTATCATTATCTAGGAAAATTTCGATTTCGAATAGGTAGAAATTTTAAAATACCTATTTTGCATCATAACTTCTTCAGGAAAATTGCTCCGTCAATATTTATTTTTTTATATGCCCTAAATCCTTTAAATATATCCATTTTCACAATTATCTAGGAAATTCTCCTTATCGATCACACCTTACAGATTTTCCGCAATAACTCACTGGGAAAAATTGCTCCGTCAATTTTTAATTTTTTATATGCCCTAAATTATTTAAAGATATCGCTTTTCACAATTATCTAGGAAATTCTCCTTATCGATCACACCTTACAGATTTTCGGCAATAACTCACTGGGAAAAATTCCTCCGTCCATTTTTATTAACTTATTAGACACAGAACATCAAAATAATTGTGTATTATCAGTACAGATATAATAAACTATTTTTAAAAAGCGCGCTTTCGAACAGCACCGAGCGCGGGGTGCGGGAGGACTGCGGGGAGTGGAGAAGAACTACAAGCCTACAAGGCCACCGCCGCCGCACCGCCGACGCCGCGTCGCCCCGCCCGCATACCCGCTCGCAGCTCATCATCGTTCTTCGTACCGACGACGACGACACGACCCTCCCGCCCCCCTTGATTTTTTTTTATTTAAATGACCTAAATAGAAGAAAATTAACTTTAAATTAAATCAAATCACATGATTTATATGATATAGAAGCTTTATGCATGAATACAATATGTACCTATCGATATGATCATGAGCTCGATATGAGTAATTCTAAGGAATCTCGCGACAAGCTTTTTATATCATGTAAATCTTGTGATTTGATTTAATTTAAAGTTTATTCTCTTCTTCTTAGTTCATTTAGAAAAAATTATACCTGTACATATAATACAACTAAACTTTTATGAAATTATGATTAACAAAGTCATTTGAATTGTAATTTGTAGGCAATTTGATAAATAAAAGCTTTTTTTAAACTTTTTTCTATATTATTCAGTACATCTGGAGATATCTGCGTGTAACCGACGGACGGACGGATAGATGATTTACACGGCGCTTATGACGTTTTTGTCGCGATGTTGATCCCTGTATAGATTAAAATAGAAGCCGTAGAATAGAAGGGACATGGGTGTAGATATAATATAACAAAATAAATATTAATCCATGCCTCTCTTTTTTTCATGGTCCGGCCGAGGAAACCTTGAATAAATGTTGTGTTAATAAAAATAACCTTTTTTCCGTAGTCGGGCAAAAATAAATATTTCATTTAATAACGGCTTTCTAGCCCAGTCGGTAGTGACCCAGCCTACGAAGCAGGAGGTCCCGGGTTCAAATCCTGGTCAGGCCATTTATTTGTGTGCTTATCACAGATATTTGTACCTGAGTTATGGATGTTTTCTATGTATTTAAGCATTTATATATATCTATTTATTATACTGGGTGTCCAAGATTATGGCACATCAAGGAAAAGTATCTCAAATATTGTAGATAGGATGTTTTGCTGAAAGGGAACATTATTTTATTTTTCAAAGTAAGACATACTGCATTCAAAGATTTTCTAAAAATTACTTGCTTCGTCGGAGAATCGAACCGACTCAAATGTGAAAAAACAACACCCCATATTTTTAAGATGACAATCAAAAGAGTGGTTAAAAACAAATAATTCCTCTTAAGTAACATAGTATCCCAAAAGAGAGGAATAGCGTAAAATATTTGATTTAAATGTTAACCCTTAAATGGATTTTGTCCGTTTTAAAGGACATACCAATAAAACGCACACAATTCAAATTTGAACGAACTTCCGCGCGGTTCAAGTGTCACGTGACGTTCGTTAGGCTATCCCCTTTCCTCCTTGCGTATCGAGAAGCCGTGCGCACGCGACGCGTGACAAGGAGCAAGCATTCCTAAAAGTATAACGACCGAAACGGTGTAGGCTCATCGTCAAAACATTTTTTTCGTAAGTATTATATGTTATTTTATTGTGTAAATAAGTTGTAATAACAGTATAAAGTAGTTATTTTGCTAAAATGATCTGTAATTTCTTCATGATGCTTGAAATAATCAGAGTGTCACTTAAAACGGACATTGCCCGTAATACCTTAAAGTTGTGATTTTAATGTTTGTCCTTTATAACGGACATTGCCCACGTTCCCTAAAAGTAGTGATTTGAACATATGTCATTTATAACGGACTTTGCCTGTGATCCCTTAAAAGTTATTTGTCACTTATAACGGACAAAGTCCACTGCTTACTTACTATTCTGTCGAGACATGGGCAGTACTATAGTCGCTCCAGCAATACCGAATTAACTGAGAGATGTGCACAACAACGCCATTATGTCGGTCCAAGTACTATACCAGTGTATGGAGGCAATTCTGTTGCAGAGGGGTGTGAGACAAGGAGATATGATATCTCCAAAGCTCTTCACCAAAGCAATGGAAGACGCCTTCAAGCTCTTGGAATTGCAAGGACTTGGCACCAGAATTAATGGCGATTACATCACGCACCTTCAGTTTACCGACGATATCGTGGCAGAGACACAATACAATGCTCGAAGATCTCAACAGAGTATTCTAACAGGTGGGCCTTAAGATGAACATGGACAAGATGAAGATCGTGTCGAATGTCCATGTAGCGCCCACCACAGTATTGCATTGTATCTCGGTCCTCGAAGTTGTCGACGAATACGTCTATCTAGGACAAACAATCAAGCTAGGTAGGTCCAACTGCGAGAAAGAGATCACATACCGACGGATCGACGGATCGAACTAGGATGGGCAGCGTTTGGGAAACGGCAAAGTATCTTCTCGTCCGAGATACCTCAGTGCTTGAAGATGAAAGTCTTCAACCTGTGCGTATTACCGGTGATGACCTACAGAGCCGAGACGTGGTCTATAACTATGGGCCACTTAAGGAAGCTCAGCGTTACTCAGCGAGCGATGGAAAGGGCTGTGCTCGGGATCTCTGCGTGATCCAATCAGAAATGAGGAGATTTGTAGACGAACTAAGGTCACCGATATAGCAAACCGGGTAAGCATACTGAAATGGATATGGACAGGGCACATAGATCGAAGAACCGATGGCCGTTGGGGCAGAAAGGTTCTCGAGTGAAGACCACGTACTGGTAAGCGCAGCGTGGGACGGCCACCTGCCAGGTGCTCGGATGACCTGGTTAGGATTGCAGGGACTCGCTGGATGCCCATCATATATGCCCATATAATATCCGGTCCATCTGGAAATCTATTGAGGAAGCCTGTGTCCAGCAGTGGACGTCCTATGCCTGAAATAATGATGATAGAGATGCTCATGGGTATTGTAAGGAAGCTGGCTATTGAACATTACTAGAGCAACGACCTCAGATTTGAGCCGATCGCATCTGCCATGCCACTGGCGCAATCTATGTATGTAAGCATGTAAGTATGTATGTATGTATGTATGTAACTATGTTTGTTCAGATCGAATCTTGCAACTCAATTTTGTAGCAGATATCTTCAACCGATGGAACTGAAATTTTGCATGAATATGGTGGAACCAGACCAGACGGTATGATGATCTAAATTCACATAAGATAAATTCACCGTGTTTGGGTTCATTTCATTAGTTCTGACGTACACATACAGTTTGCGAATGTACAAAAAAGTACAGGCGGTAATATAAGCTTATTTTATATTTATTTGTTTTCTTATATTCCGAAAGGGAAAAGACTAGTTTATGTTTAGATTTTTTTTGAGAAGCATGATAATGATTTCATTGCTTTGCAAGTTTAATAATAAGAACGTATGTATATGTGGAAGGTAAATGTTTCCTATATAATAAACATGAGTCGTGATCTCAAAAGCTGTGATTACATATAATTTTTATTAATTTCATTGTTTGTGTCCTAAGAATATTGCATTAGGTTAAATGGGCAATGTCCGTCCTGTGTGACAGATCTCGAGTACGCATAGTTAACACATAAACGGGCAATGTCCTTTTTAAGTGACATGCTGAAAATCATAAAAAAATTATAAATTATTGACAATTACGAAAAAAAATTTCTTTTCCTCCCCAAATACAAAACTATAATCAGGATTTCAAAAAAAAAACAGCAGGGGAAACACATGTGTCCATTTAAGGGTTAAGAAAATTATTTCCCATACAAAACAAGTAATTTTTAAAAAAATCTTTGAATGTAGTATTACTTACTTTTAAAAATAAAATAAAGTGTCCTTTCAGTAAAATATCCTATCTCCAATATTTGAGGTACTTTCCCTTCATAGTTTAGGGACACCCTGTATATGTCGTCGCCTAGGACCAACAACTGAAGCCTTATTGAGCTTACTGTGAGACTAGGTCGATTTGTGTAAGATTGTCCCATAATATAATATAAAAAAAAAATCGAATAATATAAAATTTAATATCCGATAGGGAACTTCAAAATAATTTCATTATCTATATTAACATAACACCTCGATATTGTCACGTATGTGTAAACCTTTTTTTTTTACTCTTTGATTTCAACAAAACATGGCCGCCACCACATGGCGCGACTGCCGAGTTTAAATTGATTCAAAAATTATTAAATTAAGCGTGATTAAACGAAAATGCAGTAAACTTACGTGTGAAAAGTCACTTCTTGACTTTTATTTGATTTTCCTGAGCAGTTTGTACAGGACCTCACTACACATGACGGCATATTTAGACGTAATTATTTTTCACTCCAATGCGTCCAGCTACCGCAGCCGTCCGGCACAGACTAAGCGTGTTTGTGCCGATCGGCTCAAACAGGTTTTACAAGAAATCAAGTTGAGGTGCCCACTCTAGTATACATAATAACTCAATGGGCACGGAAAACTTGACGGTGCGGGCGGGGTTACCCCACTCCCGCACTACGCGCTCGGTGTTGTTTGAAAGCGCGCTTTTTAAATATTGCGATATTCGAAAGTTAATGTTTAAGGGCGAATATTTACTGGATAATACATAATTATATTATATTTTTATGTTCTGTGTCTAATAAGTTAATTTCATACAAATGGACGGAGGAGTTTTTCCCAGTGAGTTATTGCGGAAAATCTGTAAGGTGTGATCGATAAGGAGAATTTCCTAGATAATTGTGAAAAGCGATATATTTAAAGGATTTAGGGCATATAAAAAAATAAAAATTGACGGAGCAATTTTTCCCCATGAGTTATTGCCGAAAATCTGTAAAGGTGTGATCGATGAGGAAAATTTCCTAGATAATTGTGAAAATGGATATATTTAAAGAATTTAGGGCATATAAAAAAATAAATATTGACGGAGCAATTTTCCTGAAGAAGTTATGATGCAAAATAGGTATTTTAAAATTTCTACCTATTCGAAATCGAAATTTTCCTAGATAATGATAATATATACTCTTATTAATATATAATATCATATACCGATGGAATTTCGGACGGAGGAATTTTCCACAAGCAGTTATAAGCGATTTTCATGTTTTGGCAGAAATACCTAACTTCGAAATATCAAAAATCCTAGATAATTTGTCAAACGTATGCTTTATACCCTACTTTATCACACTGCAAAGTTTCAGCGACAGAGGAATTATTCCGAGGTCTCCATACAAAGAATCTCCTCGTTTCCTGGACTAACTGTGTGTAGTGCTGCGTTGTCTAGTAGTGATTTTGAATTGTATGATCGGATATCCTATCAGCAAGCGGATCGTATTTTTGTTTTGCGTAATCAGGGGCAGGACAGGAAGTATGAGAAGTTGCTTGTTCGGTGTGGAAGAAACGTCAATGCGGGCAGAAATCACTACGATAAGCCTAACACCGTAATTAACTTATCCAGTGCTATTTTGCAAGATGCGACCGTAAGCGTATTGGAGAAAGGGTTGAATTTTGCTTTGACACCCAAGCGAATTCCTTATGAGGCCGTTATTAGCAGCGTAGAAGAAGCGATAATGCGAAACAAGGTGCCGTCTAGCGACGCGGAAGTGCTTAGACAGGATGTTTCGGTTATCCTACGAAAAGCAAAACTACCGAGGAGTAATGTCACTGCGGAGGAGCGATCAGCCCTTAAGGACTTACGGGAGAATGAAAGTATTTTGGTTCTTAAGGCTGACAAGGGAAACGCCACGGTAGTGATGGACTCCGCTGATTACGATAGCAAAATACGAGGTTTACTGGAGGACGCTCACGTATATAAGCCTGTCTCATACAACCCTACAGCCAGGGTCACGCGCCGCATAAGGGCTGTCATCAGGGACAATGAGGAGTTGTTCGGGGAAGACGATTTTAATCGGTTATATAGGCCTAAAATTGTGCAACCACCGAAGCTGTACGGGTTGCCTAAAGTACATAAAACCAACGTGCCTTTGCGACCAATCGTCAGTCAGATTGACTCACCTACCTACGATCTTGCGAGGCATGTTGCGTCGGTATTGCAACCGCTTATAGGAGGTACATCGTCTTTCGTGAAGGATTCCCGTCACTTTATAAACATCCTCAAGGACGTAACGCTGGAACCGGGCGATATAATGGTGAGTTTTGACGTCGAGTCGTTGTTCACTAATGTTCCCGTTAAGGAATGTCTTGAGGTTGTGAGGAAGAGGCTGAGTGACAATGAGATGCCTGAGTCGGTCATGGTACTGCTACGGAACTGTTTAGAGGGTAGTTACTTTTTGTATCGAGGAAAACATTACCTCCAGATCGATGGTGTTGCCATGGGTAGCCCTGTAGCCCCGGTTTTGGCAAATATCTGGATGGAGCATTTCGAGGCCAGCATAGATCTGCAACCATGGGCAGTGAAGTTATGGAAGAGATATGTGGATGATGTTTTCTGCATTATGAAAGGTGGTAAACAGGAAGTTGAGCAATTACTACAGCACACAGACGTCACGGTAGTAGCCAAAATTCAAATAAATGGATGATCTAATTTGACTGGTTTTTTTAGCCAGGGGGGTACTTTATACTAGGTAGTTTTAGAAGATGTAAAAGACTTGGCATGTGTCGGAACAAAAATCTTTGTTATAAACTGTCAAAGTTATCATACCGCATGACACTCGAACGCGTTATCTAAAAGTGCAATATTTACTCGTCGCTTTAAACTTGATTATGTACATGACTTGTTTAGTGATAGCTATAATTATTTAAATGGAGGTACACAAGGGTATGTTCTATGATTTTTAAGAACATTTTATTCTTTTCGATGCCGTTTTTTATTGTAATATTTATTTTACGCGAGCCTGTAAAATAACCAACGACAATTTCGATTTGAAAGATATTTCGAAGCTTTTAGTTTAGAAACCCTTCGAGTCCCGTAACGATACATATGTCGTTTTGTAGCCTAAAATGTGCTTTATCGTGTGCAAGTAATAATTCTACCGAAGATTGCCGAAGGTCTTGGCGGTAGCCTGTTTACGTCATTGAAATTTAAGGTCAAATAAACGTAATGATTTTTATCTTTGTTTTAGGCGAAGAAATCAATTGCTCATAATCACGTAAGCTTGTTTTTGATCTTTGGCTTCAATCAGCTAAAGCTTCCAATGCTGAAAAAAGTAGATATGTCTTTCAGCAACTGTCTAAGTCTTATTTAGATGATGAGGGTATTAACACCGAAGATTTAGAAAAAAAATGTCACTATTTGTGTAAAAAGATTCATGAATTGTTAAAAAAGGCGTCTAATAATAAAAACTGAATCTTATTGTTGACAAACCGAAAAGTGGGCGTAGTGGTTCCTCGAATGACGGTAATACTGCGAGAAATTTTTCGACAATCCTGAAATATCTGCACGGGGCTAGACAAGAATTTGATACTCAGATGTTCTGTCATTTTAAAAACCTTAGCTTCAGGCTACAGCATTCACATAAAAAAGTATGAAGAATACGCTTTAGAAACAGCAAAACTGATTGTAACGGCATATCCTTGGTATCACCTTCCTGCCTCCGTACATAAGGTACTAATTCACGGTGCTGAGTTCATACAATATTCTATTTTGCCGATATTTCTGATTTGCTCAATAGACTTTTAATGACATCCGATCCATACATAACTGGTTTACGAAATTTACCAAAAAAAAAGAAGAATTATTTATCCAAAGACTGTATTTCACTTATTACAGGTCAAATACAATGTTAATAAAACATTACGTACTGTTTGTTAGACTTTTATTGCGACTTTTGAATTTTAAGCGCTGTTGTATGAACGCGTGACCACTGTGCAGCATCTCAATTCCATTCATACGAAGCTTAATTTTACGTATGAATTGGAATCGGAACGGAGCTTGCCTTTTTTGGATGTGAAGGTGATAAGTCGAACGGACGGAACCCTGACGCACACTGTCTACAGAAAACCGACGCACACCGACAGATATTTGAATGCTCTGTCTCACCATCACCCCCGTCACCTGCGGTCTGTTGTTAGCTCGTTATTCAACAGAGCACGTGACCTTTGTGACCCAGAATTTTTGGATAACGAGTTGTCACATGTGCAGAAGGTCCTCGGGTGGAATGGATACAAGGTGAACGGGCGGCAGCCGAGAAGAAAAGCAAAGGAAAAGCGTCCTGGCGTTCAGAGACAACCAGCGTTCATGCCTTATGTGAAGGGGATAACGGATAAAGTCGGTGCAGTACTAGAAAGGTACTCGATTAAAACTGTGTACAAACCGTTATCCAAGGTCACGAGGCATGTAAGATCACCCAAGGATGTTATTCCTTTACAATCGCCGGGTGTTTACAGGGTTGGTTGCAGTTGCGGGAGTTCTTATATTGGGCAGACCAAGCGCACCATAGCGGAAAGGGTCAAAGAACACATCGCGGCTGTTAGAAAACTCCAAGTAGACAAATCGGCTATAGCGAAGCACGTGTTGGAGTCTGGATCAAACCACTGGATGGAGTTTCATAATACCAAGATCCTGTCTACAGAACGCAATTACTATAGTAGAATTGTCCGTGAAGCGGTTGAGATCAAAAAACACCGCAATTTCAATCGGGAAGATGGTTTTAAGCTTTCTTCGTCGTGGAATCCGGTCATCAGCATGTGTCAATATCATCAAGTGTCTTCCGGCAAATCGCCTGATGTTGTTAGTGTAGTGTGTCGGCCGAGTGACAACCCTAATATGCAAAGTATTAATCAAGACCAAGTGCGGGTAGTTCGGAAAACCCGCGCGGCTAGAAGATGTTGACACCCGCCTCGCCAGTCCCTTCGCGACCATGGACGTCACGGCACGTCCGAAACGTCGAGGTAATATCATGTTTTTACGCGATTAAGTCCCGTTTTGTTATAATAATGAGTGAAAATCGTGAAAGTTTAAATCAATATTTTGTAAACCGGTACGGGCCGGAGATAGCAAATAAAATTAAACATCTAGGATGGTTACGGATTAAACGAGTGCGTATTATGTCGTCGTTGGCATTTTTAATTAAGTGCCGCGATTCGGACTTACTTCCTACGTGTGTTAGAATAAAACCACGCAGGGATATACCGTTTTCCGCTAACATTCTACGGGCTGCGAGTGTACGTCTTTTAAAACAACTTATTAGGAACAATTACGCGGAGCTGGACAGTGTACAGTGCGAGTTATACGGGCTGCATACTGTGTGTAGTGCTGCGTTGTCTAGTAGTGATTTTGAATTGTATGATCGGATATCCTATCAGCAAGCGGATCGTATTTTTGTTTTGCGTAATCAGGGGCAGGACAGGAAGTATGAGAAGTTGCTTGTTCGGTGTGGAAGAAACGTCAATGCGGGTAGAAATCACTACGATAAGCCTAACACCGTAATTAACTTATCCAGTGCTATTTTGCAAGATGCGACCGTAAGCGTATTGGAGAAAGGGTTGAATTTTGCTTTGACACCCAAGCGAATTCCTTATGAGGCCGTTATTAGCAGCGTAGAAGAAGCGATAATGCGAAACAAGGTGCCGTCTAGCGACGCGGAAGTGCTTAGACAGGATGTTTCGGTTATCCTACGAAAAGCAAAACTACCGAGGAGTAATGTCACTGCGGAGGAGCGATCAGCCCTTAAGGACTTACGGGAGAATGAAAGTATTTTGGTTCTTAAGGCTGACAAGGGAAACGCCACGGTAGTGATGGACTCCGCTGATTACGATAGCAAAATACGAGGTTTACTGGAGGACGCTCACGTATATAAGCCTGTCTCATACAACCCTACAGCCAGGGTCACGCGCCGCATAAGGGCTGTCATCAGGGACAATGAGGAGTTGTTCGGGGAAGACGATTTTAATCGGTTATATAGGCCTAAAATTGTGCAACCACCGAAGCTGTACGGGTTGCCTAAAGTACATAAAACCAACGTGCCTTTGCGACCAATCGTCAGTCAGATTGACTCACCTACCTACGATCTTGCGAGGCATGTTGCGTCGGTATTGCAACCGCTTATAGGAGGTACATCGTCTTTCGTGAAGGATTCCCGTCACTTTATAAACATCCTCAAGGACGTAACGCTGGAACCGGGCGATATAATGGTGAGTTTTGACGTCGAGTCGTTGTTCACTAATGTTCCCGTTAAGGAATGTCTTGAGGTTGTGAGGAAGAGGCTGAGTGACAATGAGATGCCTGAGTCGGTCATGGTACTGCTACGGAACTGTTTAGAGGGTAGTTACTTTTTGTATCGAGGAAAACATTACCTCCAGATCGATGGTGTTGCCATGGGTAGCCCTGTAGCCCCGGTTTTGGCAAATATCTGGATGGAGCATTTCGAGGCCAGCATAGATCTGCAACCATGGGCAGTGAAGTTATGGAAGAGATATGTGGATGATGTTTTCTGCATTATGAAAGGTGGTAAACAGGAAGTTGAGCAATTACTACAGCATCTCAATTCCATTCATACGAAGCTTAATTTTACGTATGAATTGGAATCGGAACGGAGCTTGCCTTTTTTGGATGTGAAGGTGATAAGTCGAACGGACGGAACCCTGACGCACACTGTCTACAGAAAACCGACGCACACCGACAGATATTTGAATGCTCTGTCTCACCATCACCCCCGTCACCTGCGGTCTGTTGTTAGCTCGTTATTCAACAGAGCACGTGACCTTTGTGACCCAGAATTTTTGGATAACGAGTTGTCACATGTGCAGAAGGTCCTCGGGTGGAATGGATACAAGGTGAACGGGCGGCAGCCGAGAAGAAAAGCAAAGGAAAAGCGTCCTGGCGTTCAGAGACAACCAGCGTTCATGCCTTATGTGAAGGGGATAACGGATAAAGTCGGTGCAGTACTAGAAAGGTACTCGATTAAAACTGTGTACAAACCGTTATCCAAGGTCACGAGGCATGTAAGATCACCCAAGGATGTTATTCCTTTACAATCGCCGGGTGTTTACAGGGTTGGTTGCAGTTGCGGGAGTTCTTATATTGGGCAGACCAAGCGCACCATAGCGGAAAGGGTCAAAGAACACATCGCGGCTGTTAGAAAACTCCAAGTAGACAAATCGGCTATAGCGAAGCACGTGTTGGAGTCTGGATCAAACCACTGGATGGAGTTTCATAATACCAAGATCCTGTCTACAGAACGCAATTACTATAGTAGAATTGTCCGTGAAGCGGTTGAGATCAAAAAACACCGCAATTTCAATCGGGAAGATGGTTTTAAGCTTTCTTCGTCGTGGAATCCGGTCATCAGCATGTGTCAATATCATCAAGTGTCTTCCGGCAAATCGCCTGATGTTGTTAGTGTAGTGTGTCGGCCGAGTGACAACCCTAATATGCAAAGTATTAATCAAGACCAAGTGCGGGTAGTTCGGAAAACCCGCGCGGCTAGAAGATGTTGACACCCGCCTCGCCAGTCCCTTCGCGACCATGGACGTCACGGCACGTCCGAAACGTCGAGGTAATATCATGTTTTTACGCGATTAAGTCCCGTTTTGTTATAATAATGAGTGAAAATCGTGAAAGTTTAAATCAATATTTTGGAAACCAATCTTGTTTAATAAATAATAGTTAATAATAAGCACATTCTGCTAGACCCTAGGGCTGCTGTGAGGCGTTCTCTTCTACCATGAGCATTTATTGAAAATTTCCTATGGTCATTTATATACACAATCCACAATCAATATCTTCAATATTGTTTTCGGTTTCCGTGATTTTCACTCATTGTAATAAAGCAACTTAAACGGATTAAATCGCGTATATTAGTACATTTTTTAAGTCCCGATGTTTCGTAACCCTTTGCAGCGTTCGTGGTAGCGGGTAGGATTAATATCTTTATGCCACACCTGGCCATAAAGTGGCTTTTTCCGCACGCTGCGCGTACGGAAAAAGCCGCTTTCTGGCCAAGTGTAGACATAAAATTATGTACACAACACGGGAGGTATTAATAAAGAAAGCCCTCGATCGCATATTTACGTCCCTCGCTTGCAGCTCGGGCCGCAAACATCTGCGATCTCGGCCTTTCTTTGTATTACCACCTTAGTTGTGTAATGTACTATTATGCCACACCTGGCCATAAAGTGGCTTTTTCCGCATGCGTAAGCCCTCGATCGCATATTTACGTCCCTTGCTTGCAGCTCGGGCCGCAAACATCTGCGATCTCGGTCTTTCTTTGTATTACCACCCTAGTTGTGTAATGTACTATTATCCTAAAGTAGCTTATCTTTACACGCATTAATATTATAATCATATATTGGTATTTTCCTTTTCTGGCGAGCTATCTCGAACTGTTACCGTTGCGTTTCACGAATGGACGTAGGCAGTAGGCAAAACCGACAGCTTTTTCAATAGCGTAACGATGCGTCTAAATCGTCCAATTGGAAGAGTATTCGAATTCGTCGAGTATGTGACGGGTATTTTGTGCGCATTGGCTTTGCGAATTCCATTGCTTTAAAATCGTTTAGTCTATTTTTGTTTTTGCACACGGTGTTTTAAGTTCCCAAATAAGTATGTGAATGGTTGTAGGTATTGTTCTATTCAGTGGCTTCTTAAATGTAAAGGTATAATTACAGTGTTCTTGTCACGATAATTTAATATTGGACAAGGACCTTAAAATAAATAGCCGGACGGAGGCTCGCCAACAGAGAACTGAAGCCATTTCGAATGCGCCGGCTGCTTGTACTTACGAGCCGCACGCACACATCAACTAGTTTTTTCCTATTGCGAGCACAGATAGGTAGCCGGCCGATTAGACATGCTTCAGTTCTTTGTTAGTGATGCTCTGTCCGGCTATTTATTTGAAGGTCCTTGATATTGGACTTGACTTGACTAAACTTGTATATAATTTAAAAGTAAGTTGTTAGTTAATTACTGGTTTGATATTATGTTTGAGAACATGAAAAAATAATAAGCACGTTTTTCGTTATATCGGCTCAAAGCAGCTCAAAGTAATATTTTCCTACAAAATACGTGTCTGCTATTTTAGACTACTCTCTAACATATATCAAAATAAACCGAATCGGAGCCGGACAGTTGGGTACCTTTCCTTGTAAGCTCAGTAGCAGATCTAGACGGTCAAGATGGCTGCAAAATATCGTGCCACACAGCGTACATTGAGTTGCGTTTGTGATGCGCTTTCCCATTCATTGGCTGCTAGGCCGCAGACTTCAGCGCACAGCGGGGCAGCGAGCGAATCATAAACACGGCCTTGCTTGTGGGCATTTCTGTTTTTCCTTTTACCCAATTAATTTTTATCATTTTGGTGACGCACTTTTTCAATTATTAAAATTAAAAAGATAGGTGTACCTAACAAACAGTACAAATCCTTACTTTTGACGTATTAATATTATTAGACTTGTAGCTGTGCTTGTAGCACGATAGCCTCCAGTCCGCGGCCTAACATGCTGTCGCACTGGAGATATGACGCGGTCGTCTAATGCTAGCTGTGTCGTAGTATTTAGGTAAATGTAGGTAGGTTAAGATTTGTATGACGTTGACAGTCGTTTGCGATTAAACCACTCCGTGAAATTAATCCCCAAACACGTTACTGTGATGATGATCTATGTACAAGCCACGCCTACATGATAATGGCATCATCAATTTGAGCACTATGCGAGCGTAATGCCGCTCAAATGAGAACACAGAGCCAACAAATGTCACCCGGAAAGCAAACTTTAAACCGCGTTCCAAAACAGGTTTAAATCGTTATTCCTGAGAGCGCCATAAATTCCCGCGATTGCGAGGCGTGCGCCGCGGCCACTTAAGAGATTTAAAACTCCCGTATATCGTGAATACTGCCGTTCTTCCTCAGAAGGGCTTAGGCGACATTGATGCTCTAGAAACTAAAGATCTTTTAAAGGAGTCGAGAAATGCTCGTTTGTTTGCCGTTCGTGTGTTGCGTATTCCGGTCCATCGGGCCCTTTGTATTTTGCCCCAAATCTGGCGTTTGCGCAAATGACGCGCGTTTTTAAATGGCTATGCCGGTGTGGTGTGAAGATTAGTAGGATATTATTGCGTCTGTTTATTTGTGAAAATAGGGAGTGACAATGACTATACTTTTATTATTTTCCCAATGTTAAGTTACGCGAAATTTGTTCATAGTAATGACGATGAGGAACTTGAAATTAATCTTTTAAGTTTTGTTCAGAGAATAGCACTACTTACTTCTATTAAGGTATCGAGTTAAATTAAATAAATAAATTAAATTAAATTAATATTAGGGGACAATCTTACACAAATCGAACTAGCCCCATAGTAAGCTCAATAAGGCTTGTGTTATGGATACTAGACGACGATATATTTAATAGATACAAATACTTAAATACATAGGAAAAAATCCATGACTCAGGAACAAATATTCGTGCTCATCACACAAATAAATGCCCTTACCGGGATTCGAACCCAGGACCTCCTGCTTCGTAGGCAGGGTCACTACCAACTAAGCTAAAGCGGTCGTCAAAACACGGGCTCATCGGGATTGGAAGCAAATACCTACTATTAAGGTGCATTGGGCTAAGCTTGAACATAGGGTAATTCCGAAATTTAAAAACTCCTCGTCATCTAGACATCCACGCTACATATATTTACTATAACATGCTAACACTATACTAGACACCCCAATAGTGCTTCATCTAATTGAAATCTTGCATGCTTCAGTAGAAATTACAAATTTTTCAAAATAACCCCATGTTCAAAATTACCCCAATGCACCTTAAGAAATTGGACGACTACTCACTCATAAGTTGTTTTGCAAAGTAGTAAACAGAGTGCAAATTGCCATAACAGAAGGCAAAACTAGAATAATATGCTCACTGCGTATCTCAACTCTCGCTGCCCTCTCGTGCGGACTGAGAAGCGGAGTATTCGCCGCTTGGCACCGCACGGCCCACAGAGCTGTTGTGTTGAGCCACCCTCATATGCCCGCCCACACTGATATGATTTACTATCATCTTCCCGTAGTCCTTGTAGAAACAAACCAAAAGAATGTACTCACAGTGCATCTCAACCCTCGCTGCCCGCTCGTGCGGGCTGAGAAGCAGAGTATTCGCCGCTTGGCACCGCACGGCGCACAGTGCTGTTGTTTTGAGCCACCCTCGCTCGGCCCCGCCCACACTGATATGATCTACTATCATTTTCCCGTGGTCCTTGTAGAAACAAACCAAAAGAATATATTCACAGTGCATCTCAACCCTCGCTGCCCGCTCGTGCGGGCTGAGAAGCAGAGTATTCGCCGCTTGGCACCGCACGGCCCACAGTGCTGTTGTGTTGAGCCACCCTCGCTCGGCCCCGCCCACACTGATATGATCTACTATCATCTTCCCGTGGTCCTTGTAGAAACAAACCAAAAGAATGTACTCACAGTGCATCTCAACCCTCGCTGCCCCCTCGTGCGGGCTGAGAAGCAGAGTATTCGCCGCTTGGCGCCGCACGGCCCACAGTGCTGTTGTGTTGAGCCACCCTCGCTCGGCCCCGCCCACACTGATATGATCTACTATCATCTTCCCGTGGTCCTTGTAGAAACAAACCAAAAGAATGTACTCACAGTGCATCTCAACCCTCGCTGCCCGCCCATGCGGGCTAAGAAGCAGAGTATTCGCCGCTTGGCACCGCACGGCCCACAGTGCTGTTGTGTTGAGCCGCCCTCGCTCGGCCCCGCCCACACTGATATGATCTACTATCATCTTCCCGTGGTCCTTGTAGAAAAAAACCAAAAGAATGTACTCACAGTGCATCTCAACCCTCGCTGCCCGCTCGTGCGGGCTGAGAAGCGGAGTATTTGCCGCTTGACACCGCACAGTGCTGTTGAGCCACCCTCGCTCGGCCCCGCCCACACTGATGCGGCTCACTATCACCTTCCCGTCGTTCTTGAGCAGAGTGTGGTCTTCTACGGGCTTGTTGTTGATGAGCCACGTAAGTGTGGGTTGCGGGCGGCCTGAGGAAGAAAAAAATGTTGTAGAAAATCCTTAGTAGTCAACAAATATGCGATTATTATTTTGCATTAACATAAATCAACTTATAAGATCAGTAGGCGTATGATGATAGGTTTTGTCACGCGATAAATAAATGATAAAGCATCTGTCACAATCTGACAACTACAAGTATGCATGTATGTAAACACTTTATTGCACAAAATAAGACAAAGTACAGGGTTACAAAATAAAGGTATATGTACAAAGGCGAACTTATCCCTTTAAGGGACAAGTGTGAGAGTGGCGGATTATTTATTCATCGCTCGAGGAAGCGTAACATCATAAGCCTCCAGTAGGCTTATGATGTTACGCTTTGTGGCGTGATAAATAAATGTTAAAGCATCCGTCACTCTTACACACATGTTGTCAGAAAGTGACGAATGCTTTATCATTTATTTATCCTCACATAGGTCTGTGTCGCAACAAAACTGCGAAGTATCTGCAGCTACTGCTGTATGTACCTCTATGCGTAAAACGATGGACAAAAATACGAAATGTACCTACTTTAAGACAAAACATAGGTATTGCTAGATTACATACACAATATAATTAAATAAAAAATGACTAAATTGAGACATTGCCAACTGACTGGCAGAAATAAAACCTCGTCAGGCACTAAAATATTTGTCACTGTTCAAGTGATCTAAATTGATTAAGTTATATTATAGTTCTCTTAATAAAATTATCGAAATATGATATGTTCCTCAGAATCATAAGAACATTAATTGTAAAATGAACTCAAGCTTATTTTAATCAAGTAATTGCAATTATGTAAAGATTTTTTGCAAAAACCCTAGCTAAGCTGCTACCTTATAAGTTAATCCTGATTGGATCTTGGAAAATCTCATCGCTTTCAAAATATATTTGATATTTAGTTTATTTCGTAAACTAATTGACTTTTAGGCACAGTGTTGTTGTTCTATTATCATTGTTATCCAGTCTGATGGTCAAGGGACGGATTGGATTAAGACGCAATCATAAAATAAACTGTTTTGATTTAATAACTTTTTTTTCATATTTTGTTACTCGATCCATCAACAAGTCTAAGGTAACCCAAAAGTTCACATTCAGGCGTCTCATACTTACTTCGTTTTATTTAAATGTAGAAATTATGTAAACAAAGTTGACATTTGTCAACTAGAGCAGAGGTTCTTAATCTTTCTTTGGTCACGGACCCCCTACATTATTTCGAAAACCTTGCAGACCCTTTCCAAATATAATCAGAGAAAAATAAAATCAAGGGCTCACGAAAGTTTGTGTTGTATACAAAGTCACGGACCCCCGGGTCTCTTATCACGGACCCCTAAGGGGTCCATGGACCACAGTTTAAGAAACCCAGAACTAGAGGTTTTTTATCAAATAGAAATACATTGTGTGGCAACATTGTGTAATAATTTCATTCAATAGTAAATACTTGATTTTAATGCAGGTAAACAATTTACATAGGTATTTAACAAATCAAAATATAGCACATTTATTTTACTTCCATTATTCTACAAGCAAAAATCAAATGATTTTTTTTTGCCTGTTATTGTAACCATTAGTATAAAATGTTGCACAATAAAATACCCAAATGGGCAGAGGTTTTGAAGCAATGCTCAGGTTTTTAAACATCGTTGTCGTTATGAACAGTTTTTCAACATATTAGTTGCGAATGAAAAATAATACTTATCATTTAGAACTTCTGTTTTTGTGTTTGTCTTGTGATTTATCAAAGTAAAAGGCACGCGTGTATAATAAGCTGCGTTTAGCGCGTAAGAACAATTAAATTAGAGCCACTTTATGAGCAAGTGTGTTGAAAATGTTTTAAAGTATAAGTAGGTATGTACATTATATTATTATGCCTTGCTTGGCCTACTATGTTACCACTTTAGTTTATAACTATAGTAAATTACACAACTAGGGTGGTAATATAAAGAAAAGCCGAGATCGCAGAAATTTGCGGCCCGAACTGCAAGCGAGGGACGTAAATATGCGATCGAGGGCTTTCTTTATTACCTCCCGTATTGTGTACATCATTTTATGTCTACACTTGGCCAGAAAGCGGCTTTTTCCGTACGCACAGCGTGCGGAAAAAGTCACTTTATGGCCAGGTGTGGCATAAATCAATTAATATCGGACAAAGAAAACGACATAATAAAATATCATGTACTTTTAAATTGTTCATTGATAAATATTAATGTTGACGACAACTGCTTCTTTTGTTTACATAATTAAGAATCAAACGAACTTACCTTACGTGATGTTTGATTCCAATTATGTGAGTATCCCAACCGAAGACGATTACTATAGTTTACATGCAGCAGTACATGAGATGGTGCTGTCCTTGTCACACATTTAGAGCTATAATATCTTAAAAAGCAAAACCATACTTCCATCTCTCTCCCGCGGCGCATCGGCACACCCGCGCCCGCGCTTACCTGACCTCATTTTTTCAGAGTTAGATATTTTGTGTTGTAGACAAGTTTTTTTTTTTTTATTTTATCCCTTGGGCTAGGGTGGGATGGGGCGATGTAATCGTCTTCGGTTGGGATACTCACATAATTGGAATCAAACATCACGTAAGGTAAGTTCGTTTGATTCTTAATTATATTTCGTATCCCAACCGAAGACGATTACTATAGTTTACATGCAGATGTTCAGAGCATTGCTATGTTCAATATGTGAAAAATGAAAAGTAAAAAACTGGTAATTCCAATCATTATAATGCTGATTAGCTACGAAATTGAGAACAATATTCTGATGACTTAATTTAAAGTTCAATTTACATTTATCAGATTCTTAACTGTTTAATTTTAATGGCATAAATGCAATTAATCCTATTTAGCGAATGTCAGATATAGCATACGTAAAATTATTTTCATTTGATTCCAGGTTGTCTCTATAATATTACTTATTAAGATAGACATTGGAACGATCACTGCAACCTGCAGCCTTGCAAACAGTCTCCAGATTAAACCCGGCACGGTGCGCGGCAGATTTTCATGCTACCCGTGTACTGTGAGCGCTGAAAATGCTTATGTCAATGGCGTTGTCTCGTGATACCTTTTTAACCCAGTGTGCTAAGGTCTGAGATCCAAAGTTTTTATAAGGCCTTCGTACAAAGAGGTATCCTTTAGTATGATGGCGTCTCAATTCATTTGTCCTACTAACATACGTTTGAACTGCGAGTGCTGGGCAAATAAGGACTTTCGCGGATATAGGGTAATCTGTTGATTGGTTAACAAGCTCCAGGCCGCGAAGTATTAATTAAATTTGTAACCTTGATTATATTTAACATTCAGATGACTCCTACTGGAGGAGTATCATCTCATTAGCTATACTGTCCAGTACCAGTGCTAATGAAGGTGAAGCCATAATTACATCATTACTTATTGGCATATTATCTAATTTTATCAGTAGCCTGATCGTGTGCATCCATTGTGCCGAAGCAATGGCGATAAAAGTACAAGTTTTATATGATAAATCAGTTCATGAGACATCTTCATTTCGATAAATATTTAAGAAATGATTTAGAACTATATTTGTACGTGGATTTATATTTTGGGTTCGGAGGTTTAAGTTTGTAAGCCTTTAAGAAATCTATTAACTCAATCATTTGACGTAACATTCGTATTGCGATAAGGCTGATCTGTGTATGATCAAACAGCTATAGCTTAAAATTTTATGGTCAAAAAGACATCATCAAAAAGATCGTCGTCATTAGCGTCATAAACATCAAGATTTCTCGTTTTTTACAGAGAAGCTCCCAGGATTTGAATTAATAAAGTTTTAAATTATTGCTTTAAAAGTATTTTTGCTAAAGAGGCCATCACTATATTTAGTGATTCATGTGGTAGGCCACGCTTTATTATCATATCCCTGATAATTTAGCTGCCACCAGGATAAGGCTGGCATGAAGCGGGAGGCGCGTTCTGAACGGAGAGACTAATAAAGATCCGTCAGAATCAATAAACGTTTTTTCAGGTACGACAAGACTAGACCACAAGGAGTACCATGCTTGTGATGGCCAGTAGGGTACTACAACGATACCTTTAGCTTTATCTGAAATGATTTTTCTAATACTTTGCTCACTAGGCTGAATGGGGGAAAGAGATAAAAAATAATATTTTCCCAACTAAAAGTAAAGGCATCGACTATTTCTGAATAAGGATCTAATTTCGAAGACGCATATCTACTGCAGTAGGCTGTAGTTCTGAGGGCTGTCAAAAAGGTCAAATGCAGGTGTACAGCCTAACATATGAACAATCTGTGAAAATATATGACCAGAAATTTCCCATTCAGTGTCTATATTCATTTGGCTGGAGTCCTAGACTCCCGATCTGCTACTACATTATCGCAAGACTGTATGTATGATGTAAATACATAGACGTTTTTTGACTCGCACAACTGCCAAATGTTTCTTGCATACTTATTTAAATGGGGATATTGTACTTCCCCATTCTGTTAATATAACATGGCAGGTGTGTTGTCTATTCTCAGTAAAACGTTGCAATCTTTTAGATTTGCTGTAAATATCTTCAGTCCATAAAATGCGGCTATAAGTTCCAGCGTGTTTATATGAATGAAGTGTCAGTTCACTGACTGTCCAGTTGCCAGAAGCGTTTGGGCACCACATGTCGCGCCCCAACCAGTTATAGATAGATGCATTACTATACATTTCTAACAAGTAGTTATTCTTGCGGATCGAGGAGAATGTATCATTATATTATTAATCCGCCATGAAAAATGTGGACTTAAATATTTTTCTAGTTTCATTTGTTTGTTGTAATTTTCCAAATGATTCAGAGCTAAAATATTTCTCGTTCGAAGAATTTAGTATACCTACATCCATCCGTAGTTGACGGCTGGACATACGGAGGGCAAAAATCTGATGAATTCAGCTAAATATCAAATTGTAACATGTGTGCGGTTCATCTAGTATCGCCTCCACCACGTGGTCGCGTAATGCCGCGTGTAGCTGGTCGGGCGGCGGCCGCGCGGCGCGTCTGTGCGACGGTCCCGCGGCGGCCGGTGAGGTGCAGGGGGCGGCCGCGGCTCGGCCGCTGCTGCTACTCGTGGCGGCATCCCCCTCGAGTTTAAAGCACCCCGTTGTTGCTGTGCTTCTTTCTACTGATGGTTTGTAAGCAGGACTCACAACTGTCGATTTCATTTCTGAACCGGTTTCAATGATCGCCTTTGAAAACTTGATATGCTCTGTTAAGGCTGAACGGAAGAGATGTTCATCCATTTTTGGTATTTTTGACGGTATCTCTAATATTTTAATTAAAAGTATTTAGGGCTGCGAACCGACGAGACTGAGATTCTCTATAGTAGCTGTTGTAGCTTCTCTATAATAGCTTTATTATGTCTTGAGATACTGTATTCTTAGATGACAGTGCCTAATTTAACACTTGTCCTATTGCACCGAGACTACCGAACAGCTGGCTCTGCTTACTTTGGCCGTAGAAGTCCTTTTATACATTGATTTCCAAAAGGGCTGCTTTGATCTCAAGATTTAGCATCGGAAACCTCATATTGGGGCAATTTTCAGGAGGCAAGTAACGTCTGATTAGTTCCAGGTGAAAGTCCTTAGCTAATCCATTTGCCAAAATGGGTGCCGACTTGGGTGCAATATCCTTATGTAGGTTTTTGCCGTATTTTTTGTTATTAGTTGGGACCTCGCCCAGTAGTTCTAATATTTTCGGTTCCAATGACGGTATAGTCTCGCCACTCTATCTATGGGCACGGCAAGTGCCGCCAGGCGGCGTGGGCGCTTCGATCGTTACGGGTTCGGCCGGCGCGATCGGCGCGGGCGACGTACTCGGCAGTAGTAGGTAGTTGTTGCTTCGCCCGGCTCGGCCAACTCAGGGTCCGAGGCCTCCGTGTCCCCGTAAATATGAATGTATCCTCTACACGGTTCATGTGGAGTATGAAGTCCTCGACACCGTTAAAATGGAACTGATGTTCTGGATAGAACGTGTGTATCCTCTACACGATTTACGTGGAGTATGAAATCCTCGACACTGTTAAAGTGGAGCAGATGTTCTGAATAGAACGTGTGTATCCTCTACACGATTTACGTGGAGTATGAAATCCTCGACACTGTTAAAGTGGAGCAGATGTTCTGAATAGAACGTGTGTATCCTCTACACGATTTACGTGGAGTATGAAATCCTCGACACTGTTAAAGTGGAGCAGATGTTCTGAATAGAACGTGTGTATCCTCTACACGATTTACGTGGAGTATGAAATCCTCGACACTGTTAAAGTGGAGCAGATGTTCTGAATAGAACGTGTGTATTCTCTACACGATTTACGTGGAGTATGAAATCCTCGACAATATTAAAGTGGAGCAGATGTTCTGAATGAAACGTATGTATTCTCTACACGATTTACGTGGAGTATGAAATCCTCGACACTGTTAAAATGGAGTAGGTAGACGTAAACATTCGTATATAATAGTCCTCTACACGGCTCGCATGGAGTAGGTATACAAATGTCAACATTTTGTAACGTGGATGATCAATATGATCACACTTGAAATCTTCAACACGATTTTCGTGGAGCTATACACGTGTAAATACATCTACATGTTTGTTTCTTTTCGCCAGGCAAGGTGATAGTCATAACACAAACCCTAAAATTTGCCAATTTTACTTGGCGTCATAACACTTTTATCACTATTGATGACGAACCCCAACGACTTAAAAAAGTCTTGTAGTTTTTACGTTTGTTAAGTAATTAAATCTATGATCTTACTATATATAAAAAATCGTCTAAGTAGTTAAATGACAATAGGCCCGAAGTACGTAGATATTTCTTTTAATAATTTTATATAAACAAATGGAGCCGTACAAATTCTTGTCGTTTAGCAAGACATTCGAATCAAACAATTGTGGTCGCCACTTAAAACGCAATCGTTTGCGATCATTTTCATCAACAGATATCAGAAAATAGGCATCATGTAGATCTATTGTTGCCATATCTTGCAATACCTTACATAAAATGTACCTACATGTAAGCAATTAATAAATGAAATGAAATAAAGTAATCGGTACGTTACGGTAATGCTACCGCAGTCATCCAACTTAAAGTGATGAACCGTAGTGAATTTGTTTAATTATTTTAAACTTACAATTAGTATGAAACGATGAGTTCCGTTAGGTTTAGGTACTGTGAAAATAGGTGAGACAAATTGTCCTTCACATGGCATACACAGTGATATGAAGTTAGCTACATAAAAACTCAGCAAATCCGTTATACATCTTTCCTAATTATATAACTTTATACACGTATCTTTACTTTTTATTCGTAAATATGTAAGTAACCAGGTTTAATGATTTTGTAGGTAAGATGCGTAAAGGAAATTTGAAAGTACCGTTATTGGCAGTGCCGTATTATCTAAAAACACTTTATAGTAACTAGTACTTTTGTTAAAATGATTACAAATTTACCTTCATAATCCTGGTTGTAATTTCGATCCCTTGATCGCTTTCGTTTTCACTTCACTACACTATTTTTTAACGTTAAATTTCGTGCGACTCGGACAACACCAAAAAATGTAATGAGGTCAGGTATTATCAAACCGCGTTTAGAAAGGGATTGAGCTCATATGTCATTTTTGAACTAATGCATGATATGACATTGTCAGTGGTAGAGTATGCAGATAAATTAAATTGTTATTTTGGTACAATGAAGTTCTTAAGCATGGAAAAAATATCAAATTATACAGCGTGTTTTTATTGATTTCCGATAGCATTAAGAGATAGTTCTTCAGATCAAATAGAGTTACTTTCGAGAACCTTCGTCTTATCGTTTTCTTTATTAAAATATGTTAGTACATTGTAGACAATTTCTCGGCATCGACCGTTTAATACTTTACCGCGATTCATATTGTATACAAACGTATTTTTGAAAAGCTACGGCAATTTGATAAAGCGAAATAATGTGACTGGTGACAGATTTGTCAAATATGATAATACAATTTTTTATTAAACAAATGACAATATTTACCGAGAATAGAGTTTAAATATGCAAATCATATTTAGCTATTAATTCTATTATCTATAAGGGTCTGCACTTATGAAGATATCAAAGATTGGTTTATGATTATATTTAATCATTTATTAAGTACACTTGTGCTAACGGTACACTCGAATCCCTTTCTCAACGCGGTTTGATAATAAGCGCGGGCGCGGGTGTGCCGATGCGCCGCGGGAGAGAGATGGAAGTATGGTTTTGCTTTTTAAGATATTATAGCTCTAAATGTGTGACAAGGACAGCACCATCTCATGTACTGCTGCATGTAAACTATAGTAATCGTCTTCGGTTGGGATACGAAATATAATTTTTACATTAGGAATAAAACGGAGTATAGGTATAGGTCGATTCATAAATATATTCCGTGGTTTAGACGATACACGGTAATGGACTAACATAAATTGTTTTGTCCCTTTCCTTACAGCAGGTAAAGCAATCACGCGAAACTTGAAAACCGCAATTCCGTTTCAAGAACCCTTTACAACATCGATAAGTATTTAACCTCGCATGCTACCTGCCCTCTTTATAATTTCCCTTTGTAACGTCCTGTACGCTTCACAACTATGTCGTCAATATCGTCTCTAACATAATTTGATCCGAGCAAGAATGCTGGGGATATCATGGACAGAGTTCCGTACCAATGTCTCATCCTTCAAGAACCCCTCGTTAAGCAGCGTTTGTCCACTCTTGTGCAGTCTCGTTTAGTGAAGTTTCTGGGCCACGTCTCGAGGCGAAGCGATAACTCCATAGAGCGTCTTGTCGTCCGGGGCAGAGTAGAGGGAAACAGATTACGTGGGAGGTCACCCATGCGATGGACCGACCAGGTTAAATCGGCCGTGGGCGGACCCTTGCATGAGTATACCAGAATGTCCTCCAGTCGAGAGAGATGGCGGGGAGTCATATAGCGAGCAATATCTGCACCGAGTAATGCTAGTAGTTGATGACGACCGCTCTGCACAGACACAGTATAATAGCACTGATTTTTCTTCCTACAAAAAGTACATTGCGCGCTTGAATGTATGCGCGCCGTGTACGAACGCACAACAAGCAAAGATTTATGAATGCGCAAGAATGCTCCAGTATGGATCACACTCACACAGACGCGCGATCGTGAAAAGAGAGAAAAGATCTTCATATGTCTTATAGTTTCTACTTTCCCATACTGACCGATCGAAATGGGCCACCCTGTATACGTACTAGTCACCACGCAGGCCCAGTACAAGTTAGCGACTCCACATACACCGTTGAATTTCTTCGCGGATGCAGGTTTCGTTACGAAGTGTTCCTTCATAAGCTAATGATAAATATCAAATCATATTTCGCACATAATTTCCGAGTCACTCATTGGCATGAGTCAGGATTCGAACCTACGACCTTCGCTTGAAAGGACTGAAGCTTTCAGGTACCATAGATTTTTACTCTATCAAATAGACATGCGCAAAATGTGTTACTACGTGAAAAGAGTGATATGAATCTTTAGCTCTCAAAGACATGTATCACTCTTTTAGGTCCGTAGCTCCGTAGTGTGTCAACGGCTCACTAGCTCTTATAGCTCAGTAGCTCCAAATCCGAATATTTCCGAACGAAAGAGAGAGTATTTAGGTATACGGTGACGAGACAGGGACGAAAAGTTCGTGTTTATCGTGTATTTTCTTGCAGCTCACGGCTGAATTAGTGCTACTTGAGAGCGAGTGAGTTGAAAGATATACCGATTTGTTTGAATCGGAGCTGAGCCAACTGATAGCTCTTTTGAATCACTCACAGGCGAGGGTAGCGAGGTATCAAACTGTATCAAACTATAATGGCATAGTGGCAAAATTGACGGCGTAATTCTGCATTACTCTATGATCGGAATACTTCGACCGGCCAAGAACATATTTTCCCGTGGAATGCAATACGGATGAAACTTCCCACGGGACGGGAAACTAGTTTCGAACGGTCTTTGATCCACTGTTTTTATTTCATCCCGATATGGGCTTTGCGACTCTAATCGCGCGACCTCTGTAGATTGCCTTAGTTTAACGAGTTCGATTTTGGCGAGCAGCACGTCGGCTATTTATTTTAAGATCCTTGCCTATAGGGCTAACATCAATTCATCTCTATATAGTACTGATAACAAAGACAAATCCACCTGCATAGATGATATAATTGGGGAGCAGATAATGACGGTGCAGATTATGTGCCGCGCGCAGATATCGGCGTGACAGTTTGATGCATCGCCCCATTTGCTGAACAAGCAGCCGCTGGCAACATAATGAGGTACGTATACGTACTAATTTGACTAGCGTATTGCGTATTTATCAGTTAGTTACACAAATTAAGTTTCACACAATGAAATTCCAATGAAAACTTATCAACTGGCTCAGTAACAAGTCTTAGAGCAACGCGGATTTTGTAGGGTTTGTTTTTTGTAGGGGGGGGGGGGTAGCCTTAGCACAGAATAAGTAATAGTACTAGGTACAGAAGTTTCTCTTTCTAACAGAACTGACGTTCGGGTACGACCGTCGGACGGAACGCACCATATCCGACCGTTTCTCTCTATTGCATAACTAGTGCTCATTCTGCCCTCCCTGAAGGGATGAAACTCCCTATCCAAATCCCTTTAACCCCTGAAGGGATGGAATTTTATCGTTTTGCTTTCCATCGGATGCTTGTTTATCAATTGGTGGTAAAAAGATGTTTCTTACAAATAATATCATGTTTATTTAGATTTATGTATCAAAGATTTTTATTCTGTAGTTGTAATTAAGAAAATCGGAGTCGTAATAATGAATTAATGAAACAGTAACAACATAATGATACCTACACAAAGCTGAGGCAAGCATATTCTTCATTTTACCGCCTTAAAGCTCCTGGGTTACTATTTCATAATTTTAATCCAACAAGTAGGTAATAGGGAATGCAATACCCGGTCCATTATGAAAGTAAAGTCAGTTACCCGGGTTTTCGGATTATCGGGTATAAAGGGTAGCTGCATTACTTGGTACCTAGGGGAAGGGGGGGTGAAATCGGATAGCGGGTCAAACCAGATAGCATGCTATTTCACATTTCTTTTATCGCTGATACGCTCACACGCACTGAAAAGCACGAGCCGCGGCCGCTCAGTGAGCTTGCAAATGGCGGCCGGTGAAGAGCGTTTCGTTGTGTCGTGTTTAGGAAAAAATATAAATCAAGGTAATTAATGTAATATTCTAACTTCTTTTATCTTGCATCAGATAACTATTAGCTTGATAACAGGCATGTTAATATTTTTCTTCAATACAGTGACTATTAGTGTAACGATTAAGGATATTTTTTCTGACTTTGACCCTTAAATTATTGCGTCATATTTTAAGTAGAAAAATCAACGCGTCGGGGTACAAGCAGAGGGGGTGAATTCGGGTATCCGGTTTCACCCCTATGTGACCGATTAATAATTTTTTCGTGTTTTCTTATTACAGACGAGTTCGAAAATGCCGCGAAACTATGTCAAACACTCTAACAGACTACAGTGGTCTGAAAATGACATGTTGTTAGCAATTAATGCGGTATTGGAAGGTAGAATTGTGTGGGGTGAAAACGGATACTACTTGTATGCGATGAATACAAATAAGTAGTATCCGTTTTCACCCCACAATGGTATTTGCGGTATCTGGTTTTACCCTCATATAAGGGGTGAAATCGGATTGGCTAGATTTAAGGAAATGTCGATGTGTAATAATTAATTATTGTTTTTTTTCCTTAACTATCCGGTAACACCCCCCTCTCCCCTACAATGAACTTGCTGGCATTGCCGGCCGTGTTAAGTACATGGGCCTAGCGAGGTATGAGCAGAAGATGCAGTCCCATTTATCTTAGATATTCTTTACGTAATTAATTACTAGGTTTCTTTAACCCGGTTTCTAAGTCAAAATAACCGGGCTTTACTCTAAATAAAGTCGGTTACCCGGGTACCCGGGTTGCATTCCCTAGTAGGTAAGCTTCATAATACACCTTTTGCTACGTTTTCTACGGAACTCCACAAGATAAATTTTACGCCCTACAACGGAATGTATAAATTGAAAATCAATATGAAAATAGCGTGAAATCACAGGCGGCGGCGCAATCACTAGGTTTCTGAGCGAAAAAATTCATTTGTGCCTTTTATCGCGTACAGTCCGACGCAGAAACAGCAATTCACTTTTTTTGTGTATGATATTATTTTTTAACCTACTTCACAAAAAGTATTACTTTGATTTACTTATGATTCAAAACAAAAACGCATTTACTATAAAATTAACCGCATTATTACTTATTCAAGTGCCACTCATTGTTATCTAATACTTAAAATACGCACTTGTAGTTTATATGACTGCTACATAATGAAAAGCATTAAAATACCTACGAGTGTAGGTTTATGAACGAGTCTACAGGAGAGTTTCATAATAACATCACACGAGTGTTTTAATGCCTAATTAGGTACAGTTACGCCTGTTTTATCTACAATCATAATATAAGCGCTCTGTGATGTATTCAGAAACCGCATAAAGCAAGTCGAATTGCTTTGTTTTTCAGATATGTTCGAAATTTGAATGTAATAAGAAAATCGAATGCGAGAATCGAATCGAAATATTAAGCAATTATAACATTTTCACCGATAAGAAATTTGTTCTAACATAACAGATTATCTTTAAGCTGGTCGTAATTTGCGGTTTTTAAACGCATCATAGAGGGTTTATGATATGTGTGGTACATTTACATATATATAAGGTGCTACCGATATTTAAAGAGAAGATAATTTACGTTATAATAATTAACATGAACTAGAAATTAAGAAAACTTTTCATATAATTTTTAGGTTTTCATTTAACGAACAAAATAAATAAATTAAAATTCTACCCAAACTTAAGCATACTGTTAGATTAACTGACACGAACATTTTCTGTTAAGTGGGCGTCGTTTTCTGTTAAGTGGCTAGTTCATTCATATTGAAAAATTAGTAACCATAAGATAATCAAAGAGGTCTTAATCACTGATTATTGTTTACCTCATTAACAGGGTGCTTTACGTAGCAAACTTCCCTTATTTTCTCCAAAAAACATACATAATTTGTTTATTGTTTTATACACAAATATACTCAGAAAGCTTAGTACTATCAGGCCTAAAGATATTGGTATCTAATTTATTAGAAACTTACATAGAAATAGATGATCATAGTTTTAGAAAAAAGAACTAAACTATGAAACTTTGCACAGACCACATACTTACACCGGAACATTTTAGACCGAAATGGGAAAGTCCCGAGCCGTTCCGTGATAAAGCATGCCTTGTTTCTTTCGCACTATATTGAATGAAAAGGGATAGGTACGTAGTTTTTGAAAAGAGAGTCGCGCGTAGGTTATAAATAGTGACCCGAGCAAGCCAACAAGCACCAGCTTAAACTTTTCCGAAAAAAGCCATCAAGGCTTATGAACTAAAACAAAAAGTAATCCGTCCGACTGTACTTCCGCATTAAGCCAATCGGCGAATATTTACGAGGCCTCGTTAAAATTTATTCCTCCTGTTTGTCGCAACTTTTTACTGGCTAACGAATGTGACTCGGGCTCCCGGCGACCGAATTAGAACCACGCTAGTAGCCACAGCCACAGCCAGTAGAATTGTAGAATGTGTATTTTATATATTTGTTCGATAGTTCCCGACGTAATGATCTAGAAAATACCGCCATTGTATTTTTATTCCCTGTAATTTTTTCAAAATATTGTTTCTTGAAGCTGTGAAGGAATCAAACTTCTAAGTTAACGTGAAAAAAAGATACGGCCGTTTATGCCTCAAAAACCTTTATATAATATCAACTATGTGTCATACCAACAATAGATAGTTTTTAAAATCTACATAAGCTATACATACTACAGGGTGACTTCAAATTGGTAATACAAAATGAATGTTTTACATACATATCCCCTAAACTTAGCCCCTCAATTAAGTCTCATACTTTTAAAATAATCAGAAGTATGTTTTTTTTAATTATTAATCCATCCCATTTTTGTTGGCTTAACATGGTTATCCTACCATAATAATAAACAAAGAGGTTTAAAGATTTTCAAATGAACACTTTCCTCTTTGGTTATCCGTCACATGCCGCAATATTTATGAAGAAAACGTGTTTTGATTAGTAATTGTCAGTTGTCAAAGAAAATACGAGTGACAGGTATGACACTTAGGTATATAATGGAGTGTAACCACACTTTAGGACATTAATTATTTGTTTTGTTAGAAAATTAGCAATAATTAAATACAGCAAAACTTAACATAGGGGTTAATGTGTTACACTACATGGCATTAACTGAGCCATAATCAAGTGTTTTGTATTACCAATTTGAAGTCGCCCTGTATAGTTAAAGTTTATCAGGTTACTCGAACCCACAGTACATACAACAATTTTGAGGTAAGTATCGTCGAAGTCCTTGAAATTTGGTGTGTCATTTAGAAGTGCATTTATTCATACCTTAATTTATCCCTCGTTTCAACCTTGTAGGAGTTGAATAAAAAAACTGCTTTTATCGTATGTACTTACCTCGCCGTCTCTTAAAAAGAACTGTTTCAAATTTCAGCCCCTATCTTAAGTGACTTATGCTGTACGTTGTCAGTCAGTCACAGTACTGTTTTATATTTATATTTGTGAAAATGTCCAACTTTTACCCTCTCACTAACGAATCCGACTTTCTCTCGGTTGAATTAAAACAGTCGGCGGTGGAATTTTGGATTGTTTCTATATAGGGCTGATTAAGCGTTCGTGGTGGAAAATAAGTTGTGGTTTAGTTTACTTCGAAAATAGGAAACCCCATCAAAAACATTACATGTAAAAAGATGCAAGTCTCGCAACGCAGTTCTACTACAACAAAAAAGTTTTGAGATGTAATGTTAAACCAAGTCAGTACCGGGGGGGTGTCCACAGAACTATGTGTGCAGTTGTGACTGAAATTACAACATGTTTAGGTTTTTAAGGACTTGATAGGCTAAAAACTACCTATGTTTAAAATTTGGAGACTGTGAGTCCGCTAGAAGTACCTTAGAATTATGATGATCATCAGTCAGTGAATCAGTGAGTCAGTCAGTCAGTGACAAAACTAAGGAACTTTGACAGGCAATAGTTCTTAAACTACACGTTCAAATTAAATGATATTGAGAATGTATATAAGTCTTATTGTGCCCTATACATCCCTGAAATTTCAGCGTTCTAGCTTTAGCCAATACATAATTACGGGAGGCTGAAAATGGCCTGAATGGCTTCGAGAAAAGGATGGTACGGCCGTGCCTTTGTTTTGCTTGACTTGGCGGGGGCACTGCCGTGCCCCCAGAATAGACACATGCAAATAGGCAACAAAAAAACTGGACAAGTGCGAGTTAGACTCGCCCACCGAGGGTTCCGTACAAATTTGTTGGTACACATATTAAAGTACCCTAAAAAAGGAGAAACGGTAAATTTTTGCCTATTTTCTTAAATAATTTCATAACTATTTATACAAAAGCATATATATTTGAGATGCTTACAGTGAATTCTTTTTTTGATGTGCAAAAAATATTCCGACTTAGTCTTGTTTCTACAAGTAGTGCACTTAGAATAATTGAAATAATTAGGTATAGAATGATGTCTGAATGATGTCCGATGTCCAAATTTATATTTAAACACTAAAAATAAAAGTCAAAATACATTACAAAATGAAGATAAAATATTAAAATTTGACGTGTACTGTTACTCCGTAACCCTTCAACTGCTTCTGCTGATATTCCAACTTAAAAACTTATACATTAACTAAGTATGATCCAGAATTTCACGAAGACGAGTAGACGGAACTTGTATTTGGCAAACTACAACATATTCATAACTGTGGCCTTCTCCGGAAATGCGTTAGAGATGTGCGGAGATCCCCTGAGGCTAGGGTCTCGCCACAATTATCGACGCGGAGTTGTGCGGAGATCCCCTGAGAGACCCTAGCTCGCCACATTCATCGACGCGGGAATCGCTACCGGTTCGTCAGAACCAAATTTCACAATACCTGATTTCCAATACATTCAGATCTCAAAATGCCGTGGTATCAAAATACATCATTGTCTTAATGACAATTTTTTCTTTCAAAACATTTAATGTTTAATTTGTACGAAGTTTAAATTGACGTTGTCATATCATATAAAGCCTGCAGTTCTTAAGGCGAGGTGGGACCAGAATCGGGCACGGAAGCCTAGTTTCCAAATCATTTTTAGAGCACTTATTTGACTCTTAGGTCACTGTAAAACATATATAATAATATTCAGAACTGTATCTAGGGCTTCCTCTCACTTAGAACACGATAGCGAACACTTCGCTCGATAGAAAAGTAGCGCGAAAACACTATAAAATAAAGTATTTTTTTAATTTTTTTTCATTTTGTTCATCACCAGTTACCTTTTCTGACAAAATTAATACCTGACAATCATGATTTCACAGTCATGCAGGGCATCCTCTCATGTTTGGGTTGATAACGTATACTTTTATGTTAGAAATCGAAGATAATCTGCAATAATCTGCATTCCGCCCGACCCTAGTTTGTATGTGAAATGCGAGCCAGGTCCTACCGCGCCTTAACATAATTTTGTATAAATACATGAATATCATAATGACATATTCTCGAAAGTCAATAGTTCTTGTATTTTGGATTATACATGGGAAAATAAGGGGAGTGGAAAACAGCAATTAATACGCATATTCTCAAAATGCCTAAAATTTAATGTCACTTCCAAAAAAAATTTAATTCACATGTCAGGCATTTTTAATTGCTTCTTTATAACAATTGCATATGCCCTAAAATCTATTCAGTATCATAAAGTCTCATGGTACTTCCGCCATGTGTATTTTTAGGCATTTTGAGACAAAGGCATTTTGATTTTCAGATGTTTTGAATTCAAGTCTTCATTAGATTTAGGCATACCAATACTTTAGTCATTCTGGGAATTGTCTTTATGAAATTTGGATTGTTTTGAGAATGAGACAATTTGAAAATTTGGCGTTATACGACTAACAAAAGTGAATTTGGAATTTAGTCCAGTTAATGAATAAGTCATTATGAAACTGAGCCGTAATGAACCTGTAACGCGGATTTGGCTTCAGCCGGTCAGAAAAGCTTTAATGGTAAAAATACTTATTTCGGCTCAGCTCGGCTGGCGATCGTATTTTTCGCTCTTATTGGGTTGACATAAAGCGTTTTCTGACCGGTTGGAGCCGGTTCCGCGTCGATAGATATAGGAAGACCCTAAGGACAAGAGGACAGAATTCCAACCCTTTGGGGCCGACCAGGAAGGATTCGGCTTACCGCTTAGTGCCCGCGGCATCCACAACAACATAAGGCGATTATTCTGGCCTGTAACCGTGATTTTACAACTTCATTAATATATCAAATTAAATTATAGTATTTTATGCAACAGTTTTATAAGTGGGTTCAAAAAATGCGAATTGCGTGAGTTGCGATACGAGCCGCGAATGCGGCGAGTATCGCAAATAGAGACGCAATGAGCGTTTTTTGACTTAATTATACAACGTTGCATACAATACTTTTTCTACGACTAAGTTTTAAATTATAAAATACAAATATGACGTTTGACTGACAGTATGTGTCTATGGTAAACTTTTTTTATTTATTTAAAATATACTTAAATTAAAAATACTTTTTTTTATGTTGGCATCAATGAATTTAGTTCGGAAAGTTTTATTTTTCTTAAAAACCGTAGGAATTTAATTGTTTGTTAAGTTGGTAGTTGTGCATTTTTACCGTAAAGTTAACATTGAGCGCTTAATGCTTGACCTAAGTTTAACCTAGATTTAGAAGTCTGTGGCTGCTAGCAATAACGTAAAGTGACTATAACGACACTAGTGCTGTTATGGGGAATAGAGTATAGACTTCTCTGAACTCATATTATGTATGTTCTTATATTAGTGTTCGTGACCAAGTAAAACACAGATAACAGTACAGGAGTAGAAAAAATATTGTGGGGACAATCTTACACAAATCGAGCTAGTCGCAAACCAAGCAATGCTTGTATTATGGGTACTAGACGACGATATACATACTTATAAAGATAAGTATATACAGTATGTAAACTTAAGAAAACGATTTATTTAAATCCGGGCATGTCTAGGCGATAAATAAGATTGTAGTATATAAATTATTGAAATACTAACACTTTTTAAAATTTATAATTGAAATACAAAAAATAAAATTTAATTTATTAATGATTTTATAACATTCTGTATTATTTGTTTTCAATTGTAACATTTATTTTCTGGTTGTCAAGTCAAATAATACTGGATGTTACAGAATAATGAATTAATTACATTTTATTTTTTGTATTTCAATTATACATATTAAATCATTTATATACCAAAATCTTATTTATCGCCTAGACATGCCCGGATTTAAATAAATGGTTTTCGTAAGTTTACATACTGTATATAGGTACTTAAATTGATAGACAACATCCAAGACTCTGGAACAAATACTCGTGCTCATCACACAAATATTTGCCCTTATCAGGATTTAAACCCTGGATTAAAAAACCTCTAGTTTCGTAGACGGTGTCACTCCCAATAGACTAAACGTACTGTCAAATATCGAAATGAATATGATAATTTATGCCACACCTGGCCATAAAGTGGCTTTTTTCGCACGCTGCGCGTACGGAAAAAGCCGCTTTCTGGCCAAGTGTACACATAAAATGATGTACATAACACGGGAGGTAATGAAGAAAGCCCTCGATCGCATATTTACGTTCCTCGCTTGCAGCTGGGGCCGCAAACATCTGCGATCTCGGCCTTTCTTTGTTTTACCACCCTAGTTGTGAAATGTACTATAAAAACACAAAAATGAACTTGTAATCGATAATAGTGCAGTTTTTCCGTGTATGTTACAACGTAAACTTTAAAGAAATTCTTGCCAAAACAAAACACTTTTCTCAGAAAATGTTGTTGGTGCTTTCGTCATATTAAAATACATGCAGAATCTGGAGGCACGGCAGTGCCCCTGCCAAGTCCAGCAAAACAAAGGCATGGCCGTACCATCCTTTTCTCGAAGCCATCCTGTAATTTTGTGCTCGGTAAAGCTAGAACACTGAATTTTCAGGGATATTTAGGGCATAATATGACTTAGATATATTCTCAATAAGGTGCTTTAGGGTATTTCGACATATTTTTGGGCGAGTGGAGAGGACGTTCGAGTTTGGACTCGAAAGTCGCAATCTATGAAATATTCCTTATCAGTGATACCTACCGTTTTTGTAAAATTAGATATATTGATCAACGCTTTATGAAAATACGGAATAACAATCAAAAACATTACATATAAAAATATGTTAGTCTCGCAAAGAAACTTTTTAGTTGTAGAAGAGCTTCGTCTGCTGCGACTTGCATCTTTTTACATGTAATGTTTTTGATGGTATTTACTTATACGCTAGCAAGCTGCACAGCGAGTTGCACAGTTGGTCGTTATCGCCGGTAAAAAATATTTAAACTCTTGTCTTGATACTTTTTTAGGCTAGTAAGTGACCAAATATATATACCTATATATTTGTAAGAACTACGGCCAAAGTGGATGGAGTATCTCTTCAAAAAATAAACACGCAGTGAGTTCTTTAACCAATTTCCACAGCAATCAAAGAAAAGAAAGTAACCTATGTAGTACTCGTGGGATGTAAATCGGTTACCATGCGGTCAATGTCAGAATCATAGTGTCCCTATTATGTTTTTATAATTTTTTTAAGGTTCCGTACCTCAAAAGGAAAAAACGGAACCCTTATAAGATCACTTTCTTGTCCGTCTGTCCGTCTGTTCGTCTGTCTGTCCGTCTGTCAAGACCCTTTTATATCGAGAACGCGTGGAGGTATCGAGTTTATAATCCCTTGAAGCTGTGAAAAAATCAAACATCTAAGTTAACGTGAAAAAAAGATACAGCCGTTTATGCCGCTAAAAACGTATATTTCGTCACACTCAAGGAAACCAAAGTACAAAGGGTAGTTTTCGTTGACCTAGAACTATTAATGGCAAGTAATACCGTTTACTACAAGTATAGTGAATAATCTGAAAAAATAGACTTTACTAAGGGAATTAAAATTTATAGGGTACTTTATATATGTACCTACAGTACGGTAAGGAAGTACGGAACTTTCGGTGGGCAAGTCCGACTCGCACTTGTCCGGTTTTTAGGGTTCCGTATTTTTCCTGGTGTTGGTTGCAGTCTTTACTTGGCGGTTGGGCACCTGCCTTATTATCGGTGTCTAAAGACCAAGGTAAACGCCATAATCAATCTAAGTTAAAATGCCTCCCACTTAAAACTCTTCAAACTTGATAAAATGCCCTTGATTTGAGTCAAATTTAGAGAAAAAAACGGAAAGATATTGAACGTGCTTCTCGCATTAGCTCCCAAATAGGAGCTTTTGTATATAGATTTTATCTTGTTGGTCCCCTTTTGTGTTATATACGTATTTTAAATAAAAAAATTATTCGAAATTAATAACAGACTGGTATTCAATTACTATATCGGAAGCATCATTATACGATTTACTTAGTAATATAATAATATACAAGATATTAAAAATATGTATCTAAATATAAAATCTTAAAACTACTGGGCGAGCGGATTCGTAGGCAAAACTTAGTATACCGTACACATACTTTCGTGTTCACTTCCTTTTCAATTAGAAGATTTCTCCAGAAATATGAGGTGGAGCTCAAAATGGCGGATTATTTTATCAAATTACGGTCGATAGCGGCGGGACCTGCATGAATAAAGCAGGAGGCTGGATTAAATAAGTAACCGAGGAAACGCTCTTCGCATGTATGGTCCCAGTGTGAGCGACAAGCCAAAAATTTAGTAATGTGCAGTGGAAAGTGAATATCAAAAGGTTTATTAACACTTTCGCGTGAGCAACGTCTATACAGGGTGGGAGGGACTATACCGACATACTCCAGCCATGAATTCCTGGTGGTGTGACGAGTAAATAATGTTATATCAACATGGGTCGAATATTGTCATTTTACATGAATAGTCTTATGGAACAAAATAAATCAGTAAATTCAGCCCCTCGTTATAAACATGTCCTTACTGGAGGAAAAGTTATCAAAAAGAAAAAAAAGCTAAAATGGAAATGAAAGGTAAATTTTTTGGCCTCGTAGTCGCTTACCATCAAATACTGCGAAGGTTAATTGCTGTTTAGTTAAAGGATTTAAAAAAATTAGTAAAACGATCTTAGTCACATTTATTAGAGCTTGTTACACACTTAGGAGTTTTCATTTAAAAAATAATGAATATCTCTGAAAGTAAGCGTTTTTCGACTATACATCACATAACTTTTTTTACTCCTAATAGTTGTTAGAATCTATAGTTAAAGTTTGTCGGGTTACTCGTACCCACGGTGTATAGACGTCGAATATGTATAGGCTTAATAACGCTTAATTGATTGGTAAAATAAGATAAAAGATAAAGATCATTTATTCAAGTAGGATTTTCCAATCACTTTTGCGTCGTCATAAGCTAAACAATAAATCAATCAAAACAAATACATAAATGTCATTCAATTCTTAACTATATACACGGCGGATTCTAATCGGTAATCAGGAGTAGACAAATATTAATATCTAGCTAAAATCAAATTTAATAGGCGAGGTCTCACACAAATACCTCACTGTTTAATTAATTAAAGGTTAAAACATAATTTAAACTCATAACCACTGGATACATGGTCACCTACATTAATTATTGAAGAAAAATCACGTGATCACGATACGTCAAATGCCATCGCTTTCGCGGAAAATTTGACAGATCTTAAATAAATAAACTTTTGTACGAGTATGAGTAGTTAGGGCGTGATGGATAACGAATTAAAATTGATAAAATGGCCGAAAATGAAAATAATGCAATTCCGACGATTTAAGTAGCCGCCACACGAAGGACTGACTCACATGAAACCTTCTCGCTGCTTGCCTATTGCTCCTACGAGGATCCCGAGCAAAGTATCTTAAAATGCGTCGATTCAGATCGTCAGGACGACGTCGAGGCCGGCCGGGTGCTTGAGCGTGGTTTGGCACTGTGAACTGTCCGAAGTCACAGAGGTTTTAGTTCATGCGGTTTATCAAACTGTGCGTGAGAATTGGTACGTTTGGATGAATTTCGTGGAATCATTCTTGAGTTCATCTTCAGCTGTTTGGTTTGTATTGATAAACGTACCTACAATATTGTAACGCTCGATATTTTGAGCACAAATATGGTCGAGGCATGTATTTTTATTTACTAATTTACTTTTCTCGTTCAATATTTGCGACTTCTATGACTTTGTTTACATACATGACAGTGACAAGTTATTACTCATAAATTATCATTGTCATTAATTTTTTAAAGAGGTTGTAATCTCACAGATACAGATTAGTAGGGTGACAAGGAATTTAGGATAAAACTGATTTCGAAATAAAAATTATCACAGAAAAAAAATTGTTTAGATGTAACTAATTACGACATCAACGTGACCGCTATCAATTACTGAGTTAGAAAAACTGTTACCTGATTACCGATTAGATGCCATCGTGTATATATATATGGGTATAATTTATCTAGACACTTATTTTAACAATCATGGCTCTGAAAAGGATGATTTGCCTAAGGAAACAATTGTAAATGCCTTCCAACAGACGCCATGTTCTCTTATAACTAACAATTTTATTCACTGTACAACTATACACACATCTCATCTTATCAATTTAATCATTCAACATTTATTTCTTATCAATTTGGTGCTCGCGCAAAAGTGTTAAATATTTCTAAATCTTTAGATAAAGTATTCGATACTCGGTTATTCTTATTCTCACTAGTCCTCGAAAAAGCCTTGTTTTATTTGGAAAAACAAGGCCAAAATTGTCCAATGCGTGATAATCTAGAGCAAATTCTCAGTAATTACATAGGTACCGAAAACTTTGAAATGTATGCAGCCTGCTTTCAAATACGAGTATATTCCATCTGTCAAATTCTTGATGCCTTTGCTAGGCAGGTTGTCTCCACGGCGACAAGCAACAAGAAGAAGTGAAAAGTTTTGAGATCAAAAAGCCAGCACAGTCAAGATCCTCAGGAGGGACCAACTGTAAAGGAGAACGTTATACGCAATCCCAAATATAGCCCAACTTGCGATTGAGACTCGACTCTAAATTGGACCTATAAACTTTTCTTGTTATAATTACATACTTATTTTTCAGTCTCAAAATCTTTGAAACAGGTGTTAATCCGTAATAGACCAATCAAATTACCTTAACCTGGACATAATTCGATAACTGTAATTTTCTTTTTGTGTGGTATAAAGTATTGTTAGTAATAGTTAAAATAAATAGAACTAAACATTTTAGGGTTCCGCGTCAGTGTAAAATAACCAAAAAACTAAATTTTCATCATATTATGATTTTATGAGTACAGCGTAATACATAACTTTTTAAAAGTACCTCTATTACGATATGACGCTTGCATCCCAGTTAAAGTAATCAAAATTATACTAATTAACCGATCGCGACTGTCATTAATAAAGAAGGTTCAGTAAGTTTCACGTTTTCTGGCTTATCTTATCAGAAATTATAGATAACTGTAATTCGCCAATTTATTTTAAATACTATATTATGTGAGTTGATAAATTATTAAAACTTATACAAATTCTCTTTACGGATCTGTAAAGTCTCAAATATTGGTAATTTTTGGATAGCCCTAATACATAACTACTTCAAAAGTGTTTACTTTTTGCCGTCAACATATTATTAGTACAATAAAAAATAAATTAAACAGAAAGTGTCCGCGTTTATTCATTAATTAATTTTTTTTCTTATTACGTTTCAACATGGACGTTATTTCTGGCGCTCTAAGGTCGTCATTTCATTGTGCCTCAATTCCGGCCGTGCGTCGCGAGACTTGCGCGTCGCGGGCGATACTCGTGTAGGTAGGTATAAGTCGTCACATTCATTCTTTTATAGTCAACGATCGTCAAACTTTTATAACCACATGCACCACGGTTCAACCAGGGCGGAGGCAGAGATTGTTTGAAATATTGTCTTCTTTTGATCGATAATAAAGATAAAGAAACTGTTTATAATGAGATATAATTATGAATGTCGTGGAATCACATTTACCTATTTGTAAGCTCTCAGTTTTCTGTACAGAATTATTTAAATAATAATGACAGCGCACAGCTTGAACCGCTGAAGATATATAAGTCTGAAAATTGGAACATGATATTCTATAAAGTACGTAAACATGTGCTAAGGAAGGCTTTTTCGAAATTTAACCCTTAAGGGGTGATATAGGGGTTGAACGGTTGTATGAAACTCGTTCATTTGGAGATTTGAAAGTTTGTATATAGATTCTTTTTTAACACACAAGATGTTTAATATAAGATTGTTACTAAACGGGTGACGTTTACTAAGGGGGTTAAAAATGGGTCGAATGTTAGTTTTTTTATACTTTATAAGCTGGCAAACAAGCATGTGGGTCACCTGATGGTAAGTGATCACCACTGCCTATGCGGGCGGTTCTCCTCAAAACATTATTCTTGACCAAAAAAATGACTATTTTACAAATCCCGCGACAGAGCATCTTTATTAAGCCAGATGTATACATACATGAAAAACATAAAGTTTTATCATAAAGGCACGGAACAAAACCCATTAATTTTCATTATATTTACTTTTTTGTTTAAAATGGTGTTTCTGATAATGACTCCTTATGATAATAATGACGTTTTTGTAGAAAATAAGGACGGCTCGTTGCCAACAATGATTTTCACCTGAGAATCAGGTCTGATGTATATTGATTTAAGTGTTTTTTTTGTTGTTATGGTTTATCATATGGACGACTAAAATAAAATTTGAATATATCGACACTGGAAATTTCAAATTTCGTAAGGGACATTTTGTCGTAAGCACACATAATACACTATTGGAATCAGTAGGTATTTCTTTTCTGTCTATCTGTTCTATTGAAATTTTGATAACACTTCAAATAAAAAAGTTATGAGATGATTAAAATTTGTCGTAACTTCCTAAAATTTAAAGTTGACCCATACAACATAGTGCCCATACGGTCACTTTGTTATAGGGGTCAATTTAGCATACAAATTTATATTTTCATACATTTTATGGTTACTTATAGGGATGTAACGATACCGATACCGATATATCGGTATCGCCGATAATATACAACCGATATTTGAAGAGCGAGTAATTTCAATTTCTGACTTAATTTATGTATTGGACTATTACATATTATACCTTGTGCAATGATAATTACTATATTAATTAAATCTTTGGTTCTTAATAAAAAAAATGAATTTTGAGTCGACAATTTATTTATTTTTACTTTACACTTTCAAGGTTGACTCTCTGTTAAATATAGGCTATATTACATAGCCAAGTTTTAGTTATAATAAGGACATACATATATCTGAATTTCATACTTCATTATTTAGCTAAGATATCGGTATCGGTATCGGTATCGCCGATATTAACTACAATATATCGGTATTTATTGTAGGGTTATTTGGAGCTCTAAGCGCTGCGCGTACGGAAAAAGCCGCTTTCTGGCCAAGTGTAGACATAAAATGACGTACACAACACGGGAGGTAATAAAGATAGCCCTCGATCGCAGATTTACGTCTCTCGCTTGCAGCTTGGGCCGCAAACTTCTGCGATCTCGGCCTTTCTTTGTATTACCACCCTTGTTGAGTAATAGACTATTATGTGCAAGCAGCCGAGTTTTGAATATATTACACCACAACCAGGCTTCGGTATTGCAAATAGCCCCAGGAAACTTTACATACCTGTTTCAGTCAAAAATAAAAGACAAAGCTAATTGTTTACTATTATTAAACCGCGCTTATAATACGATTGAGCACATATGTCGTTTTTGAATGAATACTTGAAATGACATTGTCAATGGAAAATAATGAGATATTTGTCGAGTACTGTCGACTATAATATTTTTTTTTATAAAACACACACACACACACACACACACACACACACACACACACACACAGCATTTACCAAGAAGTACGTTCTAAATGTATTACAGTGAAACCTGGATAACTGGGACCTGGATAAGTGAGAAACCTCCATAGCTGGAATTCATGCTGAGGTCCCGGCACCTAAAGCACTGAATTACCTCTGTTAGTGGGACACAACAGACCTCTATATCTGTGATTAGTTCTTTCGATTTTATCGTCTTATTTGCCTCTGTAAGTAAGACGACATAAAAATGACCTCTGTTAGTGGGACACAACAGACCTCTATATCTGGGATTACCTAGTTTTTTCGATTTTATCGTCTTATTTACCTCTATAATTGGTATTTGTTTGAATTTTATAGGCACTTTTGTAACTGAGACGACAATTTTTTTTTCTTTCCGACTCGGAATGTATTGCAGATAAATTTCCGTTTTGTTTACAAATTTTTAGCCTGCCTACGAATTTCGCACGTGGTAATTGTGCCTAAATTACCTCAAGTTTTAGTTTGTTTTTTCTATAGTCCGGATGTTTAGGTAATTGATAAATAATGAATGCTGAAACGAAGGTTTAAATTAAATTGAAATATGCAGAAAAGAGTGCTTAAATTTTTATCACTGCGTGAAAAATTAAATTAATACCTATCCCTTTATAAATAAAAGTCGAAAGACCCACGATGAAATCTGTGTCGTTTATAAAAAACATGTTTGATTAGTTATATTATTTTTAATACCTATTCTGATGTTAAACAACTCATGTACATATGTGCATACATATATATTGTTTATTTTATTTAGTAATCGCACCTCTATAACTGAAATAACCTCTTTTATTACCCTCTATCAATAGAACCCTCTGTAAATGAGACAGATATTTAGTTATACCTGGATCTAAGACACTGGGTAAGTGGAATACCTCTTTAAGTGAGACAAATTTGCGGGTTTCTTGAGGTCCCAGTTATCCACACTGTATCTATAAGTGTCTGCACTTAAACTAAGGAGATATTACAGATTGACTTATAATTATATTTATTTATTGTATGTACTTTTGTGCAAACGGTACTTCGGAATCGTATTCTTATCGCGGTTTGATAATAATAATTATGATAAATTTATTGGTCGTCATTGGTGTCTCTGACAATGTTGCCGAAAATGATGTTGCCAATAATGACAAATTCTAGAAAATGCGGCTTTACAAAACAATTTGGTATATTAACGAGACAAGATTGCACTAAATAGTGTTAGTCCCATGTGTACTTTGATATGGTTATATAATAATACTCCACTGTAAATAAATTATGAAGATACGGTGAAAACTGTGAGAGACCATAATGATGACAAACTGGAGAATCAAAATGAAACACTTACTACTCGAATCTCGCGACGTGTATCATCTCTGAAGTTTGCCGATCTACTGAAGTGCGGGGTGAAGTGTTACTTGAACACCAAATGACACTTCTTTTGCGATTTATTATAGGCAAAAATCGTACATAAAACAGTGTTTCCCCGAGTGACGTTATTTTTTTGAACATTTTTTGATTAAATTTTTGGGCAAGTTGTAATAAACTTTTTGAACATGTTTTTGATGAAAAGCAATCTTTATTTATTTAAGTATAATACTGATATGCAGAACTTAAAACATTCCTTATAGTTATTTTTTATGACATCAAAAATTGGAAGAAATGGGAATGGGACACGCCTATTATTGCCATTTTAGACACAATTTTCTCAACATCTTTTTTTTGGTTGATTCAAGCTCATAGCTGTTTTGCATCATCTGCTTTATTTATCTAAGTAACGAAATAATAAAATACTTCGGCTTTGGAATTATTTAGTACCTAGTCTGGATTACCATAGCGAGACATAAATTTTTACCCTCTTAAATATTCGCCCATATACACCCGCATTACCAAGACAACTGCAGATGCGTTGCCATCCCAGAGGACTACGACGAAATGCCTCTTGTGCCAGTAATTGCACCGGCTGTCTTACCCTCCGCACCGGAACACAACAGCGCAAGCACTGTTATTATGGCGGGGGATTAATGGGTAAGACCGTGGTAGCTATCCGGACGAAAATCAAAAAAACCTACAATTTGGATATTCCATATTGAGTTTTTGTCAATACGCGGCGCGGTCAGTACCTACAAAACTCGTTATGACCCGCTCGCCGCTCACGCCGCGCGCTCTCTCCGCCCGTGCCCCGCACCCACCCGCATGCATCTCGTTCCCCGATATGTTCGCGCGTATTTTGAATTACATTTTAAATTTCTGAAGCGTGACATTAACATGTATAATTTTGATGAAAACATGATTATAGTAAACTAAAACCTATTACTAAACAAAAAAATCACAGTTATGTTTTTAAACTACTGTGAAATACATTATTATTAAAACGTAAAAATTACATGTTTAATTTTGATCTAACATCTCTAAAAAGACGCAATGTAGCTTAAACAGGTACAGCCATCACAGTTACCATTTTGGCTTGTCTAGATATTGAGATCGGATGAAAACTGTGAAAAAAAACGTACATGCGAATTAGGTTTTTGTTTAATTTTGCAATTAAGTGATTTAATTTAAATGCACCTCAAAATTATACTTACAAGGTTTTTGGTTATTTATTTTACTTTTAGAGAAAAGTTAGGTAGCGTACGATATTTTGTGTTTTTTTTTTAAATACGTTACGACCGCGGATTTTTTACATAATATATCTAATTAATATTCGATACTTAATACGAATAGCCGACAAAATAATAAAAACAGCGAGTTATCGAATTATGTCCAGGTCAAGCTACTTTTATGCGCCTATAAATAGTTAGGCTGCAGAAGTACAACTAAATAGTGTAAGTTGTGGCTGCTTTGTAACGTTATATCGAATTTAATAAATTAAGTACGAAAGAAGCCGCTTTATGGCCAAGTGTAGACATAAAATGCTGTACGCAACACGGGAGGTAATAAAGAAAGCCCTCGATCGCATATTTACGTCCCTCGCCTGCGGCTCGGGCCGCAAACAGCTACGATCTCGGCCTTTCGTTGTATTACCACCCTAGTTGTGTAATGTACTATTTACGGTGTAGCTGTATAAAGGCTAAAACAAAATATAATTGTCGCTTGGACTGAGACCCTACACTAACAATATCTTTGAAAAATAGGAGCGACAACAGCCGCAAATGAAAATGTATGGAACGGAGCCCCGCCATTAAACAATTTAACTCCACTAATGCTGACGGATTATCCCGCCTGCAGTAAATAAGCTGTTATGCAGCCTATATGGAGCCCACATAGTATCATATTGTAGACCTTTTTAACAGCTGTTGAGTTGAGTTGAACGCTTATTTAAATTTAAAAATATAAATAAACTCACGGGGAAAATGACAACTCCACGTCCTACCTCTGCAGTACACCCAAATGAAATCGCTAGCAGGTTGTCTGTGTCTCTAGGGCAAAGGGCGACAAACTAGAGACCAAAAAAGTAAAAAAGCGGTTAACTGGTAGAGCATGCCTTAATGGCATTAAGTTCGCCGTTTGTACTTTCCTGTGTTGTGCAATAAAGTCTAAATAATTGAATTGAGCCTTACAGTATTTTTTTTAAATATAATTACAATATTATTATTATCGACATGGCTGTGGCCGTGACTCACAAAATACTTTTATGCCCTCCGGCCGGGAAGCGTCAGCGTCTGCGCTACACGAAGATGCCGCTTTCTGGCCTTATCGAACAGAAAAATAGTACACAAACCTTGGCCAGTAAATAAGAAAGCATCAGATCACATGTTTGTGATCACATTACATGTGATCTGCGACATTTCTTACTTTACTGGCCTCGGTATGTAATGTACCAATGTTTTAATGTTTAAGAACGCAAGTTAAATAAAAGCATTTTAGGAGCATTCTACGATAACATCTAATTTATGTCGCTTACGTAACACTATGGTAGCTAGGTACCTCAATAAAACTATTAGTTGCTAAGAAACACTATCAATCTTAAAGCTTTATGATATTACCATGCCGATATTCAGCTTCCTAATTTTACATGTCAAAAGTAGGTATTAAAAAGGTAGTGTCGCTTACGTAATGTTTCCGGGGAATGCTCCTTTAAAAGTCAACTTTAGGAGCAGGAGGCTGGAATGGCCCAGCAGCACAACAATGGCGTACGTTACCGGTATCGAAGCCACAGTTTCGCAACTTTCGAATACATATCGCTCCGATATTTCCCAAAGTTGGATATAATACGAGAAACAAATTCTCCCGGTATTACCCCATCCGTCAACCCGACAGCGGCACAAAGGCGCGCTCTGTCGGCGAACAACTACAACCAAATAACTATTAGTGTTACAAATGACGTTTGTGTATGGACCATTTTTCTAACTGACATGCTCAAGTTTGAGTGTTGGGGAAAGTATTTTTATTATAAGCTCGGGTATCGGTGATCGCAACCATACCGACGGAACCGCATTTTATAAACAAACTAATAGAAATTGCGACAACTTCTCTAAAACCATACTGGAAGGAAAAATAGAGTGAAAGGGAGGTAGAGAAAGACCTAGATGCAGCTACGTAGATCAAGTGAAGGAAAACGTTGGTGTCCTATCTTATCAAAACGTCAAGAAGCTGGCGTACAGCAGGCAAGATTGGAAGCTACTCCACCGACAGATTGTAACTAAATTAATTATGATGAATAGCAGTTGGTGCCAGTAGCGTGGCGTTCTACTTTTCTATGGCTAAGTTGGAGTAAATTGAGCATACGTACTCTTTGCTTGGGAGCAGCATAAGGTTTTTGAATACCATAAAACTCTTTGGACGCCACTTTTTATACGAGGATGAAAAAGTCCCAAACTAAGTATTAAAGCGAACAAGTAGTCCAACTTCAGCCGTTTAGGAGCGCGTGACACGTATTCACACAGACGCGCAATAGCACGTCGTCGTCGTCGGGAAGGGAAAAATCATGCAACGCCAAGAAAAAAATATCGCGAGGAAACTTATACAGTCAGGTAACAACTAAGTAATTCACAATTTCGCCGTATACCTCATCCCTGTTATAATATGATGCGAGGGAGAGAGAGAGAGATTCGGCTGAGACTAAGCATAGTGCTTTTCACGCATACTGCGAGGAAAAATAAAAAAAAATAGCATAAAAACGCCTCTCAAATCGAATCCTCAAATTTGATCGCCGAGGCAAACGGCGTGCTCTGATTGTTCGATTGCAAATGTAAACCCTACAACAATGTTATTTCTGTCGTGTATTATTGGCTCGCTGGTGAGCTGTCCAATAACGCGCCGTTTTGCGGTCCCGATACCGTCCATCTATTGCCATCTTTCCGAGCAGCGGCGTGAAAACATAATTTTCGAGTAGACAGTCGTGAAACATACATATTCCCTCTTCTTTTGAAATCGGTCTATTAAAAATGATAGTCATAATTTCACAAATTTTCCAACGAATTCATCATAATCGCGAATACAGGGAAATAGCGAATAGTTTTGTGTAACTTACGCTAATATAACAGCATGTTTGAGTTGCAAGTTAGTCGCTCCATTGTACGACATTTCCATTCCAAAAGTGCCTATCTACCTTAACCAATACAGCACTATACGACATTTTGGTATTTGTTAGTTAGTGAAATTAATTTTGAACTATGTTCTGTCACTTTCATTGGCTAGCGGATTGAGAGAGATAGAAGTATTTGTTTTCCTGTTAATTGCCATGCTAATTGTTTGACTGTTCGGAGTATGACAAAAGGTACAGTCAACAGATAGCGAACGTGGATAATGTTAGAGAAGTCAGACGAGTCGTCATAGCACATTTTTAGGGTTCCGTATCCAAACGGTGCCAACAGGACCCTACTAAGCCTCCGCTCCCCATCATCTGTTAGACCGTGTGACCATCTGGCCGTCTGCCCATCTGTCCGTCTGTCACAGGGCTGTATCTTTTGACCCGTAGTAGGTAGGTAGAGACTTGAAATATTCACAGAATGCGTATAAGTCCCGTGCAAGAAACGTGTTTTAAGCCATTTTTTGATCGACGGTGGAACGAAAAGCTTCGTGTGCAAATCCGACTCGCACTTGACCGGCACTTTGTTATTATATTTAATATCCTGATTTGGCTTTACTAAAAAGTGGTCGGGTTACAGACAAAGCATCTTGGCCTATCCTACTTTATCCCTCAAAAAAAAGTTTAAAATGGGTTAACTAACTCAATAAACTAACAAAGATGCATGTTTTTTTACTATTTAAGATCAAATGTAAACTAAATACAGGCGGGCTCTAACTTCGATTCTTTTCGCTAAACCGAGATACATTTGTTTTTCGATATCTTCAAATAAGTAATTTAAATTATTATAGTTCATTCATCTTCAAAGTTCAATTCTGAAAGCAGTGAAATCTCACTTTTCGTATGCCTGTATAAAAAAAAAGAATCTGGCGTGTTTTTAAAAAGTTGTAAAACGAAAGTAGCTCAGATTAAGGAGTAAAAAAGACCCTTTCAGTAAAGCCCAATTGTTAGAGGCACCCTGTGTGTAAGTATAATCATTTATGTTCCAATAAAGAAATTTTAAAAACAAAAACAAAACTTACCCCCTCGTAACTCGCAGAGCAGTGTGAAGTTGCCGCCTTCTTCTAAAGGTCCGACCACACCGGCTACGTCTCGCCCTTGCTCGTCGTACAGCAGGAGCTTGTGTGGAGGTACTGGAACAAACGTCAAACATAAGCCTACTAAAGCTTAGTGATATGAGTAGTTGAGACTTTCAAGTGGTTTGGCTGGTAAACTCCCGTCCCAGAAGTTTTCTAAACACAATACCCTCCTTGCGTTCGACTCAACAGTGGTAGACATCTTTGTTGTCCAGTTGAATGACCATTGAGGTCGGCTAAGACATAAAGTAGACCATGGCGTGGTCAGGAAGTAAGAAGAAAAAAAGAAAGAAAATACATTTATTTGTGACAGCACAAAACGAAAAAAACAGTAAAAACTAAAAAGTTGAACATAGAGAAGGTAGGTTAGCTGCCGCAAAACGGTCCCACCTCAGTAAAATACCGACCTTACAGCCAGGTAGCCGAGTAGGCCGTGGTATGAAAATAAATAAAATAAAATAAAAATAAAATAATTTATTTCTGTAAGTAGGCCCTCAAGGGCTCTTTTACATGTCTCATCTCTAATTCTTTTCTTTTGGCGCTTCGGGTAATTGACCTTCTGGTGAGAAGAAGCGCCGGAAGAAACTCACCAGTTTCTCTTTTTGACCAACGAGTATTACAACAATATGTCGTTAATATAAGATTTTATTAATACATTACATTAAACTTAAAACTACATTTATAGAGATATAAAGGGTCTCTCTATGCGTCCAACAATACAAATAAAATTATAGAAAAAAAATTGATAGTAAAATTAATGGAGATGTAAAGAGTCTCCGTTGTCAAAATATTATGTTTTGGAGGTGTAAAGGATCTCCAAACGTCAAAATACAAACTGAGAATATTTACTTAATATCTTACAGAAATATAAAAAAATCTGTGACTCACGATATAACTTAAAACTAAATTAAAATTAAAATTATAAATTTAATTTAAATTAAATTATGCTCATGAAGTAGGCGATATGATCATGAAGCATCACACTAGCAAGTTTAATAACTATACACACTTGGCAATCGATACTCACCGATGACGGTGAGTCGTATATATAGAAGCTCCTCGTCTACGAGTTCTTGAAGTCGACGCGGAAGCGGTAGACGCCCTCGTCGTCCAGTTGGACAGCGTCGATGACCAGCGAGGACAAAAGAAACATGATCACAATAATTACTCACCGACAACAGTGAGTCGAATCCGGAAGTTCCTCGTCGGCGAGTTCTTGAAGTCGACGCGGCAGCGGTAGACGCCCTCGTCGTCCAGTTGGACAGTATTGGCGATCAGTCCGGGCGAAAGAGACATGGTCACAATAATTACTCACCGACAACAGTGAGTCGAATCCGCAAGTTCCTCGTCGGCGAGTTCTTGAAGTCGACGCGGCAGCGGTAGACGCCCTCGTCGTCCAGTTGGACAGTATTGGCGATCAGTCCGGGCGAAAGAGACATGGTCACAATAATTACTCACCGACAACTGTGAGTCGAATCTGGAAGTTCTTCGTCGGCGAGTTATTAAAGTCGACGCGGCAGCGGTAGAGACCCTCGTCGTCCAGTTGGACGGCGTCGACGACCAGGGAAGTCGGACGGGACATGATCAAGAATTAGGCCCGCCGATCAAACGCTTTAGATTAACAAGTTTATAATTAGATTAACAGCACTGACGACAGAGAGTCGTAACTGAAAGTTTCTTGTCAGCGATCTCTTCAAGTCGATGCGGCATCGGTAGACGTACTCGTCATCTTGTTGGACAGCGTCGACAACCAGTCACTAAAATTACTCACCGACAACTGTGAGACGTATCTGGAAGTTCCTCGTCGGCGAGTTTTTGAAGTCGACGCGGCAGCGGTAGACGCCCTCGTCGTCCAGTTGGACGGCGTCGACGACCAGCGAGGCCGGACGGGACATGGTCACGAAGTAGGCCCGACGACCGAACGCGAGTGGGTCCGACCAGTGGAGCGCTTTGTTGAAGCTGCGGCCTCGGACGTCGAAACTATGGACATAAATTAACAAAATACATTTTTCTTGTTTATTTACCGTTTTTTTTATGTAAATACATAACACGGTTAATCTAGACCATATGAACCCATAGTGGTCCCCACAACCCCCAGGGGGCGTTAATGGTTCCCGGGGGGTGGTAGGGGCTTTGGAAGAAATTCACAACAATGTGTATGGATGTAATACCAAACTGTACAATAAATACATCACACATCATCTGTATATACTTTACTGTCGGTAAATATCGCTCATCGTCAGACATAAAATTTTAGTGGCAAAAACGTCAATTAACTAGAGACTTCCTACCAATATTAAATTTATCGATAACTGATTCAATTACTTATTTCGAAGTGAGATTTCATAGTTCATAGTTTTAGTTTTGTTAGTTTTCATAGTTTTACATAGTTTTAAGTTCACCGGATAAAAAATAAATTACCTACCTAAAATTCTAATCACTACCCCATCGATGTTAAATAATGATAATATATTATATAACTAATTTAAGTAATTCATAAGCATTTTCATAAGATTTTAAAATTCAAATAAACATCAATTTTAACAAATAAAACGAACTTTACACTATATATAGCAGTGGCGTGGCGTCCATAGAACTCGATTCCCATCGGCTTGCCCATTATTAGGCAGTCCAGCACTTAATTCTAGTGCTCTTAAAGAAAATCGAAGCCAAAGTTGATCCGGCTTGCCCAAGGATTTCTTCAACGCCACGCCACTGATATATAGGTATGCGAGTTGCATATTCATATTATACGTTATCTCATAGTCATAGCTATCATAAGAAAGTACAATATTTGTCGATAAATTAATATCGTTGGAATGTCCCTATGATAATTTTATTCGTGCCACAAAAACTTCTATGTCTGCTCATCGTATTCTTCCCGCAGGCAGGACTGGCTCACTCGTTTCGTGGTAATTATTTTTAAATCTCACCACTCTACAGTGGATAAAAGAGCACGCGTTATGCGATAGAGAGAGACGGTCGGATGCGGGTCAGCTCCGTCCGGGCATCCCAAGCGAACGCCAGTTTTGTCAGGAGAGAGGCTTCTGTTCGTAGTATTCTTGTTCTGTGCCGCGGGCCGGATTAGAATGTCTCGCGGGCCGGATCATAGGCCCTCCCGCTTTCGTCCCGCGGGCCGGAATAGAACGACCCGTGGGCCGGGACCGGCCCGCGGGCCGTAGTTTGGAGACCCCTGATCTAGGCGGTATAAAGCGGTAGAGATATTAACGAATACCCGTGAAGTTAATGGTCCCGAGTTCGAATCTGTATTGAGGCAAATATATTATGACAAATAAACTACGCTATACAATAATGTTTGAGTGATGACCCGTAGGTCAAATTCCCTAGATAGGTAATACATAAGTTTTATACTCTTATGTTAAGACAATCTTCACTTTCATTCGCAGATACTGCTGTGCTCAACACTTTCCTCGTTGTATTTACAATTTGTAATTCTAACATTTAATATAGAGATGCAATTTATCTTAGTCAAAGACTTTACAGTAAACTCCATCTGCACTGCAATCCAATTAATTTTAAAATCACACGAATTTCCATTACCGACTTGCGAACTACGTTCCGTAATTAAATACAGCTATTTGCTCACGTGTATATAACTATATAGTCATTATCGTTAGACGCTTCGTAGCTCGTAGCGTCTACGTCTACGAGCGTAGAGCCGCTACGCCGTAGCGCCTAAGCCTGTTACACACTACACGTCTTGAATTTACGAGTCCCTTTGTAAGTTGAATTTAATTAATGCTGTTATCTTAAGAGTCAGCTTTTCGCAAATTTTATAATTAGGTATGTGAAAATTTAGTTTTGTAACAATAGCTATTCTATTCTAAGCTTCTGTAAAGTGAAAGGGATAAGTGACGTTATATCCGTGTCGATATCGATTAATGTGGAAATGCTCATAAGGTAAGCTATCATAATGTAGCAAAAGTTGGTGCATAATAGTTGTGCATTGGGGCATTCCACCAGAATGTCGGGCACGTGACGCCATTTTTTTCATACTTCTAACAAAGCTAGGAAGTACATTTTTGGTATGTCAATATTTTATAACTTGGTTTCTGAATTGATAATGTAATTTAGGACTTTATATTTGTTTTTAAGGTAGCTGCCATAGCCATCACGTGCCCGACAAAGTAGCAGATGGCCGTTGGGGCCGAAAGGTTCTCGAATGGAGACCACGGATCGGCAAGCGCAGCGTCAGACGTCCACCAACAAAATGGACAGATGATCTGGTTCAGGTTGCTTCCAACCGAACTAATTGGAAATCTATGAGGGAGGCCTATGTCCAGCAGTGGACGTCCTATGCTGAAATGATGATGATGATGATACAAAGCGACTTAAAACGTCTATATTGCTATAGGTACAAACTAGGGATGTAACGAATACCGGTTTTTGAACATTCGCGAATGCGAATACGAATAATCGAAGTTGATATTCGCGAATGCGAATGCGAATACGAATATTGGTTGTACAATTTTATTATACTAGAAATAAACAAAATGAATAACTTTGAAAATTCAATACTTAGTTTTCGATTATGATTAAGGTAAGTTTAATTCAGTTTTGCAATAAAATGAGTAATGAAGTTTTTTAGAAAAATTCCTTAGCTAAAGTCCGACTCGATCTTGGCCGTATTTTTTTCTTTTCCAGTAATTTTAGGATCTAAAATGCACGAAAATTTTTGGAATATATTCGCAATGATTTTTGCGAATACGAATGCGAATGCGAATATTGAAAATCTTGCGAATATTCGCGAATACGAATGCGAATACGAATATTCGTTACATCACTAGTACAAACGTGTTACGATGTATAGAGGGTGTCCCAAAACTATTCGACATGAAGGGAAAGTACCTCAAATATTGGAGATAGGACATTTTGCTGAAAGGAGACTTAATTTTATTTTGAAAAGTAAGTAATACTGCATTCAAAGATTTGTTTAACAATTACTTGTTTTGTATGGGACATAATTTTCTTAACATTTAAATCAAATATATTTCTCTATTCCTTTCTTTTGAGATGCTAAGTTATTTAAGAGGAATTATTTCTTTTTATCGACTCTTTCGCATGTCATCATTAAAATATAGGTATAATATAAAAATATAAGTAAAATCTTAAGTAAAACAATTCATACTGAAATAACTTTTATAAAAACACATCAAATAATTAATCGAAACAGCCGCAGAATGGACCACATTGTATTACCTGAACTAAATACCGTTCATGGCAAAAGAATGATGACTTTTGCAGGGGTACAATCCTACAATAAGTTGCCCGTTATCATAAAAAACGCAAATTATTTCAATACATTTAAAACCAAGTTAAAACCGACCATTCTCAATGATGACAGCCTACTAAGTTAAAACCGTCCTACTGTTTTACTTTATCAACTATAGCGTCGTTGTTTGTGAACTTGTTCGACGAATTTTTACTGCTACCCGCTTTAAATGAATTATTTTAATGAAGTGCATGTAAATTATGTTATTTAAACTATGCACAAATGCATGTTATTAATAGATGAAATAATATTTAAGTTAGAATCGATAAACAATTGTTATACCTACCTATACCTAGGTTATTTTAGCTTATAGTATTTTATACAATCGTAACATAATGAAGGCTCTTAAAGTCGAGTACCGTGTTTAGGCCACGAGGCTTGCCGAGTGGCCTATATAAGGTACGAGAACTTTAAGAGCTAATTATGTAACTATTGTATACAATATTTTTTCTATGAGTCAACTAAAACAACATCAAGCAAACAAATAAACTATCACAATCACCGTACTTCCACTAAAACTATTCATTCAAAGTTTTATTTAAAGGCCGAAAACAATTGAGCGGCAGCATTGGTTGTAAAGCGGTTTGTGATTGGCTCATTACAGGACTAATTGCACCAATCGCGTGGCAGGAGCGTGTTTAAGTAGAGGCAAATTTGACAGGTGTTACGTTCTGAAACGCATTTAATCATCGAATTTGCATTAAAAGGAGGTTTTTACACAAGGATACACTTTTTTAAATTTGAAAGTTCTATTTTCAAAATTATTATAGTTGTCTAAAGCATATTATAATAAATATTATAGTTGAGTAGAGAGTGTCATAGACTAAATAACATTGAAAAGTTAGCATTTATAGTTTAGTCTATGGGATCCTAATGGAAAGATTAAAGTCGACGAGTAGAAAAAAATAATTACGATTTCTATGCAACACAATTATTATATTATGCATGTTTGCTGGCGCAAATATACTACCTAATGATCTACTCGTAAAAAATGTCACAGTAATGATATACCTACTTATACCTACTATGTTATCTGTAAAATATGAACTGTAATTATAAGATAAAGTGTTTTCTCATATAAGTGAAATGTAAATTTCTTTTTGAGAAATAAATAATTCTTTAACCCGAAATATGGGGTATTATTTTTTCACATTTGAGTCGGTTCGATTCTCCGACGAAGCAAGTAATTTTTAGAAAACCTTTTTAATGCAGTATGACATACTTTAAAAAAAGTAAAGCTCCTTTTCAGCAAAACATTCTAACAATATTTGAGATACTTTTCCTTCATGTGACATAGTCTTTGGGACACCTGGTATATGGCGCTTTGGATTCTACAGACTATTTAGCGCTGACTGTACATACGTTATACGCAATCCAAGAAGCATTATTTAATGAGAAGTTGATAAAAAAGATAATTAAGTAAATACCCTCGCTTTCCTGTTTACCCACCTCGCTCAACTGTCAGAATTCACCTTTATTTGCTCGGTAATGTATTTGTTGAATAAATATCAGTATACTTGATGAGTAAATATTTATTTCGTTTTTCTGGTACACCCGTCAACTTCGTCGAAAATGAGTTTTGGTAAACATAGTAAATAATAAAGTATTAACAAGGACCATTAAAACAAGAGGACTGTCATTCTCCATACTTTGAATCGTGCCCCGACCGCAAGGGGATATCCAGGCAAAAACTAGATGGCGCTAAAAAACTAAACATTTAACGATCTTATAATTGAACAAAGAAACATAGTATAGTAACAATTAGTTCGTAAACAGCTAATAATAAATAAATTCTAACATTTAAATACTGTGTCACGTTTGCAAAGTTGAATAATTGTAAATAATATAATTCTTATACCAAGCTTATACATAGATGGCGTTGTAAATATCGAGGAACAGCTTTTTGTATGAAGAATGACAGTCCTCATGTTTAATGGTCCTTGGTATTAATATTGAAATATTTGTATGTACCATCAGCTACAGAGAAAAGCGACGCCATAACAAAATGGAACTTAATCGCATAATATAGAGAAAACATTGCATATTTACCTCGAAATTTATAAAAAACCGGACAAATGCGAGTCGGACCCAGGGTTCCGTACAAATTTGTAGGTACATATAATAAAGTAGGTACCCTATAAATTTTGATTCCCTAAGTAAATTCTATTTTTTATGATTTAATTAAAAATGTTTAATTTTCATTTTCTCTATACTTCTAGTATGAGTAAGACGGTATTACTTGCCAAATCATAGTTCTAGGTCAACAGAAAGTTCCCTTTGAATTTTAGGTTCCTTGAGAGTGTCGAAATTTACTAGGATAGTAAAATCAGCGTGGGGGGACGCTACTAGCCAAAAAATAGAACTCCATCCTATTAAAAACTGTCCTGGCTTGTAAACTAGCTTACTAGCTTGAAAAACTAGCCTCGTGTAGCCCGGGCATAAACGTACGGTGTCCAAAGTGGTACGGATCTGACTTGCCCATCAAGTTGGGCTGCGGCCTCTAGGTCTTCTTCAAGTCAATCTTGCCAGTAACGAAGAGTTGTTCAAGATTCTGGCCTTTTTTCTTGGCTATGTGACCGAAAAACGTTTGTTTTTTGACAGTCTGGTCTTGATGTTCAGTTCGCAATGTTGTTAAGCTAACATCAAATAGCACATCAAAGCATGAAACTTTTTTTTATACAATTATGGTGGTAAACAAGCATAGCCTGATTGGTAAGCAGTCACCGCAGCCTATGGACGCTTGCACTACCAGGGAACACCGTGCGTGTTGCCGACCCTTTTAAAACCAATTCACCCTCCTCTTGAAGAACTGCATACTGTAGCCTTCCGGGAAAACCGCGGCAGGGAGCTCATTCCAGATTCGGATTATGCGCGGTAGGAAATTTCTCTGGGACACGGTGCGTGACCATTTTGGTTCCAACGTGTGTGAATGAATACCCTGCCGATGGCGAGCGGTGCGGTGGTAGAAGCTAGGTGGCCGTAGGCGTCATGTAGAACAATTCCTCAGAACACAGCCCATTATACAAGCGGTAGAACACACTTTAATTGCACGTAATTCCGCAAGTTCGCTTTCCCCGGTGTAGTAAAGGGCTCCAGAAATATGTCTGCGGTCACCTCATTCATCTGGCCCTTTTTCATACTAAATGTATGGAGACAGATGAATGAGTAGCAGACATATTTCTGGAGAAACGCCCTAAAATGCTAAACCTGTACTAAAAGGCTTGAGCAAATGCATTGAAAAATCAAATACGATCGACTACAGCTAATGCCGGATTTGAACCCGTACCTCTGTCATTCCGGGACAGCGAGTTATCCAATTTCTCCAATTAGCTTATGACGTCACCGCACGTAAGTTTTGAATGCATTCGTATCGGAGATACTAGCGCTCTCTGTACCATTTTGTTTGAAAGGCTTAGCGCCATAGCACCACTCTAAGACATGCGCGAACGCAGTGTCCCCTGGCCCCACTCCTATTACAGCAGTGAATATGATGATTCCTTAAAAAATAGTGCATTAACTTGGCGTATTATCTGTTCAAAGACTATGAGTATGAACTCCCATTTGCTGAGAGATGCGCTTCTTAATTACTTCGTATCTAACGTTCGACGGTTGACGTATCAGGTACAGTAGTCATTCAGAACTTTAACGTCAGTCTCGACGCTAATGTAGTTTGCCCCCTAAACTAGGCTTAAGTAAGGGCCTTATCACACTTGTGATTTGCGGGCGAGCTGCGGGCGGGTTTCCATAAAAAAACAGTCGCGGCGAACTCGCAGCGAGTTCGCTGCGAGCGACATTAGTATGGAACTTCGCTTCTAACTCGCCCGCAGCTCGCTCGCAAATCGCAAGTGTGATAAGGCTATAAGCGGAGGTAATTTTTGGTCCGTTGAAGGCGAAGCGACAAGTAGACCGATATATTTTGACCCTCCGTTACGGACTTATACAACACTGGTCAACAAAAAAACTATTATTTTTTTTCCTCAATTATTCTTACAGATTTTGTTTTATTTCTATGCTCTAGTGTCGTAAATAACTTTTTTGTTCTATCAGCTCTTGTTTTAAAATAATATTCAACTAAGTGATTTTTAACGTGTCCATGATTACTGCCGGTACCTTAGTTGAATATTATTTATAAAACAAGAGCTGTTATAGCCGACCATTCATGGACTTTACCAGTTATGACGATCGGTTATCTGAACATAGTGTTGTTAGTTTAACAATCTAGTGTCCATTACTTAAAATATAGGCTTTACAGAAAAAATATGTCCATAATTGGTTCTTGTGCCGTCACCCTACCCTCATAAAGATTTGTGGTATTTTTGGTGAATATTATAGTTTTGTATAAAAAAATTGTTGATGCAATGAGACACTGATATTTTTCCCGTGATCAGTCGTCATCACTGGCCGCTAGACGTCCACTGCTAGACTAGGCCTTACCAAGTTTGAGCCACCATACCGGTTCCTCAGCTCTCCGCACTCTCTTCGGGTGTTCAGCAGAGTATACGAGTAAAGACAGACAAGTAATCAAACTTCGGCCGCTTAGGAGCGCGCAATACGTATTCAAGGTTAGCCGCAGACAGTACGATCCGCACTGGGGCATTCTTACGCATTTGTAAAACTTTGCTTGTAGTACGTTCGTTCACGGCGCGCACATTACAAGCCGAACGATGTACCCTTTGTAGGAAAAAAATACTGCTAAACCAAGCAATATCAATTGTAATTAAATATAAATATCTCACACTCTGGAACGGTCGAATCGCCTCTGTCTGGTTCCACCGGCCAGCTCTGGAGTTGGTATTATGCTGAGGTGAGACCTTTTTGTGGCAGCGAGGTTTTTATTTTTTTTTGTGTTTTCTTGTTTATTTTTTGTAACTTTTTGCTGTCATAAATAAATGTATTTTCTTTCTTTCTTTTCTTTTATACTGTGTCGTCATTGTACGTAGCCGTAATCCAGTGTTACATATATCCAATACCTATAACACAAAATATCCCAGGAAAAATCTGTGTTAACGACTGTTATTAGTCCCTGGGTACAATTGTATTAAAGACAGAATTGACGTTGAATCTTGAACCCTGCAGTTCGTTAAGCTACGGTTAACGAAGCATGGATACCTGTCTCAATTCGCCCCAATTGACGTCTCCGCGATACGAACTGAACTTGAGCGTCAGTTTGAAAGTGCACAAGCTGCTAATTGTACAGACTATTGATTGTTATTAGGTCGTTCGTTCACCTGTGAAATTGCAAGTTTACCTGATTACTGAATGCAGGTGAAAATTATTTACATGATTGATTCTAACCAGTTAGCTGACATATGTTGGTAGTTTATGTTTAAAAGACAATTTTTACCACATTTATGGAAAAAAACTGCTTGGTACGGAAGTTCTCAAAAGCACCTCAATCACTGTTGAAAACTGCAGTTATTAATTTAGGAATATGTTTTTCGAGCAAATATTTTTTTAAAATAAGTAATGCATTTCACCTCTCAAGGCAGCGCATTCTAATGGGTGAAGTATCAGGTATCAGGACGGATGCAACAGACGGTTCGTTACGTCGCGCGTAACGAAGCATGCCTGTCCTGATTCACCCCACCAGTGCCGCTAGCACATCTGTGACGCACGTAGAGATGTATGGCCCTGTCTCGGTCTCTCAGCGTCAACACAATACCCGCAGCCTATGGATCAACTTGGCCTAGTTTCAGTAGTTCGGTGATTTTAGTCCGGTTCATATATATTTGTTTGAACCGGACTATAATCACCGAACTACTGAAACTAGGCCATCAACTTTACGAAGATAGCTTATAGCGCGCTACACGTCCTATACACGATGGCATCTAATCGGTAATCAGGTACCAGTTTTTCTAACTCAGTAATTGATAGCGGTCACGTTGATGTCGTAATTAGTTACATCTAAACAATTTTTTTTTCTGTGATAATTTTTATTTCGAAATCAGTTTTATCCTAAATTCCTTGTCACCCTACTAATCTGTATCTGTGAGATTACAACCTCTTTAAAAAATTAATGACAATGATAATTTATGAATAATAACTTGTCACTTGAAATTCTCACTAACTCGAGTCAACTCCATCACAGGTATCGCAAGTTTGCTTTAAGCGCGTAATACAATTATCAATTTCTTCATGAAGTTTAAAGCATCTTATTTATCCTGTTTGCTCGCGAGGATTATCGCAAATCGGCTCAGCACGAGACGGGCGAACGTCTGTTGTGGTATAAGTGACGAGCGGTGAACGGGAGTGCAAATAGATGGAATTCACGATTTTCTGTTAAGATTATTGATTGCGATTGTTGACACCAAGATATTGAAAAATAAACGGGAGATACTGTAGTCAAGGCTGGATTCGAACCAGTGCCTTACCGGGACAAGATGCTAACCACTCAATCACTTACCAGCCACGTTGAAATTTTTGTATCGACATGTTTGTATAATTTCCGTTTAAATGTTGCCTTAGCCCTACTTTAGGGCAAACGTACGCACTGTCCCTTTTCTACACTCCTTTTCAGCAGTGTCAAGCCAGCGGGAGAGGTGGCACTTGTAATCAATGGGTTCGAACCAATGTTTTTACTGGAAATATTTTGATTCATTTTAGAATTTAATGTGGAAGCATCTTTATTATGATTATTCAATATTTGCACAGAGATCAAATACATTAAAAATAAAACGTGACCTTTTTTTACCGTTATTGGGTCGTTGTTCGCCACCTCTGATTGAACTATAGCTTGGCAACTTCGTTGGTGACACTCACGTGTGTGCTTTTTGTTATGTGCAGCCGTAACAACTTACACGAGTTACCGCCAACATGAACGGCGACCGATGGAGGCTGCCTCTGTCGGTCGCCGTTTATGTTGGCGGTAACTTGTGTAAATAGTTACGGTTGCACATAACAAAAAGCACACAGGTGAGTGTCACCAACGAAGTTGCCAAGCTATAGTCTTGTCTGCATTGCCCTTTTGTAGAACCTACTTAGGAATGCCATTACTTTAAATATATGCCGATTTCTTTAAAAATAGAAAAATAATCCCACTAATATTATAAATGTGAAAGTTTGTGAAGATGTTTGGATGTTTGTTACCTAATAACGGGATATCAACTGGATGGATCAAGCTGAAAGAGCGTAGCCCTGTTTACATAGAGAATCGGCCTTTTTACCAAATGTTAACTGTATTTTTTTTTTAAAGAGCTCTCATGACAAATATTATTTACTGTAAGTTTGAGCTTTCTAGCTTTGTTATTTTCTGAGATATGATTTTTTTTTAATTTTCGTAATATCCATTTTTTTTCAACATGGGCTTATGCGATTCACTTGAACTTTTGGGACAATAATATACATGTAATGACTCACATATTCTAGAAATAATATTTAATAGTGCCAAAAAAAATCTTAGCGAAAAGTAGGTAACAAAACTTCAGTATTTTTTTTCTCGCTTTTTAGAAAAGCGACACCTACAGTTCTTTGTCATGTGATTGCTTATATAAAGGCCTGCAACATATATTTATTTCAAAATAATCCAGTTGGTACTTCATACTAGAAAATGGAAAAATAAAGGATACTATCCATACCGCAAACGAGATACACAGTAAATAGGTAAAGGACAGATAATTCAGTCGCAAACCTATTTATTGGTACTGGCAGATTGCATTCTTAAGAGTATTATATAAGATGTCAATGTCATGTTTTAATTGTTTATTACTTAGATACTAAAGAAAACGATTTGCACAAAATCAACTGAATAATCTATTTACATAAAACTATATGTATACAAACAAATCAGCACCACACACGCTGCAAAAAATATCATCCGTATGTCTTTGGTATGCATTGCCCCAAAAATAATATTCTTGCCCACACGTTTGACATTTTGTTATGGGTTCCACTTCTTCGTCCTTCAGGTTTATATCCCAATCCGGAATCACTTCGAAAAATAACGCAACTGACGCAGCTTGTTCTCTTTCAATACCCAGAAGTGTGCTAGTCAGTTTATTCGACGCTCCTGTTCGTAGCTTTGTTAAAAATGCTACAAGTGCCTGCAACACAGACCGTTGACAATTATTATGCATTGATATCAACATATTTTTTAGAGAAATAATATTTTCCCACGTTAAACCAGTCAAAATAAGGATCTGTTTCTCTGGAATAGATTGATCGTCAATCGCATCAAATACTGAGGCTTTACATTTAATGCTCATGTGTTGGAACAATTCTATCACTTCAGTCTCTTTAAGTGAACACTTGCTAGAGTGAATTCTGAGGGAACGCAAATCATCTTCATAAATACGATCTTTAATTATATGAGAAGAGCAACACCTATTCTTGCCTGGAATATAAATCATAGTTTTTTCAAACGCATTCAGTCTGGCTTTTTTAGATATAACTTTCAAGTCTGACTTATTTCCGCAAATGAAACAGTACCCATGTGTAGAAACGGTCCGTTGAATTGCCAACTCAACATAATTTTCATGAGCGTCGGTACTTGTGGAATGTGTAGGTACAACAAAAGTGGTGTCATCCATTGATGAACTAGACGAACTAGATATGCGGTCAAAGCTTATACTTGTACTTGTATTTGGCTCAGGTAGCACTGGCGACACTGGCGTGTTACTGTTACGTACACGATATGCTTTCGTTCGGCATCTAGGACAGATGACATCGCCGATACAAAACGTCTGTGTCGGCGATAAAAACTGCGAATAAAACGTCAGGTCTTCTGCTGTAATTACTTTCCTTTTCCCTCTAATTTTATTTAAGTTTATAGCACAATTAGCACATTTCCTAGTAGGTGTCACTTTTGGCGTCATGATATTATTGGAATCAAAATAATTAAAGTCCGTAAATTACTACTATTGCTGCATGCAACACAATGATAAGAAATCTAATCGAAACCGCATTAAATGCTTTCATAACAGCTAATTGACATTAACATTTGACATCTTATATAATACTCTTAAGAATGCAATCTGCCAGTACCAATAAATAGGTTTGCGACTGAATTATCTGTCCTTTACCTATTTACTGTGTATCTCGTTTGCGGTATGGATAGTATCCTTTATTTTTCCATTTTCTAGTATGAAGTACCAACTGGATTATTTTGAAATAAATATATGTTGCAGGCCTTTATATAAGCAATCACATGACAAAGAACTGTAGGTGTCGCTTTTCTAAAAAGCGAGAAAAAAAATACTGAAGTTTTGTTACCTACTTTTCGCTAAGATTTTTTTTGGCACTATTAAATATTATTTCTAGAATATGTGAGTCATTACATGTATATTATTGTCCCAAAAGTTCAAGTGAATCGCATAAGCCCATGTTGAAAAAAAATGGATATTACGAAAATTAAAAAAAAATCATATCTCAGAAAATAACAAAGCTAGAAAGCTCAAACTTACAGTAAATAATATTTGTCATGAGAGCTCTTTAAAAAAAAAATACAGTTAACATTTGGTAAAAAGGCCGATTCTCTATGTAAACAGGGCTACGCTCTTTGGCATGTAAGTAGGCCATTTCCTGGATTGAAACATAGGATACTTTATATCCCGGTAAAGAGTTCCTTTGGGACACTAACGGAAACAACGCGGGCGAAGCCGCGGAAAAATGCTAGTATAAAATATTTCCATATTTGATGTCAATTTCTTGTACTGAAAATATTATCAGTAAATTCGGATTCGTTATTATACATTAAACTTTGCAGGAGTAATAACATAACACAGACTTAGCGTGTCATATGCACTTGTCCCATTGCCGGCGAGTAAGCGAGTAAAACTGGGCGAGTAGCATTACATTGCGGATCTGAAAAGATCGATCTATCACATGTACCTCGTCAACCCGCAATTAACAGTTACTAGTTATAAGGGACAAATGCCTATAATACGTCAAGTTTGTGTTATTATGGTTGTATGTTATTCTACCTGCAAAGTTTAATTAATAATAACAAAAAAATCCGAATTTATATTTATTATTCACCTATTTGATAGTTCCCGCATGTGTGTAATCGCTACCGCTCATAACTTGCGGGCCAGTGTTAGTTAATGTCGCTGAGCTAACGAGCCGGGCGTCATGTGAAGCTTTGTGCTTCTGATAAATACGAGAGGGATTTAGCGGGCCCGATAACGGCTGTTTTAAAAAGGCCACGGTTTTAGGCTATGGTCGGAAGGCAGCGGTTTTGATATTTAGCTAGATCATCATCATCATCATACAGGGTGTAATCGTTAAGTGTAGCCAGGCGATTATTCTGTAAATATAACAGATATTGGAAAACTTTAAACTGATATCAAAATTACGTTACCCAATGCGTAAAATCACATTAATAAAGGAGTAATTTTAAAAATATTAAGTTTAAACGCTCCCATACATTTATATGTCCTATATACGACCCACTGCTGGCCACAGACCTACTCTCATAAACGAATGGAAATTTTGTTATATGCCTTAGGCGAATTCATAGGTAGCTCATCCTTTTACCCATCCGAGTAAAGCACCATAATGCTCTTGAGCATGAAGTAAAGAGGACATTTTAAATAAAAATGCTCGTAATACATTAAAAACTCATTTTTTTCACTTAATCATCAATCAGTATCGCGCGCTTAATGGCATCTACATACTAAGATTTCTACTTAATATCCCACGGCGTGGCAACCGGATTGCTGATCACTGGTAATTAGTTCACCTGTTGACTCGATTTTTTTTCTGTCGTAAATCGATTCTACTATTTGTGAGGAACAAATATCTATATGGCACCTAATACATTTTTATAAGTATAACAGCCACAAATTGTAATCAAAAGTAGCAGATCGCCCTGAGCATTGAAAACGCTCTATACAAAACGGAAGGAACTTATGAGTCATCTGCTCCATCGCTGTACTAAGTCTGTATGAAAAAAATAGCATTTTGAGCACGAAAAAGTGCGTTTAAGCACATAGTTGTCATACATTTATTTTTTTAGTGTTATTTAAGCATTCCGAAATTGACTTTAATTTTTCTTTAAGACGATAAAAAAATATAGTTTTTCTTAAACTTTGTAGTCTCATAACTTTATATTTTTATACATTTTTTGTTTATTTCTTTTGTGTTATGATAATTTAGTATTTTCCAATCCATGTGACTATATTATGTTGTAAAATTCAACATTGGTCAACATCCGAATTGTAGAAGAAATCGCTGCTAGCAAAGGCACAGCCTGAGCCCCCGATAGCGTATTAACGACGCTGTTTGCAAAGCGCTGAAAAATCGCTGCAACGGCTTGCCGCTGACGTTTTCGGAACCGCTAATTGGTCTCCGAAATTGCTCGCTATGCCGTTAAAAATTCGGCTTTCTTTTGGAAGTGGAGTTCTTTTGACGAAATTCATCCAGTATTTCAAAAGCTATCGTTGGGAACGCTGCTTAGAGCCTCTTGTTTTCTTGTTGAATTTTTGTTACTTTGATATTTGTTTTAACCGAACTTCAAAAAATAAAAGACTGTCACTTTCGTCGCAATCCCTTTTGTAAAATATGTAAATCACCATAAGTGTACATATTTGTGTCCAACAATAAAAACACAGGAGGTTTTCAGTACGTCGGATTTTTTATAGTAACTCTTTTTCATTTTTAGGGTTCCGTACCTCAAGAGGAAAAAACGGAACCCTTACAGGATCACTTTATTGTCCGTCTATCTGTTTGTCTGTCAAGATCGTTTATCTTGGGTACGCGTGGAGGTATTGAGTTGAAAATAAAATTAAATACTCAGGTCCCTTGAAACTGTACTAAAATCAAACTTCTAAGTTAACCTAAAAAAAGTTTTTGCCATCTATGTCGCACAAAACGTATATTTCTAAGGCACTTTCCGTTGACCTAGAACTATGAAATTTGGCAAGTCATATACTACAAATGTAGGGAAAAATCTGAAAACTATACATTTGTAATTAAATAAAAAAAAATAGCCTTAATTTAAAGACTATATTTTTAAATTTAAGTATTTATACGAGACCCTCGGCGGGCGAGTCCGACTCGCACTTGTTTTTTTTTTATTGAATCGCAGTTTGAAGATGGTTACATCAAATCCTTAATCTAATTTTGTACACATTTTTTGCGACGTGAAATGAAAGTGCATTGTTTTGTTAACCCCTTTAAGTTTGTATGAAATAGCGACTGTATCACTTTAAGCTCGCAAATACAAGAAAATCATTGGCGCTGATACAGTCACGTTCCTACAAAATGGCACAGGGACGTTCAGATGGTTCTCTATTGAGCACCTGCACACGAACCCAGCGCTGGCATGGCGCCAAAAATGACCCTTAATTTGGAAAAATATGGAAAAGAGACGTGTAACGCTGTGTTAACCTTTTCGATGGTACGTTAAACACTAAAGATGTCACTCAGACGCTAAGCTAGTATCTTGCAAGAAATTAAGTCAGAACGCTACACTCTAAAAAATCTGAGCCAACTAAGAGAGGTTTTCTCTTAGTTGGGGTTAAATTAAATAAAACAAACAAGATATTAATCATGTCAACGAAAGCTGATTAATTAAAACAGCAACTTCATTAGTGATTAAAACAATAATCTAGAATCTTGATAATTTTAACAAATATATTCCTTGTTTCTATCATTATTTTCCTCTTTGTATGATTCGATCATGTTTAATTAGTTACCTTATACATTTATGTTTATTGAATCAAATCAGAACTCGTAAATTGAACTATGATAAACAATCAATATCATCTTAGTTGGTGCATCTAACGTCTTGTTAGGCTCGTATGGAATGTACCATGTATGTTTGTTTTTGTGAGTTCCCGATATTTCGGCACCGTTGCAAGCGACATCATCACGGAGTAACTCACAGAAATATCGGGAACTCACAAAAACAAACATAAGTACATGGTAAATATCCCATCTTTAATAGTAGTTATTACCAGCACTATCGTTTGTTGTCAGGCAGACAGACAGGCATTACTAGACCAAATAGGTGTTTCAAGAAAAGGGTGTTGGGCGAAAAGCGTGCTGGAGAAAACCCGTGTTGGACATACTGCGTATTGGACGAAACAAGACAGTAAATTCCATTTGGATGAATCGCATGTTGGACCAACAGCTATCATATCGAAAAGTGATTATACATATAAGAACGACTATTAATAGCGGGATATCTACTATGTATGTTTGTTTTTACGAGTTCTTTGAAAATTATACCATAAAACCACATATACATAATAATTAATATACATACATAATTTATAGCTTCAGGGCGTGGATAATATTTAATTGTAGTTTCTTTTAAAATTTCTGATCATAAAAAATAATAGCTTGCTGAAACAAAATATCTGACCGTAAAAACAGAATAAAAGTAGCACTTACATTAAGTGCTCCTTTTATTCTATGTTTACGGTCTGCGCCTTCCTCGAGATCATTATAATCAGATTCAGGATTTTTTCTACTCCTGTACTTCATCTGTCTTTTACTTGGTCACGAACACTAATATAAGAACATACATAATATGAGTTCAGAGAAGTCTATACTCTATTCCCCATAACAGCACTAGTGTCGTTATAGTCGCAAAACGATACTACTAGCAGCCACAGACTTCTAAATGTAGGTTAAACTTAGGTCAAGGATTAAGCGCTCAATTCTAACTTTACAATAAAAATGTACAACTACCAACTTAACAAACAATTAAATTCCTACGGTTTTTATGAAAAACAAAACTTCCCGAATTAAATTTGCAACTCGCCCCATTCGCATTTTTTGAGCCTACTTATACAACTGTTGCATAAAATACTATTCTAAAATATTGTGTAAGAAACACGTTAATAATTGAATTTTAGTTGTTTAATTTGATGTTTATTTGAATTTTAAATGACTTAAATTACATATTATCTTTATACAAGGTGTTACAGCACCTATTGAAAACCTTAGACACCCCAACTGATTTATATTATTCTGAATTAGTCTACAGTATTTGTTTTTAAATCCGTGTATTATTGCCAAAAATATAGTATGTTGCACTTTTGATAGTAGTCGAAGACTGGGCAAGATAAAAAGAGGAAAAAACATGTATTAAAATATAGTGTAATCGGTTCTAATCTAGATTCTGAATAAACAGTTTTCAGGTTTCCACTTGGTCGTGTAACACGTTGTATAACATCGATGGATTAGGTAGTGATCCATTTTAGTTAATTTCTATTTTATTCGGTGTAATTTATATCTACTATGAAATGTCACTTCGAAATAAGTTCGAAGTAAGAGCAAATTATACAAAAGAGATTTAAGCCAAATTTAGCCATTGTTCCTTACGCGGCAAAAAGTTGTTATTCCATAGTAATACGCAAAGTTTCCTCATACACCTAACGACTAAGTAGAACCAAGCGGAGAACATTCTCGAATAAAACTTGACGGCTTCATTAAACTGTCGTCAACTTATTCACTCTGCCACCTGGAACTCGCAAGAAAAATATCCAAACTAGCTAACTTGGAGAAATTGTGAACAATCCGAGCAAAATTCTCGAAATTGGGCCAACGACGGAGCCTTAATTGCCTCGTTCGAATCTGCGACATTCGAGTGCTATTGATTTATAAATTAACTTCCTTAGTGTGACATTGGCATACCTAAATAGCTCGGCTCCAGGGCATCATACTATACTCCTAGTTATATAATTGCGTAGGTATAAGCAGTAACTGGGTGAATCAACTTTTCTTTATCAACAAAATTTCACCTTCTCCGACTAACATTGAAAGGACATCTTTATTCGGATATTTTTTGAATAAAGTGTATACTCATTTAAAAGACAGATAATAAAGCTACGTAATGCAAATACTTTTTATTATAATTTGTTTATTATAACTTGTTTATAAACAGTGACCCAGCGGATATAGCTGTCCCCCACTTTTATATGAAAATAAGGGTTCGTCCGCTGGGTCACCCTATTTATTTGATAAAAACGAGTTTTATTTTTATTTTTACCTAATTTATGTCTTGATGTAAGATCTTGTTCCATTTAAATCATGTTAAAACATGCAAAAGGTGAACAAATAAGGAGAAAGAGCAATCTTTGTATGAAGCAAAGAAAAGTTGAGTCACCCATCTGTAACTTAAGGTGATTCGAGGGTCCCAGTTCTCTTTAAATATACCTATAGCTCAACACATTTACTGTCCCCACCCAAAACTATCAGACAATATCACAAGAATCAGTATGCATACTGATTGCACCCATGGCGAAGTGACCCCATAGTGGAAGGACGGACTCCTGAAAAAAACCTTCATGAGCCCAGATTGGGGGCACCGAGACAGGGAACGTGTTAAAGGCATTATTTCGTTTGAAATTTAGTGTTTTATTAAATAAATAAATAATAAATAAATATTAGGGGACAATCTTACACAAATCGAACTAGCCCCATAGTAAGCTCAATAAGGCTTGTGTTATGGATACTAGACGACGATATATTTATTAATAATAACCCCCCCCCCCCCCCCCCAATATTTATTTATTTATTTATTTATTTTATTGCATAGCTTGATACATTTTGATTCCGCAAAACAGCATGTGATTTTTGTGTACCTACTATTTTGTTATTTAACTGACTTAGACTTGTCGACGGCAAATTGTACACTTCAGTTTCCATTAATTTCAGCATATTTATAAGTAGATAGGTATGGCTGTAACACAGAACAATTTTTTCTGTCCTTTGGCCGGAAAATATCAACTTGCCGGAAAGCCTCTGCGATAAACGAAGTTGCCGCTTTCTGGCTCCGTCGAACAGAAACATAGTATACAAAGCATAGCCAGGCAACAAAGCCTTAGATTATATGTCATCTGAGACATTTTACTTTACTGGCACACACAGATGTAAACATAAACAAAATGCAGATAAGTATGTGAAATTACTGCAGCCGGCCGACATTCGGTTCATTTCAATTATTTTCCACGTACCAAAGGCCTTTGAAACCTCGTTAAAGTATTCTTCATTCTACTTTGTAAAGTATATTTTTTACTCACACAGCCAGTCAAATTCAAGTACTTACACTGAAGGAATAAGAAAAATAAAAACCACACGGACGGGACAAACGAAAGCGGCAGAGCGGTAGCCCTCTACAAATTCCAATATAGGTGACACAATCTAACCCGTACCTACAAAGAAGGGGCAGCGTCTTCCGAATTACAGGGAGGATTCATTTTAACAGCGGCAAAGTTAAGTTTGTGATCCGAGCTTTGTAATGCAGGAATGTGACGGTGGAGGTTAAATGGTGTTGATTGAACAAGGGTTGTCTATGCCTGACCGGAGCTCTATGGTCCATGTCCGGCGATGCGTACGAGTCTGTGATCTCCGGGGCTTTGGCGGGCGGTGACCATAAACAGATGTATGAGATTAAGCCGCAGGATTTCGTGGTTTTTTGATTGCAATCTCGTTTTTAATTTGAATGCTGAAATGAATAACATCCGCCGACTGTATTACAATGAATACTAGACTTCACACTAGCGAAAACAGGGCGGAGCTTTGATATGTAGATTCTGACAAATATAAAACAGTCTTTCAGATTACATCACCGCTCTTTTGACCATCCAAACAAATAAGGGTGCATGATGTAATACAAAAATTGTAGGTAATAAACACATGGAACATCTAAATCCATTCCAAGAACAACATGTAACTACTACCTGTTATTGTATTATTCTATTGTATTAAATGAGTTATCAAACGAAAGGGCTTAATTTGTAGATTGCACAACCATTTTTATTTTTTTTCTTAATTATATCTACTTACGAGTTTGTACGGAACCCTCAGTGCGCGAGTCCGAATCGCTTTTGACCGGTTTTTTTATTACTTCAACTATTTTTTACGCTATTTGTGTACGTAAAAAGTAAAGTAACGTTGATGTACAAAATTTGGGACACCCTATTCTCCATTCCACTTTATAAGGTATATTTTTTACTCACACAGCCAGTCAAGTAAGCGCTCCTTGTCATATATGTCCTCACCTGTACAGCGGTTTCCCCCCAGAGTGGCGGAACCACAGCACCATGTAGACCCGGTCCTCATTAGTGTCCGGCTCGATGTCGCAGGGCAGCGACGCGCTGCGCCCCACCACCGCCTCCACCTCGACTGTCGACACTGGAACAAAATCGACTGCCTTTTAATTAGCTTGCCACTTTGCTAACCAGTGAAGTGACCATCCTGGTTAAGATTGATCGGCAAAGCAATCAATCTTAAGGATTGTCACCTTAGTGCTTTTCCCGATCCTTTCGAGGTACGTATTTGACCAGATTCATGATTGATTTGGCAGGTCATATGTTTTTATAATATCTTGCTAGAATTTCGGAATATCGGAGGCCTTCTGAAGGGGTCCAAGTCAACTTTCTTGCAATATACACGATGGCATCTAATCGGTAATCAGGTACCAGTTTTTCTAACTCAGTAATTGATAGCGGTCACGTTGATGTCGTAATTAGTTACATCTAAACCATTTTTTTTTTCTGTGATAATTTTTATTTCGTAATCATTTTTATCCTAAATTCCTTGTCACCCTACTAATCTGTATCTGTGAGATTACAACCTCTTTAAAAAAATAATGACAATGATAATTTATGAGTAATAACTTGTCACTGTCATGTATGTAAACAATGTCATAGAAGTCGCAAATATTGAATGAGAAAAGTAAATTAGTAATTAAAAAAACATGCCTCGACCATATTTGTGCTCAAATATCGAGCGTTACAATATTGTAGGTACGTTTATCAATACAAACCAAACAGCTCAAGATGAACTCAAGAATTATTCCACGAAATTCATCCAAACGTACCAATTCTCACGCACAGTTTGAACCGCATGAACTAAAACCTCTGTGACTTCGGACATTTCACAGTGCCAAACCACGCTCAAGCACCCGGCCGGCCTCGACGTCGTCCTGACGATCTGGATGACGCATTTTAAGATACTTTGCTCGGGATCCTCGTAGGAGCAATAGGCAAGCAGCGAGAAGATTTCACGTGAGTCAGTCCTTCGTGTGGCGGCTACTTAAATCGTCGGAATTGCATTATTTTCATTTTCGGCAATTTTATCAATTTTAATTCGTTATCTATCACGCCCTAACTACTCATACTCGCAGAAAAGTTTATTTACTTAAGATCTGTCAAATTTTCCGCGAAAGCGATGGCACTTGACGTATCGTGATCACGTGATTTTACTTCAATAATTAATGTAGGTGACCATGTATCCAGTGGTTATTAGTTTAAATTATGTTTTAACCTTTAATTAATTAAACAGTGAGGTATTTGTGTGAGACCTCGCCTATTAAGTTTGATTTTAGCTAGATATTAATATTTGTCTACTCCTGATTACCGATTAGAATCCACCCTGTATAGCTACATTGCCCATAGGCAGGTTGTAAGGAATCACTAGTCTTACGCAGAAAGAAAACCTGTCAATAGGGTAAAATAATGGAAACCCTTCATACGTCTTCTGCTACTTTAGGTGTCCTTCTTTCACTAATTGACCAATCAAATATACAATCACTTGGAAATAAAACTTACATGTGGGCATTAGCTACTTGATGACAATATGAAACGAGAGTCCCGCAGGGTGTAATTTTAGGTCTCGCAATTTTACACACGAATGGCCATTAGGTTAGGACACACGTTTCAATGACCCACGATAAAGACCACTTCATTCCTTTATTGTAATTTGGAATTATTTTGTTTCAGATAGTTTAGGTAGTACGAGAATCGGGCGCGGAAGCCTAGTTTCCAAATCATTTTTAGAGCACTCATTTGACTCGTAGGTGACTGTAAAACATATATAATAATATTCAGAACTGTATCTAGGGCTTCCTCTCACCTAGAACACGATAGCGAACACTTCGCTCGATAGAAAAGTAGCGTGAAAACAATATAAAATAAAGTAGTTTTTTCATTTTGTTCATTACCAGTTACCTTTTCTGACAAAATTAATACCTGACAATCATGATTTCACAGTCATGCAGGGCTTCCTCTCATGTTTGGGTTGATAACTTATACTATTATGTTAGAAATCGAAGATAATCTGCAATAATCTGCATTCCGCCCGACCCTAGTGGACCTACCGCGACGCCCGTCACCCCGCTAGTATTGATAAGGCTTCTGCCAACGTCGGACCTGTGTCGTGTTTTCTCCGCGCCTTTCTGGGCATAAAACATGTCAGTAATTGTTGTAAAATCGTTTATAAAATAAATAAAAAATAACAGTAAGCACAACATCAATCTAGAGAGAGAATAGGGTAAGAAAACATGCATAATTCGTTATAAAAAATTGTACTTCCGTAAGTTATATAAGCAAGTCGTACCAGATGGTTCACTTCGACCAAATATCAAAATCGGTAGTTTGTATTTCTATGACGCTTATGATTGATTACAATTTTCATATGATGACAATTATGTTATTGAAAAATTCGGTAATAAATTAATATTTTATAAGTTTAATGTCATTTTTTATATTACACGCATTTATTAACTTAACATTAATAAACATATAGTGCAATTTGGGTAGTTTGAACTTATTTGATTTCTTTTGACGTGCAGTTTGGGATTATACAAAAAAGAATACAGTCGGTAATAAAAAACACTTTCTTGACAGGAACTTATTTTCCCGAGAATTATTGTTTTCTAGCGAATTAAGTATTTATCGAGGGTGCCTTTATTTATTTATTAAATAAATATTATATTAAAAAGGTACATCTTTAGGGAAGATACTTGTTTTCTACTTAGGACAAATCGGACTGTGCAAATGTTGCACCGTTTGTAACAATGTACGTAGGTACTTTCTACATATGAACTATATAGTGTAACTAAACACTATGTATGAACTTTTATCAGTAGAGTAGGTAAGAAGCGGTCTGTGATGGAGCCGAAAGGTGACCTTAGAATAGTACATTCACAACTAGGGTGGTAATACAAAGAAAGGCCGAGATCGCAGAAGTTTGCGGCCCGAGCTGCAAGCGAGGGACGTAAATATGCGATGGAAGGCTTTCTATTACCTCCCATGTTGTGCATTTTATGTCTACACTTGGCCAGGCATATCTCACTCCGCGATTTTGTTTCGCGGTAATTATTATTATTCCTTGCCTAATGCATTAGGCAAGCTCAGGGCTGCGCTGACATCCGGCAGCCCCTGTGTGCGTAACCTATGAAGCCCAAAGGAGGGTTATGTGTTTGACCCGTATGTATGTAAGTATGTATGTTACCCGACTGCGGCGAAGCCCAAAGGACGCTTATGTGTTTGACCGGTATGTATGTATGTAAGTATGTAAGAAGTATGTATGACGACGTGTATCAAAACAGTTATATAACTTCATGCAAATATTTTTTTTAACTACCTCTAATTCACTAGGAAATTTAAGCTATAATAATAATCGCAAAGATGAGTCTGCGGATCGGAAAGGTTATTGAATGTGGAGCCAAACAAATTGTACATATTAATGTATACAATATGTGGCCTGTAACCGGGGCTAATAATTAAAACGAAGATTGTACTCCTCAAACTGAACAACATTTGTTCAGCCACATTTAAAAATAACTTATGTTTTTATTTTAGTACATTTCTATGTTGGTATATCTTTATTTTCTTAGATTAGGCTTTTTACAATATATATATAAAAAGTAAAATACAAAATGAAATTACAAAATATAAACACATTATAAAAAACATTAGTACATTTATTTTTAGTAGGTACACTTTAAAGTTTATTTGAAGCCGCAATGTATTGCGATATTTTTTTATGTTTGTAGCGTGACAAGCGACGTCAATTAGACTGATGTTAACGTACATTGAAAATACTATTTAATTTGTATGAAAAAGTTAAAATCTTAAGATTAAATAATGTTTAAAAGTGGTTGAACAAAAGTTTTATTGTTTGATGAGTAGAATCTACGTTTTAATTATTAGCTCCGGTTACAGGCCACACATTGTATACATGTACATACCTATTTTAAAAATTACTTTCTGGCTGCAAAAGTGCAGTTGGGAGGCAGTTCATTTCTAGGTGAAATAACTGCATCAAAATTGTAAACCAACTTCGCAGTCCGCTTGCAGTCGGCGTGCAGTTATTTAAACTGCAAAAAATCTGCCTTCAAACTGCACTTGTAGCTAGAAAGCAACGAAAGACTGCTTCGGTCAGATATATCCGTACGTAATTCGCATCGTGTGTAGCGGCGCTCAATACGTCATCGCCCCCCCGCGCGGACCAAGTGACTGTCACCAACGAACTTGCCAAGCTATAGTCTGGTAGGGCATTTCTCCAGAAATATTCAATTCAATTCAATTCAATCTCTTTATTTCAGAGGTACGTCCATAGTGTTAGTTACAATTTCTGCCTACGACTCATTCATCTGTCTCCAATCCATACATTTAGTATGAAAAAGGGCCAGATGAAAGAGGTGACCGCAGACATATTTCTGGAGAAATGCCCGGTAGTGGGTAGGTGCCGCGCCGCCTACAGCCGCGTCAGTCAGTCGTAATTCAGGCGCGTGCCAGGTTGGACCTGTATCTCGTGACAGTGTTTCTGCGTTCGTTTGCTACCGTCCTCGCATTTCTCCGTTGCACAAAATGGGAAATAAAAAAAACGCCAAACGCAAGAAAATATATACTCATAATTAATACATATATCCATAATTCTTCCATTATTTTTCACACTGTCAAGTAGCCTATTAAGATGATCCTATGACTACTATCAGGCTACATGATCAGATCAGCTGTCATGTCACAATAATATTGCATTGTCATCTGATTATTACATATTGTTGCAAAATTTCAGCTCAATTGGTTGAAGATGCCTGCTTCAAAATTGAGTTACAAGATTCCACTCGAACAAACATAGTTACATTGCAAGTTCAATGAAAGGATGTAAAAAAATAAACGTGAGACAATACGCACGAACGATCTGTCAGTGAATTTATAAAGCTAAGCTATGGCGCGGAGTATTACGGCAAGCGGGCGCCCGCCGCCGCCCCGCGCGCTCGGGGCCCCGCGCACAGTGCCCCTGCTTCACCCCCTCAATATCGCGACGAGCCAGGTCCTACCGGGCCTTAAGTTGATGGTAAGGTTCAGACATTTAATAAACAACACTGTTTAATTTTAAACACTTACCGCGCATATTAAAAAGATAGATATAAAATAGCATGATCGTATTGGTAACAAGTATGAACACCGCCACATTTTGTTAATTCTTGTATAATGCAATGCAACTCCGTACAAATTAATACATATCAATTATTTTGCTGCTCATTGCGAATAAAACGGGCTCAACGTGTCTAAAGCTTCACTGAGTGCGCCTGAATGCAAACAGCCTCGGCCAATTAGGAGCTTTAAAGACTCGAAATTCGCCGTGAGATCCGCAATCGAGCGTTTCTGCGAGCTAAACTGGTTCATTATAGCAAAAGAGTTCTTTAAAAGCTTTGGGAAACAGTTCAGTTTCAGTGCCTTTGAAGTGCTTCCAATGAGCGTTATAATTATAAATATCTATTTCACACGTATTTTGTCGGATTACTAATGTTAATGAGACGTACAAGATTGTCAGAGACATCAAAGACGACATAGTTTTATTTGACGGTTCAGTTTTGATTCATTTTCATCCTTCATTTTGTCCTTTTTAGCCGACAGAAAACCGACAAATTTCTCAGTTTTGTCAGTATTTTGTATGTATGTATAATTGTATATCCCTGTACGCTTATGATGCTACGCTTTGTCGCGCGATAAATAAATGATAATGCATTCGTCACTCTCACACACTATATGTCAGAATGTGACGGATGCTTTATTATTTATTTATCGCGTGACAAAGCGTAGCATCATAAGTCTACTGATTACCCGAAGACGGCTCGACCGATTTGGAAAACTCTTTTTGTGTTTAAAAGGTAAGTAGTCCCATTGTCACTAAGCCAGGATCTAATGATGAGATTGCTCCTCAAATATTAACGGCACGCCTATAGCGGTTTGTGCATTTTTATATTAATCCTTGCGTTTGTTAATTTAATAGAAGTTGCTGGCATTATGGGAACCTTTGAGCCAGGTACGGTGCGGGGCGGGGTGTTTTAATTATTTTTTCTTTTTTGTCGAGGTTTAGTTTAGTCTTATACGTAGTTTAATTATTTTAGTTTAGGATAAGTTTTAAGTCATTTTACGTTTTCTATGATCTTGTTATTATTTGTATTGCCTATTAAATGTAGATATTTAGATAGAAGTTTAGAGTCGGTCATTTTAAATGTTAATACCTATTCAAAGCTACATGTCTGAACCCAAAATGAAATAAAAGTGAACGTTGCAATAAAAATGAATTATATTTAAGGAAAGCAAGACAATCTGAATTCCGATATCTGCTAAACCTAAAATAATGTAAGTGATTAGTTATTAGGTAAGTTTGTTAATAAATTTTATTTTGAAATTAAAGTTTTTAGACTTAGTACTCCTGCTTCCGAAAAAAAAGCGATCTTAGCACAGAGTAAGTAATAGTACTACAGGTCGTTTCACCAGAGCTGATACGAATGGATTGAATGAGTGAATGACAATGTTTATGTGTGCATCAGAAATGATTAAATACAGGTTGATTCGATTATCGTGTTTTTATTAGACAATCTCATCTCATAACTTTGTAACTCAGTCAGCATTGTGCATTTTAGAACAAAAAATCCCAACCTACACAACAACCTTGTTTGCACACTGACGCCGTGAAGCGCGGAAATTGCAGCGAAAAATCTAGTTTCGCATATTTTTCCACGATTTCGTAGATTGCGGCGTCAATGTGAAAACAGGGTATACATTAAATAAAAACTCCATGATAGTAAATAATTTGTAGCGAACCGTGAAATTAACCTTTCTGCCGTATCTTATACCTGCTTAATTATGTGCAGATTATATGTATTTTTTTATTATTTTCTTGAATAATGAAGAAGTGATATGGACTTTTTACAAAATATTTAGAGCCTTCCGTATAAGAACGTCACTCTACAGCAGTGGTTCCGAACCTGGGGGTAGTTACCCCTTTAGGGGTAAAATTAAGTTTTCTTAGGGGTAATACTCATATTAAGTCGTTTTTCTTTGGGTACTTTCATATACTTGTCTGTATTACCTATTTTTTGGAGGGGTAATGATACAAATCTAGAGGGGGCCTGTGGGTGATGTGGCAATAAAGGTTAGGAACCACTGCTCTACAGTGACAAGTAACATTACTTTCGATCAATCCATTCGTGCCAGCTCTTGTGAATCGACCTGTACGTACAGAAGTTTCTCTTTCTAACAAAAGTGACGTTCGGATCCGACCACCGGACGGAACGCGCCGGATCCGACCGTCTCTCTCTATCGCATAGCACGTACTCATTCTGATGCTCTTACGATGTGCCTTAGTTCGACCTCCGGTAAGGACAGTTTAAAAAGTATTGTACTTAAGTTTAGAGATTTGAAAAGTTCAACCGTTTATTTAAATTAGTACATAGACGTCATCTATTCAAGGCGTACAATTACAACGCCATGAAGATATTTAATTAAAATATTAATGAGAAAATTAATCTTCGAAGTTTTCATTCTTTATTATTAGTAACACAAGACAAGAATAAAATGTAATTACACAAGTATCAAAATTAGTAGTCTAAACAGGGGTATAAATAAATATATTGTAAGTTTACAGAGATCGAAAAAAAGTTTTATTAAAAACGATATATTATGGCAACATGAAGAAGCTACAACAAGAGGATTATATAATCTTGGTACTTGGTAATATTTTTTCCCTTTATTACAAAATGTGTCTATTTCAGTAGGTATGTAGACCTACTCTGCCGTCCTAGTCTAAAAGGCGACTTTTTACTATGAACTTCCATAGCAAGAAGTCGCCTTTTAGACTAGGACGGCAGTACTGAAATATATACCTGGGTCAGTCTTGCACACAGCCATCCAGTTCCAACCAAACTAAGCGATTTGTTTCAGGGTCTTGGATAATTTCTATGTATTTAAGTATTATATTTAAAATTTAAATATGTACATGTATACAAGCATTGCTTAGTTTGGTTGGGACTAGATTGATTTGCGCAAGACTGTCCTGAATATTAATTTCAGTAAGTTTGTTGACACATTATATCAAGTATCAAGACTAATCAATCCTCTTTCTTGTGATGTTGCCATGTGCATTTTTTTAATAAAACCTTTTTTTCGACCTTTGCAAACTTAGCGTAGTCCGACTATACTTAGGTCCAACTATACGATAGTAATGTGCGATTCTCACCGACAGGGCGGGACTATCACAACTCCGTCAAAGTATAAAGATGAACAAGTAGTCCCACTTCGGCCGGTTAGGAGCGCGCGACACGTATTCACACAGACGCGCGATAGCACGTCTGTGTGAGTGCGATCGGGTCATTCCGCGTGAACGTAACGTGAGTCACGATTTCACTGTGTCTTTTTCATTAAAAATACAAATTTTAGTGTTCATATATCTAGGGATGTTAAGTAACACTTCTTTAGAGATATATTAACACTTTAATTAGCATCATGATGGTTTAAAACTTAATGAAAATTGTGACTCACGTTACCTATTACGGTGGAATGACCCGATCCATACTAGAGCATTTTTACGCATTCTTATTTCTTTGCTTGTAGTGCGTTCGTACACGGCGCGCACACATTCAAGCGAGCGCTGTACAAACAGCAACACACTTAACTGCCCATTAAAGACAGAGCAGAGAGAAAATGATAACGATTGAAAGAGATAATGCTTTTATTGGTGCTTCATATTTTTGATATGATGCACCAATATAATGTAATTTATATTTATTATTCATTCATTATTTTCCACGAATTCAATAATATGGCATTAATGTCAATAATGACGTTGGATCAGCCATAAAAGAAAAATTATTGTTTCAAAACTCTTTTGAATAATAGCCAATTTATACTCATAAACACACGCACACATGCATAACACGACGCCTTCAAGTGTGATTCTCTTTCTTGCAGTATTTCCCATTTTTGAAGTGTATAGTTAACTGTGTTGCTGTTTGTACCTTTTGTAGAAAGAAAAATTACTGTCTATACTGTGGCTCCGTGCTAATTTGTATAAAATTACGGCAGCCAAGCGTACCCGTCCGCGTCCGCGAGGAGCCGACCGGATACCGTGTGCAAATATGAACTTTATAGTATAGTATTGACGCTTCAATTTCCTTTAACGAATTTTTAAATGCTCTCCAGCCCGGCCCGGTCAGTGAGTCGTATATAAGTTGCTCGCAGAAATGCTCCTCGACGTAAAACCTGCGTTTTTGATGACTCTACAAGTTTCTTTGCTCTTTATCTGTTCTAATATCATAAAAGCTCAATCGGTGCAGGAAGCTTTTGCCGGGATATCCTGCTTAAAAGCCCTTAAGCCCTTTAACGAGTGCCTGTTCAGTTACGATCTGGAGTTAATAAAAAGGTTTCATAATACTTTCTGTGCTCCCGTTTACTAGGTACACATATACAGAATGCAGTTGCTCATATACAGAAGTAGCTAGCTTTTTCCCCACAGAAATACATCGATGGCAAAAAGCGGAAATGTAGTAACCGCCAAGGGTTTCCTTTGGCGGTTACTACATTTCCGCTCTTTGCCATAGATATCGAGATATAAGGAACTAGTTTGTTTTGTATGTGAACCAAGCGTGTATCCTTTTCGCTTGGCGTTTGACGCCAAAAGTGTAATTTAGTGATGAAAAACATAAATTCTCCATTTTATTTGGTGGTATTTCAACAATTAATTACACCATTGTTATCAGATTTTCAAATCTGATAATGATATTGACGGAAACTGAAGTTAACGGCGTGCAAAGTAGGTCCCCGCTTCTTTTTAGCACCCGAGGTACATACACTTTTTCCTTTTACCCTTTCTGTGTTTTTCTCGTATTTTTTGTGCGTAGAATGAGGGTGTTTAAAAATCATAAATCCACCAGGTGGCAGCAGGGTGGCGAATGGTCTTTTTGACAGTAGGTGTCAAAATCCACCAATCACATCACCTGATTTTGACATCTAATGCCAAATAGACCATTCGCCACCCTGCTGCCACCTGGTGGATTTATGATTTTTAAACACCCTCATTAGTAGATATTAACCATGAGCTTTTCGGTGAAAGAATAACATCAAGGATACCTGCATACATCCGTAAAGAAAAAGTTGCATGTGAAGTCCCCAATTCGCAGTGGGCTAGCATGGGGACTACAGCCCATTCACTCTCGTCTATGAGAGTGGGCCTGTGCCCCGCAGTTGGACGTATATAGGCTGATGATGTGATGTGATGTGAGACCCCACCCCCCTTTTCACCCTCTAGGAAATGATCCCTAGGATAAAAACTATCGTATGTCATATACGCGCGCCGTGAACGAACGCACTACAAGCAAAGTTTTACAAATGCGTAAGAATGCTCCAGTACGAATCGCACCGTATGCGCCTCGACTTTTGAATAGGTATCGCGCGCTCCTAAATGGCCGAAAAGTGACTTGTGTGTCTTTAGAATTTGACAAGAGCTTCCCACTTCGGTCCTGAGCGGTCCCGCGCACACATGCATATTCATAGGTAATTGCTCTTTGGTAATAACTTGGTTATGAATATAAATTTTATGGCTATCATATTGTTACGTCCGTGGGGTAGGTAACGTGATAGAAAATACACTAATTAACCACTAATTAAAAATGCAAACTTTATTACAGAATTACTAATTAACAAGTCTTACTTACTTATAAAATCACTGTACTATAACGCACTTATTAACTTTTCGCTTAGGTTCGCTTCGAGATTCGCACTTTATCGCATCTAGTTCAAGACTGACTGTGGCGTCGGTGACGCGCGGCTTATATATCCGGAGACCCTTGCTCTCGAATGTTCCGCAGAAATCCTATCTCGAATGTTCGGTCCAAAGTCCAAGGGCGGTCGGTGACCCCTCGGTCAATGACGCATCGCGAGTGTTCTAGGCAATCTAGATTGTTCGATGTTCGATTCGGCTGGAACATTCCCGACTATTGCTATCCCTTTCTAGTTCTGTCTCTTTCACACACTTCTCGAACCTTCTCAATATAGCTGTCTCTCTCTAATAGTGCTATCTCTTTCACTCCTTCGAGAAATTTCGCCATATACTGAAGTGAACTTCAAAGGCCCATAAGGGGTCCTGAAAACGCCTGAAAACGGGTTTTCAGGTTATTGCACCATCTGATAGAGGGTGCCCTGAAACGGACTGAAAACATGTTTCAGGCGCCTGAAAACAACGGCAACTAGGGTGAATTTTCAATCTTCTAGTATGTGAAAGAGCCACCTCTGAAAGGGCCTGAAATCACTTTTCAGCCTGCTGAAAACGCTTCTAAAGCACGGAAAATCACATTTAAAGTTTTGACCTATACCACCGGCGCAACAATATAAATAAAAGATAACACTAATAACTACTATTAACAACGGGATATTTACCATGTATGTTTGTTTTTGTGAGTTCCCGGTATTTATAGTAGTTATTATGTGAATGACCATGTCAGCTTGAAATCGTATAAAGGATAACACTGCCCGATTTCAACAACACACAACAGCAAATAGTAAACAGATTTAGAAAAGTAAAACAATGGATCTCTGCGCTTGGTTTTTATATAAACGACCTGTAGTATACACCGTGGGTACGAGTTACCCGACAAACTTTAACCACGTATTCCTGATGGTATTACAAGTAAATAACGTTATATCAACATGGGTCGAATTTTGTCATTTTACATTAATAGTCTTATGGAACAAAAGAAATCAGCAAATTCAGCCCCTCGTTATTAACATGTCCTTACTGGAGGAAAAGTTATCAATAAGAAAAAAAAAACCTAAAATGGAAACGAAAGGTAATTTTTTTGGCCTCGTAGTCGTTTACCATCAAATACTGCGAAGGTTAATTGCTGTTTAGTTAAAGGATTTTAAAAATTAGTAAAACTATCTTAGTCACTTTTATTAGGGCTTGTTACACACTTGGGAGTTTTCATTTAAAAAATAATGAATATCTCTGAAAGTAAGCGTTTTTCGACTATACGTCACATAACTTTTTTTACTCCTAATAGTTGTTAGAATCTATAGTTAAAGTTTGTCGGGTTACTCGTACCCACGGTGTATACGCTGTCTGTACTTTACAGGCCGGTAGGGTAGGAGGGTAGGAGTAGTTTTAAAGAGTTCGGATTTAATGGAATCTTTAAAAGACGCACTCCCCTCCATAGACGCTACTACCCCAGTTGATCTTACTGAAAAGTGATCAAAATTGGCTTAGCTCAAAATAAAAAAAAATAAAATTGACTTTTAATAAGGAAGATGTTTTGATAAGAAAACCACAGGTGACTATGAACAATACCCAAAACGCTATATGTGTGCCTATAATATTTGATACGTTCCCTCGATTTCTCCTAGATACCATCATCAGATGGGTTATTCTTAAAAAATATGTCTGCGACTTATTCCTCTGTCTCCATACATTTAGTATGAAAAAGAGCCAGAGGAATAAGGTGACCGCGGACATATTACTGAAGAATAACCCAGATCCTCTGTCGGCGTATGATGCTACGCTTTGTCACGCAATAGATAAATGATAAAGCATCCGTCACGTTCTGACAAATAGTGTGCGAGTTTATCATTTATTTATCTCGCGACAAAGCGTAGCATCATAAGCGTACTGATTATAATGGTACCACCTTTGATGTATACTCTTTCAAACAAAAAAAATCCAAATCGGTTCTGGACGGGTGTCCTCGAATAATCGCGTAACATACAATAAAAGCATACAGACGAATTAAGAACCGTCCTTCTTTTGAAAGTCGCTTAAAAAGCCCACCAACTTTGAGCCCGTATCCGAACCATCGAGAATTAAACTAAGTCTCACTCGGCTCCAATCGGGCTCCAATACCTTTCGTTTGCCAGCCAACGATTTAGAAGTGTAATGCAATTTCCAGAAACTTCTAAACCGCAAAAGATTGCAACAAAATCTAGAATTGATTCCTTGAAATCTATTCCAGTCCGCTCGTATCCATCGACGGGGCAAACTTAATTCCACAGCGGGGTTACAGGAAAATGAGTCTTATGTCGTACGGCGTAAAGGTTTGAAAGCGTGCCGCAGAACGGATGCGAGATATTCCCGCCAATAAAAGTGAGGTTACAGGAATTTGTCTTGGTTGTGACATACAGGGTTACAGTTACTCGAGCATTGCATTTACTCTGTGTTTGTTTTGTAAATATTGACATGTATTTTCTCCTATTACACACACTAGTACATTACACAACTAGGGTGGTAATATAAAGAAAGGCCGAGATTGCAGATGTTTGCGGCCCGAGCTGCAAGCGAGGGACGTAAATATGCGATCGAGGGCTTTCTTTATTACCTCCCGTGTTGTGTACATCATTTCATGTCTTCACTTGACCAGAAAGCGGCTTTTTCCGTACGCGCAGCGTGCGGAAAAAGCCACTTTATGGCCAGGTGTGGCATAAATACAATATGTGAAATTCCTTGCCAATGTTAGTGTTTCCGACCTAAGGTAGGTAGGTACTTAGGTGCTAATAGTACATTACATACCGAGGCCAGTAAAGTAAGAAATGTCTCAGATCACATGTAATACGGCCGAGGCGTAGCCGAGGACGACAAACATGTGATGAGCGCAGCGGCCAGAAGACAGAAAAGTATTTTTTCGGTGCCCCATCGTAAACTTCACCAATGCTGAGGTTACAGGGAACGTGCACAACGACGGTGCTGCCAACTGGTGCCGACAATCCGAATCTTATACTCTATCATGCAGGGACCACATTAACGGGAAACGCAGTTAATATCGCGATGATGGACGATTAACAAACCCTAGTCTAACCTTGCTGTAAGTTAAAAATTATAGCTAATTCAACTAACCATGACTTCGCTTATCACGCGGCAGAGCATGACCTGTCACTTTTGCACTATATTGAATAGAAAGGGATAGTTATAGTTGCACGGTATAGGCTAAAGGTACCTACTGGCCTAAGATTCGCCGCGCGACATTGCGTTTAGGGAGCTTTCTCTGTATATGTAGATAACCCAAAACGATTAGTTGGCCCGATAAGTCGTCCATCGTTGTCAGCCGTGTCTGCGGAGTTATCTCAATCGCGCGTCCCCGCCACCTGCGCGCTATCCCCTCGCCTCAGCCATATCTTACCTTACACCCTAGTCTAACCTGGCTATAAATTAAAAACAACATCCAACATAGGTCAGAAAGTAGAGGTTTCGATTATTCCGTAACTGTATAAGTTCGTCTAGTCAGGTATTATAATTTCAACTTCAAGACGTCCATAGCTGAACATAGGTCTCCCAAAGGCTTTCGCATCGAACGGTCGTACACTTTTTGCACCTAATGGCTCCTAAACTTCCGGCGACCTTAACCAGGTCATCAGATAATCTTGTGGGCCCACCCACGCTGCGTCTCCTTGTTCGTGATCTTCATTCAAGAACGTTTACGCCCCATTGACCCTCGGTTGTTCGATCAATGTAGGTATATGTAAGTAACGCATAACACGCAATATAATCCAGCCTGAGAGCAAAGCAAACTTCGTCCAAAGTAGTCTGACCTACGTTCCCTTCTGCCAAATAATCATCAAACAGCAGGACTGGTTGGTTCTGAAACGTATCTTTATGCCACACCTGGTCATATTTGAGAAAAGCACTATACATACCTCGGCGTGAAATGGGGTTGCCAGCCTCGTAACTATATGAACTCGCGTTTGCTCGGCCATCTATATGTACTCGGCCGACAACCCCTCACTTCCCGGCCTCTGTAGTAATGTACTAATACTGAAGCAGTATTTGGAAAGGAAATTGAAAATTTTTCATTCTGTAATTCTATTTTTTGTCTACTTTGCTTTTAGTGTCTCTGGAAAATAATGTTTGATTTTTTGGAGTGTTTTTAATTTATTTCATTGCATATGCATGTTCGAGAAAAGCACTATACATACCTCGCCGTGAAATGGAGTTACCAGCCTCGTAACTATCTGGCCTCGCTTTCGCTCGGCCATCTATATTTACTCGGCCGGCGACTCCTTACTTCCCGGCCTCTGCAGTAATGTACTAAATATATATATTTTTTTTATTATTCAGAAACAAACGGTCATTTGCAGATACAAAATACGTACTTAAAGTTATTATATTATTTAGACCTACAGTTCCCTTTATTGATATAATAAAGATTTAGTATTCATTAGTGTAATCATGAAGTAAAAGGTTTTTTTAAGTTGCAGTTCATTACGACCCCATAATTTTTTTTTTTTAATTTCTCAGCAGCAATGTACTGTAAACATGGTTGCGGTACGGCGGTACCGAAATGTCAACGTAACTGTCAACGAGCGTTTAACGTGAGTGTGTTTGCATTACATTGCGGGCTGAATTATTTTGTATGGACAAAATTATTGTTGCAACTTCAAGTAAATGTTATCTAATTACCTTCACTTTGTCCTATACTAACCACCGTTAAGAGATTCGCCCGTATTAGACTTACAAACGTATAATCAAGTATAAGTTCTCAGTAGTATTTACCGAACTTTTTATTCCAAATAATGTTCTAGGCATGTGGAAAGGCATTTAGCAGTAAATTCAGGCGTTTGCTCCGATTCCATGCATATGAGAGCTATTCGGCGCCGATAGCGTCCCTCTGTTGCAACGTGATTTGGAAAGCGCAGCATTTTCGCGTTTTATTATAAACTAGCCTTTACCCGCGGCATCGCCTGCATTATAATGAAACACTTTACCGGAATATAAAATATCCTAGGTATGTTTCAGTTGTTACCGTGTTATTTAGTAACAAAAATCCAAACGTAACGCCTGGCCAAAAAGTGACTTTTACCGCACGGAAAAAGCCGCTTTCTGGCCAAGTGTAGGCATAAAATTATGTACAAAACACGGGAGGTAATAAACAAAGCCCTCGATCGCATATTTACGTCCTTCGCTTGCAGCTCGGGCCGTAAACATCTGCGATCTCGGCCTTTCTTTGTTTTACCACCCTAGTTGTGTAATGTACTATAATATATTCAGGTATCAGTTCGCCTTTGTACATGCGAGTATAGCTTTATTTATCTTATTTTGTGCAATAAAGTGTTTACATACATACATACTATTTGGAGAAAATGTATTAAAAAAGCACTTATTTATTAAAAGTTTGTTAAATGTCTAAAACATCATATCAACAAGTATACTGAGACAAGATATAAAAATAGGTGCTTTTACATTGTATATTATCTGTTGAAAATGATTTTTTAAAGTGGGTACATTAAGGTGTAATCTGCAGCCCGTTCAGCCACGCCGCCATTATCGTAATATGACGATTAGGCGTATCGCTGATTGCGCCCGGAGGGCCGCTGAGATAGTCTCGGAGAAATAGGTTAGTTAACACCAAGGACCATTAAAACAAGAGGACTGTCATTCTCCATACAAAAAGCTGTTCCCCGATATTTACAACGCTATCTATGTATAAGCCTGGTATAAAAATTATACTATTTACAGTTATTCAACTTTGCAAGCGTGACACAGTATTTAAATGTTAGAATTTATTTATTATTAGCTGTTTACGAACTAATTGTTACTGTAATATGTTTCTTTTTTAGTGCTATCTCGTTTTTGCCTGGATATCCCCATGCGGTCCGGGCACGATCCAAAGTATGGAGAATGACCAGTCCTCTTGTTTTAATGGTCCTTGGTTAACTTTAAGACTATAGGGTTAGTTCTAAAGTCAGAAAGATTATCAGTCGCCTCTAGTTAGTTCTGTTTTTGGAATGTAACCAGGCTAGCCGGGTAACCGACTTTATTAAGAGTCGGGTTAAACCCGGGTATATTGACTCAGAACCTTTAAAAAGACCTAGTAATTAATAAAAAATATGCATGTATCATTTTATTTTACAAATTTAATAATAATAAAAATGTAACGTCGACCGCCTTAAAGCGCACGCGTAAAACACCACAATGCTTGCTTTTCTTGCTCAACACGCCTAAATCATTGTAGGTAATGCAACCCGGGTACCCGAAAACCCGGGTAACTAATTTTATTTAGAGGAGTTTAGGGTATTGCATTCCGTAGTTATGTTAAACTACCTAATTGTTGGCGCTATTATCGAAATATGACGGCCATATCGCTGATTGTGCAGGGACGTTAAGACAGACCCCCAGTGAAATAAGTTCATCATCATCATATCAGTAAGAAGACGTCAACTCCTGGACATAGGCCTTCCCCAAAAATCTCCACCACTATCGGAGTTGTGCTGCTCGCATCAAGCGGTTTCCCGCAATTTTCACTAGATCGTCGGTCCACCTTGTGGGAGGCCTGCCAACGCTTCGTCTTCCAGTACGTGGTCGCCATTCCAGAGTTTTAACGCCCCAACGGCCATCAGTAAGCTTATGATGCTACGCTTTATCACGCGATAAATAAATGATAAAGCATCCGTCACTCTCACACACTATTTGTCAGAACGTGACAAATGCTTTATCATTTATTTATCGCGCGACAAAGCGTATAGCATCATAACCCTACAGTTCTGCGAGCAATGTGCCCCGCCCATAGCCACTTAAGGTTTGCAATCCGTTGAGCTATGTCGGTAACCCTAGTTCTTCTACGGATCTCTTCGTTTTTGAAAACGTCATTAAAAGGCCAATTACACGTAAATTCTGGTTTTTGGAGAGTTCTCTCGATATTCCGCGCAGAGTCAGTATGTAAGGCGGTGCCATTTGTAAACTGTTTAGCTTTATTTTGTTTAATCACCGGGTCGCAGATATTTGTGGCCCGAGTCACATGCGAGGACCATAAATATGCGATTCATGTTTTGCTACCGATCATGTTGGATATATAATTTACATCTTTCCCTGGCCAGTAAAATGGATTTTGTCTACGCGTTGCGGCCCGGAAATGCCACTTAGGTCCAGGGGACGTAAAAGATATTTCGTCGCTATACTTACTCAACCACGTATCTACTCAAATAGTTTGATAGAAAACGCACTTGTGTTACGAGTAGAAAAGTGCGATTTTCCTATGAAACTATTGGAGTAGATACGTGGTTGAGTAAGTATAGCGGCGATTTCCTGAAACATTTGTATAATACGTTATTGTTACGTTCGGGAGCAAGGACGAGTGAAACAAATGCTGCTTGAATACGTACTGACATTTATTCGCCATGACACCTACTTTTAACCCCAGTGGACGCAGCCACTATATACCTATACATAACATCTCTCCCCGTTTAAATCGGGAACGAGGTTCTTATTCTAGCAAATTCCTTATGCTAAGTTAAACTAATTCATACAATAAAAAGGCTTATAATTTACTTTTGGGATCGGACGTAACAACAACCCAGATAATCCACTTCTGGGTGGCCCCGTTCGTTGTAACTCATCATCATTTTCGGAGGCTTCATGGAATTGCTCATTTCCGGGTTGTATGCCCCCCATGGATGGAGCTCGAGTGGTCTGGGTGGACTGCCTTGAACCGTGTTCTTCTTCTCCCTCCTGAGCTCGTGGTCGCGAGGTACTCTGCTCGCTAGCGTACGCCGTGGTCGGTTGACCGATATCAATGCTATCGGTGGCGCAGGATACGTCCGGTACATCTACATCTTGATTTCTAGGATGTAGGCATTGGTTGGCGTCCACCTTTTTGCACGGTATAAGCTGGTTTACATGTTTTTTAAGTTGAATTTGTGTTACATGATCCTTAACTAAGTATATTGTTTTCCCTATTTGTTTTTGCACAATACCCCTGTTCCAGGTAAAATGTTTGTTAACATCATGTTTTTTATACAGTACATTGTCGCCTGGTCGAAAACAGGGTCGGTTTACTCCACCGAAAGCTTTACTCTGCAAACACTGATTACGCTCAACTACTTTAGTGGGAGAGTGGGATGAGGACGGCGTTGATGGCGCCTTTAACAAGTCCCAGCGCGAACGAAGTTTATGACCAAATACGAGCTGGGCAGGAGAAGTCCCCGTAGTTACATGTATTGAATTTCTGTAATCGAATAGGTACTTAAACAGGTTTTCGTCGGTAATTCTCTGATTACTACTAACCATTAAACAGGACCTAATGCCTTTTTTTACAACTTTAACGTAGGACTCCGCCTGTCCATTACTGGCCGCATGATAAGCGGGAGACGTCACGTGCGAAATTCCATTTGCTAAACAAAACATACGAAACTCTTCAGACAAAAAGCATGTGGCATTATCACTAACTAAGGTGTGAACTAAGCCGAACCTTGACATAAATTCATATAATTTTGATATGACTGTAGTCGAAGAAGTAGAACTCACCCTGTACACTTCGACCCATTTCGAAAACGCGTCCACTATTACTAGGTACATCTGATTATTAATTGGACCAAGGTGGTCAATGTGTACTCTATAAAATATCTGCGGAGGATAAGGCCACACCGCGAGCGGCGCGCGCGGCGGAGATGGCCGGAGTTGACTACATATCTCACAATTACCTATCATCGATTCTATAGCCTTATCTATACCCGGGAACCAGACCCTACTTCTAGCTTCCGCCTTGCACTTTACAATACCCAGATGCGACTTATGTAATTCTGATAGAATTCTAGGTCTTAGTTTTTCTGGTATCAATATTTTGTAACCCCGCATAACCACTCCATTTTCGTACGATAATTGATTTTTGCATAACAAGTATGGTCGAATATTTTCATCATCTACTTTCCTAGGCCATCCGTTTATAACATACTTTATAACTTTTTGAAATATCCAATCCTTTTCAGTCTCTGCGCGTAATTCTGTCAACGTAATCGGTACGCTAGCGTCAACAACAAAATTGATATACGAAGCTCGATCTTCGATAAACGCCAGCGTTCCGCCCTCAGTATGACACGCGCCTACCCCGCGAACCGCATCATCGCTGTTTACGCTCGCCCGGGATAGGTAATCTGCACTGTTATCTGCGCTCCGAATGTATTCGATCTTATAGTTATAGGCACTTAAAAACATTGCGTAACGTTGCAACCTATTAGCCGATATTTCTGGAATACCTCGATATGGGCCGAAAATGCTAGTTAGGGGCTTATTGTCTGTGCGAAGTACAAACGGTATAGCCCTGCCATAGAGGTATTGATGAAAACGACGCACGCCGAATATAATTGCTGTGGCTTCCCTTTGAATCTGAGAATAATTCTTTTCAGCGCTATTTAACGTACGTGATGCATAACATACCGGCCGCTCCAATCCGTCTTCTCCAACTTGCGACAAAATAGCCCCCAGGCCATTAGGGGAAGCATCAGTGGTTAAAATGACTGTGGCGTTTGCATTAAAATGCGTTAACACTTGTTCTGAGGCTAAATGTTTCTTTATCGTATTGAACGCTTCGTTATGTTCTGCAGTCCAAAGCCACTTACTACCTTTTTGTAACAAGTTATAAAGAGGACAGAGTATCGAAGACGCCCCCGGAACGAAATTCCTGTAGTAATTAACGAGTCCTAAAAATGACTGTAACTGGCTAACATCTTTCGGCACCGGTGCATTTAACATGGCACTCACTTTTGTGGGTGACTTTTTCAACCCCTCCTTATTAATGATATACCCTAGGTATTCCACCTCATCCTTAAAAAACTCACATTTAGTCTTTTGAAGCGTCAAACCAGCGTCCTGCAGCCGCCCTAGTACTGCATGTAATCTATCTAAATGTTCAGATTTGCTACTCCCAGTCACCAAAACATCATCCAACATACAAAGCACCCCTTCCATGCCAGCTAACACCCCCTCCATGACACGCTGAAATATAGATGGCGCACTAGTCATTCCGTACACAAGTCGCGTGTACATGAAGAGCCCTTTATGTGTGTTTATGCATGTGATGTGTTGCGACTCGTCATCCAAAACACATTGCGCGTACGCTTGAGAAAGATCTAATTTAGAGAATTGTTGTCCGCCATGTAACTTTGTAAACAGTTCATGTGCGGTGGGTAAGGGATATTGCTCCACAATTAACTGTTTATTGATGGATACCGAGTAATCAGCACAAATGCGCAACGAGTTATCTCGTTTTAATACTGGGACAATGGGCGATGCGTACGTCGAATGTTCAACCGGTTTCAATATACCTATGCGCACGAGTCGGTCTAACTCCTTATCAATTTTTTCGCGCAATGCAAACGCCACCGGCCGTGCTTTAAAAAAAATGGGTTTAGAATCTTTAACTAAATTAAGTTTCACCTTGTACTTATTAAAGGTTCCTAATTCGTCAGAGAAAACAGTAGGGTATTTGACTTGCAGCTGTTCTATAATATTTGGCGATTGTTCACAAAAATTGATGGGTTTCATTTCCAGCTTATATAGCGATATAAAATCCCTACCTAGTAACGGGACGGCGCCGCCTCGAATTACGTATACATTTAATGTATTAGTTTTGCATGCATACGTGAAAGGCAGCTGTGCAATACCTACACATTGTATACTATCACCGGTATACGTTAATAATTGCTTAGTACATGTAGATAATGCCACATCTTTGAAATATTTTAAATACGTTTGCTCAGAAACCGCCGTGACAGCTGACCCGCTATCAACTTGGAACTTCATTTGTACACCGCGAACGTCAACCAACTCAGTCATAGGCTCGCCTGTTAATGAGCGAATATTATAACACTCACCATCATCGCCGTACTCATCCGAACATTCCTCTCCAACGTAATTTATCTTTTTGCACATTCGACGCAGATGACCTTTAACGTGACACTTTTTGCACTTATAGTTGGCAAAACGACACTTTTCTGCCGTATGATTGTTAAAACCACAAACGGAACACAACACTTTAACACTTTGTCGATTTTGACGCGACGCATTGCCGCGGTCCACCGACGCGATCTTGAACAGCTGCCCCGCCTGCGGGCCCCGGGCAGCGCCTGCAGTAGCCCCTGCGCGCGCGCACCGCACACTTTCCGCTAGTTCTACCGCCTTTGCCAGCGTTAAGTCAGATGGGTTCTGAGCGAACAATTTTTCTCGCTCCGCTCCTGGAAGCATCCCCATTACGAAATGGTCTCTTAATGCCTCTTCCACGTTTAGAAACCCACATTGCGCCGTTAAGCCACGGAGTCTTGCCGCCCATTGAGGGTAGCTTTCTTGCTCATATTGCACCGCCGAATAAAATTTATATCTCTCATTAAATCCGCAAGTTTTTGGCGTAAAATGAGTATCCAATAACCTACAAATATCTTCGAACGGCACAGTTTGAATATCTTTGGGCAATGCCAAGTCTGCCGCGAGCTTGAATGTGGTATCGCTGAGTGCGCTCAGCAAGATCGCTCGTCTTTTGACCCCCGACACATCCTTTTCGTTGTTAATGTCGTTGGCGATAAACCACTGTTTTAAACGCGTTTTATACACTTGCCACGTTTGGGAATTATGGTCAAAAGTGGTTAATACACCAATTTGAGACATATTTGTCACAAAACTATCACTTTTACTACACACGCGGGTAGATCGTCGCCACTGTTACGTTCGGGAGCAAGGACGAGTGAAACAAATGCTGCTTGAATACGTACTGACATTTATTCGCCATGACACCTACTTTTAACCCCAGTGGACGCAGCCACTATATACCTATACATAACAGTTATTAACTTACGAGGTTATTTCACAAAATTATACTTATAGTAAGTAACAAGTTGCAACAAATTTAAAATTATATTCAGAGCTTTTTAGTCCTTAGCACTAATTTTGTTGCATAATTACCTAATTGGTATTTTACCCACGAGTGTTAAATAAGAATAAAGATAAACAACGACAAAAGTTGCCATTTACAACGTTAATGATCAAAAAAGTTAAACATAATCACCACAGTGAACTCTGTAGTTCGGAAAACTTTCACAAATAGCGGCGTCCTCTGCTCAATAGGTAACCATAGCACGTACAAAAACTTCAACATAAAACAACACTGTCCAAAACCCGCGTTTTTTACGATTCAATGCATAAAACAACTCATTTTGTCGTCAAAAAATACGCAATACTCATGAGTCGTGGTCGTAGTCGACATTTTATTTTGTCGTAAAACGTTACGACTTCCACCGACGCAAATGACTGCGGCACGCTCCATGTAACGTACTGTGCGAACGCCCTAATGTGGTGTCTGTAAAGATATGAGTGGCTAGTTAGTACTTCATTAGCTCGCCATAGGCCGCATCGGTTGTTCGGCCTAGCGGGATGCTGACTTCTTATCGTTGCAAACACCAGTGAAGTGATGTGGTTAGCGGGTTTAGCTCGGCTTAAGCCACATAGCTCGCTGTGCTTAGAGGAACACAATATATCTGTCATTGCGATCACCCTACTGTGGTGTCTGGAAAGATATTTTTCATCACACTTGCTCGAAAATGGTGCATTACACGTAGGTTTTGCGGGCCGTAAATGACCTATTACGCCCTAGGGCGTAATGGTTTTCTTTTTAAATTTGAAACGCTGGTTCTGTTTTACTCCTATTTGTCATGGCCAAAGGAAACGCCAACTTATTTTTTAAACTTTTATCACTGAAATATTTATTTAAAGATAACTGTTATTGCAAATACATGTAAACACATATGTCGGTAACGTTAATGAATGTTTAAATAGTGTATTTCAGTATTTTGCAAATATAAAATCAACCATTTTAGGTCTTTACCGCTATGGTTCCGAACGTGACTTGACTTTTGCATTGTCTATGACATATGTCACTAATGTCACTTTGATGTTTTAATAGTTTCTTGTCATACTGGGACGATTAGTAAGGTTATATTATTAAGATCTCCTCACAAGTGTGATGAAAAACATTGTGTGTGCCACGGGCGGTAAAGGAATTACAAACTCGTGTTATTAAAGCCCCCGGTTTCACCTCGGGCTTATAACAAACACTCGTTTGTAATTCCTTACTTACCGCCCTAGATACACAATGTACTAATTGGCTAGTTAGCGACTTTATTAGCTCGCCCTCGGCCGCATCGCTTGTTGAGCCTAGTGAATGCTGGCTACTCATCGTTGCAAACACTCTAAAGTGGTTTATAGTTGATCTAGCCTGACTTAGACAGTGTTGCTAACTCGACCTATTGGGAAAGTATTCCCACTACCTTTAAGAACGTGGTGTCTGTAAAGATATAACTGACTAGTTAGTGGGTCATTCTTTAGCTCGCCCTTGGCAGCATCGCTTAGTACGGCCTAGCGGGATGCTAGCTACTTATCGTTGGAATACTCTAAAGTGGTGTAGTTAAAGGTCTAGCTCTGCCTAGCGAGACTACCGGCTTCCTATCTTTAGAAATGTATTTGTCTAAGGTGTGTCTGTTATAAGGATATTATTGGTTAGTAAGCGATCTCACTAGCTCTCTCTAAACCGCGCACTACTATCTAGTAGGCTACTGGCTACCTATCTTTTCAAGAAGAAGTATAAAAACCAGACCGCGTTCCGCGGAGGAGTTTTCAGACTGTTATTTCCAGTTGGTTCTAATTATTCACCTTTTCCACGATGATTAAAAAACTGATAAATACATTGATTAAAATTATTCTAGAATTCACATTAAATGAATTTAAGTCTAACTCGAAGACTTCTACTGCTGAACATAGGCTTCCCCCAAAGACTTCCACAACAAACAGTTGCCAGACTTTAACCAGGTCGTCGGCCCATTCTACAGGAACGTAGGTATAGTTATTGAAACAAAAAATATCAGTTATCATACAACCTAAAACCTCATACCGCGTTCCTAGGTCAACCATTTTTCGAGTCACCTAAAACTAGTTTCATATATTTAATGGTTTCAAATAACGCTTTCGGCAAACGACAACACCACACGGCATACCGCCACTTTCACGACAAGAGACCATAATTCTGACTTATTTACATAAGTATGAATAATTGTGAGGTGTCGACTTGAATGTGGAACAAATTGGGATTTGGCCAGACTTGGCTGTGTTTTAGATATGTGTGTCACGAAATATCACCAATACGCGGCCTCGATTTTACTTGAGTTTTGTGGTTCTATTTGATGTAGTGAAGTCACGCATATAAACAAAGAAGAATATCACATTACTTATCTAGGGCGGTTAAACAAAGAATGTCTCAGATCGCAGGTATTTGACGCCCGAGCCGAAGGCAATGGCAATTAATATGCGATCTGAGGCTTTCTTTACTGCCGCCCGTGGTAAGTACAAAATTTTACATATCCCCCAGGGCAGAAAGTGGGATTTTCCGCATGCGTAGCGGGCGGTTTTTACCCGACTGCGGCGAAGGCCAAAGGAGGGTAATGTGTTTGACCTGTATGTATGTATGTATGTCCGTTCCTGTGTCCGCTCGTAACTACTCAATGGCACAACCGATTTTAATAAATGATACATCATTGGATTCGTCTTGATGGCGCGAGTGTCACTGGGTATGAAGTTCGTGAAAATAAACAAAATGGCGGATTTTATGCACTTTTAAAGTGCACCGCGGTCGGGTTTTTTTTAGTAAAAATATTTAGTTATTGCCACTTTATGGCCAGGTGTGACATAAATAATATAGTAATTTATGCAACTGATACATAATGAGAGGCCTTAAACACGAGTGTGGTTTTTTATGGCTTAATTATGTACAGTTGCATACATTACTTTATCTACACATATAATAAATCCTCCATTCGGGAACCATAGGCATGACCGCCATTGCACCGCCATGGCCGACTAGATTCCAATGATGACCAATTTAATTTTATAATACTATCGACTTCGATGTTATTATGATTTCATTCTGATCTAGCACAGACAACACACTGATGTTACATTACTGGTTGCAATAATGGTGGTAATTTTTCTGAACGCATAATAGCGGCTTTATGGTATAAAAAAAACCGGACAAGTGCGAGTTAGACGCGCGTAGAGAGGGTTCCGTACGTTCAAAAACACAATTGTGTTTTTGAACGTACGGAACCCTCTCTACCGAACCCTATAAGAAGACTGTGCAATAAAGTATAATTATACTTTATTGCACAGTCTTCTTAAAGGGTTTCCTGCAATCTATTATCCTGTATTTTTTCAAAAAAATTAAATTTTTGCCTATTTTCTTTTATACCTTCAAAACTATATATTTAAAAATTTAAAAAAAAGTAAATATTTGAGATTCTCACAGGGAGCTCTTTTATTTGATATGTCACACCATAGATGTACGATATACTTAGATGCACAATCAGCCGGAAAAAATGGCCCCACAAAATAGCTAGCCGATCGGCTTGGCTAGCTCATTTTGACTTAGTCTGGTTTCAACCATAGACGGCGACAGTTGTCAACAATGACGAAATGTTGCGTAAAAAAATGCGTTAATAGCAGCAAAAAAACAAGAAAGAAAGATGGGATATACTTCTTTAATTAAGGGCCAATTAATATTGAGCAGAATTACAAGTGATCTCATCGTGATTTCATAGTTTTTTAATATTACACAAATGTATGGATGTCACAGAACAAAAATCTAAGGAGTCAGCATTCGATTATTTTCTTTTTTTTATAGAATCATAACATAAGTAATTTTTAAATTGTTCCAATTTAAGATTCCCACAAAATCCGTAGCGACGAGCACAATTGGCCGCTATTAAATCTTTTAATGCAGTTTTATTCCTTTTTAGAAATAAAGGAATGTTTCCTTTCAGTAGAGTTAGCTAACTAAAGGATTTAAGGTATAGTTCCCCTCCAGGGCCCATAGATTTTTTCCACCCTCTATAGGGAACGTGCACGACGAAGGTGCTGCCAACTGGTGCCGCCAATCTAAATCATATACCCTTTCATGCTGGGGTCACATTGACGAAAACGCCGTTAATAACGTTAATTTATTGCGTTGAAGGACGATTAACGTCAGTACTACGACTTACTATATTTGACATTGACACTTACCTACATATTATCATTGACATTGACAGCTTGATTTGACAGGGGCGATAGTTTCCTTTACATATTGTCCGCCCGTGTCTCTTTTGTCGTTTAGTGCTGCCACCTATAGTTCGTGTACGTTCGCTATAGGAGAGACTGGTGCTCCCAAAATATGTAGAGTGGAAGTCTCGTCTTTTTACACCGTGAGTAATCCGTTTTGATGAATCCGTGAGTTATTCAACATGTTTGAGTCTCAATTTGAGATAACCGAAAAAACCTAGATGTTTTTTGCAAAATAATTGAGTAGCTAACTTTACTATATGAGTCAAATTAAGGATAGAAACGGGCGCTGAAATTTTGTAAGAAAATATAATTTTGGTCTTTCTGTTTAACAAAAAAAATATTAAAATCTTTTAACAAAAAGCGACTCCATTTATTTGCTGCTCACTTTTGACGTAAACAACGTAGTCACTTTTTGATAGGTGCCAATAAACAAAATTTTTCAAATGTTCGTTTGCAAATTTGACACATAGGTGTCATGGAACTAAGTTATCTTTTGAATGACAGTTTCATATAGACACAGCTTATAAATTAACGTTATTAGCGTATATTTGAGTGTAACTACAAATGTCATTTTGCGCCAGATTCATAGACATTTTTCTTTGAAACTGTGTGTCTATTGTTATTATACGTCAATGTGTCACACGATATAGCCCAGTGGTGGGCAAAGTACGGCCCGCGGGAGGGTTTAATCCGGCCCGCCGGCGGTCCTTCCAATTGTAGTACTTATATGGCCCCTGATAAAACAACATTTTTGCTATAGTTCTGGCCCTCTTCTGAAATTTCTTATATTTTCTGGCCCGCCATGAAAAAACTTTGCCCACCACTGATATAGCCATTGCCAACTTTTTTTTAAATTTTCTAATTCACCCCCAAAAGTGGGCCCCATATTATAATTCATATATTATTTCCGTCACACGTCCGTCCTCCTATAAGGGTTCCGTTTTTCCTTTTGAGGTACGGAACCCTAAAAATTGTGATTGGTTACTAATCTACTGACGTGAGAAATTCATTTGATGCTATAGTTTTTTCTTCATGTACTAAAGCTTGGCAACTTCGTTGGTGACACTCCCATGTGTGCTTTTTGTTATGTGCAGCCGTAACTACTTATACAAGTTACCGCCAACACGAACGGAGACCGACGGAGGCAGCCTCCGCAGGCAGTGTATAAGTAGTTACGGCTGCACATAACAAAAAGCACACATGTGAGTGTCACCAACGAAGTTGCCAAGCTACAGCTGCGCCCCTTCGTTACGCATGTCGTGGGGCCGATTTTGAGTGTACGTTACGCTTCTATACTTATTATATTTCGAAATCTGTACCTAACTATGTTTAGCTTTAGCCGTGACTGTACATGCTCAGAAGCAAATAAATAACTAGATGGCCCCTTTTTCCACTTATTACATAAAATAACAAAGTTTAAAAACGGTTATTTCGCTCACAGCGTCCGTTATAGAGAAATAGACGAACGCAAGAGATTTTTTCTGACGTTTTTCACGCTTGAAAGCAATTTTATCAAAGGAAGTTTATTTCGTTTGCCGAATGCAACATCTAAAACATTTCCTCAAAGGTTTGTAAACAAGTAACCCGATATCATAGAACATGAAGCACTGTGCAAGCTTTCCCAGAAGAGTTGCATTCAATTTAAGAGGCTTTAGTTAGACGTTTAGTGTGGTAGGTACTTACACAGTCTGTTCCGTATAGGAATAGACAGAAGAAGAATAGGTTCCTTATAGTGCCGGTTTTAGGTTGACATTCAATAAATTACATTTCTAAAGTAGATGCTCAAAAATACAATGTTTATGATGACCATACTTTTTGGTTGGCAGAAAATAAAAAAGTGTCCTTATAAAATACCCAAAGAGCCAAAGATAAGCAACACTCCAATATGAGACAGCTCAGAGCTGTCATTATTATATTGTACTATCAAGTTATATCGAATTTGTATGTTTTTTTAATTGTACATATAAATGTGAATAGTTATTAGTAACATTTGACATTTGTGATTCTGTTGGGCAATGGAAGAGGCGTTTGCTCTCGCGTGCGTTGCCCCACGACCATCGCGAAGAAGAAGAAGTGAAAGTTTATTCTATGGTTTGACACACTGTCTTACAGTTTTACATAAAATAAATATTATTACAACTTTACAGAAAATGTTTAGAATCCCTGCTTCTGTGTCCCTCTAGAGTCTATTGTTATCCGGTATGAACTAGTTAAGTAATAAGTAAGTATAAGTTATTATAATACCTACTTTATATTTATTTAATGTAAAATTTTAACATAATTCGTTTGTTGAACTTTCATTTGTTTTACGCGATGGTCGTGTGACGACCAGCGTTGCCAGACGTCCCGATTTTTAAATCAAAATTAAGTGTCCCGCGCGGGACAGGCTCCGTCCCGCTTTTCGGGGTTAACTCGACCGTGCGTGCAGCGTGCTGAGGAAGTGCGGGCGGGTGGCAGAGACAAGTAATTTAAAATTCAAATAAAAAGATATATATTTAAAAACATCTGATTACATACGTTTTTTACTATATTTCGCTTTCGAAAAAAAGAATCCCGCTTTTTTTACTCAAAAACTTTCAAATTCCCGACTTGCAAAAAAAAGTCTGGCAACGCTGGTGACGACATACGCCAGGGCATTACGCTTCTTATACATCCCCACAGAATCACTCACATTGAACGTTACAAGTATTAAGGTATTCACCAATTATTAAAGAATAAGAAACAGTAGGTAAATCATTAAAACAGCACAGCATACGAATTCGGGATCATTATTCGATAGTAGGTACAATAAAATACTGACAGCTCCGGTCAACGAGCAAAAGTAAATGTACTTCTATCCCCCACAGCTAAACGTTTCATTTCTTGAGTGTTGCTGGTTGCTCTAGCTCTTTGGGTATTTTATAAGGACACTTTCTTTATTTTACGGCAAATAGTGCTAGTTTTATTTATTATTTAGAAGTGCTGAGTTAAAAAGTAGTAAAACGCATTGGTGAATAACTTAGACGAAAGTATTGACATCATCAATACGAGTATGTACTTTAGAGATATCATTTATTGAAAGTCAGCCTAAAACTGGCACTATAAATAACCTTTTTTTTCTTCTGTCTATTCCTTTACGGAACAGGCTGTAGTTTAAGAAATATTGTGTCAAACATCAGTTACATCACTCTCAATTGGAAAAATTAAAGCTCAAATCGCGTTTTTAGGGTTCTGTACTTAAAAGAGGACACGGAATCTTTATAGGATCACTCGCTCGTCTGTCTGTCCGTCGGTCGCAGCCAATATGTTCCAAAACTGCTGGGTTGAAAACCTTGGGCTGAAATTTGGTACACATCGTACAGAATAAATAAATAATAAATAAATAAATATTAGGGGACAATCTTACACAAATCGAACTAGCCCCATAGTAAGCTCGAAAAGGCTTGTGTTATGGATACTAGACGACGATATATTTAATAGATACAAATACTTAAATACATAGAAAACATCCATGACTCAGGAACAAATATTCGTGCTCTTACCGGGATTCGAACTCAGGACCTCTTGCTTCGTAGGCAGGGTCACTACCAACTAAGCTAAAGCGGTCATCGAAGAATAAAACCTACAAAACACAGTCTTCTGAAGAAAATGTCCAAGACCATCAGTAACAAGAAAACCGATGCACGGCAACATTAGGTGTAATAAAGCTGAACAAGGAACTAATAGAGCTAATATGTTATAATGGGGAGCGCCGAGAGCTCTTAATCGATACGTATTAGCTGTGCGATGCAATTTCAGATATAGAGGATTAATAGAGTAACTAAATATATAGATACGTCTTTAGTAATGATTTCAAAAGTAAGTGCCCATCCGAACAGTTCGGAACTATTTTTCCCGTAACAAAAAATTAAGCTATAAAGACTAGCTGCGCAGTGCACGCGCCGCGTGTCTCACTGCCGACTGGCATTGATTTGGCGGTATTTTTACCGCCAAACCGTTGGAACCGTCTGCTCGCTCGCTTAGCCCTGTCCTTTGTATACGTCAATGGTCTTTAGGATTCCAGGAAGATGTTGTAAGAACGTAATCTTAATAATTTTATGCACGTCCTCTTCATAACATTGTTATTTTACTTGGATAGTTGGATTAATATTTTTTTACCAATTTTGGAAATTATTTTTTTTGTTTGAAATCGAAGAATCTCTATTCATTCGCATTTCTGCTTCAACTACTTTCTCGATTGGTCTCCATTTCCTTTTTTTTAATGCCTGCTTCGTACAAAATTTTCTCCAATATTCTATGTCCCAGGCTCCGCCGTAAAAAATCCCACGAGATTTTTCAAAGTTCCCTGGAACTTTGGAAATGTGGACGACAAAAAACTTAGACAAAATCGGAAGATGGAGAAAATGAACCTAAACGATTATAGAGTGACAAATATTTCGTGGCTAGCCCGGGTACACTTACGGCCTTCGAGCGGCTGTCCAGGGGCGGATATTGGCCACGCCTCGGTGCTCCGCGACGCGTTTGGCTATTCTATCGGAAACGCCTTACACTGTACACGATCAAACAAATGCGTTGGACATTCTATTGTTATATGGACGGAGTTATGGAATAACGTTATGGAGATCCATAACGCTTAATTCGTTATTCCATAACTCTGTCCATATGATACAGCAGCCACATTGTTTGCATGAGTGATGTGGCTTCAAACTTATTTGCGCGTGCGCAAGAGCAATGTTAGAAAGACTCTCAGTTAGTTGAAATATTTTTCGGGTCGATCAACTTTTTATTGTACCACGTTGCCATGGTTACGTCTCCTGGATAACGCTTTAAAAACATGATTTTCTATAAGTTTTCTGCAGTTAAAAATCATCAAACGTACATTTTTGTCATAATTTTCCATTATTTTATGGACCATCCCCTATGCACATCAGTAGCACTATATGACAACAGTTTTCATAAGAAACTCAGACACTGTTGTCTCTTGGACAACGGGACAAAATAACAAACAAGGAAAAGTTGATTGACCCTTTTGTGTGTTTGTTCCCCGATTACTAACAGATGGCTCGACAGATTTGGGATGTTAGCACGCTCTATGCCTACTGGTGGCAATGGGACCAATTGCCACCAGTAGGCGTATGATTAGAGCGTACAGAACCAGGAATTTTGAGAATGAGACAACCGGGAATTCCCGGTTTCTCGGTTCCCGGCTTTGTCAATCTATAAATAAATGACAAAGGATGTGACGCATACATCCTCACACACTGAGAAAACTGTTCACCGTAAATTAAGATGAATTCACCAAAAGTAGGGAGCATACTGACATCACCTAAAAGTACGATGATAATGATGTTGCTGATGATAACGGCGTTTAAGATGACTGTCACTTTGACGTTGGTAGGACCAGCATACAATATATGATTATGATTCCTATTATTTATGTTTCCTTTCATCATACCTCATGTTATGTCCTATTATTTTTCCTACCATTTATGGATGACTTCCTCATATATTCGGTTAGGTCCTAATACTTTTCCTACTATTTATAGGTGACTTCCTCATATTTCCAGTTATGTCCTTCCAATTTTTATAGGCTTTCCTCGTATTTCGGGTTAGGTCCTATTATTTTTCCTACTATTTCCTCATACAGGGTGTAACAAAAAGGGGGTTACAAGCCGAAAGGGGGTTGTTAGGGACATCATTGTGAACAACCTTTACTATGGGACCGACTTGATCAAAGCAACTTTATTTTTCTTATCCCAGTACATTTTGGAGCCGAGCTGGAGTGAAAAATAACGTTGCTCTCATCAAGTCGGTCCCACAGTGAAAGTTGTTCAGAATTATGTCCTTAACAACCCCCTTTCGGCTTGTAACCCCCTTTTTGTTACACCCTGTATGAGAAAATAGTAGGAAAAATAATAGGACCTAACCCGAAATACGAGGAAAGCATATAAAAATAGGAAGGACATAACTGTATACAATATAGTTATATTCCATTACTTTACGGGCTATTTTTATTGTTAAACCCTCTTTCTACTTTACGTGATCCTTTTATTTTTAAGGTCCAAATAATGGTTCATTCCTTTTAAATATTATTAAATTTAAAAAATCTGCCGCAAGATTTGACCCAAACAAACAAACTTGACACAAACACGGTAAGCTAAAAAATAAAACCGTTTAAAAATGGGGAGCCCGTGAAAAAATAGGAAGAAGGTACCTTGGTAATGCGATTGTCTATGAATAAGAAATGAACATGTAAAGTAAAGAAAACAAGAAATAACCAGATTAGTGCAATTAAAATAAGAACAGATACGGATGTATGTATGTATGTAAAAATAGAAACAGAAATTCGAATCAATGATAGGTATTTATTTATAAGATAGCGCAGGAATTTAATATGAATAATTACAGACTAGTAGATCAGTATTTTTAATCATAGTGCATTCTTTAAGTCCGGTCAGGTCAATACCAGCGTGTGAAGGGCTGTCTTTCCTTGGAGTGGACTTGGAGCGGGATCGCGACTTAGCCTTTTCTATAAGGCCCAAAAAGAAACTAAATACCGCCGTCGAGCCCTTCTGGCGGTGACCAACCAGCCAGAGATGTTGCGCTTAGCCTGGTAAGCGTCAGCTGGCAGATAAATGCCCACGCACGTCTGAGGGTACGTCGCCCGTTTTCTGTCCAATTTATAATATTTGTCTTCCCTCTGCTGACGAATTCAGTATGGTAGTCACCTGAAATACAAATAGTAATTATAGTATTACCAACTAAGTAGATTGTTAATCTTTAAACTGCTAAACAGATTTTCTTGAATCATAGCTAGAAACACTCCATCAAGTCACATTTACAGGACTTACGTTAAACACCTATTCTGTTTATGTTAGGGGTAAAGAATATTCAATGTCAAAAATAACCTTCTCAACAAATAAGTACCTAGTCTAAGTACACATACATACATAAACTCACGCCTTTTTCCCAGAAGAGGGGTAGGCAGAGCCCAAGGACCTCCACTTGCTACGATCCTGGCATACATCCCTCGCTTCCTTGACATTAATTAGTCTCTTCACATTCATTAGTCAGTAGTCTAATAAGCAATAACTTACTAAATTGTTCACAGTGGACGCTTCAGTAACAACTTCACCCACTGACGATGACGAGTCCAGTGGTAAAACCAGTGCTGTGTCACCATCCTAAAACAAACAATGTATTTCATTTGAGACGGTATTACAAAACAGAGTTATGTACTAGGTACGAAACCATGTGCCATAACCTAGACTAGGTACATCAACTTACCTTAAAACGTTCTATGTAGTGGGTGAAATTCCATTTTGTAAGCAAATCACGCGTAGCTTGATCCATGATCAATGATGATTAGTAAACCGTTGCGACACTTGTAACATGGATTCACGTGGCTTCACCACTCACCAACAAAACTCACAAAATGAGACCCGTGCGATTAACCGAACACCCGAAACACACACACTACTGCCTGATGTGACTGACCAAGACCAACTAAAAGCCAACTCAGTCAGTCATCTGATATTAGTGTGACCAGTCTTTACGATGATAATATCTTTTAAGGTGCTGTCATTGTATTTTTGTAGGAATCGTACAAAATTGGATGCTACCACAGATTACTAGGATCGTACTCGTAAATGAGTTTCTGTCATCGTATTTTAGTAAGATTCACTTAAAATAAGATGACTGTAATATTAAACTTTGATGCTTACTCTAAAAATAAGAAGATTCTGTATTCGTATTTTAGTAGGATTCACATAAAACAAAATGATTGTAATATTAAAAAATAATGCGTCATCTAAAAACATACACAATTTTATCATACTACATTAATGGGACTTCAACGTATTTTCAGAGATACTTCTTCATATATACTATGAAATCTGTAAAAATACGGTGACCCTGTCATTGTTTTTACAGTTATACTCTTATTTATAAATATCATACAAATTTATAGGATGGTGGGTCATTTTCTATTACATAACGTTATTATTTGATGAAGATAATATTATTTACTGTGACCAATTTTTACTATGACAAGTATCGTAATATTTGATTATCTCCCCAAACAATTCTATTTAACAATCAAACGAACTTACCTTGTGAAGTTTGATTACAATTATACGAGGGTTAAAACCGAAGACGATGAATTATTTACTAATGCAGCCTTTGCCATCATGTTATCTTTATCACACATTTAGAGTTGGTATCCCTGAAAACAAAACGCCTCTATCCCGTTTTCACTCCGCAATGCTGGCAACCCCACGCTTGACAATTCATATTTGTCTTTTGTGTTATTAGAGTCACACGCAATTTCATTTTTAATTAAAAAATAAAACAAGAAAACTATAAATAATGGGAAAGTCGAAGTTAACTTATGAAGAAGTCTTCAAGAAAATAAAAATATTGATATCAAAACTTAAGAAACGCTCAAGATCAAGCTCGGCATCGTCAACGGGAAGTGGCCGCCGGCAGGACGCCGGCCGGCGCCATAATGGTTATTATAACAATGAAGATTATTACACAGGTAAATTTTAACTATTGCTAAATGAGAAAACATCGAAATATAGTGGAACACGGCTAATTACGTTTAAGCTATTGCCGCGTGTTATTTCCTTATTAATACGTAGAGAAAGCGGTATTAAAACAGGTTGCATCTAGGGCTCGCGCTCGTGTCCGGGTTTCGTGTAAACGTTTCTATTACCCGTTTCTGAGTAACACGGACACGGTTTTCTGGCCCGTTCCGCACGGGTAATTAGAAAATGTGTAATTAAGATCCGTTTCCACGGGTACACGGGTACCCGTAGAAACGGATCTTATTTACCCGTGTCTCCGGATCCGTCCTTAACGAGTAGCGAAGGTACGAATCGTGGTACGAGCTAAAAATTAATAGACACAATATTTATAAGTTTCGAGCATATCTTATTCCGTGGTGTAAGTATATATGTAAAGCCGAAAGTCAATAAACAATTTATTGGGCTAAGGGTTCGGCCTTTTAAGAGCAGGTAGTTTTTGCATAGAATACGAGTAGGTAGACATTTTTATATAAGACTTCAAAGTTCAAATACTAGCACTTTTTAGGGTAAAAACGAGACCCTATTATAATTTAATTTTATACTAAGAGTACACTGTCTGTCTGTCTGTCTGTCCCTAGGCTGTATCTCCTGAACCGTGATAGCTAGACAGTTAAAATTTTAACAGACGATGTATTTCTATTGCCGCTATAGCAACAAAAACTGAAATGGTACGGAACCCTTTGTGCGCGCGTTCGACTCGCACTTGACCGGGTTTTTGTTTATTATGTTACTTGTTATGTAAAAGGTTTTAATCAATCCTAACACAATTTAAAATCAAAAAATAAATGTTAATATGTGATTAACAAGTGACATCAACAAATGTCCTTAAAATGTGAAATAATCAATAACAGTTGCCAGAGTTAGTGCGTAGCGGCTCCAAATAAATAGAGAACATTTACTTATATTATTTATTTGTTGCAATTTTTTGTGCATACGTTTTAACCTTATTGCTACGACATAAAGCTTATAATTGGTAGTCATACTTGTGATGATGGTTTGGGCACCTATTTCTTTGTTACGCGCGAACAAAAGGGCGTTTGGCGTTCACTTTTATTACCTGAACGCTATTGTTAAAGCCACTCAAGTAAACTTGAATGATTAGCAATTTTAGGATCTTTGTTAAAGAAATTAGCAATGCTATCGCAAGTTAAGTAAGGTAACATGGACTTTTGTGGTTCTCGGGTGAAATCCAGTTGTGAACGATCACTTGATAATGACGCTTACGCCATTGGCAGATGTTTGTTGTTTTTGCGAAGTAATTCATAATTATATTCTAAACTGTTATTTTTAATTGATATTTTAGTATATCTGCAAACCATATTCGTCACATAGTTATCTGATATATCATTATAAATAAAATGTTGTTTTTAATTAATAGACTTAGGATAGGCAATAGTTTTTATGTTTATAAAATCAAAACTAGAACAACAGAATAAAGTTTCTAAACTAGGTACGAGCAGATTTAGAATAAAAAACAGCAGACAATGTAGAATAGCGATGCCTACTTCGATTCATAATTATAAAAAACATATTTTGAGTAGTTGGCTAAATATGATTTTCCAACACAGTTACAAACTACATATTATTAAACATTCGTACGCCAAAAGAGTTCATCTGAACTTGAAGTCAGCATTAAATAGTAGATCATGGTGCCTTGAGTCCAACTGTTTCGGTTCGTACCCGTTCGGGCCGGTTTTAAATACACGTGTACCCGTCGGACACGGACAACCCGTGAACACGAATAAACGTTTCTGAGAAACGTTTCCGGTACCCGGCGGGTTCGTGTAATCCGGGTTCTTAGTACCGCCGGTCTTAAGAACACGGATATCCGTTTCGACGTGTAACACGGATAGCGGGAGCCCTAGTTGCATCCTGCACTGCACAACACAATTGTTGTCAATTATAAACTCCACTTTAATAGTGTCGAGGGAGGCTTTTATTTCGTAATCCACGTAAATCGTGTGATAAAATAAATAAACTCCACTTTCAAAGTGTCGAGGAAGCCTATTATTCCTACTCCACGTAAATCGTGTGAGAGGAAAACAAACTCCACATTTAATGTGTCGAGGAAGCTTATTATTCCTACTCCACGTAAATCGTGTGAGAGGAAAATAAACTCCACTTTTAAAGTGTTGAGGAAGCTTATTATTCTGTACTCCACGTAAATCGTGTGAGAGAAAAATAAACTCCACTTTTAAAGTGTCGAGGCTCCCCTTACTCCACATAAAATGTGTTGAGGACAAATAAGTACAACTACTCCACTTTAACAGTGTTGAGGCTACTCTCTATACACGTAAATCGTGTTAAATACAAAACAGGCGTTCTCATATCGTACTGAGGTTATAAGAATACACTCCACTTTACAGTGTTGAGGCTACTCTCTATACACGTAAATCGTGTTAGATACAAAATAGGCATTCTCATATTGTACTGAGGCTATAAGAATACACTCCAATTTAACAGTGTTGAAGAACCGTATGCTTATATTACCCAAGTATACCAATATTACTTAAATTTTTAGGTGATGAAGTCGTCAATGTCAACTATGAGATAGATCCGGAGCAGTATCAACTGCTGTCTGACCAAGATCAAGAACAGGTGCCTACAGGATCCCTAGCTCCCGGATCCTATGCTAGATCTGCGTCTGCTGAGACACCATCACCAGCCGCGCCAACTGCTTATAACGTAATATTGACATGATATCTTCTTATTTTAGGACAACGCACCTAATTTAGACGGAAATCACGATATTTTAAGATTACCCCAAAGTGACATTTTTCTCAGTGCAAGTATGTTAGTGTGAGAGTGGCGGATGTTTTATCATTTATTTATCGATCAACGAAGCCAAGCATCATCAGAATCTGGTGATAAGATCTTGAAGAAATCGGAAGTAACAAACATTTAAAAAAACAACTGACTAGAGAACCTTTTCTTTTTAGGTAAGTCCGTTAAAAAGGTCTTAACTGATCTCCTTGTTCTAATAATGAAAGCTTTTTTGTACGCCCCGGGCGTCCGTTGCTTTGTTTCCGTATCCGAAGCGGAAAGTTCAGTTTTAAGTTCGGCCCTATTTTAGCTTAGCGAAAAGCTCCATCGTACGATTTGCCTTTCCACAAGCTTTTTAAAGCCTCTTAGTTCACTTGGCCTAAGCAACGCCCAGGCGTACGGTCAACCAAACAACTAGGTAGCTCTCTATTTATTAGCATCATAATCATCAGCCTATATACGTCCCACTGCTACTTAGGCACAGGCCTACTCTCAATGGATGAGAGATTTCTTTATCTAGTTTTAATAATAAAAATTAAAAAAATCAAAATAACCGACTCTCAGTGAACCTATTTTGATATGAGATGCACGAGTTAATTTGAACAATTCCCAAATCGCCGTATATGTGCCTATAATATTAGAAAAGTTCCCTCGATTTCTCCAAGATCCCATCATCAGATCTTGGTTTGGTTAGACCACTCTGGAGGACCAATCCGTTTCAAATAAAAAAACAATTTTCCAAATCGGTCCAGGCCGTCTTCGAGTAATAGCGTAACAAACGTACAAAATGAAAACCGTCCTTCTTTTGTGGAAGTCGGTTAATAACGGACTCCAAAATCAAATGAAGAGATTCGATAAGAAATGTACAATTAACTATGAAAAATACTCAAACTTTTTTTAACGATGTGAAAATGCATTACGCATAACCCCCCCCAGGCATTACCAGGCCCTTTCCCAGGCCCTTAAAAGTACCCTTCGGGGAGGTTATGTGGGGCTCACCCCTCAGAAGGAGGAAGCATACCCACTCAAACCGCAGCAGTGATGTCGGAAGTGAAAGGTTCGTCACTTTTAACTAACCCATTGACATAAAGTCGAAAAGTCGAAACTTTTCATGCCGCCATCGCCTGCGAGGTCTACCGCGTTTCCGTTTGGAGTTATCGGGCAACATCAACATAACAAGAATTAAAACTAGAATTTACCCGCCGCTTCACTCGCGTTGTTCCCGTTACTGTCCCAAGGGAACTGTTTACCGGGATATAAAGTATCCTATGATTCAATCCAGGACTTGGTCTATTTGCATACCAAAGGACCATGAGCAACTTTGTATGGGAAGTGGACCCAAAACCAACAGAGCTGAGAGTTATGTCATTAAAAAGGTCTTTACATTTACTTCATTTCTTTCTATGGGCACCAAGTTCAATTCCATTGCAAAACTGAGATATTCATATTTTAGTTTCTATGAGAAACGCCTACGCCAGTACGCTAGCTAACGCGGGTACACGGAGCGGGCGCACGCGACGGGCGGGCAAAAATATGGCACTCGCGCCCGCTTCACTTAGCGCTGCTCATAATATTTTGAATTTGAATATCTCAGTTCTGCAATGGAATTGAACTTGGTGCCCATATAATGAAATGAAGTACATGTACAGAACTATTTAATGACACAACTCTCAGCTCTGTTGGTTTTGGATCCATTTTGACGCATGGTCATTTCTCAATCCATTCAGTTGTTACCCCGTTATTTAGTAACAAACATCTAAACATCGTCACAAACTTTCACATTTATTATAAATAGCATTTTCCCGCGGCTTCGCCCGCGTTGTTCCCGTTATTGTCCCAAAGGAACTCTTTACTGGGATATAATGTATCCTAGGTATGTTTCAATCCAGGACTTGATCTAGTTGCATGCCAAATTTCAGCTTGGTCCATCCAGTTGTTACCCCGTTATAAGGTAACAAACATCCAAACATCCAAACATCTTCACAAACTTTCGCATTTATAATATTAGTGGGATGGGATGTTAACGATGTTGATGATTATGAATCTTACTAATATAATAATAATATAAGTGGGATTTTCTTCTTGACTGTACAAAAGACAGAAGCGAATTATCGGCTTAGCGGTATTACAAGGGAGCTATGATGTAACTTAATTCTCGACTCCATCGTGCTGTCTGTACTCGTTATGTAAACTGGGTGCATTTCTTCAGCGACGGAAATGCCTCGGATCTGAATGTTAAACAGCCTTTCCTTACCAAACGCGCAACCAGCAACTATTCACTAAATATAAAGATCTTGTGTGTATAGAGTAGGTAGTATAAGTTCATAGCAAAGTATAAAGACAAAACCTTACTAAGGCCCATACTCACCTATGGTTCTGAATGTTGGGTGTTGAGTAAAAAAGACGAGAATTCCTTGTTAGTGTTTGAGCGAAAAATACTAAGACGCATTTTCGGAGCTGTGATGGAGGATGAGAGATGGCGTACGCGTTATAACCACGAGCTATACCAAATGTACGATGAGCCAACCGTTATAAGAGTCATAAAGATCGAACGCCTGCGATGGGCAGGTCATGTGCTGCGAATGGACGAGGCCAGAGTACCCAAACGCCTTCTAGCAGGCCGGCCGGAGGGCCGCAGGAGTAGAGGCAGGCCCAAGCTCAGATGGTTGGATGGCGTGGAACAGGACACTAGTATATTAGGGGTGAAAAGTTGAAGAAGGAAAGCCATGAATAGAACGGACTGGAAGGACTTGCTTGACCAGGCTAAGGCCCACCCGCGGCTGTAATGCTTCAGATGATGATGAAAGTATAAAGACGAACAAGTAGGTCAACTTCCGCCGTTTAGGAGCGCGCGACACGTATTCACACAGACGCGCAATATTTATTATTTGTTTATTTATTAAATACATATTAATTCTTAATTCTAAGGCAGTTCAGCAACTGTATAAACAGTTTGACGGCAGGATATCTTCTATACATATTTAGGTATTTACTTCTGTAGTCTTAATTTCATTCCTTAATTAATATCACTCTACAGCCTGTAAATCTAATACGGGCGAATATTGAAACGGTGGTCAGCATAGGACCTAAGTAGCATATTTAGATAACTATTGCTTAAAACCACAATGAAAATATTTACCATACAAAATAATTCGGACCGCAATGTAACGCAACACATTCAAGTTGACAAACACGCTAGTTGACAGTTACTTTAAAAAAGCTCGTATCAAGCAATGTCATAACAAGCATGTATGCGGTACATTGCTGCTCGGTAAATTTTCAACAATTAATTACGAGGTAACTATTAAGTGTAATTTAAAAAATCATATTAATTAATGATAACACTACTAAACGCTATATCTGGTTTAATTGTTCGCCCGTATTAGACTTACACGCTGTATTGTCTCCAATACATGTTTTTTTTAACAACTTTTTAAATTTGTTCTTGTTAGCTTCATGTCGGATATTCTCGGGCAAACTATTTAGTTTAGTAGGTATGGGAGTCTTTTATGTAGTGTTCTATCACCAAAGTAGTTGTATACTCTTGGTACTTCAAATTTGCCCGCGGACGCCGACCTTGTTCTGTACTTATGTTCTATTGTTATTGGGTTATGCTCTTGATTGCCATGGTTGTTAACTACTAAAAGGTATTTATGTTTTAAACTAACCGGGAGTATTTTACAGATTTTAAATAATTTTGTGTAATCTCCTTTGCAACTATTTTTTGTTTTGTTATTAACCAGTAATTTAAGGAATCTAATTTGTAGTGCCTCTAGTTTATGGATATATGAACTAAATGTGAGTCCGTAGCAATCAAGGGCATAATTCAATATATAGGCATAACTCAATAACGCGTCTGTGTGAGTGCGATCCCTACTGGAGCATTCTTACGCATTCTTAAAACTTTTCTTGTAGTTTTAGTTTGCGACAGAGCCCACTAGAGCTTGTGAGGTCGATAATGTGCAACGTAAAATCGGCCGGCATCTGAGCTAGAAGTGCCTACTAAGCGGTCGTAAAATAATTAAATTTGATCCGATCAAAACTAGTTTATTCATCTGAGCTCTACGCTTATTGTTTACATTATAAGTTTATTACACATGCTTCGAGTAGATTGTGCCACGATGGAGCAGATGTATTTAAGACGTAACGAAGGCTTCTTCGATACAAAAACGTAGCTGGGCGAAGCGGAGCGAACGAACCGTGCGTGCATTAAGCAATCGCAGTTCTCTAAATATCCACTCCATGTCAGTGGAAACTGTGTAATTGGCCGGGCCTTCCCTCCGCATCAGCGGAAAGTAGGGATGTAACGATTCCGATACCGATATCTCTCTTTTAATCTTGCTATCTCTCTCTTACTTCGTATGCTAAACTAAGATGCACATAGTTGCCGGGCCACAAATTGCAGAAAAATATTGCTCGTTTAGAAGCACCTTATCGGCATCGCCGATTATATACAACCGATATTCGAAACACGCGCGAAAAACTTTACTTTCTGAACTAAAATCTGATAAACGTAATATTAATTACCGACTGAATTTATGTATATTTGTCTATTACTTTGTGTAACGATAAGTAGTGTCTAAATTATATATTCGATTCATAGCAAATATTTTCTTTCCAATTTAAGTTGACAATTTATTTATTTTTATTTACACTTAGGTTTAGTCTCAGTTAAATAGCCAAGTTTTATGTATAATAAAGACATACAAATTACCGGAGGTGAGAACTTTAGCCCTCGATATTGGTATCGGTATCGCCGATTATTTACTACAATAATCGGTATCGGTATGGTATCGGAGTCGTTTTCAAAAAAAGGTGTCCATAGTTAGGGCTTTATTAAACCAAGTGTTAACTATTTCCTTTGTGTAACGAAAGTTAACTATATAAATTGTATGGTAACTGTCGTTACACAAAGGAACAAGATTAACTTTTTGTTTAATTAAGGTCTAATTACCGACATCTTTTTTTGAAAACGGCTCCGGTAAAATGTCATTACATCCCTAGCGGAAAAACACCCTTATACGTCTCCGTAGGCGTAGACCGACTGTATATTCCTTAGTTCCTTACACTGCGCTGCGGTATTAGTTCCACGAAGCTGTACGATTTCCCCATAAACTTGCCTGTTTACGCGGAGTTGAGTTCATGCCGAATCCAGGCAAACTTAAACTACGGAGACCTTAGGTATTCAATATGTTTAGACTAAGTTAGTAGTTTTAAAGTTGGAAATTTACGCTTAATTCTTGGCTGGTATAAGTTGACCTTTCCTGGGAAAGGGCCAAACTAAGATGCGAATACCCTCTGGCGATATAATTCAAACAATAATAATGGAAATTAGTGGTTTTGCTCCAGGTATGATTAAACTTTTTAAACAATATTATTATTACAATAACGGAACTGCTAGGCGCTTTGTCGCGTGATAAATAAATGCTAAAGCATCTGTCACGTTCTGACAAATAGTGAGTGAGAGTGACGGATGCTTTATCAATTTATCGCACGACAAAGTGTAGTGTGTGTGTATCAGGCTACCACCAAGGACCATTAAAACAAGAGGACTGTCTTTCTCCATACAAAAAGCTGTTCCCCGATATTTACAACGCCATCTATGTATAAGCTTGTCAACTTTGCAAGCGTATTTAAATGTTAGAATTTATTTATTATTAACTGTCTACGAACTAATTGTTACTATACTATATTTCTTTGTTCAATTATAACATCGTTAAATGTTTAGTTTTGTAGCGCCATCTGGTTTTTGCCTGGATATCGCCTTGCGGTCGGGGTACGATCCAAAGTATGGAGAATGACAGTCCTCTTGTTTAAATGGTCTTTGCTACCACACAGAAAATATAGCCAACCTCCTCCCCAAACCAATACAACCGCTCCAGAACCAATGGTGCTAAACTGATCCTTTGGTAAATAAAAGAAACAATTAGGTCTCCCTCAAAGTGTTTACGCCAAACTAGGTACCTATAACAGACGGTGTCTGAGCGGCTTTACGGTCTAGGTTCCTACGCAGAATCAATTATTTATTTATTTACTTAGTCCCAATTAGTGACCAAAGATAGTTCTAATTAATATTTATGCGTCATTGTAATTCGATCCTTATTTTATATTACATACGGTTGATATTCCGTTGATATAGGAGGTACATTTAAAATATTTTCGTTCAAGATATTGTTATAGAAATATAGAGTAAGCTGTTGTTGAGCTCACGAATGGTTGCGTATGGTAAATTATTACATCATTTTCGTATTATAACAACGTTTACTGTATCACAATAACCGATAAACATAATTGTTACAATGTATAACTAAAAGAGTAATAACATTGTCTGTCATACATTTATTTTGTTATACAACCGAGTTACTTGCGAATTCTTGATGTGAAATATTTAAACGCATCTAAGCTAAACGACAGAGTGATTGATTCTGTCCCAGTAGTGGCCATCTTAAAAGTTTCTATAGTAATAGAGGTGACAGCAAGGTGTCAACTTTTGGGCATCAGCATGTCAAACACTAAGATGTTAACTTATTTTATGCCACACCTGGCCATAAAGTGACTTTTTCCGCACGCTACGCGTACGGTAAAAGCCGCTTTCTGGCCAAGTGTAGACATAAAATTATGTACCTACACAACACGGGAGGTAATAAAGAATGCCCTCGATCGCATATTTACGTCCCTCACTTGCAGCTCGGGCCGCAAACATCTGCGATCTCGGCCTTTCTTTATTTTACCACCCTAGTTGTGTAATATACTATTATGCCACACCTGGCCATAAAGTGGCTTTTGCAGCACGCTACGCGTACGGAACAAGCCGCTTTCTGATCAAATGTAGACATAAAATGCTGTACACAACACGGGAGGTAATAAAGAAAGCCGCTATGCGAATGGCTATGGAATGGGCTGTGTATTACCACCCTAGTTGTGTTAATATACTATTCTTTTGATTTGGCTGAATGCCAAACCAACCGGTGCCATGGTTTTGTTTCATCGACATTTTTTCGCAAATCTATTAAAAAACGTCGTTTGATATACGTGCAAAGGTATAATTTCCACTCGACACGAGTCTTGTTCCTCGCCTGGCGGCACGGGCCCAAGGCTTGAAACCGGTATATTGCATAAACCCCGAAATAGCCCAATATTTTGAATTATTTTATGCTTTTTATGTAGGGATTGTCCGATTAAAAATTGAAATAATAAACCAAATAAGGGCCGATACAGACGGACTGCAACCCAACTGCAACTCCCTACGATTTGTATGGGAACTGCATCACAACTGCGCAGTCGGCGTGCAGTCGTGATGCAGTTCCCATACAAATGGTAGGGAGTTGCAGTTGGGTTGCAGTCCGTCTGTATCGGCCCTAACGAAAAGAACGGATAAAATACCGGTATGTTTGTATCGATAAAATACCGGTATTCGAGCCCTGCTCGGGCCAACTCACACCTTGGAACTCGTGAGAAATGACATAGATACTTTCCGCGCTTATATCAATCACTACCATTTTGATATAAATATTTGTGTAGAAGTCTCTTAAAGATTGTAATTAGTTGCGAAATTAACGCCTTTGTGTTATTAAATAACAAAATAAAACGTGGAACTCGCTAAAATCTTTATCTTATTTATGAAATTGTTGTCGGGGTCAACACCTTCTTGATTGGTGTACGGCGACACGCATTTGCACGATTACGAGAACAAAAACGGATTGTCGGACGACGACACGATCACACGACACACGCAAATATAACACTAACCCAGTTCCCGTGAAGGGTGGTAAACAAACTAATAAACTGGATTAAACTCGTAAAATGCACGCATCAAAATAAAGTTTCAACTTTTGGGACAATGTATGTACTTGTGGCAAGGTATAGTTATAGGTCGATTCATAAGAGCTGTTGTGGATTTAATATGAAATAAGCACTCGTTGAATCGTTGCATATAATATCTATACCAGCTCTAATGAATCTACCTATACCGGGTGGAACTGTACCATGGACTTTCCCGAAAATATAGTGTCATATATCTGATGTAGAATCGACCCGTAATAGTTAAATGCTTGTAATAATAAGGAAAAACAAAATATCGAAATAGGACATTACACAACTAGGGTGGTAAAACAAAGAAAGGCCGAGAATGTGATGTTGGCGGCCCGAACTGTAAGCGAGGGACGTATATATCTAAGATTTGACCAGGCATATCTTAGGCCTGGCCAAATCTTAGACATATCATGATATAGCGACATTTCATGATATGCCTAGGAATATCACGATTTGGCGAATTATACGATCGGGCGACGACATACATACAATATTTGCAGAACCAACCGTACATACTCAACCAAAACGCTAATTCAGGACGCTCGTTGGTTCGATGCATCCGAAAATTCGTGACTTTACATCGTGGGCAAAGTTTTACTGTATAAAATCGTCTGTTGAATATTAAGAAATACGAAGTCTACTAAATGATGGAACGCAAAAATGTTTTAAGTCTTATTTATTCATAATCTTACTTTCAGACCTTCATCACATCTTCATGATAATATGTCTTTGATAACTTATGGTATTTACTTCGATATCGAATCAAATACAATTTGAAATGATCAAAGATATAATTTATATCAGACTGAAAGTTTTCTAAATAGTTTTCTTGGACATTCATCATTATTGGTAGGTAGTAGGTACAAACGAAGACACAGTTAAGTGACCATCAGTAGACCTTAATACATTGTAATAAGGGTGTCAAGTGGTCAGTTAGCAGTGTCTTCGATTGTACTAAATTGAACGAATAAAATAAATTATGTAGGTGTGTTATGTTGTAATGATGTGGAACCCGCGGTACACGATTTCAAATAAAAACACGACGGGTTCTTACGACTAAATAAATAAAAACGGTTTCTAGAGTGGGACTAGGTACGATAACTTTGCAGAGCGGAACATGGCAAATTTCTATGAAAATGTGACTTTTAAATGGAGGTGTTGCCGTTGCTGCAAATTTGTCGTAGTCGCACTCTAAGTAGGTACCTTCATTTGCCATTTGTTAACAAAAGGAACTTTTATGTTGTCAATTTATGCAATTATGCTCCAAAAAATAAAAAAATACTTCCTTCTGCACACATAGGTATAATTTAATTTTTTTTTCGACGTCATGTTTTTTTTTCGTGGAAATAATTGCACAAGTCGACTGTTCTGTTTATTTACCAATGCCAACATTAGACCCTTCTAGCACTGGCGTTATCTGCAGCTTCGCAGTTTTAACCTAGATTTAACTGAAACTGAAAAATCCCTCTGAGAATTTTTTACAAAATCTTATTACAAATTTCCCTGCACATTGAAGCAAAGCACAAGGTAATAAATAACTATGCAAGCATGAAAAACTATGCAATATCAGGGTTGCCATTAAAAAGCTCGATCGAGATGCACTCCGCAGTCGCCTCACAACTATACACACCATATTGAACCTTACCCCATCGAGTTAAGTGCTAAAATGTGTGCGTTTAGATGTGAGTATGTAATAAATCAAAGTTAGCGCGAGGTAAATCGTTCTCGTAATAAAGCACGATATGATGTGTTGCCAGTGAAATTGCTTTCCGTAAGTCTACGAACTTTGTGTACGGCACGACGCGTTAGGCTGCTTTTTTAAAAAAAGGAGATTCTGAGTTCATATTAGACTGCAAAAAACGGGGAGGTACTCAGTTCGTCGGAATATTTTAAACTCGATTTCAAAAAAAGGAGATTTCGATTAGGTAGGCGGTTGTTTATAATTTGGGCTCCCCGAGTGAGGTTAAGATTATTTTTTAATAGTTATGCCTCCCAGGTGGTATCATGTCACCAGGTTACGATCTGACGATCTTGGAGAAGTCGATGGAACTTACTGCCGTTACAAGCAAAAAGAACAAATTTCGGTCCAACCGTCTTCGATTAATCGGCGAACATTCATAAAAAACTTACTTAGGTATTTTAATTGGTTAAAACACACTCACGGACAATGAGTTCGGGTCATTTTCTATATAAAACTTCATGGAAAGTGACCCGAATTCATTATCCGTGAGTGTACGTGTGTAAGTCTAATACGGGCGAATCTCTTAACGGTGGTTAGTATAGGACAAAGTGAAGGTAATTAGATAACATTTACTTAAAGTTGCAACAATAATTTTGTCCATACAAAATAATTCAGCCCGCAATGTAATGCAAACACACTCACGTTAAACGCTCGTTGACAGTTACGTTGACATTTCGGTACCGCCGTACCGCAACCATGTTTACAGTACATTGCTGCTGAGAAATTAAAAAAAAAATAATTATGAGGTCGTAATGAACTGCAACTTAAAAAAACCTTTTACTTCATGATTACACTAATGAATACTATGTCAGATTTAATTTATCGCCTGTATTAGACTTACACGCTGTATTATAACTCCACCATTTCTACGTTTTATCGATGCGAACGTTTATTTTTGAACTACAGACGTAATTTAATATGTATCCCTTCAGTTCAGTAGGTCGCAGTATTCTTCTCTTGCCCTGGATAACGTATGAATGCTGGCTCTGTAATGCCGTTAAAAATGTATTTATTAGGTCAACTGGGGCGACAGATGTAGTTCGGGTATGAGTTTCAAACAAGATGTATTTTAGGTTAGTTGTCCTAGAAAATTTTAATTGTTGTTAATCTAAATCAGCGGTCGGCAACCTGCGGCCCGTAAACCGCTCACTTGGGGCCCGCGAGCCTCCCTGGCTATTTTGTATGTAAAGGTCGCTATATTCCGAGTAGTATAAAATCATAAATTATTAACAAAGTGCGGCCTGCATCAATTTCGTTAGCTACTATGTGGCCCTTGGCTGCTAAAAGGTTACTGACCGCTGCTCTAAATTATGATAAAAGTACGTCAGAAGTAGACAGTTACATAATTTCTGCCAACAGATTGAAACGAGTACATATTAGGTATATGTTGGTGTTATGTGGTAAGCTGAACTTCGTTTGTAAGTATTTATTTGGGATACACAGGTTAAATACATAATAGGTGATATTTAAATAAAGGTAGGTACTCTGTGATCTACCGTGAAGGTATACAAATATTTTGCCTTAAAAAACTAACTTAAAATTACTTCCATAATAGATTAACAGAGAAACAAATTAACATTGAGACAAACTGACACAGAAATAAGTATATACTTACACGCATAGAAATATTAAGCTAAACTTGGCATTAGGTACATAAAACTTTTGTCTAGAAAGAGCTCATCCATCGTGTAATAAGCTCTGTCTATGAGTATCATTTTTTAGTACATTACACAACTAGGGTGGTAATACAAAGAAAGGCCGAGATCGCAGAAGTTTGCGGCCCAAGCTGCAAGCGAGGGACGTAAATATGCGATCGAAGGCTTTCTTTATTACTGCCCGTGTTGTGTACATCAAATTATGTCTACACCTGGCCAGAAAGCGGCTTTTTCCGTACGCGCAGCGTGCGGAAAACGTCACTTTATGGCCAGGTGTGGCATAAAATCTATTTTTTAACATGTGTAGCTCCTTAAGACTTTGAAGTCGGTTCTTCTTTTTATTTTTTTATTAATTAGTGGTTAGTTCCCTGTAAATCAACATCATAATCATCATTTGAAACAGGCAACGTCAACTGCTGAACATAAGTGTCCCCAAAGCTTTCTACAACGATACCACGAACGCCTAAGGAGGCCTCGTCATCCTTTCCTTTAAATCTGTAACATGAAATAAATTTTGCCTATTTATTATTTTCGCTAAAAGTTCATAATGTCCTACAGTTTCAAGGACACAAGTGCCAATCGCTAAGTCAGACGTGAGTCAGACAGACGATCATTGAAACTAAATAAAGCACACCAAAACCAACATGGTGGATAGATTCTGACACGTGATCCGCCTAGAAGTAGCTCTCTGAAACAGTCTAGACAAAAGTACTTCGTTTAATATGGATAACCACACTTCTTTAGGTCAAAGCGTTATTCCACGCCCATCCTGCGCCTGGAATATTCCAGAAAGATTCATTCGATACACGTCCCTATAAGCGAGTTAAAAGAAGCTTATCTAAGAAATATGCAGAAATGTCTAGAGTTTTCTGAAACAAATGAAACCGATTAGTAGCGCCACTGTGAAAGTATTACTTGTAAACTAGAGGCATCGAAATAATGTATGTAACGATAACATCTAACAAAACTGACGTTGAAATTTCCCCACAACGCCCACTTTTTAAAATCAATACGTCTTATGTATCAAGTGGTATTGATAACCAACTTAATGTTTACTATGTGTGAGTCTAAAACCATTTTTGACAAATATTAGTATTAAGTTTGAGAAGAATTAATTTTTGGATAGGTTGCATATCGTTCGAAAGACACAAAAACTGTATAATCAATACTCGTATTCACATTCAAGAATATCTAATTCAAATCACTTTATTTGTGAAACATAGGTGTTAAGACTTAGGTGTACGTATATATGTATATGTGAGTATCACTATGTTTTGCCGGATGGCATACAAATAGCTACAGTTATGTGCAGCATGAAAACTAATTTCAATGTTTACAACTAAATCAACGTCGGTTATTCGTATTCGCATTCGCGAATATTCCAAAACCGAGCCCAGCCGAGCCCCCCCCCCCCCCCTCGTCACACTTTTCCTAACATATTTGACCTTGTTAGTATAGGCTGCCCCATTTGGCTAGACCCCCCCCCCCCATGGGTGTGACATACTATATGGATGACCCCTTAAGGACAGTGGCAAGTGACGTAATATTCCTGTGTGGTGGTGTACAAACAGTTTTACTATTCTGCCGCCATAACGCAAAAGGGTAAATCTAATTTTTTTTTAGACACTGAGTTCTGTACATATTCGGAATGAGTAAATTTTATTGATTCCGAATATGTATACAACTCAGTGTCAAAAAAATATAAATAATAATCCGCCATAACGCAAAAGGGCACATCTAACGTGCCCTTTTGCGTTATGGCGGCAGTGTTTGTATAGCACAAATAGATAATTTTAGAGGTGATTTGGCAAGCATCCTTTTCATAAAAAATAGGGTCCTAATGTAGGTGGTATGTTGAAACCTTCAAGTAAATTAAAACATTCTTCATGATGTATGACACGATATGCCTAAAACATATAAACGCACTCCGCCGGACAGAAAATACGGTGAAATTCATATTTAAAAATGACCGGCACATAAAATATGAAAATGTCCATATCACGGACATGCGCAGATAACCCTGGGCCCGCAATTATTTACTGACGAGATAGCTGGCCCTCGATTATGACCAGTATGGTAATTCACAACTTTCTTGTAAATCCCGTCCCCGATATTCTGCCGTCCTAGCGTTATCGGCAGTAACTGCGGTAGGAGTCTAAGAAATGTTATTCTTATTGAAATGAAATAAGGTAGCGTAAAACGGGACTATTTAAGACCTGCGAGGCTATTTGGAAAAGTAATAAAAATCTTATTAATAGACCTCTAACAACAACCTCTAACAACAATTACACTTAGGCTCTGATAGAGAAAATAAATGGACTTTCGACTTATAAGTATTTTTTTAGTGCCAAATAGCCTCGCGGATCTTAATTAGCCCCAGTTTGCAGTATTAGGTAAAAACATGATATTTGTATCGCCGTGACTGTCGTTCCGATTCCAAGAATATCACTGTGATCTGTCACGAGAGTTGAGGCCACGCACACAACAACACTGTCATGTATAACAGCGGGTTTTGAAATTACTGTCATTTTTGCGTACCGATAGCAGGTTGAACAGTGATTTGCAAGATAGACCAAAAAGTTTGTTTAAACTGTAGCCTTGTGTTTATTTACTCACTCATTCATTTCATTCATTCACTTTTTTTGCAATGAGTACTTCATGTAGCTGTGTGTATAATCATTCACCTCAACTCTCGTGAAACTACCTATATCTATGATTCGGTTATCTAAGTGACGTAATTGACGCTGATGCGTTGCCGAATAAGCGCGACTGACGCCGACGCATCGCTGCCAACGGAAGGAAGATCGCGCACGGTTTTTGAACGTTTTCGTGACGTGAGTGATTGAGATAGTTACCAGGATGAAGTAACAACCTATGTGGTTTTGGTACATCGTTCCGATCATTAAAGAATGCGTAAGAATGCTCCAGTATGAATCGCACTCACACACACAAGCTATCGTGCCGTGCGTCTGTGTGAATACGTGTCGCGCGCTCCTAAACGGCCGAAGTTGGACTACTTGTTTGTCTTTATACCTACTTTGCTCCTGGCGTTGCAAGCTTCCATTTAGGCTACGGTGATTGCTTACCATCAGGCAGGCTTGTTTCAAATCCTAATAGTATAAACAAAGTGCCAGCAGATGACTGGTTTACGTATCAAATTATACTAGCGCCGACATTATCGACCAAACTGTGAATTACCTTAGAGGATGTAACGGCTACGGGGTTGCCAGACCTAATAATACTTACACATAACAGCCGTATTACGAATGCAATAGAGTTCAAATTAGAATAAATATTGAGCTCTATGAAATTATTTATTTATTTAAACTTGATTGCACAATACAAGAGAGTACAAATGGCGGGCTTAATGCCATGAGGCATTCTCTACCAGTCAACCATTCGGCTAAACAGATATATTATAGGTGCGGTATTTGGATTTCCAACGAATTTGTACAAAATAATATACTATGTATAGTATGTATAGGCATATACATACGTATAAATATATATATATATACATATAAAATAAATATATATGGTTATGGACCTACTTCTAAATTACAATGAAGAGTCTTAATCTTGAAGATTTTCAAATAGATATTTGCGCAGCATACAAGGAAAGTTTGCTCTGAGCTTCTCGTATACAGAGGGGGAGGTCATTCCAGGAGCCGAATCGCCTGTACATAGTCATATAAATTAGTGGAAAGTAAACCTTTGCAAGACAAACATTTTAGAGTCTGGGTTGATTTGTATGTTCATGGTGCAATAGTTAGGTCATTATTTTCGTTGCATTGAAGGTGGTAGAAAATGTGACGCAGAAGTCATTTTTTTATGGGTGGTCAGCAGGCTTATGATTCTACGCTTTGTCGGGCGATAAATAAATGACAAAGCATGCGTCACTCTCACACTTGTACAGTCAAGGGCAAAGATAAACATCCACACAAAGTTCCTTTTTTTTTTTTTTTTTTTTTTTTTTTTTTTTTAAACCTGACAAACTCACAACCCACTTCCGAGCATTGTGATTGTCGGGCCGGGTGGTTGGCCGTTGCGGTCACTGGGCTCGAACCAGGTCGCTGGCCAGACCACCCAAGGGCGTCCGACCGTGTGCCTTACACACGGCCGACACGCACATCGGACTGGGTATGTGCCGGGGGGTGCCTGGGGTCGAACCAGGTCACCGGTCCCGGCTTACCACGATAAGAGTCGGGCTAGGTGGGGGCCTGCTCGCCTGGGGTCGAACCAGGACGATGGCCAGGGCCACCTTTGAACACAAAGTTCCAAAATATGTATACATAAACCTTACTGCCATACTAATAAGAGCTGTATACATATTTTTGAAACTTTGTGGTGTATACATATTGGTGCCCTTGACTGTACTTGTCAGAACGTGATGGATGCTTTATCATAACGTGACAAAGCTTAGCATCATACGCTTACATAATTTTTTACTTAAATCAGCGCCTGAGCCAGAATCTGGCTGAGGATGGTGCCCTCTGCCACGTACAGTTACATTTGTCTTTGATGGAATGGGTTGGGATCATAACGACTACATTGTCAAAACGACCAAATCATCATAAGGTCCAGATCTCTAAAGGACCATCTCTTTAGAACGCCCATAACTCCGAATGACTAGGTAGCAAAACGACTACTTCTTGAGAAGACCACATCGTTAATTGTCCACATATCACAAAGACCAGGGAGCAAAACGACTAGTTGGTGAAAAGACTATTTCGTTAATAGACAACATCTCAATAAGACGAGGTAGCAAAACGACTTACTGAATTTATGTCAGTGCTAGTACAGTTTAATGCATTTTTTTTTTCGAAATAAAAACACAGAAAAACAGTAAAATTAAATAGCCTTTATCTATTTACTATCTATAAACTTACAGGTAAATTAAATTATACCTATATATTCTTAATTTAACGTAAATGGGTAACCGTTATGACCCAAATAATAACTAATATGCAAACAAAAATTTAACATAACACAAAGTTTTACGTTGGTTTATCATTTAGAACTTTCGAATCATATTTTATAGAGGAAATCTGTTAGGTAAAAGTATAGTATAAAATTTATAAAACTATTAAAAATAAATAAATAGTTAGGTACATTAAAATATGTAATGTAATAGGCATGAGGTTTATTTCAACAATGTCCAAAATGACCACAATTAAATGAAATGAGAAAATCTAAATACATAAAATGGGCATGATTATACCAACATTTTGCTAACTAGTCGTTTTGCTACCTCGTCTTATTGAAATTTTGTCTATTAACGAAATAGTCTTTTCAAGAACTAGTCGTTTTGCTCCCTGGTCTTTGTGATATGTGGACTATTAACGATGTGGTCTTCTCAAGAAGTAGTCGTTTTGCTACCTAGTCATTCGGAGATTTGGGCTTTCTTAAGAGATGGTCCTTTAGAGATCTAGACCTTATGAAGATTTGGTCGTTTTGACGATGTAGTCGTTATGATCCCAACCCGTTCGTTTTTTGTAAGATTGTCCCCTAATATTTATTTATTTATTTAATTATGATTAAGACTGGCGGAGTCACGGGGATTGACAGACGGACGAGGTGTACCGCTCACATGCTACGCACATCGCGAGAACGCAAAGGTCCGTGTTAATGTCTCGTTCTTTTTGTATGCCAGAGAAAGAGACGCCAACACGAATCTTCGCGTTATCGCGGTGTGTGTGGCCATAGTAACAAGAGTCATTAGTTAAATACGTCTAGTTAACTGACATCGCAATTGCAAACTCAAACAACTGATCGGTACGGAGGTGCGGTGGCAAAAGAAGAACAGAGAGGAAAATGGAGTCGTCTGGTCTGGGTATATTTTATGATTGAATAAATAACGACTAAATGGTTGATTTCTCTAAAACATACACTTTTTACTTAAAATAGTGCCAACGTTTTTAGCATGATAATGTTGAATTATTTTTCATATTATTTCTCAATTTGATAGATAGAATAGATTTTTAGTGTACAAATGACGGCTTGGCTAAAGTATTCCTCGTTGCTTACATTTCAATCGGCGCCCATGTTGTAAAGTGAATTATTTAGTTATTAGGAAGTACATATATCGATTAATTGTGAGAATAGTGAAAGGTATGAAATATCATATGTAACATAACATTTCCGACATAGAATTCGATTTTATAAGTGTCACATAAAATGTGAATTTATTCATTCAATCATTAAAAGTTTGTAGTTAATAACGACTCCATTTTCGTATTTGTTCTACTTTTACCATCGCACGTCCGTACGCTACTGCTACTGATCAAGCAAACAATACTCGTATAAACTCTACCGAAATGACGAAAGTTTCGACAATGCAATTGATACTGCATTGATATTGGCCAATATGAAGAAGTTTGAAATCGTTGGAATTTGTTTGGAACAAATACGTACAAACAGCAACACACTTAACTGCCCATTAAAGACAGAGCAGAGAGAAAATGATAACGATTGAAAGAGATATATATATTTGTATTATGTCAACTTCAAATCAAATAACGTTTGGTATGTGTAATGTGCCTTTGAGCTTTGTCATTGTAGTTGTTTGGGCAAAGTTTTTTTTCCATACTGTAAATAAAGGTTTTATTTCAACAAGAGAGGTGAATTTGTCAAAATTATGATTTAGCTTTCAGACGAACGTTGGGATGAAATAAACTAATTATATTGCTAATGCTTTTATTGGTGCTTCATATTTTTGATATGATGCACCAATATAATGTAATTTATATTTATTATTCATTCATTATTTTCCATGAATTCAATAATATGGCATTAATGTCAATAATGACGTTGGATCAGCCATAAAAGAAAAATTATTGTTTCAAAACTCTTTTGAATAATAGCCAATTTATACTCATAAACACACGCACACATGCATAACACGACGCCTTCAAGTGTGATTCTCTTTCTTGCAGTATTTCCCATTTTTGAAGTGTATAGTTAACTGTGTTGCTGTTTGTATCTATCTAGAAACAAGTATTCCCGCCAAACAATGCTGATATGGCGTGGATCCTAAAGAATCCTCCGGCCGAGCCCGTGTACTTAACACGTTCACTGTCCCCATACATAATAAACTCAAACTCAAACTCATTTATTTCTGTAAGTAGGCCACAAGGGCTCTTTTACATGTCTGATTCTTTTCTTTTCTTTTGGCGCTTCGGTAGATGACCTTCTGGTGAGAAGAAGCGCCTGAAGAAACTCACCAGTTTCTCTTTTAAAAACAACATTACAACAATTGTGACATTATTGCATAAAATGACATTTATAAAATGCAACAAGCATATAACTGGGCACAGTTTTTTTTTTACCTTTTACCGAGAGACGTATATATAATTATCGGACGATGTCACATGTCCCAACTGTGCAATCAGTATGGGGAAGTGACCCCATCCATAGCAGAAATACGGACTCCTGAAAAAAACCTTCATGACCCGACACTGGGGGCACCAGGACAGGGAATCTGTTAATGGGTCTAATTTTCGAAACTCACCTCTGGGAGAATCAACGATAAATAACATCATTTTATGAAATAAAACGCGATGCTTGTTTTATGATAACACGATTAAATCCCTGAATTCCGCTAAGGAAATGACTCAGCGCGTGATTATTTTAACATCTCCCGGGAGTTGATCATCTCCCTGAGGGATATGATCAAATCCCTTAGGGCCGATACAGACGGACTGCAACCCAACTGCAACTCACCCAACTGCAACTCCCTACGATTGAGTTGCAGTTGGATTGCAGTCCGTCTGTATCGGCCCTTATTTTATCATATCCCTGCGACAAATATAAAAATTGCGAAAACAAACAATCCTGCATCAACTAAAAGTCCCTGTTTATCTAATGGTGGACTGGTAGAGAATGCCTTACCTTATTGTACTTTTTATTATTGTGCAATAAACTTTAATCTCAACAAATAAAAGAGGTACATTTTGACAGGCGTTTCCGGTTTCACTTGCATTACATTGACCTCCTTGAACTGGTCTTCTTTGAATTCAGGTATCTTATATTCACGCCTATGACGTTATTTCCGTATACCAACGCATCTGCACACAATCCGACCGTTACACCCATCCCAATATTTGGTATTCACCGCGCACCACGGAGCTACGACGAGCATGAAGAATGGAGTGGTTATTTATCGTCTTATTTATTTCACTGCGGCGTCGCCTCCATGAATATATTATGAGTGCCTTCGTAGCTTCGTTGCGGTTTGCAGATGTTGGCTATGAAATATAGATTTGATTTTTTGAGGAACAAAATACGTCTTTAGAAAATCTTAATTGATAAATTATTAAAAGCAGACTCTTAGCTTTAAACGAGCTTCCCTTAGTAGATGCTAAGATATTATTCGGAAATCTTATTATTTGAAGGCCTTTACTGCTGATTTAATTTATTAAGATAGCAAGAAGGATTAATTTGATCGCGCTCAAAGTAAATGTCAAAGGTTTTTGCTGTAAATAGCCGTTATTAATATTAAACATCAACAATCGTCGTCACTCTTAAACTTGCATACTTGTCAGAACGTGACGGGTGCTTTATCATTTATTTATCGCGTGACAAATCCTAGCATCATAAGCCTGGGTATTGGTCTCCTTGTATGCCAAATTTCATGGCAACCTATCCAATTGTTACCGTGTTACAAACATTCAAACCTGGAAACATCTTCAAAAGCATGCACATTCATCATTTTAGTTGGATTTTTATGAAAAAGGTAGTAAATTCAAGTGGACAACATTTTAGGGTGGAAACTAAACATCTCTAGTGAATGACCGATCGGTCATTCTCATTTTTGTGCACATAGTCATTACCTACCGCGGATTACTACCGTGATTTTAATGCTCTTTCTAATTTGTTCTACCTAACTGTTATATTTTCATGAATTATTTTTATCATATGGATGAGTGAATTCACGGTGGCATTTATTTCTTTTTGGTACGTAAAGAGTAATTAATATTCCCATAATCTTAGAATTTGCGTTTGGTACTGAAGAACGACCGATCATTTAACTAGGCAATCGCTGTGAATGTGAAACTAGGTCATACCGTGGTACTGAAAGGAATATTGTCTTGGGAACTAATTATCATTTATCAGCGTTTAAACTAGGAGTTCATCGTAGTATTCACACATTGGGAATTTCGAAAGGAAAGAAAGAGGGGCTCGAAGCCCAGTAATTATAAAAACACTCAAATCATCTCCAGGATTCCCAAAACATGTATTTTGCTTCCCTGAAAGCGGAAATAGAAGCCCCACGAAGCGGGTTATTTCATAATAAAGTGTTGATCATTGTTTTGGTAACAAATTAACTATGACTATAGAGTGACGTTTTATTAAGGTTATTAAATGACTTTTGAGTTTCATTGAACTATTTGGTCATAAAGATATCATAATTATTTGATGATAATTTTAAAGTAATTAGAATTTTGCATATCATTCAGTAACTTTGGCGGTTATAAATCTTTTTCGGCATTAGTTTCTTGCCTTAATTTATGATCCGCAAAATATAAGTCAAATAAAACATTGATATCAACAGATAGAAAATATACTTACAGTATTCTTTAAGTAACTGCATTACAAAAATACACGTTTTTATTTAGTAGCCAATGGCTCAGTCAAACACAAGAAATAAAAAACTGATATAAAAATAAATGGTACATACTATTTACTCAATATTTTATATGCTCATTACGAAAACTAATCAATGTATAGGCGTTTTTAACCCTCGTCTCATAAATGATAATGTATGAAATACAAGTATTTATTTAGCAATGTTTCAGTCAGAGTTAATATAAACAATATCTTTATTCAGTACTTTTTATATATACAGCTCATTACAAAAACTAAACAATTGGCGTTTTTTTAACCCCCATAAATGATAATGTTCCACGCAGTACCGCTTCCAACCGTTATCTCTATACAGCAGTTACTGCGGATTAGCATACTTATTTGCATACAGCCGGCCAATTGTGGAGCAAATCGTTTTAGAAATACCCGCTTTTTTAACCGCATCACAATTTAATTTTTGGATGAAGGTTAGTATATAAACTCCTGTACCCGTATGATGGTACGCTTTGTCGCGCGATAAATAAATGATAAAGCACCTGTCACGTTCTGACAAGTAAGGAGTGACGGATGCTTTATCATTTATTTATCGCTCGACAAAGTTTAGCGCCATAAGTAGGGCATACCGGTATTACTTGTATGGGCCAATACCGAAAAACCGGCATTAACCATACAAATAAAACCAGTATTGCATGCCCCGGTAATTAGCCAGCTGATGTGACTGCTTGAGTAAAAGTGATCATGTCCAGTCCTATACTATCCTACCAATAATATGTATGTGAAAGGTTGCAAAGATGTTTGGATGTTAGTTACTAAATCAAAAAATAAAATGAATGAATAATGGTTTACTTCCTGTTGAAGCAGCTGGCGCAAAAGAAAACTGCGAAGATACATCTAGCTACGTAGTCTATATTTTAATCATATCATGGAAACTTAACTGGCGCGGTCGGTGGGATTTCGTGCTAAAAGCTATATCCAGTTGCGCTATTCAGTCTGCGAAAGGTAAACTCACGATTCAACAGAGTACCTATGCATATTTATTAAGGTCTATGTTTACCGAGCATTGTTTTGTTTTGATTTTAATGGCGTTAGATTAAACTAATAGCTATAATAAAAGCAGGGCCCTATTTTAATTGGACACTCTGTGCACACTTGCACAGTTTAACCCTACGGCCACATTATCGGGGATTCGTCGCAAATTCGTGTTGGCATCTCTTTCCTTGACGTACAAAAAGAGAGAAGACAACACGAATATTCGTTGTATCCCGATAATGGACCATAGGGTAAGGAACATACAGTTGGCCGATGGAAACGTTTAGACAGACCGATCGTGCGGGGGGTGAGACACAGACAAGCGAGCTCGAATTGCATGCATCGCCGTACTTAGCAACACACATGCGTAACAAGTTAACAACACACAACGTCAACGATTTTTAAACTGCGCTCTGAGCAACTGTCCGCTGGCGTATGATGCAAGGCTTTGTCACGCGATAAATAAACGATAAAGCACCCGTTCAGATCTGACAAATAATTAAGTGTGAGAGTGACGGATGCTTTATCATTTATTTATCGTTGGACAAACGCTAATAAATTGCATTGCAATTGTATTATATCGCTGCATGTTCCGCTTACCATCAGGTAAACTTCATGCTTGTTTCTTACTTAATAGTCGTATAAAAAGATGGATACGACTTTACCATTAGTAGCAGCCAAAATGCGTAGGCAATAGCAAAAACGCCTATAATATTGTCTTCGGTTTCCGCGATTATCACTCATAGTAATAAAACAACTTAAACGGATTAAATCGCGTATATTACTACATTTTAAGTCCCGACGTTTCATAACCCTTTTCAGCGTTCGTGGTCGCGGGTAGACTGAGAAAATCATAAATTTCCTCTGTCAAAATTACTGTTGTGCAAACCTACCCACTTTAAAAAATACAAATTCAATATTAGTGTTGCCAGATGGCCCTAATGTGTAAAGATATTCACACACATGCCAGAAGGGCTTAAAAACCTAACTTTAGAAAAACCACCACGAACGCTGAAAAGGGTTACGAAACGTCGGGACTTAAAATGTAGTAATATACGCGATTTAATCCGTTTAAGTTGTTTTATTACTAAAAACGCCTATGTTAATAAAAAGAAAATGAACCAAATCAGAACTTTAAAAAATACTAAGTAAAGGTATTCAAACATAATTCTGGGTACTTCTGGGAAACAGGCTCTCTTTAATTATAATTGCGTGGGCAAGTAACATGACATGATTCGAGAACAAAAGGAGGCCAATTTATACTGAAACCCTATCGGCAATAGTTCAATATAATTTGCAATGTAAATTACATTTTACCTATCTGTCTTCTTTATCTATTTAAGTACCTGTATTTATACATACTTCTATATCTATCCATTTATGATTATGTACTTTGAAGTCGTAACGTTACTGTTTGTAGAGTAAGTCCGGGGTAGTGAGCCATAGTTTTTCTAAATGCTGTTAAAAAAAACCTTACATATTATTATACAAATCTTTATTTGTCATTAAACTTTAAACAATCGACTTTGGAATTATAGAAACAAAAATAATAATTTCTAAAGAGATCACTTTTTTTTATTCACGATTGGCCATCTCTCCCGTGAGAGCCATATCCTTAATCCTAATTGTAGCATAGTTTTTGGTCTTATTTCCTTTTTTATAACAGCCTTTTTTTCTCTGCACCACATTTAGAGCACCATGTAATCGAATTCAGTGCAATTTTCGTGTACCCAAAACTGGCACACAGTGCATTGAAACCAGTCCTCGAAGAGAAGAGTTTAACCATAATTTTCTCCATTATCTCTTTCATTTAACTTCTTTTTCTTATACTTACCTATTCGCTATCATTTTTAATGGGACGTCGTCACTGCTATCAGATAGTCTTCGGATGGCTTTTCTTTTGTTGACTATATGGCCATCATATACCGACTAACACTGGCCATCTCTCCTCTCCTAACTCGTACTGTACCTTAATATTTAACAATGTTTTGCAGCGTTTTTGACAGTCAAAAAGGTAACATTTCCTTTACAATTCTATTGGTACCTTAATACACTATTCACATGAGTTCTTAAGCTACATCAAAATTCCGGTGCGCCGCCGAGCGTTGCACACTGAAACTGAACACCGTTCAAAATTCTATCCTCTTCGAGCAAGGTGTTCCATATGTTGTACACGTACGACTCTAACTGTCAATTTGTACTGTGGGCTGTACACTCCCTCAAGATTCGAGCGGAATGCCATGAAATACTGCAAATGCGTTTCCATGTTGTGATTACTTACGCATTGATATTACTGTCCCACTAATCACACTAAGTAATATTATAAAATGTAAGTTTGTGAAGATTTTTAGATGTTTGGAGGTTTGGATGTTTGTTATAAATAACGCAGCCACAATTGAATGGATTGAGCTCAGAGATGGGCATTATTCGAATAAATTTTTATTTGAATGATCATTCGAATAAAAAATAATTCACGATATTTTCATTCGCGGATGATCTATTCGTGAATAAATCATCCGCGAATAAATTATTCCACGAATAATTTATTCAAATAAGAATAATCATCCGCCAATTTTATTCGCCATCCGCGAATAATTTGGTTATTCTTATTCGTTATTCGTCATTCGAATAAATTTTGCCCATCTCTGATTGAGCTGAAATTTGGTATGGAGTTAGAACAAATCATGGATTGAAACAAAAGATACTTTATGTTGGTTACGGTTCCTTTCGGAGAATAACAGGAATAACGCAGGCGAAGCCGCAGGTAAATGCTAGTAATATTATAAATCTGAAAGTTTGTGAAGATGTTTGGATGTTTCGATGTTTAGTGTTTGTTACTAAATAATATGGTAACAATTGAATGGATAACAATGAAATTTAGCACACGCACGTAGACCAAGTCCTGAACAAAGGATACTTTATATCCCGGTAGGGAGTTCCCTTGGGATAGCAACGGAAATGACGCGGGCGAAGCAGCGGGTAAAGGCTAGTTGTAGATATTTGAATAAACATTACTTAAGAACAGTGGCGTCCGTGGAGTCAGATTTTCACCGGCTTGTCTATTTCAAAGACGTTGGTTACTTTATTCTTCAACTGTAGAAGGATAGCAAAGCCAATTCATCATCATCATCAGCCTACACGTCCTACTGCTGGGCACAGGCCTACTCTCATAGATGCGAGTAAATGGGCTGTTGTCCCCACGCTAGCCAACTGCAGACTGTGCGTTTTGCTAGAAACTTCCTGCCTCGCACGACTAAACTGTGGAATAAATTGTCGCCTGCAGTGTTTCCGGGCCGATCGACCTTCAAACCTTCAAGAAAAGAGCGTACTCCCACCTGAAAGGCCGGCAACGCACTTGTGACTCTTTTGGTGTTGCAGGTGTCTATGGGCGACGGTGATTGCTTACCATCAGGCGACCCGTCTGCTCGTTTGCCCCCTATTTCATAAAAAAAAAGATTGACGAGCTAAGCCAATTAGTTTGCGCAATAGTATATTACATACCTAGCCAGTAAAGTAAGAAATGTCTGAGATCACATGTTATTGTCATGTGATCCGAGGGTTATTTACTGGCCTAGGTTTGTAGGTATACTATTTTACTGTTCCATAGAGCCAGAAAGCGGCCACGTTTAGCACAGCGGCCCGCAAGTTGATTTACAAATTACATGTGATCTGAGACATTTCTTACTTTACTGGCCTCGGTGGGTAATGTACTATAGACCCTTGTGATAGTAGGTTTTGCCGTTCGATAAATAAATTAGGGATGTAACGAACGATACATAATTTTGCCGATACGATACCGATACCGATATCTTAGCTAAATAGTGAAGTATGCACCTCAGACCTATGTATGTCCTTATTATACCTAATAGTTGCCTATATTTAACAGAGAGTCGACCTTGAAAGTGTAAAGTAAAAATAAATAACACACAAACAAAATAAACAAAACAAACTCAAAATTAAAAAATATATACAGGGTGTAACATTGAACGTAATACAAATTAAGCAATTCCGGCTGAGTTAACGACAGAGAACAAAATGCACGAATTGATTTATTAAAATTCGTCATAATTGACTTTCGCTAGTTTGCTAACAAAATTAAGAAATTAAAATCTAGGGGTGTTGTCACCCCTCATGACGTCACGCTTACGTGACCTGTTTGTTTGTTATGACAAATCACTTCAATAATCTGTCAGAATGCATGCATTTTATTTATAAATTATCGGCCTAGGTAAGTGTTCACTACAAAATTAGATTCAAACTTTTTTCTCTCAACTCTAAGTAGGGTTACCACGATGAGCCCAAAAAAAGTTGAACAATTAAAACAGTGATATTAATTAAATCATCTTAATTAACAACACGAGACCTAGCAGAGGGGTTAAGCACCAGGTAGAGGAGTTTATAAAACATGAGTTGTATTACGTTCAATCAAGGTTTCAAAACACCTTGTATATTATGAACCAAAGATATTATTAACATAGTACCTAATTATCATTGCACAAGGTAATAGACCAATACATAAATTAAGTCAGTAATTGAAATTACTTATTGTAGCTTGTTTTTGTAGATTTCTTCGCGCTGTTCAAATATCGGTTGTATATAATCGGCGATACCGATATATCGGTATCGGTATCGTTACGTCCCTAAAATAAATGGTAAAACATCCGTCACTCACGCACTTACAAACTTTTTAAAACGTGACGGGTGATTTATCATTTATTTTGCCTAAACAAAATATTTATAAAAATTGTAATGTAGCCAGCAATAAATATTTATTGTTTGTATGTTACAAACCCTGTAAAGCCTAAGCTCTATTTAGTTTTTGTCCTAAGAGGTTGTTCAATTATTAAATCAAAGGCACTTACATATTTTTCAAGACAAGAGATTTGTAGTACCTACTCCCTTAGACAAACGGCAAGGGAATATGTTATTTCTGTTTCGAATAATAAATTTCGTTCTGTAGCTGAAACAATCTACAGTAAATACTAAAAGTACCTAGTAATTTGGACATTGAAACCCATTTTTAAAAATAAACTTGCCATCATTTCTCTTTAGGGTTCCGTACCTCAAAGGGAAAATTCCGTTCTTATAGGATCACTTTGTTGTCCGTCTGTCTGTCTGTACGTCTGTCAAGACCTCGATCTCGAGAACGCGTGGAGGTATCGAGTTGAATATAAAACCATACACTCAGGTATACGGTCCCTCAAAACTGTGAAAAAATCAAACTTCTAAGTTAACGTGTTTGGTCCACAGGTAGATCATCCGTTAACACATAGAATACTTTTTACTCGATTAAGCCGGAGCAAATAAGAGATATTTAACTTAGTTCAATAGTAGCAAATACAACTGACGTGATGTAACATTGATGCACGTCGAACATAGACAACTAAACTTTGCAGTATTTACAATACCAGTATTGGCAATTTATTCGGAAGCACTCCCGTATTGGTATACCGACAAGCGCTATGCAGTACCGACGCAGGCAAAAAACGACGTATGCGCCCCTGAAACGAATGTATGGTAACCCCCTTTCAATATATCGGAGTGTATTTACATTGCCTCAAAGCAACTCTTTTTTACCGATTAACATCAAACCGAAATGCTAGCCCGGCGTAGAGATTTGCCCGGTGATACCGAAATTGTATATGTCTTAGTGAAGGGGTACACGCAAAGTATAAATACAGACAAGTATATTAAGTTCGAGGCGCAGACGGTGTGATCCGTACCGGAGCATTTTTACGCATTCGTAAAACTTGCTTGTAGTGCGTTCGTTCACGGCGCGCACGCATACAAGCCGCGCGATGTACCTTTTGTAAGAGGAAACATTACTGTGATACAAGTTACATAATTATAATCTAAGTACAAAAGAGTTCAATTCAACTCTTACAATAGAGTTGTGACCTTTCGTACCTAGTTTATTACGTGACTTGTGCCCCTTTTCATTAGATCAACAGATGTGTATACCAACATAAAAGATGAGTCAGTCAATACATATCAAAAACCACCTAATCGGGTGTCTATGTCAATTGAATACTAACCCCTTATTTGAAAAGGGACAAATAAATAATAAAAGAAGGGACATGAATTACAAATAAAAAGAAACGAAAAAATCGGTACAAGATGTTAAAGAAATACCTATCCTCGTTTTCGATGTCAGCTAAAAATAATAATCTTATTAATAAGAACGTTATATATTTTTTACGTTTGCAATCTACGCAATATTGTACGTTACCCGTTTAGATCGCAATCATACAAGTTGTGGTAATTTTGGAGTTCATTTTAAAGATAAACTTAATAGGATTAGGTATAATATTGTTTAATTAGATGAGATTTTCGCTTACCTATCTAAAAGTAAAGTCTAATTTAAAATTAGCAAGCTTAAAGCTGGCTCCAGAACAAATTATAATTTCTAGACATTCTAAATCTCATCCAGACTTAATTTCGGGTTATTTAATATGATTTTAAATGATACAAAATAATGCACAGTTTTGTTGTATCTTAATAATGAAAGTTTTACTTTTCTATTTATGGCGCTCAGATCATATGACGATCGATAGACATCGATCGTCATGATCTTAGGTACTTAGGTATCATAGCCCCCAATTATGAAATGTAAGCCTCATAATGCGTAATTATACAGATACCAATTAGATCATATGATACCAGTAACGCCCGATACCGATACCGCGATCAATACCGAATGACCGTACCTACTCCTAGTTCGAGATGAATTCTTTAAAAATCCACGGAAATTGCTTCAAATAAAATTTCCTGCGAGCCACTTTCATTTTTCCCTCCATATCTCGACTTTGAAGTCTCTTTAGCATTCCGGTCTTGTTGTAACGCCCTTGGGAGGAAAAGGCAGGACGTGTCAAGCGGTCCGCAGTCACATATGACGTTTTTCAACTGGGGATCAAAAATATCGAAGTCAATTTTTATATAAATTAGTTAGGGACAAAAACAAGGATATCGCTGGAATTTGGAGGATTAACAATATTTGCCGTAGTTCTAAGGGTTGTTTGAGCCTTCCGGTCATTGTTTGCGACAACAAAAGGACCGTCTCGTGAAAAGGTTATTTGTGTTATTATTTTTACCAACAGCCAACGTAACATTAACTACTTATAGTGGCGTGTACTCTATAAGGACAAAAGGACACTTACTACCCTCTAATTTCTTCCCTAGTAAGGGTAGGAGGTAGGGAATGCAATCTCAATCTCGCGAGATCTCGAGCCAATTTTCGAAATTCAATGTTGACAGCAGGAAATCTCGATTCTTGCAATCTCGGTTAATATTTTCCAGATCTCGAACAAGATTGTGAGATCGATGCGTACTATTGACTTTGTTTTGATTAATGTTTATGAGGCTAGATTCGTGTCATTCGGGCATAATAAAAACTAGGTAACGATATACACATTTTAAATGAGAACTGTCAAATCGGATTTTTAATTAGTTGAAGTAGTCTAATTAAAAATCCGACTTTAACAATATGTTTGAATGAGATGTACCTACGTGATAATAAGGCAAGTCCTGGATTGAAATATGAGATACCTAGTACTTTATATCGTGTTAAAAAGTTCCCTTGAGATAATAACGTAGGCGAAGCCTCAAGCAAATGCTAGTCTTAAATAATAAATACCTAAATACGTAATCATTTAATCAACACATAATAAATTGAAAAAATAAAAGATCACCACACAAGATTAAATCCGCAACGCAGGCTTCGTCAGGTGGGTACAAATTCAAATCGGCAACAGGCTTCGTCACACTTACCACCAACAAAAGTAATCCGCAACAGGCTTCGTCACTTTAGCTTACGTTAAAAAGGATCGCCCCGAATCGTAGCTGGCTCAAAAGTGCCCATGACGCTGGCGGCGTTGCCACGCTGTATCGCCAACGAAATTTGCTGCACCAGATACGATCCAGAGCGTGGATCACCACCTCTATCCCTCAGACGGCGACCCACTTCCCTAATAAACGCCTTGGCCTCCGCACCCCAAGATCCTGCTGTCTCCACCGCAACTGGCACGAAATCGTACATTGGTTCCAAGGCATTGTACTTAGTGTGTTTCAACCTGGCCGCGTACTCCGCAGCCGACCCAGCAGACCTAATTGTGATATCAAGATGGGACGGTGCAAACGTACTGACGCACGTAGCGTCCCACAAGAGACACCGACCCTTCTGCCATGGAACCAATGTAAGACCATCCGGCCTTTTTCCATCCGTACGGCACAACCCTGGAGGTTCCAGGACGCATGGTACGTTGGCTGCCACCAAAGCCCGGCGAACTACATCATTGATGGCGTGATGCCTTGAAAAACGCCCCGCGCATCTCTGACAACTGAGGCCATGGTGGCCATTTTCCTCAACCATGGCCCCACAAATGCACCGATGTGCCTCGCAAACCTTGCAACCTAACCGCAAAGCAACCGCAATCCTCAGCGAATCGTTGTCTAAAAGCGTGCCAAGCTGAGGAGAAGGCAAAGCCTGCAGCCACGCTCCTGACTCGGGCCTTGTTGCGGCCTTAAGACGCGCTAAATTGGAACCTGCCGCATCGCCTAATAAACCTGTGCTGATATGCTTGCACAAAATATCGTCCCACAACCTCTGGGAGCCAAGGTTTTCCGGCCGCTCGTTACCTCGGCAAACAGTCGACCACTTAGAAAGAGCCTCTGTAAGAAATGGTATTTGGATATTGCCACCATTACTTGATAAGATGCGAGTGACAAGTTCCAAAGTCCCATGGGCCGAGGCAAGGAATGCAACTACGCCGACTTCCCGACACCGACGAATTCCTAGGCCACCGTGCCGAACCGGCAGAGCAGCCTGGCTCCACTGCGCTTCATCCAGGTGAACATTCAAAACGGACTCTAAAGATTGTTTGAGTGTATCGTCCACCCTTGCTATATCGTCTTCATGCAACCAAGTAGGAGACGTTCTTAGGAGATACAACATTCGTGGCATCGCAAAACAGCTCCGCAATAAAATAAGTGAGACATGTGCTGACAAATTACGCAAATGTTCTTGAGCCCCAACCAAAGCCAACCTTTTCTCCTCAAGAGCTGAACTAACGCCCTCAGGAAAAATGGGAGCACCCAACAAAGACAGAGCTGATTTCTGAAGACGCCGTACTCCCAGTAAAAGCAATTCAAATTCAGAAATCAAAGCACTATCCCCCTCGCCAGTGTCACAACAGAACAGTTCACATTTGCTAGGGTTTATCTCTAAGCCAATTGCCTTCAAAGCTGGTACAAGCTTTTTTAAGTCCTCCAGTACTACCTGCGGCCTTCCGCCCACCGTTCCATCATCCAAATACCAGACGTTAAGAGGTGAATCCAACTCAGCGATAACCTTTTGTATAGCTAAACAAAATATCAAAGGCCCCAAAGGATCACCTTGTTGAGCCCCGACCTGTGAGGTTATAGAAGCGTCATTGAAGAAAAGATTGCTAGGACTGAAGTAGCACTGATGAAGGAATGGATAAAGCGATGGCACTTGATCAGAAACTTCCTCGAGAATAGTGTCCCTCTCAACAGTATTAAATGCGTTTTTTATATCTATCTTGAGAACAACGGCATCTGTTCCCTCATTCTCACGCGCGAATGTTCGAGTAGCATGTATAGCTGCCTCACACCCTTGGGCAGTCCCGAAACCTATTTGAACCGGTTGAAGGTAACTCGCCATTGTGGCCCTAACCGCTCGACAGGCCAGCTTAGCTGTTAGGCGACGAAGTGTACAGCCTATCGCTATCGGGCGAATACCACCGTCCTTTTTCGAGAGGGCGCAGAGTGATGCTCCGTACAAATAAGGGCATACCACGCGATTGAGTGAACCTTGTAACAAGAAATTACACAACCTTGCTATAGACTCAACCAATCGCGGACCATTGTTGCCAGCCGAAGAAGACGTTAACTCCTTGAGGTGTTGTGGGCGCAAACCATCCAGACCAGAAGCCGACCCACTGTAAAAAGACCCTATTGCATCTTTCACTTCGATAGGCGTAACCGACATTGGGGTACGGGAACCATCAGGCTCCGGCGGAAAAATTAGAGGCCTAGAAGGGGGTGGATGTTTCTCCCGCAGTGACCGTACAGTCTCCTCGTTAGTAGGAGCTAGGGATGAATTCGACAAGAGGAGACGGACTGCACCTCTCAAATCGCCATCATGCACCTTCCCTTCTATGCGCTTATATAAAGGAGCCGATTTACGCGAACTGCTTTCCGGAAAATATAAATCTGCGCCGTCCACATTCTCCTTTACCTAAATTAACTTCTCGAAAATTGAAAAAATCGATAAAAGTCCCAGTTCCATTTCACTTTCTTAAGGCCAACGCACACCGGCTGCGTGTGCGTTGCGTGCACGCAGCAGCTCCTTGACTTTGTGCGTAACGCGTACAAAATGGCGGCTCAAAGTCAAGGAGCTGCAACGCGTACGCCACGCGCACGCATCCGGTGTGACCCGGCCTTTACTCTGTTATTACTAGGGATGTAACGATACCGATACCGATATATCGGTATTGCCGATATTATACAACCGATATTTGAAGAGCGCGAAAAGAATTTGCTGTAGGAAAAAAAATCTGCAAAAAGTAATTTCAATTTCTGACTTAATTTATGTATTGGTCTATTACCTTGTGCAATGATCATTACTATGTTAAATTAATCTTTGGTTCTTAATAAAAATAAATTGAATTTTGTGTTTTTTATATAAATCACTGTCATCGAATTCTTGTGGAAGTGGAAACTATGGATTTCTTGAAAATCTATAACAAAACGGAGATTTCTTTTTGTTTATACATTTTTTTTTAAAGTTTAGGTTTAATTACTAGTTTCTAATTTTTAGGTAGTTTTATTTAAAAATTGTATTATTAGTACATTCTTGAATAAATTAATCCATATACTTACATAAATCATTATAATATATAACTTAAAACTTATAAACTAACTTAACTATATAAACTGCAATAAAAAGGAGAAAAATTGATTTGATAAATACTTATAGTTTAAAATGATATGAATATTCATAAAATACGTCAACAAATGGGTATGGCCGCCAAAAATTGTACAGTAACAGTCGTGAACTGGTAACGCACGGTAATATTCGTGAATGAAAGTAACACACGTGAAATTCGTACAGCCTAGAGCACATAAGGGATTTTTTTTTATTATTTTCATTGGTGGGTATGGCCGCCGTTTACACTTTCAAGGTTGACTCTCTGGTAAATATAGCCAGTAGTCATTGCCATTAGTTATAATTAGGACATAGAAATATCTGAAGTTGATACTTCATTATTTAGCTAAGATATCGGTATCGGTATCGCCGATATGAACTACTATATATCGGTATCGGTATTGTATCGGCAAAACTGTGTATCGTTACATCCCTAGTTATTACTTTTACAATTGCCACAGAAAAATGTAACGACATTACTTTGCTGTACAATTACTGTAATAATAAGTAATCATTACTGGCGTCCTGTTTTCCTGGCCGCCGCAAGACACTCTAGGAGCATTAAAAAAGTTAATTAATTGCTTTTAGCTGATAGGGTTATTGTCACAGAAATATATTGAGGTAGAAGGAAAAACTGTATGTACCACGCGTGCTAAAAATAAGTGGCGGCGACCTACTTTGCACACCGTTAACTTCAGTTGACGGCAACTGAATTGCGCCAGGTTGTCTTGGTACTTTTTTTTTCACCACTCTCGTTCGAAATCAGAGGTGAAATTTGGAAAAATCTAAACAATATTTTTTGTTATTCTACTGTGACCACAGCATGAGGAAATTAACAAAAACAGGAATCACCTTTAATAGCATAGTTATTTGGCAAGCCATAGCAAAAAACAGATTTGAATAACTAAATATTTTTACTAAAAAAAAAACCCGACCGCGGTGCACTTTAAAAGTGCATAAAATCCGCCATTTTGTTTATTTTAACAAACTACATACCCAGTGACACTCGCGCCATCAAGGCGAATCTAATGATGTATCATTTATCAATATCGGTTATGCCGTTGAGTAGTTATGAGTGGACATAGGAACGGACATACATACATACAGACATACATACAGGTCAAACACGTAACCCTCCTTTGGGCTTCGCCGCAGTCGGGTAAAAATACTTAATATTTTAGTCATGATACTCATAACACCGAGTCAGGGTATCTATCACTTAGGACGAGTTTTACAAAAACGTCAGTATCTCGAAAACTAAGAGATTTTTACTGAAATTAAATTCACTTAATCTGGTGTTTTTATGAGTTGGTCTTTAACCCCCGGCGACAGGAAAACCGACCGACTAGAATCACCTTAAGAGTCAACAGGTGTTTATAGGTTACTGAGCGATCGTAGGTACTTCATTATGAGTGTTCAAATATAACATTTCTAGGAAATAGGTCAAATATTAAAGGTCGTGACTGTACATAAATACTAGTATTACAAAAAAAGCTTCTGTGAAACTTTGCATTAAGTATACTTAGGATGTAAGTAGTTAGGTATACCTACTTAGTTTTCACTTAGACCTATATTTAAATAAACGACTAAAAAACTGTTTGGTCCGTCAGTTAGATAATTAAAAAATATTGTACACTTATTTTTTCTTTTGTTTGACAAACAAAAAATGACGAGGACACAGTGCTTAGAAGATTCGAGTGACGTCACTCCTTGGTACAGTGTTCATCTAGGAGTGACGTCACAAGCCCCCACTCCGGAAGTTTGATGATCTAAACCTCTGTCGATTTTTAATAATTTGGTAAACCAAAAAATACGTGTCCCATATTTTTCCATAATCTAACTGACGGACTAAATAGAATGATATATTTATAACCCATTCATCATCCCTATTGTAGCTTAACCACGTGCTAGAAAAATGGAAATGTTTGCAATCCAGATTATGACAAAACTGTCTATTGATAATTTTAGCCGACTGATTAAAGTACAAGCTGGTTGGTATAGATAGTAGTTAAAGGTGCTAACTAGGCTAATCCTACTAATATTATTAATGCGAAGTTTGTGAAAATGTTTGGATGTTTGTTACTAAATAACGTGGTAACGGCTGAATGGATTGAGCTGAAATCTGGCATGCAAGTAGGCCAAGTACCGGATTGAAACATAGGATACATTATATCCCGGTAAATAGTTCCCTTGGCACACTCGGGCGAAACCGCGGGTAAATGCTAGTATTTAATATTAATGCGTGTAGTAGAACATACGTTGAAAAAAGTGATTTCGCCTTGAATTTTAGCTATTTGTAGTGAATAGTTTCACACAATATGTAGGATATTTTTGTAATTTTGGGGGCATTAATGAATTCCATGTTTTTGCGGATGTTTGGTAAGGTTTTAGCCCCCAAATTCAAATACAATACTAATAACCTCAAAGAGTTGACTAGAATGTTATCAAAACTTTAATTCAAAAATGTAAAAATGTTATTAACAATGTTATTAACTTCCCGAGTACACTCGTTGATAAGAAATTCCGCCCTGAGGCAGAAACTAATGTTATTTACAATGTTTATTTTAATACGCAAGGGACAATGTGTTTCAAACTCCGGACAAATACTTAACCAAAACTTGGTAATAGCCACAGATTTGGAAAACATAGACGCCGCAAGAAAATATATTTTCTCAAACATGGCATGAAATGTTGACATTACGTGCCTAAAAATAGGCCGCAAAGTACCTCGTTTCCGGTGCGGCTTGACACTTGGCACGTAATGGAATTTCATACTTCCGGCAATGTATTTTTTTTTAATTTCCATTCCACATTTATTTGGGCCACAGCATCACGGCATTCAGCCATTAAAAAAACAAAAAACGATGTTTGCTATATTTTGCAGTTTTATTTATTTCAAATTGACATTGACATAACAAATAACACATTATAAACAATTTTAAATTGCAATTTTAACTACACGAATACACATTTAAAATATTTCATCTAAATATTCGCGGTAAAACTGTGAACTGCAACAGCTTTTGCATTGTCTATGGATATACTTATCGTTCAAAAGGCGAACTTAATGCCATAAGGCATTCTCTACCAGTTAACCTTAGGGCAAAGCAGAAAAACCTAACCTTAGCCACTCACTTGCTTGATATTTTCAAATCTATGCTATCTTAACATAAGAGTGTTGACAGGTAGCTATACTCGTATAGCTACCAAAAGCAAGTGAGTGGTGGCAAGTGGGTGGTTATTTTATTAGGTACCACCGAAGAATACGCAAAACACAAGTATACCAAATTTAAGCCCAATGGAACGGCAGGCAGTAGTTCTAATTTACATTCCAAGATTTGGACCACTCGAACATTGAGTGGTCCAAACGTATGCGTGCCTTATAGGTACGTACATAATATAATCGAATAAATCTCCGACCCCGCTCGGGCTCAGCTAAGTTTCTTGCCGGAGTCTTCTTAGCTGGGCTAGGTTTTTAGCGAACCGGCACCTAAAACTCCCATTAGTTCGATACACAAGTTCACATAAGGACAGGATGACCCGAGTCATCCTTCCCGCTGGTCCGCTGCCCACTCTGAGCAATCAGCGCAAAGTCAAGGTGGCCCTGGCCAAACGACCTGGTTCGACTCCAGGCGTTCAGCCCCCACCTAGCCCGATCTTATGGACGGGACAAGGTGACCTGGTTCGACCCCAGGCACCCCCGGCACGGCATGGTGGACCGGACAAGGTGACCTGGTTCGACCCCAGGCACCCCCGGCACCCACCCAGTCCGACCAACTCAGGGTGGCCCGGCTAGCGACCTGGTTCGACCCCAGGGAACGCCACGGCCGACGACCCGGTCCGACAATCGCTACGCCCGGGTATGGGTTGTGAGTTTGTCAGTTTCAAAAATGATTGTTCTAATAATTATTTTTATTCATATATTGTGAATATTGTGATGACTATCGTTATTGTGAGACATGATCTGATTATTAGGTATTTGCGAATTGTACTTTTTTTTATCTTTTGACATTGTAACATTAATTAGGCACGGGTAAATGATCTACCTACCCGTTAATCTTTATATATACATTAACACAGCAAGTCCAATAAAAGTGGGTGGGAGGTGGGGTGGGATTTTGTTATAATAATGAATGAAAATCGTGAAAGTTTAAATCGATCTTTTTAATATAGACCTGTGTTGTCTACTTATTCAATATCTGCGGAGCTAGCTACTCCAGGTACATCAAAATATCACTTTACACCCAGACCCCGAACTTCTGTCCCGGATTAAATCCTAGGACATTATCACGGGACACTAACAAACTTTACCAGAACGTAACAAGAACCAACATCATGACAAACTAAAATGAACCTTGTCGAAAAGACTTAAGGTGCAATATCTATGTTCTTCGTGTATTTATAATACTCAGTTGGGCAAGCTTAGGAGAATATGTCGGGTTTATTTCAAAATGTACTAAACTTATTACGGTCAGAGTGAATCAGTTTGGAAAATTTAATCATTTTGCTCTTACAGTCGTAAACGTAAGCATAGCAGAATACAAAACTAGTAAACAATACATATTTTGACACCTTTAAACAATGACCTTAAAATAAAAAATAGCCGGACGGAGCGTCGCCAACAGATAACTGAAGCATTTATAGAAGGCCGGTGGCTTTGTATTGTACTTACGAGCCACACGCACGCATCAACAAGTTTTTTCCTACTACCCGCAGCACACACCATTGACCTGCCCAACCAGCGTTGAAGATACCGGCGGACTAAAGTCAACGCTGTCAACGCCATAACCAGACAAACTAGTTTGACAGTTTCACAAACACTATAGTTGCCAGAGTTAGGTCAGTGATGTCTTGTCGATATAATAAAAATAAAGAAATACATATAAAGATACAAGAAATCCAAAGTACATAGAAAAATTAAATGGTACTCACCTGTGGTCCTGACCGGGAATCGAACCCGGTACCTCTGGATTTCTGGCCCAGCGCCTTAACCACTTGGCTAAGTGATCACTAGGTATTTAATTTTCTGTGAGCCAGGCAACATCTGTCAAACTAGTTCGTCTGATTATGGCGTTGACTTTCGAGTGGCCAGTTATTTATTAGCAAGGCTACGTCCGGCTATTTATTTTAAGGTTAGGCCTTTGAATAGCACTGTAGTTTCTCCGCAACTGTCCGTCAAACTCGAAACGACGAGTGTACCGACGTATTGTGACCCTCGAATATGAACTGTTATTAATAGTTCATGGGCCAAATTATATCAGGATGAGATAGATGACGATATGTTCTGAATGAGTTAATTAACTAGTGTATTGACGGCGCGCCTAAATCTGCGGCTGCGACCAAACTCAAAAGAGGTTAACGACGTTGACATACATAATACGGTGGTAAAAATAAGTGGTCTTATAGCTAATGAGCGATCTCTTCTAGACAACTTTTGGGTAACGGGTAAGTTAACAAAAATAAATGAGTAGGTCTAACCAAGGACCATTAAAACAAGAGGACTGTCATTCTCCATACTTTGGATCGTACCCCGACCGCAAGGGGATATCCAGGCAAAAACTAGATGGCGCTAAAAAACTAAACATTTAACGATATTATATTTGAACAAAAAACATAGTACAGTAACAATTAGTTCGTAAACAGCTAATAATAAATAAATTCTAACATTTAAATACTGTGTCACGCTTGCAAAGTTGAATAATTATAAATAATATAATTCTTATACCAAGCTTATACATAGATGGCGTTGTAAATATCGGGGAACAGTTTTTTGTATGGAGAATGACAGTCCTCATGTTTTAATGGTCCTTGGTCTAACATAAAAAACTTTGAAGACTCAGGATCTCGGTCCATACCTACTCGGCTTTATATTTAAAAAGGCTAGTCTAACGCCTGAACCTTTTTCGTTAGTTTCAGGCCGGGAGAAGTTAACCTTAGCTGTATATCATAGCCGGGGGCAGTCGCACTGCGGCGCGGAGACCTCGGGAATTAACTCGATTTTATGTACCAACTCCATTCACCCCGGCACAATGTCAAAGTAGATTCCTACTGAGATAGCTGTTATGTCGGATTTGCATCTGTAAGTTTTACTATCTATATAAATCCAGCCTTAAGAAAAACTAAATATTTTTACTAAAAAAACCCGACCGCGGTGCACTTCAAAAGTGCATAAAATCTGCCATTTTGTTTATTTTAACGAGCTTCATACCCAGTGACACTTGCGCCATCAGGACGAATCCAATGATGTATCATTTATCAAAAACAGTTGTGCCGTTGAGTAGTTACGAGCGGACATAGGAACCGACATACATACATGCAGGTCAAACACATAACCCTCATTTGGGCTTCGCCGCAGTCGGGTAAAAACCGGACAAGTGCGAGTCGGATAGAAGGAAATAGTTCGTCGTTTTGTATGGGAACCAAGCGTGTAACGTTTTTCGCTTGGCGTTTGACGCCAAATGTATAATTATTGATGGAAAACATACATTTTCCATCCCTTAATTTCGCAAAAAATACAGAAGGTCCACAATTCAAGCCTCGCCGGGATTGGACAGTAACGTGCGATAGGAGTTGGAAAAAAATACAAAAAGATGGTCAAAGAGTTTGTGAACTGTGGTGCACATTGTCAAGTTAAGGGTTTTGGTGGTATTTGAACAATAAAATGCACCATTATTATCAGATTTTCAAATCTGATAGTAATATTGTCGGCAACTGAAGTTAACGACGTGCAAAGTAGGTCGCCGCCACTTCTTTTTAGCACGCGAAGTACATACACTTTTTCCTTGTACCTCGATATATTTCTGTGGCACAAACACTGTTTCTATATATGCATTCATTTTGAACCTTATTGCATTGAAATAACGTGCACATCGTTAACTCCTACAGCACATTGTTTAAAATCCAGCATACATGTAACAACGGAAATACTGTTTCGTTTTGATTCCGTCCCGTCGGCGCAAGATAATATGAAACAACGATTTATGCACAAACCGGTACTAAATGCCCCGAAACGTTAGAAAAGCGATAGTGTTGCAACGGATTTTTAAATTAAGTTTCATTTGGTTTCGGCTAACTTTCAACGGACGTATTCGATATAGGTACCTGGGTCAATTGCAGAAAAAATGTACTCATGCATTTTACAAATGAAGAGTGCTCGTGATTCTGAGTAAAATGGTATAAAAAAAAGTAAAAGGTACATTTTATCTGCAATTGACCAACCTACGACAAAATCTTTTGTTATGGTCAGACGAATTATTGTTAACTTGCATTTAGCAAAGGTCTTAAGTAAGAAGAGATCGCTCTTTAGCTATAGGACCGCCCGTGTTTTACCTGTATTTGCATATTAAAATTTCCTTGTAATCATATATATATGTATGTACCTGTACCTGTACCAGTGGTGTGGCGTCAAATATATTCTTCGTAAAGCCGAAGCAGATTTGGATTACTTCTTCTTCAGGAGTAATAGATACTCCGGTCATATGCTTTAAAATAGGCAAGCCGGTGGAAATCGGGTTCTATGGATGCCATTGATATGTACTGTATTTTGAGGTGTACAACTCTTGGTACCTACACCTTAAAACACCCTTATATATGTGTGCCTATAGTCGCTATAAATCGCTCTATTCTTTAAATAAATAGGTGTGGATTGCTTAAACCGGTTTTACCAGATTTACTACTTCTAATTTCATGTCGGAATACAACCAAAACGGGTCGGCACTAAGACATAGCCAGTAGAGTAGTGACAAGTAATGACCGAAACTGAACAATTTATCACTAAAGAGTGCTCCATTTGACTAACCACGAGACACGTGCTTCGAAACCAAGCCCCACGAACACAAACAGCCTTATCACCGATTTTCGGCGAAAACAATTCCCAATTATGCTAATCCGGCTCTAATCTTGACATTGCGTCTTCGCCGACAAAGGCCGAGAATTCGGTATCAGTTTGGGTTTCGGCGAAGGCTGACAATGCCCTATTATGGTAATCCTCCGTGAGGTCGACACATTATCTTCCGGCCCTAGTGTGGGTTTGCATATTTTAAACACTTTCCTTAGATAATGTATTCCCTGCATGACATGGGGAATTATTGTTTACATCCTATCGTGGCTTTTATGAAAATTATAATAACATTTCTGCAATGTTTAGCTTGCACACTGCAGTGACCACAAACGATATTTATTTAGCTCAACAATTTCTCCAAATTTTAGTTCTAAAAGAAAGTGGTTCTGAGTTCTAAGGTAGATCCGTTTGCAACGCGACATTTCAATGTTTTCACATGACGTAAATAATCACAATTAGTATTATACTACGAAACTTTGAAGCGTCTACGTGAAGTAATGGGAAATTGGAACGGCGATGTCCTCAAGAATGTCTCAGCAGATGGCTGGGTCAAGAGTCAGCCACCGAAGGCGATACTCTTGAACACTGCGAGTAACGTCAGGACTCCCAAGTTGCGGCCATAACCATTGTAAAAAGCCTCGCCTAAAAATAAAAATTAATACATGAATCAATAGTATAGTAATCGGCAGAGTCAGAGGTAGATAATGTTTGCGTGTATCTATGTACAGCCCCACGCTAGGACCGAGTACCTGGATTGCTAGTGTGTGTGTGCATGTGTGTGTGCGTGTGCGTGTGCGTGTGGGTGTGTGTGGAACAATATGGGATTAACTGGTACTCAACTGCACAGACTGTGTACGATAGGGTGGGCAGTGATAGCAAGGGATCCTACTGGCCTAAGTCCCTACTTCCCTAGCCCTAACTTATTCTACCACAGGGATGTCTGTTACCGGGAAGCCTAAGGTAACAGACGGATTCCTACAGGTCAGGAGTTAGGTAAATGGATAGTGAGAGATACTTGCTGCCAATCACTCAGACTTAAGTAACTGATTACTGCTAAGGGTTAAGGTGCTCCTTATTTTGTCGATTTTTTTATTTAAATCTAAAAAAACAGTCATGTCTTTTCATGGCCTAAAATAAAATGAAGGGGTGCCCCGCAAGTAATAAAACAATCGACAAAATAAGGAGTACCCTACTAAGGGTGCCTTGCAAGGCCATCTGTGAAAATGAGGGTGGATGGGATCCTCTACTCTAAAGCAGTGCCCTGAGCAAGCAGCCAACCACCAATGGACAATTGGTATCTAAATGTATTTCCACATTAAGTTTACTACTTTTATGCCACACTTGGCCATAAAGTGCCTTTTTTCGCACGCTGCGCGTACGGAAAAAGCCACTTTCTGGCCAAGTGTCGACATAAAATGATGTACACAACACGGGAGGTAATAAAGAAAGCCCTCGATCGCATATTTACGTCCCTCGCTTGCAGCTCGGGCCGCAAACTTCTGCGATCTCGGCCTTTCTTTATATTACCACCCTAGTTGTGTAATGTACTATATTACACAATTTCACCTTTCAGCTATTATAGCACACATACGTAAAAACTAGTAAATTATCTTTGTATTCTATACATTTAAAGTGCAAGTAAGTATAGTACATTACATAACTAGGGTGGTAATACAAAGAAAGGCCGAGATCGCAGATGTTTTCGGCCCGAGCTGCAAGCAAGGGACGTAAATATGCGATCGAGGGCTTTCTTTATTACCTCCCGTGTTGTGTACATCATTTTATGTCTACACTTGGCCAGAAAGCGGCTTTTTCCGTACGCGCAGACTGTGGAAAAAGTCATTTTATGGCCAGGTGTGGCATAAATAAATTTATTGTGCTAGCTGCCTTATGATCTACATTACAATTGAGTGGTCAGAAAGCTGCGTGAAAAGTGCGTTTACGAAATCAGTTGTTTAGACATCCGATTCATCATATAATTACCGGTGACTGTACAATAGGTTGGTACCTATAATGAATGAACTAAGTCAAGTTTTTATTGATTGGATCTCTGCGATGTGATCCGTGTCGTGCCGTTAAGCGGCAGCTTATCGCAGCCGACTTTCAAAGTTCCCAATCTATCCCCGCGCACAGTGGGTCGACCAGTCTAATAAATTCGCACAGAATACAACCAATTCAATTTACAGATTAGGTACTCGTTTTTAGCTGTGATTTCCAATTGCATCCAGGCGATTTATTTTGTGATTCTAGTGACCCATAATACGGCCAACCTTTAGAATTTTATTTCTAAAAAACTACACATCGTATCAGAGTTTTAGAATGGTACAAGGAAACAATTTCTGCAATAAAAAAAGCCATGCAATAAAATTGGCTTTCATAAAATACTGTGTGTCTTGCTATTGAAAGATTTGAGCACCATTTTCTAGTGCTCTTAGAAACAAAATAAGCCAAAGCTGTTCCGGCTTGGCCAAAGATATATTTTACCGCCAGATCACTAAAGATTTCGCCCCCTTCGCTAGAGCAGTTTTTCTTGTTTCTTCGGAATAAAACCCATTTCACTCAACACATCAAACAACAACCGTGGAGGAGCAAAGACCATGCAAATAACTTTAACATTCATAAAAGGTACTTTATGCCACACCTGGCCAGAAAGCGGCTTTTTCCGTACGCTGCGATCTCGGCCTTTCTTTGTTTTACCATCCTAGTTGTGTAAAGTACTATTACTTTATTACAGACCAAGCGGTATAGTCACCAATAGGATGTATCTTATTTGTAATAAAATGCTTAGGTAAAACAGAATGTAACTTAAAGACCTTTGCAAAAATATGTGAATGTCACTTTAACTTTAATCTCTGAATTTGCTAAAATAAACGAACGAACTATAAACAAAGCGCAACACATCACAATTATAATATAATATTATATTATAATTGTGAAAGTGTGAATATGTTACTAAATAATGGGGTAGCAACTGGATGGATGGAGCTCAAATTTGGCATGCAATTAGACCAAGTCCTGGATTGAAAAACAGGATACTTTATTTCCCGGTAAAGAGTGCCTTTGGCAAATTAACGGGAACAGTGTGGGCGAAGGCGCGAGTAAATGCTAGTTGGTTATAGAGAGAAGATGATGGTGAGTTGGTGCCTTTTCTCGTAAGAGAGTAAGGCAAACGGTCTAGTGTTTGACATACTAAGCCCAATAATTGACACCCTGTTGTCACCTCTATTCCTAATGACCTAACATTGGCAACTACTTGGTCATGGACAGTGTTGCGAACTCTTTTTATTTCGAATCTATTTCTTTCAATTTCTTTTTCTATACTATATTGCTTTTGTTTTAATGTACTTATGTCAATGTCTTGTTGTTGCGAAACTGTGTGACTTGGAGAATATCATATGGAAAAAAAATCAAAGTATCTTTCAATCAGGTAAACAGTCCATTTCATCTGCTCACCACATCTCTCCGCTTCAGACAATGTCAAGCACTCTGCTCTGACGTTTACCTTTTAAGTAGAAAATGGGTTAGAAAAAATATATATTTTGCGCTAATATTGTTGACTGCTCGCCCAGTGTGGGCTCGCTTGAAATCGCTGACAAACGCCCACTCCGCGCGGGACGATTTGTCAACCCGGTGTTTTCATACCTTTCCTAGCTTGTGGGTGCAGCGCACTTCCAGCGAGTATCATTCTTACGGTGCGTAGGTAATTGAATACTTGAATACGAGGATCGACAATAAAATAAATATTATATTTTTTTATTTTATAAGTGTCGAAACCGAAAACCGCTAATCAGTACTTATATCCTGGTATTAAAAGTATGTAAGTGGGATAATTAACTAACTATTGAACATAAAAGGCGGATTTATCAAGTCCGCAAGTCATCGGCTACACCCTGATATTTATTAAATTTACTCCTGAATGCTTATCTTTTGTTGGTCTTATTACAGTGTTGCTATTATGTATGTATTTATGTAAACACTCTATTGCACAAAATAAGACAAAGTACAGAGTTACAAAATAAAGTTATCCCTTTAGGGATCTCTTCCAGCTATTATTTATTTGCTATTTCTAGTATTGTTTCATATAATTTTAAGACGACAATTGTTGTTGTTGAGAAGTTGATACAACATAGTAATAAAACAACTTACTATGAGTGATAATCGCGGAAACCGAAGACAATATTAAGTTGACACAAATTGTTTCAATTGAAATGAAAAAATAAAATTATCCAATAGACTCTCACCAACAAGAATCTTTCATAGACAACACTTCAAACACTGGACTGGTTTAACCGGTCTAAGAGAAAACACTTGTAAATGCTAAGGTAGTATACACAATATCAACGGAGGGAAGAAAAGTTATCAAGCGTCAAAACAAGGAAAAAGTCACTAAGCGCGAAGGTGTAACAGTGGATTTGTCTACGCTTGGCAGCTTCTAGAGTTTCTAGACCATCGTGTAAGCATATTTACACAAACAGAAGCATTTGACAGGCAGACAAGGGATATACACACTGCCATGCAAAACTTAAAGTACATCAAGTTCCTTGAGATTTGGGCCATTTTTTTTATAGAAAGTTGTACAAAAACTGTTTTTTACATCTGAGGTTTATTACATAATTTCTAGTCAGAATCGCACATACTATACTATCGTCTTTGATAGAAGAAAACAAATGTCTCAAATATTTCATACAAACATTTCTTCCGTTCCGTTACCGCCATACAATTGTATATGGAAATGTAATGAAATCGGAATAAAAAATATTAGGTACACATTTTATCTCCTATCAGAATCGATAGTACTCGTGATTCCGAGTAGAAATGATGTAAAATTTTTGAGATCTAAAAAAAAATTTTTTTTAACCTATAAAATGGTCTATTCAACTTACTGTATTTTACTTTACTTGAGATTCAGCACGGCAGTATAAACCTAATATCCCACAATGTCAAACACAGCTGCCGCAGGTAACGCTGGCAGTGCGACCGCGCCCCACTCGTCTATCCGCTAAGTGAACCTAATCCTAAGGGACGCCACCATAATATGCAGAAAAATATCTGCGTTCGAATGTTTTCTGCAAAATGTGCGCAGTAAGTGTTTTCCACGCGGCCGGCTCCTCGCGAACCTAGTCTGATGGATTGTTTTTGTATTTAAGTGACTACAAAAAGGTTATGCTTTTTAGGGTTCCGTACCAAAATCGTAAAAAAGGAACCCTAATGGTGCGACTGGGTCTGTCTGTCACAGTCAGATATCTTAGGAACTACTGCTGCTATCGATTTGAAATTTGGAATAGTTTTAAAAGACACTAGCCCGAGCCTATTAGACAAAAAATATCTTTTACTTTTTTTTAAAGGGGGCCGTAATGGGAGGTCGAAAATTTAAAGTTATGCTATTGTATCAAATGGGGTATCAAATAAAAGGGCTTGATTTGTTAATTCCAAAAACATTTTTATTTTGTATTTTAATTATGTACTTTTTGATTTAGAACGAAAAACGTTAAAAAATACCATTCCTCTATTATCTACGAAGTTACTGAACGAAAAAATCTGTAATAATTACCAATTTTTAATGCTGCGCGTACGGAAAATCGTTTCTGGCCAAGTGTAGACATAAAATGATGTACACAACACGGGAGGTAATAAAGAAAGCCCTCGATCGCATATTTAAATCCCTCGCTTGCAGCTCGGGCCGCAAACTTCTGCGATCTCGGCCTTTCTTACCACCCTAGTTATGTAATGTACTAATTGACTCTATAGTTTTTGCTTCAGCACTAAGTATTAGCCCCGCCCCCATGAGAACGTAGTCCGTGGGGCCAATTTTGAGCGTCAGTTACGCTTCCATACCTAATATACACCGTGCCCCCGAGTAACCCGAAAAACTGTAACTATAGATTCTAACAACTATTAGGAGTAAAAAAAGTTATATGATGTATAGTTGAAAAACGGTTACTTTCCGAGATATTAATTATTTTTTAAATGAATACTCCCAAGTGTGTAACAAGCCCTAATAAATGTGATTAAGATACTTTTACATTTTTTGTTAAATATTTTAACGAAAAAGCAATTAACCTTCGCAGTATTTGATGGTAAGTGACTACGAGTCCAAAAAATTTACCTTTTGTTTCCATTTTAGCTTTTTTTCCTTGTTGATATCTTTTCCTCAAGCACCTAAGGAGTTAAGGACATGTTCATAAGGAGGGGCTCAATTTACTGATTTATTTTGTTCCATAAGACTATTAATGTAAAATGACAAAATTCGACCTATGTTGATATAGCTTATTTATTTGTAAAACCATCAGGAATACGTGGTTAAAAAAATTCGGGTTATTCGGGGGCACGGTGTATATTTCGATAGCGAATTGCACTTTTACACCTCCCCTCCACTATGTCATTTTTTTGGAACTTTTTCAGACAGGTATGCATAAATGCATATGACGAAATATATTGATGACCCCACAGGACTTCCCACCGACAAAGTATAAAGACAAACAAGTAGTCCAACTTCGGTCTTTTAGGAGCGCGCGACACGTATTTACACAGATGCACGATCGGGCGTCTGTGTGAGTGCGATCCATACTGCAATCTTGCGGATTCTTAAATCTTTGCTTGTAGTGTGCTCGTACACGGCGCGCACACATCCAAACGCGCGATGTACCTTTGTAGCCACTTACTTGCTTTTGGTAGCTATAGCTACCTGTCAACACCCTTATGTCTAACCAAGGACCATTAAAACAAGAGGACTGTCATTCTCCATACAAAAAGCTGTTCCCCGATAATTACAACGCGATCTATGTATAAGCTTGGTATAAGAATTATATTATTTACAATTATTCAACTTTGTAAGCGTGACACAGTATTTAAATGTTAGAATTTATTTATTATTAGCCGTTTACGAACTAATTGTTACTGTACTATGTTGTTTGTTCAATTAAGTATAACATCGTTAAATGTTTAGTTTTTTAGTGCCATCTAGTTTTTGCCTGGATATCCCCTTGCGATCGGGGTACGATCCAAAGTATGGAGAATGACAGTTCTCTTGTTTTAATGATCCTTAGTATAACTAAAGCAATAGAGTTGAACGGAAAATATCAAGCAAGTGAGTGGGTAGGAAGAAAAATTACTGCTATTATTATACTGTACCACCGAGAAAATTCAGTAAATGATTAGCAACCTTTTGCCTTTTCATCTGTGGCCAGAAATGCTAACCAATTTAAAACTATCGTGCTCCTGGCTTTTATCTGGTAAGTAATTGGACAAGCAAAGGGAACATCCAGAATACGTGATGTGGTTGAAAGGGTTCTGTGACTAACATTGGCAGTAGACTTACAGAAAAACCGAAGTAGAACATTAACTCAAATTGTGGCATAGTGTTGTCTGTACTAAGAGCAAATAATTAAAATGTAATTACACACACACATTACACACCTGCACTCTACACAACTAGTTTATAGCTACTTACTGTCGAAATGCACCTAACTAAATTCACTCCCGTTTTTGTTAACCACACTCGCAGGCGGTCAAGATACAGGCTCAGCCTAGTTTGGTCACTGATGGATAGTCAAACAGCATGACTGTAATATCGTATCTGTTAAAATAAATTATTTCGTATTTGTATTATACCCGAGAAATGGGAAACTAAACAATACCTACGTATGCAATTCCGCAGTACTGAACCCTGCGCAATCACGATGAAACAGCTCTTGGCATTTTTCTAGGCTCTGAGAAAGACAGGTTTAATTAGTGCCTTTTACTTACGGTTGATCTTAAATTCATGTGTCGGACTGTTCTGTTCGACGTACCGACCGCGACCATTAACTATTGCAGACAATTTCGACACTTTAATACTGCCACTAAGTGCTTAGTGAATACGTTGGTTTTAATGAAGACTAGAATATTTAGGTATTTTGTTCGCGTAAAAAATCGTTCTTTATTTTGCTTCACCGTGAAAAAAGTAACCTTGAGTTTATTAAACTAAATCTTTTTGCCAGTCTATGAAACGTTAAATCGGATGTACAAAAATATATTATCCAAGCAAATATATATATTGGACATTTTTTTTTCGAGGTTTTATTTTTTGACATGTGAAATCGAAAAATATTTTACGAATAAATGAGTATGAGTATTGTCAAGAACGCTATTTCAGCAGTTTCAAAGCCTTACAAAGTACTAATATAGCCTGAATATCCTTACTTTTATTACCTTTAGCAGTAAACCGGTTTCTGCTCTAAAAATACACCTTTTTGACGAAAATTAGTTATATTTCTTTACTAAAAGTAATCTTACTGAAATATTAGCAAAGTGATAGTCAAAGTTTTGTCAATTGTGTTAGCTCTAGTCTTAGGAAAGCTAAGGCTACTAGTACCAAATTTTGCCCCTACGAAGGGGCTTCGCCAGTGACCAGAAAGAGCGCGCTCTATGCGATAGAGAGAGACGGTCGGATGCGGTGCGTTCCGTACGTTGGTCGGACTCGAACGTCAATTTTGTTAGGAAGAGAATCGTACATAGTACCATTACTTATTCTTTGCCCAAAGAGATCTCCTATAGCTTGGCAACTTCGTTGGTGACACTCACCTGTGTGCTTTTCGTTCTGTGCAGCCGGAACTACTTACACAAGTTACCGCCAACACGAATGGCGACCGACGGAGGCAGCCTCCGGAGGCTCCCGTTCGTGTTGGCGGTAACTTGTGTAAGTAGTTATGGCTGCACAGAACGAAAAGCACACAGGTGAGTGTCACCAACGAAGTTGCCAAGCTATAGTCAGGTCACTTTTTAAACATGCTATTCTGAACTGACCTAGCTCTCATTACAGATCTTCACGTCAAAAGAAACAAACTGCATAGATTTGAAATTCTGAATGGAAATATCCAATCACACGACTAGGCCAGCACATAGACGACGTGGTTCGCAAAAGTCCGCCGAGGAACTTTCTCGAGCGGGAATTGTTTTCAAACTTCTTGGAGCCTTATCAAAGGATCATTCGTTCAATATATCGACTTTTAGACGTACGCTTCGCTTTTAAATATATTTCTCGAACACGGCTTCATAAATTAATGACTAAGAGTTTTGTGCGCAGTCGCGAAAGTCGATAGTGGGTCAAATAAAACAAAAACAATGTTTCCTGGGATAACGCTCTAATCTTTTTAGGGTTCCGTACCAAAATTATGGTGCGACTCTGTCTGTCTGTCCGTCTGTCCGTCTGTCACAGCAAGATATCTCAGTAACTCAGGATCTACTAATGCTATCGCCTTGAAATTTGGAATAGTGTTAAAAAAATCTTATACCTTTTTTAGTTTTTTTTTAAAGCGGTCCCCTTTAAAAAAAAACTAAAAAAGAAAATGCGATGTCATAAATCAAAAGTTGTGCTATTATATTGAATGCTACCTATATCAAATGAAAGGGCTTAATGTGTAGATTCCAAAACAATATTTATTTTTTTCTTAGTAATGTAGTTTTTGATTTAATACAAAAAACGTTAAAAAAAATACCATTTATCTCCGAAGCTACTGAATAGAAAAATCTGTAATAATTACCGATTATTAATATCATCCTAAATACTGCAGGAAAAATAAAACGGTTTGCAGCGTTTTTTAGAAATTCGCAAAAATTGTAAGACAAGTTTATTCGCTCCTACAAAACTAACCGCGACATATTATGTCGATGTTAGGGACAACAGTTTTTCAAGAGCAAAATTAAGTCTGTCCCACCATACAGTTTATCTTGAATTATCCACGTATCTAATGACGAGTTTGTAGGGAACCCTCGGTGCGCGAGTCCGACTCGCACTTGCCCGGTTGTTCGTATAGATGAGAGATATATATACAGTCACGGACAAGGAATTCGGGTCATTTTTTATATAATTTTTCATAGAAAATGACCCGTATTCATTGTCCGTGTGTGTATTTTGATTTACTGTATTAACCAAATATTGTTAGTTGGTTTAAAAAAGAAATATGGCTGAATATAAAGAACATAATTCATCAAAACTTACGGGGGACATCTCATCATCATTAATTTAAGAGTTACACTCTTGTCGGCAGAGTCTACCTCTCTTTCCTTCTGTATTTCCTTCCAGTATAGTTTTAAAGAAGTTGTCGTGTCTTATCAAATGTCCTATCATTGACCATCTAACTTACCTATAAACAAAGTCTTGACAACAAACAAGCTGTTACTATAGCTTGGCAACTTCGTTGGTGACACTCACCTGTGTGCTTTTTGTTATGTGCAGCCGTAACTACTTACACAAGTTACCGCCAACACGAACGGCGACCGACGGAGGCAGCCCCCGCAGGCAGCCGTTCGTGTTGGCAGTAACTTGTGTAAGTAGTTACGGCTGCACATAACAAAAAGCACACACGTGAGTGTCACCAACGAAGTTGCCAAGCTATAGACGGTTCTGTTAAAACTAATAGCCACGCGTAACTAACCTAACCTAACCAATAATTATAATATTTGCTTATATTAAATTCCACGAAATTCCGATACTGGAGCTAAATTACTAATTTTCCGTTGGCAAAAGCGCTTTGGTTGCGCGCGACGCGAGCTGATGGCCCCGCCGGCCGATCAGCCGTCGCGGGCTGTTTGACGTGGTAGCCGGCTTGCTTATTTATTACTCGCCGGCTGGACGCGTTTATACACAGTAATATGTTAAGGGATACCGCCGTGGAGGCAATTATTGGATTATTTGCCCGCAGCTACCTTATAAGCGAACATTTATGGATGCATCTGTTTGTTTATTTATCCAGATTTAATAAAAAAAAATATGCACTAATATTATATCCATGTACATGCGACTGGCTTGTTCATGTCTATAAATTTACGGCTATTTTCTGATGTTGAGGCAAATAATAGCTAAATTTTCCGATGGCTAAGACACGTCGGCTGCGCGCGACGCGAAATGCTGGCCCCACCGACCGATCAGCCGTCACGGGCTGTTTGCCGTCACGAACTGCTTATTAGTAGGATATTCACTTATGCCTTTAACGTTACGGCAGTATTGGAAGTTAAATAGTTAATTTTCCGATGACAAAGCCACTTAATAGACCGCCGCGCGCTTGATAGACATGCGATTGGCTTGTTAATATATATATGAGATTACAGTAATTTGTCGATACTGAAGCTAATTACTAGTTTTCCGGTAGCAAAGCCGCTTTGCGCGCGACGCGAACTGATGGCCCCGCCGGCCGATCAGCCGTCGCGGGCTGTTTGACGCATTAGCCAGGGTTTGCTCATTTATTACTGCCAGGCCTCGCGAGCTAGAAACCAGAATACTTACTCATGATTAAAGGAATACCGAATGCTCCCGAAACATGTCGAGTGGATGTCTCGTCTTTTGTATAACGTGAGTGGTCCGTTTTTATTTTAATAAGTTTTAATATAATTACTTATATGCTTTTCTCGTCGTTGTGGTAACTTTTGGGGAAAACTTAAGTTCAATAGTGAATGTCTTCGTGTAGAAATGATGACTTCTATTTTAAGTTTACGAAAATGCGGCTGTCGCTAAGTAATATTGTTACAAAAATGGATATATCACCCTTTTTATCCAACATCTTCTACATTAAAATTAATTTCAACCTCACAGCTTAAAATCACACACCAGCGATTCTAAAAACAAAATTGCGAATTCCCGGTTCGTTCACACCCTGTATCTAGAATCCCGTAGAATCTCGAACAATATCGGCCACAGCTCCCGGGAGGTTTAACATATTCACAGGGTGTTCCTCCCAGACGCGCTGAATACGTAAATGTAGAATATAACTTACTCGAATTGTGCCGTTAGCTCGAAAATATAGAATCATCTGTGGATGAATTATTCGAGCAGAGGTGAGGGCTGTTTTGGGATCATGGATACAGTTTATAAGGGAACTTGTTTGCGGTTGCCTTGCATATACTGGATATAATGAACGTCAAACGCATGATAGGTACAGTGAGCATCAAATACCTAGTCTGTAACATCCAAAGCGCCAAGCATTAAGGAGATTCAAGTCGCTTGGTCGTTTATATGGGCACAAATTATTTGAGTGTAACCTAATTAGGTAAAATTTGGCGAGTAACATTACATTGCGGATCTGGAAAGGTCGATCGATCACACTGTACTTTGTCAGTGCGCAATGAACTGTTAGTCGCCCAATTTTACTCGCTTACTCACTGGCAATGGGACAAGTTCCTTAACGCTCAAAATTCAAGTCAACGTAAATAATTTCCTGTCATATTGCACATTAATTCTGGCTTTTTTAGAGTTGAGACTGACTCGTATCACCTTAATATGAAGAAACGATCTCCATTTTGGTAAGTCAGTCAAAAATAAGCCGCAACAACAAAGGCACAACAAAACAGTATTATTATCAACTAGACCAGGCAGCTATTTTATTTGGATTGTATTGTGCCTGTTTCATTTTCAGCGACGATAGAAAAACCGTAACCTAGAGGCGTGATGTCAATATAAAGGATCCGACCTTAAATATTTACTTGAGCGAGAGGGTTAGTACCGAATCGGCCATGTAGCAAAATGTCCAATGACGCAAATTGACTAAAAAGCGAAATGTCAGTGGTCAAATTAGCATTTTTCCCAATTAACATAACGTGCATAACGCAGAACATCTAAACAACAATTCGTCTGTGTAGCATAATGTCCAAATGACATAATGTCAAAAAAGCTAATACCACGAATAGCACATTGTAAAAATCTATCGAAAGCAGTTAGTCCAAGTAGCATAATGACCAAACAGCAAAATGTTTTATTATTATTAATCTCTTTACATCGTGACATACGTAACATTATACGTTTTGGACGTTTTGATATTTAGGTGTTCAGTTTTGTGGTTGACATCTGGCAATTGGCGTTTTGGACGTTTTAAATATATGACGACGTACTTAGACGTGTTGTTGTCTAGCCGTATCGCTTTATGGACTATCTGCTAATTGTGTATTTTACGATTTAGGCGTCTTTGCAAAATGGTCAATTTACATAATCAACTTAGCTTTGAGGTCGATTTGCGTCACTGGACATTTTGCTAAATAGACGATTCGGTACTAGCCCGAGCGAGAACGGTATTCAAAACTTTGCTGTCAAGTGCGTCCCGCTCCCGTGCATGCTCAACATGGTGCCTTATTTTTACCCGACTGCTGTGAAGCCCACAAGGAGGGTTATGTGTTTGACTAGTATGTATGTATGTAATGTATGTACTTTCCTTTGTCCGCTCGTATTCCCTCAACAACACACCAGATTTTGATAAATTACATCATTAGATTCGTCTTGATGACGCGGTGTCACTCGATGGCGGATTTATGCACTTTAATGCGCGGTGTTTTTTGCCGTATAGTCTGGGTTGTTTAAATAAAAATGTGATTATTAGTTTTAAAATCGTTGACGGCACGAAAATGAGTCTCAATTGATTTTGTCCGAGCAGTTTTCGAAACCTATTTATTTATTTTGATTGCTGTTAGTTGGTTTGAGAAAATGGACTGTATGTAATTTGCAAAAAGTCGATTTTTCAAACCATTTTCCCATTGAGTTATGGTTTTTCAGGTTATCGGGGCAGTGTTATTATGTACTAACTAGTATTCAAATTATATTTGGGATAAGATTCACAGTGACGTTGTGAATCACCATACAGTAGTACAAAAGATTAGCTTTGTGTAAAAATAATGTGTAAGAGTTCATTGATTCTTCAGAACATGTAATAAAAATAAATAATATTGACGGGTGAGAAAATCCTTCTTTCTGGCCAAGGAAGGGAAGACATATTTATAACACTAAGGGCGGTAAAACAAAGAATGTCGCACTTTAACTTAACTTTATTTTTTACTAGATGCCGCTCCCCGGCTTCGCGTGCGTGAATTTTCGACTTCTTCATACAAAACTTCTACCCCTTAAATATAAGGACGTCCATCGTCTATCTTACCTACATCTTATTTGCCGTCAACATTTTTATTTGAATGTTTAAATTGACACTTAAGAGCAGTTTGTTTTTATTTTATTTTATTTTTTTCCTTTCATAAGAATCTTCCTCGAACTCCATAGAATAATGTATATGTAAAGAAAAATTAACCAAATTGGTCCCGACACTCTCTAGTTTTGCGTTTAGCAACACACTTAATAATACATTTTTATTTGTATAGGTATATAGAAGATAAATTGATGTATAGGAATCAATATATATATAGGAGATATACAGATACATTTATTCACTTACTTATTTTTTTTGCACAATACTACAAAAAAATATAAATGGTGGTATATTATATTTTGTTTATCTAGATTTATCTACCAGGATATTCTAAATTATAATTATCCTGCCAACAACCACTCTTAGCAACGGCCCGACGACATTTCAATTAAAATCTATTTAAATTTCAAAATCATCTCCGACATTTCGTAAACAGAATGTCTCTAAAATTTCTTTGAAAATTCCGAATATCTCCCTGAAACTGTATTCCGTTTAATATTTGAGATATTATCATATCACCGGGTAAATTCCTGTTAAGGGCCAGTGTTTCCAAGAAGTCTATCTATATATACAATAAAATCGTAGACATTTTTGTTTGCGCACCAAGCAAAAACTACCAAACCGATTTTCATGGAATTTGGTGTACATGTAGATTATGTTCCTGGTTGACACATAGGCACAAAATAAGTACCTAATAGTACTACTTACAGAAGTTTCTCTTTCACAGACCACCTCCACGAGACGGTGCATGCCATACGACACGAGCACACCACGCATATGAGCGATTAAATATCGGTAGATATTACTAGTACAACTCGTGTTTCACATATTTTTTATCATTTTATGTTTCGAGATTGTCGTTGGATTGAACAGCAATATTTATTTCACGTTTGGTGCACACACAAGTCAGAAACATGGTCGCAACTGAACGAGCGGCCGGTCGCGTAATGTCGTAATGCTATACAATCGACCATATTTGATGTGAGCGCGCGTCGTCTAACATGCTCCGTCTAGTAGAGGCAAACCGATTTCCATGAAATTTGGTATAGAGGTAGATTATGACGCCGGTTAACACATAGTACACTTTTTACCCACCTAAGCCGCAGTAAAAACAGACATTCAACTTATTTCACCTCCGCGGACGAAGTCGCGAGCGGATCCTAGTCGTAAATAAATAGACTGTCTACGTAAATCATTTTAATACTTGACGCGTGCCTCAGTGAGTCCTGTTGGTTTCATTTCTGATCCATAGACAATCCAGCCGATAATGTCGGAACGTGAGTTTTGTGTTATTAGGTAGGCTAGGTTTCGACATGTAAAAGTGCTTGTGGCCTACTTGCAGAATAAAGTTCATTATTTCATTATTATTATTTCACGTTGAAAAACTATGTGATCCCAAAAAAATTGTCGCACCTAAATTGTTAACCACGTCTCAAGCAAATAAATTTCATTTCATTTATGAAAATTGTCTATAGTACCTACCCATAGACATTTTTCATGGACAACAAAAATATTTTTCCAATACATCAAAGCGTAGATATTTAAACAAATATCAATTACAATCAAGAATTGCAAGGCATTGAATAGAAATGAATTTAAAAAAAAAAAAACGGGGTCGGGGTCATGATTCTGAGCAAAATCTCAACACCGCGATGTAGGATTTCCTTGGCAAGTGAACAGCGCCACCTTTCGGATAAATTGCGGGTGACATTTTAGGGTACTTAGAAAAGCTCTACCTAGAATAGATAACAGGTTAAAAACTATAAATATCTGTATATGTATATATGAATCGTTGATTATCCATTTCTTTGGGGTAGTTAACATATCGTCGCTGGAAAGCAATAATGCTGTAACCCTCAAAAAGTAAACTTTTCACTAGAGCCAAAAAACGTTTGCATTTTTTTAGAAAAATTCATAACTCTCAAACAAAAAGAGATTATTAAACCCCCTTTGGTAGACTCGTTGTAAAAAAATCGAAGTTTATAATTTTGGTGGTAAAATTAGTATAAACTTGTTTTTAATATGACTTTTGTCGTTTACAGCATTTCGATATTTCTAATCATGGCACGCAATAATGCTGTAACCTACAATTTTTTTGTATGGGAACATTATTTTTACCAAATCTCACAGTCGTTTTAAAATGCTGTAAGTCTAAAAAGTGGTTCGTAATACAATTTTTGGGAGATGAAAACTTATATTGACAAGATTTTTGTGCTGCAATATTGCTGTAACTGAATGAATGAAAGGAAACAGGTATGAATGAAGCAGTGTAAGTGCGAATGGTAGTTTATGTCGATCCATTTTAAAATGTCAGTGGTAAATAATTGTTGATCTGTAGTAATAATATTTTCTGAACTACTTAATTAATATGCCACACATACATATATTTATGCTTAAAATGTTATGTTTTGGCTATTAAAAAGTTATCATTAAGTATTGTTATATTTATGTTGTTGTACTGTATGTATGTATGTAGATGCAGCAGCACTATGTAATCGCCTAAACTAATTTTTATCATTTGGTTTGGACGATGAGTGAGAACGGAAGTATGGTATTTATCAGGCTATAAGTACACAGTATTAAAAAAAACTAATTTTTTTTACAAAATAAAGAAATCGAAAGACGTATCAGAAACGCCTGGAGGAGCTTGTGGTTGATGAAAACAATAATAGTGGGAAACCCCTTATATCCCTGAAATGTAAGCTCATGGAGATTTGGTGCATTCTACCCATTCTGACTTATGGCGCCCAGTTAAGGTCTAGGAGGACTTCAGAGGTAGAGGAAAGTATTAGAAGAGAGGCTCATGCACAGCAGTGAGACACTAAATCTAGTTAAAAAAATCGTTGTTTTAAGGTTGACGTGTCATTTTATAAAAAAAATGTTATTATTTATCTAATCGATAAATATATTCAATTCAATTCAAAAAATAGTATAGATTGTTTTACAGAACAATTATGATAGACGTATACAGGGTGACTTCTTTTTCGTGATACAGGATAATTAAACCTGAATCTATCCATGATTTTGAACAACTTTTACTAAGGGGTCAACTTTGTAAATGCAAGAATAAATTAACTGTTTCATAGAAAAGGTCATCAATAGGTAGACCAAAATGTATGAGAGAGTTGTATTTTTTTTGCAATTTACAAAGTTAACCCCATAGTAAAAGTTGTTCAAAATCATGGATAGATTGAGGTTTAATTATCCTGTATCACGAAAAAGAAGTCACCCGGTAGTTGACATGCATTAAAGTTTGAACGGAAAAATAATTAACGTGTTTTTCTTTAAAAGTAGGTTATGTTTATATTACCTCTATAATCTAAAGGGAGCTTTGCAAACATTTATATTTAATTTGAATCATGATCAAATCTTTTAAAAAACGAAAACTAGCAAACTACAAATAAAAACGACCCTCAATACTATATACATTCAAACTTACTATATATTTTAAAATGTATTTACTGTCATTATTCATTTATTACTGTATCTTTAAAATGCTGTACACCATAGTTTATTCACAACATCTCCCGACAAAAAGCTGTAAATGACAAAAATTGGTCAAAAGTTGAAATTTACGGAAAGCAAAAATGCTGTACGTGATGACGGAGAACTAATTGTGGAAACCATTTTGCTGTAAACCACAACGCAGTTGAAAACACGGGATTTTATGCGGGTTACAGCGATTCTTCATTCCGTGATTACAAATTTAGGTGAAAAAATATATGCTGTATACATTTTATTTATCATCACAGACAAATAATAACTATACCAGCCGACGCAGAAAAAAAAACTGAATAAGAATATGCAAAAAAAGCATTTTCGATGGTGGTGCGGGTTACAGCATTATTGCTTTCCAGCGACGATATTGTTTTCTGGTTTTTAGTTTAAGTTTTTGGAAGTCGGTTTTTTTCCTTTGTTTTAAAAATTTACTTTATTTTTCAATTTTTAGTGGCGCTGTAAAAATATTGTTTTAACCAAATAGACTTAAGTCTATTTAGTTAAAAGGAAAATTTTCCAAATCGGTCTAGCCGTTTTCAAGTAATCGGGGAACAAACCTACATAAAAATTGCTCTTTGTTTTGAAGTCGGTTAACACTAGAAACTTGTTGCTAATAAGAGATGGACGAGAAGTTACGAAAAATACTGAAATCGCTATATGTGTGCCTATAATATTTGAAAAGTTCCCTCGATTTCTCCAAGATTCCATCATCAGATCCTGATTGGTTACAATGGACCACCTCGGAAGTCTACCCTTTCAAACAAAAAAGAATTTTCCAAATCTGTCCAGCCGTCGTCAAGTAATCGGTAAACAAACACACAAAAAAAAAAAAAACATACTGACGAATTGAGAACCGTCCTTCTTCTGGAAGGCGGTTAAAAAATAAATGGATACAGTACTGTTAATATAAACTTCAAACTTTAACTAACGTAATTTATTCTCCCAGAAACGCAAAGAATACCGAATCGCATATTTCCCGCTACCAAATAATATGCGACCATTTCCTTTGTCCATATTTATTCGTATTGAATTTTTCACTAACTTATTTGGCAGAAGAATTTTCAATTGGAATACCCTTTCGATGAGTGCATTCAATTTCATGTTTGACGGCTGCGCCTAATCTGCTGTGAAGTGCACCTGAGGCAGTAAATACTGTATGTCTAACTATTTATCGGTAAAAATTAGAAAATAATAGAGCATTTGATGAAACAATTATTCAGTACTAGCATTTGGAGGCTTCGCCTGCGTCATTCCGGTTGTTATCCCAAGGAAACTTCCTACCGGGATATAAAGTATCCTATGTTTCAATCCAGGATTTCAGCTTAATCCACCAGTTGTTACCCCGTTATGTGGTGGTCATTATATACGTATATCGAGGGTTTCAGGCCAAAGGGGCGTATACGCAATAGTAGGACTAACCCTCGATATGTAGATTTTAACAACTATTAGGAGTAAAAAAAGTTATATGATGTATAGTCGAAAAAAGGTTACCTTCCGAGATATTCATTATTTTTGAAATGAAAACTCCCAGGTTTGTAACAAGCCCTTATAAATGTGACTAAGATACTCTTTTCTATTTTTTTTAAATCTTTTAACTAAACAGCTATTAACCTTCGCAGTATTTGATGGTGAGCGACTACGAGTCCAAAAAAGTTACCTTTTGTTTCTATTTTAGCTTTTATTTCCTTTTTGATATATTTTCCTCAAGTAAGGACATGTTTATAAGGAGGGGCTGAATTTACTGTTTTTTTGTTCCATAAGACTATTATAATGTAAAATGACAAAATTTGACCTATGTTCATATAACGTTATTTACTTGTAATACCATCAGGAATACGTGGTTAAAAATTTCGGGTTATTCGGGCCCACCGTGTATATGGTTTTCAAATGCATAAAAGAGGATTTATGATATGGGTGTAGATAAAAATACCGAACGAGCGGGCATAGACAAAGTCTTCCTATGAATATTTTTGAGAAAAAAATCTTATAATATTGGTCAAGTTTTTAAAAGAGGAAACAGGGGACAGCGAAATGCCGCTTTGGTCCGTTTTATATGAAAACTTCGCGAGACCGTATTTCCTCTTAACTTAAGGGAATCTCCGTAATTCATATGAGAAAACGAGAGAAATCTTCCTGTCTTTAACTTCTTTTGTCAGTTAAACAGTTCTCAAAGAACTCTTCAAATTCCGAAGGAACACAACTGTATTACGCGCCCGACTGCCCCCGACTCTTAGACATACGGAAATACCCGAAAACACCCGAAGATCCCCGAGAATTCGCAAGTGACAACTCCATCTAGCGGATTCTCGCATCAATTAATTCGAAGTTATTCGTGTTTACGATAAATTGTTAGAATTGTTTTTGTCTCTCGAAATGTTGATTTAATGTTTGTTGGCAAATTATGGAAAATTATGCTTTGATAGAATTAAAACGTAATTATACTTCGTGCCACAACAAATACGGAACAATACTGTTTATTAGGTTAGAAGAGCTTCTTCATTAGGTACGAAACTTTTTTAATTATCTCGCGCTCTAGTAAGAGTTTTAGGTTCCCTGCTTACTAGAAACTATGACCTTGTTTGTGACTGGATTTGTGATGTGTAGTCAGTGACAAAAATGTATATACATACTTATCAGTAGAGCGGCGTTCAAAGAACTCTATTCCTACCGGCTTGCCTAATATCAGGCATTTGAGCACCTTATTCTACAGCTCTTAAGGAAAATGTACGCTAAATCTGCACCGTTTTGCCCAAGGATATCTTTGTCACCACGCCACTGATACTTATTATACATTTTTACTTTATAGCAACGACATACTTAAAAAAACCGGTCAAGTGCGAGTCGGACTCGCGCACCGACGGTTCCGTACAAACTCATAAGAGTCCTAAGTAGATACGCGAATAGTTCAAGAAAAACTGTATGTCGATTTGTTTAGTAGGAGCAAATAAGTATATGTTATGAGTTATGATTTTTGCAAATTTCTAAAAAACAGTGCAAGTTAGGAAAATCGTTATATTTTTCCTATAATATTTAGAACCTGATGAGTATTTAATATATATTTTTTCTGTAATCTGAAACAGGCTATCGCTTAGTTTTGCTACTCTCCGCTAGATGAATTTTAAGTTTTTGTAAATTCCTAAGAAAATATTAAAGTTAGGAAGACCGTTATATTTTTTCTGTAATATTCAACTTGATATTAATAATTGGTAATTATTACAGATTTTTCTGTTCAGTAACTTCGAAGATAATTGGGGGGGAATGGTATTTTTTTGAAGGTTTTTGGTCATAATCATAAATCAAAAAGTACATAATTAACAAAAAAATATAAATGGCTTTGGAATCTACAAATCAAGCCCTTTCATTTGATACCCCATTTGATACAATAGCACAACGTTAAATTTTCAAACTCCCATTACGGCCCACTTTAAAAAAAAAGTAAAAAAGATACAAGATTTTTTTTTATGTCAAATAGGGTCGGGTTAGCGACTTTTAAAACTATTCCAAATTTCATATCGATAGCAGCAGTAGTTCCTGAGATATCTGGCTGTGACAGAAGGACAGACAGAGTCACACCATAAGGGTTCCTTTTTTACCATTTTGGTACGGAACCCTAAAAATGTATTCGCGCAGGGAATTTCTTTACAATCACTCCATATTTAGGTCAAAAATTTTCATTGCCACCGTAATTATATTTACATTTTTTTGTACTCAAGAATACACAATTTCATAATTCAATCACGAGCATATGTGATCGACCATTTTTTTTTTACTTAGGTATTGACCGCTGAACGTAACTTTTTTATGTAGACTCTTTGAAAAACTGTTTAGTATTCCGTTATTATAATCACAAAATTAATTTAAATGTATGGACGTAATACCATGGGCCACAAAATTACCTACTGTTGATCAGTGTTACATTTTTGTGCAGACCCTTATGTGCCCATCGTGCCCAAAATACCGCATACCAAATTCTGAATTTATGAGATTCCCCGTATACCAGATACCCGGAATAAATAATTCTATAAAATCGTTTAGTTTCTTAAGTAACCTCCGCTTTTAAAATCTAGTCTAGTGTTTCAGGAATGTGGTGAGTTAGGAATCTGATAAATTGGGAAAATGGCATTTTGAAAAATCGGGTATTCTAGAAATGCGGTGTTTTGGACACGAGAATTATCTTCCACCATCTTACTTATTTCTGACGCCGCCAGACAGCAACGCATTGCATTGTTGTGTTCTGGTTTGGAGAGTCCCAATTACGGACACATGAGACATTACATTTTATTTAGTCCTGAAGGTGATAATGCATATCAACCATTTGCTTTAAAGGTTAAATATGTTTTATAGTTGCAGTTTTTGGTGGGCTGCGCACTTGTTTGTTACTGGATAGAATGAAAAAGTAGGACAAATAGATTTGTTTCCTATGAGCAATCAGTACATATAGGTAATAGTGGCGTGGCGTAAAATATATCCTAGGGCAAGCGGGTGCAGATTTGGCGTACATTTTCCTTAAGAGGAAATAGGAGGGCAGTTTTTCCATACAAACGTAGTCCCCTGTTTCCTCCCTGGATAATGCCAGTAGAGCAATCATTTTTTGTCCAAAAATCTATGGCTACTATTGATATGTTCCTATGTTTTCCTTTTTACGATAAATTGATTCTCAAAAGAGATATTAACCTTCAAAAACCTAAAAAAAATGCCAGATTTTCCGCTGTGTTCACACATCCAGAAAACAAATTTGACTAGATTATTAAAAAAAGGAAAACATAGAAACACGGCCAAAGCCTTTCTTGAATGTTTAATGAAAAAAATAGTTAAATAGGTTAAGTTTTGGGGAAGAAATCAGGGGACTACGAAACGTTGTTTTCATGAAATTTATAAGGTATTTTCGGTCCAAGCTGCATTAAATGCAGAGACAAATTTTGTCTCTATCGCGCTCTGCGGGAGAGAGGCGGGCAGTGCGGGATAGCGACACATTTTACAAATACCTAATTTTCAATTCTCTCGACCTTACTGTTTCCTCTTAAGAGCTCTAGAATAAGGTGGTCAAAAGCCTGATATTAGGCAAGCCGGTAATCGAGTTGTTTGGATGCCACGCCACTGATAGGTAAAATAGATGTAGTGTGATAAGTAATATATCTTCTTACAGACACTTTGGGTACTCTCTATGAAGCTGCCTTTCCACCAGAGCTGTGCGAGGTAGTGGAGCGGTGTGCGAGGAAAAAATCCACCAATCAACGTGCTCGCTCAGCGCGGCCGGCATTAGTGGATTTTTTCCTCGCATACCGCTGCGCTCAGGTGGAAACGCAGCTTTATAGCATACCCTATGATTCTAGTGCATAAGGCCTGCAAGCCGCTATATTTGGGATTCCAATGAACATCGTCACAGTGACAACTTGTCACAACTACCTCCCACATCACATAAATAGGTACCTTCATTAGAATCTACGATTGTGACAGTTACAAAATGTATATGTATTCTTAATTTAAATGTATGTCACTTGGTAAATAAACGTATTAATCATTGATATATTGTGCCCCGAGTATTGCAGCAATAAATAGACGAATACGAAAAAAGCAATTTCTCTTTATCAAAAAAATATCAAAGGATTGAGCAGGCTGCGTCAGGTGCAATAAATATTTAATGCTCTAGTAGAAAGTAATAACGTATGAATTATTCTGCCGTTTATACAGCAAGGGTAAGCGTGTATTACAGCCCTTCCCAGGCTGGATGATGCTACTATGCGTATAGGTGGATTCATAAGATCTGGCGCGGATTTAGCATCAAATAGGCACGCTCGCTGAGTGGCAATGGGCAGGGCACATAGCTCGAAGAACCGATGGCCATTGGGGCAGAAAGGTTCTCGAGTGGAGACCACGTACTGGCAAGCGCAGCGAGGGACGGCCACCTGCAAGGTGATCGGATGACCTGATTAGGGCTGCGGGAACTCGCTGGATGCGGGTCGCTTCTATCCGGCCCATGTAGAAATCTATTGAAGAGGCTTGTGTCTAGCAGTGGACGTCCTATGGCTGAAATGATGATGATGATGATGCACTGCACATAAAACTATTCAGTATCAAGTACCTATTCATTACTTGATATTTAATAGTTTTATGTGCAGTCCTTGAGGACTATATTTATATTAGTATAACACCTGCGGTTTGTCTAGTTTAGGTTATCGTACTTAAATATTATTTAACCCATAATAAGCATGTGGACTAATGTTGAAATAAATAAAAAAATATGTAAAAGTTATACCTAATGTTATAAGATCATAAAGTTTTAGGAATTTTCTTTATTTTTTTATCGTCCCAAAGAAAAATAAAAGTGAATTTCGGAATGCTTAAATAACATTGAGAAAATAAATGTATAGCAACTATATATAGCACTTTTTATTGTATTAATTTTGTTTGTAATTTGTGGCTGTTATGGTCATCCAAGTGTAGTAGATATAATTGTTCCTCACAAATATAGTAGAATCGATTTACATCAGAAACAAAATCCAGCCCACAAGACTATTACAACCGAACCGATGGTAAATTCCGATCGAAGCTGTGGTCTAATGTCCGCAAACTTACTAATAATAACTGGCCAAGAGCATGTCGGACCATGCTCAGTGTAGGGTTCCATAGCCGTAACTATAAGGGAAATAACTATAAGGTAAAAAATACGATGTAAAAAATTACAACAACAAAAGAGCGTATCTTCATAGCAATTACGTCCTTTTGTTGAGAAGCACAGTTTATCGGCAATAACTCAAAAACGGTTAATCCGATCTTGTTGAAAATAATTTTCGTTGAAAGTATTAATTAAGCGTTATCTTTGCTATTTTTTTTGTATTTTTCTGACACACGGTTTAGAAGATAGAGGGAGGGGGGGGACACAAATTTCACAACTTTCGGAGCGATTATTTCCAAAGGTATTCACTTAATCAAAAACATTACAAAAGAACCTTAAAATGTTTTTGAAAGAGCTGTCAAACTATGTAGCACACGTTGATATTTTCTGAAAAATTTTTTTTTTAGTTTTTGTAACATGTATGGAGTGCCCCGGTTGGGGTATAGCAAAGGGGGGGCCGATTTTGAGATGCTGTTTTTAGGCTTGAATCGTGTAGATTACGCTAAAATAGGCATGTTTTGTTATTTAAACTTTTTTCTCTGACCAATATTTACCAAGATATTGGGGTTCAAAGGTCAGTAATTTTCAAGGGCTCTGGGACTTAGAAAAATTTCGGAGTCGTGAAATTTATGTCAATATAACACCTCATTTTTGTTAATGAGTCCTATAAAACACGCCAAAATAAGCATGTTTTGTTACATAAACTTTCTTTCTCAGATAAATATATAAAAACTAAAAAAAACAAAAAAAAGTTTTAAAAGTAAAAATTAAAAACAAAATAAACATAAAAAATATAAATAAATATATTAAAAAAAAGTAAAAAAAAAAACAAAATTATAAAAAAATGTCTTTTTTAATGAGTTTTTAGGCTTAAATTAGATTAAATCGTGTAGATTACGCTAAAATAAGCATGCTTTGTCAAATAAACCGTTTGATATTAGGCTGCGAAAGTCCGAATCTAGGGCTCTCGCTGGTTAGGACGCGTGCCGACACAGCGCACCCTAGAGTGTTTTTGTAGAGCCGGAGGCGCGGAGGGAGAGCAGCCCTCGCCCGCCATGACGAAGCGCGGGAACGAGTGAGGCGAGCGGCTGAGGCTGGTCGCCGAAGGCGACCAACAAGCCGAAGCTGCGGAGCCGAGCGAAGTGACCGTGCGTCGTCATGCAAGGGCGGAAGGGCTGCTGTTCCCGCAGCGCCGGAGACGGAAAGTCACTTACCGCCTTATACTTCTAGTCGTATCCATTATCCGAATATCTCGGTTATTTTTGATTTCAGAGAAAAGTTTCTTCCATAAAGCATGTTTATTTTAGCGAATTCTATACGATAGCATCATAAAAAACATGTGTCATAATGACACCACACCTATCAAAAAATGTAGTCCTTGAAACTTTGAACCTCAATATCTCGGTAAATATTGGTCGGAAAACAAAAGTTTATATAACAAAATATGCTTACTTTAGCATGTTTTATAGGACTCATTAACAAAAATGAGGTGTTATATTGACATAAATTTCACGACTCCAAAATTTTTCTAAGTCCCAGAGCCCTTCAAAATTACTGACTTTTGAACCCCAATATCTCGGTAAATATGGATCGGAGAAAAAAAGTTTAAATAACAAAACATGCTTATTTTAGCATGGTCTACACGCAAACACACTAATTTAGGCAAAAAACAGCAAAAAAAAAATTTATGAAAAATTTTCTAAGTCCCAAAATCGCCCCCCCTTTGCTATACTCCGACCAGTGCCCCCCCTAAAAATAATTATTTTAGTTATTTAACTACCAAACTAAGTAGCGGCTCATACAAGACACCTATATTCCAAATTTCATCAATATCCATCGTGTAGTTTTTGAGTAAAATGCCTGTGACATACGGACGGACGGACGGACGGACGGACATGACGAAACTATAAGGGTTCCGTTTTTGCCATTTTGGCTACGGAACCCTAAAAAGGACTTCGTCATTTTATACCTCATGAACAATAAGCGCTCCATTCGAAGCGATGCAGTCAAATAAGCTGAATATTTAACGCGATACACAGGGGTACCGCGGATAACAAGTGTTTTGTAGGCTGTATGGGTTTTTTTTTTGCTACGGTCAGTTTTGGTCCAATAGGCCAAATCTTTCCGCTTAGAGTTCTGTTTCAATTGCGCGGTGCTATCGGCTTACACGTTGCAACTGGTGTGTAGTATGTGTGTGTGTTTGTGTGTGTGAGTGTGTTGCTGTAGAGTGTAGTTGTATTATAGTTCGTACCCGATAACGATAGACTCTAGCTAAAAGGACACAGAAGCAGGGATTCCAAACTTTAACCAAGCAAAAAACGGTGCACGGGTCATTCTCAAAAAATAATGTCCGTAGATAGGGCTTTATAAAACAACCTCTTAATCTTGTTCCTTTATGTAACGAAAATTAACCATATAAATTGTATGGTAAGTTTCGTTACACAAAGGAACACGATAAGAGGTTGTTTTTTAAAGCCCTAACTACGGACATCATTTTTTGAGAATGACCCCGCTTTGTTTCCATACAAATCGACGAACTATTTTTTTGTATCTCGATATATTTCTGTGGTTTTTCTCTACCAATCGATGGTAAATATTTGTAGAACCAAGTTGTCGTGTGTATCGATACTCATATTTGGCCGGTAATACAGATAGTGTTTTATGAATAAACTAGCATACGAGGCGTATTAATTATAAATGGCCGTAGAACCGCAGGCATTAAGTACTTAACTGGACATATTTTAATAGACAACTTAATTATGATGCCTACGAGCATTTAAATATTGTCAGATTGAGTTGGGATGTAAGCGTATTATTTAGTCATTTTGCAAAGTTCTATTTTGAAGCATATGACCGGAGCACGGGCGTAACCAGGGGTAGGGTTTTGGGGGTTCAACCCCCCCCCCCCCAAGTTCAGATATTAACATTCATAGAATTAAAATAAGCACAGGCGTGCGGCATATCTCATTGATTACTAACTATCTTTGTATTACCACCCTAGTTGTGTAATGTACTATTAAAGTGTCCTTTTAACTGACAGTTAACCCTTCGGCCGCCATCACAACCATGTTTCGCAACCAGTTGCAAAGGAAGATTTTTTCTCCTTTGTTGGCAACTAGTTGCGTTAGCCGAATATTTTGTCTTAATACGCAACCAGTTGCGAAGATGCTATCCATTTTCCATCATGGCAACTAAGTTTCGCAACCAGTTGCCAAACATATTTTTCTTTTCTGGCTACACAACGAAAAAATTATATGATAGATAAAGTAGATAAGGTATAAAAACTTTTTCAACTTTGGGAAATCCATATTTTATTTTAGAAAGCTTATTGCAGTCAGTTTGACATATTACTTTTTTATTGTGACACTATTAGGAAAAACCAAATCGTTGGATCGCTTTGGGCTTAAAATCACTAAATTTCATTTTACCTCATTATCAATATTCCCAGATCTCAAAACTTCATGGCCTCAAAATACCTAAATTGCAGAATGCCTAAATTTTTTTCACAATCAACCGAAACCTTAATATCGCCGATGTTCAAAATACCTTAGGCTCATAATACCTAAACTTCAAAACAGCATTATGGCAAAACAACATATGCTTAAAACAACCAAACCTCAAAATACCTAAATTTATACTATCAAATAAACACTCGTAAAAAAAATTAGGTATTTTTGGAAAAATGCCTAAATTTAGGTATTTTGAGGTTGAGTTGTTTTGATATTTTGTCATTTCTGCCATTCGGTAATTGAAGGATTGTGCATTTCAATCTTCAGGCATTTAGAGAATATGCCGTTTTAAGTCAAAGTCATAATGAATTTCGTTCATTTTAAGAATGTTACAATTTGACATTTAGGTTTTATGAGCTCATGGTAATTTGAAAATAGGGTGTATTGGCAAATAAGGTATTATGAGATTTAGTGATTTTAAGCCCAAAGCGTTGGATCGTGACGATCAAAAAGGTTACCTAAGTTTCTGACAATGTTCTGATGTGCAAGAGAGATGAGATGTTCCTTGCATTATTTATTAGGACAAATATTTTATTCAGTCTGGTTGCGTATTAAGAAAGAAAAATATATCGTCGCAACTATACTGCTAAAAATATTCTTAGTTGGCAACTGGTTGTGTATTAATGTAAAATGTTCTTCATTCACAACTAGTTGCCAACAAAGGAGGAAAATTCAACCAGTTGGTTGCGAAACATGGTTGCGGTGGCGGCCGAAGGGACAGTTAACAGGTCGTCACAAACTGACGAATAGTGTCAAATTCCATATACTTCGTTACCGACTGACAGGTTAGACGAAATTTAAACATAGCATAAGTTTCGCCTAGCCGTACATACCACTAAAAATAAATATGCCCTTATTCATCGTCTGTGGTCACAATAATGGCAAAGGTGACATTAGTTATGAAGCCATTATTAGGTTTCAGCACGATTGTTAGCTATAATTTCGCTGACCGAATAATAAAAACCGGTCAAGTGCGAGTTTGACTCGCGCACCGAGGGTTCCGTACAAACTCGTAAGTAGATACGTGAATAGTTCAAGAAAAACTGTATGGCGGTTAGCTTAGTGGGAGCAAATAAGAACGTGTTACGATTTTTGAAAATTTCTAATAAACGATGCAATTTAGGAAAACCGTTTTATTTTTTCTGTAATAATAATTGGTAATTATTACAGATTTTTCTGTTCAGTAACTTCGAAGATAATAGGGGGGGGAATGGTATTTTTTTGAACGTTTTTGGTCATAAATCAAAAAGTACAAAATAAAAAAAAAATTAAATAACTGGCCAAGAGCATGTCGGACCATGCTCAGTGTAGGGTTCCATAGCCGTAACTATAAGGTAAAAAATACGATGTAAAAAAAGTACAACAACAAAAGAGCGTATCTTCATAGCAATTACGTCCTTTTGTTGAGAAGCGCAGTTTATCGGCAATAACTCATAAACGGTTAATCCGATCTTGTTGAAAATAATTTTCGTTGAAAGTATTAATTGAGCGTTATCTTTGTATTTTTTTTTATATTTTTCGGACACACGGTTTAGAAGATAGAGGGGGGGGGACACAATTTTCACAACTTTCGGAGCGATTATTTCCAAAGGTATTCACTTAATCAGAAACATTACTTAAGAACCTTAAAATGTTTTCAAAAGAGCTGTCGAACTATGTACCACACGTTGACATTTTGTAAAAAAAAAATTTCTTAGCTTCTGTTACATGTATGGAGTGCCCCCCCTAGATTTTTTTATTATTTAACTACCAAACTTAGTTGCGGCATCTACAAGACATCTATATTCCAAATTTCATCAGTATAGGTCTTGTAGTTTTTGAGTAAAATGCCTGTGACATACGGACGGACGGACGGACGGACGGACGGACGGACGGACGGACATGACGAAACTATAAGGGTTCCTTTTTAGCCATTTTGGCTACGGAACCCTAAAAATGGTTTTGCAATCTACATATTAAGCCCTTTTATTAGGGTTCCGTAGCCAAAATGGCAAAAACGGAACCCTTATAGTTTCGTCATGTCCGTCCGTCCGTCTGTCCGTCTGTCCGTCTGTCCGTATGTCACAGGCATTTAACTCAAAAACTACAAGATGGATATTGATGAAATTTGGAATATAGGTGTCTTGTATGAGCCGCTACTTAGTTTGGTAGTTAAATAATTAAAATAAATATTTTTAGGGGGGGCACTCCATACATGTTACAGAAGCTAAAAATTTTTTTTTTCAGAAAATATCAATGTGTGGTACATAGTTCGACAGCTCTTTCAAAAACATTTTAAGGTTCTTAAGTAATGTTTTTGATTAAGTGAATACCTTTGGAAATAATCGCTCCGAAAGTTGTGAAAATTGTGTCCCCCCCCCCCCCTCTATCTTCTAAACCGTGTGTCCGAAAAATATAAAAAAAATCACGAAGGTAACGCTTAATTAATGCTTTCAACGAAAATTATTTTCAACAAGATCGAATTAACCGTTTTTGAGTTATTGCCGATAAACTGCGCTTCTCAACAAAAGGACGTAATTGCTATGAAGATACGCTCTTTTGTTGTTGTACTTTTTTACATCGTATTTTTTACCTTATAGTTACGGCTATGGAACCCTACACTGAGCATGGTCCGACATGCTCTTGGCCAGTTATTTGATATCCCATTGGATATAATAGCTCTACTTTTGTTTTTCGACATCCCATTTCGGACCCCTTTAAAAAAAAGTAAAAAAGGTATAAGATTGTTTTTCTACCCAATAGGCTCGAATTAGCGACACTATTCCAAATTTCAAGTCGATAGGATCAGTAGATCCTGAGATATCTTGCTGTGACAGACGGACAAACAGACAGACAGAGTCGCATCATAAGTGTTCCCTTTTTACCGTTTTGGTACGGAACCCTAAAAACGGCGAAATGGATATGCTATTCACAAGGACATTGCGTTTGTTACTTACTGATCATTTATATGTGTGATTACGCTAACTCTTGATAAACTTAACGACGTTTATATTTCAGTATTACACGAAACCACAGGTCATAAGTACAGTCAAGTGCAAAATATGGGCGTATACAAATACTCAAAAATATGTCCAAATACGTGTCCTGCAGTGGCACTTCGTAACTACCATATTCATGAAACAAATTATTATTGTTATCTCTCTTGCGACCTAACTCTTATAACCTGCATTATATTATTTTATTTACATGAGCGTTCGCCCTTTCGTGCTCGTCGGGCGGACGAACCTACCCTTTGAATAATGTACGCATTAGCCCGCCGAAACGGGCTTATTTTATTCCAGCAGTAATCGCGGTACATGAAACTGTAATGATACTAATACAGGATCACAGGATAGTTATTTATTATACAACGAATTAAGGCTTCGGTAGGTACGAAAGTCTGCTCTCTGGTCCCATTAAAGGTGGTTTTCCACCGGCAGGGCGGGACGAGACGAGACGAGGATTAAATTGAATTTTGTATCAAGTTGCGCGATGCGCGAGCGGCGATGCGCGAGGAGAGGATTGAAAACTTCATACAAATTTCAGTTCAATCCCCGTCTCGTCTCGTCTCGCCCTGCCGGTGGAAAACCACCTTTAGACGAGGTGAGAATTCGTATGCGAGTTTAATTACATTGCGGGCTAGCTAGGTAAGATGAGTTCAATCGATAGATCAAACACCGCAATGAAATGAAACTCGCATATGAAATTTTTTTCAGGCCTGATAAGTCTCCTTTACTGTCTGCATAGTGTCTCTTTGTCGATTTATTGCTGCCAGCTACAGTTCTTGCACGTTCCCCAAGTGTTTAATACAGCTCTTATAACACTCAAAAGTGTACCTAATCATTGAATACGCCCTTGTACAGTTTGTACTATCAGGAAGACACGTTTTTACACAGACTGTCAAAATTTAACGGAAGCATTGCAGCAGTTACCACCGAATGACACAAATGGGTCATTATTTGAGCGTTTCACCCGCCTCACTTTCGTGAACACATTATTGTCGAAGCTCCCTCAGATTTTAGTCTCATATCGAGCTATTTGGTACATATCCGAGACTACTAACAAATACCTTAAAATTACATTAATATCTGCCGGAATCTCGCCATTAATGTGTCTACGAAAGTGAGGCGGGTGAAACGCTCAAATAATGACCCAAATATTCTTTATTGATGAAAATGTCCAAACTATTAGCAGCATGGCGATGAATACAACCCGGAATCGCTTCACCCGCCCCTTCTCTCTCGCCCCTTATTATTCTGTCCGAAATCAAAGACGAGAGTGGGGGTCGAAAGATCATGAAATTCTGGTTACGTAATAAATGCAGCCACCACACGGGAACACACACGCCGCCACGCGTGCGTTGTTACGCGTGGCCGCGTGTGTGTTACACATCCCACGTTTACTCAGAAAACTTGCCACTGCTATCGAATTATGATTATACGCCTAAATTGAGAACAGTGACAAGTGGCGTAACATTCCCGTGTGGTGACTGTACATGGCCCCCAATTACTAAAGCGATACCTGTCAGTCTGATAACAGCCCATTACTTCTAGGGCTCCCGATATCCGTGTTACACGCCGATGCGTGTACCCGTGTAATTAACCCCAGCGGTACTAAGGTCCCCAATTACAAGAACCCGCCAAGATCCGTTGCTGGGTCTGCGTTCGATCTAGGTCCACGTGTCTCGGATCCGATCAGGTATTGAATACACATCGGGCCGACCCGCCCGCACCGGTTTGAGTTAAAACAAATCGTAGCTCTCAGAGATAACGCTTCAGATCGCCACTATACGTTGAGGATGGGTAGGCGTGTAATTAAGATCTGTGGATGCGTAAACACGGGTATACGGATCTTAATTACAAGTACCGAATGGGCCAAAAAACCGTAACCGTGTTAGACGAAACCGTAGACCCGGCGACGGGTACACGAAACCCGGATACGACCGCGAGCCCTAATTGTTCCTAACATCTAGTACTTACCCAAGTCCTCCTCGAGCTTATCATTCTCGAAGCGTCCAGACTGGCCTATAGCCGTCTCCAGAACTACGGCGAACAGCAGCACGCCCCACGCCATTTTGTCGAATGCGTCCGCCATGTTGGGCTAGGCAGCCATTTTGTGCTCATCGCCCATCTTGTTTACGGCAAATGCTAAGGCGGTTGTAGGTGGATCTGAAAAAGGAGGTTTACTTTTAAAATTTGAATGTTTTCGATCGAGATTATGACAAATGTTGGTAATATCAGCCAACTCATTGAAATATATGATAGTTGTGTCAAAGTATAACTACACAGACAAGTAGTCAAACTTCGACAACTGGAGCATTCTTACACATTCGTAAAACTTTGCTTGTAGTGCGTTCGTTCACGGCGCGCACACATACAAGCGCGCGGTGTACCATTTGTAGGAAAAAAATGAGTGAAACTCAAACATATTGTATTAAAAACAGATCACTCACATTGTAAAAAAGACGAAAATACTCAGGAGTAATGGCCTTATCACACCTGCGATTTGCGGGCGAGCTGTGGGCGAGTCTCCATACAAAACCAGTCGCGGCGAACTCGCGGTGTCTTCGCGGCGAACTCGCGGTGTCTTCGCCGCGAGCGACATTTGTATGGAAATTCGCGTCTAACTCGCCCGCAGCTCGCTCGCAAATCGCAAGTTTGATAAGATAAGGCTCTTGAATGCCAAATACTCCCGAAACATGGCGAGTGGAATTCTCGTCTTTTTACAACGCGAGTGATCCGTTTTTAATTCAATGTATAAAGAAATATGTTGAAGTTTTGAGCTCGATACTTAAAGTGTTACTTGTTTGGGTGGGAAAGTCCATTTCAAAAGTATCAAAATATTAAAAACTATTATGAATAGACTTTAAAATATATGGCCACTTTGTTATGAAACCGTCAGGATAAACGCTTGTTTCTTGATTTCCCCATACAAAGTATAACCGTGTCATGTTACACCGCTAGTATGCGTTTTTTGGGAAAGTCTAAAAATGTGATTTCAACATTGTTGTATATCGATGTGTTTTTATGATATTGAAATAGTTTTTTCACTAATATAGTTCTATTATAGAGAGGTCTGAAAAAAGTTGTAAAATAGCTATTTAGAATCAAGTTTGAGGATTTGGAATGATAATCATGATGATCATAATATGATGGTCATATGTTGGTACGTCATTGTACTTTAAGTCACTTGTTATTCTTTATTTCTACCTTATTTTGACGTTGAGCAAATGAAGGGATGTTTGATGAAAACAACATAAATAAACTGGTTTTAAACTGTATATAAGCAGGTGGATTTCACTCGTTTATCGCCGCGCGCGTAGTAGCCGTTGCCAATTCGAACTCCGGAGTTCGAAACGCCAGAGAGCACCATTTGGAGGCGTAGCCTAGGCAAGCGCACACGTCGAATATTTCTATTGTTTTTGATAGCGTGGGAATTTTGTTTAATTTTTTATGAAAACACAAAGAAAAATTAAATACCACATAAACATAAACCCATTCCAGTACATGTGATTTCTTAAGGGAAATATCTCAACCCCATTGTAAAAGTAACCCTATTGTCAAAAGGAAATTTGTTCACAACAAGCCGAAAGGGTAACAAAAGCGGCCGAAAAGCCAACTTTGAAGTCTGTGGAAAAGCTTCCAATACTAATTACTTTCTGAACATAGTGAGCACACGTGCGTCACCGGAACCACACGCGCGTGGCAAATTTAAAGTTAAATGGATGAGTAGGCGCGGGTCGAGATCGCCTGGAGCGGTTTGCTTAGGTAAAATTACCTTTTCTTAGACATTCTCGCAAAGAAATTATCGTATATTTTCCTCAAAACCTGTACCAGATAAGGCACAAACATAATATCTCTATTAAGTGAAAGAAACATACAGACAGGCCACATTCGTTTACTGATAATTATTCATCGATTTTTAATCTCAAGTACTTACCTTTGTTTTTACTTCTTTTATTATTGCACATATATTTTAAGCCCTTCTTTACAAATTAACTCCGAACCCACCCGAACATTAACCCTTTAATTGCTACATAATCCTCGACAGTTAAATAACCGCAACAACCAAAGGGCCGGAAGGTTTTTTTAATGTCTGAAAACGCATAATAATCGGATACTAAAGTACAGCTTCTTTTGGAACCTGTACCTCTATCACAACTGTGACACGCGACTCTTTGTCGCGCGACAAATCCTACCTATCTCTTTCCACTCAATATAGTGTGACAGTGACAGGTGATGCTCAGTCGCACGAGATACGAAGTCGCGTCCAGTTATGCTAGACGTACTGACTTGACCTATGAGTCCTGCTGACTCTAATTGAAATCCGGACCAAATGGGGGCTTAATAACCTGCCAGCAGGTTCGCCAGCCGGAACCACCGTGACTTTTTGCTGATAGCTCACTGTTCATATAACTATGTAGACGGCCATTCTCACGAAGTATGACTGCGTCTAATTACCGCGTCTCCATACATTTAGTATGAAAACAGCGTCGCGGTAATTAGGTAACCGCAGACATACTTCGTGAGAATGGCCGTAGATAGTTCCACCAGACTTGAGGTCACGCACACAACAACATGTCATGTAATGACAGCAGGGTGTACTCACTCGGGATTTACTAGCCGCGTAGTGTTGGAATAAGTATAAGTTGTTGCACCCTGAATCGGGGTTTAAATTCGATTCTGGACCCCCGGGTCCAGTTTAAAACATAAGCCATACTAATAATACCGGTATTGTGCGCCCTAGTCATAGAGAGATGCTGTTTTTTTGGCTTACGAGTTATAAGCCAAAAAACAGCATCTCTCTATGACACTCGTGTTAACGTGATTCGAGTCGGTCGGTTTTCCATACAAACGTAAAGATGGTCATCGTCTGCTTGCACGGCATCAATAAAATTATGTTTAATTAAACTGTGTTTTATTTTATACTTGATAAAATTATTTGCGTGAAATGACATGTGAACTAAACGTAAGATCCTTTACATCATTATAGCGCTCAAAAAGGAGGTATAATGCAATTATACAGCTTATGTCCTATTTGGAATATGATGTCTGCTGACGCCCATTCCCAAAATACCGCATTACCAGAATACCAGATTTTTAAAATACCATATTCTCAATATACCAGAGATTCTCCGTATACCAGATTCCCGAAGTAATACATCCAACAAAATCAATTAGATCCTAGAGTAACCTACGATTTTATAATCTAGTTTAGCGGAAATGTGTTAAGACAGGAATCTGATAAATCGAGAATCTGATATTTTGAAAAATCTGGTATTTTAGGAATGCGGTATTTTGGGCATGAGCGTCTGCTGAGCTTATACTATACAGAATCGAGTCCACCCTCAACCATTAGAGTTCACTACACCACCAATCCATCCCGACTAACCAAACCGCACCGCAGTATACTTAATTAACTACATATTATATAACCGGCAGTACATTTTCAGTGTGTCGGATTAGCGGGACTGGCAAATGTATGTTAATACGGCTATCGCGTCCGGCAGAGGGTGTATTTGCATTGTATTGAAATCGCCCCCGCGCGGCGCTAGTGCCAGCGATCGTGTATAAAATAATTGTATTTTTAGGGTTCCGTAACAAAATGGTAAAAAAGGAACCCTTATGGTGCGACTCTGTCTGTCCGTCTGTCTGTCCGTCTGTCACAGTCAGATATCTCAAGAACTACTGCTACTATCGATTTGAAATTTGTTAATAGTTTTAAAAGTCACTAACCCAAGCGTACAAAATATAAAAAAAACTTATACCTTTTTTTTAAAGGGAGCCAAATATCAAGTGGGGTATCAAACAAAAGGGCTTAAATTGGTAGATTCCAAACCCATTTTAATATTTTTTTCTTAATCATGTACCTGCTTTTTGATTTAGGACGAAAAAAGTACAAAAAAATACCCTCCCTCATTATCTTCGAAATTACTGGAGAGAAAAATCTGTAATCATTATCAATTATTAAAATCATCTTAAATCGTTATTACAGGAAAAATATAATGGTTTTCCTAACTTGCACTGTTTTTTAGAAATTTGCAAAAATCATAACACATTCTTATTTACTCCTACTAAACTAATCGACATACAGTTTTTCTTGAACTATTCACGTATCTACTTACGAGCTTGTACGGAACCCTCGTTTCGCGGGTCCGACTCGCACTTGACCGGTTTTTCCTTGTGATGTTTGGACATAGACGTACCGTGGACTGGGATTAGTTTGGGTGTACTGCCGTTTCGACGAAATATGTTTCGTCAAATTTCACTTGGCAACCAACTTTTCGCCGAAGTTTTATTTGGCAAATCAATTCTTGGCATAACTTTACTTCGCATTTTTTTTATTTCGCCACATTTTTATATTGCAAAGTTTTATTACATCAATGTTTTATGTGGTAAATAATTGTATAGCAAATGATTTGCTTAAGCAAATAACATATCGTCAAATAACATTTAACCAAGTTTTACATTGAAAAGTTTCACTTCAACACACTTTTATGTGACAAACAATTATGAAGCAAATGATTTGCTTAGTTAAATAACAAATTGTCAAAAGTCATTTGGGCAAATTTTAACTATATTCCGCAGTACGAGTATGATGATAGTGCAAAATGAAACACAAATATAAGCAGAAATTTTTTTTTTATTCAAAATCATTTTTTTATAAAGTCTAAACCAGGCCTAAACTTAGCATATTGATTGACGCAAATATTTTTAGGGCTGATTGTACTAATGTAAGCTTTCTGAGGTTATTTATGTAGAAAACAAAAAACATACATCATTTGTAAATTTTCTTGTCATTTAAACTAACAGAATGATTAAGTTTGGGTAGAATTTTAATTTATTTATCTTGTTCGGTAAATGAAAACAAAAAAATTATATGAAAAATTTTCTTAATTTCTAGTTAATGTTAATTATTATAACGAAAAGTATCTTCTCTTGGTTAGCACCTTATATAAGTTTTATATTTTTAAGTTAGATGCTATACACATCAACAATTTTACCTCCGAATATTCATCTTTATGCTGTAAGATTCTTTCTATTCTGCTGTCTTTATCAAGATATCTTTTTTTTTTTGCTTGAGGCGGTGCACCTACCAGTATATTTTCTATGTCCCCCAAATTGGACACACTCTCTTTAATCAATATTTTTATTAAGGCGTATACACCCGGGTGATGCTTGTCGGCGATGGTATTAATTTTGTGGTGCCAGGCTTCGGCTGAGTTTGAGGTTCTTGGTACCTTCATCTCATTAATCTTGTGGCAACTCCAAAAACTGGGAGCATACTTTGGTTGTGTATTCCATGACCCGCTGACGTAGTTCACCTCGAACCAAAGACCTAAATTTTTCCAGTCTGGATCTTGTATGAATTCCAAGAGCTTATTAAAATATATAGGTATGTCAGCCTCTGGCAAATAGCTCAGCGCTAATAAGCATTTAACTTGTTTATTGAAAGTCATATCAGCTGCGTACTTTTTTGCGTAACCTTGAGCTTGAACTTGTCTGGAACAAATATAAAATATATTAATTCCTTCATAATATAATTGTAGGTTAGGTTAGGACTGCGACCCCTTAGAAGATAAACGGCTAACAGAACTGTAGATTAGGTTAAGCTGGTTACATCGGCAGAAGGAGAATGGGGGGACGGGGGGGCGAAGCCCCCCACAAGGGGGGCTCGGGGGGCGGAGCCCCCCGCATGAAAAAAAACTCAAAACAAAGGTTCAATTAGGTAAATAAGTAGGTTAGGTTAGGTTTGAACTGCGTCCCCCAACAAAAACGAACTGCTACTAAAAAAAACTCAAAACAAAGGTTCAATTAGGTAAATAAGTAGGTTAGGTTAGGTTTGAACTGCGTCCCCCAACAAAAACGAACTGCTACTAAAAAAAACTTAAGGGGGGACGGGGGGGCGAAGCCCCCCACAAGGGGGGCTCGGGGGGCGGAGCCCCCCGCATGAAAAAAAACTCAAAACAAAGGTTCAATTAGGTAAATAAGTAGGTTAGGTTAGGTTTGAACTGCGTCCCCCAACAAAAACGAACTGCTACTAAAAAAAACTCAAGGGGGTCTTGGGGGGCGGAGCCGCCCGCATTAAAAAAAACTCAAAACAAAGGTTCAATTAGGTAAATAAGTAGGTTAGGTTAGGTTTGAACTGCGTCCCCCAACAAAAACGAACTGCTACTAGTACAGTAGGTAAGGTTAGGTTAGGTTCCTAGTCAATGATATTCTTACCTGTAGATAATCTGGCCGAGATGAAATAAACATCCGTGCAAAATTATGTCTTCAAAATTGGATCGTAGACTCAAAATGGTTGCTTTTTCGAAGTCTAACACACATACTTTCGGTGTCATTTCGATATTATGCTCTTGACCATATTGCACAATTAACTCAAACATGACATCATATGTTCGTTTATCTTTATTTGAGGCTAAACAAAAACAGCAAGGAAATGTTTTTTTGTTATCACTCAAGATATTGCCATGAATCGTATAAAGTTGCTTAAATACGGTTGGAGCAATTTTAAATGTTCCGTCTAAAATCCAGTACGTGGATTTACTTAAATATGTCATTAAGTTTAATGTAGACAGTATTATTATTCGTTTGCCATCATCAAAAATGTGATCTTTTATCACGAAACTTTCACCGTCGATTTGTGTGACTGTGTGATTTATTTTAAAAAACAAATCATCAGGTTCTTTTACAACCTCGGACTTTTTGCGCTGTCGGTAAATTGTCTGTTTTAACGCTGAGCTTGATGGTAAATTCTCGACTACACATAAAGGAGCGTTGGCTTTGTTATTTTGTAAAATATTACACACTTTCATAGCGGATTTCGCATCATTTTTTATGTTTTGGATCAAGTCACTAGTTTGTTTCCTACCAGGTTCCGGCCCGTGGTTGTGATTTCCGTTTTTTTTCAATATTTTATGAACGCCATCCTCTGATTTTGTAGTTAAACTAGCTGTGCAATTATTCACGCGGCTCCGACGTAATTCACAGTACCAGTAACACACTTCGTTAACAGAATTCCTTTTTTCATAAGTAAATCCATCATTGAAAATCTTGAGGCATCCTCTAGTAGATAAAAAAGTCTCACACACATCATTATCATCACTCATTGTTTACTTTTAAACAACAACGCACATTAACTATCAACGATCACTCAAGAATGAAATGCTATTTTGAGCCACAAAGTATATAAACATAAGTAATACCCTCTTAATTTAGCTGTATGGGACATCACCCTACCCACTTAATGAAATAAAATCATACTGCAATTTGAACCTTGCATTCTAACAAACTAGGTTAGATTTTATTTGCCATTCAATATTTTACTAAATTACGATATGCCAATCAATACATTTGACGAAATGAGAAATGACGTCTTAAAAAAAAACCAGGTAATAATTTGCGTAACAATAATTTATCAAATCATATATTGGTAAATGATATCAGTGCGAAACGTTGAGTTGGGAAATAACATTTTGACCAAATAAAAATATGGGATAAAAGGTTTGGGAACTAAAAATTTGCGAAATAATTTTTGCCTAAACATTAGTAAACCATTAGTTTGATTCACGGGGTAACATTTAGCATCGATTTTTTTAACTACAAAAAGTTTTCTATACGATGATACCCAGACATTCTCAAAGTGTGTTCTGCGGAGCCCTGAGGCTCTGTAAGGTCCCTGCTTGGGCTCCGGCAAAATAATGTTTTGTGACAAGTGCATTTAGGTTAGCGCCATTTTGAATGTTTGCCTCTATTCTAGAAAAAATAAAAAATTATATTAAAAGATAGTTTGGGGCCCCGAGAAGTATTTAATATCTCAAAAGGGGTCCGTCGTTAGAAAAGTTTGAGAGTAGCTGGTATAAGCAACTCAAAAGTGGTTTTCAACATACGGCCACAATATACGGTAGTTTTTAACAGACTTCCAAAGAAGGACGGTTCTCAATTCGTCTGTATGTTTTTTTCTTCCAACAAAAGGTAGGTACATCGGGAGCGCGCATGTGTGCGCGCCGTGTACTGACGCACCACAGGCAAACATTTGCCCCCGTGCGCCCCTGTCACAGTATGGAGTGCAATCACACAGACGTGTGATCGTGCGTCTGTGTAAATACGTGTCGCGCGCTCTGAAACGGCCGAAGTCGTACTAATTGGTTGTCTTTATACTGTGACACGGCTTTTTATCTTGAAGGCCCGCTAGCAATGGCGCCACCGCCGCCCGTATCTATCTCTCACTCGATATACCTTTTATTTTCGTATGTAAACGCTCGCTTATATTTATTGCCCGCCGTTTTGTTGGCAATCCGTTTTTAATAGCCAACAAAGCTTCGGTTTTTGAACTGAAACAACTTTGGTTTGTTGTTTTAGAAGGAGCAATTTTGTTTGCATGATTCCGGTCAAAAATAGAAGCTGTATACGTTTGATAATATTTCTCTCGCTTGGAACTAGAGGTGGGTCTTTTTTACTAAAACTGTTTTAAAAAGTAGTTTCTGTTAAAAAACGGTTTTTGAAAAATCTATGGAAATTAAACAGTGACGGAACCAACCCGTACACAACACAAAACTACACAAACGCAAGTGCAAAGACAAACTACAACAGAAAAATCGTTTCTTAAAACAAAACGCAAACTTTCGAACGTAACTCAGCGACGTACGCGACTACAGAGTACACAACGCGCGTCTTCGACGAACGAACTTCCATAGAACGTTTCGTTTTCACAATCGGTCGCAACTGCTTAAATACAAACCAGTTTTTTTTTAAACTGTTTTTTCGAACGAACGGTTCCGTATCGTTTCTCAAAAAACTCGAAACATCTTCTTAGAAGTAACCTCTACTTGGAACCCAGCTCCCTGGTTTGGAAAACCGATGCAAAGTTGCTCTTTGCTGAAACGAATTGAATAAGTTTTGTGTGTCGATAGGATAAGGAACCTCCTAAACTGAAACTATAGGTGGGTTATAAATGTCACTGTCAAGTATTCACTTTCTATGTTTGCTAAATGTTTACAAATCTTCCTGAAATACGAGTATGCTCTTCTACTAATACCTATTATGAATCTTCCTATCCCATTACTAATTCATTAAATATGTTACTTTGTCTATCTTCTTTGATGTGAGCCATTCTTTCTCATTAGCCTAAAGGTTAGCTGGAAGAGATCCCTTATAAGTTCCCCTTTGCACAAAACCTTTGATCCGAACCGTTGATCTTGGTATTATTTCTGTATGATTTTACGAGCAATAAAGTGTTTACATACATACAATCATACACACACTTTTCACAATCATACAATCATACATATTAGAAATATGATTTTTTTTTAAACTTTGGATGTTTGTTACTAAATAAGACGGTAACAGTTGAATCAGTTGCGATGAAATTTGGCGTACAAGTAAACCAAACTCTTAATTAAATACTGAGGAACTTCTTATATACGAATAATGACGGGAATAACGCAGGTAAAACCACGGGTGGATGCTAGTCTAATATATTCTTTTTCTACTCCTGTACTGTTATCTGTCTTTTACTTGGTCACGAACACTAATTAATATAAGAACATACATAATATGAGTTCAGAGAAGTCTATAGGTGGGTAGTTCTCTGATTTCGTACAAAAAGAGCTTAAACAAGTATATTTCGTAAAGTACGTGATTTTAAGAGATTCTATGAATGCAGAAATATTACTTAAGTTGTTAGGTATAGAGGCACGCAATATTCAACGCCGGCAATATTGTTGTTTATTTTTTATAAAATAAAAACACCCCAATTTGTCATTCACCTCTGTATGATTTCGTTAATATGTGACTTTGGTCACATTTTAAGTCAAACACGTTAAAGAGAATGGTTTCGTTTAGCATTAAATCAAATTTTAGTTTATTCGAGAATCTAAAACTAAATTTGGAAGACTAATGATACAATCATTATAAAATTAGAGGTACCTAAACGTTTGTCACCGCAATTCGGTCATTCCCCGCGCGAGAAATGAATTCATGTATATACCGATCTTTAAACATGTTGTGAGCGTCTACTGTCGAGTATAACATCGCTTATTGATCAATCGACCACGAGCTACCACGAGATAGGCGCTTGCGCCACTGTCTGCGAAAAAAAATTAATTCTCCCGTCACGAAAAGGAGTTTGTCACGTTTAAGCTATCATTACTATCCTGCGATAAACTCGGTAAGTACTCAATTAGAATGATAATGCTTTTTCGAATTTGTTGTGTTTTAAACTTTCTTTCAGCTGACGTTTTGGTTTTATTCAAGGTTAACTAATAAATGAGTTAGTTGAAAAAAACCCTTGAAATGTCATTCATCTCCTTGTCATTACCTTCTTTCCCCTCCAAATTTTTGAAGGATGGTAATGAACGAGTATGGAAGGTAATGACTAATATTTTCACTGGGAGTGTAAATTCAAAAAGTAGACTGAATCAGGCTCCTGTGTATATTCGAAAAACGGTTTTTCTTGAATAACTCGGCCATTTTTAATTTTACAGTAAAACCGTACGTACAAAAATTGTACGAAATTTGATTCTCTACAAGTTTGGTCCTCACAATTTTCCTTCTAGGATATCGTTATTTTGGAAATTAAATTTGAAAAAAGCGATCAATTTTGGGGAAAAAAAGTAGGGAACCAAAAACGTTCAGAATTTGATTCTCTACAACTCTGTTTCTCTTCAATCATTCCGTAAATCGTGGAACATAAGAGATAATGATAATATTTTAAATTGGTCGCGTTTTTTCAGGTTTAATTTCCAAAATATCGATTTTGGGGGAAAAAAGATGGGAACCAAAATTGTGCAGAATTTGATTCTCCACAAGTTTAGTCCTCTTCATTCATGCCGTAAAACGGGGAACATAGGAGATAATGATAATATTTTGAATTTGTCGCGTTTTTCAGGTTTAATTTCCAAAATATCGATTTTGGGGGAAAAAAAGGTGGGAACCAAAATTGTTCAAAATTTGATTTTCTACAAGTTTAGTCCTCTTCATTTATGCCATAAAGTTGAAAATAAACGAGATGATGAAAATATTTTGAATTTGTCGCTTTTTCAAATTTAATTTCCAAAATATCGATCCTAAAAGAAAAATTGTAAGAACCAAACTTGTAGAGAATCAAATTTACTACAATTTTTGTCCTAACGGTTTTACTGTAAAATCAAAAATGGCCGAGTTTTTCAAGAAAAACCTTTTTTTTTGGAAAAGAACCAATAACTGATTATTCACGGGTCAAATTCTATAATGACTGAACTATTTATCCCTTTACTAGTTTTCACGTTTTTTCCATATTATAGTGGTGACAAAACATGTCACAACTATAGTATACTAAATTGCTAAACCCTCTTAAAATATGTGATATGGAAACTATATAGACTGATTTATGTTCCTTAGCTTGTTCAGATGATAGATAGTTTAGTTTAAATTAGATGAGACAGTTAATTAACAGAGTCAAAACTGATTTCATTTCCTTCCGTTAGCAAGTCATTACCATCTTGGCGAATTTCATTACCAGCGCGTATTTCATTACCTTCCGGCTTATATCTTGAAAAGTAATAAACTATGAAAGGTGCCTTTCTCAATAACATATTCATAAACGAGTGCTAAACCATAAAAAACCCTTTATTAGATCCAATCCAAGGAAATAAGAAAACTCGAGAGAATACCAACAATTTGAACGAAATCAGAGAACTACCCAGGTACTCTATTCCCCATAACAGCACTAGTGTCGTTATAGTCACTTTACGTTATTGCTAGCAGCCACAGACTTCTAAATCTAGGTTAACCTTAAAAAAGTATTTATAATTTAAGTATATTTTAAATTAAAAAAAAAAGTTTACCATAGACACATATTGTCAGTCAAACGTCATATTTGCCTTGTTTCCAGGTTATGATTAATTTTGTATTTTATAATTTAAAACCTAGTCGTAGAAAAAGTATTGTATGCAACGTTGTATAATTAAGTCAAAAAACGCTCATTGCGTCTCTATTTGCGATACTCGCCGCATTCGCGGCTCGTATCGCAACTCACGCAATTCGCGTTTTTTGAACCCACTTATACAACTGTTGCATAAAATACTATAAAGTTACGTTTTGAAAATGGGTGTTTTTCAAAAAGACATGAACACTCATTCACTCAAAAAGACATGAACATTCTCAGAACATGCACTTTTGAAGTTTTTCTGTCTCAGGTTCGTTAGTACCTACTTTCGAACCTTATACGTGGAAAAATATGCCCCAAATGTAGTGTTCCATTACGTCACATTTTGGTACCTATTATATTACCTGTAGTACTGTAGTACCTATTATTAATATGAAAGAGGCGTAGTCGTATATTATTTTTCCATACAATATTTTACTCGCATTTTTTCACGTAGGTATAAGGTTCGAAAGTACTAACGATTCTGAGCCAGAAAAACCTCATAAGTCCATATTTCGAGAGTGTAGCTATCTCGATTTTTTAAAAAAACACCCAAATTCTAAAAAAATGTGGTTAGATGGTTAAATGTCAAATGAAAATTGTAACAAACGACAAACTGTGTCACGCAAAATTAGTTATGCAAAATATTAAATTGTAGTGTTACCCAACATGGCTCCCTGCGCCATGTTGGGTAAGGCTAGGGTTTTCAATTCGAATATTTGAAATATTCGAATATTCGCTGGAAATAAACTTCGAATACTAATTAATATTAATATGAATTATTCGAATAAAACGACTATTTCGAATTAATTCATTTATTTTTTCTTTAACAATCGCCAGGGTTCAACTCTTTAAATGAACATTAGGCCCAGCTGATCAGTCAGACAGTACTTAAAACAATATTTTTGTGAAGTATTACGATCAATCAGGGAAACTTCCATTTTTTCTCGTTGTTGTCTCCATGAACGTCAACATTACAGTATTGTATTGTAGATGCAGAGATTAGTGTTTGAGTATAAGGATTTGAAAAAAAAAACATTATGGATAACTTGTTAGTTTATTTTGATACTGTTTACGTGATTTCAAACGCTTGAAATAAGTTTTTCGGTTAATATTCGAATATGAAGGGTCCACGGAAAGAACATGTCTAGTCACTTTTTTTTGAAAATGAGATTTTAATGCCAAAATGTAGAGCTCGCAATAAACTATAACTTACCACTTGATCACAGGTGAATATCTTAAAATAATATATCACTCCGTTAGAATGAAAGCGACCTAATTCAAAAAGTTTGCTAATTTAATTTCAATCTTAAAATGACCTAAAACAGTTTTATTTAACTCAGTTGTAAAAAAAATTGTATTAGGCCGCTTTCATTCTAACGGTGCGATATATATTTTTCACTTTTGAAGAGATGGTTGCCATAGTAGTTGTTCCCGACGACTAACTTTCAAACCGCTATAAATCAAAAAGTCACTTAGGTGACTAGACATGTTCTTTCCGTGTACCCTTCATATAGGAAATCTAAATACCTATAGATTCGTATTATTCGAATACTAAAAGTGGACGAATATTGCAAACCCTAGCAGGGACCCTTAACGGCTGTTATCGCGGCGGAAAACACACATTTACCTATTCGCGCCGGCTCGTTAGCGAAAAATACGGAGCCTAAGCTATTTGCTGCTGGTTTCTTTAGTTTCATTATGCAAAAAAAAATACTAAAACCAAGGACCATTAAAACAAGAGGACTGTCATTCTCCATACTTTGGATTGTAACCCGACCGCTAGGGGATTTCCGGGCAAAAACTAGATGACGCTAAAAAACTAAACATTTAACGATGTTATAATTGAACAAAGAAACATATTATAGTAACAATTAGTTCGTAAACAGCTAATAATAAATAAATTCTAACATTTAAATACTGTCACGTTTGCAAAGTTGAATAATTGTAAATAATATAATTCTTATACCAAGCTTATACATAGATGGCGTTGTAAATTCGGGGAACAGCTTTTTGTACGGAGAATGACAGTCCTCTTGTTTTAATGGTCCTTGCTAAAACGCTTTAAAAATTAAAGGGTCGTTTTCAATAATAGGTGTACGTAATTAGGTTAATTGCCATATTACGGATTTCTAATTCTATGTTACCGGTAAAATTAGATCCCATCAAAAACATTACATGTAAAAAGATGCAAGTCTCGCAACGCAGAGTTCTCCAACAACAAACAAGTTTTGAGATGTAAATTTAAACCAAGTCAGTACCGGGGAGGTATCAACAGAACTCGATTTCCTTTTCACTCGATCACACATTTACGTCCCTTGCTTGCAGCTCGGGCCGTAAACTTCTGCGATCTCGGGCTTTCTTTGTATTACCACCCTAGTTGTGTAATGTACTATTATTTGGTGTAAAATTGTAGGACAGTTTGTCAAAGCATAGAATAAACTTTCACTTCTTCTTCGCGATGGTCGAGTGACAACGCACGCTACAGCAAACGCCTCTTCCAATGCCCCACAGAATCACTCCTATTTAACGTTACAAATAACTATTCACCAATTACTTAAGAATAACAAACTATAATAGAAACAGTATACAATTAAAACAACATACATATTCGATATAACTATTTCATGGTATGTATAATATACCTAATAATGACATCTCTGAGCGAGCTGTCTCATATACATATTGAGTGTTGCTTATCTCTGACTCTTTGGGTATTTTATAAGGACACTTTTTTATTTATTTTCAGCCAGCTAAAATGTATGGACATCATCAATATTTTATTTTTGAGCATCTACTTCTATATCATATTATATCTAAGAAATGTCATTTATTGAATGGCAACCTAAAACCGGCACTTTAAGAAACTATTTTTTTCTTCTGTCTATTCCTATACGGAACAGACTGTAATGATGTATCATTTATCAAAATCGGTTGTGGCGTGGACTAGTTACGAGCGGACATAGGATGGAGTATGTATGTATGTGTGTATATACAGGTCAAACACATAACCCTCCTTTGGGCTTCGCCGCAGTCGGGTAAAAATATAAATGTTGTGACAACATTCTTTCTTCAAGTCTACATATTTGTACAATTGTCGGTAATTCTTGACATGAGGTTAGAACTGTGTCAGGCTTGTGTGAGCATTGTAGTTTCCTTCAGAAACGACGACGGCATCATCATCCGTCTTGTGAAATCCACTCTGCGGCGACATACATCCTATATATTTAAGACAAAGAAGATTTAAGATTAGACAAAAAAACAGTTCACGAATGGCGTAAATATGCACACGTATTCATCACATTTATTCTCCAGGAATTGCTAATAATCAAAGATGCTATTTTTAATTAAAAATTTTCTATATTAAAAATTTAAAAACTATGAAATTTACTACAATTATAATATTTAAATTATGTTAATAATGTATTAACGTTTAGAATAAAACAATGCTATGAGAGATACCAATAATAATCCAGCTTCCATATTTCACAATATTCTCCGTTTTTCTTCATTAAATCCATACAATTCCATTTTTACCATCCACGATCGCGCGTAAGCATCTGTCAATCTGACGTCTCTCGTTCGTTCCGAAATGGTATACCCAAACACCTTCCAGTCCGTATCGCACTTTCGGTGTAAAAAGACGAATATAATATTAAACAAAGTAAGTTATTTTGGAACGAACATAGTGAAAGTTGCAAATGCTAACAGACGGCCGTCCTGCGAGACGGAATGACCCTATTCCGGTTCGGCCATTCACATGTAAGTATGTCTCTATACTCTAGGTATCTATATTATGTTGCAATAATATAACAATACAATTATTAGTTACCCATTAAGTATGTAATTATTCAATAAATACAATCAATATCGTAACCGACATTTGTGACCACACTGCAAATCCTTCATGTAACTGATCTAATTGGCTACTTGACAACTTTTTCTATGATATGTTACAGAAACACCTCTCAATAATACAAATATTAGTGAAAAACCCACTTCAATATCATAAAAACTCACCGAGATACTACAATGTTAAAATCGCATTTTTAGACTCTCCCACTCAACTTTGGAGGCTCATAAAAAAAATTACACGTTAGATATCAAACTCAAAACTTGAACAGATTTCCTTATTATGCTTATTTTAACAGGATCTTATATAATTTTTACAAATTTCAGTTACAGTCAAGTAGGTACCCAATTGATTGAGTGTTGACTGCTGTTTTATTTCTCATCACATTAATCAGAACTATAATTAATTATTAACATTGAATACCTACAACACTACTAAGCAAGCATACTATTACATTAGTGCCTCCAAATAATTTGTAGGTATGTATTTGAAGTATGTAATTACAGTGCACTTCCTATCTCTTGAACATATTCATCATAAATTCTACCTAGTCCATACAGGCAAATTAGTAATTACTTCACAAATATGTTAAAAGTTTGATTAATTTATCACACGACTCTCTCTGCATACATGCATTTTATTATATTCTAAATATTCTATTGTACTTAGTAAACTATTGGCTAACTATATATAGATTAACATTCTATTCAACAATTTTTATTTTGTTTAGTATATATACATAAAAGAATGTACTTATATAAACGTGTGAAACTATCACAATCATAATTTATTGCATTATCATGTACCCACTGAACTTTACAAGTGAAGGGTTCATGACACACCACAGTATAGAAACAAGTCTCTTAACCTAGTTTACAAGTACTTATACCAATATGTACATATTGTGTATATATTCATTAATATGTAAATATAGTACAAATAGAACTTACATTTTAGCGGTGTTAAATCACCAGTAAATCAATTTTGAATATATGTAATAATTATTATATTTATTTTCTTTACACCCAACAAACAGTTTTAGCAAAAATATTTCATCACGCCAATTTTTTTATTCTACTTCAAAATATCCTGATAACTGGCAGTTCAAAGGTCGTCACAAAACCGTCGATTAGTGTCAATCCAACCATGTCACAAGTTAGACGCCATTTAAACATAGCATAAGTTTCGCTTAACCGTACAATTCAGAATAAATGTCCATATATTAATTTCAATTTTATGTTCATTTATTAAAGTCGTAAACCAAATGAGGTGTTTCAAACCAAATCAACCCAATTATCTTGAAACAAGAGGTGACTCATTGTAGAGTCTTTGAGATGTGCATAATCTTAATTATTTTGGATACCCTGCTGAAAAATTTGTTAAAAAAATTGAATGTCTCCTACTTACGTGTTCTATGAAGCTAAAGAACATTTTTATTTCAGTGGTCATCAAGAGTTAACGTATAACTTAATTTCCTTCAGCAACGTTATGCAGAAACCGTAATGATGATAACAAATAACAATTCCTAAGACCCGACATGTCATTTAATTTCTGGACAACTCTTACCTCAATAAACAGATCTAATTAATAACTTTCAGCTAAGATTAGAACTAAATATACAAACAGCTACAGCTATCACTAGCATTCACAGAAAGCAGATTTGTGAGCTTAACATAAATTAAATAAGGTCGGATACATTACTGCTTATTGCTAGATTTTGTTTAATTATTAGTAAAATATTCCGATACCTATGGATAATACACCTCGTTAGCTAAAACTTTAAACGGCGCCCCTTTGTAGAGCGCATGACATACAATTCAAGGATGGCACTTGGAAACTTATTGTATGTTCCAGGCGCAATCCCAAATATGCTTTTCCCTAGTAGGGTTGTCTTTTGTACTCTATTATTTATTTTACTTTGCATACAAACTACTTTACTCGTGAACATTAACACGTTGCAATAAAGTTTACATTCGTTTCATATTATGTATATATTATTTTTTCGTTACCATACCAAGAATTCAGTCAGTGACATAATTTATTCTGAATCCTGGGCGGAGTCAACAAGAGATTTTGTTACACATTAGGTATATCTTGTTATACATAGTAGGTACATAACATGTATTCATAAACCTATTGACATTTCGTATTCAATAGATACAATAAATCATTAATTGTCGATATTTATTAAACTAGCTAATTTCTTCTTGAGATTATAGGCCAGAAATCGCAAATTCCTACTGTAAGTTTTTTACAAGTATTTTGTATGCCGAACGATATTCGAATGTATATAAGGTGTCTGCGCGTATAGACAAGGTTGGTGGCTCTGAAGGTGCCCAGGTCGGTTTGAAGATGCGGATGGCAGGTGATGCAATGACGAAGACAGCAGCTCGGCGAATTAAATTATTTAATCCGGGTTTTACATGATTTTTGCATACATTAATGAAAAAATATAATTTTTAGATAGGTTAAGCTAAGGGTGGTGTGCTTTTTGGTAGCGAACAAAGGAATAGGAATCCTCCACGTCCATTCCATATGATTGGTGGTTGCAGAGGCTGACGAGTCGATGCGTTATTGGCGGGCAATAGGTCGTATGCGCCGCTCATTGGTTCGGGAGATATGTCGTCATCATACGTCACATCATACGTAGCGGGCTTTAAGGCAGACGGGTTGAAGGTCATGCACTGGCGTTATTCTGCGTTTAACTGGAGATGAGTTTGCGCCGTAACATAAACTCCCGGCCTTGGAAGAAGCTGCTTCCAACGTAACATGGCGAAGAAGCTACTCGTCGTTTACAGGCAGTGGGCAAATTTTCGAAAATGCTCGACGTACTGTGCCGCGAGCTGTGCGAATGTCGGCAACACGTGATACGTTGTCCTTGCCTGGGAAGGTCTTTGTAATTCGCCCCAGGTTCCACTTAAGGGGCGGTGCGTGATCTTCCTTGATCAGTACGAGGGTGTCCGGCTGTAGGTCACCCAGGTTGCGTGTCCATTTTGTCCTTGTCTGTAGCTCAGACACATATTCCTTGGACCATCGCGTCCAGAAATGCTGTCGTATCTGCTCCACTCGCTGATATCGTGACAGGCGGTGTGCGGGGACGTTGCTCAGGTCAGCCCACACAGGTGCAGTCAGCGGACGTCCAACTAGGAAGTGAGCTGGGCTAAGAGGGGAATAGTCTTGCGGATCTGCGGACATAGGACTTAGAGGACGGGAGTTCAGGATGGCTTCGATTTGCGACAATACCGTGCTGAACTCCTCGTACGTTAAATGAGCATCACCTATCACGCGACGCAGGTGATGCTTGCAACTTTTCACACTTGCCTCGACCAGACCACTAAAGTGACTAGCGTAAGGAGGCATCATTAAAAATTGGATCCTTTGCGAGGTTGCGTACTCTTTAATGTCATCGGAACATGAATTCAAAAATCTTGCGAAATCATTCATTACTCCAACAAAATTTCTACCGTGATCTGAAAATATTTTTGACGGTTTTCCACGACGTGAAATAAATCTTTTCAGTGCAAGTAAATAAGCATCTGATGAGAGATCTGTGACCAACTCTAAATGGACAGCGCGCGTAGTAAAACATATAAATATACAAAGATACGCTTTTACAGTTACTGCTCCCCTTCCCTTGCGGTTTAATATATAGAAGGGGCCCCCGTAGTCGACGGAGCAGTTTACAAAGGGGAATCCAGGTTCCAGACGCTCTGGAGGTAAATTACCCATTATGGGATTCATTGTTTTACCTCGAAAACGTGCACAAACGACACAGCTGTGAACCACTTTCCTCGCGAGATTTCGTCCGCTTATGGGCCACCAGGCCTCTCGAAGCGAAAACAATAGGTGCTGTGGTCCAGCGTGAAATAATTTACGATGTTCATGGCGAAACAATAAAACAGTAAAATGATGCTTACTGGAAAGTAAAACCGGGTGTTTTTTATCGTAAACAAATTTATCTGAATTTACAAGACGCCCTCCGACCCTAATTAATTTTTTATGGTCCATAAATAAGTTAAGTTTGGCTAAGAAACCTTTCGCGATATATTTATTTCTTATCAATGAGTCATTAACGTCGGAGAATGAATCTATCTGCGATAAGCGCGCGAGAAAGAGTTCAGATTCCCTCAGTTCATCCACCGCCAGCGCGCCGACTCGACGTGCATCTTTATTGCGCGAGTTATGAATGAAACGAAGTACGTAAGCGGCAGCGCGCTGCATACGGTTGAATTGAGAGAACCTAGAAAACGTAAACAATTCGTTATTGTTATCATTACATACCAGGCTAGTCACAGGGCTCGATTTGCGTTCTGGCAACTGTGACTCGTCTGGTAGTAATGTTGAATCTATAGTCTGACAATTAAAATTAGCATCATGGAGAAAGTCCGGCCCGTTCCACCAGAGATTGGAGTTACTCAGCGCGTCTAAGTGTACTCCGCGCGAGACTAAATCGGCTGGGTTGTCTTTCCCACTCACATGATGCCACGAATGCTCTTTTGTAATATCATGAATTTCAGCAACCCTGTTTTGTACAAAGGGTTTTAGTAAATTAGGGGGCATGCGAAGCCAGCCTAATACAATGGTCGAGTCCGTCCAAAAAATTACTTTGTCGAATTTAGAACGAACCGATTCTTTTATTTTATTGTACAGTCTTGCACCTAGTAACGCGGCTGATAATTCCAATCTCGGTATGCTTATAGAGGGTGCGATAGAAGCGACCTTTCCTTTTGCGCATAGCAACCGGACTGTCACAGCTGATGCGCTATCAATTGTACGTATATAGGCGCAGGAGCCATAGGCTAGTTGCGAAGCATCTGAGAATATATGTAGTTCGATATATACGGGGTCATTACACATAACATAGCGTGGTATGCGAACATTAGGTAAAATTGACAGGTTGTTTACGAAGCGGTGCCAGGCTTGTGCGACGTCCTGGGGGACAATTTCGTCCCAGTCTAGTTTTAATAACCAGAGCCGTTGAAGTAAACATTTGGCAATAGTAATCATAGGACTTAATAATCCGAGCGGATCGAAAACCTGTGAAGAAGTAGACAATATAATGCGTTTAGTAACAGGTTTCGTATCGTTATCGTGTCGTGAATAATAATACAACTCATCGCGTTGATTGTACCATCCTAGACCTAATGTTTTGCTATGTGCGTGTTCGCCTAGGGATAACTCTTTCGAGACGTCATCTTTGTAGCGTTGGTCTGTACAGTCGAAGTTAAAAACCCATTTGCGTAATGGAAAACAGCCAGAATTTAAAACGTTCGCGGTTTCGTTACAAATATGTTTCAATTCCGATATAGTAGACGATCCGCTTATGAAATCGTCCACGTAAAAATCATCGTTTATGGCTCGGGCCACTTTCGGATCTGTACATTCCAGCGCCAACTGTTTTAAACATCTGCAACTTAGGTAGGCTGCGGACGCCGTACCATAAGTAACGGTTTGCAGCTGATATATTTCAAGGTCGTCGCTTGAATTGTCGCGCCACAAAATCAGCTGTAAATCACGTTGGGATTCATGTACGCGCACTTGCCTATAGTGTTTTTCGATATCCGCGCATGCAACATACCTATTCTCGCGGAATCGTAACAATATTGCAATCAGATCGCCCTGAATCGGCGGGCCGACACGTTGTATATCGTTAAACGACTTTCCGTTACTCGAAATCGCGCTTCCGTCGAATACAATTCTTAAACGAGTTTTAATTGCATTTTCGCGAAGCACCCCGTGATGCGGCATAAAAAAATTAGGGGTTCCGTACGCGTAAACTCGTTTCATATGACCTAAAGAAATGTATTCTTTGATAAAATCCTTGTACAAGTCTTTATAAGTCGGATCGCGGTTGAGACGTTTTTCTAACGAAATAAAACGCCTTTTTGCTTGCGCGAATGAGTCACCAAGTGATTCTGGGGGTTCTTTGAGAGGAAGTTGCACGCAAAACCTACCATCTTCGAGACGAGTAGTTGTTTTGATAAAATGATCCTCGCATGCAATTTCCTCTTCGCTGCGTAAATCGTATGACTTATTACTAGCCTGGACCTCTTCTATCTCCCAAAACCTACGTAATTGATTATCTAATGATTGCGCGTCAAAAGATTGCGTGAAATTACAATTAATAGGCTTTGTATTGCGCGTGTTAGAGTGAACAGGTCCGCCGAGGATCCATCCGAGCCTACTATTTTGCAAAAATGGACCGTTCGATAGTCGCATTTTGCCATCGATAAGTAGATTCCAGAATAGGTTCGCGCCTATGAGTACATCGACGGCTTGGCATTCGTAAAAGTTAGGATCTGCCAGACATATGTTATCTGGAATGCGGAATTGATTACGTTGAATAGTGAACGTAGGCAACGTTGACGTTAGCTGCGGTAAAACTAAACATTGTACTCTAGTTTTAAAAGTGTCAACAAGTGAATTAATTTCTATCTCGCATTTTTGCGAACAATGCGAAACAGAATTGCTGACACCTCGGATTTGCTGAGTGGACTGTATTATTTGCGGCTTTAATTTATCACACAGGGCTTGCGTTATTAAACAGCATTCACTACCACTATCGAGAACTATACGCGTCCTATGATAATTACCGAAACTATCTGGGATCTCGACTAGTGCAGTAGATAACAAAACAGGTTGCACGGAAGGCAATTGCGCGTTGATGTCTATGTGTGCATTCGTAACCTGCATTGCATGCTGTGCTTGTGTGACATTATTATGAGGGATCGCGGAGGAGGAGGATGGGTTTGACGTGTTGTTTTGCGCCAGCAGCGACACGGAGCGCTTGTCATTGCCATCTTCCTTCTCGTCCTGGTGTATAATCGAATTATGTTTTTTGTTGCACTTCCTACACGGACCGTACCTACAATCACTGGGCGTATGACCGGCGCGTAAACAATTCTCACATAACCCTTTGTCGCGTACTATTTTTAATTTATCGTGCAAACTTCTATCGAGAAATTCTTGACACGAATATAAAGGGTGTTTACCATTACACATTAAACACTGGTTCTTGTTCGATGTCGATTTTATGTGAGATTTGTCTACGGGCGCAGGCTTATCAGTGACAATATTGCAGTGAAGTTTAGGTGCACTGTGCGCGGCTTGAATGTATTGTTTTTTAGGTTCGTGCGGTGTATGAGTGCTAGTGGGCCGGCTGTGCGTAACCAATAGTGTTTCTAACACGTCAGCGCGGTCTCTGAGGAATTTAAGTAAATCGTCTACTTTTAGCGCGGATGAAGAGTCGCTGGACACTGACAACAAAGTGCTTTTATGTTCTTCCCATTGGCGTTCCGTGATGGGATCCAATTTAGAGACAACTAAATAAATAATTAGCGTTCCCCAGCTTTCAGTGGGTTCGCCGAGGAGTTTTAAAGCGCGCAAATTCTTTAAAATAGTGTCGTTTAACTTTCTTAACAGTGCCGGCGACTCTTTAGTAAGCGATTGTATGGAAAAAAGAGCCTTTACGTGATTGTGAACTAGCAATCTGTTGTTGTCATATCGGTTTAACAACAATTCCCAAGCAATTTTGTAATTATTAGCGGAAAACTCGAGCGAATCAATAACAAGAAGCGCATTACCTTTTAGCGAGGATTTTAGATAATGAAATTTTTGAATGTCCGAGATTTCTTGGGAGTTGTGCACCAGTGACGAAAAAGTGTCGCGGAATTGTAGCCACTGATCAAAGGAACCTTCAAACGTAGGCAGAGAGATAACGGGGAGTTTGACTGACTGCGAGAGTGCTAGGTTATTCGGGACTGTAGAATTAGGGCTGTTAGCCTTTTCTGCGCATTTCACCATGCACTGAGTCTGAGCAAGAATGCCGTAATATTCACTTTCGAACTCCTCTCTCGTTTCAAAAAGCCTATCCATTTCATTGTCAGGAATAATGTTCTCTAATTGATTATGTATGTCAGAAAAATCGTCAAAAATACTCTGAGCTCCTTGCATGCGTAAATTTAGCTCTGTGCGTTGAGTATCGGACAACTCTAACCCTTCGAATGATTTTACAAACTTTTTGAAATTCGTTAATCTACATTTAACTGACCCTCGCCTACGGTTCAATTGTCTAATGCTCTCCTGGTCTGCAGCCAATTTGGGGCTAGCTAAAGCGGCTTGAAACTCGTTACTTTCGTTATGAGGCATTTTGGTAGTGTGTAAAGTTACTTACAGTTGCAATCACCACCAGCGTACGGTCACAGCAAGGCAGCTAGCGCGAAAGCTGACGCAGGCTATTCGTAGACCGTTGTGCCGAGGACGACACGACGTGCGTTAGGAACCAAAACGAAAGCACTAAGCACTGGAATTGAGAAAAGCACGGTATCACGCAAGCGTAAAGGAGAAGGTTGGGATAGGTAAGCTGGCTCGTCTCACCAAAAGTCTGTGCTGCTGCCGATGGGTCGCCAATACAAAACTGCCGATGCGTTCTCACATCCAATCCGTGTATCCAGGTCTGGTAAATCCGGTATCGTAAGGTCCAGAACTTATGTCTGCGCGTATAGACAAGGTTGGTGGCTCTGAAGGTGCCCAGGTCGGTTTGAAGATGCGGATGGCAGGTGATGCAATGACGAAGACAGCAGCTCGGCGAATTAAATTATTTAATCCGGGTTTTACATGATTTTTGCATACATTAATGAAAAAATATAATTTTTAGATAGGTTAAGCTAAGGGTGGTGTGCTTTTTGGTAGCGAACAAAGGAATAGGAATCCTCCACGTCCATTCCATATGATTGGTGGTTGCAGAGGCTGACGAGTCGATGCGTTATTGGCGGGCAATAGGTCGTATGCGCCGCTCATTGGTTCGGGAGATATGTCGTCATCATACGTCACATCATACGTAGCGGGCTTTAAGGCAGACGGGTTGAAGGTCATGCACTGGCGTTATTCTGCGTTTAACTGGAGATGAGTTTGCGCCGTAACATAAGGTAAAGTACGTATAAAATGCAAATACAAAATATAAACACATAAAAATAAACCCAACCTAGGGTAGCCACGGTGGTAGGGCGGGCCCAAGCCACCGATGGTTCGGGCTTCAGAATGAGGAATCTCCTGGCTATGCGCGCCATTTCCAGAAGTACAGTACCTACCGTATTTGTATCTGACCCTTGATCCACCGATTGAGACTCTTCGCTATTAGCCCGTTCGCCGAAACGACTATCAGAACAATGATCGTCGAATTGACATTCCACATGACGGTAAACTCATGAGCACTTACTGCGTTATTATTTATAATATTACTTTAATACTCGCCCTAAACCCTATTGGGCATTTCTGATTTACAAGCACAACATCCGATTTCATGACCCCGTCTTTGATCAGTTATGATGCTATCCTTAGAAATGGCTTATTAACACTGATAAGTACCAGTCACTTGGAAAACTATTTCAACAATGTCTATCTAAAGTAGTACTTAAGTATGTAGTTTACAATTTGACTCTGTTGATCTGTTTGATTGTTTAGATCATTTCCAGTTTTATTCACATTTTGTTCATTTATTAATTTTTTTAAATAAAATAATTTTTAATTGGACTAGGTTTGGCCCCGGACTGAATTTCGTTGAGCATACCAAAGGAGCATGGAGAAATTAATTTTTTCTTTTTAAATAATCAAGTAGCACTACAGACACAGAGTAAGGCCAGGAGGCGTTTTTCTCTCTCCCAGGAGGGAGAGAAACGCCACAGGAAAACTCCCATATTATTATTTTTTAAAACCCTTAACACTAGAAAAAAGATCTCAAGTACTTTACTTTTAATTATATATTATGAGCTCCTTGTGTGACCTTTGCCACGTGACAACCCAGGGGTCGGGCAACAGCGGACGCTATGTACCGCATCTCGTCTTCGATAGCCAGCACCCGTCAAACGTAGCAAAACCGGTATATCGCTCTATCATGTCGTATGGCACAACTATTTGGGACCTTCACACATCACATTTAAGATTTTGCTATACCCTCACAGGGTTCATGAGAGTCTGGTATATAGGTACAATTTGGTAACATATGCCATGTGTAGTTAAATCGTTTACGATAAGAAATTGATATTTTAACTTATTTTATTTATTCTCTTTAATTCTTTATAATATGTGATTTTAAATAATCTAATAAATTATCTGATCCACCCCATCAACAAAACGTTTCCAAGGAAGAGGCCTATGTCCACAGTGGATGTCTTGAATGATAATTATAATGATGCCCTTGAATTTGGTTTTGCTAGGTTCTATTTTAATCCTGCTGGCTTGTTCATTTTGGAACTTTCTTAATTTCATTTGAGTTCCATTAGTCCGTCTCTACAGTAACCAGACTTGTCCCCAACTTCGGCCAAAAATTCTAAAAAGAGATAAATTTTGAACTCTTTCCAATCATGCTTGTCGGTAAGTATCGGAACTGACGAAAACTAATTACCTACACTAAAGCAGGAATAACCAAATGGCGGACCGCGGTCCGGATCTGGGCCGTCGACCTACCTGTACATTAAGTAAACAGTAAACTTGTATTATTTACTGAATGCGTAATCAAGTAGTCACGGTAGTGAAACTCAAGTAGAAACGGACCACGATGGTCGTTTTACAATAAAACTGTTGTCATAGTTCCTTTTTAGTTAATTTGTATCTAAGTTATTATTTTTGTAATTATTATTTATTTTTATCTTATCCTTTTTGATCTCACTGCATTAAATTAAGACTGTAAATGTTATGTACACCGTAATACGGATGATGACTGGGTTAAAAAATATGTAATTCTATTTAGTCATCTAGCCTATTGTCGTGTGTATCAGACGTCAATACCGTAGCATGTAATTCTAAGTCAAAGATGTAATATATACGATGTGATAGTACTTGAATAAACAAATAACCAAAAAAAACTGGACTGCTGAAGAAACTAAATGAGTCCTTGTTATGAAATTTCGATTACGTGTATTTTCCTTGCAAAGAAAATAATAGAGTCTATTACTGGTTTAGATCTTCTTTGATCTGCAACTGATATCTCGAATCATATTATCATCTACATTTATTAAATTGTTTTTTTTTTTTATCGGTCAAGGAAACCTTTCTCTAACGTGGAACCGAAACAAACCTTTTGCATTTACACTTAGAATTGACCCCTGATACAATCGATAATTGTGTACACCTGATGACATTGATATTTAGGTACGATCCTCTATCATTCACTCAAAAATTAGCTGGTAGAGAAGGGTTTCTAGTGATTAGTTTTCCTTTGTACATCTCGATTGCTGTGTTAACTTTATTTTTAGGTATTGGTGACTATTCATATGGTTCATATTCAACTAGGCCAGTATAGAATCATTGCCAATTAGGTGTTAATGAAATGTATGTATCATATGTATGCATGTATGTAAACTCTTTATTGCATAAAATAATAAAGGTACAGGGTTACAAAATAAAGTTATACCTATGTACAAAGGCGAACTTATCCCTTTAAGGAAATGTAAATCTTAGTGTACATTGATTCTTGAAAAAGTAGAATGAAAGCATAAATTATTATTTATATTATATGTAAACCAGAATCAGCCTAAAAGCTCTCCAACTGTTCTTAGCTAAAATTTTAACTTAGTACCTAGTTGTGGTGTAATTGTGTTATACTAGCTGACACTAACACTAGCCAACATCCAGTGTAAGTTCATTACTTACATCAATTTGTAATTGTTAGCACGAACCAGCAGTGCCCGTGTACTAGACATACAATTTTATATTTATGAGTATAAACAGCAGGAATATAATATAATATACACGGTGTAACATGAGGAAACCGAATAATTTTAACAGCGTATTCCTGAGGTCGTAAGAAGCAAAAAATGTTATATGAACCCGGGTCGAAATATGATTTTAATTAGAATCTGTCTGTGTCATTAATTTTGTTTTAATTAGAAGATGTAATCCAATAACATTATGCAGTTCACTACTTTTAATTTTAATATCCGTTTTTAGATAAACTAACGACTTGAGTCATTTAGTCATTATCTCTTCACACTATGCAGTGTTTGATGATACAATAATAAAGTCGGATGCGTACAAACCATATTTTGTATGTGTGATTGAAGAAATGGTCTGTAATTGAACGTGTCTAGAGGTCTCAATATTACTCTGCAAAGTAAGTGCTCACTAGTATTTACTACTTACTTTACTTTTCAAAATAGATAAATGGATCATAATTATTCATTGTTTTTTTTTTTTTTTTAATACTGGTATATCAATATGGAAACATATTGTTATACTTAACATCCTCTGTTTACATGTAGGCTATTAGTAAAACAGTAAACAAAATCTTTATAAATGTAATAGATATTTCTAGTATTTATATTATAGATGTTTGATGCTCATTCCTATGAAACGAATTACCATGGTTAATGAGTACGAATAAACTTACATTTACTGATCATCTCAGTACATGGTATATTCCTGTTGAATAATTTTTCACTTACTGGTCACCTCCATCCATATTAAGAGAGCTCAACATCATTACGCGGCTCTCCACGACAGACAGTCATTCAACGGTCAGTCTCTTCGAACACATTATGCGATCTCCAAAGCACAATCAATCACTGTAGTACACAGCATATTTTAGTTTAATAGTTTGTTCACTTACTGATGACCGCATTGCACAACATATTTCAGTTTAATAATTACCGATCACCACAATTCAGTGGCATATTTCCTTTTAATAATTACTGATCACCACAATTCAGTGGCATATTTCTTTTTAATAATTACTGATCACCACAATTCAGTGGCATATTTCTTTTTGATAATTAGTGATCACCACAATTCAGTGGCATATTTCTTTTTAATAATTTTAATTACTGATCACCACAATTCAGTGGCATATTTCAGTTTAAAAATTACTGATCACCACAATTCAGTGGCATATTTCAGTTGCACCATCTGTAAGTTTACTGAGCACCACAATTTAGTGGCATATTTCAGTGTCAACATAAAAGAAAAGTATAATTATAAGTATGAACCAGGCTAGTAATAATATATTTGGTGGTAATACATTTAATGGTCGGAAGTAAATATCAGATGAAAACACCTTTACTTAGCCTTTTAAATTCTAATATTCGGTGTTCAAAACAATAAATAAATTTCATTGACCTTCTTTGACAAAAGCATGGTCTAAACTAAAAATATACACATATTTTACATCTTACGTCCCGAATATAAGTTTGGACACAAAACAAATATATCTTTAGGGGTTCATAAGGTACTACACTCTAAAAAATCAGAGCCTACCAAGAGAGATTTTCTCTTTGTTGGCGTTAACTTGAATAAAACAAACAAGATATTAAACATATCAACGAAAGCCGATTAATTAAAACAGCAAGTTCATTGGTGATTAAAACAACAATCTAGAATCTTGATAATTTTAACAAACATATTCCTTGTTTCTATCATTATTTTCTTCTTTGTATGATTCGATCATGTTTAATTAGTTACCTTATACACCAATGTTTGTTGAATCAAATCAGAACATGGTTAATTGAACTATGATAAACAATCAATATCATCTTAGTTGATGCATCTAACGTCTTGTTAGGCTCGTATGGAATCAAGATGCTTGATTATAACTATCACAATCTTGTTAGGAGCAACCAATTTTTTTTTTTTTTTTTTTAGAGTGTAGGCCTTATGCAACCTTAACAAAACATAATTACGATGTTCGTAAATAAACACCCGCTTGTATCGAAACAGTACTACAATTATACTTCAATTGCATTAAATTAATAGTATTACAACATCCGTTATGGTGTTTTCATTAATTCATTAAGTGGAGAATATAGAATTCATTCAAATTCTTAGAATATAAGTAATTTGAACATGAAAATGATAGTAAAACGCGATATATACATACCAAAGTGAGCGCAACTCATATCCAGCACTTCTGATATTAACGTTTAGAATAAAACAATGCTATGAGAGATACCAATTATAATCCAGCTTCCATATTTCACAATATTCTCCGTTTTTCTTCATTAAATCCATACAATTCCATTTTTACCATCCACGATCGCGCGTACGCATCTGTCAATCTGACGTCTCTCGTTCGTTCCGAAATGGTATACCCAAACACCTTCCAGTCCGTATCGCACTTTCGGTGTAAAAAGACGAATATAATATTAAACAAAGTAAGTTATTTTGGAACGAACATAGTGAAAGTTGCAAATGCTAACAAATGTCTGCTCGTTTTCGAATTTGACTTATATATACGTTGTAGTGGATGGCACTACATGAGATTTTAGGGGATCGATTTTTGTCGCAGCGAACATGATTCGGACGTAAAGAAGTGCTAGAAATTGTCACTGACCTTTTGTTTAGGCAATCCAACACCTTCTTAGTAACCAACTACGCTTAGGAACAGCATAAAAGCCATTGGACTTTATTATAAAACACATGCTTTTGAAGTAGTTTCAAACTGCAAATTCAGTCACTTAACCTGAACAGAACTGAACTTAACGTACACCAAAATGACCGGGGCGATTAACTTTATCTATTTATAATAAGTGTTTCACGTATGGAACACGATTAGCAAAAATAAGTAAACATTTATAAAAACGCAACTTTTGGGGTAATTTCAAAAACCATCACATTCGACTGTCACTTGAAAAAACGTTCCGTTCGGCACCCGGCCATTTTGCTAACGTCAAACGCAAATGTGGGGGAAAACAAACACTAGTTAAAAATAAATGATTTTAATTGCCCATAAAATGAGTTAGTCTACGAAACCGATAATTGCGGTACACTCGTAATTATTTGAATTAAGGTTGATTTGCAAAGCCATATTTTTGACTGACACCGACAGACCGTAGCGTAGTTAGAGACGTCGTTCAAAACTTTAAAAGCAAAACGAGACAGCTTTGACAGACATGGCGGAGACGCTCTGAGCAGCGCACGCGCGCTGACTTGCGCGGTTTTTTTCCCGCTAATAATTCGCGCGGATGAGAATTGTCCGACACGCAAGAAGGGTTTTTAATTGTAATGTCGTGTTAGTAATTAGCGTCCTTCCGGAAACGGTGGTTTGTGCAGTGTTGTGTTTGGTGCAATTCCTAGTGACATCATGAACTGTCGCGACAAACTGTCGCGAGTGTAAGCGACGGATTTCCTTCGCCGTAGGACGCGAGTTTTGGCCCGGTGGCTCGCGCTGTGCCCACGCGCTCGCCACGAGGGCTCCAGTCTGCCAGGAGCTCTCGCCGTGACCTGCGTGGTCCTGGATGCCAAGGCGTCTTCACACGGGGCCTAGGGAAGATCCCTCCGCAGGCCTCGGGGTACTTCGTCCCGCCCCGAGTGCAGCTTGGCGTGCTCGTGCGGAGGCATTGAGCAGACCATTTGCCCGCGCGCGACCGCGCCGGCTGCAACGCCAAGGAGCCGCAGAGGGACAGCGGTGGCATCGCGACGATCCTCGTATCTCTTGCCTCCTCCTGGCTGGCTAGCTATGGAGTGACGGCGGAGGTACGCCTACGAAAGCGTTCAACGTCTTCCAGCCCGCACTCAACGGATTCGGATAAGACAGTGCGTAACACCCCGTCGCGATGTGAACAAACTGTAAGTGCGATATTTTCTTTTTGCTTGGCCAGGCATAAAGCCCGTTCCGCGTATCGTTTCGTCGTGCGGTCGTATCGTATGCTATATTCTTTGGAGATCTCCGATCGGTCCGTCTAGTCTTAAGGTTGATTGGAACTGGTGCGAGACACCCATGTGGCCTTAAGCCGTTTATTGGAGTGCACTAATAAATGCATGTTCTTGACTCTTGTCTTATCTTTCAACGCCCATAATTAAACCAGCTCAAGGAGAACATAAACCACACGGTCCTTGAAGTAAAGGTTCAATGGTTCCTCTCCGCTGAAATCCTGGCTATTCATAACAGTAATCGTGGTGGTAATGGTAGCAGTGTATAGTTCCTGAATAATGGTAGGTATCAACCATAATAACCAACACTACTAAATTAAGCATACATCATCTTTTTTTCTTTTTTTCACCACGACAATGGCGCCTGAAATAATTTAATTTACATAACATTGAAAGGAGAATTCTTGGACTGGTTTAATTATTTGGCTAGGAAACAATCCAAATGTTAGTTGCACTTTGACTATTTTCAAATGTCACCCTGTATCTAGTGTTTTGCCTATAAATTTATTGGTGTTATGTTAGCTTATGAGTAATTGGAGAGAAATTATATTTAATTATATTAATTATTCGGCCTTGTTATGAATAAATAGCATAGCATTAGCCACATATTTTTTTCACAGCATTTAGCTCAGTGCATGTGCTTGTGTATTATTAATTTATTTAATTTTCGATACCTTCTCATTGGAGAAGCAATTTATTTTATTAAAAGCTCTCTGATTGCCATAAGTAAAATATACCTTACAGCATGTCGGACAAGGAGGAATATCACGAACTGGGAGAAAGGGAATCCAAACCCACGACACCGACACATGACTTGACACGACCTTTTGTCAATACACGACCACGTGGGAACTTTAATACTCACTTGTCTGATCCATCTACTTCTGGCTTTGGTGATCGCAGGTTTGAAACTTTGCCTGTACTAGGAGCTCCAAACCTAGTTTCACAAACAAATGCACGGTTGCTAGAACAGCGCGATAGGAGCCATGATAGCAATGATAGTGGACGGATCATACATGTGCTACGCGAAGATAGTTTGCGGTCATGGAATTTAAAATTCTCTGGAGACTCGGACGTGACAGATTTTTTCCTTAGGATAGACGATTATATGCGTAGTAGGGATACACCGGAACATAAAATACTGAAATGTTTCTCAGACTTATTAACTGGAAAAGCACTAGATTTTTATAGGCACATACGTGACGGAATCACCTCGCTCGCTGAATTGCAAGAACAATTTAGATCATTTTTTACATCTATTGATAACGACTATGTTTTGGAAAAGGCTATCCGAGAACACAAACAGACAGCAGGTCAGTCGCTGCATTTTTATATCTTGGAAATGCAGACCATGAATGCCCGTTTAACATCACCATTAACAGATGTGACATTACTGGACATCATTAAACATAACATTCTGCCAACTTATGGCCACCTGCTGGCTGTCAGTGACTCGAATAGCATACAAAGTCTTATCGCACTTGGCAAACGTTTTGAAGCTTACACTTGTCCATCAGGTACCACTAGTGGTCCGAAAGTCACTAAAAATAAACAAATATTTGCATTAGAAACACAAAAGCAAAATAAATTCAATAATAACAATAATTTTAGAAAAAACAACAACCCTATAACTTGCTTAAAATGTAAAAAAATTGGTCATTCTTATAAGCAATGCCGCAGCATACAGGGTGTTGTTTGTTTCCAATGTGGACAAAAAGGGGTGTTGACTAATACCTGCCACAAGTGCAACCCCACAAGTAGCAGGCCACAATTGGAAGCAAACAGCAGCCCAAAAAACGACATACACCGGGGATCACCAAGTTCAAATTAACATCTCCACATTTAGGTTCAGTGACCCCCGGTATAGCAAGTGTAGCAGGAGATAATAGAATATTTATAGATTTTCACATTGGACAGACACTTTGTAGAGGACTGATGGACACAGGTTCAAATCTCAGCATAGTCGGTAACAACTATCATAATAAAATATTAGACATGGGATATGAATTGATTCATGACAATTCAAGCGCCACCTGTGCCAATGGATCTGTAGTTAAGGTTATAGGACAATTACTATTACCACTTAGCTTCGGAAACAAGGTATATGATACGACATTTATGGTTATACCATCTATAAAAGATAACTTTATATTAGGTATGGATTTCATACACGAGTTAGGCATACTAAGCTCATTCAATTTCACAAGTAACAAGACCTCATATGACCCAGCTTTAACCAATTCCAAGAATAACGACTCTATATGCGCAGTGATACCTAAACAAGATCTCGCTCCTCTCGAATCAATAGAAATAGATAAAATTATTAATAAATTTAAAGATATCAGTACAGAGAAGCGAGGACTTGGTAAGACTTCCTTAGTCGAGCACCGAATTATGACAACAGGCCCACCCATAAAACAAAGGTACTACCCACTTTCACCGGTCAAACTAAAAGCTCTTAACGAAGAGGTAGACCGAATGCTGGAACTAGGGGTAATAACACCTTCAAAATCACCATGGGCAAACCCAGTTGTTATGACTCCAAAAAAAGACGGCTCCCTAAGATTCTGCTTAGATGCGAGGAAACTTAATGAAGTCACGGTTAAGGATTCGTATCCACTGCCATATATTAGTTCCATTTTAGATAACTTACGGGGTTCTCGTTATTTGACTTCAATTGACTTGTCAGCCGCTTATTGGCAAATCGCCTTATGCGACACTGATAACGTAAATGGCACTGGCACTTCCTGTCAGAAAACAGCCTTTGTTGTCCAGAACCGCGGGTTATTTGAATTTAAACGGGTTCCATACGGTATAAGTAACGGAGGCTGTGAGCTGCAACGTCTGGTAGACTCCTTATTTCATCATAAGTACGGCGAAAAAATATTCGCGTACTGCGATGACCTTTTGATAGCTACTAGTACATTTGAAGAGCATATTACCATATTAAATGATGTGTATGAAGCCTTACGCAAAGCAGGTTTAACTATTAACTTCAGTAAATGCGAATTTTGTAAAGATGAGCTAAGATATCTCGGTTATGTGATTGGTTCACAAGGTTTACAAACCGATCCACGAAAATTAGATTGCATTAAAAATTTCCCTCGTCCAACGACTGCTAAGCAATTGCGTGCTTTTATTGGCTTATGTTCATACTATCGCAGATTCGTTGCAAACTTTTCAACCATAATAGCGCCAATGACTGCGAAATTGGGTAAAAAGAAGGGTCGAGAACTCGTAGCCTGGAGTGAGGAAGCAGAGAGGTCATTTTTACAACTCAAAGATGCATTAACCCAGGCTCCCGTCCTCGCTTGCCCTGATTTCACCCAAGTTTTTCAATTACACACAGACGCTTCTAGCGTAGGTTTGGGCAGCGCGCTAGTGCAACAGGATTCTGACGGAGTCGAACACCCGGTAGCATTTCATTCACGTTTATTTTCAAAGACTGAACAGAATTTCAGCACAACAGAAAGGGAGCTGTTAGCGGTAGTGGACTCAATCACTCATTTTCGTCCCTATATAGATGGAAGCCATTTCATAGTAGTTACAGACCATATGAGTCTGAAATGGCTCAAAACGCTGAACAACCCTTCAGGTCGTCTGGCGCGTTGGGCGATGCAGCTGTCTTGCTTCGATTTTGAGATACGACATAGAAAGGGCTCTTCACATATAGTCCCTGATGTTTTGTCTCGAATCGAACTACAAGCAGTCACATTTGATGGCCGTAGCAGTTCTAACGATGATTGGTATAACAAATTATTTAAAAATGTAGAAGCAAATCCAATATTCCATAAAAATTATACTATACAAAATGGAATGTTATTTAGATATAGCAAACCAATATCTCAATTACACACTTCAAGTGAATGGAAAATGGTCTTGCCAAAAGAATTAGCATCAGAATGCATTAAAGAGAACCATGAGGTGTATACAGTACACCCCGGCTTCTACAAAACTTTAACAAAAATAAAAGAAAACTATTATTGGAAAGGCATGTATGCAGATGTGAAGAATCATGTGTCCAAGTGTGAGAAATGCAAAGCATACAAGCATTCAAATCAACCTCCACATGGACTCATGACAAACCAGAAAAGATTGGAAAAACCAATGCACACACTGTCCGTCGACCTAATAGGTCCCATGACAAAATCATATTCTGGTCACATCTACATACTGTCCATAGTAGATGCATTCACTAAATATTGCTGGATACACCCACTTAGAACTGCGACGACTAAAACGGTAACTTCATTTATAGAAACCGAGATCTTAGCAAAGGAAGGCACTCCATGCGTTTTAATTTGTGATAATGCCACTATTTTCCAAAGTAGGCAATTTAAAGACTTTTGTACGAGACATTCGATACCTAAAATATTTTATAACGCATATTATAGCCCGCAGTCGAACACGGTAGAAAGATACAATCAATCTGTACAAACCTGCTTAGCAATCCTAGTAGAAGAAGACCAAAGAAACTGGTCTAAGTACTTACCACAAATACAGCTATCGCTGAATAGCACTGTCAACATAGCAACAGGATATACACCATTCTTCTTGGCAAGAGGCCGTGAGATGATAACGGACGGAGCGCTACACTCTATGCGTGAGAGCGTTCCACATTCGTTAGACACTCTCCAAGTCACAGACCGGTCAAAAGAAGCAGAAGCTTTGACTGAATTGGCTGGTATTTTCCAACGTGTCACTGCCGCTTTGACCAAAGCGTATAACCAGAACGCGATGCGATATAACCTGCGCAGACGCCAACTGCGGCTAAACGCAGGAGATATCGTATGGCGGAGAAACTTTGTACAGTCAAACGCGGCACATTTTTTCTCAGCTAAACTGGCACCGCGATTCGTAAAATGCAAAGTTGTAAAAAAGCATTCGGATGTCGTTTACGACCTTCAAGACATAGACACAGGAAAGATCGGAAAATATCATGCCAAAGATATCATAAAAGTGCCATGAGGTGTGTATAAACGTAGAAATGTTGACTTTCTTTTGAACTTTATAATTTACCATAAAGGTAAATAATTTGAAACTTATTATTTTAGTGTACACAACATTTTTGACAAAAAAAGTCAAACTTGATTTTTTTCCATGGAACTGAAATTTCTAGACAACTGTACAACCCTAGGTACCAGGGGGTACAAGTGGAACCAAAATTGGTCCACACACTTTTCCAAAAAAAGGAAAATTAAGTTTTTTTTCATACAAAGTGTGGCTTGAGCCAAACACTTGTTTGAAATTTTCGAATAAAAACAAAATATAGCACTAATATAAGTGTTATGACTTAAATGGACACCACAATGGACGCATTGAGGTAGCCCATCTACAATTTAAGGCATGTTATACTTGAAACATGTAAATATAAACATACATAAATACTTATCCAGGTAGGTATAGTAAAACATTTAAATGCTACATTAAAGTTGTGTAAGCGCATGCTAATGTGAATAGTAACATAGGAACATAGCAACTTAGGCTAATGATAATTAGGTTTATCGAATTATAGTCTAGGAACCAATAGGTAATATTTTCAAAATGATAAATTATAGTCTAGGAGCTAGACGCATAAAACATAACTTAAGTAAATCATAGTGTAGGATCTATAGTCTCTGTAAGGGCATGTCATAGGAATTATAGTCCAGGAGCTGGACATACATTACCTTAAGTAATCATTAACATGCAGCATGTCTAGTAGGTATATAATATATGTAGATATTTACAGGTAATAATAGTAGCATTAGTTTTCAATACGGCAATCAGCCATTGCATTAGTTTCGAATTTAATCCGGTCACCCCGGCTGTCTCGGTTAAGTGGTGCTTAACCTCTTTCCCGAAAAAGGGGGTACTGTAGTGGATGGCACTACATGAGATTTTAGGGGATCGATTTTTGTCGCAGCGAACATGATTCGGACGTAAAGAAGTGCTAGAAATTGTCACTGACCTTTTGTTTAGGCAATCCAACACCTTCTTAGTAACCAACTACGCTTAGGAACAGCATAAAAGCCATTGGACTTTATTATAAAACACATGCTTTTGAAGTAGTTTCAAACTGCAAATTCAGTCACTTAACCTGAACAGAACTGAACTTAACGTACACCAAAATGACCGGGGCGATTAACTTTATCTATTTATAATAAGTGTTTCACGTATGGAACACGATTAGCAAAAATAAGTAAACATTTATAAAAACGCAACTTTTGGGGTAATTTCAAAAACCATCACATTCGACTGTCACTTGAAAAAACGTTCCGTTCGGCACCCGGCCATTTTGCTAACGTCAAACGCAAATGTGGGGGAAAACAAACACTAGTTAAAAATAAATGATTTTAATTGCCCATAAAATGAGTTAGTCTACGAAACCGATAATTGCGGTACACTCGTAATTATTTGAATTAAGGTTGATTTGCAAAGCCATATTTTTGACTGACACCGACAGACCGTAGCGTAGTTAGAGACGTCGTTCAAAACTTTAAAAGCAAAACGAGACAGCTTTGACAGACATGGCGGAGACGCTCTGAGCAGCGCACGCGCGCTGACTTGCGCGGTTTTTTTCCCGCTAATAATTCGCGCGGATGAGAATTGTCCGACACGCAAAAAGGGTTTTTAATTGTAATGTCGTGTTAGTAATTAGCGTCCTTCCGGAAACGGTGGTTTGTGCAGTGTTGTGTTTGGTGCAATTCCTAGTGACATCATGAACTGTCGCGACAAACTGTCGCGAGTGTAAGCGACGGATTTCCTTCGCCGTAGGACGCGAGTTTTGGCCCGGTGGCTCGCGCTGTGCCCACGCGCTCGCCACGAGGGCTCCAGTCTGCCAGGAGCTCTCGCCGTGACCTGCGTGGTCCTGGATGCCAAGGCGTCTTCACACGGGGCCTAGGGAAGATCCCTCCGCAGGCCTCGGGGTACTTCGTCCCGCCCCGAGTGCAGCTTGGCGTGCTCGTGCGGAGGCATTGAGCAGACCATTTGCCCGCGCGCGACCGCGCCGGCTGCAACGCCAAGGAGCCGCAGAGGGACAGCGGTGGCATCGCGACGATCCTCGTATCTCTTGCCTCCTCCTGGCTGGCTAGCTATGGAGTGACGGCGGAGGTACGCCTACGAAAGCGTTCAACGTCTTCCAGCCCGCACTCAACGGATTCGGATAAGACAGTGCGTAACACCCCGTCGCGATGTGAACAAACTGTAAGTGCGATATTTTCTTTTTGCTTGGCCAGGCATAAAGCCCGTTCCGCGTATCGTTTCGTCGTGCGGTCGTATCGTATGCTATATTCTTTGGAGATCTCCGATCGGTCCGTCTAGTCTTAAGGTTGATTGGAACTGGTGCGAGACACCCATGTGGCCTTAAGCCGTTTATTGGAGTGCACTAATAAATGCATGTTCTTGACTCTTGTCTTATCTTTCAACGCCCATAATTAAACCAGCTCAAGGAGAACATAAACCACACGGTCCTTGAAATAAAGGTTCAATGGTTCCTCTCCGCTGAAATCCTGGCTATTCATAACAGTAATCGTGGTGGTAATGGTAGCAGTGTATAGTTCCTGAATAATGGTAGGTATCAACCATAATAACCAACACTACTAAATTAAGCATACATCATCTTTTTTTCTTTTTTTCACCACGACAACGTGTATCGTTTCCTTGTAGTCAAATCTACTAAATTGTATTAGTTAAAGCTACAACATGTAAAATGGCGGAAAGGCAAACATATTCCAAACAAGCCTCATAACCACAGGTATTCTCATTTCAGTAACATTATAACGCTACGGCGTAGCGGCTACGGATCCGTAGCGGAAGCCTACGTAGCAGTTAACGGTAGCATGCTACGAACTGCTCGCGACGAGACAAAAGGTAATAAGTCGCAAGATAACTCCTTTCATTTAAGACTGTATTTTATTGTGTTATGGCTGGATTTAGAATGATTCCGGTTTCAGCTTGGTACGTATTATTTTTGATACTGTGTTAGGCTGTTTATATAAATATTTCATGCATAAAACGTGATTGAGTTTATACTTTGCGGTTAATATCGGTATGCATAGCTACAAGGTGGGAAAAATCAATAGGACAAGAAGGAAATGCGTATTAAATTTAATATTAATGATAGCATGTCATATTTATAAAAAAACTTTCCGTAATCGTTATAAATAAGAATAATCGTTATAGAATGATAATTCTGTAATCAGGGATAATTATGGATGGAAGTTTTCTATAATTATAACTTATTTATAACCTTAACTTAAACACACAAGACTAACTATAATACACGACACGAAAGTACAAATTGCAGACTAAATACCGCAAGGAATTAGCTGCCAGTCAACGAAGGCTAAACAAAGATTAGAAATTAAAAGAGTTTAAAAAACCGGTTAAGTGCGAAGTCGGACTGGCGCACCGAGTGTTCCGTACAAACTCGAAAGTAGATGATTGTAGATAGTGAATAGTTCAAGAAAGTCTTTCTTGAGTTATTCATATGGTGAGACAAACTTACCTTTGTTATTGAAAAACTGTTGTCCCCATACATCGACATAGGTCATGGTTAGTTAGTCCCAGCAGCAGTTTTTGCGAATTACAAAAAAATGATTCAAGTTAGTTGTTTTTCTGTTCAGTAACTTCGAAGATAGTAAAGGTCCCCCTTTACTATCTTCGAAGGATGGTATTTTTTTAACGTTTTTCGTCCTAAATCAAAAAGTATATTATTAAGAGAAAATATAAAAATGGATTTGGAATCTACAAAATAAGCCCTTCCACTTGATACTTTATAATAGCCCAACTTTCAATTTTCGACCTCCCATTTCGAACCCCTTTAAAAAAATATAATAAAGGTATTCGATTTTTTTTATATGCAGTAGGCTCAGGTTAGCGACTTTTAAAACTATTCCAAATTTCAAATCGATGGCAGTAGTAGTTCCTGAGATATCTTGCTGTGACAGACGGACAGACAGAGTCGCACCACAAGGGTTCCATTTTTACCATTTTGGTACGGAACCCTAAAAATATTAAGTACTTACTGCTGAAATGATACAAGTTGAAATCAACTTAACTTCAATGTCAAACTTTGATAAACTGGTCACGAAATCTCATAATAGGCTAGATGACTAAAAAAAACTGTTTAGTCCGTCTGTTACATTATGAAAAAATATTGTACACGTATTTTTTGTTTTGTTTGACAAACAAAAACTGACGAGGATAGAGTGCTTAGAAGTTTCGAGTGACGTCACTCTTGAGTACAAATTGTACTCAAGAGTGACGTCACAAGCCCCCACTCCAGAAGTTTGATGATCTATAACTTTGTCGATTTTTAATATTTTGATAAACCAAAACATACGTGTCCCATATTTTTCCATAATCTAACTGACGGACTAAATAGAATTACATATTTTTAACCCAGTCATCATCCCTATTGATGTGGATTTGGTTTCCACGCGAGACATTTCAGAAACAAAATGCACGATGCATTCTGAATTTGCGAGACTTTAAGAAATTCCTAGATTTATTAAAAACTAGCTGTAACTTTGTTTCGCCTTACAATTTTGAATTTCTAGATGTTTTAATAGTTATTCTGTTACTCGGGCCAGATACGAACCCAACAAAAGATCATAAAAATCAGTCCACCCGTTCTTGAGTTGTAAATGGTGTAACTAACCCGACTTTGTTTTATATATGTCGCCGCCAACTAGCTTAATTAGCCATTTAGTTAACTGCCTAGCTTTTTCATTGAAATTTTAGGTTAGGTTTGTTAGTTAGCTTGTGTCCCTCAGAGCAGAAATAGAAGCCCCGCGTAGCCTAATTTAATGAAAATGCTAGGCATTTTCATTAAATTAGGCTACGACATATAAATACCTACTACGTAGCTGTCCTGGCGAGCTTCGTTCCACCTCAGAATTATTAATTTTTTAGATGTTTTATACTTAGCCATTCTGTTATTCGGGGCAGAGACAAATCCAAAAAAATCAAAGATCATAAAAATCGATCCACCCGTTCTCCAGTAATAAATGGTGTAACCAACCCGACTTTGTTTTATGTATATAAATATGGTGTTTGTTATGGATGATTTGATTCTACCGTTTTATTATTCTTGCCTATTCTTTTTGTACAAAAAGTATCTTAGTTTAACAGTACAAAGAACCGCTAGAATTAGCACATTTTAAAATGAGAACTCATTTTTTAAAAGCTCAATGTACTTCTGTCTCCAAAAAAGTCAATACTAAGTCTAAAAGTTATTCGCTATTTTGTTTCTTAAACTCGATATATAACGTCCCACAGTTAGGCAAAGGTGTCCCAAGTTTAATATTCGTTAGCTCAAACGATAAAAAAGTAATTTGCATAGGTAATTAATTTAAAGCCAATTTGGAGCAACTTCAAGCGATTAAAATCACGCAACAAAAAGTAAATTGGTTAATAATAAATAATAATCTCCCAAAAATTAACTTTTGTAGTCATTTCTCCAGAGCACAATACGTGCGTGTCTAATTTTCAATTTTGACAGACTTAAAATTATGTTTTATTTTACTTAATACAAAATTAAAAAGAACTGAAATTACGCCAGAATATTTTTGTGCATAAACTTAAAAAATAGACCTTTTATCTTTCGATATTTGTTATGGATCATTTAAACTGAAACATAATTACAACAATTATAGCTAAACCATAATATCTACTCCATTTAAAAAAACCGCGATCTGCGTTCCGAAGTAGTTAGCTTTTTTGAAACTTTAAGCCCATCATCATCATAATCATTCAAACGAATCATTATTTTATTTAAAGTTCAAACCGCTCATAACCTCATCCAATTTTTTTTCAACTTGAAAAACTAATAAAAAACAGTACTCACTCCTCTCAACCTCATCACCTACATCCCGTATCACCACACTGCACCGCACAGAAAGTCGAGCACTTTCCGAAAGTTAATAAAACGAGGAGCGCGGCGCGAGCGACCGTCCCCCGTGACCGACCGTGGCGCACTGACTGGCTCACCTCAGCCAGCGCCCGTGGAGGCGGCGCCACAGTAAAAACATCAGGGAGTTAGGGAAAACTAATTAAAGAGAAAAGCTAAATAGTATATTACGCACCAAGGCCGGTGAAATAAAGAATGATCCAGACCGCAAGCGTGCGTTGCCTTAGCCCCAGGAAGGGGTATAAATTAGGCCGAAAATCACAATTGCTACATACGAAATTCAAAATCAAAATGTCTAATGTACCTACAAAATTCCTAAAAATATATGTTGTACCTATGTTTGAAATGGCTAATATACAAAGTTGCTAGTACATACATGAAAATTCTAACAATGTTGGTCATAATTATGTACCTACGGTTGACCTAACATGCGAACTTCTAAGTTCATCTCGCAATATTTCTACAGACATCGTTTAATTATGTACCTACGGTTGACCTAACATGCGAACTTCTAAGTTCAACTCGCAATATTTCTAAGGACGTCGTTTGTTTTATATTCAGGAATTTTTTTTATTTTATTCCAAACCACATTTTACATTTAAAATGAAAATGGTAATTTTCATTTTGCAGTTGGAAAAATAATATATACTTATCATATTTTTCACATTACTGCGTGACAAACAAACAAACGTGTAGCATCTTCCATAAAATACGTGACATTTGCCTATTTAATATTGAACTGCGTTACTATTATCAATACAAATAATAAACTAAACTATAAAATTAAAGTGATTAGGTAAAAGCATATATCATACTAAACAACGACCTACCAACATAGGTAACCTTAACATACTAGTCAAATTCCAATTATTTATTTACGTACTGTAAATAAATAATTGGAATATAAAGAACATAATGAAAATGTACCTCTGGTCCGTGGGGCCGCCCTGGCGCTCTGAGTCTCTTCAAGGAGTTGTCGAATAAACTCAGAGAATCCACGAGGGAACGATAGCTGGCAGTTTCCTCGCTCAACGCATAAGCCTTACAATCCAGCGAGGAAATGCTGCCAGCATCTTCGATACCATGCCGTAGGGGCCGTTTTAGATTTATTTTAGTTTATTTAATTTTAATCTAGCGTTAGTGGCTTTGTCAGGTTTTTATTTTTGTCTGTCGTATTAAACGGTAAAATAAATATAATTAAATATATGCAAAGACACTTTTAGGAATTAGCACAGTTGAATGTGATAAAATAGTAGTAAATTGCGGATATAAATGTCAAAATGAAAATAAAATTAAAATGTTTCTATCAAAGCTTTAGGTTTGTTTAGGTCCTACGTAAGGATAGACGCTAGTACGGCGCAGCAATAAAAGACAAGTCTAATTCAAATAGACAAAAGTGAGCCAACCCCAGTTTTTTGCAATTCTTCCTTCTCTCATCATAAACGTACTGTTTAGTTTCCACTGCGGCGCTACCGTAGTATAACCCAGTCAGATTACATAAGAACAGCATCACTCTTGCCCGCTTTGCACCACCATCTTCTAAACTTGGTCGCATTATAACGCAAGGAAGTATAGTATTACGCGCCGTAATTATATCATACTATTTAACAAGGGGTGTTTTGAATTTGTCCGGATTACTTCAAGATCTAGCTCGTTAGGTTCGCTTTGATTCTGTTCTTAGGTACTTTGATTATTTGGCCGGGTCTTTGAGATTTTTTATTAAGGCAGCGCTTATAAGCCGAGTTTGCGAGGCGTTTGAAGGAGGTAGTGCGTGTGGGAGAGGTTGCTGAATAGATCTGACTCTGCCAAAGAATGTACATCAATGATTTCAAAAGTAAGGGGGGGACTTTCGTCCGCGACATTTGTATGCCAAACTAAATGTCTGGCATACCAATTTGTATGGCGAAAATCCACCCTAAGGATAGGGCGGTCCGTACAGTTCGGGTGAGTTGATTTTCGGCCGCGACATTTGTATGCCAAACGAAATGTATGGCATACAAATGTCGCGGACGAAAATCCACCCGGGTCTATATTCGCCGTAACAGTAAATGGAGCCTTTTACCACGCAATTAGGCATTTTTATAACGTCCGGCTGCATTGTGCGCTGCGCGTCCCACTGCCGCGTTGGTCCTAAAACTGATGTTTAGGACCAACGAGTTGGAACCGTCTGCACGCTCGTTAGCCCTGTCCTTTATATACGTCAATGATGTACATATATTGGTTTGAATAAGTTTGCACTTTGCGCAACCGGGTAGCAGGTCATTGATAATCCGTTTCCACTTTCGCTATTATTCATTATTTAACAGTTTTAGGGTAGTTATTAAATATCAAAAAAAGATAGAATTTTCAATCAATTAATTCCATAGTCGTAAAACTGAATATAAAATAATTATGTAAGAAGTATGTCTTTGCCCAACGAAACATTTATATATGTAATACACATTTATGCCGCACCTGGCCATAAAGTGACTTTTTCCGCACGCTGCGCGTACGGAAAAAGCCGCTTTCTGGCCAAGTGTAGACATAAAATGATGTACACAACACGGGAGGTAGTAAAGAAAGCCCTCAATCGCATATTTACGTCCCTCGCTTGCAGCTCGGGCCGCAAACTTCTGCGATCTCGGCCTTTATGTTACCACGCTAGTCATGTAATGTACTAAAATATTCCAGCCACAATAGGTAAGTCTCGGGCACTTAATGTCTAAATTGGCAGGTAGGTGCCCGGCCGAAGTTGTTAGGCGCGGAATTTTCCATGCACCAGGGCAATGCCCAGATTGAGCCATTTCCTTATAAATTTAAAGCTTTCGGCTAGTGATGGGGCATTCATTTGTAATAACTAATACCGGTTTTGCCTAAAGCTGCTTCAGGTTCCGACTTTAGCAACTTTAGGACAAGCAGGTTCTGGTTACATTTATTTGATATCTAGTAATCAAACTACACTAGTCTGTGAGCTGTAGACTTGTCGAGTCTATCTACTCCCATGGCACTGCTATTAAAAAAAAACTGAATCGATAAAAAAAAATCTATACACAATTTCGCGAGAATCAGCTGAGAAATGCGACCTGTAGAGGAGAAAAACCGGACAAACAGACATACAAGAGCATTTTTACAAACTGAAACGGAGACACTTCGCGCTCACGTAATCGAATACATTTAATTGGATATGTAGCAAACAAACGATTAAACTTTTTTTTAGATTAGCATCGCTATTCAGCGTGGGAACGCTGCCTGCATCATGGGCACGCTGCCACGGGGACCCGACCTTTTCTTTTTAAGTGGCTTTTTTAGGTAAGTATAGTTTTAGTTTACTTTTACGTTTTTCCTTATATTATTATGTATGAAATTCTATGTACCTTCTATGTATGTATGTTATTATATTTGAATAAAACATTTTTAGGCTCTTAATAAATGCAACATTCAAATGATTCGGTAAATGACAACAAAGTCGGGGATAAGGAGTTTGTAGCAACAGAGCAATTTTATGGCGTGGGAGGAAAAACGAGAGTTATTTTTGTTATGAAATAGGCTTTGCAGAAAATTGGTACCAATAGCATCCAATTCACAGGATTACTTAATATTGTTAGACTTGTTGTTGAATTATTAATATCAGTATCAATACCTGTTCGTCCAATAACAATGTCGTTTTTATAGATTAATTGGATGTTGACTGTAACCGGTAAATATAAGATCCTAATAAAATAAGCAAAATGAGGAATCATGTTAAAGTTTTGAGTTCGATACCTGATATACAACTTTTTTAATGGGCTATTTTAAGAATACTTTACATGGTCGGGAACCTTTATAAAATGACAGTAATGAAACAATACCGATGTTAAATTACTTCAACAGTTCCATCATATATAAAGTGTATAATGTCGGAATAGTTATAATTTGGAGTAGTGAAACTCTAAGAATACTCTACATTGTCGGGAACCTTTATAAAATGACAGTAATTAAATAATACCGATATTAAAACTAGTACTTCAACAGTTCCATCATAAAGTATATAATGACGGAATAGTTTCAAGTTAGAGTAGTGAAACTACTCTAAGAATACTCTCCATTGCCGGGAACCTTTATAAAATCTCAGTTATTAAATAATACCGGTACCGAGACCAGTTCCACAGCTCTACCCATCATAAAGTATACAATGTCGGAGTCGTTATAAGTTGGAGCAGTTAAACTCTAAGGATGCTCTACATTGTCGGTGTCCTTTATAAATGGGTTTACGGCCTACAAGTGCAGCGAAGTTTGGACACTCTACAAAGTTGGAAACAATTAGCGATCAAAGGAGTCACGGTGGGCCTCTTTTTGAAACGCGCAAAGGCATTGTTGCGTTACTTGATAACTTAAACTTAAAGTATTTTTGTTTCGACATGGACTGGGCAAAGTGGGGTGAAAGTGATCTTTACTGGACTTGAGTGGACGTGGGTTTAAATAATTGATTACTATTTATCACTTTAAAAAGTAAGATGTGTGTTAATATGTCTTAAAAGAACTAGACAATTGGCTATTTGATCACTTTTTTCTGTGATAGGTATGATGTAAAAAGACCAATATTAGAAATATAAGTGAAAAAAACCACTTCAATATCATAAAAACTCACCGAGATAATACAATGTTAAAATCAAATTTTTGGAAAAGTACAGAAGCTCATTGTAACGTGACGTCACGAGATTATACGCTGTTTGGGGAAGTCAAGAACTTTGTTCTGCAACTATGTTAAAACTTGCGTTTATCGTGACGGTTTCATAACAAAAGTTACCATAAATCTTATGTGTTATTTAATGGTATTAATAGCTTTTAATGTTTTAAATTTAATATATTACCTTAATTTGCTTATATTAGGATCTTATATAATTTTAACAAATTTCGGTTACAGTCAAGTGCCCAAATTCTAGTTGTGGTTTACATAAAAGCACAGATAAACTATTATCTTTTATACAAATTCCTAAAAAATCCTTCATGTTACTGAGGAGTGTATCATAGTGAAAAGCTTAATAAAAACCCTGATTTATATCTTTACTATACTCCTTGTTAAACAGAAGGTTTATCAATAACTGGAAAATAATCAAATTGATTTATTCCCATTTAAATAACATTATAAGTTCGACAAAATGTGTCGATTCCTAGCAAAAGGCAACAACTACCATGTGTCAATAAAAACATATTTACAGGTTACTGGCATAAAAATGCTTACAAATATAGTCTTTATTGATAAGAGGCAGTTAGTACCTTTCCTCATTGAAAGACAGAAATAGCCTACTCTGAAGCTTACCTCCGTCGCCACCTACGAGTCGGGAAAGGCTCGGGTTCCCACGGGAACTTCCCCTTCCGAGATGGAAAACTATGCTAAATTTCATGGAAATCACTTCCACATTACTAACCTATCCTAACGTCGCATCTACTCAATGTCGTCACAGCAAAAACGACCTTAATCCATAGCCGATACAGTTGATTTTTGAATACTACGTCACAGGGACATTAGACGTTAAAGATCAGTAGGTGCGCAAGGAACTAAAGAAATGACGTTACTTTAAAATGAGACTTTATCCTACAAGGAATAAGGTTGATTTTGTAAGAAATGAAATAGTAAAGTGTGATGTTAGGAAAGTAATCTAGTGTGTGTGAAGTTGGTTAAGTGTGGTCGTAGAACGTATATTTAAAGAGACGTATATATCATTTAACTAATAAGGAGTTACGACGTCTTAGCGCCACGCGGTAGACGATACTCTTGAAATACCTTTGATCGGATAACCGTATCGAGTAGAGTTGGTATACTCACTAACTGGTGTCCTGTCACTGTCACTTATTGTGTCAAGGAGAGGTTAACCATTATAAGATAAGAATTGGTTTGAGATCCTGACCGAACATCGGTAACACCCTAATTCTGGCATCAGTTCAGTTTTAATATCAGTTTTTAGGGTTTCGTACCCAAAGGGTGCTAAGTGCCGACGGAACTCTTTGACTAAGATGCCGCTGTCCGTCTGTTTGTCCATCCGTCTGTCACAGTCACAGGAACCTTATGGACCAGGTATCTTATGAACCGTAATAGGTAGAAACTTGAAATTAAAGGAGTCTGTTGGACTGAAAAATAATAAGGTACTTATATTTCAAGGTAAGAAACGTGTAAATAAGTAAGAGAGATAAAGAAGTAGACAATAGCAATAGCTGTATAAAAAGGTTAAAGAAATCTAAATTAATATCTCTCAGTACAATGGCGTCTAACAATTCGATCGACTCACGTAGGTACCATTCCCCTAACTAACAACGACAGATTTAGACAATGCATCCCGATTAGGACCGGCTTCTAGAACAAATAAACAAATCTATAACAGTCCAAACCTCTTATGTACTCAATTCAATCATTGTAAAAACTACCTTAATAACGGAGCTTAAAGTTCAATTGCTAATACAACGTTTCGGATGTTTGAAGTTAAAAACATTTTGATCCATGGTTACTGCGTACTGGCTGGTTACTTTCTTAAAATCATGGCTTCTCAATAGCGCCATTATAAAATCAATCTTATTACGTACAGAATAGGGCTCAATTTCCAATATTAAGTCATAGTCAGGTGTGAGGATAGAAAGATGAACGGCTCAATGCAACACGTATACATTTTTAGCCAAAAAGTTACATGTTGCTTGAAAAGATGCGACGATTTATGCCCTTTTGAAAATAATCCCTTAACAGTATGCATTGCGTTTGTCAATTCGTTTCTCGCTTCCGTTATGATAGGAGCAGTTTATTTACGAATTTCTTTGGAAATTAGGACGATAAATACTTCATCGTATCGCATTGCTTATTGTTCTATAGTTAAACATTACGTAGGAACGGTAAACTTCTTGCCTTACCTATGTTTAAAAAAAAAACAAGTTAAGCACATACCGACTTTAATAAGTTCTCTATTCATTAATTTTTTAGGTTATGGAACCTTAACACAGGGTGCCAACGCATCCCTATTTCTTGCCGCTATCCGTCTGTCTGTCTGTCCTTCTGTCTTTTGAACCGTAATAGGTAGACTTGAACTTTTCACAAAATATCCTATTGCCGCTATAACAACAAATAATAAAAACATAATAAAAAGGGGTTTTATTTTAACTTTATTTTATTTTTATTATTTGTTGTTATAGTGGTAATAGAAATACACATTCTTCATCAAGCTTCTACATATTATCATCAATAAAATCGAGCAAAAAAGCTCCTGAAAAAATCGTTTCTTGTTGGGGACCCCATTTAATTCTTGATTTAATTTTCTTTTTGTTATTTAATCTTTAAACGACAGCAAAAATAGACAGTCTATGAAAATTTCAAGTCTCTATCTATTACGGTTTCTAAAGATACAGTCCTGTGACTGTTCAATGTGACGGTTCAAAAGGTCCTGTGACTGATCGACACAAACACGTTTCTTGTAATTATATTTTGTTCTTATTATTTTTACCATCCTATTTTAAAAGGCGACTTTTATTATGAAATTCCATAGCAAAAAGTCGCCCTGCCCAGATTAGAACATATTAGGTTAGGTTAGGTTTCTTTTATAGTTATTCTGAAAAGTCAATATTATCTGTAAAATAACAATTATGCGTAAATAGTATTCGGGCAAATAGAACATTCGGACAAATAAAATTATGCCAAAAATAGGTGACCCGACCCCTTTTATTATGAACTTCCATAGCAAAAAGTCGCCCTGCCCAGATTTGTTGTTCTAACGGCAGTAGAAATACATATTCTGTAAAAAATTCAAGTCTCCACCTATTACGGTTCCAAAGTTAGAGCCCTGTGACTCACGGGCAGACGGACAGACAGCGGAAGCTTAGTAATAGGGTTCAGTTGGTACCCGGGTCCAACAAATCTGGGCAGGGCGACTTTTTGCTATGGAAGTTCATAATAAAAGGGGTCACCTATTTTTGGCATAATTTTATTTGTCCGAATGTTCTATTTGCCCGAATACTATTTACGCATAATTGTTATTTTACAGATAATATTGACTTTTCAGAATAACTATAAAAGAAACCTAACCTAACCTAATATGTTCTAAATGGCTGATGTAAAAGATTTTGCAAAAATATTTTCCGTTAAAGCTAGAGAAAAATTATGCGAAATAAAATTCGGGCTAAACAATACATTCGGACAAATAAAATTATGCCAAATAAAGGGCACCCGTTGGTACCCTTTGGTTACAGAACCCTAAAAAGGTAGTGTCGCTTGCGTAACGTTTCCGTCGAATGCTCTTAATTCGGTATCTACGACCGGCGTTATCCTTTCGCCAATTTAAAATAACTTATGGCAGACCTATTTCGGAACTAGAACGGCAATTTAACGGAATTATTGAAGCAAAACGGATGATCAAAGACAAACAATTCGCGACTCCTCGGGAAGTTCCGCAAATTGATACGTAGCAGAAATAACTTATTGCTTCCACGAGTTTCACTGAAAAATTACACGAAGAAAGTACGGTTTCGTAGGCTAAACTAACTTATACGTTGAGGCGGCTTAGTTTCAGAAATGTTTGAGACTGACAATACTAGAGTTTTCGCTGTCACCAGTACAATCGAAGACACAGCTAACTGACCACTTGTCACCCTTATTACAATGTATTAAGGTCTACTGATGGTCACTAAACTGTGTCTTCGTTTGTACGTCTAGCGACTTTTTGTCGCGCGACAAATGCTACCTGTCTCTTTCCACTCAATATAGTGTGACAGTGACAGATGATGCTCTGTCGCGCGAGAAACAAAGTCGCGGCCAGTTATGCTACACAGCCAAAGCCAGTTAATGAGGTTTACAGTATTAAAACTTCTTTAATAAAAAAAACCAGATTCTTTTAGGGTAAAGGACGGTGGGTAGAATTGACCGATTTGATATTTAATCCAGTTGCTAGAAACTGCTAAAAACAGGGTTTTAAGAAGAACATTCAAACAGTTAAAATTTTGTACAGTTTTCGCAAATATTACTCATTTAAATAAAATCCAATCAAAATAAGTTGAGAAATAAACAAAATGATAGATGTTCATCTTACTTGTATCACTTTATAATCGAACTAACAACAGTTTAAACTCAAAACTGTCAGTTGAAAAGTTGTTCATAATTATGTAACCGACAGCCGAACATCTGTACTCAACAACTAAAATATTCCCGCAGGTATGTTTGAATTGAAGCGAACAAGGCATGTCGTCGAGGTAATCATCATAACGGGGGTAATTAGCTGATGACGAACAGATGATTTCCCCAACGTGGCGCATGATCAACGACGATCACACGCCCCAGTAGCCGCGCGGGGCGCAAGTCATCAGCGAAACGATGACCGAAATTATCTGATCACGAACAGATCTCTCTTACGTGGCGTCTGATCAACGACGATCACACGCCCCAGTAGCCGCATGAGGCGCAAGTCATCAGCGAAACGATGACCGAAATTATCTGATCACGAACAGATCTCTCCTACGTGGCGTCTGATCAACGACGATCACACGCCCCACTAGCCACGTGAGGCGCAAGTCATCAGCGAAACGATGACCGAAAATTATTCAATGACGGACATAAGCTGATGATGAACTGATTTCTCCAATGTGGCGCATGATCAACCACTGTCACACACTCCGGAAGTAGCGTAAGGCGCCGCAGTCACCAATGAAACGATGACGGAAATTATCTAATGTCGAACATATTTCCTGACCATGGACATGATGAACGACGATCACACGCTCTGATTTATTTATTTAATCGTATGGCATTTACTATACAGTAATTATTAAAACAGGTTGAATACAAATTATAGATTCAAATTAAGATCTGTTAGCCACTTAATCGCTTCGTCACTGAGGGAGATCAGGTCTAAAAATTCAAGGGTTCCTAAGCCTCCCCATCAAATCGGACTTTTTTGAGCCCACCAGACACCGCCTGAAGTCAAGGAACGCATCCTACAACATCGTCTCAAAACTACTGGTTGTAGATATGGAACTCGGCTATGAAAGGAAAACTGGGCTGCGAGATTATCTCGGGCTCTGCAATAAAAGGGTCTGATCTTCCTAGGCGTGATTGGTGCAATTTAAACAAACTTCGCACTGGTCACGGCCACTGTGCTCTTTACAAATATCGCTGCGGTTGGGTGAAGGCTCCTGCCTGCGCCTGTGGAGCCGAAGAGCAATCATCCAGCACATCATCCACGACTGCCCCATAACGCGCTATACCGGCGGCCCTCCTGAAGACACGCTCTGATAGCAGCGTGAGACGCAAGTCACCAGCGAAAAGATGACGAAAATTATCTGATGACAAACGATTTCACCGCCGTGGCGTGTGACCAATAATGGAACAATCCATGAAAACGTCTACTTTTGTCGCTTACGTAACTATGGTAGCTACCCTAATAAAACGTATTAGCTGCTAAGAAACACTACCAATCTTAAAGCCAAGTAACATATTACCACAACGATGTCCAGCTCCCTAATTTTACATGTCAAAAGTATTAAAAAGGTAGTGTCGCTTACGTAACGTTTCCATGGAATGCTCCTAATATAGTAAGTATTCTTCTTCTTCGTCAGTATCACTCTTGACAGAGGTCGAGTGGTCGCTCGTGGTGTGGTCAACAGTCAAGGTGTTTGGCACGCTTTAAGATCCGCCGCCATTCCTCTCTAACAGCTGCTTCCCTGGTGCATTCGTGCAAGGGAACATCTACTACAGATCTAACCTGGTTGTCCATCTCATAGGTGATCTTCCTCCTGGTACTTTTAACCTGTCCTAGGACTATGAGGCGTTCAATGGACACAAACACCCGTCGCAAACCGCCGTAAGTAAGTATTCAATGTACAGTGGAACCTCGATACGTCGAACCTCGATAAGACGAAATCCTCTATACCACGAAATAAAGTCCCGTTCCCTTACCTTTAAGCCCCAAAACCCCCATAACTCGAAATATTAGACCTCCATAAGTCGAAGTTACCAACGACTCCCTACAAGACGTTTTAGCACAATTTTTACCTCTATAACTCGAAATAGATGAACTTTACCTCTATACCTCGATGAAACCGTTCTTTTGTTTTATCACCTCTGTACCTATCTCGAAAGTTTCACAACTCTTCTCTATTCGTCTTTGAGTTACTCACGTATACGCAGGTAGGTCTTACGTATCTAGTCTATAGAAAATTTTCCCTCAATAACTGGATTTTTTATTTATTTTACCTCTCAAGTAAAAAAGTACGATAACCTCTATAAGTCGAACACGGGCCTATGAAAACCTCTGTAAGTCGAAGACCTCTATAAGTCAAAACCTCGTTAACACGATTCTTTTAGCTTTACCCTTGAGTTTCGACTTATCGAGGTTCCACTGTATTTGTTTTGATAAGAACGTCTCCCGTGAGTTGAGCCAGCGCCCGCCCGCGGCAGTAAACGCCGCGGTCGTTGTATGCACAATATAAATTAATTTAAATTTATTCACAGCCCGCCGCCGTTATGTATAAGAAAAATATTAAAAAACGCCTCTGAAACGGGGGCACAAATGGCGAATGTAATTGTAAACTTTTTAAAGCAATCTACGTTTTATAGCCCTGCGTCTTCAAAATATATGCGTAGGTGAGTCAATTGCAGAAAAAATGTACCTTTTACTTTTTTTGTCTGATCGTGGTGTGTCTTATACTATTTTACTCAGAATCACGAGCACTTTCCATTTATGAAATAAAAGTAGTGCAAAATGTCCCAACTTTTCCGTACAAATTTTGAATTTCTCAGTTTCGTTACGCCCAAACTAAATATAGGGGAAAATCGTAACGAAACTAAGAAAATGAAAAGTGCTCGTGATTCTGAGTAAACTATGGTATAAAGCCGCGTATCGACTGCGCGCGGCAAACCATCGAACATTGGCTCGCGCGGCGGCCGCGCAATATGGGGACGGCTTCGCCGCGCGCGGCAGCTCGAACATTGGCGCGCTCGAACGTGCCGCGCGGCGAACCAGTTCGTGTCGGTTTTTGGTGGCGCGGCAAAGGAGCGCAGTGTGTTGTGCGCGCGCAATTGGGACGGACCTTTACTTGGAACTGTTCACGGATCGCCTGCCACGCGCGGCTGCCGCGCTTTATGAAAATGTGCGCTTAAAATTGGCTCGCGCGCCAAAACGCAGGTTTGCCGCGGTCGAAAATGGCTCGCGCGGCAGCCGCGCGCAGTCGATACGCGGCTTTAGACACACCATGATCAGACAAAAAAAGTAAAAGGTACATTTTTTCTGCAATTGCCCAGGTACGAAGAGATGTAGAAGAACATGATAATTGGTTAAAAAAATGTGTCTCTATAAAAAGGGAATACATTTCAAATGACAACGTACCAAATTTCAAGAAATTTAGCGATTTATATCGAAACATGTACCGTTAAAAAGACACACTTTCGTATTTATAATATGACTGCGGAGCTTCCTACCATTCGTAACTAGTGCGGACTATTAACCGTAACAAAATGTCAAAATAATTTAGACAGTGACAAGCACTTCAGACTTGAGCTACATTTTTAACACGTGCGCCGTGATCGTTTCCTGTAGCCACCAGTAGCGTGGCGTCCAAAGAACTCGATTCCTACCGGCTTGCCTAATATCTGGCATTTGAGCACCTTATTCTAGATTCTCTTAAGGAAAATGTACGCCCAATCTGCACCGGCTTGCCCAAGGATATATTTCACGCCACGCCACCCGTACCCACGCCATGAATTTGCACATAGCAAATAAGTAAGGATCCCATCAAAAACATAGGTAACACATAAAATTGCAATCATCGCAATTTTTACTAAAGTTGTGAGATATAATATAAAACGAAGCCGGTTAATGTATGACTTTATCAATATAACACATCTTTATCTTTTTAATAAATACGTAGAATGACTCCACTGAAAATACAGGGATCTGGTTTTAGCCAGCTCGAAATTACAGGAGGTTGAAAATGGCCTGAATGGCTTTGAGAAATGGATGGTCGGTACGGCGTGCATCTGTTTGCTCGACTTGGCGGGGGTACTGCCGTACCGATAAGGATTTGGTTTGAAAGCAATAGCGAGCGAAGGCTAACTTGTAGAAAAACCATCCGCATTACACCCAACATTATCTTTCTAAAAAACCAATAACTAAATATTTTTACTGACTTTTTACCGACTGCGGTGCACTTTAAAAGTGCATAAAATCCGCCATTTTGTTTAATTTAACGAATTTCATACCCAGTGCCACTCGCGCCATCGAGACGAATCTGATGATGTACCATTTATCAAAATCGTTTGTGCCGTCGAGTAGTTACGAGCGGACATAGGAACGGACATACATACATATATACATAAATACATACATACAATTACATACCCTCCTTTGGGCTTCGCCGCAGTCGGGCAAAAAAGCATTTCGTCAGCCGCCGGTTCCATTGGTGTAAAGGATATAGATTGCCAGTCCTTTACCCCAATTGAACCTACGGTCGACGAATCTGTGATGTCTTACTTTCTAAAAGATACAAAGATATTCACCAACATGAGATTCAATGCACAAACATATGCCTAAACCTCGTCTTTTTTTATTTTACCATTTTATGGTAATTTTCGGCCGCCCATGTTTCTAACGACCATGAGTTCCACAAGGATAAAATTGTACCAATTTTACTTATTTCAGTAACTTAATACGTTTTAAAGATCCGCATAAAAGACCGCATAATTTCCGATTTCAGGATTGTTTTTTCTAGAAACCGCATAACGGATAATGCACGATATCTAATCTAAAAGAAAAACTAAGTACAGGCGAGTTTAAAGACCCCGAAAGGGTGAAAAGCACATGTTATTTCACCTAATTAGCTGAAAAGCGTAATTGCAAGGTGGATTCCGAAGTTTGCCGCCATTTTTAATTTCCCACGTCCGCTCCACGGTTGTTAGCGAAGAAATGAGTTTAATTAAAGCGCGGAAAAAGTTAGGGATGGATTGCACGGTCCGTTATACGCTGTTCGAGTACTTTATTAGTAGGGCGACTTATGTGCCCTTTGGTTCGTGTTGTATGTTTTGTTTTCAGACTATAGACGAACGGCGACCGACGGAGGCTGCCGCCGTCGGTCGCCGTTCGTGTTGGCGGTAACTTGTGTAAGTAGTTATGGCTGCACATAACAAAAAGCTTCACCAACGAAGTTGCCAAGCTATCACCTTTTACTATGTTCTAAAGAATCAAAAGAAATTTCTCTATTATTAAAAACGTGTTTTTCGGACTAAAGTGAGTCAGATCTGAAAATCTCATAATAATAATGGTATAATTTAACGCAGGGCAGCTTGTGGCGAGCTGTTGGGGAGTAGCGACCCCACGTACCCGAGTGCTCCGGGGGGTCCTTAGGGAGGGTCATGGGATTTAGTGAAAGGACCTCCGCCTCTGGCTTGCCTTAACCGGCCGTCCAGAGTGGAGTCGCGAGAGCTATATGCTCCAGGCGTGGAAGTGATAAAAGGCATAACGCCGCGAGTACCCTCGGAGAAAGCGCAGCACACCTCTCGACACCCTGCAGCCCTCGGCAGCGGTGTTGCCCCTGGGTCATTGCTCATAATGTCGCTATTTAACAGGGGCCCATCAGCGGAGGGCAAGTCACGGTCTGTCAGTGCCGCGAAAGCCATGAGACACTTTTCCTGACAGGCGCCGTCATGTCTCAATCCATAGCCCAGTATCTATATTTCCACCACCACAACCCAGTAAATTTAAATTCCATCAATCAACAATAGTCCTTGCATCTGGCGGGGGCTGTCTCTGCGTGCGTCCCGTGACACGGGCAGGGACAGCATCCGCTAGGTGTACACGTTGCTTTTCATTAAAATGTCGAAAGGGCCTCTACGCGTTGGCTTCGGCTCCGCGCACGCCTCCCAAAGGGCCGGGACACTATTGTCTCGTGTACGGGAAAGACATGGTATAATTAATTGTTCAATTACCACTGAATGAAATGGAAAATGTATGTTTCCCATCACTAAATTACACTTTTGGCGTCAAACGCCAAGCGTAAAACGTTACACGCTTGGCTCCCATACAAAACGACGAACTATTTCCTTGTATCTTGATATATTTCTGTGGTTCAACGAAAACTTATATTTTTCAAACGCACATTTCCACCAAATAAATATCAACCTAAAATAACATCGGATACGTTTTCCTTAATAGATTTTCAATCTCGTAGAAGACGAAAGATTATTTCGGCTGTATCGGAAGGTCCTTTAAGAAAGGGCAGAGTTTTATTGAAGAGGCGTTACGACGGATGTGCGGCGTGCGAAGATGTTTGCGATAAACATGTTTCTTCACTTACAAATATAGCTAAATAAAAGGGGTTTTGAATCAATAGAACGGGCGCGGGTTTTGTTTTTCCGGTGATATTTTACGATTTGGGTACAAAATTCGATGTTTTTCTACTAAAAATAGCTCCTGGGCTATTCTTTAGAAATATGTCTGCGGTCACCTCATTCATCTGGCCCTTTTTCATACTAAATGTATGGAGACAGATGAATGAGTCGTAGACATATTTCTGAAGAATAGCCCATGTATATACAGAAAACGAAGTCGGGTTAGCTACACCATTTATAAGTCGAGGGCGGGTGAAACGATTTTTATGATCTTTGATTTTTTGAGTTTGTCTCTGCCCCGAATAACAGAATAACTAATAAAACATAAAAAAATCTGTGACGAAACGAAGTTCCCGGGAAAGCTAGTATGATATAAAAATAAAGACAAGTAATTAAAATTTGATAAGCGTAGCTGAACTATCATAAAAAATTGAGAATACTTATTTTCTGAAATGCATGATAACTTTTAGTGAAGTTAGAAATTTGAGGAAGTTCTCAGTACTTACTGAGACTTACCATTTCGCAATTCAGATTTGATGCCGAATGAAATAAGTACCTACCTACATTTAAAAAAAATGAGTGAAGAAATAATGTTTCGTTTTGACGTTTAATTTGTGAATACTTGGAATATGTAAATGTTAAGCCTGGAATAAATAATGTAAGCAAACTTTTTAAACAACAACAATGCCATTAGCGTACGCGTCATCAGTAATTTATTGTATAATTATATTAAGCGCAAATCTCATTAAGTAAACACGAGTTTTGCGGTTAAAAGTTTACAGTTAACCAACGTTTACAATAGTTCGCCACGCATACGTATAATTGATCATTTTGAAATAAAAAAAACCGGCCAAGTGCGAGTCGGACTCGCGCACCGAGGGTTCCTTACAAACTCATAAGTAGATACATGAATAATTCAAGAAAAACTATATGGCGATTAGTTTAGTAGGAGCAAATAAGTATGTGATAAGACTTTTGCAAATTTCTCAAAAACGGTGCAAGTTAGGAAAACCGTTTTATTTTTCCTGTAATATATAGGACGACATTAATAGTTGGTAATTATTACAGATTTTTCTGTTCAGTAACTTCGAAGATAATAGGGGGGGAATGGTATTTTTTTTAACGTTTTTCGCGATAAATCAAACACTACTTATTTAAAAAAAAATACAAAAATTGTTTTTTAATCTACAAATCAAGCCCTTTCATTTGATACCCCACTCGATATAATAGCCCTAATTTCAATTTTCAAAGTCTCATTACGGACCCCTTTAAAAAAAAGTAATAAAGTTACAAGACTTTTTTTACATCCTATCCCATCCTAAGCTCGGGTTAGCGGTTTTTAACACTATTCCAAATTTCAAGTTGATAGCATCAGTAGATCCTGAGATATCTTGCTGTGACAGACGGACAGACAGACAGACAGAGTCGCACCATAAGGGTTCCTTTTTTACCATTTTGGTACGGAACCCTAAAAATACCGTATCAAAATCAAGTCAAATCAAATAATTTATTTCAAAAGTAAAATACATTGCATACGTGATTAGTTACAAATAGAGATGTGCCATTCCCGGGAATATTCCCCGTTTGTATGGGGAATATTCCCACCGCGGGAATATTCCCCATACAAATGGGGAATATTCCCGGGAACGGCACATCTCTAGTTACAAATAATCTTATAGGGCCAATATTCAGCGTTTTTACGGTGTTTTAATTTGCCATTGCCGTCTCAGCAATATGTCTGCGACTTATTCCTCTGTCTCCATACATTAAGTGTGAAAAAGGGCCAGATAAATAAGATGACCGCAGACATATTTCTGAAGAATAACCCAAAAATTGTTCAAAAAGACGATGCCTAGAGTTAACTTCTTATGAAACCGAAAGACAGTCCCGTTTTATCAAAATTGTCACGATTTTCGCTTTCCTTGTATTAACTAAATAATCATCGGACAACAATGATTTTCGAAGCGCGCGGTCAAAATGCTCGCAGAATCGACCCTTACCTTTTGTTAGTATTAAAATTACAATAAAACACAACACAAAACATTCAGTTGGACGCCAGTGAAACCTGTCCCAGTATGACAAATATTAACACAAATTAAACAGTAAGTATGGGTAATTGAGTTTCATCATGATCGTTTGTTTACCTATACAACAGATTAGAGAATATAACCAGATATATCACTCCCGCGCGTTTCCATACAAAAAACAAGAATTCCCACGCTCGCGCTCGCAGCCAAACAATAGACCAATTTCGCGCGCGCGCCGAGGCCCCGCCTACAGCCACAATACGGTAAACTACGCGCAGTACAGTATGTTTACCTACGTCTCGTCATTTCTTTGATATCGGCCGACGCTGAAGATTATATTAATTTGTGCAGACTTCGTGTTTAAGCATCCATTGTCTAATAATGAACGCATATAATTTAGCACTTTGTTTGTACCAGGGCTCGAAACCGTATTTTGCAAAAACCCCGAAATAGCCCAATATTTTGAATTATTTTATGCTTTTTATGTAGAGCTCAGTAATGTATTTAAGTCATGATTTCGTATTATCAGATTGTCTGGTTAAAAAACGAAATAATAAACCAAAGAATGATAAGAACGGAAAAAATACCGGTATTTTTGTATGGAGCAAATACCGGTTTCCGAGCCATGGTTTGTACACAAACAAACTAAAGTAGGTATCAATCACTGCAATTCAATATAAGTTGACAGTATTCACTGATTCGCACAGTTCTCGGTGGCGGCGTCGGCCGGCATCAACGGCGTTTGCGTACTGTCAGGATAATTATATTGTGCTGTTCCGATCGGCTACGCCCAATTCTATTCTCAATTATGCAATAGGGTAGTTTCCTGCACTAAAAATAAATTACTTGTGCTAATTATCAAATTCAGCTTCCAAAACTGATGCCAAATGAAATTCGGATTCACTTATTTTAATGTAAGTAATGGAGGTAAGGAAAATATCCATTTCAATCCCACTTATTGACGGAGCTTTGTCAATTTGATAAAAACTCCTTAAAAATAAAGTTTAAAAAAAACCAACTTACTTGTTTTTTGTCTTTGAACTTACTATAAGTATTTTCTGTACTCCTCTAACGTAAATATTTTGTAAAAACGTATTAGGTTTTATTTTACTTTGGGTTATGAGATTGCCTTAATTTAAAGTCGGATAAAACTGAAATGTTCGAGAGAATAGTTTTCAGTCTGTGGGCGACAAAGTATCCCAATCCTATGTAGATTCGCTAAATGCCGGCGGCTCGGGCCGACTTGGCCGAAGCTTTTCCTTTTTCATTTCCTTCCAACACTCGTACAAACAAATGCCTATTTGTGCAGCGCCAGTGAGAGCGGGTTAGGAAAACTACTGCTATTTTTATTTTAAAATATGAAATAAACATGATATTCATGTATTAGTTTTTAAATGGGGGTAATTACACCATATTTTTATGTTACACAATTACACATATAGGTACAAGAAATCAAAGTACATAAAACATTTTATTGTGCTCACCAGGAATCGAACCCGGTACCTCTGGTTTTGCGGCTCAGAGTCCATTCGACTAGCGGAGCAATATTTTTATTTTATTCTGAAAGTTACGCGCGACTATTTCGGCTTATTGTACAAGAGACGACGCTACTCTCTTGACCTTGTTAACATTTTTCTTGGAGACATGACCCAAACGACTTAAAAATTTCTAGAGCTAGAGAGGTTATGCTGATCATAGAACATATTCAACGATACCTAACTGATTATTGTGAAATGAACTAAATAAAAACTATGTATGGGTTTTATATCGGTATTTTATTGCGACTGTTTTTACGCATATACCTACCTACGTCTAAGCTAAAACTAACAACTATATTTTTTGGCACAGCGAGACATTCGAATCATTCAAAAACACCATATTTACTTTTTTACTCTGCGAGTCTGTCTCGCTATCAATGTGGAGATTGTGAAGATATTGCACACCAGAAAAATACATTACAAGAGGTATTTACATAACATAATTACAATCAATTTAAAAAGGTAGACAACAGGTGTCTTTGTATCTACGGTTTCTATCTATGGGGACTCGATCTATCACTTTAAACGTGCTCCTTCAAATATATAGAATCGAACCGAGTGAAACATGTGATTACGCTCTGGCGCAGTTACCAAGGCCTCTGTAACTGAAATAAATATTAACGCTCTAAGTGAACCACGCCCTTACTTACGAACCTTCAATTTCCTCCTCCGACTATATGATATTGAATTGCTTCACAGAACATAATGGGGCTCTGCGTATCGCGTATGAAATTGTGCAGCGTATTGACATGCGATGTTTATGATAAATGCTGGCTGATGTTTGCCGATATGTCGGCGGCAGGCACTCAAGGCATTCCAATACCTATGTCAAAGTGATTGTATTGCCACTCGTAGTTAGCATCTAGCTCTCATAATCACACATTCACACATGCAGTGAACGGAGCATAAACTAAGTAAAATAAAACTTTACAATCTCAATCCCACTTCTGATAACCCATACAATCCCACTTCTGACAGAAAAGATCACTGATCAATGCATTGAACGCGATTCCTGTTTGCCTAGTTCGAAACATTGGTACACAATAGGCAATAGCCTATAGGCCATAGGCAAATTGTTCTTGAAGATACAGTAATGCCAAATATGCTCCTGTTCACTGTCAAGCTATGTTTGACGCTACATTGAATGTGTGCAATGTATTGACATGCGATGTGTATGATAAACGCCGAAAGTGCTAGTTTGCATCTCGCCCTCACATTCGGTACTAAATAAGGTAAAATAAAACATTACAATCCCAAAGATCGTCTAGAAAAAATCGCTCTCTACCGATACCAGCACCTATTATTTAACATTGCTTTAAATAAAATTGCATTGTGATTATAGATAATCACAATGCAATTTTATTTAGCAATGTGCAATCAAGTATTATTGTATTGTACACTTCCACTTCTGATAAATACTTACTCAGAACAGAATAACCACATTTTTACTAAAAAAAACCCGACCGCGGTGCACTTTGAAACTGCATACAATCCGCCATTTTGTTTATTTTAACGAACTTCATACTCAGTGACACTCGCACCATCAAGACGAATCTAATGATGTATCATTTATCAAAATCGGATGTGCCGTTGAGTAGTTACAAGCGGACACAGGAACGGACATACATACATACATACAGGTCAAACACATAAACCTCCTTTGGGCTTCGCCGCAGTTGGGTAAAAACAACTGATGGTAATACATAGAACCCGAGTTCTACCCTTAAAGACAAAGTGCTTGAAAACCGTCAAGCTATGTTTGACGCCACGCTGATAGAGTAAAACCAGCACTATCTACTTATGGTAGTTAGTTCAAAACTAGTTATGTTAGTAATGCACTAAGTAATAAGCTTAAAACAACAGCGGTATCGTGACATTGTTTGTAAAATAAGAACTTTCACAGGAAAATAGCTCAAGGTGTACATTTCCGAGTTACTCTAAGAACAATCAAGCGCTAAGTCTGACGCACAAGAGTGACGAAATCAGAAAATGTGCGTGTGGTACACAATTGTTCGAATATTAGGTTCTAAAGTACGAAATTGTCAAAAGTACAATATTTTAAGAAAAAAAAGCAGTGTTTCGAAATCCCTTGATACGTGCCATTATTTGACTCCGTAGATCGACAATGTTTAGTACCTATTACAAGTGCAAGACAAGAACTAATGGCTGGATATTCTGTCTAGATTTAGAGATAAAAAATATCAAAGTTAACCAATTTTTATAAAAAAAACACCCGACCGCGATGTACTTTGAAACTGCATAAAATCCGCTATTTTGTTTACTTTAACGAACTTCATACCAAGTGACACTCGAACCATCAAGACGAATCTAATCTAATTTATCAAAATCGGATGTGGCGTTACATACATACGTACATACATACATACATACAGGTCAAACACATAACCCTCCTTTGGGCTTCGCCGCAGTCGGGTAAAAAATCTTATGATTTTAATGTTTTGGACACTTACGTACAAGAACACCCCGAGTATTCTTGTACTTAAGTGTCCAAAAAATTAAAATCTTGCTGGACCCTTATAGGCACGTAATACTACTACTAAGTACTAGACCTATATGATAAAAAAAAACGGACAAGGGCGAGTCGGACTCGCCCACCGAGAGTTCCGTATAAATTTGTAGGTACATTATATTAACGTACCCTATAAATTTTGTTTTCCTTAGTAAAGTCTATTTTTTTTATGATTTCATTAAAAATGTATAGTTTCCAGACTTTTCCCTATACTTTTCTATGCCAAATTTCATGGTCCAGGTCAACGAGAAGCACCCTTTTAATTTTGGTTTCCTCAAGAGTGTCGAAATTTACGTTTTAGCGACATAAACTTTTTTTCACGTTAACTTAAAAGTTTTATTATTTCACAGCTTCAAGGAACCATAGACCTGAGTATATGGTATTAATTTCAACTCGATACCTCCACGCGTTCCCGAGATAAAGGGTCTTGACAGACGGACAACAAAGTGATCCTATAAGGGTTCTGTTTTTTCTTTTTGAGGTACGGAACCCTAAAAAAATCATGCAAGTCTTCGATATTATTGATGCCACCGAAATCAATGCGACTAAAATTACCGGAGAAACGCCTTTATTTGAAATCTGTACTACAGTTACCTGGTGAAACAGAAGCCAACACAGGAAAACGCCGCAAACAGAGTAAATTTCCGAGTGTACTAGCATTATACAAAATTCGGTAATAAACAATATTTATGGGGGCACCTTCGCACTGCAATTACGGGCGGCGTGCGCTAGCAATTTATATGCAAAACGAGCTCAAACGTACTCGGATTTCGTTATTTACGATTGATTCTTTTCCGACCAAATTATGAGTTATTAACCTATGTTTTTACACGATGAAGGCTATCACTGTGAAAGATCAACTGTATCGATGTTAATGTTTTCGGTAAAAAACGAGCTCAAACGTAGTCGGATTTCGTTATTTACGATTGACTCTTTTCCAACCAAATTATAAACAAATGCACCTATGTTTTTACACAAGGCTTTAGCACTGTAAAAGATCAACTGTATTGTATTGAAAATGTAGTGAATAATTAATTAAATCGTATAGAAAATAATATATCGATCCAATAATGAATAATGTAAAAATGAAAACACTACTTCTAATACGTGTTATTACCAATAAATGATGTCTATTTCCCTGTCATTGCTTAGTTTAGGATTAGCTCGATTTGTGTGAGATTTACCCCCGATATTTATGTATTTATATATTAGGTACTAACCCACCTACATATTTACACGATGAAGACTTTATCACTGTGAAAGATCAACCGTAGTTACCTACCTATCGATGTAAAAGTTTTCGATATAAAACGAGCTCAAACGTACTCGGATTTCGTTATTACGCTTTATTATTTTCCGACCAAATAATGAGTTATTAACACACCTATTTTTTACTCAATGGGTTTATCATTGTGGAATATCGACAGTATCGATGTAAGTTTTCGACAAAAAGCGGACTACAGAGTAATCTTTAGGGTTTCGTTTTATTTGACTGTGGAATTGAATAAGTAAGCTTTTGTTGACATACTTTAGGATATTTTCATCATATTATCATTTATGTTGACAATACCAAAATAATGGACTTGTAAAATATGATTTCCGACACTCGACCGTTATTTATAGACTCTTTATTATAGCAAAATGTGACTTATGTAATCACGTAAAACATGATTCATTTACTTTGACGTTTTGGAAGTGTCTGCTTATGTCCGAGTGTTATGGACACGACGTAAATAGGTAAATCAAGTTATGCGATTGTGTTAGGACTGAATAACCGCAAATTGTTACCATAATGAGTGAAAATAGCTGATGAGAGAAGTCAAAAGTTAATTTAACATTTTAGAATAGTAACCCCAGATCGATCGGCGCCGGCCTTGATTCGTTTGTTTATTTCAGAGGTTTATGGGGAAAGTTCCCGGATTGATTTACATTGGCCGGGCTGTAAAACTCGCGAGCCTTGAATACAAATGTAGTTTTAATTTTAGGGCGGCTGCGCGGTTAAATCATAATAAAGCTGACGAATTCTGAGTGACTTAATATTTTTTGTAAGAAAATATATTTTTTCCTGCTAATTTAACTATGTAGGAAAGAATGCCTTTAGTGTTCAACCAGCATAACATGCAAATGTATGTATAAGTAATAAATGTGTACGATGCAGGGGTCTACACAAAGGTTTTCAAAGACATTTTCATAAAAATAAACTAGAGTGAGACTACGATAACTTCGCGGAGCGGAACATGGCAACACCTCCGTTTAAAAGTCAAATTTCTATGAAAATGTGATTTTTAATTGGAGGTGTTGCCCCTGGATAGCATCAACGACCCCCAATTTCTTCCAAGGCCCCTATCGCCCCCCTGGGAATCCTCAGCACCTGCTGGGGAGCGGTTCGGACCACTTTGGGAACCTGTAGACTGCAGCAATTATTCTGCATGTTACGACAAGCATTATAGGCCCCATTTAGACAGGGCGAGAACTCGTATGCGTTTGATTACATTGCGGGCTACCTAGGTACGATGAGTACAGGTGATCAATTAACCGCCGCAGTGAAATGAAAATTGCATACGAGTTCTGGCCCCGTCTAAATAGGGCCTTATTCATGGTGTCAGACCAGCTTGTCAGGATTCGTCCTCCGACGCGCCGGCCCTCAACTTGTCCCAGAATGATGCTTCTGTTGAGGCGGTGCTGGTTGAATCGCATAATACCCTCATCATAAACTGTAAGTGGTATGTAATGTATATTCAACTGGGCATTTATCCACGATGCGCCAGGAGAGACTCACTCTGCTATTTCGCCGCGTGGCCTTGAGGAACCTGTAGGTGGCTTTAGCCAGTGACCAGAAAGAATAGGTACACGTTGCGATAGGATAGAGAGACGGTTGGATACGGTGCGTTCCGTCCGGTGGTCGAACCTTCTGTACGTAGTAGGTACTAATACTTATTTTAGGGTCGCGTGGACGCCACACGACAATTCGTCAGCCCCAGCGGCCGTCTATTCTACGGGCGATAAGCCCTGCCCATTACCACCGAACTTTACGCCGGATTTACACCTGTAAGTTTTACTTGTCGTATGTAAGCACGCAGCTATACGTTAGACACGATACGTTAGACTGACTATCTTAGTCTAACGTATAGCTGCGTCCTTACTTACGTAAGTAAAACTTACAGGTGTAAATCCGGCCTTAGTAATTCTTCGAGATATAATTTACTTCGCATTTTCTTCTCAGACAGGAAAGACCCATCCGAGTAATGGTGAAAAAAATTACCATCTTCCTGTAAACCTGAAAGAATAATAGAAGACCTAAAATCTAAGGGTTTACTCATTGAAGATGCTGTAAACAAATTAAGCTGGAAAACCAAGGAGCCACTTAACATGGGGTGCGTCCCACGAGATATAACTACATAATATATAATTTCATATTAATAACGTTCACAAGATATAATGAACGTTTGCTATAACATCAAAATCAATATTTTTATTAGGAATAACAGTTAATTAAACTAATACTCATTTTGTATAAAGTTTTTTTATATAACATTCAAATACTCTAAATTCAGTTTATATAACATTCATAACATATATCGATCATAGTATATACTATCTTTTAGTATAATGATTATAAAATATAATAGCGTATGATATACAAAATTAGTTATAACTGCTACTCCTGTAGAAAACAAGAGGTTGGCAGAACAGTAGGTAGGCTTATATTAGGTCAGAACATTTAAGCAACTAGAGTTATGCACGAGTTCTTAACTACGAAAAGGCTTAAAAAGGGGGGACGGGGGGGCGAAGCCCCCCGCATGGAAAAAAGCAGACAGAAAAAGTAGGTTAGGTTAGGTTAGGTTAGGTTTGAAACTGCGTCCCCCAACGAAAACTAACTGCTGGCAGAAAAACTAGGTTAGGTTAGGTTTAGGTTAGGTTTGAAACTGCGTCCCCCAGCAAAAACGAACTGCTGGCTGAAAACTAGGTTAGGTTAAGTTAGGTTTAGGTTAGGTTTGAACTGCATCCCCTAACAAAAATAAACTGCTAATAGAAAAAGTAGGTTAGGTTAAGTTAGGTTTAGGTTAGGTTTGGAATTGCATTATGCATTATGGTGTTAGATGTATTGTAGAATATACATTATAAAGCTGAGATATTATGAACGTTATGCATAATGATGGTTATATACAATGATATTATACTTAACAAACGTTATGCTTAATAAAAATAGATAATTTGATATTATACAAAATGTTCGTTATACACCTTGAACCGTATACAAAACAAGCTTATACAATATGAGCGTATATAATATGAATATTATAGTATTAGTTCTTATATCTTTTATTACTTACCCCTTAACATGTTTATGCTTACCTTCAATAATAAGGAAAGCATCAATAAAATTTATCAGCTGAAATGTATATTAGGATGTGTGGTAGACATTCAACCGCTGAAGTCATCAAAACTAATCCCCCAATGTAAACGCTGTCAAGCTTATGGACATACGCATAAATACTGCGCTAAAGAACCGCGGTGTGTTAAATGTACGGGAAAACACCTTACTATAGACTGTAAGAAACGAGTAGAAGACAAGCCAAAATGTGTGCATTGCGGAGAAGCGCATCCGGCCAACTACAGAGGCTGTTTGATAGCCAAGGAAATGCAGAAACTGAGAAACAAGACCGCCAAGAAACAACCAGAGGTCAAGAAAAATACGCCAACCGCCATTCAGCAAAAACCCAGCTCAAAAGTCGTGTCAGCTGTAAATAAAAACGTCACTTATGCTCAGACTGCAGCCAAAAGTGCTTCAAGCATAAAGCTTCAAGAGCAAACTAATACAGAGGAAAACAAACTCAATGAAATTTTAAAGTTCATGGCGTCATTTGACGAACGCCTGAAAAGAATTGAAAATAGCACTAAAACAGCTATACATAATATACAGAAGAAATAACCATGCATAAGTCCCTAAAAATTATGGCATGGAATTGTAATGGACTACTGAAACACCAGAATGAACTTCAAGTAATCCTAGACATAGAGAATATTGATGTGTGCCTTGTATCAGAGACACACTTTACAAGACAATCATACATTTCATTTAAAGGCTATAACATTTATCACGCACTACACCCAGCAAACAAAGGAAGAGGCGGCAGTGCTGTGATTGTTAAATCAAAAATACAACATGATGAACAAATCAAACACGAACTACCGGAGGCCCAATGCATAGCAATCCAAATCCAAACCGAAAAATACCCACTCACGGTGGCAGCTATATATTGTCCACCTCGATACACTATAGAAAAATACACGTATATAAGCCTTCTGCAGCGACTCGGTGAAAGATTTGTATTAGGAGGCGACTTCAATGCAAAAAATACGCACTGGGGCTCCAGACTCACGAATACAAAAGGAAGAGAACTCATGAGTGCCATTACAGAATTTAAATGTGACGTTGCATCAACAAGATCTCCTACATATTGGCCAACTGACCCATTAAAAATCCCAGACCTAATAGACTTCTTTGTATACAAAAATATATCTCGTAACTATTTAGAAACTGAGCAAAGTTATGATATGAACTCAGATCACTCCGCTATATACTTAAAAATTCATAAAAATGTACTAAATAAGGAAACTAGCCCTAGCCTTGTTAACAAACGAACGGACTGGGAGAGCTTTAAACTAGAATTAGATAGAAGTATAAACCTCAAAGTATCATTAAAAACCCAAGATGAGTTAAACTTAGACTTAGAGAACTTTGTAACGCTAATACAACAAACGGCATGGAAAAACACGCCAGAAATTATAAAAAGGGATATCAAGAACGCATACCCCAGGGAAATTCGGCAACTAATAGCGGAAAAAAGAAAACAGAGAAAAATATGGCACCAGTCTAGGTCTCCACAAGACAAAAACGTGTTAAATAATCTCACTAAACAACTACGGAGGCGAATCCAAAGCCACACCGATTCTTGTACAAGTACATATCTCCAAAAGCTAACCAGTGAGCGTAGCACTGATTACTCACTTTGGAAAGCAACTAAGAACTTAAAACGTCCCATGAATCATATTCCGCCAATTCGACTTGGAACCGGAAGCTGGGCAGTTACTAACGAACAAAAAGCAAGACAATTTGCTGAATACCTAGAGGGTATATTTAGACCAAACGATTCCCAACCAAATGTCGAACCAATTGACGACTTACTCGTATGTGAAGATCAATTCGAACTGAAACTGGTATCACCTCGAGAAGTTCAACGAGAAATAAAACAACATATCAATCCTAGGAAATGTCCAGGTTTTGATCTTATATCAGGAGAAATACTACACAATCTTCCAAGGAAAGCTATAGTTAAGCTGACAACCCTTATTAATGCTGCGTTAAGGCTAAAGTATGTACCAGATTCATGGAAAGTCGCTGAGGTAATAATGATACCTAAGCCTGGAAAGCCACCTTCCGACACCACGTCGTATAGGCCAATTTCTCTGCTACCTGTCATGTCAAAACTGTTTGAAAAACTCTTACTCAAAAGACTAAAACCTATTATAGAAGATAAAAAACTTATCCCAGAACATCAGTTTGGCTTTAGAGAAAGTCATTCGACAATAGACCAAGTACACAGAATCACAAATATAGTTGAAAATACCCTTGAAAACAAGAAAGTCTGCTCTACGGTTTTCTTAGATGTAGCGCAGGCTTTTGATAAAGTCTGGCATGAAGGCCTCATAATTAAATTAAAAAGATTGTTACCCAAGTCGATTACAGACATACTGCATTCCTACATAACAGGTAGAGTCTTCCGAATAAGGCAAGAAAATGCCTACTCAGAAATCAAAGAAATAAAAGCTGGAGTACCACAGGGCAGCGTACTAGGCCCGGTCCTGTACCTGCTGTACACAAGTGATATTCCAGAACTAGATAACAACACTATTGCGACCTTTGCCGACGACACCGCTATAATGGCGGTTGGAAGTACCCATGCAGAAGCAGCGGAAAAGGTTCAAGTAGCTGTCAACAAAGTTCATAACTGGACAAAGAAATGGCGAATTAAGTTAAATGAGTCTAAATCCATTCATGTCAACTTTACAAATAAACAAGATCAGTACTGCCCAGTTTATATAAACCAACAACGCATACCATACGAAAATACAGCCAAGTACTTAGGTATGACGCTTGACGCGAAGCTTCGCTGGAAAGCTCACGTTAAAAAGAAAAGAGAAGAACTTGAAATACGGTTCAACAAGATGTACTGGCTACTGGGACGACACTCCTCACTGTCAGTACACAACAAACTACTTCTCTATAAACAAGTCCTTATGCCAGTATGGACTTATGGAATACAGCTGTGGGGCTGTACCAAACAAACCAACATGCACATTATACAAAGATTTCAAAATAAAGTACTTAGGGTCATTGTGAACGCACCCTGGTATATAAGAAATGACGATCTACACCGGGACCTCAACATACAGTTCGTCGATAAAGTTGTAAAAAAATACGCCGAAGCCCACGAAAAAAGGCTGCTTCATCATGTGAACGTCGAGGCAATCCAGCTCCTCGATCACACGGACATCGTGCGACGGCTCAAGAGAACGAAACCTTTTGAGTTAGTGTAAAGTGATAAATAAAAAGTGCTGTGAAAGTATTAACTATAGACACATGAACAAAGTGCCTTCCCCTTAAATAGAGACAATAAGAAAAGTGCCGATGGACACAATCTTATATCATAAATTTATAAAACTAGGTCAAATTTATATTACTCATTAGTCTGTACTTAGGCTAGATTGTAATTGTATACGTATTTAATAAGTTATTATTTTATACGCTAAATAAAAAAAAAAAAAATAAAAAAAAAATTTCTTCTACGGATCTCTTGGTTTCTGATTCGATCTCTCTGAAACGCTGTTGTTCACCATCGGCTTTCTATAAAAGCTCAAATTCAAAGAGCAATGGAGGCTTATTCTTCAGAAATATGTCTGCGGTCACCTTATTCCTCTGCCCTTTTTTCATACTAAATGTATGGAGACAGAACAATAAGTCGCAGAGCTATTTTTGAAGAATAACCCTGGAGAGAGCTATGCTCAAATTTTTCTCTGTGAGAACGTAATATGTACAAATATTCAATTGAAAGTATGACCAACGTACGTGTAACCTTTGTGAATAGCGCCCCAATGGCCTATTACTCGGCATACACACGGCAGACTAAATCATCCTGTAATCGTAGCGTAACCAAAATAGCCGCACGCAGGGCCTGAGCGTAGGGCTGCAACAGTCTTCTGCTCATTACCGTCGCTTATTTTAAATATTAAGTTGGTTTTAAACGAGCCAATTTTGTCAGCCAACCGATAAAGACGTAGCCACTTCCATAGGTAATGGACTATGCGGATAGATTCCAATTTGGTCAGATTGGTAAAATCAGCAAACTGACGAAATCAGATCGTTTAGAAAATTTAGGACAAAGTGAACTTTGCAAAATGGTCTGTCGGAACTATCACTTTTATCGAAGAATTATGTATGAACAGTCCGTTTATTAGTTACGTGCTCTGGTGGTAAATAAGGATTCCAAAACATTCGGTGAATAAAACTACGCCAACACCAGGGGAACCGACAAATAAATATCTCTTAGCTCTCATTACCGTCTCATTTTTTGTACAATACCTCTTACACGGTCCAAGCACATACACTCGTACAGTCAGCCGACCAAGATGTTTAGGCAGAATAATCATACGGGTGCGAAGGGCGAGATGCGGAAGAGTTGATATCACTGTGCAAGTACTAATAGTAATACGAGGCATAACTTTCAATATTTGTATGAGGGTGCACGTACTGTCATAATGTATATATTTATTTGGGACAGCCTTCGAAAAACATAATGCAACAAAGCCAACAGATAACAGATGTCCATAGACAAAAAGTTAGTAGAACCTAAATATCTACTATATCATACCTTGAAAATGACGTATGTTTTTGCAAGTGGCCGAAATAAAAACGTTTCACTTATATTTGCTTCGGTAATTATATACTTGGCTCATTGCAACTAATTGTCACGTTGTGTGGGGGGACGATGTTTATTAGGTGGCAACCCTGCCGTATGGATAGGTATCGCGTTTAGTTCAGCGATAGACACGGCGTAAATAAACCAGCTTGCACACCTGCCTGCACAAGCGCAGAATGCTATGGCATTAAGAGTCAGTAGTGACACTGTTCAAGAAGTTGGGACTTCAGGAGAAGTCGATTTATTTGTGAGTGTAGGTGTTTTTCTGTGTATTTTAATATTTATTTATTTCTTCGAGAACGAGTACCTGTACGAATGTAGACATCACGCGGTCTTGCACACGCTTTACTATGGATTCACGGAAAATCAATGTCGGTACGGGTTTTCATTTTTATAACCATTAGTATTTTAGTTAGCACCAAGTTTGTGAGAAATTAAATATCATTTGGTGCAAAATAGATATGAGATAGAAATACTAGATTTAAAGCAATCCTAACCAACTGCTAGTTAATTCATTTTTGTTATGTATGTAATGGTGGTGGGTAGAAATAAGCTTCTGCGCGCCCTCTGGCGGTGTCTGTATACTAGTTAGTTCGACAATAAATCGATAACCGAACGCACGGACTTCTGATTGCTTCCCCTATATTTGCACCCTGGACCCCCGAGGCTCGGACATATCAACTGGCGACGAGAATTTACGTTCTTCATGCGTGCAGGCGAGGAGCAGGAAGAAGGAAAATCGCAACGGGTACTGGAATCGGAAGATTTACGTGACGAACAGAAAAAGATGGCGGTTGGTCGTGTCGAACCTTTTGATATTCACAAAGGGAATTGGGAGGCGTATAAGGATAGATTGGAGCAATACTTTGTGGTAAACGAGGTCAAGGAAGAGAGAAAAGTGCCCCTCCTGATTACTTTAATAGGAGCGGAGGCCTATGACCTTTTAGTGACGTTGTGTACGCCGCGTAAACCGTCGACGTTAACTTATGCGCAGATTGAGCAGATTTTCGCAGGTCACTTGCAGCCTAAACCGAGTGTGTTAGCTGAGCGGTATAAGTTCCGCCAGCGCAAGCAAGCAAGGAATGAGTCTATAGCTGACTACATGGCGGATTTAAAAAAGTTGAGTAGGTTTTGTGACTTTGGAACGTGGTTGGAGGAAAGTATTCGTGACCAGTTTGTGTGTGGTTTGTTCAGTGACAGTATCCGATTGAGACTGTTTACAGAAAAAGATCTTAAATTGAAAACTGCAATGGATTTAGCGGTAGCAATGGAGGCGGCAGAAATCAATGCAGCGGCGGTAGATCGTAGGCATAATACGAGCGGCGAGTGTCGAAACGGCCCGTCGACGGGTTGCTATGCGGTAAGCAGCGAAGCAGGAGCGAGCGGTACATCGTACGCGAGAGCGAGAGGGAATATAAGCGGCGCCCGAGCGGGACCGAACCGAGGCGACGGCGCGCGATTGGCGGCGGCGGCAGCGACCGGGAATAGCCGAGCAGGGACGAGCGGGCTGCGTCGGAGCAATGGCGGCGGTCAACTGACAGCTCGGCCAGCTGACGCGTACGGTACGAGATTAGGTCAAGGGCACGGGCAGTTGCAGTGTACAGCGTGTGGTCGAGCGCATACAAAAGAGACTTGCAAATTTCGATTTTATACCTGTCGGGTTTGTAATCGAGAAGGGCATTTAAAAAAGATGTGCCCGCAGTGGTCGAGAAGTGTTGGACATAATTATGTGGAAGGAAATGACAATGGTGTATCCGAAGATGATTTAGAGGTAAATCTTTCTTTTCTAAAACAAAATAAGATTGATGTAAGATATAAACCGTATACTATGACGATTACGGTAAACAATACGGAACTATTGATGGAAATTGATACGGGTAGTACTATTAGTTGTATTAGTTCTAGTTGTTACTACAATTATTTTAGAGATTGTGTTTTAGAGGAGACTAATTTGAGGTTACGTTACTATACGGGAGAATTAGTTGAGACGTTAGGTAAGATAAGACCGGTGGTGAAATTGGGACAGTTGGAGAAAGTTTTGGACTTGTATGTCATAGATAATGGTAAAATCAATTTGTTGGGAAGGGAATGGTTAGTCGAATTAGGAATACCCGTGTTTAATCAGTTGGTAGATTCCGTACATTTTGTAAAACCAAGTAAAATGTTTGACTTGGAGGAATTTAGTTCCAGATTTAAAGACGTCTTTGCGGAGGGACTGGGGCGGTACAATGGTGGACTGGTGACTTTGCGGATGAAGGACGATGCACGGCCGGTGTTTTTACGCGCGCGCCCCCTGGCGTACGCCCTCCGCGAGCCGGTGGAACGGGAGCTCGAGCGCTTACAAAAAGAAGGTGTCATCACACCGGTGGAGACTTCAGACTGGGCCACTCCAATCGTTCCGGTGGTCAAAGCGGATGGATCCTTGAGGATTTGTGGAGACTACAAGATAAGTTTGAATAAATATTTAGATATTGACCGTTTTCCCTTACCTAGAGCAGAGGATTTATTTGCTAGGTTACACGGAGGAAAAAAGTTTAGCAAGATTGACTTATCACAGGCGTACGCTCAATTAGTACTGGATGATACTGCCAAATATACAGTTATCAATACGCATAAAGGTTTGTTCAGATATAACCGGCTTATTTATGGTTTGGCATCGAGTCCAGGAATATTTCAGAGAATATTAGAACAAATGTTTGCAGATATACCTCGAGTAGGTGTCTTTTTAGATGATGTAATAATCACAGGCGTTGACGATCAAGAACATTTGTCAAATTTGATATTAGTGTTTGAACGATTACAGAAGTTTGGATTGCGAATTAAAAAAGAAAAATGTTCCTTTTTATCCAAGTCTATAACGTATTTGGGATATGTAGTCAATTGCGAGGGCATACATACATGCCCTAAGAAAATAGAGGATATTCTAAAAGTGGTACCCCCGAAAAATGTAACTGAATTACGCTCTTTTATTGGAATGGCCATGTACTATGCGAAGTTTGTGAAGAATATTAGCACAATTTTGAGCCCCTTGTATACGCTATTAAAAAAAGAGATTAGATTTGACTGGACATCAGAGTGTAATGATGCTTTTAATAAAGTTAAGCAATTGTTATCTTCCAGTGAGGTGTTGGTGCACTACACACCAGATCTTCCGCTGATTTTAACAACAGATGCAAGCAGCCAAGGGCTTGGAGCGGTGATTTCACATGAGATGCCAGATGGATCGGAGCGGGCGATAGCATATGCTTCTCGGGTGTTGAACAAGGCGGAACAAGTTTATTCGCAGATTGACAAGGAGGCCTTGGCGATTATTTACGCAGTAAGGAAGTTCCATCAATACTTGTATGGCCGCCGTTTTATTTTAAGAACAGACCACAAAGCCCTGGTCACAATATTTGGCGATAAAGTGGGCATTCCAGTGATGGCGGCTAGCCGAATGCAGAGATGGGCAGTAATCTTGAGTGGCTATCAGTATGATATAGAGTACATTCCCACGGCTAAAAATGCGGCAGATGCGTTATCAAGGTTATCATCACAAAAGATGGAAGATAATGGAAAGACGGAGGTAACCTATTTGAACTTCGTGCAAGATTTTCTCCCCATTACAAGCATAGATATAAGAAAAGCCACAGAGCAGGATGAGACACTAAGAAAGGTGAGCCACTTCATAAGGGGTGGCTGGGCACAGAATTGTGGGGATGAAGAGATGAGACCATACTTCACTAGAAGGATGGAACTATACGTCGAAGGCGGCTGCATTATGTGGGGGTACCGTATGGTGATTCCACCGCCGTTAAGGGAGAGTATACTGAAAGAGTTACATAGTAGTCATCAGGGCATGGTGAAGATGAAAGGACTAGCCCGCAGTTTCGTGTGGTGGCCAGACATTGACAGGGAAATTGAGCAAATAAGCCGAGAATGTGTAATCTGTATGGCGGAAGCAGGGGCACCGGCGAAGGCCGCACCACAGCCATGGCCTTATCACCAACAAGCCTGGAGTAGACTTCATATGGATTTCCTGGGCCCTTACGAAGGTAAAACTTTTTTTGTAATAATTGACTCTACTACGAAGTGGATAGAGGCATTTATAATGCCTAGGACGACGGCAGCATCTGTCATCAGGGTCCTGAGGGAGACATTTGCCAGATTCGGTTTGCCAAAGGAGGTGGTCTCGGACAATGGGCCTCCGTATTCGAGCCAAGAAGTGGACGTTTTCATGAAGCAGAATGGGATAACACATATTTTTACCGCACCTTATCACCCTGCGTCTAATGGGGCCGCCGAAGGAGCGGTGAAGCTGTGCAAGTATGCTTTAAAAAAAGCTTCAAAGGAAAATGTGGACTTGGATGTAGCATTGCAAACCTTCTTATTGAATTATCGCAATACCGTACATAGTACCACAGGAGAAACACCAGCTATTATGTTGCAAAAACGAGCTCTGCGCTGTAGGTTAGATTTGCTGAAACCAGCGGCTACAGTCGAGCAGCGAGTACAACTGACCCAAAGGAAACAAATAGACAATGCTATCCACAGACAACCTAAGCAGATGAATCTGGATGATCCGGTATGGATGCAAGAGTACAAGGCTGGAGGAAAGTGGGTTACAGGAACCGTGTCCGAGAGGAAAGGAACTAGAAATTATTTGGTGAGGAAGGAGAACGGTACTACAGGGCATAGACATATTGATCAATTAAGGAAAAGGTATGTGTGGGGTTTGCCACCCACGGGTCCAACTGATACAGGGTTCAGAGGAAATGAAGAGCCTTCGGTCGAGTCGCCGGTCTCACTGAACATTAACCAGGGTCCGCCAAGCGTTGAAGAGTTCCCAGAGCAGACCATTACACCGGCTACCACCGACCCTGCGGAGTCTTCCGTTGCGACTCAGGCCAGCACTGTCACCTCCCCAGTCCAAGTCCGCGTAAACAAAAGAGTTAGGAAGCCACCGGTCCGATTTGGTTTTGAAATTGATTAACTGTCCAAATAGTGCCTTTCTAATATCATGTGTCCAATAGTCATTAAGTTACCCGCTCTCTTACAATCCTGTTTGATTAGTGATATGATTTAAGAGTGGGGGTGTTATGTATGTAATGGTGGTGGGTAGAAATAAGCTTCTGCGCGCCCTCTGGCGGTGTCTGTATACTAGTTAGTTCGACAATAAATCGATAACCGAACGCACGGACTTCTGATTGCTTCCCCTATATTTGCACCCTGGACCCCCGAGGCTCGGACATATCAATTTTTTGATAAATAAAACATATCTCTCTATAAAATAAGAAAGCGTGTATCACCGTTAACCACGCCCGGTTGCGGGTGTGCAGTAATCGACCCGCTCATTTCGGCCACATCCGGCGACCGCCTGCATTTAGTCCGCGTAGTGTATCAGCGCCCTAGCTACACGCTATGAATTATTGCTGGGAGGCGTTGTTTTACCGGGCAACCCAAATGCTGAAATGAAACAGTGTCACATAAAAAAACATTTCAGTTCCATTATGCAACCGACCTTTCAACCATTATGTCAAGTGTCGCTAGGTCTACCAAATATTATGTCACTGTATTGCATTTTTTCAAGCATGCTTTTTTGTATGTTGTGAATTTCGTTATCATTTGTCAAGTATATTGATAAAGTGACTGTCAATGTGTGAATGTAATAAAGTGACTTTCATTCATCATTTTTTTATTATTTTTAACCAAACGTCACCAAGAGCATTATATGAAAACACCTAAATGAACCCTAATAAAACTTATTAGCTGCTAAGAAACACTACCCATCTGAAAGCCAAGTTATAATTACTATACCGACATTCAGCTTCCTAATTTTACATGTCAAAAGTATTAAAAAGATAGTGTCTCTTACGAAACGTTTTAACGGAGCTCCAGCAGCGTAAAATTCTGTGTTAAAAAAGTAGATTTCTATCCATTTTAAATTTTTAATGTTTCTTTAGGCATTTCTTTTCAATACCGCCCTCCTCTTCCGGCTTACTTACTGAATAAAGTTTATTTATTTCCATAGGTCCTTGTGGGTGTGCCCGGTAATCGATCGGCTCATTTCGGTCACATCCGGAAATCGCTGCATTTAGACCGTGTAATGTATCCGCGCTAGCTTCATGTCGTGAATTATTGCTCTGCGGCTAATTTCACTCATAATTGCACGCAACTCAATTACAAAATCCCGAGCTTGCGTAGTAACCAGACAGATTTGAAGTCAGCAATGCTTATTACATACATTCAGCAGCATATATATATGAACAATAATCTAATTTAATTATTGTTATCTTTCCCGTACACGAGACAATAGTGTCCCGGCCCTTTGGGAGGCGTGCGCGGAGCCGAAGCCAACACGTAGAGGCCCTTTCGACAATTTAATGAAAGGCAACGTGTACACCCAGCGGATGCTGTCCCTGCCCGTGTCACGGGACGCACGCAGAGACAGCCCCCGCCAGATGCAAAGACTATTGTTGATTGATGGAATCTAAATTTACTGGGTTATGGTGGTGAAATTATGGACTAGATACTGGGCTATGGATTGAGACATGACGGCGCCTGTCAGGAAAAGTGTCTCGTGGCTTTCGCGGCACGGACAGACCGTGACTTGCCCTCCGCTGATGGGCCCCTGTTAAATAGCGACATTATGAGCAATGGCCCAGGGGCAACACCGCTGCCGAGGGCTGCAGGGTGTCGAGAGGTGTGCTGCGCTTTCTCCGAGGGTACTCGCGGCGTTATGCCTTTTATCACTTCCACGCCTGGAGCATATAGCTCTCGCGACTCCACTCTGGCGGAGGTCCTTTCACTAAATCCCATGACCCTCCCTAAGGACCCCCCGGAGCACTCGGGTACGTGGGGTCGCTACTCCCCAACAGCTCGCCACAAGCTGTCCTGCGTTGTTATTACTGTTATTGTTATTATGCATGGTGATAATGATTTATTTATTGTAATTGATTCTGACTATAAAGTTTAATTGTGACTTCTAATCTTATTGTAATTTTATTGTATACCGTAAAACGGTTTATTGTGACACTCGTTTCATATTTATTTTTTTAAACACCTTGACTGTATATGCACAATTATGCAATAAATGATTTCTGATTTCTGAAAACATGTATCATTATATGCTAAGTAATATATCTTACCAGTTAAGAAAGAAGATAATCACAACAAGAGAGAATGCAGAGAACACAAATAGAAAAAAACATGACAAGAGAGTACTCTCTTGTCATGTTTTTTTAGTTGGTGAGACTGAGATATAATACGATGCAATAAATACGTGTTGATATATTTGCTGCTGAATGTAATAAGGAATACATTTTTAGGGTTCCGTACACAAAGGGTGCCAATGGAATGAATTACTAAGCATCCGCTGTTCATCTGTCACAGGGCTGTATCTTTTGAACTGTAATAGGTAGATACCTGAAATGTTCACAGAATGTGTGTAAAAACAAATAATAAAAATAATTTAAGAGGGTCCCCATACAAGAAACCTATTTCTTGACGTTTTTTGCTCGACGGTGCTACGGAACCCTTCGTGCGAATCCTACTCGCACTTGGGCGGTTTTTGTCATCTGGATCATCAGATGACAAACAAATTACAACACGCAATAAATTACAAATACTGATTTTAAACTTTACATAAAGACTAGCTTACAACAAATTTGCAACTTAATTCGAGCGAGTACTTCATTGTACTTACAGAAACATAAGTAAGATTCAGTAACCCTATCAGTGATATCTGCCGTCCTCAAACTAAAAGGCCGCTAGTTTGTATGAAGTTTCATACAAATTAGCGGCCTTTAAGTTTGAGGACGGCAGATATGGCAACGGATACTTTCGCTGTACAAAATATAATACAATACCAAGAGAATTGTTAACACATATCAATTTCGTGAAATATATTGTCAATAATAATGTATACCTATCTATAATCGTAAAATAAACGAAAAATACATCTAATATTTAAAGCCAAAAACCGAGAAAAAAAGAGATATTTGAAGTAGATCGAAAAGGTCGTCCATAAATAGATAAACAATAACAGAGAATCCTCGAACCGAAACCCGGGCGGTCAGGGAAACGCCGCAAACTAAAAACTGATGAAATCCTTACAAATCGTTTGTTACATCCTTTCATAAAGCCTCCCTAAATAACTGGGGACGTAAACGGCCGGCTCCCTCAGGGTTGCCTCTTGGGGCCACATTTATTCTTGTGGAATTCTGGAGGACGGGAATGTCCGCGGTTTTCCTCGAATGTGTGGTTAATAAACAAGTAAGTAGATAAGTGTCCGGTTTAGCACCTCGCCAGTTACACGTTTGTAATGAGACGAATGAGACAACCAAGGACCTTAAAATTTAATGTCCTTGGAGACAACATACAAAACGCTATTTTAAGAAGGGTTTAGTTCGTACGTAGAGGTATTTTGTTGACATCTTAGTAATACTAACTAATTTTTGTCGTTTTCTTATGATTTTATAAGCCTATTAAGTAGGTAATATTGCTGGGAATAATCACATTTCAATAAAACGCAAAAAAAACGGAAAAACAGGCAAACGCTGATATTTACACAGGTGATATTTAAACAGGTGTTCCAATCCGGAAATGTCTACTACTGACTGAATATTGGAACGATTTAATACAGAGAGAGAAGATGCACGTGCAAAGCGCCATAGCTCAAACATCTTCACATAATTTCAGATTTACTTACCCAAAAAATAATTCTAAAGTTTTTTTAATAAGGTGACGCTCCAAATCCGCACATATTTGGGCCATTCTCATTTTTGTCCACGAAGTCACTACCGTGGATGTCAATTACCGATTACCGTGGCTTTAATTGTTCTTTTTAATCGTTTGATCTAATCGTCATATTATCATTAATTATTTTTATCATACACTACTTTGAAAAAAACTTGTATCTAAAAACGTCTTAAAGCAAAACGTCAAAGCTCCATACAAACTTCATATACACTTACTGGGTTTTTACCTGAAGTCAGTATTAGATACGAGTTTTTTTTAAAGTAGCGACGATATGGATGAGTGAATTCGTCACAACATTTTTTTTATCTGTTAGAAATAGTAATAAGTTCCACGGTAATGACTGTGTGCAGAAAAATGAGAATGACCCATTCCTATTGGGACCCGGGACTGCAAAGCTTCGTATACCATACTAAATCAAGTATTTCTATCATTTCACTTACAGTTTCTCCCACAAAGCAAACGTATTTTTTATCCTTCAAAAACTGCAGTTCATGTTCATGGATACCATACGTCGATTTATTACTCCGTTGCAAAAACGCACTTTACTACTTATTACGCAATTTTATCCTACATTATTTTTAATCATATTTTTTTACATTTTAAGCACAAATAGTATATCAATCCAGATTTTTTAAATTATTTTATGTCTGTGTCGTTTATAAAATCATTAATTTTGGCATCATTGCTCGTAGAGTCTTTAGACTGCTTTGCCCACGTTGTCCCCCATATCCCGAAAAACTGTTTTTTTTTTTCATCAGGCGCAGCCCTCGGAGGTGCGCTGACACCCCAAATCCGCATATATTCCTATCGGCCGCACATATGTGCTAATAAATCCCCCACAACGACTCAGACATATGGTCATCATGCGTCCGCGATCCGAGATACTTAGAATGATACTTCTTAGGTTTACAGGGAATTTCATCAATATATAATAGGGAATCTATTTTTTTTATTATTATTATTTATTTTTTGCTAGCCTATCGCAGTGGCCCACTGCTGGGCAAAGGCCCCTTGATTTCAAACCGTCCCGGCTCCGAGCAAAATCTGGCCAGCCGTTAAGAAATGCGTCCAGGTCGTCCCGCCATCCGCGGCCTACCACGTCGTCGCCCCCCGTCTTGTCGGAACCCTCGGTGGGCGAGTCCGACTGGCACTTGACCGGCCTTTTTTAAATACCGAAAAGAACAGACTAAGGCCGAGAAATAGCAATTCATTTCGAAACCGGAACAGTACCTAGCAGCCCAGCCCAGGGGAATATTAGCATTTATCTGTAAATCTAGAACAGTCTAATGTTACTACGGAAGCACTTAACATCAAGTCTCAAAGGAAACCATTCCAAAGCAGAGCCGTGTTAACCTATTGGGGGCCTTGGTCACTTTAGGCTAATAGCACCCCTATGTGCGACCAAGGACCATTAAAACAAGAGGACTGTCATTCTCCATACTTTGTATCGTACCCCGACCGCAAGGGGATATCCAGGCAAAAACTAGATGACACTAAAAACTAAACATTTAACGGTGTTATAATTGAACAAAGAAACATAGTACAGTAACAATTAGTTCGTAAACAGCTAATAATAAATAAATTCTAACATTTATATACTGTGTCACGCTTGCAAAGTTGAATAATTGTAAATAATATAATTCTTATACCAAGCTTATGCATAGATGGCGTTGTAAATATCGGGGAACAGCTTTTTGTATGGAGAATGACAGTCCTCTTATTTTAATGGTCCTTGGTGCGACTATAGGGAGCGTGCAGGAACTATACAGGTGGCAGCACTAAATTGACAAAAGATAATGTATTTTTAAAAGAACTTAAGCTCTTCTTGGAACATCGATGTCTGTCTTTTTTTTATAAACTGACATAGATACTTGCAAGTCTTACTGACTGTTGCAAAAATGGGACCAGGTGGGGGCAGTCGCGTTCCCTGGGATCGAACCAGGTCGCTTGGCCAGGATCGATGTCTAAAATTTGGCTTCCTTTGAATTGTGAAATACAACAGTATTTTTATTGTATTATAAACCCTTAATTGTACTTTATTATAACACCAATAACTGTTATATTACATTACTTACCTAGGGAGGTAAAACAAAGAATGTCTCAGATCGCAGATATTTTAGTTTGAAAAATGTTTTAGTTTAGTTTTAGTTGTAAAAACGCACCTGATCCGACCGTCTCTCTCTCTATCTCATAGCACGTGCTCTTTCTGGTCGCTGGCTAAGCCCCTCTAGAGGGGCACAATTTGGTACTCGCGGCGAAATCGCGGAGTAAGCCACTCCTGCAACGGCCCAAGAGTTTCAACACCTAACGGCGCGAATACTCATTTTAATTTAATTATTTAAAACGGAATAAAGGCCGTCTATTCAGCCTATATCCCACTGATAAGTAAAGGTCTTGTTGGTAAGTGGAAGTGTCCTGGGCCCATAACCTCTTGTTGGTAAATAAATCACAGTGGAATAAATTGTGAATATGTATATATTAAAATTACTATCGTAAGTATGACATTGCAAACATTTTTATATGACAATTTTTCTATTGACAACCATTCTAATAGCATGGTCTGTTGTTGTGTTATATTCCAACAATAGGCCTTTTTGTTACTTATTATAAAGGCCTTATAATTGGTTTATAGCGGCTGGCGGGTGCCTGTGCCTCGGCCGACATTTCGCGGTAAATTCCCCACAAAAAGCTGATTATTTCCATTTGCGTAAAGTTTCCCTCACGTTCTATGGTCACGTCGCGGGCAAGATTAAAACTTGCTGTTTTAATCTCCGGCACAAGATTTATTGGACGGATGGCAAACGGGCGTAGTATATGTTAGAACATAATTACTTGGCTGGATAAATGCTCAAGGCGGTGTTAAATAAGGATGACGATTGGGTTAAAACTATATAATTCTATTTAGTCCGTCAGTTAGATTATGGAAAAATATGGGACACGTATTTTTTGGTTTGTCAAAATATAAAAATCAACAAAGTTATAGATTATCAAACTTCTTCTTGGGGGCTTGTGACGTCACTCCTAGGTGAAAATTGTACCTAGGAGTGACGTCACTCGAAACTTCACTTTGTTTGTCAAACAAAAGAAAAAATACGTTTACAATATTTTTTAATAATCTAACTGACGGACTAAACAGTTTTTTTAGTCCGCGTGCGTCCGCGGCGGGCGTCCGTACCAGCTAGCGGAGGCCGTAAGGATTCCGCTTTTTCCCTTTTGATGTACGGTATCCTAAAAAGTAACTTTTTAATACGTGACAAATGATTTCCAGTGAAATTCCAGCAGGATTCGACGAGTCCTTAACGAGTACCTGAATCCTTTATCGTTTTCCCGGAAACACTTTCCATTTGGATTTTCCAATTTTTCAATACAAACTTCCTGTGGCTGTTTAAATTAATTCTCCGAATTTTCGAATTCGAATTCGAATAGAAATTATATTAAATTTAGGCTAAGTACCTATTTTTCAGTTTCCACGTTCTTATGTAGATGGGAACAAAAAGATCCCGGCTATTCCCGGAAGATAAAAACATAGTCAAATTTTTATACTTTTATATCCACAAAAGCGTTATAACGTAGTTTTCTCGAAACTTCAGGGTATGCAAGCAGGAGCTTCTAAGGATACATCTAATTCTCATCAGGAAATACTGAAGATCTTATGCGAGTTGCCAGTGTTTGACACTGTCCCAATAGTTGCCATCTTGAACGTTAAGTCATTATCAATAGCGTATCCACTAGATTCACCTTAAATGTCCATAAAATAAGGTAATCGGCAACTACAACTACTGAATCGTACAAAGCTTACCAAACAGGTCTTATTCCGCAGAAACAATAGATTTATCATGTAGGTAGGTGTTCCACTCGCAGCGAGCCGGTTCCAATTAGCAGTTAACACGTTGCAGCCCTCCGCGGGGCAGTTACCGTGCGCTGCGCCCAACAACAGTTTACTGGATACCCGACTTGTACAGAAAATGTGACGCAATGGAGCCCCAAACACTAAGCAACTGGGTGAAAGAAATGCTGAACTGACATGAGAAACACCAGGCGGCGGAGTCAGGATCCTTAGCTGTACGGGATCAATTTAGAAGAAGCCGCAATCTACCAGTCAGCAGTGATGATCGGTTCAATTAGCGGTTAACACGTTGCAGCCCTCCGCGGGGCAGTTACCGAGCGCTGCGGCCAACAACAGTTTACTGGATACCTGACTTGTACAGAAAATGTGACGCAATGGAGCCCCAAACACTAAGCAAGTGGGCGAAAGAAATGTTGAACTGACATGAGAAACACCAGGCGGCTGAGTAAGGATCCTTAGCTGTACGGGATCAATTTAGAAGAAGCCGCAATCTACCAGTCAGCAGTGATGATCGGTTCAATTAGCGGTTAACACGTTGCAGCCCTCCGCGAGGCAGTTACCGAGCGCTGCGGCCAACAACAGTTTACTGGATACCTGACTTGTACAGAAAATGTGACGCAATGGAGCCCCAAACACTAAGCAAGTGGGCGAAAGAAATGTTGAACTGACATGAGAAACACCAGGCGGCTGAGTCAGGATCCTTAGCTGTACGGGATCAATTTAGAAGAAGCCGCAATCTACCAGTCAGCAGTGATGATCGGTTCAATTAGCGGTTAACACGTTGCAGCCCTCCGCGGGGCAGTTACCGAGCGCTGCGCCTAACAACAGTTTACTGGATACCTGACTTGTACAGAAAATGTGACGCAATGGAGCCCCAAACACTAAGCAAGTGGGCGAAAGAAATGCTGAACTGACATGAGAAACACCAGGCGGTGGAGTCAGGATCCTTAGCTGTACGGGATCTATTTAGAAGAAGCCGCAATCTACCAGTCAGCAGTGATGATCGGTTCCAATTAGCGGTTAACTCGTTGCAGCCCTCCGCTAGGCTGTTACCGAGCGCTGCGGTCAACAACAGTTTACTGGATACCTGACTTGTACAGAAAATGTGACGCAATGAGGCCCTAACTCTAAAAGAGAAGGAAATGCAAAGCTGACCTCACAAACATCACGATTCTCAGCAGTTAGGGAGCTACTTTAGAAGAAGAAGCCGCAATCTTCAACTCAGCAGTGATGATCCATTCCAATTAGAAATTAACACATTGCAATCCTCCGCGGGGCAGTTACAGTGCGCTGCGCCCAAGAGTAAGTTTACTGGACACCCGACTTGTAAAGAGAATGTGATGCAATGGGGCACAAACTTTAAGATTATCTTTAGTATGCATATAATTTATAGTTTTAGTTTGTTATTGTTTTATTTCAGTTTTATTGTTTATAAAATAAAGATTTTTGTAACTCTAAGAGAGAGGGAAATGGAAAGCTAACATCAGAAACATCACGATTCTCAGCAGTTAGAGACGTACGAGAGAGAGAGTGATGATCGATTCCGATTAGAAGTTGCAACCCTCCCCGGGGCAGTTACCGTGCACTGCTCCCGGCCACAGTTTTCTGGATGCCCAACTTGTACAGATATTGTTACGCAATGGAGCCCTAAACTCTCAATAAGTGACAGAGAGAAATGGTGAACTGACATCAGTAACTCTGCCGCCGGAGTCTCGATCCTCAGCAGTTAGGGATCTTCTTAAAAGAAGAAGCCGCAATCTACTTTCCACTCGGTAGCAAGCGGTAGCGGTTAACATGTTGCAGTTACTGGATACCCGACTTATACAGAAAATGTAATCCAATGGAACCCCGAACACTAAGCAACGCTCTACATAAAGCAACTGATGGGGAAAATTGGAGCGTGATGTCAGAAACATCAAGGTCCTCAGCAGTGCGGGACCGACTTAGAAGAAGGTGCAACAAATATTTACGTGAAAAAGTTTTGTTAGCAATCCAGTCAGTTCAACTCTCCTTGCACATGATAGTTACCCAAACGGTGTTTTTAGTGATACGAGTACGCCCGGTCACCGGTTGTTACGAGTACGAGCGAGTATCTGTAACGAGTATTTGTAACAGGCGGTTTACGAGTTGCGCGGCTATAGTGAAAGAATAAGAAAACAGGACTGTACCTCTAGGACAACTGCGCCGCGTGATTCTTCATTTTGCCGTCCTATGACACCACGCGGCTGTTATGGAGTTGTAAAGAAATTTGTCGCGTTTTACAAATAAGACGGCAGTATTGCGACAGTACTGCCTATCCTTTTTCATCAATTGGAAATGACGCTACATGGTCCGTCAAAGTCGAAAAGGCTAGCGAACATATAACTGACGAACTACCTGACATAACAGCCTAATTACGAACTGTTATTAAGGTGCAGAATAAGTAATAGTACTTCGTACAGAAGTCTCTCTCTCTCTAGTAAAACTGGCGTTCGCGTCCGACCACCGGGTGGAACGCACTGGATTCGACCGTCTCTCTCTATTGCGTAACGGGTGCTAACGCGTGCTCATTCTGGTCGCTGGGTGAGCCACTCCTGATTAAGTTTCACGAGTTAAACGATACCTATTATAGTTGTTAGTTACCCTACTGTAGGTACTGTTGATGATATAGTCGCGGCTAGTTGTGCTAGCCCGGCATTTTCAGCACCTACGCGCCACAGGCAAATTACATTCAGCTCAAATCTAATATCAAGTATTTGCGCCTCAAGCGCTCATTTACTAGTATAACTCTATTAGTGCTTGCAAAATATTATACCTAACATGACTCTAGTGACCCTATCGCATCTGCTGTTTACTTTAAAACTGGAGGGCAATATTGTCCGCATCTACAATAGTACATTACATACCGAGGCCAGTAAAGTTAGAGATGTCTCCCTCGGCTTCGCCTCGGCCGACAATTACATATGTGATCTGAGGCTTTCTTATTTACTGGTCAAGTTTTGTACACTATTTTTCTGTTCGATGGAGCCAGAAAGCGGCATCTTCGCTTAGCTCAGCGGCCGGAGGGCAGAACATTAATTTTACAATGAAATATTTTACAATGTTAAGTGTTTTACAAAAAAGTTGGACTAAAGTATTTCCACAGTCACAACTACTAAAAGCAAACTTACGTTGAATAGCCCATTTTCAGTTTCATTTTAATGTCTCAATAATTACGAAAAAAAATGTAATGTACCCGTACAGTACAGTACTATTAAAATACTCTTTTTAACCATCTAGTGATTGATAATTAAGTCAATTTAGGACGTGAAACGTGACAAATACCGCATAATAATACACTAGGGCGTTAATTCTATCTTTCGTAAATGTTGTATTTAAGTATACCTTTGATATTCTTTGGACAGCTGAATACTTTTATAAAATTGTTTAAAAAACACTTTTTAATATGAAATTGTATTTTTAGATTTTACGAGTAGTGTTTCGATGGATTTAGTTCGAAGTTCAGGATATTTTTTACAGTACCTATTTCAGTCATCTCTTACAAAATGACAGTATGTTTGAATAATTTAGTTAGCACGAATATTCTCTGCTATTCCTACCTGGAAATAAAAATATCACCGTAACATTTTCACCTAAAAAGCTAATAGGACTAGCGAGTGAGCTGCCAAACAAACTTTTAAAAATATTTTTGCCTGACTACAATCGAATCCTTTTTAAAATGTCAAAGTGATTTAACAATACGAAATTTGAACGCTAAGATTTTTTTAATGTCAAAATGTCATTCACTTAACCCTGTCGCGTGTCGTTTCTTCAAACGACTGGCGACGCGACACGCAAGCCAATTGGTTTTTATTTCATCAATAGGCTACTTTCCTGACGGATCAAATCAGTTACTTCTTATGAAGTGTCAAAACGCTCACATAGTATGAAGTATGTATGGAAAAAAGTAACATGATGTCATTTCACTCAAACATCAAATCACCTTCTTATTTTTAGTTTTTGGTCTTTTAAAAATCGTCTCTAAGGCTAAATAGGTGATGTTTAGTTAATTTTTGCAAATTTTCGAAAGTAGATTTAAAGGCTAGCGTGAAGTGGGTGTATTTTCGCTGGCGTAATTTCTCTGGCCACCAATATTTGAAAGATTCCTCCTCACTGGACTGGCATCCGTTGGTTACTTGTTAGAACTTAACTGATTCTACATTGTAACCAAAAGTCCAATTCTAATAAGGCAGAATCTTCTCAGTATTCGCCAATATGTCATGACAGCGAAATTACATTTTTGAAAATACACCCAAGTAATTTATATTGACTGCAGGCAAATACCCAATTCACTTTCTCAAGACTCTTTTTCTTCCTACAAAAGGTACACCGCGCGCTTGAATGTGTGCGCGCCGCACACTACAAGCAAAGATTTAAGAATGCGCAATAATGCTCCAGTATGGATTGCACTTCACAGACGCGCGATCGTGCGTCTGTGTAAATACGTGTCGCGCGCTCCTAAGCAGCCGAAGTCGGACTAATTGTTCGTCTTTGTACTTTAATATAAAGGCCACCATCGCTAAAAATGTGAGCCTTTTTGACGAAAGGCGATGCCCTGCCTACAAATCTTTCAGTAAATCGGAGTTAACCTAGGACGGTTCACAATAAATAACGATAAGAAAAATAACAACTTTTACGTCACACCGGGCCATAAAGTGGCAATAACCGCCCGCTATGCGTGCGGAAAATCCCACTTCATGACCTGGGGGAGACGTACATTGTTGTACTTACCACAGACGGTGATAAAGAAAGCCTCAGAATTCATATTTATCGTCAAATACCTGCTATCTGAGACATTCTTTGTTTTACCGCCCTACGTAAGTAATGTACTTACTATTTATTGAGGCATTCTAATACTCGTTGTATTGATGTGCAATGTATAAGTTAATAGTACATTACACAACTAGGGTGGTAATACAAAGAAAGGCCGAGATCGCAGAAGTTTGCGGCCCGAGCTGCAAGCGAGGGACGTAAATATGCGATCGAGGGCTTTCTTTATTACCTCCCGTGTTGTGTACATCATTTTATGTCTACACTTGGCCAGAAAGCGGCTTTTTCCGTACGCGAAGCGTGCGGAAAAAGCCACTTTATGGCCAGGTGTGGCATAAATGGGATTTGCTGGTACTGGTCCGTTATCGTTTTCAGCCCGTTGAAAAAGTTAGGTGCGGATCACCTTACTGATTTGAAGGAATTCCTTAAATATTGTAGGCACATTATTTTTAATATTTTTTTGTTTGTTAGTGTGGTAGTGTTGAATAATATTTGACGTCGGTAATTTTTAAGGTTCCGTACCACAAAAGGAAAAATCGGTACCCTTATAGGATCACTTTGATGTTCATCAGTCTGTCTGCCAAGACTCTTTATCTCGAGAACGCGTGGAGCTATCGTGTTGAAAATAAAACCATATACTCAGGTCTATGGTCCCTTGAAGCTGTGAAAAAATCAAACTTCAAGTTAACGTAAAAAAAAAATACGACCATTTATGCCGCAATAAACGTATATTTCGATACTCTCAAGAGAGTCAAAACTTATAAGGTACATTCCGTTGACCTAGAAGTATGAAAATTGGCAAATAATACCGTCTTATACTACAAGTATTGGAAAAAATCTGAAAACTCATCACCGGTGTGGTTTTAGTGGGTATGCTTCTCCCTTCCGAGGGGTGAGCGCCACATAACCTCTCCGAAGGGTCCTTTTAAGGCCTGGTAATGCCTGGGGGGTATGCGTAACGCATTTCCACACCGTCAACAAAAAAAAACGGAAAACTATACGTCTGTAATATAATCATAAAAAAATATAGTACCTATTTATTTAAAGTATTTGTACGGAACCCTCAGTGTGCTAGTCCGAATCGCACTTGTCCGGTATTTATTATTAGTAGTTTTATTTGTAAGAAATGTAGTAGGCCTACTCTCCTCTTACAACTACGACGAAGGAAAGAATTACGATTAGCGTGGGCAGTTAATTTGCCGCGGAAACAAGGAAAGTAATTGCAGACGTCAGCGGCCGCTACAATTTGGTTGGAACATCGTAGCACTGAGGAAAATAAACCGCCAGAGAGTAGCGGCAACAGAGTTGCCAACTTCATCTTATAAGTCATCTTATAAAGAAAATAACAAAACTAGACACTGTGCGGCCGCGGTCACATATCCATTGTACCGAGGACCTTAAAATAAATATCCGGACGGAGCGTCGCCAACAGAGAACTGAAGCATTTTTAGTCGGCCGGCTGCTTGTACTTACGAGCCCGCACGCACACATCAACTAGTTTTTTCCTACTACCCGCAGCGCGCATACAGTGACCTGACCAACCAGCGTTAAGAGGAAAGAGTAAGGTGGAGAGAATTGAACATTAGGTATTTGTAAAATGTGTCGCCGTCCCGCACTGCCCGCCTCTCCCGCTCAGAGCGCGATAGAGACAACTGCAGCTTGGACCGAAAATACCTTTTAAAATTTCATGAAAACAACGTTTCGTAGTCCCCTGATCTCTTCCCCAAAACTTAACCAATTTAACTATTTTTTTCATTAAACATTAAAGAAAGGCTTTGGCCGTGTTCCTATGTTTTCCTTTTTTTTAATAATCTAGTGTAATTTGTTTTCTGGATGTGTGAACACAGCGGAAAATCTGGATTTTTTTTTAGGTTTTTGAAGCTTAATATCTCTTTTGAGAATCAATTTATCGTAAAAAGGAAAACATAGGAACATATCAGTAGTAGCCATAGATTTTTAGACAAAAAATGATTGCTTTACTGGCATTATCCAGGGAGGAAACAGGGGACTACGTTTGTATGGAAAAACTGCCCTCCTGTTTCCTCTTAAGTTAGCCGGCGGACTATTGATGCTTCAGTTCTTTGTTAGCGATGCTCGGTCCGGCATTGTATAATTATACGTAATGGTTAAAGTTAAAACCACAGAAGTATTATATTGAGATAGAAGGATATAGTTGGTCGATTTGAAAGGCTACCACGCGTGTCGTGTAACGTTTTTCGCTTGGCATTTGACGCCAAAAGTGTAATTTACTGCTGGAAACCATAAATTTTCTATTTCATTTGGTGGTATTTGAACAATTAATTAGATTAGATTAGATTAGATTCATTTATTTCTTATTGGAAATTACATAGTGTTTTAGATATTAAAACTAAAATGAATTCACTAAAAGATCGTCAAAATAAAATGAAATAATTACAAAATAAATTACAATAAAAAATTAAAATCAAATTATACCAATACAATATATCAGATTTTCAAATCTGCCATTTTTACTTACATTGGTTTGAAGAACAAAGTTCAAATAAGTAAAGGAATAAAAGGAAACGAAACTAGATTTTCCGTATAAAATCAGATACAGCATACAGCTAAAGGCGTTCCCCGCTACACGTCACACGCTCCGCAATACGCTCTCACTGGGGCCCCACACTAACAATCACGTTATCATTGTGTGAACTCAGGTGTGGACTCGGCTTAATATCTCAGCGTGTGCCATTCTTTATTGTTTGGTGAGCTATTGTAGTATACGAGCATTTTATAATCTGTGACAATATTATGTGGCTTTATTAAGAAACATTGCACACCTGATGATATTAAAAGTCTGATATATGTATTTTTATTTTCCTTAGAATGACGTAGTACAAAAAGCTTGTAACAGTGAGATTGGTGGTTGTTTTTAGGGTTCCGTAGCTCAAAATGAAAAAACGGAACCCTTATAAGATCACTTTGTTATCCGTCTGTCTGTCCGTCTGTCAAGACCCTTTATCTCGGGAGCGCGTGAAGGTATCGAGTTAAAATTCAAACCTTATAGCAGGTCTATGGTCCATTGAAGCTGTGAAAAAATCAAGCTTCTAAGCTAACGTGAAAAAAGATACGGCCATTTATGCCGCAAGAAACGTAAATTTCAACACTCTCAAGAAAACCAAAATTCAAAGGGTACTTTCCGTTGACCTATGAAATTTGGTAAGTAATACCTTCTTATACTACAAGTATAGGGAAAAATCTGAAAACTATACATTGTTAGTTAAATCTTTAAAAAAAATACTTTACTAAGGAAATCAAAATTTATAGGGTAATGTCAATGTGGCTAATTCCGTCTGGTGGGGCAATTCCATACAGCGGTTTTTACGACTAAACTACCATTCTAACAAACTTCTAATTTCGTCAGTTAGTGTGAAAAGTTTCGCTCCTGTGCCAGTCGAGTCATCAAGTGCATACTATTGTTTGTTTGGCCGCAAAAACCGCTGTACGGAATTGCCCCACCAGACGGAATTAGCCACATTGACTACCTACTTGAGTATTTATTAATAAACTAGCTGATGCCCGCGACTTCGTCTGCGGTGTAAATTATAATTAGGCAATTAATCTTAATAGGCAATTAATAGTTTCTGATATTTGTTCATAAACTTTGTTGTAATTAAACAAAACCCTCAAATATTGGGCCCAAAACTGCACAATGCACATTTACCGTGAAAATCAATTCTTAAGTCCATTTAAGGATTATTACCAAAAAATTAAATGCACTTAATAAACCGCTTGTTACTTACACAAAAAAACAATCTACTAATTGCTATATGCTATGCATGGAGTTAAAAACCTTTTACTTTAAAAATTGTACGGGTCCCTAAAAAAACTTTCAACCCCTACTTACTCAACCCGTCTTCGAGATAAATTTTAATGAACCGTGAAATCATTTGAGTTCTATTCAGTTTAATCAGTTTTAGATACCCTACTTTAAAAATCATTTGGTCCCTTTATAAAGTTTTGGTCCCCATTTATAACCCTTGGAGATGAATTTCAAAAAATGGTTTAACATTTTTTCTGTACCCTTATTGAAGGATCTATGTACGAAGTGTCAGATTTCCTACTTCAAAAATCCTTTGGACCCTATACAGAGTTTCAACCCCCATTTAAACCCCTTTGGGGATAAATTTCAAAAAACTGCAATCACTTTTCTTTTCTTTTTTAGATGAGTTCAAGATCTACTACAAAAATCGTTTGGTCCCTTTACAAAGTTTCAACCCCCTTTTGATCCCTTTTTAGGGATGAAAAAACGGTAAAACCACATTTCTTTTTTCTTATTAAGGAGTCTATGTACGATGTCCCAGATCGCCAACTTCAAAAATCTTTTGGTCCGTATACAAAGTTTCGACCCTCATTTAAACCCCTTTGGGGATGAATTTCAAAAAAACAGCAATCACTTTTCTTTACTCTCATGGATGAGTTTATGTAAGAAGTTTAAGATCTACTATAAATACCGTTTGGTCTCCATACAAAGTTTTGACCCCCGTTTGACCCCTTCTTAGGGATGAATTTAGAAAAACGAAAAATCACTTTTTCTACTCTTATTGAGGAGTTTATATACGATGTCTTAGAGCTCCAACTTCAAAAATCGTTTGTACCCTACACAAAGTTTCAACCCCCATTTTAACCCCTTTGGGGATGAATTCCAAAAAACAGCAATCACTTTTCTTTACTCTTATGGATGAGTCTATGAACGAAGTTCAAGATTTACTACAAAAATCGTTTTGTCCCCATACAAAGTTTCAACCCCCGTTTGACCCCTTTTTAGGAATGAATTTCGAAAAATGGTAAAACTACTTTTCTTTATTCTTATTGAGGAGTTTATGTACGATTTCTCAGAGCTCTAACTTCAAAGTTCAAATTTTCAACCCCCATCTAACCCCTTTTGGGGATGAATTTCAAAAAACCGTGAAATGACTTTCCTGTACTCATATTGTGGAGACTATGTACGATATCTCAGAGCTCCAACTTCAAAAATCGTTTCAAGCCCCATTTAACCCCCGTTGGGGATGAATTTTGAAAAACGGTGAAATTACTTTTTGCAACTAATCTCCTAGTTTAAAAATCGTGTGGTCCCCATTTAAACTTTCAACCCCCGTTTTACCCCTTTTAGGGATGAATTTCGAAAAAGGGTGAAATTACTTTTCTCTACTTATATTGAAGGATCTATGTGCGAACTCTGAGATCTCCAACTTCAAAAATCGTTGGTGCCTATACAAAATTTCAACCCCCGTTTAACCCCTTTTGGGGATGAATTTCGAAAAACCGTGAAATTACTTTCCTACACTCATATTGTGGAGCCTATGTACAATGTCTCAGAGCTCCAACTTCAAAAATCGTTTTAACCCCCATTTAACCCCTGTTGGGGATGAATTTTGAAAAAAGGTAAAACTACTTTCTTAGACCTTTATCGAGGAGTCTATATACGAAGTCTCAGATCTGTAACTTAAAAATAATTTGGTCCCTAAACAAAATTTCAACCCCCGTTTTACCCCTTTTAGGGATGAATTTCGAAAAAGGGTTAAATTACTTTTCTTATCTCATATTGAAGGATCTATGTGCAAACTCTCAGATCTCTAACTTTAAAAATCGTTTGGTGCCTATACAAAGTTTCAAACCCCCATTTAACCCCTTTTGGGGATGAATTTAGAAAAACCGTGAAATTACATTCCTGTACTCATATTGATGGGTCTATGTGCAAAGTCTCAGATCTCCGTCTTTAAAAATCGTTTGGTCCCCATTTAAACTTTCAACCCCCGTTTAAGCCCTTATAGGGATGAATTTCGAAAAACCGTGAAATTATTTTTCTGTACTCATATTGAGGAGACTATGTACGATGTCTCAGAGCTGCAACTTCAAAAATCGTTTCAACCCCCATTTAGGATGTTCCCCATTGGGGATGAATTTTGAAAAACGGTAAAATTACTTTCTTCGACCTTTATTGAGGAGTCTATATACGAATTCTCAGATCTGTAACTTCAAAATAATTTGGTCCCTATACAACATTTCAACCCCCGTTTAACCCCTTTTAGGGATGAATCTCAAAAAAGGGTGGAATTACTTTTCTCATGTCATATTGAAGGATCTATGTGCAAACTCTCAGATCTCTAACGTCAAAAACCGTTTGGTGCCTATACAAAGTTTCAACCCCCATTTAACCCCTTTTGGGGATGAATTTCAAAAAACCGTGAAATTACTTTCCTGTACTCATCTTGATGGGTCTATATGCGAAGTCTCAGATCTCCTACTTTAAAAATCGTGTGGTCTTCATATAAACTTTCAACCCCCATTTAACCCTCTTTGGGGATGAATTTCCAAAAACGGTGAAATTACTTTTTTTAAATTGTATTAAAGAGTCTATGTTCGAAGTCTCAGATCTCCTACTTTAAAAATCGTATGGTCCCCATATAAACTTTCAACCCCCATTTAACCCCCTTTGGGGATGAATTTCAAAAAATCCCTTCTTATCCCTTACTTACGTTATATAACCACCCTACTGTGAAAATTTCAAGTTCCTAACTTCAGTAGTTTCGGCTGTGCGTTGATCAGTAAGTCAGTCAGTCAGTCAGGACTTCTTCTTTTATATATTTAGAAGATACTCATGAGTTTTTCTCCGCATGTTCGCTTGCGTGACAAACATATTTGTTTTGCTCGACTTGGCGGGGGCACTGCAGTGCCCCCAGATAATTTTACTTATCATCCGGATTTCATGTTTTTCTATCTGTCTGGCCGCGGCCTATATTAAATCTACGTATCTATATTTGTAATAATAATTCCTAATCTTGATCGTATGTCGCTTAATTTTTTTCCTGAAATAAAGATAAATATAAAATTGGTATCGATCGTTTTTTAAGGCATAGAGAGGTCTCTTGTTTAAACAGGTGTCTGAAAAATCGGTTTTATCACATCGCAGTGAAATGTGACCTAGTTGTTAAGTTTATTTTGTAATGTGATTATGTATGTTAGATTGTAAGGTATTTATCTATGCTCTGATGCCTGAAATAAATAAAATATTATTATTATTATAGAACCGTTCCTTAAACTCAGATTTTTAGGGCAATTTTCCTACGCTAACCTATAAATTTAAATCCGAACCAATCTTGCAGTAAAGCTAGGTACACAAGCTCGAACCAGTATCGGGCGCAGGTGTGTACGCAGCCTAATACCGCGCAAGCATAAACAGCCACCAGATTGCTTTATGGGTGGTAGTGTTGGACAACGTCTTTGTTGTCTATGGTATGTAGACTGTGTCTCTGTCACTAGTGATGTGCTGTTTGAGAAAGTTTACAAATTGGATGGGTAATTTTGGGAAATATCGCCGAGGTGGTATTTTTTCGATGAGAATATAGGTACGTTTTAAATTGTTTTTAATTGTGTTATGTACCTTTGTAATGTGTTTTTTTGGTGTGCAATAAACATGTCAGCTTGTTTGTAATAAATAAGAATACTTACAACTCCATGGTAACCCACGCTAACTAACATATTCTTGGCAAGTTCGCAAACTTACTCATTATCATATTGGTATTTTCGCGAAGTCTTTGGGCCAAATTAAAAAACTGTTACATATTGGTTACTTTGTATATTTCATCAATTAGTTATGTATGTAGATGAATAAAAAACATTTTTATTGAGAATCCACGCAACAAAGCGTTCAAAATTCAGTCCCAGACCTGCTCTTATTATTTGTTTTTAATATAATTTCTCACCTGAGGACAGTTTTAACACATTATAAGTACTAAAATCAAATAACAAGAGCAGGTCTGGGACTAAATTTTGAACGCTTTGTTGTGTGTCTTTGATTTTGAGTAAAAAGAACCCAAAATGTCAACACTTCATGAAGCATTCTTCTAAACTCCCCGTGGAACATCACTTTGCTGCGTCGGGCTCTCACATAGATAAGCAAACATTCCGATATTTTTTCCTTATTCACTCGCCAAGTATTAATCCAAACAAATTCCGAGCACAAAGCGTATTTTTACGCTTTTTCCAAGTCAATTCCCCCTCAACAAACACGTCAGCAGCATTGTGTTCGGAAAACGAGAAATGAAATACAATACAATGTGTTAGGTGTAATTATGAATGCTCGCACGCACCTGCGGTTCGATACTTCACCTGGATGCCGTGGGAATTGTAAAATTATGAAAATATTGACGAGGGGGGAGGAATATCAGTAGGCAACAGTTAGGGCGTGCAGAACCGGGAATTTTTAGTATGAGAGAACCGGGAATTCCCGGTACTACCATACAATAAATTCCCGGATATTGACGAGAGGGGAGGAACAGTAGGCGACAGTTAGGGCGTGCAGAACCGGGAATTTTTAGTATGAGAGAACCGGGAATTGTCCTGCCATACAAAAATTTCCCGGTTCTGCACGCCCTAGGTAGGCGACTAAGAATAATCACCATAAATGAATAGCCGGTAGCATCGCTAACAGATAACTGAGTTATATCAAGTAAGCCGCTCGCGTTGTAATTACTATACTCTGTCCTGTTAGGTACTTAAATAAAGATAAACAAGAAAAACACGTGACTCGACTCGTCCAGCCAGTAGTATTGCGCCACAGATACAAAACGTTACTTTGATTGGCTGAACGAGCCGTGGTCGCTAGCCGGACCACCCCGAGAGGGATCGGACTGGGTGGGTGCCGGGGGCGCCTGGGGTCGAACCAGGTCACCTTGTCCCTGTCCACCTCGATAGGGTCGGACTAGGTGGGGGCCTGAGCGCCTGGAGTCGAACCAGATCTTTTGGCCGGGGCCACCTCCGTGGTTTTTTGTTTACCTTTATTTTAATACCCAACAGGACAGAGTATAGCAGCATGCACACACCAAGCAACGTAGTGGCCTACTGCGAGCAGCACGCACGCCTCAACTTACGTAAAGCGACCGGCTCACTAGAGGTGCTTCAGCGAGGCTACGTCCTGCTATTTATATTAAGGTCCTTGAGCGCAATAATAACTCATGATTTCAGCACGGAGACGTCCGCTACTGGACGCAAATCTCCCCCAAGTACTTTCATAACCAACACATAGGACGTGCAGAACCGGGAAAAAATTGTATGGACTGCTGATTTGTATTTTTCCCGGTACTGACCGGGAATTCCCGGTTCTCTCATACTAAACTTGGTTCTGCACGCCCTACCAACACAGAATTTTTATCAGCCTCAAAATTATAGGGCGCAAAATAGTCAACCGACGCTGCCCTTGCCATTTCTGTTAATGATGTATTTTCCTCTTATAACAACAAAAAGTTTCGAAAGCACAAATACTGCTACTGTTACTTCGCTGTTATCAAAATCTTGACTCACAATCCAGACTTCAACATTTCAATTCAAAAATAATAACAACAAAACGAAACCAAATATTAGCAAGGAAATAATCTCAATTCCATCATAGGGTTGAGCCTCGATGTATTTGCTTATCGATAAACTGAGCCAATGATCGATCGCCCAACGCGGACGACGGCTCATTTAAATATTTGTCAACAGAGACAAATTGAGCGGAGCGAGCGCCTAGGGAAGCGGCGTGTCGATATTTTGATTCAATTACTTGTGTTGTGGAAATATATTTTGGTTTCGGAAATGGATTTAATGTAATACCTATAGATATTGCATGCAATCTTCACCAACGAGAAAATAAAATAATAAATTTGAGTTTATTTTTAAACTTCGTTTTGTCAACATGTATCTAGAGATGACAAAAGATTATAAAAAAACACACACCATTAAACATAATAATGTTTGAAAATTCACCACACAACATTGAAATGATACTGAATTCAAATTTCTATATAAATTCATACCTACAATACAATACAATACAATCATACTTACATTACCATTACCTACATTATTAATGATTGAACTGATAATGACCTTTTCGCCAAATACTCGCCATCAACTAAATAAAACAATCAAGAGTTAGGTACAATTACTGTATTCCTATAGCTTGGCAAGTTCCTTGGTGACACTCCCATGGTCATATTTTTTTCTGTTCACCATTTCACGTTTAGTAAAAGTTTCGTTTGTCCGAAAAACGTTTCCCATCTCATTCACTTGCCCTATGAATTGTTACGTATTTTGTTTCGTTGCCCATTTTTCATTTACCCAATGATACTTTTCGCACTGAATACGTTTAGACATATTTTCAGTTTACCTTTTAACGATATCCCATGTTTAGGGCAAACCATAATTTGTCGAATGATTAAAAAACCGAACCAATAAATGCCGGATCATAATAATACGAAATGAATATTCGGTCAAACGAAAAAAAAATTAAACGATATTTGTCGAATAGTTTTTGCCGAAAGGAAATTCGGACTTTTTCGTGTTTCAGATAGGTAACCAGTTATTTCACCTAGAAAAGAACTGCCTTCCAACTGCACTTTTGCAACCAGAAAGGAATTTTTAAAATACGACATTAATATATAATTTCAAACATCTGACAACCTAACAAAATTGACCAAAAATCGATGAAGGTAAAAAGCGCGTGGCCAGTTGTGGAGAGGTCCGCCTATGGCAGTCTGAGGTGGCCTCCAAATCCAACATTTGCATACGTCAGCGGGGCGGCATCTAGCCGTTCATTGTAAAAGACGTTTCTGGATTAAAATTATGAATAATTATTTAAAACATCGATAATGCAAAATCGATATTTGGTACAACACTAGTGCGGATTCATTTGAAACCAATCCATTTGCTGCATATTGTTCTCAGTATGAGGGATTACGATCTCCAATACTATTTGTAGATACATTTCACATAAATTCACAACAAATATGGATTTTGAATGGATAATAACTTCCCCGCGATTTTGTTCCATGTGGGAATACTAGCCCCGATGTGATGCCTAAATGCTCGTCTAGTAAGAAGCAACTATCACTTTTTAATGTTTATTATCTATTTAGATTAAAATAAATAACTGAGTAATAGGGTCAAAGTTAGTTATAGTTATTTTTAACGTAGTTTATCTTGATTGTATGATAAAAATTCCATGAGACCTTTATTGTTAAAAAAATGGACCTTTATAAACTATTGTCCAAATCATATTGTGCTATCCTACAGCACTTCTGCACACTTGAGCTCAAAGCAACATTGTCAGTATATCGCTGTGCCGTCTCGTTTTCCTTAAAATGGCCTTTCTTACACCTTTCGATCTCGTAACAAAAATATTTTGAATTGGAAAATTGAATCAATTTTACTCATCATAAAATTGGTATTTCTAGTAATTTAAAATTGTTCGTGTAAAATATTTTCGTGCAAAATAAAAATATACAGTGTAATTTTCTATGCCTAACATTTTTTTCAAAAAATTGGGAGCCTAAGAAAATGTTCTGACTAGACGAGATCTTACGCATCGGGCTACCCGCACCGGGTCACAGACTAATAGCACTACGTATAATAGTACTACGAACAGAAGTTTCTCTTTCTATCAAAACTAACGTTCGGGCAGGTGCACTTCACTCTAGTCTAAGATCCGAGTATTTTATATTAAATTAAATATGTTAATAGATATATTGCAAGTGGGTTGCCTAAAAAAATTCACTCCAGAATATGATAAATTAAAAATTTAAGTTAAATTTGCACCTGGTTGGTATGTGATGCTAAGGAAACGAGAAACTTAACTCAACCGGTTAGTATGAGAAAGTTAGGATGATGGGGGTTCACAGAATGAACAGATTTGTGGTTTAGGGGCATTTTAGCACATAGCAAGCCGCGCTGCTCCGTGTGTTCTTCACCTACGTGTGACAGAGAGGTCCCAGCGAACCATCCCATGCGATAGAAGAGTGTTATGTGATAAAATGCCCCTAAACCAAAAATCTGCTCATACTGTGAACGGGAATCGTGCCGACTTCATCCTAACTTTCTCATAATAACTTACACTACTATTCATTATAATCAGTGATCGGAATAGGTAGAGTATATTTACCTAAACTTCGAAGAACATAGTCGAAAAGTAGACTCCCTTACGACAAACTTTTTTTCCGGGACTTAAATCCCGGAATCTGATTAAAAATTTATATTATTGGTATTCTTTCGCACATTCTCAGTATAGCTCTCTTTCTAATAGTGCTGTCTCTTTCACTCCTTTCAGAAATTTCGCCATATACTGAAGTGTAGTTCAAAAGCCCATAAGGGGCCCTGAAAACGCTTGAAAACGGATTTTCAGGTTATTGCGCCATCTGATAAAGGGTGTCCTGAAACGGACTGAAAACATGTTTCAGGTGCCTGAAAACAACGGCAACTTGGGTGAATTTTTGATCTTCTACTATGTGAAAGAACCACCTCTGAAACGGCCTGAAATCACCTTTCAGCCTGCTGAAAACGCTTCTCAAGCACGGAAAATCACGTTTGAAGTTTTGACCTACACCACCGGCGCAACAGTAATGTGTGTATGTGTGTTGTTAGTTGAATTAGAACAACTACCTATGTACAGGTAGTTGAATATTTATTAAAGTGAAAATGTAAGGCTATAAGGTTGAAAGGTGCAAGATTATCTATTCCTAATATATTTATCCTAATATTTTTATAAGCCTTATTGAGCTTACTATGGGGCTAGTTCGATTTGTGTAAGATTGTCCCCTAATATTTATTTATTTATCAATTTAATATTTACATCTCTTCTGACCAACATTAAAAATTTCAATACTTTTAATAAAACAAACAAGACTAAGGTAGAAACCATTAAAACTACAATGTACAGCCAAAAGTATTAGTGCCTACCGTTGGAAGTTGAAAATAGAACTTCCGGTGAAAAAGCCCGCAAATCCGCTGCGGAAACGGAAGCCAGGAAGTAGTTTTTCAAACCTTTTCACTCGGCTCGAAATGTTAATCCGAAGTGTTCCAAACTTGGTCGAAAAGTCCGCCGCCTTAAAGTACAGTCGACGCCAAAGTCAGTACACGTTCTAAGGTTCCGTAACCATAGTAACGGGGCTCTTAAAGGCGCAATAAGGCGTCAAAAATACAAAGCCCCATACAATCCCTTAAGAGAAGCCCTTACCAGGAAGAGATTTTAGAGGGATAAGTTTCCCTTTGTACCTACCTACATGCTATTATTTTTCCAGAAACACAGAGGCCAGAAGGGAATTTAAATCAAGAGAGGAGAGAAGAGATTCTGATTCTCAAATCAGAATCTCTTAAGGCGGATCTCACACTGCAGCGCGAATCGCGGCCACACGCGACTCAGCGATTTTTAACTTTGTATGTAGAATCATCGATTTGTATAGAAAAATCGCGGGGTGGCGCACACTGAAGTCGCTACTCGCGCGTAGGCGCGTAAATCGCGGCGACTCGCAGCGACTCGCGGGCGTGTCGCCGCGAATCGCAGCTATTATGCGCAGCTACACGGAAAAAATCGCGGCGTCACGCCGCGACTCGCCCGTCGCGGCGACTGGCGACTTCAGTGTGTTCTTCGCCTAAGATGGTTTACGACGGAAAAACGCAAAATCGCTGATTGGCCACGAACCACGATTTTGCGCAAAGTTTTGATGGTAACGTAACACGTTACCTTTCCGGTTCATCCGACACTAAACTCAAAATGCACCAGTACTCAATACGATCCAATGTCTAAAAGATCCATTCTCATTACGAATAGAACCCAAATTAACTTATTGCCAAAATGAACCGTTCTCGACTTGCACTCTTCTCAGTATGAACCAATTTCAAATTGAGTGAAGCCCATTAAAACCGATACCCAAAAGGCTCCATTCCCAAAATACCCTTAATTTGTAATAGCAGAACACATTATTCCCATAATGATCGATTCACAAAAAGCTCTTTTCCCAAAATACACTAAATTCTCGATTGTCGTAGGAGGGTAAACTAAGGTTGACAACATGTCGCACCTGTATTAGAACAAAGACGTAAATGCAAGTTTTAATGATTTGCATTTACGTTGTTGTTCTAATAGAGGTGTGATGTGATCTGAGGCTTTCTTTACTTCCCGAGCCTGTAGTCCGATTTGCACATTTCCAATTGGTAGTATTTTTATTATTGCGGCTAAAATTATATCGGTGCCCATTATAAATTAGAGAGGGGCGTCCTTTCTGGTTTTCTATGAATAATATTTCACTGCTACCAGCCATTGCGAAGCGCAATAAATAATTAGATAATGACATTGATTCCTTTCATGTCCATATTGACACTTCATTTTTAAGTGGCCGATGTTAAGATAGCATACGCAGTGGCAGTTATGTTTACACGAGGTTTTATTCTATTATAAAAGACTAAGAGAGAATTTAGTGTATTTTGGGAAAAAAGCTTTTTGTGAATCAATCATTATGGGAATAATGTGTTCTGCTATTACAAATTAAGGGTATTTTGGGAATAGAGCCTTTTGGGTATCGGTTTTAATGGGCTTCACTCAATTTGAAATTGGTTCATACTGAGAAGAGTGCTAGTCGAGAACGGTTCATTTTGGCAATAAGTTAATTTGGGTTCCGTACGTAATGAGAATGGATGTTTTAGACATTGGATCGTATTGAGTACTGGTGCATTTTGAGTTTAGTGTCGGATGAACCGGAAAGCACGTTACACCAAAAATATCATACTAATATAATAAACAACTCATCAGTTTCCGAGTGTATGTATAGACTACCTAAATTTTGCATATTATTACGATTTGCGTTTTATTACGATTTGATACTGAGATTTTATTTTTTCACAGTTTCGTTACGATTTTCCCCTATATTTAGTTTGGGCGTAACGAAACTGAGAAATTCAAAATTTGTACGGAAAAGTTGGGACTTTTTGCTCTACTTTTTTATTTCATAAATGAAAAGTGCTCGTGGTTTTGAGTAAAATGGTATAAGACACACACCATGATCAGACAAAAAAAGTAAAAGGTACATTTTTTCTGCAATTGACCCAAAGACCAGCTCAATTCCTTACATTTCCAAAGAAGACTGACATACCATCTTTCAACTTCATATTTCATCTTTTTAATCTAAAACTGCCTGCATTTCATAAGCAACCTCAAAAAGGTAGTATACCTTACCCAGTTTGAAACGAGCTCTTCTACTTGAGACTACAATACCATTGAGTGGTTAACCACAAATTATGATAATGAGCTTGTAGTAAAAGAAGATAATAAACGCCTTGGAAGGTTAATATAATTTTTCTACTTTATTTTTTTGGACAACAAACTACAAAATACACTAACAGAATAATGGCGATCATAACATTTGTTGCATTTCATTTCCATTTCAAACCTACTCGACAAGAAATAAGGTTGAAAATTCGATATACATACAGTGTACTTCTAACCTTTTTTAGGGTTCCGTACCAAAATGGTAAAAAAGGAACCCTTATGGTGCGACTCTGTCTGTCTGTCTGTCTGTCTGTCTGTCTGTCTGTCTGTCTGTCTGTCTGTCCGTCTGTCACAGCAAGATATCTCAGGATCTACTGATGCTATCGACTTGAAACTTGGAATAGTGTTAAAAGTTGCTGACTCGAGCCTATTGGATAGAAAAAAAATCTTACACCTTTTTTACTTTTTTTTTAAAGGGGTCCGTAATGGGATGTGGAAAAAGAAAAGTAGAGCTATTATATCGAGTGGGATATCAAATGAAAGGGCTTAGTTTGTAGATTCCAAAACCATTTTTGTTTTTTTTTTTTAATTTTGTACTTTTTGATTTATGACCAAAAACGTTCAAAAAAATACCATTCCCCCCCTATTATCTTCGAAGTTACTGAACAGAAAAATTTGTAATAATTACCAATTATTAATATCATCCTAAATATTACAGGAAAAATAAAACGGTTTTGCTAAATTGCATCGTTTTTTAGAAATTTTGAAAAATCGTACACATACTTATTTGCTCCTATTAAGCTAACGGCCAGACAGTTTTTGTTGAACTATTCACGTATTTACTTATGAGTTTGTACGGAACCCTCGGTGAGCGAGTCCGACTCGCACTTGACCGGTTTTTTTTTGTAAGTATTTGGTTGGCGGTTCGAGAACAAAAGTAGATAATAGCATTGTATAGATACAATGCTATTGTAAGTATAGGTAAGTGGATGAGCTCTCTTCAAACTGGGTAAGGTAGATGGTAAGTTATAACTAGCGCCCTCTCTGCGACTTTATCCAAGCCAGTAATCAGATATTTTTTGGCTAATGTAACGTTATTATTTTACCAACTACGACATTATCTATAGAATTGTACATATAATGTATAGAAAAATTAAGTGCACGAAACACGTCGTTAAATCCGGAACAAAAACCAATAACAGGAGTGTGTAAACTGGGGCGCAAGTAATTTAAAGAATAAGCTCGCAAAGTATGATAATTAAGTTTTCGGCCATCAATCAACCGCGCCATCTGTCGGCCCGAGGGAACAACCGTATCTATAGGCCGACTTTACCGATACGGAAAGGTACACCAACAACATGAGAAGAGAAAAAGCCATAGTTGGGTCAATTGCAGAAAAAATGTACCTTTTACTTTTTTGTCTGAGATCATGGTGTGTCTTATGCCATTTTACTCAGAATCATGAGCACTTTTCATTTATGAAATAAAAAAAGCTGTCCAAAATGTCCAAAATTTCCGTACAAATCTTGAATCTCAGTTTCGTTACGCCCAAACTAAATATAGGGGAAATAGTAACGAAACTGATAAAAAATTTCGTTACTTATTTTCACCCATATTTATTATACTGTGGCTGGGGCCCCTATAGGCTGGCCGGGCCCCTAGGCCGGGGCCTTGTATGCCTAGACGGAAATCCGGTGCTGATAAACTCTCAAAGTTCATTGCCCGTTTTACAATTGTAAAAGAAAAAACATTGACTATAACTGTAGGTCCGAAGTTAAAGCGGAATTTACGCACTCAAAACAACTTGAGTAAGCAGATGTATTCTAATTGATTATTCGCGGGAAATCAGGTGATTCCCGAAACAACATCCTCGGTAAATATTTTATGCCACACTTGGCCATAAAGTGGCTACGGGTACGGAAAAAGCCGCTTTCTGGTCAATTGTAGACATAAAATGATGTACAGAACACGGGAGGTAATAAAGAAAGCCCTCGATCGCATATTTACGACCCTCGCTTGCAGCTCGGGCCGCAAACATCTGCGATCTCGGCCTTTCTTTGTATTACCACCCTAGTTGTGTAATGTACTATTATGCCACACCTGACCATAAAATGGCTTTTACTGCACGCTACGCGTACGGAAAAAGCGGCTTTCTTGCCAATTGTAGACATAAAATGATGTACACAACACGGGAGGTAATAAAGTTTGTTTTACCACCCTAGTTGTGTAATGTCCTATATCTGCCCTTCCGCTTTGGGTTTATTTTACAAGAGTTCCTTGCTATATTTGAAACTAGTGAGTGCTCGCAACTTCAGTCGTGGGGGTGAAATAAGTTAAATGTCCTTTTTTAGCTTCTGCTTAATCGAGAAAGAGTATCTGTGTTAACCGGGGTCATAATCTACCTGTATACCACAATGACGCTTAATAATTGCTGTTATCAACGGGGTATTTACTATACGTATGTTCCTGCTCCCGCTATTTCGGCACTGTTGCCAAGGTAACACCTCGGGTGTTGCAGATATGCATGGGCGACGATAACTGCTTTCCATCAGGCAGCTCGTCTGCTTGTTTGCCACTTATTTCATTAAAAAAATACGGTTCAAGAAACAGATAGGTACAATAAACGGTCGGATGGAGAGAAAGCTGAGCGTTTAATAGGGACCCGTTGACACTCTAAGTATGACCCAAGAAATGAGGATATACCTACTTTCTTTTCTCGAAATTGCCTCTAAATTATCACTTATAATGTGCTCTTGTCATTTTAATTGTTTATTATCTTCCCCTTTTTTATGTTTAGATATATTTCTCGGTTTAATGCAGATGAATGCCCGAACCCTTGCCTGCTAAGGCAATATTTTTCTGTTACAACATAATGACGTAATTAATTTCACTTATAAGGGGCGGTGAGAAACTTAAAGCATTTTTGCTGTTCCACTTGCTGTGTTTTGAGAACGGGGCACGAATACAGAGATAACGATAGTAATAGCCATGTTCTCAAACATGCAATGAAATATTGACGTTACGTTCCTTATAATAGGCCGCGAAGTACCACGTTACCGGTGCGGCTAGACGTGGAGAGGCCTTTAATTAAATTTCTAGGCCTGCAAGTTTTTTTAGAAGAGTTCCCTCGATTTCTCCAAGATCCTATCATCAGATCCTGATTTGGTTGTGATGACCTCGGAAGTATACACAAAAAAATAATTTCCTAAATCAGATCAGGCGTCTTCGAACAATCGCGTAACAAACATAGACGAATTGAAAACCGTCCTTCTCTTAAAAGTCGGTTAAAATCAAATTTATTAAATAACCGCCAGTTGCCTATTGTATCTACTCTATGCTCATAAACTTGTATTTTTTATTATGTTCCATATTGTCCATCGTAATTTGTAGTAAGGGACAGACAATGTAATCAATGTCCCTTACGCCAATTCAACATTTTCAGATGTGAACGACTGCAGGCTGATGATGATGATGTACACCCATGACAAAGTATAGTTTCAGTAATTTTTCTTCCTACAAAGGTACACCGCGCGCTTATATGTGTGCGCGCCGTCAACGAACGCACTACAAGAAAAGTTTTAAGAATGCGTAAGAATGCTCCAGTACGGATCGCACTGTCTACACCTCGACCTTGAACCTTGACCTCGACGTAGTTTGACTGCTTGTCTGTCTTTCTACTTTGCCCAAGATGACTGCAGAATGACAGCCCCATAACGCAAATCGGAGATGTGGTAGACCTTGTCGGAGATTGCGAGATGATTTGAACTCCTTTCCTAAAGACTAGCCAGATGCAGATAAAGCGGAACGAATGAAAAAAGAACGAAGTGGCCTTTGCTGGGCAGTGGGGCAGGTAAAGAAAATAACAACGGTCTTATAATTATGAAAATCTATGAGAGTCAGGCTACCATAAGTACCATAACAGTCACTGAAAATTAAATCATCTTGTTTTTAGAAATCAGTGAAAGTGTCACAAAAAGTTTGAGACTTGGCTGAAGTCGGCTCCCACCGCCCGTGGCCCTTCCTAATGGACCTAAAAGAGGCCAATAAATTATCATTAAGGGATCGCTCAGGGCAATTGTCTGCAAGGCCTCATTTATCGAACAATAGCCGCTCAACCCCTTGAAAAATCAACTCGGTCATCGGCGGCGAAGGAGAATTTGTCCGGAGATCGTAAACTGTGTCGGTAGCTTACTTTTGGAGATGTTTTTGAGCAACACTTATAACACTCTAGATGTCGCACCGTGACTTCGTCTTCGTCACAATTTTTCGTAAGTAGTAACTTTCATCCGCCATTTCATCCCCTTAGGAGTCCATTTTTTGAAAATTCTTTTTTAGCAGGTACTCCTCTTCGCATTCGAATGAACATGTGTTCCAAATTTCATCCCACTATAGCATGGTTTCTTAATCTTTTTTCGGCCACAGACCACCTACAATAATTCAATAATCTTAAGGACCCTTTACGAATATAATCGGAGAAAAAGAAAGTCGAGCACATACTTGAAAGTTAGTGTCGCATGCGAGCCACGGACCCCTGGCTCTCGTATCGTGGACCCCTAAGGGGTCCTCGGAGCACAGTTTAAGAAACCCTGCACTATAGAGAACGTGTAGGAACTTCAGGTGGCAGCACTAAATCGACAAAAGAGATATAGTCCGTACAAACTTTAAGATCAAATGCTCTCAAACGAACGCATCCAAAAGCTACCTTATAATTAGAGCATAAGGTAGTTTTTGGCTTGCGTTCGTTTGACAGCATTTGGTCTTAAGAGTTTGTACGGACTATACTATGCGGACAGTAAAGGAAACTTATCAGACCTGAAAAAATGTCTTACTGGTTATAAATGTCAAGTGTAGTAGTGGCTAAGCTACCCTAACGTTAATCGTCCTATATCGGCGTTTCATGTTAATGTGGCCCCAGCATGATACAGTACAAGATTCGGATTGGCAGCAACAGTTGGCAGCACCTTCATTGTGCACGGTCCCCATCTAGTTCTAACCTAGTTCTGGTAATATGATCTGTGCATTTTCTATCAAACATTGTGTCAGTAACTACCTAACTGTTTTATACAGGATGAAATTTTTTTCACTGTCAAATTTTGAAAATATAGATTCTTTAGCGAAAAATAGAAAATACGTGGATTTTCAGTCAGTATCTTTCAGTACTAAAATATGTATTGAGAAACAGCAGCTGAAAGATATCCTAAAAAAACATACGCTTGTGGATACCACGGTAGACTGAGCGGGAGACGGCAACGGTCGCCTCCCCGCGACCCCTGCACCGTTCTCGCGTTGAGTCGCCGAGACAATTTACGCGTCGATACGCGTAATCCTTACGTTACTAATTATTTTTTCGGACAGCTAATTTTATGGTGAAAATTTTACCTACATTTTTTTCTTCACTAATGGCAACTTTTATTGATACCTAATGCCTAGGAATAAATTTGGTCGGTCAATAAAATTTCACCCTGTATTGGTTAATGAAGCTGATTATGATTAGGTACAAATATGTGCTATATTGTTTACAGATAAAGATACAGATTCTTTATTGGTAAAAGCGAATGTTTTTAAAAGTCACATTATTACATATCATTCAAATCTCAATTCTCTCAATGCAATGTTTCTCTCAATGTAGCGAAAATAAAACCTTGATCGAATAACCACATTTTTACTTTAAAAAAGAACCGATTGCGGTAAAGAAATAACGCGCAATAAAGTGCATAAATCCACCATTTTGCTTTTTTACCATTTTTTTGTACCCAGTGACTTTCGCGTCGTCAAGACGAATCTAATGATGTAGGTATTATTTTTTAAAATTGGGTGTGTCGTTGAGTAGATACGAGCGGACTTAGGAACGGACATACGTACATACATACAGGTCAAACAAATAAGCCTCCTTGTGGGCTTCGCCGCAGTCGGGTATAAAGGTAGGTGTGCATTATGGGTGCCCTTTATTTGGCATAATTTTATTTGTCCGAATGTATTGTTTAGCCCGAATTTTATTTCGCATAATTTTTCTCTAGCTTTAACGGAAAATATTTTGCAAAATCTTTTACATCAGCCATTTAGAACATATTAGGTTAGGTTAGGTTTCTTTTATAGTTATTCTGAAAAGTCAATATTATCTGTAAAATAACAATTATGCGTAAATAGTATTCGGGCAAATAGAACATTCGGACAAATAAAATTATGCCAAAAATAGGTGACCCGTGCATTATCACTAAGTTCTACTAAACTTTAGGAGTGTTTTTTGAATCGAAAAATAACCCTCCCCCCACTGTGCTATAATGAGTATTTGAGTAATTAAAAGGAAAAATGCAAAAAAACATCACTAAAGCATGTAAACTAATTAGCCCAATACAAAAGCGAAATAAAAAATCGCAAACGATCTTGCCCTATTTACTGCTAACCATCCCGTGTCAAGGGCCAACTTCTTTTATTAAAACAAGGAAATTTTAACAAGAAAATTTGAATAGCCTTACGCCATCTGGCGGGAACTTCACCCCCTGAGGGGTGTCGATTTTTTAGGGATCCTTGGGCACACCAATGCATTCAATAAACTAATTTCGTTTGAAAAAAATCCTGATTGGTGATCCGTTTTACAGCCGCTATTTAGAAAACATGCCGATGATTTTCGATTGAGGCGGTTTTCTTTTAATGAATTACAATTTAAAAGGCCTTCTAATAAAAAAAACCGTACAAGTGCAAGTTAAAATCGCATGTAGAGGGTTTCGTACTTCTTATAGGTTTTCCTGTAATCTATAGGTAAAGAACTACTTTGCTGATCTTTTTTTAATTTTAGGCCTATTTTCTATGGATGGACATAAACATTCTGAAACAAATAAATGAATTTGAATTAGGAGTCATTTTAAAAAAAATTGTACATAGTTAAGGGCCTAATAAAAACAAATTCACGATCGCTTCCTCTGTGTTACGAAAGTTAGGCAACTATATGGGTAGGTAACTTTCGTAACACAAAGGAATAAATTAAGCTTTGTTTTAATTAAATCCCTTCATTGTGTACAATTTTTTTTAAAATGACTAAAAATTTAAAAGGATATATTTCAGACACAACAAGCCTTTTCATTTAATATTTAGTTTGCATTGTGTTTTAGTTTAGTAGTAATTACAAACGAGTGTTTGTTGTAAGCCCGAGGTGAAACCGAGGGCTTTAATAACACGAGTTTGTAATTCCTTTACCGCCCGTGGCACACACAATGTTTTTCATCACACTTGTGAGGAAATCTTAATAATATAACCTTACTTATCTTCCCAGTATGACAAGAAAATATTAAAACAGAAAGTGACATTCATTAGTGACATATGTCCATAGACAATGCGAATGTTAAGTCACGTTCGGAAACCAGAGCGGTAAAGACCTAAAACGGCCATTTTAGTTGATTTTAAATACTGAAATACACTATTTAAACATTTAATTAATGCTACCGAAATAATTGGGTGATAAAGGTTAAAATAGTAAGTTGGCGTTTCCTTTGAACGTGACAAATAAGAGTAAAACAGAACTAGCGTTTCAAATTTAAAAAGAAAACCATTACGCCCTAGGGCGTAATAGGTCATTTACGGCCCGCAGAACCTACGTGTAATGACACCATTTTCGAGCAAGTGTGATGGATTTTTTTTTTATGTATTTTCTAATTTACTCCCCAAAAATGGCCATTTTTTATTCCATTGAGTACCTAGCGTCAGTTACCAATTTTTCGAGTTTATTGATGGTACAAATTTAAGTGTCAATATAACTAAGGATGAAAGTAATATAGGTAAACAACTTAACTAAAGGACGTGTTGCACTTCTAGTGCACGGAATTTACACGGAACTTATGTCCTTTTTCTAAAATGGAACGTCAAACTGTCTATACGGACAGGTGACTACTACAAGCAACAAGTCCTTTAGTTAAGTTTCTTACCTATACCTATCTAGAGTACAATTACAAACACTTAAATTAAAAGGCATAAAATCCGCCATTTTGTTTATTTTTATTTCATACCCAGTGACACTCGCGCCATCAAGACGAATCTAATGATGAATCATTTTTCGAAATCGGTTGTGCCGTTGAGTAGTTACGAGCGGACATAGGAACGGACATACATACATACATATATACATACATATATACATACATACAAACAGGTCAAATACATAACCCTTCGCCATAACTCTTCGCCACAGTCGGGTAATAAACACTAGTAATGTAACGAATATTCGTATTCGCATTTGTATTCGCGAATATTCGCATTCGTATTCGCAAAAATCGATGCGAATATATTGCGAATATTTTTGGTTCATTTGAGATCCTAAAATTCATGGAAAAGAAAAAAATACGGCCAAGTCCGAGTCGGATTTCGAAACTATCAATGAGTAATTAAAAACTGTGTTAGATAAGTACCGAAATAAAATGAAAATAAGATATGTTTAACTTCCACCGGTTCCAATTTTTCTACCACATGCATAATCATTATCTTTAGTGACGAATTATACGACGTAATTGAAAACGAAGTATTGAATTTTCATAGTTATGAATTTTGTTTATTTCTAGTATTATAAAATGTTATAACCAATATTCGTATTCGCATTCGCGAATATCAACGTTCATTATTCGTATTCGCATTCGCGAATGTTCAAAAACCGATATTCGTTACATCCCTAATAAACACGCGATGAAACGGTATTTTCACAGAATTAGCACTTTGATTGCCAGGCTCCCAAGTTTTCATGCAAAATTAACTCATGAATTTTTACAAGTCAAGTCCAGGCCTCAGGGGCTCTTTTATAGGTCTGATGCTATTGGTGCTTCGGAAAATAACCTTCACACGGTCATATATACCTGAAAATGCAGGGTTCTAGATTTAACCAGCACATAATTACAGGAGGTTAAAAATGGCCTGAATGGCTTCGAGAAAGGGATGGTACGGCCGTGCCTTTGTTTTTCAGTGCCAAAAACCCGACTATCGGGTTTATTGACGAAGAAATCTGGTGAATTTCTTCTGGCGTTTCTTATCACTTTCCAACCTCCTGTAATTTTATGCTGGCTAAATCTAGAACACTGAATTTTAGGCATAGATAGGGCATACGTAATATGACTTAGATCTATTCTCAATAACATTCAATTTGAACTTGTAGTTTAAGAATTATTGCACGTCAAAGTTCTTTAGTTTTGGCACTGACTCACTCACTGCTGTTAATTCATAATTCTAAGGTACTTATATCTTTATATGTTATGTTTTTGATGGGATTCTTATTTATTCCCACAGCCTTATCCCTCGACGGAACCCTGCAAACTTACCACCAACGCGCTCTCCCCGTTTTTTCAGAGAAAATTATGAGCACCTTGTAAGGTTGTTAGATATTGTAAGGGACGGCTAATGACAGTTTGAACGAGAGCGAGAGGGAGGCATATTGCACTCGTAACTCGTTCGACGGTCAAGGGGAATAATTTATTAGTTTGGTACCACTGATTTTGCGGGTTTGATTCTCAACTCGTCTCTGTAAGTGCATATTTGTCGCTCGACTGATCAAGAAGCATCGTTACGGAATAAATTCGTGGACATTTCTAAAAATTGTGTTAAGCTGTGTCCTCACTTGTATACTTGTATCATTTCGCCGTATCGTATCTCCGTCGCGTAGCACCGGCGCGTAGAATGATCGGTAGTGTGGACACCAAACGATCGCGATCATGCTACGCGCCGTATCAGATCGCTCGCGATCCGTCTTAATAAGCGTCTCTTAATTAACTCGCACACTCGCGATCACACACGCTTATCAAAATCGGTAAGTGTGGACGCCTTTTGATACAGTATCATGGTTCGCGTCCGTGCTACGTGACGGAGATACGATACGGCAAAATGGTACTAGTGTGGAAAAAGCTTTTTGCGCTGCCTATACGGCGCGATGATACGATACGGTGATACGCTACGGCTAGTGTGGACGCATTTCTTCACGCGACGGTGCTCGTGATACGATTTGCCCAAAATAAGCGTCCATACTTAGGATACACGTGCTTGCTACGCGACGCGACGCGTCGTGATCGGTGAATGATACAAATGTGGAAAAAAGCTTTACTTGCCCTCCGCCAAAAAGAAACAGTGAAATTAAAACGACAACGACATAACACTGTAAGGTGAGCAATGTAGGCTTAAAAACGCTAAAGATTATTATGATTGGTAAATTAGTGCTGGTAAGCGTCATACCTAGAAATAACTGGCCAAGAGCATGTCGGACCATGCTCAGTGTAGGGTTCCATAGCCGTAACTATAAGGTAAAAAATACGATGTAAAAAAAGTACAACAACAAAAGAGCGTATCTTCATAGCAATTACGTCCTTTTGTTGAGAAGCACAGTTTATCGGCAATAACTCAAAAACGGTACATTCGATCTTGTTCAAAATAATTTTCATTGAAAGTATTAATTAAGCGTTACCTTCGTGATTTTTTTCATATTTTTCGGACGCACGGTTTAGAAAATAGAGGGGGGGGGACACAATTTACACAACTTTCGGAGCGATTATTTCCAAATACATTCACTTAATCAAAAACATTACTTAGGAACTTTATAGTGTTTTTTAAAGAGCTGTCGAACTATGTACCGCACGTTGATATTTGCTGAAAAAAATTTTTTTTACTGTCTTTAACATGTATGGAGTGCCCCCCCTAGAAATATTTATTTTAACTATTTATATACCAAACTAAGTAGCGGCTCATAAAAGACACCTATATTCCAAGTTTCTTTAATATCCATCATGTAGTTTTTGAGTAAAATGCCTGTGACATACGGACAGACAGACGGACGGACATGACGAAACTATAAGGGTTCCGTTTTTGCCATTTTGGCTACGGAACCCTAAAAAGAATAGAAGAGTCACTGTTTACGGTCAAAATATCTCCTTATTTTTAATAGGGAATATGCATGATATTTTTTATTTACTTTAATAAAACCTCATTCATTTAAAAAACAGTAGGAAAAAAATATTTTTCGAATAACTATAAAAATAACCAAGATATAACGCAACAAAGATTTATCTCTATCTCTTTCTCGCAAAACATAATATAGTATGGAGATTGTACGGTGGCCGTGTACTATGACGTCATAGTCCATATCGGATCTCTCTCTCTCTAATCGCTGTCTGATTAGTGCTTTAAAATGTTTATATCTTCCGTATTTCTCGGTCGATTTCAATTTTATTATGACTGTATGTCATCTTTTTTACGGTATTTTCAAATTTTTTTTAAGAAATCTGTTAAAAAAAATTCATGTATATTCCCTATTATTGTCATTTTTAAGTCACTGTAAAATGAAAATAATTGTAGCTAGATTTATTTGCGAGCAATGTCGGAAACAGAATTAGATACTTAGCGTTAATAGTATATTACACAACTAGGGTGGTAATACAAAGCTTTCTTTATTACCTCCCGTGTTGTGTACATCATTTTATGTCTACACTTGGCCAGAAAGCGCCTTTTTTTATTTTTGCTACAGGAACTACCCTACTGCCTATCTATACCAAGATTTTTAATCAAATCACGAAGCAATAACTATCCCCGAAGAAGATTACCTATAAGGTGGACAGACCAGGTTAAAGTCGCATTCCATGTTCCCTTGCACGAATGCACCAGAAAAACAGATCTTAGAGAGGAAAGGCGCCGCATCATAAAACGTGCCAACAACACCTGAAATTACGAAGAGAAGAGTGATACATTACACAATATTCTATAATGGAAGAGATCCTTTGCAGGGACAAGTTCGCCTTTGTACATAACCATTGATTTTTGCTATGTTTTTGTATGATTTTATGTACAATAAAGTGTTTACTATTGGTTGTTTATTGCGTACCAAATCAAAAGATCTTGAAAAACTTACCTACCTGATACCGACGGAGAAGAAATTATTATAATTGTTTAAATTAACGAGACGAGAACTTAATTTCTGCTTATTCCCGATGTGACCCAGTACCATGAATGCAGGTACTTTTTGTACAGTTATTAAAATTAATCACTTGGGCATTTTCCTGTATAATTCGAGGAGTTCTTTGGGATACTTTACTCTTTGTACCGTCCGTCCTCACGAATATAATGAGACCCTTTTACAGAATTCTTACGAAAAGTATCTTTCAAATTATAACTAAGTACCAAGTTTATGTAGGTAGCAGTGGTGTGGCGTCCATATAACTTGATTCCCATCGGTTTGCCTAATATTAGACAGTTCAGCACTTAATTCTAGTGTTCTTAAAGAAAATTGAAGCCAAAGCTGTTCCGGCTTGCCCAAGGATTTCTTCAACGCCACGCCACTGTGCACTGGTAGGTAGCTATCAGTGTAGATTTTTGTTTTCTATTTTATCTATGTATAATTATTATCCGACCAAAAACATTCTGTAAAAAACTAGCCAAGTCTCGATGGAGCTGCTTGTTTATCTCTAAAAAGTAATGAAAACTAGACAAAGTCGTGCCAAGTCTAAGGTTCCTAACTGCGATTTCTTTATTATTATACTTAATGTTATGTGACTTGGCCGTTGAACATTCTTTATACGTTAGTGGGTACAAGTCAATTTTGTTTACACGTAATGTTATATCTGTTGTAACCTATGTTTGTTAAGCGAGATAATAGCCCATACTGGTATTGGTAATTGGACGCTAGTGTCTCATTGTAGGCTGTTGTTGATTGTGCCCACTAACGTATAATTTAATTACGTAAACGCAAATTGACTTGTACCCACTAACGTATAAAGAATGTTCAACGGCCAAGTCACACAACATTAACTATAATAATAAAGAAATCGCAGTAAGGAACCTTAGACTTGGCACAACTTTGTCTAGATTTCATTACTTTTTAGAGATAAACAAGCAGCTCCATCGAGACTTTGATAGTTTTTTACAGAATGTTTTTGGTGGGATTTGACTTCTTTTTGTAGAAATGTGGGCATATTGATTTATTTTATTAGATTTTCTTATTTGACAGTTTTTTTTATTTTTATTTTTGGTTGGGCTCTTGTGTTTTCTAATCAAGGTCACCAGGTACTCCAGATCTTCGATTATCCTAGTTTTTATAGTTTTCACTTTATGTGGCCATTAAACCCTAACTCTGTACTGTAGCAAATTTCAGCTCTTTGAGTTTATGGGAAGTACTAGTTCTATTCTGATGATCATGAGTGAGTGTCATAAATGCGAAACTTTGCTTTCGCTTAACTTTGGAACTAAATGACTTACAGACTTGAAATTTTGGATTTTAAGTATGTGATTATAGTTTACTGGATGACGAAAATTTCTGAGTTCTGGTCTTATCCAGAGGTTCTCAAATAGGGGCCTGAAAATGCGGCGAAATGGTTCCAGTAAAGGATGGTACGGCAGTGTTTGCTTCGCGCTCGACTTGGCGGGGGCACTGCCGTGCCCCCAGATAAACTAAAGAACCCGCCCGCTACTTCGTACGCGGAGTCCATAGTCAGGTAAAAAGTAATCCAATGGCACAGAATAAGAATTAGTACAGGTCGATTCACAAGAGCTGGCACGAATGGATTGAACGAAAGTAATGTCACTTGTCATTGTTGAGTGACGTTCTTATACAGTAGGAACCAAATAATTTGTAAACAATATATGTATTTCGATGGTTTGCGACAGGGATAGCTAGACAACGAGGATATGTTTTATCAGACTACGTAAAAGCGAGTATGACTTTTTTACCTTCGTTGACTAAATTGTGGAAATTCCCTAATATTTTAGTAAAGAAAAGCTTTCAAAAATAAATGGGAACTCTGCAACGATCATTCAACCCCAACCAACTCCAGATGAAAACTTGAATATTTCAATTAACTCCTTAACAATAAGAAAAGGCCGACCGGCCAAATTACCTAAATGATAACTACTTACAACCTTACCTAATCACCTGCCCAGCACCTTATATATTAACAGATAAGGCTGATTTTTGAACAAAGAGGTTTCTAGCCAAAGTGGTGCGAGCGCTAATCGTTATATTATTAAGACGGTAGGTGAGCGTGGAACAGATGCTTGAAATAGTCTAATTAAAGATTTTTGGAGATAATTTAATTTGCATTTATAACTTTTGTTGGTTCGGAGTTGGGAGGCGCCTGATTTTGCTCACTAATCTTGTAGATTAGCTTTTGTGACGTGACTTTGTCCGTATTGATTTTCCGAATGAATGAATGAATAAAGTTCATCATCAATAAAGTTTTATACTAGAAGAGAAAAATTGAAAAATTCTATGTCTTGGGCAGGATTCGAACCTGCATCTCCTACGGCTATCCGGGCCAACACAGGCGCGCTACCAACTACGCCACCGAAACGATGCCGGGCATTTCTCCATACATTTAGTATGAAAAAGGGCCAGATGAATGAGGTGACCGCAGACATATTTCTGGAGAAATGCCCTGCACATGTAATCCAATTTTTCAACCAGTTCATTTGACCCAGGATGACGTCACAAATGAGGGCACCTAATGAGTGAGGGAAATGTTTAGAATTCGTTCGCAGTCGTTAATGCTACTATAAAAATCATCAATGAAGATAAAAATTAGAATTTAGTGGAAGATTGCGCCCCTGTTGAGTATTCCTGTTTGCTTTTGTTTAACATTTATGAACTGGTTCGTAGTTATTTTATGTACTTGAGTGATATAATTTTCCTAAAAACTAGCCATATGCTGGGTGTTGCATGTAACAGGAGCAAATAATTAAAACGTAGATTCTACTCGTCAAACAATAAAACTTTCGTTCAAAAACTTTTAAAAATTATGTAATCTTAGATTTTACCTTTTTCATGCAAATTAAATAGTATTTTCAATGTACAAACATCAGTCTAATTGACGTCTCTTGTCACGCTACAAACATAAAAAAAATATCGTAATACATTGCGGTTTCAAATAAACTTTAAAGTGCACTAAAAATTAAAACATAAGTTATTTTTAAATGTGGCTGAACAAATGTTGTTCAGCTTGAGGAGTGCAATCTACGTTTTAATTATTTGCTCCTCGTGCAGGCAACACCTTATATGGCCTTAAAAATATTGTTTATTTATAATATGTCATATAATAGGTAATATCCTTTTTCTGCCCTCCGGCCGGCAAGCGTCACCTTGCCGATTTCAAGATTCCGCTTTCTGGCTCCGTCGAACAGAAAAATAGTATACAAACCTTCTCGGCTTCGCCTCGGCCGACAATTCCATGAGATCTGAGGCATTTCTTACTCTACTGGCCTCGGTATGTAATGTACTATTTTTTAGGGTTCCGTACCAAAATGGTAAAAAAGGAACCCTTATGGTGCGACTCTGTCTGTCTGTCTGTCTGTCTGTCCGTCTGTCACAGCCAGATATCTCAGGAACTACTGCTGCTATGGGTTTGAAATTTGGAATAGTGTTAAAAGTAGCTAACCCAAGCTTATTGGACATAAAAAAAATCTTGTACCTTTTTTACTTTTTTTTTAAAGGGCTCCGTAATGGGATTTTCAAAATTGAAAGTAGGGCTTATATATCGAGTGGGGTATCAAATGAAAGAACTTAATTTGTAAATTAAAATACCATTTTTATTTTTTTTCTTAAATAAATAGTTTTTGATTTATGGCGAAAAAAGTTTAAGAAAATACCATTCCCCCCTATTATCTCCGAAGTTACTGATCAGAAAAATGTGTCATAATTACCAATTATTAATGTCGTCCTAAATATTACAGGAAAAATATAACGGTTTTCCTCACTTGCACCGTTTTTGAGAAATTTGCAAAAATCATAACACATACTTATTTGCTCCTACTAAACTAATCGCCATACAGTTTTTCTTGAACTATTCATGTATCTACTTATTAGGATTATTATTATTATTAGGAAGACCGTTATATTTTCTCTTCCTAACTTGAATACTTTTTAAAAATTTACAAAAATCTTAACATATTAGTTCTACCCTCCCTACGAGAGCCATCTAGCGGAGAGTAGCAAAACTAAGCGATGATTTATTTCAGATTATATAAAAAATGTCTATTAAATACAATGATCACTCATCAGGCATCGGGAAAAAAACATAAAGTAACAATAATTATTAAAAACTATAATAGGAGTATGTTAGGAAATTTGACACTAGTAAATACCATAAAAATGAAATACCACTAGCGCCATCTAGGGACACAAATCTAAAATAAGGTAGCTTGTGGCTAAAAATGATACATGAGAACTAACTTAGTTGACAAACAATTATTTCAATCAGCCAATAACAAAAAGTAACGTTTAAATTTAAATTACAAGTAAAATTTACGCGCTATTTAGTATCAATAGATGTCGCTGTAGCATACGCTGCATCGCGCTGTTAAGATTTTTCCTGGTTGAATAGAGCTAAAGCGGGTTTAAGGCAGGGTTGCTGTTAGTCGTAAGGTTGGTCTACTTATTAGTTTATACGGAACCCTCGGTGCGCGAGTCCGACTCGCACTTGACCGGTTTTTATTTTTTATTTATAGACGAGACTGTAGAATAACAGAACTTATTTTGGTACATTCAGCTTTTTAGAGACTCGAAAGTGGCCACATCCGGAGATAGCAATCCACGAGAAAATAAAGAACCATTTTTTTTTCTTGCATTGGACTGATTGGACAAGGTGTTACACCACCTATTGAAAACCTCAGACACCCCAACTGATTTATATTATTATGAATTAGACTACAGTATTTGTTTTTAAATCCGTGTATTATTGCCAAAGATATAGTGTGTTGCACTCGCAATTTTTGGTAGTGGTCGTAGACTGGGCAAATAAAAACTCTCATATATACCTACCCACTAGTGATCGCCCCCAGCATTGTTGTTAAGTGTGTATTTTTTGTATGTACAGTAAGGGAAAGAGGTTCACGTACCACCGTAGAACCCTGTCGCAGTACCGTCACATATCACCCGAGCTTGAGTGACGTGAAGTTTCAAAAACCCTTTTTAAATCAAGAAAAAACAGAATTGTGTTGATATTTTATTTCATTTTTTTTTTGTTTCATTCGTATACTTTTAATAAGATATTAGTTTTATAAACAAAACTAATGATCACTAGTATATGGAAAAGAATATATCGCTAGCTGTCAGTTCATTTTGCTCCCTAGATTCCGAGGTCTGGTGACAACTATTTATATTTATTATAATTATCGTGGCAGCCGCCGTAAAACTGTTAGTCAAGAGCAGTCAGAACTCGGACGGCGGGATCATCGTATCAGACAGACGGACGGGCTAAACCCCGCGGAGTCTAGTTGTTCGGAAACTTACATAACTGTTTGAACAACTAGGCCAAACCGACTGCCCCTTTTTAACCTACTTAAAATAACCAGCCAAGTGCGAGTTGGATTCGCACACGAAGAGTTCCGTACCACAAGAAAAAGAAGCCAAAAAACACATTTCGACGGTCCCTACGTATAAAGCCTTATGTTGAAATACATGGTTTTCAGGGGAGCTAAATGAAGGTTCACATTGGTCTAAAAGTTAATCTATGTGACAAAGTACGACCGGTTTAGCCTAGTGGTTAGTGAGTTTGCCTACGAAGTTGACGGTCCTGGGACTCTGAACCATTCTACTACTATAGCTTTGACCCTATTTATTTTTGTTGAATTGACCGGAATGGTAGCGCAAAAGCATGTCACATCCATTCGCCTCATATTCAGACCGCTTCAGTTTGACACAAACTGTAGCATTTATAATATTTACCTTCCTTTTGTACGCCGTATTGACCGAAATATTCCGGATATTGCCTCAAAACCCAGCTTTACTGGATAAAGGCCCTAATCTTAGCCAATGACCTCTCAAATAATTGACGAGTTTTGACTTCAAACGCGGCAGCGGACAAGGCTGTATCGGAAATTGCCGTCGGCTTCCGCCGGAAGTGGACACAGCGCCAGCGCCGCTAACCGCGATGATTAAATGACAATATGTCGCTACCTATACAATGGTTTTGTGCAAGAAAATTAGAAGACGAATTGAGGGTGATTCTTGAAGGAAACTCTGGCCACAAACATTCAGAAGATTCCGTCTCATTAGTATGGCATTTTTGGTTAACACGTTCACAGTCCCGATTTAAATTGTAAACCTTACGGCTTTGTAATAAGGCTTGCCGTGACCTATATGTGGGGTCACGGGACAGAGAACGTGTTAATTTGTACCTAGAGCCAGGGACGTAGCGTGGTGCAGGCAGGGCACGTGCCCTGGGCAACAACAAGGAGGGGAGCCGCAAAAACGAAATTTACTAACTACCTATACAAAATAAAATACCATTAATCCAAATTCGCAAACATGGCGAAATAAAAAAATAAAGGTCTTGATTGCAAACTCCAATTTCAGATTACACTCTGTTTTGACGGTAGTGTCATCGTTGTTGTACCCACCACCCGCATGCCAGTAAAAATTTGCTCCGTAATAATGGTATGGGTTTTTCTCGGCAAGCACCGTACTATAGGTAATTTCACGAAAGTTGAGGCCACGCACACAACAACACTGTCATATAATGACAGCGGGATTTTGAAATTACTGTTCTTTTTTCGTACCGATAGCAGGTTCAACAGTGAATTGCAAGATAGACCAAAAAGTTCGTTTAAACTATAGCCTTGTGTTTATTTACTCACTCATTCATTTCATTCATTCACTTTTTTTGCAATGAGGACTTCATATAGCTGTGTGTGTAATCATTCACCTCAACTCAGGTGAAATTACCTATACAATCGCGAATAAGAGTTTACCGCGTTAGCCGTACCGTCATATTACATATAGCATGGTTTACATTTTACAGTGATACCCGTTACCGCCGACGAACGCGTTAACCAATTCCCATTTCATGTCGGTTCAGAATCATGAATGCGAACGAAAACCAGTAATAAGAAAAAGAAAGTTACTGTTAACGAAATAAAATTAATTGTAAAATTATGTAAATCAGAATTCCCAGCATTACGAGTGTTACAAGATGTCTCGGGTCGTTCCAGTAATTTACATTAACTGAGCCTAAACGCCTGAATTACTTGCAAATTAAAACAAAATTTTAATCAACAGGGTCTGCATCCAGAATTTAGCGTCTGTGTACACTGCCGGCATTTTGCCATTCAGCCAGTGAATTACTGTAAATTACATGACAGACAACTTGCTTTAGGTTTTTAAAAAATTAGGATTTTCTATTAAACCATGCAAGATTTTTAAGATGTGAAATGAGTCGAAGCACCATTGGTGTGTCAAGTGCAGTGATAGCATGTTATAGTAAATATCTGTTGCGACGTACGAGACTTGGTACGAGAAATTATTAAATTTCGGAATTACCCCATATTCGAATTTACATCACCAATGCACCTTATATTTTATTTAGAACTAACATTTACCCACGGCTTCGTTTGCGTTATTCCTTTATTATTCCAAAGGAACTTTCCCTGGGATATAAAGTATCCTATATTTCAATCCAGGACTCAGTCTATTCGTATGTCAAATTGCATCACAATCCATTCAATGCTACCGCATTATTGCGTAACAAACATTCAAACCTCCAAATATTTCCACAAACTTTCACATTTGTATATTAATAGGATAGGAAGGATTGGAGAAATATAAACATACGCGGTGTTAGTGACTTGAAAAAAAAACATCCTTCTTTCATGTCCTTACTCTCAGTTGTTACGTCTACACTTGGACAGAAAGCGGCTTTTTGTTTTAGGAATAGGAAAGCAATGTGACCTCTACCTCACCTGCCCTACAATTCTGTCTTGTTTCTTGCATACACATTAAAGTTTTGCATTGTATAGTTCAAACTAATGTCCTGAATTTCTTAATTTAAGAGGGTATAGCAGTTTTTGGCAAAAAAGTTGCATTTTGAGGACACATTTACTACGGATCGGATGTACGGATAGTACAATATGTAAGACTCTTAAGCCTCACCTACAAAGTCCTACATACTAAGACACTGGGTAGCTTGCACTCCGTCGGTGCGCACCACGCCTTACTCTCATCGTTAAGTAATCTGTTGCCTTTTGACAGGCCTCTTAAAATTCCCGCCTAAATAGACATAATGGCGGACATAACCTCGTTACGATAGAAGCTCGGAGTCGAGATTAAAAGCTGTAAAGTGCTCAACGCGTAGATAATTGGTGAAAATGACGAAAACATCTCGGCCCAGAGCTACATTATCAGATTTGTCGGCTTTCGTGGGATTGTGCTGGATTTGTGTCGCTGGGAACTAATTGACGAGTTTCTGTGACGCTGGGAGTAGAATATCTGAGGGGCGAGTTATTTTTACTCATTGCGAGTAGGATAAATACATAAATATTAGGGGACAATCTTACACAAATCGAACTAGCCCCATAGTAAGCTCAATAAGGCTTGTGTTATGGATATTAGACGACGATATATTTAATAGATACAAATACTTAAATACATAGAAAACATCCATGACTCAGGAACAAATAACTTCATTTTGAATGGGTAATTGTTCTAACTTCATTATTTAACGAAGTAGGTATTACAATTCAAATACTACGGAAATAATAAACAGAAAATAATTATATTATTTAATTTCCGCACCTTTGAACCAAACCATTGTAAGTATGTATCGTAAAAAAATAGAACTTACAGTATTATGCTCCTCAGATACGGATTTTAGAAGAAGAAAGGGAGAAAATCCCACTTTCTGGCCAGAGGAAGGCGGAAAAATTGTGTACACACCATGGGCAGTAACGGTAACAAAGAAAACCTTATCGTCATTCCTTATTTTACCGCCCTGCGTGCGCACTATATTATTACACCCCGACGTTACAATATCAGCATATTTCGTTGCCGCGAGTGATTTAAGCGATTTAGTCCGTTTTTTTTTTATGCCACTCTTGGCCATATAGTGACTTTTTCCGCACGCTGCGCGTACGGAAAAATCCGCTTTCTGGCCAGGTGTAGACATAAAATGATGTACACAACACGGGAGGTAATAAAGAAATCCCTCGATCGCATATTTACGTCCCTCGCTTGCAGCTCGGGCCGCAAACATCTGCGATCTCGGCCTTTCTTTGTATTACCACCCTAGTTGTGTAATGTACTATTATTACTGTGATATACAGTCAGCGTAAAATAGTCTGTAGCATCCAACGCCATAGGTACCTATATATCGTCACAAATCTTTACGCCTGATAATAAAGACGTGTTGCGTTTAGTGTCCGACCGAAACTAGTTTTGGCGGCCGAAATCGAAACTGAACCTGAAATTCGGCTTTGATCTCAGTTTCAGCCGAAACCAAAACTTCCATATAATATAAGGTCATGGTGTCGCGTGAGAAAAAAAATGCCAATTAGTCAGTTAGTTTTAATTTTTAAATAACATATTAATCATTTAGTCTCTGATATTTGAAGTAATCATTAATATACCATATTATAACTTCTTATTTCAAATAAATTATCAGTGCTTTCTGAAATAAAGACTGTCCGATCACAGCGCGAAACCTCTCAAATTCAGTTTCGTTTCGGCCGAATGGCCAAAACCGAAACCCGATTTTTAGCCGAAACTCGGCCGAAACCGAAAGTTCGGTCGGACTTTAGATCCTAGAGACTACCTAGTCCGACCCTATCGAGGTGGACCGGAACAAGGCGACCTGGTTCTACCCCAGGCGCCTCCGGCACCCACCCAGTCCGATTCACTCGGGGTGCGCCCACTAGGTTCGCAAGTTCGTCAGGCTTCAAAAAAAAAGAATAAAACCTACAGACTATTAGATGCTGACTGTAAATGTGTACACCTTACACAAAGAATTTGGTAGAGTGGGGTTAGAATGTGCATTCGTTCGTTTGGTCTAAACCCACCTTAAGTAGACAATAACGGTAAAAATAGGTAATAACGGTCAATATGTAACTTGTGGCGTCCGGAATAAATAGTGAACGCTCAATGCTGGTTTCCTTGTGTCCCGGTCCTGTACCTCTAACCATCGAAATATGCATAATGTATGGAACGATAACGCCGACGCAAATATGATAAAATACGACAGCAAAAATTACGTTGAAATTTATAACGCCCACTTTTTAAAATCAATACGTCTTATGTATCAGTGGGGATGATAACCCACTTAATGACTATGTTTGGGCCTAAAGTGATTTATGACAAATACGTGCTAAAAAGAAGTGACGGCGACCTACTTTGCACGTCGTCAACTTGAGTTACCGTCAATATTATTATCAGATTTGAAAATTAAATAATTCATTGTTCAAATACCACCAAATGAAATAGAAAATTTATATTTGCCATGACTATAGGCCTGTTAGGTATTTAAATAAAGGTAAACAAAAAAACCACGTGACGTTCAGCCAGTAGTATTGCGCCACAGATACAAAACGTTACTTTGATTGGCTGAACGAGCCGAGTCACGTGGTTTTTTTGTTTACCTTTATTTAAATACCTAACAGGAGGCCAAGCAAAAAACGGTACATGCTTGTTTCCCATACAAATCGACGAACTATTGCCTCCTGTCTCAATATATTTCTGTGATTGGGCTCAATTGAAGTGGATTTTTACCCGACTGCGGCGAAGCCCAAAGGAGGGTTATGTGTTTGACCTGTATGTATGTATGTCCGTTCCTGTGTCCGCTCGTAACTACTCAGCGGCACATCCGATTTTGATAAATGATACATCATTAGATTCGTCTTGATGGTGCGAGTGTCACTGGATATGAAGTTCGTTAAAATAAACAAAATGGCGGATTTTATGCAGTTTCAAAGTGCACCGCGGTCGGGTTTTTTTTAGTAAAAATGTGGTTATTAACTTTTATTATATAATCATTAGTTGTAGACTGTGTCGCGTCTACCCTGGCTATTCCATCTGTGTCATTGAAGTTAATTGACTTAAGGATGAAAGGTCGGGAGTAGAAAGTAAGATAGTGGCTCGAGCCCTTTGACGCTGTCACGACCGAGAAGCGGACCCAATAATTACCGTCTAATATTTAATATTACCCTTCCATTCCACTGGAAATAGCCAAAGACAAGTCTAACGTCAGATCACTGTCTTGCTCGTTTCTCAAGGTTAATGGAATTTGCCAAAGATATACTGCGATATTTGAAGTAAGGTATTGCTTTTATTTATACCTTTGAGCAATGCGGTTGACTGGCCCAGGATGCCTTGAAGCATTATTAGGCTATTTGATTTAATAAGAATTAGAAAGAAAGAAAGGAAGAAGAAAGAAAATACATTTATTAATGACAGCAAAATGTTACAAAAAATAGAAAAAATAAACAAGAAAACACAAAAAAATAAATAAAAATCTCGCAAATTCATTAACTCTAACCAGCAAATTTCGCTTCCAAAACAGCCCGGATAAAATCATTCTAACTTATTTTCGTGCCATCAACGATTTTACAATGACGAAAACTAAAAATAAGGCACCATGTTGAGCATGACGTCTCAAGATAGTATTTCATACTAAACTGCATACTTTCGGAGCGTTTTGACTCTTCATAAAAAGAATTAATATTATAAACAATCAAAACTTGACATACGGTGCACTAAGGTGGACGGTTGGTGCACTACGTATAATATCGAGGTAGAACGAAAAAATGTATGTACCTCGCGAGTTGCGTGCTAAAAAGAAGTGACGGTGACCTACTTTGGGTTATTCTTCAGAAATATGTCTGTGGTCACCTTATTCTCTGGCCCTTTTTCATACTAAATGTATGGAGACAGAGGAATAAGTCGCAGACATATTTCTGAATAATAACCCCTTTGCACGCCGTCATTATTATATTAAATTATCCAATAGGCTCGAGTTAGCGATTTTTAACACTATTCCAAATATCAAGTCGATAGCATCAGTAGATCCTGAGATATCGTGCTGTGAAAGACGGACAGACAGACAGACAGAGTCGCATTATAAGGGTTCCTTTTTTACCATTTTGGTACGGAACCCTAATTACTGCTATTATATTGTGTCACTTGTCGAGTCAGTATCAAATAGTCTGTAATGCCTATCACAGAATAAGTAATAGTACTACGGACAGAAGTCTCTCTCTCTGATCAAAGTGTCGTTCGGGTCGAACCACCGAACGGAACCGACGGTCTCTCTCTAGAGTCTGTGCGGAAAGGATTTAGATTGGGGGGCGCTGTAATGCTTTTCTACCATATGTGCCGTATTTTCTGTTCTGTGGCCATACTGGTTAGGTAAGTTCCGTTTTTCGCCACGCCTATTCTCTTTCCCCACAGACTCTATCGCATAACGCGTGCTACGTATGCTTTTTCTGGTCACTGGCTAAGGCCCCGTCGCAGGAGCCTCAAGGCCGCACGGCGAACTCGCGGAGTGATCCACCTGGCTGTCAATTAATTTTACACCTATAAACCAGGGCTCGTAACCGGTATTTTGCAAAAACCCCGAAATAGCCCAATATTTTGAATTATTTTACAAATGCTTTTTATGTAGAGCAATAATTTATTTAAGTCATGCTTTCGTATTATAAATTGTCCGGTTAAAGAATGAAATAATAAACCAAGGAACGAAAAGGACGGAAAGAATACCGGTATTTTTGTATGCAGCAAATACCGGTTTCCGAGCACTGCTATGAGCACCTATCATTTCTCACTATAAATACAGGGTGATTAGTGAGACGAGAGCAGGATCAACCCTACGAATACAGTAAATTATAAGATTCTGTTTCGGACCAGTAAATACCTATTAGTTGAATTAGCGTTAATTATTTTTAGTTTTGAAAATATGTTTTTTACGACATTCATGGTCACTCTACTATTAGAATACCTCAGTCAAGTACCGATACCCTTCGCTTTAGCTTTAAATGTTGGTTAACGTCGACCATGCCGAAAACTGAAAGTACAAAGTACTGTCATAACAGCTAAATAATTAGCAGTTATTTTTTAATAAAAGCTCATATATAAAATGGTTTCAGATAGCAATTCTTTTAATGCGTGTAGAAATGTGGGTCACAGAGAACAAACAGTGTCAAGGCAAGCTTTATGCTTTGTTGTCGCAAAGCTGGCTGGATGCAGCTGCAACGCACGGAGGAAATAATACACAATACACTGCCATTTAAAAATGCTGGGCATGCAGCAAAATATTCCAGGTTTTTTATATATTAATGGCACACAGACGGATCCAAAATGGACTCCGGTACGGGAGCAGGCATTTATGCAATAGACTACAATATCAGTATTAAGATGGGAGGTTATGCTACTGTCTTCCAAGCGGAGACATATGCCATAATCGCCTGTGCCCAAGAGAATATAGATAGGCATACCAAGGGGAAAAACATTTATATACTCAGTGACAGTCAAGCGGCACTTAAAGCGCTTACGGCGCTAGACCCTAGACTTTTATATAATGGCGTCCAAGCCCTGAATAAACTTGGAAGGCATAACAAGGTGAAACTAACGTGGATCCCAGGGCACGAATGCTTCATCGGCAACGAAAAAGCTAATGTGCTAGCCGGAAAGGGCTCGGAGGGTACACTCATTGGGCCGGAACCATGTGTGGGTCTGTGAGAGCACAGGGGACCATAACAACAGCCATCAAGGACCCCGACAAGCATCAACACCAACTTCATTTCAACTTCAACTGCATTCCAAGCTGTTTATGGAAAGAGTTAACACACGCTGAACCAACAAACTAAGAAATTACAGCAGAAGACAGCTCAGAACCATAACGGGGGTGTTTACAGGTCACTTCGGGGTCAAAGGACTCCTGACCAAGCTGGGACTATCAAACAATGCTTGATAGGTATTTAAAAAATAAGACTGGACTGATTATAATGGCCGAGAGAAAATGACCGAGCAATGGCGGTATATCCATACTCCTGAATGGGAAACTGTTCAGATGAGGCATAGTAGGTGGCCTAGGGGATTAAATACCCCCTAAAAAACCCTGCGATGTAGAAGAAAACGGGGCCCCACTTCATACTACTTCGCTCCAAGAAAATCACCATGCAAAAAAGTCCAATCAATGAGCCAGTTCGATGCAATCCGGGCCCGACCCGGCGTCATGGGATCCCCAGGTCCTATGATGCAAAATATATTACTGAGGGAGAAGAAAAGAAGAAAGAAGAAACGAAAATAGAAAGACTAAAGTTAATAAGGAAGAATAAACAATGCTGTTTAAAAATCGCAACGTGGAATGTCCGAAGCTTAATAAAACCAGGTAAAATTGAAAACACTGTACAAGAAATGAAAAGATTAAAGATTGACATAATGGGCCTAAGCGAAGTACGATGGAAAGACAATGGAAAGTGTGAAGTTGAAGACATGATATTTTACTACTCGGGAAAACCTTCAACAGAAGAACACCATTATCATGGAGTGGGCATAATGCTCAAGAAAAACCTAAATAAGTATGTCAGCAACTTTGCACCGATATCTGAGCGTTGTTTATTGTTGCAACTCAGTGGCCAACCGTTTGACATAAACATCCTCCAAATTTATGCACCAACAGCAGAAAGAGTAGAAAAAGACCCCGTTGTATTGGAAGATTTCTATAAGGAAATTGACATGGTATTGAACTCTCTTAAATCGCAGCAAGTAACACTGATACTTGGTGACCTCAATGCAAAGATCGGCAAGGGATCCGTAGATAAATATGTAGGAAATCATGAACTAGGTGAAAGAAACGATTGTGGTGACCGACTGCTGCAGTTCTGCATAGAAAAAGATTTAGTAATCACAAATACTTGGTTTGACCATCCACCAAGACGGTTATACACTTGGACTTCGCCTAAACATACTCCAGAAAATATAATACGCAATCAGATTGACTACATATTAATACCCAATAGATTCAAAAATGCTATTGTTAATGTTAAAACGTACCCCGGTGCGGATATTGGCTCTGACCATAACCCAGTTGTAGCAAAAATAAATTTGAAATTAAAGATATGTAAGAATAGTAACCCACAACATAGAAAAGTTGCAATAAATAAATTAAAAAATAAGGAAATAAAAACTAAAACAGAAGCGTCATTGAACAACGAAATACGAAAACAATTCAACGGAATAGACCTAGATGCTAGTAATGTCATGAACAAAGAAGTTTGGGAAATAATCAAAAACAGTACTGTACAAATTGGAAAAGAAGTACTGGGTTACTGGGAAAAACAAACCGAAAAACCTTGGATAACCAACGAAATTCTAACTAAAATGGAGAACAGAAGAAAATACAAAGATTCAAATGAAGTAAAATACAAAAATCTGGATAATGAAATTAGAACCAATATTCGTATCGAGAGGGATAAATGGCTGGAATCAAAATGTGCCGAAATAGAGGAATTAGATCACAAACATGACAGTTTTAATTTACACAAGAAGGTTAAAGAATTCACTCACACGGAAAGGAAACATACTAAAGCAAAATTGTTTAACAGTAACAACGAGTTGCTCCTAGAAGTTGATCAACAGAAGGATGAATGGGAACATTATATAACTAAACTGTTTGAAGATAATAGACAAGACTTTCCTCCGCCTGATAGTAGCGATACTCAAGCTCCGCCAATTATTCGTAGTGAGGTGAGAAAAGCCATATACAACATGAAATCCGGAAAAGCTGTCGGCCCTGATAATGTCCACGTAGAAATAATTAAACTAATTGATGACTTTGGTATAGATATATTGGTTAAATTATTTAACAAAATTTATGATTCAGGAGAATTACCAGACGATTGGCTAAAGTCGTCCTTCTTACCTATCCCTAAAAAACTAAATGCTAAAACATGCAATGAATACCGCCTTATAAGTTTAATGAGTCATGTTCTTAAAATATTTCTCAAAGTTCTACATAATAGAATCTATAGCAAAATTGATTATAACATTAATGAGACCCAATTTGGATTCAGAAACGGACTTGGAACCAGGGAAGCCCTGACAGCAGTGCAGGTGTTAGTTCAAAACTGTTTGGAGCATCAAATGGACGTATACTTATGCTTTATCGACTTCGAAAAAGCATTTGATAATGTCAACCATCAACAATTAATAGACTTAGTTTGTTCTACAAACTGATATCGATAGCAAGGACACTAGAATTATCAAAAATCTCTACTGGAACCAGACAGCACATATTAAAATCGAGCAAACTTCTACAAAAGACCTGGAAATACGCAAAGGAGTACGTCAAGGCTGTATTCTATCTCCGAGCTTATTCAATCTCTACTCTGAACGTATATTCATGGAAGCACTGGGCGACGTTGAGATGGGCATAAAATGTAATGGCAAATTCATTAACAATATAAGATACGCAGATGATACAGTTCTAATAGCCAACAACATAGAAGAATTACAACAGCTATTAGATCTACTGAACAATAAAGTAAAACGTTATAATCTGAAAATGAATATTAGTAAAACCAAACTAATGGTGGTGAGTAAATCACAAATTTTAACAAACAGTCTCACAATTGATGGCAAACAAATAGAAAGAGTAACGAAATATAGATATCTGGGCTGCTGGTTGGGTGAAAATTGGAACCCGGAACAAGAAATTAGAGTAAGAATAGAAATTGCCCGTTGTGCATTCATGAAAATGAAAAGTTTATATACCAACAAAGACATTAGTCTAAAATTGAGATGGAGACTTGTTAAATGCTACGTTTTATCCATACTTTTCTACGGCGCAGAAACATGGACGCTAAACAAAGCTATGGAAGATAAAATAGAAGCGTTTGAAATGTGGCTATACAGACGTATGTTGAAAATATCATGGACTGCTAGGATCACAAATGCAGAAGTGTTAACTAGAATGAATAAGAAAAGGGAAGTATTAGCTACTGTAAAGAAACGTAAAATTGCATATTTTGGACATCTACATAGACACGAGAAATACAACATACTCAAACTTATAATAGAAGGGAAAATAGAAGGGAAACGGGGAAGGGGAAGAAGGAGGATGAACTGGCTCGATAATATCAAAAAATGGACTGACATCAAGAACGCAGCCACACTCGCAAGATTGGCCAAGAACAGAGAGGACTTTGCAAAGGTGGTCGCCGACACCCGTTAGGGTATGGCAGAGGAAGAAGAAGAAGATTATAATGGACATTTTTTTCTCTTCCCACGACAACATGAACATGACCTTACATGAAAGTTTCGGTTTTGGCCGAAACTGAGATCAAAACCGAAATTCGGTTTCGGTTTCGGTTTCGGCCGTCAAAACCAGTTTCGGTCGGACACTAGATTGGAGGCTTTGAATAAAAGAGTAAACTTCATGCCCTAAGCGGACTTAATGCCCTAAGGCAGGGTTTCCCAAACTGTGCGTCGCGACGCCCTAGGGAGTCGCGACACTGTCCCAGGGGCGTCGCGACACGGGAGTTTCAAGTCGCCGTAAGTTAAACCTATAACGACCCGCACGTGTCTTAGTTTACAAGGGCGTCGCAAAAAGTTTACAACCTGCCAAAGGAGTCGAAGTGTAAATAAGTTTGGGAACCCCTGCCCTAAGGCATTCTCTACCAGTCAACATTTTTTTTGTTTTTGTCAATGATTATACCTGTAAAAACATCCACTCAAAGAGATTTGAGCCACAAAAACATCACAAGGTTTCTCTTTAAGGAAAGTCCCGTTTACGTTGCCATGGTAACTCCTAGCAAAACAAACGCGCAACGACTTAACATTGTTTAATGTTAACAGTGCCTTATTTATTTAACATTAACCGTTATATCTGCTTAATTAACCATGAGCAAGGCTAAGACTGGAGCTTTGTGGGAGGACAAAGAAGTATTATTCGATTTACCGTTCGCGTAAGTTTGTGTCGTTATAATCTTTGTGGTGGAATTATCTTGCTTTCAGTCCGTTTCAGTCGGAGGTATTTTTTATGAATTTCGATGACCGCGATATACTGGTTTCTATACACGATGGGAAACTTGTAACCCGACAAAATTTAAACACGTACTCCTGATGTCATTACAAGTAAAAAGATTTATATCAACATAGGTCAAAATCTGTTATTTTATATCACTAGTTTTTGGAACAAAATATATTAGTAAACCCAGCCCTCCTTGTAAACAAGTAAGGACTTACTGTAGGAAAAAATATCAAAAAGGAAAAAAAAAGTTAAAATGGCTTTCCATTTTAACTTTTTGGCCTCGTATTTCCTTACCGTCAAGACCTTACCGAAAGGTTAATTGCTGTTAAGCTAGCGGAATAAAAAATGTAAGTAGTAAAAGTATCTTAGTCACATTTATTAGGGCTTGTTACACAATTGGGAGTTTTCATGATGAATATCTTGGAAAGTAAGCGTTTTTAACTATACATCATATAACTTTTTTACTCCCAACAGTCGTTAGTTCTATAGTTAAAGTTTGCCGGGTTAATCATTCCCACCGAGTATATTTCTATGAAATATCTGACGTAGCTATCGACCTCTGCATAGAAATACATAGATAGCACTAGTGTGGTAACAACATTGTCTGCAAAGACAAGAAGAAAACCGTAGAAGAAGCAAATTTACCGACATTGCGCGAAGAATGAGGGCCACCGTTTTTGTGCTCACCAGTTGGCGCCACTGTCGAGTAGGGTCCTGAACTATAGCTGTAAGTTTGTTTTTATTGGAGTGAAAACAAAGTATACATTTCAATCTTATTTAATGCTTTAAAACCGTACCATAAAAATATTGAGCATGCCGCAGTATTGCGTATAGGTCGGAAAAAAAGGACATAGTTTCCGAAAGATGAAACTGTCTCAAACCACTGGCATTCGTTGACCCGTAACTCTTATTGTCACATGAATCTATTGCTATATACTAATACAGATAAAATCACTCATTCCTAATAATGCACTATTAAGACATAATAACCCACCAAATTATAGACCAATACATAACGCCAGGAGGGACGCTTCTTCTATAACAGGGGTCGGAGTTACCAGCTCACAGTAGTCACAGTAGCTTGCTTATTGTTACTTAAATATTGTTTCAAACACAATATTTCGTGACTATTTAGTTTAAAAAAACTCGTTTATGATACTGTCTGCAGGTAAAAACGAAGTTACTGTATATGAAGTTTGTATGTAACTTTGACGTTTTTCTCTACGACGTTTTTACCCGACTGCGGCGAAGCCCAAAGGAGGGTAATGTGTTTGACCTGTATGTATGTATGTCCGTTCCTGTGTCCGCTCGTAACTACTCAACGGCACAACCGATTTTGATAAATGATACATCATTGGATTCGTCTTGATGGCGCGAGTGTCACTGGGTATGAAGTTCGTTAAAATAAACAAAATGGCGGATTTTATGCACTTTTAAAGTGCACCGCGGTCGGGTTTTTTTTAGTAAAAATATTTAGTTATTAGATACAAGTTTTTTTCAAAGTAGTGACGATTTTAAAGTACAGTTAATAGTATATTCTGTTCCTGTGTTCTATGTGTGGGTGGATTTTCGCCATACAAATTTGTATGCCATACATTTAGCTTGGCATACAATTGTCGCGAACGAAAATCCACCCGTGTTTCGTTGATACCGCGTTATTGTTCTGTTTTCACACAATATCCCTGTGATTGCCGATTTCAGCTATCTAAAACTGCGCCCGGGCGAGAAGATCTTTGACAGGATCGAACCTGTTGAAGACACGAAGGGCAACACGGGCAGCAAGGGCCGCATGGTCGTCACCAACCTGCGCATCATCTGGCACTCCACGTCCTCACCTAGGATCAATCTTTGTAAGTACGTGGAAACAGCCCGCACAAGCACAGAATAAATAATACTACGTATAGAAGTCTCTCTCTCTAACAAAACTGTCGGATCCAACCACCGGACAAAACGCACCGGATCCTAACCGGTCGGATCCGGCGAATCCAGTGGCTTCTTTTGTACCACAGAAAAAATAGCCTGTTATGAATCTTCTGGAATCGACTGCCATATCGAGACTGCTCTTGTCAGTTCTGGTGAGCTGGAGCTTGCGTCGCATCATTGCAGAGACGCACTTGCCTGTGCATGAAACTCACATCGAACTTTTTACCTTAACTGATAAAAAAACTACTAGACCGCAAATAAAATTCTACAGCGTAAATTAAAATTTTGATTGTGCATGTGTATTGTATTAATTTTAAATTCTATTTAATTTCAATTCTAATTATATTTTGCTAAATGTTTGACTTAATTTCTTTCAATGTAATTTAGTTTATGCCACACCTTGCCGCTTTCTGGCCAAGTGTAGATATAAAATGATATACACAACACGGGAGGTAATAAATACTGTCCTCGATCGCATATTTACACCCTCGCTTGCAGCTCGGGCCGCAAACTATTGCGATCTCGGCCTTTCTTTGTATTACCACCCTAGTTGTGTAATGTAGGTACTATAATAATTTTAAATTTTGCTTCGTTTGTAATTCCTATTATAACCCTGATTTTATTGTAATTCCTTAGTTTGTGTTAAAGTCTATTGGCATGTGACTACTCTGATTGCCTTTCGTCGTATGATGTGAATGTCATTCAAGAATGTATTGCCCCTAATTTAATTTAATTGGCAAGTATAATAATTGTCACATGCCAGAATAGGCAGAATAAGTATATTAGGTTAGCTTTAATATGAATATGACTAATTGACACTACATTGATAACACCTTGTATACCATATATTCAGTGAATAAACTTTATTCATTGATTCTTTCATTCATGCTCATGCTCATTGGTTTCAGCGGTGGGCCTAAACTGCATCATCTCGACGAGCACCAAAGTGGTGAACTCCGGCCTCCGCGGCACCACGCAAGCCCTGCACATGCTCGCGGGGTACAAGTCGAGTCGATACGAGTTCATATTCACCAACCTGGCTCCGAACTGCGTACGACACTACACCTCGGTAGCTGGTGTCCACAAGTAAGTAAATAAACTCCTTATTTACAACCTTTTTTAACCCTGACTAGATCATTTAGTTTGGAAATAGTGTTGAAAATAGGAAAGGGAAAAGATCACGTGGCCCGAGCTTAAATGCGAGCAACCATCTCAAAAATTCTACGATGCGATGGACCGGAGTCGATGGCGGGGTTTTATTCGTGCCAAAACAACGACCACCATCTTTTAGCTCGGCGAGCTATTGTATAGCAATCCTAAGTTCCTAACCAATTTGGGGGGTTATTCGGGTCAAATCTTATAACTGAATTTTCAAGCATTTATCTTCAATACACTGAGCTGAAATTTCGCATACAAACATACTTTATAACCGTTGAATAAGGCCTACTCATACAACTTATAAATAATGCTAACTACGGTTTGCAAATTCAAGTAACATTCAAACTTGAAAGCTTTTATCTTGACCTTATTAAACTCCATGCCCACATAGCAAACCCTTTTAAACTACCATAAGAAGTTCACTTCCCTGACGTAAAACAAAACACAGCCGCGCAATTACGCCGCCTACACAAAACTTCACAGCATTTACGTAGGCAGCACACAAGTAACACAACAGACGCTCGCCTTGTACAAAAGCAAAACAAGAAAAGTAGGTAAGTAATTCATTGAAACATAACCTTAACATTTGGAAAAATGCATATGTGGGTCAGGCTAATAGAGGTAAATAATTGATCGCAGAGAGACTCCATCGAGTTGAAACTCGAGACTGAGAATTGGGGCTGTCAATCTAAATTGGACGGAGTTAGGCAATTTCGAATGCGCCATGAAAATCCCGCTTTGGGCTTAAAATCACTAAATTTCATTTTACCTCATTATCAATATTCCCAGATCTCAAAACTTTATGGCCTCAAAATACCTAAATTGCAGAATGCCTAAATTTTTTTCACAATCAACCGAAACCTTAATATCGCCGATGTTCAAATTACCTTAGGCTCATAATACCTAAACTTCAAAACAGCATTATGGCAAAACAACATATGCTTAAAACAACCAAACCTCAAAATACCTAAATTTATACTATCAAATAAACACTCGTAAAAAAAATAGGTATTTTTGGAAAAATGCCTAAATTTAGGTATTTTGAGGTTGAGTTGTTTTGATATTTTGTCATTTCTGCCATTCGGTAATTGAAGGATTGTGCATTTCAAGCTTCAGGCATTTAGAGAATATGCCGTTTTAAGTCAAAGTCATAATGAATTTCGTTCATTTTAAGAATGTTACAATTTGACATTTAGGTTTTATGAGCTCATGGTAATTTGAAAATAGGGTGTATTGGCAAATAAGGTATTATGAGATTTAGTGATTTTAAGCCCAAAGCAAAATCCCATGCACTTACCTATGCATAGGATTTTCAAGGCGCTTAATTCGATATTGCATAACACCGTCCAATTGTAAGCCAGGGAATCAGTATCTAGCTTACCTCTATTCTGAAACGCGATCGACGGTGACGATGATTCATCGTCGATGAGCCCAGTGCGAAATAATACGAGTATGATACTTAAATGCATCTTATCATTTATTTCTGCAAGTAGGCATCAAGGGCTCTTTTACATGTCTGATTCTGTTGGCGCTTCGGAAAATGACCTTCTGGTGAGGAGAAGCGTCGGAAAAAACTCATCAATTTCTCTTTTCAAAAACAGTATTACAATATTTTTTTATTGTAGCATTAACGAATTCTAAATACTTTATTAGAAAACAGAAACAGAACAGAAAAATTGAAAAATTATATATCTCGGGCAGGATTCGGTCCTGCATCTCCTCGGCTATCCGGGCCAAACACAGGCGCCTTACCAACTAGGCTACCGAAAACCCGACCCTGTGCTGTGACCCTGTGTCCTGCCCGATTTTTCAATTTTTCTCTTCTAATAAAGTATTTAGTATTACAATAATTGTGACAATATCAGGTAGGTACCTACATGAAATTGAATGAAATGAAATGAAATTGTTTATTTCCGACATAAAACAAAATAGTGCATAGTTTGTTAGTAACATTTTGTAGGCACTTAATAACTAGATTAATAAAGAAATTAAATAAACTCGTTGGACCTCACATGCATGGACGTCTAATGGTTGACAAAAGGACTGTGCATCCTCTCCCCAGCCACCTTCAGGAAAATGTTAAAACTATTATATCTGGTATACTCGTTCCGTGGGGCATTTGTACGATCCACTTAAAGGAAACAATACTGTTGTGTGATTTTGTACCTCATTATCGTCCGTCATAAATACTTCGTGCATTGTCATTTTAGTGGATTATCAACTCTAAGGCCTTTGCCAAGAGTTAAAATTGCTTTAATAGAAATGTGACTTTAGACGTGTTATGCACTTCACACCCGTGGCATTTACCTGTCTACCTGTGATCCGAACAAAGCGAAGGCAGCTGGAACGCCATTATTCTATTAATGCAGTTGTAAACTATGGTTCATGGAAATAGAATTGATAATCAATTGAACTTTAAAGGTGGTTGTAACGACTTTTTACAATAACGTCATCTTGGTGTTTTTGAGGTTTACAAACAATCGTTTTGTTTCCTTTAAGTGGATCGTACAAATGCCCCACGGAACGAGTATATCTCACGGATCCGGATGACGACATCTCAGCAGGATTCGAAAGAATCCTTGCTGAGAGGTCGTCAAACGGAGTCCGACCCACACAGCGTCGACCCCGCCGGCGGGGTCGACCTCCCCGCGACCACAGCACACAAGGGCCGCGTCCCGACTTGCCCCAGGACCCGAATGTCCTGGTTAACTTCACTCCGACCTCGCTCGGGCCCAGCTAAGTTTCTTGCCGGAGTCTTCTTAGCTGGGCTAGGTTTTAGCGAACCGGCACCTAAAACTCCCATTAGTTCGATACACAAGTTCACATAAGGACAGGATGACCCGAGTCATCCTTCCCGCTGGTCCGCTGCTCACTCTGAGCAATCAGCGTAAAGTCAAGGTGGCCCTGGCCAAACGACCTGGTTCGACTCCAGGCGTTATGCCCCCACCTAGCCCGATCATATCGAGGTGGACCGGGACTAAGTGACCTGGTTCGACGTTCGAAAAAAAAAAAAAAAAAAAAAAAACATTATATCTATTTCTGGTGGCTGGTTAAGCTCCTCCGGAGAGGCAAAATTTTGTATAGTAGCCGCGCAGCGAAATTGCGGAGTGAGCTACTCCTGGTACATTTGAGTTCTCTCCTATCGGCACTCCTGATTTACTTTACTCTCTTGACTATGGCTATATTCCATTACTTTCGACGTTATGGAATAAATCATTTTGTATCCAATTCTACTATTCGAAGTCAAATATCGAAGCAATTGGAAGCAGTGGGGTAATTCACAACTTCACCGCTAATCTCGTGCTTAATGTAATTTGACAGTGAGCTAATAATAATAGTTCGTAATTGGGACACAAAATACGTCGGTCCGCTCGTCACTTCGACTTTGACGGACCACAGCAATGGGACATCCTATTGCGAAGTGTTATTACTACGTGACGACACGTTCAACCTAGTGGACATGGACATCGCCCACGAAACTAGTGGTCCCGGGTCAGGACTGACTCACTCCACGATTCCGTTGCACGCTAATTACTATTAAATATCGCCACCGTAGGGTGGAAAAAAAGAGCACGCGTTATGTACGCGTTATGCGATAGAGAGAGACGGTCGGATGCGGGTCAGCTCCGTACGGTTATCCGACGCGAACGGCAGCTTTGTTAGGGAGGGAGGCTTCTATACGTAGTAAGTACTCATTCTTATTCTGTGCCCGGGTTCAAATCCTGGTAAGTTGAATTATTTGTGTGATGAGCACGAGTATTTGTTCCTTAGTCATGGATGTTTTCTATCTATTTAAGTATTTATTTATCTAAATAAGTATATCAATCATCGCCTCTAGTACCCATAATACCAGCCTTGCTTAGATTGAGACTAGGTCGATTTGTGTAGGATGTCCCCAAGGACCTTAAAATAAATTGCCGGACGTAGCTTCGCTTAGCTGATAACTGAAGCATCTCTAGTAAGCCTGTAGCTTTTGTACTTACGAGTTACAAGTAGTACGCACACTTCGACTAGTGTTCTAGCCTACTACGAGCAGCGCAGCACGCGCACATCAACCAGCGTTTAACGACCGGCTTACTAGAGGTGCTTCAGGTTCTTCTTTTGGCGAGGCTATTTATTTTAAGGTCCTTGGATGTCCCGCAATATTTATTATTTATTTATTACTGGTTGATGGATCTAACTATATTCCGGACGAATTTGACGTCAAATTTGTGAATTGCCCAATAGTACCGAATTTCCTCGGTACCCTAGAGAAAGTCATTGACATTTAGATCTGAACTGATAGAGTTATCTCACTACACTGAGTCCTTTATTGATACTTACTGGATACTGGAGTTAAAGTCCAATACGAGTATTCACAATTTCCGTTTCCGTAATTTAAAAGCCATTGCACATACCAGGATTATTAGTTTACTTGTAGTAGACAAACAAGTTTAAAAAAGAATAAAGGATGGCCATTTTGGCCTAGTGATTTACAACGAAGTCAAAGGTTTACAAAAACAGACAAATCAGAGACAAAAGTATGACACAGGATTTTCTAATGTGGTAAAAACAGAATTAGTTTGTTGGTTATATAAGTTGCTGTATTTTTTTACCCTGGAAAAATATACGGTTTCCGGAGTTACATAAGCTAAATTCGTTTCCTAAGTCGCAAGCCACTCGTAGGGAAAAACCCTTGTTAACTATAATACTTATTTACTTAGGTATTCATCCTCTGCTGTGCCCCTAGTAAGGTCGCTTTTTATGGTAACATAATTAACATGCTCATATTATCCGTATCGTATCTTTGTCCTTATTATCCCAACTTCCTTATTGCTAATGAATGAATGAATGAATGAATGAATAATGTTTATTTCAGATTTTGAATCCATATTTTTGTTAGTAGGTTACACGATTTATATTGGTTAGTTAACAATTTTATTTAAATAATAATTATTATAATCTAGCCTATAGTAATATTTTCGGGGTGAAGCGACTTAAATAATGTGACGTGTGCGTCTTCACCCAGAAAAACAGGATAGGGTTGTCCCATCTCTCAGCAATTGCTTTCAGGAAGCTGTTGGTACTGTTCCACACCCTGTGCATCAGGGAAGCGACTCGTTTGCGGATTATTGTATAAAAACAATCTGTTCGAGCTTCCGCGAACATCCCTGATGCACTGCAATGTTTCCTCAGTCCCAGCAGCACCCTGAAAGCATTGTTATGCTGGACCCTGAGAGCCTGGTACGATTTCTGCTTATATCTGGTCCACAGGGCGCAAGTGTACATGGACTGACAGTAGGCTTTAAACAATGTTATTTTAACGTCGCTAGTACACTTAGCGAACCTGCGTGCCAGCATATTGCAGCGCACGGCCAGAGCTCTCCGCTCCCTCTCCATGTCCATATCATATGCTAATAGGTACATATAAAATGTAAGAAAATTATTTGGTTAGTTTCGTTTTCACGTAGACTGAGATCGAGTTATTTTCAACAGACATCAAAAAAGCAGCTTTCAATACATCGAAATTTTCTTTCTTTATGTATGTTCCCGGAATGCTCAAAAACGGCTGAGCAGATTTGAACATTTTTTGTTTGTTTTAAAGTGGTAATTCCTGAGTGGTAATATTGTCACCCAGATCAGGATCTGATGACGGGATCTTAGAAGGAAAACTAAAAAAACAGATACAAAATATTACTTTATGCTACACCTGGCCATAAAGTGGCTTTTTCCGCGCGCTGCGCGTACGGAAAAAGTAGCTTTCTGGCCAAGTGTAGGCATAAAATGATGTACACAACACGGGAGGTAATAAAGAAAGCCCTCGATCGCATATTTACGTCCCTCGCTTGCAGCTCGGGCCGCAAACTTCTGCGATCTCGGTCTTTCTTTGTATTACCACCCTAGTTGTGTAATGTACTATTGATTGGCTGAACAGCCCGAGTCAGGGGATTTTTATGTTCACCTTTTTTTATTATTTCCTTTTTACTTGTTTTATTATAGTTTACTGCAACTATGCTCTCTTTCTTGCAGAGCTTACGCAGCGTCCAGGCCTTACCGCGACCTGAAGCTGCGCAGCGCCATCATCCACAACAAGCAGCTCAGGATCCTACCGCTAGAACGTGTACGTATCTTGACCACCTTGCGGATATTCGCATCCACATCCGCAGATCTTCCGCATCGATTCGAGAATCCGCATCCACATGCAAACGATGCGGAGATCATGGGGATACGAATATGTGCAATTTGCTGCGAGAACGATGCTCATCGGGAGCGCGTGCCATGTTGGTGTGCGTGTTAGTTTAGCACTTTCATCTTGAGGATTTGCTTTGTTTACGTGGCTGGCTTACGTGGTAATTTCCCTTAATTATCTCGTTTATTAGGAATTTTAACCGACCCATCCTGGCTGTACACACTCGGCGAGAGCGGGCGAGATTTCACACTTGCGATTCCCAACGCCTGTTCTGATGCGGTTGAGTAGACACCACACCATAAAATGGATAAGCCAGAATTGATAAACCCCTCGTACCTTATTTATCGCCACTACTGCTACTCGAGCCCCAGTACACAGAGACTCCATGCGGTGGTAACCTGATCACTGAAATTGCTAAATTATCAACCCACACAACACTTTACACTCTCACGATTTAAACACCCACACATTTCACCGAAGTACCTATACGCCATCCACGACATACTCATACCATTTATTTATACATGTCATTAAATTCACATGCGAATACGATAAAAACCCACGGCGAGTTTTCGCGAGGCAACTTGACATAACTGACAAATTATTGTTGTTTATGATGCACCATAGAGCACACCAAACGGCAAAACAAACCTAAATTGTCTAAAAAAAAATGTAGCGGTCTGTTTCCCGACAAAAATATATCCTCATCATACCAAGAGTGCTTTCACAACTACCGATAACGAAATTAATATGTCGTCGACGACATCACATGCATAGAAAAGGTTAAGGCAAGATAAGTAAACAAATACTGCTAAGCCCTACCGGGGATGAATAATAATAATAGATAAATATTAGAGGACAATCTTACACAAATCGAACTAGTCCCATAGTAAGCTCAATAAGGCTTGTGTTATGGATACTACGATACCTATATTTAATAAATACAAATACTTAAATATGTACATAGAAAACATCCAATACTCAGAAACAAATATCATCACACAAATAATATTTGCTCTTACCGGGATTCGAACCCAGGACCGTCAGCTTCGTAGGAAGGCTAGGCTAAACCGGTCGTCTAATGATTAATAACTAAATGACACTGTCACTTTCAATCTAGACCTATGGAAAGAAAGGAACATAAGATATCGTCGACGACCTAACGGTGAGATGTGAAAACAACTCAAGGAAAACCGTCCCTAGGTTACTACGTATTTTCCAAGTTCCTTATTTTTTGGAGGGTACATACGCTGAATAAGCTACATGTTAATTTCAAAGTCGCTATTTAAATTTTGAATTGAACTTGTTCTAGATCTGCCTGAACGAGCACAGTATCTGGAACCTGTCGAGCGAGTCAGGCAACCTGGGCACCATGGTGGTCACCAACGTGCGGGTGGTCTGGTACGCCGACGTCAACGACTCCTTCAACGTGTCCATGCCTTACTTGACCATTGAGAGCGTGAGTCATGCCTCATCGTTCAATATTTCACAATTTGCTTTCAGGTTCAGAGCCCGATCCTGCCGTGATGACGTCACAAGTCTCTTACGACGATTCTTTTAGAGCTCATTTTCAGTAGCTCTATTGACCTGTTAAACAACTTTTGAGCCCTATTTACAGAAAAAAACAACTGAATTCAATTGAAAAATATGACTGTGCACTATGACGTGACGCTTTAAGAAGCGGCTATATAATAGAAGTACAAATCACTAAATTTTTGGCATGTATGAAATTCCTCTGGCGTTGCATATAGTCCATAGGTGCACAACTGTACCGAACTTACTCGTTTGGAGTTTTTTTTTTATGTAGCCTCGCCTACGTCGCCCGTCTTGCAGCAGCAACTTGGGGGCTATATTGGGAGATATAAAATAACAAAATATTCGTTTATGCCACACCTGGCCATAAAGTGCCTTTTTTCGCACGCTGCGCGTACCGCTTTCTGGCCAGGTGTAGACATAAAATGATGTACACAACACGGGAGGTAATAAATAAAGCCCTCGATCGCATATTTAAGTCCCTCGCTTGCAGCTCGGGCCGCAAACTTCTGCGATCTCGGCCTTTCTTTGTATTACCACTCTAGTTATGTAATGTACTATTCCAGATTTCAACTCGCGACTCGAAGTTCGGCGAGGCGCTCGTGATAGCCACGCGTCCCAGCAGCGGCGGCTACGTGCTGGGCTTCAGAGCGGACCCCAGGGACAGGCTGCACACTCTGCGTGAGGAGCTGAATGAGCTCCATCGGGCTTACTGCGAGAGACCGGTGCTAGGCGTGGAGATGAACTGGAACGAGGTCAGGCTGAGTATAGAGAAGCATTAAGAATGTGGAGATCATGATTGTATATCCAATTATATCTCTATTATACTTATCCAGCCCCTAGCCAAACTATAAAGACGAACAAATAGCCCAATATCGGCCGTTCAGAAGCGCGACACGTATTCACACAGATGCGCAATAGCACGTCTGTGTGAATGCGATTCATACTGGAGCATTCTTACGCATTCTTAAAACTTTGCTAGTAGTGCGTTCGTACACGGCGTGCACACATTAAAGCGCGCGATGTACATTTTGTACGAAGAAAAATGACTGCTATTATTGCCCTAGCCGTTCAAATAGACTTCCTCAACAGTTTACTTACAGCAAACGTCAATGTACCTATTGTACCTACAAACCAAGTATAATGATAACTGATCGGAAGAAACGTCTAAAAAGCCCTTTTTAACCCCCGGCAGAAGACGGGTGCTATAAGCATAACGCCTGTGTGTGTGTCTGGCTGTGGCATCGTAGTTCCATTTTGAGTCCGGTTATTTGGTAGATAGCTAGTTTTCTTAAAATCGTCCTTACCCATGTTTAGTGAAGATCAGCTCAGCCAATGGGAATATGCTATATTTTTATTAATTTGTAATTAAGCTTGTTGCCCTTCAATATATATTCTTTACAGCAACCGTCGCAACCCCCAACCGACGATATCGAGGAACTACAAGAGATCGGCGAGCCCCGTGGCGAGATGGGCCCTAACCTCTATCTAGCCTCGCAACTAGCCCAGAACAAGCCTGATGACGAGATACAGCCGGTCTACAGCGCGTACTTGGGCTTGGCTATCGAACCGTTGAAGGAAGGGTTCACATTGAAGAGCCTGTTTGAAGTACAGACTAATTCGTAAACAATCGCTGAATACGCTTAGAGCAAAATATAAATATTTTTGTTACAAAGTTGTTTCATTTTACGGCCGTGCAAAACCTAAGGTACCTACAGTAAGTTCAAAAAGAAACGTTTTCCTTTAATACTATACTTTACATTATGTAATGCGGTGCACATATTTAAATCACATACTAGCACAAAACGAGTTATGCTGTAGAATGTTAGTCTATATTATTATTATTTAAATGTTGGCGCCAAAAAACAATGTCAAAGTAATCAGCTGATTGTCAGTTTTATTGATCCTATGGTATATGGTATATTTAGATTACCAGTGGCTTAAGGTAGCAACATATTATTAAACGTTACGGTTATTTCCAATTTATTATATTTGAACAGTTTAAAATTATCTGAAAATGTTATTAGAGTCTGGCTAATGAAAGATGAGACTGACATTTATTCCAAACTTTTTAAATGGCGACATTATACAAACGTCAAATGTGTCAAACGTCATTAGATTTCTGAGGATAGTATGCTGTGGTGATTTTGATACTCAATATGCAACATAAGAAAGTAACAGTTTCCGAAAATACTTACTGAATTGTTTTTGCTTTTCTTTCCGTGGCTAATGTAGTAGAGTAAATATATATCATAAATAAGCACTAACACTCTAATAAAAGCTATGTACTTACCAATTTTCACTAAAATCGGAAGAATTAAAACAACTCAAAAATCGGCTCAAGTATCATTACCGTTTTTGTCACCCTATAAACAGTGTTGCAACCCGTTGTTTTTTTAAATTTGCCGCTATTTTTTAGTCTCATCTTTCATTAGCCAGACTCTACTCGCTAAATATTACGAGATCAGAACTTTTTGGTAGTAAACGAAACTTAACAACTAGCAACATTTATTTTATTTTCATAACTAGCAACACTTTGCAATGCAATGTTGCCAACTTAGTACTTTTAATGCTAAATTCAGCACATTTGTATCCAATATAGCATCAATATTATACAGCTTCTCTGAGGTCATAAATTCGTCCAAAAATTACATATCGACAGTATTTAATGTTGAAAAAATGTGTCATTTACAGAATACACTCGGCGTCAAAAAAATCTCACATATACGCAGCGATAATAACGATCGCTTATATCGTTGCAACGTCTGCAACGATATAAGCGATCGTTTCTCTCAGAAATGTAGAATTGTCGTCCGGCTCTATGCCTCCTAGTGAAGCCTCTAGTATCTTCAGACCGTTGAAATACTCGTGGAACAGTGTAATGGCTTAGGTTAAGTTGCCGAGCAATATCGCCATGTCGTACTCCTCCTAGAGGTAGTACTATGACATGATCGGCTATATCAGCAGTAGCATACATCTGCAAAGAATAATTCTTTGCTTTTTCTCTTCAGGTGTAATTTTTAAACATTCTGGATACCGATTGTGCCACCATCGTCCAATAAAAATAAATTTAAACCTATGGAAAAAGGGCAGAATTCATGACCCCTGTAGCGCGTATTCCTACCACTTTTCTTTAGAACCCCTCCTTTTCATAAATCACGAGTTTTCTTAAAATGAAATGATTGTTAATTGAAAGAGCATTAAACAAGCTTTCAATCGATAGCGATATTAATAGGGTACAATAAATAAGTTAAGAGTTATTTATGATTCTAGCTGATTTTCGTAAATGTGCGATTTTTTTGACGCCGAGTGTATATGAGTAGAGTGAGTAACGTAATTTAATCCCACTGCTGAGCAAACGCGCTTAAAATGGCAGTTAAAAAAAATGTACATAGTGTAGCAATTGTTTTGACACACTTATTAATATTATCTTATTTTGCCACAAGTGCAACGAAAAAAAAGTTTTTTTTTTATATAAGATTTGCATTTATGACATAATTTTAGCATTAAGCTAGTTTTTGAGCTGGTAACATTGTCATAGAGCCAGCCAACTGACAATTTGACAAGTCGTAACTTGTCTGCCAAGTCAAACCAATATTAGAAATTTGTTGTTGAATTATTTTGATTTTGTAAGAGTAAGATTAATAATTTACTTAAATTCCATGATTTACTTTGTAACTTAACTAATTCATACATATTTATATTAGGACACAATCATTGAAATCGTGACTGTAAAAGTGGATATCGTATACATGGATGTATATTAAGGTCCTTGATCGCATGATCGTATAAATAAGTGAATTTTCTTGTTTAAATTTGCAACTGAACTGTTTTAAAAATAAACATTGACCGTGTTGAATAGATATTTAATTTAACTTCTACAATGAATAACAGAAATGCAGCAGGACTGGTAAGTATTCTTTTAAATCTAATTCAATTGGACTTTTTCATTTGCTGGCTTGATAGCTTGATACGAATACATAGTGTATTTTAAATTTCATTGCATGTTGCAGAAAAGAAATGCTTTTGCTGGACCAAGTTTTCGCCTGCATGTCTGAAAAATATTTATAAAAAGGGAAACTACATGAATGTATGTGTAATTAATTATTACTTCCTTCTGACTGGATTATTATTATTTTTATGTTGTATTTATTAACACTTTCATGACCAGCAACCCGCCTAGTAGGCGCTCATAACTTTTGCTTGGATGCTGGCTGGTTTTGTGTTCCACAACTCCGGCCTCTCAAACTCACCTAGCGTTGCCAGGCGTCTGGATAAAGCCTAAAGTCTGGATAAATTGACAATAATTATAGTAGGCAACACAGCAAGACATAAAAATGAAATAAAAAACAATGAAGAGGTGAAAATATCACTTGTCATAATAATAATAGTTCTCAATTAATATTTTAGTAGTAGTTAGGCTTTTTGATTGCATCTCTGGCCAAAATAAAAGATGTCCAGCAAATTTTTTTGTCATACCTATTAACACTGAGACACAAAATCCTCAATAATGTAGGGTGTCTGGTATTTTTACCTAAATGACCAGCCAAACTGGCTGGTCTGTCCAGCCAAACTGGCTGGTCTGTCCAGCTATTAGGTTTGGCGACTTGGCAACCCTAAACCTACCTAGCGGTTTCTTATCGGTTTCTAGGATATTGTTCAATTTGTTCGCCTGGTTGTGAAAGTATTTACACTTGGATATGTTACCAGTACATAATTAGTCTAATTTCCATTAGCATAACTAGCCCATAAAATTCATCAAATAGGGCTCTCCATTCCTCTATGTAAAAAAACTCCATTTTTATGTTTATAAGCCTCTGAGGAGCCCTTCTGGTCGAGGAACATAGAAGTTTCTTAAAGGTATCTGAATTGTATTGTAACTTTTATCTTTCAGCGACGTTCAGCTATCGTAGCACGCTTACGTCTCAGAGAAGAATGGTCAGAACTTAAAGGCCCAGAGGAAACAACAAAGCCTGTCAGCCAAATACCAGAAATAATCCGGAAAAACCAGAAACCGGTCCGTAGTGCCAGTAAACTGGTAGCTCAGAAAGTGAAATATACTAAAAATAAAACAAGAAAGAGTCCAAATTCTGCATTAAAAAAGCAGGATCGAAATTTGACAAAGAATTTACCGATATCACAGAGGAACATGAATTTGGAAGCTGACGCTTTGAGAGGGGTGGTAGCACTGGTTGAAGTGGGGACGGAGACTCGAGCACTGGCACTGAGGGCTGCTATGATGGCCCTAGGGGCCACTGTGGTGCCAAGTTGGACTCCATTTGTGACGCATCTTGTCTGGTCTCAAGGTAAATAAAATTTCGAACCGTTTATGCGCATTATTATACGGTTAGGCGGAACTTAAGGTGTATTTAAATACAGTCCTGTCAGTTGGTGACGAAATATATGCCGTTTCACCTAATCGTCTGTTTTGTGATGACCTGTTAACTGCTAGTGAATGGGACAATTTTAATGAAAATGCCCTTATTGTAAGAGTGTGATAACACAGTAGCGATTTGCGGGCGAGCCGCGAGCGAGTTTCCATACAAATTTGTTCGCCGCGACTGGTTTTGTATGGAAACTCGCTCGCGGCTCGCCCGCAAATCGCTAGTGTGATAAGGCCCTAATTGAGGATAGCAATTACATTAAAATATGTTGATAAAACCTCTAAGCAGCTTTTTTCTTGCTGTTTTTTTTTTATTAAACCTTTGTTATTTATTCAATAAGCTTTTATTTTGTAACTGACAGTTAAGTGTTAACTTCAAAGTCTTGCTCTCTAGATAACACATAGTTAAATTAAATGTTCTTTTCATTTAAATAACTTGGTGTTGCCTTTGTCTTTAAGTCTTAAACGGGGAGACTAGAATCAGCTGGGACTTTTAGTTTTTCCATAGAAAAAAATGAATTAATACAGTAGGTATTACATAAGAATATTACATATCTTTCTATTAGATTTTTTTAACACGCAAGTTTAAATATCAAAATTTCTGCATTTCATTTTAATATGTTTTCTTCTAATAATTTTATTCCTAAATCATATTGAACATAAGGTTGAACTAAGTATTTAATTTTTCAAGGTGGTTGCCGCGATACCCGCGCCAAGGCTCGAGCGCTAGCTTGTCGGCTGGTGTCTCCACTATGGGTGGAGGCATGTGCTTCCTGCGGTCGTCGGGTTACTGAAGCCGCGTTCCCTGCTGCAGCGAGACCCAGCGACTTACCCTCGCCTCGGGCACTGAGGATCATACTGGTTAGTGTGTTTCAAGATGGTTGCTATTACATTTCAAGGTGGTTGCCGCGATACCCACGCCAAGGCTCGAGCGCTAGCTTGTCGGCTGGTGTCTCCACTATGGGTGGAGGCGTGTGCTTCCTGCGGTCGTCGGGTTACTGAAGCCGCGTTCCCTGCTGCAGCGAGACCCAGCGACTTACCCTCGCCTCGGGCACTGAGGATCATACTGGTTAGTGTGTTTCAAGATGGTTGCTATTACATTTCAAGGTGGTTGCCGCGATACCCACGCCAAGGCTCGAGCGCTAGCTTGTCGGCTGGTGTCTCCACTATGGGTGGAGGCGTGTGCTTCCTGCGGTCGTCGGGTTACTGAAGCCGCGTTCCCTGCTGCAGCGAGACCCAGCGACTTACCCTCGCCTCGGGCACTGAGGATCATGCTGGTTAGTGTATTTCAAGACGATTGCTAGTACACTTCAAGGTGGTTGCTGCGTTACCCACGCCAAGAGTCGAGCGCTAGCCTGCCGGCTGGTGTCTCCTCTATCATATTCAGTGCCAAGCTCGCAAATTTCTATACAAAATTAACCCGATAGGTCCTTGGTAATGAATGTGCTATGGGTGGAGGCGTGTGCATCCTGCGGCCGCCGCGTTACCGAAGCCGTATTAACTGCCGCAGCGAGACACGCCTTCGCCTGGAGCAAGGCACTGAGGATTATAGTGGTTGCTGGTACATTTCAAGGTGGTTGCCGCAATATTCGTCTACAATATGACTTAAGCATTGAATGCCATCTAGTGTCTGTACCAGGGCTCGGATACCGGTATTGTGCCGTTGTTTTCGTTCTTTGGTTTATTATTTCATTTTTAATCGGACAATCTAATACTACGAATTCATTACCTAAATACATTATTAAGTCCTACATAAAAAGCATAAAATAATTCAAAATATTGGGTTATTTCGGGGTTTTTGCAAAATACCGGTTCCGAGCCCTGGTCTGTACTAAGACTTTCTTTAATTAGAGACATTTTTTAAGATAATATTCATTTTCGGTTTTTTTTTTGTTTTACCTGTTAATCATTAGTTCTTCATTGATGGTAGATCAGTAGGAATTATCACAAGTCTTATTACTATTCCTCTGACATTTCAGAAACGTGCTGAAGCTGAAAACATCCCTCTATCAGACTTGCTAAAGGGCAACGACAAGAGTCCAACCAACAAGCAAAAGGAGCAACGGCTGAGGATATCCAGTGAGACGGAACACGACACGTCAGCCGACCGGACCGACACGTCGCACGACCAGTCCACCGACCAAGACACTTCGCACGACCAATCCAGAGATACTATAGGTATTTTTATTGTGACTGGACTTTCAATAGGCTTGTGTCCTACATTTTGTTTCTGATGTAAATCGATTCTACTATTTGAGGAACAAATATATACCTATAACTACTACACTTGGATTACTATAACAGCCACAAATTGCAATGAAAAGTGGCTACTTTTCGTCGGCTGACCGCACCGAGCGTTGAAAACGGCCCATACAAAACAGGCGCACTCTGTGACGTCATCTCTTGTCCTCACTGTACTAAGTCTGTATGAAAAAAATAGCATTTTGCCATTTTGACTTTCACATAGTTGTCGTACATTTATTTTTTCAGTGTTATTAAAGCATTCCGAAAGTAACTTTAATTTTTCTTTAAGACGACAAAACAAACGATTTTTTTTAAACTTTGTGGTCTCATAATTTTTATATTTTTTTTTTTGTTTATTTCTTCTGTGTTATGATAATTTAGTATTTTCCAATCCAAGTGACTATATTTTTTTATAAAATTCATCATTAGTCCACATCCCCATTAGGCTACCAAATTCTTTGCTATGAGTAGGGTAGGACATTTTTGCTAGTTATTTTTTTAATAGTACATTACTACAGAGACCGGGAAATAAGGGGATGCCGGCCGAGTACATATAGATGGCCGAGCGAAAGCAAGGCCAGATAGTTACGAGGCTGGCAACCTAATTTTACGCCGATGTATGTATAGCGCTTTTCTCAAATATGCGATGAAATAAATTAAAAACACTCCAAAAATCAAACTTAATTTTCTCGAGACACTAAAAGAGAATTTAAATACAGAATGAAACATTTTCAATTTCTTTTCCAAAAACAGTTTCAGTATACAATTTTACCGCGAAGATCAAATATTTTAAATGTGTATTCTTGCAGTCAAGTTTGCAATTTAAAATTATTGGAAATTGTGTATAATGTGTTATTTGTTATATTATCATGTCTATTTTATATAAATATAACTGCAAAATATAGCAAACATCGTTTATTGTTTTTATAATAGCTGAACGCCGTGATAGAGTGTCACAAATAAATGTGGAATGGAAATAAAAAAAAAACGCATTGCAGGCCTAGGCCGGCAATGTTGTACGAAATTCCATTCAATGCCAAGCGTCAAGCCCCACCGGAAACGAGGTACTTTGCGGCCTATTGTAAAACATATGTGTAAAATATTTTTTAATAATTAACTGACGGACTAAACAGTTTTTTTAGTCGTCTAGCCCATTGGTTCTTGTCCATTACTGGTGCCGTCACCTTACCGACGCTGCGTCCGATAATGATTATGAACGTTCCAGAGCCGAGGAGCCGCGTGAATACCCTGCCCCGCGGCGGGCACGTGCCGACACCACCGCACGACCCCAAGTCGCGACGGAAACTCTTCACGCACAAGGAAGGCGAGGATCTCACTAAGGACGAAGACGGTAATAAAATGTATGCCACACCTGGCCATAAAGTGGCTTTTTTCGCACGCTACGCGTTCGGAAAAAGTCGCTTCCTGGCCAAGTGTCGACATAAAATTATATACACAATACGGGAGGTAATAAAGAAAGCCCTCGATCGCATATTTACGTCCCTCGCTTGCATCTTGATATCGGCCTTTCTTCATATTACCACCCTAGTTGTGTAATGTACTATTTTGACATAAGTGCTGAAAGTATGTCATTTTTCACGAGTCCCGAGGTGTATTGGCCCGAGCGAGGCGTGGAGCGCCAGGCGAGGGTAAATACTCGGGACGAATGACACTTCCGCACGTGTATCAAACGACGTTTTTTAATTAATTTGCGAAAAAATGTCGATGAAACAAAAACATGGCACCGGCTGTCACCATTCAGCCTAATCAAAAGAAATGATTTTGAATAGAAACATACAGAATTTAATTAAAGGAGAACCGGCAAAAATGTATGGAGGCTGGTCCAAGAACCAATAGCGACGTGACATATATCATTAGAAAGGTGTTTCAATATTCTACAATAGTTACTATGGGAGCTCATTTCAAATCACTGTGTGAAAGAAGTTATGGCAATATAAAAAAACTTATTTATATGGTCGATTTTAAGCAATAAAAATGAATTATTTCGTATTCCATGACGTTACAGTCCACCTGTCAGGCCTCCCCGGCCCCTCAGGCTCCTCCAGCCCCTCCGGCCCCCCAGGCTGCCGCTAGCCTGACACCGAAGGCACCCCCCGCACTGTTGACGGGACTTGAGCTGTGGAGGCCAGCAAGGCGAAAGCCCTAAAGGCCCGAAGCAAACACGCCACTAAGGCTATAAGCGGAACCAGTTCGACGATGAGAAGTCTCTGCGCCTTATGATCCGGGGAATTCCGAAGGAGTTCGCCGAATCAGAGGTCAAGGAGGACCTGGTTGGTTAGACAGGGGATAGCAGTTCGCGAAGTTCACCGCTGCTATCGCAAAAACGATGGCAAAAAGTTCGATATTGTCCTCGCCAAAATCGACTCGAATCACCCGTCAGCCCACACGATTTGGAAGTTGAAGGAGATCTGCTTGCTGACGGGTTTCCCGGTCCAAAAACCGCGTCGCCTAGAATACACTAGGCCGTGTCACAACTGCCAGTATTACGGTCACAGCCAAACGGGCTGTTTCCTGCGCCCTCGTTGCGTGAAATGCACGGGCGACCACTTGACCCGCGATTGCAAAAAGTCGAAAGATGTGCCGCCATCTTGCGTGGTTTGCGGTCCTACTGGCCACACTGCCAACTGGCAGGGTTGCCTTAAGGCCCCAAAGCAGATTGCTAAGACTAAGGAGGCACAGCCTGGAGCTCTTGACAACCGCAACAAAGGCGTGTGGTCCCCGAGAAATTCGCGCAACTTCCCGGCAATTGCATCAGCCCCGCAAAAGGGGAAATACCTGCCACCGTCTGCGGCGGGCGCTTCCCCTGCTCCCGTGTCTTCCACGCCCTCCGCGCAATCTGCGCGCCCGGCGTCCTCAACGCCCTCAAGGCAAGTGCGTTCGTATAGTGAACGCCTTGCTGCTCTTAACGGAGCTCTTGCTACCATGCCACGCTCATCATGCGTGAAGTAGGACAGTTAGTCGCTTCTCAGAGCGGTTTGATCTCTAACTAATGTGGATAGTACCTACTAGTCTTAAGATCAAACCACGCTCGCTTATCTTAGGCTTTTGGAACGACAATGGCCTAGGAGGCGAAAATGAAGAGTTAGTCGAGTTCATTAGGGAACACGCGGTCGATATTCTATTGGTCCAAGAGACCTTTTACAAACCGTTACACAGAATTTTCCGAATCCCGGGCTACGAAGTGGAAACGATAGGGTAGATAGGCCCGCTGAAGGAACTGCGATTTTCTTCCGCCGTAGCTTCCACCATGATCGGGTCACCACCCGGTAACGATCGCGTCAGTATATTTGCCCCCAGCTAACACACTCTTACGCAGATGGCTGCAGGAGGCGATCGCAAGGTGGGCACCGGCGTTTTTACCCGTACCGGGGACCGACTCCTTTTCCTGTCCCCGTCAGCGTCGCTGCACGCAGAGCGTGGGCGAGACTTACGGGGACCCGAACGGCAGCGAGAGCGGGCCTCAGTAGAGGCCGGGGTGGCTGAGACGGACGCGGCCGCCTTTACGGGGACTGGCGGCTTCTTAAATGAATCCGCGGCCGGAGGGGCGGGGTGGGCGGTGGTTGCCTTAGTGGCGTGTTTGCTTCGGGCCTTTCTACGGGCTTTCGCCTTGCTGGCCTGCAGCTCAAGTCCCGTCAACGGTGCGGGGGGTGCCTTAAGGGCCTTTGGTGCCCTGCTAGCGGCAGCCTGGGAGCCGGAGGGGCCGCGGGAGCCTGAGCGGCCGGGGAGGCCTGACAGGTGGACTGTAACGTCAAGGAATACGAAATAATTCATTTTTATTGCTTAAAATCGTCTATGAAAATAAGTTTTTTATATCGCCATAACTTTTTTCACACAGAGATTTGAAATGAGCTCCCATAGTAACTATTGTAGTATATTGAATCACCTTTCTAATGATATATGTCACGTCGCTATTGGTTCTTAGGACCGTTTTGTCCGATCCTCCTTTAAACATGAAAAAGCAAGAAATATGTTTATTATTACTTTGTACTTTACTTATCTATATATATATAAAAGATTTGTAAATAAATGTGTTATTTAGTGTTCAAAAATTAGCTGGAAAGTAAAAAGCACTAGTGCGCAAAATATAACTTTGCGCACGATTTACAGCTAAGAAAAGTACGGAAAAGGCGTTTGCTGGCCAAGTGTAGACATAAAATGATGTACACAACACGGGAGGTCATAAAGAAAGCCCTCGATCGCATATTTACGGCCCTCGCTTGCAGCTCGGGCCGCAAACATTGCGATGTCGGCCTTTCTTTGCTTTACCACCCTAGTTGTGTAATGTACTATTATGCAACTGAGTGAGTGTTCCAATATTCCAGACACCCCGGCCGCTCCAAAGCGGACAGCCTCCAAACTGACACAACGCGAACGTAAGGACTTGGCGCGCGCCGAGAGGATGGCGCGGCGCATGCTCGGGGCTTCCACCCCCGCTAAAACGCAGGGGCATATACTGTCACAGACCGACGCGCCCAGAATTGTGAGTATATCACCACGTGTTGCATTCTCAGACAAAAAGTACCGCCTACCTAGTTCTTTTTTTTTTTAAGCTTTTCCAGTAGCTTGGTCGGCTTCTGCGACCAGTTGCTGCACATATAAAAACCTACCTAGTTCGCAATGAGGCCCAAGCCATAGGTGCTGAAGAGGCAATTAAAAATGAATAACATTGCAAAAGTGTAAGGCTAGTCGAATAGCTACCCGATAGTAGGTATGTATGGTCTAGTCTAAAAGTATGTATACGATTTGGAATCTTATTTCTAGACAGACCATGAATCAGACTAAGTAGTAAGAAAGAAGTTACTAAATGTCTACATATTTTTAAACGTGGCTACATTCCGGTTGAAGTTAGCACATAGTAACAGGCTACTGGTGCACTCAAACACCGTCTCTAAGCTAACGCAACGCGAACGCAAAGACTTGGCGCCGAGAGGATGGCGCGGCGCATGCTCGGGGCTTCCACCCCCGCCAAAACGCAGGGGCACATATTGTCCCAAACCGACGCGCCCAGAATTGTGAGTATGATCGGTTTACCCTTGAATCCTTGACAAACTTTTGTGACTTGGAGACAATGGGACCAACTGTAACCAAAGCGGACAGCCTCCAAACTGACGCAACGCGAACGCAAGGACTTAGCGCGGCGCATGCTCGGGGCTTCCACCCCCGCCAACACGCAGGGGCACATATTGTCCCAAACCGACGCGCCCAGAATTGTGAGTATGATCGGTTTACCCTTGAATCCTTGACAAACTTTTGTGACTTGGAGACAATGGGACCAACTGTAACCAAAGCGGACAGCCTCCAAACTGACGCAACGCGAACGCAAGGACTTAGCGCGGCGCATGCTCGGGGCTTCCACCCCCGCCAACTCGCAGGGGCACATATTGTCCCAAACCGACGCGCCCAGAATTGTGAGTATGATCGGTTTACCCTTGAATCCTTGACAAACTTTTGTGACTTGGAGACAATGGGACCAACTGTAACCAAAGCGGACAGCCTCCAAACTGACGCAACGCGAACGCAAGGACTTAGCGCGGCGCATGCTCGGGGCTTCCACCCCCGCCAACACGCAGGGGCACATATTGTCCCAAACCGACGCGCCCAGAATTGTGAGTATGATCGGTTTACCCTTGAATCCTTGACAAACTTTTCTGACTTGGAGACAATGGGACCAACTGTAACCAAAGCGGACAGCCTCCAAACTGACGCAACGCGAACGCAAGGACTTGGCGCGGCGCATGCTCGGGGCTTCCACTTCCGCTTAATCGCAGGGGCACATATTGTCCCAAACCGATGCGGCCAGAATTGTGAGTATACAGGGTGTCCCTAAAACCAACGCTCATACGAAAAGGACTGATAGACTAGCTCGGGGGTTCCCAAACTGTGCGCCGCGGCGCACTAAAGTAAAGAGGGGCGCCGTGAGTCGATCCTCTACCATTATCTAAAACCACAAATATTCGCGGGTAGCTATAAAGCAACAATACCTGTTTTGAGCGAACTAGGGTAGGGCGCCGTGACGAAGTACTAAACTTGTAACTGCGCCATGGGCTGAAAAAGATTGGGAACCCCTGGTGTCCGTCAAGATAGCGTACACCGTAAAGATAGTCAGAATCTGATGCAGCCAATAAATAGTACCCAAATAGTACCGACGAAATACCTAGGTGAAAAAAATAGTACCCTTAAACTTTTCGAAATATAAGGCCTGTTCACGGTGTACGCTACCGGGCGTCAAGCTGGCGTACACCGTTTGTATCTCTGGAACGGCTTTGTTTTTGGAAACGATTTATATCTCAAAAAATAGTACCCAATTAGTACCCTAGGGCCCTAAAATTTTATTTCTCTAGCTATCGTAGAAGCCGAGATATTCCATAACTTAACGGTGTACAAAATTTCACACCGTCAAGCTGGCGTACCCGGGAATTCCTTATAGAAAGAGCTCACTATATCTCGGCTTCTACGATAGCTAGAGAAATAAAATTTTAGGGCCCTAGGGTACTATTTGGGTACTATTTTTTGAGATATAAAGCGTTTCCAAAAACAAAGCCGTTCCAGAGATACAAACGGTGTACGCCAGCTTGACGCCGGTAGCGTACACCGTGAACAGGCCTTATATTTCGAAAAGTTTAAGGGTACTATTTTTTTCACCTAGGTATTTCGTCGGTACTATTTGGGTACTATTTATTGGCTGCATCAGATTCTGAATATCTTTACGGTGTACGCTATCTTGACGGACACAACCCCTGGACTAGCTCATATGATACCAGATTAAGTAAATTTGACCTAAGTAAAAATTTCTTAGTTCGTAAAAAGTAAACTTTTCGTATGTACGTTGGTTTTAAGGACATCCTGTATATGACATTCGAAAGCCAGAACTATGTCGTCGACCGTAGGCTGAATTAGCGTAAGGGAAATGATTTCCCTTACCGTAATTCAGCCTACGGTCGACGATATGTACGAGTAACATTAGCAGGAATGGCGCGCACAGCGATTACTTTACCAAATTTTGCCCCTTCTTATGGGCTTAGCCAGCGACCAGGCACGGGGCTGGGGTTCTAGCCAAATATGACAGCCTAAGTATATTAAAAAGATGAAATATGGTAGGAAGAAGTGACATAGGGAGGGGGTGGGGTCTAAAAGTCTGAAAAATGAAAAAAATCGTGTGACGTACTTTGTGGATGACCCCTTATTCTGTTACATTACCATAAAGATGAATAAAATTAGTCTATTAGATATATAAATCTTTCAAATAAGTCGACTTGGTAGACGGATTTCTGGATATTGGCGAGAAATCATTCAACTTGGGAAGATTCCCGAACAACACATCATTACTTAGGGTCATAACAAGATAACAATCTTCCGTTCCAGGTACTTACCGGAATGTCTCGAACCGAGCGTCAAAGCGTTCACGCCGCCATCAAAATACTCAACGGCCGAGTCCAGAAGCAAGTCAACCATCGCACCACCCACGTCGTACTCGGCTCCTGCGTGTCTAGCGAGAACCGGAACGATCCGGACAACACCGGCATCCGACCGCTCAACCAAACTCCCTGTTCCAAAATGACAAGTATAAATACCGGGTTGAAATTACTCAGTACAAATACTAGGCGCGAAATACCGAGTATAAATACTGGGTCGAAAATACCAAGTACAAATACTAGGTGCGAAATACTAAGTATAAATACTCAGTTGCCTAGGTGTGGTGATAAGGCGCGTACATTGAACGCTTTGCTCGGAGCCGCGAGGGGCTGTAGAGTGGTGTACGCGCAATGGGTAGCGGACTCGTTGGAAGTGAAGAAATGGCTGCATCATCACGGTTATGAGGTGCGGCATTTGAGGAAAATTACACAGGTAATATGTTGTTTTAATATAGAATGGACTTCTTGCCTGAATTGCATGTACTGACGTTTTGTAATTATTTTGTGACTGAAATTGAATGCATGCAGACAAAGAGCAGACTCAAGTCTCAAGTAAAAAAATACCATTTGTCATTTGGTATACTTATAAGGACCTAATTAATTAATTAGCACGGCTAGAACAAGGCGGCCAATGTGAACGCGCATCTGTAATATAGCGCAATATACGTGCATCCTCATTGACTGTTTCATGCTGTGACGCGCACAAAATATGTCCTAGCCATCATGTGCTAATCCTCTAGTATGAAGAAGCTATTATAAATGGTCTTTATGCCACACCTGGCCATAAAGTGGCTTTTTCCGCACGCTGCGCGTAGGTACGTAAAAAGCCTTCTGGCCAAGTGTAGACATAAAATGATGTACACAACACGGGAGGTAATAAAGAAAGCCCTCGATCGCATATTAACGTCCCTCGCTTGCAGCTCGGGCCGCAAACATCTGCGAACTCGGCCTTTCTTTGTATTACCCAGGGGCGTATTTTGAAATTTGGCGCCCCGGGCCAATGTACGTTTCGGCGCCCCAGAAGTCAAGGAAAAAAATTATTGAAATAAAAAATACAATATTTTTAATAAATTCTGATCGCACGCACGCAGGCGAGCTATCGCGCGTCTGTGTGAATACGTGTCGCGCGCTCCTAAACGACCGAAATTGGACTACTTGTTCGTCTTTATACTTTGCCTCGAGAGCGGAACTTAACTTTGTCAGAAATCAAAAAAAACGTAAAAATTTGGGGAGGTCTAGTTTTTGGTAGTACCTGCTCAGGACGCTTTTAAAGAGACTAAATTTGCTACAATACCCATGAGACTAGAATTGTCTCTGCAGACCCAATAGTTTCCGAGAGAGCCTAGTTTCAAAGTTTACCATTTTTTCAAACTTCGTAATTTTTTGCAATATTCTGTCGTTCTGAATGAATTTAGACCCTGATTCTTCGTAACCCCTGTTATACTATCGAAGCCTTGTACGTTATGTTATGGGATGTTAAAAATGAGATTTTCAAATGAGAAGTGTGAATGATGATGTTTAATGATAAGCTAATAAAAAAGGCAAGGACAACAAAAGTTAATAGGTTTATTATAGCTTGGCAACTTCGTTGGTGACACTCACCTGTGTGCTTTTTGCTCTGTATAGCCGTAACTACTTACACAAGTTACCGCCAACACGAACGGCGACCGACGGAAACTGTCTCCAGAGGCCCCCGTTCGTGTTAGCGGTAACTTGTGTAAATAGTTACGGCTGCACATAACAAAAAGCACACCAGTGAGTGTCACCAACGAAGTTGCCAAGCTATAGTCAATTAGTTAGTAAATTGAGTTATACAAAATCAATAAATTAAGTTATTTTAGCCCTCTTGGAAGGGCGGCGCCGATCGCAGTGAGGATGATCAGCAAATCAAATGTCCTCACCGAAATAGCGCAGTTCAAAAAATTATGAATTTTGAAATGCATAATCTCGAAAACTATTGTGTCTACAGAGATAATTTTATTATTTCATATTGTAGAAAATTTTGTGTACTTTTAAAACGTCCTGAGAAGGTACTATCAAAAACTAGTCCTTTAGGGTCATAATCTCCAAAATCTGAATAGGTACCGAAATTTTCGCGGTTTTTTTCGATTTTTGACAAAGTTGCATTGGCGCTCGAGGTCACAAACTTAGATTATTCATTCAACATCATAAACAAGTCTGCAAAAAATCAGAACTACTGGATTGGCGCAAAGTACCCCGTACTTTCAGGTGACAAGGTTACTGGATTATTCAATGTTTTGCAAAATAGGTTTCAATATTGAAAAACGCCCCCTCTTCCCTCTGCGCCCCGCCCGCGCCCTTATTCAGAGCATGTACTGTTTTTAATAACAGACACGCTCCGTAGGTATTGACGAAAATTAACTTACGACCGTATTTTCGATAAAATAAATAAAGGTGAGAAGTAAAAGTCAGTTGAATGGCGCCAAAACCAGAACAAAAGGCAATCGGCCCGGGGCAGCTACGGCGCCCCTGGCCGATTGGCGCCCCGGGCCATGGCCCGGATGGCCCTAGGGTAAATACGCCCCTGGTATTACCACCCTAGTTGTAGCTGTGTAATGTACTATTATTGACTCCCGAGACCGAAGGACCCTTCGCCAGTTTGACACCTATAGTTACACCAAACTCCCGCTAAGTGGCGTCCTTTTGAACTAAAATATTAACGAACCTAACCCTATATCAAACTTTCCAGAAATCCCGGGTGGAACGCAACGCGCTTGGCCGCACCTGCGTCGATTACGCGTATGACGTCTTCAAAGGCATGCGTGTCCGTGTCTCTCCTCACACGGAGCAAAGAGACGCGGCCATCCAACTCCTCACACTATGCGGCGGCATCCCACAAAATGGCGGCCATACCCAAGATGGCCGCACGCGATCAGCTGATTGTGACGTTTGTTTAGGAAATAATGAAGGAGAAGTGAGTTCTAAGTGGGTGTTTGATAGTGTAGCCGCAGGAAGAATGAGGACTACTAGAAGATACGTGAATCTGTGTGCTGAAAATGTAAGGTAGCAAAAGCTGAAAGTTGTATAAGTGTTATAGTGTTCTGAATGAATTTCATAGACAAGAAAACATACCAGCGTTTCTGACGGTGTAGTTACAAGAAAAATGAAGACGAATATATTCGTATATTAAGAAAATGTGTAATAGATGCAATGGTAAGGTAGACGTTCGTGTACGTCCCAGTAGTTGTCATATTGAATGAAATGAAATGAAATGAAATGAAATAATTTATTTCTGCAAGTAGGCCTCAAGGGCTCTTTCACATGTCTGATTCTTTTGGCGCTTCGGCAGATGACATTCTGGTGAGAAGAAGCGCCGGAAGAAACTCACCAGTTTCTCTTTTAAACACATTACAATAATTGTGACAATATTACATTGCATATCACAAACAACTACTTAACTAAATACATTTCAATAAACATAAAACTACAATTTTAGAGATGTAAAGGGTCTCTAGGCGTCAAAACAAGATAAATTACTAAGAAAAATAGAAAAAAAAGGCATATACTAAAGTTAATGGAGATGTAAGGGGCCTCCGTTGTCAAAACATGTTTTGGAGGTGTAAAGGATCTCCAAACGTCAAAATACAAAATGGGAAACGAGAAATAGACTATAGAACTATCATTAAATTTACATGATTTACACAAAACGAACGTACAGAAATGTAAAAAACAAAAAAAAAATTCTGTGACTCACAAAACTTAAAAACTAAAATTAAAACAAATTTTCTTAGAGATGTATGTCGTCTCTAAGCGTCAAGACATTTACAAGTACAAAACAGATTTTTTAATATAATATAATCTACATTCCTCAGAGATGTATATGGTCTGTAAGGTTTAATGTGAATTATTTACAAAAACGGACTCTATGCGTTCAAGCTATAAGATAAAACGTTAACTTCAATTGAGAACAAGATGTAGTCTCTCACGTCAGTTCTATTAAACACTAGTATATAATTATCTAACACGTTCAACATAGCCCATGCAAGCGTGAACAGACCGGACCCCACAAACGGCACCCGTTCACGAGCATGACGCGTATCTCAGCCATCGCCTCCCTCAACCATATTTTAGGGAAGGTTGCGACCCGATCAACGACGCCGCCGTAAGCAAAGCCCCTTAAGCGAGCATGACATGCTCAAGCTGCCGGACATTGAAACTAAAATAATTTGTCCGGTGAGAAACGACAAAATGTGCTCTCATGTTACATGGAGGATGGGGCTATTAAGATTTAGCAGTGTGAAAATGAATATTTGCTACAAAATTTAACTACCTACTCACTTAAAGGCGTTCTTGTCATCTAGAAAGTCACTGACGGTGTAATACGCCTTGCTCAGCAAGTGCCGCTTAACATGCGATTTAAATTTGCTGGGCGGTAAATCCACTACACCGGAGGGTATTGTATTATAAAAGCGTATACAGTTCCCCACGAACGACGTACTAACTTTACGGAGACGATGGGCTTGCACAACCAGTTTATTTTTACTTCTTGTGTTGAAGTTGTGAACGTCACTATTGAGCTTGAATTCATGGAGATTTTTTCTTACATACATAATGTTCTCGAGGATGTATTGAGATGCTACGGTAAGAATATTTATCTCCTTGAATTTTTCTCTCAGTGACACACGAGCTCCTATTTCATAAATAGATCGTACGGCTCTTTTTTGCAACACAAAGATGGTTTGTATGTCTGCCGCTCTTCCCCACAATAGAATACCATAGGACATAACACTATGGAAATAGCTGTAGTACACAAGCCTGGCCGTCTCGACGTTGGTTAACTGTCTTATTCGCCTTACTGCGATGAATGTTGTTATTAGCAATAGAGGTGACAGTGGGGTGGCAACTATTGGGAATTACCTAGCATGTAACACTAGGACAAATGCCCTAGTGTTAGACTTTAAATGAAACGAAGTGACAAATTAAAAGTCACACAATTTGACTTATTTTGGTTTAATGACCGCGTGTTATTCTAACGTTAAAACATATTTAGTTACCTGTAAAGAGGTCTTTAATGTGTTATGTTAATTTATAACAAAGGCTGATGTATTTATTTATTAAAATAATGAAATTTGGAATCTCAAAGAATGCCTGTTGTGTTTTTAATGTTATGTTTATTACTAACTTTAAAATATAGCCCGTCTTTTTATTTGCACCATCATCCTATAGATATATTAGATTTAGTCTAGGTCTAGGCATTTGGCAACTAAGAGACCACACTGACGTCATTTAAGCCTTGTCTTGTCAGCGCCCGCGCAGCGTCATGACGCGACGGCCGTCGCGGGCGCTGACGATATCTGACATTTTTCTATCAAATTATTTATGTTGGTCTTTATAGCATTCAAAATGTTTGACACAGTTGAACCTATTAGCATAGCAATTAAGGCACGAAACAAATATCGTGCCCCTGAATAAATGATTTGATTATCTGTACATATAAAACAATGCCGTAGCTTGGTGGTGACAGACAACATATGGCCTAAACCACTACAAATAGCGGGGTGGGGGTGACTTAAAAAGGTAAAAAGGGTTTTCCAAAATTCTATGCCTAAAGGGTTGAAACGGAGAATAAAGGATTTGGAAATTCACGTGGACAAAGTAACTGAACGGTATCAAGTTCACTATGTTGATTCGGCAAGCAAAAGGTTACCAAACCATCTACACCATTTTCAGCGAAACACGCCCTCGTAAACTGATCGCCTTCACAACAAAATAAAAAACAAAATTCGGTTAATAAATTTTATTACTTCTTATGCAACGCACCTGCGTATCCTGTCTCTCTCTAGCGGCGAGCCAGAAAAGAGAAGGAAGATTAAGTGGCACGGGTGAATTCGCAGGTGGCTTTTGAAGTTTCGTGCGTAGAATTAGCATCGATGAAGGTGGGTAATAAGTAGGTGTCTACCTAAATAATTAGGAATTTTAACGAAGCTACATATTAGATAGGTAATTAATAATTATGTGTGTATTTCGTGTACGTATTGCAACGTCACAAGTTGATAAGCGTTTTTCAATTACTAGTTTTTCCACAAAATACTAAAAATTAGAAGATTCCTCGTCACTAGAATGGCATTTTTGGTTATTGTATTCACGGTGGTCGCTGCGCGTACGGAAAAAGCCGCTTTTTGGCCAAGTGTAGAAATCAAATAACGTACACAACACGGGAGGTAATAAAGAAAGCCCTCGATCGCATATTTACGTCCCTCGCTTGCAGCTCGGGCCGCAAACTTCTGCGATCTCTGCCTTTCTTTGTACTACCACCCTAATTGTGTAATATACTGTAATTTAAATAAAATGTACCTGGCGACTAAGCTGTACACAATAGTGCACATATGTCTACGTTGCTACCCGCCATATTAATACAAATATAGTAGGAAATTCCTTGTCTTTATTGTTCTATATTTAGCTACGTAGTAGGTAATAATGATTATGATAATTGGCTGTGTGTAGCTCATAGTATTGTTTAAAGTCCTACACGATAGATAATGTGGTTTGAAGCGTCATGTCTTAACTTACCGTATTTTTAAGAACTTATAAATCAAACACTGAGAGAACAGGCACAAACAAGGCAGAAAGTAAGCAGCGGTAAGTACAATGATACATCTGTTTTCAACCAACTTCGTAAAAAGTAGGATGTTCTATAATCGGTTATTTTTTTTAACACGTTCACTGTCCCATACAAAACTATCGGACAATGTCACAAGTCCCAACTGTGCAATCAGTATGGGGAAGTGACCCCATAGTGGAAGCACGGACTTCTGAAAAACACCTTCATTGGCAGGAGGGCATTTCTTCAGAAATATGTCTGCGACTCATTCATCTGTCTCCATACATTTAGTATGAAAAAGGGCCAGATGAATGAGGTGACCGCAGACATATTTCTGGAGAAATGCCCGGGACAGGGAACTGAGGGAACGTGTTAAAATATTTGTTACCCAGTAGGCTTATGATGCTTGCTACGCTTTGTCGCGCGATAAATAAATGATATAGCATCCGTCTCTCTCACACACTATTTGTCAGAACGTGACGGATGCTTTATCATTTATTTATCGCGCGACAAAGCGTAGCATCATATGCCTACAGAACTCCGTTGTTTAAAATGAACCCATTTGCAATAAGTTTCTGTCAAAAATATTTTTTTGAGACAAGCTTTTATTGCTGACTGTACTTTTTTGTATAATATTGCACTGTCATCTGATTTACATAATCTTGCATAATTTCAGCTCGATCAGAAATCGGGAAGTGGGTCAAATTGAACTTGAGACAGACACCGTGACAGGTGACACTAAATAAAAGCTTGTAAAAATATTCTTTATTTATTGAAAGGGATTCCATATTGGTGTCATTTTGTTCAAAATTCCGTTCTGATCAATGAACAATTGCAGGAACTCCTATATTCGCTCAGTTATTCCACTCCAAACAGTCGAAATACAATATATCGTCAGGGGCTATTCATTTATTACGTAAGACGATTTAGGGGGGAGGGAGTTTTGATCGATCTTACGTAATATCATAAAAATGCGCAAAATAATCGCACAAATCTGCGCGAGAGCGTAGGCGCGTGCTCGGTTGCGTATAGGGCTTGCAATTCGAATATTCGAATGCTTCGAATATTCGGCTAATTTTGCTATTCGAATAATACCTGGTAAGGTATTCGAATAATTTTACTACTTATTTAAATTAAACAGAATTTTAATTAAAATGCTAACAAAGGACATTTTTTTATTTTTTTTTTTTTTTATTTAGCGTATAAAATAATAACTTATTAAATACGTATACAATTACAATCTAGCCTAAGTACAGACTAATGAGTAATATAAATTTGACCTAGTTTTATAAATTTATGATATAAGATTGTGTCCATCGGCACTTTTCTTATTGTCTCTATTTAAGGGGAAGGCACTTTGTTCATGTGTCTATAGTTAATACTTTCACAGCACTTTTTATTTATCACTTTACACTAACTCAAAAGGTTTCGTTCTCTTGAGCCGTCGCACGATGTCCGTGTGATCGAGGAGCTGGATTGCCTCGACGTTCACATGATGAAGCAGCCTTTTTTCGTGGGCTTCGGCGTATTTTTTTACAACTTTATCGACGAACTGTATGTTGAGGTCCCGGTGTAGATCGTCATTTCTTATATACCAGGGTGCGTTCACAATGACCCTAAGTACTTTATTTTGAAATCTTTGAATAATGTGCATGTTGGTTTGTTTGGTACAGCCCCACAGCTGTATTCCATAAGTCCATACTGGCATAAGGACTTGTTTATAGAGAAGTAGTTTGTTGTGTACTGACAGTGAGGAGTGTCGTCCCAGTAGCCAGTACATCTTGTTGAACCGTATTTCAAGTTCTTCTCTTTTCTTTTTAACGTGAGCTTTCCAGCGAAGCTTCGCGTCAAGCGTCATACCTAAGTACTTGGCTGTATTTTCGTATGGTATGCGTTGTTGGTTTATATAAACTGGGCAGTACTGATCTTGTTTATTTGTAAAGTTGACATGAATGGATTTAGACTCATTTAACTTAATTCGCCATTTCTTTGTCCAGTTATGAACTTTGTTGACAGCTACTTGAACCTTTTCCGCTGCTTCTGCATGGGTACTTCCAACCGCCATTATAGCGGTGTCGTCGGCAAAGGTCGCAATAGTGTTGTTATCTAGTTCTGGAATATCACTTGTGTACAGCAGGTACAGGACCGGGCCTAGTACGCTGCCCTGTGGTACTCCAGCTTTTATTTCTTTGATTTCTGAGTAGGCATTTTCTTGCCTTATTCGGAAGACTCTACCTGTTATGTAGGAATGCAGTATGTCTGTAATCGACTTGGGTAACAATCTTTTTAATTTAATTATGAGGCCTTCATGCCAGACTTTATCAAAAGCCTGCGCTACATCTAAGAAAACCGTAGAGCAGACTTTCTTGTTTTCAAGGGTATTTTCAACTATATTTGTGATTCTGTGTACTTGGTCTATTGTCGAATGACTTTTTCTAAAGCCAAACTGATGTTCTGGGATAAGTTTTTTATCTTCTATAATAGGTTTTAGTCTTTTGAGTAAGAGTTTTTCAAACAGTTTTGACATGACAGGTAGCAGAGAAATTGGCCTATACGACGTGGTGTCGGAAGGTGGCTTTCCAGGCTTAGGTATCATTATTACCTCAGCGACTTTCCATGAATCTGGTACATACTTTAGCCTTAACGCAGCATTAATAAGGGTTGTCAGCTTAACTATAGCTTTCCTTGGAAGATTGTGTAGTATTTCTCCTGATATAAGATCAAAACCTGGACATTTCCTAGGATTGATATGTTGTTTTATTTCTCGTTGAACTTCTCTAGGTGATACCAGTTTCAGTTCGAATTGATCTTCACATACGAGTAAGTCGTCAATTGGTTCGACATTTGGTTGGGAATCGTTTGGTCTAAATATACCCTCTAGGTATTCAGCAAATTGTCTTGCTTTTTGTTCGTTAGTAACTGCCCAGCTTCCGGTTCCAAGTCGAATTGGCGGAATATGATTCATGGGACGTTTTAAGTTCTTAGTTGCTTTCCAAAGTGAGTAATCAGTGCTACGCTCACTGGTTAGCTTTTGGAGATATGTACTTGTACAAGAATCGGTGTGGCTTTGGATTCGCCTCCGTAGTTGTTTAGTGAGATTATTTAACACGTTTTTGTCTCGTGGAGACCTAGACTGGTGCCATATTTTTCTCTGTTTTCTTTTTTCCGCTATTAGTTGCCGAATTTCCCTGGGGTATGCGTTCTTGGTATCCCTTTTTATAATTTCTGGCGTGTTTTTCCATGCCGTTTGTTGTATTAGCGTTACAAAGTTCTCTAAGTCTAAGTTTAACTCATCTTGGGTTTTTAATGATACTTTGAGGTTTATACTTCTATCTAATTCTAGTTTAAAGCTCTCCCAGTCCGTTCGTTTGTTAACAAGGCTAGGGCTAGTTTCCTTATTTAGTACATTTTTATGTATTTTTAAGTATATAGCGGAGTGATCTGAGTTCATATCATAACTTTGCTCAGTTTCTAAATAGTTACGAGATATATTTTTGTATACAAAGAAGTCTATTAGGTCTGGGATTTTTAATGGGTCAGTTGGCCAATATGTAGGAGATCTTGTTGATGCAACGTCACATTTAAATTCTGTAATGGCATTCATGAGTTCTCTTCCTTTTGTATTCGTGAGTCTGGAGCCCCAGTGCGTATTTTTTGCATTGAAGTCGCCTCCTAATACAAATCTTTCACCGAGTCGCTGCAGAAGGCTTATATACGTGTATTTTTCTATAGTGTATCGAGGTGGACAATATATAGCTGCCACCGTGAGTGGGTATTTTTCGGTTTGGATTTGGATTGCTATGCATTGGGCCTCCGGTAGTTCGTGTTTGATTTGTTCATCATGTTGTATTTTTGATTTAACAATCACAGCACTGCCGCCTCTTCCTTTGTTTGCTGGGTGTAGTGCGTGATAAATGTTATAGCCTTTAAATGAAATGTATGATTGTCTTGTAAAGTGTGTCTCTGATACAAGGCACACATCAATATTCTCTATGTCTAGGATTACTTGAAGTTCATTCTGGTGTTTCAGTAGTCCATTACAATTCCATGCCATAATTTTTAGGGACTTATGCATGGTTATTTCTTCTGTATATTATGTATAGCTGTTTTAGTGCTATTTTCAATTCTTTTCAGGCGTTCGTCAAATGACGCCATGAACTTTAAAATTTCATTGAGTTTGTTTTCCTCAGTATTAGTTTGCTCTTGACGCTTTATGCTTGAAGCACTTTTGGCTGCAGTCTGAGCATAAGTGACGTTTTTATTTACAGCTGACACGACTTTTGAGCTGGGTTTTTGCTGAATGGCGGTTGGCGTATTTTTCTTGACCTCTGGTTGTTTCTTGGCGGTCTTGTTTCTCAGTTTCTGCATTTCCTTGGCTATCAAACAGCCTCTGTAGTTGGCCGGATGCGCTTCTCCGCAATGCACACATTTTGGCTTGTCTTCTACTCGTTTCTTACAGTCTATAGTAAGGTGTTTTCCCGTACATTTAACACACCGCGGTTCTTTAGCGCAGTATTTATGCGTATGTCCATAAGCTTGACAGCGTTTACATTGGGGGATTAGTTTTGATGACTTCAGCGGTTGAATGTCTACCACACATCCTAATATACATTTCAGCTGATAAATTTTATTGATGCTTTCCTTATTATTGAAGGTAAGCATAAACATGTTAAGTGGCTCCTTGGTTTTCCAGCTTAATTTGTTTACAGCATCTTCAATGAGTAAACCCTTAGATTTTAGGTCTTCTATTATTCTTTCAGGTTTACAGGAAGATGGTAATTTTTTCACCATTACTCGGATGGGTCTTTCCTGTTTGTTTTCGTAAGAATGCCAGTGACAGTTATTATCTTTTAGCAACTTTGTGATCGCTTTATACGACTCCTCGTTACTTGCGTTTATTTTGACACCATCGCCGTTCAACATCTTTATTGAAAAGGTGCCAATTATTTGATTTTCTGACAAAAAGTCATAGAATTTTTGATAATCTTTCACGCCATCCACTACGACGGGGGGTGGCGGCGGTACTTTTTTTTTCCTTTACCTTCATAGGATTTTCTTTTTCTTGTGGTGAGAGTGAGGGTGACTTGTTCAATTTCCTTTTTTTCCTTGATTGTGATCTGATCCACTCTGTTTCTTTGGCTAGTTCTTCCTCGTCGGTGCCATATTCCGCATCCGGCGACTTTGTCTCCATAGTCAATGTTGATGCAGCTATAGTTTTCGTTTCCATAGCACATTTTAACTGGTTTTGAAGAATTTCAACTTGATTCTTCAAATCTTCAATAAGGCTTTGCTGTTTTAATCGCTCTTCCCTTTCTTCACGATACCGGTCGTATAACATCCGTTCCGTTTCGGTTACTAGCTTGATACTAGTTTTAGTTGGCGTATCCATTGTTAAGGCAGGTGATAACTTCGCCTTAACAATATTATTTGTCGTCAATATTTACATACCTAGCGCGATGACTAACTAGGTCATCTCGTCTCGGCCGTATACGACGGCGTTTTGATGACGCGTACTCACTATGCACTGTTGGTAATCGCGTTCGCGACCGACACAACTATTCTAAGCGAAAATCGAACGTAGAATGTAAGGTAGAACAAAGGACATAATAAAGAAGGATAAAGTAATCAATTAATTTTTTTCAAACTAAATATACCTCAAATAGCGCAGCGTAACTTTTTACGCTATAAAAAACAATGATTAAATTAAAAAATAGAATATCCACTAGGCTGAGCTGCAGCCTGTGGTATGGTGTTCTTTTTGCATGCGTCATTAACTTTCTTAATCGCAAGGACAATTTTTTGGGAGAAGTATGCGCCAGCTCTGGGATCTCTCGAAGCATGGACCAGTTAGTTAAAATTTCTAAAACTAATATCCTCGTGAGACCCATGAGGGGGTGATGAGCAGGGGAGCATTTATGAAATTAGAATTCTATTCTCATCTTAATAAACTCGAAAATTACTTCAGCAAAATATCCTAAATTTAGGAAACGGGTTTGACGAGGATAAACCTACCAATTTAGTTAAAGTACAAAAAGCGGTGACGGCACAGCTTTATGATTTGGGACTGATACGCTGAACCGGCCTGTTAAAGGTTGCCTGAATGCGGAATGCAGCCAACTAACTACCCACCAGGGCTTGTGGACACGTTGCACCAGCATGTGCACCAGGGCTCTACGGAGCTTCCATGTGGCCGGCGCTTCTGTTGCATGAAAGGCCGTGTCGCCCCACCTGATTAACGTCCATGCCACCAGAGCATGACCTTCAAAGCATGTGTGGGGAACTCTTAGACAGATTGCTATTCTCATGTAACTCGGGTCCAGGTGGTTTTAGTGGGGGTATGTCTTCTCCTTCTGAGGGGATGAGTCCGACATAACTCCCCCAAAGGATTTTTTTTATGAAATAGGAGGCAAATGGTCCGGAAACACTGCAGGCGACAATTTATTCCACAGTTCAGCCGTGCGAGGCAGGAAGTTTCTAGCAAAACGCTCAGTTGTTGACTGCCAACCATCTAAGTGGTAAGGATGGAAGTATTGTCGCGTAGGACGATAGCGGAAAGATGCGGCAGGGATCAATTCGAACTATTCCTCGGAGCACACCCCGTTATAGAGACGATAGAAGATGCAGAGCGAGGCTACATCTCTACACAGTGCCAAGGAGTCGAGCCGATCTGAAATATCTTGGCAGCCGACGATACGAGTCGCTCTCCGCTGAATGCGGCCTAGAGGGAGAAGCTGGTACTGGGGAGCCCCAGCCCACAGATGAGAACAGTATTCCATATGTGGACGGACCTGCGCCTTATAAAGCTGTAGGCGGTGGGCCGGAGTGAAATACTGTCTCGATCTGTTGAGCACTTCTCTTCTTCTTAGATGCTAATTTAGCCTTACCCTCTAAATGGCCGCGCAACTAGACTTCACTCGATATGTCGACACCAAGAATTGCAATAGTGGCTGTGGCAGTTAGGTAGGGGTGCTCTCAAAACGAGGTGATGCAACAAACGTAAGCTTTTTAGCGGTGAAAGCGCAAACCTGTGTCTTCGTAGGGTTAAAACGGACTAGATTAAGTAGACCCCATTCTGAAACTTCTTTTAGGGAAGTTTTAATTTCAGACACAAGTCTGTTACGGCTCTCGATGACGTTATCCCGAGAAATATTGACGCGGCCGGTGTAGGAGGCATCACCCGTGCTGTTATCTGCATAACAGTGAATGCCACAGATTTGCAGCATGTCGTTGATATGCAGAAGGAACAACGTAGGCGATAGCACACAGCCTTGCGGGACACCAGCATTCACAGACATGGATTCAGAGCACTCACCGTCAACTACGACCTTTATCCATCTGGTTGCTAGAAAGCTACTGACCCATTCGCATAATTTCTCTTTTCTTCGCCATGTCCAAACTAACGACCAATGCTTCACCCTTAGTCTCGATCGCCTGTGCCCAACGATGTGTTAGGTAGACCAGAAGATCACCAGCTGAGCGACCTTTACGTAAACCGTATTGGGGGTCACTAAGCAACTGGTGGTCCTCTAGGTACCGAAGGAGCAGGCAGTTGATAATGGACTCCCATTATCTTCGAGAACAGAGAGGTTATGGGTATCGGCCGGGTATTATTTTTTAATGTAATAGGTTTTGAGTAAGACTAATTAAGTTTGATTAGTCTTAAGGTAATCGCAGCGTAAAAAATATCTCTTCTAACATGTTTTTCACAAAAAATACTAAGAAGAACGATTTTTTAATAGTTTTTGGTAGTATTCGAATAATATTCGAATTATTCGAATATCTACAAAATCATATTCGAATATTTGAAAAAGTCGAATATTTGCAAGCCCTAGTTGCGTAAGGGTCCTTTACTAAAAAATTAAAAACTGCAAATAAACGTCTTTACAAAAATGATTCTTTGAAAAATAAAAATTAAAACAGCCCAAACGTAAAATAATTTTTCCTTTAGATTCTTACGTAAATATTAAATAGAGGGGGGAGGGGGTCAAAAACTGGCAAAAATCGTCTTACGTAATAAATGAATGGCCCCTCACTACTTTAAAAAAAAACTCGTATCTGATAGGTACTGACTTCAGGTAAAAACGCAGTAAGTGCATAATATGAAGTTTGTATGGAGGTTTGACGTTTTTCTCTAAGACGTTTTTAGATACGAGTTTTTTTCAAAGTAGTGACGATATGGAACGATAACGTCTAACAAAATTGACGTTGAAACTTGCCCCACAACGCCCACTTTTTACCCGACTACGGCGAAGCAAAAAGGAGGGTTATGATTAACCAATGTTTTTAACGTATGTATACGTCTTATGTATCAAGTGGTGGTAGTGGTAACCAACTTAATGTTTACTATGTGTGAGTCTAAAACCATTTTTGACAAATATTAGTAGGTATTAAGTTTGAGAAGTCTTCATTTTTGGATAGGTTGCATAGTTATCGTTTAAAAAACAAAAATTTGTGATTGGTTACAAAGCTACTGACTTGAGAATTTCATTTGCCGCTACAGGTTTTTCTTCAGTACTAAGTACCCGTTAGTACTTATTCCGTGGGCCCGATTTTGAGCTTCAGTTACGCTTCCCTACTTATTATATTTCGATGCTCCAAACCACATGTTGCCCCTACCGCCAAAATCATTTTAACAAAGCGTAATAAATGTAACAAACCCGAATGACATTGAAATTTCAATTGTACCTATATGTCAAGATCTGCATGGGGCAGTGCTCGCAGTGCCGCCATCTGCCGCGGGGTAAATCAAGGCCGTTTGTAATTTAATCACGCTATTCGTCAATGACATGAAATTCTAAAGTAGTGCGAAATCAAATTGCGCATGGATTCATCTGTAGTTAATATGAAAAAGTAAAATGTCTTGACTCTTGACAAAAATCCTGACATCGCCCTAAAAGTTCGTACATTTCCTGCGTTAGCTTTGCACGTTAGTTTAATCGCGATAAGCCCTTATCGTAATCATTAATTACGTAAGGACGATTTTTGACCTTCCCTACTCATTTTTGACACCCCCGTAGTGTACTTACTTCTTTTTTGACCTGTGAAGTGAATAGCAACAAAACTTCGTAATTTCAAGAGTTCAGGCTGGAATCCGTCAAAGTCGAAGTGCAAGCGCACCGACATATTTTGACCTCCAATTATGAACGGTTATTATAAAAGGAAAGAGGTTTACTTACGGCGTAGGGTTTAAAAAAAGAAATGCGAGCTCAAATGCATAAAAGATCGTCTAGCACTTTTCTAGATAGGTACCTACTCATTACCTGTTTAGAACAAACAACGGAGTGTAGGACCAATGATAGTTATCTTTAAGTAATGTAGTTTATTTTGATTCTATACTAAAGTTTCCACGAAACCTTTGTTGATTTTTTTTTTTTAATTATTGTCCAAATCATATTATGCTCCTACAGCACTTCTGCACACTTTGGCTCAAAACAACACTGTCGGTATATCGCTTTCGAGCGTTTTCCAAAAAGAATACCGGGGTAGCTAGCTACTTTCTCAAAATATGGACTTTTGAGGTTTTTCTGGCTCAGAATCGTTAGTACATTCGAACCTTATACGTAAAAAAAAGTGTCCCAAAATTTGTATGGGATTTTTGTCTTTCCACTACGTCACGTTCATACAAACACTATGCAAAATGGTGACGTAATGGATAAAAAAAATTGGGACACTTTTTTTTACGTATAAGGTTCGAAAGTACTAACGATTCTGAGCCAAAAAAGCCTCACAAGTCCATATTTTGAGAAAGTAGCTACCCCGGTATATTTTTTGGAAAACGCTCTTACACCTTTCGAACTCGTGACAAAAATAATTTGAATTAAAAAATTAAAAAAATGTTACTCATCATCTATTAGTATTAAAGCACCTGTATTAAACAGTATACACTTTTTATCACAAACATTTTTTTTATTTGGAGAGCCTAACAAAATGCCCTTACTAGACGAGATCTTTTGCATCGGGACTCGTACAATTTTTTTTCTTGTTTGCCGCACTAGTCTTAGTGCCAGCAATAGAAGAAGGTATAGTCTGGAAGTGATACATCTATGTGTAAACACGGTTCAGATAATGCCAGAGCAGAGCAAAAGAAAAAAAAAACAAAACAAGAAAAGTTTTAATCTGAAATATTTTTTTATTAAAAACGAAACGCATTAGGCACGTTAGGCAGCGGACCCCATACTGGGCAGGCCAAGTAGGTAATGTTTGTTATGTTAGCGTGTATTATAAATCTATACATATTTTCCTGTTTCGAACTATAACGTCCTTTCCAGGGGTAAGAAACATGTTTCCCTCACCAAAAGACTCGCCCCGTCGTCCGCCGATGTTGTTGTGAGCGCGCCACGGTCTGGCGGTTGTGTTGTGTGTCAAGGTCCGCGTCCCCTTCCCTGATGTGGACCGGCCATGAAGACCCTTCCACTCCGTTACCTCTTGTTAACTTGGTTTTTTTATTCTTGACATATTTGTATTAAGATGATTCGAGTCAATCGGCTCTCCTTACACATGAAAAGGTCATTAGCAATCCAAGTTAACATTTAATTTTTTTGATTTTACAACTTGAATATATGTATATATTTTGTTTTGTCTGGGCAAAACAACGGGACTATAAAACAAAAAAAACATGGTATCGGCCATTGATGCTTCAGCGCCATCTGTTCTAATTACTCGTTTATTTTATCCTTTGATGAAAATAACTAGGGTAGGTTGTTTTGAGCTCCCTAAATGAAAAAATCTTTATTTTTTGGATGTTTGTATTTATTTATGTGGGTGTGTTTGTAACCACGTCACCCCAAAACGGTTGAGCCAATTTGAACCATCTTTGATACACGTATAGCTGGATATCTCAACGTGGTTATATTAAAGGATAATTTTTATCCTACTATGGTGAAGCAAAATAAAGTGCATGGTAATTTATGTTTTTTCTCCTTCGCAAACGAAGTCGTGGGTATCTTCTTACGAGAATAAGATTACAACAATGCGGAAGAAGCGAAGACAGATTCACATTACTAAGATAGGTACCCACTGAGAATCAAACTGTTGATGTCGCATTCTTTGTTCAGTTCTGAGATTGAAGTCCTGCATCAATAAGTACAAATAAATTAGTAACGTTCAATTGCATCTCTTAATTTTTTCAACATAATTTAAGTCTGTTCGTGACGTCAAAATGGGACACTGCTTAGGCCACTTCCTGGCATTCAACCAGATGGCGCCACCTCGTTCGAACTTACGACACTTCGGGACTGGCCAAAAGGATCCATCTCATTTTCGAATCCTTGTAAATCGAGTCTTATGTCATTGCAATAGAGTCGACATTTCTAGTACACTTGCATAGGAGTACAATCCTTATTTTCAGGTCACGACTAGCTTCATTAACCACGTGCGAGACATGGCATAGTCATGGTACTATCGGTCGTACTTAGTAGTAAAAACACGTATGTCCAATAAAAATACCATGGAGTTAAGGCATTTTAAGGTTGAATAGTGTGGAGTTGGGCTAAAACATACGGAAAACAATTTCGTTTCGTCATAGCCATAGGAGTTGAGCCATTTTGGGTTCGGAGGTCAAGACGGTCATGATTGCCTAGAACCCATGATTATCTAGATGCTAGGTTCTATATTCTCTTAGGCCATCATTAAATTTCTCAGACATCTGAACTAGTGATGCGCGGATTCGTTTTTCATATCGGCCATCCATCCCATCATCGGACGAAAGACGTCTGCTGGATAGGCCTTCTCTAAAGAACACCACCATTAACAGGCTGTTAATAACCGTTTTTTACACAACTGCCCAAAAAAGGAGGGTTCATGTATGTTTCTTTATTCCACGATGAAATGAAATAATTTATTTCTGTAAGTAGGCCTCAAGGGCTCTTTCACATGTCTGATTCTTTCTTTTGGCGCTTCGGCAAATGACATTCTGGTGAGAAGAAGCGCCGGAAGAAACTCACCAGTTTCTCTTTTAAAATAAACATTGAGCATTACAATAATTGTGAAAATGCAATTTCAATAAGTAATACAATTCATCAAACAACTGCTTAACTAATAGGTATACATTTCAATAAACATAAAACTTTTTTAGAGATGTAAAGGGTTCTAGGCGTCAAAACAAGATAAATTAAAAAGAAATATGGAAAATAGAGAGACATACACTAAAATTAATGGAGATGTAAGCAGTGGCGGATTTACAGATTTGCCGCCAGAAGGCTATTCAAATTTTGCCGCCCCCTACCGACTGACCAATCATGAAGTTATGTTTTGATTTGTGATATGAGCATTATCTTCCTAATTACACCACCAATATGAAAAAAAATCCATGCGGCAAAATACTTATTATAGTACATTGATACGAGTGGGCTACATTGGTTTGGTTATTACAGTCGTGGATGTATTGCCCAGCCCGAGCCAGCAGGCGAGGACTGTTCCTAATAGAGTGGGACCCATTTGTAAAAATAGTCTTCAAATAACGATTTTCGTGTGACTCATCTCCGACATACGAACTACTGGTATGTACTTATTCGGCATATTTTCCTGAACATAAAAAGTGCGGTAGTCACTTCCTAGGTGTATGGAGGGGGGTAGCTATGACGTAACAAAGATGGCGGCCGGGCCTATTCTATTTACGCTATGTTTAGATAACTACAGGGCCGATTTACTCAAATAGGGTCTCAAATCAAAGATAATTAAATGAACAATTGTTTTAAACTGAGGATTCAATAATGTACACCTAAAACCAAATGAAATATTTAAAAAAAACTACATTTTGTAAAATCAAACTTTTTTGAAAAACTCGGAAACCGTTAGGATTATGGAAATTTGGAATATTATAGAAAAATATATACATTTATCACCTTTCTAATGAAATTTAAATCATTAAAATCGAGCTATAAACAACGGAACTGCAGCAGTCTAAGTGAGCGTGGGTAACTGACTGGTAGTCTGGTACTTAGATTTTGGTACGAATAATCTTGTAAATAACGTAAAGGGAAATAATTAAGCGCCCAATGAGGGTGTTTAATAGTACATTGTGCACCGAGGGTAGTAAGAAGGGGATTACTAACGAGAGTCTATTAGAAGCCCGACGCCGTAGGCGGAGGGCTTTTAATGACTCGAGTTTGTAATCTTCTTACTGCCCGTGATACACACAATGTTTTTCATCACATTTGCGAGGAAAAAAAAATAAAACATAAAAATGAAATAAACTAAACGCACCCGCTAAGAGACAACTTCAACTGTCAACTTTTTCAATATAGTCTTCCACAGATAATGCTAAGAACTGCGTTTAGTTTTTAAACTTGACAGGCAATGTCGCCAGATTGTACCGATTTTCAAAATAAAATTTTAAACTAAATTAATTTAATTGCATTAAAATAATCGCAAAAACTACGGAAATAATAGTAAAATATACCATATAAGTTTTATTTACACTAAAATTGGTTTTGTAGCCAAGTTTTGAAGATGTGAAATAGCTTTGGCTGATTCGAAACCTCCTTAGTCTGAAATGACGTACGACTTTTAAAACTAAACTCATAACTCCCGAGGGAGTTATAGATTTTCATACAGTTTTTCCTCCCGTGGGAGTTATAGATATTTGTAACCCACGGGGGGTAAATCGGCTCGAGTTGGTCTATAAGCGCGCGTGTTATAACACCCTTTACGAGCAAGTGTGATGAAAAAATCATAAATCCACCAGGTGGCAGCAGGGTGGCGAATGGTCTTTTTGACAGTAGGTGTCAAAATCCACCAATCACATCACCTGATTTTGACATCTACTGCCAAATAGACCATTCGCCACCCTGCTGCCACCTGGTGGATTTATGATTTTTAAACACCCTCATTCTAACTTCACGATAAAAATGCACAACTACCAACTTAACAAACAATTAAATTCCTACGGTTTTTTTTTTCGAGCAAGTGTGATGAAAAATACTTTTTTAAAAATGGTGTCATTACACGTAGTTTTTGCGGGCCGTAAATGACCTATTACGCCCTAGGGCGTAATGGGTTTCTTTTTAAATTTGAAACGCTAGTTCTGTTTTACTCTTATTTGTCATTTTCAAAGGAAACGCCAACTTACTTTTTTAACTTTTATTACTGAAATATTTATTTAAAGAGAACTGTTATTGCAAATACATGTAAACACATATTTCTGTAACATTAATTAAATGTTTAAATAATAATGTTGTGCATTTCAGTATTTTGCAAAAATAAAATCAACCATTTTAAGTCTTTACCGCTATGGTTTCCGAACGTGACGTGAAGTCGCATTGTCTATGGATAATGTCACTAATGTCACTGTCAGTTTTACAATTTTATTTAGGTTAAGTAAGGTTATTTTAATCAGATTTCCTCACAAGTGTGATGAAAAACATTGTGTGTGCCACGGGCGGTAAAGGAATTACAAACTCGTGTTGTTAAAGCCCTTGGCTTCGCCTCGGGCATGTAACAAACACTCGTTTGTAATTCCTTACTTACCGCCCTTGATACACAATGTACTATTTAATATCGTCACTGCGTGTAGCGAGTAATCGACAAATTTAAAAAAAAAATAACTGGTCAAGAGCATGTCGGACCATGCTCAGTGTAGGGTTCCATAGCCGTATCTATAAGGAAATGTGCTACAGATAAAAATAAAGCTAAAAGTAAACAACTGGCAAAAAGTCTTAAATGCCGTGTAAATCAATGGCACTTAAAACCTTTTGGTTGGGAAGTTTTTCACCAATAACTTCAAAACGGTTTATTCGTTACTATTCAAAATAATTTTCGTTGAATGTATTTATTAAGCGTTACCTTCCTGATTTATTTCATATTTTTTGGATTTACGGTTTAAAAGTTAAAGGGGGGGGGGGACACAATTTATGCAACTTTCGGAGCGATTATTTCCGAAAGTATTCACTTAATCAAAAAAAAGTACATAAAAGCCTTATAATGTTTTTAAAAGAACTGTCGGATTATGTACCTCACGTTGATGTCTGCTGAAAAAAATTTTTTTAGCTTCTGTTACATGTATGGAGTGCCCCCCCTGATTCCGAATATGTATAGAACTGTGTCGAATAAAAATGTTAGATGTGCCCTTTTGCGTTATGGCGGCAGAGTTGTGTCAAGTGGGATACAAGAATCCATATTTGCGACTTCGAAAAACTTATGCTCGCTGCGCGCGTGCCACCGACACCTGAAATGACGACCACTACCACTCTGTCAAGAGTGATACCGACGAAGAAGAAGATGGTTTAGTTAGTGCGTAGCTTATAGTGTTTATAAAGCAGCGGTTGGACTTAACTTGATTCAAATTTAACTTACTATAGAAAGCTACTGAATTTTATTGTAGAAAAACGCTTAGCCCATGGGCTTAGACTCTAAGCCCTCTAAGGCTTAGGGTTCGCGCAGACAGAGCGCGGTCTGGCGTTCTGAGTTCCGAGTTCTGCGTTCTGCGTTCTTTCGAATGTACTGAGTCCCTTACGATAATGCACACAGCAGGCGGCAGCGGTCAATACACAGAACTCTGAACGCAGAACTCGGAACTCCAGACCGCGCTCTGTCTGTGAGCGCTCTTGGAGTAAAAAGTATCAAAATTACGCAGTTTTTCGCGCGGTGTACAGCGAAAAGTTTTTCGAAGTTACATATTTGCATTCACACTACGCTACAACATACCAATAAATCAAAACTATATCATGCTTTGCGTTTGCATTTTAGCATTTTTAGTGTCGATTTCTACCTACTAGGCTAGTACTAGATTAGCCTAGTAGGTATATTTACATAAACCTATTTCATTTTTGTAAGAAAAAAAAAATATTGGCCCCGAATTTGCCGCCCCTAAAAATCTGCCGCCCTAGGCTCCAGCCTACTCAGCCTGCTGGTAAATCCGCCACTGGATGTAAGGGGTCTCCGTTGTCAAAACATGTTTAGGAGGTGTAAAGGACCTTCAAACGTCAAAATACAAAATGGGAAACGCGAAATAAACAAACTTACAGAAATTTAAAAAAAATCTGTGACTCGCATAATTTATCTTAAAAACTAAAACATTTTTAAAATTAAGATATTTTCTAAACCCCTAAACCGATTGAGATGTGTTGGGTATCGTTAGAATCCCTGAGTTATCCCGCGTGTCATAGGCTATATTATGACGTCATGATAAAAAACAATATGGCGGATTCTGTACGCCATATTGTGTGCTCGGAAGAAAAAAAATCTTCCGACCCCATCGAGTGGGGTATCAAAATGAAGAGATTTAAAAGCTGGTTGTTCTAATATATTTTCGTTCTTTGGTTTAGGTATTTATTTCATTTTTTAATCGGACAATCTAATACTTAAAGACGAAGTCATACTTAAATACATTTTTCATCACACTTGCTCGAAAATGGTGTCATTCATTACACGTAGGTTCTGCGGGCCGTAAATGGCCTATTACGCCCTAGGACGTAATGGTTTTCTTTTTAAATTTGAAACGCTGGTTCTGTTTCACTCTTATTTGTCATGTTCAAAGGAAACGCCAACTTACTCGTGTTATTAAAGCCCTCGGTTTCACCTCGGGCTTATAACAAACACTCGTTTGCAATTCCTTACTTACCGCCCTAGATACACAATTTACTAATTGAGCCCTACATAAAAAGCATGAAATAATTCAAAATATTTGGCTCCTTCGGGGTTATTGCTAGGGCTGCCATCCGTCCGGGTTTCCCCGGATTTGTCCTAGTTTAGAGAGCGTCCGGGGAACGTCCGGGCGGGGTTTTCCTCCGTTGTCCGGGTTTGCTACTTCGCGGCCGTCGAGAGCGAATACACCCCACCCCCCCCCCCCCCTCATCTCCACAGAAAAAAATACTGCGTTGCTGTTGGTGTCCGGGTTTTGGGCTCCAAAATCAGGGGATTTACGATTTTTGTCCTAGATGTGAAATTTTGGAGATGGCAGCCCTAGTTATTGCTAAATACCGGATCCGAGCCCTATATTCATGGCCGTCGTGTTTTTTATTTTTAATAATGGTTACGTTAGGTTATACTTATAGTACTGTAATTGGCGGAGCCTAATAAAACCGTTATACTTATAACTTTTGGTATAATCTTTTATTACGTGTTTACCTAAATAAAAAAGCCCACATTCAAATATTAATGGATGGATAGTTCCATAAGCTGCCAGCCTGTCCCGCAGATGATGAGGTTGTATATGTATACCAGGGTACAGTCGGCGTCAAATAGTCTGTAGAATCCAGAGCGCCATATACAGGGTGTTTGGCAGATGGATGGTCAAACTTACACAGGGGATAGGTAGGACCATTTGCTACGTGGCTCACCCCAAAACTTTCACCTGGGCCCTATGATTTTTTTTACATTTTTTTTTATTAATTAAAAATTTTCCGTTTTCAAAACATAAAACCTCCATAACTTTTTCAAAATTGATGAAACGGACTTTATCTCTATTTTATTTTTATCTACACTGATACTAGAGTCTTACAAATTTAATAATTTGGTGCACACGAAGTAAATTGAAGAAAATTAAAAAAAAAATCATAGGGCCTAAAAAAAAATTTTTTGGGTGGACCACATAGCAAATGGTAGCAAACGCTTTGGATGCTGCAGACTATTTGACGCTAACTGTACAAACCTCACAGTACTCATTAGCGTAGGTACTCTATGCCAAATCTTATGAGAAATAAATGTCTTAAACCATAAACCATAAATCTCACAACTTATTTGTGAAAATCGGGTTTTTCTCCGGGCTTTGATGTTTGAGCCATTTTTGCCAATTTTTATGTTATTTGTACTTAAAATTACTGACTTTTACATTCGCAATTTCCTATTGTGTTACTATTTTATTTTTCCATATACTTTGTTTTGTATAACGATAACACAAAGGAAAAATTTCATTAATGTATGGAAAGTATGGGACAAGTTCTATTGGGATGGAAAGGGCTCGTAATTTTAAGTAGAAATAACACAAAATTGGCAGAAGATTTCACAATATTTTTACAAATGCTCTTTTTTGATTCTATTCTTTTCATTTGGTAACCCTTGGTGCAACCTCATACACGTTCACTGTCCCAGTACAAAACTATCGGACAATGTCACAAGTCCCAACTGTGCAATCAGTATGGGGAAGTGTCAAGTCAAGTGTCCCACATTGGGGGCACCGGGACAGGGAACGTGTTAAGAGGAAACAGTAAGGTGGAGAGAATTGAAAATTAGGTATTTGTAAAATGTGTCGCTGTCCCGCACTGCCCGCCTCTCCCGCGCAGAGCGCGATAGAGACAACTGCAGCTTGGACCGAAAATACCTTTTATAATTTCATGAAAACAACGTTTCGTAGTCCCCTGATTTCTTCCCCAAAACTTAACCTATTTAACTATTTTTTTCATTAAACATTAAAGAAAGGCTTTGGCCGTGTTCCTATGTTTTCCTTTTTTTTAATAATCTAGTCAAATTTGTTTTCTGGGTGTGTGAACACAGCGGAAAAACTGGCATTTTTTTTAGGTTTTTGAAGGTTAATATCTCGTTTGAGAATCAATTTATCGTAAAAAGGAAAACATAGGAACGTATCAATAGTAGCCATAGATTTTTGGACAAAAAATTATTGCTCTACTGGCATTATCCAGGGAGGAAACAGGGGACTACGTTTGTATGGAAAAACTGCCCTCCTGTTTCCTCTTAAGAAAACCGAAGTGCCGAATGGACTCGCGCATCAAGCAAGGATTTCGTAACACCTCTACATCCTATTAAACCTGTAAACAACAAACTTAGATTTTTAATCCAAATTTAATATGAATAACATAATAAGTTGAACGTTTCTTAGAATTTCTCAGTCATAAAAACAACAGGTAGGCGCTTTGAAGTTCACTCTCTTGACCTCTAGCTATTTATAACATATATGTTTGTTCCGTGGAGCTATATTAGCATTCTAGCTTAGCTAGTTCACTAGCTCAGTGTTTTTCAACCTGTGGGTCGCGACCCCCTGGGGGGTCGCGAGGCTTCTTTAGGGGGGTCGCAAGAGGTCGAGAGGTCTACTACATTAAAAAATCGATAAAGTTTAAAAAGATAGATTTCAGGTATGTCACACACACATGAGATCAAAAACCGAAGGGTCGGGGGGGGGGGGGGCGAAATATTTTTTCATACCAGGGGGGTCGTGTCATGAAAAAGGTTGAAAACCACTGCATTAGCTCAACAACACAGGCCGTACCGTATAATAGTAGAAGACACCGCCTAATGACGACCTTCCCTCACTTATGAAAGAAACATGATGTTTCTTTTTTTTTTTAATGTGTGTAAATGACACCACATTTTTATGTTACATCTGAATCTCTGGATTTCCAGCCCAGCGTCAGCTGTCAGCTGTCGAAGGGTAAAGACGCTGGGACGGCAATCCAGAGGCACTGGGTTTAATTTCTGGTGTGGACCATAGGTGACCGCAACTAAATTTTTCTGTGTAAGTATAGTCCGACTCTTCCCAGGTGAATTTTTCGCTTCGAGCACTAATCTTTCAAACAAAGGCCATTGTATCTATTATGGCAGCTTTGCCATAATAGATACACTGGCCTAGCGTCAGGCGCTCAAGCTAGCTAGCGCCAAACAAAGGCCATTGTATCTATTATGGCAAAGCTGCCATAATAGATACAACGGCCTTTGTTTGAACGTAGGGATGTAACGATACCGATATATCGGTATCGCCGATAATATACAACCGATATTTCAACTATTTCAAGAGCGTGAAAAGAATTGTTGTATGAAAAAAAATTGCAAAAAGTAATTTCAATTACCTACTGACTTAATTTACATATTGGTGTATTACCTTGTGCAATAATAATTAGGTACTATGTCAATTATATATTTGGTTCATAATTAAAAAAAAACCTGTGTTGATAATTTATTTATTTTTACTTTACACCTTCAAGGTTGACTCTCTGTTAAATATAGCCAAATTTTAGGTATAATAAGGACATACAAATAATAAATCTGAAGTTCATACTTCATTAGTTAGCTAAGGATATCGGTATCGCCGATAATTAACTACAAATATCGGTATCGGTATCGTATCGGCAAAATTGTGTATCGTTACATCCCTATTTGAAAGATTAGGGCTCGAAGCGAAAAATTCACCTGGGAAGAGTCGGACTATACTATGATATCCTGCATCTATATTCATGTAAAATAAATTAAAGGTGCCCTAGGTGGCAATGCCCTAGGGTTGCTTTATATCCTGGCAGGGATGGATAAACTGGGGCTTCCCTGTCCAAATTGTAATTTTTCCATTTTTTCTAGAGTTGTTCCTAACCCAACATACATGGGAGGGTGGGTAATTTTATACTCACCACGATAGTATAGGGTTGTCTATGCCAAAGTTGGGAGATTTAGGATTACCGGAATTTTTATTTTAAATCCCATAAATATGCGCAACCGTGGTCGCTTACGACCTTTTCAACAAATAACTGCCACTCTGCCATCGAATCATTCTTAAAATGACTTGCCCTTTATATTATTATGAATTGCCTTTAAAAGCTCTTTAATTTGATATACAGGGTGGCCCATTTCGATTATGGAAAAGTCTGAAACTATTAGAGATACGAAGATCTGTTCTTAGGAACCATGTCTTCTATTTTAGGGACAAGAAAAACTGCATACATAGATTTGAAAAAAAAAAACTTGTATTTTAACCGGGAAACGGACCCGGTCGTTTTGAAAAATAAAACTTACATTATTTATATTTGGATATCGATTGTGTAGGTCATAAGCCATAAATGTTACTAGGAAACACGATATCTAAAACGAATAAAATCCATTGTATTTAATATATTTAATTCAATTAAGTTTTATTTTCCAAAACTACTTACCGGGTTCGATTCCGAGTTAAAGTAATTTTTTTTTTTCAATCTATGTATGCAGTTTTTCTTGTCCCTAAAATCGATGACATGGTTCCTAAGAACAGATCTTTCGTATGTCTTATACTTTCATTCCCATCCTGACCGATCGAAATGGGCCAACCTGTATAACTCAATACATTCGGATGAGTTTTATTTTATAGTCCTTGACTTTATCGAGTATCATGGACACCCTATTGAATTTTAGTTTCAACTAACTATTAGCTTTTAACTCGCGCAAAATCAAAACGAATCTAACGATACCCCATATATGCTTTAATCGGTTCAGTAGGTTTCGAGTTACAAAGGCGACAGACGAACATATCGTCGCCCCCATGCTAAACTTACAAATCTGCAATTTTGGTGAACTTGGATTTTAAACCTAAACCTATACAGATTATGGTCAAATTTGCGACTTTCTCAAAGTGGTAGATTTGTGAGTTTAGCAACGATATATTCATATGGTGCTAAGATCCTAACCCTCCTTTTTGCTTCGCGTAGTCGGGTAATGAAAAGAGGGGCGCTTATGACCTTTTTCGTTATGGCAATAACTGCCACTTCGGACTAGCAAAACCCGTTAGACCAGTCCGGATTACGGGACAAGGTTAAGGGGCGATTCGGAAGCCAACAATACCTTGAAAAATGTCATAAGTGACTGTAACTTGGTAAAGCTAAATTTGCACCTCGTTGCTACGCAACGATATAGACTTAGTTCAACCGCTAGTGTCCGTCCATAGCCTCATATGACCTTGTTCACCTGGTTTGTTTTTTACACAACTTGTGAGATGTATTGGAGCATATTCTGTGCCTTATGTAGGTACAATCAATACGGTTTTTTTGTTAATCAAAATCTACAAAAGGAATTGTTTCCCCTCAAAATCCTAGAGCAGGAACTGGAATGCGACAGAAAGAAAGATAATATACTCGTGGGAACCAGGAAACGGTTTGAAAATTGTATGATCTGTATAGGAGTACATAAACTAAGTAGATACCCATGTTAAGCTTTTTTTGCGTTACACATACCACCAGGGTGCGGGGACGGAACTTGATGGTTATGTGGGACTCTCTTGTTGGCTGATGAGGCCCAGGTTTACCCACTAAAAATCCCTCTATGTGCCGCCTCCGTGCTATAGGGCGAGACCACGAGACCACTACCGTAAACACTCCACCGTAACCCATGTTAAGCTTAAGACAACCCCACAAGGCCCCGCGAATTCGGGTGTAGTTCTTGTATTTTATGCTGTTTCAGCCCATAATCACTACATAGTATAAAACAAAGTCGCTTTCTCTGTCCCTATGTCCCTATGTATGCTTAAATCTTTAAAACTACGCAACGCAACGGATTTTGATGCGGTTTTTTTTAATAGATAGAGTGATTGAAGAGGAAGGTTTATATGTATAATACATGCATAATATAATAGAGAAACACCGTGCGAAGCCGGGGCGGGTCGCTAGTAAATAATATGGTAAAATCTCACGAATAGCAAAAATTGCCTTCTGTCTAAAGACAAGTTATTCCAACTCTCAAATATTCATCTGAAAATAAGCGTGTGTCAAAAATCTTATTATAAAAACAAGCTTTTTATTACTGACTGTACAGTCCACCACACGGGAAGGTTGAGCCACTTGTCACTGTTCTTATTTATACTCCCGTCGAGGCGAACACTATTAGTTACCAGTAGTTTGCCGAAACTACCACAATACTCGTATAATAACGGTAATTTTTCTTCCATACACGCCGTGTACGAACGCACTACAAGCAAAGTTTTAAGAATGCGTAAGAATGCTCCAGTATGGATCGCACTCACACAGACGTGAATGTGAATATATGTCGCGCACTCCTAAACGGCGAAAGTTGGACTGCTTGTTCGTCTTTATACTTAGAAATTACACCCGATTTACATTATACGGCTACAACTAAAACATTAGCGAGTGGCTCAACATTCCCTTGCCTTTTTTGTATAATCGCAAACTGCAGCCCCTTATCTAATTTATAATTATCTTTGCAATTTATATGATCCTATACCCACCTCCCGACTCCATCATGGATCAGCTCTACCTATGCAATAATAATTTTGCATTGTCACCCGATTTACTTATGCATGTAAAATTTCAGCTCAATCGGTTGAGGATGACTTTTTTAGGGTTCCGTAGCCAAAATGGCAAAAACGGAACCCTTATAGTTTCGTTATTTCCGTCCGTCCGTCCGTATGTCACAGGCATTTTACTCAAAAACTACATCGCGTATATTGTTTTTAAATTCAGCTACAAGGTTTGACCCGAATAAATACACAAGGCTTGTATTACAAGCAAACATTAAATAAACATTCCAAGTTAATAAAAACCTTGTAAAATCGACTCCTGCACTCTATCCTCAGACCAATAGACCACATCTAAAACATGTATTGCATACTAAAACACGTAAGCGACAGCGACAGTGACATGAGTCGACACGATCTTCCAAGGGCTTTCCCTTTGCGAGTTAGCAACATCTCGCATGGGGCAATGGGCACGGAAACGAAATTCAAAGAATCTGCAGACTGAGTCCACTTTCCTGGAAAGTTTTTAAGATTGTTATGGTCGACAACTTCGATATACATATAGAGGCTTTTAGGCACGATTACCAATTGCAAGGCATGTACTTACTGAGGAAATAGGAAATTCTTGGATCTGTGGCGACACTCGTTGGAAGAAGCGGGCAGTTACAGCAATTCCACGACAGGTGGCGCTTACATCAACGCCCATACAAAGACTGTCATCTCCATACAGTTCTACAACCCGCTATCGAAGTTTCTAAACCCACTTCCAATATATAACACTTCCAACCATCTTCCTTCGCACTTCGGTCCCCAGGCACAACACCCGCCTGGAGAGAGATCTCTCTCTATTGTCCTCTCTTCCACAGATATATGAAGGGTGAGGGCATACACGTTGCGTGCGTGCACCAACGCGCATACACGTTGCGTGCGTGCACCAACGCAAAGCAATCAGAAAAAGCTGGCAACTGCGGTTTATTATGGCTTATACATAAAACAGCGATGCGACGTCACATCGCAAAAATCAGTATTTGGTAGTAGCAGTTTTCTGCGTTGCGAATTCGAATCGCGCCTATTCGCAGTTTTGTGTAGGCGGTTTAAAAGACTAATAAAACCGGTCAAGTGCGAGTCGAACTCGCGCGCCGAGGGTTCCGTACAAACTCATAAGTAGATACATGAATAGATCAAGAAAAACTCTATGGTGATTAGTAGGAGCAAATAAGTATGTATTACGATTTTTGCAAATTTCTCAAAAACGGTGCAAGTTAGGAAAACCGTTATATTTTTCCTGTAATATTTAGGATGACATTAATAATTGGTGATTATTACAGATTTTCTTGTTCAGTAACTTCGAAAATAATAGTGGGGAAATGGTATTTTTTGACGTTTTTCGTCATAAATCAAAAACTACTTACCTATTTAAGAATAAAAATAAAAACGGCATTTTAATCTACAAATCAAGCCCTTTCAGTTGATACCCCACTCGATATAATAGCCCTACTTTCAATTTTCAGAGTCTCATTACGGACCCCTTTAAAAAAATATTAAAAAAGGCATAAGATTTTTTTTCCGTCCAATGGGCTCGGGTTAGCGGTTTTTAACACTATTCCAAATTTCAAGTCGATATCATCAGTAGATCCTGAGATATCTTGCTGTGACAGACGGACAGAAAGACAGAGTCACACCATAAGGGTTCCTTTTTTACCATTTTGGTACGGAACCCTAAAAATCTAACTGGATGGCGACTTGGCGAGGCATTGCGTCAGTCATGATCCGCAGCGATGAGGGAACGACTAAGAAGAGAAATGTTGACTTACTTGAGTCTAGACATGTGTAGCTCGCGAGTGAGTGATTCAAAAGATCAGTTGGTCTAGCTCACCGGCTCACTAGCTCAGTTCCGATTCAAACAACTCAGTATATCTTTCAACTCACTCATTCACTCGCTCTAAAGTAGCTGCTCCATTGAGCCGTGAGCTGCGAGAAAAGACACGATCAACATTAATTTTTCGTCTCTGTCTTGTCGCCGTATACCTATTACTGCTCTCTCTTTCGTTCGGAAATATTTGGATTTTGAGCTACTGAGCTATAAGAGCTAGTGAGCTGTTGACACATCACGGAGTTACTGAGCTTATAAGAGCCAGCGAGCCGTTGACACTCCGCGGAGCTACTGAGCTAAAAGAGTTACTGAGCTAAAAGAGTGTTGCATATCTTTGAGAGCTAAAGATTCATATCACTCTTTTCACTTTAGTGACCCATTTTGCGCATGCCTACTTGAGTCCTACTTAGATGGGACAGTGTCTCATCCCAACAGTATCCACAGTGCACCGCCGCCGTCCTTATCAGTCCTCCACTCTCCACTTCTTCGCACGCATATCCAAATCCAAGTCTTCTCTATGGCCTTCGCAATCGTATCCGCTATGATCGTCCACAGCAAGTCAGTTTTATGATTGGGGCAGGGCTGGGGATACCGGTATTTTCTCCATGCAAAAATACCGGTATTTTTCCGTTCTTTGGTTTATTATTTCATTTTTAATCAGAAAATCTAATTATACGAAATCATTACCTTATTAGTACATTACACAACTAGGGTGGTAAAACAAAGGCCGAGATCGCAGAAGTTTGCGGCCCGAGCTGCAAGCGAGGGACGTAAATATGCAATCGAGGGCTTTCTTTATTACCTCCCGTGTTGTGTACATCATTTTATGTCTACACTTGGCCAGCAAGCGGCTTTTTCCGTACGCGCAGCGTGCGGGAAAAGCCACTTTATGGACAGGTGTGGCATAAAGAAAACATTAAAATATCTCTAACTTGGTGTCACTTGTTGTCAGATAAGTTTTTCTTAACTTTTGGCGAACTGAACATAATATTATATTATACATAAGTACTGTTTACCGATACGCAGTCCCATAAGACCGCACGCGCAAACGTCGAAGAACATAAAATACGAGGTCAGCCATGCTGGTTGTTGACAGTTAGAGATATTGTTCCTAACAGCGAACGTATCGTCTGACGCGCCGCGCGTCGCGTCGTGGCCTGTTGTTTTGGCAATTTTTGTCCGTTATTCGTATCGTATGTATAAAATAAGTAGGGATGTAACGATACCGATACCGATATATCGGTATCGCCGATAATATCAACCGATATTTGAAGAGCGCGAAAAGAATATTTGTATGAAAAAAAATCTGCAAAAAGTAATTTCAATTTCTGACTTAATTTATGTATTGGTCTATTACATATTATACCTTGTGCAATGATAATTACTATATTAATTAAATCTTTGGTTCTTGATAAAAAAAAATGAATTTTGAGTCGACAATTTATTTATTTTTACTAGGGATGTAACGATACCGATACCGATATATCGGTATCGCCGATAATATACAACCGATATTTGAAGAACGCGAAAAGAATTCTCTGTATGAAAAACAATCTGCAGAAAGTAATTTCAATTACTGACTTATTTTATGTATTGGTCTATTACCTTGTGCAATGACAATTACTATGTTAATTAAATCTTTGGTTCTTTTTAAAAAAATAATTTGAATTTTGAGTTGACAATCAATATTTTTCTAATATTTTTACTTTACACTTTCAAGGTTGACTCTCTGTTAAATATAGCCAAGTTTTAGGTATAATAAGGACATACAAATATCTGAAGTTCATACTTCATTACTTAGCTAAGATATCGGTATCGGTATCGCCGATATTTGCTACAATATATCGGTATCGGTATCGTATCGGCAAAACTATGTATCGTTACATCCCTAATTTTTACTTTACACTTTTAAGGTTGACTCTCTGTTAAATATAGGCTATATTACATAGCCAAGTTTTAGTTATAATAAGGACATATATATATGTGAATTTCATACTTCATTATTTAGCTAAGATATCGGTATCGGTATCGCCGATATTAACTACAATATATCGGTATCGTATCGGCAAAACTATGTATCGTTACATCCCTAAAAATAAGGAAAGAATTTGTTGGGGACATGGATATAAATATCATAGTAACGCATTTCGATTCATCGCCTCGATATGTATTTATTTATTAAACAAGTTTTACAGCATATATTTCACAATCACTAAGGTCGTTTGGGTTGTCCAGACAAACGTTTTTAATGACATAGGTAGTGTGTACTAAGTACTAACAGCCCAAGAAGACTAGTTACGTTTTGACAGTAGGCAAGGACCATTTAAACAAGGGGACTGTCATTCCCCATACTTTGGATCGTGCCTCGACCGCAAGGGGATATCCAGGCAAAAATTAGATGGCACTAAAAAACTAAACATTTAACGATGTTATAATTGAACAAATAAACATAGTATAGTAACAATTAGTTCGTAAACAGCTAATAATAAATAAATTCTAACATTTAAATACTGTGTCACGCTTGCAAAACTGAATAATTGTAAATAATATAATTCTTATACCAAGCTTATATATAGATGGCGTTGTAAATATCGGGGAACAGCTTTTTGTATGGAGAATGACAGTCCTCATGTTTTAATGGTCTTGCCGTAGGTAAAGTAAACAATAAGTGTGATAAGGCACTAAGTACTCGACATCCTAAATGGTCAATCGCGACACGTATTCACACAGACGCGTGATAGCTAGCACGTCTGTGAGTGCGACCCATACTGGAGCATTCTTACGCGTTCCTATTTCTTTGCTTGTAGTGCGTTCGCACACATTCAAGCGCGCGATGTACCTTTTGTACGATGAAAGAATTAATGCTTTTCTACTGTATCGAGCACTCGGACGTTTACCTTATCTTATAAATCACAATTTACCGAGTTTTCGTGTTTCGACTAGGTAAGTATATGTATAAAATACCTACTCGCTCCTTCGTAGACGCCATCATTACCAACCATTGGGACGGATTGGAGTCAAGACTTTTTTGCAGAGCGGAACATGGCAACACCTTCATTTAAAAGTCACATTTTCATACAAATTTGACTTTTAAACGGAGGTGACGCCATAAAGTTATCGTAGTCGCTCTCTAGCTAGACCTAACTTACCTTTTTCCATCTTGTAATTTGTGCGATTCTTGAACTAGGTAGTGACGAACCTGCTACCAATCATACGTCCAGATAAAATAGTACATTACACAACTAGGGTGGTAAAACAAAGAAAGGCCGAGATCGCAGATGCTTGCGGCCCGAGCTGCAAGCGAGGGACGTAAATATGCGATCGAGGGTTTTCTTTATTACCTCCCGTGTTGTGTAGGTACATCATTTTATGTCTACACTTAGCCATAAAGCGGTTTTTTTCCGTACCTACGTGCGGTAAAAGCCACTTTATGGCCAGGTGTGGCATAATAGTAAATTACACAACTAGGGTGGTAATACAAAGAAAGGTTAAGATCGCAGATGTTTGCGGCCCGAGCCGTATGCGAGGGACGTAAATATGCGATCGAGGGCTTTCTTTATTACCTCCCGTGTTGTGTACTGCATGTTATGTCTACATTTGTGTGGCATAAAGGAACTTTTTTCTCAAACATGGCATGAAATTTTGACATTACGTGCCTAAAAATAGGCCGCGTTTCCGGTGCGGCCTGACACTTGGCACGTAATGGAATTTCATGCTTACATTGCCGGCCTAGGCCGGCAATGTATTTTTTATTTATTTCCATTCCACATTTATTTGTGGCCACAGCATCACGGCATTCAGCCATTAAAAAAACAAAAAACGATTTTTGCTATATTTTGCAGTTTTATTTATTTAAAATTGACATGAACATAACAAATAACACATTATAAACAATTTCCAATTATTATAAATTGCAAACTAAACCACAAGAATACACATTTAAAATATTTCATCTAAATATTCGCGGTAAAAATGTAAACTGAAACAGCTTTTGGTTGTGTATATGGTTTCCGAACGTGACATTTGCATTGTATGGATATAATATGTCACTAACGTCACTTTCTGATAGAAAGTTTCTGATTAAAATAATATTTTGGGTAAGTAAGGATGTTAGTAAGTTTATTTATTTCATTGCATATTTGAGAAAAGCACTATACATACCTCTGCGGGAAATGGGGTTGCCGGCCTCGTAACTATCTGGCCTCCCTTCGCCCGGCCAGCTATATGTACTCGGCCGGCAACTCCTTATTTCCCGGCCTCTGCAGTAATGTACTATTTCTTCTTTGTATCCATTTCCTAACGTATCAGTATTCAGCATCTCGCATGTTAGATCGCAGGTTACGCACCAATAGCCTGACGACATCAAAGCGGCGCCGGCGGGCGCGGGCCTGTGATTGTTTTCGTTATTAGTGCATTTACCGAAGTGCTCCACATGACGGGAGTGTATCGCTCCCGACTAGAGTAGCCAGATGTCCCGATTTAAGCGGAAATTTTTCGGACTAAATTCGGACAAATAAAGTTAGGTATGCCAAATACCTAGAGGGAAGGTATTTGGGACCTAAGGTATTTGGTAACTTTATCTGTACGATTTTTTATCAGGGCTCGGATACCGGTATTGTCTCCATACAAAATACCGGTATTTTTTTTCCGTTCTGTTTATTATTTCATTTTTTATTCGGACAATCTAATACTACGAAGTCATTACTTAAATACATAATTGACAATACATAAAAAGCATAAAATAATTCAAAATATTGGGCTGTTTCCGGGTTTTTGCAAAATACCGAGCCCTGATTTTTATATCGCACTATTTTCTTATAGCTTCGACGAAAAACATTAAAAATCTTTCCCGTAAGTCGCTTAGAATAGATTTCCTAGACATAAAGTAGTGTCATGAAAGTGGAATTTCTGTCACAGATACCCCCCAATCACACCTGTCTTTCTTTAGCGCTGCAGCTGTTTGCTAGTGGTCATAAACATTATGATTTCATATTTTTAAAGCTTTAGGCCGGCTTTACACCTGTAAGTTTTACTTACGTAAGTAAGGACGCAGCTATAAAAAATAAAAAAATAAATAAAAAATAAAAATAAAATTTGTTTATTTCGGACATAATCCATACGTTATACTGTGTTGTGTATACGTTAAACTGAGATAGCTGACTGACTATCTCAGTCTAACGTATAGCTGCGTCCTTACTTACTTAAGTAAAACTTACAGGTGTTAAGCCGGCCTTACATCATGTAATATTGTCTTCGGTTTCCGCGATTATCACTCATTGTACTACATATTAGTAACACTAATAAAACAACTTTATCGGATTAATTATGATTACGTTCCGACGTTTCGTAACCCTTTTCAGTGCAAGTATACCCGCGACCACGAACGCTGAAAAGAGTTAATACAAAACGTCAGGACGTAACAATGAAGTACTTAAGTATACGCGATTTAATCCGTTGAAGTTGTTTTATTTCAGATCATGTATTCAATATCAATTTCTGATAATTATGAACACCGATGTCCGGGTTTTTGGTAAGCTAGACCTGGCAACACTAGTCCCAACTGATTCTGAAGGATCACTCACGTGATTTAAGTCTGTCCTTGTCGAGGTTAAAGCTCTGAATGAAATATGCATACCTATGCTTTCATTTTCAATGACTAGGAAAAATTAAGTAATAATGAGATGCGTATTTTATCTTTTGGTGTCACCCAGTACCAGGACGCCCCCCGCGATTCCGTTGCGCACTAAACGGCCATCATTTTTTTACGTTAACTTAGAAGTTTGATTTTTTCACAGGTTCAAGGGAGCATACACCCGAGTATATGATTTTAATTTCAACTCGATACATCCACGCGTTCCCGAGATAAAGGGTCTTAACTTGACAGACAGACAGAAAAACGGACGGACAGATGGACAAAAAAGTGATCCTATAGGATAGGAGTTCCGTTTTTTTTTTCTTTTGAGGTACGCAACCCTAAAAAAGGACAAGGGATGTTTGAAAATGAATGAAACTGGAATGGTGTATGTGGTCATCCATGACCATTTCCAAACAAATAAACAGTCCAAGTCGCGGGCACGAGATACCATACCACGCTATCACCTGAGCAAACATCAACGGTACTCCGTCCGTTAGGCATTTCGTAATTTAATTGTCACAGGAAGCCGATGGCTTTATGGCTTTTTGATGTTTAATGGCAACAGACCAACGGATCGGATCATTACTGCTGATAACGGGGTAGCAAATTGAGTCATAATATGTTCATTATGCCACATTAAGCGTTGTTACACTGGGTTTGTGTATTCAGAGTGTTACAATACAGTACAACTCGGCTTCTTCTTAGTCGTATATATCATACCTGATGATGATCTTGGTTGGTGGTCATTGTTCTATTCGTGCTCAAAGTGAGCAGCGGACCAGCGGGAAGGTTGAAGCGGATCAACCAAATTCAAGATGGCGACTGGGACGGTGTCGAGCACTCGGACGTCTGCCCTAAGTTAAGGTCTTACACTTACACACGATACGATATATCGCCACGTGCTACGGCATCGTTACATAATGCGACGTCGTGTCGTGGAAAATTATATTTAAATTTTTCTGCACCCGGGATAGATGGGTCCATATAGTTACAAATTGGGTGCCACAGGATGGGCGGCGACGGCAGGCAGGCCAAAACGGAGATGGCGGGATGACTTAGACCAGGCTCCAAACTACGGCCCGCGAGCCGTTCCAATCCGGCCTACCGGAAGAAAACGGGAGGGCCTATGATCCGCCCCCCCCCCCCTCCCCCCCAGGACGATAAAAAATTAAACTTAACTCCAAGTCGACCATGTCATGTAGCCCGCGCGACATTTTCAAAGGTGCTGTATGGCCCTCTGGGAAAAGACTATGGAGACCCCTGACTTAGACGCTTTCCTAGCCGATTGGCCGGAGGCTGCAGCTAATAGGGAGTTGTGGGACACAATAACAAGCTAGGTAAAAAAAAAACTTACTAGACTGACATAAAGTTGTTTTTTGATTGAATATTTTCGACGACACGACGTCGCGTCGAGAAACGATGCCGTGTCATTGCACGACGCGATATTGTATCGTGTTTTTGTGTAAGAGCCCTTAGGCGTAATTTTTTCCTTAAACATATTCTATTATAAAAAGCCTCGTGCCTAGTGAATGCAATCCCGACTCGGGATTGCAAATTCGAGATCCCGCGGGATTAGAAATATCAATCCCGCGGGATCCCGGAATTTTCGGGATCCCGACTAGATTAAAAAAAAGTAAAATTCGATGGAATTAAAACGATAATAACGGCATGTTTGTGATGGTGACGTTAATTAAAATAACATATTAATAGACGGAAAACAAAAACCTTTATTCTTTAATATTATTAACTAAATCATCATCAGTTTTCCTTGGAAATTAACTAAGGTAATCAAAACAATAAGTATAACTGTTATAAGAATCAAAACAATAAGGAATTAGAGAGTATTACAGGTGATTTTGAAAGTGACTTCTTTAAAAAAAAAGAGTGTTATCTGCTAAACGGCATCTTACATCCGTTGCAATGTACGCAGCTGCTAAGAATGACCTCTCCGACTCAACACTGGTTGGCAACAGGGTGGCGAAGCAATTATATGCAAACTGCAAAAATCTCCCCCTTGTTCCTCCACACTCAAATAAATCCATTTCGCCCCGAGTGGACGTGTAGCGTCGCCGACGACTGCCGCCCAATCCCGTCAATCCCGAACGGGATCCCGTCATATTATGCGTCGGGATTGATCCCGAAAAATTACACGGGATCTCGCGGGATCGGGATTGCATTCCCTACGTGCCTACTTCGCAGAATATTCGATATTTTTCGACTAAGAAGCAAGGCAACGTTAATTGTTTTTAATGTTCAATTCGCGCTGTGCAGCTACAATGTACGTACGTAAAATTAGTTTTACAACAACGCTCATTTGGTTATCAACAAGCTAATAGCGCCCCGAAGCCACTCGGTCTTTCGCCATCAAAAAGCCATAAAGCTGCTTCCGCTCTGACAATTAAGTTACGAAATACATAACGGGTGTTACGGGTGTGACCGTTGATACTACAGGTTTCCTCGCGATGCTTCATTTCCGGGTAGTAATGTGGTTACGGTAAAGCTCCCAGTGTCAATGTTTATGGCGAAAACCGTTTAAAAAGGGGTTCGCGGGCCGCGGTTTGGTGACCCCTGCACGACTAGCATAAGGCTGCGTTTCCACCAGAGCTGTGCGAGGCAGCGGAGCGGTGTGCGAGGAAAACATCCACCAATGCCGGGCCGCGCCGAGCGAAGCCAGGCTCGTTGATTGGTGGATTTCTATCAGCGATAGCCGATAAAAACCTGCGCACATTGCGCTGCCAAGGGTGGCTCACTCCGCTATTTCACCGCGCGTCTAGCAATTTGTATAGAACACTGAACCGGTGTTAAACCAGTTGTAACCGGTCTAAGTCCAATTCAGTTTTTTGACGTCTGAATACTTACACCCTACTTGAGTCTCTTCAGCATTTTCTTAGCTTTGCCTTGGAGATGAGCGGAGCCCTTGTGCCCCATTTCTTTTGTATAATTGTCATCTTACAAACATATGAAAGATATACTGCCGTCCTAGTGTAAAAGGCGACCTTTTACTATAGAAGTTCATAGTAAAAAGTCGCCTTTTAGACTAGGACGGCAGTATAGGGAACATGCACAACGAAGGTGCCGCCATCTGAATCTTGTACTCTATCATGCTGGGGCCACACTAACGGGAAACGCCTTTAATATCGCGATGATGGACGACTGACTTTAGTGTGGCTACGACTTAACTATACTTGAAATTAACATTTATAACCAGTTTTTTTTTCAGGCCCGATAAGTTTCCTTTACTGTCCGTATAGAGTATCTTCTGTCGATTTAATGCTGCCACGTATATATAGTTCCTGGGGCATTTCTCCAGAAATATGTCTGCAACTCATTCATCTGTCTACATACATTTAGTATGAAAAAGGGCCAGATGAATGAGGTGACCGCAGACATATTTCTGGAGAAATGCCCCCTGCACATTTCCTTTTCCAGGGGTCTCCAACCAAACTACGGCCCGCGGGCCGGATCCGGCCCGCGTGAAGAAAGCGGGTGGGCCTATGATCCGGCCCGCGAGGCATTCTAATCCGGCCCGCGAATAAGAATAGTACGTACAGAAGCCTGCTACCCGCATAGTAAAGTATGAGAGTACGCAGATGATGCGAGACACAGAGCACCCCCCTCCCCCCAGGACGAAAAAAGATTATACGTAACTCCATGTCATATGGACCGCGCGACATTTTGAAAGGTGCTGTATGGCCCTCTCGGAAAAAAAGCTTTGGAGACCCTTGCCCTATACAAATGTTTGTCACTTCGACAAAGTATAAAGACGAACAAGTAGTCCAACTTCAGCCTTTTAGGAGCGCGCGGTAGCACGTCTGTGAGTGCGATCCATACTGGAGCATTATTACGCATTCTTAAAACTGCTTGTAGTGCGTTCGTACACGGCGCGCACACATTTAAGCGCGCGACCTTTTGTGGGAAGAAAAATTACTGCCTATTGTTTACTACTTGACTCTTCCTTATGCCCCAGTCTCTCGATACGGAATGTAGGTACTCTTCACTCCGCCTAGTTCCGCGTTAGTGGAAACGCACCCTTAAGGGCCTAGGGTTAAACCAGTTTACAAAATAAGAAAATAACGATAAGTTGGTATGGACACGCGAGTTTTCGCAACGTTAGCAGAGAATCGTAAAATCTCATAGCTTTTGCATGAATATCACATAAACAACACTCTCACGTTCCCAATACACGTACACATACATTTTCTTGCAAGTTTTCTTTTATCATTCTGATGCGTCCGACGGAAAACACATTCCAACCAAATTGTTGGCTATATAACACTCATTACGTAATAGGCACATATTGTTACACAAATGCACATATTGCAGTCATAAATTTAACGTTTCGTAAACTTGATTTAGGTACTTGATCAATAGATAAATTCAACCTTTTGGAAACTGTTATATTGTTGCCTTTTTGCTGTAACTGTTCCCTTGACGGATTTTTTTTAGATTTCCGTAGCCACATCCATGGTGCCATTCTAAGGCCGCATTTGGACGAGGCGAGAACTCGTATGCGAGTTTCCTTTCATTACGGGGTTTAATCGATCGAATCATCATTCATCCCCCCTATTATCTTCGAAGTTACTGGAGAGAAAAATCTGTAAATTATTTGATTGATGAAAATTTCTAAAAAACGAAGCAATTTAGGAAAACCGTTATATTTTTCCTGGATGATATTAATAATTGGTAATTATACCAATTATTCCTGGATGATATTAATAATTGGTAATTATACCAATTATTAATATCTTCTTCTTCTTTTTCGTTTCGCTCTTGGCAGAGCGGTCGTGGTCATCATGAGGGAGGGTTGGAGGCTGTTGTTGCCCGCCTTACGATATCTCGCCATCTCGTCCGATTCGTAGCACTTCTGGTGCATTCATGCAATGGGTTACCCAGAGCAGATTTTATTTGGTCAGTCCATCGCATGGGCGACCTGCCGCGCGGTCTAGTGCCTTCCACTTTGCCCTGGACCACCAGGCGTTCAATGGAGTCGCTTTCCCGCCTTGAGACGTGACCGAAGAATTTAAGTATGCGCGACTGTACTAGAGCAGATAGACGCTGCTTGACGCCGAGTTCCAGAAGGATGGAGATATTTGTGCGATACTCAGTCCACGACACTCCCAGCATTCGTCTCCAGCACCACATTTCCAGAGCGTCTATCTTTTTCTTTTCGATTTCCCGCAGAGTCCACGTCTCGGCAGCGTACAGAAATATGGGGAAGATAAGAGTTCTCACCAGTCGGGTCTTGGTGACTTTGGTTATATTTCGATTCCTCCATATTTTCTTCAGCTTATTAATATCATCCAGGAAAAATATAACGGTTTTCCTAAATTGCTTCGTTTTTTAGAAATTTTCAAAAATCGTTAACTCAGACTTATTTTCTCATTCTATTCTCGTATCTACTTACGAGTTTGTTCGGAACCCTCGGTGCACGAGTCCGACTCGCACTTGACCGTTTTTTCTGAAATATATCTGTATTCAAGGGAACGTTGTTCAGAGCCCAGCTCCCAAATTTTCATACCAAATGAACCCTATAGTCGGGTTCATTGGTGCAAAAGTGTTTATGCCACACCTGGCCATAAAGTGGCTTTTTCCGCACGCTGCGCGTACGGAAAAAGCCGCTTTCTGACTAGACATAAAATGATGTACACAACACGGGAGGTAATAAAGAAAGCCCTCGATCGCATATTTACGTCTCTCGCTTGCAGCTCGGGCCGCAAACTTCTGCGATCTCGGCCTTTCTTTGTATTACCACCCTAGTTGTGTAATGTACTATTATGCTTCTGTTTTTGAAACTATTCATGTAATAATATTTCACTGCACTATTATCGCGGTGTGAGATTGTTCTCAGTGTTGTAACAAGAAATGTCGACAGCTGGCCCGCAATTTAAATCATAACGGTCGCAGTTCTGAGTGAATCATCTTTCCGCTTGATTCACCGCCTTTGTGCGTACGGCTGACCTGCAGCGCAGGAGATAAATGCATTAAGTGCAATAACAATGGTCTAAGGCCACATGTCTTACTGTCTTTTTGGTACTGAATGCTCAAGATCGGGGCGGTACAAGTAGAGTTGCCAGATGTCCCGATTTTCAGAGGTCTATAGGGAACGTGCACAACGACGGTGCTGCCAACTGGTGCCGCCAATACAAATCTTGTACTCTACTCGTGTCATGCTGAGGCCACATTAACGAGAAACGCCGTTAATATCGCGATGGTGTACGATTAACGTTTGTATAGCCTTATACTATACTTGACATTGACATTTATAACCAGTATGACATTTTTTCAGGCCTGATAATTTTTCATAACTGTCCGCATAGTGGCTCTTTTGTTGATTTAATGCAGCCATATAGTTCCTGCACGTTCCCTATAAAAATGGTCGAAAGTCATGTCTTACTGTCTTTTTGTTAACATGCTTGTAGAACGTGTTAATCATGACCAAATCTCAGGTCTCTTTCATGACAATCTTGCTTTTTCCGGACTTTTGAATTTCCCACCTGGCAACCCGCATACTCGGCACAACGCTGAAAAGCTGTAAGTACAGTAACAACAGTGTTCGAACGTAACGTCATGTTACGTGATCTTACTACCTTTTTATTGTGGAGCGGTAGTGGATAAGTTGGATTTGCATTTTGGAATGCAGGCGCATAACGGCTGTACACGGCGTCTTTCAAAGAGCTCGAAAAGATGTGTGGAACAAATTTCCCATCATTCTGACCATTGGGAGTGAGGGATTTCATTTGAATAACTTTAACTTGAAATGCAGAGAGAAAAACATACAAATTAAGTAAATCAAGATAAAAAAATTGCAAGAAAAGTTTTATTTTTGGTTTTATATTATACGGGTGTAAGATTGTATTCAATTCAAATTTAAAGAATATAAATACAGGTGGACAATGAAGTGACCTATAAGGGTTCCGTCATTTTGCTTTTGAGTTACGTATCCCCAAAAACCGCTTAAACCAAACCCGGAAAAACCTTAGAAAACAGTGAAGACAAGGATATATCCGGGAAAATCCGGGCGCGCCGCAAAGGCTGCGTCTTCATTTACATTCCGGTGACGCCTACTTCCGTCGAGGCGCGCCCGCGCACAAAGGTGCGCGTAATGTGTAACAATCACAGACACAGATATGAATAGTACCAGCCACAGATATCGAATGCAGAACAGATATTAATAAATACGCGGGAGAAACATTCCGAAATCCCAGTTCAGTTCATTCAAAACAATCAGAGTGGGATTGTGAGATAAGAATACCTATACAGTTGCCCCACAAGTGGAAGGCAAACTAAGGGCCTTATCTCACACTAGCGATTTTCGAGCGAGTTGCGAGCGTGTTTTCCTACGCCGCGATCGAAATTTGTGTGAAAACACGCCCACAAATCGCCAGTGTGATAAGGCTCTAAGGCAGCGCTCGGCAACCTTTTAGCAGCCAAGGGCCACATAGTAGCTAACGAAATTGACGCGGGCCGCACTATGATTTTATACATATCTGAATATATCGACCTATACATACAAAATAGCCAGGAACGAGCGGTTCACGGGCCGCATGCGGCCCGCGGCCCGCTGGTTGCCGACCGCTGCTCTAAGGGGTCAAAAAGTTTGAACGCTAATGATTTTAACTAAAATTGTAACGTGAAATCGCTGCAGCTAACAAGTAATAAAACCCTTTACCAATTTTAGGATGCTTGGCATCCCTATATCTAGTAGGTTCTAGCTTCTACTTAGTAGGGATGCTTCCCTTGTGGTTTTCCTGTTGCTTTAACAAAGGGTTCATCAAACCGGAAAAACAAGCCATTCAATGATTGACTACATTTTCCTTGTGTTTTCTTGTAGTTTCTATGGGATCCGCGCAATTTTCTTATCGATAATGATGCATATAGGTAGTCTGTGCAGAAAGAGAATAAGCGTGGCGAAAAACGGAACTAACCTAACCAGTATGGCAAATATTTTTTTCTACGGTAGAAAAGCATTAGCAGCGCCCCCAAATCTAAATCCTATTCTCTTTCCGCACAGACTATGCAGCGCCGTATTTCCGCCTAGGCCTACAAGGCCCGGGCCTAAGGGCCCGGCCAGCCTAGAGGGGCCCTAGCGGTGGACCCTTAATATAAAGGTGGGGTTAGAATGTGTTAGAATTCGTTTAGTCTAAATCCACCTTAAGGCAAAAGCGTGGCTTGCCTTCTCAATAACAAGTGCCTAGGAGCCCTGGATCTCTACATATGGTCCTGTAGGTATATCAGCTCAGAACCTCTGTATACCGTCGGGAGGCGATGCTGCCTCAGCGCTAATTAAGGTGATCTCCCCAAGGACCTTAAAAATAAATGGACGTAGCGTCGCGAACAGATAAGTGAAGCACTCATGATGAGCCGGCAATGAGCCGGCGCTTTGTACGCACGCACGCACACATCAACCAGCATAATGGGCCGGTCGGCTGCCATTGGGCCGTCAACGCACACATGCTCACTTCGGCGGCCATTGCTTGGCTTCACCCGCGTCTTAGACCGCGCGGTATCCTTCTATTTTATACATCCATGGATCTCCCACAACTTCTTCCGATATAGGTACTTGCGCTGTAGGCTAGTGCATCGATGCTAAAGTGCAAGTACAGCGCAAGCACGGTTTATGGAAATTGTGGCGATGCTGCATTGGTTTTATATCAATGGTGCATCGTATCTGCATCACGATAGTGACGATGCAAAATCGCGGCCAGCGACGGTGCTAACTTTGCGATGGTACCATCGAAGTATCGGGTCAAAGATCGTCGTGGCTGATCGCCCAATAGCCCACTGCAATATAGCGTTCATACGAATAATAGCATATTGAATGAAACATGACCAAGTTCTTGCATGACCTTAAAAACCAGTGCGTTAGTAAGGTTGAGACACAGTAAACTTATATATCGAGGGCTTCATGCTAAAGAGGCGTATAAGCAAGCGTTTTGCTTTGCGTATACGCCCCTTTGGCCTGAAACCCTCGATATATTCTGTGGTTGTGTGGCACTCAGCCTAGGGCGCGTCTAGACCCCCCGCGAACTACGCAGCCTGTTCAATGTATAAAGAAAGACGAACAAGCATATTTCATTAAATATAGATTATTAACAATACCCTGTATATATATAATGCAAGTAGCACTTTTCGTTCGTGAAAACGCTAACCTATTTCAACTAAAAAAAGATGTTCTGACAACTAGATCACAGTATAGAAATAAATTATATTTATCAAGAGCAAACCTAGCCAGCCATGTATAAAAATAGTCCACATTATAAATGTATACTAATTGCAAATAAAATTCCTGAATCAATACAACAAGAACCTAATAATAACTTACTTAAAAAAAAAAGAATGAACAAATTATTAATTGAAAAATGTTATTATACTACTGAAGATTTTTTAAACGATACCAAATTAGAATAATAATAATTCAATGAACACTTCAATGATTTTATTATCTTACTAATCTTATATTACTTACGCAATAAGATAAAAAATGTATTTGTATTAGTTTGTAAGTACTTGTTGTGTGCCCTTACAGGGTGTCATGGACTGACGAAATACCTATATAAACGTCAAATGTGTCAAACGTCGTTTGATTTCTTAGGATAGTACCTATGCCGTGGTGACTTTGATACTCAATATGCAACATAGGAAAGAAAGTTTCCGAAAACACTTACTGAATTGTTTTTGCTTTTCTTTCCTTGTGGGGCGTGAATATATAATAAATAAACACTAACATTTAAATAAACACTATGTACTTAACAATTTTCACTAAAATCGGAAGAATTAAAAACGTGACAACAAAACTAAAATCGGCCCAAGTATCATTACCGTTTTGTCGCCCTATACAGTATTGCAACCCGTTGTTTTTTTTTAATTTGCCGCTATTTACTAGTCTCACTCATCTTTCATTAGCCAGACTCTAGCAGTAATTTCCTCCTCCTCTCGTGCCTTAATCATGTGTCTTTCAACTTCAACCTTTTTGATGCTCCCTTCCCCGGTGAATGCTGGTGCGATTTTAGGGCCGATACAGACGGACTGCAACCCAACTCTAACGGACGGCGACGCGCCGTCGGCGTGCAGTTGTGATGCAGTTCCCATACAAATCGTAGGGAGTTGCAGTTGGGTTGCAGTCCGTCTGTATCGGGTCTTAGGCCACGTATGATTTATGAACGCGTTTCTACCTGAATGTAAACCGAGAACCGAGGACAAAGCAATAAAAATACCAATTACCTACAACAAAACCTTCTAGGTAAATAATCCTTGCAAGGGTGCCATTATTGAGAAAAGAGGTAACAAACATGACAATTGTTTTAAAAATAGTAGGTAGGTACCTAGGTACATTATACAACTAGGGTAATACAAAAAAGGCCGAGATCGCAGATGTTTGCGGCCGCAGCTCGGGCCCGCAAGCTAGGGACGTAAATGTGCTATCAAGGGCTTTCTTTATTACCTCCCGTGTTGTGTACATCATTTTATGTCGACACTTGGCCAGAAAGCGGCTTTTTCTGTACGCGCAGCGTGCGGATAAAGCCACTTTATGGCCAGGTGTGGCATAAAATACCATAAAGCGGTTTAGATCGTCAAATTGATATTTTTTTACATCTGCTTGAATGTTGGGGGGTTGTTCGTAAATTATTTCTAGATTTAAAGCTGTATTGCTTCCACAAATTAAAATCAATTGGGGTTATAGGTACCTACTTGCCACAATGTAAGAAGCAAAAACCCTGACATCAAGGGATAGCTAAGTCCTGCCATATCTCGTAACCTCGTTTTAGTTAAGCTTAGTTATAATCTTATAATTAAATATGATTTTAATTATTGATTGATAAAAATATTCTTATGAATAAAATTAAATGATTGAATTGGTTTGTAGCATGTGATTTTCCGGGTCATTGATTGTTGCTGATAGCATTTATTATTCGGAGAATTGTCACAGCTCGGAAGCCAGATCGTGTTCGTCAAATTTGAAACTAAACTCATTAATTTTTTTCCAAAGTACCTACCTATCTACCTACACGCAGGGCAAACATGTTAAGAGGAAACAGGAGGGCAGTTTTTCCATACAAACGTAGTCCTCTATTTCCTCCCTGGATAATGCCAGTAGAGCAATATTTTTTTGTCCAAAAATCTATGGCTACTACTGATATGTTCCTATGTTTTCCTTTTTACGATAAATTGATTCTCAAAAAAATTAACCTTCAAAAACCTAAAAAAATGCCAGATTTTTCGCTGTGTTCACACATCCAGAAAACAAATTTGACTAGATTATTAAAAAAAAAGAAAACATAGGAACACGGCCAAAGCCTTTCTTTAATGTCTAATGTAAAAAATAGTTAAATAGGTTAAGTTTTGGGGAAGAAATCAGGGGACTACGAAACGTTGTTTTCATGAAATTTTAATAGGTACTTTCGGTCCCAAGCTGCAGTTGTCTCTATCGCGCTCTGCGTGGGACAGGCGGGCAGTGCGGGACAGCGACACATTTTACAAATGCCTAATTTTCAATTCCGTCCACCTTACTGTTTCCTCTTAATGGAAACGTGTTTATCAAACAACACCAATTAATTTCGAAAAACTGTACCTACATCTCTGTCCGACACCAGTCTGGACAACAAAACCGATTTTTTTTTGTGTTTGACAAGCGACAAACGGGGAACCCTCCTTTTTTGAATTCTGTTAAAAATGGCAGGTAGGTTCTATTTTAAACTAAACCCACACTTACACACAAATAGTCCCATAATAAAATTAATAGTAGGTATTTCTCATTTTATTAACAGCGAGCGTTCTGTATTTTAAAAACGAAACGTCCGGTTCATCAAATGTAGAATGCGACTACGATAACTTTGCAGAGCGGAACATAGCAACACTTCAATTTAAAAATCACATATTCATAGAAATTTGACTTAAACGTTATCGTAGTGGCACAAAGTTATCGTAGTCGCATTCTAATGATGTAGGACCTACACTGTAGGTTAATAAAATTACGCGGGAAGAGGGGGTGTGCCGTGACATTCCCTATGTGCAGCTGTCACGATCATAGGTACCTACCTACAAAGCGGCCGCGGCACCCCTCACCTTGCTAAAGGGATTCTTGAAGGACAGCATTCCCTGGCTATATACAAATATTCAGAACATTCCACCTCATTAGTGTGGCATTTTTGGTTTATTTTGTAGAGCTTGGCCGGAACCACATAATAACCAAACACCATTCATTAAAACAAAATGCCATTCGAAAGAGGCTGGATCTTCGGAATATTCGCCAATATGCACAGAAGAATGATAATTTTCAAGAAAAAGCCTAAACTGTTGTTTATGGTCCCACCAATCATTTTAAAAGTTAGCCATAAACTCAGTTCAAAAATAACACTGTAATTAATAAGATGCTTAAAGGTAAAGGTCTAAATTTATATATGTAATTATGCGAGAAATATCGTGATAAAACATTTCTTCGCACTTGCGGTCAGAGAACGGTCGCCGATCAATCTGAAATGAAGGTCAACGACTCCGTCTTATTAACAGACCCGGTCAAAATGACTTCGACCCGATTGTCACACATCCGGATGGCAGAATAACATACACGTGGTGACCCTTGCCGCCTGTTTAAAAAAAAACTTCCGTAAAAAAGTTGGTGCGCGTAAAGTTACTATTGTGGTTTAATTGAAATGAAAGAGACGGCAGATTGTTCACTACGAAATGAATGGAACAGCTGTAAGCGTAACGACAATAGGTACATTAAATTAAGTTATTCGGAGGTTTCGGCGGTAATGCAGCGGTCAAGTCGCTATATGCGCCGAGTGGTAGGTATGTTACGATTTACCACAGAAACCGGTTCGTTTGCACAACTCGTGTCTACCTACTTCATCAAGTCACCCGTACTTTCTTACAAAGCCACACATACCCACGAGATATCCATTTCAAACACATTTGTATGAACCACAGATTAAATATTGTTTTAACGATAAGATGCGTTTATCGATTAGGAACAGGAATGCACTGTAACGGTTAACTTTTGAAATTCGAACAAAGCAAACGATGGCAACTCGGATCTGGCTCGAGTTACCATTACCTGGTTTCCCGCCACGTCGGTGACCACATGCAGGCCGGGATTGGTGCAATTTGATAGTAGGAGACACAACGTTTACACCGAATCACGGTCTAAGCGTGGCCACCGCTGTGAACGACCGCCGGACGGGTAACGGGACCGCGCGCCGCGGATGCTGCGTAGCGGTCTTCGACGGCCGGGCCCGCTTGGATAGGCCGGGACTGGTGCAATATCGCACAGAAACCGAATATAGCGCCAGTCACCGCCCAGCCACACGGGCCTCCCGGACAAAGGATGCCGACTCGCCGCTCCCATTCACGAAGAGGCACCTCCGTTCGATCTTCTTTCGACGTACAATGATTTTCTCAACTCGGGAATTGATCGTTAGTGAAAGTCACACACTTTGGTTCAACGGTATCGGAACGCGCGTATTTTTCGGAAACTATTCACGTGCGGCGCGCGCGGCGGCCGGCGACGGAGTGTTGGGCGGAGGGGAGCGACGCCGGCGCAGCTGTCGCGCCTCGCCGCCCGCGCCCCGCGTCCCGCCGGCCCTTTATCGTTCTGGGAAGTGGTTCCTGAACTTCCCGACTGTATTACCCGACTTGTCCAAGTTACCCGATTGTAGGGTAAAATTGAATATCTTTGAAAGTTGTGATCCTTGACCGGACGATGACGTCGGCACGTCGAGCTTTGCGTGATCACTCGTGTAGCATTGATACAGATATCAAGGTGATTGAAATTACAATATGTTTTATCGGAACTGGTATCCTGTGAACGCATATAAAGTAGTTTACCGCACACTTTCATTTTAAATTTAAATGGAGACCCAATTTGTGGAACCGGTCGATGGATTGATTAAGGAGATTTTTAATGAGTTTTGTCCAATGACGAATGTGGGCGTCTAGGATGTTTGAGTTAATGAATAAAATTAATCAAATAATACGATACGTACTGTGTTTACCTATAGCCGACATCTTATAAGTAAACCACAACAATAATACATAATATCACCTACACTAAACTCAGTTTCATTCGTGAATGAATTGCAAAAATTTGCCGTTTGTAAAAACTGTAAATCAGTTTCATTCGTGAATTTGCAAAAATCGGTCGAAATTAAAGAACCAATATTTCTAAGAAAAAAAAATATAATAACTAAAGTTGGTCAAATTCTACTGTCTGGTAATCTGGAATGATCGTCATGTCTATTATTTGACCCACACAAAAAATAAAACTTATTTTTGTTGACAGCTTATTTACTCTAAGCTTTCATTAGTTGAAATTGTTATAACCAAAAGACGTTATAATGTCTAATAAGGCAGTTTTCCTGTAGGTTCTATGATTTCACCATATCATTACCAGTGAAAAACGCTGGGACGCCTTTGCTTCACTTTAAAGAATGCGCCTTCATCATCAAAACCGGGAGAAGCTTACAGAAAAACGGATGTTGGTTGAGGCGCAAACGCGTTGTAAAAGTTGATAAAACCCGGTTCGCAGCACTTGTTGACAAGAGACAAAGACAACATCAATGTGACTCAGTACCATCTGTCGCAAATTTCTCCTATCAGTCCTGCATTCCGCCCTCGAATCGGTCTATTTAGCCACCAAAAACGTTGCCTTCGAAACGTTACACCATAAATCGTCTGCAATAGACGCAAGGGCCAATGATGATTACCAGATAAAGGAAACAGCTAACATTCTTAATATCGAATTAAAAATCAAATATTTTGGTATTTTGTCTTGCCTTAGCCTGCGGCCACTTTATGGGGATTCGACAAATATTCGTGCTAGCCAGTGCCGGATTAGCCATATAGCAAGAGTAACAAATGCTATGGGCCTTGCACCCCCTCGCAAAAGGGGACCCCCTCGTTTTGTGATTGGTCACGTATAAAATTACCGGTCACATGGGTATTTAAGCATAACTAGGACCAACCAAGCGCCTCTTGAAGAAATGCTACAGGCCCCGCGCTGGCTTAATCCAGCACTGGTGCTGGCATGTTTTTCTATTTGTTTGTCAAAAAATGAAATATCAACACGAATCTTCAACGAATCCCCTTATGTGGCCATAAAGTTACTGCCAAATGAAATGTGCGTTACGTCACATACGTGTCAACTTTTTTTCTAACTCTAATATATAGTTGATACCTTGTCTGGTCTGGGTGAATCAACTTTTAGAGCCATTTACTTTTTTACATGGTCAAAGTCACCGTGCAAGTTATGGTCAATGGAAACTTGATTTTGGTAAAACGTTCTCGTATGCAATGTAAACAGCAACAAAAAATGATACAGCAATCAATGGCTTTCAAGAGCAAAGTACAGCACATCGTGTTGACTTTCAACAATATTAAAATCGCATTTTTCTATAATATTGTCTTTGATGTGCGTGATTATGTCCAAACGTCGGGAGTCCAAATTTCATCATCCTTTTAAATTGTCATGTTATATTTTTTTGTTATTTTATCGAGGGAAAAAAGTTTATTCATTCTAATCGTATATTCTCATTATAAATCCCTCAAGGTACGAATCCACTTCGCCAAGAATAAATGAATAAACATTTTCTTTATTCTTGTCTTAATTTTTATGATAACATTAAATTAATTTCTTTGAAAATAGAAGTTACACTTATGATTTATTAGGTAACATGGGTTTCAATGTGTGTATGTAAAGTGAACAAATTGTCATTTTTTATTAATTATGAATTTTACCGATTTTTACCTATAGACTTTATACGAGTATAACCGCTTTATAATACCTACTTTAGCTAAATTAACAATATGTGACAAAAATTGGGCTATCCCTAAAAACCGTTAATCGGGAGAAAGCATTTTTAAGCTGGCAACCCCTCAATATTCGACATTCAAACCAATCCCGCGCTCTACCTGCGTTCGAGCTGCCACAGATAATCGAACGACGGGATAAAATAAAAAATATCCACAGATCAAATAATAATATCCACGCACGAGCCACGTGGTCATAAATGTTATTTATCACAATTGGAACTAAATGACGTCACACTTTTTTGTAATATTTGACATATGGGTGGTTTTTTTTTTTAAATTTCGTCGTGGAATTTCCCCGGTGCAGAGGCGAGATCGATCGATAGAAGGGGCAGATGTTTGAATGATTTCGAAACTTCGAAATTTATTGAGTATCCTGTAATGCAGTAATGTAGTGTATTCGTATTTGTAAATAATTAAGAGTGTTCGTTACTTCGTTATTCCATTCAATGAATTCAATTACCGATGTTCATTATTAATTTAGGATTATCAAGTGCACAGAGATAACGCTTTTTGGGGAAGAAAGTACAACTGAAAAATAGTTTTATAAAGTACTAGGTACCTAGCACCGATCTATATTTTTATTTTGGGATGCGTAAAAATGTGCAATGTCAACACGATCTTAGTAAAATAAATAGGTAATATTATTTATTTTCTGAATTGTATTGTTTGATTTAAGTGAAAATTCCTTATTAAAAACCCGCCTATATACAATGTGTCCCTGGATAAAGTGCACAACAAATAGGGATGAAACTAGATGCAATTTAATCGACAAAAAAGTAATGAAAAAAAATTTAAGCCATTATTTACTTTTTTTATGAATTTTTAACAAAAAATATCTTATTGCATTGGACCTTGTCGGAACAAAGCAAGATATCTTGACACCTATAGGCTCTATTGATTTGGAATAAACGTAATTATAATAAAAGAGGATTATTATGTTAAAGCAATTAGGAAAAATCTGCAAATATAATCCAAAAACAAAAAAACTGGTTTTTCTTACGAATTTTGTGTATTTTTTGTCTAAATTATCAATAATTTCTCGATTTCCTCAAATTAATGTCCATATTATCACTAGTTATTATCATTAATAATGTTTGTGTATCTTATTACCTTTTATTTAAAATAACCAGGTATCTAACGCCCATACGTGTCAAGATATCTTGCTTTGTTCCCATAAGATCCACTGCATTTTGTTAAAAAATCATACAAAAGTACAGATGTAGTGCAAAATGATTTTCGGAAAACTCCGATCTCAATCGGAATACGATGGCACCCGAACTGTCAATCAATGATTGTATTAAATGAGTGACGTTTTCATATCCATTAATATGGAACTTTATTGTTTAGTGTCAAATGTCAAAGTGAAAAATGGCGGCTGTAAGATGGGTACTGAAGCTGATTGAGAGAGCACGATAAATACGAACTTTTTAGATAAAGTACGATGGAAAATCATTTTTCAACTCAACTATTGTATATGTATAGTTTCATCCCTATTTGTTTGTGCACTTTATCCAGGGACACGCTGTATACGCAACCCTACCTTATCGGAATCTTTAAAGCCGCAAGAAAGATTACTACTTTTACGATATCATCTTTACGCGTGCAATACGAGCAGTGGATGTGTGGTAATTATGGTAATTTTTATAGTAGCCTGCGCGCAATTTTCCCACGTTTTCATCATAACTGAACAACAGCATTATCGACGGTGACCACTCACCACTTCCCAATGCCAGCGCCGTTACGTTACTTTACGCGGGCATTATGTTCCAAGCGGCTTCCACGATCGTACATTCACGATGACTGGAAGATTGGGAACCTTATACCACCTCATACATGTGATAAAATATACCGAAATACTGCATCCTGGTTCGATTCCAGGCGCCCCCGGCCCCCACCTAGTCCGATTCACTCAAGGTGGTCAGGCCAGCGGCCTGGTTCAACCCCAGGGAACGCCACGGCCCCAACCCCATCTGGTCCGATTTTTGCTACAGCCAATAAGATTTGCAAGTTGGTACGGCCTAAAAAAATCACATTAAAAAAAACCGAGATACTGTCGAATGTCCTGACATCTACATTTATAAAATAACCTCATTTTTTTGAAGTCGGTAAAAAATAAAAATACACAGTTCTTGTTTAAACAAGAACAAAAATGTATGAAATTTTGCAGAGTTCGTAATACGTAGCGGCGAAAAGTTAAGCCCATGCTGTCTCATTTTTTCCGACTTTCTGCGGTTTCTGGTGTCTGCGTCTCGTCCCACCATCGCCCGCGACTCCTGCGAGGTCTGCCTCGGTTCCGTTTGGAGTTGTCGGGCGCTCCGTGGTAATTCTAGCCTACAGCTAACCCGACATGCGGCAGACGTGACCAGGGGTGTATTTTGAAATATGGCGCCCCGGGCCCCGGCCCAATAAGTTTCGCCGCCCCAGAAGAAGTAAAAGTTGCTTGAATGGCGCCAAAACCAAAACCCCTGGCCCCTGGACGTGACCAGCCTAGTCACACTTTAAGTCTCATGATTTAACTTGATAAGAGATTAAAATCGAATAGCAAAAAGAAAGATAAAATCACAACTAATAAGATCTTCTCTCCAAATGTTCAACTATTCCTAACAAAGATCCTAATACCTGCATCAGGTACCTACTCATTGTTTTCATTTTAATACCACGATCCGTAGACAATGTCCAAAATTGTGTCTAAAATAAAATCTCCATACCGAACCGAAGGATCATTTTTTTGCCAATATCTTGGCGAATATTTCAAACAAAAGGATGCTTCCTTTAAAACACCGTAAATTTAAATTGTCAAACAACTTACAACCTCATTGGTCACAGCTTAAAGTTCAAGTCAGCTTAAGTTAATTGTGAGATACTTTTGTTTCGGCCTCCGTTCAAAGATAACCTTCGCACTAATTTGAACCTTGATACATCGTGTTAAGATTGTATTTAAGTTGTTCAGTGTTAAAGGTGGTTTGTGACCATGGTAGGCTTCTCGGAAAATATAAAAGTGTGCGTTCGTTGAAATTTTTGCACATCTCGTCCCATTGTGGCATCAATGGCGACTTGTGTTTTACAATGAAATAATAGCTAACTTGATTACTTCCTTTGTTTAAATAGGTTCAAAATAGGGCTATTTACCCGACTACGGCGAAGCAAAAAGGAGGGTTATGTAATTACAGCTTAGGGCCTTGTAGGCAGGTAAGGTAGACATCTGAGTGTTTGATATTGTCCCAGAAGTTGACATATTGAATGTTAAATAATTTAATAGAGATGACAGGCAGGGTGTCGACTATTGGGAATTCATTTGTGAACACAAAGACTTTTAACTAAGTCCTACATTTTGAAGGGCTAAAGGGCAAGGGCTTTATAAAAACAGGTGGAAGAAGGGTATTTTCTTAAAATGGGGATGAAATTATATAAGGCTATTCTATATTATTATTATACCGACTAAGACCTTTCTCAGTTTGCTACAGGTGGAATTTTGGAATATCCCTGTATTTTAAACTTTTTTTGTATTACAGTTCCATTTCCTAACTTACCGTTTTGAGGAAAAAATACCTGAAAATTCTCGGCGGTTTTTGTTGCATATTTTTGTGACGTAGATTTTTTATTTGTACTTAATCAATTACTTTATTACTGAAAATATTCTCAACTAAATCATTGGAACAGTGTTGTTATACCCTGATATTCAGATTGCCTATACCATTCTTAGATACCTATACAGGATGAATTTTAAATCGTGAATCGTAACCACGTTTACCGGTAAAGCTACTTAAGACTAATACAGAGCACTAGTGTTAATTACAATTAAGGACCCGCTTAATTCATTATTAACTAAAGGGTGCAGGCGTTTATTACCATTAATCGTAATAAAACTGAATTATTTTATGAGTAAATACGATTTTTAAATACCTACTTATGTTGACAATGTCGACGATGTTGACATTTATTGACAAATACGTGCCAAAATTCTATCCAGCCAACTTCAATATTGGGAGGTTGGATATCTAATGTTGAAATTTTCATGACAAGTACGAAACATGAATGTAGGGTGACAATTAAGGTGAAATTAGGATAAATCAAATTAAAAGTGGACAAAAAAAAAACGTACTTAATTTAGGTTTAAAAGCATTGTAAGTTATTGTTAACTATGTATAGACTTCAAAAAAAATATAACGGTTCACGATTTAAAATTCACCCTGTATGAAATCTCAACTACGGAATCTTTAAGACACAGCAAGGTTGGTCTCATACCGACTTCCTGGCTGCAGTATCGGCATAGTGCACACTCAAGCCATTTGCGACGTGGGCTGCTCTGGCGCACACAGCGCGGAACGCGGACTCAGCAACACCGGAGACTAAACATCCTGTGCCATTCATCAATGGAGAGATGCGTGCTTAAGCATATTTTATTTTATTATCTATGACAGTTAAACCTGTGAGAAAATATGTCATGTTTATAGAGTGAGTGAACATGGCAACACCTCCGTTTAAAAGTCAAATTACTATGAAAATGTTACTTTTATAAGGTGTTGCTATGTTCCGCTTTGCAAAGTTATCGTAGTCGCACTCTAACGACGTTTCTCCATAACGTTGATCCCGAGATTAGCGAGATAATCATGACCATGTTTTCCCTCACCGTTGGGCAAAAAGTATCCTGTAGCTGCATTGGGGTAAATCCGAGCACGGGGTAATTCTGAAAATGAAGGATTCTCATAATGCACGCAACATATATTTACTTTAATAAGCTTACACTGTCTGTACTAGTCATACTGATAGTGCTTCGACTAATTATAAAACTCAAACATGTTGCATAGTTTACTGAAAATTCCTGATTTTCAAAATTACCCCATGGTTGAAATTACTGTCCCTGTACCAAGAACTGCTGAAGTCCAGTTAGCCATTTGGGTACTAACCAGTGACTTGACGTCAATTTATTCGTGACTAAGCCGCAGCACTTAAGGTTGGCTTATGTCTTCGTCGAATGAAATACGATAAGAATAAACTGTTTACGAACCTTGAAATAATGCTATAGGATAGGAGGATTGCTGGTTCTTTAGATACCATACCAAGCAATACTGCTGCAGCTGTGCCTCTTAAGTCTTAACACAGGTTACACAGGTATAAATACTTAAAAAGAGGCACCAACACTTCCTGTAAACAGAACTTCGTGTTGAATAATAGTACATTACATACAGAGGCCAGTAAAGATACCCAGTCCGACCAACTCAGGGTGGTCTGGCTAGTGACCTGGTTCGACCCCAGGGAACGCCACGGCCAACCACCCGGTCCGACAATCGCTACGCCCAGGATGGGCTGCGAGTTTGTCAGTTCCAAAAAAAAAAAAGGCCAGTAAAGCACGTGGACTTCGTAGGGAGCAGCCTTAGCCAGACTTTTCTCTTTGCCAAGTGCATTGCTCAAGCCTTTCGTACGATAAGTTTTCATAGGATTGAATAAATAAATGCATTATCGTGTGATAGTTTGCAAAAAAAACAGAAGCTCAGAATAAGGTAGACGTCGCAGTGCTCTACACAGTCCCAGTACTTAGACGACATTCGCCTATATCGATGCCTTTTCCAATTACTAGGTATTTTGTTCGTAAAAGTAAAATTTTATTAAAAGTATACGAATGAAACAAAAATATATATGTATAGGGTTTTTGAAACTTCACGTCACTCAAGCTCGAGTGATATGCGTGACCTTACTGTGTGACAGGGTTCTACGGTGGTACGTAAATCTCTCTCCCTTACTGTACGTACAAAAAATACACACTTACCAACAATGCTCGGGGCGATCACTAATATCGAGGCATCGACAATTGAGTTTATCGATATAGGCCATCCCTAGCTGTTATTGAATTTCGCCCCCTAGATTCCGAGGTCTGCTCATTAGCAATAGAGGTGACGGCAGGGTCTTGATTATTGGGTGTCAAGCACTAGGACGTTTACCTTACCGTGTGATAGGTTGCAAATAAGAAGCCCAGAATAATTCGTGCTGATACTCCGACGTTACCCCGCGCCGGGCATTTAGGAATGCTTGAACTCGGTAGCGACCGGTCGGCGCACCGTTACTTCACCCACGTGCCGGCGAGCGAGTTATTTATCGATACCGAGGCTGTATCACTGCGGGCCTGAACCCAGGCCCACTGTTGGGCTGTTGGGAGTCTGTTCCGTATAGGAATAGACAGAAAAAAAAAGGTTCTTTATAGAGCCGGTTAAAGTGAAATAACAGTATTATATCCAGGTGTGGCATAAAAAAACATTATAGATGTTTAGAATCTCTGCTTCTGCGTCCCTCTCGAGTCTATTGTTATCCGCTACGAACGATAGAGAATCATCATCATATCGTCGGTAGGTAATACCTTAAGGTGGTTTTCCACCGGCAGGGCGAGACGAGACGAGACGAGGATTAAATTGAAATTTGTATGAAGTTTCCAATCGCATCGCCGCCGCTCGCGCATCGTGCAACTTGATGCAAATTTCAATTCAATCCTCGTCTCGTCTCGTCTCGCCCTGCCGGTGGAAAAACACCTTTAGGCACTAGTCCTAAGCGTAAGCGAGTGAAGTTGGGCGAGTAGTATTACATTGCGGATCTGGAAAGGTCGATTGATCACACTGTGCCTGGTCAACCCGCAATGAACTGTGACTCGCCCAACTTTACTCGCTTACTCGCCGGCGGTGGGACCAGTGCCTTATGGCCTTAAGTTCGCCTTTTGTATGATAATTTTTCTTTTATGCAATAAACTTTAAATGAAATAAATAATTTCGGCCTAGAGGCGTCCACTGTTGAATATAGGTCTCTCTCAAAGATATCCATAACGAACGCTCCCACGCTTTTTGCCCCTATCGACTCCCGGCGACCTTAACCAGGTTGTCAAACCATCTAGGGTTGCTTTTGGATACGGACACAGAAAAAAAAAACTCCTGGTTCCATGTTTAAGCACTTTGCAGTAGAAGACCTATTTTACGAGAAACTCGCTTTAAGTTTGTGATGCAAGTCTGACCAGCAGGTCGTGTCACAAAAAAGGTGGTAAATTATAAAAAACCGTACTTGGTAACACAAAATATATGGCGAAAAAATGTATCCCTTATAAAATTGTTGCCATCCGATAATTAGTTAGACCCTTACATGTGATTTACTGTCGTTTACTAGCATGGACATACCACCGTTAAACTTAGAGAATTATGGAAATTTTGACTTGGATATGAAAAAATTTCATCAAACCATCATCCTTCGTGAAGTTGAAATACGTATACGTACGTACTTGCGTACGTTCACTTCACAGTCCCAATTTAAATTGTAAACCTTACGGCTTTGTAATAAGGCTTGCCGTAACCGTAACCCATATGCATATGTGGGCTCACGGGACAGGGAACGTGTTAAATATAACAAATGCAGTTTTCATATACATTTCCTATACAGCAAAATAGACTTTTTAGTCCCTATCTATAGAGTTTAAAATAAAATATAAAAATAAAATAATTTATTTCTGTAAGTAGGCCCTCAAGGGCTCTTTTACATGTCTTTCTTACATTCTTTTATCTTCTTTTTTTCCTTTTCTTTTCTTTTGGCGCTTCGGGTAGTGACCGGTGAGAAGAAGCGCCGGAAGAAACTCACCAGTTTCTCTTTTCATACATGAGATTTCATTAATACATTACATTAACTTAAAACTACATTTATAGAGATGTAAAGGGTCTCTCTATGCGTCCATACAAGACAAATAAAAAATAAATTGATACTAAAATTAATGGAGATGTAAAGAGTCATTCAGAGTCAGAGTTGGGTCGTTGTCAAAATATTATGTTTTGGAGGTGTAAAGGATCTCCAAACGTCAAAATACAAATTGAGAATACTTATTTACTAAATATCTTACAGAAATGTAAAAAGATCTGTGACTCACATGATGTACCTAACTAAAAAAAATAACATTTTTTCTTAGAGATGTAAATGGTCTCTAAATATATGGTTAAATCGGAGTGTGCGTGACACAGACCACTAAACCTAAAGACGTCGCTTCGTAGGATTGTTTCATTGAAACCGATTCTGCCAAAACTAAAGGGGCGCGGGAGACGCGACGAGCGCTTACCGCACTGTGATTTGCCGATTGAAGGTCAAGTGGGCGGGGAAACAAAATGTCTGCCGGCCGCTAGTGATGTGTCGATGATCGATGATTAGAGTACCTATAGTAGCTACTAGGTAATTGTAAAGTGGTATGTCGGTCCCTTATTTGTAATATGTATATGTATATGATTGATACAAAATAACTGGAATAGGTTAAATAAATAAGACAACCCCGAATTTCAAAGCCTTGTTTATCAAAATACAACTAGGTAACTAAGTACAATAAAATTATCATTCAGTTAAACATACACCCGACTTACATATCCACTAAACTATACTACACTACCTATTACAAATTATATTATACGGGGTACTAGGTACAGTCGGCCTCAAAAGACACTTTAGTACTACGCCACGATACAAATGTGTTCAGCAACTTGAGTTCGACCGTACTAGACGTTATTGTTTATACATATGATATACAGATGTAGCTATAAACAATAACGTCTAGTACCAGGGGATAAGCAACTATTTATCTTATTGGCCCTGTTGCCGATGGACGCGGCGGGCGGCGGCGGGGGAGGCCTGCGCGGGGCAGGGTAGGCCGAGGGCACCTTGAGATCCGATTGCGAGCCGAACCGTGTGGACGTTATTTGTGTTTTTAATTTGCCTTTTTCTTAATTCTTTTCTATATGTACTTTAAACAGTGTTTTTCTTTAATTAAAAGTTTACAAGTGAAATTTTTGACCATTTTACTGGGCTCAAAACCCACAACAACCACAAAAGTGGTCCTTCGAACCGGATCTGATGTTCTTCACGCCACCGCCGTCGAAAATGGTCAATACTCGTAGTACAACAAAACGGGAACAAGAAAAGAAAGAAGATGAGCAAAAAGAGCTTCAATATCGTCAGCTTCAATTTCCTACAACACACGGAGAACAAAGGAAAAATGGCGACAAGACTATTTTAGATGGAGGTAGCGCGATAAAATCCGAACAAAGGAAATTGGAACCACAGCTACCAGGGACAAGTAAATCTGTCTGCAGTGCCTCGCAAAAGTCTTCGTCTTCTTCGTCTGTAGTAGCACGACGGAAGAAGCTGGAACTGGAAGCAGCTGAAGCAAAAGCTCGCATACAAATGGACTTGATAAATAAAAAACTACAAGCAGATCTCGCCGAATTGGAAGAAGAATACAGTCCACCTACAGAAGTAGATCGAGAATCCGTCAAGAGTGATGTCGCCAGGTGGGTCGAGCGCAGCCAGCTGGAACTGAAGACGCAGCAAGCCCCCGAAACTGGAAACAACCCGGGCCCGCTGTGTCCGCCGGCAATGGTCGCCGGCACCGACGTGTCAGTCCAGCAGCTGGCCAGCGCACTGAAGGAATTGGCCACCGTCTCGACATCTAACAGCAACCAAAACGCAGCGCTGATGAGCCGCATCAGCACGCCGAGGGATTTGCCCTTGTTTTTTGGTGAACCTCTGGAATGGATACAATTTAAGCAAGCGTTCGAGGAATCTACGAAAGTGTGTAATTTCAGTGATACTGAAAATATGTGGCGATTAAGGAAGTGCCTTCGTGGATCCGCCAGAGATTCAGTTAACGCGCTGCTTATGAGTGGTACGTCGCCAGAAACTCTAATGTCTACGCTAGAGTTACAATATGGAAACCCAGAATTAATAATATCCAGAATGCTAATGGAATTGAAAAAATTACACGCTTTGCCACCGGAATACCACAGAGAAATTGTGCCGTTTGCTGTAAAAATAAAAAACTACGTCACAGCTGTTCGCGCGCTGCGTCGTGAAGAATACCTGCAAGAAGTAAACATCGTTGCTATCGTGTTATCTAAATTACCTACGGTCCTGTTACCCAAGTGGACTGACTACAGTTACACGCTCATAAAAGAAGGAACGAAACCTAAATTGGATATTCTCGCTGATTTTCTTCACGAAGAAGCAGTAAAAGTATCAACCTGCAGTGCTTCGCTCATTCAAGTGCGGTCAGACTTTAAACGTAGGAACTATGAAAACAGTGACTATAAACATCAAACTGTCCTAGTGCAAAGTGCGCAAACGTATGATAAATGCCGTTATTGTCGCGTAGGCAAACATAATTTACCCGAGTGCAAAAAGTTTAAAAAATCTCTGCGTAAGGACCGTTGGCAACATGTGAAGCGATTCGGTATATGCTACAAGTGTTTGTTATCGCATCATGATAGACAATCGTGTGCCGCTGCCGTGTGCGATGTGGAGGGGTGCGGCCAGTCTCACCATCGACTCCTGCATTACGTACCGGGTCAAAGTTCGCGTCAAACTCGTTATGATGTGGTCGAAGTGACAGACAATGAACCTCAGGCTGAAACTGTAACGCATATAAACATTAACAAGTGCGAAGTGTTATTAAAAGTCGTGCCGGTAAATATTCACGGACCTAACGGTATAATTAGTACAATGGCTTTATTGGACGATGGATCAAGTGTAACAATATTAAGCGCGAGCCTCGCCAAGCGGGCGGGGTTGCGCGGGCGTCGGGAGTGTTTACGAGTGCGCGGCGCTTGGGACAGTACGGAACTGGTTTGCGAAACACAAGTGATCGATTGTACGCTATCTAATAAAAACGGAACAATGTTTAACTTAAGTGCGCGAATTGTCGAGAACCTTAACTTACCTGCACAAAACTTAAGTGTATCTATATGTGAGAACTATAACTACTTGGACCATATAAAACATTATTTATGTACTGAAAACCTAAAACCTGAAATATTGATAGGACAAGATAATTACCACTTACTTGTTCCCCTGGAAGTCGTGCGGGGCGGGCGGCACGATCCCTGCGCCACCCGCTGTCCCCTCGGTTGGAGTCTTCATGGGAGGGCACCGGCATCTGTAACGTCGCAAAAAGATGTACACACGTCATTACATCTTTGCCATAACGACACGCAAGAAGTTTTAATGGAAAATAATCAAATTCTACGTGATATCCATGAAGATATTCGCCGATCTTTATCCGTCGATACAATGGGCGTAACTGCTAGACCGCGGCAGAACTCGGAGGACGTACGGGCCCAGGCACACCTGGAACAAACCTCTGAACTCATCGACGGCCAATGGTATGTCGGCTTACCATGGAAAGATCTTCATTGTGTGACCGTTGACTCCTTTCCTAATGCAATGTCGAGACTAAAGGGGGTGGAGTTGAAGATGAAAAGAAGTACAGAGTATGCACAAAGATATAAGGAACGCATACAACATTTATTGAACAATAAATACGCGGAGAAGCTGGAGAATCCTGTGAAATCGTCGAAAACTTGGTACTTACCTCATTTTGGAATAGATAACCCCAATAAAAAATCTCTGCGCTTAGTTTTTGACGGAGCGGCTAAGTCACGTGATCAATCGCTGAACAGCTACCTATTCAAGGGTCCTGACCTGTTAGTCGGATTAATGGGAATAATGCTGAGATTCCGCGAGAGCAAAATTGGAATTAGTGGGGACATAAAGGATATGTTTCTACGAGTCAAAATTAAACCCGAAGATCAGCACGCGCTACGCTTTTTATATCGTGAAAATCCTGAAGACCCTGTGGATACTTACATAATGACGTCACTCATATTTGGGGCCAACTGTTCACCGTTTGTTGCCCAATTTATCAAAAATAAAAACGTGCGACGCTTCGAAACTACAATGCCAGAGGCGGCAAATGCTATATACCACCAGCATTATGTAGACGACTATATCGACAGCTTACCTGATGAAAAAACCGCTACAAAACTAATCCACGACGTGACCTATATATACGCACAAGGAAACTTCCATATACGAAACTGGAACAGTAATAGCGAAGAAGTTATCAAAGACATTCCAAAAGAGACTCTCGGAAGCTGCGCAGTAAGGTTCAAAGTCGGCGAGCAATACCAGGGCGAGAGAATACCAGAACTTGGATTGTTGTGGCAGCCTGCGCAAGATACGCTCGGGTTCGATGTTTCGCTGAAGAAAATATCTGCCGATATAATTAGCGGAAAAGAAAGGCCCACAAAAAGAGACATTCTACGTGTTATTATGTCGATTTTTGACATTTATGGATTTTTATCGCCTTTCACAATAAATGGAAAATTAATTATTCAAGAAACATGGCAACATAAAATAAATTGGGATGAACCTATACCTGACACTATTTACGAAAAATGGCTAAAATGGATTTGTCAATTACAATCAATGCGAGAAGTACGTAGTACGTCTGCCTAGACATTATTATCAGGCCGCTGCAAGTGCGAGCGAGACATTCGTAAACGCCGCGAGTGCGAGCGGGACGAGCCCAGATGTTGATAACAGAGAGCCGGGCGGCGATGCGCTCGCACATGTGCCATCACCAGTTTCGAGTATTAATTGTTACAAACAACTTGAACTTCATATATTTTGCGACGCTTCTACGAAAGTTGTTTGTGCAGTGGCGTACTGGCGTTGGTTTTACAATAACAAAGTGCATCAAACGTTCATAGCAAGTAAATGTCGAGTTGCAACGCTGAAAACAACAACTGTGCCTCGATTGGAATTGAATTCTGCAGTTCTGGCAGCTAGACTGGCTGATACTATAACTAACGAGCATAGAATAAAACCGGAACGGCGTATCTTTTGGAGTGACTCAACTACGGTGCTACACTGGATCCGTAACGACGCGCGTAATTATAAAACTTATGTTGCGAATCGACTTGGCGAAATTGATGAACTTACACGTATGAGCGAATGGAGATACGTACCTACACACCTTAATGTCGCCGATATAGCCACCAGAGAAAACTATAACCGTTCTGTATTACCTACTGAGTGGATCCAGGGACCTTCTTTTCTACAAAAGTGTGAAAACGAGTGGCCGCAAGATGTACTAAACGCTGAAATAAACAAAAAACATTTGGAATGCGTAATGACAGTGACATGCGATAGTTACAATGAAAACTTACCTATTCCTGAGCCGACAAGATTTTCTTCGTGGTTACGCCTGCGCGGAGCTACATTTATGATGCTGAAATTCATAAACAAATGTAAACATATTGATGAAAATGATGGCGCCGTGATGGAGAAAGCTGAAAGGTTATTGATAAAATATTCTCAAGCGAAATCATTTCCGGAGGAAATAATTAATCTAAAAAATGGATTATACTTACCTAGAACTAGTAGGTTACTTACCTTAACGCCATACCTCGATGAACACGATGTCCTGCGCGTTGGGGGCCGCATCGACGCCGCCGCTGACGTTGCTCCTGAAACAAAAAGACCTTCAATCCTGGACGGGCGGGACTATGTGGCGCGGCTGCTGGTGAAGCATTACCACGTTCGTGCTGCGCATGGCAACCAAGAAACAGTTGTTAACAACCTGAAACAGACATATTGGATATTAAAATTACGACCAACAGTGAAAAATGTGGCTACAAAATGTATGTTATGCAGAATTAGAAAATGTAAACAAGAAATCCCACGAATGGGTGACTTACCTTATGCAAGAGTGGCACATCATCAGCGCCCTTATACCTATACTGGCGCAGATCTTTTTGGGCCTCTAGAAGTCACAGTAGGAAGACGAAGAGAAAAGAGATATGGAGTTTTGTTTACTTGTTTAACTGTGAGATGAGAGCCATACACATCGAAGTTGTTGATTCACTCACCTCCGATTCATTTATAATGGCCCTTCGACGAATGGGGGCCCGACGAGGCTGGCCACAGTTCTTGTACTCAGACAATGGTACAAACCTGAGAGGTGCTGACGCAGAGTTAAAAAAGTCAATCGAGGAACTGGATCAAGAATATCTCAAGCGGGAGTCCTTGAACTATGGAACTAAATGGATATTCGTGCCTCCCGCAAGTCCCCACTGGGCTGGCGCCTGGGAACGGCTTATCAGGACAGTTAAAGGATGCCTGAAGGTCGTGCTGAAGGAGCGAGCACCGCGAGACGAGACGCTGCGGACACTATTGGCAGAGGTCGAGAGCATAGTGAATAGCCGGCCGCTTACGCATGTCTCCGTGGAACCCGGCAGCACAGAAGCACTAACGCCAAACCACTTTCTCTTGGGCTCATCATCCGCCTTACCACACCTTGGCGCCTACAACGATACTGATATGTACCTAAGAAAGCAGTGGAGAATAGCCCAGCGACTAGCTGACCTATACTGGAAAAGGTGGGTTAAAGAAATTCTACCCGACCTGATACCACGACGTAAATGGACACGAGAAGAGAGGCCCTTGCAAGTGGGAGACCTCGTCCTTATTGTGGACCCCGACGGACCTCGATGCTTCTGGCCAAAAGGTTTAATTAAAGAAGTGCTGCCCGGTAAAGACGGCCGAGTAAGAGCCGTAAGGGTAAAAACCAAGACTGGTGTACTCATGCGGTCTGCCGCACGCATCGCCCGAATACCCATTGATGGTGAGTGCTGCTGAGCAGCACTGGGGTGGAGGATGTTGCCGATGGACGCGGCGGGCGGCGGCGGGGGAGGCCTGCGCGGGGCAGGGTAGGCCGAGGGCACCTTGAGATCCGATTGCGAGCCGAACCGTGTGGACGTTATTTGTGTTTTTAATTTGCCTTTTTCTTAATTCTTTTCTATATGTACTTTAAACAGTGTTTTTCTTTAATTAAAAGTTTACAAGTGAAATTTTTGACCATTTTACTGGGCTCAAAACCCACAACAACCACAGGCCCTTTCTTAAAATGTATTAGCTTGCTGAAAACTCGCCTAATCGGATTCTGACTTGGCCGTACCTTTTTTGTCTAATAAGCTAATCGCACTTTTGTATATTTTTCTATTACCGATTTAGTTAAGTCTATAACGTGGTTCGTATTTTTGAAATCAAATTGATGTATGCCTTTTTGAAAATAACAAAATGTCGCCAAAACACTTCACTGTTCTCAAACTATTGAGTAGGATATGATATTTAAATACTGACAGCAAAACTCTACATCCCTTGATTGTTACTAGCATTATCATCAATTATATTGATAATTCTCTAAAAAAAACTTGATTATAAATTGGCATTAATTTGAGCTTAATTGTAATAATAAATGCCACTATGATTTAAGAGCTGCAGTATGATAAGTTTGGGCATCGCAGTCACGGCAATAAATTAGCTAATTTATTGTTTGTTATGCGAGCACTTGAGGCCAGAAGACTAGTCGAGCACTTGAGGCAAACAATTGTTTTTATAAGTCTGAGTGTGAACGAAATACTTTTACAATATTAACTAGGGCATGCTCCCGGTACTGAGTTTGTATGGCGAGAACCGGGACTTCCCGGTTCCAGTACCGTATTTGTATGGAAATCCAGTACCGGGAGCATGCCCTTATATTAACTTACTACACATAACTTTTATAACGGTAAACATTGCCTTAACACAACTCAGCTGATAATGAATAAACAACTAGAACAATAAACATATATGTACTCACCACAGTTGGTAAGTGAAGCGTAGGGACGGCATTAGGACTTCAAAGTCGCCTGTCCCCAGATTTTGTCAATCTAAAATATTCTGATTTAAAGTGCCGGGAACATATGACACTGCTTGCGGGAGGAAACCAATCATGTGATCGTTTTGTAGCATTAATCCGCATTTCCTTTCTGATAGGAAAACCTTCGAAAACCTTAAAGAAATTAAACACATTTTAGTTAACATGCTTTGATTTTTTTATAATGCAACACTGCAGTCTTAAAATGTCTTTTAAGCACCACTTAAAATATATCAATAATAATGAGACACGGCTGCGCGCAAATATTTTGCCCATATATGACGGATAATATTTCGATATTTTTAAATTACTTGAGATGGATTGCATATTCTATGTTATCTGTTATCGATAGTAAACCAACACACACTATGGACATCACTAGTTCGCACTTAACGATAGACAAGGAAGGAGCGATTATTCGCATAGCGTGATAGAAAGAGACTTTGTTAAAAGACATCAACGAGCGACTACGGCAGTCTAGAGAACTTTATTTGATAATACGCATATTTAATTAGTAATTTTATTAAAATCTGCTTACCTGTGAAATGAAATTCCATCCTTTTGCACACCAGATGTTCTAGTGTTTTTGCCACACAATTTCACGCAACAATAATGCATTTTTCATGCCTAAATCACGTCAAAACGTTCCTGAACTGATCGTGTTACTTACGCAACTTCCGAGAACAGACTGGAGTTAGTAGCGAGGGCGTGTCTCGATCTTGTAGTAAATTTACCGTATGAGTGGCAGCGGGGGTCGCCCGACTATGCGACGTCTTTAGGTTTAGTGGTCTGTGGTGCGTGATAATCCAAGTGCATAGCGAGCGGAATCTTGAAGCGACGAAATATCGATATATCGCCACTTGAACTTGTTATACTTGTTGATCGCGCCAAGATAAACCAAGTTATTTAAAAACTTAGTCGGGCTCGTACGGTGATGGAAAATATTTTTCATCACACTTGCTCGAAAATGGTGTCATTACACGTAGGTTCTGCGGGCCGTAAATGGCCTATTACGCCCTAGGGCGTAGTGATCTTCTTTTTAAATTTGAAACGCTGGCTTCTGTTTTACTCTTATTTGTCATGTTCAAAGGAAACACCAACTTACGTTTTTAACTTTTATCAAAATATTTATTAAAGATAACTGTTATTGCAAACACATGTAAACACATATTTCGGTAACATTAATTAAAAGTTTAAATAATGTATTTCTTTATTTTGTAAATATAAGATCAACTAAAATGGCCGTTACCGCTATGGTTTCCGAACGTGACTTGACATTCGCATTGTCTATGGACATATGTCACTAATGTTACTGTCTGTTTTAATATTTTCTTGTCATACTGGGGCGATTAGTAAGGTTATATTATTATGATTTCCTCACAAGTGTAATGAAAAACATTGTGTGTGCCACGGGCGGTAAAGGAATTACAAACTCGTATTATTAAAGCCCTCGGTTTCACCTCGGGCTTATAACAAACACTCGTTTGTAATTCCTTACTTACCGCCCTAGATACACAATGTACTAATGAAGCCTCCACATTGAGGTAACGTAATATCACGAGCTTGTCGATGAGATGGGTGTCGCTCTATTGTAATAACCTGCAGTCCCAGTTTTAGCGCAACCGGCGCCCAGGGCGAGATTTCAAAATTTTGGGAATTTACGAGTAAGTAAGCATCGCTCTATGAGCGAGAAGATATAAAGGGGCGCCAATGTCCGGCGCCCTGGGCGGTCGCCCCACCGCGCCCTATCCTAAAGCCGCCACTGATAGCCTGATCTGGCAAGTCTGGGTTCATGGTCGAAGCGCACAGCGAAGGAAACGGAAAAAAGCGCATCAACATCATCATCAACAGTCGCAGTGCAGTTCACTGCTAGACGTAGAGTAGGATAGGGTGCACCATTGAGCACAATCCTCAGCCACTCTCTTCCAGCTACTAGCTACTCAGCTTCCAGCGTCATCACCCTGAGAATATCATCAAACCACCTCACCAGAGGACGTCCTATGTTTCTTTTCGAGTTTGAGACGCGGTCGCCATACAAGAGAATTAGTCTCGTCTACCCTAACCACAGAATAAGTATTAGTACGACTTACAGAAGCTTCTCTCTCTAACAAAACTATCGTTCGGGTCCGACGACCGTTTCTCTCATAACGCGTACTAAGGCGAAGAACACACTGAAATCGCCCGTCGCCGCGATTTTTTTTTACTATGCGCAGCTACACGGAAAAAATCGCCGCGATTTACGCGCCAGTGTGCGCCAGGCGCCACCTCGCGATTTTTCTATACAAATCGATGATTCTACATACAAAGTTGAAAATCGCTGAGTCGCGCGTCGCCGCGATTTTCGCTGCAGTGTGTTCTTCGCCTAACACGTGATCTTCCTGGTCGCTAGCTATTACCACCCATGGGTGGCGAAATTTAATAATAATAGCTGCGCAACGGAATCGCGGAGTGAATCAGTCCTGTCCTTACGATTATCGGTGCTCCAGGAACTACGACCAGCCATTGAAGTTTTCTAATTCCTTGAGAGAGGTAGAGGAAGACCTAGAGGCAGCTACATGGACCAAGTGAAGGAAAAAGTTGGTGTCATGTCAAAATGTCAAGAACCTGGCGTTGGTACATTAGCCCAGATTGGAAGCTGCTCCACCGACAAGGGTGTAACTTTTAAATTAATGATGATGAATTCCTTGATCTATGACCGTAATGGGATCCTTTAAAGAAATCCACGTGTAGGGCATTTCTCCAGAAATAGGTATGTCTGCGGTCACCTCATTCATCTGGCCCTTTTTCATACTAAATGTATGGAGACAGATGAATGAGTCGTAGACATATTTTTGGACAAATGCCCTGTAATCGTGTGCTCGCTGACGCTGAGCAACTTTAAATTCAAAAGTGCCGCCCTCTTATTACTAGTAGCTTATTAATGGACGGCGACTTAGTATGAGTTCCAATCAAGCGATATAAAATACAGCAAATGTGTTCATTTCCAATAAAATGATGAGTGTTGGTAATTTGGTCGGCTCGAGCATATGCGCGACAGGTCGGCAGCTGCTCGCCGCTCGGACGAAGAGAGCCTTATGTTCATGTATCGCAGGTTATTGCTGCCTATTTAGGGTTCCGTAGGCAAAGGGCCCCCATTGTAGAGCCTCTGCAATCCGGGCCCTCTTTCCCATTGGCTGGCATATATTGCTATCCATATTGGAGCATTTCAATCAATCTTTGCTTGTGTGCGTTCGTACACAGCGCGCGCCATTCAAGCGCGCGATGTACCTTTTCTAGGAAGATAAATTACTGCTGTTATACTGTACTGATGATTTGATGTAGGTCGCCGGAGTCCGCCGGATGTGGGATGTGGTCTTGGATCGGTCATAATGGCATTCGCTAGGGGAGACCTATTCTGTAGTGGACGTCTTCTGGCTAATAAGCACGGCACGATAGAAAGATCTGATAGTATCAGCAATGGCGCGGCACGGAACCCTCACTGAGCTAGTTTAAATCGCGCTTATTCTTCCCGTAGACAGCTGCTATGTTTGCGAAAAGGATAAGGCCCTAACAACCTAAGCAAGCCATACATCATTACTTCATTCTACTATTGAGCGACAGCTGCGCGTGCCAGCTGCTCGCTTATCTTCACCGGTGAAATTGTAAATAAGGTTCTGTTCTGATTCATATTACCATTATTACCTGACGGGGTTAACGATTCAATAGCTCTTTCAAGTCTGTCTTCCTTTAGTCTGTCTATGTCTGTTTAAAGACCTTAAAAACTCTTTTTTTAGTAACCCCCACGCAAAAATAGGGGTGTTATAAAGTTTGATGCCAATGTCTGTCTGTCTGTCGGTGTGTCTGTCTGTGGCATCTTAGCTCTCGAACGGATGGACCGATTTCGATGCGGTTTAACAGAACTCGATTTTCACCGACTTGCCTATTATTTAACTGTGGAGGAACACATTTTATAGGTCTCAAATAAAGGATCCTCCACGGGTAAATAATAGGCAAGTGGGTGGAAATCCAGTTCTGTTGACACCCCACCCGGTACTGACTTGGTTTAACATTAAATCTCGAAACTTTTTGCTGTAGGGGAACTGCGTTGCGAGACTGGCATTTTTTTACATGTAGTGTTTTTGATGGGATACTTAAGTTTATTTTGTAATGTTTAGTGTAGTATGTGTGTGTTCCTAGTTCTTAAGTTTATTTTGTGTGTGTGTTAGATTGTAAGGTATTTAATTTATCTATGGGCCTCTGATGCCTGAAATAAAAAAAATGATTATTATTATTATATATAATATAATAGATAGATAATGCTTTTTGTACCATCCCTTTTCACCATTCAATTTTCTCAATTCGTTTACAATCCAGCCCGCGACGCCTCATTTATCTAATCTATAACCTAATTGACTGTCTAATCTATTTACGATTATCTATTCATCATCGATTCAAATTAAAGTTCACGCTTGATCTAAGGTCATTGGGTCGGCGTCCCTATTCTGAGAATCATCATTACGCATCGAGAAATCGTTGATCTTGTGGAACTCCACTTTTATGACGGAACCACGTCCAACTGACCTATTGTCTACCAATAAATACTGCGGCTATACTATCAGATCAAACTTTATCAAATAAATCATGACTTTAAAGTAATATTAATACGATTTAAAATTAAATGACAAAATGTGATCACAGGGGCAAAACTCTTTGCGGTTACCTACTATATGACTTATTCAGACTTACGATATTATATCTTAAGGCTTCGATATAAGGTGGTTGTCAACTGCGATTTTGTGTGATATTTCATTGATAATTTATTGTCTAGATAATCAGCTAGAGTTTCGAACATTGTTTGGAATATTTTTTGTGAAAGTTCGCACTATGGTGAAGGTTAAGTAATTCGTGTTTTTCAAAATGGAACAAGGGCGACACATAGAAAGTTTTTTTAAACAATTTATTTTAAATAATTACAATAGTATTTGTTTTGAGTATATTCGGCTTATTCTACGTAGGAAATATAAATTTATCTGGAAAAACGCAGTAGGTACCTTACCTAACATAGTCCATAGTCCTAACATACTTAGTTGTTAGTTGCTGAGGATTGCAACGGGCATACAATTGCAACGTTTCCCACTATGCAACAGCTTTTAGAGCTATTGCGCAGTCCTAATAAAAAAAATCGAAATAAACAAAAATTTTAGTGAGTACAAAGCAAATTTTATCACGAGCGCATAATTCTGCACAACACTAAATTAGTCCGAGATTCCATTGATATTTACATCAGCATCACTATCTAAGAACATACTTGATGGTTTCCTTGTACCATGGACAAAGCAATGTGCAAGGAAGGACTAGCCAATACACTAAACAAAGCAGTCGACTAGAATCTTTAGCCGTGCGCCAGAAATGAGAAAAGAGCAGTTATTGTTATGTACTATATGGCCTAGAGGAGTCATGTCATGGCTGTAACTCAGCCTCTGGTACCTCCATAATATATGTGCGTTGGCCATCTGTAAGTTTCTGAACTGTGGCACGGTCTTGGAGCACCGGTGACCGGACGCACGCCAGTCGGTCCAGATTTCCATCTGCCTCGTCCACCTGCCCGGCTACTGTCGCATCGGGGCCACTAGAGCACAGGATTTACGCACCCAGGTGAGCTGAGGTGCACCTGGTGTCATCACGGCGTATGTAAATGAGGTGCAGACTTAGCTCAATCGGGATACGCTAGAGTTGTCAGTAATAGTACATTACACAACTAGGGTGGTAATACAAAGAAAGGCCGAGATCGCAGATGTTTGCGGCCCGAGCTGCAAGCGAGCACTTACTAGGTTTTGATATGGGGCAGCCGAGCTAGCTTAACATAAAACATACTTGATTTTCTACACAATTTCTAAAAACTCGAGGAATACAGCCAAATCTTAAGATTATTGATCCCTTCACATCTTTTTATATAAGTATTTTATTAATTTTGTACCTACTTAGAAAAAATATAATATGTATGTACGTAGATGCTACCCCGCTACGGTGAATCAAGCAATCTTGATCCGTCACAAACCAGCTAATACTAAAACTGACAAAAGACGTGATCCTGTGCTCTCCACAATAGTTGTTTACGTATGTCAGCGCAGAATCAGTGTCAGATGCAAAGGTGGCGCGTGCGCAGCCAGCTGCCGCGCAGCTGCCCCCGCGGTCATCCCTTTGTATGTGATGCATGAGCTTCTATGGGTATGTCAACGGTGGACTGGGACTGGGACTTCTAGTGTCGAATTAATAAATTGATTGTCCTAAAAACGATTCATAATTATAATTTTATTTAGGTACATAAATATAAGATAAAAAAACCGGTCAAGTGCGAGTCGGACTCGCGCACCGAGGGTTCCGTACAAAATCATCAGTAGATATCTGAATAATTCAAGAAAAATTGTATGGTGGGACAAACTTAACTTTGCTCTTGTTAAACTGTTGTCCCCATACATCAACATATGCCGCGGTTAGTTTAGTAGGAGCAAATAAGCTTGTCTTACGGTTTTTGCGAATTTCTAAAAAACGCTGCAAGTTAGGAAAACCGTTTTATTTTTCCTGTAATATTTAGGATAATATTAATAATCGGTAATTATTACAGATTTTTCTGTTCAGTAACTTCGGAGATAATAGGGGGGGAATGGTATTTTTTTTAAACGTTTTTGGTCTTAAATCAAAAACTACACGTCTAATAAAAAAAATAAAAACGGTTTTGAAATCTTCATATTAAGCCCTTTCATTCGATATCCCACTCGATATATTAGCTCAACTTTTGATTTTGGACATCCCATTTCGGTCCCCTTTAAAAAAAAAGTAAAAAAGGTATAGGATTTTTTTTCTGTTCCATAGGCTCGAGTTAGCGGTTTTTAACACTATTCCAAATTTCGAGTCGATAGCATCAGTAGGTCCTGAGATATCTTGCTGTGACAGACGGACAGACAGACAGACAGACAGACAGACAGAGTCGCACCATAAGGGTTCCTTTTTTACCATTTTGGTACGGAACCCTAAAAAGAACATTATTTATAACTTGCTAATTACAATATTATAATTCTATAACCTAATTATAATAAGGTACAACACTAAAACGACGACGTGCGTGCCAAAATTCTATATCTATTTACTAGTACCAAGCGTGGAAACTCCATGTGTTGTATTTTGTATTACTATATTTTGTGAACCAACAATGTTTTGCGATTACAACTAAGTACAACGGTAAAACGACGCAGTCATCCCTCTTTTTTGGATTTTATATCGATAGTGTAAGAGCAACTTCAAAGCTTCAAAATGTTGGCATAACAATGTTAGGCATATTATACCAGTTTTTAACTAAAATAACTTTATAAAATCGAACTAACCCGACGTGAAATCGCTGATCACTCAATCTCAAACTGGATTCGAATCGCAAATGGATTATTTCCACGTAACTATGATGCGCTTGAACCGGTTGAACCCCAACCTGCGTCCGCGCATAACGGACGGCGCCCACGCATCTAAACTGTTTGTTTAGTTCGTTATCTGGCTTCAAAAAGAAAGGTTTGCGAGAATTGCGAGTGATGCAACGGTAGACGCTAGGCCAATTTCTCGGCTCGCTTGCGGGCTCTGTTTAAGATTCTTTAAAATGACTGACATATTTATTCGACTACAGAAAGTAGGAGTCTAGTCGTTTAGTACTTTTTTAAACGTTTTGTATTTCAAAACTCCGTCGTTTATACGAACCGATTACTTTTTTTTGTAATTAACTTCCTTCCAGATTGGTCCTATTATTTTCAAAACCCCCCGGGTTGTTTTGTATTTAGATTTACTTAGTCTAGTTTTAGTAATTCATTTTAAGTTTGGAAAGTTGCATTTCGTGATGATTACATGAAATACAACTTTCCAAACTTTTTGAATTGGCTATTCTAAGCGACGAAAACCCCTCGGCCAAAATAAAAGACCACGCAATATCGTTACCGGCAATCCGATGGTTTGCACCCTTCCAGGCGCATCCCTCAACTCCGGCGTAAATCATAAACCCGCCCCACAAATGCCTCTACCTGCGCGAGCGCACTTCTTGGAACGTAATTTCGTAAGCTTTGTTATACTTACTTGTTTCCGGGGAGTGTTGTTACATTTTTTTAGGGTACCGTAGCCACGATTCTTAGCAAATAGTAAATTAGGTTTTATGAAATTTATTTACTGCGATGATTTCAGATGCATGTAACATAAGATGATAGAGATTAAAATTATACCTACCTATACTTATTAAGGTAGGTACTCTTGTCCCAAATCCTCTGAAGGAATCATCTAAATAGAATTTTAGATACTACACTCACATACAATGAATTCGGGTCATTTTCTAATTTTCTATGAATCATTATATGTATAGAAAAGCCCCGAATTCATTTCCCGTGTGGGTATATGTAATACTAAAATCTGCAATAAGTATATTAATTTTTCAAAGAGCACAGACACTGCCCTAAACCCATGACATAATAGGTATTTCTAAGCACATAAAGTAAAACTTGTTTGTTTGTTTTTTATACCCATTTTTTTAGCAGACGTTAGTATACGGTCGGCCTTAAAAGTACATAGCTAAATACATTTGTATCGTGACGTAGTAATAAAGTGTCTAGCTACTTTTGAGGCCGACTGTACCAGGCAGGTATTTGTTCAAACATCACTAAATAAAGAGATGCCCACAAAATTATACTGAATCTGATATAGGACACGTGACTTCACTGTATATGTATGAGCTCTGCAAATTAAAAATATATGCATGTACTTAATCACTTGTACCTAAAATACCTAATACCTACAAAAAAACATATTAATCAAAATACTACTACAGAACCCTCCTTTCCCTGTCAGAGTGCACTTGACCGAACAATGCCGAGCAAATCTCTCTTTACAACCTTTTATCAATTCGCTCCAGGCAGAAGGTTCGTTTGCCTGTTCAATGAGCCTAAACCGCGCCCAGGTACAACCTTTTGTGCCGTGTTGGGTAAGCTTCAAGTTATTCCAGGGAAAACCCTATGTTACATTTAAGATAAATAAGATTATTAACATCGAGTAGGTAAGGCATCCTAGATTAGGTTACATACCACAATATTTTCAACTTTCAACACCCGCGAGGGAAAAATCTACGTGTTTAAAGGCCACACCGGTATTGTACCTACACATGGTTATACGGGACGGCCCGACACCTTCTTTCTTGCTATATTTATACAGGGTGACTGGAAATTCGCCGTATTCCTTGATAGGGGTTTTTCTACAGCTAATTTGCAATGATTTAGGCCCAGTCAACTAGGGGTCAAAACTCCTCGGTTTTCGAGATATTCAAATTTTTGGTTTTCTTTTTAAATACCCGCCTCTTCACATAAAACTGGTGATTGTGCAATTGTTGTAATGTTTTGGCACTTTTTACTATTGTAATGGAATCAGTAGTTTATTAGCTATTCAAAACATGTTTTTTTTTATTTCAAAATTGCGTAGTTTCTACACAATCACCAGTTTTATGTCAAGAGGCGGGTATTTAAAAAGAAAACCAAAAAACTTGAATATCTCGAAAACCAAGGAGTTTTGACCCCTAGTTGACTGGGCCTAAATCATTGCAAATGAGCTGTAGAAAAACCCCTATCAAGGAATACGGCGAATTTCCAGTCACCCTGTATAAAGACTATATTTTTATTTTTAGCAAAATTTTACTCTGCTATTCAACAAAACAGAATACCTGATGGGTTCAAAAAGAAATAACCAGGCCATTTCACTAGTCATAATCAGTCACCAGCTTTATTCATCCACTGACAGCAGTCTTTCTGAAAATGGGGACTATTTTTCTTGTTTAATACATAGTACATCACGTGCCCTAAGATTTGGCGGTATGTATGTGGTTCTATCAATAAAACAATGACACAAACTACCGTACACGCCGTACTGATGACTTTGACCTACAAAAACCGCGCAAGTACTCACATTAACTTTCCTACAAATTCAGTACGGAGAAATTAGAATTCGTCATGCCGAAACCTATAAACGGAAACCTTTACGACAATCGCTTTTCTGTAATTAATTTGTTTACCGTGCTTTGACAGTTAACCCACATAGTTGAAGGTTCAAATTTCTACTTGACACCCAAAATGACTTAAATCGGTTTAGTTTGGCATGCGATTAGACTCCGTATTGATATTAGCGTAAAACTTAGAATAGCATGAACATTTCTTTGGATTCGTTTGATTTTAGGTGTCGGGTACGATTTGTTAGATGAGGTTCCCAAACGCTTGTTTTCTTTGCTGAAATTTTTCTTTTCGCTTTTTTTCCCGAAAGTGATTATCACCATTCACTTTTTTCCTCTGAAGCTTATTTTCACAGTCGCGTTGTTTCCGTTTCTCATATTTTTTCGCGTCAATTTTAACCTGCAGTTAATTTCTACATTCGTTTTTTTCTTTGTTGTGTTTTATTCTGTGTCTCCTTTTTTCTCGCAGCCAGTTTTTATACACAATGTACTATAATGGCCAAGTTTGATTACTGATATGTAAATGCAAATGTAAAAAGATGAAAATAACTTTCAGGTCTACATATTATACTATAGCAGTCAGGGGACCTGATCTATTCTATTAGGCTGCGGTTCCACTATGGCAGAGACGAGCGGAGCGGAGAAGTGTCGTGTAGCGATCAACCAATCACATTCGTTTTCGCTGTTTCCATTGAAGCGAAGTGGAGACGAGATGTGGATTTCAGCTGATGTGATTGGCCTACTTGTCTCCTCTCCGCTCCTCTCATTTCCGCCTCAGTGGAGCCACAGACTTAGGGTTCCGGAGCCAAAATTACTAAATAATTTTACACCCAGAAAAAATTATATTTGCTTTAGGGAAATATTGCGAGCAAAAAATATGCTACTAAGTAATAAACCGAATGTGAAAAAATGCGTTTGTGAACAAATGCGATTAAAAAAAATCGGTTGTCTGTAAAGTCGGTTTACTGACGATAGTCGAACGTGATAACGTTGACCTTGACCCTGACTTTGACTTTGACTTTGACTTTGACTTTGACTTTGACTTTGACTTTGACTTTGACTTTGACTTTGACTTTGACTTTGACTTTGACTTTGACTTTGACCTTGACCTTGACCTTGACCTTGACCTTGACCTTGACCTTGACCTTGACCTTGACCTTGACCTTGACTTTGACTTTGACCTTGACCTTGACCTTGACCTTGACCTTGACCTTGACCTTGACCTTGACCTTGACTTTGACTTTGACTTTGACCTTGACCTTGACCTTGACCTTGACCTTGACTTTGACTTTGACTTTGACTTTGACTTTGACTTTGACTTTGACTTTGACTTTGACTTTGACTTTGACTTTGACTTTGACTTTGACTTTGACTTTGACTTTGACTTTGACTTTGACTTTGACTTTGACTTTGACTTTGACTTTGACTTTGACTTTGACTTTGACTTTGACTTTGACTTTGACTTTGACTTTGACTTTGACTTTGACTTTGACTTTGACTTTGACCTTGACCTTGACCTTGACCTTGACCTTGACCTTGACTTTGACTTTGACTTTGACTTTGACTTTGACTTTGACTTTGACTTTGACTTTGACTTTGACTTTGACTTTGACTTTGACTTTGACTTTGACTTTGACTTTGACTTTGACTTTGACTTTGACTTTGACTTTGACTTTGACTTTGACTTTGACTTTGACTTTGACTTTGACTTTGACTTTGACTTTGACTTGAGTACCAGCCGCCCTTTTCTCAGCAGCAGCAGTGATTTTTTGTCACGATTGGCCGCCCCTAATATCTGGCCGCCCTAGGCCCGGGCCTACTGGGCCTTAGGGCAAATCCGCCACTGGTCTCTTGTCATTCAATAGAGATTTTTGACAGCCGTATCTTAGGGAATAAGGGCTATTTTATTAACAATTTGTAAGAAACTATCGTCTTAACGACTTTAGTGCTGGAATAATATAAAGTACCTATTTGACAGGTAACGACCCTGCAAGGTAACGGGACACTTTTTCGTGCGTGCAGCCGGCTTCATCGATTTATAAGACGTTATCACGTCAAAAAACATGCTACTAAGAAATAGTAAGACAGGGAAATTAGAGAAATGGGAAATTATGAGACTAGGAATAACCGCGAAAAGAAAATTTGCCGCAAGGAAAACAAGCGTTTGGGAACCTCATCTAACAAATCTCGGGTACATAAGTTACTTCAGAGTTAACAGCGGGTCATGTGTCTAAGGCGCCGAAAACAAAGAGATGTTTATCGCAGGTTAGGATTTCAATACAAGAGTCTAGTGAACTCGTAAAATAAATTACTGATATAAGAGTTTAACACTACGTGACAAAAAATCTCTAGTTTAAGAAGTTCCCGCTCGAGTAGGGTTACCTACAACAACTATCTTAAGAGGAAACAGGAGGGCAGTTTTTCCATACAAACGTAGTCCCCTGTTTCCTCCCTGGTTAATGCCAGTAGAGCCATAATTGTTTGTCCAAAAATCTATGGCTACTATTGATATGTTCCCATGTTTTCCTTTTTACGATAAATTGATTCTCAAAAGAGATATTAACCTTCAAAAACCTAACAAATTTTCCGCTGTGTTCACACATCCAGAAAACAAATTTGACTAGATTATTAAAAAAAAGGAAAACATAGGAACACGGCCAAAGCATTTCTTTAATGTTAAAAATTAGTTAAATAGATTAAATTTTGGGGAAGAAATCAGGGGACTACGAAACGTTGTTTTCATGAAATTTTAAAAGGTATTTTCGGTCCAAGCTGCAGTTGTCTCTATCGCGCTCTGCGGGAGAGAGGCGGGCAGTGCGGGACAGCGACACATTTTACAAATACCTAATTTTCAATTCTCTCGGCCTTACTGTTTCCTCTTAAGGTGCGTCTAGAGCGCGCTTCGAGCATTTGGTTAGTGCTCGACTGTGCTCCGCTAATTGTCGGTTTTTGACAGTTTGACAGTGATCGTTGTAAATTCATTGTACGACCACATTTGACGCCGCGAACGACGCCCAGAACGGCTCCGCTCGTGCTAGGCTCGTCTAGCGTAGACGCACCTTTAGGATTTATCCAAAGATTTCAGAATTTTTGAATTCTTGACAGGATTACGACCGGACTTCGAAAATCCGATTCGATTTTTCAATGACAGGATACTTTGAGACCAGGAGACATTTCCATTAACAATGTACAGGCTGTATAGTAAAATCTCAAGGAATATCTATAAAAATAGATATTTTTCTCCGAACTTTTAATTTTTTCATTTGGTAAACCTCTACGCACGAGAGGCTCCTCCTTCCTTGGTCGCATGACGGATGCAGATCGGGCGCGGCGCCTAAAGGCGCCGTTACTTACATTAACCATTAAAATTCCTGAACCGCCGAGAATTTTCGGCCTCTTCAATTCGGCAACCTTTTGGCTAAGTTCAGTAGAGCTAATAGATACTCAATTGGTTCCTCCCAAGTAGCACGTAAGCTGTGTAGTAGCTACAGCCCTTGCAGAGTACGAAGTGAAAGATAGGCTCTTAAGAGGAAACAGGAGGGCAGTTTTTCCATACAAACGTAGTCCCCTGTTTCCTCCCTGGATAATGCCAGGAGAGCTATAATTTTTTGTCCAAAAATCTATGGCGACTATTGATATGTTCCTATGTTTTCCTTTTTACGATAAATTGATTCTCAAAAGAGACCTTCAAAAACCTAAAAAAATGCCAGATTTTCTGCTGTGTTCACACATCCAGAAAACAAATTTGACTAGATTATTAAAAAAAAGGAAAACATAGGAACACGGCCAAAGCCTTTCTTTAATGTTTATTGAAAAAATTAGTTAAATAGGTTAAGTTTTGGGGAAGAAATCAGGGGACTACGACACGTTGTTTTCATGAAATTTTAAAAGGTATTTTTGGTCCAAGCTGCAGTTGTCTCTATCGCGCTCTGCGCGGGAGAGGCGGGCAGTGCGGGACAGCGACACATTTTACAAATACCTAATTTTCAATTCTCTCCACCTTACTGTTTCCTCTTATAAAATAGCGTGTGCGTTACAGCTAAAATTTTCAAAATTTACCGGTCGATGTTTAAATAGTATTCAGTTGCATGTGTGCACTTCAAACATTGAATCTACGCTACGACTCTATCAAATTCACGAATAGTACCTATACCTATGTACTATAAAAATAATGAAATTGCATGTGTTTTTAATATTTGAGGAGTTCTATGAGTCCCTCAGAGATCATAGAACTTTTATAAAAACCAATAACCTTCGGACGGGGCCCTAAGGCAACAAACGTTAAAAAAAAAGAAAATACAACCGACTGGAACACCTCTTTTTTGTGAAATCGCTCAAAAAGGATTGAAACTTCATAAGTTTCATAACAGATAAAGTGTATTTTTCTTAGCAGTTTAGTTGATGGGTGTATTTCCTGTTGAAACCGTACCCCGTCCGTTGACTCATGTTATAGCTCGCAAGCTGAAGCACCACGGCACACACGCATTGACATTGATTTTACTCTTTCACCATCATGGAACACTATGCAGCAATACGGAGTATTGCGCCAATGCTTCACAGTCCAAAGTAGTTAAAAAAATGTCTTGAATAGCTCCTGTCCCTCGATGACAGCTATCCTGCGCTCTATAATCACTATGGTTTTTTGTGCCAAAAACACTTCACGTCGTTCCAATACTTTAGTGTTATAATATTATTAAAATATGTTTTTATAGTGTAAATAACATAATTAACTGTATATAATGTGTGCAATGTTTGTGTGTGAAGAGTTATGTACACGACAAGAAGAGGATAACAACAAGGGTTTGTGTCGGACAGGTTTTAGTCCGCATATTACAATTATATTCGAACCCAATAAAACGCTTTTGTCGTCTTATTTCAGAGATCACCACCCATTACACAAGACCCTTACCCTGGCTGCAGGGCTGCTCTCTGCGAGGCCTTAAAAAGAAGAGGTGTACCTCAATCTTCAATGAATATTATGGTGTCATCCTTGGCACAAAGCACTATTAAACAGTATAACACGGGTCTAAAACTCTGGTGGGACTTCTGTTCTAGATATCATTGTATACCTTATGAAGGTTCAGTGCCATATATATTAACCTTTTTAACAGATCGTTTCAATGAGGGTGCTTCCTATGGTACGCTTAATAGCTTTAGATCTGCTCTGTCATTGCTCATAGGACCTAAGGTCGGCCTTGATGATAGACTTAAACGCTTCTTTAAAGGAGTGTATAAAGCTAGACCCATTAAACCTAAGTATACCACAACATGGGATCCAAATACGGTATTAAATCTATTGTCTACCTGGTTCCCTAATGAATCATTAAATATTGAGAAAATAACTAAAAAACTCGTTACTATTCTAGCCCTTACTACAGGGCATAGGGTTCAAACCTTGTCACTAATAAAATTAGATAACATAAAATACTCAAATAGAGGTGTCACTATTAATATAATGGACATAATTAAAACGTCAAGACAGGGCATAGAACAACCTTCTCTAGATTTACAGTATTATAATTCAAAACCAGAAATCTGTCCAGTCAAAACTATAATTTCTTACATCAAAGCTACAGAAAATACTAGACAAAATATTAAAGAACTGATTATTACATATAAAAGACCATACAAAAAGGCTTCTACACAAACAATTGGCCGATGGATCAAATGTACCTTACAAGATGCGGGTCTAGATACACATATATTCTCAGCTCATAGTACTAGACATGCATCTACTTCTGCTGCACTGAGGGCAGGAATGTCAATAGATAGTATAAGAAAATGTGCAGGATGGTCACATAATTCGACCACTTTTGCTAGGTTCTATAACAGACCTTTAATAGAAGATAGTCATAGTCTGAGTAATACTATTTGTAACTCTCTAACATAAAGTTGATTTATAATGTTGATTTGTTATTCATGTGAAGAAAATGTTCATTCTATTGTTTTATGATCATAACTGATCTATCATTTGCTTAATTATAAGTATGTATAAAAAAAAAAAAAAAAAAATTGTGAATATACAATTAAGAAGTTAACGTATAATGTTTGCTATGTAGAGTCTAATTTTGAATAAAAATCCCTTTATATATTTCGGAGATTTTTATATTACACTCTCAACCCAGCTTTAAACATCTGCATAGTGTTCCATGATGGTGAAAGAGTAAAATTGTTAAATTAAACGAACTTACCTGAAGTGAAGTTCTATTTCAATTTTACGAAATTCACCATCATGGAAGGGCCCTCCCTATCCCAAATAACTTTCCTTTTTTGCCCAATTTAGGGTTGTTCGTGATTGCTTTAAACTTATAGTGATTATAGAGCGCAGGATAGCTGTCATCGAGGGACAGGAGCTATTCAAGACATTTTTTTAACTACTTTGGACTGTGAAGCATTGGCGCAATACTCCGTATTGCTGCATAGTGTTCCATGATGGTGAATTTCGTAAAATTGAAATAGAACTTCACTTCAGGTAAGTTCGTTTAATTTAACAATTTTCCTTTGCCCACGTTCGCGATATCACGTAAAATCTGGAGGTAGCTTTTAGGGTTAGGTTAGGTACATTATAATGTTATACTCGTATCGTATGTGACGTTTTCAAGTAAGAGATTACTTTGTCGCTTGTCATGAGGACTAAAGATCCACAGGTTACCGATATAAGATGCATGAATTTGCTTTTAGCTTGGGAACATACTTATATCAATTCAAATCAATCTACGGTTTGGCACCGCACGCAAATCACACTCGGGCTAAATGTAAAAAAACCGGTCGGATCGGACTCGCCCACCGAAGGTTCCGTACAAATACTTAAATAGAGACTTTATTTTTTATGATCTAATTATAAACGTATAGTTTTCAGGTTTTTCCCTATACTACTAAGACGGTATTATTAGCCAAATTTTATAGGTCAACGGAAAGTATCTACTTTGTAAATTTTGGTTACCTCGAGAGTGTCGAAATAAATATACGTTTTTTGCGGCATAAACGGCCATATCTTATTTTTACGTTAACGTAGAAGTTTGGTTTTTTCACAGCTTCAAGGGACTGTAGACCTTTTTAGGGTTCCGTACCAAAATGGTAAAAAAGGAACCCTTATGGTGCGACTCTGTCTGTCTGTCTGTCCGTCTGTCACAGCAAGATATCTCAGGATCTACTGATGCTATCGACTTGAAACTTGGAATAGTGTTAAAAGTTGCTGACTCGAGCCTATTGGATAGAAAAAAAATCTTATACCTTTTTTACTTTTTTTTTAAAGGGGTCCGAAATGGGATGTGGAAAAAGAAAAGTAGAGCTATTTTATCGAGTGGGATATCAAATGAAAGAGCTTAATTTGTAGATTCCAAAACCATTTTTGTTTTTTTTCTTAATTTTGTACTTTTTGATTTATGACCAAAAACGTTCAAAAAAATACCATTCCCCCCCTATTATCTTCGAAGTTACTGAACAGAAAAATCTGTAATAATTACCAATTATTAATATCATCCTAAATATTACAGGAAAAATAAAACGGTTTTGCTAAATTGCATCGTTTTTTAGAAATTTTCAAAAATCGTACACATACTTATTTGCTCCTACTAAGCTAACGGCCATACAGTTTTTGTTGAACTATTCACGTATCTACTTACAAGTTTGTACGGAACCCTCGGTGAGCGAGTCCGACTCGCACTTGACCGGTTTTTTTTTTGTCGGTGGGAAAATGCATTACGCATACCCCCCCGGGCCTAGAGAGGCCAGATGTTGGTTCGGGGGGTTATGAGGGGCTCACTCCTCTCGCACCCCTCTCCTAGTCAGAGGGGGGAAGGAGCATGCCCACAAGGGACTGTAGACCTGAGTATATGGTTTTATTTTCAACTCGATACCTCCACGCGTTCCCAGATAACGGGTCTTGACAGACGGGCAGACAGCCAGACGGACAACAAAGTGATCTTTTAGGGTTCCGTTTTTTCTTTTTGAGGTACGGAACCCTAAAAAGACCATGGCATGCGGACTCGTCTCATTACAAAAACTTTAGAGTCGGTGGCAAAGTGTGGAACTCCGATACCACCTATAACGCTAATAAGTATCTCGAAACATTAGTTTAGTGCCTTTTCTGTCAGCAAAAATAACTTGGTTCATAGAAGCTTGTTTTAAACTTTATCAATGAATCCATTCACAAAATTCCACAAATTTTAGGGTCATTCGTATTTAAATTCATAAGCTCATAATCTGTATGCGAGTTGAGTTTTTATTAGGTTCAAATGTTGACGATAGGTCATTTTATTTAATCACCTTATAGTTATAGGCCTGTTTGTGGTTGTTTATTTAAATTATTAAGCTTTTGAATTAATAAAGATGGGCTGTCTATTTGGAGAATAATAATTTTCTGTGAATAATGATTGGAAATTTACAATTGTTTATCGTTCAATAGCCTTAGCTGTGTGAACTTTTCTAATTCTACAAGAATAAATAAATTTAACGGATGGGTATAGTGAAGATAAAGTTTTCATCATCTCATCAATTTTTTAAGAACATTTTGGACGAATTTTTGATGTTTACTCAAAATATCTAAAATTTTCCCACAATTTAAGTAGGTATAAATATAAGTCACTTCGTTCGTTGAGGAAGTCTGGTATGTTCTACAATGGATGTCGCGGGGATGATGATGATAATCAGGTAAAAAAGAACAAACTAAGTTTTGGTGTTTGAAGTTTGTAAAAGGGATAAAGACATTCTTGGTACTGAGATATAGACAACCATGGCGTGGCGTAAAAGATAGCTGGTTAAGATTTGGCGTAAATCTTAAGAGCTGTAGAGTAAGGTGCTCAAATGCACCTGATATTAGGCAAGCCGGTAGGAATCGAGCTCTTCGGACGCCACGCTACTGATAGACAGGTATACCTGGGTTAGTTTCCCGCAACTAGACTTATGATATGAGCCTATTTGCGATACTCGTTGGTAAAAGATATGTTTTCTATGAAAGAGAAATACAAAGTTTAAGGGTGAATTGCAGAAAAAAATTACCTTTTGCTTTTTGTCTGTTCATGGTGTGTCTTATACCATTAATACTCAGAATCACAAGCGCTTTTCATTTATGAAACAAAAAAAAGTAGTGCAAAATGGCCCAACTTTTCCGTACAAATTTTGAATTTCTCAGTTTCGTTACGCCCAAACTAAATATAGGGGAAAATCGTAACGAAACTAAGATTTTATTTTTTCTCAGTTTCGTTACGATATTCCCCTATATTTAGTTTCGGCGTTCAAAATTTGTACGGAAAAGTTGGGCCATTTTGCACTACTTTTTTTTAAATGAGTGGGCATAAGTATGAAATGATTACGATTTATTTAAGCCCGGAATCCGCGCCACAGGCGTCCAGTTAAGAGCGGCCAGCCAAGCATTGCTGTAACTGTAACGGTCGGGTGTAGGGTTACTCCGCGACACGCCTACGTCGATGGGGTTATCGCATCTTTGCTTGCGAAGCCACTTCAAGAGTGTGGTGTTAAGTTGTTCGCACTTTAAGATGATTCGAATCGGTCGGTTCTATACTATACTATCAATCATGGTTCAAATGTGTTACATTTTATAGCGATGCATGCGAAACAACATGAGACGTCTCAACAAACCAGAATTAACATGCAATCGTCCATTTAGGGTCAATGTAATCTATCTAACATTTGAAACCAAAAGTTTTTCGCTCAAAATATTTTTGCTAGCTTTTTGAGAGTTTACTAGTTAAGTAGTTTTTAGAGTACTGTACAGTAGATAAGCTCGCCAACAAGCTGTGCCATTTTACTAAATAGCATTGCTAGTCATTTTTGTGAAACATCTGGATTGCGTACCTATCATGAAATCTAATGCTGAAAACCAAAAGAAATGTAACAATCTCTATATATTTTTTTCTAATTTAGAATTTATTTTGGTCTCAACTACTATCCTACCAAATTGAACGAAGATCGGATTGTTACAGCATCGTTTAACAAACAAACATTGACCGCAAGAGAGATTATCTCCCTTTATCATTTAAACCTCAGACTTCTCTCGGTCAGCCGAATAAGAGACTATAAAAAATCAAAGTTTATTCGTTAAGGAAAAATATGTAGGTAAACGGATGTTTACTTCCTAATCTTGTGAAATATGTTTAATCTACAACCTACATGGTGAATAATTGAATATTAACGAAGCCTCGGCCTAATATGACTGACAGCCCAAGTCATTAAGATTTTTTTAGCCATAAACAAGAACATCGAAAGGCTTTCGCTCTATGGGTTTTTAGAACATTATCATTATTCAAATGCTAATTTAGGCGACTAATTTACAACTTAATGTTTCCTACACATGTTATTTCTTTTTTGTTGAAATTATTTAAGCTTGTGGAATGTATGGATTACTTAATTATTTAATTTTATGCCACGCCTGGCCATAAAGTGGCGTTTACCGCACGCTACGCGTACGGAAAAAGCCGCTTTCTGGCCAAGTGTAGACATAAAATGATGTACACAACACGGGAGGTAATAAAGAAAGCCCTCGATCGCATCTTTACGTCCCTCGCTTGCAGCTCGGGCCGCTAACATCTGCGATCTCGGCCTTTCTTTGTTTTACCACCCTAGTTGTGTAATGTACTATTAAGGATTGTTTGGCGTCTATATTACTTATTATTTTCTAAAAAAAAACAAGCAAATAAGCGAGTAAGCACCCAATTTAATAAAAAAGATAGAAAGATACATTCTGTGGCTTCCAGTCCTGTCTGTCTACCAAAGTAGAGCGTTTAAAAGGCAGTTTAAAGATTTAGGGTCGATTGAAGTTGTTTCTCTAGCGACATATGTCTATAATGGCCGTGTTCACATGGGAATTACAAAATCAAGCCCTCAGCTACTTTATTGTATCAAAATTACTATAACCAACACAGCCTCTATTCAAATCAAAGTATTCAAAAAATATTCTCCAAGAGAACCAAAGACACATCCCGACATTTTTTGCGCGGGCCAGGTATCACTAACACCGAGCCGAGTCTTTATTCCTTATCCCTCTTTGTATTTCTGTACTGATTGTCGTATTCAACCAGGATAATAAGAGTAGGTACGTACCTCTGTGTGCGTGAAATTCAATAACGCAGGTGTGCACTTCTGTATTCAAAAAAATCTTCGAATGGCATTCAGTAGGTACCGATTTCCTACGCCTCGCAGCTGTCAAGATTTTTAAAAAACGCTCGATTGCGCGGGAAAGCTCTATGATTTAGAATGACATAACCTCAAAAAGCGATCTAATTTTGAGACGGTTATTTTGGTTACACGTGTTGTTTAAATGTTTTATTTGGATGCGGGAGCACCTGATGCGACCTTGATTGGGAGCTTGGCCTTGGACCGCGAGGGGTTCGCATAAAGCCGGGACAATGTCGACAGCCGTTGAGCGAGTCTGAATGGTCCGGAAACGGTCCCCTTGGTAATTTTATTGGAGTTATTATGCATATGAATACTCGCCTATGCGAAATGGTAATCTCAGCGGTTTAACGATTTTCCTATTTGTGTTACGTACAGGGGTTTGAAGAGACGTGAGCTACGTCTAGACACCTACTTATGTATAGGTACACTAGGGCAGGCACCCTACCCTAATTGATGACCATAAAGTCGTTAGAAGGGGTTATCCATGTTAGGGAAGTCTATTATTGTATTTGAAATTTAACATAGAAAGGGTTACGGTTATTTATAAACATCGCAAGTAAAACATCGGAGGTAGCATGGGGAATATGGGCATTTTGAAGCTCGAATAGGTAATTGAATAAATTTAATTGATGTTAAAACAAGCATTTTTTGTATATGGTTTCAGAGGAAATTGTTCTAAAGAGTTTTATGAAATTAGGTATTTATATTAAGGTTTATCTACATTCTAAGTAGGTAATCTAGATAGGTATCAGCCCCGAAGGGTGGTCGAGCAAGTACTTTAATTCTACCTTCTTTAGTAAGTAACCGTTTACTCAAAACACATTTTGTTGCTTAAAACCGGTAATATCGCGTAATAAGCAATCCTAGACAAATAAATGTCAGACATTTTCAAGTGTCTCGAATTCTTAAATTGTCATGTTTATGAGAAAACCGTAGTTTCTGGCAAAAGATAAATCTTGAGGGAGGGGTCTCACGATATGAAGCGCGCATTTTCGCTCGCGTTGCGTGAACGAACATAAAGCTTTTTTTGACCAGCTAAAGCTTTTATTTAGCGCGTCGACGGTAGAATCTGTGCGGAAAGAGAATAGGCGTGGCGAAAAACGGAACTAACCTAACCAGTACGGCAAATACGGTAGAAAAGCATTACAGCACCTATCTAAATCCCATTCTCTTTCCGCGCAGACTCTAGATGTGGGAGTTTGAAATGATTTTCAATTTCTTTGGTTTATATATCTTGATGAAGCAGTCATGTCTAATTGTACAATATAAATGTCTCAGGTAAATTTTGTGTGAAAGTTACATACCTAACCTTATTTAAATCCCTATTTGCATCCCAGCGCCATCTGTTGAGAATCGACGCAACAAACTTTAATATAGGGAAGCGTGGAGGAACATTTAATACTTCTCAAATAAAGAATCCCATCAAAAACATTACATGTAAAAAGATGCAAGTCTCGCAACGCAGTTCTCCTACAACAAAAAAGTTTTGAGATGGAAAGTTAAACCAAGGCAGTACCGGGGGGGTATCAACAGAACTCGATTTCCACCGACTTGCCTATTATTAGATCTATAAAATGTGTTCCTCCACGGTTAAATAATAGGCAAAACTTTTTTGTTGTAGGAGAACTGCGTTGCGAGACTTGCATCTTTTTACATGTAATGTTTTTGATGGGATCTCATTTCTTTTTGTAAGTGGTCTTCCTTTAATTATTTCATTCCAATCCATTCTTTTCTAATTTGAACTGCAAAACTAACTTTGTAATCGCATGTATTTGATATGTGTGCAGTTGTGACTGAAATTACAACATATTTATAGTTCGTACCGGATAACAATAGACTCTAGAGGGACACAGAAGAAGAGATTCGAAACATTTTCTGTGAAGTTTCACTTCTTCGTCTTCGCGATGGTCGAGTGATAACACACGCTAGAGCAAACGCCTCTTCCACTGCCCCGCAGAATCACTCATATTGAATGTTACAAATAACCATTCACCAAATACTTAGGAATGACAAACTATAACAGAAAAAGTATACAATTAAAAGAACATACAAATTCGATATAACTATTTGATAGTACAATATAATAATGACAGCTCTGAGCTGTCTCATATATTGAGTGTTGCTTATCTCTGGGTCTTTGGGTATTTTATAAGGATACTTTTTTATTTTCAGCCAACCAAAAAGTATGGACATCATCAATATTTTATTTTTGAGTATCTACTTTACAAATGTCATTTATTGAATGTCAACCTAAAACCGGCACTATAAAGAACCTTTTTTTTCTTCTGTCTATTCCTATACGGAACGGACTGTAGGTTTTTAAGGACTTGATTGGCTAAAAACTAACTACGTTTAAAATTTGGAGCTTGTAGGTCTGCTAGACGTACCTTAGAATTATGATGATCAGTGAGTGAGTCAGTGACAAAACTAAGGAACTTTGACATGCAATAGTTCTTAAACTACACGTTCAAATTGAATGATATTGAGAATATATGTCTTATTGAGCCCTATATATCCCTGAAATTTCAGGGTTCTAGCTTTCGTCTTCACTACAAGCAAAGTTTTAAGAATGCGTAAGAATGCTCCAGTATTGATCGCACTCACAGACGTGCTATCGCGCGTCTGTGTGAATATGTGTCGCGCGCTCATAAACGGCCGAAGTTGGACTACTTGTTCGTCTTTATACTTTGGCGGAGGGTTTAATCCGACCCGCCCCGACGGCCCTTCGAAATAAGTAGTAAATGGCCCGCAATGATATATTTTGATGGACAGTTGAACTAATCTAATTTTTGCTATAATAGGCTACTTGATGACAGTTCAAATCAGCTTCTTTTTATGAAGTGTCAAAACGCTCCGAAAGTATGCAGTTTAGTATGAAATACTATCTTGTGACGTGCTTATGACGTCATGCTCAACATGGTGCCTTATTTTTAGTTTTCATCATTGTAAAATCGTTGATGGCACGAAAATAAGTTTGAATGATTTTATCAGGGCTGTTTTGGAAGCGTAATTTGCTGGTTAGAGTTAATGAATTTATTTTGATTGTTGTCAAATACCCTATTCTGGTCCCCCATGAAAAGTTTGCCTACCATTGCCCTAATGGATAGCCGAGCGACTTCCAATCAAATAGCAATTTATAACATCCTTTTTTAAAAACGACCGATAAACCTTTAAACGCCGCTTGTTACTACATAAGTGTAAGGCTGAGTGGCGAGTGTCCAGCGTCGCGTCCGGCCGGGCGGGCAGCGTCGATGGGTTTTGTGCAGCGTGCACTCAGGACGCTCACATATATTTGTTTATATTTAACATGAACGCCACACGCCCCGACGAGAGCGTCCACTCAAGTCGTACACTAAGGCGTAACTTCACGTCAAGCTTTGCTGCAAAAGCGCTAAGATAACCTTTTACGATGCACGTATGCGGGGGGCGTCCCATTTACCATGAGACGTTTTTTGCTTCGAGCCGCACGTGATAAATTGATAAGCCCTTTCGTCTTCCTAACCAAGATCAAATAATAAATAAGATCATATAATATGCGTCATTGTGTAGTCCTAGATTGATGTAAGCGCCGCCGCAGACTAAGTAGACTATTTATCGGCCGATAGTTTATTCGGGCTGGGGGTTAGTGTGAACACCAAATCGGTGTAACGTGCATACTTTCAGAATCTAGCAGAAATACTTCAGCAATGATTCTACACGTCTCTACACACGGCGTGAGGTATAATAACAGTTCGTATACGCTATTTTCGAGATCTTACTTTATAAAATAAAACAAAAACTGAGTGTCGCCACCATTTATTGGAATTTTCCTAAAAAAATTGAATAAAAAATATTGTATTTCAACATGTTACTTTAGAAATGAATATACAGTGTAGAAAACATTGTCCCCTACTGTCGCCCACGGTGTCCAACAATTACGGTAATTATTATATCGTTATTATTGATAGTACGCTTATTATTTGGCGCGCGGCGGTCCGCGGCGCGCCCGATGTGTGTCAGTCTCACGAGCTGCTCTTAATCTAATCTTCCTCCTCCCCGCTCTCGGATTCTGAAAGAAAATTATTTGTTACGAAAAGTGACACTGGAGAACTTTTTATGAATGTAATATATTACTGGACTTGGAATACCATACTGAATTACAATACTGGACCAGCAAAGGCAGAACTGTGACGCTCGATACTAGGGGTCATCCATATAGTACGTCACACCCATGTGGGGGGGGGGGGGGGGGGGGGGTCTAGCCAAATGTGACAGCCTATACTAAACAAGGTCAAATATGTTAGGAACAAGTGTGACATGGGGGGGAATTGTGTGACTACTACTTTATGTATGACCCCCTATGTCTGTATCTATCGCTTTACTAGCTCTCCCGGCGAACTTCGTTCCGCTTCATATGTTCTCATTATAAACTGAAGCAAATCCGTTTTGTCATGAAAACCCGATCACAACGCAATCTAATAAACTGGGTCTAATTGTATTTTCAAACCATCCAGAGATCGACTCAAATATACACACAAAATTTCATACAAATCGGTACGGCCATTTGGAGTTAGGTGACAAACACACCTATACAAATTATATGTATAAAGATAGTGCGATGCGCGTCCAGCTGCGCTGGGCAACCTCTCTCGCACTGTACTGTGTAAAAGAGAGGACATTTGTCTCACGACAGAGTCTACGTGTGCTAATGTCTCTAATCATCACGACATCTATTATCTCTATGGGACTATTCTGAATTCTGAGCAATAAGGGGCATAATGCCCAGGGCATTATGCCCCTTATTTAGGGGCAGGTCAGTTGCGCTATGACAATCGACAACAAACAGAAACTTTCTATACGCCTGCAACTGTCGGGCTTATCACTGTATTTAGTCAGAACGCCAAATACAAGGTTGTCTAGACATAGTATCGAGTACTTGTTCTTAGAGCTAGAACAAATACCCGATACTCTTTCTGGACAACTTGTCTATTTCGGTGCACGATCGCGAAAAAACCAGATTAATATAATCCCTCGTTTAATGTGAAAATACGATTTTACGTCGGCATATAATAGTACATTACACAACTAGGGTGGTAATACAAAGAAAGGCCGAGATCGTTGAAGTTTGCGGCCCGAGCTGCAAGCGAGGGACGTAAATATGCGATCGAGGGCTTTCTTTATTACCTCCCGTGTTGTGTACATCATTTTATGTCTACACTTGGCCAGAAAGCGGCTTTTTCCGTACGCGCAGCGTGCGGAAAAAGCCACTTTATGGCCAGGTGTGGCATAAAAAAAATAAAGTGTCGTTTATGGTAAGAGATTCATATTCATAACTCACCCTCCTCGGCGCTCTGGAGCCACTCGACGAACTTCTTCATCTGGTCGAGGAACATGAGCTTGCCCTTGCTGGAGTTGGGGTCGCGGTACCACTTGAGGATGGCCTCCTCGGACAGCACGTTGCTCTTGTACAGCATCAGCACCAGCTTGCTGAACGCGCGCATGAAGCTCATGTTCTCGTAGCAGTATTCTTGCACCTGATGACAAAGGACTTTGGTAAAACTAGCATTTAACCGCGGCTTCGCCTCCACTATTCCCGTCATTGTCCAAAGGAATTTCTATCTCGCAGCCAACTGGTTTAATTAGCCATTTGGTTAACTGCCTAGCCTTTTCACTAAACGGTGCAATTTAGTCAACTGCCCAGATGAAATTTAGTCAATGCGTCAATGTATCAATTAACGATATGGCTGGCCAATGCTTAGGCCGTTCGTTTAGTAGGGCAACTATGAAGTTAATGAAATGGCTGGGGTTTTCTTTCTAAACAACTATGACCCGCCAGAAGGTCGACGAAGCCCCGCGCGGGGCTTCTATTTCTGCTCTGAGGGACACAAGCTGACCATTAAACCTAACCTAAAAAAGCGGAGTTTATTTTGTTCACTTTTTCCATCACCCCATGCCCCCCGCGTGAGATGAGGTTCTAGGACAGAATAGATTTATACAACTAAAATTTGACGGACTCGGCTAGGCGGGTTATGTTGTCGAAAAAAAGTAGTTTGCTTGGCCGTTTGATAGAAGGGCTAGACGGCCCGATGTTCATCCAGGCACTTAACTAAATGGTGCCGTTTAATAAAAAGTCTAAGCAGCTAACCAAATGGTTAATTAAGCTATTTGGCGGCGACGTCTATACGGGGATATAATAAAGTATTCTAGGTTTCAATCCATGACTTGTCTACTGGTAGGTACGCCAAGTTAGACTATCTGTTAATTGTTACAGCGTTAATTAATTCATTGTTACAGATCATCCAGAACTCTGTACATCTCTTCATAAATTATCAGATATGAAATATTATTACCAGGAAACATTTTGACTGGCCATGAGCCTGCTAAAATTTATCGTTTGTTCCCCGTGCAGGGAGTAGCGTTCCTTGGCGGCGTAAATAAAATGAAATGAACTGCTTACGGTGGCGTTTTGAACAAAACGGAAGCGAATTAACGAATAAATGCATCTATTTTTATCGTCGTATTGCTATTATTCTGTAGAATATAAAGGTAAATGAGGGGAAGATATGGATAATCAGATTGCCATGTCGACATCGCAGCGAGGCGACTACGCTGCAAGCATTGCGTTTCCTGAAAGACTCAATCGACGCACGCCCGCAGCGACGCGCCCCGCCGCTCTGACTCGTCATCGAGTTTCATCATTTTAGGATACTTGGGAAGAATTGGGACTAATTGGGTAATTATAATTTATATATTAGTTTATCTTATAGTATTATGTGCGACTGGTGACGTCACAGAAAACTTATATTAGAGAAAGCTTCTAACCGCACCATTATTTGTCATTACCGTTCAAGAATTTTTACCGTCGTATTGCTATTATTCTATATACAAAATTGGCTAGTTATATCTCACCTTAGTGAGGAGCGCGATCTCCGCCTTAGCCGACTGGGCGAAGGCGGCGAGCAGCGGCGTGTAGTGACGCAGATGCTTCGCCGCCTGCTCGGCCAGCAGCTCCTCCTTCTTGTTCCACTCGCCGCGCGACATCACGCACTGCCAAATCTACCAAACAACACTATGTCAATACAGGGTAAACTAGACTTTATTCAGGACGAGTTAGGGTTGGGATCAGATTGCCATGTCGACAAGGCAGCAGAATAGTGCGCCGTGAGCGTCGAGGCGCTCGAAAGACTCGAGCGGATCGGGCTCGCGGCGTTTCGTAATGCCACTCCGACTCGTCATCGAGTTTCATCATGTGAACATCGTCGATTGGATAAAATAAATTGACTTTTTTTTCTCTTAACCTCGATTGCGGTTCAGTTAGGTTTCGTTGTCTCTATTTTAATGTGTGTCACGTTTCCCAAGAACAGTTTAGATATTTTTGTACAGTGAAATAAAATAACTTGATTTTTCCATCGCTGCAGATAAAATTGCAGACTAATTAGAGTACTTAACAGTGTTCAAATTTGACTATAACGAGATTTGAGGTCTCTCGATTACGGATAGTTATGGTGCCAGTATCGTGTAGTGCGGAAACACTCGACTGGTTGTGGATGAAGTGAGGGGCGGTGTACTCACGATGGCGACGACCTCGTGGTCGGGGATGGCGTGCTTGACGGCCATGTCGCGCAGCTCCTGGATGAGGTCGCGCACCGGCTTGTCGTCGGCCAGCTCGTCCAGCAGCGCCTGCGTTAGCTCCCGCCGCGCCTCCTGCACACACACACTTTACGAACTTAGTAGGTACTTTTAGTACTGCGGTTTGAGACTATTTAGGGTGTTTGGGGTGAGGATGAGGACGGTATCGGAAGGAAAGATAAATTGGCTAGAAAATAGTGGCATTTAGAAATATATTACATTCTAATTTTATGTACTCGTGCCCGGCGCTTTATCTGTACCGAGTCTTGGTTCAATATTTCGTTATCACCAGATTAGAAATTAAAGATAAACATACTAAAATAAAAACTTTATAATGTTTAGACTGGTTCGAAATCGGCAGGTATACACATACCTTTTGTACCCGACCACGTATATTAGGCATATGTGTCCTTGGCGGGGCCAATGCTTGGCAACGCATGTAAATTAATAAATATTTTGTAACCATCTTTCTGTAAAATAAAAGTGTAAATGAAGGGAAGTTATGGATAATCAGACTGCCATGTCGACATGGCAGCGAGGCGACTACGCTGCAAGCATTGCGTTTCCTGAAAGACTCAATCGACGCACGCCCGCAGCGACGCGCCCCGCCACTCTGACTCGTCATCGAGTTTCATCATTTTAGGATACTTAGGAAGAATTGGGACTTATTGGGTAATTATAAAAGTTGTGAGTCGGAAGACCAAAATTTATCAATCGTTTTTTTTTTTATTTACAAGGCTGAGTCCATTGTAAAAGTTGTTCAAAGTCATGGATAGATTGAGGTTTTATTATCATGATTCACGTTATAAATTTCACCCAGTATATTATTTTATCTTTTAGTATTATGTGCGACTGGTGACGTCACAGAAACTATATAATAATAATAATTCATAATTTTATTGCATAATAATCATGTGGTACAGGTAAGGTATTACATTAAGGTTGTTTCACACATGAACCCTATTAGGGCACAGCAAGTATTAAATTTCTTAAATCTACAACTATCTATATATTCTTCTACCGCACCGTAATTTATAATTTCAAGCAAAACGTCTAGTTTAGATTATTTGAGATTAAGAAAAACATCGATAATGTTCAAAACGGAAGCTTTCCTAAACTTCTTGTGAAAGTTTCCAGGAATTTTCTAACTTTCTGTGGCAATATTGAACGGCAATGGCATTTTATCTCGCGGCTAAACCACTACTATTGGCCTAGGTGTTACCTGCGAGGCCTGCGCGCGGTGCAGCCGCAGCAGCTCGGCGAAGCCGCGCGACGCGAACGCGGCCGCCAGCGCCTCCTCGCTGCGACGGTTCAGCGGCAGGAACTCCAGCAGCCTGCGTCAATAAACACTCATAAATAACTACTATTTGTTATATTACCTACCACATTCTAAAAAAATCTGAGCTAACTAAGAGATTTTCTCTTAGTTGGCGTTTAAATAAAACAATCAAGATATTAAACATGTCAACGAAAGCTGATTAATTAAAACAGCAAGTTCATTAGTGATTAAAACAATAATCTAGAATCTTGATAATTTTAACAAACATATTCCTTGTTTCTATCATTATTTTCTTCTTTGTATGATTCGATCATGTTTAATTAGTTACCTTATACATTAATGTTTGTGTAACGAAATGTTGCGTCATTTATGATTCTGCCACAACAATGTGGAGAACCAGTACATGTCGCTGTGATCTCCCATAGCTTCATCCAAATTTTACCATAAATGTAGAATCTGGTTTCATACCATGGGATTTTGTATAATCGAATTTACCTATTCACTTATACACATTTCACAAATCGTAAACAAGTTTCCAACCCTTGAGAGACCTGTTGACTAGCTAACTTCTTGAATAACATGTTATAGCTCAACTAACAGCTCTGAATGGGGTTCTTCTCACACCCCGTATATTTGTGAAAATGTTTTTGTCTTCACCTTCGATTAGCCAGGCTAACATGCGTCGCGCCACAATCATTGCCCATCTCTTTCCATTCAGTACCTACAGTGAGAGACGACAGAAATGTACAACTATATCTCCGCTGGCCGGTCTAAAGGTCAATCGCTAACCTCTTCATAAATCACCCACATACATAATACATGAACTCTGAAGACATTCCTTTTTTTGAAAAGTGTTGTAAAAAGAAGTTTCGTCGATCCGGAAGGCAGATAACCGTGTGGAGTGGAGACATTCGGTGCATAGGGCAACGACCAGTGGTCACGACCTTCCAGTGGCGTGGCGTAAAATATACCCTTGGGCAAGCCAATCCAGATTTAGTGTACATTTTTCTTAACCTTTTGAACGCTTAAGGGCGAAGGAATACGCCGTGCCGCTGACGTCACAGGGGTAAAATAAAGATGGGTAAAGAAATAATGCCAACGTAAAAATGGGCTGTCTTTCAATAGGTTTTCATTCAAAAAACGTGGCCGTCATTCGCTTGACAGTCACGATGGTCAAAGGGTTAAGAGTTGTAGAATAAGGTGCCTGATATTAGGCAAGCCGGTGGGAATCGAGTTCTTTGGACGCCACGCTACTGCGACCTTCAGTAATGAGGAAACGAGGCAGAAGTAAAAAGAAACCCGGCGTATGTTACCTGCCCTCGAGCTGGCCCTTCTTGAGCGCGGTGACGAGCGAGGCGGTGCCGCGCTCCTGCTTGATGCACGCGAACACCTCGAGCACGAAGTCCAGCGCCAGGTTGTCCTTCACGATGTGCTCGTTCAGCATCACCAGCAGCACCGACGGCGGGACGCACCCGTTACCTGACAAACAAATCAAATACTTTATTCTGCGAATAGAGCACAGGGGCACTTTTTCAAGTCAGAATAGGCTACTTGACCCCTTTTTTAAGTTTGTCTTATATTATTAATTATTATCTGATTAACGAAAAAAAAATTACTACCCTATTTTTAAGACTTTCGTAACCGGGCGAAAACGATGCTAGCTATGTTAATCTTTAGATTATGTGGTGTGACGTCATTCAAACCGAGAACAAAAATTTGACATTTGTGACGTTCCGGAGGTAAAGGTAACTTATGGATATTGTCGCTTGCGTTGTATCAGACTCCGTTACTATAGGACATCAAGATAGAAGGAAGCAAGCGACAATATCCATAAGGTACCTTTACCCGCGGAATGTCACATTTATCCAGCGTTCATGGGGAATGCTAATAGTAATCAATCAAAACGAAACGATTACGATCACAACCTCAAAAAACCCGCAAGTCACTTATGTCAATGTCACAGCAAAGCAAATCTACATGGCGAGTTTCACTCGTATAAGATTCGACATGAAGTTAGATTAAGATCCTATGACATCACATCATGGCCGACACCGTTTTCAGAGTTCAAAATAAATAAAAAATAAGACAAATTTTCAATTAAAAATATGTAGCCATCAAACACTTAATAAACCGTAATCGAAAAATATTGATTTCTTAAATAAATACTACGGAAAACAATCATTTATTGCACCAAATTCCATATGAGTCTAGTAGCCTATTGACCCGCGCTTCGTAAAGTGACATTTGAAGAGACGAAACGCCGAAAAATCTCCTCATACACACTTGTGACGAAACTTGAACAATATCAATCATAAATTTTTAACCACAATTCTCCCTCAAACAGTAAATTTGTTAGTTGTGGTAGAAAAGTCATCAAGTTACGTAAAACAAAATGTATAATAACATAATTACGTTATTATACGTTCTATCCTGTTCTTGCAAAAATTGTCGAGCGTGGTAAAAAAATGGTACCATAGCTGAATACCACCCTTATGTACACGCGCGTTACTCTGGCACATTCCGACACCGAGAAGCGTAATACGCGCTTCCCGGCTCTAATTAGTGCCATAGAGAAGAGACACTATGAAAGCCAAACGTAGACTATGTAAGACACTAAAGCATGTCTGTATTGAGTCTTGTCTTTGTGGAGTATTTGTAAGTTTTGCCTACTTGTTTAGGTTATAGGGTTTGGAAATATTTGACAACATGGGAAGTTTACTTATTATTTGCGTCTGTTTTTTAGCAAACTCCTGTTTTTTTGCTACTTCAAACATAACTTATGATTATGATAGTCTAAACGCGTTGGCAGGGAAATTTCAAAATCATGAAAAATAAGAAAAGGTGTAAAGTACATACCAATCCAGAGTGCCGTCATGCGCGCCAGCTTGATGCGCTGGAGCGGCTCGAACCCCTTCAGGTACACCAGCACCTGCAAACAATATCTACCATCAGGATCAAATTGAGTAACATTCAAACTTCAGTTTCTTACAGCATTTCTCCTCTGCACATGCATTCGCATTTGTATATTCAGAATTGTAGCTGTGTGGCATAGTTGCAAAATGCAGCATTCAATTTTAAATGGACTACTGAATGCAGTTTCATATTCGCCGAAGTACCGAAATCAGGTCAATTCTGAATAGGAATCGAGTTTGGTAGGCGCAGTGTTTAAGCTTCATATTATCTTAGTGTTATTTTCGTAATTTGCTTTTCACATAGACTTTATCGCAATCACATGCAATGTTGCGTGATCTAAATGTTGCAATACTGCGAAGAACTCATGTAACACGTTGCTTTAATATCTCTCGGCTTCGTACAAATCTCACTAAGACTTGTTTCATACCATGGGATTTTATTAAAAAAATAAAAACGTTTATAAATACAACAACTTATAAATTACCTTTTTCATCTCCTCCTCGAACATTTTCTCCAGATATTTGTATCGGCGCATCAGCTTCACAAATACCTTAAAAAGTCAAATCATAAATTAACAAGATCATAATCACAAATAGTTTAGCATGTGCTGTTCAAATTATTCAGAAGTAATTGAACGAGAAAGGGTTTCTCAACACTCGTGTTCAGGACTCTAGCCATGTTTTTCATCACGTGAAACTTATTTAAAGAAACGAAACTTTCCTTCAACCTCAGTGGGACTCTAAATTATGAAACTATTCCTATGATAAGCTGCCTTTTGCTATTTCAATTCGTTCGAGTCATTATTTTAACAAGTTCACTGTCCCCATACAAAACTATCGGACAGTCCCACCTGTGCACTCAGTATGGTGGAAGCACGGACTCCTGAAAAACCCTCCATGACCCCACATTGGGGGCACCGTGACAGGGAACGTGGGCAATCTTTTAATTTTTATAATTTTTTTTTATGATTTACTGCAGGGCTTCTGTACTACAGGAATTAAACAACAGCAATAAGATTGTGATTACATGTATACGTTCTGTGTGTTTTCCCGATTTGTTTATACAAAATATCAGAAATTCTTGTTGAATCTAGACTAAGACAATGGATATATTACCTGTTCGAAATTGCGCATGGATTCCATGTCCTCACTGGCGTTGAAGATGCAAGTGTTCGTCTTGGGAGACTCGCCATCCATCGACACGCCGCCGCCGGGCACTGCACAATACAAATACAATGTTATACAATCCTAGGGAACACGAAACTATAAAGACGATGTTAGGGACGTCAGATATAACGAACGAGATGTGTTTATCTACATAAGTGTTCGGATCTCTAGCCAGTTGTTTCATCATTTGCATGTGCTTGATATAGGTAACAGCTTAAGACTGTACTAAGTCTGGACCTCATAGTTAATTTCTGGCCAGCGAATATTTGTGTTAATCACTGCGATTAAAGCCTGTTTACAGCTCTGCTTGCCCTGTTATAACAACTGACTTTGATTTTAAAGTAATATGTAGATAATTTCGTCTAGATGGATTATGAGATAGGTCACCTAAGTCACCTTATTAGTAATTCACGATCAAGAGCAGATTAATCCAGTCTGGTACACTTCAACAGGTTTAGCTATCTAGCTTTGTACTAATCGCTAAATATATATAAGAACGGGTCACCCACGTACGTATGACATTGTTAGTTTTGAGTACGCGACCATAGCTCGTGTCGTGACTGCTCTTTACATCGTGCAAATTTCGCGCGCGCGTAAAAGTACGCTAGAATTATAATACAATCCAACTTTTCCATGGAGATTGATTTTCTAAAAAAAAATAACAAGGCCACAGAGTGACATTTTATTTTTTACTTGAAAGTCAGCAGGGAAATTGGAGATCAGACTAGCACAGCACCGGGCAAAATGGCGTGAAAGTAAATAGGCTTTCCAGCAATCAGTGCATATGGCATGAAATTATGACAAAGTGAAAATTCAACTCGAGCAACAACCCTCCCCATAGCGGCGGTGGAGATGTGCCGTTCCTGGGAATATTCCCCGTTTACCCAGGTACCGGGCAAAATGGCTTGAAAGAGGGTTTTACTCAACAGTCATGGGCTGAAACGATGAAAGTGTACTTACGCAGCAGCCCGCCGGCGATGAGCACGTCGAAGATGACCTCCCCATAGCGGCGGTAGTCAAGCTTGGAGCCGGCGGCGTCTAGGAACTTGTACGCCGCCTCCAAGTCGCCGCCCGCGCGCTCGAGCCCCTGCACGAGGGCATCGCGGAACCCGTTAGGGTCGTACTTCTCTTTCTCATCTGTGGGGCAATGGGAGAGACAAGAGATCAATATAAGTTCAAGCCCGCGCGGTGAGCAGATGGTCGCGACGCGAAAAGTAGCGGCCAATAGGATCGTGCGTGTAACGCAGCGGAATGGTACGCGCGTTCGGATTGGCTGTTACATGTCGCGTCTCGTGCGAGATATTTCGCAACCGTCTCGTGCTAACTAACTGCCCTGTACGTCTAGCATAACTGGCCGCGACTTCGTTTCTCACGCGACAGAGCACCACCTGTCACTGTCACACGATATTTAGTGGATAGAGATAGGTAGCATTTGTCGCGCGACAAAGAGTCGCGTGTCACAGTTGTGATAGAGGTTGAGCATTGATGAAGTCGAAGAAGATGGTTATGTCTAATAAAAAAGATAATGTAGCCAGTATTGTGCCTACATCAACCTCGTCACAGTCCATAATGGGCTGTCGTTGTAGATGTGTGCAATGCCGACACAACCTATGTATGGTTTATCTTCGTTCCCTAAAAGAGATAGGCGTCTGACGCATCATTTATCCGTGTTACTTGTAACTTTTGTGTAAAGGTGGGTTGGTAGAGTGGGGTTAGAATGTGTTAGAATTCGTTTGGTCTAAACCCACCTTAAGGCGAGGTGAGACCAGAATCGGGCACGGAAGCCTAGTTTCCAAATCATTTTTAGAGCACTTATTTGACTCTTAGGTCACTGTAAAACATATATAATAATATTCAGAACTGTATCTAGGGCTTCCTCTCACTTAGAACACGATAGCGAACACTTCGCTCGATAGAAAAGTAGCGCGAAAACACTATAAAATAAAGTATTTTTTTCATTTTGTTCATCACCAGTTACCTTTTCTGACAAAATTAATACCTGACAATCATGATTTCACAGTCATGCAGGGCATCCTCTCATGTTTGGGTTGATAACGTATACTTTTATGTTAGAAATCGAAGATAATCTGCAATAATCTGCATTCCGCCCGACCCTAGTTTGTATGTGAAATGCGAGCCAGGTCCTACCGCGCCTTAAGAGTATAATCGGACACATGTACTAAAAGATAAATACAGTGAAATCGATGGCGCATAGTCACGAAATACAATTTGGGACTCATTGAAAGTCAACCTTCGAGGAGTGATGATCTCAAACAGCAAATCTTGAAAATATTTCAAGAAATGGGTCATAAAATAAAAGATCGTGACAATAGAATGCCCAGCTGGTTATTATAACCCAATTGTATTAAAAATAGCATTGTATTTGCATACAATTTTCCGACGTGCTTAGCAAAGGATATCAGATAAAGGCTAATTGGGAATTCATTGTAACGAACTACAAAGGTATTCTAAGGAATTTGCAGGTAAACTACAGGCTTTTCGTTCTTCCCATGTTTATAACAATAGATATAAATTGCAGGTAAGGGAACAACAATGGAAATATTTTTCTTATCAATGCGCGCTCTGAACCCCATGTCAATGTCATTTGGTAATGCGTACCTAACTAAATAGTCTCACGAAAAGACCAACCAAATTGAATAACTTGAAAAAAAAAAACATCGGAATTGAATTCATGTGGAAACGTCTTTGATGTTCATTAATTTTAATATAGATTAAACGATACTGAAAAAGATGAATATAAAAATAAACCAAAATTACTACAAAATGTTTATTGCTGATATCCAAGCTGAAGTTCGATATTCAAATTTGTTGATGAAAATGAATACATGATCAATGAGTAATATTTATAAATTCGCATTTCCAGTTAAAACATTCGACCTATACAGGGTGTCCCAAAACTATGCGTCATGAAGAGAAAGTACTTCAAATATTGTACTTAGATAGGATTTTTAAATAATTGGAACTGCATTCATACATTTTTGAAGAAATCGCATACAATACCATGCAATACGTGATAATTAACATTTAAATGTTAAACTTCATGGTCCTTTTTTTAAGATGTTGTGTTATTTAAGGAAAAATGATTCTGGTGGGTAATCCATTCGATCGGTACAGTATTTTTTTTTTCATATTTGCCAAGTTTGATTCCTGGTTAAGGCAAGTGATTATTCAAACATCTTTGAATGCAGTTCCAATTATTTTTAAAATCAAAATAAAGTCTTCTTATAGCAAAATATCGTATCTACAACATTTGAGGCACTTTCCCTTCATGTCGCTTAGTCTTGGGACACCCAGGGGCGTATTTTGAAATTTGGCGCCCCGGGCCAATGTACGTTTCGGCGCCCCAGAAGTCAAGGAAAAAAATTATTGAAATAAAAAATACAATATTTTTAATAAATTCTGATCGCACGCACGCAGGCGAGCTATCGCGCGTCTGTGTGAATACGTGTCGCGCGCTCCTAAACGACCGAAATTGGACTACTTGTTCGTCTTTATACTTTGCCTCGAGAGCGGAACTTAACTTTGTCAGAAATCAAAAAAAACGTAAAAATTTGGGGAGGTCTAGTTTTTGGTAGTACCTGCTCAGGACGCTTTTAAAGAGACTAAATTTGCTACAATACCCATGAGACTAGAATTGTCTCTGCAGACCCAATAGTTTCCGAGAGAGCCTAGTTTCAAAGTTTACCATTTTTTCAAACTTCGTAATTTTTTGCAATATTCTGTCGTTCTGAATGAATTTAGACCCTGATTCTTCGTAACCCCTGTTATACTATCGAAGCCTTGTACGTTATGTTATTTGATGTTAAAAATGAGATTTTCAAATGAGAAGTGTGAATGATGATGTTTAATGATAAGCTAATAAAAAAGGCAAGGACAACAAAAGTTAATAGGTTTATTATAGCTTGGCAACTTCGTTGGTGACACTCACCTGTGTGCTTTTTGCTCTGTATAGCCGTAACTACTTACACAAGTTACCGCCAACACGAACGGCGACCGACGGAAACTGTCTCCAGAGGCCCCCGTTCGTGTTAGCGGTAACTTGTGTAAATAGTTACGGCTGCACATAACAAAAAGCACACCAGTGAGTGTCACCAACGAAGTTGCCAAGCTATAGTCAATTAGTTAGTAAATTGAGTTATACAAAATCAATAAATTAAGTTATTTTAGCCCTCTTGGAAGGGCGGCGCCGATCGCAGTGAGGATGATCAGCAAATCAAACGTCCTCACCGAAATAGCGCAGTTCAAAAAATTATGAATTTTGAAATGCATAATCTCGAAAACTATTGTGTCTACAGAGATAATTTTATTATTTCATATTGTAGAAAATTTTGTGTACTTTTAAAACGTCCTGAGAAGGTACTATCAAAAACTAGTCCTTTAGGGTCATAATCTCCAAAATCTGAATAGGTACCGAAATTTTCGCGGTTTTTTTCGATTTTTGACAAAGTTGCATTGGCGCTCGAGGTCACAAACTTAGATTATTCATTCAACATCATAAACAAGTCTGCAAAAAATCAGAACTACTGGATTGGCGCAAAGTACCCCGTACTTTCAGGTGACAAGGTTACTGGATTATTCAATGTTTTGCAAAATAGGTTTCAATATTGAAAAACGCCCCCTCTTCCCTCTGCGCCCCGCCCGCGCCCTTATTCAGAGCATGTACTGTTTTTAATAACAGACACGCTCCGTAGGTATTGACGAAAATTAACTTACGACCGTATTTTCGATAAAATAAATAAAGGTGAGAAGTAAAAGTCAGTTGAATGGCGCCAAAACCAGAACAAAAGGCAATCGGCCCGGGGCAGCTACGGCGCCCCTGGCCGATTGGCGCCCCGGGCCATGGCCCGGATGGCCCTAGGGTAAATACGCCCCTGGGGACACCCTGTATATAACGTGCTGTAAACGAACGAATGGACAGTGCGGTGGCTTCACTTTCCTCATACGTTCTGTTCTGCAGTGTACCAGTTGAAGTGTTTGTTAAACCAATATTTGCGCAAGTGAGCACTATCATCAATGCCACGACGATAATATGTACAAGTAGCGTTCAATGATTCAACATCTTGAGCATTTATCTAAAACAGGAAATGATCGAACAAAGTATGTTGCTAACTGGTCGGCCGTCCACATGCCATATGGCATTGACATGCTGCGAGCGCGCCACGTGTGTGGGCCTTGGGTTATGGAAAATTAGTCACCACCATGTGTTGGAAATTTCTAATCCATTGGTTAGTTCTGCTTGCTAAACGGGCCTTACATTTTTTCGATTCTTTTTACTACTTGAATTGATATGGAGAGAATCATAATCCAGCTTTTTGCTGTGGATACTTTTCTCAAGCATGCTAGTAAACTCTAAGCCAAAAAAAAAAGTGGTTGAAATCAGTTAAGCTACGCAAATGTGGCTAAAACAATGAGAAGGTTTCAAATGGTCTATTTTTACGACATGAAAGGTAGAAGTGGACCTAAATTAGACTATTGATTGACTGTTATTTCGAGCCATTCCTCAATAATCGTGATTGCTCTCGATACGGCCAATTGAAGTTACTACAGTGACCCATTTGCCGTGTCGCTTGCTCTCGGGGGTTAATAAAAAGGTTCTTTGCAATAAAATATACATTGCAGAATACGTATACTGGTTCGCCTTCACCAATGTATATAACAACATACGTCTTTCTCAGTATTAGTAACGTCACAATATAGGGCTGGAAAATATTTTCACAGAAGAGATGTAGTCTTAGTAGTAGATCTGACTACTAAGACTACATCTCGATAGCCGAAGTTTTTTTCTGATGTGTGATTCGATCACACATTCATCGATGTCAGAAGGACCAATGGTCACGACTTCGCTTATCAACACCATCATCGGACTCTGAGAAGGAAACCAGCCGCGCAGGTCGTGCGAAACCTGATGAGTCTTTATGCAGCCAGTATTCCGAGGGGGTTGGATAAATCATGATTATTTCCATTCTTAAATGATTGAGGAAGCAAACCAAGTGTAATGCAAATGGGCCGATAGCCTTCGTGCGTAATAAAGTACCCATCAGGAAATACGGTAATGCAATTAGCATGTTCATGGCTGCTAACTGACATATCGCAAAATGAGCTAATCAATAATTTGCACAGAGTGAAACAACACTTTAGTGTAAACGGTCAAGCTTCGGTGTAAGAGTTTGGTTTTCATCTTATTCTTCTAAGCTTGTAAAGCTAGCTCTTGTCTTGAACCAGATAGTTTGGCCTCGAGCAAAAGTTCTGTCATATTATTTCGGTGATCGCCATTTTTGCTACTTTATTCGGTGGACTTTATATTATACTAGACGTCCCGGCGAACTTCGTTCCGCCTCAGAATTTTTAATTTTTATGTTTTGATAGTTATTCTGCCATACGGGGCGGAGACAAACCCAACAAATCAAAGACCATAAAAATGGGTTCACCCGTTCTTGAGTTATAAATGGTGTAACTAACAAGACTCTGTTTAATGTATATAGATATAAGAGTAAAGTCTAACTCTTGCATTTTTTACAGGGTCACAGAGCCCTACGTCGTTAAATTGATCACTTCAACTGATGTCAACTGCATGGTACGTACAAGCAGAGCACTGCAATCTGTAGTATTCTATTGATTTAATATCTGTGTCAATTACATGCCACCACGCGCGCAAGGATGACGTTCACTATCTGCGACACTCGCTATCTCTTCGGCAATGCGCGTGCGCTAACCATAACAATTACTTTCTAATTGATGTATTAGCGCGACAAACATCTAAATACTCGTGATGCTGCTTGTGGCATTCAAAATGTACCACATTGTGGTTTTCAAGATACTAAACAGGCTACTGGTATGCAGATGTTAGTATAAATCGACCTCATTGACAATGACAATTACATAGCAATGCGTTTGCCTCATGACAATTAAGTACAGCTTCAAAGTGTAGGATTCTTCTAACGTGATTATTATAATTCTTAACATCCCAGATAGTGGCTGGCTAATAATAGTAAGTTAAAGTTGTCTCAATCAGGAACCTTAAGATAGTTTAGTTATTTGAGTTCAGTTTAAGTATTTGAGTCGTCTTGTCAGTAAATACTTATCAAGAGTACCATAAACTTATCTACAATACTAAGGATAAGGTTTAGTAGATACACACATTCATAACTATGTATTCTTTATCGCAATGGTATTTTACAACGTTACATCATTAATGTACCGCCATTGAGATTTTTTTTATGATTTGTTACTTTGCTTTGCTAACTATAAATATATTGTTTCCATGGTGTTATGAAAATCCTGGAAACAATATATTTTAACAAAATGCTTAGGAAATTCAAGACAATAACTCTCACAATAAGACCATAATTGCCTAACACTCCTGAAGAGCTCGGTTTATAAAATGTTAATTCACGAAGCTATTAACATTTTATAAATCAAAAGTATCAACATAGTCGAAAACATCAACATCATTGGCTGATTTACTAGTTAAGCCTTGTAAAATTGTAATTTTTAGGGATGTAACGATACACGGTTTTGCCGATACGATACCGATATATAGTAGTTAATATCGGCGATACCGATACCGATATCTTAGCTTAATAATGAAGTATGAACTTCAGATATTTTTATGTCCTTATTATAACTAATGGCAATGACTACTGGCTATATTTACCAGAGAGTCAACCTTGAAAGTGTAAAGTAAAAATAATAAAATGTCAACTCAAAATTAATTTTTTTTTATTAAGAACCAAATATTTAATTAACATAGTAATTATCATTGCACAAGGTAATAGAATAGACCAGTACATAAATTAAGTCAGAAATTGAAATTATTTTTTTGCAGATTTTTTTTCATACAGCAAATTCTTCAAATATCGGTTGTATAATATCGGCGATACCGATATATCGGCCGATATATCGGTATCGTTACATCCCTAGTAATTTTTATCTCCGCGTTCGCGAAACGAGCCAAAAAACGCAAATGACGCGGAAGGTTAAAATAACACAGCCATGTCAAGCTCAAGTGTCAAATGAACGAGGCGACAGCCCAGCTAACGGTCCGGTAACGGTGAGCTGACCCCGTTTGCCAAACTTACTGTAATTCGCACTTTTCGGATCCCCAGCTAACAGCGCTTAATTTTGGATCGCGCTTAAATTTGATCTTTATTTTTAACACGGTAAGCCCGCTTTTTCGGTGCGCTTGAAGAACGTTCATAATCAGAGTTGATATTAATTAGCCGATTTCCGCGAGACCGTGTGCAAATTATTTTATTTTCCAACTGCCACTGCTGCGAATAAAGCGAAGGTACCTTTGCTTTAATGCGTTCAAAATTTTATAATCATGAAAAAGGGACAAGTTTTCGATGCCACAAAACGTAAAGAATAACAAACCAACTGATCTATCCTAATGCTGAAGCACAAATCCTTGAATGTGAAATAAAATGAAAATCGAGATGAAAAAAAAAAAAATATTTTAAGCCAACTGTCAAGACTCGCACATTAGGGTGTCCCAGAAAGCAAATCTCCATACAAACTTTGAAGCCAAGTCGGCACGCGTTCCCATCCTCACAGAGCTGAAATTTTATAAACCAGTGTATTTGAGTAATTAAAAAATACTTGAGGGGTATGCATTACAAAATAAATAAAAAAAGATTTTTTTCTTGTATGGGCAAGACTTTTGGACCCTCTTAAAATGTTGCAACTATTAAAATATTATGGTATATAAAATTTCAGCGCTCTGTGATGATGGGAACCCGTGCCGACTCGACTTCAAAGTTTGTATAGAGATTTGCTTTCTGGGACACCCTATCGCACATGCCTACTATACGGTTCAATATTCTTCAAGGCCACAGGCCTCAAGAGGGCGCACTCACAATCGTAGGTCCGTAGCTTAGAGGCCTATAAGATTCCTACTGAACGCGTTTTAGAATCACCAAATTCAGCCAAGCCTGACCGATGAAATGTGACAGTGGCAGATTTACGCATTTCCCAAGTTGATAAATTTGTGCCGCCTTTGTGACCTAGAAATGGGTGTTTTAGTATAGAAATAGAAGTTTGTGATGCCATTGATTGTATGATTGTATAACGAATGAAACGGAACAGGAAAGTCATCGGAAATATGTCTACTACAGATCCATTTTCAAAAATCTGCCCCTAATTTCCCGTCCTGGGCTCAACCGTAGTCAGCCTGGTAAATGGTGTGTGGTGTAGTGTTGTGGAGCGGGTCGTGGTGAGGCGACGACGTTGCCGCGCCACGCACACGACCCGCGCAGTTACTGTAGCACATTCCGACACCGAGCGGCGCAGCACACGCAGCCCGGCTCTAATTAGTGCACTATACCTACTCAACATATGTGATTGATTCAAATTCTTTGCTACTGTACCGTATAGTCCGCTAGATCGGTCGAATGACATCCTTTTAAATAAAACTCAACTTTACTATTACTTATTCTATTCTGTGCCATAGCCTTACCTAAAAATAGGTAACTGTATGTATAGTATAGAGAAATGATGCGGTTTTCTTAGGGTGAAGATATCTTACCGCTAAAGGTTTATGACGTGTGAATAGTATTCCTTAGAACTTTATTTCTGCACTTACAAGAGAATATCATAAGAGTATGGTTAGAGGCCCTGTGCACAAGGAGTCTTTAAAACGCGAAACGCGCGTCAGCGGCGCGTTTAAAAGACGCCGTGTGCACAGGCCCTTATACGCGAGACTGCTACTAAGTGGTCGTGGGCGATTAAGTTATTTAAGAATGTTACTAACGAACACGATTTCACGGTTTAACTAGCACAACTGTACCTAATTGCCTGTGGTGAATCTCAACCTTGGCCAAAACAAACACGGATAGTGAATGCCGACTGATGGAGTGATAATGTGACCTAACTTACTCAATTATCATTCTGATAAGGCGGCGTCTGCTAGAATATAATATCGCTCCTTTACTTTCTCAACCACGTATCTACCCGAACAGTTTGATAGAAAAAGCACCTGTGTTACCAGTAGAAAAGTGCGATTTTTCTATAAAACTATTTGTGTAGATATGTGGTTGAGAAAGTAAAGGAGCGATATCAAGTTTTGTTTGATTTAACTTTTTGGTAAGTTATGATACAAGTTGATATGTTAGAAACATCCAGAACATTTGTTTATTTAGTTTATGGGCGTTTTCATTTAAAATGTCCTGTTACTAGCAGTTAACATGTTGTCACAAAACTCAAGATTAGTGTCAAACTGCGTATATTTTGCCACCAACTGTTAGGTTAGACGGTATTTAAACATAGCTCAAGTTTAGCCTAACTGTACATTTTAAAATAACAATGCCCTTATAATACCTTATTATAAGAGCATACTCAATAGTCTTGAATAATGTGTAACTAGTGTCATCAGGCAGCTAAAATTATAACTCATGAGTAGGTCTAACCTCCTGACACCTGGCGTCCTTTACAAAGTGCTAAATAAACTGGTCTCTAAAGTCCGAATATTTTTTAACTCCGTATGTCAATAATGGACGACGACCTACATGTAGCTTCAATTCCCGAGTGTTTGTTTTTTCCCGCTAAAAAGATATTGGACACGTGATTGCTCACAGCCAATGAAATTTAAGTAATGGTGATAGTTTGTCCTCGACGTTTGATAGATATATCCTACCTAGTGGCCGCCATTCTTGCGACCCATGCTCAGGAGTATACAGCTATGGCGGCACGTGGTCGACGCAGTAAGTAAAACTTATATTTTTTTTGTTAAATTCGCTCGTTTTAACGTAGGTTTTTATAGAATTGCAAATTAGTAAACATTCTTTCAAAATCACATACTTTTGTGTAGATATGAAGTACAGTAAAGTAAATAAACCGTCGTAAAAATATTAAACCTATACAAAGACCTGTCGTTCGTAGTGTATGCGTTTTTTTCATGAATAATATTATAAAACTAAGTGTTGATTGCGTATTTTTTTACTTTTTATGATTATATTAAAAATATGATTATGTTTAGTACTTAATGTGTAACATTACATTAAATTTCATTAAAATATTAAATAATTAGTTTAATTTATTCACGTAACCTACTATGCTTGAATGACCTAAAGTCCTTTATAAAAGACAATAAAATAATTTGTACACTAATTAAATTAAATAGCCAAATAAAAGCGCTCTCTCAGGGAGTAAATTGTTTTCAAATAAACATGAACCTAATAGACATAAACACTAACAAGGTGTTGCTATACGAGTAAATTAACAAGTGGACATAGTTCCTAGTTGGTGGGAAGTGCCAGAGAAATTCAATGTCATGGCTGCTGTCAACAACTATTATGTAATGTTTTGAAGTTGTTGGTAAACCAGTTGGTTGTTTACAAGATAATTTTTTATTTGGTACAACAATTTGGAAAAATGGCTGTGATAAAGTCCCTAGTAACATTGGAATCAGTTCTATTTTTTAACATAGGATATAGAGTAGTTAAGTTGTGTGAATCTGTGTAGGTATAAGTTACTATATTTTAAAATAAGGAGAATGATTTCTGTCATCTAAGACTGCTCCATATTAATATGAAGTAAAAGTATCAGATAAAATGTCATTTCCATAAAAGAAAGTAACAATATGATAATATGATAGTTAACAAGTGACAACTATAACAACAATTTTAGGAACTCCTTACTTAGAATAGAAAAGTTTAGTAAAGCCCACAGACATGTCAGCGATAAGACTTGTCTGTTGTCAACCATTCGTTTTTGATATTTTGTCATTTTTTGGTTTGCGATAAAGAGTATTTTGTATTGTCATATCAATATTACAATATTACTGGACCTCATCTTCTCATCATAGATATTGGCATTATGCTCATCGTTAACAATTTGAGCAGCAACAAAGGCACTAAAGTAAATAATAAAATAATGTACTACACATTTTCTATAAATAATAATGATTTCATTTTCCTTCCTGTGTTGCAGCTGTAAATGTAAAGTATAACCTTGCAATAATTTAATTGTGAGCTTAATTTTTTTAAACTTGGCTTAAGCATTTGAGTCACAAGTTATTTGGAACAAGTATAGAGATGGATCATACTTTTAGAAATAATGTTAAGTAATTTTTAAGTACTAGGTGATACCTATTACAAGGATTAATTATTTTTGATTATGATTCAAGACAAAATAAAGTTTAACAGAAATACGGCACTTATACAGTATGGACATGAACAGTATGGCATACCATGTAGATAAAATTTAAGAATCGATAACTGCCATTTTTGGGCAAAATTAAATAATTATTGAGAAACTCACCTCTTTTTCTGGTCTTGATCCGTTGACCCGATAATACTGGTTTTTCTACCTTCTGACTCATACAATTTATTGCTGAAACAGAAACACGTGGCAATTAGTGGTGCGAGGGAAAGGCAGCAGGCCCGCTTTCGGACGAGGGGTCATCGGCCGCCGCGTCACACCATTCAGATATCTCTCACATTTACACCCTTGACACCCCTGTGCTCATGGCGGAACCCCAAACGCGTTACTTACTTCTCTGAACACGGAAACTGGCAACAAATTACACCACGACGCCTTTGACCCCAGTTATGCGACCCGATAGCAGTCGAGTTCGACCCTTATGACTCAGCGAAAGTCTCGTGATACACCCCAATGGAACAAAGCACTGAGTAGCTAGTTATGTATGCACTGATACTTACGTAGTGACAGGTTATGTAGGAGCCTTCTACTCCTTTTGCGAGTTGTCTCGGACTGCGCCTGTTCAGAAAAGAAAGAAACGCTGCAACGGGCTCTATTCCCTAGAGCGCTAGAGACAACGTGTGTGGAGGCGCCGGATATCCGCTAATAGTCTGTTGTGATCGATTCAAATCTGCGCGAGCAAAAACTCTGCAGACGGTCTAAAAACAACGTTCAGTATGTTCTACACGTATGCGCAACAATTTAGTGAAAAATAAGAATTCCGAAACTAATTAAAGAAAAATTGAAATTGAACTGATAGTTCAGAGATGATCGAAGATTCGCGAAGTATAAAATTAAAGAAAGTACGATAAACTAGTCAAATCTAGAACGAATATCAATTAATTATTTTTTTAATATCGCACAATAAATTTTATTGATTTTGTAACATTAAATTACAAAAACAAGTATGTACGAAAATATTTGACTAAAAATGGCAGAAACAACAAAATACCATAAACATGTTATAGAGGCAAGTTTGTTTTTAAGCTGTGAAGACACGCCGCATGTTTTCCATTAGCTCGGTTGTACACACTAGTTATAACTGAGTAGGACATGCCGAGTGTGTATAGCTTGACTTATAGCTGAATAGGAACTTAGCAAGGTGTCAACAAAGCGTAACAAATTTTGCGTTTTGTTTCTCGTGCTAAAGTAAAACTATGTTAATAACCAAACGCTTTACTGACAGCTGATTTTTAGGTTAGGTTAGGTTTATATTGAAATTGTAAATAGTCTACTTTTGTCATATTTCAATAAAAAAATCATAAAATTAATGATAAAACGTTGAATCAAAACGATGGCGCACTGTGTACTGTCCAGGGTACGCGTAATGACTTAATTTATTATATGTATTTTCTAAACCTTTATAGACTAGCTGAATTAATCAAAATAATTACAGTTGGGCAGCTTACGTCTAGTTCCTGCCGCGGTGCTGACCCAGTCATCTCGGACGACAACGTCCAAGCACTACAACCCGAAGTTCAAGAAGCTGCGCAAAGAGAAGTACTTGAAGGTTGAATTGCCTGACTTCAATGAGGACACGAACGCGCTGCCGAAGGAAAAGCTGCGGCAGAAGATGAAGGAGCGCGGGATGCTACCGCCTCGCCCGTGGATGGAGCGCCCCTTCTACATCTCAGCTACAGGTAAGTTTGAGACCATATTTCTAGTCGGTTCTACTTGTAAATGTAAATTTGTTATAAACGCCTAAGAAATTACCTCTTAGGTGTTTATAACACATTGGTATTTAGTTTATGAGTACATTTTAGTTTCAGGTAGGTATATTTTAATTTTTACTTTAGGCTTTTATTTGATTTATATATGTATATTGTTTCTACTTTACGGTTTTAGTTTAGTATTTAGTTTTTAATTTAATTTGTAAATTATGATATTGTATGTTATTGGGTTTAATAAAAGTTTATGACTTATTTACATGGTAAGTAGTCTGAGACCTACAAAATCATCAACATACAAAAGTGGAGAGTACATTGTCATAGTTATGATGCCAGATTTAAGTCTTGATTTTTCAATTTCCTCTTCTACAAAAACATTTAGATGTAGCATTGTAGCAGATGTTTCTGCTTAAATAGAAAACCATAACAACAGTAGAATGAAAAAAATCCAGACTTGCAATTTTTTTACATGTTGCGTTTTTGATGGGATCACAATTTTGAAAATGGAAGCAGACTTACTCATTTGCCTATTTTCATTGTACCCTAATAAAATTACGAGGGTGGGTTGATAAGTACCTGGCTTTAAGTACTTCTAGAATCTTGACATGCTCATGTTTCCGGCTATTGTATGACACATTATTTAGAAGTATTTAGGCCAAATTTCAATACAGTCGCATCTTTATTCTTTGAATTATGGATCACAAACTGCACGATTCCGACGACGACGTGGACGTAACTATGAAAAGATTAAAACAGTTCGCCGCAAGATCCACACATATTTTTTTTGTTTAATAGGTAATGAAAAAAATAATATTATGTCTATTTTTGGAGACTCTCTAACTGTTATAGTTCACAGTGTTTTTATTAGAATATAGATTTTTTTTTTAAATAAGAGCCGATTCTTGACAGTATTGGCTCAAAATTGACACCAACTAATCTAGTGATCAATGATGAAGATTTAGGTGATAGCTAAAGTCCTTGTGTTGGTGATTTTAAGAAACTTAAAACACATTATTCACAAGAATGGGATAAGCAACAGCGTGCGGCTCCAAATGAGCACCAAAAATGGAATCACGATCTCAACTTGCAAGTGGGTTCAGGAAAAAACAGGATAGCGAGTATTTATTGATCTATCACCATTGTTTACACTGGATTTCTAGCAAGTTATTTGTATTCACCAAGTTAAAAAAATAGAAAAAGAAAAAAAGTTGTACCCTAGTAAAGATACCCAGAAGCCTGTCATGCTACTACCTTACAATTTTGTAATTTGTAAGAAAAAAAATAATGCCACAACAATAATACTTAGTGTATTGAGCTAGTAAAGAGCCTAGCTACAAATTGTATTAACATAAGGTTTTTCTATCTTTACTCTAAATACCTCAAGCCAGGTACTTATCAACCCACCCTCGTACTTACCATGTTGTTGAAATGTGTTTTCATTGCCTGATACATTTTATCTGCATGAAACTACAAAAGAGAACATAAAACAACTTCCAAGTATACTTCATTAATGCGGCGTCAGTATGGTAGAAAAAGGATACAACAGCTGTATAGTGGGGTCAAGCAAGATGACCTGGATTTCGAAATCTATCTGGTGATTCTGGTGTCAAGTGTTCACGAAAACTGAAGGAGTTATCAATTGAAATAAGATAATTAATATAATTAGTTCGCCTTTTGTACGATAAGTAATTCTTTTGTGCAATAAAGTTTAAATAAATAAATAATTTAGTATATTTTGGTCAAAAACTGTTAAAAAAACAGTTATATTTTGTTCTACATTTTTAGAGATGTAAAGGGTCTCTAGGCGTCAAAAACGGTAAAAAATATAGAAAATAAGCAAATATGGACCTAAATTAATGGAGATGTAAGGAGTCCATTAATTTTTACACCTTATAGCATAATGCAGTAATGACTGTCAAAAAGCTGTTGAATTACTGTATCTAATTAAAAATACGACCTAAGTATGCTACTTAAATTAATAAAAGTGAACTGAGTAGCTGTGGGCCACTGGCAAACAGGTCATGGATCACTTCGCGGTTCATGTAACCCACATTAAAAAACCGGATACAAGGGCGTAGCTAGGATTTTATTAAGGAGGGCAGGCATAGATAAACCAAGAATATATCTAAGGTAAATGCTGCATGAGCAATGGGACAGCATCTTCTATGGGGGGGGGGGGGGGGGGGGGAGGCTGCCCGTCCCTTGCTACTTTACTTTTGTCAATCATTGTAAAATTTACCCTATACTGAGTCTTTTTTGCTCAGGTGGAGTCTTCGAGGCCTACGTGCCCCCAGAAGGCGACGGCAAAGCCTCTCTCGCCTCCGCGACCCGCGTCAAACAAGCCGCGGAGCTGCTCGAGAAGAAATCCAAATCCATGATGGCCATACGCAAAATAAAGTCATTTGACGAAGACTTCGACTCGAAAATCTTCGTCCAACAGGCACAAGACATTTACATCAAGGCCCATGAAAGTTTAGCGAGCAATGACAAGAGGGCGCTGCAAGTGTATGTCACGGAGAAGGCGTATGCGGAGTTCAGGCATAATTCCCATTTAAAGACAATACGGTGGAAGTTTCTACAGTCACTGGAGCCCCCGAGGGTGTGCCATGCCAGGTGTACTGATGTTGTCAGCAAAGAGAATATATTTGGACAAGTAAGTTAAACATTTGGTTGTATTCAAGCATCGATATTATGTTGCTTCCAAATAAACCGATTTCGTCAGCTAACTGCTAATGACGCAGCCTGTTGGATTGAAAGAACACCTTATTTCTTTTTGACAAATAGATGAATTCCCATAGATAGTGGTCTGCACCATCGGTTGGCTAACGAAATCGGTTCGTATGGGCGCAACTAAATTAAAAAAAAAAGGAGAAAGACATGTGTCAATTTTCAGTCAAATCACAATCAATCAAATTGCGCTGCTTTTGTTATTTTTGACTGCTTCCTTCAAAATGAAGTCAAGAATGAAAATAATGATGGCACCTTTGAGGATGACAGTGCTTAATTTATTTTGTCTTTCTGCCGAAAACGTGGGACTAAAAGACAGACATAGCCACTCAGTAGCCATCGGCAATATACATGTCATGGGCGTACCTAGGATTTCTTAAGGAATCATAGTTATATAACATGGATCATAGTTATCTGAATAAAGAATTTAAATTATTATTATTAAGGGGTGGGGCAGAAGTAAATAAATGAAGTAGTAGGAAATTAAAATTGCTTTTCACAAAAAAATCTTAGCTTCGGGTCCGAGAGCAGCAGGGTGGTGCAAATGCCCCACCTTGCCCCGCTGTAGGTACGCTCATGGTCCCATACTCGTTTTTCCCGCACACTCGCTTCGCGTCGCAATTGTTTGTACGATTCTCTGGACCAACAATATACGTATTACTTTTTTCTATGGGAAAGTTAGCTCAGTTCATCCCCACCCAGTGTACCCCTTTTCACTAGGCCCACAGAATTATAGTCTGTATTCAAAGTAATTATTTTAATAAATGAATAAAGTATTTAATAATAATATTTATTTATTGATTGAACAAAGTAGACATCACTGAAATATTTGTTGAACACTACGAGTATTTACCTAATGTCTTTCGAAATGACGCTGCTACTTAAAATAGGCCTGTGCTTTAAGTATCAGCTGCCTTCCAGTTGTCCATAGATTCAGTTATTAGCAATACTTAGATTCGTATGACACATATGGCTTTGTCCACTTGTTCCAGGTAACGGTCCGCTTCCACACCCAGCAGCAACTGTCCGTGTACGACCGCTTCGGGCGCCTCCTGCACGGCAGCGAGATCCTCTCCAAAGACGTCATCGAATACATCGTGTTCGAGAAACATCTCTCCAACATGTACGGCACGTGGCGCATACACGACAAGATCATCCCGGACTGGGCGCCGCCGAAGGACCCCTCCAAACTCACCAGGGTACTGAAAGAGGCCGCAGAGGTGGTCGAGAGTGCGCCGGTGCCGATAGACCCTAAGGAGACTGTAGCCGTAGCCGATAAGTGATATACGTATTAAATAAATAGTTATTGTTAGAATATTTTTTGTTTTTTTGTGACCCCTATATTTTAGCAGTGGCAACCCTAATAGAAACATTTGTCTACGGTTTGGAAAACGCGCCAAATTTTGGCGCGAACATTTGTCTATGGTTGACTGTTTTGAGAAACCTCTCCAAAGTAACGTTAGGCACCTGGCGCTAGCGCATACACAACAAAATCATCCCCGACTGGGCGCTGCCGAAAGACCCCTGCCTTACCAGCGTGCTCGAGAGTGCGCCAGTGCCGGTAGACCCTAAGGAGTCAGTAGCGATAGCTACTAAATAATAGTTGTTCGATTTTTCGTGCCTTTTGTGACCTTGCAGCATCGTCCTTATTGTACATACAGTCGCCACCAATATATTTGAGCTGTCAGTGTACTCATAAATATCTGAACACGGCTCTAATGCTATGAAAATAGAGCCGTGTTCAGATATTTATGAGTACACTGACAGCTCAGATATATCTGATGGCGACTGTACCATTGGAAACTCAGACACTTGTTTATACCTCAAAATCGGGCTAACGTGTCTGAACGAACCCTTATAGGCTAGACCAGCTAGGCAGAAACATGAATAAAAAGGAACACTTTTTAGTGACGCCATATGCATTAGAATCTATCGTCCCTAGATAGTCAGCACTGTTGACACCATTTTGAAATAAAACAACAAGATTGATAACACTATTTTAATGCATATACTCTCTGAGCATAAATCATTTCACTTTACCATATTTTTTATAATAAATTAATTATTGACTAACTTAATACAAAATTCGTCGATAAATCTTTAGCTACACAAAGGGGTGCATCATCTATTGTATACGTGTCATGATATAAGTGAAATACAACCTTTTTTTACAATATTAGTGGCAAACAAGTAAGCGGCTCACAGAATTATGAGGTTTTTGTTTTATTTCAATGCTTGCTACTTTAAGCCATGTCTAAAACGTATATTGAACATCAGAATAAGGCGAACTTCGTTAACAGTTCAACATTCATGAAATAATGTTGCTCACTGCTTTATCGATAAAAAAAAGCTTGTCAAAATATTTAGTTACAAGTTATATTGATAAAACTTCTTCGATTCTATATAATAACATTATTAACTTTTTCGTATTTTGGAAACATTTTTTATCTATCACATCTGTTCGCCTAATTCTGGTTTTTCATTGTAGTTTTGTTTATATAACGTTTTGAATGTTTTGATTAGCCGTAACATTTAAAGTACATAAAGATCGTGTGGAAACTTCATTTTTATCTTAGAATTTGTTACCAGATCTTAAAATTATACTCAATATAATATTAGGTCCGCTCCACAAGTCATTAAAAGTAATGTTAGTGCAGTCTTAGGTCTATGGAAGGCACCAAATATTAGTAACAATATTAAGTAGGTATTTACAACTATAATACTTTTTGTACAATGCAATAGACTATTCATGTATAACGATCTAACCGGCACATTGCTGGATATAGGCCTCCTCTGGGTAATGAGGAAAAAAGGTGAGATTAAACAAAGGGGAAGAGGGACGCTAAGAAGTAAAATTCTTTCTCTAAAATTTAAATCATGTCAACTCCGTTACAACATAACTGAACATACATCTCAGGTCTTCGTTAGTAAGACTTGTGGTCTCTTCCCAAGCTATCTCCTTATCACTTGACCTTACAAGTTACCGAAGATTACAATCATTCAAAATTGGAATGATTTCATGGCATGCATTTGTACACTCGTGCGTATTAGGAATATTTTAATTGTACAATATTATTTACGTAATTCCGTCAATCAACAATGTCTTATACTGCACAAACTACTGACAAGTTTATAAAAAAAAACATACATTTTATTACATTGCAGTAAGCATTTTTTTTCTGTTTAAGCGTAAATTGCTTACTTCTCTTTTTTAACTTAACTCACTTTAAGCGTGTTTTGCCTATAATACTATACACTTGAAGATCATTGCACTTATAACAAATTAAAGAACCAGTCTCTTCGCACGGCCGCCTTCGGCAGATGACGTCATGTCTTCAATTTGAAGAGCGCGCCAAATTTCATTTTGGACTCTGAACAATTCTTTGTACCTGCAATAAAAAACAAAGTATGCATTAATACGAGTATACAATTTGACGACCGCGTTAGCTTAGTTGGTAGTGACCCTGCCTACGAAGCAGGAGGTCCTGGGTTCGAATCCCGGTAAGGGCATTTATTTGAGTGATGAGCACGAATATATGTTCCTGAGTCATGGATGTTTTCTATGTATTTAAGTATTTGTATCTATTAAATATATCGTCGTCTAGTATCCATAACACAAGCCTTATTGAGCTTACTATGGAGCTAGTTCGATTTGTGGAAGATTGTCCCCTAATATTTATTATTATACATGTTAAGTTATAGCTACAAATTTCTTCAAGAAGATGAGAAATATGTGAAACGTTACTTCAAATGCCAAAATTTAAGCTGAAATAACGTCTTTTAACACGACTACTTAAAAAAGAGAGTGAGGAGAGATTAATTTATATTTCACTAGACCAAGAGAAAAAAAACTTCGTATTTCAGTGTTATTTCCCTCGCAAACAAAGTTCATTGTTATAGTGATAGATCTTAATAAATTAGGAATTTATGTTTATATCATTAATTTAACTTAGGAGGTAAATCTTCTCTAGGCCGCACATTGGGCCACTAAACGCGTCCATAAGATACAAAATGTATGAAAAAACTCGCCCGCAGCTTGAGTGGCTCGATGTGCGGGCCTTAGGGTCATATCACACTAGCAATTTGCGAGCGAATTGCGAGCGTGTTTTCATACAGATTTCGGTCCTCGCCGCGAGCTCGCCGTGACAAGTTTTGTATAAAAACTGATGAGGTTTACGATATTGTCGATAGTCGGTTACCATGGCCTCAGTAATGGTTGGTTGTCATGTTATGTGAGATATGGTTTCTAGTGAAAAATAAAAAAGAAATTTATGGAATATTAGTTTAACTATAAACAGGAATATGGTGATTTCTGGGCGTAAAGGAATTTAACAGGTTATGGGCCCAGCACGCTCGCAAATCGCTAGTATGATAAGGCACTCAGTGTTTTTTAAAGTACATTATACAACTACGGTGGTAAAACAAAGGTCAAGATCGCAGATGTTTGCGGCTCGAGCTGCAAGCGAGGGACGTAAATATGCGATCGAGGGCTTTCTTTATTACCTCCCGTGTTGTGTACATCATTTTATGTCTACACTTGGCCAGAAAGCGTTTTCCGATTTGACCTTGTTAGTATAGGCTGTCACATTTGGCGAGACCCCCCCCCCCCCATGGGTGTGACGTACTATATGGATGACCTTTATGGTCAGGTGTGGCATAAAGTATGTTACCTTCTCTTGCATGGAGAGGCCGGCGGGCCGGTTCACACGAGCGTGGGGGCGGGGCGCTGGCTGGGCTTGGGCGGCAGCGGCGGGGGCTCGCGCGCCGCCGGCCCCGCGCCCGCGCCGCCGCCGCCGTGCAGCCGCAGCCGCTGTGCCGCATGCAGGCTCTCCAGGAAATCTGGAAGGTAATGGGTATTGCTGAATGGCCGAAACGAGATTTTAATCTAGGGCGATAAATAGCACAGTATAACAGTAATAGGCTTGTGTCCTAAATTTTGTTTCTGATGTAAATGGATTCTACTATTTATGAGGAACCTATAACTACTACACTTGGATTACTATAACAGCCACAAATTGCAATCAAAAGTAGCCGACCGCACCGAGCGTTGAAAACGGCCCATACAAAACGGACGCACCCTGTGACGTCATCTCTTATCCTCGCTGTACTGTCTGTATGAAAAAAATAGCATTTTGCTATTTTGAGCACGAAAAAGTGCGTTTAAGCACATAGTTCTCGTACATTTATTTTTTCAGTGTTATTTAAGCATTCCGAAATTGACTTAAATTTTTCTTTAAGACGATAAAAAAATATTGTTTTTTTTTTATAACTTTGTTTATTTTTCCTGTATTATGATAATTTAGTATCTTCCAATCCATGTGACTATATTATGTTGTAAACATTAGTCATCATCCCCATTATACACACCGGGCGGGTGGTGGTGCAGCGGCGGGCCGGGCCGCAGCGCCGCGCGCACGCGCCCCGGGTCGCTCCGCCCCGTGCTGCTCGTGCCGCTCTGTAACAACCATCACCATTAACTCTTATAATTGCCCACTTTACTGACCACTCGGCTACTCGCTTGCTTGCGTTGTACTCTGCTGCTCAGTGGCGAGGCGTCCATAGAACTCGATTCCCACCGGCTTGCCTAATATTAGGCAGTTCAGCACTTAATTCTAGTGCTCTTAAAGAAAATTGAAGCCGAAGCTGCTCCAGCTTGCCCAAGGATTTCTTAAACGCCACACCACCGGCTGCTAGAGAAGTAAGTGCTTTGACAGGAAACAATTGTAACCGAAAGCAAGCAAGTTGCTAAAAAATGCTCACCGCTCATCCTAGTGTACAGTCAAGGGCACCAATATGTTTATGCCACACCTGGCCATAAAGTGACTTTTTCCGTACGCGCAGCGAAGCCGCTTTTTGGTCAAGTGTAGACATAAAATGATGTACACAACACGGGAGGTAATAAAGAAAGCCCTCGATCGCATATTTACGCCCCTCGCTTGCAGCTCGGGCCGCAAACTTCTGCGATATCGGCCTTTCTTTGTATTACCACCCTAGTTATGTAATGTACTAATACACCACAAAGTTTTCATAACTCCCTCCATTATTCTAAGTTTGAATGATTGTTACCTGAGCGTCGGCATTGTCGTCGTGCAGCCGCAGTGCCATCTCGCTGAGAGTGTCGAGCTCGTCGTCGGCGTTGAGCTCGCATTCCACCTCGTGCACCTCCTCGCCCTCCGGCACCTCCAGGATCAGCAGGCGCGCGCCGTCCAACTCCTGGAATACAATGAGACGTGTCTTCAACTTCAAGTAAGGAACGGTGTAATAGTACATTACACAACTAGGATGGTAAAACAAAGAAAGGCCGAGATCGCAGATGTTTGCGGCCCGAGCTGCAAGCGAGGGACGTAAATATGCGATCGAGGGCTTTCTTTATTACCTCCCGTGTTGTATACATAGTTTTTCCGTAGGTATGCGCAGCGTGCGGGAAAAGCCACTTTATGGCCAGATGTGACATAAATTAAGTTTATAAGCCGGAACAAATAGCGAGGTTTCAGGACCCTTGAAAATGCCACATAATAGCGTTATGGCCAACGTACTATACTGATGAGTATTTTGGCCGCCACGTAACTTTCGAATCTGCATTAATTGGTTGGAGTCGAAACTATAAAAAAACTGTTCATCATGAATGTGACGATTGTGAGAAACGTCGCAAGTAATCGCCAATTATTAAGTTGTATCTGAGCAGGACTTAGACATTTCCTAAGTCCTAACAGAAGTCCTAACAGTTCGACAATTATTTATACTAAGCACCGTTTTAAAACAGCACGCTGCATTGCCATACAACACACAATCTACTAACAAAAGGCGTAAAAATATTGTTTGCTCGCTAAACCGGAAACATGCATTCTCTTCTAGATTTTTTATTTTCTTAGGTCCATTCCTATACAACAGGTTAAACGCGAAATTTGACATTTATCCGCTCAATTATGTTAAATGTAAACTCATGCTCCGCGAAGCCCTACAAAGCATGTCGTACGAAGATACAGAGAAGTTATTATTAGTCATAAAGTGATCCTTGTTTTTAATTTTGTAACTTAGGTACTCGTAACTGTTTTTTCTGTAGTCAATAACTAATTATTAAATTTCAATTGTGTACATTTAGATTTAGTAATTGTGAATATTTTAATAAATTATTTAGTCGTTTTTTCTGCCTGAAACACAGGACCTCCTAGTTCAGGCACGTTTTATGCTTTGTATCTTTTGTGTATTATAGTCTATAAGTCATATTTTGTAATTATTCGTGAATAAATTATTATATATTAAAAAAAAAAAAAAAAAAAAAAATTAAAGATGTCAATTTTCGTACTGCTCATTAAAATCAAAACGTTTTCAGGCCATTCACTGAAATCACATTGAAATATAGCGAAGTTGAGTTTTCCATGTGTTCGTCAGGGATGTCGCTTTCTCTAGGTTTGTCGCTTACCTCCATGGCTGTATGGCAGCGGCGGGGCAATAAGGATGGTTTGACTTTTCGACATCGTCACGAGTGTCACTCGCTTGTTTTCGCTTAAACAGAACTCACCTGCACGGGAGTGTCGAGCGGCAGCGGCGCGGCGTCCCGCAGCAGCCTGCACCGGGCCGCCGTGGGCAGGTAGCGGCGCAGCACGGGCCGCAGCACGTGCGCGGCGCGCCGCTGCGGCCGGCAGCGCACGGCCACCACCCGCCCGGCCACCTGCACGCGGCACCGTCACTAGTGACTCACCTGCACGGGAGTGTCGAGCGGCAGCGGCGCGGCGTCCCGCAGCAGCCTGCACCGGGCCGCCGTGGGCAGGTAGCGGCGCAGCACGGGCCGCAGCACGTGCGCGGCGCGCCGCTGCGGCCGGCAGCGCACGGCCACCACCCGCCCGGCCACCTGCACGCGGCACCGTCACTAGTGACTCACCTGCACGGGAGTGTCGAGCGGCAGCGGCGCGGCGTCCCGCAGCAGCCTGCACCGGGCCGCCGTGGGCAGGTAGCGGCGCAGCACGGGCCGCAGCACGTGCGCGGCGCGCCGCTGCGGCCGGCAGCGCACGGCCACCACCCGCCCGGCCACCTGCACGCGGCACCGTCACTAGTGACTCACCTGCACGGGAGTGTCGAGCGGCAGCGGCGCGGCGTCCCGCAGCAGCCTGCACCGGGCCGCCGTGGGCAGGTAGCGGCGCAGCACGGGCCGCAGCACGTGCGCGGCGCGCCGCTGCGGCCGGCAGCGCACGGCCACCACCCGCCCGGCCACCTGCACGCGGCACCGTCACTAGTGACTCACCTGCACGGGAGTGTCGAGCGGCAGCGGCGCGGCGTCCCGCAGCAGCCTGCACCGGGCCGCCGTGGGCAGGTAGCGGCGCAGCACGGGCCGCAGCACGTGCGCGGCGCGCCGCTGCGGCCGGCAGCGCACGGCCACCACCCGCCCGGCCACCTGCACGCGGCACCGTCACTAGTGACTCACCTGCACGGGAGTGTCGAGCGGCAGCGGCGCGGCGTCCCGCAGCAGCCTGCACCGGGCCGCCGTGGGCAGGTAGCGGCGCAGCACGGGCCGCAGCACGTGCGCGGCGCGCCGCTGCGGCCGGCAGCGCACGGCCACCACCCGCCCGGCCACCTCCACGCGGCACCGTCACTAGTGACTCACCTGCACGGGAGTGTCGAGCGGCAGCGGCGCGGCGTCCCGCAGCAGCCTGCACCGGGCCGCCGTGGGCAGGTAGCGGCGCAGCACGGGCCGCAGCACGTGCGCGGCGCGCCGCTGCGGCCGGCAGCGCACGGCCACCACCCGCCCGGCCACCTGCACGCGGCACCGTCACTAGTGACTCACCTGCACGGGAGTGTCGAGCGGCAGCGGCGCGGCGTCCCGCAGCAGCCTGCACCGGGCCGCCGTGGGCAGGTAGCGGCGCAGCACGGGCCGCAGCACGTGCGCGGCGCGCCGCTGCGGCCGGCAGCGCACGGCCACCACCCGCCCGGCCACCTGCACGCGGCACCGTCACTAGTGACTCACCTGCACGGGAGTGTCGAGCGGCAGCGGCGCGGCGTCCCGCAGCAGCCTGCACCGGGCCGCCGTGGGCAGGTAGCGGCGCAGCACGGGCCGCAGCACGTGCGCGGCGCGCCGCTGCGGCCGGCAGCGCACGGCCACCACCCGCCCGGCCACCTGCACGCGGCACCGTCACTAGTGACTCACCTGCACGGGAGTGTCGAGCGGCAGCGGCGCGGCGTCCCGCAGCAGCCTGCACCGGGCCGCCGTGGGCAGGTAGCGGCGCAGCACGGGCCGCAGCACGTGCGCGGCGCGCCGCTGCGGCCGGCAGCGCACGGCCACCACCCGCCCGGCCACCTGCACGCGGCACCGTCACTAGTGACTCACCTGCACGGGAGTGTCGAGCGGCAGCGGCGCGGCGTCCCGCAGCAGCCTGCACCGGGCCGCCGTGGGCAGGTAGCGGCACAGCACGGGCCGCAGCACGTGCGCGGCGCGCCGCTGCGGCCGGCAGCGCACGGCCACCACCCGCCCGGCCACCTGCACGCGGCACCGTCACTAGTGACTCACCTGCACGGGAGTGTCGAGCGGCAGCGGCGCGGCGTCCCGCAGCAGCCTGCACCGGGCCGCCGTGGGCAGGTAGCGGCGCAGCACGGGCCGCAGCACGTGCGCGGCGCGCCGCTGCGGCCGGCAGCGCACGGCCACCACCCGCCCGGCCACCTGCACGCGGCACCGTCACTAGTGACTCACCTGCACGGGAGTGTCGAGCGGCAGCGGCGCGGCGTCCCGCAGCAGCCTGCACCGGGCCGCCGTGGGCAGGTAGCGGCGCAGCACGGGCCGCAGCACGTGCGCGGCGCGCCGCTGCGGCCGGCAGCGCACGGCCACCACCCGCCCGGCCACCTGCACGCGGCACCGTCACTAGTGACTCACCTGCACGGGAGTGTCGAGCGGCAGCGGCGCGGCGTCCCGCAGCAGCCTGCACCGGGCCGCCGTGGGCAGGTAGCGGCGCAGCACGGGCCGCAGCACGTGCGCGGCGCGCCGCTGCGGCCGGCAGCGCACGGCCACCACCCGCCCGGCCACCTGCACGCGGCACCGTCACTAGTGACTCACCTGCACGGGAGTGTCGAGCGGCAGCGGCGCGGCGTCCCGCAGCAGCCTGCACCGGGCCGCCGTGGGCAGGTAGCGGCGCAGCACGGGCCGCAGCACGTGCGCGGCGCGCCGCTGCGGCCGGCAGCGCACGGCCACCACCCGCCCGGCCACCTGCACGCGGCACCGTCACTAGTGACTCACCTGCACGGGAGTGTCGAGCGGCAGCGGCGCGGCGTCCCGCAGCAGCCTGCACCGGGCCGCCGTGGGCAGGTAGCGGCGCAGCACGGGCCGCAGCACGTGCGCGGCGCGCCGCTGCGGCCGGCAGCGCACGGCCACCACCCGCCCGGCCACCTGCACGCGGCACCGTCACTAGTGACTCACCTGCACGGGAGTGTCGAGCGGCAGCGGCGCGGCGTCCCGCAGCAGCCTGCACCGGGCCGCCGTGGGCAGGTAGCGGCGCAGCACGGGCCGCAGCACGTGCGCGGCGCGCCGCTGCGGCCGGCAGCGCACGGCCACCACCCGCCCGGCCACCTGCACGCGGCACCGTCACTAGTGACTCACCTGCACGGGAGTGTCGAGCGGCAGCGGCGCGGCGTCCCGCAGCAGCCTGCACCGGGCCGCCGTGGGCAGGTAGCGGCACAGCACGGGCCGCAGCACGTGCGCGGCGCGCCGCTGCGGCCGGCAGCGCACGGCCACCACCCGCCCGGCCACCTGCACGCGGCACCGTCACTAGTGACTCACCTGCACGGGAGTGTCGAGCGGCAGCGGCGCGGCGTCCCGCAGCAGCCTGCACCGGGCCGCCGTGGGCAGGTAGCGGCGCAGCACGGGCCGCAGCACGTGCGCGGCGCGCCGCTGCGGCCGGCAGCGCACGGCCACCACCCGCCCGGCCACCTGCACGCGGCACCGTCACTAGTGACTCACCTGCACGGGAGTGTCGAGCGGCAGCGGCGCGGCGTCCCGCAGCAGCCTGCACCGGGCCGCCGTGGGCAGGTAGCGGCGCAGCACGGGCCGCAGCACGTGCGCGGCGCGCCGCTGCGGCCGGCAGCGCACGGCCACCACCCGCCCGGCCACCTGCACGCGGCACCGTCACTAGTGACTCACCTGCACGGGAGTGTCGAGCGGCAGCGGCGCGGCGTCCCGCAGCAGCCTGCACCGGGCCGCCGTGGGCAGGTAGCGGCGCAGCACGGGCCGCAGCACGTGCGCGGCGCGCCGCTGCGGCCGGCAGCGCACGGCCACCACCCGCCCGGCCACCTGCACGCGGCACCGTCACTAGTGACTCACCTGCACGGGAGTGTCGAGCGGCAGCGGCGCGGCGTCCCGCAGCAGCCTGCACCGGGCCGCCGTGGGCAGGTAGCGGCGCAGCACGGGCCGCAGCACGTGCGCGGCGCGCCGCTGCGGCCGGCAGCGCACGGCCACCACCCGCCCGGCCACCTGCACGCGGCACCGTCACTAGTGACTCACCTGCACGGGAGTGTCGAGCGGCAGCGGCGCGGCGTCCCGCAGCAGCCTGCACCGGGCCGCCGTGGGCAGGTAGCGGCGCAGCACGGGCCGCAGCACGTGCGCGGCGCGCCGCTGCGGCCGGCAGCGCACGGCCACCACCCGCCCGGCCACCTGCACGCGGCACCGTCACTAGTGACTCACCTGCACGGGAGTGTCGAGCGGCAGCGGCGCGGCGTCCCGCAGCAGCCTGCACCGGGCCGCCGTGGGCAGGTAGCGGCGCAGCACGGGCCGCAGCACGTGCGCGGCGCGCCGCTGCGGCCGGCAGCGCACGGCCACCACCCGCCCGGCCACCTGCACGCGGCACCGTCACTAGTGACTCACCTGCACGGGAGTGTCGAGCGGCAGCGGCGCGGCGTCCCGCAGCAGCCTGCACCGGGCCGCCGTGGGCAGGTAGCGGCGCAGCACGGGCCGCAGCACGTGCGCGGCGCGCCGCTGCGGCCGGCAGCGCACGGCCACCACCCGCCCGGCCACCTGCACGCGGCACCGTCACTAGTGACTCACCTGCACGGGAGTGTCGAGCGGCAGCGGCGCGGCGTCCCGCAGCAGCCTGCACCGGGCCGCCGTGGGCAGGTAGCGGCGCAGCACGGGCCGCAGCACGTGCGCGGCGCGCCGCTGCGGCCGGCAGCGCACGGCCACCACCCGCCCGGCCACCTGCACGCGGCACCGTCACTAGTGACTCACCTGCACGGGAGTGTCGAGCGGCAGCGGCGCGGCGTCCCGCAGCAGCCTGCACCGGGCCGCCGTGGGCAGGTAGCGGCGCAGCACGGGCCGCAGCACGTGCGCGGCGCGCCGCTGCGGCCGGCAGCGCACGGCCACCACCCGCCCGGCCACCTGCACGCGGCACCGTCACTAGTGACTCACCTGCACGGGAGTGTCGAGCGGCAGCGGCGCGGCGTCCCGCAGCAGCCTGCACCGGGCCGCCGTGGGCAGGTAGCGGCGCAGCACGGGCCGCAGCACGTGCGCGGCGCGCCGCTGCGGCCGGCAGCGCACGGCCACCACCCGCCCGGCCACCTGCACGCGGCACCGTCACTAGTGACTCACCTGCACGGGAGTGTCGAGCGGCAGCGGCGCGGCGTCCCGCAGCAGCCTGCACCGGGCCGCCGTGGGCAGGTAGCGGCGCAGCACGGGCCGCAGCACGTGCGCGGCGCGCCGCTGCGGCCGGCAGCGCACGGCCACCACCCGCCCGGCCACCTGCACGCGGCACCGTCACTAGTGACTCACCTGCACGGGAGTGTCGAGCGGCAGCGGCGCGGCGTCCCGCAGCAGCCTGCACCGGGCCGCCGTGGGCAGGTAGCGGCGCAGCACGGGCCGCAGCACGTGCGCGGCGCGCCGCTGCGGCCGGCAGCGCACGGCCACCACCCGCCCGGCCACCTCCACGCGGCACCGTCACTAGTGACTCACCTGCACGGGAGTGTCGAGCGGCAGCGGCGCGGCGTCCCGCAGCAGCCTGCACCGGGCCGCCGTGGGCAGGTAGCGGCGCAGCACGGGCCGCAGCACGTGCGCGGCGCGCCGCTGCGGCCGGCAGCGCACGGCCACCACCCGCCCGGCCACCTGCACGCGGCACCGTCACTAGTGACTCACCTGCACGGGAGTGTCGAGCGGCAGCGGCGCGGCGTCCCGCAGCAGCCTGCACCGGGCCGCCGTGGGCAGGTAGCGGCGCAGCACGGGCCGCAGCACGTGCGCGGCGCGCCGCTGCGGCCGGCAGCGCACGGCCACCACCCGCCCGGCCACCTGCACGCGGCACCGTCACTAGTGACTCACCTGCACGGGAGTGTCGAGCGGCAGCGGCGCGGCGTCCCGCAGCAGCCTGCACCGGGCCGCCGTGGGCAGGTAGCGGCGCAGCACGGGCCGCAGCACGTGCGCGGCGCGCCGCTGCGGCCGGCAGCGCACGGCCACCACCCGCCCGGCCACCTCCACGCGGACGACGCAGCGCCGCTCCACCGTGGCTTCCCGCCCGCTCAGCACGGTAGACGGGGAGGACGGGTCGATGGTTGTGCATTCGCCCTAAAGAGAGATACGATCGGTCAGTTTCGAATCAATAATACGCGTTAGAGCCGCTACGCTTACTCCAAACAAAACTGAGACTCAACCTTGTGAAATTTATTAAAGGAAATCTCATAGAGATGAAGTTACACGAAACGTCGTAAATACAATCGGAAATGACTAGAAACTACACAGTTTACCACAGAAAATCCTCAAACAAAATATCAAAGTCTTAGACAAAAACATTTTTGATCGCCACAACCAGCCCATAACCTATTAGATATCTACCTGATCGTCCCTGACGATGACGTCATAGTTGGGGCACGGCAGGTTGAGCCGCTGCAGCAGGCGCTCGACGAGCCGCCGCACGGACAGCGCGGCGTCGACGCCCACCACGGACGAGGCGCCGTCGGGCAGCACCACGCGGCACAGCGAACACTGCCCCGACGCGTTGGACTTCACCAGCTGCAACATAGTAGTTGTTACGGAACCTGGTAGTATACCTTACCCAGTTTGAAGCGAGCTCTTCTACTTGAGACTACAATACCATTGAGTGGTTAACCACAAATTATGATAATGAGCTTGTAGTAAAAGAAGATAATAAACGCCTTGGAAGGTTAATATAATTTTTCTACTTTATTTTTTTGGACAATAAACCACAAAATACACTAACAGAATAATGGCGATCGTAACATTTGTTGCATTTCATTTCCATTTCAAACCTACTCGACAAGAAATAAGGTTGAAAATTTATTTTTTTAATTTTTTATAATTTATTTTATTTATTTAGGAGCGCGCGACACGTATTTACACAGACGCACGACGCGCGTCTCTGTGAGTGAACGCCATACTGTGGCATGTGTGTGGCATGCTCGCACATGCTCAAATCCTTGCCTGTGGTGCGTCCGTACACGGCGCGCACACATGCGCGCTCCCGATGTACCTTTTGTAGGAAGAAAAACTACCGTATACCGTGCCAGGGGTCACCAACCAAATGGCTGACCTACAAATTACTGAGTACGTCATTTAATAAATGCTTAAATAAACTCATGTAGGCTAATGTAGGCTAACTAGAAACGGCCGCCTGAAGAAACTAATTGGTGATCCTGCATATACTAACAAAACAGGAAACAAAAACAAAGTTGTCACTTTGAATATCTTGATAAAGACAAGGTGAAGCAATGTGAGATAAACCATTACATAAAACGTGGAAGAATACGCGGGAGAAACAAACAATAACTAAATTTGCACACAATTTTTCATGTGCAGAATTAAAAAGCTTCCAATTTCATCGTTGTGTTATGTTAAATCATTGTATACATCTTTCGTTTTTGTAAGATCTTTAGTTCCTTTTCTTAGATTCATCTAGTCCTTCTAATCATAAATACTAGCTTATTTAGCGTCAAACAACTTGTTTATTTATTCAACTTCATAGTCAAATCTAATTTTCTAAAGTTAGACAAAAAATTAAATTGACGCTTCTAAAAAAAGTTAGTACGACAATGAATAATGGAAATCTACCGAAGTTTAAAAATCAAACGTACCTATGCACGTAAATTAAAACAAACAACACCCCATTAAAGTCAGTAAACAAGAGAATAAAACTCCCAATAAAACTACTCTGTGCTAACGGATTCTATAAATATAACACAAACGCTACTAATAAACAATGACTTGAGGTAAATCACATTACAGACAATAGGCAACTGATGGCTCTTGTCACAAGGGATTAAGGTTGATAGTGTTACGTCGTGGCGACAAAGCGCAGGCGTGATAAGGTGATGGATGATGTAAGGTCCACGCCCCTTGGCGCTGATTATCATTATCATAGGCCTTTAAAGGTCGTGGGAAACCCGCACCAGGGATGGCAGCTATATGATAATTGAAACTGATAAATACAGGCATGTTGTTCAAAACAATTGTACGAATCACATGTTTTTTTCGATTCAGTCATGATCAAAATGTTTTATTTGGATTTTTTTTAAACAACAGAACTGTTCAGTTTAGGTGTCAACGCCATCAAAGTGAAGTTAACACCCTAACGGCGTGTTCCTGCTTTTTGGTGGACTCTAAGAGTTAGTTATTACAATAGATAACTAAATTGCTAATAATAATCCTTATGTCCACTTTTAAACATTTCTAGATCCTGAAGCCTACCGTAAACTCTGGTGTCTATGGTCCAATGCACTCAAGAATCGTCTTAGGAGTATCCCCTTGTGTATTTACCGCGCCACCGCGCCAATTTTGGCTTTAGTCGTGATAATCATGAGCAATAATTGAATATATACTGCATCATTTAACTATAGTTGAAAATAGTGTGCAAACGTCTACACGAGAGTGCATAATAGTTTGAACCATAGTTGTATGCACTGGGCCATAGAAACCAGAGTTAAAAGTTCGGTCTAACCAGTCAAGAGCACCCCGCAATGTATAGCTTGGCAACATCGTTGGTGACACTCAAGTGTGTGCTTTTTGTTATGTGCAGCCGTACAGTCCGACACAAAAGAGTAGAAATTAAAAAGTGACAACACTGTAGTGTCATCCCTTTTTTCTTAGATTGATTTGAAAGGGATGACACTACGATGTTGCCACTTTTTAATTTCTACTCTTTTGTGTCGGACTGTAACTACCTACACAAATTACCGCCAACACGAACGGCTGCCTGCGGAGGCTGCCTCCGTCGATCGCCGTTCGTGTTGGCGGTAACTTGTGTAAGTAGTTACGGCTGCACATAACAAAAAAGCACACATGTGAGTGTCACCAACGAAGTTGCCAAGCTATAGTCGTGTTTGCAGTAGTACGGCATTTATTTCCTCCCCGCTCCACGCTATATATAGTTGCGCTACGGAAACGTGGCTCAACAAATATTTGCGTTATTATCGTGATTTTCCACCGCTGTTTAATGTGGGTTTATAACACGCCTTGTTCATTGGTTTCGCAATATTTATAGTTTATTAGACAATAAACTATAATGAGATCAGATTTGTTTATACATAGTTGTCAGTACTGGAAGCTAGATATAGGTGTAATTAAATGAATGACGCCGTGTTAAACGGCAATAATTCATTGATGTGTATACCTATGGAATGACATCTCATTGAATCATTTATCAGTGAGCTTCCTCATCCAGTACGAGTGTAGTGCATAAACAAGCGACAAACGACATCGGGGAAACTGCGAAACCACAATTAATTTATTTCCAAGCGTTGTTGGTTGACAAAACTGTGAATTATCGTGTTACTCACTATTGTTATTTATTAGGTATGTTAAGTCGCATCATACAAAATTAGCAGTTAAAAATAATATTAATTTACCACAATAAATCAGTTTAGAACTGCTGTGGTCTAATAATGTAGTTAAAATGGTATTTTATACAGTTTTCATAGATAAATATTGTATGAAACGTAACTCTAGTAATTTTTACATTTTTTTTTGTGAGTATTGTGAGTTTCTGCAGTGACGTCGAATATGGTTAGTGTTCTTGCACGGCACAAGACGGCAGGGATGTATTGCGCGCAACACAGCATGCATCAGCCAATCGGAGCGCTCATCTGTAATGCAGCGCAATTTACGCGCGCTTTTATTGGCTGTGTGTAGCGTGCGAGATAAGTCGCGGCCGTCTTGTGCTAGTCATGTTGAGGGGCACATTGCCGGGGATTTGTATATATGTCAACACTTTATTGCACATAAAATCATACAGAAACATTACAAGGATCAATGGTTATGTACAAAGGCGAACTTATCCCTGTAAGGGATCTCTTCCGGCTAACCTTGATATGAAATTCCTTGGATTACCCAAGCCTACCTTGCCTTGCCTAGTGTTGCTTAGACTTGATATGAAATGAAGGATTTTCAAAGGTATCTTAAGCGAAAAAGTCTCGTGGTGGATTTTGAGTACTCACATCAGTGACGGGCGCCTGGTCGGGGGCGCGGTCCCTGGAGCCCGCGCGGAGCCGCCACGGCAGGAGGGAGCCCCCGCTTCTTCGGCGCTCGGATGCGTTGCTGGCCGACTTCTTCAGCTGTTCAACGTCAAAACACTGTCAAACACCGGTTATTAGGGGTCGGCTGGGTTGATTGGATGGGGATGACAGTGGGTGAGGTATTATGGGAGTGCGGTGTATGTTACAATGTGGTTTTTAGAGCTTTTATACATAGGGTAAACAGCGCAAGCAGGCAAGCTTAGATTTCGCGTTCGTATCGTTTGGATCGGCACTCTTGAAAAAAAAGTAATTCTCTAGATTACAAGTCGAGCTTAGAGCTTTACGATGGAAATTTATTAAGTAAACCGCAATGTCTAAAGGCTCTTATCTACTTGTAATAAACGACTCTGAAACTACAACTGTGTGATTGATCGGATTTTTTGAACAATGTTTTTTAAAATTAATCCGTTTGTGATAGATAGACTTTGGTCTCACCTGATCAACAGTGGATTCAACTTTAGATTAGTATGATTAAGTTACAGTAATGTTCTAGATACAGCGGTACAAATTGATACTTCATCTCAAAAGATTCTTGTCTTAGCTGTCGTAATACACAAGCATTGCGGGAGCATTCCACGGAAACGTTACGTAAGCGACACTATATATTTAATACCTTTGACATGTAAAATTAGGAAACTGAATATAGGTAGGTTCTATATTTTAAAACTAAACTCATAACTCCCTCGGGAGTCATAGATTTTCGTACAGTTTTGCCTCCCGTGGGAGTTATAGATTTTTCTAACCCACGGGAGGTAAATCGGCTCGAGCTGGTCTATAAGCCCGCGTGTATATATGTTATAACACCCTTTACGAGCAAGTGTGATGAAAAAAGTAGATGTTTTGATGGAACGGTGCCGCGAAGGTTTCAGTATCGTGGTACCTTGGTGGGGGTGGGCGGTTCGGGCACGATGGCGCGGGGCGCGTAGGGCGCGGGCAGCCCGCGCAGGTCGGCGCGCGCGCACTCCGCGTGCACGCCCGACCGCAGGAACCGCGGGTACGAGTCGAACTTCATCACGTTGAAGATCTGCTTCTGCGCCTGTGGGGCCGGCAACGATTACTATTTATCCGGCAGAGGTATCACAGTATCTGCACTCTGTACGTTTAGGTACTTAAAAAAAGGTAAATAAAAAAACCACGTGACTCGGGTCGTTCAGCCAATCAAAGTAATGTTTTGTACCTGCGGCACAATACCACTGGCTGAACGACCCTAGTCGCGTGGTTTTTTGTTTACCTTTTTTTAAGTACCAAAAAGTACAGAGTATAAGGACGATAGCCAAGTGACCGATGTAGGTCAACGGATTAAGCAAACTAAGGTGACAGTAGATAGACACGGCACATTTATCAGGAAACCGTTAACGGGGTTAAAGAATGGATTGTAATGTTGGACGCTTTGTGCTAGCGCAACCGATGTTTATAGGAATCACAATAATATAATAATAATAAAGTATAATAAGGGCAAGTCACGGTCTGTCAGTGCCGCGAAAGCCATGAGACACTTTTCCTGACAGGCGCCGTCATGTCTCAATCCATAGCCCAGTATCTAGTCCATAATTCCACCACCATAACCCAGTAAATTTAGATTCCATTAATCAACAATAGTCCTTGCATCTGGCGGGGGCTGTCTCTGCGTGCATCCCGTGAACCGGCAGGGACAGCATCCGCTGGGTGTACACGTTGCTTTTCATTAAATTGTCGAAAGGGCCTCTACGCGTTGGCTTCGGCTTCGCGCACGCCTCCCAAAGGGCCGGGACACTATTGTCTCGTGTACGGGAAAGTATAATAATAGTAGAGTATGAAAAGGGTTCAAAATTACACCAATACAGCGAGTACACTAACACAAGCGCGCGGCCTGTCGGTTGCAAAGTGTCAAGGCAAGTTGCGGTTGTTTTCTATTTTTTGTCTGGAAAGTTGCAAGGTGTAGCTTAAGAGCGGCCCGCACATTGGGCCACTAAACGCAGCTACAAGTGCGCACCGTTGCCAATACGAAATGTATGAAAAAGCTTGTGGCTGCCACCAGTAACCTAATGTGCGGAAGCTCTAACAGCTTACGTAGGTGTCTAATGAAGTACCTGTTGGAAGAGGTCGGGGGGCGCGGGGTCGTGGTGCATGCGGAGCGCGGTGGCGCGGCGCGCGGCCGCGTCCACGTTGACGGGCTCGGGCGCGCCCTCGGCCAGGTGCCGCGCCCAGATCTCCTGCGCCAGCGCCGGCCGCGCCGCCTCCGCCGCCGCCCCGTACTGCTCGCACGACCACCAGAACCTGCACACAGACGGTAACAAGCGATGTTCAGTGGCGGCTAGGGTTGCCAGATATTAGGGGCGGCGAATCGTGACAAAAAAATCACTGCTGCTGCTAAGAAAAGTGCGGCTGATACCTACTGCACGGCGTGGCGCCTAGGGCAGCCAAGGCTATAAATCCGCCACTGGGGATGTTTATGCTGGTCCAACCACAGAATAAAGTCTATTCGTTTGTACTCCGTACAGAAATCTCTCTCTCTCCCTCCCCCGCGGAGGCCTCAAGGCCGCGTGGCGAAACGGCCACTGCTGGTCCAACTTAGACGTTCTGATGATAATGACGAGAGACCGCTCGTGCCATCGAATGAAGATTTTAGAAACACCACTGCCTAGCACGGCATGGTGTTAAAATCCTTTCCTGATCAAAAAGGCGACTTTATACCTTCTGATCTTCCTTAGTAAAAACTCGTCTTAAAACTAGCACGGCAGACGAGCCATCTGCACGGTGGTGAAAGGTCTATTTACCGCCCTGCACCACCGGGACGGAGATTTCGCTCATTGGCCGCAACAAGGTACCTGATGTTCTCTGCGGCGAACTCCTTGGAAAGGAAGTGTGCGAAGGCGGCGGCACCGGCGGGATCGGCCAGCAGCTGCTCGAGCCCGAGCGACCAGCGCGCCACGCCTCCCGTGCCCTGTGCCACTGGGGCGGCGCCTTCGCTCATTTGCTGCAACCAATCATAAGCTGTTGAAGGATGGTTTCATTGGACAATGGGGCAGAAAGATTTGCATATTTGGACGAGGCTTCCCCAATATTTTCAGTATTTTAGTATGGAAAGAGGAATAGATAATAATTACAGTCGCATGAAGACTTCAACCTTTTTTCTAGGACTGTAGGAAATGTCATTCTTATTTCATACCATTGTTGTATGATTCACATAAATATTATTGTGAATATTAATATATAATATTATGCGCTAACAATAGCTTTAAGTACTTACATATTTACTAGCAATGTATGATCCATGTTGGTCGTAAATAAATGTTTTTTTTTATTTTTATTGGAGTAAGGATAACATTTCGTAGACTTGTAGACTGAAGTTACTGTGGATATTGCTAGCGCGGTAAAAGTCGCTTGGTGAGTTGTGCTTTCTTCAGTTGAAAGGAAGCTACGACTACTAAATATCAGTAGTTACTAGCTAGCTACAACTGTAGGTATCTGTAGTGGTGGTACATCTAACTACATATCGTCATTCATTACTTAAAAAAAAAACACTGACTCCAGGTAAAAACGCAGTAGGTAAGCATATATGACGTTCGTATGTAACTTTTGACGTTTTTCTCTATGAAGTTTTTATAAATACGAGTTTTTTTCAAAGTAGTGACGATATGATGAAACTGTGCATGCAAAAATATCTGACCCCACTCTCTTACTATAGCAATAAGGTCGTGTCAGATATTTATACGTATAGAGGTTCATCATATATTATTGCCGGTGACTATACAGGCACAATAAGTTCTGACTTCTGACTACAATAAGGCTGCGTGTGCGAGGTAGTGGAGCAGTGCGCGAAGAATAAATCCACCAATCATGGATGTATAAAATAGAAGGATACCGCGCGGTCTAAGACGCGGGTGAAGCCAAGCAATGGCCGCCGAAGTCAGCATGTGTGCGTTGACGGCCCAATGGCAGCCGACCGGCCCATTATGCTGGTTGATGTGTGCGTGCGTACAAAGCGCCGGCGCATTGCCGGCGCATCATGAGTGCTTCACTTATCTGTTCGCGACGCTACGTCCATTTATTTTTAAGGTCCTTGCCACCAATGCTGCCGTCCTCAGACTAAAAGGCCGCTAAGTTGTATGAACTTCCATACTAATTAGCGGCCTTTTAGTTTGAGGACGGCAGAATGCCGGGCCGCGCTGAGCAAGGCTGTGGATTTTTGCCTCGCTCACCGCTGCGCTACCTCGCAAGCTCTGGTGGAAACACAGCCTTAGGGTTAGTTAGGTGAGGTAAGTTGAAAGGGTGGTAATGGAATGTTACCTTATTGTACATGGCTCTGGGGTCGTGGTGGTGGCGGTAGGAGCTGCCGGCGCCGCTGCCGGTCGTCCAGCGCCGGAACGGGGACGACTGCTCGCTCTGCTGACAACAAATACATCTCTCATCAATAAACCATTGAAATTTAATAAAACAAAATAAAAATACCTAAAACATCAAACCTTGAACAAACCTAGCCCTATTTATAAAAAGACTCGAGAAAACTCGAGAAATTGGCTTCGAGAAAACTCGCAACTCGAGAAAAAAATAGGGTCGAGAAATCAGAAACCCTAGCTCAAACGGACCAGTATTTCGTTCACTTATTTAGTGACGTCTCCTTTACGCCTAATACCTACTGAATAGTATTTACCTGAATATTTGTGGTTTATAATTTGCTACAGTATATAAGATACAAACACACAGGAAAATTGTATCGAAACCTGGTTTTATATAAAACCTGGATATTTTCCTACGTTTAAATGGACCGCGGGGGACTTTTGCTGAGCGAGTAATGGACGACTCAGAGCGCTATGACATTTCAAAATATTGTCACTCCTTGTTCATTCCATTGAATTTTGTAATTCATTTTAATTAAGTTACTAGCATTTCCCCGCGGCTTCGCCCGCGTTGTTCCCCTTATTGTCCCAAAGGAACTCTTTACCGGGATATAATGTATCCTATGTTTCAATCCAGGACTTGGTCTACTTGCATGCCAAATTTCAGCTTGATCCATCCAGTTGTTACCCCGTTATAAGGTAACAAACATCCAAATATCCAAACATCCAAACATCTTCACAAACTTTCGCATTTATAATATTAGTGGGATTAATATTAATGATATGCAAGCAGAGACCTTAAAATAAATAGCCGGACGTAGCCTCGTTAACAGACAGCTGAAGCACCTCCAGTAAGTCGGTGGCTCTGTACTTACGAGCAGCATGCACGCATAAGGCTGCGTTTCCACCGGAACGGTGCGAGGTAGCTAAGCGGTGTGCGAGGAAAAAATCCACCAATGCCGGACCGCGCTGAGTGAGGCTAGGTAAAAAAAAAGTGTCCCAAAATTTGTATGGGATTTTTGTCTTTCCACTACGTCACGTTCATACAAACACTATGCAAAATGCTGACGTAATGGAAAAAAAAATTGGGACACTTTTTTTTACGTATAAGGTTCGAAAGTACTAACGATTCTGAGCCAAAAAAAACCTCACAAGTCCATATTTTGAGAAAGTAGCTACCCCGGTATTTTTTTTGGAAAACGCTCACACATTGCGTTACGCAAGGCAAGGGCGATAAATATGCGATCTGAGGCTTTCTTTATTACCGCCCGTGGTGAGTACAACATTTTCCGTCTCCCATCTCTGAAGTGGGATTTTCCGCACGGGTAGCGGGCGGTTATTACCACTTTATGGCCAGGTGTGACGTAAAATAATATACATAAACACAGACTTTAGAATACCTATCTTGATTTATAAAGTAGCAAAGAAGTTTCCTGTTAATATAATATTAATAAATCTAGTTTTTATAACAATACAGCTAATTACCTAAATTGTATTGTTATAGTACCGAGTAAGTGTATTCACGATAAAGAAAGGGAAATCCGACTACATCATGAGTCAACTCAAATATGCTCCGTACGCTTATTAGACCGTGGGAAGCCACAGACCGTGGTTTTAATATTTATAATGCGTTTTCATTTTCGTTACAACCTCCTACAGATAGTCGAGAACGTACTGGCAGGACAATCGCTCGTATTTTGAATTAAAAAAAGAACATCGTGTACCTAACAGAAGTCTCAATATATTGTGTGTGCTATGGATGGAATAAAGCCGCAACTAAGCGACCTTATTTAACGAGGAGAAGCAAAGGAAAAACAGAGTTCATACAGTCGCGACCACGATATCCATATCCTTAAATGTGCTAAAAATAAACATCAAAAGGAATGTGTCTGGGAATTCTCAACCTATATTTAACTTCGCAGTTTTCCTTATCTTAGACGGGTTGATGGTAACAAATCTTTAAAATACAACGTTGAATGTCTTAGATGTCCTTGATTTTTTTAGTAGGTACTTTTATTTATTTGTACTATCCTATTTTCTTTATTGACATGAAGTATAAGTAATGGACATGATATTCACTTTAAAATTAAATAAAAATGTAATTAGGGCATAGTTTTAAACGTATGTAATTTCCTCCTCTTTAAGTAACATTTGCTGAAATTCTCAATGACTCATCGGCATCCTACTGGAACTTATTTATTCGCTTTTTATTATTCATCTCACTCATGAATTGAATAACGATAACTCCAGAGGAAGGAAATGACGTTATCGATATTAATATCAATGAATGGTCCATTTAAAGAAAGCGCTTAAAGGTGCTATGTTCTAACTGTACGATTAACAACATGAACATAAGGTTGACCAAACAACCCAGGAAAGAAAAATTACAAAATTTGCTTGCATCACACATTAAAAGCTATAGTCGTATTCAGGCAATTTATAAAGGATTTAAGTTTTAAAAAGGTTTTTTCTCAGCAAAAACCTCACATCATATATCCCACTAGTCGTCAAAAAACAACCGTTATTAACTGACCAAATATATATAACTGCACATATATAATTAAAACCTAATTAGTACCTCGTCCAACGAGTCCTCGGTGTCGTACCACACAACCATTTTCACTATGCACAACCAACAACGATTCAAATGGTCCATAAGAAATAAGTTGTAAAAATACCGATATTTTATATCACTTTCCCATCACTATTCTATGCTGACCGAATGATTTCAAACTTCAAAGATTAAAAAAAACGTTTATATTTGAATTGCGCGCGTTTACTAATACGGTCACTCTTCTATAGAGGGAAAATTTTATGTGATTTTTAATTATGTGCTTCGCGTTCGATGCTTGAATCCATACTGAGCGTTTGGACGTCAGTTATTATAGTCATCGTCGAGGGACAATACTAAATTATAATAACAATACGCACTGCAAACGAAACAGTAGAGTTTCCGGCGGGAGCCGATTGTTGAGGTCTAAGCGAAAAGATTAAAAAGAAGATTATCACTATCAGGTAATAAATATACACGTTTGATTTTTAAAATGTCAGTGAACATTTGTTTAAGCACATTTACAGCGAGATCATGAGGTAAACACGCAAATTTTGGGGGAAAAATAGATTATGGATATACATCCATGCTCCAAATATCACTAAGGAGTCTTGCAGCAGTTGGATCCGGTTTCCACTCATGATATCTTAGATTTAAACGATTTGTTCCAGCTAGACTATCATAGTCAATAATTCAAGATAAAACAATAAACAAGATAAATCAGCATCCATCAGCCACAGTGACTCATATTCGCATGCAGGAGTGCAAATATAGATACAACAGCAGTATTAAAAGGGTAATCAATCAGTACAACAACTAAATTGACACATTGAATTACCTCAACAAATGCTGATGTTTTTGAAGTCCGCGGACAAGATAAGATATAAACTATTACAATCTATCGCTGTCTGTTTTCAGACAAGCGTAGTTTTTTTTGTAGGGCTTTCTGTATTTTGATCAATCTTTCTCTCGCTATTGAAGAAAGTACCTGCCCACGGAGAGGATATTCTTTTTTTATTTTCTTTCTATTCTTCGCGCACTTACATATTTGTGTTCTGGAATGAATGTAGCCATCAGCGGTGACATTCGATTAAACAAAAACAGATGCTATCTAACATTCTAGAATGTAGGTGCAGAAGCATTGTATAAAATAAAGGCGGTTGTAAAATCGCTACCGCTTATTGCACAGGCGCCATTGACGCTGTGACAAACGTTCTATCGCGGTTGGCTATCGTCCAGCCTGTCATTGGGGTCATGTTGGGGGAAGCGGGAGAGTAGGCCGATCAACAGGTAATATTATTGTCACGAGACGGAATAACAACTAATTAGAGGAATTATTATTCAGAATAATACCTAATTATTATGTTAATGAGTAATGATGCACACGTTTGATAACAACAAACAAATAGGAAGTGAGCACCTAACATATTCCATGAATGAGGTACCTAATAGGGTTGGTTGACCTACGTACAAATTTTTTCAGTTTTCTATATAGTTTTTGTATATTATTATTAATGTAAAAGGGGTACTATTTATAGTACTATTTATTGGTATATACCTCATTTCGGAATTTTAAGCCTTTCTATATGAAATTCCCGGGTACGCCAGCTTGACGCTGCGAAATTTTGTACACCGTTAAGTCATGGAATATCTCGGCTTCTACGATAGCTAGAGAAGTGAAATTTTAGGGCCCTAGGGTACTATTTGGGTACTATTTTTTGACATATAAAACATTCCCGACAACAAAGCCGTTCCAGAGATACAAGCGGTGTACGCCAGCTTGACGGCCCGGTAGCGTACACCGTGAACAGGCCTTATATTTCGGAAAGTTTAAGAGTACTATTTTTTTCATCTAGGTATTTCGTCGGTACTATTTGGGTACTATTTATTGGCTACATCAGATTCTGAATATCTTTACGGTGTACGCTATCTTGACGGACATAAAAAAATAGGCTTTTAATGCTCCTAATTTTGTGATGTCCACAAGAACGACGCGAACACTTAACTCATACGACAAAATCTGTATGACCCAAATAAGTAAAAACTTGACACACAAATAGTTTTTGTATCGATAAGATTGCCTATTGATGAAATAACTGTTATATCTAAAGCATACATTATTAGATAACGTGCGAAAAAATTAAAATGTCTGTTTATTTCATATACAAATTAATTATTAATTGAAATAAACACAAAATGAATAATGACAGCAGATAAAGGCCAACAGTATGTTTTAATAGGATAATTTGCCAATCATTGGCTGATAGACCCTGATTGAATGATTTATGAATTCCCATTCACCTAGCACATCCCTACGCCCAGTGATGTAAGTCTATTACAATACAACTAATACCAATTTCTCACCATCATAAATATGACGCCCGTTCCCAAAATACTACATTCCTCAAATTCTTTAGATCCGCGATTCATCCGAATTCCAATTATAATTCTCCTTACACTGGATTAAAAAGGTTACTCGAAGAAGTGAACTATTTTTAAACATCTGGTATTTTGGGAATTGTTTATTGGAAATCTACTGGAACAAGATTGCAGAGATTGTTAGCAAAATTCTAACATTAACTCAAAAGCTTATTCCAGCTTAATTTAAAATTAACAAACAAGTGAGATCTGAAACGCAAACGCTTTGTCTTCCTAAATTGTGCCACTTTTTCATTAAAAGTATCGACGTCAGGAGGTACAAAGAATTATGACGTCTTCAGTAGTCGTAGCATTTTCGTGTGATTGTCTCTAACCATATGGATTCTTTAAAATGTTTATTTTGTTCATTTTTCTTTCTGCCACAAAAAATATAGGCGAGGTGCTTTTCCTGTCGTTTAGTTATCAAAGGCGAGATTTATGAAGGTGCAACCCGGAATTGGTATCCTCGTTATTACTTATTACCTATATTATAAAGCAGGTACCTAGTTTAGAAGTTTCAAGTGTAGTGGTGGTTTACTTATAGAATGCTACAATTTGATGTAGGTGTACCTATTAAGATATTTAAGATTCAACACTAAGACAAATTCAGTTAAGGGCAATAGACACAGGGACACGACTGGGGATTAAATTCAGTACCTACCTCCAAGGCTCTATCATGGTTGGCATTTAGATTACTAGATTACTTTTTTTTTGTTTCTTTGAAAATAATATATTTATTTAAAACAATGGTTTATCAACTGTCGGCTTTCAGGTGGAAGATGTTGGAAGCTAGAGCGCCCACCTTTTGAACGATAAGTTTTCCTTTGTGCGAAAATGCATAATTAAAGTAGGTACATGTATGTAGGTTAGGTACTTACAATGATCGGCAACGAAAGTTTGGCCATAAACTTCTCAAACTTCACAGACGGCATTTTGAAAGCACTCACTGTAATATTGTCATAAAGTCATAACAAATTCAGCCACACCAAATATTAGTTAAACAAAACAAAAATAAATTCAAACACTAAAGTTTTATAAAGTACTAAGATGGTAACGTAAAAGTTTTTATAATAAAGGTCACGGATTTTTTCCTCGGTAAAAGTGAACGCGTACGTTCCCGCCGGGCGTCTCGAAGCAACTGGCATATCGCACGATGGAGGTTGGCTATAGGTATGGGTACATCTTAATTACATTGGTTATCATTATCAGTCGTATCTCGCATCTTTTATCAGCCACGAGCGAGGAACGTGGACTTTGTTATTCGATACAATACGATATTTGAATTTCGTAAGTTTTCTGATGATGTTTGTTTACAGCCTAGTTTAAACTGTTTGGTAGTGGCTTTCCGCCTCCAAGACATCCCGATTTGATGCGATAGCTGATCAGTTGAGAGTTGAGATATACAATCAGATCCTCCTCCCTTCTAGGCCGACCACGATATTGTCATCCGTCATGTGACATTCATTATTTTTTTTAGAAGCTGACAAACTCGCAACCCTTATGGGCCGGCCTTACGGACCGGGTGGTCGGCGTTACTCACAGTGCAGTGAGGGTGACCTTCCCTGGGGTCGAACCAGGTCGCTAGCCGGACCACCCCGAGGGGTCGGACTGGGTGGGTGCCGGGGGCGCCTGGGGTCGAACCAGGTCACCTTGTCCCGGTCCACCTCGATAGGGTGGGACTAGGTGGGGGCCTGAACGCCTGGAGTCGAACCAGGTCGTTTGGCCAGGGCCACCTTGACTTTTCAGTAATTGCTCAGAGTGAGCAGCGGACCAGCGGGAAGGATGAAGCAATGACATTCATTCCTTGACTGTCTGGGCCAGGATAAATAAATAGATGTATACATATTTAAATTGTGTGCAAATAAATTGATGCATACATCTAAATATATAAAAGAAGAAGTCCTGACTGACTGACTGACTTACTGATCAACGCACAGCCGAAACTACTGAAGTTAGGAACTTGAAATTTTCACAGTAGGGTGGTTATATAACGTAAGTAAGGGATAAGAAGGGATTTTTTGAAATTCATCCCCAAAGGGGGTTAAATGGGGGTTGAAAGTTTATATGGGGACCATACGATTTTTAAAGTAGGAGATCTGAGACTTCGAACATAGACTCTTTAATACAATTTAAAAAAAGTAATTTCACCGTTTTTGGAAATTCATCCCCAAAGAGGGTTAAATGGGGGTTGAAAGTTTATATGAAGACCACACGATTTTTAAAGTAGGAGATCTGAGACTTCGCATATAGACCCATCAAGATGAGTACAGGAAAGTAATTTCACGGTTTTTTGAAATTCATCCCCAAAAGGGGTTAAATGGGGGTTGAAACTTTGTATAGGCACCAAACGGTTTTTGACGTTAGAGATCTGAGAGTTTGCACATAGATCCACCCTTTTTTGAGATTCATCCCTAAAAGGGGTTAAACGGGGGTTGAAATGTTGTATAGGGACCAAATTATTTTGAAGTTACAGATCTGAGAATTCGTATATAGACTCCTCAATAAAGGTCGAAGAAAGTAATTTTACCGTTTTTCAAAATTCATCCCCAATGGGGAACATCCTAAATGGGGGTTGAAACGATTTTTGAAGTTGCAGCTCTGAGACATCGTACATAGTCTCCTCAATATGAGTACAGAAAAATAATATCACGGTTTTTCGAAATTCATCCCTATAAGGGCTTAAACGGGGGTTGAAAGTTTAAATGGGGACCAAACGATTTTTAAAGACGGAGATCTGAGACTTTGCACATAGACCCATCAATATGAGTACAGGAATGTAATTTCACGGTTTTTCTAAATTCATCCCCAAAAGGGGTTAAATGGGGGTTTGAAACTTTGTATAGGCACCAAACGATTTTTAAAGTTAGAGATCTGAGAGTTCGCACATAGATCCTTCAATATGAGATAAGAAAAGTAATTTAACCCTTTTTCGAAATTCATCCCTAAAAGGGGTAAAACGGGGGTTGAAATATTGTTTAGGGACCAAATTATTTTTAAGTTACAGATCTGAGACTTCGTATATAGACTCCTCGATAAAGGTCTAAGAAAGTAGTTTTACCTTTTTTCAAAATTCATCCCCAACAGGGGTTAAATGGGGGTTAAAACGATTTTTGAAGTTGGAGCTCTGAGACATTGTACATAGGCTCCACAATATGAGTGTAGGAAAGTAATTTCACGGTTTTTCGAAATTCATCCCCAAAAGGGGTTAAACGGGGGTTGAAATTTTGTATAGGCACCAACGATTTTTGAAGTTGGAGATCTCAGAGTTCGCACATAGATCCTTCAATATAAGTAGAGAAAAGTAATTTCACCCTTTTTCGAAATTCATCCCTAAAAGGGGTAAAACGGGGGTTGAAAGTTTAAATGGGGACCACACGATTTTTAAACTAGGAGATTAGTTGCAAAAAGTAATTTCACCGTTTTTCAAAATTCATCCCCAACGGGGGTTAAATGGGGCTTGAAACGATTTTTGAAGTTGGAGCTCTGAGATATCGTACATAGTCTCCACAATATGAGTACAGGAAAGTCATTTCACGGTTTTTTGAAATTCATCCCCAAAAGGGGTTAGATGGGGGTTGAAAATTTGAACTTTGAAGTTAGAGCTCTGAGAAATCGTACATAAACTCCTCAATAAGAATAAAGAAAAGTAGTTTTACCATTTTTCGAAATTCATTCCTAAAAAGGGGTCAAACGGGGGTTGAAACTTTGTATGGGGACCAAACGATTTTTGTAGTAAATCTTGAACTTCGTTCATAGACTCATCCATAAGAGTAAAGAAAAGTGATTGCTGTTTTTTGGAATTCATCCCCAAAGGGGTTAAAATGGGGGTTGAAACTTTGTGTAGGGTACAAACGATTTTTGAAGTTGGAGCTCTAAGACATCGTATATAAACTCCTCAATAAGAGTAGAAAAAGTGATTTTTCGTTTTTCTAAATTCATCCCTAAGAAGGGGTCAAACGGGGGTCAAAACTTTGTATGGAGACCAAACGGTATTTATAGTAGATCTTAAACTTCTTACATAAACTCATCCATGAGAGTAAAGAAAAGTGATTGCTGTTTTTTTGAAATTCATCCCCAAAGGGGTTTAAATGAGGGTCGAAACTTTGTATACGGACCAAAAGATTTTTGAAGTTGGCGATCTGGGACATCGTACATAGACTCCTTAATAAGAAAAAAGAAATGTGGTTTTACCGTTTTTTCATCCCTAAAAAGGGATCAAAAGGGGGTTGAAACTTTGTAAAGGGACCAAACGATTTTTGTAGTAGATCTTGAACTCATCTAAAAAAGAAAAGAAAAGTGATTGCAGTTTTTTGAAATTTATCCCCAAAGGGGTTTAAATGGGGGTTGAAACTCTGTATAGGGTCCAAAGGATTTTTGAAGTAGGAAATCTGACACTTCGTACATAGATCCTTCAATAAGGGTACAGAAAAAATGTTAAACCATTTTTTGAAATTCATCTCCAAGGGTTATAAATGGGGACCAAAACTTTATAAAGGGACCAAATGATTTTTAAAGTAGGGTATCTAAAACTGATTAAACTGAATAGAACTCAAATGATTTCACGGTTCATTAAAATTTATCTCGAAGACGGGTTGAGTAAGTAGGGGTTGAAAGTTTTTTTAGGGACCCGTACAATTTTTAAAGTAAAAGGTTTTTAACTCCATGCATAGCATATAGCAATTAGTAGATTGTTTTTTTGTGTAAGTAACAAGCGGTTTATTAAGTGCATTTAATTTTTTGGTAATAATCCTTAAATGGACTTAAGAATTGATTTTCACGGTAAATGTGCATTGTGCAGTTTTGGGCCCAATATTTGAGGGTTTTGTTTAATTACAACAAAGTTTATGAACAAATATCAGAAACTATTAATTGCCTATTAAGATTAATTGCCTAATTATAATTTACACCGCAGACGAAGTCGCGGGCATCAGCTAGTAATATAATATATACATGTATGAACGTTTAATTAGTATGGGCGAGTCCAAGAGATCACTGCATTGTCATGGGAATTAAAGACGCATGCTTTTGACTGGTGAAATCATAAATTTTAAGTCTATATTACCACTGGAAACTAAACTTCCAAGATCCGAAATAACTACTAACACAGCACGTACAAACAAACAAGGCAAGTTAAATAAGAGTACCTAAAAATAACTCATCTGAATGGATTTATCTTGTATGTAGTTGTAACTCGTACAATGAGAATAAGTATGATTAATACAGACTACTATTCTTTTTGACCTAGACGATACAAGTCGGTAAATGGTAAAAGAAACTTTTGTGTCGACGACTTCTGGAGATGCTTATGGATATATTTACTTATAAACTTACTAAATACTTATGTGTAGTTGCAATAACAGTGCCTATCGTAGACCAGAAGGAAAAATACCGAGCTTTTCTCGCTCATGTGGTGACAAGAGCGAGAAAAGTTCGGTATTTTTTGCTAATCTTTATATAGGTACATATGTTACCGCCCAAATCCGATTTCAGGCCAAACTAGTTTGTCCTAGACCAAACCGGTTTATCCTGAGCAAATCTTCTGTACGTGTATTTATCACCTAACTCATCGTAAACGGCTGGACCGATTTGGATAACATTTTTGAGTGGAGTCCCTGGATGGTATGAAAATACAATTCGACCCGATAGATGGCGTGGTGATCGCGATTTCATGTGGCGGGACGAAGTTCGCCGGGACTGCTTACTAGCAGTCCCAGCGAACTATAATAACACTTGCTTATATGTTAAACAGGACGCAATAACTAACAAAAATCATTAATCTTAATTAATCTCTTAAAAGTTATAGAAAGTACTCGTTATTCCTAAAATCACATTTCCTGCGGGATAAATAAGCTAAATACTAAATACAAACAAAAGAGGAACCGCGGTCAAAAGTCCATTGTAAAATCCATGTTAAGTATCAAAAGGGAAAGCATTATTAAATGGTCCTAATTTGAAAATCCGCTGTTTTGTTTACAATACAGTAGCTAATGTGGGTTCGCTATTGCAAAAACGGAAGCTATCTTTGTAAACAATACATTAAGGACAGTAAATTAAAAAGTAATTAAATCTAATCTACACGATTAATGTTTATGCATCCGGCAATCGTTTAATTTGCTTTTTATTATATGTTGATATCACCGTTCACCACAGATAATGAAAACTGTGGTGGGAAATGATATAAAGATTTATTTTATGCGAACGAAAATTCACAAGACGTCACGACTTGGGCAGTGATATAAAAGGTAGGCCCACAGTTTTCCATTCAGACAATGTTATAATATTGACACAGGTGTAATCCAAGAAATGGGTAAATGGTCGTACTGAGTTACTATGTGGATTTTTCAACTTGTTTAAGTTTGCAGTGTAAATTTTACCTTGTCTATTGGGATATCATACGGGAAAGCGAATACTAACTTATCTAGTTTTTTTTTTTTTTTTTTTTTATGAAATAGGGGGCAAATGAGCAGACGGGTCGCCTGATGGTAAGCAACCCGATTAACCCGAGTTTAACCCGATTGCAATGCATAATGGAAAAGTGGCTAAGCCGCTAACCTAACTTATCTGTGACTTTTGCTTGTTTAGGGCACCGGATATTGACGCCATTCAGCCAACGCATTAATTAAGAAATGTTACTTGTTTCTCTTTCAAAGAAGGCGTATAACGTTTTATTTATTTAAACTTTATTGCACAAACGAAAACTTATCGTACAAAAGGCGAACTTAATGCCATAGGGCATTCTCTACCAGTTAACCTGAGGGCAAAGCAGATAGCTTGTGCGCGGTGCAACTAACGTCATGTTCACGTTACTCAACGTCGAAAAAATTAATCAGACTCTTTCGCGCTATATTTATACTTTTCGGAAATAGATAACGATGTTTTAGTTCTATTCGCAAATATGATAGCATTGATATTGCTATCAGGAAATATGTATGTCGGAAACACTCAGCCGAAAGCTGACTATTGCCTCAATTAAGGTCAATTTAAAAACAATCGTAGGTACTAGAAACGAATTGCTCGTACCACTGCGCTACTAAAGTAAGTACTAGCCGACTAAAGTTTCCTGCTGCGTACAGTCATCGCTAGAAATAATCAAAACTTATACTTTTTTTATCACTTGTAAATCTGTTAAGAGGAAACAGGAGGGCAGTTTTTCCATACAAACGTAGTAGTCCCCTGTTTCCTCCCTGGATAATGCCAGTAGAGCAATAATTTTTTGTCCATAAATCTATGGCTACTATTGATATGTTCCTATGTTTTCGTTTTTACGATAAATTGATTCTCAAAAGAGCCTTACCCTTCAAAAACCTAAAAAAATGCCAGATTTTCCGCTGTGTTCACACATCCAGAAAACAAATTTAACTAGATTATCAAAAAAAAAGTAAACATAGGAACACGGCCAAAGCCTTTCTTTAATGTTTAATGAAAAAAATAGTTAAATAGGTTAAGTTTTGGGGAAGAAATCAGGGGACTACGAAACGTTGTTTTCATGAAATTTTAAAAGGTATTTTCGGTCCAAGCTGCAGTTGTCTTTACCGCGCTCTGCGCGGGAGAGGCGGGCAGTGCAGGACAGCGACACATTTTACAAATACCTAATTTTCAATTCTCTCCACCTTACTGTTTCCTCTTAAGGGCGATTTCAATCAAAGGCAGGTAGTGTCCGACCGAAACTTGTTTTCACGGCCGAAACCGAAACCGAATTTCGGCTTTGATCTTAGTTTCGACCGAAACAGAAACTTCCATATAAGGTCATGTTTTCGTGGGAAGAAAAAAAATTACAATCGGTCTTCATTTTTAAATAACATAGTAATCATTTAGTTTCCGCTATTTAGTAATCATTAATTACATATTGGACTTGGAGTCCAATAGAGTCCAATGTTGTCAACGGGCAATAGAAAGAAAATTATTAAACCTAAGACTGATCCATAAGAAGAAAAACACAGATATACGACAAAAAACAGGCGTGATAGATGCTCTTTTATACGCCCAAAAATTGAAGTGGAAATGGTGTGGCCATACAGCACGCCTACACGACCAAAAATGGGCGAAAATAACCACTCTATGGCAGGGTCCTAAAGGAACCAGAAGTAGAGGGAGGCCCAAAGAAAGGTGGATTGACGAGATCATAGCTACAGCTGGCAAAAACTGGACGAAGAAAGCTGAAGACAGAGAGAACTGGTCAAAACTGGAGGAGGCCTTCACCCGAAGAGGGGTCCTTACTATTCATACATAATATAAAAAAAATAATATATATTTAAATTTTCTTTTGTTTATTTAACTGTTTTTTTAAACTAAATTTTACGATGTAATTAAGTAGTATTGTAAGGAATCAATAAAGGCTTTTTATTTATTTATTTATTATTATAATTACATATTATAACTTCTTATTTCAAATAAATTATCTGTGCTTTTTGAAATAAAGACTGTCCGATCGCAGCACGAAACCACTCAAATTCAGTTTCGGTTTCGGCCGGATGGCAGCCGCGAGACCGAAACTAATCCGAAACCCGTTTTTTGGCCGAAACTAGGCCGAAACCGAAATTTCGGTCGGACTCTAAAGGCAGGGCATTTATAGGGACAGATTTTAAATTATTTAGAACCACCTTTACCATCAAAATTTATTCTGCAACTACGCGTCCTCCTCTGCTAATCCGTTATACTTTTCGAGAGAAATAGCGCCACATGAAAATTTCCGATATATCGTCACCAAATTTAAAATTATTAAAATACAAAAAAATGTTATTACGTCAACAACTATCGTTTTTTTTTAAATACAAAATATTACCTATTTTAAAAACTTTAATACTCCATTATGATAATTAAAGAAAAATATAGTACATTACACAACTAGGGTGGTAATACAAAGAAAGACCGAGATCGCAGAAGTTTGCGGCCCGAGCTGCAGGCGAGGGACGTAAATATGCGATCGAGGGCTTTCTTTATTACCTCCCGTGTTGTGTACATCATTTTATGTCTACACTTTGCCAGAATACGGCTTTTTCCGTACGCGAAGCGTGCGGAAAGAGCCACTTTATGGCCAGGTGTGGCATAAAATCCATTACTTACTGGATAGGGCCATAAACATAAATTCTCTTTGAGACGCTTCGCCATCCTATTGGCATACTTATACTAAAGACTTCACCAACCTACCCAGTTTTATATAAAAACAAACTAATCAAGCCATAAATTCCACAAATATTGGTTCATAAATCTTATCTCTCGGCAACAAGAATGGTGACAGTTTAAGGTATTGTAAAATTATATTTCATTTTCTGATGTTATCGCCCAATAACCGTGGGCTTTGTGCTCAGGAAATGCGAAGCGCGGATTATTAGGAAATAAGGCTGTTTGGTTAAGTTTCAAGGACATCGTTTTTTTTTATTTGTCTTCCGGACAGCCGAAGACCATTGGCTGTAATGCCTAGCCTATTCAGTTTTTTCAAGGCTTCAAAATGAATGGACATAATGGATCAATCTTAGTAAACAAAATTTACGGCGCAATTTACCTTTCTGGCATGTATACAATATTCAGTAACAATTTACAAAATAGTCGGTTCGAAAGAACCGACCCTTCCTCGGTTCTTTTGAAATATTTAAAGCACTGGCAACTTCACAGGTTCTATATAATTTAATACCAGAAACCAGGGCTCGGAAACCGGTATTTGCTCCATACAAAAATACCGGTATTCTTTCCGTTCTTTTCGCTCTTTGGCTAATTATTTCATTTTTAAACCGGACAATCTAATAATACGAAATCATGACTTAAATACATTATTGAGCTCTACATAAAAAGCATAAAATTATTCAAAATATTGGGCTATTTCGGGGTTTTTGCAAAATACCGGTTACGAGCCCTGCCAGAAACTTCTTGAGAAACGTAGAATCAGTGATTAAGTATTTAGTCCTACAAGCCACAGCAGGATTATGGCTTAAATACAAAAAAAAAATACAGTGTCACCAATAGCTTAAATTCTAGCCAATGGATTATAGCTCCTAACCGATTGTTTTAAGGTCTTTGTCATTCGTTTTTACCTAGTACTTTAGCACTTATCAGGCGGTGTACTTGCAAGAAGTAGTTATAATCCAACATAATAACAATATTGATTATTGTTATCCTAATTTATGGCCTGCAGTGGGTGTGCCGTTGGAAGTTTACGGAAAAATGTGACAATGACCAATTTACACATAATCACGGTTTGCCTTTTGTATTGAAACGAATGCGTCAAATAAAGTTTGATAATAAACACGTCTAAGCCAAATTTACAAATAAGAAATAGGTACATAATTTAGAGCATTTTCATGACGAGCTAAACCAAAAATGGGATACGTACAATAAACAAATTGGACACATTGGTAGATGTGCACAGATCGCCTACTGACTGCAATACGGCCACATCTCAAAAAAAAAATCATTTTTTTTTTATCAGTTAGGTACTAAGTAAGAGTACGTTGTAGAGGTACGACGAGATATTTTCAACCAGCAAAACCGTTCGTCATCGTGTGTATTGGCAAAACAAGAACTTATCTCATACCGAATAAAATATCCATACAAAAGTGTACAAGTACCTAAGCTAAGAGGATAATCTTTAAGATTATGCACCTAGTAATAACCGAATAGTATTATTTCGGGGCTTCGTGACGTGAGAGATACCGCGTGATAGGGTTCATCAAAACACTTCACACTATCCCATGATTGTAGTCACGTGCTCAATATTGGTTATCTTTTATTGGTAACTCCAGGCGGGTACCTAGATAGCCTATTTCTGTGTTTGTAGCTATTATTTACTTCGAGGGCCTAGTTTCGGTAGTTCGGTGATATTAGTCCAGTTCGAACTAATATTTATAACGAACGAGGCTGTAACGATTTTTTTTAATGAGCCTGTGCATTGGGGCCTGCGTCCGCGGTCCGTTGCTGCGTATCCGTTATGGCCGCTGTTCCTGGGGGGAACTCAACCGGGAAAGAATGGCGTATCGAAGTCCGTCTAAAATAAGACGGCGATGGCGTCTTTAAACTTAAACAGTAACATAAGTATGGCAAATAAAGCGATCTATAAAGTTAGAAATCCTGGTACCGATATTGTTAGTCATAATTATCGAAAGTCATAAACTATTTGTTTTTATAAAATTTTAATCTTTTCGGGATATTTTAAACCGTCACCACAAGTAGTCCACCAAACGAAGTAAACTCAGAGGAAAAAACTCGTGTATAAGCGAATTTTGGCATAGTTGTAAGGAATGGGGTTTTAAACGACATACTAAAAGTACTGATGGGTGGGGGTGAAGCTAACGGGGGGAGGGGGGTGTAAAGGTCCCTTTTTTTAGTTTTTTGCAAAAAACTCGTAAACTGTGGCCTATAGCTAAAAATAGTCTGAAACACAAATAATGTACGTAAAATTCTCTACTAAAAAGATGAAAACGTTTTTTCTCTGGGATCAATACTTCATGAGATATAGAGGGAAGTATATGACCAGTAAAGAAAACACATTTGTTTAAGTACGGCACGTATATTCCTAAAGATAAAATCCCTAATTATTGTCTAAATCTAAAATATTATCATAATCATCGTCGTCAGCGGTTACTTCGATAGGAGCTCCGTTAGTGCATGAGCCGGAGCATACATCGCAGACATTGGAGCAGGGAATTCCAGCTTTCCGGCAGCCACATCGCATCCCACATCCCGTCTTACACCGGTAAAATATGGTTTTGAGAATTGAGTCAGGTGCCACTGGGTCGTCGGTTGTCTCTGGCTTTAGGATGCCATCGTCTCCTATCAAGTCGACTTCATGTCACCGAATTTGCTGCCTGTGAAACTTTGCATTGTTTTGTTTCCAATATCTAGGGCTTTGTGGCAGTTTACTTTAGAATTTCCCAGGATCTAAGAAGAACGTGGTTTTATCACTTGCCAGTATGAGCAGTAGCATTAAAATCAATGACGAGACAGTTACTATTAACCCTCTGACAATTTTCCAAAGAACTGTCATAGCTAAAAAGAACGAAGAAGATGTTGCAGACCTTTTGACCTATGAACTGACTCCATTCCCCATGGCTCTGTTCTTCGAGGGTGGAATACGAAAGGGGAAGAAGTCATCACTCTACGATGTATTGTGCCAGCAGAGAACAACGTTGCTCTTGATCTACATCAAAGCTTCAAAGTAGTAAATGGTGGTTTTCTACTGCACCGTATGAAATGGAAACCGTCCTCCAGCGTTTCTTCGATTTGCCATCAATATATTACTCATGTACAGAAACACTACGGCCCAAATTGTAAAGTGATTTTTGATGGTTATGGTGATGTCGACAGTACTAAACGAGCAGAGCAGAAGCGACGAGGTCTGACAAAAACTTCGGTCGACATTAATTTTAATGAAAATACAATCATCACCATTCCACAGGAGCATTTCTTCGCTAACGAAAACAATAAAACAAGGCTGATTCAGTTCCTTGCCGAGAAGATGACAGCAGCAGGGATTGGAACAACCATTGCTACAGGAGATGCTGATGGCATTATTGTCAGGTGCGGGTTGGAGATGGCTGCCTTACATCCAACTGTTGTTATTGGGGAGGATGTCGACTTAGGAGACGATGGCATCCTAAAGCCAGAGACAACCGACGACCCAGTGGCACCTGACTCAATTCTCAAAACCATATTCTGCCGGTGTAAGACGGGATGTGGGATGCGATGTGGCTGCCGGAAAGCTGGAATTCCCTGCTCCAATGTCTGCAGTGTATGCTCCGGCTCATGCACTAACGGAGCTCCTATCGAAGTAACCGCTGACGACGATGATTATGATAATATTTTAGATTTAGACAATAATTAGGGATTTTATCTTTAGGAATATACGTGCCGTACTTAAACAAATGTGTTTTCTTTATTGGTCATATACTTCCATCTATATCTCATGAAGTATTGATCCCAGAGAAAAAACGTTTACATCTTTTTGTAGAGAATTTTACGTACATTATTTGTGTTTCAGACTGTTTTTAGCTATAGGCCACAGTTTACGAGTTTTTTGCAAAAAACTAAAAAAGGGACCTTTACACCCCCCTCCCCCCGTTAGCTTCACCCCCACCCATCAGTACTTTTAGTATGTCGTTTAAAACCCCATTCCTCACAACTATGCCAAAATTCGCTTATACACGAGTTTTTTCCCTTGACAGGCAAATTTTGGTCTTCGTTCGGTGGGCTAAAGAGGGATTCCTTGCGATCGCGATTTAAATTTGCCCAATACATATTTTTTTCATTGTTGATGTGTGTGAATAGCAGTATAAGTTTTTTTTATACCTATGTGTCACACTGTAGCAAAATTATTTTCATCTTTAACACTTGAGTACTTCGTTACGCTCGGGATTCGATAGTAGTATTCGTTGCTTCGCTCTGGATTCAATGTACTCCCTCGCCGTAAATAGGTACATAATTTTGCTCCCTAGGGACACGATCTACTATTACTTATTGTTTTACAGAATGACTTATTCGAGTACCTACGTGCGTATTTAAGTTCCGTGACTAGTAATGACGAATTATTAATAAAATACCTATTATTGAAGCTATGAATAGGATTAGTTACAACAACGGGAGTCCCATGAATGACTAATGACCACGCAATGTGACCATTTGGAACTCGTATTTAATATGCTCTTTTCAGGTAAAAGGTAAGTACTACATTGCCGTATACAATTTCTATTCCATAGACAATTTCTAAATGCATCTTTATGCCAACAACTTGATATTAAGTCCGTATTGACATAATATTTCTAAAAAAAAGTAACTGATTTGAGACAGTGCATCGATTTATGGAGGTGGTGGAGCAAGCCGCTGCGTAGATGCGGTAAGGGGTTGTTACACAAAAGATCCCGTTGGGTCGAAGTGTATCAGAAATAGGGCTGCCTTCTCCAGAATTTGACACCTAAGACAAAAAGCGCAAATCCCCGGATTTTGGAGTTCAAAACCCGGACACGTCAACAGCAACGCATGAAACCCCGCCCGGACGTTCCTCGGACGCTCTCTAAACTAGGACAAATCCGGGGAAACCCGGACGGATGGCAGCCCTAATCCGAAAGGACCCCTAATAACAAGGTAAGATAACGAGAGACAATGAATCTACGCCACTAGTAATTTCACAAGATACATAAGTACTATAAAAATACTGAAACTGCTATACATGAGCAGAATATTTGAGGAGTTCTCTCAATTCCTCAAGGATCCCATCACCAGAACAGGATTTTTAAAAAATGGTATTAATCTGGAAGTTAAAAACAAAAAACCTTCCAATTAAAAAAATATATACATACTTCCAATATCGGGTATTTAACTACTGAATCCTGAGAAAACACACATTATACAACCGACTAGGGAACTCCTCTTTTTGTAAAGTCATTTAAAAATCAAATCTTTTACTTCACACCTGGCCATAAAGTGGCAATAACGGCCCGCTACGCCGGCGGAAAATCCCACTTCATGACCTGGGGGAAACCATGTACAATGTTGTTGTAAAATGTTGTACTTACCACGGGGGGTAATAAAGAAAGCCTCAGATCGCATATTCATCGCCCTTGTCTTCGGCTCGGGCGTCAAATAACTACGATCTGAGACATTCTTTGTTTTACCGCTCTAGGTAAGTAACGTACTATTATGCCACACCTGGCCATAAAGTGACTTTTTCCGCACGCTGCGCGTACGGAAAAAGCCGCTTTCTGGCCAAGTGTAGACATAAAATGATGTACACAACACGGGAGGTAATAAAGAAAGCCCTTGATCGCACATTTACGTCCCTCGCTTGCAGCTCGGGCCGCAAACATCTGCGATCTCGCGATCCTTTCTTTGTATTACCAATTTACCACCCTAGTTGTGTAATGTACTATTGTCTGAGAACGACAAAAATAGTCTAAGGTCTATAAGGCATTTTTAACTTACTAACTGTAATAACTAGCACTTCGTTGCAATATAGCTCTTACGGCGTCTCCGTAAGAATCAAACGGGTTTGAACATATATTTTTATTAGTAGGACAAACACTCGATAGATTTATGTCAAGGTGGCCACGTGGCGAGTAACACTCGAGTGGAGAAAACCGGACCATTTTCTATGTCACCTTCATAGTTCATACCATACGTCATGTAGGTACTCTCAGACTTAAGTCATGCTTGAAGCTCATAAGTGTTACAATGGCATTATTATTTGCTTGGGAGACCCGACCAACGAAAACTGTCGTTTTGTTAAGTTCAATTTACCTATACTCTTAAACTTAAAGTTAATTTAACATTAACTTTTCAATAGACTGGTGAGTTTATCGCGGCGGCGTTTCTCTTCACTACAGGTTACTACTTATAGTATACATACATACTAGATTCATAATCTAATATAGTTGTAGAGTCAAATCTCTAAAATGGACCTCTACGTTACAGCATAAATATTAGAGTTTGAGCTTGAATGTTCACCGTAATTTTTAGCCATTACAAATATCTTTTTTTTATGTTCATTATACGTATAGCGTAACGACACATAAGGTCATAGGTTCACGCGTGTTAGTTTTTCGCAACTCAATGTCCAATAAAGCGCCTGTTTTGTGTGATTAATTGTGTGAACGATAGAGTGACCATATCGCGTTGCGCTACCAAGCGTACAGGATAAATAAGACGGCGTTCATTCATAGAATTGACGCACGACGAATTCTGTAGGTATGTTACAGAGACTAACCACAGGCTTATCGCTAGTATAATGCGGCGGGCGCTGAAATGCATCCCCCGACCACAACGTCGCGTATACGCAGTTACGCAGGTGCTGCAGCAAAATATGGCTTGATGTGATATATTACAATATAGTACAAAATGTTACGTTTCCCCCAGGCCAGGAAGTGGGATTGCGCGCAAACGTAGCGGGTGATAATTGCGACTTTATTATAGCCAGGTGCGTGACGTAAAGTATTAGACAATAAATAACTTATACAAAATACACACCCGATGAAATCTGCAGTAATCGCAAGTAGTATAATTGCAGTTGCATTGCAAGTGATAGTTTAAGAACGGTTAAGTGTAAAAATATGGATACAATTTTCAACCTTATTCCAAAGGCACAAGGTTTTAAGCAGTGACTTTTGTCTATGGATTTCTTCCCTGTGGCTAAGATTAAATAAAATGAATTTCAATTTTTTCTTTATTACAACTTTTGTAGCCCTTTAGTCTATTACAGACAATCAAAGGTCCTTTAGCCTACGAAACACTTGCACACACTTTGATGGTTAAATAAGCCGATACGAGATCGACTTATTTTGCCACAGACTTGAGAAGAGACGTTGGCAGTGGTTTATCCCATGCAGCCTCGGTGCTGTTTATGTCACGTCACTCAAGACCAGTTTTGTCACAGGAATTGCGACCCTCCACCACAAGTAAGTATGACAAGTAAGCTTCAATATTATTTCGGTGCAGTGGCATTCTTTTCCAAAGAAGTATTCTTTATTTTCTTTAAATTGGCCTATTAAAGTTGCGTCCTGAATAATGTATTGCTATAGGTATTAATGTAATACGTTTAGGAAATACCCAAATACTAACGACAACAAACCTAAACAAACATGCATGGAATGGAAATCTAATCGCACATGTATTCAAACTAAAAACAAGGCAGGAAGGAAGTATCGTAGTTATATGCGATTGGTTAAGCATGTTTTTGGTAAATAAATGACTCAAGAACATGAGTAGCATGCGGTATGAATCTATCGGTTGTTTTCCACATATTAGCAATACTCGTATGATATAGCGAAAAATCTGTTTTGAAAAATGAAACGGGTGTTTGGCGCGTCCAAAGAGACATGAAACGCCTTGAGATGGGAAACCGGACCAGAACAATATATTTAACGTATCCAACGGATGTGGCATCCTCGATTAAACTTAAACAACTCGGTAAAGATGAAGTGCCATCTAGATTCTACCACATCCAAGTGGTAAAGCTCATCCTCAAGGATCGAGGCGGCCAATGGATAAGTGTAGCCAGGGTCGGACTAGACCTGAAAGGCCTGAGTGACATTACGATTATAAAGGCTTTCGCACAAGCATATAGGGTAGACGGGGTACAATCGGGTTTCGGGTTAGACATGAGGGGGCACTACTAGTATATGCATGCCTAGCCCAACCTTGAATGTAGCTCGTATATACCGTTACGGTTTCTCGGACGCAACTTGGACAGGAACGAGCTGGCTGGTAATCATTTGGAAACTAGAGTGGGAGTTTTAAAGGAAAATATCTTTGTAAAATAACATTGAGTTTACAATAATTCGTTATTTAGGCAATGTAAACTGCCTTATCAGATAAGGCTCCACCGGAAGCCACTGGCACTGCTCCAAGACTTACAAATGCCTCCATCGTTATCCAACCTTGCGCCTCTGGCCTGGCCGCTGCAACCTCATATACACGTAAAAACGTGGTATATTCTCTAAATATACCAAAAAGAGATCTTTCGATTCGATTTTCTAGTTTTTAAAGGACATTTTTGCAAAATTACATACTAATAGTGTTGTAAAACGACGGAATCTTACCTGTTCAAAATAAACTTCTTGCAACCATAACTTTCACTGCACTCTATTAGACTAAAAACGCTACTATGGCTGGTTGTTAAGGCACACATTGGGCGCGCTCACAAGCGCGAGGCTCGACACATCGCCGCCAACTGACAGCAACAAGCCGCGATCGTCTGACTATCTCTGGAGGTTCCCACAGAAACAATGACTTTAATTAAAGTACACAAATAGAAATAATTGCCGGATAAAAACGGCAGGATTCGCTGCGTGACGGCTAATTGTTAGGATTCTTTTGAATCGAGAACCCTTTAGGTGCGTGCGTGCGAATACGTTAATGTGACTATAGGCTTTATTACAATCGATTAAGGCTTTTGATATGCCGGTTTTAAGTTGGTAGGTAGTGCTAACTACCTGCCACCTTAAACCTTAACAACGTTCATTATTTTATATGTCTTTGACGTCACAGTTTCAGAGAAGCGGAATCGAGCTTGATTGGCAAAGGACACGAGACTTGTCTGTCAGTTGTTCAATTCCCGATCCATTAAAACCGGGGCCTATCGCTTGTTTACTTAACTTTAGACGTAACATAAAACAAAAAGGAGTTTCCATTTTCACCACAATTATAAATTATCTACGACGTAGGTAGTTCACGCGCCAAGAAAGTAAATAATACAAAACAAATAACACCAAAGAAAAACAGCTGCAGCTTTCAACACCTCGTCAGCCATTTGCGGCCGCTTTTCCATTTTAGATAACAACTTCATTAAGGAAAAATAACCTATCAATTGCAAACTTAAGTTTGTAAACCATATGCGCGAAGCGAAGAAGCAAATTTGATATTGAACGTGTTAAAGTTCATTAAATGAAGGGGTATCATTTAATACTAAAGAAATAAAGGTTAGTTTAGCTTGCAATAAGTTTTAGCCAGCGCAATACAAATTAGTCGCAAATTTCAGTTCTCCCTTTAAAAACAACGTATTTTGCAGTCATAAAACCTAGTACAACAAGAGATCGAATATTACATTTCAATATTCCATGGGCATAGATAAATTGGTGTTTGATTCAATTGTGAAAACAAAAGGCGCACGCGCCACCGTAGACAAATAGGGGGCAAGGGGAGCGGGGGGCAGGACAGCTGAGTACATAGGGTATTGATAATACACCAATTAACACTTCTGTCAACACGTTATTTGCGTCATTGGAAGGATAAAGGGGCTTTTCTTCCACTTTTTGAAAATACGTGCGCTACATTTGTCCAAAAGTAACGCATGTATAGTTTTGTGTTTTTTGTATAAAAGGTACTGAACTGAGTTTAAATTGGATCCAACACATCTGATACGCCTTTCGCTAGTTTTTTTTATTATGTCTGCACACGCAAATCGAAATTTGAAACGTATCGAATCATAAACTTTCTTGCACTGTAATAATAGTGTAATTTCTAGCCATCTCTAAAATTAAATTAAGTTCACAACTCAGTACAGTAGAGTAGGCCAATGAATATATTAAGCGCTTTAGTATTTTTATCATAACAATCCTCAAACATAGCACAGAAAGTAAATCAAAAATAACAAATTGTGGTTAAAATTACCAAGTTCTAAGGATGCTTAAGATTTTCACTGGCCAACTGCACACGACTGTGAAATTTCTACTGATGTGCCATAGGAAACTTTCCAAAATTGCGGAATTTTTCACATGGGAAAATTTCGGAAAATTCTCATAATTTTGTAAGGAAATTGAAACTTTTCCGCATCTTAATTTTTTTTTAATTTAAATATCCTCTATTTTTTGTAGAAATTTCTGAGCATTTTTTAATTTTTGGAAACTTTCCGCAAGTTGCACATCTGTAGAAATTTCCCAGATAGGCCAGATGTACTTTAGTTATACAAATAGGTATGCGATCTTAATGATTTTAAAATGAATTTCAGGTTGAAAATGAAAAGAATTTAGCAGTTGTAGACGGAGTGAAGTGCGCTAATATGGAGGCAGAGGTTAGGTTTAATATTTTGCTGACTAAAGAAGGTATTTTTTAATAAAGCAACAGTATACCAAATTTTACCCATCTGCAATAGTACGCCACTACTATTTAGCATATTTCGACGGACACTTATCGGTACACAGGGACGGATGTCCTTCCTTACTCCTTACCTCTACCTTCCATACCTAGGCGAATTGTAAGTTTTTGAAAATATTCAGGCAGGATTATGTACTTAATAATGTATTGGCGTCGGCTGCACTCAGCACTGCATACCTAAACGCCTCGTGTTTATTTGTACAGGCATTTGTCAAGTACTCGTCAAATAACGGTATGGAATGGGCACCGGAATGCACTTATACCTATCTATCACCGATCTACAAGCAACTGTATAGCAGTAATTTTAACTACTAGCGATAATTGATATGTAGGTATAAGTAGGTATATTCCACGAGTATTTTTCTTAAACCCGCGGGTTATTGAAATCACTTTGAAGGCGGAATTTTCTATGGCGCATTTTCACTTGACCGACTTTCCTCGGTGGCCATTTTAAAAGCCCATCTTTGCCGAAAGGGGTCATTCATAAATCATGTGAGGTAAAATAGAGAAGAGAAAGGTATGAGTAAAAGGCAACTACATCGGTACATCCTCTAACTCGCATCTTACAGCAGTAAATTTAATTAAAAGCTGTCCCATTAAGATTTCATACTAATACATGCACATGCGTTTAGTTTTATGAGTAGAAAGCTTGAATTATTGTGTAAACTGGAGATTAAGTCGTTAAAACTATCGTAAACAGATGATTATGTACATATCATTACGGTTATAAAGATGGATGTTATGCCCACCCACGGTATCAGTATCACCCATCAATATTGATAACTATGTATTAGGTACTATTATGTTGCTTAGTAGTTATAATAGTACATTACACAACTAGGGTGGTAATACAAAGAAAGTTTGCGGCCCGAGCTTCAAGCGAGGGACGTAAATATGCGATCGAGGGCCTTCTTTATTACCTCCCGTGTTGTGTACATTTTATGTCTACACTTATATATAAAAACGTTTTCTTTGGTCACGATTCGAAGGTAGAAATTTCTTAAAAGGTTATGAGCATTGCTAACAGCGGCATCTTTCGAATAATTTATGCATGTTTATCTTTGAAATATAGGTATTGTAAGGTATATTAAGTACCTATACCACGAGGATCTTTCGACGTGGTACAGTTGTTACACGTTGAGATACTAATGTAGGTACTACCACGTACAGTCCGGGTCATAAATATGTTTACACTTTTCGACCTTATTTCAAGGAAGTAAGGTTGAAAAGTGTAAACATATTTATGACCTCGACTGTAGGTACTACTTGCCAGTGGGGTAGCGACAAGCTTATACTTAGTGCCTTATCTATCACACTTGCGATTTGCGGGAGAGGTGCGAGCGAGTTTCCAATTTTCCATACAAAACCAGTCGCGGGCGGCAAGTTCGCCGCGAGCGAAATTTGTATGGACATTTGCTTCTTTCTTACTCGCCCGCAAATCGCCAGTGTGATAAGGCCCTTAGATAAAACGGGCAGCGTTTTGGATTTGGATAATTTTTTTTTCAAAGGCAGTAGTGAAGGGTGCTCAAACTGGCATGTCGGTGGAAAGCGGGTTCATAAAAATCTACCAGAACTTTGCTTTATATTATACGTAATGCAATAAAAGAAATTGAATTGTGTTGAATTAGACTAGATTATGTGTACGTAAAGATTCGTGATATTATTTCAATATACACATAGATAAACAGTGATATATAATAAATTCATTCTCAAAGAAGAAACGTCAACAAGGGATATCTGAACAAACACTCAGCACGCATCTTCTAAGAATTGTACACCGAATACAGAAGCTATGCAAATATAGATATTATAGTGTAAAAGGAAAATGTTTTATTTGCGGGATATGGATTACAATAGGTTGGCACTTGGTTGTAGTATTGACTGGTTTGCATTCGAGGTCATGCCAGTATGAGTTTGTTTAATAATACGAAATCATTGTAAGTGTGCGTTGTCTTTAAGATTTAAAATTCCATAGTGCCTAAAGACTTTTATCGTGAAGATCAAATGCATAATTAATAGGGTATCGAATCGAAAGTTAAGCATGTCTACAGAGTTTCATACAGCAAAAACTAAAAAAAATATATAGCAAATAGCAGCATAACTTGTAATTTATAACACTTCATCAGTTAAGAGTAGGTATGCGATGTGAAGGTAGCACTAAAATGTATTATGGTATGGAAACACTAATCTAATGATATATTGCAAAAATCTGCGTAGTTTTATTATTTTTTACATTTAAATGTAATTGTTTACGATTTGATAAAAAAACGCTTCACGTCGCTTTTCTTTAGGAAGACGTTGTTGATTAGAGAAAAATGACATAAATCAGTGGTGATTAAGTTCGGCCGTGAATGCCCTATTTTTACACAAATTCGTATAGATAACCTCTAATAACCAGTCACATGCCTTGGAACCAAACCCAGAGTAAACAAGCCAAGACGTAATTGACTGTCTTGTGACAGCGTTGATTTATTCAAAGAGGAGGAGAACTCACACAAAGAGTGCTTCACGACAACGTAGGACTCTATAAGGTTTCTGTCTGAGGCACCGCCAAAGTAATAAGTATTTTGAAACGAGGAAGTTCCCAATAAAAAAATCTATACGATTGACATTGCAAGTTTGTCACGCCAGACCTCCGTACCATACCCATAGCACCACCCATATACCCATAGTATACTAGCCGGCAATGGCTTCGTACAAACAGCAACACACTTAACTGCCCATTAAAGACAGAGCAGAGAGAAAATGATAACGATTGAAAGAGATATATATATTTGTATTATGTCAACTTCAAATCAAATAACGTTTGCGTATGTCTAATGTGCCTTTGAGCTTTGTCATTGTAGTTGTTTGGGCAAAGATTTTTTTCCATACTGTAAATAAAGGTTTTATTTCAACAAGACAGGTGAATTTGTCAAAATTATGATTTAGCTTTCAGACGAACGTTGGGATGAAATAAACTAATTATATTGCTAATGCTTTTATTGGTGCTTCATATTTTTGATATGATGCACCAATATAATGTAATTTATATTTATTATTCATTCATTATTTTCCACGAATTCAATAATATAATATGGCATTAATGTCAATAATGACGTTGGATCAGCCATAAAAGAAAAATTATTGTTTCAAAACTTTTTTGAATAATAGCCAATTTATACTCATAAACACACGCACACATGCATAACACGACGCCTTCAAGTGTGATTCTCTTTCTTGCAGTATTTCCCATTTTTGAAGTGTATAGTTAACTGTGTTGCTGTTTGTACTAAAAATGTATGACGGACGGAGGTATAGATAGAATGATGACGCCTCCTATTTTTTGAAGTCAATTAAAAAGATGCGAATAGAACGAAGTCGCGAGTTTAAAAATCAGAAAAATGAAGTGACGTAATTAATGGGTGACCCCTTAGTATTGCACTTGCATATTGAAGCTCACGGTCCCAGATTGGATTGGATACCTGTTAAATCAAAAATATGAAGTTCTTCATTGTCTATGCCCATTTGCCCATGTAAACCGCGAACCTGTTTCAGCGACGCAGCGACTGTGACAAGACGACCTCAAGGAGAACTCCAGGATGATTATAACAAGTGTCATAAGCTGATACTAGTTTAAGCCGGTTTATATAGTTATGCGAGTTTCTACTGTGTACCTACGCCTGATGCATCTGTCAGTATATCGGCCAAGGGCGGGTTGTTACAAATCAAACCGCCTGAATAATCATAGGTTACTTGGTCGTACGATCAGTCAGTTACAACTTTGCAAACATAATCCGGATAGATTGCTGAATAATAGAAAAACAAAATTTAGAAGGAGACTTAGTGTTTCACGTAACTAGAAATACTAGAACTAGGTTTTTTAATGACTTTTAATGGAATACAAGTGTTTTAATTATCATTATTAGTCATTTAATAACTTGACTTAATTTAGCATATACCTACAGCTGCACGTTTAACCAGAATGCAATCGACGGAGTTAAATATTATTACAACAGGTTAAATACGTTAATTTTAAAAATCTTTGTAGCAAGTATCTTAGAAGTTGACCTATATCAACAGACATTTGCGAGTTGCGAGTAAAGTATTTCATCGCAGGATTGATAACAAATAAGCTTCTTGTATATACCATCGAAGACACACTTAGTAACCATTTTAAATCCATTTTGCAATGACAGATATGTAAGTACAGTCAAGGGCACCAATATGTATACACCACAATGTTTCAAAAATATGTATACAGGTCTTATTATTATGGCAGTAAGGTTTATGTATACATATTTTGGAACTTTGTGTGGATATTTATCTTTGCCCTTGACTGTACATAACGTTTATTCGTTTGTAGGTAGTTGTAGAAGGCACTCGAAACGCGTTTATAAACGCCTGCTGAAATATGCAGGCACTGTTCACGCGGGAAATGTTTGTCGTTCGAACAAAAATACCGCACTATGCTAAGCTATATGTATATCGTCGACCGTAGGCTCAATTACGGTAAGGGACATTGTTTTGCCTGTCCCTTACCGTAATTCAGCCTACGGTCGACGATATTCTAACCCTTATTAAGAATTATTCAGGGTTTTTGAGGTAACTAACTTCCTTAAGGCCTGTAAGGGTGTGTGTGACAGCTGAAGTATTTTTGAACATTTAAAGCTGTATAGGATGTCTTAACTAGAGTTGCCAGATGTCCCGATTTTCAGGGGTCTATGGAACGCCTCAATTTTCAGACGGGATTTATATCAGTAGTATAATCAAAAGTATTGACGTGCAAAAGGCCAGAGGAATTCATGTCGCAGACACCCTCAAGTACACCTAGGTATATTTCTTTAGCGTTGTTGTTCGTATTTTTAAAGTTCAAGTACATACATGATGTCCTGTTAAACACTAAAGTCCCGACTTTGAATGCACGAAGTCCCGAAATTTTGGTAATCTAGACCTGGTCATTCTAGTCTTAACCTATGACCAGTACTTTGGCTTAAAGGTCCAGTAACCAGGCCATAAAATTCGCAAAAAAAAATGTCTAGTACTACGTAAATAAGATTTTTAGTAGTTTGCCCTGAAACAGATACGTCGGTGAACGACTGGAGTCTTCCTCCGTAACCCCCCAACGGTCTCTCCACATCTTTTAAATCCAAATCCTATTGGTTCAAATACTAAACTTAAATTTATACAAAGTTATACTCAAATTTATATAAGTCCAACTTAACCTTGTCAAGCTAGGTCAATTATAATTGCGAATGTTTTGTATGTTTGGCTGACCAAGTAATGAACGTTTGTATGGAAATGTCGTACTTAGGTAAATGGAAATCGGCGCATACGCTATTCCTGGGATTGTTTATAATTGGCACAGCATTCAGTTACAAATGATTCCAGGAAAGGCTGTTTGAATGCTTGTGCGAAAAATCGCGCCAATGCGGTGTCGTTCGTTCATATAGGTAACACAAATTTTTATCACCACTTAAAATTACCTCAAAGGTTCATTTTTTAACGTGACAACTGTCAAATTTTAATAAATAAGAATGATTTTATCTGTCAGTTAATCCGTCTCCCGAGGTCGGTTCTGACCAGCCAAAATAACCGGTTAAAACTGGCATTGTTATCGCGTAATTATTCGGCTTTTCCCATTTCGATATGATTATTTCTATCTAGGTATATTGGTACAGGGCGTAACCTAAGTAAGCCTGCAGAGCACAACATTGTACTAGTACTAGTACCTAGTTTACTTTTTTGTAAAGGTGAGTATAATTTTATCAAAAAATGCTAATGCGTTTACATTCGGTTGGAACGGGACGGAATCGGGTTAGAACTCTATCTCGTTCTATAAATGTAGAGATTTAAGTAGAGGCATGCCAAGAAGCAACAAGAAACTCGCTAGTTGATGTTATTTTATTGTCCAAATCAGTAATCCCTACATTCAAAAGCAATAAGACAATATGAGTACTAGTACTGCTCATAATGTTCAATAATACTTTAATCTTCCATACACTCGCGTGCCATACTTAGTAGAGGCTATAAACCTAATGTAGGCATACAAAGAAATTGACCGGAAGACTTGCATCAGCAAATTAGTTCAGAACGGATTATATTTAATCAAAGCGTTTCTTTGAAGATGGACTTAAATGTCACTACGTTGGGGTTTATTTTATAGGCGACATGAGCAAAGCTCTTATGAAGAGTCCAATTATCGATTTGCAAGAAGAATCGTTGGGACTTCATCGTCATCATGGTTATGAAAAAATGTTTTATTATTAAGCCATGACGTAGTACCTACTCTGTGAACACATCGCAAGAGGCGTCCTACGCGATGCAGTGAGTAATATTAAAACTTTACTAATTTTGACGACTCATATATTTTCTGGAATAGTGCAATATGATTGACATTATTGATTTTGCATGATTAAAACAAATTTCTTTGCTTGTAATGCGTTCGTACCAAGCGCGCACACATGCAACCGCGCGATGTACCTTTTGTAAAAGGAAAAATTACTGCTATAAAAATACTATGTTTTTGGTGTCGTATCCCATACCATCAGGCTGCCGCGGTGAATCGCAGATCAAATATAGAATTAAAAAAACGAACTAGGTAAGTAAAGTACCTAGTTCAGGTTTGAGGTAAGTACCTATATTGTTTCACTTACCTAGGTTAAGGAAACACGCTATAGCGAAGCAATATGACCTACAAAAACTGTTTTGTTTCGTCAATCAAGAATTAAAATGATTTACTTCAAAACCAATTGTAAGAAAGGCTATTTATTCTGTCTGAATGGAGAAACGTCTCGGCAACGTGCAAAGTAAACTCTCTGCTCAAATATAAGATAGCGGTCAATTTGTTTTGCATCGTTCAAAACAAGCTTGGCTTGATATTGATGCATGTTGCTCACACATTCATCACACTACAAAACTTATTATTTTGCCTTCCCGACGGGGTATCGACTAAAAGTTTCATCCCCTTAAGGAGATGAATTTCAAGTACCTGTTCTTAGTGTTCACTGCCCACCTACACTACGTGACGAGCTCCCATGTCAAAAAGTATACTTTTAGACTACTGGTTTAGACCTTTAGACTGTGCGTTGCCTGTTAGTAGGTATCACTGTCTGTGACTATTCATACATTTGCCATGAGAAATTTAACAACAAACTTAAAACAATAATTTAAATTTCTTATGGAAATTTATTCGGAGTTACCTCACCCACCACCTGCTCATGTCTGAGTCCTTTTTGTGTTAAAATCGAGTAATAATATCGTAAGAATGTAGGTACCATGTTTGTAAAACCTCAGCGCTCCATAAAAATAAATCATGGCAATATGGTCGGATACGCGGGATATACCAAATCACCAATGGTGTGCGCGACCACGGGTCCTAACGGAACGGAGCAATAAACTAATCCATACTTTTACGAGTTTTTGTCAGGCAAAAGAAATGTTACTAGGTAACAAACGATAAGAACTACACTGTCTGAAATAAATATTATAAAAAAATCCAATGGGTGAAAAACAAACTCATACAATAAAATTACCATTTTTTGTTGTCATAATGAACAGCCGCAAGCGAATGCAACACCTGATCACATCTGAGGAGCTGCCTATACGTAGCCGACCTTAGAGCCCTGTATACTCGCTTTAGGGCCTTAGGGGGCTATATAATATTAATATTCCTTCCTCTCAAGGCACGGCAAACCTAACGACAAAGAAAATGCATTGAGAATATCATCCTTCCGATATTGTATGGGCTTAATGTGCTATTTCTATTGAAATATACATAATACCGACCTGCTTGTACGTCAATTGCAGCTTCTGCGGATACATCTCCTGCAACCTCTGGCAGAGGTGCGCGGCCGTTGTGGCTAATCTTGCCATCTCGTTCACACCCACTACAATCCCGTTCAATAATCCTCTGTCACACTCTACCACCAGGTCAAGCACCCGATAGCCTAATCCCTAATGGTAGTCATCTCCCACGCAACAACGATATCTCAACCCAAGGCTAACACACAAGTGTTTTTGTCACCAGTCTCACAATGGTTTTATAATGTCACTGCTGATTGTCGGTATCCCACCAATTAATCCACTTGAATAAAATAAATTTGATTAATTAATTAATTATCTACATCGTCCCATTCGAGGAAAAAGATTTTTTGAAACTGACAACACTTAAAGATCACATTTCTAGACCTTAGTCCAAACAAAACAAAAAAAAGTCAAAAAGCTTTACGAACACACTCGCGCTTCCGTGCAATATGAACGCTTGAACACTACTGCGCTGCGGTAATAAGAACTTGAAGTTATTCACGGTGCGTTCGATAACATTGTCCTCTTCTAATGCCTTAGGTGCGAACGAGAGGTATAAGTCGACGGCACGTCAGAGAGATGCAAATTAATTTCTCACAGTGATAAGATTTGAACGGCGGTTGAGCGATACTTGATATATGAAAGTGACACTCGAATAAGCCCACACAAAATAAACATACATATAATAAAACGTCCAACGACATATTTACAACTTATACAGATCAAGGAGATATTAAAAGGATAGATCCGTATTTCTAGAAAAATCGGCAGATAATAAAATACATACATACTTAACTCCTTAACCATGTATATATATCTATTCGGTGGTGATCATACTTACGCCTTAAACATTGTGCTAAAATATTCTAAAGATGTTAGAATCAAATCGTCTAATCTTTGACGATCGCAAAAAACACGTGGAGTATTAGTCATAGGCATCGTCCTATCGAATAGCGAATACGCGATTATCGCGCGAACACGCGATTGCGACCATACTTACTTGATGGTCGCAATCGCGTGTTCGCGCGATAATCGCGTATTCGCTATTCGATAGGACGATGCCTTACATACACACAAGTAGCGTAGATAGGGGGCACCGTGGAATTTTATTAGGTAGAAATGCCACATGATCCCATCCCCCTTTTCTAAGAAACTCGAGTACCTGGTTAGTACGATTCCCATGAGAAAAAAAGCTAACCAGTGGACTTCGGAATTGGTAACGTTTGGGCGTAAATACGTGTAACCGGGCACACAAACATACAAATCTGTAAATTCAATATACACCATGTGATAATCTCTTTAGCCACGCCGACATTCATGTCCTATTACGTAACAGTAAACGAAACTTGACGTAAATATCGTCTTCAAGATGAATTTGATTTTATTTCATCAATTCTTTGAAACAAACAGTCGCTAGCAGTTGTCAGTGTGTTTGCTATTAAAGTGATTATTTTTCTCATCATAGTACTTGCAGTGTGTGTAGAGAGGTCAACTTTTCTTGTTTCAGGTTTCCGAGGATACAAATAAACTGATTGCTAAAGTAGGATCTTTGTGGAGGCCAAAAAAGACCCACAAAAGGTTACAGCAACACAGACATGAATGATTAAATGATGTTTGCCAATATTTAATTTTACTGAATGCCTAGAGGTTTGTTGGTTCTATGAAGTTGAACACAAGTAACAATATGAAAGACTGTTCGTTGTCGTCTCTTAGTCGATTGCTGGACTCTGAGACTTATTCTAAGATTCTGCCACTCACCGAGCACCGATATACCCTAATGTTTAATTTAAGGATTATTGGTTCTCACGACACAGCCCAGCCTAGTGTGAGAACCACTGTAATATCTTTAGCTCTAATAATTTATGTTAAGGTGTTGTAATCCGCTTAGAAATGGTATATGGCAAATAAAATTTCTTCTTCTTTGTGAAAGCCTTTGGAGGAGATCCTAGGTGTGGACTTGCCCAGGTTGGAATTACGATAATAATGACGAAGAATATAGACATAAATTACAATCAATCACAAGATTCCGAATTGAAAACAATTATTGTACATTTGTACATTATTATATAAGATACTAAATCTCTTGTGTGTCAACATATGTGCTACAAATTCCGCGGGATGGAACCATTGATTAACCGCAGACCCAATTCAGTGGAACTAACTACGAATAATTATACAGAGAGTTCTGAGAAACAAGATATAGGACGAAATAAACAATTACGCGTGCAATAACAGCAATAATGAGGAAAAATTATAGAAATAAGACCAGAAAACATGCATAGAATAAATGCCGTTTAATTCCGACGTGGTTGAACAAGAGTAACCTATTTTCAATACGAAGAATTTCAATATCAATTGAATCTTTAGCTTCGCTTTATCCCGTTACGTCGGCTTCGGCTTTCCCAATCGAGCCACTTTTTCTTTCTTTTTTTCCCAAACATGCACACACACACTACGATTTTGCGCATCTTCGCCTAACTTCTTCATTTCTCTCTGGACATGCAACATACGGGTGGCTTGAGGTCTTCCCTTTTCCCTCTTGATTGTAGCCATGAATAGGCACTTTTTCACGACACAATCGAATGTAATATATTTTAGCAAGCAAGCATTTACGTCATATGTGGCAAACGAGCAGACGAGCCATCCGATGGAAAGTGGTCATCATCTCCCACCCAGGACATAATACACTCAAGAGCAAAAGTTTTGGGTCACCGTAATTTAAATAATAGAAATAGGTGTTTTTCAATATTTGACATTATCCAAAAATTGCGATTTTTGCGATATTTCACTCCGTTAACGTCTTTATCTTTCATGGGTTTTTACGAGTTCAATCTAAACCTGAAATTGGTATTATTTTCAGTGTTATTTCTGCAGATAAATCTAAAATTAATTAAAGATCAAAACGGGATTCAAAGGTATTTTACTACCCTGGAGTATTTTAGGAAATACATATGGCGGTATTTCACTGACCCGAAATTTTTGACCGCGAGTGTATGTAACATCGGAGGAGCCCTATTATGTTGCCGACCTTTGTCAACCCCGTTTATTCGTTTCAGCAACAGAACTAGCACAATAGTAGTAGCCGTATGTGGATTGTATATGTCGCGTCGTGTGTCACAGTTGTACTTACTAAAGATATTAATGTGTTTGTTTTGTGTTTAAGGAATAGTCGAATCTGAACTTTCTCTCTTTTCGAAATTGATTGGAACGGTTAACTCGATGAGCCTTCGAGATTAAAGAACCTTTTGACACGACACGACCTCATTAAACCTTATTTTGCAAAAATTGAACAACGACCCAAAATTTAAGCATACCCGCATCGTTGTGCGCTTTCTTGACCGGTGTTGTTAACTGATTTCTCTGGAACTTGTTTCGTATCTTTGAAACATCTAAAAGAAACGGCTTCATACATGTTAGGTTAGTCTACTCAAAGGGGGCCTAAAAAACCCCGTGAGCCTCAATAAAACGCAAAAACTACAAAACAAATGCCAAATAAGTTCATCGCTCTATCATCTGTGTGAGTATTGGCGGTAAAAATAATTAGATTAGATTTGTGACTTTCTATTCTATGTCATCTGAAAAATGACATGCTGTATTTGACGACAATAAAAATTAATTAATTAACGCTAACCATTAAATTATGTTTCCAAAACTACTCGAATAAAATCAATTATACTCATTTTCCACCAACGATTTGAAAATGACAAAAACTAGAAATAAGGCACCATGTGATGACGTTAAAAGTATTTCATACTAAAGTGCATCCTTTCTGAGCATTTTGCAAAAAGTTCATAAAAAGAAGTTGATTTGATCTGTCATGAAATAGCCCATTAAAGAAACCTATAAGAACTAATAACCCTTGTGGCTGAGTTGTATATGTCGCAGCGAAGTGGTTTAATTAGCCATTTGGTTAACTGTCTAGCATTTTCACTAAACTATGACCCGCCCGCAGGTCGACGAAGCCCCGCTGTGCGGGGCTTCTTTTTCTGCTCTGAGGCACACAAGCTGACTAACAAACCTAACCTAAAATAAGGAATGTAGGTATTTAATGAAAAGGCTAGGCAGCTAATCCAGTAGTTAATTAAGCTAGTTGGCGGCGACATATACTTAATGTTAATTGTGATAATGTTCATATAGGTAGGTAGGTAGTTTACCTATCTGAATAACAACGTGTAGGTATGGGCATTCAATTCCTAATATCATTTAAATAACTGGTCAAGAGCATGTCGGGCCATGCTCAGTGTAGGGTTCCATAGCCGTATCTATAAGGAAATGTGCTACAGATAAAAATAAAGCTAAAAATAAACAACTGGCAAAAGGTCTTAAATGCCGTGTAAATCAATGGCACTTAAAACCTTTTGGTTCAGAAGTTTTTCGGAAATAACTTCAAAACGGTTTATACCTTACTATTCAAAATAATTTTCGTTGAATGTATTTATTAAGCGTTACCTTCCTGATTTTTTTCATATTTTTTGGATTTACGGTTTAAAAGTTAAAGGGGGGGGGGACACAATTTATGCAACTTTCGGAGCGATTATTCCCGATTTTTAATAAAAAAAAAAGTACATTAAAGCCTTACAATGTTTGTAAAAGAACTATCGAATTATGTACCTCACGTTGATGTTTGCTGAAAAAAAAATTTTTTAGCTTCTGTTACATGTATGGAGTGCCCCCCCTAGATTTTTTTATTTTTATTATTTAACTACCAAACTTAGTAGCGGCTCTACAAGACATTTTATTCCAAATTTCATCAGTATACATCTTGTAGTTTTTGAGTAAAATGCCTGTGACATACGGACGGACGGACGGACATGACGAAACTATAAGGGTTCCTTTGTAGCCATTTTGGCTACGGAACCCTAAAAAATATTACGTACAAAGTCTCCTCGTTGATTACGGTATTACGTTTAATTTTCACAATTATACAAAAACCTGATTTACTTGTTACGAAAAGTACAGTTAAAACAGACTTGTATTTTTATAATATACTTATTTTTTATGTGGTCATCAGCCAGGGCTCTTTGGAGCTATTTACTTATTTTGTTTGCCTTAGCCTCAGTTCACGCGCCACAAAGGTGATCCATTTAAAAAGAACATAATATTACGGCGATATGATTGGTGCTAACTCGCAGCCATACCGATCCGGAATCGTGACCAACCAATCAGGAGGCAATTGACACTGACATTCTAATTTCAAAATGTTCGGACGGAGGAAAACTCGGATTTTTCCGCCGCAAACTCGTAGGTAGGCGCGGCTAAAGGGGCATATACTCCGGTGTTTCGAGTATCAAATATAAACAAATGTCATACTTATGATACGAGTAGTATGTATATCGTAATAATAAAAATATTTGCTTTTTTTTTTGCATAATGTTATTTGCTTATAAACTGTAACCCTTTTACAGGGGCGTAGGGGGAGGGTGGTGCAGGCAGGGCACGAGCCCTGCGCGTCAAAAAAAGGAGAGGAAGAACGCAAAAAAAAAGAAATTTATTAACTAGGTACGTATTATAAAAATACATAACCAAATTCGCAAGCATGGCGAAATAAGTCTTACCCCCCTATGCGCAAAAGAGCGCAGTTTGGATGCGTGCCCTGGGCGACATTTTACACCCCTGCCCTTTCACGATTATCTTTTAACAGGAAAATTGTAACGAAAATCTCATTTGCATGTTAATTGCAGCAATAATCGTGGTATTGTTTTTCGAAGTCACGAGTTTAGCCATTCTCGTTGGGTACAAAGATAAAAGTGACTGGCATTTTACAGCTTTGTGCCAGTAACGTACCAACGTGGTACCAACGTTGCGGCTTTTGTATGGGTGCCATTAGTTAAAGTGACAAAGTACTATTAATGAGCTGCTGAAGACGATTGGTTATGCCTAACAGATTTAATTAGCTGTTTAAGACAGTAACTAAGTGAAATAAAAAAAAAACATTGTGAACGTACGTAACCCAAGTTCAAATAAAATTATGTCAAAGAATTAAAAAGCCGGTCAAGTGCGAGTCGGACTCGCGCACCGAGGGTTCCGTACAAACTCGTCAGTAGATACGTGAATAATTCAAAATAAACTGTATGCTGGGACAAACTTAACTTAGCTCTTGAAAAACTGTTGTCCCCATACATCGACATATGTCGCAGTTAGTTTTGTAGGAGCAAATAAGTTTTGTCTTACGATTTTTGCGAATTTCTAAAAAACGCGGCAAGTTAGGAAAACCGTTTTATTTTTCCTGTAATATTTAGGATGCTATTAATTATCTGTAATTAAATTATTACAGATTTTTCTGTGCAGTAACTTCGGAGGTAATAGGGGGGAATGGTATCTTTTTTAACGTTTTTTGTTTTAAATCAAAAACTACATGTCTAAGAAATTTACACATTAAGCCCTTTCATTTGATATATCACTCTATATAATAGCTCTACTTTTGCTTCTAGATCCTGAGAATATCTTGTTGTGACAGACGGACAGACAGACAGACGGACAGAGTCGCACCATAAGGGTTCCTTTTTTACCATTTTGGTACGGAGCCCTAAAAATGATGATACATATAAAACGATAGACAACGTACAACTTGAAATCACTGCTAATAGCGGGGTTAAATTCAAACAAGTGTTTTTTAGAAGGACTGGAGGTGCCTTAAGCAAGGTTTTTTGAAATTAAAGGAAACCGGGAAGAATGAAAAAATGCAAAAGAGCGACAATTTAACTGCACACACGTGACAAAGCATAGCTTAAATGGAGATAAGTGGAAAATGAATATGTGATTATATAATCGAACCCACGCCCACAATGGTGAGGAACATGATAAGTTACCAAAACCCACCTACGCGATCACTGGCGATTAATGGGCCGGAGTACTTGTGGATAATTCTCAGGATCGACCGATATGCCTGACGCCCGTACGTTATTCGATGTAAATGACTAACATTTCATACACTCTGCAGATAAAAGATACATCCTAAATTGAAGATGCATTCAGGATGTATTAAGGACATACATGTTTCAAAATATTCTCTAAAAGTGCACAATGTTTAAGAAAACGTTGAGAGCTGAGACCTTAAAACAAGTTGCAAATATTCTCAGAAATTACTACACTGCTAATTAAGATTCTAGATTAAAACCATCTCTCGGAGATCTCTCAAACTACTTGGGACTAAACATAAACGTGAAAGTACTTCAAGATTTTGAAATGTATAGATTATTTTGGGCACATACTACACAGAAAAAAAACGGTAGCGCGGATTCCGAGTCTTCTGTATGTTGAAACACCGTTAAGACTTGAATGATCTGCTCTGCCAGGAATGTAAAGTCTTGTTGGTAACTAAACTATCGGAACCCGAAATCTTAGTGGCGTACGTGAGGTGAGGACAGACATGCCCGCGGCGTGCACTGGCCGAGCCTCCGAATCGGGAGGCAACGATGCATTGTTTCGGTCTTTGACGTCAATGAGACCTTATTGGTGACAAAGGATTTGGGGCAGCTGGCTAGGGTAACTGATTCATGAATAGAAGGCCGATTGTGAAAGGGGTCCGTGTTGCTCTTAATGTTACGCTTTAATGCGATTACAGAATGTCCTGGTTTGTACTGTTTTCTGTCATTAGTAAATGAACTTAATATAAAACCGAGTAGGTAAACATAGACGCATACAGTATGACTTATTTATTTATTATCTAAATTATACCGTGTTTTTTTTTTAGATTAAATTTTGCTATTCCATTTAAATAAACCAATATTTATAAACGATAGTTCAATTTGTTCTCTATCAAAATATACAAAAATATCGAGGCCGAGAAAATGACATCATTCCGTGAAATTTCCGTGAAACTGAAATTCAAAGTAACTATTCTTTGACGCCCAATAATATAAGTTTTTTGTGAACTTTCAATTAGCATCCGTAAACATTTATTCTATCGATGGCTCGATTCTCAAAATTAATCGCGTAAATATTTTCGAATCTAGCAACTAGGAACGAATTCGCGAAGTTTTTGGGCGCCCTTTTTATCAGCGCGTAATTCTTCGAATAAAATGTTTGATGTTCTTGCAAGAAACTATTCGATCTCTTTCATAAGAACATCTGGTTACATCAATTGTGGTTAGATACCTTTGTATTAGAATGTACTTATTTATTGGCTCTATAAAGTACTCGCAAGAGAGAAAAGTCTTTCGAGTGCTGGGTTATAAACAGATTGAGAATTAAACTCTCTCTCTCTCTCTCTATTTCTGAAGCTGTTCATCTTTGCTAAAGAATATAATCACGTTTTCAGAAATATATCTCAGCTCACTAATTGTCCTCTACAATCCATAATTAAGACAGAACTGTATCTCTTCCGACTAAACGCCAGAAAAAAGCAATCAATGGAGACAAATTGCCCTCAACACACGCGACTTGGAGCCGAGGAATTCGTGACGGCCGCCCATAATTTTAGCCCGCAATTCTAGAATACCAACCGTTCCCACAAGGATGAGAACTGAGAGATTAGCTCGTAATGACAAGTAACGCAGTAACTAATAGTCGGCAAAAAGCGTAATTATGTAAACAATCAACGTAACTATCAATTACCGGTATAATGATGAATCGGAATTGAAGCTGTGTGAAAAGAGAAAAAAGTAATTGATGCATGGAGTGCATCCTTTTCTAAGATAAACTGAATTAGATTAACTAGCTAGACATTGGCTGAAAATGAAGAGAATTAAAGTATATTATGACCAATAAAATATCAATGCAAGTAGGTAAATACTTTGGTAAACCCGTTCGATAATATATATAGGTATTCTTACAGTTTGAAAAAGCTTATGCCACTCTTGCGCATTTCGGGGTTCTTACCTGTAAAGAACAATAAACATTATTAATAAAAGAAAGCACAATCACATCACTAAATTTAAAAACAATTTCTCAATATCTGATTAAAGTCCCCTAAAAATACGTCGGGATTCCTTATTAAAAATAGTGTTCTATTTCCGCGTGTGAAACCCGTGGGCTGCGCGTGCGTCAAACACGACGCCTCTCGCATATTAATGTGTTCAAGCGCCACAAACGTATATCAGTAAGTGGCGAAATTGTGAAACTAAACTAGCCACATACAATTTTCATTAAAGTTTGCGAAGAGAGCGCTACGGAAAACCGCAAAGTTTTTGTAGTCCATGATTGTCATCAACGCCTATTAGTATTGCAATCTTATGTGAGGAAGTGGCCAAATCGTTGAACTAACTAGTTACATGCAAGTTATTCAAGAATTCGCGATGGCAGCGCCGCTGAAGACGGCATGTAAACATTGTAGAACACAGTGGTCTAACGCCTATTAAGTGCAGCAATGCATTAATTATGCGAGTAAGTGGAAAAGTTTTGGAACGAAGTTAGTTAACTTGACTATGTTAAATCCAAAAATTAAATTAATTAAATCCGTAGATTAGTTTGTACTTGAATTTAAAAGCTCCTTGGCTCTAACGTGGCAATGGCAATGGCCGAATGGAATAAATTGGATAATTATCTGTAACTCATACAGCGTCGTTCGTTCTCCGTTTTCTTCCCTGAACAAATAAATAAAAAAAATGAATGAATGAGATGAATTAGTGGCTTTTTTCAGGCAAATTTACAGGAATTTCATGGTTCGTCTCATCAGATAACTTTATAGTTTAAAAGAGTTCAAGGTGCTGTAGTGATGACATCCCTCGAGCTGCAGCTCTTTACTATAAAGAGCGAGATTGTCTTCGACGAATATTACATAATACGAATATCTGCGAGTGGTCAGATCTGGAACTTATAAAGTTTAATAGAGTCAATGATAGCGCTGCGTTCAACAGCAAATACAAGTTTGTACAATCTGATTGTCTTCAATGCCTGATAAGTACTAGGTCACGATATGATAATTTCGGGTCATCTTGGTGAGTTTAGGCTGCGCTTCCATAAAAGCTGTGCAATTTCTTTCGGTTTGCAATTTCTTAAAGCAGGATAATCTTTGAAAAATTACCCCGAAAGCATTAAAATCGAAACTAAAGCCAAACGATGCGATGCCTTACAACGGTATAACACCATGCACAACTTTCCAACACTCTCTTCCCCCTAGGAGCTCACGGCATCAAATAATTAACTCTAAAACTGTTTAATTTTTTATGCCACACCTAGCCATAAAGTGGCTTTTTCCGCACGCTGCGCGTACAGAAAAAGTCGCTTTCTGGCCAAGTGTAGACATAAAATGATGTACACAACACGGGAGGTAATAAAGATATTTACGTCCCTCGCTTACAGCTCGGGCCGCAAACTTCTGCGATCTCGGGCTTTCTTTGTATTACCACCCTAGTTATGTAATGTACTATTATCTCCAAATCTGTGTAACTGACAGTTTCCAAATTTTGTACAAAGATTGTTTTAAATTAGAGTAATTATACGCCTGTTTCCTGTTTTGGAAAAAAATACTTAAAGTTTTTAATACTTTCGCTTGGCGCCCGCCCAGCGGGTGCCCGTTACTTTTGCTCAGATCCCGCCCGTTTTTTTGTATCGCATTATTGTTATTAAACCCGCCTATCATTACCTACATACGTCAACAGTTTTATTTTTTTATTTTAGTCAGTATAATGAAAAACAGTGTCTGCCGGAACTGAGACTGAGAAGTCTATTAAAAAGAAAAACGGAAATTCAGAATCATTGTTTTTTCGACAGATCAGTGGGAGTAGTGGTAGATTGGATAGGTCTTTTCATTCATTTATCAATACAGTCAAATACATATTATTATAAACAACCCGTACGTAATAAATAATGCACACCACACGTGTACTTTATAGCTCCCTAAATAACGAATTTAATCGTTCATTGTGACATTATGAATGGTTTTCAATGGAATAAATTAATTCAGTAATAATTCGTCAGTCTTGTTCTTCCAAAAGGCTGAATAGTTTCTAAGAACTTTTTTTGTTTCTGAGGGGGCGTACAGAGTTCTTAAAGGACCTGTGGAATACGATATCAGATTACAAAAGAGAGAATTTCGTTATAAGATTTTTATTCGATTCAATGAAGCTTTAACCCGACAATTATCTTTAGCCTGATTTCGATTATTATACAATAGGTAGGTAAAATGCCAGCATTTTAGGTTAAGTAGTTAGGTATTTCTTAATTCATAAATAGATTTATCTAAAAACATATGGAGGATACGCAGGTAGTGTCAGTACTTTGAAGTTAGGAAATAGGCTCGAGCTAGGGTAGGGTAGGCAATAGGTATATTTGTGATTTAAACCATCACACAATATAGGCACATTTATTAGACGTGGTGCGGAAAACTATCCCCTATAGTTTTCTTTATTTTCAAGCAATTTAAGCTTAACTAAGAATTCGATGGTTTATAGGCGCATCTGTATGACATAGTGGTGTTCAGGTATAAAAGTGCAATTTGGGTCAAAAAATCTATACGTATGGCTTAAACTAGAACATACTATATATTATAGCGTTGCATTTGCACTAAATCAAAATCAATACTGAAATGATGATACCGAAGAACTTCGCGTGACATGGCTATGTAAGATGCACGTTTTTCATAACTAAAGCTACGCTCATGCGTCAAAGCATCACTATTTATGAGAATAATTAGACTTCAATGACGCATATAACGAATTAACAGGGTTCATTTCAGATAATGATTAACCTATTGTATGCCGGAACTTGGATCCGCGTACGAGGAAACTATTAAAAAAATATATACGCGACATTCTAGAGGTTAATATCTCTTGTTAAAGGAATTAGAACCATTTTTTGTAAAGATTAGAGTATCTTTAGCCAAGGCTTGGAAACCGGTATTTGCTCCATACAACAATACCGGTACTCTTTCCGTTCTTTGGTTTATTATTTCATTTTTGAACCGGACAATCTAATAATACGAAATCATGACTTAAATATATTTTTGAGCTCTACATAAAAAGCATAAAATTATTCAATATATTGGGCTATTTCGAGGTTTTTGCAAAATACCGGTTACGAGCCCTGTCTTTCGCAGCGTGCAGAATTTCTGTGACAAAGTTCACTGCCATAATTGGTTGCGTAATTTGTTTTATGCAATGTTATTCAGGTCATTTTGCCAGTGACACTTGCGACTAGTACCTACCTAGTATACAATTATAAATATATTGTTAGTCTGACGATGACAAATTGACAATGTATAAATTGTATTTATAAATCTGAATGGCTACTACAATGTTAAAAATGATCGTGAAACTGAAACTGTCATGAATTTATGATACGGTTTATTGTCCACTGGAGGCGAGTTTAGCTGGCCAAATCAAATATGATATGGTATGAAATGAGATATGATTATTCCGTTCTTAATGTTACTACAATTTTATTGTAACTGGTTCGTGATTTACCATATAGTTTATTATGGCATGAAGTTAGTGTAAGTTACTAGAAAACCAACATTTTTAACACTTTCATTACCAGAAAAAATTAAAAACTACCCGAGAAACCGAAGAGCCCACTAGGCGGGTTTGTGAAGCCAATAATGCGGTACTTAAAACCATCAGGCATCAGAGCAAAAGTTACGAGCGCCCGCTAGGCGGGTTGTTGTTCAGGTCGTGAACGTGTTAAAGCAGTTTTTGAAATAGTTAATCTCATGTAAACACGTCCAGGTTTGCGCAAGCAGTTTATTATTAGAGACGCGTGTACTTATGAAACGGACATCAGTATTCTAGGGATAATAAAGACTTATGCGTATGCGAAGCCTGTGGACGTATACGACGTTTTTTCAACGAAAGAGACACGAACGTTCAGTATGGACGGGACGTACCTAACGACGCCGAATTAGCACTTTGTATATATTAGAATTTATATTAACGCCTTCAGTTGATATAAATATTCACAAAACTCTCAATTTGTACTTTGTACCTCAGAATATAGAGTTGATAATCCATTATTAGTAAGTTCAGGCCAGATTTGTATGATATGTAAAAAACTGCAAATATAAACGATATCCAATTGCATTCTCAATGTTATCGCTGACAAGATAAAGTAAGGTAAGTGCATTTCTATTAAATAAAATGCTGACTTATTGACTTGACAACAGTTCATTTTAAATGCTTCAATGCGCAAAATGTATAATTTTGCTTGATAGGTAGGTAGTTCTTTACACGCCATTGTTTTACTTTCTATAATCTCATTTAACTATTTAGGTAATATCTAGAAATAAAGGGTAATCTTACTGATTAACTGACAAACATTTTTGTGAGTACAGTGCGTTTTGATAATACCTTATTCAATTTATTAGACATTTTTTTCATAACGCAAAACATGCATTTTTGATTCAATAAGTTAGAATTATCTTTGCGACGGTTTAATTGTCCTCTTCATACTATTGCAAACCTCCTTGATGAGATGTGTAGTTGTGTACTCGCCCTTAATTTACTTAATTATCGTCGCTTCTCTGGCGCCATCTACACTTGCGTGAGCTAATCCGAAGGGCGCATTGTTCAAATAGTTGGCTGGCGGATGCGATGACTCAGGGACACTCCTCCCTAATGCATTTGCTGTTGACACTGCGAATTAGCACGTCCGGATGTAGATGGCGTTGTGCAGAATTGTGCCAAAATAATCTTCACAACACAGCGTTCAGAGCAAGTGGTTACAGCTATACTTTGTTTCATTTTAGATTAGTATAATCGTGCGTTATCCATCAAGCAATTTCAAGGAAGACCATCTTGAAACCAGACAATGTCGTGTCGTGCTATCTTTGAAAATTAACAAATCGAGCTACTAAAAGGAACAAACGATATAATCCAGGGACCATTAGTTTCTTTAGGGGTACGGTTTTTAAAAATAACATGCCTATCGCGATCCGTTCTTACGAGTTTATGGAAGCATTCATTAAATTACATACTCAGTAATACAAGTTGCTGTTTACGTAAGGTCCGCAGAAAATAGATCGGCGGTCCGGATCCGGACCGCGATCCGGCATTTGGTGACCCCTGATCTAATCCATGAAATTAAGTTATATACAATATTTTAAGACCAGTATTTTCGACCTTTATTGTCAAACCGTCAAAGTTTTTCGATTATAGTCGTAAAGAACCGTCGGCGACATTTTGTGATGTTGCATAGCACCATTAGCTGAGCTGCGGTTTTATCACAGGTCAACAAACTCAAGCTGCGTCTTATCTTCGGAAATAAAAAATAATGAGGGTGATCTCAGGGCATAGCGACGAGACGGCGCAATCATTGTGCTTTTAAACGTATTACTATAGGTACCTATTTGTAAAACGAGTATATAGGGTGACTGGAAATTCGCCGTATTCCTTGATAGGGGTTTTTCTACAGCTCATTTGCATGATGACTAAGTCATTTGATTTAGGCCCAGTCAACTAGGGATCAGAACTCCTTGGTTTTCGAGATATTCAAGTTTTTTGGTTTTCTTTTTAAATACCCGCCTCTTGACATAAAACTGGTGATTGTGTAGAAACTAAGCAATTTTGAAATAAAAAAAAACATGTTTTGAATAGCTAATAAACTACTGATTACATTACAATAGTAAAAAGTGCCAAAACATTACAACAATTGACAAATAAAAGCATTCAAAGTCAGAAATTCCAGATTTTTTCCAACCAAAAAACTTGAATATCTCGAAAACCAAGGAGTTTTGACCCCTAGTTGACTGGGTTTAAATCATTGCAAATGAGCTGTAGAAAAACCCCTATCAACGAATACGGCGAATTTCCAGTCACCCTGTATGTATTTCTCAATGTTTCTTGAGCAAACTCCACAATACAGCATTTAGCGAAGGAAAATTAGTACTTAATATTAGTTAATATTTGACGTATCTATCTAAATAGTGTCGACGAAATATCGTAACAAATCGTAATACCTACTTGTAAATAAAACAGTTTACCTACATAAGGACAGGTTGATCCGCTTCAACCTCTCCCGCTGGTCCGTTGCTCACTTTGAGCAATCAGAGAAACTTCCTAGGGTGACGGCACCCATTATCGACACGTTAAGCAGAATAGTACCCAGTAATGGACAGCAAACCTTTAATGGCTTATAGCCAACTATTCATGGACTTTACCAGTTATGACCATCAGTTATCTGAACATAGTGTTGACAGTTTAAAAATTTTGTGTCAGTTGCTTAAAATGTGGGTTTTACGGGGAAAAAATGTCTATAATTGGTTCCTGTCCATTACTGTTGCCGTCACCCTAGGTGTTCCGGTGCTAAGCGACCTGGTTCGATCTCAGGGAACGCTACAAGCCCACACTTTGCTCGACTTTTGCAACAGCAATTAAGGCTTGTAAGTATTGTCAGTGTAAAAAAAACCTAGTCCGGCCAGCGGGGCCGCCCTACGAATATCATCGCTCCGCCCTCAGAAACTCCTGCGCTTCATTTTTGATAAGTGTTAAATAGTTATTAGGTATTGACTTAGCTACCTAATAAAAAAATAAACAACAAAAAGTTAATGTTTTACTAATGTCAATCATAGCTAGACGCACGAGCGTCGAGCACTACCAATATTAGCAGTAGGTAGGACAGGTATTTGTGAACTCATTGTGTTATTCATTGACACTCAACTTTAAAGGAATACCGACGCTATGTGTCACCCTGGAATATAACGTACTTATTTTCCAAAGTAGAAATCGTTACTCAAACTCAGTCCGTAACGAGGTTAACGGACCCTTACCGAAGCGCGTCGTGAATGGGACATTCATGGCAGGAGCGTAAGTCGCCGCTTTCTAGTTTCATTCAACCTTTTCCTTGCATCACTACGAAAATAGTAACGTAATCCCAGGAAGTTAAGAGCCTACGTGACGAGTATGTTAGGGCAAGTAATAGGTAAATACATTAATATTTTCAGAGACTTATAAAAACTTACCTAACCTAACTCGTCTCTCTTTGGCGGACACATACGTAGCTACCTGATCCCGTCGAAGATGCCAGGAAATTGACCGTTTTAAATTAAAACAAATAGCCTATAAATCCAATCTGTACTGTACATTGAACGTGACAAATAATAATATAATATAAGATTCACGTAAAGAAATATGAAAATGAAAAACAGGGGTAGCCACATATACTATTATTGATCATATATAGTTATCTATTTAGGTTATTATACAAACAAATAAGTACAAAAAAAATATTTTTCAGATACCTAACAAGATCCATTGCTGTTATGCATGATTATGATTAGTTGTTATGATTATGCATTTAGGTCTGCAATTTTTAATGTTTTATTTGTTTCACTTCGCTCTTCTTATTCATGTTGGTCTTCGTACAAATTTCACGCACTCAATTATTATTTAGAATGGGAATCGCAATCGAAACTATCGAGGCGAGACCAAGGGTAGCAAACTGCCAAAAGCAGGGGTGGTCACCTGCCGTGACGATAGAGCAGGTGGTGCGCACCTGACTGCCTCAGATACGATATTGTGGGCATGTTTTATTTATAACCGGCGGCGTCGTAAAGTACAAGGCAGTACGGCTTTGGAACCTTAGCCTCCTGTGGTAATCGAGTGAACTAGATTTAATAAAAAAAACATTTTCGTGCTGCTACTGACATTACAATGATGCTCAGCAACGTTTATTTTAGAACATCCTGTACCTAGTAGATTTAAAAGTCTAGATTTATAGTCTGTGCAAGTTTTATTATCGGATGGTTTTTACTGTAAAATTATTTTATACGTCTTCACACGTTAGAATTATCCTATACCTATTTCTGTACCTGAGAGAGAATCATAACACTGTAAGTAAGTATGGAAAACAATAGGACTTACAATGTTATGCTTCTCAGGTACGGATTTTGTATTCATGAAGTTATACCTAAAATGCAATAGTATGGGTGCATTAGAATAGAGAACATTGTTAAACAACGATTAAAAATAATTAAAATGTCCATTATGACACAAATTTTAGTTTATATAAACTTTGATATATAAGGTACTAGTCGCCGCAACGCAAAGTACCTAGTTCCCGGTGCGGCTTGACACTTGGCATATAATGGAATTTCATACAACATTGCCGGCAGGCCGGCAATGTGTTTTTTTTTTTAATTTCCATTCCACATTCATTTGTGACACAGCGTCACAGCGTTCAGCCATTAAAAAAACAATAAATTATGTTTGCTATATTCTGCAGTTTTAATTATATAAAATCGTCATGAACATAACAAATAACACATTATAAACATTTTCCAATAATTTTAAATTGCAAACTTATCTACATACAAGAATACACATTTAAAATGATTCATCTACATATTCGCGGTAAAAACGTATACTGAAACAGTTTTTGGAAAGGAAATTGTAATGTAACTTTTTCATTCTGTAATTTTATTTTTTGTCTAGTTTATTTTTAGTGTCTCTAGAAAATAAAGTTTGATTTTTTGGAGTGTTTTTAATTTATATCATTGCATATTTGAGAAAAGCACTATACATACCTCGGCGTGAAATAGGGTTGCCAGCCTCGTAACTATCTATATCTATAATTATTATTTTATTATAACGTAGGTAAAGTAGGTATGTTCTCTTAAAATATCGGTAACTAATTTGTTAGTACCTTAATACCTATGTAGTGTTTGCTACTATTAGTTCCGGAAATCTGATTCCATTTATGTAGCATTTCCACGAGGTTACTTGGAAAACCATTCCACTAATCCAATATCATTATCACGGTGTTATGGCAACAGAATGCGTGTCTTCTGTAATACATGATATATTATTTTAGAACTTACTGGGTTTAACAGAGTTCACGGTCAAGGCTAAGACACTACAACACCAAATGGTAAGGCATAGATTATCTAATGCTCATGTACTAGTTTTAAACCTGCCCATGATCGCTACGACGCAGTAGTGACGTGAATGCTATTTTAACTTTCTTACTTAAACAAGATGATTGATGTGAGCGACGCGTGATAGATCACTTGATAAAATATTCCGGCGTTTATTCTGTACTACATTTGAAAAAAAGTGCTGTTACAAAAGATCTCTCAAACAGCTATACAAACTGCCACTGCGTACCGGTGTCAATTGACACAAATATTATGGACTAAATATGTGGTGTCGTTGTGTTGTCTATTCCCTCTCAGTCTGCGGTGAATGGGTTCATAAACAAACTAAAATCGCATATAAGACGGTGTTATAGCCACCGCTGTTTATTTACCAAACGTAAAACAAGCAAAAACTTGCGGCCATAACGCCGAATAAAAAGTTTACGACGTTTTAACCGTCACGTGAGTCAGAGGACAAATCAAATGCGCGGGAAAAATACAAATGTAATCTGGTTTGTGTTAGATTTTCATTTGTCCATCTCTGACAGGTACACTGTAGGTAATAAAAGCTAGTTCATGTTAGCAATAACGATACCTCAATATCTATATAGGTACCAACTCTATTGATATGATTTAGGATACATTGTATTTGTACTTAGAATATTGACAATATATTATTGCACACAAAACCAAAACAGCAGAATATGGTGTAAGACAGTTTCCCGCCCATCGCCATGACAGTTTTGTTTATGGTCGCGATAGTTTTCGGCCGGAACAGATAAGTCCACGGCGCACGCATAGTGCCACCCAAGATAATTAAAAATGGCATCCGGTCATTACAGATTGGTGATAATGACTAACAGGAAATGCTCGCTCTGATTTCTTTAGACAGTAAAAACTCAACTAAGCAAAGTATTGTCTTACACAGAAGATGCTTAAAAGACAGGAGAATCTTATCGTAATAATGTATTACTGAGACATTCGAGAAGTATCGCTATTATGCTTTGTTCGTAGTAATTGTAGCAATTTGGTCAATGATCATAGACAATGGAATTGCCACAAACGTCCTGCCAACCTAAATTACATAACATAACATCATCGCTAAAAAAAGTAAAAAAGGTATTAGTAGTCTAACTGCAAAAAAATCACAAGAGAATCGTTTATTAAAAATGAATGAATAAAATTAAGCAAGGGATTATCACAAGAAAGATTTGTGTTGACTTGGACTTGGCCTATAAATCTCAAGAGTGTAACTATATTTCATGTTTAAAAAGATCTTTTTAGCATAAAGACTTAAAATGTATCAGGAAATAGATAGTCTTAAATTTGAATGTCTGTTTCGCTGTTTCGTATTACTTTTCCATTATTAAGATAAAAATTCGGAGTGCAAACATTTATGTGCATTTGTACACATTATAAATGTCTCCGATTACAATGATGAAATGATGATGGTCGCCAACTAACACAGCATATAAAGCATAAATACGAGTATCTATTAGCAAAACGAATGTTTGGCTGTAAGACACATCCTTGGCCTTTACAGATACATTTATAAAACGATTAATTTCTGTAAAAAATCGAGTAGGTAAAACATGTTTCTGACTTATAATTATGTAACATAAATATGATATTGTTTGTGAACAGGTCAGGTGTGCCTTCAATGCTGTAGATTTAAATCGGTAGAAGGGGAGTCCACCGACGGATTCTCAATTGAATAAATTATATGACATTGGACGATGCATTTATTGCCTTGTTTTTTGACCTTGCACAAACAATGAAACGTAAACAAATGTAGAAATTGAACATATCATTAAATGCCTGAGACAACGTCCGCGAAGGTGAAAAAGACCTACCCTCAGTTTAAACACAGTCGGACAAAAAGTATTCTACGAGTATAACCGTCTAGAGATACTATCCTCTCCTCGTAATAAAAACGGTTGAAATAGGAACCAATTTCAACCGTTTTTATTACGAGGAGTTTATGTCGTTTGGCGTTCAAACTGCCGCCAAAATAAAAATAAAAATATTTTTCTATATAGAGACCTCTAAATAATCTATCTTATATATTATTGATAAATACGCTTATTAACCCTTAATTTGGCAGAGAACCAAATGTTTGATTTCACAAGTTTCATTTATTTTCATTTATTATTTTAGTCTCAAAGATGCCCCAAAAAATATTTAAAAAAATATTGACTGAAGGATTTTCTGAAAATCGTATGTACAGTATATTTGACAAAAACCAATGCTCTTATAGCTAAAAGTGTCAATTATACTTCACAAATTGCTTAACAGGACAATACAAAGAGTAAAAAAAAAATTTTTTTTTTCGCTTTTATACAAAATAATGGTAAAATGCAGCATGAACAGTGGCCATTTTGTTCAAAAAGTTCGGCAAATTGTCGGGTCCCTATCAATTCATCAACCTATCAACTCATTTAAAATGCAACTGGTCTTCGGTTTTATCTAGTCTAAAACGCATCTGGCCTAAATAACTATATGAGAAATCCAAGTACATACAATATCATACAATCGGCCATCGATGTCAGCGCCATTAATTAGCATTATTCAAAACTAATTAGGATGTCAACGGAAACCGACTAGTTACTAAAACTCTGCTGTCCGGCTGCCCGTCTCTGCGTTAGTCACAGAGTTGTATCTTTGTATCTTTTTATCCGTAATAGGTAAAGACTTGAAATTTTCACAGAATGTATAATTGTTATTGCCGCTATAACAGCAAAAAATGATAATGAAATAAGGTTAAAATTGAAGGGGGTTCAATACAAGAAACGTGTTTGTTTGGTGTTTCGTGCTTGGCGTGTCTTTTGGTTTTTTGAGACTGCTCATATGTTCTTTCGTTCAGAAAAAAATGTATCAAACTATAAAATGATGCTTTAGACGAGTTGGTACTAACCCGAATAGTGGATGTAAAAGAAAAGTCGCTCCTAGACAAGGAACTACGTAGCCTATCTGCGTTTTTGACGAGTCACTACTTAGGTCAGTTGAGTTTTAAACTACTTTCTACTTTAAATATGAAAAAGGCAAAGTAAATACGTGCTAGCAGTGAAACACTGACCTTTTCACTCATTAAATATGGAAAATTATTATAGAAACCTAACAAATACACAAAAATATTAGATCCTCAGTATCGATTTTTGTCAAAAATACTGTACACGTGTGTTTACGTCTCTATCACATATAGAATATTTGATTTGACGATTTTTTATGATATATAAAATATTAGTTATGGTATCACATTATAAGATAATGCTGATCAGACATTTAATTTTAACCAAAAAAATGTAAATAATAACATCAAATACCTGAACACGACGTAACGTCGATCGTTTGCTCACTCTTTTTGTTCAAAACTGACAAATGTCAGTTTGTAGCTCAGTAAGTATTTTTTCCCTTATTCGTAATTATACAAAGAATGAAATAAGATTTAAAATACGGGGAATTTACTAGAAAAATACGTACCTAAATTTTTTCAAAGTAACTGTACAGTATATTGGACTCTGCCAAATTAAGGGTTAACTAAGTCTCACCGCGTCGAATGTGAAAATAATTAGAGAAAATCCAATTTTCTAAACCAATATAATGAAAAAAACCAGCATTAAAAAACCAATGAAGAGACAAAATCTTTCTTTCATGTAAAGTAGCAATGTAATGAAGACAAGCTATCGGCATCTGATTAAAATAAAATAATAGTAACAGAAACGCACCGTAGTTTTCGCCTGCGGCTTGCGTACGCGCAGCGACATGTACGCACGGTCCATCGCGGCCACCGCACCGTTCGTCCCGCACAACATGTTCAACATAAACTACACACCAACATAAAGTTCGTAAAACAACTGTTCAAGTCGCTCCTTTGTTCAAAATGTTCAATATAAACAAACAACCAACATAAATATCATAAACAAAAAATGTATTTCCGGTACAGCCTACCAACATAAACTAATCGTCAACATAAAGTTTATAAACACTGTTTTCGCTATGTTATGTCGCCGGCTGTTCACAATATGTTGGATAAATAAAGCTATTCCAAAAATAATAACGGTTATGAATTTATAATCTATCGTTCTATCGTATCACGATCCACGTGTCATAGTTCAATATAAACAAAATCGTGTCTGTCTATTTAACACATTAAGTATATCAAATTAAAACTGGTGTAACTATAATATTGTAATCATCACATGAATTATTTTCACTGTATGTCCAACATAACTGTTCAAAACGCATCCAATTTACAGCAGATTATAAACTGTTAATGCATCAATCAAGTGTTCAACGCAATTCATAATGCACAGACTATACAATAAAAACACTTCAACACGTTGTGCATACCGCGCACGCATCGGGAACACTGCGCGCGAGTCGCTCCCCCCTACTACTATTTTCGGCATCCCCTCCAACATAAATGCCGGTAATGTCAGTTTTTTATTAGGAGGGGTTAACGGACTTTATTGTCGTATATATTATGTATTGTTTTATCATAATGATCGTGATAATGCGGCGATAAAAGGACGATGTGAACTAGTTGTTTTATGATGCAATTTGATATTCCAATATGAATACAAAAAGATTTCAAACTATCGGCGACAATACATACCTGCCAACTGAATGACCTTTTGCATTTCTCTGAAGTTGCCCATTACATTATCAAGCAGGAAAAATGTCTGTTATTTTCTAATTGCCTATTGTTGTTAAGTGTTTTTTCCTAGTTGACAAGTAACTGTCATAGTGCAAATAACTGTTAATGTTATGAGAAAAAGATAAAAATATAATATAATAAAAATAAGGCTCTTTTTGCACACAGAATTTTCGATTTTCAGGACTGTCCGTCAGGTAAGATGTTAGAAAAATAAATAATAAGGTACATAACTTAAATTTCACAATGCATAACTAATACTGACATTGCAATGGTTAATACAAATCGCACTGCAAGTGTTACTTATTTAAAGGGAAAAACAGAAGCATATAGGTATATGCTTCTGCTTTTTCCTCTAAATATGTGTAAAAAAGAAACATTACATGACACAACTCTGTTCTCGCTCGTGAGAAACCTACTAATTTTGAAATCGCGTTAACAACACGTTATTGTGAACCAGAAATAGATATAATGTCATTATGTTATACAATAGTCGAATAAGGATCACCGGATGAACTTGAACATGATTCAACGGCCACTCCATATTATGTATTATATAATCAAGTCAAATCTATATGTAACGAAGGGAGACGGCACCAATCATGGACATGTTAAGCACAGTAGTACCCAGTAATGGACAGCAAGGTTTCAAGGGCTTATATCCGACCATTCATAGACTTTTTACCAGTTATACCATCAGTTATTTGAACATAGTGTTGATAGTTTCCGTAACTTAGAATGTGGGGTTTACGGAAAAAAATTACCATAATTGGTTCTTGTCCATTACTGGTGCCACCACCTACCCACCTAATTAAGTACTTAATGTAATATTAGTTAACTAGAGAAGGACGCTTGTTCGTGAGGTGAAATCTCTTTTGGGCTCGTCCAGAAATCATGTGATCAAGTTTGGCCTGTTTTATTTATTTTTTTGACGTCCCAGTTACTTTTTTAAGAAAATCTACAATATACAAACATACTCTTGCAGCGAGTTTATTTATGATAGACAAATTATCTTCGTAGTCTGTAAACAGTGAAAATCATTGCATGGATACTGAAGCTAAACTATTCATCCAAATGAGGCCGTATATGGCGAAGAACTGAGGACACAATTAGTAATAGGAAACCGTGAGTCAGTTGCGCTTGCGCATTGCATTCCGAAACAGTTGACATGACATCGGCAGGGAGCATGATAATGTCATGACAGACCAATGTGGCTAAAATTTGACAAACACGACAGAAATCATAACTGTATACCTGAATTACTCCATCTAATATAGTGCTAGTAGATGTGCTTTGGAAAATATAAAAAAAAAAGTAAATAATGTTTTATACACATTAGTGAGATCCTCCATTAGTGAGGATGCCTGGAAGAGATCGCTTATTCGCGATAAGACAGTCTGTTCTTTACATTTAGTATAGATAGTTCCAGCAGAGTTGAGGTCACGCAATTTAAAAACCTATTAAACTAGAATAAAACGAAAGTCAAAGGAGATGGTAAAATTTAAGGGGGCGCTTGCTGTGTGCTCCAGTGGACAAGTGGTTAAGGCGCTGGGCCGGAAATCCAGAGGTACCGGGTTCGATTCCCGGTTTGGACTACAGGTGAGTACCATTTAATTTTTCTATGTACTTTGATTTCTTGTATCTATATGTGTAACTTAAAAATGTGGTGTAATTTACCCGCATTAAAAACAAATAAAGAAACATCATGTTTCTTTCATATGTAGTATTGACGTATCTACCTACGAGTTTGTACGGAACCCTCGGTGCGCGAGTCCGACTCGCACTTGATTTATAAATACGTTAACTTTTCACACATGACATGCTAATTATAGTTTTAGTTCTGATTGACAACCGGTGTATCGATTAATTATTGTAAACTGCAATACTTAATTAAGCTGGACACAATCAATCATTTGTTAATTAATGATTTTACGTCATGCACAGTAATTAACATAATCATTCTTTTCGTCATTCTGGTTTAAAAATATACCTACTTATTTAGTTTCTGACATTTAAGCACTAACTAACACAATTTATTTTGATCCAGTGTCAATAATTTTTTGATTGGCTTGACATTCATGCAAGTGTAATAAGAGCTACCAGTTTTTTTCTCCACCAGGGAAGCACAACGTATAAAGGCATTGTTCATAATATATATTATTTAACGAAAAACAGTTTCACAGTCATCACAGATCATTTCGCGACGTAAAATTCAATATGAAATGTAGCCATATGGGCATTTTCATTTAAAATGTCCTGTTAAGTAACAGGGCGTTACAAAACTGATGATTAGTGTCAAACTGCATATATTTCGTCACCAACTGACGGGTTAGATGGTACTTAAACATAGCTTTAGTTTCGTCTGAGCGTAAACTTTAAAATGAAAATAAAAGATAGTCCCATATTCCCAAACCCCATTTTCGGCAGGCTTATGATGCTAGGCTTTGTCAATCCATTAATAAATGATAAAGCATCCGTCACGTTCTGACAAGTATGTAAGTGTGAGAGTGACGGATGCTTTGTCATTTATTTATCGATGAAATAAGCCTAGCATCATAAGCCTGTTGGTGAGCTTAAATTGTTAGCCCTCATTACGATAAAGGTAGAGAGTAAAATCGAAACTAAACGATTGTTATGCATTATGTGATTTCGGTAAACACATAATGTAGTAGACAATTTGTGACAATTTTTTGACTAGTCCAATGGTTGTTGCGCACTCGCAATAGCGTGGGAATAGGCCGCGAATGTCTGCAATATATTTGCTAAAATATTATATGTATACAGTGATTACAGTGGAGTTGTAATGTAAAACCACTTCTAACATACGATCAGCACCAGCAGTAAAAATTGTGCTGACTGTAGTACAAACGTTCTTTCTTTTACATATTAGGTACATAGTACTAATAATGACACAGCGCAACGTAACTTACAATTACAGAGAGTTTAATAGTATTTTATGCAACAGTTGTATAAGAAGGTTCAAAAAATGCGAATTGCGTGAGTTGCGATACGAGCCGCGAATGCGGCGAGTATCGCAAATAGAGACACAATGAGCGTTTTTTGACTTAATTATACAACGTTGCATACAATACTTTTTCTACGACTAGGTTTTTTAAAATATAAAATACAAACAAGGCATAACCTGTAAACAAGGCAAATATGACGTATGACTGACAGTATGTGTCTATGGTAAACTTTTTTTTTTATTTTAAATTGACACGCAGTGAATATATTAAAAATACTTTTTTTTATGTTGGCATCAATGAATTTAGTTCGGAAAGTTTTGTTTTTCTTAAAAGCCGTAGGAATTTAATTGTTTGTTAAGTTGGTAGTAGTGCATTTTTATCGTAAAGTTAGAATTGAGCGCTTAATCCTTGACCTAAGTTTAACCTAGATTTAGAAGTCTGTGGCTGCTAGCAATAACGTAAAGTGACTATAACGATACTAGTGCTGTTATGGGGAATAGAGCATAGACTTCTCTGAACTCATATTATGTATGTTCTTATATTAGTGTCCGTGACCAAGTAAAACACAGATAAAAGTACAGGAGTAGAAAAAACAACTAAGGTATCATCAATGTGTAGCTATAGTTATGAACAGCTGTCAGTGACAGAACGTTGATCACGTGATCATGTAAGTATGGCACTTTCGAAGTTATCATTCTACATACGCCAAAAATCTCTTAACTGCTAATCTGCTGCTAAGGGGCAACCCGAAAATCTATTACTAAACAATTATTTAAAAAAAACGGGATACTTAGTAGAAGTTATAGCACTATGTAAAGAATTAACACATATTGCTAAATAAGTACTGTAATACATATACACACAGATCCGCAATTAGTCACGATCCTCGCCGTGAATGTGTTGAAGGGAAATTTTAAATAGAAAGTCCACTAGTTAATTAAAAGATTAATTTTCTCAATGAGTTTGTGTCCATTTCGGCTTCCTTAATTAAAGCATTTACGCGCTAATGAAGCCTAATCGCCTTTCATTAACAAACACATTGACCGCAATAATTCCATCTCACTCGTATGATTTTGCTGTAAGTGCGAGTTAGGTTGGACCAAACGTGGGCAATTGGCTAGTTTCCTAACAGATTATTGCAGCTTTTTTCATCAAATGTCAACGAAACGTAAAAACGTTCACATGATATTCCGTTCCATATAAAAGATAAAAAAGTCAACATACATTTTCCGGATATCTATTTCCTGAATTCAAATTCTGAGTGAAACAAGCTAAGTTATTATAACGAACGAGGTACCATTCCATTCAAAATCATGACAGTTGTCATTTACGTCGCATCACGATCGAATGTCACGAACGCGTAGAAAGCGGGCAATTTGACTGCAAAATGCAGCCCGCATGCTGATTCGCACCGCGCATGCAGATGCGATAGGCATCTCTTTTTATCGAATAATCGGCTAATTGCGATTTCGCGTTGACATATTGTCACGCTTATATCTTAAACGAACTATTGTGCGACTACGCTAAGTCTGCAGAGGTCGAAAAAAGGTTTTATTAAAAAATATATACATGGCATCATGGGGAAATCACAACAAGAGGATTATTTAATCTTGATACTTGGCGATAATTCTTCCGTTTATTATAATACGATTCTATATACCTACTGAAATAAATATCAGGATCAGTAATAACTACTATTGACAACGGGATATTTACCATGTATGTCTTTGTCAATAGTAGTTATTATGTGAATGACCATGTTAGCTTAAAATCGTATATCAGGATCAGTCTTCCACAAATCGATCTACTTCAACCAAGTCTTAAGGCGAGGCTAGACCAGAATCAGGCACGGAAGCCTAGTTTCCAAATCATTTTTAGAGCACTTATTTGACTCGTGGGTCACTATAAAACAAATATAATAATATTCAGAACTGTATCTAGGGCTTCCTCTCACTTAGAACACGATAGCGAACACTTACACGATAGAAAAGTAGCGCGAAAACACTATAAAATAAAGTATTTTATTAATTTTTTTCATTTTGTTCATTACCAGTTACCTTTTCTGACAAAATTAATACCTGACAGTCATGATTTCACAGTCATGCAGGGCATCCTCTCATGTTTGGGTTGATAACGTATACTTTTATGTTAGAAATCGAAGATAATCTGCAATAATCTGCATTCCGCCCGACCCTAGTTGTATGTGAAATGCGAGCCAGGTCCTACCGGGCCTTAAAGTGTAGTGCATTCACTTTCCTACCTAAATTAATGGTAAAAATTAATAAAACATTAGGGATGTAAAACTATTTATTATTAGATTTGATTAGATTAGATATACATAGGCAATTTGGGACCAAAAATAAACTTGCAAAGCAAGCAGTATCACGCGCTGGCATCTGAGTCACACGGCTTACGTGCAAACGGGTAAGAATAAAAACTTAAATAACGGCTCAAGATTAAGATATCAGCTAATACCTAACTAATAGCACTAAGCAAATAAAGCCAATCCGAGCGGCATAGTCGCTTAAGTGACAAAGCTCGTTAAATAAAGAGAAAAAAAAAAAAACTAAAGCCAATGAAACCCAATCAGTATGACCTAAACGTTGTAAAAACTTGATTTAAAAGGTTTATATAAGGATAAATAATTTCCAAATTTGTCTGCCAACGGCAAATATAGATCATTCGACAAGCAAGGTGGAAATGTAATCAAATGAAAAAAGATTTTATTATTAATAATTTTAGTTTCTAGTATCTAGTACCATGACCAAACAAAAATAAACAATTTAAAAACTGTTGTTAGTTCCTTATCAATGTTGGTAAATTGAAGATCAGTTCGAAATTCTCATGTTCAAAAAGACTACTATCGCTTGAGTTATCTAGACGGCGAAATCATCATTACAGTCATTTCCCTAAGAAATCAGCTGTTTTTCACTGGCCGACAAAATAATGCCACAGTCTGAGAAAAAAACAAATTGAATCGTTGACCGGAAGCCGTCATTTGAGCATAGCGGCGTGACGAAACTCAATTGCTTGATTTGTGAGTCGAATCGAGTTGATGGCTAACACGTTGTCGTGACGCCTCAAGTCAAGTTATGTACTTACATGATTAATTAGCTGCAAGATGGAACTTGTCTTGATTGAATGATGAATGTATCAGACAAAGCGGTGAAATATAGGGAAAGTCAATTATAATTTTGAAAAAGCGAAAATTGTAAATGAGAAAAACGTGTGCTGAAATGTGCTTCATGAATGATTTCATGTGCATTAATAAATAAAAGTAATGGATTTCAGCCAACGGCGTGCACAGCGTGAAGGGTAAGAAAGAGGGTAGAAATTGGTAGGGTAGGTATAGGCGGTATCTTAACACACTGCTTACCCTACAAATTTTTACCCTACTACCCTTAATAGGATAGAAAGAGGGTAGGCAGTATCGTTTTTGTCTATGGAGCGCACGCCACTGATTTCGGCTACGGCTACTGCATAAATCTTTTTAATGTATTGGGAAGAAAACACTTAGATACATATTACCTACCACTTTTCTTGTAGTGACAAATATCACTGTTACAAAGGAGGTAATTTTCCTGAGCATTTCAAATGTATCTGGGAACCCTTTCTAAGATCTGCCTGTACCAGGAAAGCCGATCCAATCGTACCGTTCACATGTCGCCAGGGCCCCAGTTCCCACGCGCGCGTGCGCCCATATCTGCCGCGTGTACCGCAATTAAACAACCGTTTAGTAGCAGTAAACACGTTATGTCAGTGATATACTGCAAACGAACCATTTACCATTAGTGAAGAAATACTTAAGCAAGTATGTATACGTCGAACTGATTGAGTTACAGCTAAATAACTGGACAGCGGATTATACACAGAGTGAGGTAGAACAGATGCATAGAGTAAATCTTTGATTTCTTAAAGTTAAATATTAATTTTCTTTAAACGATCAAAAATTGATTTTATTTATACGTGTAAGTGGAATCTACAATGTACCTAGTTGAATATAAAACAGAAACTGGAAAAATTAAAACACGTAGGTAAATTATAATTTAAAACTCTTGACATTACACACGTTTTATAACGATTACAAATCATGTGTTTACCATTTAGCTAGTTTGACCTACATAGTTATAATTGCTCATAGCTTTTAGCTATACGAGACGGGTGATTCACTGTGCCAGTCTAAACAGCCAGAGTGCACTTTGTTTATGGTCCATAGAGGTGAGTACTGACCGCCGAGAAATAGCTGGAAACTTTTAAAAATAAGTGTGCTACAATGCGTACTTACGATGTTCCCTGATCCCAAACAGTTTTTATTAATACGATTGGCCATTTGAATTTTAGAAGAATTGGATCGAATTGCTTTCATATCATTACTTCAATAAATGACTGGCCAAGAGCATGTCGGACCATGCTCAGTGTAGGGTTCCATAGCCGTAACTATAAGGTAAAAAATATGATGTAAAAAAAGTACAACAACAAAAGAGCGTATCTTCATAGCAGTTACGTCCTTTTGTTGAGAAGCGCAGTTTATCGGCAATAACTCAAAAACGGTTGATTCGATCTTTTTATCTGATAGATAAATCTGATCAGATCATAAGATCTTATCTGATCCCTGCATTTCTATAGAACACAACATTGAGCCACCTTTTCATTTCAATTACAAATTTAGTTAAACTTCATAGTTAAACGAACATAATCGCTAGAGTTTTCACTTTCCTAATTTCATTACTTAGCTTCAAACACTAAAGCTGCTATATTAAGCAAAACAAATAATTCGTGATTCTACGTTTAAAAAATGCGGGTTTGTTGAAGATTAGATATGACTACACGCAAAGTAGACGCATTATCGAAAAATAATCCGCGTAAACTTACAATCTATACGAACAGTTACAATGTTTGAATTAGTGCTTACAAAAAACTCACATTCACAAGTAATTGCCACCTCTTTTCCAAATAAATGCCATACGAACGTTTATAACAAATCCTACAAAGTTGACTGAATAGAGGGAAGTCACAATCGACTCATCATCTGACTCACATGTGACGCAAGAGATGGAGGGTGTGTCCCAGTCGTAATCACAAGTATGCGCATACGCATAGTGTCTGTTATGACTTTTTATGGATAGGTACGTCATAACCAGTCTAATTTCTTAAACATATTATAAAGTCTGTCTTGTTGGTTACTACTTTCACACAACAATGTAACATCGTATAAGACTATTTTAGCAAAGTGGAAGAATATTGTCTACGTTGCCAAAACACCAGGCCATAAAAATCGGGGTGTGCACGGAACGCCTGTATTTATTTCGGTAGTAATCTATAACGGAAACTTGTTGAACCTATTCAGGTTAAACACGTTTCCGTTATAGATTCACATATTCATGTGAGCTTCATATTCTTCAAATATTGACATCGACACGGGTCATGTGTAACGGTGACCCTTTAACATTTACACGATAACTATCGACCGCTTCATTGCTACCGTATGCCTCCTCCACACGGTCAACCATAGAGTAAAAGAGTATATCGGTATCTGTAATTGATGATTGCTGTTACTAAAATTTTAAGGATAGAAAAGAAATATGATCTTTAATGGACCGATCATAATTAAATAATTATTATTGATGAAGAGGAATTACAATACGTGCAAGATCTGTAAATACATACGAAGGTAAATATTTATGTATTTGAGGCTAATAACTATGCGAAAATGGCATGTACAAAACGCGTTCGCGTATTTTGTATCTGGTATCACAACAACTGTATCGCAGGGGCAAGGGACCTGCAACGGTGCATGGCGCAGAAGTGGGATGGGCCTGTGTGGTGTTAGGCGAGATGAGAGATCTGAATATTATAGCTTTCTGTTGCAACATCTTGAGTTGTGTAATAATAATGGATGATTAAATTGAAATAAAATTTAATTCTTATTAATTTTTAGGGTTCCGTACCTCAAAAGGAAAAAAACGGAAACCTTTTCCGTTGACCTAGAACTATGAAATTTGGCAAATAATACCGTCTTATACTACAAGTATAGGGAAAAATCTGTAAACTATACATTTTTAATTAAAACATAAAAAAAATTGATTCCCTTAGGTACTTAAGACTAAGGGAATCAAAATTTATTGGGTACTTTATTATATGTACCTATAAATTTGTACGGAACCGTCGGTGGGCGAGTCCGACTCGCACTTGTCCGTGTATGTAGGTTTGCATGGTATCTGTGTCTGTGACGCCGCATTATAATGAGGTGCAAAGTTATGCTAACCGGGTAGTAAATTTGCCATTACGATATCAGTAGGCGTTCAAACGTCATTTTTTAATGAATTGAAATTAGTTAAATAACTGCTAGCTAGTTTAAGATATGAATAACCTATTTCTGTATAGCTGTAAATAAATTGTTAGCATTTCGATAACCCAGTTTCGTGCTCCATTTTGTCATCAAAACGTATTCATATTTTATCTAACACGTTACACGATAAACATCTATTTGTGGATTTTATCTTAACAATGATTATTTCTGATCTTTTTATTTTTTTAATTAAAAACTTAAACATAATTATCTAACTAAAGGAGGCAGACTTTTTTTTTATTAAAGATACCTTAGCATATCCATTCCACATGGAAACAGATAGGTATTAGGTACGTAAGCATCAAAGAATTCGCGACAGTTATCGTTTCGTCTTTGTTTTTATTCAAATTACACCGTTGAAAATAATGTTCGAATCATACTTCTTTACCCATGTAATATAAGCATTCTGTTTTGCTTCTTAAAAATAAACTAGCCACAGTCAGGTTGACAATTGACGAATACCTTTTTTGTCGTCAATATATTTCGGACCATAAGTAATTGATGTCAAACGTGATTTGGGTTGAAACAATAAAAACGTGTCATGTGAATACATTCCGTGCTTGAGGTTCTGGAAAAATTTGGTGTCAACAACCCGAGATCAGGACGACGTATCTAGTGCATCACTGCAGTAGATAAAACGGTAGCCAATCATTTCACAAAAAACGTTTCACATATATACATTCTAAAAACAACGTTTGGCAAATGAACTACCTAATAACAAATTAGTCTATTCGCAAAATAACGTTTTACAAATTGTTCATTAGTCATATAAAACTGTGTACCTACTATTACTTAATACTTATCAATGACAAACATTCGATTTACGTGATTTAATATTATTTTTCTAATTTTGCTTTTTAATTAGTAAGAATAGTACAAAACAAGAGGACTTTTTGTTGCAAGTTGCAACTAAACAAGTTCAATCTTAGATCGACTGTACAGTTTACAATGTTTAACCCTTTGTGAAAGCCGGTGATCCCAGTTGCACAATGCTTCCGCGTGTACATTGTACAATGCGTGCCATTCACGTCTTTAAATAGACGCATTCATTCATGTCGTCTATTTCGGACCAGGATTATCATAATTTCAGCCGGACGCTCCTTGACATACCATGTCGCGTCGTAAGGTTAAGAAAATAAAAATGATAGATTTATAGCGTACTATTTTTTATTTTTGAATATTGTTTATGATCATAGTTTATAGTGATGGCTGCTGTAATGTGGGTACCGAATTGTCGTTAACGCTAAACATCGTTGCTTATTTTAGGTAACTATGCTACAAGTGTTATTTTGAAAACATGGTTGGCGAATCATGGTTGGGTTGTCATGTTATAATAACACAATACGTAGGTACTGTGTTTTTGACCTGTGTAAGTGTAGCGAAGTCTTAATTACAGATTACAGGTTGCCCCAACGGTAATTATGTCTGGTTATTGCACATTAATTGTTGGTTAATTTCCGGATTAGATCAATTTTGACGTCTAACTGGTATTTAATTAAAAAGATAATCTTGTTTTTGTTTACTTTTTATGTTTCATTGGCGGTTAGCGTTAAACAAACAATCTTTATATACATAAAACAAATTCGGGTTAGTTACACCATTTATAACTCGAAAACGGGTGGGCCGATTTTTATGATATTTGATTTTTTGGGTTTGTCTCTGCCCGGAATAACAAAATAACTATTAAAACATCTAAAAAATGTAAAATTCTGAGGAGGAACGCAGTTCGCCGGGACAGCTAGTTTAAAATAAAATTGCCTGAATTCATTTCAATTAATGCATATTTCAACTTACGGAAATTCGTTGATCAAAGTTGCTGTTACTTTTCGTTCTTTCTTTGTTGACTTATTTAAATGAAACGTTAAAAACCCCCGAAAAAATGCCCTAGGAACCACTGGTGTCCTAAGTCGTACGAATCATTATGGTACACCCCTGAAAGGGTACAAATTAATTTAATTACATTAGTATTTATTACACCTATCCTTGTGAACATTGGATTGAAACTGATTGTTTTTAATTAGAAGATGCGTATTCTATTATGTTCCCTTGAATTGAAGCATGCGGGTAAAATGTCGAGCAATTACTCATTTGACAGGGAGCTATACAGGGTGTTCGGTAGATAGACCGTCAGAATTTTTTTGGAGTGTCCGTAACTTTTAGGACCCAGGTTTCAAGAGTGAAAAGGTAGCAAATGACCCTACCGACACGACACCCCAAGAAATTTTGACGGTCCATGTGTCGAACACCCTGTATAAGCCATTGTCCTACGAATGGTTGTAGAAAGTACTAGGGTACCCTAGTTTCGTTTCGTGAAATAAGCCATTAGAACATTACACAAATAGGGTGGCAAAATAAAGAAAGGCCGAGATCGCAGAAGTTTGCGGCCCAAGCTGCAAGCGAGGGACGTAAATATGCGATCGAGGGCTTTTTTATTACCTCCCGTGTTGTGTACATCATTTTATGTCTACACTTGGCCAGAGAGCGGTTTTTTCCGTACGCGTAGCGCGTGCGGAAAAAGCCACTTTATGGCCAGGTGTGGCATAATATTTGGTTTCTGTAAAAGGTTAGACGATTCGAAGGGCGATTTCATCAGGTCTTCCTTCAGAACTAAACGCAGTTATTAAATAAATCATTATTATTCCGCTACACAGAAAACAATGGAGGAAACAGGAAATACTTGCAATAACTCAAAAGTTACAAACACCTAAGAATAGGTAAACTGCGTTTTCCGCCCTCATTAACGGCTTACAAAGACTACATACGAATAACAAGTTTAACAGTTAATTAATTTGATTAAGTAAATAAAAACAAGTGTTCCTTTATTTATGCGCCTGTCAACCACGAGTTATGTATTATTTATGTTCCTGAAATAGAGATTTATATAATAAAATAATGCGTAGCAAGACTGTAGCTGTACATTAAAGATTTGCCAAAAAAAGTAACTGAGGAGTGGGCGTTAAAAAGGTTACGTTGCAAAATCTCTAAGATCGAATGTCATAAGCGATACAAATATGTCTACAATGTCGAAAATCTAAATGAATAATGTTCGTTGTGTATAACGTTCGAAATACATACAACACGATTGGTCGGAAGATTATAATATCGAAGTATGTACAAAATGCATATGATTATTTCATATAAAATCGTTTTTTTTATTTATTTTTTTTGGTTGGTCTGTGTCCCGTTTGGTCAATGTTGCTGACCACTTTGGGCAATCAAGGAGAGGGGCACAGTTCATATAAAATTGATACACATATGTCTAGAATATAGAAAATCGAACCAACAAAATACTTGGGGAACTATCATTTTTTTTAAACCATCAAAGAACAAACGAGTAGACGACCCGTCTGATAGTAAATGCTGGTGATGGCCGCCCAATTGCGCATATATACAGCTGCACCAATAAGAGCTGTTTGTGCATCGCTACCTGAGGACTAAGATGAAATGTCTCTTATGCCAGATATTTTACAAGTCATATTTAATATGGGTTTTGGTTAGCCGCTTAAACGATTCTTAGGAGACCTATTGTACATATGAATTCTATAATTCTCTAGTTATATAATTTGTTTGTATGTATTTGAACTATATATATTATCAGCAGTATAGATTATAAACGTGATGAAACGTTCTGCAATTTGACTGTATGTGTTTTGATCATATGCAAAACGACCTATAACATGTGCTTTTAGATATTTTGATACGTAACCGTTAAAGTAACTAAACGTCAACATATGAATATTCTTTAGAATTTTTGTTTGTTTGGCGATTTCTTTTTAGGGTTCCGTACCTCAAAAGAAAAAAACCGGAACCTTTATAGGAATACTTTGCTGTCCGTCCGTCCGTCTGTCTGTCTGTCAATACCCTTTGTCTCGGGAACGCATGGAGGTATCGAGTTGAAAATAAAACTATATACTCAAGTCTACAGTCCCATGAAGCTGTGAAAAAATCATTCTTATAAGCTAAGGTGAAAAAAATATACGGCCGTTTATGCCGCAAAAAACGTAAATTTCGACTCAAGGAGTTCAAAATTCATAGGGTACTTTCCGTTGACCTATATTATCTAGAACTATGAATTTCGCAAGTAATACCGTCTTATACTATAAGCATAGGGAAATATCTGGAAACTATACATTTTTGATAAAATCATAAAAAAATGGCTTTACTAAGGGAATTAAAATTTATAGGGTACTTTAATATACCTACAAATATGTACGGAACCCTCGGTGGGCGAGTGCGACTCGCAATTGGCCGGTTCTTTTTATTTCCTTAGACTCGCAAATAGGGAGACGGCCCTGCTGATAGAAAGTGGTCACCGCCACTTATTATAGACATTCTTTCTTTGTCTGTTTGTTTTGTCGCGCATCACGCAAAAACTACCGGATCGATTTCCATGAAATTAGGTGTTATGACCCCGGTTAAAACATTTGACACTTTTGACCCCATTTCGGCGAAGGAAAAGAGACATTTAACTTATTTCACCTCCGTAAACTAAGTTGCGGGCATCGTTCAAGTTGTAACTAAATACACAATTTATCAAATTAAACACCGCCTCATTGATTTCTATCGTGCAAAGCTTTGTCGTATCTTATTTACCTAGTTTCATTCCTACTCTTAAGGAGTCAGTTTGACTGCAAAGTTCTTCAGAAAAGGGGAATTTTGAACAGATTCTCACGATGAATTTTATTAATATGCTTCATTCAAAATAATTTATTTCTGCAAGTATACCCTCAAGCTCTTTTACATGTCAGATTTTATTCTTTTCTTTTTGTTAATTTAGCGTGGTTTAATATAAATATGATACAAATTTTTTGAAACCATCCAGTTGTTCTAAATGTAGTTTCATCCGCGTCTACCTCAATCGGTCGTAAATGTATTCAATTAAACATAAAAAATAAGGCTTCTATTGTTATATTTCCTATCTGCACTTGTATCTACCGAATCGCATTCTTAATTACAATAAAGTATTTCAAAGTTTATTTTAAACTTACCAGCAGATTATCAACGGAGTTGTACCCGCAAATCACGTATCCCATGACCCTATTGGGCATTTTGCGTTGATCACTTAAACACTAACAAACACCACATATATTTATCTTCCTGACAACCCCAACATTACAAATTCAAATCTAACTCTTCTGTTTTTAAATTTAGAACAACTAATGAAACACGTGCTCACACATTTATACACCTTAACTCAAAGACACACAGTCCTCTTTGAATCGTAACGGCTACAGCTTAAGAATCTAAATGGCGTAACACGTTACGAAACGATTAATTAACACATGTTTTTCAGCGCAATTGAAGCAAACTTCACGTCAGTCACTCACGGTGGCCTGAGAGAGACTGATTACGTCCTAGTCCCACAGTTCATACGGGAATGTCAATAATCAACTATATTGCACCAGTAGTCCAACAATGTTGCATGTGCTCTACTCAATCAGAGGCTTCGGAGATACTTGGGACCTTTTCCTACCAAGGCTATACCCATGAATGTGGGAACACTGATGAATGAGAGTATATTGGTGATTCTTGAGCGAATACAATACGTTGTTATGAATTTTCTAATATCAAACAAGAGGTACAGCTAATTAGTAAGCTAGGTTAAACCTAGTCATAAACAATACTCAATTGGCAAGAAACTAATAAAAAAATGGTTGCTACCGTGTCATCATCATGCTGGTTTTCATAAGCTTTGTAACAATTTATGTGACAGAGTTCAATTCGTTTTATATGATAAGAAATAAAAACAATCCTTATCTGTAAAAAACGAAAACAAATTAGCTGTTAGTATACTGGTTAACCAAAAAGGTTTTGCACTTATGCGATACACCTTTTTAGCTACCTTGTATGGAGATCTAATTGCTGAAATTCTATAAAAACGCGATATTGGAAGTGCAGACGCCTTTCCGTCTTTGTCTTTAAAAAATTAAATGCACTTCATAAACCACGTGTTACTTACACAAAAAAACAATCTACTAATTGCTATGTGCTATGCACATGGAGTTAGAAACCTTTTACTTTAAAAATTGGACGGTCTCTAAACAAACTTTCAACCTCTACCTACTCAATCCGTTTTCGAGATAAATTTTAATGAACGATGAAATCATTTGAGTTCTATTCAGTTTAATCAGTTTTAGGTTAGGTTAGGTTAGGTGTTTTTTTGTAAACACCTTTACATAGATACCTATACACACACAACCAGTCCCTGTCAATGTCCACCACACGTCAATCCCACCCAGTCATTGTACAACACACGGAAACAGAAAGTAAATATTTAAAGTTAACTGACATTTCTCTAGACCTTGTACATGCGTCATAAAATTTCCTGTGTTTATTAGTACTTATGCATTACTTAATGTGATTCGCTTGGCTTTGCCAGTGTCTTTCAACGTGGGGGTCACGACGCGACCCCGTGGGGGGTATATTTTCACATACAAATGGGGTGCTATGAAAAGGGTTGAAAAACACTGGGTTATGATGCTACGTGACAGTTACATACCCGAAGGAAAAAGTGTATGTACCTCGCGTGCTAAAAAGATCGATCGTCGATATTATTATCGGATTTGAAAATCTTATAATAATTGTATATCAAAGACAAACGTTAGACGCTTGGAGCCGATACAAATGGACGAACTATTTCCTTCTATCTCGAAATATTTCAGTGGTACCCGGTTACCCTTAGTGTGCGGCCCACAGGTAAGGCGTCGCGTGCGCGGGGAGCGCAACCTCAGGGCAGCCGGGGCACAGCGGGGCAACTTTGTCCTTTTCTAATCGAGATTCTCGCTATAACATTGCCCGTACGTAATAGATTCAAGCTGTTTAAACTAGTTAGGCGGCCTGGATTAGCGTTAGACCAGGAAGTATTGATGCCTTGGTGTTTCCATTAGAACCCAACTGATCAAAAACAGATTGTTCAAACGCCTATTCCAAAGTCGTCAAATAATTTATTTCAGTATTTAACTATTGTAACTGAGATGTATACATATGTAGTACAATTTTATAATATACACATACTTCTTTCTTATCTGTTAGGACTGTCTTGCTTACTTATTGCTAACCAACCAAATATGTTCCACATAGAGTCCGACAGAAACTTCGGATTCAGTTTCGGCTAAAAAACGGGTTTCTGCTTAGTTTCGGTTTCGGCTGCCATCCGGCCGAAACTACGCCCGAAACCGAAACTGAATTTGATGGGTTTCGTGCTGCGTGCGATCGGACAGTCTTTATTTCAAAAAGCACAGATAATTTATTTGAAATAAGAAGTTATAGGTAATGTGTTATAATTAATGATTACTCTAAATGTCAGAGACTGAATTATAATAAAAATTATTATTAATTTTAATCAATTTTAACTTAATTTATGTATTGGTCTATTACTTTGTGCAATGATAATTGGGTACCTTAAGTTTTTTTGAGTGGTCCATATTATATTTTTTGTAGTAAGTAAACTGCTAAAAGTGTTCAAAACTGTGGCTATCCCATTTTTATTCCTTTCTGTTTTGTAGAAATATTTTTTTGAATACCTCATTTGACAGATGAAGCGGTTGGTGATATGAATAGAGCTCGTGCCTAAGTCTGCAATACGTGTCTTCCATTTAAAAAAAAGTGAAACCGTCAAGTTGACATCTTACAGATTTGAATCATCGCTGTAATATTGTGACGTTTACTTACTACAAAAAATATAATATGGACCACTTAAAAAAACTTAAGGTACCCAATTTAATTACTGTGTTAATTATATCTTTGATTCACAATAAAAATAAAAAAAAATTGAGTTGACAATTTATTTATTTTTACTTTACACTTTCAAGGTTGACTCTCTGTTAAATATAGCGAAGTTTTAGGTATAATCGGTATCGGTATCATCATCATCATAATTTAAGAGCGTTGCTCTTGTCGGTGGAGTAGACGCCATTTTGTGCGGTCCTCGGCCATGCATTTTAGGTCCTGGTACGACACGACATTGACCTTCTTTATCGGTATTGTATCGGCAAAATTATGTATCGTTACATCCCTATTTAAAAATGAAGACTGACTGATTATCATTGTTATTTTTTATCTTCCCACGAAAACATGACCTTGTATGGAAGTTTCGGTTTCGGTTCTGGTTTCGGCCGAAACTGAGATCAAAGCCGAAATTCGGTTTCGGTTTCGGCCGTGAAAACTAGTTTCGGTCGGACACTAGTTCCACATGTCACAAACTCACGGACGACGAGCTGATATCAATAATGTGATATAGTCGGACTACGCTAAGTTTGCAGAGGTCGAAAAAAGGTTCTCTATGTTTATATAACCATAATCAGAAAAGGATTATTCCACCGAGGTTATCGAAAATAAACCAATGATATCAAAACGCACCGCGAACAGAGAAACCATTCATGCGATAACCAAACGCGACCTCGCGGTAAAGAGGTTAACATCCCGATTCGGATAGCATTGGCTGCGGAAATACGCCTCATTGGTGTTCCAAATTTGAATTATAAATTAAGATGTAACCTGGATACTATCAGTACTTGACGGGAATAAAGGTTTAGCTGAGGCAAAAGAAACCGCCGCATTTAAATACCTACTAATTAACGATTTTTGGTACGGTTTGTACACTCGGTCAGTGGCAAAAGCTATTGGTAGCTAAAATAATCTGCATTGGTCATGCGCTTGAAAGCAGAGTCCGGTGAATTTCATTTTAAGCATCGATCGCGTAGCTATTTCTAGTGCTTCCTGTACCTACGAGTAGTAATACATTCAGAAGCTAGCTCCTAAATTTCCATACAAAATGAACGCGTGGCACTGAATATGTTAAGTTATGTAAAAAAACAATTTTTGGGATGACGATAACTGGAATGTCAAAGAAGGTTACAAAGTAATATATAGGTATTTTATACCCGACTATGGCGGAACGAAAACGGGGTTATGACATCCACAATACTCGTAATGCATTCCATTTTCAGCTTTAGGGAATACGAATAACCACTTTATGGTTTCAGTAATGTTTGGTTAATGTTACACCTTTGTATAAACAAATTAAGAGTCAATTGTTATTAAGGTCAACGCCCCCTCAATAAAAGTCAAAGTACCTACTTTATTCTTCAATTCAGGCATAATAAAATGCAACACTGAACCTTACCACAGGTTCCAGTGTGATACGTGATCAATACTTTTTCAAACACACTTTCATAAAATAACCCTTTCTTTATTTTTGCCATAGTCGGGTAAAAAATGAGGAAGCTCCAAATTGGTAAATTTGCCGGTCAACTCATTCGTCAAACAAGCGGTGGGTGGAATCGTTTAAATTATTTCGACCTTTACGCGACCGGAGCTGATGACCACTGATGGCCATTCTCTCCGGTACTTTACAGGGGGCATGTATACGAGACGTACCATCGCACTGATTTTGAAATTCGTAGGAAAATAGTACCTATAGGGACACAAAATAGACATTTGCAATGTTGAATGCTTCCGCATGTAAAATTAGACTTAGAGAGACGAAATAACAACCCATATCGTTTAGTTTTCACTGCAACCAACATTTATTCCCTAGTTCTCCCCAGTGGCTACAATGGGACAAAAAGTGTATTGTGTTGGGTTGTTTATAACATGCTTAGCAATAGACATATTTTCTTCTTTAAAAAAACCAGTAACCTTTACTATAAAACGGCATTACGTAGAAATGAATATTTTTAATCGTTCAGTAAGAAATGCTGCTTCCAAATTACAATATACGTAATTATTTGCTTGGGCCCAAGGCCAGGCCGTTCAGTGATTCAACGAAGAGCAAATACTAACGAATCATTTGTGACAAATACTTCGAATGCATGCAACGAGAAGTTAAAATACGGTATGGTAAATTCCTCTCTCCATTATTCCTTTCCTTAATACTTCCCTCTTCATGCTTATACTTCACAAATGAACCTCGGTAAAACGCAAGGCTAGAAATTAAATTTTAGAAGAAAAGGAGCAATATTACAAAAGTAATTTTTAACTCCCATAGATATTATTTCATAATTAAATATTCTGCTAAAAATATTTCTTCGAAAGATTACTTTGCGTGAGCTAATTTATAACTTCGACGAGGACTAATACCTATAAATACATAGGTATTGTTCGTAGAGTCCCACCAAACTTTCGGTTTAGCTTTCGGCAAAAAAAACGGGTTTCGGCTGCCATCCAGCCGAAACTACGGCCGAAACCGAAACTGAATTCGAGAGGTTTCGCGCTGCGATTGGACAGTTTTTCTTTCAAAAAGCACTAATAATGTACTTGAAATAACAGGGGATAATATGTTATATTAATGATAAGGTAAAATATCAGAGACTGAAAGATTAATAATTAGTACTGATTTTAGTTACAGAAAGACAAAGCCACGAATTCAATCCAAAAAATCTAACGGAACATTTAGTAACGTTTCCAGAATAACACAAATAAACAAACGCATTGCATTGACCGAATTGCATATGGCGTTTCGTCGAAATCAATCTAATCTAAATCGATTGATCGATGAACTATAAAATTGAGTCATTCGAAACGATTTATCTGAGCGTGGATGTATCTAGGCCGAGAGCTGACCCGATTGCCGTGGAAATAGAATCCAAGAAGCCATTTGATACCTTTTATTTAACGCGGTTTGATGAATTGGGACAGTTTTAAACATGCTATTATCCAGACTTGAAAAAAAAACGCTGTTACCTTCGCAGACACAAATTTATCGATTTAAAATTCTTTAGGACGGATTATTTGAAACTGTCTGTAAAAACTTCAATTAGGTACCTTTCTGTTTTCAAGGCGGAAAGAACTGTATAGGTGAGAAGATCGCTTTATTTGCGGAAAGGTCGGCTGACAGTGTTGTGTTTTTTTTTTAAAGAGGCAATAGACATTGGAAACGCTCGTCGTTTAAGGCTTAGATATCTCCTCTAATTTCCTTTACATTTTTTAACAAGGGTGCGATTGTATTCCAAGAGTATATTACGTTTTATTCTATTTACAAGAGTCAAGGACCTGATTCCGTCTTTACAAAGTAAAAACCGTAACATCATAACAATTCGGTGCTGTCACGACCTGTCGCGACACTCACGATGTTTACCAAAAGCCGACAATAGCAAGCTAGGCACTTTGACCACATCATTGTATAACTTTACATAGAAAAATACGGTGACTAGATGTTTTATACCAGAGATCTTTATTTAATTATAGTGTTCATTTCCTTATTTTTGACCGTAGGAAAAAATGAATAAATACACAATACGAGTCTCGTATCAGTTCCTGCTTTTTAGTTAGGTAAAGTATTATAATACATATAGGTACTAGACTCTGCGACTTTGCCCACGAAGATGAAAAAGTCAGAATCCTCAGTTTGCTAACACATTCTATAAACATGTGGAGATGTCTAACTATCACTACAGGTACCAATAGTTGAAATCGATTCAACCGTTTTAGCCTGATACATACACACATCCAAAAAATAATAAGTACCTATTTTTTTATAATATTTAGACAGCTTCAAATAACCTGTCTTAGTTATTCTCATCATAATATTTTATCTTCAAATTTACATTACAATTTATACTTAGAAGAATAAGTATTGTACAAGTTTCTTTTCATCACACTTGCTCGTAAAGGGTGTTATAACACGCGCGCTTATAGATCAACTGTAAAAAAACTGTATGAAAATCTATAACTCCCTCGGGAGTTATGAGTTTAGTTTTAAAAGTCGTACGTCATTTCAGACTAATGAGGTTTCGAATCAGCCAAGGCTATTTCACATCTTCAAAACTTGGCTACAAAACCAATTTTAGTGTAAAATAAAACTTATATGGTATATTTTACTATTTTTCCGTAGTTTTTGCGATTATTTTAATGCAATTAAATTAATTTAGTTTAAAATTTTATTTTGAAAATCGGTACAATCTGGCGACATTGCCTGTCAAGTTTAAAAACTAAACGCAGTTCTTAGCATTATCTGTGGAAGACTATATTGAAAAAGTTGACAGTTGAACTTGTCTCTTAGCGGGTGCGTTTAGTTTATTTCATTTTTATGTTTTATTTTTTTTTTCCTCGCAAATGTGATGAAAAACATTGTGTGTATCACGGGCAGTAAGAAGATTACAAACTCGAGTCATTAAAAGCCCTCCGCCTACGGCGTCGGGCTTCTAATAGACTCTCGTTAGTAATCCCCTTCTTACTACCCTCGGTGCACAATGTACTATTAACAAACTTTTTGTACAACTAGGTACTTTTATTTTCCCATCAGACTGAATTTTCTTATCCCACATCCACTGTTCTAACGACTTTGTAAATTCTAGCTAGATATTAAAGATTAAAATCAAATTCCACATACATTCCCAATACCTACAAAGCAAACCGCTGAAGTCATCAAAACATTATATTCATAGACACTAATCTTATTTCTCTAAACTAAACCATAAACAAACAAACAAACTTTTATAAATACCCGTCCTTCTGGTTACTAAGGGAAACTATTTTTAGTGCCCTCATAATGACAAGTATTGTTGGTGTTAACTGATAACAAATAACAAAGATAGTACATACTAAAATAGAATGCTCTTGCAATTGTTAAAGATAAAAAGATTTCTTTACTGAAATTGAAGTTATCAAGACGGGAAATCTTGATTTTATCTTAAATTCCAGTTTGTATTAAGTAAGTAGCGTTAGGTACTATAAACACTTTCTATTATTATGTTGGGATGACAGTGGCAGCGACGAGGCTGAGTAGACTTGAGATTAGGGCGGATAAAATAAACAGCCTATATTTGTTAAATGTATCCCATCAAAAACATTCTGTAAAAAACTAGCCAAGTCTCGATGGAGCTGCTTGTTTATCTCTAAAAAGTAATGAAATCTAGACAAAGTCTTGCCAAAGTCAGTACCGGGGGGGTATCAACAGAACTCGATTTCCATCGACTTGCCTATTATTAGATCTATAAAATGTGTTCCTCCACGGTTAAATAATAGGCAAGTCGGTGGAAATCGAGTTCTGTTGGTACTGACTTTGGCACGATTTTGATTGATTTATTTTATTAGATTTTTTTATTTGACACAGTTTTTTTCTTTTTATTTTTGGTTGGGCTCTTGTGTTTTCTAATCAGGGTCACCAAGTACTCCAGATCTTCGATTATCCTAGTTTTTATAGTTTTCCCTTTATGTGGCCATTAAACCCTAACTCTGTACCAAATTTCAGCTCTCTGAGTTTATGGGAAGTACTAGTTCTATTCTAATGATCATGAGTGAGTGAGTGTCATAAATGCGAAACTTTGCTTTCGCTTAACCTCGGAACTAAATGACCTACAGACTTGAAATTTTGGATTTTAAGTATGTGATTATAGCTTACTGGATGACGAAAATTTCTGCGTTCTGGTCTTATCCAGAGGTTCTCAAATAGGGGCCTGAAAATGCGGCGAAATGGTTCCAGTAAAAGATGGTACGGCAGTGTTTGCTTCGCGCTCGACTTGGCGGGGGCACTGCCGTGCCCCCAGATTTCAAATTCTCAACCAGGCAACATTTTATGTCGTTGCCGACAATACCTACCTGGCTACCTGCTTGATTTTTAAAAGTAAAGTGAATATACCACTTTTTTCTCACTATCTGTGAACCTAGCACAGAATTCCTTTATATCTTACTTCATATTATGTTCTGTACTGAAACATAGGATACTTTATATCCCAGTAAAAAATTTCCTTGGAATAATAATGAGAAAAACACGGGCGAAGCCCCGAGTAAATGATATTTATACTATGATTTATATGACATAGGCCGCCGCAAATATAACATTTGAGTATAACGTAATGGGGCATCACAGATTATACACGTGCCGCATGCTCGTGACTCCGCCATCAAAGGATAAAAGTAAAATTCACACTTACGTCGTTAGTCGCCCGCCATATATTCTCTTTATTATCTATGGTCGTAACGTAACCATAAAATATCTTAATAACAGTTATTAACGACAGCTTTATGTTATATTTTATGTGCATCAAAGTAACAATTACCTCGACACATTTCAAAAGTAGACTACCCACTTTCGTGTCCAGGGTACCTTATTCCTGAACCTACGAAATCCGTCAATACCATAGAGTATATTGTATGTGTGTCAATATATTTGTCTGTCAGAAAGCGTTATCTCAGAAAACTTAAAGTATCTTGTTAAAATGGCAATAGGCTTCATTATAAGGATTTACATCTCTATCATACCTACACAAATAATGAAAGTTGGTATACAAGTACTTTACATACACGAACGACATGGTATGTTTATGCTCTCATAAAACGTAACAATGAAAGACTTTTGATTGAGATAGATTGCGATTACGATAAAGGCACTCGAAAACAGAACCCGGAGTAGGTTAGTCGCCGCCCGCCCTTAAAGTGTCACCACCACCATTTCCTAATCCGGGACATCTAGACAAATGCATACATAATCTGTGGCGTACGCGTTCGAGGCACATAATACTCGTAAATCAGATTTTCCCACAAACTACTTTTGAGCTAGGAAGTGACACTGTTTCGAATTTGCTAAACTAGTCTCAATAAAATGCGGAGCAAATTAAATGCAACAAACCCAATTAACGGTTTATTGTCTGCTTCCACGTTACTTTTTTTAGATACATTAATTGGCTAAATATAGCTAGGAAGCAGGGCAATTCTCGGGTTGACCGCGACGATGACGATTCCTTTATTTAAATAACATTGAAAAATTTACCATCTCATATTAGAAAACCGTCTCAAGATTAGAGGCCTACACCAGCAGACGGTACCGTTTATAGCTGATAAAGCATTCGTTCCTTTCGGACTTACATAAGTGTTGGGAGGAGATGGATGATTTATATCAGCGAAAACGGGATCGAGCTAGTCAAGTGAAAATTATGGCTATACTAGTATTTGCAAGGGATTATCGTGACTTTACTCGACAGCTAGCACATGAGAAGTCCTTTACTAAAAGTGGATCGCCAAACTAGGCTACTATGCTATGTAGGTGGATAAACTGAACGTATGGTGTCATAGTCTAAAGTTTTATTAAAAACTAACCTCTATTGTCTATTAATCCACTGATACGTTCACAACCATAGACAGCGAGTTTCATCGCATTTATAGTACGGTACTCGGCACCGCGCCCCGCGAGAGACTGGGAGCGCGCGCGCCGATATCAATCGACGGGAATCACTATAGTGAGGGCAGGACAGATCGGGTCGTGACTACGATCAGCTGATTGCAGTGCAAAATATAATCCATCAGGCTAATAGTTCAGTTCGCAGTCGCGTATGTCGATCTATCTGTTCGCTAAAGTCTGACTTCGATAAAGTAAATAATATACTTATACTTTGATGTGGTTAGCGTCAAATGTCAAATTAAATACATTTTAAACTCAACCTAATAACGTTTCGTTTACTTAGCTTAGCTCAGGTTTTTTGAGGAAATTAATAACTGTTGATTGTCCACATAGTGAGGAATAGAAAAGGAGAGGGGAGGCCTACTCAGCAGTGGGGCACAAATTGGATTTAAAAAACATTTGTTCAACTGTTTGATACTCTAGCTACCAAATACTTTTATTGTGGTGAGTAAACCGGAGATATTTTGGCTTTGTTTATTTCTAAGTAAAGTTGCTCATTGTTTTCAAATAGGCAACCCGATTTGGGTTCTATGGACGCCCCGCCACTGGTTTCTAAGATAATCCCATGAGCCAAGTCTCCGCAGCGCGACTGTGGCTGACTCTGGTCAATTAGAGGTAAATTATTGGTGCGGGCGCGATGACCGCTCCGTTACTCCGCCACAATGTTCTTTACAGTGCCCTTGCATAGGAGAACATACTAGTAAATGGCACGCAGTTACGATTTATTCACAGAACTAACGATTTAATTCAATAATCGACCTCAAACTAAGCCCAAGCGACGTATCCAAAAATGCACTTTAAAAAATCAATTGTTTTAGGAACCATTCCTTCAAAATGTTATCCTTCAGGGGGGGAAACATGACAATTTTGAATGAGTATTTTCTTCATCGTCGCCTTGAGATACCCTAGTACATAATGAAAAAGAAGAATCAATAATATCGGTTCACTATAGGCGAAGATATCGAATAAAAACACAAATTTGCAGTCGAACTGACAATATAGCTAATTCGGGAAATAATGTAGCAAATCAAGCCTAATTAAATTTTCTCTAATAAACAGCAAATTCCCAGGAAAATAATCGATGTTCGCTTCATAATTATATTCTAATAAAATCTATATGACCGGAATAGGTTCTTGGGTTACATTAATAGTCCTTCGAGCCGGATGCATTCGAGCCCTATCAAGATTTATTAATCGAGATAATAAACTTCAATAAACATCACTATTACCACAATGAGTCCTAATTGGTAAAGGTCGGAGCACTCCTCAGATACTATGAGAAGTATTTGATTTAAGCGTAATTGAAACCAGATCGTTTTTATTTATTGACAATGAATAAAAGTGACAAGGTGGCGTAATTAATTTTATGTGCATCGTAAAAACTGAAAATATAGTATGATAACACTGTAACAAAGTACAGGTCGATTCACGAAAGCTGGCGCGAGATTTGTACTGAGTGACAGCTATTTTCATAGAAATTCTGTCAAATCTCGCGCCAGCTTTCGTGAACCGACCTGTAAGTACATTATGATGTACCTACTTCTACTTAGGTACTAAAGTAGTAAACTACCTAACACTATTATACCTACACACATAACTTTTGCTTGTTAATGACACATTGTGTGATTTTACATCATCTATCTGATTTATGCAAATTTTATTAAGCCGCCTGTTCTGTCCGATTGGATTCAAAAGGGCTTCCGTCGCCAATATAACGTTCTTATATTAGTTCTCACCTTTTATGTACAAAAAACTTCCATTTTAGACCCACCGGTCGGTATATATGCTGGTGAATCACACTGTTAACAATTTTATGAATCGACATTGATAATGAGAGTAACACGGCGGTGTGACCGTTGCATCGTACTTATAGTTTACGACACTACTCTAGACAATGTCTAGCCTATTTATAAATATACTAACGTACAGTCATGCGCGATGATGAGCGTTGGCATGTCATAGCCTTTATTACAAGGACATAGAGTCGTGATTTCTTTACATGAGCCTTCCATATGCCTTCGAGACTGTACACGTGTATGTACACTGTTCGAGCATTTAAGCGTCTGAGATAAGTCTTCTTTTGCGTAACTACCGCAATATACGACCTTATAATTTTAGTATTAAGGTATAGTTTCGGATAGCTATCGTACCTAATAGAAATATGAAGGTGCGTAAATTCTCTCATCTACTATACGCAAGTGTTCCGTATGAAGTTTGTAAAGTTGCCAATTTTCGGTCACCGACTTCACATTCGCAGAATCGTAGAAAACTGTGATTAGATGTACTACAAACGATTTACTTTCAAAACATTGATCACTCGTCTCTAAATTGCAGTCATAATGGCACAATTACATTGATCCATAGTCTCGTCTATAGCAAATACGGTAGTCACATACCATACGCATACTACGGGCGAACCTCGTGTTAACATTTTTCTTGCTACATTTTTCGACTTGGTCGTACGTTAACTTAATCGAATCCGTTTACAATTGCGCAATCGCATGCAGCGGCTACATGAATATGGTTACGAAAATGAAAATTTAAACCGCTTAGTAGTTTTTCTACAAACAACAAACAATTTTGCTAAAGGATTATATGATTCCTACAGACTTGCCTAATACATGAGTGCACTAAAACAACGTTAAAAATAAGTGAGGTAAGTATATCGCCATCTATTGTTTACCATTGCTTTTAAATAAGTTTGCATTCTAATTTTAGTTTGGTGTGCAATAAAGTAATATTATTGTATTGTAGTGTAACTATTTCTTATTTAGTGAGTAAATTAATGTCTTCAGTATATTCCTAAATAAACAACCAAAAGTAAAGGAATACTTTTATTTCATACAGAATAGTGGAGCAGGGAGGGTAGGTCAACCGGCCGCAACTTTGTTCTCGCACGTCACTTTATCACACATCTCTCTCTCTCTCTCACTATACCGAATAAAAAGAGGTGCATAATATTTCAGTGCTCTCAGTAGATATAAGGAAAGTCAATAAACAGGTACAAAAGGGCGCAAGTTTCATAGTACGACTACCCTTTTGCCTTCAGGTTGTTCCCCTTTTAAACTGGAAGCACTGAATTGTCACACGACAATCGCGCGACCGTTGCTCTATTCATGCAGGAATGGATTTTGATTCTACAAAGGGTTTCGGATGTTTCCTCAGCAAGGAGGGGAGATCTGAAAACAGGATTTTGGGATTAACACCAGATTAAATTGTTCAATCGCAAATTTCGCCAGGCCCTTTCTCACTACGTTTCAAGTCTATTTTAATTTTAAGTAAAGTTATATTTTGCATAATCGGGTGACATTTAAGTAAAGTAATAACATTACACTGCGTATTCTAGGCAACAACTGTAGGCTGTATATCGCCCATGTTGTGTTTGACATGTATGGCGTTTTGTGTTTCCGCGTTAAACCTTTTATGATAATGAAATTGATTACACCCACTACACCAATCAAAATGTAATATGTAAGAACCTATAACAACGAATCTCCGAAACGAAATTAGGTTGCATAACTTATTTTGTACTCGTAGATAGAGGATAGTGTAAAAAAACTGCGCCAATAGGCATAGTCAGAATGTCATGTTCATGCACCAATTTAATACTTCTGTTTGGCCCAGCGGCTAACTGGTAGAGAATGCCTTATGGCATTAAGTTTGCCGTTTGTAGTTTTCTGTATTAATTATGCAATAAAGTGTAAATAAATCAATGTCAACAGAAAACGTACATTTCGTAGCATTTTCAGTGCAAATCATGGTAGAGTGCCAAAGGAGTGAACATAAACAATTTATATTTAAACGAATTATTACAGTTCATGTTGTTGACATTAACTCTAATTTATCATTTTCATTGTCGTTTCTCACTCCTCTAACACTCTGTCATGATGTCTGCACTGCAAATTTACCAAATTTACGATGTTTGATTATCAGGTTTTATAAAATCCCATTTCAGCTACGCTAGGGTTGTCACTACGCATTCTACTACCCCAAAACCTTAGTCTACACTGACCTGGCGCAGGTCGGGCTCGCTGTTGGCGCCGGGCAGGTCACCTGGAGCAGGCGGCGCGGCCACGTCGCCGGCGCTGGCGCTCAGCGCTCGCGCTCTCTCTCTGTCCAGCTTCTTCTCTCGCTCTCTTCCTATCAGGATGTGCTTCGTTTTCGAGAGCAAATTTAGAGGTTTTATTTTGCGGACCTAAAAGAAAGTTCCCATTTAGTCTGGTTTTTAATTAAGTGCTTGAATGAGGAATTTCGCACTCTATCGTGAACTAGTCGTTGTGCGTGCGTTTAGGTTAATTCCTATTAAAACAGAAAAGATACGGAAGTCAAGGTAGATATCAGAATTGAGGGCGTTTTCTGAGTGTACGGTGGACGAATGGTTGAGTCACTGGGCCGGAAATCCAGAGGTACCGGGTTCGATTCTCGGTCTGTACACAGGCGAGTGCCATTTAATTTTTCTGTGTACTTTGATTTCCTGTATCTATATATGTATCGTGTGACGTACTTTGTGGATGACCCCTTATATCAAAGTATTCTACAAACCTTGCTTTTCACGGTCGCCGGGTGCACGAAATGATCGTCGTCTTTCGTCGCGGGCGGGTCCCGCAAGCCCAGCACGAGCATGTCGTCGAGCGAGGCCTGCAGCCGCCGCCGCAGCGGCCGCGCCTCCTCGTGGCTCCGCGCCGAACACACCGACACACTGTCCACACTCGCTTTCGACGATTCACACTTCTCCTCATATATCTCCACAGAATTCAACGTGTCCGCAACCCTATCTAACTGTATATTCATGTCGAATTGCGGGATCTCGTAGTGATGACCCTCGTTTTCGGTGTACACCTGGTCGTACAGAACGCCGTTCTGGAAGGTTCTAGAACTCGATGGCACGTTTCCGTAAGCGTTGTTATAGTTGTAGTTATCCTCCTCGGTTCGTGGGACGTGCCGCGCCGGTTGAAGATCATTCGCGTTCAATACATCGTCCGAGTTAAGAGGTCTTCCTTGGCCCTCGAAACCGTCGACCACAGGAGTGGTGTTGGATAAAAAGGAGCCGTCGGCGTCGAAGCTGCCACATCCGACCAAACCTAAAGGGCGACGGGGCATTTCCTGTCGAAATCTATTGACGGGTGGCTGCGGACCCGCGAAATCTACCACCAGGATTCTATCCGCAATATTCCGGCAGTCATTATGGAAGCCTATGCCAGAATCGCTGTTGCTCGAAGTAGTGGTGATCTCGCTATGGTTACTAGGTTGCGGAGAGTTAGCTACAAATTCCTGAGCTTCTAACCTCTCCAGCCTATCGTCGTGCCGACACGGCCGCCTCTCTCTTGGCACTCTAAATACGGCGCGATTGCATCTCGAGAAGTTACCAAAAGCGGGACTATCGCCTTTGACCGCTAGCTTGGAGATCTGCTGCAAATTGAGGCTGTTAAAATCGTCAGCGGGTAGCGAGTACATTCCTTTAACGACTCCAACAACATATTCAGCTGACGGCGGGAACTCTAAACATCTCTCGGCGACGGCGTCTCTAGTGCACGTTATTTGGAACTCCCTCGCCCTTGCTACGTGAGCTTCATGCTCAGCATTTCTTGGGTCTACGGCGAATACGTGGCAACTGTGGGAGGCTTCTGCGTCGTTCTCTGATTCTGCCGCCGTGACGAGTCCAAAGTATCTCCGGTCAGCGTCAGAGCCGCAACCAGCATAGAGGATTCTTTCCCTGTTGTATTGCGCTAGGATTTGTCCGCCAGGCCGCCTAAGGTACAGTGTGTTCGGGAGGACGGAGAGGAGCACCAGTGTGGCTGGTCGGCGCTCCTGTCTGAGTTTCCGGACGGCGGTGCGGACATTGCCGGGCGCGGCGCTGGGGGCGGCACTAGGGGTCTCGATGGTGCCGAGGTAGCCGACCACGGCGCGGCACTCGAGGCGCGCCGCCTGCCCCGGGGTGAGCTGCGCGCGGCTCAGGTTGTGCAGGATCTCGCTCACGCCGGAGGTGCTCGGGGCCGCGTGGCACGCTGGAACACAATGTGTAAAATTAGGATGTGTGTCTGTACTTAAAATACCACCAAAATAGGTACAAATATAAAGATGAACTATGCATAAGAAAGTGAGTTTTTAGCACTTCTGGTTAAGATTTAGGTTACAATATTGAAGCTCAGCTAAATACCTTGTTATTTATGATAACAAGCTGTGAGAGTATAGCATTTGATGAAATTACTAAAGGAAATGAGGAAGCCCAGTAGCCATTGCTATATTTTTTCATTTTATCAAATGACCAAATGGGCAAATGACCCAGGGCCTCATTATTTTAACATCATATTCATATTTATTGGTAAAATAACTTTACAGGTCAATCTCATAATAAGCACATAAAATAATCTCTCCCAGTAGTTGACCATGTCCCTGAGGGATTAGGTCAAATCCCTGTTTTTATCATTTCCCTGCGACTTACACATTAAATTAGCTATAATATTATTACAGCAACACAAATGCATACTTATAATTTTACCAAGAAATATCTAATTAATCAGTTAGAAGGTTTTGGTTAAGTATTATTATTCAGTTACATATTAACATGCAAATCATGTGAAGTGTAACAAGTGCATACTGCTTATTAGTAGTACATGTGACGGCTATATCATACACAAAAAATCTAATAAATATGAAACAATATATACTTGAATTTAAATTATTACTACATACCTACTTAAAACAATGTCTTATTTCATCAAATGGTTTATTTACGAAAGTCACATCAATAATAATGATAACAAAGACAGACAACATGTAACATGAGTGCAGACACAACACAAATAAGTGCAGGATAGCAGAACAGCACTTACTCAGATACCCATCTTTGATAGCAATCTGCAAATGGAATAAAAACATCATTATATTGGAAATTACTGACTGAGTTTCAATGTCAAAATTCTGATTTATTCTTTAATTTAGGAATAATACAATGCACCTCTGTATTTCCAAGTCTAATGATAGTTTAGAAAAATAAACCTCCGCCCCAAGAATAATCTGATCAGCAAGGTAAGTTCAATAATGTGGGCTTCATATGAAGAACCTCCATTACTGGATAGCAGTGAAAATACTCTTGAATTTAACCATTATATGATTCCTCTGCCTATGGAATTCTTATAAGGAAATTTTGCAAGATTCAAATATTTTTTATAAATAATACATTATGAAAACATATTCAATCCATGAAACAATACACAAATTAATAACTATATACAAGTTTACCATTTATTAAGTACCAAGAACCCAGTTAAAATGGATTTGAACCACATATTATATCGGTATATCATCGTGGATAGTGCAATACCGCATAAGTAGCACATGTAGATAAGGTTTAAATTCCTAACAAATTTGCTTGAAACTGAACCTTATCACCATATGCTACTTATGCGGTATTTCACTATCCCCAACGATATGTAATTAGAAAAGCAGAAAGGAAAACCACCACCAAAGAAATTGGCCTAAATAGAGAACTTTTACACATCTGTTTTCTGAATATTTTACAGACTCAATCGCTATTTATAATTGAAATGCGATGTACAGTCAGCTCCAGAGATAAGTATACCCCCTACCATACTGCAAATGTATGAGAGGGGGGGGCTACATATCTCTGCAGCTGACTGTACTCCTTATAATGCACTAGAAAAAGAAAGTCAGGTGTCATAAAGTGATGAGAAACCCAACATGTACACAGCTGTAATATATAATATAATGTAAAATACATTGTAGTCCCACACAGTGTATACATTTTCATAAAAGTTTTGTAGGTAATTTAATGGGGCACTATCATAGATTCTCAGTGTTGGACTAACCTGGATGGTGCAGCATCGCAGGCTGCGGGCGGCGCCTCGGCGGCGGATGCCGTCGCCTCGTCCTCGCCCTCTCATCCGGCTCCGTGTCCTCCGTGTCTGTCGGCGGAGCCTCGCGCGGCGCAACGCTCAGCGCGATCGCGCCCGGCGCCGCGGCTACCAGCCGAGCCACAGAGGCGTGAGGAGCCCGAGCCACACTCGCTCCGTCCACCGCGATCAACGCATCCCCGGCGCGGAGACCAGCGCGCTCCGCCGGCCCTCCCGAAGCCACGGCAGACACTACACAAGGCCGTTGCCCCGCTATAGTAAACCCGAAGCCCCCAGCACCTCTCGCGACCACAACACGACGCTCCGAAGTCCGAGCCAATGCAGCTCGACGACGACGTCTTCTTTGCTGTTGGGGCACCATTGTTTTCACTATCACTGCCTTTGTTAAGCGGTTCTCATTATGGGTTGATGATTCAGAACGTGCACCGGATATTGGTTCTAATTAATCGCTCCAGGCGAAACTTCATAGAAGAAAACTAGAAAAACTAGAAAGTTTCGAGGTCTTGCTGTAACTGACGTTTAGAAAGTTTGTGTGCGTTCATTTTTCAAACACTGCAACTGACAACTTTTTTAAGAGGTTTAAAATACTTAAATGTTAAGTTAAATAAAAGGAAATTAGCTATTTACTAGATATTTTTCTGTTTATTGTATGTTATTTGCTCAATTATTTTATAAATAATCATATTGCAATAATCACTATTTACCCTAGTTCCGTGAACGCATCCTAATATCTAAGACATATTTTCTTTCTTAACCATGTAGATTATTTCCTTTTATTTTAAATGCGAAAATCATTTAATTTCATAAGAAATAATTAAATGAAACAATTGAAACATAATCAGTTAGTACTTATCAATAAGAAATTATAATCGGGATTTTTTTTTAAATATGCTACCCTATTTTTATACTTAAAGACAATTACAGGCTGTGGCCTGTAATATGAGCGAAAAAGTTAAACGTAGATTCTACTCCTCAAACTAGACAACTTTAATCAGCGACTTTTAAAAATAACTTGTGGTTTGATTTTTAGCACACTTTAAAGTTTATCCGAACACGCAATGTATTGCGAAATTGATTACGTCTGTAAGGTGACAAGATTGACAAGCAATGTCAATTAGACGGATTTTGATTTACATTGAAAATACTAATTACTTTGTATGAAAAAGAGACAATTTAAGGACTACATTTTTTAAAAAGTGGTTGAACAAAAGTTTTATTATTTGAGGAGTAGAATCTACGGTTTAATTTTTTGCTCGTATTACAGGCCTCACCCGGAATACTTCTTTGAACTGTCACTGTCACGAGTGTCACAATTATTTTGACGCGCCTCGTTTGTCAAATCCACGTTGTTTTAAATTTTCTCAAAATAAATAATTATAATTTATAAGTTAACCTTAATTTAAATAAACCACCATGGCAGTAAGTATCAAACTAAGCTTAGCACTTTTTAATTTAAAATACTTTATGATTATAACCAATGAAAAATTACCACATTTAACTTGCATTTCCAGAAGAAAGGCAAAATAAAAGTGAGTAAAGTGAAAAGGAACAACCAGACCACGAACAAAATGAAGAAGCAAGGTAAAATGAAGCTGCAGAGGCACCGCACCAACCCTCAGAAGCACAACCAGCCGCCACAGAAGCAGGAGGTGGAGTACAGCAGCGAGAGCGAGGCGTCGGCGGATGAGTGGGGCGACATGCTGGACGAGGATGAGAAGACGTACATCATGAGTCGGCTGGCCAAGAACCCTGGATTCCTGGCTGACGTGCCGGAGCAGGAAGATCAGAATAAGTGAGTAAGGGCCGATTCACACCGGAATGGCAGCGGTCGGCAGCGGCCGGCAGCGGTCGGCCGCGGCGAGCAGTGGGTGGCAGCGGTGGGCTCTCGTCGCCGCCGCCGGCCGCTGGCGGCCGCGCGACCGCGCGCCACCCCTCAGTCTATTCTCGTATTATAGTACTCATTCAGCAAGGAAGGACGCGAGGCGCCGCGCGGCCGCCAGCGGCGACGCGAACTACCGTGCGGCACCTCGAACGGCCGCGTGGCGCTGCTAGTTTCGCTGCCGCCAAGAAACGCGGCGCCGCGCGTCTGCTCGACCTGTTTGAGTAAGTCAAGTGATACTGGTCTTTTTAAATATGTAGATAATGTTTAAAATTATTTCACACTAAAAGTGCTTCCCGTGTCGCTGCAGACCGCTGCCATACTGGTGTGAGTCGGCCCTAAATAACACACATGAAAGCAATCAAATGTTCTATTCTACAATCTACATAATATGAGCATATTATCATAGGCATATGGCAATAAAGGAGTATTCCATGAAAACATCCACTTTTTGTCCCTTACGAAACGCTATGGTAGCTACCCTAATCAAACTTATTAGCTGCTAAGAAACACAACCCATCTTAACGCCAAGTTAAAGTATATAGTAATAATTTCACATTCAGCTTCTTAATTTTACATGTCAAAAATATTAAAAAAAGAGTTCCTTACTAAATGTTTTCCCTTTGGTTACCCCTTTCTAACAATGGACATGAGCCACTTTTTGCCAGAGATCAATACTTAGCTTCTAGACATTTGATTTTATTAGCAAGTTTAACTTTCCCTATGATTTATTTAGCATACTCAGTCCTTATCACTCTACAATTTGATATCATAATTAATTTTGACATCCTCACTATTAGATCAAACAGAAAACGCAAGAAAATCGACAAAGAAAAAGTCCCAAAACAAAAAAGGGCCCAAGGAGGCAGTGACAGTGGTGCAGAAAGTGACTCAGCCTCGGACAGTGACTTTGAGGGCAAGTATGAGCAAGAGATGGCTGAGAGGCCGGCCAAGCGGCTGCGAGCGCTGCTTCCCATTAAAACTAAACAGGGACTCCAGGAGAGGACTGAGGAATGTGCAGGTGGGTTGAAATACAAATGTTTCAAGATTTACAGAATACATTCCATAGTAGAATAGTACATTAGTTACCTAGGGCGGTAAAACAAAAAATGTCTCAGATTGCAGGTATTTGACCATGAAGTGGGATTTTCCATATGCGTAGCGGGTGGTTATTGCCACTTTATGGCCAGGTGTGACATAATAGAACTCAATTACCACAAGTTAAAATATGTTATTTAGAGTAAAGGATCATAGGGCTGGCTCGTTCCTGGGCCAGAGAATTGGAATTGCAATTCAACGAGGGAACGTAGCCAGCCTTATGGGCACCCTCCCGCAGGGCGTCGACCTAGGCGAGCCCATATATTATAATTAGGTTAAATTATGATTAATGTTTCTAAATGTGCATAATTAGTGTAGCTTATTCTTCTTATGGAACTACAAATTATGATTTAATTTTTTTTAATTAATTTCCACTAATTTGGATGGTTCAAAAAAGTTTAGGTGTTACTTATTTGCCACACTTTTATTTATTCTACTGTTTAAAATTCTCCTTTATACCTAAAATGATTAGAATCTTAATCAGTATCTTATATTTTCAGACACTGAATCAGAGCAGGAAGATGACACAGAAGCTCAGAAAAAAGGACCAGAGGATACAGAGAAACCTCTGGACTCAGACTCGGACTCTGGAATGGAGGGCACAGAAGAAGATACAGAGCCCACTGAAGCCCCCGAGGGAGGAGTGGTCAGCGCTGTGGAGCTGATGGCTGCAAGACGGGACCGGCTAAACCATGAGAAGCTAAGGATAGGTGCCCTATGCTCTTCTCTGCTTGAAGAGCCCGAGAAAAAGGTGATAACTTCACGTTTGAATATACATATTGAATAGTACAGTTCTAGTTAGGATAAAAAAATTATCAAAATCTCCTAACGCCTCAAAAATTTGGCAACGCAATCTGATATTTATTCCTGTTTTGAAAAGTCACCAATTCTAATACTTTCTACTTTTTGTCAAAGCTGAAGGCACTCTCCACTCCCCTTAGTGTGTATTTATGATCTCGGCTGTACCATTTATTAAAACAGAAAACTGATTATTCTACAGCCAGAATTCTTGTTGATAATGAAATCTATGAATGAATTACCTACCTAATCACTATCAGACATTGCCAGCACTAATCACATCTTTGCGATTCATTCATTCTTGAGTCTATCTCAAAAACTCAAAACAGAAGTCAACATTATGGTATCGCCAATAATATCTATCCCCTTTCTAGATGAAAAACCTGTACCCAATCCTGTACCTAATGGAGGAGCGACTGAAGGACAACACTCTGAACCTGCACTCTGTCCGCAAGCTAGCCACACTGTCCGCCTATGAGGTGTTCAAAGACATCCTGCCTGAATACCAGCTACGGCATCAGGACTACACTAACGTCAAATGTGAGTCTTCACAAAACCACTCCCTAGTCTACCAAGAATATATTATCTATACCTCGTTTTCGAGATTAGAATCTTAAACGTCATTTACACTAAAGTTTCTTAGAGGGTGGGTAATATTGTGCTAATTTCATTTATTTCGCTAACTTATTACGTTTTAATGCATGATGCATATTTTCTCGTTTCAAAATGGTTTTGCCTTGAAATCGTATGACGAATAACGCACGATTATTTTAAACTAAAAAAATATAAGAAGAGTTTTGTATGAGGTTGATCTTAACATACTATGAATTTGAAAACCCACTCTGATTTATTCTCTTTGTTTATTTTTTTCTAGTGAAAAAGGACACATTATCGTTATACAAATTCGAAAAGGAACTGCTAGAATTCTACAAAAGATATCTACAGAGGCTGGAAAAAGCCTGCGTAGTTTTAAGACCCAAGAAAGGAAACACAAGGTAATAAATCAAATCATTCTCTTGATGTCGGTAAACTTCAGTTTTTAGTTAAATATTTCTAGTGTCAAGTGTATTTGTTATCCCATTATAGTACATTACACAACTAGGGTGGTAATACAAAGAAAGGCCGAGATCGCAGAAGTTTGCGGCCCGAGCTGCAAGCGAGGGACGTAAATATGCGATCGAGGGCTTTCTATATTTACCTCCATCATTTTATGTCTACACTTGGCCAGAAAGCGGCTTTTCCGTATGCGTAGCGTATAGTTTGTATCCTGGGAAGGAGTTCCCTCCCAATAATATTATTATTAACGTAAATAATGCAGACAAACTAGCGAGGAGAAGCAGTTTTTACTATTATCATCAGCCTATATACATCCCACTGCCAGGCACAGGCCTGCTCTCATAGACGAGAGTGAATGGGCTGTAGTCCCCACGCCAGCCCACTGCGAATTGGGAGCTTCACAGACACAGTTTTACTGTGTCCGTCAAGATAGCGTACACCGTAAAGATATTCAGAATCTGATGCAGCCAATAAATAGTACCCAAATAGTACCGACGAAATAGTTATAGGTGAAAAAAATAGTACCCTTAAACTTTTCGAAATATAAGGCCTGTTCACGGTGTACGCTACCGGGCGTCAAGCTGGCGTACACCGTTTGTATCTCTGGAACGGCTTTGTTTTTGGAAACGCTTTATATCTCAAAAAATAGTACCCAAATAGTACCTACCCTAAAATTTCATTTCTTTAGCTATCGTAGAAGCCGAGATATAGTGAGTTCTTTGTATAAGAAATTCCCGGGTACGCCAGCTTGACGGTGTGAAATTTTGTACACCGTTAAGTCATGGAATATCTCGGCTTCTACAATAGCTAGAGAAATGAAATTTTAGGGCCCTAGGGTACTATTTGGGTACTATTTGTTGGCTGCATCAGGTTCTGAATATCTTTGCGGTGTACGCTATCTTGACGGACACGTTTTACTACACAGTCGCTTTTCAATGTTCAGGAAACCGGACCCAGCAGCGGTCAGCCTTGCCCTCGTGTCCCTCCGCTGCCTATGCGGGCTGCTGGTGGCGCGGCCGCAGTTCAACTACGCGACCAACATCGCGCAGAGCGCCGTGCCCTTCCTGGACAACTCGCTGCCCGAGGCCGCGGACATCGCCACGGAGTGCTGCGTCACCGTATTCCAGGAGGACGCCAGGGGCGAGATCACTCTCACTGTGAGTATCCCGGGTCTAGACTCTCAGTCTGGCTCTAGTGTCTCCCAGCCTGGCTCTAGTGTCTCCCAGCCTGGCTCGAGTGTCTCCCAGCCTGTCTCTAGTGTCTCCTAGCCTGGCTCTAGTGTATCTCAGCATGGCTCTAGTGTCTCCCAGCCTGGCTCTATTGTCTCCCAGCCAGGCTCTAGTGTCCCCCAGCCTGGCTCTAGTGTCTCCCAGCCTGTCTCTAGTGTCTCCTAGCCTGGCTCTAGTGTATCTCAGCATGGCTCTAGTGTCTCCCAGCCTGGCTCTATTGTCTCCCAGCCAGGCTCTAGTGTCCCCCAGCCTGGCTCTAGTGTCTCCCAGCCTGTCTCTAGTGTCTCCTATCCTGGCTCTAGTGTATCTCAGCATGGCTCTAGTGTCTCCCAGCCTGGCTCTATTGTCTCCCAGCCAGGCTCTAGTGTCCCCCAGCCTGGCTCTAGTCTCTCAGCCCGGCTCTAGTGTCTCTCAGCCAGGCTCTAGACACACACAATACAAGAACGTACAAATGGCGGACTTAATGCCGTGAGGCATTCTCTACCAGTCAGGGTAAACAGAGACATTATAGGTGCGGTACTTGAATTTTTCAGCCTCACTCTATTATCTCTTTGTCCGGGTCTAGCTCCCCTCTCGTCGCTTGCTTGTTTCTGGAATCTCTCAGCCTAATTCTAGTGCCGCTTAGCCTTACTCTAGTGTCTCTAAGTCTGTCACTGGCGGCTCTGAGCGTCTCTCAGACTGGCTGTAGTCTCTTCTAAATCAAATATCCGTATTTTTTTTGCTGTCAGATCGTGCGACTCATCAACCAACTTGTAAAACGGCGCGGAGAGCGCCTGAAACCTACTGCGCTCCGATGTTTGCTGAGCCTGAAGATCCGAGACGTGGACCTCGACGCAGAGGCTGACGTCAAACATAAGAAGAAAGTGGAAGAGAAGCATAAGAAGAGAATCGTTAACTTGTCCAAGAAAGAAAAGAAGGTACGTCCATTTGACAGCCCATCCGAGTTACCTATACTTCTAGCACAACTGAGACACGCGACTCTATCGCACGACAAATGCTACCTATTTCTTTCCACTCAATATAGTGTGACAGTGAGAGGTGATACTCTGTCGCGGAAGAAACGAAGTCGCGGCCAGTTATGCTATTCAGGTGTAACAAAGGAAGATATTATGGGAGAAGAATAATAAATAAAAGATTCGTCATCAGGAAGGAATGTCTATGTTCATTGACATATATATGTCTATCGTGCTCTTGGCATTGTGACGTTGATTTTGCAACCCAAACCTACGTCAGACCCAAGATCTTCAACTAGTTTCAAAAAGGCAGATTTCATTCCAGTGTGTTCAGCATTTTTCACCTTGCGTCATATTAGGAATATTCACCAATTAATGAAATCGTTGTAGTCAGAAAAGATAAATATATTCTAGCTTTTGTCGGGAAGAAACGAGCATCTTCCAGATATATATTTAACTAGCCTGTACCGCTGTCCCACTGCCAGGCAAAAGGACCCCTTTCAGTTTTTCAGATATGCGTGACTCAATTTAAGATTGACTTTTTTGGCTTTCATTGTGTTTTCAGCGAGCGAAAAAGCTGAAAGAACACACACAAAGCGCTCACCTGAATGCACGAGAAGTGCCACAGCAGCAGTTTCAACCCTCCTTTGTGACAATCCCAACCGCTTTGTCAAGAAAACAGAAAGGGACCCTGCCTTTCTGTTTTACACATATCGCCAGTACTTTAAAAAAAAACTCTTATCTAAAAACGTTGTAAAGAAAAAGGCCAAAGTTACATACGCACTTTATATACACTTACTGCGTTTTTACAGTCAGTATCAGATACGTGTTTTTTTTTAAGTACTGTCAATATACAGCGTAACTAAATTTAAGATTGACTTTTTTTGGCTTTGTCTTTGCAGCGAGCGAAAAAGCTGAAAGAAGTAGAGCGCGAGTTGCTAGAGACGGAGGCGCAGGAGAGCGACGTCTCTCGCCGGAAGCTGCTCACCGAGGTGACGCGCACCGTGTTCCACATCTACTTCCGGCTGCTGAAGACCGCGCCGCGCTCCAAGCTGCTCGCCGCGGCACTCGACGGGCTCGCCAAGTGAGGTCATATTGTTAAAAAAAAACTGCAAGTAGGCCCTCAGGGGCTCTTATACATCTCTGATTCTATTCTTTTCTTCGGGTAGTGATCTTCTGGTGAGAAGCGCAGGAAGAAACTCGCCAGTTTATCTTTTTAAAAATATTAAATAAATACACAAGTATGACATGTTTTTCAACCATGACCGCGAGCCGATTCTGGATGTGTAAATAACTCAATTTTGACAAAAATACGAGTTATTGCACTCTTTATAAGGAGGGCAGGTCGCTTTCCTCGTCTTTTTGTAACTGAGTTCGTAATTGGGTTTCCAATACTGCTATTCTTGCACGAAAGTTACTCCGTGATGGGATTATTCTTCAAAAATATGTCTGCGACTCATTCCCCTGTCTCCATACATTTAGTATGTACTTATGAAAAAGGGCCAGAGGAATGAGGTGACCGCAGACATATTTCTGAAGAATAATCCGATGATGGCGTTTGCAACAGGGCCGAAATATCGGAAAGGGTTGTCATCCATATAGTACGTCACACCCATGGAGAGGGAGTGGGGGGGGAGAGGAGTGTGACAGCTTATATTAAAAATCTAAAAGTCTGAAAAATGTGACATACTTTATGGATGACCCCTGAGTCGTATTAACTATCGTCACGCTTCCAGATTCACGCACGTCATCAACCTGGAGTACTACTCGGACCTGGTGGGCATTCTGGCGCGTCTCACGGAAGACGAGTTGATCGGCGCCCGCGAGCGGCTGCTGTGCGTCCGCACCGTGCTGGCGGTGCTGGCCGGCGCCGGCGACGCCCTCAACGTGGACCCCGGCCGCTTCCACACGGCTCTGTATGCTGGCATGCTGAATGTCCACGCCGGTAAGTTGGAATGGGTATGTTGACTAATGTTGAATTTTACAACATAATACAGTCGCATGGATTGGAAAATACTAAATTATCATAACACAGAAGAAATAAACAAAAATTAAATAAAAAATATAAAGTTATGAGACCACAAAGTTTAAAAAAAAAATGATATTTGTTTATCGTCTTATAGAAAAATTAAAGTAACTGTCGGAATGCTTAAATAACACTGAAAGAATAAATGTATAACAACTATGTGCTTAAACGCACTTTTTCGTGCTCAAAATGGCAAAATGCAATTTTTTTCATACAGACTTAGTACAGCGAGGTCAAAAGATGACGTCACAGGGTGCGTCCGTTTTGTATGGGCCGTTTTCAACGCTCGGTGCGGTCGGCTACTTTTAATGGCAATTTGTGGCTGTTATAGTAATCTAAGTGTAGTAGTTATAGGTATATATTTGTTCCTCATAAATAGTAGAATCCATTTACATCAGTTACAAAATTTAGGACACAAGTCTATTGATGATACGAGTGGGCTATGTTGGTCAATACAGTCGAGGCTGTGTCAACCTGGAGTACTACTCGGACCTGGTGGGCATTCTAGCGCAGAAGACGACAGCGTTACCAGATTTGTATTTTGCCAAGTCGGGATTTTGAAACTTTTTGAGTGAAAAAAGCGGGATTCTTTCGTCTGAAGCGGGACATAGGTAAAAAAACTTATATAATCAGAAATTTTCGCGAAATAGAAATTTCTAAACAAATGGAAAAAACAAGAGTGAAAGAGAAAGAGAAGATGCCGTGGTCGCACGCACCGATTGCGTGACGCACCTCTCTCTCTCTCCCGCGCGCTTCTTGTCTGTGCCACCCGCCCGCACTTCCTCAGCGCGCTGCACTCACGGTCGAGTTATCCCCGTAAAGCGGGACTGAGCCTGTCCCGCGCGGGACATTTAATTTTGATTTAAAAATCGGGACGTCCCGCCAAAATCGGGACGTCTGGCAACGCTGGGGACGAGCTGGTCGGCACCCGCGAGCGGCTGCTGTGCGTCCGCACCGTGCTGGCGGTGCTGGCCGGCTCGGGCGACGCCCTCAACGTGGACCCCGGCCGCTTCCACACGGCTTTGTACGCTTCCATGCTGAATAACCACGCCGGTAAGTTGGAGTTGTTAAGAGACATATCTATTTACACGCGGGAGGCGGCAGGGGCGTAGCGCGAGGGTAGTGCAGGCAGGGCAAAACGAAATTTACTACTACCTATACAAACAAATACCGTCAATCAATCCAAATTCGCAAACATGGCGAAGTAAAAAAATTAAAGTCTTGAATTTAGTTGCATTCCCTCTCCACGCAATTTTCACATAGATTATCCGCCCCGGGTGTCACTAAAAAACAAAGGGGCGCAGTTTGGATGCGTGCCCTGGGCGCCGTTTTACGTCGCTTTGCCCCTGGCGCGGAAACCCCGCGGCCACACTCCGCTCCTAAAACTCCACCGTTAACGGACCACCACCGAATAATCTGTTTGACCGGGTTCCTTATGTAATCTAGACGGTTGATAAACCAGTTTATCGATATACACCAGTTCACTTTCATTTCTAGTCCCTGGGACCCTAACATTGGTCCTTCGAACCGGATAGTTGTTTGAAATTCTCGACAGAGGGCGTTTTCTCGCACACTTGGCCTCTCCCTCCTCCTTCGTGAGGTTTTATGGTGACCTTAAAAATACCATCTTATTCGGTATTTTTTCCAGGGGCCTCCCACGAAGATGCGAAGATAATCCTGGAGTCGGTGGCACAGATATGTTCGCGCGCGCGGCGAGTGTCGGCCGACGAGCTGTGCGCGTTCGCCAAGCGGCTCGCCACGCTCGCGCTGCAGCTGCAGCACAACGGCGCCCTGGCCTGCTTGGCTCTACTGCACCACCTGGCTCAGGTGACTGCAGTTGTACCTCTCACCTGAATGTTGACATCTAATAATTTAAAGGACCATGCGTCAAAATATATCAAAAACCAACAGAGCTGAGAGTTGCGTTATTAAATAGGTCTTGACATGTACTTCATTTCATTATATGGGCACTGTTCCGGGATGAAGGGTTATCAATTAAAAACTCCAGGATAAATCAAAAAGAGACGTGTACTCTGTGACGAGTTCAATACAGGAAGGGCTTAATGACATGCAAATTTTTAAACAGTCCACATATGAATTAGCATTAATACATAGTAGTGGCGTATTGCCACTACTCAATGGTCAGGCGCTCCAACCGCAGGCTATACGACTTCAACATGCCCCCGGGCGTTGAAAGCTTGCCTTTCAACAGGATATTCTTGTTACGGGGAGCTTACAGATCTCACTGAAGAATTGACAAACACATCCAGTCGCTGTCCGGGTGTCCGCGGTTCTGCTAATTCTAGCAACGCCAGGATAAATGCCAGTGGTTCAGCTGGGCCACAATTTTAAAGGAGAAAGATTTTCTTATAGCTGACTCATACGGAACCAGGCTGTAAAATCTCAATGATGTGTGCACCATTTCCGGTGACTTGGAGTTTACAAGGCGGCACTCCTTACTCCGTTTCTGGTCCAATCTTGCTGTCGAAACAAACATGCTAAAAGCGGATGAAGCAGCTGGAACTGAGGCCTCTGGAATTCTGAACTGGCAATAATGATCGGAGTAGTACCAAGTCTTCACACTTTGACGGGATGAGGAGAGAGTTGCCTGGATTTTTACCAAGGCAGTGTTAAGCTACGTTATGTTATAATCTCCCAGCACTCTTTTAAATAAAACAATTAGGTCATTTTAAAACTTCACAAAGGGCAGAGGACAAGTAGAAACAAACAATAGTAGTCCTTTGCTAACTGCAGTATGCCAACGAATTCCAGTTATGCTTAAAAGTTAGGTAGTTCATTGCTTTCATGGTGTAGAATTACAACAGACAAAGTAACGCAGTGCTGATAAATACATAGTTATTGCTGGCTAAACGCTCACCAACTAAAACTAGTTAAATACAATAATTATTTGGTTCTCTAGAAATAATTCACGCTAAGAGTTTATAATTCAAGTAAGTGAGATACGATTTCAAGTTATGAATTAGTGAGTAACCAACCTGTCAACGGTAGGTTCTTGCTTCTAAAAAAAGAAAGATCGCGAACGATATACTCCCATAACGTTTAGTTCAGCAGATCGTATCATTCAATATAATAAATTTAATTTAAGTTGACTAGAGTCAATAATAGGGGATGAAATACGCGTTGCGTGTCAATTGAGTCCCTTTTAATTTAGACAATCACGCGCGTTTTAATGTTACGCTGTGTTAATAACATTCACACACACACACAAACACAGCTAGTGCTAGTGGCATGGCATAGACCGCTAGGGTCATTCTTCAATGGTGAACGACCACAAGAACCCCTGTTCCCTAGCCTAGTCTTACTCTTAGTGAACTGCCTTTTACACAATTTCTCCTCCTGAGAATAGTGAGATTTAGGACAGACTTCTTTAAGCTGCCTAAAACGCGAAAACCGGTTTTGAGTCTCATCATTAGGCAGTTCATTACTGGCGCTAGACGCAATAGTGGTGAAATAACAATTAACTGTACGCGACGGAACCGATACATGACCGCTGTTTACCGGGCCTGAGACGACATACCCCAGTCTACTCTCAAAAAGTATCGGCTGTTCACTACCTAAATAAATCTTACGCGATCCTAACAAATCCCAAAAGAGATCAGCGCCAATAATAAAATCAATCGGTGACGGCGTATGAAAGTAAGGATCGGCTAAACATATATCAGACGGAATGTTAATTTTCGATAAATTTACTTGTCGAGTCGGTAAAGGTCCAGTTATTGATGGCAAAACAAGACAATTAATACTAGTCGAGTAGTTATCATTCAATGATTTCATTGAGACTCGACATGTTTCACCTACACGAGTCATTGTATTGTTTATACCTATAACCGATTTTTCAACACTTTCGGTATGTAAGTTTAACTTTCGGCACATTTTCTCGGTCATGACAGAGCATGTACTACCACTATCTAAGACCGCTTTGGCAACGTACTCGCGATTATTGTTGTCATAAACCTTAATTAATGCAGTTGACAGTACCACTTGGCCATTTAATGAATTCGAACGCGGCGTTGCAATTCTCGCAGATAAAGTAATCGCATCGATGCTCCCCGCCGCTGCCGGCGGCGGCGCATTAGGTACCTGTGACCCGGCCGGCTCGGACGAACAATCTTCTACCGAATTATGCGTAGGCGCAGCGACGTGGACAAGTGAATTATGTTTGCGCTTACATATATTGCAACCCGCCTTTTTGCAATGGTTCGCATAGTGACCGCTTCGGAAGCAATTAAAACAAACTCTGTACGTTGGCAACAAATCATAGCGTTCGACATTGCTTAGCGCTAGAAACCGAGGACAGCTGCTCAAGTTATGGTCACCATTACATTTCGGACACGGTTTTGAAGAATGCGAAGTGAAATAGTGCTCAGTGGTTTGTGTAGAAAGCATAGTTCTATGTTTTATTGCGTTTTTTGCCGGCTGACTTGACTGGCCGGCGGCTGAGGCGCACGATAACTCTAAAGTTTCAATCAAGTCTGCTCGATTACGCATAAAAGTGACAAAAACATCAAATGTAATAGGGTTATTTTTATCTAAGTTTCCCTTGTGTTCCTCCCAATGCCTAAATGTCTTTGCATCCAGTTTGGTGCTAACTATATGAATAAGAAGCGTGCCCCATTGTTTAACGGGCTCGCCTAGGGATTCTAAACATCTCAGATTTTTATTTACTTGGTCAATGACACGCTTTAACTGCACTGAAGACTCTTTTGAGACTGGTTCGATGTTAAATAATGCAGATACATGATTTTGCAATAACAATCTTTTGTTATCGAACCTGTCACACAAGACCTTCCATGCAACTTCGTAATTATTCCCAGAGAACTCAATAGACTGAATAACTAATGCGGCAGATCCCTCCAACGACGCTCGTAGGTAATGAAACTTATTTATATTATCAATTTCGTCGTTAGAGTGGATGAGACTTGTAAATGTGTCGTGAAAACATAGCCAATCCGAATGCGATCCACTGAATTTCGGCAAGGATATCGAAGGTAATTTAACCAGCTTGTGATTACTAGCACTACGCGACCCACGATTACTACATGACTCGAAGTCTTCACGTTTTTTATTATAATCGTTCAGTATTTCTTGAGCTCGCGAAAGTGCTGTAAAATAATTTGTTTCAAAGTCAGACCTCTCTGTCATTTGTGGATCCAATTTATCAGCTTTGCATTCTAATTGTATTTGTACACCATCAAATAGTTCATACAATGCCTCAATCTTACCTATACGTAACTGCAATTGGTTTGCGTCAGCCTGAGTTAACGAAGAAGATTCCTTTAACGTGTCTAGGTATGAAGTAAACAACTTCAATTGACCTTTGTAACTGCCTCTCTTGCGAACTAATTCTTTGTCATCTGCCATTTGAGAAGCTGATCAACCTTGAATGTAAACAATTGATAAATTTGAGTATTATAATTATTGTAAATAGTATTTATTAATAATAAAATTACCCTTTGTGTTCGGTTTAGTCAATAAGTTAAAATAGTTTAGTTCATAAGATATTATCGTAAATTATATAATAATAATTAAATTTGGATTAAAAATGTAAAACAATCAATTAATTCTCATTAAAATTCACATTCAATTCAATAAATTCCAAACTATTATCTTATTGGTCCTAGTAACAAAGATTATCAATTTATAAAATTATCATTCATGTAGAATACATTAAACATTCAAAGTACAATACTGAGTTATTTAAATCCCTAATCTACCATTCCTATCCTAAATAAATATAATATCACAGAATACTAAAGTTAAAATGTCTCATGTAACTACGTAGCATACACGAATAACGGTAAATCAATTTAACCTCCTTCTACACGTTGACAATAGTTAGCAATTTCATTAAAAAACTAGCCAATTCAATGTACATACAATACAGAATAATTAAATGAATTAAATAATAGAATTGACTAGATTTAATATCACAATTAACAATGTAACACTAACTCTTGTCCGTTCAAATAGATGGTTTAGTTAAGACAGTTTAAAAATTGCTACAGTATTTACTGACCTGGAATTTCATAATTTTACCTATTACTACCTGAATTAAAGTGCTGGGTCCTACTAAGAATTAAAACACTCAACACTGCTGGTTTCCAATGTCCTGGAGATCCTCTTCAATATATTCCAACAGGTTTGGTCATCACAGTACTTGCAGCAAAATTAAATTAATTCCTCCAATAGGTATTTCTTCGATGCCTCAGATTTTATTGGCCTTATTGGTTCTTCAACAGTATCCGGTTCGATCCAGGGCCATGTTCCGGGATGAAGGGTTATCAATTAAAAACTCCAGGATCAATCAAAAAAGAGACGTGTACTCTGTGACGAGTTCAATACAGGAAGGGCTTAATGACATGCAAATTTTTAAACAGTCCACATATGAATTAGCATTAATACATAGTAGTGGCGTATTGCCACTACTCAATGGTCAGGCGCTCCAACCGCAGGCTATACGACTTCAACAGGCACCAAGTTCAATTCCATTGCAAAACTAGCATATTCAAATTCAAAATATTATGAGCAGCGCTAAGTGAAGCGGGCGCAAGTGCCATATATTTGCCCGCCGCGTGCGCCCGCTGCGTGCACCCGCGTCAGCTAGCGTAGGCGTACTGTTGTAGGCGTTTCTCATAGAAACTAAAATATGAATATCTCAGTTTTGCAATGGAATTGAACTTGGTGCCCATATAATGAAATGAAGTACATGTAAAGACCTATTTAATGACACAACTCTCAGCTCTGTTGGTTTTTTGGTCCACTTCCCATACAAAGTTGCCCATGGTCCTTTGTATGACATTGTAATTTCTACTAAATAGCTATTTCTAGAAAATGCCATACGATTTAATAACCAGAAGTACCACAGTAGCAGTTCTCGACCCTCCTGTATGATTTTTCATGATATCCGCTGACATGAATGAACCGCTTTGTCATGATATCGGCAGGACCCATTCTTGTTTTAAAAGGCGTAGTTCAGTACTTTTCTATCGTAAAATCAAGTCTATAAACAATGTAGGGTATATTTGCAAAATACTTCAATTTGGATTTTCATAGCCGTTCGTATCCGTAGCCAATTTCATATAAGGGCGTTTTCCAAAAAAACGTGTCCGAAAATCCATACAAATTTTCGGACACGTTTTTTTGGAAAACGCCCATAATTGTTTTTTTTTTCATACTAAATAGTACCTAATTGTTATATTTACAGCAAAGCAAAGCCGTGGAGTCGCTATTCGAGCCCGACGCGGAGTCCGGGGCGGGCCGGTTCGACCCGACCCTGGGGTCGCCCGCGCACTGCCACGCGCGCTCCTCCGTGCTGACGGAGCTGTGCGCGCTCCGGACGCACTACCACCCGGCCGTGCGGCAGGCGGTCAGCAAGACTGACTCCAAGCTGTGAGTACATGATGGAAACCGTTGCCTTGTCACTCCTCCGAACTCTACAAAATCAGTAATTCCTCACGGGCCAGTTCGACCCAACGCCGAATACCCCCTTACCCTACCTTTATAGCGCCTTACCCTTCTTACTATGTTTCTCATGGCTTACGTTATACCATGGATTCACAATGGCCTATTCCAATGGATTTAGAACAATGGTAGGCAAAGTACGGCCTCTGGGCCATCTCCGGCCCACGGGAGGGTTTAATCCGGCCCGCCGACGGTCCTTTAAAATAAGTAATATATGGCCCTCTGTAATATCTTAAATTTTCTGGTCAGCCATGAAAAAAATTTGCCCACCACTGATTTAGAGACAGATACAGAGTAGCGTTGCTCGTTTCACTTTATACTACATTTTTGTTTCTTTAAATTTTCTGGGTTTGCACGGGTAAACTAATCTCGTGTGCGCCTCTTACAGGTCGGCGGTGCAAATGTTCGAGCAGTACGACGGCTCCCAGATGGCGTTCAAGCCCTCGGTCCCCCCTCCCAAGGCGGGCGCGCGCGCCAAGGTGCCGCCCGCGCATGCGTGGGCGCAGCCCGCCCTCCGCCAACTGTGCGACCACGTCGAGGCCGGAGTCGACCTGACTCGGGTTACGTTTGTGGTGCCTAAGAGTAAACGATGATGTTTAAGTCAATAAATGTTGTTAAATTATTTTTGGTTTTCTTTTTATATCTTTATCCTATCTATCTGATATTTGTCAATCTCAGGCGGCAGGCGTAGGGTTAAGAAATTATAAAGATGCGATTAAAATCATATTTATATTGATACCGATTGCCTGAAAACGACATATTTAATAATCACATCCTCGATCAGTTACAATCCGTGGAAATGAGAAGTTTAATAACGTTTAAAAGCTACCTATCTGCTTTGCCCTAAGGTTAACTGGTAGAGAATACCTTTTGGCATTAAGTTCGCCTTTTGTAGGATAAGTTTTGTTTTGTGCAATAAAGCTTAAATAAAAAAAAAATGGTTCTATACATTTATTACCAAAATAGTATAATGCAATAAAATTAACGAAGTTCGCAGCTATATAGGCATTACTTTACTCTTTGGTCTGCAGTCACCATATAAAACGATAGCAATATTTTATAATCATAATTAATTTCCCTGTAAATTCAAAAGTTTTACTATTTCCTAATCTGTAGCACAACTGTGACTATTAGGCTTCTTCCTTATACCTACTCCATGTAGCCTGTGGGCTAAATATACGCAGATCGCTCGGCACCTTACGGGTGCAACGCTATATAATAACGCCTTGAGGGTGCTGTTGGGTCTGCTGCGCGCCTGCAGTGCGTCAGGGGTTATTCTTCAGAAATATGTCTGCGACTCATTCCCCTGTCTTCATACATTTAGTATGAAAAAAGGTTCAAATTGTAAAACGTAAGTACGTTTTTTTTGTAATATTTTGTGCGTATGAATTCGGTGTTTTCTTACTTTTAAGCCGGTTTATGCTACAGTACCCATTGTTTCTAACACTTTTTAGTTTTTAGTCTAACGTAGATGTGTAAGTATGTTAGTACATACTTACACGTAAGTTTTTATGGATCCAGTTGTCCGAAATAAACGATATTCTTTTTTAATTTTTCATTTATTTTTATTACCTATCATTATCAATCATCATTCAATATACTGTGCACCCTGCGTTCCCCTACAGTGCACTCTTCACTCTTCTGCTGTGCACTCTTCCTGCTGTGCGCTTTTCGTTCCTCTACGAAGCAGATTCAAGTTTCCACGTTTGCAGCGCGTCCTCTACAAGCGCGGCCCGCGCCTTGTAGGCGGCTTGCAGCCTGCCCGGCAAACTCTCCTTCTGCTCGCGGATGTACTGCCGCATCGCTGACAACTTTGCGCGCCAACTAGGACATGGATTTATTTTAGCATCTATTTGAAGATGGAAGCACAGCACATGAGTAAAGAACAGAACATAATTTAAGATTTACACACCGATAGTTTGCACCTCTTCGTACATTTTAAACTTATTCTAAGCGAAGCGTGTGCGACTATAGGTGGCAGCACTAAACGACAAAAGAGACATGGGCGGACAATAAAGGAAACTATCATGCCTGTCAATGTCAATATCTAAGTGTCAATGTCAAAATATAGTAAGTCGTAGCTACACTGACGTTAATCGTCCTTCATTGCGATAAATTAACGGCATTTCCGTCAATGTGGCCCCAGCATGGGAGGGCACATGATTTAGATTGGCGGCACCAGTCGGCAGCAGCTTCGTCGTGCACGTTCCCTATGGTTTAGTCTTAAGACTCACGCTTCATCCTACTTCTTCCAGAACAGCATCTCCTCGCGCACCCTGCGGAACTCGTGAACCCTCTCCCTGTAGGCCTGCAGCTTGGTGGCGGCGTCGGCCTCGTACTGTACCGCGGCGGCCTCGTTTATGCTTGGATCTCCTGCAAATGACGATTAAATACTCACGCCTCGTCCTGCTTCTTCCAGAACAGCATCTCCTCGTGCACCTTGCGGAACTCCTCCTCCTTCTCCCTGTAGGCCTGCAGCTTGGCGGCGACGTCGGCCTCGTACTGTACCGCGGCGGCCTCCTCGGCCGCGTCGGCCGCGGCGTCCTGCTCGCGCGCCTGCTCGGCCGCGAGGACCTTGGCCTTTAGGTCGGCTATGGCGGCTCGCGCTTCCACCTGCAAGTTCCGTTCTATATTTTAGTACTAGTTTTGTCGACTACGTGAAGCAGTAATAGCGTTCCCACTCTTCAAGAACGCATGTTTTATCTAAGAGCTTTAAAATAACTGCATCCGCAACATTGGCTGTAGTCCAGTGGCGTGGCGTAAAAGATATCCTTAGGCAAGTTGATGCACATTTAGTGTTCATTTTCGTTAAGAGCTGTAGAATAAGGTGCTCATTCATTAGCCTGATATTAGGCAAACCGGTAGGAATCAAGTTCTTTGGACGCCACTACAACACAATAGCAGTAATATTTCTTTCGACAAAAGCTGATGTAGCTTTTGTTGAAAGAAATATTACTGCTATTGCACCGCTTGTGTCGCCGCGTGTCGGAAAATCGTCGTGATCGCTCGCTCCCGCAAAATGTATCGTAGACGTGTATACTGCAGTGTGTTCGGATGCGAAAAATACCGGCAGACGGGCAGCCCTGCGCCTCGGCCTTGAATAGCTATCGCGCGCTCCTAAAGGGCTGGAGTGTGGGTACTCTTCTTTCTTTATGCCACACCACACCTGGCCATAAAAAGGCTTTTTCCGTACGCTGCCCTGCCCTTTCTGGCCAAGTGTAGACATAAAATGATGTACACTACACGGGAGTTAATAAAGAAAGCCCTCGATCGCATATTTACGTCCGTCGCTTGCAGCTCGGGCCGCAAACATCTGCGATCTCGGCCTTTCTTTGTATTACCACCCTAGTTGTGTAATGTACTACGAGTATTATAGTTTGTTGTAGGGGACTCACCAGCTTGGCCTGGCGCTGCAGGGCGAGCGCGGAGCGCGTGCGCGCGAGCTGGGCGCGGCGCTGCGCCAGCTTGCTCGCCAGCTGCTGGCGGCACCAGTCGGCAGCAGCTGCGTCGTGCACGTCCCCTACAGTGGACTCACCAGCTTGGCCTGGCGCTGCAGGGCGAGCGCGGAGCGCGTGCGCGCGAGCTGGGCGCGGCGCTGCGCCAGCTTGCTCGCCAGCTGCTGGCGGCACCAGTCGGCAGCAGCTGCGTCGTGCACGTCCCCTACAGTGGACTCACCAGCTTGGCCTGGCGCTGCAGGGCGAGCGCGGAGCGCGTGCGCGCGAGCTGGGCGCGGCGCTGCGCCAGCTTGCTCGCCAGCTGCTGGCGGCACCAGTCGGCAGCAGCTGCCTCGTGCACGTCCCCTACAGTGGACTCACCAGCTTGGCCTGGCGCTGCAGGGCGAGCGCGGAGCGCGTGCGCGCGAGCTGGGCGCGGCGCTGCGCCAGCTTGCTCGCCAGCTGCTGGCGGCACCAGTCGGCAGCAGCTGCGTCGTGCACGTCCCCTACAGTGGACTCACCAGCTTGGCCTGGCGCTGCAGGGCGAGCGCGGAGCGCGTGCGCGCGAGCTGGGCGCGGCGCTGCGCCAGCTTGCTCGCCAGCTGCTGGCGGCACCAGTCGGCAGCAGCTGCCTCGTGCACGTCCCCTACAGTGGACTCACCAGCTTGGCCTGGCGCTGCAGGGCGAGCGCGGAGCGCGTGCGCGCGAGCTGGGCGCGGCGCTGCGCCAGCTTGCTCGCCAGCTGCTGGCGGCACCAGTCGGCAGCAGCTGCCTCGTGCACGTCCCCTACAGTGGACTCACCAGCTTGGCCTGGCGCTGCAGGGCGAGCGCGGAGCGCGTGCGCGCGAGCTGGGCGCGGCGCTGCGCCAGCTTGCTCGCCAGCTGCTGGCGGCACCAGCTGCCTCGTGCACGTCCCCTACAGTGGACTCACCAGCTTGGCCTGGCGCTGCAGGGCGAGCGCGGAGCGCGTGCGCGCGAGCTGGGCGCGGCGCTGCGCCAGCTTGCTCGCCAGCTGCTGGCGGCACCAGTCGGCAGCAGCTGCCTCGTGCACGTCCCCTACAGTGGACTCACCAGCTTGGCCTGGCGCTGCAGGGCGAGCGCGGAGCGCGTGCGCGCGAGCTGGGCGCGGCGCTGCGCCAGCTTGCTCGCCAGCTGCTGGCGGCACCAGTCGGCAGCAGCTGCCTCGTGCACGTCCCCTACAGTGGACTCACCAGCTTGGCCTGGCGCTGCAGGGCGAGCGCGGAGCGCGTGCGCGCGAGCTGGGCGCGGCGCTGCGCCAGCTTGCTCGCCAGCTGCTGGCGGCACCAGTCGGCAGCAGCTGCCTCGTGCACGTCCCCTACAGTGGACTCACCAGCTTGGCCTGGCGCTGCAGGGCGAGCGCGGAGCGCGTGCGCGCGAGCTGGGCGCGGCGCTGCGCCAGCTTGCTCGCCAGCTGCTGGCGGCACCAGCTGCCTCGTGCACGTCCCCTACAGTGGACTCACCAGCTTGGCCTGGCGCTGCAGGGCGAGCGCGGAGCGCGTGCGCGCGAGCTGGGCGCGGCGCTGCGCCAGCTTGCTCGCCAGCTGCTGGCGGCACCAGTCGGCAGCAGCTGCCTCGTGCACGTCCCCTACAGTGGACTCACCAGCTTGGCCTGGCGCTGCAGGGCGAGCGCGGAGCGCGTGCGCGCGAGCTGGGCGCGGCGCTGCGCCAGCTTGCTCGCCAGCTGCTGGCGGCACCAGTCGGCAGCAGCTGCCTCGTGCACGTCCCCTACAGTGGACTCACCAGCTTGGCCTGGCGCTGCAGGGCGAGCGCGGAGCGCGTGCGCGCGAGCTGGGCGCGGCGCTGCGCCAGCTTGCTCGCCAGCTGCTGGCGGCACCAGCTGCCTCGTGCACGTCCCCTACAGTGGACTCACCAGCTTGGCCTGGCGCTGCAGGGCGAGCGCGGAGCGCGTGCGCGCGAGCTGGGCGCGGCGCTGCGCCAGCTTGCTCGCCAGCTGCTGGCGGCACCAGTCGGCAGCAGCTGCCTCGTGCACGTCCCCTACAGTGGACTCACCAGCTTGGCCTGGCGCTGCAGGGCGAGCGCGGAGCGCGTGCGCGCGAGCTGGGCGCGGCGCTGCGCCAGCTTGCTCGCCAGCTGCTGGCGGCACCAGTCGGCAGCAGCTGCCTCGTGCACGTCCCCTACAGTGGACTCACCAGCTTGGCCTGGCGCTGCAGGGCGAGCGCGGAGCGCGTGCGCGCGAGCTGGGCGCGGCGCTGCGCCAGCTTGCTCGCCAGCTGCTGGCGGCACCAGTCGGCAGCAGCTGCCTCGTGCACGTCCCCTACAGTGGACTCACCAGCTTGGCCTGGCGCTGCAGGGCGAGCGCGGAGCGCGTGCGCGCGAGCTGGGCGCGGCGCTGCGCCAGCTTGCTCGCCAGCTGCTGGCGGCACCAGTCGGCAGCAGCTGCCTCGTGCACGTCCCCTACAGTGGACTCACCAGCTTGGCCTGGCGCTGCAGGGCGAGCGCGGAGCGCGTGCGCGCGAGCTGGGCGCGGCGCTGCGCCAGCTTGCTCGCCAGCTGCTGGCGGCACCAGTCGGCAGCAGCTGCCTCGTGCACGTCCCCTACAGTGGACTCACCAGCTTGGCCTGGCGCTGCAGGGCGAGCGCGGAGCGCGTGCGCGCGAGCTGGGCGCGGCGCTGCGCCAGCTTGCTCGCCAGCTGCTTCAGGCTCTCCAGCGCCGAGCTCGCCGCCGCCAGGCACCCGGGGTCCATCAGCTTCCTGCACGACCATCGACAAAACCATAACATAACATAACCATAGTCGCCCTAGGGCTTTGTCCCGCAGTGGCGGACTAAGCTAGTTGGAGGCCCGAGGCAGCGCAGTAGTATAGAAGGTCCAATTTTAGTTATTTTTTTAGACGGGGTTGGAGGGAGGAGTGCGTTCAAGCTACCGCAGCTGAAGAGACCCCTGCTAGCGTGATTTGGGAGCCCCCTTAAGGAGGAGGCTTTTTCAGGCCCCACGGTTAGTCCGCTACTAGTCTCTTGTAAAGCGGACATGGTGAAACTAAGTTATAGGTTTACGCGAGCTAGCCCGCAATTCGAAGTCTTTTAAACACCTATTTTGAGTGAATGTCGAAACTACACCTAAAAGGTTTCTAATTCGACTACGGCACCCAACAATGACTTGTTGAAGAGAGGAAAATAGAGAGCTACAGGCGGGTGTCGTGCCTGGGGACCGAAGTCCGAGGGAAGATGGTTGGAAGTGTCATATATAGAAACTTGGATAGCGCGATGTAGATGACGCTCTTTGTACGGACGTTGATGTGAGCGCCATCTATCCATTGTCGATGTTTGTCGACTGCTTCCAGCGTGCGTCACTAGATGGCGGTGGCAGACTCACGTCTCGTCGACGGCGAGCGCGGCGAGCTCGGGGAACTGCCCGCTGAGGTGGATGAGCCCCCGCTTGAACTCCACGCAGCTGTCCAGGGTCTTCTTCTGCCACAGCGCCAGCTCCGTCTCCTTGCTGTGCACCATCTGGAGGAATCACAGATTAACACAGATTATAAAATAGTGCAATCAGAAAGGGTTCTCATTTAATGTTTATTGATCACAACCATGGTATTTTAGATGGTTCATGTTAAATGGATCCTGATAAGACATGACAACTTCTAGCATGTTTTATCATGAAGGACTGACTTAGAAGAGTGAAAAGTATAGAGAACCTGCACGACGAAGGTGCTGCAAACTGGTGCCGCCAATCTCAGTCTTGTGTCACATTGACGGAAACGCCGTTAATTTATCGCGATGATGGACGATTTACGTCAGTGTAGCTACGACTTACTATATTTGACATTGACACTTAGATATTGACATTGACAGGCATGATAGTTTATATTATTGTCCGCCCGTGTCTCTTTAGTCGTTTATTGCTGCCACATATAGTTCGTGCACGTTCCCTGTAACCATTCCTGGGCATTCAATTATCGTCGTACCAAAAATGGTTGAAACCCGTCCAGTCGTTTTGAGGAGATGGGACCATAAATATCCCTCTAAGTTCATACTTGACTTGACAACACAATCGCAGAAGTAATAGTACTACAGGTCGATTCATAAGAGCTGGCACCAATGGCTGGAACGAGTGAATGATAATGTCTATGTGTGCATCACAAAATGATTAAACACAGGTTGATTCAATAAGCGATTAACGTGTTTTTAGACAATCTTGTCTCATAACTTCGTAATGAAAAATCTAAATTTCGTATGATATTCGCATATTTTCGCCATGATTTAGTAAATGTGAAAAAAGGGTACAATTAAAAATAACTATTTGATAAACAAAATATTTGAAGCCTCCCGTATAAGAACGTCACTCAACAGTGACAAGTGACATTACTTTCATTCAATCCATTCGTGCCAGCTTTTGTGAATCGACCTGTACGTACAGAAGATTCTCTTTCTAACAAGATTGTCGTTCGGATCCGACCACCGGACGGAACGCTAGAGATCCGACCGTCTCTCTCTATCGCATAACGCGTGTTCTTTGTGTCTTTGCGTGTACTAGTAGTAGCCGTGCGGCGAAATCGTAAAGTGAGTCACTCCTGACACAATGTTCGTCAACGTCGTCTCGTTTCAATAATGCAGGTAAGTGACCTTGGCGATCTGGTCGGCCAGCACTCGCTTGGAGTCGTGCACTCGGGTGGCGTAGTCCACTTCGTCCAGCAGCCGACCGCGCTCCTCCACCGACATGGACTGCCCCTCCAACTCTCGCCGGAGCTGGGCCGTCTCCGCGCTAAAATAGAATAAAAGCCTGTGTTGTATTATTTGTAACGTACTGAAACAAAAGGTACCAACTTTTATACACTATCACATCATATGCGCTGCGCGCGGGCGGCGTCCAGCTTGGCGCGCGCGTTGTGATTGTTGAGGCGGCTCGCGCGCACCGTCCCCAGTAATGTAGGTACTCACGTGGCCCGGGCTATGTCGGCATCGACAGCCTGCAGCTCGGCCGCCTTGTCCCGCGCCTGCGCGCGGGCGGCGTCCAGCTTGGCGCGCGCGTTGTGATTGTTGAGGCGGCTCGCGCGCACCGTCCCCAGTAATGTAGGTACTCACGTGGCCCGGGCTATGTCGGCATCGACAGCCTGCAGCTCGGCCGCCTTGTCCCGCGCCTGCGCGCGGGCGGCGTCCAGCTTGGCGCGCGCGTTGTGATTGTTGAGGCGGCTCGCGCGCACCGTCCCCAGTAATGTAGGTACTCACGTGGCCCGGGCTATGTCGGCATCGACAGCCTGCAGCTCGGCCGCCTTGTCCCGCGCCTGCGCGCGGGCGGCGTCCAGCTTGGCGCGCGCGTTGTGATTGTTGAGGCGGCTCGCGCGCACCGTCCCCAGTAATGTAGGTACTCACGTGGCCCGGGCTATGTCGGCATCGACAGCCTGCAGCTCGGCCGCCTTGTCCCGCGCCTGCGCGCGGGCGGCGTCCAGCTTGGCGCGCGCGTTGTGATTGTTGAGGCGGCTCGCGCGCACCGTCCCCAGTAATGTAGGTACTCACGTGGCCCGGGCTATGTCGGCATCGACAGCCTGCAGCTCGGCCGCCTTGTCCCGCGCCTGCGCGCGGGCGGCGTCCAGCTTGGCGCGCGCGTTGTGATTGTTGAGGCGGCTCGCGCGCACCGTCCCCAGTAATGTAGGTACTCACGTGGCCCGGGCTATGTCGGCATCGACAGCCTGCAGCTCGGCCGCCTTGTCCCGCGCCTGCGCGCGGGCGGCGTCCAGCTTGGCGCGCGCGTTGTGATTGTTGAGGCGGCTCGCGCGCACCGTCCCCAGTAATGTAGGTACTCACGTGGCCCGGGCTACGTCGGCATCGACAGCCTGCAGCTCGGCCGCCTTGTCCCGCGCCTGCGCGCGGGCGGCGTCCAGCTTGGCGCGCGCGTTGTGATTGTTGAGGCGGCTCGCGCGCACCGTCCCCAGTAATGTAGGTACTCACGTGGCCCGGGCTATGTCGGCATCGACAGCCTGCAGCTCGGCCGCCTTGTCCCGCGCCTGCGCGCGGGCGGCGTCCAGCTTGGCGCGCGCGTTGTGATTGTTGAGGCGGCTCGCGCGCACCGTCCCCAGTAATGTAGGTACTCACGTGGCCCGGGCTATGTCGGCATCGACAGCCTGCAGCTCGGCCGCCTTGTCCCGCGCCTGCGCGCGGGCGGCGTCCAGCTTGGCGCGCGCGTTGTGATTGTTGAGGCGGCTCGCGCGCACCGTCCCCAGTAATGTAGGTACTCACGTGGCCCGGGCTATGTCGGCATCGACAGCCTGCAGCTCACTATCACATCATATGCGCTGCGCGCGGGCGGCGTCCAGCTTGGCGCGCGCGTTGTGATTGTTGAGGCGGCTCGCGCGCACCGTCCCCAGTAATGTAGGTACTCACGTGGCCCGGGCTATGTCGGCATCGACAGCCTGCAGCTCGGCCGCCTTGTCCCGCGCCTGCGCGCGGGCGGCGTCCAGCTTGGCGCGCGCGTTGTGATTGTTGAGGCGGCTCGCGCGCACCGTCCCCAGTAATGTAGGTACTCACGTGGCCCGGGCTATGTCGGCATCGACAGCCTGCAGCTCGGCCGCCTTGTCCCGCGCCTGCGCGCGGGCGGCGTCCAGCTTGGCGCGCGCGTTGTGATTGTTGAGGCGGCTCGCGCGCACCGTCCCCAGTAATGTAGGTACTCACGTGGCCCGGGCTATGTCGGCATCGACAGCCTGCAGCTCGGCCGCCTTGTCCCGCGCCTGCGCGCGGGCGGCGTCCAGCTTGGCGCGCGCGTTGTGATTGTTGAGGCGGCTCGCGCGCACCGTCCCCAGTAATGTAGGTACTCACGTGGCCCGGGCTATGTCGGCATCGACAGCCTGCAGCTCGGCCGCCTTGTCCCGCGCCTGCGCGCGGGCGGCGTCCAGCTTGGCGCGCGCGTTGTGATTGTTGAGGCGGCTCGCGCGCACCGTCCCCAGTAATGTAGGTACTCACGTGGCCCGGGCTATGTCGGCATCGACAGCCTGCAGCTCGGCCGCCTTGTCCCGCGCCTGCGCGCGGGCGGCGTCCAGCTTGGCGCGCGCGTTGTGATTGTTGAGGCGGCTCGCGCGCACCGTCCCCAGTAATGTAGGTACTCACGTGGCCCGGGCTATGTCGGCATCGACAGCCTGCAGCTCGGCCGCCTTGTCCCGCGCCTGCGCGCGGGCGGCGTCCAGCTTGGCGCGCGCGTTGTGATTGTTGAGGCGGCTCGCGCGCACCGTCCCCAGTAATGTAGGTACTCACGTGGCCCGGGCTATGTCGGCATCGACAGCCTGCAGCTCGGCCGCCTTGTCCCGCGCCTGCGCGCGGGCGGCGTCCAGCTTGGCGCGCGCGTTGTGATTGTTGAGGCGGCTCGCGCGCACCGTCCCCAGTAATGTAGGTACTCACGTGGCCCGGGCTATGTCGGCATCGACAGCCTGCAGCTCGGCCGCCTTGTCCCGCGCCTGCGCGCGGGCGGCGTCCAGCTTGGCGCGCGCGTTGTGATTGTTGAGGCGGCTCGCGCGCACCGTCCCCAGTAATGTAGGTACTCACGTGGCCCGGGCTATGTCGGCATCGACAGCCTGCAGCTCGGCCGCCTTGTCCCGCGCCTGCGCGCGGGCGGCGTCCAGCTTGGCGCGCGCGTTGTGATTGTTGAGGCGGCTCGCGCGCACCGTCCCCAGTAATGTAGGTACTCACGTGGCCCGGGCTATGTCGGCATCGACAGCCTGCAGCTCGGCCGCCTTGTCCCGCGCCTGCGCGCGGGCGGCGTCCAGCTTGGCGCGCGCGTTGTGATTGTTGAGGCGGCTCGCGCGCACCGTCCCCAGTAATGTAGGTACTCACGTGGCCCGGGCTATGTCGGCATCGACAGCCTGCAGCTCGGCCGCCTTGTCCCGCGCCTGCGCGCGGGCGGCGTCCAGCTTGGCGCGCGCGTTGTGATTGTTGAGGCGGCTCGCGCGCACCGTCCCCAGTAATGTAGGTACTCACGTGGCCCGGGCTATGTCGGCATCGACAGCCTGCAGCTCGGCCGCCTTGTCCCGCGCCTGCGCGCGGGCGGCGTCCAGCTTGGCGCGCGCGTTGTGATTGTTGAGGCGGCTCGCGCGCACCGTCCCCAGTAATGTAGGTACTCACGTGGCCCGGGCTATGTCGGCATCGACAGCCTGCAGCTCGGCCGCCTTGTCCCGCGCCTGCGCGCGGGCGGCGTCCAGCTTGGCGCGCGCGTTGTGATTGTTGAGGCGGCTCGCGCGCACCGTCCCCAGTAATGTAGGTACTCACGTGGCCCGGGCTATGTCGGCATCGACAGCCTGCAGCTCGGCCGCCTTGTCCCGCGCCTGCGCGCGGGCGGCGTCCAGCTTGGCGCGCGCGTTGTGATTGTTGAGGCGGCTCGCGCGCACCGTCCCCAGTAATGTAGGTACTCACGTGGCCCGGGCTATGTCGGCATCGACAGCCTGCAGCTCGGCCGCCTTGTCCCGCGCCTGCGCGCGGGCGGCGTCCAGCTTGGCGCGCGCGTTGTGATTGTTGAGGCGGCTCGCGCGCACCGTCCCCAGTAATGTAGGTACTCACGTGGCCCGGGCTATGTCGGCATCGACAGCCTGCAGCTCGGCCGCCTTGTCCCGCGCCTGCGCGCGGGCGGCGTCCAGCTTGGCGCGCGCGTTGTGATTGTTGAGGCGGCTCGCGCGCACCGTCCCCAGTAATGTAGGTACTCACGTGGCCCGGGCTATGTCGGCATCGACAGCCTGCAGCTCGGCCGCCTTGTCCCGCGCCTGCGCGCGGGCGGCGTCCAGCTTGGCGCGCGCGTTGTGATTGTTGAGGCGGCTCGCGCGCACCGTCCCCAGTAATGTAGGTACTCACGTGGCCCGGGCTATGTCGGCATCGACAGCCTGCAGCTCGGCCGCCTTGTCCCGCGCCTGCGCGCGGGCGGCGTCCAGCTTGGCGCGCGCGTTGTGATTGTTGAGGCGGCTCGCGCGCACCGTCCCCAGTAATGTAGGTACTCACGTGGCCCGGGCTATGTCGGCATCGACAGCCTGCAGCTCGGCCGCCTTGTCCCGCGCCTGCGCGCGGGCGGCGTCCAGCTTGGCGCGCGCGTTGTGATTGTTGAGGCGGCTCGCGCGCACCGTCCCCAGTAATGTAGGTACTCACGTGGCCCGGGCTATGTCGGCATCGACAGCCTGCAGCTCGGCCGCCTTGTCCCGCGCCTGCGCGCGGGCGGCGTCCAGCTTGGCGCGCGCGTTGTGATTGTTGAGGCGGCTCGCGCGCACCGTCCCCAGTAATGTAGGTACTCACGTGGCCCGGGCTATGTCGGCATCGACAGCCTGCAGCTCGGCCGCCTTGTCCCGCGCCTGCGCGCGGGCGGCGTCCAGCTTGGCGCGCGCGTTGTGATTGTTGAGGCGGCTCGCGCGCACCGTCCCCAGTAATGTAGGTACTCACGTGGCCCGGGCTATGTCGGCATCGACAGCCTGCAGCTCGGCCGCCTTGTCCCGCGCCTGCGCGCGGGCGGCGTCCAGCTTGGCGCGCGCGTTGTGATTGTTGAGGCGGCTCGCGCGCACCGTCCCCAGTAATGTAGGTACTCACGTGGCCCGGGCTATGTCGGCATCGACAGCCTGCAGCTCGGCCGCCTTGTCCCGCGCCTGCGCGCGGGCGGCGTCCAGCTTGGCGCGCGCGTTGTGATTGTTGAGGCGGCTCGCGCGCACCGTCCCCAGTAATGTAGGTACTCACGTGGCCCGGGCTATGTCGGCATCGACAGCCTGCAGCTCGGCCGCCTTGTCCCGCGCCTGCGCGCGGGCGGCGTCCAGCTTGGCGCGCGCGTTGTGATTGTTGAGGCGGCTCGCGCGCACCGTCCCCAGTAATGTAGGTACTCACGTGGCCCGGGCTATGTCGGCATCGACAGCCTGCAGCTCGGCCGCCTTGTCCCGCGCCTGCGCGCGGGCGGCGTCCAGCTTGGCGCGCGCGTTGTGATTGTTGAGGCGGCTCGCGCGCACCGTCCCCAGTAATGTAGGTACTCACGTGGCCCGGGCTATGTCGGCATCGACAGCCTGCAGCTCGGCCGCCTTGTCCCGCGCCTGCGCGCGGGCGGCGTCCAGCTTGGCGCGCGCGTTGTGATTGTTGAGGCGGCTCGCGCGCACCGTCCCCAGTAATGTAGGTACTCACGTGGCCCGGGCTATGTCGGCATCGACAGCCTGCAGCTCGGCCGCCTTGTCCCGCGCCTGCGCGCGGGCGGCGTCCAGCTTGGCGCGCGCGTTGTGATTGTTGAGGCGGCTCGCGCGCACCGTCCCCAGTAATGTAGGTACTCACGTGGCCCGGGCTATGTCGGCATCGACAGCCTGCAGCTCGGCCGCCTTGTCCCGCGCCTGCGCGCGGGCGGCGTCCAGCTTGGCGCGCGCGTTGTGATTGTTGAGGCGGCTCGCGCGCACCGTCCCCAGTAATGTAGGTACTCACGTGGCCCGGGCTATGTCGGCATCGACAGCCTGCAGCTCGGCCGCCTTGTCCCGCGCCTGCGCGCGGGCGGCGTCCAGCTTGGCGCGCGCGTTGTGATTGTTGAGGCGGCTCGCGCGCACCGTCCCCAGTAATGTAGGTACTCACGTGGCCCGGGCTATGTCGGCATCGACAGCCTGCAGCTCGGCCGCCTTGTCCCGCGCCTGCGCGCGGGCGGCGTCCAGCTTGGCGCGCGCGTTGTGATTGTTGAGGCGGCTCGCGCGCACCGTCCCCAGTAATGTAGGTACTCACGTGGCCCGGGCTATGTCGGCATCGACAGCCTGCAGCTCGGCCGCCTTGTCCCGCGCCTGCGCGCGGGCGGCGTCCAGCTTGGCGCGCGCGTTGTGATTGTTGAGGCGGCTCGCGCGCACCGTCCCCAGTAATGTAGGTACTCACGTGGCCCGGGCTATGTCGGCATCGACAGCCTGCAGCTCGGCCGCCTTGTCCCGCGCCTGCGCGCGGGCGGCGTCCAGCTTGGCGCGCGCGTTGTGATTGTTGAGGCGGCTCGCGCGCACCGTCCCCAGTAATGTAGGTACTCACGTGGCCCGGGCTATGTCGGCATCGACAGCCTGCAGCTCGGCCGCCTTGTCCCGCGCCTGCGCGCGGGCGGCGTCCAGCTTGGCGCGCGCGTTGTGATTGTTGAGGCGGCTCGCGCGCACCGTCCCCAGTAATGTAGGTACTCACGTGGCCCGGGCTATGTCGGCATCGACAGCCTGCAGCTCGGCCGCCTTGTCCCGCGCCTGCGCGCGGGCGGCGTCCAGCTTGGCGCGCGCGTTGTGATTGTTGAGGCGGCTCGCGCGCACCGTCCCCAGTAATGTAGGTACTCACGTGGCCCGGGCTATGTCGGCATCGACAGCCTGCAGCTCGGCCGCCTTGTCCCGCGCCTGCGCGCGGGCGGCGTCCAGCTTGGCGCGCGCGTTGTGATTGTTGAGGCGGCTCGCGCGCACCGTCCCCAGTAATGTAGGTACTCACGTGGCCCGGGCTATGTCGGCATCGACAGCCTGCAGCTCGGCCGCCTTGTCCCGCGCCTGCGCGCGGGCGGCGTCCAGCTTGGCGCGCGCGTTGTGATTGTTGAGGCGGCTCGCGCGCACCGTCCCCAGTAATGTAGGTACTCACGTGGCCCGGGCTATGTCGGCATCGACAGCCTGCAGCTCGGCCGCCTTGTCCCGCGCCTGCGCGCGGGCGGCGTCCAGCTTGGCGCGCGCGTTGTGATTGTTGAGGCGGCTCGCGCGCACCGTCCCCAGTAATGTAGGTACTCACGTGGCCCGGGCTATGTCGGCATCGACAGCCTGCAGCTCGGCCGCCTTGTCCCGCGCCTGCGCGCGGGCGGCGTCCAGCTTGGCGCGCGCGTTGTGATTGTTGAGGCGGCTCGCGCGCACCGTCCCCAGTAATGTAGGTACTCACGTGGCCCGGGCTATGTCGGCATCGACAGCCTGCAGCTCGGCCGCCTTGTCCCGCGCCTGCGCGCGGGCGGCGTCCAGCTTGGCGCGCGCGTTGTGATTGTTGAGGCGGCTCGCGCGCACCGTCCCCAGTAATGTAGGTACTCACGTGGCCCGGGCTATGTCGGCATCGACAGCCTGCAGCTCGGCCGCCTTGTCCCGCGCCTGCGCGCGGGCGGCGTCCAGCTTGGCGCGCGCGTTGTGATTGTTGAGGCGGCTCGCGCGCACCGTCCCCAGTAATGTAGGTACTCACGTGGCCCGGGCTATGTCGGCATCGACAGCCTGCAGCTCGGCCGCCTTGTCCCGCGCCTGCGCGCGGGCGGCGTCCAGCTTGGCGCGCGCGTTGTGATTGTTGAGGCGGCTCGCGCGCACCGTCCCCAGTAATGTAGGTACTCACGTGGCCCGGGCTATGTCGGCATCGACAGCCTGCAGCTCGGCCGCCTTGTCCCGCGCCTGCGCGCGGGCGGCGTCCAGCTTGGCGCGCGCGTTGTGATTGTTGAGGCGGCTCGCGCGCACCGTCCCCAGTAATGTAGGTACTCACGTGGCCCGGGCTATGTCGGCATCGACAGCCTGCAGCTCGGCCGCCTTGTCCCGCGCCTGCGCGCGGGCGGCGTCCAGCTTGGCGCGCGCGTTGTGATTGTTGAGGCGGCTCGCGCGCACCGTCCCCAGTAATGTAGGTACTCACGTGGCCCGGGCTATGTCGGCATCGACAGCCTGCAGCTCGGCCGCCTTGTCCCGCGCCTGCGCGCGGGCGGCGTCCAGCTTGGCGCGCGCGTTGTGATTGTTGAGGCGGCTCGCGCGCACCGTCCCCAGTAATGTAGGTACTCACGTGGCCCGGGCTATGTCGGCATCGACAGCCTGCAGCTCGCCCGCCTTGTCCCGCGCCTGCGCGCGGGCGGCGTCCAGCTTGGCGCGCGCGTTGTGATTGTTGAGGCGGCTCGCGCGCACCGTCCCCAGTAATGTAGGTACTCACGTGGCCCGGGCTATGTCGGCATCGACAGCCTGCAGCTCGGCCGCCTTGTCCCGCGCCTGCGCGCGGGCGGCGTCCAGCTTGGCGCGCGCGTTGTGATTGTTGAGGCGGCTCGCGCGCACCGTCCCCAGTAATGTAGGTACTCACGTGGCCCGGGCTATGTCGGCATCGACAGCCTGCAGCTCGGCCGCCTTGTCCCGCGCCTGCGCGCGGGCGGCGTCCAGCTTGGCGCGCGCGTTGTGATTGTTGAGGCGGCTCGCGCGCACCGTCCCCAGTAATGTAGGTACTCACGTGGCCCGGGCTATGTCGGCATCGACAGCCTGCAGCTCGGCCGCCTTGTCCCGCGCCTGCGCGCGGGCGGCGTCCAGCTTGGCGCGCGCGTTGTGATTGTTGAGGCGGCTCGCGCGCACCGTCCCCAGTAATGTAGGTACTCACGTGGCCCGGGCTATGTCGGCATCGACAGCCTGCAGCTCGGCCGCCTTGTCCCGCGCCTGCGCGCGGGCGGCGTCCAGCTTGGCGCGCGCGTTGTGATTGTTGAGGCGGCTCGCGCGCACCGTCCCCAGTAATGTAGGTACTCACGTGGCCCGGGCTATGTCGGCATCGACAGCCTGCAGCTCGGCCGCCTTGTCCCGCGCCTGCGCGCGGGCGGCGTCCAGCTTGGCGCGCGCGTTGTGATTGTTGAGGCGGCTCGCGCGCACCGTCCCCAGTAATGTAGGTACTCACGTGGCCCGGGCTATGTCGGCATCGACAGCCTGCAGCTCGGCCGCCTTGTCCCGCGCCTGCGCGCGGGCGGCGTCCAGCTTGGCGCGCGCGTTGTGATTGTTGAGGCGGCTCGCGCGCACCGTCCCCAGTAATGTAGGTACTCACGTGGCCCGGGCTATGTCGGCATCGACAGCCTGCAGCTCGGCCGCCTTGTCCCGCGCCTGCGCGCGGGCGGCGTCCAGCTTGGCGCGCGCGTTGTGATTGTTGAGGCGGCTCGCGCGCACCGTCCCCAGTAATGTAGGTACTCACGTGGCCCGGGCTATGTCGGCATCGACAGCCTGCAGCTCGGCCGCCTTGTCCCGCGCCTGCGCGCGGGCGGCGTCCAGCTTGGCGCGCGCGTTGTGATTGTTGAGGCGGCTCGCGCGCACCGTCCCCAGTAATGTAGGTACTCACGTGGCCCGGGCTATGTCGGCATCGACAGCCTGCAGCTCGGCCGCCTTGTCCCGCGCCTGCGCGCGGGCGGCGTCCAGCTTGGCGCGCGCGTTGTGATTGTTGAGGCGGCTCGCGCGCACCGTCCCCAGTAATGTAGGTACTCACGTGGCCCGGGCTATGTCGGCATCGACAGCCTGCAGCTCGGCCGCCTTGTCCCGCGCCTGCGCGCGGGCGGCGTCCAGCTTGGCGCGCGCGTTGTGATTGTTGAGGCGGCTCGCGCGCACCGTCCCCAGTAATGTAGGTACTCACGTGGCCCGGGCTATGTCGGCATCGACAGCCTGCAGCTCGGCCGCCTTGTCCCGCGCCTGCGCGCGGGCGGCGTCCAGCTTGGCGCGCGCGTTGTGATTGTTGAGGCGGCTCGCGCGCACCGTCCCCAGTAATGCGTCGCGGCGCGCCACCAGCGAGGCTTCTGTGGCGCGGGCGCAGGCGGAGGCCTCTACCTCCTCGGCTAGCGCTTGTTCTTGCTCTGTCGGACGTTTATTAACATTATAGGTACGATTACTTAAAATCCTATTTATCTATGTATAATAGATATTTGTATACGATGGTTTCTCAGAAATGGTTCTAGCGATTTTATGAAATTTAATACATTCATCATCCAAAAAAAGTAAAAAAAAACAAGAGTCCAGAGACACCTAACCGAGCTCCGCTCTCAGGGACTTCTTACAAGATTAAGATGCAACGGTAAACTGTAACCCTACTCTGCCTGCTACATAGTACCAGGATAAGAACTGAGGCCATATGGTATATGGTCATGAAAATATTCCAAAAATTATAGTTATATAATTTTATACTTTTAAAATGGACTTTCCCACTCAACTTTGGAGGCTCATAAAAAAAGTTACACATTAGCTATCAAACTCAAAACTTGAACATATTTCCTTATTATGCTTATTTTAACAGGATCTTATATAATTTTTACAAATTTCAGTTACAGTCAAGTACCCAATTGTGATTTAAAAATCGGGACGTCTGGCAACGCTGCTCGTGACCAGTGGCGTGGCGTAAAATATATCTTTGGGCAAGCCGATGCACGTTTTTTAGTATACCTAGGTACATTTTCCTTAAGAGCTGTAGAATAAGGTGCTCAAATGCCTGATATTAGGCAAGCCGGTAGGAGTCGAGTTCTTTGGACGCTACGCTACTGTTCGTGACTCACGTTTGATAGCGTCCTGCAGCTCCCTGATTTTATCATCGTCGGTGCCGAGCAGCTGCTTCAGCTTCTGCAGGTACTCCTCCGTCAGGTCGTCATACTCCGCGTCCGGAATTTGGAATCTAGGGGAATATACAACGTTATAGCCTAGACACTAAGTGGTTGGAACTCATTTTCGTACCAACGACGATTTTAAAATGAAAAAAACTAGGCTCCGATTTCAAGTCACAAGTCAGTTTGTCTTGGTAATTAACGGAAATAACACAGGGAAATCCGCGGGTAGTGGTAAATAAAGAACTTTGACTAGACTTTGCCTGATAGAAAACAAAAACAATGACGAATGCAAACGCTCAAGTACAGGTCGATTCACAAGAGCTGGCACGAATGGATTGAACGAGTGAATGATAATGTTTATATGTGCGTCACAAAAAGATTAAATACAGGTTGATGTTTTTAGACTATCTCGTCTCATAACTTCGTAACCCAGTCTGCATTGTGTAATTTACGTACAAAAAAAAATTCCTACCTACAAAATCGCATCCTTGTTTGTACACTGATGCCATGAAGCGCGATAATTGCATCGAAACATCTAAATTTCGTATGATTTTCGCATATTTTCGGCATGATTTCGTAGGTTGCGGCGTCTTTGTGAAAACAAGGTATAAATAAAATAAAAGCACCATGACAGTAAAATATTTGTAGCGAACAATCAAATTTACCTTTCTGCCATATCTTTTACCTGCTTAGTCTTAATAATAAATAAATATTAGGGGACAATCTTACACAAATCGAACTAGCCCCATAGTAAGCTCAATAAGGCTTGTGTTATGGATACTAGACGACGATATATTTAATAGATACAAATACTTAAATACATAGGAAACACACATAATGTGCACATAATATGTATTTTTTATTTTTTTTTTCTTGAATAATGAAGAAGTGTTATGTACTTGTTTACAAAATATTTGGATCCTCCCGTATAAGACCGTCACTCAACAGTGACAAGTGACATGACTTTCGTTCAATCCATTCGTGCCAGCTCTTGTGAATCGACCTGTAACTACACTGACCGGATGAAGCACTTGCAGAGGTACTCGCGCCGCAGCCGGCTCAGGTCGTCGTTGTTCACGTACAGGCACTCGTCGCTCACCGGCGACTCCTGCAAACAACGATGCAGTTGAACCTCCACTATGTGCACAGCGGGCACCGAGTTATACTTTACACATTTAAAAGTGAGCTCTTCTACTCAAGGCTATAATATGTACAGTCAAGGAATTTAATTTCCAACCCACCTAAGGTCCATTGTCGCATAGCATACTGTCATCATAAGAGCTAGCTAGCTAGAGTGCGACGTTACTTTGACATATCATACGTATTGTTTTGTGTCAGTAACTAGGTAACAGATTAACAACGTTGAACTGACATTTGGAACGTCAAGTCACTACCAAGAAAGGACGACAACCGCGGAATCGAAATTCGAAGAACGTCCATCTTTCTCGCTCTTACAATATTCGAATGAAAGAAAGGCAGATAACGAAATTTAGATTATCGACGTTTGCGCTAGACTTTCCGGAGTCTGGATTCGGAATTATTTTAAAATTTTCTCGATTGACACTGACACCAACTGACATGTATATTCGTAATTAGATAAGCAAATGACTTCGCAAGGAGGTTATCTGTAATGTGCAGTGACAAATAATACGTATTGACATTACTGAAATAGAAATTTCGACCTTAATGCATCGTGAATGCTTGACAAAATTTCAATGAAACGGGTAGGAAATTAAATTCCTTGACTGTACCATTGAGTTTGAGTGCTTTTCCACAAATGATGATAATGAGCTTGTAATAAAAAAAGATAATAAACGCCTTTAAAAGTTAATAAAGATTTTCTACTAAATTTTTTGGACAATAGACTATAAAATACACTAACAGAATAATGGCAATCTTAACATTTTTTGCATTTCACAACCGCCCGACACTCAACAAGAACGTACTCTGTATGCTATAAATTCCATTGAAAAACTGAGATGCGGAAAGCGAGACGGGTGCTGACCGCCTTCTGCCACGAGTTTGACACCGTGCAGGACCACAAAATAAATAGCCGGACGTAGCCTCGCTAACACATAACTGAAGCACCTCCAGTAAGCCGGTCACTTTGTACGTATGAGCAACATTAATGGTCATGGTCCTTGATGCCCGGGTGCAGCGGCCGCGGGCACTAGTGCGGGGCTGCGGGGCGAGGGGAGTGCACTCACGATCCGCTGCAACAGATCCAGCAGGTACGCGATGAGGGCCAGGGCCTGCGGGAAGGCGTGCAGCGTGTTGACCGCCTTCAGCCACGACTTGGACACCGTGCCCGGATACAGCAGCCGCTTACTTATGTGTGGGAGCTGCAAAAGCAAGGACGCGTTTAGTTTTTTTTTTAGAAGTTCCATTTTCAGTAAATTTCTATTAACCGTTGCAAAATGTATGGAAAAGGAACGTCTACATAGACTGGATTCACATTTTTTGTGTTGAGCTTTATTAATAGGCACCTGTGAGAGTTTGCAGTGGGGCTCCCGTGAACAGTCTAGAACGACTAGCGCGGACCTATCTGCTCGTTAGCCGCAAAGGTTATCGCTAAGGCGCTTGCCAGCGTTTTGCCGTTCTAGACGAACATGTAGGTACTTTATAGACGATCACAGCCGTGAACTAGTACAGCATTCCTATTGCTTATAGGTATGTCGCCTCATGTGTAGGGGCCGCCTGTTGGTCGAGGAAACGGCTGCCGATGTGATCCTGGTATGCGATATCAAAAATGGCACTACCACTTCAATGACGCCATGTTGGATATTGATCAGCCTTAGAGCTGCCCAGACACGCGCTGAACAAAAATCGGTGGAGACAGATCATCCCTTCCAGATGCAACCTTGATGCTGACCACGATCCGCAGTCATGAGGTACTGACCCCAGGGAGAGAGAGTTACCTTGGTGACGTAGTTGTCGGTGTTGAGCTTGTCGTCGCCCGCGAGGGTCTGCAGCAGGGCGCCGGCGATGTCCACGAAGCGCGCGATGGTGAGCGGGCGGATGAGCGCGGCGCCATATTGGATACCGGGCCGGTGTAGAGTACCTTGGTGACGTAGTTGTCGGTGTTGAGCTTGTCGTCGCCCGCGAGGGTCTGCAGCAGGGCGCCGGCGATGTCGACGAAGCGCGCGATGGTGAGCGGGCGGATGAGCGCGGCGCCATATTGGATACCGGGCCGGTGTAGAGTACCTTGGTGACGTAGTTGTCGGTGTTGAGCTTGTCGTCGCCCGCGAGGGTCTGCAGCAGGGCGCCGGCGATGTCGACGAAGCGCGCGATGGTGAGCGGGCGGATGAGCGCGGCGCCATATTGGATACCGGGCCGGTGTAGAGTACCTTGGTGACGTAGTTGTCGGTGTTGAGCTTGTCGTCGCCCGCGAGGGTCTGCAGCAGGGCGCCGGCGATGTCGACGAAGCGCGCGATGGTGAGCGGGCGGATGAGCGCGGCGCCATATTGGATACCGGGCCGGTGTAGAGTACCTTGGTGACGTAGTTGTCGGTGTTGAGCTTGTCGTCGCCCGCGAGGGTCTGCAGCAGGGCGCCGGCGATGTCGACGAAGCGCGCGATGGTGAGCGGGCGGATGAGCGCGGCGCCATATTGGATACCGGGCCGGTGTAGAGTACCTTGGTGACGTAGTTGTCGGTGTTGAGCTTGTCGTCGCCCGCGAGGGTCTGCAGCAGGGCGCCGGCGATGTCGACGAAGCGCGCGATGGTGAGCGGGCGGATGAGCGCGGCGCCATATTGGATACCGGGCCGGTGTAGAGTACCTTGGTGACGTAGTTGTCGGTGTTGAGCTTGTCGTCGCCCGCGAGGGTCTGCAGCAGGGCGCCGGCGATGTCGACGAAGCGCGCGATGGTGAGCGGGCGGATGAGCGCGGCGCCATATTGGATACCGGGCCGGTGTAGAGTACCTTGGTGACGTAGTTGTCGGTGTTGAGCTTGTCGTCGCCCGCGAGGGTCTGCAGCAGGGCGCCGGCGATGTCGACGAAGCGCGCGATGGTGAGCGGGCGGATGAGCGCGGCGCCATATTGGATACCGGGCCGGTGTAGAGTACCTTGGTGACGTAGTTGTCGGTGTTGAGCTTGTCGTCGCCCGCGAGGGTCTGCAGCAGGGCGCCGGCGATGTCGACGAAGCGCGCGATGGTGAGCGGGCGGATGAGCGCGGCGCCATATTGGATACCGGGCCGGTGTAGAGTACCTTGGTGACGTAGTTGTCGGTGTTGAGCTTGTCGTCGCCCGCGAGGGTCTGCAGCAGGGCGCCGGCGATGTCGACGAAGCGCGCGATGGTGAGCGGGCGGATGAGCGCGGCGCCATATTGGATACCGGGCCGGTGTAGAGTACCTTGGTGACGTAGTTGTCGGTGTTGAGCTTGTCGTCGCCCGCGAGGGTCTGCAGCAGGGCGCCGGCGATGTCGACGAAGCGCGCGATGGTGAGCGGGCGGATGAGCGCGGCGCCATATTGGATACCGGGCCGGTGTAGAGTACCTTGGTGACGTAGTTGTCGGTGTTGAGCTTGTCGTCGCCCGCGAGGGTCTGCAGCAGGGCGCCGGCGATGTCGACGAAGCGCGCGATGGTGAGCGGGCGGATGAGCGCGGCGCCATATTGGATACCGGGCCGGTGTAGAGTACCTTGGTGACGTAGTTGTCGGTGTTGAGCTTGTCGTCGCCCGCGAGGGTCTGCAGCAGGGCGCCGGCGATGTCGACGAAGCGCGCGATGGTGAGCGGGCGGATGAGCGCGGCGCCATATTGGATACCGGGCCGGTGTAGAGTACCTTGGTGACGTAGTTGTCGGTGTTGAGCTTGTCGTCGCCCGCGAGGGTCTGCAGCAGGGCGCCGGCGATGTCGACGAAGCGCGCGATGGTGAGCGGGCGGATGAGCGCGGCGCCATATTGGATACCGGGCCGGTGTAGAGTACCTTGGTGACGTAGTTGTCGGTGTTGAGCTTGTCGTCGCCCGCGAGGGTCTGCAGCAGGGCGCCGGCGATGTCGACGAAGCGCGCGATGGTGAGCGGGCGGATGAGCGCGGCGCCATATTGGATACCGGGCCGGTGTAGAGTACCTTGGTGACGTAGTTGTCGGTGTTGAGCTTGTCGTCGCCCGCGAGGGTCTGCAGCAGGGCGCCGGCGATGTCGACGAAGCGCGCGATGGTGAGCGGGCGGATGAGCGCGGCGCCATATTGGATACCGGGCCGGTGTAGAGTACCTTGGTGACGTAGTTGTCGGTGTTGAGCTTGTCGTCGCCCGCGAGGGTCTGCAGCAGGGCGCCGGCGATGTCGACGAAGCGCGCGATGGTGAGCGGGCGGATGAGCGCGGCGCCATATTGGATACCGGGCCGGTGTAGAGTACCTTGGTGACGTAGTTGTCGGTGTTGAGCTTGTCGTCGCCCGCGAGGGTCTGCAGCAGGGCGCCGGCGATGTCGACGAAGCGCGCGATGGTGAGCGGGCGGATGAGCGCGGCGCCATATTGGATACCGGGCCGGTGTAGAGTACCTTGGTGACGTAGTTGTCGGTGTTGAGCTTGTCGTCGCCCGCGAGGGTCTGCAGCAGGGCGCCGGCGATGTCGACGAAGCGCGCGATGGTGAGCGGGCGGATGAGCGCGGCGCCATATTGGATACCGGGCCGGTGTAGAGTACCTTGGTGACGTAGTTGTCGGTGTTGAGCTTGTCGTCGCCCGCGAGGGTCTGCAGCAGGGCGCCGGCGATGTCGACGAAGCGCGCGATGGTGAGCGGGCGGATGAGCGCGGCGCCATATTGGATACCGGGCCGGTGTAGAGTACCTTGGTGACGTAGTTGTCGGTGTTGAGCTTGTCGTCGCCCGCGAGGGTCTGCAGCAGGGCGCCGGCGATGTCGACGAAGCGCGCGATGGTGAGCGGGCGGATGAGCGCGGCGCCATATTGGATACCGGGCCGGTGTAGAGTACCTTGGTGACGTAGTTGTCGGTGTTGAGCTTGTCGTCGCCCGCGAGGGTCTGCAGCAGGGCGCCGGCGATGTCGACGAAGCGCGCGATGGTGAGCGGGCGGATGAGCGCGGCGCCATATTGGATACCGGGCCGGTGTAGAGTACCTTGGTGACGTAGTTGTCGGTGTTGAGCTTGTCGTCGCCCGCGAGGGTCTGCAGCAGGGCGCCGGCGATGTCGACGAAGCGCGCGATGGTGAGCGGGCGGATGAGCGCGGCGCCATATTGGATACCGGGCCGGTGTAGAGTACCTTGGTGACGTAGTTGTCGGTGTTGAGCTTGTCGTCGCCCGCGAGGGTCTGCAGCAGGGCGCCGGCGATGTCGACGAAGCGCGCGATGGTGAGCGGGCGGATGAGCGCGGCGCCATATTGGATACCGGGCCGGTGTAGAGTACCTTGGTGACGTAGTTGTCGGTGTTGAGCTTGTCGTCGCCCGCGAGGGTCTGCAGCAGGGCGCCGGCGATGTCGACGAAGCGCGCGATGGTGAGCGGGCGGATGAGCGCGGCGCCATATTGGATACCGGGCCGGTGTAGAGTACCTTGGTGACGTAGTTGTCGGTGTTGAGCTTGTCGTCGCCCGCGAGGGTCTGCAGCAGGGCGCCGGCGATGTCGACGAAGCGCGCGATGGTGAGCGGGCGGATGAGCGCGGCGCCATATTGGATACCGGGCCGGTGTAGAGTACCTTGGTGACGTAGTTGTCGGTGTTGAGCTTGTCGTCGCCCGCGAGGGTCTGCAGCAGGGCGCCGGCGATGTCGACGAAGCGCGCGATGGTGAGCGGGCGGATGAGCGCGGCGCCATATTGGATACCGGGCCGGTGTAGAGTACCTTGGTGACGTAGTTGTCGGTGTTGAGCTTGTCGTCGCCCGCGAGGGTCTGCAGCAGGGCGCCGGCGATGTCGACGAAGCGCGCGATGGTGAGCGGGCGGATGAGCGCGGCGCCATATTGGATACCGGGCCGGTGTAGAGTACCTTGGTGACGTAGTTGTCGGTGTTGAGCTTGTCGTCGCCCGCGAGGGTCTGCAGCAGGGCGCCGGCGATGTCGACGAAGCGCGCGATGGTGAGCGGGCGGATGAGCGCGGCGCCATATTGGATACCGGGCCGGTGTAGAGTACCTTGGTGACGTAGTTGTCGGTGTTGAGCTTGTCGTCGCCCGCGAGGGTCTGCAGCAGGGCGCCGGCGATGTCGACGAAGCGCGCGATGGTGAGCGGGCGGATGAGCGCGGCGCCATATTGGATACCGGGCCGGTGTAGAGTACCTTGGTGACGTAGTTGTCGGTGTTGAGCTTGTCGTCGCCCGCGAGGGTCTGCAGCAGGGCGCCGGCGATGTCGACGAAGCGCGCGATGGTGAGCGGGCGGATGAGCGCGGCGCCATATTGGATACCGGGCCGGTGTAGAGTACCTTGGTGACGTAGTTGTCGGTGTTGAGCTTGTCGTCGCCCGCGAGGGTCTGCAGCAGGGCGCCGGCGATGTCGACGAAGCGCGCGATGGTGAGCGGGCGGATGAGCGCGGCGCCATATTGGATACCGGGCCGGTGTAGAGTACCTTGGTGACGTAGTTGTCGGTGTTGAGCTTGTCGTCGCCCGCGAGGGTCTGCAGCAGGGCGCCGGCGATGTCGACGAAGCGCGCGATGGTGAGCGGGCGGATGAGCGCGGCGCCATATTGGATACCGGGCCGGTGTAGAGTACCTTGGTGACGTAGTTGTCGGTGTTGAGCTTGTCGTCGCCCGCGAGGGTCTGCAGCAGGGCGCCGGCGATGTCGACGAAGCGCGCGATGGTGAGCGGGCGGATGAGCGCGGCGCCATATTGGATACCGGGCCGGTGTAGAGTACCTTGGTGACGTAGTTGTCGGTGTTGAGCTTGTCGTCGCCCGCGAGGGTCTGCAGCAGGGCGCCGGCGATGTCGACGAAGCGCGCGATGGTGAGCGGGCGGATGAGCGCGGCGCCATATTGGATACCGGGCCGGTGTAGAGTACCTTGGTGACGTAGTTGTCGGTGTTGAGCTTGTCGTCGCCCGCGAGGGTCTGCAGCAGGGCGCCGGCGATGTCGACGAAGCGCGCGATGGTGAGCGGGCGGATGAGCGCGGCGCCATATTGGATACCGGGCCGGTGTAGAGTACCTTGGTGACGTAGTTGTCGGTGTTGAGCTTGTCGTCGCCCGCGAGGGTCTGCAGCAGGGCGCCGGCGATGTCGACGAAGCGCGCGATGGTGAGCGGGCGGATGAGCGCGGCGCCATATTGGATACCGGGCCGGTGTAGAGTACCTTGGTGACGTAGTTGTCGGTGTTGAGCTTGTCGTCGCCCGCGAGGGTCTGCAGCAGGGCGCCGGCGATGTCGACGAAGCGCGCGATGGTGAGCGGGCGGATGAGCGCGGCGCCATATTGGATACCGGGCCGGTGTAGAGTACCTTGGTGACGTAGTTGTCGGTGTTGAGCTTGTCGTCGCCCGCGAGGGTCTGCAGCAGGGCGCCGGCGATGTCGACGAAGCGCGCGATGGTGAGCGGGCGGATGAGCGCGGCGCCATATTGGATACCGGGCCGGTGTAGAGTACCTTGGTGACGTAGTTGTCGGTGTTGAGCTTGTCGTCGCCCGCGAGGGTCTGCAGCAGGGCGCCGGCGATGTCGACGAAGCGCGCGATGGTGAGCGGGCGGATGAGCGCGGCGCCATATTGGATACCGGGCCGGTGTAGAGTACCTTGGTGACGTAGTTGTCGGTGTTGAGCTTGTCGTCGCCCGCGAGGGTCTGCAGCAGGGCGCCGGCGATGTCGACGAAGCGCGCGATGGTGAGCGGGCGGATGAGCGCGGCGCCATATTGGATACCGGGCCGGTGTAGAGTACCTTGGTGACGTAGTTGTCGGTGTTGAGCTTGTCGTCGCCCGCGAGGGTCTGCAGCAGGGCGCCGGCGATGTCGACGAAGCGCGCGATGGTGAGCGGGCGGATGAGCGCGGCGCCATATTGGATACCGGGCCGGTGTAGAGTACCTTGGTGACGTAGTTGTCGGTGTTGAGCTTGTCGTCGCCCGCGAGGGTCTGCAGCAGGGCGCCGGCGATGTCGACGAAGCGCGCGATGGTGAGCGGGCGGATGAGCGCGGCGCCATATTGGATACCGGGCCGGTGTAGAGTACCTTGGTGACGTAGTTGTCGGTGTTGAGCTTGTCGTCGCCCGCGAGGGTCTGCAGCAGGGCGCCGGCGATGTCGACGAAGCGCGCGATGGTGAGCGGGCGGATGAGCGCGGCGCCATATTGGATACCGGGCCGGTGTAGAGTACCTTGGTGACGTAGTTGTCGGTGTTGAGCTTGTCGTCGCCCGCGAGGGTCTGCAGCAGGGCCCCGGCGATGTCGACGAAGCGCGCGATGGTGAGCGGGCGGATGAGCGCGGCGCCATATTGGATACCGGGCCGGTGTAGAGTACCTTGGTGACGTAGTTGTCGGTGTTGAGCTTGTCGTCGCCCGCGAGGGTCTGCAGCAGGGCGCCGGCGATGTCGACGAAGCGCGCGATGGTGAGCGGGCGGATGAGCGCGGCGCCATATTGGATACCGGGCCGGTGTAGAGTACCTTGGTGACGTAGTTGTCGGTGTTGAGCTTGTCGTCGCCCGCGAGGGTCTGCAGCAGGGCGCCGGCGATGTCGACGAAGCGCGCGATGGTGAGCGGGCGGATGAGCGCGGCGCCATATTGGATACCGGGCCGGTGTAGAGTACCTTGGTGACGTAGTTGTCGGTGTTGAGCTTGTCGTCGCCCGCGAGGGTCTGCAGCAGGGCGCCGGCGATGTCGACGAAGCGCGCGATGGTGAGCGGGCGGATGAGCGCGGCGCCATATTGGATACCGGGCCGGTGTAGAGTACCTTGGTGACGTAGTTGTCGGTGTTGAGCTTGTCGTCGCCCGCGAGGGTCTGCAGCAGGGCGCCGGCGATGTCGACGAAGCGCGCGATGGTGAGCGGGCGGATGAGCGCGGCGCCATATTGGATACCGGGCCGGTGTAGAGTACCTTGGTGACGTAGTTGTCGGTGTTGAGCTTGTCGTCGCCCGCGAGGGTCTGCAGCAGGGCGCCGGCGATGTCGACGAAGCGCGCGATGGTGAGCGGGCGGATGAGCGCGGCGCCATATTGGATACCGGGCCGGTGTAGAGTACCTTGGTGACGTAGTTGTCGGTGTTGAGCTTGTCGTCGCCCGCGAGGGTCTGCAGCAGGGCGCCGGCGATGTCGACGAAGCGCGCGATGGTGAGCGGGCGGATGAGCGCGGCGCCATATTGGATACCGGGCCGGTGTAGAGTACCTTGGTGACGTAGTTGTCGGTGTTGAGCTTGTCGTCGCCCGCGAGGGTCTGCAGCAGGGCGCCGGCGATGTCGACGAAGCGCGCGATGGTGAGCGGGCGGATGAGCGCGGCGCCATATTGGATACCGGGCCGGTGTAGAGTACCTTGGTGACGTAGTTGTCGGTGTTGAGCTTGTCGTCGCCCGCGAGGGTCTGCAGCAGGGCCCCGGCGATGTCGACGAAGCGCGCGATGGTGAGCGGGCGGATGAGCGCGGCGCCATATTGGATACCGGGCCGGTGTAGAGTACCTTGGTGACGTAGTTGTCGGTGTTGAGCTTGTCGTCGCCCGCGAGGGTCTGCAGCAGGGCGCCGGCGATGTCGACGAAGCGCGCGATGGTGAGCGGGCGGATGAGCGCGGCGCCATATTGGATACCGGGCCGGTGTAGAGTACCTTGGTGACGTAGTTGTCGGTGTTGAGCTTGTCGTCGCCCGCGAGGGTCTGCAGCAGGGCCCCGGCGATGTCGACGAAGCGCGCGATGGTGAGCGGGCGGATGAGCGCGGCGCCATATTGGATACCGGGCCGGTGTAGAGTACCTTGGTGACGTAGTTGTCGGTGTTGAGCTTGTCGTCGCCCGCGAGGGTCTGCAGCAGGGCGCCGGCGATGTCGACGAAGCGCGCGATGGTGAGCGGGCGGATGAGCGCGGCGCCATATTGGATACCGGGCCGGTGTAGAGTACCTTGGTGACGTAGTTGTCGGTGTTGAGCTTGTCGTCGCCCGCGAGGGTCTGCAGCAGGGCGCCGGCGATGTCGACGAAGCGCGCGATGGTGAGCGGGCGGATGAGCGCGGCGCCATATTGGATACCGGGCCGGTGTAGAGTACCTTGGTGACGTAGTTGTCGGTGTTGAGCTTGTCGTCGCCCGCGAGGGTCTGCAGCAGGGCCCCGGCGATGTCGACGAAGCGCGCGATGGTGAGCGGGCGGATGAGCGCGGCGCCCGCGTCGCCGCGCGCCGCCAGCGCCTCCTGCACGCGCGACAACGTGGCGCGCTGCCACGCCATGTTGGATATCGGCCTGCAGAGACACATCGCTTTAACACTAAACGACTTAGTCCTGAACTAAGCTATACTTATACTGGGTGTATAAATACAAATAGCTAATTATATAATTTACGGGCCAAAACTCTTTTTGATGCCTAAAAACGTCCCTTGTACATTTTAAGGATAATTTCCTAAAAACATTATCCCTAATTCAGAATTGCATATGGTCACCCGGATGAAAAATTAAATATGTGGGCTAGGAATTAAATAATGGATTTTTTAGGTAACACAGTGGACACTATATTGGAGGCAACACGGGGACTGGTAACGAAAGGGTAATTTGAGTAAGAAATGAGATTTTATTGCACTAATAAGCCCAGAATACTGAGAAAATTCATAATAATCATTGAGGCCTGGTTGGGAAATAACGTAAAATTGCTAATATTTAGAGCAGGGACCGGAAAACCCGTTCGTTCGCTTAAGCTCTTCCTAGGGCTTAAGCCGTCTGATTGTTAATCGTTTGTTTCGGTTAACAACTGATTGAGTTAACTCATAAACGAGTTAAGCCGTTGACTGAGTTAAACGTAGCCGACCAAACAGGTTGTAAAACAGGTTTTTTTGAAGGGGTTCTGAAGTTGTTTTGAAGGGGTTTTTAAGATGTTTTAAAGGGGTTTTTGAAGCAGTTGTTATTTGTTTAATGTGTGTTCTCGGTATAAGACACGTTTCACCCGTGCCCTGTCCGTGAAGGGAAATATGTCAAATATGAAATGATCAGTGCCGGCCTAGGCCGGCATGTATTTTTTTTTAATTTCCATTCCACATTTATTTGGGCCACGGCATTACGGCGTTAAGCCATTAAAAAACAATAAACGATGTTTGTTATACTTTGCAGTTTTATTTATATAAAATCGACATGACATAACAAATAATACATTAAGTATAAACAATTTCCAATTACTATAAATTGCAAACTAACCTACAAGAATACACATTAAAAATATTTCATCTAAATATTCGCGGTAAAAATGTATACTGAAACAGTATTTGGAAAGGAAATCGAAAATTTTTCATTCTGTAATTCTATTTTTTAACCGACTTCCAAAAGAAGGACGGTTCTCTATTCGTCTGTATGTTTTTTTTTAATTTTTATTTTTTTGTATGTTTGTTACGCGATTACTCGAATTCGAATTGGATTTGGAAAACTCTTTTTTTGTTTGAAAGGGTATACTTCCGAGGTGGTCCCATTGCAACCAAATCGGGATCTGATGATGGGATGTTGGAGAAACCGAGGGAACTCTTCAAATATTAGAGGCACACATATAGCGATTTGGGTATTTTTCGTAGTTTCTCGTCCATTTCTTATTAGCAATAAGTTTTTAGTGTCAACAGACTTCAAAAAAGGAACACATGTTTATGTAGGTTTCTTCCCCGGTTACTCAAAAACGGCTGGACCGATTTGGAAAATTATTTTTTTGTTTGAAAGGGTATTATACTTCCGAGGTGATTCCATTGCAACCAAACCAGGATCTGATGATGGGATCTTGAAAAAATCGAGGGAACTCTTCAAATATTAGAGGCACACATATAGCGATTTTGGTATTTTTCTTAGTTTCTCGTTCATTTCTTATTAGAAATAAGTTTCCAGTCTAAACCGACCTCAAAAGACCGATTTGGATTTTTTTTCTTTTAACTAAATAGACTTAAGTCTATTTGGTTACAACAATATTTTTACAGCGCCACTAAAAATTACAATATATTTATTAGGGATGTAACGATACACAGTTTTGCCGATACGATACCGATACCGATATATAGTAGTTAATATCGGCGATACCGATACCGATATCTTAGCTTAATAATGAAGTATGAACTTCAGATATTTTTATGTCCTTATTATAACTAATGGCAATGACTACTGGCTATATGTACCAGAGAGTCAACCTTGAAAGTGTAAAGTAAAAATAATTAATTGTCAACTCAAAATTCATTTTTTTTTATTTAGAACCAAAGATTTAATTAACATAGTAATTATCATTGCACAAGGTAATAGAATAGACCAGTACATAAATTAAGTCAGAAATTGAAATTATTTTTTGCAGTTTTTTTTTCATACAGCAAATTCTTCAAATATCGGTTGTATAATATCGGCGATACCGATATATCGGCCGATATATCGGTATCGGTATCGGTATCGTTACATCCCTAATATTTATAGTTTTTAACCTGTTATTTTTGAAGTCGGTGCTTGCCACGCAAAGCTGGCTCAAAGCTGGCTATGCTGAGCTCCTTAGCTGGCACCAACTTCAAAAATAACAGGTTAAAAACTATAAATATCTGTATAAGTATGTATGAATCGTTGATTATCCATTTCTTTGGGGTAATTAACATATTATTTTCTGCTTTTTAGTTTAAGTTTTTGGAAGTCGGTTTTTATTTTTTGTTTTAAAAATTTACTTTATTATCTACTTTATTTTTAATGTCTCTAGAAAATAAAGTTAGATTTTTTGGAGTGATTTTAATTTATTTCATTGCATATTTCAGAAGAGCTGATGTAATTACAACTGAGTGTCTGGACGACTAAAGGCGATTATTGACCTGCACCTAGAGATGGCAAAATTTATTCGGATAACGAATAATGAATAAGTATAACAAAATAATTCGCGAACAACGCATTATCGAATGACTTTACTTATTCGAATAAACTGTTTGAGGAATAATTTATACGCGAATGATCTATTCGTCGAATGTATGGCCACGAATAATTATTTAAGTAGTTTTTATTTTAATTTTTCTCGCAGTAGGCTTGAAAAAAGTTATGTTTAGCGTCGACCGAAAGTGCAATAGATGGACTCGTATATCGTATCCACTCGAAAATCTATTACTTACTTTCCGGCCTCTACAACAATGTACTTTTTCTCTCTTTTTTATATATCTATCTCTTTCTAGGCCGGGCTAGAAAGTTACAATAATTATAACTTTTTGTTTGACTAATCTGATCTTTACGTTAATTCTTTGTTTATTATACTACCTGAGCTTATTTATCCCTTAACCCTCAACGATTTTAACGTGTTCGTAATATGCAGTAAAAACAAATAATTTTAAATATTACGTATTCGTGTTGTTTATTTGAACAGAATAAACAAAGTAACTTTAATATTATTTATGCCACACCTGGCCATAAAGTGGCCGCCGCCACCCAGTGGAAGCCGCTTTCTGGCCAAGTGTAGACATAAAATGATGTACACAACATGGAAGGTAATAAAGAAAGCCCTCGATCGCATATTTACGTCCCTTGCTCGGGCCGCAAGCTTCTGCGATCTCGGCCTTTCTTTGTATTACCACCCTAGTTGTGTTTTATGTTTTTCGTATACTTGTTTAACCGAATAAATCATTCGTCATGTGAAAAGAGGTCGAATTAAATATTTATCCGCAGACAACTTACTTGTGAGTACCTAAATCATCCGCGAATATAAAATCGTGAATTATTGTTTATTCGTTAAAAAAATATTCATATAATGCTCATCTCTACTTATATCCAATCATTTGCGCCTCTTTACGTGCCTTTAAGTACTTATTATGTATCTAAGTATTTATAAAAAAATGCTTGCCTTTAACTTCTTGTTACACAGTTGACACAAACAGGTGTTGGACACTTCATCGTATGTAAAATACCGATGAACGGCGTTTTTTCTAGGCTGTGGCATGGTTCCAGTCCAGTAACTAATCACAATAAGTCCTTACACATTTTTCGCACAATTTCTAACTTCACTGTACGCTGTTTGCAATGAAAGTGACGAAATTCATTAGTAAACAAACAATTTACCAAAACAAGTGCAATAAATGTATGTTCTGACACTTCAGACGATTATAAAATCTATGATATAAACGGTTAGGTGCAAATTTGGTTGACGCAAAAATGGTGTCGGTGTAACAAAAGCTTCGACAAATCCCACCTGTGCCGCTCGCTTCTAGACGGCGATCATCGGACGCCAAAGAAAAATGAGCTGTATTGTATTGTATCTGTATAAAACTAAAGAACAAATTAGTTTGAATTCAATGCCCACAACAAACAACCCTGGAAGTTGTTTTGATAGCGTTGTGAGTTAACTCGAGTTGTTTTCAAAGGAGCGTCTTAGCTCCTCGATTCAAAATGAAACTAATTACTATGACGGTTAAGATCAATTTAGTTTGCGCTACGTCCGGAACCGGTTCCCAGTAACAACCTTTCGGGGGTTTTAATTGGGGGTTTTGGGTTAACTCGAATTACTTCTTAACTGTGTTAGTATTAAGCCGATGATAAGGTTAACAGAATAAGACGGTTTCTTAAAACCAGCGCGTTAAAAACCCGGCTTAAAAACTCGATAACGGTAAGAGGTTCCGGTCCCTAATTTAGAGACATCTACAATTTTGTGCAAGTATCTATAAAGTTTTAAAGTTACTAAACTAAAAAGAATTTTGGCCCATATACTCCTACAAAAATTAAAATCGATTCCGAGTTCTTGGCTTCCTAGGCACTAGGCAAAGTGACTCTTATTTAGCTAAACCTGCCCTGTAACACTGGAGACGAGTGAATAGTGGAACCCCTTTGTTCTGCGGAAATCTTTATCTTTTGTTTTAGTGTTGCAGTGCAAGAGAAACAAGCTAATGATGATCACTTGCCCCACAAGCCTTTGAGTACAGACTTCATTGGTGTGATTTATTTATTGTGCAATATAGCTATGTACTGTAGTTATCCTAGAGGTGGTTTTAACAGCAATCTCGATTTTCCGACAAAATATATGTAGAGTCTCACCTTTGATCCTTAACAGTCACACAAGCGAGAGCTCTTTCCAGAGAAGCCTCCCAGCCGCGGGACCTGTCTCCTGATGGTGTGCGCTATCATGGAGAAACACAAATTAATAGTATTTTGACTGTATAAAACATTTCAACATTTTCTCAATCTCACATTTCATTTCGTGAAAAGTAGTTTTCCTCTCTTTAAAACTTTTCCTATAAAGCTATGCTACATAGTGTAGTAAAAGCAGTGATGTGAATTGATGACCACATTTATATTGAAATTCGTGTCTAAAGCATGTAACAGAATAAAAGACAGCCCCTGAGTTTAACGGTTAAATACTGGATAGTGCATTCATACCACAGGTGTAGTTGTAGGCCTCAGGTGCAGTTGGTTGTTCCTGAGTGGAGTGGTGGAAGGCTGGCCGTAGCGGGAGTCTCCTTGCTGTGAGCGGGATCGCTAAAGACACCATCATTTGTTAGATAAGAAAACATTTAACATCTGACATTGATTGTAATTGTAAAAATGTTATATAAAGAGTGGTTCAGAAAAATAGCACGCAAAAGTTATACATGCTTATTTAAAATTACAGCTTGATAAAAGACACTGCAAGCACAAAACATGAATATCATGATTCGAGTCTACATTAAAAATAAAACAAATATAATTACACATGCCATAATTTTACAAATTAAGAGTATCGATGACCTTTCGCTCGGAGACGAGATACAATTTGCCTTTTGGCAGTTATGATCTTATTTGTAACTTTTTTTCATCTCAAACCCTCATCCTCAGCCACTGCTTGTCTTCATTCAGTAATGAAAGACTCTTAAAACGGACCCACAAACCAATGATTAGATATTACTCCCGAAAGTAAATAGACTATACATTATATAAAAAACAGGAACTGTTTATTGTAAATAAGCCGGAAATAAAATACAAATGCTGCTACTGTTTTTCCGGACCACTCCTTAATTATCATGCAATGCAATGCATGTGACAAAAATATGGCCATTCTAGGCTATAATAGTACCAGCCACCCTTTTTGAATTTCTAGCACAATAGTCTTCGGCCATGTACTTAAATAAATAAATAGCCAAAAATGGCTACCCCTAAAATTTGGCCATCCTAAGCCTACTTAACGTTGGAGAGAATCCGCATTTGAAATCATTAGGCTGAATATCATATACATACTTTTAGTCTTGAAAAATTAATATAACTTACCCTGTTCAAAGGTAGTTTAGTAGCAGATGCCTCGCGACTGAGCCTGCCGACGGCGACAGAGGCTCGCGCTGGCTCAGCGCTGCTAGCCCGCGGACCTGCGCCGCTGGGCCGCCGGGCGTCCGATAGACGGTCCGTCGACCCCAGCCGCCGGGGCAAAAACGACTGGCGACCTTCCATTCTACATTGAGGAATGATTAGCTAGATTATAGTTATGTGTCACAATAAAACAGTAATCCAGCTATAAGATCCAGTTCCAAGATTTCATGGTAAAATAATGAAATATCAACCGATCAAAACTGTTCTTTGTACTTACCTAGATTTGCGGGGAGCCTGCCCCGGCACAAATCTTGTTGGGATCATTTTGTAAATGGATTTTTCGCTGAATTAAATATCACTTATACACCAATACACCGCAGCAGAAAATAAAACCAATCACATTAATTAAGTTTTATTCTATGGCGCATGACGGTTACAATTACAAATTTCAAACGCTACAATACAAACTTTGTTTATTAGTTTAGTTGTCAGCTTGACAGTTGTGAGCTTCACTTCACTCAACTGCGTTCAGAAATACAACTTACGACGTAACGTCACATCATCGGTTCCCTAGGATATGTTCAATTCTTGAATTATTTTTTGCGTTTCATGAATTATTTGTGGCATTATTGGGTCGATAAGGCAGATTTTTACAAAGTTGTTGAACTCTGTTGGCATGGCGAGTGTGCCTGTTTTACCTGTAAAAGGAAATTTCAAGTTGTGCAATTCAAACTGGGTAAACTAAGAATGCCAATGGTGTTGTTGTTTTTTGATCAATGTGGCTAGCTACTTTAGACTTTGATTTGTAACTTGTAGCTTTGTGAAACGAGCTACTTGCATTAAAAACTCAAATATACCATTTAAATTATTATAAAAGTATTGTACCTATAGTGTCAAGAGCATTCTTCATAACATCTTCAAAATGTTGATACCGAGATTCAAATATTTTATCATGAGCCATTGAATTATGACTGAGAATTGGAAAATGTTGTCCAAGTCTTTTCAAGCATTCAGCGACGTTGCCTTTTACTTGAAACTTAATTTTCCTTACCTATATTATATAAACAGTTATTTAACTAAGAAAGTAAATAAATAATTAAAAAAAGAATCACATTCGTGACGGTAAGAAATAATAGCACCGATACAAAAAAATACATGCAACATAAACAGAACATTATTGTAGTGAATGAGAGTAATTTATGAGTATACTGAATAAAAATTACTTAATACTTCTTACTTCTTGAACTGGAGTGCTCACAATTAAAATGAATATGTCTCCTTTATAAATGCCTTTGATTTTGGTGCGAAGGCTAAGTGATTCAAATACTTTTGAGTTTGCAGCAATGATTATCACATCGTAGACTATTCGTAGTGTCCAATTAGATGTTTTTGCATCGTATTTATTCCAATTACCTGCTCGCCATATCATCAATTTCTCAATGGACATTGACCATAAATCTAAAAGACGTTAAATTAAATTAAGTAATGTACAAATCAGTTTTAATAAACTCACCCAGCAGTTAAGTGGTAGGAAGTAGGAAGTAACTCACTATCCATTATTTTTTGATTTAACTTGTATTCGTAAGAAAAGCTATCTATACTTTATCGCGGGAAAGTGCAAATTTCCCGCAAAAAAGTACTTTTTTGGGCCGTTATTAAAAAAAACTGCAATAGATGAATAAAATTGTATTTTTATTGAAATTTTATATTTTAAGTGTGTTTGTAGTTGGTTTGTAGCCGTTTCTCTTTTTTACGTATTACGAAGTGTATGATGAAAACTATTATAGTTGATTGATTGTTGATTATGATAATGATTGTGTTAAATTGAACGCTACAAAATTCATCGTCTTTTGACGGCACTTATAAACGTCAAGACTGTTCTAATACTAGCTACTGTTTAATAAGATCGTCTTCAGATTTTTTGACTTATTATTTACAATTGTGTAAATAGCTAATTAAATATATTCGCCTAATTAAAAAATAGCAATGTCTTCTCATTAGAAGACATGAACTTTTTTTGTGTAAATATTCTTACTTAAGAACCTCGATATATGTTTTATTTTTTATAAATTTAAATTATAGTTTTCGAACGATATTAAACATTTCACTTCACTGTCGTCCAGTCGATAGGAGTAAATATTTAGGGTTTTATGATTTACTGTGTATATTTGTGATCTATTCTAATATTCCATCGCAAAGAACTTTATCTACGCGCCGACATGGCGGGGACGTACTATTTTGTAATTGTAGGTCACTCGGACAATCCCATTTTTGAGAAGGATTTTATCCCTGTTCCAAAGGAGGTTAAGGTAAGGTACAGTCTTTAGTCTATCTACTAAGCCTACGGCTTAATAATTACCCAACAACATTACTGCATGGTCATTAGGCTACAGGGTTAATTTTATATCAATTAAAAAAACTGTTTGTTACTTATAACTTGCAGAAAGAAGACAACAGACACTTGAACCAGTTCATCGCCCACGCAGCGCTCGACCTGGTGGACGAGCACATGTGGAAAGTTACCAACACCTACCTGAAGTCGGTGGACAAGTTTAACCAGTGGTTTGTGTCTGCTTTTGTCACAGCAAGTCAGGTGAGTTGATACTTTGATTAGACAATGTAATCTGCCCACCTGTACTCAATGTTAACTTTGCTAATCCCTTAAAGAGTCCTTTAGCACTCTCACAACTAGACAAAAAATTTAAAACTACCCCAGAAACCAGCAGAGCCTGCTAGGTTTGTGAGGCCAATAATGCGGTACGAAAAAAATGGCCGGAATCTGAGAAAAAGTTATAAGCGCCGGCTAGGCAGGTTGGTTGGTCATGAGTGTTAACTTGTGCTGCCCAAGGAAAAAAACGCAACTTCAGCTATATGTTCAGTGTACAATATAAAAGCCAAAACATTTTCACATTTCAACTGCTCACGGGGCATGGTATTGTACACATACATTAAGTTTTTAGCAGATTAGTGAAGTAACATTTAATTACTAACTTAATATGGAACACCTAAATTAACAAATTGTTTGTAGTCAAGTTTTATGGCTGCTATGAAAGGTATCTCAATTTATTTTCCATTTGAAACATTTAGTTAAAATTTTGTCTTGTCCCATTGATTTTAAAATGTAGGTACAGATTTGTAATAATGTCGGATATAATTTAAACAGATGCGGTTTATTATGGTGCATGATTCACGAAATGAAGATGGCATTAAGAACTTCTTTACGGATGTGTATGAGGCATACATCAAGCTAATGCTGAACCCCTTCTACAAAGAGGACACACCCATCACGCTTCCGGCATTTGACAAGAAGGTGCAGTTCTTAGGGAAGAAGTATTTAACATAGTCCATTGCTATTGATATTGTCAGCTAATGTTATTTATGTTGGCTAATACTTTTTCTGTATAAATGGAAAAGTAATAGCAGAGTCAAAGATATACACAAACCTTGTGCAATATAGGAATGTGGCACATCAAATAAAAACCATTTAAAAAAGCCAGTAGTTCTCCAACTATGTGTGCTTATCAAACAATAGGGAATGTGCATATTTTTTATTTACTATAATAAAAGCTCATTCATACAAGAAGCATTAGGAAAAAATATTTTTTGAATAACTGTAAAAATAATCAAGATATATTGTAAAAAGCCTAATCTAAGAAAATAAAGATATACCGTATCAAGATATAAGACAACAAAGATTTATCTCTATCTCTTTTTCTAACAAAAAAGAATATAGTATGGAGATTGTATGGCGGCCGTGCACTATGACGTCATAGTCCATATCGGATCTCTGTCTAATCGCTGTTTGATTCCACCAACTCCTAACGTGGAATGACAAAATATATTTATTGTATAAAATACAATACGAAGTATAATACGGTAGAAATTAAATAACTAAAAATCGGATACTACAACATAACTATGATAATGGTGGTGTCAGTCTGTCAGTCATGGTGTGGAAGGGCGGGCTACTCCTAACTAGTAGCTGTAATAGATAAGGTATATCTTTGACTGTATATGTTGCAATGCATCATTTTTCCAGCCTGACCTTTTATCAAGATGCTTACTGTTTTGGAAGTTTGCCCAATCTAACAATTAAATTATATGCTCAGTTATCAAACACATTTATCACAAAGTTGAGTTAAAGGGTCAGTTGCAAAAATGCCCCTAAATTGTGTCCGTCAAGATAGCGTACACCGTAAAGATATTCAGAATCTCATGCAGCCAATAAATAGTACCCAAATAGTACCGACGAAATACCTAGGTGAAAAAAATAGTACCCTTAAACTTTTCGAAATATAAGGCCTGTTCACGGTGTACGCTACCGGGCGTCAAGCTGGCGTACACCGTTTGTATCTCTGGAACGGCTTTGTTTTTGGAAACGATTTATATCTCAAAAAATAGTACCCAAATAGTACCCTAGGGCCCTAAAATTTTATTTCTCTAGCTATCGTAGAAGCCGAGATATTCCATAACTTAACGGTGTACAAAATTTCACACCGTCAAGCTGGCGTACCCGGGAATTCCTTATAGAAAGAGCTCACTATATCTCGGCTTCTACGATAGCTAGAGAAATAAAATTTTAGGGTACTATTTTTTGAGATATAAAGCGTTTCCAAAAACAAAGCCGTTCCAGAGATACAAACGGTGTACGCCAGCTTGACGCCGGTAGCGTACACCGTGAACAGGCCTTATATTTCGAAAAGTTTAAGGGTACTATTTTTTTCACCTAGGTATTTCGTCGGTACTATTTGGGTACTATTTATTGGCTGCATCAGATTCTGAATATCTTTACGGTGTACGCTATCTTGACGGACACCCTAAATTGCGATAACATATCGAGGGTTCCAAGCCAAAGGAGCGTATACGCAATAGTAGGACTATTGCGTATACGCCCCTTTAGCCGGAAACCCTCGATATGAGAAATAGCGAATTTCTAATCATTAGTGTTTAAGATATATGTATAGAGTATACTGTATATTTTAATGTTATGGTAATATAAAAGTTACGTCATCCGGTAATAACCAAAATTCATTAATTTCGAGACATCATTGGGGGGGTGGGTACTTAACTTTACAGCTCCTCGTAGTCTAATAAATGAGTTTTGGCTGTTACCTGACACTATATGCATTTTGTAATTAAAGAAATTGTTATTTTCAAATCTTGTTACACTTAAATATATTACATATTCATTCATAGCCAAACTAGACATATTACATGGAAAGTTATGACTATTGCCTACTTCTACTATGCTAATTTTCTTAAACAACAAAATATCATTATAGTTATTTTAAATGCAAAGTATTTTTCTATAAACCAATCATTTTCAAGTTTACAATTTTAAAATGTTTATAGAAAATAGTAACAGATAGAGCTGGAAACTTTATCGAGAAAGTGATGTCATATAATAACACTGATATACAAACTTGCTTATTTAATAGCAAACCACTAATTTGAAGGACATAATAAACAATTTTGGGAGCTAAGCTCTAAGTGACAGGTGCTTGAGCAATATTGTAAACCAATTTATTATTTAGAACTTTTAGAAGCATTCTAAAAACAAGAGACCAATTCCAATTATAATCTTGAAAGCATATATAAATAGGTAGGTATAGAAAATGCAATAGATCTAGTCCAATTTAGGTATTTGAATATGTTTAATACTGTTTAAAAAATATTAACGTAGGCAATTAAAATCTTATAAATATTAAAATATAACTGCTTCAATAGATGGCTGGCAGGCCCAGGTCACTAACATTCGGATCTGGGATACTTTCATTTGAGAAGTCATCTGTAACAAAAAATCGTATGTATATTATTTGAGATTTTGAAGCAAATTTAGTAGATTTTGGCTTCAATACAGGTATATAATAATAATAAGCCTTTTTATTCTGAATGTCTCGGTTGAGTATTAATACTAGATAGTCTGTGCGGAAAGAGAATAGGCGTGGCGAAAAACGGAACTAACCTAACCAGTATGGCCACAGAACAGAAAATACGGCACATACGGTAGAAAAGCATTACAGCGCCCCCCAATCTAAATCCTACTCTCTTTCCGCACAGACTCTATGTTGTTGGATGTTATATAGTATGTCCAGAAGTTCAGTTTGCCTCTTGGCATAGGCCTCCTCTAACATTTTCCACTGGGACCTGTCCCGCGCTACCAGTCCAGCCGTGAGTTTTAGGTTGTCTTCCCATCTTATCTGTTGGCGTCCACTACTTAGTAGTCAATACAGGTAAGGGACAGACAAAAAATGTATCTTAGTTCTATTCAATCCATAGTCAGCTACAATTTGTATCTGCACAACTTATTTATTTTTTATTCTATATACTTATAAAGTTACTATACCAAAAAAAATTACCTCTACCGCAATACAGACGTAATGTGCTATCACATTCAGTGCTAGAAATCCCAACTTGGCCCAACATAAACTTTGAATATTTTGCGCTACAAATGAAGCATACACGGGAAGAACATGTCTAGTAAACTAAGCAACTTTTTGAGTTATGGCGGTTTGAAAGGTAGTCATCACATCACAAACTATAACTATGGCAACAATATCTTTAAAAGTAAAAAAAATATATATTATTTTCAGATATCCATATTTAATCCAATGGTAGGCTATAGTACTTTGCAAACTCTACATTTTGAGATTAAAATCGGGATGGCAGCGATTTGTTTCACAATGGTCAAAACTCAAAAGTAACCTTTTGACCTCGGCAAAAACTAAAAATAAGGCACAAAACTTGACTATGTTGAGCAGTGATGCCGAAAGTTAAATTTTCTTGGAAACTGCATCTGAGCTGAGCATTTAGACTCAAGAGAGAAAAATATCATAAAAAGAAGCTGATTTGATTCGTCATCAAATAGCCTATTGTGATTGTGAGACCCACCAGTGAAGAACTCATCCTGGTAGGAGTAGTCAAACTCTAGGCTGGTGTGGCGGGTGTCAGGTGCTGGTGTGCGCGGTGGTGACAGTGATAGCCTCTTCAGCGTGTCCTCCGGCAGTGGTAGGTAGTCCAGCAAGTCTTTATTGTAATTATCTGAAATGTTTTAATTATTCATAATGTATTTAACTTCCAGTCTTACATATATAGGTATGTGGATCAAACCCTAAAAGCAAAATCCGTACCTGAGAAGCATAACACTGTAAGTAAGTATGGAAATAATAGGAATTTACAGTGTTATACTTCTCAGGTGTAGAAATTAGGACCACTTACTAATGTTTGGGTTTATTTGATTACTTTTGACTTGAAGTTTGCGACTATACAAAAAGTAGCTATACAGGCTGCAACAATTTTTCTATCTCAAAAATGTTTGTCAGTAACTTATTATCACTGTGTATAGATAGTGGGCTCTTTGAAATGGTTTGTAAACTGATTAGAAACCTTAAAATTTAGATTTTCCTAATTCTCAAAAGAAAAGCTAATTATTAATTCATATTTATTTGTGTTTGAGCGGAAAGGCAGCTTGAGGAAGAGGGCAATTAAAACCAAATTATATCTTGGCGTATGAAGATTGTCCTAAAAAGTAAACTATGGAGACTCACCATATCTGTAAACAGGTCTAGTGAACTCCAACTCCTCAAAGTTAATAGCATTGTCCGATTTAGCGTCAGCGTCGTTATAGATGGCGATAGAGGCTCCGACGTTGACCGCGCGCGGCGTGAACGCCTGCCGCAGGGGCGTGTTCTGCATGGCTTTGCCCTTGTTGCAGAGGAAAGACTTCTTTGGTTCCGCGCCTTTTTTCACGGGTTCGTTCGGCTTGATCGGTCCCATCGAAACAGTTTTACCCATATTCTCTGTAAACACATTATTAATGATTATTTCATTAATAATTGAAAATATAGTTCTTGAAATATCTTTTTAAGTTTCAATTTGAAACTTATAAAGATGTTACAAGAACTTTAACTCAGAAATAACGTACCAATGTTTTGTAACGGTTGGCGCGCGACATTTTTCGTTGGCTGGCGTGTTAGATTGTCTCCAAAGATATTGAATAACTCAGACATGGTGAATTTCGTCAAAAAGTATAATGCGAAGAAAACGGAAAACTTATTACTTAGATCACTTTGTATTGAAAAATTGTTTATCACAAATTCGTGCCGTTATTTCAATAAGCTTCAAAATTTGTCAGTTTGTTTACCACAGACAACTTAGTCGTTGTTTTTAATTGGGTTTTTTACATACCGGAATAATTTGGTAGCTAATAATAAAGTCATGAGTTTACCGTGAGCGGCAGCGTTTATTAAGGGGTTATATTTTCTTTGAATGGAAGCACATAAAACCGTAGCAAATTTCGTTAATTCTGGATGCTTCATTAATTATTTGACACTAGACAGCTAACTGACTGACAGATTCAAGTCAAGTCAAGATCAAAACATTCGCGCATGCTAGGTTTCGCAAAAATCATAATTTTATTTGTGCAATATCTAGAATGTCTAATAATAGTGAAAATCCATCTGCACCGAATGGCGTTGCTGCTGATCCCCAGCAAAGGCTGCCTGCGTTCCGGCCGCCCCGGGACCTCACGCTGGGCGGAGTAAAACCCAACAAGAAAGTGTTCACTCCAAATTTAAACGTGGCCAGAAACAAAAACAAGGGGTAAGTATGGTTTATATCTAAACAAAAAACAAGAATTTTGAATTGAATCCGTCTAACATAACTGTATCTAAACACTGAAATTATTTCGAAATATGAGGTGCCTTTTGTTTATGTGAGTAAAATACTTCAAATGCTTACAGGCCTAATACAAATACAGCTAGAGACCAGCGGAGAGATGAAAAAGGCAAGAGAGACCGCAAAAACGATAAGAACCGGAACATTAAGAATGGACCTAATGTTATAAAGTCTACTGGCGTCTTCTCTGAAGGTATTAATGATCACATTCACATTACTCATTAACATGAACATTCCAATTTCATTAATACATATTAGATAGTGTTCTATGTCTGTAATAAATTTACTAATTTAGAAACATAACATTAAAACAGAACTTGACCATCCAGATGAGGCTACCTCAATAAGATTTGAAGAATAAAGTTTCGAATGTTTTTGGTAAGGTCTGGGAGCAGTGGAGAGGCAGTCTGGGCGCTTCTCATATGGCAACCGGGATGGCGGTGGCGGCACACCGGCTGCCACACTGCAGAAACCCACCATCAGAGTCAAGGATTTTGTTAAAGTGAGAATATTATTTTAAAAGTGTGTGCTATAAACAGTCAGCAACATATTTGTCTTATTGATCAATCACACAGTCATAAATTTATTGTGACTGTGAGTAAAATTTCTTATGTTGGCTGCTGCCGACCGCTGCTTTAAGGTACTCAATAATGTTAAGTGAACTGCTACAGATTGACAAGGAGGCGGAGGAGCAGAAGATAAGGAGAGTGATGGGCCACGACAGCCCCGAAGACGAGGAGAGCTATGAGGACTCCAAACAGGTTATGGAGAAAGATGCACCAATCAAGCTCCCCATGGACAGTGGAGGTGAGTTACACATGTTCAGTCTGTATCATATTTATTTATTATGCTCCATCACTCTTTTAAATTTGTCTTTATTCTGTTTGGTCAGCAGCATGATTTTAACCAATATTAAAATACTTTGTCTTAAAATTAATAGTCTGTTAATCTTTATGTCCTTTACAAGGGGGCTTTTCATCCTAATTTCATTTCATTTCATTTCATTTATTCAATATTAAACACAGCATTACAGTTAAAACTAAGACACTGTGGAAATCATATGTGTAGTTAGAAAAAAAAAAAACAAATACAAATAGCAACAAATATTACAAAAAGTCCAATCTTATAGCTACACAAATTAACATATTATGGTCGATTGACGCGTATCCATCGCCTCACAGAACCTCAGACATTCTCTACAAACTGTCGCCCATCTACATGCAAAAATATCGCATTCTGGTGCCGACGCAAGAAGCGCGTTAAGGTGTTGCAGAGCACGGATAAGCGGAGAATTCCGACGCGACACTGTACGCGTTGTTGGCACTGCAAGAAGGTGGCAATGGCGCGGGCGGAGGTTCATTTTAGGTTTGGAAAGGAAGGGAACCTTTAAGCGGACGAGTTGGCACACTAAATCGAGGCAGTCCGAATCTCCTCTTAATATCCTGCTCGCAAAAGACAAAACTCCAAAATTACGCCTTACTTCTAGGGAGTTAAGCCCCAGGGTGCCAAGGAGAAATTTGGAAGGGTACAGGAATGGATAATATCCATATACTTTTTTATAATAAAATCTAAGAAACGCTTTCTGGATTTTCTCCAACAGTAAGATATAAGAGGTCTCGTATGGGCTCCATATCATAGAGGCAGCCTCAAGTTTGCTCCGGACTAGAGCATAGTAAACAATCTTAATAGCTTGAGGGTTAAAAAAATCGCGGCTATTACGGATAACAAATCCCAATCGTCGATAGCATTCCACAGCTAGCGCTTTTATATGCTCGTGGAAGTTGAGATTTGGATCGAAAATGACACCAAGATCTTTGATTGAATTGACCCGCTCTATAAGCTCATTGCCTAACCGATAATTTGCGATCAAGGGAGTTTTGGAGCGACTAAAAGTCATTATAGAGCACTTTTTAGAATTGAAGAGCAGTCTGTTATCAACACTCCATTGGAATACCAGGTCGATGTCCCTTTGAAGAGATTCACTATCTGCTGGTTGCTGTATACCATAAATAACCTTCAGGTCGTCGGCATATAGCAAGCACTTAGCGCACTTTGGAACCAAGGCCAAGTCATTTATTAAAATGCCGAACAACATTGGGCCAAGGATCGAACCCTGGCTGACTCCAGAACGGGTATGGTAAGGTTTAGATACATAGCATCCGTGCTGTACATATTGCTGCCTGTCGCGAAGGTAACTGGCAAACATACGTATCAGCTTAGGTGTAAAACCAATATTACATAGTTTTCTCAGTAGCAAATCATTGTCAACGCGATCAAATGCTTTTTGAAAGTCTAAGTACAACACGTCGACCTGTATACCATTATCTAAATGTTCTGAAATGGAGTCAACCAGGGTCAGAAGATTAGTTTCAACCGACCGCCTCGGTCTGAAACCATGTTGAGCGTCATCAAGGTAAGGTTTTACTTGAGGGGCAACAAGTTTGCTCAAGATTGCTTCGAATAGCTTGGCTATTGTAGATAAAATCGCTATAGGCCGATAATTCTCCACTTTAGCAGTATCAGTCGTTTTAGGAATAGGGCGCACGCGTGTAATCTTCCATTTGTGAGGGTATTCCCCGGTAGATAAGGCGAGGTTAAAGATATGAAGTAGCGGCAAAATTAAAGATTCCTTACAACCTTTTAGTACGAAAGCTGGAAAACCATCTGGACCTGGAGAACTACGGGGTTTTAAATATTTAATGCCAGCTTCAATATCATCACGTGATATCTTATCAATATGGACATAGTTTGCGTTACCTATGGGATCAGTGCGGATGATTTCGTCATAGTCTAAGAGGGGAGAAGAAGGCAAAAAAACACTTGAGAAAAAGTCAGCAAAGGCTTGAGCCACCTCGACACCCTCGTGAACTTTTCCTTCGTAGGTAACTTCTGTCACGAACCCGCCTTTTGACTTTAGGCTATTAATATGCTGCCAGAAAGCCCTTGGATCACGAGCGATTTTGGTCTGTATATTACTAACATAATTGTCATATGCCATTGACGTTTCCAGTTTAATCTCAGCTCGTAGCCTCGAAAAGTTTGCATAAATGTCCCTATTCCCAGTACGTTTCCACTCACGGTGAAGATCAGCTTTTCGCTTTATGCTCTTGATCAGGTCTCCAGTAAACCAGACCGGGTAGAGTCTGCTGGGCTTACTAGACCTAATCTTCCTGGGAATGCACGCATCAAAAATATTATACATTGCTTGGTAGAAGAGGTCTGTAGCAACATTGACATCATAGGTCTGAAGGATCTCATACCAGGATAACTCCGAGACTAAATGGTACAATAGCTCATAATCACCCTTAGAGAAATCCCAATCAAACCCTACGTCTACATTACTCGGGTCAACCTTACCTAGACCACTTACGGAATTCACAAGTGGGATAGAGATATCCAGCGGAGGATGATACGCGTCGGGGTACGGGACTAACCCGCCTTCCTTTATCTCGAGCACACGCGCGCGGTGACCATGTTCTCGCACCAGCACCACATCTAGCACTCCTCCATACGTATTTAGCACCTCATTCGTCTCTTTCAGATCACAGACTTCGAGAAAGTAACAATAGTAACTTAAAATACTAGTTGAAGAATACTTTTTGTTCAAATTCAAGTCACCGATAATTAACAAGAGGCCTGATAAAGAGTCGACAAATGACTCAACTTTTTGAAAAAAGTGCATATACATGTCATCCGTAGCATTAGGTGGGATATAAACAACACATACGTGAACAGTGACATGTCCCACCTGAGACGAAACCCAGAGATCTTCCCCATCTGCAGACTCAAACTCACGGCGGCGGCGCAGAGAGATGCCTGGTCGCGCAGCCACTAACACTCCACCTCCCTGCCGACCAGAGGCTCGATCACGTCGTAACACACACCACCCGCCTCCCACTAATTCAGAGTCTTCCACTGAGGGAGACAGCCATGATTCAGTAACAGCTATGATGTCATATTCATTACCAAGGACATTTTGTTTAAAACTTTTCAACTTTGTATTGAGGCCTCTAACATTTTGGTATACAATGCTGAGTGGATTGCTATCAGACGGGTTTCCGGTTTTTTTAGGCTTGCACGGTTGAGCGTCTCCGAAAAAACCACATTTTGACTCTAGCATTCTCAGGCCATACGTCTGCTGCCAAGCACTTGTCGTAAAATTCCGCGGGAACACTTAATTTGTAGGATTTGTAATCGCCTTTCGGTTTTAGCTCTTCGACCGTGCAAGTCCTGTTTCCACAAAGTGACTGCAGATATTTACGGACTTCATCGGCGCCCGATGCCATATTCCATAAGTGAATGGATTTTTTATCTTCAACTGCTTTCAAGGAAGTAACGGTAGGGCCAGCCGTGCCACGAACAGAGGTCAGGCGTCTCTGTTTCCTCGATCGGAACTCTGTCCATTCCCCATCCGCATGGTCGTCATGACCGTCCGTAGTTAATGTGCAATTGTTTAAAAGACTACTAGTCTGTAGCTTAGGTGTTTCATTTTCGTAAAAAGTACCAGAATGTGACGCCTCTGTAAGTAGTAAAGGAACTACCGGTTTAGCTGTACCCGGTGCGACAGGCTCCTCTTGACTTGGACTTGGATTGTTTTTTACCACCTTCTTCGGTTTACTGGCCTTCTTACGGGGAACAGATGGTACTAAAACCGAAGCTGAATAGCGGCCAGGTTCGGAAGATAGCTCAAGGTCATTCAGTTTATCGCTCATAACCTCAACTCTACTCATACATATTGTCAGAGCGGATTGGTACTGCTTCACAGTAGCAACTGCATCAACCAGCTGTTCAGTCAGGCATATTATTTGTTCGCGAAGCAGCTGTATCTCCAAAGCAGGCACGGGAATGGTCACATCTCCCTCCTGTAAACGCAAACGTTGCGGCGATGCAGGACGGCTTGACAAGGAAGCTTTTCTTACAGTTACATTTTTAATGCTTGAAGGGGTACCTACCGGAGTATCACAATTACGGCCACCTCTCTTAGTAGAACAGATGCACTCAGGACATGCCCAAGCTGCTTTTTCAGTCTCAGTAAGGGTCTTATTGTTGCACGCATAGTGGTACAACTTACCACATGCTTCTACCATGCACTGTAGGTATTCAGTGCCCACCAACAGCTCCGTCTGGCAAGCATTGCAAATCATACTGTCATCTAGATTCGCCATAGCTTTACTGAAGATGCGACTTACACAAAACTCGCAGTATATTTAAACGATCCCTGCTAGGCCGGTTACACAACGCGATGCCGATGCACAGTGCGATGACTCAGCGAAACACTCCGCAGACGGGCAGCAATACCAGGACAACAGCAGCTTATGTAGTGTATATGCTACGAACTCGTAGCGCTGATCACCTACACACTAGATACTCGTAGCGCTCGTAGCACAGCACGGCGTAGTCGATGCACAGGAGTATGATGACGTCACTCACACATTACTTACGGCCGCTGTCCACAGTAACGCCGCGTTGTACCAGGAGAGCAGCAGCTTAGTGGTACAGCTTGCACTTTAGAGCTGTAGAGGCACCAGCGTTATCGATAGTTGCGTGAAACTTATGCACTCCTATTATTGCACGGAATTTAAATGCGTCGAAATTGTATTAAATTTAGGAAAATAATTAAATACGGGCACGTCTGCACACTGTAGGAGGCGAGGGGCAAGAGGTATAATATAATAACTAAGGCTTGCCCTTAACACCTTATTTTAAACACAATGGTGCAATCCATAAATGAAATGAAATGAAATTTTGGCCAATTGGATATAGTGTTTCGCTATCCAGTATATTTTCACTATCTAATGCCCCATATACAGGGTGGGGACTATACCGACATACTTTAGCCATGAATTCCTGGTGGTGTGACGAGTAAATAATGTTATATCAACATGGGTCGAATATTGTCATTTTACATTAATATTCTCATGGAACAAAATAAATCAGTAAATTCAGCCCCTCGTTATAAACATGTCCTTACTGGAGGAAAAGTTATCAAAAAAAAAAAACTAAGATGGAAACGAAAGGTAAATTTTTTGGCCTCGTAGTCGCTTACTATCAAATACTGCGAAGGTTGATTGCTGTTTAGTTAAAGGATTAAAAAAAAAATAGTAAAACTATCTTAGTCACATTTATTTGGGCTTGTTACACACTTGGGAGTTTTCATTTAAAAAATAATGAATATCTCTGAAAGTAAGCGTTTTTCGACTAAACATCACATAACTTTTCTTACTCCTAATAGTTGTTAGAATCTATAGTTAAAGTTTGTCGGTATAGTCCCTCCCACCCTGTATAGTAGAGTACTGTATGGCAAGCTAGCCATATAAGTCTGTGTCCCATGTATGCAGCACCAAGACTAAAATATTAAATGTGTTACTCTATTTTTAATGTAGACACATACGATAGTGAATAAAACTGCTCATTCCCAAAATACTGCATTCACAGATTTTTAAAATACCATATTCTCAATATATCAGATTCTCCGAATACCAGATTCCCAAAATAATACATCCAACAAAATCATTTAGGTCCTTAAGTTACCTACGATTTTATAATCTAGTGTAACGGAAATGTGGTAAGACCGGAATCTGATAAATTGAGAATCTGGTATTTTGAAAAATCTGGTATTCTGGGCATGAGCGAATAAAATTCTCATTAAATAAACTGAATGGATGTACATCTAAAGCGTGACTTGGTTGCATAATTTTGATAAAGTGTGCTAATGTTAATTATGTTTTCAGTTAGGTAAGGTTTAAGACTAGGTACAAAGTAACAACATTTTGCAAGCCCTCAAAAAGTGACTAATTCATCAAAACTTTCTGAACGATTAGAAAAGTTAGAAGCATGTCTAAATGTAACTGTCCATATTTGTAGTCTGGGACAGACCCAAGCCGGCGAAAGTAAAGCAGGAGGTGGTGGTGAAAGCTGAGCCCGAAGAGGACACCGACTGCGCCAGTAAGGACCCAACTAGTACTGATGTGCAAGTTGTAGAAAGTTTCCAAAACACTTGGGAAAGTTCTCAGAAATCATTTTGGATGATTTCCATTCGCTTGCTTGCTAATTTTCATTGAACTATGGTGCTGATAAAATAAGTGCTTTGACTGGTAACAACTGTAACCGAAAGCAAGCGAGTGGCTAATAAATGTTGAGTAATTACCGAGATTTTTCCAAGTGGAAAGTTTTGCAATTTTTGGGACTTTCAATCGACACATCAGTACTCGCTAGTAATGGTGCAGTTCCTACAGCGGCCGCTACCAACTATGTGGTGAAGGCTGGAAGGAACGGCTACAGCAGACTCAGAAAAAGGCTTCCTAGTCCTCACTACGGAACCGCAAAACAGCAGATGGATTGTATTGAGTTTCTGTTGATCAAAAATTTGTTTTTTACTAGAATTCTACGGGTAGGGGCGTATGCTACATTTTAGCGCCCCAGGTCAATAAAGTCTATGAGTAAACCATTTTTGATCAATAGATATTCAATATTGGCCCGCAGCGCTTTGAGGGTTGTCGATACATTTTATTGTGTACTCGTAACCTTGCTTTGTAATTTGAAAATTAATGGGTTTAAATTGCAGGCTTTGGCTATTTTTATATTGATTTATGATAAGTTCATTTTAAATTCGATATCCATATAAAAATTCTAAAAGAGAAATAAAAGCTTAACGGCAGTAATCTTTTTTTTATTGCCTTAGACTGGGAAACAGGCAGACAGCTCATTTGATGGAAAGTCTTCATCATGTCTTGTATATCGGCACTAAGCATAGTTTTGTGTTACTCAGGATAGTCTCATACTTTGAAACTTTTTTGTGTAGGTAATTATTTCCTTCTTGTAAAATAAACTTATTTTTTTATAATGAATGTTTAGGGTGCGTTTCCACTGACGTAGCGCTCGACGGAGTGGAGACGAATGATTGTGATTGGACCAATTACAGTGTTCGAAATCTCCACTTAGTGTCAGTGGCATGAGTGTGATGGTCAGCTCACGGGTGCTCGGAGTATCCACTCCACGTGAGTAGAGACTGGAGTGAGAACTTGACACATCACACTATGATTTGTTCATTCATCCCCGCTCCGTCCAGCTCCGCGCTAGTGGGAACGCACCCTTAGTATGGACCTTTCGGGTGACTGGCTAGTACTAGCCTCTCTCTGACGTCTGGGCGTTGGTTGCAGTCACGAAGGCCACCACCGTCGTCAAGAAGGAGGTGTTTGAAGACAACGACGTCGTCAACCTGCTAAAGGCGGAAGAACCCACGCTCATACTGCTACAGGTACTTATTGTTAAAATCATAATGTTTTACTGCCACTATTTGGATTTAGTGTTTAGCTCGTGTTTATTTTTGTAGTTCAGCAGCATCAATGAGTTTGTTTTTCAAGTCCAGTAGTACTAGAGGGTTTGTACATTCCTAAAAGAATCCAGTAGAAAAATTAGGCTTAATTATTAATTAGAAAACCGGACGGACTTGGCTAGGCGGGTTATTTAATGTTGTCGAACGAAAGTAGTTTGCCTAGCCGTTTGATAGAAGGCCTAGACGGTCCCATGTTCATCCAGGCACAGGAAAAGGCTAGGAAGTTAACCAAATGGCTAATTAAGCTAGTTGGCGGCGACATATATACTTCAGATATCAGAGACTAAATGATTAATACGTTATTTAAAAATTAAGACTGACTGATTACAATTGTAATTTGTTTTCTTCCCACGACTACATGACCTTTATAGCTTGGCATGGTCTTTATAGCTGCATTTTTTGTTACGGGGAAAATAGTCCCGAACTGTTCTGATGGGCCTATCCTTACTTTTCATATGAAATCATTGCCTTACACTAACTCCTACGTGTCAAGCCGCCTGTAATGTTGTGTTGTCCGTCAGTTGCCAGACACGCTGCCGGGGCGCGGCTGCGGCGAGCCGGAGCCCTCCACGTCTGGAGACGCGAAGGAGGAAACACCAGTGAGTATTCTTTGATAACTGATTACTAGCAAAACTATAAAAATCTGACTCTGCTACCGAATTTCATAGTTTGGCACGGCACGAACGAAATATAAATCGCCTTTCGTACGCGGCGCTTCGGCCGCGCCTTGTGAGCGTTCTAGTGTTTATTAGTTTTTTTTTCACAGCAAAGTTTTCACGCAGGCACTGGGGCATCTCGTACTGATTGTGGTTATTTACGTCACACGGAGACATTTAAATCTCTCTGAGGACGCGCGGCGGGCGGCCCAGGCAAAGTGTACAGACGAACAAGTAGTCCAACTTCAGCTGTTTAGGAGCGCGCGACACGTGTTCACGATCGCGAGTGCGATCCATTCTGGAGCATTCTTACGCATTTTTATTTCTTTGCTTGTAGTGCGTTCGTACTCGGCACACACACACATTCAAGCGCGCGATTTAGGCACCTTTTGCACGAAGAAAAATTACTGCTGTCATACCTACTCGTACTGTGGCCGAGTACGTACGTAGGTACAGGACACGATTTATGGTTCGTGTCGTGCCTTAAGAAACTAGAAATTAGCCGCAGCGAAGGTGAAAAAGATTAAAAAGATCATCGCGGCTAGCACAAGATGGCCGCGCCAATATCACGCACGCGACACCAGTTAACACATTCAACGCCAAGTTCCCAAATGTTATACTTAGAAAACTACCGTGAGACTCAAATATATTGAATTCAAAACGGATCACTTACGTTGTACAAAAGACTAGACATTCTCTTGACATGTTTCGGGAGTATTCGGCTTTCCCTTAATCATGAGTAGTATTCGCGAACGCTGCCCGGCGGCTACTACGCCTAGCAGCCCTGTCGGCGCGGCTTCCCGTCATGTCGAGTGGATGTCTCAGTGATCCGTTTTTTCCCAAATGTTCATACAAAATTAACCCGATAATCGGGTTCTTCGCTCTCAATGTGTCCAGCCAATGGAACAGCGCATCTGTAACGCAGGGCAATGTTCGCGCGTTCTCTTCGGTTCACATGCCGTGTCACACGGGAGTATGTCGCGCGCGACTATAGTCTGCCCTTTTAGGTATTTAAAATAAGGTAAACAAAAAAAACCACGTGACTCGAGTCATTCAGCCAGTAGTATTGCGCCACAGATACAAAACGTTACTTGGCTCAAAGAGCCGAGTCACGTTGTTTTTTTGTTTACCTTTTTTTAAATATCTAAAAGGATAGATAGACTATAGTGTTAACATAAACCTCTTTTTCTCACAATATCCAAGTAAAACGTAATAGTGCATATCTCAAAAAGTTTGTGCAATAGAATGCACTGTGAACTGCACATTTGTAAACGAATGTCAACTTTATTGCAACGTGTTAAAGTCTACGGGTAGTCAGTTAACAGTGGCGTCGTTTCTACATCAATTAACATCCTGTTTTGTTGTCAATATATTTGATGATTATTAATGATTGATTCATGTTTTGGTAATTTATTTGGATGATTAGGGTAAAATATTCCCAATAGAATCTTAATTATGCAAAATAATCAATATTTTTTTGTTTATCATTAAAATAAGTTGGTAACAAAATTGGAAAGTTAACCAGTTTTGTGTCAGTTTATGCATCCATACTAAATTATGTACAAACTTTTTGAGAAATGCTCGATAACTTGAAAGTCAAGTTATCCCTATAGATGCCTTAAAAAACTCTTATTTTGAAACTCGTATTTTAAGAGCCCTCATTATGTATCAGTTGCATAACAACTGTGAATATTGACCCTGTTCCGTATTGCAGCCGACAGACGGCAGGTGCCGACTGTCCGACCTGGAGGAGGGCCGCGTGGGGCGCCTGCGCGTGCACGCCTCCGGCCGCGTAACGCTCGCGCTCGGCGACACCATATTCGAAGTCAGTATACCGTCGAAACGTTCTATTCTTTGTGCCACACCTCGCCATAAAGTGGCTTATTCCGCACGCTGACATAAAATTATGTACACAATACGGGAGGTAATAAAGAAAGCCCTCGATCGCATATTTACGTCCCTCGCTTGCAGCTCGGGCCGCAGTTGGCAGCACCTGCGTCGTGCACGTTTCCTATAGGTATTGCACGCAGTTATTGCACCGTCTGCGCCTTGCAATCACAAATCCAATGCAATGACGATTCGTATTGGAGCATTCTTTAGCATTCGTAACTTGGAGTGCGTTCGTTCACGGCGCGCAGTCGCGCACACATGGAAACCGCGCGATGTACCTTTTGTAGAAAGACAAATTACTGCTATTACTGTGCCTAAGTTATACTACCGTACCAGCGCCGAAACGTCTTACTTATTCTACACAAAGGCAATATCCTTATTGCTTAAAAGTACCTACTTATACATTACTTCATATTTAATAGATATACAGGGTGACTGGAAATTCGCCGTATTCCTTGATAGGGGTTTTTCTACAGCTCATTTGCAATGATTTAGGCCCAGTCAACTAGGGGTCAAAATTCCTTGGTTTTTTTTTTAGTTATGACTTGAAATGTAAAAAAAAAATGGGAAAAAAATCTGGAATTTCTGACTTTGAATGCTTTTATTTGTCAATTGTTGTAATGTTTTGGCACTTTTTACTATTGTAATGTAATCAGTAGTTTATTAGCTATTCAAAACATGTTTTTTTTATTTCAAAATTGCGTAGTTTCTACACAATCACCAGTTTTATGTCAAGAGGCGGGTATTTAAAAAGAAAACCAAAAAACTTGAATATCTCGAAAACCAAGGAGTTTTGACCCCTAGTTGACTGGGCCTAAATCATTGCAAATGAGCTGTAGAAAAACCCCTATCAAGGAATACGGCGAATTTCCAGTCACCCTGTATGTGCAGCGTTTCTTAAGAGGTTCGAAATCTGTATGAAAACACGCTCGCCACTCGCTCGCAAATCGCCAAGTGTGGGCTCTAACTACGTCCTATTTATATCTGAACTTGCTAGATGGTTTGTAAGCACATGTCTAAGGTGGGTCATACACGTTCAGGAAAACGGGCGTCTTTTCTGTGGACAATACAAAAGTTAACGACTTGGGTACATTTTACTTATCCTTTTATCATACAGGTTTTTAGAAAAAGACGGTTTGTATAAGTCTATGGGGATCCAGTAAGAAAATTAGGCTTTAAAGCCTAACAATTTTATAATGTCCACAGGAAAGACGTACCCATAACTCATACTAAAATATTTTTGACCCAGGTGTTATATTTTGCAGGTGAGCGCCGGCACCAAGGCAGCGTTCCACCAGGAGGCCGTGTCGGTGGCGTGCGACGACAACTCCCGCTCCGCCAACATGATCTCGCTCGGACCCTTGCAGCACAAACTCAACCTCACACCCGACTGGGAGACCATGTTCCAGGACATGCCTGTCTAATGCTCGTCCCAAGGTGTCGGCTATAGCCGACGAGGTGTGCAACGTACCCTTTCGTCATCCACAAAGTACCTACGTTTCACGAGTTTCAGACTTTTAGACCCCCCCACCATGTCACACTTTTTCCAAACATATTTGACCTTGTTAGTATAGGCTGTAACATTTGTCTAGACCCCCCCCCCCATGGGTGTGACGTACTTACTATATCGGTGACCCCTAATGTCATTTGGGTCCTTACAACAGAAGCTTTACTCGTGCAAGATATTCCAGGATATAAAGTACCTTTCACTAGGAGATGACTAGGAGGCAATGTCGGAAATCCAAATAAGGATCTGTTGGCTAACAGATAGTCTGGAACTATAGGTAGTTTCACGAGTCGAGGTGAAGTTACTCATTGCAAAAAAGTGAATAAATGAAATGAATGAGTAAATAAAGACAAGGCTATAGTTTAAACAAACTTTTTGGTCTATCTTGCAATTCACTGTTGAACCTGCTATCGGTACGGAAAAAGAACAGTAATTTCAAAATCCCGCTGACATTACATGACATGTTGTTGTGTGTGTGCGTGGCCTCAACTCTCGTGAAACTACCTATACCTATATGTATATATATACCTGTATAATGTAAATATAATTAGTGTATATTGTAATAGATACTTTTGTATGACCATAATAAAATAAGATTTAAGTTATTATTTACATGTTTTTATTACAACTTCATTAACCTAATGTTTACAAAACAACAACTATTTATAAAACAGACACAGATGACCACTAGTTTTGGTATCTATCAGAAATGTTCCCATTTTTCTCTAGATACTATGTGCTTCTGAGAGCACAATACACTTCATATACAGTAAATATAATAACCAAATTTAATTGTTCGTAGTAACAATAGGCAAGACAACAAAAAAAAGTTTAGTTCGTCAGTTACATTATTAAAAAATATTGTACATGTATATTTTTTTTGTTTGATGAACAAAAAATTACGAGGATACAGTGCTTAGAAGTTTCGAGTGACGTCACTCTTTGATACAATTTTTACCGAGGAGTGACGTCACAAGCCCCCACTCCGGAAGTCTAAAGATCTATACCTTTGTTGATTATTAATAATTTGATAAACCAAAAAATGTGTCTCTTATTTTGCCATAATCTAACTGCCGGACTAAATAGAAAGATATATTTTTATCCCAGTCGTCATCTCTATTAAACTGCTGTTAAAGAAACAGTATTCCAATAAAATTCGTCTGTTTGTTTACTTTGCTGGAATATCAGTAACTTTAGTTTCCCACTAACAAAATGCTCTGGTGGTGTTAAATTAAATAAAAAGTTTATCAAAAAGCCAGTTGCAACTATGTTTGATAACTACTTGACATAAACTCTTTAAATTTTGGCTGTGCTGGCTGCTTTCTCTTTAGGAGGCACTGGGGTCTCTCTGCCGGGGATCTGGTTGCCTTGCAGGTCAATAGCAAAGTTGTAGTCAATGGGGTTGGCCAGTGCTCTCTCAATGGCCTCATCCAGTGTTTCAGGGGTGATGAATGTTGTGCTTAATTCCTGAAAAATAATGAGAATAATGCTTAGATTGTAGGTTTTGATTGTCAATTATGTAAAACTATCTTTCAGAAGCCTAGTCTTCTATATATACTCATAACTGTCACCTCTGTACTGAGGACCAACTGTAATGTACTCTCCACAACGCGGTCAAGGGCCATGTGTGCTGTCCTCTCCATGGTATTAGAAGCGGATCATTTTAACTTTTTAAGTAGTTAAAATGGTCTGCTTGTGATACCTGCTATAAGATGAGTATAAAAGTGTGTCAATCATCTCTGGTATATAAAAGATTAGCATTTACCACAGTTTCACCCACGTTAATCCCATTACTGTAATATAAAGCATCCCATGTTTCAATACAGAACTTGGTCTACCAGTTCTTACCTCATTATTTAGTAACAAACATTGAAACATATTCACAAACTTTCACATTTATAATATTAGTAGGATTAGTAATATTAGTAAGTATAGTAAGTTTTAGTAGGATAGTAGGGGTAGGGGTAAGCTGATTGAGTTAATTGTTCACTAGATGATTGAGAATGTTACAGTTTTGTGCCGATGCTCCTATTATTAGATCTGTTGATAGTTACCTTCTGTTTTCTTATCTCTTCTGAGGCCTTCTCGATGCGTTGCTTGAGCAGCTCGTCCTTGACTTGCATCCGCGCGAGTATATGCTCCTCGCGCGCCGCTAGCTGCTGCTTCCTGCGCTCCTCGCGCTCTGCGGCCACCTTTGCGTTCCACTCCTCGTTCACCTTGATGCAGCGCTCCCACTCTTCGTCCTCCACCTTGATAGACATCTCTGAACTGGCACTGTCTAAGGTCGACTTTTCTCTGATCATTTCTTCATGATAGAAACGCCTTATGGCCCGCATTTGTGTGTGGTAGTTGTTGTTAATTCGTAGCAGCTCTAATCTCTCCTCTTCTGTTATTTCTGGGCGTTTTGGGATGCGGAAAACTTTGCTTTTTGCTACGGGAAGCCAACGGGGTTTTCGGTGTGCACCCGCGTATTGTACTACTAATGGTAATGTGCGTTTTAAGAGGCTGTTACTGGGAATCATTTTGGTTTTGGTGGACGTGAAGAATTCAGGTTAATTAAGTTTTCTTGTGAATATTTACTTTTTTTTTTTTTTTTTTTTTTTTGTGTTTAGTGGCTTTTGCTGCAAGGCACTTTGCCAATGTCAAGTGACTTAAGAGATGTCAAGTTTGACGGTACTTGTCGCGGAGCTGTGGAGCGAATTCCCCCATATTTTAAATTGCATTGGATGATACTGAATGATACATAAATGATGATAATTGAATATTAAATGCAAGTAAAATATATACAAAGGATGACATTATAATTTAATATTATTCTTATCTATAAACTCTGCTAAGGCTTTTAGAACAGTAGGGTCAGAAAAAGATAACAGGGCTTTAACGTTAGTAGGTAACTGTATTTTAAGCTTAACGAGTTGGTCATAAAGACTGAAACGGTTTAGCGGACATTCGAAAAATATATGATCAATTGAGCCAATCTCATGACCGCACCCGCATTCAGCAGAGTCCTTGACCCTAATCTTATATAAGAATTCTGGAGAGCATACGTGACCAAGTCTGAGACGAATTAAGGAACTAGTAACTTTTTTTTTAAACTTAAATTTAAAAAACCAGGGTCTCGGGAATATATTTCTCTGGATTTGATAAAACTGCAGTTTATTATTAGTAGCCCATACGTCCATCCAGGAAGAAAATAACTTTAACGAGGAGATTGCGACTAGGTCTTTACTAAAACAATGAAAAATAGAGCGATTGCCATTTGTTGCGGCATCCCTAGCAGCTTTGTCGGCTATTTCATTCCCGGAAATACCCTTATGACTAGGAATCCAAGATAATAGGACTTCCAGCTGAAGCAAATGACAAGAAAAGAGAGCCTCCTTGATAAGACACACTAAAGGAGTCTTAGCGCAATTTTTAATTGAATTGTGGGTAATAGCCTGAATGGAACTAAGGCTATCCGAAAATATAACTGACTTGGCAAATCCATGTTCAATTATATATTTAATAGCCTTGAGTATGGCATAACATTCACCAGTAAATACAGAACATATTGCAGGAAGTTGAAATTTTAGAAACGTCCCTGAATTGTCATGAACAAAAGCGCACCCAGCTTGTCCCCCATTATCGAGCTTTGATGCATCTGTGTATAGTAAATCCCACTCTTGCCACCTGGTTCTTATAGCAGTCAAGAATTTAGCATTAACAGAGGACGAGTCTCTTTGAACACCAATATTTACGGATTTAGGCTGGAAAGTGAGAGCTGAGAATGGAACTGTATATATAGGCAGCTTAGGAAACTTTACTACAGGGGCTTCAATTTCATTCAGTCTATTTAAGCTAGTTATAAGATTTGGTTTAAATTTTCTACGCCAGAATGGATTGACTTCAACATGGTCATTTAACAGACCAAGCTTAGGAAATAAAGGATGGTGCTCCATTTGAGCAATACGAAATAAATATCTATCTGCCAGGTATTGACGGCGAACATTTAGAGGAGGGTCTGCACATTCAACCTGAAGAGCTCGGATTGGAGACGACTTCATAGCGCCAGTGACTATCCTCAGAGCCTTGGCTTGAACCTTATCGAGTTTTTTAAGATCAGCTTTATTACATGGTTCTATTATAATACAGCCAAAATCCAAATGAGACCTAACTAGAGCATTATACAACAGTTTTTGGGAATATGGATGCGCACCCCACCAGGAACCTGATAAAGCACGAATTATGTTCAAGTTTTTTTCACACTTGGCCACAATATTATTGATATGATCAGTGCCTGATAGTTTAGTATCAAAAGTTACCCCCAAAAATTTGGCTTTATCTTTTACCTGAATAGGCTGAGAACGAAAAGAAATTTGAATTGGCGGAAGCATACGACTTTTAGAAAAAACTAAAGCTACACTTTTAGCAGGTGACAGATCTAAACCATGGGCATCTAGCCACAGACCCAATGAGTTCAACGCATTGTTAATGAAATTGGCAGCATCATCAATGTTCTTGTGTTGAGAGTAAATCGCTATATCATCGGCGTATTGAAGAACATTGCAGTGTTGATTAATAGCCTGATCCAGATCAGAGGTATAAATGCTGTATAGTAAGGGACTCAAAACAGAGCCCTGAGGAAGACCCCTCCACACCAAGTTTACTCTATCCGGAGCATTATGGGTCCTTAACGAAATCCTTCTGCCAGATAACAGATTACCTATGAAACGAACTACTTTTTCCGGAATATTCATCCGCCGCAGCTTGCTGCGAAGCACCGAGAGAAGCACGTTGTCATAAGCACCACATATATCCAAAAAGGAGGCAACCACTGATTTTTTCTGCGAAAAAGCAATTCTAACATCCGTTGAGAGCAGAGCATGACTGTCAGTAACACTTTTACCTTTTCTGAAACCAAATTGCGAATCTGCTAACAGTCCCGAACTTTCTACAAACCACTCCAATCTATTTTTAACCATATGCTCAACTATCTTACATAAGACTGACGAAAGGGCAATAGGCCGATAAGAATTATGATCTTCCGGATCTTTTCCGGGTTTCAAAATGGGCAAAATAATCTGATGTTTCCATGCTTCAGGAATATCTCCAGTGCCAAATACTTTATTAACTAATTTTAAAAAGAAATCGTGACAGACAGGACCAGCTTTTGTTAAAAATGAATAGACGATTCCGTCCAAACCAGGGGACGAGTCCGTTACCACAGACAAGGCTGTCTTTAGTTCAGCCAGGTTAAAATCCTTATCCAATAAGTGATCAGAATTTTCAAACAAATAAGTTGACGGAATGTCTTGACAGTTAGGAACGACTGGAGGCGCTAATTTGTTTAAGAATTCATCCACCCACTCATTAGAAGAGCCCAGAGCTGAAGACGGAGATATACCCTTACGGAACCTACGAATATTTTTCCACACTAGAGAAGGATGGGAGGAAGGAGAGATCGATTCACAGAATGCATGCCAACCTTCAAATTTTTTAGAAGAAAGGACCTTACGGCATTTTGCTCTCACTTTCTTGAAAGTAATATAGTTTTCAATATTAATATTATTGACATATTCTAATTCGGCCGCATTACGCTCCTTCACAGCAGCAGAGCACTCAGCATCCCACCACGGCTGAGAGGGACTATGGCGTATATTAGACTTTTTAAGAGGAATAGCCTCTTTAGCTGACTCATGGATGGCAACAACAAATTCGTCATTAGCAGAATTTACGTTTACACTTGAATTTAGAATCAGGCCTTCAATTTTACTGTCTAAGGAAGAGGAATAGCTGTCCCAGTCAGCTTTGTCTAATTTATATTTTTGCAGAGGAGGAAGCGAATTACAAGTGGTAGATCTGCTAGGGAGGGAAATGAAGATAGGAAAGTGATCACTATTATGAGAGAGAGATGAAATGTTCCAGACTAGATCCAAAGCTATATCAGACGAACAGAATGTTACGTCCACCGCAGATGCATTTTGACTGGGAGCTGTGCGCCTGGTTGGACTCCCATTATTTACACAACAAAGATTAAGCCTATTAGCCATTTCAAGCAACGCTTTTCCGTTATTATCAGTCAAGCCTGAGCCCCAGGACTCGTGATGGCAGTTGAGGTCACCCATAATAATAATGGGTTTGGGAATATCCTTCACAATAGAAAACAGTTCAGATAGTAAATTACGAGACGGGTGAGGAATGTATACTGAAACATAGGAAACATTGAAAATCTGAGCCGCAACTATATAAATATTATCGGAGTGAGCCGGAACAGGAATTTGGAAAAAGGGGATATTATTTTTAATACATAGCGCAGACCCATCCCATGAATATTTACTTAAAATAACTTCATAACCTCACTCACTTAATCTGACACTGTTGACAGTTTGTTAACCACAGATTATAAATAAGTATGCTTAAGTGTTTTCTCACGATACGCAAAGTCGAGTATGATTTTTTTCAGGTGTTTTCGAACGTCCAGAAAAACTGTCAGATCGACCGTCAACTCATCAGCTGTCATTTGTCAATGTCACTTGAAAACCCAAAAAAAAACACGAGTGGGAGCGTTTATTCTTCTCGTGTTGTCCGTTAGCATACAAATGTTGACTATTTCTACTGGCTTTGAGTCAAACAGGTAACTCAGAATGTTTTCTACTAGTTCCCAAAGGAAATTCTGGACATTTAACGACGAGAACGAGCTCGCACATTTGCGGGAAAAACACAACTTGGAGTTCATCGCGAAACACGGTGCCCATGTAGACGAGTACCAGCGGTATAACGTCTTCCTGTCCCCGGACGAAGAGAGATTGCTTCTCAGGCAATACGAGCTGCATCTCAAAGAGTTCTGCAAGCGATTTAGCCCGCCCATGCCCAAAGGAGTCGTCGGCACTGCCTTCCAGTACTTCAAACGATTCTACTTGTACAATTCAACGATGGACTATCATCCTAAGGAAATACTGGCCACATGTGTATATTTGGCGTGTAAAGTAGAAGAATTTAACGTCTCTATTGGACAGTTTGTGGCTAATATCAAAGGAGACAGAGATAAGGCTTCAGATATTATCTTAAACAATGAGCTACTACTTATGCAGCAATTAAACTATCATTTAACCATTCATAATCCGTTCAGACCAGTGGAGGGCTTTCTAATTGACATCAAAACAAGGTGCAGCCTAGCAAATCCAGAGCGCCTTCGCAGTGGGATTGACGAGTTCTTAGAAAAAGTGTTTTTGACAGATGCTTGTCTACTATACGCGCCATCTCAGATAGCCCTAGCAGCAGTGCTCCATGCGGCATCTAAGGAACAAGAGAACTTGGATAGTTATGTTACGGACATGTTATTCAGAGATGCAGGCCCAGATAAACTAGCTATTTTGATAGAAGCAGTGCGCAAAATAAGGTCTATGGTGAAAATGGTGGAGACTCCGGCGCGAGAGCGCGTGCGCGTCATAGACAAGAAGCTGGACAGGTGTCGGAATGAGGAGAATAACCCGGACAGTGAGATATACAAGCGACGGATGAGGGAGGCCTTGGACGAGGATGACTTGGTGTACACTGGACATACAAGAATGTCACTCGACACAAGTGGAGTGACACAAGTACTCTCACCGTCAGCTTCTTAGATTTAGTCTAATTTTACTTAAAAAGTTGCTGAATAAAGCTGGAATAACCAGAATACTTAAAATATTCATAATAGTTAAACATATACTTCAGTCAAGACAATTTATTGTCTGCAATTCTGTGGGTCTAGTCTAGTATAACACATTCAGTACCAAGAACCCAATTATCGGGCTCATTTCATAGAGTGGCGTAGCGTCCAAAGAACTTGATTCCTACCGTTTTGCCTAATATCAGGCATTTGAGCATCTTATTCTACAGCTCTTAAGGAAAATATAGGCAAATCTGCACCGGCTTGCCCAAGGATATCTTATCCGCCATGCCACTGCTACGCACTGAATGTGTTAAAGGGGTCACAATTCCCTGCAAGTTTTTGTGGCATTTTAATCTATTTGGTAGTGATCCCAGACTTCTAATAAATAGTCTGATATCCCATTAAAATCAGCAGGGATTTCGACAAAAATGTGTCCACTCCACAGTAGAGAGGCGGTTTAAACACTTGATTTATGACTCACATATAACCCTAGTGCCCCCTAGTGTACTAAAGTTTGCAGTACCGGGAAATTTTAGTATGAGAGAACCGGGAATTCCCGGTACTGCAAACCCTATAGTGTACTCCTTGCGTGTTTGATTCCAAATTGGCAAATCCCACATCCAGGGTGTGTGCGCCATGGGATAAAAAAAATAACCCTAGTACAAAAGAGCTTAAGTCTTATAATAGAGTTGTGACCTTTTGTACCTAGTTTATATGTGACTTGTACCCTGTATACCCTTGTGACTTGTTTGATTAGACCCACTTCTTAGTAGGTCCCTCCCTCAAGGCTGAGGATTGCGACCAAATGCAACTGCCCTCCATGCAGTCCGTTTCTTGGTTTCATGGACCACCTGATAGAGACTAGACCCACAGAATTCTATAAATAGACATTTGAAAGTGTTGTTTTATTCAGCAGTGAACTATGATATAAAACTGAATTGACTAATATTCTTTTATATTTTAGCTTATGACTATAGAGAAGGGATTTTATCAATAAAGTTGTTTACACTTCATGATTTATTTTTTTCATACCTCACCTTAAGGGGCTTATCACAATGGCGAGTTGCATGCGTGTGTTCATACAAAACTTGTCGCGGCGAGCTCGCGGCAAGTTCGCCGCGATCGAAATTGTATGAAAACACGCTCGCAACTCGCTCGCAAATCGCCAGTGCCAGGCCCTTAATATAGTAGCCATCCAGAATATACACACAAAATATACAGTCTTGAGTCTAAAGCTTTCAACTAATTTTTGAAGCACAAGAAGTCAAGAAGCTATTTTAATAAAAAAGACTATCTGTTTCCTCATAAAGCAACTCAAGATAACATTGGGATCATAACGACTACATCGTGAAACCGATCAAATAATCATAAAGTCCAGATCTCTAAAGGAACATCTCTTTAGAAAGCTCATATCTCCGAATGACTAGGTATCAAAACGACTACTTCTTGAGAAGATCACTTCGTTAATAGTCCACATATCACAAAGACCGGGGAGCAAAACTACTAGTTCGTGAAAAGACTATTTCATTAATAGACAACATATCTCAATAAGACGAGGTAGCAAAACGACTTACTGAATTTGTGTCAGTGCAAGTACAGTTTATTGCATATTTTTTATTCATAACATAAAAACGCTGAAAAACAGTAAAATAAAATAGCCTATTTATTCATTAATATAAACTTACATTGCCATCTTTTGACCTAGGTTTACTATATCGATACCCTACAGCACAGTCATAGTAACTTTTACAAAAATGGTTGTATTTAGTAAGTTAGTCCAAAAATCTATAAAGTAGAAATTTCATTGGCAAACAAATTGCAATTAGTACCAATGTGAACTAGGGTATCGATATTTAAATGGACATACCTACTGTAGTTCACCAACTAGTTTCATTGATAAAATATAATAGTAGCTTCCAGTGGTGTGGCGTCCATAGAACTCGATTCCTACCGGCTTGCCTATTTTCACATACCTATATTAGTACTATATTCTTCTGCCTCTGAAGAAGTTTGACGCCACGCCACTGGTAAATTTGTAAAATCAAATCCACATTTATTCACACAGCTGAAAAACGATTGTAATTTTAATACTAGATATCCTACAAGACTAGCTTTACCGAAAACCTCAACTAAGTTATGCAGCCGAAATTGTCATTGCATGGCCATTAAAATATTTAACCGTGTCCCTAAAGACATCAGTAGTCTGCCTTATAATTTAATTTGTTAAGGTATTATATAACTGGCTGTTACATAAAAGATTTTATACTATTAAAGACTTCCTGTCATGTACGAGTAACAGCCAAATGTATAAATTATTTACATGCCACGGCGTGGTAAAATAGTTGATCATATATGTTTATTGTACCTACCAACCTACTGTACACTATTTTCTGCAAATAAATAACTTTGACTTTGACTATGTACCTAGATGTTGTTCTGATTTTCCCGCTGGTCCGTTGCTCACTTTGAGCAATCAGTGTAACTTCAAGGTGGTCCGGCTTTTTAGGGTTCCGTACCTCAAAGGTAAAAACGGAACCCATATAATATCACTTTGTTGTCCGTCTGTCTGTTCGTCCGTCCGTCTGTCTGTCAAGACCCTTTATCTCGGGAACGCGTGGAGGTATCGAGTTGAAAATAAAATCATATACTCAGGTCTACAGTCCCTTGAAGCTGTGAAATAGTACATTACACAACTAGGGCGGTAATACGAAGAAAGGCCGAGATCGCAGAAGTTTGCGGCCCGAGCTGCAAGCGAGGGACGTAAATATGCGACCGAGGGCTTTCTTTATTACCTCCCGTGTTGTGTACATAATTTTATGTCTACACTTGGCCAGAAAGCGGCTTTTTCCGTACGCGCAGCGTGCGGAAAAAGCCACTTTATGGCCAGGTGTGGCGTAAAAATCAAACTTCTAAGTTAACCTGAAGAAAAGATATGGCCGTTTATTTTATTTTTTTATTGACCTTCGGTTGACTTTAGTAGCGCCTCATGGTAACCGACTACGAGGCCGAAGATGTATCTCGCCGGTTCAGTAAATGCCTATTTACTCCTGTCTTGAAGAGTCTTAAGAACAAACTAACTGAACTGAACTAAGTAACTGTTTTATATATATATAGGTATCAGTGGCGTGGCGTTGAAGAAATCCTTGGGCAAGCCGGAGCAGCTTTAGCTTCAATTTTCTATAAGAGCACTAGAATTAAGTGCTGGACTGCCTAATATTAGGCAAGCCGATGGGAATCGGGTTCTATGGACGCCACGCCACTGATAGGTAGATTACATACATTCGTTATTGTTTATTTTAAAGGTTTTAATCTTAAGGTGATTCCAGCGGGTCGGTTTTCTATGCAATCATAAAGAGGGTCATTGTTTGCTTCCACGGCATTAATTATGTTCTAATATCTTTTATTTTATAGCTTGATACACTTTATTTGCGCGAAATGACATGATAACTCTCAAAAAACCAAAAAATATATAATTTTAGCCAAAAACGTGTAGCTTCAAATGATTCTGATAGATGGCGCTGGCCTTAAAGGCCCAATTTCACGTTGATTCTAGTTTTTTGAGAAGTCTCATTTCGCTCATACAAAATGTGCCAAGATATAAAATAAAACTTATTTGGGACAATTCATGCAGTGGAAACAAATAATGAGCCTCTTTAAGTTTGGATGGAAAATCGACCGACCCGATTCACCTTATTGTCCTTTATGAGAATATGCTCTTGCACATTAGCACAGTACCTAATTGCAGTAATTTGTCTTCCTATAAAAGGTACCAACATCGCGCGCTTGAATGTGTGCGCGCCGTGTACGAACGCACTACAAGCAAAGAAATAAGAATGCGTAAGGATGCTCCAGTATGGATCGCACTCACACAGACGAATTTCAAGCCCTAGTGTTGAAACGGGGGATGAAATATTGGAGGTATGACAAAGTTGGAAATTCATCTCGTTGAGTAAGAAATAAATATACACGCTTTGAAAACTACATATTATATTTATAAGGATATAACTTAAAATCTATTATGCATATTGGAACACAGTTTGGCTCTAACTGCAGTATAATAACGTATAATTAACACTTATGCATAAACTAATACTGGTTTAAGGTTATGCGTATAGTTAAGAAAACGCGCCGTTGTTGTTGGGAGGGGTGCTGCGGCTCAGGGCTTCTGGCAGAGCAGCAGCCTCTCTGCTTCCACCTGAAAATATAAAAAAAACACTCAGGCAACGGTATTTGACCTTTATGAGCTATCAGTGCCGAGATCCTTTCGTTCCATTTTTAAATGATAATTTTTATTAAGTATGCTGTTCCGAACCAGGCTACGAAATTTTGCTAAAAAATGGGACGAAAGAGCCGATTTGGCGTACTATGGTGCCTCTGCCTGTGCATACGCGGTGAGACCGGGCAAGACCAAGACATCCTCGTCTTATTCACGTGAGGTGAGAATGTCTCGTCTGGTCTTGTTGTGTATGTACAGGTGCCATAACAACTGTAACAAATCAAATGCTACGGTAAAGGAACGGTTGTAGATAGTATAGGTACTTTTACGACCTGTTTGCGATTCGACAGAAATGAAGTCATTGTTCTCAACACCGCATAGATGCAACTTATTGAGCAGTAGCGTACCTATGGCTAATGACGTCGAGTGCTTTTGACAGATCGCACAATATCCCAGCCATCTTATGCTTATCATCCAACCCAGTCATGATACAATCGAATATCCTGTACGCCGCGGTGGTTGTTGACATTTTCTGTCAGTTGGACGATGTTAAAACGTTTGTACGTAACGCACGCTGGAGGAATGTGCCATATAAAAAAAACTGGACAAGTACGAGTGGGATTCGCCCACCGAAAGTTCCGTACAAATTTGTAGGTACATATATTAAGGTACCCTATACATTTTGATTCCCTCATTAAAGACTATTATTTTTTATGATTTAATTACAAATGTATAGTTTTCAATTTTTTTCCCATACTTGTAGTATAAGACGGTACCTATTTTTTTTTACTAGCCTGTTTGTGTGTCCCACTGCTGGGCAAAGGCCTCCCCTTTTTTCAGCCACTCGTCTCGGTTTAATGCATGCTCCTGCCACGGTACCTATTACATGCCAAATTTTATAGTTCAACGGAAAGTACCCTATAAATGTTGGTTTCCTTGAGAGTATCGAAATATACGTTTTTTGCGGCATAAACTTAGAAATTCGTTTTTTTCACTACTTCAGCGGACTGTAGATCTGAGTATATAGTTTTATTTTCAACTCGATACCTGCACGCGTTCTCGAGATAAAGGGTTTTGACAGAGGGACAACAAAGTGATAAGGGTTCCGTTTTTTTCCATTTGATGTGCGGAAACCTAAAAAATAAGTAAGAGTACGCGACCCTCCAAAATTTCATCACCTTTTTGGGGTGGAGGTTATTCATAAAATTCATATGGGATCACCTATTAGATACCTACTCTACGAAATTTAGGTGATTCGAGTCGTTTAGTTCTCCAAGACAATATGAGAAGTCCCAAAGACACATTAAAGCATGCAATCGGCCTTTAATGCGTCAGCGCCATCTATTAGCATGATTCGAAAATAAACTTATGAAGCCGACTTTTGAAAATGGTAGCCGAGTGGTTCGGACCAGGGCTCGAAACCGGTATTTTGCAAAAACCCCGAAATAGCCCAATATTTTGAATAGGTTTTTGTTGGCGAACTACTTTTCTTTGTCTGATGTTTAGTTTGTATTTTGTTTTAATGTTTTTTTATAAATAAGTGAGTTTTATTATATTGTGGTATTTTATTCCTGACAAAATAGCAGTAAGTACGGATAAATCTTATATACATAAAACAAAGTCGTGTTAGTTAAACCATTTATAACTCGAGAACGGGTGGACCGATTATTATAATTTTTGACTTTTTGGGTTTGTCTCTGCCCCGAATAACAACTAAAACATTAAAATTTCTGAGGCGGAACGAAGTTCGCCGGGACAGCTAGTAAAATATATAAGTAGTTAACTAGGGTTCCGTACTAAAATGGTAAAACAGGAACCCTTATGGTGCGACTCTGTCTGTCTGTCCGTCTGTCACAGTCAGATATCCCAGGAAATACTGTTGCTATCGATATGAAATTTGGAATAGTTTTAAAAATCGCTAACCTGACCCTATTTGACATTAAAAAAAACTTATACCTTTTTTACTTTTTTTTAAAAGGGGGCCGAAATGGGAGGTCGAACATTTAAAGTTGTGCTATTGTATCAAGTGGGGTATCAAATGAAAGGGCTTAATTTGTAGATTCCAAAGCCATTTTTTTTATATTAATCATGTATATTTTGATTTATGACCAAAAACGTAAAAAAAATACCATTCCCCCTATTATCTTCGAAGTTACTAAACAGAAAAATCTGGAATAATTACCAATTATTAATATTATCCTAAATATTACAGGAAAAATATAAAGGTTTTTCTAAATTGCACCGTTTTTTAGGAATTTGCATAAATCGTAACACATGCTTATTTGCTTCTACTAAACTAACCGCCATACAGTTTTTCTTAAACTATTCACGTATCTACTTACGAGTTTGTACCCTCGGTGAGCGAGTCCGTCTCGCACTTGACCGGTTTTTTTACTCAAGTTTAGTTTAGTAAGTAGTTTTATTTTATTTATAGTTTGTGTTTCTGTATATGATTAAATTTTAATATAAATAATTAATATTTACCTGTATCATTCTGTAAATTTGTCCGATGGCGTCATCGTTCCGGCAAGGGATAGGGCCGGCGGACCTCTTTCCTCCCCCCCAACTCGAGGTAAACGTCAACTGCGCCTCTGTCAGCACACAAGCACACGCCACCAACACCAGCAATAGACACAGCTTGTACATTTTTAAAAGTGGCGCTGAACGACTGCGTTTCAGGAGCACCAGAGTGATTCTGATGGAGTGACGCCGGGGGATACGGTTTTTATACTCGCTATATGACGCATTTTCAACCCATACATTGGTCTTGGCGCGAGCCTGTTTCAGCCAATTAATTATGGAAAATAGGGATGGTGTGAGGAAAGTGGCCAGATACACAACAACTCAGGGCAATTCCAAATGATTTCAAAAACGGGGTGTGTCGCATGATTTTTAATTTGAATAAATAAAACAAAGGAGCATCTAAATTTAACCCTTACAAAAAGCTAAGTCCATCTTCAAGCCTTGATGTGATTAGTTAGTTATAGTCGGCATACATACGAAGGGGCTTAGGGGGTAGGTATGTTCCAATTTTAGGGTCAAAGTGTTGTTGCCTCACACTTAGCCATCAATATTCATCACCTTTTAGTTGAATAGTTAGGTATTTATATTTATCTACTTCTTTTTCGTGTCATACTTTCTGGCGGTGACATGGTATCGTACCGAATTCAAAATATCATCAAAGAAATGTACGAAAAATGTACTAAATTATACTACACATACTTATGAGAAAACAACGATCAATCTGTCACCGTTAGGAAGCATACTTCCACCCCTATTTTAACCCCTTTAGGAGATGAGTTTCGAAAAACTGTATACTGGATATTAAAGTACAAATGTAGTATTTTTTTTAGATTAATAACACTTATCAATATGTTCATGGTAAATGGGCATACACCCGCCGTCCCGACGGGAGTACCTCCACATTGCAATATATTCACGTACGGATTTTTTTTAAATAGCGTACTATTTCGTACATTTCTCGCACATATTTACTGATTCATAAGAAAGTCGAAAACTCGACGGCAACATAGTGAAATAGATAGCGCCCGCCAGAAAGTATGCTTCCCAGCGGTGACAAATTAATCGTTGTTTTCTCGTAAGTATGTGTAGTACAATTTTTTTTAATTAGCGTACAATTTAGTACATTTTTCGTACATTTTTTGATGCTATATTGAATTCGGTACGATACCATGTCACCGCGAGAAAGTATGACACTCTTTTTCATGTAGAGTCACCAGCACCGGTCACTGGATCATGATCCTTCTTGATATTAAACCGATTACAGCGATACGAATTTATGGGAATTGCATCAAATTAATCAAATGGCATAATAAACTAACGGATTAAGTATAATATAAGTATATCACGTAACGTGATGTAGAAACCATACATTATGCATAAACGGGCCGAGGACTGTTTGTTACTGTCAAGGAAATTCCATTAATCGCTAGTTCAGATTTTCCGTGGAAAACAGCAGCAAAAAAATTAATAATTACACAAGCGAGGAAAAACTAATCGTACAAAAGGCGAATCAACTTAATTTTAATGCAATCTACTAATTAACCTTAAGGCAAAGCACCTGCTGCATGTAGTAATATAACCTGTCCGTGTAGACAGTTTGACGTTCCATTTTTGAAAAAGGACTTAAGTTCCATACATATAAATTCCGTACACTACTAGTACATGCAACGTCCCAGTATAATAATGACAAGGTATATGTATGTCGATGTATAAAAATGTCGCTCTGATAATTGGTGAAAAATATAACTGTCAATGAGTAAATTTGTCGAAGTATAAAAATGACTACTTTAGTCAGGCGTACGTCACTCCGCGATTTTGTTGCGCGGTGATTATTATTATTCCTTGCGATTAGGCAAGTCGCTCGCGTATTAGAGAGCTTTCACATTGTACAGCAGTGGCGTGGCGTAAAAGATATCCTTGGGCATACCAGTGGCATGGCGTAAGCCGGTATCCTTAGGCAAGCCGATGCAGATTAGGCGTACATTTTCCTTAAGAGCTGTAGAATAAGGTGCTCAAATATCTGATATTAATCAAGCCGGTAGGAATCGAGTTCTTTGGATGCCACGCCAATGCTGTACAGTCGAGTTCATCATTATCTGAGCAAAGATTGGACCAAAAACATCTGAACAAGACCCTATTGTCAGAAGCATAAGAACTAGATCAGATATTTTTGATCCGTTCTTTGCTCAGATAATGATGAACTCGACTCCCAAGTAACACAGAAGCAGTACAACTATTCACTCTTGGGTCTTTAAACAGTTCTTTGCTGATATAAACTCTTACCACAGTTCATCCGTAAATGTCAATTATAACGTCAATAGAGGTCTAGTATACTAAATGTGGACGTTACTCTTGTTTAATACCTACTGAAGGATTGCCCTTTTGATTTGTTTATGGTCATGGTAAATGCAAGACGTATCGGAAATTGAATTTGTTTAAACTCAAATGGCATATCGGTTGGGATCATCGGAATCCTCGGAATGAGGACTTCCTCACCTTTGAATCTTCCTTTAAGTATCGTCGCGTGAATCACATTGGTCATCAGTTTTCTTATCACCAAACGTGTTCCATCGCATAGTTTCGGTTGTTTTAGATTTCGAAGCATAATGACTACCGAGCCAACCTTTATTTGTAAATAGTATGGTGGTAAGCCAGGCACCTCCGAGGAGTTTAAAACACTATGTTTTAAACAAGAGATTTGTTGTATTATTTGAATTCACTTTTTATTCTAAGCAAGCTAGTAGGTAGGGTTGTCATTCTTTTGATTACACAAGATTAGGGCCGAAACAGACGGATTGCATCCCAGCTGCATTCCGACTGCAAAAAAGTTTTTTTTTTTTTTTTTGATCCTGACAAACTCACAACCCGTACCCGGGCATTGTGATTGTCGGACCGGGTGGTTGGCCGGTGCGAACACTGGGCTCGAACCAGGTCGCTTGGCCAGACCACCCAAGGTTGTCCGACCGTGTGCCACACACACAGTCGGCACGCACATCGGACTGGGTAAGTGCCGGGGGTGCCTGGAGTCGAACCAGGTCACCTGAGCCGGCCTACCTCGATAGGTGTCGAGGTAGGCCGGCTCAGGTGCAAAAAAGCAGTTTGGATGCCGTTTTATATCAACTGCAATAGACCTATATTCAAACTGCACTTTTGCAGTCGGAATGCAGCTGGGTCGAATCGATGCAAATCCGTCTGTTGTTTCGACTCTTTGTGTATTGAAAGTAGACATTTTTATACGTTGTCATTTTTCATTTTAGACCAAATTTACTTTAATTGTAGACATTTTTATACTGTGGTAGTAGACATTTTTATACATCGGTCTTATTAGACTAAGACGTTTGTATACCTTGGCTTTATAATACTCAGACGAATTTATTTTTAGAAAGTAGACATTTTTATACATCGTCATTTTTCCTTGTAGTCTCAAGTCGCCTAAATCGTAAACATATATCTGACGTCGGCTGTACTTATTATATATCTGACATCGACTGTATTTTTTAACTTCGAATAAGTTTGACTATTTTGATTATCTTTAAGTACGGTTACTGCACCTTTGCTTACTTTTCCCTAACATTTGGTGCTCCGAATATTATTTTGGCGAAAGTACCTACCAGCAGTTCGGGTATAATCAGACGCAGCTATTTGACGCATGCCTCGGATTATCCAACTGGATAAGATAACTGGATGAGATTGACAGCTGTCACGGGATAAAATTAACGCACAAATGTACCCATTGACCTAGACCAGGGATGGTTTTGCGCGTCCCGTATAGGTACATAAATAATGTAGGCAATTCGCTCGCAAATCGCCAGCGTGATTAAGGCACTAAGTAACGTAGTTTGATAACCAAAAAGGATAACCTTGACTCCAGGCACCTAATATTAAGTGCCTTTATAATGCCCGTTGTCAATGAAGGGGTTCTGTAATTTATAGACTGATTATCTGTAATGGCCGATATCGACGTATAATGTATGTACGTACAGCGCGAACAGGTCAAATGATCAGCTATTATTTTTAATGAAGCACCGCTTTCATTCACCCTCGGAAATCCCGGCAATTGGCCGAATACATACCTATTTAGAAATGTTTGTAAAATCAAGTAAATAAAAAAAACAGGTCAAGTGCGAGTCAGACTCGCGCACCGAGGGTTCCGTACAAACTCGTAATAATTCACGAAAAACTGTATGGCTGTTAGCTTAGTAGGTAGGAGGAAATAAGTAGGTGTTGCGATTTTTGCAAATTTCCAAAAAACAGTGTAGTTTAAGAAAACCGTTATATTTATCCTGTTATATTTAGGATGATATTAATAATTGGAAATTATTACAGATTTTTGAATGGTATTTTTTTAACGTTTTGTCATAAATTGACAAACATAATTAAGAAAAAAAATAAAATGGTTTCATTTGATACCCCACTTGATACAATAGCACAACTTTAAATTTTCAACAACAACACATATTTTTAACCGTACTAAAAATATTTTTTAGAGGAGAGATACACTAAAAATATTTTATTTCAAAATCCAATGCGACCAGGGCGGAGCCAGGATAAATGCCAGAACTACATTCTAAGGGACGAATACTATCTTTAGTCTAGCTAGAGTATGTAGTGTGTGTATGTGTACATTGAACTGCATTACGAATTTGCCCACGGCCACCAATGAGAGAAATACGAGTGAGTGTTTTCGCACGCGTCGGCAGATATGAGTTATTAAATTCCTAGAGAAGTTTTGCTTATTGGACATTGCCACAGAACGCATACAGACATACGGACTAGAAATACATGCTCGGTGATGCTATCTATTTAATTTAAGGTCATTGTCAATTAAGAATGTACTATTACTTAACTAGTTGTCGTCATAAAATTGAGGATTGATGTTAAACGTATAGTACATATTTTATTACAAAGTTAACAGGTTAGGTGGTACCTAAATACACTTCTTAGGAACAATGAATTCGGGTAATTTTCTATGAACAATTATGTAGAAAATGACCTGAATTCACTGTCCGTGAGTGTATTACGTATTTATAACTCAAGTTTAGCTAAAAACGTTTAAATATAAATGCCCTTAAATATTGTATACAAACAAATGTAGAAATTTGTAATTTCTAATATGAGATTCAGAGCAATAATTCCGGAATAAAATCGTACTAAAGGTACCAACTTGTAAACTTCTTATTTTACGGATGGCGGCTTATTAAAACTTCTATTATCAATAATGTGCAAAATTATGCAAATGTGTGGTTGACTACTACCTACTTACTATACCTATAATACCTACAGTCATAACATAATAGATAATACATGATTTTACGTTTTTAGGGTTCCGTACAGCGCTTTACACTAGGTATTTATACTCGGGGCTAGTGCCCAGCCAGGGTAACAAATTTTCAGGGTCGGCAAAATTCAGTTGGTTAGATTAGGTTTGTATAATGTATAATGAAATTATGACATTTCACTACTAGGTACTATGGCCGACTAAAAAAAAGTGTGGTCGTACTCGCTCTTGCCCGGTTTTTGACTACAATGAATGCTTTAAGTAAATGGTATCCACCCCCGACTAAAATTAGCCCCACATCCTTATGGAAATGTTCACGTCAGCAACGAAGACCTAAATAAAAGATAACAAGAAATTCAATTACTTGAACGTTCCTACACAGATTGCATCCCAATTAAAAGTTGGGCCGCGGCTTCAGTTGATTTGCGAAGCCGGATAAAAGGAACTTCGTGATTAGATAGGGGTATATAAGCCAGGTGTCTAGTCGGGCACTTCATTCCGGGTCAGATTCGCGGGGAGTTATCGTGTATGTGTTCGAAAGTAACAGAACTTCGGCAACTTCGTTATTGCGGGTTTTGGCAGGTTTGTGGTCAAGCGTTGACGCCAGCTTCGAGAGGACTGTTTGGAAAGGTAACCTGTCACGACTTTGAAATTTCCCTGTCTATGTTTTTTCCGTTTCATGGAAATACTCGTAACCTGTGACTACTCCGATATTTAGGTTCCTGTTAATGCCAATTTCTTTTCGGCTCCCCAAAAATAGTTACCATCATCGTTTTAAACATTGCGCACTAATATATTTTGACCTCTCATTTTGAACTGTCGGTATCAATCCGGCAAACTATGGTTGCGTATGACGTCGTAGATAATGTGTTCATTTGTCACTTCCGCACTTGAAGTCAAAAAGAGATGGGTGCTCTATTTATTACGATAAACATGACTATCGGAGACCCTGAGGGCTCATACCCGTATGTGACTTTTTAGGTAGATGGTATAATTTGGTCGTCTATCTATAGGGTGATTTTGAATTGCACCTTAATAACTGCGGCCTAATTGCTTGGATCTTATTGACAACTTAGTAAAGCAAACCACCTTGTCTTAGAATGACACACAACATAATTAGCACGGACGAGCATTCGTTATCAATGAAACCTTACCTGACCTTAACTCTATTTTTCTGTACCGTTCTAATCAAATGACTTTTAATAAAAACCTTTCAAATTAATCTAGCAAAGAAAACTTTAGGCAAATTATATTTCAGGCTTATAGGTAACTAGAACCTGTGAAGATGCGCGGAGTGCTGCTCTTGGTGCTGGCGGCCATGCTGGTGATGGCGCAGGCGCAGCTCACCTTCACACCCAACTGGGGCAAGCGCTCGCTGCCCCGCGACGACGCCTGCAAGCCCGGGGACACGCTGCTCGCCATTTATAAGCTGATCGAGGTAACTGTCGGCGGCCATGCTGGTGATGACACCCAATGCCCGCGGATATATAATCTTTATTCATCGCAAACATGGTACTAGAGATGATGTTACATAAGAAAGAAGTACCTGCAGCATAGACCCTAGGTATTAGAGCGAAGAAATAATGCAGTCTACTTTAGTACCAAGACGAGCCCTGCCCCCTTTATACCAATTCCTCCTTTCAAAAAGTTCTGAGTCATAAAACTTGATAACCCCCTACTTTAGGAGGTGTACCTAATGATGATGGGGAAGTTGAGTTAAATGAATGTAATATTCATTTAACTTCACTTGCTCCTTATTTTCTATTACTTATGCATTATAATTTTCGCTTTCGGGAGCGACACCACGTTTTTCGCGATGGCCCTTATGCCTATTTGTTGTAAAAAGAATCATTAGTTATATTCGTAATTGAATGCCATACTTCGATTGCACTAACATGGCTCTCACTATTTCTTGGCAGAGTTTAAATACTTACTTGAGCATATTATTTATTTTCTATTCGGTGTTATATTATAATTTAGGAATTACGTATCTACGAGTAACAAGATTCAATTTTAATTGTGGTTTACTATGCGGCGCAATTTGCGGGTTTTATTCTAAAGAAAATGTTTATCTCCATAAAAGACTTTGGGTACCAAAAATTATGTTGTCCTGAATGTAAAAAAATATACCGTATTACTTATACTATTTTCATATATCAATTTTGTTACCGTTAATTATACAAACATATGCACAGAGAGTCAGCTTTTTTATGAAAAATCTTAAATTGAGACTGAAGGAATTAGAAAAGAAGATTTGTCTGCGTTTCGCTCGCGTGGATCGAGAATATCGAGATTACCGCATTTCCCATGTGGCCTTGTCACGTAGGCGTTTCAGGCTCGGCTTTCCCCTTCATACGTAGCTTCTTTTTTCAGTAATTACATAATAATAGTCTAAGATATACCTTCTCTCACCCCTTCCTAATGAAAGCAATTTTGTATGAAACCAACTTGGCATTTTTTGTAGTTATGTATTATAATTTGAGAGAAATAAACGCGCTAGGGTGTGTGCGCTGGGGTACCCCATATCCCGGTAAGACTAAATTGACACATACATTTAATTCAATATTCAATACTCAATCATTTATTGCTTTTTTTTTGGTTGGTCTGTGTCCCGTTTGGTCAATATTGGCCTCTTTGGGAAAACTAGAGTTCACATGTAATCATTTATTGCATTCCATAGTGTTAGTTTTAATGATGTTAGGCCAACTTAAGTTTTAGTTGTTACATCAGATCTTAATTCGACAAATTAGGAAATTAAGATAGTCGGGCGAGAATATAAAACATTAATAAAACAAAAAGGCAAGGTTGCCCATTTTTTCCGGGCTACATTAACTGGCATGACCAAAAACAAGTTTAAAAACGTCGTGGGCCGGTAATCTACATACGACGAAGGAGTTAAAATCAAGTATACTATCCAAAGTCTTGGAAGCTGTTGTGCACAAACAACTGGCTCGGCACATCTGTTCTCACCATGTACATGTCTCTCCTTTTCAATCAGGTTTTCGCCCCGGCCACAGTACCTCTACTGCATTAAGGTGGTGGAGGATGCGAGACTGGAAATGGAATCTACTCGGCTAACGGTGTTGGTCCTGATAGATTTTTCTAGCAAGTCTCTGTAATCGAGACAGGCATGAAATCTAAGAACTACACTTAAAATGAATAGTTGTCTTACCGTTACCACTTTTACTTTATTGTATAAACTTTCAGTAGGGGTTAAAAATGGCAAAAAGTGCATGACCTTACCTACTTAAGTACTATCGGCATGAGGTTTTTCACTAGGTACGTAAAGTAGTATATGTAGGTTTATTATATTATATTGTATTTGTGTAAGTATATTTACGTATATATCATAGGCACACTTGTAAACTTATCCTCAGTTTTCTCTCTGACTTTAAATACCCTGCACCAAGTTTATGTTTCTGTTTAGTCCATTGGTTGACTGGTAGAGAATGCCTTAAGGCATTAAGTCCGCCATTTGTACTTTTTTGTATTGTGCAATAAAGTTTAAATAAATAAATAAAAATAGTTACCGACGATGACATTTTAGTCTTATCGTTAATACTCTATTAAGAATCGATTCCGACTGGACCCCGGAAGACGGATTTCGGAACACGGGCAGACCAAAAAGGAGATGGCGGGACAATCTAGATAGTTTTGAAAGGGAGTGGCAAAATTTGGCCGGAAATAGGGAGATGTGGAAGGAGAGAGGGGAGGCCGTTGCCCAGCAGTGGGACACCAAATAGGCTAGGTAAAAAAAAGAATCAATCCTCTCAATAGCCGAAATGACATAACGATAAGTTTAATGGAGAGGCGTCAGATTCAATGTCAATATCAATGGTGTAACCTCGGGAACGCGGCGGGGTCGACAGTCGCCAAACGGTGCCGGTGACAGCATCGGGTTCCCCCGTCGTAAATACATCCATTACCAATCAAGCTTCGATTGACGAAATGCAACGGCCAAGGACGGCGGTTAGCAAAATTGACACACTAGATCAAGGATGACGAACCTTTATGATATAAGTACGTGTAATTTTGTGTAGAAAAAGTACATGATTTTGCCGCCATGACGTGCCATTTGACACTGGTTTTTATATACAATTATATAAAATAATGTTTTGCGTCCTCGAGTTTTGTTTATATTTTGTTACGTGCCATCATTGGCACGCGTAGGTACCTACCTACGAATGGTTCGCCATCCCTGCACTAGATCTTTCTGGTTATATACATCGGCCCGACTGCTTTCATTCTCTTACACTATGTTTTATTAGGGTTCCGTACCAAAATGGTAAAAAAAGAACCCTTATGGTGCGACTCTGCCTGTCTGTCACAGTAAGATATCTCAGGATCTACTGATGCTATCGACTTGAAATTTGGAATAATGTTAAAAATCGCTAACCCAAGCCAAGCCTATTGGACAGTAAAAAATCTTATATTTTTTTTACTTTTTTAAGACAAAAAAACGTTAAAAATACCATTCCCCCTATTATCTCCAAAGTTACTGAACAGAAAAATCTGTAATCATTACCGATTATTAATATCATCCTAAATATTACAGGAAAAATAAAACGATTTTCGGAACTGGCAGCGTTTTTTAAAAATTTACAAAAATCGTAAGACAAACCTATTTGCTCCTACTAAACTAACGGCGACATTATGTCGATGTATGGGGACAACAGTTTTTCAAGAGCAAAGTTAAGTTTGTCCCACCATACAGTTTATCTTGAATTATTCATGTATCTACTGACGAGTTCGTAAAGAACCCTCGGTGCGCGAGTCCGACTCGCACTTGAGCGGTTTTTTTTTTTATAATTGGTACGCGACTGATTGAGTAGTATCTATTTTTATGATAGAACTGTTTTAACTGATGAAAATACTTCCCAACTTCTTTTAAAATAAGTTATCCGGTAAGGTACTCCATTAATTTTAATTGTAATTTTCAGAACGAAGCAGAGAGACTACTAGCCTGTCAGAAATAATTCACCGACCTCCTACCAGAATAAACGACCCTCGACGCACGCTGTTGTTTTATCTTTAGGTTATGTAGGAAGTAAAACACACTTTAGATGGGTATACATTTATTAAAAATCACTTTTTGAAATTCGCATTTCATTATGCCGTCGTTTCAACATAAAACTTTGTATTCGACTAAAATAACTGTACAGAAATTCGGATACTATGCCTTGATTCTGTTGCATTCTGGCGTGCACTTGGATTCTTTTGGTTGTTGGTTTTGGTGTTCTTTTGGTTAACAGTGTCATCCAAAAATAATAAAATACCACAGAAACAAAAATAATATACCTAATCTAATAGTCAACTCATGAGAGTGACGTGAAGTGAGTCATGCGGCGATTGTTTTGATTGGTCAACACGATCTGTCGTCGATGGCTGATTGGTCGATCGTATGACCTAACAGATATTGGCTGGTTATTTGTAGCACACTTCACATCACTCGATTAATTTCACTTGAAAAGTAATAACTAACAAAACTGGATAGCCTAGTTCTTTGTATTTTAACTCATGCTCTTTCGATCTTGTAGCTTCTGTATTTACCTAAGCTGTACCTCTAGCACAAGTGTGACACGCGACTCTTTATCACGCGAAAAATGCTACCTGTCTCTTCCCACTTAATATAGCGGGACAATGACAGGTGATGCTCTGTCGCGCGAGAAACGAAGTCGTGGTCAGTTATGCTCAGCTAGACAGCCGAGTTATATTTTACGTTACTTATATATATATAGGTACACATGGTTTTTAATGTAACATATTTATTATAATATGGAATAATACTGGCACTTTCGCAGTGTAGGTACTGTAACAGATATTTCTAAAACTCGTATATCTATGTTTATTGCTTAAAATACAAAGAACTCAGACTTATGCTTAATATAAATGACTTTATCAACTTATTTTCTTCAAGTTGTTACTTTCCTGGCATGTTTGTGATCCATCGTTAAAATTTAAATCCTTTGCTTATTAAATATTTACTTATGTCGCGGTATTTCAATCATAGCCCTCCTGTAATTTTTAATAGATACTTTATTTTTGATTCTGTTGCCATTTTCAAAATTTACAGCATCGATATGTTGATGTTTATTTCGAAAACGTTAATTGACCTAACGGATAAATCCAAATTGTTATCAAAACTTTCAGCCAGGCCATTAAATCATAAGTTTTCATTAGGCTATACTGAAACTTTATAGGATGCCATCACAGCCCTAGAATATCTAATAAGGGACATATCTAAGTAAATAAGAATACATGCTAGTTTATCAAGTATTTACTACTTATATCAACTAATATATGTTACAACCCAAATTTCAAGACCCATGGAAATAAAAAGGGACGGAAATAGAAAGATGAGCAAATAGTATATTTATTCTGTAATTCGATTTGTAAAATGGATGCGAAGCGACTTGTCCGCGCAAACAAACGTCGCTGCTGTTCGCTAGATGGCGCCTCGCAGACTTGTAACGAACACAGCTTTAGTGATATTTTACAATATTTCTGTGAGAAGGTGTGTTCATTATACTTTAAATGTGAAGAAGTGTACTTAAAACATCGATACGTAGGAAACATTGAGTAGACTCACTAGAGTAGCCTTAATTATTTACAGTGACACCGAAGTATAGATGATTATAAATTAATATCGAGATACCTTAACATATTTTACGAGTATTTAGTAATTTAATAAACATCTTAGATAACAGAGTTCTGTACACTGAGCGACACAGGTGTAGAAATTTGTAGGCCCAACTATTTACATCTTACCTCTTGTATTTCTCATTAAAACATAAAATTGACAACCCCAAATCATGATGGTCCTTCGAGCCGGATTTAAGTTTTAATCAGAAATACACGACCCCTATGTATCTACGCCCTATATTATAATGATTAAATTGTTTTATAAATTCCTTTTTGTCTTATAGACGAGAACTTAGAATACATTATTATGAATGAAACCTACCGATACTAGGCCATCTTACAATACGTGATCTCCGACTACCCCCAACATATTTGACTCTACGCTATAAGAGATAGAGTAGAGTTCATATTGTAGTTGAATCGGCTAATATTAAGTTAATATTATGACCCTTAATATACTCCTACATTCACACACTCATACACGCTTTAATAGTGCGATCTCTGAGGACCACACGATTTTAAACGGTGCTTTAAACACAGTACCATTTCAAACATCGTGTGGGTTCGGCGATCCGAGTCATATCCTACTTACGTCTGTAAGTCTCATGGAGATATCTCAGGTACATGGAGTTTGGTAAAATTATCAAAAACTTCTCTGAAAGGAAAACGTTTTATTTTTATACATCATTCTGGTGACACCTCGGTCCACGAACGCCGCTTCCAAGGCAACCTACGTTTTATCCTTTGCTTTTGATTCATCTATGATTCTATCTACATATTATACCTTATTTATACATATCATAACCTTATAAGGGACCTATGGATAGCGTAAAGGTCTTTCTAACAAGATGATGAAAATTATAACGTCGAGGTTGTTTTAGTTGACTAATTTCCCGCGCCTGACGCCTGCCTCTGCCGTGGTTTACTTGTCTTGTCCATATCTACATTCGATGAGATTACATCAAATAATATCATTTCAGCTTTGAGAGACTCGCAAGAACGAAGACAAAGGTTTTATTCTTGAATTAATTCAAATGTGACATAAATAATTACATCAAATAATATCATTTCAGCTTTGAGAGACTCGCAAGAACGAAGACAAAGGTTTTATTCTTGAATTAATTCAAATGTGACATAAATAATTAAAATGAACCATAGGTACCATAGTACGTGAGTCTACATAGCTTTTATATATAAATTAGCATATAAAACTACTTTTGGTGTAGTGTATATCACAACAATCAATTTAGCTTTTGCCTTAAGTCAGTGACTTGCGGGAGATCAAATAAGCTTTGTTATTTTACGAGAATCCAAATCACGAAACGATTTCAGGGCTAAATGGCTTTGGATAGGGTGGTGCGATGAAGTTACAGTTTGTGCCAAAGCTAATTTTGAGATATTCCTCGGGATATTATATAAACTGTCTAAGTGGGAAGGTTCACTAGTCTCGAGCATTGATATCCACTGGGAGTCCATCGATGCAGTATAATAACCATTTCAGTAAATCCGGCTATATCTATATAGGTTTATTTATGGACCATCGTCCACCGTCAAAGTTTGTTACATCGTTCTAAAACAGCGCTGTAGTACTTTTAGGAATTAAAAAAAAAATACAATTTTTTGGACATTTGTTTTTAATCACCGCGTTCGTATCGCTCACGCCGGTCGGTCACCGGACTCGCGCTCTCTCTCACCGGACGAATCGGTCCGAGCATGCCCAAACGCATCTAAGAATGTAGGACTAAGAAAACATTATGCGAAATAAAAAAAAAGAAAGTAAGTACCTATTTTTTCGCCAACCTTTTTTTTATTACCTATTTCCCACGGCGTATACAAAATTTTAGTTAGAAGGCCAAAGACAACCCGGGACGTACGGCGGCACGCACCACCCTACCCGATCCCCGCAAGTCATAGAGCGGCGGCGGGCTGTGAGGGCTGCGAGCGGTCGTCACGGGCGTGTGCGGCGGCGGCGCTACGGCCTGCGCGCGCGCTCGTCGCGCTCCATCCGGACGGTGAGCGTAATGGAGCCGCGCTCGGGCCCGCGCTTGCGCCACGAGCCGGCGCCCGCGTCCAGGCACGGCAAGCACGGGTAGCAAGGACAGAACGCCTCGCCGAGCGGCCGCTGCCGCAGGAAGAGCGCGTAGGCGAGCACGAACAGCGCGTAGGGGGCGAGCACGGCGGCCGCGATCTGCGCGTGCTGCGGCGCCGCGGAGGCGTCGCGCGCGAATCAGTTCTCCTCGTCCTCGTCGCGGAACAGGTACGTCGACCTGCAATCCGACACGATTCCGGCTCAGTCGCGGCTGTCGTGAGATTCTTAAGGTGGGTCGTTTCGGACGCCCGGAATCGTAAAGTATGTTGGAGTCCTACGATATGATTTTACGAAATTTGACTTTTCCCTATATTATCACGACTGTTGCCACCGTTTTTAATGTTAATCGGATTGTTAAATTTAGTTCCGCGATCGCACTTCGTTTTAGAATCGTGGGATCTGGCCCCACGTTGGGCGCCACTTGTAGTTTGGAAGGCAGATCGTAAATCGTCCGACTAAAATTGGATTCGAAGAATAGTAATTATAATACATTATACTGTATACTTTCACAGGGAATAAATTTTAAGTGACAGCCCACGGACTTTTTCCAATGAAATGTGTAGTATAGTATCCAGTACGTGAAATAATTCCAATACAGAGGTAAACAAAGTATATGTACTGAAATGGGAACGCAGCGCATCGCGCTTGGTAGAATATGTGACAAGAAAAAGAAAGTAGAGTCTGTGGCAGTGACGTCGCGTCCATAGAACTCGATTCCCATCGGCTTGCCTAATATTAGGCAGTTCTGCGCTTAATTCTATAGGTGGTGCTCTTAAAGAAAATTGAAGCCAAAGCTGCAAAGGATTTCCTCAACGCCACGCCACTGGTCTGTGGTCACTCAAAGAGGGGGCATTTTCAATTTTCGAAAGAATATTGTAAAAATTATCATCGAACACACACATGCCCACCCTACCGAGCAAATTACCGTTTTGAGTTTTAGCTATATGAGATTCAAGTAACTCACCAATAGGCCAGATTGAAGAGCGCGAAGACTAGCGGGAAGGTGATCCTGGAGATGACGTCTATCCTCTTGGAGCGGGTGGGGAACTTGGACATCCACAGGCGGCAGCAGTTCTTGCGCGTCGGGTTCATGTGGACCTCGCACTGCCGCATCTTAGGTTCGCCGCCACGCAGGGGTTTCTGTAGTTGCAGACCAGTCAGGGAGGACGGACGAGGTGCATTTTGTACCATTATGTTCGGGACTAACTTAATGGCTAGTTTTTGTCTAACACTTTTTTGTATACTACTATAGGTTAGCTTACAAGCGTACGTCCTGCCTGATGTTAAGCAGTCGTTGTAGCCTATGGAAGCTTGCAATATCAGAAGCATTACTTGTGTGACGCCGATTACCTTCAAAAATCTATTTACTTCTTGAAGAAGCCCAGATTGTAGCTTACTGGGAAAGCTGCGGAGTATTGGCATTCTGTGTTTGTACTTTGATATTTCTATGTTTAATCGTGCATTAGTTTAAAACTTTAATATCAAAATCTACATAATAGGTACGTATAGAATTTAAATTCCAAGTTAAGCAATCCGATTACTGAGACTGAATAACAATGACATGTATAGTTTGAACTTAACGAAGCAAAAAAAAGTTCAACGGAACAAATATCATCGGCAAATGATAATGAAAAAAATTCGTCAATGAATTAATAGCTTAATGCCATCGGATTTAACCAACATTTTATTTCGGCTAATACGGTTATGTACTTAAGGATTAAAATGTCGGTTCATTATAACGTATATATAATGACACATTGTACTGTCATAGAAAGCATTGCACTGGAATAAAACGTCGATTATACTCAGCCTAACTAAAAGTCTCTATCTACCAAAACTTAAGGTTTTAATGTATCCAAATCAAATGCGATCTCACCATCGCGAAGGTGGCATTGCTGTCTGTGTCCAGCAGGTCCGACGCGGCGTCCAGGTTGGCCGTGGCAGCCTCCATCTCCCGCCGCGTCTTCTTCATGTTCTCCCTGCACAGTCGGTTACATATCGAGGCGACGGGCACTAGAGGGTGTGCTCCTACTGTCTAGTCTGACGCGGAGTGTACAATCGCAATAGCCAGTACTCAGGTGATGGCGACAGTTCGAGAGACATGCACTCATTATGAACTATAGGTATGCTAAGGAAAAATTGTGGCAAGTACTCGTCTCGCTGTCGCGACTATAGCTCTACTTGCGGGCCAACTCTCGGTGTGATCGAAATCGATTTTGTAGCGAATGAACCTCGCTAAATATTTCAATCCCACCAAGATTTGGGCGTCAATGATGATGAGTAACTAATTTGAAGCTTTTGTTCAAAATTACAACTAATATACTCATAGGCGTCAGGAAAAATTAACAAAGCACTTTTCCATCTAGGAATGCAAATATTATGTACACAAAAGCCAACTGCGCATTGTGGATGGCATTAATATTTTTGAAGGCTAATGAAGTAATATTATAGTCACTGGGTAGCAGTAGAAACTCTGCGAAGATATTTTAGATTTTCATTTTTCATGAATCCACCTCTGATGAACTCCTGACCTCCGGTAATTGTCTGTTATTGAAGATATAAGTCTTATTTGAAAACTTGACGTTACTAACTTAAGAAACTTGCACTAGGTCCGCCCGTATCATATAATTTTTGAAATAAAATCTGATATCAATGTGAAAAGAGCTCAACGGTGGCTATCAGTAAGTATCATAACGACTTATACAAGCAGACCACTGCAGCACTGCTCAAAATCTTTGAGTTAAAGTGAGAGTCAAAGTTTGATTATCAAAGTTAGCGAATGAAACATCAAATGTCAAACTGATGAACTCTTAATTTGTAATCTAAGCTACAATATAAACCGCGGAAAAACCAGTCGAAAGGCACGCCTAATCTAATTCTAATTGTACTACTCTTCTAAGTCTATAAATGGTTTTACTCTCATGCATGATTGATCTTCGGAAAAATAATGAATCGTAATCCGCGTTTAGTTTTAAATTCATGAACTCCGCTAGATAAAGGGCCCGCATTCATGACATTTTCCAAAATACGAAAGATTGTGGATAGTAAGTAAGCTTATTTGCTTACGAAACTGGCAGAACATGCCAGAGAGATCCCGACATATTTCGTACCCGCCAGATTTGCTTTGAAGAAGCTCGTCCGTTTTTCATGCAGGCTCTTGCTCATTGATTTCCATTTTTTTTAATTTAAAATAGACACCACCAGTCAAGACTAATGCTATGTATCGTTATCGAATTTAATGTTGCGGCCTATTGAGCCTTTGGGGTTTATACGAGGGTCTATTCCCAACATCCCTAAAAGTCTGTTTCTACGCCAACAATCAGAAATACTCGTGGAATTAACGCAATATTGCCGACAGGTTCCGCATTAGTCCAGACGTCGGTGGTCTTCGTGAAGGAAGGCAGGGAGGCGTTGATGCCATCTAGCTGACTCGCTATCGCTAGGAGCACTATCGCTCTCGTTGTGTGCAATATCTTGTCATTTCATATACAAGCGATACCTGTGCTTGTTGGAGCGAGACGCATAGTTCACAAGAGCGAACTCCAGTAAGGCCCCGAAGACGAATGTGAGACAGACACCGGTCCAGACGTCGATGGCCTTGGTGTAGGAGACGGGAGGCAGGGAGGCGTTGATGCCGGAGGTCTGGGTCGCCATCGTCAGGAGCGTCGTGACTCCTGTTTGTACAATATATCTTCATTTTACATCCAAACCATACCTGTGCATATCGGAGCGGGACGCATAGTTCACTAGAGCGAATTCTAGTAACGCTCCGAAGACGAAGGTGAGACAGACGCCGGTCCAGACGTCGATGGCCTTGGTGTAGGAGACGGGAGGCAGGGAGGCGTTGATGCCGGACGACTGGGTCGCCATCGTCAGGAGCGTTGTTACTCCTTATAGGTTAAATATTGATATAATTAAATATGAAACTCCAATTTGCCAACGCGTGTTTTTGTAGAGGCTTACAGAGAGGAAAGGGATTAGCAGCGCGGTGAACACATAAGAGTCAGTTAAATACAGAATTTCAAGAAAGCGGTAAAATTTTGCGTAATATAGACGTTTTGAAGTATGAAAACGTCATAATTAACGGAAGTGCCACCCGTTGGACCGTCGTGGAACGTTGGTAATGTTAGGCTAGCATCGAATGGGCAACGCGGAGTTAGTGAGGCCGACTGACTCTGACGTGACTTACCTAACGAGACCCTAGCGGGGACCGCCCCCTGGTCCAGCCAGAAGGACACCCAGGACACGATGACCAGCATGCAGCACGGGATATAGATCTGGATCAGGTAGTAACTGAACTCCCGCTTGAACAGCAGATCTACCTTCAGGCAACTGTATTCACCTGGAATTGTGAACCGAGGCTTGAAGAAGTATCATAAGTTTATTAAGTAAATGTTTAGATCGAGAGGTGATAGGGTTAAAAGGAGTTTCCTAAAATCTGTAAATCTACATATTATTGTCTAATTTGTACATTATCAAAACACTAGAATAGGTAAAGCGAGCTTCTAAATACAGCAGTTAATCTAAGATCCCAAAAAGGAAAATCAAACCTTAATAAGATGTTTTCGGAAATCCTGAAAAGTTTCTGCACGAAATCGTTAGAAAAAACAGTCATTCGGATTTCGATAAAATTAGGATTAAAATTACGGATTATGACGAACGTTAGTCATCATATGCCTCTAATACTTACCAGTATTAGTCTTGCTGTTGCAGTAATCAGTAAGGAACTTCTCAAGCGTGAAGCGTGGTAGGTGTAAGTTCTTCACCACCTGCACTGGGTCACCCTCTTTCCAAAGGAACACCAGATCATCGGTTGTCCAGCCGTCTGCGGGAAGTGATAGGAGTTGACACTAAGTTACACCATGAAGCACGTTTGTATAGGGTAACATAATCCAAAACTATGACAGACGAGAAAAGAGGGGCCCATTTTGCAGAACGAGGTTAATTATTTAGGAAAATGTGCTCCACCTAAATGGAACTACGAGCATTTAGTGAATTTTTATTTCATAACAGGGTATTCGTTTCTACTGTGGTGAACTATCACCTATTATATTTATTCACTTCAGTAAATATGTGCACAACTTTTCTTCATTGAAAAATACGTCGAACGTAGAAAAGTTGTAGACACATTAAATATGTTCACATTTCGTTTGAAATGTTTACATTTTTAGTTTTACCGTGGCGTAACTCACGTACATTTACTTATTTTTAGTACCATAGTATTTCGGAACTAATGTTTATGCTTATAAATATCTACAATGTTGACTATTCAACGTTCTGAATTTGCACTTTGTAATTTACGGTAGTATAATTTATATGGCGGCTATTTTATTACGGCTGGGCAGAATACTCGTAAATCAGATTAACTGTAATTCATGCCATGTGGCATGACGGCATCATCGTAAACGTTTGATTTTCAAATACAGGCATCAAAATTGACAAATTATTTCGGCATAAATCACTTAGAAAATGTATCAACATTGTAGCATCTGTGATGAGAGTTAATAGTTCGTGCGTGATATTATTTAACGAGCATTTTGTATTATATAAAGTTGCTAACACCATAATAGAAGCAGTTTTACTGTTTGTTGGTGTCGTAAATATCATTCTCTTAAATAATCTGTGTTGTATTTAGTTTTACATAGGTACAGTTGAAATTAAGTCTAAAAGTGCGCCCTGTGAAGATTAATTAGGGTTTACAGTATTTTACAACTTTATTTTAGGGGCTAAAAGAATATTGGAATATAATTTTTTTACGAGCAAGAGTGGGGTGGCATAATTTTTGATTTAATTATAAGAGGGAAGTTTCGTCGATAAAATTTAAAAGTAGCAAAAATATAAATAAAATTATGTACTTACAGCTGGCCATCCTCAACGAACACGTCTGCTTGTCGAGCGGGTACAGCTTCAGGTTCATGGGGCAGGAGAGCGTCAGGGAGATTCGGATGCTGTACAGCACGTTCCCGTTGGGGAAGATGCGGATGTACACGTTGGGCATGATGATGTTGTGGAAGTGGCCCTCCTTCTCGTTGGAGAAGAACAGATCTGGCATCCAGACTCGGTTGGCTTCTGTCAGCGTTAGGTATTTTAGACGGCCTATGAGAAGGGACGTTTAGATTAGTTAAATCGTCGACAGCGCTGGTGGTAGTGGAGATGGTGGAGCGTCTTTGCAAACGCGGTGCTTAAAGATTTAGATTTGATGCTGAATAGCTGATATAATGAAATCATTACTTCAAATTATTCAATGAAAACAGTGTTATTTAGTAACAAACCTACCAACATCCAAACATTGAAACATTTTCACAAACTTTCATACCTATTTAAAATATTAGTAAGTTTTTTTTAATATTTTATCTACTACCTACTTTTATTTCCACTGACTAGGTACTCCCACTGATGACTGAACTACAAGCCGAAATAGGCATGAAATATTAAAGGATGCTAAAGTGGATTGTTGATATTAACTTACCCCCCAAGTTGTTGAATTTCAGCCTCTCGTCTAACCATTGTTCTCTGAACGTCAGCTGCACGGAGTATTCCTAAAACATTATAATAGATATAGCTCATGTTTCGTTGTAAACAAATAACGAGACATCATCAAGGTAATCCAACCTTTTAAAACGTTCCTTGATAATATCTCGTCTAGACTATGTCTAAACTGACCTACATCATTAAAATCATTCTTCTTTACTAATTCGCTATTATTTCTCAGCTTTATGGTGCAAATGTCTAGTAAAAGCTTTTATCTTTTTATTCTGTTTTAATTTTTGTTTATGCGAAAAGCTATTACATACCAAATGTATGTCTACTTTTGTACACTTATCGCAAAGCTTCCACGGGTGATGTATTTGTGCCAATAATATGCCCACTACAATGTGTTGCCAATGGACAAGCTAAAGTACTCTAAGATGAATTAGTATATGTAACTATTACGCGCATTTTTCACTTATTTAATTACATTTTTTCTAATCAGCTAAAATTTAGAAACACTTTTTTTAATTCATATAGAATAAGATCAACGCGCCTAATAGCCCAGATGTACAATTTAGTGCGAGGCGTGTATTGACACAAATCTTACATAAACACATAGTTCCAGACATCTAGAATGGGAGGAAGGATGCCGGAGGTTCTCTCAACAATTTAGTCTGACGACAAGGGACGGCGGATCCCCCGCGTCAGGAGCAAGTCAAATGAATTAGTTTTACAACAAAACAAAGCTTGCAAAATCAACGGCTACGGGACATGCGCTAGCCGCAACTTGATTCACCTTTCCAGATTCATTGTCCCGACAAGCCCGCCGAAAAGTTGCTCAAGTTGCGTAAACAAATGGAGGTAGATGATTATGCTTTCATAGAGGAAGGAGGAGGCATAGACGGATATAATCGACTTTGATGGATGTGGTGGGATCATGAATGTATTAGTCGATTGGCTCGCCGCCAACGGCGGGGCCTTACGCAGTCGCCTCTTCCTTCGGTGTCTAATCTAAGGCTGGTTCAGAGTATTATACTATCGATACACACATGCTCATACCGTGCACATTACGATGTTCTAGCGGTGGCCGCCACCAGGCTAAAGACGCTGGTGGCTGGCACGGCAAACGCCGGATCTAGCGCGTCAATATGCAGGCTCGACGTGTTCCTTCATTCTGATTTTGCAGTAGAGAAATATTCATTCCTATATCTACGAATACATAAAGGTTAAAATAAAAAATATACCTGTCAAAATCGAATCAAGGATCACGAGAGAAGAATCGAAACGTTCAAGTTAAAGTAGTTATCGCTCATGTGTTGTAAGATAAGTAAGTTAGTGTAGTTTCGAATCTTAGCCAAACGTTTAATTGATGTGAAGGGTATATAGATCTGTGGTGCCATTAGCTGAGCTACTGATGCCATTTCACAGCTTAGAGTACTTAATTGTGTTACGGTGCATTGTGCATTGTGTTACGCAGTAATTGACGTCAGTGCCACTCCAGATCAATTAAAGCCGCCGTGCTGGCTCTTCACACCCTGAATACACGGTTTAATTGCATCTCTTTCATACGTATGTGTGTGTGTGAGAAAAAGAAGGAATTATGCCGCGTAATCCGGTGCTAGAGTTGTACCCTGTAGCACACTAAAAAGTTACTGATGCATATCGCAGACATGTAGCAACTGTCCCATTGTAGCAAATACGTAGCTAAAGGCTGATTTTGATTTGTTCAGTACTCTTTCCATACTTGTAGCACAATATAAACACTTTTCCGTTTTGGTTCCAGTAGGACTTGGAAGAAAAAGTGATAACCCGGTACCACTTGCATGGACGGACCATTGCTTGCAATAGTCACTGAATCAAACTAAATCAGGCTTTAGGTACTCGTAGGTGGGCATTTCTCCAGAAATCATTCATCTGTCTCCATACATTTAGTATGAAAAAGGGTCAGATGAATGAGGTGACCGCAGACATATTTCTGGAGAAATGCCCAGGTAAAGGACAAAAGCCGTATGCGAGGCAAGTAGTGTGCTAGTGGGTGCTAGTGCGACGAGAAGCGAAGCGCACCTACTCACCGTCTCGAGCACTCGTCGATGGAATGCTTGTCAATCGTGTTACCTGCATGCAGGTTATCTGCCAGCTTAACTAGAGCTACGATACGTCTAGCGGTCGTTGGGGTCGGGTCACATAGCGTCGGACGGTCGACACAAGCTGCCGAGTGCGGGCGCGGCGAACATCCCGATTTTTACACAACACAAATTCACATGAACAAGACAATAGTAACAACGGCACGTACATATTATACGACCAAAATAGTTTTTATATCCTCATAAAATGCATGACAACAGAAAGGTGTTAAATAAAGCATGATACGAAAACAATATAAGGGAAATAAAAGCATGAGATGAATGGCGCGGGCCGCGTCTCTCCCTTCCTACAAGCTGTGTATTGATTTGGGAGTAATGCTCGCTCCCGGCCGAGGCGATGGGCTCTCCTGCAAGTAAGTGCTGGAGCCGGTTTACGCTACGCCGCCGCGAGATGGCGAGTGCGCCAGAGTGCTTTATCTTCCGACTGAGTGAACGTGAACTACATACTGGATTACTTTACTTCAGCCCTCTTGTGCGGTCCGGATTGGTCCTGCCAACCGGTAAGTGCGAACCTTAACTTACAACTTTAAAAAATATATGAATATAAATATAAAATTTAGATTAGTGCTCACTACCTGTGCCAATTGTCCATCAGTTGTGTTTTTACAATTTAGAATTCATAAGTGGTTTGTTTTCGCCTAAGTGACTTGAAAATAATAAAAATAAACCTGATAAAAAAACTAAATAAGATCAAAATAGTAAAAACAAAGTTCGTTTGAAAGCCGTTTGAAAAGATTAACGCCGAGAAGGTTATTTAAGTCAAACAAAAGGGTGAACGGCACCGCACAGTGAAATCAAAATAAAATAAATATAGGTTATTTCATAGCTTAGCATAGCATCGAGAAGGGTCTGTGGCCGTGTCAGCGGAGAATTGCCCACTCTATCCCCATCGCTTACAATTTTCAACAACGTTTATTTAATAGAAAACTGCAAGTGACAATGATAAAGTGGCCCCGTTTCAAACTACCACACGGACCTCGGCTACAGACAGGAATCTTGAACACGATCTACGACATTTCTGATAATAAGATTGTAAAGCGCTAGGAGAATGTTAGCAAGTTTATTTATACAAATATCGCTTCTTATTCAAAAATACGGACAGTATGACAGTTTTAAAACCAAAAGAGAGTGCATAACTGAAAACATTCATAAAAACAAAAGAAAAAAAAAGAAAATAAAAATTAACAAAACACAATCACATATCCAAACACGGTAGCTTGATAATGTTCAGCAAAGTGCAATTGCCAAATATCAATTGGAACAGTTTTATTATAAACAAAGTTGCATCGTCAGTCTCTTCCATCAGATCACTACAATACTCTATTGTTATACCAGCTAAACCTCGTAAGCTCATGAAAATCGTATTTTTTTATGTATAATTTGCAGATGTAAATGGTGACGATGTGTTTGATTCGACTTTGTTTCATAATAAAAGTGTCGCTGTGTTAAAATCGTTTGGTTATGTGCAGTCACTCACCATTTTATAATCATCTATTTTGCTGATGGATCGGAGATACAGGTTGACTCGCACTAACGTGGGAGCGTCGCCTTTTGTGACAAAAAATATCAAATCTTAGACTTTATAGGGATGGTGTTATCCTAGCTGAATGAGACATATGCCCCTAGTCGCCTACACTACCGGTCAAATCGGGAAATTCCGAAATAACGAGGGGTGATGAGTTAATGTCAGATGCTAAAAAATATCGGTGCAATCTTACCAGATGGTTTCAGCCATATGTTTGTATAGTGCTCGGATTTTTAGTAAAACCTATAGACGTGAATTTAATGTGAAATACAAGTGACAAGGTTCAAAACCAGCTGCTACATTACACCTTTGTAAAATGGACCCAACGTATTCTTCTAAAGTCGAACATATTCAGTCCATTTCAACAGAAGCTAAATGCCTCTTGAGGTGAAACCATAAGGACAACCAGCCAATCTAAAATAAACAAAAAAATCTATGTTCTAGAAGACAAAATCCTTTCCAATGCTCTCAAAGATGATAAGCGGACCGATCTTTCGATTGAGACCACGGAGCCGAACACAGAAACAGTTAAACGCGTGTCAAAAAACGATTTTGGTCGTTAACACCAAACGGGATTCATTAGAAGAATAAAAATAATAAATATAAAATGAACATTACACATAACGGGGGTAAGCCTCTCCTCAGCGGAGAGAGTTGCCCATTCATTTGACTTGTTAACCTCGCGACCCGGTATCTCAATGTATGTACTTAGGCTAAATACGAGTACGCTCCTGGTTCGGGTGCACTTACCATGGTGACGTCATCGATCTTTGATATACTTCTGACAAATATATTCACGCTCACAACCGCAGGCCCATCTAAGTACCAAGCAAAATATATCGGTTGATAAATAATTATCAGACTAACGGAGCTAGCCCTAAACATAACGATTATGAGTTTGTTTGTGCCCTGCGTGATGTCGCTCTGAAAATAACACTGTTAGCACCGACTCACCTGAGGGCCGCAGAGTAGGCTCTGCGCCGGCCCGTGAACGGAACAGATGAAAAATAAACATTGAAATGGAACACAATCTGTGAATTCAAACAAAACAGGACATGGATGGATGGACACCGGGATTAAAGATCGATCAACGGACTTTGCTTGTTTATAGGAATTTGTGTTAGTGTATAAATAGAGCAGAAATTTAATCTTAAAATTGAAAAGAAAATTCCATTTAGCTGAGTGAAGTCGGAGGCATATTTAGACAAGTCTAGTGCGCTCTCGGATTGAAAAATGTAGATTGTAGGGCTGTCTGTAGCAAATTTACAACATCACGGAAAGCTTTTAGGAAATTAAGCTGTACACGCCATCCAAAACGATGTCGCTGTCCTACTAATTCTGATGGCATTTACAATCAATCCATAAATCGCTTATCAGGTAAAACATCGGGAAGCAAGGTAGCAGTGAATGTGACTTATGATTTTATCGAATACATTTATGTTTAGGCTCCATTTTAGAAAACAAATACTTCCCTGAAAACTGGCTGTTGCGTTTCACGTTTCTGAAATTTCTGTTCCGTGTCAAGAACACTCTTCCACGAAATCCGGATATGAACTAGATTGACATGGAACGGAAATTACCGTTGCCGTACCGTGAAAATACGAATAACATGCTCTAAGAGAGGATTAACCGGCATTTTCCACGACTTAAGGGCAGAATCTCTGAATATTAATACTTTTACTAAACCGCATGATATGACAGCTACATAAATATGAATAGATTGAACTAGGTAGGTATTCAGAATCGCGTGTTTCAAATCTGACACCGATTTTTTAATAGCACTGCATTTGTTAGTCTCTATTTTGAAGCAGATTGTGTTTGGACATGGACATTTAATTGCATAATAATTTTCAAATGTTTGCATGAAAGAAAAACGTATTTCATAATAATAGGCTATGGATAAATAAACAAAATAAACGACTCGACTTTATTACATTTAAGAGTATTATGTATGTACGTATAACAATTTGGCCCATATAATAAAACTGAATTTAAATGGCTTTCATCCAAAATATTATTTAATTTTTTATCCCCGAGTTTCGCCTTATCTGCAGCACTCAAGATTAACTGTGCATATTTACTACCTGATTTTGAAAATATCATTATAAATAAGAGTAACACAAATAATCTTTTCTATAAAGTGGTACATATACCAGAAAAGGCATTTTAGAGAACAGTTCTACTGGTGACTTGAAAAGGGGTTGCGGCTGTAAAAAATAAACGCCGCTGTAAGTAAACACACTGAATGGTTTTGTATAAAATAAAAAAAGCGTACCTACTTATTTAATTTACCTTGCAATCGAGAGTGCTGCAAGAGAATCGAAACATCAGAATGTAAAATTAAATAATACACGCGATATAATCTCTCTATACACATTATTTTAAATACCTAGTAAGTAATAATCGCGAAAACTTACAAAAATACAATAATTCTGCTCTTTAATTTCGGAGCTCGCCCGCACTCGAGCGGTTAGTAGCAACATAAAATATATAAAAATACCTATTTATTTCTAATTACAATAACAAGAGTTCTCACAGACTGACGTTAAAGTACGCATTCAATACTATTTACGTGAAAACTAATGTTAATATCTGAAAAAAAATCACGTAGTCAGACGCTCAAGATGAATTACTGTAAAGGTGTCAAACTAACTAGTCATCTTGAAGGTCCGCAATACCTAACACACAAAAAATAGGTTAAAACACAGAAAATCGTAACCCGTACTACTGAAACTCAGTTGTTTTTGACGTCAACGTCAACGACAACTGGCTAACACGGCACGATGAATGTTGGAGTGGTTCAACCGACGACCTAAATCCGCTCAATATTGACGAAATTGGACACTACTTTTGGTGTCAATCTTTTTTTGTAAAGTCCTAGTATATCTACTCTGAAAAGAAAATGTAAAAGAGTTTTTGACTCATTATCCCATTGATCAATAGAAATTCCGTAGAATTATTTTTGATCATGACTCTGACAAGAGCAAAATCGGCTTATCCCGTCAATATTTATCGAATAGTACTCATAGGGTTGAATCACCCTGACATTCACCAGGAGTGGTGCGTAACTAAGGCACGAAAAACTCGAAAAATTTATAAAAATATCACCTAAACATTAAATTTTCCTCACAAATCCTTTCCGAATATATCACGGTTCGGTGATAATTTATCGAGTTCTCGTGAAGCTCTACCGACTACGAACAACGATTATGTCGTCGTACTAACCATCTTTATGTCGCTTATGGTAGTAATTGTTCGTACGAAGATATTTATGTTAACGATAGCGGGTCCATCTGTCGATAAACATAGTACAACAGCAAAATGCATTTTTAGAATGGCACACATTAACAATACCCACTATGGCATCCGTCTTATATCGCATGAAGGCAGAGTGGATTTCGATAACGTGTGTGGTGTTGTCTGAAATATAGTTCCTAAAGTAACATTTGAAGTATTTGATACACTCGCTCCACCCTAAGACTACAGATTTTGAACTTTAGTACCTGCTGGAAGTGCAGTTTTATAGTAACTCGCCAGTAAAAATTCTGCTATTCTGGCTTACCCGTACTCATTTCCGGAATATCAAGGAAATGCCTATTGGTTTCGTAAAAGCTGTCTATAAGGTCGTCGTCGAGGTCTATAAAGACCATTTTCAACATTTTAAGTTTATCTTATAACATATGTCAACCCAAATAAAAATGGCCCTTACTCCAAACAGGGTCCTTTATATTATGCAAGGATTATCTTGGTAAAAAAATAACGACACAAAAAGTTTAACAGGGCTGTCTTACCCGTTCCTATATTAATATTAAAATATTTCTGGTCAAAAATATCAATAGCAAAAAATAAAATTGTTAAGTCGTCTAATCGATACCCTTTGTACGCAGCACGCACGACCATAATTAAGACATCGCCGTGACAAATGGTTCCAAACTGGAATAGTGAAAGCCTGTGCCAGAATCAATTTAACATCAACCCATTTAGGATTAAAAGGGACATACATTTAACCGATAATTTATTAACTATTGTAGCGGTGAAATTGCGTGATGCGTAACTATAAATTACTCTAAGATATGCCTTCATGTACTAAGGGTATCGCAAAAAGAATACTACTAGGTATGTCCCAAAGTATTTTGGCGTATAGCAGTTATAGCAGAAATTAATTGTAGCTGAATGAACTGAAATATTTGGAGTCGTTCCTTCATTTTGATCCTATCATCCTTCTTTCAAGGAGAGAGGAATTTCCTCTAACACTTTCATATTAATCCAAAAATAACCAGACGCAATGACTGGCGATTCCAGCTAAAGAGCCCTTGGTTATAGAAATGCTTCTTTGTCAGTACATGACGGGGCTGAAATGGGGTACTAAGAGTTATAAAAAGCGTTCAGTTGAGCACAGTTTCTTAGAACGATGTTAGGATCACTTGAAATTTCACGTGATGTATAATGACAAATTGTTTAAATCTATCCTTTTATAATCAGTATTTTAATTGTGACTTCGTTCAGTGATATTTTAAAGAGTTTGGAATTAAACGAAAAAACCTATTTTTTTCTGATTAATGACTAAATCGCGTCTAACCTTGTATTGCTTCATTAAGTACTAGGCTTATAAATAGTAATTAATAATACTGTGCGTGCGATTAAGATCTACATAAATGAACACGATCCAGTTCAAAATTAAACGTTTACTACAGCGACAGCCCATAGATATGACGGACTGCGTCGTTTTAAAAAAACTCGCTCGTAACGTATTTTTTTAATCGTTATATGTAAATCCAAAAGGGTGTTGTAAATGAAATAAATAGATTTGCGCAGGATGTTGCAATTAAAGTGTTAATTCATTATGGGTTATTAAAGTATCACCTACCTATATTAAAAGTACCTACGTAAGGAAGACCTTTTCGTTTCGTTGGCTTCATTCAAATACTCAAGCTAATGCCTTTCGTCGTGCCCGCGACTTTTCATGTCGCTTCCACACATTAGCCTGAAAGCTTTTTCCGGAAGATACCTCTCAATTTTGATTTAGTACCTCCGGATATAATCACCATAGGTATGTTAGTTCCTATCCTACCTATATCGCAAGATGTATTAATTTCGCTATGATTTGATTTTGATATTTCAAATGTGATTGTATACAGGGTGGGAGGGACTATACCGACATACTTTAGCCATGAATTCCTGGTGGTGTGACGAGTAAAAAATGTTATATCAACATGGGTCGAATATTGTCATTTTACATTAATAGTCTTATGGAACAAAATAAATCAGTAAATTAAGCCCCTCGTTATAAACATGTCCTTACTGGCTGAAAAGTTATCAAAAAGAAAAAAAAAGCTAAAATGGAAACGAAAGGTCAATTTTTTGGCCTCGTAGTCGCTTACCATCAAATACTGCGAAGGTTAATTCCTGTTTAGTTAAAGGATTTTAAAAAAATAGTAAAGGTATCTCAGTCACATTTATTAGGGCTTGTTACACACTTGGGATTTTTCATTTACAAAATAATGAATATCTCGGAAAGTAAGCGTTTTTCGACTATATATCACATAACATTTTTTACTCCTAATAGTTGTTAGAATATATAGTTAAAGTTTGTCGGTATAGTCCCTCCCACGCTGTATACACAGAATCTACAAAAATAATCTTGCAAAATAAGCACCTTATTCATGCCACATTCAGTATGGTTTTCGCAAATAGACGAAACGAAACTTAAAACTTAGCGTTACTTTGGCTACAACAATTACATTATATATCCCTTCTCTTAGACCTTGAGTTTAATTGCCCGTCTATACTCTTAGATGGTTTTCTACAGTAAACACATTCAGGAGTAGCTATAGTTTTTTTTTTTTTTTTTTTTATACTACTAGGGTGGCAAACAAGCGTACGGCCTGCCTGATGGTAAGCAGTCACCGCAGCCTATGGACATATACGAGTTACGATCATTATGATTATATCAATAAAATAATTGCACAAAACTAACATCTTATTGGATACTATCGCATCTTTATATTTAATATAATTAATATAACTTGCTGTTAAAACCTAAAATATTAATTAGGTACATAATGTTTATTACCTTTGTAGTAGATATATAGAAGTAAGTATTTATAGAAGTAAAATATTATAAGAGAATATATGTAGGCACCTAATGCTGCCTTAATAAATTCTTAAAATATATTCAACGATATTGAATGCGATCAAAGACTCGGTAACTGTGGTTGTTTTCGCCTCAGTTGGTGGGCTAGTAATAGACGTTTATAAATACGCCTATAGGTTCCAAGGTAAACGAGGAACACACACTTCCCAATACCTAATATTAGCTAGTTTAACCATTTATTAGAAATCGTTTTAAGTACTTTTCATTATCCATCTTCTTATTACATAGTAACCTTAATTTGGTGTAGGTAAGAGTAGTAGATTAAAAACAGAGGCCTATTGAATATCACCATCTAATTTAGTTACCTACATGTATATTATAGGAAAATAATAGCTTCATATTTTTTATTTTCATAATTACTTAGACGTACCTACCTAGACGATGTCGTTACTGAAACCTTACCTACTACAAGAGATTTGAGTCGATTCAATAAATAGTTACGTATGATAATTATTTGGTAACATGAAGTACAACAATAGCTAGTGGATTATACTCGTAATATCGGTACAGACAGTACAGATACCCACTAAGGAAATCAATTAGTACCGAAATAAGTTCAAGATAGTCAAATACTCGTAGACCAGCCAGGCAGCAGTTATGAAATCTTATTGGTACCTATTACAAGAACATTTAGAAGGTGTATATATATGTAGATTAGTACATGTTACAATAACATAAGGCATGTTCTTCCCGATAGTAAACTTGCCTAGGTACCTTTCAAATTTTGACAGTGGATTCTTTAGCGAAAAATAGAAAATACGTGTTTTTTCTGTCAGTATCTTTCAGTACTTAAATATTGAGAGCAGCAGCTGAAAGATATCCTAAAAAAACATACGTTTGTGCATACCGCGGTAGCGCACTGCGCGGGAGACGGCAACGGTACCTTCCCCGCGACCGCGACCCCGCTCCCGCGTTTAGTCGCCGGAACAAACTTACGCGTCGATGTGCGTAGTTAATTAATCCTCACTCACGTTACTAATTATTTTTTCTGACAGCACATTTTATGGTAAAAATTTTACCTATATTTTTTTCTTCAGAAATGGCATCTTTTATCGTTACCTAATGCCCAGAAAAAGTTTGGACGGTCAATAAAATTCAAGTGCACACGTCAGCTTACACGGGCAGAACACATCGGCACGGTTAGGACAAGAAGAACGCTACATGTCTCGCGCGCGACGCGATAAGTCATCACACGCGAGACAGCCATGTCGCGGCTGTCTTATGCTAACCGTGCTACTTTTATTGTACCATGGATTAGTGTTTAGAGAATTAAGGGTGTCAGTCAGAAGTGGTGTGGACACCTACCAGTGCCGTTGATGCCGGAGGGCCGGATGCGCGCGTCGTACCGGCCCGGACCCAGAATCTGGTCGAGGATCTGTTTCTCCTTCTCCCTGAAGTTTATCTTCGCGTTCACGCATCTGCGGGACAGAGAGGCTTTCAACTGTGTGACAGAAGTGGACAAAAGAAAGAATTAATGTGTCATCATCTATATAATCGATAATAACGATAGTATCGATCGACACTGAACAGTTGCCATATAGTTATTTTGTAGAAATATAGTAAAAATTGTGATCAACGCGCGCAATGATCGTTATTCATAGTCACTACAGAACTGACAACTCGTAATCGTCATTTGTAAGCGATTACATGAAATTATTTATGGTACAATCACTTTGTCAGTGTTACTGATAATGTATGCCGATAGAAAATTACAGATTTCTAGTATTCTCTGAGTCACACGGGAGGACGAAGCGAAACTACAAGTTCCTTGTAGACTACACAATCCTAAAAAGAAATAGAATTAGCATAGTTTTAGAATGTTAACCGACCGTGGGCGAGCGCCGACGACTGCAAAATGACTACACACATATTTTCTGTCTATTTTACTTCTCATTCAATATCTCATGTGTCCGTTGGGGTTTTAACAAGCCAAGATATATTTGAGGCAAATCAATGAGATGTGTCTGCGCACGAATTGTCTGATCTTGTCTCAAATAGATTCGTACGAATTAATCTTAATTATTTTTCTTATTTTTAATCTATCGCATTCTATCAAGTAAGTTTCTAACTAGTGTCTAAGCACACTTATTGGGTGGATTTTCGCCATACAAATCCGATAGTTGGGTTCTTGGCAATGAATATAAATGATTGTAGTAAACGCGAACGCAAACGCAACGGACGCTGACTGTCGTTCAAATTTAAATTAAATTGAATAAATGCTGGAAATTTGCTGTCAGTGTCCGGTGTTAACGCTGGTTAAAAGCCCACTGCATAATTGTACCTACTTAACCTAATTCTTTTAGCCATAAGCCTATTGAAGAAGTTGGGATAGGGATGGGAATCTCTGATAAATACAGATTGCAGAAAATGTGTGCCATGCCGGCGCGGTAATGATGCATGGACTTACTCCCAGTCAGTAATTGAAACTTTTACAAAAGAACACTTATCGTACTAAATGTGGGCCAACTTATTGCTACAAGGCAGTCTCTATTAGCTAACGGTGAACGGTCTGGGAAACAGGAATTCAAAGCGCTTTCTGAAGACGGTTTTTGGCTGTAGTGGAACAAAACAAGCCACTGAGTGCAGGAAAGGTGTAGTAAGTAGTTGCAAAAAAGGTTTCTGGGATGTAGGCAGTTATGGTGCATGTTAGCCTAGGTATCTTTCGTGAGACATTCTGAGGTATTAAATTCACTCGAAAACTTTAAAGTGTCTAATCAGGTATGAACTGCGAGATTTGAATACTGGTATACCGCTTTTGTCATTTCGAAATTACATACATACAATTAGAAAAACATTTATTGCCACAAAAACTTATACTAAAAAAATACATACGACAAATTATAATTAGGGTTAGGATTCTCGTGGCAATTTGGACATAGAGTGCAATGCAGTCGCTACCTACTTTTTATGATTGAATGAATAATGATTGAATGATTAATATTTCTTGATATTTGCTCTGTACTCATTTTGAAATATAAGTTAGGTATCTCAACCTATCCTTTGCCCCGTAATTCCACAAACCTACTCAATAAAATAAGTAAGCATTTTTATATTATGTTGTTAACACTAGGTGCTATTAAAAATACTTCAGTAAGTAGGTACTTACCAACAGTTATCTACTACGAAATTGAATTCATACAAATGGGATAAATTAAGCAATTGTCTAAATTTGACAATTTAGACACGACTTTTATCGTGTCAATATATCATATTATAAAACTATTAGTCAAAAACTTTTTGATCGGGAACAAATATTGCGTACATATGATTAAAGATTTATATCGACACTCTGAGGGGATTACAAAAACAAGATAAAACATACATAAAATGCATCTAAATATCATATAATATTATTTAGGTAAGGTAAGTAGGTACCTACTTGAAAATAATTTATTCATTCAATCATAAAAACTAACTAGGTAATAACGACTCCACAGCACTTTGTTTCCAAAATGCCACGAAGAGTCCCAACCCTAATTATAATATACAAAAAAATAAGGAGAAACTAAAGGAAAAAAAACATCTGTAGTGTAGTGTTAAAACTAACGATTGTGAGGCAATGGGTCTCAGTCTCAGCATGTGCTGGGCAAGTGGGCATAAAGTCCAGCGCTGGTTTTCAGACCGAACCCTAAAAGTGTCGTCCGTCGCAAACTATTGATGGTGTTTAAATACAGTGCTTAATTCTAAGTGTCACATGTTACAAGATTTTATTCTTGTCGGACTAAAAGCGAAAAAAGTTCAGATTAGAAGACGATGCTAATAATTATTGTTTTATAAATGCTGACCCAAACAATTAACTCTTCTGTCTAAAGCTATAATTACATTACAAGTTAATTAAAATAAACGGCAAAATAATAAATACTGCGCAATGTTGTCGGATTTGTTTTGGTGTGCCGTCCAGTTCGTCGGACTGAACGCAGACAGAAATAACAAAACACTAACGTAATGACTAGGGTTGGGACTCTTCGTGGCATTTTGGAAACAAAGTGCTGTGGAGTCGTTATTACCTAGTTAGTTTTTATGATTGAATGAATAAATTATTTTCAAGTAGGTACCTACTTACCTTACCTAAATAATATTATATGATATTTAGATGCATTTTATGTATGTTTTATCTTGTTTTTGTAATCCCCTCAGAGTGTCGATATAAATCTTTAATCATATGTACGCAATATTTGTTCCCGATCAAAAAGTTTTTGACTAATAGTTTTATAATATGATATATTGACACGATAAAAGTCGTGTCTAAATTGTCAAATTTAGACAATTGCTTAATTTATCCCATTTGTATGAATTCAATTTCGTAGTAGATAACTGTTGGTAAGTACCTACTTACTGAAGTATTTTTAATAGCACCTAGTGTTAACAACATAATATAAAAATGCTTACTTATTTTATTGAGTAGGTTTGTGGAATTACGGGGCAAAGGATAGGTTGAGATACCTAACTTATATTTCAAAATGAGTACAGAGCAAATATCAAGAAATATTAATCATTCAATCATTATTCATTCAATCATAAAAAGTAGGTAGCGACTGCATTGCACTCTATGTCCAAATTGCCACGAGAATCCTAACCCTAGTAATGACAAATAAATAACGAAAACTGTTAATTTACTATATTAAATACGGTTTAAATGTATTAGAATTTTGAATGTGCACCAGTTTGTGTCGGGATTACAAACGCAAATTGTAAGTGAACACTTTTGAGTCTTTTGACGTTGTCCTTGTATTTAAACGCTAAATTGTTAAGTTTTGTTGATTTATTTGGATAATTAAGGAAAAATATTCGCAACAGTCAATAATTGTATTAGTTTTGTTTATCATTAAAGAAATTGGCAATAAATCAGGAAATTAACGATTTTTCTGACAATTTCTATACAAAATATTGTACAACATTTTTCTGAAATGCACAAATAATACCAAATTAATTTGAGGATAACTATTATCTAGTCTCTGTCATACCTACTAAAGAAAGCATTAAGTGAATTTCGGGATATTACATTTCACATCAGTCTATCAAACTCCAAGATCCTGAGCCAGTATGGGCCTTATCACACTGGCGATTTGCAAGCGAGTTGCGAGTGCGACCCTATTTTTATACAAAACTTGTCGCGGCGAGCTCGAAATCTGCAAAATCTAATGTATTTTACTAAGAATAAGAGCTCGTATTTATTTATATCCATAGAAAAAATTAACTCGAGTTTGTAATTTTTTAATCTATTCGATAACCTCCTTCTTGAAATCAGTTTAGGAAATGAAATTTGTTGTTGATGGAGATAAACTTCGACACGGACTGACAGCACTTTATTATTTAATTTTTATTAGGTTAGCGGCCAGATGTTTTAGGAGTAGGTTTTATACAATCTAGGCATTCTTTTGACACCTGGAATCAGCTGTTGTTGATAAATGCCGACCTTTTGTTTACACCGACACGATACTCTACACTCACACAAACAAAGGTTTGATCAAAATTTTATTAGTTTTCAAATGGATTTATTTAGAATATTTCTTACTTTTCCAGTTTTTTTTTTCTTATTGGCGGAATCAGAAGGAAACGTACTATCGAACTAATAATGTTTCAAATACAGAAAGTGATCACGGCCGGAAACAGTCGCGACTGAAATTTGTATGAAAATTCTCTGAAACGTTCCTCCTAGTAAAATTTCAACAATCGCTCCCTCGCTCTTTGATACATCTGACATTATTTCATTTCCTGCAAAGAGTATTAATCACGACACTGTGAATAATTTATGACTCTGGGCAGTAATAGGGAATAGGGAATATGCATGATATTTATTATTTACTTTAATAAAAGCTCATCCATATAAGAAACAGTAGGAAAAAAATATTTTTCGAATAACTATAAAAATAACCAAGATATAAGGGTTAGTCTCATCTCGTCTAAAAAAGCAGCTGGTCTAAGCAGTAACTGGTCTAAAAAGCAACTGGTCTAAAACGCTACCCGCCAATAATGCAACTGGTCTATAAGGTTCTTTGTCTAAATCTCATACCGTCAAAAATTTATGTCTTTTAAACTCAAATTAGTCAGCACTGATTTGTATCGATCATAATACTTTTATTATTATTTAAATTTTAAATATCTATATGTACAGTCAACTCCTTTACTACAAAGACATGTGTCCACTTTTTCATCTTATTGTTATTGCATTGAGATACCGTCAAAAGTGGATACTTGTTTTCGTAATCTACATAGGTAGGTAGCCTACCTATTTGTGCTTGCATTAAAGTGTTTACCCGCAGCCCACTTCTATGTACAGTCAGCAGCGGAAGTAGCTATACACACGAAGAGCTCAAAAGGATCTACCCACACTCTTATTCCTTGACAATCCTGGGTTTTATAAATGCGAAGGTTATGAAACCTCTTCACGCTTAAACAGCTTAAACTGTACAACCGATTTTATGAAATTCGGTAAGAAGATAAAAGATAGTAGGTACATAATTTTTTTTTTCATATTACATGACATTAATGACTTAAGTACATGACATATGCATTTTCACGAGTAAGTACGAGTCATTGTTCAACTTTATTCTGGTAAGACCTTTAGACCACTTGCTAATTAGACCAGCTAATTTTTAGACCGCTAGCTATTTAGACCAGCCGCATTTTAGACCACTTGCTAATTAGACCAGCTGTGCGTTAGACCAGTTGCTACTTAGACCAGTTGCTTTTTAGACGAGTTGCTAATTAGACCAGTTGCTTTTTAGACCAGTTACTGCTTAGACCAGCTGCTTTTTTAGACGAGATGAGACTAACCCAGATATAAGACAAGAAAGATTTAACTCTATCTCTTTCTAGCAAAACAGAATATAGTATGGAGATTGTATGGCGGCCGTGTACTATGACGTCATAGTCCATATCGGATCTCTCTGTCTAATCGCTGTCTGATTAGTGCTTTAAAATGTATATATCTTCCGTATTTCTCGGTCGATTTTAATTTTATTTTGACTTTATGTCATCCTTTTTACGGTATTTTCATGTTTGGTTAAGAAGTGTGTTTAAAAAAAATCATGCATATTCATTTCAATATTTTTATTATGCCGGCCATACAATCGTTAACTTATCATGAGGAATAACTAACAGAGAATGATTAAAAATATAATGAAATGTTATTAGAAATTAAATTAACCATCGTTTAAAAAGCGTTTTCGGACGGGACGTAATAAAGTTTGAACCGTATACAAGATGCAAATAAAGAAAGTATCCACTTCAAAAAATGTATGAAGTTAATTAAAAAATCCTGAATGATGTGAGCGCCAACGTCTTCCAGTAGGAGTCATCGGCATGGCGCATAGGAAGAACATCAGTAGGCTTATGATGCTACGCTTTGTCGCGTGATAAATAAATGAATAAAACGAATTTCCTACTACTGGATATTTTACTATACCGCTTCGCCTATATAAGATAAAGATTAGCATAGGTAGGTAAGTATTACTCATGTTAACGTTAACAGCGAGTCCCGAGTAGAAAATTGTACATTACACAACTAGGGTGGTAATACAAAGAAAGGCCGAGATCGCGGATGTTTACGGCCCGAGCTGCAAGCGAGAGACGTAAATATGCGATCGAGGGCTTTCTTTATTACCTCTTGTTGTGTACATCATTTTATGTCTACACTTGGCCAGAAAGCGGCTTATAAAAAAAGCGGCGGAAAAAGCCACTTTATGGCCAGGTGTGGCATAAAAAATATTACGCTTTACTTGACTGTCTGCAACCAGTCTCTGACGCAAGTCACATAGGTGCTGCTGCTGGGTTTAGGTGGATGATGATGCTATATATGAAAATGAGTATCTAAATTAATAATTTTAGGTTTCTCGAATTTAACTAGTCGGGTTATAATTATGTATATCTATAGTTATAAATCATTTCTTTTTCTTATATTACAAATAAAACCATGAACTTTTCATATTATTTCGTTTGCGGCCATTTTTTTGCTATTATAAATTCAGAAGTAACACAATATATCCGGCGTTTAGTGGGTGAATTCCAACGCGTTTACACGATGTTGTCTACGGTACATTTTTGGCGCCAAACCCATGTTCCTGCCATTTGTCTATGCCTGTGATAATTTCCCGCGCATACTCTACGACATTTTTCACATTTATGACGCGTTCTTCTGATAATAAACGCGCAGTTTGGTTTATGATTTATTTAACTGTTTGTCCAAATAGTTTCTATTTTTTATAAGTTCCATTGTGTGACAAAGACGTAGATTTTTCAAGTAGGTGGGATATGTGTCAAAAGATGAAACTAAACTTGTTTTCGTTTTAACATTATTCAAAAGGTTAGTCCGATTGTGAAATTCCCTTAAAATAATGTTTTCTGTTCTATACATACGTTTGGATTTTTTTCTCGATTACATTGATGGAATTAGCGTTTATTCTAATTATAACTATTATTATAATAACGAGGAATTCTTAAAAGAGTATGGATAACTATTACTGCTCTATATATAATTAGATCAATTCAAAACGATTAAGCCTGATTATGGCAGGGTCATCAGCGGTGCCCTTCAAACTTCTCAATTCAAAGGAACCCAGTTAACAATTTTTCACGGGACGGAAACACCAAGGAAAGGAAATACCCAGCGCGATTGTGAGCTGAACATGAAAGTAAAATGAGGGGTTGATTGTGCCCCGAATCACCGCGAACGAGGCTCGTATCGGCTAATTGTCGCCCGCTATTACCTCGTGTTTACCTTGGGAACTACAAAATGTATTAACCTGTCTGGAAAGTTTTATAATAAACGCTTCATGAAGGCAGGTAATTTTATATTGGTGTGCGTATTGCGAATTTTCGATTTTGATTTCGGCCAGATTAAATCATCGTAAAGCAGGTACACATCTGTGAAATACAGGCAGGTAAGGTAAACGTCCCAATGCTCGACATGGTAAACGTCCCAATGTTCTTTGCAAGATATTAAATATATTTAGCATTAGTTTCAAAGCATCGGGTCCCTTTTGAATGCCATCTACGTCTAAATCAATAGGGCAGTGGTGTGATTCTCAGAGGGAACCAACAATGAACACGCATTACGCATACCTATCGTACGATCTATTCCGCTAATTGAAGTAATGCTTCTCAGTAGTAGCAAAATGATTTGCCAAGGGAACCATCAGTGACTTACGCACCTGCAAATAGTCTACTCATGTAATGAACGGTATCGTGGCAGCTTTGTGTGTATGACACATCATGTCACACTTATATAATGTATCATAGTGAGGGATCCCTTAAAGAGATAAGATCGCCTTTGTAAATACACCTTGTACGAGTGCGGTACCTACCTTACCGTATTTTGTGCAATAAAGTGTTTACATACATACACAACAATGTTTTGACATGATCCCATAATGGTATTCTCTTTTAAGATGGGTCTGTTCCTCATACTTATTCTTTATCGAATATCTACTCCTGACGGAGTAATCATGATAAAAATTTACGCGAGTTGCCCCTGGCCGCTGCTTCTCTGGCGCAACGCAAGTGTTGATCGAAGTATTTGTTAGGGCTTTTATCTGGCTAGTCCAGCGCATAAGAGAACGTCGTTATGAAGTGTACTTACTCTGAAAGTTGTGTGAAGCACAGGACCAGCAGGCAGAAGAAGGCGGCGCATGATGGCCGCGAGACGTCCATCCTCCGTCTGAAACAAACCACATAGTTTAATGACATAGACAATACATATAAAATCAAGACAACAATGAACACGCAAGAAATTGAATTGAATTGTAGATTTTACATCAAACTTTCTAAAAGTCTGCTAAAAACGAGACGACTTCGACTCATTTCTAACATACCGGCCAGACGAAGCTTAGGGAATAGTGAGAGAAGATCAGATCTGCACAGATATAATCAAGTAGCCAGGATCATTCACCAGCAACTTCCTCTTCGATATGATATTGTGGGAGATGCCGTACTATAAGTACGCACCGATGCCAGTTCTCAAAAATGGTCGTGCCACGCTCTATTGGAATCGATCTATCATCACGGACAGGACTATTGTAGCCAATAAGCCTGATATCGTGTTAATAGATCGATCCAAGTAGAGTTGTGCCCGCTCGTTCTTTGAAAAGAGCGCTCCGATCTCGGTCAATCGGTCAAAGGAACTAGTTCGGTCTTTTAGTTCCTTTAGTTAAGGAGCAAATCTTGAGATCTGAAGGAAAGAAAGGAGCTAGCTATTTAATCTTTGATTTTGACTCATTCGATCAGTCGCTCCCAACCGATTTGTACCGACGTATCGACCACAGAACTAAAGGACGGAAGACCGATTAAAAGCGCTTAAGAGGAACTAGTTCTTATCGGTCCGAGGTGGATTTCATTCCTTTTAGTTCTTTGGTCCTGACCGACACAAGCCTAGATCCAAGCGCCGTGCAGTGCTCGTCGACATCACCATCCCCCATGACGAGAACCTCGTGAAGGCCGAGAACGGCAAACTCAGCAAGTACCTTGACTTGGCTCACGAGGTTACCGCCATGTGGAATGTTGATTCGACGATCATTGTTCCGATAGTTGTTTCGGCGAACAGGTTTATTTATAGCGAAGAGTCTCGATCAACATCTCAAGAGTGAAGAGACTCTCGCTAGATGGCTGGATCAAGGGTCAGATACAGAAAGTGGTACATCTGGATACGGCGCGCATCGTCAGGAGGTTCCTCTCTCTGCAGCCCTAACCACCGGTAGCCTGGGCCCCGCCTCGCTGCCGCGGCACCCTAAGTTAGGTTTTTTATAATGTATTTATATTTTTTTATCTCATTTTGTATTTTACTTTTTAGACACCGTGCCCCCGAATAACTCGAAAATTTTTAACCACGTATTCCTGATGGTATTACAAATAAATAACGTTATATCAACATAGGTCGAATTTTGTCATTTTACCTTAATAGTCTTATGGAACAAAATAAATCAGTAAATTGAGCCCCTCCTTATAAACATGTCCTTAACTCCTTAGGTGCATGAGGAAAAGATATCAAAAAGGAAAAAAAGCTAAAATGGAAACAAAAGGTAAATTTTTTGGACTCGTAGTCACTTACCATCAAATACTTTAAAAGATTTAACAAAAAATGTAAAAGTATCTTAGTCACATTTATTAGGGCTTGTTGTGTAACTTGGGAGTATTCATTTAAAAAATAATGAATATCTCGGAAAGTAACCGTTTTTCGACTATACATCATATAACTTTTTTTACTCCTAATAGTTGTTAGAATCTATAGTTACAGTTTTTCGGGTTACTCGGGGGCACGGTGTATATGTATTTTAAAATACCTAACGTAAGAAAATAAATATATACACGAATAACAACTAGAAGTAATTGGTAAGTAATATTTATGTAATATCTTAAAATATTTGCCTTAAAAGTCAGTTTATAAACCTCCAAATATGCTATTATGCCACTGGCTGCAATAGATGGTGTCGTAATCAGACAAAAAAGATCTCTTAGTTGTAATACAACTGGCAATGTAGTAAGAACTGTTTTTTACCTGGGGACAACGTCAGACTATGTACCTACGTTTAAAATATTGATTCTGATTGTAATTTAACTGCGCAGTCTATTCTGAATTACACGTGTTATATTCTTTTTACAAGCTTTTATTTACTGCCACTTGTCGCGTACATACCTACATGTAATTTGAACAACAAAATATGAATGTATTCAATTGAGCTGAAATTTTGCTGTACAGTCGAGTTCATCATTATCTGAGCAAAGATTGGACCAAAATTAACTGAACAAGACCCTATTGTCAGAAGCATAAGAACTAGATCAGATATTTTTGATCCGTTTTTTGCTCAGATAATGATGAACTCGACTGTACCTACATATATAATTGAATTCACTATTTCACTCTCATATATGAGGGTAGGCCTGCGCCCAGCAGTGGGACGTATGATGAAATGATGATAATGCGCGCGGGTGGGCATACGAAACGCTTTCCCATGCCACTACTAAAAAAATCTGTTATGATGTCTGTCTGTCAACGACACACGTCGAGCGTTAAACATATGTGAAAATTGTATTATTAATTTAAATAAACATTTAGTTGTACAGGTGATCCCTCTCGGCAGACGACATGGCGCCTGTCCAAGCCGCGCCGATGTCCGCTGCACTTTATTTATAATGCAGCGCCGAGCTTTGACCCACTTGCTAACGAGTTACCGGAAATTGAGGTGAACGGCAATAATAATGGGGTGAAAGGTTTTCCGTGCTCATTCAATTTTGAGTTCTAATAGTTTTGGATACGCATTACCTATTTAATTTTTAGTAGGTAGGTATACTCGTAGGTAGAGGTACCTATCTCACGAATAATCTATATCCTTGCTGGTTGAGATTAAAAAGTGTCAGTGTAGTTATTATCCTACGATTGAAAGTCCTTTTATTCTTTTGTTTAAAACTTTTTGCCAGCTTAAGTACTGGCCTCTAGCAAATGTTTAATTCTTGTCTAATTATAATAAAGTAATTTATTAAGTTTGTGTGATTAAACAAGGGAAGAGCGGTAAACCAGACATATGATCTAAAGATTGTTTACGCTGATATAGATATTTTAGACGCTGCCAGTATATTCGGCACCATGCCAAGAGGGCCCAATTTTTAAGATAATTTTTAGTTCTAATTTACGTTTAGTTTGATTTTTACTTTAGTTTAGTTTAGTAATCGTTTTATTTAATTTATTGGTTGCTTTTCTTTCTGTATTTTTCTGTTTATTTCCAATAAATAAAATTAAGATTATATTAACAGACTTTCGACGTAACGGCCAAAATTTGCATGTTGTTGCGGCGATGGACTTACATATGGCTCAATAATCGATAGATGATGGACGTAAAGGCTCTCGAATGGAGACCACGAACAGGAAGACGTGGGTCGGCCCCAGAAGATGGTCTGACGACCTGGGTAAGGTCGATGGAGGCAAAACGCGAGCGACCGTTCATTGTGGAAGTCTTTAGGGGAGACCTATGTTCAGCAGTAGACGTGTCACGGTTGAAATTGTGAAAAATATATTGCGTTCTTTGAATAGAGTTGTGGCTCCTCGTTATTTTTGTAATGACAGAACGTGGCATATCATGGGCGTATTGAAAACAAAACATGCGTAGAACAACATAAGTAAATGAGCCGACAGGTGGCGAGACAGTGACTAATGGCCGCTCTGACATATAGATGTCGCTTTAATTACTCTTGCTCGCCTCATAATTGTTTTCGACGTGCAGTATGTCATGCGTATAACTCGCTCGAAGTAAATAAAAAACTTTACTATTTATCTATAAATAGGATGCTATTGTCACATTCTAAGGATAATACTATATTGTGCACATACATGGTACCTACTCTGCATTTTTTCTGTACACAAAATAAATTAACTAATTCCAGATTGTCCTACTCTTATCACATCAGCATTAACGGAATGTGTATATTTTTCTGAAATCGTGCGTGACCCATGTGCTGAAACAAATTATACGCCACTTGGGATAAATCGTGATCATTACATGTCACGACATGATGTAAAAAAGTATATCGCATGAAAAGACTCCATTTGAGGCAAAGTTGGTCTGGAAGTTCGCTAATTGTTACCCCGCCTGTATTTTTAATAGTAGTTTGCTGAACAATTAGTTAGTTCAAAATTAGGCGTGGTTGCATCGTGTTTCTCGTGATTATAACATAAATCTCTCAAGAGGCCTTATGGCCTTATCACAATTGCAATTTTCGGGCCAGCTGCAGGCGAGTTTCAATACAAAAGCAGTCGCGGCGAGTTCGCCGCGGGCGACATTTGTATGGAACTTCGGTTCTAACTCGCCCGCAAACCGCAAGTGTGATAAGGCATGTTTTCAATCGAAACTATTACAAAAGCATTTATGATATCAACAGGTATGGTTTTATTCTGCCCGGGGTAAGACGGACAGTATGAAAATTCCATACAAGTGATCGTCTTACCCCACCTTACACCCTAACTGATTAATGTTTATGATAGTTTGAGTTTTAAACAAGCTTTCCAAACAATCACGATTTTTGTGGCAATGAACCTCACTCATACTACATTCTTGATAACCTTTTTGTTTAAAACCCCTGCTGAGTTAACCCTTAATCGCTGAAACTAAACGCGTGCCGTTTAGTTTTGATGAAGTTGCACAAATTAGAGCCCGCTGTGGCTGAACACGCAACACGGCTGTATGACACATGCCTGTGCCATATTTTACTTTTTTTAAAAGTTACGTTAGACTCTGTAGGCGATAATTTTGTTTGGCACCGTTTCCACGGGCACACGGAATATCTAAAACAATTCAAACAACGCGCGGATAAATTACTTCTGGCGTAGGTATGTCACAATTACATATTTGTAAACGTGCCAACGTGCCTAATACAGATTAAAAAAAAATAATACCGGTCAATATCGAAATGGAAATATAGCAATAAAAAATTACAGTAATTTCGAAACGGATATGGTAAATAATACCCATCTTTGAGGTAATTTATATTATAAGTGAACGTTTTCATTTAAAATTTATGGTGTTTGAATTTTGTTGTATGTAATAAATATTGATTTGTTAGCGTACAGAACGGCAAGCTAGGAACACTTATAATTTCGATACGTACGTCTGTCTGCATGTTACTGTCATTCGGAATCTATTCAAGCTATATCGCTGATGATTGTGGTATTTTACTACGTAATCCGAACATTAGTGTGGGACCCAATTGTAAAAAAGTCTTCAAATAACGATTTTCGTGTGACTCATCTCCGCCATACGAACTACTGGTATGTACTTATTCGGCATATTTTCCTGAACATAAAAAGTGCGGTAGTCACTTCCTAGGGGTATGGAGGGGGTAGCTATGACGTAACAAAGATGGCGGCCGAGCCTATTCTACTTACGCTATGTTTAGATAACTACTGGACCCATTTACTCAAATAGGGTGTCAAATGAAAGATAATTAAATGAACATTATTTTATTCTAAGAATTCAATACTGTAAACCTAAAACCAAATGAAATATTTTCAAAAAACTACAATTTGTAAAATCAAACTTTTTTTAACATGTGAAAAACTCGGAAACCGTTAGGATTATGGAAATTTGGAATATTATAAAAAAATAGATACATTTATCACCTTTCGAATAAACTTTAAATCATTAAAATCGAGCTGTAATCAACGGAACTGCAGTCGTCTAAGTGAGCGTGGGTAGCGCCGAACTGACTATGGTACTTCGATTTTGGTACGAATAATCTTGTAAATAACGTAACAAAACGGGTACAATCACAGCAAAATAAAAAAGTATTATGAGTGCTTGACTAAATGTCATAGAGGTTTGCAAGACAAAGAGAGTAGCATTTGTTTTTTTTTTTCAAGATGGCGACTTCAATATGGTGGCTGATTTTCAAATTAGTCCGAGGGGGCCGAAATTCAGTATGGTGGGGTTTTTGGGGCCTACGAGTCTGAATCTGAAATCAGAATTTTTTCGTTCATACAAAAAATATTTTTTTTCATACAACTAAAAAAAGTAAATTTTGCGAGCCCGAAGGGCGAGCTTCAGGGTGCGAGGCCGAGCCCCCGCGGAGGGCCGCAGGCCCGACGCGTCGTCCCCTTATAGCCTCTCCTCATCCCCAAGTAACGAGCTCCACGTAGGGCCGAAGGCCCGTAGCGTCCGAATAGTCCCAATTTTCTCTATATCCAAGTATATTTAAGCTCACCCGAGGGCCGCAGGCCCGAAGGGCGAGCCCACCCAGATCCTTACTACCCTCACAGTATCTTATACCTCTCCCGAGGACGGCAGGCCCTCGGGGGAGCGTCAGCGACGCGAGGCCGAAGGCCGAGCTCCGCGTAGCACCGAAAGTGCGGAGCGTCACAGCACCGCTCCCACTTACGCGAGTCCAAGGGCCGCAGGCCCGAAGGGCGAGCCCACCCAGATCCTTACTACCCTCATAGTATCTTATAGCTCTCCCGAGGGCCGCAGGCCCCCGGGGGAGCGCCAGCGACGCGAGGCCGAAGGCGGAGCTCCGCATAGCACCGAAGATGCGGAGCGTCACAGTGCCGCTCCCTCTTATGCGAGCCCAAGGGCCGTAGGCCCGAAGGACGAGCTCACCCAGATCCTTACTAATCCCCAAGTGTCTTTCAGCTCACCCGAGGGCCCCTTCGGTACTACGCGGAGCTCGGCCTTCGGCCTCGCGTCGCATACGCTCCCCCGAGGGCCTGCAGCCCTCGGGAGAGCTATAAGATACTTAGAGGATAGTAAGGATCTAGGTGGGCTCGCCCTTCGGGCCTGCGGCCCTTGGACTCGCTTAAGTGGGAGCGGTGCTGTGACGCTCCGCACCTTCGGTGCTACGCGGAGCTCGGCCTTCGGCCTCGCGTCACTGACGCTCCCCCGAGGGCCTGCCGTCCTCGGGAGAGGTATAAGATACTGTGAGGGTAGTAAGGATCTGGGTGGGCTCGCCCTTTGGGCCTGCGGCCCTTGGGCTCGCGTAATTGAGAGCGGCGCTGTGACGCTCCGCACCTTCGGTGCCACGCGGAGCTCGGCCTTCGGCCTCGCATCGCTGACACTCCCCCGAGGGCCTGCGGCCCTCGGGTGAGCTTAAATATACTTGGATATAGAGAAAATTGGGAATATTCGGACGCTTCGGGCCTTCGGCCCTACGCGGAGCTCGACCTTTGGCCTCGCTTTAGGTTACTTGGGGATGAGCAGAGCTTGCCAAGGTGACGATGCGTCGGGTCTGCGGCCCTCCGCGGGGGCTCGTCCTTGTACCCTGAAGCTCACCCTTCGGGCTCGCAAAATTTACTTTTTTTAGTTGTATGAAAAAAAAATATTTTTTGTATGAACGAAAAAATTCTGATTTCAGATTCAGACTCGTAAGCCCCAAAAACCCCCCCATACTGAATTTCGGCCCCCTCGGACTAATTTGAAAATAAGCCGCCATATTGAAGTCGCCATCTTGAAAAAAAAAACAAATGCCACTCTCTTTGTCTTGCAAACCTCTATGACATTTAGTCAAGCACCCATAATACTTTTTTATTTTGCTGTGATTGTACCCGTTTTGTTACATTATTTACAAGATTATTCGTACCAAAATCGAAGTACCATAGTCAGTTCGGCGCTACCCACGCTCACTTAGACGACTGCAGTTCCGTTGATTACAGCTCGATTTTAATGATTTAAAGTTTATTCGAAAGGTGATAAATGTATCTATTTTTTTATAATATTCCAAATTTCCATAATCCTAACGGTTTCCGAGTTTTTCACGTGTTAAAAAAAGTTTGATTTTACAAATTGTAGTTTTTTGAAAATATTTCATTTGGTTTTAGGTTTACAGTATTGAATTCTTAGAATAAAATAATGTTCATTTAATTATCTTTCATTTGACACCCTATTTGAGTAAATCGGCCCAGTAGTTATCTAAACATAGCGTAAGTAGAATAGGCCCGGCCGCCATCTTTGTTACGTCATAGCTACCCCCTCCATACCCCTAGGAAGTGACTACCGCACTTTTTATGTTCAGGAAAGTATGCCGAATAAGTACATACCAGTAGTCCGTATGGCGGAGGTAAGTCCCACGGAATTGAATTTTATTCTCATTGGGTCCCAGACTACATCGTCAAATCACTTTATCTACTATTCGGATAAAATGTTACATCGCAAATTTGCAAACGAGTTAATCGCTTCATGAAGTTATTTGCAGTTCCACAGAACATTAAATCCGTCGGGATTCTGAGCGACTCGCATGCCAACTGCCAAGTGCCAACTGTCTAGTAGCGTTAGTGTCAGCCAAGCGCCAGCGCCACCGCAGATTTTTCTTAAGTAAGGTACGTGTCTCACTGAAATGTGAACTTTAAACTGTATCCTATTAGGGTGGATCGTTTTTCGGGTTTTTCTGAAACTCGCAATATAATAGCACTAAAAAGGTGCGTAATTTTATGTGTAATTAGGGAAAAATAATAGTAAAAATCTAGGTTTATACTTTTAGCCCACGCACGTAGTTATATATAAAAAAACTATTCGAATTTTTAAAAAATATGAATAAATAGGTATTTAATGTTCTCCAAAATTATTTTATTTATTAAACAAGTTATTCGTGTTACTTTTAACCACTACCCTTTCTAACCCCATAAACACGTTTTTTGGAAAATGCCCTTTTATCTATTTCACGTGGCAAAATTGTTCTTATTAATCAGAACAGCGGGAGGTCAAACAAAGTCGAAAAGGTATCTAAACAATATACCTACATTAACGCAATAATAAAGAGAAAATCAAGGCGAAAGGTTAGGTTAGGTTAGGCTCCTTTCGCGTAACCGCAAAAATTACGACTTTTGAGTGTCCCTAAAAATTTAGAAATAACGTATGCAACGAAATTCTACTTTTATAAAATGTTTTCATTCATATATTCGGATGGGCTTCAAAAAAATATTTAGTACAAGTTTATTGTTTTACTTAAGTTCAACTTGGCATAATGCAGGTTCTAATTTCTTAAACACTAAGCAGTGCAGGCTGGTGTGAAATACTTTTTTCTAGACATGAAAAATAAAATCGTTATAAGCAGGCTAATTGTGAATTGTTTTTAGGGTACGGCACCCTCGGTGCGCGAGTCTGACTCGCACTTGACCGGTCTTTTTTCCTCCAGATCTTAAAGTATAATCGAATGACGCGCTATTCCTTACTAAAAGGTAAAAAATAGCCAACTGCTCTATTTTATTTAATCAGCTCTATTTCGTGAACTCGAATTTATTTCGATGCTCACTTAATTTTCCTTTCTGTTTTTCTGCTTTTATACAGGGTGAAGTTAATGATATCGCTGGTGAATTATTAATCCAGCGAGCAACCGACGGGTTAGACATTTAGACTCATGGCTTACCTATAATATTTATAACCATTAACATTTTAAAACATGGATCGCTTTTATTGCGTAAGTAGTTTAATTCTTTTATGCCACACCTGGCCTTAAAGTGACTTTTTCCGCACGCTGCGCGTACGGAAAAAGCCGCTTTCTGGACAAGTATAGACATAAAATGGTGTTCTGAAATCAACTTCTGCGATCTCGGCCTTTCTTTGTATTACCACCCTAGTTATGTAATGTACTATTATTTGATACTTTATGGAAGGAGTCTTTGGGCACGGTGAGATAATACTGGTTGCTAATAATCATATGTAGTATTAGTAAATTCAATTGCATAAATACGTATTCTACTCAATTTATTACCCAAAATCTTAATTTTTTTTACGAAGAAATAGTGAGTTTTTTCATATTTCATAATTCATAAATCAATCAAATGAGGGCACGTTTTGGAAAGACTAAGATTAAAGTGTGTTTCAGTTTTTTCTTATTTGGTCAAATTGTTACCCTGTTCCCTTCACATAACTTAACAAGCACTAAATATACTAAATAACGACCAACACGTAAATATTTGTTCCCGTAAGTCTATAGGGCACGCGAAAATTGAATCAAGGCGGCCATGTCACCGGAAATAGCGCCGGAAGTGAGCGCATTAGCGCCGCCTGCCGGGAAACTGCGCAAACAACTTGGAGCTTTCAAAAGTTCCAGCGGTAAACTATATTGCTTTGGTTTTTGGTAACTTTGAGGGTGCTGGAACGTTACTTTATAGTAAGATAAACGTTAAAGCTATTATTATAAAGCGAAATAATCCGAACATATCATAAATAAATGCGAAAGTTTAAAAAATGCTAGTTTATCTTTCAATATTTAAATTGAGGTCTGTTGTTGAAAATATAAATTAATATCAGCCAGTTACAGGGATATTGTATTTAAGTAAGTTAGAATGATCGATCAAATCCTGTTGGTTAAAACATTACACAATTTAGCTATGTAATATCATAAAAAAACGCGTACATGCGAAGTTTTGAGCCAATCAGATTGTGCATGAAAATAGAATTGTAGCACTTGATTGTTGATAAGGCGCAGCTGTTTAATACTTAGTAAAGAGAGCGTAAACGTAATAACTAGTAAGGGATTAGTTATTTAAAATGACCTCTTATTTAGCAGTTAATAGGTCGTCACGAAAGTGACGATTAGTGTTAAACTCCATATATTTCGTCACCAACTGTCAGGTTAGACGGTATTTAGACCTAGCTTAAGTTTCGCCTAACCATAAATTTAAAAATATAATGCCTTTAAGTAACGTAAGGCTTGGGTTCACGGAGAATGAAGATAAACAAATAGAACATAGTAATCTTGATAATCCTAGGCCAAATAAATACATAGGTATCACTAAACATATACCTATGTATGGTATAACTAGCGTGTACCGTAGCCAGGGGTGGGGGTTACTTTGATTCACGGAGTAACATTTAAGTATCATCGATTTTTCTAGGTTTCTGAATGCGTTCATAAATATTTGTTATTAGGAGACTTGCAACCTCAAAAAAAAAGGTTTTGTAGGGGCTGGCTGCCTCACAGACGAAGTACAAGGATGATTTAAATATCTGTTAGTGGCAATATAGTGTTGTAAGAAAATATATTCGGTAGCGGTTTAGTTCTCACTGATCGCCACCAAACAAACATTATGCAAAATAAAAATTTCTTCCTTACCGTGACGTTCAATATATGTGTTTACGATATTTTTGTTCTTTTTGAATAAGTTGTTGATGTGTCAGCCGTGGAACCACGACATTTCGAGCTACAATCAAGCATATGGGCAAATGCTTCCTTTCGCTGCCCGAGACGGTTTTAAACGATATAGGTATACTAAATATTTTAGCAAAATATCTATATTAAGCGCATCTTTCTTTAAGTTTATAACGATATCTATACATAGGTACGCAATACTCGTATAGATATCGTTTCTTAAAGGATTTACATGTGCTATCGTACACTCGTTGACCAGGGTACTTAAACTATTCAGCCAATTGGCGGTCGCCTACAAAGCGTAATTCACAATTTCACCGTCAATGCCGCTCCCTAATATAATTTGTCCCGTGAATCATAGTTCGTAATCGGGGTCAAAAGATGTCGGTCCGCTTGTCGCTTCGAGTTTGACGGACTACAGCAGCGTGATATCCCATTACGAACCGGTTAATACTCATTTACGGGAAAATTATATTAGGTACGAGATTGACTGTGAAATTGTGAACTAGCCTACAGCACACTATTCGGCTAACGAGTCGCTTCCTAGAAAGTATGATTTATCACCCCAACACAGCTACAAAAGGTATTCTTGTTTAACCTCTTTACCACCAATTATTTGAATAATAAATAACTGGCCAAGAGCATGTCGGACCATGCTCAGTGTAGGGTTCCATAGCCGTAACTATAAGGGAAATAACTATAAGGTAAAAAATACGATGTAAAAAATTACAACAACAAAAGAGCGTATCTTCATAGCAATTACGTCCTTTTGTTGAGAAGCGCAGTTTATCGGCAATAACTCAAAAACGGTTAATCCGATCTTGTTGAAAATAATTTTCGTTGAAAGTATTAATTAAGCGTTATCTTTGATATTTTTTTGTATTTTTCGGACTCACAGTTTTCGGGTCAACTTTCGGAGCGATTATTTCCAAAGGTATTCACTTAATCAAAAACATGACTTAAGAACCTTAAAATGTTTTTGAAAGTGCTGTCAAACTATGTAGCACACGTTGATATTTTCGGAAAAAATTTTTTTTTAGGTTCTGTAACATGTATGGAGTGCCCCCCCTAAAAATAATTATTTTAGTTATTTAACTACCAAACTAGCGGCTCATACAAGACACCTATATTCCAAATTTCATCAATATCCATCGTGTAGTTTTTGAGTAAAATGCCTGTGACATACGGACGGACGGACGGACGGACATGACGAAACTATAAGGGTTCCGTTTTTGCCATTTTGGCTACGGAACCCTAAAAATGATAGGTATTTATGGCAGCCTTTATACAGTTTTTAGTGTCTGATCGAATTCGACTTTTCTTTAAAGTTTTCGGTTGTAATACCTACTGAGAAATAATAAAACAATTTTATTCAATTTTGTGAAAAAAATAAATTAAACTGCGTGAGGGATACACATTCACAGTTAAAATAACTAACTATTGACCATGAGCTACTTAACACCGCTCTTGCGTGAAAGGTTCCGTACCTACTGAAAATTACTAAGTATGCTTTAACTTCATGAAAAATGTAAATAAAAGTACACTTGAAACACACCGATCTTTATGAAAGGCGTCAAGTTTGTCTCGCCACGTCCGTTAAAGTACCTATATCTATATCTGGTCTATTGAAATTTATTTTTCCAAGCACGGAACCCTAAAAACAGCACCTCCATCATCCAGGCGACTCAGGCATTATTTACCGTTCACTTTGAAGTTTCAGAACAACATCAATAACGTTCGGGCTCATTTGTCATCCGTCGACGGGGCTCGGACGGTCGAGTTAATAGTGTTTTAGTTACATTAAAGAAAATACTATGCTGTACTATTTTAGTTACCATGAATTGAAATAACTGGCCAAGAGCATGTCGGACCATGCTCAGTGTAGGGTTCCATAGCCGTAACTATAAGGTAAAAAATACCATGTAAAAAAAGTACAACAACAAAAGAGCGTATCTTCATAGCAATTACGTCCTTTTGTTGAGAAGCGCAGTTTATCGGCAATAACTCAAAAACGGTTAATCCGATCTTGTTGAAAATAATTTTCGTTGAAACTATTTATTGAGCGTTAACTTTGTAATTTTTTTTATATTGTTCGGACACACGGTTTAGAAGATAGAGGGGGGGGGGGACACAATTTTCACAACTTTCGGAGGGATTATTTCCAAAGGTATTCGCTTAATCAAAAACATTACTTAGGAACCTTAACATGTTTTCAAAAGAGCTGTCCAACTATGTACCACACGTTGACATCTTGTGAAAAAAAATTTTTTTAGCTTCTGTTACATGTATGGAGTGCCCCCCCTAGATTTTTTTATTTTTTATTATTTAACTACCAAACTTAGTTGCGGCATCTACAAGACATCTACAACGTGTCCCAAAACTCAACGATAAGCCGGCACCAGAGGATGGAGCTACTTATGATTAGTCGAGAAAAAATAAGGAAAAAAATATATCTCAAATTATTTTTTCTCGACTGATCATAAGTAGCCGGCACCAGAGGATGGAGCTACTTATGATTAGTCGAGAAAAAATAATTTGAGATATATTTTTTTCCTTATTTTTTCTCGACTAATCATAAGTAGCTCCATCCTCTGGTGCCGGCTTATCGTTGAGTTTTGGGACACGTGGTATATTCCAAATTTCATCAGTATAGGTCTTGTAGTTTTTGAGTAAAATGCCTGTGACATACGGACGGACGGACGGACGGACATGACGAAACTATAAGGGTTCCTTTTTAGCCATTTTGGCTACGGAACCCTAAAAAGGTTAACCGGACACGTTCAACTTCTGTTGAGTTCATTTCGTGAAGAGTGGTTGGAGAATGTACTCCGTACTTTGTGAGATAGTTATATGCCTTTTTATTTGAAGCTGTAAAAATAGAATGTCAACGTTGGTAGATTGAAAATATTTTAAAGAAAATTACTTAACCAACTACCTATTATATGTATATAAGATTTTTTTACATCATTTAGATCATGGTTCTTCCGGAGACTGACATTGGTGACTGCTTTTGACCTCAAGATATGTGACGTCACAAGCGTGATATATTGCCCTTGGGCTTAAAGCACCATTGTGGGTATATCGCTGTGCCGTGTTGTTTTCTTAGTAATGGCCCTTCTTACACCTTTCGAGCTCGTGACAAAAATTACTTGAATTAGAAAATTAAAAAAAAATAATCTTCATGTAATTGGTATTTCCTGGATTTTATGTTAGGGTAAATATTTTTATTCTTAATAAAAATATTAGAGCACCTGTATTAAACAGTATACACTTTTTATCTCAAACATTTTTTCTGAATAATCGTAGAGCCTAACTAAATGCTCTTACTAGACGAGATCTTTTGCTTCGGGGCTCGTACCATGATTTAGATCAGCGATCGGCAACCTGCGGCCCGCGAGCCTCTCTACCTATTTTGTGGGCAAAGATCGCTATATTCCGAATTGTATAAAACCACAAATTATTAACAAAGTGCGGCCGGCGTCAATTTGGTTAGCTACTAAAAGGTTGCCGACCGCTGATTTAGATTAAACACTTCAAACTTATGGCACGCCTATCGGCGTTGTGAGTAGGATTAAATATATCGGCAAGTTCTACCCATTTCATGTGACAATCAAATGACAGCAAGAAAATTTGTACAAATATTTGGTCTCGTATTACAGCCGATTGGAAAAACGCCAGCGTAGATAATTAACGCTATAGTTAACTACCTCGAGTCACCGCCCTGTCAATGGGCTAGACGACTAAAAAAAACCGGTCAAGTGCGAGTCGGACTCGCGCACCGAGGGTTCCGTATAAACTAATAAGTAGACCAACCTTACGACTAACAGCAACCCTGCCTTAAACCCGCTTTAGCTCTATTCAACCTGGAAAAATCTTAACAGCGCGATGCAGCGTATGCTACAGCGACATCTATTGATACTAAATAGCGCGTAAATTAATAATAAAGCGTGGATTTCACAGCGTTTCAAATGCCGTCATCACCAATCCCGAAATTTCGACGATTCACTTTAAGAATGTATCCCATTCTTTTGATAAAATCAGAAAATAGTACCTACTATTTTCACGTTTTGATCAAAAATTATGTAATTTTTAAAAAGATGTCATCATAATATCGGGATTGGTGATGACGGCGGTTGAAACGCTCTGAAATCCACCCTTAAACGTTACTTTTTGTTATTGGCTGATTGAAATAATTGTTTGTCAACTAAGTTAGTTCTCATGTATCATTTTTAGCCACAAGCTACCTTATTTTAGATTTGTGTCCCTAGATGGCGCTAGTGGTATTTCATTTTTATACTCCTATTATAGAGTTTTTAATAATTATTGTTACTTTATGTTTTTTTCCCGATGCCTGATGAGTGATCATTGTATTTAATAGACATTTTTATATAATCTGAAATAAATCATCGCTTAGTTTTGCTACTCTCCGCTAGATGGCTCTCGTAGGGAGGGTAGAACTAATATGTTAAGATTTTTGTAAATTTTTAAAAAGTATTCAAGTTAGGAAGAGAAAATATAACGGTCTTCCTAATTAATAATAATAATAATCCTAATAAGTAGATACATGAATAGTTCAAGAAAAACTGTATGGCGATTAGTTTAGTAGGAGCAAATAAGTATGTGTTATGATTTTTGCAAATTTCTCAAAAACGGTGCAAGTGAGGAAAACCGTTATATTTTTCCTGTAATATTTAGGACGACATTAATAATTGGTAATTATGACACATTTTTCTGATCAGTAACTTCGGAGATAATAGGGGGGGAATGGTATTTTCTTAAACTTTTTTCGCCATAAATCAAAAACTATTTATTTAAAAAAAAAAAAAAAAATGGCATTTTAATCTACAAATTAAGCTCTTTCATTTGATACCCCACTCGATATATAAGCCCTACTTTCAATTTTGAAAATCCCATTACGGAGCCCTTTAAAAAAAAAGTAAAAAAGGTACAAGATTTTTTTTATGTCCAATAAGCTCGGGTTAGCTACTTTTAACACTATTCCAAATTTCAAACCGATAGCAGCAGTAGTTCCTGAGATATCTGGCTGTGACAGACGGACAGACAGACAGACAGACAGACAGACAGACAGACAGACAGACAGACAGAGTCGCACCATAAGGGTTCCTTTTTTACCATTTTGGTACGGAACCCTAAAAACTGTTTAGTCCGTCAGTTAGATTATTAAAAAATATTGTACACGTATTTTTTCTTTTGTTTGACAAACAAAAAATGACGAGGATAGATTGCTTAGAAGTTTAGAGTGACGTCACTTCTAGGTACAATTTTTACCTAGGAGTGACGTCACAAGCCCCACTCCAGAAGTTTGATGATCGATAACTTTGTCGATTTTTAATATTTTGATAAACCAAAAAATACGTGTTCCATATTTTTCCATAATCTAACTTGCGGACAAAATAGAATTACCTATATAGTTTTTACCCAGCCGTCATCCCTATTGTGTTGCTGGATTTGGCAACATAATGATAAAAAATATCGATTTGCGTATTTTTTTTACTGTTATGTTCCAAAAATACTTAAATAAATGTTGACGTAACTTTCTATTACGATTTCCATGTTTACAGTTTCTTAGAAACCCATTACAAATAAAAGCGTGCCAATAATTTCAAAGAAAAAAAAGCAGTGTTATATGGATATGTCGTGTCTCAAAACCTCCGATTAGCATGAGAGTATAAGTAATTATAAGCTACTCAATAAAATAAACACAATGCACTTTTGCAGAAGATATCACGTAAGAAAAATAAATTGCTTATTAAATGTGGCCCGAAGACAAAAGCAAAACGTAATACTTTAAATTAAAAAAAATGTTTAAGACATGTACATTGAACAGCAACAAAATCAAAACCCACCTTTTATTAAAAAACAAATCCAGAATTATCCAAACACACTCCGTATATCTTCCAAACTGCACTAAACTGGACTACATTTTATAAATAACCGTAATGCAGAAGCTTGCCAAATGCATTTTTATAAATAGCTTAAATTAAAACAGTTTCAAATATCGCTAGTTAATATAAAATAACTGTCTATGGTTTGTTATCGTTATCGGAAAGTTTGAATATGGAACGGCTGCGACCCGACTCGGTGGCAGCTGGTTGGTAACTGGCCAGTTAGAGCGACGGCGGCTGAATGGGAACCAACCTTTGCCCGATGCAGGAAGAAATTTCTCGCGCAACCGCATTGCAAATATTCACATAGCTATATGATATGGTTTAATAATAAAAAACATGTCTACAATTATCTTATACCTAAATATGGGTCACATGAAAAAAAACTGCTAGTACCGTTGTGCCCAATATATTTTCGTACTTGTATCTTGTACGATATATTTTTGCACATACTTTTCGTACCTACACGGAAAGCACAAAAACATAGCGCAGATGAACCAACTTAAGATTTATATCGTGATTCTTTACAGCCAATGTGTTTTCAAGTTGAGTGCTGATCATAACAATTCTACGGCTGCTGCGGGAGCTATTGGCTGTAGATAGTTTAAGAAATGCCCGGTAGTCCAACATATCTGTCACTATAGGTGGTTTCACGAGAGTTGAGGCCACGCACACAACATGTCATGTAATGAGTGACAGCGAGGTTTTAAAATTAATGTTCTTTTTTCGTACCGATAGCAAGTTCAACAGTGAATTGCAAGATAGACCAAAAAGTTTCTTTAAACTATAGCCTTGTGTTTGTGTTTATTTACTCACTCGTTCATTTCATTCATTCACGTTTTTTGCAATGACTTCATGCAACTACCTATACCTGCACCTGTTACGCTACTTTAGTGCATGGCGCTATGCATTAAGGCGTAAAAGATGAAGCGACTGATTGAAAAATCGGATGGCTTGTTTAAGCGCATCGGTGGCAAAATTGGTAATGCGCCTGTATTGGTCCAGATAGGGCTTGCAATTCGAATATTCGAATATTCGAATTCTTCGAATATTCGGCTAATTTTGCTATTCGAATAATACCTGGTCAGGTATTCGAATATTCGAATAATTTTACTACCTATTTAAATTAAATGGAATTTAAATTAAAATGCTAACAAACGACATAATAAAGAAGGGTAAAGTAATCTATTAAATTTTTTCATACTAAATATACCTAAAATAGCGCAGCGTAACTTTTTACACTATAAAAAACAATGATTAAATTAAAAAATAGAATATCCTCTCTAGGCTGAGTTGCAGCCTGTGGTATGGTGTTCTTTTTGCATGCGTCATTAACTTTCTTAATCGCAAGGACAATTTTTTGAGAGAAGTATGCGCCAGCTCTGTCATCTCTCGAAGCATGGACCAGTTAGTTAAAATTTCTAAAACTAATATCCTCGTGAGGCCCATGAGGGGGTGACGAACAGAGGAGCATTTATGAAATTAGAATTCTATTCTCATCTTAATAAACTCGAAAATTACTTCAGCAAAATATCCTAAATTTAGGAAACGGGTTTTACGAGGATAAACCTACCAATTTAGTTAAAGTACAAAAAAGCGGTGACGGGACAGCTTTATGATTTGGGACTGGTTATACGCTGAACCGGCCTGTTAAAGGTTGCCTGAATGCGGAATGCAGCCAACTAACTACCCACCAGGGCTTGTGGACACGTTGCACCAGCATGTGCACCAGGGCTCTACGGAGCTTCCATGTGGCCGGCGCTTCTGTTGCATGAAAGGCCGTGTCGCCCCACCTGATTAACGTCCATGCCACCAGAGCATGACCTTCAGAGCATGTGTGGGGAACTCTTAGACAGATTGCTATTCTCAGGTAACTCGGGTCCAGGTGGTTTTAGTGGGTATGTCTTCTCCTTCTGAGGGGGTGTGTCCGACATAACTCCCCCAAAGGATTTTTTTATGAAATAGGGGGCAAACGAGAAAACGGTCTGGAAACACTGCAGGCGACAATTTATTCCACAGTTCAGTCGTGCGAGGCAGGAAGTTTCTAGCAAAACGCACAGTTGTGGACTGCCAACCATCTAAGTGGTGAGGATGGAAATAGTAGAAAGATGCGACAGGGATCAATCCGAACTATTCCTCGGAGCACTCCCCGTTATACAGACGATAGAAGATGCAGAGCGAGGCTACATCTCTACGCAGTGCCAAGGAGTCGAGCCGATCTGAATGCAGTCTAGAGGGAGAAGCTGGTACTGGGGAGCCCCAGCCCACAGATGAGAACAGTGCGGAGCAGTGGGGACCTGCGCCTTATAAAGCTGTAGGCGGTGGGCCGGAGTGAAATACTGTCTCGATCTGTTGAGCACTTCTCTTCTTCTTAGAGGCTAATTTAGCCTTACCCTTTAAATGGCCGCGGAACTAGACTTCACTCGATATGTCGACATAAAGATTGCAATAGTGGCTGTGGCAGTTAGGTGGGGGTTTTCTCAAAACGAGGTGATGCAACAAACGTAAGCTTTTTAGCGGTGAAAGCGCAAACCTGTGTCTTCGTAGGGTTAAAACGGACTAGATTAAGTAGACCCCATTCTGAAACTTCTTTTAGGGAAGTTTCAATTTCAGACACAAGTCTGTGACGGCTCTCGATGACGTTATCCCGAGAAATATTGGCGCGGCCGGTGTAGGAGGCATCACCCGTGCTGTCATCTGCATAACAGTGAATGCCACAGATTTGCAGCATGTCGTTGATAATATCAACGTTCCTTCTGCATATTATGCAGAAGGAACAACGTAGGCGATAGCACACAGCCTTGCGGGACACCAGCATTCACAGACATGGATTCAGAGCACTCACCGTCAACTACGACCTTTATGCATCTGGCTGCTAGAAAGCTACTGACCCATTCGCATAATTTCTCGGAAAACCCATAAGATGGAAACTTCGAAAGAAGTGCTTTGTGCCAAACCCAATCAAAAGCCTTCGCCATGTCCAAACTAACGGCCAATGCTTCACCCTTAGTCTCGATCGCCTGTGCCCAACGATGTGTTAGGTAGACCAGAAGATCACCAGCTGAGAGGCCTTTACGGACCGTATTGGGGGTCACTAAGCAACTGGTGGTCCTCTAGATACCGGAGGAGCTGGCAGTTGATAATGGACTCCCATTATCTTCGAGAACAGAGAGGTTATGGGTATCGGCCTGTAGTTGGATGGGTTTGAGCGGTCGCCTTTTTTTTAATGTAATAAGTTTTGAGTAAGATTAATTAAGTTTGATTAGTCTTAAGGTAATCGCAGCGTAAAAAATATCTCTCCTAACATGTTTTTCACAAAAAATACTAAGAAAAACGATCTTTTAATAGTTTTTGGTAGTATTCGAATAATATTCGAATATCTACAAAATCATATTCGAATATTCGAATATTTGCAAGCCCTAGCTCCAGGGAGCCGTTAGAGAAGCAAGTTCGAATCGCTTTCAATAAAACATTTATACCTGTTCCACTTCCCTGGTCGGGCGGGATGCATCAATGCATTTTTCCAGAGTTAAAGAAGTGGCTAAAAATGGTTTGCACATTTTAAAACCGACCATTTACTGATCATGTACATGCGTACATTACAAGATAAATAAGCTTGTAAAAAGAGTATTGGTTGTTTTAAGATAAATTAAAGAAGTAAGTACATATGCGACTTATATAACTACCCTAGAATTGATAATAGTACTACATCCATTAAATTAAATTTAATGAATGTTTCTGTAACCAGCCATTTGTATTCCATTCATGATACAGTCTGTTTTATAAGAGAATCATAAATATCATAATCACGAGTTATTGTTATTACCTATTATTACCATTATTACGTTAAATTCAGTAAATATATTTTATAATTGAAAACGAGTGAGAAATCTCGTAGACTTTCGTAGCCGCTACGGCGTAGCAGTGCCTACTACGATGATTATTATCATAAATAATCTTATATATTTAACATTTTAAGGGCTTTTATATTTTAATTTTGCTGTCTAGTATTTACTTTATTTATTTATACCTATTTCCTTATGTCGTGACTGATAAAAAAAAATATTTAGCGTCTCAATCGGATTTCTATTATTCGAGTAGAAAGGTATATCGATCTACGCTTAAGGATAACTTAACGCTTCAAACTTCTATATAATCAACTATAAAAATACCCGAATAGCTATAGGTGTGTCTTGCCGTTAAAGTTTGAAGAGTTCCCATTGGAGTTCCCTCGATTTTTCCGAGATCCAATAATCAAATGTTACCAGGCGATAATGGAAATAAGAAAATAGTTTTCCAAATCGGTTTAGTCGTCTTCGCGCTATCGGGGATTCCAACGAATATCCTTTTATATTAAAGTCGGCTAAAAATAATGCAGTTACACACAATTAAAAATAAATGTTTTCTCGAGTAGGTCCTATTTTCCATCTCGCACCTACCTATAGGGGTAAAAGTCGCATTTAACCTAGGAGCAAAAGGGCTTACATCATCGTCATACAATAGAGTTGTGACCTTTTGTTCCTGGTATAACTGTGATTTGTATTGTACCCCTTTTCACTAGACCCACAGCTATGTAGGTAAATACGAAACAAAGGTATAGATATACTCGTAGCAGTGCGAGTACGCGTTTTTGATTTATTGCTATGGACTTTATTGTTGAATACATTTGAAACGAGATATTAATAAATGTTGGCGTTCAGTTGTTCTACAAATGTATCTGTATTAAAATTTGTTTCTAAATTTAGAAACGTTAAATATTTATAGAGAAGTAGACCAATAAATTTGGAAACAGCGGCTCGCTCTACCCATTATTTATTATTAATATTTACCCACGGCTTTACACGCGTTATTCACATTATTATTCCAAGTAGAGTCCGACCGAATTTTCGGATTCGGTTTTCGTTTCGGATTAGTTTCGGTTCCTGCCATCCAGCCGAAGCTAGTCAGTCTTTATTTCAAAAAGCACAAATAATTTATGTGAAATAAGAAGTGATTATATTATAGTATTTTATGCAACAGTTGTATAAGTAGGCTCTAAAAATGCGAATTGCGTGAGTTGCGATACGAGCCGCGAACGCGGCGAGTATCGCAAATAGAGACGCAATGAGCGTTTTTTGACTTAATTATACAACGTTGCATACAATACTTTTTCTACGACTAGGTTTTTAAAATATAAAATACTAACAAGGCATAACCTGCAAAAAAGGCAAATATGACGTATGACTGACAGTATGTGTCTATGGTAAACTTTTTTTTTAATGAAATTGACACGCAGTGAATATATTAAAAATACTTTAGTTTTTATGTCGGCATCAATGAATTTAGTTCAGAAAGTTTTGTTTTTCTTAAAAACCGTAGGAATTTCATTGTTTGTTAAGTTGGTAGTTGTGCATTTTTTATCGTACCTAAAATTAGAATTGAGCGCTTAATCATTGACCTACTTAAGTTTAACCTAGATTTAGAAGTCTTTGGCTGCTAGCAGTATCGTAATGTGACTATAACGACACTAGTGCTGTTATGGGGACTAGAGTATAGCCTTCTCTGAACTCATATTATGTATGTTCTTATATTAGTGTTCGTGACCAAGTAAAATACAGATAAAAGTACAGGAGTAGAAAAATTATAATATAACTTATTACTTCATATACCACAAACTGAATGATTAATTCTAAATGATTATTTAGAAAAAAATACTGTTTTGTTTCTTCCCACGAAGACGTGACCTTATTAGTACATTGTGTATCAAGGGCGGTAAGTAAGGAATTACAAACGAGTGTTTGTTACAAGGCCGAGGCGAAGCCGAGGGCTTTAATAACACGAGTTTGTAATTTCTTTACCGCCCGTGGCACACACAATGTTTTTCATCACACTTGTGAGGAAATCTGATTAAAATAACCTTACTTAACCTAAATAAAATTGTAAAACTGACAGTGACATTAGTGACATTATCCATAGACAATGCGAATTCACGTCACGTTCGGAAACCATAGCGGCAAAGACTTAAAATGGTTGATTTTATTTTTGGAAAATACTGAAATGCACTATTTAAACATTTAATTAATGTTACAGAAATATGTGTTTACATGTATTTGCAATAACAGTTCTCTCTAAATAAATATTTCAGTAATGAAAGTTAAAAAAGTACGTTGGCGTTTCCTTTGAACATGACAAATAAGAGTAAAACAGAACCAGCGTTTCAAATTTAAAAAGAAAACCATTACGCCCTAGGGCGTAATAGGTCATTTACGGCCCGCAAAACCTACGTGTAATGACACCATTTTCGAGCAAGTGTGATGAAAAACCTTATATGGAAGTTTCGGCTTAGGTTTCGGCGGTAAAAGCTAGTTACGGTCGAACACTAATTCCGAGGGAACTCCTTAAGTGGTAATAAAGTAATCTATGTATATATGTATGTATGCCATATTTCATCTCCATTCATTTAATTATTCTCGATATTTTGTAACAAACATACATACATCTTCACAATCTGTTAAGGTATTATTATTAGTACTTAGGTAGGATTTATGCACTCCAATCAACCGGCCGCTATTAAGAATCATCATATGTACGAGTAGACAGAGCAGAGTACTGTCTTGAAAGGCTAATTCTCTGTTTTTTTGTGCGTTGTACCTTTGTAGTTGAAAATAAACCTTATCTATCTTATTGATTATGTAATCAAAATATTTGTATTTAAAAGCTCTGTTGTTGGTTACGGTCGCCCGTGTTACACACTATTAAAATTAGCCGACTTTTAACTCTGAAAGGCGCCACATCAGCCATGAATGCACACCCTAATGCTCATTGATGCTGTAAATCGATTTGTAAGGGCGCCACGAAAATTTACAAATTTAAAAACCTTTTTCTTTGTTTTAAGTAATAATTTAAAAACGTTCCGGTCTTTATTACCTATTTATTTTTTGTTATGTATGTTGCCCGATTACTCGAAGACAACTGGACCGATTTAGAAAATTATTTTTTTGATTGAAAAGGGTTGCTTTCCTGTTGGACCTATTGCAAATATTGGATTTTTGAGAAATCGAGGAAACTCTTAAAACCTATAGCGGTTTTAGTATTTTTAGAGTCACTCTCGCATTTAATACCATGCCATTAATTTTAAGAATAAATTAAGTTTGTATCCTAGTTTGTAAGCAATCAATAATGGTGTTTTGGGTGCAAAATAAATGTATCTTCTTCTATTAATTGAGTGGATTAGGTTGAAGTAGGTTCATTAAAAACTATATAATTTACCAATGAAAACGAGAAAACTGCACTTTTGTCTAGACTTAAATGAAGCCTCTATTCAAAAACCGATGAAGTGCGAGTTGGATTCGGAAGGAAGATGCAATAGGTCCGATTTTATCAAAAGCATTTTATAATTTTCTTAAATTTCAAGTGCATCTGTAAAAAAATACGGTGCAAAAGACATAGTTACAGAGGAGTGGGTGGATTGGCATTCTTTAGGTACGAATACACATTACGATAAGGATTAAGTCAAAATTACATTTATTCGTTGTTAAGGTGGCGTCCGTTGTTTTTTTAATTATTTTTATTTAGAGTTACCAACAAATACAGCATCATAACACAATATATAAACTTTTCTTAATATTCCCATAGTTTGCATACCCAGTTATGGGCGAGCACTGTTCCTCTCATAGTTCAGTTTGATCTATCAAGTTATTATTAAATCCTATATTTCACTTTAGACCGTCTCTATTGCTAGGTTTTACTTACGGTATGAATATTAAAGACTGTATTATTAAGGTATTTATGTCGTACAAAATTAGTTCGTCAGTTTTACTCATTAGTTGTACTATGACTGACCACGGCACACCCTCTCGATGAAGCTGTGACATGACAGATGACACACCCCGTGACGTACGGACTGTGACAACCTAGGCTAACGTCACTATAGGTCAGGAAACGCAATCGACAGCCGATGCGTCTTTCAAAGCGCAACTCGTTATTAGGGCGCTGTATGGATTTTTGGCACTTTATGAACTTTCATAAGTACTCGTACTAAGTACCTACTTATGTAAAAAAAATGAAAACGCACACTGGTAATTTTAGCAAACCATAAAAGGACTGTAATTTAAGACTAAACGTACTATTTTACTAGACATAGGAAAAAGGTGATGAGTATTTATAATTATTTTATTCCACCAAAAACAGAAAATACGTTTTATATTTATTTATTTTTCCACTAACAAAAACAGGTAATATTTAAAATAACTGCTCGAAAATATGAGGCGAATGCAAAAATAGGGCGGCCAGCTTTTTTTAAAAATGAAAAAAAGCTGGATAAATATTGTTTTTGTTCTATTGACAATTTATAACATAAATAAACATTTACGCAACGATATAAATACAACATTTCGTGTACAAAAAAATACAAATATTTTCAGGAGAAAAAATCCTTTCACGGACCTCGAGCGTTCCTTGACAAACACGCGGTTCCCTTTTTAAATTCCGACTAGACAACGTGGTTAAATGGTTATTTAAGTGATAAATAGTTGGTAAACGAGTGTGGTAATGGTATTTAATGTGTTAGACTCACCTTAGCTGGATCCCATGCTCAGTCCCGTGGCGCTCGCTCGGGCCCGGGCGCGGTACTGCCGTATTGATCTGCGCAGCCTCTGGACCACTGCTATAAATAGACCTATCAACTGATAATATGGACAACGTTAAGGCTTTCGTTATTATAATATTTTGTTAATTATTAAAAATGACATTATAAATAATTGTCACCTCAAAATAAAATAATTTTGGTAAATTGAGAAATCTTAACTCTACGTCGTAACCCACGCATTTTCTTTGGTAATTCTCACTGATCTTGAATTCTACGATATAGGACTCGCCTACGGAAATTACTATAACTGCTTACAAAATTATTATGATTAAATTTTTTATTAATAAATTACAGACTAAACTTATATTATTTTATTAATAAATTGTAGATTTAAAAACGAATAAATAAAAGATAAATATGTTAAACTCCTTTATAAATACTCACACCATACCTAGTTCATTCTAAGTAAAGCCAAACAGGGCCAAACAAAGTATAGTTAATTGGTCCATTCCCTCGCGACCCGTCCACCCCCCGGGTCAACCCACCAGTGGGTGCACGGGGAATTCCTATTTACCCATGCACCCACTGCATTTTGGATGGAATCAATTTAAGAAACATATCGATACACTGTATCGATAGTTAGGTACATGCATTTTTAATTAGTACCATAAATGGTATTTACTACTGGGTTTTTTAACGTAAACGAAAAAATATACCTAACGGTTTAACTAACTTGCATAATTTTTAGGAATTTGCAAAAATCCTTACACATATTTATTTGCTCGTACTAAACTAACCGCCATACAGTTACAGACAGACACAGGTTACAGTTTTTCTTGAACTGCATATTCATGTATCTACCTACGAGGTTGTACGGATTCGAACCAGTGGCGGATTTACAGATTTGCCGCCAGAAGGCTACTCAAATTTTGCCGCCCCTACCGACTAACCAATCACGAAGTTATGCTTTGATGCATGATGACCAATGCCCACGAGTGTCATACGACGTTTTTCAACAAGTTTTCAACAGACTTGCGAATGAAAAATGAAACTTATAATTTAGAACTTCTGTTTTCGTTTCGTACTTAGCTTGTGGGTTAGTGCGGGGCGCGCGCCGATGTACGCGATCTCGGCGCTGCCAGCGCGGGTACAATATCCGCCGGCCGAGGCCTATGGCGTGCTCTCATAGGCAATTTGCGGCATCGAAATACAATAAGAAAGCGTAACTGAAGCTCAAAATCGGCCCCACGTAACTTAGTACTGAAGAAAAAACTGTAGCGGCAAATGAAATTTATGCCACACCTGGCCATAAAGTGGCATTTTCCGCACGCTACGCGTACGGAAAAAGCCGCTTTCTGGCCAAGTGTAGACATAAAATGATGTACACAACACGGGATGTAATAAAGAAAGCCCTCGATCGCATATTTACTTCCCTCGCTTGCAGCTCGGGCCGCAAACTTCTGCGATCTCGGCCTTTCTTTGTATTACCACCCTAGTTGTGTAATGTACTATATCATGTCATCAGTAGCTTTATAACCAATCACAGATTTTTGTTTTTTAAACGATATGCAACCAATCCAAAAGAAGACTTCTCAAACTTAGTACGAATATTTGTCATAAATGATGTTAGACTCACACATAGTAAACATTAAGTTGGTTATCAATACCACTTGATACATAGCACATGTTGATTTTAAAAAGTGGGCGTTGTGGGGCAAGTTTCAACGTCAATTTTGTTAGATGATTTGCCTTAATTAAAACACTAGTGCGGTAATGTAAAGTAAAAAGCACGCGTGTGTAATAAGCTGCGTTCTGCGCGTAAGAACAATGAAACAAGAGCCACTTTATGAGCAAGTGTGTTGAAAAATTGTTTATGTGGACTTATTAGGGACGTATAGGAGCACACCTTGGAAAACTTGAAATGTTTTCAATGAAAACTATGACAAAAGTGGTTAGTATTTGGATTAATTGTGTGTAGTGGAATACAAGAAGAAGAACCAATATTTGCAACTTCGAAAAACTTACCTATGCTCGCTGCGCGCCTCGCGGAAAAATGAGAGAAATTGTGACATTTTTCACTTCTTGCTCTAAAAGTCTTTATGTATTTCTTAACAATAAAATGTAATATATGATTTTTTTATATAAGTAGGTATTTAATTTCTCAATAATTCCAGTCCAACCGCGGCTCTATAAATACTACATGGACCAAATTATAAACCTTCAAAAGTCGTAATTTTTTCACGAATATTGTGACAAATTTAAGTTTTGCTTCCTCCACCTGAGCCCTTTTCTGGCAGGGTAAAAATTCTGAACCTGGCTGCCATCTCTCTACTTAAAGATGGAACTCGTGAGAGTATTGCGGAGACTGGCGAAAAGTATCTGGTAACTCTTCACGGTGGTGTTCCAGCTACACAGAGACTGCAAGACCAAAGGTTCTACCTGTTTTTAAAGACAGCGGCAAACGCAAAGGTTAATCTGACACGTTTGTCCTCAACCTCTGAAGCTTCCTCTTTCCATGCGATTGGGAGTGAGAAAGACCGTACCGAATGGGGTTGGGAAATGAGTTCCTGTCGCCTCATCGCACTACCAATGTAACAAAGAGCCCACGACAGCTTCTCAAGATCTTAGCCTGTAAATGTAAGAAAGGATACAAGGGGAGGATATAAGAGCTGGATTCAAACGCTCGGTTCTATGTGATCTTGGTATACGCGGAAATGACGCAAAAACTTAAAATTGAAATTTTTCGATGTTTAGTGTTTTTATTGATTTCCGTTAACTTCGAGGGCACATTCTCCAGATCTAATGAAGTTAATTTCTCTAGCAACTAATGTTGTAACTTTAGCGTCGCGCACCGTTTTTAAAATATTCATAATCTTAATTTAAACACGAACCAGTATAAATGAGCTGTCATAATCCCAACACTGTCATAGTTGACGATAATTTTTGACTACCTCAGAAGTGTCTTTTAAAATGGTTATCAACTCAATATTAATTTATTTTGTATGAAAAGCAAAACAGAAAGCGATATACCGGTAGCTTCTGTTGACGTACGAAGCAACCTGTCGAATTTAACGGAAAATAAAAAACACGGTGTAGAGTTTATAAAGCAACGGTTGGACTTAAATTGATTCAAATTTAATTTCCTATAGAAAACTACTGATTTTTATTGTACAAAAACGCTTAGTTCATGAGCAGTAAAAATTATCAAAATTTCGCAGTTTTTCGCGTGGTGTACAACGAACACAAGTTTTTCGAAGTTACAAATTTGAATTCACACTACACTAACTGGTCTATACAACATTATCAATAAATCAGAACTATATAATCATGCTTTGCGTTTGCATTTTCGCAGTTTTAGTTTAGTGTCGATTTCTATATTTTCTACCTACTAGGCTAGTACTAGACTATAAATCTGTCTATTTAATTTTTGAAAGAAAAAAATGTGGTCCCAGATTTGCCGCCCCTAAAAATCTGCCGCCCTAGGCTCCAGCCTACTCAGCCTGCTGGTAAATCCGCCACTGATTCGAACCCTCGGTGCGCGAGTCTGACTCGCACTTGACCGTTTTTTTATAGGATCTCAAGCATTTGCTAGTGTTGTAGTGATTTAATGATAGCAGTCGATCTTTTTTATGAAATTATAATTTTACTTGACCTTAATATCTAAGTCAGGTATAGGTACGAAGTCTCAAAATAGAAAACATAATACAATAAGCAATGAATGAATGAATAATAAATGAATTATATTTTTCAATCACATAATATATTTAAATAAACCTGCCAAGTGCAAGTCGGATTCACGCATGAAGGGATCCGTACCATCATCGAGCAAAAAACGTCAAAAACAGGTTCCTTCCCACTTTTATTTGTAATTTCTTTTTTATTATTTACACTTTCTAGTCTTTACTCTAACATGTAAGTATATACGAACATTTTATGAATCCAGTTGTCCGAAATAAATGTTTTTTTATTGTTATAGAGGCAATAGAAATACACACTCTGTGAAAATCTTTCTCTACCTATTACGGTTCACAAGACAGAGCCCTGTGACAGATGGACAGACGGACAGCGGAGGCTTAGTAATAGGGTTCCATTGGCACCCTTTGGGTACGGAACTCTAAAAATGAAATGTCTAAGGCTTCCTTCCCACTTTTATTTGTAATTTCTTTTTTATTATTTACACTTTCTAGTCTTTACTCTAACATGTAAGTATATACGAACATTTTATGAATCCAGTTGTCCGAAATAAATGTTTTTTTATTGTTATAGAGGCAATAGAAATACACACTCTGTGAAAATCTCTCTCTACCTATTACGGTTCATAAGACAGAGCCCTGTGACAGATGCACAGACGGACAGCGGAGGCTTAGTAATAGGGTTCCATTGGCACCCTTTGGGTACGGAACTCTAAAAATGAAATGTCTAAGGCTTCCTTCCCACTTTTATTTTTAATTTCTTTTTTATTATCTACACTTTCTAGTCTTTACTCTAACATGTAAGTATATACGAACATTTTATGAATCCAGTTGTCCGAAATAAATGTTTTTTTATTGTTATAGAGGCAATAGAAATACACACTCTGTGAAAATCTCTCTCTACCTATTACGGTTCATAAGACAGAGCCCTGTGACAGATGGACAGACGGACAGCGGAGGCTTAGTAATAGGGTTCCATTGGCACCCTTTGGGTACGGAACTCTAAAAATGAAATGTCTAAGGCTTCCTTCCCACTTTTATTTTTAATTTCTTTTTTTATTATTTACACTTTTTAGTCTTTAGTCTAACATGTAAGTATATACGAACATTTTATGAATCCAGTTGTCCGAAATAAATGTTTTTTTATTGTTATAGAGGCAATAGAAATACACACTCTGTGAAAATCTCTCTCTACCTATTACGGTTCATAAGACAGAGCCCTGTGACAGATGGACAGACGGCCAGCGGAGGCTTAGTAATAGGGTTCCATTGGCACCCTTTGGGTACGAAACTCTAAAAATTAAATGTCTAAGGCTTTTAGCAGACTGAGATCATAGGTTATGTATGTAACGGTAATACACGACTACTGCAGCTGCAGTGCCAATTATGGAGGCTTTTAACGGACTAATTGTGAAAGATAACGCGAAATCAATAGTCGCATATCAGTATTTGTAATGGCTGCACGAGACAGCCCCTGTCCATTGTTCATCATTTAACCTTGGGGCTGAATTTCAACTGGTTTATTTATAAAACCTTTTTGCAGTCTGATGCAATTTTTCCATGTATAGACTCGTTTTCGCATGCACGCTGAAATTAGTGTAATAACTCATTTAGAATTTTACAATAAATGTATTTATTACCTTTAAGAATTCGAACATACCAAAGTATCATAACAAAGCAACAATTTTAGGAAGTTGATGATTTTATTGCCAAAAAGTAAAAGTACCTATGTAAACACTTTATTGCACATAAAATCATACAGAAACAGTGCAAAAAACAATGGTTATGTACAAAGGCGAACTTATCCCTATAAGGGAAGTTATTTTCAGGAGTAAGGGTAATATACAATATGAATTTTAAATCGTGAATCGTACGCACGTTTACCGGTAAAGCTACTTAAGACTAATACAGAGCACTAGTGTTAATTACAATTAAAGACCCGCTTAATTAATTATGAACAAAACGGTGGAGGCGCTTATACCATTAATCGTAATAAAACTGAATTATTTTATGAGTAAATACGATTTAAATAGGTACTTATGTTGACAATGTCGACGATGTTGACATTATTGACAATACGTGCCAAAATTCTATCCAGCCAACTTCAATATTAGGAGGTTGGATATCTAATGTTGACATTTTCATGACAAGTACGAAACATGAATGTAGGGTGACCACGAGATTTTAAAAATTAGCAAATCAAATTAAAAGTGGACAAAATAAAAACGTACTTGATTTAGGTTTAAAAGCATTGTAAGTTATTGTTAACTATGCATAGACTACAAAAAAATTATTACGATTCACGATTTAAAATTCACCCTGTATATTGCAACGACATCTATGAAAAAACTCTCTCCACGTCCTCATTATGAAAAAAAAATGGTCAGAATGACAGAACTTCACCAGGAGACCAATTTAAATATTGTACCTACCTACGTGTTTCTGGTCAGAAATTGGGTCAAAACTAATTTGCAAAACTTGATCTAGAAAGATTTCGCTGGGAGCAAACGAAAGCTGTTATTAAATAAATTGAATTTGGTGCGGCATAAATAATGAGCCTGACTGAAAGTCTGAAACGGGGAAAATCAAGGTAATTTTATTAAATTTCGGTGAGTAGGAGGCGGTTTCAGGAAGTAAGATAAATGTAGTAGCTAACTGCCTATAAGCAGCGCTCTTATAATTCAGTTCGAAGATAAGTGAAAAGCAGTCCGTTTCTATGGATTTATACGCCTAATAAACTTTGTTTTCAACATACTTATGCTCGTAAGTAGTGCCTATTATTTATTTATTTATGCAACACCTGGCCATAAAGTGGCTTTTACCGCTTTCTGGCCAAGTGTAGACATAAAATTATGTACACAACACGGGAGGTAATAAAGAAAGCCCTCGATCGCATATATACATCCCTCGCTTGCAGCTCGGGCCACAAATATCTGCGAGCTCGGCCTTTCTTTGTTTTACCATCCTAGTTGTGTAATGCGTACTTATTATTCTTATGCTCGGAATGCGGTTTAATTACACATTACACTTTTTTTAATCTCCATAAAGGGGTTTTTGTCCAAAAAAGGTTATCATTTAGGTAGATAAATAAACTTGTTTTAGGCAAAATATGATAAGAAAATACTTATAAACAGTAAAAGTAAGGTAATTTTTATCGATGTCAGTTTTATACTTAGAGCATAACGCAGTACCTAATCAAGTAATCACATCAGATATACGCCCTAAAAGTCCGTCAAAATTAATGTTGTTAATTACAAATTGGATCTTATTGTTTCAGATGAATTCCCGTGGTGATGTACAATACAATTATGAACAATAAACAGGATCTCTATTGTGTCGCGTGACCTTTACTCGTGTTAAATGCCAAACGTGCACACTGCACGTGTAAGCTTAGATACCAGACGTAAAAATGGAAAGTTCGGAGAAAAAACCCATTATCATAAATAAAACATCCTGAGATTTAATTAAAAGTGCATTCACGCTTGGGTATTCGGCAAAGGAAGTGTTGATTATTTGGGTCCATCAATGTTGATTCTAAAAACCTTACAGGGTAAATAACATTTTTGAATTATTTAAAAACATATTACGAGTATAAGTAGGTACGTTATGTTGTGATATTACCTGAAATCGTCGGCCACTATGATACCAACACAACTAATGAAACAAAACAATACACTTGCAATTTCACGACCCAAAAGATGCATTCTTCAAATTTTTGCCAATTTTTATTGTGCAATTTTCTGCCAATTTTATATTAATTCTACCTATTTAAAATTATGGGCTTTTATAAACGAATAGGACAAAGTACTGTTCCATCGATTTTTTCCTACGGTGTTACTATTTTTTCCATATACTTTGTATAACGGTAACACAAAGGTAAGTTCCACTCATGTATGGAAATTTTGGGATGTTTTTTTATTTTATTGGGATAGAAAGGGCTCGTAATTCTAAATAGAAATAACATAAAATTGGTCGAAACCTTCACAATAAATAAAATGATTTTTTTTTAGAAATATTGCCCCTTGATTCAGAATAACAGAACCGTTCTTACATATACATATACAAGACGCCGCCGCCGCGTGCCGTCGACATGGGGCCCTAATGCTCGACACACTAACGCCCAATAGTCGACACCCTGCTGTCACCACTATTGCTAATGACTTAACGTTCAAGATGGGCTACTGGGACAGTGTCGAGCACTCGGACGTCTACCGTACATGAACGAAACATGTTTCTTTATATGTATTATTTAAGTGGTGAAATTATATCACATTTCTATGTTAGCCATAGATAGATGATGACTTTTGCCCCAACTCGTTGTAATTACTAAAATCTTACATAAGCCGATATAGAAACCTACGCTTGACTGTTGTGTTACCACCTATGTGGTCTGCTTAGTCTGCCAGCGTGGCGGCTCTACATCGTCATATACAGGGTGGAAAGTTTTGATGGGCTCTGGAGGGGAACTACCTTAAATCCTTTAGTTAGCTCATTTTACTGAAAGGAAACATTCTTTTATTTTTAAAATTAAACAAATCTGCATTTAAAGATTTTCTAAAATTCGCTTGTCTCACCCGGAAATAGAACCAGCTAAAAATTCAAAAAATAAGCACCGACTATTTTATTCTGCTAATCGATAGGACTATTAGTCAGGATAAAATCTCTGTAATAAACATTTGGTCTTACAAGTAAAAAAGATCGTGAAAACTATCCAATACAAAGGTCAAGAATATTTAAAAGATCTATGAATGCAGTTTTGTTTAATTTTAAAAATAAAGGAATGTTTCCTTTCAGTAAAATGAGCTAACTAAAGGATTTAGGGTAGTTCCCCTCTAGGGCCTATCAAAACCGTCCACCCTGTATATGTCGCAGTGTCGGAGTTCTCCCCACAAGGAATGTCAAATTTGTCTATGCTTAAGTGTGTTTGGTTGCGATACAATGACGTTTATTCAAATTTGACTCAGTTCTGTTATTGGTTTTTCAATCTTTTGCATGTCAGAAAATTGGTGAATTGTGCTGGACAAGGAATTGGAGTCAGTGATAGTTGACCTGAGTCTTTTGGGCGAAGGGACACATCGCGTACCTAGCACACTGCGTTTCTTTTCTTCGTTTATTTACTAGCTAATTAATACTTTCGAGCTCCAACTGATGGAAATCTACACTCGACTGCAAATTATCGAGAATCTGATGGGCATCCTCACGATCACCTCCTGACGCTGACATATATATAATATATTGCTTTTAATGATGCTTAGTTGTCCTTATGCTGTCTTACCTTACCTCATCACGAAGTCCAGTTCTAAATATAAAAGTTTACATGCCAATAGCCGCGTATAACAGATGCAGTTACACCTAGTAGGTAAATATCCAACTCTGCAAGTCCCCACGTGTGCACTGAGCCATTTGGATCGTAAAGTGCTCTCCTTAAGTGGCGATATTAAACTGAATATCGAATTTCCCGTTCGTCTGCCTCTTGCGGCCAATTTACGTAGGCACTTTGGCCAACATCAGAACGTGCTGTAGGTGTGCCAATTTTTCTATGAGCGCTAGAATTTTGGCCGCGAAACCTATTCAAACTTTTATTACTTAAATAATAACAGGGGACCGAAGAGCTGGCAGCTTCCACGCGCAATGCGATACAGGCTTTGGGCTTAAAATCACTAAATCTCATAATACCTTATTTGCCAATACACCCTATTTTCAAATTACCATGAGCTCATAAAACCTAAATGTCAAATTGTAACATTCTTAAAATGAACGAAATTCATTATGACTTTGACTTAAAACGGCATATCCTCTAAATGCCTGAAGATTGAAATGCACAATCCTTCAATTACCGAATGACAGAAATGACAAAATATCAAAACAACTCAACCTCAAAATACCTAAATTTAGGCATTTTTCCAAAAATACCTAATTTTTTTTACGAGTGTTTATTTGATAGTATAAATTTAGGTATTTTGAGGTTTGGTTGTTTTAAGCATATGTTGTTTTGCCATAATGCTGTTTTGAAGTTTAGGTATTATGAGACTAAGGTATTTTGAACATCGGCGATATTAAGGTTTCGGTTGATTGTGAAAAAAATTTAGGCATTCTGCAATTTAGGTATTTTGAGGCCATGAAGTTTTGAGATCTGGGAATATTGATAATGAGGTAAAATGAAATTTAGTGATTTTAAGCCCAAAGCCGATACAGCGAGAAATGCAGTGCGGCAAACCACTTTTTTAGTTTCTAACTCTATACGTGTCAGAAGTATTCGCAATTTTCATTAGCTGATTGTACATAGTATTTTTTAGATCAGTTAAATACGGTATACCTACTTTTTTACACAATGTAAGGCTACGAGCTTAGGAAAAATGGACGACTGGGAATGGAGGGCCCAGACAGTGTCGGACTTTTACGACTAAAAGGCGTACGTCACTCCGCGATTTTTGTTTCGCGGTCATTATAATTATCCTTGCCTAATGCATTAGGCAAGCCCAGGGCTGCGTCGACCCCCGGCAGCGCCTGTGTGCGAAACCTATAAGCACCTCTTTATTGTCGTCGTGTTTCGTGTTTCGAGGATGCGAATAATTTGTAAGGGGTCATCCCCTCCATGTCACACGTTTTCCTAACATTGTTAGTATAGGCTGTCCATTGACGTATAATAACATAGACGCACAGTTTCAAAGAAAAATGTCTATGAATGTGGCGCAAAATGACATTTGTTGTTACACTCAAATATACGCTAATAACGTTAATTTATGAGCTGTATCTATATGAAACTGTCATTCAAAAGATAACTTAGTTCCATGACACTAATGTGTCAAATTTGCAAACGAACATTTTAGTTTATTGGCACCTATCAAAAAGTGAAACGTCAAAAGTGAGCAGCAAATAAATGGAGTCGCTTTTTAGTAAAAGATTCGCGAAGATAATTAAAAAACTATGAAATCACGATGAGCTCACTTGTAATTCTGCTTAATATTAATTCACCCTTAACTAAGAAGTGTATCCCATCTTTCTTTCTTGTTTTTTTGCTGCTATTAACGCATTTTTTTACGCTACATTTAGCCATTTTTGACAACTGTCGCCGTCTATGGTTGAAACCAGACTAAGTCAAAATAAGCTAGCCAAGCCGATGATCGGCTAGCACTTTTGTGGGGCCATTTTTTCCGGCTGATTGTGTATCTAGGTATATCATACATCGTATGAGGCTGTCACATTTTAAAAAGTCTACTAGCTCCGAGAATCTTGGCTTTAAAAAGGTCTAGGCTTGGAGGCTAAAAAGCTTATTGGGCTTTTAGCCCTTTAGGCGTCGAGATTCTTTCTCCCCGTTTTTCAAGTTCAGGTCAGCAAAACTTTTGAACTATCTCCAAATCTGGTTTGATTTTGATAAATTTAGAATCACAAAAGTATGCAAATTATTTTAATACCAACCACTCCATAGGTAACTTCCGAGTAGAAGTGTGTTTTTTGTTGCCGCAAACTTTAAACAGGATTATCTAAAAAGCTGGTTTTGACTAGTACAACTTTAAACATTTTTCAAAAAAGGTATTGAACTTAGAGATTTGATTCTTTCGTCAATAGATACTTAGATAGCTTATATTGTGTAGTTTTAGGATCTGCTAATAACTCCATACCCCCAAAGCGGGTCTTTTTCCCCTGCACTGGCTCATATATTCCACGGACAGAAGGTTCTCGCCTTTAGTTAAATTGGTGTTGATGGGAATTAGGAGTTATGAGTTTAAGTGGTTTCCCACTCTGCAGGCTCCCATTCTCCTAAACTTACAAAAACATGCCTTATAAATTGTACCTACTCGGCGCTTAGTTAAGTTATGCGCTTCAACGGGTGTTGCTAACTTGCTACCCAGTAGGTATACCCATACCTACTTAGTAGATGACGACTTAGATGTTTGTTGGCATACTACTACTATATAACCTGAACCTGACCTACACATCTGGGATTATGATCAAAAGCGTAATCTGAAAGAAACGGCAAAAAGAGCTAGGGTTGATGATAATATTTATATGATGTGCGATATTCGTGTTCCTTCATAATATGACGTGCGAAGTTTCAGCATTATCCGGCATAATGGGATTCATCCGGGGACCCGCTTTGTACCGCGTTGTGGGCCGGAAGGCACCATTGTGCTGTCAGGTACGGGGTTCCGGTTTGAGAAAGTTGCAACAATATTAGCGGAAAGTACCTACTGCTGATTTGTGAAATAAGGTATTGCGGACTCCTTTGCGGCTCATATGGATGTGTGGCAAGCCGGTGCAGATTTGGCATACATTTTCCTCAAGATCTGTAGAATAAGGTGCTCAAATGCCTGAGATTAGGCAAACCGGTAGGAATCGAGTTCTTTGGACGCCACGCCACTGATATCTATACACAAAAAAAGTCGTGTTAGTTACACCATTTACATAACTCGATAAAGGGTGGACCGATTTTTATGATCTTTGATTTTTTGGGTTTGTCTCTGCCCCGAATAACAGAATAACTATTAAAACATTCACGGGCGTAGCCAGGTTTTAGTATCGGGGGGAGTAATAGTTAGTAATCAGTGAGATATGCCGCACGTCTGTTCTTATTTTAATTCTATGAATGTTAATATCTGAACTTTTCGGGGGGGGGGGGGGTCGAGCCCCCAAAACCCTCCCCCTGGCTACGCTCGTGAAAATACCTAGAAAATTAAAAATTCTGAACGAAGAACGGAACGAAGTTTGCCGGGACAGCTAGCTTAGAATTAAATTAAATAGAAAGGAATAACTTATTCATAAATTCATGTAATAACCTGCGACAGAATTACATGTCAAGTATCGACTTATAATTATAACTTTACATGATACTTAATTCATATTTGAACACCCCACTTTATGATGGTGTAAACATTGTACAGTCAAGTGCAAAAATGATACGTTCTTATCACCACTGCAGAAAGTATATTCGGACATTTTTGGGCATTTCTCTGCACCCATATTTTACACTTTAATGAAAATGCGGTCGATTGAGAAGCTGACTTCTTTTTGAATTTTTTTTAAAATATTATGGCCCTATCAGTGGCGTGGCGTTGAGCGTACCTTATAAGTAGAGATTATAACAACTACTACTAACCCAAAACCAAGAAATATTTATGAAATACGTATTCTCTATTTACATGAACGCCGTTGTAACTGTTAGTAGTGTTAGTAATACAATCACGTTTCACCCGCATAGCGCCTGCAAATTTAATGCGAGCAATAGTGCCATTCAGCACCTTACAATCTTTTGTGTAGGCGTCGAAATATGAATGCGGGAATATGAAAGGTAGAAGGGGAACGAGAAAAGCAGGCAATTTGAGTGGAGCTGCGATTTGCATTTTTATTCAAATTCAAAAAAGGTTATGTATTTACTCACTTTCGATCTTAACTTAATATAAAAAGTAAGTGAAGCTTTTCCCAAGACACCAACTCGTTTTCTATACTGTGCTGTGACATTAAAAGTATGCCTACCTACATTAATGCAATTTTCATAATTTGAGACCGAGGTTAGGGTCACTGGGTACAGTACAGACCTATGCTTCACCTCGCTGTTTCACCTCGCTGTTTCACCTGAGTGGCTCGGGGTATAACCTGGTCCCGTGTTTCACCCAGGTGAAGCAAGGGGTATTCACTAGTACCTGTGCTCCAACTGATATTATTTTCGTACATTCATGGTCAATCTATGAAACTCGTAATCTGTAGTACCTACCTTGTTAAACAATATCTACCACTTATAACATATCACATATCACTTACTATAATAGACATATATTACTATATGAGAAATGCCGATGATAATGATGATGATGGAACTATTAGTCATGACGTACTAAGCCGTTTTGTACCTATAGTGACGCTATAGTAGCGTAAGAAGTTGTGGTTCTATACGTAGTATGTGTACATTACGTGTCATTTTACTAGAAAATTAGCTGGAAAAATAAACAGGATTTGAGCGGCAATCCCAGCGGGTAACGTGCTAAATGTTAATCTCGCACCTTAACCCTGGCAGCAACTCAATTTGCCGACACGAACGTTGCGCCCCCTGCCGTCGACATGCGGCAACTTTTTGTAATTGAGTGCGGCTGCCACGTGCTCCCGGTCCCGGACTGAGGTTCAATTCACAGGATAATGGTTACAGATTTCAAAGATCACACTGTTATTTCGTATCATTGGATTATTTCCCAAAATTACCCATACACCTTGGGAAAATTATACAATACATTACAAAATTATACAATACATACTTTATTGCACACCAGAAAAACACTTTATAAGAGGTACTTATACTTACATAATTAAAACAATTTAAAAACATCACTACTATACTTCATTTAATACGTATTCATACACTCTAATAGTATTTTATGCAACAGTTTATAAGTAGGCTCAAAAAATGCGAATGGCGCGAGCAAATAGAGACGCCATGAGCGTTTTTTGACTCAATTATACAACGTTGCATACAATACTTTTTCTACGACTAGGTTTTAAATATAAAATACAAAATTTAATTAAACAAGGCAAATATAACATATGACTCACAGTTTGTGTCTATGGTAAACTTTTTTAATTTGTCGTATACTCGCTAGTGACACGCAGTGACGATATTAAAAATATTTTTTTTATGTTTGGAAAGTTTTGTTTTTCTTAAAAACCGTAGGAATTTAATTGTTTGTTAAGTTGGTAGTTGTGCATTTTATCGTAAAGTTAGAATTGAGCGCTTAAACCTTGACCTAAGTTTAACTTAGATTTAGAAGTCTGTGGCTGCTAGCAGTATCGTTTTGCGACTATAACGACACTAGTGCTGTTATGGGGAATAGAGTATAGACTTCTCTGAACTCATATTATGTATGTTCTTATATTATTGTTCGTGACCAAGTAAAAGACAGATAAAAGTACAGGAGTAGAAAATTAGTAGTTTATGCAACTGATACATAATGATAGGGTATAGAAACAGGAGCATGGTTTTATGAAACTAGCCGAAGGCGAATTTTATAATAAAATCACAAGAGTGGTTTAAGGCTTAATTTTGTACACTTGCATACATTACCTTATTTATGCACATGTTATAAATCCTCAATGATGAATGTTCGGGAACAATTAAGAATGACCGCCAAATCATTGCATCACCATGGCCGACTAGATTTCAAATCGTAACCAACTAGATTTTCAATATAGTATCGATATCGATGTCATAAATGGCTCTCATACACTATTATAACTGTGGCACTGATTACACACTGATGTTACAATACTGGTTGCAATAATGTTGGTCATTATATACGGTTTCCAAACGCATAATAGAGGATTTATGACATCAATCAATGTAAATATTATAAAGGTTACAGGCCTAGAACTTGCCTGGATTTTAAAAAGTTTGTAATAGGTTCCCCGATGGCACATATTTATTTTGTGTAAAACCGCTGTTCTCCGATCTCTTGGGTCATAGAACCGCCACCCGGGCAAGTTTGTGTCGGACCCGTCGCCGCAGCCCCGAAACTCGATACGTACAATGTATACAAACACGTGGAATTCAACGTTTCAGCACCTACTAATACGCAGTGTATGTGCACATTTCGTACAAAAGAGTGAATGAAGTCTTTATCAACTAAAAACTGATAATTACACACACACACACCATGGACAAAGTAGGTATACAGACGAACAAGTAGTCCAACTTCGGGCGTTTAGGGCCGATACAGACGGACTGCAACCCAACTGCAACTCCCTACGATTTGTATGGGAACAGCATGACAACTGCACGCCGACGGCGCGTCGGCGTATTAAATAGATGCTGAAATGTTGATTTCCGCGTGTTTGTATACATTGTACGTATCGAGGTTCGGGGTTGCGGCGACGGGTCCGACACAAACTTGCCCGGGTGGCGGTTCTATGACCCAAGAGATCGGGGAACAGCGGTTTTACACAAAATAAATATGTGACGTTAAAATATGTAACGTCGGGGAACCTATGACAAACTTTTTAAAATCCAGGCAAGTTCTAGGCCTGTTAACTTTTTAATATATACATTGATGTCACCGATTTTGCTTCAATTTACTACATGTGGAGGTGAGAATCGTTATAGTTCAAATTCTATCCTACTAATAAACTTGTGAAGATATTTGGATTTTTTGATGTTTGGATATTTGGATGTTCGTTACTAAATAACACAGTAACAACTAAATGGATTCAGCTGAAATTTGGCTTGCAAGTAGACCAAGACCTGAATTAAAACATAGGATACTTTATATCCCGATAAAGAGTTGCCTTGGGATAAAAACCGGAACATAGCGGGCGAAGCCGCGGGTACATGCCAGCATTGACCAGCTGGTCAATAAGTAATAAGATAGACTGGCAAACGCACACATGTCAAAAATTACCTACGAAAAAGTTTTTATATAACGTAATCCGTAGGTAAGCAATTCAGGACAATCTCATTTAATCAATCAATTGAAACAAGATCGATGATTTATAGGAGTATCAAAAGTTCTGCAAACACCTCTTACTCGTAACAAAACCATTTAACATTATGACACGGTACTTCTTTCAAGCAACAACTGCCGTTCAAAAATAGTCTTTTGTCATTGTCAGCCAAATATTGGGGTAACTTTTTCAATTAGCGGCGAAATGAGGTCTCTCCTGACAACAATTAAAGTATGATTAAAGACTCGGCAGCAAACCCGTGATTAGGAAGTTTTGAGTGATTAAACGCTGCCAAGTAATCCTGGATAACGTTACATCATCATAAAAATCTGATAAGGCATCTTGGATAGGTACCTCTTTTTAGGGTTCCGTAACCAAAGGGTGCCAACGGAACCCTATTACTAAGCCTCCGCTGTCCGTCTGTCCGTCGGTCACAGGGCTCTATCGTTTGAACCGTAATAGGTTGAAAATTGAAATTTTCACATAATTTCTATTGCCGCTATAACGCAAATAATAAACGTAAAACAACATTAAAAATAAAAAGGGGCCCCCATACAAGATTTTTTTTTCCTATTATAATAAGTAATGGTTATAGTTAGATGCTTGATAATATGTTCATGGAATATGTATTTCTTATGCCGTTATAACAACAAAAAGGGGTCCCCATACAAGAAACGTGTTTTTGGCGTCTTTTTCTTGACTGTGGTACGGAATCCTTCGTGTGCGAATCCAACTTGCACTTGGCCGGTTTTATTTAGCGAGCCGTATACCTCGCGAGTTTGTCAACCCCCATGGCACGGTGAAAAAATTCCAAAAACTAAATCGACGATAATCAGCGTCGGATTGACCATAGTATAATCAAGGTGGCGATTGCCAGCCGGGCCTGCCTGCGCGGGCCCTCACGGGTCTGGCTTGCGGGGCTTGCTGCAATCCGCAGCTTGTAACCTGGTTGTTGTTGCCCGGGTTATTCTTCAGAAATATGTCTGCGGTCACCTTATTCCTTCCTATAGCCCTTTTTCATACTAAATGTATGGAGACAGAGGAATAAGTCGCAGACATATTTCTGAAGAATAACCCGCCCCGTTGTGGGGAGCCACCCGGGCCCTTCCGTCCCAGTTCGACCTTGACGAAAATTGTCAAACCTGCCCACAAAATTTCACTAGAATCAGTTATCAATTTAGATATTTTTTTATGATAAATTGATGTCAACCTGTATAACTGCAGTTTAATGTTATTCAAAATGATGTATTTACACTTCAGAAGCTCCTTTAATTCGAAACGGACTGTACCCAGTTTTTTAATTAGATCTATAGGTACCGATTGATCCAATATTGACTTTGCTATGACAGGCTATTCCATAGATGAAGGAAAACAATTAACAGGTCCGACGTGTCTCCTGGGTTCGCAACACGTGTTACTCGTATTTATAGGTATTTGTATACTAGAGTTTCTCCAGACACAAAAAGGGTTTAAGAGCATTTTCCCGAGAAAAAGTCGCGTGTGTGTAGAAATGCCGTCTAAACTTTCCACTTTGTAACCAATCCTTTGCTGTTGACATTAACTCTCAGTTTTGTCACCACCGCTTACAGCTAGTTAACTGTAATTCTTCTCGCAAAAATGCTCTTGCTTTGTACTATTCTAGAACAATTGTAATGGTTAATTGCATACCTCGCGTCTAGATGTCGCTACGGGTCTCACTCGGTGAACGTTACGAGCGAGTTTGATATTTTCGGATGATGAGGGTGGCGAGAGAAATCCGAGCGGTCAGGTGAATCTCACTGTGTCCGCATATTTAATTTCCGTAATTGGTGTTTTAATGTGTTATTTGGTCAATACATCGATTCATTTGTAGTGGTTTTTTATGATAACTGTGCACAATCGATATCCGGACATGGGGTAAGTGTTTTGTGTGTATTATACAGTTCCCTTCGTCAATTCGTTGTACATCGACGCTCGGACAATTTTGATTAGTGTTAATGTACTTTTATTTTATTGTCCGCAGCCTTAGGACATGCCCTTCCGGTTAAGGAGATAATCCGTGCATGAGGACTTGCAATTTTAAGTATTTGTATTTAAAGAAACGATTCGTTGCCGGCGCTGATACCGAAGATTGTTTTCGCCAGCATTCATAACGCTCAGATAGCGTAGTGGTACAGAGACCGCACTAAGCCACCATATACTCCGCAGTGGGCCGTGGGTTCGCATCCTGCGAGTGACAATCTTTTTCCTTTTTTTGTTTTTATTTTGTTTTGTTGTTATTGCTTTTTATTGGGTTTTATTGGTTTCTCATGTGTTTTACGGTTAATTAAGATTTTGATTGTTTTCCTTTGTATTGAAGCTTTATCGTATTTTCTTCTTGTTAGTTTTACTTCATAGATTTAAGTTTGTTCTCATTATTTAGTATAAGTTATTTTAATTAATACATCCGCTATTATTTTATGTGCGCAATTCTTCATTTATCTCTCCAGACGAACTATGACCACGACATTGGCGCCCACAGGGTAGAATATTTGAAGAGTTGTGTACAAGTGATTTACATTTTTGTTAGCCGTGTTTTTTTGTAATTTAGGTTTATTTTGTAGATTTTTGCAGATTCTTTTTGTATTTATAGTTATAAGGAAATTGTATAAAGTATTTATGATGGAGGTTAATTATCTTCTGAAGGATGAATTGATGTTTGAGCTGGCGTGTAGGGGTATACATGATGTGCAAACAGTAGTTTCTATGCGTAAAATCTTGAGGGAAATATTTAATAATGAAGCAAAAGGAGAATCCTCTATTGCACTCAAGGTTCCTAAGGGTTGTGTGGACAACCCCGTGTCCGAGATATCTATTTGCGAGACCAAATTTAAAGCGCTTTCGGCCTCCATCAGCGAGATTATAGGTGGAACAGATAGTAGTAACTTGCTCCGGATTTCGACTCGCCTCTCTCATCTGTTAGGTCGTGTAAAGTTAATCACTCCTGTCGAGCAAGTTCACATAGAAAGACATTTGACAATGTTAAGGGAAATTCAGGACGCCATGGTTTCGTTAAGGTCATTCAGAAATGAGGATGAGGAACAAGTTGAGGAAATTTCAGAGCAGGATAAAGAAATATTGCACAGGTCGTTGGGAATTGAAGCGATAAGCATTATTGAGAAGCTGGAACGAGAAGGGGGCTCCAGTGTGGCAAAATTGAATAAACCAACTGTAGAGTTGCCTAGAGGCTCGCCATCGCAGACAGAAGAAATCGACGTTGAGCGTGGTGCAGAGTCAGCTCAATTATCGCGGCATACTGGCACCGATTTACGTCGCTCACAGCTGCAACGCACCTCGACTGTAGAATTTGAACCCGTCAAAAGGAAGTTAGTTCCAATTAAGGACTGGGGAATAAAATTTAACGGCAAAGGATCATTGAGTATTAACGGCTTTTTGGAACGGATTGAGGAATTAAAAGAGGCTCGTAATGCAACTGAGAGCGATCTTTATCGCTATGCTATTGATCTATTTGAGGGTGATGCCCTCATTTGGTATCGAGCAAATCGTGACAGTGTCTCATGTTGGGATGAACTTGTTAGTCTCCTGATTAAGTCCTTCCAAAGGCCATATTATGAGGAAGAGTTGCTAGACGAGATAAAGAAACGTACACAAAGCAAGCACGAGTCTATTTTGATTTACATATCAGTGATGCAAAATATGTTTAATCGGCTACCTACCAAATTAACGGATCGCCAGAAACTAGCCATCTTATTGAGGAATATACAGCCAGATTTTCAAAGAGCAATTTGTAGGGATCATTTCAATACGGTTCCAGAATTGCTGGAAGTCTTAAGAGTTATTGAGCAAACGAATATCAATTGTGAGAACTTCCAGGAACCAAACCAGAACCGTTGCTCAATTGAGCCCGATTTGGCATTTAATGGGAGAGAGATCAATGCAGTGGCTGTTCGTTCCGGGCCACAAGAAAATCCCGCTGCAAGCTCTATGAAGTGCTGGAATTGCCGTAGTGCGGGACATGGTTTCAGGGCATGCCCAACTGTTAAACAAAGGTTGTTCTGCTATAAATGCGGCCGTTTTGGATCAACTGTGAAGAAATGTCCTTGTGGTACATCGGGAAACGCCAATTCGGAAGACAAACCTGCCGAAGGGCTTCCGAAATAGATCGAGATGATAATTGGCAGGACTGGTTGAAGGTAATCAACACGTTTTTCAAGTCAGGGGAAATTTGCAAAATTGACATGAAGCAACAAGACAAAAGATATTATGCTTCCTTCAAGATTTTTGGGAAATCATTTTCGGGACTTTTGGACTCTGGCGCCACCACTTCAGTAATTTCGAAACAACTCTATGCTAGTCTGGCATCATTAGGCATTCAGGCACAGCACACCCCTGAGCAAACCTTATCTACAGCTGACGGTACACTTCACAGCATAGATTTAGTCGTTTATCTGCCAATTGAATTTATCGGGAAATACAGAGTCGTTAAATTTTACGTCATGGAACAACTAAATCATCAAGTCATTTTGGGCATGAACTTTTTCGAGCAATTCAATTTGGAAATTAGCAGTGATTCCGAAAATGAGGAGATATTTACTGGGGAAGAAGTAACAGAGATTAGTACGTCTCAACCAGTGGTGTCTAGGGATGAGCTCTCACCAGAGCAAAGGTTTAAATTGGACAATTTAATTCAGGAGATGTATGGAAATCTTGGTACGGGCATCGGCAGGACACACTTGATTCGGCATAATATTGATACTGGGGATCATCTGCCGGTGTGTCAACGGCAATATCCCTTCGCACCTCCAATCATGAAAGAATTAGAACAAGAGATTGAAGATATGCTGGCCAACGACATTATAGAACCATCTCATAGTTCATGGCGTTCTCCTGTGCTTCTAGTAAAAAAAGCATCAGGTAAAAATAGATTATGTCTGGATAGCAGACAACTGAACAGACTAACAAAAAGGGACTCGTATCCGTTGCCCAGAGTATCGGTCATCCTCGATAGCCTGAGAAATGCGCGTTATCTATCTACTATAGATCTTCGCTCAGCGTTTTGGCAGATTCCTCTGGATGAGGCTAGCAAGGAAAAAACGGCTTTTGGGTTACCTGGCAAAGGTTTATATCACTTTAAAGTAATGCCGTTTGGGCTAAACAACGCGTCACAGACTCAACAGCGCCTGATGGATCGTCTATTTCCGCCTGAATACGAGGGGAAAATTTTCACCTACCTGGATGACATTGTCATTTGTAATAGCAGTTTTGACGAACATTTAACCTCCTTGAAATCAGTTATGGAGCAACTAAGGGCGGCAGGGCTAACGATAAATGTAGAAAAGTGTGAGTTCGCGCGGCCTTCTCTCAAGTATTTAGGTTATCTTGTAGATAAAGAAGGCTTAAGAACAGATCCGGACAAGATAAGTGCCATTATAAACTACCCGCGCCCAGCAACCTTCACGGAGTTAAAAAGATTTATTGGTTTGTCGAGTTGGTACAGGCGCTTTGTAGCAAACTTTGCAATGGTAGCCGCACCATTACATGACCTTACTAAAGGAGGGAAAAAAGGCAAACACATAGTGTGGAACGATGAGGCAGAGACGGCGTTCATCAACTTAAAAACAGCCTTGACTACAACGCCTGTCTTGAACGTTCCGGACTTTACTCAGCCATTTTCGGTGCAGTGTGACGCATCCAACAGAGGGACAGGTGCGGTGTTATTTCAGACAATAGACGGCATTGAGCGACCCATTGCGTACAGTAGCCGGAAACTTACGGATCGCGAGAGTAAATATTCAGCTTCTGAAAGAGAATTATTAAGTGTTCTACATGCGGTAGAACAATTTAGGCCATATTTAGAAGGAACTCACTTTAAAGTAATTTCTGATCATAGTGCATTACAGTGGCTCCATAAGAACAAAGATCCGCATGGCCGTTTAGCGAGATGGGCCATGCGTCTGCAACAATTTGACTATGAGATCGTTTTTCGTAAGGGCAAGCAAAATGTTGTTCCAGACGCACTATCACGAGCCTTGAATGCGGAAGATATAAGTGTGTTAGATATAGAGCCAGAGAATAAAGATGACTGGTATAAAGCCCAAGAAGAACAAGTCTTGAAAGGAACGCATTCAGAGGACTGGCAGATAAGCCAAGACCGGTTGTGGAAATATTTAAAGTTGAAACAGTTTCCAGACGAGACTTACAGTTGGAAATTAGTAGTACCGGAAATGCTCAGGTGTCGTGTGTTGAAAGAGTGTCATGATGATCCTTCAGCTGGCCATTTAGGAATTAAGAAGACGGTTAATAGAGTTCGGCAACATTATTACTGGCCTACTCTCATTGGTGATGTCAAAGATTACGTAAGGCAATGTGAGATCTGTGCGAGGCATAAAACTTCACACTTACCACCCAGTGGCATGATGGGACGGCAAAGGGAAGTAAGTGAACCCTTTCAAATCGTTTCAATGGATTTGATGGGGCCGTTTCCGCGCTCGAAACAGGGAAATACTATGTTGTTAGTGGTTTCGTGCTGGTTCAGCAAATTTTCCCTGCTTTTCCCTTTACGTAACGGTAAGACATCTAACATCGTTAAAATCTTGGAAGAGCAGGTGATTCTAGTTTATGGCCCGCCAGGTGTGATAATATGTGACAATGGCAAACAATTCACAGCCAATCAATTTAAAGAAATGGCAGGAAACTATGATATAGATTTGTGGTACACGCCTTATTATCATCCTCAGTCGAACCCCACAGAGAGGGTTAATAAAGTGATTGGGACAGCTATAGCTTGTTACGTCAAAGATAATCATAAGGAATGGGATAAGTACATCCATCACATAGGCCATGCTATAAGAACTGCGGTTCACGAAGTTACGGGGAAGACTCCGTCATACCTATTCTTTGGGCGTGAAACTTCTGTGCAGAGGAATAAATGTGGACATTTTCAAAAAGAAGAACCCCTGTTATTTAATAGAGAAAGCCACGATGCTCATTTAAAGGCAAGGAATGACATATATAGTGAGATACAAGACAGACTTCGGAAAGCTCATGAAGAAAACTCTAATCAATACAATAAACGACGTCGTATCTGCGAATATAGAGAAGGTGACATGGTTTGGAAACGCACTAAACCATTGTCAAATGCGGCAAAAGGCTTCATGGCAAAATTGTCGCCGAAATATGATAAGGCAGTCGTAGCAGAGAAAATATCGACAGATGTTTACAGGTTAGTTAGTTTAAGAGGCAAAGACTTGGGCAAGTGGCACTCTTCGGACATGAAGCGGTTCGCATGAATCCGGGTCGGATTCTTCTGAGGAGAGGGGATATTGTAATGGTTAATTGCATACCTCGCGTCTAGATGTCGCTACGGGTCTCACTCGGTGAACGTTACGAGCGAGTTTGATATTTTCGGATGATGAGGGTGGCGAGAGAAATCCGAGCGGTCAGGTGAATCTCACTGTGTCCGCATATTTAATTTCCGTAATTGGTGTTTTAATGTGTTATTTGGTCAATACATCGATTCATTTGTAGTGGTTTTTTATGATAACTGTGCACAATCGATATCCGGACATGGGGTAAGTGTTTTGTGTGTATTATACAGTTCCCTTCGTCAATTCGTTGTACATCGACGCTCGGACAATTTTGATTAGTGTTAATGTACTTTTATTTTATTGTCCGCAGCCTTAGGACATGCCCTTCCGGTTAAGGAGATAATCCGTGCATGAGGACTTGCAATTTTAAGTATTTGTATTTAAAGAAACGATTCGTTGCCGGCGCTGATACCGAAGATTGTATTCGCCAGCATTCATAACGCTCAGATAGCGTAGTGGTACAGAGACCGCACTAAGCCACCATATACTCCGCAGTGGGCCGTGGGTTCGCATCCTGCGAGTGACAATCTTTTTCCTTTTTTTGTTTTTATTTTGTTTTGTTGTTATTGCTTTTTATTGGGTTTTATTGGTTTCTCATGTGTTTTACGGTTAATTAAGATTTTGATTGTTTTCCTTTGTATTGAAGCTTTATCGTATTTTCTTCTTGTTAGTTTTACTTCATAGATTTAAGTTTGTTCTCATTATTTAGTATAAGTTATTTTAATTAATACATCCGCTATTATTTTATGTGCGCAATTCTTCATTTATCTCTCCAGACGAACTATGACCACGACACAATCTTTGGAGTCTAAATATTAGTACATTAAATACCGAGGCCGACGATTGGCGGCACCAGTTGGCAGCACCTTCGTTGTGCACTTTGAAAGGTCGATCGATCACACTGTACCTCGTCAACCCGCAATGAACTGTTTGTTACTCGTCCAATTTTACTCGCTTACTCGCCGGCGGTAGGAGAGGTGCCTAAACATAACCTATAAGGGACAGCTACAATTTATCGCGCGACAAATGGTCGCGCGGCGTAGTTATGCAAGAGGTGCAAAAAAAAAAACTTAACAGTGTAAACGAGGTCATTAGGTTGTTTAAAAATCGGCGACTGCACTATACGAGGGTGGTTTGATAAGTACCTGTTTTGAGGTATTTAGAGTAAAGATAGAAAAACCTTATGTTAAAACAATTTGTAGCTAGGCTATTTACTAGCTGAATACACTAAGTATTATTGTTGTGGCATTATTTTTTTTTCTTAAAAATTATAAAATTGTAAAATAGTCGCAGGTAGCAATGTACAAGTTGCAGAACATTCTCAAAACGTGGAAACATTCTCGGGAATGTTCTGGGAACATTCTTGCAACATGTAACTTATTGATTAGAAAAGAAAATGTATACATAATTATTGTCAAAATAAATAAATAAATAAAGAAGTACACGTCAGGAGATAAATTCTCGTTCTCAAGAACATTCTCAGAAGTTACCGAGAAATTCTCACTTTGAAAGTTTCGCAACTTTGGAAACTTCTCTTCGGTGCATTGCTAGTCGCAGGACAGGCTTCTGGGTATGTTTACTAGGGTACAACTTTTTTCTTTTTCTATTTTTTTTAACTTGCTGGAAATCCAGTGTTAACAATGGTGATAGATCAATAAATACTCGCTATCCTGATTTTTCCTGAACCCACTTGCAAGTTGAGATCGTGAACCCATTTTTGGTACTCATTTGGAGCCACACTCTGGTGCTTATCCCATTCTTGTGAATAATGTGTTTAAGTGTCTTAAAATCACCAACACGTAAGTCAAGGACTTTAGCTATCACCTAAATCTTCATCATTGATCACTAGACATGTGGTTTCCAATTTTTTATATGTTTTATTAGTCGGTGTCAATTTTGAGCCAATACTGTCAAGAATCGGCTCTTATTTAAAAAAAAAATCTATCTTCTAATAAAAAACACTGTGAACTATAACAGTTAGAGAGTCTCCAAAAACAGACATAATATTTTTTTTCCATTACCTATTAAATAAAAAAAATATGTGTGGATCTTGCGGCGAACTGTTTTAATTTTTTCATAGTTACGTCCACGTCGTCGTCGGAATCGTGCAGTTTGTGATCCATAATTCAAAGAATAAAGATACGACTGTATTGAAATTTGGCTCATATTCCTATAAATAATGTGCATTAGCCGGAAACATGAGCATGTCAAGATTCTAGAAGTACTTAAAAACAGGTACTTATCAAAGCACCCTTGTAGACGTGCCATCTTTCAGCCAATGTATGTATATTCGCCTACGAAGTTGCCAGTAACTTCTACTGAAGAATAATCATATCATTATATATCTTAGAAGTTAAAGAGTGTCAAGGTTCAGGGAAAATATGAGTTCATCGTACAACCATAACACAGATGTAAAACCCCGCATGGTTGCATAAGCCTGTCCGTTTCTTGAAAACTGTTACAAAACTACGGTGACGTCCGGTCCGGGAAACGGTTTCATAATTTTTAAGTTGTCTTCTGAACGTAAAAAAATAGAGAATGCCTTTGAGATATTTCCTAAAACATGATTGCGACGCATTGGTGGGTTGTGAGGGAGTATTGGATGAGCCCTGAAGCCTCGAAAGATACCTACCTACTGCTTACCAGTGGTCTGGCGTAAAAGATATCCTTAAGCCGGTGCAGATTTGGCATACATTTTCCTTAAGAGCTGTAGAATAAGGGTGCCCAAATGCCTAATATTAAGCAAGCCGGGAGGAATCGAGTTCTTTGGGCGCCACGCCACTGTTGCTTACTTATGATATCCTAGATACATCCAATTAACTTAAGACAACTTAACCTTAATTAACTTAAGGCAGACTTAAGAGCCATGCCCTTTTTGAACGAGCTTCGCATTTTTGAGAAACAGGCAAAACAAAGCGCATAGTTCCTTTAGACCTATATGAATGAACCCAAACAAGTAAGGAAAACTTTGTCACTTTATCTATGACGCGGAAAGGATCTAAGAAATATTTCCTTAGACACTCTTTTCAAAAACCAAGTTTATGCGTGAATATTTGATAAGTACCTATTAACTTTAGTTTAAAGTTTAGTAAAATGGATAACATGTTTTTCTACTATACCTAGTAGGTATGCGAATATTTAAGATATATCACGTGGAAAATAAGATATCCTATGAATAAAATGAGACTTCTACAGACGTAGGTAGGTATTTGTTATCCTGAGAGTCGCATGCCCATGATACTGTAGCTATGTAGTTTAGGTAAGTAGCGTAGATTACGTCAACAAAACTACACATTAGATACCTACTTTATTTTTAGCCCAAATAATAATGTTTCCGTGAATTCTGCCGCGGGAGGGACGATGTAACCTACATAATATTACATTTCACTAATTCGTTTTATGTATTAGAAACAACGCGCGAATAACTAAAAGCATGTCCTTTTATAGCAAGACTCTAGAAGTACGTTCATTTTACATCTTTGGTGGCTCTTTCTTATTTAAAATTATCACCGTAGATTATCGATCCTAATGGCAGATCAAGGGAGCTGTTACACCAAATCCGTAATCCCCACTGGCTCAGGAAAGTAAAAGCATTTGGCTGAACGTCGCACGCTCACAACAGCCCACGAAAGTGAGCGCGCCACACGTATTTAAAAAACTTAAATGTCAAAATCTCCCGCCAAAAACCCTTTACCATAGACAATTCATTTTTGAAAAAGGTTTTTGATTTTTTCTTTTTAAATCGAGCGTTGAACCTTAATGTGGAGTGCAGCGTTTCATAATTGTGGGTGTTATAGTATGTTGTTGCGAGTGAAAGTGCTGTGACGCAACGTGACGGTTAGAGCAGACATGACGGAAATCGGTTTTGGAACGCAGTGTCTTACTGTCATCGGTGAGTTTGCGGTTATTTTTATGTAATTTTATGGTTGAGATAACGATGATTGTATAATTTGAAGATGTATGTAGAATTATGTAAAAAAATGCAATTACTCAATTAATTACTTTTAGAAGGTAACGTAGACATACAGTTTAAATTGTAGAGTTAAAAATACTCTACAATAGGATATTTTTCTTGTTTAATCATTTAAAAAAATAAACCAAGTAACTAAGGTAAAATTAATTTCATGACAAACAGTCTTCAAACAAAACATACATTGGATCATAAACTGTGAACATTTGACTAGGTACTCAAAATGCTCCTCCTAATTTTAGGGTTGTTTTAGGGATGGATTTTTTTAGGGATGAAATATGGGACCAGTTTAGAAATATAGGGTATATTTTCCATTAACCGCGTTATTTAATAAACATTTTTGTGTGATATTTATAATTGTTTTTTTCCTTTCCGGACATAATCCATTGCGAGTATTTTTGCACTTCGGTTCTTTTGTTAAAATTCATGATTCTAAGTCAAAAGCCTAAGGGTTTGATTATTGTGTAAATAGTAAGGGTGCTTTCCAAATCTTACCACGTACATTTACGCAAAAATCTTTACATTTGGACTTTACTTTTATACATTTAAAAAACTAAAGAATAGGTTTGCATCATTGTAACAAATTCCTAACTAATACAGCAACAGAGAAAACTACGCCTCCAGCAAACTAAATGTATATTTTATTTACTTATGCCCAATAGCTACCAAAGATATTGAGGGATCCGCTTCTATTCATATATTCTGTTCTGGCAAATTCCCGCCATTTGCATGTGGGCCCACATTGCTTCCAATCGGCGTAAAGACTCCAATATCGCCGGAATCTCTTTACACGAATTCGGCAAGACGAATACAAAAACTTTATTCAACTTATACAACCTTTTTCATTTACATTTAGTTATTTTGGTTAGGTCCATGGAGTGAATAAATATGTTGCGTACCGGGTGGAATGAAACGAGGGACTTTTCTGAAAATATAATGTCATAAATTTGACGTAGAATCGACCTGCAATGGTTAATTGTTTGTAATTTTTAATCATATCATCATTATTTTTGTCATATATTTGACGTAGAATCGACCTGAAATGGTTAATTGTTTGTAATTTTTAATCATATCATCATTTTTTTTGTCGACCGCTTTAGCTTAGTTAGTAGTGACCCTGCCTACGAAGCAAGAGGTCCTGGGCACAGAATATGAATAGAGCAGTACGGCTGCCCCATATGAAAACCTAGTAAGTGCTCCGGGTCAAATTTTAAAAAGGGCGTAAGAACATTTTTATGTATATGTTTTTTAGACCTTTTTAAAATTTGATCTGGAGCACTTACTGGGTTTTAATATGGGGAAGCCGCGTATGGAAGCTACTCTTACTTTTTGAAATAAATACCTACGCTCCATTAGAGCGTTAGGGTTGTTTAAAATGAAAAGATCGCGGGCTGTCTGGGCGCGTGCACGTAACAAACGCAAAGCGCGGCCACTCGCCTCCATGCGCACTCGCGACTGACGGCACCGCGAGATTCCCTTAGGGGCCTTGTAAAAGCGCGCGTCTATATGTGCGTTTCGATCGTTTTGTTTGTAGCTTCCTTACTGCTTTAGCTTATATATATTCTGTGTCCTGGGTTCGAATCCCGGCAAGGGCATTTATTTGTGTGAAGAGCACGAATATTTGTTCCTGAGTCATGGATGTTTTCTATGTATTTAAGTATTTGTATCTATTAAATATATCGTCGTCTAGTATCCATAACACGAGCCTTATTGAGCTTACTATGGGGCTAGTTCGATTTGTGTAAGATTGTCCCCTAATATTTATTTTATTTATTTATTTTTATAAAGAAAAACAAAACAATACAACCTTATTGCTTCTACGTCATTGTTTACATTTATTATGTTTAACTTGTTAGTTTGAACCTCTTCTTTATAACGATAATCCCCGTGGCGTGGTTGTCAATGTGTCATATTGATTTAACTACGACGTTTGTGAAAAGTTGGCTTACAAATAACCACATTTTAACTTAAAAAAAAAACCCGATCGCGCAGCACTTGAAAAGTGCATAAAATCCGCCATTTTGTTTATTTTAACGAACTTCATACACATAAACATAGAAACACTCGCGCCATCAAGACGATCTAATAATGATGTATCATTTGTCAAAATCGGTTGTGCCGTTGAGTAGTTACGTTACGAGCGGACATAGGAAGCGAGATACATACATACAGGTCAAAGTATATTAGAGACGACATTGACCGCGAAGTTGTGAATCAGCCCACTGGTCGCGGTTATCTCAATTTCTCCTTATCTTAAACCCTATCCAATTATCTGAGGTCGGCTCTCCTTTTTTGACGTTTCCACTTAGACCTGCACTGCGCTTGTTAGTGTCCAGATCCTTCTTCAGATCCATTGTGACCGTCGTTAGTCAAGTGGTGGAGGTGGAGGGTCTTCCAGGCCCACGCTTCTTTGTGGGTAAGTCAAGGACTACTTTCGATGTAAAGATCATTATTCTCATTAAGACATTAGGTACATTGTCACTTTCATGAGAACTTAGGTAAGGCTAAGGTTAGTGGTTACTTTGACCATGTGTTTCGTCACCTTATCTCGATCCCCGAAATAAGGCCCCAGGCCATCATTATCGCGGGTGAGTGTACTTATGCGACGGCGCACACGCATCGGCCTGATTTATGTCATCGCGGGCGCAACGGCCGTTGAACCGGCGTTTTCTTGCGGGAAGCGATCATGTTTACGTTAGAGAGTGAACGATTACATTGTGATACCTCGGCTGATCTGAGCCGATGAGCCGATTTATGAATACACCTGTAATGTATCATAATCATTTCTAGATCTATTTAGCAGTGGCGTGGCGTAAAAGATATCGTCGACCGTAGGCTGAATTACGGTAAGGGACAGGCAAAACCATGTCCCTTACCGTAATTCAGCCTACGGTCGACGAATATCCTTGGGCAAGCCGGTGCAGATTTGGCGTACATTTTCCTCAAGAGCTTGTAGAATAAGGTGCTCAAATGCCTGATATTAGGCAAGCCGGTAGGAATCGAGTTCTTTGGACGCCACGCTACTGATATGTAGTTAGATGCCCGGTGTAATATCCTGGTGCCGGCCAATATTTGTGTGAGGAGCTGTGAGCATGAGTATTTACCACAGAAATATATCGAGGTAGAACTAAAAAGTGTATGTACCTCGCGTGCTAAAAAGAAGTGGCTTCGACCTATTGTGTACGCCGTTAATTTCAGTTGCCGTCAATATTATTATTAGATTACACAGGGGATAGGTAGGCCCATTTGCTACGTGGCCCACCCCAAAGCTTTCACCTGGGCCCTATGATTTTTTTTACATTCTTTTTTATTATTTAAAAATTTTCCGTTTTCAAAACTTAAAACCTCCATAACTTTTTCAAAATTGATGAAACGGAGTTTATCTTTATTTTATTTTTATCTAAACTGATACTAGAGTCTTACAAATTTAATAATTTGGTGCACACGAAGTAAATTGAAGAAAATTAAAAAAAAACCATAGGGCCTAAAAAAAATTTTTTTTGGGTTGACCACTTAGCAAATGGTCCCACCTATCCCCTGTGTAAGTTTGTCCATCCATCTGCCAAACACCCTGTAAGTATATCATCAAATTTTCAAATCTAATCATAATAATTAATTGTTCAAATACCATCAAACGAAATAGAAAATTTATGTTTTCCATCACTAAATTACAGTTTTAGCGTCAAACGCCAAGCGAAAAACATTGGCTTAGTTTCAGTAGTTCGGTGATTTTAGTCCGGTTCATATATATGTATTTGTTTGAACCGGACTAAAATCACCGAACTACTGAAACTAGGCCAATACGTTACACGCTTGGTTCCCATACAAATCAGCGTTCGAACTATTTCCTTCTATCTCCATGACGTATTTCTGTGGTAAGTAAGTAAGTATTTATTGCTAAGTCATGGAAGTTTTCTATAGGTAGATTAATTAGTTTGGGATTGTGTCGATTTGTAAAATTGTCTCTAATTTTTCCTATTACCCTAAAGAGAGATTTGTAACGAAGCAGATGTCACTGGGGTTATCTACGTCAGCGGTCGGCAACCGCTTAATAATTTGTGACTTTATACAATTCGGAATATAGTGACCGCAATACAGACCGGAATATAGGGCCGCAAGTGGGCCCGTGGGCCGCAGGTTGCCGACCGCTGATCTACGTAATGGTCCTGGGTTCGATTCTCGACAAGGGCAAATTGTGTGATGTGATGAGCAAGAATTTTCTGCTCATCACGCATTTTTACTGCGCCATAGATATTTTTTTTATTTAAACTTTATTGCACAAAAGAAACTTTATAGTACAAAAGTTGAACTTAATATCCATGGGAAAGCCGGAAACCGGAGCGTTGTTGATTTACAATGTTTTCAAGGAGAGAACAACAAAGTCCACAGTATAATAGCAGAAAATTTTCTTCCCACAAAAGGCACATCGCGCATCTGAATATGTTCGCGCTGTGTACGAACACACTGAAAACAAAAAATTAAGAATGCGTAAGCATGCTCCAGTATGGATCGCACTCACACAAACGCGTCGTGCGTCTGTGTGAATACGTGTCGCGCTCTCCTGAACGGCCGAAGTTGGACTACTTGTTTGTCTTTATACTTTGACAAAGTGCTAAAATCGCTTAGGTATTAGAGGCGAACCGGTGCAGTGGTAGTAGTGTTCTATAGGGAACGTGCACGAACTATAGATGGCAGCATTAAACGATAAAAGAGACACGGGCGGACAATAAAGGAAACTATCATGCCTATCAATTCAAGCTGTCAATTCAAATTATCTCTTCAAGTGCTGACGTTAATCGTCATTGCGATAAATTAACGGCGTCTCGGTCAATGTGGCCCCAGCATGAGAGGGTACAAGACTTAGATTGGCGGCACCAGTTGGCAGCACCTTCGTCGTGCACATTCCCTATTGATTGACGCCACGTCTGAAACATAACTACGAGTAGTACACGTAGATGCTAAACAACAACAGCGCACTATAAAATTTCAGTAACGCTATATCATATACATTAGGATGACAGTATGACCTCTTTACAACGATACACTGAACAGGATCAATAGCAACCCACTCAACTCCGACCTTTACAACCTTTCAGCAAATCAGTTTAGTTTCCCGCGGCGGCCATATTTGATTTCTGTAATTACGTTTTATCTATACGTAATCTATTTACCTAGGAATGCATTTATCAAGTACATGCACGAGTAATATAATTTATTTGCTTCATCGTTTCGATCAGAATACAGGTAAGTAATTAGGTTTTACATCGCCTATCGAGAGCAGCTGGTTAATTTATTTTTTTAAACTTTTTTATACAAAGTATTACAAGAGGTGGACTTAATCGGGTAAAGCAAACTTTAGTTAGTGCACTACATAATTGCACGATATAATATCGCCTACTGACTGCAATACGGCCACCTCTCAAAAAAAAAAACATTTTTTTTGTCTCGTACTTAGTATATACCTGACAAAAAAAAAATGACAGTAGGCGATGTGTCCGATCAATATAATCTAATAACAGGTAGTCTGGGAGGAAGCCGTAAGTGCGATGCAGTCGAATCTCTTATGTGTTTACCCAAACACTTCATATGTATGGAGTTAAGAGGCGAAAAAACATTGTCCATATGTTGAAAAAAAATTGCATTGAATACAGATCTTAGGAAAAAATCAGTAAGTACCTACAAATGTTTTACACGTAGTCCCACAGCGCGGTAGTTCGATCTTAAGCACTTAGTACTTTGTCATAAAAAAACACAGTAAAGTTAATTTGAGTCAAAAACGTTGACAAGGCATACCTAAAGAAAAACATGCTAAAGATTTTCCCCACTGTACTATCTAATAGTTTGGTACCGTGAGACAATACGTACTTTTTCTAAGTAGTGAAGGTTTTCTTTGATAATCAGATACGGAACGCATTGTTAACATCGGCCAGTCGCGACAAAAGGTTTAAAATCCGTCCAGAGTGCCATAGTGCGTTCGGAAACGCTTTCCTTCACTTTGTTTACTCTTTAGCCATTGTCTATGGGGCGCAGCGCACTGCGAGCGAGTTACTTAAAACATAGGCCTTAAACCGTTAAAGGCCCTCCACCAAGTTAGTGTTCCCGTTTAGGTCATTAGTTGACTGGTAGAAAATGCTTTAAGGCATTAGTTCTGTCATAGGTACTTTCTTGGATTGTGCATTAAAGATTAAATAAATACACATAGGTGAAAATTAAGTAAATAAATATTGATGGACAATGTAGACGTAAAGATAACTATGCTAAACTAACCTATGCTTGTATTATGGATACAGGATAGTGATGATTTGTATGATTTTGTTTAGGAAATTACTAAATTAGGATTTTCAAAAGTCTTCGCATACTAAAATCAGGCAGATTTGGCAAAGACCTTGTAAACTAAAATGCTAGGTGTACTGTACACTACTAATGAAAAAGTATCAAAAAACATAGACAAACACAACTGCTATAAAAGGGTCATTGTCAGTCAGTTCAAAAACAAAAGTCGTCCCCCCGGTGGTCAAAATTTAAGAGCTTGTATATATTTAGGTTATGTTGCTATATAATTACATCGGATTATAGAGGGATCGTTTTTATTCTCATACGGGTTTTATCAGAAAATTAGGCCCTGGAAGCCTTAAATTCGGATCGGGGCTCCGGAAAGACGCGAACCTAACTCTAACAATGACCCAAAAAGGGTGTGCAGTCTAGGTATACATGCCTTCACGCCGATCGCTGGTGAAAACGGTGTGATTTTTATTTAACTCTGGCGATTACAAACATAATATAGTAAAACTTACGAGTATCTATGCATTTTCCCCGCTACAAGTGACACCACATCGCATCGTCGTGTTTTTGTCGCGCACGGTGAAACTTAATTGTAATTAAACATCAGGTTTCTAAGAGAAAAATCTGCTCCGAGGAAGGCCATTGTGACAGTCGTTAGGTAATTTGTAGACGCGCCGGGCAGATAAACTTAGTCGCACGGACTTTAGTTACCGTTAAGAAAAAATATCTATGGATTCTCACTAGGTACTTAATTTACACGTCAAAACGATACGCATCTCTCTCATTCTTTAAACAATCAGACAATATTATACTATTGAACTAAAGTCCGACTGCGCAGTAAAGTGCATAAAACCGCTATTTTGAATATTAAACCGATATTTTAAGTACCCAGTGACACTCGCGCCATCAAGACGAATCTAATGATGTATCATTTATCAAAATCGGGCGTGTAGGTGAGTAATAGTTACGAACTGACATACATACATACAGGTCTAACACATAACCCTCATTTTGGGCTTCGCCGCAGTCGGGTAAACACATAACAATATTATGAGACATTCGAGTCGTGTGTGGATAGGACACATGATCCTAATTAGGTAGGCCAAATATTAATCTTAGTTTAGACGTGAAACTTAGCCAAACGTACAAACAACTTTCCATCGACAGTATGCCTTCTTCCGTAAAGAGCCGAGGAACTAGAGAACAGGGTTAAGACAACAGACGCACAAACGCATGTCAGTAACGTTAGTTAATTGTGGATTAGCTTTCGCGCACAAATGCCAGTTCAAATGACGGCAGAATGTCTCAAGCGACACTTAAAGCAAGGGCCCGAATTTCAGGTTCCGTAATATATAGGCTTTTACCTACTCTCATGTGGAATGTGCGCTGTAATGCAGGCCAATTCATGTAGGCAGTGGCGCAACTAGGCCAAAATTCTTTTTAGTGCCTAAAATGGGGATGAAAATTTATAGACACTTTTACAGAATTGCAGATGTCTCGTAATGCGCCTCACAACCAGGCCTCAATGTTTATTATGAAATTTTTCGATATACTGGGCTTTCGTCAGAAAAAACCGCCCTTTTAGCCTTTCATTCTTACGTTATGTCGAATCTCCGATACGGCATCATTCTGTGGGGAAATGTTAGCAATAAAGACCAAATATTCAGATTGCAAAAGAGATGCCTACGTGCAATATATGGCCTAAATCAGACAGAGTCATGTCGATCACTGTTTTCAAAGAATAGGATACTCACTTTCCCTGCACTATACATATACCAACTTAGCCTCTTTGTGAAAGATAACTTGAACACATTTGCAAGTAGAAATCCAAGACCCAGGCTGCAATCTAAATATGGTTACGATGTTGTATGCCCAAAATCAAACTCAGCGTTCTACGCAAAGAGCGTCATGTGTATGAGTGTAAAAGTATATAATCAACTACCAGTCGACATTAAAAAACTCCCACCTCCGGAATTTGGGAGGAAGCTTTTTAATTGGCTTATTGACAAATGTATATATAATGTATCTGAACTCTTTTCTAATTAAACTCTATAATCTGATCTGTGGATACAAATAGTTAGTAAGAATGAAATGAATGTAAACAATATAATTAAGTTCAATATAATATAATAATGTAATATAAAAATTATTAAATTCAATCTAAAATAGTGACATACAATTGAACTGGACATAACTTTGTATCTAATATTAACTTTGCCATTTTGATTATTAACTTTGTATTTAGAATTAAGACAAAATATTGCACGTCTCTCGGAGGCAGGACATGACGGACTATAATGCTACTTTTAAGATCTTTTTGTACAACTCATGACTATGCAATAAACATTTTGATTGATTGATTTATAACAAAAAAGTCTAATTTCTTACTCGAAATACCACTGCGTTACGAGTCCCCATGTCGCTTCCAATTTAGTGTCCACTGCGTTACCAAAAAATTGTTTTTATTTTTATAGTCCATATATTTCGACAAAAGTTATCATTCAGGGTGAGCGTATGCTATTCTGAACTACAAAATAATATGTTTTTTGCAGATTATACTAACGTAAGAAATTATGCGCTAAAATATAAAAGGGACGTTTTATAAGGCATCAAAAAGAATTTTGGCCCAACTACACTGAATTAGGCCCGTGGCCAATTCGTCTACCCCAGTGTAAAATAAAAAAATAAGTTTCTGCCTTCTTCCGACTCCATTATCAGACCAGCTGTATTGTGCCATATTATTACGCTGACCCCGAAGATACACAAGCATACGCGCCCAATCGAACGTCAGGAAGTGTTTCTAATTTAGTAAAAGTAATTTAGTAGTAAATCTATTTACATGTATTGTTTTTGATGGGATAGTTGTTTTCTCCGAATAGTTTTACGTCTTTTACGCTAAATATGATAGTATTTAAAGAGAAATTTAAGTAAATTGAATCATTCAGTCATCAAATAATATTCCAATTAGTAATGCGACAGTCATTCATATCACTGAACCTCCTACCAACCTTTACGCCGTTTTGCCTTCGATGCGGTACGCTTTCAACACCCGCTTGACAGCCTAATGAGACTCGACCACTTAGAACACATTACTTACTTACATTATGTATAGTCTTTAAAAGTATATTTCACTACAACACGGCTTATAGCATTAGTAACGTGGATTTCCATTTTCCATACAAAAATCTCCAGTTTAATATCCTTCTAGTGATAATTTTTTTTAATGGCCTATTTAGTATCCCACTACTGGCAAAATACCTACCCTTTCTCCTTTCACTACTCGCTATCTCCGGACAGATTTTGCCATTCTTTTTCGAAACTATCCAGATTGTCCCACCATCTCCTATTTGGCCTGCCTCTGTTCCGATATTCGGGTCATAAATCTAGCGTTTAGTTTAAAGGGTTATTCTTCAGAAATATGTCTGCGACTTATTCCTCTGTCTCCATACATTTAGTATGAAAAAGGACCAGAGGAATAAGGTGACCGCAGACATATTTCTGGAGAATAGCCCTAAACCGAGGCGGTTTAGGGTTACTTCTGTGGACATACCTGCTGATTTTAATGGGATATCAGACTATTAATTAGAAGTCCGGGATCTACCAAATAGATTAAAACGCCACAAAATTTGCTGGGATCTCGTTAAAAAGTGTCGACAGAAGTGAGACGGTTTAAACGATCCATTTCTGACCCATTCGTCTTCGGGGATCCGCTAGATCAGGGGTCGGCAAACCGCCGCTTTGAACGGTCAGTTGGTATATAGTGAAAAACCTGAAACAGAAATCTGCGGCTCTTTGAGCTTCCGGAAAATCGATATGTTTCCGATATCTGGCTCTTTGTTTAAAAACTTTGCCGACCTCTGCACTAGATCATCGCGTGACTGACACATACGAGTTCGACAGTCTAGTGCCCTCATTGCGACTTTGTCATCATAGTAAGAGATGACATATTTGCAGCTGACTGTACCGTGACAAAGTACGAAAAGCAGCAAGACTGTACCTCACGCCTCTCGGACATAAATAACGCGTGCATGCAGATTAGCGACGCTTGCCCAAAACGCATAAAGCCGGTTTACGCGGTCGTCAAACCTGCGCGCCCGCATACACTAACGCCGACAATTAACCGACCATTAGGCCGCGAACAGACGGACATTATTATTATTTTTTTTACTAGTCTGTGCATATTCGGCAATATGTGTATATTGCCGAATATTCAGGAGGTCCCGTCTCTTTAGAATGGCATTTTTGGTAATTATCTAGTTCCGGCCAAGCTGTACAAATTAACCAAAAATGCCATTCTAATGAGGCGATATCTTCTGAATATTTGAGGCCAGGGGAATGATATCCTCACATCACCTCCCTGTGGATATCCCTTAAGAATTACTCTTTTGCCCACGACTTCGATTTACATACTCTACATAAAGACAGGTTGATCCGCTTCTACCTTCCCGCTAGTCCGATGCTCACTTTGAGCAATCAGCGTAACTTCAAGGTGGCCTTGGCTTAGCACCCTGGTTCGATCCCAGGCGCTTCGGCCCCCACCTAGTCCGACCCTCTCAAGGTGGTTCGGGCCAAGCGACCTGGTTCGATCCCAGGGGACGCCACGGCTCCCACCTGGTCCGATTTTTGCATCAGTCAGTAAGGCTTGCAAGTTTGTCAGGCTTCAAAAAAAAAGAAAAAAAACTCACGACTTCGTCTGAATAGAATAAGAATAGAGTTGGGGTATCTTATGGAGTTAAGAGATGTTTTCAGGGATGAAAAAACTATGTGTTTTTTGGGGTCACTAACAATGTCCATAGCAAATTTCATTTAAAAATCGGTTCAACAGTCTAAGCGTGAAAGGTAACTGACAGCAGAAATTTGGCATATACACAGCCGAGCTACAGGGATTTCAGGTTTTAAATATTATTCTGCTATTCAAGGTGGAGATATATCCAACAAATCATATACAATAGATCGTTCCAGCCGTTCTTGAATTTTAAGTAACTAAACTCACTTTTTTTCTTATTAAGTACAAGTTTATTATAGTCATTTAGTGGTCTGTGAGTCATAATAACCATGGAAAACCTGCTTTATGATCCGTAGTCACAGCCTATTTCAACATTCACGTTGACCTACGCGAATTTTAATTAAGGCCCGATACTATCATGCCATGAGCATACACATACACAACCAAACTTTACATTTTACAACATTAGTTTAGGACTGATATTATTAAGCCTGGTAAAATTAATTGCCTCGTAAAACCCATGTTCAGGAGACACCTGAAAATTAAAGCTTCACGCCTAAAGTTTAGATTTAGATAGTGCCGCGACTGGTATGTACTCTAACGATTTTGACAACATTTGTGGCGTACCATGCCTAAAGGGTCCTTATGGCAGGTATTGAGTTAAGCACACATCCTAAATGACCCTAGTCATGTCTCTAGTCTCTCTCTCTCTCTCTCTATGTGTCTATTCACTTAAAAAAAACATCAAACCTACACATGCTAAAATTGCACTTTTGAGAAATCGTCAAAAGAAGTTTGAAACTAATTTTAAGTTAATGTGACTTCCAGGTCGTGAAAAATCAGCATTTGATTAGAGCAAGTCGCTTATAAGAACGAAATTGAGAACAAAAAAAAATTCGGCCTGTTCTTTATAATCTGAACCATTGTAAATAGTTGGAGATATTTGAATTTACATTTTAGGATAGAAATAAAATCACATAGTTGACGAAATATGTTTACTTTAATTAAAATCTCATAATTATTATATGTTTCATCTTCCCCTATAACATTCACAATTTTCGTACAGTGAGTTCTAAATTACATTTAATCAGTCTACACAAGTATTACAAAAATGTCAATATTATTCTACAAGTCTTATTTTTTTATTTATAAATGATTCGAGTTACAAAAAATCACAAATTGACTATGGGAGTCATTTGAGAAAGGGTTCTTATGACCAATCACAGGTAAAAATTATTGATAATTACAGTATGGCACGATATTAAATTATTAACATTATTTATTTACTAATCTTGTATTAAAACAGAATACCGAAGAGAAGGTTGTGAGTTTACTTAAAATCTTGATCAATTAAGAGTAATTCTCATGTAACGTGTATGTTGAATAATTCACACAGTACCTAGTTATCCCAGAAGAGAACACATCTGTACCACAAATCTGTTACCACTAAGGGGCCATTCATGAATCACGTAAGGACAATATTGGCGATTTTTGAGTGTCTATTGTCTGTACACAGCCTAATACGTCCAACTGTTCAACCCCGACACATTGTAAGTTATGTCCGCCGACGGATTTTATCGCAAATAAAATAAGACTAACCGACATGGCCATGGAATTATGTATAAACACAGTATTTTGTAACCCCAGAAAGAGCCAAACGTAATTGGAGGCACTGAACTTTTGAAGACAATATAGGTAGGCACATATATCGTACCTTTGGTGAAATAACGACGCATCTGCAAAATGGCAAAGTTTTCAAGGTCTGTGTGTATCATGTAGTTCGTATGATTTGTATGACTTTTGAGCAATACAAAAACTTTTGACGTAAAGTCACATGCGTCGTTATATGACTAAGGGTACGTAACCTGTCTGTACCAAATTTACCTTCAAATGAAAAAAATAATGCAAAGATATTAAAACTTGTATTATATAGTTCTGTTATAATAGTTAGAGTTACTTAGCATCGGTAGACGAAAAAACCGAATGTCCCAAAAAACTCATATAGAGTTTTTATTATTCCTTGGAAAAGTCATCAAAGTTCCATGAATTAAGTCTACCTTGTAATTTACCATTTTTATCAGTTTTCAGAGGTAGAACAATACCTGGCTAGATCATAAGATAATCACGTATGACCACTGAGTTTCCCTGAAATTTCACTTTTAACGTAGGTGCTTAATATTGGAATTGATTCCACAAACTCTAGCTCTACTGGCTAGGTGCATTTTACGTATGATCACGATACCATCAAGAGTCCTTAAGATTTCACTTTTAACACATTATTTTAAATATCACGTTTGTTAAAATATAAGCACATGAGACTAACACTTTTTGATTTGAATGAAAATCTTCGTTTTCTTAGTAGCAGTAAGCGGCGCCTATACAAATTTTACAGTAATCGTAGATAAAGAAAAAATCAGATGTCGGAAGTATTCTAAACCTTAAGTCTATATCACAGCAGATATAATAAAACACGATAAAAACGTGCCAACCACGTGCCAACTTTTAAAAGCCTCATGGGGGAAGTTTCTGTTGTCATATCATTTAGGTATGTAAGGAGTGTAATAAGTTAGGTAGAGTCACCGGCAATAGTATCCAAAGGTTGTCTGGAAGAGATCGCTTCCTTAGCGATAAGTCCGCTTATTGTCCACCATTTGTTTTTGATGTCTTGGTTCTTTTAGGATCTCTGTAAATTTTTGGTGTGCAATAAAGAATATTGTATTGTATTGTATAGTATATGATGAAAAGCAACTTGCTATTGCCGGCTTTATCTATGGTGCAGGGTGTGCAGCGTACACAGGCGCAGGGTCTTAGTGCCTATCACACTTGCGATTTGCGGACGATTTAGAAGCGAAGATCCATACAAATGTCAGGGTATTGATTGCACACGAGCACTACAAAAACATCTAACACCATGCATTATTTTTTGATTCGTGTCCTGTTTCACCATTATGTTATTGCCGGTGACTACATAGGCCCCTAAAAGCTACACATAACCTCAAGAAAACCCCAACTTACGTAACATTAAAGTGAACAATAACATAAGTTACCTCATATAGGTTAATGTGATTCAGTCGTACAAGTAGCACGTGTCTCTGTTGTGTCATGTGACTATGTGACATCCGCCAGCGCATCCTTCGTTGTGCAAATTGTTGACAAACATCCTAAATCATGGCTACATGTGAACGTCAGAAGAAGAGTACTTTAACAGAAAAATGTTGCCAAACTTGCCAATAATATGAAACATTCAATACTCGTAAGTAGTATCAAATAAAATTGCTTTTGCTTGCTCTGGGAACAGCATACTTACCTGCAGCTACAGCTTCGCTTGACCAAGAAACACGGAGTCAACATTCTTTTTATAATACCTAGAACCGCGTACCTAACAAGTCTTCTTATGACTCCTATCTGTCTGATGACCCAGTTGCAAAACACTAGTCATATAAAATGCACCTATCTCTATGTTGTATCTGAGTATCACAATACCTGATGTTGAGATCTAAGTTAGCCGTCATATAGTGAAAATGTTGCAAGATTCTAAGGAATAAATAGGTCTCCGAGACTTGAGCAATATTCCACTAAGGAGACAATAACAACTTGTCACCGACTGACGAGCTAGACTGTAGGAGCTCCTTACATTATATTACGCCATCGGTTTTACAATGATAGCCATTATAGATACAATAGACCCTTACATTATATTGTAGATACTACAATATAATGTAAGGTTCAGGTGAGAAATAACAAAATGCATAGGATGGAATAAATTATCAACAGTCCCCTATTACAGATATATTTATTAATAATACTCGCAAACTACAGTCCGAACAAAGGCTATTTCAGACGACTGTATAGATCAAATCCAAACATAAGATTATCTCTATTACTTTCCCGAGCAATTTGAAAAAGTCAATTTCCTAAATTGAATCGAAGCCCTAATGATATGAGGCAATCTGTCGTTCTTTTACAAAGTCACGCTCATAATGAGCGAAGATCGCATCGTCATCGTCGGCTCAGCTTTACGTAAGTTGGTATAGTACTCGTAAACCCGGTGCACCGGTAACTCCCTCGTGAACCTCGTATCTGGGTATCTTGCTTGCCTCGTATTGGGATCTATTTTTCCTTGTACCCGTTTAAGAAACTGTTATATAACTGTTATATACTAAACAGCGTGGAGTCATATTTCGTCCTTTTGGTCACGCACTATTTCAATGCTTAAATACAAAAAAATACGTAACAAACAGTGCAAATCTAACAATATGAACAAAAAGTAAAGATTTGTACTGTTCGTTACGTTTTTTTTAAATTCTATATCTCGTATGTCTTTGAGCTCGATCCATGGCCAATCTTATGCAGCTCTTAGCACCCGCCCTGATTTTAAAATATTCCGTGCACTGCCGAATAAAGCTTACTATTATTGTACCCACTATATATTTTCAACCCGTAAATGGGTGTCCCATTAATAAAATACTATATACTATTATTATAAATAATTGAAATTCAATGTAAACAATCGTTGTCTAAGAGTGTAATACTGCTAACCCCTTTAAGATTTATTTTCTAAACACAATTATTACAAATTAAGATTGAATATTATTTGTAAATTTCAAAGGAGTTAGCAGCTTTACACTCTTAGATGACGCAATATTATTATTATTTATTATAAAACGTCGAAACGTCGAACTGACATCATAAACTCAAGCCTCTTAAACCGTGACATCTAAATTGGGAGGCTGACCGCTATTCGGCTGACTCATTGACCCCCATCCGGCCAGTGAAAGTTCTGACGCGTTCTGATGTCATCTTTATGTAACTTCTCGCGAATGAATGTCAGCTGATCGCTTATTGTTTCATGAAAGATCCAGGCTTTCTCATTGTTTCTTGATAGCTGTATTACGTGTTAAGCTGGCATACGTTTAAAAGGTCAGTTACTGCCATATCACCTTAGGGTTTGTTTCATTTTAAGACTATAGTAGGAAACTACGTATGTTTAAGTCACAGACTACCTCCACTAGACGGAGCATGTTGAGCGGCGCGCGCTCACATCTGATATGGTCAATTGTATAGCATTACGACATTACGCGACCGGCCGCTCGTTCAGTTGCGACCATGTTTCTGACTTGTGTGTGCACCAAACGTGAAATAAATATTTCTGTTCAATCCGACGACAATCTCGAAACGTAAAATGATAAAAAAGATGTGAAACACGCGTTGTATTAGTAATATCTACCGATATTTAATCGCACATATGCGTGGTGAGCTCGTGTCGTATGGCATGCTCCGTCTAGTGGAGGTGGTCTGTGGTTTAAGTATAAAGACCAAACACACAGGAATAGCATGTACAAAGGCAAATTTATCCTTTTAAGGATGGGAAAACTATCAGGAAAAACATGTGAAAAGCGTTAAGATTTGTAAAATGATTAGGCATATTGCAAGTAAGATCCTCAAAAGATCTTTTACATGGCTGGCTCTTATTGAAAAGTGCTAGTTTGTACCTAGCTTGTACTTCTTACAACTAGGTCGCCGCAGCATAGGAAACTCACACCAATGCGTATCTTTTATAAAGAAAACGCTGTCAATAACATCAACATATAAGATAAAAAAACAACATTAAAATAGAGTTCAAGGTCTAATCTACAAACTCAACTCCATAAAATTAGTAAATAGTTTTCATATCACGGTTGATGATCTTCAAAGTGATCTTAATCGTGTTCCGGCAAAAGTAAGCAGTAGTCGTCTGAATAGACGAGTCTGAGTCTTGGCCTATAAGTCTGTGGGTCTAGTGAAAACGGGTACAAGTAACATATAACCTAGGAACAAAAGAGCTTAAGTCATACAATAGAGTTGTGACCTTTTGTTCCTGGTATAAATTTGACTTGTACCCCTTTTCACTAGAGCCACAGAAGTATATTTCGACTGTTTTCATTCGCAGTTCGTATCGTGCAGTCCCGCTCACACCAATATCATTCTAATAAGAGGGTGAGAAACGGTCGGCTTCAAAGACATTTGGAATATAGACCTGCACTTCTTTTACCGTAACGTGATTGTTGGGTCCATCGTTGTCACTTTTGAACAAATATATCTTACCTATCTGTTACTCGGATAGACAAGGCAAAAACTTTCATAAGTTGCACTACTTATGCTATTATTATGCATTTGGAACTGCACCCATATCTGGCTTACTTTATGCATGAAAGTACGAAATGCATTTTAATAAGCTGCGGTGCTCTGCGCTGTTACGATAGGTGCCTATTTAAAATATCTAGTTCAAATCAGGGCTCGAAACCGGTATTTTGCAAAAACCTCGAAATATCCCAATATTTTGAATTATTTTATGCTTTTTATGTAGAGCTCAGTAATGTATTTAAGTCATGATTTCGTATTATTGGATTGTCTGGTAAAAAAACGAAATAATAAACCAAAGAACGATAAGAACGGAAAGAATACCGGTATTTTTGTATTGAGCAAATACCGGTTTCTGGTTCAAATATGTAAACCAACCAGCTCAATATGGATTTCCTCGAACGAACCATAGTTTACCGTTCTTTTTATTGTAACGAATGTTTGTTTCCTTGTTCATTATTTTCTATTGTAGAGGTAATTATCCCGAAAACAGTAGTTGGCATCGTTACCACAGTACCTATAATAGCAGTAGGTAATTTTTCTTCCTACAAAAGCTACATCGCGCGTTTGAATGTGTGTACGAACGCACTACAAGCAAAGAAATAAGAATGCTCCAGTATGGATTGCAGTCGCAGTACATGTTATTCCTTATAGTTTGCCGTTACAAACGCATAGGTATTACTCGTAGATAAAAAACCGATTAGGTAGCCAACCGTAATAATTACGGGTATCATTTAATCGATCAGCAAAATATTCATACTTTGGTCAGCAGAAATATGTATTTGGTCAGCCAAAATAGCTAGTTGGTAAGCAACTTATGGTAAGCAAACATTTATAAATCAGGCTGCAATTAATGATATACTGATCTGCTCTAAATTATTTTGGTCAGCAAATTAAATATTTGAGCTGCATTAAGCGATCTACGGTAAATCAAATTTTGGTAAGCAATCAGTAGGTAAGCAAAATATTTCATTTTGTTAATCAAAAAAAAAGGGGGCAATAAAACCTAACTGGGCGCAACTATTCTGCCGCCAATCGTGTGCGCATTTTGTCATTCGGTAATTGTCAGCTGTCAAGTAGCAGGTGTCACTGTGATATATACAGGGTGTCACTGTGATATATACAGGGTGTCACTGTGTTATATACAGGGTGTAACTGTGATAGATACAGGATGTAACTGTGATATATACAGGGTGTCACTGTGATAGATACAGAGTGATACTGTGATATATACAGGGTGTCACTGTGATAGATACAGAGTGATACTGTGATATATACAGGGTGTCACTGTGATATATACAGGGTGTCACTGTGTTATATACAGGGTGTAACTGTGATAGATACTGGATGTAACTGTGATATATACAGGGTGTCACTGTGATAGATACAGAGTGATACTGTGATATATACAGGGTGTCACTGTGATAGATACAGGACAGGATGTCACTGTGATATATACAGGGTGTCACTGTGATATATACATAGTGTCACTGTGTTATATACAGGGTGTCACTGTAATGTATACAGGGTGTCACTGTGATGGGCTCATATAAAATTGGTATTTCGATTTTTTATACATCTCATAATGTTTAGAAGTTATATTATTTATTCACAACGTGTACCGTTTCGTTTTTAGGGTCAGCAAAAAAAATAACCCTAACCTACCTATTTTTGAGAGCCGTTTCGTTTTTAGGGTCATCAAAAAGAAAATAACCCTAACCTACCTATTTTTGGGAGCCGTTTCGTTTTTAGGGTCATCAAAAAAATAACCCTAACCTACCTATTTTTGGGAGCCGTTTCGTTTTAGGGTCATCAAAAAAAAAATAACCCTAACCTACCTATTTTTGGGAGCTTTTTCGTTTTTAGAGTGACATCCTGTAGGGGAGAGGTGGCATGAAAGAGCCAGTTTTTCAAATGGGGTCAAAAAATATACTTCTAATGAAATAAATACAAAGATTTATGTTTCAAATTATTATTTGTTTAATTAACTATGTATTTGCATACAAGAAAACTGAATAATCAATCAACAACTTGCAGAAATTTCCATTTAAAAAAAAAGTTGTCTTCTGGCTCCTTCATAACCATTAGGTATTGAAAGAGCTAGTGACATTTATGAAAGAGCCAGTCTTTAATTGTTCGACTTTATGTGTAAAATATGCAAAAAATCAGCTTTTGCACATTATAAAAAAAAAATAAAAAAAACTTACAAATTCTTATTAAGTAATTCTTAATTTTAACAGTGATTTTGAGTCATTTATCGCAAACTAAAAATATATATTTTTTTATTAATAACATTAATATATCTGTCGAAGTAAATAAATAGCTTAGCCGATCGGTCTCAATCATTGTTACTATTTGGGCGCGTATGTCAAGAAAACACTCGGAAATGGACACACTTCGTTACCTCAACTAATCACTTGGGTTCATGTGAACACTCTCGCCACTAATTACTGTGATTTTTACAAGTTTAAGAGCCAATGGTTTGGTTCGCGAACACAACAAGATCAATTCACCCATATCGCGTCAAGCCCGCGCGCGAAACTCTAACTGTCAACCACTGTCAATGTCATTGAATCCTCGAACCACTCCATTCGGGTTACTAAATTGCCCGCTCTCAAATCATTGAAACATGTTTCCATTTTAAATTGGATTTTGACTACTAATTAAATCCACGCTTCGTCATATCTAATGTTCAAAAGTTAAACATCAAATTATAAGTAACCTCTATATGATAAAATAATAATATTTTTTTACTTGAATGAAATAATATTGTTCATTTTAACCTCCATTAAAAATCTAAGCGACCTATTTGCTTAAACAAGATAATACAGTTTCAGCCTTTTTAAGAACTTTAGGATACCAGTAAGTAATTATAATACCTAATTATTTCCTTAGAATCTAAAAAAAATGCTTTCCAAAAGAAATTCAGCTGTCCTTTAATACCACAGGATTCATATGCCCAACCAGAACAAATTTTGCATTGAAACCAGTGATTACTTTTTCCATAACTTTTCTTGCAGACTATGCAATCATCACCATTTGGTTTGTAATCGGTTTTTCTTGTAATAATTTTATTTCTTACTTCAGCCCGTATGATAGTCAGATGAATCAGAATCACTCTTCAGTACAGAGTTGTCTTCATATTTTTTGTTTTTTGCTAAGGGTTTTTATGGACTCTTTTGTAGACATTTTTTTCTCTTTAATTTTTGGCTTCTTTGCCTTTCTCTCTTTTTCTTCCAATTTTTTCTTTTTAGTTACGATATTATATGAGAAGTCACCGGAAACCTTCACGTTTTTATCAATTTTAGCTAGGTACCCTTGATACATTTAAGGCAAGAGTAGTTTTTTTTTATAGATTGCCCATTCTCCAAAATTTCAGATACTGTTACTGCAATGGTCGATTTTTCGGGCTATTTTCTTTTTTTGGGGTCCAGGCTTCTCCAATTTCTACAAACAAATCGTATAATATATGTGAAATATGAATTATTATTCGTTAAGTGTATATTTTTAGCTGTTTAAGGACAATGTCATGAAAGAGCCGGCCATGTAAGAGCCAGCTCTTTCAATACCCGCCCACCTGGCTCTTTCGCAACTTGTCCTCAAAATAAATAAAACCATCAGAACAACGACCATATCAAAACTTTTGCAACTACGTTTCCGTCTATTTTACAAGCTAAATATATGCACAAACCCATTCCACAATGTATTTTCCTGTAGTTATTAGTAATAAAATATCAAAAATCGAAGTAATCGATGAAAAAAACTTACTTTTTGGTCCCGAAAACTTTGACTTGATCCACCGGCGTCCGTTGATTTCGACGAACTGTCAAATGTTTGTGGGTGACAGGAGATCAGTGTTGCTACTTAAAAATAATAATTCGTGCAAAGTTCATTCAGAAACTACCAAAATATTGCAAGTGGCTCTTTCAATACCTGGCTCTTTCATACAGTGACACCCTGTATATAACACAGTGACACCCTGTATATTTCAATTAAACTGCTTACAGACATGTTTTCTCTGCTGACAGTGACATCCTGTATCTATCACAGTGACACCCTGTATATAACACAATGGCACCCTGTATATATCACAATGACATTCTGTATATATCACAGTAACATCCTGTATACATTACAGTGACACCCTGTATACATATAACACAGTGACACCCTGTATATATCACAGTGACATCCTGTATCTATCACAGTGACACCCTGTATACATTACAGTGACACCCTGTATATAACACAGTGACACCCTGTATATATCACAGTGACATCCTGTATCTATCACAGCGACACCCTGTATATAACACAGTGACACCCTGTATATATCACAGTGACACCCAGTATATATCACAGTGACACCCTGTATCTATCACAGTGACACCCTGTATATAACATAGTGACATCCTGTATATATCACAGTGACACCCAGTATATATCACAGTGACACCCTGTATATTTCAATTAAACTGCTTACAGACATGTTTTCTCTGCTGACAGTGACATCCTGTATCTATCACAGTGACACCCTGTATATAACACAATGGCACCCTGTATATATCACAATGACATTCTGTATATATCACAGTTACATCCTGTATACATTACAGTGACACCCTGTATACATATAACACAGTGACACCCTGTATATATCACAGTGACATCCTGTATCTATCACAGTGACACCCTGTATACATTACAGTGACACCCTGTATATAACACAGTGACACCCTGTATATATCACAGTGACATCCTGTATCTATCACAGCGACACCCTGTATATAACACAGTGTCACCCTGTATATATCACAGTGACACCCAGTATATATCACAGTGACACCCTGTATATCTCAATTAAACTCTCTGCTGACCAATTGTAAAATCTTGCTACCCAAGTAATTATTTTGCAGCTCGACTGTTTATTAGGCAGCCAAATGATAAAAAAAGCAGATTAATATTGGTTAAAATGCTAACCGTTTTTAAACTGTTTGCTGAACAAGAGTTGCCGCCCAATTTTATTTATTGCCAGCCAAATCTTTGTATCCTGCCCAAATGATTTAACTGCTTATTTTTTTTTTGCGGATCAATTTTAATAACGGCTGACCAAAAATTTACTTTCCAATAATTACTGCATTTAAGAAATACTAGTGCCTAGTTTGTTAACACATGCTGATTAACGATTATTGACTGACAATGAATCGGTAATGAAGCGTATTTTCCAAAGAAAGAAATCTGGGTCACTTTAGCAATCATGCAACTCGTGTGATGTGTAGGTAATACAATTCAATAGAGTGAGAACTTGAATTTCAATTTCATTGACAAGGTTCGACGAAGGGGCGTGGATGTCATCAAACTAGCGACGTACGAGTAGCGACTGGCTGCGATGCGGCCTTTTTTTTTGTAGTTTCTGTTTATATTTTTACCACAACAACTGGTCCTTGCCACGTTAGGAACGGCATTTATTTATTTTCGTTTCAGTTCGTGTTTGTCAATCGTTGAGTAAATATAATATTATTGTAAATATCGATAATATCACATTAAATCTCTTTAAACTCTATTCAATACCTGTTTCCATCATTCTTCCACATAGAGTCTGGCTAATGAAAGATGAGACTGACATTTGTTCCAAACTTTTTAAATGGCGACATTATACAAACGTCAAATGTGTCAAACGTCATTAGATTTCTGAGGATAGTATGCTGTGGTGATTTTGATACTCAATATGCAACATAAGAAAGTAACAGTTTCCGAAAATACTTACTGAATTGTTTTTGCTTTTCTTTCCGTGGCTAATGTGGGGAGTAAATATATATCATAAATAAACACTAACACTCTAATAAAAGCTATGTACTTACCAATTTTCACTATAATTGGAAGAATTGAAAAGGTGACAACAACTCAAAAATCGGCTCAAGTATCATTACCGTTTTTGTCACCCTATAAACAGTGTTGCAACCCGTTCTTTTTTTAAATTTGCCGCTATTTTTTAGTCTCATCTTTCATTAGCCAGACTCTAACAGTCCACCGCTCGCTAATACTTTAATTGACCATTATTATCGGTAGTACCTAATATCTAATTATTATCTTACTTGAGTATTTGCAGTTAATAAAATTACTAAATTTATTCTGAAAACCTCCAGCTTACACTTTATAAAAAAGTATAAATTGATTGAGAGTCGGTATAGGGGTGAGCTGCAATCTGACTCTTTTTATGACGGGTCTATTACTTATGATAACAAGAGCTTTTTATGAATATTCTAAGAGGTGTGATGCTTTTTTTTTAGAATCTGACAAACTCGCAACCCTTATGGGCATAGCGATTGTCGGACCGGGTGGTCGGCCGTGGCGTTCCCTGGGGTCGAACCAGGTCGCTAGCCGGACAACCCTGAGTGGTCGGACTGGGTGGGTGCCAGGGGCGCCTGGGGTCGAACCAGGTCACCTTGTCCCGGTCCACCTCGATAGGGTCGGACTAGGTGGGGGGGCCTCAACGCCTGGGGTCGAACCAGGTCGTTTGGCCAGGGCCACCTTGACTTTTCGAGGTGTGAGGAAGGCAATTTTAGTTATTTCTTAAGGCTACTTTCAGGGTACCTACAGTAAACGGCAATAAAGAATGCACATCGATCTTTAGAAAGAGGCAATCGGCTAATTTCGACTTCGTATAGCGATATCTGTGTCGCACACACCATGACGTTTGTTTTGTCTGTCGTGGTTCAAATGCGAGAGAGTGCAGTCGCATATCCAAGTCAACATATATGTATATATAGAGTTGCTAAAACTTTTACAAAATTAAATTTGTACTATGGCACCTATAGGAAAAAAAGGTAAGCCGTTACTTTGCCAGTCACGCGAAATTATCTATAATGTTTATAAATAGTTTGTAACTGAAGCCGACCAATTTAAAAAACATGAGGATGGTAATGTAAGTAATTATTTTAAGAAGGTTCAACAGAGACTTGCAGATGCCACTGGAATTTCAAGAAGAACTTTGAACAATTTATTATTTCCCCAACAAGCAATAATTAAATATAATTACATCGTGTTTTACAGCTCTATATATTCCACGTGAAATCAAAACAAAACAACAATAAAGTGCTTAGTCCTAAATTCAAATTCTGATGAACGATTAATCTAATAATTGATGTACATGGAAATTAGCATTCGTTTGTATTCGGAAATGCGATGATTGCCGATGTGCATTCTTTATGGCCGTTTACTGTATATTTATTTGGAAAACCTGTGGCCTGTTGTAAACTAACCTATTAGTTTAAAAACAATCGTATAGTACGTAATAAGTGTAACTGTCGGTGAGTCAGGCAGTGAGAGCGATGCGCGGGAGTTGCGCAACGGATTAACAACGCTTCAGCCGGACCTTGCTATTACTTCACCCGAGGAATGTTGTTGTTGGTTATTTATGCCTTTTTGTTTGGTTTCAAGACTTGACGGAACTTTACTAAATTAGAGAAGGCGTTTTGTAGGCAGTCGCCGGGTTCAGAGTAAAAAGGGTAGGGGAGTCCGAGGGTAGTTGAAACAATTTTGACATTATGGGTCGTACACAAAAATCTATTGGCTAGAATCGTATGAGATTACGACTAATGGATAGCTCATGTTTTCGACTTTTATATCACGTCAACAAAAAACGCCTAAGTACGGCTGTTTGCGCGAAAAATGTATTTAAACATGACAAGTTATTCTGTTTCAACTCCCCTAATATCGAGGTAAGTTGAAACAAGGGGGTGAGGGGAGTTGAAACAGTTCTTGACATTGAAGAACTAGGATTGTATATTAGAAAAAAGGATGTAATTTAAAGGGTTTTACTAAAAAATCTGAATACATAAATAAAAATTTATGTTTTTTAAGTATTTTCTACTCAGGTTGAGGTTAAAACTGAAGGCAGCATCCCAAAACCATGTATGCGCAATAAAACCTCTTCTACCATGAGATTATATATTTCCTGGCTCGCCATGGCTCTGTCCCTTTTCCTTGGTTCTCAGTAGATATTCTAAAAAAAAGGAAAAAAAAATACCTTACAATTATAAGTATGTAGTACAAATTCAAAATATTGTTTTAACTGTTATTTACCTGATAAGCAAAAGAATAGGTTCCAATTTGAAAACACAAAAAATGTTCTAGGACTTGCGAAAATGCGAATACATATAGAAACTTGAGAACCTGCGATGAGTCCAACTCTCACTTAACCAATTTTTTGCACTGTATTTTGTTTTTTACGTTCACGACCAACCTATAAGAAACATGCTTTAGGTATCATAAAGAAGCGTGGGACGTTCCGTGACTCGGGGTTTCTAATTTCGGCAAACGATCTCCTGATAAGGAGAGATTTCTCTCCGAGGATTTTTATGGGACCGATGTCGAAATAAAGTCCATGGGTTATGTGAAGATATTCGGAATGAGTTTCACTTTAAGTTTATAAGGAATGCTCCAATTGAACAAAGTATACACTTAGTAAATCAACTAAAATACCAATATACAGGGTGGGAGGGACTATACCGACATAGCCATGAATTCCTGGTGGTGTGACGAGTAAATAATGTTATATCAACATGGGTCGAATATTGTCATTTTACATTAATAGTCTTATGGAACAAAATAAATCAGTAAATTCAGCCCCTCGTTATAAACATGTCCTTACTGGAGGAAAAGTTATCAAAAAGAAAAGAAAAAGCTAAAATGGAAACAAAAGGTAAATTTTTTGGTCTCGTAGTCGCTTACCATCAAATACTGCGAAGGTTAATTGCTGTTTAGTTAAAGGATTTAAAAAAATTAGTAAAACTATCTTAGTCACATTTAGTAGGGCTTGTTACACACTTGGAAGTTTTCATTTAAAAAATAATGAATATCTCTGAAAGTAAGCGTTTTTCGACTATACATCACATAACTTTTTTTACTCCTAATAGTTGTTAGAATCTATAGTTAAAGTTTGTCGGTATAGTCCCTCCCACCCTGTATAAGTTCGATCAGAAAACGAATTTCAGAAAATGTCGTCGAGTTGCTGAAATTAGCCCGCGCAAACCTATGACGTAACTCTTGATGAAGAGACAATTAATTACAATACTTTTTGTCTTGTTCCAGGTTTCCTTGTCATAACGCAGATAAGATGCCAGTATCCAGCTCTTCACCCGGGTAGGTATGCATCAATGCCTTCAAACTCTACATACATATTGTTGTGGTTTTAATCAAGAACATTCATAAATTCATACTATGCCGTACCACTAATATTACTTAACTATTACCACAGACCACCAGTCTTAGAAATCAACTTAGTGTTTACCATTTTCGATCTAGCTGAATCGACTAGAGTTAGCCGAGGTAGCGGAGCGATGAGTGAAGGAAAAAACCGGTCAAGTGCGAGTTAGGCTTGCGTGGGGAGGGTTCCGTCATACACACAAATAGAGAGACATTTCGTACGTTACTTTAAATTCCATAGACTTTTTATAGGTTTTCCTGTAATCCATAGGTAAAGGACTTGTTACGGACGCCTTTAACGCAAACCTTTTTTAATCTCTTTTACCGTAAAATAGTCTATTAATAAACGTATTGTCAGTGTCATGTGAGAAAATATCTGCGTCGAACTACGAACCGAACTGTTTTTTAATTAGATAGATTTATTTATTTCTTATTGAAAATTACATAGTGTTTTATTATCTAAAACTAAAATGAATTCACAAAAAGATCGTCAACAATGAAAAAATAAAAACAGAATAATTAATTAAATAATAAATTACAAACACATGTCCATGGAAAAAAATTACTACTAGGTACAATGTCAATCTAAAAACTAACGAATATCTAAATATAATGTTGTATATGATCTAGGCCAACCTAGGTAATACAAAGTCAAAACAAACAATTAATTATAATAATATAACTATATAACTTCAAAACTATTTATATAAAACTATTTATAATAAGGTGTTTAGGGTTTAGTTAGTTAATTTTAGTTTTAATTTTAAATTTATTCCTTGTTGTATGCAGTTTTAATTTCAGTAATAAAAATATTTTACTGTTTATTATAAAAATTATAAAAAAATATAGGTATTTAAGATTCTCACAGTCTAGCCCTTTCATTGAATGTCACAAGATATAGTTTGGTAACTTTTTTTTTAATTTTCCAGTTTACCCCTAGAAGTGGCGTCCATGTTTACAATCCATATATTTCCGTTACACTTCCATCTTTGGGTCATCGACCTTAATATATGTACAAACAGCAACACACTTAACTGCCCATCAAAGACAGAGCAGAGAGAAAATTATAACGATTGAAAGAGATATATATATTTGTATTATGTCAACTTCAAATCAAATAACGTTTGCGTATGTGTAATGTGCCTTTGAGCTTTGTCATTGTAGTTGTTTGGGGAAAGTTTTTTTTTTCATACTGTAAATAAAGGTTTTATTTCAACAAGACAGGCGAATTTGTCAAAATTATGATTTAGCTTTCAGACGAACGTTGAGATGAAATAAACTAATTATATTGCTAAAGCTTTTATTGGTGCTTCATATTTTTGATATGATGCACCAATATAATGTAATTTATATTTATTATTCGTTCATTATTTTCCACGAATTCAATAATATGGCATTAATGTCAATAATGACGTTGGATCAGCCATAAAAGAAAAAATATTGTTTCAAAACTCTTTTGAATAATAGCCAATTTATACTCATAAACACACGCACACATGCATAACACGACGCCTTCAAGTGTGATTCTCTTTCTTGCAGTATTTCCCATTTTTGAAGTGTATAGTTAACTGTGTTGCTGTTTGTACCATCAACTCAATCGGTAAAGTACTTTCGGAGCAAATTGACTGCGATCTAGACTATAATAAGGGTTCCGTTTTTTCCTTTTGAGGTACGGAACCCTAAAAATTACCAATACCTTGCTGCGCGGAGCAAGCCTAGGCACCTTGATTAGTGGATTTTTCCTTACCTACCGCTCCGCTACTTCACACAAATCTGGTGGATGTTCAGTCTTTTTCAGCAGCAAGAATTTATTATTTATTTTTTTATTCTTCGGTATTCCCGCAAGAGACTAATACCTCTTTCTACATTCAATTATGATGACCCTGCCAATAGTCGTAATTATGTTCTTGATTTATGCCTGTAAAATGTTAGTTCATTTACCCAGAGTCGCAGTACCATAAACTATTCTCTCCTTTCAGTGTCCTTCGCGCAGACCCAGGCTGAATGGCACAATCCGCACCAATCTCGAAATCCACCTTGGCAGTTCTCAGCACCGAGAAAAAGGTCCCCAGACTCCATGCAGATATACTATAATACACAGACGACCCAAAACCAGGGCCCGTTTGGCAACCGACCGAGCTTTCAACCAAATTACGAAAGTTACCAAAACTACCAAGCTCCTCAGAATTACCAGAGCAGAAGTTCCATCGACCTGATTAATTCCGAAACCAGAGACAGTCCTAGCGATGGACGCTTGCTTTCGGATTCCGCGTTCACCAGGATATCCGAAACTTTAGGCGCCATAAACACTGTAGGACACTACCTCGTAGACATGGTCAATGATGAAGAGAAAGATGAAACCGATCCTAATTTGAAGCAGCTTCCACAAGCATTGTACACCATCAGTAAAAACGTCCTCGGCAGAAATGTGACCGACAAAATTGCGCCCATAGTGAAAAAGGCACTGCCTAGAGTCTTGCCTGACGCACCGATCACTAAAATTGCTACAGGGGACTCGCAGGACTCTAAATTTTGCACGACACCTGATGGGGAAGCAGGGATATGTGAAGACTTAAGCAACTGCCCTCAGCTGCTTCTTAACTTGATCAGCCTTCGGGAATCTCTCTGCTTCAAAGATCTTTTCGTGCCAGGTGTCTGTTGTCCCAAAAACGCCGTAGTGACATCGACACCAGCAGTTGAAAAACCAGTGCTAACGACGACTAGCAAGCCGACGTATTTGGTGCCAGTGACTACTCCGAGGCCTAAACCGACGACGTCTAAAAAGCCAACAGCGATACTGGTGTTGACGACGAAGCGGCCGCGGCCCGCGACTACTAGCAGGCCTGCTACTAGCATCACGGTGACTACGCCTCGGCCGCCTCCGTCTACGACGTTTGTGACAGTGCCTCCGCCTGTCATAGCTAACTTCTCTAATATCGTTGATATAAGCGGTAAGCTATATTTCACATATAATACATAATAGAATTATAAATAACTTCTGAAGTGCATATGCGTATGGTTATACCGTCTGGAATGGATGAGATCTCAATGGAGTGGCTGCTCTTTGATCTTTTCAATGGGTCTTAAGTGTAAGTAACTCGATTATATCTTCCTAATCTTAAGTGTTAAACCGCTTAAAGAAGGAAAACACTTGTAATTTAGGTACTCTATTGTCGCCCTAATGTCACACACTGTCTTAATGGTGCTGATTGCTGATATCAAGCAAGGCAAGTTATCTGCTTTTCCCTAAAGCAGTCGGGGTGACTCAATCCGCGATCGCGCCGCGTGGCCTTGATGCTACCTGTAGGTGGTTAGCCAGTGACCAGAAAGAACACGCGTCAGTACGCGTTATACGATGGAGAAAGACGGTCAGATGTGGGGAGTTCCGTCCGATGGTCGGACCTGAACAACACTTTTGTTAGAAAGGGAAGCTTCTGTGCCTACGTAGTACTAATATTTATTCTGTCCCTAAAGTTAACTCGTAGAAAATGCCTTATGGCATTAAGTTCGCCTTTTGTACGATAAGTTTTCTTTTGTGCAATAAAATTTCAATGAATAAATATCAAAAACCCGTAGCCTAGCCTAGTACCTATTGTAATTTGTTTGATCGGGTTCTTTCCTTGTTACATCTATTTATCTATTTTTTTTCTTGTTTTGACGTCTAACCCTTTACGTAAATTTCTAAAAACCTGTAGTTTGTCATTTTCTGAACCACTGGCAGAATCAGACCTGTAAAGCCCTTGAGGCCTTTTTGCAAAATAAATGAATTGGATTGAGTTAAGTTACCTCGACATAACGTCCATTCCAGAGTGCGGGCAGCGGGAAGACGAGGGCGGGCGCATCGTGGGCGGCGCGGAGTCCACGCCCGGCGCCTGGCCTTGGATGGCGGCCATATATCTCCACGGCAACAAGCGCCGCGAGTTCTGGTGCGGTGGCACGCTAGTGGGCACGAGGCACGTCCTCACCGCCGCGCATTGCACTAGGGACTCTAAGCAGAGGCCGTGAGTACTTTTTTCAACCTTTTAAGGTACTCGACACCCTGTTGACACGTGTACCTTAGTTAACCGTGAGTTAACCGTGTCGTTTATGACTTGCAGATTCCCGCCGCGGCAGTTCAGCGTGCGGCTCGGAGACGTGGACTTGGCGCGCGACGACGAGCCGTCCAGGCCCGTGACGCTGCGGGTCGTGGCGGTGCGAGCGCACGACCAGTTCTCCAGAGTGGGCTACTATAATGATATAGCCATGCTCGTACTTGGAGGTGAGTTGGCAACGTCGCGACATCCTAGAATGAGTTGGCACGGAAATCACGAAATGAAACTGCCCGGCCTGTTTATTTATTTATTTATTTAAACTTTATTGCACAAAGGAAAACTTATCGTACAAAAGGCGAACTTAATGCCATAAGGCATTCTCTACCAGTTAACCTTAGGGCAAAGCAGATAACTTGTGGTGCCGCCTGTTATAGGTGTTAGGCCAGAATTATACCTGTAAGTTTTATTTACGTAAGTAAGTTCGTAGCTATACGTTAGGGCCGATACAGACGGACTGCAACCCAACTGCAACTCCCTACGATTTGTATCACAACTGCGCAGTCGCAGTCGGCGTGCAGTTGTGATGCAGTTCCCATACAAATCGTAGGGAGTTGCAGTTGGGTTGCAGTCCGTCTGTGTCGGCCCTTAGACATGATAAGTTTGACTGATGCGGCCTTACTTATGTAAATAAAACTTACAGGTCTAAATCTCGCCTTAACGAAATTGCGGGTTAGGTTAAGAGAACAAGTTAATTGAAACCAACGTACTTTTTTTATTCTTTGACCGGCCTGCGATTGACCTCAGTAGCGCCTGATGGCAGGAGTGGCTCACTCCGCGAGTTCGCCGCGCGGCCTTAGCGAGCGACCAGAAGGAGCACGCGTTATGCGATAGAGAGAGACAGTCGGATCCGGTGCGCTCCGACCGGTGGCCGGACCCGAACGACAGTTTTGTTAGACAGAGAGACTTCTGTACGTAGTAGGTACCTATTCTGTGTTGATGGCAAGCGACTACGAAGTTAAAGATGTTGCTCACCAGTTCAGTATCAGTCTATTTGTCAGGAAATACAAACTTAAATTGGTATGACCGTACTGGTGTATCTTTAGTTCAAATAATACTTTTATCTTAGCTTTCTAGGCAAAGAGACAGCTTATTTTGAACATGACATTTACAAAATATTTAGTTTCTAGAGTTTAAGCTGAACCTGAAAAAAAGCGTCAAATTCAAAAACCTTCACATAGCTTTACTTTACCGATCAAAGTAAGAATAAACGATTTTGATACTTTTCTTATTTTGGTGGCACTAAGGGAGAAGAAACGGGTAGGTAGGTGCTTTTTCACACTATTAAGGCCAGTATCTAATAAACTGCTATGAAGATATTTGAATTTGCCGCTTTTTTTCAGGATCAGCTTTCATTAGACAAACTCTAAACTGGTAGAAGTTAGAGGTTGATATTCAAATATTATTCCACCAAACTCATTTTAACTTTCCAGAAAACGTCCAAAAGTCAAAATACGTGATCCCCATCTGCCTGCCCAGCGGCGACCTCTACCGGCGGCAGTTCGACGGTTCCGTGGCCACGGTGGTGGGGTGGGGGACGACGCGCTACGGCGGGACGGAGAGCTCGCGGCAGCTGGAGGCGCGGCTGCCGGTGTGGCGCAACGAGGACTGCGACAAGGCGTACTTCCAGCCCATCACCGAGGCCTTCCTGTGCGCCGGGTACGCGAGGGGCGGGGTGGACGCGTGTCAGGTAACATACACTTACTTTTCTTGCCTTCACCAGGAGTGGTTCACCAGCACTTCGCCGTGCAGCCTTGAGGCCCCCGTGAGGGCCTTAGCGAGCGACCAGAAAGAGAACGCGTTATGCGATAGAGACAAAACGTCGGATCCGGTGCGTTCCGTCCGGTGGTCAGATCCGAACGACAGTTTGTTAGAGAGAGAGATTTCTGTACGTAATACTATCAGGTATACTCATTCTGTGCCTTCACTGTGATGGACAACCCATTAGCTGATGTGATGGGTTGTGGGATACGATGTAATAGGTCGGTTGGGACGAAATAGAAAGCCCCCAGTATACTAAGAAAAGAGACGGCTAACGATGGTGGAAAGAGGAATGCCAAAAGATGTATTCCAGCCCATCAGAGCGAGGCGTTTTTGTGCCCCGGGTAACACGATAACGTACACTTTTGTTAGCTTCCATGTCATCTGTTCGACAGCTGTTTACTTACCTTTTGTAATGACTGGAACGAGTCGCTAAACTGCCGCCATAACGCAAAAGGGCACAACTAACCTTTTTTTTCGACACTGAGTTGTATACATATTCGGAATCAGTGAAATTTACCGATTCCGAATATGTATAGAACTCAGTGTCGAAAAAAAATGTTAGATGTGCCCTTTTGCCTTACCAACAGGACGAAAAGTTATTTTTCGAAGGGGTGGATGCCGCCCAAGTAACGTAAACTTCTGTCTTGCCTCTTCTGTGTGTTCGACAGTCTATTAGCTGATGTGATGAGTTGAGGAACGACTCGCAAAGGGACGGGACGGAAATTACCTAGTACCTAAGTACAGACACGGATGCCGGTAGTGGAACGGGGATTGCAAGGCGTATCTACTTCCAGCCCAACACGGATGTGATTTGTACGCCGGGTACCCGAGAGGCGGGTTTGACGCTTGTCAGATACCTAACGAGCATTTACTTGCCTTATAATCACTAGTTCGAACATCTCATTAGCTACCCTAGCGGGATTGATACCGCTTGATACTGTGGCTTGGAAATCTTCCAGGGCCTCGTTTCACGAAGCTACAAAAGTTACAATTTTACAAGTCTACACTTGCAACATTGGTCAAATATAGCAATGCCATTGGTTGATTTGGCCAATGTTGCTAGTTTAGACTAGTAAAATTGTAACTTGTAGCTTCGTGAAACGGGTCCCTGGTAACTTTGAAGGTTCATAGTAACAGTAACTAGCATGTAAGTAGAAACCTTTTGAACTGGACACTTTACAATTTACTAAAGGATTACGAGGGAGAGTTAGGCTGAGGTAAAAAAAATAAAGATTTTTTAAGTAGGCACGCTGTATTTATTAAGAAACTTACACATGTATTTTTAGTCTGTAGGTGTAGTCGCTTATTCTTTTGTTAGTCTGTAAGTTACAAGTGAAGGTAAGTGGTGTACACCGTTCTTGTAATAATTAATAAATAAATGTGTTTTATGTTACAGGGTGACTCTGGCGGGCCGCTAATGCTGCAAGTGAACGGTCGATGGACACAAATCGGCGTGGTATCGTTCGGAAACAAGTGCGGCGAGCCCGGATATCCGGGTGTCTACACCCGGCTCACGCATTACGCGGGCTGGCTCAACCAGCATCTAGTTTAACCAGTGTATTTACACCAAAACAATACACATAAATCTAATCCATAATTGGCTAATCCTTATAGTGAAAAGCCTTGTTTTTGTATAGTAGTTGAGATAAGCGAGAATTTCATACAATCCAGTTACCAACTTACAGAAAATATAGTCACTAAGATAATTTTGCCATAGATATGAAAACAAAGTGGCATTCATATTTATTCTAAACTTCTGGCTTTTATTTATTGAGCTCTTTATATCGGTACTGGTTAATATTTTGTGATAAAATTAAATCGACTGTTAATTATAGAACTTTTCATATAAGTAGTGACTAATTAATGTACGTATATTTAATAAGAGACAATGTAAATGAATTTACCGTTTTTTTATTGTTATTTTCCCAAAGCCTTAAAACGCTATTGGTAGTTCATCGTGAGTACAGCCCTTAATAAAAATGTTGCCACACTCAAAATTCTAGTATAGCAAATAGTAAACCTTGAATTTGGTTTTCGGCCATTCTCACGAAGTATGTCTGCGGTCACCTAATTGCCGCGACGCTGTTTTCATACTAAATGTATGGAGACGCGGTAATTAGACGCAGTCATACTTCGTGAGAATGGCCGTTTTCTTGAACAGTATTTATTATTTTCTTTATATCCTCTTTTAACCCCCGATACAAAAAGAGGGGTGTTACAAGTTTGTCTGTCGGTCTATCTGTGGCATCGTAGCTCTCGCTCGAACGAATGGACCGATTTCGATGCGGTTTTTTACGTGAAAGCAGATTTCTTTGCGGGTGTTCTTAGTATGTTTGGTAAAAATCAATCCAGCAGTTTGAACAGTATCATCTCTTTTACATAATGATGTAGTTAAAGCATTGTCGGCATTAAATGGAACTTATTTAAGTACAAAAATAACAGTTGAAAAGAAATAACAAATAAAATTTAAAATAGCACTTCCCCGTGAGCAACGTCTATAGACGTCGAAAATGTAGGTTTGACAACGCTTAATTGATTGGTGAAAAAACTCTAAAAGGTAAAAATTATATATACCTACCTATCTATTCGCCTTTTATGTTTTAAGATAGCTTGTTGTCGGGGGACCTATTACATGCTGTACCTACTAAATAAATCAGTTAAGATCTCTTGACAGCAACTTATCTTAAAACATAAAAGGCCAATAGTGTAGGTACATATTCTTTTTTTCTTCTTTTGTACAGCATTATTTGTACTACAACATTTTTCCCTCTACAGTGTAGAGGGAAAAATGTTGCAGTTAATTAATTAATTCTACTGGCAACAATTCATCTGCCACTTGTCAAGTTATCTCACATCTCACATCCGTTTGATACGTCAACTGTCATAACTTACGTCAGTCAGTAACGTCAGTTCTCCGTGATTAATATTTCTCTCCAATGAAAATAAACAAGTAATTTAATATAATCATACTACCACTAATGCCTTCGAAAACAGCCTCAGTTACTATATACTGACATACCAGCCAACTTAACCAATTATTATTCGGCCTAGTTTGCGAATTAAGTGTTAAAAATGAAGTACGCGACATCACCAACCCCGAGTACCAGTTCTTCCTTTAATTTCCCTCGAAGTACATCTCCTCTGCCTGCTCCGGCAAATTATCAGCCTACCACGGCTAGCGCAGCGGTCAAGCGATACAAATACCTGCGGAGATTATTCAAATTCAATCAGATGGACTTCGAATTCGCGGCGTGGCAAATGGTCTACTTGTTCGTGTCGCCGCAGAAAGTGTTCAGGAATTTTAACTATAGAAACCGTGAGTTTACATAATTAGGTATACTTAACATTACCTCTTATAGTGAACGGTAATGAAATGGAAGCAACAATATATCAACACATGATGCAGTGGTGTAATTATACCATCTGGGGCACTTATCGGGGATGGGGCGCTCCGACATTTCATAATATAGTTGCTCATGTCCTCACTCCACAGAAATATATTGAGATAGAAATAGTTCATTGATTTGTATGGGAACCAAGCATGTAAGATTTTGCGGTTGACGTCGATGTGACATCAAGAGTGTAATTTAGTAATCGAAAACATAAATATTCCATTTCAATTGGTGGTATTTCAACAATTAATTATACCATTATTAATGTTGATGTCGAGCAAAGAAGGTGACATGATTATGATCTGATCTAGTTCTTATGCTCCTGACAATAGGGTCTTGTTCAGATATTTTTGGTCCAATCTTTGCTCAGCTTGACTATGAATATGGTCAGATTATTTAAAATTCCAAATGGATGAAACCCATGGAAAAACTGGTATTAAATTTCAACAAAAAATTATGCTTTAATGTTTGTAGACTTCTAACAGTTCAGAATTTGTAAAATAATATAGTTACCTTAACAATACATATTCCACACTATTGGGTGGTAAAAACTACTTACGATCTTGTGCCACTTAAATTTTACATCATGCAGTAAATTATAATATTTTCTCAGACACCCGATCACAATTTGCCAGAGATGATCCAGCATTCCTCGTGTTACTTAGCATTTGGCTATTTTGTGAGTATATTTTAATTAATATGGATATCTTTATAGACAAAATACTCAGTGTATTATTTTGTATGTTTTTGCTTTTAAATTTAGATTCTTAAAGCGTTTTTCCAACATGCTCCAAAGAAATATACTGAATCAGCTACACAAAAAAAAAATATTTTTCTGTTAGGTTAGTGAATTATTGGTCTTACTATGTTATGTAATTTCACCAAGTATTAAAAACTTTGAATGTATAGTAAGAATTATCCAAGGTGTCCGAATGTTTGTTCATTCTCTATATGAACATTCGGACACCTTAGACAATTCTTACTATAATATCACTTACTTTTGAAAATGAAATAATGTTTCCATAACTCTGTAATATCTCTCATAAAGTCTACAATATTTAAAGTTCTTTTCCTTCATGTTGCATAACATAGTAATTGACGACACGTTTAGCCTAGTGGGAGTGACACCACCTACGAAGCTAGAGGTCCCGGGTTCGAATCCTAGTAAGGGCAAATATTTGTGTTATGAGCACGAATATTTGTTCCCGAGTCTCGGAAGTTTTCTATCTATTTAAGTATATATTTCAAAACAAATCGGGACTATTGATTTGTGTAAGATTGTCCCCACAATATTTATTTATAGTAACTGCTAGAGATCTCCTTTTTGTGAAGCGGACTATAAATACTCGTAACTGTATTTTTAAGGTGAGCAACTTGTCTGTTCCAGTATCATCAATCTGTTTCGCGCTGGGCATGGGGCTGGGCTGGGGCCAGCTGGTGTTGTTCATCATTTTCGTCGTCTTTGTGGACTTTATCGGCGCCGGCTTGCTTGTGTCCACTTTCTTCTGGTAACTATAATGCCTTGTATTACTTAAATCATCAGATACAAACTAGGTGCATGCCCAATGTTATAATGTTTCATTGTCTATTTAAGGGACTTTAGAAAGTTTTGAATCTAGATTATCACAAAAGTATCAAATATTTGGGTTTCATTGCGTTTAGTAGAATATAAGTGGACAAATTGTCATTTCAGCTTGATTATTGGCAATTTACAGTGATGTTTCACACAATATTTCTCTATGAAATAAATGTCATCCTCATGTTATTAGACCACAATGGTCCTGAACAAGGCTCGGCTCTCAACCATACACAACGAGTGGCTCTATGTGGTATAGACCTTGCGAGTCTCAACAACCATGGTTCCGCTATTTTGAAAAACTGAATTGACAAAAAGAATATAATTATCAAACCTGTTCCCAAAATTTCATGGGAATCGGTTGAGAAATGCAACCTGTAGAGGTCCTACATTCACTGGACGGACCGACAAAGCATTTTTACTCAAGCTGAAATAGAGATACTTTGCTGGCTCGGTCAAAAAGGAGTTATAGTTTATCCGGCAGCGTTAGAGTAAAAAGCCATAAAACTTGTTACAATGGCATAATTACTTCGAAAGGTGACAAGTCGTAATACGAAGTAGTGAATTTCGACCTAAACACTTTCTATTAAAGTTCAAAATGCTTTTTATGTTTCAAATACAAAAGATATCTTCACACCTGCATAGGGTCGTCAAAACTGTACTAAGTGGGTAAAATATTAAAACAGACATAAATCACTAAACCAGATTCAACGGAATAGGTACTAGTTGGAAATTCCCGATTGTTGCAACCCTACCCTCAAATGTTTTTTTATTGCATTTGCAATTTTTGTGCTGTCATTTGACATTGTACCTTAGTACTAACTATTACGTTAGCTTTTTGTATACGTAAGAAATCACTTACACTCTTTCTATAATAGATAACCAATTAGCTCATTTTTATGACTCTTTACTCTTAAGCCGCCGGACAAACTATAACATATATTGGTATATTTTCAGGTACGTGAGCAACAGGTACCTGCGGCGCGACGCGGCGGCGCCGGACGTGGAGTGGGGCTACGCGTTCGACGTGCACATCAACGCGTTCTTCCCGCCGCTCTCGCTGCTGCACTGTCTGCAGATCGTGCTGTTCAATAGTGAGTTGTTGCCAGGCACCGGAGCAACAGGTACCTGCGGCCCGGACGTGGAGTGGGGCTACGCGTTCGACGTGCACATCAACGCGTTCTTCCCGCCGCTCTCGCTGCTGCACTGTCTGCAGATCGTGCTGTTCAATAGTGAGTTGTTGCCAGGCACCGGAGCAACAGGTACCTGCGGCCCGGACGTGGAGTGGGGCTACGCGTTCGACGTGCACATCAACGCGTTCTTCCCGCCGCTCTCGCTGCTGCACTGTCTGCAGATCGTGCTGTTCAATAGTGAGTTGTTGCCAGGCACCGGAGCAACAGGTACCTGCGGCCCGGACGTGGAGTGGGGCTACGCGTTCGACGTGCACATCAACGCGTTCTTCCCGCCGCTCTCGCTGCTGCACTGTCTGCAGATCGTGCTGTTCAATAGTGAGTTGTTGCCAGGCACCGGAGCAACAGGTACCTGCGGCCCGGACGTGGAGTGGGGCTACGCGTTCGACGTGCACATCAACGCGTTCTTCCCGCCGCTCTCGCTGCTGCACTGTCTGCAGATCGTGCTGTTCAATAGTGAGTTGTTGCCAGGCACGGGAGCAACAGGTACCTGCGGCCCGGACGTGGAGTGGGGCTACGCGTTCGACGTGCACATCAACGCGTTCTTCCCGCCGCTCTCGCTGCTGCACTGTCTGCAGATCGTGCTGTTCAATAGTGAGTTGTTGCCAGGCACGGGAGCAACAGGTACCTGCGGCCCGGACGTGGAGTGGGGCTACGCGTTCGACGTGCACATCAACGCGTTCTTCCCGCCGCTCTCGCTGCTGCACTGTCTGCAGATCGTGCTGTTCAATAGTGAGTTGTTGCCAGGCACGGGAGCAACAGGTACCTGCGGCCCGGACGTGGAGTGGGGCTACGCGTTCGACGTGCACATCAACGCGTTCTTCCCGCCGCTCTCGCTGCTGCACTGTCTGCAGATCGTGCTGTTCAATAGTGAGTTGTTGCCAGGCACCGGAGCAACAGGTACCTGCGGCCCGGACGTGGAGTGGGGCTACGCGTTCGACGTGCACATCAACGCGTTCTTCCCGCCGCTCTCGCTGCTGCACTGTCTGCAGATCGTGCTGTTCAATAGTCAGTTGCTTCACACCGTTTGAAATAGCAATTCTCAAAATAGGCGCACGTTATTAGACGTCGAGTTTCGGAAAACTGGCACATTTGTTGGTGTCGTCTACTTTCTTTAAAAGTGGCATTTTGTATGATAATTGAGAAGTTTGGCATCGAAGTGCCGCAGCGTGTAATGACACCGGTATGTCCCTTTTGCTTTACACGGATGGAAAGAAAAGGACAATATCTTTGACATCATATCGGTGAAATGTGAAAACGACCTAAGTGAACTATTTGCTAACGCTGTTGACGGCACTCAACTAAATGGCTAATTCCTAGAGTCCGTCCGAAATTTCGGTTTCGGCTTAGTTTCGGTTTTGGCTGCCATTCGGCCGAAACTGAATTTGAGAGGTTGCGCGCTGCGATCGGACAGTCTTAATTTCAAAAAGCACTGATTATTTATTTGAAATAAGAAGTTATAATATGGCATATTAATGATTGTTTCAAATATCAGAGACTAAATGATTTATATGTTATTTAGAAATAAAGACTGACTTTTTTTTGTTCCCACGACAATTTGACCATATATGGAAGTTTCGGTTTCGTTTCCGGCCGAAACCGAGATGAAAGCCGAAATTCGGTTTCGGTTACGGCCGTGAAAAGTAATTTCGGTCGGACAATACTAATTCCAACAAAATAACCAGTCTATCGTTTTAACCGATTGAAACCAGAATGAAATGTTTGGTTTCCAGGTCTACTGAGCCACGAGGGCATCCTGCCGTGCTTCGTGTCCAACACGTTCTGGCTGGCCTCCATCATTTACTATCTCTACATCACGTTTCTCGGATACAGCAGTAAGTTACACTTCTATCTTATACTAGAGTGCGACTACGATAACTTTGCAGAGCGGAACATGGCAACACCTCCATTTTAAAGTCCCATTTTCATAGAAATTTGACTTTAATACGGAGGTGTTGCCATCGTTGCAAAGTTATCGTAGTCGCACTTTAATGGCCTTTTAGTTTGAGGACGGCAGATATTTTTTAAAACAGTTAACAACGTATAACAGTTTTTTCTCATGTTATGTCGCAGTTATCAAATAATCTGAAAGTGTTAAACTAATATTCTATCTATATAATAATTCAATAAATAACTTTCAGATTATGGCAAAATAATTGACAGTGGTAAGTCTTGGGACATAATATTGGGTGTTAAATTTTCGTGTTCATTTATTTTGTGCTTCACTGTTTCAAGTTGCGACTAACATAAGGGTGCGTTTCCACTAACGCGGAGCGGGGTGAAACTCTCGGTCTATTTCGCTCTGCTTCGGGTCAATGCATAACGCACCCTAACACACATTAAATGACGTGGTGCTACATTTAGACTAGCGAGTCGTGTCACAAGCCAATTTCCCAAATTCTTCATATGGCTTCGCCTGTGAAAAAAGCTGTCAGATTATTAATACTTTCTCACCCAAACGCCCGCTAACTTTTGGTTAGATGCCGGCCGTTTTTTTCGTACCGCATTATTGTCCTTACAAACCCGCCTAGCGGGCGGTGTCTATGATAGGCTGTCGGTATCTAGGGTAGTTTTCAATTTTTTGTCTGGTCGTGAATGTGTTAATCTATTTTTCCCGTATATTTTGTGTCAGCAGCTTTTTTTAATATGCTGCCTTGTTTCTGACATCACTCAATTTGATGCTCATTGTTTCCCTACCTGAGATCGAGCGCGATACGTATGACGTTCTTTTTTTACTAAAAGTCATGTGAAGAGCACGACATGCATGTCTCGCCCGGTGCCGTCAAGTGTGTGCAGCCTAGCCCGGGTTAGGGCTATGTGGCTAGGCCCTCACGCAGTAGGGAATGCAATACCCGGTCAAATATAAAACCCGGGTATTACCCGACTGTAAATAAAGTCAGTTACCCGGGTTTTCGTGTACCTACCCGGATTGCATGACCTACAATGAACTTGCCGGCATTGCCGGCCGTGTTAAGTAAGATAATCAAGCATGTGATATTTGTTGCGTTTGCTTCAAGGCGGCCGACGTTAGATTTTATTTATTATCTTTAAAATAAAACTATACATGCATAGTTTTTATTAATTACTAGGTTTTTAACCTGGGTTCTGATTAAAAATACCCGGGTTTTACCAGACTCTAAATAAAGTCGGTACCCGGATTGCATTCCCTATTACACAGTGGCGTAGCTAGAATGAGTGACATCCGGGGCAGATATCTATGTTGCCACCCCATAAGCTGCTTTTTTTGCGGCGGCGCGGGTGCATTCAGCGATTGCATGTCATGAAATTTTCTGTTTTCGCGACCCGGTGCGGACCGCCCCCTTTCTTACGCAGTAACTTATGCCCGGTATACACCGCGTGGCATAAATGGACGTTACCTATATGAAAAGTGCCCTAATAGGGATGACGACTGGGTTAAAACTATATAATTCTATATGGACATAGACGCGGGCGATCTCGACGCGGTCACAGTGCACACTGAACAGACGTAGTGTGGCCGCTTAAACGCAATAATTATCGCGATAATCTCTTTGATGTACCGCCACCCGAGCTATCGCCTACCGTCAAATGGCAATGTGAATGCCGTTGTCGAATTATCGCGTGAAGTTGTGGCCACACTAACGGCAAATGCCATGATAAACGGCATTTCCCGTTAGTGTGGCCCCAGCATTAGATTATGGAAAAAAAAAATCTGGTTTGGCAAAATATTAAAAATCGACAAAGTTACAGACCATCAAACTTCAGGTGTGGGGGCTTGTGACGTCACTCCTAAGTGAAAATTGTACCAAGGAGTGACATCACTCGAAACCCTGGTCTAGCCCATTATTGAGGATAGCAAGTTGTATTGAAGGGGAAAGTTAGTGTATTTTTAGAAACAAGAAAAACTGGATTCTGAGATAAAAAAATGCGTGTATTGTTACAGACTTACCGATGTTGAGCAACACGCGAGTGTTCCTGCTGCCGCTGCCGGCGCTCTGTATCGCGTACATCGCGTCCCTACTCATGGGCTTCAACTTCAGCCACATGCTCAAAGACTTCTATTTGTACAGAGTTCTATAATACTCGAAATTATTACAAGAAGCATACGGAAATATCATCACTGATACAAATATCAACACGTTTTCTGTCCCGGTGCCCCCATTTGGGGTCATGAAGGTTTTTTCAGAACGTGCTTATGCTATGGGGTCACTTAACCATACTGATTGCACAGTTTTGGGACTTCTGACATTGACCGATAGTTTTGTATGGGGACAGTGAACGTGTGAAAGTATTCCGGTTAATCGTTCGCATCGAGCCCAGTGACTTTGCGTCTAAGCAGTCTTCTGAAATTTCGGATTTATTTTCTAGAGATGTTCGAATGAACCAGTCTTTTTTTTTCATACAAAATAGATCCGGATTTAACACGTTCACTGTTCGAATCTGAATTGTAAGAGAGGCTTGCCGTGACCCATATACGGGTCACAGACTGTGAACGTGTTCAAATCTCGGCCTTTGTCACTGGACTCTTTATAGGTACGGGCTTTGTATTAAATTAATATTGCAATAACAGTGATGTTTTCATCCACATTAAAAAAAAAGAAATATTTTGTTTCATAAAAACTATAGGTAATACTTATCTAAGTATTTTCTATTGTAGATTGATAAGAAAATAATGGAACGCATTTTTGTAATTTAACTAATGAATGGAAATTGTTACATGGGACTGCATTAATAAGTTAATTAGTAGAATATAATTGTACATAGTCAATACATAATTATATAATCGTTCAATTAATACATTTTGTAAATATTATACTGTGTTTTAATTCATCTGTCCATAAGCCTAAGACTTTCTTAACGTAGGTAGTAGGTAGGTACATAATACGAGTAAACGTTAACGATAAATAAAAGAAAGTTGTTTTTACAGTAGCTTTACTTGAGATTACAAACTACAAATGCATTTTGATCATATGATTTGCAAATAATACTAAATTTTAATCCATAATTTTAGTCGTCATCCAATACGATGACTTCATCGGAAGAGATAGTAGGTTTAGGTCTAGTCTCCCCTTCATTGAACGAAAGCGACTTCTTCGCCTCTGGCTTTTTCCCTTGAATCACGGACTGTTTCGCCATGGAAGTCTTAGTAATAGTGAGCGACGAAGGCAGTCTGCTTATAGAAGCGTTAATCTCCTGATTGCTAACGTTTTTGTTAATTGTAGGCAGATTTTTCTGCCGCTCCGCTAATTTCTCCTGCAACGTTTTGCCTGGACTTACTTGCTGGTGCGGCAGTGGTGGTTTCGTGTGGATGGCAGCGTTCACCGTGGAAGCCGTGGACATGTGCGCTTGAGTGGGCACAGAATGCGACGAGAGTGGAGGTGGATTGTAGGTCGTAAGTCCCGCAGTCATCGATGCAGGAAGAGTTGCTAATACTGTTCCCATGCTCGGAGCTAAAGGAGCTGGCGTAGATTTCTGCAGACTGCTTGATGAAGTTTTTGGCAAACTTGTCGAAGACTTCTGCAAGCTAGTTGATGCAGATTTGTGTAATTTACTGGTGGTACTTGTACTAACTGACTTGGGCAACGTTGCCGTCCCGCTGAAAGACTTGGAGGATTTCAACTGGGAAGTGCTCAAAGGATTAGGTCTGGTCGTTTGCTTTGGCCCTCGTTTCTGCTTTTTTGCCGGCGGCGGCGCGTTGTATGAGGAGAAGCTCTGCCCGAGAAACTGTCTGTAGAATTCAGCTTGGAAAGAATTCTGTAGCGATGTTTGGAGCGAATTCTGTAGTGAGTTTTGCAGGGAGGTGTAACCTGCTAATGCGTTGCTTATGTAAGAGAGAGACAATGCCGCCGCGGTCTGTTGAGACAGCATTGGGTCGTTCAACATCGGCAAATAATTTTGGAACGCTGCCGCCATCTCGTGCTGTGACATCTTCGGGAGGCTGGTCGCTGACATACTGGTCGACGTGGACGCAGAGCTATAAGCGACTTTAGGGTCCGATTTACTTTGAACACTTGTTGACTTTGAAGTTTCAGCAGCAGCTGCCATTTTGGCGGCTTGTTTCTTTTGCGCGTTTTGAGTTTTCTCCAAATTATCGAGGTTGTTCAATTGTTTTAACGACGAACGAGCAATCGACTGGCAATATTTCAGACTAATATCGACAAGATTCATGTTTTCTGTTATAGGTGTGGTCGTAATAAGTTTGTAAGCGTCAACGATTAAATTAAGAAATTGTTTCGAATTTGACTGTTTCTGAACTCTTTGGTACGATTTGTGAATGTCGAGCATAAGGCTTTTAAGCGCTTGTTGTTCGATGTCATTACTCTTCAAGTCTGGCTGCTGACTGAATTTGAGTACCTGTCCTTTCAGTGATTGTACGGACAGCGAGAACGCTTGCTGAGCTAGCTCCTCTCTGTCAGGATCGCGCAAGTACTTTTTGTCTGGTTCGGGGATCCTCTGTAGTTGCAAACTCAAATCAAGTAAGGTTTTATGATCATCAATCTCCTTCAATATTTCCATGGTGAGTAAGACACACCGGTTCATATGGAATGCGAATCCTCCAGCTCTCTCGACTTCCATGACTGGAATTTTCCATATGTTGTTAAAGAAATTGGTCATTCTTCGCTCACTGAATAGCCCTCCTATCGACAAGCCAAAGCTTGACGTAAAATTTGATAGCATTAAATCACGACATCTCTCGATATTTTTCCCCTTTTTGAAATAAAAGTGATAATGTGCCAGCCTATAAATTGCTTTGTAGTGCGTAGGAAACCTGCTCGCGCAGTCTTCCAAAGCGTACAAGCAAGCTTTAATAATTTTCATAATTTCTTCTTCTGACAATGGCTTTGTATCATTTGCAGATTTACTGGATGACTCACTATCCCGACTTGAATCACTACTGCTGTCTGTTGTAGAATCACTTGAGCTGGAATCAGACGATGAAGATGATGAGCTGCTACTATCCTCTTTTCTTTGTGGGTCAACTGTTTCACTCACTTTTCCTGCATTTTCGATGACTTCTGGTTTGTCTTGTGTTTTTTGAGGCATAGTTATTTTTTCCTGCTCCTTAGTTGCATTCACTGCTTCAACTTTTTGATCTACAATTTGCATAGGCTCTTCAATAACCTTCGTTATTTCAGTTGCTGTTTGCGATGTTGGTTCACTATGTGTCATTGCAGTAGATTCTTGAATGGCAGTTAGTCTCTCAGTATCGTAAGAAGCCGATCGTCTAACCTTTGCCGCTGCAGCCTCCATCTTCAGTCGTTTCGCTTCAATGTTATCTTCCTCGCCCGCGTCACTCACAGAACGTTTAAGTATATTACCTGCTTGTACCGGTTCATTTTGCTTTGCTTCCGCTTTTTCTGATTCCAGGGCCGCATCTTCGCGATCCTTTGCTGATTTTCTCGAAAACGGTCCCCTCCTCCATTCGTCTATGCAAGTTAGGAAAACTTTTCCGACTGACGCCGGAATTGGTTTATTCTCATGTTGTTCGATATATTTCAATATAGAAGCATGTATTCTGTAATGTAATTCTAAAACTTCGATGCACAGATGCACGGGAGCATTGTAGCTGATTTTGAGCGGGTATATAGCATCAGTCTTTTGCAGCATTTTCACGGCTTTGGAATAATGATCCAGATAGACTGCCGGTGGTTTGTTACGTTTTTCAGCAACTTTTCCCAACATATAAAAGTAGAGCCATGACTCCTCGTCTGATTTATCATCTTCGTTAGTGCTATTATTAAGATCGTCTAAAGTGGTAAAACATTTTTGCGTAGTGTCCAACATGTCTTCTTTTTGCTTTTCGAGCGATGCAAAATCCTCCATACTTAGGGACTCGCTGGCTTGTTTCAAAGCCCGGGAACAGAATGAATGCACTATGTATACGAACATTCCGTATTCGATCCACATGTTGCAATGCTCGGGATCTAGTTGCAAAGAACGTTGGAAGCATCTTATGATTGACCGAGCAGGATATAAAAACTCCTTTTCATTGTTTAGATTTTTACAGGAATTTAAAAGCCTTTCTAAGTTCATAGCTTTAGCCAAAGCTATTTCCGCCCAAGACTCCAAACGATCGTTATTAACGATGACATCGAGTATGTTGAATTTAACAGCCATTTTCGCTTCTTCTCTTTTAAAGTAGTGATCGCCGAGCAAGAAGTAAATATCTTTCATCTTATATGGTAAGAGTGAAGGTACTGTTGGGAGCTTTGATTCAACACCTTTAATGTATTTTTCGATATCTGGTACATATTTCTGCGGATCACATTCTGATGGCAGCAACGCTAAAATGCGATGGAACAGCTGTTCTGTGTCAGCTGTTATGGCCGAAACCTTACCCTCGAGTTCTGGTAGTGTAGGAGGCCTGAATATTTCGTACAACTGCTGAGCTCTATTCCAGTCTAATGAATGTGGAGTTACATTGTGGTCAGCCAAATATTTAACTTTACTCTTTCTACTTGGATGACCGAATAAGCAATAGACACATTGTTCCATATATTGTGAGAGTTGTTCTGACGACTTGGCTAGAGCTGGAGATCTAATCCTCGGCACTACTGTGTCTAAAATGAAGTACAACAGCTTTCCATCAGAATTGCAGCACCAGCCTCTGTTGCCTAGTTCTTGATGACCAATAAATAGTACCATTAAAGCATTTGGGACATCGTCATCGTCGCCTTTGTCTGCATCGGAGGGTACTGTAATGCGTCCCTGATCTTCTTCTCTTTGTAGGATGTAATGTAGAATAATCCAAGGTATGATCGTCCCAAAAGGCATCTCTGTAGCGTTTGTTTCAACTTGATGGCCAATGATTCTGATAATGTCTTCTAAGCCTTGGCTAATCTCTTTTTGACTAATCGAATCTAGGCAGATTAAACCTTCTGTAGTCAGAATGTGCTCCATACAACAAAGTATTTTGACAACAGCAAGTGTCCACTTGTTGTAATCTTCTGAACCAGAAGTGTAACGAAAGTAGTGCTTTAAGGCCTCATGCAAGCATGTTATAGACCATTTAAAGCATTCATTTACTTTTTCCAGGGCCCAATATGTGTCCAAAATGAGAGATAACTGCACGGCGAAATCTAGAGACATCTCTTCTTCCTGTTTCCTGGCTATAGTCTTACAATGTTCAAATGAATCTATAATTATTGACAATACTTCTTCATAATGGCCTTGGTCATAGAGGTCCATGACAGTAGATAATTTCTTGTTTCGTTCCAAGAATTTTATGTAGCCAGCAATTTCATCAATATTTATGACAGGTTTGAAGATGAAATTAATGATTGGTAGACTGTACATCTCACTATGCTCTCCCATAGCTTCAAATTCAAAGGACAGTTGATAAAGAGAATCCAGGGCAAATTCGTCACACTTATTTAACATGTTAATGTGAACTTTAACCCAAAGATACCGCAACATGTATTCTAAACAGTCTATACCAGAAAATATGTGTGGCTTTAGAGTGAGAATCAGACCAATAGATTCCACAATATCCAGACCATGCGTCTGTTTATCATCACTTGCATTCAATCTATTGTTTACTTGAAATTCCTCAACTAAGATATTAACTGCTGTATAGTGTCTCAATTCATCATGATTATCTCCAGTGCATGAAGGGACATCAATATGATTGTTGTAGCATTTGTTGCATTCAATGAATATTGTTGAAAGACCTTCGGGCCATTTTACTTTCCATTTTTCAGCTAATATACTCAGGTAATCATTTAAAATATCTATAATATCTTTCTTGTTTTCCGTGTACTTATTAATGAATTGTTGCACATCATCATTTTCTATTTCAGTACCAAAATAATCACTATCGTTTTTCTCAGGCTGCTCCTTTTCATCAAATAATTTGTCTAGACCTGCAACATCAGGAGACTGTGCTCTGGTCTGATCTTCTTCTTTTTTCTCTCCATTTTCAGAATTCAAACAAGCAGGAACCATTCTTCTTAGTGTATCATATATATTATCATTAAGTCGGTCAGCTTTACCTGTTGGTTTTTTTCTGCCAGATCTTCGCTTGGTGCACCACTCCCATTGTTGTAAGAAGCTGAGAGCGCTGCCTCTTCTTCTAACAGGTTGTTTTTTCTGAGTTTTAGTTTCAGGTTGTGCTTCAGCAGGTTGATCTGTAGCACCAGTCTCTATGTCGCTCTCTACTTTCTCTGTGTCTGTTGCAGCCTTGTCTTTATCAGACATTTCATTGTCGTTTTCAGATACAATCTCATTATTTTTATCACTCTCTGCATTTTCCTCTGCTTTTTCAGAAATATCTACCTTCTTGGGCTCCTCACACACTTCCATTGGTTCCTGTTTGTCTTTCTTTTCAAATACAATATCTATGAAACAAGCATGACTGTAGAAATTGTCCGTAATATAATGGTGCATGTGTATCAAAGAATCTCCAACTGAACTCCATGTTAGGCTGCTAATTGGTTTTTGTAATTTCAAATGAGGTAATACATATTTGAACTTCTGGGCTCTTTGTTGTTCTACAAATTCTACATGAATCTCTTCAGCTTCCTTTAATACCTTGTTTGCATCATCTTCATCTAGTGGATCATCATCTTTATCATTCCATTTATACAAAGGATTCAGATATTCCATAAAATCTTTTATGTATGGGTATGTTGTGTATATGTGTTTCCTATACGCTAAGCCTCTCAGATATCCCGGGTCAAGTTGTAAAGTATCGTAGATGGCTGAGATACACTCTTCTTTATAGTCAAGTCCCAACAGTAGTGTCACAATTTTGTCAAGACACGGCCAGTGGCGCGGGTTGCGGTCGGCACCGCGTTGGAAAGCGTGAAGGGCCATTTCGTACCGTTTTCCGCGCATACAGAGCTGTCCAAGACGATGCCATAATGTTACATCTGTATCGTCAAGTTCAGAGGCCGCACAAAAACAATCTATTGCCGCATCAACATCCGAACTGCTCAAAATCGTTGCAAGATTCTTATAGCACAAATACTTCAGATTAAGCAAAGGACCTGATATTTTCTCACCTTGGGCTGGTTTCTTTATATCATAAAGAAGCTCCGTATCAAGCAAATCCTTCAAAAGCTGTGTGGCATCCTTCAAATTTCCTTTTCGCTGTAAGTCGAGAGCTTTTGCGTACTGTTGCAAAGCTATTTGTTCTAAAGCTTCTTTGGTGACTTCTTCTTCTGAACCGCTTTCTTCTTCAGACTCATTATTTAATGCTGCTATTTTAATCATGATTTAGAGTTTTTAGTGCATTATTTCGATAATTATCATGCACCCGGCCCAGAATAAAACAATAATAACCACAGATCAGGTAGAGTTTGTTTTATGCAACCCTATATATTACTTTACTCTTTGATGCAAGCTGTCATCATTATTAGGGTCTTGCCAGACGTATTTTTGTAAACACTGCGTTTTTATCATAGTGTCAAATAATATTACTACAATAAAAAAAGTAGTTTTCTGTATATGATCGTGGTGAACTGTCAAGCAGGCAAATTCCGTTGCTTGTGTCATCCGTGACCGTCAAGAGAACTAATCATCGGACCATATTTGTATTAAAACACTCGTTTTATATTAATTTTATAAAATGTCTCGGCCAGGAGATAGACCTAATCAAGCGCAGACTTACAAACTAGTCGTCGTGGGGGGTGGCGGTGTTGGAAAAAGTGCTATAACTATACAATTTATCCAGGTAAAAACCTTAATAGTTTAATCAAGGCCTCCAAACAAGATATTTACTATTCTTAGAATCTGTACCGCAACTTTGACTCATCAAGCTAAGATCAAGCGTCCAAGAATTTCATTTTTGCTCCAATTCTCTTAGTTATGACACAAAGTGTGTGTCAAGGTCTGATCTCAAAGACGCCGCCCACTGTTACAAGTGGTTTTAAAGTGCCCTGTTTTTTTTCTAGAGCTATTTTGTGACCGACTACGACCCTACGATCGAGGATAGCTACACGAAGCAATGCGTAATAGACGATATTCCCGCAAAATTGGACAGTGAGTTTTTTTTCGTGTTTATGGCCTATTTGCTTCACAACTTTATGTTTGGGCGGAATCGACAGTGTGTCATGGCTGTTGTAAATATATGCAGATACCTTGTGGGTAGAACCATAGTACTTTTTATGGGACTATGCTTCCTTGTGAACGTGTTCACTAAATGTATGAGAAGGGGATATTTTAATAACATAGCTTATTTGTCTGCTATAGGAATCATTCCCAACGTTATAATGAATCCATTTAAATCCACTTTATTTCCTGAGCTTGTTTTAATATTCTGTTATAGGCATACTAGCATTTACCCGCGGCTTCGCCCGCATTATACCTGTTAATTTCCCAAGAGAACTCTTTACCGGGATATAAAGTATCCTATGTTTTAATCCAGAACTTGGTCTACTTCCATGCCAAATCTCATCTCAATCCATCTCAAACATCCAAATGTCTGGCCATCCAAACATCTTCACAAACTTTCACATTTATAAAATAAGATGTAACGATTCCGATACAGATACCGGTATCATAATAATATAAGTAGGATTCATGTATCAATATAAATCTTTGGAAAATATATTACTGATCACTTGTAAGAATGATTCCTGTTTCCTGATTTATAAAAAAATCTCCAATATTGTGTATTACTAGATCATGGTGATTTATTTATTCAAGATATTTAAACTGTCTCGTTTAGTCATGTGTACTAGTTCTTTTTAGCTCCTCTTATGTATACATGTATCTCTGCATGCAACTGCCATTTACAATTATATCATGTAACAGGTGTTCTTTGTCTGACTTATGATTGAATAACAGTGTATTTACAGATAGTGTTATCTCGTTGCATTTGACTTGATAAACCATATGTAGTTGAGATGACATGATAAGTGATATCTGTATGCTCTGAAACAAACTTGTGTTTGTTTGCCTCTTGTTTGTTTTAAAGTTTTCCATTCAATTTTGTTAATTTTTGATCAGCCTCAGTAAATGTAATGACCCTGAAATTAACAACACGTGATTATAATTATGCAGATTAATAAAACATTCAAATTATGCATTTACAACACTTCATTACAATTTTTTGTTTAATTTTGTTTATAGAAAACTTATTGTACAAAAGGCGAACTTAATGTCATAGGGTATTATCTACCAGTTAACCTTAGGGCAAAACAGATACCTTGTGAGTGGCGCAACTAATATCCTTAAATTACAATTAAAACTCCATTATATGCTACCATGGAGCTGAAATTACATAAGATAATCCTCCATGTTTGGGCTCATTTGATTGGCTTTGAGGTGCAGTTTGCAACTATACCAGAGACTTAATGATTTATATGTTATTTAAAAAGACTCACTGATTTTTTTCATAATCTAAAAACTAGTTTTGGTCGGACACTAGTTAATCTGCATCCGCTATTCAACAAAATATAGAATTTGCAATTGCCCTCCACAGTCCTGGACACAGCGGGGCAGGAGGAGTTCTCAGCGATGCGCGAGCAGTACATGCGGTCCGGCGAGGGCTTCCTGCTCGTGTTCTCCGTGGCCGAGCACTCCAGCTTCGACGAGCTCTACAAGTTCCACAAGCAGATACTCCGCGTCAAGGACCGGGACGAGTTCCCCATGCTCATGGTGGGGAACAAGGCTGATCTCGAGACACAGCGGGTGGTGAGTGGCTTTATTATTACACTAGAACAATGGCGGGCAAACTTCGTCCATGGCGGGACAGACAATTAAAAAAACTCAGGGAATAGCCAGAATTATAGCAAAAATTCATCTCACTTTATCGCGGACCATCATCGAAATATAATAATTATGGAAGCGTAACTGAAGCTCAAAATCTGCCCCACGGAATAAGTACTAATGGGGCGGATCTAGCACTTAGCACTGAAGAAAAAACTGTAGCGGCTAATGAAATTCAAATCATCCGCGAATAAACCATTCCACGACTTTTCAAATGACGGATGATTTATTCGAATTAATCCAAGCAAAATATTTAAGGTGTTGACTTGTTTTTACCCGACTGCGGCGAAGCCCAAAGGAGGGTTATGTGTTTAACCTGTATGTATGTATGTATGTCCGTTCCTGTGTCCGCTCATAACTACTCAACGGCACAACCAATTTTGATAAATGATACATCATTAGATTCGTCTTGATGGTGCGAGTGTCACTGGGTGTGAAGTTTGTTAAAATAAACAAAATGGCGGATTTTATGCACTTTTAAAGTGCACCGCGGTCGGGCTTTTTTTAGTAAAAATATTTATTATTACTGTACTTATATTGGTTCTAACACATAATGTGTTTCTAAAGGCTCAGGCTTCCTAAAGGCAGTTTAAATAATAAAAGTGTGTTTTATAATAAAATAAGTAGGCAAAAATCTTAGTTCGTTCCGTTAGTACAAAAGCAGTCTTTCAGTTCTGTTTAGTTATTATTTTTTCGAGAAAAGTCAATATGGTATTCCAATAAATAATTATTCGTGGCAATTCATTCGCGAATAAATTATCCGCGAATAAATTATTCCACGAATAAATTATTCGAATAAGATTAATCATCCGCCAATTTTATTCGTCATTCGCGAATAATTTGATTATTCTTATTCGTTATTCGTCATTCGAATAAATTTTGCCCATCTCGGTTTGTAGCCAATTACAGATTTTTGTCTCTTAAACGATATGAAGAAGACTTCTCAAACTTAATACTAATATTTGTCATAAATGATTTTAGACTCGCACATAGTAAACATTAAGTTGGTTATCAATAACACTTGATACATAAGACATATTGATTTTAAAAAGTGGGCTTTGTGGGTCAACCAACTTCCAACGTCAGTTTTGTTAGACGTTTTCGTTCCATACCATGTTGCAATCCCCATTGAATAAATCTCAAGTACCATATTATTTGTCGAAACTAGTAATAATCGCGTAATAATTATATAGTAATATTTACCCTAAACGTTCCTCATTCTAGTCCGGGAATTCCCGGATAATATAACGTGTAGTATGTTATTCCCTGCTCTCAAACAACTTTTACAACACAAATGACGCACGCCTAATAACCCATTGACTGACGTACCCACTATAGACACAGATTAGTTAGAGAATATAACCAGATATCTCACGCTCCTAAGCAGATGTCTGCTCTCAACGAAACCAGGAATACCAAAGATATCGTAATCTCTATGTCACTCACAGTTATGTACTCTGAAATAAGGAGAATACTCTACTGCTCTATTCCTTGCAAGCAAAAATGAATGTTAAACGCAACTTATAATAAAAGGTAACAATCGGTCACACAGGGTGCTATAACAAAACCAAACCAAACATAAATGTAAAAACAATTATAAACGTCTTTTTAAAATATGTAAAATATTACCTATCAGCTTAAAACATAAATACCTGCTTGCCGTCAATAACCATAGCTGTCTGGGGCACGGACCAGAGGAATCTTTAGTCAAACCGATAGAACATGTATACAACACCAAATCTATTGCTGATGGCAAACTATTGGTGCCAAGGGTTAATAATTATTATGGAGACAGATCCCTAAAAAAACGTATCCCGTCCCGTCCCGGCAGAAATTAGACGTGAGCCAAACAAAAAGCGATTTAAAAGACTGTTATAAAAACACTATCACACACATTAACTTAATATACTAATTACTTAGTTTATATAGAGACTCATGATCCCACAGACAAACCTTATTAAAGGTTTTGTGGGACACTGTTCCTAAATGTATGTTAACCCTATGTTTTAATAAATAAATAAAAAATAATAAATAAAAAAAGTAGTTGTTTTATAGAATGCCGCCTTAGACATTCGATTGAGGAAATATTATTGCAAAATCATTGTCGTGTAAACAAACACACGTATAGGTCGATTCATAGAAGTTGGCGCGGATTTTCTATGCAACCAGTGCTTATTAAATCCGCGCCAACTCTGAATCGACCTAAATATAAGTAAAAACTAAGTGATTAGTAAAGTTGCATAATTTATTTATGCCACACCTGGCCATAAGGTGGCTTTTTCCGCACGCTGCACGTACGGAAAAAGCCGATTTCTGCCCAAGTGTAGACATAAAATTAGGAGGTAATAAAGAAAGCCCTCGATCGCATATTTACGTCCCTCGCTTGCAGCTCGGGCCGCAAACATCTGCGATCTCGGCCTTTCTTTGTTTTACCACCCTAGTTGTGTAATGTACTATTCTGCACGGATTTTCGTCTGGTGATTACTGTGATGTGCCGACCACATTCCTTACCATTGCCGATTCCACTTAATAACTTTTTCCTTTCTTTCGTCGATTGGTTTTCCTTTTAAAGTAGTTACGAAATACGTCAGATGATATCCTTATCCTTGACGTAATAGTTATTATGAGGTGTATATTAAATTTGTACAAAACTGTCCATCGAATAGGCCAATTCCAAAGATCCTTTGCTCCCGGTGTACAATCGAACACACTATTAACTGTACATTTGTAAACGAATGTCAACTTTATTGCAACGTGTTAAAGTCTATGGGTGGTCGGTTAAAAGTGGCTTCGTTTGTACTTGTTACCCCCACTAGCCTTATAACTTATTTTTAGCTTCAAGTATCAATCCCAACCACATGTTTGCGCCTAAACACAATTGGGTCATTATTGGAGCGTTTCATGCGCATCACTTTCATGGACACATTTTTATCGAAATTCTTGCAGATTTTAATGAAATTTCGAAGTATTTTTTAGAAGTCCCGCATATGTACCAAATAGCTCGACTAATATCTCTGGCAATTTAGACAATAAGTAATGTGTCCACGAAAGTGACGCGAGTGAAACGCTCAAATAATGACCCAATTATACGATACGATATCGTGTCGTTGCACAACCGACATCGTGTCATGATACGACGTAGCGTTGATAAAAGACTTGGCATTGAGTTATTATAAGGTGGATAGGTTTCCACCAAACGACGTCGCATCGTATTATGACATCACATCGTTCCACGACACGACGTCGTAATGTGTAGGTAATTGTGTTTTAGCCCTCGGTTCCGGCAAAGTATGAGGAATGAAAAGTAGCCACACTGCAGCTCTTTAGCGCGCGATAGTTATTCAAGGTCCAGGCGCAGCGCTCCGGCCGTCGATTTTTATCGCATCCAAACGCACTGCAGTACACTCGTTTACGATAAATTTCGACGCACCGACCCCGACTGGCGCATTGTTACGCATTCCTAAAAGTTTGCTTGTAGTGCGCTCGTACACGGCGCGCACACATGCAAGCCCCGCGATGTACCTTTTATCGGATGAAGTATTGCTGCATTCGGCTATGACGTGCTATAAATTCCCACGGAGTTTTATATATTACACTTGACTGATACACTAATAGTACAATTACTACGCTCCGATACTGTTAAGGACTTAAGGAAAACCATTTATATTGTAGTTCGTTGAACTCTGGCTTAGTTTAGATTTTAGATTAAATTACCTTATATTTAATAGGTTTATTTCGGGAAATATCCGTTATTTCATAGGTACACATCGGAGTTGCGATATTGGACACTAGCCCTTAATTATCATTGACAGGCTCAAAACAATGATATTTTATAAGAAGATACGTTATACGCATACTCGCCAGCTGAGAAATATGCTTCCAAGAAAGCAGCAGCACACATTGGTACCTCACTGTACGGTGTACATACTCACACATATTAACAGATTGCATAAAAGAGATGGCATAGTTACAATAATGCAAAAAAAAGAGACAGCTAGCTTTTTGTTACTTGCGCGATTAATTTTTAAACGTCACCGAGTGAACCCATCGGCTAGATTCGGATCCTGCTCGGCGCTCGCAGATTAAGCACGCAGAAGGTGAAAATTACATTTCAGAGTAGTTTCTGCCTATCTAGGTCCTACCTATGGAATTTCAATAGTGTAAATGATTTTTATTCAACTTAAAGTTTTAACATTAAAATGTGTAACTGAGTTTGTATTCTAATAATATTTCTAGTTTTAATTCGTTTCAACAATTAAATTGTGTATTAAATGGTTTATATATTATTAATGATTTTTGACACTTAGACACCATTTAGGTACATCTCTGAGAAAGAATGGTTTTAATTTTAATTTATTTTATAAGTTATATCATTTTTAAGTTAATGTAATGTATTAATGAAATCTCTTGTATTAACGTCATATTGTTGGAACACTTGTAAAATGGTAAAAAAGAGAAACCGGTGAGTTTCTTCCGGCGCTTCTTCTCACCAGAAGGTCATTACCCGAAGCGCCAAAAGAAAAGAAGAGAAAAGAATATAAGACATGTAAAAGAGCCCTTAAGGGCCTACTTGCAGAAATAAATTATTTTATTTTATTTATTTATTTTTCTCAAACATGGCATGAAATGTTGACATTACGTTTATTGCCGGCCTATTTCCATTCCACATTTATTTGGGCCACAGCATCACGGCATTCAGCCATTAAAAAAACAAAAAACGATTTTTGCTATATTTTGCAGTTTTATTTATTTAAAATTGACATGAACATAACAAATAACACATTATAAACAATTTCCAATTATTATAAATTGCAAACTAAACCACAAAGAATACACATTTAAAATATTTCATCTAAATATTCGAGGTAAAAATGTGAACTGAAACAGCTTTTGGCCGAATTTGCATAATGTAAATTAATGTCACTTTCTGAGAGCCAGTTTGTGTTATAAAATATTAAGTAAGGTTATTATAGTCATAGGCCAAAGATATATGCTAATAAGAAATGGACGAGAAACTATGAAAAAATACCGAAATCGCTATATGTGTGCCTCTAATATTTGAAGAGTTCCCTCGGTTTCTCCAAGATCCCATCATCAGATCCTGATTTGGTTGCAATGGGACCACCTCGGAAGTATACCTTTTCAAACAAAAAAAGAATTTTCCAAATCAGTCTAGCCGTCTTCGAGTAATCGCGTAACAAACACACAAAAAAAACATACAGACGAATAGAAAACAGTCCTTCTTTTGGAAGTCGGTTAAAAAAATACGCTGTAAAGGTTATTTATTGGTTCTAGGTTACGCGGGTATTTTTCCGCGACTCTCCGACGTATTTACAAAAGCGAGATATACCTTAAGATATTATATATTTATGAGAAAATACCTGTATGAACACTGAATAGATATTATGGTTCAAGTTTGCATACTAAGGCATGTAACTAGGAATCAATGCGATTCAACATGACGCATCTGTAAATGTTCATCTTTGCCGCAGTATGGTTATCCTTGTCACTCTCATTGTCAAAGACGTAAGTTTGTCTCTTTCATTCAAATGACCTCTATGGTAGTAAGATGGCGTCGTATTTGAAAAATAAAATAATAAAAATGATAAAAATAAATTATTTCAGCGTACTTACAGGTGATATGTGATCCCTTGCGCTTTGTTGCACTTTTTGCTATGATTGGTGCACTTTCTGATCACACACGGCGGCATTTTTTTTGTGAATCTTGTAAATATTCACCCTTGACATCGTCGTGCGTTTCGTTGACCGACCCGCGAGTGACTACCCACTACAAAAAGGGCACCAATACAATTATCGTGGTTTCAGTGCTTCACTTTTGGAGTGCTTGTAACCTATCTACTTATAAAATATCATTGGCTCAAAATACCTTCGTTGCTGGAAAAAATTGTTATATATCTACCAGTATAAAGTCATAAAAACTCGCTACTGTTTAAATCTCGATTCCTAAGAAAATCTCAATTGCGAGATGTAGAATTTCCTTATAAAGCATGAGCAATGCGCACAAAGCATTGTTAACAGCGTCATCTTTGTGAGAATCGTGTGTGTTTGTGTCCCCATGACGTTAGCTGAATATGTAAAGTTGGTTATAGAATTGACCATAGTTTTGCAGAAACAGACCAAAGGTAAGTTTCGTATAACTTGGATTATATACTTTACACAGATAAGCAGAGAGTTTAGTTTTATTTCTACAGTTTTTTCGCAGCGGTCGGTTTCTGCATATTTACGGTGAATTATTCTTCTTCGACTATGGTCAAGTAAAAAATCAGGGATGACTTTTACCGCCCTAACGGACGCAGATGCCGATAACTACCAGTCTAAACTCCTAGTATAAAATTTGTAGTAGTAGTAAATAGTCTACTTACCTCCCGTGTTGTGTACATCATTTTATGTCTACACTTGGCCAGAAAGCGGCTTTTTCCGTACGCGTAGCGCCGCAGCTCGGGCCGCAAACATCTGCGATGTCGGCCTTTCTTTATTTTACCACCTTAGTTGTGTAATGTACTATAAACAGCGCGGCGTCGATGATCAAGGGTATGTTTTCTCTGGCAAGTCCAAAAACAGCGCCGTTTCTCAATACGACAAGTACCTTCGAGTAAAGTAATACAACTATAACCGTATTCCATTCCAGGTGTCCCTCGAAGAAGCGCAAGCGCTATCCCGCCAGCTTAAGGTCCCTTACATCGAGTGCAGCGCCAAAGCCCGCATGAACGTCGACCAAGCCTTCCACGAGTTGGTTCGCCTGGTGAGACGGTTCCAGGAGGCGGAGCGAGTGCACATCAAGGCGGACAGCGGCCGGAGGAAAACGAAATGCGTCATCTTGTAACGTACGTAAGTGCTTTTGTGTTCAGAGTAAGGCGTTGTCAGTTATGCGAGGTAGCGAGGAAAAATCCACCAATCAACGCGGCCTGTGCCCGGTATTGGTGCATATTTCCTTGCTCTTTTTGCTACCTCACATATCTCTGCTGGAAAGGTATCCTATGTCTCTTTTGGTAAACTAACATAAAATTCCGCTGGTAGGTTCTTTAGGATCTGCTTGGAACCAATGACCTCTTAGCAGCCCAACTCGTCTAAATATCGCTGAATTGTGCTGTTGATTTTCTTCTTTGGCTAGAAAGTAGCGGGCCACAATTAGGCACGTGACAAGACGAGTTGAAGTTAATTTGTGATTAAACATTGTCAGCAATTAAAATTCAGTCACAATTGGTTATTATGCTTTGGCAAAGACTTAATAGGGCATGAGGAGTTGTCAAAACTGTACTCTGTTTAGCTATAAGATGGTGTATCTAAGTGCTACTCATTTTGTTTGAATATTAGAAGTATCTGAATGAATGAAGAGGATTGCAGTACATAGTGAATCAATCGGATTTCTCTTCGTCAAGTGTCAAGTCACTACTGTCATTGATGGAGGATCAGGGAAGCATCTAGTATCTTGCATGAATCCAAAATTTTGCAATATAGTGAACTTATGCAGTACTGATTCATTTTGTGTTGATATAGTCATAAATGTTGTGGCGCACTGGTGCCGTTTCTAGCTAAACAGAGCCAAAATTGAGACTAATATCTGTGTCTAATATTCTGAACACACTATAGATATTTTTATATCACAATATTTAATATTTATTTTTTGTTCGCTGAGATTCAATTTTTACTGTCTTTTATTTTAAACATGGGCTCTTTTAGTCTGTGCTATAAGGTATTTATTCTTATTTTTATAGGTTGTCCTTAAGCTTTATTATTGTATAGTTATGGTTTTGTTACTCTAGAGGCAGGTGCATCAACTTTTTCAAATAATAGAAATAAGATTTTTTTTTATTTCAATGCATCTGCTTTTTGTTGTTATTTTTTCCACATATTATTTTGCTGGTGCTATATTTCCTTTACTAGTGCCATACTTCAAATTTTTCTACTGAGAAAAAGAACACCAAATATCGCTTTAAATTTAAGGCTTTAATTTTCAGTTCTTTTGCTGTAATCATACCTGTGTTTGTATACGACCATTTCTTAAACAATAATATACGTATTTGTGACATTTCTTTTTTGGAATATTGAGTCACATTCAGGTCGGGAATTATAGGAATTTATGTCCAAAGATATTGCAAGGATTTTGAATATTGATGTTGAGATTTACTGATTTTACTACAAAATTTATTTCATCAGGGAAGTATTTTGTAAGAATACTTTCCTAATATGGTCGTATACATGTAGCCATAGACATCATAAACAGCAGATGAGTATAAACTATTTTCAGATTTTTGTGTTGTCTTATGGTAGGTACAAATGAAAAATATTAACTGAACAGTTGTTAAAAGTTCTAACCCCTCAATGGCTTGTTATTGTCCGTTCAACTCTATTGCCATAGAAATAAGTGTTTTAACAGATGTAACAAGTGTTTCGGTAGCTACAGCTACCAAAAGCAAGTGAGTGGATGGGCGGTATTGCTTGACGTCATAGTAAAACGTTAATAACTGAGTAATGAAGGAAATTACAGGCTGATACCGAGCCAGAATTACAATGCTATCAATTTTACAGTCATTTTTATAGAGTGGCTAGTTACAAGGTACCATGCTATGAATAGACATTTACTTTGTATTTTATTTCGGAGATTATTCTTCGTGTCAGCTGATTATGATGTCTGTGGCGCAATAATAAAACGGTGCTAACAGTATCAACTTAGCTTATTATCAAACCGCGTTTAGAAAGGGATTGAGCTCATATGTCATTTTTGAACTAATGCATGATATGACATTGTCAGTGGTAGAGTATGCAGATAAATTAAATTGTTATTTTGGTACAATGAAGTTCTAAAGCATGGAAACAATATCAAATTATACAGCGTGTTTTTATTGATTTCCGATAGCATTAAGAGATAGTTCTTCAGATCAAATAGAGTTACTTTCTTAAACACCGTTTTTAAAGTATTTTAAGTATGATTTTATAATTTATGTACAATTGGTAAGTGTTGTCATTGATGTAAAGTCAAAACTGTCACAATTGCAATTTTACATTTACGCTAAAGGAGGTGAAAGTGAGAGGTCACACTTGTGATCAACACGATTCTGATTTAGTTTGTATGAAAAAGTAAAAACAAGTCTCATTTTGAATTTAAAAGAAACCCATATACCAAGATGGCCATCAAAGTTTTCAAAAGAACCTTCTTCGTCTTATCGTTTTCTTTATTAAAATATGTTAGTACATTGTAGACAATTTCTCGGCATCGACCGTTTAATACTTTACCGCGATTCATATTGTATACAAACGTATTTTTGAAAAGCTACGGCAATTTGATAAAGCGAAATAATGTGACTGGTGACAGATTTGTCAAATATGATAATACTATTTTTTATTAGACAAATGACAATATTTACCGAGAATAGAGTTTAAATATGCAAATCATATTTAGCTATTAATTCTATTATCTATAAGGGTCTGCACTTATGAAGATATCAAAGATTGGTTTATGATTATATTTAATCATTTATTAAGTACACTTGTGCTAACGGTACACTCGAATCCCTTTCTCAACGCGATTTGATAATAGCAGTATACGCGTTTATAGAACTTCGAATCATTTTGTCTATGGGATTCGATCCCAACCATAAGTTGCGTTCATACGAGCAGATTTTGTCAGCCAATCAAGAGGGACGCAACTATTCGTCAAACAGAAATAGCGAGTTCATCTCAGTTTTTACGGCGTTTTATTTTTGTCATTATTGTCTCAGTAAATATTGTTCAAAAAACGATGCCTAGAGTTAACTTTTTATGAAAGCGAAAAACAGTCCCGAGGTTAAGTCTAGTTTTATCAAAATTGTCACGATTTGTCCTTTCGTTATAGTAAATAATCGTCGGACAATAATTATTGTCAAACCGCGCGGTCAAAACGCTCGGAGAATCGCCCTCTCACTCTAACAGCGTCCCTATCGGTTGGTCGATGGAATCGGCAACAATATCGCAATTCGCAACATTAAAAAATAACTATGAAATGTAAAAAAAATGCAGACTACTTTGATAAGGATAAGATATTAAGGGTGGAGAAATTATTTCAAAAACAGATGGTTAACCTTTTAAATGCCACATTACTATTTCTGTCTTGTACAAAATCTTGTCGTGTAATGATGACTTGTTACATTACGCGTACGATTTGATCACACAGTACGATTTCTTGCTATTTATAATGGTTGGCGAGAAAAAAGATTAATCATCAAGTTATATACAGGGTGACTGGAAATTCGCCGTATTCCTTGATAGGGGTTTTTCTACGGCTCATTTGCAATGATTTAGGCCCAGTCAACTAGGGGTCAAAACTCCTTGGTTTTTTTTAGTTATGCCTTGAAATCTAAAAAAAAAATGGGAAAAATCTGGAATTTCTGACTTTGAATGCTTTTATTTGTCAATTGTTGTAATGTTTTGGCACTTTTTAATAAATGTAATGTAATCAGTAGTTTATTAGCTATTCAAAACATGTTTTTTTTATTTCAAAATTGCGTAGTTTCTAAACAATCACCACTTTTATGTCAAGAGGCGGGTATTTAAAAAGAAAACCAAAAAACTTGAATATCTCGAAAACCAAGGAGTTTTGACCCCTAGTTGACTGGGCGTAAATCATTGCAAATGAGCTGTAGAAAAACCCCTATCAAGGAATACGGCGAATTTCCAGTCACCCTGTATTGATCCTACATGAAATAATTATTGATACCCGTATATCACATGTAGAACGAAATATTGTAACAATACTCGGACGTCGTCCGAACGTTTGGAAACCAAATACTAATTTATATATATTTTGTTATTAACAGTTTTTCGGTATGTAATATTAGTTAGCTACTAGTCTTGTAATTCGGTGTCCGTTGGAGGGAAAGTGGCACTGTTTTGGATTTAGAATTATTAGAAACAAAGTTTTATTATGTTATGCCTATAAACGCCTGTAACTTGATATAGGTACCTATATGTATTTCCGTGTATCAACAGTTTGATTCTGATGCTTTTTCGTGCAGTAACATCTTTACATAGACGTCATATCATTAAATGTAATTATTCAATGTTCATTAATGTGTATTCTGTATAAGAGTTGGATGTTTGACTGCATTTGTGTAACATGTTTATTACATACTTACCTTATTAAAACAAACACGACCCAACTCAAAATAAAGTGTTGTATTTTTACAAATTTGTTATGTGCACATAATATTACATGTTTAAATGATACGTCTCTTTTTTATTTATGTTGTAAATTTATATTTTTCTTTACTTACAAAAGCAGTGCCACTTTTTGTCCAATACACAATAATAACTACGTAATAGGAAGCACATTTTGTAGTGTACGTTATTTTGTAAAGAGATATACAATACATATATTTTTATATCGGTGTATCGGTTCGGCTTTTGCTACGCTGTTGTGTGGCGCACAGGTTTTTATACGGTTTTACAGTCATTTAATGTACGTAGGTTAACTGATAAGTCTAAACGAGTAGCTTGTCAATAAATGTATGTATGAACAAAATTAGGGATTTTATTCAATGCGACTCGGTCACTGAATCGAATGCGAAGTCGCAATATACATCGAGTTTTGGTATCAAACTTCGGTACTTTTCGAATGATCAAATTTTCAATTTTATTGGAACTGTACAAACCGCATTAAATATGAAATCCGTTTTTAAGAATCCGAAAAACTAAGAAGTTGAAGGTGTGGGCGAAAATAACAATACGAAATGAACCATAGTGTCAATTTCGTGTTTTTATTTACGTTAATTAAAAAAAAATGTAAATAATAAATGAAACATTAGCAAACGTTTGTCTGTGTAACTAAAAGTGTGTGAAAACATTTGTCTAAACTGACTATATTCATATTAAATATGTAAATAATAGCTATAACACTGCCAAGGATGATGCCCCAGTGCGTAACAATGAGGGCAGTATTATTTTGCCACCAGAGTTGCGCCACGTCGGACGGGGTGACATTAACACTTTCAACACCGAGAACCCACTGACGGGTGACAGACAGAACCGATGTCATATGCCTAAACCTTTACTTATGCCGCTCCGGGTGCCCGACTGGCTTAAACCGCTACCACAGTATATCAGTATTTTTTTTCTTTCTACAAAAGGTACATAACGCCCTTGAATGTGTGCACGCCGTCTAAGAACACATTACAAGCAAAGTTTAAGAGCCTTATCACACTAGCGAGTTGCGAGCGTATTTGGGTCATTATTTGAGCGTTTCACCCGCCCCACTTTCGTGGACACATTATTGTTGAGATTCCGGCAGATTTTGTAATTTTAAGGCATTTGTTAGCAGTCCCGGATATGTACCAAATAGCTCGATATGAGACTAAAATCTGAGGGAACTTCGACAAGAATCTGTCCACGAAAGTGAGGCGGGTGAAACGCTCACATAATGACCCATTTTGTATGAAGGCGTTTACGCAGCGAGTTCGCCGCGATCGATATTTCGAGGGTTTCAGACCAAAGGGGCGTATACGCAAAGCAAAACGCTTGCTTATACGCCCCTTTAGCATGAAGGCCTCGATTTGTATAGAAATCACGCTTGCAACTCGCTAGTGTGATACTGATAAGGCTCTTAAGAATACGGAAGAATGCTTCAGTATGATCACACTGGCACAGACGAGCTATCGCGCGTCTGTGTGAATACGTGTCGCGCGCTTCTAAACGGTCGAAATTGTAGTACTTGTTCGTCTTTATACTTACCTAGACGACCGGTTTAGCTTAGTTGGTTGTGACCCTGCCTACGAAGCAAGAGGTCCTGGGTTCGAATCCCGGTAAGGGCATTTATTTGTGTGATGAACACGAATCCTTCCTGAGTTATGGATGTTTTCTACGTATTTAAGTATTTGTATCTATTAAATATATCGTCGTCTAGTATCCATAACACAAGCCTTATTGAGCTTACTATGGGGCTAGTTCGATTTGTGTAAGATTGTCCCCTAATATTTATTTATTTATTTATTATACTTTGCCGCTACTGCCATCCAATATAGTGTCAGTGTAGTGTCGTGTTTTGTCGCGAGTCGAGCCAAGTCGTGTCCAGTTGTGCTAACCCCCTATATTCCGAATGTTTTCATTCGAAGTTCGTATAGTTACATTCCTCTCGCTCTCTTGTCATAGAATATTGTAGTAGTAGAAGTGTAGCCCCAAAACTATCTACTCGTAATAGTTAACTTTGCGCGAGATTTAAAAAATAACGCGGTTGTGAAGTGACAGTAAACTGGTAAGCTAACGTCACCCCAGCCGACGAAGCGACCTCTGGTGATAAGAATCGTTTCATTCATTAAAAGTATAACCGTAATTTTGCCCTCATACAGTAAGAATAGATTTTCTAACATTGTCATAGAAATTATACAGTCCTAAAATTGGTAACTTTTTAACGAATTAATGTCTTAATCGTTTGGGAACTTGCAATAACATTTCTGCAAGGGATTATATTAAAATAAATAAACCAATACAACAAATTATACTATGTGAAAATGTAACTCGTTGAAGAAACCCGTATTCGAAAACATATCGATAGTCATTTAAATAAAAATAATGCCCTAGTTTATCCATCCCGGTTTTGTTTGTGCGTAGTTTTAGTTCCTGTATCCTTACAATATCTCGGCTCAAACAGACAACTCCAAATTGCTGATCACATAAATAAATTAAAAATACGCGGCTTTTCATCGTAATATCTGACAACTTTTAGCCGAGATATGTTACTATATTATGTATCATGACACCTCTGAATAAACCAGTATTCTTGTTATGTTGTGATTTACTCAAATTATCATGTATTACTTAAGTACAATCTACGCATTTTTGTTTCAGTTCAAATTTCAATTTATTCGTATACCTAGTCCCGTTAATTTAGTTTATTTACTGTATGAAAATATTTCTTCTAAAATATGGGTAACTAAATAGACGAAATTGTGAGAAGTGGATTGACAGTAATTTGACCTTAAGGTAAATGAAAATAAAAGAAAAAATCGGATGTATCACTTTTGGAATAGGTAATAATTGTGACGTGCTTTAATATGGTTATATATGGTTCAGAAAAAACTTTTGAGATGGACTTAGTCGCATCCACCTCATCTCTTTACGTGAATCCACCTAATAAGTACTTTATTTAAACAATTTACTATGCAATAAAGCTCATTCACAAAGTGAGTTCCTGTAAAATTTATTATAAAATGAATTTTATTAATTAACATAGTCATATTCCTGATAGCAACCGTAAGGTATATCATACGCGTTTGTCACAGATATCATAAATAACAAATATGAATCTATCAATTTGTGTCTCTTACCCCGGCTGTACACCGTCGGCGAGACCGAGTGTCGCACCCTTGTCATGACGTAGTAAAAGACGTCATGATTGCGTGTCTTGCCCGATTTCGCCAGTGTTTCGACTCTAAAAATATGGATACAATTTTGAGTCTTATTTCGAAATGTATACAGATGGTCATACCTGAGTACAAGTCGAGTTAGATAAGTTTACTTATGAGCCTTTTTAAAGTACATTACTCACCTAGGGCGGTAAAACAAAGAATGTCTGTAATTGCCACTTTATGGCCAGGTGTGACGTAAACAATATATTGTGCTAGTTTTGCCTCATATCTGTTATTCATGAATCGTCGTAAGTGAAATATTACGAGTTGCGAGGGTTATTTCCACGGCAATTCCGGTGTAAGCTAGTGTCGGGTAGTGTAAGTGGAAGCAGAGCTTTAACGGCGGCCTCGACTAAATCGTTAATGTTGTCCAGCTAATGTATTGTACCTAATAAACACGGTAATAACATACTGATGCATCATTTTGTTATCCCTCCCTGTGATCCTCCTTTAGTATAATTATGTAGTATACAGGGTGTCCCATAATCGACACGTCACAGTGACACTGGAGGTAGACCAGGTCAAGAGGTACGAAACCAACTTAACATGACCCCAGTTAAAGTGGCACGGTTTCTGGGTTATTGCCGAATTAAAGTTTTTCATGAATTTTGACCGTTTTTAACATTATTAGTGCCAGTGTGCGCTCGGAAAGGTGTCAAGGTTAGTTTTTTTTATGTGTACGGTACCATGAATTGTTAATTAAGGTTGCAGAAATGGTATTTCATCCAAAAACTAAGTAAAATTGAAAAAAATACTAGTTAGATCTTGAATTAATTCACAGCGAAACATTAATTTCGACTTTAAGGGGACTGTTCCGAAAAATGTCATTTTAGAGCTCTGATTGACCAAAGAATTTGTTCAAGGAATTATTGATATTTGTATTAATAACTATATGAATGTGTTCACAAAGAAACTGTCAAGGGCATCCGGGCGGATACAGATTTTTTGTTGCCCTAGATTTCACCATAATTGACTCGAAAAGTACGGAAAAATCAAAACACGGCCGGCTTTTTGACGAAGCATAAATGAACATTTGTCTTTGAGGCGTAATAGTTTAACACTTTTTCCTAAAAGCTACTTTATTCATCTAGGGCCTCAGGGCAGTTTCAAATTTTTACTCGTAAAGATACGGGAGAATTTAACTGGTATATCTAAACTTACAGAAAATTTTCATACAGTTCTCCCATGACGTCGCGTATTCCTTGTATTCAGATGCCGCCAGGGGTCGGAAACTGACGTATCGCGACCCTCTGTCAATTAAATGTATGGAAAGGAACGACACCAGTTGCTTGGACAGGGAAACTTTTCGCTAAGTAGTAAAAAAATGCCAATAGATGTCAGCATCAACTGCCCGCCCCATTCATTTTGAGATATAAAATTAATTCGATATTATTTTGATCTGAGACTCTTATATTCCCGTTTACCTCATTTTAGTTAACAAATACTGCAATAATACAAAATATTTCAAACGCAATATATCTCGAAAACAAATTCTGGCCGTAGGTACCAAATTATACGTAGAATGGAATGGAATGACTTTACCCGTTGTCAATTAAATGGCACCGGGAATATCATAAATTTTGAAATCGAATTTTATATCTTGCTGTTGTTCTTTTTCTGTTTGTTTTGTTTATTATTTTATTTGTAGATATAAATATTATATACCCATATTTATCCTTAAAAAAATTGTTTTCACCATACGGCGAAAATGAACTCGAAGCGGAATTTATATTGTCTGTTTGGCTGTGCTGAGTTTGGTAAGTCACTCTTTAAAATTTTCCGCTGTCCTAATCAATAATATTTTAAATTAGTATTTCTTTCCGTGTACATCGGGACTATATTTTCTACTTCAGTGCTGTTCCCCACAAAATAATCGTACCTATATAGGAATAATCTGTTGCTGTTTTTTTATCGGTGTCTTTTTGGGGTTCCGTACCAAAATGGTAAAAACCCTTATGGTGTGATTCTGTCTGTCTGTTTATCTGTCCGTCTGTCAGAGTATAGCAAAGGGTGCGCCGGTTTAGAAAAAAAATCACCAAAATTTTCTTTACAATTTTTTTTTTAGGCTAGATTGATTTAGGTATGTAGATTACGCTAAAATAAGCATGTTTTGTCAAATATTTCGATATTTACCAAGATATTGGGGTTTAAATGTCAGTAATTTTCAAGGACTCGGGGACTTAGAAAAATATCGGGGTCGTGAAATTGATGTCAATATAACACCTCAGTTTTGATAGTAAATCTTATAAAACATGCTAAAATAAGCATGTTTTTTTTAGGGATGTAACGATACCGATACCGATATATCGGCCGATATATCGGTATCGCCGATATTATACAACCGATATTTGAAGAATTTGCTGTATGAGAAAAAATCTGCAAAAAGTAATTTCAATTTCTGACTTAATTTATGTATTGGTCTATTCTATTACCTTGTGCAATGATAATTACTATGTTAATTAAATCTTTGGTTCTTAATAGAAAAAAAATAATTTTGAGTTGACAATTTATTATTTTTACTTTACACTTTCAAGGTTGACTCTCTGGTAAATATAACCAGTAGTCATTGCCATTAGTTATAATAAGGACATAAAAATATCTGAAATTCATACTTCATTATTTAGCTAAGATATCGGTATCGGTATCGGTATCGCCGATATTAACTACTAGATATCGGTATCGGTATCGTATCGGCAAAACTATGTATCGTTACATCCCTAGTTTTTTTAGATAAATGTTCTTTCTCAGATCAATATTTACCGAGATATGGCGGTTCAAATGTCATACATATATACCCCAATCCATTTATCTGTAGGTATGTCCGTCTGTCACAGCTAGATATCGCTTTAAAATTTGGAATACATAGTTTTAAATCTCTAACCCCCCACTAACCCTACTGGACGTAAAAATAATCTTATATATTTTTTACTTTTTAGGGTTCCGTACTAAAATGGTAAAAAAGGAACCCTTATGGTTTGACTCTGTCTGTCTGTCTGTCTATCTGTCCGTCTGTCTGTCTGTCCGTCTGTCACAGCCAGATATCGCTTTACAATTTGGAATTGCTTTAAAAGTCTCTAACTCGAGCCTACTGGACATAAAAAGAATCTGATATTTCTTTTTTCTTTTTAGGGTTCCGTACTAAAAAGGAACTCTTATGGTGTGACTCTGTCTGTCTGTCTATCTGTCCGTCTGTCTGTCTGTCCGTCTGTCACAGCCAGATATCGCTTTACAATTTGGAATTGCTTTAAAAGTCTCTAACTCGAGCCTACTGGACATAAAAAGAATCTGATATCTTTTTTACTTTTTAGGGTTCCGTACTAAAAAGGAACTCTTATAGTGTGACTCTGTCTGTCTGTGTATCTGTCCGTCTGTCACAGCCAGATATCTCAGAAATTGCTATCGATTTAAAAAATTGGAATAGTTTTAAGTCTCTAACCCGAGCCTAAATACTGGACATAAAAAAATGTTATACCTTTTTCATTTTTTTAAGGGCGCAGAATTTGGCCGAATTATTGTATCAAGTGGGGTATTAAACAAATGGGCTTATTTTGTCGATTCCAAAACCATATTTATTTATTTTTCTTAATCTTGTACTTTTCGATTTAGGACAAAAAAAATACCTTTCCCCCTATTACCTTCGAAATGACTGAACAGGAAAATCTGTAATAATTACCAATTATTAATATCATCCTAAACATTACAGGAAACATATAACGGTTTTCTTAACTTGCATCTTGCAATATGTTAAGTGTTTCTGGTATGAAGTTATATATTGCTAGGACAGTAATCTCTTTGTTTTATAGTTTTACAAACCTCGCGAACTTCACTCGCTCGGTCAAGTAATGAAAAAAATACTTGTATTAATTAGGTCTCTTTTCCAGGTGCGTGCATGCATCGCTTTCCCCACCCTGAGAGGCGATCTGAGGAGTTTTTAAAATGGATGGCGATAGCTCGAAGCAAACTACATTATACAGACCCTCTCAGGGTGTATAAGAACAAAAGAGTATGCGACTTCCATTTTAGACCTGAAGATAAAACTGCTTGCCATCGTCTCAAAATATCAACCGTACCATGCCTTCACTTAAATGGTAAGTTACACACGTTTTATCTTTACTCATGTATTTAAAAAACACTAGAATAACACGATTATATACCCTTCGGCCTCGCTTTAGATTACTTGGGGATGGGGAGAGCTTGCCAACGGGGATGACGCGTCGGGCCTTCGGGCTCGCAAAATTTACTTTTTTTAGTTGTATGAAAAAGAAATATTTTTTGTATGAACAAAAAAAATCTGATTCCAGATTCGGACTCGTAGGCCCGAAAAACCCCCCGATACCGAATTTGGGCCCCCTCGGACCAATTTGAAAATCAGCGGCCATTTTGAAGTCGCCATCTTGAAAAAAAAATTGACAAGGACTATTGTTGATTGATGGAATCTAACTCTACTGGGCTATAGTGGTGGAAATATGGACTAAATACTGGGCTATGGGTTGAGACATGACGGGGCCTGTCAGGAAAAGTGTCTCATGGCTTTCGTGGTACTGACAGACCGTGACTTGCCCTCCGCTAGATGGGCCCCTGTTAAATAGCGACATTATAAAATCTATTAAAGGAGGACCGGCAAAAATGTATGGAGGCTGGTCCAAGAACCAATAGCGATGTGACATATATCATTAGAAAGGTGTTTCAATATACTACAATATTTACTATGGGAGCTCATTTCAAATCACTGTGTGAAAAAAGTTATGGCAATTTAAAAAACTTATTTTCATAAACGATTTTAACCAATAAAAATGAATTGTTTCGTATTCCATGACGTTGCAGTCCACCTGTCAGGCCTTCCCGGCCCCTCAGGCTCCCCCGGCCACTCCGGCCCCCCAGGCTGCTGCTAGCAGGGCACCGAAGGCACCCCCCGCACCGTTGACGGGACTTGAGCTGGAGGCCACCAAGGCGAAAGCCCGAAAGGCCCGAAGCAAACACGTCACTAAGGCAACCCCCGCCCACCCCGACCCTCCCGCCGCGGATTCATTTAAGAAGCCGCCAGTCCCCGCAAGGGCGGCCGCGTCCGTCTCCGCCACCCCGGCCTCTACTGAGGCCCGCTCTCGCTCCCGTTCGGGTCCCCGTAAGTCTCGCCCACGCTCTACACGAAATGTTGCACGCGATAGCAAGAGCTCCGTTAAGAGCAGCAAGGCGTTCACTATACGAACGAACGCACTTGCCTCTCAAAACTTTGCCTGTCTACCGGGGCAGCGAGAAGCGGGAGGGGGGCGGCTCAGGCCGCGGAGGCGATAGCGGCGTAAGATGCCGCTGCCTGGAGACTGGGCGGTGAGGACCGCCGGGCGCGCAGATTGCGCGGGGGGGCGTGGAAGACGCGGGAGCAGGGGAAGCGCCCGCCGCAGACGGCGGCGGGTATTTCCACTTTTGCGGGGCTGATGCAATGGCCGGGAAGTTGCGCAAATTGCGCTTGGGGGCCACTCGGCCTTTGTTGCGGTTATCAAGAGCTCCAGGCTGTGCCTCCTTAGTCTTAGCAATCTGCTTTGGGGCCTTAAGGCAATCCTGCCAGTTGGCAGTGTGGCCAGTAAGACCGCAAACCACGCAAGATGGCGGCACATCTTTCGGCTTTTTGCAATCGCGGGTCAGGTGGTCGCCCGTGTATATTACGCAACGAGGGCGCAGAAAACAGCCCGTTTGGCTGTGACCGTAATACTGGCAGTTGTGTTTTCGACCCGGAAACCCGTCAATAAGCAGATCTCCTTCAACTTCCAAATCGTGCTGGCTGACGGGTGATTCGGGTCGATTTTGACGAGGACAATATCGAACTTTTTGCCACCGTTTTCGCGATAGCAGCGGTGAACTTCGCGAACTGCTATCCACTGTCTAACCAGGTCCCCCTTGACCTCTGATTTGGCGAACTCCTTCGGAATTCCCCGGATCATAAGGCGCAGAGACTTCTCATTGTCGAACTGGTTCCGCCTATAGCGCAGATCCAGATCGTCGAGGAGCCGTCGAGGGCGCGGTAATTATTCGAACCCCGGACTACGATCTTAATGCTTAAGCTATTATCTGACGCTTCGAGATAAGGAATGCCGCGCTGTCGCATGATTTTTTCGACAGATGGGCCACTCCTGTTTTGGCTGCAAAAATAGGTGGTCCTTGCGGTTTTGATATCGATCGGTAAATGACGACGATTGCTGATCCCCGGGGGTCTGAGAGGAGGGAGCCCCGTCAACTTGTGCCCCAGGGGCATCGAACGCCGGAAAGGTGGGAGAGACGGGGTTGTCGGGGCTTCGCGGAGCCGGCTTTTTGGCCGCCGGCGCTTCGGACGATGTAAGGGAAGGCGCGCGATGAAGGCCCCGGGACTTCAGGAGGCGTCATCGAACGCGTACGCTTCCCTTGCCTAGATGGGCCGACTACGGTTCATGGATCGGTATCCATGGCGTCCGATGCCTTGCCTTAGTGGCGTGTTTGCTTCGGTCCTTTCGGGCTTTCGCCTTGCTGGCCTCCAGCTCAAGTCCCGTCAACGGTGCAGGGGGTGCCTTCGGTGCCCCGCTAGCGGCAGCCTGGGGGGCCGGAGGGGCCGGGGGAGCCTGAGAGGCCGGGGAGGCTTTACAGGTGGACTGTAACGTCGTGGAATACAAAATAATTCATTTTTATTGCTTAAAATCGTCTATGAAAATAAGTTTTTTTATATTGCCATAACTTTTTTCACACAGTGATTTGAAATAAGCTCCCATAGTAACTATTGTAGTATATTGAAACACCTTTCTAATGATATATGTCACATCGCTATTGGTTCTTGGGACCGTTTTGTCCGGTTCTCCTTTATTATTGATAACATTGATACTTGTACAAAAATAGGTACAAAAGATTTTTACTGTTTGATTCGTTACTGAAAAAACTGACTGACTGTCCAAAATTTCCAATTAGTGGAGAAAATGCCCTAAAGTGTTTTATTTCGTTTTCAGACCCAGGCAGCAAATCCTCACAGGAAACAATAAAAAAAATGAAATATCTGAAAAGATCACACCAGAAACTCAAAAACCGGCTCAAGAAATCATTGAAAATTCAAAAATCATTTCGTACTCGTCTCGCGGGAGCCGAAAAAGCAATGGCAGGCAAAGCTTTTCATAACATTACAAAAAATATGACCACGGCTGGACGTATTTTTACTGGAATGCAATACCGCCAAGCATTAAAAAAATCAAAAGGAAGACGATACAAGTTTGAGGAAAAAGTCTTGTCTCTATCACTTTATAAAAAGAGTCCAAAATGCTACTCTATGTTAGCAAACTATTTTACCTTGCCATCAGCTAAAACCCTTCGCAACTTATTAGGCCAAATAAAATTAGGTCCAGGGACAAATAAAATTATTTTTGAAAAAATGAAAGAAACTGTCTCTGAATTAAATGAGCAAGACAAATTATGTACTCTCATGTTTGACGAAATGTCCATTAGTCCCAAGATTCATTATATGGAGGCTTCAGACCAATTTAAAGGATTTGTTAGCCATTCTGAAAATTTAAACATTGCAACTCACGCTCTTGTATTTATGATTAAAGGGATTAAAATGAGTTATAAACAGCCTGTTGCTTATTACTTCACGGAAAATATCAACAAAATTGAATTAAAGAACATTATTGTGGAAGTAATAAGGAATGTGCAGGCGACAGGCTTAAAAATTATTTCAACGGTCTGTGACCAGGGATCTGCAAATGCTGGTGCCATCAAAAGCTTAGTCGAAGACGAAAAAAGAAAATACTTTCGTAGAGGTTTGGAACTACGTCAAGAGATGTTTGAAGTTGATGGGCAGATAATCGTGCCAATTTTTGATGTTCCTCATTTAATTAAAGGATTGAGAAATAATTTGTTAACAAAAAATTTAATATATACAGATTTTGAGGATGGTAACAAATCGAAAATTATAAAATGGGAATACTTCCAAATCCTCTATGAAGCAAGACAAATCATACAAAGAATTAAGGTGAGAATACTAAAATTAGATCGATTTGAAAATATATTTTTACTGAAACAATCTAGAATATCTAGTTTGGAAAATAGTTTTTGTTCCATTGCTTGAATAAATAAATAAATAAATTAAAAAGTAAAAGTGATCATTAGACATAGGTACATTAAAAATCTGTACAATTTTTCTTAAACGTCATGCGATATAAACCGAGTTAAGACACCTAACTTTGTGGTCTCATAACTTTATATTTTGTATACATTTTTGGTTTATTTCTTTTGTGTTATGATAATTTAGTATTTTCCAATCCATGTGACTATATTATGTTGTAAAATTCAACATTAGTCAACATCCGAATTGTAATTTGAATGTTAATGTTTAAGTGTGTACTTATGTATATTGTGTTTAAGTGTTTAAATGTCTTTATTTTGAAAAAAGAGTAACTGAGAAGTTTTTGGCCACGTTTATTTTCTTCAGATGTTACTTTTCGAAGCGCTCTAGTAGTTTCAGTAGACTTGTAAAAGTGTCCCTGTAGCTTATTTGCAGGTTAAATGATTTGATTTAATGATGTTCTATTGCTAACAACATCATACAGTTAAATGTAGTTAAGTTTTTATGTATTAGGTAATAGCATGCCTTTAAATCTTGTATATTATGTTAATTAAGTTGGAAAATATATGTACGAATACGATTTTTGTCTTTTACTTATATCTGCTATTAATTAAAAAATTAAAAAGGAAGAAAACGTTTCTATAACACTGTTTTGGGCAGTTTTGTAAAAATATGAACAAAATTACATTTAGCTACGTTTTCTTTTATACTTTAAGAAGTTACATTGTAGGTGTCATGGTGAAATAAAAACAAACTGTTGTGCACACGTATACATAGGTTTGCTGCCGTATCACGCGTATCTCGTGTAACTTAGAAACGCATGTTTTGAGATCAATTTTAAATTTGCATTTCTTTGCAGATTATCTCAAAACATGTGTTTCTAAGTGACACGAGATACGCGTGATACGGCAGCAAACCTATGTATACGTGTGGGTGTGTGTATGTGTGACCTTTTACGTGTGTGCGTGAGTTTAGGCAGCTGACTTTTCACCAGGGGGCGTCGAGACGAGTATTTTCTCAGTGTTGCCTCTCTTTACTTATATACTTATTATACTCTTTGGATGCCGCGAGCGGCTCTTACAGAGCGGACGTATCGCAAAAATTCCCAATTTGACAGGCATTTACACATACACTAATGATACCAGTAACTAGATTGTAAAAAATAAGTAGGAAAAACTACGGGGACTTATTAATGATATTTTGATATTATTCTTCATAATATCGGAGAAAATATAATACCAAGTTAACGAAAAATAGAAGTTAAAGAACATTTCCTGGTTTTATTATTAAAATGCCATTGAAATACAAAAACCTATTTTCAATAACATTAAACGGAAGGGAATGTTTTGACAATTATTTGGTATCACCTACCGTGTGAACTGGACGCACACTATCAAAGAAATTAGATTGTCAGTCAATGTCACTCACTATCTGTCAGTCAGTTTATGAAATTCGAGTAATGTTTTTGTTTCAATATTCACCAAAATTCGCTTATTAGCTATTATTTTATATATTGATGTACCCAGTGAACGTTTAATAGTGATAAACAGTGTAGCAGGTCAGTTTTATTCGATGATAAGATTGATAAGCGATGTAATTTGGAGCCAGGAATGAAAGCGATCTACGTCCTCGTCAAACGCAGGTACAGAAATCCAGCTAATATAAAATCGTATCTTTAATCCTAATATGTAATGTATTATGAACATATAAAATACTGTTTCAATTGGTGTGGATGTTTATCATGCCCTCTGTTGCAAAACTGGCGGTCACGAGACGTCATATTAAAATAAGGGATCTCTTTTGTGAATTATGCCAACAAGCGTGGGGAAATGTAATCAAAGAACCCATTATCACCGAAGGTGACACTGGCCTACGAGGAGATCTAGCATGCCGTGGCGTGTGGATTGCACAGAGGGAGGCGTTATTCGACATTCATGTTGTAGACACCGACGCTCCCTCTTACATCTCACTGTACTGCCCTGTTGTTTCTGTCCTGAAATCTGCCGAGTCAGTAAAGCAAAACAAATATGCCAACGCCTGGGAGTTGTGTTATGCCACTTTTACACCCCTCGTCACCTCCGTGGATGGAGTTTTTGCACCACAATTAGCTACCTTTGTTAAGCACCTCGGGGAAGCACTTGCATCTCGCTGGGACAGATCCTTGTCTTGCGTTTTGGGCTGGCTGAGAGCTCGTATAATAACCTCAATAATAAGAGCGACCAGCATGTGCATCCGAGGCACCTGCCACAAATGGAAGCCAGCAGTGAAGTTGTTTCGTTTCGGTGATGGCGCCGCTCTTCCACACCACGACTGACAGACTGACTATCATTATCATAGTTATTTTGTAGTATCCGATATTTAGTTATTTAATTTCTACTGTATTACTTCGTATTGTATTTTATACAACCTATCCCCTGAATAAAGTATACTTTGTACAAAGAAAATTAATTTATTTTATTTTTTTCAGATGCCCAAATCATTACAACAATTTCCAGGGACCAATATCTCTACAAATCTACAATGAAGATAATGTGTATCAGACCTCTGGAGTTTTTATCTAAAGTACAAGATCACAAGATAAACTATGTTCTGTTCATTGAGTATAAGTATAATGTTATATGTGATATTATAAACCTATAAAATATAAATATACTATTATAAAATACATAAAGTCAGTTGATTGGCCTGTCGGTTGGTTGGGAAGTAAGTATTTTTTACAAAACGCATATGTATATGGAGACAGAAATAGTTGAGTAAATGTATGTAATTTTAACTCTAGTGGTATATGGAAAGTAATAAATAATGTACAAGTTTTATTATGGTGTATATGGCAACATACCCAAAGGGTACATTCTGTGTGGTGGTCGGACCCAAACAACAGTTTTGTCAGAGAGAGATTTCTAGTACTAGTTTCTGTGGCTGTATGCAATTTCATTTGAGAGAAATTTCACAAAATCAGTTTCTACATAGATAATTTTTTGTTACAGACAGTATTAAAATAGGGTAATTTTAACATATCTATGATATAGCTAAGGGATCGTTCATTAATCACACAAATCTAGAATTTCCAATTTTATAAAAGATAATAAAATAAACATTCTTTGGGGCGTTCATCAATCACAGGAGGCTCAAATTCGCAATTTTAAAATAATATGAATGCTAACCGGTCTTGAATTTTACAGAAAAATATAGTCATAGATTATAAATTATCTAATTATCATTACAAAATATTAGTAAAAAATACGTTCAAATGTAGCACATATGAGATTAAAAGTTTTACAAATTATTTAAGTACCAATATTTTTAACTAGTTTCACAAAAAAAAGAGGTTTTTTTAGCTTGTTGTATTTTTTATGTTTGTTACCTTATAAGTACATCGTTTATATACTGATTAAAGAAAACTATTTTTAATTAAGAGGCTCTACTTTCAGATTGGTTCCATTATTTATTATTATACTAGTGTTAAAAACAAATTTGCGAATTTAGCTTGTAAAAATATCCTTTATGAGGTGAAAATAAACACATTTTATTATTAATTTATTATTTCAAAATCCAGTTGAATTGAATAGAAAAAAAAATCACAAATATGAAACACGTAGCAATTTTGCTGTTTAATTTAACTCATGCAACGGTTTTCATCTCAGTCTATAAATCGGATTACAATTTTTTTTTCTAGTTCAACCAGGTAAAGTCCAACTTAGGGATCTATGCAAATTTTATCAAAATCGGTTTAGTATTTTTTGAGATAGAGAGTTAAGTGTGTTTCATCACTAAAAAAGTCGTTTGTTTAAAAGCGTAACTGAAAACGAACATACCAAAAGTGCTCTTGGGCCTTAGGAGGAATTATACAAGAAAACCTACAAGGTCTAACATTCACTCACTCGTTATATTGGCATGTATGATAATATAATACAGTAAAATAGTCGTTCCAAACATGTGCCTGCTATTTTGTCGACAAACATTTCATTGAGACTCTTTACATCTCCATTAATTTTAGTATCAATTTATTTTCTATTTTTTATTTGTCTTGTTTGGACGCATAGAGAGACCCTTTACATCTCTATAAATGTAGTTTTTAAGGTAATGTAATGTATATTAAATTATTAAAAGAGAAACTGGTGAGTTTCTTCCGGCGCTTCTTCTCACCAGAAGGTCATTACCCGAAGCGCCAAAAAGAAAAGAAGACAAAGAATGTAAGACATGTAAAAGAGCCCTTGAGGGCCTACTTACAGAAATAAATTATTTTATTTTATTTTATTTTATTGAATTTATGAGCCATTTTGCTGAAATGAAGGTTTTGAAACGTTGGTCGGTTATTTAGAGATAACCATGGCAACAGTATATTAGGTACTAACCAAGATCCTGAGGCAGGCATGAAATATAAATGCAAATGTTTTTGATGTACTGACTAGTGGATCCTCTTTTAACTTTAATTAACCAATAGTTTCAAAGTTTCAAAAAAATATTTTATTCCCCTGATTGGCCGACTCACTCGCCGACAAAATTATGCAAATGATTGTTTGGAGGTTTGGATGTTTGTTGCGTTATTTAGTAACAAACATAGCATAGGTTAGGGGTGGCAAAGCAACTGAATGGATGGAGCTGAAATTTAGCATGCACGTCTTGATTGAAACATAGGATACTTTATATCGAGTTAAAAAGTTCACTTGGGATAATAATAGAACAACGCGGGCGAAGCCGCGGGTAAATTATAGTACTTAATAACAGCAGGAGTTAAAGACAATCCAAAATAATTCTTCTGGGAAATTCCATGAAAATGTAGCACAAGTTATCATTTCATCGCGTGTTTATTTATTTATGACGCAAACTTAAGTATTAATTTTAATCTAAATAAGTATAACGTTATTCTCTAGATATATTGACACCTGAATTTGCGCCCTCAATATAAGGACTTGCAAAAAATTGGTAACTTGGGTTACTCTCTGCCGTGGAATTGCCCTTCTTTTGAAGAATATATGTAGTTATGTATTTTCTAACTATTATCTAGAAGGGCTGGCTTGCTGGCAAGGCTATCAAGCCTGGTGGGTGATACGTGGCGGTGTCCGGCAGGGTGGCAATTCCAATCTGACTGTTTTGGAGTAAAGGCACAGAATAAGTAATAGTACTTCGTAGAAGTCGCACTATATAACAAAACCCACGTTCGAGTCACAAAAATGCGCCGAATCCTACCTTCTCGCTCTAACTCATAACGCGCGCTTTTTCTGGTCGCCACGCCCACCGCTAGGGTTTTCGATAAAAATAAAATTATTAGTATAGCTTAAATTTCCTGGTGAATTAGAAGTAATTAACCCTTTGACCGCCACAGACGGCCACCGCCGTCAACGAAAAATCGTGACTGTCACGCCAATGATGGCCCTAGCCGTCAACGTTTTTGTACGCGACTGCGGCGAAGCCCAAAGGAGGGTTATGTGTTTGACCTGTATGTATGTATGTAAGTATGTACGTATGTCCGTTCCTATGTCCGATCGTACGTAACTACTCAACGGCACATCCGATTTTGATAAATGATACATCATTAGATTCGTCTTGATGGTGCGAGTGTCATTGGGTATGAAGTTCGTTAAAATAAACAAAATGGCGGATTTTATGCAGTTTCAAAGTGCACCGCGGTCGGGGTTTTTTTTTTATAAAAACAGCCCACTTTTATAATGCCATTATTTCTTTACCCCTGTGGCGTCAGTGGCACGGCGTACCTATTGCTTTGCCCTTGAGCGTTCAAAAGGTTAAAAATATTTGCGTGACGTTATATATAACTTTTTTGTTATACACGTCATCAAGTTGATACAAAGCATGTAAAATATTATTTATTGTTTTTTCTACTGCTATGGTATGACATCATACATGGTATTAAAAATATACATTCTTAACCGTTAATTTTTATTTTACGTATATTTGTATACTCAAAGGACACTCGTGGCGTGGCACTCTTGCCGATAGTCGCTTCATGTATTGTGAGTAGTACAGGAGCTAGTACCCAGAATATTTGAATTAAATTAAATTTTGTTTATTTTAACAAACTTCATACCCAATGACACTCGCGCTATCAAGATGAATCTAATGATGTATCCTTTATCAAAATCTGGTGTGCCCCGTTCAGTAGTTACGAGTGGATATAGGAACGAACATACATACATACTTACATACAGGTTAAACACATAACCCTCCTTTAGGCTTCGCCGCAGTCGGGTACCTAACATAAATACTTATGTACATACATACATACCGGTCAAACACATAAACATAACCCTCCCTTGGGCTTCATAGGTTTCGCACACAGCACACATTTGATTTTGATTAATAGTTTTACAACGAATTACATACCTAACCGATTTAATTTTTCCAAATGAAAAAAAATGTTTTTTTTTGCTAGATCTATCATTAACTAGTCTCACAGCGTTGGTTAAGCCGAAGCAAGCTTGAAAAACTAGCCTCGTGTAGCCCGAGCATTACTATCCCGAGTAAAGGTACTCCGATTTTAAAGCAAAGATATTCGATTTGAATTCAAAACCGTTCTTATACACTGGCGACATGGTAATATTTTTTGCGTGAAAACGTCATATTTACTCGTGTCGTGTTACCGACAAAATTACGTAGTTGAAGTTAATCCGGTTAACTATAAATGTAAACATTTATATATAAAAATATATTGATATATGTCGGATACTCTCTCGTGACTGTCAGTCAGGAAGGGTTAGCTGCAGAAGCCTGGCCGTTGAGGTATGTTGGTTAAAGAAGTGGATTCATGTCAGATCAAATCGTTTATTCGTCTGATTCTTTTGGCCGCTTCGGTAAATGACATTCTGGTGAGAAGAAGCGCCGGAAGAAACTCACCAGGTTCTCTTTTCAATCATCAGGCATTACAATAGTTGTTACAATATTATGGCATAGGTACTCGAGTGAGCAAATAGACAATTTCGTTACACAGTATGATTCATTTCACTATTAATCGACAGAATTACAATTATCAAATAGCAACTTTAACTACTGGCAGACGAACTGACAGAATCGTAAGACAAGTGTTGTCGCCACGACACAGTCAGAAAGAGAATTGACACTCTTGCCCAACGAGCCCGTCTACGTGCAGCGCAACCGGATGTTACGTCACACGGCGTTCGCCGCCATTTCAAATCTACTAAGTACTACAGTAGTCTTGGATTTCATGAATTATTGCTGCTGTCCCCGACATATATAAAAGCTTGATTAAAATAATAACTGTCAGACAACGCGTAATTTAGATTAAGTGGCCGCAGATAGCAGTATGCAGTTTGGAACACATGTTTCTTGAGAGAGCGGAGAGAAGCAATAGGAAAGAAAGGTACTGTACAATACAATAGTAATACTAGAAAAACTCGCAAAATTGATTCTTCCCTCCCTATTTGCTAGATAAGATGTGATTTTAAATTAGTATTAATTAAGGTGGACATTTAAGTACACAGTTTTTAAATACGAAGGCAATACATTTACTATTTCAATAAGGTTTGAATTTTATAATTAAAAATGAGAATAGATAAAATCTCATGTGATAAACGGACATCCCCATAATTTATGTGCAGGTACGTCAAGGTCAAAGATATATATGCAAGTAATGTGAAAGAAAACAGGTAATCATAAAAAGTTCAAAAGATCTTCAAGAACTTCAATGGCCACATAAATATGTATAAGGCAAGTTCAAAAACTTGTATGAAAGTTACATAATCAGTAACCTACAAATGATGCAATATATTGTATGTGCTTATATTTATGTCATTCAATTCAATATAGATTCAGTAACTGCTACAGAAATATGTATACAAAATATAAACGTGCGAAAATCAACTTTACGGTCTTGACACACGAAACTAATTTGAATAGAATGTTTTGACAATTCACGAAAACAGTGCAGACTTGTCATTGTATATGTTTGTCTCATGTTTTGTTTGACCTGTCACGTCGTTATTGGAACTAAACTATGTTAGTCAAGTAATTGAGATTTTGCAATATTGAAGCTGCCAACTTAAAATAGGTAATGCGTTTCAATATTTCGTCCATGCAGACGTCAGTTACCGTAGTCCTGTGGCTCAGCAATTTAGGTGTAATTCAGTTACTTGTTGTCCCGCGTTCCAATCCTGCAGCTAGATGTTTTTTTGCATTTCTGTTTAATATTGATTACAGACCATGATGTTATATTACAACAGCTACTTATAAAATATATTCTTTAAATACTTCCAAATTACGACGATAAATAAAACACAATTAACATTTATTTCCGCAAAAGGATTTCCCATTTTTTTTCATAAATTTAACGCAAATACATTCATATGCCGCTGACAATAGAGTTGTGTTTATGTTATTTGGATTGCTTACATAATTTTGATTATCATGTTAGATATATAATTATGGTTAATAGTGTATATTATATTTCTGAACTTTATGGTGTTTTTTAGTCAATGGCTTAATAAATGAGGACATATTATTGAAACTGTTGTATACATAGTTATCTCTCAAACTATGTATACTAATTTATGTATATTTATATGTAGCTGAATTTATGACCATTTAGATGACTACGCTTTTTGTCACTCTGTGGGTGTATACATATCTTTGACCTTGACTGTACTAAAAAATCTTAATTGATAATATGGAACAAAAGCATGCTTTAGATATACATCAAGTTGATTTGCAAGACGATCATATTTTATAAAGTTTTGGATTTATAAACGCATGACACATACATTTTAGCTTATAAAGTTATTTATTTAATAAATAATAACTTGCTTTAATAAGCTAGTTGATCGGTACCTACAATCTGGGGGCACGGCAGTGCCCCCGCCAAGTCGAGCAAAACAAAGGCACGACCGTACCATCCTTTTCTCGAAGCCATTCAGGCCATTTTCAGCCTCCCGTAATTTTGTACTGGCTAAAGCTAGAACCCTGAAATTTCAGGGATATATAGGGCACAATAAGACATATATATTCTCAATATCATTCAATTTGAACGTGTAGTTTGAGAACTATTGCATGTCAAGGTTCCTTAGTTTTGTCACTGACTCACTGACTGATGATCATCATAATTCTAAGGTACTTCTTGCAGACTCACAGGCTCCAAATTTTAAACATAGTTAGTTTTTAGCCTATAAAGTCCTAAAAAACCTCCAAATATTGCAACTTCAGTCACAACTGCACACATAAGTTTGTAATCCTATACAAATACATGCGATTACAAATTTACTTTTGCAGTTCAAATTTAAAAAAGAATGGATTGGAATGTAATAAATAAAGGAAGATCACTTATAAAAAGAAAGGAGATCCCATCAAAAACATTAAGATGTAAAAAGATGCAAGTCTCGCACCGCAGTTCTTTTACAACAAAAAAGTTTTGACATATAATGTTAAACCAAGTCAGTACGGGGGGGGGGGGGTGTCCACAGTACTCGATTCCCACCGACTTGCCTATTATTTGACCGTGGAGGAACACATTTTATAGATCTAATAATAGGCAAGTCGGTGAGAATCGAGTACTGTGGACCCCCCGGCACTGACTTGGTTTAACATTATATCTCAAAACTTTTTTGTTGTAAAAGAACTGCGTTGAGAGTTGCGAGACTTGCATCTTTTTACGTGTAATGTTTTTGATGGGATCTATTTTTCATACGAAGTCGATTAAGTAGCGATATTACAATTAGATTTCATATAGTTATATGATAGGTTTATATTTACACAGGCAAGCACATTCGCTAATAATGTGATATAAATTTGTCATAACAATTTTGATTTTAGACCCTAATGATAACGTGAATAGAACTAAATTTCCAGGTTGACATACCCACCTAAAGGTTTTTAAATTTGTGCGGATTATACCTACCCTACTAGATAAAAAAGCAATTTGCATTGAAGCTTCCGAAATCTGACCAACAATATTCCGTTTTAGTTTGAAATTCATTTCTACGAGAAACAATTGACACATCAATTACGTCATAACCGAAATTACAAGGACAGGTGACAATTTATCTCTTTCACTCCAGAATATGATGTTTTGACTTAAAGCGGTTTCACCGAGGAGGTCTGTTAGAAGTGCAAAACGCAATATGCTACCAATTAAAAAAATAGCGGTCAATGACCCAGTATGTGTGTGTGCGTGAATGGGGTAAATTTCGATAACGAGGCGCCTCAGGCGCCACCTGGTGGCGAACTAGTGTCGCATGCTTTACTTTCCAGCATCTAGCCGACCCTTAACCACCAGTAGGAAAAAAAAAATACGGTCGGCAGGTCATGTTAAGTTCGTTTGGTACCTCTTGACCTGGTCTACCTCCAGTGACGTGTCGATTATGGTACACCCTGTATGTAAAAGATGAAGCACTCAATTTATCCTATTTTATTGTTACTACTGCGGAACATTATTGATTCACGGTAATGGTGATATGAATAACTGTTACCATGGTAATGGTATGTGTATCATGGGCGTGAAGTTTGTGACATGATGACGTCTCTGTCATGGTAATGACGTTAGTGCTAAGGTAATGATGGGTCGGCCGTGGTGATGACGATTTGATTATGGTGACGTTTGTGTCATAGCGATGACGCTTCAGAAGCATGATTTGTTTTTTTTGTATTAGTTAGGTTAATGGCGATTCACCACACTACTGATAGATGATGCTTGTCACATGGTAATGAAGTTCATGTCATGGTGATGACCACTGTGTCATGGCGATGACGACTGTGTCGCGGTGTTGATGACATTCATGGTGATGACGACTGTATCATGGCGAAGACTTAGTTACATGGTAATGATAATAAAGCGTTTTTTGGGGAAAATGTCTATAAATTAAAATCCAATTAAATAACTGATCTGTTTACTCAATACATTCCCTCGATTAAATTATTTACAAAGTCTAGGTCTACTTCCTCGCGGCGAGCGCGGCCAGGTCGGCGATGCAGCGGTCCAGGGTCTGCTTCTCCTGGTCGGGGGTGATGGCCTTGGTCACGTTGCTCACGATCCAGTCGACCATGTGCTTCTGGGCCAGGCGGCGTTCCAGGTTGGACTTCTCGAGTTGGTAGTCCAGGCGACGCTTCACCTGGAAATTGGAGATGTTACGTTAGTTATGTATTGCAATAATATGTGAAGTTCCGCGGCTAAAGGTAGCGGTATGGATATTGTCACTTGCGTCCTTCTAGATGTTTTATATTAACGGAGTCTGATACGACGCAAGCGACAGTATCCATAAGGTACCTTTAGCCGCGGAACGTCACATATAAAGTATGTTAGGAATAAAAAGGTGGAAAGATGTAGTGTTAAAGGACATATCCGAGTACCAGGTATCCGAGGAAAATGTCGAAGACAGAGCGAAGTAGGAAACAAGTTCGGAAAGCTGACTTCACCATGTGGGATAATAGCTAGGAAGAGAGTTAGGACTAACGTCCTGGAAGGAAAGCCAAATGCATTTTCGCATTTATTGACCGCTCGTCCCAACGAAGGTTTATGAGGTAAATAGGGAAGAAATTTAGTGGAAGAATAACTGAGACCAACTGAATTTTTTCAGGGTCGAATATGAGCAAAATTGAAAGCGATAAGTGTAATGCATCTGTGTGCAATGGAAAGGACTATGTTCGGAGTGTCTCTGCGCAATAGAATCAGAAATTATGATATCCGCAAAAGAACCGAAGTCACGGACATAGCTCGCAGGATTGCACGGTTGAGGTGGCAGTTGGTATACCATACAGCCCGGAAAACAGATAACCGTTGGGGCAGTAAAGTCCTGGAGTTGCGACCACACATAGGTAAGGTGTGAGTGTGTGTATACCTCGGTGTAGGCGGTCATGAGCCTCTCGCGGTAGGCGGCCTCGAGCTGCAGCAGCACGTTCTCCTTCTTGGCCTGCACGAGCAGCTCCTGGCCCTCGGCGCGCCACTGAGCCTTCTTCTCGTCGGCGATGGCCTGCTCCAGGGTCGAGATAGTTTCGGAACGGCCCTCGTTCCATGAGGACTCGACCGCCTGGAAAATAAACAAATATAGAAATTACAATTGAGTACACTCAAGAGCAAAAGTTCCGGGTCACCGTAATTTAAATAATAGATATAGGTGTTTTTCAATATTTGACACTTGTTTCATTTACCTAATATACTATTCTTCAATACCTGGCTGTATTAGCAATATCCGCTAACCCATCATAAAAATATATTACTTAAATCAACTTCCTTGTCCAAGTAAGCGTCGATCGAGAGCCCCAACTTCTTGGCGGCCATGTAGATCAGGACCAACAGCGACATCCCGCTGTAGTATAATGATTAATTATACTCGTGCTTCATAACGTACATCTCCTTGCTCCACAGATATGTGAACAGACCGACATCGACCGTGTGTCTGAACTTCAACGTCACACGTCTTTCAACTTTCTTGTCCAAGTACGCATTGATCGAGGGTCTGAACCTTTACAGCGACACTACTGCACAGCAACTGCATCTAAACTGTCATTTAGCAATTGGCAGACAATTCAAATGCACTCTGTCTGTAATAAATTCTACTCACATCAACTTCCTTGTCCAAGTAAGCGCCGATGGAAGGTCCGAACTTCTTGGCGGCCACGTAGATCATGACCAGCAGTGACAGCCCGCTGTAGTACTCGTGCTCCATCACGTAGATCTCCTTGCTGCAGAGGTACGTGGCCAGACCGACGCCGAATGTGTAGGGGCCGGTCACGCCGGTCTTTGAATGGAAGAACTGGAACCTGGAATGGTGAATTGGAGTAATATTTAGTGTAAGTTCAAGGTAATTGAACCGAATGAGTTGAAATTTGGTATTATTTTTTTAATAATTTTTATATTAATAGTTTTAGGCAAAAATTTACCATTCCCTCCCTTATCTCCGTAACTTTTGGACCTAGAATTTTGAAAAAAATACGGAAAATAGTCCTGCACCTATAGATTACAGGAAAACCTGTGCCTATAAGAAGTCTGTGCAGTCTTAAATATATAAAAGGAGAAATTGACTGACTGATATATCTACGCACAGCCCAAACCGCTGGTTCTAGAAACTCCAAAATTAGCACGTAGGTTCCTTAGCCTGCACTAAGAAAGGATTTTTCAAAATTCACCCCCTAAGGGGTATAAACCCCTTAGGGGTTGGGTTATGGGCTCAAAATTTGTATGGAGAGTCTACGATTTTTGAAGTAAAAGGTTTGAAATTTCATGTTTAGACTCTTCATTAAAATAGATGAAAAGTGATTTCACCGTTTTTCGAAATTCATTCTCTAAAGGGTTTAAATAAAAGTCGAAGTGCTTGCATGGATTGAGTTGAATTGGCAAGCAAGTAGACTAAGTCCTGGATTGAAACAGGATACTTCATAGGTATGCCGGTAAAGAGTTCCCTTGGGAGAGTAACGGAAACAACGCGGGCGAAGCCGCGGGAAAATGCTATTAAAGTATAATTGTGTTATATTGTTTTGAACGTACGGAACCCTCTCCACGCGAGTCTATCTCGCACTTGTCCGTTTTTTTTTAATAAGGAGTAATTCATTTGATACGGAAAACTTCGAGAACAAAGTGACGTCATACCTAGCTAGCTAGATTTAGCCAGTTGAAGGGACAATGGGCTGGGCGTATAGCTCAAAAAACCGATTAAGTAAATTCGTCATGGGACCCGCTCAAGATGGTCTAACGACCTGGTTAAGGTCGCTGTAAGTCGATGGAGGTAAAATGCGGGCGACGCTACGTTGTGGAAGTCTTTGGAGGAGAACTATGTTCAGATGTGGACATCTTGAGTTTGAAATGTTGGAGGCTATTTTTCTATACATATTTGTTATGCGATAACTCGGGTACCGTTTATCTTCCTCAAATTAAGGAAGAGGTGAATAGCGACAATAGATTTTTGAAGTGTGAAGGTGCTTGAGTTAAGTGCTATTGTGAGATAAATATACATACAAACATGGAACTACCAACCATACTGGACCACTTTAAAAAATAATTTAATAACATTGACTCTTGCAAATTCACCGAGATACTTTTAAAATACTGATATTGCTATACTTGTGCTTAAAATATGTAACAAGGTCCCTCAACTCCTCATGGCATCATCAGAGCTGGATTTAGAAACAAATGCAGGAGTTAATATAACTTTACTAAAATAAAAAACAACAACCGACCTCAAACATTGAATCTACATCTGCCGTGCTAGTGATATATCCAGTAATTGCAGTCTAGAGGTATAGGAAATGTGAACCGTATTCGATTGGAGTAAGGATGACATTTACCCGCTAGCTAGACTGTAATTACTGCATATATCGCTAGCACGGCAGACATTTGAAGTGTTCCCCCATCAGAACTGCATTTTTTTTATAAATATGACCAATCTGCAAATATATTCAATTAAAAGGATTTTTTAAATTTAGTTCATAACCGGACAGACTTCGGAGATAACCAACATCTAAAAAAATATATCTTCTCCTTTAAGTAAAGTCCAATACAGATAGTATTTCGTTTTTTGTTAGCCTCTTCAGTGTTAACCCAAATAATGACATGCCATTCAGCTTTTATAACAACATAACTAATTTTGTGGAGGTGTGTAAACTACAGTGGCATGGCATCCATATAAAACGTGTTGTTACACAATTTTTGTAAGTTATATTTTCTTTTCTGTGAAACCACTGACTTTTCAGCACTTTTAAAAAATTTCTAAGTTAGGTTTGTTTTGTAACAATCCCGATAAGTTACTAGTAATGGTCTCAGAGAAAACACATTATACCAAATGAATTGATTAATCATGAGGAATAATTATTATGACTTAAATGTTTAAGTTGCTGAACATGGACCTGGATTTTCTATAATAATAATAATAGCCTTTATTTCCTTCGTGCTTGAAACTTTTTATCAGTATATTCATAACATCTATAATATGTCACATAGTTTGGTGTGCCTTTTGGCATAGGCCTTCTCCAACCGTTTCCACTGTGCTCTGTCTAGTGCTACCCTAGTCCAGAGTGGATCCAAGGTTAATCTCAATTCATCTTCCCAGCATGTTGCCGGGCGTCCCCTGTTTCTAGTGCCATCTCTTGGATATCAAAACGTACGGAACGTAACGGATTTTCTATACTAACCATTCCTCAGGTACAAAGCCGAGCCTGACTTTGCCGGGCTCACCACGGACAGGACGGGGGAAGTTTTTCTCATCACGAACACCAGACACATCGGTGGCGGCGCTGCGCGCGACTAGCGCCGTGGACGCGGACTGTCGGGCCGCAGCTGAAAACATTCACACAACTTTTTAATTACAGAAAACTGTTTTATTATAATCTGTTTTATAAAGCTTACGATTAATCAATAATCAAGCCCAGAATTCATCTTTTAAGTATTAATCAAAAGGAAAAAGTTATAAACTTGTCAAATTGTGGTCAGTCATAGATTTCTTCTGGTCAGCAGTGTCAGTGCAAAACAGATTTAGGTTCTTCCATCATGTGATGGATGTTTTATTTAATGTATAGTGTAAAATATCTGTGAGAATATAGCCGAGTTCTAGTCCTCTAAAATCAGGGAGGACCTCCTGATTAGTTAGGTTATAATTAAGATTTAATTGTGACTTTCCCAAAACATTTTTAAAACAAGAACTGGAAGTGCTAAAAGTGCAGTAAATGGTCATAATAATTTCTTCAGAAATAATAATTAAAACAAAATAAGCAGGTAAAACCGATCGTCAATTGTCAAATCGGTGATTACATAAACCTCGTAACTGCGGTTAAGGTTAAAATTATATTTTTGTCTTAATCTGAGACGTGTATATAGATATTTTAAATAGTTTGCACATACCTGAACGCAAAGCTACGCGTGATAGCATATTTAATAGCGTATTTATCAATTAATTTATAATTTTCGACAGTCCACTACGAAAACCTACTTTGCGCTAGTGTTGCGAATTTATCGACAAGACATTTCACTTACTCTACTCGCCCTTCAAATAGTGACAGATCAACTACATAATATCGATAGAATTAAATATCGATTTTTATATCAGACAAATATATAGCGCACGATATTTTCTTTACACTTAAAATAAGTAATTTTTAAAAACATTTATGTACAAAAAGAATTTCAGGGTCTGTTCATATTTTTTACGATTCGACTTATTAAAAGTATCGATTCAAGTCGATTGACTAAAATCAGGCGAGGGTTGTCTCTAATTAAAGTAATCACTAAAATCAGTTTTTAGTTTATACTAAAATTTTATGGTACATTTAATCATTTTCTATTTTAAATTGTAATACCTAGCAGAAGTAACAATGAACAAAAATATGCCATTTGATTCGCAACACAGTGACCTACTTTTAATATTTTGATGGTTGGTCATCTTTGCCTATTATTGATCTATTAGTTTCGCTTATCAAATTGTATGTTCGCAATTCGTTTCAGTGCGAATTATTTATTTCAAACAAAAAAGGCTTAGTCGCATAGTCGCGTCAGCTTCGAGGCAGCAAGTGACTAAGCATATCAGTGATTATGGCTAATGTACAGACTATATGGAAAAAGATGGTTAGTTTAGCAAGTTTTGAAAATGTTACGTTTCTAAAAATAATAATATTGCTATCGTTATCGGGGATAACATTGATAACGAACGTCTAATGATGTTTTGAAGCATGTTCTCTAAGTTTTTGTACTACATTTTATTCTAAGCTAAACTTTATAAGAGTTATATTTATGGAACTATCGTTAGAAATAAATATCCCATTAAAATGATGCAAGTCTCGCAACGCAGTTCTTTTACATCAAAAAAGTTTTGAGATGTAATGTTAAACCAAGTCAGTATCGGGGGGGGGGGGGGTCCACAGAACTCGATTCCCACCGACTTGCCTATTACTTACCCGTGGAGGGAGGATTCTTTATTTGAGGAGTATGTTCCTCCACGGTCAAATTCAAAACTTTATAATCGCATGTATTTGTATAGGAATTACAACTGAAATTGCTTTTGAAGGTTTTTTAGGACTTGATAGCCTAAAAACTAACTATGTTTAAAATTTGGAGCTTGTGGGTCTGCTAGAAGTATCTTACAATTATCATGATGAGTCAGTCAGTCAGTCAGTGACAAAACTAAGGAACTTTGACGTGCAATAGTTCTTAAGCTAAAAGTTCAAATTATAAATATACTTAAGTCTTATTGGGCCCTATATCCCTGAAAATTCAGGGTTCTAGCTTTAGTCAGCACACAATTACAGGAGGTTGAAAATGACCTGAATGGCTTCGAGAAAAGGATGGCACGGCCGTGCCTTTGTTTTGCTCCACTTGGCGGCGGCACTGCGATCCTGCATTTGAAATTTTCTCCAATTTCCGAACGTATTAAATTCTTATCATTCTGAGAATCATGTTTCTGAACGGATTGTGAAACGTCATGTCACGATTTGTTGACGTTTTCTGATAAGGAAAATTTGATTACCTTGTTGCGTTTTTAATATAAATGCAGAAGTTTTATCGTGAAAATGGGAATATTTACGTCCTGCTGTAAACCTTCAGCGGCAGAGGTGCTAACGCCGGATGCAGTAAGTTAACTGCGACACGAAATTCTTACTTTCCAGACGTTCCGATCGATTGCAAAACATCGGGTCAATAACATGTACTAAACATTCCAAAACCTATTTTAATGCAACTAATTTTAGTACGCAGATTAGTGTTAAATAAAAAACGGTTGAAGTTGAGGCTTTTACAGTATTAGCGACATTCCTTTTGTCACAAAATGAATTGAATACTCCATCAAACACATAGCATTAAGTTTTTCCTCTTGAGGTTTGCCAATGCGTTATGGTGCATTCAGACTGCAGTATTGAATTTATAGGCTGATGACAGGTTTTCAATTAGTTCTTGTATATAGGTATTTTGTCATGCATGTTAAACAATGGATGCAATCAGTAAATTTATTGGAAAATATAGCTTGCCTTGGAAAAGCCCAAATAAACGTCATTCCTAGGTAAAAGGTGCGGCACCTTTGCTGGTTATTGATAAGAACTTAGTGTTGGTTTAAAGATGAATAAAAAACTTACTTTAGTGATAACTGTGAATGTGGTGCCTGGGTATGGGTTGGGGTATAGCAAAGGGGGGGCCGATTTTGAGATGCTGTTTTTAGGCTTGAATCGTGTAGATTACGCTAAAATAGGCATGTTTTGTTATATAAACTTTTTTCTCTGACCAATATTTACCAAGATATTGGGGTTCAAAGGTCAGTAATTTTCAAGGGCTCTGGGACTTAGAAAAATTTCGGAGTCGTGAAATTTATGTCAATATAACACCTCATTTTTGTTAATGAGTCCTATAAAACATGCTAAAGTAAGCATATTTTGTTATATAAACTTTTGTTTTCCGACCAATATTTACCGAGATATTGGAGTTCAAAGGTCAGTAATTTTCAAGGGTTCTGGGACTTAGAAAAATTTCGGAGTCGTGAAATTTATGTCAATATAACACCTCATTTTTGTTAATGAGTCCTATAAAACACGCTAAAATAAGCATGTTTTGTTACATAAACTTTCTTTCTCAGATCAATAATTATAGGGGTAGAGGTGGTTCAAATTACAGACGCCCAAGGACTTATAAAAATTAACAGTGGTATGAAATTTAAGTTTTAAAAGTAAAAATTAAAAACAAAATAAACATAAAAAATATAAATAAATATATTAAAAAAAAGTAAAAAAAAAAACAAAATTATAAAAAAATGTCTTTTTTAATGAGTTTTTAGGCTTAAATTAGATTAAATCGTGTAGATTACGCTAAAATAAGCATGCTTTGTCAAATAAACCGTTTGATATTAGGCTGCGAAAGTCCGAATCTAGGGCTCTCGCTGGTTAGGACGCGTGCCGACACAGCGCACCCTAGAGTGTTTTTGTAGAGCCGGAGGCGCGGAGGGAGAGCAGCCCTCGCCCGCCATGACGAAGCGCGGGAACGAGTGAGGCGAGCGGCTGAGGCTGGTCGCCGAAGGCGACCAACAAGCCGAAGCTGCGGAGCCGAGCGAAGTGACCGTGCGTCGTCATGCAAGGGCGGAAGGGCTGCTGTTCCCGCAGCGCCGGAGACGGAAAGTCACTTACCGCCTTATACTTCTAGTCGTATCCATTATCCGAATATCTCGGTTATTTTTGATTTCAGAGAAAAGTTTCTTCCATAAAGCATGTTTATTTTAGCGAATCCTATACGATAGCATCATAAAAAACATGTGTCATAATGACACCACACCTATCAAAAAATGTAGTCCTTGAAACTTTGAACCTCAATATCTCGGTAAATATTGGTCGGAAAACAAAAGTTTATATAACAAAATATGCTTACTTTAGCATGTTTTATAGGACTCATTAACAAAAATGAGGTGTTATATTGACATAAATTTCACGACTCCAAAATTTTTCTAAGTCCCAGAGCCCTTCAAAATTACTGACTTTTGAACCCCAATATCTCGGTAAATATGGATCGGAGAAAAAAAGTTTAAATAACAAAACATGCTTATTTTAGCATGGTCTACACGCAAACACACTAATTTAGGCAAAAAACAGCAAAAAAAAAATTGATGAAAAATTTTCTAAGTCCCAAAATCGCCCCCCCTTTGCTATACTCCGACCTGGGTATGACCCAATTTACTTACTTATTTGGCTGAAAACTTCTACATATTTTTTATTTATTTATCTTGACACTACTTTTTTCCCTTGTTCTTCGTACATAACTGAGTTACATAACTAGCTATGTACAAAGAAAAAATATTCTTCATACAAAACCGGGTAATGTACTAAGAAACTTACCTCCTTTGTATATAACTAGATTTAATGACAGTTATGTACGAGGAATTATAAATTCTTCTTACATGACCCAGTTTTGTACGAAGAAATTGCTGTTCCTACTACAAAACCAAAGAGGTTCTTCGGTTTAGTCAATGTACGTTCACAGTCTCAGATTTTAGTTCAAAGAGTTGTGAATGTTTCTGAACCACAGCAGTAGCTCGGCAGGTTTATATTTATTGCTTAATCGGTGAACTCCTTGTTTGTAAAAGGGACAGCAATTTCTTTGTACAAAACGGTTTATGTGGGAAGAATTTATACTTCCTTGTACACAACTGTCATTGTATCTGGTAATGTGCAAAGAAGGTAGGTTTCTTGGTACATTACCTGGTTTTGTATGAAGAATATTTTTCCTTTGTATATAGCTAGTTATGTAACTCAGTTATGTACGAAGAACAAGGGGTTTTTTTATGTAGGGTATGACACATTATTGACTGGCAAGTTTTCCTCTTATTACCATAGATTATTATTAAACTAGTAAAAAGTATGCAGTGTTCCTGCTAAAGTAATACTAAGTTTTATTACAAATATAAAGTTAATGTTACATTCCACAATCCTAACCTAAGAAAATAAAGATATACCAACATAATAATTATAAGCCCTGTATTCAGACATAGATATTTTTATTGTACTTACATTTTATTTTGTTTTGTATACAATATTTCTGTTTGTTATCTTTATTTTATGGCATAACTACTACAATATTCTTAATTCACGTACCAGGACACCAGGCGCCGGCAGCTGGTGGAGGCGGCGGAGAAGCGCCGCGCCGAGGAGGCCGCCCGCGGGGTCAAGGATCCTGAGAAGGTGAAGCGCATGCAGCAGCGTGCTGAAGAGATGGAGCGCCGGGAGCAGGAGCTCGCTAAGGAGGGGGGCTCCAACCTTAAGGTATGTTTAATACCAGTGATGGGCAAAGTAAGGTTCGCGGGAGGGTCTAAGCCGGAAAGCAGACGGTCCTTCAAAATAAAAAGGATATCGTCACTACTTTGAAAAAATCTAGAAACGTCGTAGATTAAAATGTCAAAGTTACATACATACTTCATATACACTTACTGCGTTTTTACCCGGGGTCAGTACCAGATACGAGTTTTTTAAAGTAGTAACGATATGGCGTGGCCCATGCCCATGGGGATATATTTTGAAAGTCCAGCAGTATAAACATTTTAACGCAATATTATTTTTCTATAATTTTGACCCTCCTTTGAAATTTCTTAAATTCTTTGTGGGGGAAGAAAGTTTGCCTATTCTACCAGGGGACTGGAGTTTCTACTTTCAGATCATGACCAGCCTATCAGTGGCGTGGCGTCCATAGAACCCGATTCCCACCGGCTTGCCTATTATTGCCGGAGTATCTACTACTCCTGAAGAAAAAAGTAATTCAAATCTGCTCCAGCTTTACTAAGAATACATTTGACGCCACGCCACTGCAGTCTATATACGTCTCAATACCGGGTACAGATCTACTCTCAATAGATGCAAAAAAATACTTTCAGGTAAATTGTTGGAAAAAATGTACTTATTGTCCATTATTGTTACAGTGGACGACAGGATGAGATCTGGAGCAAGGCGGCAGCAGTCAAAGCAGTCAGCCGGTGTCCAAAGAAGAGAGATACAAATACAAAAACTGAGACGGATCCCTCACTGCATTAAATATATACTCTGTGGATTTCCGACCATTTGCTACAGATAAGTCTGATATCTTCAATTTGTATGTTGGTAGTACTTCTGGCGCAAAAACTAACCTAAAACGCATACGCATAGAACTTCTGCAGCATTATTAGTCTCTTTTTTCGAATTATCATGAATTATGTTTAACTGGATCCTTTTCTTAAGGCGGCCAACTTCACGTGAAGCCTAAACTGGACATTTCTTAGCCGGGAGGAGGAGGGGATAGTTTCATACGGTCGTCCTCCACACCGCTTGGCTTCGAAATATCCGCCGAAGGTCTAAATTATCCAGAACCACACCTAAACATCCGCACTGGCCATGCTGACTGCGCGAATGCGGGACATATGGGACATTTTAGGCCTTTTCAGGGACATTTTTATTTTTTATTCAGTATTTAAATGCGGGACAGAATCATGGAATCCGGGTCTGTAACGCACAATGCGGACGGTTGGTCGCCTTAGCTTTTCTATAAATAAAAGGAAAATTTTTCTATAAGTATATCTGTGGTGACCACATCAAATTCACAAATGAATCATAGAATGTATGGTTGTTAGTTGATATATTTGAGTGTTTGTGTGTGTTTGAGGTATTTGATGAAATCAGTGTTTTATTTCAATACAAGTTATTTTATTTCAAACAATATCTAATCATCATTGTCTCTGCAATGGAATACTTATCTTAGTACTAAATTAAAAGTGGGTTGATAAAATAACTGCCTTGAAACAATTCTTATTTTCTTATGCATCCCATCAGCAGAACTTTGATCAGATTTACCTATTGGAAAATAATTATCAGTTAAAGAAAACAGACTAAAAAAGGATTTATATTCTATATTTGAAGGTGTTAAAAGAATTTCAACAACAGAAAAAAGACATTATTTATTTTCACTGACAGAAAATTCCTTAAATTTCATGAAAATATCCAATTGGATTCATGTTGGGAATTAAATAAAAATAATTTCTCTTTATAAAATTGTAAATATTATAATATACTGCAAACATTTAAATATTTCATGAGAAAATAGCAGTAGTACAAAGTTACAAGCATTCACGTCATGATCATGATCGTCAAAATACAAAATGAGAATATAAAAGGGAAAGTAAATTTTTGGTCAGCCGTTATTAAAATTGATCCGCAAAAAAAAAATAAGCAGTTAAATCATTTGGGCAGCATACAAAGATTTGGCTGGCAATAAATAAAATCGGGCGGCAACTCTTGTTCAGCAAACAGTTTAAAAACGGTTAACATTTTAACCAATATTAATCTGCTTTTTTTATCATTTGGCTGCCTAATAAACAGTCGAGCTGCAAAATAATTACTTGGGTAGCAAGATTTTACAATTGGTCAGCAGAGAGTTTAATTGAGATATACAGGGTGTCACTGTGATATATACAGGGTATCACTATGTTATATACAGGGTGTCACTGTGATAGATACAGGATGTCACTGTGATATATACAGGGTGTCACTGTGTTATATACAGGGTGTTACTGTAATGTATACAGGGTGTCACTCTAAAAACGAAACAGCTCCCAAAAATAGGTAGGTTAGGGTTATTTTTTTTTGATGACCTTAAAACGAAACGGCTCCCAAAAATAGGTAGGTTAGGGTTATTTTTTTTGATGACCCTAAAAACGAAACGGCTCCCAAAAATAGGTAGGTTAGGGTTATTTTCTTTTTGATGACCCTAAAAACGAAACGGCTCTCAAAAATAGGTAGGTTAGGGTTATTTTTTTTGCTGACCCTAAAAACGAAACGATACACGTTGTGAATAAATAATATAACTTCTAAACATTGAGATGTATAAAAAATCGAAATACCAATTTTATATGAGCCCATCACAGTGACACCCTGTATACATTACAGTGACACCCTGTATATAACACAGTGACACTATGTATATATCACAGTGACACCCTGTATATATCACAGTGACATCCTGTCCTGTATCTATCACAGTGACACCCTGTATATATCACAGTATCACTCTGTATCTATCACAGTGACACCCAGTATATATCACAGTGACACCTGCTACTTGACAGCTGACAATTACCGAATGACAAAATGCGCACACGATTGGCGGCAGAATAGTTGCGCCCAGTTAGGTTTTATTGCCCCCTTTTTTTTGATGAACAAAATGAAATATTTTGCTTACCTACTGATTGCTTACCAAAATTTGATTTACCGTAGATCGCTTAATGCAGCTCAAATATTTAATTTGCTGACCAAAATAATTTAGAGCAGATCATTATATCATTAATTGCAGCCTGATTTATAAATGTTTGCTTACCATAAGTTGCTTACCAACTAGTTATTTTGGCTGACCAAATACATATTTCTGCTGACCAAAATATGAATATTTTGCTGATCGATTAAATGATACCCATATAAAAGTAAAAAATGTCACAATATCAAATAATAATCAAATCATGTCTCCCAATAAGGATCGTCATAACAATAAACAACTTAATTTATCTGAATTAAAATGACCAGTATTCCAGAGCTTATGAATTCGTGAACAATAACATTTTCGTAATTATAACTTTATACAATTGTTATTGCTTTTTAAATGTTTTTTTTTGCATGTAGTGATATTATTCAGCGTTTTATCGTAAGGTAAGATAATATTGTAATGTAAATGTGCTATTATAAATTATCGTTGTATATCATGTTGTGTCATGAATGTATTTTTGTAAGTCACTTACATGATTATTATAATAAATAACAGGTTCAATATAGTGTAGTATCATTGCCATGCTAAAGCAGCAGGCGTTATTTTTTGTATTGTAGTATATTTTAAGGTTTTGTCTGTTTTGTGACTAAAGTAAATAGTCAGAATTAAGCTAAAATCCAGGTAAAAAGCTAAGCATATGTGCTCAACAAATTTCACATTTATTCAAGTTTCGTCATTTTTGGTTCAACAATATAAAGTTTTTTAAACGGTCGTCGAAACGCACGTAATGCATGTCTTTGCATGCGCCCATACTCCATATATCCTGGTCCATATTGTGTCCTGCAATTTTCACACACACCTCGAAGCCCTCGTTTGTAGGTAAACATGTCAGCATCTCATTTCAGTGTGGTGAGTGTTACAGATGATCACAATATTTAGAGTAATGACGCGTTTCAACAAGTTTCCTAGAGGCAGCTGGATGGCTCGCGGTTCAAACAGCGGTTGCCTAAAAGTGTGTATACGCTGTTTATATAGTGAAATTTAGACTTTTTATTCACAACCCCCCCTTATTCCTCTATAACCCCCACGTTGTTGCTCTAACTATAACGGAGAACACAAAAAATCTCACGACCAAAATTACAAGACACCTGAACTATGACGTCACGACGTACGCCCTTTTTACATGACTGTCCAAAAAAGGAGTGTTACGTTTTTAGGGTTTATGTCTGGTCTAATGCTCAATCTTTATGAGTCCCATAGAAAAATATTCTCGTCTTGAGTAGATTAATCGATTGACTTTGTTAAAAAGTAGGTGCAAATTTTCCATTGTGGTCCGATGTCCCAGTATTTTCTATAGCACTCCATCTTACTGACTGTCCTGTCTAAAGACAAGCAAGTGATTAAGAAAGTTACGTATAGTGCGACTACGATAACTCTACAGTGGAGTACATGGCAACACCTCCATTTAAAAATCACATTTTCATAGAAACTTTACTTTTAAATGGAGTTGTTGCCATGTACCCCACTGCGGAATTATTGTAGTCGCACTCTAGTAGGACTATTAAATTTAAAGATTTTTATTGAATATAAAAAAGTAATACATAATAGCAGCAATAGTAGATTGTGGTCACAAGGGAGCAAAATGATGTATTTACGGCGAGGGCGTAGTATAATCCAGAGCGTAGTGAGGGATTCAAGTGTTAACGCCCGTGGTGAAAATAATTTTGCTACCTTGTGACACATACTGCTTTTCACACCGATTATGAGGAAAATTCAAATACAAACGCTACCTAACAAAATAACGAAATATATAGTTAATCAAAGATCATCACACATTATTATTAAAAATGAAATGTTAAATTTATAGTCTATAATTATTTTATAAAACTATTTTAATTTTTTACGGACGGGACGAAAATAACACTTTACATATTATATTTATGACCCTCGCCTGCGGCTCGGACCGCAAACACCTGTGATCTGGGCCATTCCTTATTATACCGCATCTGTGTGTACCTAATATACCAATAAACCTGTCTATGGTATGACATATTCTAAGTGGGTTCAAACTAAAAATACCCTGTTGTCCTTGAACAGAAAAGTACCACTTTGATCCCTCTTATGAGGGAGTAAAATACTTTTTTCTGAATAAGTGGTGTGAAAAACAAATGCACGTAAACAACCGCAGTAGTTAAAAAACTGTGTCGCAGCCGTTTACGCCCTCCTTCAAGTTCCATAGACCATGTTCTAATCTTAAGTTTGAACAAATCGATGGCAAAAAGCGGAAATGTAGTAACCGCCAACGGTTTCCTTTGGTGGTTACTACATTTCCGCTTTTTGCCATCGAAATACAAAGTACTTAATCTATAATATATATAAAGTTTATACAATTCAAAGATTTATGTTTTATTTTATATTTTAGAAAGACAAAGAACAGAATTGAGTGCAGCAAGATTTTAATCAAAATGCGAGTTTTTGTTTGTCTCTCGATATAGAGTTAAATTTAACACTGATCTGCCAATAACTTCTTATTTCGTTGGTTGTAAGACTTGTAAGTTCTCCGTGATGTCAGCTTTACAATTTTGGTTAAAGTTTTGCACCGATGGCACTATCGGTCACTCGTTATCTTTGTTCGAATGGAAATAATTTTAAAAATAGTGACATATTTCTGAAGGAACTTAGTTAAGGAACTGTTTTATAAATATATAGGTTATTTAAGACTGGTACAACATCGCTAACAACGAACTGAAGCATCAGGGCATTTTTATTTTAAAATCTACGGTTAGGCGAAACTTAAACTATGTTCAAATACCGTCTAACCTGTCAGTCCGTGACGAAATGTATGGAGTTTGACACTAATCGTCAGTTCTGTAACGACCTGCTAACTGTCAGTTAAGAACGCACTTTAAATAAAAAAGCCCATCAATAGTCCGCCGGCTAACTTAACGCTGGTTTGTCAGGTCAATGTGTGCGCGCTGCGGGTAGTAGGAAAAAACTAGTTGATGTGTGCGTGGGGGCTCGTAAGTACAAGCAGCCGGCCGACTAAAAATGCTTCAGTTCTCTGTTGGCGACGCTCCGTCCGGCTATTTATTTTAAGGTCCTTGGGTACGACAGGTTTGTCATCAGCACAGAAATAGAGCTCGAAGGAGAAGGTGGGCTTGTATTCTTTCTTATCAAATGAATCATCGGATATCTCTATATTAGGTATCTGTGTTATATAAACAACTTTTCGACAAAAAATATTTATTTACGGTGACTAACCCGCGTTTATCGCGTTGCCGTGACGTATCTGATTTGTATTGCAATGGTGTTAAGTATAAAGCACCAGTGTATTTATAATATGGTCAGCAGTATATATATATACACAGTTAGGTTAAGTTAGGGATGAACGGGTCGCTCTATAGGTACTCACTTAATTCGCCGAAATCTTGTGTCCAATAATTCACCTACATAATTAAACTCATGGTGGTTGAGTAACGCGCGAATAAATACCTTACAGTGGCGATCATACAGTCGTTATTTCGATAAATATGTTTGTAGACTGTTTTGTTAACAGCTGGTTTGTTAATTTGGCAATGCAAACAAATGGAGTCGCTAGCTATAACCGCATAACACTAAAAATCTATGATTATGTCTCTTAACTTTTAATAACTCGTCATCCTAGCGTTTTCTCGGTTCTGGACTTTTTTGGGTTCCGTACCCAAGGGGTGCCAACGGAACCCTATAACTAAGCCTCCGCTGTCCGTCTGTCGGTGACGTGAGTCACAGGGCTCTAGCTTTTGAACCGTTATAGGTAGAGACTTGAAATGTTCACAGAATATGTATTTCTTTTGCCGCTATAACAACAATTAATAAGGCTCAAAATAAAAGATAAACGTTTCTTGTATGGGGACCCCCATACAAGAAACGTGTCGTCAACATCTTCTAGCCGCGCAGGTTTTCCGAACTACCCGCTCTTGGTCTTGATTATTACTTTGCATATTAGGGTTGTCACTCGACCGACACACAACACTCACAACATCAGGCGATTTGCCGGAAGACACTTGACGATGTTTACACATGCTGATGACTGGATTTCACGACGAAGAAAGCTTAAAACTGTCTTCCCGGTTGAAATTGCGGTGTTTTTTGATTTCAACCGCTTCATGGACAATTCTACTATAGTAATTGCGTTCTGTAGACAGGACCTTGGTATTATGAAACTCCATCCAGTGGTTTGATCCAGACTCCAACAAATGCTTCGCTATAGCCGATTTGTCCACTAGGAGTTTTCTAACAGCCGCGATGTGTTCTTTGACCCTTTCCGCTATGGTGCGCTTGGTCAGCCCAATATAAGAACTCCCGCAACTGCAACCAACACTGTAAACACCCGGCGATTGTAAAGGAATGACATCCTTGGGTGATCTTACATGCCTCGTGACCTTGGATAACGGTTTGTACACAGTTTTAATAGAGTACCTATCTTTTCTAGTCCGAAACCCGAAACGTCGAGGTAATAGCATGTTTTTACGCGATTAAGTCCCGTTTTGTTATAATAATGAGTGCAAATCGTGAAAGCTTAAATCAATATGAAATCAAGATTATATAGGGAGGGAACGTGCACGACGAAGGTGCTGCCAACTGATGCCGCCAATCTAAATCATATACCCTCTCATGCTGGGGCCACATTGAATTTATCGCGATTAACGTCAGTGTAGCTACGACTTACTATATTTGACATTGACATTTCGATATTGTCATTGACATTGACAGCTTTATTTGACAGGGGTGATAGTTTCGTTTATTGTTCGCCCTTGTCTCTTTTGTCGTTTAGTGCTGCCACCTATAGTTCCTGCACGTTCGCTATAGGTGCAATGTGTACTTCGCTACAACAAATAAAAGATGGTCCCATGCAAATGTGTATCGATTAGCTACCCCAAATGGTTGTTTCCCAATATTTTTTGTTCCATTCGCCTTTTACATCACTTTTTATTTTCCTAAGCGGCTATGTCGCAATTAGATAATTTCTTCGGACGCATTAATTTCTATTCGATTTTGTTGCTAGGTAGATGTAATTTTTCGCATGTGTTTTATCACCTAAATATATTATCCTCGTGCTATGTTTTACTGGTAGAAAAAATCTCAATATTACATTATCACACCCTAAAATATTCAGACAAAATGACCTGGTGGCACTAACATCTTGTACTTTTTGACAATAAGTATTACATCTCAATCTTTAATGCAATTTGGCGTTTGTACCAAAATGACCTGTGGCATAATTACACTATTTAATAAATAGAGTTTTTAGGGTTCCGTAGCCAAAATGGCAAAAACGGAACCCTTATAGTTTCGTCATGTCCGTCCGTCTGTCTGTCTGTCTGTCTGTCCGTATGTCACAGGCATTTTACTCAAAAACTACATGATGGATATTGATGAAATTTGGAATATAGGTGTCTTTTATGAGCCGCTACTTAGTTTGGTATATAAATAATTAAAATAAATATTTTTAGGGGGGGCACTCCATACATGTTAAAGACAGTAAAAAAAAATGTTTTCAGCAAATATCAACGTGTGGTACATAGTTCGACAGCTCTTTAAAAACACTATAAGGTTCCTAAGTAATGTTTTTGATTAAGTGAATGTATTTGGAAATAATCGCTCCGAAAGTTGTGTAAATTGTGTCCCCCCCCTCTATTTTCTAAACCGTGCGTCCGAAAAATATGAAAAAAATCACGAAGGTAACGCTTAATTAATACTTTCAACAAAAATTATTTTCAACAAGATCGAATGTACCGTTTTTGAGTTATTGCCGATAAACTGCGCTTCTCAACAAAAGGACGTAATTGCTATGAAGATACGCTCTTTTGTTGTTGTACTTTTTTTTTAAATAGTATTTATTTAGTTCTAAAGTTATAATCAGTGATCCGATCTTGGATGCAAGTCGCAGCATATGACTTCAAACGTTATACAGGAACATGGATGTGGCTCAGGATTCCGGGAATAAATTATTAGGTAGGTACCTACTATAGATCACGGGGGTAGCCAGGGGGGTGGTTTTGGGGGTTCACCTCCCCCCCCCCCCCGAAAAGTTCAGATATTTACATTCATAGAATTAAAATAAGAACAGGCGTGCGGCATATCTTATTGATTACTGACTATATGTAAGAGAAATACTTATAGCAAGATTTGTGTAGACGCGCCTCTTCACATTTTTTATAATGTAGGTAGGTATACCTACCTACTTATTTGTAAACTTTTGTTTCAGATTGTTTGATTTTCTAATATATATTTTTTTATTGAGCGCTTAAAGAATTCTTCATAATTACCTATATTGGCTTTTTGTAAAATCTGTATTACCTACTGTATCTGGGTTTGATAATGTAACAGTGGCGTGGCGTAAAAGATATTCTAGTACAAGCCGGTGCAGATTTGGCGTACATTTTAATAGCTCTAGAATAAGGTGGTTAAAAGCCTGATATTAGGCAAGCAGCTGGTAGGAATTGAGTTGTTTGGACGCCACGCCACTGTTACGTAAGATATTTATTTGTTTGCTATTAGTTTACTTTAGCATATTTTTACTGTACCGTTTTGTATATAAATATTCTTATGTGAGAATAGGTACATCGTGGTGCCTAATCGAAGATAATACATAATTTTACCAATGAAAAGTGTTTCACATTTTGATAAGAAAATCTTATTATGAGCCATTTTCTCGCCTAAGTATACATCTTTACTTTTCAATGTATGCACTGATGGAATAAGACATTGATACGATGTATTTTACATTCAATGTGAATAATAAATATTTTGTGGAATGTGTCAGAACTGTTTCATTGCGATGTATACCTACCTAGAATAGAAACTAAAGCTAAATTTTGACTTACCAATTTTTTTTACATGAGTGTTAAATATAGAGAGACCATTTTCATTTAAAACATAGACTTGACTAAGCTTAACAGAATGAAAAAAATAATAGTAGGTACATTAGAATTAAATCGTTTTGGAGAAAAGCCATATTTCATTCTTAAAAGTTAGAACTTTGCTTGTAGTGCGTTTGTTCATAGCGCGCACACATACAAGCGCGCGATGTAATTTTTGTAGGTAGAAAAATTACTGCTATTATACTGTGCCACGAGGCGTATGGTGCCTCACACATTGGCTGTTATAGTAAATGTTATATAATGTTATAAAACATTTGTTATCGAACATGTTATACCTAATTACTATGAGTTTTATGAAATGTTAGTGAATGTTATCGTGTTTTATAACGTTATATGACATTTATAAGAGCTAATGTGGGAGCACCATTAAGCGACGAAACATTGGCGATAGAAGATCGAAAGTTTGCTCGTTAAGACGGATTGGGGACTCCACTTGGGCTCATATTAGTTGGATTTAATTACAGCTGTGTGTCGGGTCTGATGAGACTACTTTTCTACTTTATGCAAACTTAAAATAACCGGCTTTAAACTAATCTCTCTTCTTCGGCGTTACACTCTTGGCAGAGTGGTCGTGGCCGTCACGTCGTGGTTAGTGGCCTGTTTTACAATGCGACGCCACTCCTCGCGGATTGCTGCTCTCCGTGTGCATTCGTGTAACGGGCCGTCGACAGCTTTTTAATCTGGTCTGTCCACCTCATCGGTGATCGGCCCCGCGGTCTAGTGCCTTCGACTTTGCCCTGCACTACTAGGCGTTCTATGGATTCACTTCCGCGCCGCGATACATGTCCCATGTATGATAAACTAATCTATCTAATAAGAAATGCACCAGTTACTATAAAGACACCGAAGCCACTCCCGGAAGTCGTTGGCAACATCGAGGGTCTGCCAGGCTTTCTGGTACATTTGGCTTGGCAAGCAAGAGTACTTAGTGCATTCGACCCATCACGCATAATAGGCGCATAGGTATCTGTCGTTGAGTTGCGGAAAACTAGCCTGCGAAAACCTATAACTCACTATCAAAATATTTTTATCGCAATATATCGTCACTGCTTTGAAAAAAACGGTATAAGTTTTAAACGAACTTCATATACACTTAGGTACCTACCTACTGGAGTCAGTGTCGGGTGGGTGGGTACGTTTTTTTATAAGTAATAATATTTGCCTTGTGTGCCTTTAATATTTGAAGAGTTCCCTTGATTTCTTTAAGATCCACATCTGCCTGAACGTTAATGTCGGCTGACTTTATTTTCATATGGTACATAGAAACATGTGCCTATGTTCTACCCGCTAATAAGCAGGTACATATATAGTAATACGAATCGAAATGTTTCATAATAAGTCAATCAGGAAAGTGAGAGCGGTAGAAACTTTGGTAGAACTACCCATTTAGTGAAGTGTACTCGTACCTACACTTGCCAAATGCACATTATGCACAATGTACAATGAACAATATACGTAATGATAATATAATATTGCACACTTCGCGAATCGTAGTTTTTCCTACCGCTTTTTACGTGTTGTTCATTCTTTATGTGAACGTTAATAATCATCATCATAATGGACTACAACATGATAGAAAGCAATGAGATACTACTACGCGAAATTGGTCAGTCTGACTCAGTTAGAGTTCAATATCAAATATTTAGCTAACGTTTGTGTTAGATAATAGAGTGGGAAAACTATTATTTATACACTGTAAACCATTTGCAGATCGAAGTGTCGCTAGATAAATGCATAACTGATAAATTTGTATGTGGAAATTTAGTTCCCAAAATATCCGCATGCATTACAAAATTTGTTGAAAATCACGGTTATCTATGTTTGTTTCTCATCCGTGTCGTTATTATGTGTAAGTTTGTCCATAAATACAGTTGTTCGCGTAAACTGAATACCAATGCGTATTTATAACCCAAAAGCGGCAGTCTCTATAAAACGGGTCTCCCCGTTTAAGTAGTTTAGTAGTGCATTTAAGTATTGAAGCAAAATTCTCTTTGTGTCGTGTTGTAATAAATCGGAAACAAAAAGATTTCATAAATGGCGATTTATACAAAAGGTGAGTTAATATTTTTTTTACGGTGAATCCGAAAATGGTATAACTTTTTACCCGACTGCGGCGAAGACCAAAGGAGGGTTATGTGTTTGACCTGTATGTATGTATGTCCGTTCCTGTGTCCGCTTGTAACTACTCAACGGCACATCCGATTTTGATAAATGATACATCATTAGATTCGTCTTGATGGTGCGAGTGTTACTGGCTATGAAGTTTGTTATAATAAACAAAATAGCGGATTTTATGCAGTTCCAAAGTGCACCGCGGTCGGGTTTTTTTTAAATAAAAATGTGGTTATTTTATAGAACTCTGCTGACGTATGCAAATGGGTTTGGCGTCCCCCCCCTAGGCTATGCTATCCCCCTCACCCTCCCAGCCCTTACAGTCTTAAATTTGGAACTCACGGCGTCGATTGTAGCTGGGTTGCATTAGGCCTGAAGAACTCGGGTGGCATTATGATTTGAATGCCTGCCCGCTTACCTGGGATAGTGATAAATAGAATACTAGGTAGGCTAGGTAGAGCGGGGCCCAACTGTGTGATCAGTCCGACCCTGAATCATAAGATAAGATAACCTCATAGATGTCTGATGACGACGACTGTTTTCTACCCATATTTACACGCCTAGTGTGCTCTTATGAAAGTTATCAATTAGTATATCGCCGATTTTATGCGCTTGTTTGTATCATAATCAGACGGAAAGGTTAAAAGTCACTGACAGAGATGTTTAGTTATTATATGATATCCATATGCACTGCAAATAAATATCTATGTGAATCTTAGTTTTCTTTGGCGAGTGCGAAACTTCATAAATCTTAACCCTTCTTTTAACTTCAGCGCAGTCAGCTAAATAGTGTTTTAGGTCGCAGGTGTTTGTGTAAATATGCGATCTAGTGCTTTACTAATTGCCGCCCGGGGTGTGCCCACAATTTTACGTCTTTCCTTGCGCAGGAAGTGGTATTTTCTTCCCGCGCAGCCGGTGGAAAATAAGACTTACGGCCTAGGGTGCCGTGAATAGTATTTAATTACTCACCTATTCGCGCGATATACCTAATTAATAATGACCCAGAACGCAGGTTTTTGTGGCCCGATTCGAATAGGAGTAGAGCAATATGCCTTCTGAGGTTTTATTATCTTCCTTTAGCTATAAGACCGCCTGTTGTCTACCATTAGTTTTTAGTATCTTGTTTATTTAAGAATCTCTGTAATTTTTAGGTGTGCATTAAAGAGTATTGTATTGTATCTTTCGTCGTGTGTAGGTACATCATTTCACGTCATCGTAAGTGGAAAATTATTGCAGGGAAAATCCCACTTACTGGCCACGGGAAGACGTAGAAACGCGTACACACACCACGGTTTTGCTTACAGCTGCAATCTGGGGCATTCTACATTTCATTGCCCTTGGTATAGAACCATAATTATATAGGTACATATTAATAAAATCGTAGAAATTTCATGTTTGTTGGCGCACCAGTTAACACATAGGATACTTTTATCCACATAAATATATTTAGGTAGAAGAAAATAGTGCATTGTACCTCGCGTGCGAAAAAGAAGTAGGGGCGACCTACTTTGCACGCTTCTTCAGTTGCCACCAATATTAATATTAGATTTGAAAATCAGAAAATAATTGTATAATTAATTATTCAAATACCACTGAATGAATGGGAAATGTATGTTTTCCATCACTAAATTACACTTATGGCGTCAAACGCCGAGCGAAAAACTTTGTCGGGTGGATTTTCGGCATACAAATTTGTATGCCATCCATTAAGTTTGGCATACAAATGTCGCGGACGAAAACCCTTTAAACCTACATGCTTGATTTCCATATAAATCAACTAACTACCTATTTCCTTCTATCTCGAAATATTCCTGTGGGTTCGACTTATAACAATCTCAAACAAAATAATGGTTTTAGGGGAAAATATGTACTTTAAATGAATAATTCGATAAAATGTTTGTTTAGCTTAAGGTTTTAGGTGCTTGTTTTATTCATGGCTCATGACCATTTTCAACTGTTTTGATATTTGAGAGTTAAGTGTTTACTGACATCCGGTTCGTGCCCCTCGTTTTGGCTAAGTGCTATATAATTTGTGATCATTTTGCTTCAAGGTGACTTCAATATCTCCAGACGTTTTATTGTATAGCTAAAACTGAAACTAAGACAGCGTGTTCACCTTGCTTCTCTACTTTTTGGTGTCATTAGAACAGGTAAACCGTCCTATCTCTTGGAGAAGCTCGTTTGGCGCCAGCAACGGCGAGTAGAGCGCACAGGAGCTATGTACGATAAGCCCCTAGTGTATGGGCCGATACAGACGGACTGCAACCCAACTGCATCAACTGCATATGATGCATTAAGCGTACAACGCCTGCACTAGCTCAGTACTTGTCACGTAGTGTCATACTTTATATAGGTTTACACAACAGTGCACGTTTTCGGGTTTGTAATGATTCTGATGACGTCAAAAAGGTCTAAAATTCTGAAAGAGTCATCATTTTTAATGTGGATGATTGGTGCTGGAGGTGAATGCGGCTTGCACAGGACCGGTGAGCATCAGAATGACTGACCAAAATGGCAGATCAATGTTAGAGTACCATCAGCATTAACTACCTGTTTGCTACTATTTACTACCTATGTTGACATGTTTGCTACCTAAGTTTTAAAAAAGAAATTTATTTAATAAAGTGCCTACTTTATTAAATAAATTTCTTTTTCATCAGAATGGCTGCCTAGCCATTCTGATGTCAGGATGACTGTCGCGGTTGGACCCCCTATGGGCCGATACAGACGGACTGCAACCCAACTGCAACTCCCTACGATTTGTATGGGAACTGCATCACAACTGCACGCCGACTGCGCAGTTGTGATGCAGTTCCCATACAAATCGTAGGGAGTTGCAGTTGGGTTGCAGTCCGTCTGTATCGGCCCTATCTGCCCCAAGTCCTGTTTTGTGTGCGTTCCTGAATAGGTAAACGTTTTTCTACTTCTTCTTTATAGGTACGTTTGAAAAGTTTAGAACATCAAAGAGTCATTCTTCGAGGATCTCATTTTTTTGTTCACGAATATTGGCGAATCTTTGGTAGATGAGGCGTTCTGCGTTCTCAATAAAATATGTCTGAAGTTAGTGCTTTATTAAATCACTAGCGACCCGCCCCGGCATCGCACGGGTGCAATGCTGATACGAAATGCATGTATTATACATACAACCTTTTCCTTGAATCACTCTATCTATTAAAAAAAACCGCATCAAGATCCGTTGCGTAGTTTTAAAGATCTAAGCATACATATGGACAGACAGGCAGCGGGAAGCAACTTTGCTTTATACTATGTATGTAGTGATGAAGTGCTAACTTTTTTTGTGTAACCAAAGTTAACCATATAAAATTTTCTTTACACAAAGGAACAAGATTAACATTTTGTTTAATTAAGGCCTAATTACGGACGTCTTTTTTGAGAACGACCCAGATTCCACTTCACTTGCATATTTCTGGTAATTGAGTGCCATGTGCTAAGTTATACTGTGGTTTCACTTAGGTATTATACTTTAACTAGCTACCTATTCAAGGAACTTCATAATTTGGTTTTAATACGCTACGAACAGGGCCGTATTTGGGACAGGGCAGACGGGGCTACTGCCCCGGGCCTCCACAACACTTCCCTAAAAAGTAGAGGCCTCCACTAGTCAGTCATGGGCCTCCGCTCCTTCGTTTCCCCAGGGCCTTCACACCTCCAAATCCGGCCCTGGCTACGAATCTCGCGTGTTTCATTCCTAATATTAATCTAACCTAATATTAAGCAGCGGACCGAGGTATACTCGCTGTGCAAAGCCCTGAAAACACAGGGAATGATTCAGTAGTGGTTCCGGGAGGAGCCCAGCAAAGAGGCTCAAGTCCCACCCCCAAAAGCAAGAAATTTAGAGTACTTCTTTCCTAAGCAAAGAGTCGCTCCTAAACAACAACGTACCTTTTATTATGTTTCAGTACAGACTACGGGAAGTATGCACAAGAACTCCATTAGGTAATTGATTTTTTTTGTAGATCCCATAACCGCTGAGCTAAACTAAAGGGATTCAACAAAAGACACATTAATCTGCATGTGTAGTACACCCTACAACTAAAACTGCGACAGCAGTCGAAGATTAGTTCGTGTGATAGGAGAGGTAAGTTCAGTAGATCATGGGCTGAATTACTATGTCAATAAGTATCTCAAAACTAACCAGCATCCTTGGTGATCTCTGGGCTGGGCAGCGCGAACAGAGGCAGGGTGCAGACAAGAGCCACCAGCACCCATATCACCATCGCCTTGCGCCGCTTGGCCAAGCCCAGCCAGCCGATCACCGGCCCCAGCAGGAACTCCACGCACGATATGCCGATAATTAAAGCATCTAGAAAGATGGTCTTTCTTAGATTAAGTCTCATCATTTCAACCCGGAGACAACCACTTCTGAATATAAGTCCTCCCCAAAGACTTCCATAACGAACAGCGTGCGCTTTTTATCGTAGTTGACCCGAACCAGGTCGTAAGACCATTTTGTGGGGGCCGGCCCACGCGGTGTCTCGTGGTACGTGATCCGTAGTGATCGTGATGGTTTTAGTTAATTAGGAGCAAGCAAGATCAAGCACTTAACGAGGCACTTCATCCGAAGTTCATGAACTTTCCAATAGTCTGCATCCATGAACCTCGGATGAAATCATGTTGATATTTTGTGATACGAAAAGCATAGTTACATGAGTTGCACATACTTTTTACTTTGAAACAAAATGAAGTTAGGTACCTAAATACGTGATAGCAAATCGGTAATCGTTCATTTATGAGTCATGACAGCCTAAAGATTATTATCACAATGAGGTGAAGATTATTTTTTATCTTGTTACACAGCACAAACATAATTACTATTATTTTAAATGTATACTTAAACAGATAGACATACTTATATTTGTATATATACATATTTTACTATGTTTATCTGTTAAACAACGTAGAGATTTTTATACTATTGAGGTTACCCCGGTTTTACGTCACATGATGGCAGAGATAGGTACCGGTGATGTAGTAAGGCAACTCTCCCAGCTCGGCGCTCTGGTTCAGCATGATGTACACCACCAGCTCGCCCAGCAGCAGCCCGAGGAACCCCAGCACCAACACATCCCGGAGCTCTTTCTGGTCGAAACCCTCGGGGTCGAAGTACTTGCGCACGCGCTCGCGAACTGAAAACAACAGTTGATGTTAAAACAACTTTTCTTAAAAATAATAACTGACTTCACACGTTGAATTTACGACACTAGTAAACTTGCAGGAACTATAAATAGCAGAACTAAATCGACAAAATAGACACTAAGTATGCGGACAGTAAAGGATTATCTCAGGCCTGAAAAAAAATACTGGTTATAAATATCAATGTCAAGTAAGTAAGTCGTGACCACACTAACGTTAATCGTCTATCAACGCGATATTACCGACGTTTCCTGTTAATGTGGCCCCAGCATGATAAAGTACAAGATTCGGATTGGCGGCAACAGATGGCAGCACCTTCGTTGTGCACGTTCCCTAAAGATCCTGAAATTGCTGTACGTGTACGCGTACCGTAACGTAATGAAAATTGGGATTTTAAAACAATTTGTCAACAAAATGAAAAAAACCGGACTAGTGCGAGTCGGACTCTCCCACCGAGGGTTCCTTACAAGTTTGTAGGTAGGTACAGTCAAGGAATTTAATTTCCTACCCGTTTCATTGAAATGTTGTTAAGCATTCACGATGCATTAAGGTCGAAATTATATTTCAGTAATAGTATTTAAATGTCAATACGTATTATTTGTCACTGCACATTACAGATAACCTCTTTGCGAAGTCATTTGCTCATCTAATTACGAATACATGTCAGTTGGTGTCAGTGTCAATCGAGAAAATTTTAAAATAATTCCGAATCCAGACTCCAGAAAGTCCACCGCAAAAGTCGATAATCTAAATTGCGTTATCTGCATTCCTTTCATTCGAATATTGCAGAGCGAGAAAGATGGACTTTCTTCGAATTTCGATTCCGCGGTTGTCGTCCTTTTTTGGTAGTGCCTTAACGTTCCAAATTTCAGTTCACCATGTCAACGTTGTTAATCTGTTACCTAGTTACTGACACAAAACAATGCGTGTGATATGTCAAAGTAACGTCGTACTCTAGCTAGCTCTAATGATGACAGTATGCTATACGATATTGGACCTTAGGTGGGTTGGAAATTAAATTCCTTGACTGTACATACAGGGTGGGAGGGACTATATCGACATACTTTAGCCATGAATTCCTGGTGGTGTGACGAGTAAATAATGTTATATCAACATGGGTCGAATATTGTCATTTTACATTAATAGTCTTATGGAACAAAATAAATCAGTAAATTCAGCCCCTCGATAAACATGTCCTTACTGGAGGAAAAGTTATCAAAAAGAAAAAATGAAGCTAAAATTTTTTTTTTTTTTTTTTAATTTATTTTCAGAATGGTGTACATAACTAAATGTTTACAATTAACTCGCCAAACTGCTAAAACAGTTTGTTGGCGAGATCGCGCTCATATTTCACAATTCTTAGCTACATTCACCCAGTTTATTATTTCTAACAAGTATATGTATAAATTAAGCTGGTATCAAGTTGTCCAAATATATCATGAAGCAAGAATATTCTTGAAAAACATGTCCTAGGGCATTTTTTCCAAAAATATCCTTTTTAAGGTGTTCTTCACTACATTCTTACTACATTTGTTTTCGCCTCTTAACCACTCAATTTCATTATAAATTTTTGGGACCAAAAACTTGTTTGTCCTCTTACCATAATAATTTTTTTCATAGTTTTGTACAAATTTTCTTAACCTAACACTTCTTGTATCATATTTATTCTGCTTAAGCACTTTGAAGTCATCTATATAGTAATTTTCCAAAGCAATCAGGTACTGTACTCTTAGATGTATAGGTAGTATTTTTCTTAATCTATATAACTGGTCATAGTTTCCTTTACACTTGATTTTAGTTTTCTTATTTACTAAGTGTTTCATAAATCTAGTTTGCAGCCTCTTTATTTCATCTAAGTACGTATGGAAAGTCCTGCCATATACACTAAGCCCATAGTTAATTACTGAATCCGCTAATGCATAATACACTACAAGCATTGTTCGTTTACTAATTACTGTATTCAAGTGGTAGAATTTACTTAATACTGATCTAAGCTTAGCACAAACTGCAAGTACGTGGGTTTTCCAGTTAAAGTTAATGTCTATATACAGACCTAGGTATTTATACTTTTCTACATATTCAAGCCGCTCACAGTTACAATTATTTTTATAGTTATGCAAGCACTCATAACTGTGGCCTACCACACCGAGTTGATCGTAGTTAACAATTTTGGCCTTTCTATTGTACGGGGAGTATATGTGCATGCACTTTGTTTTGGATATATTAATAATTATTCCGTTATCGTGAGCCCATTTTACTACGTTGTCAAAATCAGCTTGAACACAGCTATGCGCCTCCGAAATATCCGTAGCGGCGTACAGTAAACACATATCGTCCGCGTACATGTAAACTTTGCACTTCTCAATGACGTTGACAACACTGTTGACTAGCATCACAAAGCCGACAGGGCCGTACACCGAGCCGGTCGGCACCCCCAGCGTGACCGCGCACTCGGCGCCCGTGGTTCCGCCGACGGCCGTGCGCACGGTCCTGCCGGCCAAGTAACTGCGGAACCAATCGTTGACCGGGCCGGCTATGCCACACTCTCTCATTGCCAGGAGTAACACGTCGTGGTCCAGGGTATCAAACGCCTTTTTGTAATCAATAAAAAGTGCGAGAACCTGTTTTCCTTCGTTTAAGCGACCGTTAATCTCCTCAGAGAACTGTGCCAGAGCCGACCCCGTGCTTCTGCCTTTTCTGAACCCGTGCTGCGCATCTGTAATTACTTGGTATTTCTCCAGAAAACCTGTAATTTGCCCTACTATTACTTTTTCAATAATCTTATTAATTACTGACAGAATAGCTATTGGCCTGTAATTTGTGTAATCTAAATGGCTACCACTTTTGTAAATAGGTCTTATAATTGACTTTTTCAGGTTTTCTGGATAAATACCGTTAGACACACATAAGTTAACAAAATTAGCTAGAATGGGACATAGCTGCTTTTTGACGTATTTAATATCTTGTACCCTAATTTGATCCGACCCGGGTGCCTTATTTATACTTAAGTTATTAACAATTATTTCAATGTCGTTTGCCGAAACTTTTCTATACCTAAAGGATAAGTCTATTTTTTTAACATATGAGTCTCGATCTAGGAACTTTATATTACACTTATGCTTAATATTTAAAATCTCCCGGGTAAATGTTTCCGAAAATCTAGTGCATATGTTATACAAGTTATCAAATTTTCCTAAATATTTAAACACTATTTCATCTACATTTAACTTAATTCGCCCTAACCAACCATTAATAACATTCCAGATCTTTTTATAATCGCTTTGACATTTTTTTATTTCTTGTCTTCGATATTTGTTTTTAGCATTATATATTAGTTTATTTACCTTATTTCTATACTTTGTGTATTCTAACCTCTTATTCATATTATTTGGTGCCGCTTTCCATACTCGAAATAGTTCATCCCGTTTTGCAATCATAAAAAATAACTGTTTATGTATCCATGGTTGGGTTATCCTCTTTTTTTTGACAATTTTTTCCACCATACTTTCTGAGTATATAGATTGAAATACCTGGCAAAGTTTTTGATACAATAACAAAGGGCAAATGATTAATAACAACTGCGACCAATCAAAGCTATCTAATTTTTCCTTAACTAATTTATCGTCCAATATCTTTTGCTTACTACTTTGCAATGTGTTTCTGCAACACTCACGGTCAAGGTCAATGCCAATTCCTACCATATGGTGGTCCGATATACCGCACTCTATCACACACGCAGTCGCCGGCGCACCGCTGACGTAACGCTGTCCCGCTCGCACCCACACATGGTCTATGCACGAGCGCTCGATGCTCCCGTCAACAATAGCTTCGCGCGTTATCTGCGTACCCGGTATGCAGCACTGTAGGCCGTGACCACACAAGGTGTTTTTATAGTTAATTGTAGATGCATTCAAGTTTTCTTTGGATAAATCTATATTCACATCCCCTATAATTATCAGATCCTCCCTTTTAGGTATATTTTTAATACAAAGCTCCAGCTGTTGTATAAACAACTTCTTGTTTTTTTGTGGTGGTCTGTAAATAGACAATATATTTATTTTTCTGTTCTCGACTTGTATAATCCCATATAATACTTCCATACCCAGCTGCTCAACGTCTTCTATATAGAAATTAATTTGTTGTTTTACGTATACTAATAAGCCACCTCCTCTAGAGTTTTCTCTCGTTTTAGAATAACTGGTGTATCCGGCTAACTTGTAACATAACACCTCATCCTCTTTAACATTCACTTCGGATAGAACAATCACATCTATGTGACATTTGCTTTGGCTAATTAATACTAACAATTCGTTAAAATGCTTGCGCAGCGATCTTATGTTTAAATGTAAAATGTGTAATTGTTTTGACTTGGCACTATTTGCACTACTCCATATTTCTATATTATGGTAACGTGTACATTCCACTTCAGGCAGTATATCTATAAGAACGTTGAATTTTGATTCACAGTGAAATCACGTAGTGTGTACACACAGCTATTAGCAAAACACTAGACTGGAATCTTTTCAATATCTTTCTCACACCTAATCTTGTAGATTTTTTTCTCGTCTTCTTTCCTAGCCAGTATGTTGGAGTCTTGGACCCAAACATACTTACATATTCCTTTCAGCTGTGTTCTTGCCTGCCATAGTAATTGACGCTTAAACTGCGGTAGATCCTCATTAATATAAATCGACTTTGTGCTCTCATTGCCATAAATATCGCCATTAGTGACGGCGGTTTTCCTAGCCCGGAGCCAGAGGCCCCGGCTAGCCCGGCTCTTCAACCTGACGACCACCGGCTGAGGCTTAGCTTCGTCCGTCGATTCTCGCCCTACCCTCGCTGCGTCTTTTATATCATTCGGATCTAGATTTAACTTTTTGGCCAATGTTCCCACTACTTCTAATATTTTCTCCTCGCTCTTCTTTTCTAACCCGATGATTTCCACGTTCTTTTGTTTCTTCTCCTGCTCTAAGCTCAGAATTCTTTCCTCTAGTGCTTTGTTGCATTTTTCGAGGTAGGTATTTTTTTGGTCTAACGCTTTCATTTTCTTTTCCGCTGTGTCTTTGAACTCCACCAACATCTGGTATTGCTCAGAGTAGAAGTCCACTGCTTCACCTATCTCCTCCAACTTCTTCTCCATTTTGTATATAACTTCCAATTTGCTATTCATTTCCTTAAGTAGAACTTCTACAGATGTTTCGTTGGGCTTAATGTTTATCTTCGGGTTAGCCCCTTCCTGCGCTGATCGGGATGGGCTTCCCTCTTTTGTAACACAATCCTCACACATCTCCTTCACCATGAATAACTTGGAATTTTTAACACACTTTTTATGAAAGACTGCTTCACAAGTCCCTTTGCATGTGATTGTATCGTCCTTTGTCGTCGACAAAAACAGTTTACATTTTTTACACTGCACCATTATAACTTGTTTTCCGTAAAAACGAAATTACGCAGGTGATATGATTAAATGACACGTTCGCTCGCTGAGCGCTTGCGCGGCAAACCAAATAAAGTGCCTACTTTATTAAATAAATTTCTTTTTCATCAGAATGGCTGCCTAGCCATTCTGATGTCAGGATGACTGTCGCGGTTGGACCCCCTATGGGCCGATACAGACGGACTGCAACCCAACTGCAACTCCCTACGATTTGTATGGGAACTGCATCACAACTGCACGCCGACTGCGCAGTTGTGATGCAGTTCCCATACAAATCGTAGGGAGTTGCAGTTGGGTTGCAGTCCGTCTGTATCGGCCCTATCTGCCCCAAGTCCTGTTTTGTGTGCGTTCCTGAATAGGTAAACGTTTTTCTACTTCTTCTTTATAGGTACGTTTGAAAAGTTTAGAACATCAAAGAGTCATTCTTCGAGGATCTCATTTTTTTGTTCACGAATATTGGCGAATCTTTGGTAGATGAGGCGTTCTGCGTTCTCAATAAAATATGTCTGAAGTTAGTGCTTTATTAAATCACTAGCGACCCGCCCCGGCATCGCACGGGTGCAATGCTGATACGAAATGCATGTATTATACATACAACCTTTTCCTTGAATCACTCTATCTATTAAAAAAAACCGCATCAAGATCCGTTGCGTAGTTTTAAAGATCTAAGCATACATATGGACAGACAGGCAGCGGGAAGCAACTTTGCTTTATACTATGTATGTAGTGATGAAGTGCTAACTTTTTTTGTGTAACCAAAGTTAACCATATAAAATTTTCTTTACACAAAGGAACAAGATTAACATTTTGTTTAATTAAGGCCTAATTACGGACGTCTTTTTTGAGAACGACCCAGATTCCACTTCACTTGCATATTTCTGGTAATTGAGTGCCATGTGCTAAGTTATACTGTGGTTTCACTTAGGTATTATACTTTAACTAGCTACCTATTCAAGGAACTTCATAATTTGGTTTTAATACGCTACGAACAGGGCCGTATTTGGGACAGGGCAGACGGGGCTACTGCCCCGGGCCTCCACAACACTTCCCTAAAAAGTAGAGGCCTCCACTAGTCAGTCATGGGCCTCCGCTCCTTCGTTTCCCCAGGGCCTTCACACCTCCAAATCCGGCCCTGGCTACGAATCTCGCGTGTTTCATTCCTAATATTAATCTTATTATCATTCATTATCTATACTTTAATTCACAGGATGTATGGCCATGGCCACTCCATCTAATATAATAAATACAAATCATCTTACGTTTTAAAACCTGCCGTGTCCATCACTAAAAGAGTTCAATTTTGGTAATGTTGAAAACGGTGCCTCTTAAAATTTGTCTTTGGATTATGATACCATGGTTTTAAAAAGAGGTTTGCTGCTTTGTACCAACTGTTCACATTTGGCACCACTCGATTATCAGCCGGGGAGAGCACGAGACCTGTCGATCCGATAAACTGGCAGATCTGTTGTGAATTTATCAGTTTTAAGCTCAGTGTAAACATGGAGAGCACCAGGCTGCTGGCAATCGTCCGCGATTATCCAGGTCAAAGGCTACATTTTACTTGCGGGTAGAAAATTAAATTTCGGCCATGGAAAATTATAAAATTGTCTATTAAAGACGGTGAGAAAATAGCATCGAGTTCCATACTGCCGTCCTGTATCTAAAATAGCCGGGCGTAGTCAGGATTTTGTTAAGGGGGGGGGGGGGCAGGCGTAGACAAACCAAAAATATATCTAAGGTAAATGCTGCGTGAGTAATGGGACAGCATCTTCTAGGGGTGGGGCAGCTCCCCCCCTGCCCGTACCTCACTACGCCCATGGACGCAGTTTCGCTAACAAATAACTGAAGCACCTCCAGTGAGCCGGTCGCTTAACGCAGGTTGGTCAGGTCAATACGTGCTGCTCGGTCAGGTCAATGTCTGCGTGCTGCTCGGAGTACGAAAAAACTTGTTGATGTGTGCGTGCATCTCGTATATACAAAGCGACCGGCCCATTAGAGGTGCTTCAGATATCTGTTAGCGAGGCTACGTCCGGCTATTTATTTTAAGGTCCGTAACAACTCTATAGAGGTTAGCCGGGTTTTCCATCCCCATTAGAGGTTAGCCGGGTTGAAATCATAGGACGCGGTATACTAGAATGTTTAATTTCGCCGTTTTTAGGGTTGCGTACCTCAAAGAAAATATACTCAAGTCTATGGTCCCTTGAAGCTGTAAAAAATCAAGCTTCTAAGTTACCGTGAAAACAGAATCAGAATTCTGTTTCCGGATGAGATACAACTACTCACTGCCCAAAGAATCTGGAACTTCCTAGACTCAACGGGCCTCTGCAGTGAGATATAACAAAAGGGCTGCCACAATAGATCAGCAATGGTCGAAGCGGCATATAAAAGGCCCAAACCTACAATAATAATAATAAAATACCGTGAAAAAAGTACCGTTGTTATGCCGCAAAAAACGTAAATTTCGGCACTCTCAAGGAAATCAAAATTCAAAGGGTACTTTCCGTTGACCTAGAATTATGAAATTTGGCAAGTAATAATAATAATAATATAGCCTCATTTATTCCTTAATAAATACAATTTGCATATTAATATATCAATTTACAATTTCCATTTAATTTTTAGATATTTTATAAGATTTGTTTTTACGATTTTCATTAATAAATATTATTAGTTAAATTTGGCAAGTAATACCGTCTAATCTAATACTACAAGTATTGGTAAAAATCTGAAAACTGTACATTTTTAATTAAATCATAAAAAATAGACTTTTCTAGGGGAATCTAAATTTATAGCATACTTTATTATACAGGGTGGGAAGGACTATACCGACAAACTTTAACTATATATTCTAACAACTATTAGGAGTAAAAAAAGTTATGTGATGTATAGTCGAAAAACGCTTACTTTCAGAGATATTCATTATTTTTTAAATGAAAACTCCCAAGTGTGTAACAAGCCCTAATAAATGTGACTAAGATAGGTTTACTAATTTTTTTAAATCCTTTAACTAAACAGCAATTAACCTTCGCAGTATTTGATGGTAAGCGACTACGAGGCCAAAAAATTGACCTTTCGTTTCCATTTTAGCTTCATTTTTTCTTTTTGATAACTTTTCCTCCAGTAAGGACATGTTTATCGAGGGGCTGAATTTACTGATTTATTTTGTTCCATAAGACTATTAATGTAAAATGACAATATTCGACCCATGTTGATATAACATTATTTACTCGTCACACCACCAGGAATTCATGGCTAAAGTATGTCGATATAGTCCCTCCCACCCTGTATGTACAGTCAAGGAATTTAATTTCCAACTCACCTAAGGTCCAATATCGTATAGCATACTGTCATCATTAGAGCTAGCTAGAGTACGACGTTACTTTGACATATCACACGCATTGTTTTGTGTCAGTAACTAGGTAACAGATTAACAACGTTGACATGGTGAACTGAAATTTGGAACGTTAAGGCACTACCAAAAAAGGACGACAACCGCGGAATCGAAATTCGAAGAAAGTCCATCTTTCTCGCTCTGCAATATTCGAATGAAAGGAATGCAGATAACGCAATTTAGATTATCGACTTTTGCGGTGGACTTTCTGGAGTCTGGATTCGGAATTATTTTAAAATTTTCTCGATTGACACTGACACCAACTGACATGTATTCGTAATTAGATGAGCAAATGACTTCGCAAAGAGGTTATCTGTAATGTGCAGTGACAAATAATACGTATTGACATTTAAATACTATTACTGAAATATAATTTCGACCTTAATGCATCGTGAATGCTTAACAACATTTCAATGAAACGGGTAGGAAATTAAATTCCTTGACTGTACCTACCTACAAACTTGTAAGGAACCCTCGGTGGGAGAGTCCGACTCGCACTAGTCCGGTTTTTTTCATTTTGTTGACAAATTGTTTTAAAATCCCAATTTTCATTACGTTACGGTACGCGTACACGTACAGCAATTTCAGGATCTTTAGGGAACGTGCACAACGAAGGTGCTGCCATCTGTTGCCGCCAATCCGAATCTTGTACTTTATCATGCTGGGGCCACATTAACAGGAAACGTCGGTAATATCGCGTTGATAGACGATTAACGTTAGTGTGGTCACGACTTACTTACTTGACATTGATATTTATAACCAGTATTTTTTTTCAGGCCTGAGATAATCCTTTACTGTCCGCATACTTAGTGTCTATTTTGTCGATTTAGTTCTGCTATTTATAGTTCCTGCAAGTTTACTAGTGTCGTAAATTCAACGTGTGAAGTCAGTTATTATTTTTAAGAAAAGTTGTTTTAACATCAACTGTTGTTTTCAGTTCGCGAGCGCGTGCGCAAGTACTTCGACCCCGAGGGTTTCGACCAGAAAGAACTACGTGATGTGTTGGTGCTGGGGTTCCTCGGGCTGCTGCTGGGCGAGCTGGTGGTCTACATCATGCTGAACCAAAGCGCTGAGCTGGGAGAGTTGCCTTACTACATCACCGGTACCTATCTCTGCCATCCTGTGACGTAAAACCGGGGTAACCTCAATAGTATAAAAAATCTCTACCTACGTTGTTAAACTATGTCTATCTGTTTAAGTATACATTTAAAATAATAGTAATTATGTTTGTGCTGTGTAACAAGATAAAAAATAATCTTCACCTCATTGTGATAATAATCTTTAGGCTGTCATGACTCATAAATGAACGATTACCGATTTGCTATCATGTATTTAGGTACCTAACTTCATTTTGTTTCAAAGTAAAAAGTATGTGCAACTCATGTAACTATGCTTTTCGTATCACAAAATATCAACATGATTTCATCCGAGGTTCATGGATGCAGACTGTTGGAAAGTTCATGAACTTCGGATGAAGTGCCTCGTTAAGTGCTTGATCTTGCTTGCTCCTAATTAACTAAAACCATCACGATCACTACGGATCACGTACCACGAGACTCCGCGTGGGCCGGCCCCCACAAAATGGTCTTACGACCTGGTTCGTGTCAACTAAGATAAAAAGCGCACGCTGTTCGTTATGGAAGTCTTTGGGGAGGACTTATATTCAGAAGTGGTTGTCTCCGGGTTGAAATGATGAGACTTAATCTAAGAAAGACCATCTTTCTAGATGCTTTAATTATCGGCATATCGTGCGTGGAGTTCCTGCTGGGGCCGGTGATCGGCTGGCTGGGCTTGGCCAAGCGGCGCAAGGCGATGGTGATATGGGTGCTGGTGGCTCTTGTCTGCACCCTGCCTCTGTTCGCGCTGCCCAGCCCAGACATCACCAAGGATGCTGGTTAGTTTTGAGATACTTATTGACATAGTAATTCAGCCCATGATTCACTGAACTTACCTCTCCTATCACAATCCGAACTAATCTTCGACTGCTGTCGCAGTTTTAGTTGTAGGGTGTCCTACTACACATGCAGATTAATGTGTCTTTTGTTGAATCCCTTTAGTTTAGCTCAGCGGTTATGGGATCTAAAAAAAAATCAATTACCTAATGAAGTTCTTGTGCATACTTCCCGTAGTCTGTACTGAAACATAATAAAAGGTACGTCGTTGTTTAGGAGCGACTCTTTGTTTAGGAAAGAAGTACTCTATATTTCTTGCTTTTGGGGGTGGGACTTGAGCCTCTTTGCTCGGCTCCTCCCGGAACCACAACTGAATCATTCCCTGTGTTTCCAGGGCTTTGCACAGCGAGTATACCTCGGTCCGCTGCCGCCGCTATCGCCGGGAAGGCGGCAGTGCGGTTGTTTTTGCTGCTCGTCTGCGGTGTCGCTTGTGCGTTGGCGCGACTCGCACTCATGGCCCATGGCCTGGCTTACATCAACGAGTTCAATCCGTCGAACAATCTGCACATGCATGTTGGTAAGGACAAAGACAGGTTCATACAGAGTCTCGGTTGCTAGTATGGAAGTAAAAATATCTCGGTTTCCGATCTTTTTTTTAATTTCCTCTTTATTCCTTAAAAGAAACTAAAATGTTCCATTACGTACAATAGTGGTAGGTATTTGGTCCAACCCGTTGAACATGTCAGTTATTGTGCTAAACTACTTACCTGCTTACACAATAAGGACTTCACAATACTTACTTCGTTCAGCTAATTTACTCTTTGTCCCCAGGTATTTTCCTCTTGTACAAAATAATGGTCTTACTGGTCGGCAATATCATGATAAAGCACACCACGTTGCATAGGCTGTGGCTACAGGTCCTAATCATCATTATCAAGTTCCTCATCACGCTGCTGCGACTCCACAGATACCCTGTAGTGGCGCCGGCGGCAGAAAAACAGCTCCTAAGTGAATCAAGTTAGTGCTTACCTTTTACTTCCCTACTGCTATGACTCACTGACCCTAAAAGTATCAGGGTCTGCGATACGCGAAAACATTTGGACATCCTTCTGTTAATGATGATAATTAAAATGGCAGATTCATCTGATGAGGCCCTTCCCTCAATGAAAACAATTCAATAATTCTTGTGCTTGCAGTTCTTTCGGGGTAGGACTCCCTCTGTATCTACATACATTATAGCTCAACTGTGCCGCGCGCCTCTTTGCTACGCGACAAATACTACCTACCTATCTTTTTTCATTAAATATATGTAGTGCGAAAGTGATAGGTCAGTTTCTGTCCCACGACCAGCTAAATCATAGAAAGTACCAGCCCGGCTGGCCGGGCTCGCAGTCGTGTTACCCTTCCTGTCACCATATCACTACGTCCCTGGTATAATTTGTCTGTTGTGTTGTGTGTTATAAGCGAACTTTAGCGAACTCTTCTCTACAGGTTTGTTCCGTAGCCTTTTCCGCGTCGTGAGGAACCTAGTAGCCATGCTTTTGATACTCGCCATGTCGATGCTGGCCGCTGCGCTCTGGGGCTTCGGGGTACATGAACCGGCATTTGCTAAGGTATGGTATTGTACGGCCTAATTTCGGTAGTTCGGTTTCATAGTTTGGGGCTTAATATACCTATTAGTTAGAACCGGACTAATAGGATAGGCCATAATGCTAATCGGGCTTAGGACCGATGAAATATGATAAAGCGTTCATCATTATCGCACTCTCATTTCTATATTTGTTGGTGGGAAGTGACGGACGAATGCTTTATTGTGATTTTTTTAACTATCGTGTAAAGATTACATGTTTGAAATGTTCATACATAAATTAGACTATTTTCTTTATGATTAACGTGGAATTTGGTGGATTTTTCGACGTTATCGTCGCGTTAAGGCCTGTTTTGGTTCAATAGCATGCAGTTGATATGTAATTTATTTATTTTTCATTACGAATTTTGTGTGTAACATCTCATAGCCAAAACTCAAGCTGGAATCTACTAGACGAACCGAGTTTAATACTCTTCCGCAACCATTATAATAAACTTAAAGCAGTTGTAGTACTAATGCTTATTCTGTGGCAGTTGGTTGATATTATCAATACTTTTGTCATAATCTCGACAGAAAACAGATCCAGGGGTACGGCAGCCACGTATCCGACTTGAATGCTATTGTAGTAGACACCTTGAAATTATTTTTCTCTGCTCTATTTGAAAACGATCCGTAAGTTTTTCAAAATATTGTGAGTAGTCCGTGACTGAAATAGTACATTACATAACTAGGGTGGTAATACAAAGAAAGGCCGAGATCGCAAAAGTTTGCGGCCCGAGCTGCAAGCGAGGGACGTAAATATGCGATTGAGGGCTTTCATTATTACCTCCCGTGTTGTGTACATCATTTTATGTCTACACTTTGCCAGAAAGCGGCTTTTTCCGTACGCGAATTTATTATTTTATTATAAGGATAGTTTACCTACTATTGATCCTAACCTAGGGTAAGTGCTCCAGTGAATGAACAAATCCAGTGAACGAACAAAATGCATGTTTTTGTCGTAAAATAAGATTTCTGTACCTTTCTACCACGCGTGATATTTTTTTTTCGGTTAGCAACATTATTTGACAAGTTCTGGTAGCACTTACTTCAACTCAAACGCATCAGTGTCAAAATAGCGGCGATGTAAAGTGGGCATGTGGTTGCTGTTCGTTTTTTATATGGAGGTGTAATAAGGGTTAAGGTAAACTACGTTGTGTTTTATGTGTTACTGCGTGTGTCCCGTGCGTGTGCCTTGTACAGTGCTTGTTTTTTTTAAGCCGTAAGGCCATGTTCGTGCTATTAATGTATAGTTTAATGTGATTTATTTTCAAATAGTGGTTTTTAATCCAGTGTTCTATAACTAGATCTCAAAATAGCTTAAATCCAATGAACGAACGGGGGGGTTCATTCACTGAAATCACGTGATTTATTGTTTGTTCAATATCTGACGTTTTAGTAGTAGTTATAAGATTTGGTTTTCTATGACTTCGATAGAAATGTGCTGTTTGACAAAAGGCCAGTGTTCGAACAAAACTTTAAATATTCAATTTTTAACAGTTTATTCAATTTTTAACAGTTTATTCACTGGCCTGAGTTTTTCAGTGAATGAACTACCGCAATGACAGATAGTTCATTAATTTGTTTCCAAAAACCAGTGAATGAAATACAAAATTTATTGTATTTTTCATGTTTTAGAACATGGAAACTTCAAAATCATCACACAAAAGATTCCAATATGATCAAGAATCTTTTTCGATTTTTACACCAAAATAAAGCAATTTTTTTAAGGTAGTTCATTCATTGGTTTCATTTGTTCATTTACTAGAATTTTGTGTTCATTCACTGGTGATTTTCCATTTTATCCCCTACAGCTTGCTATAATTTAAAATTGTAAAGCACTTCTGCAAAATAAAAGTGATTTTAGAAAACTAGAATAGTTGTTTACTCTATAGGAATAGTAATATTTGAATTGAATTACTGCTATCTGCTAAAAATATATTTTTAAAGTTGAAAATTTCCTTAAGTGTTCATTCACTGGAGCACTTACCCTAATATGCTATGAGAAGATTCACATGTATTTTTTTCAATTTCAGGCGAAATACCACATAGTCTCTAATTACGAAAGGACTATGACAATGATATACACGTGTAACTTGTACATGCCCACCATGTTTGCAGTAATTGTAAGTATACACGAAGATATCAGTATTGTTACTTTTGTTTCAAATGATTTAGCTTCCTTTGTTTTCCTTGGTTTGAGAATTGGAAGAGGTAAAGGGGAAAACTCAACTAGAGATGTGCTGTTCCCGGGAATATTCCCCATTTGTATGGGGAATATTCCCGCGGTGGGAATATTCCTCATACAAACGGGGAATATTCCCGGGAATGGCACATCTCTAAACTCAACTAAGCAACCGAGTGATTAGCTTGAGAGATAGAGAGAGATGCAGAAAGGGAAAGAGACAGACAGACATCTTTCTCCAAATCTACTCCTCATGAAATTAAGACACATGTTATAAGTTTGACGCCTCTCTATGTCACTTTTCCTGTGGTATCATAAAAACGCAAGTATCAATTTGAACGAGGTTTTCGTTTTAGATAGCGGTTGATTTGCTTGCTATATATTTAATGGAGATCAGTTCAGCCAATCGGAAGGCGGATTTTTCTAGATTTGTAATTTAACTTTGCAATGCATGTATATTTTTTAGCTAGCTGGCTACATGTACACAAGCCCTGTGATGCCGAAGTATGACAGGAAAGCCGCGACCCGCAACGCGGTGACGATGAGCGTGCTCGCGTCCGGGGTGTACGTGCTGACGTCGGCTTGGCTGGGCTGCAGTACCGGCGAATTGGCCGGCTTGGGACAGCCGTACATCCAACCGACGTGTGGACAGAGCTGCGAGTAAGATCCTTTCAGCTATGAGCGTATGTGTGCTTAGCCTCAGTGATATCGACGTGCGAGTGGGTAGTGATGGGTCGTTACCGGTAACTTACTAAAGGCGAGAATATTCCCAGTAACATTACCCACGATCGGTAAAATTAGGTACTATTGAAAAAAATGTTAGACAGTAGGTAGATACGAATCTTTTCGTAAGTAAATTACCAATCTTACCAGTCATATTCCCAATGTTACTGGGTATTTTCCCAATGCTACCGGTAATATTACCAGGTAAGATACAAACTATAGTGTTAGGTACTTGAGATTGAATGATCAATTACTTAGTTAAAAGAGCAATATGCATATACATATATCATTCAATCTTACCGATCGTGGGTAACTTACCCGGTAAATTACTAGTAAGTTTCCATTTGGGAATTTACTGGTAACGGGAATATTACCGCCGACCCATCCCTACGAGTGAGTGAGGGATGAACAGAGTTACGGTTACGGGTACAATCTTGATCTTGACACTAAGGGTGGGGGTATTTGTGTCGATGCAGTTATTTTTGTGACCCTGACTAAATAGCTATTAATTAGCTCGGCGTACTCTTGTAAAGTAGGCTCAAACCAAGAGGGTGGTTTGCAATCCTGCAAGCAGGTTTGCCAGCCGCAGCCACTAGTTACACTTTTGTAGATGCGCATGATAAATTCAAAATTCATTTATTTTCACCTCACAAAGGATACAAGTTACAATATAGTTACAGTACAGTACACGAGAGCAGTGGCTCAATTGCTAAAATTAATACCCTTTGTGAGACCCTGGAGTCCGAACTAGGTAGGTATAGACCTGTAATACATCAATGCGGTCTTATCGGCCTACTTCGAATTGCTCTTGACACCGATCATGACTACCTATCATTGATGGCGTGGCGTGGATGCGCTCAGAAGCAGTATCACAATGTTTAAAACCTTCACAACCAAAAACCTTAGCGGGCTTTGTCGATTTCTGGGGTAGTTTTCAATTTTTGGTCAGGTTGTGAAAGTGTTAAATGATGAATTTTCATACTAAAGATAGAACGAAAATATTTTTTTTGCCATTGAAATAAAATATACACCTACAACAAGATTAAAATATACACTTAATCTGAAATATTAGAATCTGTCTAAACTCCATAAAAATAAAGACGATAAATATGAAATCTACTGGATGCCTTGTGACGATATTTTATCAGAGTTTTATATTTCAGATGCGATCGCCCGTGGATGGAGTTCACTCCCGTGTGCGTTCCCGAGCAGATGACGACATACTTTTCTCCGTGCCATGCTGGTTGCGCTACGGCCGACACCGTCAACAGTGTGAGGTAGCTAACTTCTAAACTTTACGCGTTTCTTCTCACCACAAGCCATACGAAGCGATGGTAGAATCAGGCCTGTAAAAGAGTTCCGTAGGTCTTCTTGTAAAATACATAAATTTAATTGTATTAAATTTGTATATTGGCTAATTTTCCTATTGCGCTTAATCTTAGGGACCCTTGCATTTTTGATGTTTCGTACCAAAATTGGTAAAATGAAACACTTAGCTCAAGAAATTACCTCTGAGTCTGTTCGCTGTTTTTCACAGCTACTGATTGGCATAGAAACTCAAAGTTTGGCTCGGTACCTATAGCAATGAAGGCTATCAGATTTTTCTATGCTCTATTCATTTGCTGTGTAGAAAAGGAATCTTATATTGTATTGAATGAAATGAAAATGTAAATTACAGTGTATATTCGAACTGCACATGCGCGGCCGGTGGGCGAGCGTTGCTCGGCGCCTGCAGCGACAGTGCCTGCGCTGACACGTACGCGTATCACCAGACACTGTTTGTGGTGGCTGCGCTGTCCACCAGTAAGTTCAATCTCCTACAGCCACTCTCCAAAAAATTACAGTATTCTTTGTGATGTAAGATTGCGGTATTCTTCTTTTTGTATTAACATTGTTTGAGAATCTGACTCGCTATATCGCAGCCCCAGAATAAATTTACCTACTTAGTGTCTGGGAACCGAAATCCAATGAGAGTTGATCAAAAGTTGTTTTATTGCAACCAATGTGTAGAACAGGTCAGAATCGACATTATATCGGGAGAGTCATCTCAGACTAATATGTTATAATGTGCATAATTGTTTCAGTTCTGGCTTTGGTGTGGCAAAGCACAGTGCTCATAGAGTCAGTGGACAGGCGAGACATCTCGGTGGCACTCGGTCTCGCCTCGGGCGTGGTGTCACTGTTCACGTTCGTGGGCGTGCATGGGTTCTATCTGGGCATCAGCAGTAAGTACAGGCCTCTTTCTCCTTCTCAGTTGGTGAAAAGACGAGACGTCTCGTTGGCACTCATTGATTTTACCTGGGCATCAGTTGTAGGTACCGGTCTAGTGATTCTGTGAGAAGGATTGAGAGTAGAAAACTCCTAAATACATACAGTGGAAGAGATACACGGAAATTCAGTACCTCTAGCACTGTGGTGGGCAAATTTTCTTCATGGGGGGCCAGAATTTTTAAGAAATTTCAGATGAGCAGTAATATAGCAAATATTAATGTTGTTAGGTACATATATAGATATAAGAAATCCCACCTATGGTCCAGACCAGGAATCGAACCAGGTTCCTCTGGGACCTTCGACCACCGGAGCACTCAGCAAGTGCCTTCAATTTTGCCATTTACTTTAACTTCTGCATCATTCTGGTTTAATAGGTTTTTAACCTAATAAATAAACATCATGTTTCTTTCATAGAGTATTAATGTTGTTCTAAAATCTCAAAAAATAATCTGACAATATAAACAGCGTGGGAGGGACTATACCGACAAACTTTAACTATAGATTCTAACAACTATTAGGAGTAAAAAATGTTATGTGATGTATAGTCGAAAAACGCTTACTTTCCGAGATATCCATTATTTTGTAAATGAAAAATCCCAAGTGTGTAACAAGCCCTAATAAATGTGACTAAGATACCTTTACTATTTTTTTTAAATTCTTTAACTAAACAGGAATTAACCTTCGCAGTATTTGATGGTAAGCGACTACGAGGCCAAAAAATTTACCTTTCGTTTCCATTTTAGTTTTTTTTTTCTTTTTGATAACTTTTCAGCCAGTAAGGACATGTTTATAACGACGGGGCTTAATTTACTGATTTATTTTGTTCCATAAGACTATTAATGTGAAATGACAATATTCGACCCATGTTGATATAACATTATTTACTCGTCACACCACCAGGAATTCATGGCTAAAGTATGTCGGTATAGTCCCTCCCACCCTGAATATTATCGCGGCCCATATACTACTTATTTCGACTATCGGTGGGCCGGATTAAACCCTCCCGCGGCCCGTACTTTGCCCACCACTGTTCAAGCAGAAGCACAACTGTGACACTCTTTGTCGCGCGACAATGCTACCTATCTCTTGCCTCTCAATATAATGTGACAGTGACAGGTCAAACTCTGTCGCGCGACAAGCGGCCAGTTGTGCTAGATAGCCAGGGTACAGCACAGTAAGCTAAGAAAGTCGTCTACCACTTTTGAACTCAAATACCACTCAATAAAGTAGAATAGTGATGGTAGACCCCTTTCTTAGATTACTGAACTATATTCAACCCTTCCTTCTGTATAAAAACTTATTTCACTTTCCCTTCAGCCTACACCTGCGCGTTTCAGCGTGGTACGAAGTGCCTGCTGCAGAGCGATGAGTTCGCGCCCTGGGTCGGCTACTCCAGCGCGACCCTCGCCGGCCTCTCCATGCTCTTCAGCCTCCTCGCCTTCATAGTCCTCAAATACCAGAAAGAGCCCGAAGCTGCTTCTGCTGAAGACTTAGGGCTTGGTTAGATTAGTTAGTTACCGCTAGAGGGCGCTAATAGCCTGAGCACTTCAATGTTTCGTTTGGGTTGGATATTGTGTTGGGAAACTTGAGTTAATATTTAAGTAGCAACGCTCTAAATACCGCAATAAGGTCTTTGGCAGTGATGAGGTACGAAATAGATTCGTGACGTGACCTCTCACTAAAGGCTTCATTAACCTAAGAATCTCCTTAGAAATGAACACTACGTAGAAGCACTTAGACTATATACCGATATTAACTTTCAGAGTAATAAGTAGGTAGGTAGGTAGGCAATGGCATAATAAATATCTCGAAATACCAATGACTAACGAGCAGCGGCGTGGCGTAAAAGATTTTCCTTAAGTGCTGTAGATGTAGAATAAGGTGCCCAAATGCGTGATTATATTGGGCAAGCCGATAGGAATCGAGTTCTTTGGACGCCACGCTCCTGCTAACGAGCCATAAAGCTGCAAGCGGTGATGATCACAGATAAGTTTTACTACAAGCGATAGATGGTATCAGGGTTACACATGATTTAATCAATAGTTGTTGTCACTCGATAGTCCTTCGCGGTAAAAATCGAGGGACACTAATGAAATAATAAATAAAACCGGTCAAGTGCGAGTCGGAGTCGGACTCGCGCACCGAGGGTTCCGTACAAACTCGTCAGTAGATACGTGAATAATTCAAGATGGCGGGACAAACTTAACTTTGCTCTTGAAAAACTGTTGTCCCCATACACATCGACATATGTCGCGGTTAGTTCAGTAGAAGCAAATAAGTTTGTTGTTTTGCGAATTTCTAAAAAACGCTGCAAGTTAGGAAAACCGTTTTATTTTTCCTGTAATATATAGAGTGATATTAATAATCGGTAATTATTACAGATTTTTCTGTTCAGTAACTTCGGAGATAATAGGAGGGAATGGTATTTTTTTTAACGTTTTTTGTCTTAAATCAAAAACTACATGTCTAAGAAAAAAATTAAAACGGCTTTGAAATCTACATACTAAGCCAAAGGGCTTAGGCATTTGACACCCCATTCGATATAATAGCTCTACTTTTGATTTTCGACATCCCAGTTCGGTCCCCTTTAAAAAAAAGTAAAGAAGATATAAGATTTTTTTTCTGTCCAATAGGCTCGGGTTAGTGGTGGTTTTTAATGCAGTACTATTCCAAATTTCAAGTCGATAGCATCAGTAAATCCTGATATATCTTGCTGTGACAGACGGACAGACAGAAGCTATACCTAACCGTGTAGCACGAAAAAAATTGAGTTACCTACCTATGTCTAAAATAAAGAACTACAGTAAACGGCCATAAAGAATGCACATCGATCTTTGGAAAGAGGCAATCGGCTAATTTCGACTTCGTATAGCGATATCTGTGTCGCACACACCATGACGTTTGTTTTGTCAGTCGTGGTTCAAATGCGAAAGAGTGCAGTCGCATATCCAAGTCAATATATATATAGAGTTGCTAAAACTTTTACAAAATTAAATTTGTACTATGGTATCTATAGGAAAAGAAGGTAAGCTGTTACTTTGCCAGTCACGCGAAATTATCTACAATATTTATAAATATGTATTTTGTAACAGAAGCCGACCAATTTAAAAACCATGAGGATGTTAATGTAAGTAATTATTTTAAGAAGGTTCATCGGAGAGTTGCAGATGCCACTGGAATTTCAAGAAGAACTTTGAACAATTTATTAAACGAAGTCGGCGCTGGCACTGATACACATTCTGGTGGAACAAAGTTCAGCTCTCCGAAAAATGGGTGACCAAAAAACAATTTCGTTTAGATATGGACGATTTTGATTATGATGTTGTTCGAAGAACGGTGTACGATTTTTTTCTGCGTTACAAGGAACTGCCGACAGTAAAATCATTAAAAGCTAAATTATCTGTTTTACAGCTCTATATATTCCACGTGAAATCAAAACAAAACAACAATAAAGTACTTAGTTCTAAATTCAAATTCTGATGAACGATTAATCTAATAATTGATGTACATGGAAATTAGCATTCGTTTGTATTCGGAACTGCGATGATTGCCGATGTGCATTCTTTATGGCCGTTTACTGTACTACTATCTACTACTATTTTACTAAGTATTTCATTTCAACTTTTAACAACACGTCATCCTAGCGTTTTCTCGGTACTGGGATTTTTAGGGTCACTCGTGTTTCTGTCTGTCGGTCTGCCACACCCAATTTGCTCCGAAAATGCTGGACCGATTGAGTTGAAATTTGGTACATATTATTAAGGTCGATGACCTAAAGACGGAGGTGTAACGGAAATACTCGAATTTTAAATTTGATGGCCACTTTGGGCGGGTAAACTAGAAAATTTAAAAAAGTTAGCAAAATATATCAGCTGGCCATACACGTACGGATTTGCCCGCCAGACCTGCCGGACAGATGTGTCTGACGGGCATCTGACGGGCACATCCATCAATGTGTGGCGAGAAATAGACACAGATTTGTAGACCCACCTCTATGTAATTTTGTTTCGGTACCTATGTTTGATTTATTGTTATAATTTTATTAAAATTGAGTGCTTATAGAATTCTAGATAATTATAATAATTATATAGATTTATTGTAAAATCTGTATTACCTACTGTACTTGGGTTTGATAATCTAAGATATTCGTTTTATTTTAGTTTTAAGCATATTTTTTAGGTACCTACTGTAGGTACCGTTTTGTATAAAAAAATATAAAGTTACCTTGTGATGGGATATTGATACGATATATTCTACATTCGATGTGAATAAATATTTTGTGGAATGGAATGAACGTGAACTATTTTATTGCGATGCACCCTATTCGTCATTGTCGTTCGTCACATTTTGAAGTAGGTACCTAATCGTGATCGTGGTCGTAGGTAGTCGTGGAATGAAGAGGTTCGTCACTTTTCGGCTTTACCTATGTTAATGAGGTAAGGTATAAAAGTGAGACACCTTTTCATTCCACGTGTATACCTAACGAATGTTAGCCCTCATATCGAGGGTTTCAGACCAAAGGGGCGTATACGCAATAGTCCTACTATTGCGTATACGCCCCTTTCGCCTGAAACCCTCGATATATACAAATTCAGGAGAAATATCGGTAGAGTCCGTGCGGAAAGAGAATAGGCGTGGCGAAAAACTGTACTAACCTAACCAGTATGGCATTATTTTTTTTTGCAAATACGGTAGAAAAGCATTACAGCGCCCCCCCCATCTAAATCCTATTCTCTTTCCGCACAGAAACTATAGATCCGTACGGTCTTCTCTTTCAATGGCGTCTCGAGCGAGTGAAGAATGCAGTTGAACAAAGGCAGGCTGCACTTGAGGAGTGTCGTTTCAAAAGGGCTTATTTTTTAAGGTTTTCATAGAGAAATAAGCTCTTTAGAAAACACCCTCCTCTCTTATTATGTTCAGCCCTGCTTTACCAGATGGATCGGTAATTATTTGAGCGTTACACCCGCGACACTTTCGTGGACACGTTTACACTAAACTACAGAATAAGTTAATACTACTAATGTTCTACGTACAGAAGTTTCTCTCTCTAACAAAACTGTCGTTCGCGTCCGACGACCGGGCGGAGCTAACCCGCTCGCTTATGTTGCGTGGATTACGAGAATTTCTACAATTTCGGAAGAACTTCATGTTCGAACTTAACCCAATGCACCTTACGTAACGTAATTCTATGACACACTTGTTGTTGTAATTGTACACTTCGCGAATCGTAGTATTTCCTACTGTACTTTTAGTTTACTCATGCTTTATGTGTACGTTAATATCATCTTCATGATGATAGTGCAACATGATAAGAAAGCAATGAGAGACACGCGAATATTTGTCATAAGAGTAAACCGACTTATCTCACTAGCGATGATTTTGATAACGTTTTTAAGATCAATACCGAACATTGGTGTTAGATAATAAAGTGAGAAATCTATTATCGAAACCAATTGCAGATCGAAGTGTCGCCTAGATATATGCAAAACTGATAAAATTGTATTTGAAAATTTAGTTCACAAAATTTCCGCACGCATTACAAAATTTGTTGAAAATCTCGGTTATCTATTTATTTCTCTTCTGTTTCGTTATTATGTGTAAGTTTGTGGATAAATACAGTTGTTCGGGCAAACTGAATACCAATGCGCATTATAAGCCAATAGTGGCAGCCTCTATACAAACGGGGAGTTAGTTAAGTACAGTCTAATTAAGTATTGCAATTTAGTGTTGACAGCAAAATTAGTTTTGTGTCGTGTCGTAATCAATCAGAAACAAAAGGATTTCATAAATGGCGCTCTATAGAAAAGGTGAGTATCTATCTAAGTACCTTATCTAGGATGGATCCGTAAATGGAATAACTTTTATATAGAACTCAATTCCTACCAGCTTGCTTATTTTAAAGCATTTGGGCTCCTATACTTAATAGCGCTTGAAAATATGTAAGGCAACGTTTAGTCCTTGCTGATAAGTTTAAGAGCACTTCAAGCACGTGCCACCTGCAAAATTTCAGGGAAGGAGTGAGAAGGAAAACGCCGAATAATACCAAAACGAAATTGATGTGCAAGCTCGGGTTAAGCGCATCAATTGTTTTGTTGTGTTGTGATATGCTTGGGTGCGTTCTATAGAAGTCGTAAAATTATTCGTATTGTCGGAAACAACTCTGTAAATATATTTCGTTAATTATGCATGTATAAACAATCAATCTGTTAGTTAGTAAGCGATCACACAGGAGAGAATCTTATTGGAATATTGTTATAATCAAATAGTTATAAGTATTTTTTATTGTTCAATTATTAATATGTGTGTTTTATACCTTTACTTTTATTGTCTGTATTGTCTAGGTATATTGTTTATGTGTGAATTATATGAGAAAATTCCTTTGTTTTTATTTACCCCAAAAAATTAATTAGGTACAAATTGCTTGTATTATAAGAGCGTTATATTGTATGTTTTAATAAATGAATAAACACAATATTGCTCTCTCAAATACGCATGGTTTGGAGTAGGAGAAATATCTCTTACTCCCACTCCGCCCACGCGGATATAAATAGGGCGGTTCCGCCCGCCCAAGAGCCCCGCACGCGTGGGAGCTTCTCTCCCCCGTGCAAATAATGTACTATGCTGTTGGAGGGCCCATATAGGTGCCCTACAGCCAAACAAGGTCAGAAAAAAAAGCCCAAGAGCAGATTTCATCTCGACAACAACGAGAGTAGTAAACCTCTCTCTACTCCAAATAGTGCTAAGTTGGGCAAGCACTTACTATGGAAACTAAATAAGTGTTTTTATTTAATAATACAGTCCGCTACTCATCTCACCGTTCCTCACACGTATACTTACTACGTATTATTCAAATAACAAAATAAGCCGAATATTCGAATTGCAAGCACCAGGACTGGAATTTCTAGTAATATTATATAGTGACTCGTGCATTTTGTCTGAAACCCGGATCTGATGAAGGGTTTTATGAGGAGCTGAAGAAAATCTGCAAATATTATATGCACACGTAATAGCAATTTCAGTATTTTTAAAGTATCTCGTGAATTTACTAGTGTCGTAAATTCAATATGTGAAGTGAAGATAGTTATTATTTTTTAGAAAAAACATTTTAATATAGAACCATTTTTCAGTTCGCGAGCGCGTGCGCAAGTACTTCAACCCCGAGGATTTCGACCAGACCGAGCTCCGTGGTGTGTTGTCGCTGGGGCTCCTCGGGCTGCTGCTGGGCGAGCTGGTGGTCTACATCATGCTGAACCAGAGCGCCGAGCTGGGGGAGTTGCCTTATTACATCACCGGTACCTATCTGTCTATCTGTCAGATACAGACGTCCCCTGGTGGACGTTGGCCACTCCCATAGATCACTACAAAGTGCGGTTCTGAGCACACTGCATTTACTAGTTTCCCGCTACTTTCACGAGGTCGTCTGTCCACCGAGTCCGGGGCCATCCTACGCTGCGCTTACCGGGTCGCCAATCCAGGACTTCACGGCCCCAACGGTTATTCCCTGTAAACCCCTTGTAGTTCCCTAATTCATAGTAAGGCTGCGGCCTGAACGCTAGCGTGCAGCGGGGGGAGCGGTGTCCATATTTTATAAGCACATAAGCACGTCCCCGTTTGTATGGTCACCGCTAGGGCATGGAGTACCGGGAAATTTTAGTATGGCAGTACCGGGAAATTCCCGGTAGGTACTGCTATACTCAAATTTCCCGGTACTGCAAGCTCTAGTCACCGCCCGGTGGGCGGCGTATGCCGTCGGCAACGCGCACGTTATGCTCCTGGCGTTGCAAACGTCCACAAGCTACGGTGACCGTTTATTATCAGGCAGGCCGTACGCTTGTTTGCCTCCCTAATAGTCTAAAAAAATCTCTATGTTGTTTAACTATTTTTACATATCTAACCATTTCTATCTCTTTAAGTATACATTTAATATAATAGTAACTGTGTTTGTGCTGTGCAACGATCGTGACTGCCATTAATCCCTCGGGACAAGCGCCCTGGTTCGATCCCAGGCGCTTCGGCCCCCACCTAGTCCGACCCTCTCAAGGTGGTCCGGGCCTAACGACCTGGTTCGATCCTAGGCGCCCCGGCCCCCACCTAGGCCGACCCTCACAAGGTGGTCGACATGGTTCGATCCCAGGGAACGCCACAGGCTTGCAAGTTTGTCAGCTTTCAAAAAAAAGCCATCAATCCCACACTCGGCCGTCCTGCTCTCGTGTCTTGTTCACAAGATAAAAAATAATCTTCACCTGTTCATTGTCATCATTATCTTTAGGCTGTCAAGACTCATCAATGAGAGATTACCGATTGTTGCTATCATGTTTCAAAGTAGATTTACCCGAATTACATTTAGCAGGAAAACGTTTTCAGAAACTTTATTATGTACAACTCATGAAACTATGTTTTTTGTATCACAAAATATCATGAGGATTTCATCCATGTGGCTGATTCTTTGAGTCCTATTCCTCTGTCCACAAATATATTGTGTGATCTTGCTTGCTCCTAATAAACTTAAACCACCACGACCATAACCGCGAACCGGAAGACGCCGTGTGGGCCGGCCCCCACAAAATGGTTCGGATTGACGACCTGTACGTCTAGCATAACTGGCCACGACTTCGTTTCTCGCGCTACAGAGCATCACCTGTCACTGTCACACGATATTGAGTGTAAAGAGATAGGTAGCATTTGTCGCACGACAAAAAGTCGCGTGTCACAGTTGTGCTAGAGATACTGGTTCGGATCAACTGAGATATACTCGTAAAGCGTGCTACTTTTCGCTATCGAAGTGTTTGGGGGAGACTTATATATTCAGGAGTGGGATGTCTCCGGATTGAGATCATGATGCGACTTAATCTAAGACCATCTTTCTAGATGCTTTAATTATCGGCATATCGGTGGTGGAGTTCCTGCTGGGGCCGGTGATCGGCTGGCTGGGCTTGGCCAAGCAGCGCAAGGCGATGGTGATATGGATGCTGTTGGCCCTCGTCTGTGTCCTGCCCCTGTTCGCGCTGCCCAGCCCAGAGATCACCAAGGATGCTGGTGAGTTTTGAGATACTTTTTGATATAGTCAGTATTTCAGCCCATTACCTACTGAACTTACCTCTCCTATTACAATCCGAACTAATCTTCGACTCCTATAGTCGCTGTCGCAGTTTTAGTTGCAGGGTGTCCTACTAAACATCAAAGACAAGACAGACAAGTAGTCAAACTGCGGCCGTTCCTAAACGGACGGCGCGTTCCTGCGCGCGATGTGTATTCAAGTGCGAGATGTAGACAGCACGATTCGAACTGGAGCATTCTTAAAACTTTGCTTGTAGTGCGTTCGTTCAGGGCGCGCCCTACTACAAGCGCGCCATGTACCTTTTGCAGAAAGAAAAATTACTGCTATTGTAGAAAGAAAAAATACAGTGTAAACATACAGATTAATGTGTCCATTGTTGAATCCCTTTAGTTCAACGGTTATGGGTTTAACAAAAAATTAACCACCTAATGGAGTTCTTGAACATACTTCCCTTAGTCTGTCTGTACTGAAAGATAATAAAAGGTACGTATTTGGGAGCGACTCTCCGTTTTGGAAAGAAGTACTCAAATTTTCTTCCTTTTGGGGGTAGGAATTGAGCCTCTTAGCCTGGTTCCTCCCGAAACCGCTACTGAATCAATCCCTGTGTTTCTAGGGCTTTGCACAGAGACCATGCCGCAGTCAGCAGCAGCCGGGATCTCCGGGAAGGCGGCAGTGCGGTTGTCTCTGCTACTCGTCTGCGGTCTCGCTTGTGCGTTGGCACGACTCGCATTCATGGTCCATGGTCTGGCTTACATCAACGAGTTCAATCCATCGGACAAGCTGCACATGCATGTTGGTAAGGAAGGACAAGGATAGGTTCATACAGAGACTTAGTTGCTAGTAGGTAGGTATGCATGTAAAAAAATCGCGGTTTTAGAGATTTCTTTAACTTCTTTATTCCTACTGTATTTTAACTTTGGTATGTAGCTTTGTAATACAAATTTATACTGAAATGAAATGAAATAAATTATCTATCTATCTAAACTAGGTAGCTGATATGGGCTTGAGAAAATTCGCTGCAAGCAGCATTTTTTTGGCCACATCGCAGAGTAAAATGTTCCTTTACGCGCAGCACAATAGTATTTTGTCCGACTCGTTGAACATGGCCGTTATTTTTCTCTATACTGCCTACCTACAGGTCGATTCACAAGAGCTGGTGCGGAGCCAGTGCTTATTTCATACTAAATCCACGCCAGCTCTTGTGAATCGACCTGTACCTACCTACACAATAAAGATTTCTCAATACCTACGTCATTCAGCTATTTTACGCTTTGTCTCCAGGTATTTTCATCATGTACAAAAGCATGATCTTACTGGTCGGTAATATGATGATAAAGACCATCACGTTGAATAAGCTGTGGCTACCGGTCCTGATGATCACCATTACGTCCCTCATCACGCTGCTGCGAATCCACAGATACCCTGTAGCGGCCCCGGTTGCAGAAAAACAGCTCCAAAGTGAAACAAGTTAGTACTTACCTTTCACTAACCTACTGCTTTGGCTCATTGACCCGAAAAGTATCATGGTCTGCGAAACGAGAATACATTTGAACATCCTTCTGTTGATGATGCTAATATATCGAATGTTAAATAATCATTTAACAAATGTTCAATTCACAAATAAATCTTTTTGATTAATAGTGTCTGTAATTTTTATGAGGGAAAAATTAAAAATCAGACAAGTAATTATTTCATAGAAATACACGGTGTACATGTACAAACAATGTACTCGTACATTATTTTAAACCCCGGTTTGGAATGACTGCGGTGACTTCGTTGCAGAAAACTACTTACAATAATAGTGTTTCTAATGCAATGTTCTAATGTCGTTTTACTTTAATGCTCGAAATATCCTTGTATGTATTATGGTCGTAAGATACCTAACACTCCTCCTCGCTTCGCTCGTCGTCGTACCTAATGCTGACTCTGGAAATATTTTCTTTATTGGCAGTAAATCGGAAGAAATGCAGTTAATATAATTACAGATTTGTACTGTGACTTAGACAATTTTAGATATTGTCGTCGTGTCTTATATTGGCTAAACCAAACTATGAATTTTATTAAACGTTAATTTACCAAACGTTGTTTTGCCAATAGTTGTGATTAATAAAGTAATAATTTGTCAAATAATGATTTGTAATATGAGTTTTTATCAAATAAATTATTTGTGTAATAAACAATTTGTAAAACGATATTTTGCGAATCGACTAATTAGTTCTTTTGCCAAACGTTGTTTTTAAAATGAATATTTCTGAAACGTTTTTTTGAAATGATTGGTTACCGTCTTGCTTGCGGTCTTTTCGGGGCAGGCGGGACCCCCTCTTTGCCTACACTACTTATAGCTCAACTGTGCCTCTTTGCTGCTACGAATGCGACCTACCTATCTCTTTCCATTTAAATGATTGCGAGACGAGAAAAGTGCAAAAGTGATAGGTCAGTCTTTGTCCGGCGACCAGCTGAATCACAGAAAGTTCCTGTCGTTTTGCCCTTTCTAGCACTATATTATCACTACGTTCCTGGTATAGTGTATCTATTATGGGCTATAAGCAAATTGTTCTTTACAGGTTTGTCCCGTAGCCTTCTCCGTGTAGTGAGAAACCTAGTAGCCATGCTTCTGATACTCGCCATGTCGATGCTGGCCGCTGCGCTCTGGGGCTTCGGGGTACATGAGCAGGCATTTGCTAAGGTATGATATCTAGTTTCGGTCGGTTTCGGGCTTAATTAGTTAGGACCGGACTAATACGGGCTTAAAACGTTAATCGTGAAATAATGAAGCATTCGTCTCGCACTCGCATTTTTATAAGTACCTAGGTATATTTCGGCCATTCTCACGAAGTATGTTTGCAGTCACCTTATTACCGCGACGCTGTTTTCATACTAAATGTATGGAGACGCGGTAATTAGACGCAGTCGTACTTCGTGAGAATGGCCGATTTGTTGGAAAGTGACGAATGCTTTATAGTGATTTCTATGTATCGTGTAAAGAGGCTTTACACACGTTTGAAATGTTCATCGATTTAGGCATTTTTCTTTATGATTCACGGCGAGTCTGGAGGATTTTTCGACGTTACAGTTGAGTTAAGGCCTGTTTGTGACTTCGGCGAAGAAAAATACTATGTAGTGTTTCTGTGGTCATCTTATCAAACCACAAACCACCACCATACACCATACCACAACGTTAAAATATCTATATAAATTGTTCATAAAAAATGACCCGAATTCATTGTCCGTGAGTGTATTTAAATGCTAGAAATATGGTTGTATTATGGTCGCAAGCGCAAGATACCTAACACTCCTACTCGCTTCGTCGTATCTAATGGTGACTCTGGAAATATTTTTCTTTATTGGTACTAAGTCGGAAGGGTTAGTCAATATCATACATTTGTATTGTGACTAATTATAATAATACGTGAATAACACAAAATACATTTTTCTACTCCTGTACTGTTATCTGTGTTTTACTTGGTCACGAACACTAATATAAGAACATACATAATATGAGTTCAGAGAATTCTATACTCTATTCCCCATAACAGCACTAGTGTCGTTATAGCCACTTTACGTTATTGCTAGCAACCACAGACTTCTAAATCTAGGTTAAACTTAGGTCAAGAATTAAGCGCTCAATTTTAACTTTACGGTAAAAATGCACAACTACCAACTTAACAAACAATTAAAATCCTACGGCTTTTAAGAAAAACGAAACTTTCTGAACTAAATTCATTGATGCCAACATAAAAACAAAAGTATTTTTAATATATTCACTGTGTGTCAACTTCATTTAAAAAATAAAAAGTTTACCATAGACACATACTGACAGTCATACGTCATATTTGCCTTCTTTGCAGGTTATGCCTTGTTTGTATTTTATATTTTAAAACATGTCGTAGAAAAAGTATTGTATGCAACGTTGTATAATTAAGTCAAAAAACGCTCATTGCGTCTCTATTTGCGATACTCGCCGCATTCGCGGCTCGTATCGCAACTCACGCAATTCGCATTTTTTGAACCTTCTTATACAACTGTTGCATAAAATACTATTATATACCAGAGGCGTATCGTCCAAAAATATATTCTTAGTAAAGCCGGAGCAGATTTGGATTAATTTTTCTTTAAGTCTACCGGTCATATGCTTTAAAACTACTACTTTAACAAGCCGGTGGGAATCGCGTTCTATGGACACCACGCCACTGTTACATATTCCCATGGTGTCATATCTTGGCCAAGGCCGAACTATGCATTTTATGAAACGTTAATTTACCAAACGTTATTTTGTCAGCCTTAAATAATAAATTAATAGTTTGTCAAATAAGGACTTGTAATAAGTACTTATGAGGTTTTTTTCAAGCAAATAAGTTTTGTAATTAGCTATTTATTTGTGAAACGTGATTTGTCGTTAGTTAATTTGCCGAACGTTGTTTTTAAAATGAATATTTTGTGAAAAGTTTTTTTCACAAAATATTCATTTTAAGTGATTGGATACTTCTGTCTGATATACTACTTATTTGGTGCTACGAGAAGATTCAAATGTATTTTTCCAATTTCAGGTGAAATACCGGCTAGGCCTTAATTACGAAAACCCTATGACATTGATATATACGTATAACTTGTACATACCCATCATGTTTGCAGTAGCTGTAAGTATACACGAAGCTATCAGTATTATCTCAAAATGATCTTGCTTCCTTAGTTTTCCATTTGTACGTACATTATATTAAATTAAAGTACAATGCATTGTTATTCCCTTAGTAATTTTTTTATGATTTAATTAAAAATGTGTACTTTCAGATTTTCAATATACTTATAATATCAAGTTTTATAGCTCTAGGTCAACGGAAAGTACCCTTTGAATTTCGGTTTCCTTGAGAGTGTCGAAATTTACGTTTTTTGCGGCATAAACGGCCGTGTGTATTCACGTTAACTTAGAAGTTTGATTTTTTCACAACCTGAGTAGACCTAAGTGTATGGTTTTATTTTCAACTCGATACCTTTACGCGTTACCGAGATAAAGGTCTAAGAAAGGGACAGACGGACGGATGGAGAGGCGGACATCAGTGATCCTATAAGGGTTCCGTTTTTCCTTTAGAGGTACGGAACCCTAAAAACCTTGGTATCAATTTTAATGAGGTTCTCGATTAGATAGAGCTTTTTCGAAATTTAAAATTTAACTTTGTAATGCATGTAGGTATATTTTTCAGCTAGCTGGATACGCGTACTCAAGCCCTGTGATGCCGAAGTTTGACCGGAAAGCCGCGATCCGCGACGCGATTAAGATGAGTGTGCTTGTCTCATTGGTCTACTTCCTGATGTCAGCTTGGCTGGGCTGCAGTACCGGCGAATTGGCCGGCTTGGGACAGTCATACATTCAGCCGACGTGTGGACAGAGCTGCGGGTAAGATCCTTCCAGCTATGTATGAAAACTTGTACTAAAAAGGCCGCCATTCAGGCATATCACGGCTATGTCAGCTCCCTGCTTAGATACGCTATTCTCCTATGGGGAAACTCGCACCATGTAAATCGAGCATTAATAGCTCAAAAGCAATGCATCAGGGCAATCTGCAACGTTGACATTACGATATCTTGCAAACCGTTGTACATAGAATTACAACTAATGACGGTACCATGTATACTTATATACATTTACGAAATATGTTTATTTGTAAAAACGAACCCAGATCTGTTTAAGACAAATAGAGATGTTTGTAGATTTAACACGAGGTACCCTGATAGGCTAGTAGTACATTACAAAAGAACAGCTTTGTATAACCGAAACAAATTTAATATGAGTATTAAAATTTATAATAAACTTGATAACGACATTAAAATGTTGCCTTTACAAATGTTTAAAAGAAAACTTAAAGCTTGGCTTGTGCAAAAGGCATTCTACTCCATTAATGAATACCTTTTGAATGTTGATCATTAAGGGCTGCGATTATCTTTTTAAATAGATTTTTAGTTATAAGATTTTGCATGACAGAAGCTGGTGAAATATGTGTTCTAATATTTATTGTCTGACCATCTTTTATACCATGATTCAAGCAAAATAAAGTTATTAGTATTTATCTGTATTTGTATTTATGAGCGTAGCTTAGCCTCAGTGATATCGATGTGCATTGGTGAGGGATGAACAGAGCTAAGGGTACAATCTTGATATTTTGATCATGCATCTGTTACCGTTACCGTAACTCTTACTATGGGTTGCGGTATTTGTGTCGATACAGTTATTTTTGTGCAAACCAAGAGCGGCCGCGGCTACTAGTTACTATGGTCGATACGTATAAAAATGCAGGCACCGTATAATAGCAGTATTTTTTTTCTGTAGCAGTAATTCTTCCTACAAAAGGTACACCGCGCGCTTGAATATATGCGCGCCGTGTACGAACGCACTCAATACGTGTCGCGCGCCTAAACAGCCGACCGAAGTAGGAATATTGTTAGTGGATGTCTCGTCTTATAAGTATAACGTGAGTGATCCGTTTTTATTTCAATAAAGAAAGAAAGTAAGAAAATACATTTGTTGCCATTGTAACAAAATAACGTACAACAAGACTAAAATTTAGGTAAGTGTAGGTGCCTCACTTAGTCTGAAATATTAGAATCTGTATAAAGTATAAACTTCATAGCAAAAAGGACGATATAAAATCTACTGGATGCCTTGTAATTGTGACGATATTTTATAAGAGTTTTATATTTCAGATGCGATCGCCCGTGGATGGAGTTCACCCCCGTGTGCGTTCCCGAGCAGATGACGACATACTTCTCTCCGTGCCATGCTGGTTGCGCTACGGCCGACACCGTCAACAGTGTGCGGTAAGTTATTTTACTTCTATTCTTGAGATGTTTTTTCGCACGGGGTCATTCGAAGCGCGGGTAGAATCAGACCTGCAAAGAGAGAGTAAGTTAAAAGAGCTTTTGAAGCCTACTTGCAAAATAAATGAATTGAATTTTATCAACTTCTGTTGGCTATTGTGCAATTTTGGTGTCCCGTATCAAAATTGGTAAAACGGAACTACCTCGGAGTCTGTTTGTCAAAGGAGTTTCAGCTGCTGATTGGCATAGAAATCCAAAGTTTGGCTAGGTACCTGTAGCAATTACGACTACCAGATTTTCCTATGCTCTTTTCATTTGTTGTGCAAAAAAAGAATCTTTCATTGTACCTAATAATAAAATGAAAATGTAAATTACAGCGTATATTCGAACTGCACATGCGCGGCTGGCGGGCACGCGATGATCGGCGCCTGCAGCGACAGTGCCTGCGCGGACACGTACGCGTACCACCAGATACTGTTTGTGGTGGCTGCGCTGTCCACCAGTAAGTTCAATCTCCTACAGCCACTCTACATCACGAAGAATTGCAGTATTCTTCTTTTTGTATTAACATTGAGAATGCGCCCAGTGGCGGCGTAAGCCAGTCGGGTACCCGGGGCGGAAAGGTCTACTTTTTGATTTTTCGGCCCGGGGGGGTGGGTGCATTCGGCACGCACCCCCACGTCACGCCCCAGTGCTTGGCACCCGGGGCGGAACGCCCCTGCCGCCGTCCCCTTACGCCGCCACTGAATGCGCCTTGCTATATCTCAACTCCAAATTAAATGTGCCTCCTTACTGTCTGGGGACCGAAATTCAACGAGAGATAATGCAACCAAGAACATGTCAGTAAGGACTGTATATCGGGAGAGGTATCTCAGACTAATATGTTATATGAGTGTATCATTGTTTCAGCTCTGGCTTTGGTGTGGCAAAGCACAGTGCTCATAGAGTCAGTGGACAGGCGAGACATCTCGGTGGCACTCGGTCTCGCCTCGGGCGTGGTCTCACTGTTCACGTTCGTAGGCGCGCATGGGTTCTACCTGGGCATCAGCAGTAAGTACAGGCCTCGTATCACTATGCATTTTACCTGGGCATCAGTTGTAAATACCGGTCTGTTGCTCCTGTGACAGAGATTGAGGGTAATTAACTGTGGAAAACCCCTGAATACATAGATACATAGTGGATAGTGGAAGAGATACACGGAAATTAAGTAAACTCAGTACCTTTAACATAACTGTGACCATTGGCGTATTTGGGTTATTTTCAGGGGGGGGGGGGGGCTGGCCCCTGAAATGCTATTATTTATTTATTTGTCCATCGTGGATTTCGGTACGGCCCACCAGCTCGCCCCGCATATACGCCTATGACTGTGAATTTTTTTGACAAAAACTGTTTTCGACCACTGCAAACATAGCATTCTCCGACTATAACAAAGTGGTATACCACTTTTGATCTCTAATACCACTCAATAAAGTCGAATAGCGGTAGACGACTTTCTTGGCTTACTGTACAACTCTTCCTTCTGTATAAAAACGTCTAACCCAACTCTCCACCAAATTCTTCCTACCTGGCAAGCCTGTAAACTTATGTCACTTTTCCTTACAGCCTTCACCTGCGCGTTTCAGCATGGTACGAAGTGCCTGCTGCAGAGCGATGAGTTCGCGCCCTGGGTCGCCAACTCCAGCGCGACCCTCGCCGGCCTCTCCATCCTTTTCAACCTCCTCGCCTTCATTATCCTCAAATACCAGAAAGAGCCCGAAGCTGCTTCTGCTGAAGACTTACAGATTGATTAGATTAATTAGTACCCGCTAGAAGACGCTGATATCAAGGACTCCGTTTCCGCAGAGGATTTTTTGGGATTATTTTTAAAAAACGGTTGTCCCATTGCATATTAACAACAATCCATATTATTATTACTTGTTTTGCTAGGTAAAATTGTCATAAGGGCGTTGTTTTCGAGATTGATATGGCAGCATTAATTTTGCCAACTCTAGATTTCATTTAGACCCAAAATTGTGCAATAATAAATAACAATAATAGGTATATTTTATTTCAGTCAGACATAAATAACCAGATTATTAAAGAAAATTAATTAAAACTAAAATTCACGCTTTGTCGCGCGATAAATAAATGATGAAGCATCCATCACGTTCTGACAAAGTGTGTGTGAGAGTGATGAATGCTTTAATATTTAAAATAACACAGAAATATATCGAGATACATAGAAGGAAATATTTACCAAGTGTGTAACGTTTTTCGCTTGGCGTTTGATCGTCACGACGTTATAGACGTCAAAAGCAGGGATCGGAACCGGTATCGAATTACCGTTTTATTTCGTTGAAATACCGTTATTTTACTCCGTTCGTGCTACAACCGGTATTTTGATGGAACGGAACGGAATATTTCGGTGATCGCTAAGTGATGAAGAACGAAATGATAACGTTCCTGATGAGAATAAAAACCGGTATTCTCGACGAGCCGAGCTCGCCGAGGGGCTCGCAGGGGTGGTGACGATGTGCGCCGGCATTTACAAGGTCAAATTCCGTGTTTTGGAGCGCGTCGCATAGCGCGATGTATTTATTTTCAATTTTTGTCGGGAAAGTTTAAATTCTGAGTGTTGAAGCGCGCGCGCTCTTTATTATAATATTGTTTGTTTTGTGATATTAAGTTTTTAAAGATGATACATAGTAATTTTTTAACTAGATTAATTATTTGCAGGTATTTCTATACTACCGAGTGACAAACAAGCATTCTGTCTACCTGACAGAACAAACTGAATGCAAAATTAAATAATACAAATAACGTTCTTCTTTTTACAATATTTTTATTGTATTTTAGGTATTTTAATTTAGGTAGTTTAATTTAGTTTTTAGGTTTATTTAGTTTTAGGAAATTTAAATTTTATCTTCTATGTATTTGTTAGTTTACTGTACTTTCTTTCAATAAAGAAGTCACTGTCAAAACAAAAAAACGTTCAATCAAACTGATTGATTGAGTCAGGCGTTACTTATATTATTACCGCGTTATTGATATTTTTGTTTAATTAACGTTCAAACTCTTCAAAGCAAAAGTCAGTCTAGGGACAAAGATGTAGTGTCTGATGCACTGGTATACCTACCTAATACATACTTATATTTAATTTGGATAAATTTAATGATTAGAGGCAAGTACATTTATTTCGTCTTGACGAGTACTCTGAACCGAAATAATATCCAGGTTCTGATGATGGAGCCGGAATGTGGCCATGGGAACTCCGTAATAAAACGTCGGAACCCCATCGTGTTTGGGCTCATTTGTTTTGTCTTGACGAGTACTCTGAACCGAAATGATATCCAGGGTCTGATGATGGAGCCGGAAGGTGGGCATGGGAACTCCGTAATAAAGCGTTGGAACCCCATCGTGTTTGGGCTCATTTGTTTTGTCTTGACGAATACTCTGAACCGAAATGATATCCAGGGTCTGATGATGGAGCCGGAAGGTGGGCATGGGAACTCCGTAATTAAACGTCGGAACCCCATCGTGTTTGGGCTCATTTGTTTTGTCTTGACGAGTACTCTAAAGTGAAATGATATCCAGGGTCTGATGATGGAGCCGGAAGGTGGGCATTGGAACTCCGTAATAAAGCGTCGGAACCCCATCGTGTTTGGGCTCATTTGTTTTGTCTTGACGAATACTCTGAACCGAAATGATATCCAGGGTCTGATGATGGAGCCCAAACACGATGGGGTTCCGACATTTTATTACGGAGTTCCCATGGCCACCTTCCGGCTCCATCATCAGACCCTGGATATCATTTCGGTTCAGAGTACTCGTCAAGACAAAACAAATGAGCCCAAACACGATGGGGTTCTGACGTTTTATTACGGAGTTCGCATGCCCACCTTCCGGCTCCATCATCAGACCCTGGATATCATTTCGGTTCAGAGTACTCGTCAAGACAAAACAAATGAGCCCAAACACGATGGGGTTCTGACGTTTTATTACGGAGTTCCCATGCCCACCTTCCGGCTCCATCATCAGACCCTGGATATCATTTCGGTTCAGAGTACTCGTCAAAACAAAACAAATGAGCCCAAACACGATGGGGTTCTGACGTTTTATTACGGAGTTCCCATGCCCACCTTCCGGCTCCATCATCAGACCCTGGATATTATTTCGGTACACAAGACGAAACAAATGTACCTGCCTCTAATCATTAAATTTATCCAAATTAAATATAAGTATGTATTAGGTATAACAGTGCATCAGACACTACATCTTAGTCCCCAGACTGACCACCCATGTGTAATCTTTTGCTTTGAACAGTTTGAACGTTAATTTGTTCTATCAGGTCGACAGAATGCTTGTTTTTCACTCGGTAATATAAATTAAAATTATACCTACAAATAATTAAATACACTCACGAACAATGAATTCTGGTCATTTCCTATTATAATTGTCCTTAGAAAATTACCCGAATTAATTGACCGTGAGTGTAATTAATCTCGTTATATGTATACCATATACCAAATACATCGCGCTAGACACTTGCTAACTAAATTATCTACGAAAAATGGTTAATTGTCCGAAACTACTTTTATATTCCGAATGAATCCGTAACAAAACAACACAACAACCTAAGCAACGCACAAAAGCAAAAAATACAAAATCATTGTGCGCAGCATACCGAAAAACAAAATATCCCGCAGGCAAACTCAAGGTAAAATTAGAAATAGCAACTCGTTCTATCTTGTTACGCAACGAGAAAAACGTTTAATTTCGTTCCACAGAAACGGAACTTAGTAAAAAACGGTATCGCAAAAGAACGGTTCTTTAACCGGTGATCACAAACAAAAACCAGAACCTTTCCGTTCTCGGGTCAATGAACAAAACCGGTATTCTACTCGGAACGGTTTCCGATCCCTGAATTTAGTGATGCAAAATTTCCATTTAATTTGGTGGTATTTGATCAATTAATTATACCATTATTATTAGATTTTCAAATCTGATAATATTGACGGCCACTGAAGTTAACGCCGTGCAAAGTAGGTCGCCGCCACTTCTTTTTAGCACGCGAGGTACATTCTGTAAGTGGGTACACTTTTTCCTTTTACGTCGATATTATTAGGTATATTTCTGTGTAAATAAGTTAAATAATCCGTTATTTAACAACGATAAATGATTAACTGTTTATTTGTATTTAACGTCATTTGCTACTCATTTTGTTACCATTCAATATCATCTGTCGAAAATGTGCACTATTTTTAGCACTAAATGTGCTAAGTTGGTATATATCACTCAGCAGACCAGAATGAGAAATTGGATTCAATGAATTTCCGCAATATGACCGAACCTCATATACCTACTTATCTCTGGCCATGCTTTAATATCCTCTGCAGTGAAGAAGTAAGAACTGCCGATTCTTTCTGATTGCGGATAGTTATTTAGTTAACAATGTACATTTGTACCTACTTATAAGTACTTACTTTTACACTTTTTTGCAAAATAAAACATAAATTTGATATTTCGAAAATTGTACTTGTTGAAATAACAAAAATATGTAATGAATGATTATATTATTATATAACTATCAATTTTGTTCCATGACTCAATTAACTATGTCAATATATTAATATTTTTAGGTAGGTCCTAATTAAGCTTGATTAATTAGTTATTTAGTTAGTATAGTACTCGTACATGTATTGTTGTATTGTCGGAAAGTAAGCAATAGATGAGCGAGTGATGAAGGGGAGGCCCTCAAAAAGTACGAGTCCATCTATTATATTGCTTTGGCTGGAACTTAACATAGTGCTTTTCACGCCTACTGCGAAGGAAATAAAAAAAAATAGAAGTCGCCGTTTAGCTCTTCGAATTCGACTATCAATTGCCATCTTTCTGAGTAGTAGCGTGAAAAGGCTGTTAATACTGCACTTTGTAGATATATTATAATTGTATATGTATTTGCCAATAAAAATACTTCATAATCAGACAAGTCGTTTAATTAAAATGTAATTTGTTATACATCTAGTTACTCTTTTTCTATTATAGTGGCCTACATTTAGTGAAGAGGAGATCGAGCATCACGGGTCTCTTGAATAAGCTATTTTACTGTACCCGAAATTTGTTAAAATTATACCTAAGATCCTGTCAATAGAAGCAAAACGAGGAAATATGTTCAAGTTTTGAGTTCGATACCTAAACTGTAATGTAACATGTTTTATGCCACACCTGGCCATAAAGTGGCTTTTTCCGCACGCTCCGCGTACGGAAAAGCCGCTTTCTGGCCAAGCGTAGACATAAAATGATGTACACAACATGGGAGGTAATAAAGAAAGCTCTCGATTGCATATTTACGTCCCTCGCTTGCAGCTCGGGCCGCAAACTTCTGCGACCTCGGCCTTTCTTTGTATTACCACCCTAGTTGTGTAATGTACTATTTGAGCCTTCGAAGTTGGGTGGGAAAGTCCATATTAAAGTATGAAAATATTAAAACTATGAAGAGAAATTCTAAATTATAAGTTTTATTTTTTACTCACAACGTGTGTGGAAAAATTTCGTATGACACTCGTGGGCATTTGTGATCAACACGTACCTAACAACGTAGCTCACTCATATGATAATGTACTTTTCCATGTAATATATACTAAATATTCAAGGAATTTCATAATTTTGTTTTACTACGAATCTCGCGTGTTTCACCCACTATTATTTATCGTTTTATCATTCATTATCTATATCTTTAATTCACAAGACATTATGATTATCTACGGCCACTCCTATCTAATATAATAAATGCCGCTTACCAATATGTTTTAAAACCTTGCTTATCAATAAAAGAGTTCAATTTTGGCAATGCTGAAAAGAGTGATATGTCCTCTAAAGATTAGTGTTTCGATTAGAATATATCAACTACCATAGTTTTAAAATGGGGTTTGTTGCTTTGTACGTACACATTTGGCGATGTCACTCGATTATCAGCCGGGGTGCGCACGAGACCTGTCGGTCCGATAAACTGGCAGATCTGTTGTGAATTTATCAGTTTTAAGCTCAGTGTAAACATGGAGAGCACCAGGTTGATGGCAAGCGTTCGCGATTATCCAGGTCAAAGGCTACATTTCTATACTTTTTTATGACTTTTACTCCTTTAATCCAGCGGTTATGTACAGGGCTGGATTTGGGGGAGGGCAAACGGGGCTACTGTCCCGGGCCTCCACAACACTTCCCTAATAAGTAGGGGCCTCCACTAGTAGGTACGTTAGGGGCCTCCGCTCCTTCGTTGTCCCAGGGCCTTCACACCTCCAAATCCGGCCCTGGTTATGTAGGTACTTTCACCTGGAAAGTTTTCCGAAGGTAATGGAACAGGTTGTTTGGGGGTACTCTAGGAAGGCTATCCTAAGTTTTCGACCTCGAGGACCCTGTGCTAACGTCAGGATCGTCACTTTTTGAAAACTTTTGCTTTTATCTCGAAAACGCGTGGAAATTTTGGTACAGTTGGTTAGGCATAAATAAAACTACATTGAATTTGCTATAAATTACGTTGTAGGTATTCGTTTTTACTGTATGTAGGTATGATACTTACAGAGAATTAAGGTTTTGGATTTGATGTAACTGGAAAAAGCAGGGGACCAAACGACTAGTAAGTCTAGCATAACTGGCCACGATTTCGTTTCTCGCGCGACAGAGCATCACCCGTCACTATCTCACGATATTGAGTGGAAAGAGATAGGTAGCATTTGTCGCGCGACAAAGAGTCGCGTGTTACAGTTGTCCTAGAGGTAGGTACTAGTTGGAGTGGGTGGCGCTTGGATGGGTAATTGGTAATTCGCGGTCAACTTTAGGCGTTGCCATTGAACTTCCATTATCGATGTTTGGTAACGATCTAGTGATCGGTATTGTTTCCTGAATAATACTTATGGTATTTATAGATAACGTGAAGTGGATATTGAGTTGCTTAAGTTGATAACATCATGTGTGTCAAAATTGTTTATCTGAAGAGGCTGTGCTTATGAAGGTAGGTAACTGTTAAGGACTAGCTGTGCCCCCGGCTTCGCCCGCGTGGGATACGATTTGTAATAAAAAGATTGAAATCAGCGGTTGTAGGAAAGCAACCAGTCAGGTATTTGTCTTCTTTTCTCAGCCCTTCCCTGTCGTCCTTTATCCTACTTTACTCTAAGTAGCCTACCCCGCCTCGTGAATTTATACTATTTTAGTGGGGCATTTGTACGATCCACATAAAGGAAACAAAGCGATTGTTTGTAAACCTCAAAAACACCAAGATGACGTTATTGTAAAATGTCGTTACAACCACCTTTAAAGTTTTTATACTAGTATCGTAGATTCAATATGTGAAGTCGGTTATTAGGTATTTTTCAGAAAAAATATTTTAATATGTTTCAACTGTTGTTTTCAGTTCGCGAGCGCGTGCGCAAGTACTTCAACCCCGAGGGTTTCGACTCGGGAGAGTTCCGTGGTGTGGTGACGCTGGGACTCCTCGGGCTGCTGCTGGGCGAGCTGGTGGTCTACATCCTGCTGCACCAGAGCGCCGAGCTGGGAGAGTTGCCTTACTATATCACCGGTACCTAATTCATAGTGATCTAGCATGCTGTTTATCTATCCATGTCTGTCTATCTTCCTCTATCTATATCTACTTACATCTCTTATTTTTCTTGAAACATAATTCAAATTCAAATGCTTTATTTCGGACAACAAAGTATCCATAGAGTTTTAGTATTTAATAATAAGAAATATCTTAATCGAGTGTTAGTATTTAAATAAGTACTTTATTACAATGTTGATGTTGACACTGTAAGGACATAGGAGTCAATTTATAACACGCTATTGTAGTATAGTGTTATATAACAAGTTGCGCTACACTCCTTATTTGCCAGGTCCAGTGATTAAGGATCGGACAATCAAATCTGTCAGCAATTTCCTTTAGAATGCTATCACACGATTTAGTAATGAGACTATATTTTTCCTTAATATAGTCTGAAAACCACAAGCATGCCCGACGCACCTACTAGGCAATTCCATCAGCATTCTAAAACATTGTTCTAAAAGCATTGTTATCTTGTACGCGCAAGGCGTAAATTAGGATCAATTGCAGAAAAAATGACCTTTAACTTTTTGGCTGATCATGGTGTGTCTTATACCATTTTACTTCGAATCATAAGCACTTTTTATTTCTGAAATAAAAAAAGCGTAACGAAACTGAGATTCAAAATTTGTACGGAAATTTTGGACAGCTTTTTTATTTCATAAATGAAAAGTGGTAAAAAATTAAAAGGTACATTTTTTCTGCAATTGACCCAATATTAAAAGGCGTAATTATAATATTAAGTAGAATATTAAAAAAAGACAATTTCAACTTAATCCAAGAAAGACCATGTTTTTAGATGCTTTAATTATCGGCATATCGGCGGTGGAGTTCCTGCTGGGGCCGGTGATCGGCTGGCTGGGCTTGGCGAAGCGGCGCAAGGCGATGGTGATATGGATGCTGTTGGCTCTCGTTTGCTGGGTGCCTCTGTTTGCGCTGCCAGGCCCAGGCATCACCAGAGATGCTGGTGAGTTTTGTGATACAATACAACGTGAACACAACAATACAATACAATCATACTTTATTATACACCAAAAGAAAAATTACAATGCAAAACTTATATAAAAACAGTGGTAATCAATAGGCGGCCTTATCGGCGGGTAGCGGAGTCGATGTAGAGTTAACAAAATTAAATAAGTAGGTGGTGAGGAATAATCGATGCCAAAAACAAAGAATATACACAAATAACTTAATATAAGGGAACTGATACACTACACATACATATATAAATAATGATGACGATTCACATCGTCAGTAATTCAGCACATTACCTACTATATAAAATTCCGCACCTGATCTTGGGCTTCGTCAGTTACAGTCGTAGTCCTAGTTGGAGGGTACTCTACTAAACTTGCAGATTTAATGTGTACTTTGTAGAAGCCCTTAAACCCTTCACCTTTAGCTATCGGTTGTCGGTTCAAAAACAAAATCAACTATTGAATGGAGTTTTTGAGAATACCTTTCGTGGTCTCCACTGAAAGATAATTAATAGTACATTACTGCAGAGGCCAACCCCTTTTCACGCCGAGGTATGTATAGTGCTTTTGTTAAATATGCAATGAAATAAATTAAATACACTCCAAAAAATCATGTTCATGTCAATTTTATATCAATAAAACTGCATAATACAGCAATCATCGTTTATTGTTTTGCCGTGATGCTGTGTCACAAATAAATGTGTAATGGAAGTAAAAAAAAATCTTGCAGGCCTAGGCCGGCAATGTTATATGAAATTCCACTAAAGGCCTCTCGTCTAGCCGCACCGGAAACGAGGTACTTTGTGGCCTATTATAAAGCACGTCATGTCAATATTTCATTGCATGTTTGAAAAAAAAAAACGTAAGTATACGTTGTTGATTTGAATTTAGTAATTTTGTGGTAGCATTGTACATTGTACAATACTCGTAATGTGAACGCAGGTATTTTTTCGGAGAAGGGGATTCAGGATGTTGGTTATGGAGCGACTCTCCATTTGGTAGAGAAGCACTCAAAATCTCATGCTTTTGGGGGTTGAGCTCACCTCCTCCCAGAACCGCTACTGATTGTTTCCCTGTTTCCAGGCCTTTGCGCAGTGATTATGCCGCGATCAGCAGCCGGGATCTCCGGGAAGGCGGCAGTGCGGCTGTCTCTGCTGCTCGTCTGCGGTCTCGCTTGTGCGTTGGCGCGACTCGCACTCATCACTCATAGTCTTGCTTATATCAATGAGTTCAATCCTTCGGACAATCTGCACATGCATGTTGGTAAGGACAAATACAGGTTCGTACAGAGACTTGGCAGCTAGATACAACTGCAAGTAGATGTAAGAAATTCTCGCAACTGCTATTATGCTAATAGCAGTTGCCAAATTTGTCATCGTCGAATTTGTTAGTCGGGATTTGAACATAGTAGTTATTTTTCTAAACTACCTAGGTAAGGTAGCTTGTTTAAATTGCTTTATAATAGCTACGTCATTCAACAAATTTGTACTTTGTCCACAGGTATATTGCTCCTGCACAAAATCATGGTTTTACTGGTCGGCAACCTCGTGATGAAGCAGGTCACGTTGGACATGACGTGGCTGCAGGTGCTAGCCATCACCATCAAGTTACTCATCACGCTGCTGCGACTCCACAGATACCCTGTAGTGGCGCCGGTTGCAGAAAAACACCTCCAAAGTGAAAAAAGTTAGTACTTACTTACACTGACCTACGGCTTTGGCTCATTGATCCGAAAAGGATCATGGCCTGCGAAACGAGAACGCGCCACTTGACGAGGTCCCACGCAATCTCTTGTCAGTTTTCGGCTTGTAGCATACGCTGATTAGCCTTGATCACACCCAGCGGTACCTGGGACGACCCACCGGATGTAGGAAGAACACAAACTCACCCAAAAGTAAACACCATAATAGTGGCCACACAGCGTGAAATAAGCAAATCGGTGAAAATCGGACGCTAAATCGGTTACAGGGTCGAACATGGTTGCGTTTTTTTTGGGGATGGTTACGTCCAGCTTAGTCCTTAGGACTTTTTCTTAATGGTTTGTTAATTAGTCGGCTCAAATTGCAAATTCATCCAATGGGGTTGCCCTCAATGAAAAACGCAATTAGTGCTATGCTTGCGGTCCTTTTGGGGCAGGCCGGGCCCACCTCCGTATCTGTAGTACAACAAATGTGCCGCATGCCTCCACGTTACGAGGCAAATTCTACTTACCTATACCTTCTCCTTGCCATTAAAATACGAGCAACGAATTCGGATCCTTTTCTATATATTTGTTTATAGAAAATTACCCGAATTCATTGTCCGTGAGTGTATAATGTGAAAGTGATATCATCGTTGAGAGTGCTAACACGGTTCGTCCGTCCCAGGCGTTTTGCCCTTTCTGCCACCGTAATATCATTATGTCTCTGGTATACTGTATTCGTTGTGTACTATAAGCAAACTATTCTTACAGATTTCTTCCGTAGCCTACTCCGCGTAGTGAGTAACCCAGTAGTCATGCTTCTGATACTCGCCATGTCGATGCTGGCCGCTGCGCTCTGGGGCTTCGGGGTACATGAACCGGCATTTTCTAAGGTATGATATGTGGTAATAAAGGTTTAGGACGTTAATCGCAAAATAATAAAGCATTCGTCAGTTAGTTGCAAATATAATATTGTAGACTGTGACTTATCTGATACGATACGATTAGTGAAAACTGGAGCGAGTTTAGTTTATGGGTTTACGTGTCAAGAGCAAGAAATGCAACGTAACGATGTTTTAGTAGTCTCCGTGTGCTGATTAGATACTAAGAGATTACGAAATGGGCTTGGCTATTACACCAAGTCGGACAAAGTGAAATCTCGTAGATAACATGCTTTCTATCGGTACACACGTTCCTTATCGGTTTTTAGGGTTCCGTACCAAAATGGTAAAAAAGGAACCCTTATGGTGCGACTCTGTCTGTCTGTCTGTCTGTCTGTCTGTCTGTCTGTCTGTCTGTCTGTCCGTCTGTCACAGCAAGATATCTCAGGATCTACTAGTGCTATCGACTTGAAATTTGGAATAGTGTTAAAAACCGCCAACCCGAGCCTATGGGACAGAAAAAAAGTCTTATACCTTTTTTACTTTTTTTTTCAAGGGGACCGAAATGGGACGTCGAAAATCAAAAGTTAAGCGAATATATCGAGTGGGATATCAAATGAAAGGGCTTAATATGTAGATTCCAAAGCCGTTTTTATATTTTTTCTTAGACATGTAGTTTTTGATTTAAGACAAAAAACGTTAAAAAAAATACCATTCCCCCCCTATTATCTCCGAAGTTACTGAGCAGAAAAATTTGTAATAATTACCAATTATTCATATTATCCTAAATATTACAGGAAAAATAAAACGGTTTTCCTAAATTGCAGCGTTTTTTAGAAATTCGCAAAAATCGTAAGACAACTTTATTTGCTCCTACTAAACTAACCGCGGCATATGTCGATGTATGGGGACAACAGTTTTACAAGAGCAAAGTTAAGTTTGTCCCACCATACAGTTTTTCTTGAATTATTCACGTATCTACTGACGAGTTTGTACGGAACCCTCGGTGCGCGAGTCCGACTCGCACTTGACCGGTTTTTATTTCCTTCTAGTACTTAATTAAAATTAATCCAACACTAGGTATAAGCATAACTATAACTGATGTTGCCACCTGTACTAGGTATAACATAAATAGTATTCTACAATATTTTGATTCTGTGCATATACTGTTGAAGTAATATTTAGTACCTTAAATATAAAAATACGGTCGGTCGGTCCTTACAAATGGGGTTAGCCGAATTTTACTACGATATTTTACACTTGCATTAAATGCTAATATTTCAGGGCGTTTCATTAGATATAGGTTTTTTCAGCTCAAATAGTCGCCCCCATTCAATTCGAATTGCAGGCGGGACATGTTAAGTAGGCAATGGCGCGCATTCCGTAATAATAGGCAAATAGGCACTGCCTAACTTAACCTACCCCATCAAAATAGCACCACCACATATATTTCTCTGTGCCGGGTACGGGGTACGGACGAGGACTTAGTACAAACTGCTGCTGGTGCTACATACGTCACCCAGAATGACGTCACAAATGAAGGGACTGGTTGAAAGATTCGATGACTTGGACAGAGTTTCGGTAGCCTAGTTGGTTAAGGCGCCTGCTGGCCCGGATAGCCGAGGAGATGCAGGTTCGAATCCTGCCCGAGACATATAATTTTTCAATTTTTCTCTTCTAATAAAACTTAGTACAAAGCCGGTACAAATTCTATAGATTCCTTGATTTTATATTTCTATGATTATATTTGAAAAGGAAACGTAAAAAATTTAAATATAGTACTGAAATGGTAAGTCACTGAAAAATATTAAAAAAAAACCTCTTATACGCCCCACGTTTGATATAACCTTTTGGCTAGTTTACCATTGTTCTCAATATATGGTGTTACGGCACGGCAAGTTTAACATGCATTTTTTAAAATTTCAGGTGAAATACCGCATAGCCCCTAATTACGAGAAAACTATGACAATGATGTATACGCATAGCTTGTATATACCCATCATACTAGCAGTAATTGTAAGTATTCACGAAGGTATCGAAGCATTTCATAAAAAAAACTTATGTCGGTTTGTTTGTGGTATCATAAAAACGCTTGTATCGATTTTGAATGAGGTTGTTAGTTATGTTTGATGAAGAGTAGATTTTCTTTAATTAGTTATTTATATTATGCCACACCTGGCCATAAAGTGGAAAAAAGCCGCTTTCTATTCAAGTATAGACATAAAATGATGTACACAACACGGGAGGTAATAAAGAAAGCCCTCGATCGCATATTTACGTCCCTCGCTTGCAGCTCGGGCCGCAAACTTCTGCGATCTCGGCCTTTCTTTGTATTACCACCCTAGTTGTGTAATGTACTATTTTTCAGCTAGCTGGCTACATGTACACAAGACCTGTGATGCCGAAGTATGACAGGAAAGCCGCGACCCGCAACGCGGTGACGATGAGTGTTCTCGCCGCAGTGATGTACGTGCTGATGTCGGCTTTGCTGGGCTGCAGTACCGGCGAATTAGCCGGCTTGGGACAGTCATACATCCAGCCGACGTGTGGACAGAGCTGCGGGTAAGATCCTTTCAGCTATGAGCCTGTGGAAGAGAGGACAATAGAGAGATCTCTGTCCAGGCGGGTGTTGTGCCTGGGGACCGAAGTGCGAAGGAAATTGATAGATTATACATCATTAGATTCGTCTTGATGGTGCGAGTGTCACTGGGTATGAAGTTCGTTAAAATAAACAAAATGGCGGATTTTATGCATTTTCAAAGTGCACCGCGGTCGGGTTTTTTTTAGTAAAAATGTGGTTATCTTACCTGCTGATTGGTATAGAAGCCTAAAGTATGGTTAGGTACCTGCAGCAATGAGGGCTGCCAGATTTTGCTATGTTCGTTTCATTTGGTGCGCTAAAAATAGTACATTACTTACCCAGGGCGGTAAAACAAAGAATGTCTCAGGTCGCAGGTATTTGACGCCCAAGCCGAAGGCAAGGACGATAAATATGCGATCTGAGGCTTTCTTTATTACCACCCTTGGTAAGTACAAAATTTCACGTCTCCCCCAAGGAAGTGAGATTTTCTGCTCGCGTAGCGGGCGGCAATCAGCACTTTATGACCAGATGTGATGTAAAGAATTTTGCATTGTGTTAATGACTAAATATGTAATTTTCAGCGTATTTTCGAACTGCACCTGCACTGCAGACGGGCGCGCGATGGTCGGCGCCTGCAGCGACAGCTCGTGCGGCGACGCGTACCCACTCCATCAGATTCTATTCGTGGTGGTAGCGCTGACCAGCAGTGAGTTCAAACTTTTACAACCACTCTACATCACAAATAATACCGCAACTTCTTTCGTGTTACGTATGTATGAGAAACCAACAAACTGAGCCCCAAATTGTACGGAGTCATGTTTGGATAGGAGGCAGTAGCAGTAGAAACACTACTGCTACTGCCCTACAAAATTACTGCATTATGCTGTTGCTTGAATGTGTGCGCGCCGTGTACGAACACACTTCAAGCAAAGATTTAAGAATGCTCCAGTATGGATCGCACTCACACAGACGCGCGATCGTGCGTCTGTGTAAATACGTGTCGCGCGCTCCTAAATGGCCGAAGTTGGACTACTTGTTTGTCTTTATACTTTGGTAGAAAGATCAGACGATTGTACGAGTAGTTTCTGGGGACAGAAATCTAATAAGAGTTTATCGGAAGTTGTATTAATGCAACCTATTTAGAAAACTTCGATAAGACGATGTAGACCAATAATATGGGTGTATAATTGTTTTAGGTCTGGCTTTGGTGTGGCAAAGCACAGTGCTCATAGAGTCTGTAGACAGGCGAGACATCTCAGTGGCACTCGGTCTCGCTTCAGGCGTGGTTTCACTGTTTACGTTCGTGGGCGCGCATGGGTTCTACCTGGGCATCAGCTGTAAGTATTCTGATCTACCAGTCAAGTGACTAGGCACGGTGCTCATGGTAGAGTGGGTGGACCGGCGATACGTGTCGGTGGTGCTCGGTCTCTCCTCGGGTGTGATCTCGCTGTGGGAGCTCACGTATTCTACCTGGGCGTCAGTTGTAAGTAGGTACCGTTCTACTGTTTTTGTGGCAAGAGTTGTAATTAATGGACTGTGGAAAAACTGTCAATGGATATAGTGGAATTGGCTATGTGTGTAGTATATGGTACGAAGCGCACGCGGTGGTAAAATAATGTAACTTCAGAGGACTGGACGTATACTCCGAAACGCTTCGTTCAAAGTTCGTATCCAGCCGTCTCGCTCGCTCAAATGTTCTATAAGGAGAAAACGAAAGAGACAGCACGAGACGGACTTTGAACGAAGACGTTCGCAGTTGAGTCCCTGGAGTTGCAACTTACAAATTGTTATACCTACTGATTCTAGTTTCCTTCCAGATTACACCTGCGCGTTTCAGCGCGGTACGAAGTGCCTGCTGCAGAGCGATCAGTTTGCGCCCTGGGTCGGCTACTCCAGCGCGACCCTCGCCGGCCTCTCCATGCTCTTCAGCCTCCTCGCCTTCATAGTCCTCAAATTCCAGAAAGAGCCCAAAACTGTTTCTACTGAAGACATAGACTTAGGGCTTGGTTAATTTAGTTAGTAACCGGTAAACGGCGCTGATATCAATGACTCGTTTCCGCAGGGCATTGTTTGGTGTAGGTATAGTTTATAAAAATGGCCGTCCCTTTGCATATGTACCTACAGCAATCCACCAAGGACCTTAAATAAATAGCCGGACGGAGCCTCGCTACAACGAACTGAAGCATGTCTAATAAGCCGGTTACCTATGTGAAGCTTGATAATGAGGTGTTGCTAGATATGACAAAAGCATATGACAGAGTCTGTCACAATATTCTATTAAATAAATTAAACTCATTAGGCATCCGCGGCAAAGCTTTAAACTGGCTCAAATCGTATCTCTCAGAAAGAACGCAACATGTAGAAATAGAGTATTTTAATAATCAGTCCAAACAGTTAGAAATCTATAAATCAGACTTTCAACATAGGTACTGATATATCAATCCCACAAGGAAGCGTATTGGGGTGCATTTTATTCCTTGTCTATATTAACGACCTTCCTAGTATAACTACTCACAAATGTATAGTACTTATTTGCCGATGACATCTCACTTTTATTTAAATACCCGAACGACAACGAAAACAATCCAGATAGGTATAGAAACCACATACAATGAAATTACAAACTGGCTTCATGACCATAACCTAATAGTTAATAATAGTAAATGTAAAGTAATTCAATTTAGACCTAGACAAAAACTACCCTGTGATTTAAGTTCAGTAATCTATAAACTGAACATAAAAGAGGTTACTGAAAGTACATTACTAGGACTCACGTTAGATAGCCATTAAAACTGAAAAGCATATGTAGATAAGATCAAAACCAAATTTTCCCGTTTCACTTACGCACTCAGTCAGTATATTGAAGAGTAGTGCCAGTCTGGAGTGTGCTTTAACTGTGTACCATACACAAGCGTTAGCGTGGCTGCGTTATGGACTGCTGATGTGTGGCCATAGCTCAAAACTGATCGATCCTATATAAGTAAACTTAAAACACTGCTCATAGATAAGTGTCACTGCTCAATTACAGAGTTTATGGTAGATAGATAGTATCTAGTATTAATAAGAAATATTAAATAAAATATTTCTTACTTGGATATAGGTAATTTATTAATTATATTCTTTAAGTGAAACATTTATTTAATATTGATCGATCTCCGATCTCTGTAATTATATTTAATAACTAGTCAAGTCACCAAAACTGTATGAAACTTACATTATACATATAGAGTTAATTTTAGTACCTACTATAATATGTAACATGTAAATTGCTACACCCTACCAGCAGGGTACCTATACCTAGGTTTAAGTCCTTATGTATTTGTTTATGTAATAAATAAATACAAATAAATCCCACCAAAAATGTTTGATAATTAAGATGATGAATGATGAAAACTACAGCTGCCGTCCGAACTCGCTGTAGGTGATATGACCAGCGGACATAGGCCACCCCATGTGGATGCCATGACCTCTGAACATACTTTTCTTGATTATCGGCCGACGAGTGCCGCCGCCACGTTCGACCTGAACCGCGACTAGCTCCCGCTCGCCTGCGCCGACTGTACCGCTTGGCCACCAGCCGCCACGTCGTCCCCAGACCATGGCAGGCATATTGAAGAAGATGAGCGCCCCCCGCTCACCCAGCAGTTAGGATCCCCTCCCCAGGAACGTACCCTAGCAATTAAACTGACTGAAGCTACATGCCGTTTATTACATAGGGCATGGCAGGCATATTGAAGAAGATGAGCGCCCCCCGCTCACCCAGCAGTTAGGATCCCCTGTATAGTTGAAACGGTAGTGGTTGCTGTTGCGTGCCTTTTCTTCTAGGTAGTACGGAGATATTTGCGCCCGTGTCGACCAAGAAGGTGAGCTTCGATGTCTTGTCTGTCACGAAGAGGCGGTGAGAAGTTTCATTAACGCCGGATTCCGCCGCGGCCAACGTTAATGTAAGTTTTCCGACGTTGACGGGGCGGGGTGATCGGCTTGAAACTACACGGCGATTCGCATTTTTTCGCATCCATGCCGAAACGACGATGGTAATAACAATACGGCATGGGCGAGTTCTTGCGGCTTCGGTTTTGCGATTGTGATGCGTTTCTTGCGCGTGAGTGGAAACGGTGGCGTGAGCGGCTGTCTCGCTGATTTTCGTAGGGACGTGTTCGGAGCTCGGTGATCTCGAGTGAGAGCTTCCTTATTTCGGCGACTAGGAAAGTAGTGTCGACGTTACCTTGACACTGCGGTATTTGTGGTAGTGGAGGTTGCGGAGGTGGTTGTGGCTGGATAATGGTGGATGGTGATGATGCGACGGCGGAGATGTGATGGGTGGGCTGCGTCTCTTCCATCATCTTGTCGGCTAACAGGGCTATCTCGTCGAGCGTAGCTTTTTGGCTGAAGGTTTCGCTGACGACGAGGACTGAACGGACGTACTGTGGGAGGTGGTTCGTCCACATGATGCGGATGGTTGTGTCAGCGAATTTATCCCGTGCCAGGTCGCGTATCCTCCTCAGGAGCTGGCTAGGCTTTTAGTCAGACAGGAGTTTCTGGACTTACTGGCTATCGGATTCCTCGTACATTGTGATGAGTCGCTCCTTTATTGCCCTGTAGTAGTTGTTTGCGGGTGGATTGTACAGGATGTCGGTCAGCTGCTCGATGTCCTGTTTGTCCAGCTGGGCGATTACCATCTGTGCAAGCTGGTCCTGGCTCTTCTTGAGTTCGGCGGTCGCGGACTCGAATATAACGAACCACAGGCGTGGCCTGTCACGCCAGAAAGCTGACATGCGTAACGACAGGGCGATTCCGGCAACTTCGCTGCGGGGTGCAGGGTGCAGGTTCCGGAACGGGTGGAGTTGCTGGCGTGCTGGCTCCGGCAGGCTGCTGTTGCTGTTCGTTGGTAGCTGGCATCTTCTTGCTTGTTCTTGGTCGGCTTGATTCTTCAGGCTGATCTTCTTCGGCGACTTGTTCTTTCTTCGGGGTCACCACTTTAGGGAAGAGAGTTGGTTAGAAGTAAAGTCTGATCGTAGTCAGAAGGTAATGATTTTATTTACAAAAAGCACTTAATATATACAGAAATAAGAGTTAACAATTATACTAGGTAGTAAGACGGTTTCGCGCGACAAGGACAGACGCGCGAGAGAGAGATGGAGCGAGCGCGGGCGCGGCGAGATCGCGAATACGAAGATTCACACGTTGAAGATCTCCTCCTTACTGTCGCTGTTTCCTTGTGAAACTGTGACGTCAATCATCTTCCAGTCACTGTTTCATTCGAAACGATGACGTCAATCACCTATAACACTATAAACGTAATTTTGAAATTTTCCTGTAGATTTGTATATAGGTAGAGTCTGTGCGGAAAGAGAATAGGCGTGGCGAAAAACGGAACTGACCTAACCAGTATGGCCACAGAACAGAAAATACGGCACATACGGTAGAAAAGCATTACAGCGCCCCCCAAAATTAATCCTATTCTCTTTCCGCACATAATCTAGTACGAAAATAACGAACTTTTCAAAAAAATTAAGCCAATTTGGTAAAAATGTTTGGGGACCCCGTTTTTGTCATTACAAAATTACTATAGGTACGACCTGTGTAATTAAGCGTATTTAAGACAAATCGTAAAACAGTGGAAAATCTCCAAAATTCTACTTATCGCGTGAAAATAAAACGCTGACTGCGTTTCGTTTACCTGTTTTGACAATCACCTGATTGTCAATTGTCACATTTGTCACTGTCAAATATCTGTAGCGCGCTCGCTCGGTGATACCGACCAGCAATTACGCGGTTATTTACTGATAAACCCATTTACAATCGAGTTCTATAATCCCCAGTGATAATGGCTGAAACGGGAGATTTAAATAAGAAGGTAACTATACATGTTTCTGCGTACGTACGTTGATAAGACATAATAATAGCGCGTGTATTTATCTCTCGTAACCTTGCCGCCGCGTAGAGGTCAAGATATTACGATTAGACACTCAAAACCGACGCGCGACGATCTTACAACGTAAATAAATAATCAAGCTACAATTAGTTGAATGATGTAGTATTAAAACGTCACAATTGCTGGAATGTTGAAGCATTCTTCTCCGTTAAGTCCCATGACACTTGAAGATTAAGTACTGGATACAAAGAGCCACAAAGGCATTATTATGAGTGTCTAATGTCTCTAATGATACTTAATAAGTAATAAGAGACATATATTAATGTATAGGTTTGTGTGTAAAGTACTATTGATACTTTACCACATGTAATTATAATAGTTTCATTGTTATAGTCCCCAATTCTCACACAAAATTAACCTAGGATATTGAAAAATTTGTGGCATACTTTACCACAATTTTTACTTCTATTTTATCATAGGTAGATACTTTAGTAAAATGAACATTGATAGTATTGATTAAAATCTGAATAATTATAACCAAAAGCCTTTACCTAACACTTTTCACAAGCTAGTATTACCAGAAATTGTAATCTACTAAGTAATTGTGTTGTTTGAAATGGTAGGGTTGGCACTCTACAGTATTCTTAGTTTAATCAATCATATTGCAGCATCATATAGATTCCAGAAAATGTGCATCTTTCCCGTGGATAATACAATTGTTAACAGCGTGGGTACATATCATTATGTTTTTATCTAAAAGTCTAGTATTACTATATAGTATGTACTTGCTTAGCAAGAAAAGAAGACTTAATGCCCTCAATTTTGGGGATGTCCACAGGAAAGATGCGAACACTAAACTCATACTAAGAATTCTGTATGACACTAGCACATGTAATTTCAATGTAAACAATTCATGGATTACATTGTCTGGGTGTCACTACTAAAGACGGACAGCGCATTTCATAGGTGAGGTACGAAGTCTGCTGGCCTTCCATAGAGAATGGAGCTGGTTACCAGGAACCGGCCTTCCTCCCCTTAACAGAATTCTGGCAACACCCTTGGTGCTTTTACATGTTCAATAAAAGATCTGGAGTTAATACCCGAGGAAGGCTTGTATTTCTGAACTCCAGTGGCTTGGCATCAGGCATTTAAGCATATAATATGTCCTATTTTTTTGAAGAAATTGTGAGCCATTTTTGTTTTGACTTGTCCATGATTAAATTTGATGCCACACCACTGCTAGATTCTGTCTTCCAATATAAGAAGGTCTTAGTTTCACTGACTACAAAGATTTTCTTGTTTCTAGTCTGAATACTTGTCTAGCACTTTAATTTGACTTTGTTAAATCCGTACCTGAGAAGCATAGCACTGTAAGTAAGTATGGAAAACAATAGGACTTACAGTGTTACACCTCAGAGGTACAGAAATAGTCTTATTATTTAAAATAATAAGACAATTTAACAAAGAGTATTAATATAAGTAGAGACTATTGCTTCCAATTATTGGATTTACTAATCAAAACTTCTAGATCTTTGCTACTATTTCTTGGCTTGATTCACTCAATAATTGCATCTTCCAGGCGAATGACAACCAGCTGAGACCTGCGGTAAGACTTGACAAGCTTTTTGGCATGCCGGTGGACTAACAGCTTTATTTTTATTACTTATCTTTTGAAGATCTGGCTCACCAAATAATGACATGTTATTATTTCATTATAAGAAACATAAGGTTTTACCTTTAAGCAGCGGTGTGGTCACTCCTTCATGAAATGTTTCAGTTCATCAACATTTATCGTTTTTTAAATACCATTTTTCTATGAAACCGCTTTGATCTTTACCTAGCCTAATGATAGAAACTTTTCACAAATTATCAAAATTTTAGTTTCAGAGAAAAAAGTTGTTGACAAAATGAAAATTCGATGAAACAATGATAAAACGCATGCACCTAAACTGGAAATTATGCAAGGATATGCATGCCACAACATTGCCTCGCAACATACCTAGTTCTTATCATTCAATAAATAATAGTCTAGATTAGAATATAATTGAATAGTAATAATAACTTGTAGATAGAACATACTATCATCTACTACCTACCTACCTTAAAATATCTGAAACAATTCTACTGACTCACAAAAAATATACGCAACTAAATACTATATGTCCATATGACACAGACTAGAAGAAAATTAGTTGATATAGATAGGGCAACTTGCATGTTACTGGATTTGAAGAAGAAGAAGAAGAAGAAACATTTATTTTGTAACCAAAAACACCATTAAGTATTACATATAAACATTGCATATAAACTAGGATCCTTCCGTGGGCCCAGAACAGAGTATGTGCAACAGCGTGCTGTGTACGTTCGTATGTACCGTGCAGTATGTAGGTGCGTGTGATAATAAATACGTATGTGAGTGTGTATGTGTGTGGAGTGCAATTATATGATAATTATTTAAAATAATAATAATAAAATGAAGGTATATGGGGTATGAAAGGGAGTGCGATATAAATACATACTTTATTAAATTAAGCCTTCTGATGGGTGATAAAGTATTATACGGGACGCGCTTGCAAGTTACAGGCCATAAATCAGCCCACAGACACGGTAAACGTCAACCCAGACACAATTGCTGAGCAAACAGAGATTTGTTTCTCTCATAGATAGGATCACAGAAATATATTGAGGAGAAGGAAAAAGTGTATGTACATCGCGCGCTAAAATGAAGTGGCAACAGCACGCCGTTAACTTGAGAATAAATATAACAATAATGGTATAAATCTGACAATAATGGTGGTTGAATAACCACCACCAAATGAAAAGTTTATGTTTTCTATCACTAAATTACACTTTTGGCGTCAAACGCCAAGCGAAAAACGTTACACGCTTGGTTCCCATACAAATCTACGAACTTATTTCCTTCTCGATATATTTCTGTGGATAGAGTAGTTGAATGCGAAACCTAAAAAATAAAACTTAATCTTTAGTGGCGGTTATTTTTACGAGTGACCTTACTTCTAAGGTACCTACCTAGTAAGAATTACCTACACTAATTGCATGCTTATCTTTATAGCTGTTAATATTTTGTGTGACCAGATCTCATACGAGTAATTAGATAACTTGATAAAATTTAATCAATTGTTCTAGTGCATGTATCAATTAAGTACCTATAATTAAACTATATTTCTGTCACTCAAACTCTTTGCTGCTTCCTTTCTATTCACATCAATCCACAATTTTGATAATAATCTAGCATGATTACGTGAAAGATATCAGATACATATCATTATTAATGACATGTAGTATAATGTTGTTATTGCACTAAGTTTTTCTAAAAATCAACTGCTGAATTTGTGTGTAACGATCTGTATAAAAGTAGTTTGAAAATGTATGCAGATTAAATCAGAGATGTGAGTTCTTATCTATTTAATACATTCTAAAGCGTTTTTCTTTCACCCAGCAACAGATGAATAAATATTATTAAACAGTTTTATTTACTTAGCTAGTTTTGAATATACGTATATTATAGGCAGGAAGATAACATTGTATAGGTATCAGTGGCGTGGCGTTGAAGAAATCCTTGGGCAAGCCGGAGCAGCTTTGGCTTCGATTTTCTTTAAGAGCACTAGAATGAAGTGCAGAACTCCCTAATATTAGGCAAGCCGATGGGAATCGAGTTCTATGGACGCTGCGCCACTGATAGGTATATTAATTAGTAGTGATGTACGATAATAGATGTATAATGCCTTTACTCGTGACTCTAGAGCAGTTAAATAGTCATCGCCGTTATCGTTATAGGTACCTACTTTCGACGTTATGTGCCTTTGATAAAGAATAGTTATGCACGAGTTATATGAAATCAACAAATTAGGATGAAATTAAAAAAATCATCATGGTTTTGAATGTATTATTGTAGTTATGGCAATGATATTTTATATATAGATAGGTTACAAGCACTCCAAAAGTGAAGCCCTATATGTACGCTGATTAGCGTAGCCCCGCTTAGTCGCTCTCGGGTAAGTGAACAAAATGCACGAGAATGTCAGCTGTGACATCTGCAGATTTCGCAAAAAAATGCCGTCGTGTGTAATGAGAAAGTGCACAAATTACACATTACTTAAAATGCAACAAAGCAAAAGGGATCCCTTATCACACGCACGAAACCATTTGATTTTCTAATTTTTATTATAATTTTTAAAATATGACGCCGTTTTGGCACCAAGCCATGGCCATATAGATGACGCTTTCTGAATGAAAAAGACAAACTTTGCATAAGCTTGACAACGAGTGAGAAATGAAGAAAGCGCAGGAGCGATTTTCCTAGTAAACTTCAAAAAAAAGTTGTACTCAGATGCTACTTTTAATCTGTGCCTTTTAAGACGTGCGGTTAGTTATTTTCCTGTAAGAGTTCGTAGAACTATTAGCTCCCTGTGCGTATTATATACCTACCTAACAATAAATAGTAGCATTTACCTGCAGCTTCGTCCAGGAGGATATGCATCAGACATCCTTGTCGAGGTCGGGATCAAAATAAACTAATCTAATAAAAGAGGCAAGGTGATGCCGGGCGCTAAGATTAGAGGGGCATCATAACTTCAGTAAAATGGCGAATCATAACTTCAATAAAAATAAGTGATACAGCACCGGCTAAAAATATATCACCTTCACGTTTTTAAGGCACGTTGGGCATTGGTTATATTGTTATAGAGGCTGGAAAGTTAGCAATAGATGGTTGAGTGAGCTCGAGGGCCGACCCGAAGGGAAGGTCCTCGGAGACTATGAGTCCATCTATTGCATTTTCGGCCGTGATAAACATAGTGCTTTTCACGCCTACTGCGGGAAACAAAAAAAAAATAGCTTCAAAAACTAACAACACCTCTCAAATCTTCTAAAAAAGTACATTACGCAACTAGGGTGGTAATACAAAGAAAGGCCGAGATCGCTGAAGTTTGCGGCCCGAGCTGCAAGCGAGGGACGTAAATATACGATCGAGGGCTTTCTTTATTACCTCCCGTGTTGTGTACATCATTTTATGTCTACACTTGGCCAGAAAGCGGCAAAAATGTACTATGTTAAGTCTCTGCCGAAAACTAGTGCACTAGATGGACTAGTATTATTCGAGGTCCTCCTCTACGAGTCGGCCCTCGAACTCACTCGTCCATCTATTGCTAACTTTCCGTCCTCCTCTACGAGTCGGCCCTCGAACTCACTCGTCCATCTATTGCTAACTTTCCGTCCTCCTCTACGAGTCGGCCCTCGAACTCACTCGTCCATCTATTGCTAACTTTCCGTCCTCTACAACAATGTACTATGTTTCCTCGCAGTAGGCGTGAAAAGCACTATGTTTAGGGCCTTATCTAACTGGCGATATGCGAGCGAGTTGTGAGCGTGTTTTTATACAAAACTTATCGCGGCGAGCTCGCGTCGAGTGTATGAATACAAGCTTGCAACTCGCTTCGAGGGCCTCTCCTTCGGGTCAAACTCGCTCGTCTATTGCTTAGAAATAAACGCGTCTTTTTGCTTGATTATATAATGGTAATAGGTAGCAGTGGCGTGGCGTAAAAGATATCATTAGGCAAGCCGGTGCAAATTTGGCGTACATTTTCCTTGAGAGCAGTAGAAAAGGTGGTCAAATGCCTGATATTGGGCAAGCCGGTAGGAATCGAGTTCTTTGGCCGCCACGCCACTGATAGGTAGATACTTGATATTATGTTCACAGAATGTGTATTTCTATTGCCCTATAACAACAATCAATAAAAACAAAATAAAGTTAAAAATAAAAAGGGCTCCCCACAATTAAACGTGTTTTTTGGCGTATTTTTGCTCGACGGTGGTACAGTCGAGTTCATCATTATCTGAGCAAAGATTGGACCAAAAACATCTGAACAAGACCCTATTCTCAGAAGCATAAGAACTAGATCAGATATTTTTGATCCGTTTTTTGCTCAGATAATGATGAACTCGACTGTACGAAACCCTTCGTGTCGCTCTTGGCTGGTTTTTGAAAATGTTTACATGACAGTATTCTTTCATTTGTAAGACAGAGGCTTTGGACAGAGGTGATATATTTTTGACCGGTACTGTGGACAAAAGAGTAGAGAGGCGTATTTCAAAATTTTGCGCCACAGGGTAATAAAGTTTGCGGCATTAAATTGACTGTGAGGTCGTCTTATGACCCCCCTCATCACCCTCATGGCTCGCACTGGGCCATGGCCCACTGCTTAAGGAGGGGCGTATCGTATTTAGCCTAGAACCTTTGCCTAGAAGTGGATCATGGCCCGCTTGCCGGTGCGAGCATAATAGTGACCTCAAAACTGTTCTATTACTCCCTTTTTAGACAGAACCCTATGTAAGCGTTACCTAAATATATGTGGCATATGTAAGTTATTTCTAATCACCCTCTTAACTACAGCTGGTCACAGACCTACGATAGCTTATCTGAACTTTGTCAGTATCACTTCGTCCTCTACTCCACACTGCCGGTGCCGCCATTTTACTCCGGTAGTGTCACTCGGCGCGCGCATAGACGAGACGTCTCCCGCCAAAACTTTTGAAAAGTGCGTTTAGTTTCGGCTTGTGAATATGGATATACTTAGTAAGGTGCGTTTTTTAATAATGTAAAGGGTCTAGTTAGAAAATTAAGTTTTTAAAGCCCTTAACTTTGTGATGTCCACAGGAAGGCCCGAACACTTAACTTGTACCTACTCATGGTTTTGTTAATTAATATTTTGATACAAAATTAAAAATAACCAATTTTAACCTTCTTCCCGTAATCGGAAAAAAAAACATTCCAACGAACCTCTGTCTTCTCTCTGGATCGCAAAGTTTAGATGGATAATATGATGTGGCCAATCGCTGGAATTCATACTCCTGGATTGAAATCCTGAGAAAATAAAAGCGAAAATCAAAGTAATTAAGTATCTTTACTTAGAAAACTTAACTACAAAATTAAAAACTTGAGTTAGCATTTTGGATAGAATTTTTCAAATTTTAGGGGAAAAAAACCGGACAAGTGCGAGTCGGACTTGTCCACCGAGGGTCCCGTACAAATTTGTAGGTACATAAATTAAAGTGTCCTATAAATTTTGTTTCCCCTAGTAATAAAGTAATTTTTTTTATGATTTATTTAAAAATGTATAGTTTTCAGATTTTTCCCTTTACTTATAGAATAAGACACTTGACACTTGTATTACTTGCCACAATTCAAAGTTCTAGGTGAACGGAAAGTATTTGAATTTTGGTTTCTGCCCTCCGGCCGGAAAGCGTCATCTTGTCGGCCGCTGCGCTAAACGAAGATGCCGCTTTCTGGCTCCGTTGAACAGAAAACTAGAAAACTATAGAAAACTTGGCCAGTAAATAAGAAAGCCTCAGATCACATGTTAATTACATGTGATCTGAGACATTTCTTACTTTTCTGACCTCGGTATGTAATGTATACCTAAATGTAGTATTTTTGCGGCATAATCGGTCGTTTTTCACGTTAACTTAGAAACTTGATTTTTTCACAGCTTCAGGGGGCCATAGACTTGAGTAATTTCAACTCGATCCCGAGTTAAAGGTGCCTAAAAAAATGTAAGCGCTAAAAATGGGCTTAGATTATGGTTATTAAGATAAGACACGTTTTAGTTCAATAGCGTAACTAATAAAGTACCTACTGATCCAACTGACAAAGAAGGAAAACAGTTTCCTCTAAGTTTTAAAGGAACGTAAAACCCTTCTCATTGACTAAGACGGGTAGGTACTCCCCACGTAATAGTACATTACTACAGAGGCCGGGAAGTAACTATCTATATGTACTCGGCCGGCAACCCCATTTCACGCTGAGGTATGTATACCTACTGCTTTTCTCAAATATGCAATGAAATAAATTAAACACTCCAAAAAATCAAACTTTATTTTCTAGAGACATTAAAAGTAAGGAAGACAAAAAATTGAATTACGTAATGAAAAAATTTCAATTTCCTTTCCGAAAACTGTTTTAGTACATTCCTACCGCGAATATTTTAAATGTGTATTCTTGTAGTTAAGTTTGCAATTTAAAATTGTTTATAGCGTGTTATTTGTTATGTACATGTCAATTTTAAATAAATAAAACTGCAAAATGTAGCATACATCATTTTTTGTTTTTTTAATGGCTGAATTCCGTGATGCTGTGACCCAAATAAAAGGCCGGCAATATAAGTATGAAATTCCATTACGTACCCAGTGTCAAGCAGCACCAGAAACGAGGTACTTTGCGGCCTATTTTTAGGCACGTAATGTCAACATTTCATGCCCAGACCCAGACCAGAACTATAGCAAAATTAATTTTTGCTATAGTTCTGGTCCTCCTCTAAAATTTCTTATATTTTCTGGCCCGCCATGAAAAAAACTTTGCCCACGACTGGTTTAAAGCATTTATCATTTTGTATGTTATTCATCTTTTCTATATTTTAATTCATTATTACTTTGACTTTTATACATACCTCGGCAGGAAATGGGGTTGCCAGCCTCCTCACTATCTGGCCTCGCTTCGCTCGGCCAGCTATATGTACTCGGCCGGCAACCCCTTACTTCCCCGCCTCTGCAGTAATGTACTATTGTTTTATCAGGGACCATATGTACTACTTATTTCGAAGGACCGCCGGCGGGCCGGATGAAACCCTCCCTCGGGCCGTACTTTGCCCACCACTGCTAATTGGTAATTGGTAATAACAATGGTAATTGCTTTACGGTCTATTTTGTTTACAAATCACTAACAACGCGCACCTTCAACTATCAACTCGTTACCATTAGGTACTAAGAATCATAACAAAAATATGCGCCATGCTCACTCAAAACGATCACAAAAACCGATGAGAGGTGTTAAGGAATCATATCGGTTACTATAACTGGACAGAATTTCTTAAAAATAAGTCGTAATAAGCGAGGTCATTATATCCAATTTTGTATGAAAACGAAACTAAGCTATGTAATGACTTCATATTAAACGGTTGGTCAATATAGGCGGAGTCATAATAAACGGATTCTACTGTATTATTCTAAAACTTTTCTAGTCGGCGCCTCATTTTACTGATTGCACAGGATTCGACCTTCGTATCAATCAAAACAAATGATTGTCTGGTTATTGTATGTACTAGCCGCCTCGTTGGATTTTGGATCCTCTGTCTTTAACATAGGCTTCAAGTATAGTAGACCTCGAGGATGTACAAATATGATAGCGGTCCTGCGCATACTAAACGTTTCTGGACCGATTATCTTACATCGAGATGGTTCCGGAATCGAGCTAATATTTTTTTTAGGGTTCCGTACCAAAATGGTAAGTGCGACTCTGTCTGTCTGTCCGTCTGTCACAGCCAGATATCTCAGAAACTACTGCTGCTATCGATATGAGATTTGGAATAGTTTTAAAAGTCGCTAACCCGACCCTATTTGACATAAAAAAAATCTTGTATCTTTTTTCTTTTTTTTTCAAAGGGGGCCGAATGGGAGTTTGAAAATTTAATGTTGTGCTATTGTATCAAATGGGGTATCACTATCAAATGAAAGGGCTTGATTTGTAGATTCCAAAGCCATTTTTATTTTTTTTGTTAATCATGTACTTTTTGATTTATGACCAAAAACGTTCAAAAAAATACCATTCCCCCCTATTATCTTCGAAAGTTACTAGAGATGCAGCGAATATTCGGCCACTATTCGGTATTCGGCCTATTCGGCCACATTTTGACTATTCGGCCGAAGCCGAATAATGGCATAGTATTCGGCCGAATACCGAATAGTAAATTAACACAAAGTCGAAGGAAAAAGAAGGATGAATAAATATTGTATGCCACACCTGGCCATAAAGTGGCTTTTTCCGCACGCTGCGCGTACGGAAAAAGCCGCTTTCTGGCCAAGTGTAGACATAAAATGATGTACACAACACGGGAGATAATAAAGAAAGCCCTCGATCGCATATTTACCTCCCTCGCTTGCAGCTCGGGCCGCAAACTTCTGCGATCTCGGCCTTTCTTTGTATTACCACCCTAGTTGTGTAATGTACTATTAATAACAAATTATAAACAGTAATCAATATTAAATATTAAATTAATCATCTTTCACATCAATTTCAAACATATATAGAACAGTAGCATAAACAACGAATTAGAAATTAAACTACAAATGAAATTAAATTTTTCAATGGCGCATTTTTCTATCATAGGCTGCCTACGACGAGTAACAAGTTGCAACCTGTACAGAGATTCACGGCGCCGCTCACCCGGGCGTTCGAATTTACTTCATTTTAGGTAAAACCATTGGCCGAATATTCGGCCGCCGAATATTCGGCTATTCGGCCGTCGACTCCGCCGAATATTCGGTATTCGGTATTCGGCCAAATTACTATTCGCTGCATCTCTAAAAGTTACTGAAGAGAAAAATCTGTAATAATTACCAATTATGAATATCAACCTGAACTTTACAAGAAAAATATAACGGTCTTCTTAACTTTAATATTTTTTTAGAAATTTACAAAAACTTAAAATCCATCTAGCGGAGAGTAGCAAAACTAAGCGATGGCCTGTTTCAGATTACAGAAAAAATATCTAGTAAATATAGTCAAAACTCATCAGGTTCTAAATATTGCAGGAAAAATATAACGGTTTTCCTAACTTGCACTGTTTTTTAGAAATTTGCAAAAATCATAACATATACTTTTTTGCTCCTACTAAACAAATCGACATACAGTTTTTCTTGAACTATTCGCGTATCTACTTATGAGTTTGTACGGAACCCTCGGTGCGCGCGTCCGACTTGCACTTGACCGGTTTTTTTATTAACAATGTGTCTCCGGTTTAGCTTAGTCTCCAACTTCAAAAATCGTTTGGTCCCTATACAAAGTTTCAACCCCCATTTAACCGCTTTCGAGGATGAATTTCGAAAAACTGTGAAATTAATTACTTTCCTGTACTTATATTGAAGGGTCTATATGCGAAGTCTCTGATCTCCTGCTTTAATAATCATTTGGTGCCTATACAAAGTTTTAACATCCGTTTAACCCCTTTTAGGGATGAATTTCGAAAAATGGTGAAATTACTTTTTTCAACTTATATTAAAGAGTCTATGTTCGAAGTCTCTGATCTCCTACTTTAAAAATCGTATGGTCCCCATATAAACTTTCAACCCCCATTTAACCCCCTTTGGGGATGAATTTTAAAAAATCCCTTCTTATCCCTTACTTAAGTTATACAAACACCCTAATTTCAAGTTCCTAGCTTCAGTAGTTTCGGCTGTGCGTTGATGAGCCAGTCAGTCAGTCAGTCAGGTCAGGACTTCTTTTATATATATATACCTAGAAGATTATTAAAATATTCACTAACGAAAAATACGGTTTTAATACAATTCTATTCTTATTAATTTATTAAAACTAGTAACTGAAAATTTATTGAAAAATGAAAACATTCGTCATTTCAAGACAGTCAACAAGTTCTCTGTATGAGATGAATTCGAATTATTAGAATTGAGTATATTGTTAAACCTAAAATCGTGCGTAGGTTAAAGTAATCCTTTAAACAAAAATACCATAATACTGTCTTCGGTTTCGTTAAAGAAGTTTACAAATTCCTTTTATGCTACTTTTATCAAAGTATGCGTATTACAATTAACTATCCGACATCATCGTAGAGTGCCGTCATTCAAAATGCTGCTATATCCCCACCATGATAAGATCGCAAAGTCATTGCTAGTCATTAGCCAGGGCGGGCTTCTGCGCACTGCGCAGTTCGCACTTGGCTTACGATGGATATCATATTATACAAAACTACTGTATGATAGCAACTACTACATGGTTTGATACGCTGTTCTAAGTACTTTAGAATCTTCTGCGTTAGCGTGTTTAATCGACCTTGGACAATTGCTGACTAAGAATTGACGTCTGACGCTCATATAATATCAGGAGTTGAAAGATTTCGCTTGTCATCATGACAGTCTTATCTGTTTCACAATGTTTCCTCAGAGCAACGATGCACAAAGTCATCGGCCAATTAGCTATGCTATGACAGACGAAGCCGAGTGGTACGCTAGTTTATTTAATTTGGTGGCCAAGGCTACCTAGGGCAATTGCCGTGGCCGCGCTCACACCGCTAGCACAAAATTTAAACAGAAATGTCGGAATAAGCGACCATTGAAAGGCAGAAAATTTGAACGTCGGTAACCTCACAGAAATATGTCGAGATCTTGTCGAGATTTTGCAGTAGACAATTGACGCCAAGAGTGTCATTTGGTGTTGAAAAACATAAATTTTCCATTTCATTTGGTGGTATTTAAATAATGTTTTGCTTATATGTTAATTAGTTTCTTTATTTTGTAAGTAGTAATTTTTTTATAAAACAATGGGAACCAAAAATATAAATTAAATACAAACTAGAGATAACAATTAATTATACTTGATTGATTATATCTGAAAATAATGTTGACGGCGACTGCAGTTGACGGCTAGCAAAGACAATCTCCGGCCCTTCTTTTTAGGTACATACACTCTTTACTTCTATCTCGTTATATTTCTGCAGGTAACCCTGTCTGATCTATGCCATCAACAATCTAATCTAAATCTCAGCCCTATTATTTTTTAGGGTTCCGTAGCCAAAATGGCAAAAACGGAACCCTTATAGTTTCGTCGTGTCCGTCCGTCTGTCTGTCCGTATGTCACAGGCATTCTACTCAAAAACTACCTGATGGATATTGATGAAATTTGGAATATAGGGGTCTTGTATGAGCCGCTACTTAGTTTGGTAGTTAAACAACTAAAATAAATATTTTTAGGGGGGGCACTCCATACATGTTACAGAAGCTAAAAAAAAAAAAAAACAGCAAATATCAACGTGTGGTATATAGTTCGACAGCTCTTTAAAAAACACTATAAGGTTTCAAAGGAATGTTTTTGATTAAGTGAATACGTTTGGAAATAATCGCTCCGAAAGTTGCGTAAATTGTGTCCCCCCCCCCCCCCTCTATCTTCTAAACCGTGTGTCCGAAAAATATGAAAAAAATCACGAAGGTAACGCTTAATTAATACTTTCCACGAAAATTATTTCCAACAAGATGGAATTAACCGTTTTTGAGTTATTGCCGATAAACTGCGCTTCTCAACAAAAGGACGTAATTGCTATGAAGATACGCTCTTTTGTTGTTATACTTTTTTAACATCGTATTTTTTACCTTATAGTTACGGCTATGGAACCCTACACTGAGCATGGTCCGACATGCTCTTGGCCAGTTATTTATTAATTAAAACATACAGTTATTTATTAATAACATACATTTATTTATTTAGTTATTTATTTATTAATTTTAACATACATTTAGGAACAGTGTCCCACAAAACCTGTAATAATAAGGTTTGTCTGTGGGATCATGAGTCTCTATATAGACTACTTATAAGTATATTAAGTTAAGGTACTTAAATAGTGTTTTTTTAACAGTCTTTTAAATCGGTTTTTGTTAGGCTCACGTCTAATTTCTGCCGGCAAACTATTGATTAAATACGGAATACGTTTTTTAGGAATCTGTGTCCATAATAATTTAATAATTGTTTATGTAGGTCCTAAATGCTACGTCGCTGCTTTAAAAAAAAACATTTTTGGGGATATCGTAGGAAATAAAAATGCTAAAGCTTTAGTTTCTGAATCCTTACGACGTGGACTTCTTATCGAAAATAATATATAACTAGTATAAATAACACCAGTACGTCTAGCATAACTGGCCGCGACTTCGTTTCTCGCGCGACAGAGCATCACCTGTCACTGTCACACGATATTGAGTGGATAGTGACAGGTAGCATTTGTCGCGCGACAAAGAGTCGCGTGTCACAGTTATGCTAGAGGTACAGTTTAAAAAAAGTCCAAGTTTATATTTGCGTCCTCTCCTCATCATGTCATCATTACCATTGTTGATATCTTCGAAACAGATTTCAATCAAATATTTTTAGATATTTATCCATCCTTTTTATCATGACCGATTCACGTTTTTGCAATTCAGCATATTTAATTTCTATTATCTTAGAGTTAAATAAGATTAATGTTAGTATTTGTAATTATTATCTTTGTTTAATAGATTGTAATCTAAATTGGTGCAATTTGCATTATTAAATTTAACTATAGGTACCACGTTTCATTTTAAATATTTGCTTTTGTATTTTCGTTTCCCTAGGATATTGCAGTATAATATTGTACTGAATTCAGTTATTACAGTACTTACCTGTTTTTTTTAATAGCTAATAGCAAGACGCATATTTTCCTGTTTCGTGGTGGTTTTCCTTGAAATCGCATGACGGAAAAAGCACGATTTTTGTGATCTCATATAAAAGAAGCATACCTACTAAGCACTTGTCGTTATTTATTAACGAACTTCGAAAATGGAAGTGTTCTAGACAACAGGAGAAGCCCAGAGGGCCGTGCCCATCCCAGTATGTTACAGTTCAAAAGATAGAGCGCTGTGACAGACCGACCGAAACACGTTTCTTACCTATATGGGGACCCCCTTTTCTTTTTCATTTTATTTTTATTATTTGTTAGTGGCAATTGAAATATCGTGCTCCATGGCGTGACATGGGAGAGACCTATGTCCAGCAGTGGACTAATAAGGGCTGATGATGATGAATAGAAATACAATTGGGAAAATTTCAAGTCTCTACCTATTACGGTTCAAAAGATTGTTGTGAGTTGTGACGTACAGACAGACAGCGGAGGCTTAGTACCTAATATGGGTCCGTTGGCACCCTTTGCGTACGGAACCCTACAAAGATTCCGGCAAACTGCGAGCCCCTCTTGCATGATGTCAATGGCTGGTCAATAGATACAGGTGCGATACGGTGTGATAGCTGCCTTTGATAACAAACCACGGCTGCACCAATATATCCAGTACACTTAAAAACTCTTATTACATTGATTTAAAGGCTATTATAACTTGATACTGCTACAGTGTAAGTTGGTGGAGCTTCTATCAAGCTATCAACCAAACCATGATTCTACGTTCAGTCGTCGCGCGCGCGCGTGTATAAAGACGCGCATGGTTTAAATAGTTTTCTTTTTTTTAAAGACTAGTGATTAGTGTTTTACTATAATGCCGGCGGAAACTGAATTTATTAGATCGTGGGTTAGTAATTAATATTTTTGTTTTATATAATCGATACCGATACAGGTAATAACAAGGTATAAGTTTACTGCCGCCATAACGCAAAAGGGCACATCTAACATTGGTTTTCGACACTAAGATGTTTACATATTCGGAATCAGTAAATTTTGCTGATTCCGAATATGTATATATCTCTATGTCGAAAAAAAATGTTAGTTGTGCCCTTTTGCGTTATGGCGGTAGACTACATAACTATATTTATTATTTAAGCTGCAATTAATTTTTGAACGTTGATAACTTACAGTTTTTTTAAAGGTTTGCGCATAATAGACGCATGTCTGTCCCCGATTTGCGGAAATCTAACCCTCGTAGACCTATAAGGTTTTTTTTTTGCGTGGAGGGAGGAAATCCTCATACCACCTGCGCAATATATGAATTTAAATATTTATCTATGGCAGTGGTTCCGAACCTGGAGGTAATTACCCCTCCAGGGGTAAAACGAAGTTTTCTCAGTGGTAATACGTATGGATGTTAAGCTGTTTTACTTTGAGCAGTTTCTTATAAGCTTATAATACCTATTTTATTGGAGGGGTAATACCTAATACAAATCTCGATGAGAATGTGGGTGATATGATAATAAAGGTTAGGAACCACTGATCTATGGTATACCTAACTAAACCAATCGATGTTAGATAAAAACTAGCTTTAACTTTTTTTTTACAAAAAAATGGCGTAAAAATAAAGTACTACTCGTAGTTAGAAAAGGTGACCATGAGGAAGCCACGATTACCTACTGCAATGACGAGTGGTTCAGTTAATCTTATGCGCGAAACAGGAAATATGTGTTTACTCATTCATGGTTAAAATACGCTGTTATCTAAGTATTCTATTTTTATTTTTAGGGTTCCGTACCAAAATGGTAAAAAAGGAACCCTTATGGTGCGACTCTGTCTGTCTGTCTGTCTGTCTGTCTGTCCGTCTGTCACAGCCAGATATCTCAGGAACTACTGCTGCTATCGATTTGAAATTTGGAATAGTGTTAAAAGTAGCTAACCTGAGCTTATTGGACATAAAAAATATCTTGTACCTTTTTTACGTTTTTTTTAAAAGGCTCCGTAAATGGGACTTTAAAAATTGAAAGTAGGGCTATTATATTGAGTAGGGTATCAAATGAAAGGGCTTAATTTGTAGATTAAAACACCATTTTTTTTTCTTGAATAAGTAGTTTTTGATTAATAAGTGCAAACGTACCATTCCCCCCCTATTATCTCCGAAGTTACTGATCAGAAAAATGTGTCATAATTACTAATTATAAATATCAACCTGAATATTACAGGAAAAATTGAACGGTCTTGCTAACTTTAATATTTATTTAAAAATTTACAAAAACTTAAAATCCTTAGCGGCGAGTAGCAAAACTAAGCGATGCCCTGTTTCACGCTAGGGGATTTCCGGGCAAAAACTAGATGGCGCTAAAACACTAAACATTTAACGATGTTATAATTGAACAAAGAAACATAGTATAGTAACAATTAGTTCGTAAACAGCTAATAATAAATAAATTCTAACATTTAAATACTGTGTCACGTTTGCAAAGTTGAATAATTGTAAATAATATTATAATTCTTTTACCAAGCTTATACATAGATTTCGTTGTAAATTCGGGGAACAGCTTTTTGTATGGAGAATGACTGTCCTCTTGATTAGGTCCTTGCTATTAAATAGATCATTACTTGTCAGGCTCTAAGCATTACAGGAAAAATATAACTGTTTTCCCAACTTTTTTACAAATTTGCAAAAATCATAACATATACTTATTTGCTCCTACTAAACTAATCGACATATAGTTTTTCTTGTACTATTCGCGTATCTACTTATGAATTTGTACGGAACCCTCGGTGCGCGAGTCCGACTCGCACTTGACCGTTTTTATTTTACATAGTATTGATTCAAGGCTTTTTTGATATCTATGTGCTCGTCTATGCTTTAATATGTATATATTTTATGTATCTAAGGAAAAAAATATAATAATGTAAAGGTAAAAAAATATGTAATGGAAAAGTTCGTTAACCAAATAAGAGAAGTAATGAATGGGACTTTTACCCGCACTCAATTTCCTTTCCTTTTTGTGTGTTCTTAAGAAAACTGAAATATTGATGAAGTAAATTAAACTTAAACCCTTTAAATATGTATTTTGTTATTTTTTGCATTACCGATGCGTTGCCGGTTTGGCAGAAATTTGACGACACCTTTTTAAAAAACATACATACATATATACATACGGTGCTAAAATCATAACCCTCCTTTTTGCTTCGCCGTAGTCGGGTAAAAAAAAACCCATATTGTAGCCAAATGGGAAAATCTTAGCAGGAAGTTCATTCCAGATCGCTATCGTACGCGCCAGAAACGTGCTGGCGAACCTGCGCGGGGATAATCGCAGTGACTCAAGGAAATGCTGAACAACCTGCTGAAGACGAGTGGCGCGATTTAAAATTTTCTCTCTTTCATACATGCAAACATTTAAGATTATAACAGCCCTTTTGTTTCATATATAGATACAAGAAATCAAAGTACATAGAAAAATCAATTGGTACTCACCTGTGGTCCAGACCGGGAATCAAACCCGGTACCTCTGGATTTCCGACCGGAGCACGCAGCAAGCGCCCTCAATTTTACCATCTATTTTGACTTTCGTATCATTCTAGTTTAATAGGTTTTTAACCTAAACGCCATCTATGAGAACACGTATTACACATGTATCCCACCTCAACGCATAAACTTTACAGCCATGACAATTGAGCGAGAGATGGCGCTATTAATTACTACATATGAAAGAAACATGCTGTTTCTTTATTTGTTTTTAATGCGGGTAAATTACGCCACATTTTAAGTTACATATATCGAAACAAGAAATCAAAGTGCATAGAAAAATTAAATGGTACTCACCTGTGGTCCAGACCGGGAATCGAACCCGGTACCTCTGGATTTCCGGCCCAGCGCCAAGTGGTTAAGGCGCTGGGCTGGATATTCATCTTTGTCCTTGACTGTCCATCAGCATACGATCGCTCTTAACATCCACGAGTATCCAAAATGTTCGCGGAGATATCAGCGACAGACGAGGTCATGTCATCGAAATATTATTTTTTTACTACATGACTTGAACAGTACATCCAGTTAACCTAAGTTTGCAACTACCTCTGTATACCACTTCATAAACGCCGGGTGCAAACTTAACTCAACCGGGCAGTAACAGCACAAATGGTCACTCGTATGCGGCACGTCCTACGGACGACCTTCGGGCTGCTATATTATTTATTCTGCCCAGCCGTATTGTAAACACGCCATTCTATGTACGCGTACGATAGAACGAGTCAATAACACATGGATAATAGAATTGTATATTTATTTACCATAGGGGAAGTACATAGGTAACTAGTCCAAACTCGACGGATGCTTCAATTGATTTTTTTTCATTCCATTATTGTCATTACTTAGTTTAGGCGCAAGTATCATAACGGACTTAAACTTTACTCGGCGAAAATGTATACAGGGTGGTCCCTCCCACCGTAGAAATAACGACTGTGAAGCATTACGCATGTGATTAAATTCAGTTGTGTGGAATTTATTTTGTGCAGAATCGCGAATAGGAAGAAACAATAATGGCATAAACCTGATATAATCCGACAGAGGATTTTAAGAAACTTTCATAGAAAACGTGCACAACGAAGGTGCTGCCAACTGGTGCCGCCAATCCGAATCTTGCACTCGTCATGCTGGGGCCACAATAACGGGAAACGCCATTATTATCGCGATGAAGGGCGATTAACATTAGTGCAGCCACGACATATTAATTTATTTATTTAAGGCGAGGTGAGACCAGAATCGGGCACGGAAGCCTAGTTTCCAAATCATTTTTAGAGCACTTATTTGACTCTTAGGTCACTGTAAAACATATATAATAATATTCAGAACTGTATCTAGGGCTTCCTCTCACTTAGAACACGATAGCGAACACTTCGCTCGATAGAAAAGTAGCGCGAAAACACTATAAAATAAAGTATTTTTTTCATTTTTTTTCATTTTGTTCATCACCAGTTACCTTTTCTGACAAAATTAATACCTGACAATCATGATTTCACAGTCATGCAGGGCATCCTCTCATGTTTGGGTTGATAACGTATACTTTTATGTTAGAAATCGAAGATAATCTGCAATAATCTGCATTCCGCCCGACCCTAGTTTGTATGTGAAATGCGAGCCAGGTCCTACCGCGCCTTAAACTTTATTGCACAATACAAGAAAGTACAAATGGCGGACCTAATGCCCTTAGGCATTCTCTACCAGTCAACCATCAGGGTAAACAGAGACATTATAGGCGCGGCATTTAAATTTACAACCAAATTGTACCTGAAGTCGGTTAAAAATAATAAACTATATACATACATGTAATATAAATACATATAGTGATCATTTTATTGCTAATTAGTGACTATTACTGAGTTTACTGTTTCCGCTTGATATTGGTTCTTTCAATAAAAATATAAGCCCAAATAACGAATATTGCCCTGTGGCGTGTCTATTAAAAAAAAACTAGTTATTAGTAGTGAAGTTGAATTGACTAGTTTTTTTTCTTAGGTAGCTGAAAAGGTTCATTGTTTGTGAAATACACTGAAGAAAGCTGTGTTCAGTTCCGTTCATGCTCTGTACTTTGTACCGATTTACTCTCAAATTTTCTAGAAACTCCCTTCAAGCACATTGCTATTATCGATTTATGTCCACTTAAATCGTTGCTTTTGCCATATGGGCCTGGTATCAAACAATTAGTAGGTAATTAAGAAACATCGTTATCGTCTTCCGGAGGCGTGTTATATTTAAAATTTAGTCGAGAACCGGTTCCAGTTAGGGTTGCCAGATTTAATTACCCTATTATCGGGAGCAGGAAACGATATGTCGGGATTTTTAGACTGGTCGGGAGATCGACGCGCGAGCTTTTTTTTAGCCTGAAACAGCAGAAATTTTTCATTCCCGCGGTTTCAATTCCAGGATACGCTTACACCAAGACATCTCATTTCGAGCCACGTGTCCAGCCCACTTCCATTTGTCTTTTAGCAGTAACCAAATTCATTAAAAGTAACTTACTACATATATATCTCCTGTAGATTTTTTTTTATTTGACTACTAGCTGACCCGGCGAACTTCGTTCCGCCTCAGAAGTTTATTTTTTAGATGTTTTAATAGTTATTCTGTTATTCGGGGCAGAGATAAACCCAAAAAATCAAAGATCATAAAAATCGATCCACCCGTTCTCGAGTTATAAATGGTGTAGCTAACTCGACTTGGTTTTATGTATATATAAGATAAGATACTGCAGTGGCGTTGCGTCTATAAGACCCGGTTCCCATCGGCTTGCATATTTCAACATATTTGAGCACCTTATCTACTATTCTAAGAGAAAGTGTAACTTCGGTTTGCCTATGGATTTATTAGACGCCCACGCCACTGCTGTACTGTAAAAATTGTTTGTCAAGATAAAATATAAGTAGTTTGCCCCTAACAGCGACCTCGCGACTCGACCTCCGATAACTTGAGTACCGTCTTTCCTCCTTCTGAAATCTGGTTGACGGGTAGATGAGAGCTCAGACTTTTTAAAGTTAAACAAGCGTACTAGACATATCGTCAGACAAATAAACATACTAATATATACTTGTCCACTCAAAAACCTCACTCTCTTTGCTCGTTCGTTGAATAAGAGCGCGTTGAATGAAAACGCATAAAAATAGGCTGGTTTCAAATGTATCCCCTTTTTCATCAAATATTTTTGTGTTTGTTTTATCTAGATCCGCAGTCACCAGCGCACGCCTTCTGGCTCCCGCGACTTCAAGGAGGCGACCAAACGCGATGCGCTCGCGCGGGTCGAAGTGGAACTCGAGAGGCTTTTGGCCTCCGTGCACGAGAGCAGACGCCCGCTCGTTGAGAAGGAGTTCAAAGGGTTCAAGAACCTCTTCCGCAGATTCCTCGCTGAACGTGAGTATACACTCTCTGTGAATGGCTTCGGTCCACCAGCTCTGGTTACTGCTGGTTAACGAGTTACAGATATTTAAGAACATCTCCATGAAGGAGTTAGAGAGATTTTAGAACCTTCTGTAACATTTCCCTAACTTTCTCTTTCCAGAGGGTCCATCGGTGACATGGGAGAAGATCGAGAAGCTCCCCGAGGGCGCGGTCATAGACTACGGGTCCCTGGAGACGCCGACCACGGACAACGTGCACCACATGCTGGATAAACTTGTGGTGGTCAAGCTGAACGGTGGCCTTGGCACGTCTATGGGCTGCAAGGGGCCGAAGTCGGTCATTCAAGTCAGGAACGAACTCACCTTCCTGGATCTCACTGTACAACAAATTGAGGTTAGTATTCTTAATTGTTGACTTATGTAGTTCGGCAAAAAGAGTCTGGGAGGTGGAGGAAAGGAGGAGCAAGCAAGACGATGGGATGGTCAAATCGGAGTAGGCTTCATTAGCGCTGACGTTACCGGGCTCTAGAGGAGACACCTGGCAGGCTATATACATAGGGTGATATCGTTGTGTTACTGGTCTGTACGACGATATAGGAGTGATCTTTATCCGGTGATTTACTAATCTGCTTATGATGATTTTTCGTTGACATGACAGAAGACCTAGATCCTCGAAGGCAGCAAAGATCATAGCAGTAGCAAATTACACTTGTATATGAGTTTCAAGAAATTATGTAATTCGGCGTTTATACTTATTTAAATTCTCACAGGGCGAAATTGTTGTGTATGAAAGTTGTGTCACCAGAGGCACCCAGCCAAGAAGTGCCCCAAAAACTGAAAAACTCCGTATGTTACTATAATTTTCTCTTTCAATCTTCCAGCATCTGAATAAAATGTACAAATGCAACGTGCCGTTGGTGCTGATGAATTCGTTCAACACGGACGAAGACACGCAGAAGGTCATCCGCAAGTACAAGGGATTGAAATTGGATATCCACACCTTCAACCAATCCTGTCATCCGCGCATCAACAGGGAGTCGCTACTGCCTGTGGCCAAGGATGGTCACGTTCACAACGATATTGAAGCGTAAGTGTCAATATGGGACCGATATTGTTTATCCGGTGTCCTGCCGTTTGACCAAAAGTCATTTGGCAAAATTACACTTGACAAAGAACGTTTTGCAAAAAAATGTTTCGCCAATTGATCATTTTACTACTAGTCATTTTACAAATGACTTACTTTTCCAAATGATCAACAGTTAAATTTACATTTTATAAATAATCATTTGACAAAATGAACATTTAGCAACTGAGTTATCAGACAAAATTACTCTTGGTCTAAAAACGTTTGGTACAATGTATTATTTGACAAGTGTTTCGTTTATTAATAAATCTAATAATAGATATGGTATGGGTCAAATTAATACACAGTATTTGGAAAAAGAGTAGGTTGTTAGGTTAGGTTAGGGTTTGAACTGCGTCCCCCAACAAAAACGAACTACTGACAGAAAAATTTGGTAGTTAGGTTAGGTTAGGGTTTAAACTGCGTCCCCCAACAAAAACGAACTGCTGCCAGAAAGACTAGGTTGTTAGGTTAGGTTAGGGTTTGAACTGCGTCCCCCAACAAAAACGAAAAGATGCATTTAGACTAATCATGGAAAAAAACCTAGGTTGTCGGTTAGGTTAGGTTTGTATTATGACCACCAATAGCCATAATGCATGATTGCTTGCCTTCTATATAATCTTGTAACTTATGGCGATAAGAGGGTAGCAGAATAAATTACCCAACAGACTAAATCATAATGTTTGAAAAAAGAAGTACTTTTTATGAAATAACATTTTGTTAAATGACATTTGGACAAATGCTTAATTTGCGAAACATATTATTAGGTGAAATGAAAAAAGGTCAATTGAAAATCCCTGTATCAACCGGAAGTCGCTGCCTGATATGATGGTGCAAATTCAGGTGTCAATATAAATCTAGTGAATAAAGTTACACTTATCTAGATTAAAATTAATACTTAAATTTACGGCATAAATAAGTACACGATGAAATGGTAACTTGTGTTACATTTTCATGGAATTACCCAGCAGTGCTTGGCACCCAGTAGGCTTATGATGCTACGCTTTGTCGCACGATAAATAAATGAAAATGCATCCGTCACGTTCTGATAAATAGTGACGGATGCTTTATCATTTATTTATCGCGCGACATAGCGTAACATCATAAGCCTACTGGGCGCTCCGCCCCTTCCGCGATATAAGGTTCAGTTTACACTTTTAACAGTTTTAACTAGTTATGCCAACTTGGTATGCAAGAATCATGATTCTAGCAGTACTGATAACATTGTGTTGTCTCTCAGTGTTAAATTTACTAAGTAGATAATTAGTAGATTTTATATTTTCTATTTCACTTGTTGGTTTTTATTTCTTCTGTTTCACTTTCAATGCTTGTGTCATATAATTTTTCATGTGATTTTGGTTCCACTAACTGTTCCTCAGTGGACAATTGGGTTTGTGTTTTAATAATTGTCTCCGTATATTGTAATGCTGTTGATGTCCCAAATAATAAAATAAAATAAAATATTTTTTCCAGCTGGTATCCACCCGGCCACGGTGACTTCTACGAATCATTCCACAACTCCGGGCTCCTGCAGAAGTTCATCAAGGAAGGCCGGACCTACTGCTTCATCAGCAACATTGATAACCTCGGGGCCACCGTCGACCTGAACATCCTCAACCTGCTCCTCAACCCCGACCCTCAGCGGATCGTCTCCGAGTTCGTCATGGAGGTCACCGATAAAACCAGGTACCTACTGATCTGTTATTTCTCGCGAGTAAATCTGCAATATACTCCATCCAAGATAACGAGTTAGTACTAGAAAACTGAAAAAGCATTATTATCGGATTTGAAAATCTGATAATAATGGTATAATAAATTGTTCAAGTACCACCAAATGAAATGGAAAATGTATGTTTTCCATCACTAAATTACACTGTTGGCGGTAAACGCCAAGCGAAAAACGTTACACGCTTGGTACCATACAAATCGACGATCTATTTACTTCGATCTCGATATATTTCTATGATGGCATATACAAAATATCATTTATGGCCAATCCTTTTTTAGGGTTCCGTAGCCAAAATGGCAAAAACGGAACCCTTATAGTTTCGTCATGTCCGTCCGTCTGTCTGTCCGTATGTCACAGGCATTTTACTCAAAAAATACATGATGGATATTGATGAAATTTGGAAGGTGTCTTTTATGAGCCGCTACTTAGATTAAAATAATTATTTTTAGGGGGGGCACTCCATACATGTTAAAGACAGTAAAAAAAATTTTTTTCAGCAAATATCAACGTGTGGTACATAGTTCGACAGCTCTTTAAAAAACACTATAAGGTTCCTAAGTAATGTTTTTGATTAAGTGAATGTATTTGGAAATAATCGCTCCGAAAGTTGTGTAAATTGTGTCCCCCCCCTCTATTTTCTAAACCGTGCGTCCGAAAAATATGAAAAAAATCACGAAGGTAACGCTTAATTAATACTTTCAACGAAAATTATTTTGAACAAGATCGAATGTACCGTTTTTGAGTTATTGCCGATAAACTGCGCTTCTCAACAAAAGGACGTAATTGCTACGAAGATACGCTCTTTTGTTGTTGTACTTTTTTTTACATCGTATTTTTTACCTTATAGTTACGGCTATGGAACCCTACACTAAGCATGGTCCGACATGCTCTTGGCCAGTTATTTTTCATACTTGGTATAATAACGTGGAATAATGTATAAGCTGAATAGTATATTCTGAAAAACTTAGAGAAAGATAAAAAACTTCAAGCTGACTTCAAAATTTGATAAATACTTAAAATTATAACTTAACTTTATGTAGCTGGAGAAAAGCAGGGACCCTTTTCTGCACCTACCCTACGATAAATGTTTGTATATATGCACCTCCGACCTATCACTCTTCTCTGCAGTTGAGTGGCGGTGTACGGTCGGATACCCGAGGCAGAAAGGTCTACTTTTCGACCAGACTAAAATCATTGAATTTTATTTCAGGGCCGACGTAAAAGGTGGCACCCTCATCCAGTACGAAGACAAGCTGCGATTGCTCGAAATCGCGCAAGTCCCAAAAGAGCACGTTGACGACTTCAAATCCGTCAGCCAGTTCAAATTCTTCAACACCAATAATCTATGGGCGAAACTCGATGCCATCCAACGGGTCGTTGAACAAGGCTCTTTAAACATGGAGATTATCGTCAACAATAAGCATTTAGGTGATGGCATAAACGTCATCCAGCTAGAAACCGCCGTTGGTGCTGCCATGAAGTGCTTCGAAGGTGGAATAGGAGTCAATGTTCCTCGATCTCGATTCTTGCCCGTTAAAAAGACCTCGGATTTGCTGCTAGTCATGTCTAACCTGTATAGTCTGTCGCATGGTTCCCTAGTAATGTCCCCGCAAAGGATGTTCCCTTCAACGCCTCTGGTGAAACTAGGAGATAACCACTTCGCGAAAGTGAAGGAGTTTTTGAACCGGTTCGCGACGATACCGGACCTGATCGAGTTGGACCATCTGACGGTGTCGGGTGACGTCACGTTTGGAAGAGGAGTCTCGTTAAAGGTTAGTAAACTCCAGTAGCGTGGCGTTCAAAGAACTCGATTCCTACCGCCTTGCCTAATATCAGGCATTGGAGCACCTTATTCTACAGCTCTTAAGGAAAATGTACGCCAAATATGCACCGGCTTGCCCAAGGATATCTTTTACGCCACGCCACTAGTAAATTTTCAAAATTTTCTATTTTTAACTGGCTTATCGAGCGGCGTGATCGTTCAACGAGCAAGCTCCTTAAAATTAAGATTTTAAAAAACTGGCTTCCAAAAAGGAGGGGGGTCTAAGTTTGTCGAATTTCCTCTTTTGTTATTTTTGGGCCTATTTGGGAAATTCTTTTATTCGAAAGAGTACACCATCTAGGTGACTCCATTGCAACCAGTTCGGGATCAGATGATGGGATTTTAATGAAATCTTAGGAACTCTTTAACTATTGTAGGCGCACATATGATTAATAAGTAAAAATCAACGAATTAGATCAAAAGCTACAAATGCAAATGGCTAACCATTGTGGATTACGGAAATTATTTGACGACACGGTGAGCTTAGTGAGAGTGACACAGCCTTCAAATCCTGGTAAGGGCAAATATTTGTGTGATGAGCTCGATTTCCCGACTCATGGACGTTTTCTAAATCGCTTAAGATCGATTAAGACAATCTTACACAAAAAGGCTTAAGGTCTATTTGTGTAAGATTGCACAGTACAGTGTCGCACCATAAGGGTTCCTTTTTTACCATTTTGATACGGAACCCTAAAAATCGTACCCTGGGTCAAATAACGACGCATCTGCAAAAAGTCATTTTTCCAGGATCTGTGATCTGACTTTTGAGCAATAAAAAACTTTTGAAGTAAAGTAACATGCGTCGTTATTTGACCAAGGGTAACGAAATATTCTCGTTATTGCAGGGCACAGTGATAATCATCGCGAACCACGGCGACCGCATCGACATCCCGTCCGGCGCCCTGTTGGAAAACAAGATCGTCTCCGGAAACCTTCGTATCCTGGACCATTAACTCCAATCACCAGTGATCATCATTGGTACGCAGCAGCAGATAAAAGGAAGCTTTTCTCTGTACATAGTACATACCAAAAACGCCTAAGTCTACTTGTCTACTTTTCGCTAAAACTATGATGACGGCACTAGCAGAGGGACTAGAACAACTGGACACGCGAATATTAGCGAATTTTCGTTAAAATTTTCCTATGTAATGTTATGTTTTCTGTGTTTCTGGCCTAATAACCGTATTGTAACTGCCTTTAACATCTCAGCCCTTACACCCAGAGTAGTCAGCTTCATAGATACCTCGTCGAATAATCATATAAAAAACGTTTAAAATATATGGAGGTTGGAAGAGGTGCGTTGGACTTTTAGTGTGCTGAGTACATTATGTAATGAATGTCGCAACCGTGAACTACGTCATAGCCCATACAATAAGCACTGTGAATGTTGAGGTTACAACTATTTCATGAAGTCGACTACACTGTTATAACTTTCTGGTGGTGCCCATCTCTTTTATTCTCGTAGAGAGCAAAAGAGACAGGGCTTGTTATTAATACACGATATCCGTGGGCAATTGAACTAGCTTTTCCGTTTTCTAGAAGCGAGAGGTAGGTAACTGCAATCAAGTAGGAATAAGAAAGATCAGGTTTATGAGATTCCGTAAAACTCAAATTACTTTGGAATTATTTTGGAAATCTTTCCCAATGTAATCAGAGAAAAATTAAGGGCACTTGAAAGTTTGTTTTGTATACGTAGCCATGGACCCTAGGACTCTTAAGGGGTCCATGAACCACAGGAAACCATGGTTTAGCTTTATCAGATGCAAGTGATGACGCAAGCGAACGCTAGTCACAGATAAATGACATTCACTCATTCTACGAAATCAATAACTTTGAATTATATTTTTTTAGTGAGTTAAGTATAATTTTTATACAGACACTGTCAATTATTTGCACGAATTATGTTTACATGTAGGTATGTGTTTGCTCAGTAATAAATTAGTCTTGAAGATTACTGTGGTGTATACTATTTTAGGTATGATGTGCGTCGGGGTAGTCCAGTTAATGGAAAAGTTTACATAGACACTCTTATTCCTAAGTAATAAGATATATTTACTTTGTCTATATATTTTTTTCGCTAATAACTGACTAAATCCTATTTGTTCGTGCTTGCATAATACCCGGTACTATGTATTGGTTAATTGTGTAAATTGCCAGATGATTTTATATTGCTTGTTATTTCTTTTGAAGCTTAGATATTTATAAGTTATACAATCGCAATAGTTTTAATAAATCGATACCTTTAGACTCAAAGGGCGTAAACGCCGCAGGTTCTAATGGCGTTTACGCCCTTTGAGTCTAAAGGTATCGAAATGCCGTATTTATACCTAAGGCTCGTGGAACGGGCCAGTAAAGTTCTTTTGTTATTTTATTTTTGTACTTATTGTAGTTTAGAGTTGTATTGGATGTTAGGATTGTGCCATTGGTCGTTCGATTGTTGTAGTAAATTGTTGAGAATATACCTCGTTTTATTGATTACTTCTTTGTAAATATTACCAACCTGCATTACCTACGTTTCTAGAGGCATTCGGACACGTTCGTTATTATCACCTATATCGTAAGCAGAAGAAGAGAAAGTTATAGATATAGGTCATCATCGTCATCATCAGCCTGCGGTAGTCCACTGCTGGACGTAGGCCTCTCTCAAGACGCGCCACTTTGCTCGATCATCAGCTATACTCAACCAGTTGCTGCCAGCCGCCCTGCGCAGATCGTCGCTCCATCTAGCCGGGGATCTAGATATACGTAATCGATTATTTTTCAAAAAAGTGTACAATTCAACGGTAGTTAAATACCGTCTAACTTTCCACTGCATCACGAAAATGTACTGATTTCACAATTATTCAGTTTCGTCATAACACTTATCTGCTCAAAAACTGAACACTTTTGTAAAATGGCTCTTTGCGGCTGAATTGAAGAAAAATGAATGGATAAAAAATATATATAACAATTTATTTTACAATAAGGCATAGTTAACATACAACTGAGTCTCTTCCGTGCATATATTATATCCATTCGTATATACTTACATTATGAGATAATTGTAATTTACAATGATCCAACTATCTCACTAAATCTAGCTTAGTCTAGGTTGGTACTAAGTTATTTAGTACGTTAGACATCCATATTGGTACGGCTAAAATAAGATCACCGCGACACATCTCACCCGTAACACAGCGTATGAAAGCCAATGAGAAAGTTTTTTATGCTTGTACGGATGCTAGCTGCTTCTTTGCGTGTTCAAATACCCAAATAAAGCTACGATGGAGCATTCCATGAAATCATCAACTTTTTGTCCCTTACTAAACGCTACCCTAATAAAACGTATTAGCTGCTAAGAAACACTACCAATCTTAAAGCCGAGTTATAATATTACAATGCTCATAATTAGCTTCCTGAATTTATTTCTCGGAAGTATTAAAACGGTGGTGTCCCTTACGAAATATTTTCATGGAATGCTCCCGATACAGATGTGCGAGCCCATCGGCTGTCACATAATATTACTACGTACAGTGTACTACCTACAGAAGCTTCTCTAAAACTCGTTCGGGTGTCCGACCACCGGACGGAACGCACCGCATTCGACCGTCTCTCTTTCGCATAATGAGACTAGCTGGCGACCAGAAAGTACGCGTTAGTCATGCTCTTTCTGGTCGCCAGCTAAAGTCACCTATAGGTGGCCTCGCGGCGAAATAGCGGAGTGAGTCACTCCTAGTAGAGTACGAGATATGTCGCGGCCATCTTGTGCTAGCCGTGCCGTATATTTGAAGTAGTCTGAGAAGTGTTGTGCTATATGTTTTAAACTGCTTAAAACATAATGACATCACTTGTGTGCAATTGTCGAAACTGCACGCCGTCTACCGGCATAAGGGACAGTGACCGCGCAGTCGGTTTGCAGTCGCGATGCCGTTAAACCAACCGCACAACTGCCGTGCAGAACTTAAAGTACCTACATTAAGTTAATACGTTTCTCATTGAACTGACTGTGCTTTAGGTAAGGCAGACGAGGAATTCATCCTAATTGCCAGTTGCAGTTGTTGGCGTTCGAACGCCGTCCATCTGTCATGACCGTAAATTATGAAGAAGCTGTATTTGGCAGTAACAATCTACAGCGAAATTAATTCCGGTGGCCCACATTTTTTTAAAAATCAGCAACTATGTACAGTCAGCTGCAGAGATATTACCCCTGCCAATCTGCCATACTACGAATATATAGTATCAGGGGGGGCTACTTATCTCTGCAGCTGACTATACGTTGGCATAAAGTAATTGTTCAGCCACTTGTGGAGAAAACTGTCGTGTGACGTTACTGGTCAACATGGTCAAATTGGTGCCTTATTTGGGCCATTTTTTTAAAAGTTGTGTTGTGAACTAACATTTTTTTTTAGATCTGTGAAATTTTACATCGTTTCTACTCAGAATCACGCGTACTATCGTCTCTGATAGAAGAAAAAAAGTGTCCTAAATTTTTTCCGTTACTTTTCCGTACACACTTGTGTGGCGGTAACGGAACGGAAGAGCGATATTTGTAAGTATGAAAAATTTGGGACACTTTTTCTTCCATCAGAGACGATAGTACGCGTGTTTCTGAGTAGAATTCTCAGATCTAAAAAAAAGTTAGTGTACAACTTGAAAAAATAGCCCATTTTCAGTTTTTGTGGGCTGTGGGCGTCTATAGCAGTGGCGGATTAAGCCAGCGCGGAGTCTGTAGCATTTCTTCAAAAAGGTGCTTGGTTGATCTCAGATATGCTTAATATCGACTAATCGTAATTTGATGAAATTACGACGCGGTCCCCTTTTTGCGCGGGGCTCGTACCTATATTTGCTACTCTTGCTACGTGGCTAATCCGGCACTGGTCTATAGGTGTGACATGAGCCCGCGGGCCACGCGGCTCGCGAGCACACTCAGGACCCCGGAGACCACAGACAAGCCGGCACTCAGCACCGCCATTGTCCAGAGCGACGGCTCGTGCAGCAGGCAGCCGCCGTTGTAGCTGTACGCGCAGCTCAGGTCTGGAACGTTACAAAAACTATAGCCTCCTAAGGTCCAACGCAAAATATCGCTCATAGTGACTGCATGGTCCAATTCAGATTTTTTAATTTCATTTTACTTGTATGTACAGTAAACAGTTTTGGGCGTGTTTGTAATCAATGCTTTGCTCTGCTTTTTGGGCAGTTGATTTTATTTGAATAAGTGCTACAGCGAAGACCATGGGCTATCTATAAGTCTTGAATTATATTGAATAAAAGTCCTAATGGTAGGACCATGGTACGCTATGACTACCCAACAGTTGAAGGAGCTGGGTCTGAATAACAATGTTAATTAGTCCTACAGGTAGGACCTTGGGCCTTAGGAACTCAAACTCATTAATTTCTGCAAGTAGGCCTCAAGGGCTCTTTTACATGTCTGATTCTTTTCTTTTGGCGTTTCAGTAGATGAGGGAGGATAGCAGAAGGAATTAGAAATGGGGAAATCCGTATGAGAGCTAAGGTAACCAACGTGGCTGATAGAGTTAGCAAGTTATAGCAATGGGCTCGGAATATAAGTAGCTCGAAGAACCGATGGGTAAGAATACTCCAGTACGGGGTGTAAAGGTTCTCGAATGGCGATCACGAATCCCCCTCCCCACAAGATGGTCTGACGACTTGGAAGTCGAAAGTTTATGAAGGCAAAAAACATGCGACTGTTCGTTGTGAAATTCTTTGGGGGAGCCTGTTTAGCAGTGGACGTTTCAAGGTTTAATTGACAAATGATAGTAGAAAGGAGATAGACATAAAAGCAGACCGGCCAATGAAGCGATATTTGTTGAATTTTTTTTTTGCCCTCAGGCGCGTCTGTTTAGTTTTGGGTTTCTATTTTTTAACCACCGCCTTATCTACCGTAAGCACCGCTCGCAGTGACACCCTGCATCATCAGAGCATGGAAGACAGTGGTACTACAGTAGGTATAATTTTAGCAGTAATTTTCTTTCTAGAAAAGGTACCTACATCGCGCGCTTGTATGTGTGCGCGCCGTGAACGATGCGTAAGAATACTCCAGTACGGATCGCGCTGTCTACACCTCAACCTTGAATACTTATCGCGCGCTCCTAAACGGCCAATGTTGACTACTTGTCTGTCTTTGTACTTTAGTGGTACTCACGGCTAATCAGCATGTACAGCATGAAGATGAGGTGCGACAGTAGCGCTATGACGGCGTAGGCGCCGCCGATGGCCATACCCTTATCCACCGTGAGCACCGCCCGCAGTAACACCATACCCTGCATCATCATGGCGCCTCCTGAAACAGAAGAATAAGATAAATTGAACACAGACTTGACCATTCCCGACCAGGCACTGTGTCTAATTCCCCGACAATGCATGGTCGTTTATACCTATGTACCTTAGCAAACGGTAAAATAATTTTGCAATGCCCTAGTTTAGCGTAGGGGAACGAAGTGAGATTTCCAGTGGCAGGATAAGTAAACCCTTTTTACCTTTTATTTACAGGATTTATCAATCGATTTATTCCAGCGTCATATGCTGACAGTATTAATTAATATCAACCATTTTGGGGGAAACCTTTGAACTTATTTTCAACAATTACTGCCCGATGCACAGAGAAAAATTATAATTATTCGCCTGGGGGAGACGTAGAATTATGTACACTCCACGGGCGAATAAACGCCAAAAAAACACGTTCCTTGTATGGGGAGGGGACCCTCTTTTATTTTTAGTTTTATTTTGTTTTTATTTCTCTTGTTACAGCGGCAAATACACATCCCGTAAAAATTTCAAGTTCCTATCTATTACGGTTCCAAAGATATTAGCCCTGTGACATACAGACAGACGGACAGAAGAGGCTTAGTACTATTACTGAGTCTCCATTGTATGCCTGTCCCCTAATTCGGAACCCTATAGTTCCGTTGGCAGTACCTTTTGGGTACAGAACTCTAAAAAAACAGAGTGTCTGAGGTTTCGGCTCACCTGCTAGTGCGAGTATGAGCGCGTACACTATCTGGTACACGTTGAAGACGAAGCTGCAGGCATCCAGGGAACACGCGCCTCGTGCCGCGCGCCCTCCGCCGCATGCGCATTCTTCGAACAACCTGCAATTACAGCCACCTCTTGAGTCTAGCATTACCCAAACTACGGATCGCAACCCACCGATCGACAGGGACAACGACCGCTGTTTACATGGGTAAACCTTTCACTAATGAGACGTCATTACTTAGTTCCTCAACTCGTCGCTAGGGAACCCAAGTATCACAATTTCACCGACGCTGACTCCAAGAAGTCAGTCCCGAAAAAAGTGGGTTGGGTCCCGAAAAAAGTTTAGTGGGTCGCCGTCTAGACACCATTGGGAACCACTGGTTTAGTCCAAAAGTGTCCAAACTTATTCACCACGGGAACAATGTGATATGACAAACAAATTGTTGGAGAGGAAACAAAACGAGAATGAAACAGAGGAGTTTATTTGCAAACAAATTACTATAAAATGTCAAATAATTATGAAGATACTTAGGTATGTTGAGGTCCATCGTGATTTTCAAAATAAATCTCCTTCGATTACTTTCAAAAACCACCCTGAAAAAAGTTCTCCTTAATTTTCTGTATGCTTGGCAGCCATAAAAATAACGGGCGTTATGGTCGGTGTCGACCAGGCTGTAGAACAAGTAAGAAGCTCCCGCTACCCTATGAAATGGTGTCCATACAAAGCGAGTATACAAAGCTCGTAAAGGTAGGAAACGTACCTATAGGCAACTCCGCTGGTGTTGCGTATATCTAAGGGTGATGCCGATGACGACTGGTTCGTCTGCTCGTTTGCCATTTATCATTAAAAAAAACTTCTCTATGAAGATATGTAGTCTACAGGCCAGTACACTACATCGTCCTCACCGTGAGCCGTCAGCCCGACAGACCAGCTAGTTATGATCTTATATAAGTAGTATACCGTGCCGGTGTCTACGTTTAAGGTGACCTTAACCTTCCCAATACTTCAGTTACATCCATGTTGGGGTGAGTTTGGCCCAAACCCAAACTGTTTGGGAAAGCATCTAGCAATAGAGGTACTTACAGGAATCCATTAAGATCCTCGTAGCTCCTGCAGCCAGCATGGCACGGCGAGAAGTAGGTGGTGGATGTGTTGAGTGCACACACCGGACTGAACCCGTAGCTTTCTGATGCGCATCTGTCAGCAGGGTAAGGATTGTGTTGAAAGTTGTTTCATGAGTCCATCGAGGATAACACTGGCACGCTTTCACGCATAGGTACTATTGCTGGGTCACCGAACATACTTGAATACGCCAATTTTCAGCTGATTGGATACCAGCAAGTGTTTAAAATTAAAAATAGGTTTGTTCATTTTAAAACGGACAACTTATATAATTATACAAGAGAAATATAAACCTTTAATTAAACGCAGTATGCAAAGGCCCTTATCCACACTGCATGCTGCAGACTGGCTGCACGTAAATAGTTGAGCGAGCTGCCAGCGATCTCACCGATGCTGCAGTACAGCAGGCTGAGCAACACGAAAGGCACAGTTATACAGAGCGCTACCACAGTAAGGTCCTTACCCACACGGCATACTGCAGACTGGCTGCACGTAGTTGAGCGAGCTACCAGCGATCTCGCCGATGCTGCAGCGCAGCAGGCTGAGCAACACGAAAGTCACGGTTATACAGAGCGCTACCACAGTAAGGTCCTTACCCACACGGCATACTGCAGACTGGCTGCACGTAGTTGAGCGAGCTACCGGCGATCTCGCCGATGCTGCAGCGCAGCAGGCTGAGCAACACGAAAGGTACGGTTATACAGAGCGCTACTACAGTAAGGTCCTTACCCACACGGCATACTGCAGACTGGCTGCACGTAGTTGAGCGAGCTACCGGCGATCTCGCCGATGCTGCAGCGCAGCAGGCTGAGCAACACGAAAGGTACGGTTATACAGAGCGCTACCACAGTAAGGTCCTTACCCACACGGCATACTGCAGACTGGCTGCACGTAGTTGAGCGAGCTGCCGGCGATCTCGCCGACGTCACAGCGCAACAAACTGAGAACTACGAAGGGCACGGCTATACATAACGCTACCACGCCGCCGACGCGCGCCGCCGTCGTCGCCTTCACGCCGTCACTCCGCCGCCCGGAGAAACGGGTGCGGAATATCTGACAATGGAAACAAATACCGGATAGTCGTAGGCGATGCAGGTTCGAATCCTACCCGAGGCATATAAGTTTTCAATTTTTCTCTCCTAATAAAATATTTTTCTCAAACATGCAATGAAATGTTGACATTACGTGCCTAATAATAGGTTCAAAGTACCTAGTTTCCGGTGCGGCTGGACACATGGCATATAATGGAATTTCATACGACATTTCATTTCCCCATCACTTGGCGGGGCGGGGCTTTGTAGTAATGTACTATAATGGAAACAAAGCCATTATTTATACAAATTCAGCAATACTGCAATAGTAGACAAGTGTCTAAATGAGCTCCATCAACAAACCTGTAACACAGTTCCTGATAGAGTCTGCTTTATGTCAGTTCTAATGATATTAACAGTTCAAGCACTATAACTCTATTTCCTGCATTACTGTAGGTAGGGCGTGCGATAGCATTTTTAACCGCCTTCTAAAATAAGGCAACTATATATCGGTTCCGGTTGGTCCGATTGCAACCAGGTCAGGATCTGCTGATGGGATCGCGATCGTGAAGAAAAAAACTGAGGGAACTCTTCGAATATTATGGAAACACATATAGCGTTTTTTGTATTCAGAGACGGCCTGTACTCGTGTTTAAATGAACTTTTATACACACTAAAAGTTACCAATTTTGTACTAGCATAAATAAACTTACCATAACGAAGAAGACTATGACCAGAGATCGGAACAGATCAGTGACCCTGCGGGAGGCACGGGGGTCCGGTCGCTCGGTCTCAATGTGGAATTGAGCCTGCAAAATACGTGGGAATCAAGTATTTGTAAAAGAATAATCTTAAATTAAAAAACAATCAAAACTACTGCTAACAATCTAATTCTAAAACGGGTCCCTGTGGTATTGTACCGAGAATGCTGGCAGCTGCATTTGTTGAGCGAAGAAGCCGCCGAGCAGTTAGTTATTTCACTTTTTTATAAAAATTATCACAAGCCTTTGTATTAAAAAAAGTAGTTTTAAAAGATGAGCAGATTTGTACAGACTCCGGCCTAGGAACAAATAACAATAAGCAATAAATCATCTGAAAGGTTTTTTTATAATCTTCAACTGTTTTGTATGTCGGGAAATCTGAAATCGAGAGTTTATCAATACGATTTGTGTGAGTAAGGAACGATTGTTGCCGCATCACGTTAAGATCGTTGAATGTAATGCGTCATCTTTAGGGCATTTCTCCAAATATGTCTGCGACTCATTCATCTGTCTCCATACATTTAGTATGAAAAAGGGCCAGATGAATGAGGTGACCGCAGACATATTTCTGGAGAAATGCCCTTTAGAGCCTTATTACACCGTGTGCGAGCTGCAGGCGAGTTAGAAGCGAAGTTCCATACAAATGTCACCCGCAGCTCGCCCGCGAATCGCAAGTGTGATAAGGCCCTTAAAGCGGGAAACTACACTTACAAAAGGTCTACAAACCTGGACAAACTCGTGGTCAAATCGAACAAAACTGTAGACGGCGGCGGAGAGGAACGAGAGCGCTATGGTCTGGATTATAACAGTCTTGTTGCGGACAACGCGTCCCGTGGTCGCAAGGAAACCTGAAACATACCTTATGTTTATAATCAGAATTACTTGCATCAACAGGAATTTCCATCGAAGACAGGACGAGGAAAACAATGCAAGAGCAGTAGACGAGAAGTTCTTTGTTTTATAGAAAATGATGAAAACTATCTGTATGTAGTAAGTACTAGTAGCACAACTGCGCTATTTGTACCTACTACTTACACCTGACGCCTGAGATTTAGATCTGTCAAAGTGTGGAAGAGCCGGACGGACGGGCGCGTAGTTTTACTAGCTCGGTTGTTTACTTCTGTCACTTCGACCGATGTTACCTACTCCTGTTTCTAGTATTCTTTTCCGACCTATCTGAACTGAACACCCGTGTGACACTAGTGCCGCTTACCTGTATTAATCAAGTCATCATCGATGAGCTTGTGCTGCTCCATTCGTTTCGGGAACAACGTGAAGAGGATGCCGAACATGAGCGTGAGCATGCAGAGCGAGATGTGGGCGTACCACCAAGTGTCCGTGGTCGAGCCCGGCGCTAACCAGTTCACGCCGTTCAGGCCCAGGGACAACCGGATTGTAATCAGAATCCCTGGAATATATGGACACTTTAGAGTTTGGTTTTTTGTTTCGAAGAATCTTTAGTATAAGGACATTTTCACTTGGTGGTGTAGGTACACTCACGGACTTTAATTGTTGAGCCATTTAGGGCTCACTTTACAATAATCGTGTCATAGATTGTGTATTACGCGACAAAAATTGACTGAACCCTAAATGGCTTAACAAAATTAATGTTCGTGACCGTACCTTACTAGTGTAGTATATACATACCTATTTCAGAATTACGTAATTTTAGGTTTTTCTTACTCACACATTTGTATAATAAGTACTTATAACAGAACTACCCTAAAAACAAAAACTAAACGGGGTATAACCTGGCCTTTGCTAGTGTGGTACCGACATGATGCCGCCGGTATACACGATACCATAGGTAATTACGTACCGACCGCCATCATGGCGATTGGTAACTTCGCGCATATGCGTAAATTTCTGTCCCACGCATATGATGTTTTGTGTCACTTCGAATACGTGAGGGACAGAAATTTTCACGTGCTTCACGGTTGGCATTAAGATTGTGGATATGTATGGGACCGGGGTTAAACAATGTTGCAGCGCAAGAATTGTAAGCGTAATCTGGCAAATAAAGTAACACAGCTTTATAAATCGACTTACCGTAAAAATAGGCTCCGTTTTCGGGCTGATGGTTGTCCAGATATACCAGCCCGTGTGCCCAGATGCTGAGCCGCGCGAGTGCACAGCACACGGCGGTCAGGACCAGCATGGAGATCCGGGGAGTCACCCAGCGATCTGGTTCAAGGTATGGGAGGGCACGCGAGTAGCCTGACACCTCCTCGCCGCCACACAGCTCTGTAAAGGAGTTTGTAAAATCTTACGTGTTACTTCATACTTTCGTAATGTATATGCTTGTTCGTTGAAGAACTCATAATTGCAGTGTCTTGGATACAACTAAACTAAGCCGTTGTAGCAGACGGCCGACACTGGTTTTTCGCCGAGCGCAATCTTGAGTGACGTCGCGTACCGGTACCGATACCAATACAACACTCAGTTGGTTGCTGCCACGCGCTGGAATGGACAGACGCTGTACGTCGGCCGCGGCCGCGTCGCACTGCACTTCGATTGCGCATGCAGGTTATATTTTGAGATTTTCTTCATCATGAAAAAAATCGATTTGTTAGATTAATTTCCCAAACGCTTGTTTTCCTTGCCGCTAATTTTCTTTTCGCATTTTTTCCCGAAAGCGATTATCCTAGTCTATTTTTTCCTCTGCAGCTTATTTTCACAGTTGCGTTGCTCCCGTTTCTTATATTTTTTCATCTCAATTTTAACCTGCAGTTATTTTCCACTTTCGTTTTTTGGTTTTTTGTGTTTTTTTGTGTCGTTTTTGTCCGCAGCCAGTTTTCTTTCACTGTTGTGATTTTTCTTTGTCGTGTTTTTTCTGTCACCTTTTTTCCGCAGCCAGTTTTCATAACAGTTTCCTGTCACTGGGGTGATGCCTAATTTTTTAACCACCTTACGTCTTAATTGACCTCCCGATTTTGAACTTTGAAGGTATTATTTGCGTTAGTTTGCCGCATATATTTGTTGAATAAATAATGGGTGTTGAAATGTTGTACTAAGGGGGTTATTGTAATATTCGAAGTTAGCAACTTGAAATTTCATACTTAGACTACCAAACTAACCGAAAAAAAAACCGGCTAAAAGCATATGAGGCCATGCTCAGTGTTGGATTCCGTATTTGACACGATCATATTCGATCTTATTAATGACTGAAAGCCTTCAAGATTTCAAGATTTTTTTCATATTTTTTGGACTCTCGGTTCAAAATATTAGAGAGGATAAGAGGGACATCCATTTTTTGGACTTTCGAAATGGTAATTTACTTGGCAAAAAATCACCCCTACTACCACAGTACCACTATGCTACTAAGTACCTAACAAAATGAATGAGAAAAATCGCATTTGTAAACAAATGCGAGCATGTTAATTTGCTTTTGGGAAATATTACGAGCAAAAAATAAGCTACTAAGAAATAAAACGAATGTTAAAAAACGCGTTTGTAAATAAATACGATCATAAAGTCGAAATAGTACGTCAGGCAAATTAAAAAAAAAGGGAAATTTTGCTACTAGTATAACTGCGAAAGGAAAATTAGTTTGGGAAACTCATCTAACAAATCTACGTTATATTTTTTATAGCTGTACGAAAAGGTCGGAAAATAAAATGAAACAATTTTAGACTAGGAAAAAAATATATAAATCATTATGTGAAGTTTAAACACCCGTAAAGGTAAACAATAAAAACGATCTCGCCAACAAACTGTTTTAGCAGTTTGGAGAGTTAATAGTAAACATTTAGTTATGTACACCATTCTGAAAATAAATTAAAAAAAAAAAAAGATTATAAAAACTGTTTTTAGTTCAACCTATCCGTGAAATAATTAATTTAGGTATCGACCGACAGCCCTAGCACTGATTTTACGCCGCGCGGAGTCGACGACCGCATTTCGTGCGTTAAGATTCCAGAATGTTCTTTTCTATTGTATGGCGGGAGAGTGTCGTATCTGCGAAGAACTACTTATTAGATAATCTGTGGTTGTAGTAAAGATGAGCATCTGTGCTATTCATTTATTTAGATTGTTTAACTTACCCACAGAGGACTCAAAAGCATTCTGATAAGGGAACGCCAGCACGAGTAGGCCGGCTCCTGCCGCAACTGCCATCCAGAACGACAGGGCTAAGTGCTTCTTGGCCTGCCCCCACCACCCCATAAGTGCGCCTAGGCCAAACTCCACCAACGCTGCGCCGATTGTCACGTAATCTGGAAATTGATCAGAACTACTAAGAAGAACATTGAAGAAGCAGGTGATTTCAGATCTGCCGCGCGAAGAACGCACCTAGGCCGAATTCCACTGGTATCGCAAAGGTGGTTACAAAATGCGAAAACTGATTATAGCTGATAGATAGAAATAACTTTGAAGAAGCAGGTTCAATTCTGCTAGGCTATTTTCAAACACGATTCCGAGCTCGTCCAGAATAGCTAAGTTTCTTTCAGCAACTGTCACTGTTGTAAAATGCTAAATTGCCTAAGTTAATCTTCATCACATGCGATTGCGTCGGTATACTCGTAGGTCGCCCGTTTAAATGAGTCTTGTACGCTAAGACCTGTTTCTCTGATGCCTATTTATAAAATAAATGGTTTGAATTCTATTGAGACTTTAGGTTTGTATTAACAATAGTCCGCACTTTCCCTAGTTTGTTACTAGCTTGATACATACACTCACGGACAATGAATTCCGGTCATTTTCTATATAATTGTTTCCTAGAAAATGACCCAAATTCATTGTCCGTGAGTCTAGTTGAACAAGAAACGTGAACAGAGGAGCAGCCGTCAACGAGCTCAGCCCTGTTGGTTAGGTCCTTCGAGTATGATTTAGTGGAAGATTGGTAGAAGGTCTACCTACCATGAGTATTGCCAGGCACGTGGCCCATGGCCGCGTCCCGCTTCAGCAGCAGCGTCACGTTGGAGTCTAGAAGCACCAGCATGAACAGCGCCCCTTGCAGGAACAGCCCGAACACGCCTAGGGTAAGCACGCGCGTGCGCACCAGGATCCATAACTCTAGCAGCTTCGATGCGGCGCCTACAATACATAGAAATTTGTGGAATATAAAGAGGACTTCGGTTCCAGACACCAGACCAGTAGGCATATGATGCTACGCTTTGTCGCGCGATAAATAAATGATAAAGCATCCGTCACGTTCTGACAAATAGTGTGTGAGATTGACGGATGCTTTATCATTCGTTTATCGCGCGACAAAGCGTAACATCATAAGCCTCCAGAAATCAAATCAAATAATTTTATTTTGTAACATACACAGGTGTAAGATTTCAAGATAACATGGTCATTCACATAAGAATTACTTTTATCACACAGGTGTGTACACAGGTGGCATAACAACGTACATGTCAGTAGGATTTAGTTACATTGCCAAAATTTGGCACGTACTTTTTTTATTCTAGATTTAAGAACCGGATAAGAGCGAAGTCGGTCTCGCCCATTGAGGGTTCCGTACAAATACTTAAATTTAAAAATATAGACTATATTTTTATGATTTAATTCCAAATGTATAGTTTTCAGATTTTCCCTATACTTGTAGTACCTTTAAGACGGTATTACTTGCCAAATTTCATATTTCTAGGTCAACGGAAAGTACAATATAAATTTTGGTTTCCTTGAGAGAGTTGATATGTACGTTTTTTGCGGCATAAATGGCCATATCTTTTTTTTACGTTAATTTAGAAGTTTGATTTTTTTACAGCTTCAAGGGGCTATAGACTTTAAGTATATGGTTTTAGTTTCAACTCGAGACCTTCACGCGTTCCCGAGATAAAGGGTCTTAACAGACGGACAGACAGACAGACGGACGGACATACGCACAACAAAGTTATCTTATAAGGGTTCCGTTTTTTTTCCTTTTGAGGTACGGAACCATAAACAACACTAGGTAATACCCCAATCATACAGTTTATGAAAATATTCATGTGAAAAGTCATGGAACCCTAAGAAAAACCGGAGTAAAGTACTTAAGACTACATTATTTCGATGGTTTACGGTAGGTTAGGTAAACGTCCTCGTACTCGAGTCGACACGCTAATGCCCACTAGTGGACACCCTCTTGTCACCTCTATTGTTAATGACTTAACATTCAAGGTAGCGACTACTGGGACAGTATGTCGAGCACTCGGACGTGTATTCCTTAGTTAGTTATTCGAAAAACTCTGAAGAAAATCATTTGATTTATACATACTTTGTTTTTCAGTAGTTTACCGTGGGCCCTGTAACAAGATCCAAAAATTAAAACGTAGATTCTACTCCTCAAACTAAACAACATTTGTTCAGCGACATTTAAAAATAACTGGTGTCTTAATTTTTAGTACACTTTGAAATTAATATGAAGGCGCATGTATTGCGATTTTTCTTTTTGTTTGTAGCGTGACAAGCGACGTCAATTAAACTGATTTTAACATACATTGAAAACATTATTTAATTAGTATGAAAATGAGAAAATCTTAATTCTACATAATTCTTAAAAGTGTTTGAACAAAAGTTATATTGTTTGAGGAGTAGAATCTACGGTTTAATTTTTGGATCGTGTTACAGGGCCCACGGTGTTATTTGATTTAACCTTCCTATTCCTAGTTACGCACTATTCGGCATTTAAACGTTATAAAGATATCAGATAAGATTAAGTTTCTATGCATAGATTATGTTATGATTAATTATACAAGATTTACGTGATAAATGATAAGATAAAATATATTCACGTTTTGGTATACAAAAATAATAAAAGATTGTAAAAATAAACGGTCTTAGGTACTATAACAGGGTCATTGGTTGAAAGTCTTATTATGATGAGGTCTGAAGAGTCACCACATACGAACTCAGGGTACCTACTTACTATCCCATAAGGTATCGCCTACGATCGAGAAGTTGGAAATCCTAGTCATCTGTATAAGACAGCACGTCTGTTGTTGAGTTTTACTACATGAAAGAAACATGATGTTTCTTTATTAGTTTTTAATGCGGGTAAATTACACCACATTTTTATAATATATGATACCTATAGGAAAAAAGTACACATAAACATTAAGTCGTACTCAACCTATGGACCAGACTGGAAATCGAACCCGGTACCTCTGGATTTCCGGCCCTGCGTCTATACCACTTCGACCACCGGAGCACCCAGCAAGTGCCCTCAATTTTGTCATCTACTTTGACTTCTGTATCATTCTGGTTTAATTGGATTTTAACCTAGAGTTGAGGGTTGGGCTGAGTTTTAGTTATAAATACCATTATCGCCTCTCATTCCCTTCCCGTCTGCTTTCCCTCGAGCATGTATGTACCAAAGACCCTGCTTTTGCTCCCTTCAATCGTATAATTTCTGTGTGTGCTTCTATTTAGGTTTACTCCAGTCACACACATATGCATGTCTATATTCCAAATGTTATGCATATGCGCCAATTCCAGTCTCTCACTTACGCAAAACGTTGGGTTCGTACTGGCTTTCGGCACTGAAACTAACGCAATTAACACATATCCATAATATTTGGCATAGGCCTTTTGCGTTATACTTACGAGTACGAGCAGTTTTTTTCTTATTATTGCAAGTACTTATAATACTCTTAAAACTAAAAACCCTTTGCTAAGGCATTGTACTTGTAAGTACAATTTAGTTCTTAAACCAATTTTCTTCAATAAATTTATATATCTATAATATTGAGTTTCCTATATACTCTACTACTACTATAGGTGTATAACTATAGGAGCTACTTATATACTACAAATTGGCAATTATTCCTTTGATACTCATTGATACGATTGCTGAGTTGCTTCGACGTACCTACGTGAAATCACGTTTTGCTAATCAGAATATGAATAAAAATTAGATTGTTATCTTGTAATCTCACTATTTATGACGCATATCAAACGTCGCATACCGAAAACTGGGCTGCGGAAACCTATGGGTGTTATAATCACGAGGTAATTACCTAATTGGTATGGAAATACAAACGGTACAGAGTAACTAAAACTAAATTGAAATTAAATATACTATAAACTAAAACTAGATTAAAACTAAAATAAATCTAAAAATGGCCCCTGCGGCATGGTACCAAAGATACTGGCAGCATTTCCTCGCTGGATTGTGAGACTGATACGTTGAGTGAGGTAGCTGCCAGCTCTTCGGCCCCTTTTGGTGTCTCTGAGTCTCTGCGACAGGTCTTTGAAAAGACTCAGAGCGCCGGACGCCCACGGATCAAGGGTCTCGACGCCGAAAGGAACAAAATTATATTCGGCGCCGAGACCACTGTATTTTACCACCTCAGCAGTTTCCGCCGCCTCTGCTGCTGCTGCCGCCCTTATGGAGGTTCGGTGGAGATGTAATGGGGGCCAGTGTGTCTACGTAGGTTGCATCCTACACCAGCACACGGCCCATACTCCACCGAATCAAAGACATCCCGTTCGGTCTCTTGCCATCATCGGTATTTTATTTGTAACGTTAGTATTAAATGACTTGACCGTCACTGGAAGCTTTATATATTGAGAAGGCATAGCTGTTTCCGTCGAATTATCACCAGTTTCCGTGCTATATTTGACTTCAATTTCCGGTCCAGTGGCGCCACCTAGCGATTCGCGCCATTTTTGCTAAAGGTAAAACATGGCCTGCGATTTTTATATCATTGGCGTTTTGTTTCCCGTCGAAGCAACATCACCGTAGCATGTCAGCACCTCTGACTTTGCAACGGTTATAAGTATTTATATTACCGAATCTAATTCGTAATAATTTAATTTAATACTTTATAGACATTCTTTTTTAAAAGCTAAATCCGTTCAATTCATAGTGATTCAATCCGTTTCGACCGAAAGGTGCACATGTAAGTACCCGACTTTTACTATTATAAACGCAGTAGTCATTTTCTTTTAACAGTTTTTCTGTTCGGACTACTGCTTTTAGTTTAGCACTTTCGGGTGAGCAACGTCTGAGAGACGTCGAATATGAAGGCTTAACAATGCTTAATTGAACGGTGCTCACGCGAAGGTGTTAACATTTTATAGAACCAGTTTTTCGTGTTTTCGTGTGTCCCATATATAGATGCGTGCAAGTTACATCGATTGATTGTATTTAGAGTTAATCAAATACAATCTGTGGCTCATAAACCTATGAGCGTAGAATTAACGTAATTTCTCTGGCATGATAGTACTGTCAAGCTTATGATTCTATATCATTTAGCACAAGTTCGTGGAGATCTTTACGAAAATGATGATGTAACTGAAAGGTCATTCCCTAAAGTTGAAAATCAAAACGAAAGCTTGCATTTACATTTATTGTTGAGACTAAACTTAAGCTCTGTCTGTTCCAAAACTCCAGATAATTTTCTGAAACTGTTACTTGGTGCTCAGCGTTTGGGAAGTCCCTCGTGGTCTGAAATTAGATACTGATACCCAAATTGTACAATCACACTCCAGGTTTCATAGACTTGGAAACAAACGAAGAGGTAAAAACGTATGACACCTTACGTCATCTATCTTAAACTCAGTGGCGGATTTACCAGCAGGCTGAGTAGGCTGGAGCCTAGGGCGGCAGATTTTTAGGGGCGGCAAATTTGGGGCCAACATTTTTTTTCTTACATAAATAAAATAGATTTATATAAATATACTTACTAGGTTAGTTTAGTACTAGCCTAGTATAGTAAGTAAAAATCGACACTAAGAATGCTAAAATGCAAACGCAAAGTATGATATAGTTCTGATTTATTGGTATGTTGTATAGACCAGTTAGCGTAGTGTGGATTCAAATTTGTAACTAACCATCTATAGTTCGTACCGGATAACAATAGACTCTAGAGGGACACAGAAGAAGAGATTCGAAACATTTTCTGTAAAGTTTCACTTCTTCTTCTTCGCGATGGTCGAGTGACAACACACGCTAGAGCAAACGCCTTCTCCACTGCCCCGCAGAATCACTCATATTGAATGTTACAAATAACTATTCACCAAATACTTAGGAATGACAAACTATAACAGAAACAGTATACAATTAAAAAACATACAAATTCGATGTAACTATTTGATAGTACAATAAAATAATGACAGCTCTGAGCTGTCTCGTATTATTGAGTGTTGCTTATCTCTGGCTCTTTGGGTATTTTATAAGGATACTTTGTTATTTTCAGCCAACCAAAAAGTATGGACATCATCAATATTTTATTTTTGAGCATCTACTTTAGAAATGTCATTTATTGAATGTCAACCTAAAACCGGCACTATAAAGAACCTCTTTTTTCTTCTGTCTATTCCTATACGAAACAGACTGTAAAACTAACTTCGAAAAAATTGTGTTCGCTGTACACCACGCGAAAAACTGCGAAACTTTGATACTTTTTACTCTAAGCCCATGGACTACCTAAACGTTTTTCTACAATAAAATTCAGTAGTTTTCTGTAGTAACTTAAATTTGAATCAATTTAAGTCCAACCGCTGCTTTATAAACTTTATACGCTACGCACTAAACTATGGCCCATCGAAAATTTTAAATTTTAAGTTTTTGCGTAATTTCCGCGAATACCTAGTTCAGATAGAACCGAGCATTTAAATCCAGCTCTTAAGCAAGCACACGCTCTCTTGTATTGTATCCCTTCTGACATTTACAGGCTAGGATTTTGAGAAGCTGTCGTGGGCTCTTTGTTAATTTGCTAGTGGGATGAGGGGACAGGAACTCATTTCCCAACCCCATTTGGTGTGGTCTTTCTCTACCTACTCCTCATCACTTTTGCACTTGGTGGTAGGTGCGGAACGCATGGAAAGAGGAAGCCTCAGAGGTTGAGGGCAAACGTGTCAGATTAACCTTTGTGTTTGCCGCTGTCTTCACAAACAGGTAGAAGCTTTGATCTTGCAGTCTCGGTCTTCACGGTGGTGTTCCAGCTATACAGCTGGATCACCACCGTGAAGAGCTACCTATCAGATACTTTTCGCCAGTTTCCGCGATACTCTCACGAGTTCCAGGTTCAGAATTTTCTTTTACCCTACCCGAAAAGGGCTCAGCTCAGGTGGAGGATACAAAACTAAAAATTGATACTATTTGGGAAAAATTGACCACTTTTGAAGGCTTATAGTTTGGTCTTTGTAGTATTTATAGAGCTGCGGTTGGACTGGAATTAGTTAGAAATTAAATAAATAAATAAAAACATATAAAATTTTACTGTTAAGAAATACAAGCCTATAGAGCAAAAAGTGTAAAATGTCACAAAATTTTCCGTACGCGTAGCATGGCCAGGTGTGGCATAAATTCATTTATGACAAATATTACTTAGTAGCTATTAAGTTTGAGAAGTCTTCATTTTTTAGGGTTCCGTAGCCAAAATGGCTAAAAAGGAACCCTTATAGTTTCGTCATGTCCGTCCGTCCGTCCGTCCGTCCCGTCCGTCCGTCCGTATGTCACAGGCATTTTACTCAAAAACTACAAGATCTATACTGATGAAATTTGGAATATAGATGTCTTGTAGATGCCGCAACTAAGTTTGGTAGTTAAATAATAAAAATAAAAAAATCTAGGGGGGGCACTCCATACATGTAACAGAAGCTAAAAAAAATTTTTTTCACAAAATGTCAACGTGTGGTACATAGTTTGACAGCTCTTTTGAAAACATTTTAAGGTTCTTAAGTAATGTTTTTGATTAAGTGAATACCTTTGGAAATAATCGCACCGAAAGTGGTGAAAATTGTGTCCCCCCCCCCCCCTCTATCTTCTAAACCGTGTGTCCGAAAAATATAAAAAAAATTAAAAAGATAACGCTTAATTAATACTTTCAACGAAAATTATTTTCAACAAGATCGGATTAACCGTTTTTGAGTTATTGCCGATAAACTGCGCTTCTCAACAAAAGGACGTAATTGCTATGAAGATACGCTCTTTTGTTGTTGTACTTTTTTACATCGTATTTTTTACCTTATAGTTACGGCTATGGAACCCTACACTGAGCATGGTCCGACATGCTCTTGGCCAGTTATTTTTGGATTGGTTGCATATCGTTTAAAAAACAAAAATCTGTGATTAGCTTCAAAGCTACTGACGTGAGAATTTCATTCGCCGCTACAGTTTTTTCTTTAGTACACAGTACTAGCTTCGCCCCGTTAGTACCTACTTATTTCGTGGGGCCGATTTTGAGCGTCAGTTATGCTTCCATACATATTATATTTCGATGCCGCAAATTTACCAATGAGAACACGCCTAGGTGCTCGGCCGGCGGATATTATACCCGCGGTGGCAGCGCCGAGATAGCGTACATCGGCGCGCACCCCGCACTACACCACGTGTTATTAAATAATTACAAAAATAAAAGTTTACATTTATATCCGCAAGTGTGTTGAAAACTTGTTGAAAACGTCATATTATGACACTCGTGGGCATTGGTCATTATAGTCTCGACTGGTGAGTTTCTTCAGTTTACTCGGCCATTAGGTACAGTCCTCGCCTGCCGGCTCGGGCTGGGCAATGAATGAATGAATGAAAATCTTTTATTTCAGGTAAAACCCATATAAATTGTTAATTACTGATACAAGTTACTTACAAACTATTATTAGTAAAACTTCCTATCTAACCTAACCTACTTAATATATACAGATACAGGTTTGACCTGCCCCACCCAGTAGATAATGATCGGGCAGTCAAATCTGCCTGCAATTGTTTTTAGGATGCTGTTGTGGCTTTTCCTAACACGGTTCATAAGTGAAGCAATTTTTTTCCGCATGATTGCTGGAAACCCGTCCGTGCGTGCCTCGGCAAACATACCCGAGGCACTGCACCATCTCGGCAGACCCAACAGCATCCTAAAAGCATTGTTATATTGAATACGTAGGGCGTTATATGCTCGTTTAGTGTACTTTACCCACAGGCCGCTCGTGTAAAAAGATTGACTGTAGGCTTTAAATAGCGCAATTTTAACGGGTGTGGAGCATTTCGCGAACCTGCGGGCCAGCATATTGCTCCTCACTGATAACGCCCTACGCTCTCTTTCAATATCTTGGTCATCACACAGGTTGTCTGTGATTATGTGACCAAGATATTTAAAACTTTGCACCACCTTAAGTACAACTCCACCAAGGGTGATGGGAGGTACGCAATACAGCCTCAACTGTAATAACCAATGTAGCCCACTCGTATCGTATCATAATGTGTGCGCTTCTTCTCACCAGAAGGTCAATTACCCGAAGCGCCAAAAGAGAAGAATTAGAAATGAGATGAGAAATTGAGAAATAAATTATTTTATTTTTATTTTATTTATTTGTACTATAACAAGTATTTTGCCGCATGGATCTTTTTCATATTGGTGGTGTAATTAGGTCGATTAGATAATGCTCATATCATAAATCAAAACATACTTCATGATTGGTCACTCGGAAGGGGCGGCAAAATTTGAATAGCCTTCTGGCGGCAAATTTGTAAATCCGCCACTGCTTAAACTGATAAATCATATGCGCGATAACATATTGCACTCTCAAACAAAAACAGGCAGTGCAAGACAGTACCTACTTATTCGTAACCTATTACCGTGGGCAAAAGATACTGAATTTACCTATAAAGGTATAAACTATAAAGTCCATTATCTGTTTCAAAAAGGCGATGTACAGAAAATCACTTCAGACCTCTTGCAATTAGTTTGTGGACACGGTAGTAAAAATTGTTAGTACCTAAATAAAATTCCTCCCTCAATATCTCACATTATTGATTCTGAGCCTTTTACATAAGCATAGAAAAGGCGGGTGGAGTTCGTAAAGCTTTTTGGCCCTCCAAAATCAAGCCCACAACAACACAAGTAATGCACAAGTAAAAATCAGTTTGTCATACAGTAGCCGCCCCTCGCGGGGGCAAGGCGTCCGAAAACAACAGTCCATTCCATCGCATGGAATGACAGTGCATGTCAAACTAAATTTCCCATTGCATAATATGCATATGCAAGCGTTTAACTCACCCTCGCGGGGTGGATGTCATGTCATACAATAGCCGCCCCTCGCGGGGGTAAGGCGTCCGAACTCTACCGTCCATTCCATCGCGTGGAATGGCAGTGCATGTTAAACAATCAAGCTGAATTTCTCATTGCATTACCTGCATATGCAAGCGTTTAACCCACACTCGCGGGGTGGATGTCATTGCCTGAATTGCCAACACATGTGGTGCCGTAACCGCAACCTTCAACTAATCAGAATAACTTCCACTATGCTAAGTGGATTCATTTCAAAATCAAGGCTCGCGGCCCGACTGAGGGGGTAGCGGAAGACGTGGCTTTGCCTCCAGAGGATATAGGGGAGATGTCTCGAAACGGTTTCGGGCAGGTCAGCTAACACATTACCTTGCACAATGGAAGCAAATGGGAGCTCCAAAAATAGTAATGAAGTTAATTAAAGGGTATCGCATACCGTTCTATCAAAATCCCCGCTTGTTTGTTCAAAATTAAACACAGGCCCCTTTTTTCACACTTCAGTTGTGAAAGAAATGTCTGCAATAGTGCACAGAATGAAAACTAGGTATTTTGAAAGTGGCGCAACAGTCGCCAAGCTTCCTCTCCGCTCTGTTTCTTGTGCCAAAATCAGACTGATTTGCCTGTCTAATATTCAATCTAAGGGCACTAAACGAGTACTGTACTGACCGAACTATTTCGCCTAATAAACATGCATCGAATCCCCGATTTCTTACAACGAAACGATGGTTGGATGTGCAAAGTAGATATATCCCAAGCATACTTTCACATGAAAGTGACAAAGTCCCACAGACGTTTCTTACGTCTTGTTTACAACAGGAAATTTTTAGATATTACTTGTCTTCCATATCCATTCGGTTTGTAATAAATGTCTAATATTCCTATACGACTTTTTGACAGTTTATCAAAAAGTGCTCTTGATTGTGCTCGCATTCTTCGTGATCATGCCGAATTTACCGTAGAAATGCTCCGGCATCTCGGCTGGAAAGTAAATTTCGACAAATCGATTCTGCATCCTCAGAAAAGCATATATATCTAGGAATAAATTGGCATACTTGGGACAGTCAAAAAATTGTTTACCGGAAGAGAAGCTGGTATCATTAAACATAAAATCAAATCAAACCCTCAAAGAAGGAAAATAGAATTTGAAAAACACAGCACAGAGTATAGTAGGGTCTCTGAATTTTGCCAGTTTTATCATTACACGGAGTCAGCTCCATTATCGTCAGCTACTGATATTTCTAAACAGCCTGTCGGGCCCCTCAACAAAAGCATTCTCGGTTCCTCAACCCATGTCGGAAGAATTAATTTGGTGGATTCAAAATTGTCAGTCGTCAACACCGGTGCAATTACCCTCCATCCACAAACTTTCTAACGACCGATGCGTCGGATCTAACTTGGGGGGCATAATTGAACGATCTGGCCCTCTCGGGGTCATGGTCGCCAGAGGAACAGAACCTGCACTGCAATCAGAAGAAAATGCTAGCCATTCTCCCCTCTCTTCGAGGTCACGCTCACCTCATGAGCCACAGCACGATCCTCATACAGTGCGACAACAGGACAGCCGTAGCACACCTGAGAAAAGAGGAAGGTACAAAATCACTAACCGTACATAACATAACCAATCAGATCTTGGATCTTTTAGATCAAAATTACGCTTCAGTATCCACTATCTACCAGGCAAGTACAACTCGCAAGCCGACCACCTGTCGCGCGTGGCACTTACTATCGACATATGTGGAGACGGTGTTCTTGAAATGAGGAACTCCGAAATAAACCTGTTCGCCTCGGCAACAGCTCATATAGTACACAATTATGTATCTCGAGACCTGAGAGACCCTCATGCCCTATACCACGATGCGTTCAGCATTCCGTGGAATTACCCACTTGCATGGGTGTGTCCGTCACCATTTCTAGTCCCGAAAGTTCTGACTCATCTGAATCAGTCTACTGGTATATTCCTAATAGTGGTCCCTCGTTGGGACAAGGTATTCTGGCGCGCGGACCTCAAAGCCCGAGCTAGCAGCACCAATAACTTTGAGGAACTTGCAGAAGAATCTAATCGACACGACAACGGGACTTCCACCTCCGAAGGTCAAGAATATAGCCCTCGAGGCTTGGAGATGTGGGGGTGGCCCGAAACGATAGAATCATGGAAACACTGAACAGCAATCTTTGCTTAAGAATTCATGGAGAAAATCTACTTTAAGATTTTATAAGACAGCTTGGCAACGTTAGCATTCATGGCTACTGCAAAAAATATTAATCCGAAAAATCCAACAGGATCGCAATTAGCAAATTTATTTATCCGATTTATATTTAATAAGCAATCTGTTTCATAATACTATACTTTTACACAAGTCGGTGGTTTCTACCTTGTGTAACACCGAAACATCAAGTTGTTTAGGTTCTCACGTTCTAGTGAAGCCCATTTTAAAATTGATGTCCCTGAAATGTCCTAAAATCGCAATCTAAACCTGCAATTTAGGATGTCTGTAAGCTTGTAACATTTTTAAGAAACTATACGGTAGACATAAACAATACTTTCCAAGTATCGCGCCATACCGCAAATAGTATTACTACTTTGTTCTGGCAGACTCATACATGATTTGACCTTACTTAGGTACAGTAGACCCTGATCACTGCATAAGATCAGACGAATTTATAATATTCTGGCCCCAATTGGGTTCGGAAACTGACTGTAATAAATATAGACTACCTGGTTGGAATCTTTTAATTAAAATGATCGTAATTTGAATAAAATGTATTTATAACACTTTTAAATGAAAGAGTCAACTCTTCGAAATCATTTAATTTGTTTATTACAATCAGAGGCCAAGCACATACTGCCTAACGTACAGTTATACCTAGCGAACTGGGTGAAAACATTGTTTAAGGATGCAAGGATACGGTTGCTCCAGGAAGTATTCGGTCGGCCGTCGCTTCTAAAAGTTGGTGGGAAAATCATTCCCTCGACGAAATATATTATACCTAGGCGAGAGGTAGATTCTAGTATTCCTTGCACCTCTAAAAATGTCACACAGATATTTGATCCGCTATGATTACTTGATTAGATTAATATTGTTAATTACTTAAAATTGAGAACGGCGGTTTTATACGCAGATAATATATAGAATGACAAATTGTCAAGGTCTTTTGAATCTTTTAGATTAAATGTAAATACTTAAATAAATCAAAAATTATGATATCATAATTATGATTTATGAATATTAGAATATAATTATTAATCCCCTAATGGTTGACCGGTAGAGAATGCCTCGTGGCATTAAGTCCGCCATTTGCACTATCTTATATAGTGCAATAAAGTTTAAATATAATGAATTAAATGAATATTTTTTAGTTTATAAGTTCTTTATCACATTGACGTTGGAGGTGGCGTCACCAGGCGATAACAAACAGGTCTCAATATATAAAGCTTCCAGTGACGGTCAAGTCATTTAATAGCAGCGTTTTACCTGAAATAAAACGCATATTAAATACTTACCTCACTGGAAGCTTTCTTTTTTATTTCTGCCTGGTGAAATTGAGCCAATGATATAAAAATCGCAGGCCATGTTTTACCTTTAGCAAAAATGGCGCGAATCGCTAGGTGGCGCCACTGGACCGGAAATTGAAGTCAAATATAGCACGGAAACTGGTGATAATTCGACGGAAACAGCTATGCCTTCTCAATATATAAAGCTTCCAGTGAGGTAAGTATTTAATATGCGTTTTATTTCAGGTAAAACGCTGCTATTTTGAATTCAGACTCCTCTTGTGCATGAAATAGCAAATAAAATCTCCGTACAGAAGGTAACGTAAAAAATAAATGTACCTACCGCCGAAGGGAGAGGATAAAACTAGTATTTTTTCCTCAAACAAAATGTAAAAGAACAGGCATTTTTAAAACGCGTCGTAATAGACGTGGAAACACCGATCGACGAAAAATGGGAAGGGAAGACTAAGTCCTGTGTCGTGTCTGTAAGGTCGAAACGGTTACCCGTCCCAGATCTAGATCAAAGAATAGACCGAACTAGATCCTTTGCCCGATTAATTGAACGAGAGCGGAGCGCTCCTTTTAAAGACCGAGTGGGCATACCTCTAGAAGAGTTAATTCAAGAGGACGTAGGTAGATAAATATTCGAAACTAGTGGACCCGCGGGCGACGTTGACTGCTTTCCATCAGGCAGCTCGTCCGCTTGTTTGCCACTTATAACCAGGCATCGGAAATTCGGATGCTTATAATACCTAAACTTTGCCGTCAGTGCCAATGTTGAGTTGTATGGAGGCGGACACAATTTAATTTTATTATTAAATTTCTGTGGATTTCTAAATTAACTTATTAGTTATTATGCTAACATAAACTCATACTACCTATTTTAAGTATTTAAATTAACTTAATTTTTCATGTACTCGGTTTGTGAAGTCGGTTAAAAATAACCATTAAGCTAAACATGTTCGCGAGATAACTACATTACTAAGACGCTTTGTATAATCGCGGTATCCGGGAACTAACATTATTAAAATATTTTTTTTAAGAAGCTGATTTCATATTTTCGTAACTTTTTCCGGATTTTTGCCAACTTCAGATATACCTAAAAGCATCCGAATTTCAGATGCCTGCCTTATAACATAATAAAAAAACCGGTCAAGTGCGAGTCGGACTCGCGCACCGAGGGTTCCGTACAAACTCATAAGTAGATACGCGAATAGTTCAAGAAAAACTATATGTCGATTTGTTTAGTAGAAGCAAATAAGTATATGTTATGATTTTTGCAAATTTCTAAAAAACAGTGCAAGTTAGGAAAACAGTTAGATTTTCCTTGTAATATTTAGAACCTGACGTGTAATGATTCTATTTAATAGCAAGGACCATTAAATCAAGAGGACTGTCATTCTCCATACAAAAAGCTGTTCCCCGAATTTACAACGCCATCTATGTATAAGCTTGGTAAAATAATTATAATATTATTTACAATTATTTAACTTTGCAAACGTGACACAGTATTTAAATGTATTTAAATTTATTTATTATTAGCTGTTTACGAACTAATTGTTACTATACTATGTTTCTTTGTTCAATTATAACATCGTTAAATGTTTAGTGTTTTAGCGCCATCTAGTTTTGCCCGGAAATCCCCTAGCGTGAAACATGCCATCGCTTAGTTTTGCTACTCGCCGCTAGGGATTCCAAGTTTTGTAAATTTCTAAAAAGGTATTAAAGTTAGCAAGACCGTTCTATTTTTCCTGTAATATTCAGGTTGATATTTATAATTAGTAATTATGACACATTTTTCTGATCAGTAACTTCGGAGATAATAGGGGGGGAATGGTACATAAAAATGTATAAATCAAAAACTACTTATTTAAGAAAAAACTTAAAAATGGTGTTTTAATCTACAAATTAAGCCCTTTCATTTGATACCCCACTCAATATAATAGCCCTACTTTCAATTTTCAAAGTCCCATTACGGAGCCTTTTAAAAAAAAAGTAAAAAAGGTACAAGATATTTTTTATGTCCAATAGGCTCGGGTTAGCTACTTTTAACACTATTCCAAATTTCAAATCGATAGCATCAGTAGTTCCTGAGATATCTGGCTGTGACAGACGGACAGACGGACAGACAGACAGACAGACAGAGTCGCACCATAAGGGTTCCTTTTTTACCATTTTGGTACGGAACCCTAAAAAAGGCCGCATGCGTCTTCGTTCGCAGAGGTGAAATAAGTTAAATGACTCTCTTTCTGCTTTGTCGGGTAAAAAGTATGATAAGTGTTAAACGGGATGATAATAGGTACCAAATTTTCTTAAAATCGGTCCGATAGTTTCAGCGTGATTTGCGCACGAAGAAATAAAGAGACAAAAAATGCAAAAAAAGTATTTATTTCAGTTTTATTACGTATTTTTTTCTACTCCTGTACTTTTATCTGTCTTTTACTTGGTCAAGAACACTAATATAAGAACATACATAATATGAGTTCAGAGAAGTCTATGCTATACTCTATTCCCCATAAAAGCACTCGTGTCCCTATAGTCGCGAAAAGATACCGCTAGCAGCCACAGACTTTTAAATCTATGTTAAACTTAGGTCAAGGATTACGCGTTCAATACTAACTTTACGATAAAAATGCACAACTACCAACTTAACAGACAAATAAATTCCTGCGGTTTTTAACAAAACAAAACTTTCTGAACTAAATTCTTTGATGCCAACAAAAAAATATATTTTTAATATCGTCACTGCGTGTCACTAGCGAGTAAACGTCAAATTAAAAACAAAGTTTACCATAGACACATACTTATTATATTGTCAGTCATATGTCATATTTGCCTTGTTTGCGCGCTCTGTTTAATTTTGTATTTTATATTTTAAAACCTAGTCGTAGAAAAAGTATTGTATGCAACGTTGTATAATTAATTCAAAAAACACTCATGGCGTCTCTATTTGCGATAGGTACTCGCCGCCGCGGCTCGTTATTATCCCTCCCCGGTTACTTAAAAAAATATATATATATATAAACATTATTTTCTACGATTTTAATATTCTTATAAGTACCTACCTATGCCTGTGTTTACTGTTTATACGAAATCAATTATCATTTACCTTTACTAGCCGTCATTGTGACTCACACACCCACATTCACTTAACTTAAAAGCGTTCACTCGTGTTCATGGGCACCACTATTTTCCGTGACATGTGTACGAAAAATATTTGCTAATGACACGAGGCACATTTGTATCGACTCAGCTGCTCCGATGTACTGAAGTGTTATCACTATCAGCATCATGTTTATCAGCGTATCGCGTACTATCGGTTCCCGTTCACTTTCACTAAATAATGTCATCTATCTCGCTATTGTCATCATTACTTTTTTTAAATGATTAATTAAGATCAGGTGGGGTAAGACGAAAATAGTTTATTGTGCCCGGGGTAAGACGATCAGTATGAAAATTCTATACAAGTGTTTGACTTGCCCCGCTGTCCGTACTCCACCTGACCTTAACAAAAAACACAATACTACATCTTGGCCTAAAGTATGTTGTTAGTTATTCAAGGAGGTTTTCAATACCTGTAACATTTTGCAAAGTTATGGAGAGGAGCTAGACGTACGAGTATATATAAATAAACAGAAGATGGATAGTGGTATCTAAACATTTGTATAAAGACCAATGTATCTATAAATAGGCTGCGGTGACTGCTTACCATCAGGCAGGCCGTACGCTTGTTTGCCACCCTAGTTGTATAAAAAAAAAAAAAAAAAAAAAATTTTAAAATGCAGCTGTAATTAGTGTAGGTACTCAAATAGTACGTTACACTACACTACTAGGGGTGTAAAACAAACAATAAGTTTGCGGCCCGAGCTGCAAGCGAGGGACGTAAATATGCGATCGGGGCCTTTCTTTTTTACCTCCCGTGCTGTGTACATCATTTTATGTCTACACTTGGCCAGAAAGCGGCTTTTGCCGTACGCGTAGCGTGCGGTAAAAGCCACTTTATGGCCAGGTGTGGTTAATTAAGGAATACAATTAAGACTACAGTATTATATACCTAAATATGTATAGAAAATATCCTGCCGTCAAACTGTTTATACAGTTTAGCAGGAAACTGCCATAGAATTAAGAATTAATGCGTATTTAATAAATAATAATAATATATATGTTGTTTATTGTGGGTAGGTACCAAAACGCGCAAATTATTTTTTTCTCAATTCTCCCATGGTTTACAAGAATGCGACTCATACCACTGAGTAGCAGATACATTTACCTACATACCTAGACCCATTTCGTTTGTGTACGCCGTGGGTCATTTGTCCAAACAAAATGCCCAATGACCTTTTCCATTTCATTTGGTGGTATTTGATTAATAATTATGAAAAACTGATAATAATACTGTCGGCAACTGAAGTTAACGGCATGCAAAGCACCTGAGGTACATACACTTTTTCCTTCTACCTCGATTTCTGTGGTCTCTAGGTAAATCAAAAAGTGTCAGGTAACTATATGTTTGTATTTGTACTTAAAGTAATTTCGGACAAACATACATACTTACCTACAGACAAACAATAGTTAAGTTAATCAGGAAACTTGATTCATTGTGATTAGCTGATTAGTTTGGATTTAAAGATTTGCGCAAATCTATTTTTACAACGGAATGTGGCTTGAAGATAAGATAATAAGGAGGACAAAGAACAATAAATTATAGATTAATATTTACTTATATTATAAACTTTATTCTCACAGAGTGCGTAAACAAATATCGTGATTTATATAAAATGTACATTAAAGCTTAATTTAATACCTACTTACAATAAATTATTGTCAAAATCGGGATTCGTATTTCACTAAGTCCATAAATAAATACAACAAACAAATTGTCATTTGCATTGACTACATAATATATCGCATTTACAAACTATTTAGAGAGGTCACATTTTATAATCGTAGTTTTAAAATGTGTTTTTATGGCGCAAAAACAAACTAGGTTTTAATCATTTCCATTTCCGTTGCAATAACCGACTTTACTCAGTATTTTACGTTTTTACAATTTTGTCGCCTTGTGCCTGTATACCATTAATTTAATATCATTAACTCTGACTTAAATCTATTTCTGAGATTCTTTGTTCATAATTATGCTCTGAACATATACGTCAACGTCATGTGGTCTTATGATTTTTACTCTTACGCAGAACGTTGTATCCTGAACATTAATCAACAAGGCTACACCGGTGTAGCCTTCTCAACTGAATGGGTACGGTGATCGTACCCATTCAGTTGAGCTAAGTTTGCACCAGAGTTCTATAGTGTCACATATAAACTAGGTGCAAACTTAGCTCAACCGCGGCATCAAGAGTGTAAGTCAGTTTCTGGCCACGGTATCTTCTATCCAGGGTACGAAGTTGGTGACGCGCGTGTACACGCCGGGGAAGCCGGGCTCCGCGCACTTCTTCCCGTACGACACCACGCCAATCTGATAGAAGTACGTGACCCTGGTTTCGCTGCTTTGCTGAAAAAGGAAAATTACATTTATAAAATAATTTTCCGCCAAAAAACTATTTCTGAAACAAGCTTTTATTTCTGACTGTAGTTTTTTTTACATAATCGTCAGAACAGAACTACTCAAATAAGCCCAAACTGTGGGGATATCTTATGTAACTTGGATGATCCTATGGTTACCATCCTGCTCCATCATGATCAGCATTATGTCATAATAATATTGCATTGTCATCTGATTTACATATTTTTGCAAAATTTCAGCTCATTCAATCAGAAATCGGGAAGTGGGTCAAGTTTAACTTGCAAGATTTGATTACATACCTACATACACACAGAAGTGCTTTCTTCGTATGACTAGATACGACCTTATCTAAAGCCTCCTCCTTCACACACCACATGACGTAGCGCCTACCGTTTATTGGTTTCGTGTCACTTTTAATCAGTAAGACAAATGACGTCCACTGCTACTTACAGGGCGCCCCCAAAGAATATTATAATTGGAAGCATCGCATGATTTACTGTCATTAAGTACAAAAAGAAATTCGTCCACAGAGAATTAGTCGTCAAATCGGAAAAAATGCCAATTTGAAATATACCTATTAGGAAAGTTTTCCATCCAGAATATTGTCCAAAATAGAATCATGTCCTCTGGTAAAATTGTCCAAAATTAATATAGGCCGACAGGAATAATACCCATTTGTATTTATGTCCACGTGGAAGTATTACCATTTGAAATGAACAAATGGAAATATGTCCATTTGTATTTACGTTCACTCGGAAGTATTACTACTTGAAATATGTACAAATGGAAATACGTCCATTTGTATTTACGTCCATATTTTTTATTATAGACATCAACATCCTATTAATAGCTATCAGGTGGTCGAAAGTATAACTCCGGATATTTCACAAAACATTTATTTAAGTTATTAACAATTTTATGATAGATGGATAACTTTTTGTTACAAAAACTTCTGTCAGTCTGACAGTTCTTCCGACAGTTTCGCGCGCTTACCCGCTTATAATCTGTGAAAAATGGCGCCATCCTTAAATTCGGATGTGACGTAACAATCTTTAAATATTAAAACAAATCAGTCGAGCTTCTAACTAGCTTTACGTTAATAGCTATTAACAATTAATTATATGTGCCTAATATATTGATCCCTAACACTATCGTTATTGAAGATTTTAAAGGTACAAGCTCATCAATAGGACAATTTTCCACTTGGCCCTTATTCATTTTATACTATATTCATCCTAGACAGAATTATATGTTGACAATATTCTCTTTGGACATAATTCGTTCTGAGCTTAAATTTACATTACGGTCTAAAATAAAATTAGACAATATTCACTTTGTGCGTATTAAATTTTGCACATTTTTTGTAATGGCCATAATTCAATTCAGACTTAATTAATTTTTAACGAAAATAAATTTGGTCATAATTACTTTTTATCAGATTTACACTTTGGTCAAAATTCCAAATGGTCAATTCAAGTGGACGAATTTCTTTTTGTACTTAATGACAGTAAATCCATCGCATGGTACGGTACATAAATGGCGGCCATTACTGCCTGACCCCCTTTTATTCCTTTAGTCGCCTCTTACCTCTTACTACACCAGTGGAATGATACAGAGTAGTAGTTTCACCCAGAGTTAGCAAGTTAAAGTGGCAATGGGCTGGGCACATATCTCGAAGAACCGATAGCCGATGGGGCGTAAAGATTGTCGAGTGGAGACCACAAACTGGAAGATGCAGCGTAGGTCGGGCCCCCACAAGGTAGTCTGATAACCTGGTTAGGGTTGCTGGAAGTCGATGGAGGCAGGAGGCGTGCGACCGTTCGTCGTGGAAGTCTTTGGGGAGACCTATGTTCAGCAGTAGACGTATCAAGGTTGAAATTATGATGATGATGAATAGTTCCATGCCAATACTACATAGCAAGGGCAGAGAAATAGGTGAAGATACTCACAACAGGCAGCATGAGCGGTCCCCCGCTGTCGCCCTGGCAGGCGTCCTGCTTGCCCTGCTTGAATCCTGCGCACAGCACTCGCTGGTCGATCACCTGCGCCTTGTACGCCGAGTATGCCTGCGCGCAGTAGTCGTTCGTCACCACTGGCAACTGTAGCACCTGCAGGTGCGTCGCCGAAGGACCACCTGTGAACGTAAGTTTTAGTATATTAACTCTGGTTTACCATACTAAAAACCTGAAGAAGACTAAAAATCTACTGAAAAAAACGAATAACAGAGATTTAGAATACAGTCAGCCATTAGAACCCAAAAAGAGTCCAGGTTTTACAACAACGCTTTTGGCAGCAATCTCAAGCATGGTAGGCACGCGAACAAAATTTACGGGATAAGCCTTGTGCAGATCATTTTGAGTAAGTATTCTGTCATGCTATTTTAGTACTGATTGTGCCAAGCCAACATTCTCATCAACGGAATTTATGCCCGAGAATCTCATAAAAAAATAAAAAGTTCTGATCCGGTAAAGCCAGTAAATTGTATTATGGAGAAGTCCGAAAGTAGAAGCAATTTTAAAAACTCTAAAAGGATATGACCGTCCTTTTAGAATACATAAAGCTGAAGTAATGGTAGACCTTGGAACACAGAGCTATGAAAAGAAATGAAATAATAGCAAGCAAACATATGGTGATAGAGAAGGTAAAGAATATATAGGTATATGTAAATGAAAGAGAACTCACGGAACTCTGTGTCACCCCAGCCGGCGATGAGGGGGCGGTAGTTTTCGTAGCTGCGTCCGCGCAGTTCGCTCGTGCGCGGGATGCAGATGGGCTGGATCAGGTCTGAAAAACATGTCAAGTCAGCACCAGCAGTCTCATCTAGGTGGCCGGGATTTACTACGACTATGTGGTGACATTTGGCCGACGGCCGATGTACCCAACACAACACATAGGTACCTTGCAACCCATTTAGCGCCCACCAACTACCACTCACCACTCCTAACCAGCCACTCCGAACCTTCTACTTATAACCAACATCGTCACCAGCCACTCCGAACCTTCCACTTATAACCAACATCGTCGTATCATAAAGCATTCGTCGCACAATCGCTTTACAAGTCGTATTTACGCTAACGAGGTCGATAAAAGTTCTCGTATTATGAGGGTAGCAAACTGTAAGATCATAACTTCATCCTACAGGAGCAATTTAAGGTCCTTACCGGTGAATTGTACGTTGCGCGACAGCACCAGGATGCCGATGTCGTTTGTGAAGGACTTGGGATTGTACTCCTCGTGCTTGATGTTGGTCTTGATGAGGACATCCACTGGCGTCGCGCCCTCGTCGTCACGCGCAATGTCCAACTCGCCGAGGCGGACGAGGTAGCTGAAAAAGGTGATGTTTATCAAAATAAAGTAGTTAGGGTTCGGATACCGGTATTTTTTCCGTTCTTTTCGTTCTTTAGTTTATTGTTTCATTTTTAATCGGACAGTCTAATAATGCGAAGTCATTACTTAAATACATTATTGAGCCTTACATAAAAAGCATAAAATAATATTGGGCTATTTCGATGTTTTTGCGAAATACCGGTTTCGAATCCTACTCGTAGTACTTAGAATAGGTAAGGTAATTATTGTCATAGCTGTATTTTATGTTTTTGATACATTCAAATTTCATATTCTATATTCAATTTTTTGTTGACATTATCAATGATGGTTTTGCTATGGCCCATATAATTTTTCGTACTTGGGCAAGATCGGCCTGGTCTTTATAGATGGGGTGGACTTTGCCAGCCAAATCTTAGCCTGTGCAGGTGTCAGCCTACCGAGAGAACGTAGAGTAGACAATACCGGAATCTCGATATTGGCCGTATTAAAAATATCGTTATTGGAAGCCCTACCCAGTAACCTAGTATTTATAGTTGTCTTATAGAACTTAGCACCTTCTACACAATCACCAATGATGGTGCACTAAGATGGTGAAGCCGAATTTGCAAGGAATTTACCAATATTTGTGGAAAGATGAATCAGATCCTAGAAGAATGCGTAACGACGGAGGAACTAACTAGTTAATCCGTCTTTACGTATATTATTTTACACTGGTATAATAGAATCAAGATATGCATGAATTACTAAAGACATTCGTCTAGATATAAGTAGGTAGTTATTATTATGTAACAGACCGCTCAGCAGAGACATAAATATGACCATCTGCAACATGCATTTACATATAAACCGGTCAGGGATCTGCCGATGAGTCTTGTAAAGGCAATAAAAGATATTATGTAGGTACGCTTGTGGTTTTACAAGTCACGAAACACCAAAATACGTTGAAATTTGAATTTCAGAAGCGTTTTTTCACTACGTTTTAGAAACGGCAGCTTTATTTTAATCTCGTGATAAATTCAACTAACATACGCCTGTCGCCTCCGGTCCGCCATTATGAACGATTTTTATACATTATGAACTTACCGCCCGCCCCCCAGTGGACGCTGATGCTATCCGGGGGGGCACTATCGCTTATTAACTTAAATCATTCATCAATTCCTGGCGATGCATCGTTTCATGCCAGCAGGGCCCCTCCAAGCTGCGTCAGCCCGATCGCAAACCCCCCCCCCTAATGCCTAAGTGGGCGGCAAATCAAAAAAGTTGGGGAACCTATATGCTCTACACCAATACTCATGATTATATTAAATCAGGATTTAACGGCTTGAGAAATGTCCTGACATTTTACCTCCACACAACATTCATGGTTGTAAAGGGAGTATGATCTCTAATAGTCATAGTAATGTTTCCATATAGGTACATAATAACACGTATACTATTTGAATTTGATGTAATTCATCACGCGTTGCAGTCGCATTAAAATTTATAATGTACGAGTAACGGAACTCGGATTTTTCCGGTTCTTTTATCCCGTTTAAGTTTAATTTATATCCGTATGCTTCCGTTTGCCCTTCAGAAGACGCAATTTGTAATACAATATGACAGTTATCACAATGCGAGGAAAATTGCTATATTGCATTCGAATGCATAAGGTTTAGGTATCCTACTAATACTATAAATGTGAAGTTTGTGAAGATGTTTCGAGGTTTGGATGTTTGTTACTAAATAACGGGGTAACAACTGGATGGATTAAGATGAAATTTGGCGAGCAAGTAGGTAGACCTGGCGCTGGATGAAACATAGGATACTTTATATCCCGGTAAAGAGTTCTCTTGGGGTATTAACGGGAAAGACGCGGGCGAAGCCCGTAAATGCTAGTTTGGAATAAAGTGTTTAAGGATAGCATTTTTCTTCACTGAAACCATGTCTAACACACGCCTTTTGTGAAGTAATCAAGATATCCACCGCTTAGGCCGTTTTCACATATCGGGGTTGTTCACAGTAGGTGTGAAAATGGCCTTAGGTACTGCTTGGTCCTTAGTATTAGTACCTACTTACAGACTAGGTATGTACCTTACGTGGATGAGATGGTGCCTACCGGTACAAATGCTTGCCTTCACGGAAATCAAAGTTAGGCATTTGGTACAACAAAACTACCGATATTCGGTTATTTGGTACGGAACCCTAATACAATAGGTATATGAGTATCAGTTCATAGAACCTCGTGTTGAAATGTAATAAGTTATGATTTTTTGCATTTTAACTCATTGTCCGCGAACAGACACAATGCCTCGTTTTACATAATGATGCTGATTACGAAATCGCAGTAATTTTATTGCCATTTGTGTATGTTAACACTTGCCGCTTTGATCGGAACGCTGACGGTAAAAAAAACAAGAAGTTAAAAATGTAGATGTGCAAGTAGCGGAATGTTTCGAAAAAGCTGAAATTTCGTGTTTCGTTATATAATGTTTCGCGATTGCAAAGTTATTTACAGGAAATATTGAGAAAGTGCCGAGATCTTTCCATGCGGACAGTTTCGCAATTTTGGAAAGGTTTCGTTGGCACATTAGCAGTTCTTTACAATTTACTTCGCTAAAAATAGACTGCCCAATAATACCTACTTATATACCTAATCTCTAAAAATAGTACTCAATTTATAACGACCGATGCGTCACATTAAATTAGAGATTTACAATGGGTAGCATGATTCACAACGTTCCACATATTTACACGTTTCCGTGAAAACCCAGTAGACAAAAATAGATAGGTAAATAAAGCAGTAAGATACTTCAATCTTGTATTTTACGAACGACATCAATAAACTAACTTCAACATTTTTCTGCCTTCAAGAAGGGTATCAAGTTGATACCCTAATCTTGAGTTGATACTATCAACTCAAGATTAGGTTCTAAAAGGCTTTTCAGGACACAATCAGCCCATAACAGACGTGTCTGCGCTAATGAAGAAACACTTACTCATGAGATACAGAACTACAAGACAAGAGAGTTTCGCTATGCGGCGTCGACTTATAAATTTTACAAGGCTCGTCTTTTGAAGAACCCCGTGTAATTTAAATAAGGTGTAGGAACGTACTTATAAAATAAATAAATTAATATTGCGGGACAATCTTACACAAATCGACCTAGTCCCAAACCACGCAAGGCTTGTATTATGGGTACTTATATAGATAAATAAATACTCGTGCTCATCACACAAATATTTGCCCATACCAGGATTTGAACCCGGGACCTTTAGGTTTGTAGGCGGTGTCACTTTGGTGTCACTCCCACTAGGCTAAACGTGTCGTCGTCGTGTCGTTATAGGTTTTATGTTACTAGTTTTTATCCTTTTTGGTCATACAACCACTTTCGGGATAATATCTGTTAGTGGAGAACTTACAGGTCATTTTCCCTGGTGTGTATGCAGTGCGCCGCAGTGAGGACATGGCGGGCGGAGATCAGGGATCCTCCACAGAGCCACCGCGCGCCGGCGCCGGCGCGCCGCTCCTTGTAACCGAGCAGCGCCATCCAGGGGAAGTCGCCTGAAACAAGCGCAACAGGACTGATGGCAAGGGATTGTTAGGTCGTTAGATGTCGTTTTATTTCATGGGGTGGGATATATCTTGCCTATGTTTATCTTGCAATCTGTCAAGACTATTTACATGTATGTATTTTATGTTTACAGTAAGTAGATATAGGTACGGTACGAGTATCTATGATAACCAGGTCCGGATCTAGGTGGAGGGAAGGGGGCAAACCGGGACATCGGCTCCGGAAGGCAGTTTCAGGAGGTACCAAAAAAATCTCATAAATTCGTATGTTTTTGTGATATTTTACCTATCTTAGCGCCGAAGATAGGGTTTGCTCCCGGGAAATACCGGAACCGAAAGTACCGGGATTTCCCAGTATTTTTAGAACCGGGATATAAAAATAAATCCCGGTATTTCCGGGACTATCGGGTAACACATTTTTTCTGGTGTATTAACTATATTGAGTTCTGCCTATTGCATTTCAAATAGTAAGAGAAATGGCGGAAAAGACGTATAATTCGAAACTAACAAGCGCCGCGGTGGCCGTGGTAACTAAGATTACGGAGATCGGCGGCGACTGCCACGCTGGTCCGTAAAATTGTGATTATGAATTAAATTATATGAATAAAAGTGCCTTTACTGCTATGTGTAGTTAGTTGTTTTTATTTAAAATCAGCTGAGTATCAACGGGTTTTTGAAGACCCGTCCCGAAAGTACCGAAGATACTGGGAATACCGGTTCTATTATCGACTAGTACCGATAATCCCGGTATACCAGAACGGTACCGGTACTGCATACCCTATCCGGAGAAGAGGGGCGCCACATCAAAATTTTGCCCCGGCTCGGAAAAGTCATAGATCTGGGGCTGATGATAACCTTAAGTTCTTATAGTGCCGCTCTGGTGCCAATAAATAACCTGGCCACTTTCATGCTAGCGAAATACAGGCACATTTTTACATATTATCCTTAGTGTACGGCCTGAGTGGCGAGCGTCGAGCGTCGCGTCCAGCGTCGCGTCCGGCGTGGCGGGCAGCGTGTATGGGTTTTGTGCAGCGTGCACTCAGGACGCTCACATACATTTGTTTATGTTTAACATGAACGCCCCGCTGCCCGCCCCGCTCGAGCGTCCGCTCAGTTCCTACACTTATACCTGTTGCTCTTCAAAGAATGAGGCTTGTCATAACGCCTGAAGCTAGATGAGTTGAAGTTGTCAAAAGTAAAGTTTGTATTTGTACCCAAGTAGCACAAAAGCTGCATAAGAGCTTATACATCCATTATATTCCCAGCTTGAGCGTTATAAGAATTGCCTAACCTCTTATACCTCTTTTATACCACTCTTATATACATAGATGAAATCAAAAGTAATCTAAGTCTAACAATAGTTATAAAGCCATGAACAAAGCAATAAATAGCACATTAGCAACTTATTAGTAAGTACTTACATAACTTTACGTTTCCTCCACCTGGCCTGGATGTGGGTTTTTACCGCAAAGTAACAGACGGTACTTAAATGTCTCGGGTGTCGTAAAAACTATTGATGTGACTTACCAAGCTTAGCGGGGATGCCACCTACAACCCTGCTCAGCGACGCATTGCTGAAGCCGCAGACTGGAGGCTCAGGGAGAGCGACGGGTGCCGCGGGCTGTGGCTCCGGTTCCTTGGGCTCTTGGCTCGGCTCAGGCTCCACCGGCATGACGATGGCTTGCTCCGTCGTGGTCGTAGACGTAGTGGGCGGGTCAGTAGGAAAGCCGGGGCGAGGACAACAGACCTGGATAGCATAAAATTGTTAGAAATACGTAACCGAAGCTATCAGATTTCGAAAAACGAACCAACAACGTCATCAACTGTCACGGGAAGAACATTTGTTTCGTTACCTTAGGGTTGGTCCCCTGGAAGCCACAGTGCGCTTGCCGCAGCAGCCGCAGCGCGTTAGGGTTGCTTCGCGATTCTTGAATCATCTTCAGGTAGGGCGGGCACTCCGTCACGGGCAGACAGCTGCCTACGCCATTGTCTACGGTGGTGCATGTTTCCTCTGCAAACAAAATATGAATTTTCCATTCCAATTTGTATTTTATTCGCTTTACTTTACGGGAAAAAGCGTTAGGACATTAGAGAGAGAGAAAAAAATATATATTTTTATTGAATTTTAGATTACCATTCAATATTGAGAGCAATACTAAAAAGTAACATAAATAACTAAAATTTGTTAGATATCTATTTATAAAGGAAGGCAGTTGTATCACAGGGTAGCAAAATACTCTTAGGATTTAATGCCGTAAATACATGATTTGGCTCCCTTGTTAAAGTAACAAATCCACGTTTAGCATTAGTTGTTATTATAATAAATAACTACAGAATTCGGTTATGGCCTCTGTTCTAATGCTGCTATTAAGTCTAAGTTTGGTCGCTGAAGTTATTATGCCTGGCCCTTTTATAAACCACATGGTACAATAGTCAAAAGTACCGCGCGCGCCAAATGTTTGTCCCGAAAAAATATGTGAACCTAACTACTACGGCATCAGTAATGTTGATGCTCATAATTATACGAAATCAAGGTTTCTCTCAATAATTAACCATACCCTGCCATACTCGTACTTGCTTATGCTTATCTATATGCATTTTTTTAGAGTTGTAAAACACGTGATAAAAACATATACCCACTATTTTACTCAGAAGCCATCGCACTGAATCCTAAAAGTTTATATAATTATTTCTTAGGTGTTTCTATGAGGATCCTAGAAACGATCTTTCTTACAGTATGTTGGTTATGGCTACGATTATTTTGGCCACACGGAAAGAGTCGCCAAACTTTAGTAAAAATTCTCAAGGCAAGTTGGGCAATGGTGATGTATCTAAACAAATTAGCGCTTTTTTACCACGACATAGATACAAGGGCTTCCAATACCGGGATCCCGGGATCACGAGATCCCAGGATCCCGGATTTTTTAGGGCCATTTTTCAATACCGGCATTGACGGTGCAATACCGGGATCCCGGTATTAAGTACAATTAACGAAATGTGCTACTTTAACTGAATTTTCCTATTAAAACAATAATTTTCGGCCACGTCAGAAGCTTGATACTAGCACTCATGCTAATCTAGCACCTTCCGGTTTTTTTATTACCATGAACCAACCCGACCAAGTACGTCTTCTTTACCAGATAGCCGTGCAATTGATTGAATTTTGTACCCAAAAATACCTCTATTGATTGACGTAGTATCGTTCAAGTATAGTTGTAATAATATTATCATAGGCCTTCCCCAAATAACGCCATGGTGAGTCGTTCGGCACCACTCACATCCAGGGACCTGACCTTCATCAGACCATCAGATCTCTGTTATGGAGTTGGGAAATCGGCTCTCAATCCTACAATAACTATGCTCTGCCCATTGACATATAAGATTTAAAACTATATATTTCGGTCACTTTGGTTCTTCTACAGATCAAAACGTTCATTTCTAATTCGATCTCGCAGAGCAACTGGATATAACCCACTCCATCTCTCTTTGAATGACTTAGAATATTCTTATGAACCTTCAAAATGAAGTCCCAAGTCCCAACCCCTTTAGATGCAGTCCAGATACGTAGATTCAACTTTGAGAAAGAGGTTAATCTGAATATTCTGAATCGTCTTGGTTTGGCAACGTTTGGGGGACGCACAATATCTTATCGTTAAATATTTGAAGACGAATGTTTCTATTGGCATTTTGGCAGCGATCTAACAATGTATATTGCCAGTGATAATTAAGTGCAAAGTGATACTAGAATATTAAATAGTACTAAGGTACACTCTTCACACGGTACACACAAATAATTATCAAATAGGAGTTCTTCTATGAGGAATTCGTCTACCTAACGGGCGCTATAGTCATAGCATTAAAAGGAAATAGGAGGGCAGTTTTTCCATTCAAACGTAGTCCCCTGTTTCCTCCCTGGATAATGCCAGTAGAGCAATAAATTTTTGTCCAAAAATCTATGGCTACTATTGATATGTTCCTATGTTTTCCTTTTTACGATAAATTGATTCTCAAAAGAGATAATAACCTTCAAAAACCTAAAAAAAATGCCAGATTTTCCGCTGTGTTCACACATCCAGAAAACAAATTTGACTAGATTATTAAAAAAAAGGAAAACATAGGAACACGGCCAAAGCCTTTCTTTAATGTTTAATGAAAACATTAGTTAAATAGGTTAAGTTTTGGGGAAGAAATCAGGAAACTACGAAACGTTGTTTTCATGAATTTTTAAAAGGTATTTTCGGTCCAACCTGCAGTTGTCTCTATCGCGCTCTGCGGGGGAGAGGCGGGCAGTGCGGGACAGCGACACATTTTACAAATACCTAATTTTCAATTCTCTCCACCTTACTGTTTCCTCTTAAAAATAATTGTGGGTCGAGGCCCCGTCGGTACATTTAGTAGTATACTAGCTTATTATTTGGGCTTATGAACACATTTGGCCATCGGAACCAAATTTTATATGGTTATTTTTCATCAAAACAGTTTCCGTATTTCAGTTATTCTGTTATTTAACGCATTAAATATGAATTTATACCAATAAAACCGAGTTCAATTCTAGTTAGTACGTAATTTCGTAATAAATACATTTTTGGTTTTCCAATACCGGGATCCCGGGATCCCGGTATTAAGGAAGATGGTTTCGGTATTAATACCGGAATTGCGAAGGGTCCGGTATTTGGAAGCCCTAATAGATACATAGGTACATCGTTTTTTTTTTAGCTAAACCAATGAAAGAATAATTGATATACTACCTAAATAAGTAAAAAAATAATAAGTTAAACAGTTTTATCATTCATTATTAACATGACTAATCGTCACCACTGCCATCTCATGACTCCATCCTCCGGCCCTCAACTAAGTTGTTATGAATAATCTTAAGTATCTGTCTAGCAGAAGGAGGTTAAAATATTTGGCACAAGATTTGAAACAAATAAAATGGGTCAAGCTATATAATAAAACTAAAAAAATGCAACCAAAAACTCGTGAAATACTGCACACACCTACATGGTACCAGTTCACCTTCGCTCGGGTTCTTAATGTTCGTATTCACTAGCAGCTGACAGACATTTACATTTAAAGCGTTATTAAGTATCTTTAGCCAATACATGACAATAACATTGTTATTTTTCGAAGCATTTTGATTGTTGTTTTTATTTTTTTACGGGTTAGGCATTCAACTTGGTAATAGAGACTCTGAAGGACATTGGAGTCGTTTACTTAGGTACTAAGTTATATGAAACTAAATATACTACCTAAAACAAAAAATAACTGGTCAAGAGCATGTCGGACCATGCTCAGTGTAGGGTTCCATAGCCGTATCTATAAGGAAATGTGCTACAGATAAAAATAAAGCTAAAAATAAACAACTGGCAAAACGTCTTAAATGCCGTGTAATTCGATGGCACTTAATGCCTTGTGGTCGAGAAGTTTTACGGCAATAACTTCAAAACGGTTTATTCGTTACTATTCAAAATAATTTTCGTTGAATGTATTTATTAAGCGTTACCTTCCTGATTTTTTTCATATTTTTTGGATTTACGGTTTAAAAGTTAAAGGGGGGGACACAATTTATGCAACTTTAGGGGCGATTATTTCCGAAAGTATTCACTTAATCAAAAAAAAGTACATAAAAACCTTCTAATGTTTTTAAAAGAACTATCGAATTATGTACATCACGTTGACGTTTGCTGAAAAATTTTTTTTTTAGTTTCTGTTACATGTATGGAGTGCCCCCCCTAGATTTTTTTATTTTTATTATTTAACTAGCAAACTTAGTAGCGGCATTTACAAGACATCTATATTTCAAATTTCATCAGTATACGTTTTGTAGTTTTTGAGTAAAATGCCTGTGACATACGGACGGACGGACGGACATGACGAAACTATAAGGGTTCCTTTTTAGCCATTTTGGCTACGGAACCCTAATTAAACAAAATTGTCATGGTCCACCAGGGATTAGGGCACCTTCCTATGAATCCGAAGAGGTAGGTAGCGAGTTTAGCAATGGATCATTGACAGTTAAACCTTTTTAACGTAAAACTTGGCAATTTTGTTATACTTTGTAAATTTTACTACGGACACTTTTGCAAGCACTTATGCTATTTTACAAGTAAACAACTTAGTCTTGAATTTGTTTTTATTATCGGGTTCAGTCCTGATCCTGATGCTGTGCGCACACGCACTATAACCGGTCTGCTACGACATACGACATTATAGCCACGAATACGAGCTTGATAAGCCATTGAGTAACTCAGCAACCTTGACCACAGCTCGTGAGGTCGTTCAAGTTGTCAAGTCAATGTCAAGTCGCATCGAACATGCACGACACATCGGTAATTAATCTTGTAGTGCACACATGGGATAGGATAATACGGAGCGACAAGCCGCAGCCAGAACGAGGGATACACGTTTATTAGGAGTGTTATATTTATTGTAGATTACAATATAGGTAGGTATAATCGAACAAAACAAGAGGTAGTATGGTATGGACAACTTACATTACAAATAGTCCATATTCATTTTCACTCATTATTGTAACGACATGGGATTTCATCGCGTAAAAACATTATTTACGTCATACCTGGCCATAAAGTGGCAATTACCGCCCGCTACGCGTGCGGAAAATCCCATTTACTGGCCTGGGGGAGACGTAATAGTACATTACTACAGAGGCCGGGAAGTGAGGGATTGCCGGCGAGTACATATAGATGGCCGAGCGATGCAATGAAATAATTTAAAAACACTCCAAACTACACTAAAAGTAAAGTACACAAAATAGAATTATAGAATGAAACATTTTCAATTTCCTTTCCAAAAACTGTTTCAGTATCCATTTTTTTACTGCGAATATTTAGATGAAATATTTTGAATATTTTTCTAGTAGCTAAGTTTGCAATTTAAAATTATTGGAAATTGTTTATAGTTATGTTGATGTCGATTTTATATACGTTTCAAACATCGTTTATTGTTTTTTTAATTGCTGAGCGCCGTGATGCCGTGTCACAAATATTAAATGTGGAATGGAAATTAAAAAAAAAAACATTACCAGCCTAGGCCGGCAATGTTGTATGAAATTCCATTAAATGCCAAGTGTCAAGCCGCACCGGAAACGAGGTACTTTGCGGCCTGTTATAAGGCACGTAATGTCAACATTTCATTGCATGTTTGAGAAAAAATTTGTACTTACCACGGGCGGTAACAAAGAAAGCCTCAGATCGCATATTTATCGCCCTTGCCTTCGACTCGGGCGTCAAATACCTACGATCTGAAACTTTCTTTGTTTCACCGCCCTAGATAAATAATGTACTATTATTTGTCTCGAGGTTTCGGACGTGTTGTAATATGGAGGGGGATTCCCATCGTCATATATGAAACTGACCTCAAGAAAAAACGAAGTATGAAATTTATACCGATATTTTGACGCCTTTCCCTACCAAGTTGTAAGGTGTTTTTTTTTAAGTATCACGTGTTATATGTAAACGGTGCTAGCATGATTGAATAAATCGATAAAGTACGATCATATTTCAAGCCAGTGTTTTTCAACGTGTGGGTCGCGACCCCCCGGGGGGTCGCGAGGCTTCTTTAGGGGGGGCGCAAGAGGTCGAGAGGACTACTACAGTAAAAAAAACGATAAAGTTTAAAAATATAGATTTCATGTATGTCATACATGATCAAAAAGTGAAGGGTCGGGGGGTCGCGAAATATTTTTTTACACCAGGGGGGTCGTGTCATGAAAAAGGTTGAAAACCACTGTTTTAAGCTATCTATCGTCAGGCAGCAGTTAGCACTTTCATCCTACAATTTATAGGTTGATCACAATGTTCAGCTTAGGGCGTATAGGTACCAGTGGCGTGGTGCAAAGATATCCTTGGTAAAGCCGATGCAGATGCAGATTTAGTGTACATTTTCCTTAAGAGCTGTAGAATAAGGTGCTCAAATGCCTGATATTAGGTACCTAAGCCGGTAGGAATCCAGTTCTTTGGACGCCATGCTACTAATAGATACGAAACATCTGTAAGACACATCAGTAGATACCAGTAGTAAAACATTTACCAAATATTAGTGACATTAATTATTATTTTGATCTTCTTGTTACTATTCGCTAAATATTAAACACACACACAAGAGAAGATGTGAAATGTTAAACCCAATGGACCACATAGAATGAAAGATAATGAAATGTTCCGAAAGATGAAATAATAACTACAGTACAAGGGTGTTGTAACCTTTGAGTATGTATATTTAATCAATAGATAACTTTTGGGGAACGGCCATTGCGATTGTTAATTCATGCCAAACGTTTATGTACCAGTATATTAACACATAGCAGTTCTAGGAACTAATTCACATCCACCTCGTGTTAGTTTTCCCCGATCCAAATAAAGAAAATAATATTACGGAAAATTCCGCTCGGCCCAAAGTTGAAATTGTTCCTCGAGCCGGTGGACACCGGAGTCAGAGGCGGGTATTCCGGCGCAACTGATACGGTGGTAGATTCAGTAATTTTGGGAGTTTCTTCAGTTACTTTGGACGCTTCAGGATCATATTTGGGCTCATGAACATTATTGCTGGGTCCTCCGAAAACTACAGCGTCTTCATTTACTTCTGTGTTTCCGGGGATCACTATAAGAGTGTCTTCATTTTCTTTCGCTTCTTTTGGCGAGTCTGAGCTGGCGAAAATATCTTTAGTCACTTCTGTGTTACCAGGGATCACTATAAGAGTATCTTCATTTTGTTTCTCTTCTTTTGGTTCATATGAACTGGCAAAAATATCTTTATTTTCTTCCGTATTGCCAGGAATAACTATAAAAGTGTCATCGCTTTGCTTGTCTTCCTTTGGTACGTTTGAATTGGCGTCGCCATTCGTCGTAATGTATTCTTGAAAGCCGTTCCCATTATTATTTGGAAGTTCATTTGGAGTTGGTGAATCAGGGAACCCGACTTGGCTGGGTGCTTCTTGAAACCCGTTTTGGCTTGGCTGATTTTGGAATCCATTCTGACTAGGCGGATTTTGAAAACCGTTTCCATTATTTGGAAATTCGTTTTGTGGAGGTAAACTAGGGAAAAGAACTTGGTTGGGTGGATTTTGGAATCCGTTTTGGTTTTGTGGGTATTGAAATCCATTTTGACTGGATGGATACTGAAATCCATTTTGACTACCCCCGTTTTGTTCTTGAAAATCGTTTCTATTTGGCACGCTAAATTGATTTTGGTTCGGCGTCATGTTATTATTAGTGATGCCTGGTCGGCCATATTCGTAATTCGGTCTATCATATTCGTAATTTGGTCTACCGTATTCGTAATTCGGCCTCCCGTAGTCGTACGTGGGTCTGCCATATCTGTCCGTTGGTCTATTGTTGAAGGGATAGACGAAGGCAGGGTTAGTGTTGGGAGCCTGGGGCTGAAGATGAAGGATGCCTTGTAGTGTGTTCCGTATTCTGGAGGGGTTTAGGATGCTTTGGCTGAAACCCCTGTCCTCGCGCGGTGGGAAGAATCCTAGACAACATTTGGTATTATAGTAATAAAATGTATAAATATTACAAAAGAGAATAGAAAAGGCTTAAATTGAAGGAATGGTTTGATATGGTGAACAGATGTAATAATTAATATAAAAGAAAAATAATTTCTTAGCAAGCTTAGGTAGTTTTGCTTCATAAATAAATACGCCTCCTGTTGAGATAATATTTGACTTTGCCATCGAAGAGAGTAGTATAGTTTACCCACTATAATCCAATCTTTTAATTATATCGTCCCGTATATTATATTTAATCTTTAGTACACTAAAAACAAAGTACAATTCGCTGACTTAAGACGGTCTCTACCAGTCAACAATTGGGAAAACAGACTTTAGTTGGTGCAAAATATATTTAATGTCTGTAACTTTGAATGAAGTTTGCAGGTTAGTTAGTACATTATTTCCACACGTGTATTTTTAATGAGTTATTGCGGTTAACTAGGTACTGGTAGTGTTATTATTATTTATTCTCTGTCTTTCAAACGCATAAGAAAATCTCATGAAAAAGTCCCGAAGTGGCCGATTCTCGATCAGATTTAAATACTGCACACCAAGCAAGGACCTTAAAATAAATATCTGGATGGAGCCTCCCCAACAGATAACTGAAGCATTTCTAGTGCGTCTGTTGCTTTGTACTTACGAGCCGCACGCACACATCAACAAGTTTTTTCCTACTACCCGCAGCATGCACACATTGACCTGACCAACCAGCGTTAAGCAACCGGCGGACTAGAGGTGTTTCAGTTCTTTGTTAGCGATGCCACGTCCGGCTATTTATTTTAAGGACCTTGCTGAACTAAAGGCGGAGATCCAAAGACCATACAATGCCTAATGTAAAGTCGGTAGGCGCTATCAACAATAAGTAGATACAAAAAATATAATCTCACCAAAAACATTCTGTAAAAAACTAGCCAAGTCTCGATGGAGCTGCTTGTTTATCTCTAAAAAGTAATGAAATCTAGACAAAGTCGTGCCAAGTCTAAGGTTCCTTACTGCGATTTCTTTATTATTATAGTTAATGTTGTGTGACTTGGCCGTTGAACATTCTTTATACGTTAGTGGGTACAAGTAAGGAACCTTAGACTTGGCACGACTATGTCTAGATTTCATTACTTTTTAGAGATAAACAAGCAGCTCCATCGAGACTTGGCTAGTTTTTTACAGAATGTTTTTGGTGGGATTTCACTTCTTTTTGTAGAAACGTGGGCATATTGATTTATTTTATTAGATTTTCTTATTTGACACAGTTTTTTTATTTTTATTTTTGGTTGGGCTCTTGTGTTTTCTAATCAGGGTCACCAGGTACTCCAGATCTTCGATTATCCTAGTTTTTATAGTTTTCACTTTATGTAGCCATTAAACCCTAACTCTGTACCAAATATCAGCTCTCTGAGTTTATGGGAAGTACTAATTCTATTCTGATGATCATGAGTGAGTGAGTGTCATGCTTTCGCTTAACTTCGGAACTAAATGACCTACAGACTTGAAATTTTGGATTTTAAGTATGTGATTATAGCTTACTGGATGACGAAAATTTCTGCGTTCTGGTCTTATCCAGAGGTTCTCAAATAGGGGCCTGAAAATGCGGTGAAATGGTTCCAGTAAAGGATGGTACGGCAGTGTTTGCTTCGCGCTCGACTTGGCGGGGGCACTGCCGTGCCCCCCGATCGTAAGCAAATAGTAGAAATGGCTGACGAGTGCTCAACGGACGAGCATTAATAAGAGAGAGAGAGGGATGAAATAGTACAGCTTTTTCGAACGTCTACTTATTTACCTTAAGCAAAACTACTTAACGCCTAAATGTGTGTAATTATGGGTAAGAAATGTAATGGGTTATGAATTATGAATGGGTTTTTTGTTCCGAAGTTTTTTGCTGTTACCTACCAGATTGTAATTGCACAGATACCGGTATTTTCCTCAAACAATGTTTTGTGTAGTTGGAATAATAGGTACGTTATTACGTTTTTTTTGGAAAACCTACGAAACATATGGTTTTAAAAAAATACGTTACGGAGAGTGCTAATATTTTGGTACACTCAATCAATTTTATGTAAAAACATCAGATAAAAAACAATATAACATAAAAATATAATAACATAAGGCATGAGAAAAAGCTAAGCTAAACTACAGGGTGAATTTTAAATCGTGAATCGTAATCACGTTTACCGGAAAAGCTACTTAAGACTAATAAAGAGCACTAGTGTTAATTACAATTAAAGACCCGCTTAATTAATTATGAACAAAACGGTGGAGGCGCTTATACCATTAATCGTAATAAAACTGAATTATTTTATGAGCAAATACGATTTAAATAGGTACTTATGTTGACAATGTCGACGATGTTGACATTATTGACAATACGTGCCAAAATTCTATCCAGCCAACTTCAATATTAGGAGGTTGGATATCTAATGTTGAAATTTTCATGACAAGTACGAAACATGAATGTAGGGTGACCACGAGATTTTAAAAATTAGGATAAATCAAATTAAAAGTGGACAAAATAAAAACGTACTTAATTTAGGTTTAAAAGCATTGTAATTGTAAGTTATTGTTAACTATGTATAGAATACAAAATAGTACAATGTGTATCAAGGGCGGTAAGTAAAGAATTACAAACGAGTGTTTGTTACAAGGCCGAGGCGAAGCCGAGGGTTTTAATAACACGCGTTTGTAATTCCTTTACCGCCCGTGGCACACACAATGTTTTTCATCACACTTGTGAGGAAATCTGATTAAAATAACCTTACTTAACCTAAATAAAATTGTAAAACTGACAGTGACATTAGTGACATATTCCATAGATAATGCGACCGTCAAGTCACGTTCGGAAACCATAGCGGTAAAGACTAAAAATGGTTTATTTTATATTTGCAAAATACTGAAATACTATATTTAAACATTTAATTAATGTTACAGAAATATGTGTTTACATGTATTTGCAATAACAGTTCTCTTTAAATTAATATTTCAGTAGGTAATAAAAGTTAAAAAAGTAAGTTGGCGTTTCCTGTGAAAATAACAAATAAGAGTAAAACCATTAAAAAGAAAACCATTACGCCCTAGGGCGTAATAGGTCATTTACGGCCCGCCAAACCTACGTGTAATGTCACCATTTTCGAGCAAGTGTGATGAAAAAATTATTACGATTCACGATTTAAAATTCACCCTGTATACATTATTATCTATGGCTAAACTTTTAGTACCTATATGTAGCTTTATTCCAGTGGGTAGGTAGTACCTATTTATTTATTGAAACTTTATTGCACGAAAGAAAACTTATCGTACAAAAGGCTAACTTAATGCCATAGGGCATGTAATGTTCCTATGTAGGTAGGCAATTTATGAATATGATGTATTTACTTCAATATTCATGTTAAAGATATATCTGTGACAATTGCAACCTAATTGCTAATTAACTATGTCGTTTATACTACGATTGCATTAACAACATTTGTTTTTCCCTATGCGGTATTAGAATAATTGCATATTTACAGTACTTTGTTTATATTACCTTAGCCTTACACTATAATGATCAACAAACTGGCCAGCTATGTAATCAATAAGGCATCTTCATTAGTGCACAATAGTCCAATGCCTTATTGACTGGAGTATTGTTTATGTTGTTACTTATGAACGTGGTCGTAATTGGTACCACAAATAACCGCAAAAACAAGCTATTATGATCCTTACAAAGTAAAGAATAAGGATGTGGATAACACTTCTGATTTATCCTTAAGAATGCCTTTGGCGGTTTTAAAGGTTATTTCTTGAATATCTAGAATTTCCATCTAAGTTATTTTTAGGTACTTACTCGTGTGTGCAAGACTACCTGATGCCTTAAGCAATCCACGCCTGTGGATCCCTCCCTCCTGCCAGAATTTTTTTGGTGCTGTTTCTGGTGCCCCCAAGGACCTTAAAATAAATAGCCAGACGGGGAGCCTCGCTAAGAAAGAACTGAAGCATGTCTAATAAGCCGGCTACCTATGTGTGCGAGCTGCTCGAAATAGGGGAAAAAACTAGTTGATGTGTGCGTGCGCCTCGTAAGTAAAAGCAGCCGGCTTATTTAAAATGTCTTCAGTTCTCTGTTAGCGAGGCTCCGTCCGGCTATTTATTTTAAAGTCCTTGAGTGCCCCCAAGACGTGATGCCCTAAGCCTAAGCAATTGCTTAATTTGCTTATGGGTTAATCCGGCACTGTAAGTTATTTTTACTCGTCTGTCTATATTCTTTCAAGTGCAAAAAATCTCTTAAGCAGACGACTGAAAATATTAGTGTCACAATTTAAAAATTCATGACTTGTGTTGTAAGTATATTATAGTTTGTTAAAATTAGGCCCACGTTAGTGAGAGACATTGCGTTGCACAATTTTGTGTTGCCTGTAGGTACTAGGAGCAAATAATTAAAACGTAGATTGTACTTACTTCTCAAACTGAACAACATTTGTGAAAATAACTTATGTTTTAATTTTTAGTACACTTTTAAGTTAATTTGAAGCCGCAATGTATTGCGATGTTTTTTATGTGTGTAGCGTGACAAGCGACGTCAATTAGACGGGTGTTAACCCAGGTAGCAAACTGACGTCAGCGACGTATAAGCGACGTCACTCATACGTCATAATGACGTAATGGACGTCGTGGGACGTCGTGATGACGTCAGCTTGCTACTGGGGAACATACATTGAAAATACTACTTAATTTGTATGAAAAAGATAAAATCTTAAGATTAAATAATTTATAAAAGTTGAACAAAAGTTTTATTGTTTGATGAGTAGAATCTACGTTTTAATTATTTGCTCCTGTTACAGGCCCCACCCGTATAATTTAACTACTTAGTTAACGCTTTCAATTAAAATATGAGCACTTTAAGGCTACGTTAATATTCATCAAGTTTTATTACGACGTTGAATTCGATAGTGTTTTTTGCGAAGGTTAAAATTCGCATCATGTACCAATTATGGTAATTGTCTGATGTAGACCCAAGCCAATAACATCTGTTTGTAAACAAACTTTTATTGTGCATTAAAGAAAATATTTGTACCGACACATCGTCATTAGATCCTTTAAAAAAAACACGTATCCGATACAGACTCCAGGAAAAAACGCAGTAAAAGCATATGCAATTCGTATGTAACATTTGACGTTTTTCTCTACGACATATTTAGATACGAGTTTTTTTTTAAAGTAATGACGATATGTATTTTTTATAACATAACATCAAATTTTCAATTTTTTTTGGATCTCTGCAACGATGTATACGAACGACAGTGGCGTAGCTCTCGGAGGGCTAGGCGGTGCAATGCTCCTCAGGGGACCCTCGAACTTGGCTGACGTTTGGCCTAACTACTACCTACACAGGCCTGTATTTGGGTGAATCAACTTTTTTTTGCTTTATGCAAAGATTGCCCTTTCTCCTTATATTTGTTCAGCTTTTGCATGTTGTAACATGATTTAAATGGAAAAAGATCTTACATCTAGATATAGATTAGGTAAATATAAAATTAAAACTCGTTTTTAACAAATAAATAGTGTGACCCAGCGGACGAACCCTTATTTTGATACAAAAGTGGGGGACAGCTATGTCCGCTGGGTCACTGCTTATAAACAAGTTATAATAAACAAATTGTAATAAAAAATATTTGCATTACGTAGCTTTATTATCTGTCTTTTAAATTAGTATACATTTTATTCAAAAAATATCCGAATAAAGATTTTCTTTCATTTTTAGTCGGAGAAGGCGAAATTTTGTTGACAAAGAAAAGTTGATTCACCCATTTAGATCCAGGGCCCCTAGGCACTTGGTATCGAGAAGGCAAGCCATGTTTTTGGGCTTATATGAAGGGTCCAGCGCTGGGGCCCCTGGGGGCCTCTGGGGCTGGCCGGGCCCCTAGACCGGGGCCTTGTAGGCCGCCTAGGTGGTAATCTGGCGCTGCTACTACACCAAGATTAAACTTTGAAATATGTCTCCCTTCATATAACTGGACGACTTTTCTTAGGGGCCTATTATTTTTTTACACCGGGCCTTGTAACCACTGACAAATGATCGACCAATTAGAATTTTAGGTACATAGTAGAACTTTTGCACACGAAGACAGCTATTATCGCAAAGTTTCGTTCGCCAAGATTGATGGATTTTACTGTTATAAGATTATACAGGGTGATTCGGAAGACGTGAACAGGATCAACCCTACGGATCCAGTTAATTATAAGCTATTGTTCCGTACCAGTATTAGATAGATTAAAGTTCATATATTTTGGTGTTGAAGACAAAAAGTATTACATTATTTAGGTACGATTTTCATGGTCAATTAGAATACATTCGTCAAGAGTAGGTGGGTGGATTTTCATCCGCGACATTTGTATGCCAGTGTACAGGGCGTAAACGTTACACGATCTGCGCAGAAGTCTGCAGGAACTAGGTGGTAGAACTAAATCGACAAGAGACACTATGCGGATAGTAAAGAAAACTTGTCAGACCTGAACAAATGACAATCTAGCTATAAATGTCAATGTTAAGTATAATATGCAAATTCTACTTCAAGCGCATGCTGCGCTAATATCTTTTCGGGAATCTTCAAAATAGAAGCAGGTACCATATTACACTCACCACTCACGGACGATTTTAAGCTAACATGGTTATCATTCACATAATTAACTACTATTAACATTATCATTGTTTTGTTTGGATATTTATCATGTTTAAACGAGTTCCCGATATCTCGGCACTGTTGCAAGCCCCATCATCACGAAATAACTGAATATGAATATATTTATATTATATGTATGCATATAGTTTATTATTTTTAACCGACTTCAGGTACAATTTGGTTGTAAATTTAAATGCCGCGCCTATAATGCATCTGTTTACCCTGATGGTTGACTGGTAGAGAATGCCTTACGGCATTAGGTCCGCCATTTGTACTTTCTTGTATTGTGCAATAAAGTTTAAATAAATAAATTAATATGTCGTGGCTACACTAATGTTAATCGCCCTTCATCGCGATAATAATGGCGTTTCCCGTTATTGTGGCCCCAGCATGACAGAGTGCAAGATTCGGATTGGCGGCACCAGCTGGCAGCACCTTCGTTGTGCACGTTTTCTATGAAAGTTTCTTAAAATCCTCTGTCGGATTATATTTATGTTTATGCCATTATTATGTTTATGCCATAATTCCGTTGTGTGGAATTTATTTTGTGCAGAATCGCGAATAGGAAGAAACAATAATGGCATAAACCTGATATAATCCAAGCTGTCTTGGTGCTCCCTACTACTACCAATCCTATATTGCATCCCTATCCTATCAGGCAGGGAAAAGAAAGACCGAAGGCCTACTAAGAAGACCAGTGTTTATTTATTTATTTATTTATTTATTAATACATGTTAACATGACATTACAGTAAAAAAACCAATGCGTCATGAAACGTAAGAATAAAATAACTATTTAGGCGACGAAACGGCGTGGCCCCGTTGCATCGTCGTCTCTGGTGTAGGATTCGGCAGGTTGCCCCGAAACCGTCGAAACACGACACCCTTCGGCCAGAAGTCAGCACTTGCGATGGTTTCCTGCAGCGGCCGCGGCACGCGCACCACAAACGAGCTGAAGTGCACATAGTGGCGCGAACGCAGCTGGAACACCCTCAGCGAGAAGCCGGTCTTCTGACGAACGTACTCCGCCACCTCATCAGCCGTGGCGGTGTAATGTAGGCGCGATACATATAGCGCCTTGCCCGGTGTGGCGACCCGCAGACCAGAACCGACCGGTTCTGCAGTACCACACTGACTCTTGCGCGGGTTGCGCTTCCTCGACACCATTGTGAAGCCCTCCTTATCCACATCGGTGCGCGGGGGCTTCTCCTTTGGAGGAACCCGAACTTCACGCGCTCTTGAGGGCGCGTCTCTCCGATTGGCTGCGACAGACCGACCGGCTACGGCATCAGCATAGCGATGACGTGATTTAGACGAAGGGGCGGGGGGAGGCCCGGCGCGGAGGGGGCACGCGGGCAGTGGAACGGCATGCGCAGTGTCAGCAACATGCAAACTGACCGAGTCGACACTTGACGCCCGGTCATTACTCTTGGAATTTGACGTCACTGGTGACCGAGTTTCTGGGGCACTATTACGCAAACTGATGATTTCTTTGCGTAACTCGGCTATAGTAGCCTGTGAATCGTCAAATTTTCTCAAAATTTCAGCCATGCCTGCTTTAAGGGCCACGATTTCCTTCAGCAGGCCACTCACGTCGACATGTTCTGGAATGCAGGACGGCAATCTGGAGACCTCCGTCGCCACGAACTCAGGCAAGTCGCTCTCTCGCTCCCTCAGAACATCAACGATGTCCTTAAGGGATTTTTTTCCGGATTCGTCTCCTCTCCGGTGAGGTATAACTGTGCCGGCGATCCCGAGGGACTCGAACAGCACCTTCTTCGCTGCGTAGATGTCGGCAGCACTGAAGCTCGCCAAACACACCTGCTCCGCGTCCAACTCATCTTCCCGCAGTATCCGCAGCAGAAAGGTGAGGAGCTTATTCACGACGGTTTTACTCATCGTTTCAAAACTATTAGCAGCGGCCGTGCCGCGCTAATTCCGCAATTAATTAATTAATTAGTCATCAATGCGTCTACGTCGCTGCGCGCATTGGACACGACTCCGTTCTCCGTTTATGGCTTAACTTAGTAGGTACTCGCAGAGATGCCAATAGTTTAAAAGTGTCTACTTGAAAGAATGTTTCTGGAAGCCTGCGTATGAGTAAATTTCAAGTTGTCAATGAAGTTGATGAGAGTTTTATGTGTGTTTATTTTGGTCCTCAGTCCTAGTGATCTGCCGACTGTAGTCACATACTGTTAAAATATTTTGTAAGTAACGCGTGTGTTAATTCGATTCGGTTGTTTATTTATTTACAACTTTAAATAATAAATGCCGAGTTGCCGAGTTTTAAAAGATGACTTAAGCACAAGTATAGTTCTGGGGGGCTCTGGTTAGATTTATGAAGCCCAATTTTTAGGGTTCCGTACCAAAATGGTAAAAGAGGAACCCTTATGGTGCGACTCTGTCTGTCTGTCTGTCTGTCTGTCTGTCTGTCTGTCTGTCTGTCTGTCTGTCTGTCTGTCTGTCTGTCCGTCTGTCACAGCAAGATATCTCAGGATCTACTGATGCTATCGACTTGAAATTTGGAATAGTGTTAAGAACCGTTAACCCGAGCTTATAGGATGTAAAAAAATCTTGTAACTTTTTTACTTTTTTTTTAAAGGGGTCCGTAATGAGACTTTGCAAATTGAAAGTAGGGCTATTATATCGAGTGAGGTATCAAATGAAAGGGCTTAATTTGTAAATTAAAACAGTATTTTTGTATTTTTTTTTAAATAATTAGTTTTTGATTTATGGCGAAAAACGTTAAAAAAAATACCGTTCCCCCCCTATTATCTTCGAAGTTACTGAACAGAAAAATCTGTAATAATTACCAATTATTAATGTCATCCTATATATTACACGAAAAATATAACGGTTTTCCTAACTTGCACTTTTTTTGAGAAATTTGCAAAAATCTTAACACATACTTATTTGCTCCTACTAAACTAATCGCCATATAGTTTTTCTTGAACTATTCATGTATCTACTTATGAGTTTGTACGGAACCCTCGGTGCGCGAGTCCGACTCGCACTTGGCCGGTTTTTTATAGTATTTAGAGTCAGGTTCTCTTACGGTAATGTGAAATGTTTAGTGGTAATTACAGTTAGATCTGTTAGTGAAGCCGACATTCGTTTGAAAGTTCCTAATGACGCTCAAAGCCTACAGCCTAAGCCTTAACACATAATATTAATAAAAATAACTTACCAAACTGACCGACCACTAATTGCACACACAAACACAAACACACACAGACTAACTTCGCCATCGCACGATCCGTCTGGAGGTCTCTGCTCGACTAAGCGAGGCTTGATAAAAAGCCCGATAAAAAAGCCGGCGAATGCAATGCTATTATAAACTTTATTGCAATGCGATAAAGTCGATTCGAATCGGGGATATTTCGGAATTCAACGCGGCCGAATGTAAAGCTATTATGAAGTTTATTGGAAGGTGGTAAAGTTGTTTTTGGTTTGGGTGGTGGTGTGTTCGCAAAGGCTCAAGCAGCGGTTCCGTCCGCGGCGGTACTGGCCGGCCAGAGGCTGGCTCGGGGATATATTGACCACTGGCTATTCTGCGTGACGCACGCGGGAAAGGTCAGCGAGCGACGCGTGCGCTTGATTTTTGATTGATAAAAACTTGGATTCATAATTTGGAGGAGTAAATGTTTCTTATCAAATGGATCTATAAATGGTCGGCAAAGTTTACTTAACGTTCTTCTTTCTTTTAAAAGCTATGCTTTTGTCGGCGTAGCAACGGCCTGTTTTTAGGGTTCCGTACCAAAATGGTAAAAAAGGAACCCTTATGGTGCGACTCTGTCTGTCTGTCTGTCTCTCTGTCTGTCTGTCCGTCTGTCACAGCAAGATATCTCAGGATCTACTGATCCTATCGACTTGAAATTTGGAAAAGTGTTAAAAGTCGCTAACTCGACCCTATAGGATAGAAAAAAAAATCTTATACCTTTTTTTACTTTTTTTTTAAAGGAGTCCGAAATGGGATGTGGAAATACAAAAGTAGAGCTATTGTATCGAGTGGGATATCAAATGAAAGGGCTTAATTTGTAAATTCCAAAACCATTTTTAATTTTTTTTTAATTTTGTACTTTTTGATTTATGACCAAAAACGTTAAAAAAAATACCATTCCCCCCTATTATCTTCCAAGTTACTGAACAGAAAAATCTGTAATAATTACCAATTATTAATGTAATCCTAAATATTACAGGAAAAATATAACGGTTTTCGTAACTTGCACCGTTTTTGAGAAATTTGCAGAAATCGTAACACATACTTATTTGCTCCTTCTAAATTAATCGCCATACAGTTTTACTTGAACTATTCATGTATATATTTATGAGTTTGTATGGAACCCTCGGTGCGCGAGTCCGACTCGCACTTGACCGGTTTTATTTCTATTGTGAACACCTTTACCTCCTTGTATAACCTGACCTTTATAAGAAGTGAAATTTGTTGGTTTTTGTGATATTTTTAGAAGACCTGAGTAACTCATGCATATTAAATGTATGGAATTTAGTGTTTGCTTTATTCTAACATTAACTTAAGATTAGGTACGTAGGTACAAATAGTTTCTATACAAAGTGTAGGTACCCATTTTCATTATTATTCTTCATTAAAAGGCTTTGACATTGTCCCAATTATAATGTTGATATGCTTTGTACTTGAATTAGAATAGATAAACTTTTAGGGTTGGTTGGTTGAGGTAGTTGTAGTTAAGTAAACTCCAGATCAGAAGGTAAAAACATAATTTATTAACAAAAAAGCATGATTAATATATAAAAATAATAGGGCACAATTAGTTAATAGGTACGCGAGAATAGATTCCGGGATGAGACGCGCGGGGGACGTGAACTCCGAAGTGCGCCGGCGTTGGTGGAACGCGGCTATGTTCGCGCCGCATTACGCATGCGCGAGTCGCCGCGTGATCGCCGAAATAAAATAGCGCGCACGGGCCCGGCTAAGCCTTTTCTGCTCCGGCCGTCGAGGTGTAACGTCGTGTGTCCGCTCTGCGCTGCGCCTCTTCTCGCGGACAAGGACATCGTGGACATCGTGTTGCTGCTGCTTGAAGACTTGAAGACACTGTGTTTCTTGCAACATCCAATAAGAAAATGTTCTTATTAGAACAATCGGATGCCTTTGTGGGTGTCTGCGTTTCTTGGAAATACGACGATCAATCAATCACCTACAGGGTTCCCCCTCAAGTGTAGCGTACCGGCAGGCGAACGGCGCGGCCGCGGGATGTTGTCTTCGTTGAATTTGTAGGTGTTTGTTGTTTCAGGGTCGTATTTTGTTGTTGGTCGTTCTGTCGGCTTTCTGTTTGTTTCAGCTGGTTATTTTTCTCGGGTTTCGGTCTTGATGTTTCATTGTTGCAGGAACTTGATGTTTCGTTGTTGCAGGAACTTGCTGTTTTATTGTTGCAGGAACTTGATGTTTTATTGTTGCAGGAACTTGATGTTATTGATGCGTAGGTCGGAGTTGATGTTTGAGTCGTAGCGGTAGGTATGTTTGTAGTTGTGCTCGGCGATGGAGTTGTAGGTATATTGTTGTTGTAGGTAGCTTGCTCGTCGTCGGTGATTACGTAGGCGGGTTTTAGTCGGTCGATCGAGATATTCAGCTGACGATTAGGTAGTTGCAGCGTGAATATCTTGCCGTCTCTTTTCAGCACTTTGTAGGGTCCGTCGTATGGTGCTTGTAGCGGTTTCTTTACAGCGTCCACTCGAACAAAAACTTGATCGCAGGTGTGTAGGTCGTTGTGTACGAATATGACCTTTTTGTTGCTATGTGGTTGTTGAGGTACGGGTTTCAGGTCTTCGATTGTTGTTCTCAGCTGATCCACGAAGTTGGAGTCCATGGTGACGTCGGCGGGTGTCGGTGTGAAGAAATCGCCGGGTAATCTGACGTTACAGCCATAAGTCAGCTGAGCGGCGCTTACGCCGGTGTCGCTCCGGAGCGCGGTGCGAACACCGAGCATAATTGTCGGTAATTGGTCGATCCAGCTTCGTGTAGTTTGAAGTTTCGCTTTTAGCGCGGCCTTGAGTGTCCGGTGCCAGCGCTCGATTGCACCATTAGATTGTGGATGGTACGGAGTTGTCCGGATTCGTTCGATGCCGAGTAAGTGCGAAAGGGATGCAAACACTCGGCTTTCGAACTGTCTTCCCTGGTCCGTAGAGATAGTAGCAGGGCAACCGAAGCGGGAAATCCAAACGTCGTAAATGCCTTTCGCGACGTCTTCGGCGGTGATTTCTCGTAGTGGGTGCGCCTCGGGCCATCTTGTTGCGCGATCGATGATTGTTAGTAGGTATCGATGTCCGTCGGCGGTAGTGGGGAGCGGTCCGACCAAATCGCAATGGACATTTTCGAATCGGTTGCTTGGCGGGAACGAAGATAAGGGGCTTGACGTGTGCCGTAGTATCTTCGCACGCTGACATTGTAGGCATGTTTTCGCCCACTTGCCGATATCCGCGTTCATCGCGGGCCAGAAGTAACGCTGCGCGACGAGTTTTCGAGTTGTGTTGATACCAGGATGGCTTACGTTGTGTACTGCGTTGAATGCGGTGCGACGGTAATCTTCGGGTAGGTATGGGCGTAATTGTGAAGTTGAAGTTTCGCAGAGAAGCTCGGTGTCGGTTCCAGGTATAGTAGATTGTGTCACAAGGGAGCAAAATGATATATTTACGGCGAGGGCGTACATTGAATCCTGAACGAAGCGACGGATTCTACAATTGAATCCCGAGCGTAGCGAGGGATTCTAAAGTAGAATCCGGAGCGTAGTGAGGGATTCAAGTGTTAACGCCCGTGGTGAAAATAATTTTGCTACCTTGTGACACATACTGCTTTTCACACCGACTATGAGGAAAATTTAAATACAAACGCTACCTACCAAAATAACGAAAACGAAATATATAGTTAGTCAAAGAGCATCACACATTTTTAATAAAATGAAATGTGAAATAATGAAATTGTTAAATTTACAGTTCCTTATTATTTTATAAAACGTTTATTACTTTTTACGGACGGGACGAATTTACTACTTCCATATTATATTTATGGCCCTCGCCTGCGGCTCGGACCCCAAACACCTGTGGTCTGGGCCATTCCTTATTATCGACTTTATGTAGAGTCGATATGTAGAGTCAATGTAGAGTCGATATGGAGAGTCGATATGTAGAGTCGATATGTAGAGTCGATATGTAGAGTCGATATGTAGAGCAATAATGTAGAGTCGATAATGTAGAGTCGATATGGAGAGTCGATATGTCGAGTCGATATGTAGAGTGGATATGTAGAGTCGATAAATAGAGTCAATAATGTAGAGTCGATAATGTAGAGTCGATATGGAGAGTCGATATGTAGAGTCGATATGTAGAGTTGATATTTAGAGTCGATATGTAGAGTCAATAATGTAGAGTCGATAATGTAGAGTCGATATGGAGAGTCGATATGGAGAGTCGATATGTAGAGTCGATATGTAGAGTTGATATGTAGAGTCGATATGTAGAATCGATATGTAGAGTCAATAATGTAGAGTCGATATGAAGAGTTGATATGTAGAGTCAATATGTAGAGTCTATAATGTATGGTATGGCAATGGCATATTCAAAGCAGGTTCAAACTAAAAATACCCTGTAGGTAGTCCTTGAACAGAAAAGTATCACTTTGATCCGTCTTATGAGGGATCAAAATACTTTTTTCTGAATAGGAGGTGTGAAAAAGTTATTTTCTTCATACTTAGGTTGTTTTGCTGTGCGAGTGATCGGGTAATATTGCTGTCTCGTTCTTGTGCTTCGGCAAGTCGCTTGTAATCAATCGGCGATGGGCATGCGATTGATTCAATGCGAGATAATGCGTCGGCGGCTGCGTTTTCCGATCCTTTGATGTGACGAATGTCTGTTGTAAACTCGCTGATATGTAGCAGTTGTCGGGTTCGTCGCGGAGATTCATTGATGGTACTTGTCTTCGTAAACGCAAACGTGAGAGGTTTTTGGTCCGTGTATATTATTACTTCTCGTCCTTCAAACATCTTGCGGAAGTACTTCGTTGCCATATAGATGGCGGTTAACTCGCGGTCGTAGGTACTGTAGCGAGTCTGCGCGTCGGTGAATTTTTTGGAATAGTATCCGAGTGGTTGCCACGAGTTGTTGATGAATTGGCTGAGTACCGCTCCTGCTGTCTTGTCGCTGGCGTCACTGAAGATCGCAAGTGCCGCGTCGTGTGAGGGATGTGCGAGTAAAGCGGCGTTTTTTATGCTGTCTTTACACGCCTCGAATGCTTGCGTTGCTTCAGCTGTCCAGTTGATTTTTGTTCTGTCGCGCTTCTTGACGTTGTGCAGGTAGGTATTCAGCGGCGCTTGTATGGTGGCGGCGTCTTTGATGTGTTCCCGGTAAAAGTTAAGCATTCCGAGGAAACGTCGTAGCTCCTCGATAGTTTGTGGTTGTGGGTAATCGACGATTGCTTGAACTTTTTCTTCAGGTGGCTGGATACCGCTGGCTGATACTTGGTAGCCGAGGAATTTGACAGCTGGCTGGCCGAAAACACATTTGGCGGGGTTGATGGTGATGCCGTAGTCATCAAGGCGTTGCAATATTGTGCGCAAATGTGTTCGGTGTTCGTCTTCGTTTGTTGAGGCTACCAGTAGGTCGTCGACGAATGGAAATACGAAGTCGAGCTCTCTCGGTACCTCGTGGATGAAGCGCTGAAAGGTATTTCCGCTGGTCTTCAGTCCCGGGACCATCCGAGGAAATTCGAACAACCCGAATGGCGTGATGATTGCTGTCTTCTCCACGTCTCGTTCGGCGACTGGGATTTGTTGGTAAGCGCGATTTAAGTCGAGAGTGGAGAAAATCTTCTTGCCGGCGAGTTGGTAAGTAAAGTCTCGGATGCGCGGTATCGGGTATCGGTCTGGTACGGTGATGGCGTTGAGTCTTCGGTAGTCGCCGCACACTCGTAACTCTCCTGACTTTTTAGGTACGACGTGCAACGGCGACGACCACGGGCTCTTGCTGGGTCGACATAGGCCTTGGTCGATCATATTTTGAAACTCCTTTCGAACTTGTTCATAGCGATGTGGTGCTATGGGGCGTGGCCTGCAGTGGAGGGGAGGGCCTGTTGTCTCGATGAAATGTTCGACGGGATGCTTGGGGTTGAGCTTCATTGAGGTTAGTCGGGTGATGCCGGGAAAATCTGCCAATATTCCGTGGTATGCTTGATGCACGTCTATGCTACGAACGGTAGGTATGTCCGTAGCACAGAGTTGTGCATTTGAGATGAGTTGCGTCTTCCCATCGATTAATCTTCTATTTTTGAGGTCAACGGTGATGTTGTGATGCTTCAAAAAATCGGCTCCCAGGATCGGTTTGGAAACTGCGGCGATAATGAATTTCCACTTGAAAGTGCGTCGAAGATTGAGGTCAAGGTCGAGCGTCTTCTCGCCGTACGTAGGTATGATGGTGTTGTTAGCGGCGTAAAGTTGGAATGGCAGTGGTTGCTCAGGAGCGCCTTTTCCTCTCGGCAGGACGGAAATATTTGCACCCGTATCTACCAAGAAGGTGAGTTTTGATGATCGGTCCGTAACAAATAGGCGGTGGGATGGTTCGTTAACGCCGGTATCCGCCGCTGCCAGCGTTGACGTTAGTTTTCCGACGGCGGTGATGTGATGGGTTTGAAGCTGCAGGGTTGCTCGCATTTCTTTGCGTCCATGCCGAACCGCCGATGATAATAGCAGTATGGCATGGGCGAGCTCTTGCGGCTTGGTCTATTTTGTGACGAATTTCTTGAGCGTGACGATGACCGGAAGCGGTTGAACGGACGACTATTGCGTTGAAAACGGGGTTGCGTGCGTAGCTCGGCGACTTCCAGCGATAATCTTCGGATTTCGTTAATTAAATGTTGATTGTCGAATGCGGGTTGTGCTTGAATGGGCTGCGGCTGCGATTGCGGTGGATACGCCGGAACGGTGGGCAGCGTCGCGACGGCGGCGATGTGATGTGTTGGGTTCGATACCTCCATCATTTTGTCGGCGAGCAGGGCTAGGTCATCAAGCGTGGTCTTGATCTTGAATGCTTCGCTGACAGTGAGCACGGAGCGGATATGAGGAGGCAGATGATCGAGCCACATCATCTGTATTGTGCTTTCGGGAAACTTCTCTCGGTTGAGATTCTGCATTCGCCGGAGGAGTTGGCTCGGCTTCTGGTCGCCTAACTCGACTTGCGACAGTAGTTTCTTCGCCTGGGCGCTGCTGGATTCTTCGTATAGGGAGATTAGACGGTCCTTGATTGCCTTGTAGTAGTCATTCTGCGGCGGCGAGTAGATGAGATCAGAGATGTTCTGAATATCTTGCTTGTCGAGCTGGGCGATCACCATTTGGGCGAGCTGGGCCTGGCTTCGTTTGAGTTCTGCAGTCGCGGCTTCGAAGCTGCAGAACCAGAGTAGCGGCTGGTCCCGCCAAAACGGTGGTACACGTAGCGACAGTGATATGCCGGAGACTTCTTGGGACGCAGCTGCCGGTTGCTGTTGCTGCGGTTGGGTGTTGCCGGGATGTGCTGGAGCTTGCTGCTGGTCTGGCATGGTGACTGCTTCTTGATGGTTCTTCTTTTGTCGGGGTCACCACTTTAGGGTTGGTTGGTTGAGGTAGTTGTAGTTAAGTAAACTCCAGATCAGAAGGTAAAAACATAATTTATTAACAAAAAAACATGATTAATATATAAAAATAATAGGGCACAATTAGTTAATAGGTACAAACAGCAACACACTTAACTGCCCATTAAAGACAGAGCAGAGAGAAAATGATAACGATTGAAAGAGATATATATATTTGTATTATGTCAACTTCAAATCAAATAACGTTTGCGTATGTGTAATGTGCCTTTGAGCTTTGTCATTGTAGTTGTTTGGGCAAAGTTTTTTTTTCCATACTGTAAATAAAGGTTTTATTTCAACAAGACAGGTGAATTTGTCAAAATTATGATTTAGCTTTCAGACGAACGTTGGGATGAAATAAACTAATTATATTGCTAATGCTTTTATTGGTGCTTCATATTTTTGATATGATGCACCAATATAATGTAATTTATATTTATTATTCATTCATTCTTTTCCACGAATTCAATAATATGGCATTAATGTCAATAATGACGTTGGATCAGCCATAAAAGAAAAATTATTGTTTCAAAACTCTTTTGAATAATAGCCAATTTATACTCATAAACACACGCACACATGCATAACACGACGCCTTCAAGTGTGATTCTCTTTCTTGCAGTATTTCCCATTTTTGAAGTGTATAGTTAACTGTGTTGCTGTTTGTACGCGAGAATAGATTCCGGGATGAGACGCGCGGGGGACGTGAACTCCGAAGTGCGCCGGCGTTGGTGGAACGCGGCTATGTTCGCGCCGCATTACGCATGCGCGAGTCGCCGCGTGATCGCCGAAATAAAATAGCGCGCACGGGCCCGGCTAAGCCTTTTCTGCTCCGGCCGTCGAGGTGTAACGTCGTGTGTCCGCTCTGCGCTGCGCCTCTTCTCGCGGACAAGGACATCGTGGACATCGTGTTGCTGCTGCTTGAAGACTTGAAGACACTGTGTTTCTTGCAACATCCAATAAGAAAATGTTCTTATTAGAACAATCGGATGCCTTTGTGGGTGTCTGCGTTTCTTGGAAATACGACGATCAATCAATCACCTACAAACTTAATTAACCATCCATCCTTGGTTTGATCAATTCCTTTATTTTATTTCCCTATTTTATAAAGGAAAGTCTAGTGTCACGGCTGTCTGCATGTCCGTTAGTCTGAGAACTTTCGTCTTAGGACAAATGCTGTAACTTTGGCTAGGCTGCCTAACTTTGCCTACCTGATTTCATAAACTTCCTCTAGGTAAAGCTGCATAAAACTATTAAATGTCAAGTATGGAATAGGTACTTGATACTGAATAGTTTTATTTGCAGCTTGTCCCAGAGGAAGTTTATGAAATCAAGTAAGTAGGGAAAGTTAGGAAGCCTAGGCAGAGTTAGCATTTGACGGTAGTTAAATTTACTTTAGGATACACACACGTATTTGGGTTATTCTTCGGAAGTATGTCGGCGATTTATTCCTCTGTCTGAAAAAGAGCCAGAGGAATAAGGTGACCGCATACATAATTCTGAAGAATAACCCATTTACCCTCGATTTCGGCTGCGGGTTTATTTCGTTATTCCTGTTACTATCCCAAAAACAAAAAAAAAACACGATATAGTACCTACCTATCCTATGTTTCAATCGTCTACTAGCATGCCAAATTTCAACTCAATCAATTTAATGGACACCGTGTTATCTAGTAACAAGCATCTTCACTAACTTTCATATTTATAATATTCGTAGGACTTGCGAGCAATTTTCGTAGGGCATATTTTTTGGCGTTATTAGCTTTCACGGGAGATGGAAAATGATGTGTCACGCAACAATTAAGACATGGCAGTGTGCATGTTTATTGTCTAGCTAAATTCAAATAAAAATTCAAGCGCTTGTATCTTTTACGCTCGTTCTATTTTATAAGCAATATTATGTGAATAAAATGAGCAATTTTTTTGAGTTAAGAGACAGAAACCTGACCGATCAGAAACCTGTACGTCTAGCATAACTAGCCGTGACTTCGTTTCTCGCGCGACAGAGCATCACCTGTCACTGTCACACTATATTGATTGGAAAGAGATGGGTAGCATATCTCGCGCGAGAAAGAGTCGCGTGTCACAGTTGTGCTAGAGGTACTGGCTTGAGTAATTGTCGAACATGCGACCAACGTTCGACAATTACTCGAAAAAAAGAAAATAACCAGGTTTCTGTTCGGCGTAGAGCTTCCTAATCCGGTATATTTACTAATAATACCGGTATTGGAGGCCCTAGTTCGGAGTGAACTTATAGGCCGGTTATGTCAATATTTGCGGTATAAACATATGGATGACTCTTTGATCATCGTCTCTCGTTGTACTGATTCAGTGGTCTCCGTAGTGACCGTAGGTGATACAGTTTCCTAACCGTTAGTTGCACTACACCATTTATAATTCGAGAACAGGTGGAAGGATTTTTGTGATCTTTAATTTTCTTGCGTTTGTCTCTGCTCCGAATAACAGAATAACTCGCATCCTTTGTAATAAACCAGCCTAACTCACAATAATTCTACAATTGAGTTAAACCATTTTTAAGATTGAAAATAAATTCTCAATTTTTTTTATTAGGCCCGTTTATTACTGAGGGTACGAACTATGAGGGTACGAATTACTAAAATATGTAAAACTTCAAAAATTCTTGGGCGTAACGAAGACGCCGGGACAGCTAGTTAGTAGTATATTCTCGCGAAGAACATGCCTATTTTATAACTTCATTCGCATAGGTGAAATACGAGCAAGTTGAATAGAACTATCCTAAGTGTTAAACTGGGGGTCTTAATCTACTAGTACATCAGATCCATGGAAATCGGTCCGTCTGTTTCTTCGTGATACGTGAACAAACATGAAATATCTGCAATTTTATTTTATGCATAATAGATACCTAGATAGGCGAGTGGTCCATGTAGTAAGACAGCAGCTACCAGTGTACGCAGAGCCTAACTTCCGGAATGGATTATCAATCGGTGGAGCGGAACGTAATATCCGGAATAAATAACGTCACTATGCAAAGAACAGCTTACATATAAAACGATGATGTACTTACGCCTTTTTCTAAACTGTGGTGGCGTGAGTCACTACGTAAAACGTCATAGCTCTCATTACCACTATAGCAGTAATTTGGCCATGGAGGCTTTACCAATGACCGCGGTGCTTGGATTCAGTGTTTCCCCTGGCATGTGTTGAGATGTGCTATTATTTTTACCGATTTTAGTGTTGTGTGCCGATAAGCCCTCAACTCGATGTGCGGCGCTCTACTCGCACCAGGCGTCCGCCGGCCTACCTGCAGGACTACCATCAGACGTTTTAGGAGGGGCGAATGCGGTGTATCTTGCTATGGTAGTTTGTTATTATCCTATTATGTAAATGTCTATCAGTATGCAATATTTTTTAGCTGAATAAAGCCAAGTTTACTGATGGTTTCTCATTGTATTGTATCAGTCGCGTCAGTAGTGCACGAGAAGATAAGGTCTATGGTAGTCTATCTTTAAAATTCAGCAATACAAAAACAAAATATTTATTAAAAAAAAATATTATACAGCGATTATACAACTAGTGCTTGAGCTAGGGTTATGCAATAATGGTCCCGTAAAACAGATGTAAGAAGACTATGACCTACTCCAGAACTGACAATGACAATCATTCTGACAAGATCAACGATAGTGACAAGAGAAATTTATAAAATTATATTTTGAATTGAACCATAATTTTTTATACCATCCCCAGTAAGGGATCTTGCAGATACGTATTACGTTTGTCCTCCTTCTATGTAACACTTTTCCTTAACATAATTTCCGTATTTTTAACATGGTCGTCGCATTCGGCCTATCCCGGGCCCCTCCTCCTTATGCACGTGACATAATAAACGGATGACCCCCTACAGATCACCAAACTCAATAACTGAGAGGTTAAAAGGTGTAATACCAACCTTGCATAATTGTTGGTGCATACGAGTAGTTACGTTATTATGACGATGGCGACGAGTATATATATACCCACGAGTGTTTGTTTTCGTTGTTGATAACCTTTCAACTGACCGAGATTCAGAAATCAAGGACGTTACATTCCTGCAGAATAATATCGTTGTTATTGTTTATTGTAAGATTTACTACTCGTACTATTGGAGGGTAGTACAGGTAGACTTTCATCATCATCATCATCAACCTACATGTCACACTGCTGGCCACACTGGGGACTTGAAATATGAGAGTGGATGGGCAATTAGTCCCCACGTTCGGCCTTCGAACTTCACATATGCATTTGAATTTGAAAGCTTTGCGGATGAATGCAGGTGTGCACCTTTGCCAAAAAAATAATGTTAAATATCACATCATATTTCGTACAGGTCGATTCACAAGAGCACGAATGGATTGAACGAAAGTAATGTCACTTGATCCAAATATTTTGTAAACAAGTACATAAGTAAAACTTCTTCATTATTCAAGAAAAAATTTAAAATACATATAATCTGCCCATTATTTATTTATTTTATATATATTTTAGTATCATAGAGTTTTTATTTAATTTATACACTGTTTTCACACTGACGCCGCAATCTACGAGATCATGTCGAAAATATGCGAAACTCATACGAAAATTAAAACAAATAAGTATCTAAATGTTTCAGTGCAATTTCCGTGCTTCACGGCTCCAGTGTGCAAACAAGGTTGCGATTGTGTAAGTAGGGATTTTTTTTGTTGTTCATAAAATACACAATGCAGACTGGGTTACTAAGTTATGGGACGAGATAGTCTAAAATCACGATTATCGCTTATTGAATAACCTGTATTTTATAATTTTGTGATGCACACATAAACATTATCATTCCCTCGTTCAATCCATTCGTTCCGGCCGCCAGCTCATGTGAAACTCATTGGTACGAGCTGACGAGCCATACCGCACTCGAACCTACGACTACTACCATGAATTTTAGTATTGGTAGGTATTAGGTTTCATGTTCGTGGACCTAATTTTGGTCGTCAATTTATGTTATCTTGTAAAATGTCATTCTACCCAAGCCACTGTCTATGGGACAGCCCCATTTACACCAAAGTGCGAATTCCGGCCACCTTCCGAGTGACTCATCGGTTTATAAATGAAGCAGTTGGCCGTGCCAAGTCGACCGTAGGATTTACTTTAATGGAGGCGTGACACGACTGTAAAGGGTTACGGGACAAAAGCCGGACTGCACTTATTGGTCGTAGCATAGGACAATGATCTGCATTTACTAGGTACTACAATGCGGGCACTGATTTATGTGTTGCAAGATATTTAATCTGTGGTTGTGTTTTAAAAAATGTCTGTGACTGAGTTGACACTGACAGCTGTAATGTAAGCTATAAGCTAAATACTTTCGCTCCACTGAGAGAATTAAAATAATTACAAATCACTGGTTAAAAGGGCTTTTATTATATAAGATCCCACAGGTTATGGGCTAACTACTAAAACAGTGATAAATAATAAGTATAAAAAATCTAAAACCTACGGAAGAAAAGAAAATAACAAGAAAAAATGGCGTCGTCCAAACAAGAAAATGAATACATAGAAAAATTAACCGGCGCGGAGTCATATCGTGGCTGGAAATTTGGACTAACGATATTTTTGAAAGCAAAAGGTTTGCTGAGTGTCACCAAAGACGATCCTGGGGAAGGAGGCACAAAAAAGATTGACGAAAAACTGGATGCTCAAGGTCAAGCTCTCATCATCTCGACGATCGACAGAAAACATCTTCAGTATGTACTCACTTGCGAAACTGCAGCCGACATGTATAAAACTCTATGCGAAATATATGACGGTCAAGAAACAAGAAATAAATGCAACACAATGCAAGAATTCTTCAACTATAAATTCAAAGGGCAAAATATGACCGAATTTCTATCAGAAATGGAGAGTATCACGTTCAGACTTTCAAAATTGGGTACTAAAATTGAAGAAGAAATGATAACCTCAAAAATACTGTCAGCACTTCCGGAAAGCTACAACAATTTTATCACAGCATGGGAGTCCTCTAGTGAAAAATCTCTGACAAATTTAACGAACCGCCTGCTCACAGAAGAAAGTAGACAAAATAACCAACCGTTAACATCATCAATAGCATTTAAAGCCAATACAAATATAGAGTGCTTGAAGTGTAACAAAAGAGGGCACAAAGCTAAAGACTGCAGATCCAAGCAGTGCAATATATGCAAAAAGTACAATCATCCAGAAGAAAAATGTTTTTTCAAAGATACCAACAAAAAATATAAGAAGCATGGAAGAGTGGCATTCTTATCCCACTTTGCAGAAAACACAACAAGCAACAAATTTGAGTATGTGGTGGACTCTGGGTGCTCGCAACATATGACAAATAATATTGACAGCATCGAAGATTTTAAGAGCCAGGAGTCTGAAATATGCATAGCAAAAAGTGACACCAAGATACTAGCAAAAGGCTACGGAACGGTAGAAGGAGACTCCTGCACCTTGAAAAATACACTGTTTGTTCCAGAACTGTCACAAAACTTATTATCCGTAAATGAGATAACAAACAATGGAGGATCAGTATTATTCTCTGAAAACTCAGTAAAAATATCTAAAGACAATGTAATACTATGCGGAAAAAAGAATGAATCTGGCCTCTACATGGTAAATTTGAAGAAAGAATATAACACGGCAATGTGCGCTAACAAAAACTGGCATATCAAAATGGGGCATCCGGGCAAAGAAGCAATAAACAAATTATCAAAACTAGCAGATGGTGTAACATTAAAAGAAAATGAAAAAACTGAATTATGTGAAATATGCATCATGTCAAAACAAACAAGAAAACCTTTTAATACAGAAAGAACACGCGCAGAAAGACCTTTAGAAATCCTCCATACTGATGTCTGCAGCGTTGAACAACCAACATGGGACGGTATGAAATATATAGTAACTATGTTGGATGATTATACTCACTTCACAAAAGTATACCTATTGAAAAATAAACATGAAGTACCGGAAACTATAAAACAATACATAAACGAAGCTGAAAGAGAACTAGATTTAAAAGTACAGAAAATAAGATGCGACAACGGGGGAGAATACACCAAAACCGAATTTAAAACCTGGTGCCAAAGAAGAGGTATCAAGCTTGATTACACAATCCCTCACAGCCCGCAATTAAATGGAAAGGCTGAAAGGCTTAATCGCTCTTTGATAGAGAAGGCAAGGGCTTTGCTGTTTCAATCGGGATTAAATAAGGAGATGTGGGGAGAAGCTATCTTAACTTCTGCATATCTGATGAACCGTCTTCCTTCTAAAACCGTGAGTACAACTCCATATGAAAAATGGTAAAAAACAAAACCAGACCTAAGCAATATAAAAACATTTGGAAGCACAGGTTTTGTCAAACGACTGGGATATCTGAAGAAACTGGAAACTAGAACTAAAAAGCAAATAATGGTAGGATATGCCCCAGTAGGGTATAGAATGTGGGATCCGGAACTGAGAAGAATTACTATTCAGCGAGACATAATATTCAAAACTGAAAAAGTAGATACAGATAACTTAAAAACTAAAGCAAAACTACCTCAATTTGATGACGTAAAAGAGGAAGAAAATAAAAACAATGAAATCATGTCTGAAAAGAATACTAATAACATCCCACAAGAATATGAAGATGAAGAACAAGAACAAGAATATGAATATGATGATCCCGTAGACTATGAAGTAGAAAATGATGAACCTAAAAACATGGATAGCCAAAATAATGTCAAGAACAAAGAAAAACAACAAGAAGAAGGCGAAAAAGTACAAAGCGATGATACAGAAAATGACATAGGAGAAAATAGAAGTAAGAGAACAAAGAAAATGCCTGAAAAATATAAAGATTATGCTCTACTTACCTACGAAGAGGCGATCAACAGTACTGAAAAACAAAATTGGGAGAAGGCCATTCAATCCGAAATGCAATCATTAGAAGAAAACAATACCTGGGTAATGGTAGATAAACAAGAGGCAAACGGGCATAGAATACTATCAAACAAATGGGTTTTTCGAGTGAAAGACGACGGTACCTACAAGGCGAGACTAGTAGCTCGAGGCTGCGAGCAGAGAGGCAACCTTGACTTCGATGAGATCTACAGCCCAGTGGTATGTCAAATTGCTCTTAAAACTTTATTTGCCATAGCAGCTTCCGGTAATCATCACATCTTAACTTTCGACATTAAAACCGCTTTTCTCTATGGTGAATTGACAGATAAGGTATTCATGAAGGTACCCAAGGGTTACAACAAAACTGAAAAAATATGCATGCTAAAAAAGTCACTCTATGGACTAAAACAAGCGCCTCTTACATGGAACAGGACTTTCACTCAAACCATGACTGAATTAGGTTTTGAGTGTATAAAGAATGACAGATGTGTCTTCACTAACAAAGACAAGTCAATCATTATTGTGCTTTATGTTGATGATGGACTAGTAATCGGACAAGATGAACAAAAGTTGAAAGATATTATAAATAAACTTGAAGGCAAATTTCAAATGAAAATAAATGAAAATCCGACTTGTTACTTGGGCATAGAAGTAAATAAATCTAAAGATGGTATAAAACTCACACAAACAAATTATATAAATAATATTTTACAAAAGTATAATATGGAAAATGCCAAACCCTGCGATATACCGAGTAATCTGGACTCAAAACTGATACAACATACTTCTCAGGAGAAGGTGGAATACCCCTACAGGGAAGTGGTGGGAAGTTTGTTGTATCTATCAACCCGAACCAGACCGGACATAGCTCAAGCCGTAAATGAAGCTAGCAGGAAGATTGAAAATCCATCAAGAGACGATGTGAACGCTGTAAAAAAGATAATGAAGTATTTAATTGGAACTAAAGAAAAGGGTTTGTTTTTCAAGAAAAATATACCCATAAAGAAAATTGAAGCATTTAGCGACTCTGACTATGCTGGTGATCCACAGACAAGACGGAGCACAACTGGCACTGTACTGATGCTGGGAAAGACCCCGGTCCACTGGTCTTCAAAGAGACAGCCTATTGTGGCATTGTCCTCAACGGAGGCGGAGTACATCGCAGCTGCTGATTGTTGCAAAGATGCGTTGTACCTTAAATCCTTGCTAAAAGAACTTATAAAAGGAGACATTAAGATAATGTTACATATTGACAACCAAAGCTCTATACAACTAATCAAGACTGGCTCTTTCAACAAACGCTCAAAACATATCGACGTGCGTTATCATTTTATATATGAAAATTTTATGAAAGGACTCATCGACGTTGTATACTGTCCTTCTGAAAATCAGTTGGCTGACGTCATGACGAAACCTCTGAACAAGCTGAAGTTCGTTAAACACAGTGATAACTTGATTTCTTGATTTATATTCATTTGTTTTAAATATCTTTAATAATTGTTAAACTGTAACACCTTAGATAGAAGATTGTATGGTTATGTTGTGGTTCAGTAAATTTTTTGAAAACAGTTTAAAATTAGGAGAAGGTGTTGCAAGATATTTAATCTGTGGTTGTGTTTTAAAAAATGTCTGTGACTGAGTTGACACTGACAGCTGTAATGTAAGCTATAAGCTAAATACTTTCGCTCCACTGAGAGAATTAAAATAATTACAAATCACTGGTTAAAAGGGCTTTTATTATATAAGATCCCACATTATGTACGTACGTATAGATCACTTACTACAACTCACTCAATACATTTTTAGTAAGCAGAGGAAACTTCTTTTTTGTTTCGCTAGTTCACCAGAAGGCGAACATTCGGTGCCGATGACAGACAAATGACGTCCAACTACATAAAGCATGATTCAGATTGGACTTATCGTTACCGTAAGGGCGTGGACCCTTGTCCACGGCACGGCGCGGCGCGCGCCATAGAAACTGTATGGCGGGCGCCGTGCCGTCTCACGGCGAACGGCGCCGTGCCGTGTACATGTGCCCAGAGCCTAAGTTATTATACTAGTATTGTAAATCATGAATTAATACCGCGTACGAAGCTAGAGGTCCCGGGTTCAAATCCTGGTAAGGGCAAATATTTGTGTGATGAGCACGAGTATTTGTTCCAGAGTCTTGGATGATTTCTAATTATATCTATTTAAGTATATATTTAGCTATATAAGTATGTACCTATATCGTCGTCAAGTACCCATAATAAAAAAAGCATTGCTTAGTTTGGGACTAGGTCGATTTGTGTAAGACTGTCCCCATAATATTTATATTTTATTCAATGCTATCAATACTTTCGGTGTCAATGGTACAAGACTTTTATAAATCAAGATATGTTCGTCGGTGTTATCTTATTTATTTAAACGGTAAATTGGAAAGATTAAATTGGATATGCGATTTGATATGTATACGCGAATTAATACACTTATATTATTTTGCTGTCCCTTCTGTATGGAATCATTCGCACAAACAGTTCGCTCCTTGATTATCATCATAAATTACAGAGTTATTTTATTATTGTTGTAGCAAATGGAGCACACAGCTCTTTCTAACCGGGCTGGCCCTATCGAAAGCCAGGTAGAGAGAAACCCAAAATTCTGTTGATTATTTCCCACTTTTAAAGGTAAGCAATAGAAAGACTTAAACTAACCAGTCTTGCCTTGAAATTTCTAAGTGTATGACAATCCAGTTTAGCAGTTTTAACATTCACGGATGTAATGCCAAACGTAATAAACTATGAATGACTTAAGAGGCTGGCAATGTTCGTGTTTTATTCGTGTTAATATAAATGTATTGAAGATACATGATTTTTACTTATTTAAGGACTATTTAAGACGCCAAAGCAACTGAACGATAAAACACATACAAAATAATTCACTTACCTTGTATTTTAATAGGGGCTGACTTCCTCCCACCCTTGTGGTTCCTCACTACGATTTTATATTTCTGTTTGATGTTGTGAACCTGGTTGGGCGCGTAGATCTTCGTGCCGTCATGGCTGTTGTGCCCATGGTTCTTTTTCACCTTCAACACATACGTCGGGTAACCATACGTATGGCTAGTATGCCCGTAGCCATGGCTATTATGGCCATTCTGTCCATAACCATGGCTAGATTGGCCATGGCCAGTGTGACCATAATGTGGCTTGTGAGAACCGTGGCAGGGTTTTTGATTGTAGTAATATTTTTGCACCGATTTCTTCCCATACCCGTAGTCGCCGTGGTATTGGTAGCCATGGTTGTGGTCATCACAGCCGTGGCCATGGTCACTGTGGCCATGTTCCCCATGCCCATGCCCATGGCCGTATAAAGACTGAAAGAGGGCATCTAAAGCCTCATAGTATTCCGGGGAATGGGTGGGACTCGGTGGATGGTAGATCAGATGGGTCTTCAGGCACCTGCCGCTGTTTTGGGCCAATATTAAAAGGACTGGGAACGCCTGGATTACACTGCAGACTGTGTCGCCACTAATAGTCATTTTACCACACTTTTACAATTGTAACCTATTTAAATTTATAAATATCTTTCGTCCAAAAAATCAAAATAGGTCCCTCTAAGTGTGTCTTTGATATCTTCGTTTAGCAGTTAACTTCGCTCAGAAATGTGTAGTTTTTCTCGATATTCACGTATTTTATTTCACTTCCAAATAGTTGTAAGGTCCGAATACGACTGGCAAATGATTGGAGCCAATGTAATGATCCATTGTTAGAAATTGGGTTATCTTTAAAATCAGCAATTTGACTATATCCCTATAAACAAATATGAAATGTTAGGCAATGGGTAATTTATATAATTGTAACTACTGTGATGCAATCGAAATACTGTGTCCTATTTTTTTGGATTCAATAACGATTTCAAGGTTGGATAAATTAGATGGGTAGGTATTGTAATTGTTGTGTAGGTACACATCATCCATAATTTAGTCATTAAGGCAATTATCCTTAGGAGCTATCCATATATTACGTCCCTATTATTCGACCCCCACTCCCTCACCATTTTCACAGGTGGTCACATTTGAATAACCCCCACTCGTGTCGTGTGTCATATTTCATAGTTCTCATAACGTTCTTTTTTTTTAATTCGTCCTTGTCCTGTTTGGTCAGTACTCAGTATAAACGACCATTTTGGGGGAGTCGGAAATGGTGCCTTGCTCTGACTGAAGCAAGGCACAGGGTCTCCATAAGGTGAATGTAACGAATGTTTTCGTGTATTTTGCAATTGACATTTTTACAGTTTTTTTTAGAACTGAAGTACCAAAGTATATGACCAGAGCTCGGCATAGGCTGTGCCTATTTACCTAAACTTCACGACGTAACTAAGAGTGGTTACAACCACCAAAAAATTTTAATTATTTTTATTGAACCCGGGAATATAATTAATAATTTAACCCCGAGTGAAAAATAAATTATTATTTTTGGTGGTTGTATTGTAACCACTCTTAGTTACGTCCTCCCGCGAAGTTTAGGTAAATAGGCACAGCCTATTCCGAGCTCTGTATATGACTCTCCCTTGTAATATCATGTCACACTTTGTGGAGTCCACAATGTGGACTCCCTCTTCTCCTTTTCCGTGTGACGTCATATAGGGACGATCCCTTATACAAACAACACACAGCTTATATAGAACTATAAAAGGACTTGTTACCTGTCCCTGCTAAACATAAATGCAGTGTAAGAGGGCCATAACGATGAGTAAAGCCCTAAGAACTCGTTTGGTGCCCTAGATCAGGTCTCAGGAGTAATGACCGTGTGTCATCAGGAACTTCTAAGAAATCAACTCAAAGGGAAAATAGTTTTAAAATAAATATTATATTATATTTTCCTCTACTTTGTTACCTTCTTTGATTTCTTTTTCTGGGTTTTTGGTAAGATGTGCAACAAACTTTCCTTATTCATATTCATTGCATTTTAAATTTATTAACGATTTGTGTGGAAAATCGAGTAACGTCGAGTTGTCGCGCTTTTAGAGTAGATACATATGCGCGAAAGGCAAAACACAATATTGAAAAAAGTACAATCTAATAAGAATTTTTATGCCTGACAAACTTGCAAGTCTCACTGATTGTTGCAAAAATCGGACCAGGTGGGGGTCGTGGCGTTCCCTGGGATCGAACCAGGTCGCTTGGCCGGACCACCTTGAAAGGGTCGGACTAGGTGGGGGCCGGGGGCGCGTGGGATCGAACCAGGACCCTAAGCCAAGGCTACCTTGAAGTTACGCTGATTGCTCAAAAAAACATGGTAACTGACGTTACTCTGTGCCATGGAATTACCCTGCTGCAGCTGCGGATGCGAATATCCATAACGTCCGTATTGCATTATACGTATACGTATCATAACAAGATCCGTTATGGTAAATTTAGTTCCTATTTCCGTTGATTGGTCAGTGAGAATTTCTCCCACACATCGTTTCTGAGAAGTTTGCTCACTTACCTATTGACATAGTATGGCCGTGAGGGATTTTTATTACGTTCAAGTCACTTATCATTAGTCTATGAATAGTCAATGCCGGTAGCGACGTAGGTGAGGTCATATAAGAGTCTTTGTCGAAACGATACGCGAAAATGTTGGCCTGTTGACGCCAGTGTGATAAGGCCCTTAGCGTCGTAATGTTTAAAGGATGTGTTAGAAATAAATATAAATAGAATAAATATAAAATTCATAAATAAAAAAATCCGAATTGTGTAAATAAATAAAGTGTTTTTATAAAGGATACCCTAAAACCTACAGTGTGTAATTTTTTTTCTTATGAGATGTGACCCTTTATATAAAAGTAGCGACCAAACATGAGTGTAGGTATATTACTTAAACTATATCGTTTGGCCGCGCCTCCAAAATTAATTAGTCATCGAAAGAATGTTAATTTACAACACAGCCTTTTCCTGGCTCTATGACGTTGTACACATAACCATTGATTTCTGTATTGTTTTTGTATAATTTTATGTGCAATAAAGAGTTTACATACATACTACATTAATGTACTTAAACTACCGCAGTACTATGACTTACTGCGGCAAAGTACTATAATTATCAGCTACTGTAACGTCATCTACAATACGCGGGTTTGTGATATATGGAGGTGTTTCTCGTAATTTACTGTCATAGTGCCAACGCAAGGATTTTTTTACGTTTACGGATCTTTGGTTACAAACGGTTATTTACCTTTTTCTGTGACCTATGGGAAAGATTTAACAAGCAATTTGAGTCATCGTTTCGTGTAATTTGATAGTAGTTGTATAGTATTTCGGTGGTTGCAATGCAACATTTTACCTGAAAACTTAACACTACCTATATTTGTCATTCATGCGGCTTTAACTTTTTTAAGCTGTATATATTGCTCAGATAACCCTCTAAACCTAAAATAATAAGTTGCCTGAATGTGCGAGGCCAACGTGTCAACGCAGGTCGCATCCCAGACCAGGGCTCTACCAAGTTTCCATGTTTAATGTTGTACGTTTTGTTTTAATTCAATATGTTTGAGTGTCGGTAGTTTTCTGAGTAAAATTAACGGATGATCCTTATTAAATTCCCTTAGGCACAGTACTAGTTATTGCACTCCTATAGGAGCCATTGGCGTGGCGAAAAATATATCCTTGGGCAAGCCGGTGCAGATTTGACGTACATTTTGCCTGATATTAGGCAAGCAGGTAGGAATCGAGTTCTTTGAACACCACGCTACTGATAGGAGCTTCCTGCCCTTATTTCACACTCTTCTGGGAAAAATAGTGTTATGTGTATTTTCGGATCTTAAACTATCTCCTTACCAAATTTCATCACAATTGGTCCAGTGGTGTTTTTTTAGAATCTGACTTGACCTATGTATGAGTCGTACTGACTCTGATAGGAATCCTGACCAAGTGGGGGTTTACAAAACTGCAATCAGGTTCGCTAGCCGCTGCCATCGTGACTCTTCGCTGATCGCATAAAGTGAGCGACGTATGGATGAAAAACTGGCATTGTTCGTTGTAGAACTTGTAGATTGCAGACAAAGCTTAATGTAAAGATAATAAATATTCCTTATAAGTCGTGCATTTCCAGGGCCATCTCGATTATTGAGATGCTATCGTCTCTTTATGATTCGGATCTCGCCATTCGTTGCAAATGAAACGTGTCACTAGTGCACTCCACGCATCCTAATAGGGATGATGACTGGGTTAAAAATATGTAATTCTATTTAGTCCGTCAGTTAGATTACGGAAAAATATGGGACACGTATTTTTTGGTTTATCAAAATATTAAAAATCGACAAAGTTATAGATCATCAAACTTCTGGAGTGGGGGCTTGTGACGTCACTCTTGAGTACAATTTGTACTCAAGAGTGACGTCACTCGAAACTTCTAAGCACTCTATCCTCGTCAGTTTTTGTTTGTCAAACAAAACAAAAAATACGTGTACAATATTTTTTCATAATGTAACAGACGGACTAAACAGTTTTTTTTAGTCATCTAGCCTATTGGGGTACCTACTTGTAAATATGACGCAATGCGCTATATTATAGTAATTAAATTAATTATAAATATTTTTTATATTACATGTTTTTATGTACCTAGTTTAAGAGTTAAAGGGTTAGGAGTTAAAGGGTTGTTTTAGTTTATTTTATGATCCAACTTTAGATTCCAGGTACAGCACGTTCCATATATCTTGTAATTTGACAGTAACTCGGGCGCGAGATTGACATCTGTCACTATCAAACTGTATTCATTTGAAAGTGACAGATATACTATGTCGCTCGCGAGTTACTGTCAAATTACAAGATATGCTAGCCGTGCAGATAAATTGTATCAAACAAGTATCAACATAATATCACGAATAATTATATACCATAATATATTAATTATTATATTTGTTACACTTAGGTGCATAAACCAGGTAATTTATCACAAACAATTAACCATAGAGTAAAAAGTGTACGAAGGGTGACCATGCATTTTTTCCTATACATCCAATCATCAGTTTAATTAACTTTACTTTTAATTAGAGGTTTTATTATATTAGTGCAGTTTCCAATACAAATTCTTACAAGAGTACATCCTACTTTTAATGCTTTGGACAAGCCAACATAATAAACATGTCAAACTGTCAAGTGAATCCGGGATAAAGCTAGCTGATTCACAGATACGCGTGGTGACAGTATTTGCATACTGTTTAAATAAACCTGTCAAGACGTTGACGTCAAAATCGAAGAACACACGAAGGTATATTAAGTACCTACTTGAGTTAAGCGCCCTTTTGCTGACGAATCCGAGGGCTGATCTCTTAGTATTTTTCTTATTTTCTAATAGACAGGTATAATCTTGGTCAGCGCCGGATTTCCGCCTAGGCCTACAAGGCCCCGGCCTAGGGGCCCGACCAGCCTAGAGAGGCCCCAGCGGTGGACCCTTTACACAGCCCAGGCACCCCCAGACGCTATGTCACCCCCCAGTGCTTGGCACCCGGGGCGGTCCGCCCCCTCCGCCCCCTTTATGCCGCCACTGAATAAATGAAAAAACGCATTTTACACAGTTTATTTTCGCAAAATGGCAACATAAACAACATAAAGGCACTGCCTGCTCCAAGTTAATGGTTTTGTTTAGTCCATTGGTTGACTGTTAGAGAGTGCCTTAAGGCATTAAGTCCGCCATTTGTACTATTTATATTGTGCAATAAATATTAAATAAATAAACATATCAAGCTTGTGACCTCAGCATGTCTGAGGTCCAAAGAGGTCAATAATGCCAGTCTCGGGAAGAACCTGGTTTTCTTGTACCTTGAGTAGACGAGTAATGCCATATATAGGTAATTTCACGAGAGTTGAGGCCACGCACACAACAACACTGTCATGTAATGACAACGGGATTTTGAAATGACTGTTCTTTTTTCGTACCGATAGCAGGTTCAACAGTGAATTGCAAGATATACCAAAAAGTTTGTTTAAACTATAGCCTTGTGTTTATTTACTCACTCATTCATTTCATTCATTCACTTTTTTGCAATGAGTACTTCATGTAGCTGTGTGTACCTGAACTCTCGTGAAATTACCTATACAAGATGTTACATTGAACGTAATACTACTCGTGTTTTTTAAACTCATCTCCTTGATGCTATAACTCTCTGCTATGTCTCGTGTTGTTAAAGTCATCTGAATTAATTAATATCACTGTTTTAATTATTTAAGAGAGTTAAGAGAACAAAAGTTTAAATCTAATTTTGTAGTGAACACCTTTTATCTTATCTAGGCCAATACTTACTTTATGAATAAAATTCAAGCATTCTGACACATTATTGAAGTTATTTGTCATAAAAAATAGACACGCCAGGTAAACGTAACGTCATGATGGGTGACCACACGACGAAAAGTTTAATTTCTTTATTCTGTTAGCAAACTAGCAAAAGGGATTACGACGTACTTTAATAACTCAATTCGTGCATTTTGTTCTCTGTTAACTCGTTAACTGAGCCGTAATTGCTTAATTTGTATTACGTTCAATGTAACATCCTATATTTAGATCAGTATCAGACAAAACCGTCAAGAGAAGAATGGCGACGCACTCAAGGCATGACAACCACGACTCTGCCAATTGTGTAACGACGAAGAAGAAGACCAGTCATAGGCCAGTCACCTTAGAGCTTAGGGCAATGCAGAATATCTAGTATTTATTTACTTACCTTTTTTCGGGTCTTAGCTCATTGGGAAGAGTAAGAGATAAGTGGATCGAAAATTAGTGGTTCAGCGCATTTCCTCAGCTAGACTGTAGCTAAAACACGTGCAAAACCGGACATGGCCACATAAACTTGATCATATTATTGTTATTTACAACTTGGATTGAGCTAAGCTATTATCTTAATGTGATAAGTACCCATATTATCCAATTTACCACATACTGCGTATTTATAGGGGAAAATTACAGAGAAGACATCTATATATAGGATGCTTGGGATATCACTAATATTACCACTATCATTGAGTGATTGATGATCAAAAGGCAGCATAGGTAGCGGTTATGCTAGAGATTTTAGCGGCTCGATATGCCATAGGTAGGCATTTTTATTTTTAAATGTACGGTTAGGCGGAACTTAAGCTATGAGTGCCCCCCCTAGCTACGCCCCTCGATGGGTGACACCCGATCGTGAAAAATGAAAATGTCATGACATGCAATCGCTGAATGCAGAGACTGAGAAACCATCGTCATCTGTGGCCAGGTATTTTCATCGACCGGCCAAGGTGTTAGCTACACACTACCTGATGTAGTATGATTTACCTATGCTAGTATGATGGGCTGGACATATAGCTCGAAGCTAACTGGCCGTAAAGGTAAAGTTCTCGATGGAGATAGGGTTGCCAGATTGAATTACCTTATTATCGGGAGCAGGAAACAATATGTCGGGATTTTGAGACTTGGTCGGGAGATGACCCGCGCGCGCAAGCTTTTTTTATTTTTTAGCCTGAAAGAGCAGAAATTTTCGCTGGCCGGACGCCCTTGAGTGGATCGGACCAAGTTTTAAAATTAAGCCGTTTGCCGGGAGATTTTCTTCTTCGTCGGGAGTCGGGAGGACATACAAAATATCGGGAGAATCCCGCCAATTCCCGACCATCTGGCAACCCTAAATGGAGACCACGAAACGGAAGGCGCAGCGTAGGTCGAACCCAAGATGGCCTGACGACCTGAATAGTTCGATACACACGTTCACATAAGGACAGGTTGATTCGCTTCATTCTTCCCGCTGGTCCGCTACTCACTTTGAGCAATCAGCGAAAAGTCAAGGTGGCCATGGCCAAACGACCTGGTTCGACTCCAGGCGTTCAGGCCTCCACCTAGTCCGATTCGGGGTGGTTCGGCTAGCGACCTGGTTCGACCCCAGGGAACGCCACGGCCGACCACCCGGTTATACAATCGCTACGCCCACTAGGGTTGCGAGTTAGTCAGGCTTTAAAAAAAAACCGGTCAAGTGCGAGTCGAACTCGCGCACCGAGGGTTCCGTACAAACTTTTCAGTAGATACGTGAATAATTCAAGAAAAACTGTATGGTGGGACAAACTTAACTTTGCCCTTGTGAAACTGTTGTGCCCATACATCGTCATATGCCGCGGTTAGTTTAGTAGGAGCAAATAAGGTTGCCTTACGATTTTTGCGAATTTCTAAAAAACGCTACAAGTTAGCAAAACCATTTTATTTTTCCTGTAATATTTAGGATAATATGAATAATCGGTAATTATTGCAGATTTTTCTGTTCAGTATCTTCGGAGATAATAGGGGGGGAACGGTATTTTTTTTAACGGTTTTTGTCTTCAATCAAAAACTACATGTCTAAGAAAAAAAATAAAAACTGTTTTGGAATCTACATATTAAGCCCTTTCATTTGATATCCCACTCGATATATTAGCTCAACTTTCGATTTATGACATCCCATTTCGGTCCCCTTTAAAAAAAAAGCAAAAAAGGTATAAGATTCTTTTTCTGTCCCATAGGCTCGAATTAGCAGTTTTTAACACTATTCCAAATTTCAAGTCGATAGCATCAGTAGATCCTGAGATATCTTGCTGTGACAGACGGACAGACAGACAGACAGAGTCGCACCATAAGGGTTCCTTTTTTACCATTTTGGTACGGAACCCTAAAAAGGCTGAGCCGAGCACACCGTTCCCACGAACCGAGTACTCGGCCGAGGGCACTGTCTCGCCACTGTACCTTACCTACTCATGCCTTGATCACACGTAGGTACCGAGCAAACGGGCGAGACAGTGCCCTCGGCCGAGTACTCGGTTCGTGTGAACAGTGCCTTGATCACACGTACCGACGTGTGATCAAGGCATCAGTACGTGTGATCAAAGCATAAAGCATCCTTCATAAGCGTACGAAAATGTTGCTTAAATGACAAAAATGCTGCTCATTTACTAGAGAAGTAAAACAAAGTCAGGTGGTATAAATGTTATGTATTATATAAATTCTTTACATGCTACGTAAATACATTTTTCATCACACTTGCTCGAAAATGGTGTCATTACACGCAGGTTTTGCGGGCCGTAAATGACCTATTACGCCCTAGGGCGTAATGGTTTTCTTTTTAAATTTGAAACGCTGGTTCTATTTTACTCTTATTTGTCATGTTCAAAGGAAACGCCAACGTACTTTTTTAACTTTTATTACTGAAATATTTATTTAAAGAGAACTGTTATTGCAAATACATGTAAACACATATTTCTGTAACATTAATTAAATGTTTATAGTGCATTTCAGTATTTTGCAAGAATAAAAACACACATTTTAAGTTTTTACCGCTATGGTTTCCGAACGTGAGTTGACATTCGCATTGTCTATGGATAATGTCACTGTCAGTTTTACAATTTTATTTAGGTTAAGTAAGGTTATTTTAATCAGATTTCCTCACAAGTGTGATGAAAAACATTGTGTGTGCCACGGGCGGTAAAGGAATTACAAACTCGTGTTATTAAAGCCCTCGGCTTTGCCTCGGCCTTGTAACAAACACTCGTTTGTAATTCCTTACTTACCGCCCTTGATACACAATGTACTAATGGCTGGCAATATCAATCATTACTTACAATAATTAGTCAATAATAGCTATATTTACAGGTATCTACAATCGTAATAGTTCGCTTACTTTATTCTATTATACCTTATTATATTGTCCATTGAAGCTCACTTTCCTTGTCGCATTATTAATTATTTCCATATAGGTTCGGATTACCATTTTCAGTTATACTTTAGAGGTCCGGGCATTCTACAAAGTAACCGAAAATGGTAATCCAAAGTAAAGGGGATAAAGATGCAATGATGAAAAACTTCAGTTCACTTCAAAAACGAAATTAACTTAATTCGAAAACCATTTGGGTAAAACTGTATTTTATGCTCAAAAAAAATATTTTTGGATTTTTTTCCCATTCATTTTGGAAAAAATCGTCAATTAGTGTGAACCGGAAGTGTGACGTCATTTTCCCTGCATTATCGAGAGAGACCTTAGTGCTGAAACGATTAAAAAGTGTATGGTATCCGGTTGTCATTTTCTGACATACTTGCCGTCTGACGTTTATTTGTTTTGAAAATTGTTACAACTGCTTAGCGGCTTTAGAAGTTTAATTTTCTTACCGTTGGTTCATTTGCACGTTTTCGAAGACCTTAAAAGACTTGGCACTTTCCCACTGGACTCCGATAACGCATTCAAACATTATTAACTTGGCATTCTTTTACCGGACACCGATTTTTTCCATATAATGAAGACATCAGAAGGTTTTTCTCAGGCTGATAGCACGACACATCGGCAAGTGATAAATATAATCCAGCCCAAATAAGAGGAGCAAAAGCATCGTTGTCTTCCCGAACTTCCTATGTTGACAACGCTGTAACGCCTGACAGTTATTTTTTTAATCGTAATTGTCGCTCTGGATTCTAGTTTTTTTAAATCGTAATTGTCGCTCTGGATTTTAGTTGGGAAAGTGACGTCATTTTCTACATACGCCCTTTTAGAATGAGCTACTTTTCAAACTGCTATTTTTAATTGAAAAATTGAGTTAAAACGAAAAAGAAAAAATACGGGTAGCTTAAAATTCCACCTATTTTCTATCCAGCTCATAAAATGAAGGAGTAGAAAATTTGAAATATTGTCAATTGTGACACGCGACTCTTTGTCACGCGACAAAGGCTATCTATCTCTTGCTACTCAATATAGTGTGACAGTGACAGATGAACTTCTGTTGCGCGAGAAACGAAGTCGCGGTCAGTTATGCTAGACAGCCCGGTCAGGAAGAGATTTTCCTACGTAAAATATTTGATATGGAATAAGTGACCTAAAGAAAGCAGGTATCTAAGAAGTTTCGTAAACAGTTGACTATAATAAAGTAAGCGAAGTATACAATTGCAAGGCCGCTTATATACAATATTCAGTTAGGGAGTACGAACATAGGTTGGTGTACTCAAGTGTAGAAATTTCTCTTTCTCAAAATACTGGAAGAGTGATGCAGTTACTGCACCACAGAAATATATCGAGATAGAAGGAAATAGTTCGTCGATTTGTATGGGAACCAAGCGTGTAGCTTTTTCGCTTGGCGTTTGACGTTCGCATAATTTAGTGATGGAAAATATAAATTTTTCATTTGGTGGTATTTAACCATTAATTATACCATTATAATCAGATTTTCAAATCTGATAACAATATTGACGGAAAATGAAGTCGGCGGCGTGCAAAGTAGGTCATCGCAACTTCTTTTTAGCACGCGAGGTACATACACTTTTTCCTTCTACCTCGATCTACATATTTCTGTGTACTGCATCTAGGGTTGCCAGATTGAATTACCCTATTATCGGGAGCAGGAAACAATATCGGGATTTTGAGACTTTGATCGGGAGATGCCCCGCGCGCTCTACGCGCGAGCTTTTTTTTAGCCTGATAAAAGCAGAAATTTTCGCTGGCAGGACCACCTTGAGTGGATCGAACTAAGTTTTAAAATGAAGTCATTTGGCGGGAGATTTTCTTTGTCGCGAGTCGGGAGGACGTACAAAAAATCGGGATAATCCCGCCAATTCCCGACCATCTGGCAACCCTAACTGCTATTCTTCAAGGATTTGATTCGTCTGTCTAGAAATATTGACGCGTTTCCCTAGTTTCCGCTGCACAAGTATAATGTTTTTGGTAAAATGAATACTGAAACGGAATTTCAGGAACTGCGGCAATGTTTATAAACAGAGGAATCAGAGTTTCAACAAATTACCGACCTATAAGACTACTGCACACGTGAAATAAGGCGGTAGAATATATGCCTTTAAATTGTACTATGATGCCATTGCAGTTTTAAACCTCTCAGCGGCCACCTGACGTCAGATATGCAATGATTAGTATAAAATCGCAATTAATTTTGTTTGTTCTACTGTAACTCAATAATGATAGATTTATTGCCACATATAAAATTTAATTAGCTGCTGTAGGGAATTAACAACCATTATGATTTGTAATTTGATTACAACACAGTAAGTTAAATAAGTTAGGTACCTACTTCTACTGCGTTTTAGATTCTGTGTGATGTGGCAGGCTACTTGACAGTGTGAAAAATAATGGAAGAATTATGGATATATGTGTTAATTATAAGTATTAAAACCAGTTTACGTCAATATTACTAAAAATAAATGGATAATTTATTTATAAAACTCGGATGAAAATTGATTATTTTTTATCTGTCGCCATTTTATCGAAAACGGTTTGGATTGGCCCATGACGTCACACCATAGTAAACAGCATCGACAGCATCTGTCAATCCTATTTTTAAAGGTAGAACGTTATGCGATCCTTGTTGACATTTGTCGGTTTACCATCATGTGTCGTCATAGACGCCATATTGTCCGAGAAACCGTTTTGGCGGTTAATTTTAAAAGTGCATTTTTATTTGCTTTTTTCGGAAAAAATACACAAAAGAATTAAAAATTACAACTTTCTGAGTGCTCAATAGACATCATTAAACAGTCGGATTGACTTTGCAGAAACCTGTCAAGTAGCCTATTGTTTATGAACGGGTCCAAAACAAATAAACACTTCAAAGGTTCTTTATATGAAAGAAACATTTTTGTCTCATTGGTCTTTTTAATGCTGGTAAATTACACCAAGGTTAAAAATCCTATTAAACAAGAATGATACAGAAGTCATAGTAGATGGCAAAATTGAGGGCGCTTACTGGGTGCTCCGGTGGACGAGTGGTTGAGTCGCTGGGCCGGAAATCCAGAGGTACCGGGTTCGATTCCCGGTCTGGACACAGGTGAGTGCCATTTAATTTTTCTATGTACTTTGATTTCTTGTATCTATATATGTAACTTCAAAGGTTGTTTTTAAATTAACAGATTTAATACGCTACACTCTAAATATGGTTAGCTTTCTCGAAAACCCCAGCGTGCTTCTATGGTAGGTATAGGTACTAACCGGCCTACTAAATGTAGGTACTCCAAAACGAAGCTCGTGTGTAAGCGGCCTTATATAATAATGACTAAAAGGCATGTTATGGCTTTGCTTAAATTACTAGGTATGTATAATTATATTTACAATTTTAAATTATCTTTTTGGTGGAATGTTAGTTGTACACTTTGTGCAAATTCACTTTCAACAATCAAAATATCTTTGAGTCTTTCAATCGACCTAAGATTGTCTCTTCACTCAGCTCAACAGTAGACAAATATCGTGTCCGGTGGCCCGTTTCACGAAGTTAACTAACAGGAACGTAGTTATGCAATAACGTTCCATTCCACATGCAATTTCTTTTTAGATTATGGACTTTGTTTTTAAAGGCAGAAGGTTGATACTTTGTTTCGTGGATTGCAACGTTATTGCATAACTACGTTCAGTTATAATTTTACAAGTCTAAACTAGCAACATTGATCCATCGAAACGAAATATAATAAGTATGGAAGCGTAACTGAACTGACGGTCAAAATCGACCCCACGAAATACCTACTAACGGGGCGGTGCTAGTACTTAGTAAGTACTGAAGAAAAAACTATAAGGGTTCCGTTTTTGCCATTTTGGCTACGGAACCCTAAAAACTATAGCGGCAAATTAATTTCTCATGTCAGTAGCTTTGTAACCAATCACAGATTTCTATCTTTTAAACGATATGCAACCTATCCAAAAATGATGTCTCCTCAAACTTAATACCAATATTTCTCATACCTAAGTCATAAATGATTTTAGACTCACATATAGTAAACATTAAATTGGTTATCATACCACTTGATACATAAGACGTAGGTAGGTATCGATTTCAAAAAGAGGCCTTGTGGGGCAAATTTCAACGTCAATTTTGTTAGACATTTTCGTTCCATATCTTGTATTTCGATGTACAGATCAAAAACAATAACACCATTGATTGGTTTCACCAATGTTGCTAGTTTAGACTTCCAAAATTGTAACTTGTACCTTCATGCAGGCAGGCAGACACGGGCCAAGTGAGGTGCCAGCCTAAGCCATGTTCTCTAACAAAGAACCCACAACTTGCTGTCCAGTAAGTGCCCGAATTCTTGATTCGCTTGAGATTAGAGGCATCTTAATCGGCACTGTTCATAGTCAAGTCCAAAAAAAATTGGTATTCTTTTTTGGGCGTGAACCGGGTATTAATTAACGCGACCCGCTTTTCAGCTCTTGATCCTTCACCGCTGCCAGGTAAAGATATGCCGAAAGCCAATTTCAAGGCGGCGGCGTGGACTGAAAATTTTCTCGGCGGCGACGGAATCGCGACGACGTGGCATTGTAAGAAAAAATGAGGAAAGCAATATTTTGATGACAAATTACGCTGTATTTTTTTCTAATGTTTATTAGAAGTTCGTCTCGTCGTCGTTCGTCGTTTTCGTTTGAACGGAGGACATAAACAACCGTAATTGACAATATTTCAAATTTTCTACTCCTTCATTTTATGAGCTGGATAGAAAATAGGTGGAATTTTAAGCTACCCGTATTTTTTCTTTTTCGTTTTAACTCAATTTTTCAATTAAAAATAGCAGTTTGGAAAGTAGCTCATTCTAAAAGGGCGTATGTAGAAAATGACGTCACTTTCCCAACTAGAATCCACAGCGACAATTACGATTTAAAAAAACTAGTATCCAGTGCGACAATTAAGATTAAAAAAATAACTGTCAGGCGTTACAGCGTTGTCAACATAGGAAGTTCGGGAAGACGATGCTTTTGCTCCTCTTATTTGGGCTGGATTATATTTATCACTTGCCGATGTGTACTCCATCATCATCATAATTTCAACACGCGGCAGATTGGTGCTATCAGCCTGAGAAAAACCTTCTGATGTCTTCATTATATGAAAAAAATCGGTGTCCGGTAAAAGAATGCCAAGTTAATAATGTTTGAATGCGTTATCGGAGTTCAGTGGGAAAGTGCCAAGTCTTTTAAGGTCTTCGAAAACGTGCAAATGAACCAACGGTAAGAAAATTAAACTTCTAAAGCCGCTAAGCAGCTGTAACAATTTTCAAAACAAATAAACGTCAGACGGCAAGTATGTCAGAAAATGACAACCGGATACCATACACTTTTTAATCGTTTCAGCACTAAGGTCTCTCTCGATAATGCAGGGAAAATGACGTCACACTTCCGGTTCACACTAATTGACGATTTTTTCCAAAATGAATGGGAAAAAAAATCCAAAAATATTTTTTTTGAGCATAAAATACAGTTTTACCCAAATGGTTTTCGAATTAAGATCTTTTGAAAATATGAAATGTTGTCAATTGTTAATTTTTAAATTTCTCACCTAAAACTGCGTGTGTGTGTGTGTCGTAGACGATTTTTCATAGTTGTTATGTAAATATCTTTAAATACTCAACGCGACTGAGCGAGCAAACGCGGGCGTGCTGCGGGTGCATGCAAGAAAGTAAAACGCGGCGCTCATATCTACCGGGTATAGCGGAACTTTGTTCAGGGAAAAGTTGCGCTTTTGTTCAAATCCCATTATGAGGACTGCAATTGCGTTTCGTTGTTTTCGTTTTGTGGTCACTCTTGGTCTACTACAGCTGTTTTAAAGCGATTTTCCGTGTCAATTATCTCCTATGTTGCTTGTTGGATTGCTCTACCTTCCGATAAATCCTGTTAACCCTGATCGGAAGTTAGTTAGAATATTAGCATGTGATCAGACCCACCACCTCCCATGGGTCTACCAACCGTCTTGATTATACGAGCCGCAACGCGGGACTGTACTGCCTAGTCTTTCCCACGCACAATTCTTGATGCCCTGCAAGTTTCTATTTTTTATCTGTTCCTTTGTCCCTTGTGCCAATTCTCCCCTTTCTAGGGTATGACGTCACGTCGATATTGTTGCGTTGCCGGGCTGTTCTGTTTGCAGGATGGAGTGCTGTTTTCTTCCTTCTTGCTTCCTAGCATGTGATCAGTTGGAGTGGTTCCTCGCGGGGTGCGGCGGCGGCGGCGGCTGCAGTGCCGGGTTAGCCACCGCTATGATGCTGTCGCCTCGAGCGGCCACCACTTGGGGTCTCTCTTCTGCATCCTGGAAAAAGAGAAAAAAGTTTTAGTCAAAAGATATGCTATTATTGCCGACTTTTTTTATACAACTAGGGTGACAAGAATACGGCCAGCCTGATGGTAAGCAATCACCGCAGCCTATTGGCGCTTGCAACACCAGGGGCATTACGTGCGTGTTGCCGACCCTTTAAAAACTTATTTACTCCCCTCTCGAAGAACTCCATACTGTAGCCTTCCGGAAAAATCGCGGCAGGGAACTCATTCCACATTCGGATTGTGCGCGGTAGGAAGTTTATTTAGAACTGCACGGTGAGCGACCATATTGGTTCCAACGCGTGTGAATAAATACCCTACCGATCGCGAGCGGTGCGGTGACTGTACTTTTTTTAAATCACAAACTACATGCTAATCAAATGAGCCGAAACATGGTGGATGTAACTTATGAAATTAAGCTGATCCTATGGTCACTTTCCGGCTCCATCATCGGATCACCTCCAATGTTATAATAATATTGTACTTATTGTCATGATTTACATATCCTCATAAAATTCCGGTTCAATCGGAAACCGGCAAGTGGGTTAAATTCAACTTGCAAGATTTGATAACAGACAGACACGCCGAAAGATAGACACCGGCACAGGTGAAACTAAATTAAAGCTTGTCATAAAAGGGATCGACTTTGAAATCAACAATACCGCGGATGCGTAAAAAAGTTTGGTCGAATAATTGCTTAGACAGAATTCAAGTGTTACCGGCGGTGGCGTGCTGGTGCTGGAGTAGGAGCAGCGGGAGTCCGCGTCGTCGCTCTCCGCCTTCACGCCCCACCAGCTGGAAAACATCACCATAAAGAAACGTAGGTATATTATAATAGTACATTATGCCACACACTGGCCCTAAAGTGGATTTTTCCGCACGCTACGCGCTAGACATAAAATGCTGTACACAACACGGGAGGTAATAAAAGAAAGCCCTCGATCGCATATTTACGTCCCTCGCCTGCGGCTCGAGCCGCAAACATCTGCTATCTCGGCCTTTCTTTGTATTACCACCCTAGTTGTGTAATATAATATTACTCAAGTACGGTAATAAAACAAAGAAAAGCCGAGATCGCAGATGTTTGCGGCCCGAGCTGCGAGCGAGGGACGTAAATACGCGAAAGAGATATACCTATTTCATAGGTAGCAAACGTTTGAATGTAAAATATGATATTTTTGCGACATGCTTGATTAAGACAAGTGTGTCAAATTTGAGTTTACCTGTGGTTGGAGTTACTCCGGGCGGCGTCAGGACTGGCGCGGATGCCGTTGCCTTCCTCGCCGTCCTGCACAAATACAACAATTAATGTCGACTTAAATCCAATAAAGGATAACACATCCAAACTATTTTTGAAACAATCTTTGTTAATAAGAGTCTCCGACATTGGACCACTTAGTGGCGGCCACAGCCCGGCCACTGGTGGGCGCCACAAGGTTTTTCATACATTTTGTATGACATCGGCGCACGCCCGGGCGTTCGAGTGGCCGCGTTCGGCCCACAAGCTGCGGCAGTGGTGCGCGCTCGCTACTTGTGGCCGCGTTTAGTGGCCGCCACTAGTGACCCAATGTGCGGCTGTTCTAAGTCGTCTATTTGTTTAGATTTATCATTAAGATTGGAAATGTCATCAGTATCAACTGGGTCATCTGTAGGTTGGAGTAATTTAGTATTTTTGTCTAAGTAGTTAATGATGCAAAAATTTATGTAGTTTTACAAAGTATCAGGGAAATAAAATATATTAAAGGTTTAATTTATTAAAATCATCAAAATACCAATGGATCTAGCAAGACCGACATGCAGTCTAACAAATACTTGCTAATAGCTACCACCATAATGTAATAGTTTTACGAGTATATGTATCTTTCAGGCCATGGGTTAATAAATAAAGATTTCTACTTACCAAAACCGGTTAAACTCCAGGTGATCTATATAATAAGAAATCTACAGTAATAATAATGATGCAACAGAATGTGACAAAGCATTTGATACTGTATCAACCATGCTTACCTTTACAATAGAAAAGAAAAATGCAACAGAAAATAACATTATACAGACATTCCTATTAAATACTCTCGTTTTTAGTTTTATCAACTTAAACCTTTTATCCGTCCGAATACCCGAAGAAGAAGAAGAGTAGTCCGAATTAGTAAATATTATGGAAGAGAGATAGTTGTCTTATTGGAATATGGGGTAGGTATCCATCTTCTTAGGAGAGAAAATCTAATTAGATATAACTTTGTTAGTAGGTGTGTTCATAATCTTATTAGTAACTTGTATTAGAAATGATGTGGTATTTTATGCAGGAGTGAATAAGAGTCATTGGCAATTCGTTGGCAGAGCTATCTACTTAATGTCACTAATGGAATTATAACTGGCTCCAAAAATAAATCTCTTGCAGTTTAAGGAGCATCCGTTTTTCCCGTGCTTTTTGTGGTAACAAATATTAGTCTGGTTGTTCTTTGTCTTCTTCTTGTATCACTCTTGGAAGTGGTCGTCATTTCAGGTGTTGGTGGCTCGTTTTATGAAATGTCCACCGTACCTGTTCTTGGTCACCAGTAGGTAAACCATTAGACAATTTTAGCGCCATTGGTACGATCAGATATTTTTATCGAATTATATCATGATATTCGGCCTTGAGTTGCCAACAGTGACGTGGCGTCAAATATATTATTAGTAAAGCCGACGCAGATTTGGATTACTTTTTCTCCAGGAGTATAGGTAGTAGATACTCCGGTCATATGCTTGGGGTTTTATGGACACTGGTAGCCAAGGCCTATGTTGTGTTGTATTTGTCATAGAATAACTGGTGTACAAGCGAATCTAGCAAATTTGTTGTGCTACTGTTACCATATATCAGTAACTACTAGTGTCTGCTGGCGTTAGATAGTGATGGTCAAACCTCGGATGCTTTAAAAATAGGCAAGCCGGTGGGAATGGGGTTCTATGGACACTGGTAGCCAAGGCCTATGTTGTGTTGTATTTGTCATAGAATAACTGGTGTACAAGTGAATCTAGCAAATTTGTTGTGCTACTGTTACCCTATATCAGTAACTACTAGTGTCTGCTGGCGTTAGATAGTGATGGTCAAACCTCGAAATTTAGGGGGCAAACAGCTAGGGATCGCCTATATCGATAAACTCAATTATCGATGCCTCTCCCATATACAAGTGATCGCCCCCAGCATTGTTTGTAAGTGTGTATTTTTTTGTATGCATGTACAACATACAATGCCCCCTAGATTCCGAAGTCTGGTGATGTTTAAATCAGGTTAGAGTTTACAATCATAATCAAATCTGCATATTTACAAATATGCTGATGGAAGGTTTTTTATAATAAATGGGATGATTGCTCTTGTCTTCCGCTAGCTAGATGATAAGCAGCGACAGAGTCTGCTGGAGCGTGCGCTCCTAAATTAGTCTAGATAATCGTGCTGCTAGTCTACTGAGTAGCGGTGTTAGCGGTGTTAGAGGCAAGCTAGCCGGTGAGGTCAACGTGCGCGACCTGGCGGGGCCGCTTCGGCGTCGGCTCGTCCTCCGGCTCCTCGCCGGCCGCCGTGGGGGGGAGGCTGGAAAACAAAGGAAATATTAGGAAGTTGTAGCTGCGATACCTTTTCTTAAAAAGCACCTCAGCCTATCTAGGGTATGTATTGTAATTTGTGCGCGATTTTACACTAACAGCAGCAACAAAGGGCGTCTTCAAGTTATTGGGTATTTTGTGAGATTGGGGCCTCTATGTATAGTTATGATATGACAGAGCACTAGGTAATTAACAAAATAAAAATGTTAGGTCTCTACCTATTGTGGTTTAACAGCTAGAGCTCTATGACAGACGGGCAGACAGCAGAGGCTTAGTAATAGGGTTCCGTTGGCACCCTTTGGGCAGGGAACCCTAAAAAGGAGATGAAAGCCCGCCCTAAAAAGGAGCTGAAATTAGGAGGGCCCATGAATCGCACGACCTCGGGAATTTACTTTTACATTTATTTGGGAAAAGAGAGTCCTGCTCTACTTTACTGCTTTTAGCTTGGCATGTTTAGGAGGAAACCAATGTGCAGAAGTGGGCGGTTATAACTCGGATGACGCCCATGATGAACTTAGAGCTACCACACATTGGGCCACTAGCGGCGGCAATAGGCTAGATGACTAAAAAAAACTGTTTAGTCCGTCTGTTACATTATGAAAAAATATTGTACACGTATTTTTTGTTTTGTTTGACAAACAAAAACTGACGAGGATAGAGTGCTTAGAAGTTTCGAGTGACGTCACTCTTGAGTACAAATTGTACTCAAGAGTGACGTCACAAGCCCCCACTCCAGAAGTTTGATGATCTATAACTTTGTCGATTTTTAATATTTTGATAAACCAAAAAATACGTGTCCCATATTTTTCCATAATCTAGCTGACGGACTAAATAGAATCACATATTTTTAACCCAGTCATCATCCCTTGTCGAGCGCGCGCCACTCCCGCAGCTTGTGGGCCGAACGCGGCTACTCGAACACCCGGTATGCGCCGGTGCCATACAAAATGGATGAAAAACCTCGCCCGGGCTAATCTTCAGAAATATGTCTGCGACTTATTATTGCTCTGTTTCCATACATTTAGTATTAAGCGTTTTATTATACATTATTTAATTTAATGTAATATTTCACTGTTAACATAATATAGTATGTAATTATATATGATATTTCTTAGTTGTTTATTTCCACAATTTTGCAAGCGGTGTTTACCTGTAAGTGATTGTGACATCATTCTATACAAATGTACTAGTTAGTAAGTTCGCAAGATACTGTTGTCAACAATTGTTGGTAGACCTTAAATAAATAAAAAAAAAAAGGGCCAGAGGAATAAGACAGCGCGCAGACATATTTCTGAAGAATAACCCGCCCGCAGCTTGTGGCCGCCACTAGCCCAGTGTGCGGAGAATCTTAAAGGTCAGTACATACCCGTGCTTGGAGTAGTGCAGGCCGGCGCGCCGCACCAGCTGGCGCGCGAGCGGGAACAGCTCGTCGCGCCGCGTCAGCAGCGCCGGCACGCAGCGGCACATCTGCGCGGCCGCTTCGTTCACCATCACCTGAAGACGCGACGCAAGCACTACAATATTGTGGAAGATATTTAATGTCTAACACGTAAGTCTAACACAGCGCCTGATGAATGTGCATGGGCCAATTTCAGATCCACGTTGAATATAGGATTCCTTAAACTTTTTATTGAGTTAAGTAAAGTTAGTTAGAGATTACTGAATCTCTTTGATAACAAGAACTGATATGCAGAAATAGCGAGCTATTTTTAGATAGGTAATTTTCTCTTTTCTGTAATTTGATAGTACATAAAATTACGGAAATTAGAGAAATAGGTAAGTTTGACCACTGCATTTAAAAAAGGTAATATAAGAACCGACTGAACGTATTGAATGTACCTACATACAAAGGGCAAAAGAAAAATAGAATGCAGTGATAATTACCTCATGCAGCGTCAACGGCTTCTCCGGTTTCCTTTTGCAATCGAACCTGCCGTATATCGCCGCGTACTTCCTGATTTCCTCCATCCGCCGCGGATCTGACTCCGGCATCATCATCACCAACTCCAGGTCTTTACACATCTTCTTCTTAGTATTTTGAGGCTTTGGCTCTAGCTGGGGTAAGTGCTTGCTCAGTTTCTCTGCAGCAGCTGCCAGCTTTTGGACGTGAATGTCTAGTAACACTGGTGTTAGTTGGACCGGCGATGTGATGGAGCTCGGACTCGAACCAGCGGAGGGAGGGCAGGCGGATTGAGGGGAGAAGCTTCTAGAGGCTGTCGTCGTGACTGGGGCAGCCGCGGGCGACGAAGGTAGGACTATCTTAGTGAAATTATTCGTATGGACAGGACTAGCATTGGGTTGGGACGCGGTGGAACCACAGCTGTTCTCCGGCGCGCCGGGGGATGGACTATACATAGGTCTGCTCTCGGGGGAGTTGACCGTTCTGGGGAGACTAGGTAAGGCGGGCATGTTTAGTAATCTTTGGTTGCACACGAATGGGTTCTCGGTGGGGCAGAGGTTGGGGACGATGGGGATCTGGAAGAGGGCGGGGTTGTTAACCCACTCCTGGAGAGCCTTCTGGAGGCGCCGCACGTGCAGCGGCTTGGACGCCATGCCGACCAGTGCCATGATCTCCAGGAATTCCTCCTCCCCCGCATCACATAGTTGCTGGACGTCATCGCCGCCTAGAATATTAATTTCATTTGGTTAGTAAACAATGTTCAAAAATTAAATTAAAAAATATATTTTTTAACAAACGCATTTTTTATATGAAGTCAATAACAATAATAACTTTACTAAAAAAATGCCGACCATAAACATTGATGACATACCATATAATATTGAAATAGCTGACATACTCGTATGCCTATAATATTTGAGGAATTCCGTCAACTCCTCAAACTCCAATTTTGAAAAAATGGGATCAATCTTCTGTTCGTAAACGACGGTATTCTGAGGTAAAATATTTTTTAAAAATACGATCGACTAACTAGAGTCCCTTCCTACGTGTCAAGTCGGTTAAAAAACAAATCGGTCGATTGCATCACGTAAGGTGTTTATGAGAATAAATTATTATTAAAAAAAGTGTTTTAACCAATGTACCTAAATAAAAATCGACGTGAAAGATTTAACTCAAACTTAACATAAACACATTTAACATAAATTATAAACTATATTCAATATAACAATTACATTTTTGATACTTCCCTATTTTTGAAATATCTAAGAAATAGCTGTTTTCACTAAAAAACATTAGTTTGCATAATCGCGACGCGTCTAAGAAAAGCATCTCAAACAAATAGGATTAACTATCTTCGAAAGCCCTTACAATTTCTCAAGTCCAAAAAAATTAACCAATTCATCTAATCCCATTCCATCCAACATTAATATGCAAAACTAGCGGGGCGAGTTCATTCCGCTATCATTGTTCAACAAAAACGTGTGATTCAATAAAAAACTTAAATTCACACAATTAATTTAAGCAAATATGCAAATTACTACGTGACCATTTTGCAAAGAAAAAAAAACAAAAGGTCCAACCGGCCAGAACCCTTGCAGCCGAGGTAATGGCTAAAAAGTAAAAATTAAGAAAAAATAAATTTGCATGAGATAGAACGTCTGCGTTTTTTAGGTTAGGCTTATGGAAATGTTGTTTTTGCGCCTCTACTGCGATGAGAAAGTGTTTTTTCTTGCATTCCTTCGACTTGTAAGCGTTTGGTTTGAGCCAAAACAATATAGGAGTTGAAAAACTGGACTGAGATTATTAAGTTAGGGCACAGGCAACTTATTTTTTATCAGAATATATAAAAAAAAAGCGGTATGAAATTGAATAAACATGCTCGTGTGGCACTGTATTTTTAAGTGCCGTCTATAGCATAGGTTCTTAAAGTGGTCCCTACCGCCCTTCAGTGGGCGCTGAGGATACCCAGGGGGGCGGTAGGGGCCTTGGAAGAAATTGGGTGGCGTTGATGCTATCCAGGGAGGCGCTATCGCTTTTGAAAATACAAACTTAAATCACAATATCAACTACAGTAAAAATACGTTTCTACATGATTCATTCGCTTATGTTGCTAGTCTATATTATAAACTACTTTTTGCGTAACACCTGGCGATGCATCGTTTTATGCCCGCTGGGGCCTCTCCAAGCTGCGTCAGCCCGATTGCAACCCCACCCCCCGTCGAAAAAAAATTATAGCAATGTGGTTGTTTTTCTGTCGTGGAGGGCGCTGCAAGTTTTTTATCACGTCTAAGTGGGCGGCAAGTCATAAAAGTTTGGGAACTATAGTTTGGGAGTCTGTAGTATAGGATTCACGATACCCATCGTCCTAGGGGAAAGTTCTCTCGACCTTAACTTCTTCTTCTCGACTTTGAATAATTTCGTACCTACTGTGTCATAAAACCCTGAGGACGTCATCAGCGACCACGAAAACGACAAAACCGCAACCCGGACGGCGCAGGGCCAACTCCACACGCACGACGTCGACTCCGCGGTGGAGACCACCGATAGCCACAAAATCTCTCGATATACATACATTTTAGATAGGACGACGACTCACAAGATCAACATACATACCGTTTTAAGCTAAATAACTGTACGATTAGGGTTGCCAGATGTCCGGGAAGTCCGGGATTGTCCTAGAATTACCGTTTTTGTCCCGTGTCCAGGAATTACACTATATAGTTCCGGATTTCGAATAACGACGACTAGTTTTTTTTTAATACGATACGATACGTCCGCGTTCTCGTTCACTCGTACTCGTAATTTGTATCGTGCCTAAAGACTAATTCAGCTTGCAAGATTTGAGTTAAACAAACATACATTGCAAGTTAATGAAGAGCTTGTAAAAGTCGACAGGATTTTGCCAGGAGTGGCTCACGCCGCGATTATGAAATCGCGCGGCTACTAATACAAATTTTATCCCTGCGGAGTGGCTTAGTCAGTGACCAGAAAGAGCACACGTTATCCCATAGAGTGAGCGAGCGGTCGGATCCGGCGCGCTCTGTCCGATGATTGGACCGGAACGTCAGTTTTGTAAGGACGGTTAGGTAGCCACTTACCGACCGTATTCGTAACCCTCGGATTGTCCCGGAAATGAAATACCTGAATGTGGCAACCCTATGTACATGTATGATACATACCCATCTCGAGCAGCGTGTCGTAGTAGGCGAGCAAGCTGGCGCGCTGCATGACGCGGTACAGCTGCAACTCCGCCTCATTGGCCGGCCGTGACGTCACCACCACTGCGGACAACCACACACATTACTGTCGATGCAGGATTTTCGTATGGGGGATGTGAACCTGTTGAAGTTAGGTTTATTTTCGTCACCACAGAAATATGTCGAGATAGAAGAAAATAGTTTGTCGATTTGTATGGGAACCAAGCGTGTAAGATTTTGCGGCTATAATAATGTTTACGGCTAGCAAAGAAGGTCCCTGGCCCTTCTTCTGGAAGAAATTTACAATGTCTGACATGGCCAAAACATGCCAATTTTTTTTTGGGAGTATATTAAGGTATTCCAAGTGTATTTATGAAATCGAGAAGTTGCGGAAAATCATAGGAAAAAAGTTAAAAATTTGAAAAAAAAAACCGAAAATGAGCATTTTTTGAGGTTATTTTGGAGTCTGACCGACGCGATGGACTGAAAATGGGCTTTGATTACACTTAAAAATTAACAAAAAAAACTAAATTCATTGCATACACAAGTATCCTTATAAATTATGAATTCATAATAACAAAACATAAGCTATATATAATTCTTCGCCATGTGACAGCTTAAATTTACGCGTGTAACGGAACGCTCTCAAATCTGTCAAAAAATCGGCTAATTACGCCTATCAACGCCAAAAATTGCGAGTTTGTATGGAAACTTTGATATTTTTTTTCTCGAAAACTATGGGTTTCCGCAACTTCAGATTTGGTGAAAAGACTTCTTATATTGTGAACTCTATCTGTAAAAAAATATGAACCCCGAACTCGATGTCAGTTATTGTAAAGTTGAGCCCTTCTTCTTAGCCGAGGCACATCCTCTTCTCGATATATTTTTGTGATCGTCATGTTCATGAGCATATAAAAAGTGACAGTAATAAAACCTGGCTTAACTTGGTCATACCTACAAAGATAACACAGAAAATAAGTCATTTCTTAGTTTAAAAGTAAATATGATATTGACTTCGAGAAATCGCGGTAATATACCTATGTGTGCACTTTCGACGTTTTTAGATGAAACTTGTTTTAGAGTAGCGATGAACTATTTTACTCTGATCAAGCAGGCCAGTGTATTCAGCGGCTTTACTATAACGATGTTAGTTCCATATATAGATACAAGAAATCAAAGTACATAGAAAAATTAAATGGCACTCACCTGTGTCCAGACCGGGAATCGAACCCGGTACCTCTGGATTTCCGGCCTTCTATGTACTTTGATTTCTTGTATCTATATACGTAACATAAAAATGTGGTGTAATTACCCGCATCAAAAAACCAATGAAGAGACAAAACATGTTTCTTTCATATAAAGATGTTAGTTCCAGTTCAGACAAACTATATTACTTAATACACCTCGTATCCAAGAAATTAATTTATCTGAAATTATTATCATACATAAGAGAATATGGAAATAATTTACTTCATCACATACCTAAATTAAGTAGTATCGTAATACAAATATAGGTTCTAGGTAGAGATTAAAAATAATCGTTACTCGTATTAGGTATTCCATGGATCGTACAGTGGTATACTGTTGTAGGTAAATGTGGTTTTATAATATATCGTGGAATATAGTTTTCCTTTCCATGAATTTACCTAATATAATTATCTGATTGGAATAGTATTAAGTAATATTAAAAGAAGCATGTAGCAACAGCCATAAAAATCCTTTTAGTAACAGCGGAAATGAATCCTAAAACATTTAGATCGCTAATTTACTAAAACGCAATCGTATCCAAGGTTTTCCAGAAAGTTATAACGTTCGTGCCCCAAACAATTTAGCGGCAGACTCGCGTGAGGAGAAGCGCACACAAAAAACAACCCCTTTCAATAACAACCCTACCTATTACCGAAAAGAATCGCCAACCGTTACCAGACGAAAATGAAAAGGTTTTATATAAAGGGGACGTCTTTTGTTCGGCAGAACGGGTTAAGTCCCAACGCCCTTCGCGCGGGAAAAATATCGACCGTCTATGAAAAAATGTTGCCACCCCATAAATGCCACCCTCGTGCACTATTGGTTTTTATGGACGAAAAAAATGTGGGGTGGGCCCTATGACTCCACCTCTCGCAGGTAGAAAAAGGTTAGATACGTAAAAAAATGTTAGAAAAAAAAGTGGGTTCTTTTTGTTAATCGAATAAATATATACAACATACGATATATAAATACCTCACATCCGTATTTGTCTAACAGGCGTTACTTACTGTCAGCGAAAGTGTTAAAATGTATGGGTATAAGATAAATTGCCGCTAATTTTATAGATCAGTAACAATTTAATAGGTAATATTTTATCACAAGAATAGTATAAACTAGGTATTAACTACATATGAGATTTAATTTAACCGCGTTGCACTTAAATACTAACACTAAAGATGATATACCAACAAAATTAATACACCCACAAACATTTAAGTAAGTTATTAAATAAGTCGTCTGTTCGATCCCGCTGGTTAACTTTATTATTTATCATAATTCAAGTTAAACCAAAAAAACACATAAGAATATCCTTAACAAGCCCTTACGCAACTCTTTCTAAAATAAAAAAAAAGCTGTCTCACGATCCGATGTCCAAAAAACGTATTAGCATAATCTGTGCTCGCAAAAAAATCGCCACACATCGGCCTTATGAGAAGGGACGCGCTAACCCGCGCTCATTGCCTTTTTTTTTTAATTTTTACTTTTTTTCTGGTCACGTCAGAAATTTGCATACGATTTCAATGTCCTTAATTTCTTTCGCAAGTCTCACGGTGCGTGAAAGTTTTTTAGTATTTGAAAAAATGTCTTGGGAATTTGGAGCCTATGTAATTATAATATTTAATTTATGCAATATTTTTTCTGTTGTTTAGGATATCAATGGGCTGCACATTATCTTTTTTTAGTTTTATGATTATAGATATACCTAGAATCTGTTTGACTTAGTTGTGGGAGCTAAATTCTTGTAAATTAATAATATGGTTTTAAATCTAGCAATTAACACATTGTCTGTAGTTCTGAAGTAGACTGGGGGCTACTTTTTTTAATATACTTCAGTCAGTTGTCAAATTGACCTTATCGATTCGTAGTTTCAATAATGATGTATCATTTATCAAAATCGGTTGTGCCGTTGAGTAGTTACGAGCGGACATAGGAACGGACATACATACATACAGGTCATACACATAACCCTCCTTTGGGCTTCGTCGCAGTCGGGTAAAAAGAATCTGTCTGCATCTGTAACCTTCGAATAATCTTATATCTAAACGCTTCGCGTACGGAAAAAGCCGCTTTCTAGCCAAGTGTAGACATAAAATGATGTACACAACACGGGAGGTAATAAAGAAAGCCCTCGATCGCATATTTACGTCCCTCGCTTGCAGCTCGGGTCGCAAACTTCTGCGATCTCGGCCTTTCTTTGTATCACCACCTTAGTTGTGTAATGTATATATTGCAATTAATAGGATAAACGTCACTTGCTAGTCATATTTACTCGTAATATACCGTACGACGCTGGCACCGACCTCAAAAAAATTATAAAACTTTTATTTCTCCTTTTGTCGGTTTGATTTTTTTTAATTTCTTTTTTATTTCTTCATTTTCTTAATTTTAGTACTTAGTATCTAAATGAATAACGCTGTTAAGCCAACGAAACGTTTTCCTAGTACAGTCTGTGCGGAAAGAGAATAGGCGTGGCGAAAAACGGAACTAACCTAACCAGTATGGCAAATACGGTAGAAAAGCATTACAGCGCCCCCAAATCTAAATCGTATTCTCTTTCCGCACAGACTCTGACTGATACACACTTAACACTCACTGTATATCTAAAAGTACGAAGCCGATTTTGATGGAACTTGCACAGTTCCCTAATTTGGATTATACCTAGTCTAACAAATAAATGATTTTTTGGAATCTGACTTATAATTTTTGAGATATGCGCGGACAAACATACAAATATACATACATACAGGATTGTAAAAAATATTTTTTAGTTGGACTGGGTTTAGTTTTAGAGAGCTTTGCAAGTTTCATGAAAACGGTTTAGTATAGTTTTTGAGCTAGCGAGTTAAGTGTGTATCAGTCACTAGAAAAACATGTCATTGGCTTAATTCATTGATAAATACAAATGTAGACGACCACTAATTCTTTTGTTTACCAAATTTGTACATTAAAAAAGGAGTATAATTCATCTTACTACTTACTGAAATTATGAAAAAAACAAAGAATAAAAAACGAAAATTTAAAAAATTATACCGATTTCAAAAAAGTTACAAACAAAAGATTTTTTGAGGTCGGTGCCACGCTTAATAAGTTATTTTCAACATTATGAACATAGTCATTCTCATTTGGTAGTTGTACCTTATGCGGTACGAGCCTGGCAGGGCAGTACTGGCACAGGCCTCAAAAAAATCCTTTATTTCTGCCTTTTGTGAAGTTAGTTCAATTTTTAAAAAATACTTTTTTTTTCTAAACGCTGATTAATAATAACTACGAATGTAGCGTACCAGCATCCAGTAAAAAAATATATATCTGTACACCAAAATTTACCTGCGGCTATCCCTATGTTATCGTCCCAAGGGATATAAAGCATCCTATATTGCAATCTACGACTTAGGCGAAGAACACACTGAAATCGCCCGTCGCCGCGATTTTTTTCGTGTATGCGCAGCTACACGGAAAAAATCGCCGCGATTTACGCGCCAGTGTGCGCCACCCCGCGATTTTTCTATACAAATCGATGATTCTACATAGAAAGTTGAAAATCGCTGAGTCGCGTGTCGCCGCGATTTTCGCTGCAGTGTGAGATCCGCCATAGTCTACTTATAGTCCAAATTACATCTCAATACACTTTAATTGTTACGACATTATTTAGACATCCAAACATCCTGACATCCAATCACACATTTGTAATATTGGTAGGATTTTCCCAAGTTATCGTAGCCGAAGAGACAATTAATAGGCTTTGTGTCCTAAATTTTGTTTCTCATGTAAATCAATTCTACTATTTATGAGGAACAAATATATTACCTATAACTTCTACACTTGGATTACTATAACAGCAACAAATTGCAATCAAAAGTAGCCGACTGCACCGAGCGTTAAAAACGGCCCATACAAAACGGACGCACCCTGTCTGTATGAAAAAATTGCATTTTGCCATTTTGAGCACGAAAAAGTGCGTTTAAGCACATAGGTAGCTGTCGTACATTTATTTTTTGAGCATTCCGAAGTTAACTTTAATTTTTCTGACGATAAAATCATATCGATTTTTTTTTAAACTTTGTGGTCTCATAATTTTATAATTTTTATACCTATATTTTTTGTTTATTTCTTCTATGTTATGATAATTTAGTATTTTCCAATCCAAGTGACTATATTATTTTGTAAAATTCAACATTAGTCCACATCCCTATTGTATGCGCATTTTTGGCGTTGTGACGGTACGTAGTTCCTCCATAATAAAGACCTAATTAATGTAAAAGCCACGAAGTTTCAATACTTCAACCAGCTTAATTACCATCATAAGAGCTCCTGTTTAGGTTCTAATAATTACCTACTCTCTTACACCTGCATACTAAACCGTGCGAAAATCACAACTAATTCAAACCGAATACGATTGTAATTAGCCTAAAAAACCCGCCCCTGATGTACAGTAGTATAAAAAAACCAAAGACAATTTCTTAGCGGATAAACAAGAACACGCTTTTGTCATTCGAATTTCGAATGCGATTTATGCGATTGACAAAAGACGCGCGAATGCATAGAATACGGTAAAGGCGCTAATGATAGAGGCCGGAACAAAACAAAGATGGCGGGATGTGTTCGTGCATACGATTAGATATTTTTTCGCACTTGCACCGTGTGATTGATATGCGTAATACAGTCTTTTATGAATATTAATGCCTATTGTGAATACGCTAACGACTTGAAAAAAATCTTTGTGTTTTTTAGAGAAGCTTCCGTGCGAATATTGCGCTCCGGTGTCTTAGCGTTTAGAAAAGTTTGTATGCTAAGTTAGAGACAAAAAAATAATATTTCGTTTTTTGAACGTTAAAACTTTACATGATGTTTTAAAATCCTATTATTAGAAATAAAATTAGTTGTATGAACTTGGTAGGTAAGAGGATTTTTTTTTATCTTGGGGGTAGGTAGCACCGGTTCCGATAATACAATTTTGTATTAAAACACAATGTAGTATGTGGTCAACATTTAGGCCAGTAACACATTCTAAAATTTAAATTAAAAAAGTTCAACCGCACAAGTGCGGTGTCAGTTCATGTAAAATTCAGATTTATTTCGCTTGAAATAGAGTTCGATTTTTATTGCTGGACGATCGTGTATAAATAATTTCGTATGTTTGAAAGAAGGGTTGACCCAACTCTACCGTTGACTGACAGATGGCCGCGTCGCGTCCAGGGTTAAAATGAATAAAAAATCGAACAAGACATTTTATGGTTGTTCAATTACGGGTTTTTATTTGTTTTGTGGACTTTTAATAGTGAAATTAAGGTTAAAGTAATGGATGTTTCGTTGTTGTGTATCCACAAATAGTAATTTTATAAATTAAAATAGGTTTTGACATTTAAGTGAAGGACTCGAATGTAGCGCAGTATTTTAATTAGGTGCCATTACGTATTTCTTGTGTTTTATTGAATGGAATTTTATTCCGCAATAAACGGTGCTTCGCGAACATTAGTATAAATACAATTACATGGTACAAGTATGCATACAAATTAATAGAATAATGAAGCTAATTGATTCCCTGATCACTCCCGTGCGTGTTGCCGACTGGGTAGGAGGACTAAACCTAATGATATGAAACAAAATTCAGGAAAAATCTCAGGTTTTACGAAACTTTCTTCCACACACATGAGCCATCCCTAAAATAAGAGTTTTAAAATGAGGGTTGTGCAACATGCGTTTAACGTTTTTTTTTAAAATATCGGATCGAAGGTGAGGTGCTAACTACCCGCAGGGTGGAGTATCAATTAGACAGTCTAATGGGAACATGTGTAAGGCATAAGTGGCGCTTCGGGCGGTTGTGGCTTTTCAATTTATACGTTGTCTGTGGTAATTGATTTTTTTTTGTTAAAATATGGGTATTGAGCTGTCATTTTTTAGTCTGCGTCAGCTGATAGAAAGATAGCCTTAAAGTTCAATTAGGTATAAGGAAATAATAACTCGTATAAAACTTTAAAATGTGGCTTTTTCGGTTTCATGACTCATAAGCTAATAATCCACGTGAGAGTGACTCGTCCATGATACTATCCATAGGGTCAATTGGAGTTAATTTTTTGTTCGTGCCACGCAAAGCTTCTTTACAATGTATGACCAATCAGATTCTGATCAGATGTTTGTAGCTTGCGATTGTCGCAAAGGTGTTAGAATTAAAGGACTGTTTTAAACCCTAGCACCGCCAGTCCCGTCCGCAAAGACCGCTGTTAGTACTTAGTTGCTTCGGGTAGCCTCACCGATTTAGGCGTTTATGATCTAAATTCAAATCGTTTTAACACGCCATCATAGTGTCCGACCGAAACTAGTTTTCACGGCCGAAACCGAAACCGAATTTCGGCTTTGATCTCAGTTTCGGCCGAAACCAGAACTGAATCCGAAACTTCCATATCACGTTTTCGTAGAAAAATGAAAAAAACGACAATCATAATCAGTCAGTCTTCATTTTTAAATAACATTAATCATTTAGTCTCTGATATTTAGAGTAATCTAACAGTAGTAATATAACATATTATAACTTCTTATTTCAAATAGTTTGTCTGTGCTTTTTGAAAACAAGACTTTCCGATCGCAGTTCGAAACCAGTCAAATTCGGTTTCGGTTTTGGCTGCCATCCGGCCGAAACTATGCCGAAATCCGTTCTTTGCCGAAACTAGGTCGAAACCGAAATTTCGGCCGGACTCTACATCGTAGCATAGTCAAAGTATAAAAAAGGAAACTAGGCAGGCACACATCGGCCCTTTAGGAACGCGCGGTAGCGATAGCTAATTTAAGGTCGAGCGAGTCGCAAGGTTGCCGTCCGTAATTTTTTTGGCGTCCGAACACATTGTAGTATGTGTATACTTACTACACTGTAGTATGTGTTCATTTGGTGGGAGCGAACGCACGTGGCGACGGCGCGATCCTGACTGAGGCATTGCTACTCATAGCCAGGAGTGGCTCACTTCGCGATTTCGCCGCGCATCCTTGAAGCTCTCGCTAGGGGACCTTAGCCCGCCTCTCCAGCACGACACACACAGCAGAGCACACGTTATGCAATAGAGAAAGACGGTCAGTTCCGGTGCATTCCGTCCGGTGGCCGGACCCGAACAGTTTCGTTAGAGAGAGAGAGACTTCTGTACGTAGTACTAGTACTTATTCTGTTCTGTGGCATAGCTCAAAGTTTGCTTGAAGTGCGTTCGTACACGGCGCGCACACATCAAGCGGCGCGAGCGATGTAAGTAGTAGTAAGTCCCTTTAATTAATCAGAATAAAAATTACTGCTATTATAGGTACTGTGTCATAGTGGTGCCCGGTTCCAAATTTACAAGGACCTTTTTGGGCGTATAATTACATCCAGTTAAATTTAATATGTATCTGAATTTCCTGAGTGTCTACGCTACGCTACGCCCAACGGGCAAGGTTTTGACTTCCTGGAACTTGAAGCCAATCTGGTCATACCACTTTGTTCAATGTCCAATTTGGATAAAAATTATTTTATTTTAAATTAGACCAGTTAATGCGTTTATGGCATGTCTGGTTTTACGTGATTATTTAGATGAAAAGTAATTACCACCATGAACTGAGAACTGAAGTTGTTAGATAGCGAAAAATCCGTCGTTTTATGTGTTAATTTTGCTGTGTAAGTGTATGGTCTGTAACTAATATATAATTAATAATAAGTTTTAATGTACTTAAAGGAATCGGTTTTCGCAAACATCATTAGGTACCTACCTAAAAAAAACAAGGCAAGTTTAACGTTTAAATTCCACGCAATTTCATTGTTTTATTTTGAGACGCCATTGTGAATTCATAACCACATTTTTACTAAAAATAACCCGACCGCGGTGCACTTTGAAACTGCGTAAAATCCGCCATTTTGTTTATTTTAACTAACTTAATGCCCAGTGACACTCGCACCATCAAGACGAATCTAATGATGTATCATTTATCAAAATCGGATGTGCCGTCGAGTAGTTACGAGCGGACACAGAAACGGACATACATACATACTTACATACATACAGGTCAAACACATAACCCTCCTTTGGGCTTCGCCGCAGTCGGGTAAAAACATGCACCCCGCCTAATGTTAACCAGTCTGTCCGTATTATATTTAATAACTGAATCGATTAAGACTTTCTTATACGACGTTTTCGGCAATCTGACATGACACGCATTTTAATTCAGTCCATAATTATGAGCAGTATCAAACGGCTGAATCGGACGAAACACATGCCGGCCCGCGGTCTAATTTCTTTATTATATTTGATTAACCCTTCAGTAATTACAGAACAGATGCAAACCTGATTAATTACTAAAAAACAGGCACCTGCCCAAATCTCACTTTCGAACGAAAAAACCTATAAAAACGACTTTTGGTCTAATCTCGTATGTAAATCGACTAGTCACTGTCTTTTGTTTTTTGCCGGCTCTGATTTGAGTCGGAAGTCATGTGGAATTTGTTTTTTACAGAGATTAAGGGCATAGGTTTCACTCGAGTCAGCTTTGGGTGATCTGTAGTGTTAGTTTTTTTTTATTCGCTCCTTGCTTAAGAGCTAAATTGACTCATACACTCAAAATAATTGTTCGAAATCGGACATCAAAATTACGAGAATGTTTTGGTATAGGTACTGTTGAGTACTTGATAGCTGATACACAAATATAAATTATTGGCCCGATTTTACATTGCAATGTTCACAAGAGTGAAGAGAGAGGAGCGATAGGATTGGAGCCGAGGCACGGGATGAAAATATGAAATAGTTTTTACTCAGTCTTATTTCCCGCGGGGTCTCAGCTCGGTCGACAACTTCGGGATTATATTTAAATTTAGAATATTTTGTCGTACAGACAAGAAATGTCAAGCATGGCTTTGGAACAAAATACCCCTTTCTTAGCTTAAAAAGGCAGCTAAACTCATCACCCCACGTAACATACATAATCTGCACAAAATAGACTTCTATGATGGATGGCCCTAGAACAAGAGTCAAAGCCACCCCATTTCTAGCTCAAGAAGCGGTCAAACTCGTCACTCCACATAACGTGCATAATCTACACAAAATAAACGAGCAACCCGACACCCGTGGTCCACCCGACCCTCATTTGAATCTTCCAAATTCAAAAACATCTTACCGGAAATAAAAAAATCATGTCAGTGGGGTCATTTATTCCCACAGACCCCGCACCTTACGGCCAGCGAAAACAAACTAATAATTTGAACCCTTCCGCGTTTTTTAGCCATAGACAAACCATAGAGTACTTCCGTGAGAACGCCAAACATGACCATAGAGTAAGGAGGAAAAAATGAGGGGCGAGTGGACAGTTGGTGAGTTATTACAGGGAGATAAAAGCCCATCTGATCTGAATAGGAAAGGTGGGCGATTCTTTTTAGTCTTATTGATCAAAATGTCGATAAGGGTAACACGCAGTAGCTTGAATAGGTACACTATGATCTCATAATTTGGTATTTTTTTTTAACTACTTACTTAATATTTGCTACCTACCTACCATTTTCTACATAAATATTTAATTTTTTTAATAATTACCGCGGTCCATGGGCGAACATACCTATCTATATAGGTATACTAAATTTGAAAACTCGGGCGTAACCACTAAACTTTCTCATTGTACATGAAATAATTATCTTAGGTTTTTTATCAGTCAGTAAGACAAGGCGGTTATTTCTTTATGACCTATACAAGAATATAGATCGTGAAGAAACAACAGGAATCACTTATTACTGTTTAGTCTGGTACCTTACTTGGAAATGTACTGATAAAGTAGTGCGAAAAGTGGAAATAGGTACAGGAAATATATGAAAGAACGGGACACAAATAGACAATAGAGAGTGATTATAAGTTATTTAATTGTCATCACAATGCAATTTTCAACTACCAATGTAATAAGAACGAAATAAACAGTAGGTAATGGCTTTTCAAGTCACCTACCAAGTACAAACGCATTCTCACGTTGGCATCATTAGGTTTTTTATCAGTCTTTTTCACTCCTTTATTACTTGCCCTCTTGATGCCTCTCCCTCACCTTCCCAGTACAGGTGTCTGTATAAAAAACCTTATGAAGCGTTAACTATAGACTATAGAGCGATGTGGGTTCCCGCGTTTTTGTAACAGCCCGCGTTTTTTCGAAACAAATGAAAAACAGTGTGAGAATGCCGTGAGAGGTTAATTCAATATTTACGTTTAATAGTTTCTTGATTTATAAAAGTGCACTGTGTTATGGTAATTGGCCTGAAAAACTGAAGTCGCTACAATTTATACGTAGAAACTGATTAAACATGCCATTATACTAATAAGCGCCACAATAGGCAATCAGCAAGATAATGGTTGCATGTAGAGCTTTACCGTGTCTTCGTAAAGGTGTTGAACCTTTACATTAAATCTCATTGATTGCACAATCTAACACGGTTAAGTTTTTAAGTTAAGGTTAGCTGCTTCCAGGAAATAAAATTAGAACACTACAGCACGACAAGCTGTATAATGTTAGATCAGAATCGGACGCAGAAGGTTCGTTTCTAAATCATTGGCTTACTCAACTCCCCTCCCGCCCCTTCCTGAAATCAAATCACACTTAGTATTACTTCACCTTAACCTTAGGGTTTTAACGTCAATTGATGATAAAGCTATATAAAACATACCAAAAAAGTGACATGCATTAACTAACTCATGCTTCAACAGCGTGGAATAAAATTAAAAATAATGACGATCGAATTTGAAACGACGGACCAGAGACACATGTTACTTCCGATCCGAAGCTGGCCACTAAAATCAGAACCCTTTAAAAATACAACAGCGGCATCCGCAATCATTCAAATTAACAATTAAAAAGAAATAAAACAAATCTCTATGGCCGGGCGGGAAACAACTGACGTTTGTTTTTTTAATCTAACAGGTGGCAAAGGGTTAAGATGGTGACTAATGCTTACTGGTGAAAGCGTGACAAACGAACAGACAAAATATTAACATGTGTTACATTCGTTAATTAATTTATGGAAGAAATTGAAAGTTTAACCCTTTCCCTTTGGAGTTCATAATAGATTGCACCCAAATTTACTATTAAACTTTTTCTTACCACTTTTTGGGAACTCAACTTGCAATATCATCGAGCGCCTAGTTAAAAAAATATTATCTTGGTACCTTACAAGTCTTACAAGCACTTCATTCCTTTTTCTATACAAATTGTCAAGTATAAAGTAGTAAGTCTTTTGTAACAGGCATAGGCATCTGCAGCGAAAAAACCCAATTCTTCTACAAATTACAGACGCATTTCCTTTATTGAAAAGCCGTAAAATAAACAATAAACTTTACTCCTTCGTACCCTATTATCATACGGCAATGTACCACTGACCTATATCCTGTGGGCTGTATGTCTATAGGTATAAGGACTATATTTGTATGACAAGATTGACAAGGCTATTATTGGTTGTGGTATGTCGTTAGTGGGTCAGGCGACAGACTGAGGCAAGGTTTTTTCACTGCCACCGTCTGATGGGTTCAGTATTAACAATATTGAGTATGTAGTACCTACTATTGTTCATAGTGTATTGAATTGGGTACGCTTAATAATATGTTTCGATTAGGAATATAATTAGGTACTATGTTCTCGCAATGAGGTAACCATAATACTTAGATACCTAAGTATTATGGTCTATAGTGTATTTTCCATGAATCTAATTATACATAATTATAATATAATCATCGAAAGACTGCATTTGTAGGTAAAAGATTTTTCCGAAAATGTGACTAAGAAGTGTTAAAAATAAGTAATAGATCGTAAAGTGTTTTTGAAATTTTTGTCGGTTAGTTTGCGCGCGAATCACCCGCGCGAAAATTATGACCACAGTTAACACATAACATACTTTTTACCGGCCTAAACCGAAGCAAAACAGAGAGATTTCACTTTTTTTAACTGGATGTGAACGTATTACAGTAAGTACCAGTGGCGTGGCGTAAAAAATATCCTTGGGCAAGCCGGTGCAGATTTGGCGTGCATTTTCCTTAAGAGCTATACAATAAGGTGGACAAATGCCTGGTATTAGGCAAGCCGGTAGGAATCGAGTTCAATGGACGCCACGCTACTGGTAAGTACGTACCTAACAGTGGCGTGGCGTAAGCCGGCATCCTTGGGCAAGCCGGTGCAGATTTGATATATGTTTTCCTTAAGAGCTGTAGAATAAGGTGGTCAAATGCCTGATATTAGGCAAGCCGGTAGGAATTGAGTCCTTTGGACGCCACGCCACTGGTACCTAATATAGTAGAGTATCCAAGGCTTCCGCACTTACAAAATTGTAAGAAAGATACCTATATTTGCAGCAAACAGGTAAACATAAAATAGTAGTAAAGTTGGATATAGGAGTTAGATTTTGACATGACCCTTAAGAATTTATGTAATCCATTTTTAAATTAATCTGATCCGTGAACTAGAACTTAGATTCTAACGTGGGTTAGAAGTTAACTGTTTTTCGTTTCAGCTCAAGATAATTAATTTAAAAAAAATACAGAAACACTATCATTACCTCTCTATGATCTACAATATTTCCTACTTAATTACGTTATGGAAGAGCGGGACATCCTAACACAGGTTTACTTACCTAAAAGGAAGTCCCGATCACTGCAGGCATTGTACTTGTTTAAAAGGGAAATAAACAATTTTTCATTTTCATTTTTCATTTTTTTACCTGACCACGGCACATGTAAATTTTCTTTGCATTGAGCTTGGAGAGATATAAAATTATAAATACAATTTGCACCCAAACCCCAGAGGACTTCGATCTTCAGGCGTACCTAATCCTGTCCTATTTACAAAATAATTCGGACTAAAGTAACAGGAGTAAAGACAATATAAAAAAGTCATCCGATGCCATATGTAATTTTACCACCCCCATATCTTAAGTCCTGCCAGTCCATCTCGTCCAGTTTCCTGTCTCGGGAACCTTCCCTTTGACATTGACCGTGATTCGAACACCCGCGCCGCTCCCTATCGCACCCCATACGTCAGACAAAGACAGGATACCGAAGGGGTTTGATTCTAATCTTCGGCAGCTGTCTTGGCAGATGTTACCGGACATCGCAAAGATATCTTTACGGTTGAATACACTCGTAATGAGTTGATAATAGGGGTGCTTTTTGTGTTTTTAGCTTTACAAGATGTTGGTTGGATTAATATAGCAATGTTACATTTGCTATTGAAATAAATCTTAACAGTTGAAATATAAGGGTGATTTTTGACGAATACATTAGATAATATGTGTTAGTAGAGAGGTCGTTGACCCGCATTGACATGCATTGAATGTGGATTGATATTTTATTGATTGTTTGACTTTGAGACAGGTGCAAGGTGTTGATTTAATTTTTATGGTGATTTTGGAGTTTATGATTTATTGTGTTGGTTTTGTTTTGATACGCTCCTATTTTCTACTTTAAATTTTTTTAACTTTTCTAATCTGATCTTTTCCTTATTTTGCTTAGGTACCAACTTGATGGCATGCAGCTTTATCTTTCATTTTTGTTTCATCTTTCATTGGTTTCTCAGATCAACTCATCGCTTAAATACTTCCGTCTAGTCCATAATAGTCTCTCACACTATCCATCTCTTCTTTAGTCAATCACTTTTCGTCTGTCCCGCATCGCATACATTAAAAACCAAACGCTCGCATGACACATGGTAGGTATAGAGTTCGACTCGTCGCATCGCTAGCACAAATGGTTGCCCTTACCAGTAGGCTTATGACTAGCATCATAAGAAGGTCGATAAATAAATGATTTAGCATCCGTAACTCTTTCACTTACATTGTCAGAACGTGACGGTTACTTTATCATTTGTTTTCCGATCGACAAATCCTAGCATCATAAGCAGAGATCGGAATAGGTAGAGTATATTTACCTAAACTTCGAATAACATAGTCAAAAAGTCACCTACACCCCCTCGTCCCTTACAGCTAAATTTATTTCCGGGACTTAAGTCCCGGTATCTTTCTAAAAATAGTACATTACATAACTAGGGCGGTAAAACAATGAAAGGCTATTTCACATAGTACAAGATCGAAAATTCACCTAAGTTGCCGTTGTTTTTAGGCGCCTGAAGCATGTTTTCTGTCCGTTTCAGAACACTCTCTATAAGATGGCGCAATAACCTGAAAACCCGTTTTCAGGCGTTTTCAGGACCCCTTATGGGCCATTGAACTACACTTCAGTATATGGCGAAATTTCACGAAGGAGTGAAAGAGACAGCACTATTAGAAAGAGAGATAATACTGAGAATGTTCGAGAAATGTGCGAAAGAATACCAATAATATATATTTTTTTGTAAGATTCCGGGACTTAAGTTCTGGAAAAAAATTAGTTGTAAGGGAGTCTCCACTTTTCGACTATATTCTTCGAAGTTTAGGTAAATATACTCAACCTATTCCGATCTCTGATCATAAGGTTACAGGAGTTGAACTGAGGACCATTGTCTTCATCGGCAGTCACAAAGTGCAGAATCCATATTACGCATTCTGCTCCAGCTTTCTTTCTAGGTACTTAACTTACAGTATAATCATAATTTCATGAGTTCTATTAATAGGAATTGGTTATCCTCATTATGCATGGAAATGTAGTTTGACTCCATATTCAATCCGTTCAGAATAATTTACGGTAATTATTACGAACAGTACTGTATCTTAAAGAGACGAGATGTCCAAATATGATAGTGTTCTTGCGTGTAATTTAGTGGAGCTCGTTATGGTCTGTAGGAGTTGTGTAAAATATGTATGTGAGAGAAATGAATAGCAATAGCACTCGTCCAGGCAATTTCGTCAATCCATTTTCATTCGATGTTAAAATAGTTAGGTACTAAAAAGTAATAGTTACTATTCAGTTGTCATATTGTCTAATCTGTGAGCTACCTACTACTACGTAAAGATTTTTCCTTCGACATCTCATGCACTGTCTCGAGTTTCAACGTACTGTGCAGATTTTGACTGTGTCATACATAAAAAAGTGTTCATTCTTTCTGATTACTTTATTATACCCTGATCATTTCGCAATGATGCATCATGGCTACCTTATTACAAATCGATAAGACCTGTTGAATAATCCGTTTAAACGGTTCTTCTATCAGAACTGCACCGTACCATGACTGTTTTGAAAGTCTTAATTGTCTAATGACATACAATAAGAAGTAAATTGAATCATCAACAGTTTAATCAGTTTGTATTAAAATTGAAAACATCATATTAACCAGAAAAGCATTTTAAATTAATAATGATTAATAAATAACCGCCGCCGCTAGCCGGAAGTCGATGGAGGCAGGAGGCGTGCGACAGTTCGTTGTGGAAGACCTATGTTCAGCAGTGGACGTATCAAGGCGGACCTTTCTTATCCCTCTGTCAAAATTTTGTTGTTATAAAGTTGACTTTTTGAAAACAAAATTCCACTGAAATAATTCGGGTATCGAACAAGGCATACGAAGGGTTAATAGTGGCATATAATCAATCATATATAATTTCAATTCCGAAAATGCATGATTCTAGAATAAAAAACACCTCTAGCAGAAATTCGTAAAAACAAATGAAAAACTACAATCACGACTCCCTCGCTGCGATAATAAACAATCGCCTCACATTCAATTCAAATAAAGAACGCAGTTACGCAAAGATGCATTCGAAAACAGCGGTTTATTTTTTCAAACCTTTCTGTTCCTTTCATTCATTTCTTGAGCTCTACTAAGTTATCTTGCTTTCTAAGAGCGGCGCCACCATCAAAGAGTAAAAATGAGATAAGTACGAGACGGCTATAGTTCCAGTTTTTGCCACCGATTGAGATAACGTTGTCATGTAGCTTATTCAACAATGCGATTGTAAGTTGTGTATGCAAATGCTATTAAAATTGTTGAAGTATGCAGTTTTTGTGGCTACTGACCGAGTGATGTGAGTCGGAGTGACGCATCTGTCATTTCTGATATTAAAACGGTCGTCTACATTCGAAAGGAACGGAACACAAATGACTATGTTTTTTATCGTGTCGTCTTTTTTGTGCTGAAGACGTGGTGAGTTTTAATTAAAGAGATGATGCAGAAAATGTCTTTGTTAATAAACTGTAAGACAATAGTAATACTTGTTTAGTAAGTTGATACATGAGTTGGTTATCTTTTTTCAAACCCATTATTTTTAATAGCGCTATTTCTAGACGTATTTGTCTTAAAATAAAAGAAATGTCCTTAAGTTTGAGATTCCAAAAAAATATAATGTATTTAATTTACAAATGAATAGTTTCCTTGGATTCCTTTACTTACCTACGTGCTCTACCTCTTTTCTGCATAAATTTAATGATTTTATACCACACCTGGCCATAAAGTGGCTTTTTCCGCACGCTGCGCGTACGGAAAAAGCCGCTTTCTGGCCAAGTGTAGACATAAATTGATGTACACAACACGGGAGGTAATAAAGAAAGCCCTTGATCGCATATTTACGTCCCTCGCTTGCAGCTCGGGCCGCAAACTTCTGCGATCTCGGGCTTTCTTTGTATTACCACCCTAGTTGTGTAATGTACTATTATTTAGTTATTCATAATAGGCTACTAGACTCATATCAAATTTGGTGCAATAAATGATTATTTTCTGAAGTATTTATTTAAGAAATCAATATTTTTCGATTACGGTTGATTAAAAGTGTTTGAAGGCTACATATTTTTAATTGAAAATTTGTCCTTATTTTTTTTTTATTTTGAACTATGAAAACGGTGTCGGCCATGATGTGACGTAATAGAACCGTAATCTAACTTCATGTCGAACCTTATACGAGTGAAACTCGCCATTATTGCTGTGACATTGACATAAGTGACTTGGTGTTTTTTTGAGGTTGTGATCGTACTCGTTTCGTTTTGATTGATTGATTACCTACTATTAGCATTCCCCATAAACGCTGGATAAATGTCAAATGCTGGTTTTCGGTTCGAATGACATCACACTACACATAATCTAAAGATTAACATAGCTAGCATCGTTTTCGCGCGGTTACGAAAGTTTAAATTTTAAATTATAATTTTGCGGTTTTCTAGGTCGTAAAAAGATAGGGTAATATTTTTTTCCGTTAATCAGATAATAATTAATAATATAAGACAAACTTTAAAAAGGGGTCAAGTAGCATATTGATCTGAACATTGAAAACCAGACAGTCATGAGGCTGTTATTTTGTGTGTCATGCTGTGTGTTTATAGGACGGAAAATGATGATTATACCATTTATACCTAGTTAATGAATGAGACCTATATTGAAAAGTTTACGCAACTGTTAGCACAGCTAAGACGATAGGCTTATAGGTTTACGCGGGCAAATTTTTCGCATATCGAAGTTCAATTAATTGTCTGAAACTAAAATAATAAAAGTGTCATTTTATTTCAAAATGAACAAAGAATCATACGACATGGGCATATTATACCTTATACCATGCCAACTCACTTTCCGTGATTACGTGCTCACTAAAATCATCAAATTATGAACTCCATAAATAATTATTGCACGCTGCGTTGATAATGTCGGATGAGACGAACTTGTTTTTAGTTCGCGTCGTCCCTCAACTTGAATTTTCATGAGTGCAATATTTATCGTCTTGACGCCATTAAGCGGCGGCGGTGGCTGGCTTTGCGCCCTTTCCATATTCCCTTTATTTATGTTACAAAAACGATATACCTTTATCGGGCCCGTTGCTTTTTTACAGTTTAATTCTTGAGTTAATGGTGAAGTCAAATGACCGTCCGTAAGAAACCGCGGGAATTTCAGCGATGCCCGCGCGGTTTTAAAGGTATTTTTTTGGGCACGCTCGGCCGACGGCGGTTTTCGGTTTTTTGCGAGGGACCGATGAAAACCGTAATGGCATTTTATCGTGCATAAGAGCGGGCGGAATCATTAATTATTTATAATAAGCGCTAGCGATCGTCGCCATATTTATTTCGCTACTCAAATGACATATTTCGATGGGATTTGCAACTTTTGCAACTTTTTCCGGCACGTCTGGGTGATTATGTTATATATGTATGCCGTTATTTTTGGGCTGTACATTTTTATTTTCGTTTGTTATTTCGATAAAGAGATATCCAGCGTGCTAGCAATTGGCCGTCGAAACGAAATTATAATAATTAAATAAACAACAATGATACCAAAACTCAGTTTTTTTCATAACAATAAAAGAAATGCTCCATCTTAAGCTGAAAAGCATGTTTGTTTGCATTATCTTTCCTTTTTAATTTCAATTACTCCAAGGTGACTCCAAGCGTTGTGTAGACTCTAAAAAACACCTACGTTTATTTTCAATTCCAGAGCATGGCGCATGTGTTTCCTGTATACAGCCGTATTTTTAAAAAGAAAACAGGAAGTGCTTCCGAGGCCGTATATCAAGAATATAGCGCACATTTTAAAACTATGTATAAGTAGGTTTATTATGATATTATGCTGAGGTTGTGTAAAAATTGGCGCGAATCTCCATAATATGTAGATTGCACATGTTGTGGCTTAAGAAGCAGTTTTTGCCAGGAATATGCATTTAAGGGGAATTAAATTATGTGCATGTTTCACTTCATATTGCATTTCAGTTGTAAAAAGTTAGTTATTTTTGGCAAACCAACGCCTACAGAAAAATCCAGTTTCCATATGTCACCCTGTATCCCGCCCGGTTATATTTGAGGATACAGTGTGAACATAATTGTGGAAAGATGAAAAAAACTATGAACTCACCTTTCAATAAAAAAAACAAACAATATTAAGTAGTGCTACGTACAGGACCCTTCAGTAGTTCAGGCTAACAAAAAGGAGAATAAGGAAAGTCAGTTAGTGTATGACAAATTTATTTTTATTTTTCACTCGCTTGCGGCCTCACAGTACAAATTCAGCGTTTCCTTAGCACTACCTATTGTGCTCAGTTGGTAGAGCGGGGTCTTAAAGCCTAGGTTCTTCTAGTAGTGAGGTCACAGGCTAGTATAAATGTTAGTGCCTAAAGTTACACTGCCATCAGTTAAATTTAAACTAATCTCCTAACAATGACTTAATAAATTTTGAAGTCACCAACCTCGAGACTGCAGACTCTCATCGACACACCTTCTTACAGCAGTTCTGATGCCGGCAACAGCAACAGCAGGCTCCGGATGTTAGTGACCCGTAGTGTGCATGAAGACTATTCCGACGAGAGCGCTACAGCCCATGGGATTTATAGGTGAGGTGTGAATTAATACAAAACCATGTTCCTTTTGAAATATCCCGAAATTAGAAATTGAATTTGAATTTAGAAAATTAGAAATTAGAAAAAATTAGAAACAATTAAGAAAAACCCATCTTCAGCTGGAATAGAACAAATTGCTTACATTAGTATGCTAAAGTATGTGTTTTTTTCCACAGCTTAGAAGAAGACTGAAATTATGGTTATTCTCACCAGACAGAAGAGTTATATCCTCATAGCTCTGCGAAGCCCGCCACCCTTCATGAAGATGCCCCCGGAGGGCTAACTGTAACAAGACCTTTCAGTGAATGGGGTGCCTCATAGCCAGATGAGTTAACCTTAAAGAAATGCTACTCACAATTACTTCATGATGAAAATTAGGACTGCCTCAGCCGCGCCATATTTGTAGCCACCAAGGAGAACACAAACATCAGGAGTTGCTCCCTTCACGGCCCAGATGCAAAAAGCTTTTGAAGAGCTCCAGCCAGTATAGCTAGACCTCCTCTCTTTCAAAGATCATTTCCAACCAAATTGTGTTTCCACTAAGGACCTCAATTTCTCCCTAATTGATTTGGAAATCTAAAGAATTTCAATCCTATTAATTAAGAAATAACATTTAGTGATCAGAATATTTAACTATATTTACTTGTCCATTATATTCAAATTAGTTTATATTTTTATACTTTTAATATCTTATTATAATAAATGTTATTCCCCAATTTGCATTACAAATTTACCCTATAAATCTATTTATATGACATATAGCAACATCAGTATGTTGTATGTCAAGAATCTCTCAAATATGACACTAGACAGTTGTAGCAATGTTGCTAGACGAAAATAATTCTAACGAAGCTGTTCGAGACAGTTGTAAAACCTTTCTCTTGAACATAAAATTAAATTTGTCATATTTAAACCTACAATTAAATGCAAAAAACACAGCGTGACAATACCCCTCTCCCCGATGAAAAGGTTTACCGCAGGGAAACCGCTCGCTGCCCTCAGCGATGTCACTAAAATGGAAATATCAAAAAAACCGAAAATCCCAAAACCCGTACAAAAATATATCTATCAATAGACTACTGTTATACTAAAAAAAAAAAAAATATGTAATATATTTAACCCACAAATATTATAATACGAAATTGTTGTTACGGATCCGAGAGAAAATACTACAACCAAACCGTTAATTTAACCCCCAAGTTTTATCAAAAGCTTCTAACCTATCCCCAGAAATAATATCAATCTACGATTGTATCTATTTATGTACGTATTCAACGAAAAAACTCCCTACTTCTCGAATATCCTTGACTTTCCCCTTTCAAACTATATCTCGAAATCTCGAACCCACGCCAACAACTACCTATACTAATTAAAAAAAATAAACTGTCAGCCTTGCTGACGAACCCAACACCAAAACTTATCAAGATAAGATCGGAAGGAACCCAATTGAACCAAAATACTCCTTCCCACCATCAAAATCCAACTCAACCAGTAACCATTCCTTAACCTTTTCGGCACAACAAAGCGTTGTGTCGAGAAGGTTAATGCCAACTGCCAGGACATATGTTCAGCATTCTTTAAAATATATCTCCGCTAGACCGGGCAAAAGTCAATCCAAGTGATCTAATCGATCAAAATATCTAGTATAGTCAGTAGCAACTAGACTATATACTAACCTTCACAATCCAAATCGAATACAACATCGAAAATGATCAAACTCTTTATTGGTACCAATATCAAAACAAAACTCAAACACAGTAACTATATAGTTTGATAAACTAAATATCTCGGACCTGATATGTTCACTACCAAAATTGTCCGAGGAAAACCAAAATCGGAAATAATACTGCGCAACAAAATATGCCTCCACACATGTACAGAAAACCGCGGAAAAAAAAATGTGTGGTATGCATCTACAGTATAACGGAAACGGAAATATATTTAACGTGTTTACGCACGACTTAAAAAATATATACGCACATAAAGACTAACTTTTAGATGATATTATGATTAAGATTTGTCGTCTCAAATATTCATACCATGCAAATACCTACCATTCTTCCTCACACATACTAAGTAGTGAAACAGTCTGCGCTGTTCACCACGAACCTTATAACTTGTGATTAAATATGACTCTGCAGTATTTAACACTAATTACCGACAACCTATAAACTTGTAAATGTTACAAGACCGTTGTTAAGTCAACAATGGCGGTGCGGCGAGCAACCACAGTATGCGGGCCGCACGTCCACTGATCACAAAATCAGCAGCCGTACTCTATGCTTTTAGGTCTTTTATGTGCCATGAACCTATAGGATGTCCGTCCATCCTCTCCAGTTCATAAACTAAAGGAGATAAAACCGCTTTTACCCTACACTTCTCGTATTTGGGTGCGAGTTTTGCCATTTTGTACTTCAACGCATCGCTTTGTACGTATGAACGTTTCCATACAATATCTCCTACCGAAAATTGCGCTGAACGTCTTCTTAAATTATAATGCCTAGAGCTGGTTTCATGTGCCTTCAATAAGCGTAACCTAACTTGGTGGAAAATTTCTTTTAAGCAACCAAATTCGCCAGCGTATTCCTCTCTAGGAATAGCTGCAGAGTAATCTTGATCTGAGTCTTTATAGAACGAACCGTTAATGACCGGCTCTCTAGCGTGTACCAAAAAGAAAGGAGAAAACCCCGTGGATTCATTTACTGCACTGTTTATTGCAAACCTAATTTGGTGCAGTTTTTCATCCCATGTCCGGTGATTGTCCTCTACGTACGACGCTACGGCTGTCATCACCGTTTTATTGTATCGTTCGACTAAATTTACCTGCGGCGTATATCGTGGGCCATAAAATACTTTAGGTACATTGTAACGCTTCATCAACTGCTTAAACTCTGATCCCGTGAATTGAACCCCATTGTCGGTAATTACGGTCTCAGGAACGCCATGTTCTAAGATAACATGGTTCTCAAAATGCTTCGCCACCAACGCACTGGTTGCGCGGCGAAGTGGAAACAGCAGCGTGTACTTAGAAAAGCAACATGTAACCACGAACAAAAATGTAAACCCTTGTCGAGAGCGTGGGAGTGGACCAACCAGATCGATGCTAACTACTTGCATTGGACGATGACATACCTTTGGCTGACCCATCAAACCAGGCGTCAATTTTTGTGAGTGCTTATAGGCTGCACAGGTATCGCATGCCTTCACAAACTCAACTACGTCCTTATACATACCAGGCCAAAAGTATGTCAACGCCAACCGCCGATGAGTTTTATAAACCCCTAAATGCGCAGCCGTCGGTTCGCAATGGTTCTCTTGCAAAATTCTCTTTCGATCCCCCTTACGTACCACCTCCTTCCAATCAAACTCTCGCAACAAGTTATACTTGCTCTTGCAAAAACGAAATAGCTTCCCTTCCCTAACACAAAAATTCGGAAAGTTAGCAGGGTAAGCTTTACAACCGTTCAGCGTTCTATCAAACCATTCATCGTTCACGTCGTCTCTCACAGTCACGTTCACCGCGTCGACTTTCATGAGTCTGGACAATGCATCAGGCACGACGTTGTCGGAGCCCTTCCTGTGCTCAATATCAAAATTAAATTGAGACAGTCGGCAACCCCAACGCGCTAACCTGCCTGATGGATTTTCCAGCTTCATGAACCAACGCAATGAGACGTGGTCCGTAATCACCTTGAAGCGACGTGAACCCAAATACGCTTGAAACTTCTCGACCGAGAAAATCACCGCAAGAGCCTCCCGTTCCGTAGCACTGTAATTGCGCTCACTCTTGTTTAGAGAGCGGCTGACGTACGCAATAGGATGCTCTTGACCGTCTATCGTCTGTGAGAGCATACCGCCAATACCATATGAAGAAGCGTCGCAGTGTACAGCAAACGGTTTATCAAAATCCGGAACAGCTAAAATTGGTGCTGACACTAACGCATTCTTCAATGTATTAAAGGCGTTATCGGCCTCTACAGACCAACAGAAGGTCGGTGCATTCTTTCCCTTCGAGGTCAATCTATTTAAGGGAGCGGCTATGGTCGAAAAATCCCGGATAAAACGACGGTACCACGAGCACGTTCCCAAAAATATTTTCACCTCCCGAGACGTCGTGGGAATTGGAAAGTTCAAGATGGCAGAAATCTTCTGGGGATCTGTCCTCAAACCAAACTCGTCGACGACGTACCCCAGGTACTTAATGGACTGTCTAAAGAAGTTAGACTTCGCAAAATTGATAGTTAAATTTGCCATCTTCAATCTTTCCAACACACGATTTAAAAGCACTAAGTGCGTCTGAAAATCCGAAGAACATATGACGATATCGTCTATGTAACAGTATACCATGCCGTTTTCTATGTCGCTGGTTAGATTGTGGTCAATTAGCCTATCCATAAGACGTTGTTGTCTAGCCGGCGCCCCGCAAATTCCAAACGGCATGACGCAAAATTTAAATAAACCACGACCAGGTACCGTAAAACTGGTTTTCTCCTGCGAGCTCTGCTGCAGAGGAATCTGCCAGAAGGAAGAGCTAAGATCGATAGACGAAAGGTACTTCGCTTCCTTTAAACTATCTAAAATCTGCGGAATATAAGGAATGGAATACGAATCCCCCTTCGTCACCGCATTTAATTTCCTACAATCCAGGCAAAATCGCCAATCCCCGTTTGCTTTCTGCACTAGCAGCGCTGGATTGTTCCAAGGACTTTCGCAAGGAGTAACTACACCTAACTGCAACATACGATCGAGTTCGGAGCTCAAAATCGCCCTCTTTTCAGGAGATAGTGGATACTGTTTGGTCTTAATAGGTAAGGCGTCGCCAGTGTCAATGACATGCTCAATTAAGGACGTCCTACCTAACCCTTTCTCTTCGAACGAGATATCCCTAAACTTCCCTACTACGGCACTAGCAAGCTCTTGCTGCGTTGAAGTTAAATGCTCATACGACTGTATGGTGTGTACCTGTTTAGAACCAACACTGTTACATCTCTCAAAATATTTCTCCGGAGCTTTAATATATGCTATGTTGTCAAATATTTCTGGCGCCAAGCGAAAAGCGTGCCAAAAATTTACCCCTAAAATAACTTCCGTAACAATATTGGGTATAACAAAAAACTTAAGCACGTGTGTAACATCCTTAAATGTTACCGGAATAAACATATAACCAATTGAGTCTACTTGAACGCCATTTGCAACACTGCACGAAATTGTTTCGGTTTTATGCAACTCGAAACCGAATTTAACAAAATCCTCGTGGGCATTTTTCCCAAGCAATGATAAGGAAGATGCTGAGTCTAAAAGTCCAAAAATCTCAAAATCACATACTTTTAATTTCAAATACGGCCGTATGTCATCTTTATTTGGTGAAAACAGAACCGAAGCAATTGAATCATAATTAAAAAACGTCTTCATTGATTCATCAAAATTGCCGTTAAATTGATCGCTACGATTCTGGCTAACTAGTTTTTTGACGTTGGTGAAACTTTGTGTGAGGTATCCGAACGTTTCTTACAAGTGTCACAATTTGCTATGACAACTCCAAATTTTCCGCATCCAGTACAAATGTTATTTTTCTGTGGCTTTCCCCTACAGAAACTAAAGTTATGATTAGTACCACCACATTTATAACAAACCGGGACATTCCGAGAATTCGGTACATGTGTGGACCTGTTGTTAGAATACTGACGAACGTTGCTGTGATTACTTGTTGATTGTTGACTAAAAGTCGGCACCTGACGACCAGAATTGTTTGAGGGCCGCTGTTGTGCAAGGACATTTACTGCATTTACTTGTTTTTGCTTTGATTTGTACGCGAAATCACTGCTGAGCGTATTACAAGAACTCTTAGACGGCTCAACAAACAAGTCCGCCCGCTGGCGTGCTGCTTCCAATTTACGACAATGATCTTTTAAATCCGTAATAGAAGTTATATTAATCAAAGCAAGCTGTTGTGATAAGTTTGGTCTTATGTTGTGCAGTAATATTTCCAACCTAGCATCCTCTGACAGTGGAGTTTTAAGCCGAGAGAACAAACATGACATTATTGCAAAATAGATGTGGACTGGCTCGTCAACACCCTGAGTTCTCGACCTTATTTCTCCCATTAAACGGTAATCGTAATCAACAGCGTCAAATTCCGATAATAAATTTTGTTTCAATTCAATCCATGAAGAAACTTGGTCCTTAATACCTCTATACCACAACAATGCATTTCCCGAAAACAAAAGTGCTGCAGAACGAAATAATATCGCATCAGAAACACCAAAAGCTGATTTAAGTTCATCAACACGATCCAAGAATGATCTCAAGTCACCGGAGCCCTCAAATTTCAAATTCCATTTAGCAATATTCATGTTACCAGAGCAAACAAGCTGAATATCCTTGTTTGAAGTCGGTTGGGAATTTGAAACACTGGCCTGAATATTTTCTACAGAACCCATAGACTGTTTAAAACCACCTAACTTTGAAAACAAAGATTCCAACTGAGATGTAAGGCCGGCCTTCAACGACAATGCCTCCGGATCATCCTCAGTCTGGACTCTCAAAAGTCTATGATACAAGTGATTCCCTAAGGCTTTACTACGACTTGAAGAGTGCCTGTCTTGTGTACGAGTGTACCTGTCAACACATGTGGATAGGTCTTTTAATTTGTCTGAAATAATTCCGAGCTCACTGTCGGTTTCAAAATCTGTCTCGATAATTGCTTCGGGTGGACATTCCAGAAGCAATTGCCTCAACTGTTTCCTCATACCATCCACAGTGCCTGCAGGTGTCTCAGATCTAATTGTGACTTCATAATTTAGCTCATCCTTCAACAAAGAATGAAATTGTAAGCTACGCTCCATTTTGAATTATCTAAAATAAATGTACTTAGTACTGATGGATGTGTAATCACAATAAAATACCACTCAGATATTATGAATCACCTGTGACCTAGTTAATACAATATTTTTAAATGAACTTGTTTTTACTTAATTTCCTTAACAAAATATGTCTGTTACTTAATTATCACTATAAAATGCACAAAAGGTAAGTATCAGAAAAAAAAACAATCTGTCTGTGGTGTAAGTGTCTGAAAATAACAATATGTGGGAATGCTTTTGCCTAATAACAGTATTGTATATCAATCCCAATTTTTAAATCTTAATTAATGAATGGATATTTAGAATTGTTGAAAAACAATGTAATTAGGTATGATGTAAATTTGTTGTGTATTTTAAATTGGAATTGTTAAGTTTTACAATGTACCAAAACCAAAGCTTAAAAAATCAAATCTAGAATTTCATGTGGTAATACTAAAAACGTTGGTAATAAAATTAGCCTTTAAATGAACTTAAATCAAGTCTGAGACTTAAATACTATTTGTCTGAAATGCTTAACTGGACAATTGAAATAAATGTCTCTAAAATCACAACTAAATTAAATTTTAGTTTCAAAAGGTCTAAATTGTGATATATCAAGATCCAAAACTCAAAATAAAGTACTCAAAAGTAGTCGATTGAAAAAATTACACTTTCTTTTGTAAACGTCACTTGGTTTGGTTATAACCTCTAAATAACGTGTTCACCAAAATTAGCTCAAAATATCAAGAAATACACAATATATGGATCAAATGGATCCTAAAACACAAAATATGTCTAAAAGAAATGTGTTGCACTATCGAAACACGAGGAACAAGGCTTGAAAAGTGGATTTTACCATGTAAGTATGAAATATTTTTACAACAATCGATTGGCAGTGTAATATATGCTCAAAACTATTGAAAGGTACTGAAATATACTGAATTTTCTCTAAAAGTTGGGCGCCAATGTCACCCTGTATCCCGCCCGGTTATATTTGAGGATACAGTGTGAACATAATTGTGGAAAGATGAAAAAAACTATGAACTCACCTTTCAATAAAAAAAACAAACAATATTAAGTAGTGCTACGTACAGGACCCTTCAGTAGTTCAGGCTAACAAAAAGGAGAATAAGGAAAGTCAGTTAGTGTATGACAAATTTATTTTTATTTTTCACTCGCTTGCGGCCTCACAGTACAAATTCAGCGTTTCCTTAGCACTACCTATTGTGCTCAGTTGGTAGAGCGGGGTCTTAAAGCCTAGGTTCTTCTAGTAGTGAGGTCACAGGCTAGTATAAATGTTAGTGCCTAAAGTTACACTGCCATCAGTTAAATTTAAACTAATCTCCTAACAATGACTTAATAAATTTTGAAGTCACCAACCTCGAGACTGCAGACTCTCATCGACACACCTTCTTACAGCAGTTCTGATGCCGGCAACAGCAACAGCAGGCTCCGGATGTTAGTGACCCGTAGTGTGCATGAAGACTATTCCGACGAGAGCGCTACAGCCCATGGGATTTATAGGTGAGGTGTGAATTAATACAAAACCATGTTCCTTTTGAAATATCCCGAAATTAGAAATTGAATTTGAATTTAGAAAATTAGAAATTAGAAAAAATTAGAAACAATTAAGAAAAACCCATCTTCAGCTGGAATAGAACAAATTGCTTACATTAGTATGCTAAAGTATGTGTTTTTTTCCACAGCTTAGAAGAAGACTGAAATTATGGTTATTCTCACCAGACAGAAGAGTTATATCCTCATAGCTCTGCGAAGCCCGCCACCCTTCATGAAGATGCCCCCGGAGGGCTAACTGTAACAAGACCTTTCAGTGAATGGGGTGCCTCATAGCCAGATGAGTTAACCTTAAAGAAATGCTACTCACAATTACTTCATGATGAAAATTAGGACTGCCTCAGCCGCGCCATATTTGTAGCCACCAAGGAGAACACAAACATCAGGAGTTGCTCCCTTCACGGCCCAGATGCAAAAAGCTTTTGAAGAGCTCCAGCCAGTATAGCTAGACCTCCTCTCTTTCAAAGATCATTTCCAACCAAATTGTGTTTCCACTAAGGACCTCAATTTCTCCCTAATTGATTTGGAAATCTAAAGAATTTCAATCCTATTAATTAAGAAATAACATTTAGTGATCAGAATATTTAACTATATTTACTTGTCCATTATATTCAAATTAGTTTATATTTTTATACTTTTAATATCTTATTATAATAAATGTTATTCCCCAATTTGCATTACAAATTTACCCTATAAATCTATTTATATGACATATAGCAACATCAGTATGTTGTATGTCAAGAATCTCTCAAATATGACACTAGACAGTTGTAGCAATGTTGCTAGACGAAAATAATTCTAACGAAGCTGTTCGAGACAGTTGTAAAACCTTTCTCTTGAACATAAAATTAAATTTGTCATATTTAAACCTACAATTAAATGCAAAAAACACAGCGTGACACATACCAGATTCGACTATAATACAAATATCCCGTCCGAGGGACCACGGTTTTAAAATTACCTATTGAGCGCTAAACTGCCCGATAGTGAGGAAAGTGAATGAGTAACTATGTTCAAAATACTGTTTAACTTAAATCTTGATCCAACGTACGATCTTTTAAAACTAAAACTTTTTTTTACATATATTTCGCTACGTTTCTAACGAATTTACTGAACACTTAATCTAACCTAATAGAGTGATGATAGTTACGACTTGAAAGGACGATGAGTATAAGAGGCATTAAATTGAGTACCACCTTCAATGATTCCTACTAATCACCTTATTAAAAATAAGATACTTCAAAATGATGTAATTCAACATTAGCGTAATACCTAAGCTTTTGGGGAATTGTGTAACAGTAAGCTAGCGTAATGTTCGGCTTAATATGTCACAGTTATGTTTTTGCATGCCGCGCCGTTTTCTTTTTACCACCGACTGTTAATGGGTTGTTTATGCAGAAATATACTTAAACTTAGTATGAAATACTATCTTGTGACGTCATGCTCAACATGGTGCCTTATTTTTAGTTTTCGCCATTGTAAAATCGTTGATGGCACGAAAATAAGTTATAATGATTTTATCCGGGCTGTTTTGGAAGCGTAATTTGCTGGTTAGAGTTAATGAATTTATTTTGATTGTTGTCAAATACCCTATTGAGGTAAAATCAAATCGCTTTGTTTTTCAGAGATGTTTGAAATTTCAATGTGATAGTAACATCGGATTCGATGTTATTATGAGGCAATTATAACATTTAGATAACATTTATTCTAACAAAACAGTTTATCTTTATACAACTTGTAATTTGCGGTTTTTGAACGCATCATAGAGGGTATATAAACCATAAAATATTTTGGCATCACATGGTATATTTTATTATACCTATTCTCTTCTCACTATTAATCCCATTTCACATTGTACCACTGAAATTGTCCAAAAAATATTTTATATCTTTAAATAGTTCTCAAGAAAAGTTTTGTGCAACTGTTTTGCATCGTCTCAGACATCGACAAATAGAATTTCAGAAAAAATGCAAATGAATGCTTAAAAAAAAATATTTTCATGAGTCTGCATTGTACGTCTGTATGTCACATTCTAAAGCCAGTTTTCATTAGCCCACGATTTCCCAAGACAGCCGGTTTTTGCTGCGCACAATGAGAGCGCAGTTTTTCCGCGTTTTCCACGGTTTTTCCACAGACAACATAGACTGGCGAGTTTTTATTGCCACTCGAGGACTGGTTTTGATCCTTGAGCGATCTGCCTGAAGGAATGTTGTATGCTGTTGGATATTGCATTTTTATGGGTAAAAGAACTAAGACGTGACTATCGAGATAATTGACAGTGCTATAAAGGTTTTTATCTGTCGTAGGTATATGTTTTTGTTATGTTATCAGATAGGGACAATAGGGACATGTATCATCACTTGCGGTTACATTTACGAGGGCTTTAAATCCTTCATGTGCGTAGTTAATATTGATATTGACTTACCTATTCTTGATAGAAAATCAATAATTATAACCAAGTCGATATTTGAAATATCGGTACTAATCTATGTTACTAATTGCTATACGTGCCGCTATTTTAAGGGCCTTATCACACTTGCGATTTGCGGGCGAGCTGCGGGCGAGTTTCCATACAAAACCAGTCGCGGCGAACTCGCGGTGAGTACGCCGCAAGCGACATTTGTATGGAACTTCGTGATTCGCCCGCAAAACGCAAGTGTGATAAGGCACTAAGGGCGGCGATTAAGAATGATATAATGATACCTGAGTCGTTTTCAAAAAAAAATTACATAGTTAAGGGCCTAATAAAAACAAAATCACGATCGCTTCCTCTGTGTTACGAAAATTAGGCATACAAACTATATGGGTAACTTTCGTAAGCTTTGTTTTAATTAAATCCCTTAATTGTGTACTTTTGTTTTGAAAATGACCATTGTTATTGTATTAATAGTACATTGTGCACCGAGGGTAGTAAGAAGGGAATTACTAACGAGAGTCTGTTAGGAGCCCGACGCCGTAGGCGGAGGGCTTTTAATGACTCGAGTTGGTAATCCCCTTACTGCCCGTGATACACACAATGTTTTTCATCACATTTGCGAGGAAAAAAAAATATAACATAAAAATCAAATAAATTAAACGCACCCGCTAAGAGACAACTGCAACTGTCAACTTTTTCAATATATGTAGTCTTCCACAGATAATGCTAAGAACTGCGTTTAGTTTTTAAACTTGACAGGCAATGCCGCCAGATTGTACCGATTTTCATAATAAAATTTTAAAGTAAATTAATTTAATTGCATTAAAATAATTGCAAAAATTACTGAAATAATAGTAAAATATACCACATAATTTTTATATACACTAAAATTGGTTTTTTAGCCAAGTTTTGAAGATGTGAAATAAGCCTTGGCTGATTTGAAACGTCCTTAGTCTGAAATGACGTACGGGTAGGTCCTATATTTTAAAACTAAACTCATAACTCCCACGGGAGTTATGGATTTTCATACAGTTTTTCCTCCCGTGGGAGTTATAGATTTTTATAACCCACGGGAGGTAAATCGGCTCGAGTTGGTCTATAAGCCCGCGTGTTATAACACCCTTTACGAGCAAGTGTGATGAAAAATAAATTAGTTGCTTTTTTATATAAAACTCTCCAAACTCTCGAAGGGTATTTATTGAAGGAACCTATTGGATCGCATAAATTTAAAAGGCATAATTCATCATTTGGCATATTCATCATTCGGCATAATGCATTTTTTTCTTAAACTGTAGAATTGTCAGAACTCTTTAAGGCCTCATCCTGTTAAATAGGTTAGGTTAGGTTTCCGTTATAATAATCCTGAAAAGTTTACGTGTTCAGAAAAAAAAGCATTATGCCAAATGATGAATTATGCCTTTTACATTTATGCGATCAATAGTAAACCATTTATTGAACTTAATCTGTGAATAATTGATGCGAAGCTCAAAAGTTATTAACAAGGAAAGTTAACGGTTGTATTTGTATTGAACTTATGTAAGATACCTACGTTCCTAAGTACAATACTGAACAATAAAGTGGTAACGATCAAGACTGCTCCCTCCATCGTGGAAATCATTAAGCCCGGGGGGCACGCAAAAAGCGCGCCAAGACAAAGCGGCAGAAAAACGCAAATCACCGGTGCGGCTTCGATTCCCAGCGCCTGACTTTTCTTCGAATCGCCTTTTTGCCTAATATCAAGTAAAAAGTTATATTTTCTTAATGAAGGGAAGGAATTTTTATTAGCTTTGAGACAGCATATCACCTCTTTCAGTATGCACATATTTATATACTTAGTTGTAGGTATATGTAATGTAAGTTCGAATTGTTACTTATGTTCCTAATCCCGAGATCCTATAAATATGCACAATTCTATTCCAAACCTTATGGATATGAGCAAATTTTAATCCCACAGATATGTGAAGGGAAGACTACACTTTGCATATGTGGGACAAAACTTGACGTTTTTGCATAAGGTTTGGCATAGGTTGTGTATTAGGTACCTACCTATATGTATTATAGTTTAATAGCGGGATATTAGGCAAGATTTATATGGAGAATATTTCAGGCAATATTGTCAAGAATGGAAACGTCGGCCGCTTGTAAAATGGCAGTCTTAATGAAGTAGGCGAGCATACAAAAAGCAACTGTTTTCGTCTCGAAAACTGTAATTAGAAGAACTTTTCATATTTTACATTCCTGTTTTTGTCAGAATTCTTGGGAATACGAGACTAAGTATTACCAAGTGTAAAATTATTACTAAGTATTAAGTTATTTGTATACAATTGGCCATACAATAAATCCCGGGATTGGATGGGAAGCTCTACCAAGGAATTATAAAATACGATCTAGTCTAAAACTTTGTATACAATTTTGAATCTTATTCTACAGACATAACTTCCGAAATGTATACATATTGGTGTAAGTATGAAGATTTCCTAGCAACATCATGGACCAAAATGCCTTTCTCTATAAAACCCCGAGTACCGGCAGCGCCACCGTCACAGAAATATTATAGAGAAAGAGATGAAAGGAAAGAGTGAGTACCTCGCGTGCTAAAAAGAATAAAAAAATAATAAATTACAATGACGGTTTGTTCAAATACCACCTAATGAAATGGATAGTATTTTTATGCCACACCTGGCCATAAAGTGACTTTTTCCGCACGCTGCGCGTACGGAAAAAGCCGCTTTCTGGCCAAGTGTACACATAAAATGATGTACACAACACGGGAGGTAATAAAGAAAGCCCTCGATCGCATATTTACGTCCCTCGCTTGCAGCTCGGGCCGCAAACTTCTGCGATCTCGGCCTTTCTTTGTATTACCACCCTAGTTATGTAATGTACTATTTCATCACACTTGCTCGTAAAGGGTGTTATAACACGCGGGCTTATAGACCAGCTCGAGCCGTTTTACCTCCCGTGGGTTATAAAAATCTATAACTCCCACGGGAAGAAAAACTGTATGAAAATCTATAACTCCCGAGGGAGTTATGAGTTTAGTTTTAAAATATAGAACCTACCCGTACGTCATTTCATACTAAGGAGGTTTCAAATCAGCCAAGGCTTATTTCACATCTTCAAAACTTGACTACAAAACCAATTTTAGTGTATACAAAAATTATATGGTATATTTAACTATTATTTCAGTATTTTTTGCAATTATTTTGATGCAATTAAAGTAATTTAGTTTAAAAATTTATTTTGAAAATCGGTACAATCTGGCTGTACTGCCTGTCAAGTTTGAAAACTAAACGCAGTTCTTAGCATTATCTGTGGAAGACTATATGAAAACGTTGACAGTAAATAATTTTATTTTTGTCTTATTTTATTTTCCTCGCAAATGTGATGAAAAACATTGTGTGTACCACGGGCAGTAAGGGGATTACAAACTCGAGTCATTAAAAAGCCCTCCGCCTACGGCGTCGGGCTTCTAATAGACTCTCGTTAGTAAATCCCTTCTTACTACCCTCGGTGCACAATGTACTATTTCCATCATTAAATTACACTCTTGCATCTTGACGTCAAACGCAAAATCTTACACGCTTGATTCCCATACAAATCGGCGAACTATTTCCTTTTATCTGGATATATTTCTGTGGCCACCGTAATTGAAGCAATTTATTTCTGTATAATTTAAGAAGTTTTACAGATGACTTTCTATATTTCACATGTCAAATTATCTCAGACAATTATAGGAATATAACAAAGTCTGTGTAAGGATATGAAAAACTGACCCACCTCTCCATCTTTGGGCAAGCCGGAGCAGATTTGCCTTAATTTTTCTTTAAGTGCAGAAAGACATAAGTTCCTCAAATGCCTTAAAGTATGCAAGTGGATGGGAATCGAGTTATGTGGATACCACGTCACTGACAGTCTCAAAAAAGATAGTGAGCGTTAGTGGCCCAAATGGCTAGGTGGATGAGCTTGAGACCGGATCGAATCCCAGCAGTAGATATTACCTATGAGTATTTCTAACTTGTGGTTATTTTTTTTAGAACCTGGCGTGACCTATGAGTACTACTGACTCTTTGCTAGCCATCCCGACCAAGCTGGCTTACAAACCTGCAAGCAGGTTTCGCTAAACGCAACCACCGCGACTTTTCGCTGATCGCTCAAAGTGAGCGATGGACCAGCGGGATTGGTTGAAACGCTCAACCGTTCCTTATGTAGAGTGTGTGATCAAGCTAAAAAGTAAAAACTTGTGTAGGTCAGGTATAGTCGCAGAATGAAATTATGTGAAAGCCACTGTGGTGGTCGTACGGTGATGGGAACAACCGTGAGAAAACCTGCGAATTGAGTACCTAACCTAACTCAATGTGTTATCATGTCCCCACCGGTCAGGTTATTAGGAGGTCAGATGGCAGTCACTCTAAGGTCCTGCCAACCTGTAATCACGATCAAAAACCGTACCCGGAAACGGTAAAACGCACTAGGGAATGATGTTGAGTCACAAAAAAAGGAATATGCAAGTAGGTAAATGATTACTTGAAGTGGGTACATAGTTAACACGGATTTCTTGACGAGATGTCCCAAGTTCGAACCTGACCTTTGACAACTATGTTTCTCGCTAGAGCAGTGGCAATGGCACGTGACGCCGATTTTGGACAGTGTAGTTACTTCACTACGCGGTACTACGGTAGACTGATCGCTACAGATTAAGGACTCATATTTTAATTAATTGTACCTAGCTGGCTGCATAAAGGTTACTTACTCATCCTAGAATTCCTAGATACATACTTGTTTTCAATAACTGAGCTAAGGAGATTCCAGTTTACAGGAATGTTTTTTTATGGATTACATCTACATAAAATTTAATGTTTGCATGAATGCACACTTAATATCAACAGATGTAGGAATACCTATCTCGATTTTTTGCCAAATTTAAACATGAAAATGTATGTCTTATAAATTGTTATTCCAACAGATCTAGGCAATAAATTAGCTCAAAATGGAATTCCATTAATATATATGAGCGAAGTTTTTAAGTGCATGTGACTTACTGGTTCCATTCACGTTGCGACCGATGATCTTATTGGACCCGTTCGGCGCGGGGGCGGCGCTCCTTCCCGCTTCCTCGCCCGGACTCTCCATCTCCCTCTCGCTCGCACACATCAACTGAACGCAAATTCAAAAACACCGAATAAATAAATTACATAATTTAAAACTGGCAGAAAAATGCTGCCAAAGAAAAAAAAATATTTTATCTATGGTTCGAAATTCGAATGGTTTAGATTTCGTTCATTCGCGATCTGTTCAAATGGAATTTGACAGTTCGAAAGTACGCGGTTTTGGCGCGTATTTTGGCGGGCTGTGGGGTAACAGTGTCGTGGCCGGTTGACGCGCGCGCCGCGACTGACGTGAGGAGCCCCATGCAGCTGCAGCCCCGCCCAGCACCCCACGACGTACCCCCCCACGTGGCGGACGCTTTCCTTGCCCTCGCGTTTACATAAAAAAACTCACCAATTTTTCTGTGTGTGCGTTATGTGAAAGGGTAAAGTTTCGGTTGAAATCTGTCTTGTTATTGATCGTTTTAGTTGAGATGTTATAAATATTAACTTTGAGCGTTAGTCAAGAATTTGCTATGATGCGCTTACGTAGTGAAGAAATACTCTAAGTCTTTGGTAATAATATAAATCTTTCCGAATTTATGGTTGAATGGGGATTTAACATATTTTATTCAAAAAAAATCTACATAAGCTTCTGGCAAATTTTTCCTCAAAAAAGCTCTACTTATTGCTCTTGTTGGTCGCTCTATTTTCTGTTAGGTATGTGTTGTCGCCGAGGCATATAATAATATCTGACACTTCTTAATTTCTATAGGAATAGAGTAGTATAAAATATTTTTGCATGCGTTGCATCATAATTATGGTTATATTGGTGACAAAATCATACATTTATTAGGGCTTAAAAGATATCTGCCTAACAATTAGGCATTCTAAAGGGAATGTCGCCTCGTATAGATGCTTAGCCACTGATCGCTTAGCGCTTAACCTTTAATTCAACCTCTTTTTACTTCAAATTTAAGCTTAATCTATGCAATTTACCAACAAAGAAATTTAAATTATAAAAAAACATCATTTTTAAAATTGGCGCGTTCGAGCAGGCCCGTTTAGCTCGAAACATAGTTTTTTGCAGATCATCGGATACCGTTGTCGGCGTCCATTTTATAACTTTTTTAAGTTCCAGGAAAGCTCTGAGTTGAATTAAGCTTCAGTGATTATCATTTTTAATTTGATTTGGGCACGAATCGATCGAGTTTTTGTGCGTTGGTCTAAACGGTCTGGGTCGCGGCTGAGCATAGACTAAATTAGAGCATTTCGATTTTTTTATACGATATTAGATTTTTTGAACCCTATTTTATTTTTACCTATTCTAGATTAGAACCCAAATCAATAATTTGCATAAACTTAGTCAGTTCAGTACCTAATCTTCTTTTATTAAACTTTATGTTACGAAAACTATTGTACAAATGAAGGACTTAATACCAAATTACATTATCGACTAGTCGACGATAGAGCCATGCCTCATTAATTAATTTAAGAGTTACGCTCTTGTCGGTGGAGTAGCATCCAATCTTGCCTTATTTGAAGAGTTCCCTCGATTATTCCAAGATCCATCCATCATCAGATCCCAATGAGACCAACTGGTAAGTGTACTTATTTAAAAAAAACTATTTTCGAGATCAGTCCAGCTATTTTCGACTAATCGGGGGACATACATAAAACTACGGCACCCTAAAAACAGATTCCGACAAACTAAGAACCTTCTTCCTTTTTTGAAGTCAGGTAAAAATTCATTGCATTGCAATATTTCGATAAGCATTTTTAATTAGCTATTACCCAAAGCTAATGTTCGGGAACACTTTGAAAATGGATAAAAGTAAATTATTTGCTTATGTCCAAAATAATGTATCCAGTGACGGATAAAGCGAATGTCCACACCACAGTAAAAGGATTCAGGCTATAATAATGTCATTATACCTACAGCACGGGTCAGAAAAGCGTGACACCTTTACATCGGTTTTGATTTAAACAAATAATTCGTGTCTATACCTCGTTTGATTAAGATTAGAATTTTAATGGTAATTTTTGTCCAAGTTTCTGTGTTTCCCTAGGACATGAGAGGGTTTTGTGCATTTCTCCGGTAATTTCTGTGGCATTGACTTCGGTGGCATCAATAATGTCGAAGTCCTGGGAAATATATGGTCGAGGGGATGTATTGTCGAGGTTGTCAGTCAAATGACTAAGACTTCGACATGAATGACGCCACCGAAATCAAAGCCACTGAAATCACCCTTTTACTAAGTTCACTTATTTCAGTCATAGTTTACAATCTTAGTTCGTAGTTTACAAAATAAAGATTAAGAAGGTAGGATTACCTAAATAGTCTAAATACCTACCTACTGATTTCAGTACCCTACGTTTTAAATATAGCACAAGTCATATTTTCCGGTTTCAATACAGTTTTCCTTGAAATCGCATGGCGGATAACGCACGATCTTCGAATCTTATATGTAACTAGATATAATTTCAAGCTATTTAGTAATAAAATTTGTGAATTTCAAAAAAATAACAAACTTTAAATTGTCATACCAAATTTCCAGGACTTGGATGATTTTTATCTAGACATTGACAACAATTATTCTGGCTTGATCAATTCCTAAATTAGCTTATAGGTGTATACTGCGGCTGAACGGTAAACTTTTGAAAGGCGACTTCACTAAATACTCTCTAAGTGGAGCCACAGACGTCTATAACAGTCTATAAACCGCATTTCCAGCCGGTTTTTCACGAGATTTCACATAAAAACTACGTTAGATTTTCCCACACAACTAGTGCCGTTGGTCCGTCATCATATCAACATAGTTCCAGCTACCTGCAACCTTTCACCGCGGAAAAACCCGCAGCGCCTTACTGGACGGATATTATTTGCAGAAAAACTTAGGCCACGGAACGCGCGGGCCGTTTAGCAGTGGCGGATGCAGTTTCGATTACGACTATGATGCTTTTATTTAGTTTCACCTGTCACGGACACCTTGTGTGAGACTGTAGTCAAATCTTGCGAATTAAGTTTGGCCCACTTTTCGGTTTCCGATTGAGCTGAAATGCATGCATGTATATGTAAGTAAATCGATTGCAATGCAACATTACCTATATATTATGGAACTGATCTGATGATGGAGCCGGAAGGTAGCCATAAGATCATATAAATTACACAAGACCCACCGTGAAGGGGCTCATTGGATTGACATGTAGGTCGCGGATATACAAAAACAGAGAAGGTCTACAATAAAAAGCTAGTCTTAAAAATATATATTTTTCACAAGGGAGAATTGTGATGGTAAAGTGTGGTAGCGGTCTAGCCTCAGTTTCAGGAAGCAACATAATTACCAGATTTCTGGAAGGTTTATTATTAAAACATATTCCCTATAATATCTTTTATTGTGCAAGTAGTATTAAGTATGCAAGTAACTAGTACAGTTCAAAAACTAACTAGCGGGAGTAATGACTTCTTCAAGAGCACTAACGAGATAGTGTTTGGTTTGAGATAGATAGAACTCTATGGAAGCCTTGCCAATGATACCCTCTACCAGCCACCGTACAATACAATCATACTTTATTGCACACCAAAAGAAAAATACATTGCAAACTTATATAAAAATAGTGGGTACATGCATAATTGACAATGAAATTTGAACCATTTGAAAATAGAATAGAGTTCAGTTTATTATTTTTTAGTTGGAAAAGAAACAAAACAAATACAACTTTATTCCTTTAAATAAAGATTTATATTACATTGAAGTATATATATGTCGTTTTTATAGGCCTTCGGGCGGCAGGAGGATACTGAGATATGTTTGGAAGGTTCCGCTCCGGCAGTGCTCCGCCGCGTGCTACTAGCCGGCTCTCCGGCTCCACGGGCAGGGCTCTCTCGCCCGCCTATTTTCTCACGCTCGCCACTCACAACGCGTTTCATTAAAAATACGATTTTCATCAACCTGCCTGCCACTGCGCCTTTTTGCACACATTTTTTAACACATATACATAGGAAATTGTCGCGTTGACAACTTCATGACAAGTTGCGTTATGAGTGTTCGGAAAAAATGGCCAAGAGTGAGTTTGACCCGCGCTTGATGGATTTCGCGCTGAGAACTATCAATTACAGTTTTCTCAAGGTTTGTTAAAATACATTTTATGGTTAGTTTTAAAGAAAACGACATTTTTGTCGGGCAAAATCCCACGGTACCTACTCGTGTTATAACAGAGGTATTTGTGTACATAATATACGAGTAAAAGTATTATCTCTGGTATACATACAAGTTTTTCATGATGTTTATTACTCGTATGTTTTATGAACTTCACAAGTAATATGTGTAAAAAAATGAAATTGTACCTACCTATACTTATGTGGGAGTCAATTTGGGACAACTCAGGAAACGCATTTTTTAAGCTACGGGTCTATATTAATAAATAATTAATGTTAGCCCTAACGTAGTGTTTGATCGAATAATCGTTTGGTTAACATTTCTCACACTGAAACCCGTAGTCTTTTCAGGAATGTTATATCACAAACTTAACCTAACCTACCCTAAAAGACAATTAATTCAGTTTCAGTGTAAAAAAATCGACCTAACGATAATTTAATCAAAGATTACACTAGAGCAAACAATTTTAGACTATACAACGGGCTCCCAAGCTAGGCTACTGGACTCTTATTTCCTTTCCAGTAGAGTCGGGCGTGCTGTCAGATCAGGACCTGCCTGGCAGTAACTATACCATGATTATAATTATCCTCCTTCCAATGCAAAAGAAAACCGTACAAGGGGGATGCTGACAATGATAAAACAATATCATCCATTCAGTTTGCCGATTAGATAGAAATTTTACTATGATTGAAGCTCTTAGTTGAGGCACGCTAATTGCAGTCGCTCACAAAGCGGCCCGCCTCACACGCCTACGTCGATTATATCTACCTTTCAACACTAACACACTCACTATGACTGCAACTCCTACTACCGCCGTATCTGCCGTATCAATTATACGGGGCCCCCGGGCCACGGGGGCCCCCGACATGAGAAATCTTTACCCTTCATAAGGGCCCCCAAACAAATTTTTATACGGGGCCCCGCCAAGGCACGCTACGCCACTGAAGGGAATCCTTAGTCGAGCTATTCAGTCTAACGATGATTATAGTCATCATCACAACGGGTCAGCATAGAAGCCTACTTAAATTCAATAACTAGGTAGGTAAGTACCTAATTACTCTTTCTTCAAGATAGAAACTTCCAAGATAAGACAGCTACTTATACATCATATTAGATTCCTTCCTGCTTCATGCCTTATCGTATATTTTACGGAAACAATGTGACACCTTGTCGGGAGTTAACTTCCTAGATGTAAATAATGGCAAGCAGTCTTTAAAGAATCAAAGACATGTTGAAGATAGGTATCACAGTATTCAGTAGGTAGGTATTTTAATACCAATTTGACACCAAAATTTATACCGATCTTAATATTCAAAGCAAAAACTAAAGCCCGTTAAACCGCAATAGACATAAATATTTTACCATTTCAGTCCAAAGCATCTGCTCGGAAAAAACATCATTATACATAAACGCCCATTCTCAAAACAAGAATTTAATCAGATCGTTTTTACAAAACGGCAATTTCGGGAACGCATTCGGAGCGCGCGGGAAAAACTACAAGATGGCTGGCGCGGGCGTCCGATGCAAATGTCGCGCTGAAAAAGCGCGGAGCTGTAAAAACTTAAAGGAACTCATAGTATTTCATCGGCGTCGCCAGTTATTGAGCGGGGTTAGTGTTTTTGCACAAATTCCCGCGTTCGCTGCGAGGCGGGTTTTTGTGGGACGGAGTCTGGGAACGCTACCGCAGCGCTCCGCGCGGCAAAAACCCGCCGCCATTGCCGCGAACCGTTGCAAAAACGTCGCGACATATGGATAGAATTAATGCGGCTCTTTTAATTTTCTTCAAGAAAGCGCGGGAGGAAACGGTGTAATGAGTGTTGCCAGCCGCAAAAACACTCCGTATAATGACGTTGCTCATTTTAAATCCAGTTTTATCTTTCTTGTTGGACAACGTGTAAAAAGAAATCCGGAATCTTCCGAGTGAGGACTTATTCTTATTCCACTTAGCCGCTAATAAGAGCTTTTTCTTGGAGGTAATAAGCAAATTGTCTTATTAGAATAACGCTAAGTGGACTTGTCTATATGGGTCACGATATACTTGTCGCATAGCTACCCACTTTACACTACCTATTACATAGGTGCTTAGGTTAATTTGATTTTTTTTGCGACCAACCCGTAGTCAAAGCGTTTAAACTTAGGTCGATTTAACAATTCATAGATGTAGGTACCATTGTTTCGCCAACAAACATTTCATACAATGTTAAATTTCGTCGATAAATAATAATTTCAACGAAGGCTGCATTTTTGTCAGAAACCGCATTCTTCTTGGGATTTTCATAAAACAAACCTAACCCAATCGGTATTACATGATGACCCTTTCAGATAATCATGAAAAAGTTTTACTATTGTACATACCTAGTATGATATTCCAGTACATCGCGTGCAGTACAATATACCGTGCCAACGTGTGTTCTAGCGCTACAAATAAGTAGTACCGATCGCTTTCCGTTCGATAACGAAAGATTGGGTCATGGTCTACGACAAGCGAAATCACGGCCAGTCCCAGTACCTACCTCTAGCACATCTGCGACGCGCGACTCTTTGTCGCACAACAAATACTACCTATCTCTTTCCATTCAATATAGTGTGACAGTGACAGGGCATGCTCCGTCGCGCGATAAGCGAAGTCGCTGCCTGTACTAGCTCTACTGGGATGATAGAGAAGGCGTATAATGAACATGTTTATCGCCTGATGAAGGAGCATTCCATGAAAATATTTCGTAAGGGACACCCTTTGGGGACACCACCGTTTTAATACTTCCGAGAAATAAATTCACGAAGCTAATTATCAGCATTGTAATATCATAACTCGGCTTTAAGATTGGTAGTGTTTCTAAGCATCTAATACGTTTTATTAGGCTAGCTGCCATAGCGTTTCGTAAGGGACAAAAAGTTGATGTTTTCATGGAATGCTCCTGAAGAACAAGAGAAAGCATCCATAAAAAAATTTCACTTGATTAATTTAAACTTTAAGCTAACTTCACTTCACTCAAGTGAACATTTTTTTACTTTAAAGTGGGTTATTTAAAAAAAGAAGTCCTTTTTAGGGTTCCGTACCAAAATGGTAAAAAAAGGAACGCTTATGGTGTGACTCTGTCTGTCCGTCTGTCACAGCCAGATATCTCGGGAACTACTGCTGCTGGAATAGTATTAAAAATCGCTAACCCTAGCCTATTGCACATAGAAAAATTCTTGTACCTTTATTATTTATTTTTTTAAGGGGGCTGAAATGAAATGGGATGAAAAAAATTAAAAGTAGGGATATTATATCAAATGGGGTATCAAATCTTAATTTGTAGATTCCAAAACCATTTTTATTTTCTTAATCATCTACTTTTTGATTTAGAACGAAAAACGGTCAAATAAATACTATTCCCCCCTATTATCTTCAAAGGTACTGAACGGAATTTTTTGTAATAATTAACAATTATTAACATCATCCTAAATTTTACAGAAAAAATATAACGGTTTTCCTAACTTGCACCATTTTTTAGAAATTTGCAAAAATCGTAACACATACTTATTCGCCTATTAAACTAAGCGCTGTACAGTTCTTCTTGAACTATTTACGTATCTACTTACGAATTTGTACGGGACCCTCGGTGCGCGAGTCCGACTCGCACTTGTCCGGTTTTTCTTTTGGGGCACACTTTTAACCATGGTAGCAGATTTGACACATCAGATTATTACCGATATAAGATTTAGGTACTAAAAACTCTTCGACAGGGAAACCAAACCTACAGGATCATAATATATTATGTTTACGCAATCACTTACAATGTGCAAGTTTCCTCACGATGTTTTTTTCTCATCGTAGGACCGTTGGTTACCAGAGATTACTCGTGTACCATACATGTCAAATATTTGTCTATATTGTATGAGTTAAAAAAACGCAGTGCCTGTAAGGCGTCCGCCTGGGATTCGAACACATGGGTGGGTGGGGTCATGACTACGATCTCGAAATCCACTGCCTTCGGTACACAAGTGACCAACGCTCTTAATTGATTAAGCTATTCTAATGGGAGCTTCTACCAACTGGCTTAGACAATATAATACTTATGATAGTGTAAGTAATAATCTTTCAAAATAAGCCTTTTATGAACATAGAAAGATGGGCTGCGTTGTTTAATTAAGGCCTAGTACCGGATTCGATTGCCACGTTATCAATTAACAAGACTTGCCTCCTCCACATGGGAATATAATCGTTAAAGCGAGGTGATAAAAAGTTTAATGGCAGCTTGAAAGCAGAGTTGGGCAAAAATTCAGTTGACTAAGAATAAGAATAAAATTCCAAATTTTATTCTCAATCAAAATATTTGAGTAAGATTGAAAATCATGAGCAAGTTATTCTGATTTGATTTAAAATGATTAAATCATTTCATTTTTATTCTGATTTGATTTAAAATGATTAAATCATTTCATTTTTATTCTAAATGACAAATCAAATTTTGATTAATTTATTCCGACAGACTATTAGTTAAACTAACGTTTTAGTTGACTTATTAATATTTAGAATAAGATTGATTTTATTCTTCTTATACATTTAGTTCACTGATTGCACTTGTAATTTGAACTATTTCTCATACTTTTAATGTTCAGTTTTTTTTAACCATGAATAAATATGACATTAGGTAGCTTCGAGATTATCTGATGATGAATGGAACCAGGAGGTAGGTAGTGGAACTCTTCAATGGCTATTGGTAATACCTTCAATTCAAGTATGGATTCATTTCGCTTGTGGTAAAGGGTTCTATACATAGTATAGTATACATTACACTATACGGCGATGGTCAGCCAGCCAGGAGGTGGGTAGTGGAACCCTTCGTAGAGTCTTAGTAAACCCCTCGAGTTTGGGCTTATTTGATTTGTTGTAAAGAATCCTATGCATTAAATCCTGTGGTGATGGTCTAGTGATGGATCCAGGACGTGGGCAGTGGTAATTTTATTAAATCTGTCAAGTTTGGGCTCATTTTATTTGTTGTAAAGAGTTATACTCGTATGTATTACACTCTATGGTGGTGGTCTGACGATGGAGCCAGGTGCTGGGTAATGGTACTCTTTGAAGGGTTTTAGTAAACCCCGCGAGTTTGGGCTCATTTGATTGGTTATAAACAGGCCTTAACTTTTCGTGATTTTAACAAGCGTGACGTGTATAATTTAAAATGTCTTTATTATTTAGTACAACACAAAAACATATTGATTGTACAACCAGAGAACGATTCAAAATATCAATCGTCATTTTTTAATGGCGATTAATTTAGTTGCGATTAAATTAGTTGTGAGAATGGTCGACTAACAATTAAATTAGTTTTAGTTTCAATCGACTAAATTTCACGGTTAAATCTATATTAAATAAAACTACGTAGTCGCTCGTTTTTGCATTTTTTATTTAACTTGCAATATAGATAACTTGCAATATGTAACTACGACGAGTAGGTATGTACATTGTAGGTACTCGTATGCGTACGTTGTAACTATGTTGGTTTGGGTGGAATCTTGCAACTTATATTGAAGCAGATATCTTCAACCGATTGAGCTAAAATTATGTATACAAGTTTAATTTGAAACGCTTGAATGAAAATGCAATATAATGGGCCTTAATATTACGATAAATAACGAAAAACTGCAATGCACAATGTTTACAAGTCGCAAACAATAGTAGGTAAATAGGTAGGTAGGTGCTCAATTCATAATTATTTTGATACTTTCAGTACTAGTTCTATACGATACTGAGTAAATCTTAGATATAGATATTATCAATATTTTGTTGTCTCTGTCATTAGTAAATCTCTTTTTAGTGTCACGCGGCGACAAAACAATGGGATAATCCTACTTACCTGGAAGTTGTTTGTTGCATTTTGGTGCAAGTCTGCCGCCATAACGCAAAAGGGCACAACTAACATTTTTTTTGACACTGAGCTGTATACATATTCGGAATCAGTGAAATTTACTGATTCCGAATATGTATAGAAATCCGTGTCGAAAAGAATGTTAGATGTGCCCTTTTGCGTTATGGCGGCAGAAGTGCCGACGAATCTTCTAAAAATAACACGTTCTACTTCTATTGAATGAAACATCTGCATGTTGTTTTCCGTTCAATTTGCTTCTAACATTATTTTCGGAAAAATAGTCTAACTAATAAGTCGATTAAAAAGTTTAGTTGACCGAAATCAATCGGCAGCTAATTTAGTTGCAACTAAACTAGTTGCACTCTATACAATTAAGATTGATCAGTCGTCGTTTTCAATCGTCCGTCGCAATTAATTCTGTTAATCTCAATCGTTAATCGTTAGTCGATTACATTTTGCCCATCTCTGTGTACAACTTAGTTTTTAGAGAAGAAATAAAGTAGTTTTTCTTACAATTATGAAGGAGCTAACATTTTTCCAAATCGGTCTAGCTGTTTTAAATTAATCGGGGAACAAACCTACATAAAAATTGCTCTTTGTTTTGAAGTCGGTTAAGACTGGAAACTTATTTCTAATAAGAAATGCACGAGAAACTAAGAAAAATACCAAGATCGCTATATGTGCCTCTAATATTTTCAGAGTTCTCTCGGTTTCTCCAAGATCTTATCATCAGATCCTGATTTGGTTGCAATGGAACCACCTCGGAAGTATACCCTTTCAAACAAAAAAAGAATTTTCCACATCGGTCCAGCCGTCTTCGAGTAATCGCGTAACAAATATAAAAAATAAAATAAAAATAAAAACATATAGACGAATTGAGAACCGTCCTTCATTTGAAAGTCGGTTAAAAATGCATAGAACTCATTAAAACGAGCCCACTTCCATGTTTCATCATCAGTTCAGTTCAGCTTGCTGATGTGATGCCTGTGTGCAGGAGTGAGTGAATAGTGGAACACGAAATACAAGATATTGCTACTACATTACTTACTAAGCCTATAGACGGGATAACAATTTCAATTTCGATAAATAAATCAATCAGAGGAATTCATTTTAACTAAAAAAATCATGATTGAATTTATTTGATTGGTGATTAAATTAGTTTTACTCAAATTTTTGAGTGAGAATAAATCTTAAGTGATTTAATCATTTCAAATTGAATCTGATTGAAACTGAAGTGATTTAATCATTTCAAATTTATTCTGATTGAAATTGAAATGATTTATTCTCACGATTTTTTATTCTGATTGACGATATTAGTCATGAGTGCCCAACACTGCTTGAAAGTATTAATAAAAAGTTGAATGATGTTTCAGCCAACGAGAAAGCTACCAACTTACAAAAAATATGGGGTCACTCAACACGTTTGAGTCCGGTTTCTAGAAACAATTTATTTTAAACGGTAGAAATAAATCCCAAAGATTACCGGTTACCATACTTGGCTGTGCCGCAGTAATTACAAAGGATTGAAGTTGATGTGAACTTGGTACCCAATATAATATTTTTTGTATATTTTTTTAATGAATAAACTTGCCGTACTATTCGTTTTTTTTTTATCTTGCATAGCTTTAAGTATTTTTTGATAAAAATCAAACTAATAACGTTATTCATAAACATTTACATAAAATTCCAAAATTTATATTACTCATTTTAACAATAATTATGCGTGTAACGAAACGCAATATTTAAAGCTTGCTATTCATGAATTGGTTTATTAAACGCTTTACGTTTGTCATGTTGGTAGCAATTTTATTACTAAATAGTTCAGCTCATTCCATTTTATACTTTACAATTTAAATCAAGCAGCTATTAAATTTTACTTTCTAAAACATTACATTTAATGTGTTTTGGTTTGAATGTCATTTCTTGTTTTTTATATAATAATCTCTGAGCTTTTTCTACAGTAAGCTTTATGCATTTTTTAATGTGGCAATCCTGCTCAAACCAAAATTTGAATTTTGTTTGAACGACTCCGTTTAACGGACGGATTCCCTTGACGAAAAATTGGATTTTGACGCATTTTATTTTATTTTAGTGAATTATCTAGGAAATTACCAACCATTCAGTGGAATAACAACTGTGTGAAGGATTTTATGTGTGTAGTGTCAAGATGACGTCGGAAAAGGGTTCTCGGAGGGATAAAAACCAGAATATCCAAGTGTTTGTGCGACTAAGGTAAACTCGTGGTGTTTCCACTATTTATCTTGATAATTGCAGCAATCGAAATATGAATATAACTTAAAACTAAGGATATGCACTTCATACTTACTGTAAAACATTTGTTACACCAGGATTTTGACCTATTTCAACTATTGTTTTGAATGGTGATTTGGGGTGTAACTACAAGCGTCTCTTTATGGTACTCCTCAATCATTCTTTACATGCCGACAATTCTTCCATTTTTACACGAAGTGTGCAGCATGATAGAATTAATCACTATACGAAAACCTTGTTAAATATTGTCAATGTTGTTTGAGTCATGTGTGACCCAATTCCTTCAACTAACTATGCTGCTAGGGGACGAATTACAGTGTCATGTCATGAGAAACGTGATGTACAATTTCTATTCAGACTTCCTAAGTTTATACAGACACAAGACGCCCAAATAAAATTCTTGAACCTACAAGCAATCGGCCATAGTTGCCTTGTGTCAGCCGGTAGGGCATGGCCGTTTCTATGCCTTAGTGTATAATACTAACAACAAATGTTGAACCTACAAAGTGCTATCTATATCTCAGATTGGTAACAGTATTACATATTAGTATGAAGTAGGAATATCTTCACCAGCAAAAAGCTTTAACAAACTCTAGACCAAACAAAATTGAAACTGGCAATTATATTTGGCATTAATTTTTGTATTGTTCTTGAATGATTTTATGTGCAATAAAGTACATAATATTTTTCAGTTTAGTTTAACTTCATGCTTTCACACACACTGTTCACTTATCATAAATGTTTGTATGTATGTGCTGTTAGTTAACTACCATTACTACAGAATAAGAACTAGTACTATATACAGAAGTCTCTCTCCGTAACAAAACTGCTGTTTGCGTTGGCTTAGAGGTTGGAGCTCACCCTTATCCCTCTCTATCACATAACACATGCTCTTTATTTCCATCCTAGGATGGTGTATTTAATAATTATTACCACACCACAGAATCGTTGAGCGAGTTAGTCCTGCTATTACTATTCAGAAGTCACATTCCACTTTGCTAGTCAATTCGGACTTGTAAAAGTGCCTCTGTGGCTCATTTGCAAAATAAATGTTTCGAATTTTAATTTATGTTGCTGTAACAATAGCTGTATATATATTAAAGAACATCTGCATTATATTCAGACCACTGAACCAGAGGGAGCGCGACATCAAGTCCCTGGGAGTGGTGGAGGTGGTGAACGGGCGGGAAGTGGTAGTGCGTCAGTCACAGCAGTCCATACACACTAAGAAGTTCACATTTGACCGGGCCTTTGCACCCAACACTAAACAGGTAAGTTTATACTGCCATCTCAGCTTTTTTATTCAATGCTATGATATCGTCATTACTTAACAAAAAACACGTATGTGATGTTTTGCTTAACTATGTCCAATATACGAGTTGCATATTGTACAGTTAACAGAACCCTAAACCCTAAAAAGCAGCAAATGTACTCTACAGTGTGGAGAACAATAGAAGAAATGTTGGGTGTAGACCCAACATTTCTTCTATTGTCTTCTAGTTGAAAAAGTCATGGTGGGTCTAATTTCATATCAGTATCCCATCAGAATAGGTCTAAGTCCAACTTGTGTTCAACATTCCATATGGATAAAAATTACATGATATTTGTAAACTTTGCAGATAGAAGTATATCAACAAGTAGTGAGCCCGTTGATCAAGGAGGTACTATGCGGATACAACTGCACTGTGTTTGCCTACGGGCAAACTGGCACAGGGAAGACACACACTATGGTTGGCGAGAGTACTGGTGACGAGAATGTCAACTGGCAGAATGTGAGTATGATTAATCTGAATGAAACGAATAGTGTCTAGAAATCTTTCTCCTTCTGCTAGACCTTATTGTTCTTACTTGGAGTTGACCTTTCTTGTCTAGATTTTCCATCTAGCATGGTTTTGTGCTGCATCTTTTTCTAAACAATGTCTTTTCCTCGTTGTTCCCTCATATAATCTACCATCATCACCCAATGCTACTGTAAGGCATAAAAGAGTTGTTTACCCTGCTATCAGGGCCGGATTAATCATGTCGGGGGCCCCTAGGCAATGTAAGTCTCAGGGCCCCTATTCAGCCGTATAAAAACCAGCACCTCTCTTTGAAATATTTTAATTATTTTGTGTGGGCGGGGCCCCTAACTGATGCGGACCCCTAGGCAGTTGCCTGCTGTGCCTAAAGGTTAATCCGGCCCTGCCTGCCATTCAAAACCCTATGGCAGAGGCCCTCTTTCTCTATTGCTGACTGTAGGTACCTAAATCTTTCTTCCTATTTTTTTTTTTGCAAAGTTACTACTATTACTGCACTAAATTATAATTTATGCGACACCTGGCCATAAAATGGCTTTTACCGCACGCTGCGCCTCCGGAAAAAGCCACTTTCTGGCCAAGTGTACACATAAAATGATGTACACAACACGGGAGGTAATAAAGAAAGCCCTCGATCGCATATTTACGTTCCTCGCTTGCAGCTCGGGCCGCAAACTTCTGCGATCTCGACCTTTCTTTGTATTACCACCCTAGTTGTGTAATGTACTATTACCACCCTAGGTGTGTAATGTAATAATAAACATCTGCAGGACCCTCTCGCTGGCATCATCCCGCGCGCGCTCAGCCAGCTATTCGACGAGCTCCGCATCTCCAACACCGAGTACACCGTCCGAGTGTCGTACCTGGAGCTGTATAATGAGGAGCTGTTCGACTTGCTCTCCACCTCCGAGGACAACTCCAAGCTCAGGATCTACGAGGATGTCACCAGGAAGGGCGCCAACATTGTCAACGGATTAGAGGAGATTACGGCGAGTTTCACCATGCAACTGATTTTTTAAGGACTCTTCTTTATTAGTAGTAATAATAGTAATGATGCCCTTTACATAGTTTCACTTTTAGACATGCTTAATATGGTTTGGGATTTTTATCAACAAGTGACGAATAGGCATAAAACGCACACAATGTAAAGCAAAATTTGCAGTCATTCAATATAAAACATGTAACTTCTAATCTAAAGCATAAAGTTTCCTCAAATGACTGAGATGTAATTACATTGGCTTAGTGTCAAAGGAAAGCAATGCATTACTGCTTTGCAGTAGAAATATGTAAAATGGTTCAAAGCTAATTTATCTATTTACTGACTAAATTGGTAATATCATTTATGTTTTAGGTGTACAATAAAAATGAAGTATACAAGATTATGGAACAGGGACAAGAAAGGAAGCGGGTGGCTTCCACGCTCATGAATGCACAATCCAGGTAAGTCGATTATTCTATTTTTATTCGATTTATTTAATTGCATTTACATATAGTTAAAAATATTCAGGAAATAGGCAATGACTATGACATAATTTGAAACAATTTTCTGTGCATCATAAACTTTATATTTAAATTGTAAAATTGCAAGTATTTTGTTCTTTTTTACATTATTTAGTTATTTAGACTTTATTTCACAATACAGGAAAGTACAAACGGCGAACTTAATGCCATAAGGCATTCTCTACCAGTTAACCGCTGGGCCAAACTGAAATGTTAAATTGGACTATTATTTGGTTGGACTTATGGCCCTTCATTATATTTTTATAAAGATTGGATGACTCGACTAGTATATTACACACCTAGATTGGCATAACTAGGAATGGCAAAGATCACAGATGTTTGTGACCCGAGCCGCAGGCGAGGGACATAAATATGCGATCTAGGGCTTTTACTAACCCACTCCCTTGGCCAGAAAGTGGTATTTTATTTTCGCGCAGCGGGTGGAAAATGCCACCTACGTCCTAGGGTGAAGAAATAGTACATTACACAACTAGGGTGGTAAAACAAAGAAAGGCCGAGATCGCAGGAGTTTGCGGCCCGAGCTGCAAGCGAGGGACGTAAATATGCGATCGAGGGCTTTCTTTATTACCTCCCGTGTTGTGTACATTATTTTATGTCTACACTTGGCCAGAAAGTGGCTTTTTACGTACGCGCAGCGTGCGGAAAAAGTCACTTTATGGCCAGGTGTGGCATAAAAGCTTTTTTACATCTTCTAGTTGTGTTGACATTTTTAACTGACTTCCCTTTCTATTAACCGTTACAAATTGTGCCACCCAAAATGTAAAGAGTTTTTTTACATAATTTGTGCATATTGCAGTGAGAACCCCAATGGCAAGCCAATGTTGTCCTAGTAAGTCTTGAAAAGTAGACCTTTTTTCGGTGTCATATTTTGTTTTGTTTATGTTTCCTCTGATTATACAGTAGTCAAAATAATGCTAATTTAAACCAATTTTTGAGGACATGTTTGCTTTTGGGTTGCTTTCTGTAATATGGTGAGGAAGCATATTCAAAACACTTACGAACGCTTGTAGTTTCGAGTAGATGATTTACCTTACATTATTTTATAGTTTTAATTCATATATCGAAGATTGTAGTTTTTGTGTAGTCATTAAAATTGTAGTTTTTTGAAAAGAGCTTCTTTAGGCGAAGCGTAAAAATATTACTTTGATATAGCTTAGCTGCCAGCATCTTAATGTATAATGTTAGAGAGTAGATAAGTTACATAAATGTCAACAAACTATTTGCAGGCAAAACGTACCAGTTACCTAGTTGTTCATAAGGTCCTATCAGTAGGCTACTGCTAAGAAGTTGCAATAAAAAATCGTCTTTATTGGCAAGTGCCTAAATATATATTTCTGCCTGAAAACGCTATTAGAAGCATTCCACGAAAACGTTTCGTAAGGGACACTACCTTTTTAGTACTTTTGACATGTAAAATTAGGAAGCTGAATGTCAGTATAGTAATATTATAACTTGGCTTTAAGGGTCGGCTAGATGCTGGAAAGTAAAGCATGCGACACTTGTTAACCACCAGGTGGCGCCTGAGGCGCCTCGTTATCGAAATTTACCCCATTCACGCACACACACATACTGGGTCATTGACCGCTATTTTTTTAATTGGTAGCATATTACGTTTTGCACTTTAACAGACCTCCTCGGGGAAACCGCTTTAAGTCAAAACATCATATTCTGGAGTGAAAGAGATAAATTGTCACCTGTCCTTGTAATTTCGGTTATGACGTAATTGATGTGTCAGTTGTTTCTCGTAGAAATGTATTTCAAACTAAAACGGAATATTGTTGGTCAGATTTCGGAAGCTTCAATGCAAATTGCTTTTTTATCTAGCAGGGTAGGTATAATCCGCACAAATTTAAAAACCTTTAGGTGGGTATGTCAACCTGGAAATTTTGTTCTATTCACGCTGGCATTAGGGTCTAAAATCAAAATTGTTATGACAATTTTATATCACATTATTAGCGAATGTGCTTGCCTGTGTCAATATAAACCTATCCTATATAACTATATGAAATCTAATTGTAATATCGCTACTTAATCGACTTCGTATGAAAAGAGATCCCATCAAAAACATTACATGTAAAAAGATGCAAGTCTCGCAACGCAGTTCTTTTACAACAAAAAAGTTTTGAGATATAATGTTAAACCAAGTCAGTACCGGAGGGAGGAGGGGGGGTCCACAGTACTCGATTCTCACCGACTTGACTACTATTAGATCTATAAAATGTGTTCCTCCACGGTCAAATAATAGGCAAGTTCTGTAGCAGTTACTGAATCTATATTGAATGACATAAATATAAGCACATACAATATATTGCATCATTTGTAGATTACTGATTATGTAACTTTCATACAAGTTTTTGAACTTGCCTTATACATATTTATGTGGCCATTGAAGGTTGCATATTTATTAGTATTTGTATGAGTATATATCTTTTGAACTTTTTATGATTACCTGTTTTCTTTCACATTACTTGCATATATATCTTTGACCTTGACGTACCTGCACATAAATTATGGGGATGTCCGTTTGTCACATGAGATTTTATCTATTCTGATTTTTAATTATAAAATACAAACCTTATTGAAATAGTAAATGTATTGCCTTCGTATTTAAAAACTGTGTACTTAAATGTCCACCTTAATTAATACTAATTTAAAATCACATCTTATCTTGCAAATAGGGAGGGATGAATCAATTTTGCGAGTTTTTCCAGTATTACTATTGTACCTAATGTACCTTTCTTTCCTATTGCTTCTCTCCGCTCTCTCACGAAACATGTGTTCCAAACTGCATACTGCTATCTGCGGCCACTTAATCTAAATTACGAGTTGTCTGACAATTATTATCTTAACCAAGCATTTTTATATATAAATATATTTTTACATATAAATGTCACTTATAGTTAACCGGATTAACTTCAACCACGTAATTCTGTCGGTGACACGATACGAGTAAATATGACGTTTTCACGCAAAAAATATTACCATGTCACCAGTGTATAAGAACGGTTTTGAATTCAAATCCAATATCTTTGCTTTAAAATCAGAGTACTTTTACTCGGGATAATTAAAGCTAACATTGCTTCGGCTTAATCAACGCTGTGAGACTAGTTAATGATAGTTCTAGCAAAAAAAAAACATTTTTTTCATTTGGAAAAAAATAAATCGGTTATGTAATTCTTTGTAAAACTATTAATCAAAATCAAATGTGTGCTGTGAGCAAAAGCATGAAGCCCAAAGGAGGGTTATGTGTTTGACCGGTATGTATGTATGTACATAAGTATGTATATTACCCGACTGCGGCGAAGCCTAAAGGAGGGTTATGTGTTTTCATGTTATGTAACTTGATGACGTGTATAACAAAAAAGTTATATATAACGTCACGCAAATATTTTTAACCTTTTGAACGCTCAAGGGCGAAGCAATAGGTACGCTGTGCCACTGACGCCACAGGGGTAAAGAAATAATGGCAACATAAAAGTGGCCTGTTTTTTAATAGGTTTTCATTAATAACCACATTTTTATATAAAAAAAACCCGACCGCGGTGCACTTTGAAACTGCATCAAGACAAATCACCACCGAGCACCATCAAGACGAATCTAATGATGTATCATTTATCAAAATCGGATGTGCAGTTGAGTAGTTACGAGCGGACATAGGAACGGACATACATATATACATACAGGTCAAGCTCATAACCCTCCTTTGGGCTTCGCCGCAGTCGCGTAAAAAAACGTTGACGGCTAGGGCCGTCATTGGCGTGACAGTCACGATTTTTCGTTGACGGCGGGGGCCGTCTGTGGCGGTCAAAGGGTTAACTACCTCTAATTCACCAGGAAATTTAAGCTATACTAATAATTTTATTTTTGTCGACAACCCTAGCGGTGGGCGTGGCGACCAGAAAGAGCGCGTGTAATGAGTTAGAGCGAGAAGGTAGGATTCGGTGCATTTTTGTGACTCGAACGTGGGTTTTGTTAGATAGTGCGACTTCTACAAAGTACTATTACTTATTCTGTGCCTTTACTCCAAAACAGCCAGATTGGAATTGCCACCCTGCCGGACACCGCCACGTATCACCCGTATCAGATAATTGGAATAATTATAGTTAGAAAAAACATACACAACTATATTCTTCAAAAGAAGGGCAATTCCACGGCAGAGAGTAACCCAAATTACCAATTTTTTGAAAGTCCTTATATTGAGGGCGCAAATTCAGGTGTCAATATATCTAGAGAATAACGTTATACTTAACTAGATATTCTAGATTAAAATGAATACTTAAGTTTGCGTCATAAATAAATAAACACGCGATGAAATGATAACTTGTGTTACATTTTCATAGAATTTCCCAGAAGAATTAATTTAGATTGTTTTTAACTCCTGCTGTTATTAAGTACTATAATTTACCCGCGGCTTCGCCCGCGTTGTTCTATTACTATCCCAAGTGAACTTTTTAACTGGATATAAAGTATCCTATGTTTCAATCAAGACGTGCATGCTAAATTTCAGCTCCATCCATTCTGTTGCTTTGCTACCCCTATGCTATGTTTGTTATTAAATAACGTAACAAACATCCAAACAATCATTTGCATAATTTTGTCGGCGAGTGAGTCGGCCAATCAGGAGAATAAAATATTTTTTTGAAATTTTGAAACTATTGGTTAAAGTTAAAAGAGGATCCACTAGTCAGTACATCAACAACATTTGCATTTATATTTCATGCCTGCCTCAGGATCTTGGTTAGTACTTAATATACTGTTGCCATGGTTATCTCTAAATTACCGACCAACGTTTCAAAACCTTCATTTCAGCAAAATGGCATATAAATTCAATGAAATGTTTGTCGACAAAATAGCAGGCACATGTTTGGATTTTATTGTATTATAATACATGCCAATATAACGAGTGAGTGAATGTTAGACCTTGTGTAGGTTTTCTTGTATAACGCCTCCTAAGGCCCAGAGCACTTTTGGTATGTTCGTTTTCAGTTACGCTTTTAAACAAACGACTTTTTTTAGTGATGAAACACACTTAACTCTCTATCTCAAAAAACACTAAACCGATTTTGATAAAACTTGCATAGATCCCTAAGTTGGACTTTACCTGGTTGAACTAGAAAAAATTTTTTTGCAATCCGATTTATAGACTGAGATGAAAACCGTTGCACGAGTTATATTAAACAGCAAAATTGCTATGTGTTTCATATTTCGCCGGGTGAGAATACGTTTGTGCCATATCCAGCCATTTCCATACAAATCGACTGGATATGGCACTATCTTCTATTCAATTCAACTGGATTTTGAAATAATAAATTGTGTTTATTTTCACCTCATAAAGGATATTTTTACAAGCTAAATTCGCAAATTTGTTTTTAATTAATACTAATATAATAATAATGGAACCAATCTGAAAGTATAGCCTCTTAACTAAAAATTGTTTTCTTTAATCAGTACATAAACGATGTACTTATAAGGTAACAAACATAAAAAAAATACAACCAGATAAATAAAACCTCTTCTTTTTGTGAAACTAGTTAAATATATTAAATAATTTGTAAAACTTTTAATCTTATATGTGCTACATTTGAACGTATTTTTTACTAATATTTTGTAATGATAATTAGATTGCTGACTGACTTTGATGACTATATTTTTCTGTAAAATTCAACACCGTTCAGCATTCATATTATTTTAAAATTGCGAATTTGAGCCTCCTGTGATTGATGAACATGCCCCATAGAATGTTTATTTTATTATCTTTTATAAAATTGGAAATTCTAGATTTGTGTGATTAATGAACGATCCCTTAGCTCATGTATCCAATATCATAGATATGTTAAAATTACCCTATTTTAATACTGTCTGGTAACAAAAAATAATCTATGTAGAAACTGATTTTGTGAAATTTCCCTCAAATGAAATTGCATACAGCCACAGAAAATAGTACTAGGAATCTCTCTCTAACAAAACTGTTGTTTGGGTCCGACCACCAGACAGAATGTACCCTATGGGTATGTTGCCATATACACCATAATAAAACTTGTACATATATTTATTGCTTTCCATATATCACTCATTTACTCAACTATTTCTGTCTCCATATAAGCGTTTTGTAAAAAATACCCACTTCCCAACCAACCGACAGGCCAATCAACTGACTTTATGTATTTTATAATAGTATATTTATAGGTTTATAATATCACATATAACATTATACTCAATGAACATAGTTTATCTTGTGATCTATGTACTTTAGATAAAAACTCCAGAGGTCTGATACACATTATCTTCATTGTAGATTTGTAGAGATATTGGTCTCTGGAAATTGTTTTAATGATCTGGGCATCTGAAAAAAATAAAATAAATTAATTTTCTTTGTTCATAAATTTTTCATAAAGCCAAAGCTCTTTAAATTATAACTACAAAATATAATTTATTCAGGGGATAGGTTGTATAAAATACAATACGAAGTAATACAGTTGTAATGGACCGGCTTAGCCTATCCATTTTTGCGTCATAGTTGTATAAATCTATTGACATATCTATTTAGATCTGGCCTAACATTTCACTATAATAAATATATTGTAATTCTATTGCACTGAACTAACCGAGCCAAGGTAGGCGCCTTCGGAGTCTTGTGATTGGTCGGATGGTTTGCTTCTGAGATCCTAGGCACTCGGGCAGTTGCAAATCACCTTTTCCAATTGTATCATTTCCGGAGAAAATCTTGCTAGGTTTAAGATATTCAATGTTGACTGGAGACGTCCGTCAATAGTATGAGTTGGTTTCACTGTTGCAACAGGACAGGTTTAAGGTATCTGGAAAATTAGGTGGATATTAGGATTTGTAAGGAAATAGGAGAGATGTTGTCTCGAGGTGACTGTCAAAATTGTGAGTTGTTAATACCATGGTTACTAGGTAGGCAAAAGGTATTCGATTTTTGAATTTGATGGTAAAGTATAGGAGTCGAGGGAGGATGAACAGCTGGGCAGGCTGGAAAGCGTTCTAGATTTTGAAATATTTAGGTGTTTGAATAGAGAGCCAGAGACAGAAGAGGATAAACAGTAGACACCGAAAATATGACTGTGATAAACAGAATACGAGCGAATAGGGGGGTATAAAAGCGGGCTGGCAGGGATCTAGGATTCATTCAGTCACCATCCGCCGAAATGGATGGGACTCTACCAGTGTCCGGAGTCAACCAGGAAATAGTCTAAGGGAGGAACGCTGCTCAACAGATCCCTGAAACCGAGCTACACTGCGTATCGAGGCCTCGACTGCTTGTCTTTCAGGGCAGCGTTGTTTGTACCAGACCGGAGTAAGAGAGGGTATTTATTAGTCAGGAAACGTGGTGAGTTGACTTGATCTTAATTAGCATGGGGTTATATTTATTAGAGTCGTTATAGAACGTAGAAATGTAGATTTGTTACAGGCCTTAGATAATTACGCGGATCAGGTCCTCGCGCGTGTTACTTTACGTATTAAATAGAGATAGGTAGGGAAACGGTTTAATCAATAGCTATCTTATTCGCGAAGATAATTTGTTGAGATTGTTGATATTGTAACGTTTGAAAGTTAACGTTGCTAGGCGACGCTACGCCGAAGCCCGCCACACTATGTGTTAGTCGTAATTCATTTTTACGTTTTCATAAAAACGCTAAACTATTCATTTGCGAATGTTATGGGTCGCGGAGACGTTACGTGTTATCCGATAGACAGTTTGAGTTTGACTAAACAAGTTTGGTAGAGAATCGTTGCTAGGGGCAACCCACATTATCCGAACAATAGACAAAATGCGTAAGTTGAGTTAGGCTGTGTCTAGACCTATGTAAGGCGGGTTTAGGGATAGTCGAGATAGTAGGATTAAAAGATAGAGAATTAGGTCACAGATACATTTAATTCCAGACCTAGCTTATATCTTAAGTTCTCATTGAACGTGAAGCGGTGTCTATTCTCCTAAAAATAGCTTACCTAGAGTCTTTTGGTTAATATATGTTCTTTTTGCTCAAGGCGTGGCTGATAAGTTTTCTTGGCGTCTTCTTTCTTATTCAGTAAGCCTTTTGGAAGCGCCGCTAGTTTCTAAGGTTAGGATGGTAAGCCCTTCTGGCAAGTGTGTGAATGCCTTTACACATTAGGCCCGTCAGGCTACACTAAAACTTGAATTTCCACTTTAAACTTATACCAAACCAAATTAAACTAAAAATCAAAGATAATTTCAAAACTAAACTTAGTCTGCATTTCACTTGTCGAAAAGGACTTCGAGTTATTACATCTTCACAATATAAGGGTCTACCACTAGATCGATCACCTTTTGGCCAAATAATAAATATAATAAATGTCTGAACAAGTTACAACTTTGTTTGATTTCAAGTAGTTAGAGTTTTAGTTTTAAGTCAGGTTTCTAGATTTTACTTTAGGATAGGCCTAGGTTCGTTACATCTGGTGCCGTGACCAGGATATCCACAATATCCATAATATCCATCAATATCCATGTTGTCCAAAATATCCGTTTTACTATTTATCGTTTCAGTCACCCATTTGGGGTATCTTATGATTATTTGACATACAAAACTATGAATATAGATATACTCAAATCTTGAACTACGATTTTAAGTCGCTAGTAAGATAGTGAAGTTGTAACTTGTTCCAAAAATGATCTGTCGTTCAGATCACATCTGTTGTCGTGTAATGGATAGACAGTGAGTGCAGATAAGGTGAGGTTGTAAAGTTGTCATATCGGAGGGCAGTCTAAATTAAAAATAATAAAAACAAACAGCAAAAATATAGGGAACAGAGCAATTTGACAAAGCAAAGATAATAATATAAAGATCATCCGGGCGGAGGGCAGTTAAGGTAAATGTCTGAGTGTTCGCCACCAATATTTTGATTAGGATAGATAAAATAAAATTAAAATGACATTTGTAGTCGACGCTTTAGCGATGACGTATATCTGTGGCTTTGATATTTTACTCGTCAAATTTACAATAAAGTAGATATTTGACAGGGCTGACATCTACTGGGACTATGCTTGTCATCCTCCCTTTAGGTTCCTATTATCAAAATGGCTAAAGCGGACCGCTTATAATTTAGTCATATCTGCTTGTGTGGTCGTCCGTCTGTCTGTTCTTAAGTCACAACCGTTTATTCAGAAAATGTTCAATACATATAATATAGTGAGATAACACTTATTAGGACTACTAGCAAAGAGCACCTGACATTTACTCGTTCGGTCAGATTAACCAACATTTTTATTATTTTTGAGAAATTTCGGTATGATCAACATATAAAACAGACTCCATTTATCAAAAATAAAGGTCAGTTTTCTCAAACATATGTGAATGTTTTGCTTAGATGTATGAATGAATGTAGTATTGCGAAAAAAATAAATATTTTCTGTTGACTTGTCGGAGACTCGGACGTTTACCTTACCATCAGTAAAATTTGTGTTTAAAAAGTTTAGGCGAATAGAAACGAGAAAAGCGCTAGTGTTACGTCTAAAGGCTAAGCTAACGTCATAAGACCGCTTATCGTTTACCACTGTTTTTGTAAAATAATACTAAACGATAAATTACAATGCGAACTATTGTAATTTATCCTTGGTGTGCAATTAAATATGTTTGTATTGTAACGTTTTAAAATCTTCGAAACGGGGGGCAGAAATCACCGGTAAAATTTGGATATTGAAAATAAAAATCAGCAGAAACGGAAAAAAATCGCTAGTATTTTGACAAAGTATTGAGCAGACCAAGCGTTTCAAACTTCGAGGGCAGTCTCGGTAGTTTGAGGTTTCCCAAAACTCAATAAATTAAAAGCACCCTGAAACTTTTAAGATCAGAGAGCATAGGAATCTCCTGGGTTAGCGTGCTCCATCATAAGCCTCGTTTTCACTTACCATCAGGAGCGTCCGAGCTCGAGCGCAGGTCCATAGAAAATATATATTCAAAATATGTAAGGATTCCTAAAGGAATATAATTACGGGAAGGAGAGTCATTTTATTTTGCAGTTGCTGTATGACATTATATGTTTCAAAATTTGCAGAACCTAACGTGGATAACATCTTCGGTTCTGGACAAAGTGAACGAGTGCGTGATAGCTTGTTCGCCTTGTCATATACTTTATTAAAACGTACAACAATCAAGAAAAACAAGAAAAGTACCTACACAAAATAAATAATTCTAATCCTTGCTTGACTCCTTGAGACACCATCTTCAGCCTGTTATAGTCCGCTGGTGGACTTGGGCTCACCTCACCAATAATTAATCGTTCGCCACAAGATTCGAGTAGCGGCTAGACTCTTCTAGTCCTAGTTAGCCGCATCCCAAAGAGAAGATCTTCGCTCTATTTAGACATGATACAAAATCATCCAGCACTAGATAACCAAATTTTCCTTTAGAAACGTTTTTCCCGACGATGATCGCTTACAAGGCAAATATTTCAATTATGACTATCTTTCCGCCTTTGACACTTTTCATAAACATGAGCTGATTTTTCAACAATTCAATAGACATTGGGGTATCCCGAAAAAATGATACTTTTCGCGTTTCATGTCGATTAATTAAAATATCCAGATTAATTCGTGATTCCTGAAAAATAATAAGGCTTTCTTTCAAGCAAAATTGCGGAAATATTATTTAAAATTATCATTGTACATTTAAAATGACAAATCATTATAGACAGCTCTTACGTCAAATAAAATATAGCCAGTAGAGAGTTCAAAAGAGGTCTTGGAACTCTTTACCTATTTATTGAATTTCAAACGGAAACGGGCGGGACAAAAGTACCGTTAGCAAAACAATTGTATTAATTCCGAAATAATAAATCAATGAAAATTAAACTAATTCTTTAAGTGTAATTTTACAAGAGTTCCGACCGACTACATTAGTACAGTCAGTCGTGAATAGAGAGGCACTTTTATACAAATATATAAAAGATAAAACAACTTAAACGGATTAATTAGCGAATTTTGCTTGCCGACGCTTTTCAGTATTCGAGGTCGTGGGTAGGTTGCATTTGACCTAAATGTCAGTGTTTTCAGGGTTCCATATTAATCAGTTGAGATTGAGAGAATCATTACTTAGGAATTTGTTGAAATAAATTATGTTTTGGAATTAAAGGAAATATTCCATATTTTGATATGATCGAAAAGGTAAAATTTATACGGACAAACAAAGATGTTTTAAAGAATTTAAGATCCGTCTCATTTCAATTATAATTTTAAATGTGAAAATATTTTTCGTTTTTTTTTGCTCACCCTACCGGTGATAACTGACATAACATACGGTTGTGAAACACTGACGTTTCGGTTTATTTTCGTTTCAACATAACGTTTCTTCATTAGGAGGGATAAATTGTATGATTTCCATTCAATGAGTAATAGTAATTGCGAGATTAACGTGCGACAATAATGATAGAAAATAAAAAGGGGTTTACAATAAATTACCTAACATAGTTCCCGATTCGTTTAGTATAAATAGTTAGGCGTACATTTTACACGTACAATGCGTTTTAGGCGGACATTGTTTACTTAGTTTGCGTACATTTTCTATCTGGAACTTACTTAAAAATTGTTAAAACGTATTATTTATTTAGCGACACCTATTGGTCGACACATACTCTCGGTAGTTTACGAGTAGGGTTTTCAAAGTTTCAATTGTCTAGATGTCATGAATAGTTCTGCATTTATGTAGGTTAATTTCGGTGTATGGTCTAGATGGAGTGACTAGCAATTTTATAATTTATTTAGGGGGCTTAATAGTGTGCTAAAGTTTTAATAGAGGGCGTGGTTCCATACGTAAACTAACGGGTGTTCCACCAAAGCTATATAAGCGTTCGAAAGGTTATCTTACGCAGTACACAGTACACTAAGCAGAAATTGAGTGAAGCAAAACCAATAAAAGCAAACAGTGTTTGAAGGGTTATAAATCGTAAAGAGACAAATATGAAGGTTCAGTTTTGGAATCGTTTAGCTAAGCAAAAACGTCATTAGATACAATTAGGACAAGTAGTATATGTAGCTTTTGGTAGTTAGGAGTATGTTGCGAAATTGTCCGGACTGTTGTTTAGTTATTCTTATGCGATGCGACTAGTTTATTTGCTGTGCGCTTTATCTTAAGTTATAAGAATTTCATGCAGTGCGTAGTAAGGCTAGCAAGGCCGTGTGGCGTAATTGTAGGTAGTGATGTGCTGAAGCGAAGCGTAGGACTGGATCCGTAGGAGAACTTATAAGCATAAGATTGGTTAATAATTCAAATAAAAAAATAAAGAGGTTAGTCGGCTATCGGCTTGGTGTGTAATAATAGTGTTTTGTGAGTTAAAGAGTTACGGTGAAATGTTGGGCTAGGCATATCGGGTAGAATACAATTATATATTGTACCTTCTTGTGCGATAAGGATTTTAATCATTATAATTATAATTTTTTACCATTGTTTTACAAATGGAGGTGATTGCAGTCTAGGATGCCTTGATTGATTGACGGGAACTGCGTGAATTTGGGAGGGTTTCAAACGATGGATTAAGAGGTTGATGTAGGGAAGATTGAATAGTTTGTGTAAGGAGAGACTGAGCATGTCTGGGTTTCCTTCAATACATCACGACTAAGGTTGCAGTCGGCAATTTGTTGGTACCTAGTTGATACATGGGGTTATTCAAGCGTGTTGACTATTCTATATGTGTTAGGTTAGATGTACTGCCGTTAAGAGGCTGGTTTAGTTAACACCATACTCTACCGGGCCTGACGAAATAGATCCATACACCCTATTGCTCGGAAGGATAACCAAAACTAAAGAAAGTGAAAGGGTAAATTGAGACATGTTTTGTCCTTGTTTTTATTCTTTTAAATGTTATGAGTGATAAGAAACTCGTTGTGCCGGAATGCCAGACTGAGGTGCACTATTATCAAGTATCTACGGGTACTCTTTTAAAAGACATTATTGCCTGGGTGTTACTTATAAACAGTATCTACGGATACTCAGCGTATAGGAATTATAATTGCCTAGCTGTTACATATGATCGGTGTCTACGGATGCTCTTTTTAAAAGACATTATTGTCTGGTTGTTATTAATAAGCAGTGTCTACGGATGCTCCTTTTACGGACATTATTGCCCAGTTGTTACTTATAATCAGTATCTAAGAATACTCTGCTCTGAGACATTATTGACTGAATAGTAATCATTTAAGATGACTTTAGAAGGGGAATCAGTCAGGGTCAAAGGTATGCACATAGTTGAAGTGGTTAGAGATATCATGAACTTGGTTTATTTCTCATATATTCTTCGTACCAATTAAATGTTCGGATATTCTGCCACTTAAACAGGTGTGTCTATATCATTGACCTGGACTTATTTCTTTTTGGTTTACTTTCTGAGCATAGGACATGCTCCGAGAAAGATAGCAAGCGGCATTATGGTGCTGACTTACATTCTAGGCTTGATTTCAATAGGAGTTAAATGTCTCAGAAGCCAATACAAAGCGTCTATCCATTTTGAAGGAAGGGGCTTGTGTCAGTTCGTTTATAAGCTGGACAATGTAGCTTAAGGTCCGCCTGCTGTACAATGTAGCTACAGGACTGGGGCGAAGGGGCCAAGCCAGGCCACAGGGCCTATCAGCCTCGCAACCTGAGTATTTCTATTTAAAATGGGGATTCGTGGGTGGAAACTTTTAAGGTTTATTGAAGAGAGTTATTGGTCTGTAAGTCGCATCACTTACTGGCTACTGCGAGTATTGGTTAAATACACACAACATAAATAAAACAAGGTACCAATTAATTGTTAAATTTTATTAATACATTCAATTAAACGAGTTTGACGATAACTCTTCCGATCGTAGTTAAGACTCCAATCTACGAGTGATCGGAGGGCAGGATGTAATAGACCGGCCTATCCTAACTATTATTTAGTCATAATTCTATAAATTTATTGACATAGCTAGTTTAGCGATAACTCTTCCGATCGTAGTTAAAACTCCAATCTACGAGTGATCGGAGGGCAGGATGTAATGGACCGGCTTAGCCTATCCATTTTTGCGTCATAGTTGTATAAATCTATTGACATATCTATTTAGATCTGGCCTAACATTTCACTATAATAAATATATTGTAATTCTATTGCACTGAACTAACCGAGCCAAGGTAGGCGCCTTCGGAGTCTTGTGATTGGTCGGATGGTTTGCTTCTGAGATCCTAGGCACTCGGGCAGTTGCAAATCACCTTTTCCAATTGTATCATTTCCGGAGAAAATCTTGCTAGGTTTAAGATATTCAATGTTGACTGGAGACGTCCGTCAATAGTATGAGTTGGTTTCACTGTTGCAACAGGACAGGTTTAAGGTATCTGGAAAATTAGGTGGATATTAGGATTTGTAAGGAAATAGGAGAGATGTTGTCTCGAGGTGACTGTCAAAATTGTGAGTTGTTAATACCATGGTTACTAGGTAGGCAAAAGGTATTCGATTTTTGAATTTGATGGTAAAGTATAGGAGTCGAGGGAGGATGAACAGCTGGGCAGGCTGGAAAGCGTTCTAGATTTTGAAATATTTAGGTGTTTGAATAGAGAGCCAGAGACAGAAGAGGATAAACAGTAGACACCGAAAATATGACTGTGATAAACAGAATACGAGCGAATAGGGGGGTATAAAAGCGGGCTGGCAGGGATCTAGGATTCATTCAGTCACCATCCGCCGAAATGGATGGGACTCTACCAGTGTCCGGAGTCAACCAGGAAATAGTCTAAGGGAGGAACGCTGCTCAACAGATCCCTGAAACCGAGCTACACTGCGTATCGAGGCCTCGACTGCTTGTCTTTCAGGGCAGCGTTGTTTGTACCAGACCGGAGTAAGAGAGGGTATTTATTAGTCAGGAAACGTGGTGAGTTGACTTGATCTTAATTAGCATGGGGTTATATTTATTAGAGTCGTTATAGAACGTAGAAATGTAGATTTGTTACAGGCCTTAGATAATTACGCGGATCAGGTCCTCGCGCGTGTTACTTTACGTATTAAATAGAGATAGGTAGGGAAACGGTTTAATCAATAGCTATCTTATTCGCGAAGATAATTTGTTGAGATTGTTGATATTGTAACGTTTGAAAGTTAACGTTGCTAGGCGACGCTACGCCGAAGCCCGCCACACTATGTGTTAGTCGTAATTCATTTTTACGTTTTCATAAAAACGCTAAACTATTCATTTGCGAATGTTATGGGTCGCGGAGACGTTACGTGTTATCCGATAGACAGTTTGAGTTTGACTAAACAAGTTTGGTAGAGAATCGTTGCTAGGGGCAACCCACATTATCCGAACAATAGACAAAATGCGTAAGTTGAGTTAGGCTGTGTCTAGACCTATGTAAGGCGGGTTTAGGGATAGTCGAGATAGTAGGATTAAAAGATAGAGAATTAGGTCACAGATACATTTAATTCCAGACCTAGCTTATATCTTAAGTTCTCATTGAACGTGAAGCGGTGTCTATTCTCCTAAAAATAGCTTACCTAGAGTCTTTTGGTTAATATATGTTCTTTTTGCTCAAGGCGTGGCTGATAAGTTTTCTTGGCGTCTTCTTTCTTATTCAGTAAGCCTTTTGGAAGCGCCGCTAGTTTCTAAGGTTAGGATGGTAAGCCCTTCTGGCAAGTGTGTGAATGCCTTTACACATTAGGCCCGTCAGGCTACACTAAAACTTGAATTTCCACTTTAAACTTATACCAAACCAAATTAAACTAAAAATCAAAGATAATTTCAAAACTAAACTTAGTCTGCATTTCACTTGTCGAAAAGGACTTCGAGTTATTACATCTTCACAATATAAGGGTCTACCACTAGATCGATCACCTTTTGGCCAAATAATAAATATAATAAATGTCTGAACAAGTTACAACTTTGTTTGATTTCAAGTAGTTAGAGTTTTAGTTTTAAGTCAGGTTTCTAGATTTTACTTTAGGATAGGCCTAGGTTCGTTACACAGTAGAAATTAAATAACTAAATATCGGATACTACAAAATAACTATGATAATGATAGTCAGTCTGTCAGTCGTGATGTGGAAGGGCAGCGCCATCACCGAAACCAAACAACTTCGCTGCTGGCTTCCATTTGTGGCGGGTGCCTCGGATGCACATGCTGGTCGCTCTAATTATTGAGGTTATTATACGAGCTATCAGCCAGCCCAAAACGCGAGACAAGGATCTGTCCCAGCGAGATGCAAGTGCTTCCCCGAGGTGCTTAACAAAGGTGGCTAATTGTGGTGCTAAAACTTCATCCACGGAGGTGACGAGGGGTGTAAAAGTGGCATGACACAACTCGCAGGCGTTGGCATATTTGTTTTGCTTTTCTGACTCGGTAGATTTCAGGAAAGAAACAACAGGGCGTGCGATGTAAGAGGGAGCGTCGGTGTCTACAACATGAATGTCGAATAACGCCTCCCTCTGTGCAATCCACACGCCACGGCATGCTAGATCTCCTCGTAGGCCAGTGTCACCTGCGGTGATAATTGGTTCTTTGACTACATTTCCCCATGCTTGTTATCATAATTCACAAAAGAGATCCCTTATTTCAATATGACGTCTCGTGATTAGACCGCCAGTTTTGCAACAGAGGGCATGATAAATATTCACACCAATTGAAACTGTATTTCATTTATGTTCATAATACATATTAGGATTAAAGATAAATAAGTACGATTTTATATTAGCTGGATTTCTATACCTGCGTTTGACGAGGACGTAGATTGCTTTCATTCGTTGCTGCAAATTACATCGCTTATCAATATTATCATCGAATAAAACTGACCTGCTACACTGTTTATCACTATTAAACGTTCACTGGGTACCATAAATATATAAAATAATAGCTAATAAGCGAATTTTGGTGAATATTGAAACAAAAACATTACTTGAGTTTCATAAACTGACTGACAGATAGTGAGTGACATTGACAATCTAATTTCTTTGATAGTGTGCGTTCATTTTCACGTTCGGTGATACCAAATAATTGTCAAAACATTCCCTTCCGTTTAATGTTATTGAAAATAGGTTTTTGTATTTCAATGGCATTTTAATAATCAAACCAGGAAATGTTCTTTAACTTCTATTTTTCGTTAACTTGGTATTATATTTCTCCAATATTATGAAGAATAATATCAAATTATCATTAATTAGTCCCCGTAGTTTTCCCTACTTATTTTTTTACAATCTAGTTACTGGTATCATTAGTGTGTGTGTAATACCTGTCAAATTGGGAATTTTTGCGATACGTCTGCCTCCAACAGCCGCTCAGCGGCATCTGAATGATAGGAATACGCGACGTCATGGAGAATTGTATGAAAATTTTCTGCAAGTTTAGATATACCAGTAAAATTCTCCTGTATCTTTACGAGTAAAAATTTGAAATCGCCCTGAGGCCCTAGATGAATAAAGTAGCTTTTAGGAAAAAGTGTTAAACTATTACGCGTCAAAGACAAATTTTCATTTATGCTTGGTCAAAAAGCCGGCCGTGTTTTGATTTTTCCGTACTTTTCGAGTCAATTATGGTGAAATCTAGGGCAACAAAAAATCTGTATCCGCCCGGATGCCCTCGACAGTTTCTTTGTGAACACATTCATATAGTAATAAATACAAATATCAATAATTCCTTGAACAAATTCTTTGTTCAATCAGAGCTCTAAAATGTCATTTTTGGGAACCCGCCCCTTAAGATGGGTAGTGTTTCTTAGCAGCTAATAACTTTTTGTCCCTTACGAAACGCTATGGTAGCTACCCTATTCAAACGAATAGGGTAGCTACCATAGCGTTTCGTAAGGGACAAAAAGTAGATGTTTTTATGGAATGCTCCAGTATCAGATTTTCAATATAACATGTTTACCAAATTAACCCTTAGATGCATACCGTATGCGTTTCATTTCTCAAATGTCTCACGTGAAAATAAAATCTACGTCAATTTGAGGTTTCGTAAACTGTTTTTAAGAATATGATCGTTTGGAAATTCGTTATATTGTCATGATTCGGTACTCGATAGGATTCTGGAGGAACTTGTAAATTACGGAACGGAACATCCTGACAGTGATACAATGTATTGTTTCCAGCCGGTCCCACACAGTGTTCACGATAGTCGCCCACATGAAGGAGAACAACCAGGAGGGCGAGGAACTCGTCAAGATCGGGAAGCTGAACCTCGTCGACCTCGCCGGTTCAGAGAACATCAGCAAGGCCGGCTCCGACAACCCCGCCAAGCGCGAGCGCGCACGCGAGTGCGTCAACATCAACCAGAGCCTGCTCACGCTGGGCAGGGTCATCACGGCGCTGGTGGAGCGCCACCCCCACATACCCTACAGGTGAGAGGACATCAGACAGAGAGAGAGAGAGAACATCAAATTTACAGATGGGACTCCATAAACCTAACCATCATTTCAAACTTTACAAGATGTAAACGTCTAAGGCTATTAACGTTCACAATCCTCCGCCAATAGGCGTCTAGTGCTGGGCATCGGTCTTGCTTCTAGAACATAATTGCGGGCTGATATGCCATACGTATTCGCGACACCTGGCAGGCTTGTTGGCAAACGTAGTTACATGGTACAGTTCACGGCAGCTACTGCTGCTCATCCTCCCGTTTATCCCTTTGTGGGTTCTATACAATACCCTCGGGATGACAAGCGAGTAGCATAATTCTAAAACCGATAATAAGCAGTCCGCGCTCATGAGTCATTCATCAAATCATATTCAATCCCTTCCAGAGAATCGAAGCTGACCCGCATCCTCCAAGAGTCCCTCGGCGGGCGCACGAAGACCTCCATCATCGCGACTATCTCACCGGGACACAAGGACATCGAGGAGACCATGAGCACCCTGGAGTATGCTCACCGCGCCAAGAACATACAGAACAAGCCAGAAGTCAACCAGAAGATGACCAAGACTGCCATGCTGAAGGAGTACGCTGAAGAAATTGATAAGCTGAAGAGGGATCTGACCGCTGCTAGAGATAAGAATGGTAAGTAGCAGTACCATTGTCTAGAACTAGCTTCGAGTCGGCCAGTTGGTTACTAGAAAATACGTTTATTCATGACAGCACAAGATAAAAACAACAGAAAAATATAATAAATTTAATTAAAGATAACTACGCTGCCATAAAACGGTCCCACCTCAGAGCCAGCGGACGGACCGACCTTAGAGCCAGCGCTGGTCTTACTAACAATAAGACATTTAGTTAAAGGAGTGTGGAAGCATTTGGTGCAATCGGAAGGAAATCGAAATTACTATGCTAAAGGAGATTGATAAGCTGAAGCGGATCATAGAGATTGGAATGGTAATATTCATTACACAGAGTTAGTCTGGGCAACAGAAGATGACCTCTTGCACAGCTGTGACACGCGACTCATTGTCGCGCGACAAATACTACTTGTCTCTTTTCATTCAATATAGTGTGACAGTCATGCTTTGTCCCGGGACAAGTGAAGTCACTGGTTGTCTTAGCTCGGCAGATGATGCATGAGAAGTCTGCAGCGTAGATGTATCAGTTTCCCAATTTAGGAACTTCTCTATACATTACATATTTCTACAGGTGTGTGCATTTCCAACGAGACGTTCGCCGAGATGAACCTCAAAGACGAGGAGCAGAGGAAGGAGATACAGGAGCTGCTGCTGAAGAAGCGCGCAATGGAGGAAGAGCGCGACCGCATGGAGGCGGTGTTCAATGAACTCAACCAGACCCTGCAGGAGAGGGTCACGGAGCTGGACAGCACCAGGCGCGGCCTGCAGACCGCTAAGGAGCAGCTGACCAACACCAAGAATGTGAGTTCATAGCCACATCACAGAAGTAATAACACTACGTATACGTACAGAAGTTTCTCTTTCTAACAGAACTGGTGTTGGATCCAACCGTCTCTCTCTATCCCATAACGCGTGCTCTTTCTGGTCACTGGTCAAGCCCCTGCGGAGGGGCAACATTTGGGGTAATTAGAGGGTGGGGAAAATCGCGGAGTCAGCCACTCCTGGCAACTTACTTGCAAGTTAAGTCTTACAACAGACATTTTTCATTTAATGTTCATCAATCGTTTCAGTTTTTGGAACCAGACCAGAATTAGAGTATGGAACCGAGTACAACATTAGATGACGAAAGTCGGAATTACCAATTATTATTTCAAAACTCACCATTAGAATTCATAGGTCGGTTCGACGCCACCGTCGTTCCGACTTATACAAATGTTTGGAAAATAATCTAGATTGATAAATAAATATTTTTACTAAAAAAAACCCGACCGCGGTGCAATTTAAGAGTGCATAAAATCCGCCACTTTGTTTATTTTATCGAACTTCATACCCAGTGACACGACATCAAGACAAATCTAATGATGTATCATTTATCAAAATCGGTTGTGCTGTTGAGTAGTTACGAGCGGACATAGGAGCGGACATACATAAATACCGTACAGGTCAAACACATAACCCTTTTTTGGGCTTCGCTGCAGTCGGGTAAAAATAAATATGGCGATCTTCAGCAGGCAACTATAAAACAAATATGAATTCTCAGGCGCTCCAAACGACGAAGTTCCACTGCGAAGAGCAGAAGCACCTGGTGAGCAAGCACCACGCCACGGAGCAGGAGCTCAGCGCGCAGGCGCGCGACATCATCGCCGTCGCCGACGCCGCCGCCGGCCACGTGCGCCGTCTGCACGACAGCGTCGACAAACGCAGGTCTGTCGCTACCCATTACCACAGTATAAGCAGTAGTTTTTCTTCCGACAAAAGGCATATCGGGAGCGCGCATGCGTGCGCGCCGTGTACGGACTAGAGTTGTGCCGTTCTCGAGAATTCTCGGAAACGTTCTCAGTTTTGTATGGGAAATGTTCTCGAAAACGTTCTCTCTCCATACTAAACGGAGAACGTTTCCGAGAATGGCACATCTCTAGTACGGACGCACCACAGGCAAGCATTTGCCCATGCGCGCCCATGCCACAGTATGGAGTGCACTCACACAGATGCGCGATCGTGCGTCTGTGTAAATAAGTGTCGCGCGCTCCTAAACGGCCGTCGTACTACTTGGTTGGCTTTTTTATACTTTGCCATTATAGTCTGTTTTTTATTTCCGAGGACAAAAATGACATTTCATGTGTTGCCTGTTTTTTACAACTCATAAATAGTAATGTGATACAACCGGTATTTACCGACAAAAATTTAGGTAGGTTCTTATGTTTTAATGATATTAAAGTGTCTGTAACACAATGAGTGCATAATCTGCGAAGTTCCAAAACGATACAATACTTTAGGTAAGAATGCCACCCTTTTGGAGATATAGAATATTTGTAAATACACCATATTTCTCATATTTAAAGGTACATTTTATTTGATTCGAAACTCATTACTTATCTTACAAAGCTGAAAATACGCCAAACCCGCTTTATTTCTCTGCATTATCATTTCAAGCAACGGAATCACATACGTAGGCACTATTTATCCAATAGTAGGTTAAAGGTTGAATACAATGCAGTTATTATATGTAATTAATTTTCGATAAGTACCTAAAAATATATGTTTTAACGTAAAAAGTAATTTTTATTATATCGGTTATTAATAATTACACCACGAACCGAAACAAAGGACAGCACTGTTTCTTAAAAGCTGGCCACATTATTTTTACGTTTGACATTTGTAGTTGTCATATTTGTCTTCGGAAATAAAAAACAGACTATAGTTCGATTTACACGCTGCATAAGGACAGGTTGATCCGCTTCAACGTTCCCGCTGGTCCGCTGCTCACTTTGAGCAATCAGCGTAACTTCAAGGTGGCCTTGGCCCTGGTTCGATCCCTGCCGCCCCGGTCCCCACCTAGGCCGACACTCTCAAGGTGGTCCGGGCTTAGCGACCTGGTTCGATCCCAGGGCACGCCCCGGCCCCCACCTGGTCCGATTTTTGCAACAGTCAGTAAGGCTTGAAAGTTTGTCAGGCTTTTAAAATAGTCACTACCCTGGCTACAATATTGTTTAAAAAGTAGCCATGTCAAAGTATAGAGACAGACAAGTAGTTTCTCTTCGGCCGTTTAGAAGCGCGCGATACCTATTCAAGGTCGAGGCGCATTCGGTGCGATCCGTACTGCAGCATTCTTACGTATTCTTAAAACTTTGCTTGTAGTGCGTTCATTTACGCCGCACAAGCCTCGCGATGTACCTTTTATAGGAAGGAAAATTACTGCTATTATACTGTAGCTGTGTGAGTGTGTGCTCGATTTACTATTGCCCACTGTGGCTAACGCCTGTGAGCAAACGCTTAATGTGGTGGTACCCCAGAGACAGGAACAGAAAGAGAGGAAGACAGAAATTCAGGTGGGAGGACGAAATAATACGAACAGCAGGACGATTATGGACAAGACTGACAAAGGAAAAAAGAAATGGAGAGAGTTAGGGGAGGCCTTTGCCAAGCGGCAGACAGACAACGTGAGAAAATAAAGGAGAAGTAAAATTAATGTACAACAAACATTTATTGTCTGAATAAAGGGCTTTTATTATTATTATTATATTACTGTGGCTACTTTTGTACCTTAGCTACGTAGCTAAGGTTGTGTATGATATCGACCAAAAAAGGTCCTTTGTTTTCATAGCTCAGCTTAGCTTATAAGCACCGGTGGAAACAGGTTAGCTACCTCGGTACATAACTTTCGTAAATAGGCTACTTGACAGTGTGAAAAATAATGGAAGAATTATGGATATATGTATTAATTATAAGTATTAAAACCAATTTACGTGAATATTACTAAAAATAAATGAGTAATTTATTTATAAAACTCGGATGAAAATTGATTATTTTTTATCTGTCGCCATTTTATCGAAAACGGTTTGGATTGGCCGATGACGTCACATCATTGTAAACGGCATCGACAGCATCTGTCAATCCTATTCGTTCGTAATTCTGTCATTCAGAACGTTATGCGATCCTCGTTGACGTTTGTCGGTTTACTATCGTGTTACGTCATAGACGCCATATTGTCCGAGAAAGCGTTTTGGCGCCTAATTTTAAAAGTGCATTTTTATTTGCTTTTTTCAGAAAAAATACACAAAAGAATTAAAAATAACCACTTTCTGAGTGCTCAATAGACATCATTAAACAATCTGAGTTACTTTTCAGAAACCTGTCAAGTTGTATTGTGTGCAAATATTGTCTGTTTGATGTCAGTCTTATTCACCATATTAAACGACTTCCAATATTCTTCAATAAATATATTGAACACCCAAGAAGAAAGTCCCAAATATTTGATAAAAGTCGCTTCGTAGAGCATTTATTCGCATCATCACATCAGGTACACAGGCAGTCAAACGTGTACATAAGTTGTAAAGATACCCTGTGTTACCAGGATGGTGGAGTCGACGAATATACAAGTGACGCAGAGCTACCGGCAGCAGGCGGCTCAGCTGCGCGGGAGCGTGGCGGCCGGCGCGCAGCACTTCGTAGAAACTCTTGCGCAGGCGTTGCGGACTCTACACGAACAGACTGGTATGCAGATACAGGTCCCAGGCACCACAGTTTGATTGATCATAGACATACATATCGATACCTTTAGACTCAAAGGGCGTAAACGCCGCAGGTTCTAACGGCGTTTACGCCCTTTGAGTCTAAAGGTATCGATATAACGTTTGTTCCTTAACACTTTCACGCCCAGGCAAAAAAATTAAAACTACCCCAGATGCCGACAGCGCGCGCTAGGCGGGTTTGTGAGAACAATAACGCGGTACGAGAAAAACGGCCGGCATCTGAGCAAAAGTTACGAGCGCCCGTTGGGCGGGCGCTTGGGCGTGAAAGTATTTAATCCTTAGTAACTTGCTGGAATCCAGAACGAAGACTAAATAAAAAAAAAAGAAACACCTTGCGTTACAACGCATTCTATCGCTCATGCACAACATTGCTGTCTATCTTGATTATGTAGACTGCTTTGTGAATATGATACAATTTGTAATTTACAGACAATCATACCACGAGTAGTACAACCAGCTTAGAAGATAATAAAAATAAATTAGAAGAGCTCGTAAGGAAAATACTTGAAGAAACCAATGAGGTGAGGAAGATTCCCGGTTACTATAATGCTTATTTTCAAAAGGGTTCCGCGAAACTAGATATGAGGCAGGTGGTTTTTTTTATTGCCTTAGACGGGCAAACAGGCAGACGGTCCACCTGATAGAAAGTGGCCATCGCCGCCTATAGGCATTTGCAACACTAGATGCATTGCCAATGCGTTTTTGGCGTATGTTTGGATGTTATACTATATGCGTTCTACTAATTGCAATTTCACCATCAAAATGTTGTTATAATCGATAATCTATCGCGATCTCGATCTGACTTGATTGCAAGGTGAGTAGGCAATTTGGGGTAGTCTTCCACATACGTCCAACCGCAAATCCGACAAAAAGTTGCCGGTGAAGATCCGCGAAGATGATGCTACTGATACTGGTGCGTCACAGAAAAGCCGCAGCCAAGCAATCGCTTATTTCTTGGGGTAAGGATTAAAATAACGTTTTATTGTACAGGCGAAATCATCGGCAACCGTCGCACACTCCACCCTATCGACTCACACGCAGCAACAGCGCGACGCCATGTTGGCGGCCGTGACCGCGCAGTGTGCGGCCGTGCGCGTCGCGCTCGAGACATGCGTGCGGGTGGCCCATGAGGGAAAACGCCGCGCCGGCCAATGGGAGGCTCCGCAGACTATAGAGAAACTAGTGCAAGGATGGGTAAGGACTTATATTCATTCCACCTTATCGACTCACACGCAGCACCAACGCGACGCCATGTTGGCGGCCGTGACCGCGCAGTGAGGGATCGTGCGCGTTGTGCTCGAGACATGCGTGCGGGTGGCCCATGGGAGGAAGCGCCGCGCCGGCCAGTGGGAGGCTCCGCATACTATAGAGAAACTTGTGCAAGGATGGGTGAGGACTTACATTCATTCCACCTTATCGACTCACACGCAGCAACAGCGCGACGCCATGTTGTCGGCCGTGACGTGACCGCGCAGTGTGCCGCCGTCCGCGTCGCGCTCGAGACACGCGTGCGGGTGGCCCATGAGGGGAAACGCCGCGCCGGCCAATGGGAGGCTCCGCAGACTATAGAGAAACTTGTGCAAGGATGGGTGAGGACTTATCTATTATACAGTTTTTATCAATAAATGTCGTGCATTTTTTTATAGGCTTCACAAAGCCACGTGAACGCACCATGCTGCAAAGCCTAGGTATGAATAAAGAATGAACTGTTCAGATTTATGCCGCAAGGTTATCCTCCTAGTGTTTCATCGTTCTTCGTTGGGCAAGAAAGAGAGCTTACAATTTTTTTATCCAACCGCTTCAGTTTATTTCCAAAATAATCTGTCGAAAGTGATCGAGGTCAAATTTTTTGATCGTGTTTAATCAATGTCTCAATAATGCTTCCCCAGTTGAACGACAGTACGGCGCGTGTGGCAGCGGTGCGGCGTTTGCACGGCACGTTCCACGCGCAGGCGGCCGCCGTCGAGGCGCGCCGCGGCGATCTCTACAAGAGGCAGCGTGACGCGCGAAGATTACGTGTTACGAGGGCAGCCGAGAACATCGACGCCGCTCTGGCTGTGAGTTACTCGTCTCATAATACTTGATAGTAGTCGATATCATGCATTTCTGTTCTGAGGGAAAAGCTAACTAACAAACCTTACCTAAAATAAGGAGTGTGTTTAATGAAAAGGCTAGGCAGCTATCCAAATAGCTAATTAAGCTAGTTGGCGGCGACAGATACACGGCTACTTGATGACAGATCAAATCAGCTTCTTTTTATGAAGTGTCGAAACGCTCAGAAAGTATGGAATACTGACTTGTGCCGTCTTGCTCAACATGTGCCTTCTTTTTAGTTTTTGCCATTTTAAAATCGTTGGTGATGCGAAAATGAGTGTAATTTATTTCATTCGAGCAGTTTTGGAAACCTACTTTGATGGTTAAAATTTATTCATTTATTTTGATTGTTGTCAAATACCCTATTCTTATTTTGAAAGTTCATAATAAAGCTAATCGAATGGAGAACCTTTCTAACGCCGAAATAAAAGCGGCTTCCACTTCATCATTCCTAATAAACTTCAAAGGAATCATCGTCAATTTTCTTGCTGTCGCGTGATTGTCTCTATACTTTAGTAAATATTGTTAATGCGTGTGATGACATTTTACAGCAATTAGAAACCGAGAGGTCGCTACTAGAAAACCGACTCACCAAGCAACTGACAGACATCGAGGAGGAGCGGCGGGAGGCCGAGGTGCGTCTCGAGCGCTGGGCCGAGGAGGAACGGCAGCGGCTCGCGCGACACGTCGAGGCTGAGAAACTCGCGTTGGAACAGCGACTGGCCAAGAGGATAGCTGACGTGGAGGAGGAGAGGAAGGTGATGGAGGAACGGGTCAGGAGTATTGAGGTGAGTCGGGTACCAAGTACCCAAACCACAGTTAATAGCAGTAATTTTTCTTCCTACAAAGGGTATGTGGAAGAGAGGACAATAGAGAGATCTCTCTCCAGGCGGGTGTTGTGCCTGGGGACCAAAGTGCGAAGGAAGTTGGTTGGAAGTGGTATATTTAGTGTTAACGTTATAAACACTTCTATAGTGTGATGCAGAACAGTATGGGAATTGTGCCTTTTGTATGGGACTTGAAGTAAGCGCCATCTGTCATGGAATTACTGTAACTGTCTTCTTCCAACAAGTGTCGCTAGGTGGCAGTGTCACCACAGGTACATCGCGCGCTTGAATGTGTGGGCGCCGTGTACGAACGCACTACAAGCAAAGAAGTAATAATGCACAAGACGTGCTATGGCGTGTCTGTGTGAATACGTGTCGCGCGCTCGTAAACGGCGGAAGTTGGACTACTTGTTCGTCTTTATACTTTGCCCAAACTGCCCGGCATTTTCCTTTGTTGCTCTGATCTTGATTTATTTATTTGAACTTTATTGCACAATCCAAAAATGTAAGGCCATAGGGCTTTGTCTATTAGTCAACCATCAGGCTATGTCTGTTTAGCCTTATATAAGTGCGGCATTTAAACTTACAGCGAATTTGCACAAAATAATAAAATGTATACATAATACAGGCGTGTATTTATCAAATTTTAACTTTACATCATCATTTTCATATATCTAGTCATGGCGGTTAGAAAAAATGGAGGCGATGGAAGAAGAGAACAAAGTGGCGGACAGCGACCTGACGGAGTGCGAGGCGGGTCAGCAGGACTGCCGTAATTGCATGGACAAGTTCGGCCAGGAGCTCATTGAAGGTACACATTTACTTGTCCACTAATTAAAGCATAAAAATAAGCAGATGCCGAATGTTCAAGCGAAATCTCGGCCGCTTCTAAAGACACCGCCATATAAATTTACGTCTATAAAGTTTGGCAGCGAAGATTAAAAATGCGAAGCTGATTGCAGATGCCGCCACGGCTTTGTTATACCTAGACATCCGTACATAATGGCCACTAAACGCGACCACAAGTGGCTCAGTTACGCTGCTAGACGCCGCCACCGGTGGCCGCCATTGGTGACCGTATCCAGCCATTAGGGACGGCCACTCGTGGCCTACGTGGGACGCGGTGGCCAGAAACTGATGCCATACAAAATGTATGAAAAAGCTCGCTCGCAGCTTGTGTCGGCCACCAGTGACCAAGCTGCGGCCGCCACTTCTAATTATAGACAATTTCTAGTATTTTATATTTATTTTTCCTCGTTTCCAGGCACGACAGCTATAAGCGCGGACCTCGAAGCGTTCTCGGGGAGCATCGTGCAAGTGACTGAACACTACAATAAGGAGCTAGTAGAACTACTGACGCAAGCCACTCAACAGATCGAGGTAATCATATGCGTTTGTGTAAACATGATAAATAACATAAGGAAACATTAATGTAGCGTACAGAGTAATATGAATAAAATAGAAATAACTTTGCTCATATCATATATGAGAAAAGTAGAATTAGTCCCGCGTCGAAAACTCGCACGATGCAGTTAAACTAGAAGTACCGGCGGATGAAAGCGACAAATCTTATTAGTACTTCTTGCAACAACGAAGCCGTAAATAAATAGTACATTACATACCGAACCCAGTAAGGTAAGAAATGTCTCAGATATATGTAACACAAACATGTGATCTGAGGCTTTCTTAATTACTGGCCAAGGTTTGTATAATATTGTCTGTCCGACGGAGCCAAAATCTTCGTTTAGCGCAGCGGTCGGCAAGGTGACGCTTTCCGGCCGGAGGGCAGAAAAGTTGTTGAACACAAATCATGTTCATGTAAAAATCTCGTGGAAATCACTTTTAGCTGTCGCCCGACAGCTTATACAGATCGTAATGTTACAGAGTAAATAAACTACAACTAATAAATACTCGCTAATTATGACCTATTCTAAAGTATTCATATTTTACGATGTTACAGCAAGAGGCGAACTCTGCGATGGAGTCTGAGGAGCAATCGGCGCAGCAACTGTGCGCTCGCGCGGACGACATGCTGGCCAGCGTGCTGGACACCAACAAACAGACGTTGGACGCTGTCCTGCAGAACGTTGAGGTGAGTGAACTCCTAGTTACAAAACTTATAAAACAATTATTTATTTTTATTTATTTTATTCCAACAAAATATATACAGCATGACAGTAAAAACCAAATCACTACATAAGTTAGAATTAAAGACTTAAGACATAAATTACAAATACAAAAGTTACAAATAATTATTATGCCACACCTGGCCATAAAGGGCCAAGTGAAGACATAAAATGATGTACACAACACGGGAGGTAATGAAAAAAGCCCTCGATCGCATATTTACGTCCCTCGCTTGCAGCTCGGGCCGCAAACATCTGCGATCTCGGGCTTTCTTTGTATTACCACCCTAGTTGTGTAATGTACTATTCTAAGCAATCTGACTTCCATCCATCGCTTCACAGTACTTCAGACAGATACTACATACATTTGCCCATCGATCTCCAAACACGTCACTTTGCCAATGTATTTTCATAACAATGTAAGTTCTTTCCGATTTTGCACTTGCCAACGCCACTATAAGTGCCCTGCCCCACTAGGACACCATGGCGACGTCGCTGACTACGTATCCCGTACAAAAAGATCGTAGCCAAAGTGAGTTCGCTGTCATACATTGCAATGCGAATTATCTGGCTACGACAGTTGGCGTCCCGTCGAGGCAAGGCACTAAAGTTTAGGCGAAAAGACAATAACATACCTTGTTTAATTTGTACCATAGTCCATGATCATTGCGACCTAGTGTCTAAACTAAAAGATGGACTGGGTTTGCTAGGTATTGTCTTTCAACCGCAGCAATCACTGTATACGAACCTGACCTGCGCAATCTAAGATCACGGTATAGGCATCTACTGAACCGGTGAGCTACATCTTCGGCCTCGTAGACGCTTACTATCAGGCGCTAGTGAGGTCAATCTTTGGTCAGTTTTTATAAAAAAAAGCTCAAAAAGCGTACCTCAAATATTTTCTTTGAATTTTTAGTTGACTATTTATTTATTTTTACGTTATACTTTCAAGATTGAGTCTCTGTTAAATGTAGCCGTGTTTTAGGTATAATAAGGACATACAAAATATGTCTGAGGTGCATACTTCTTTATTACACTACGATATCGATATCGGTATCGCCGATTATTTACTACAGTCGAGTTCATCATTATCTGAGCAAAGAACGGATCAAAAATATTTGATCTAGTTCTTATGCTTCTGACAATAGGGTCTTGTTCAGATGTTTTTGATCCAATCTTTGCTCAGATAATGATGAACTCGACTGTACAATAATCGGCACGGATTTATAAGAAACATGGATATGGTCAGTAGGCGTGGCGCGCGTTTCAGCTATAGGGGCAAAATGACCTTATAGCGAGAGAACAGTTGACAGTTGCTATGTAACCGCCGTCACACGCTGAGCTCTGCTTTTTTACGTTTTCGTGAGGTTAAAACAAGCAATTATGCCAAACTGTTCTGTGTTAAGGTGACCAAATAGAAGTCGCATCCAAAATATATCGAAAGGAGGCATTTCTTACCACAGGTATGTAAATAAAATGAGTTTTCCGAAATATTTTTATTTCGATTTAATTTAGTTGGCATTTATTTAGAAGTCGACTCTATTAATTCACCGATAAAGTTCATTTTACCTTGTCAATTCTCATGAGTCCATTTTGAATGAACTAACAGTAGTGAGTTACCTGTTCGATAAAAATATCGATATGATTGGATGAATGAATGAATAGAACCATTTTAAGATAAATCATAGTATATTTAAATTTAATGCACTGACTGACAACGTATTAAATAAATATAAAATATTAATTTTGCATTTCAAGCAATTATTTAGTTGCAGTTATTTTATGTTTATTACAGTTAATCATTGTGATGTTTTAGGTTTCCTGCTAAAGCCACATTAAAAGAAAAATGGATCGATGCGACTGGGAGAAAGGACTGGTTTCCAAGTAAAAATAGTGTGATTAGTTCAAAACACTTTGATGAAAATGACTTTTATGTAAAGAATGTCTTAAGAATTACTTATATGTCAATACATATATTTTGTTCAGGGGCGATTAAAGTATTTGATTATTTTAAAAATGAATGTTATTCTCTACCCCTTTCCCTTATTATTCCCTACAAATTTTTCAATTTCAATTGTAACAACAGTATGTAAAAATAACCAATTATGTGAGAAAGAACAATAAATAATCATGACAATGATAGCGACAGCTCTTTAAAGATATATTCTTTGCCTAGCTAATCTATTTATACAACTAAGAAGTTACCACAATACAACATCATTTATTTATATAATATTGTAGTAAAAAATTTAATTCATCATTGTGTCCATTTTAACACCCTAATTGTAAAAAAAAAACATACAAAAAAAATAACGAATTACGATTCGTTATTAGGTATTTATTTTTAGTGATTGATGAACGGAGCAACATTCATTCATTCGTTCATCGATAACTTTTTATTCTTTGTCAAGCCCTTACGTCGATGAAATATTTAAGTGTGTGCGTGTATTGAGACGGCGCGGGCGTTAGTGTGTACTAGCCAATAGCAACGACAGCGTTGCTGTAGTGTGTCGCTGTGTTCTTTGATGATTGGCGGTGACGCTAGTTTATTTGTGGGTGTTGTCTTTGCATGTGCACAGCGTTAATGTATGTGTGAGCAAAACCTGCGACAGCGGTTCTAATACAAAACACGTGTGATTTCACATCTTTGTTTCTTATATATCTGTGATAATCGGTATCGTATCGGCAAAATTATACATGAATCGTTACATCCCTACTAGGAACATTTGCATAACTGGTGATATCATTCGTTTGCAGGCGTCCGCGTCATCAACAGTATCCACACTGGCCTCCGTGACATCTTCCACCACTTCCCTCGCGGCGTCCGCGGCGGCCTCTCTCGCCTCTCACACGGCGGGCGTCGCGGAAATGCGGCGGCGCCTGGAGCAGTTCCACGCGGACCTGCAGCAGGCGCTCCGGCACTACGAGGACCTGGAGGGCCGCCGGCTGGGGGAGGAGTTCAAGGTCTACTCGCCCACCGGTAACTATCCGATATCATGTATGCGCATTGCCTCGTGAGGGTCGATTTCTGAGCAATTTACCGCGGCGGTTTTATCATTCGTGTTTCAGGAAATATAGCAGCAAACGGTTCCTGTGATCACCAGATCACAGTTAACTATTATTATAAACGATAGGCGGTATCGAGGCTACACATATTTTAATCAGTAGTTGTCTTCACTCGAGAGTCCTTCGCGGTGTAAAAACTCGAGGGATGCCAATTAAATAAAAAAAAAACGCTAGAAAAAAATCGATCTGTGAACAGATTTTAAAATCAGTTTTTTTTACCTCAAGGAGTGACGTCACTCGAAACTTCTAAGCACTCTATCCTCGTAATTTTTTGTTTGTCAAACAAAAGAAAAAATACGTGTACAATATTGTTTAATAATCTAACTGACGGACTAAACAGTTTTTTTAGTCGTCTAGCCTGTTCCCTAATAGGTTTCCTCACGAGAGCAGCAGAAATAATTCTGAATGTTTTATAATTTGTGTGGAACGAGTCAAAGTAAAGACCGTGTGTTGTGCAGGAAAGACCCCGGTGCGGCAGGAGTACCGGTTCCCGCGCACGCTGGCCGCCACGTCGCCGCACGACCGCATCCTCGCGCGCTTCCGCGCCATGCGACAAAACTCGACAGAGGAGGTAACTCACCATTACTTTTCTATCGCCATACTACAGCGCTAGCAATATCGCAGTAACTAAAGTATGTATGTATGTATGTGTGCTTTATTGCACAAAATAATACAAAGCACAGGGTTACAAAATAAAGGTATATGTGGGTTATTCTTCAGAAATATGTCTGTGACTTATTCCTCTGTCTCCATACATTTAGTATGAAAAAGGGACAGAGGAATAAGGTGACCGCTGACATATTTCTGAAGAATAACCCATGTACAAAGGCGAACTTATCCCTTTAAGGGATCTCTTCCAGTTAACCTTTGAGCAGTTGAGTGATGAGACAAGAGAGGTGGTAGACAAACAAGATCATGTACAAAAGATAGTGTAAAGTCTCGTTTTCTTAAATGAAACTGTCTAGAATCGTTTTCACTCCATAAGACCAAAAAGAGGGTCATCATTCCCTTCCACGGGTCAATTATATTTGGAAAGGGTTTTATTTTATAGCTTGATACATTTTGTATACACGAAACGACATGAAAACTCTATTTTTAGCTTCTGTCATTTTAAAATTGTTATAGCACAAATATGGGTGTATCTGATTTTTTTCCGAGCAGTTTTGGAAGAGTTCCTTCTATTTGGCATACGTTTTATTTGTCCGAATTTTATTTCGCATAATTTTTCGCCAGCTTTTATTTAAAATATGTTCGAAAATCTTTGGCGTTAGTCACTTAGAATGCGTTAGATTAGGTTTCTTTTGTAATTATTCTGAAAAGTCAAAGGTATCTGTAAAATAACAATTATGCATAATGAGTATTCGGACAAACAGGACATTCGGACCAATGAAATGAAAAAAAACAAGGGGATCCGTTTTGGAAATACTATTTGATAGTTAACGTCAAATTATTTATTTTGATTATTGAATATTAGTCCATTACAAAGAAAATATTACAAAGGTTGACTGTTAGAGAATGCCTTAAGGCATTAACCCATTCACTGCGACGTCCGAACTCCAGAAGCATGTACGGCGCGCTGTCATACATTCGAACTAGCTGTCGTAGAGTCACGACAGCGTGTCGTTACTCAGTGGCTCAGCGATGCGAGCTTTATATTGGATAGCGTTATGCGCGATTTCTCTTTAGCCAACATAATGTTTTGTTTTAATTTTAAAATGTTTTTTGCTATTTTTTTATTTAGCATATCTTTGATTTCTCTGGGTTGTTTTTTTACAATACATAAAATAAAAAGTACAAAACCTAATCTAGGGTGCCTGGCAGCGGTAGTTATTTATTTTTAACTTGGGTAAGGTGTTTTTAGAAGTAAAATACAATGATTGTATGCAATTTAAATACTACCGAATGTAAACATTCTTTTTTATTCAAGAATGTGAAAACCATACGTTATATACAATTCCTTTAAAACTTTGAACAGGTTTCGCTAACTCGAATTATACACCGTGTTTTTATTGTTTTTCGTTAACTTATTCGTATATTCTTCAGATCTAATTAAGTTCATTTCTCCAAGAAAGTAATGTTGTAACTCATACCGTTTTTAAAATATTCATAATCTTAATTTAATCACCAACCAGTATAAATGAGCTGTCATAACCCCAACACTGTCATAGTTGACATTAACTTGTGACTAACACAGAAGTGTCTTTTAAAATGGTCATCAACTCAATATGTAGATTTATTTAGTTAATAGTGAAATGGGCAAAACAGTACAGATAAAAAGACTTAAAACTAGACATATAATATTAAGGTTAATAAACGGATAGAAAATAAACTATAAATAATGCACGGTCTCCAGGTCGGTGCCCAGGAGGCTGGCCGCAATACTCAATATTAATTTATTTTGTATGAAAAGTATCATCAACCTACATACCAACCAAGATAAAATAAAATAAATAAATATTAGGCGACAATCTTACACAAATCGAACTAGCCCCATAGTCAGCTCAATAGTCTGGGCGGAAAGAGAATAGGCGTGGCAAAAAACGGAACTAACCTAACCAGTATGGCCACAGAACAGAAAATACGGTACAAAAGCATTACAGCGCCCCCCAAAATTAATCCTATTCTCTTTCCGCACAGACTCTAAGGCTTGCGTTATGGACACCAGTCGACGATATATTTAATAGATACAAATACTTAAATACATAGAAAACATCCATGACTCAGGAACAAATATCTTGCCTATCCCAATTTTTATTTATTAAAAAAACTTAGCGCAGAGCTGCGTTGCTCGCCGACATGGACCGGTAGTTGATAATTTGAAATTACGCCAACAAACTGTTCCGCAGTTTGGCGAAGACATGAAAAGTGTAACTATGTACTGTATTTGTGAGAAATAAATTTAAAAAAAAAATATAGGTAACGTCAATATAGTAGGACTACGCTAAGTTTGCAGAGGTCGAAAGGTTTTATTTAAAAAAAATCATAATTATGGCAACATGTGGAAACTACAGCGAGAGGAATTTTAAATCTTGGTACTTGGCAATAATTCTTCCCTTTATTACAAAATGTGTCTACATGCCTACTGAAATAAATATCTGCGTCAGTATTGCACACATCGATTTAGTTCCAACCAAATTTGTTCCAGGTTCTTGGATAATTTCTATGTATTTAAGTATTATATTTAAATATCTACATGTATACAAACATTACCTACTTCGTTTGGTTGAGACTAGATCGATTTGTGCAAGACTGTCCTGAATATTTATTTCAGTAGGCATGTAGACAAATATATACTTATTAAATCGGAAGATATTTACCTAGTATCAGGACTGAATTATCCTCTTTCTTGTGATGTTGCCATATGATTTTTTTTAAATAAAACCTTTCAACCTCTACAAACTTAGCGTAGTCCGACTCTAATGTACCTGGGAATATAAACTCTAGGAATGAGAGTAATCGTTATCGCTTATCTTCCTTATGGGGATTATAGAGCGGCATTGGTAACAATGATTAAAAATAACACGCTAATTTGTGCATAAGCAAGACCACTGCTTCAACTACATGAACAAAAGGCATGGCGGGTAAAAGCTCAGTGTCAGTGCTAATTATTATGAGTAAAAATACGACGCTGCAAACCATTATACTCTCTATCTGCACGTGCAACTTTAATACAAAAGGGCCGCCGGGTAGGTAATTTTATTAATCATTAGTTCGTTACCTATTGCTCAAAACGTATTTTTTTTTCTCCAGACGTAACATCAAAATATTTCCTTTTGAAATGTCTATTCATACAAGGTGTCTCGTGAGGAATCCAAAAGATTTTAACCACGCATTCTTGAGGTCATTACGAGTAAAAAATGTTTATAACATAATATCAAAACCGGCAATAATTTTTATTTGTTCTTGATACGATGATATTTATTGAGTTTTTGTAGATTTCGTGGTTTTAACCATGTCACGTTTCTCAAAAGTGCTCGTGAGGAACTCAAAATGTATAATTCGACAGTAAAAAAAATATTTTACGTACAAAAATCAATAAAAAAAATCCTTGTATCTTTTTTTCTTGTATTTTTGCATTATGTTATATAACATTTTTTACTCCTAATGGTCTCAGGAATGTGTGTTTAAAACCTTTTGGATTCCTCACGAGCACTTTGTACATTATAATAAAATAATGTCATCAACACGATTAACATAAAATCGCATGGTTGCGTATATACATTTACGCATTCATTTTCGATCAATGCACGGGATCAATGCATTCGATTACCTAAAATCTCACTGGTAACATACAAAACTGCATAACGCCATTCATTACTCACGTAGTACCATTATCATGTACGAAAAAATATAACTCCATTACAATTCAAGGAGAAATAAACTCTATGTGTACGGGTTACGGTCCAAAACGATTATAAACCAAGTTCGGAGTTACGTCATTATTGGCATTGAAGGAAATACAACTCTCGCCGCTCGCTGAATCACAACACGCTGTCGTGATACTTAAAAGTACTAATATAATTAATATTTTATTTTTGAAATGTAGCTATTTGTTATATTACTTATCGTGTAATTCGCTATATATGGCAGTCATGAAAAAATTTAATCAGAAAGTGTTTAATCTCTATTGAAATTTACTAAAAGTTTAGTGTTCTTAAATAAAGAGATTTTATTCTAATATTCTCAAAATAAGTATCAGTTGCTTTTAACATATCCTTTAAGTATGTAAAATTAAGAAAACGATATTAAAAAGATGTATACTGATGGAGATAAAAGCCAAAAATGCGGTAACGACACACTGTCGTGACCAGCGCGCGAAGAGCGTTCCGGAATCACGACAATGTGTCGTGATTAGCAGTGAATGGGTTAAGTCCGCCGTTTGTACTTTTTTATTATTGTGCAATAAAGTTTAAATAAATAAATAAAATAGTAAGCATAAATTTGTTCAGGATTGCGTAGTGGTGGAGTCGGAGCCTGAGACGCGTCCGGCGTCGGACAGCGAGTCGTCAGTATCGGAGGACTCGGCGTTGAGCGAGTTCACCACCCCCTCCCCGCCCGCCGAGCCCCGCGCCGCGCCCATCACCAAGTGCATTTCCGAAACTGATATTTACTACAGAAAGGTAACTAATACTAGTCAGCATCCACAATAACATTAGATTTAATAAAACAAAGAAGCTAGATGAAGGTGACAAAAATAGAGATTAAAAATGACTTATATCGGAAACTAAATTGACCTAAAATAGCACATTGTGCACCGAGGGTAGTAAGAAAGGGATTACTAACGAGAGTCTATTAGGAGCCCGACGCCGTAGGCGGGGGGCTTTTAATGACTCGAGATTGTAATCCCCTTACTGCCCGTGATACACACAACACATCACATTTGCGAGGAAAAAAAAACAAGACAAAAATCAAATTATTTACTGTCAACTTTTTCAATATACCTAGTCTTCCACAGATAATGCTAAAAACTGCGTTTAGTTTTCAAACTTGACAGGCAATACCGCCAGATTGTACCGATTTTCAAAATAACATTTTAATAACACCTGTTTGAACGGTATTTGTTCCAGCCTGCCGGCAAAGAGAACAGCACCGGCGCGCTGCCGTACCGGCCCGTGTCACACAAGAAGACGTCGCGCCTGCCCGCGCCCACCTCGCACAAGAAACCGCTCATAGAGAGGAACGACTGACCAGTATGACGCCAACCACATTACACAACTAGGGTGGTAAAACAAAGAAAGGCCGAGATCGCAGATGTTTGCGGCCCGAGCTGCAAGCTAGGGAAAGAAATATGCGATCGAGGGCTTTCTTTATTACCTCCCGTGTTGTGTACATCATATTATGTCTACACTTGGCCAAAAAGCGACTCTTTGCTCTCACTCTGCGGTAAAAGCCACTTTATGGTCAGGTGTGTCATAACATAAATATTGTTTTGAGAACAATACAGTCATGTTCTAAATAATGTTCATGAATCACAGTTTATTTATAATAGCTCCAGTGCTTGTAACAACGCTGTACCGCGTGATGCTCGAGCTACAAATAATAATACTATTTGTCTCTTTCCATTCAATATAGTGCGAAAGTGATAGCTCGTGCTCGTTTGCACGAGAAGTGACGCCCTGGACGGTTGTGCTATCATTTCGAAATCTCAGTGGGACTGCTTAGAGGACGATTTTATTGCTTTTTCGGATGACACCTACTAGATTAACTTAGAACGTAAAACTGCTAAATACCAAATTTCATGAAAAAATTTAGAGCCGTTTCCGTGAGACCCTTTATCGGATCACTCGCGCTGCGTAAAGTCCCCTACATGTTATTGAACAATTGGTGGTCATCTTGAAACACTCTGGCCAAGGACATTTAACTCTGTTACTCATAACTGAGTGATTCGTTTTTTTCTATATTTCTAGAGTGCGACTACGATAAATTTACAGAGTGGAACATGGCAATGCATAGTTATCGTAGTCGCACTCTAGGTCTCACGGGAATTTGTGTTTGTAACAGATTTTCTTTCTGTTTTAGTTACAAAACCTTGAGTTCCATATTTTAACATAAAATCGAATCGTTTAATAGCGGCCCGCACTAGCATATAATGATATAAGTTTTCATTTCAATATTAAAGTATTGGCCAATAGTGGATGGTCATTTCATTTTATAGTATTGACATTACTAATATATTTTCCGTTGACAAATATATTTCGTGCGACCGATAGATCATTAAGATAGTAGAAATGTTTAGTATATTATACTCTAAACAATTATTTTTAGTATGTATAATGATAAAGAATATCCATTTTAGATGTAGTTATGTTTTTGTATGTATATTTAGGAGCGAAGCCGAACTTTATAAGATATGCACATAAATATTTTTCTTATAAATGTTAAAACATTACTTTTTATTCAAATCCCAAGCGGTGTATTTTATGCGAGATTTATTTTGAAAATAATTATTTTGTATTTTGTAAAAGACAAAGTATAATACATAGCAAACTACGTTTGGGATTTATCAATTTTATCATTTATTTTTGACATATTGTAATTATTGGTCTTTTTCGAAACTATAGCGGAATAGAATAGTAGTAGTAGATTGATTTTGATAGAGTAACATATTAGTCGACGGTAGGTTCTGTTGTATTAAAGGACGGACAAAATAGTGACCCGTACAAATTGGTAAACGGGACTATCTTGTCTATGACTTCACTCCATTTTGAATTTTACCTATCAATGTGATTTATTTACTCCAAGAAGTCTTAGTACCGCCGACCTGGTGACAAAACAAATGAAGCCCCTCATTGAACCTACGATCAATGGAATATTAGAACGGTCCTATCAAACGGACTCTGATAAACTTCATGTGATGATGACGTCACTGCTGTCGCTTTGTATCCGTTTAACGGTGGTTTAACGTCATTTAGAAAGGACCATTGTAGTGTTCATATGCCATACAGATGTCGGCAGGTCAACCTAATGGGTTTAATATTAAGTTTATTTTATTCCTGGGTAAGTTTCTGAACATTTAAGTTGCTTATAAGATAAATATGTATCTTCACGCTGTGTTTGCTTGATTTAAATAGGAGTGCTATGTTTGATGAAATTGAGCTATTTGCTATGATTGTGTACGTAGATTTTTACTCAAAATATGTTAATAAAATACTTTACGTAACCGAATTATTTGGGTTTTATTAAATTCTGCCGTACCCGTATCACCATCTTAATAAGAGTAGCATGATTCTGGTTAAGAAAAAAAACTGGTCAGTACAGACTTGTCAGTAGATACCTACGTGGATAATTTTCAAGATAAACTGTAGGGTGGGATAAATGTAACTTTGCTGTTGAAAAACTTACGTCAGAATGACTGCCGACTTCATTAAATAAATTTCTTTTTTAAAACTTAGGTAGCAAATATGTCAACGTAGGTAGTAAATAGAAGCAAATAGGTAGTGAATGCTGATGATACTCTCTAACATTGATCTGCCATTTTGGTCAGTCATTCTGACGCTCACAAATTTCAGTCGAACCTTTCTGAGGCTACGTCAAACAGAAAAGTTGCAAACCAGAGGCCATGACATAATACTGTCAAAACCGAAATTGAAATTTATGCTCGTGCATCTACATGCAACCTACGTTTATATCGCCCTGCGCTCTGTGACGGATCCGTCGTTGGCGAACCTGTGGTGCGGATATATCCGTCGACGGCGTCTGATAGGTTAATGACACTTCTTAACCCGCTTTTCGTTTGTATGAAGACCAAAGAGACTCGATTTACCTAAAGTAGTGGTTCCTAACCTTTATTGCCACATTACCCACAGGCTCCCTCTAGATTTGTATCATTAACCCTCCAAAAAATAGGTAATATAGAAAAGTATATTAATTACCCCCGGGTTCGGAACCACTAACCTAAAGTATTGTTGCTATGTGTTTTGTAGGGCGCGATACAAGTTTTTAACTGGGTCTATTTCAGTCGTCTTTCCAGCGTTTTAATTTATTTTATTAGTGTCACTCGATTTTAACCGCGAAGGATTATCGAGTAGTGATTAAATCATAATATTGTGTTGACTTGATACTGTCGATCATTTTTAATAAAAGTTAACTGCAATCACTACCGTTTGCTGGAACACGAATGAAATAAAACCGCCGCGATCGAAACGCTCTGAAATCGACCCAAGTAGGTACTGGGTTCAAATGAGATTAAAACGAAATGGCATAATTTTCACAATTTTATTAGCAAACAGACAGTACTTAAATTACAGTACTTAGCTAGCACACTGACTCCGAGCAATTCAGCTGAATTACCGAACCATGGCCTATTTCCCATACAATATGTTTGGAAAACGCCTCGGTACATCGAGTCTTGTGGTCGCTGAAGACGCAATGTTCAATGCTGCTAAACAAATTTAGAAAATGACTGTAGTAATTGAAATTTACTGACTGGCTGTTTTAATTAATGGGTCATTCTCAAAAGATGATGTCCGTAGTTTAGGGCTTTATAAAACAAATGTTAACTTTAATTTTTGTGTAACGAAAGTTAGCCATATGAATTGTATGGCAAGTTTCGTTTCACAAAGGAACAAGATTAAGAGGTTGTTTTATAAAGCCCTAACTACGGACATCATTTTTTGAGAATGACCCTAATACGACCTCGTAAGTCCGAGCGTACTTGTACAAATACAAATTAATGGTAGCAGTTCAGACCTGACATTTTAGCTTCATATTTTGCGTAACTGCCTAATGTACTTTATTAAGTACTAATTATCCATCCCTCACATCTCCCCACTCCGGAATAAATACAAAATGAAAGATATCTGGTTATAAGTGAAATAGTACATTGTGTATCAAGGGCGGTAAGTAAGGAATTACAAACGAGTGTTTGTTACAAGGCCGAGGCGAAGCCGAGGGCTTTAATAACACGAGTTTGTAATTCCTTTACCGCCCGTGGCACACACAATGTTTTTCATCACACTTGTGAGGAAATCTGATTAATATAACCTTACTTAACCTAAATAAAATTGTAAAACTGACAGTGACATTAGTGACATATATCAAGCCGACAAGTCACGTTCGGAAACCATAGCGGTAAAGACTTAAAATGGTTGATTTTATATTTGCAAAATACTGAAATACACTATTTAAACATTTAATTAATGTTACAGAAATATGTGTTTACATGTATTTGCAATAACAGTTCTCTTTAAATAAATATTTCAGGAATAAAAGTTAAAAAAGTAAGTTGGCGTTTTCTTTGAACATGACAAATAAGAGTAAAACAGAACCAGCGTTTCAAATTTAAAAAGAAAACCATTACGCCCTAGGGCGTAATAGGTCATTTACGGCCCGCAAAACCTACGTGTAATGACACCATTTTCGAGCAAGTGTGATGAAAAAAACTATCCGCCTCGGTCTTGGTATAATAGGTGCCAGTGGCGTGGCGTTAAAGATATCCTAGGGTAAGCCGGTGTAGATTCGGTATAGGTACATTTTCCTTAAGAGCTGTAGAATAAGGTGGTCAAATGCCTGATATTGGGCAAGCCGGTAGGAATCGAGTTCTTTGGACGCCAAGCTACTGGTAGGTACATTAGGTAGTTTGGATTACCGATATTAACACTTTCGCAACCAAGAACCCGCAAGAATAGGTACGTAGAAAAGACAGGACTTACGACGTTCACTTCACTGACAACCATTGGAACAAGTGAATAAGTTTAGAACATTGCACATCACGTTTCTTAGTCTATTTACAACGCTCTACGAGAGCCTAATCGAAATTACCTGACGAAGTTATGGCTTGAAATTCAATAAACACAAAACACGTAGTTTTAACACCATAGCCTTTGCTCCTATATATGTAGAAATAAATTACTAAAATACTAACCGTCTTATTCCTAAAGATCCTCGTATTACTATATTGGAGTGTCTATCGGGCCAAATTAGACAACGTGTAGAGGGCCGGTTTTACGATTTTAGAAGTCAATTAATTCCCAACTGATCGTGACATGAGTGCCTACAAATACAGTTCGGGACAAAAATATGTACCTTAACATTTTTTCACCAATTTCGGTACAGTAGGTACGATAAGGTGCAAAATATTAACACAATTTCGTTGCTGACTGTATGTAGATATCTTTAAACACCTAGGTGCGAACTGATTTCATCAGTCTGACCATATTTTTCTAAAAATATTTTCATGGATTATAAGAGCCGTCTGTCTCACATTTTATTTTAAGAGGCCCTCTGCACAGTAGTCGATAAAATTGACCTATCACTAAACAAAACATGTAGGATCTTTTTGAACAACGCCATATATATTCACGTATCTGTATATAATAGTTACTGTTTGGTTTCCATACTAAAACTAACAACTGCTCTAAACAGGGTGTTATCAATGCTTCTTCATGATATTTTTAATAATAGGTAAGTATTTGAGTTTATCCAGATATTAGGGAAAACTTTTCTTTCAATATTTTCCCGTTAATTTATCGAAGGAAAATGTTCCAAGCGTACACTTTTTGTAATATAACTATTTTTCGTTTTTGAAATAAATCGTTATACCTATATTATATTGAAAGAAACCCTGTGTGTATGCGCTTGAACTAATGTTTATGTACTTAGCATTTTATATAAAAGTTGAGAAAACTCTTATACCTATAGCACCTAGTCTTTTCAAAACATTAGGACAGGGATATTTATCCAGACAATTGAACAATTATAAAAAAAAAATAGTAAATTACGCACCTATACTTTGGCGGGAGTAAAATTTTATGTGTCAACAAAGACCATAAGTGACATTATACCAGCCTTAAGTTAATATAAATTCTCTTCCTGGCTAAGAGATTTAAGTAATGTTTTTTTCTATTGGCCACTTTTTGCTCGTTAAAAAGCAGAGAGACAGTTTACATTTTACCGCCAAAGGTGTGTAATTAACTGTTCTAAAATCAATTGAAGGACTACAAAAATCAGTTCACCACAGACCTCATATAGGTGGCATATAGGGAGCGAAGATTTTTTACAATAAATACAAAATGGCCTCCGACCAAGTGCAGTGAATAAATAAGTGGTGGGAGAAAATAAATGCCGCCGAAATAAATTAAATATTCCTAATTTACACTAACTTACACTAAACAAGAACTTATTTATTTACATTCAAAGTGATCAAACATAAACTTTGATTACATTTTCACTTCCAACATTATTTAGTAAATGCTTGACACGTTTCTCAACATAGGTAGGTATACCCCAGACATTACCTATTCTGGGATTTGACGTAGTATTCTACGTTTGGGTAGGCTTGTCCGTGCTAAGAGCCACAGTGATTGTGCAATCTCTTTAGCACCTTCAAGTTACAGCCAAGTCTAGTGTAGCAGGTCTGTATTGTCACTCATAATTCAGTGCCCCATTCAGTAACCAGTTAAACGAAGTACAAAAGAGCGCAAGTATCATAGAATGACTTACGTTCCTTTGCATTTGGCTCATATCTGACTTATTCAATTTGTTATAAGAGGCACTGAATTGTGATACGCTGCCGATAGTTTAGCTCAACCCTAAATGACTATTTAAAAGAACTTAGACGCACATAATTCTTTGAGAACGTCATGTTATTTAAATTACCACAGATGAAGATAGACGCAGCAAACTGTCGGGTCCGAATATGGTTTAAGTAGGTAAATAGAATAGGAATAGTTTAGATAAGCATTTTCTTTCTTAGGTTGCAATCTACTTTACAAATAAAATAAATAATATGCGCATCGCTGCATCCTGGGAAGTATAATTTAGCTGACTTTTAGATCGTCGTCCAAATCATATGTTCTAGACCAGGGATCGGCAATTTTTTTAGACGAAGAGGAAGAAACCGCGCCGGAAAAATATCGATTTTTCGGAAGCACGAAGAGCCACAGTTTTCTGTGTCATGCTTTTCACTGTGTACCATTTATAGGGGAATTTGAAGAGCCGCAACTGACCCTTCAATCAAAGAGCCACATGCGGCTTGCGATTTGCAGACCTGGTCTAGACTATCGAAGCTATCAAAAATACACACTCGCTCTCACTAATTTTAGTATTCGCTGCTTCTACCTAGACTCTATCTCGGTGTAACTATAGGTTGTTGACGGAGATGATCTGGTTGATCCAGCCGATAAAGGAGGACACCTTGACGTAGACGCCGGGCACGTCCTGGCGGCCGCAGCCGAAGCCCCACGAGACCAGACCCACCAGCTCGTAGAAGCCGTCATCTTGGCAGACGAGGGGGCCGCCGCCATCGCCCTGAAACACAAAGATGCTTGTTTAAAACTGATTTGACGTGGGGTTTGGTAGGGTGTTTGATTAGGTATGTTTGTTGTTTCAACTGATATGTTATGAGTAAAACTCGCAGGACATTGGCACAGTGTAATGTTGCACGTACATATTTTATTTAGCAACTACACACGGTCGTAAATAAAACTAGACCGGCAAAACGTCCACGGCCCTTCTGCTCTCTTGTTTTGAGGCACGTGTTCCTAATAAATAATTAGTTTTTCGTTGACATTAGGTTTTTTATGCCTCTCAAAAAACTCTAATGTACTCTAACAAGATAACGAATCAAGTATTTACGTGGTTAATCTGGCACTGGAAGTTATGGTTATTTCTCCCACTGCCAAGTCCTTCGTTCTCGTTGGATATTCTGGGCAAGTGCCAACGGCCCTGTCTTTTGCATTTTTAACCGACTTCCAAAAGAAGGACGGTTCTCTATTCCTCTGTATGTTTTTTATTTCTTTTGCTATTAAAATAGTCCTGTCATATCTCAGCAGTGGCGTATCATACATATATCGTACATGAAACCCGATTACCATTGGCTTGCCTATTTTAATCATTAGCTTAGCACCTATACTAATACTTCTCAGGATGAGCAAATCTAAATTCGATCCGGCTTACCCAATGACATTTTTGAGTAGAGGCAGGAGTTTTTCGGTCCGCGATTGTACCGCGTGTCCTCGAAGCCACCTTTAGGGGGCCTTAGCCAGCGACCAGAAAGAGCACGCGTTATGCGATAGAAAGAGACGGTCAGATGCGGTTCGTCCCGTCCAGTGCTCGGACCCGAACGACAGTTTTTTAGAAAGGCTTGTACGTAGTATTATTACTTATTCTGTGCCAATACCCTCAATATCAGAAGCGGCATTAGGGTAGGGCGCGGTAGGGCGACCGCCCAGGGCACCGGACATAAAGGGGCGCCGCAGGCATTTTGAAATCTCGCCCAGGGCGCTGGTAGTACTAATACCGGCACTGCCCGATACCTTAAGACAGCCCTGGCCTCACCTGGCAAGCGTCGTTGCCCTCCTCGCCGCCGGCGCAGAAGGAGCTGGCGGGCAGGATGAAGATCTTCTCGGTGACGGCGTTGACCTTGCGGATGCACTCCGCGTCGCTCACGATCGGCAGCTCCGCCTCGCGCACGCGCAGCGGGATCGGACCGGCTGTCGAACGTATAACAGTTAGTGAAGCGTAGTAACAACGAATAGTACCTACAATACGAATACCAACGAAATTACGAATAATAGTATATTTACATTATTCCACGAATACGAATAATTCCAATTAAACTTAACGAGAGAACAACAACAAGTTATCTGCTGTGCCCTAAGGTTCACTGGTAGGTGCCTTATGGCATTAAGTTCGCCTTTTGCACGATAAGTTTTCTTTTGTGCAATAAAGTTTAAATAAATAAACGAGTATGTTATCAACAACTAAAAAAAACAACAGTTTTTATGCCACACCTGGCCATAAAGTGACTTTTTCCGCACGCTGCGCGTACGGAAAAAGCCTCTTTCTGGCCAAGTGTAGACATAAAATGATATACACAACACGGGAGGTAATAAGCAGCAGCAGCAGCTCGGGCCGCAAACTTCTGCGATCTCGGCCTTTCTATGTATTACCACCCTAGTTATGTAATGTACTATTAACCGACTTTCAAAAAAAGGACGCTTCTCAATTTGTCTGTATGTTTGTTACGCTATTACCTACTCGAAGACGGCTGAACTGATTTGGGAAATTCTTTTGTTTTGTTTGGAGAATCAAGCGATTCTAGAATACTGTAGATACTCACTCTCGCCCATGTATCCGTAGCCAGTGACGGTACACCGCTTGCCGGCCGCGTGACTCACGCCCCGAGCTGGCAGGCATACCAGGCACACTCCTGAAACACGGCACAGTTTACGGTAAGGAATCACACAACACACAGTGCACTAGTTATCTGAGAAGCTGGTGATGTTGTACTGTGAAAGTAATGTCATGGACGAACGAGTAGCAAAATCTGGTTAGTTTCGTCAGATACCACTGGACTGGACTGTAACTTGGGAAGCCTAGAAAGTGGCTCTCGAATTGAAGGGATATGTTTACAAAAACAACATATTAATTGACTAGACTGGTTGATACTTATAGAGCAACATTTTTAATGACAGTAGGTGTGAACTAGTTTTATCAGTCATATTGGTTTTGTAAACATCCCTTCAATTAATTTCTGTCTTTCTCTTATCTTACAGTTTTGAAAAGCAGTTGCATCTATAAATATTCTGAAATGACTTTTCTAAACTAACCTTCCTTGAGCTCCGCCTTCCCATGTAGCTTCAATAGCGCTATATCATTGTCCAGGGTCTGGCTGTTGTGGTTGTGGTGGATATAAGTGGTGGCGACTCGAAGCGTTTGCGCGCCGGGGGAGCCGTACTTTCTGGTCAGGTCGTGGTCTCCCACGCGCACGTAGATCGAGTCACCGGAGCGGACAATGCTGTGAAGAGATAGAAGTTAGGTTAGAGTTTCTGCAGACCTATAGCACGTACATAATTTTGTGCGAATTATATCTGTTAGAGTATATAGTCTAGTCTATTTTAGATGAAAGCGAACCTGCATGAGTAAAATGATCAGATTTTTTGGATCAGTGAAAAATCATAATCCAACATCAGCTCTAACAAATCTATAAATTCAATAAAATTTACGGTTTAAGATCAGTTTAGCTACTTTAAGTATCGTCGAGATGTAGTCATTTTCGAACTACGCCCTAAACCTAACGTGCTTTTCTTTTGCACAATGATTATTTAACTAAGAAATCTTAACACTTAAAATTTAGCATTTAAATCCTGGTCACGGCACCAATTTGCTAACCCCCCCCCCCCCCCCCCCCCCCTGTATACTTCGGTATTACATGTAGCTGTGGACTTACTTAGTGACACAGTGCGCGGCGGTGAGCACCCACTGCGTGCCGATGAGCGCGGCGCCGCACAGGTACTGGTTGAGCGAGTTGATGAGCGCAACCTGCCAGCACCACTCGCCGCGCTCGCCGTCCTCGCCGCCCATCACGCGGCCGAGGCGCCGGGATCCATGAGATGACGTTCCTGCCAAGAAGACATAAGCTTGTATTCGACCTTAAACAAGCTAACCGTTTTATAACATTTACGAGGTATTTATTTGCAAACATTATAAAGCACAATGTACGAGTAAACAAGCCTCCTCAGCTATGTTCCAATTTCCTTTCTATTTCAATAAAATGCTTTCTTGACTTGTTTTAAAGCTTATCCTATTAGCTTGATCGTCCAGTTGCTGTGAAACTAAAACTCTACCCTAGCTCTATGAGCTCCACATACTTTTTTTGCCTTAGACGGGCAAACAGGCAGACGGCCCACCTGATGGAATGTGGTCACCGCCGCCTATAGACATTTGCAAAACTAGATGCATTGCCAATGCTTTGCCGGTCTCGAAGAAATTTGATGACACCCTTTCTACCTTGCTTGCTTTTTGCTTTCTTGAACTTTCTTGAATTCTTATTCTGGTGTACTAAGAATCTGGTTTGCGGTCACTTTGTAAATTAACAAAGCACGATCTGTCATTGCCATGCAACGAGAATAAATAATTTATCCATGTCGTAAATTTAGGATAGAGGGACCCTGAATAAAATATGGGGGTGGCAGACATTATCTCTATTTAAATATTGATATTGCCAATGATTTGCCTCTCACCTTTGACACCACAGACGTATTTATTGTATTTCTCCGGCGCTCGCAGTGTCGATCCGTATGTAGGCTCATATGGTACAGCTGGAATGAAAAATGTAATTTGTATTATAAATAACGAAATCACAGAAATAACACGTTCATTAACGAGCCTTGTCATGGAACATACTTGTATGAGCGGGCACTACAACATCTTGATTTTTGTTGATGTTCGATTGGTTAAAACAGAGATGTTTTGTTACACGTATATGATAAAGAAAGTCCTAGAGGAGTTTAGTCGTTCGTAATGGAACTTACTCATGGGCGTAGGATGCGGCGTGGTGGTGTAGGGCTCGTACTGCGGGCTGGTGGCGAGCGGGTACGTGTCGTTGCGCTGCACGCCCGTCACCTCCAGCACCTTGGACTTGGGCGCGCAGCACTGCGTGCCCGCCTTCTTGCACTTGAACACGTCCGTCATCTCCGCGTTGCCTGCAATTTATTATAATAAATATTTCATTTATCAACGATATTATATCTTTATTGTCGTAACATTTTTATCGTTTCTTTTGAGGTACACTTTTGGTCATGAATCTAGATTTGGCAGATCAGGTGCTATCTTACACCTTGGACCGACTAACTTCTTACATCCATAGCCCCAGGAAATCAGCCCAACATTAAGAAGACTGGTATTAAGTTAACACTTCAATATTTAGGGAGGGATGGTTTCCCACGCCGTACAAACGTTGATTAATTACCACAGCAGTAATTGAGTAATTGAGTTAAAACATATTGGTAAGTAAAGTAATTAAAAAACTGTACTTACATATACGATGACCGCTGTATGGTTCATAGGTATCTGGGACCACACGATCTCTAGTCACCCCTAAGCCATTAGGCTACATGATTTTATTGATTTAGACGTAATACGTAATTTGAAATACGTTATAGTTTATTGAGATAAGATGCGATAGTGGTAGTGGTTGAGCGTATTCACACCTAAAGCTCACTCTACACCGAAGAAGAGACCTTTCTCTCGACATTGGGTGACTTCGATGCCATAGGTGTTGTTGTCGGTAGGCGTGGAATGTTCATAGATACTCACGGAAGCAGGTAAAGGACAGCAGCGAGACGATGCAGGATCCGGGGCAGTCGGGGCGCGGGTCGGCCGGCGCTGGCGTCGTGGTGGTCGTCGTTGTCGTCGGTCGCTGCGTCGTGCGCGGGGGCACTCTGGAAGTCAATGTTAGACTCGCTTTAAGATTTAGAGGTGAACTATAGAAGAGTCGGTTTTAAAGCGCTATCAAGCGCTCCCATGTAGCATACAAAGTATATAAAAGCTTATACAGCTATTAAATCTCTAGTTTGCTATAAGGGCTGTTTAAACTCTTAAACAGCTTGCGTGCTATTTGGGCTATCATACTTATACATATTACTCATCATCTTCAAAGTTTACTAGTGAAATAATCGCCAATCTGTCTTAATCTCCAGTATCTCCACCAATATTTTGCCCTCCTGGAACTCGAGCTAACCTGGTGGTACAAGCGGACATAAAATAATAACAATTTTTTAGAACGACCTAGGCCTAGACTGTGGTGTGTGGATGTCCGGGTTGAAATGATGATGATACCATCAAACCAAAATGTTTAGTTTGTAAACACAAGAAACGGTATCGCACCGCAGTGTCGTGGTCTGGCTCTTAGTCTACAATGACTTCAATATATTTTGGACAAGAGAGCGTGACACAATATGTCACCTGCTATTATCGCAGCAGATGGAGCCGCTAGTCTTGCACTGCGTGTGCGACACGAGGACCGCGGGGCGCTCGCAGAACGCCGCCATGATGTTCAGCAAACAGTAGCCTGGGCAGCGCGGCAGTGGGGCCTGCAACAGACATTCATGCGTCACAATGGAAACTACCAGAACGTTTGCCGTCAGGGCGATGCCATTGGGCTTGAGATTTTAAAGCACTATCGCATTAAGCTTCGACTTACATACATAGCGAACTATCTACAGCATTCCTTGCACGGTTCAAGTTACACCCAAATGCAAGATCAAATGGACGCGAATGTTCAGTGCTCAAGACATGCGTTTCACTAAAGCAGTCATATCAGCGAAATTCCGTCATTCATTGCGGCTAGAACTAAGCCTTTACAAAAAAGCTTCTCAAGAGAAGGTCAGAGGCAAGGAAATGTCCTTAAATCGCCATGTATCGCTGACATTCCTTGGTCGTACCCGCCATTCTTAAAGCACCTGCAACCTTTCAAGCCAAATACAGAACAGCATGGTTATGCACAATAAGTCTTACCGGACGCGGCGTGGTTGGAGGCCGCTTTGTGGCAGCAACACAGCACTTCTCTTCGCCCGGGCAGTATGCGTCTTCGTCGACCTGGTCGCACCAGCGCGCAAACAGCTCGCTCATGCAGTCCCCGCGACACTTGCGTTCCTTGTACTTATGCGTGGCCCACTAAAAGAAACAATCAATAAGAGGAAGGAAAGACCAAGTATTGAGGTGGCTTACCGGTTGTGACGTGAAAACTTGCATTTAATTCCATAAAACAAGTTCCGTCGTCTAGGGCCATACTTCTGTGTAACTCTTACATCGTTAACGGCCCAGTGGTGCAGTCTTCACCAAAAAAGAATTGTAGCAGCTTAGGCTTTTCTAGCTTACCAATAACTTTCGGAACAAACCGCAGGGTTGAGGAATTGATGCTGGTAGTCCATGATAGCACCAGGTTTGACTAAAGATACAGAACTGTGGAATCTTACCGATTGCAGACCATCATTCAAGTAAGAAATGGAGCTGAAGAACTGCCACTCGTAGGTCATTAATGCTATGTTGGTAGTCCAGAGAGTATCTTTTGAGTTAATGAAGATATATACTTACTGGTGTCGTAGGTCGTGGCGTGGTCGGCGGGCGGCGCGTGGTGGTCTGTTCGCCCTTGGGTTCCGTGGCGCAGCAAGTGCCCTCTCCCGGGCAGTACGCGTCTTCGTCCACGTGGTCGCAGAGCAGCGCGAACAGCCCGCTGATGCAGTCGCCGCGGCATTTGCGCGTGGGTCCCTTGTACTTGGAGGGCGCTGTAGTTGTCGTCAACTGGAGAGTAATAGGACGAGTTTTTAACATTTAGTTTTGCCTGTATTTCTACTAGGAATATAGTTTTTCCTTAATGTATTGGAATAGTGACTCAAGACAAACGGGCTCTTCAAAATTAGGAGTTCTCTAGATTTAATAATAAGTAATGTAGATGTCCGAGTGCTCGCCACTGTCCTAGTAGACACTATCTGGAATGTTAAGTCAATAGCAATAGGGGACAGCAGGGTATCAACTATTGAGCATGATCATGTCAAACACTACGACGTCTACTTTAGCTACTTACAAAGAAATTACGGCACAGAATGTAGACAATCTTAAAAGCACACGCACGAGACATTCGATGCACTCTAATTGTAGGTACTGGAAAATATTAATTTGCAACCCTGTTTCTACCGATTAGAATTTTCTCGACTATGATCCGATGCTGCGTATTCACACGTACTTAAGTTCTGTTCATTTTATACGAACTGGTATCTGCAAAACCAGTTACCTATACGTTGCCGATCTTTGAGAGCCCTGTTTACTCGATTCTTGAAGTACCCCATGTCATAGCGCGCAGGGAACACCTCAGGTGGGACAGGGGGTGGGGTTCATTCCACATCCTGCCGGTCCTTTGCAAAAACGAGCGTGCTGCCCGCTTGTTCTTGGGATGCCAAGCATCTAAAAAGTGTGGATTAACCTTATTCCTGAGGCGAGAAGTACGGTGATAGAAGTGTGACGGAGGCACGAGCCCGAAAAGTTCCTCAGAACACTCCCCGTTGTACATACGGTAGAACAAATACAGAGAGCCAACTATTCTGCTCAATAGTCAACTTACAGCAGTGGTAGGCCTTTTAGTGTGTTTTTTCTCGCTGGGCACGACGAGGTCAGGAGGCCGGCGGTCCCCGTAGCCGTCCTTGGATACGCAGCAAAGACGCCCCGACACGCAGAGGTCGCGCGACGTGAGGTAAGCCTCGCAGTACTGCGTCAGGCGGTTCTCCACGCAAGTGCCTGGGCAGGCGATGTTGCCTGGAAGTAACAGTTGGTTGTACCTAGCAGCCGCTAAAGTCTCAATTAATACGGCGAAAACTTCTTAGCATCCTGTATTACATCCAGTTTGTTATAATTTGTTGATATTAAGACATATAAATCAATTGAAGCATGGGTAGCGTTTTATCCTATCTTTGATGTTTTAAGGTACTGAACACGGTAGAAGCATTTAGAAGCAATATGATAAAAACGTTTTCTTTGTAATAAACGTGTCTACGACCTCTTGATTATTGGTTTTGGATGCTGCAATCGGAGGCAATGATTAAAGCGATTTATAGGCATGGCTAAATAATAGTAGGCGAACGTTACCGCAAAGTACCTAAATGACTCCAACGAGATAGCTAGGAGACGAGATTTTGGGCTATATCGGCGAGGCACCATGTTTTTTTTAGCTAATGGGTTATAAGATTGAACCAAGAAAGAGAGTTGAATACGATGAGAACCTCACGTTCGGTAGGTATATGTTGGCTAAAATACGTGTCCTATTGTTATAGACCTACAACAATCAGTGACGCAATAATGTACCTAATAATTACCACTGTCTTTGTATCTGTCGGGCGCCGGCGTGGTCGGGTCCTCGTCGAGCTCGTCGTCGGGATGCGGGGTCGTGTAGCGCGTCGTGAACGGCCGCCGCGTCGTCGGCAGCGTCTCGTTGCCTGGAACGACAAATATCATAATTAATACACTGGCAACATAATTTCGACTACCGTAAGGACTTCACTCACTTATATTTCTTACGAAAATAATAAAAGATGGCCAAAGTATTTTATATACTTACTGATGAGACCGTTTACTATGAATAATATGTATTATAAATTTAGAAGAACACACAAACTTACAACTTACTCACTAAACAAACCTATTATCGTTGTACCTATCAACACATTCAAGAAATCAGAAGCTTACGGAAACAAAACTACTGCAGTTACCAATGAGGATAGGTGACAAAAACTATTAGCTAGAGTCTGTGCGGAAAGAGAATAGGATTTAGATGGGGGGCGCTGTAATGCTTTTCTACCGTATTTGCAAAAAAAATGCCATACTGGTTAGGTTAGTTCCGTTTTTCGCCACGCCTATTCTCTTTCCGCACAGACTCTATCAGAGTTCATGTGACATGATTAGTGTTGACCAGTGTTGTATCCATGTATCCTGGAACTAAGAATACTGGAACACTTCGAAGAGTTATAAGTACTGTCACGGTGCGACTTCTCAGTTCGGGAAGTTGCCACTAGATGGCGCTAGTCAAGCCACTAGTTTTCAATTTAATTATATTTTTCCAAAACGTTTTAAATATATGATAGGTATTTTTATTAGCGGATATATAGCTACTTCTTTGTAATAAATAATTATGTCTTTTTATCATAGACAAGGCCTACTGACAATAATTGCTCTGACCGTTTATGTCGGTTATCCTTTGTTTCAAAAAGCCTATAAAATGGCTTGAAACAACGACGGCTCTCTTTCCTGTATAAACAATCGGCTTAAGTGGCCGTACTGCCTACAAGCCCGTAATTCGGGTGCTCCGCTTGGGCCTAAGAGGTCCCCATCGCTCACTTCACTGCGCACGGCCTGTGGCTGCATCTTGCCGGGAAGCTGAGCCCGACACCCTGAAGGAGGTGACCTTCAGGGACTGCCGCAGCCAAAGCAGGCCGTGATCGCCTCCACGGAGACCAGAGCACTGGGCGCCCCCGGCCAGCGTCGCGACGACACCCTACGCCTCCACGCGCCCGCAATACCAGCGGGCCTGATACCAGATCACCAGGGGAGTCCCAGTGGCCCACTTCCGTTCCAATCTACTACTTATACGAACTCACGACTCACGATTAACGTTCGCAAGCCTATCGGGTCAAATAAATGTATTAAATTATTTATTGGTTTGAATTCATACCCGGTAGGGGCCCTTGTGACAGTACTTAACTTAATTCCGAATGCTATTTTGATTACTGTAGGTAGGTGGTAAAAAATATGATTAGGATCGTGTAGTAGGTACAATGAAAAAATTTAAATTATTTCAGCGCATTATAGATTTCGCAATAATGAAATACGAAATGATGTTTTCGGAATTTCGACTGTTCGGAATCATGCACATGTACGTAGAATATCGCTAGGTATGCGATTTATTTATAAAGGACACCTGCCAAGCTAGCATAACTAGCCGCCCCGGCTTCGCTTATCACGCGAGTTGTCGCTGGCACTAGTATATTGCATGGAACTAGGGGGACTAAAATCTTTAGAAGTTTGGAAGTTGTTGTTCGCATTCCAATATAAAAATTAGGTAATAAGAAGTAAGAACAACGAAGTATAATATTACTTATAGATCTTCTTCTTCTTATCTAGACACTGTCTACTGTACAGTCAGTCACAAGTTGCTGAACCTCTTTATATCCTTTACTAACTGTTTTGACATAGTCAAACTACTGTGGTATTGTTACAATAAGTCAAGCATATATTGTTCAGCGGGTTTTGAGGTTACCCATAGTCAGCCCTTTAATTCGCAAGGTAGCTTAGAATCTACATCCATATTCAAAAAAATCTTGAGGATTCAATTTTGTTCACAACGCTATATCGCTTAAATTAAGTGAATAGTATTATTTCTGCGTATTCGAAACTATTGGGGACGGTGCTCTTGCGCACCCAATTTGACAGTTAGTGGCAAGATGGCATTGGGTGGACATGCACCGCAAGGAGGCCAGGCAAGAGAAAATTGTTTAAAAATATTAGAGTCTTTATTTATTGCACTTTTGCTAATGGAATACTTTTGCGAGTGTTTAATTTATGTGTAATTATATGTTTTACCTCATTTTCAACTAAAACTGAGACGTAATAAGGTTGCAAACATGAGTGTTGCTTCAAATTAACATTGCGAAATACCGAGTAATTGACCCGCACGCGCCTAGGTTGCTATAAAGCAACATTGCGCTTTTCTCTGTCACACGTTTTTTTTACTAAATCTATTTTATTTTAGCAACTAACCCCACATTTTATCGGTACATGTGTGTGTTTTAACTTCTCCTGAATGCTAACGGTATTGGGTTTGTTTTTTGCATGTTTTCCTTGTTTGCTTGCTTCAGAGTAAATTAAAATGGGAACTTCTTCTTGGAGTGCCATCATATATCGAAGGTCGGCGATCACAGCTGATATTTGGGATTCCTCAAAATATGTCCGAGATATTCCAACTTACTTGTCTTGACAGCTCGCAGTACTTCTACTTTCTTTCTCATTCTTTGCAACACTACTTTATTCCTTATTTTGTCTATCCAGTAGGCGTATGGTGGTAAGCTTCGTCACGCGATAAATAAATAATAAAACATCCGTCATGTTCTGACAAGTACAAGTGTGAGAGTGACGGATGTTTTGTCATTTATTTATCGCGCGACAAAGCGTAGCATCATGAGCCTGCAGGATACCCTTAATATACCTCTGTACATCCACATTTCGAACGCTTCAAGGCTATCTGTAAGTGTCCACGCTTCCACGCCATACAGAAGAACGGAGAAAACGTAGCAGCGCGCTAGACGGGCACGAACACTGATATTGATGCTCCTATTGCAAAGCAATAGTTTCATTTTATAAAACACGTTCCGAGATTATTCAATCCCACACCTTATTTCCAGGCTGTGGTCTCCGTCGTTATTAACATAGCAAACAAGATATTTGTATTTGTCTACTGTCTCCAATTTCTAGCCATCACAAAGCAACCCAATGTTGACGGGAGGGTTTTTGGCAACAGTCATGAACTTTGTCTTTTTGCCATAGTCAGTACTTGCAGACTGTACTTTGTTCAGCGTTACCTAGGTCTTCCATTGTGGGTGTGACTAAGACTGCGTCGTCCGGAAACCGTATGTTGTTAACGACTTCATCATTGATAATTATACCCACATCCAGATCTTCCAATGCTTGTTTGAATATGTTTTCAGAGTAAATATTGAACAGTAAGGGAGACAGTATGCAGCCTTGGTGTACTCCCCTTAAGATCTCTACATCCTCAGTCAATTTAGACTCAACGCGCACATTCGCCCTTTGGTTCCAGTATAAGTTTTTCACGAACCTGATGTCTCTACTGTCTGTGTCTAGGCCAAAAAAAACTGTTTTTATAATTTTCATGTCTTAAATAAAAAAAAATATGTAACATAACTTGTTTATTTTGGTCACCTATTTCCGCGCAGTGTTGCCTGTATACTACATACGTCAACGAGTGTCTTTGCGTGAGTAATGAGCAGTGTTGCTTATAGGCTACCTATATTATATTCACTTATGAACATGACAGATTTTTTATTATATTTTTCTAATCCTAGAAAAGTATCTAATGATCGGGTTTTAAAAAAAAATCCACTGAAAACTAAAAAAAAAAATCTTGGGCATTAAAGGGTTAAGGGAAAGTTGTTTTACTATATTCGTTACTGACTCAGGTGCTTGATGTAAATAGCTGATTTGCATAATCCATTCACAACAAAACCCTTTGAGCACAAACGGGCTCTTTGGCGTATGCAAAACAACCGCGATCTCCACTGCTTCCAAACGTTACAAATGTCTCATACAGATTTCAAATAAACGTATTTACTGTGGACAAATACAAATGATAGGAGCTTAGTACAATGTACAATCATTTATATTTTCATTATAAAAGTCACATTTCACTCGCATCACTTTCGTGGACATATTTTTGCCCGGCAAGAAAATTAGCCTTTAAAGCCTGTGATGTGGCCACAAGAAAAAAAGGAACACTAACTCATAATACAAAACCTGTATGACCCATATACAGGTCAGTTTAAGGGCTACATTCCTGGTTGAATGCAGATGAGCACCATGTCCAGCACGTTGGACAGATGCGCCCAGCGCGACCAGCATGCTGGGACATGCAGGACTGACCGAGCGGCTCGTCCACGCAGCACTTTGTGGAGGGGCTGGGGCAGTCCACCTCGTCCAGCACGTTGGACAGATGTGTCTAACGCATCCAGCATGCTGGAACATGCAATACTGACCGAGCGGCTCATCCACGCAGCACTTCATGGAGGGGTTGGGGCACTCCACCTCGTCCAGCACGTTGGAGCAGATGAGCGACGCGATGGCGTGCATGCACACGCCGGGGCAGTTCTTGGCGTCCACCTGCATGTCCAGCGTGTCCAGCAGACCTGGAACGTAATATTATTGTTTGATTAACAAAAGTAAAATAAGACTTACTGGGCACAGTCAAGGGCAAAGATAAATATCCACACAAAGTTTCAAAATATGTATCCATACATAAACCTTACTGCCATAATAATAAGGCCTGTATACATATTTTTTAAAACTTTGTGGTGTATACAATATTGGTGCCATTGACTGTACTCTGAGTACCTCTGATAGGCAACAGAAATTATAGTCGAACACCGTTTTCGATGTTTTGAAGATTATAGAAACCTCAGGCAAAAAGGAAAATGGCACATAAATGTACGGAATAAAATTCACGTTAGAAATTGTGGAGGATACTTATGTCGTGAAATATTTTCACATACATAGGGGGTCGTGCCATGAAATAGTTTGAAAAACACTGCCTTAAGTAATAGGGTAGTGTCAGATATTGATACGTGCAAAGTCTCATCATATCGTCGACCGTAGGCTGAATTACGGTAAGGGACAGGCAAAACAATGTCCCTTACCGTAATTCAGCCTACGGTCGACGATATATTGCCGGTGTCTGTACCGTTATCCGGCGGAATGCTCCCGCGCGTGGCGCCCGCGACCTTGGCCGTTGCAACGGTTAACAGCTACAGCTGATTATAGCTCCAGTCATCTTCCTGTTTTATTACCGCGGCGTGGTTCGGGATTCTTACCACAGCTTGGAACCCGTGCGGTTTCATTTTCTCTTTAGAGTTTGTTATGTGTAGAGCTCTAAGCAGCGACCAGACCGCACTGAACAAACCGTAAGGGCCGATACAGACGGACTGCAACCCAACTGCAACTCCTTACGATTTATATGGGAACTGCATCACAACTGCGCAGTCGGCGTGCAGTTGTGATGCAGTTCCCATACAAATCGTAGGGAGTTGCAGTTGGGTTGCAGTCCGTCTGTATCGGCCCTAACTGCGACCACTCTGCAAAAGAGTGTCCACAGAGAAGTAACAAAAGGTGATTCACAAATATATACAATAAACGCGCTATAAACAAGTATAATAGGTATTATCGTGACACGTGAGTCAGGCTGTGAGTAACGGAGATGCACATTCACGCCTTCTTTCACTTTCTTCGTCGGTACTAAAAAGTTTGTCACTTGACTCATATTACACCACTACTTATACCATATGGGGACACGGAAACGCTAACCGTAGAAATGAAATCTGTTGAGAAGCATAACACTGTAAGTCCTATTGTTTTCCATACTTATTTACACTGTTATGTTTCTCAGGTACGGAAATTTGATTACATGTAACTATACGGATACTTACGTTCCGCGGCAAAAGGTAACTTATGGATATTGTCGCTTGCGTCCTTCTGTCTTGATGTCCTATAGTAACGGAGTTGGATACGACGCAAGCGACTATATCCATAAGGTGCCTACCCGCGGAACGTCACATATGAAAGAAACATGATGTTTCTTTATTTGTTTATAATGTGGGTAAACACCCACAGCAATACATTGAGATAGAAGGAGATAGTTCGTTGATTTGTATGGGATCCAAGCGAGTAACGTTTTTCGCTTGGCCTTTGACGCCAAAAGTGTAAATTAGTGATGGAAAACATAAATTTTCCATTTTATTTGGTGGTATTTGAACAATTAATTATACCATTGTAATCAGATTTTGAGAGAGATAATAACATTGGTGGAAACTGAAGTTGACGGTGTGCAAAGTAGATCACCGTCACTTCTTTTTAGCACGCCAGGTATATACACTTTTATCTTGTACCTCAATATATTTCTGTGGTTGTGTCTATGTAATATATAGATATACAAGAAACTTGGATTTCTTGTATCTATCCAAGTACGTACATAGAAAAGTTAAATGCGCATACCCTTGGCCCACACCAGGAATCGAACCCGGCTGAGCGCAATTTAATATTTGGGTGGATTTTCGTCCGCGACATTTATATGCTGAACTAAATGTATGGCATACAAATTTGTATGGTGAAAATCCACCCATTTCTATGTACGGTCGGCCTCAAGAGTAGCTGAACATATTTGTATTGTGGCGTAGTATAGTGTCCAGCTACTTTTGAGGCTGACTGTACTTTAATTTCTTGTATCTGTATCTCACCTTCAGCAAAATCAAAAGGAGTACGATTAGTTTCAGCTAATCTAGAAGATAATCAACATAATGATAAAGGTATTATAATAAACATAAATCAAATTATTATGACATACTTGATTTTTATAAAACACGCATTTTTATACTGTGACAAAACAGTGGACACGGTCTTCGGTTTTTGCGATTATCACTCATTGTAAATTGTAAGACAACAATTTAAACGGATTATCGTCTTAACAATATCAAAATAATAATATTTATAATTGATTCGACGATCATTGTCCCGATAGTCGTTTCAGCGAACGGTCTTATAGCGAAGAGTCTCGATCACCATCTCAAGAGACTCTCGCTAGATGGCTGGATCAAGGGTCAGATACAGAAGGCGTGACTTCTGGACACGGCGCGCATCGTCAGGAGGCTCCTCTCTCTGCAGCCCTAACCACCGGTAGCTTGGGCATTGCCCCGCTGCCGGCGGCACCCTAGGTTAGGTTTTTTATAATGTGTTTATATTTTGTAATTTACTTTGTATTATCATAAATAAATGTATATCATAAATAAATGCATTTATGCTACACCTGGCCATAAAGTGGCTTTTACCGCACGCTACGCGTACGGAAAAAGCCGCTTTCTGGCCAAGTGTAGACATAAAATGATGTACACAACACGGGACGTAATAAAGAAAGCCCTCGATCGCATATTTACGTCCCTCGCTTGCAGCTCGGGCCGCAAACTTCTGCGATCGCGGCCTCTCTTTGTATTACCACCCTAGTTGTGTAATGTACTATTTCTTTATTTCTAACATTTGGTAACCCTTTACAGCGTTCATAGTTTTACAATCTACCAGCGACCACGACCGCTGGAAAGGGTTACCAAACGTTCGGTTCGGATACGCGATTTAATCCGTTTAATTTGTTTTCTTACAACGAGTAGACGCGGTATTGTAGTGTGTGCGTCTGCGCACCGTTACCCGATGACCTAACGCGCCGATTTCTCCGGCCGAAAACGAAAGTACCCGCTCGCTAGACGCGCACGTCCGGACCACGGGACAACACCACCACCCCAAAATACGTAGACACTCGCGGTCAAAAATTTCGGGTCAGTGAAATACCACCATATTTCCTAAAATACTCCAGGGTTGTGAAATTATTGAGTCCCGTTTGTATCTTTAATACATTTTAGATATTATGTGCAAAAACAACACTGAAAATAATAGCAATTTCAGTTTCAGATCGAACTCGTAAGAACCCATGAAAAATAAAGACGTTAACGGAGTGAAATATTGCAAAAATCACCATTTTTGGATAATAATATTTTTATGATGGGTTAGCGGATATTGATATTGCTAATATAGCCAGGTATTATGAAGAATAGTATATTATGTAAATGAAACTTTTTATTTTATTTTAAAGTTGAGTTTTAATATGATTTTTTTATTCGATTTGTTGTTTATGAAATAAATAGTTTTAAATGAAACTAGTGTCAAATATTGAAAAACACCTATGTATTTCTATTATTTAAATTACGGTGACCCGAAACTCCTCCCCCCTTGGTGATATTTGGTACCCCACAACCGTCCGAAGAATAAGAATGCATAGCAATGCCAAGGTGGGAAGTAACCCTCACAACCATTCCAGGAATAAGAATGCATAGGGAATCGTACCCCACAACCGTACGAAGAATAAGAATGGATAGTAATGCCAAGGGTGGGAATCTTCCGAGAGGGGGCACAAATTCAGTTTTACCAAAGTGGCCAATATTGACCAAACGGGACACAGACCAACCAAAAAAAAAGGGTGGGAATCGTATCCCACAACCGTCCCAGGAATAAGAAGGCATAGCAATGCCAAGACAACTCGGAAGAATAAAAATATTTTTACTAAAAAAAACCCGACCGCGGTGCACTTTAAAGGTGCATAAAATCCGCAATTTTGTTTATTTTAACAAACTTCATACCCAGTGACACTCGAAGGCGAATCTAATGATGTATAATTTATCAAAATCGGTTGTGCCGTTGAGTAGTTACAAACGGACATACATACATACAGTTCAAACACATAACCCTCCTTTGGGCTTCGCCGCAGTCGGGTAAAAATGCAGAAATAAGCACTCAAACGTACAACTATAAGATAACAACGTCATGCGCCGCAAAAACAACCGCCGAAATGAAGCTGGAGGGTAGAAGTGCGCAGTTAGCGCGCAGACTGCCCGCAATTTTAAAAATACAAAGATTATATATTCAGGGACGACACAATGATAGCCAGTCAACCGATAAACCATGAACCCGTGCGTACGGACACGAACGAATCCGCGCCCCGTGTTCGCCGGTCGATCACGGGACATTATAATAAGTGCCGATAAATCAATACGGCTACAAACAGAGGCCGTACCCGACACGCTTCCGGACCGAGTCGAACCCGGAAGAATGGAGGACCAGGCACCCGCCAAACCCGCCCAGGAGGAGCAGCCGCCACTACCGGAGCTAGACCTAGACCTGGAGGACGTCCTGGCGGTACTAGCGGACGGCCCCGAATACGCCGCATTTATCCAGGAGGAGCTGGGGGCGCCGCAGACGCCAGGATCCCCCATCCAAGATCACGTGTATTTTTTTGGAATTTATTATTGGTGTTTTCAAGTTGATAAATGATATTTGGGTAAATAATACGCTAAGAAAATATTGTTGAGTCATTTCGTTGTTTCGGTTTTCCCGTAGTGCAAAAAAATTACACGTGATGTCTTCTCGGACCCCAATTATTACACAATATAGATTAGCAACAAGAACCACACCTGCCAAATCTCAGAATCAGGGTGAACAATTTACATTAACTCCCGACCTTAATATTTTAAGGCAAGAATGAGAGGGTTAATCTTCTGGCTAAGCGTGTTCTATCGTAGACTTAGACAAGATCAAAAGAAAATGCATTCATCATAAAAAAAATGAAGGAAACGGAGGCAAGGGAATGTAGGGCGGTGATTGTGGTGTTGATGAAAACAGGGCCAGATTAGGGGGAGGGCAAGTAGAGCTACTGCCCCGAGCCTCCACAACATTTCCCTAATAAGTAGGGGCCCCCATTAATCCATTAGGGGCCTCCGCTCCTTTGTTTTTTTTTAATGAAATAGGGGGCAAACAAGCAGACGAGTCACCTGATGGTAAGCAATCACCGTCGCCCATAGACACCTGCAACAGCAAAATAGTCGCAAGTGCGTTGCCGGCCTTTCAGGTAGGAGTTCTATTTTCTTTGTTGCCCCAGGGCCTTCTCGCGTCCAAATACGGCCCGGGCTGGGCCTATGCACAAGTGTCTGCGTAACTCTTTGTCGCGCGACAAATGCTATCTATCTCTTTCCACTCAATGTAGTGTGACAGTGACAGGTGAAGCTCTCTCGCGCGATGAACGAAGTCGTGGCCAGTTATGCTAGACAACCTGGATGAAACGCTACGAGTATCAGGTTAATTCCATAAAAAACACAAGTCACCATTTCATCACGTGTTTATTTATTTATGGCGTAAATTTAAGTATTAATTTTAATCAAGATAAGTATAACTTTAATCCCTAGATATATTGACACCTGAGTTTGTACCATCAATATAAAGATACGCGAAAAATTGGTAACTTGTGTTACTCTCTGTCGTGGAATTGAATTACCCATCACCATAAAGTAGAAAAGACCGCCTAGTTGACCACCTTCGATCAGCCTTTTTTTAAATGAAACAAATTGTGTATCTATGCAATATGAGGTCATATTGCATAGATACACAATTTGTTTCATTAGGTAGGTAAAAATAGATACAATACACAAGGGTTGCCTCCCATTTTCTTGGCAAGGGTGGGTGAACTCTTCTTCATAAAAAAATGAGTTATCCAATTTTTTTCTCAGTTTTTCTGAATTCCACACATGTGGTTTCAGATGTAAAAGTAAATAAATGTATGCAAACACGATTGATCAATTTAGGATTGTCTCAATTTATAGGTTAATTTATTTTTAAACCTGATTAGTAGGCGACAGTACCTCGTCGTTTTATTCAATATTGTCTTATTGTTTTTTTTTATATTGGCATTATTATTTTATAAACAAATGACTGTCGATTAAACTTTTAAATAAATAAATAAATATTAGGGGACAATCTTACACAAATCGAACTAGCCCCATAGTAAGCTCAATAAGGCTTGTGTTATGGATACTAGGCGACGATATATTTAATAGATACAAATACTTAAATACATAGAAAACATCCATGACTCAGGAACAAATATTCGTGCTCATCACACAAATAAATGCCCTTACCGGGCCGGGCCGGGGCTTACTTTTGAAGGAAATAATCCTTATATATAGCACGTGGTGACAACCCCAGGTTGTGTTTATTTTACCACTTATTGTATACAACATTGGCTTAATTAGGAAAGAGGATGAGGTACGTTTAGGGTTGCCAGGTCGCCAAACCTAATAGCCGGACAGACTAGCTTGTTTGGCCGGACATTTGGGTAAAAAGGCCGGACACCCTACATTATTGAAGATTCTGTGTTTCAGTACTAATAGTATTTTGTAATTTATTCTGGCCGGGCACGCAATCAAAAAGCCTATAGTAGGACTACGCTAAGTTTGCAGAGGTCGAAAGAAGGTTTTATTTAAAAAAAAATCATATGGCAACATGTGGAAACTACAGCAAGAGGAATTTTTAATCTTGGTACTTGGCAATAATTCTTCCCTTTATTAAAAAATGTGTCTACATGCCTACTGGAATAAATATCTGCGTCAGTATTGCACACATCGATTTAGTTCCAACCAAACTAAGTGATTTGTTCCAGGTTCTTGGATAATTTCTATGTACTTAAATAAATAAATAAATAAATAAATATTAGGGGACAATCTTACACAAATCGAACTAGCCCCATAGTAAGCTCAATAAGGCTTGTGTTATGGATACTAGACGACGATATATTTAATAGATACAAATACTTAAATACATAGAAAACATCCATGACTCAGGAACAAATACTCGTGCTCATCACACAAATAAATGCCCTTACCAGGATTCGAACCCAGGACCTCCTGCTTTGTAGGCAGGGTCACTACCAACTAAGCTAAAGCGGTACTTAAACATTATATTTAAATATATACATGTATACAAACATTATTTAGTTTGGTTGGGTTTGGGTAGGATCGATTTGTGTAAGACTGTCCTGAATATTTATTTCAGTAGGCATGTAGACACATTACATACTTATTAAATCGGAAGAAGAAGAATCCTCTTTCTTGTGATGTTGCTATATGATTTTTTTTTTAAATAAAACCTTTTTTCGACCTCTGTAAACTTAGCGTAGTCCGACTCTTACTATGTCCGGCTTTATTTGGACGCCTGGCATCGCTGTACGTTCAACAGTAGTCCGTGGTCAGCCTGACGGTCAGCTTGACTCGTTCACGGTCAGCATCCTGACCGCCTGCGCCTGCAGACGGTGTGTACTGGGCAGGCTTTCTCGCGGGTCGACGACCGCGTGACGTCACGCGCTGTCACCGACGCTCTATCACTCACGTAATATTATTACTGGACATTCGCATGGACGAGATTAATTGATTTCAACTTAACTTCACGTACAATATTATGATCATCCGATTAGAATAGAAAAAAAAATAACTTTATTATTTATAGGCATGGGCCAGAGTTGGGCAAAAAATACATTTATTGAGATTAAAAATAAAATGGAAAAAAATAATCTCAATCAAACCAGTTCATTGTGAATTTAATCATGACCTGATTAAAATTGATATGATTATTCGTTCAATTTTTAATCTGATTTATGATATAAAATTTGTAATTTAATCAGAAAGACTACAAATCAAACTAAAGTAAAATTGTATTTAGATTAAGATTAATTTCACTTCACTGATATACCTAGTAGTCGTATCGTAATTTGAACAGCTTAGCTCGATGCTGGTGATGATACAGCGATGTTAAACTAAAAAAATCATGATTAAATTTAGATGATTAGCGATTAAGTTAATTTAAATCAATATTTTGAGATACGAATTATTATTGGTGGAATTAATCATTTCAAATTTAGTTTGATTAAAACTGAAATGATTTATTATTGTGATTGTTCAATCAAATTGATGATTTTAATCATGAGTGACCAACTCTGGCACGGGGTACCTGGAGACCTTCTTGTAAAAGACATCAACGCGCTACTCAGATATATTTACATTTTTACGTTTATTCCCAACTCTACAGATTTCTGTTACAGATTGTCATCGTTACAGATATCTATATCTGCAGATTCTACAAATTCTTATCTCTAAAGATTATATTTTCAACAGTCTCATTTCTACTAATTACCTTTTTTACGTATTTGCATGTCTACAGATTACCATATCTGCAGATTTGAATTACTAAATCCGATATTTAAAGATTTCCATTACGACGATTTGCGATTGTAATCGTAGATGTTTGCGGCCCGAGCTGCAAGCGAGGGACCTAAATTTGCGATCGAGGGCTTTCTTTATTACCTCCCGTGTTGTGCACATCATTTTATGTCTACACTCGGTCAGAAAGCGGCTTTTTCCGTACGCGTAGCGTGCGGTAAAAGCCACTTTATGGCCAGGTGTGGCATAAATACATTAACAATAGATATGACAGCATTATTATTAAATCTCGCCACTCTAGAGCGGAAAAAGGGGCACGCGTTGTGTACGCGCTATGCGATAGAGAGAGACCGTCGGATGCGGGTCAGCTCCGTCCGGTCATCCGACACGAACGGCAGTTTTGTTAGGGAGAAAGGCTTTTGTACGTAGTACAACTTATTCTGTGATGGTGACAACTATTGAGGCAGTGTCAAGCACTAGGACGTTTACCTCATACATATGTTCCTTGGGCTATGCTTCGACCTTCAGTTTTGAGTGAAAAAGTGAAACAGGCGGTTATAATCTGAAACATTCGTCGCTCAGCCTCATTAATTCACTTTCAGCGTTTCTCCGGGCGGGAATCCGCGCACGCGCCGCACGCGCAGCACGCAGTCGCCGCCGGAGACGCTAATTGTCACGCTGATATACTCAATAATATACATACAATCTATCTATCAATAGGACGTGCATAACGAAGGTACTGCCAACCAGGGTTCGGAACCGGTATTTTGCAAAAAACCCCAAAATAACCCAATATTTTGAATTATTTTATGCTTTTTATGTAGGTCACAATATAATATTTTTCATCACACTTGCTCGAAAATGGTGTCATTACACGTAGGTTTTGCGGGCCGTAAATGACCTATTACGCCCTAGGGCCTAATGGTTTTCTTTTTAAATTTGAAACGCTGGTTCTGTTTTACTCATATTTGTCATTTTCAAAGGAAACGCCAACTTACTTTTTTAACTTTTATTACTGAAATATTTATTTAAAGAGAACTGTTATTGCAAATACATGTAAACACATATATCTGTAACATTAATTAAATGTTTAAATATAGTATTTCAGTATTTTGCAAATATAAAATAAACCATTTTTAGTCTTTACCGCTATGGTTTCCGAACGTGACTTGACGTTCGCATTGAATATGTCACTAATGTCACTGTCAGTTTTACAATTTTTTTTAGTTTAAGTAAGGTTATTTTAATCAGATTTCCTCACAGGTGTGATGAAAAACATTGTGTGTGCCACGGGCGGTAAAGGAATTACAAACTCGTGTTATTAAAGCCCTCGGCTTCGCCTCGGCCTTGTAACAAACACTCGTTTGAAATTCTTTACTTACCGCCCTTGATACACAATGTACTATTATGCAACAGTTGTATAAGTAGGCTCAAAAAATGCGAATGGCGCGAGTTGCGATACGAGCCGCCGCGGCGGCGAGTATCGCAACATCGCATATCGCATCGCAACATCGCAAAAGCTCTGCTGCCAACTGGTGCCGCCAGTCCAAATCTTCATACTGGGGCCACATTAACGGGAACCGCCTCGATCGATTAACGTTAGTGTGACCACGACTTACTATACTTCACAGAAACATTTAAAACCAGTTTTTTCTTCAGGCCTGTTAAAAGTGTCCTCTGCTTGATTTTTATCATAGCATTAACCACTGCAAACGAGTTCTAAAATATTTTATTAGAAGAGAAAAATTGAAAAATTATATGTCTCGTGCGGGATTCGAACCTGCCTTTCCTACGGCTCTCCGGGCCAACACAGGCGCGCTACCAATTACGCCACCGAAACGATGCCCAAGCCACCCAATTCTTCAACCAGTCTCCTCATTTGTGACGTCATCGTGGGTTACGTATGTAGCATCATCTACCAGTGGCGAGGCGTCCAAAGAACTCGATTCCTACCGGCTTGCCTAATATCAGGCATTTGACGACCTTATTCTGCAGCTCTTAAGGAAAATGTACGTTAAATCTGCACCGGCTTGCCCAAGGATTTTACGCCACACTACTGGTCCTTACATCACATATATGTATATGCATGGCACTACCGTCCCATCTCGTATTGAGAAATCCTCAGTAACAACGTGCTATACCCAAACTTGATGTCCTTTACCGTCCACATAGTGTCTTTATTCTCGATTTAATGCTGCAGTTCCTGCACGTTCTCTATTTAAAGAGCTATCGGAACGGCTCGTCAACACCTCACGCGATCAAAGCGCTAGCAGGTCCCTCGCCCAGCGTATCATCATCGCCAAAATATGGTAAGGAAGTGCTGCCATCATCTTTGGCACCAAGCCACGAGGGCCCTTTTTTGGGGTTCCGTGCCCAAAGGGAGCCAATGGAACCCTATTACTAAAACTCCACTGTCCGTCGGTCGGTCCGTCACAGGGCTGTATCTTTCGAACCGTAATAGGTAGAAATTTGAAATTTTCACAGAATATATCTTTGTTGCCGCTATAGCAACCGTTTTATTATTAAAACGAAACTAAAATTAACAATAAAACGGTGTTCCCATCACAAGAAAAGCTTTTTTAGTACGGAACCCTTTGTGTGTGAATCCAACTCGCACTTGGTCGGATTTTTTTGTCATCGCCACCAAGACTTCCATCCCTGGTGAAAAGGTCGTTACACTATAAGCTGGCGTGGCGATAAAACAGATTCGTGCGGGTAATTTGTAAGGAACCCCTGATCATGTCGCGGAGCCGCAATTTGCATTATTTATAACAATTTACATTATTTATAATGTAACGGATCATAATCCGAGTCGCTTCATCCATCTTGATATTCCGACAGCGAACGACGCGGCAGCCCCATTATAAATTCTTATCCTAAACCTGGTATTAAGATGCACGTGCATTTATGACCCGCGTCTGTAGCGCATCAGGGATGTTTGCTAAAGCGCGTATAGATTGCTTTTATACGATTTTGCGCAAGCGGCGAACATCCCTGGTGCGCCGGGTGCGGGCCAGCCCCAGCCCCATCCTGCGTTTGATAGCTGAGAGATTTGACTGCCCATATTTAAGGCATTGTGAAGACATGCATGTTTCTATAGAAGCACCTATTCCTATTACCTATGTTATGTATTTATAAACGCTGCGTAGTTGCTTCTAGAAACATAACCATAACAATGCTACTACCTAGGTATATCTTATACCTAGGTAGGTAGTAGGACGATTTATAAGCAGATATTAACATAATTATACGTACATACTAACCATAACTATGACTCTGTAAATGTTGCTCGAAATAAATTAATTATTATATTTATAACAACTTAATACAAAAATCGTACTGTTTTTGGAGGTTTGGAAGTTTGTTACTAAATAACACAGTAATTGATTGGAATAGGTGAAATTTAGCACAAAAATAGACAAAGTCCTGAATTGAGACATATTTCCCTACCGTGATATAAAGAGTTAGAGAACTCTTGGATTAATAACAGAGCTGCGAGTAAATGCTATTGGACTACCTATAAGGGGTAGTGTACCTAATTTTAGGCTAAGGGTGAAGCCAGACGAGCGTAATTTTGTGAGTTGTGAGAAACCGAATGTAGCAGAAATTACTTGACTCATACCAACTCACAAAAATTACACTCGCCTGGCTTCACCCTAATACTACACCGCGAACTAACTACTACAGGTAATAATTAATTTCACCGAGTCTGCGGGCTGTGCCGCGCGCGCCGCGTTTGCGATGCGGCGCGCGTCCCGCCGCGTTTTAAGGAAAAGAAAGCTTTGTTCCGCCGCCCTTATTAATTAATCGCGTCTGGCGCGCCGCCGCGCCTGCGCGTTGACTCACTGCGCTTACGATTTCTAGACCAATCGATGAAGAAGTTGACTTTAAATTCAAATGCGGACAAGTAGCCCGCGTAAAGCTATACCTACCTAATGACAAATAGTGTTAACTTAATTGATTGAATTAGGCATTACATTGCGGAAATCCATGTTGATTGGAACGAAACTTTTATTATTATTATTTTTAAATAATTATCATATAATTGCACTCCACACACATACACACTCACATACTTATTTATTATCACACGCACCTACATACTGCACGGTACATACGAACGTACACAGCACGCTGTTGCACATACTCTGTTCTGGGCCCACGGAAGATCAGCGTCGTGACACTCACGAGTGTCGCGACAGCTGAGTGAGTGGGTTCCATTTTTGCTACCATCGTGCCATTAATTTTAAGAATAGATTAAGTTTGTATCCTAGTTAGCAATAATGGTGTTTTTGGTTACAAAATAAATGTATCTTCTTCTTCTTCAAAAATATCGATTTGCTTTTTGCATATCGCGGATTAGCAACGCAATATTTTTGTCTTAATTAAATACATATAGTCTATTCGAGCACTGTTTTAATTTATAAATCAAGCAGGGCCTATGCTTATCATTTTGTCCGAGAAGGTTGGAAACGGGACAAAATTATTGGAATCCACACAAATAAACATTCAGTGAAATTATTTTTGTATGAGAGTAAGCTTGTGCCCAGCAGTATAACGAACATGGTGATGACTTTTTGGATTCCGGAGTTTTTAAATATATGTCTATTGCCAAGCTAGCATACCATAATACGTATACTCATATATAATGAAATACTCATACTTAGATGATAAAACTAAACGAAGTGCGAGCTTGAGCTAAGGATGTACAAAATAGTCAAATTTTAAGCTAACATGGTCATTCACATAAAACTACCTACTATTAACAACGGGATATTTACCACGTATGTGTGTTACTCCGTGAAGATGATGGCGCTTGCAACAGTTCCGAAATATCAGGAACTCACAAAAACAAACATACATGGTAAATATCCCGTTGTTAATAGTAGTTATTAAAATAGTCAAAGTATACGGCGAAGAACACGCTGAAATCGCCCGTCGCCGCGACGGGCGAGTCGCGACGTGACGACGCGAGTCGCCGGCGACATCGCAGGCGCGACTCCCTTCAACGAGCGATTCTCGCCGCGATTTTATCCGTGTAGCTGCGATTCGCGGCGACAGTGTTGCCAACTCTGAATTTCATTCAATGCTAAAATTTTGTTGAAAATCTGCTAAAATTATGCTAAAACTTGATAAATTCTGTTAAAAAATATGCTAAATAAAAAATAATGTATTGTGATTATTACAGCTTTACAATAATTCTTTTTGTGGTCCATGCTAAACTTTCAGGAAAAAAAAATTGCTGAAGATAAGTAAATTAATAATGTCAATGTGTTAATCGACATTTTTTTTTTATATTAAACCAAATTAACTTTTTTACTACAGCATACAAACAATCATCGTAATCATAGTAAAATATGTTAAAAATGAAAGTGGCAAAAAATTTACGCTTTTATTACGACTTACAATAAATACACCAAAAGATAACATTTCTATTATTTACAAGATTATTCCAAAAATTATGCCAACTGCTAAATGTAAAAAAATCTGCTAAACCAGTCCAAATTATGCTAAATTTAGCACTGAAACTGCTAAATTGGCAACACTGCGCGGCGACTCGCAGCGAGTCGCGGCGAGTCGCGCCAGTATGCTATACCCCGCGTTTTTTTTATACAAATCGATGATTCTACATACAAACTTGAAAATCGCTGAGTCGCGTGTCGCCGCGATTCGCGCTGCAGTGTGAGATCCGCCTAAAGACAGACAAGTAGTCACTCTTCAGCCGTTTAGGAGCGCGCGATACCTATTTAAGATCGAGGCGCAGACGGCGTGATCCGTACTAGCGCATTCTTACGCATTCGTAGAACTTTCCTTGTAGTGCGTTCGTTTACGGCGCGCACACAAGGCGCGCGATGTAGGTACATTTTGTATGAAGAAAAATTACTGCTGCTTACATTGTGATTTAGTTTAGATGGAACCTAGCTCGACTTATCACCGTTTTCGAGTGAGGAGTGCTGTCTTATAATATTGTACTCCTATACTAATCTAATACATAATCATGAATTCTTTGACACAAGCAGAGTGACATATTTACCTAACACTTCGTCGGCAGCCGGCGACATAATCGATGAGAAAGTTTAATGATGACGCAATTTATGTTAACTTGTCACTTCGTCTATTACTTTAGATCGGATACTACACACTGTATACAAACGAAGCCACTGTTAAAATTGGTTTGCAAATGTACAGTTAACAGTGTATTCGATTGCACATATACAGCCTGTAAATCCAATACGAGCAGACAATTAAACCAGACAACAGGGTTTAGTAGTGTAATCATAAATTAAGTTTTTTTTTAATTATACTTGGTTATTTTTTTATTTAAACTATATTGCACAATACTAAGAGAATACAAATGGAGGACTTAATGCCATGAGGCATTCTGTACCAGTCAACCATAAGGTTAAACAGAGACCTGGTAATTATTTTTTGAATATTCGAGCGATAGAGTAATAGCTAGAGTTACTAAGATTACTCTTTCTAAGTCATATAGACTACACTTATTCGCATGTATTGGAATACATTCCGCATCACAAGTACATACATATAATATAATATAACCAATACAAATTAAAATATGTAATTTAAGCGAAGTAGTGATTGCGTTTGTTAAAGTGAGGTTTTAACTTTTTACAATGAAATATATCTAAAGCCGCCGATGATTCAACAACATGATTCAATATCAATGACATCGGAAGTCAATGGACCCCCCCCCCCCCCCCCCCCCCAGCAGCCGGAGAAAGTCCTGAGGACGTGGCGACGGCACCGGTTTAACACGGCGAGTCAGCATGGCGACTCGAGTTCGACAACTTTTCTTGTCATCGGCGGCAAAAACATTGATAGAATGCACTTACGTACTTTCAGCATGTGAACGAATACCTACCTACAAATCAATTATACCGGGGGCTGCCTATACTAGGAGCAAATAGTTAAAACGTAGATTGTACTCCTCAAACTAAACAACATTTGTTCAGCGACATTTAAAAATAACTGATGTTTTAATTTTTAGAGCACTTTAAAGTTCAAGCCGCAATGTACCTATTGCGATGTTTTCTATGTTTGTAGCGAGACAAGCAACGTCAAAGAAGCTGATGTTAACGTACATTGAAAATACTATTTAATATGTATGAAAAAGATAAGCCTAAAGATTACATGAGTATCGTTTTAATTAGGTTTTGAAAATTAGGAATTTCTACTAAACCATGCAAGATTTTTACTGTGTCCCATTAGTTGAGGCACTATTGACGTGTCTAGTCACTAGACACGTCAATAGTGCCTCAACTAATACACTAGACTCTAGTTTAGTATTATCATGCTACAGTAAATATATTACAAGTATGTTGCGTGGATTACGAGACATTTTTAAATTTGGGAACTACCCTAATGCACCTAAATAATAAATATTTTGGAACAATCAAAGCTAAACGTATCGTCATGATCAGGCCTTATTTTTTGTTTACAATTTACATATGTACGTCACTCAAGCCTTAAACACGGACATACACACAACAAACACACAAAATTAAAAATAATATAAGGTGAGTATATGGTACAGAGTGCTCAACACCGCCCCAGTAGTCACAATCTTGAATCTAAGCCATTGGCAATAGAGGCAGCAGGCGTCGACTATTGGGAATTAAGTAATTTAAATTTTTTCATAGTACAATATAGTTCTTTACATTTAATTTCGTTGTAGTTAAGAAAATATTCGGGTCTTGCTCCCCGAGGTCCATTATTGGCTACTTGCAGACGTGCATGCCTTCTTTTTTATAAAAAATGTAGCAGCAATATGGTTTATTTTTTGTTTGTCACTAGATTTATTTTAAAAACTTACCTATAGGGTGGTATATAAAACGACATAAGTATGTCTTAGTGGGAACTGTTAAGGAGTTAGATTCATGTTAAACTTAAAATCTATACCATAGTGTTTGTATCTATACTACACTACTTGTACGTCTAATCTCTGTTTCTTCTCCAAATACTTAAATAAAATAAAATAATTAATGTGTCAAACTCCAGAACGTTTACATTATGAGTTGGTTGGAAGACGCCTATGCCATTGGGTAAACACACGACTAGATTTATAAAAGTGTATTGTAGCCTATATTTCTTTGAAATACAGACTAGTAAACTGACAAAGATTAGGTGTTTGGTTACCGCGGCTTCAAGCTGATGAAACAAAACGCAACGAAACCGAAACCGTGAAGCGATGGTACAAATTCGGCCGCCACCGTGTCAGTGGGTTGATCGGCCGCCCTACATTGCGGTTTACTGTACTGTACACTCACACGCACAGCGATTACTACCTTATATTCGTTTGTTTCAAATTTATCGCATAGAAAACTTATACTACAAAAAGCGAACATAAGACTACCAATTCAGCTTAGGTCACTATTTATTGTATTTTTGCTTTGAAGATTGTACGGTAGAGGCTTAACGGAGCTGGCATAGTCAGTCTGACAAAAGCTCCCTAAAAATAAAGATAAAATAAAAAAAAAGCTTAGGTCACAGCAGATAACTTGGACGTAGTTTAGGGCAAAGGATCCAGCCCACAAAAAGTCATCAGTGAAATATCAACCATTTCTTTAAGCATTTAAATTCTATCCTAAAAAACCCTTTTCCCACTTAGAAAATTGTCTAACCGTTGCCCGCCATTTTGCGGACAGTTTCATCGCATTTTCATTACAATGACAATGACTTTTTCTCTGAAGCCGTAAAATAATCAATACCTCTTCATAATCATCGCTCTTACGGCAAATCCTTCACGGTACACTCTGTAAAATTATGGAACAAATTGCCACCGTCTTTCAGACAGTGTCGGTCTGTAGCTTCGCTTAAGGGGAAATTAAAAAAGTTGTGGTTGCCCTCTGACTGAATACTTGACACGTTTTATGATTTTTACAGGTTCTGTATATTTTTATGTATTTCTATATGTATATATACTCATATATATGTATTTATTTATTTATATATGTATACAGTATATGTATTTATTTTATTTATTTACATATAAATACCTCTATAATCTCTTGTACATGTTTCTCAGTTTGTCTACCATCTCTCTTGTCTCATCACTCAACTGCTATGCTCAAAGGTTAACTGGAAGAGATCCCTCAAAGGGATAAGTTCGCCTTTGTACATATACCTTAATCTTGTAACCCTGTAATTTGTCTTATTTTGTGCAATAAAGTGTTTACATACATACATACATACATAATCATGACTTTTGAAAGAGTTATCATATAAGTACCAGTAGGTTGGGTTAAGTGTGTGGGCTCCCAAAAATAATGGTTGGAGAAAAATGCTCCCTATAACTTAGAATGATAATAGAATGTCGATGAACTGTCTGTTGGTGATTCAAGGGTAAAACACCTAGTAGACACCAGCTTGTTCTTTGAAAAGAGCGCTCCGATCTCGGTCAATCGGTCAAAGGAACTAGTTCGGTCTTTTATTTCCTTTAGTTCTTTTAGTTCAGGAGCAAATCTGGAGATCTGAAGGAAAGAAAGGAGATGGGAATGAGAGAATCTATCTATTTAATATTTGATTTTCACTCATCCGATTATTCGCTCCCAACCGATTTGTACCGACGTATGGACTACTGAACTAAAGGACCGAAGACCGATTAAGAGCGCTCAAGAGGAACTAGTTCTTATAGGTCCGAGGTGGGATTTCATTCCTTTTAGTTCTTCGGTCCTGACCGACACAAGCCTAACACCTAGATAATTAATTAGCTTGACGGGTCCCAGAATTGGGCTACTCGAGAAATCGGCCATGTGTATGTGTATGTGTGGTATCTTTACACGCGGTGTATCCACACGCGTAGAATGCAGATGAGGCGCGGGCGCGCGATATGGCGCGCGTAACGGTGCGCGCGCCGTTACGTGCGTTTTTCCGCTGCGTAACCCGGCCTAATGCCGATACGATACGATACCGACGCATTCCGCCGTGACGTCATGGGCTGTTTGGGGACTCGCCCTTGACCTAATCTCTTCTCAGTCAATAATAATAGAAATAGAAGCAAACATTGAAAAATTATATGCCTCGGCTAGGATTCGAAGCTGCACCTCTAACGGCTCTCAGGGCCAACACAGGCGCCAAATTATAAAGACGAACAACTAGTCCAAGTTCGGAACATTTAGGCGCGCGCGACACGTATTCACACAGACGCGCGATATCATGTCTGTGTGAGCGCGATCCATGCTGGAGCATTCTAAAGGTGGATTTAGACCAAACGAATTCTAACACATTCTAACCCCACTCTACTTGTAGTGCGTTCGTACATGGCGCGCACACATTCAAGCCTGTCCAAGCACAAAAAAAATGATCCCAACTCGTATTGATTGTATTAAAATATTTAGAATTAGTTGGCAGACGTTAATTTATACATAGAGGTACATATAAAGTTGGGTAACCCACCTTAATAAAAGCGTAGAAAGACTGTGTTAGTAGGTACAGTCAAGGAATTTAATTTCCAACCCACCTAAGGTCCAATATCGTATAGCATATTGTCATCATAAGAGCTAGCTAGACTACGACGTTACTTTGACATATCACACGCATTGTTTTGTGTCAGTAACTAGGTAACAGATTAACAACGTTGACATGGTGAACTGAAATTTGGAACGTCAAGGCACTATCAAAAAAGGTCGACAACCGCGGAATCGAAATTCGAAGAAAGTCCATCTTTCTCGCTCTTGCAATATTCGAATGAAAGGAACGCAGATAACGAAATTTAGATTATCGACGTTTGTGGTAGACTTTCCGGAGTCTGGATTCGGAATTATTTTAAAATGTTCTCGATTGACACTGACACCAACTGACACGTATTCGTAATTAGATGAGCAAATGACTTCGCAAAGAGGTTATCTTTAATATGCAGTGACAAATAATACGTATTGACCTTTAAATACTATTACTGAAATAGAAATTTCGACCTTAATGCATTGTGAATGCTTAACAACATTTCAATGAAAAGGGTAGGAAATTAAATTCCTTGACTGTACATTAAAGATTTTTTTCTACTCCTGTACTGTTATCTGTCTTTTACTTGGTCACGAACACTAATATAAGAACATACATAATATGAGTTCAGAGAAGTCTATACTCTATTCCCCATAACAGCACTAGTGTCGTTATAGTCACTTTACGTTATTGCTAGCATCCACAGACTTCTAAATCTAGGTTAAACTTAGGTCAAGGATTAAGCGCTCAATTCTAACTTCACGATAAAAATTCACAACTACCAACTTAACAAACAATTAAATTCCTACGATTCATAAGAAAAACAAAACTTTCCGAATTAAATTAATTGATGCCAACATAAAAAAAAAGTATTTTAATTATCGTCACATCGTGTCACCAGCCATATCAAAAAAAAGTTTACCATAGACACAACTGTCATGCCGGCTGTACACACTCGGAGAGACCGGACGAGACACGCGTGACGTCCATGTATTTTATATTTTAACCTAGTCGTAGAAAAAGTATTGTATGCAACGTTGTATAATTAAGTCAAAAAACGCTCATTGCGTCTCTATTTGCGATACTCGCCGCATTCGCGGCTCGTATCGCAACTCACGCAATTCGCATTTTTTGAACCTTCTTATACAACTGTTGCATAAAATACTATTTTCTGAAAAGTTCAAAATAAGTAAGTAATAAAACGTAAATAAACAATTTTTGAAATATTTGTCGGTTTGTCTATTTATGTGTTTGTTTGTTCATGCATCACGTAAAAACTATTGGGCCGATTTTTATGATATTTGGTATACTTACCTACAGGTAGATTATGAAAAGAGTGATTTAATTTATTTTATGCCACACCTGGCCATAAAGTATGCTGCGGGTACGGAAAAAGGCGCTTTCTGGCCAAGTGTAAACATAAAATGATGTACACAATACGGGAGGTAATAAAGAAAGCCCTCGATCGTATTTTTACGTCCCTCGCTTGCAGCTCGGGCCGCAAACTTCTGTGATCTCGGCCTTTAGTTGTGTAAATGTACTATTTTGATGCCTAAAAAGCGTCCCTTTTACATTTTGACGCATAATCTCTTACTCATTAGTATAATCACCAAAAAACTAATTAGTATGTAATTCAGAATAGCATACGCTCACCCGAATGATGACTTTTATCGAAATAAGAGGGCTATGAATATCCAAAAAAAAAATTTGGTAACGCAGCGGATACTAAATTGGAGGCGACGGCGACTGGTAACGCAGTGGTAATTTGAGCAGAAAATGAGGCTTTTTTGTTATAAACCGCCCAGAATATCGAGAAAATTCATAATAAACATTGAGGCCTGGTTGAGAAGTAACGTAAAACGGCACTAAAAATATTACGAGACATGTCCAATTTTTTAAAAGTGTCTTGAATTTCCACTTCCATTTTAGGCACTAAAAAGAATTTTGGCCCAGATCATGAACTCGCGGCCGTATGTGTAGGTACTAGCCCCCGTCCAGAATATACATTTTTTTTTTCATTTATTCATTAACAACATGCATGTGTTCGAAATAATACATACATTAAACGTTAAAACAATTATAAAATAATCATTAAATTATTAACAACTAAAGAAAATTAAAATTATAGAAGATATTATAAATTAAGTAATATTAGAGCCACGGAATCAGTAACAAATTATTTGAAATTATCAAACTCAAACAAACAAATTATCAAACTCACTCTATCATATAATAAATATTACCTTTATTTATTAGATGATACTAAGATATTAATCTATATTTGAGGTCAAAAATTATCTATCGAGTAGTACCTAACACTTCTTTAGTAAGAAAGCCTTTAAAATTGAACTGTTTGTAAGTAAGCGACTTCAGTTCAACAGAAAGCTTATTAAACAGCGTTATGGCATTGACAAAGTATAAGCAGCATCGATGTAATAATAGGAAGTTTGATAAGCACACATACCCTAATGGACCGTGTAATATTTATTAACGTACTTTATAGATTAACGTTTGTAATATCTATTTTCTTAACGTTCAGACATGCCATTAGTGAGGAAGCAATGAGGATCATCACCGATCACTTAAATTATGCAATGGCTACTTTAGCAAATAATCTCAAGAAACCTGCTTCACCACTTGGGATTTAAATAGGCATGTAAACAATAGTTCCAAATCGATTGTCACCCACTTCCACTCAGCACGCTGTATTTAACTGACACTGACGAAGAAACGACAAATATTTCGTGGCGAAGCCTAATCAAAACGGATTTAAGTAGTCCAACTTCGGCCATTTAAGAACGCGCGAAACGTATACTCACAGACGCGCGATAGTGATCCATAATGGAGCATTCTTATGAGGAAACAGTAAGGTGGAGAGAATTGAAAATTAGGTATTTGTAAAATGTGTCGCTGTCCCGCACTGCCCGCCCCTCCCGCGCAGAGCGCGATAGAGACAACTGCAGCTTGGACCGAAAATACCGTTTAAAATTTCATGAAAACAACGTTTCGTAGTCCCCTGATTTCTTCCCCAAAACTTAACCTATTTAACTAATTTTTTCATTAAACATTAAAGAAAGGCTTTGGCCGTGTTCCTATGTTTTCCTTTTGTTTAATAATCTAGTCAAATTTGTTTTCTGGATGTGTGAACACAGCGGAAAATCTGGCATTTTTTTTAGGTTTTTGAACGTTAATATCTCTTTTGAGAATCAATTTATCGTAAACAGGAAAACATAGGAACATATCAATAGTAGCCATAGATTTTTGGCCAAAAAATTATTGCTCTACTGGCATTATCCAGGGAGGAAACAGGGGACTACGTTTGTATGGAAAAACTGCCCTCCTGTTTCCTCTTATGCATTCTTAAAACTTTGCTTGCGTACGTCCGTGCACGGCGCGCACACATGCAAGCGCGCGATGTACCATTTGTAGGAAGAAAAATTACTGCTATTATACTGTGATTGAAGTGCTTTTTATTGCCCCAATTTTCAGAATGCCTGGCGGCAACTGGAAGATACTGGCTGAGGATCGTGCGCAGTGGAGCATAAGTATTAAGTCGATGCTCGCGCGGCTCCGCGGCACTTCCAACAGGGTCCTGAGCGTGTTCGTTGATCGCTGGGACTCTCAATTATTGCAATGGTGGATACGGATACAGAAGATCCGTTAATGTAATAAGCATAAAGTTTTGTTTGTTTTCTTTGTGTACTAACATTATTTATAAGTTTATGTTTGTTTGTTACTAACACTTATGGGCTTAAAGCCTGAAATAAACTATTTGAATTTGAATTTGAAATAAAGAAGACTACAACATAATAGTCAGTCAAGGGTCTACTAATACTTTTCTAAAAGTTGTACCAGCTATACTGCCGTATAGCTAGAATCTACAGTATAGTAAGATAATACGTTTCTCATCGAACTTACTGTACTTTAGGTTATGCGCTACAACTACAGTAACAGTATAGATATTTCGCAATAAATAAACGATATGTTTGCCACTTTCGCACTTACATGTTTATCTAAACATGAGTATGTACCGGCGATGGACCGGAGTCGATGGCGGGAATGTATTCGTGCCAGAAAGACGACCACCAACCACGATCATCAGTCATGATGGATACGACTAAGAAGAATAAGAGAGTATGTAAGTGATACTCATACCGGTGCTTTATCATTTATAGTCTATAATAAGGCTCTGACCAAGTTTTAAGCTGTAATTATCACACTGTGGACGTTTTAGGCGCGGTAGTTCACCGTCCGTTAGGTATGTGGTACTGTTTACATTAGTCTAGAATCGGAGAAACCGTTCGTTGCTAGGCAACGCTGCCGAATCATTGTTGTGTCTCGTGTTTAGTTAGAGTTAGACTTACCTACATACAATACTGTATGCACAGTGGTTAACATAATTTTCATATTCAATATCGAAATTATTAGAAAAATATTAAACTGTTTACTATCCAGGATAAATACGGTCGTGGAAAATTTCAGAAGTTTCAGGATAAACTTCTTTTTAACTTGCAAGGATTCGGACTTTGAAACATCGGGAAAATATACTTTCGGAGTCGCTATAGATTCCCGTTAACCTCCATAAGAAAAAAACATGTATTTGATTTGAAGAGCTAATCAAATTATGCCACTTTACACTGTGGATAATATTTGGAGTTCATTGATCCTTATATTGTCAATTCCTACGTTTAGGTACGCGGGCTGGTTTTCCGCAACTGGACGTTTCATATTACGTTTACTTTGTGTGATATGTCAAAGCACTAAGAACTCTTGCCAACTCAACTATAGCAGAATGCTTAGCAGACCCAAGGGTAGTAGGCTGCTAGGGTAGGTTCGGTAGGTAGGACATCTAAATGTTGCTGATGACTTCTGGAAGTAATCTCGGTGTCCCAAGGTGTTGTGCCCAGTATACAGTCACTGCGGGCATTCAAGAATGACATGAGCGGCTGTATCTTCTGCCTCCGTTCAGGCTCTGCAGATAGGGTTGTCAGTAACACCTGGAGCTGTCAGTACCCAATTGGATATCAAGGATTGTGAGCGGAGTGTAATCACTTTACGCCACCCAAAAACAAAACCCTTAGTTTGGCTGAGTCCAAACCCAAGGTACGGGTAAACTTTCGTCGTTTCCATTCACCAAAATTTCATTTGTCGAATCTTAGCGTACCATAGAAACATTCGTAGAACTTATAAATTCCTATGTGCTTAATAAATGTCTATAATTTCCTTAACACCGAATACCTTGTTTCAGACTGCTCTACTGCAAAGTAAGACCTTTACGGTAAATGACATGCTAACTGGCTTGTAAGGCGGTTTAAATTTAGAGTCGTCTCGTGTTCTAAACGGCAGTAGGCCATATATCCACAGGTCATACGAGTATAACTGACCAGCGCGAACGTAAATAAAATTTCACATCAGTAACCTAAAAACGCGACCCATCTCGAGAGAAAGTGCTTACCGGAAAGAAAGGAGCTCGCGAACGAGTCCTCTTGCCCTCGCGCCGAGGCGAGGCAAACGAGCAGCAAAACAGTCAGGCGCGCTGTCATGGTGGCACTCTGTCAAATGTCAATGTCACTGTCACTGGCGCATGGCGCGTGCGCTCGCCGAGTCGCGTGCGGGATGACTGGTGAAAGAAAGGTGCTTGGTCGGCGTCGGCGCAAAGAGTGGGCGGGGAAGAAAGTTGGGGCTGGTAGGTGGATGGCCGCTGCCTCTCAGAGGCGATGGGCTTTGATTTTCGGTTGTGCGGAGGTCTAATTATGCCTATAAGTTATTTAATACTGGGCAAACTAATTCTTTACAGGTTTACAATGTTTGATATGGTTTACCTTAGTGTCGGTCGTCATTTAACTGGAATCGAATATAAAGAGATGTTATGAATTTTATGAGCACGCACAGTTTACATGGCACGTTATGAATTTTAAGAACCTACTTGTAATTATGAATTGTTCTGTGTCCGTAATGTGTTGCTTTTTTTTAGGCTGAATATCCTTTTCAGATACTATGAAACCCCTTTGGTAACCAAGTTTTGTAAAGGAAGAAACCTGGGTATTACTCTGACCCTATCAGTACTTATTTCATCTACCTTGACCCAACCCAGACTTGCCATCTGTCAAGTTGCGAAACGAAATATTACCGAATGCATTATTTTGTCAACATCAACATTTGCCATCGACATGGCACCTCGTTTCTTTGAGTCACCCTTATTAAATAATTTAGGTACTTACGCACTTTCAAAGTAGGCTCTTTAGTTTTAGTACCTAAAAGTTGTTAACATACGATATCACCTTCTTATGCAAGAGTCAATACTTGGATTAATATGAAAGACACAAACCCCGTAGGTACAATACGAGGTGATCATGTTCTGTCCCGTCTGCCGCATCATTCTTTGCTCAAATCATCGCTTAACGGCAAACCGCTCCAAGAGTTGAATCGCCAGTTATCATACTAATATTTAGTAGACGAGAATAGTACATTGTGTATCAAGGGCGGTAAGTAAAGAATTACAAACGAGTGTTTGTTACAAGGCCGAGGCGAAGCCGAGGGCTTTAATAACACGAGTTTGTAATTCCTTTACCGCCCGTGGCACACACAATGTTTTTCATCACACTTGTGAGGAAATCTGATTAAAATAACCTTACTTAACCTAAATAAAATTGTAAAACTGACAGTGACATTAGTGACATATTCCATAGACAATGCAAACGTCAAGTTATGTTCGGAAACCATAGCGGTAAAGACTAAAAATTGTTTATTTTATATTTGCAAAATACTGAAATACTATATTTAAACATTTAATTAATGTTACAGAAATATGTGTTTACATGTATTTGCAATAACAGTTCTCTTTCAATAAATATTTCAGTAATAAAAGTTAAAAAAGTAAGTTGGCGTTTCCTTTGAAAATGACAAATAAGAGTAAAACAGAACCAGCGTTTCAAATTTAAAAAGAAAACCATTACGCCCTAGGGCGTAATAGGTCATTTACGGCCCGCAAAACCTACGTGTAATGACACCATTTTCGAGCAAGTGTGATGAAAAATAATGTAAAGCTCACGTCGGCTTAGCTCGTCCCCTGAACCGTAGTGAACTAAGTCTACTCTAGAATCTTTTATTTAACGCTTAAAGGCACGATAATTCAGCAAAACTTTATATTGTTTTGCGACTTCCGTGAGCACGCAAACGCACTAATTAAGTTAAGGTTGACTACTTACGAGATCTGATAGGCCTCAAACGCACTGGTTGAAGGTATAATTGTGAATTAAAAATTGTTCCGCAGTGAACATACAAGCTCCATTGACATAAACGTACAAAGTTATACCATATAGCACTTGAGAGTCTTTTTATTTAATTTTTACTATGGCTAATTGGCTACGCTTCAACAATAATAAAAACGGGATTATACCAGTTCTCTTGATGTTCCAATAAACACTAGCAGACATATCTAGTCAGGACGTCTGCAGGATCTAGACTAGTTTCTAGACTTTTCCTTTTTAGGTGAAATTTCTATACGTTTCCAGTAGTAATTTCTTAAACACCAGTCGAACATCCTGTAACCGCGGTGAGAAGTGGCGCTAAGTGCTGCTTTTACTTTTGCCGCCGGTACATACCGCGATCTACGAGTAATATCCCAGTTAATCTTTCAATTCATGAGTTAAGCATTTTGCAAAGACCACACGGGTAGACTAAAAGCGCTGAAATATGATAATCGTAACGTGTAAACTTCGCAAGGAACGCTCTAGAAATTGTTGGTTTTTTCGTAAAAGTTTCGTAAATTTGTTAATTTTTAACCCACTTCATGTGATAAGCTGGATTTTGATTTGGGGCAGCTGTAATAAAAAATTAGACTTGCCTATACCTGTCGGTACCTACCATCTGTGTTAGTGTTACGTATTAGTGTGATAAAACAACCAATGTTGCTTCTTGGAAAAGACCTTCCCTTCATGTTTCCTTGTCTTATCATATGCCATTCAAATGACTTTGATAATTGCAAAATGTATATGCAGTATTTGGCGGATTTAATTATCTTCCCAGACTAAAAGTCTTATTTATCTTTTCTCAAACCTATCTATCTCCCGTTTTTCTTATAGTTAGTCAAAAGTCTGCCAGTTACTCACCTACTCAAAAACTTGAGCGGGTGCAATTGGAAATATTACATTGACAATTTGCATTGCCGGGCAACCGATCGTTGGAACAACCAGCTAAAGTTGTTGTTGTTTTGAACCAATGTTGCTAGTTTAGACATGTAAAATTGTAACTTGTAGCCATCGAAATATAATAAGTATGGAAGCGTAACTGATACTCAAAATCAGCGCCACGGAACACGTAGTAGGGCTTTTTTATTTAAAGTGCGTTCTTAACTGACAGTTAGCAGGTCGTCACAGAACTGACGATTAGTGTCAAACTCCATACATTTCGTCACGGACGGACAGGTTAGACGGTTTTTGAACATAGCTTTAGTTTCGCCTAACCGTAGGTTTTAAAATAAAAATGCCCAGAACGGGGCGGAGCCAGTACTTAGTGCAAGAGAAAAAAACTATAGCGTCAAATGAATTTCTCACGTTACTAGCTTTGTAACCTATGACAGATTTTTGTCTTTCAAACGATGTGCTACCTATTCGAAATTGCAGTCTTCTAAAAACTTAATATTAATATTTGTCATAAATGACTTTAGACTCACCCACAGTATAGGTACATTAAGTTGATTATCAATACTTATCACTTGATACATAAGACGTATTGATTTAAAAAAGTGGGCGTTATGGGGCAAACTTTAACATAACTTTTAGAGTCTTAGATGTTAACGTTCCATGCATTATATTTCGATGCTAGTAGCTTCGTGAAACGGGGCCACTGAGGTTCCATAGCTCGTAGGTACATAAGTAGTTTAAAACGTAAGCGAAATCCCTTGTGTTAGCTAACGATAATGAAGCACGCAGCTCTACAAATATGTCCATTGACAACGGTACGCAAACCCGTTCTACCGTTGCCCGTCATTCATCGCGCTTGGACCAGTGATATGGGTGCTTGGGCAGAATGCCTATAAATCTTAGTATTAAGTGGCACTATCTGTTTAAAACTATACGGATAAAAGGGCACTTTTTTCAAATCACTCTCCCTCGCCGCCCGTTTGTTATATCCTATTTTTGCGGGTGTATTTATTCATCTTTTTTACAAAATAGAAACCTAATCGTACAAAACATAACTCCATAACTAATGCATTATCTATTCTATTAGTAAGTTAGGGTAATAAAAGAGATAAGTTGTGGGAGAAGCAACTAAGGTCCTACATATGTATCGTTTAACAAAGAAAGAGCTAAAAAGTATTCAGCAAACGATGACCTATATCTTTGTTCGACTGTACGAGTTTATTTAGAGGTATGGTGTGATACCTTGTCAATTTTATCAGAATTATAGCTTTTCCCATTCTATTCTTGAAGACGCCAAAAATTGTGAACTGTGTTATTAGCGAGCTTGCTTACGAGTCCGCCCTTTTTTGTGATAATAGCTTCATAACAATGCATAGCTGCAGGGCTGCTCGAATGAGGATACAGTTTAACCCGGTTTGTGCTAGTGACTATGTCACAGTTTAAAACTCTACAGTTCACCAACACTCATACAATTCTGTGACCTAATTGCGACTACGCATGCTCTGAAAGTATGTCCCGAATTGCTAAGGTCGGTGATAATTCGCCTGTTGAATCGATTGAATCGATTTACGACAGAAAAAAAATCGATTCGATTCTACTATTTGTGAGGAACAAATATCTATATGACACCTAAAAAGTACATTTGTATGAGTATAACAGCCACAAATTGTAATCAAAAGTAGCAGATCGCAAAACGCTCTATACAAAACGGTAGGAATTTATGACTTCATCCGTTCCGTCGCTGTACTAAGTCTGTATGAAAAAAAATAGCATTGTGCCATTTTGAGCTTGAATAAAACCGGTCAAGTGCGAGTCGGACTCGCGCACCGAGGGTTCCGTACAAAATCGACAATAGATACGTGAATAATTCAAGAAAAACTGTATGGTGGCACAAACTTAACTTTGCTCTTGTAAAACTGTTGTCCCCATACATCGACATATGCCGCGTTTAGTTTATTAGGAGCAAATAAGGTTGTCTTACGATGTTTGCAAATTTCTAAAAAACGCTGTAAGTTAGGAAAACCGTTTTATTTTTCCTGTAATATTTAGGATAATATTAATAATTGGTAATTATTACAGATTTTTCTGTTCAGTAACTTTGGAGATAATAGGGGGGAATGGTATTTTTTTCAACGTTTTTTATCTTAAATCAAAAACTACATGTCTAAGAAAAAAAATAAAAATGGTTTTGGAATCTACATATTAAGCCCTTTCATTTGATATCCCACTCGATATATTAGCTCAACTTTTGATTTTCGACATCCCATTTCAGTCCCCTTTAAAAAAAAAGTTAAACAGGTATAAGATTTTTTTTCTGTCCCATAGGCTCGGATTAGTGGTTTTTAACACTATTCCAAATTTCAAGTTGATAGCATCAGTAGATCCTGAGATATCTTGCTGTGACAGACGGACAGACAGACAGACAGAGTCGCACCATAAGGGTTCCTTTTTTACCATTTTGGTACGGAACCCTAAAAAGTGCGTTTAAGCACATAGTTGTCATACATTTATTTTTTCAGTGTTATTTAAGCATACCGAAATTGACTTTAATTTTTCTTTAAGATGATAAAAAAATATCGTTTTTTTTTAAACTTTGTGGTCTCATAACTTTATATTTTTAAACATTTTTTGTTTATTTCTTTTGTGTTATGATAATTTAGTATTTTCCAATCCATGTGACTATATTATGTTGTAAAATTCAACATTAGTCAACATCCCTATTATGTGCTCGGGCTCCCCTCACCCACGTCAAAATATAAAGACGAACAAGTAGTCCAACTTCGGCCATTTAGGAGCGCGCGACATGTAGGTATTCACACAGACGCGAGACGGTGTGAGTGCGATCCATACTGGAGCATCTTACGCATTCTTAAAACCTTTGCTTGTAGTGCGTTCGTACACGGCGCGCGGACATTCAAGCGCGCGATGTACCTTTTGTAAGAAGAAAAAATACTGCTTTTATACTGTGCCTGCGTCAAACCCCGCGGTCGTACGATCGCTCTATCTAAACGTCTCTGTCGTCCTACTGTTGTTTTCTAAGGCTCAGCCATCTGAGGATTCACCAGAACTCTGTGAGATAGCAAAGTGGTGCACGAGGAAAAAGTGCACCATGGTCGGGCCGCGCTGAGGCTGCATTTCTACCTCGCGCACCGCTCTGCTACAGTATAAATAGCAGTAATATACTTCCGACAAAAGGTACATCGCGCGCTTGAATGTGTGCGCGTCGTTTACGAACGCACTACAAGCAAAGTTTTAAGAATGCGTAAGAATGCTCCAGTATGGATCGCACTTACACAGACGCCTATCGCGCGTCTGTGTGAAGACGTGTCGCGCGCTCGTAAACGGCCGAAGTTGGACTACTTGTTCGTCTTTATACTTTGGCTCGGCTCCGTACGGCTCTGGTGGGTACGCAGCCTTATGCTGTGGCCGTGTCGACCTGTCAATGCCCTCGTGAGCGGCCCAATAAAAAGAAAACTATTATTAACGTCCTTGGGCATCCTCGGGTGACCCGCTGACATAACGGTCCATAAACGTATGGATGGACAGATCATGTTACTTAACAGAATGGAAATTAGGTAGAAAACTACTTTAAAATGTAGGCCTTTTGATTATTTTTCTTAATTTCACAAAAATTGCCAGAAAATGTATAAACATAAGACAATCCTCTAGTCCGTTTTCATATTTTGGTTTCGTAATTGGCTACTAATGAAGAAAAATTCTTCGGTGTTTAAGGTAGGTAATTAATAATCAAACAAGAATTTATTTGCTGTCTTCGTAATCGAGTAAGCAGGTATATTTTCATAATCGTAATCGACTAGATATATCTATCATATTGAAATAATAGAATTCTTCAAAGATGCCCTTGGTTGGTCTTAGATATGCTTAAATACCGACTAATTTTATACGTGACGAAATGACATAACGAGGGGGGGGGGGTCCCCTTTTGCGAGTGGGTGCTATTCTTGCTATATGGCTATTCCGCCACTGTGTCTAAGTTTTCTAGTACTGGCTCGTTAACGTGAACAGGGTATAGTATGTAGATAAATTTGAAGGTCTGTTACGGAATAATCTTTGGAAAGCCGTACAGCCGTGGGCGGCGGCGCCGACTCACGCTCTTCCCAGTACGAGGCAGATATTACAAATAACTACACTAAATTATACGTGTAACACAACCCACTTAAACCGTCCTCACCAGATTTATATGGAACCGCACTTGAGATAAATAAGTTCGACTTAATATTAACTTAAGTAAAATAAGAAATTAAAATAAAAAATCTGCTCGTTTGCCAATTATAATTTTTTTTTATCAGTTAGCCACGGACTTCCACTGCTGGACATAGGCCTCTTCCATAGATCGCCACAAAATAACGGACATAGCTCGCAGGATTGGACGGTTGAAGTGGCAGTGGGCAGGTCATATAATCCGGAATACGAATAACCGTTGGGGCAGTAAAGTCAGTGGGCAGACACTCGTTTTTCGCCGAGCGCAACCTTGAGTGATTTCACCGTTTTTTCGAAATTCATCCTCTAAGGGGAAAAATGGGGGTTGAAAGTTGTATTGGTACTCTACGATCTTTTTAAGTAAACGGCTTGAAATATCATGTTAAGACTCTTCATTAGAGTACAAGAAAAATGATTTCACCGAACTGTGTCAACAATTCGCCGGTTGACTCGATTTTTTTTGTCGTAAATCGATTCTACTATGAGGAGCAAATATCTATATGACACAGTACATTTGTATAAGTATAATAGCCACAAATTGCAATCAAAAGTAGCCGACCACACCGAGCGTTGAAAACGGCCCACACAAAACGGACGCACTCTGTGACGTGATCTCTTGTCCTCGCTGTACTAAGTCTATATGAAAAAATTAGCATTTTGCCATTTTGAGCACGAATAAGTGCGTTTAAGCACATAGTTGACATACATTTATTTTTTCAGTGTTATTTATGTATTCTGAGGTAAACTTTAATTTTTCTTTAAAACGATAAAAAAATATCGGAATTTTTGAAAACTTTGTGGACTCGTAACTTTATAATATTTATATATACATATTTTGTTTATTTCTTCTGTGTTATGATAATTTAGTATTTTCCAATCCAAGTGACTATATTATTTTGTAAAATTCAACATTAGTCCACATCCCCATTGAACATTTTAAATGGTGTTCTTAAATTTCTTAATATTAGAGTAAATAAAACCTCATACATAGAAAACGTACTTCGTTTAATGCGAACAACAAGATGTGTCTTATATCAATACTATTTACATTTTATGTAATGTAATGTCAAACGATAGTGATTAGAAAACAGCTTGTTAAAGACCAATTAGTCTGAAGCAGAAGAGAGAATTAGATATTCTTGAAACGGAGCATACATACACGATATAGAGCTGAAACAAATCGTCATCACTTTAAAAAAAACACGTATCTGACACTAACTCCAGGTAAAAACGCAGTAAGTGTATATGACGTTCGCATGTAACTTTTGACCTCATTCATCTGGCCCTTTTTCATACTAAATGTATGGAGACAGATGAATGAGACGCAGACATATTTCTGGAGAAATGCCCAGTGACGAAATACTGTGGACTACCCTTAGTCTTTAGCCATTTATTAATTACGCAAGGACAATTTAACCTCTCGGATTCTCTTTTCTCGCGTAAGATTTTACCTGGCTTTAGAAATGGCATACAACGATGGAGAGTTTCGCTCGCATCGCTTTATGTTATAAATCGCACATTGTGACACAAAATATTACGTAAATATTTTTCAGATTTTAAGACCCCCCCCCCCCCCCCGTGTCACACTTTTTCCAAACATATTCCATATTTTTAATAGAGGCCGTCACATTTGGCTAGGTCGACCTTAGGGGTCATTCATATAAGGTGTCTCGTGAGGAACCCGAAAGATTTTAACCGCGCATTCTTGATCTCATTAGGAGTAAAAAAATGTTATCCTCGTAAGGCCCGTGTCCTAAAATTAGAACATTTTACTGAAGGAATTTTCAACGTTATTGAGGTGAGAATAAAATTCTGATTTCAAAAATGCTCCCCTGGGTCATTCTGCGTAAATGTAACCTGAGTCACGATTTTATTGCGTGTTTTTTTGCATTAAAAATACAAATTTTAGTGTTAATACATCTAGGGATGATAAGTAACACTTCTTTAGAGATATATTAACACTTTAATTGGCATCGTGATGATTTAAGACTTAATGAAAATTGTCACGTTACCTCTTACCGCGGATTGACCCCCCTGCCCCTTACGGGCCTCGAGGTTAAATAATATTTTTTACTCCGAATGACCCCATTAATGCGTGGTTAAAATCTTTCGGATTCCTCACGGGACACGTACATTTGCAGTATTACGGGTCACAATAAGAGATATATGATATGCTGTCTTTGACTAGACAATGTCGCACTACTAAAAATACAATGGAACTAAATCAAGTACTTGGTTGTTAGAATATTTTCTTCGAATTTTGAGTTGACAATTTATTTCGTTTAATTTTCCACTCTCAGAGTCGAGTCTCTGTTAAATATAGCAAAGTTTTATGTATAATAAAGTGAAACAAATGCTTGAGGTGCATACTTCATTATTTAGCCACCAATCAAAAGATAATAGGTATCGTATCAGTGAAATTATGTATTGTTACATCCCTATTTATCATCAATCATCATAATCTAAACAAAAAAATACTTCCTTTCTGGACTTCGTCTGTGTATATAATTTGTTACTGACTATACACCACTTTTCTCCAAACATCTTTATCACAAAAGGGTTATTCTTCAAAGACATAATTCCTCTGACCACACGAAAAGGCGACTAATCAGAAGACTCCGCCCCAATAGAATGACATTTTTAATTACTGTGCAGAACGATCGTGTCTTCGAAGAATTACCCAAGAAAGAAAAACTTGATAATCCTAATTACATCTAACCTTATAAACACTTCAATTTTCAATGAGTCCTTACATATAATTTAAATCAGTCACTCTTATTTCACTGGCGTGCATAGATTACAAATACTTATTCACTTCGTTAATAGGCGCAGTATTTGAGTGCGGACTCGGTGGGCTAGAGAGCTAGGAGAACATCATCGTCACTGCTGAACATAGGCCTCTCCAGGTGCAGGTTTCAGTGGACTCTGGCGACCTTCAACAGGTTATCAGTCCTCCTTGTGGGGGGTGTACCCACGCTGTGTCTTCCTATGTGTGGTCGCCACTCAAGAACTCGACGGTTTCGACAATGGACGGTTCTTCGTGCCTTGCCCATTGCTTAAGTTTTGTTCTTCGACCTACGTCGGTTAGGCTGTTTTTTCCACGGATCCAGGACCCAAAACATCAGAACGGAAAGAATTTAGAATGCGTCGAGGAGCATCATCTTCCAATGCATTAGATTCAGGGATTTCCGTTCTTAGTATCTTCCCGATAGTCGCATTTTACAGATAAAAACTAAGCAGTTAATGCGGACGGGGTCTAGTACAACTTGCTGTAAGAACGAGGCGCAGTGGGAGAGCTGGCAACGAGTGTGCATGTTAATCTAGTATTTTCATAGTTTAGCTAATCAATAGTCTTTGCTTCGTTTTTGTTACTCGCCACACTCGTCTCAGGAACTGACTGGCGAAAGATGTAAATGTCAAAATCTTGATTGTTGGATTTTGCACCTGTTGTCAAGTCAGAAAAACCACATCCGCAACTGCTATGATCTATGTCAGTGGTGGCCAATGTACGGCCAGCGGACCATCTCTGGCCCGCCGACGGTTCTTCGAAATAAGTAGAATATGTCCCGTGCCAGTGGCGTGCACCCCATAAAGGTCTCTGCCCACTACACCGTATCATACCATGACCGTACTATGAACGTATCAGACACGGTATGACAAATGCTGGTCGGTGACGGAACGTGCTAGTGGGCATAGTCTCATACTTTTCAATACAAAGAATATTTATTTTGTCTGACACGTTCAGTTCATAGTATGGTCATGGTATGATACGAGGTAGAGGGCGGAAACCTTTTAGACAAAAAGACACTGCCTCTAATTTCTGCCCTGTTAAGGGTAGCAAGATATAAATGAGTAGCGTTGGTAGTGTGTTAAGACACCGCCTGCCCTACTAAATTCTACCCTCTTTCCCTTAGTAAGGAAGAAAATAGAGGGTAGCCTGTGTCCTTTTGTCTTTATGCCACGCCACTGGCCCGTGCTAATATATTCTGACGGTCCAGCAGTATAGAGATCATAAAACAAAATGTTTCGTATAATTCTGGCCCTCTGAAATTTCTCGGCCCACCATGAAGAAACGCCCACCCAATGATTTCAAAAGTAAGGTTAGGCTCACGCGAACAGTTCGGAACTATTTTCTCCGTAACAAAAAATGCAGCTATAAAGACCAGCTGCGCAGTGCACGCGCCGTGTCGCACTGCCGACTGGCACTTATTTGGCGGTTTTTTTACCGCCAAAGCGTTGGAACCGTCTGCGCGCTCGCTTAGCCCTGTCCTTTGTATACGTCAATGCGCCCACCACTGAAATACGGCCACGGTGACTAGCGAGTGTAATCTATGCACGTTTGAACTTGTCTCGCACCTTGCACCGTCACTCTTGGTCCATGGCGTTCTGCATGTAGACGTCGAGGTCGCGGTCGAGCGCGGACTTGGTGCCGGCCATGTACTGCTCCAGCTGCTGGTCGAGCTCCTCCTTACTGGGCACCGGCTTGGGCGCCTGCCGTGACACGCCACCTGGACGGAAAAAGAACACTAGAAAAATAGTACATTATGCCACACCTGGCCATAAAGTGGCTTTTACCGCACGTGCGGCAAAAGCCGCTTTCTGGCCTAGTGTAGGCATAAAATGATTTACTCAACTCGGGATTGTGGTGGACCTCGCTTGCAGCTCGGGCCGCAAACATTGCGATCTCGGCCTTTCTTTGTTTTACCACCATATTTGTGTAACGTACTATTACCTATCTAGGGTGGTAAAACAAAGAATGTCCCTTGCCTTCGGCTCGAGCGCCAAATACCTGCGATCTGAGGCTTTCTTTATTACCGACCGTGGTAAGTACAAAATTTTACGTCTGCCCAGGTCATAAAGTGGTATTTTCCGCACGCGTAGCTAGCGGTTATTGCCACTTTATGGCCAGGTGTGACGTAAATAATGATTTTGACGAAAGGCAAGGCTTTTTCCGCACGCTACGCGTACAGAAAAAGCCGCTTTCTGGCCAAGTCTAGACATAAAATTATGTACACAACACGGGGGAGGTAATAAACAAAGCCCTCGATCGCATATTTACATCCCTCGCTTGCGGCTCGAGCCGCAAACTTCTGCGATCTCGGCCTTTCTTTGTTGTACCACCCTAGTTGTGTAATATACTATTTCCGTAGCGAAATCTTTATGGTCAGTAAAAATGAGGGTTAAAGCTGCCAGCCTTGCGGGTGAAGTTACGGGTTCTAGTAAATCAGGCAAGTTACCTCGTCCCCGTCCGCGGGCGGCGCCCCGGACGCCGCGGGCGCCGCGCCCCCCGGCCCCCCGCCCGCCGGCCCCGCGCGCGCCCCGCCCCGCGCCGATCCGGCCGCGCAACGGCCGCGCCCCCACCCGGTTCACGCGCCCGAAGCTCGCGCCGCCCCTGTAATGACACACATACTTTTTTTCTACTCCAGTACTTTTATCTGTCTTTTACTTGGCCACGAACACTAATATGAGAACATACATAATATGAGTCCAGAGAAGTCTATCTATACTCTATTCCCCATAACAGCACTTGTGTCGTTAAAGTCGCAAAACGATACTGCTAGCTGCCAGACTTCTAAATCCAGGTTAAACTTAGGTCAAGGATTAAGCGATCAATACTAACTTTACAATAAAAATGCACAACTACCAACTTAACAAACAAATGAATTCATGTGGTATTGTTATGAAAAACAAAACTTTCCGAACTAAATTCTTTGATGCCGACATAAAAAAAAGTATTTTTAATATCGTCACTGCGTGTCACTAGAGGTAAACGTCAAATTAAAAACAAAGTTTACCATAGACACATACTTATTATATTGTCAGTCATATGTCATATTTGCCTTGTTTGCGCGCCATGTTTAATTTTGTATTTTATAATTTTAAACCTAGTCGTAGAAAAAGTATTGTATGCAACGTTGTATAATTCAGTCAAAAAACGCTCATGGCGTCTCTATTTGCGATACTCGCCGCCGCGGCGGCTCGTATCGCAGCTCGCGCCATTCGCGTATTTTGACCCTACTTATACAACTGTTGCATAAAATACTATTTTTTTTTTAAGCCAGACAAACTTGCAAGCCTTACTGGCCGTTGCAAAAATCGGACCCGCTAACACACATACTAAATATGCCGCTCTGATGTAGATATTTCATTTCAATCAAAGAATGACATCATAATTTTAAATTGGAGACGTCCAGGTCTGCTAAACAAAGGTTTTCCCCGACGACTTCCACAGCGAACGGTCGCACGCTTGGCGCCTCCATTAACTTCCGGATACCTTAAGATCAGATTTTCAGATTCAAAAAGTACCACTTTATTAGTTTCCAATAAAGGCGTAGCGGCAGGCCAGCGCTATGCTATTGACAAACAATGAAGTAGTACCTATCACACGAGAACGTCACAAACACATACCGATTCGAACCAGATACGGAGTAATAATTCATTTCCGATTATTTTTTTAAGTAGATTTGATCGAAATTGAACCTTAAATGCAGTAACTAAGATTGAAATACCGAATTAACGTTGACACTTCTAAAACCAGATAAGGGATAAGAAATTACTGGCCGTTTAACATTGATTTACACCAGAAACATCAGTTATTTGTATCATGAACTAAATAAAATAATCTTGCGGGGAACACACATTTTCATGCAGAACGTCGACTGATGTTTAAAACATCATCGCGTACGAAAGAATATAATACCATTTTCAAGCATTTGTAACTTTTTCAGAAATAATTATTACTTAACTAAGTACGTAAGTAGTATATACAATTATTATTACTTTAATCAACTTACGTTAAAAACCATTATTCAGTTAAACTTTGAATGATTGCTTGCACTTGGTATGGACCAGACTATGGATATAAACCATTATCTTGTTTTATTTCGTCCATAAACTAAACATATCAACCACTTCGTTATAACAGTACATCCGTTTTGTTTATTGATAAGAAGAAACACAATTACAGTTTTTATTTTGTAATCTTTTTATACACGAGATCAAATCCATTAACATTTTTTTATTCCATGCAGATGAAAAGCAAGAAATAGGGGATATCGTCGCCGAAATACCGGTAACGATATCGGTAGGGGACCCAAGGAGCGTATACAACCCTTAACATTTTCACGACCTGACAAAAAAATTAATGATACCCCATAAACCGACAGAGCCCGCTAGGTGGGATTGTCCGGCCAATGTTGTGTTCCGGTGTGGGGGTAAGACAGCTGGTGAATACTAGCATAGAGGCATTCTATCTTAGTCCTCAGGCTAAGCAACGTATTTGTATTGTAATATTAAGATTACAAATGTCCATGGGCCTCAGAAGTCGCTTACCATCAGGTGACCTGTGTGCTCGTTTGCCTTTCCCATGAAATAAAAAAAAAACGGCCAGCATCTGAGAAAAAGTTAGCTTTTGTGGCTGCCACGTGGTTAATCCGGCACTGCATGCACACAAACCCTAATATAAAGCATGTCTCACCTTTAATCGGCACTGCATGCACACAAATCCTTATATAAGGCATGTCTCACCTGACGCGGCGCATCGCTCTGGCGCCGCCGCGGCGCCGGAACCCGCGAGGCGCGCGCCCGCGCCACGCGCCCGCCGACAGGTTGCTGAACGAAGCTGAGCGACTGAAAGAACACACATCACGTATAATCAATAATATTATAAAAATACAGGATAACTTTGTTAATGGAGGTGAAATAAGTCATATATCTCTTTTCTTTACCATAGTTGAGTAAAAACTATCCTATATTTGAACCAGCAAGCTTATGATGCTAGGCTTTGTCGATGGATAAATAAATGATAAAACATATGTCACTCACATGCTTACCTACTTGTCACAAGTGACAAATGCTTTATCATATATTTATTGATCAACAGCATCATGTAGCATCATAAGCCTACTGCGTAATCAACTTATACACCAAATTTCATGAAAATCGATCTGGTAGTTTTTGTATGATGTACAAACAATTTCAAAAAACAAAAATAGGATCATGTCAACCCAAATTACAGTACCTACTATTTTTGCCTCTTCGAACAAGCAGCACTTGACATATATCCAATATCTCCACAAATATTAAAAACAAGCAAAACATCAATAGAGGGTATCCTTTAACAAAACAAGGTGTGTCAACTTCAACGTGATGCACGACTATTTACTTAGGTGAAATTAATGTATGCTTAAACAACGTCACATGTATTGTTGATATTTTTCAAGAAATGCTCATCTATTGATAGTATTGCTTAGAGATTATTCTGACATATAAAAACCTCTGTCTAAGCCCTTAAAGGAATTCCAACCTTCAAATTTACATTAAAAGTTGGAAATTACTAGAACATTTTACTGTGAAATGGATTTTTTCCCATAGCACTATCCAGTTGTTGTCAGGAATCCCCTATGAGAAAATTGCAGTTATATGTAAAAAATTCTAATTAAATGAAGACAACCGTTTTTTGCAAGTGTTTACTAAAAAAACAACTTGAAATATCTTGAAGAGTTACCTCAATTTTGTCAAATTCCTATCATCAGATACTGACTTGATGACTGTTTTAAACCAAATAAAGAATTTTGCAAATTGGTCCAGCAGTTACCGATTAATCAGAAAATATACATATCCAACAAACTGAGAATCCTCCTTTAACAGAAGTAGTTTAATACGGCAGATAAGGATGAATGAACTGTAAGTACGCACTTAAGATTGCCATTGGACTGCCTCCAAGAGATCCTGCTTTTGATGCCTTGCTGGCTAAGGTTCCCAAAGCTATTGGCGCGCCTCAGTCCTGGCAAGCTACTCTCACTGCCAAACCGCCTGAGCCCTCCAGGACCCACGCCGAGTCTCTGGCGCAGAGCTTGCTGAAAAATATAATTCATTCATAAATTTCTACATTACGAATGATGGTTTTGATGGCTGGTGGTGGTATCGTAGGCAAACTGCAGTTTCCAGGAAATAAGCACAGTGAAAATAATGTATGCCATATGCAAATAGGTTCAGTTACTTAACAATTAATTTAATTTGAATTATTTGCACATGTGTACCTAAGGGATTTTAAATTCGCTAAGCAAAAACTTCACAATAGGCACTGTTGCGGTTATCAATGTTTGTCAACAAAACCTCAACTAGGAATGTACTTATAAAGACACAGTTCCAAACCGATTCTCACCCTTTTAGCCTGCTGCTCCAAGCGACGTGCGATCTGTTCGATCAAATTCCTATTCATGTTTTGATTGAAGAAGCTGCCAACAGAAGGCCTCCGCCGCGGCGTCCGCGGCCGCACCGGCGCCCGAGGCGCCGTCGCCAGCATGGTGAACCGATCGTTCAGGCTCATACCCGTGGCCTGCAGCCCGTGAACTTGATCTATCACCATCTTCCCAGCCCGCCAAACCGCGGAGGTACCGGATTGTACGGAAACACACGAGGTACGGCACACGGAGGATTAGGTGTCAACTTTAATGCGACTGAAACTATATTTCGTCACTATGCAAATACTATCAAGTTGAAATAAACTGTAATAAGAGCATATTAGAATGTGAAGCGCGTGTGAAAATACTTTCTGCAGACCGTGCAACTGCAGACGCTCGCAATATGAAAAATAAAGTGAATGAAAATGTTTGAAAGGAGGACGAATAGAACGAATGATTCGAATGAAATTGTGGTATCAAATGTCAACAAAATGGTGTTGACTGTTGACATTTAATACCACAATTAAATTTCAGTTTAATTTTTCACATTGAAAAAATAAAATACGTTTATCTCAAATAAAGAAAAACACAATTTTCACTATTAATAATAGACGAAGAGAAATATGGAAGAGTCACTTTCTTATCATGTTTGACTCAAGGTACTGACACATTTGCTTATTAGTAGCACGGAAGTATGCCACTAATGAGCAAGTGCTACTTAGTGGCATGTGTGTCTAGTCATTGCTATTAATGAGCATGCTTAATTCGAGTATGTTATGTACTCATAAATTAACCGCAGTTTGATTTTTAAGCTTGCTAATGCTACCTGAGGCGCGGGTAGAAGGGGTGTGTTTCAAGCTCGTCTGAACAGGCTTGCTTATTAGCATGTGTCATGGATTCTTTGGTGGGAATTTGAAACAAAAAGGCGGAGAATTTTGAATTTTATCAAAACTTTTTCTATTTCGGCTATTCTTATAATTCAGTAATATATGATCATGTTTTTGCATAGACACACATGCCACTAAGTAGCACTTGCTCATTCGTGGCTTGCTTTGGTGCTACTAATAAGCAAATGTGTCAGTTCAGTAACTTAAAAAGAAAACCGTCCTTGGAGTGACCACATACTAGTAAGAGCCTGATCACACTGGCGATTTGCGAGCGTGTTTTCATGCAGATTTCGATCATATTGTGTTTTCATACAAGTTTTGTATGAAAACACCCTCGCAAATCGCCAGTGTGATAAGGCCCTTACTAGTATATGTCAATGTACAAGTATGGTACAAGTGCATTGTACTAAAGCATGTCAACATCACAGAAGAACGAATAGCGTCACGTTTAACAATATTTTGTAAATAAATGTTTAATCACATAAATATGTTGGATTTATAATAAAAAAAATGGTTTTAACTAACCAGTACAATATTTTAAAACACATTATTTGATCCATATTTGATCACTATGAGGAATAACAAAACGTGATATGTCATCCTGACGTTTTCGTGACAATTTCAGTTTCATAACATTCCATTTCGTGATTTCATAATATAATGTTTAAATTTCATGAAAACTTGAAATAAAACTTCTTTATTTTAAACAATACCTTACGTAAAATGATAGTGCTAAGATTTTCAATATCAAAACCGGTGTGTAAAAAGTATTAGAGTCCTTTTCAGCGTTTGTTTTGATGTGCGACGCGTAGGTTAGTTACTGAAGCAGGATGAAACTCGACCGGTATATAAGTCGTCGCGCGAGCGGCAACGAGCTTATTTCGATCCAACCTACGATGTCGGAGGTTGCCAACGGCTCGCCACTTGACGACAACTGTTTGTTCGATATGGACGCGTGTTATGAAACCTTCGACAAAGATGGGTACGTGATGCCTACGTTATATGAATGTGCTATCACTCACACGCACTTATGACTAATCATGTGAAATTTTCCATGAAAAATCCATTTTCCAGATTAATAATTCACTTTTCCCACTTAAAATGCTGTTAAAAACTATTGGGCGAAAGTTTAGAAAAGTTTGAAATTGTTTTTATAACTTTGTAAGGGGTGATAAAACTGTAATAAAATATACATTACACGCTTTCCTGTAGCAAAATAATCTTTGGATGGTTCAGCAATGTTTGATTAATTCCATAAATGTAATAAACAATTCATGTTTCATAAAAATATCAAAGTGAAGAAACCATGTAACTTAGCTGTTTAGCAATTTAAATTTGAGTGTGTATTCCTTAACATCTAACCTCTTTGAATGGTTAATAATTTAGTGGCATTTTCCTTATGACTACATTTTTTAAATTAAAGAGTTTATGGTTCCAGATTTTTTAGGGTTCCGTACCAAAATGGTAAAAAAGGAACCCTTATGGTGCGACTCTGTCTGTCTGTCTGTCTGTCTGTCTGTCTGTCTGTCTGTCTGTCTGTCTGTCTGTCCGTCTGTCACAGCAAGATATCTCAGGATATACTGATGCTATCGACTTGAAATTTGGAATAGTGTTAAGAACCGCTAACCCGAGCTTATAGGATGTAAAAAAAATCTTGTAACTTTTTTACTTTTTTTTTAAAGGGGTCCGTAATGAGACTTTGCAAATTGAAAGTAGGGCTATTATATCGAGTGAGGTATCAAATGAAAGGGCTTAATTTGTAGATTAAAACAGTATTTTTGTATTTTTTTTTAAATAAGTAGTTTTTGATTTATGGCGAAAAACGTTAAAAAAAATACCGTTCCCCCCCTATTATCTTCGAAGTTACTGAACAGAAAAATCTGTAATAATTACCAATTATTAATGTCATCCTATATATTACAGGAAAAATATAACGGTTTTCCTAACTTGCACTGTTTTTGAGAAATTTGCAAAAATCTTAACACATACTTATTTGCTCCTACTAAACTAATCGCCATATAGTTTTTCTTGAACTATTCATGTATCTACTTATGAGTTTGTACGGAACCCTCGGTGCGCGAGTCCGACTCGCACTTGGCCGGTTTTTTTAATTCTTTCTGAATTCCTCATTAAATATCCATTATTCTTATTCTCTTTTCCTTATTTTTATTTTTTTAGCCCATTTGTATAACTAAATAACTTGTTTTTAAAGTAATGTAATAAACTACAAAAAATATATAATTTGTTAAGTATGACTTAAAAAAATACAATTCATTTTCCAACATATAAATTATGTTTGTTATTGTGAAACAGACAATGAAACATTAAGTAACAATATTTCATTTAACAGTGAATCCCCTAGAGTCACGGCCACATGACATCATATCACATCTCTCAATGTTATGGTTATGACTCAAAACAGATTTGTGTTTCATTATCCTTGCTATTATACACTTGCAGTTTGCATAACAAATAAGGTGATGAATGATAAAACATGTCAAGACAAGTCTTTGAAATGGCTCCACAGATGCTTCCTATTCTGCCTTGCCGTCCTAATTCAAAAGGATGCATCTCAAAAAAATCAAATTTTGTTTTATTGCATTCTTGTATAGAAAATATATCAAAGCATCATATGAAATTTTTAAAAAAAAATCTTAGTTTACAAAATTGTCCTAAAAGCAATTTCCACAACTAAAATTGCTTGTTTCTCAAAGCCTATAAAACTGAGATGCGTCCTTTTGAATTAGGATGGCAGTATTACCCTAGGCATAATTGGACGGATGTCAAGGATGATGACAGTCAGATTTCTCGTTTTTTCTCATTGTAAAGACTAAGAGATGCAACTGAACAACGACAAAAAATCACCCATGCGCGTCCAGTGGCGTAGCAAGGGGGGGGCCGGGGGGGCCATGGCCCCGGGCGGCACATGGAAGGGGGCGGCAAAAACTCAGCATTTTTTCTATGCCTAGGTAAAATTAGGAAACCCTTTTCCAAGTCGCCCGCGCGAAAATTTCTGCTCTCAAATTTTAAATCCCAAACAAGTACGATTCCCAGTTATTTACATGTTATTTGTATCAAAATTAGAACTTAATTTAATTTGACTTTGTAAGAAAAAAGGCGCCATTGGCGCCCTAGTGACGCCATGTCAGCACTGTTGCCAGATCTACTGATAAAGCAGTAGCTTTACCTGATTTTTGATAAATCTACTGATTTACTGAATTATAAAATGCTTGTCTAAAAAAAATTAGACTAAACAACCGTTGAAATTCGAGAAAGATTCCAACAATTGCAAATCTGGCCCAAAAATATGACTTTTTAAGGCCTGTTGTATTATTTATTGGGCGTCAACGAAATTAACCTAGATCATAGGTTCCCCCCAGTGGGCGCTGGGAGTTCGAAGGGGGCGGTAGGGGCCTTGGAAGAAATTGGGAGGCGTTGATGCTATCCAGGGCGGCGCTATCGCTTTTGAAAATAAAAACTGAAAATTACAATAGGTACCTATATATCAACTAGGTACAGTATTTTTCCTTATTGCTCACCTGATTTAATTTGCGTACTCAAAACAACCACGCATCGACAGGAATATCGTTACCGATGTACTATCGCCCAACGATACGGGTGCCCAGTTTTTCAACAAAATCGCTCGCAAGCTCATCTTGACCAGACCCGCCCCTCAACGAGCCAACCAATTAGGGACAAACACAAATGTTTTGACGGTTTTTTTACTCAACCTCCGGTTGCATCTTCGAAGTCAATTTGAACGCGTATTTTTTTGTCTAACAACATTCTTTAAAATGAACAATCTCAAGTTAAGGGAACACAGCAGAATAAATACCTACTCTTACAGATTATGGACTGTATATCTCAGGTAGCTGAAGAGCTCAATATAACGGAAGTCTCGATCTCCGGATCTAAACCCCATAGAAAGTCCAGAGGTGGGACAATAGAAACAAACTTGGGCTCGGCAATAGATATTATAGAATCTATATCTATTATAGATAGTACTGTCCCTAAATGACCGCCTTTCTATTCAGTCCCTATTTCCACCCCCCCCCCCGTCGTAAAAAAATTGTCGTGGGGGGCGCTGAAACATTCTTATCATGCCTAAGTCAAAAAAGGCGGCAAGTCAAAAAAGTTTGGGAACCTATGACCTAGATCAAGTTCCTCTAGATATAAATACAGAAGAATTTAAAATTGAGCGCATGCGTCTACGGGATTTTATAGCTGCAACAGACCCAGAGTGTCAGAAAAAACTCATGAAGTCCGGCTCATTGGCTTTGTTAAAATACATAATAGAGTCTAAACTTCAAGATGGCTTACCTAATATTATTGTAATGCTTAGACTATTTTTAACAACTGTCATCAGCAATGCTAGTCGGGTCAATTGCAGAGAAAATGTACCTTTTACTTTTTTTCTCTGATCATGGTGTGTATTATACCATTTTACTCAGAATCATGAGCACTTTTCATTTCTGAAATAAAAAAAGCTGTCCAAAATGTCCCGAATTTCCTTACAAATTTTGAATCTCAGTTTCGTTACGCCCAAACTAAATATAGGAGAAATAGTAACGAAACTGATAAAAAAAAAATATCAGTTTCGTTACTATTTTGACCCAGTTGCGAAAGAAGTTTTTCGAAACTAAAATTAATAAAAAATTACCTGCGGTTAACTATATCCGCGTTGAGGCTAAGAAATTTAGCTACTCGTATATTGGCCATCGAACGTGAGATACAAATTGACATTGACAATGTGTATAAATACACGACTTTGGTTTAAAAAAAGCACGCAAAGTAAAATTTTAATTAAATTATATACTCTGACTTTTTAGCAATTTTCTTCACTACCTAATAGAGTAGGTGCTGAGGGCGGCGATTTTTCGGTCGGCCCCGGGCGGCAATAACCCACGCTACGCCACTGCGCGTCAAGCCTTTATAACTCACTTTTAGATGTTGTAAGTTTATATGTATTATGATTATGATGTTTACGATTCGCAAAATACCTCTGATAATGTGGTCATGGTCACATCCAGTTGCATAAACATCAATTAGTTTTATTTATTTTTAGAATTGCTTTATTATACTTTAATAAGAATAGTATAAGCAAATGTCTTAAAGGGGCATTATTTTAAATTAATGTTTCTGCTACCAAGCAATGGACATTAGTAGTGACATTGCAACTGTATTTTTTTTAACAAGTTTTTTTTTTATTCAGTTGTAAAGATTTATTTTTATGACAATTAGAGTACTCACTAAAGATAGGTACAAAGCCTAAAATATGTAAGTCAACAAATCAATTAACATTGGTGCAATTAATTAAGAATACCTTAATTATTATGCCTAATTTTGTTAACCTAGTTCTGTAAATGAACCTAACTATAAATATTATGGTATTGACACATATCAGAAAATAAGTGCAATATGAATACAAGTATTTGGAGTAGGTATTATGCATACAATATGCAAATAAGCTGAATGTGCTCTTCATTAATTTATTTTCAAATGTCCATATCTCAGGTAGTACAAAACAAAGTACCTACAAACCTTTTTGATGGGTCAGCATTTGCATTTTCAATTTGTTCACATACCATTTTCTTTAAGTCCATACAATTAGCGTAAATGGATGATAATGAACTCGACACCATACAAAATACAATTCTGTAAATAAAATATTCAAAAAAGATTATAATGACGCCTTTACAAACCGCATTTCGCACATGGCGTTACGCGAATGGCGTTCAACCTCCTATTTTGTTTCGCAACGCATTTTCCATCAGAAATAATCCCAAACTTTAGTAGATTCTATTTCCATTTATGCAACCCAAGTCCATACGTATGCATAGTATGCAGACCCTCGAGAGGCGCAGAAATTTCCAACCCAGTATATAGGTTGACGCGGGCTAATTTTTCGCAACTCGCCGACAGATATGCGCCTATTATGCGTGATGGGTTGATGGCACTACTCTTGCCAACCCAACTCTGCCAGAAAGCCTAGCAGACCCTTGATGTTGCGAACGACTTCTGGGAGTGACCTCGGTGTTCCGAGATAGTGTGGGTCACCCTCTGGCATTCGAGAATGACATAATCATCAGGCAATTCCAAAGTCCAGCCTCTATAGTATTGTACTGTTTATATTGCTATGCAATGTACGTATTATTGCCCTCAGAGACGGCAAGCTAAACCTGGAAGAGTTCCGCGTGATCTGCAAGGCGTTGTTCAGGAACGACAAGGGGCACATCTACCCGCTGTCCGAGGAGCGCGCGCGGCACATTTTCCAGGTCTTCGACAAGAATGGCGACGGCTTCATCGATAAAGAGGAGTTTACCTTCTGCTGGAACCACTGGATCAAAGTGGTGGGTCATTTGTCCAGGTCTGTCAGGAGTTTGACGAAAGTTGATAGGCAAGGAGTAGGCACAGTACGATGGTGGGACATTTCACGCTGTCCGAAAAACTCGAGTGGCTAAAGTGGTGAGTAATTTGTCCAGGTCTTTCAGGTGTTTAACGAAAATACCTAAGCACGGAATAATGAAGAGGCAATTCACGTTGTTTGAGGATCGTGCGCAGCACACCTGCCTGGCGTTTGACATGAGCGGTAACAGCATCATCGATAAAAAGGAATTGACCTTCTGTTGGACTCCTGGATAAAAATAGTGAGTAATTTGTCCAGATCTTACAGATGTTCATCGAGAAGTAAGTAAGTAGTAAAGAGCGTTAACGCCACTTGATTATACGCTATAGGAGGCGAATCCTGTTGTTCAACTTCTGCTAGTGTTTGAAGTTATGGTCTTGGTTGACTAAGATACTGACAGACTACGTACAGCCTAAACCACTGCAGACAGCGGGATGAACGTTAAAACACGTGTTCTTTAGAGGACTTAGAGGTGCACTAAGAAAACCGTTTTTGAAAATCCTCCCCTAAAGAAAGTTGCACAAAATGAATGACATTTACAGCAAGGACATTTATTTTGTTAAAAATTTCTTGGTAGAAATCATTGACAAACAGTTCCGTGTCACTGTATTTAATGATAATCAAAGTGCACAAAAATTGTTGTTAGTTAAGGAATATTCCCACAGAAAAACGAAACATATAGAATTATCATTATCGGTATCATTTTGTAAATGTATTTTATATAGTATGTATAAAAATTAAATATGAGCTAAAATTATTAGAAAACGAGTACTCGTAAAGTAAAGACAGTTAACTTCGTAAGTTCATGACCGCTTGTTTCGGGGGTAAAAATAGACAGCGCGTCACAAAGGGGAGATATGGAATCACTTTCGTAATTTCGCGTGACGCAATTTGCCGATGTACCGGGGACTCCCTTAACTCATTCAAATCGTTCGATTGCTTTACCATATAGTACCTTATAACTTGTTTTCAAAATAACATAGTCTCGCTTTAGAGGGTACTTTAAAAAGTGAATAAATAGGGCTCTCAAAGGTCGACATCATATTGGGCGCCGATTACCCATCAGGTGGGTCGACAGCTCGTTTGCCACTTATAACATAGGTAAGAGTCAAGAGTACTTAAATGGAAACTTTACTTCTTGTTCTTTAATCCAGCGTTTTATAGGGTCAAGGGCTATAAAAACCATGTCACAAAGAAGAGATCGAATTTTCAATGTAAACTTTTCATCCCCGTTGCCTATTTTATATTAAAAAAAATTCTTCGTAATGCACATTGCTAGACAACATATAACGAATATTTATAACTGATACAAAACCAGATTAATATTGTGGGTCCAAACCTCATTCGGTCGTGTCTCCACGGTAACCTTACGGACATTTGGATGACGCGGTCAACGATTGTGTGTGGTTGCAGATAGTGCGGCCTGTGAGCGCGTTCCTGGTGGTGGACGTGCAGAACGACTTCATCTCGGGCACGCTCAACATCAGCAAGTGTAACGCGCAGCAGGACGGCAGCGAGGTCAGTGCTTTACAACCTTACTACAATCAGGCCACATGAAAACAAAAAAGATACAGAGTTTAATATTTGCACAACTGCGCCAGGGTATACGGTAGTTTTTCTGCCTACAAGAGGCAAATCGGGAGCGCGCATGTGTGCGCGCCGTGTACGGACGCACCACAGTCAAGGATTTGAGCATGCGCGAGCACAGTATGGCGTTCACTCACACAGACGCGCGTCGTGCGTCTGTGTAAATACGTGTCGCGCGCTCCTAAACGACCGAAGTCGTACTACTTGGTTGTCTTTATACTTTGACTGCACTGTGACGCTGTGTGCGTGGCCTCTGGTCGCTCGTCGTAAACGCTTCGGAACCGCCCAACTGGTGGATTCTCTAAAGATCTGCGCCTTTTCTGTGTGACACAGCACCAGTTGTTGGTAGTTCTAAGAAGGTAGCAGCAGTGAAAATACTGGATATTACAGATAACACGAGCCATAGATCTATAAACGATAGTAAATTATACTTAACAATACAATTATAGTGCTAATATAGGAAAAATAAGTTAATGTTGGACTTGCAACACATATACAGGTACAGTTGCACACAAATACATGGTTAAGATATCTTCTTTTAAGGTAGTAAATAATTTTATAAAGACTTAGTTCTGCTTGAACTGACAAATTATCTATTAAAAGGAGTTTCCGCCGAAGTTTTCAATGCCGCGGCTGAAGCACTTTGCTATAATGATGTGTCAAACTCAACCATTACTGACTAAACTTTGAAAATTATATGCCAGATGTCATAAAAAAGCTAAACTTTTTAATGTTGCGGTAAGGGATCAAAAAGCGTTGGTTGTCGCGTTAAAATCTTGCTGATTTTACTATTTTATTTTATTTAAACTTCCAAAAGCACAAATGTTATCGTACATAATTAATACAAAATTAAAAACCGAACTCAAACCTATCAATCTCGTAATAAAACCAAGAGGTACTAGAGTGCGACTACGACAACTTTGCAGAGCGGAACATGGCAACGTCTCGATTTAAACGTCACATTTTCATATAAATTTTAGTTTTAAACGCAGGTGTTGGTGTTTCCGCTCTGCAAAGTTATTATAGTCGCACTGTACATATATCAAGGTAGAACTGGTAGAGAATACCATATAGAATTAAATTTTATACGATAAAGCTTCTATTTGTGCAATAAAATTCAAATATAGGCTGTGATGAGCATATATAAAACGAATGTTAGCGCGATACAGAAAAGTGCGTCAACGCCATCTACCATTAAGTTAAGCGTAGACGTGGCGTGCGCCGAGCCATGCCGGCCAGCATTAGCATAAAGTCGCATTGCGTTCATTAGCCGTAATGCCGAGTGTATAAAATCTATTTCGGGCCGTGTGTAAACAAAACCCCATAGGGTTGTTGCAAAAAAAATAACATATTTAATCTAACATGCATAAACTTCTATTGCCGAAGGATACTACTGACGGTTTCGTGTTTTTATCTGTGTGAGCGAAGACCTAGCCTCCATTAGAAACGATCTGTTGGAACCCCTCGGCAAAGGCCCTACAGATTACCAGTAACATAAAAAAACTAATTTTTGAACGTATTTTGTGATCGTGACTTGACCAATATATTACGAAAGCCTGCTAAGATTTGCCTGGTCTAAGTATGTTGATATTTAAATGCCTTCCTCCAGTATACACTGACGCTGCCTTATTAAACATTACTTTTTTTAGTCAAAATACGGCAATAATATGTGACAAAACAGGGCACGTAAAAATGTTTGATACCTACCACTTGTTGACCGTAGTCTTTCATATGTAATTTCTCTGTTAGTACTCAAATCGGTAGCTTTGTAGTTGTAGATCTCTCTAGTTATAATCTTCTTGATAATGTTTATTGCGTACAATTTGTAGGTCTTGTGATAATGAGTATTTGCATCGTAAGTTTTTTGCCGATGCCATCTTAATCTAGATGTGAAATGCGTTTTTTTTAAAGACACTACGTAACTAGAATAATGGATTATTAATTAAAAAAAACTGTCTTAACTATGTTTTAGGCTGCTAACATTTCAGCCGCTCATAAAATAATCTAGCTAAAAGACACCTGAAGGTCGCTCTATCTATTACCACCACTACCAGCCCTGGGGCCTCACATTGGCAATGTCAGGAGCGCTGCGAAGTGTAGTAAAACCCTCGTTACGTTACAACTACCTATCGTTCAAGTACAAAAAGTGACATAGTCGTATACAAATCTGGTTCATATAACGTTTAATAGTTGCGACATTTCAAAGTTAGTAATAAAGTTGACTTGGGAAGTTAGTTAAGTAACCGCTCAGTTTTTTTTAACTTTTTAAGGTCTCTCATTTTGAACAAAGAGAATATAATGGTCGTAGGATGCTTTATTTCTTTATTTACTCAACTCAAACTTGTTCGCCTAACCAATTTGCCCAGCACGATTCTATCTTACCTTGATATTAGGAACACTTTAATTCAGTGGGATCGTTTGTGCAGGTAGCCCTACCCTTCAAGTAGCACCTACTCTGAGAATTCTTCTACCTCCTCTATAAAGTTGGCTGATGAAACCCAGTGGTAGTGCCTTAAATTCCTTTGGATAACCATTACCAATTCTTTTGTTACTTATTGACATGATATGCGCTCAGTATGTATTTCGTTCTCTGTCCCCGCAGCCGCACCACGAATTCTCCAATATCTATTTTCGCTTATCGCTCTCTATGCTAGCTTGGTCAAGATACCTTCGTTTGCAAAGTGACTTGTGACCCGAATTAATGATCCCAAGTTGTTTTTATTGCATTCACAGTGTCATGTCTATTTCCAGTAAAGGTAGGAATGCCATACTTCACTTTTTTGAATCCAACCTTTTGGCTTTTATCCACTTCTGAATGTACGGAATCTCGTATTCTAAGTTGTTCTCTGATACGACGAATAATTTGACCTTGTCATCTAATCTTCAAATGTTAATGTGTGTTGGTAATTTTTATCGCATCAAAATATTATAGATATCTAAACTAAATATTATACGTATAACTGCAACGTCACAACGTATTCCCCTACAGTCTAGCAACGGACATGTGGGCCATGTCTACGCCGTTATCATTTTGAATTTTGATTCCATAGAGATAAGGTTGATTTTGTTGAAGAGCGAGTATCGATCAAACAAGTGTGACGTCACCAATCGGCTAATAGATTAGTGGTGTGTTGTGTGGTAGTGGGATCGATGGGGTTAGGGCTCGCCACACTGATGATGCGATCATACCTAAACATTTCTAAATAAAATGCCATTTTATTTATTGTGATGTTTTCTGCCAATGTTATGTTATTTCTACTTAGAATTACGAGTTCTTTCCATCCCAAAAGAAGAAAAAAAGTGCCCGAAATTATCCATACATTAATGAAACTTGCCTTTGTGATAACTTTGAATGAATGAATGATCGTTTATTCACAAGAATATATCGTTAATAAGATATTACATTGTTTTCTATGTATTTATGTATTTGTATCTATTAAATATATCGTCGTCTAGTATCCATAACACAAGCCTTATTGAGCTTACTATGGGGCTAGTTCGATTTGTGTAAGATTGTCCCCTAATATTTATTTATTTATTTATTATTTATTTAATAGTTTCCCATCCCATGATATATTCAGCCTAGACATGCATGTGAAAACTTGCGTCATATACAAAGTATATGGAAAAATGTATGCACGTGCATACATAGTGTATGCGAATTTAATCAAACTCGCATATGAGTTCTCGCCCCGTCTAGATGGGGCTACGAGAGCAAAAGGTGCCATAATGCTTTTTATACCACACCTGGCCATAAAGTGGCTTTTTCCGCACGCTGCGCGTACGGAAAAAAACCGCTTTCTGGCCAAGTGTAGACATAAAATTATGTACACAACACGGGAGGTAATAAAGAAAGCCCTCGATCGCATATTTACATCCCTCGCTTGCAGCTCAGGCCGCAAACATCTGCGATCCTTCCTTTCTTTGTATTACCACCCTAGTTGTGTAATGTACCTACTATTCCGTCGTGGTCAACCAAATCACCAGTTTGATAAAATGGTGCTATTACCAAATCGGATTTACTGTTTACCTATCCAGTGTAGTAGCTAAGTAGTTGTGTGACGAGCACGAGTATTTCCTGAATCATGAATGTTTTCTATCTATTGAAGTGTGTATTTATCTAACTATATAAGTACGGTACGATTATGTATATAAGTCGTCGTCTAGCATCCATAGTGCAAACGTTGCTTAGTTTAGGACAAGGTCGATTTGGGTAAGATTTCCCCAAATATTTATTTTGTTTAAAAAATATTAAAAACTGCCGACTAAAAAACCTTAAATTAAATATTGTAGCACAAGCGCCACTAGAGGACGCTAGTAGTCCCCTTCAGAACGCCCCTCTTCACAACACCAAGGTGCTACTCACCGCTGGATGGCGTTAGTTGTACCGCCCGCGCCATACTACAACGGCCCAGTGTCTTCACTACGCTAAACGCCAATAGATGGCACTGGCGTCGAGTTAGATCGCGCTATCGAAGTGTTCCCTTAAAATACATAAAGCCTGAAGTGCGTTTGACGGTTCACCCATTTAAGGGCCGATACAGACGGACTGCAAGCAACCCAACTACAACTCCCTACGATTTGTATGGGAACTGCAATTACAACTGCGCAGTCGACGTGCAGTTGTGATGCAGTTCCCATACAAATCGTAGGGAGTTTCAGTTGGGTTGCAGTCCATCTGTATCGGCCCTAAGAGATACGGTGCCACAGATACACATAGCGTATAACTAACTTACAACACCCCTCTTTTTGCCGCCGGGGGTTAAAATCTAAATCGCTGAGATCAATTGGAGGTCAGTTAAAGAATTAAAAAACCGGACAAGTTCGAGTCGGACTCGCCCGAGGGTTCCGTATAAATTTTTTTTAGGTAAGTAAGTACATTATTAATATTAAAGTACCCCATATATTTTGATTCTCTTAGTAAAGGCTAGATGGGAAAGAATATATTATTATTATTACTTTTTTTATATTTCTTGATATGGTTGAGTACTGATTATATGTATATACAGGGTGGGAGGGACCATACCGACATACTTTAGCCATGAATTCCTGGTGGTGTGACGAGTAAATAATGTTATATCAACATGGGTCGAATATTGTCATTTTATATTAATAGTCTTATGGAACAGAATAAATCAGTAAATTCAGCCTCTCGTTATAAACATGTCCTTACTGGAGGAAAAGTTATCAAAAAGAGTAAAAAGCTAAAATGGAAACGAAAGGTCAATTTTTTGGCCTCGTAGTCGCTTACCATCAAATACTGCGAAGGTTAATTGCTGTTTAGTTAAATAATTTAAAAAAAATAGTAAAACTATCTTAGTCACCTTTATTAGGGCTTGTTACACACTTGGGAGTTTTCATTTATAAAATAATTAATATCTCTGAAAGTAAGCGTTTTTCGACTATAGGTACATCACGTAACTTTTTTTACTCCTAATAGTTGTTAGAATCTATACTTAAAGTATGTCGGTATAGTCCCTCCCACCCTGTATTATTTAATATATATATAATTGGTAATATATTTATGTTTGGTTTTATGTGTACATACATACCTATTCAAAAGTTGCCCTATTTTCTGCGTGTAAGTAAATTAATTAAATTTGTGAGTTTGTCTATCTTCTTTGATGTTAGTAATTCTTTCTCATTTGTTCAAAGGTTAGCTGGAAGAGATCCTTTACAGGGATATGTTCGCCTTTGTACATAACCATTGTTCTTTGTACTGTTTTTGTATGATTTTATGTGCAATAAAGTGTTTACATACATACATACATAAAGACTATATTTTTTATGATTTAAATACAAAATGTATTTTTTCCCTATACTTGTAGTATAAGACAATATTACTTGCCAGATTTTATAGTTCTAGGTCAACAGTAGGTATATTTCGACACACAAAATTAATAAGGATTAATTTTGAGACTATCGAAATATACCTTCATTTCCGCATAAACCGCCGTATCTTTTTTTACGTTAACTTAGAAGTTTCATTTTTACAGCTTCAAAAGACTGTAGACCTGAGTATATGGTTTTATTTTCAATTCGATACCTCCACGCGTTCCCGAGATGAGGAGTCGTTACAGACAGACGGACGGACGGACGTACAGACAGACAGACGGACAACAAAGTGATCCTATAAGGGTTCCGTTCTTTTCTTTTATGATAGGGAACCCTAAAAAGATAGATGGCTCCAATTTTAAATATGGCGAACCAAGTTACGATAAACGACGTGTTTCGCTTTGTGTGTAACGGAGCCTTACTGACTCGACGGTCGTTTAAAGAAGGCTGCAAATTGCGTGAGTTTTGATTCAGTTCTATGAAAGTGCTAAAGTTTGGCTCATACTCACGAGTGAATTAGAGCTAGAAAAGAAAACAGATTGCTTAACGAAATAGGTAAATAGGGTTTGTAAGTCTAAAAATATTAAGAAACTTATTCCCAAGGGCGTAGCGACGGAAAACTTCGCCCAGGGCTCACATCTGTTTGCGAAATTGTATTTTATGCCACACCTGGCCATAAAGTGACTTTTTCCTCACGCTGCGCGTACGGAAAAAGCCGCTTTCTGGCCAAGTGTAGACATAAAATGATGTACACAACACGGGAGGTAATAGAGAAAGCCCTCGATCGCATATTTACGTCCCTCGCTTGCAGCTCGGGCCGCAAACTTCTGCGATCTCGGCCTTTCTTTGTATTACCACCCTAGTTATGTAATGTACTATTATTTAATAGGTAGTCGTAGCAGTAAGTAGTAGCTAGTAAATTTCGTTTTTTTTTGCGACTCCCCCCCCCCCCTCGTCCTCCTCCTTGTTGGCGTCCAGGGCACGTACCCTGCCTGCACCACCCTCGCTACGCCTCGCTTATAGGTGGACCGGGACAAGGCGACCTGGTTCGAGCCCAGGCGCCCCCGGCACCCACCCAGTCCGATTCACTCGGGGTGGTCCGGCTAGCGACCTGGTTGGAACGCCATGGCCGACCACCCGGTCATACTATCGCTACGCCCACCAGGATTGCGAGTCAGTCAGGCTTAAAAAAACACCTTGCTTCTGCTTATTCCTCAGACATGAGTTCCGAAACGTATACATATTATCAGATGTGATTATATAGTCCGTACAAACTCTTAAGACCAAATATTATCAAACGAACGCCAGCCAAAAACTACGTTATGCTCTGATTATAAGGTCGTTTTTGGCTTGCGTTCGTTTGACAACATTTGGTCTTAAGAGTTTGCTTTTTTTTTAGAACCTGACTTCACCTAAGAGTCCTACTGACTCTTGGGTAGAATCCTGATCAAGTGGGAGCTTACGAAATATAGCACACATGGCTTATTGTTTTTTTTAATGGCTGAGTGCCGTGATGCTGTGTCACATGGTGACACATAGTGGTGTGGAATGGAAATTAAAAAAAAAACATCTAGCTTGCAGGCCTATGCCGGCAATGTTGTATGAAATTCCATTAAAGGCCTCTCGTCTAGCCGCACCGGAAAAGAGGTACTTTGCGGCAACAAGGCACGTAATGTCAATATTTCATTGCATGTTTGAGTAAATAGTATTTATTTTTAAGATAATACACTTACGGACAATGAATTCGCGTCATTTTCTATATAATTGTTCATAGAAAACGATCCGAATTCATTGTCTGTGAGTGTATAACACATTTAATAATAGTAATTTATGGGACTAATTTTGTTTTCGTTGTTATAAGTGAAGTTTACTATCACTAGTAGAATAAACCTACGTATTCATGCTTGTCAACGTTGTAGATATTGGACAATCATCACGAGCAGCCAAGCGTAAACTGACAATAGGACTAGGATGTTAGTTCAGTAGACCGTTACATGGATACAGGGGACATCGGTGGCGTGGCGTAAAAGATATCCCCAGGGCAAGCCGATGCAGATTTAGTGTACATTTTCCTTAAGAACTGTAGAATAAGGTGCTCAAATGCCTGATATTAGGCAAGCCGGTAGGAATCGAGTTCTTTGGCCACGCTACTGGGGGACATAGGATTTGGCATGAAGCAGCTATGCCGATTGACACTATGATGTACCTACAGAGTAAACAAACAAAATAATAAGTTTTATGCCACACCTGGCCATAAAATGCGTGTACGGAAAAAGCCGCTTTCTGGCTAAGTGTAGACATAAAATGATGTTCACAACACGGGAGGTAGTAAAGAAAGCCCTCGATCGCATATTTACGTCCCTCGCTTGCAGCTCGGGCCGCAAACTTCTGCGATCTCAGCCTTTCTTTGTATTACCATCCTAGTTATGTAATGTACTATTATGCCACACCTCGATCGATATATTTGCGATCAACATCTGCGATCTCGGGCTTTCTTTGTATTACCACCCTAGTTGTGTAATGTAGAAAAGAAGACAAAATAATGTAAGACATGTAAAAGAGCCCTTGAGGGCCTACTTACAGAAATAAACTATTTTTTTTTTTTTTTTTACTATAATGTACTACTCCCAATGAGATGATCATAAAATATACATAAGAGTCATCGTGAGGAATCCATTTATTAATAAAAGAACCGGACATATGCGAGTCAGACTCGACCACCGAGGGTTCCGTACAAATTGATGACACGTTTAGCTCAGTGGGAGTGCCACTGCCTACGAAGCTAGAGGTCCTGAGTTCAAATCCTGGTAAGGGCAAATATTTGTGTGATGAGCACGACCATTTCGTCGCCCCCATGTTAAACTCACAAATCTACCACTTTGCGAAATTCGCAAATTTGATCATAATCTGTATAGGTTTAGGTCTAAAATCCACCAAAATTGCACATTTGTAAGTTTAGCATGGGGGCGACGATTTGTTCCTGAGTCATGGATGTTTTCTATCTATTTAAGTATTTATATCGTCGTCTAGTACCCATAGTACTAGCATTGCTTAGTTTGGGACTAGCTCGATTTGTGTAGGATTTTCTTAAAAAAAAAATTGTATGTAGGTACTAGGTACATATATTAAAGTACCCTATGAATTTTGATTCCCTTAGTAAAGACTATTTTCCAAAACGACCGGGTCCGATTCCCGGTTAAAGTAAAAAAAAAATTCAAATCTATGTATGTAGTTTTTCTTGTCTCTAAAATGGATGACATGGTTCCTAAGAATAAATTAAATAGACCAGTTTTAAAGACTAAGTTCAAATCTTCAAGTACACACCGTATCATCCAACGGGATCAATTGGAAGCAACCATTGCAATTGTCGCCTCTCAACATACAGACAGACACACACAGACACAGACGACAGAAGAACTGTTCACATGTTGTCTTTGAGTGCCTCATTACGTCACCGAAGAACCCTTGCCATGAACCCCTCAACCATTCTAAATCCATTGATGTTGAAGGCTTCTAAACACGCTACCGCCAAAAAGTTATTCAAAATTAGCGGCAAGTGATAAATTCCTCGACTGTCTGCCATGTTCGACCAGGCCCAAGTTAAATAAAGCCATAAATCTGGCCTTGCATGGTATCTAGCGCAGTGCAGCTAGCATCTGACACGGAATCTATTTTGACTTCATTCCAACTATTGATTGGGTTTTTGGGTTAATTGCCGAGGTTGCAAATGTCGGCTATGATCACGATAGACTAGTTATGGATGAAATATTGTTTGTATCTTTACACGGAAGCTAACTGCCGACATCTTGTGGTATAAATAGTACTGCTCCTTATGCTACAGTGACAGTGATATTAATCCTGTGCTTCGCATTTAATAAGCAAATGCATTTCATGAAAATCTACGACTTTTAAATTAAAACTAGATAACGCGGCTTGCCTTATTGGTAATACACCTGCCTACAAAGCTGCTAGTCCTTGTGGCAAGAGCAAATATGTGTATAAATAACACATTTTATATGCTGTTAATCCCTCCTCCTCCTCGATGTTCCTCTACCGTCTGTTTCTTTGAAACTTTTTTCAATATCCGGTGTCAGAGGTTGGCGATCACTCTGGCAAATCTTATTTTGATAACAACCGCACTGAGGTGCGATAGTGTGCTCATGCTGAAACATCCACTGAGGTTATTGAGCTATTTCGTAGCCTACCTAGTCTTCAGGATTTATATAGCTTCCCTTGGTATTAATACCCGTTGAACGGTTCTAGGTCCTAGTCAATCAAAACTCTGCATAATAAGCCATGCATCAAACCGCGTTTGATTGACAGAGCCTTCACCTCACGAACGTTTCCGAAACGGAATTGGCCGTCGAAACGGAATGGAAGTAATTTGAACAGCTCCAGTTCACACCTCGCGCAATTAGGCCGCCGTGCCTGGCACCGACCGGTCTACCACACTAGCTGATGCACGCGGCATCACTCGTTTCAGGATGAAAAAAATTAACGTGGACTTATGCACTAAAACAGTGGATGGCAGACTTTCTTCATGATTTTTGCTTTTTCTTTATCCCATGTAGAGCCGCTCGTAACTCTACACGCCCTAACTCTACAAGGCCTAACTTCACAAACTATACCTTAGTTAAAATATGTGGCGCTTCGCTTGGCTCGTCTTGGCGGGGGCACTACCGTGACCCCAGATTAAATACTAGTTCATAATTATCTAACACATTTAACATAGCCCATGTAAGCAGAACAGACCGGACCCCATAAACGGCATCCGTTCACGAACATGACGCAACACCATCGTTGTGCACGTTCCCCGTTGGCGTTTGTCAAGAAACAACAAACACATAAAATGTCGTGCGTGACGCATAGGTAACTCGTCTGTTACCGCGAGATAATTATTACCTAAGGCACATAATACCATATTACTCTCACGGGACAAAATCGCTGATATGCCTTTTTGTCCTCTTTTCTACCACATCTTAAAACCGGGCATTGTCGTAGATTCACGGACTTCTATGACAAATCACCTATTATTTATTTTGGTTTTTTCTCTTTTTTCCACATACAACTCAGCAAAATATCTCTAATCAGTCGTAGGCTCTCGTAAATCAACGACGACCTATGCAATTAAATTGAGTCAAGTCCACGGCACGGCGCCGTACGCCGTGAAACGGCGCGGCGCGCGCTATAGAAACTATGTCGGGCGCCGTGCCGTTTCAGGGTGTACGGCGCCGTGCCGTGGACATGGGTCCGTGCCCTATCTCTTCGAACTGGTTGAAAATAGAATAATTTTCTTTGTAGATATCTACTCGTATTTTATTTGCGATATTTTCTCTATCCGTACAGTTGAAATGTCAAGGCCCCAGATGCATCGAACAACGTTAGACGTCTACTAATCCAAATCAATTCAATCATTTTTTCATAAAAACATTGTTATACGTCAAGGAAAAATAACCTGAAGACAATAACTTAAAAAAAATAGGATTATGTAACATGATTGAAATCTTACATTATTAATAATACAGCTTGTTAATGTTAACCAAGTTGCTCTGTCTCAAAGAACTGGACAATTGAGTACAGGACGTCGGCTATTAGCTAGGCTTTCAGTCGTCTTACAAATGAGTCATAACTGGGAGCTTGCTTGATGGCTGGAGGGATTTCATTATAAACCTTAGGACCTATGAAGCTTAGCGATTAGCGAACCGGCAACTGAAACTCCCATTGGTTCTATTTACACACCCTACATAAGGGCAGGTTGATCCCATTCAACCTCTCCCGCTGGTCCGTTGCTCACTATGAGCAATCAGCCAAACTTCCGAGGTGGTCGGCGGCTAAGCGACCTGGTTCGATCCCAGGGAACGCCACAAGCCCCCACGCTATTCGATTTTTACAACAGTCACTAAGGCTCGTAAGTACCTATACTGTTAGCGTGAAATAAAAATGCATATTATCCTTTTCTATTTATGTCAATAAGAAAGAGAGGTAACCAACAACTACGAAGGCAAGGAATTCAAAGCGATGCTAATATTTGTGTCACACTGCAGTAGACAAGAGAACTTTTACAATTAACACGAGTTAAGACTATCATGAAAGATATCATCAAACCAACTTCGAAGTTATGACCGTGTAGATCCGGCGATAGTATACACTAGGCAGCGCGGTGATGCCCGTACGATACTCGGTTAGACAAGATATGGTTAGATAACGAATGCGGTAGGTAGAGTGCGACTACGCTAAGTCTGCACAGGTCGAAAAAAGGTTTTATTAAAAAAATATATATGCTACCTATAATAAGTAGCGGTTTTTTGGTTTTGGTAAAACCGTTTAAAGTACATTTTCAGCGTTTCTTCTGTGATATTTATTGTCATTACCTTTGCTGTAATGCTGAAAAGTGTTGAGTTTTCATTCGAATGAAGGCGTAGACTGATTTATCAACAATTCTTGCCATTACATTTTAGTGAGTGACTAAAATGCTTAAAATTCTCCCCGTAACACTGGCCTGCATGCAAACACTGGTTCAAGGACACTCGTTTCTCGTTTCCCATTTTGTATTTTGACGTTTGGAGATCCTTTACACCTCCTAAACATGTTTTGACAACGGAGACCCCTTACATCTCCATTAATTTTAGTGTATGTCTCTCTATTTTCCATATTTCTTTTTAATTTATCTTGTTTTGACCCCTAGAGACCCTTTACATCTCTAAAAAAATTAGTTTTATGTTTATTGAAATGTATACCTATTAGTTAAGCACTTGTTTGATTAATTGTATTACTTATTGAAATTGCATTTTCACAATTATTGTAATGCTCAATGTTTATTTTAAAAGAGAAACTGGTGAGTTTCTTCCGGCGCTTCTTCTCACCAGAATGTCATTTGCCGAAGCGCCAAAAGAAAGAATCAGACATGTGAAAGAGCCCTTGAGGCCTACTTACAGAAATAAATTATTTCATTTCATTTCACTCCAGTCGAGGTGGGCGCTGATCCGTCAAGACCACCCGAATCTTCTCCGGAGCTTTCAGGTCAGGTCTATCTGGTGAGGTAGAATAGTGCTCAACCGTACACCAGTTCAGGTTAGACATTGACATACGAGTATGAAATCCACATACTTCTCTCGGAAGATCGGGTCTCTTCTCATGCGGCGCTCCATCGAGACCAGCCACTTCTCAGCCAATGTGCGAGAGGCACCCAAGGATGGTCGATGGGTAAGCAAGCGATAAGGAAGTAGAGTTATGAACCGACCAGAGCGGAGGCGGCCAGTACTGTGGCAAAAAACCCGTTAATGCACTCCTTAATAGTTACTAGTCGTGGTGTCAAAAATATTCTTAGTAAAGCTGGAGCAGATTTGGTTTACTTTTTCTTCAGGAGATACTCCGGTCCGGTCATATGCTTTAAAATAGACAAGCCGGTAGGAATCGGGTTCTCTGGCCGCCACGCCACTGATAGTTAGTTACCTAACATTCATCCTCATCAATACAACATACGTCCTTTACAACAGTCACACTTATTCGCAATATTCTCATTATTTTATTCTTAAACTTCTCAAGAACTTTTACAGCTCTGACTACCAGCGCTTCGAAAAGCTTTTCATCCGGTGAGAAAAACCGCAAAAAACCCAGTTCGTCTATTTTTCTATAGATTGTGATTCTACAACCCTTGTGCGAAAAGTGACGTCATTATTATTTCGTTACTACGATTCATGGCAAATCAATGATCTCCACAATACTTGGGTCATAAATAAATTGGCAATAACTGTGAACAGCCTGTTACCGTGGTCGTAAATTGAAGTGGCTCGCGAGGTTGCTAACTAGGGTTGCCACCCGTACTATAATATATAATATATCGTACTATATTTCGACCTTGTGTACTGTTGAAAAAGTATATACATAGTACCCAAAAATACTATATTTTCGTTGCCATTTCCACTGTTGCACTTTTTTGTATAAACTTCGACTAAAATAGGACACCCGTACCGCGTAGTGCCGCGTTCGCGTTGCGAATTTCTGAACGAAACGCACTCCGTCATGTCATGCCAAAGCACAGAGCAACAAGAAATATGCGTGGGAAAATAAATAATGTTTAAACATGAATGTGTATTATATTTAAAAAAAAAAGGTGGCAACCCTACGGCTAACCGACTTTACGGCCGAGCTAAGTAGCTGAAAATGGTTCAGGGGACATTTGCGATAGGTCAATATAACGTTATCATACGTAACTACTACGTGTTTTTACCCGACGACGAAGCCTAAAGGGAGGGTTATCTGTTTGGCCTGTATGTGCATGTGTGTATGTATGTCCGTTCCTATGTCCACTCGTAACTACCCAACGGCTCAACCGATTTTAATAAATAGCGCGAGTGTCACCGGGTACGAGTACATAATCGTACATCGTACATTAGGTACTGAGGTTTTCTTTATTGCCGCCCGTGGTAAACAAAGTACAAAATTTTACGTCTCCCCTAGGCCAGGAAGTGGGATTTTCCGCACGCGTAGCGGGTGGTAATTGCCATTTTATGGCCAGGTGTGACGTAAAATTCTTAAAAAAACAAAATGGCTCTTTTTCAAGTGAGTTATCAAAAAAAGGCCTTTAAAAGGAGAGCACGAATTTTTTTTGCAGCGCAGTCGGATTTTCTTTAGTTTTTTTTATTGATAGCTTGTGTAATAGGCGTACACCTTATTTGAAAACCGGGTGTTATATGCCTAAGGAAGATTGTAAAATGATCAAATAGATTGATGGTATAAAAAATGTAACAAATATTACAACCAACTTCAAGGTAATAAAATTTAAAATTTTCAAAAGAATTGATATTTACATCATTTATTTGCCCTTATTGACCTTAATTATAGTAATCGAACCTATTTTTAACCGACTTCCAAAAGAAGGACGGTTCTCAATTCGTCTGTATGTTTTTTTTTTTTTTTTTTTTTATTTTTTTTTTGTGTGTTTGTTCACCGATTACTTGAAGACGGCTGGACCGATTTCGAAAATTCCTTTTTTGTTTGAAAGGGTAGACTTTCGAGGTGGTCCCATTGCAACCAAGTCAGGATCTGATGATGGAATCTTGGAGAAATCGAGGGAACTCTTCAAATATTATAGGCACACATATAGCGATTTCGGTATTTTTCGTAATTTCTTGTCCATCTCTTATTAGCAACAAGTTTTTAGTGTTAACCGACTTCAAAACAAAGAGTAAATTTGTATCTAGGTTTCTTCCCCGATTACTTGAAGACGGCTGAACCTATTTGGAAAATTCTTTTTTTGTTTAAAAGGGTATACCTCCGAGGTGGACCCATTGCAACCAAATCAGGATCTGATGATGGGATCTTGGAGAAATCGAGGGAACTCTTCAAATATCATAGGCACACATATGCGATTTCGGTATTTTTCTTACTTTCTCGTGCATTTCTTATTAGAAATAAGTTCCCAGTCTTAACTGACTTCAAAACAAAGAGCAATTTTTATGTAGGCTTGTTCCTCGGTTACTTGAAAACGTCTAGACCGATTTGGATTTTTTTCTTATATTATATTTTAACCAAATAGACTTAAGTCTATTTGGTTAAAATAATATTTTTCCAGCGCCACTAAAAATTTAAAAATAAAGTAAATTTTTAAAACAAAAAATAAAAACCGACTTCCAAAAACCTAAACTAAAAACCAAAAAATAATATGTTAATTACCCCAAAGAAATGGATAATCAACGATTCATATATACATATACAGATATTTATACTTTTTAACCTGTTATTTTTGAAGTCGGTGCCAGCTAAGGAGCTCAACACAGCCAGGTTTACGTGGCAGGCACCAACTTCAAAAATAACAGGTTAAAAAGTATAAATATCTGTATATGTATATATGAATCGTTGATTATCCATTTCTTTGGGGTAATTAACATATTATTTTTTGGTTTTTAGTTTAGGTTTTTGGAAGTCGGTTTTTATTTTTTGTTTTAAAAATTTTATAATAACAAAACGTTTGATGTGACCTCATTTTTTGGTCGTAAACGGACGATTTCAAAGAATTGTTCACCAATAAAGGTGAGCATTTAATTCAGAGGAAATTAATTTGCTTTATAACTGGAGCGAGCTTCTACACAATGGTCCCGGTTGAAGCATGCTTGCCGTAGCAGACAATAGTACTAGCCGCAGCGAGCTCACCATTGTCGGTACGAGTCGTGTGTATTTTGATCGATCTACTCAAACTATTAAAACCCTATGGTACGCTTATAAATAGCTATTTGTGTTCATCGACTGACGTTTTACAAGCTTTTTATTAACTTGCAATGTATGCATGTTTTTTATGTAATAAGTGGCAAACAACCAGACGAGCTGCCTAATAAAAAGCAGTCATCACCCATGAAAATCTGCAACAACAAATATTTGTTGGGCAAGCTGCAAGCTTAATTAGAACCGCTTACTCTTCTTCTTCTTTAACTTAAGAGCCTTGCTCTTGTCGGTGAAGCAATCGCCAGTCCTTCCTATTCTGCGCCAATTCCTTTACCTCCTGGTACGTCACGACCTTGACCTTCTCTTTTATCTGCTCAAACCACTTACTATTTTCCGATTTTTAGAGTTCGACCGAAATTTCGGTTTCGCCCTAGTTTCGGCAAAAAAAAGGGTTTCGGCTGCCATCCGGCCGAAACCGTACATGCCCAGTACCATAACATGGCCAGTGCGTACAGTGACAATAACCTGCGCGCTTCAAATATGGTGGCCTTATTGTACGGAGAACTATGTGGTGTTCAAAGTATACCCTTAACTTTCGCAAGACACTGTCGTCGCGACAAAGCACTATCAATTACACCGCGACATAAACATTAAACATGCCTCGAGACTTACCGCGATCAATTCTGCCTCTCATCACAACCATTTGCTAATTCATTTTGAACCTTGTGTAGGACACTACAAAGTCGATTTTCGCGTGTTATTTTTCGCAAAATGTTACCAGATCACGGCGAAGATTATTCGCGAATATTTATAGGCCATTATGGTAATAAATAGCTTGGAGTCGATCGAGGAAAATTATGAAGACTACATTATCGCTGGGTAATCGATAATGCTCTATTTACGCGTTTAGTTTTCCATAGATACCCCTAAAGCAGCACACAAGCTATATAACAGCGTATTACAGTCATTAAAGTAGGTACTAATTTAAGCGTTATAAAAGCTGCGGAAGCTGTTATACGCTCTTATACTTCCTGTGTGCTGACGGTACCTCTAGCACAAGTGACACGCGATTCGTTATCAAAGTATAAAAAAAAACAAGTAAGTAGTCCAACTTCGGCCGATCAGGAGCGTGCGACACGTATTCACCCAGACGCACGATAGCGCGTCTGTATGAGTGCGATCCATACTGGAGCATTCTTAAATCTTTGCTTGTATTGCGTTCGTATACGGCGCGCACACATTCAAACGCGCGATGTACCTTTTGTAATAAGAATAAATTATCATCATCATCAGCCTGTATCTAGGGTTTGCAATGTTCGTCGAATTTTAGCATTCGAATAATACGAATACTTAGATTTCTGATATTCGAATATTAACCAAAAAACTTATTTCGAGCGTTTGAAATCACGTAAATAGTATCACAATAAACTAGCAAGTTATCTATGATGAATAAACAGAGCTCAGAGAGAGAGAGAGGATAGCTGTTTCCATTACTTGTTACGTTCCATTCATAAGGCCCATAGCGAAAAACCACTTTTCTACTCGGTATACTTACTGGTCAAACAAACACACTGGTCTCGAGATATTCCGGAATTTCGAATGACGCCGTGAAAATGAGACGCCGCGTGTTTAGAAGACTGAAAATGATCTTTGCGTCGTGATAGATCTTTGTTCAGTGTCTGTAGCCAGTGACGATATACGAAGTAGAAGCGTAGACTCTTACTATGAGCATAATGAACTGCCTCAAAGTCCCTCAACGTGCTATGGAGAGAACTATAATCTTGATCGGAGTCCTTTTAAGTAGTCAAATCAGTAATCCGTAGAAGAACTCGGCTGCTCAAAGTTAAAAACAAGTAACCATGTTTTGGAAAATTTTACAGGAGAGCCTAAAAACGGTTTGTGACTTTAAAGACTCAGCTAATAACATGAATGTTATTTGTATGGATAACTGAAAAAGTATGAAAATTAAAGCTAATGTAAAAATTAAAGAACGTGCGTCTTGACGCGAGAATAAAAATGAGCCACAAAACTTTTTTTGCAAAAAAAATCGACTTACTTATTTTTAACTTTGAGCGGCCGAACTAACCGAAATAAAGCGGTCAGAGTTAAAAAACTTGAAGTGACAATGGGCTTGGCATAAGTCACCGGTTTTTCGAGCTAGATTACTCGATAAACCGATGCGCAATGGGACCTAAAGGTTCTGGAATGAAGATCATGAACCGGAAAACGCTGCGTGCTCACAAGATGACGTCCAGGTTAGGATCACCAGCAGTTTATGGGGGCAATAAATGTCGTCCGTTTGATTGTTAAAGTCTTTAGGCGATGTTCATATTCAGCAGTGGACACCTCCGTGTTAAAATAAATGACAAGACTACGAAATCCAGCAAATAGTAATTAAATTAGGCACATAAAAGTGCAATTTTAATAATCCCTAAGACTGCACTTTTTGCACCTGTGTATGTTCCTGGTGCTGGGCCGTGGGCCTGCTCTTTGGATACCAGGGGCAACTGCGTTTGTTGTAGCGGTACAGACCTCTAGTTTGTTGGTTTAGTAGCTTTTAAATTACGGATTAGACAAAGTCAAGGTTTTCCCTGAGGCTTCTTTCGAATTCTACGCCACGAACAGCTAACGGTTCGTGATTGATCTTAATTCGTCACGAAAATATTGTTTTATTGTCTAACTAATCAGGTGGGTTTAATCTTTATGTTAATAATAATGAACCCTGGCGATTATTAAAGAAAAATTAATGAATTCATCCATCATTTTTAATATTCGTTTTATTCGAATAATTAATACTTCAATATTCGAATATTATTTCCGGCGAATATTTGAATATTCGAATTGCAAACCCTACCTGTATCAGTCCACTGCTGGACATAGGTCTCTCCCATGGCCCTTTGAGTTCGATCTTCAGCTCTCCTCCTCCAGTCACCACCTACCCTAAAAACGAAAGTTTTTAATCAGTGCGTCCTACTTGTCATGACCTACGGAGCCGAAACGTGGCCGCTCACCACTCGACTGTTTCACCAATTTACAGTCGCCCAGCGAGCCATGGAAAGAGCTATGCTTGGCGTGTCTCTTAGGGATCAAATCCGAAACGAAGTAATTTGACAGAGAACCAAAGTTACCGACATAGCTCAGCGAATCATCTACCTGAAGTGGCAGTGGGCTGGGCATATCTGTCCTAGAGCCGACGACCACTGGGGCAGACGAGCTCTAGAGTGGAGGCCGCGAATCGGAAAACGGCGTGTAGGGCGCCCTGTAACAAGGTGAAGTGAAATTCGAAGAGAAATTATTGCCACTAGATATAATGTGACAGTGTTGACAGTTTTTTTCCTTTTGAAGTACGGAACCCTAAAAATATCAATATTCAACTTTGTTTACATTTACGTATTTGTTAATTAAATGTTTCGTGAGATACTTAACCACTTCCTCAAACCAACTTATTACAAAAACCGCAGAAAATTGGAAAAATTACGAACTTGGATTGAGAATGAATAGGAATTTCAAACGGTGAACGAAGTTCGAAACCACAATTCCGAGCAGCGGGGAACTCCTACATTAACGTAAAACACCATTTGTAATTATCTCCCTTACAAACTTGTAAACAAGTTATTCTTAGGCACTTTTAGTAGTTTTAAGTTTCTTTATAAATATTTTTTTTTGGAATAAGTGATTCTCCAATAAACGTATAAAAAGAAACAATAAATAAACATTTGAACTAAATATAAATTCATTAAGTATTTATAAAAAATCCTGGTAAGAGTATTGTTGGTAGCGAAACCGAGCTCAAGTTAGGCGGTTAAAACCGAGATTCAGGAAAAGTTCCTGTATTACTACAGCCTACAACTCAATTAATTGGTAATAAAATGTTTTTGAATTTGAATTAATTGCTTCAGGGCGAATTTTAATTAAAGATCGGCGGTCTTTAGATAGATATATTAAAAATAAATTAGCCATTCATTGAGCTGGTTAAGATTACTTAAGAGTAATCTACTTGATGCTTGAGAACAAATTTATAATTAACAACGGTAGATGTGTAATGTAACGAAGTATTTACAAACCGTGTATTATTAGATCTTTTAACGTGATTCGACAAACCAACCGTTATCGTCGTACAGCAGTGGAATAAATATAGGTATTCTAATTTTATTTGCTGTAACACGACTGCAACAACCAATATTTTTATTTCACTTCCATGGTAATATTGTTTTATTCAAATAAAACTGTTATTCCCAGGTGGTGGAGCCGATCAACCGACTGCTGGAGACGATCCCGTTCGACTGCGTGTTCTACTCGCTCGACTGGCACCCGCCCGACCACGTGTCGTTCATCGACAATGTGCATCTACGTGAACTACACGTCTCTAGCCCCGTAAGTAAATTCCCGTAGTGGAGCCAATCAACCGACTGCTGGAGACGATCCCGTTCGACTGCGTGTTCTACTCGTTCGACTGACACCTGCCCAACCACGTGTCGTTCATCGACAATGTGCATCTACGTGAACTATACGTCTCTAGCCCCATAAGTAAACTGTTATTCCCGTAGTGGAGCTGAACAACCAACTGCAGGAGACGATCCCGTTCGACTGCGTGTTCTACTCGCTCGACTGGCACCCGCCCGACCACGTGTCGTTCATCGACAATATGCATCTACGTGAACTACACGTCTCTAGCCCAGTAAATCTGCATTTGGATACTTGCCTCTAGTAATTTGCGAAAATTAAGTAAACTTCACCTATTTAGAGCTTCGAACGGTTTTTAAAAGATCAAAAACTAAAATTAACGAGATGATTAAATTTGTCCACTGAGGCAAATGAAATGACGTTATCATACTTTTTTTCACAGAAACCTCATACAATATGAGCGTATTGATACTTCCAAACTGATGCGTCCCCTAATTGTGTACATTAGAAGGCGAATCAGTTTAAAAATAATCATGGAAAAAATGTAATTTATCAGATATCGGCGGATAAAGCGGCGGCGTACGACACGGTGGTGTTCGCGGGCCCGCCGCCGATGCGGCAGCGGCTGTGGCCGCGGCACTGCGTACAGGACACCTGGGGCGCCGAGCTGCACAGCGAACTGAAGGTATTGTAGTGATGTCTTCTCAACTCCATAGCGTACCGTACTGGTACTGGCGTTAATCTGAATTTAACTTGACATTATAAAAGTGACTAATTAGGTTTATAAAAGTGATCAGTAATTAATAGCCTAGCAAAATATATGTTGTGTCTTTCTATGTGTAATTTGTTCCGTTCCGTTCCGTTCCGGTGACTCATCCAGCCAGCAGTTCTGCTGCAAGGACGCGGAGGCGTTGAGCACACGAGAGAGGAAGGGACGACGCGGCTCATCGCGATTGCTCAGGCGGGTACCCCGGCATGATACCAATAGTCGTTCAGAGATGTATAGGAACACTTAACAGTCCCTGGCCGGATCTATGGGTTCCGTGGCGGGGGGCGCACCCGAACACTCCCGTGTTTCCCTCGCCGTTGTCTTGCCGCTCCGGCATGATCAACCGTCCCTCCTGTCCGAGACACCAGTGAGCCAAATAGATACGGGAGGGGAGTGTAGGCTTCGTGCAATCGGGATGGAGGTTGGGGGGGAGAGGGGGCGACTAAGAATACTAGCATCGAAGTCATAGGATATAAATAGATAAAATGTGTGAATATATATGGAAGGGGTTGACGAGTTCCGTCACTGCATAGACTCTTCTTGCACGTTGGCTACTTCGTCGGCTTCTGGCTCCGATTCTGTGTCCGTTTCGGGGTGCTTATAAATATACTCTGCTTTTTTCTTGATGAGCTCTCGATTGTGTGCAATTGATTTCCAGTACAACTGGCTTCTGTTTGTAAAGTGTGTTACGTCATGATGTAGAGAGTCTTTCCATGTGAAAATAGGGCGACCGATTTTTCGTCTAGTCTCCTTGTAATTCAGGGCTGCGTGCAAGAGGTGGGGGTGAGGTCGTCTGATTATGTGACCGTACTAAGCTAACCTGCGAACTTTAATGATTTTAGTAATTGTTTTTCCATCCAGGATTTGATTTGTTTTTTGTTTTGAAGGATCTCTAGATACACCCAACATCTCTTTGAGAATATGTCTCTCATATTTCCTGAGTCTGGACCTGTTACCCTTCGATAGAGCCATAACATTTAAACCGTATTACAGGAAAAATATAAGTCATGGAGGGGGCAATGACCATCTTGTACATGAGTCGTGCTATTTTCCACTCTATTTTGTATTTCTGAATAAAATTTATAAGAATCTTAGCATTTTGTATTGCTTTTACGCATCCTTTTTTTATTGAGGATCGCCTGTCATGAGTGGCAGTTAGGAACGACCCGAGATATTTAATTGTTTCAATTGGTTTTATCAGTACGCCGCCAATGCGCCTCGGTTCTTGCTCTGCCACGGGAGGGCCAAATGGGTCTCTAACGATGAGTTTGGTTTTCGTTTCGTTAGTGGTCAGGCCTACGGTGGCTAGTAAGGCTTTTAGTTTGCTAACTATTCGATCAAGCGTATCAATGCAGTCCCCCACTATAACGAGATCATCCGCAAAGGATAAAATTATCGGAAGGAGTTTCTTATCTTGGTCTAAACTTACTGCCTCGTCTTCTTCCTCAAGGGTCCTTAGAACGTCATCCATGAGAATTGTGAAGAGTCTCGGGGATAACGGGCAGCCTTGCTTAACTCCTTTACCTTTGTTAATGGTTTCTGAATTTTGACCCATCCAGCTAATGAATGTTTTTTCCTGCATGCATGCGACCACGATCCTGTTAGTTAGCGGGGCGTTAATCCTGCTGAGTAGGATGTATCTCAGCGCGTTGAGGTCGACGTTGTCAAAGGCCTTTTCAATGTCGAGGGCCACTACGAAGACCGTTCTGCCCTCGCGCCAGTTGGTGTCCAGGATTCTTCGGAGAGTAAGTAGGTGATCATCCGTGGATCTATTGTTTAAAAAGGCCGCTTGGTAGTTCCCAAGCGCCTCCATCTCCTGATCCAGTTTTTCCAGGAGAAAATTCGCGTAGATGCGATAGCCGACATTGCAAATTTAGATCCTCCTGTACTCATTTACATCCTTTGGCGATGACTTTTTTGGGATTGGTACTTGCTTGGACAACCTCCATTCCTCTGGTACTATGTTTTGAGTCCACGCCTCTTGCATGACGTTTACCATCTGTGCGATAAATTCTGCTGGCGCCGCTTTATATAGTTCAGGAGCGATTTGGTCAGTTTCAGGGACTGTCCCATTTTTCATTCTCCTTATAATTCGTGATATAATTTCGTCATTGGGCCCTTCCTCGCTTGGCAATTCGTTGGCAGTGCCGGTAGTTGTGGCGATTTGTTCGCCTTCGCTTTTATGCAGTTCTTTTATCCAGCTAGACATGGGAATTATCCGTTTTGGGGCGGTCCTGTTTGCAGGTGACCGTCTAAAGCTTTTCAGGTACTTATACGTTACTTTCATCCTTATCGCCCGATGCGCCGCGCTCAGATTGCGGAAAAATGCCATACATTCAGTATTAAACTCCTCTTCATGGGCATTTCGTAACCTTTTAACGGTGTTTTCGTGGTCGGGATTTTCCGGGAATCTGTTCTTCATGAACCGTGCTTTTTGTAGGTTAGCGAGAGCAAGTCTGCTTTCCCGCGAACGTGCTACCGGTTTGGGCGGAATCTTATTTGCTGCTAGCCTGAGAATCTCATTCAGATCCTTCCACGTGAGATTCTTATTAGATCCGCGTTGGTTTTTATGCAAGGCGAGTTCAAGTAGACGTCTCACTTCTTTTTGGAATTCCTGCTCTACCTCAGTGCTTTGTAGGGGAGTCGCATCTGGGCTGGGACACGAGACGGACGTGCCTTGGATCCTCTCGGGAACCTATTAACGTCTTTGAATATTGCTCTGAACAATAGTCCCCGAAACAATAACGTGACTCGCCAGATGCGCAAACCTTTGCCGCGTGTAACTACAAAATCCACAGCGTGTTATAACGCTAAAAGTGCCAGGTTTTTCTGCGTTATTATTAGTCAAAAGTTCAGTGCGTCTATATTATATGGGCTACTAGTGTGAGGTAGAGTGGTGTTTTCTGTGTGTGTGATCCGGACCTCATACAACCACGGGTTCACAGCACCCAGCTGGTGTTGCCACAGAGCTGGCGAGAGGTGCTCACGCTCGACAGTTCGGCCGTGCCTCAACGCCGTTGCAACCAAACCCGGTGAGATCATTCCATTATAACCTTAATATTTGGTTTACCTAATAGACAGGCCAGGTCCGAAGGAAAGGCAAGGCCAGGCTGGTTCATGAATTACGATCAAGGTAATACCCAGACCCAGAACCCAGCACATGATAATATTCCTATAATATAAGTCGTACTGAACTTAAGCCACGGCACACTTCTCCGCCATCGTTACTTTAATCAATTACCGGTAACCATAAATTAAATAGTAATTCTTAACAAAACTACGTACCTCAAACCCGGTACTACCTTTGTGACGCGTAAAATTATTTATGATTTTATTAATAAATATCTCAATCTCAATCTCAACTAAACATAACCCATACAAATAATAACAACAACTAATCATTAATTAGTAAAATTCGTTAAAAATCAATCATTCAATTGTTTACTTACACCTATCCGCAAATGAAAAGAGTCCTGTTTATGTCATAATAACTTGTACTGTACCTGACATAAGTCAATACCCCATAGTCAACCTTACAAAGCAGCTAATCTGTTTATCACTATAACTTTTAACACGAATAGCTCATTTGCTCTGGGGTGCATTAACTAACGCCAAGCCTAACGATTGCTAAGAACAGGTAAAAACTGTTAACGTTGAAAACAAAAGAGGGCTCCCTTTTTTTGTGTACGCACAAGTACGGCTAAACGCACGCACATGTGCACTCTCGACAGATATTTACTTGGAAAAACAACTGGCCACTGACAAAAAAAAAGGGCAGGCCAAAGAGTAGCGTCTCACGCAACCCATAACGCGAAGTGCGAAACTATTGACAATGGAAATATTGTCAATACCTAAATATGGCAATTGCCTATATAGGGCTATAGCAGACCAGCTAAAAATCGCGCGCGATATCGAACTAAACCATCACACGGTCCGGGAAATGCTAGCTAGTCACCTCTCCGCCGAAAGGAACGACAGTCAAATTCAACTGGCGCTCCATGGCAGTGTTTCAGATTGGTCTGGTGTCTTTAATGCGGCCCCTTCCGCCGATCAAATAGATGAATACATCCAGAACCAATCCAAAGACGGGGTGTGGGGTGGCGAAGAAATAATATTAGCCGCTGCAAGCTGCTTTATGGTTAACATTTATGTACACATGAAGCGACAGCATCCACTTATTTACAAGGCCCCTATATATGAATATTACAAAATGGGCAATCTACACCTATTCTGCGAAAACCATCACTACGACTCCGTCCACATTAACAGCCCGGATATCGAAAGTTCACTAGCTTACCAGCTTAGACAGACAGACATATCAACCCAACAGCCCGACACACAACAACATGAAACAATACCGACATTGAATAGTTCAATCGAGAGCGACCACAATGTTGATGCGACTGGCTTAAGGTTGCTAAGAAATAGTCCTAACATACAAGCACCAGAAGCCCGAACGTGTAAAGCAGTTGCAGTAGCAACCTGGAATGTACGGGGATGCGCTTCTATGCAAGATAAGATAAATATTGACAAAGAGCTGTCGGCACGTAATATAACAATAGCGGGTCTGCAAGAAACCCACCTAGCAAGCGGAGAGCTGATTACGAATAACTACCGTTGGCTGCTGAGTGGGGGGCAGGGCCCCCGGGAGAAAAGAGGGGTAGCCATTCTAATAAAAAAGGATATTCAGATCGAAGTAGTGAACACGTACCGAAAGTATAATAACATACTAGCAGCACACCTAAAACTTTCGACAGCCGACAAACAACCACTTACTGACCTCTTTATTCTCACAACACACGTACCAGCCAGATCCGCAACTTGTCTGGCTAAAATAGGAACGTTGCTGCGCCAAGCCCCAAAAAAGGCATTTCCCGTAGTATTAGGTGACTTTAACGCACACATAGGAATTAAAGATGTTGAAAACCTGAGCAGACATATTTCTAAGAAAAACCTTTTGCATAATGAATCTAATGACAATGGAAATATCCTAATCCATTTCGTACAAGAACATGACCACTGCGTGAAAAACACATGGGGACGAAATTCGTGTAAAGTGACGTGGCAAATGGGCTTTCGGAAGTCCCAAATTGACCACATAATAACGAGTCTGCGCCGGCCGGTTTTTTTTCACTCCATTCAAGCTGCAATGCCTACTTCTGTCCTTACAGACCACAAACTTGTGTGGGGAGGGATACGAAATTCGAGCTGGACCAAGACCAACACTTCGAAGTCAAACAGTCAAGGTCGACACAACACTAACCATAAATCGACCTTCAATTATAAAAATGTTAATTATGAGTCCCTACAAAGCACTGAGGTAGAGCAGGAATTCCAAAAAGAAGTGAGACGTCTACTTGAACTCGCCTTGCATAAAAACCAACGCGGATCTAATAAGAATCTCACGTGGAAGGATCTGAATGAGATTCTCAGGCTAGCAGCAAATAAGATTCCGCCCAAACCGGTAGCACGTTCGCGGGAAAGCAGACTTGCTCTCGCTAACCTACAAAAAGCACGGTTCATGAAGAACAGATTCCCGGAAAATCCCGACCACGAAAACACCGTTAAAAGGTTACGAAATGCCCATGAAGAGGAGTTTAATACTGAATGTATGGCATTTTTCCGCAATCTGAGCGCGGCGCATCGGGCGATAAGGATGAAAGTAACGTATAAGTACCTGAAAAGCTTTAGACGGTCACCTGCAAACAGGACCGCCCCAAAACGGATAATTCCCATGTCTAGCTGGATAAAAGAACTGCATAAAAGCGAAGGCGAACAAATCGCCACAACTACCGGCACTGCCAACGAATTGCCAAGCGAGGAAGGGCCCAATGACGAAATTATATCACGAATTATAAGGAGAATGAAAAATGGGACAGTCCCTGAAACTGACCAAATCGCTCCTGAACTATATAAAGCGGCGCCAGCAGAATTTATCGCACAGATGGTAAACGTCATGCAAGAGGCGTGGACTCAAAACATAGTACCAGAGGAATGGAGGTTGTCCAAGCAAGTACCAATCCCAAAAAAGTCATCGCCAAAGGATGTAAATGAGTACAGGAGGATCTAAATTTGCAATGTCGGCTATCGCATCTACGCGAATTTTCTCCTGGAAAAACTGGATCAGGAGATGGAGGCGCTTGGGAACTACCAAGCGGCCTTTTTAAACAATAGATCCACGGATGATCACCTACTTACTCTCCGAAGAATCCTGGACACCAACTGGCGCGAGGGCAGAACGGTCTTCGTAGTGGCCCTCGACATTGAAAAGGCCTTTGACAACGTCGACCTCAACGCGCTGAGATACATCCTACTCAGCAGGATTAACGCCCCGCTAACTAACAGGATCGTGGTCGCATGCATGCAGGAAAAAACATTCATTAGCTGGATGGGTCAAAATTCAGAAACCATTAACAAAGGTAAAGGAGTTAAGCAAGGCTGCCCGTTATCCCCGAGACTCTTCACAATTCTCATGGATGACGTTCTAAGGACCCTTGAGGAAGAAGACGAGGCAGTAAGTTTAGACCAAGATAAGAAACTCCTTCCGATAATTTTATCCTTTGCGGATGATCTCGTTATAGTGGGGGACTGCATTGATACGCTTGATCGAATAGTTAGCAAACTAAAAGCCTTACTAGCCACCGTAGGCCTGACCACTAACGAAACGAAAACCAAACTCATCGTTAGAGACCCATTTGGCCCTCCCGTGGCAGAGCAAGAACCGAGGCGCATTGGCGGCGTACTGATAAAACCAATTGAAACAATTAAATATCTCGGGTCGTTCCTAACTGCCACTCATGACAGGCGATCCTCAATAAAAAAAGGATGCGTAAAAGCAATACAAAATGCTAAGATTCTTATAAATTTTATTCAGAAATACAAAATAGAGTGGAAAATAGCACGACTCATGTACAAGATGGTCATTGCCCCCTCCATGACTTATATTTTTCCTGTAATACGGTTTAAATGTTATGGCTCTATCGAAGGGTAACAGGTCCAGACTCAGGAAATATGAGAGACATATTCTCAAAGAGATGTTGGGTGTATCTAGAGATCCTTCAAAACAAAAAACAAATCAAATCCTGGATGGAAAAACAATTACTAAAATCATTAAAGTTCGCAGGTTAGCTTAGTACGGTCACATAATCAGACGACCTCACCCCCACCTCTTGCACGCAGCCCTGAATTACAAGGAGACTAGACGAAAAATCGGTCGCCCTATTTTCACATGGAAAGACTCTCTACATCATGACGTAACACACTTTACAAACAGAAGCCAGTTGTACTGGAAATCAATTGCACACAATCGAGAGCTCATCAAGAAAAAAGCAGAGTATATTTATAAGCACCCCGAAACGGACACAGAATCGGAGCCAGAAGCCGACGAAGTAGCCAACGTGCAAGAAGAGTCTATGCAGTGACGGAACTCGTCAACCCCTTCCATATATATTCACACATTTTATCTATTTATATCCTATGACTTCGATGCTAGTATTCTTAGTCGCCCCCTCTCCCCCCCAACCTCCATCCCGATTGCACGAAGCCTACACTCCCCTCCCGTATCTATTTGGCTCACTGGTGTCTCGGACAGGAGGGACGGTTGATCATGCCGGAGCGGCAAGACAACGGCGAGGGAAACACGGGAGTGTTCGGGTGCGCCCCCCGCCACGGAACCCATAGATCCGGCCAGGGACTGTTAAGTGTTCCTATACATCTCTGAACGACTATTGGTATCATGCCGGGGTACCCGCCTGAGCAATCGCGATGAGCCGCGTCGTCCCTTCCTCTCTCGTGTGCTCAACGCCTCCGCGTCCTTGCAGCAGAACTGCTGGCTGGATGAGTCACCGGAACGGAACGGAACGGAACAAATTACACATAGAAAGACACAACATATATTTTGCTAGGCTATTAATTACTGATCACTTTTATAAACCTAATTAGTCACTTTGTTTCCTAAATCCAGGAATTTCATTTCGAGCTAACTTCACTGTTTGTAGCAGATGTCGGCAGTAAATACAACCAGCAAAGCTCGGCAGCGTACAGAAAATTCCTCAGGCGTTACACGTGTTCTTGCACATTCTGACTCCGTTATAAAAGGATCTATCTGATCCAGACTGTTTTGTTTTTGAAAGAAAAAATATATGGCGTCTCACATCCCTATTGCTAAGACCTCGATACGTCCCAAGATCTTATGTACGGCGTACTTTAGTCAGTTTAATGTTTTTGATACCACGTCGTATGTCCACGTCTTTGGTCTAAGTTAGTGGAAGTGCCAAGGTTGAAATGATGATGATGATGATCAGTGGACGTATCAAGATTGAAATGATGATGATGACGTGGTATGTCGGCAGGTGGTGGACGGCGCGGTGAAAGTGTACAAGGGCACAAACCCCGAGGTGGACTCGTACTCGGTGTTCTGGGACAACAAGAAGCTCAGCGACACCACGCTGTCGGCGCAGCTGCGCGCGCGCAACGCCACCGACATATACATCTGCGGGCTCGCGTATGACGTCTGCGTCGGTCAGTGCGATATCCATACTCTTCTTTTAGAATGTTTCGCCTTGACGTCTCTGTAGTCACGTCCGATAAGTTTCCACGAATGTACCTCTACCGTGACTGTGTCGTAACAATCTGTCGCACAACGAATATAATGAAATAGAAAAACTAGTGTGTGATGACGTCACTGCTGAACATGGTCAAATCGGTGCCTTATTTTTAGTTTTTTATGCTACTGATATATTATGAGAACCCTTAAAACACGACTGTCGTTTAATAAAAATAGCCGACGGCGAGTTTCATAATAAGATTAATGGCTAAATTAAAACTTTTTTTTATTAATGTTAAATTGATATTTAATTTAGAATAAAATGTAATTTCTACTGATATTAGAATTGAGGTCAAATTACATTGCTTTGTTTTTCAGAGATGTTTGAAATTTGAATGTCATAATAACATCAAGTTCGATTTTATTATGAAGCAGTAATAACATTTTCACAGATGAGACATTTGTTCTAACAAAACAGTTTATCTTTATGCTAGTTGTAATTTGCGGGTTTTGAATGTATTATATAAGCTTTATGATATTTGTGTAATAAAATTGTTGATGGCACGAAAATGAATGTAGGTACAGTACGATTTTTTCTACTTTGACACTCGGGATGTCTCGGTTTTCATAATACTATTGTTAATAACACTTTTAAAGAGGTAAATTCCCTTGTACAAATTTTATATTATTGTTTCTAGTAATGTGGTGTAATAATTAAGGTAGCCAATAATTTCACAAAAAACGTTTCACAAATATTCATTTTAGAAACAATGTTTGGCAAATGAACTAATGACAAATTAGTCGGTTCGCAAAATAACGTTTTACAAATTGTTCATTACACAAAATATTTACTTTATAAAAACTCATATTACAAATCATTATTTGACAAATTGTTCATTTATTAATTAAACGATTGGCAAAATAACGTTTGGTAAATGAACGTTTAATAAAATGCATAGTTCGGTTTAGCCAAGATATGACACGACGACAATATCTAAAATTGTAAATATATTTTGTGTTGTTTGCGTATGTTAGTCACAGTAAAAATATGTAATTGTATTAACCGCAACCCTTCCGATTTACTGCCAATAAAGAAAAATATTTCCAGAGTCACCATTAGGTACGACGACGAGCGAAGCGATGAGGGAGGAGTGTTAGGTATATTTCAAGCATTAAAGTAAAATGACATCAGAAATACTATTTTGCAACTAGTTTTCTGCACCGAAGTCGCCGCAGAACTCTCAAACCGGGGTTTAATAGTATTTTTTCTACTCCTGTACTGTTATCTGTCTTTTACTTGGTCACGAACACTAATATAAGAACATATATAATATGAGTTCAGAGAAGTCTATACTCTATTCCCCATAACAGCACTAGTGTCGTTATAGCCACTTTACGTTATTGCTAGCAACCACAGACTTCTAAATCTAGGTTAAACTGAGGTCAAGGATTAAGCGCTCAATTTTAACTTTACGGTAAAAATGCACAACTACCAACTTAACAAACAATTAAAATCCTACGGCTTTTAAGAAAAACAAAACTTTCTGAACTAAATTCATTGATGCCAACATAAAAACAAAAGTATTTTTAATATATTCACTGCGTGTCAACTTCATTTAAAAAATAAAAAGTTTACCATAGACACATACTGACAGTCATACGTCATATTTGCCTTCTTTGCAGGTTATGCCTTGTTTGTATTTTATAATTTTAAAACCTGTCGTAGAAAAAGTATTGTATGCAACGTTGTATAATTAAGTCAAAAAACGCTCATTGCGTCTCTATTTGCGATACTCGCCGCATTCGCGGCTCGTATCGCAACTCACGCAATTCGCATTTTTTGAACCTTCTTATACAACTGTTGCATAAAATACTATTATGCAACAGTTGTATAAGTGGGTTCAAAAAATGCGAATTGCGTGAGTTGCGATACGAGCCGCGAATGCGGCGAGTATCGCAAATAGAGACGCAATGAGCGTTTTTGGACTTAATTATACAACGTTGCATACAATACGTTTTCTACGACTAGGTTTTAAATTATAAAATACAAAATTAATCATAACCTGGAAACAAGGCAAATATGACGTTTGACTGACAGTATGTGTCTATGGTAAACTTTTTTTTAATTTAAATATACTTAAATTAAAAATACTTTTTTATGTTGGCATCAATGAATTTTTTCGGAAAGTTTTGTTTTTCTTAAAAACTGCAGGAATTTAATTGTTTGTTAAGTTGGTAGTTGTGCATTTTTACCGTAAAGTTAAAATTGAGCGCTTAATCCTTGACCTAAGTTTAACCTAGATTTAGAAGTCTGTGGCTGCTAGCAATAACGTAAAGTGACTATAACGACACTAGTGCTGTTATGGGGAATAGAGTATAGACTTCTCTGAACTCATATTATGTATGTTCTTATATTAGTGTTCGTGACCAAGTAAAAGACAGATAACAGTACAGGAGTAGAAAAAATAATTTACGAGTGCATTGCACGTGTACACTGTGTATTTGTATGAAATAATTTCTTGCCTGTTTTTTATTTGTCCCTAATAAAAATTGCAGACATACAGTAGTAATCGAACAATAATTTATTAATCCGTCGGAGTTTTGCAAAATAACTTCTTTGCAAAAAGATTGATTTGTGAATTGAACATTTGTTAAATGATTATTTAACATTCAATATATTTGCAAAGTGTTACATTTGCTGAATGTACATTTGTCAAATGATCATGTATAAAATGAGGATTTTGAGAAATGGTATGTTTGTGAAATGAACAGTTTGTGAATCGTTATTTGTTAAATGTTTTTTGTGAAATTACGGTAAACCAATAATTAAATCAAGCCACTTCTGTGTTATTCATAGGTCTACTGTAAAAAAAGTCATTGTGGCAGGTGATCTACATTACTGTTTTAGACTGTTAAGTGCACACTATGATGTTATGAATATGCAGCAATGTATCTCGTGTCATTTTCACTTCCAATCCCTCCCGATAATAGTCGAGAATTGCCGAGTGTCAAAGTGGGAATAATCTTACTGTACCTAGATTTTTTTCCGTGCACTTTTGGGAATATAATATGATAAATTGGAAAATATCTAATTGCCACGCGACAGGCGCGACAATCGCGGACGCGCTCGCGATCGGCTACCGCGCGATCCTGATCGACGACGCGTCGCGCGGCGTGGACCTCGCCGACATCGAGAAGACCAAGAACACCATCGTCAACAACAACGGCGTCATCGTCAACTCCGATGAGGTACGTCATCACATGGACCGAGACGCGCCCGTGCGTGACACTACCTGATTGACTATTGATTTTTCAGCAACAGTGCCAGGGATGCACTTTAAAATCCCGCCGAGTCCATCGAAATATAATACAATGCAATATTCTTTATTGTGCACCAAAACAAAAGATTACAAAAACATAAATCTAAAACAGCATAAATGGTAAACAACAGGCGGTCTTATCGCTAATAAGCGATCTCTTCCAGACAACCAGAGTAGTAGAGTACCAAGTAGAGTAAGCGCAAAATAAAATCAGAGGTGAGTAGGTAGTGCACAAGGAAATGAAAACAGATTATTATCAAAACAGGACAAATATATACAAATAAATACATATATATATATATATATATAATGTACCTATGAAACGATAACATCTAACAAAATTTACCTTGAAAGTTACCCCACAACGCCCACTTTTTAAAATCAATACGTCTTATGTATCAAGTGGTATTGATAACCAACTTAATGTGTGAGTCTAAAATCATTTATGACAAATATTAGTATTGAGTTTGAGAAGTCTTCATTTTTGGATAGGTTGCGTGGGCATTTCTCCCGAAATATGTCTGCGACTCATTCATCTGTCTCCATACATTTAGTATGAAAAAGGATCAGATGAATGAGGTGACCGCAGACATATTTCTGGAGAAATGCCCGCGTATCGTTTAAAAGACAAAAATCTGTGATTGGTTACAAAGCCTACTGTTGTGAGAATTTCATTTGCCGATACAGTTTTTTCTTCAGTACTAAGTGCTAGCTCCACCCCGTTAGTACTTATTCCGTGGGGCAAATTTTGAGCTTCAGTTACGCTTCCATACTTATTATATTTCAATGGCAAAGTCATTATTCTGAAAAAAAAATCTCCCAAATATTTTTTTTAGGATATATTACTACTATTCTAACCTAATCTTATTGCGATTTCTATAATATCGTCTACGTACGCATCGTTGCGCGGAAAATAGCCTTCGGTATTATGACATTTCGAAATAATGATTATGTCTTTCATAATCCTTATACTACAACATTATAAATGAAAAAGTTTGTTAAGATGTTTGAAGGTGTTTCTTACTAAATATTTAACGATTGAACGGATTGAGATGAAATTATACAGGGTATTTGGTAGCTAGGTGCAAAGCTTTAAGGGGCGATAGCCGAGGTGTTTTTGAACATTTTTAGCCATATATGTCTCAAACGAAATTTCCTTTATTTCAAAAACACCTCGGCTATCACCCCCTTTTAAGGTTTGCACCTAGCTATCAATCACCCTGTTCATACATGCCGAATGCTATAATCAGGCATCGGAAATTCGGATACCTGAACTTTGCCGTCAGCGTCGATGTTGAGTTGTATGGAGGCGGACACAATTTAATTTTATTATTAAATTTCCCTGGATTTCTAAATTAACTTATTATGCTAACATAAACTCATACTACCTATTTAAGTATTTAAATTAATTATTTGCATTTACTTTTCTCTTTGCATGTACTCGTTTTTTGAAGTCGGTTAAAAGTTGCCATAAGCTAAACATATAAATTCGCGACATACTACATTACTATGACGTTTTGTATAATCGCGGAATACGGGAACTTACATTATTAAAATCAATTTTTTAAGAAGCTGATTCCATATTTGCTTAACTTTTTCCGGAATTTTGCCAACTTTAGGTATAAAAGCTTGTGAATTTCCGATGCCTGGCTATAATCCTAGTAGAATATAATGTTACATACAAGAAATCAAAGTACATAGAAAAATTGAATGGCACTCACCTACGGTCCAGACCGGGAATCGAACCCGGTACCTCTGGATTTCCGGCTGTCTGTCTCAACCACTCGACCACCGGAGCACTCAGCAACTTTGATTTCTTGTATCTAAAATGTTGTGTAATTTACCCGCATTAAAAACGAATAAAGAATCATCATGTTTCTTTCATAAAGTAGAATGTAATGTTTTGTGTCAGGTGGCGGCCATGGTTGACGGGCGCGACCGGCGGCCCGAGCTCGGCTACAAGCTCGCCATGGAGCTCAAGACCGCGCTTGACGATGACAAACACTGAACACACACACACACACACACCTCATACCGACACGCACTACACTGACATAGGAGCCATAGTTGTAAAGTTCGTGTTTAAGTTGCAGTGGCGTGACGTGACATTCATCATATCTGCAGGCATATGATGCTAGGCTTGTCGAACGATAAATCCTAGGAATATTATAAATTTGAAATGTGACAGTTTGTGAAGAAGTTTGGCGGTTTCGATGTTTGTTTTGCCACCTGGACGAGGCTGCAGAAAAGTTACTGCATTTAATAATTGTTAGAAAAACTCACGTCACGCTACTGATGTTATTTTGTCACTCTATTTGCCTTTTTACAGCTGTCTTACAACACGAATTTGTTAAGGTTAGCTTTTAAAATACTAGTACAATACCATAACACTCGCGTGACAATTCTCGCATGCGACAGTGCATGTAACAGCCAATTGGAACGCGCATCTGTAAGGGTGCTACCACACTAATCGATCGCTCGTCAGTCGACCATATGAAATTCATCGACTGCAATGAGGGCTACCGCGAATGAATTTCGCCGCTAGAGGCGCTAGTGTAGCGTGAGGTCTCCAAAATGTCAAATGTCACTGTGTGTAGGGGGCTGCACGGGTTTATTTGTTATTAGAATAATGTTATCAATATTTTGCTATATCTGGGATCATTTTGGCAAATATAAGTTGCGGGTCAACAAATGTCAATGCTTTGAGACAATTTCATCGTTTGGAAACTCATGTCCTCTTTTTCCGAACTAAACGCAATACTGCGGCATGCTCGATATTTTTATGTTACGGTTTTAAGGCATTAAATACGATTGAAATGTAAACTTCGTTTCGACACCCGTAATAATAAACTGACAGCTATAGTTCAGGACCCTACTCGACAGTGGCGCCAACTGGTGAGCACAAAAACGGTAGCCCTCATTGGTTATGTATGGTCGATCGGTGATCGATCGATTGGTGTGGTAACACCCTAACGCAGTGGCTCCCAACCTTTATTACCATATCACCCACATTCTCATCGAGATTTGTATTATTACCCCTCCAAAAAATACGTATTATGAGCTTATAAGAAACTACTCAAAGTAAAACGGTTTAATATTCATGCGTATTACCCCTGAGAAAACTTCGTTTTACCCCTGGAGGGGTAATTGCCCCCAGGTTCGGAACCACTGCCCTAACGGAACGCAATTTACGCGCGCTGTCATTGGCTGTTACATCAGTGGCGTGCACTCCATAAAGACAAAAAAATACACCTCAATTTCTTCCCTACTAAGGGTAGGTGGGGAGAGAAATTAGTAGAGTAGGTAGTGTGTTAAGGGGCATTTCTCCAGAAATAAGTCTGCGGTCACCTCATTCATCTGGCCCTTTTTCATACTAAATGTATGGAGACAGATGAATGAGTCGCAGACATATTTCTGGAGAAATGCCCTAAGATGCCGCCTAGCCTACCCTACTAATTTCTACCCTCATTCCTTTAGGGTCTTTTTACCCGACTGCGGCGAAGCCCAAAAGGAGACTTTTGTGTTTGACCTGTATGTAAGTATATCCGTTTCTATATCCGCTCGTAACTACTGAACGACACACCCGATTTTGATAAATGATACATCATTAGATTCGTCTTGATCGCGCGAGTGTCAAATTCGTAAAAAAAAATATGGCGGATTTATGCACTTTAATGCGTGGTATGTTTTGCACCGCAGCCGGGGTTTTTTTTTAAATGTGGTTAAATGTCTTTATGGAGTGCACGCCCTTGTGTTACATGCTGTATCTTTGAAAAATATGACCTGCCCAATTTGGGTAGGTCAATGGGCGTGGGGTCTACAGCCCATACACTCTCGTCTTTGGGAGTGGGCGGATGGATTTCACAGCGTTTCAACCGCCGTCATCACCAATCCCGATATTATGGTGACATCTTTTTAAAAATTACATAATTTTTGATCAAAACATGAAAGTAGTATGTAATATTTTCGGATTTTATCAAAATAATGGGATACATTCTTAAAGTGAATGGTCGAAATTTCGGGATTGATGATGACGGCGTTTGAAACGCTGTGAAACCACCCAGGCCTGTGCCCAGCTGTGGGACGTATGTAGGCTGGTGATGATGAAGCGATCTTGTTGCATTATGAGTGATTAAAGAACATTTCTGGAAAATGGGTCACAGATTTAAGATCGTGACTGTACTATGAAATATATATTTTTTCATAATCATACATAGATACCGGTGGTATAGCTTTAACAAAGTGAGCTTATTTTCGTGAACTTTTTATAATAAAAGTCAGTACAAATGCTACTTAATAGATTAATCCTATTAATTTAATATAATAATCGACGGGTGAAACGTATTAAGTTCTTCTGGAAGCCATTGGCGCTTAACTCGAATAGCCTTTCACCCGCATGATAAGGTAAGGGAGTCCTATACTGAACGCCAGGATTAGGAACTAGGTTGACAGATCAACATACAAAATGTAGTCACAGTTTAAAAGGTGCTGATTTCACCGACATAATAATCATAAATTGTCTTGTCGGTAAACATTTGTTAACCGACTTCAAAAAAAGAGGTTTTCAATTCGATTGTTGTTTAATTCTGGTGTTTACTGTAGGTACTTTGAAATTTGTACGAATCATGAATTGGCTCAAATCTACCTGTTTATTAATCATGACTTATTTATAAATTTGATCGTCTAATAAGAATAACAATTTCCTTTTATGTTTACTTCAACTGCATGACCAAAAAATCAGAAATCTCATTTTAATTCATGACCAACTTATTTTATTATGTTCTTAGTATTTAGTTGTTCCTACGAGTTCTTTGCCGTAGTTTAATTTATTTATTTCTTAGGTATTTAAGTTGTTGATCATGACAGTCTACGTCTAGCTACTACAGCAGAAAATGTATAAGTACAAATTCATCGATTTCAGGCTTTTTTCCAGCGTTTTAGGGTTCCGTAACCTTTGGATACGGAACTCTAAAGCGCAAATCACAAACTTTCACGATTTTCACTCATTATTATAACAAAACGGGGCTTAATCTATAAAATAAACACCCGAAGATGTTGACATCCGCCTCTTCAGTCAATTCGCGACTATGGACGTCATGGCAGGTCCGAAACATCGAGACACTGGAGGTAGACCAGGTCAAGAGGTACCAAACCAACTTAACATGACCCCAGTAAAAGTGGCACGGTTTTTGAGTTATTGTCGAATTAAAGTTTTTCATGAATTTTTACCGTTTTTAACATTATTAGTGCCAGTGTGCACTCGGAAACAGAGTTGGGCAAAAATTTAGTTGACTAAGAATAAGAATAATATTCCAAATTTTATTCTCAATCAAAATATTTGAGTAAGATTGAAAATCATGAGCAAGTTATTCTGATTTGATTTAAAATGATTAAATCATTTCATTTTTATTCTGATTTGATTTAAAATGATTAAATCATTTCATTTTTATTCTAAATGACGAATCAAATTTTGATTAATTTATTCTGACAGACTATTAGTTAAAGTAACGTTTTAGTTGACTCAGTGATATTTAGAATAAGATTAATTTTATTTAGGTTCTTATACATTTACTTTTTATTATGAATGCAGTCGCAGTGTAGGTTTGCGGCCGATGAGAATCTTTACTAATTAGTTGTTAATTAATTCATACATAAATGCGAAAGTAATTCTGTCTGTCAGTCTATCTATCTGACTGTTTGTTGCCTTTTGCACATTTAAACCGCGGTACTGCTGATTGTGGTGATTTTGGTAAAATTTGGTATGTAATGACCCCCCCCCTCATCATCCTTATTTTTAGTCTCATTCATCATCATCATCATCAGCATCATCATTTTAGTCTCATTCATCATCATCATTTTTAGTTTCATTCATCATCATCATCATCCTTTTTAGTGCCATTCATCATCAATTTCATCATTTTGGTCTCATTCGTCATCATCATCATCATCCTTTTTAGTCCCATTCATCATCATCATCATCATCATTATCATCATTTTAGTCTAATTCGTCATCATCTTACTTAATACTTATAATACGGGTAGGTGGACTAGGTGGCAGTGGCGTGGCGTCCTAAGAACTCGATTCCCACCGGCTTGCCTAATTTTTAAAGCATATGACCGGAGTATCTGTCACTCCCAAAGAAAAAGTAATCCAAATCTGCTCCGGCTTTACTAAGAATATATTTGACGCCACGCCACTGGTAGGTGGGTAAGTGGGTAAATGGGTACTTAGATGGGTAAATGGGTAGATAGGTAAGTGAGTAGTAGGGTAAGTGGGTGGGAGGGTAAGCGGGTAGGAGGGTAGGCGGGTATAAGGGTACCTGGGTATCCGGGTATAAGGGTATCAGGGTATCCGGATGAAGGGTATCCGGATGAAGGGTATCCGGATGAAGGGTATCCGGATATCAGGGTATAGGGGTATCAGGGTATAAGGGTATCCGGGTATACGGGTATCCGCGTATAATGGTACCCGGGTATAATGGTATCCGGGTATAATGGTATCCGGGTATAATGGCATCCGGGTATAAGGGTATCCGGGTATAAAGGGGTATCCGGGTATAAGGGTATCCGGGTATAAAGGGTATCCGGGTGTAAGCATATCCGAGTATACGGGTATCCGCGTATGCAGGTGTCCAGGTATAGGGATATCCGGGTATAAGGGTAAGCGGGTATACGGGTAAGATCATCATCATCATAATTTTTAGTCTCATTAATCATCATCGTCATCACGAACGAACCAAAAAGCCTAAAGGCTTCGAGCCTAAAAGACTTTTAAAAAGGCTAGGCTTTTCAAAGGGCTTGAAGCCTTTAAAAAGCCTAACCTTTTAAAAAGGCTCCGATCCCGAGTCTTGGCTTTAAATAAGCCTAGCCTAAAAGCCTAAAGGACTTTTTAGCCCTTTAGCCCTTTAGGCGTCGCGGTTCGAGGCGAGCCTTTTTAAAAAGAGCTAAAAGGCTCGAGTCCTTTGGATCACTATAGCTTGGCAACTTCGTTGGTGACACTCACCTGTGTGCTTTTTGTTATGTGCAGCCGTAACTACTTACACAAGTTACCGCCAACACGAACGGCTGCTTGCGGAGGCTGCCTCCGTCGGTCGCCGTTCGTGTTGGCGGTAACTTGTGTAAGTAGTTACGGCTGCACATAACAAAAAGCACACAGGTGAGTGTCACCAACGAAGTTGCCAAGCTATAGCTACCCACCGTTTGGTTTCACCATCAGATCTCTATTATTAAGAAAAAAGCATAGAACTCATTAAAACGAGCCCACTTTCATGTTCCATCATCAGTTCAGTTCAGCTTGTTGATGTGACGCCTGTGTGCAGGAGTGAGTACTAAGCCTATAGACGGGATAACAATTTCAATTTCGATAAATAAATCAATCAGAGGAATTAATTTTAACTAAAAAAATCATGATTGAATTCATTTGATTGGTGATTAAGTTAGTTTTACTCAAATTTTTGAGTGAGAATAAATCTTAAGTGATTTAATCATTTCAAATTTATTCTGATTGAAACTGAAGTGATTTAATCATTTCAAATTTATTCTGATTGAAACTGAAATGATTTATTCTTACGATTTTTTATTCTGATTGACGATATTAGTCATAAGTGCCCAACACTGCTCGGAAAGGTGTCAAGGTTAGTTTTTTTTATGTGTACGGTAACATGAATTGTTAATTAAGGTTACAGAAATGGTATTTTATCCAAAATTAAAATTTCAGTTCCCTGTGATGATGGGAACCCGTGCCGACTTGGCTTCAAAGTTTGTATGGAGATTTGCTTTCTAGGACACCCTAATAGTCACTATACCGTGGCTTTAATTGCTCTTTCGAAACGTTCGACCAAACCGTCGTCGTCGTGTTCATTTTTTTTTATTATTCACTCATCGAATTCATGACAGTATTTTTTTTATCAATTAGAAAGAGTAATAACGCCCACGGTAGCTATGTGCACAAAAATGAGAATGATCCATCCGGCTGGATATCTTTTCTCCTCTATGGGTTGCAATTTTCAACCGATTCTCATGTGATTTTGTAAGCAGATTCTATAATTATAGTTTTTTTTGCTTACATTCTTTAGAAATTTTTAATTCTCGCGAGGTCTACAGCTCACAGAGCCATTACTCTATACGCGATTAAGTCCCGTTTTGTTATTATAATAATCAAATTCAGGCTATAAAGCATAAGCACTAAGGCATAAGGTTTTAAGGGTGCTTATTTCCATATTCCATCTTCAAGTCCTTATTAATAAAGTCGTAAAGCCTAATTTAGAAGTAAGCCTAACTAAAAGCTGTGAATCCAGTACTTAATTGTAGCTAACCAGTGAACTATTAACTATTTATTTAGACATTCCTATTTAGTGACTTAGAAGTAAGTTTCGTCCTATATTTATTTCTTTAGTCTTAGTAGATTGCCTGCCTGCGGGCTGGTTTATGAATAAGATTTTAAAATTGTGGAATTAGACAATATTGAAAGAAAAATTGTAAAAACATAGCGATTCTCAGAATAGTCCCTAATTAGTACAAAACATGCACTTGTTGTGATTTTTAAGGTGACCTTACTGAGAATATTGTACGCGTTTTTGTCTAATAAGTCTGTTCGAAGTGTGTAAGGTATCGTCGGGCGATAGACGAAACTCATTAATTAACGAAAATCAAACGTGTCACACGAGTAATAAGGTACATAATTGTTTAGGTTTAGTGAGTTTTAGATGTCACCTGACGATATGAACTTCCTAAGGTGGAACAACACTACGTCATGATAATGTTCGCATTATAAGTACTGAATGTTCCTCGCAAATGTCTTCTCAATATATCTAGAATGTTCTCAGTGGAACCCCTGTTAGAGTTTACGATTGTTGCCCTAGATTTAGATACGTGATAGCCGCATTTTGTTCCTCTGACCACGCACTGAATAAACCAGTTAAAACGTGATATGTCTATTATTTTGAATCCTCATTCTTCATAATGTAATACCGAGCTTGGTCTACGGGGGATTTTTTTTACTGAAACAGTGCGGCCAATACCGAACAGAAACCAAGGGGAAACAGGAAATTTAGGGAGTCGCTGGCAGACATTTCGTCTGGAGTCGGTCAAAAGCAGATGATCATTTTGTATGGATATTTTTTTATTGAAGTTAACACTTTCACAACCAGACGAATAATTGAACAATACCCCAGAAACAGACAGAGCCCGTTAGACGAGTTTATGAAGCCAATAATGTGCAACGCTAAACCGGCCGGCATCTGAGCTAAAGTGTTGAACTACTGGGTTATACTGAGGTATAGCTCACGGCCAATACCTTCGATTAATTATAAGGATGTCATTATCAATATATCTAACATGGTAGACGAAGTAATGAAAACGCAATTTATCAAAAAATATTGTATTTGTCAATCACCACAAATGAAGTCTTAGAACTAGCTATAAAAGAAATAACAATAGCAATAATCGTGTCTAATTAAATTTTCCAAGTTGAGCAACTATTAGATAACATAATGGTTACACATCAACGTTTATTAACGTGTTTTAGTCGCATGTCGTAACTTTTTATCTTAACGAACCGAAAACTGATAGCAAAAGTTCTAACTGCACTAATAAACGACAATGCAACTGGATAATATCATGAAGTTGCTTCTAAAGGGGCAATATTTTTCTGCAATTTATGCCGGCAAATATGTGTAATATATTATTTTAGCCTACGAAGTAAGAGAAAGATAGCAAGACAAAAACAATTGCCCCTTTAAAAGCACCTTTACGAAAAATAATTAACTATTCAAAGGAAACACAAACCGATTCTAGAAACTACCACAGCTACCCATAAACACGGCATCATAGTGGCTTAAAAATTAAGTCAAAAACATGGTAGAGTCGAGTTACATTTACATCTAAACATATAAGAGAACAAAAATATCTGAACACGCTTTTATGCTCCTGACAATAGGGTCGTGTTCAGATATTTTTGTTCCCGTAAGTGTGTACATGTAAATGAACTCGACTACAAGAAAACCAGGTATGTTCTTCCCAAAATCTGACATGCTGATGACACGTTAAGAGGAAATAGTAAGGTCGAGAGAATTGAAAATTAGGTATTTGTAAAATGTGTCGCTGTCCCGCACTGCCCGCCTCTCCCCCGGAGAGCGCGATAGAGACAACTGCAGCTTGGACCGAAAATACCTTTTAAAATTTGATGAAAACAACGTTTCGTAGTCCCCTGATTTCTTCCCCAAATCTTAACCTATTTAACTAATTTTTTCATTAAACAGAAACAGGGGACTACGTTTGTATGGAAAAACTGCCCTCCTGTTTCCTCTTAATGTTGCCATTGATTAAGAACTTCCATCATTTAAAAAAAAACCGGTCAAGTGCGAGTCGGACTCGCGCACCGAGGGTTCCGTATAAACTAATAAGTAGACCAACCTTACGACTAACAGCAACCCTGCTTTAAACCCGCTTTAGCTCTATTCAACCAGGAAAAATCTTAACAGCGCGATGCAGCGTATGCTACAGCGACATCTATTGATACTAAATAGCGCGTAAATTTTACTTGTAATTTAAATTTAAACGTTACTTTTTGTTATTGGCTGATTGAAATAATTGTTTGTCAACTTAGTTAGTTCTCATGTATCATTTTTAGCCACAAGCTACCTTATTTTAGATTTGTGTCCCTAGATGGCGCTAGTGGTATTTCATTTTTATGGTATTTACTAGTGTCAAATTTCCTAACATACTCCTATTATAGAGTTTTTAATAATTATTGTTACTTTATGTTTTTTTCCCGATTCCTGATGAGTGATCATTGTATTTAATAGACATTTTTTATATAATCTGAAATAAATCATCGCTTAGTTTTGCTACTCTCCGCTAGATGGCTCTCGTAGGGAGGGTAGAACTAATATGTTAAGATTTTTGTAAATTTTTAAAAAGTATTCAAGTTAGGAAGAGAAAATATAACGGTCTTCCTAATAATAATAATAATCCTAATAAGTAGATACATGAATAGTTCAAGAAAAACTGTATGGCGATTAGTTTAGTAGGAGCAAATAAGTATGTGTTATGATTTTTGCAAATTGCTCAAAAACGGTGCAAGTGAGGAAAACCGTTATATTTTTCCTGTAATATTTAGGACGACATTAATAATTGGTAATTATGACACATTTTTCTGATCAGTAACTTCGGAGATAATAGGGGGGGAATGGTATTTTTTTAAACTTTTTTCGCCATAAATCAAAAACTATTTATTTAAGAAAAAAAATAAAAATGGTATTTTAATCTACAAATTAAGCTCTTTTATTTGGTACCCCACTCGATATATAAGCCCTACTTTCAATTTTGAAAATCCCATTACGGAGCCCTTTAAAAAAAAAGTAAAAAAGGTACAAGATTTTTTTTATGTCCAATAAGCTCGGGTTAGCTACTTTTAACACTATTCCAAATTTCAAACCGATAGCAGCAGTAGTTCCTGAGATATCTGGCTGTGACAGACGGACAGACAGACAGACAGACAGACAGACAGACAGAGTCGCACCATAAGGATTCCTTTTTTACCATTTTGGTACGGAACCCTAAAAATGTATCACCCATAATCAATTATGAAATAAATTACCGGCCCGCGAAATTATTTGTTTTTAGATGTTATTTTTTTATTCGTGTGAAAACAAACCTATCTAAAGTTGCTAGCTTAACATTCATTTACTTTAGAAGCAAATAAGTTAAGAAACGAATTTTACACGAATCATTTCTTTTTACAAAATGACAATATATCAAGCTTGTGACGTCAGCATGTCTGAGGTCAAAAGACGTCGTCATTGTCGGTTTTGGCAAGAACATTCCTGGTTTTCTTGTACCTTGGTCATAAGGTACTTAGCTCTTAAGCTGTGTAGTCTACATTACCATTATTAGTAAGCGCAATAGTAAGCATAAATTAGATTATAATTAAACAAACCTTTTAAGATAAATACACAGTCAAAAAATAACGCAACAAAAATAAAATGGTAATTTTTTATATCAGCAATATATAACTCCCCACGAGCTCAAAATAATCTACACATTACTGTATTGTCAAAAGGACAAGAGGTTGCGTCGATCATTTTGAGCTCTTGGTTTATCTATCTGTGGCTGGCTGTACCTAGCTTCGCATGTCTCTGCTAGACAGAGTTTGCATTTACAGATTAAATAGATATTGATTATTGCGAGATATAAGGCACATCACAGAATTATGAAAGGGGTCTATACTGTATACCAGTGGTGGGCAAAGTGCGGCCGCAGGAGGGTTTAACACGTTCACTGTCCCATACAAAACTATCGGACAATGTCACAAGTCCCAACTGTGCAATCAGTATGGGGAAGTGACCCCATAGTGGAAGCACGGACTCCTGAAAAAAACCTTCATGACCCCACATTGGCACCGGAACAGGGAACGCGTTAATCCGGCCCACCGACGTCCTTCGAAATAAGTAGTACGAGTATATGGCCCACGATAAAATATTTTGACGGTCTAGTCTAGTTGGACTAGCCTAGTTTTTGGTAAAACGGAGGACCTCTTTTGAAATTTCTTAAATTTTCTGACTCCCCATAAAAAAAGTTTCGGTGGCCAAACTTTTTTTAGGGGGGGGGGGGGGGGCTGTTTACCATAATTTTTAAGTCATACTGTATTGTTTGTCATAATTATCGTAAGTCATACTTAATGGCTTTTTTAACATTAACTTTTCAGATTTCGTTTGTTAATAGTAGATTGTGTCACAAGGGAGCAAAATGATATATTTACGGCGAGGGCGTACATTGAATCCTGAACGAAGCGAAGGATTCTACAATTGAATCCCGAGCGTAGCGAGGGATTCTAAAGTAGAATCCGGAGCGTAGTGAGGGATTCAAGTGTTAACGCCCGTGGTGAAATAATTTTGCTATCTTGTGTCACATACTGCTTTTCACACCGACTATGAGGAAATACAAACGCTACCTACCAAAAAGAGCATCACACATTTTTAATAAAATGAAATGTTAAATTGGTAAATCTTAGGCTTATTATTTTATAAAACGTTTATTATTTTTTACAGACGGGACGAATTTACTACTTCCATATTATATTTATGGCCCTCGCCTGCGGCTCGGACCGCAAACACCTGTGATCTGGGCTATTCCTTATTATACCGCCCTCTGTGTGTAATATACTAATAAAGCTGTCTATGGTATGGCATATTCTAAGTGGGTTCAAACTAAAAATACCCTGTTGTCCTTGAACAGAAAAGTATCACTTTGATCCCTCTTGAGGGAGCAAAATACTTTTTTCTGAATAGGAGGTGTGAAAATTATTATTATTGTTTATTTATTTAAATAAAATAACATAGTCATTACATGGTACGTCATCAAGGGTAGATTAACATACATTTGTAATTATAACTGAAATTGATAATGAATTCTTGATAGAAATTAGTAACATATTATTTACAATTTCAGAACTGTTGACATAGATAGGACAGTGTATTAAAATAACCTAAAAATCCGTTTGCCCTCGAAAAAAAACTTATTGACGATAAAATTTATGACAAACAACATTTTGACTTCTAACTTTATGGGACACAAGGGGACCGCTTATGAAAGATATAAATATTCTTAGAAAAATAAAATTACCTTCGTCACCATTAAAATACCAAGATTTTACCATTTGCCATGATTTTCCATATTCCACACTACAAAAGTAAAAATTAAAACAGAACTAAAAACTATGAAATAGTACACTACACAACTAGGGTAGTAATACAAAGAAAGGCCGAGATCGCAGAAGCTTGCGGCCCGAGCTGCAAGCGAGGGACGTAAATATGCGATCGAGTGCTTTCTTTATTACCTCCCGTGTTGTGTCAATTTTTTTATGTCTACACTTGGCCAGAAAGCGGCTTTTTCCGTACGCGCAGCGTGCGGAAAAAGCCACTTTATGGCCAGGTGTGGCATAAATTACGTTATTTATTTACAAAATTGTTTAGTTTAAATTCCGCTAGCAACTAGTACTTAAACGTGGGTTGTTTAAGTTAAGTTTCAAAACGGTAATGCCATTTTTAATTTTAAAAAATATTCATTTAATCGTACTGAGATTTTCATTTTTAAGCAAAGTTACTACATGGAGTCATCCATCCGTCACTCTGGTATCTGACCGGTATATGTATGGACACGGGACTAGGCATCCGAAACTTTCAAAGTTATAGTTATTTAACTATAGTAATTTTAGGCTGCAGTAATACTGGACAACACTTCCCTGCCCAGCTTGGAAGCTATGAAGTCCAGGATGGTAAGCACCAGCTCTCGCCGGCTGGCTGCACAGGCCATGAGGATGTCGAAGGCTCGCACATAGTCCACGGGGTCCAAGCGCCGGAGGTAATTGAAGATAATGAACAGGATCTCTTTGAGCTGGTGTTTCACTGAAGCCCAGATTTCCCGGAGCGATACGTAATCTGTTGAAGAAGAGAAAAGGTAGTTAAGTAATATTAAATTTAATTGTTTAAATTTATTAAATTATTATGGCGCTGTGTATCAAAAGTTACAGATGATCGAGAAATGTAACGCCATATACTACAAAAGAAGTAAATGGCGTTAGAAAATTTGTAAAGTTTTTAATCGAGATCATGACATCATTATAATTTCCAACTGATTGATGTCTATGTCGCAGCCAACTAGTTTAATTAGTCATTTGGTTAACTGCCTAGCCTTTTCATTAAACGGTGCCATTTAGTTAACTGCCTGGATGAAATTTAACCAATGCGTCAATGTATCAATTACAATATTTTTATGAGTTAAACATGGTAATGGGGCTAATTTTTTTAAGGCCTCTTAATATACTGCAATTATTATATATAAACATGGACGAAAATATTAGTTAGAAGTGTAATATAAAAATTCGAGGCATGCAGTAGTGACAAGTCATCAAAATAATCTTAGTCTTAATATTGAACTCACTGGAAACTCCCAGTCCTGTAGCACCTCCAATGCCGACGCCCAGGGCTGCACCCATCCGGCCCCCCGCATAGCCCCCCACCAGCCCACCGGCTATCGCGAATGCGCCAGTCAGTACGGCCGTGTCGTAGTTCCACACTATGCGGATATCGAATAAGTCTCCTAGAAATAAGAAACATAATTTTTTATTAGTACTGTTAACAGTGCAGAATTTAAAACCAAATATGTATATTTTGCAAATAGGCCATAGGGTCACAAGTCTGAATCTACTAGCCCAGTGGTGGCGCAAAGGGGGGGACTACCCCAGGTGCCCTTAAGGGGTGACACAGCCCTCTCGCCCACACCCTGGGCGAAAAATCAAAAAGCAGACCTTTACTTACACGGCCCCCAAGTGCCCGATGGGCTTAAACCGTGACTGTACTAGCCTTCATACCACATGGAGTTATACAAAGAGGTATTAAGGTCAAGATGCAAGTAATATCAAAATATCTGTCTGCTAACCATTAATCTGTCTGCAGACATACAGATCTTGGATGAGGTCCCAGACCATTCTAAAATTATAATATTTTGGGCCACCAAAACTAAAATAATCAGGAATAGATAGATACAAAGTTGTTACATTAGATGTTCCACATCATTGTAAGCCTTGCCATTATCAGCCAACATGTTCAGTCATGTGTATCAGTCGGAGTTGCAGTTGAAACTGCATCTTGCCTACACAGCACACCTTGCAATTGTTCAGCTCCCAACTAGTGGCTGTTTAAGCCAGTGGGGCCACCCAGGATGGCGTAAGAAAAAAAGTTCAAGGGGGGATGCCCCCACGGGGTTTACGATTGGGTGTGCTGTGTCACCCCTCCGCCCCAGCCCACACCTTACGCTGCCACTGCTCACCTCTTCTATGACATGTTGCTGGTAAATTGTAAGGTGTGTAGAGGCCATAATGACCTCCCTGTCACTGAAGACTGCAGCAGCACATACAAAGGGTACAAATAATGGCAGATACAATTTAGTCTCCAATTTTCTAAACAGTTATGTGTTCATGAGCCCTTAGGATTCTGGACACTTTGGCACCAAGTGCACCTAATGTATACCCACCTTGCAAGTTCACTGCCAACATGGTCTTGCGACCGTTTGGAGTCACGGTTGTATGTACGTGGAAGACAACCGCAACAAGCCCACTCACCTCGCAATCAGTCGCTCGCGACCGATTGTTACAACAAGTTGGAGATAAAATTGCAAGATGAGTAGAGCGCATTCTATATTATAATTATGCAATGTCTCACCTAGTTCTAGTAGGATTTGTTCGAGCCAGTTCGGGTCGTACCGTACTTCGTGCAGAAAAGGTTGCATTTCCATCGTCATCGTCAGCTTCACACTTTATTAACGAATACAATAAAAACTCTCGCTTTTCGGGATAATCGGAAGTGGGAGTGTTTGGAAAATTGGCAAAGAAACGAAAATAAATACGACACACGCCGATTGACGTAAACAAACAAGACAAGACTTTGACACAACCAACATACACAATTACACAAGCACCAGCAGTTTCGATCAGAAACCGATACAGATCACAATAATTACGACAATTGTACATTCGCGCCGATGAGTGATGCATTCCCCTTTTTATATTTTTTCTAGCTTGAATGAGGTATTTCCTCAACTAGGATTGCAACTAGGCCGAATGAGTGTATTGCCGTTATCGTAATTTCAAATATTTACCGCAGTGAAACTTTTTCAAAGCGTCTTTTTTTCTGGAGGTAGATGAAAAAACACAAAAAAATATATATTATAAAACTATTTATTTGAATTTATATTGTCGTCTTTATTTCATCATTGTATTAACATGGTCTACATGCTTATAAACACATTTTACATATCAACATAATTAGTACAAATTACTTAAAACTAAATCACGTCCGTTGATGTCATATAAAGTCAGATAATAAATAGAATAATACAATTACGTTAATTAATTATATCTACTATTACACAGTTAAATTGAATATAAATTAACACGATCACATATTCTCCAGACCTAAAAAGATACCGTAAAATTAGTATATTTTAACTTTTAAGGCAGTTATTTTTCAATCTACCCTCATTATAATTAAGCATAGAATTACACGAATATTAATCAAGCACTTGTAATAGCAGTAAGATTAGATAACAACTGCTTCCCCAATATCTCCGAAGAGCTCTGCATGATTATGGAAGCCAGTATCTTGGTGTGAGGGTTGTGACTGGCGACGAACATGGCGGCGCTCGCGTAGTCCTTCATCCCGAGCCCGGCCAGGTAGTCGTAGACCATGTCGAACACGTCTCCGAGCTGCGTGCGGATCTCTTGCCATAAGTCCCGCATGGATATAGCTAGAATAAACGATCATAATTTAAATCTACCCACGATTGATATTTAATACAAGATTATTGGAATAGTTATAATGAAAATGCGTAATGCAACGATGATCCATGATCTGAATTAAAGCTTTTTTTGGAGTCTAGATATTTCTCTATCCAATAATGCTGCTTCAAAACTGTTTGTAATTAGATAGTCTTGAGAACCTTTAGATTTAGCAGTAGGTACCACAGGCATATACCCTAAAAATGGTAATGATTAATGTGACTATTTAAAAAAACTCACCAACGAAACCAAGACCGCAGGCGCCACCAACTGCTCCCCCCAATGCTGCACCCACTCTTCCTCCGTAAGCATTGCCGATCAGTCCTCCAGCCATCGCCAACCCCGCCGTTACTAGTACAGCTCCTCTTACTTTCTCGTTGTTCATCAACACGCGGAAGTCGAATTTATCACTGATCGACAAGATTAGGTTTTCGATCGAAGAGGGATCAAAAGGTAAGACTCCAGGAAATGAGCTGCGACGTGAACAGAATTCGTAGTCGGAGCATTCGGAATCGCTATCGAAGGACATTTTGACTAAAATTTCGATGTTTCTAGCTTCACGTACAGGGAAGGAATAAGTGGACGTTGTAGAAATACAACAAATTATACTGGTCAAATGATTCAAATGCTATTTTGAACTACCCTACTTGTTTAAATAAAAAAGAGTCGCTCCAAATTTCGCAAAACCAATCATAGAATGAAATATCGCATGTTGGTTAGAACGACTCTTTTTAGACTGGCTAAGGTTAATCTTTTTTATACCACACCTGGCCTTAAAGTGGCTTTTTCCGCACGCTGTGCGTACGGAAAAAACTGCTTTCTGGCCAAGTGTAGACATAAAATGACGTAGGTACTTACACAACACGGGAGGTAATAAAGAAAGCCCTCGATCGCATATTTACGTCCCTCGCTTGCAGCTCGGACAATTAGTATAGTATTAGTAGCAGTAGGCGTGAAAAGCACTATGTTAAGTCTCGGCCGAAAGTGCAATAGATGGACTGGTATTTTTCACTCACTCGCCCATCTATTGCTTACTTTCCGGCCTTTACAACAATGTACTATTTGTTGTGCACCACGGAAAACAATATCTAACTTACTCGAAACACTACAAACAAACTTTCAACCCCTATTTAACCCCCTTAAGAGGTGAATTTCGAAAAACGGTAAACGCTCTACGGAGGTACAAATTCAGCACTTATAGTCGACACAAGTCTTAGATATCTTACTTTAAAAATTATACTCTCCTCATACAAACTTTCACCCCCTATTTAACCCCCTTAGGAGACGAATTTTGAAAAACGGTAAACGGTGTACGGATGTACAAATTCAGCACTAATAGTCGACGCTAGCCTCAAATCTCTTACGTTATAAATTACAAACTCCTCATACAAACTTTCACCCTCTATTTAACCCCGTTAGGAGTTAAATTCTGAAAAACGGTAAACGGTTTACGGAGGCACAAATTTAGGACTACTAGTCGACACAAGTCTTAGATCTCTTACTTTAAAAATTATATTCTCCTCATACAAATTTCAACCCCTATTTAACCCCCTTAGGAGGTGAATTTCAAAAAACGGTAAACGGTCTACGGAGGTACAAATTCAACACTAATAGTCGACACCAGTCTTAGATCTCTTACTTAAAAAATAGCAACTCATACAAACTTTCAACCCCTATTTTAACCCCCTTAGGAGATGAGTTTCGAAAAACTTTAATGTGCATATAAGAGTAAAAATTTGGTAATTTTTTTGGATTAGTAGCATTTATCATTAATCAATGTTTTCTTGGTTCTTTCATCCTGACTCTCGGGTGTACCTTCGCATTGTAATCAATTCATTTACGGAGTGGTACAATTTTTTTTAAGTAGGTACTAAATAGTACATTTTCTTAGTATAGTTGTTTTTAATATTTGTTACCATTCTGACTCTCACACCAAATTGCTCCCAAAATCCGAACCCTAGTTATTATGCAACCACGATTTAACAAAATAGTGTAAAAGGTAGTTGTTTTGTAACATACCCTATCGTTCGGAAATACTGGTACCTAACCTACAGACCAAAAAACTTCCAACTGTCAGTGTCAAGGTATGTCACCACAACCACAACCGTCATCCAACTGTCATTTTCTTGTTTTTGTTTCTAATCTAAACTCTGCACTAAACTGAGTGTTTTTGTATCTAAAGTGAGTGATGTAAATTATATAAAACAGCAATTCTATGTGAATCATGGCCCAAAGAGCCGTTTACTCGCGCCTCAATATCCGTATTGCAGAGGAGAAGCAGTTGCTATCGGAGGAGAAATGGATCATCGATGCTCTTAACAAAATCCGCAAACAACGCAACTGTTTACAGGTAACTCTCACGCTGTTCAGTGATTTCTGATAATTATATGTTTTCTGAGACTGCGACCATTGATTCAACACTCAAATACCATTATATCAAAGTTTTGTGCATTCAGTAGCGATATGATAGGCAGCGCAAATGAAACAGTTACAAAGCTATAGATATAGGTAAAAAACTAAAGCATCTGTTGCATGTATTAGTAACCTGTCCGTGTAAACAATTTGACGTTCCATTTTAGAAAAAGTACAAAAGTTCCATATAAATTCAGTACACTACTAAATGCAACAGGTGTTTTAGTTAGATTTTTACCTATACCCACGCTCATCAGTCATAAGTCTATGATAATCGTGATCATTTTTAACTCCTTACTTAGCTACTTCTGCTGTTGACTGTTCCAATAAATATAGAAAGACTAATCTTCATATTGTTTCTAGATTGAAAGACTGGAGCTTGAGAACCTGAAGACGCAGCTAGCAATGAAGTCCCGGTCGCTGCCTAGCCCGGTGCAGGCGGCTCCAACTCCAGTGGAGACCGCTATGAAACTTATGACAAGCAACACTGCAGTCGTGAGCGCTCCACTAGCTACCCGCACAGAGCTAGAGGATGCCATGATAAACGAGCTGAGTGATAACTTCTGCAATGAGCAGGAGCTCAATCTGACTGTTACTAATCCTATATTGAGTGAGTATTAAGTTACTGACCAAAGCTGGAATACACTGACTGATGAGTGGCTGTAACTTTAACCCAGCGGTCGGCAATCTGCAGCCCGCTCACTTGCGGCCTGCGAGCTACCCTGGCTATTTCGTATGTAATATTCAGAATCGTATAGAGTCACAAATTATTAACAAAATGCGGCCCGCATCAATTTTGTTAGCTACTATGTGGCCCTTGGCTGCTAAAAGGTTGCCGACTGCTGCTTTAACCCTTGATTGATGTGTTTATATTTAAATACAGGGTATCTGTTTAATCACTAGAAATATTTTTTGGATATTTTAAATCTTGAAAATTATTATAATCTGTACTTTTAAGTATTTAAAAAAAGGTAAACAAAATGATGTGATGTGACTCCGGTCGTTCAGCCAATGCTATTATATGAAACTAATTTGATTGGCTTAACAACCCAAGTCATGTGGTTTTTTTTGTTTACCTTTTTTAAATACCTAAAAGTACAGACTATAACATTATCTATTTACAGGTCTCAACTATGACACCATGATGGAAGAAGAGGAGGAGGAGATAGAGTCAGATGACTCAGAGGAATCTCAAGATGGGAAGTCCCTCTTAATTGACATGAACATGTTCATGAATGGAGACTGTGTCCCGACTGGCAAGCTCAAGTCCAAGAAGTCTCGCAAGCAGCCACCCTGCAAATAAATTGGAATACTATGGTAGTTGCCAGGGATGCTAGAAGAATTGTGTCTTGTTAAGGACAGGAAAGTTATTTATCTATCAATCAGAGCCATAGCTGCCGTATAAAGATACGGGGGGCCCCCCAGGATACAGGGGCCCCGTGTGTAAGCAAAAAACCACTGTTATCAATCAATTGATTCCTTCGAGCTTGTCCTTGAGTACTGACAGTTTGACTGAGACACAAATTTTGCTGACGTATATTAATATTCTACTCCGTTTGCCATATATAGCAGCAGTTGGCAACCTTTTCGCAGGGAAGGGCCACGTGAAGTCATATTAAGAAAATTAAAATATACAACAAAAGAAAAATAATTTTCATCACACTTGCTCGAAAATGGTGTCATTACACGTAGGTTCTGCGGGCCGTAAATGACCTATTACGCCCTAGGGCGTAATGGTTTTCTTTTTAAAGGAGGACCGGCAAAAATGTATGGAGGCTGGTCCAAGAACCAATAGCGACGTGACATATATCATTAGAAAGGTATTTCAATATACTACAATAGTTACTATCACTGAAACATCACTGAAATATTTATTTAAAGAGAACTGTTATAGTAAACACATATTTCGGTAACATTAATAAAATGTTTAAAGTAAGTGTATTTTAGTATTTCGCAAATATAAAATCACCTAAATGACCGTTTTAGGTCTTTACCGCTATGGTTTCCGAACGTGACTTGACATTCACATTGTCTATGGACATATGTCACTTTCTGTTTTAATATTTTCTTGTCATACTGGGTGGATTATTAAGGTTATATTATTAAGATTTCCTCACAAGTGTGACGAAAAACATTGTGTGTGCCACGGGCGGTAAATAAATTACAAACTCGTGTTATTAAAGCCCTCGGTTTCACCTCGGGCTTATAACAAACACTCGTTTGTAATGCCTTACTTACCGCCCTAGATACACAATGTACCTACTATTAAGGAATGACTAAAGAATAGGGCTGCATGGAAGAGACTTACCTATTGGTGGTACAGAGTGAGAAAGATTGGAGGTAATAAGCAAAGTGCAGTCGGTTATGCTATTCTTGGAGCGTGGCTATATAGGCAACCTGGATTTAAGGTCTTTGGAAGGAAATTCAAACAAAATTATAAAACAAATGTTTAATTAACAAAAATTAATTCAAGTTTGTCTTACATTTAAGATTTACATAGTATTCCTTTAATATGTTATATATGTACAATTCATATCATCATATTGAATAAAATATGTCTCAACTGGATTGTATCATTTTAATCAAAATGGCACAGGATATACAAAACGCCCAAAGGAGGTAATTTTAAACTTTAGGCACTCAATTCGTTATCTCTTTTCAAATTTAACAATATCTAATCATTTTAAGAGTGGTACACATAGGCGGAAATAAAGATGGGGGGGGGGGTGTCCCTATTTGATATTCATTCCAGAATTTAACATTAACTAGGTACTGCGCACACAAGTGCCGATATAAGTTATGCCATACATTATACAAAATACAAGGTGACAATAGGGAGAATCCCTTTTTGAGGCGGTAATAGATGAACAGCAATTTCAAACACTCGACTTATCATTACTTTTATGATCTGGAAAAAATCTGACCTCTCCGATATCTGTATGCATACCATGGCGAAGTCATTTTGAAGAGATATAATCATTCAGACAAGAAGCAAAATGGGACTCGGTTCCATAATTTATGTTTTACAACATTTCTTACTTATCGTTTACTTGGGCTAGTGCCAAATTAGACGTGGCTCGTTTAACATGTTCACAGTCCGTGACCCGTACATGGGTCACGGCAAGTACAAAGCCGTTAGGTTTACAATTCAGAGTCGGACACTGAACACTCACTGACGTTTTAACACATTACTAAGCGAAGCATTTCCAGCGTAAGGGGAAGCCAGACGAGCGTAATGTTTTGAGTTGTGAGTGGCGGAATTTCTGCTACATTTGGTTTCATACAAACCTCCTGTATGGTTCGGTTCACACGGCGGTGAAAAATAAGTTGTCAAAATGTATTGTCGAGAATTTCTGCAACTCACAAAATTACGCTTGTCTGGCTTCACCCTAAGCAAGCCACATCCAGTGTGGCTGTAGCCTTAAGTTTCTCACGAATTTGGCGTCTACGTATTTTCCTAGCTCGAAACAATCTCAGTCTTCCTCTAATTCTTTACCTAAAAGGAATAATAACTAACTGCAAATAAATAACACGTATTTGACAGAAGCTGCTTTGTACATGGAAATTATAATTCTGCGAATTCTGCGTTGCTATTGGACAAACAAAAATACAGAATAAATCTTTGACGATTGAAATCTGTCGCACAATTTAAATAAAAAAATATAATAAGATTCATTTTGCTCGTCAACACGCCAAGTATTATTTAATTACAAATTAACAGGTAATAAACAATTTAAGTTCGGATTATAACTACTAATAACTTCTGCACGTAATGATAATCACAACAACTATGAAAGTTCCACACTGCATTTCGAGGCTTGGCCATTTATGCTTGACTAAGCACGGCCAAGTATTTCATTCGTCGGTAAAACCAAAGGGGACGAGAAATATTACGAAACCCGCCAAGTTTGGCACTTGGCAGTCATCATTGGCGAACGTAAATCGGAAAGACTAATAAAATCACTGGCGGGCTACATTAATCAGTTTTGGCCAAGTCATCACTTAAGCCCAACTACATCCCAGTTTTGACGACTGGCGCCCAACTTTAATTCCGGTGTCCGTCAAGATAGCGTACACCGTAAAGATATTCAGAATCTGATGCAGCCAATAAATAGTACCCAAATAGTACCGACGAAATACCTAGGTGAAAAAAATAGTACCCTTAAACTTTTCGAAATATAAGGCCTGTTCACGGTGTACGCTACCGGGCGTCAAGCTGGCGTACACCGTTTGTATCTCTGGAACGGCATTGTTTTTAGAAACTCTTTATATCTCAAAAAATAGTACCCAAATAGTACCCTAGGGCCCTACAATTTCATTTCTCTAGCTATCGTAGAAGCCAAGATATAGTGAGCTCTTTCTATAAGAAATTCCCGGGTACGCCAGCTTGACGGTGTGAAATTTTGTGCACCGTTAAGTTATGGAATATCTCGGCTTCTACGATAGCTAGAGAAATGAAATTTTAGGGCCCTAGGGTACTATTTGGGCACTATTTTTTGAGATATAAAGCGTTTCCAAAAACAAAGCCGTTCCAGAGATACAAACGGTGTACGCCAGCTTGACGCCCGGTAGCGTACACCGTGAACAGGCCTTATATTTCGAAAAGTTTAAGGGTACTATTTTTTTCACCTAGGTATTTCGTCGGTACTATTTGGGTACTATTTATTGGCTGCATCAGATTCTGAATATCTTTACGGTGTACGCTATCTTGACGGACACTAATTCCGCTACTTGGCCAAGTAATCACACACACTATTTATTTTATTATTTTCTCAAAAACTGCTTGTAATTGAATAGGAAAATATCACGGAATATTTTGATTCTTGACTTTATAATGTTGAAAAACAACTATTTTTATTACAATATTGATACAGATATCAAGTATTTCGGACAATTAATTGCAATCTACGCTGATCAAGACCAGAATCGAACACGCGTCTTTGCTCATGTTTTAATTTTAATCAGGGTAGAAACAAAAATAAAGTAACATTAACAAGCCAAGCAACTGCTTATAGAGTGCGACAACGATAACTTTGCAGAGCGGAACATGGCAAATTTCTATGAAAATCTGACTTTTAAATGGAGGTGTTGCCATGTCCCGCGCTGCAAAGTTATCGTAGTCGGGCATTTCTCCAGAAATAGGTCTACGGTCACCTCATTCATCAGGCCCTTTTTCATACTAAATGTATGGAGACAGAGGAATGAGTCGAAGGCATATTTCTGGAGAAATGCCCGGTCGCACTCTATGCTGCTGATTATTTATATTTTGAGAAGTGTTAATTAATGTATAATGAACACTTCAAAGACTATAATGAAGACTATTCGACTGCCCATAGATCACAATTTTTCCAAAAACTTAGTAATGTTGATTAGCGATCTACACCGTAAACGCCCTAGTGTTTGACACGCGAATGATCAATAGTTGACACCCTGTTGTGACCACTATTGCTAATGTCTTAACATTCAAGATGTCAACTACTGGAGCAGTGTCCAGCATAGAGATGTGCCATTCTCGGAAACGTTCTCAATTTTGTATGGAGCGAGAACTATCTCTAAAACATTTCCCATAAAAAACTGAGAACATTTCCGAGAATAGGGATGACGACTGGGTTAAAACTATATTATTCTATTAAGCCCGTCAGTTAGATTATGGAAATATATGGGACACGTATTTTTTGGTTTATCAAAATATAAAAAATCGACAAAGTTATAGATCATCAAACTTCTGGAGTGAGGCTTGTGACGTCACTCCTAGGTGAAAATTGTACCAAGGAGTGACGTCACTCAAAACTTCAAAGCACTCTATCCTCGTCATTTTTTGTTTGTCAAACAAAAGAAAAAATACGTGCACAATATTTTTTAATAATCTAACTGGCGGAGTGGTTTTTAGTCGTCTAGCCCATTCCCGAGAACGGCACAACTCTAGTCCAGCACTCAGACGTTTGCCTTATATCTTCGATTGGATTTACTTGGCCAAGTCCACAGTCCGATGTAGTTCGAGATCCTACCTAGGCCCCGGGGGGGCCGCTGAAGCCGCTTGGCCCCGGGGGGCCGCTGAAGCCGCTCGGCCGCGTGAGGCCGACGCGATCACGTCATACGCATGGGCCCGCACGTGTAAAACAGTATGTACGCCGCACTGGACTTCACTTCGCTCGCGGATATCTCCGTTACCACGTGGTCGTCGTATTTGTACCATCTGTAATAAAATACATCTTCAGGGCACAGGCTTACTTTCATAGATGAGAGTGAAGTACATTAATAAAATATATAGGTAGTAAGTACACGAAAGTTGGCGCGAGATTTGTACTGAGTGACAGCTATTTTCATAGAAATTCTATCAAATCTCGCGCCAGCTTTCGTGAATCGATCTGTACTTATTCGCGTGATAATATGGACATTTTGATTTTCTATTCTTGATTCTATGAAATCGGTTTTTCTTATCGGTTTTACTCCCCAAACTTCTACAAAAACGATCGGTCGCATGTGTTTCGCCTACAGCTACTTCCGGCGACCTTATCAGATCGTCTGTTTATCTTATAGGGGGTTGATCCATGCTGTGTCTTCCAGTTGATTTCCATTCGAGAACTTTCATATCATAAATACGTTAATCGTTCATAACATACATAACGTATCATTCATAAAATAAATACGTTAAGGTTGAACGTTTCAGAGAATTTTCATACAAATTTCAGTCCCGTTTTTCTCCAGCCGTGATCATTTTCTGTATTTGAAACATTATTAGTTCGATAGTACTTTTCATTCTGATTCCGCCAATAAGAAAAAAATACCGAAAAAATGAGAAATATTCTAAATAAATCCATTTGAAAACTAATAAAATTTCGATCAAACCGTTGTTTGTGTGAGTGTAGAGTATCGTGTCGGTGTAAACAAAAGGGCGGCATTTATCAACAACAGCTGATTCTAGGTGTCAAAAGAATGCCTAGATTGTATAAAACCTACTCCTAAAACTTCTGGCCGCTAAGCTAATAAAAATTTAAAAATAAAGTGCTGTCAGTCGGTGTCGAAGTTTATCTCCATCAACAAATTTCATTTCCTAAACTGATTTCAAGATGAAGGTGGTAGTATTACATTGTAACCGTTTTTATCGTATAGATAAAATTTTTACAAATAATTGAGTTATTTTTTTTCTATGGATATAAATACGAGCTCTTATTCTTAGTAAAAAATATTGGATTTTTCAATGCAGTCCATTAGTTTTAAAAGCTAAAAGAGTTTGCTATCATTGACCATAAATGTATCGTTTGAAAAAAACCTTTTTCGTTACTGCACTCCCATGCTCGATTAAAAAAATATGTTGCCTACAACAGTCACATTTATATTTGAAGTTGTCAAAATTTTTCATACAATAGCAAAGATATTCCTTGTTATTAATTTTATTATTTGAATAGAAAACAATTAGTTAAATATTTCCTTGATCAACATTTTGCATACTACTTGAGTGGTAAGCCTGCCTGATGTGAAGTAGTCACCGGAGCGTACTGCCATTTTACTAAAAATAATGAAAACAAACGTACGCACACTCAAGACCAGATGGATTACCCAAGTAAATCCTAATTTGCGTCATCATCAGAAGTTCGTTGCCGTCACCCCTGCTATGAAAAGCTATAGCTCTGCATGGAGATGTTCGGCTGGAATCAGCCAGACTGGAGATCGCCTACCTAGCGCGTTCAAGAATTAAGAAGCAATATGAGGCAGCTGAAAGGCTTGGCTTTGTATTCTACCGAAGTCTATGAATAATATTCTATCGAACCCGTGAATCAAACTTTTTTTACAGCGCACTAATAACAGATCCTAAATGTATGACAGGGTAGCAAGATATTCACAAAAGTTGCTTGTAGTGGAATTTTAGCATTTTGGAGTAAGTAAGTTTGACGCGACAATTCTCAATGAAAATAAATAAATAAAATACGATATAAAATATGTTTTTTTCTTGGCTTGGCTAATAAGTAAGTATACTATAAAAGTATACTAACTTAGGTCAGTAAGTATACTAGTTACATGTAAGTTACATGCACAACTAACTATTCATATATGAGAGGTCAATTTACAAAGAAAGAAGTAACAAACATGTGCAGAAATATAAAAATATATTGGATACCTAACAATATAATATGTAGTATGAAACTAAAACTATATTTCAACATCACCTGAACGTCTAAATCTTTATCAAATAGATTAAAATGGCGCCAACATAAAATGTAAACATTCATGACCTGTCATACTGTCATAATAATAATTATTGACAGTCACTGACACTAATGCCTGTCAACGGGTACGCGTGTGTGCGAGAATGTGGAAAATTGCGATTATTTAAAAAAAATCTGTTTTATTGTCCACAAGAAGACTGTAGAGCTGAAATTGGTTGCGATTTAAGCTCATCATTTTTTACTGGTTCCGCCAAGACATAGAAATAGTAAATATTTGGTTGGGTTTAGCTAAAAATAATAAAAACACTACGCAAACGACGTACAACGCCATCTGAGCGGCTAAAATTGGTAACTTTCTCTAACGTTCCTCCTTAATCAGATAAGTAAGATAGTTACAGTAGTAGCATGGATCAGATTTTTGTATTGTTACTGTATGATTTTATGTGCAATAAAGTGGATACAAATACTTTACTGCACATAAATAAATACATAGCTAACGAGGATTTTTATCTTTTTTGCAGAGGTAGCCTACATGGATAGGTACTCTATACTGAATTATTATAAAGAAGCTGGAAAATAAAATAAAAATGTACTCACTTGCCATATACGCTGCTTTTACAATAAGCCGTATAGTGACCGCCCTCCATCGACCCGTAATGATTAGACACCGCATACAAATTATAGATCTGGTTATTCGGATTGCAGTTAAGGGAAAACTGTCTCATATCCAACTCTTCCAGTGGAAAATCTATGTAGGTCTGTTTCTTCCGGTAGGCATTGGCCATGTATTCTTTAGGGTCGACGTAGAAGCGCTTAAAGTGGATGACCAGGACTGGTGGAAGGCGGGAGATGTCGAGTTTCTTTAACGCGTCGCGTTTCTCTTTGCAGCCGGGGCAGTTCCACCCGGGGATCGTTTCGCCGTTCAGGTACAGTTTTAGGCAGTCCTGGAAGAGATTATTAGAAATTATCATACGCAAAAATGAGCAATATTGTCAGATGCGAAAGTACTTTGGAGACTTTACGAGGTGGGATAGACAGTGCAGACAAGTATAGGGGGTGACCGTCAAGATGGCGTACACTGTAAAGATATCCAAAATCTGATGCTGCCAATAAATAGTACCCAAATAGTACCGACGAAATACCTAGGTGAAGAAAATAGTACTCTTAAACTCTTTGAAATATAAGGCCTGTTCACGATGTACGCTACCGGGCCGTCAAGCTGGCGTACACCGCTTGTATCTCTGGAACGGCTTTGTTTCCGGAAACGCTTCATATCTCAAAAAATAGTACCCTCGGGCCCTAAAATTTCCTTTCTCTAGTTATCGTAGAAGCCGAGATATTCCCATGACTTAGGTGTACAAAATTTCAGGGCACCGTCAAGCTGTCGTACCCGGGTTTGCCTTAATTTTGCTATCTTCGATATCGTCTTTAATTTTATCTCAGCTCAGCTGAGCAGGTTGGAGAAGGAGACTTGTGACGCTCTGCTTCTTGCACACGGTGCACTGTACGGTGGAGCGGATCTGTCCGTAGACCAGTTGTAGGATCAGGCTTGGTGAAGGTATGGACTCACGCTCAGGGTGCACCGGTTGGCGTTGGCCGGCAGCTCCAGCGACAGGTTGGAGAAGGACTCGTAGGTGACGCTTTGCTTCTTGCACACGGTGCACTGCACTGTGGAGCGGATCTGTCCGTAGAACAGCCGCAGGATCAGGCTCTCCTTGGATTTCGTGAACTCGTGCCACGCTTTCTCTGATGGGGGAAGGCTGTCCTGTAAAATAATAACGAATCACGTTAGTAGACAGTTACAGCCGGTTTCAGATGGCTCATACCCTGATTTTCAGTGTCACAATGAGCGTTTTACCCTACTCATCATCACCGTTTCAATCCGGAGACTTCGACTGCCGAACATATATCGTCCCTAGTCTTCCTCAACGACAGATCGCACGATCTTCTTCTCAGTCGACAATGTTTTGTAGAGTGACAGTCATGGGACATTGCGTGACAGATTTCAAAAGGTCTAGTCATTGACACAAGGACGACCATACTACTTTTTCTATAATTTCGGGTTTCCACAAGGGACATATCATACTGGAAACTGATATCTTGGACAATAATTGAAGTTATACAATAGGCTTTCGGGAAATGGCTGTTTAAAGAAAAGGATATCGGGCCACGACTGTATCTCTCGTCTATGACAGTTGCCAGATTGTTTTTGCCAAGTCGGGATTTTGAAACTTTTTGAGTAAAAAAGCGGAATTCTTTCGTCGGAAGCGGAACATAGTAAAAAACCGTATATAAGCAGAAGTTTTTAAATATTTGAGTCTTAAATTACTTGTGTGCTACCCGCCCGCGCTTCCTCAGCACGCTGCACGCACGGTCGAGTTATCCCCGAAAAGCGGGACGTTTAATTTTGATTTAAAAATCGGGACGTTCCTTCCAATATCGGGACGTCTGGCAACGCTGGCCTGTGCCCAGTAGTGGGACGTATCGGATGGGCTGATGACGTGATGTACTCAGCGGCTGTTTTTGGAAACGTTGGGTACCTTGTGTGGCGGCTTGATGGAGATCTGCAGGTCGAGGTGCAGCCAGTCCATGAGGATGGTGAGGAACTCGTGCGAGTCCTGCTGCTCGCAGCCGCGGAACGCGCGCTGGTGCTTGCCCACCTCGTTCTGACAAGTCACAAATACTATATTATAGTACATTACACAACTAGGGTGGTAATACAAAGAAAGGCCGAGATCGCAGATGTTAGCGGCCCGAGCTGCAAGCGAGGGACGTAAATATGCGATCGAGGGCTTTCTTTATTACCTCCCGTGTTGTGTACATCATTTTATGTACACTTGACCAGAAAGCGGCTTTTTCCGTACGCGTAGCGTGCGAAAAAAGCCACTTTATGGCTAGGTGTGGCATAAATTTATATTACACATCTAGAGCGGTACCGTATTGAAATAAAAACGGTTCACTCACGTTATACAAAAGACGAGATATCCACTCGACAGTCGCCGGGCAGTGTTCGCGAATACTACTCATGATTGAGGGAATGCCAAATGCTCCCGAAACATGTCGAGTGGATGTCTCGTCTTTTATATAACGTGAGTAATCCGTTTTTATTTCAATATGTTTGAGTCTCACGGTGGTTTTCTAAGTAAAATCTAGGGCGGTATGAGTGTTTGTGCTATAACTATGCGATCTGGGGCTTTACTAATTACTGCCCGTGGTGTGTCCACAATTTTACGTCTTCCCTTTGCCAGGGACTAATTTCCTTCCCGTGCAGCGTGTATAAAATGATACGGCCTAGGGTGACGTAAATATTGTTATGTATTATGTCTGTGGACACGAGATTGTAAGAATTTACCTAAAAGATTTAGACCTAGAGTAGACCTTTAGTAAAGAATCCCCGTATGGCGAGAGAAAACGCAAGGAAAAACCAGTGTATTATTGAGATAACTGAATGTGTCATCATGATAATAAGATATAACTGTAGGATTTATGAAAATCAGATGGCAGTCGCATCAAAATATCAGGTTCTACCGCGGAAAATGACTTTTTATGGCGCATGCGTAATGCGGTTGATGGTTACCCGTAGGTCAGCCGTGGCGATGTATCGGTACTGGCCGGACCACAGCGCCCGCACTACAGCGGCCAACTCCTCGGCGATGGCTCCTCGTGTGCCATGCGCCCTGGAACATTACACTGCATTATAAGTACATTATGATACGAGCAGACTACTTTGGTTTTTTACAGTTGAGGCTGTAGCACTGCCCGAGCCACCAGGCGAGGACTGTAATGGCCGAAACTGCAATGTCCAATGCCCACGAGTCTCATACGACGATTTGAACACACTTGCGAATAAAAAATATATTGCGATACAGATAATAAAATAAAAACAGGACCGTGCGAGTAAGTCTTTGGATTTGGATGTTTTTTTTGTTCCGTAGTCTTTGGTCTTTGATTAGTCTTGTCATGCAGTTTGCGACTATACAAAAAAAGTACAGCTGACGATAAAAGCTTGTCTCAAAAATAACATTTTTGACAAAAACTTCTAATTATATAACCTTTTCGAGGCTACTTTGAATACGATAAGTTGCAAATCATACGCCATATCATAATACTGTCAAAAGCGAAATTAAACTTTCAGCTGGTGCATGTAGGTGTATATCGCTCCGTACTCTATGACACTTTAAGGCTGGTTTTAGTGTCACGCTGACCGTACATACTACACGTACGTACATAATACTTACACAATACATTTGTATTAACTTCAGGGAGAGCTTTAGAGTGAGGCTGACGGGTCCGCGCGGATAGCTCCGCAGCCGTCCACATGGCGCGTCAGTGCCGCGGAGGTATCCGCGCGGACCGCTGCTCGCGCGCTGAGGCCTGCACTGCAGGCTGCAGGCCCTGCACTTCACTCTAAAGCGCTCCCTGAAGTTAATACAACATAGTATTGGTCGGCGCGGGTCAATCCGCGCCGACGGTCAGCGAGACACTAAAACCAGCCGAAGGTGTTGTAAGCGTGGTAGGCAGCATGTTACGACACCTTTAGGTCTTCTTGACGTTCGAAGGGTTAAATTCTCGTTTACCTGTTAACATGCTCCATGTACTGGCCGTTGCAGAAGTAGGTGACGAGGATGGCGGTGTTGTTCAGGCACTGGATGATCGAGTTCATGTAGCACGTGTTGCCCAGGTTCTTCAGCCCCGTCAGCCCGCGGCCCTGCCGATGTCGACCCAGTGTTATAGGGGATACGGTTCAAAATGCAACGGGTTTACTCTAATGCGTAGAATCTAAAGTACTGTCAGTACTTTACTTAATGAACTTATTAGTTGCCAGGTGAAATCTATAACATGCTACAATATAATAAAAGTTCAATCTATTCATAATTTTGTACAACTTTTATCATGAGGTCAACTTTGTAATAGTAAATTTGTACCTAAAAGTTGTTCAAAATCATAGGTGGATTGACGTTTTACTGTCTTGTATCACGTTGTAGATTTCACCCGGTATACTTTAGGTTCTGCACACTATTTAAATTTTATCATAAATTTTACCTCGATTACCAACTAAGCAATTCGGGTCGTTAAATGTGAACTATACCTACTCACCTGTTAACAGTTGAAGACGCTAGCTGTGGTTGATTAAACCCCTTCTTTTCTACTTACGAGTTCTTTGCTTAGAGCATTTAGACAGGAGGCGCCTTCAGCGCATCTTTCCGAACAAAAAAGTCTGCCGCATTCAGAGGGGGGCAGGGTAACACACATATAAAAAAACTACCCACAAATGCAAAACTCTCTCTCATTGCTACGCACTCATACTAAAAAAATACACCAACACAGATTTAACTTGTCACACTAATGCAAAAAAATGCAATAAAAAGCAAGTAAATACACTATTTGCTTCATAGGATGTAGGCGTAATCGCCTAAAATTCGAACCGATTATTGGGCTGCCAAGTGGCTGGAGAAAATCGATATCGATATTTTTTCGAGACGTTGCAGATGGCACCTTGGTGTACGTATAAAATTATTACGTCAATTATGGGATAATTTACTGAATTATAAAAATTATACTACCTACTATAAATTTAATATGCTTCTAGGATATTGCATTTAAAACCGTTTTCTATTTTACTTAGAATGTCTCAAATTTCTATTTAAGACGTGAACGTTATACTTTAAGCAACGAAGTCGAAGTATGATTCCAATAAATAGTGTTATAATAAAAATGAATTAGAATTTAAAAACCAATATAACTAGGTATTCTTTATGGATACTTACACAATTAGGTTTGGTTATTTTTTTACAATGTGGTCTATTTCGAAAACTATTTCGGGGAATAGCCTGCTGGAGCAGTATACTTTAACGTAATAACATCAAACCAGTAATAAATGTAAACGTGAAAAAATGGGAATGGCGTTATTGATTAGTTTTCTTTTTTTTATTGGCCAAGTCTTGAAACTGGGATTCTGTGAAATGTCAGGAACAAATGCTGCTGGTACCTGTCGGTCTCTGCATGTCGATTGCAAGCTTTAGTCCATATATTTTTAATGTCTATATTCTTGGGGAATCTGGAAATATTATATATATATATACCGGCGAGCCACACACCATATGCACCATAATCATACCCGAGTCTAAATAGTATTAAGCTGATTTTAGTTGACAAGCTTAATACCATCTGTAAACTTTTCAATGTCATTTTTGACATATGTAATTTATAATGTATTTTATATTTTGCAAAACAAATGTATCTTTACTTTGTACAATCACAAAAATGGTTTTTTTGGCAGTAAGAACAATAAACATCACTACTATGATAAACTTTACGAGTAAACCCCGATCTCAATAAGCTCAGTGGTAACAATTTAATTTACTGTATAAATAATATTCACGTTTTATCGAAACAATATTCGACAAAATAACACAAATGGCGTAGCACTACTGTGGCAGATTTATGACTTCACGAACACTTTAAAACACTTGGTATAATAATTAACTTATCGACCTTACAGCCGTAGACACAAGGTTCATTTTCGAATGAAGTAAGTGATGGCTTCGGTACAAATGTTGCGAAGTGTCATATTTGCTTGTGTTTGCATATAAAATGTTGAAGACAGTAGTCCTTATTACCTGAAATACGGTAAGACGTCAAACGTCAAAATAGACGCCATTTTATTCTTTCCGTTAGGATCTAAATGAATGTCTTCGAATCGATTTTATATAATCGATACTTGGCGTCGAATTTGAAATAAAGTGTTTAATACAAAAATAATGTTAATGTAGTGAAGTTAAAGCAAATATTTACTTATATGTGAAATTATATTCCATCTTTTTGTAGATTTGACGTGGTGGAACGTTTTTTGCACCCAAAAACAGCACATAACGGCATTTTGACGGAGCTCGTCATGCGCTGAGAACGATTTCCAGACTGTGTATAATCGATTCATTGAAGTAGTTTTTATATCATGCATGCACATTGTGCTTGCACCTTTGGCAGAGGGGAAATAATATGAAAGGCTTCTCCAGTCTAAATGCTCTAAGGTTCTTTGCTTCGCCGCAGTGGTGAATATTTATACTTACCTTACCTTTAAATAATTATTTTCGTCACGGGTCTAACCTATGGTTGAGATACGCGGCTAAGTATCTTCTTCCCCAAAGCGAAGGCCATAATCGCGATTACTGACTGTATAGGTCTTATGTAATGGTGTTTCTTCTGATTTGTCAGTACCATTCTTGAGTGGTGGTCGTGGTCAAGGTGGCATTTCAAGGTTTAGAGTCCTTTGCTGTGTGTTGCACTGCGGTTTTTAAATGCATCAAATATGTACACTCACGGACTTTAATTGTTGAGCCATTTAGAGTTCACCTTACAATAGTCGTGTTATAGATTGTGTATTACACGACAAAATTAGACTGAACCCTAAATGGCTTAACAATTAAAGTACGTTACCGTACATCCAGCGAAATATTGAGAGCGTGCGACAACCGCGATAGGCTGCTTTTATGAGCTTTCAGCGCAATAACGTACATTTAGGTACTACTAACAATAAATAATGCATGTCTAACTGTATTATACTGATAGACTCCTAATGCGCTGCCATGCTTGACGCAAAACAGCCACAATAACACAATATGTTCCTTTGGCAAGGGCGGAAGAGGGCTAAAAGCGGTTCGTATCGATCTTAATCAGTCGTGTAAAATCACCCACGTATATTTCTAACGCTTTAAACTTGCAACACTTGGTCGATGAGCAATCGTCAAATAGGTATTGAGACGGATATAGACACGCAAGGTTTCCTACCCACGCTTTTTGTTGCAGTTTTAGAGTTCCTTACCGAAACCAAAAGTAACCCCGGGCTGTGTGTTTGTATATCTCTTAGGCGCATGTCCTGCCGTTTAATACAATTGGGTACTTGACTGTAACTGAAATTTGTAAAAATTATATAAGATCCTGTTAAAAAAGCATAATAAGGAAATATGTTCCAGTTTTGAATTTGATACCTAACGTGTAACTATTTTTATGAGCCTCCAAAGTTGGGTGCGAAAGTCCATTTTAAAAGTATAAAATTATTAAAAACTATTAATATCATTAAATAACCCATAAAATGTATAGTAACTTTTGTTATGAAACCGTTAGGATAAACGTAAGTTTTAACATAGTTGCAGAACAAAGTTATTGATTTCTCCAAACAATGTATGAGTAATGACGTCACTATGTAACGGGCTTCAGTAGGGAGCGTTTCGGCACGTATTTGGGAAAGTCTAAAAATGTGATTTTAACATTATAGTATCTCGGTGAGTTTTTATGATATTGAAGTGGTTTTTTCACTAATATTTCTATTAATGGGAGGTGTTTCTATAACATGACAGAAAAAAAGCTCGATAATACTATTAACAATCGGTATAGTCTAGATCCATATTTCTAAGCTAAGCTACAGAAAGTTGAAGAAGAGTTATTATGTGCAACGTGCTCTATTGAAAAAAAAATGAACTCAAGAAGTGCGAGCCAAGGAATGCTATTCGTCAACTAACAGATACGCTGTATAGCTCCAGTCAATTTTGATTGGATAACTACGTTTATTTGGCTCTGAAATTTACTTGATTGAATTGCGACGACTGGTCGGTGTTTCCGAGTACGCTACCGTAGTGGCTATCCGCGAACATGCAGAGCGCTGCACAGAAGTAAAGAATAGGGGGTGTGGTACCATGCTAATATAAAATGAGACCGATTGATTATTAGTTCGATACACACGTTCACATAAGGACAGGTTGATCCGCTTCAACCTTCCCGCTGGACCGCTGCTCACTTTGAGCAATCAGCGTAACTTAAAGGTGGACTGGGATTAGCAACCTGGTTCGACCCCAGGCACCCCCGGCTCCCACCTAGTCTGATCCACTCAAGGTAGTCCGGCCAGCGACCTGGTTCGACCTCAGGGAAAGCCACGGCCCCCACTTGGTCCGACAATCGCTACGCCCAGGTATTGAGTTGTGAAATTGTCAGTTTCGAAAAAAAAAAACCGATTGATTAAAGTCTTGCAGTTGTGATGTGCTAGTAAATTAACCACGCCTACTTGCAGTGAGCCATTAAACATGCACTGCTGACAGCCTCATCATCTCATCAACTATTGAGGCAAGCATAAAGAACACGCGACCTTTCTCACAGCATGTACGATTGCTCGTGAATATTATAATACACGTGGCATTGTAAAAAATTAGAGGCATTTTTTACGACGGACGTAAACCTGTGCGGTTTTTACCCGATTAGATTGGAACAAAAGAAAGAAGAAATACTTAAAGGTGACATTAATAATGTTTAAGCCCAAAATGTGCAAGTTAGCTGGAAGGTATTATGACAAGTCCAATGATATTTTATAAGTAGATAGGTTACAAGCACTCCAAAAGTGAAGCACTGAAACCACGATAAATGTATTGGTGCCCTTTTTGTAGTGGGTAGTCACTCGCGGGTCGGTCAACGAAACGCACGACGATGTCAAGGGTGAATATTTACAAGATTCACAAAAAAAATGCCGTCGTGTGTGATCAGAAAGTGCACCAATCATAGCAAAAAGTGCAACAAAGCGCAAGGGATCACATATCACCTGTAAGTACGCTGAAATAATTTAATTTTATCATTTTTATTATTTTATTTTTCAAATACGACGCCATCTTACTACCATAGAGGTCATTTGAATGAAAGAGACAAACTTACGTCTTTGACAATGAGAGTGACAAGGATAACCAACCTTCTGCATGCTTAATCTGCGAGCGCCGAGCAGGCTCCGAGTCAATCCGAATCTAGCCGATGGGTTCACTCGGTTACGTTTAAAAATTAATCGCGCAAGTAACAAAAAGCTAGCTGTCTCTTTTTTTTGCATTATTGTAACTATGCCATCTCTTTTATGCAATCTGTTAATATGTGTGAGTATGTACACCGTACAGTGAGGTACCAATGTGTGCTGCTGTTTTCTTGGAAGCATATTTCTCAGCTGGCGAGTATGCGTATAACGTATCTTCTTATAAAATATCATTGGACAAGTCCATCATATTTCAAGCTCAACTTTGACGCGTGACACTTTGTCGCGAGACAAATTCAACCTGTCCCTTTTCAGCTTTGTTACTTTTCTCAAGAGAAGACTAATGACACAGTATAACAGCAGTAATTTTTCTTGTTACAAAAGTTACATCGCGCGGCTTATATGTGTGCGCGCTGTGAACGAACGCATTACAATCAAAGTTTTACGAATGCGTAAAAATGCCCCAGTACGGATCGCACTGCCTGCGCCTTAACTTTGAATACGTTTCGCGCGCTCCTAAACGGCGGAAGTTTGACTACTTGTCTGTCTTTATACTTTGCTAATGATTACTAGTTCTTGAGTACATTATGATATCTATGATACTATGAACGGACGCTCATCGGTCCCATTTATATTCGTACTCTTATATTCTGTGAGGCGATGGATGCTAGGTGCTCAACTGTTCCAATTTAATTTGTTTTTACTTATTACCATTATTACTGTGATTATTATGTGTGTGTATGCGTATCTTTAATTGTTAGTCTAAGTTTCGTGACGCATTGGGTAAACAATGTCATGTAAACGTTTGTATCAATAAAATAAAATAGGTAAACGTTACTAAGTCAGATAATCCCTTAACTTGTCAGCTAAGCACTTGTGTGTCTATAAGCCGGGTCAAACAACCTCGTGAAAGCCGCACCCGCGCGTTGCACTCGCTGACGTCCTATAAGTACCGTGGCGTGCCCGGCAACGTGACGACTGATGTCAATACAGCCCGGGTGGAAACTTACAGGGTTGGTCGGGCGTCACTGTTTACTTTCGCTGTGTGCTACACTTTCCAAGTTGTGGTGTAGTTTATACCACGTGGAATCGGTTTTAAATGTCTTCAAAACAACTTATTCTACCATATCTAGGCTCTCATTTAGTCAAAATCTTTGCCACAGAATAAGTAATAGTACTACGTAAAGAAGTCTCTAACAAAACTGACGTTCGGGTCCGAACACCGGGCGGAACGCACCAGATCCGACCGTCTATTTCTATAGTATAATGTGAGCTCTTTCTGGTCGCTGGCTAAGCCCCTCCACTGGCAAAGTACATAACCATCCATTGATCTTGTACTGTTTCTGTATGTTTTTATGTGCAATGAAGTGTTTACATACATATACATACATCTTAATTGAAAAAGCGCCCGAGTATTGAGCGTGATAAAATTTAAATTTTTTCGATCACGAGTAAGCGAAAGTAAATAAATAGTCCATTGTTGTCTCGGCGCTTAGCACTCTAAGGTATATTATTTTTTACGAGCTTTCGTTCAATTTTATTTGTTTAATTTTTATAAATCGGTTTTTGTTGCTGAAAAATTTGTCAGTTTTTAATTGAGTGTTTTGTGCGCTGTTATCGGTTTTAACTCAAATTAAAAACTTAAAATTTCATGTTGCTTGTATCCTTTATTTATTATTTTTTAATGATATATCGTTACGAATATTTCAGCCGTCTACCATCAGAACATCAAAAATACAAGTCTTTATTGGTAGGATAGATAGGACGGTATTTTGGCACTCTTTTGGCACTAGGTTCGATACCCTGGCACTCAAAGAGTACCAAAATGCCATTTAGGTTTGACTAAGACTTTTTTCTAATTTGCCGGTCAGCTACACGATTATTATAAAACTTCAAGGCTGTAGAAATGCCTTATTCGTTTCGTTTCAAGACAACATAAATACTTAAACGTTTAAATCACACACCACTAAATAAATACTGGCCCAGACCTTGACCTTTAACTATACCGGGGTTGCGTATCCGGTATCCGGTACACGTAAACACACGTTCTAAGATTTAAGAGCAATACAGTCATATACGTACTCGTATAAAATTGTACGTCTACAACTAAATCAAAACATATACAGACGACACACACATTCCAACAAGTTCTTTTTGAGGGATCAAAGAGCAAAATTTATATCAATTCTATAAGATATTTCTAATATGGACCTGGTTTATAGAAATCTCCATGACCTTGACCTTGGGGAATTTAAAATGATAACAGTGTATCGATTTCTCAAATATTTAAGCAATATAATTTTGTGAATTCTTCAGCCCCTCCTTGACCTTGAGTATGCACTGGAGCGGTACACTGCTGTATTGTACCATTTATCATGTATGACTCTTACTCGTCTGACCAACCAGACAATATAGTTCCGTGTTCTATGAGTGCTTGAATCTGATCTTGACCTTCAATACCAGGTTAGCTATGTCCAGACGCTGCTGACAGATACGTCCGGAAGTACGCATCATTGTTGTAAAATGCGTTTCAGGCAGTAAATTTTACCCGCTTGAATAGCCAGACAATTTGCGGTTGTGCGAGTACTTGACCTTGACTTTCAAGACCATATTAGTTGTATCCAGCGGTATACATTGCTGTAATGTATCACTTGTAAATGCGTCCCTATCAGTAACACTTACCCGCTTGAATAGGCAGACGATGGGGTTCTGCGAGTACTTGAGCCTAACCTTGACCTTCAGCACCTTGTTAGCTGTATCCAGCTGTTCACATCAATCCTATAATGTATAATTTGTAAATGTTTCGAACAATAACACTTACCCGCTTGAATAGCCAGACGATGTGGTTCTGCGAGTACTTGAGCCTAACCTTGACCTTCAGCACCATGTTAGCTGTGTCCAGCGGTATGCATCGCTGCTCGTAACGCAAAATCTTGACTTTTGTAGTAACTCAATGTGAAATTTAACGCTTTCAGTCACGCACTTTTTTGAGCGAGCGTAATTTCTTTTGTTTTAATGGACAGTTCTTTTAAATTTAGAAAAGTAAATAGAAATACGTATTTTGCCGTAGATTTTGTATGTTTGGTCTAGGTTTTAATTACTTAATTTTCGCGTACGCTTTTTGTTGAACACTTCTATTGATTAAAGAATAGTTCTTCGATCGCTTTAAAGTTATTTTAAACACGACATTGAGTTTTTACTGGGCCAATTTTAAAAGTTAATATACTACTAGGTAATGTGTAGTAATACTATTCCATCACTTTTGATTTATTATATTTTGATAAAGGGAACACTAGCACTAACAACACTATAAGGTACAACATGAAAATTGTTGAAAGCAGACTCAGAAACATTAGTGTGTGATCTAATGTGCTTTAACAACAAAGATTAATTATACTTCTAACGCAGTTTTATAGGCATTTTTTTACACATTTTCGTAAAGAAGTGAAAATCTATTTGTTTTGACGACAATGCACGATAGAGTTAGTCAAGTCATATCAACAACAATTGGATGATTTTTTTTTCACATTTACCTAATATAGTGAAGCAACATGCACTCCAATTCACATATACATACGCACACATATCGTCGACCGTAGGCTGAATTACGGTAAGGGACAGGCAAAACAATGTCCCTTACGCTAATTCAGCCTACGGTCGACGATATGTTACATATCCACGCTATCCTCAAATTGAGTATCAATTGTTTCTGTATCTATTAACCGGTCGTTTTATTTTGCACTTTCTTCCAATGTAGATAGGACACAATATTGGTTGACAGCGTTCTTGTGACTTCTGTTTAGGAATTGTAGTTCTTATTTTATGATGTATAGATATATGTTTAGCTTGTTAGTGTCGAGGGTAGTTAACGTGCTGCCGGCGGCGCGGTGGTGACTAGACTGGCGCGTCTTAAGCCGTCTGGAAGGGTGGCAGGTAAGGGCGGGTGGGGTGACCATATTGCATAGGTACTTATAGGATTATAACAGAAGGATTTTTAATATTGTCTTTGGTTTTCCGCGATTATCACTAATTGTAATAAAACAATTTTAACGGAATAAATCGCGTATTACCCTACCCGCGACCACGAACGCTGAAAAGGGTTACGAAATGTCGGGACATAAAAATTAAGTAACATTCGCGATTTAATCAGTTAAAGTTATTTTATTACTATTATTAAAAGAAGGATTTTTCATTTATTCTTGTGTTGTGAGAGACCTACAAACAAATGATAAAAACTTAAAAATATATTCGTATAAAAAAATGGTTGATCACTTTGATCAGGCTGGCGAGGTCTAATTGCTGTAAATTTTAACTATGACCAACCCGGCAAATTAGTCATAACTCTCCTCAATAATTAATGCTTAAAAGATACTTAGATAGTATCAGGATTGCCTCAGGCTGATTGTTAGAATATTGTTTACTTCTAAGTTACGTAACAGTTTTTAAGAATAGTTATTGTTTCGCATGCGGTGTTTAGGATGGTAAGCATTGGTTAGGACTTGGTTAGGACTGCTATATAAGAGCAATATCTCAAGTCAATTAAGTTAAGTGTAAACAACGCCTTAGACGCATTTCAGAGCTTGTCGCAACATACCAGCCAGAAAGAGCTTGGAACAGGCTTGGCTTTGTTGACCGAGGGAGCGCGAAGAGTCTACGTTTCAGCTTCGGTAAAAATGCTTTTGTATGTATGTCCGTCCGGATGTCCGACTGTTTTACACGTTGCATTTTTCAAATGATTATTGTGAAATTTTCAAATGATTAGTGTGAAAGTGACCAGGTTCGATAATAATATAGATTTTTTTGTCGATTTAGTTTTTGAATTTTTTTCAAAATAAGCTATGGGGGTTGACCTACTTGCGAGGTGAATACGTATCGCGCGCTAGTATAGGTAATTTTGACGAGAGTTGAGGTGAATGATTACACACACAGCTACATGAAGTACTCATTGCAAAAAAAGTGAATGAATGAAATGAATGAGTGAGTAAATAAACACAAGGCTATAGTTTAAGCAAACTTTTTGGTCTATCTTGCAATTCACTGTTGAACCTGCTATCGGTACGAAAAAAGAACAGTAATTTCAAAATCCCACTGTCATATGACAGTGTTGTTGTGTGCGTGGCCTCAACTTTCGTGAAATTACCTATAAACGGCCGAAGTTGGACTACTTGTCCGTCATTACGCTTTGATATAAGAACGTTTTCCAAAAAAAAATACCGGGGTAGCTACTTTCTCAAAGTATGGACTTTTGAGGTTTTTCTGGCTCAGAATCGTTAGTACATTCGAACCTTATACGTAAAAAAAAAGTGTCCCAAAATTTGTATGGGATTTTTGTCTTTCCACTACGTCACGTTCATACAAACACTATGCAAAATGATGACGTAATGGAAAGAAAAATTGGGACACTTCTTTTTACGTATAAGATTCGAAAGTACTAACGATTCTGAGCCAAAAAAACCTCACAAGTCCATATTTTGAGAAAGTAGCTACCCCGGTATTTTTTTTGGAAAACGCTCATAAGTGGGTAAACCAAACACTTTTCCATAAAGTGTGGTGAACGTAGGTTTCGCGTGTCACGGTTCTATACGTTTGATTGATTGCGCACTACGCTCCGTACCGTACTGACGTAGTACGACACCATAATGTATGTATGGTTGATATAATTTTTGCTCGTCGAGTATACTTGAAAGCAGACAAAAATCATTTTTTTAGAGCCATTTTAGACTAATTAAAAATACACAAGCAAAGTATTCGAGATCCAAATAGTTGCTTATAGAAGATCGTAATAAATATTTGAATATCTTTCTTTAACACATTTTTAATTATTTTGATTTGCTTTATTTCTTGCTAAAACGGTAAATTGAACGATGCATGACGTACAAGGCAGGTGAAATAGAAGCTTCTAAAAGGGAAACAAACTTAAAACGAAAGCATATATAATTAATAAAGTTCTGGTCCTTCGAGCCGGATAAAGCAGTAAAGAAACAGTAAACCGGTAGTTTATTATGATTGATGGTTCCTTCCGAATGGTTTACGCCTACTGTTTCTGCGTGTTAACTATTTTTAGTCAAATAGTCGTATCGTACATATGTAAATGGTACTAATAATAATTATACGTCGAGTTGGCTAGCAAATTACTGTAATTATTCATTTTAAGTTAACGACTGTTATTAATTAGATTGGCTATATTCTTGTGTTTCTGCTACGACTATTATTTTACAATAGAGGCATAAAGTAAGAGTTATGGGCGTTTTCCAAAAAAAATACCGGGGTAGCTACTTTCTCAAAATATGGACTTTTGAGGTTTTTCTGGCTCAGAATCGTTAGTACTTTAGAACCTTATACGTAAAAAAAGTGTCTCAAAATTTGTATGGAATTTTTTTTCTCTACTACGTCACGTTCATACAAACACAGTACAAAATGGTGACGTAATGGGAAAATAACTTTGGGACACTTTTTTTTACGTATAAGGTTCGAAAGTACTAACGATTCTGAGCCAGAAAAACCTCAAAAGTTCATATTTTGAGTACTTTCGTGCGCGAGTGTACCAATGCGCAAACATACCTCCTCCACTTTCTTCCAGCGTTCTTTTTACGTGACGCGACCTGTACTCTAAGACATGCTAAGATTTCCATATCAGATTCTTATACAATTTTGGTAGTGGCTAGCCACTACGATCCATGCATTGGGCTGATCGCTAGCTAGGCATAAATATGCGCAGAAGATATGTTTCGTTTAGTCCATTAGAATTAATATCATAGTAAAATAGGACAAGTAACGACACTAAGACCCTTTAGGAGACTTAATTGCTGACGTACAGTTATACGCACGCATCGCGGTCACGATGGCTCGGCCCCTACTTACAAATCCGGTAAATTTCCGTAAATACAATGAGTGGCGCGGGCGGTGAAGCGGAACGGAGCTAAGGCCACGTGATGTACCTTTGTTCGTAGTGACGCTACTCGTTGTACTCTGTCAATATCCCGTACCATGTAATCCTGGTCAAGAACAGACCAATAATCTACTCGTTTGTCGCAGAAAGCAACTAAAACGGAGTTATCGGGGCTGCGAGATCTTAGGGAAATTGCGATGTCACCCCAGGATGAGTCCGCTACAGGCGTGGCGCGAGCAAGCCAGTACGTTCATTCTGAGATGAGATAGAAGACCGAGGAGAGAGGTTCGATATCCCGAATGTGTAGAATAATACTATAAGTATTACTATGATACTATAAGTGAGATCCTGTAATTGGCTCTTTATTACCAGTTAAGTCACTATTAATATAATTTAAGCTGTTGGTTCTCCATGTAAATAAAATAAATAATGAGCCAGACGGATATTTTTAAGCCCCTCGTTGGAATGAATTTCGCCGCTAGAGGCGCTAGTGTAGCGTGTGGTCTCCAAAAAGTTATTGTTTGTGGGGGGCTACACGGGTTTATTTGTTATTAGAATAATGGTATCAATATTTTGCAATATCCGATATTATTTATGGCAAATATTAGTTACGGGTCAACGAATGTCAGTGATTTGAGACAGTTTCATCATTCGTTAACCTATGTCCTCTTTTTCCGAACTAACCGCAATACTGCGGTATGCTCGATGTTTTATGGTACGGTTTTACGGCATTAAATACGGTTGAAATGTAAACTTCGTTTTCACACCCGTAATAACAAACTGACTCGATAGTGGCGCCAACTGGTGCACAAAAATGGTAGCCCTCATTGGTCGCTCACGTGTCTATTCGGCAACGTGCCTCGCGCATTACGCGTAAGCCTAGCACTAAACCCCCGAATGCCTAAATACAAGCCGCGTGTCCGGCCACGGGACCGGGGGTCTTCGGACACGCGTGGTTGCTTGGCGTTTTTCGGTGGCGTAATTAATTAAGTCTATTATTAATAAGATTAAATCTATTATGTCTATAACAGATTCCCAACAACAACATACAGTCGAGTTCATTGACATTTACACATATAAGAGAACATAAATATCTGAAAACGCTTTTACGCTCCGGACAATACGGTCGTGTTCAGATATTTTTGTTCCCGTAAGTTTGTGGATGTAAATGAACTCGACTGTACGACTTAAGAGGAAACAGGAGGGCAGTTTTTCCATACAAACGTAGTCCCCTGTTTCCTCCCTGGTAAATGCCAGTAGAGCAATAATTTTTTTTCCAAAAATCTATGGCTACTATTGATATGTTCCTATGTTTTCCTTTTTACGATAAATTGATTCTCAAAAGAGATATTAACCTTCAAAAACCTAAAAAAATGCCAGATTTTCCGCTGTGTTCACACATCCAGAAAACTAATTTGACTAGATTATTAAAAAAAAAGGAAAACATAGGAACACGGCCAAAGCCTTTCTTTAATGTTTAATGAAAAAAATAGTTAAATAGGTTAAGTTTTGGGGAAGAAATCAGGGGACTACGAAACGTTGTTTTCATGAAATTTTAAAAGGTATTTTCGGTCCAAGCTGCATTTGTCTCTATCGCGCTCTGCGGGAGAGAGGCGGGCAGTGCGGGACAGCGACACATTTTACAAATACCTAATTTTCAATTCTTTCGGCCTTACTGTTTCCTCTTAAGACACTGGTGCCACCGCCGGCGAGTGAAGTTGTGCGAGTAGTATTACATTGCGGATCTGGAAAGGTCGATTGATCACACTGTGCCTGGTCAGCCCATAATGAACTGTTACTCGCCCAACTTTATTCACTTACTCGCCGGCGGTGGGACCAGTGCCTAAGGCTTAGACGTTAGAAAACTATCATTGATATAACTTATTTTTTCGATGATTCAAGCCGTCTTGATGTTTTTTCGATGTTGTCGTTGAATTCAAAAGGGTTGTGGTTTAATCTGAAATTTTATCGACAAAAATATAAATATTATTATCGAGCCTGCTCACAAAGTTTCACGAGAATCGGTTGTAAATCCGGGCGGGCTCCCGAAAGGATTTTTGCCTAAGTTGAATCAGAGACACTTCGTTCGCTTCGCTCACTCGATCAATTAGCAATAGCGTCCAACAACACCCTAAATTGTCAAAATTCAAACTTAAATTGTGTATTTTGATCTTATATTCCACGCACTACACACAATAAAACCTAATAGAGATCGAGCACAGAGGAAAAAAAAAATATATAAGAGAATTGAGCTTTATCTATGTACTAAGTATTCATCCATGTACTCTGCGAAGATAAGTAAATAAAAGGCTTGTAAAGCCATGGCGTGGAAAATAGATAAATTTTCCAATTTCTCAAGTTAGCGTGTCTCGAAATATTTTAACTCTTTCTGCGCAGTTACCCAAAATAAACGTGGTAATTGGTCAAGAAATGCGATCGTAGACGCGATAGGGGATACGAATTTAATGCCGCCCGCCCCCTCGCCAAGGCCGATCGAGAATGGTTCATTGCTGTTACCAGTACTATTGTAGTACATCTGCATTATTACTCTGACAGGAGAAGTGGTAAGAGTTGTGTCAGGTACAATTCGTATTGCTATATTTGTTTGATTTTCCAACATATGAAATATCGTAGGTAGGTACGTCAAATATTTATTGATACCTTTGTCTATGGAGTTTTGTGGTAAACTCTACCTTCCTGCAAATTTGAAATTACACACATGTCAAGTTCCTGTAACATTATAATATTCTAATTTCGACTTGGTTGAGGCACAGAATAAGTTCTTACTACGAACAGAAATCTCTTTCTCTCTAACAAATCTAACGTACGGGTCCGACCTCAGGACGGAACGCACCGGATCCGACCGTCTCTTTCTATCGCATAACGCATGCTCTTTCTGGTCGCTGACTAAGGCCCTCCGCGGGGGCAGAATTCGATACTAGTACTCGCGCGGCGCAATCGCGGAGTGAGCCATCCGTGGATGGAGCATTCCACGAAATCGTCTATTCTATTTTGTCCCGCACGAGACTGCTATGACAGCTACCTTAACATAACAATAATATAGAAAGTCCTAAATTACATTATCAATTTAGAAATCAAGTTATAAAATATTGACATGCCAAAAATTTACTTCCTAACTTTGTTAGAAGTATGCAAAAAATGGCGTCTCGTGCGGGACATTTTGGTGGAATGCTCCGGTTGAGGGTGGCTCACTCTTCATGCCGATTGAGTGGCCAATCGAACAGCCAATCATGAAGAGATAAAACTGTTCAATTTAACTTTGTTTTTAATTTATTTGCCAGCTTGATTAGCCGGGCAGAGTGCAGGCCACGAGGGCGGGTTCGTGCGTAATTGTTTACCGGCGTAATCGCCTCACGTTGAGCGCTTGTCGGGATTCCGGGCCTTGGCTCCGACGCATACGTCATCGGTGCACTAGTGTTTGCACCCCGAATAGCTTATGCAACTATATCATATTGGATTTGTTTATAGCATGGCCGGCTGTAGTCTAGGGCTGCGGGCTCAGTGATATGAGTAAGAGGAGGACAACCCTCCTCCTCGTAAAGGGTCACGTTGGCAGTTTTGTCACGGATTTTAATACGTTTTTTTCACAAAAACCTATATCTAAGATATTTAGAAGTGTCAAAATGGTCAGATATTATTATGTACTTTCCAAGAAAAGCTTAACTTTGATGTGGTACAAAGGGTCAAATTGGTGCCTCATTAAAAATACTCCATCGAATCGCACTGTCTGCGCCCTGACCTTGAATAGGTATCGCGCGCTCCTAAACGGCTGAAGAGTGTCTACTTGTCTATATTTATACTTTGTCGATGTGGTATATGTAAGGCAGCGTTGCCAGACGTCCCGATTTTGGCAGGACGTCCCGATTTATTAATTCAAAATTAAATGTTCCGCGCGGGACAGGCTCTGTCCCGCTTTTCGGGGATAACTCGACCGAGCGTGCAGCGTGCTGAAGTGCCGGCGGGTGGCACAGACAAGTAATTAAGAACTCAAATAAAACAATAAATAATTAAAAACTTCTGATTATATGAGTATGTGTTTTTACTATCTCCCGACTAAAATTATAATCCCGACTTGGCAGAAAAAAAACTGGCAACGCTGATTGTAAGGCTCAAATAAATAAAACATAATTATACGGACAAATCAACTTGTAGTAGTAGTATTAGTGATGTCGCGCACTGCATGCATACGTAAGTACAGGTATGAGTCAGAGTTATACGCGTTTTACGCAGATCCGAGAGCCGTGTGGCGGGTCGATACAGTATTTATTACCAACCCTCTGCTCTGCTACCCGGCTGTATTTTATATATACACGATCACCGTTTTGCTTCACCTTTACTCACATCATACTCAGTAAGTTCTACTTTTGTACTTTTTTATTTTGATTTCAGCGGAAAGTTATGCAAATTTTACTGTATTATAATGGAGAAAGGATTTTTATTACTGTTTCATTGAATGTTACTTAAGCATATATGACAGGAACAGGATGCATACCTTTCTATTGATTGGACTGTACCTATTACCGATCACAATATGGATTTATGTAATTTATAATATTTGCCCCATAACGCCCGCTTTTTAAAGTCAATGCGTCTTATGTATCATAGTCTGGGACCCAATGAGAATAAAATTCATTTCCGTGGGACTTACCTCCGCCATACGGACTACTGGTATGTACTTATTCGGCATACTTTCCTGAACATAAAAAGTGCGGTAGTCACTTCCTAGGGGTATGGAGGGGGTAGCTATGACGTAACAAAGATGGCGGCCGGGCCTATTCTACTTACGCTATGTTTAGATAACTACTGGGCCGATTTACTCAAATAGGGTGTCAAATGAAAGATAATTAAATGAACATTATTTTATTTTAAGGATTCAATACTGTAAACCTAAAACCAAATGAAATATTTTCAAAAAACTACAATTTGTAAAATATTTTTTGTATGAACAAAAAAATTCTGATTTCAGATTCAGACTCGCAGGCCCCAAAAACCCCCCCCCATACTGAATTTCGGCCTCCTCGGACTAATTTGAAAATCAGCCGCCATATTGAAGTCGCCATCTTGAAAAAAAAAAACAAATGCCACTCTCTTTGTCTTGCAAACCTCTATGACATTTAGTCAAGCACCAATAATACTTTTTTATTTTGCTGTGATTGTACCCGTTACGTTATTTACAAGATTATTCGTACCAAAATCTAAGTACCATAGTCAGTTCGGCGCTACCCACGCTCACTTAGACGACTGCAGTTCCGTTGTTTACAGCTCGATTTTAATGATTTAAAAATTATTCGAAAGGTGATAAATGTATCTATTTTTTTTATAATATGTCAAATTTCCATAATCCTAACGGTTTCTGAGTTTTTCACATGTTAAAAAAAAATTGATTTTACAAATTGTAGTTTTTTGAAAATGTTTCATTTGGTTTTAGGTTTACAGTATTGAATCCTTAAAATAAAATAATGTTCATTTAATTATCTTTCATTTGACACCCTATTTGAGTAAATCGGCCCAGTAGTTATTTAAACATAGCGTAAGTAGAATAGGCCCGGCCGCCATCTTTGTTACGTCATAGCTACCCCCTCCATACCCCTAGGTAGTGACTACCGCACTTTTTATGTTCAGGAAAGTATGCCGAATAAGTACATACCAGTAGTTCGTATGGCGGAGATGAGTCACACGAAAATCGTTATTTGAAGACTTTTTTACAATTGGGTCCCACACTATCAGTGGTACTGATAACCAGCTTAAGGATGATCGTTTCAGAGAATTTTCATACAAATTTTAGTCCCGTTTTTCTCCGGCCGTGATCACTTTCTGTATTTGAAACATTATAAGTTCGATAGTACTTTTCCTTCTGATTCCGCCAATAAGAAAAAAATACCGAAAAAATGAGAAATATTCTAAATAAATCCATTTGAAAACTAATAAAATTTTGATCAAACCGTTGTTTGTGTGAGTGTAGAGTATCGTGTCGGTGTAAACAAAAGGGCGGCATTTATCAACAACAGCTGATTCTAGGTGTCAAAACAATGCCTAGATTGCATAAAACCTACTCCTAAAACTTCTGGCCGCTAAGCTAATAAAAATTTAAAAATAAAATGCTGTCAATCGGTGTCGAAGTTTATCTCCATCAACAAATTTCATTTCCTAAACTGATTTCAAGATGGAGGTGGTATTGCATTGTAACCGTTTTTATCGTATAGATAAAAATTGTACAAATACTTGAGTTATTTTTTTCTATGGATATAAATACGAGCTCTTATTCTTAGTAAAAAATATTGGATTTTTCGATGCAGTCCATTAGTTTTAAAAGCTAAAAGAGTTTGCTATCATTGACCATAAATGTATCGTTTGAAAAAAACCTTTTTCGTTACTGCACTCCCATGCTCGATTAAAAAAATATGCTGCCTACAACAGTCACATTTATATTTGAAGTTGTCAAAATTTTTCATACAATAGCAAAGATATTCCTTGTTATTAGTTAAATATTTCCTTGATCAACATTTTGCATACTACTTAGGTGGTAAGCCTGCCTGATGTGAAGTAGTCACCGGAGCGTACTGCCATTTTACTAAAAATAATGAAAACAAACGTACGCACACTCGAGACCAGATAGATTACCCAAGTAAATCCTAATTTGCGTCATCATCAGAAGTTCGTTGCCGTCACCCCTGCTATGAAAAGCTATAGCTCTGCATGGAGATGTTCGGCTGGAATCAGCCAGACTGGAGATCGCCTACCTAGGGCGTTCAAGAATTAAGAAGCGATATGAGGCAGATGAAAGGCTTGGCTTTGTATTCTACCGAAGTCTATGAATAACTAGCTGTGAACCCGGCTTCGCCCGGGCGAAATGTAAAGAATCACAAACCCCCATTTAATTCCTTAGAAATTATATTTTATTTTTAACAGACATTACAATAACTACATATTTTTACTAAAAAAAGCCCGACCGCGGTGCACTTTAAAAGTGCATAAAATGTTTATTTTAACAAACTTCATACCCAGTGACACTCGCGCCATCAAGACGAATCTAATGATGTATCATTTATCAAAATTGGTTGTGCCGTTGAGTAGTTATGAGCGGACACAGGAACGGACATACATACATACAGGTTAAACACATAACCCTCCTTTGGGCTTCGCCGCAGTCGGGTAAAAATGAGGATGTTGAACTGACGGCTGAGTTCCAAACATTAAAATAATGTTGAAGTCGTTTTTGGTTTAAACTATCCAAAACCTTATTTAAGGACTTTCATTACAAAATTCCAACCGTCACTACATTGAAAAAAACTCGTATCTCAAAACGTCGTAGAGGAAAACGTCAAAAGTTCTTCATTCGTCAGAACTTCATATACACTTACTGCGTTTTTACCTGGAGTCAGTATCAGATACGTGTTTATTTTTAAAGTAATGACGCAATGCTATTTGGGTAATCCACATTAAAATCGAATTTAGAAAGGTAAATAAAATCACTTTTTATCTAAATCCAAAGTATGATTTTTCACATTTCTATCTTCAAAAATATAGTATACTAGCTGTGAACCCGGCTTCGCCCGGGAAAAATGTAAAAAATCACAAACCCCCGTTTTACTTCCTTAGAAATATTTTCTTATTTTTAACAGACATTACAAAAAGGAGGATGTTGAACTGATGGCTGAGTTCCAAACATTAAAATAATGTTGAAGTCGTTTTTGGTTTAAATTATCCAAATTAAATTATTGTTGTTACACTATATTTCCCGTTAGTGAGCACAGCTCTCCCCTTTAAATTAGAATCGCCCCGGTCCAGAGGCGGCGTTAGACGTAGGCGACGTGGGCCACCGCCAACGCCACGCGGTCCAAGGGCCCTCGCGCCTCGACGGCAGCACAGCAAAAAGAGCTTCGTCACCAGTTAATAATACCATTAACAACCAATTCATGGAACAGCAAAGGGCCTCGCGAAATATCTTTTGTCCACAGCAAATTTAGGTCTTGCTGCGCCACTGTCCCGGTCCCGGGTAAACTCTGGCCGGGACCCGGCGGAAGAAATACATCTAAATCATCCCACTATCTTCGCCGCGGCCGGCCCCATCCTCGTCATCCAATTTGTGGCAGCCACTTAGCGTCAGTTTAGTCAACCTATGTGTGTGGCAGATGTGGCTAGCCCGGGCACAGTCCATCTTCAACCTGGCGGGTTTGGACCCTGCATCAGCAACGCGGTTTTGTATGCGCAGTGTGGTGTTCCAGACCCGGTCAGTTCGTGTCACTCCTCTTTCAATTTAGACCTTCTTCAAAAAGTATAGAATCATCTTATGGAGTTTATGTTTAGTTTATTTTATGGAACGGTTCCTGTGTATGTAGAAGTGCCCGCGAGAGGTAAAAATTAAGATGGCGCTACTATCACAGGTGGGTAAATGTTGCAGCAAAGCGCCAAAAATTATTTGACTTTTGTTAATTCATTAGTGAAAATTGTTAATTTAATACAAAAACATGTGACCTACATACTTAACTGATTCCCCGTATAAGATAGTTAGGTCCGCCTAAAGCAAAGGGGGCGCAAAATAAGGACTTAGAAAATTTTTGACCAAAAGTGAAAATTATATAGGAATCATAAAACACTTAGAAAAATTTCATTCGAGACGCTAAAATAAGCATGTTTTGTAGAAAAAACTTTTTCTCTAAAATCAAAAATGACCGAGATATTGGACCTCAAAGTTGGCACGATTTTAGGACTTAGAAAAAACGCGATGGATGTTGTTGTCATTATAACACCTATTTTTTATGATGTTATCCTTGAGAATACACTAAAATAAGCATGTTTTATAGAAACTACTTTTTCTCTAAAATCAGAAATAGCCGAGATAATTGACTTCAAAGTTGGCAAATTTCTAGCACTTGTAAAATTTTCGACGAATGACTTTAAATCGGAGCGCATAACACATCCGCACACCACAGTTTTCTGGTAGCAGCTCGTTTTTAATGTCAATTGTGACTTTCCATCTCCGGCGTTGCGGGAACAGCAGCCCTTCCGCCCTTGCATGACGGCGCACGGTCACTTCGCTCGGCTCCGCAGCTTCGGCTTGTTGGTCGCCTTCGGCGACCAGCCTCAGCCGCTCGCCTTACTCGTTCCCGCGCTTCGTCATGGCGGGCGAGGGCTGCTCTCCCTCCACGCCTCCGGCTTTATAAAAACACTCTAGGGCGCGCAGTGTCGGCACGCGTCCTAACCAGCGAGAGCCCTAAATTCGGACTTTCGCAGGCTAATATCGTATACATAATATTCCATAATTGAAAATTGTACATTTTATAATTTGTCATTTATCTTGGTAATTATCAAGTTTAGAGAAAAGTTGCCCATACAAAACATGCTTATTTTAGCGTCTTCTATACAATAGCATCATAAAAAATAAGTGTCATAAAGATACCACCCCCATCGTTATTTTTTTAAAGTCCAAAAAAATCTGTCCATTTAGGAGCCAATATCTCGGTAATTATCAAGTTTAGAGAAAAGTTGCCCATACAAAACATGCTTATTTTAGCGTTCTCTATACGATGGCATCATAAAAAATAGGTGTCATAATGACACCAACCCCATCAAAATTTTTCTAAGTCCTGCGCCCCCTTTGCTTTAGTCCAACCGATAGTTATCCTTACCTCTATCCTCTATATTATGGGGGTAAAATTAACTTCCATCCACTATTTTGCCCTCAATAGAAAAGGAATTTTCGAAAGAATTAGTATATATTTGAACATTCCCACCTCCAAGACAACATAAAAAAACATTAGGGAATATGCATAATATTTCTTGTTTACTTTAACGAAAGCTCTTTCATATAAGAAACAGGAGGCAAAAAGTATTTTTCGAATAAGTATAAAAATAACCAAGATACCATCAAAGATTCAAAAAATCAAAAAACGTACTATAACATCATAGTCCATGTCTTACCAACAGGTGAGATAAAAGTTAAAAAATTAAACTTAAAAAGCTACAATACCGAGTTTCGCTCAAGTCACCACTTCAGAAGGATTAAATACAAAAGTGCATCAAAACTGCCTATTCCTTGTTTTTTAAGCTTAGAATTTTAACTGTCATTTTCGCCTGACGTTGGTTCGTTTTCATTGAGCAATGAGACAATAATATTGAGCAATTTTCACTTATGTCAGTAATTTATTAGGTACGTTTTAAAAAATAAAGCAAGATGCATAATATTTTCCTGTTAAAAGATCGTTTTCCTTGAAATAATATTCGTAAGGATATCGCACGATTTTTCTAATTAAAAAACACCGTAAACTTACGTCGCGGTCAAAGTCACACGTTACGCGCGCTTCCTTAAACTATATCAGTTTCCGAACGCAGCAAAGAAACATGGCCGACTGTTTTTGGCGTTATTCGTATTATTTTACATCTTTATACGCTTATTTCTCCGTTATACGAATTTTGCGGATATAAGTTGTCGATTCGAAAGTGTTATTTTTTTACGCTTTAATTTTTGAGATGCTTTTCGTTCAGGTCTACCGTAGGGCCCGGCTAAATTATTAATATAGATAAAACTTTAATTTTTCAAACATCTAAAATAGTAGAGTCTCGTTTAAAAACCGAATTCAATTTATGTTGTTAGACTATATTTCCCATTAGTGATCACAACTCTCCCCTTGAATTAGAATCGCCCCGGTTCAGAGGCGGCGTTAGACGTAGGCGACGTGGGCCACCGTTATCTAGCTAAATGTGACAGCCTATATTAAAAAGATGAAAGTCTGAAAAATCGTGTGACGTACTTTATGGATGATCCCATAGTCAGTTTAGCCGACCTATGTGGATGCATATGGCAAATGTGGCCGGCCCCGGTACAGTCCGACTTCACGCGGTTTAAGCACCTGCATCGGCAACGCAGTTTTGGCACCTGCATCAGCAACGTGGTTTTTTATGCGCAATGTGGTGTTCCAGACCTGATCAGTTCGTGTCACTCCCTTTTCAATTTAGTAATCAATTCTGTAGCCATATTATATTCTGCAGCCATATTATCGGGATTTGGCGAATATTCGTGTTGACGTCTTGTTCCTTTTGTATGTCAGGGAAAGAGATGACAATACAATTTTCGCCGAATCGAGGATAATGTGGCCGTAGCATGCTAAATCCACTTCGTACCTACCCTCCTGTTGCGTTAACGTAACGTTACTGCAGGGAGATTCAAAACTGTTATTTACTGCATTCGGACACTTTTTCAACAGATTCCCCGAATAAGACAGTTATCCCTCCATATTAAGGGGATAAAATTACCTGCCATCCACTATTTCTCCCCTTTAGGCGCTTTTCGTTCAGGTCTACCGTAGGGCCCGGCTAAATTATTAATATAGATATTTTCTATCAAACCCGTGAATCAAACTTTTTTTACAGCGCAATAATAACAGATCCTAAATGTATGACAGAGTAGCAAGATATTCACAAAAGTTTCTTGTAGTGGAATTTTAGCATTTTGGAGTAAGTAAGTTTGACGCGACAATTCTCAATAAAAATAAATAAATAAAATACGATATAAAATATGTTTTTTTCTTGGCTTGGCTAATAAGTAAGTATACTATAAAAGTATACTAACTTAGGTCAGTAAGTATACTAGTTACATGTAAGTTACATGCACAACTAACTATTCATATGTGAGAGGTCAATTTACAAAGAAAGAAGTAACAAACATGTGCAGATAATCAAAAAATCAGAAATATAAAAATATATTGGACACCTAACAATATATGTATGTAGTATGAAACTAAAACTTCATATTTCAACATCACCTGAACGTCTAAATCTTTATCAAATAGATTAAAATGGCGCCAAAATAATATGTAAACAAACATGACCCGTCATACTGTCATAATAATAATTATTGACAGTCACTGACACTAATGACTGTCAACGGGTACGCGTGTGTGCGAGAATGTGGAAAATTGCGATTATTTTCAAAAAATCTGTTTTATTGTCCACAAGAAGACTGTAGAGCTGAAATTGGTTGCGATTTAAGCTCATAATTTTTTACTGGTTCCGCCAAGACATAGAAATAGTAAATATTTGGTTGGGTTTAGCTAAAAATAATAAAAACACTACGCAAACGACGTACAATGCCATCTGAGCGGCTAAAATTGGTAACTTTCTCTAACGTTCCTCCTTAATGTTTAATATGTTTGAGTCTAAAGTCATTTATGACAAATATTAATATTAAGACGGCAATTTAAAATAGGTTGCATATCGTTTAAAAGGCAAAAAAATGTGATTGGTTACAAACCTACAGACGTGAGGAATTCATTTGACGCTATAGTTTTTTCTTCGACACTATGTACTAGCTCCGCCCCCGTTTTGCGTGAGGCCGATTTTGAGCGTCGGTTACGCTTCCATATTATATTTGTATGCATATTACATACATTGTAAAAGAACGGTATATGGCCGATTTGGTCGTGAACACCGTTAGTGGACACTAGGCACTCCTTCTGGTCCTCTACCGAGATATAGTTTCATCATGTACTCACCACATCACTTCCCTGCCATGACTATTGAGCGGGCCAATACTTTTAAAATGGCGGTTTAATACAAACGGTGACAACACGTCATGTCCTGGAGATCAAGGTAGATTTCCGCGGGCCGCATTGGAGGAAGTCGCGGGCTGGATTCGACTTGGCTATTACAGACCACTGGCTATGTAGGTACTTACCACATCGCCCCATTGTGGCTGGAAGTCCCGCTGGTGGTTCCTGGGAATGACCTTGGCGGGCTTCGTGCTGCGGTCGAAAGAGGGCGCCGGTTCCTCTTCGTCGGAAGATACCTGCTGTGAGGGTAATCGTAACAATGAATAACTAGTACTAGTTTTAGTAACAAGACTAAAATCATACTGAAAGCATTCAAAAGTGAGAAAACTTGTTGACAAAAAAAGCATCAATTTTTTTTGAAGAAATAATCCGATTAGGTACTGAAAAATCTCTACACCGTGAGACGATAATAAGTAATGAAAAATATAACGTATTTCAGGGAATAAAGTCGTAAAAACGCCCTAGTAGCAATTTGGTACTATAATGGGCATAACACAAGTGTGCTACCTACTATTTTTGGTAGTCTAAATAAAATGAATATTGGGGGACAATCTTACACAAATCGATCTAGTCCCAAAGTAAGCTATGCTTGCACATTGGGTACTAAACGACGATATAAATCTAGACACGCGGTAGCGTCCATGACTCAGGAACAAATACTCATGCTCATCACACAAATATTTGCCCTTACCAGGAATTGAACCCTACCTTTAGCTTCGTAGGCGATGTCACTCCCACTAGCACAGAAATATATCGAGATACAAGGAAATAGTTGGTCGATTTGTATGGCAAAGAAGCGTGTAACGTTTTTAGCTTGGCGTTTGACGCCAAAAGTGCAATTTAGTGATGAAAAACATAAATTTTCCATTTCATTTGGTGGTATTTGAACAATTCATTATACCATTATTATTTTTAAATACATTTAAATAATAAATAAATATTCGGGGACAATCTTACACAAATCGAACTAGCCCCATAGTAAGCTCAATAAGGCTTGTGTTATGGATACTAGGCGACGATATATTTAATAGATACAAATACTTACAATAATCACACAAATAAATGCCCTTACCGGGATTCGAACCCAGGACATCCGGCTTCGTAGGCAGGGTCACTACCAACTAAGCTAAAGCGGTCGTCATTAGATCTTCAAATCTGCTAATAATATTGACGGAAACTGAAGTTAACGGTATTCAAAGTAGGTGGCCACCACTTCTTTTTAGCACGCGAGGTACATACACTTGTTCCTTCTAGCTCGATATATTTCTGTGCCCACTAGGCTAAACGTGTCTAGAACTATTACCAGAAATCTAGAAGTTCCTCTTACCTTGGCGATGTTGGGCGAAGACTGGGAGCGACTGAGCGCCGCGGGCCCGTCGTCCGGGGACACCATGTATGTATCGCCGTCCTCGTCCTGCGGACACACACACCGTTAGCCTTTTCTACCTTCATAAAGTTAGGTGTAGCCCCTTCATAAGTTCTATTAAGCGCGCTGACCGCTAATTATATTTAGAAAACCAAGATATAATTGGGGGTATTACTGCCTGCTCAGTCACTTACTTTGTCGGCTTTACTCCCTTTGATGACCAGTTCCCGCTTACGCTTTCGCTCGACATCGACAGCCTCGTACTTGGCAGTCTAGCACTTATTACTACACAACTTGCCTGTGACCACTAATTCCACAGCAGTGCGAAAAGCTCAACTGGCAGCGCGAGGCGTTCGAGCGGAAACGGATGCGAAAACTCACTTCTGCTAAGTAGAAGCGGAAGACGACGCTGGATGAGGTGGGTGTTTATCCAACGTTGAGCTTCTCGCACTGCTCGCGTACATTACTATTCTAGGCACTATCCACTCCATACCCACCTTATCATGCATGAGCTTCCGCTTTGGCTGAGACCAGTTTCCGCTTCCGTTCTCGCTCGACCGCTTGTCCTTACTTATCTAACTACTATCAAAGTTAGCACATATTTCTGCTGGCTATTACTGTCTTCTATACTAAGCACATTATCAAGCGTGGTTTCGGCTTCTCCCCAGCGAAGTTTACGCTTCCGCTCTCAATTGAGCTCATCGCATTGCTCGTCGAGCGAGGCATTGTTTCGTTGTTGTTAGTAGATAGCAGTGGCGTGGCGTCCAAAGTACTCGACGCCTACCGGCTTGCCTAATATCAGACATTTGACCACCTTATTCTACAGCTCTTAAGGAAAATGGACGCCAAATCTGCACCGGCTTGCCCGAGGATATCTTTTACGCCACGCCACTGGTAGATAGCAGTCATCACTCACCTTGTCTAGCGTTGGCTTCCGTTTCTCCCTAGAGGACGCGAGTTTCCGCTTACGCTCCCGCTCTCTCGCCTGCGCCGCTTGCTCGGTGGGCATGCGTCGTTCGGCCGTTGTTAGTAGATAGTCCGCTTCTCCCCGGTGCATCAGTTTCTGCTTCCGCTCTTGCTTCATTTCCTCAAGCCGTTTGCTCGGCGACCACCGGGCGATTCGTCTCTGTTAACAGATAGTAGTCATCACATACCTTGTCAAGGGTAGGCTTCCGCTTGTCCCTAGCAGACACGAATTTCCGCTTCCGCTCCCGCTCGAGCGCCTCGCGCTGGCGGTCGAGCTACTCGCGCCTGCGTCGCTTGCTCAGTGCTCATGTGTCGTTTCGCCGTTGTTAATAGATATACTCCGTTTTTTTTAGATGTGAAAATTTGGTAAACAAAGTTGACATCTGTCAACTTGAGGTTTTTTATCAGGTACATTGTGTGGCGACATTGTGCAATTAATTTAATTTGATAGTGAATACTTGATTTTTATGTACTTTTGCAATTTACATAATTAACAAATTAAGAAAAAAACTCATTTTTTTTATTTTACTTACATTATTCTAAAAGCAAAAATCAGATTCATTTTTTGCCTATTATTTAAATAATTTGTAGAAATGTTGCACAATAAAATACCCAAAGAGGCAGAGGTTTTGAAGCTTTGGTCAGGTTTTTAAACATCCATAATTCATAATTCATTTATTGCTTTTTCATGTTGTACAAAGGTCTTAAATAAAAATAATGTCCAAAACATGAACCCTGGTAGGGCACAGCAAGACACTTAAAAACTAACACGCTAAAAACGCTACAACAATTTCGGTAATTATTAAATGTAGTAGAATAAAATTAAATAAATTAAGATTGAAATATCACAATTAAAACAATAAAATAACAATTAATGCCTAATGTAATAACAATTAATTTGAAAAAGCATAACAAAAATTATTGGTATATAAATTGAAAAACGATAAAAATGACTAGCTAGATTTAAATAGTTATGTCTGCGTTTATTACATTACAATAAATTATTACTTACACTACTACTTACTACAATTTAGTTACAATTTCAAGTGTATATATTTTTATATTGAGATGTCAGAAAAGAATTCATTTATGGAATAATAACATTTTTATAATAGGAATATATTTAGCTTCGTTTTGAACTTGTACAGATCTAACTCATTTTTAATTGTGTCCGGTAATTTGTTGTAAATTTTTACACACATTGCAAATGGACCAGAATGCACCATTTGTAGTTTCGAATGTGGCCTGCATAATTTGTTGCGAGGTCGTAAGTTTTGCGGTCTTGAGTATTGCGGAAATAGAGTAAGATGTTTTTTTACAAAGACACATACTTCCAAGATGTACAATGATGGTAGAGTTAAAATAGTTAGTTCTGGGAAATGTTTCCTACAGCTTTCCATAGGGCCGATATTTACTAGGATCCTAAGGCATTGCTTTTGCAGTCTAAATAATTGTTCACATTCGGAACTATTGCCCCATAACACAATGCCGTACTTTAGCCAAGAATGCGCGTAGGCAAAATAGGCACATTTAGCTGTTTTTAGATCAGTGGAGACTTTAAGTTTATACAGTGCGTAAGTAAATCTATTAAGTTTCATCATTATTTTATTTATATGCTCTCTCCAGTTAATTGTGGCGTCGATTGTAATTCCAAGCAGAGGGAAACTATTTACTGGCTCTAGTTCGGTGCCATGAATCGAATATTCCATGTCTATCTCACGCCGTTGGTGTGGCCTAAATGGGATCAGTTTAGTTTTTGAGAAATTTACTTCTAAATTATGATCTGAGAGCCAGGACGTTATGTTTCCTAGGATTTTATTTAGCAGTAATTTTAGATTAAGGGCATTTTCGCATTTTAAAACAATCGATATATCGTCTGCGAAGAGGATAGAGGGGCTGTCTATTATTTTTGGTAGGTCGTTGATATATATTAAAAATAACAGACAACCGATAACACTGCCTTGGGGGATGGATTGGGTTATTTTAGCTTCTCGTGATCTTACAACATCTATATTGGCCGTAGCTGGATTGTGGTATTCTACCTCAACGTATTGCACGCGATATTCAAGGTAGGAGGAAAACCATTCGTATGTTATACCCCTTACACCGATACCGTAAAGTTTCACTAGAAGAACATCGTGCAGGACTCTATCATAAGCTTTGCTCATGTCTAGTCAAACACCGATAGCGTGTTTTTTGTCGCCAATGATATTTAGAACATCGTGTATATATCATCGTAAACGTTATGATCAGTTTGTCAACACAGTTGCGAATAAAAAGTAATATATATCTTTAGAACTTCTGTTTTTGTATTTATTTTATGATTTATCAAAGTAAAAAGTGTGTGTCTGTAATAAGCTGCGTTGCGCGCATAAGAATAATGAAATTAGAGTCACTTTATGAGCACGTATGTCGAAAATCTTTTTTAAGTATACATTATATTACTATGCCTTGGCTTGGCCTACTAAGTGGGTACTTTAGGCTTATAAGTAATGAATTAACATTATATTTATTTACAATAATAATAATGGTAATGAATTAATATTATATTTTGACGACCGCTTTAGCTTAGTTGGTAGTGACCCTGCCTACGAAGCACGAGGTCCTGGGTTCGAATCCCGGTAAGGGCATTTATTTGTGTGATGAGCACGAATATTTGTTCCTGAGTCATGGATGTTTTCTATGTATTTACGTATTTGTATCTATTAAATATATCGTCGTCTAGTATCCATAACACAAGCCTTATTGAGCTTACTATGGGGCTAGTTCGATTTGTGTAAGATTGTCCCCTAATATTTATTTATTTATTTAATTAATATCGGACAGCGAAAACGACATAATAAATATCATGTACTTTTAAATTGTTCATTGATAATTACGAATGTTGACGACCACTGCTTCTTTTGTTTACCAAATTTTCACATCTAAAAAAAACGGAGTATAGTAGTCATCACTCACCTTTATCTAGCATGGGCTTTCGCTTCTTTCCGGCGTATCAGTTTCCGCTTCCGCTCTGGCTTCATTTTCTTTTGCCGCTTGCTCGGCGACCACCGGGGGATTTGTCTCTGTTAGCAAATAGTAATTATCACATACCTTATCAAGCGTAGGCTTCCGCTTCTCCCTACCGGGCGCGAGTTTCCGCTCCCGCTCTCTCGCCTACGCCGCTTGCTCGGTAGCCATGTTTAGTTTTGCCGTTGTTAGTAAATAGTAGTCATCACCCACCTTGTCTAACGACCGTTTCCGCTTCTTCCCGATGTATCAGTTTCCGCTTCCGCTCTCGCTTGAGATTCATTTCCTTGCGCCGCTTACTCGGCGACCACCGGGCGATTCGTCTCTGTTAGCAAATAGTAACCACCACATACCTTATCAAGCGTAGGCTTCCGCTTCTCCCTGGCGGAGGCGAGTTTCCGCTTGCGCTCCCGCTCGAGCGCCTCGCGCTGGCGGTCGAGCTCCTCGCGCTGCTCGCGCACGGCGTCGATCCTCGCGGTGGCGGCGGCGAGCTCCCGCGCCTGCGCAGCTTGCTCGGTGACCATGCGTTGTTTCTCCACTGTGTGACATAAATAACATAAGTCGTCGTCGTCGTCTAGTATCCATAACACAAGCCTTATTGAGCTTACTATGGGGCTAGTTCGATTTGTGTAAGATTGTCCCCTAATATCTATCTATCTATCTATCTATAAGTGGAAATTATAAGAAAGAAAGAACTTTCGAGATTTTAGAGACAAACTAAAACATGGAAATTGAATAAAAATGCATCTGTCTTGCTTGTTTAGAAACAACATTAGCATTTATAACCTGCACATCGATTCACAACTTTTGTCTAAATCTGAATGATTGTATGGAATCTCGAACGGAATCTTATAATGGATGTTCCATTATGGAACAACTAATTTTAACAAGGAAAAGATTTCCAAATATGTATCTCTATTACAGTGGCGGATTAAGCCAGCGTGGGGCCTGTAAGATTTTTTTAAAGAGGTCCTTGGTTGGTTAATACTGACTGATCGGTACTTTTATACGTGACAAAATGACGTAATGAGGAAGGAGGGGGGTACCCTTTCGCGAGTGGGAGCGGGGGTCTGTAGCATTTGCTACATCTGCTACGTGGTTAATTCGCCACGGCTCTATTACACTAACCGTGAAGTCACAATCAATTAATTACGTACCAGTGGTATCCTCATTAGCTATAGACTCGGCCAACTTTTCGGCTTCAGCGCGCTCTCTTCTTTGGTACTCTTCCAACTGCTGCCGGAGATTGAGATTCTCTTGTTCCTAATAAAAACATTAAAAAACGGTCAGAGCTCAGGTTACTGTATCGATTACATTGAATTGATTGTCCATAATATAATTATTACAAATCTGTGATAATATTTCGATTATTATGATAATAAGCACTGTATATGCCTAAATCTGATTTAAGGTACTGTGCTCAAAAGATTCAAACCTTGTGCGGTGTCCATATCTGTTTCAAACGGTGTCCTGCCGTTTGACCAAAAGTCATTTGGCAAAATTACACTTGACAAACAACGTTTTACAAAAAAATTTTTGGCCAATTGATCATTTTACAACTAGTCATTTTACAAATGACTCACTTTACCAAATGATCAACAGTTAAATTTACATTTTATAAATAATTATTTGACAAAATTAACATTTAGCAACTGAGTTATCTGACAAAACTACTCTTGGCCTAAAAACGTTTGGTACAATGTATTATTTGACAACTGTTTCGTTTATTAATAAATCTAATAATAGATGGTACCTACTTATGGGTCAAATTAATACACAGTATTTGGAAAAAGAGTAGGTTGTTAGGTTAGGTTAGGGTTTGAACTGCGTCCCCCAACAAAAACGAACTGCTGGCAGAAAAAATAGGTTCTTAGGTTAGGTTAGGGTTTAAACTGCGTCCCCCAACAAAAACGAACTGCTGCCAGAAAGACTAGGTTGTTAGGTTAGGTTAGGTTAGGGTTTGAACTGCGTCCCCCAACAAAAACGAACTGATGCATTTAGACTAATCATGGAAAAACCTAGGTCGTCGGTTAGGTTAGGTTTGTATTATGACCACCAATAGCGGAGCTAGCAAAGCGAGCGGAGCGTCATAATGCATAATTGCTTGCCTTCTACTAAACATATAATCTTGTAACTTAACGTTTGAAAAAAGAAGTACTTTTTATGAAATAACATTTTGTTAAATGAAATTTGGACAAATGCTTAATTTGCGAAACATATTATTTGGTGAAATGAAAAAAGGTCAATTGACATTTTATTATTTAACACATTTACCAAGTGTAGTGTTTGCTAATTAATCATTTGCTAAGTGAGTTTTTGTAAGATGATACTTTTGTCAAATGTCTCGTTTGCCAAATGAATATTTGGTGAAACGTTGTTTGTCAAATGATCATTTGTCAATAATTTTTTGGTCAAACATTAGTGAACCGTTTCAAACGGGTATGAAACAGGATCCAGTGTGTAAAGACTCTGGACATTTTTAGACTTATCGAACCTTTCCGATGAACTCTAAAGTTAAGAGCTGTCACAGTGAATCGGTACTGATGAAGTGGCATATAGGGAACGTGCACAACGAAGGTGCTGCCAGCTGGTGTCGCCAATCTGAATCTTGTACTCTATCACGCTGGGGCCACATTAACGGGAAACGCGGTTAATTACCGCGAGGAAGGACGATTAACGTTAGTGTAGCCACGAATTACTATACTCGACATTGACATTTATTTTGGTCGCTAGCTAACTCCCCTCTCAAGTGAGCCAATCCTGCTATCGGCGTGGCTCTATTGGCATTGGTACAGATACTCGTACTTATATCGTCATTACTTAAAAAAAAAACACGTATCCGACACTGACTCCAGGTAAAAGCGCACTAAGTGTATATGAAGTTCGTATGTAACTTTTGACGTTTTTCTCTACGACGTTTTTAGATACGAGTTTTTTCAAAGTAGTGATGGTATCCTGTTTAGAGCCTGCGCACACTGACCATGTCTTACTGCTTGGACCGGGACAAGCGACCTGGTTCGACCCCAGGCGCCGCCGGCTTTCACCCAGTCCGATCCTCTCAGGGTGGTCCGGCTAGCGACCTGGTTCGACCCCAGGGAACGCCACGGCCGACCACCGGGTCAAGAAAAAAAGGCACATATATAGAGAACGTGCACGACAAAGGTGCTGCCAACTGGTGCCGCCAATCTAAATAATATACCCTCTCATGCTGGGGCCACATTGACGAAAACGCCGTTAATAACGTTAATTTATCGCGTTGAGGGACGATTAACGTCAGTGTAGCTACGACTTACTATATTTGACATTGACACTTACATATTATCATTGACAGCTTGATTTGACAGGGGCGATAGTTTCCTTTATTGTCCGCCCGTGTCTCTTTTGTTGTTTAGTGCTGCCACCTATAGTTCGTGCACGTGCCCTATATTGTTTAAAGCTTGTCTACTACTGACCATGTCATACTGTTTGTTCTCGAGCTGCATGAGCTGCGAGATGATCTCCTCCTCGCGCATCTTGTATACGGAGCGCAGGTCGTCGCGTTTTTCCGTCTCGCGCTGGTAGTGGGTCTTCTCCCAAGCCTGGTAGGAAAATAGTACATTTTAATACACTTGCTCAAAATGTGGTACTCTTCGTAGCTGTATATCGTGCGGAAAGTTTCATTTTTCGCGCTAGTGCTTTATACTTTTCAGTTAACTTTCGAACACTAAATTAGTACATTACACAACTAGGGTGGTAAAACAAAGAAAGGTCGAGATCGCAGATGTTTGCGGCCCGAGCTGTAAGCGAGGGACGTAAATGTGCGATCGAGGGCTTTCCTTATTACCTCTCGTGTTGTGTACATCATTTTATGTCTATACTTGGCCAGAAAGCGGCTTTTTCCGTACCCGCAGCGTGCGGAAAAGGCCATTTTATAGCCAGGTGTGGCATAAAACACATTTATTTGGAAATAAGTCAAGTAAAAAATAATAATATGTTTCTTGCTTTTTCAAGTTTAAATTTAATTAAATTCTGTATGTTTCTCCTCAAAGCAGTTTCTTTTGATTTGGCTGAACGGTGGCAACAGGTGCCATGGTTTTGTTTCATCGATATTTTTTCGCAAATATATTAAAAACGTCATTTGATATACGTGCGGAAGTGTTATTTCCACTCGTCCCGAGTCTAAAAAACTATTTTGGCAAGAGATATATGTTATATAGTCATTATGATAATTTAAAAAGTTGGTATCCTATGAGTTAACCGGGGTCATAATCTACCTATATACCAAACATCACGACAAGCCCTGTTAATTTTTGCGTGAGGTGCGAACATGAAAATGAAAGAAAAGTACCAACCTGTTCAGCTTCTATCCGTTCCATTTCCAACGTGAGCGAGGTATCGGCGATGCGCTCCTGCTGTTGCAGGATCTGCGCCATGTTGCGCGCGCGCTCCTCGTACATCTGCAACGCTGCCGCCTGCAACACGGAACCACTGTTACCACCAACCTTAATAGTACATTACACAACTAGGGCGGTAAAACAAACGCCCTCGATCGCATATTTACGTCCCTCGCTTGCAGCTCGGGCCGCAAACATCTGCGATCTCGGCCTTTCTTTATTACCTCCCGTGTTGTGTACATCATTTTGTCTACACTTGGGCAGAAAGCGGTTTTTTCCGTACGCGTAGCGTGCGGTAAATGCCACTTTTATGGCCAGGTGTGGCATAAAATAAATAGCCGGACGGAGCCTCGCTAACAAAGAACTGAAGCATGTCTAATCCGCCGGCTACCTATGTGTGCGTGCTGCTCGCATTAGGAAACTAATTGATGTGTGCGTGCGGCTCGTAAGTACAAGCAGCCGGCTTATTAAAAATGGCTTCAGTTCTCTGTTGGCGAGGCTCCATTCTGCTATTTATTTTAAGATCCTTGGTTACAACTGTGCCAAGATTTTAATCATATCCTTTTCCATCATATTTACTTACTCCGATTCGTTCGCCTTTCAGTTTTTAATGTTATAAGTGTGAACCGAGCAGACGAGTCACCTGATGAAAAGTAGCCATCGCCGCCCATGATATATGCAACATCAGAGGCCTATACGGTGCCAACCTTTGGGAGCCCTATATACTCGCTTTTTGAAAAATCCCATGTCGTAACTATACGGAAATACGTAAGAGAGTTCGTTCTATAGTCTACCCGCTGGCAGCAGAAATTGCTGCGACGCTCGTTTGTTTTTTGGCTCCCCAGTAACCAGACAAGAGGGCTGTGGTCAGATTTTTTTTGCCAAGTCGGGATATTAAACTTTTGAATAAAAAAGCGGGATTCTTTCTTCGAAAGCGGGTCATAGTAAAAAACGTATATAATCAGAAGTTTTTAAATATTTATCTTTTTATTTGAGTTTTAAATTACTTGTCTGTGCCGCCGCACTTCCTCAGCGCGCTGCACGCACGGTCGCGTTATCCCCGAAAAGCGGGACTGGGCCTGTCCCGCGCGCGACAAATAATTTTGATTTAAAAATCGGAACGTCCCGCCAAAATCGGGAAGTCCGGCAACGGTGGCTGTGCTGAAGACACGTCAGAGAATTAGATACCGTAACGAATGTCTCAGTGATTTTACGATGTGCGCCAAGAATCCTCTTTAGGCATCAGCGGCCATACTTTTGGCTCGATCGGTGATTATCGTCCCATTTTCAGGGCCCATCAACTGGTATGCTGGTGAAGAGTATAACGTGCCCTATACATGGAACCTGTTACCTTGCTGCTGCGGTCCACGGTCGGCTCGGCGGGACGCGGCCGCGCCGGCGCCGTCACGTTCTCCCACACTGGATAGTCGATGTCCTCTGATAATACAAAAAAAAACCGGTCAAGTGCGAATCGGACTCGCGCACCGAGGGTTGCGTACAAACTCATAAGTAGATACATGAATAGTTCAAGAAAAACTGTAAGGCGATTAGTTTAGTAGGAGCCAATAAATATGTGTTACGATTTTACAAATTTCTAAAAAACAGTGTAAGTGAGGAAAACCGTTATATTTTTCCTGTAATATTTAGGATAACATTAATGATTGGTAATTATTACAGATTTTTCTGTTCAGTAACTTCGAAGATAATAGGGGGGAATGGTATTATTTTTGACATTTTTCTCCATAAATCAAAAACTACTTATTTAAGGAAAAAAATAAAACATCATTTTAATCTACAAATCAAGCCCTTTCATTTGTTACCTCACTTAATATAATAGCCCTACTTTAAATTTTCAGAGTCCCATTACGGACCCCTTTAAAAAAAGTGAAAAGGGCATAAGTTTTTTTTTTCGTCCGATAGGCTCGGGTTAGCGGTTTTTAACACTATTCCAAATTTCAAGTCGATAGCATCAGTAGATCCTGAGTTATCTTGCTGTGACAGACGGACAGACAGACAGAGTTGCACCATAAGGGTTCCTTTTTTACCATTTTGGTACGGAACCCTAAAAAAACATTCAAAATTCAACCCCAACCTCTTTCAATGTAGTTCCCGACGAAAATTTACGTCTTCCTTGGTATGTTATACCAAGGAAGACGTAAATTTTCCTCTATCTCAGAAATTCGCTTGATTTTTGCGGGCAGTGAATATGTCACGCATACAAAACAGTCAGCTCTTGATAACAGAGCGGAAAGTGCATCGGAAGATCTTGGGAACTACCAAGAGAGACGATAGCACATGAAGCAATAGCGGTAGCAATGCAGAGATTGAGGAGTTGGTGGCCGAGCGAATATTATCGGAACAATGAAATCCCAGAGACTTCGCTGGATCGGTCACCTGCTGTAAATTGAGGAGGGTTGTGCGTAAAAAAGAGTACACTTGGGACGACTAAAAGGTCGTCGATCGATTGGCCGTCCCAGGTATCGCTGGAGAGACGTGGTCGGGGCGAAACTGCGTAAGCTTCAAGCTGGCGAGAAACTGTGCAGGATCCGGCCATGTGGCGTGCTCTCGTTGCGGAGATCAAGATCCTTTTTGAGGAAACTAATCCAAAACTCTTGAGTGAAAAACTGGCTTGGCGAGCGTACCGAGCATGTTTCGGGGAGCTTTGGTGCGCGGAGTGGGCTGCGGGTTGGGGCTCGTCCAGAAATCATGTGATCAAATTTGGCCTATTTTTAACCCCCCCTCCCCTTGGTGATATTTGGTGATTGCAACGCTGGTGATTGGGCTGCGGGTTGGTGGTGAGCGCGGGGTAGCGCAGCAGCCAGTCCTCGTAGCCACCCGCCAGCGCCAGCGGCGGCCGCGGGTACTGCACCTTCACGTCCCACTGTCCACACAACAACGGAGACCATACCGAGCGTACCGAGCATGTCCCGGGGAGCCTTGGCGCGCGGAGTGGGCTGCGGGTTGGTGGTGAGCGCGGGGTAGCGCAGCAACCAGTCCTCGTAGCCACCCGCCAGCGCCAGCGGCGGCCGCGGGTACTGCACCTTCACGTCCCACTGTCCACACAACAACGGAGACCATACCGAGCGTACCGAGCATGTCCCGGGGAGCCTTGGCGCGCGGAGTGGGCTGCGGGTTGGTGGTGAGCGCGGGGTAGCGCAGCAACCAGTCCTCGTAGCCACCCGCCAGCGCCAGCGGCGGCCGCGGGTACTGCACCTTCACGTCCCACTGTCCACACAACAACGGAGACCATACCGAGCGTACCGAGCATGTCCCGGGGAGCCTTGGCGCGCGGAGTGGGCTGCGGGTTGGTGGTGAGCGCGGGGTAGCGCAGCAACCAGTCCTCGTAGCCACCCGCCAGCGCCAGCGGCGGCCGCGGGTACTGCACCTTCACGTCCCACTGTCCACACAACAACGGAGACCATACCGAGCGTACCGAGCATGTCCCGGGGAGCCTTGGCGCGCGGAGTGGGCTGCGGGTTGGTGGTGAGCGCGGGGTAGCGCAGCAACCAGTCCTCGTAGCCACCCGCCAGCGCCAGCGGCGGCCGCGGGTACTGCACCTTCACGTCCCACTGTCCACACACAATCATGGTGACCATGTTAGCATATGGGAAGTTTCATTTAAAATAGGCTAAGCTTTTTCTCTCATGATATGGAAATTCAGGGATTTGTGCAAATAAATAAACTCTTGTTCTATTGAAGCAAAAAGTATTTTTAGGGCGATGTTTGTTATAGTCTGTACAAAGATGTAAAAACGGGATATTAAAAATCTATAATATGTTAACAAAGAGAACGAGAACACTTTCTAAAAAGATAAAATCCAAAATATCCAAATTCTGAGAATAAAACATAGTGTATATTATTTTTGTAACTCCCCAAGACCTCATCCCACATAACACCTCAAACAGTAATGAAATTAAGGTACTTGGGCATGAGGCCAAAATTATGACCACAAACTTTTACACTCACGGACAATGAATTCGGGTCATTTTCTATATAATTGTTCATAGAAAATTACCCGAATTCATCGTCCGTGAGTGCAGTATCCTCGCTTGCCGCAGTGAAGCTAGATTTCATGCCGCATCTAGGAATATCCTCCTAAAGTTTATTACGCACATTGGCTTGGTCGATGGGAGAAGGTTCTGTTCTCACATACCTTCAGCAAAATGGTCTTGAGCAGGTGTAGGGTGTTCCCGGGTATGACGGCGGTGCTGCTCCAATCCAGCATCACGATTAGCTCCATGCTGGCGCGCGTGGCCCACACCGGCTTGGATGGTGGAGGGAGGTTCTGCTCCAGGATGTGTGCCGATTGACTGTAAAGGGAACGGACACGAAGTTAGAAATTGCAAAAGTTCTATAAACCCTTATACAACAAAGCCACTGTTAAAGTTAACGTTTATAAATAGTGTGCTCGATGGTATTAAGGTGCGACTACGCTAGACGAGCCGAGCACGAGCAGAGCCGTTCTAGGCGTCGTTTGCGGTGTCAAATGTAGATTTACGACGATCACTGTCCTCGAGCGCGATGCAAATCCCTTGTATGTTCGTCAAAAAACCGACAATAGGCTACTTGACAGGTTTCTGAAAAGTCAATCCGATTGTTTAATGATGTCTACTGAGCACTCAGAAAGTAGTAATTTTTAATTCTTTTGTGTATTTTTTCCGAAAAAAGCAAATAAAAATGCACTTTTAAAATTAGCCGCCAAAACGGTTTCTCGGACAATATGGCGTCTATGACGACACATGATAGTAAACCGACAAATGTCAACGAGGATCGCATAATGTTCTACCTTTAAAAATAGGATTGACAGATGCTGTCGATGCTGTTTACTATGGTGTGACGTCATCGGCCAATCCAAACCGTTTTCGATAAAATGGCGACAGATAAAAAATAATCATTTTTCATCCGAGTTTTATAAATAAATTATCCATTTATTTTTAGTAATATTGACGTAAATTGGTTTTAATACTTATAATTAATACATATATCCATAATTCTTCCATTAGTTTTCACACTGTCAAGTAGCCTATTGGTGGAGCAGTCGAGCACGAATAAATGCTCGAAGCGCCTAGCACGAACGAAACTGCAAGATTATAAGACATACAACTTCCATGTTTCTTTATTCGTGACGTAATGGAAGGGGCCAAGCCAAGACATAGCATAAGAGATTATATGTCTTTGAAACCTAGTACTCAGAATAAGCGGTTGAAGCCTGATAAATGTTCGGAGATGTATTACGCTAGTCGTCTTATTGTTATTATGTAGCACGGAAGACACTGGGAAGGGAGGGACTTGAACTGGTTAGCTGTATATTGCAAAAAAGGCCTCTAAACCTTGAATAAAAAACAGTGGAACAAGTAAGAAGAACTCTAAGAAAAAACAAAAATGTATCAAAAAAGCAAGTCTGCTAGGGTATTTATTTGTGTGATGAGCGCGAGTATTTCAGTTCCAGAGTCATGGATGTTTTCTATATATTTAAGTATGTATTACTTGATCTATAAGTATGTATATCGTTGTCTAATACCCATAATACATGCATTGCTTGGTTTGGGGCTAGATCGATCAGATGTCTTGCGATATTTATTTCTAGCAGGGTTGGCAAGAGGCTGGCCTTCGCCTTGGATAGCTTTTAACACGTCACGCAAAATAGGTGCCTTATCCGCTTTCGAGTTGCGGAAAACTAACACACGTAATCTTATACCCATATAAGCACACACGCACACCTTTAAGACCAGAGTGCATTGACACACCGACGGGGTGTGCTCGCTCCATCATAAGCTCCTTCAGTGTTTGCCATACGCGAAGTATAAGGAAAGAATAGTAGCCACACTCCGGCTCTTTATGAGCGCGCGATTGCTATTCAAGGTCAGGGCGCAGTGTGTTCGGATGCGAAAAAAACCGAAGGACGGACTGGTTTTTTCGCATCCGAATACACTGCAATAAACAAGTTTTTCTACTCCTGTACTTTTATCTGTCTTTTACTTGGTTACGAACACTAATATATGAGTTCAGAGAAGTCTATACTCTATTCCCCATAACAGCACCAGTGTAGTTATAGTCACATTACGATACTGCTAGCAGCCACAGACTTCTAAATCTAAGTTAAACTTAGGTCAAGGATTAAGTGCTCAATTCTAACTTTACGATAAAAATGCACAACTACCAACGTAACAAACAATTAAATTCCTACGGTTTTTAAGAAAAACAAAACTTTCCGAACTAAATTCATTGATGCCAACATAAAAAAAAAAGTATTTTTAATATCGTCATTGCGTGTCACTAGCGAGTATACTTCAATTAAAAAAAAAGTTTACCATAGACACATACTGTCAGTCATATTTGCTTTGTTTGCGAGCTATGTTTAATTATGTATTTTATATTTTAAAACCTAGTCGTAGAAAAAGTATGCAACGTTGTATAATTAAGTCAAAAAACACTCATGGCGTCTCTATTTGCGATACTCGCCGCCACGGCCGCTCGTATCGCAACTCGCGCCATTCGTATTTTTTGAGCCTACTTATACATGTGTTGCATAAAATACTATTACGATACATTTTGCGGGAGCGAGCGACCGCAGCGACGGTCCGGCCCCGACTAGCGTATTGTTACCATTATTAATTTTATTTTTATTTTATTTTATTTATTTATTTATTAAAAGTTTGCTTGTAGTGCGTTCGTACATGGTGCGCACATATGCAAGCGGCTCGATGTACCCTTAATCGGAAGAAATATTACTGCGCCACAGGCATGATTGGAGTCAAAAGCAAGCCTATTTATTCAATATAAATAAAAGCATTCTTTTTTTTCAGATCGCATGTTGTATCAACTCATTGCTGCATTGATCTTACCCTGGCGATATGCACTCCTCTGGCACGCTGATGCAGGCAGGATAGTTGATATGGGACTCTATATAGTCCTTGCCTGGCCGCGCGTCAAGGATCATAACTTTCATCTTGCCGCTCTTCAGGATGTTGTACAGCTGTTCGCTCCTAAGTGTCACTTCATCTAGACCTGAGAAATTAATTGTTCTAATCAGTTGTAGTTCATACAAGCCTCCTTGCTAATTTTAAGCATGCGAAATGTTCAGGGGCATTTCTCCAGAAATATGTCTGCGGTCACCTCATTCGTCTGGCCCTTTTTCATACTAAATGTATGGAGACAGATGAATGAGTCGCAGACATATTTCTGGAGAAATGCCCTCAGTTGCTGGAAAATTAAGAAATGGTGTTATGGAGGTACATGGGATGGCAGCTGTAAATACTGTGTGAAAGTTTCCAAAATTGCGAAACCTTCCACATGGAACGATTTAGGTAATTTCTCAAAATTATAAGGAACTTCGGAAAAAGTAAACTTTCAATAATTTCCTGTGAAAGTTTTAAGAAATTTCCTAGAACTATCCAAGCTTTTCGGAAATTTCCGAAAACATCCCTAACTTTTTGGAAATTTTCCGCAACTTGCACATCTTGCAACAGTAAACGAGCTGCAAGGTGTCAGATTTATCAGGAGAAAAGCTGGAAAAATGTTGGTACAACACAGTTTCTGTAGAGTGGTCTGTGTGTTAGTATTAAATGTGGCACTTTCAAGCAAAAAGTAATAAAAACGTAATTGCCAAGAAGAATCTAGCAATCGACTACGTTTATGAATATAAAATCCAATATCAACCTTATTGAAAAGCCTCTTTAAATAAAAGGATAATTAACCTTATATGCCACTAGATGGCTGAATGTTATTTGATTCATAATTTTTTGTTGACAACTATGTTTATTCTAGCAAATAAATGCATTTCAATTTGCCTTATGCTGGTGAAATCTCAGGTTTTATGGGTGTTTTGCTGCTGCTATCCACTTGTTTGCTTTTTGGTCGATCAAGTTTTTCTTGTACCTCGTTGCCATGGTTATGTCCCCTGGACAACTTTTTAAAACCATGATTTTCTGTATGTTTCCTATGGTTACAATTCATCAAATTTAATTTATGTCGTAGTTATAAGTCCATAACTTTATGGACCATCTTCTATGCACATGAGTAGCGTATATTATAACAGTTTTAGGGTTCCGTATCAAAATGGTAGAAAGGAACCCTTATGGTGCAACTCTATCTGTCTGTCTGTCTGTCCGTTTGTCACAGCAAGATATCTCATCTACTGATGCTATTTGGAATAGTGTTAAAAATCGCTAACCCAAGCCTTATTTTTTTTTAAAGGGGACTGAAATGGGATGTCAAAAACCAAAAGTAGAGCTATTTTATCGAATATGATATCAAATGAAAGGGCTTAATGTGTAGATTCTAAAACCGTTTTTATTTTTTTTTAAACATGTAGTTTTTGATTTAAGACAAAAAACGTTAAAAAAAATGTCATTCCCCCTATTATCTCCAAAGTGACTGAGCAGAAAAATCTGTAATAATTACCAATTATTAATACCATCTTAAATATTACAGGAAAAATAAAACGGTTTTCCTAATTAACCGCGTTTTTTAGAAATTAGCAAAAATTCTAAGAGAAACTTATTAGCTCCTACTAAACTATGTTTGTACAAACAGCAACACACTTAACTGCCCATTAAAGACAGAGCAGAGAGAAAATGATAACGATTGAAAGAGATATATATATTTGTATTATGCCAACTTCAAATCAAATAACATTTGCGTATGTGTAATGTGCCTTTGAGCTTTGTCATTGTAGTTGTTTGGGCAAAGTTTTTTTTTTCCATGCTGTAAATAAAGGTTTTGTTATAACTCACGTGAGTACATGCGGTGGGCAGGAATCGCGATGACAGACTGGTTTCTCATCTACCTCACTTTCACTTACATTCTCACTACCCACATAGTCCATATATAACATACCTCCCCCATTAAGAGAGTTCACTAATTCATAAAGTCCACTTACACTACATATTCACTTAATATACAAATTCACTTACTAACACTAACTTATTGCTGTATTCACTAACCTAACATTCCTATTTAACATATGTTGGAGGCCTATTCACCATCCGCCTCTATATCTCTGAATTCCGACGAATTCAACTCACTGTCACTATCAGTCAGGGCTATTCGCTTGTACTCTGGTGATTCAGGAGGCGTATCCGATCGTGGACGTTTCTGGCTGCTGGTTGTTGCGACATCTTGTGAATTTTCATGTATAGCAATATCCTGTGGTCCTGACACTCCAATTATGTCCGCCCAATGCCGAGGGGATGGTATCGAATATCTGGTGTCATCATCACTGTCATGATTAACATCAGCTGTATCCCCTACCACAGGGGTTGTCTCTTCAGCTGGCTGTTGCTCTTCCTCCCCACGGCTTAACATTTGATTAATGTGCCGCATTAATAATTTGTCATTCCACTTCACCAGGTATCTACAAGTTCCCACTCGTTTTTCTACAGTTCCTTTTAACCAACGAGGTTCACCACAGTAGTTCCTTACATAGACTGCTTGACCCACATCAAAGTACCTGCTTATTGTATTACTGTTTTTGTCGATTGTTTCGTCTCTTTGTGTGCATCTAGAGGAAAGGGGGTTTAACTTATCGAACTTTGTCCTGAAACGCCTGTTGTTCAGTAGTTCCGCCGGTGTTTTCTCACTGACACTGTTTGGTGTGGTACGTAACCCATACAATATGGCTGGCAACCTTACTTCCCATGGTCCGGATGTATTTTTCTTTAATTTAGACTTCACAGTTTGTACAGTCCTTTCTGCTTGACCGTTGGTAGCTGGGTGATAAGGTGGTGATAACACCTGTCTGATATCTTCAGAATTTAGATATTTCCTGAACTCCTCAGAGACAAAACTTCTTCCATTATCACTAACAACTACATCCGGAAGGCCTTGCTCAGCAAATACACTTCGCAGTACCTTAATTAATGTAGCACTACTCATATCCGGTACAATTTTGACTTCTGGCCACTTAGAGTATGCGTCAATTATTATCAAAAACGTTTTCCCTTGAAAAGGACCTGCGTAATCTAGATGTAGCCTTGACCATGCCTTATCAGGCCTTATCCATTGATGTGTAACTCTAGGTGGCATATTTCTATTTTCCGCACACACGTTACAGTTCTTCACTGTATTCTCGATCTGCTTATCTATCGCAGGCCACCAGAAGTAGCTTCTTGCCATGGCCTTGGTAATCACAATACCGTCATGATTCCTATGTAACTCTTCTATTACTTTAGCTCTCATTTTCTCCGGTATCACCACTCTATTGCCCCATAAAATGCAATCCTTGTACATCGATAACTCTCCTCTTTTCTGCCAATAAACCTTATACTCGTCTTCAACTTTGACTGGCCATCCATGACGTATCCAGTATAATACTTTACTTAAGCTTTTATCTTTTTTGGTCAAGTTTGCGACTTCGATCGCGGAAAATTCCAATTCTATTGGTGTCTCTTCAATCAGTAGAACACCTGCAAAATCCTCTTCCGTCGATTCCTCATGGTTCGGCCAACGGCTGAGCGCATCGGCATTTCCGATCTTCTTCCCTTCCACATATTGTATAACATAGTCTTAAGAGTTTAACAGGAGTGCCCATCTCAACATTCTAGGTGAAATGACATTCGGTATGGGTCTTTTCGAATCAAATATTCCTAATAAGGGTTTGTGATCCGTCTTGATAATTACCCTTCGACCACTTATGAACTGGTGGAATTTTTTTAATCCAAAAATAATAGCAGCCGCTTCTTTGTCCACCTGTGCGTAGTTACGCTCGTGTGCGTTCATAGTCCTGGACGCAAATATTACGGGTCTAATACTCCCGTCACTCATTTCATGCTCTAATACTGCTCCTACTCCGTACTGTGAAGCGTCGCACGATAAAATGAGTTTCTTTTCCACATCATAATGCACTAAAGTGTCTGTGCTTGAAAGCATTTGCCTCAGCTTTTCAAACGAATCCTGGTGTGTCTTTCCCCATTTCCATTTAACTTCCTTATCTAACAGTCTATATAACGGTTCAGCAATCGAAGCTTTGTGTGGCAGGAATCGATCATAGAAATTTATTAACCCCAAAAACGCTTGGAGCTCTTTCACATTACGTGGTGCCGGCGTATTTTCAATCGCACGGATCTTCTCTTCACATGGGTGAATACCAAATTTGTCAACAATAAATCCCAAAAACTGAACACTCTCGGCGGCAAAATTACACTTATTTTTATTCACCCGTAGTCCAGCTTCCTGTAATTTCCGAAGCACCTCCTCAAGCCTCCTATTGTGCTCATGTACTCCTCCACCGGTAACCACAATATCATCTAAAAGAACGGCCACACCAGGAATACCTGCCAATAATGACGACATCAAACGTTGAAAAATGCCCGGACAAGCTTTCACCCCAAAGGGTAACCTTTTCATTTTATACAACCCTTTAGGTGTATTGATTGTCAGCAAGTCAGCAGTTTGATCATCTACTATGACCTGGGTATAGGCGCGTTCCAAATCGATCTTTGTAAATAACACTCCGCCTTGCAATTCAGCAAAAGCTTCACTGAGGGTAGGTAATGGATACGTGTCAGTATCTGTCACGGCATTCACAGTAGACCTATAATCCCCACACAGACGCACACTGCCATCTCGCTTCAACACTGGAACTATTGGCGTGGCCCATTCTGAATGTGAAGTTGCTTCCAGAACCCCTTCTGCTTCTAATCTATCTAATTCTCGATAAATCCGTTCTTTTAAAGCGAATGGTACTGGTCTACTCTTGTAAAATACCGGTTTTGTACCTGGTTTAGGTGTAATACTGACTACAGGTCCAGTATATTTGCCTAATCCTTCCTGGAACACTCCCACATACTTCTGCTGTATTTCTTTTAATTCTTTATCTAACTTGCTTTGATCAACTTTTATACTGTACACTCCCTGTAGCTGTATATTCAAATTACCAAACCAGTTTCGACCAATTAAGCTAGGCCCGCTTCCTTCTGCCACAAAAACCGTTAAGTTTTTTTCTATATTTTTATACTGAACCAAGACTGTAGCCTTACCTAATAAACATAACCTATTATTGGTCCAAGTCTTTAATGCAATATCAGCATCATCCAACACAGGCACCTCGCCATGCCATATGCGTCTAGCAGTCTGTTCGCTTATCAGGGTGAAGGCACACCCCGAATCAACTTCCATGTCCATCATGACTCCATTCAGCATAATTTTAATCATATATGCTGGCACTGCCATGTCTTGCCTCACATTATTGACCGATGTATCTTCATACAACCCGTTGAAGTCGGATCTTGGCAACATATTTCCCTTAGCCTTCATTGAACAAACCGCTTCAATGTGTCCTGTTTTCCCACAATGATTGCACTTGGACCACCTGAATCTGCACGCTCCCTTATGAGGCCTGCCACACCGAAAACACAAAGACCTTTCTGTCTGCTTGTCCAGCTTTTTGTTTATAAATTTATTTATTTCCATTGGTACCTCTAAGTCAGCAGTCGGCCTACTCGAAGAAGCAGCAACAATATATCTTGAATCGATACCTGCAGCTTCATGTGATAAAGCAATCTCACATGCTTGATCAAATGTTAATGTGCTTTGCTGTAACAAACGTTTCTGTACTTCTTTATCTTTAATACCACACACCAACCGATCTCTTAATGTACGATCCAAGTCTATGAAATTACAATCAATACTCAGTTTCCTCAGCTGAGCAATATAATCTCTGATCTTTTCCCCCTCCTCTTGATACCTGGTATGAAATTTATATGATTGTACAATTTCATTTGGTTTTGGGTGGAAATGATCATTTAATTTTGATACTATAGTTGTAAAACTAACCTCACTTATTCCGGTTGGAGCGGTTAATGCTATCACCAAATCATACAAGTCAGGACCACACACAGCTAACAAATTAGCCTTTTTCTTACTATCATCCACAATCTCACTTGCCTGCAGACAGAAAGTAAACCTATCTATGTAGTTTTTCCAACAGCCATGTGCCACATCAAACTCTCCAAACTTGATACCCATTTTACACTGCAATGTTTATGTCTATGTATTTTCCACTCAAATTACACACCCTAAATTACTAATTTTTGCGCACTTAAACCGAATTTTCGTCGTCGCCACTGTTATAACTCACGTGAGTACATGCGGTGGGCAGGAATCGCGATGACAGACTGGTTTCTCATCTACCTCACTTTCACTTACATTCTCACTACCCACATAGTCCATATATAACAGGTTTTATTTCAACAAGACAGGTGAATTTGTCAAAATTATGATTTAGCTTTCAGACGAACGTTGGGATGAAATAAACTAAGTATATTGCTAATGTTTTTATTGGTGCTTCATATTTTTGATATGATGCACCAATATAATGTAATTTATATTTATTATTCATTCATTATTTTCCACGAATTCAATAATATGGCATTAATGTCAATCACGTTGGATCAGCCATAAAAGAAAAATTATTGTTTCAAAACTCTTTTGAATAATAGCCAATTTATACTCATAAACACACGCACACATGCATAACACGACGCCTTCAAGTGTGATTCTCTTTCTTGCAGCATTTCCCATTTTTGAAGTGTATAGTTAACTGTGTTGCTGTTTGTACGGAACCCTCGGTGCGCGAGTCCAACTCGCACTTGACTGGTTTTTTAAACTCCCGTCACTGTTGTCTCTTGGACAGCCAGGTCGCCAAACCTAATAGCCGGACAGACCAGCCAGTTTGGCCAGACATTTGGGTAAAAAGGCCGGACACCCTATATTATTCAGGATTTTGTGTCTCAGTATTAGTATTAATAGGTACGACAAAAAATTGGCCGGACACCGTTTATTTTAGCTGGACACGCAATAAAAAACCTAACTATGTCCGTTGTTATCCCGACGCCTGGCACTGACACTAGGTGCGGGTCGGCGAGCTGTGCCCATACAAGAACATCCCCGCTTGTATGCACGTCGCTTAACGCGCTGCTGCACGCTGGCGTCCAGACCGCAGCCTTAGTAATAAAAGTAACATGCCTGGCAGCTCCAAGGGTTGGGAAGGTTCAGGTACCGGCGCTGCCTCCAGTGCCTTTTTCCTGTGGTCATCTATCTTCTGCTTGATAACCTCATTCTCTTGAATATCATTAAGTCTCTTCTTTTTCTGTTCTTGGTTATATCTGAAAAACAAGAATAAAGACAATGCAGTGTCCAAGTCGTGCGTATTCTGCGCGCCGGACGCAAGTCAGCCGTAAGGTTTCAACGTTTCCGTGTGACGTAAATGACCATAATTACGAGACTTTCAACTCCACTATTCAAGCATCTACATGAAAAATTTCGATCAAAATTATAAGTGCAATAAACACCAAGAATGCTCTCAGGGTGCAGTATTATTGCAGCATCTTAATAAACTTGATTAAGTCTAAGAATGGTTAAAATTGTTAAAAAATACTTATTTACCATTATATTGCTACCCTTTACCTACCACAAATTTCTAATCTATGAGGGTTGCCGCGAATGAATTTGTGATACCTTATGCTGTACTATTTCTTGCATTACAGTAAAGAGGAAAAAATTTACTACCACAATTAACATGTTACTTTTTCCTTTTGGTTGAATGATTCACTTGAGAATGATTAAACATACAAACAGGTTGAGTGGGGAATGGGTGAAAGTCTATTTGGTTTAAGTGCCACACTGGTCAAATGCAGTATTGTTTAGACAATTCAAAAAATAATGTTGTCTTGGCCAAAGCTCAGCAAATTCAGGAATTGGTTTGGAAGGGGTAGGTAAGTAGGTTATAGATTAATAAAGATGAACACTAAAAAAGTATAATTTCATGACTCTGGGAGGGCTTAACTTTGATATTCGTGTTATCAAAAAAATTGCACATTAAAGCCTCGTTTGCGCTGTATTGAACAAAAAAAAATGTAACAAGAGTAATGCAAAAAGACCACATAAATCATGGACATTTATAATGGGGCGGGGAGATCGGGGGGTTCAAACTGAGACGGAGGTATGACTCTATGACCAGTGAAATTCTTGGTTTCATGCTCGCTCCACACGTTTTAATCTGGTTGTGCTATGACCCCTGTGTATTCGAAATCCGGGACTATAAAATGTAATTCCTGGACACAGGACAAGAACGGTAATTCCGGGACAATCCCAGATTTCCTGGACATCTGGCAACCCTAGGCTTCACCCTCATTATTTTAGAGAACTCTTTATTGGGACATAAAGTATCCTATGTATCAATTCATTCAGTTGTTACCACATTATTTAATAACTAACAGCCTAACATGTTCATAAACTTTGGCATTTATATAATACTAGCTGGCTCGGCGAACTTCATTCCGCCTCAGTATCTTTAATTTTAAAAGTTTTAATAGTTATTCTGATATTGTCATTTAATTATGTTATCACCTAAATAGTATATTACCAACATAATCTAAGTAGAAAATGTATCAATATCTTACCTATCGATAAGGCTGTTTTTCAATTCCTCAGCAGCATCAATGGCTTTATTTGGGTTCTTGACCCCTAGCATTTGGTTGAAATAAGTCTTATCCTTCAGGTAGTCCTTGTCCTTGGTAATACAAGTCACTACGCGCAGGTACTTCATGTAGCAAACGTACGAGTACTCCTCGTCACCCTTCGCACGGTACTCCTCTGCACTCTCGAAAAGTTTTTGCGCTGTTTTGCATAACCTTCAAAATAAAGGACAAAATAACTAATTAGAACCAAATAAGGAAGGAAATTACGAAGCTTTTCGGTGTAAAAACTTACAGCGTAGCCCTCTTGGACTTCAAATCTGGAATATTGTACAGTTTATCCAAATCCTCGATGCATTTACCGAGATGCAGTTGCTGTCGTCGCGATTCCGTCATCTTGGAAATTTGGAACTGCTTCACAGTTTACAAATTGATTATAGTTGTTTTATTTGTCACCAGGACCACTCATCACTACATTTGAGATAAACAACGCAGTGATTGTTGTAAAAATTCACGAATAGAAACAAAAAACTGGCTAGCCTAATCGAAAAACGTCATGTTTGAACGAATGATTTGAATCATTTGAATGGATGTGAAACGAAACGTCAATGAAATGAACGAATGGAACCTGGTGTTGACGTTTCGTTACGTTTCACCATGTGATTTACTTATTCAATAAAGAAAAAATGTTTCAACTTATAATAGGTAGTTATCATTATAACTATCAAATTATTAGCACACATCTAATTGAAACTATTTCATAGAAACTATGCTTCGAGTATAATTTTGACCCCCCGATGTAGTTTGAAGTTTTGACATATTCAAGCAGTATCAAAACGTTTGTCTTAAAAACGTATAGCGCAAAAGCGCAAGTTTTCATGCGCAGTGAAAACTCGTCCAATTTTCCTGGTCGATCGTGGTTCCCTTTAGTTTTTCAGCTGATCGCGCTTTCCACGGCCGTGTCGCAGACTGTCCCGGGGTGTCATGTGCGAAACTGTCGCAGCGTAGTGAAATAGTCGAGTGTTTGTGATTTGTGTAGTTTCGGGTTAGCTAGTGGCAGTGAAAATGTTTTCAGGACTTACTAATCAGGTTAGTTCGTGGATGGGGGCCGCTAAAGGGGAGCCGCAGGACGAGGAAGTCCCGACCCCTACTAAGGAAGCGACGGTAGAGCCGACGGCGGAAGGCGAAAGACAGAGGTACGTTCTTTTGTTTACATTTTTCTCTGTATTCTTATCGTTGTACAGTCAATAAAAAACTAATAAAGCGTATTTACATAAGTCTCACATATCCTTATTCTGACGATCCGAGTGAAAAACTCTTGATAACCGCTGAGACTGTATTGAAATTACGTGTTTCACCTTGGGAGGTTTCTAGAAAGCAGTTGTAAGTTGCAATATGGTGCTGAAGCAATGCAGTGCGGTTAAATTTGTTTGCATAACTGTGATGGAATATTGATCCAGTGGAGCAGACTATTTAGGTCAAGAACATTGGTGGCAGGAGTCTAATTAGAATATGAGGGCATTTTGATTGATCTTGTCTTGATGCTTGGTATCACTGAATGTGACTCATGAATCATTCCATATGCCAATCATTATGAAATCTTGGTAACTTTTGTGTTATATTGTAACTTATTCTGCATGATCTAAAGATAATAAATAATGATTTCAATTTATTGTCATCTTACTTTTCCTGTAATTATTTTAAGTATAAATTGGGCTTACATAACTTACTCTATTTAAATTATGAAACATCCTGTATGTGAAGTGAATAATTAAGAAAATTCTAATTGCAGAGTTTGAGAAGCCACGTTTTTATTCACAATTCCTTGCTAAGAAATTCGAAGTGTTGGCAGAACTGCATACACCATAATCCAATTTAAATGTTAAAACAATATACCTAGGTACATTGTTGGGGTAGGTCGTGGAACATGCAGTTGAAAACTTTGTTCTCAAATACATTATAAAATTCACTTGCATGGTAATATTTTATAAACTGAAGGTTTGTTGTATAACTCTAAAACTTGAACAAACCTTAAATTTTAGATTTTGATTCCAATCTCATTTGCTCTTTCCATCCAAATAATTTAAATGAAACATAAGTATGTATATGCTTTACTTATGCAATGTGTTATATTCAGACCTAGGAATGTAAGGGGCAAACGCCTGACAGGTACTAGAGGAAGACCAAATTTTTTATCGAAATTTATGAATGTCGATATTTTTGGCATTAACATATATTTAAGTTTTTGGTGCAGAATGGAAAGGCAAGTAGAAAGTTCGCGTATTGATACTCTCCGCGATGCGCGATCTCTCTTCGATGCTTTCTGCCTAAACTAGTAATCATACCCAGCTTTGTGTTTTATTTAAAATTTAAAAGTATATGGAAATTATTAACTTAATAGTCTTCGTCTTAAAGGACTTCTTTAGTATTATTTGTCAAGAACTTCATATGGTAAGAAAAGTCGAAAACAAAAATATCGATATTCATAAATGTCGATAAAAAATTTCGTCTACCTCTAGTACCTGTCAGGTGTTTGCCCCTTACATTCCTAGGTCTGGTTATATTAATCGCGAATAAAGAAAAAGAAAATATAAGATCTATTAAATTTTAAAAATAGTTCCTATTAAAAACCTGTGGATTTGCAAACTGTATCAAGTAAAGTAGATATTCGCGATCGCGCGATCCATACTGGAGCATTCTTATGCATTCTTAAATCTTTGCTTGTAGAGCGTTCGTTCATGGCGCGCACACAGAAAAATTACTGCTATTATACTGTGGTAAAGTTTGTTATGTTAACACACAAATAAAGTTTTTGTATATTTTATCTATCAATTTTCTTTTTTTTTTAAAAAGTTGTATGCAAATTTTATTAGAAAGGTCATATACAAATAAAATATAACTACTTAGTAAACTAAACTTAAGTAAGAATTAAACTAAACCTATTAAAATAAACCTAAATTAAAACTAAAAATTATCTAAAAAATCGGGCCCCCTTGGCATAGTGCCGAATATGCTGGCAGCGTTTCCCCGCTGTATGGCGATACTTATTCGCTGTGCGAGGAAGCTGCCAGCATTTCGGTCCCCAGTGCAGTCCACCAGCCTTTTGGAGAGATCCTTGAAGAGTGCTTGTGCGCTGGGACCCCACGGGCCCAGGGTCTCGACGCCCAATTTAATTCTACAGTTAAAGTTACAAACACTTTGGTATAATTGAAAATTATGCTGTATTTGAAGTACATTGATTTAATGCTAAAAACTCTAATTAAATAATACTGCAAGAAATAATAAAATAACTTGTATCAATGTTTATTTATTGTTACTTTTATTGGTATACACTTATTGTTGTAAAAGATCTAATCTAAGAAATCAAAGATATAATTAATAATAAAAGACTAGTAATGTAATATATCTCCGTCCGACTGTCCATTATTAAAAGTTAAACATTGCATTTTTCATTTACAACATATCCAATTATCCATAACTCAGAGTGAAATGAAAATATCCAATTATCCATAACTCGGAATAAAATGAAAATTTAATTCTGTGGGTCTAGTGAAAAGGGGTACAAGTCACATTTAACCTAGGAGCAAAAGAGCTTAAGTCATACTACAGAGTTGTGAACTTGTGACCTTTTGGTCCTGGTATAAATTTAAAAAGTGAATTTGAAATTCTGGTTTGTTGTTTTTTTAATATTTTAGATACTAGATATTTTTCAAAATCCAATATATGTAGAGCGGTATTTTTCTATTAAGGACAAAATCTAAGATTTGATTTTTATTTACAGCCCAACAAAGGGAGGCAGCAAACTGGACCTCATCACCAATGTACAATCAAAGATGACCGGCTGGCTCGGTTCGGGCATCCCTATCCCCGGCCTCAGGAAAAATGAGGCAGCTCCCACCGACGCTACGGAACCAGCGCCCGTGGAGCCCGTTGAACCAGAGCCCAAACCAGAGGGCAAAGACGATGACGATAACTCTAGGTATAATAGGTACGCGGGGCGGCAGACCAAATGAGTTTACGTTATTTCATATCCAAGCTTCAGTGTGTTGTTTCTGATTGTAGCTTATGAAGCATCCGGAACGACATGCTCATTTCCTAAGCTTATTTCAAAGCACTTTGCGTCAGCTTTGAGCACCGAACACGCAGTTTCTTTATATTTTCGCCACTAAGAATAATCATTTACTGCTTTCATTTTATGACTGATCACAAACCATTAGTTTATTGTTGCCATGTTTCACGTGAAAGGAACAGGCAAGCATTGTTAAGGTTTTTACTTTGGGCTTTTAACATGAATACTACACTCTTTATACTTCTGGATTATTTAATAATTTTTAATTTCCTTATGACATTGCATTGGCATTCAATCACTGTACTCTAGACAGAAACATCAGGTATCACAAGGAATGCCATTTGCGTAAAGAAGTATTGAATTCTGGTTTTATGTGTTGCGGCAAGTGACGAACATTCTAATTTGGTCCACATAAAACTTCTCTTCTTTTTCGACTTTAGACTTTTGTCAGATTGGTTGTAGTCTTCATCTCATGCAGTTCATTAATATCCACCTTGATTTGGAATATAAATTCTTCATTTCTGGAGGAACACTATCCCTATTTGAAATAAAGTTGCTTTTTTATATGCCTACCTATCCAACTTAACTAGGCTTAATTTGGTTGGAAAAGCACTTTCCATTAAATTTGTTTGTCTGTGATGAATCTCATTTTGTGCGTCTCTCTTCCGAAGTTATATCGAAAATATGTTGATTCAAACTTTCACGATCCTCACGTAAAACATGTAGTTACGTCTCGTAACGTCGAGGACCACGAGTCATGTTTTTATCGCGAACATTCTGGCAGAACAAATACGCTCCAGGAGCTTTTGCATATTTTTCTCGTTTATTGCAGTGGCCCATATCCTCATCTCCGCCATCGTTATCCATTCGCGCATCCTCTTGCCAGTCTTTGCAAAATTTCTCTCTTTCTCTTTGCAAAGGTGGAATGTAGGCTTGTCCATCAGCAGGTGGGTGTAGACAGATAGACATAATACCCTTCCTATACGTCTGCTGTACTTTATTAAATGAATAATCTTCTTTCTTTCAAAATAGGTAAGCTGGAAGGATTGTTCTATATCTATAGGAATCAGCAATCTTGAGCTATATTACATGTTTCTAGGCCTTCCTATGCGTCGGGCTTCTTACCTTTACTGGGACTATGGGTGTTAAATTTACACTAAAATATTTACCAATGTCTGTTTTATTCTAAGTACTTATGTTTGGGTTAAATGAAAGGATTGTTACAGTTGATTTTGCATAAGTACACATTTCGCACACGTATCTATACTGATGTGCCCATGGAAAGTTTTTTAACATTCTCGTGAAGTTTCCAGACATTTCTGAAAACTTATTAACTTTTTTGAACCTTTATACTTGCATATCATCATACTCAGGCATAACCATACATTAATGAAGTTTAGTCAAAATTACGAATAATTAATTCTTTTTTCACGTGCTGCACACCTACTCACATTCTACTCGTACTTATATTTCCAACATTAGTTATAAACGAAGTTGCGCATCGGAATGTTTTAACTCATTTTCAGACAGAACATTTTCAGTTTTCTAATATTGAAAGTTTTCAATTATTACTTAGTAAACATAGTCACTGATATGTACAGTTCATTTCCTAGTCAACACGTCTCTGTGAACTCATTGACTCTGCTCAGACCCCATTTTTTATTTCTCATTGTTGTGCATTCTATTATATTAGATTTTTTTGTCTATTTACTGAGTATAGTTTAAGTGGTCTAAACACGTCCATTACGTTTTTAAGAAGATTGATACTCATCTCTATATTGTACTGTATAATAGAGATGGATATTTTTTGGATCTTCCTATCAAAACTGCCTTTATTGGGCTATCTTTCTTTGTCTCCTGATAAAGTTGCATAATTTGAATTCTTTGATCACATCTGCAGATATCGATCAGAAAATCCGTTACCATCATTTGCATTAATCACAATTACTTAAATCAATTCTTCATTCACTTGTATTGGTTTCGTTTCATTCAATCGAACGTACTCGTACTCGGTTAATCGACGTGTTTGGACAAACCACGATAAGGTTCAATTAATCTAATTGACTAGCTTCCACTTTCCTATCGCTTTGTATTCGATTGTTAAGGTGTAACCGACCGTTACCTATTTTAATGAACTGAGGGCGTGGATTGTACGTCAAACTTGATTACAAAATGCTACTGTAAACACTGTGTTACTTAAATACTGGATGTTTATGAATGTTTTATATGTATATTTATTATTGTAAATATTGTGGGTTGTTTATAAATCCACCTAATTTCAAACTAAGGAATTAATCTCAGGTGGGAGATTATAAGAAACCATTATCACATATATGAAATCTCAAATAGACATCTCGTTGGAATCCGAGATGGCCCTACCGTAGGGACAGCACATCATCTTGTTTCTCGCACTGTACTGAAAGTGATAGTTAATAGTTGTCGTGCGATAGAGTCGCGGGTCGCAGCGCAGTTATGCTAAATGTATTGAAGTGATGTTAAAATGCTATTTTCATGTAACGAGTCATCAAAAGTACAAGTTATTTCACGAGCTTCAAAGTAGTGTCTATGAAAGTTACCATTTTACATGCGTTGACACTAGCGCTTGCCATATACAAAAAAAATGACGTATAATCCAGTCTTCGTGGTCGCTCACCTCCAGAACCTCTAGAGTTCCATGTACATGGATTTATCGGCCTAAAGCTCTCGTATCCGCGAAGCGTAAGGCGAGCAGTAACCCGTTTGCTTGCGCAGTGCCACCGGTGGGGCCGACAGCAGACCCGCCTCCACGGGAGGCACTCCCACCGAGGAGCAGCCGCAGGGCGTCGGCAACGGTATGTACAGACTAGATCTTGTTATGTGATGAATTCCGCTGTGCAGAACTTAAATCATAGTAAGGGTGCGTTTCTACTAACGCGGCGCTTAGCGAAGCGAAGAGAAATTGAACGTGAGTTGACCAATAGTAGATTGTGTCACAAGGGAGCAAAATGATGTATTTACGGCGAGGGCATACATTGAATTTTAAGCGAAGTGAAGGACTACAATAGAATTCAGATGTATCGGAATACCCGTGGCGAAAATAATTTTGCTATCTTGTGACACATACCGCTTTTCTCACCAACTATGAGGAAAACGTTACCAAAATAATGAAATAAGGTTAATCAAAGTCTCACACATAATAAATGAAATCTTGAATTGGAATAATGTCGATTTGTTAAATTTATAGTCTATTATTATTTTATAACACTGTGTTTGGTATGGCATATCATAAGTGTGTTCAGATAAAAAAAAAAACTGTTGTCCTTGAATAGAAAAGTACCACTTTGATCCCTTTTATGAGGGAGTATAAGATTTTTATGAATGGAGGTGTGAAAAAACTGTTTCCACTGACGCGGAGTGGACGTTTCCGCCACCGTGATTGGTCAACGCACGGTCCGTTTCTCCGATGCGCCCAGCGTACAGGTCGATTCACAAGAGCTGGCACGAATGGATTGAACGAAAGTAATGTCAGTGTCACTGTTGAGTGACATTCTTATACGGGAGGCTCCAAATATTTTGTAAACAAGTACATAACACTTCTTCATTATTGAAGAATAAATAAATTTAGGATATATAATCTCCACATTATTAAGACAAAGCAGGTAAAAGATATGGCAGAAAAGTAAATTTGACGGTTCGCTACAAATATTTTTATGCCACACCTAGCCATAAAGTGGCTTTTTCCGCACGCTGCGCGTACGGAAAAAGTCGCTTTCTGGCCAAGTGTAGACATACAATGATGTACACAACACGGGAGGTAATAAAGAAAGCCCTCGATCGCATATTTACGTCCCTCGCTTGCAGCTCGGGCCGCAAACTTCTGCGATTTCGGTTTTTCTTTGTATTACCACCCTAGTTGTGTAATGTACTATCATGGAGTTTTAATTTAATTTATACCCTGTTTTCACACTGACGCCGCAATCTACGAAATCATAGCGAAAGTTTGCGAAACTCATACGAAATTTTCATGTTTCGATGCAATTTCTGCGCTTTATGGCGTCAGTGTGCAAACAACGTTGCGATTGATTGTTTTTTTTTGTTCATCAACACAATGCAGACTGGATTACGAAGTTTTGGGACGAGATTGTCTAAAAACACGATTATCCCAGCCTATTTCTTCATTTTATGATGCACACATAAACATTATCATTCACTCGTTCAATCCATTCGTGCCAGCTCTTGTAAATCGACCTGTACGCATCCTAAATTAATTCGTAAGAAACGTTTTGCACTTATTGTCGTATAGTTTCTGCACGGTGCAATTGTAGACTTCACGTAATTGTAACAAGGTGCAATTAAGCTTGCTATCATGACTTAAATGTCTAAATCTTGTAGCGTGATTGGTGGATATTTTATTAGAAGAAAAAAAAAATTATATGCCTCGGGCAGGATTTGAACCCGCGTCTCCAACGGCCCTCCGGCCTAACAGTGGCGCAGTGCATTCTAATAAAATATTTAGAATTCGTTAGCAGACGTTAATGCTAAAAATAAGGGTATCATTTAATCGATCAGCAAAATATTCCTATTTTGGTCAGCAGAAATATGTATTTGGTCAGCCAAAATAGCTAGTTGGTAAGCAACATATGGTTAGCAAACATTTATAAATCAGGCTGCAATTAATGATATACTGAACTGCTCTAAATTATTTTGGTTGAGCTGCATTAAGCGATCTACGGTTAGTCAAATTTTGGTAAGCAATCAGTAGCAAATAAGCAAAATAATTCATTTTGTTCATCAAAATGAAAGGTGCAATAAAACCTAATTGGCATGCACAAAATGGACGCAACTATTCTGCCGCAATAACGCAAAAGGGCACATCTAAATGAAATTTTCGAGTTTACAATAGAATAAGCATATTTTATTAGAAAAACTTCTATTTCTAAAATAAAAAATGTCCGAGATATTCGACTTCAAAGTTGACAAATTTTTAAGACGTAAAAATTTCGATGGATGTTGGTGCCATTATAACACCTATTTATTATTATTTTATTGTATAGAATTCGCTAAAATAAGCATGTTTTATGGAAAAAACTTTTTTCTGAAATCAAAAATAACCGAGATATTCGACTTCAAAGTTGAAAAAGTTGACTTGGCGCTGCGGGAACAGCAGTCCTTCCGCCCTTGCATGACGACGCACGGTCACTTCGCTCGGCTCCGCAACTTCGGCTTTTTGGTCGCCTTCGGCGACCAGCCTCAGCCGCTCGCCTCACTCGTTCCCGCGCTTCGTCATGGCGGGCGAGGGCTGCACTCCCTCCGCGCCTCCGGCTCTATAAAAACACTCTAGGACGCGCAGTGTCGGCACGCGTCCTAACCAGCGAGAGCCCTAGATTCGGAATTTCGCAGGCTTTTTACATTTTATAGTAAGTAGTATCCTCAAAAATAGTAATACGGTAAAAATCACTGATAATTGATAAACACTACTACATGACACTGACAGCTGACAATCACCGATTGACAAAACAAACACGCCCACGAGTGGCTGCTCGCGTCACGTGGTCTGTTTCGCTCTGCCCACAGTACTGCTGATTTTTCAAACTAAACGCAATCCATGCATGTTTTCTCTGCTAACCAATTGTAAAATCTTGCCGGCCAAGTAATTATTTTGCATCTCGACTGTTTATTAGGCAGACAAATGATAAATAAAGCAGATTAATATTGGTTAAAATGTTAACCATTTTTAAATTATTTGCTGAACAAGAGTTGCCGCCCGATTTTTATTTATTGCCAGCCAAATCTTTGTATGCTGCCCAAATGATTTACCTGCTTATTTTTTTTGCGGATCAATTTTAATAACGGCTGACCAAAAAATTACTTTCCTAAAAATAATTAATACGTCATTGGTAGATTTTGACGCCTACTGTCAATGTCAGTTAACCATTTCTTTTCAAGCTGGTTATGATATGAAAGTTATAGTGGCGAGGCGTCCATAATCCACATGCCCTGATTTTCCTAAACCGGAGCACATGTCTCACCGCCGGCGAGTCAGCGAGTAAAATTAGGCGAGTAGCATTACATTGCGGATCTGGAAAGGTTACGTACCTCGTCAGCCCGCAATGAACTGTTACTCGTCCAATAGGGTATTTGCCTGTAGTCAATATAAATTACTACACGCTAGCCATTAAATCAGCTTTCGAAAATTTGCAAAAATGAACTAAACATCACCTATTAGCGTTTTAAACGAGTTTTAAAAGATCAAAACCTATAAATAAGAAGATGATTTGATGTTTGAGTAAAATGACGTCATTTCACTTTTATTCCATACAAACTTCATACTATCTGAGCGTTTTGGCACTTCATAAAAAGTAACTGATTTGATCTGTCAGGAAAGTAGCCTATTTTAGTAGCTTACTCGCCGGTGGTCGGCCACACTTGTCCTACTTAGCATACTTTTTGTTCAAGATCAGTAGAATAAGGCCCCATTTAGACGGAGCGAGAACTCGTGTGCGAGTTTCATTACATTGCAGGCTTCCTAGGTACAATGAGTTCATTCGATCGATTAAACGCAGGAATGAAATGAAACTCGCCACGTCTAAATGGGACCTAAAGCTCTAGAACAGTGGTTCCTAACCTTTATTGCCACATCACCCACAGGCCCCCTCTAGATTTGTATCACTACCCCTCCAAAAAATAGGTAATACAGACAAGTATATGAAAGTACTCAAAGAAAAACTACTGAATATGAGTATTACCCCTGAGAAAACTTAATTTTAGGTCTCCCAGGTTCGGAACCACTTCCCTAGAATGTCGTGAAACGGCAAAGCCTGTAGACGCCTCGTTGTGTTTGTATGTTCCCCATTTTATTTTTTATCGTAGTTCGCTATTTTTTTTGTTTTATTTCTCTTTTGTTTCCCCCACTTTTCAGAGAAGCACGGCAAAAAGTTGTTGTCGATTGACGCCATCGAGGTACCTGATATGCAGGAGTGTTAGTATTTTTATTTTTTTTGTTACTTACTCCATAATATTATCTATATAATGTAAACTAAGTGTTGGTTAAATTACTAATCCTGTACGTCTAGCATAACTGGCCGCGACTTCGTATCACGCGCGACTGAGCATCACCTGTCACTGTCACACTATATTGAGTGGAAAGAGATAGGTAGGATTTGTCGCGCGACAAAGAGTCGCGTGTCACAGTTGTGCTAGAGGTACTGTTGTTCTTTCGTGTGTCCAATAAACTATAAACGAACATAGTTATGCAGAAAGAGACCAGAGGCAAGTTTCGTATACTTGGAATATGTGATTTAGACAGTTAGTTTATAATCCAAGTAAACAAGACTTGCCTCTGGTCGCTTTTTTTTAATTTATTTAGGATTACCAACAGATAATACATCTATTTTATGCTTAAATCTAATTATTAAACTCTTTTTTGATGCTTATCCAATTACAGGTAACCACATCTTACACATGTGTCTTGCTATACCTACCCTATAACATGCAAAGAGATGCTTTCTGCATAACTATGGTCTAACTATGTTCAATCCTTTATCATCAATTTCTTTGTTATGTACCACCTTCTAGTTTCATGCCTTCTAACGTTTTTTGGTCCCCTTTTTGACATTGACTCGTCATCAGTAGTTATTTTTTAATCTTTTCACTACAGAGTGTTTTAGGCACTGGTCGCACCGCCGGCGAGTAAGCGAGTAAAGTTGGGCGAGTAACAGTTAATTGCTGGCTGACCAGGCACAGTGTGATCAATCGACCTTTCCAGATCCGCAATGTAATGCTACTCGCCATACTTTACTCGCTTACTCGCCGGCGGTGGGACCAGTGCCTAAGCAAGGTTGGATTATTCTTTCTTCCGGGATAATATTGCCGATTGTACTTTTTTATTATTGTGCAATAAAGTTTAAATAAATAAATAAATAAATAAATAATAGATTTAAATGCTCAAAAGTCTTAGCATAGAAGTCCCTCGCCACTGACGTGTATTTTTGTCTTGCTCAATAGTAGTTACTGCAGAGAAAAGGAACCCCATTCATATATTCGTAGTATGGCAAAAGGGGTTTTCAGGAAGTACCCATACATTTATATGACCAAGTTAGTCAGTCAGTCATTAAATACTGGACAAGAGCGAGTCGGACTCGCCCACCGAGGGTTCCGTCCTGGGGAATACTTAAATTTAAAAATATAGTTTTGAAATAAATACTATTTATTATTTATTTATTTATTTATGAATACATGTTAACATGACATTACAGTAAAAAAAAACCAATGCGTCATGAAACGTAGAAATAAAATATCTATTTAGGCGACGAAACGGCGTGGCCCCGTTGCATCGTCGTCTCCGGTGTAGGATTCGGCAGGTTGCCCCGGAACCGTCGAAACACGACACCCTTCGACTATATTTTTATGATTTAATTACAAATATATAGTTTTCAGAATTTTTCCTATACTTGTAGCACAAGCCGGTATTACTTGCCAAATTTCATAGTTCTAGGTCGGAAGCAACGGAAAGTTACCCTTTGAATTTTGGTTTCCTTGAGAGTGTCGAAATTTGCGGCATAGACGGCCATATTTTCAACTCGATATCTCCACGCGTTCCCGAGATAAAGGGTTTGACAGACGGACAGACGGACAACAAATTGATCTTATAAGGGTTCCATGTTTTCTTTTGAGGTAGGATTTATGTAGTTGTTATAAGATGTTCTTACTAGAACATTCAAAATGACAAGTGTGTAGATAAAGTTTTTACCTTGTTTTATTTATGTTGTTTTTTGTTGTAATTATTGTATTTTTGTGTGTGTTATTGAAAAGATAAATGTTGTATCGATCTATCTTAACCCGGTCGTCAGTCTTGTGTATGTGTCATGTCGAAACACTCATCGTCGCATATTCCACAGTGACGACGAAGGCTGTAGCCGGGGCGAAGTCCCTCGGGAACTTCCTGTACTCGGCGGTGAACAAGGCCGGCGCCAAGGTCAGCGAGGCCAGCGCCAAGATCAAGAAGACCGTCGAGGAGAATGTGAGTAGCTTCTGGAACTTTCTAGGGATTCCTTAACGAAACTTGTTGCCACGTGTTTATTTTACTGTAGATGAAAGAGAGAAGTGGAGGCGAATCTCGCACAGAAAACTCCGTTTTATGAAACGAAAGTGCGTGTTTGGCTGCATAATTATTGCAAGTCATAACGTAATGTTAGTGATCATTTTTGTATGAGAAAATTCACCGTGTAGAACGCATCAGGTTAGGTTATGTTGATTAAGAACAATCCTGATAAGTAAGGGTAAGGCCCAGAAGCGTTCCAACCGTCCTTTTCGTTGTGTTACAAAAACGTTTCCGGGCCTTACCCGTAAACGGTATAGGAAAACCAAATTATGCATTCAATCAAATTGAGCAAGCAAATTATACATTATGAATTAAAATTTTATGCAAACCAATATGGACTCGTGCAGTACCCGTCTTTAAACGAAATATACTTTAAGATAAAATCCAAAACAATTATTCTACAAATAGGGGCACTTTAACAAGTCTGAATCTACCAACACTTCGGAAAGTGACATCTGAAGTGAAGAAACGGTTATTCTTTTTACATTTACTGAATTTAATGACTTACAGAAATTGAAAAATTCTATACCTTTAGCATTGCAAAATACCAAAAGTTTGATTGAAGATGCCTATGCTATTGTATTTATTAACATTCAGAGGTCTGTGGACCAAAATTCTTTTTAGTGCCTAAAATAAAGATGAAACTTTATAGACACGTTTACAAAATTGCAGATGTCTGGTAATATTTTTAGTTTTAGGTTAGCTCTCAATCAGGCCTCAATGTTTATTATGAATTATTTGGATATTTTGGGCTTTTTATAGCAAAAAAGTCTAATTTCTTACTCGAAGTACCGCTGCGTCCACCAGGCCTCGTGTCGCCTCCAATTTAGTGTCCACTGCGTTACCAAAAAAATGTTTTTTATTCATAGCCCACATATTTCGACAAAAGTTACCATTGAGGGTGAGCGTATGCTATTCTGAATTACAAAATTATATGTTTTTTGGATATTATACTAACGGGTAAGGAATTATGCGTTAAAATGTAAAAGGGAGGTTTTATTAGGCACCAAAAAGAATTTTGGCCCCTGTACATCTATCATTACCTAAGTAGAACTGCGTCTTATTAAAAATGATGGTAGTCGCAAAATCATACCATGAATCTATTCCTGCAATTACCTATCCAATGTTTCAATCTATATAGGACTTGGTATCTTTGCATAGCAAATTTCAACCCAATCCATTCAGTTGTTAATGCGTTATTTAGTAACAAACATCCAAAAACCTTCACAAACTTTCACATTCATAATATTAGTAGGATAAGATTTTCTTGTAGGTTAGGATTGCCATTTTCGGTTGTTTTGTAGAATGCCTGGACTGCAAGACAATAACTGACCTACTATAATACACATCTTCTGACTTACTGTGATAGAATTCGATAACGAACACGTTTGTTTGTTGGTTTAAAAGTCGCATTTACCGATTGCGCAATGTTTGAACAAATGTCGCAGCGTGTTTACAGAACGTGGGACAGCCAGTGTACGGTAGCTTAGCGTCGCGAAATAATCCCCATAGGTACTCTTATGTTATGTTAGTCTTACTGGCTTGGTATAATCCAAAAAGTACTTAAGCACAGGATTTGTTCTAAAATTGTTATTTATTTATTTAAACTTTATTGCACAATACAAGAAAGCATAAATGGCGAACTTAATGCCGTAAGGAATTCTCTACCAGTCAACCATCAGGGTAAACAGAGACATTATAGGTGCAGTATTTTAAATTACAACCAAATTGTACATGAAGCCGGTTAAAATAATAAACTAGATACAATATATTATATCATATCGACGGTGGAAAAGAGAAACCCTTTAAGCGACATTTTGGGCAGAATTGAGTTATACTCGTATATATCGTTGAAATCAGTTGTATTTTTTTATGCGTTGTTTGAGCCGGGTTACATAGCGATCTGATGACTTTAACGTCGCTTAAAGAATCCTTCGCTACGCGTACGGAAAAAGCCGCTTTCTGGCCAAGTGTAAACATAAAATGATGTACACAACACGGGCCGTAATAAAGAAAGCCCTCGACCGCATATTTACGTCCCTCGCTTGCAGCTCGGGCCGCAAACATCTGCGATCTCGGCCTTTCTTTGTTTTACGACCCTAGTTGTGTAATGTATTATTCTATAACAATCGCGGCTTCTCAAAATGCAAGTACCCAATATAGACTATAAAAGAACGATAAAATCATAAAACCTTCCTGGCACGGTGCCAGCCGGTTCCTCTCAAACTCAAAACGCCCCTTTTAGGTTGCATGCGGAATAATAAATTTAACAAATCGTCCCAGATTCACCATACGTACCTACCCGTACAGTGGCCCTCCGGTCGTTCGCCATCTTGGGATTTTATAGAATGCCTGCGTCATTTTATGGAATCTCTAGTGGATATCGTCTTAAGAGAACCCAAGATTGGGCCAAGAGAGATATGACGTCACTTGGGGATTTGACGAAATTGAAAAGTTGGATCAGGAAAGCTTTGTGAAGGCACGAAGTCTGATTCTCTCAAATTCGTTGCGGATTGATAATGATTATTGAGTATCTTAGTGGCATTTTGGTCTTAGTACACCAAACCATGGCAAAAAATACTACCAAAGGCGAATCTCTGTACCACTTGTTCATATGTACTATATAATATGTTTGTCTTTGAAAAAGCATCTCAATTCAAGGTTAAGTACTAAGGACGCTGAAAGACTAACTGACTTAGAATTCCTAAGAATAATTACAAAGCTGGATGTACTAAATAATATCAGTAATTTTACCCAAAATTGTTCCAAAAGAACAAGTACCGGGGCCAGGAATAACAAAGCACCAAAGTAATTCGTAACTGAACCCATTTCCCCGGAATGGCTTTTGAAGGAAGTTTAAACTTCTCAATTTCAGCTGTTTTGCTGAAACTGTATCTGTAAAATAATACCGGGCCAAAAGAATTCAGGCGGGGAGAATTTTGGCGAAACATTTTGAATGTAGACAGCTAAGTTTCGATTTTGTTCGGCCACAATAGGGCTTGATGTGGGCCGTGTTTGCAACGAACAAAGAATTGGAAAATTTTGTGGGTGTAATAGTCTACCTTGTTTAGATTTCGGGTCCCAGAATGAGTTGTTTGTTGTTTGATTTACGAATAAGTAAGATAATGTATGTAGGTATATAACAAAATGGTTTTTTTCGTCTTTTTATTGCAAGAGTTGCACCGATGTCAATGTCTTTGTTACATCGATGTCTTGTGGTAATTTAAATGTTTAACGGAGCCTGTTACGTTTTTCAGTTGAAATCCTTACGATATAAGCTATATCGAAAAAATTTAAATCTATGCGATGTACGAGATTTACATTTATATTTTCCAGTAGTCTACAAGGGCAGATGGCCAAAAAGTCCATTGATGACATTCTCGTAATACCGAACTTTTGGGTCGTGTATGTCCTCTATAGTAAATACATTTCTGAAATACCTTGTTTATTCCCGAAAGCCACAGCTTTATCGGAACAAATCATAGATCAGGACAGATAAAGCAATAATCGGAAGATCGAAGCAACAAGGGTAAAAATTACCGACTTTTACGCCCAAGAGAAAACCGCAAAAAAAGGATTAATTATAATGAAAGACTCCCAGGATGTTAAATAAAGTAATAAATGGATAAATTGGAAGTACCTAAGCTTTGGTACTTCCATATTTTTGAGTGACGTTCATGACGGAGGGTTGAGAATAAGCACGCTAGAATTTTGGGATTTTACCTTTACAAGTTTTTTATACACAACTACCCGCCCCGGCTTCGCACGGTGTTTCTCTATTATGTTATGCATGTATTATACATATAAACCTTCCTCTTCAATCACTCTATCTATTAAAAAAAACCGCATCAAAATCCGTTGCGTAGTTTTAAAGATTTAATGTATAAAGGGACATAGGGAATAGGGACATAGGGACAGAGAAAGCGACTTTGTTTTATACTATGTAGTGACTTTAGACAATATTTTGGCGTGTGACTGAAACGAGGTATAGTTGTATACCTCGTTTTATTTTAGATTAGAAAAATCGTGCGTTGTCCGTCGTGCGATTGCAAGGAAGACCATCTTGAAACCGGAGAATAAGAATCGTGCTTTTTTTAAAACGTAATAAGGTACTGGAATAAGTGAACTTAGTACAATTTGACCCTCTGATAGCCTAGGTAAACCACGAAACGTGGCCGTTTAAATTGTAATCTGGGGATCGATTTCAGGCGTTTTTCTGGCGTTTTTTTTAATTTCATTAGTGTCACTCGAGTTACTGCAGAGGACTGTCGAGTGACAACAACTTTAGATTAAATCATGTCTAGCCTCGATACCGTCTATCGTTTATAATAAAAGTTAACTGTGATCACCACCGCTTGCTGCTACATTTGCTGGAACACGAATGAAAAAGACCGCTGCTGTCGAATCGCTCTAAAATCGACCCCTAAAATGAAACGAGGCCTAATTTTGGCTTTTACTGTAGATCACTTTATCGTAGTATTAACTGGAGGTTTCTCACTTTCCTAAGATTTTGCTTTATTGTCATATACCACTTAACACACGCTTAATGTAACTACTGCGGCTCATCAGCCACCCACAGCTCACTTGGAAAGCAGAACAAATATCAATTTAACCCGCCCTGTAGCCTCCAAATGAGCACTTTCGCCCTGATTGGGAATCGGGTCGGGGCTAAAACGAGGGTGGGCAAATAGTGGTTTCGCTGTGGGTGATAATTGTGCCCCTAGTGATACGGGATACGACGTTATTGTGGCTGAAGTTATGTCTATGTCATGCCATTGAGGACAATGGGAAATCGATGTTTAGGTTAGAGATGTAAGTTTTCAATCTTTTATATATTGCTAATTTTAAAAAGACGTGAAAATTATTTGATTAAATCGTGTCAACCACGATTTACTTGACTTTTTATGGCTATGTCCATCATGTTTTTTCGTGAGGTCGGGAAATACTCATATGTAGGTACCGCCGCACCGGAGCAGACCTGACAGTATATCCAACTCTATTGGGGATGCCATCAAGCGTATTACATGTTGTTTCTACCTCTCATAGTGTCCCCCACAACGTCACATTGAAAGCGGATTGGTAATAGTACATTACACAACTAGGATGGTAATACAAAGAAAGGCCGATCTCGCTGATGTTTGCGGCCCGAGCTGCAAGCGAGGGACGTAAATATGCGATCGAGAGCTTTCTTTATTACCTCCCGGGTTGTGTACATCATTTTATGTCTACACTTATCGTATCGTAGGTATCAAGATAAGTGGGCGTACGTACGTCAATATCAATTGCGTAGTATTTGCAAACGCGTGGTAGGGCAACCGCCGGTTCACCGTGCCTAACGTCGTTGAACATAGGTACACATGGAGAATATTTCTAGTACTTTATTAAATATACATAGATCATCAAAGTCAAAGTTACTTATTAGCCGAAAATAGTGTACAGTAAGTTGGTAGGTACAATAAACAAATATTATCAACTATTTTACCACGCCGTGGCATGCAAATAATTTATAAACAATTACGCATGATTAATTCAGTTGGGTGTTACTCGTACACGACAGGAAGTCTTTAATAGTATAAAATCTTTTTTGTAACAACCAGATATATAATGCCCTAGAAAATGCATTATAAGGCAAATTACTGATATCATTAGTAACACGGCTAAATATTATAACGGCCATGCAATTACAATTTGGGCTGCATAACTTAGTTAAGGTTTTTGCATCATGGTGAGATAGGTCTGCTTCAGATCAATGTACTAGCAGTTCTGATTTATAAGGGTTGTCATTTCACATCTATAGCAATTAGTCGGGCCAACCCAGTCGGTAAATAATTGGATTGTCGGTAATCTCCATTGGCGGTCGGGCTTCGTCGGGTTCAGCTCTCTATGTTCACTAGTTAATTCCTTTGCTTCTCGTTGTTAAATGAAGATTTACTGGTGGTTAAGTTGTTGGTCTGGTCTCCTGTAAGTTAGGCTATTTTATATTTAACTGTATAGCAATCAGTGTATTATGCTTTTTTTTAATCTTTTGTCCTTATAAATAAAATACCCGTATCGTTAAAAGTTCAAATGAAGACAAAAGTGTCGTCGTAATATTTATTGGCAACTATGTCTCTTCTCTTGACCAAATTCGGCGGGTTTTGTCTAGGGAATGCAATACCCAGTCAAATATGAAACCCGGGTATTACCCGACTCCAAATAAAGTTAATTACCCGGGTTTCCGGGTTCCGGGTAGTTGCATTACCTACAATGAACTTGCCGGTATTGCCGGCCGTGTTAAGTAAGATAAACAAGCGTGTGATGTTTTTTCGCGTTTGCTTTAAGGCGGCCGAAGTTAGATTTTATTTATTACCTTTAAAAGAAAACGATACATGCATACTTTTTATTAATTACTAGGTTTTTTACCCGGGTTTGAGTTAAAATACCCGGGTTTTACCCGACCCTAAATAAAGTCGGTTACCCGGGTTTTCGAGTACCCGGGTTGCATTCTTTAGTTTTGTCCTTCAAAACCTCAATTATTTAAAGTTTGGCACCATAGCACCTTCGATCATTATTTTTATTTAGATAACATTCTCATTTAATTTATTTGATTATAGTTCACATTCAGAATGCACAAAAACAAATGAATTTGTTTTTGTGACAACCGTTTTCCCGTCCTTAGATAAAAAAAAAGCGGCGTGAATTGCTTTTTAGTCAACAACGACTCAATTGCGTTTCCCGTTTCCCTTTGAACCACAATAAATTCCACTATTACAGACTAACCTGCTCTCTACCATTATTGCAAGTTAACTAAGCCAGACTTACTCTTAACAAGAAGTTAGGGTCACGCCATGCGTACATTAGTTTCCACTTATTCCGAGTTACATTCTATTAGGGGTCTTTCGCTAGTATTAAGTTGTTTGGGGCAAGTGACGTTTGAGGTTACTTTCTTTTAGTGTGCGAATAGGACTTTCTGCAAAATTGTTAGTTTGTGCATGTTGGTAGCTTCTTTTAGCAGTGCCGTACATGGTTTTGCTATACTTGGCATCAACACATTAGCATTGACCGTGGGGTCATTTGAAAGAAAAAAAATTAAAATCTTGTGAGTTTAAAGATTTGGTTCGGTTTGCTCTTGTCATGACAACATGCACCTTACTGTAATCAACGAATATAATAAGAAAATTGCTAATTCTATCAAAATTCTAATGGTCTTTACACTCTTTAAAAACTAATTGAATTATTAAAATGCGTGGCATAAATACAAGTATTCATCTTACTTACTCGTGTATTTACCGGAACAGAGCCGCCAGTATGAGAAATAGAGCATAGGTAGAAAATACCTTACCATTAGACGACATTAAATTGAATCTCCGCCCCAGCTTTTCTTATAAAAACGTCACGAACGTCGTATTAATTTTCCCACCGAAGACGCAATAAAAGGCCAACCTTTAATCAAGGAAGTAAGGACCGCCATATTGGACATAACCGTGCCGAAGTTTCGATTTCCGTTTTGTTTTCCGTTAGTTGGATATTTTAGTGTTGAAATTATGGAATTTCGTCCTTCTTGCGTGTCTGATCGGAAACTTACTTGTAAAGTAATCCAGATAGCCATTACGTTGTTATCTTCTGCATTCTGCTTCTTGGCCATCGTCATCATTTCAAGCCACAACTAACGGTTAGGCGCACATCTATGGGTAGTTTTGACATACCTATTTAATTAAATCCCCTATTTTGAAAGTATACTGTTTTAGGATTTCAACTTTATTCTGGAATTGAATTTTCTACTTATTGATTTCTATAAACGCCCAAGTAGCAAACAAAACAAGCTGTATAGTTCTGCGTGGATAAACGCGAAATGGTTTTTTATCATTAAGTTTCAAGCATTGTCTTATAAAATTTTGTGTAAAATAATAGCGAGAACGTTTAAATCTTTTGTCTCCGAACAATTAAGATTTATTTTGTAATTTAAAATTAGATCTTTTGTACGCTTTGTTCTATCTATGATATATTATTCTAATTTATGGGGAAAGTTCTAATATCAATTACTTAATATTCAAGACTGCAAGTTCATTCGTTCTACCTATCACGGCTATAGAGTTTTTGAGAATTAAATATACATTCATTATGACTTTGGTAATAAGTTCAAGTAAAGTTATTCAGAAGCAGGCTTGTTATCTGTAGTTGTAGAAGGGACTTAATCGCACCTTTAGAATCATAGTTACCTAATCCAACATGTTAAAATGTTATCTGCTAGTAAATAAACCAAAAACCTTCAATGAGGATTTTCAAAGCTTTCCAAAAATTTGTAATTTTTAGTTAGGTCACTAAAATTCTAAGGTTGCGACATATAAAGAAGTCCCGTGATTAAGGTATTGATAGACACCGTACAGCCTAAACCATTGCAGATAATGCGACGAATTTTGAAACATATGTTCTTTAGGGAACGTAGAGATTCACTAAGTAATAACTTTTCAAACGGAGTATGTAAGTTTGTATGAAAAACTCGTAAATACTTTGTACACGTTTTAATATAAACGCGGTGAGTATTGCCAATGCAGTAATAGTATCGGTATCAAAATAACGTGTATCAAAATGTCATGTTTCAGGTTCAGTAGGTAGGCAACGTAGAACATAAATGTATTTTCTAGTCTGCTACTCATATTATCGTTTATTTATAGAGTATCTCACAGGATAATTCGATTTGTCTCGAGAGTGGGAGCGCTAATGAATGTTATTTATTCAAAGGCCGTACCCAGCTTGGCCTTTTACTTGCGGCAAGGACGCGAAATTTGAATAGAAAATGTTATCTCTTTTTTCTTGATATAGAAGGGTAATTGCAAAAACTGCTTAAAGATAAACTTCAAGTAATTGAGGGAGGTATTTAGATAGGAAGGTATAAACTGAATCTTTCACTAAACGCCCCGTATAGTTATCATTAGGGTAATTTCATGGCAGAGAGTAACGGCTGTATTACAGCAAGTATTTTTTATTCATGGTGCGAGTATAAGTGTCAATATATTTAGGGATTTAAGTGACACATTGCTCGAGTAAAATTAATACTTAAATATGCATCGTAAACACACATGATTAAAACTATATCACTCCAAGTTGCCAAACTTGCGTTACACTTTGATGCAATTACCCAGTACCGTCTCAACACTCAGGCATTACCGCTGAGCAAGCCATTTTCAGACTTCAGCGAGCAAGCTTTTGATTAGACCATTACCAAAACTGCATCCCTTACACTTTGACGTGGCTGTGGCCCGCTCCAGGTGGCTGGCGCCCTGCCAGGGACAATGGGGGCGGCGTAATGCAGCTGTGACGTAAGACGTCTCGGACAATGCTATTGCCAATACACGTTGCATCTATCTTTCTCCATTCCATATAGTGCAATAGTAATAGACGCGACACGTGAAATCGCGCCCTGTTGTGAAAGCCCAGATGCCCTCAGCTCAAAGATATATCACCCTCTAAAACAGGGGTTCCCAAAGTGTGCGCTGCGGCGCCCTGGTACGCCGTAGAAAGTAAAGAGGGGCGCCGTGAGTCGATCCTCTATCATTATCTAAAACCACAAATATTCGCGGGTGCCTATAAAGCAACAATACCTATTTTGAGCGAACTTGTAAGTGCGCCACGGGCTGAAAAAGATTGGGAACACTTGCTCTAAAATTTATACCTGCAAAGTATAATTATGACATAATAAATACAATGAAAGAGTTCTTTTAGTAGTCTATGTGCTTGTAATCGTTTAAGCGATGTTATTTTCCTTTCTTTCTTTCATGTTATTACAATATCAAAGAGTTCAGTACTGGGTGGGGAGTTCGAGTAAGTTTTTAATAATTCAAAGGGTAAAGTCAAAATGAATTTCACTGTCACTACTCCCGGCACGAAAAACATTGTGTATGCAGAGCGACCCGTTGTCTGTTTCCTTTTAAATGTCCGTTTGGTTCGTTTTTCAACGTTTCCACTGGACAGTTCCAACAAAGACTAAAGTGTGAATAATAAATGATCGTTATTTTCAGGGCTAAAAATATCCCGACAAAGGTGGAATGAAAACTGTTTCACTTTTCGTTTGTTTTTATGTCATTTCAATTCAGTTTCTCTCAGTTCATTGTCACAGGTAAAGATAAATAAATACTGTATCGTTTATTATAAATACAGATAAAATCTAGTGTAACTGTTGACATGTATATTTTTTTGTATTACCTACTATGTTCTGACGATATGATCTGAGGGTATTTTTAATGCATATAATCTGATTTTACTTTTTTATTTTAGGACTTTATGATGCTTTCAAAATCGTCCAGCAAATATATTTCGGACAAGCCTATGGAGTTAAATTTTTGTGAGTGTCAGGATTTCAGATGGAGCCATGGTATACCTCAGGAGTTAGTGCTAGCAATGGGTCAAATGTGCGCCAAAATTGGAGCAATGTGCTCTTTAAATTCCAGATATATTTAAGATATAAATGGTGCCCGCCATTCTGACGTCAGGTTGGCGGGTGCATTTCCAGTTCTAGCTAATGGCTGCCTACTCAAGGGCTGAAAGGAAACTTTCCTTTAGTGTATCTTTTGTCGATTTAGTGCTGCCATTTATAGTTCCTGTACGTTCCCTATAAGAATAAAAAGAGATTTAGCAATTCAGTGTACTGACAAATTTTTGTTAGTGTGACAAATGTCTCAATTTAGTGTGACAGTGACAGGTCATGCTCTGTCGCGCGAGAAACGAAGTCGCGGCCAGTTACGCTAGACAGCCAGAAATGATGATATCCGCCAAAGAACCAAAGTAATGGACATAGCTCACACATAGATTGCACGGTTGAAATGGCAGTGAGCAGGCCATACAGCCCGCAACGGATAACCGCTGGGGCAGTAAAGTCCTGGAGTGGCCACCACGCATAGGTAAGCGCAGCGTGGGACGGCGTCAGACTCGGTGGACAGATGACCTCGTGAAAGTAGCGGGAAGCCGGTGGATGCGGTCTGTGGGGTCTGTGGCGTTATAACAAGAGCAGACTTTTAAGCGTAAAGAAATGTCCAAGTAATTATATCCCGCCTTAGAAGCCCGCGTTTCGAAGTATTTATAAATCCAGTTCTCCTAAGTTTTATACCACGGCATACGCTGTGGGATTGATTTCAGAGCGTTTGGACCGCCGTGGTTTTTTTATTCGTGTTCTTGCAAATATAGCAGCAAGCAGTGCTGATCACAATTAACTTTTATAATACACGATACACGGTATCGAGATCGAGGCTACTCATGATTTAATCAAAAGTTCGATAGTCCTTCGCGCTAAAAATCGAGTCCACTAATGAAATAAATATAAAAAAAACGCTGGAAAAACGTCTGAAATCGACCCTGCGATCGTTTACTTCGCCCCCTACTATGCTCATCGCACATAGCCAATTGGCTAGTCTGTTCACTTTTACCCTTTTTTCTAGGATTTCAATTCAATTTTCCTTGTACATTCTAACTGCTACGTTAATTGGAATTCCGGTTCTTTTAATTTTTACTAACCAGTATTAGGAATTCAATTGGTAGAACTGCCGCCCTTTGTGACCTAGATATTATCGGGAACGCGAACTTGGCCCAGATTCTGACTTTATTAATGTCATATTGATTTTATTGGAGTGCTCTTTCGTTTTCCAGCTTTGACATAGGTCCTATGTTTATTAATATCACCTTCAATACCGTGTATTTCTGATCCCTCTAACACGTAGTTTGTAAACATGTATCTCATGTTGAGTTCGCCTTTTATGTAAGATTCCTTATATTAAATAAGATGTATCTGCGCAACAGATTTGGTGCGACGTCTGCCATCGGGCTTATTTGTAATCCTCTAACGCGTCACGAAGATAAATCTCATTGTGCGAACACGGAAGATCACTCGGCCGACTTTCTTTTTTTATTATGATCTACCAGGTTCCGTGAAAATCAAGGTACAAGATATAGTAAAATGCAATATAATGGAGTTTTTAAAAATATTCAAAGACTGGTGCTGAAAAAAATGGTGGTACTGCAAATTTTAAAGAATATATAATTTCAAATCGTTTCTATAGATTTAACTCCAGTTTGAATTTGATTAAAATTATCGCTTAAGACACATTCATGTAAAAATCTTGTATAAGGGTATTTACATTCAAAAATGTACCAGTAACTAACAATAAGTTGTCACAAAACACATAATTAGTGTTAAACGTCATATGTTACGTCACAATGTTGACAGGTGATAGATAGATTTAACCTTACACGTTTAAATAAAGATGCCCATTATCTATTATAAATATATATATATATATATATAATTTCAAAATCATAATATTTATTGCGGTTGGTTATATTTTTACAGCTAGCCAGCACGGTGTAATATGAACTCCGACAACATACCTTTTTCCTAACCGCCCATGTCCGTGAGCCAAACTCTTATCTTGAGGGTTTACAGTCCCACTGGGTGACGTGTTTTCTCCTCGTTGCATACGTAAGCAAATTCACTCCCTGACTTATTTCCAGTAAGGTATGGTAATATACAATATATATACCTACTATGTGTTGTGGCCAGATTGCAATGTAACTGGACTCTGCGTAATGGAGTTACAAATTGGATACTGTTTGGGACTCGTGACTGTTGAAAGTTTGCAAAAAAGCTGCAAAGGATATTTGGTTTCCTAGGTAAATCTTTAGGATTGATATAGTCGAGATAGGCACTTGTGAAATTTTCTTCTCTCTAAACAAAGATATCGATATCGCAGGTGCCAGGCTAGCATAACTAACTGCGATTTCTTTCGTCGTGTGCCAGAACATGACCTGTTACATGCGCTGCGCACTTGAGCTAGATAGTATTTGTCGCGTGTCACAGTTGTGTTACTGGTATCTGATTTAAGTTTCTAAAACTCCAGTATTTGGATGTTAAATTACTGTACCAATAAAAATTCTAAATATTGACTTCGGTAAGTATTGCTAGAATAGTACTGAAATAAATATACCTACTATTACTGCCAAAGAAAAGCAATAATGCTGGCCTTTTTTATCCGCCGTCTAAGCTAGGATAATTCCATATTGAAATATAGCTTTGGGACTAAGAATTGGATACACAATTCGCTGAATTGAAATGTTCGTACAAATTGGTTTAGTTCTGATTGTGAGTCTATGAAATATTCATTTTCTTTTAGACACTTGAAATAAATCCTTCTTTACCTCAAGGGAGATCTAGAGCATTTAAGATACCTATTGAGCTTATCGTCATGCACCTGTAATGTATCAGATTTTATTCATATTGAACATCTTTACTTTTGCACTACGAACCTGACAAACACAATTCTATTTTATGTTTTAAGGAGCAAAGCGTCGTTTCCGAATGACTAATATGGTAATTTTGCTGACCAAACGCGATAAAGACAAAAAGAAAGTATCTTTTTAAACTCGAATTTTCCATTGAGTTAAGCATGACCGACTTTAGAAATGTCTTCTTAAAAACATTTAATAATATTTTTGTAAAAAAGCTTTAAAAGTTATCTTACGCGACCCGAAGTAAATGTGATAAAGGCAGTGAAATTATGAGTATTTCAGGTTAAAAATAACTTCAAAATATTACAAAATTAAATAAAGCTTATTCTTTGAGCTGCGTTCCGAAACGGTCGCATTATTGTTAATTGTATTTTTGCCGAAACCTTTCTGTGTAGAGTTAATTCGGTAGCATTGTACCAAAATAGAATCCAGGCTTTATTTGTGAATTTTAAGTCAGTCACGTTTGGTCCTTTTTTGTTCTTTTTCAATGTCCTTTTTATTCGAATAAAAGACTCTAGCGTCACGTAGTCGTCCGTTATACGTATTTTGTATTTCAAAATGATTATAGTCGTTTGTGAATGTTGGTCATACATATTGTGTAGTTATGGGAATATATATGAGTTAAGTATTCATGTCTTTCTTGTGGCAAAGGAGGATCTAAACCTAATTTTCTTCCTGGACCGGATAGGCACGTTATCTACTGTCAGATCTATGATAAAATCATGGTGATATACGCACGCTGAGTCATTCCAAATGAAAACGTCTGAAGGGGTGTGCTGGCTAATTTTAAATTTTCTTGAAAAAGTCAGGAATGTATTTTGGGGCATAAAATAACTACATCTATGGGATTTTTATTTTTCTGATTTTTTTTACGATTGGCACTTACTGGAAGTTTGATGAGGTGTCATATTCTTACTCCTGTGAACTAGGTTCAAACTCTGCTTAGAAGAATTTGCTAGCAATAATATTTATTTTAAATTGTACCTTACTACTCACCGTTTCCACAATGACTAATAATATTTAATCACTATGCTCCAGAACTGGGTTCTGGGATACTGAAAATTTGTATAAATATGCAAATTTTCGGTGTTTTCAGGCTACAATTCTGACTTTCCTATTAGTCTGAAGACTTAGCTTTTTTTTCTAATCTTTAGAACGTGCCATTCTACACCACTGATGTTAACTTAAAGTTCTTAAAATGTATTTTTGGTATAGAAAACATATAAAGAAATTTCAAAAAAATCTAAACATGTCGGCTTTGGCCGCTGAAAAATGTAGGTTTCAGTGCGAATAAAATTTTGAATTTACCATCAAATGGTAGATCATAAGCTTAAATTTACATGTCATCTAGATTTTTTACCGGATTTTTGCGAGGTAAGAAGATATAATTTTTTGAAAACCATAAATATTGAACAACAGTATTACTACGATTAAGTTGTTTATTTATGCTTACCTGCCAATAAATAGTGGGTTTTCTTATCGTAAAGGTGTTTTATTAAGTTTTGCTATAAAAAGAGTTAACATTTTAAGTATAATACATACACATACCTGTATGTTCATAGTTTTATGAACAGAACTGACTATTTTCGCAATGTAAAGGCCAGATATATCAAATAGAAGCTACCTTTTTATTTACATTTTTTTTTCTAATTTAAAAAAAAAAAAATGACATTCCGAATTAGGGGCCCAAAGCTAACATCAATGCCAAATTTCAACTCTCTACGACCATTTTGAAAATTTTCCGCCATTTTGACGACGCCATTTTGAAAAAAAATGATGACCATCTTTAATTGCCCAGGGTCCTCTATGACGTTTGGTCGAGCACCCATACCTAACTATTATAGTTTAGGCGGGCCGTTGATCGAATCCGAAACTTTACTCGGTAGACTTCAAAGTCGGATTATTTTGGGGGTCACCCTTGGACCCAGATTTATGTCATTAAAGGCACTTTTATTACGTATCTGAGTTTTGTATATTTTAGGATTTTCAAAAAATCATGTCTTCTTACCTAGCAAAAAAACCGCTATAAAATCTAATTACTGTGTAAATTTAAGAACATAATCTATCATTTGGTGGTAAATTATTTTTTTTCTTTATACTGAAACCTGGATTTTTCAGCGACCAAAATGGACATGTTTAGATTTTTTCCAAATTTCAATGCTTGTTTTTTTATACTATATAACACAAATTGGCATCTAAAATGAATCTAAGTAGTTATAATTGAAGTGTTCTTGAAGCTGCGATATACATGTTTTTCCTAGGTCTAATACAGAAGTCAGAATTTCAAGCCGAAAATCACGAAAATTTGTAAATTTTTGGACATTTTTTGAGACGCTGTATTCCATACTGAAGTATTTTGATGAAAAGTTATAAAGCATGTCGGATACTGTGCTAATTGGGGTGGGGTGTTATATAAAATTAACACAATTTATCTACATAACTTCTGAACAAAGTTTTAGCATATTTTGTAGGGCTAGAAAAATTATTCCATTCTGTACTTTGGATGGGTGTTGATAAAAAGATAAGTACCTATTAAAAAAAATAATGACAACGGTTTTAGGGGTTGAATGCCTCATGGTACATACACAATTTTTTTTATTGAAATCTGTGACCACGCGGCAACCAAAAAAAATAATTCTAGCCGTTTTCATATGGAATGACTCCGCTCATATCATTGCTACTCGTATCATTGCTTTGTCTATAGAAAAGGCGTTTATTTGAATTCCATACGTATCCATGTAGCGTAGCAATTGTAAAGTACTCATAAAACACGATTTATTAATAAATTCTGAACATCTGAAGGCAGTAAAGTCAGAATTTTAAATTTGTTTCGGGTTACTAAAATACGATTATACAGTGAGCAAATTCATCGAGAAATCATTTTGTATTCATAATCTACAGTTACATTCATATTTAGTATCGCGGAAGGGTCACTTATCTCTGCATTAGGTATACATAACCATGTCTTTAATGACTAAGTGTCTTACGTAAAATTTTTCTGCTTTTAATGCTTCTTACTCACCAATAACCTATTTGCATTCACTTAATTAAACATCATATAAGTTTACATGAAAGAAACATTTTTGTCTCTTTATTGGTTTAATGCCTAATGGTTTAGGTTAATTCCTATTAAAACAGAATGGTACGGGAAGTCAAAGTAGATGGCAAATTTGAAGGCGTTTTCTGAGTGTACGGTGGACGAATGGTTGAGTCACTGGGCCGGAAATCCAGATGTACCAGGTTCGATTCCCGGTCTGTACACAGGCGAGTGCCATTTAATTTTTCTATGTACTTTGATTTCTTGTATCTATATATGTATCATATAAGTTTGTTATTCCTTGCTTTGTCGTTTTGTTACAATTTTTACTAAACGAATTTCCTGCTGAAAGATTTAATCGCTTCGACATTTATCTGCAGCATCGTCACATATCGTTCCATCCCGTTTCCCATCAGCCTCCATATAAATGCGATACGCGCCATCAACATAAATGAATACCAAGCAAAGCTCGATATCTGCTGCTTACTTTTCCGCCATAGATTCGCACTTACTAAGTAGCAAGCGCAACCTTGTGATCTCCACAGCAGAGTTCACTTCTCAAAATAACGTGCCTCGCAGATATGAGATATGAGTTTGTTCGACCGCTTTGAGCCACTCGATTTACCTTTTGTAATCAAACGAAGGTAATATATCTCTTTTCTGTATCGGGTTTTTGATACCTTTTGAAGAAAGCTTTCCGAATTTGGTGATTGTGTTTCAATGAATAATGCGTTTAACCTATAGTTCTATGACATCCTTACTATGAGTGTTGGAGGTCCATGACCAGGGATACGATACTTAGGTATTTATAAATTCCTTTGTTTTTATTCTTCCACTCTTATCACTTCAAGTTCTTATAGCTTCTTGGTGCTTTTCAACGAATAATTATATCCTCAATCTAGATTTATCGTGTTGAGGCAAACTTAGTTCACATTAATATTCTACAATCTAGTTTACATTACCATTTTGTACGTAAAATTGCTGTGGTCCTATTTATAAAATAAGATAATTTCTTAAGGAATATCACTGGCATAAGTTCCTTTTATTACTGTAGTTGTGTTAAGATTCAGCCACATTATGGCGGAATCCATCACTCGCGGGCCATTGGCTCGAATATTTCATCTCGCCCCATTGACCGCATGTTTGTGGAATAGATTTGGGCGGTGGAGGTATTCTGTGTCAACGACTCGAGATAAAATACAGTTTTAAATGAGTATCTACTCGGTCATTTTGTGCGAGAATTTTCTATATTACGGGAAAACATAATAGGTTCATAATTATCATGAAGGGCGTGAAACATTTTACTTGTGAAGGCATACCCGTAGCCCACGGACGCGAAGACCACGTACAGGGAGACGCAGCGTGGGTTGGCCTCTTCAACGCATCGTTGGTTATATTAACCACCCTGACCCGCTAATAATAGTACATTGTGCACCGAGGGTAGTAAGAAGGGGATTACTAACGAGAGTCTATTAGAAGCCCGACGCCGTAGGCGGAAGGCTTTTAATGACTCGAGTTTGTAATCTTCTTACTGCCCGTGATACACACAATGTTTTTCATCACATTTGCGAGGAAAAAAAAATTAAACATAAAAATGAAATAAACTAAACGCACCCGCTAAGAGACAACTTCAACTGTCAACTTTTTCAATATAGTCTTCCACAGATAATGCTAAGAACTGCGTTTAGTTTTTAAACTTGACAGGCAATGTCGCCAGATTGTACCGATTTTCAAAATAAAATTTTAAACTAAATTAATTTAATTGCATTAAAATAATCGCAAAAATAAGGAAATAATAGTAAATTATACCATATAAGTTTTATTTACACTAAAATTGGTTTTGTAGCCAAGTTTTGAAGATGTGAAATAGCCTTGGCTGATTCGAAACCTCCTTAGTCTGAAATGACGTACGACTTTTAAAACTAAACTCATAACTCCCGAGGGAGTTATAGATTTTCATACAGTTTTTCCTCCCGTGGGAGTTATAGATATTTGTAACCCACGGGGGGTAAATCGGCTCGAGTTGGTCTATAAGCGCGCGTGTTCTAACACCCTTTACGAGCAAGTGTGATGAAAAGATATTTACGACATTAAAAATAGAGATATCTGTATATACCAACATTTATTTGGCTACATTAGTAGTATCTCAAGATTGAAGTTAACGCTTATCTAGTAAGGGCAGTCTTGAATATTTATGAAAAATATATTTTGTATTCCAACTACTCCTTTTTGGTGTCTCAATATATTTGTGAGTGTGTATCCTGATTTGAGAGTAATTCATCGATAGTATCATTATCATCATCGCTTTCTAATTTTTACTTTTACAATAACTATGTGTCGCAATTGACCAGGGGAAAATCAGTCACAATAGAAAAGACTGTAAAAGGGTATTCCTAACATAATCTCTCTGATATCTCAAGTCTTTTCAACTTTCATATTTTTTGTCCAATGCTTTAGTCACAGTGTGACCTACCCGTTAAATAAAGCTGCGGGTTGGAGGTAAACGGCATCGCTAAGGCTAAAGGCACGTTGAATTTGGGCCGCAAAGAAACGGGGTCGAGGTTTCTGTTTCAACCAACTAGACTGTCTGGCTATTTCCAGATCGAATGACACAGTTTTCTGAGATTGAACGACAAATGTAGGCTCTGTCCAAGCTTTAACGAATGTCGAAGTTTTTTTGTATTCGTTTTAGACTTTTCTTTAACAGTTTCCGTCCATCCAAGTAATATTTTAATAAACCTACCTGCTAAAACGTAAATTTCCGCAAAAATGACATTCGGTGGGCTTTTCGTAATTCTTTTATAATTTTTTTATGTGTGCGAAAGAGTGGTCCTCATTAATAACGCTTTCATGTTGAATTAAATTCAATCTAATGAAATAAAATTCCTTTCTCGAATATTTTTGTCGAAATTATTTTAGAGGAAGGAAATGGCATAAATATATTAGTATACGAGTATGAGGCCTTTTTCACCGCTCGTGGAGTGCACAGAATTATATGTCTTCCCTTGGCTAGGTAGTGGGGTTTTCTCTTCGCATAATAAGAAAGGGGCTGTTTACGGCCCGGAATTACGTAAATAAACATAATTTCTCCAAACACAAAACAGAAAGCCATTAATTAGTCTCGCTCCATGCAAATTTCCAACCTTCCCAACAAGAACAAACGTTATCGTAAAATCGTTAGACGTCGCCGGACTAATTAGAAATAGACTGGAAACTTCTGCAAACTCCTATTTCATGCACAATCATCCAAAATGATCCTTCAATTTATTTAGCTGAAGTAAAAAATCGAGCGAAGTGATCCCATTCACAATTGACGCAAACACCTAGCCGCCGCCGTTATAAATTAGATCTTAATCTCTTAGAAACTAATTACAAACCTGGTAAAGGTGGTTTAATCAGTAGGTTTGAACTTCCTAACTATTCTGCAAGAACTATCATTTTAAAAGATCACGATTGTACCTATCTACAATATTAATAACAGATTCGGTGATCATTATGGAATAAATCTAGACTAGTTAAGAATATAAAGTGATAGATCTTATCAAAATTTCGAGTCTTTTGTAGAATATAAGAACGCAGTTATATAATCGGATTAATGTTGGACGGAAAGGTAAAAGGGACAGTTTTAATTAAAAACTAGATGAGATTTTCTTTGATGGTTTTAAAGACTTGGCGGTTAGAATCGACTTAGGCTAACTGGTTGAAATTTTTATTCGTATTGGAAAGTAATGTTGCGGTAATTCAATTTGTAGTAATTTGCTGGGTAGCGATGAATTTATTTATGATATATCTCATTGAATTTAATTAATGTTTCTTAAAACCTATTCCTGTCGCAATTAGGAAAGGATTATTCGACTAATCAAAATGTTTATATTAAAAGATATTCTGCATTTCCTTAAAAGTAACTTCCCATTTAAAGTCCAATAACACTTACCGTTACATCATAATCCCGGGATTCTGTTATCGTCTCTCATTTTTTCCCTGTTGTTTTTGATTAATTTTGTCCATTGATAATACGGCCAAACCATTAAGGCGCTCTTATTTCTACCTTCAAAAACGATTATCATTAATATTTTTTCTTTCAACACGTGTCTTTACCTCTAGATTTGTCATGTTTTTTACATCACATAAGTTTGTTTATCATTTGATAAGATAATTATTTGATCATACCTCTGCGTAAGTACAATGGTCCAATTATTACCGATAAACTTTTTCTGCTGAATAATGATCACTGAAATCTCCGACCCTTGTTCTTTTATGCCACACCTGACCATAAAGACCAGTCGCTTTCTGGCCAAGTGTAGACATAAAATGATGTGCACAACACGGGAGGTACCGCCCTCGATCGCATATTTACGTCCCTCGCTTGCAGCTTGGGCCGCAAACTTCTGCGATCTCGGCCGTTCTTTGTATTACCACCCTAGTTATGTAATGTACTATTTTGGCGTTTCCGTTTTAACTTAATGATTGTCGTGTTTCTTACTTTTACTTTCTTTGGGGAAGGTATTTATTGAGCATATTTCTGAAATAAGCCAAATATCTAATGAAAAATATTTCAAGGGTAAAAATAAGCAGTAGAACGTAAATAGTTTTTGATTTCGTTGTCTGTTTGTGCGCGCATCACGTAAAAACTACCGGACCGATTTGCATGAAATTAGGCATACAGGTACATTATGACCCCGCTTAACACATTGGATACAATTTATCGCAGTAAGCCAGAGCAAAAATTAGTACATTATGATACGAGTGGGGTATGTTGGTCATTGCAACAGTCGAGGCTGTGTTACACGCCCGAGCCGTGAGGCGAAGGCTGTAATAGCCGAGCCTGTAATGACCAATGCCCACGGGTGTCATACGACGTTTTTCAACACACTTGCGAATAAAAATAATACTAATCATTCAAAACTTCTGTTTTTGTACTTATTTTGTGGGTTATCTACCCTCTATGTGTGGTGTAGTACGCGGCGCGCGCCCATGTACCCCGCGCAGCGCCGACACGGTGTCGGCGCTGCGCGGGTATAATATTCGCGCGCCGAGTCCCATGACGACGTGCTTTCATTGGTGAATTACAGCATAATATTGTCACATGGATTGGAAAATCCTAAATTATCATAACACAGAAGAAATAAACAAAAAATATAAAGTTATGAGACCAAAAAAAAATTAAAAAAACTATATTTTTTTATTATAAAGAAAATTGTATGAACTTAACATATTCATAGTTTTATGTATTTCCAAAAAAGAAATCTTAACGTTATTTTCCAGACTTATTTGGCTTTAGTGGTAATCAGTGGTATACAACGCAAGATTTAAAAAAAATATAGTTTCACTAAATCTGTCTTAAAGCCTAGCTGCCATTACGTTTTCATTCGAACGAAATTACCTTTGATAGCTGTTTCAATTAAATGCAAAACGAATATTTAACGACCAAAATAAACTCGTTACCTATGCAAAACCGCTTTGAAATTCATGATTCGTTCTCATCTCCATTCCTGTTTCAATAACGCGGATTTAGCTCTTATGCAGATAATGGATTTTGCGTGTATCACGCTGATCAAACTTCCCTATTTTTTTGCAGAGTTTTTTTGCAGCCCCATGCTGGGCGCCATATTACGCTTTTGTTGTACCAACGTGTATTCCCATGTAGTAAACAAGTTGTATAAGAGCTTATTTATACAGCCGATTTATTTATTTAACTTTTATTGCACAATCCGAGAAAGTACAAGGTGGACTTAATATCGTAAGGCATTCTCTACCACTTCTACCAGTCAACCATTCAGGCTAAATAGAGACATTATAGGTGCCTCTAGTTTTAGTTGTATAAGGGTTGTATTCTACTTAGGTTATTATAATTATCACTTATCAGGGGTCTTGAACCTTTTCCAAATCAAGGGCCACGAATGATATTTTATTTTTGCATAGCGTGCTACATTATATTTCATAATGTTGTTAATACGGTTGGTGCATTGATTTAGTATTTGTTACATGAAGTCATAGTTCAATAAAATAAATAATATTTTTAACACTTAATTTTGTTGAATAATAAACATGAAAACGAGCAACGGATAATACAAGACTTACGAACGAATGCATAACTAAATATTAAAACGTTCAGGGATTTACGAAGTTTAATAGTCCTCAGTACTTGACAAAGCTCATTTTATCCAACTAACGAACTCGAGCTTAAGCTAAACAAGTTTTAAAAGCCATTCGCGCTAACGCCTACGTAATTCAGCTAGTTAGGCATTCAAGTCAGGTCTCTATTCAATTACTTCACGGCGGAGAGCTATTTACTGCACAGCTTAATACCAATTGAAGTAGAATACTAGTGCTACTCCTATTCGCTGGGAAATAAGGGCCTTTTGGGCTATTTAGAATCGTCCTCACGTCATTTCGTGCTCTCATGACAGCACTGGGAGTCTTTATAGGATCAATGTTGAGGTGCTGTACCAATCTTTCATTTTAGGACGATTTGTAAAGTAGGAACTGCACAGTCGTGTGTTATTTGGGACTTTAAAATGTTATGCTCCTACATCATACATTTCCAAAAACATAACTGACACTAGTATGCGGTAAATATTTGAGAGATTTAATACTAATATATAAACTGTTTTCCTTTGGCACTGATGCCATAGCAGGCATTAATTTTCTAAGCAATTTACCAGTGAAATCTAATTCAAAGGTGTCGACCTCAATACCTACTGTAATCTTATGGAAATATGACTCCCATCTCATTCCGAGGGAAATTCCCGCGGGATTTATTATTAGATAAGCTGGGTTTATGCCTATATTGCGGAGTTAGGTGGATTTGTTCCAACAGATAGAGGATTTTTTAATGGTTATTTGTTGGCGTAATCATGATGTGTGTGCGTTAGATCGTGAATGAAATCTGCACGATAAAGGTATTTTAGTGTCCGGAGGTTTTAATTTCATCTTCGTTCACTCTGTAGTCAACATGAAATGGAGTATGCCAAAATACGAGACATCAATATATTGCATATACACAAAACAGTTATGATGCAGTATCGCACCGTAGTCTTGTAGCTTGTTGAGTTAGCACACATGGTCGCAACTTCACTTGTCGCGCGACAGTCTTGTGGCACGGTTGTGCTAGAGGCAGTTATGCTATATATGTGCTAGAGGTTATTATTAGGGTTCCGTACCAAAATGGTAAAAAAGGAACCCTTATGGTGCGACTCTGTCTGTCTGTCTGTCCGTCTGTCACAGCAAGATATCTCAGGATCTACTGATGCTATCGACTTGAAATTTGAAATAGTGTTAAAAATCGCTAATCCGAGCCTATGGGAGAGCAAAAAAATCTTATACCTTTTTTACTTTTTTTTAAAGGGGACCGAAATGGGATGTCGTAAATCAAAAGTTGAGCTAATATATCGAGTGGGGTATCAAATGAAAGGGCTTAATATGTAGATTCCAAAACCGTTTTATTTTTTTTCTTAGAGATGTAGATTTTGTTTGAAGACAAAAAACGTTAAAAAAATACCATTCCCCCCCTATTATCTCCGAAGATACTGAACAGAAAAATCTGTAATTATTACCGATTATTAATATTATCCTAAATCTTACAGGAAAAATAAAACGGTTTTCCTAACTTGCAGCGTTTTTTAGAAATTCACAAAAATCGTAAGACAACCTTATTTGCTCCTACTAAACTAACCGCGGCATATGTCGATGTATGGGGACAACAGTTTTACAAGAGCAAAGTTAAGTTTGTCCCACCATACAGTTTTTCTTGAATTATTCACGTATCTACTGACGAGTTTGTACGGAACCCTCGGTGCGCGAGTCCGACTCGCACTTGACCGGTTTTATTACTGTGGGTTAGCCCACAGTAATATACTAAGATCGCGTGAGAATTTATGCGTGCCCCGATTCATCATCAATAAATATATCCATAGTCTACCATACTTCTTTCCTGTACATAATGCAGAATGTTATTCACATGTAAGTTTAACAGTGTTATTGGTTTATGTAGCGTATATCCTATTTAAACCAAGTTGTCGAGAAAGGATTTGCAAAGTAATATCAGCCTAAGGCTTAGGTGTAAGTGTATCCAATCGGATCCCAGGGTGTATCGAAACAGATTATAACTTTTGCGGTTGTTAACTTGCGCGGAAAGTTATTTTTGGGATAACTCTAAAGCGTTTTGATATATTTCAGAACGAGTTATTTTTATGTTAACTAATGTGATCGTACTGTGGTATTATTGGTACATTTTATCGAGCATGTTGTAATTGTGAGATAAGTGGATGTTTTTCGCTTTCATTGATAGGTTTAGGAATTGCCAACAATTTTCTGATGACGGCAATAGTAATGTCGGCAATCTATTTCTTCTCTTTCGTTTACTTGGACCAAATTTAATTTGTCACCAAGGTACTAATGCTCTTACCTTCGTTTACTGCTATTTAATGTTTTTTCTGACGATTTGAATTTTTTTCGCTCCGGTGCAATTGATTTATGCTTCCCTATCTTGATTATTTCTATCAATCTACTCATGGTTTTATTGTGCTATGTATGTTCTTTCCAAGTGGATCAATCCTCTTCATCATGACTATGTTGTCAATATATGTGAGATAAACTTAAGATGTAGTGTGCTGTTTCTACGACTTTATGAGTTGTTTCGGGAGGAGCATACCTGGTTTCATTTGATCGGTGGCCGGAATAAGAAGAGTCAGTAAAAATACCTAAACTTCGCGAGATTAAGATTCTTCAGTGTGTCTTGTATCGAAATGGCATTATTTGTTTCACACAAACACTAATAAAACAAGGATGTCCCATAAATTGTCAAGAAATTTACACTCTTTTCAGTCTGTGTGACATTGTATGTTCCCTAAGTGACAAGTACCTACGCCTCGGAGCGGATGTAAATTATTGCCTTTCCGACCTTCCTCAGGCAGCGTTGAGTGCCCTTTTCCTTTTTCTTTTACAATTTTTTCCTCGCTGTGTGATATTTTGATCCGACACAATATAGAGAGAAACGTCGGTCGTTGTTATAAAATGATACTAGGCCTCGCCTTACTTACCTTCTATATCTTTCCAGGGAATTTCTCTTTAAGTCCAATCGTGTACGCCTCGCTTTTAACTGATGTAGCGTGGGCACGCTACAAGTCTCTTCCTTTACTTTGGAATATTCAATGACAAAATATCTCAGCATAAATATTGATATAAAATAGTCAATTTACAAATTGGCACCAATCAAGCTTCGACGCAAACCAAAATATACAAGGATCAGACCAGAGGAGTAAAAATGGCTCTTGTGACTTTTACCACCCAGATCGTTATTGAAGAATTGGAAACAAGGCAATGTCGGCTTGTTTATGCTCCTATAGCGATACGAGGATTGATGTAGCGTCATGGGTTACGGCTGGGAATAAGTTCCTTGCCAAAGGATTTTGTGTTGACATAACTTTTATTGATGGGTGTAGACTTTGTTCTATATTTAGGGTGATTTAAAACTGTAGATAAGGTAACTGTTTCATACAATGCAGGTGAGACAATCTGTGTCATGATATAAAAGATGGACGAGAAAATAGTTATTCTTTGAAACTAAATAGCACAAGGAGAGTTGACATGTAGAACACTATTCAGTGGGCTTTTCGTAGAGGTGTCCCCCGACACTCATTAGTGAGCAGAGAGCTCTTTGAGTCCAGGAACTAAACGCCGGCTAGTTCAACCTATTTTTGGCATCACGTAACCAGACACGCCTCATCAGAGTGAATAAAACTACGTATGACTATATCTTTGTTGAAGGTCTATTATGCCATAGATAAGTAAGGTGCCTACCGATCGGTTTCATCTAAATTTCGCATTCAGACCATCATCAGTATTTTTAAGGGTTGATTTACTATCACATTAATAGTACATTACACAACTAGGGTGGTAATACAAAGAAAGGCCGAGATCGCAGAAGTTTGCGGCCCGAGCTCAAGCGAGGGACGTAAATATGCGATCGAGGATTTTCTTTATTACCTCCCGTGTTGTGTACATCATTTTATGTCGACACTTGGCCAGAAAGCGGCTTTTTCCGTACGCGCAGCGTGCGGAAAAAGCCACTTTATGGCCAGGTGTGGCATAAACATCTATAAATACATATTATCACAATTTTTAATCAATCACCACTTTCAATATAAATAGCTTGACTATTAATTCTTCTTTGTTATTGCTATATCACGGCAGAATTTTTTCGTTTTTCGGGTGGTTGCGTCAGAAGATACGGTGTATAAAAGAGTAATTTATTATTTAACAATAGGCGTGTGAGTTATGGCTTGAGATTCGGCGTTTGCTAGCTGTGACAGAGACCTGAATTTTTTATCGTGGATGAAAATTGTTTACTTAGCTTTATTTTATAACTCGCAATATCGATTGAATCCTGAAAAGAGTTATTTTTATTCATCGACTATCGATGAATAACATTTGAAACCTTAACTTTACATCAGTCGTGTCCTTTTGATCTTGATTTTTAGCCCTCGGAGATCAATAATGCTTCCTTCTTGAGATGGATTATGGTTCATAGTCTAAGAAGTTATTTTTAGATTTTTTTTTGAAAAATCCTGTCATGAATGTCATGTTTATTCACAATTTTAATTTAAAATGTAACATTTTCTGAATTCCAATTCAATGTATTAATTTTAATTGTACCTTGCCAAACGTCTTAAAAATCCCGACATAAAAGGATAAATCCTTACAAATATCGACCTTACCTGAAGTGAACTGCTCACTTTATTGCCGCCGTCTAGTCACACTAGTTTCGAGATATATCATGACTTTAGACAATAGCACCAGAATGTTCTTAAGCATGGCAATTATTTCTGTCTGGATACCTCGTAGATGGTGCACTTTAACAACGCTTGCATTACACTAAAACACAAAGTTGGAGCAACCTGAAACTCCATTAACTCGGTCCATTCCACGTCCACACTTACATTGTTAGCTACTACATGCAACTCTGGTTTCTGCCGCTCATGATATAAAGGTTAGATTGGCGTGGTCACGAAACCCTCTACATAGTGGACATTTTCTCGTAATCGTGTTAAGCAACTTTGCTGAAAGCTACGGTTGGGTCCGATCTTTCTTTAGTGTTATAGTCGTCTAATTCTTGCGTTTTTTGCCGTAATCGCTTTTTACGATATCGTGATAATGCGATTTGAAACAGCGTTACTACAGATATTGTTAAGGAAAGGTTTCTGAGTTTTTCTGCTATCATGAAGTTTCTTAAGAATCGGTTTTTGACATATGTTCTTACTCGATTACTGAAAATTCAAAATAGGCAATCTTAATTTTGTATTATTTTTATTATAGAGTTCTGCATTTTCCATTTCTATGTTTCGGAATCGATTTTCAAAGACTGACGAATTAATTATCCGAAATCAGAAACATTAAATGAACTTTTTTGTGTAAAAAGGAAACAATCCGTCTCTCCCATTACAGAAGTTTCGTCGAGATATGACTTCGTATTTATGAAGTTTATGAGGCTTAAAAGAACAACGTCGGAAATGTCTACTGGCTCCATAATCGCGTAAGACGTTGTACTCGTACCACAAGTACAATTTGTGGATTCCGCCCGCGAAATAACTTCCTACCCGAATGACTGTTTCGTTGTCGCGTCGCGCGTCGTACGTTTGGAAAGTTAATTCGGTTTGTTTACAAGTTTTCTTGGCCACTGTTGATGGGCTGTCATAGACTAGATCAAACTTGGTTGTAATTAAGTTTACACGGAAGGAAAAGTTTGAAAAAAGTTTCATTTATACTTTAATAAGATAGGTATACCTATTTGGAATGTTATTCAAATTAATTTTCAATTGCTACGGTAGGTACTGTTACGGAGTTTTTGCAGGTACGGTCACGGACTTTTGTTAAGATATTTAGGATTTGGTCTCATTTTATCGAATAATACACAATCTATGACCCGACTATTGTTAGGTGAACCTATATGGCTCAACAATTAAAGTCCATGAGTGTACTAGAAATAAATCTACTTATACTTTGCGTTTGTACGGTGTTTATACGAATTCCATTAAGTCTTAATCTAAACCTTATCATTATTAAGATTTCTTCTTTGTTTTATCTTTCTTTGATACGTTTCAGTAGTATTATTAGTCAGAGTTTACTTAACTTTGCAAATATTTTAATTAAACTGAACACCACTGTCGATATTAGCTTTGTTCCTGCGATATTTTCTTGTTAGTCTTCACTCGGCGCGCTCAGAGAGCTCTCCCAGTCTTTGTTGAACTAAGGGAATAAATACTACTATTGAAACAAAGTTCAGAAAACAAGAGTGGCATTTTCATTTGAAATGGCTGAGACCTTTTATTCATTTCAACATTTCTAAGTCTTCAGGGAGAGTTTTATTATTCAAGAGTTGTCTTTAGATTTGTGTTCTACGAATGTTATCGTTAAATTACCTCAAACTTGAACTTGTGGTTTCCGTTTAGGTATCTCCTTATTTAGTGTGACGTGCTTAATTGCAGAACTGTGCATGCTATACATTAATTTAAGTAATTGAATCTGTGTCATCACATGTAGTCATTATTACTATTATTCTTATTTGTTATTTTTCTATTCATTGTGATAATCTTTGACGTGCTTAATTGCAGAACTTTGCATGTTATACATTAATTTAAGATAGATTAAGTAATACTATTGCATTTAAGTATAATTCTTGATTGAATCTGACTGACCCTCCTCGGCAGTGGTCTCCTCTTTTAAAAAGAGCCAGTAAACTTTGACATGTAAAAGTGCTTTTGCGGCCTACTTGCAGAATAAAGTTCATTATTTCATTATTTCATTTCATAGTATAAAATCAATGGCTATAAAATCACTTTGTCAAAATTCATTTGGTATAAATTCATATGTCATAAAAATATTTCTTTAATTTCACTTACTAAAACATTCAGATGCTCTGAAGTGATTTTCTATAATTTCTTTTGATATAACGTTCACTTGCTGGGTAATTCCGCCTGAATGTAACGTGAGTCACGATTTCATTGCGTGTTTTAACATCACAAATTTTAGTGTTAATATATTTAGGGATTATAAGTAACACTTCTTTAGGGATATATAAACACTTTAATGATGATTTAGAACTTAATGAAAATTGTAACTCACGTTCCTCTTATCGTGGAATGTCCCTGCTCGAAAAGTTATTTGCTATAAGTATTATAAGGCATAACATTCACTGCACTGGGTATAACTGTTATAATCTCTAATGTTTCCTGACTATAAATGTAGTGATAATAAAATAAGGCGTGAAAAACCTACATAGGTTATTGGTTTTCTAAAGATAAAGAAGGTAGATATGTTGGGAAAAGAGAGAATTTTGAGAATATGAAGAATGAAACTTACGAAATATAGAAATAGCTTTTCTGATGACTCTAATGAAACAAGTGGCATTCTTAAATAAAAATATTACAAGTAGGGCAATTACTATCCTTCACTACTTCCCGTTTAACGGACGGACGACATTAAAGTTTAAATTTCAAAAAGCCACTCTACCTACTTCAAGTTTGAATTCCTAATTAGTATATGCGAGAATTTGATGCCTTTATTTGCGAAAGTTAACAATTAAATCAAAACTAATTTAACTCTGTCACTTATAGTTAAAATATTAATTGACTTCAAATTAACTTTACAACTGTCAAATATGTTATTCCATTCCGCTGCCTGTTTTGATCTTGATGTTTTGCTTGAAAACTCAATTATGCACAACATTTTGTCTTCCGATTGAACAATGATATTACTTTGTACAATTCTTATATTTCCCCCTTTTTATGATGGTAACCATTTATTACCATCCATAAGCTATCTATCTATAGCATTATAAAAAAGGAAATTGAATTATTTCGATAAAAATAATTATGTGAAGTTATTATAAAGATCATATATTTTTTTAGTTTTATATGTGTCATCACGTCAAAAGGGCTGGATGGAATAGAGCTAATCTACTTAACTTCAAATCAAAGTTTCGATTTGCGGGATTCCGAACAATAGTAATACTTTTTGCAGATAGCAGTTGTGTCAGTGGATTTCATAAGCTTTTATGCAATAAAATACACTCGATTTCATATTTTAGACACGCAGCATCCGTGTCTAAGGCTCAACTTTAGAATAACTGACATCGAGTTCGGGGTTCATATTTTTTTTACAGACAGAGCTCACAATAAGAAGTCTTTTCACCAAATCTGAAGTTGCGGAAACCCATAGTTTTCGAGAAAAAAAATATTTTTGGCGTTGATAGGATATTTTTTTTGACAGATTTGAGAGCGTTCCGTTACACGCGTAAATTTAAGCTGTCACATGGTGACGAATTATAGCTTATGTTTTGTTATTATGAATTCATAATTTATAAGGATACTTGTATGCAATAAATTTAGTTTTTTTTTTAATTTTTAAGTGTCATTTGTTAATATGTTAACATTTGCTAAATATTAATGGTAGCAATATAGTACAATGTGACGAACGGAACGGAACGCAAAAGGGCAGAGAGAAGGGAAAGATGCTATTAGACGCTGCCGTATCGGGAACCACGTCTGTTTTGTTTGTCTTGTCAATTGTTATCTATCTTAGACCTCACAAGGGGGGGACTGGGGGGCGGAGCCCCCCTTGAGGGGGGCTCGGGGGGTGTAGCCCCCCGCATGGAAAAAGATAGACAAAATTAACCCCTTTTTTCGGTTAAGTTCGTTAGTCAGGTTACGTCCCTCAGAGCAGAAATAGAAGCCCCGCGAAGCGGGGATTCGTCGACCTGCTGTCGGGTCATAGTTGTTAACAAAGAAATCCCTAATCAAAGCCCATTTTCAGTCCCTCGCGTCGGTCAGACTTCAAAATAACCTCAAAAAATGCTCATTTTCGGATTTTTTTTTCAATTTTTTTACTTTTTTTCTATGATTTTCCACAACTTCTTGATTTCAAAAATACACTTGGGATAACTTAATCTACTCCCAAAAAAAATTGGCATGTTTTGGCCTTGTCAGACATTGTAAATTTCTTCCTCTTTTCCACCTTCGCTGCCGAAAATAGATATATTTTGTACATTAAATAGGTAAGATCTCACCTTTGGTTCAAGGAAACGTAATTGTGAAAGCTTTTACCCTATTTCTGTAATAAACCTCGAAGGTTTTGTTAGTTATTTCATTTGTGTTCGGAAGTTGATGGCGGAGTTTGCTTTCAATAAAGTTTAATTTCCGGCATGGAAGTTACTCAGGTGTGAAGTGGAACTTCATCGTTTCGTTGTGTCGCTCGATTATATAATAAATAAAATATGAATTATATTATTATTTTGTTTATTTGCTCTATTGGTCCATACATCCTTATTTTACCATCACACAGGACCAGTAGATTCTTGAACTTTTGATAGGCATAGACCACTTTCGAAATTTTAACATTTTTGAAGAAAATATCTAGGAAACAAGGCAACTAAAGAATAATTTTCATTTGCTATACTATACTGTAAGGCGGTGTTTAAATAAAAATAATCTTACTTCTCGGTCTGATTTATTTCGTGTGCTCAATGGTAGGCTCAACTTAAGACTAAAACAATTTCTTATAAAATAGAGCGAGACAGACTGTATTCCTTTAAATTCAAATTATGAATTGTTCTCCAAAAGTCGCCAGTCTGCCTCGGAGACGGTGTGATAGAAGACTATTTATAAAACCTTTATTAAAAATCCCTCTTAAAAAGGTCCAAGGAGAAAACAATTCTGCATTTTCCATTTCTATGTTTCGGAATCGATTTTCAAAGACTGACGAATTAATTATCCGAAATCAGAAACATTAAATGAACTTTTTTGTGTAAAAAGGAAACAATCCGTCTCTCCCATTACAGAAGTTTCGTCGAGATATGACTTCGTATTTATGAAGTTTATGAGGCTTAAAAGAACAACGTCGGAAATGTCTACTGGCTCCATAATCGCGTAAGACGTTGTACTCGTACCACAAGTACAATTTGTGGATTCCGCCCGCGAAATAACTTCCTACCCGAATGACTGTTTCGTTGTCGCGTCGCGCGTCGTACGTTTGGAAAGTTAATTCGGTTTGTTTACAAGTTTTCTTGGCCACTGTTGATGGGCTGTCATAGACTAGATCAAACTTGGTTGTAATTAAGTTTACACGGAAGGAAAAGTTTGAAAAAAGTTTCATTTATACTTTAATAAGATAGGTATACCTATTTGGAATGTTATTCAAATTAATTTTCAATTGCTACGGTAGGTACTGTTACGGAGTTTTTGCAGGTACGGTCACGGACTTTTGTTAAGATATTTAGGATTTGGTCTCATTTTATCGAATAATACACAATCTATGACCCGACTATTGTTAGGTGAACCTATATGGCTCAACAATTAAAGTCCATGAGTGTACTAGAAATAAATCTACTTATACTTTGCGTTTGTACGGTGTTTATACGAATTCCATTAAGTCTTAATCTAAACCTTATCATTATTAAGATTTCTTCTTTGTTTTATCTTTCTTTGATACGTTTCAGTAGTATTATTAGTCAGAGTTTACTTAACTTTGCAAATATTTTAATTAAACTGAACACCACTGTCGATATTAGCTTTGTTCCTGCGATATTTTCTTGTTAGTCTTCACTCGGCGCGCTCAGAGAGCTCTCCCAGTCTTTGTTGAACTAAGGGAATAAATACTACTATTGAAACAAAGTTCAGAAAACAAGAGTGGCATTTTCATTTGAAATGGCTGAGACCTTTTATTCATTTCAACATTTCTAAGTCTTCAGGGAGAGTTTTATTATTCAAGAGTTGTCTTTAGATTTGTGTTCTACGAATGTTATCGTTAAATTACCTCAAACTTGAACTTGTGGTTTCCGTTTAGGTATCTCCTTATTTAGTGTGACGTGCTTAATTGCAGAACTGTGCATGCTATACATTAATTTAAGTAATTGAATCTGTGTCATCACATGTAGTCATTATTACTATTATTCTTATTTGTTATTTTTCTATTCATTGTGATAATCTTTGACGTGCTTAATTGCAGAACTTTGCATGTTATACATTAATTTAAGATAGATTAAGTAATACTATTGCATTTAAGTATAATTCTTGATTGAATCTGACTGACCCTCCTCGGCAGTGGTCTCCTCTTTTAAAAAGAGCCAGTAAACTTTGACATGTAAAAGTGCTTTTGCGGCCTACTTGCAGAATAAAGTTCATTATTTCATTATTTCATTTCATAGTATAAAATCAATGGCTATAAAATCACTTTGTCAAAATTCATTTGGTATAAATTCATATGTCATAAAAATATTTCTTTAATTTCACTTACTAAAACATTCAGATGCTCTGAAGTGATTTTCTATAATTTCTTTTGATATAACGTTCACTTGCTGGGTAATTCCGCCTGAATGTAACGTGAGTCACGATTTCATTGCGTGTTTTAACATCACAAATTTTAGTGTTAATATATTTAGGGATTATAAGTAACACTTCTTTAGGGATATATAAACACTTTAATGATGATTTAGAACTTAATGAAAATTGTAACTCACGTTCCTCTTATCGTGGAATGTCCCTGCTCGAAAAGTTATTTGCTATAAGTATTATAAGGCATAACATTCACTGCACTGGGTATAACTGTTATAATCTCTAATGTTTCCTGACTATAAATGTAGTGATAATAAAATAAGGCGTGAAAAACCTACATAGGTTATTGGTTTTCTAAAGATAAAGAAGGTAGATATGTTGGGAAAAGAGAGAATTTTGAGAATATGAAGAATGAAACTTACGAAATATAGAAATAGCTTTTCTGATGACTCTAATGAAACAAGTGGCATTCTTAAATAAAAATATTACAAGTAGGGCAATTACTATCCTTCACTACTTCCCGTTTAACGGACGGACGACATTAAAGTTTAAATTTCAAAAAGCCACTCTACCTACTTCAAGTTTGAATTCCTAATTAGTATATGCGAGAATTTGATGCCTTTATTTGCGAAAGTTAACAATTAAATCAAAACTAATTTAACTCTGTCACTTATAGTTAAAATATTAATTGACTTCAAATTAACTTTACAACTGTCAAATATGTTATTCCATTCCGCTGCCTGTTTTGATCTTGATGTTTTGCTTGAAAACTCAATTATGCACAACATTTTGTCTTCCGATTGAACAATGATATTACTTTGTACAATTCTTATATTTCCCCCTTTTTATGATGGTAACCATTTATTACCATCCATAAGCTATCTATCTATAGCATTATAAAAAAGGAAATTGAATTATTTCGATAAAAATAATTATGTGAAGTTATTATAAAGATCATATATTTTTTTAGTTTTATATGTGTCATCACGTCAAAAGGGCTGGATGGAATAGAGCTAATCTACTTAACTTCAAATCAAAGTTTCGATTTGCGGGATTCCGAACAATAGTAATACTTTTTGCAGATAGCAGTTGTGTCAGTGGATTTCATAAGCTTTTATGCAATAAAATACACTCGATTTCATATTTTAGACACGCAGCATCCGTGTCTAAGGCTCAACTTTAGAATAACTGACATCGAGTTCGGGGTTCATATTTTTTTTACAGACAGAGCTCACAATAAGAAGTCTTTTCACCAAATCTGAAGTTGCGGAAACCCATAGTTTTCGAGAAAAAAAATATTTTTGGCGTTGATAGGATATTTTTTTTGACAGATTTGAGAGCGTTCCGTTACACGCGTAAATTTAAGCTGTCACATGGTGACGAATTATAGCTTATGTTTTGTTATTATGAATTCATAATTTATAAGGATACTTGTATGCAATAAATTTAGTTTTTTTTTTTAATTTTTAAGTGTCATTTGTTAATATGTTAACATTTGCTAAATATTAATGGTAGCAATATAGTACAATGTGACGAACGGAACGGAACGCAAAAGGGCAGAGAGAAGGGAAAGATGCTATTAGACGCTGCCGTATCGGGAACCACGTCTGTTTTGTTTGTCTTGTCAATTGTTATCTATCTTAGACCTCACAAGGGGGGGACTGGGGGGCGGAGCCCCCCTTGAGGGGGGCTCGGGGGGTGTAGCCCCCCGCATGGAAAAAGATAGACAAAATTAACCCCTTTTTTCGGTTAAGTTCGTTAGTCAGGTTACGTCCCTCAGAGCAGAAATAGAAGCCCCGCGAAGCGGGGATTCGTCGACCTGCTGTCGGGTCATAGTTGTTAACAAAGAAATCCCTAATCAAAGCCCATTTTCAGTCCCTCGCGTCGGTCAGACTTCAAAATAACCTCAAAAAATGCTCATTTTCGGATTTTTTTTTCAATTTTTTTACTTTTTTTCTATGATTTTCCACAACTTCTTGATTTCAAAAATACACTTGGGATAACTTAATCTACTCCCAAAAAAAATTGGCATGTTTTGGCCTTGTCAGACATTGTAAATTTCTTCCTCTTTTCCACCTTCGCTGCCGAAAATAGATATATTTTGTACATTAAATAGGTAAGATCTCACCTTTGGTTCAAGGAAACGTAATTGTGAAAGCTTTTACCCTATTTCTGTAATAAACCTCGAAGGTTTTGTTAGTTATTTCATTTGTGTTCGGAAGTTGATGGCGGAGTTTGCTTTCAATAAAGTTTAATTTCCGGCATGGAAGTTACTCAGGTGTGAAGTGGAACTTCATCGTTTCGTTGTGTCGCTCGATTATATAATAAATAAAATATGAATTATATTATTATTTTGTTTATTTGCTCTATTGGTCCATACATCCTTATTTTACCATCACACAGGACCAGTAGATTCTTGAACTTTTGATAGGCATAGACCACTTTCGAAATTTTAACATTTTTGAAGAAAATATCTAGGAAACAAGGCAACTAAAGAATAATTTTCATTTGCTATACTGTAAGGCGGTGTTTAAATAAAAATAATCTTACTTCTCGGTCTGATTTATTTCGTGTGCTCAATGGTAGGCTCAACTTAAGACTAAAACAATTTCTTATAAAATAGAGCGAGACAGACTGTATTCCTTTAAATTCAAATTATGAATTGTTCTCCAAAAGTCGCCAGTCTGCCTCGGAGACGGTGTGAGGTGGCATATCAAGATGCAAACCTCACCATACTTATTTTACTTTACCTACTAAATAAAATTGTATCTTATTTTGGTTTCGTTATGGCTTATTTTCGTGGTTGCTGGATAGTGGTTGGTGGTGGTGGTTCAGTTTGGTAGTTTTGTGTGGGTGGATGAATTAAGAAAATGGAAAATCTACCAAACGTTTCTCATAAGAATTGTCAAAGTCTACAAAGGTGGACTGATAACTCGGTGAAGGTCACAGAGTCCGTTAGATACGGGTGGTGTTAGACCTGTCATAGTGGCATTTAGCTATGACCAGAGTTTTATTCGAAATAACATCGATATTGCTTCCATTGTTGTATTCTTATTTGAAAACAGCTGTGTCGACAACTCTGTAAACAACTTTACTGTAATACCCTTACCATTTACTAGGAGGACTCCTAGCTCATATCTTATTCCGTTTGCCAAAGCTATTAATAATATCCCAATAGTATAACCGTTACCACTTCAATCCCTAGATTATCTAGTGCAGGCTGAAAGGCACCATTCCAGCAGAGATGTGCTACGTTGCTATGGATCCGTTGATATCCACCAATCATATGCAATTATTCATTGGTCCACATAGCATAGCACTGGTGGAAACGGATAGTATTCACATCCTCGCAGCTAGGGCATGCAATAGCGGTATTGTTTGTATGGGTAATACCGTTATTGCATGCCCTACTCGCAGCATAGCTGCATAGCACATCTCTGGTGGAAAATCACCCTTAGGATCTAGTTTATGCGCTTCTCTTCACGCTCCGTTGTTCCTCGCAAAGCGTTATTTAGCTTAGTTCGCTGATGGCGCCGATCGCTACAACTAATATTAACAATAGGTAACTTAAGATATTATGTGTAATGGGGATGACGACTGGGTTAAAACTATATAATTCTATTTAGCCCGTCAGTTAGATTATAGAATAATATGGGACACGTATTTTTTGGTTTATCAAAATATTAAAATTCGACAAAGTTACAGATCATCAAACTTCTGGAGTGGGGGTTTGTGACGTCACTCCTAGGTGAAAATTGTATACGTGTATGTATCTATCGTCGTAATTTTTTGTTTGTCAAACAAAAGAAAAAATACTAGTACAATATTTTTTAATAATCTAACTGACGGACTAAACAGTTTTTTTAGTCGTCTAGCCCATTTTGATTATGTATTGAGCACTAGTTTTCATGCTGGTGAAACCAGAGAACGAAACAAGCAATAATAATATCCTAGAAAGGGAATTTTCATCAACTTAAATGAGGTGATTTTGGAATTAGCTGAGGATAATTTTAACATAGAAATGTCAGAGAAAAAAGTTCAGTATGTACGATACATTAGAAATACGATTTATTCACCACAGACCCATTAGGTAAGCATAAAAAAATAGTTACGCCTTCAAATCTCGTTTTGAGCTTAATTTAAGCGGGTAGAGTTGAATTTGAGAGTACTGTATAAATAATATATGTAGCATTTGCAGCCACAAATGACTCCTAAGGAAAGTGCCAACCCTATTGTGAAGGCTTAAATGTCGATGGCACGCTGCGAGGCCGTGAAGTTGCGGCGTGCCGTCCAAGGGAGTTCCGACGCGGTTTGTGAGCTTTTAACTTTATATAAAGACCATTTTACTCGGATCAGTGCTGCTAATAGTGTTATGAAATTACAGTTTTTTACTTATATTTTGTTATTATTTATAAATGGCTGAGGTTGATTGCTTGTTTTCTCCTTGGACCTTTTTAAGAGGGATTTTTAATAAAGGTTTTATAAATAGTCTTCTATCACATCAGTTTGTTAATTTACTGCTTGCGTTTGTATATGGGTTCCTTTTTTACTGGGAGTTAAGTAATTGGTCCTCCGAACCGGAACACATCCAGTACGGAGACATTACTTGGCTCGTTTAATCTGATCTTACTTATTAATTTATTAGCACATAACTCTTTTATCGCGCTGCCAACGTAAAGGTCAAAGGCTTTAGATCGTCAAGTGTCGGTAAGGCCCTTAACCGCCTGTAACTGGTTTTTTATAACCCACCGTAAGACACAGACGCAATAATCTAGGTTGTAAAACGATGTGAGCGTCATTGTAATTCGTATAAAGATAGGTCTTTTTAGTGCTGTAGTAATGCCATAATCGTTAAGTTTAACGACCAGTTATAATTCAGCGAAGTCAGTTCTTTCAATACCTATTGAGATTCTGGGGAAACTGATTAAAGTACTTTCAGTCTTGGTATAACTCATGGTGGGAAATGGACTAGTCAAATGATGTACTAGTTGGTGGATAGTTGCTAATAATGACATTAAACCAGTATAAATACACGATCAGCCTAAACATGTGCCCAGTACAAACGAACACACAAAGAAAAGAGCGTACTCCCACCTGAAAGGCCGGCAACGCACTTGTGACTCTTTTGGTGTTGCAGGTGTCTATGGGCGACGGTGATTGCTTACCATCAGGCGACCCGTCTGCCCGTTTGCCCCCTATTTCATATTAAAAAAAACACTGCTTATCTGTACATTTCTAAACGAATGTCAAGTTTATTGCAACGTTTTAAAATGGGTGGCCAGTTAACAGTGGCTTCGTTTGTACAGATTCTCGTTTGTTATACCCAGTTTTAAGGATATCAATGAATAAACTAAACCGACTAAACGTGATTCAATGTCATCCTTATTCTTAATATGACAATAGAGCTATGTACAGTCGCCATCAGATAGATATATCTGAACTGTCAGTGTAGGTACTCATAAATATCTGAACACGGCTCTATTTTCATAGCATTAGAGCCGTGTTCAGATATTTATGAGTACACTGACAGCTGAGATATATCTGATGGCGACTGTACAGCTAGGTGATGGACATTATAAGTATAGTAGTCGTCCAGTGGAACCGCGTATCCATTGCGTTATCATTCTAATTTGATTATATTACCATGTATGCTTCTACATATATAAAACAAAGTCGGGTTAGTTACTCGAGAACGGGTGGATCGATTTTTATTATCTTAGATTTTTTGTGTTTATCTGTGTCCCGAGTAAGATAATAACTATAAAAAATGTCAAATTCTGGGGCGGGACGAAGTTTGCCGGGACAGCTAGTATTATATAAGACAACAATTGAATGGATTGAGTTGAAATTTAGTACAAATAGACAAAGCAAATTGAAACATAACTAGGATACTTTAAATCTCAGCATACAGAAGCCGCAAGTAAATACTAGCACCTTCTATAGTCCCATGCTAAGCACTGGTTGCCATCTGTGCCAATAAATGGCAACAATTTATGTGGCACCCGTCAACGTATATCCGATATTGACGTCTTCCCTACGCAATAAACGACGATGTTCAACATTTGATGATAGCCATGTCTTGACAATATTTTTCCCGTATTTTCCTGAGTGGAATAATTTGTTTGTAATAAAACGTATGTAATATTGTATGTATGTGAACACTTTATTGCACATAAAATCATACATACATACAATACATTGCATATATAATATTTTCATTGGTTTCTGCGAAAATTACGAATGGGAAAGGGATTCCCATTCGTAATAAATAATAAAATTCTGTGACTAGGAATGCTGTAAATGTCTGAAACGATCAGTGGTGTGCATTCCATACAGACTAAAAGGGACTGTCTACCCTATTAAGGGAAAAAGGGTGGAAAAGATTGAAGGTATCTGAATCGGAAATACTTTTTTCGAATCGGAAATTACTATATGACTAAAGGGATCCTTCTATTAGTGAAAATTAATATTTAAAAAGCATGAAATAAAACATATTTTTTTTTCCTGTCTAAGATTTTCACAAAGGTATTTAGGAATTTCAATACTAAAAAAAAAGCTAATAAAACTGAAATTAAAAATGTTAAAAACTACCTACTAAAAGAACTTTTAAAAGTAAAAAATAATATGTACCGTGTGTGTCGGGGCGGGATCTAATTTAGATACAGTAAACGGCCATAAAGAATGCACATCGGCAATCATCGCATTTCCGAATACAAACGAATCAGAAACGAATGCTAATTTCCATGTACATTAATTATTAGATTAATCGTTCATCAGAATTTGAATTTAGAACTAAGTACTTTATTGTTGTTTTGTTTTGATTTCACGTGGAATATATAGAGCTGTAAAACAGATAATTTAGCTTTTAATGATTTTACTGTCGGCAGTTCTTTGTAACGCAGATGAAAATCGTACACCATTCTTCGAACAACATCATAATCAAAATCGTCCATATCTAAACAAAATTGTTTTTTTGGTCTCCCATTTTTCGGAGAGCTGAACTTTGTTCCACTAGAATGTGTATCAGTGCCAGTGCCAACTTCGTTTAATAAATTGTTCAAAATTCTTCTTGACATTCCAGTGGCATCTGCAACTCTCTGTTGAACCTTCTTAAAATAATTACTTACATTAACATCCTCATGTTTTTTTAAATTGGTCGGCTTCAGTTACAAAATATTTTTTCATCACACTTGCTCGAAAATAGTGTCATTACACGTAGGTTTTGCGGGCCGTAAATGAGCTATTACGCCCTAGGGCGTAATGGTTTTCTTTTTAAATTTGAAACGCTGGTTCTGTTTTACTCTTATTTGTCATGTTCAAAGGAAACGCCAACGTACTTTTTTAACTTTTATTACTGAAATATTTATTTAAAGAGAACTGTTATTGCAAATAAATGTAAACACATATTTCTGTAACATTAATTAAATGTTTAAATAGTGCATTTCAGTATTTTGCAAAAATAAAAACACACATTTTAAGTTTTTACCGCTATGGTTTCCGAACGTGAGTTGACATTCGCATTGTCTATGGATAATGTCACTGTCAGTTCTACAATTTTATTTAGGTTAAGTAAGGTTATTTTAATCAGATTTCCTCACAAGTGTGATGAAAAACATTGTGTGTGCCACGGGCGGTAAAGGAATTACAAACTCGTGTTATTAAAGCCCTCGGCTTTGCCTCGGCCTTGTAACAAACACTCGTTTGTAATTCCTTACTTACCGCCCTTGATACACAATGTACTAATAATCATTGTAGATAATTTCGCGTGACTGGCAAAGTAACGGCTTACCTTTTTTTTCCTATAGGTGCCATAGTACAAATTTAATTTTGAGAAAGTTTTAGCAACTCTATATATATATTGACTTGGATATGCGACTACACTCTCTCGCATTTGAACCACGACTGACAAAACAAACGTCATGGTGTGTGCGACACAGATATCGCTATACGAAGTCGAAATTAGCCGATTGCCTCTTTCCAAAGATCGATGTGCATTCTTTATGGCCGTTTACTGTAAGTATTTAGTTCTAGTTTATAGTGTTCCATATAGTACATTTAATTTTTAATTTAGTTTTATCTCCTAGTTACTGTTTTTATATTTTATCTTTTTGTTCATTAAATGTACCTTTAAGAATAAAAGAAAGTTACATTGTACCTACCTATGTATTGGCCCTTTACATTTTTAAGATAAGTTGTAACATTTTGTTTACTAAAACAGAAGGTCCTTACTTTTTAGAGCTTTTTTATTTAAAGTTTTAAATTTTATTGGCATATGGCAGTTGTAGGATACATTTTACTCTACTGCTACTAATCAAAAATAAGGTTACTATTTCATCCTCACAGACAAAGTTGTGGGCTATTCAAACGTTAGTATGTTTGTTTATTAGAGTTAATTTGCGTTGGTCCCTGAATGAAAAGAAATGCTTTCAAATAAAAAGAAGAAAATTAAGCTACTAAACATATTTCCAGGTTTCGCCAGCGTCTAATTTAAACTTTCTTAAGCCTTTTCTTGCGTATGTGCCTTTGCGAGATACCGAGAAGTTTCCTTTATTAACAATGTAGCGTGTTCTTTCACTGCAAAATACCTTCCTTATCCAGTTTTGTTCAAGAAGCGAGCTGTAAACGGTGAAAGCAAAACTTACATCGATTTTGAGACGCTCGGCAAACTTATTTTTTCTTTAGATTTCTAACGAAATCTATAAATATCGTATCTACGATTCGAGGCCGTTAAGAAAAAAGAAATTAGGACGCGAACTGAGGAAGAGATTTTGGAAATTCAATGCATTTTCTAAGTATGTGGGTGTGCGACGCTGAATTCAAGGATGTGGCCTTGAATTCAGCGTCGCACACGCAACACGTGTTGGGCACATTCGGTCGGAATACTATAAAAATGTATTACTTATTTCTCGTACTAATTTATGATTATCTTATTCAAACAATTGAATACTTCAGTATTATTGTTATAAGCTGGATTGTTTTACATTACTAAAAGTTAAATAAGGCAGAATCTAGTAAAATCAAATCACCTACACACTGACTGCGGTATTAAGTTTTACTCAATGAAGAATATAAAAGGAAAAAGCAAGTAGTCCTCTGGAAACTGCCTGTTGCATAACCGAGCGGATACCGAAGTTACAACAATAGGTAGGAACCACTTACGTACAATGTATTTGGCAAAAATCGTCACGGAACGCGTGAAACTTGCCCGAAATGCTTCCTCCATTCAGTTCTAAACGATCTAACTTACGCACAAAAGTTATCGGCAACACATAACGAGCTGACAAATCAGAAGCGAGGATGTGCCACGGCCATCAAATTAAAATTAAATCCTGCGCTCCCATTGGTTGGTAGGCGCGGCGCGCGCGCCTGCGCGGTGCGGCGATCAATAAGGCGGGTTACGTAATTCTCAGGCGTCGGGAGTGATGACGTCTTTATAAGGCTTTTTGTGAGGAACTATTATCGTAATGAATGAGTCAGTGTACGCAATACAGCGTTTACGCGTTCGACTGTACCGTTTTTCATTGGTCGAAGGGACGCCGTAGTCCGAACTCGATGCGTGTTGCGAAGTTTCCTGATGTTTTCCTCCATTGTAGAGCTCACGTAAACAATTAAAGGTACTTATTTTTGTAGCGCTTTCTTCTTCGTCGGTATCACTCTTGACAGAGTGGTCGTGGTTGTCATTTCACGTTGTAGCGTCTACAGATGTATATTTAATAATAGAGACTTTATTAGCATTATACGAAATAGAAATGCAATAAATTTGCGTGTAAGATATAACCCTAGTTCAAAACTTACGCAAGACTTGTTGTGCTAATGTCCTATTCCGACAAGATTCGTGGTCCGATGAATACAATCATAAACTTCTTTAAGAAGTCATCTTATGGAAAACAGAAAAATAAAACTCAATTATTTAGATCACAAAAATAAAGCACTAATTAACTCATTGTAGGTAATTTAACTGATAGATATTCAAATGCGGTAACTCTACATTTATATGTAAAAATCGATGGTTTATTAATTAATCCGACCAAATTTCATTATAAAATCTATTTGGGTTTTAGCGAGGCCAATTTATTTTAAATAGTACGATTAGGCAAAACTTAACTTATGTTGGAATACCGTCTAACCTGTCAGCTCGTGACGAAATATATGTCGTTTGACACTAATCGTCAATTTTGTAACGACCACTAACCGCTAGTTAATAGGTTTTTAAATAAAAATGCCTTTTATACATTGTGCATTCAATATTTATTCCTTTTTGCCGGCAGTTTACCTCTATTTCCCTTTTTCGTTTCTTCCTTCCTTTACTTTTTCCTTTCTTCTGAAAAGTAGACTTTTATTTTTGGACTTTATAAGGCAAACTAAAAGCAACCCTCACAGATATGATATAGGTTCGATTCGGGTAAGGGACAGGCAAATCAATGACATTTAATGTCCTTACGCCAAATGGAACTACGGTCCACGATAGTTTCGTTTGGACACAATAATGTTCATTAGAAAGTTCAGACTTAGATTGTGGTCGTTGTCGCAGAATAAGTAATAGTACTACGTCTCCAGAAGTTTCTCTTTTCAACAAAACTGACGGTCGGGTCCGACTACCGGACAGAACGTGTCGTATCCAACCGTCTCTCTCTATTGCATAACCCGTGCTCTTTCTGGTCGTGGAGTGAGCGATTCTTGATATAGGTGCGATTCTGGTAAGGGACAGGCAAATCTATGTCCCTTACGCCTAATGAGTCGACGATAGTTTCGTTCGGAGTAGTTCGGACACAATAATGTTCACTAAAAAGTTCATAAGTAGATTGTAGCCGCTGTGCAGTGTGCACAGGCGATGCTACCGATAAACCACGCGGAGAGTAATTGGAATGCTTCCGCTGCAATCAGCAGCTGTTCCCGTCGTTGGTTCCGTGGTTATACACCACGCTATTTTGCTGTTTGTGGCGAATTATAGTAAAAACCGGACAAGTGCGTCCGTACCACCGACGACGAAAAAGGCGCCAAAAAACAAGTTTCATGTATGTTTAACTCCTCTTTTATATTTAACTTTATGTCTTATATTATTTTGTCTTCTTTTCTTTTGGCGCTTCGGGTAATGACCTTCTGGTGAGAAGAAGCGCCGGAAGAAACTCACCAGTTTCTCTTTTCATCCTTTAATATACATGAGATTTCATTAATACATTACATTAACTTAAAAACTACATTTATAGAGATGTAAAGGGTCTCTCTATACGTCCAAACAAGACAAATAAAAAATAGAAAATAAATTGATACTAAAATTAATGGAGATGTAAAGAGTCTCCGTTGTCAAAATATTATGTTTTGGAGGTGTAAAGGATCTCCAAACGTAAAAAAGAGAGTGTTTGTTGAACTATATTAAATAGAACAGAAAAAGATGTTAGGACATTTGTTGCATAAAAATTAGTATAATATACTATTGTATATAGATGATTGTACTTGTATTATACTGCATTGAAGATTATGATTTATAATGAGGTCAAATATAACTTAGGTACGGGTGTGAAAGAAAACGTACCTACGCAACAAAAGTATAGGTATAACTCTACCGAAGCCTAGATTTAAAATAAATTGTCATTTTCTCCGGTTACTCTATGTCTGAGCTAACTACACAACATCAACAATTGTGCCTACAATGGTACTGTTTTGCCGAGCTAGCACAACTGACAGCGACTTCGCTTGTCGCGCGACAGATTGTGACCTGTCATTATCAGATTACACTGGATGGAAAGACATAGGTAGCATTTGTCGCGCGACAGAGGTACTGATATTATCCTATCTAAAGTCATGGCTGTGTAGCAGGAGTGAATAATTATAAGTTTAATTGTTACTGAAAATCTATGCTATAAGTTTATGCTGATTATGAATTCAGTTGCTTCAAACTACCTTTTAACGCTGAAAAAACCTGCTCACGGGTTTTTGGAAAAAGCTGGGCAATGTGGTGGTGGGCAACTTCCAATCGCTCTCGTGGGGTACCTTAAATGTAATCTACCGTTTGCGACAAACTCACTTGCAATATAACATACTCCTCGCGCCATGCCGTAACGGGCTCTTCGTGAGACGACACCAACGAGTCTACCTAATCTAAATTCCAACTTATTTGGAGTAAATCTAATCTAAATTTATTCACAGCCTCGACGAAGGCTGGAGTCAGCGAGTTGGAGAGAGGCTTATGACGGATATTCAAATGCGCCCTCGAGCTCGCGTTGAGAGGCGACTCGGTCTTCCAATTCCAATATTCGGGTTTTTCTAACATCAATATATGAATAATATAGTCCTGTTATAGCACAATCGTCCTCATTATTTCAACTTGGAGCAGTCTACTGCTGAACATAGGTCTCCCTCAAACACTTACTCAACAAACGGTCGCACACTTTTTGCCTCCACTGACTTCACACTACAACGGACAATCGTCATCTGCATAACAAAAGTTTCTGTTTAATTCATTATACATAAGATATTTTATTTGAGATATATTTTTACCCTATTACGGAGAAGCAAAAATGAAGGATTATGAGGTGGTTATTGATTAATACACCCTTTTATAGTAAACGTCGTGAATGCGTGGTAAACCCCCTTTGGAATTTAAATATAGACGAAAAGTACGTCAAAATATGTGGATTTAAATACAAAGGTTATATATATTTAAACAGCTTCAGTTGTCACATGCAGTTCAGAATCTCTAATAACCCTTTTAGATAACACTATCGTGGAGCTGTGACAAGCGCTACGATGTCGTACAAGTATATCTGCAACAGATCGTGTCATGTGGCGTCCCGGACGGCATGTTATACCTATTATATGACATGTTAGACCCTGATTTTACATATGATATTGTTTGTTAGTTAGACAAGAGCCCAGGCCCAGATGGCATCCCAAACGAAGCCTTGAAAATTGGAAAAGATCAACTCGCCCCCGTACTGACAAACTTATACAATTTAGTATTAAATACAGGTCAGGTACCGGAACAATGGAAAACTTCAGATATAATATTACTCTACAAAAAGGGCGATCCCCAAGATATCACCAACTATCGACCAATAAGCCTATTGTCTAGTTTATACAAGCTGTTCACATCAATTTTACAAAACAGAATGAGCGGTAAAATTGACAGTAATCAACCTGTAGAGCAAGCAGGTTTTCGTTCGGGCTACTCAACAACTGACCATATACATGTCATGCAGCAAATTATAGAAAAGCATAAGGAATTCTATAAACCTTTAAACATAGCCTTCATTGACTATGCCAAGGCATTCGACACCATATCTCACGACTCTATATGGTCTGCTCTCTCTCATTGCCAAATTAATACCAAATATATTCAAGTGCTAAAAGAAATATACAACAACAGCCACAGTAAAGTTAAATTAGAGACCAGAGGAGATGTTATTCCCATAGGTAGAGGCGTGAGACAGGGAGACCCCCTCTCGCCTAAACTTTTTATTGCGGTACTAGAGCTCATATTTTCAAAGATAAAATGGCAACAAGAGGGAATTGTAATAGATGGCAAATACTTGAGTCATTTGAGATTCGCCGACGATATTGTGTTATTCGCCTCTACTAGTACAAACCTGGAGATAATGATTAACTCCCTAAGAGAGGAAAGTGATAAAGTAGGCTTGAAAATGAATGAGAGCAAAACAAAGGTTATGACTAACGGCCTCCAACATACAATATCACTAAATGGGACACCGCTAGAATATGTAAATCACTACATCTACCTAGGTAAACAATTATCTTTTAGTGATAATTATACAGAGGAGGAAATAGAACGACGTATAACTATAAGCTGGAAGAAATACTGGTCGCTAAAAGAGATTCTAAAAGGAGATTATCCACTAAACCTCAAAAAAATTGTTATGGATTCCAACATACTACCAACACTAACATATGGAAGTCAAACATGGTGCCATACGGAAAAAACGAAGGCCAAGATAGTAACTACACAAAGAGCTATGGAAAGGAGCATGCTGAAATTAAGAAAAGTCCAGAAAGTTAAAAGCGAACACATACGAAATAAAACCAAAATCACAGATGCTCTACACTATGCTCTCAAACTGAAGTGGCAATGGGCAGGACACCTGGCACGATGCAAGGACGAAAGATGGACCAAAAAGGTGACTCAATGGGCAGGACCTAGTGGAAAGAGAAAGCCTGGACGACCAAGGAAACGATGGAGCGACGACATTGTGGCCACAGCCGGAAATTCTTGGATGAATAGAGCGGAAGACAGAGAACGCTGGAGTATATTGGAGGAGGCCTATACCCGAAAAGGGGTTCCTTTATTAGTATAAGATAATATTTTCTATTTATACTCTTATTTTTCATATTGCTATAATAAACACTAACGAGTAATATAGGCAAAACACTAACATAGTAATTAAGTAGTTATAAGGAATGTGCAATGTAATCATTACTAGTAAGGAAATAAAAAGGCTTAATTATTATTAATTATTATATTGTTTGTTAGATTGTATTCGTCGCTTCTGTTGAACAAGGAACAAATCTAATTGTTAGGGTAGTTGTAATAGCGTTCGCTCTCACTTTTTCTCTGGTAGAATTGTGTTCTCTTTAGATTCGGATGACTATTTTCGGTTGTTTTATAGAATGTCTGGCCCTCTAAAAAAACTGAACATAGTAATCCGAATATACAGGAAAATCCATAATATTGCGACCCAAATTTATTAGTACCTTGGCAGCGGTTGAAACGCTGTTCGAATTACCCCTGTGGCAACACTGCCACCTAGCGACACTCGTTGGAAGAAGAAGACAGTTGCATCAATTCCACGACAGATGGCCGTTACATCAACGCCCATACAAATGGCACAATTCCCATACAGTTCTGAATCACACTATCGAAGTGTTTATAACGCGAACACTACATATACCACTTCCAACCAACTTCCTTCGGACTTCGGTGCCCAGACACAACACCCGCCTGGAGAGAGATCTCTCTATTGTACTCTCTTCCACACCCCGTACTGTTTTTGAGCTACTAGCTCTCCCTTTCACATTTCTTAATTTGTAAGGTCGACACGCAGGCTATAGCAATAGCATCCGATCCGTACCTCATTGACTCACATTGAGGTATACTAAGATAAGTTAAATTTGAAACTTATTTTATTAGCAGATACAGTCATCACTTACCCCGTAAGTTTGGATAATCTTTCATACAATGGTCATAGTTACGAGTGTATGGATTGTTTCTTCCATTCTACCACTACCGTATATGTCTCTATCGAACTTATGATAATGGGGGTTTGGGACCAATCGCCACTGAAAACATGTTGCCATTAGTACTCTTGCTTTCCGACATATTTTCCGCGGTGCTATGAATGGATGCCCTAAAATAACTAGCGTAATCCACCCTCGAGTCTAAATGTCTGGCGGCGCTGAGTGCCTTTCAAGCCACGGATTGCGGAGTGAGCTGTAATATATGCTGCTAAGTCTATAGCCTTCGCGATAAGTCTGTCCTTTGTCATGCAATGTCAGTGACAGGCGCCGGTTGGCGACTGCCTAAAAAAAATTAAAACGGTTTTTGGCGAAATATAATTAACATTTAACTTATCTAATAATTATAATACCACAAGTTGCCCTTAAGCTAAGGTGTTGTTACATTATGCACTCAAAATAATCATCCAGACTTTTCAACCACACTTTACAAAGTTGAATCATCCAGACTTCATAGCCATTGAAACTGTTAAAGTTGTTACTTTATTTAATAACTTTCTGTTGAAGCACCGTGATTTCGTGTTTTGTGTAGATTCATACAGATACAATACAAACCGCGTTTATACAAAGCGTTCACAACAATAGAATCAAGTTTAATTCGTTTGCTTAGTGCAGCTGATAGTACCAAGTTCTAGAACTATGCGGTAGCGCACTGAACTGTCTGGGAGCGCAAATAGCGTAAACTAGAGCGCGATGAAAGCCCCGAGTGGCTCTTCAGCCTCCGAGCCGGAGCTATCCGATGCTATACGACTCCTTTAGGATAAGAGGCAATCTCCTCGCGATCCGCATAAAGGATTTTTGTATAGTTTGGTGGAGTATTACCTCTGTAGGCGTTCCAATTAATTGCTAGCCGGGGTATACGTGAGTGATGCGGAGGTGAGGTACGAAAAACGCCAGTAAGGCTGTTACAAAAACAAGGAAAATTTCAACGTGGTTCGGAATTAGCCGACGGTGTAGCGGTTAGCACGGCAAGACAGAGAAGCTGTTTCGAATCCGGCCTTGACTACAGCACGTCGCGTTTAATTTTTAATGCATTTGGGTGAAGTATCAAATCTTAAAATACGAAAAAACTTGACTAGTCACGTTGATTACTCCCGCTACCACTCGCATACCATAGCTCTCGATTTAGTTGTAAGCCTATAACCATAGCTGCGTCGGGCGAGTCTCTTTAGAGCGACAAATATTGTCTACCTCCTTCCTTCCTATCCTAGCTCGATATAATAAAAGTTCGCTATTTGTCTCTCCATCTACTCTATTATCGCTCGTTAGCATTTGTTACTATTTTCAACTGAGTAACTGAGGAACTGAGTATCTGAAAATTATCGGATGACGTAATTCTCGAAGTAACTCCTTCACTGATTTGACGAAATAGCTCTATTACTTTATAAGCTCTAGCTATCCTTTTGCCTTTACGACTGGGACAAAATATAAATACGACAGAAGGTTTCTCCTTTTACCTATCACTACGTATATATTTATTTATTTGTATAAGTACATTCTAAATTATAACATATCTATTCGTTATTTATTATCATATTTTAAAATCTGTTTATTATTGCCTGCCCATTTATACTTATCTGGTATTATTCTGTCCTATGGTCTACAAGTGTATGTGAAATTGTTAAATAGGTCCTAACTCTGTACAATCGATTGCATGTTTATAACTATGCTCGCTACCGTACTGGGTCCTGTAACACAGGATATCCTAGCTCAGGACCCAAAGGAATGTTTCCTTTTTGTATGTGATTAGTTTTAATAAATCATTTCATTTCATTTCTATTTATAGGTGTGTACTTATACAGATTACGTGATGACTATCATAATTTGCCGCACCAAATACCTGCTACGAATACATTTTCGGGCCTCAAACCTTAGAGCATACTGCCCTATCCTTGGAGACAAGTTACCGAATTTCACGAAAACGAATTGTTATAATACCCCCCACGTGCCTGAGCCCAGGCCTAGACGCAAAACAATAAAATGATGCCTACAATAAAATGATACCTACAATAAAATGGTACCTACTGTAAAATGAATAGTATTTTTATTCGGCAACTGGTCCCGCGGGCGGCGCGCGCCTTTAAATCATTCTATACCGCCCTCGCGGGACATAAAGCGCTATGCTGATTCAATTATTTTACTGTACGTGTTACTTTTTACCTTTAGTATCCAATATTTAGGCCTAGGTGGTTCGGTTACATAATCCCGCTTGTGTAAGTGTATATTTAAATAAATAAAATAATAATCTTGTGTGGTGATCTTTTATTTTTTCAATTTATTATGTGTTGATTAAATGATATTAAGGTGTTATATTGACATCAATTTCAATAAATAAATATGACTGGACGTCTTACACAAATCGATCTACTCGTAGCCCCAAACTAAGCAGTATAATACAATATTATGGGTACTAGACGACGATATACATACTTACATAGATAGGAAACATCCATGACTCAGGAACAAATACTCGTGCTCAACACACAAATATTTGCCCTTACCAGGATTTGAACCCGGGACCTCTAGCTTCGCAGGCAGTGTCACTCCCACTATGCTACATATATAATATAATAAAATAGAATCTTTATTTCAGGCAGTGTAGGTTATATATCAAATTTACATAAGTAAATGTGTCATAAGTAAATTTATTTGATTTCTTTTCTTGTTTGGACGCCTTCAATGCGTTTATTGTAATGTAATGGGCCGGAGAAATATACCTGTCCATAAGAAAAGGCTATACTCAGTTATTTACGCGTTGCATTTATATTACTGTGAATTTTCATGCAAACATGTCACATAATGATGATTGTTCTTAAAAGATACACTGATGAGTTTCTCGCAGCATTTCTTGTCACTAAAAATATTCTATTATTGTTACAGGTAAGTCATCTGATCGTCTGTTCCAGAAAATACATTCACTTCTATTTCGCTCGATCAAATACGGTGGCTACATTAATAGTGGAGATCGTCGGAAACTTTTCTTACCAAAGGGACTTTTAAGCAAAGTGCCAAATAAATATACAGGTTGTTCGGCACATGGAACGTCAAGATTTCTTGGGGTGTCGGTTGGGTCATTTGCTACCTTTTCACTCTTGGAACCTGGGTTCTAAGCAATCATAAAAAAACTGTGTTTTATTGAAATCCGTCCTTTTGTTTAGGACTTTCTTTGCTCTTCTGACTAAAACCTTATTTGCAGTGTTATTAATTATTGATTTATGTAAATAACATACTTTTAGAAACATGATAAACCAAAGAACATTTTTAAATAAAACGAAGCTCTCAATAGCTGTAACTTTTTTATTGGATTTAGAAGTAGAGATGTTTTCGTACATTCATTTTTTTTTGTTAAAAAGGCCCACGTATTAATTTTGTGGCATTATTTGTAACAATAAATGAGTATTTCTAAGCATACACACGTTGACTTAAGACAATTTAAAAAATTACGCATGAAAAAGCACACACAAAAAAAGTTATGCGGCTTCGAAGGGCAGATTTTGGTTAATTTAGTAACTTATAAAAAAATCGTACCTCCATAACCGTAACTCTTAGGACCCAGGTTTCAAGAGTGAAAAGGTAGCAAACAACCCTACCGACACCCCAAAAAATGTTGACGGCCCATGTGCCGAATACTAATAGGTATACGTATGAACTTAACGAACTTAGCATTAAAAACTACACGTAAAACGTTTCTAACGTAACATACGTTAGAAACGTCCAAGCCCCATTTCACTACAGAGTCAGGTGACGAAGTTGTAAATGTAAATGAATTTCGTATATTTTGCTTGTCATTTCGGTACAATCGGTTGCAAGTTACCGATATCGACTGGTAAGTGCTTTTAATCCTCGGTCCTAATCTTAACGGTTTATTCTAGATTTTGTGTAGACTGCGGTAATAATCATTAACTGTTCTTAATTGGAATGTTAAATTGAGCACTAAATTACACCTTGTTACACACAAAAACTTAATCACTTCTTCAATCACCCGCTTCGAACACTGTCGACATAGTTTAAAGTCAATTTATGAATATACGTATTGTTAGCGTTAGCTCTAACTAGCTTTTTCTCACGCGTAACGAAATCTGTAAGAGTGAGACACTACTTTATAAAACAATTCGTCGGGGATAGTGCAATACCGCTTAAGTAGCATATGTAGATAAGGTTTCAATTTCTAACAAATTTGCTTGAAACTGAACCTTATCTACATATGCTACTTACGCGGTATTGCACTATCCCCGACGAATTGGCAAATGAATGGATCGAACCGAATAGACGCCCTGGCCAATGCTACGAAATCAATACGTCACAGCTACGCCGTAGCGGTGCTACGGCGTAGACCCACTACACTGCGGCGTAGACACCGTCTCGAGTGAAAATGTTTTATAGTGCTTGTATTGCATGCGACGTCGCGGCAAAGTATAAAGACAACCAAGTAGTACGACTTCGGCCGTTTAGGAGCGCGCGACACGTATTTACACAGATGCACGATCGCACGCCTGTGTGAGTGCACTCCATACTGTGGCAGGGGCGCGCAGGGGCAAATGCTTGCCTGTGGTGCGTCCGTACACGGCGCGCACACATGCGCGCTCCCGATGCACCTTTTGTTGGAAGAAAAACGACCGTACACCGTGGTTACGGTGACTGCAGGTTCCCGTAGCGCGATGACATGAGAAACTATATCACTTAAATCGACTTAGAACCAAACTAAGCAATGCTTATTTATACCACGAATACTAGATGACGATAGTTATATAAATGCTAAGGGTGGTTTTGAGGTCTTTTTCGCGCACGTAGTCGGTAGTCAAACAAGATTCCTCGCTGCAACTTGTAGAATTGGCTACTTGACAACTTTTTTCTGTGATATGTTACAGAAACACCTCTCAATAATAGAAATATTAGTGAAAAAACCACTTCAATATCATAAAAACTCACCGAGATACTACAATGTTAAAATCACATTTTTAGACTCGCCCAAATACGTGCCGAAACGCTCCCTACTGAAGCCCGTTATACAGTGACGTCACTACTCGTACGTTGTTTGGGGAAATCAATAACTTTGTTCTGCAACTATGTTAAAACTTGCGTTTATCGTAACGGTTTCATAACAAAAGTTACTATAAATTTGATGGGTCATTTAATGGTATTAATAATTTTTAATAATTTTATACTTTTAAAATGGGCTTTCCCACCCAACTTTGGAGGCTCATAAAAAAAGTTACACCTTAGATATCAAACTCAAAACTTGAACATATTTCCTAATTATGCTTATCTTAACAGGATCTTATATAATTTTTACAAATATCAGTTACAGTCAAGTACCCAATTGGTTTCAACGGTTTTTGTATAGTTAAATCAAAAGCATTCCAATCATCGGCATTTGACACGACATTTCCCTAGGGCCGCATTCCTATTACTCTGGTATTTGTTCAAGTGATCCGTTCATACCAACCAGCTGCTCCGAGTAAGACGTAGCGTAGATCACACATTACCCCCGGAGTGTTGAGGATATTTAGAACCTCGTCGTATTCAATTTACATTGATTTAAATTAGCGTTCCTGTGTCTTATTTGAAGTTTGATATGAAAAAGTATTTTCAGTGGCTCCGTATCCAAAATATGTATATTAAAGTTGCTATTAAAAAAACCAAGTTACTATCACTATATCGACGGTTGAAAGCCTATTTGTATGAAACGCTCTAAAGTTAAAAAATTTGGAAACATACAAGATATACGAGCATTGTAAATATTATTTTTTATACAGTTTAATGAGAGATGTGATTTACGCAATAAGTACCAAAACTCATCAACCTTTGAACCAATTGCGAGATTGTACTTTAACATTACGAGTGAACTTGGCCGATGTAAATAACATTATAACTAGACCACCAGTATATCCAGTACCCTCATATTTCCGGAGTTAACCGTTGACCGTGAGTTATTGTCATGTTTTATCACCGTAGCGACGCAGAAGCGGTATTTCCTGCAGGATCACTGTCCCTTGCTCAAAAGGAATAATGCCCTTTAGAAATGTTTGTCGTTTACATCCTTTCACGTATTCAACGCCACCCCTGACCTGGACGATGAATTTATTAAATTCTCTCGTGTAATATAAGACTAAAAATAGGTATACGTTATTGATACTCCCAGGAGTTATTTAACTCGTAAAGCAGTATGAATTTGTTACTTCGAGCTTTTTTTGTGACTTGCGCTAGGGTGTGTACTAGGTACTGTGAAGGTGGACCAGGAAATGATAAAAGGAATAACTTTGATAATGTACTTTTATTTCAAGTGCTCGGTTCTAGAGCTAACTTAAGACTAACACATATCTTCTTAAATTAGAGCGAGACAGACTGAATTCGAATATATTTGAATACTAGATAGTTCCAAAAGCTGCCAGTCTGTCACGCAGACGGTGAGGTTTGTATACCAGGGTACAAAGCTCACAGTACTTTCTTCAGCTTGATCAATCTTGAGAATGTAAATAAAAGTAGCACTTTGTGTGAGACCGGTTTTCCGGCACAAAGTAATAATTAGCTTGCCAATAAAGACGGCATCCCATATGTCAAACTTCTGCTGCGGCTAACCGTCAGCTGTCCTAACCGATAGCTGACGCGATTATAGTTAGTGATTCAATTAACACATTGAACGCCAAGCCGGTCATCTCCAATGGGAGGTCACAGATACGGCGCCTAATGTGTCAATAATAGTAAAAACCAAGTACTACCTACATGCTTTTATTTTTTAGGGCTTCACACAGTGTTCTATTTCTACTCTTAGGCAGTAAAGATTAACCGATTGTCAACATCCCCTAGCGATCAGTCAGCCCTATACTCGCGTAGGTATTTACACTAGGTACTCTGATACAAATATTAAAATTGGACTCTATTTAAGACCAGATAAAGTCGCTTTTCCGAGTATTTATTACAGGCATTACGAAGTTGTGAAGGTCTGCAATTCGGAGTTACTGAATTATTCACACGGATTACGGTTGAGGAAAGACAGGGATGTATTCTATTTTATGTTTTTTTCGGGTCGAGACCAGAAAAAACATGTCTAATTGGTATTAAAGAGTAAGATTTATTTACGTAACCCAGGGTGGTATTACCTTACAGGCAGAAAATTCCTTGTCGGCAGTTCAATAGTAGTCAATCCAGATAAGGTGCTAATAAATTAGGTACCAATATTTTTAGGGCTGATAGTACTCAGCTTTCTGAGTTTTTTTATCTATAAAACAATAAGAAATCATGTATGTATTTTGGAGAAAATTAGGGAAGTAAGTTTGCTACGTAAATCACCCTGTCAATGAGGTAAACAATAATCAGTGATTGAGACCTCTTTGATTATCTTGTGGTTACTAACTTTTTAATATGATTGAACTGGCCACTTAACAGAAAACGAGGTCCACTTGACAGAGAATGTTCTTGGATCTTAGGTTGGATTTCAATTTATTTATTTTGTTCATCCAAAAAGTTTTCTTAATTTCTATAAAAAGTTAATTGTGTTGATGTAAGTTAACACCTCTTAAAATATTGGTACCTAATTTGTTAGCAACTTATATACATAGAAAACAGTTTAGTGATTGAGATACAGAAATACAACGTAAAGCCTAAACAAATGCAGATAGCGATATGACATTTATAATGAATATTGCTTACGAAATGTCAAGGTGAACTAAGAAAGGATCCTTAAAAATTCAAACTCTAAGTCTAAAGGGTTGAAACGGTCGATGAAATTTTGTATGAAAAAGTAAGGAAATTCGCGAAAGAAGTTGCGGGTGACGTATAGTTGTATGTAATTTTCTAGCATGTTGACGCTTAGATAGGCATTGCACTCATACAATATGATATACACCGTGTTTATTTTTATTTCCGTTAAATTCGACAGATTGCGATATTGCTTTTTGTTAAACTCGAAATTTTTTTTTTTTACTTTTCATACATAATAAATTAATATTGAGTTGGTAACCATTTTAAAAAACACTCCTGAGTTAGTCAAAAATTTACGTCAACTATGGCAGTGTTGGGATTATGACAGCTCATTTAGACTGGTTGGTGACTTAATTAAGATTATGAATATTTTAAAAACGGTATGAGTTACAACATTAGTTTCTAGAGAAATTAACTTAATTAAATCTGGAGAATGTGCCCTCGAAGTTAACGGAAATCAATAAAAACACGGTGTATACTAAATAGGATGCCCATGGCTTATTGAAATTCTATTGGAATGACATATCCGCTCCGCTTCAGTGGACGGCAGCCGTAGACTTAGGAATCTACTGCTTACTGTGGATGCTTTCCGATGTTCGGTTTCTCAATGTCAATCTGATTCAGCACTTTGCATATTTTCTGACAATTTTTCTAACATATAAACAATCCCGTTGTATGTGGATTTAATTAATTTTCAAAATATATCGTCTTCGCACCAAACCGATGCCTGTCAGATTTCGATGATGTATATAAATACGTCACTGAGGTCTGACAGCCATAAACAGTGCCGTAACTAGTCTTTTATGTGTTTAGCGTAACCTTTTATGCTTGCGGTCTTAGTTAGCCCTGATTTGGTCATTCTTGCATCCCTCCAGGATCTACGCTCTGTTCCTGGGCACCATTAGCATCATTCAAAATTGTCTTTGGTCGATGCTTGTGGATTTACAGCCCATATTCATTATAATATTAGAATCACTGAAAATACTTAAACAAATCGCATTTGCCAATGAGTAGGATTCAGTGGCGTGGCTTCCATAGAACTCGATTTCCATCGGCTTGCCTAATATTAGGCAGTTCAGCACTTAATTCTAGTGCTCTTAAAGAAAATTGAAGGCAAAGATACTCCGGCTTGCCCAAGGATTTCTTCAACGCCACGCCACTGGTAGGATTAAACATTTTTATGAAATATATCGCGTTGAACCAGCATCAAACAATTTAAATATGTGTACTAAACCGCGAAGTGTTATATTATAAAGCTAATAAAAATACATGAACTTTTTCCAACGCTAAAGCCATATCCGTAAAGGAAATGAAAAAGCATTCGCCAGCGAACTGCAGTCCAATGCGTTTGTGCATTATGTATGAACCTTAACGTTTCATTGCCTGTATGGATGCTCTGAGTCCATTCCTATTGAAAAGGTTTTATACTGTTCAGGGATCACTCATGCATAAAATACCCGATAGTATTAGGACTATACAGCATTATAAAAAAAAAATGAAAAATTGTAATACAACCGATTGCAAACTAATCTATTAAAGTAAAAATGCCAGAGTTACTATAAAAATACCCAAAGCGTATTATAGGCGTACCTATAGGTATGCCTATAATACTTGAAGAGTTCCCTCGAGTTTTCCATGATCCTATACTAGGATCCTGACCTGATGGCAAGGTATACCATTTCAAACAACAAAAGGATTTTTTCCAATCAATCCAGCTGTTTTCCAATACTTGGGAAAATACATTAAAAAAAAAAAGATCCCGACGAGCTGAGTACAGTCATGGGCACCAATATGTATACACCACACAGTTTCAAAAGCATGTATATCTTATTATTATGGCAGTAAGGTTTATGTATACATATTTTAGAACTTTGTGGGGATATTTATCTTTGTCCTTGACTGTACCTCCTCCTTTTTTGAAATCGGTCAAAAACGGTGACCGGCACTGGTAAATATTATGATATTGATAAATAATAAAAAACAACGGTACCACCATCGAGCAAAAAACGCCAAAAAAAACACGTTTCCTGTATGGCCACCTCATTATTTTTTTTATGCCACACCTGGCCATAAAGGGGCTTTTTCCGCACGCTGCGCGTACGGAAAAAGCCGCTTTCTGGCCAAGTGAACACACAAAGAAAGCCCTCGATCGCATATTTACGTCCCTCGCTTGCAACTCGGGCCGCAAACTTCTGCGATCTCTGCCTTTCTTTGTATTACCACCCTAGTTGTGTAATGTACTATTATTTAGTTTTTACTATTTATTCTTATGGCGGCAATAAAAATACACATTCTGTGAAAATTTCAAGTCTACCTATTACGGGTCAAAATATAAAGTTCTGTGACACACGGACATACGGACAGCAGAGCCTTAGTAAAAGGTTTCCGTAGGCACCATTCGGGTACGGAACCCTAAAAAAGAAGACAGGTAAAACAAAACCAAATCTCGATTGATAATCCTATTGTAACGCTATCTTCTGAAACTAATAAAACTTCAGGCCACGCATTCCGTCCCAAACTGCTGGCGTTCGCTACCGTCGTAAACTTCAACTTTTGCCAAAACTCGTGTTTTACTTTAATTGGCACAATTGAACAGTAAATCAACTGGCCGGCGGCCTGGCACACCAACTTTGGGCCAACGTCAAGCCAATCCCGACGGATAGAAATTGCCAAACTAAGAGTAATTTTAAACAGTGAAGTTCTTAACAACTTCAACGTACTTAATTTTGGAATGTTATTGCGAACTTAGGAAGGCATTAAAATGGTAGGTTTGAAGATCAGTAGTATTTATCAAAATACTTGAGGTCTGATTTTTAATTAATAGCTGGAATAATCTGACAGTTTTCTGACAATCGCTAACGTAAGTAGTCTGATTAAATTACTGTACAAACAGCAACACAGTTAACTATACACTTCAAAAATGGGAAATACTGCAAGAAAGAGAATCACACTTGAAGGCATCGTGTTATGCATGTGTGCGTGTGTTTATGAGTATAAATTGGCTATTATTCAAAAGAGTTTTGAAACAATATTTTTTCTTTTATGGCTGATCCAACGTCATTATTGACATTAATGCCATATTATTGAATTCATGGAAAATAATGAATGCATAATAAATATAAATTACATTATATTGGTGCATCATATCAAAAATATGAAGCACCAATAAAAGCATTAGCAATATAATTAGTTTATTTCATCCCAACGTTCGTCTGAAAGCTAAATCATAATTTTGACAAATTCACCTGTCTTGTTGAAATAAAACCTTTATTTACAGTATGGAAAAAAAACTTTGCCAAACAACTACAATGACAAAGCTCAAAGGCACATTACACATACGCAAACGTTATTTGATTTGAAGTTGACATAATACAAATATATATATCTCTTTCAATCGTTATCATTTTCTCTCTGCTCTGTCTTTAATGGGCAGTTAAGTGTGTTGCTGTTTGTACTATGGTTTGACATTGAAGTCCTTAATGTAGTACTTTTATTTACTAATAAAATTAACATTATTTCTGTTGTTACATGAAATTGTCAAATTCAAGTCAGATTACTCTCTTAACATTTTCACGGACACTAGTTTTTAGGGTTCCGTACCAAAATTGTAAAAAACTGGCCAAGAGCATGTCGGACCATGCTCAGTGTAGGGTTCCATAGCCGTAACTATAAGGTAAAAAATACGATGTAAAAAAAGTACAACAACAAAAGAGCGTATCTTCATAGCAATTACGTCCTTTTGTTGAGAAGCGCAGTTTATCGGCAATAACTCAAAAACGGTTAATCCGATCTTGTTGAAAATAATTTTCGTTGAAAGTATTAATTGAGCGTTATCTTTGTAATTTTTTTTATATTTTTCGGACACACGGTTTAGAAGATAGAGGGGGGGGGGGACACAATTTTCACAACTTTCGGAGCGATTATTTCCAAAGGTATTCACTTAATCACAAACATTATTTAAGAACCTTAAAATGTTTTCAAAAGAGCTGTCGAACTATGTACCACACGTTGACATTTTGAGAAAAAAAATTTTTTTAGCTTCTGTTACATGTATGGAGTGCCCCCCCTAGATTTTTTTATTTTTATTATTTAACTACCAAACTTAGTAGCGGCATCTACAAGACATCTATATTCCAAATTTCATCAGTATAGGTCTTGTAGTTTTTGAGTAAAATGCCTGTGACATACGGACGGACGGACGGACGGACGGACGGACGGACATGACGAAACTATAAGGGTTCCTTTTTAGCCATTTTGGCTACGGAACCCTAAAAAGGAACCCCTATGGTGCGACTTTGTCTGTCTGTCCGTCTGTCACAGCAAGATATCTCAGGATCTACTGATGCTATCGACTTGAAATTTGGAAAAGTGTTAAAAACCGCTAACCCGAGCCTATTGGGTGGAAAAAAAATCTTAAGCCTTTTTACTTTTTTTTAAAGGGGTCCGTAATGGGACTCTGAAAATCGAAAGTAGGGCTATTATATCGAGTGGGGTATCAAATGAAAGAACTTGATTTGTAGATTAAAATGACATTTTTTTTTTCAATTAAGTAGTTTTTGATTTATGACGAAAAACGTCAAAAAAAATACCATTCCCCCTATTATCTTCGAAGTTACTGAACAGAAAAATCTGTAATAATTACCAATTATTAATGTCATCTTAAATATTACAGGAAAAATATAACGGTTTTCCTAACTTGCACCGTTTTTGAGAAATTTGCAAAAATCCTAATACATACTCATTTGTTCCTACTAAATTAATCGCCATAGAGTTTTGCTTGAACTATTCATGTATCTTACTTATGAGTTTGTATGGAACCCTCGGTGCGCGAGTTCGACTTGCACTTGACCGGTTTTTTTCTATTGTAACTTGTCCTCTTTTCTAGCCTTCAAATGCACTTGTGTGCATTCTCTCTCCACGCGTTACTTTTGAGTGCCTTTCATCCCTGATCGCTCCCCGTCACTGAGTCCGCTCTAGCCCCCGTGAACACGCCTTTTCACTCGCACCCACCGTTCACGACGCCGTTAACATTGATCACCCTTTTATGTGAAAGGTTAAATGATTCTGCTGAATGTGTTAGTACTGCAGTGCTTTCCTATTTCTCTCTGAATAGAATTTCTAGGAGAATGATGATTTGCGGGCGAGCTGCGAGCGAGTTTCCATACAAAACCAGTGCATTTGTATGGAAACTCGCCCGCGGGTCGCCCGCAGCTCGCTCGCAAATCGCTAGTGTGATAAGGCTTTAAGGCACTCATATCGGATGGATATTCCCTTTCGTACTAATGAAACATAGTTTTTGTTTTTTTCATCCCCTTGCTTTAGACAGATCAAGAGCAGTGTGTCCAAATATTGATGTAAACATTCATGATTTTCACTCTCTTCGCGACCATGGATAACACATACGAAACGTCGTAATAAATATTATAATGTTTTTAAGTCCCGTTTTGTTATAATACTTATAATAATGTAGTGCTAGGTTCATGTTAATTAAAATAGAGTAACTGGCAAGGTTCATACATTCGGTTAGCTATAGATGTTTATTTGCAGAAGATAAACCTTGTTTTTTTTTGATAATTGAACTAGACGACCGAGATAAACATAGGTAATAATACTCCGCTTACTCGTAAGTTCGTGCTCAATGTTTTATGAGTCGTAAAGACGTCGGTCACCTCTGACCTTTCCCATCGATCTCCTGACGTTTCGGTATCTCTGAGACTTGGCCGTTGGCCAATTTCCAGCCACTTGGTCTAGTCTTGTTACCAAGCCAGTGAACCGAGCACTAGCCGAGAGGCTTTACTAATTTGGTTCAAGCCTTGGTTGAAAACATTAGATGTATAATATTCTTTATGCCACACCTCGCCATAAAGTGGCTTTTTCCGCACGCTGCGCGTACGGAAAAAGCCGCTTTCTGGCCAAGTGTAGACATAAAATGATGTACACAACACGGGAGGTAATAAAGAAAGCCCTCGATCGCATATTTACGTCCCTCGCTTGCAGCTCGGGCCGCGAACACCTGGGCTTTCTTTGTATTACGGACATACGTACAGGTCAAATACATAACCCTCCTTGGGTTATGTATTTGACCTGTACGTATGTCCGTTCCTATGTCCGCTCGTAACTACTCAACGACACACCCGATTTTGATAAATTATACATCATCTGTTGCTTTGGAACCGGCCGGCTTTGACCTGGTCTTTTGACCCATAACTTTAACATTTTGACGAACTATAACTAGAACTTTGTCTTCATTGTCATTAAATGATTTAAACTCCCATTTTGCTAAATCCTCCAATCTGGACCCTATATCTACCGCCAAAAGTATCTCTTTTATTAATGCCTTGCCCTGTGGTTCTCAAAACTCATTTTCCTTCACCCCAGCCGCTGATGATGAGATTCATAACATAATTATATCGATCAAATCTAACGCAGTTGGTCATGACAAGATAAGTAGGTTGATGATAGTCAGCATCCTGGAATGCATTCTCCCAGTTATCACTCATATTGTTAACTTTTCGTTGTACTCTGGGGTTTTTCCTTCACAGTGGCGAGACGCCTACGTTATCCCTCTGCCTAAAGTCTCTAACCCCAGTTTACTGAAAGACTTTCGCCCTATCTCCATTCTTCCATTTCTATCGAAGGTTTTAGAAGCTGTTGTTCACAAACAACTGTCTTCACACGTATACTCTAACCACCTGGTCTCTCCGTTTCAGTCAGGTTTTCGTTCTGGTCACAGTACGACTACAGCATTGCTTAAAGTTCTAGAAGACGTGAGACAAGGCATGGAATCCTCTCAATTAACGGTGCTAGTTTTGATCGACTTCTCTAACGCTTTTAATGCTGTGAATCATGACCTTTTACTCGCTACTTTAAAACACCTTAACATCTCATTAACAGCGGCTGAGTGGTTTTCCTCTTATCTTCAGGATCGTCGACAGGCGATTCGCGCTGATAAAGCTCTCTCGGACTGGTGTGAACTTGCTTCTGGTGTTCCACAGGGCGGTATTCTTTCCCCACTTCTTTTTTCCATATTTATCAACCTTATTACACCTAGTATAAAATGCTCTCACCATCTTTATGCCGACGACTTGCAAATATACGCACAAGTTAAACCCGGTGAGTTAGTTCAAGCTATTGGATTAATCAACAAAGATCTCAACAGTATCGCCGCTTGGTCTCGTAGTTACGGTATAAGTGTCAACCCGTCTAAGTGCCAGGCCATAATTCTTGGAAGCTCACGCCTACTTGCCCTAACTGACTCAGCACGATTGACACCGATATTATTCGAGGACAACGTAGTTCCGTACGCTACCGACGTGAAGAACCTGGGACTGGTGATTGACAGCGGTCTTACCTGGGCCCCTCAGGTGTCTGCCGTTTGTCGCAAAGTAACAAACATTTTAAGAGCGCTCTATAGGTTTAAGCACTTTCTTCCAGTCAGCACAAAGACTCTTCTTGTCCAGGCATTAATATTACCTGTTATTGATTATGGTGACGTGTGTTACTCAAATATCACTCAGGAGCTCTTAAGTAAGCTGGACAGACTTCAAAATAATTGTATACGCTTTGTCTTCGGTCTCCGCAAGTACGATCACGTGTCCGCCTTTCGCCGTAAACTCAACTGGTTGCCTATCCGCGAACGCAGGTCACTCAGAATCCTCTGTACCCTTTATACTATACTTTTCGATCGAGCTGCGCCAGAATATCTCAAATCCAAATTTACTTTTCTAACTTCCCGTCCTGGTTGCAAGCTCCGTACATCCCGTAGCCTTAAGCTCGATATTCCTTTGCACCGAACTGGTTTTATGTCCAATTCCTTCGCCCTTCAGGCAATTCGTTTATGGAACGATCTCCCGCTTCCCATCAGACAAGCTCAGAGCAAATTCTCCTTCAAGCGCAAGTTGCGCAAGCATTTCTCTGATACAAGTCAAAGTTAATTATGTGTCATGATGTTTTGCATGGGTACTTTTGTTTTATTATATGTATATGTATGTTTATTGTAACAAGTATATGTGTATGTCTATTATTGAAATATATATATTATATACCTACTTAATCTTATGTTGATTTGTGACTCAAATGTCCTTTCGGCTTTAAACAATCCTGCACCAACTAAAGTCTCTGTTTTACCCGATGGTTGACTGGTAGAGAATGCCTTAAGGCATTAAGTCCGCCGATTGTACTTTTTTATTATTGTGCAATAAAGTTTAAATAAATAAATAAAATAAAATAAACTATAGATCCAAGATTCTGACTGTGTTAATGCGAGCCGAAGCCAGTGGGTCGGTAAGTGCTGCACGTTAATTTCCATTAAACCTTTAATTTAAATTGTAGATACTAGATAGTAAGTGTTTAAGACCTCTCGTATCGGGAGGCTAATCAGTGTTCGGCAAAAGCTGAATTCTGAAATTATAACACGATACGAGTATATGAATACAGTTACGGACCATTGCCCTTTAACAACGAGCGAAGCGGCACAACGTAATATTTCAAAATTGAGCATAGGCCAAGTCGCTCACAATCCGCCAGGATTTTTTCGAAGCAGAGCACACATAAGTGGGTAATAACGGCTTTTGTAAAATTTTGCTCAATGCAGCGTGGAATTCAGTCACCATTCAAAAAGCTGGCTATAATGGGTTGGGTATTTGGCCTCTAATTTTCCTAAACGATTGGATTTTTTTTTATTGACAGTGTGGAAATGCATTATATTACACATACCTTCCAGGCCCTTACCAGTGCCCTAGGGCCTTAAAAGAGTCCTTCGGGGAGGTTAGGTATATGGGACTCACCTCCTCAGAAGGAGAAAGGCATACCCAAGCCACTATAACCACATTAGTGGAGCCTCTGCAGCGGGGCCTGCATCCGCGGCACGTTACTGCACGTCGGAACTGGCCGGAACACCTCAGGAGCTCGCTTATTGTCCTACGTAATCCAACGGCATAAGTACCTCCCTTTCGACAAATAAGACATCCAATACCTTTTGGGACGGAATACGTGGCCTGAAGTTTTATTAGTTTCGGAAGATAGCAGAGTTACAACAGGATTATAAGCCCGGTATTATTTATACGGGATGTATTGTGATCCCGGTATTATCCATACTAAAAATGCCATTATTGAAGCTCTAATACAGAATTATAATGCATAAACTACTGAAACCTGCGACGCGTTCTCGATTCGCATACATGTTCTATCGTAATATAAATTTCCCACTAACATGCAACATTCCTGCATCACCCTGGGAATTACCCGCCTTTCACCATTGTATAATGTTTCCACGTTACACACACGATATATGCAATGGTTAAGTAGCAGCACCTTACAAATATTTAGGACCCTGTAAAATGTAATACTTTCTGCAAACAATTAGACAGACCCGTCGGCAGAATAGGTACCACGGAAATTTAGCTATGCGTTTTTTGTCTATCTGCGCATCTGCGCAGATCTCTTTCATAGATTTCCACACACGTCTTTGGCCTTAGATGTGTATGGAAATTGATATAAATACGCCGAATTTTTAAATTCAGAGGTCTATAGATTTAACCGCCTAACCGAGGCACCAGGACAGCGGAAGGTTATGTGGTTAATCAAAGCCAGAATAGATAGCCTACGCCCTAAACAGCTGAAAGCGATACCCAATTACAATATTTTTTTCAATTCAACCTTTTTTGCATCCGTGACAACATCATGAAAAATCGACATAAAACAACCATAAAAACGATACTATAACGAATCTATCTCAAACTGTATTTCGTAAATTCCGTTTATCTAAATGCAGAGTACGGCCATTGGCTCGTTTACTAGACGACTTGTTTGTTTGGGCACTAATGTTCGCCATAGTGGACAAACAAGGCTATCAACGTGGACAGTGAACTTTACGCTTCTAATGATGTATAACATACTAACTATGATTACGATCATAATGCCATGTTAATCATGAAAATTTAACATTAAAATAGGTGCTACAATATATTTGCTCCTATCATGCTTCTACACTCTAAAAAATCTGAGCCAACTAAGAGAGATTTTCTCTTAGTTGGCGTTAAATTAAATAAAACAAACAAGATATTAAACATGTCAACGAAAGCTGATTAATTAAAGTTCGTTAGTGATTAACACGATAATCTAGAATCTTGATCATTTTTACAAATATATTCCTTGTTTCTATCATTATTTTCTTCTTTTGTATGATTCGATCGATGTTTAATTTGTTACCTTATACATCTATGTTTGTTGAATCAAATCAGAACTCGTTAATTGAACTATGAGAAACAATCAATATTATTTTAGTTGGTGCATCTAAGGTCTTGTTAGGCTCGTATGGAATCAAGATGCTTGATTGTAACTAGGGCTTGCAAAATCGGTCGATTTTCCAATTCCGGAATTGACTTCGAATTTTACCTTCAATTCCGGAATTCCGGAACTGGTTCCGGAATTAATGCGGATGTACCGGCTTTGTTTTTTAATACATTTTTTGTCCGTATGAAACGAGAAATTGTATTAAAATAGATTTATTAATAATCAACAAATGTGACACATACATAACTATTAGACATAATTATTAAAAAATCAACACTGTTAAAGTAATGCAATAATACTAGGTGCACTTAGCTAGCATTATAGATTATTACAAAAAGATAAAATAAATTCTAAGAATTGCATTTGGTATTTAAATAAGACCATTCTCAAAATTCCAAAAATATTACGAAGTAGGGCAAAATTTCTCAATTAATCATTAAACACAACACAGGTACAATGAGCTAATTCAATTATCTGAAACAACAATTTCTGTACCAAGGTTATCCTTTTCGTGACTACGTAAAATAACTATTCATTTATAATAACCATACACAATACATGAATCGTGTGAATATTATAAAAAGCTTAAACGTTAATACGAAACGACTTTAAATAATTTCTAAAAGCATGATTGAAATGGCATTTCCCATTTCAAATAATTTATCCTCAAACATTAAAACACTAACACTAGTATTAGTTCAAATATTCTTGTACCTTCGTAAATGCCTTGAGAAGACTCCTATATGTATATCGACTATTATGCTGTGTAATATAATAATGATGTGAAGTCATATGAAATAATTAATTGGACTTTATTGCAGAAATATTCTGATAAAAGTAAAGGCGTTATTATAAATTAAATACAACAATAATACACATAACATTGTGTCGCACGCATAACACACATGAAATCTGCAAAATTCACAATCACAACTTCACAGGGCACAAGAAACCCACAACTAACGTTAATGGCGTTGCACTTAGTATTAGTACTGATGGTGTATATTGTTTAAATGCAAAAACAGATACAGACAAACAATAAGTAGTTGGACCAAAATCGTTATGTCTCGTTCTAACAAGCACCGGTTTAGACCCCGCGCTCGAAAAATACTACCTGTAGACTGGGCGATAACATAATTAATAAATAAATGTTATAACGTGGTAATTTTGTAAAATACCCGTCTTAATGTCGAATTTCATTACACTATTTTCAATTCCGGAATTTTCGATATTCAGCACTTGAATTCCGGAACTGTAATATCGGAAAAATCGTCCGAAATTCCGGAATTTCCGAATTCCGGAATTCCGGAATGCAAGCCCTAATTGTAACTATCACGATCTTGTTAGGAGCAACCCATTTTTTTAGAGTGTATTTATACCTATAACGTATTTTATTCAGTTCAAAACAGCTGGACGAGTGCGCAGAGCAGTGACGCCTTTAGCACAGTATAATACAGTATTTTTTCTTCCTACAAAAGGTGCAACACGTACGAGAAATAATAATGCGTAAAAACGCTCCAGTACGGATCGCACTCACACAGACGTGCTATTGCGCGTCTGTGTGGATACGTGTCGCGCGCTCCTAAACGGCCGAAGTTGGACTACTTGTTCGTCTTTATACTTTGCCTTTACGCATGTGCCTCCCCCACTAGATTACGGAGATATACCCAACGGTAGTCCGCACGAAGACATCGGTAAAAAAAAAAACAACTTGGAATCGATTTATTAAGCGCCTCTTTATGTCATGTGCTCGGATGGCTATCCTTACCCAACTATAAACATTTAGACGAGAAATAAGTTTCCTACACCTTTTCTTAAGGCATGAGACGTAATAATAGTACATTACACAACTAGGGTGGTAATACAAAGAAAGTCAAATACATAACCCTCCTTTTGGGCTTCGCCGCAGTCGGGTAAAAAGAGGATTCTATTACTTCAAAGTACAGGCCTAAAACAAATTACTCCAAATTCGAATTGTACAAAGGGACCAAAACTCGCTTCCACGAGCCCACAATTCGTTACAAAAGTTATAAGCGAAGCGCTTCGCTTCAACAAAGAGTTATGACAGACTGTAAATTTGACAGGTAGCAGGTGTCATATGAAAAGTTTTAACGTTCCGTTAAACGCGTTACCGAACTAAACTGGAACTTAACAGAACACATGTCTCCCCCAAAGACTTCCACAACGGTAAGTCGCATACTTTTTGCTTCCGTCGACATACGGCGATTTTAACCGCGTACCATCTTCTCGTACAAGAGGAACTAGCATTTACCGGGATATAAAGTATTCTATGTTTCAATCCAGGACTGGTCTACTTGCATGCCAAATGTCATCGCAATTCATGCAGTTGTTACACCGTTATTTAGTAACAAACATCCAAACATCTTAACATCCAAACATGAAAACATCCAAACCTCCGAGCATCTAAGCATCCAAACATCTTCAAAAACTTTCACATCTATAATATTAGTGGTATGTGTAACTCTTTTTGCTGGCGACCCGAAAAATTTAAACGCACATTTCTAAATCAACGAGAAATAGAAATATCTCACACGGCGATATCATGCATTATGGATAAGACTCATAAAGCCAAAATCTAATACACCGGGTCTTAAAAATGCAAACGAGGCCTAAAAGTACCTGTATAATTGATGCGTAAATATTCGCGCGGACTGTCCACTAACGAGCGGGGCTAATAGAGACGCATCGCCGCACAAATTGTAACGGACGGAGGTATTTGCATAATTGAGACGCGACGAGAATCAACGAGTTAATGTTTATAACCAAAGAAGGGTGATAATAACCAAGTACTAAAAAATACTTAATTAACCACCGTCAGAAAATTGTATAATAATCGGTGACTTCGTTCGCGGAGGTGAAATAAGTCAAATGTCTCTTTTTTACTTCGGCTTCGGCGGGTAAAAAGTATCTTATGTGCTAAGTGGGGGTCATAATCTACCTGTATATCAAATTTCATGAAAATCATGACGACCCGGTAGTTTTTGTGTGACGCGCAAACAAACTGACAAAAAATTCAGAAACTATTTATTTGCATTTTATTACTTATTTTTAACACTATCTTTAATATAGAAACAGTCTTTCTACGATTTTATTAAGTAAAAACCAAAGGTAACTTCTGTGTCGATAAAAATGTCTGCACCTTCCGGTCGCCTTCCGCCTATCGGGGCATAAACGGTCCATTTACTTCAATTGCGCGATATTTCTCCGATTAGAAGTTCTTGTTCATAATATTTCTGAACAATGATTTGTCAAGCGCAGCAGTTTTTAATGAAAGCACTTATTCGTTGCGTTGCATTGTGTTATGGACGTAAAAATACGTTAGTTCCGTATAAATACGTTAGTTCTGTATAATTAGGCAGTAAAATAGAGCGTGGTATACACTAACGAGTGGGGCTAATGGAGACGCACGCAAATTGTAACGAACGGGGGTATTTGCATAATTGTGACGAGGCGGCGGGACTCGACGAGTTATTGGTTCGAGGAAAACTCTCCTGTCCGTACAAAATAAACCGTAAACTTTACCCAAACTTTCCTTCAGACCTCACTTAAATAAAAAACATACTAAGTTAGTAAGGATACTCTACGCAAGTAAAAGATAACGTTCTGATTTAACGCTAATTCTAACCACACCAGTTATTAATAATTGTTACTCGTATTGGACGACATTTCAACGTCTTTCGCGTAAGGATCTCACGTGAACGAATAACCGTAATCAACGAAATCATTTAATTTTTCTAGAGAAAACCATGAAACTTTCATTTAGCATGAATCAACAACCCCGCAGACCATTTCACCCCGTCCCAACCCATAAAGATATTAAAAATAATGCCAACAAAAGAATCTTCATTAAGTTAATACCATATTTAATTTAAAAGAACTCTTAATAAAGATTACGAGTTGGAAACAGAAAGAATTGTAAAACTAAGACCGTGTTTTAAGAACCAAGTTAATTTACTCGTACAATAACTTGCTTCTGAGTTAAAAGAATAAGCCTTTAGAAAGTCGTGGAAGTTGGAATTATGGCAGGATATTTTAAGATTAAAAAAGAAATGTGACCGAGCGATAAGAGCTGGATTCTGCGCAGTTGTGTCAGTGCTTACTTTGTTCTCGTGCGTAATAAAAGCCAAGGTATTTTTCGGGTGAAAATTACCTTTTCAGTATTAATTAACTGTTCGTTCGTCGCTCATAAATGTGTACCTATTATTTCTAAAAGCCTGTTTAGTTTCAGTGTCAAATTACAACAGGGTAACAGAACCGGCGGAATTATTGACTAGATTTGTCTCGCAGTTTTGCACGTGTATAATCACATGTTACGTCTGGCGCTGTGGATTTTAACCGTCTTCGGCGCGGGGAGGTTCTCAGTTCATCGGATTTTTTTTAAATATTTTTTATGTACAGTCAACATCATAAACATTATACGTTACGAAGGCGACAATAATATCTGTACACTCTTACTTCTGACATAATTGTCATTTTAGAAAATTTTGTCACTTAATTCGTATAAATATTTATGATGCTGACAGTATGTTCACAAATTACTCGGATTACAGGTGATCCCATTGTTATCAGGTCAGGCTCTGAAGATGGGATCTTGGACAAATCGAGGGAACTCTTCAAATATTATACGCAAACTTTTTGGATTTTTTAGCAGCTCATGCATTTATTAATGAAATGGAATGGAAATCGATTATTTTAAATCACGTCGATCCGTTGTAGCACCGTTGTTGCCTGAAAGAACAACTAACGAACAAACATGTTGGGATTTATGTTTCGATTTTAGGATTTCGTAAAAAAATCAAATGCGAATATACACTTTTACCATTAGCATAGACCATAAACACGAGCCATATTCGGTCGTATAAAGCCGTCCGTCGCGGCCTATAAAACGCATTGTGGAACGACTCCCGAGTTTGCAGTATGTTGCTCTACATATGAACGTACCAAAATAAAACAGTTTTACGTTCTATTTATTACCTATTTATTTTTATTTATGTCAAAGGTCACTTATATCCAGGACATTGCCTTTTTTACGCCCGATGCAAAAAGAGGCGTGTTAAAAGTTTGAACTGCTGTGTGTCCGTCTGCCTGTCTGGACATCGCTGGAATGAGTAAATAGATTATTTTTTTCTTTTTTTTTACTGGAAAACAATGGTCCTCATTTACTTTATTATTGTACTAATTAAATAGCAGCTGAAGCTCACGGCAATCCACTTATCACTCACCAATATTTTGACACTTGCTGTTAAAAATATCCCTTGCTACAGTATTGTCAGTTTGTGACATTATATCGTATAGAAACCCTAATTTCGTATACATTATGTGGCCAGTAGAAGAACAGAGGTGTACGGAACTCTTACAGTTCTATATTATGTGTACCGACTAGTCAACGTCAAACTGACGTGTTAGGCAACAGCTGCCGTTGACCATGGGACGTCTGTTATTTTGCCACATAAAAGTCAAAGGAGTTTAAACCTCTAAATACCATCTAACTTTGGTCTATTGGGCATTTCTCCAGAAATATGTCTGCGAGTCATTCACCTGTCTTCATACATTTAGTATGTAAAAGGGCCAGATGAATGAGGTGACCGCAGACATATTTCTGGAAAAATGCCCTATTGGACTCGCCATTTAGTATGTTATGGATCTAATCGCATTTAAAACTTTAAATGAAAATCATTAGAATAACACGGTAACTCTCTTGATATCTGTCTGCTTACTCGGTTTTTTATCGGTTAACTTGTGCGCCCAGCACTCTGAACGACACTTTGAATGCAATATCCGGTGCCTTATACCGTACTTTGTGCCTCTGAGAAACAGTGAATTCTTTCACCGGAATTTCTTTTCTATTTTGTCGTCTTCCATTTGTATTCTTCAATCTAGTAGCTAATGATATACGTATAGTGGCAATAAATTTATCTCCACTCCCAATAGGTAAAGAATCGAAAAAAGTGGCTATGTACAGAATAAGGGGGGGGGGGGGGGATAAATAAGCAAAAACTGGGGTCAATGTCAGATTTACTGTGACCACTGACTAGACTAACTAGCTTACCTAAAATTAGTGGTACAACCGTTCTCGCGTCTTGGCCTCCGAAACTCTAAATGACTAGATTAGCTTATTACAACGCTAAGATAGGGTGTTTTTGTTTTTGATTTAGCAGGGAGTATGTAATAAAATATATGCGATATGTAATATAGTTTTTTACTAGTTTCTCTTGTCGCTAGACGTCCGTTGGTTCCATGTCTCGAAATATCGAATACATTTTTCAATTGTATCTGAAACTGGAGCGATGTTCCAGTGTGCCGCACGCTATGGAGCGTGTGTCGCCTGTGATGCAATATCAACAGAATACAAAGAGCGTATCATGTAGTACATCCTGGTTACTTATGTCCTTTTATACTCGAGCATGTAAAAGTTTATGTGACGAATGTATCTAGTGCAGCGACTCGTAGCTTTCAACAAACATAACGCGGTTACGGGGCTTTCGATGACAATAGTCAATTGTATGTTGAAAGTATTATTTATTTGTGAAAGCGGGTCAAAAATGTGGCATATGCATTTTCAGACTCAATTCTACAAATTATTCCAGTATCAGTACACACGGCACGCAGAGTGGCTCAAAGGTAAATTATATGTGATGCTCATGAATGCTAATCATTTCTTTTTATGTTATCATCGTTTGAATGTGCGACTATCAGTCTCTATAAGCCGCGGATTTATCTTCGAAAACTCATATAAAATCCCACCGTCCATCTTACCCACCAATAGCGTGGCGCCCATAGAACTCGATTCCTACCGGCTTGCCTAATATTAGGCATTAGAGCACCTTATTCTACAGCTCTTAAGAAAAATGTACGCTAAATTTGCACCGGCTTGCCCAAGGATATATTTTAGGGCCGATACATAATCGTATCGTAGGGAGTTGCAGTTGGGTTGCAGTCCGTCTGTATCAGCCCTTACGCCACGCCACTGTTACCCACTAACCTGCCGTCAAAGAGCAGTGTTCGCGCTGTTGTGTTCCGGTGTGGGGGTAAGACAAGCCGGTGAAATTACTAGCATACCTAGATGCATTCTATCTTAGTCCTCAGAGTTGGCAACGCATTTGTAATATTAAGATTACAAATGTCCATGGTCGCCTTCAGGTGACCTGTGTGTGTTCGTTTGCCTTTCCCATGACAAATAAAAAAAAATGGTACCTACCGTGTATGACAAAACCACTATATACGCAACAGAAAAATGCGACGTTCCGTGCTCGCTAAAAAGAAGACAAGGAGATCCCGTCTAGGTACAAGCTGTTTTATTTTCGCTTCACCGGGAAGCCAACAGCCACCCCGAGGCATCGTCCCATCCATTGGATTGCGTTCCACTCCGCTTGGCTGCTTAGTGCTTACGCTCTCTTCTATTTGATCTAGCCTTGACTTGTATAGAATTCACTTGAATTTTGTATTTTTTTATTCGGAATAGGAAAGTATTTGACTTTGTTCACCGTTGTGACGATGAGTCGATAATGTAGCATGCTTTATTTGATAGTGCCTGTTCAACCATATAGTAAACTGAGGAATTAAAGTTCTTTTTAGCATGGGATTTATTACGTTTTTGATTAGATTATTGGCATGCTTCCTTCGTATTCCCACTTTAGTGATTAGAAGGCGCAGTATATGTGAGGTACAATACTAATCACGTAAAAAGAACGCTGGTGGTGGGGCTGCGCAGTAGGCAATTTATCGGTGTATTTGGTGGTATGAGGTGCAGCGCGGGGAGGGCGGGTGCCGCGCCGCATCATTGCCGGGGCGCTATTGGTTCGTCAGTCGACCTTTGATTACCGCACTGTGTTCACGTCACGTTCGTTCTCAAAATACTGCCGCGCACAAAAGTGTCTTGTTTATTACAAAATGGTTTTACATAGAAAAAACCGGTCAAGTGCGAGTCGGACTCGCGCACCGAGGGTTCCGTACAAACTCATCAGTAGATACGTGAATAATTCAAGAATAACTGTATGGTGGGACAAACTTAACTTTGCTCTTGTAAAACTGTTGTCCCCATACATCGACATATGCCGCGGTTAGTTTAGTAGGAGCAAATAAAGTTGTCTTACGATTTTTGCGAATTTCTATAAAATGCTGCAAGTTAGGAAAATCGTTTTTTTTTCCGGTAATATTTAGGATAATATGAATAATTGGTAATTATTACAGATTTTTCTGCACAGTAACTTCGGAGATAATAGGGGGGGAATGGTATTTTTTTTAACGGTTTTTGTCTTAAATCAAAAACTACATGTCTAAGAAATAATATAAAAATGGTTTTGGAATCTACATATTAAACCCTTTCATTTGATATCCCACTCGATATATTCGCTTAACTTTTGATTATCGACATCCCATTTCGGTCCCCTTTAAAAAAAAAGTAAAAAAGGTATAAGATTTTTTTTCTGTCCCATAGGCTCGGGTTGGCGGTTTTTAACACTATTTCAAATTTCAAGTCGATAGCATCAGTAGATCCTGAAATATCTTGCTGTGACAGACGGACAGACAGACAGACAGACAGACGGAGTCGCACCATAAGGGTTCCTTTTTTACCATTTTGGTACGGAACCCTAAAAATGATTGATGATGTATATTGTTTGTTTTTTTTTCATTCTACACAGAAACATGTTTTTAATTCCATTTAATAATATATCAACTAATAATACTCAAGGATCCCACAGTCAAACTGTGTAAACAGTTTTATGGGGGACGATGTTTTACTATTAAGCGTCATACCAAAAAAAATAGGTTCATGAGACGGGACTTTCAACGTTTTAACATACAATATAAATTTAAATATAGACAAACCATTTTAAAAGGGCGTTATATTTCAACGAAGATTAGAAGTTGCGGACAGCTTTGTGTGGGTTAAAAAGTTGATTCACCCTATTAATAAATAAATAATAGATAATAATACATATACTTTTTAATCGAACCGCGCCGCGAGCGAAAGGCTAGTTTAAAAATAAAACAATAAACATAGTACTTTCGTGCGCGAGTGTACCAATGCGCAAACATACCCCCTCCACTTTCTTCCAGCGTTCTTTTTACGTGACGCGAACTGTAGGTAGTAAATATCAGCCTATTTATTTTATGATTATGTATCGATATCAATTTCGCCAAATTACTAATAATACATACCTATAGTACTGCTAAAACCATAATCCTTCTTTGTATCTTTGCCGAAGTCCCGACTAGAGTTGTGCCGTTCTCGAGAATTCTCGGAAACGTTCTCAGTTTTGTATGGGAAATGTTCTCGAGAACGTTCTCTCTCCATACTAAACGGAGAACGGCACATCTCTAGTCCCGACTACTACTAAAATATACACGTTTTAAAGGTTGTAATGTTTATCCTCCTTTTTGTTTCATCGTACTATCCTAAAAAAATATCAGTAGCTTCAATCCGTTCAACTCTTTTAACATGATGCAGTAACAAAGTACATTTACATTACATAAGATGGTGGAGGTGTTAAGAAAATTCTTCAATATACACACATCTCCCTAATACTTATACGTTAAGTATGGATTTTGGTCTGCTCGAATATCGCAAAATAAAGAGACGAGATCCTATTACTCATTAAGGGCTCTCAATATCAAGGGTGTCGAATTACCTCATCCCGTAGGCCCAGCGAAACAGCGCCTCTCGGTAGTTAATTAAAAAAGATAAATAGACGGGATTGGTTTACGCTCCAATACGTTCCCTTCGTTAAATCCAAGACTTATCTCACGATAAGGAGCTGACCATGCATCATGTGGATCGAAGATTGATGAACACGCCACCGACAACCCTAATTTGCTGGTAAATGTAGTGAAATAGGGTTCGTGAGAAATTAGTTTTTAGAAGTCAAAAATGACGTACAATCGAAGACACTGCTAACTGACCACTTGTCACCCTTATTACAACGTATTAAGGTCTACTGATGGTCACTTAACTGCGTCTTCGTTTGTACTAAGGTAATTAAAATATTTAGTCATATTGTTGTAGAAGTGTCTACAACAATATGGCTAAAAAGAGAGGATAGTTTAGATGCAACTATGTAAATAATAGAATACCGAATTAAGTAGTTATACCTATGTAGATTACGTATAAATTACATGTTGCGGTCCCCTCCAAAGTTTCAATGTATTAAAGATGTAACACATTTGAAAGCAATAACGAAGCTTATAACTGATAACATAACTCTATTTTCAAGCCATTTATCTTGCATCCATGGCTATAAAATATTTCCTATTCTTAAGGAATTTCCCTTTGTGTGTCCATCCAATCGGTAAATGTTAAATTATTTCACCGTCTTTGATCCTCTGTTATTTATGATTTCCGGTGCCTTACCCCAGCCAGCAGTGATTCACTCAGCGATTTCGCTGCGTGGCCTTGAGTCCCCTTGTAGGGGGCTTTAGTCAACGTTAGTACGCGTTATGCGATAGAGGCAGGCGGCCGGATGCGGTGCGTTCCATCCGGTGGTCAGAACCGAACGACAGTTTTGCTAGAGAGAGAGGTTTCTGTATGTCATACTATTACTTATTCTTTTCCCCACCTTACAGCGGACTACTCTCGTTGCCATAAAGACTGAATTTGCTTAACTCCTAGCACACATTAACACACATTAAGGGAAACGCTTATTAACCTCTAGCCGCCCACCGTACATGCAAAATTGACAATGAAATTTGAACCTACTTGACATGGAATAGAGATGAATTTATTATTTTTTAGTTTGAAAAGAAACAAAGCAAATTGAACTTTATTCCTTTTAATAAGGATTTAAATCACATTGAAGTATATATGTCCTTTTTATAGGCCTTTGGGCGGCAGGAGGATAAAGGTCTTTTGTTTATGTTTTGGCATTGATTAAGTATATTTGGTTTATGGAATTTTGGAACAGCTCAAATCAGCAGAATTACTGTAATCTGATCGTAGTCAGTCGCCAAAGCACAAGCATTGCTTAGTTTGGGACTTGCTCGATTTGTGTAAGATTGTCCCCCGATGTTTATTTATTTTATTTATATTATTATAATATGTATATAATTGTGTTAACGGCTAACAGTTTTATTTAAAAAATATAATCTACTCGTATTATAAATCATAAAGTAACGGAATGCTACCTATATGCGATGTTATTAGATGAAATATTTCAAGAAAATAAAATATGCTGACAAACTTGTTTCGATTATTTGTAGTTAGCCATTTTAAATGGTTAAATAAGATCGCCAAATTACGTATACATTTTATACGAGCAACATGGAGCGACCTCTACTCTAAAATATATTAAATCTCACAGAACGAAATAGCGAAAAAAATTGATGGAAATGTGTAATTTACAAGAGACAAGTCCTCATTATTAATTCTTCTCGACGACTTACTCTCAAAAATATATTAAATTTCCTGAGTATTACATAAAACGCTCCCTCTTCATAAAGCTTAAAATTCCGCTTATTAATAATGCCGTACCGCTATTCCCAGCGACACGCGGCGATTCGTTATCGCGTCTTATATGGCCGCAGACGCTTAAAGCTGTTTTTCACATTTCCTTTTCTCGTAAAATACATACAAAATTGCTATGATTTTTTTTACTATCTCGGTGTCAAGGAAAATACACGGAAATGGGAGGTTATCAATGGGTTACCATAATTTGTTATGATTACAGCAACAGAAAATTTACTCACTGACCGGTATAAACAGAACTAACTGTATTTTTTTCTAAAATAGATAAAATCAAAGCGTTATTTTTTTTGTAAGATGTTTTTCTGGTCTTCTTTCTTGTTAAGTAGTTTAAATTTAACACGGAGATTTACTCTATTTGCATATATTTAAATTAAAACAACCTATACGTTTCTACTGCATGAAAATCGATTCAACTTCACCTGAGAAGTGACAGGAACTAATGCACCTGAATATTACTTATCAACTGCTAACAATAATTTTATGTCAGAGAATATATGTCAAAAAATCGTCACTCTCCACGATTTTGGCATCGCTTCACTTCGATCCGGCTCTAGATAGGTTTTATTACTTAAACCCGTGTAATGTTTCATCTCCCGTCGGCTTTGACAAGGATCGCGTCAAACTTGCCCATTTAATCACCATCAATGTTCCAAGGGATTATGCCTTTGTGCGCCCTTCCATGTTTCTTATAATTTCAGATTATTGGGCTGTCGACTGGTTGAGCTTTACAGTTCTATAGATGGGCATTTTCATTCAAAATATCCTTTGAACTATGAACTAGCCGTTAACAGGTCGTCACAAAACTGCATATATTTCGTGATTAACTGACAGGTTAAGACGGTACTTAAACATAGCTTAAGTTTACCATTTTAAGATAAAAATGCCATAAGGTTCGGAAGACATAAAATTATCAATAAAATAGTGGGAATAACACTACACAAGTTATCTGCTTTGCATTAAGGTTAACTAGTAGAGAATGCCTGATGGCATTAAGTTCGCCTTTTGTACGATAAATTTACTATTGTGCAATAAAGTTTAGATGAATAAATACCATCAGGCGAGCCTAAGGTCAAACGCAGGTCAGTTAAGAAAAAAAAGTACACGTACTATCTTATTGAAAATTATAATCTTGCAGTATTATCCCAAAAGTCATGCTTATAGGTTACAGGTTTACGCATGATTGTTTTCCGCAAATCGGTGTCTTATATGGTCCTATTTGACGTGAAAAAATCGTCGCTTTGTCTTAGTTGACAATACGTTTTTCTGCTTACAGAGTATTTTACTCCGTAGCTATAAAAAAAACCGGACAAGTGCGAGTCGGACTCGTACCCTATAAATTTTGATTCCCTTAGTAAAGTCCATTTTTTTATGATTTAATTAAAAATGTATAGTTTTCAGATTTTTCCCTATACTTGTAGTATAAGACGGTATTACTTGCCAAATTTCATAGTTCTAGATCAACGGAAAGTACCCTTTGAATTTTGGTTTCTTGCGTGTCGAAATTTACGTTTTTTGCGGTATGTCCAACCATACCGCAAATAACGTAAATTTCGGCCGTACCTTTTTTCCATGTTAACTTAGAAGCTTAATTTTTTCACAGCTTCAATGGGCCGTAGACCTGAGTATATGGTTCTATTTTCAACTCGATACCTCCACGCGTTCTCGAGATAAGGGGTCTTGACAGACGGACAGACAGACAGACAGACGGACGGACAACAAAGTGATCCTATAAGGGTTCCGTTTTTTCCTTTTGAGGTACGGAACCCTAAAAAACGCAGTATTGCTGATTTTTTGTATTTAAATACCAACAAATTCTCATGAATAAGAAAGTTTAAACGAATTGTAGTTAATATTGGAAAGCCGGATACGAGTCGGCAATAAGAATTTTATTTTATGAAAAGATTATTTACTAAGAAACTGGTTTTCGCTTCGCACTTCATAAAATATTCATTTGTTTGAATATGCTAAACAGCCCGACCGATTGTCTATCGATGTAAATTTCATTAGTTTAAGTTAGAAAGAGTAACCAAAATGATATTCTTTTTTATACGGAGAGTAGTTCAAATTCGCATTCGAAGAGCGTATTTAGGCACTAAGGGCTTGGTAAAATATTATTAAAATGATAAATAATCATTACTACTAACCACAATTAGCTAATCTCTAATCCCGTCGCAACCTTTGACTCGATATATAAATAATCATATATCTTATAAGACCGCCTGTTGTTTACCACTGTTTTTTTTTTAATTTTTTGGTGTGCGATAAAGTATGATTATCTATGAGTAAAAAACAGGTCGAGGTAATGTAAAGCCAGTGAAAAGGCACACAATACTGCTGGGGTGAATGGTCACTCGTTTTATCATGATCGCGGAAGGGTCGTGGCTTGAGATGGCATCCAAATCGAAGGACCAACGACCTTCTGAAGTCCTTTCAAGTTAGCTTTATAAAACACATACATTATTATTATGTTAAAGACTGAGGAAGACAAAATCGTGCGTTTATGTGACTAAGAAAGGCAATGTGATGTTGTATAATATCTCAGTGCAGTGGCGGGAAAGGAATGGAAAGCTGCACCACATGATGCCCACGATATCTCTCGCGTAATAGCCAATCAAAACGCGCGTATAGATGAATAATCCAGAGCGTGGAATTGCAATTGTAGTGATATTGTGTTTACAGGTACCTATTCTATATTCGATTTTTCTATTTTCCCGTACTATCAGCATAAAAAGAGGTTTGTTATATATTGAAGAAGTAAACACCAAAATAATGTCTGTGTCCTATTCTAAATATTATTTAAATTAAAAACTCACTGATATCGATATTTTTAACTGTACATGTACTTCGTTGAAAAAAGCGTTTAAATAGACTTTATAATAGTTCTACGTCGATTGTATATTTAAGTATCTGCTCACTATTGTATTCAGTTGTATCCTACGTTAAATTAGCCATACACATAAAACTCTAGTGTGAATAGGTTAATTTTTTAGTTTACACAGTTTCTGTTTGCTACGTTACCTAATTTTAACATTATATAAGACTTTGTGTATTAGCTACATATGCTTAAATTCATACATTCAGGAAACTATAGGTCTATTGTTGATCATGTATTCTTTGACATTGTTTATGTACGACTGTTTGTTTCTTAATAAAAAAAATAAAATAAAATTAAGAGTAATACTTAAATTATTCTCCTCTCCATGCGACCGGTACAACTACTACAAATGCAATTCCAAGCTCTCCATAATTCATCTATAAATTGCGCTGCGTTACCGATACGCTTTCCCATTGGCCGTTACATGTCGCGTTGCGCGAGATATGCCACGGCCGTCTTACCCTAGCCGTACTGCATTATCCGTCAGCAAGAGATACGCCCTTTTTTACGTATATCATGGAGGTTATGATTTAGAGCCTATGCACACGGCGACTTTTAAACTGGCGTTTCGTAGCGCTGTCTCTATTTATTTTTAGTGTAAAAGTAAAAGCGACACCCCGTGTGCATACGCTCTTATACTTATGCTGCAGCGATGGTAAAGGATCTATATGAACCTCGTTTGCTTCCAGTACAATCTAACACACTGTTAACTGTACATTTGTAAACGAATGTCAACCTTATAGCAACGTGTTAAAGTCTATGGGTGTTTAGTTAACAGCGGCTTCATTTGTACGTTGGTGTGCTAGGGTTGACTCTCATCTACCTTGCCTAAAAACTTTCCCAGACCCGTGCCAAAATTCGTTTTCAGTAATATGAATTTAGGTGACCTTGCTGTATTTCTTTGGCTCCAGACTAATGCTATTTGTTTAGCTAAACGGTTTGCAAGCATTGCGTAACAGTAAATTATTCATACCGGCTCCATTTTCGGTCTCCATTATTGCCGTACCCCGAGCGAGTCGTATCCTCATTTTGTCTTATGGTTATGATATACGGATTACGGAGCTATGTGGATATTGTACACTTAAACTGTGTCTTAGTTGTGATTTGTTTTCAGTGTTGACGCGGATGGTGTTATGCATTTTGTCACAAACTCGGAATGGTCTAAGGAAAGGAACCAAGTCGATAAACCGAGTTGGGGTTAGAATTCACGTTTTTGTAACTGTACCGTTTAAGTAACGTATAAGTATGAGCAGTTGACCCGTTGACTGTTTGAAATCGAAGGACAAACTATTTTAGTCCACTCATAATGGTCAAAAAACAATCAGATAGAGTTACGAGTTCGACGGCAGAATTATCGATCGATTTTTCTAAATCAGTACTGAAAATATACAAGAAAAATATATAGTTGAATCCGGATATAATGTCCTTCAAGGAACCAGCGATATTTTGGTCGTAGTAACTTGACTTCGTACAATATAGATATGCTTTCATAGAACGAATGTCTAATAACTTTCATAGTAATATGAAACCAAACATATCTAAGTTCGCATTTACGTCACTATAACCGGTTGGATGTTGTAAACGTATTCTTCTGTAAAATATTGATTTAAACTTTTACGATTTTCATTCATTCGCGTAACAACACGTTATTACCTCGACGTTTTCGACGTGCCGTGACGTCCATGGTATCAAAGGGACCAAAGCATGGTTTTACGCGATTAGTCCCGTTTTGTTAGGGTTCCGTAGCCAAAATGGCAAAAACGGAACCCTTATAGTTTTGTCATGTCCGTCCGTCTGTCCGTATGTCACAGGCATTTTACTCATAAACTACACGATGGATATTGATGAAATTTGGAATATAGGTGTATTGTATGAGCTGCTACTTAGTTTGGTAGTTAAACAACTAATATAAATATTTTTAAGGGAGGCAGTCCATTCATGTTACAGAAGCTGATTTAGAGCCTATGCACACGGCGACTTTTAAACTGGTGTTTCGTAGCGCTGTCTCTATTTATTTTTAGTGTAAAATTAAAAGCGACACCCCGTGTGCATACGCTCTTATCTTTGCATCGTATTTTTTATTTACCTTATAGTTACGGCTATGGAACCCTACACTGAGCATGGTCCGACATGCCCTTGGCCAGTTTTTATAATAATGCATTCTACTGTAACTATTTTGAAAAATTATTATAAACTTCCCATTGGTTAAAAATATCTGACAAGTCCTGACGGACCGTTTCGTAATTTAGTCACTACCTTATAATATCGAATACCGGATAAAGTTTACAAATACTGCAAATTAACGTATTTTAAAGTAAGTACATAACCAATTAAGTATAAAAAAAACTCCTAAAATTTATTACCGTAGCCTAATTAATGGCGCCCTCGTCTTAGGCTGCGGCTCCATTGAGGCGAGTGGAGCGGAGAGGAGACGTAGACGTGCGACATTTCAATTAATGTGATTGGTGATTTACAGTTTACACATCTCCGCTCTGCTCCGCTCATTTCCACCTCAGTAGAGCCGCAGCCTTAAGGGTGCTTCCGAGAACCAGGTCACTCCCTTGACCGACGGAGGGCAAGGCCGTCAGTATTTATTGATGAATTGCGTTCCTTCGCCAAAGGCTAATAGGGTCGTGGTAGCGATTCAATTTAATTGCGGCATTATTCACTCGGAACTACCTCTGATGGTTCTGAAATATGACGGGATTTATTTAACTAAAATAAGACGTGAATAGTTAATTACGTTTACGTAGTTAGATAATAACCATCACGTAAAGCATGTTGTGCCAAAAAAGGACAGATATATTCCCTATATACATGATTTTAATGTTAAGGGCCTTCGCCAAACGCCTACGCGTCTATTGAAAAATAGTACCATCAAAAACATTACATGTAAAAACATGCAAGTCTCGCAACGCAGTTCTCCTACAACAAAAAAGTTTTGAGATGTAAAGTTAAATTAACCAAGTCAGTGCCGGGAGGGTATCAACAGAACTCGATTTCCACCGACTTGCCTATTATTAGATCTATAAAATGTGTTCCTCCACAGTTAAATAATAGGCAAGTCGGTGGAAATCGAGTTCTGTTGATACCCTCCCAGTACTGACTGGGTTTAATTTTACATCTCAAAACTTTTTTGTTGTAGGAGAACTGCGTTGCGAGACTTGCATCTTTTTACATGTAATGTTTTTGATGGGATCTCATTTCTTTTTGTAAGTGGTCTTCCTTTGATTATTACATTCCAATACATTCTTTTCAATTTGAACTACAAGACTAACTTTGTAATCGCATGTATTTGTATATGATCACAAACTTACCTGTGCAGTTGTGACTGAAATTACAACATATTTAGGTTTTTAAGGACTTTATAGGCTAAAAACTAACTATGTTTAAAATTTGGAGCTTGTAGGTCTGCTAGAAGTACCTTAGAATTATGATGATCAGTGAGTCAGTGAGTGAGTCAGTGACAAAACTAAGGAACTTTGACATGCAATAGTTCTTAAACTACACGTTCAAATTGAATGATATTGAGAATATATATAAGTCTTATTGAGCCCTATATATCACTGAAATTTTAGGGTTCTAGCTTTAGCCAGTACAAAATTACGGGAGGCCGAAAATGGCCTGAATGACTTCGAGAAAAGGATGGTACGGCCGTGCGTTTGTTTTGCTCGACTTGGCGGGGGCACTGCCGTGCCCCCAGATAAGTAGCGCTGAGTGACACGGACGCGGTTGCCATTGTTTTGCCCGCCCGCCACGGGTAAGTCGCCCGCCGCGTGCGCACGGCTCGTGTTTTAGCAGACGCCTAAGACGTGCTAAGTTAAGATATAGATATAATCTGTGTGCAAGAGATGAATAAATGATTACTAAGTTCTTAGATAAGCGCCACTGTAATTATATATCTTTGATAGGAAACTCTGAATAAATTTCGTGTGAGTTACTGGAGTAATTTCCAACTACTAATCTGTTAACTTAGGTACTATCCACGCGCGTTTTAATACCTGGAATACGATTTTCAATTTTACGTAAACGCACGAAAAATGACTTGTTATATTTTATATACGGTAACGAGGTGAAATGTCATTACCAGATCCGCTTTACACCTCGAGCGTTAATTGAGATTGATCGATTGCCGATAATTACAATATAAACCATTGAATTATCAAACGATACAGTCCTAATACATGGGCCTGTGGTAGGTCTTTGTTTAGGGGGTACATATGAGGTAAAAACCATGACGATTAAGTGAGAGCACTTAAAGCATATAAAAAATGTATAAGGTTGGTAATAGAAAGTAGGTACTCATGTTAACGAAATATCCTAGGGGAAATTAGACTGTTCTACTATTAGCCATCAGTGAGTTTCAATCCGGCTCCATCATCAAATCAGTTCGACGGTGCCATAATAGTGCATCGTCACCGAGCAAGGTAAACGCTTGGAATAATAAGAACTTTTTTGATAGTCTTGCTTTTATTGGTGAAGCAATCGCAAACGTTTGCGGAAAATAACTTGGGCAAATTATTATGTTTTTATTTTATATTTTTTTCTACTCCTGTACTGTTATCTGTCTTTTACTTGGTCACGAACACTAATATAAGAACGTACATAATATGAGTTCAGAGAAGTCTATACTCTATTCCCCATAACAGCACTAGTGTCGTTATAGTCACTTTACGTTATTGCTAGCATCCACAGACTTCTAAATCTAGGTTAAACTTAGGTCAAGGATTAAGCGCTCAATTCTAACTTCACGATAAAAATTCACAACTACCAACTTAACAAACAATTAAATTGCTACGATTCATAAGAAAAACAAAACTTTCCGAATTAAATTAATTGATGCCAACATAAAAAAAAAGTATTTTAATTATCGTCACATCGTGTCACCAGCCATATCAAAAAAAAGTTTACCATAGACACAACTGTCATGCCGGCTGTACACACTCGGAGAGACCGGACGAGACACGCGTGACGTCCATGTATTTTATATTTTAACCTAGTCGTAGAAAAAGTATTGTATGCAACGTTGTATAATTAAGTCAAAAAACGCTCATTGCGTCTCTATTTGCGATACTCGCCGCATTCGCGGCTCGTATCGCAACTCACGCAATTCGCATTTTTTGAAGGGTATCATTTAATCGATCAGCAAAATATTCATATTTTGGTCAGCAGAAATTTGTATTTGGTCAGCCAAAATAGCTAGTTGGTAAGCAACTTATGGTTAGCAAACATTTATAAATCAGGCCGCAATTAATGATATACTGAACTGCTCTAAATTATTTTGGTCAGCAAATTAAATATTTGAGCTGCATTAAGCGATCTACGGTTAATCAAATTTTGGTAAGTAATCAGTAGGTAAGCAAAATATTTCATTTTGTTCATCAAAAAAAAGGGCCAATAAAACCTAACTGGTCATTCACAAAATGGGCGCAACTATTCTGTCGCCAATCGTGTGCGTATTTTGTCATAAGGTAATTGTCAGCTGTCAAGTAGCAGGTGTCACTGTAATATATACAGGTTGTCACTGTGATATATACTGGGTGTAACTGTGATAGATACAGGATGTCACTGTGATATATACAGGGTGTCACTGTGATAGATACAGGGTGTCACTGTGTTATATACAGGGTGTCACTGTGATAGATACAGGATGTCACTGTGATATATACAGGATGTCACTGTGATATATAATAAAAAAATATAACCCTAACCTACCTATTTTTAGGTGCCGTTTCGTTTTTAGGGTCATCAAAAAAAAATAACCCTAACCTACCTATTTTTGGGAGCCGTTTCGTTTTTAGAGTCATCAAAAAAAAATTACCCTAACCTACCTATTTTTGGGAACCGTTTCGTTTTTAGGGTCATCAAAAAAAAATAACCCTAACCTACCTATTTTTGGGTGCCGTTTCGTTTTTAGGGTCATCAAAAAAAAATAACCCTAACCTACCTATTTTTAGGAGCCGTTTCGTTTTTAGGGTCATCAAAAAAAAAATAACCCTAACCTACCTATTTTTGGGAACCGTTTCGTTTTTAGGGTCATCAAGAAAAAATAACCCTAACCTACCTATTTTTGGGTGCCGTTTCGTTTTTAGGGTCATCAAAAAAAAATAACCCTAACCTACGTATTTTTAGGAGCCGTTTCGTTAATAGGGCCATTAAAAAAATAACCCTAACCTACCTATTTTTGGGAGCCGTTTCGTTTTTAGGGTCATCAAAAAAAATATATACATATAACACAGTGACTTCTTCTTCTTCTTCGTGTGAAGGGATCAAAAATATTAATCAAAATTTTTCTTTGCCAGTATTTCCCACCTCTATTCCTACACAGTGACACTCTGTATATATCACAGTGACATCCTGTATCTATCACAGTGACACCCTGTATATAACACAATGGCACCCTGTTTATATCACAATTACATTCTGTATATATCACAGTGACACCCTGTATACATTACAGTGACACCCTGTAGTTAACACAGTGACACTCTGTATATATCACAGTGATATCCTGTATCTATCACAGCGACACTCTGTATATAACACAGTGACACCCTGTATACATTACAGTGACACCCTGTATACAGGGTGTCCAGTAATTAATAGCCAGTAAAAATATTTTCATTTGTGACCTAGACGATCATTACAGTGAAACACGAGACCAAAAACTGAAAATTAAGAAAAGTGTGAAAATCTCGAAAACCAAGGGACTTTTACTAAACCTAAAAGTCGATTTTCTGAACCAGCCTAAGGTGCCCTCTCAGTGGTTAGAAGATTGGCTATTAATTACTGGACACACTGTATAACACAGTGACACTCTGTATATATCACAGTGACATCTTGAATCTATCACAGTGACACCCTGTATATAACACAGTGACACCCTGTATAGTGATATCATAGTGACACCCAGTATATATCACAGTGACACCCTGTATATCTCAATTAAATTGCTTACAGACATGGTTTCTCTGCTGACAGTGACATCCTGTATCTATCACAGTGACACCCTGTATATAACACAATGGCACCCTTTATATATCACAATGACATTCTGTATATATCACAGTGACATCCTGTATAGATTACAGTGACACCTAGTATATATCACAGTGACACCCTGTATATATCACAGTGACACCCTGTATATCTCAATTAAACTCTCTGCTGACCAATTGTAAAATCTTGCTGCCCAAGTTATTATTTTGCAGCTCGACTGGTTATTAGGCAGCCAAATGATAAAAAAAGCAGATTAATATTGGTTAAAATGTTAACCGTTTTTAAATTGTTTGCTGAACAAGAGTTGCCGCCCGATTTTTATTTATTGCCAGCCAAAGCTTTGTATGCTGCCCAAATGATTTAACTGCTTATTTTTTTTTGCGGATCAATTTTAATAACGGCTGACCAAAAAATTACTTTTCTTTTTTGAACCTTCTTATACAACTGTTGCATAAAATACTATTATAGGCTTACAGCTCACCATTTAAATAAATATGAATTTAGGCTGCTAAGCTATTAGGGAAATGGTGCAGTGCAGGGTAATGAAGGATCGCGTCGGTAATAAGGCGAATGTATTAGGATCCGCGTCATCCGTCATTCGGGATTGATCGCTCCCGAGTAATTATCAAGGAAAACTGAGCTCGATATAACCGTATAAGTGGGATTGCACGTTATTATAACGCTGCCGTCCTAGTCTAAAAGGCGACTTTTTACTATGAACTTCCATAGCAAAAAGTCGCCTTTTAGACTAGGACGGCAGAACGATACAAGTGCCCGTATTTATATGTATTGTTTTTATATTTACTTTGACGTGATTTAAATTTTACTACATTGATAGATTTAACTTTTACAGCGTTCTTTTAGTTTATTTAAACTATGTACCGTAGTGATCACGACATTTTTCGGATGAAACTGACTATAGGTATCAGTGGCGTGGCGTTATTAGTAAAGCCGGAGCAGATTTGGATTCCTTTTTCTTTATGAGTAGTAGATACTCTGGTCATATGTTTTAAAATAGGCAAGCCGATGAGAATCGGGTTCTATGAACGCTACGCCACTGATAGATATCTACTATAGTCATAAATTCATAATAAATATTAAATACTTCACTTGACTCTTTCACACATCATTCTTTTTTGCATAAAATAACAGGTGCGGATATTTAAAGTCGTTTCACTGTCTCGCAAATTTCAAATATAAATGTTTGAAATTCGCGAGCTTCACGTAATTCAAAAGGTGTCATAACGATCCCTCGCAATTGATTAGCGAGTATTTATCAGCGCGGATCCCGCGAGCCCTGCCTTATCGAAAAAGGTCCTATGTACGGTTGAGTTGAGTATGCGATCTCATACGCGTCAGGGGCAAGGTTTATTCAAACGGGTAGTATACAGTTAAGCTGTTTTGTCTCAGCACGGGTTGAACAAACGCCCGGTGATTCGGTGCCGGCCTAAGCGAGTCGCGATAAAAACACCCATTAGGGGGTAACGAGCTGAACGTGTTATATATAACTCGTGTCATATATACACGCTGGTTTGTGTTAACTCGTTACGATGATCGGTAATCGGTTTTATTCACAAATTTGATGTTAAACGGTAATCACATGTAATAAACATCCCATAATTATATTTTATGCCACACCTAGCCATAAAGCGCTTTCTGGCCAAGTGTCGACATAAAATGATATACACAACACGGGAGGTAATAAAGAAAGCCCTCGGTCGCATATTTACGTCCCTCGCTTGCAGCTCGGGCCGCAAACATCTGCGAGCTAGGCCTTTCTTTGTATTACCACCCTAGTTGTGTAATGCAAGCGTTTCGAAGTAGCTGTTCTGCTTTGAAACTCTATTTTACTTCAATGCATAACAATGTAGAACTGGTTATTGTACCAAAGACGATGTTGATCATGAGGGTTTAGCAAGGGCCTTTACGGAATTGTTGATTTCTCTAGCTAGACCACTTGCAACAGTTTGTACTTAAACAGTTTGCAATGTATCAGTTTGATTTTATCTGTTTAATCTTTGTTATAACGTCAGTCACACATTCAATTCCAATTCGCACAAATTTCTGTCAATGAATTGCCAAATCAGAACTGCATCTGTACACAGTTTTTTAAAGCTCACAATATCTTGGGTTACCACTGTCATCTGAACAATCGAAAGATATTTATGTCAGCAGGGTCCTTGTTGTTGTCAAAACGAGAATTTAAGTGTTACCTAGCTTATTTACGATTCACTTTGCCTTACATCCCTTCCAGAGCTGTCTGGCTGCGTAGGCGTCTAGGATGTACCATCAAGTTTTATTAGTCTGTGCCAATACGTGCGCGGGCTTTGGGCCTGTAGCTACGTGATTCGTTCTAACGTTATATGAAAATGGGTAGGGACTAGGGACAGAGTTGGAGTCAATGCTATGCAGATTTATTATTAGGGTAATTTTTACAACAAGCATTTGTTGCATGTACTCAATGGTTTGTTATAAACTTATAACATCTCGATTACCTGGATGAAGGTTAAACACATTTAGCTGTGTCCCGGATTCTTCGGACGCCGAGTAAGTAGCTATTATTATTAGTGTCATATATGTGGCCAATATTTAACGTTTTACGGCGTTTTATTTTCTTCATAATACCTAGTCTCAGTACATAAATATTGTTTAAAAAGACGATGCCCAGAGTTTTTTTATGAATCTTAAAGACAATCCCTAGCTTGATCAAGATTGCCGCGATATGTCCCTTCGTTGTAGAAAATAATCGTAAGACAACAATAACCTTCGAACAGCGCGGTTAAAACGCTCGGAGAATCGCTCATTATATTACCTATGTATCGCTAGACGGTGAACCTTTATATTATCTGACTAAGTCACGGACAATATCACAGAAACAGTTTCGGAATTCTGTACCCGAGGGCCCGATAGAAGCCTATTGTTCAGGTGATGTTGGGTTCGTATTGTCGTTTGTCCGTCTATTAAGCTTGACTTTCAACCGAATTGAGCGGCGCCGGTATTACCTAAACTTTATTCAGCACGTAGGTAGGTGTCTATTGTCTAGAATACAGCTGACTATATGTATTCCACCAAGTTTTATTACGTAGCCTCAGTACGTGAGCGGATTTAGGCGAGCCGAGCTTCCGATTTTTCCATACGATAGAAGAACGTGATACGCGGTCTTTCAGTGTTAGAGATATTGTAGGGAATGATAGTCCATCAATGAGATACCAAGTTCTGATGCATAAAAAATATCGAAACTCTTAAAATTTAGTGGTCTTCTAATCAGCTCATTAAGCAAAGGAAAAGCTTAACTTGGGATTGTTTGAAATCAAATGTTTCAAGTATAGACAGGGCTGATATTATGTTGAGTGTAATTTATCTCCGTGCACTCGGATCCATTAGGATCTTTTGTCGTTCGCTATCGAGCACGAATCGATAGTTAATGATACTTGAGTTCTCTCGGAGTTGGGTCGCCCCGGGAGAAGCCTGCGGCGTACTTTCTGAGGAATCGTTAGGTATAATGTGTTAATTCTATATGTTTATTTACCGTCTTGCTAATACTCTATACATCAATATATAAGCTCTCTTAAAAAAAAACTAAACAATGCTACGAGTTTTTTTCACGATTGTAACTAACGAAATGTTTATCAATGTTACCTCGTTTCTGCCTTTAATTCGATGTGTTAGGTTGTTTTTGCCTGCAATTGACATATGATGCCTTAACACTTTCAGTGCGCAAATAAACTCGATAGTCGGGTTTTTGGAATTGAATATGTTAAAAGTAGAGTTATCTTGTCGTTCATTATGACATCTTCTTACTCCTTAATCTGTAATGTTCCAAGAACAGTAGAAATAACGTTCATTATTTGGATATTCAAATATTTTGGTTTAATAAAACCTTAATAACCAGATAACCAGAAAATGTCACACACGCACACGTCCGAAGCATTCAGACTGCTTCAAAGGATCGGCTATCCCGTCCGTGTCTGAAAGTGACTTAAACACTTTGGTGTAGCTATACGTGCAGCTGTAAGTACATTGTGTCCTCACGGGTTCGTCGCGCTTTTGTCCGCGGCATCGAGAACCTTTGTCCCCTAACGAGCCCCGGCCGTAAGCCGGCCTTTATGAAGACAGGCACACACAGACAGGGCCCCAGATTTCCGTACCCAAATATTACAGAATGAGGCCAGTATTTATGCCAACAGCGTGGCGCTACTAGGATTCCAGGTTATCATAGATACTTTTGCTAGAAAATATATTAGAAAAGACATGACTAGGGTTGGGACTCTTCGTGGCATTTTGGAAACAAAGTGCTGTGGAGTCGTTATTACCTAGTTAGTTTTTATGATTGAATGAATAAATTATTTTCAAGTAGGTACCTACTTACCTTACCTAAATAATATTATATGATATTTAGATGCATTTTATGTATGTTTTATCTTATTTTTGTAATCCCCTCAGAGTGTCGATATAAATCTTTAATCATATGTAGGTACGCAATATTTGTTCCCGATCAAAAAGTTTTTGACTAATAGTTTTATAATATGATATATTGACACGATAAAAGTCGTGTCTAAATTGTCAAATTTAGACAATTGCTTAATTTATCCCATTTGTATGAATTCAATTTCGTAGTAGATAACTGTTGGTAAGTACCTACTTACTGAAGTATTTTTAATAGCACCTAGTGTTAACAACATAATATAAAAATGCTTACTTATTTTATTGAGTAGGTTTGTGGAATTACGGGGCAAAGGATAGGTTGAGATACCTAACTTATATTTCAAAATGATTACAGAGCAAATATCAAGAAATATTAATCATTCAATCATTATTCATTCAATCATAAAAAGTAGGTAGCGACTGCATTGCACTCTATGTCCAAATTGCCACGAGAATCCTAACCCTAGACATGACATAGGTAATGCCGTCCCCTCAAATGGCTTAAATAAAGCGACCTCTATAAGCTAAAAGTGTTAGTCCACAGTTGAAAGAGGTGCGCGCGCAGCACATTATTTTATACTGAATTAAATGAACGCGAGAATAAAAAACTTTAAAGAATAAACCGGAGAGAACTGACGTTTGTATTTGGTAGTACGAGTATGACAATTGTTGGGAAAGCTTTTGTTTTAGACCACATCGTATTCTGGTATATTGTATTTTGTCTGCTGTGTATTTCATTATTGGATTAACTGGAATTGCCCATCATTTTAATCCGGATCAGGACGATAATCATTCGTCAATTTACAAATAAGGTTGAGCAGGTAGTGATTCCATTCGATTCTAATGATGGTTTTTAACTTAATCTAGTTACTACCAAGTACCAAAATACATAATTGAACAAGCTTCTCTCGAAAAAAACTTTTCTCTTAAGAACGAAGTGGTCCTCCTTTATTGTATTAGTGAGACAAGATCAGACCCGCAACTGCCCCATGTGCCCGGATAACCGGACCGGAGATATATCGCCCCAGCCACAGACCTGCACCGCACTTGATATATCACCTGTCAACCTTAGTACCTTCACCATAAAACCCATTTCGCCAAAGACGTAAGTTTTGTACGCCTTATTGTCTTATGTATTCAGACGAATTTCCAACAGCAGAAATCGAATTCTAAAGATCTTATGCAACGAAGAAATATAAGAACCTTTGTGTGCTCGACCGTAATGTCTAAACGGTAAACACGAATTTACAAAGATACGCGTATCTAGGAACTATTTCTGAAATGAAGAGAGAATATTTTTATTAGATCGACGCTATTGAGGCGATCGTTTTGTCTTGGGATTAATTATATTAACGAAAATACGTTGTAAGTACTAACTAACTAGTACTAGTACTCTAGTAACAAGAATACGGTATACGTTGAAGTGTTGATTGGATTCGTTAGATAAGTTTCATTATGAATCTTGAACTTATACCGCTTTATGTAGGTTGACCAGTGACGTGGCATCAAAATTTTCCGAGGGTAAACCGGAAATAATAGGCTTATTTTTTCTTCAAAACTGGTATTATAATCAGTATTAGGAATATAGTTAACTTTTTGATTGAATTGACCTTCTTTATCACATTACACTGGTCAACAGTGATGTAGCCTTGTTATTTATGTTCTCGTTAACGACTTCAGCGTTTTTGTCTCCTCGCCTGTTTCATTATCGTCATATCAGCCGAAAGACGTCCACTGTTAGACATAGGCCTTCCCCAAGGATCTCCACCACTGTCGGCATTGTGCTGCTCGCATCCAGGGGTTTCCCTCTCCTGTTTATGATGCCAATTTCTAAGCAAGCCTCTCAAACCTCATGTCTCAAATCTCTTATCCGTTATCCACTTCTCCAATTACTGATAAAGGAATTTAATCAACAACTTTACTAATGAAATCGTCCCGCTGTTGCGACTGAAACCCGTAAACGAAATCCTCGTCCAGATTAAATCTGCATTGCATTCCATTCCACCGGAACAAATCCGCGATTGCCATAGAGCCCAGATAATCCGCGCCGGCGATCGGCAATTTTCCGTTAAATACTGCTATCGGACGAACGCGGAAAAGCCTATTCGGTTTGCAGGAAACCGCGACGGTTGAATTAACTCTGGACGGAAGTCTACTCAACCAATGAACGAGAGTCATGTGTTCATGTTTTTTTGTTATTTTAAGGGTTCCGTGCCAAAATGGTAAAAAAGGAACCCTTATAGTGCGGCTCTGTTTGTCTGTATGTCCGTCTGTTTGTCTGTCTGTCACAGCCAGATATTTATTGAGGCGTTGAAAAAATGTTCTTACTTTCTTGTGCCTATATAGTGTACCATATAGTGCACCATATTGTGCACCATATAATGGACGACAATTCACCTAACCTTAATACGCTGACCTAGTTTCTTGTTTTGTGACAAAATAGGGACTCTGGTAGAAAAAATAAATAACTACAATTGGCTAGAAAATACAGTGAAGTTCAAATTCTGGGCACCGAGTATACGAGTACAGTCGCCATCAGATATATCGGAGCGGCCAAGGTGTCCAAATATTTCTGAGCAAGACTAAATTTCTATAAATTCTGCACTCTCCAAATGCCATTTATATCGCAACTACTGCAATGCCATAAACATCTGAGCATGCTGTTTTTCAATAATTTCTTTGCATACGTCCAGTCAAAAATATCTGATCGAACAAAATACCAAACGTATCTAAGCAACAAAGGCGTTCACAAATATCTGATCATTTGAGAAGAATATACTGTATATTATATGCCTTACGTCGTATAATTGTTAGATTTATATTTTTAGATTTTTATACGTTTAGTAATGAATAAACTTAAAAACTGCTGTGCCGATTTCAATAGTACATTGTGTATCAAGGGCGGTAAGTAAGGAATTACAAACGAGTGTTTATTACAAGGCCGAGGCGAAGCCGAGGGCTTTAATAACACTCGTTTGTAATTCCTTTACCGCCCGTGGCACACACAATGTTTTTCATCACACTTGTGAGGAAATCTGATTATAATAACCTTACTTAACCTAAATAAAATTGTAAAACTGACAGTGACATTAGTGACATTATCCATAGACAATGCGGATTCACGTCACGTTCGGAAACCATAGCGGCAAAGACTTAAAATGGTTGATTTTATTTTTGCAAAATACTGAAATGCACTATTTAAACATTTAATTAATGTCACAGAAATATGTGTTTACATGTATGTGCAATAACAGTTCTCTTTAAATAAATATTTCAGTAATAAAAGTTAAAAAAGTACGTTGGCGTTTCCTTTGAACATGACAAATAAGAGTAAAACAGAACCAGCGTTTCAAATTTAAAAAGAAAACCATTACGCCCTAGGGCGTAATAGGTCATTTACGGCGCGCAAAACCTACGTGTAATGACACCATTTTCGAGCAAGTGTGATGAAAAAACTCTTTCACCATTGGAAAGCTACGATCCGTGCGACGCCGGGACGGGCCGCTAGTACAGTCGCAATCAGATACATCTGAGCTATCAGGGTGCTCATAAATATCTGAACATGGACTCTAACGCTTTGGAAATAGAGACGTGTTCAGATATTTATGAGTACTTCTAAAAAAAGCTCAGATATATCTAATGGCGACTGTACTATATATACTAATATTAGAAAGAAGAAAGATTTGTTTGTTTGTATTGAATAGGCTCCGAAAATACTGGACTAACTGTAGCAAGAATACTTGCCATACCTTACCAGGGTGCCATGAGATTCTATTTTTTTATATTTGTAACTACTGTATGTACCATGGTTTGCAATAAATGTTTCTATTTCTATTTCAATTTGAAAAATTCTTTCACCGTTGGTAAGCTACACTCTTTGCGAGTATCATAGGCTATACATATTAGGGCTTTTTCACTTTCAGGGTCACCCAATTAGCTTAGCTGTCAAAAATAGGTTAAATCGGTGGTCAGTGTTGTGACGACAATTAAGCTTTAAATTTAAACTTAAACTACTTTTTTGTGCTTAATTCATAAACATTATGCGTTATTGTACTATAAGTTCGTGAATAAAGTTGACCCTCATAAAGATTTCATGCTTAATTGTCGTCACACACCTGACCACCGATTTAACTTTTATTTGACAATTAAGTTGTGTGCACCTAAAATTGAAACTAATTAGAGAAATATTAGGGATCCGTACTAAAAATTGCCGTGAACCCTGCGAAGCGGGACGGGCTGCTCGTAAATAATATTTGCATTGTATGTATTCGATTGGTTATTTTTTTATCACTCGAATGCAGTGGACAGGCATCTTTATAAGGTAGTTAGTATTTAAGTAAGAGTGGTTTCGCACTAAAGTCGATCTAAAACTGCATGGAGGAGGCCTGTATCCATCAGTTCACGTTATTTGGCTCATGATGATGATGATAACTTCGTAGTATTTAATATTGAACCCATTTATTCGTAAATCATTTATTAATTATTTATTATTCATTAAATAATACTCGTAGTTTATCTAAACCGTTCAATACATTTCGATTATGACAAGTTTGACAACGATTGGCGGAATCACGCATGTTTATCAAGTATCAATCAAAACTACTTTGCCACGCTCATAACACCCTTATGTCCACTCGATAACGAAGTGAAAACGCATAATTTCGATTTCCGAACTCTGAACAAATTTTGTATTTATAGGTGTCAAAAATGTCATTTATTGTTCTAATATTTAACCTTAACACAAAGGCTAAAGGCATGTTTTGCTTTAATGCGCAGATCTTTGTGAACGTTCTTATTGAGTTATTGCTTAGATACAATTGACATTTTACATGATCAGATATTTTTGACTGGAAGTATGCTAAGAATTTATTGAAAAAATACATGCTCAAATTTTTTTGCCATTCCAACAGTTCAGATGAATATGGCATTTGCAGTGTGCAGAGTTTATTGAAATTTAGTATTGCTCAGATATATTTGGGCACCTTGGATGCATAGAAATATCTGATGGCGACTGTACTACACGAAACCTGTGGAGACCCGAGGGTTGCCTCGCTTTTGGAACAACACTAGCTTACGCTTACGAGATTTTTTATGAGCCAGCAGCAGAAGTATACATAAATCCAGAATCTCGACGGTTGATTTGTTTGTGGTTAGTTAGCGAGATTAACTTGGGTAGTAAACATTGCTAGCGATAAGACTGCCGGTCTACTCCTTGTAATTGTTTTAATGTTCTACTTGTATATTCTGAGGTGTATCAAAGGATATGTATTTATTTAAACTACTGCACAAAAGGAAACTTATCCCAAAAAATGCGAACTTAATGTCATATCATAAGGCATTCTGTACTAGTTAATATTAGGGCAAAACATACATTGTGTCGCTTTTATATATGAAGTAAATGGACCGGACATCCCTGCAATAGCTACGAGTACTATCAGGTAAATGCGGTAACATTCTGATGTGAATCGTGTGTTATTTTCCAATGAGTGCGCTGTGTTCATTAAATGCCCGCCTGGACTACTCTTAATAATAGCTTGTAGTATTCAGGGGATGTTTTGGTGCTATTATTGTAATAGGAGACTATTATATTTTGATTGTCATTACTATTTCCTTACCTGGATAATTTTTTAAACAACTAACAATAAGTAAAATTATAAACAAAGAAGTGCTTTTGGAAAAAGTTGATTGATCAATTAAGTTCATTTGAGTCCACTATGTCAATAATCACCAACAATAGTTTAAAATCGGGCAACTGAAACACGTCGGATATTTAAAGTCTAGATTTGATTAAGTCTTTATTACATTCGTAGTGACTGACGGTTTTCGGATTAAGGCACTGGTCCCACTGCCCACTGCCGCCGAGTAAGCGAGTAAATTTGGGCGAGTAACAGTTCATTGCGGCAAAGTGTGATCAATCGACCTTTCCAGATCGGCAATGTAATGCTACTCGCCCTACTTTACTCGCTTACTCGCCGGTGGTGAGACCAGTGCCTAACCGACTCAATTCAAAGTAGCACCAGTCATAAAATCAAGCTGAGCCAGGTGATACTTATGAGGAAAGTCATATTAAACTTAGCCCCAATTTCCGGCGGCCCCGGCTTGATTTGATTGTCAAGCAAATGTTTGCGCCGCGTGTGTGCTCAGGACGGCTTCTCAAAGGCAGGAGCTAAGGTACGGCTTCAAGTTTTGACTTGCTAAATTTGATTAAAATGCCCTTGAAAAGCATTGATGTAATTAGGAAAAGTTTCAGAGAAAAGGTCAACTTTTATTAGATCACTTTAATAAAAGTAATTCCACGGAGGGTTAGAGTAAGGCGAAACTTAATTCATAAATATTTAACCTAAGTATGAATATTTTAATGGAAAACTCGGGTAAGTATCTATTTACCTACACTTCAGCAAATTATATGAAAGTATTAGATTGGTAAAATAATGTATAAGGTATAAATGATGAAAAATATTCAAAACTCTCAAGAGATGTTGCTATGTATAATGATAGTGAATTTTGTGGCTTTAATAGAAATCACAAAGCGAATGTATTCACGACCGCTGTGTTTAACAGAATACAAAACAGAGTGCTACAGAAAACTAATAAAGTGAATAATAACTAGGTCAGTAGTTCTCAGTACGTAATTTTGTAATGAACGAGCCGTGATTATGTAATAATTATACAAATAAAGATATTTTTATATGTAATGCTAATAAAGTCGATTGTGTTAAAAAAACTAGAGTGAATTGCGATATATTTAAATTATTTCACCACTAGGAATTTAGAGTCAATGTCAAAGCGGCTGTAATATTCGTTAAATTTTCTCTAATGTCTACGAATCTATGCATTATTAATGTTAATTTCTTCGTTTAATATATATGTCGCAGTACGATAGATAAAGCCGCTATATAGTCATAACCCTAGGGATATAATTATATGTCGTAACATAGTTATACGAAAGCGATTCATTACTATCTTACTAGGAATATAACTATAATACATCTTTAGTTTAGTGATATAGTTATATTACTGGATTAAGTTTAGTGAAATAATTGTAGGTAGGAGTGCGGCGGTGCGGCAGAGGTATAGTTATATCCCTAGGGATATAGTTATATGCCGTATAATACGTATTATAATCATATTCCTAGTAAGATATTACTATTTTACTAGGAATATGATTATAATACGATATTTTACTAAACTAATGTGGTTAAACGGTTATAAATCTGCCAGGGAATCAAAGAAAACAGTAAGTATATTCGTTTTTATTTTTATTACAAAATCAACTATTTACTATTACTATTACGTCAAAGTACAGGTCAGGTCAAAGTACAGGTCGCGCGCGTAGCTGGCGCGAGATTTCTACTGAGTGACAGCTATTTTCATAGTAATCCTGTCAAGTCTCGCGCCAGCTTTCGTGAATCGATCGCAATGATTCAACCCCCATTTAACCCCTTTTGGGGATGAATTTCAAAAAACTGTGAAATCACTTTTTTTCCTGTCATCACTTTTCTGTACTCATAACCCTCATTTAACCAACCCCTTTTGGGGATGAATTTCAAAACACTGTGAAATAAAGTCTCAGATCTCCAACTTCAAAAATCCTTTGGTCCCTATACGCAATTTCAACACCCGTTTAACCCCTTTCAGGGATGAATTCCGAAAAACGGTGAAATTACTTTTCGTTACACTTATTGAAGGGTCTATGTGCAAAGTTTCAGATCTCCTACTTTAAACCAACCACCGTACTGTGAAAATTTCAAGTTCCTAGCTTTAGTAGTTTCGGCTGTGCGTTGATGAGCTAGTCAGTCAGTCAGTCGGGACATCTTCTCTACACTGCTACAATTATAATACTGAACATAATCCAGTAATATAACTATATTACTAGGAATATGATTATAATACGTATTATACGGCATATAACTAACCCCCCCTAGGGATATAACTATACCTCCGCCGCACCGCCGCACTCCTACCTACAATTATTTCACTAAACTTAATCCAGTAATATAACTATATTACTAAACTAAAGACGTATTATCGTTATATTCCTATTAAGATAGTAATGAATCGCTTTCGTATAACTATGTTACGACATATAATTATATCCCTAGGGTTATAACTATATAGCGGCTTTATCTATCGTACTGCGACATATACATAAACGAAGAAATGTATACATGTATATAATGCGCGTATTTAGATTTTTACGTTAGATCTTCAAAATACTTTTCCATCTCATACCATTACCATTTTTGCATTCCACGATTGGGAAAAAAAAAACAGAAATTATTTCTTTAAACTCCACTATCTTAACCTACAGGGTGTCCCTAAAACCAACTTTTATACGATCAGGGCTGATAGACCAGCTCATAAGAACCTAGATTAAGCAAATTTGACCTCAGTAAAAATCTCTTAGTTTTCGAGATATTGACGTTTTTGTAAAACTCGTGCTAAGTGATACCCTGACTCAGTGTTTTGAGTGTCATTGCTAAAATATCAAGTATTTTACAAATCTGTATTTTGCTATGTGTGGCCAAATAACTATGCTATTGAACGTATTTTCTATTTTTGCTAATTTATTCATGCTGTGGACACAGTACAATAACAAAAAAAAATTATTCGATTTTTTTCAAATTTCACCTCTGACTTCGAACTAGCGTGGTGAAAAAAAAATGTACCAACATAACCAGGCACTCAACGTAAAAAAATTGCGCATTTATTGTAGTTTCTAAAATGGTATAAAATTTACTAAACACTGTAATAATTTTTGAAATAATGATATTTTGTTACAAAATTAACTGTCTGCCGCCTTCATCTCATACGATCCGGTTGAACTAAGTTTGCACCTGGCGTGCTTGACATCACATACAAATTAGGTGCAAACTTCACGTAATCGTCAATATCTCGAAAACTAAGAAATTTTTATGAGGTCGATTTTACTCAGTCTCGTTTTTTATGAGCTGGTTTATCAGCCCTGTTCGCCATTTTGTAAATGTCGTGAATTTTGATAGCCTGGATCAGTCTTTCGAATGTCATGACTTCAAATTTCAGTATTTTCTTAATCTGCTTTTTGTTAAACATTACTTAATAATTATGCTAATGCTATCATACCTTTTCTGTTCGAAATTCAAATTCTGGTACGAAATTTAACCAATGGAATATTGTAGTATAACCTCCTTTTGAATTAAAATGCTAATTATCTTAAAAACTACGGTGTCTAGTGTGTAAAATCTTACTATTTTAAACTACATTATTTTTTTTTATTTTAGCATGGTAAATTTGTTTTAAGTATTACGCGATTCAAATCCGAGGTCATATTTTGAATCACGTAAAATCTAATTTATTTTGATAAGGTATGATACCATAATTATTAAGTAATGTTTAAAACATAAAGCAGATTAAGAAAATACTGAAATTTGAAGTCATGACTTTCGAAAGACTGATCCAGGCTATCAAAATTCGCGACTTTTACAAAATGGCGAACAGGGCTGATAAACCAGCTCATAAAAAACGAGACTGAGTAAAATTTACCTCATAAAAATTTCTTAGTTTTCGAGATATTGACGATTACGTGAAGTTTGCACCTAATTTGTATGTGATGTCAAGCACGCCAGGTGCAAACTTAGTTCAACCGGATCGTATGAGATGAAGGCGGCAGACAGTTAATTTTGTAACAAAATATCATTATTTCAAAAACTATTACAGTGTTTAGTAAATTTTATACCATTTTAGAAACTACAATAAATGCGCAATTTTTTTACGTTGAGTGCCTGGTTATGTTGGTACATTTTTTTTTCACCACGCTAGTTCGAAGTCAGAGGTGAAATTTGAAAAAAATCGAATATTTTTTTTTTGTTATTGTACTGTGTCCACAGCATGAATAAATTAGCAAAAATAGAAAATACGTTCAATAGCATAGTTATTTGGCCACACATAGCAAAAAACAGATTTGTAAAATACTTGATATTTTAGCAATGACACTCAAAACACCGAGTCAGGGTATCACTTAACACGAGTTTTACAAAAACGTCAATATCTCGAAAACTAAGAGATTTTTACTGAGGTCAAATTTGCTTAATCTAGGTTCTTATGAGCTGGTCTATCAGCCCTGATCGTATAAAAGTTGGTTTTAGGGACACCCTGTATATATGTTATAAATCTAAAGGTTTGTGAAGATCTTTGGATGTTTGGACCTCCAAACATCCAAAGATCTTCACAAACTTGGATACTGTGGATGTTTGGAGATTTATTATGGTTGTGGAATTTTAATACTGAAAAACTCGGTACCTTTATTGGATGAGATTTGGCTTACAAGTAGACCAAGTCCTAGTGAAACGTAGGATACTTTATATTCCGCCGAAGAGTTCCCTTGGGATAAAATACTAGTTTTTGAGTTTTAAAATCATAGCTTACCTACCACGGTATCCATTTCATTTCCATCTATCTTATCAAGCAAAACGTAACAATGAACACCGTTGCGGAGATCCTTGCCAACAATGGGAGTAATAACTAGGTCAGTGGTTGGCGGTAATCAACTAATGAAAGGCAAGCGTCATGAATATGAAATACCTATGTAAATGATCCGGATAATAATAGGATTTAACGGCGAGGTTTAGAGGTTACGGGATTAGAAACATTCTATTGTCGTGATCTAACTTTAGACGTTGCTAATTTGTGCTACGGTTTCATAAAATAATGAAATGATAATGAATGACACTTTTACATAAAAATGTTACGAAATAAGATCTCAATTGGTTTTGCGCATATTTTTAAAAGTGCAATAAATAATAGTTTTATCTTTTGCTTTATTCTAGACGATGAATTTATTTTTTACCTTTATTACCTAAACTTTACCAGACCTCACGTCACTGAAAACGAATTACGAAACTAGTTGTTAGAATAAATGTATGATTCAAAAGCAAACCCTGAATAAGTAACTAGTGTAATTAATACCAGGGATAATTTAATGAAAGGGACTGCCTCGGCCCGGAAATCGTTGACCCAGATTAGCTAATTGAATAACTTCTGATTGCTTTTGATTATGACCGGTTTAGTTATTATTTCGTCTTGTACACCAATTTCTTCTATGTATTTCATCTCTCTTTTTATCCTTATTCGCACTACTGCTTGATTAGCTCTTTTCCCTCTATTCGTTTCTGTATTTGATTACCTTATATTTTGGATTTTCCTCAACAAGAATATCTTCACCAGCATCATGCGAATATAAAGCATTATGATTACCACTGCTATCGTTTTATCCACTTTCCCTTAAAATTTACCCCCTGGCGATAAATCGTTGCTCGGTTTAGTAAATTACTGAATTATTCATAGGCTTTCTCAGAATTAGAAAAATGAAGCCCAAATTGAAGATTAGCTATCTCGAAATTGTTAATCTTAGCCCGGCTATTATCATAAATTGCTTAATACAAACCTTGAATACTAAACAGCAAAAGATAATTCGAAGGCATCCGTCTGAATAGAATTATTAATGATTATAAAGTATCAGCCTGTGATTCGCATAAAAAGCGTATTTGTCATATGTTTTTATTATACTTTTCGTGAGTGTTCGCTGTTTTTCGCGACAAAAACTTGACTGGTGACAGATCAGGTTTAATAAGCATTCATTTTTGACATGTATTTGGCGTACAAAAGAAAAAGACCTCCATTGGCTCAATGTTAACTCAAAGTGGTAATGATTATGATGTATTATGTCGGATAGTAGAACATGAAGCAAACACCTATTTGAAATGTTTGATGAACGAAACAAATCTATTATCATTATCGTCATTCTTTAGTTTAATAAAGAAAAGTAGCTATAAGTATTAACGTTCTCTTAATTATAACTACCATATTAAATCGGTTTATGTATGACCTTTCCGAACACCAGTTGGCCCATCTTGTAGAACTTTACAACATATTCTTAGCTCTCTATAGTATTCAGCAAATACCGACAGACAAGTTGACAGGTGTCCGCAGATCGGTAATGCTTGAATTATTGAGACGGTATTAATTACAGAACTAGATATTAATCAATTAGAACTCCAGGGACGGAAATACGAGTAGCTTGACAAGGGTTGCGGGATGCCTGAATTAGTTCGTTCCATATTTTGTTAGTATTACATGACTTACGTACATAACTAGGTTAGTTGAAACTGCGGTTACTAATGTGTTTTTTAGCAACCCATTTAGTTTAGAAGGTTATCTTAGTCTGGCAAAATACAATCAGACAATCCGACTGTACTGGTTCGTTTACGAGCTGTGTTTCAGTTGTTTTCCACCGATATTGAGGCGTTCGTTTGTCAATTAGTCTCGGTCGGATAATTAGTAGCTGCCTTGACTTTGCTAAGGGTGCGATTAAGACAATAAAAAGTAAGAGAGGAGCCTGCTTGGGCCCGCTATTGATCCAAGTCATCTCTCGAAAAGATGACCATGACTCGTGAGCAGATAATTATGTAGTGTTTATCTTTGTCCTCAGAGCATCTTGGGCGAGTTCAACAAAGAGCAGGACGCGTTCATCAAGGGGCAGGCGGGCGCCGGCGCCGCGGCCGTCGCGCCATGGGTCGGAGCGCCCAACGAGGCTGCGCTCAAGGAGGAGTGCCTCTCGCTCTCCACTGTAAGTACTGTTAAGACTTAAGCGTACTAGGCGGGGTTCACCTTGTATGACATTTGAGAACAAGATTATTCAAAAATTTATTTAGCCGTTCATGCCCAAAATACCGCATTCCCAAAATACTAAATCTTTTAAAATAACAGGTTCTCGATTTATCAGATTCCTGTCTTATCACATTCTCGTTACACTAGATTATAAAATAGGTTACTCAAGGATTAAATAAATAAATAAATGATTTTTTTGGATGTATAATTTTGGGAATCTGGTATACGGAAAACCTGACCCATCAAAAACATTACATGTATTAGATCTATAAAATGTGTTCCTCCACGGTTAAATAATAGGCAAGTCGGTGGAAATCGAGTTCTGTAGATACCCCCCCGGTACTGACTTGGTTTAACTTTACATCTCAAAACTTTTTTGTTGTAGGAGAACTGCGTTGCGAGACTTGCATCTTTTTACATGTAATGTTTTTGATGGGATCTCATTTCTTTTTGTAAGTGGTCTTCCTTTAATTATTACATTCCAATCCATTATTTTCAATTTCAACTGCAATGCGATTACAAACTTATGTGTGCAGTTGTGACTGAAATTATATTTCGTATCCCAACCGAAGACGATTACTATAGTTTACATGCAGCAGTACATGAGATGATGCTGTCCTTGTCACACATTTAGAGCTATAATATCTTAAAAAGCAAAACCATACTTCCATCTCTCTCCCGCGGCGCATCAGCACACCCGCGCCCGCGCTTACCTGACCTCATTACATTTTTTGGTGTTGTCCGAGTCGCACGAAATTTAACGTTAAAAAATAGTGTAGTGAAGTGAAAACGAAAGCGATCAAGGGATCGAAATTACAACCAGGATTATGAAGGTAAATTCGTAATCATTTTAACAAAAGTACTAGTTACTATAAAGTGTTTTTAGATAATACGGCACTGCCAATAACGGTACTTTCAAATTTCCTTTACGCATCTTACCTACAAAATCATTAAACCTGGTTACTTACATATTTACGAATAAAAAGTAAAGATACGTGTATAAAGTTATATAATTAGGAAAGATGTATAACGGATTTGCTGAGTTTTTATCTAACTAACTTCATATCACTGTATATGCCATGTGAAGGACAATTTGTCTCACCTATTTTCACAGTACCTAAACCTAACGGAATTCATCGTTTCATATCTACTAATTGTAAGTTTAAAATAATTAAACAAATTCACTACGGTTCATCACTTTAAGTTGGATGACTGCGGTAGCATTACCGTAACGTACCGATTACTTTATTTCATTTCATTTATTAATTGCTTACATGTAGGTACATTTTATGTAAGGTATTGCAAGATATGGCAACAATAGATCTACATGATGCCTATTTTCTGATATCTGTTGATGAAAATGATTGCAAACGATTGCGTTTTAAGTGGCGACCACAATTGTTTGATTCGAATGTCTTGCTAAACGACAAGACGTTGTACGGCTCCATTTGTTTATATAAAACTATTAAAAGAAATATCTACGTACTTCGGGCCTATTGTCATTTAACTACTTAGACGATTTTTTATATATAGTAAGATCATAGATTTAATTACTTAACAAACGTAAAAACTACAAGACTTTTTTAAGTCGTTGGGGTTCGTCATCAATAGTGATAAAAGTGTTATGACGCCAAGTAAAATTGGCAAATTTTAGGGTTTGTGTTATGACTATCACCTTGCCTGGCGAAAAGAAACAAACATGTAGATATATTTACACGTGTATAGCTCCACGAAAATCGTGTTGAAGATTTCAAGTGTGATCATATTGATCATCCACGTTACAAAATGTTGACATTTGTATACCTACTCCATGCGAGCCGTGTAGAGGACTATTATATACGAATGTTTACGTCTACCTACTCCATTTTAACGAGTGATTAGATCTCTTCCCCGAAATCGTTAATTCCGCGTAGCAAACTTTCCATTCGCATTTTTCCCCACTCGGACTTCTTCCCGCCACTTTTTTTTCTCATTTGCTTGCCTCCTCATTCTCAAATATAGCCAAACGATATTTTATCTATGGCGAAAGTTTCCCAGTCGCTTCTTTTTGCAATAGTTTTGTTTCTTACGCGATATTTTTCCGAAACTCGAAAGTTTCTATGTCATTTTTTCCGCAGTAACTCATTTTTATAAATTAAAGTAACAAATCAATATGCAATTCAGCTAGAAAACATGAAAATAAAGTTTATTTAGGTAAAGAAGAGTAGTGAAGATAAAATGGCAGAAGATAAGGTAATATATATCATGGATAGGTACCTAATATGATTTCCTAATAGGTACGTACCTATTCCTCTTGTATTCATCGCCAATATTAGAAAAAATAATTACCTAGATTTCATTAGGAAATCATATTAGGTACCTATCTATGATATATATTACCTTATCTTCTGCCATTTTATCTTCACTACTCTTCTTTACCTAAATAAACTTTATTTTCATGTTTTCTAGCTGAATTGCATATTGATTTGTTACTTTAATTTATAAAAATGAGTTACTGCGGAAAAAATTACATAGAAACTTTCGAGTTTCGGAAAAATATCGCGTAAGAAACAAAACTATTGCAAAAAGAAGCGACTGGGAAACTTTCGCCATAGACAAAATATCGTTTGGCCATATTTGAGAATGAGGAGGCAAGCAAATGAGAAAAAAAAGTGGCGGGAAGAAGTCCGAGTGGGGAAAAATGCGAATGGAAAGTTTGCTACGCGGAATTAACGATTTCGGGGAAGAGATCTAATCACTCATTTTAACAGTGTCGAGGATTTCATACTCCACGTAAATCGTGTAGAGAATACATACGTTTCATTCAGAACATCTGCTCCACTTTAATAGTGTCGAGGATTTCATACTCCACGTAAATCGTGTAGAGAATACACACGTTCTATTCAGAACATCTGCTCCACTTTAACAGTGTCGAGGATTTCATACTCCACGTAAATCGTGTAGAGGATACACACGTTCTATTCAGAACATCTGCTCCACTTTAACAGTGTCGAGGATTTCATACTCCACGTAAATCGTGTAGAGGATACACACGTTCTATTCAGAACATCTGCTCCACTTTAACAGTGTCGAGGATTTCATACTCCACGTAAATCGTGTAGAGGATACACACGTTCTATTCAGAACATCTGCTCCACTTTAACAGTGTCGAGGATTTCATACTCCACGTAAATCGTGTAGAGGATACACACGTTCTATCCTGAACATCAGTTCCATTTTAACGGTGTCGAGGACTTCATACTCCACATGAACCGTGTAGAGGATACATTCATATTTACGGGGACACGGAGGCCTCGGACCCTGAGTTGGCCGAGCCGGGCGAAGCAACAACTACCTACTACTGCCGAGTACGTCGCCCGCGCCGATCGCGCCGGCCGAGCCCGTAACGATCGAAGCGCCCACGCCGCCTGGCGGCACTTGCCGTGCCCATAGATAGAGTGGCGAGACTATACCGTCATTGGAACCGAAAATATTAGAACTACTGGGCGAGGACCCAACTAATAACAAAAAATACGGCAAAAACCTACATAAGGATATTGCACCCAAGTCGGCACCCATTTTGGCAAATGGATTAGCTAAGGACTTTCACCTGGAACTAATCAGACGTTACTTGCCTCCTGAAAATTGCCCCAATATGAGGTTTCCGATGCTAAATCTTGAGATCAAAGCAGCCCTTTTGGAAATCAATGTATAAAAGGACTTCTACGGCCAAAGTAAGCAGAGCCAGCTGTTCGGTAGTCTCGGTGCAATAGGACAAGTGTTAAATTAGGCACTGTCATCTAAGAATACAGTATCTCAAGACATAATAAAGCTATTATAGAGAAGCTACAACAGCTATTATAGAGAATCTCAGTCTCGTCGGTTCGCAGCCCTAAACACTTTTAATTAAAATATTAGAGATACCGTCAAAAATACCAAAAATGGATGAACATCTCTTCCGTTCAGCCTTAACAGAGCATATCAAGTTTTCAAAGGCGATCATTGAAACCGGTTCAGAAATGAAATCGACAGTAAAGTTGTGAGTCCTGCTTACAAACCATCAGTAGAAAGAAGCGCAGCAACAACGGAGTGCTTTAAACTCGAGGGGGATGCCGCCACGAGTAGCAGCAGCGGCCGAGCCGCGGCCGCCCCCTGCACCTCACCGGCCGCCGCGGGACCGTCGCACAGACGCGCCGCGCGGCCGCCGCCCGACCAGCTACACGCGGCATTACGCGACCACGTGGTGGAGGCGATACTAGATGAACCGCACACATGTTACAATTTGATATTTAGCTGAATTCATCAGATTTTTGCCCTCCGTATGTCCAGCCGTCAACTACGGATGGATGTAGGTATACTAAATTCTTCGAACGAGAAATATTTTAGCTCTGGATCATTTGGAAAATTACAACAAACAAATGAAACTAGAAAAATATTTAAGTCCACATTTTTCATGGCGGATTAATAATATAATGATACATTCTCCCCGATCCGCAAGAATAACTACTTGTTAGAAATGTATAGTAATGCATCTATCTATAACTGGTTGGGGCGCGACATGTGGTGCCCAAACGCTTCTGGCAACTGGACAGTCAGTGAACTGACACTTCATTCATATAAACACGCTGGAACTTATAGCCGCATTTTATGGACTGAAGATATTTACAGCAAATCTAAAAGATTGCAACGTTTTACTGAGAATAGACAACACACCTGCCATGTTATATTAACAGAATGGGGAAGTACAATATCCCCATTTAAATAAGTATGCAAGAAACATTTGGCAGTTGTGCGAGTCAAAAAACGTCTATGTATTTACATCATACATACAGTCTTGCGATAATGTAGTAGCAGATCGGGAGTCTAGGACTCCAGCCAAATGAATATAGAAACTGAATGGGAAATTTCTGGTCATATATTTTCACAGATTGTTCATATGTTAGGCTGTACACCTGCATTTGACCTTTTTGACAGCCCTCAGAACTACAGCCTACTGCAGTAGATATGCGTCTTCGAAATTAGATCCTTATTCAGAAATAGTCGATGCCTTTACTTTTAGTTGGGAAAATATTATTTTTTATCTCTTTCCCCCATTCAGCCTAGTGAGCAAAGTATTAGAAAAATCATTTCAGATAAAGCTAAAGGTATCGTTGTAGTACCCTACTGGCCATCACAAGCATGGTACTCCTTGTGGTCTAGTCTTGTCGTACCTGAAAAAACGTTTATTGATTCCGACGGATCTTTATTAGTCTCTCCGTTCAGAACGCGCCTCCCGCTTCATGCCAGCCTTATCCTGGTGGCAGCTAAATTATCAGGGATATGATAATAAAGCGTGGCCTACCACATGAATCACTAAATATAGTGATGGCCTCTTTAGCAAAAATACTTTTAAAGCAATAATTTAAAACTTTATTAATTCAAATCCTGAGAGCTTCTCTGTAAAAAACGAGAAATCTTGATGTTTATGACGCTAATGACGGTGATGTGTTTTAACACATCACCGTCTTGTCTTTTTGATGATGTCTTTTTGACCATAAAATTTTAAGCTATAGCTGTTTGATCATACACAGATCAGCCTTATCGCAATACGAATGTTACGTCAAATGATTGGGTTAATCGATTTCTTAAAGGCTTACAAACTTAAACCTCCGAACCCAAAATATAAATCCACGTACAAATATAGTTCTAAATCATTTCTTAAATATTTATCGAAATGAAGATGTCTCATGAACTGATTTATCATATAAAACTTGTACTTTTATCGCCATTGCTTCGGCACAATGGATGCACACGATCAGGCTACTGATAAAATTAGATAATATGCCAATAAGTAATGATGTAATTATTGCTTCACCTTCATTAGCACTGCTACTGGACAGCATAGCTAATGAGATGATACTCCTCCAGTAGGAGTCATCTAAATGTTAAATATAATCAAGGTTACAAATTTAATTAATACTTCGAGGCCTGGAGCTTGTTAACCAATCAACAGATTACCCTATATCCGCGAAAGTCCTTATTTGCCCAGCACTCGCAGTTCAAACGTATGTTAGTAGGACAAATGAATTGAGACGCCATCATACTAAAGGATACCTCTTTGTACGAAGGCCTTATAAAAACTTTGGATCTCAGTCCTTAGCACACTGGGTTAAAAAGGTATCACGAGACAATGCCATTGACATGAGCATTTTCAGCGCTCACAGTACACGGGTAGCATGAAAATCTGCCGCGCACCGTGCCGGGTTTAATCTGGAGACTGTTTGCAAGGCTGCAGGTTGCAGTGATCGTTCCAATGTCTATCTTAATAAGTAATATTATAGAGACACCCTGGAATCAACTGAAAATAATTTTACGTATGCTATATCTGACATTCGCTAAATAGGATTAATTGCATTTATGCCATTAAAATTAAACAGTTAAGAATCTGATAAATGTAAATTGAACTTTAAATTAAGTCATCAGAATATTGTTCTCAATTTCGTAGCTAATCAGCATTATAATGATTGGAATTACCAGTTTTTTACTTTTCATTTTTCACATATTGAACATAACAATGCTCTGAACATCTGCATGTAAACTATAGTAATCGTCTTCGGTTGGGATACGAAATATAATTAAGAATCAAACGAACTTACCTTACGTGATGTTTGATTCCAATTATGTGAGTATCCCAACCGAAGACGATTACATCGTCCCATCCCACCCTAGCCCAAGGGATAAAATAAAAAATAAAAAACTTGTCTACAACACAAAATATCTAACTCTGAAAAAATGAGGTCAGGTAAGCGCGGGCGCGGGTGTGCTGATGCGCCGCGGGAGAGAGATGGAAGTATGGTTTTGCTTTTTAAGATATTATAGCTCTAAATGTGTGACAAGGACAGCATCATCTCATGTACTGCTGCATGTAAACTATAGTAATCGTCTTCGGTTGGGATACTCACATAATTGGAATCAAACATCACGTAAGGTAAGTTCGTTTGATTCTTAATTAAAACATATTTAGGTTTTTAAGGACTTGATAGGCTAAAAACTAACAATGTTTAAAATTTGGTACTTGTAGGTCTGCTAGTAGTACCTTAGAATTATGATGATCAGTGAGTCAGTGAATGAATCAGTGAGTCAGTGACAAAACTAAGGAACTTTGACATGCAGTAGTTTTTAAACTACACGTTCACATTGAATGATATTTAGAACATATATAAGTCTTATTGTGCCCTATATATTCCTGAAATTTCAGGGTTCTAGCTTTAGCCAGTACAAAATTACGGGAGGCTGAAAATGGCCTGAATGGCTTCAAGAAAAGGATGGTACGGCCGTGCCTTTGTTTTGCTCGACTTGGCGGGGGCACTGCCGTGCCCCCAGATCTGGTATTTTAAAAATCTGATATTCTGAGAATGCGGTATTTTGGGAATGAGCGGCTGAAGCGAATGACTCAAGTTTGTATGAAAAACAATATAGTAAAGTTAGACTGGCTCTCCTCATATTGTAAGACAAGTCCTTCAAAGGAAACTTAGTCATCAGCATTGCAAAGATCTTACTTTTAAGATTTGACTCCCCTCCTTAGCAAAACGTATCCTATCTGTTGGTATATCCTGTTATTTTTAATGATTTGTCACTGTTGACCTCATCTTTATCATCACAATTGAATCCTTACGATTTATGTCTAGATCCTCTTCGGGGCACCTCCATTTCGGGACCCTATGATGATACCTACATGACATTTTTGCCCATATAATCAGGAGGACTTTAGGGTCAGGTCTTATGAAATGTTGTTAATCATCACCATAGCCTATTTGATGACATTTCAAATCATATATTTATAAAGTTCTTCTTTTTATAAAGTGTCAAAACGCTCAGTAAGTATGCTTAGGGGTCATGCACAAAGTAGGTACGTCTTATTTTTCAGACTTTTAGACCCCCCCCCCACATCACACTTTTTCCTAACATATTTCATCTTTTTAATATGGGCTGTCACATTTGGGTGTAGCCCCCGCTCCCCCCATGGGTGTGACGTACTATATGGATGACCCCTTAGTACGAAATACTGACCTGTGCTGTGACTTTATGTTCAACATGGTGCCTTATTTTTTATTTTCGTCATTTTAAAATCGTTGGTGATACGAAAATAAGTACAATTGATTTTATCCGAGCTGTTTTGGAAACTTGATTTGATGGTTAGAGTTAATTTATTTATTTTGATTATTGTCAATCATTCTGTATTGTTTTTTTCAGGACCGGCGGAACTTCGTGCGCGCGCCGCCCGCCGGCGTGGAGTTCGAGTTCGACTATGACAAGATGTACCCGGTGGCGGTCGCCATCATGGCTGAAGATTCTAACCTCGAGAAGATGCGCTTCGACCTCGTGCCTAAAGTGTAAGTACTGCTATTGTACCTATACTAACTTTTACAGACTTCAATGATGCTGCTTACATAATCTTAACGATTGACGAGATCTGACATACTGACAAATACCCTAACTAGGCACATACGTTATGCATATTCATAATATTTAACGTCACACATACATTAAATGTCAGAAGGTTTAGATTTTACATATACATTAAATAAAGTTTTACATCACTACATAGTATAAAACAAAGTCGCTTTCTCTGTCCTTATGTATGCTTAAATCTTTAAAACTACGCAACGGAGTTTGATGCGGTTTTTTTAATAGATAGAGTGATTGAAGAGGAAGGTTTATATGTATAATACATGCATAATATAATAGAGACACCGTGCGAAGCCGGTGCGGGTCGCTAGTAATAATTATAATACAAGCAAGCAATATAATGCAAGATTTTGTTATTTACACACCAGTTTTCAGTTCGGTCTCTTGAAAAAAAGTCGATCATTGGTTAATTGCCTAATGCAATGGGTGAATCGTAGACCACTAATCTTTTTTGAGATCAAATAGCGAAACTAAATTTGACCCGTAAATGAAAGTTACAAATGGAACTATATTCCCGAGTCTACCATTTGTTTTCAAAGTAAGGAATCCTGTAACAAAGTTAGTTTATTGAACGCCAAATACGAATAGCTCGGGAATGAAATATGATATCATAAATCTCTACGGCTTTTGATACGGGGCCCATAAAAAGTTTTAATATGCTTTTTATTAGTCTCTTACAACATACTGTATCCAAGTTAAAATGATGCGCACATTTCCTGATTGGCTTCACAGGAGATTAGAGCGCATACCAACACATACTCGATGGGGTGATGCGGAAATTATCTTGTACCGTTCCTCGATTGCGAATTGCGAGTTCTTCCTACCACAAATTAGAATAGAGGAGAGTTACGTAATAAAGAAGAAACCTGCACTCAGCAATGACTGCAGAATCACCAGAATGTCCTTAACCGTGTTTAAGGTTCCCATTTTGAGCAACGACCCAACTTATTCCAGGATCACGGAGGAGAACTTCTGGCGGAACTACTTCTACCGCCTGTCGCTCATCTGCCAGGCCAACGAGGCGGACGCGGTGGCTGCCGGCTCGCGCCAGGCCAGCGCCGATGACTCCCAGGGTACGCCCGCTTAAATATACGAAACTAGGCTCGGCCGCTCATGCATGCTCTTGGCCAGCATCATAAGTTCATGGCTCATTATTTGAGTGTTTCACGCGCGTTACTTTCGTCGACACATTTTTGTTGAAATTCCTGCAGATTTTAATGATATGTCATACTATTTTTAGGAGTCTCGGATATGTATCAAATAGCTCGATTTGAGACCAAGGAATAATCTTAGGGAATTTCAACATAAATGTGTCCATGAAAGTGATGCGGGTGAAACGCTGAAATAATGACCTTCATAAATCATAATCCATGAAGACCGGAATAGATCGAGCTTTTCTGACTAGCACGATTTTACGGATTTAAACAAGTAGGGGAACCCGGGGCAATATAGGCACCCGGGGCAAAATGAACAGGCGTTCCCTTCCCCTCCCTAACCGCCGCAGGCACTAAGCGAGTATCGAAACCAACGCCAGTACGCCCCGCGACCGCGCGGTGAACGGTAATGTCAACGTGCGTACTCGTTTCACGGAGCGAGCGAAAAAAATACGTAAATAATCTCTTTGATATAATTTTCTAAGTTTTTGTTTGATCTATGTATGTTACATTTTGGTGTCATTATTAAAATGTAATGAACGTGTTGACTAGCTTAATATCTTCATATTATACGGGATTAATTAAGATTTTAATAGAATAATCATTCAAAGCTTTAAGGTCGGTTTATCGAAATCATGACTTCGGGGCATTATGAACGGGGTAATATGGGCACTATGTCCATATTGCCCCGATTGATGCCCGTTTTGCCCCGGTTTGAAATGTCTGAGAAGTTATGCTCATAATGCCCCGGCCCATAATGCCCCAGGTATGGCCATCAAAAATTGCTCATATTGCCCCAAGCACGGGGCAATATGAGCAATTTTTATTTTTTTTGTTTATGTCTATGGACCAAAGAAATGGTAGACTGAGCTAATTATTTGCTGTTAAAATTAAAGACTGTTGATTATTATAATAAATGATTATTCTGGCAATGACATATTTTAATCGGATCTCACGTTATAACGACATATCCTTAAGGGGCCTATATTGCCCCGGGTTCCCCTAATTCTATTATAATCTCGAGAGAACTGTGTGGTAAATGCCACTAAATTAGAATCGGTTAAGTGTTTGACGCGTACCATTCAAATTTTGAAAGATGCTTTGCAAATGTACTTCGCTTTCTGTTTACCTAGAATGATACCATCTATTCCGTTCTTTGATTGTCCTTAGTCTGTCATAATCATAACTATCTGGCTAGGCTACACGGTGTTCACCAAAACTCTGCGTTGTGTCGCACCAATGCCAAACACCGTGCGTCGGTGTCCAAGATTGTTACAAAACATGTTCCTTTTTTTTGATGTTTTTTTTTGTTGTTTTTTTTTTGTAGGTGACAAATTTCTTGACATGAAGAATTGAAGAGAATTATAACTCTCTTTATAATAACAGTTGACATTGATGCACATTCAAATAATCAAGTACTTCAGTGTTCTATGAATTTAATCCTTCTTTGTATGGTACAAGTCCCTTTGCGGTTATAGATATCTTCTTCCTTATTAAGTATTAAGTTTCTGATTAAGATAAACCACTGGAAGTTCATTTATGATTAAAACTCATAATAATTAAAAAGTTTAGTACAAGAAAAAGTCAGCTTTTAGGATTAATACTTGTCCAAGTTCTTTTTTTTTCTAATAGGAATCGTACATTCTTCCTACCTTTGTTCTGTTTGGTTGTGCCCTTCATGTAGTTCATAATGCACTTACTTTAATTTTATGATTTGATCATTTTTTTTTCTTTTATCCCACGCTTAGATGATAAATCTGCGAGTGAAGAATTCATAGGCAAAGAGAAATCCTCTCAGGAGTCAATTGAAGACGCGAAGAAGCGAATAAAGTCATTAAAAGTCGATAGAGAAAACGACGATGGTAAGACAACTTGAATTTGTATGCCTCGGGAACTTTCAATTGCGATAACAACCAGTATTTCTTATTATAGTGCTCCTGGTTTTCCTGGGTATAGTGGTGGTCGGAGACGGGGTTTGTGACTCGTTGTCATTCAATACTTTCGTTTCTGTCAGTCAATGAATGAAATGAAAATGTAGTTACAAATTACAACCTTATTCTTATTTCTAACGTTAATGATCTAAAATTTGTGTCATTAATTGGCACATCGCGTTAATATGTTTCTCTAAATCACCGTGACAGTGGTGTGTTATTTTTTAATATGTCAGTAATCATACCAGAAATTCTTTTTAATACACATCTAATTAAAATTTTTTCATCACACTTGCTCGTAAAGGGTGTTATAACACGCGCGCTTATAGACCAACTCGAGCCGATTTACCCCCCGTGGGTTACAAATATCTATAACTCCCACGGGAGGAAAAACTGTATGAAAATCTATAACTCCCTCGGGAGTTATGCGTTTAGTTTTAAAAGTCGTACGTCATTTTAGACTAAGGAGGTTTCGAATCAGCCAAGGCTATTTCACATCTTCAAAACTTGGCTACAAAACCAATTTTAGTGTAAATAAAACTTATATGGTATATTTTACTATTATTTCCGTAGTTTTTGCGATTATTTTAATGCAATTAAATTAATTTAGTTTAAAATTTTATTTTGAAAATCGGTACAATCTGGCGATATTGCCTGTCAAGTTTAAAAACTAAACGCAGTTCTTAGCATTATCTGTGGAAGACTATATTGAAAAAGTTGACAGTTGAAGTTGTCTCTTAGCGGGTGCGTTTAGTTTATTTCATTTTTATGTTTAATTTTTTTTTCCTCGCAAATGTGATGAAAAACGTTGTGTGTATCACGGGCAGTAAGAAGATTACAAACTCGAGTCATTAAAAGCCCTCCGCCTACGGCGTCGGGCTTCTAATAGACTCTCGTTAGTAATCCCCTTCTTACTACCCTCGGTGCACAATGTACTATTACTTGGTATCGTTTAGTAATTTTAATCCATTTATGTTTTTTAGAAATACGCAATTGAAAATTACCTTGACGCAATTTGAAAAGAAAACCTGTTTAAACGTGATCTCTGTAATGCTTTTACTCCTCAATTCCTCACATTTTTTTTAATAATTTAGCCGACACACATTAGTCATATTATTTAGTATCAGTTTTCATATTTTGTGTTGTTACCGTCAGTGACTCATTCAGTGTTTTAATAAGGAAGCGAACTGTCTTTTAGGCGCCACCACTGTCATCAGTACTCAATCAAAATGATCTATCATTTTCATCGTGTTTCTTTATGATATTTAACTCAAAATAGTGTCTCTTTATAACTAATATCGATGTCGATTCTGAATATTCCTTTATAAATTTCTAAAAGTTGGAATTATGCGAGATTTGAAAAAAAAAGTGGTGGATCATAAGCTTCTGCGTATTTGATCTCGCAGTGGTGGCTTTGATCGTTAATTAAAGTTTATTTAATCGAGAAACTCTAATAGCATTGTCAAACCAACTTTGAGAAGTCTTTTGCATGCTCTTTGGATCTTACGATTTGGTTGTCGCTTTATAATTATTTGTTTAATGATGCCATTCTAAGAATATCTTCGAACTTACGTACGGATCTGTCGTCAGATCCAAGAGTATATATACAAATATTTTATAACAAAATATATTTGCATTCATCAGAAAGATACTTAAATAAACTACTTAATCTTATTATGAGAAAAATTCACCCGTCAAATATTATTAATTTTGTCACAGTCAAAATTTACACAGATATACCTATCATATCTAAGTACAATTAATAATACCCCACTAACCTGCACTGTGGATTTCGTTCAAAATATGTATTTTAAAGAGAAGTGCAAGTATAGTTTGTAGCTATAAGTGTGACTCTGATAGCTGTTTTAAAGCCTTTTCTCCCCCTGGAATGCAGCTTAAGCAACGCATGGACTACGGGGCATCACTTATAACACCATTGCACGGTTCTGTCTTATTCACTATAGGCTCTATATGACAAGTATATATTAGTGTTACAGTAAAGGGCAGTGCTCCGTTCATAGCGACGGTAATGCCGGTTTGGGATCATAATCTATTTGTGTATTTATTTGTATCATCTTTCCTTAAGTATTAATTTGTTTGAAGGTAGGGTTGTCACTACTAAGCAAAGTAGTGTCAGGGTACCCAAATATTTAGTTTTGTACCTGATTCAGTCTGAAATTCAGTCTCCCTCAGGTATATTTAAACTAAATATGAAGCAAAAAACAATATTGTATCTTGCCGTCGTAAAATACATATTTTACATTAAAACATGTGGTGCAATAGAAAATCCTCATATCTTGAAGATAGACGGAGGAAGCACTGATAAGGACTAGGTTTTATAAGTGACAACCCTAACTTGAGGATGGCTGGGTATACCCTACAAGTTAGTTTGCGTTGACTCCGGATTTTGTCATGCCTGTTTGCAGGATTGTAAGGAATTACAATTCAATCAACAGACTTTGATAACTTTCAACGCAACACTAATAGTCGTGATGGTTGGTGAAAATTTCAATTGGTTAGAAGTTCAGGGCTGGCATGTGTAGACTTGTTAATACAAATGTCGGAAAGACTTGTTGGGTAGCCCGGTCAGACGCGGGCCTAAGAAGAGCCGTAGATTGAATACTGCGTAGAACCGGCAATACCTAGTCGATACCAAGCTTGGAAGCGAAGTGTACTTTACGACGTTAGGCCCTTCTCGAGTTAAGATGTTTCGAGTTCGGTCGAATAATGCCTTTGGTTTATAAATCCCAGCAAACTATACTGTAAACGAAAACAATCCCTGTTCAATTGGTCACTTTCTAATCCTAATCCGTTCAGAAAAGTTTTTAATTAAAGAAAATATATTATTTATACATTGTATGCAGGAGAATACGCACAGTCTCATTTATAGTTTTAAAAATAAACATATTGGCACTCTAAAAAACCCACAGTAAAACTGTGTTCTGGTTAGATGTCTAGGAGATTCGCGACATTTAAACCAAAATCAACAAACTATAGTAAAGTGGCATTATTCTACCAAACCAATATCACTGTTTCACTGTTAATCCTATCACACTATGATTTATGCATATATATAAAAAAAACTATTGCTGTTCGATTGTTTATATTATATAATATCAGCTCCATATCTCACCGTTGTTATCTATCATCATATATAATGAATGTTATGACAATATCGCTTGTCCCGCCGGACTTAACTGTATATATTGTCGTGTCTTTATATATCACTTGTTGTATCACATAAAATATATAACTAGGTCTGTATTTCAATAGCTATATAAAAATAATACATAAAATTAAAAAAAATGCTATTGAGGTATTCGAACTGTATACTTGTCTATCAAATTTTCAATGGAACCTATTTTAATGTCTACTGAATGTTATATATATGTCTAAGTATTGAATAATTCTTGTACTAAGGTTCTATAGCTACCGTCACAATTTAGTACCGCTCAGTAGTTCGAATAAGTTTCTGGTTTTGACATTGCTACCCGATTTTAAATTTTATGAACATAGCTTTTGAACTCTATTTTGCCTTGATGTGTGCTTTTTTGTTTCGCTTGCATTTCTCAAAGTTGGTCTGATGATTTCAACGTGTAGCAATGTTGAAACTTTATTTTTTGTAAATATGAAGTGTTGTCAGTTTTCGAAGGGAACGCATTCCAGCCCAGACATTAAGAACGGTAACTTTCGTATGTTCTTATTTTTTCCTTGATACTTCAAAATGTAACCTGTGTGAAATTTCACATAAGAACGAAATGCGAGCATCCGAAAGTTACCCAACGTTTAGCCGCGACATATCACTTATGTGACAGTCAATTAAAAAACTGCCTCTAAAATTTCAAGGATATAAAACTGGCTGGCAACACAATCTTCCGTGTTTCTTTTGTAATAAAATATTTACAATTAGACTAGGTCGTTATATTGTATCTGAGAAATATCCAGTGTAATTAAATTTGTGTAGACTAGTTGATATTGAAGTAAAAATCATCTATTTATAATAGTGTATAAGGACGGGGGCAATGGGAGCACAACTACCCATATAGAATTTACTTCTCATGCGGTCTTAAACCTAAATACTTCGTAAGATTGAATATATAATAGTGTTTTTTCTATAATAATGGTATACATTGTTCAAATAAAGTGTGAATCAATGAAAAATGTTTCATAGTCATTAAAAAAATTAAAATATCCACATCTTAAACAAACTGAAACCAAATTTCCGTCTCTTTTAATATGTATATGTACTTATATCTAATGTCAGTCATCGTTTCTAGTTTGATGATGGAGTAGTTTAGCTTGCGCCCAGCGCCCCCTAGCGTCCGCATTGAGTGACAAGTGACGAGCACTGGCCTACGTTCCCTCGCAGCAGTTACCCGAGCCTAAAAGCGATAAAACACGGTGAATTGACAGGTGGATGGCCGAGAAATGCAGTCCAAATCGGCACCTAGGTGTTTATTTGGACGCAGTTGTTAAATCCACGAAGTACTATTTGGAAATATCTCAAAATTATAGAAACTTGACGTGACTTGACTCTAAATATGGTGGCAGCTTTTGCGCAAGACAAGAACTCTGCGGCTGGTGTTAAACTTACAATACAAAAAGTTCAATAAATTTTGTGATGTCACGCACGTAACTTCTAACTAATACCAAATGGTTGGAATGCAAAAAGTCGTCACAACGATTGCCTGACAGTCCTATCACAGTATTTAAGAGGATCGTAAATCGAAGGTACACTTATATCGAAGTGTCATCAAGTGAGATCCTGAAGTTGTTTCAATACTGTGCATTCGCTCGCCCCTCCATATGTCTAATTTACCGTAAGTTATACAGTGTCTTTAAATGTAACTAAATAATCTGGCTGTTGTGTGTTTTGGATCTTCGCCGTTGTCATTAACATAAAAACTTAAGTTCGCTTACCCGTTCTTCCATAACACCCGTGAAGAGAAGAAATTGCTGTAGATACGGGTCTAGGTATACTTCACTGTTCAAGTTAGTACAGTCAGGACTGACTCACTCCACGATTCCGCTGCGCGGTCATAATTAAATATCGCCACCCTAGGGTGGAGAAAAGAGCACGCGTTATGCGATAGAGAGAGACGGTCGGATGTGGGTCAGCTCCGTGCGGTTATCCAACGCGAACGGCAGTTTTGTTAGGGAGAGAGGCTTCTGCACTTAGTACTCATTTTTATTTTGTGGTACATTGGAGTTAGACCTGGGAATAAGGGAATATCACAAAAACCTGAGTAATGTTCATTGACGTGATTATAAAAATAGTGTTCGATATAAAGATAACCTACTATACTTTTCAGCGGCGCCACTGTCACAAATTCCAGATGTTTGCATTTTCAGCATAAACAATATAATTCTAAAAATTACATAAAATTGGATAAAACCTCGTAAGCAGGCAACATCCTTTCAACAAATGATCGCCCGTAGCGTCGTCTTTTTTTTGTTTAGAGTATAGTGGCGCCGCCTGGAGTTTTAACACTGAACTACAGCAATTTCCTCATTCGCAAAAGCATACAGTAGTACGTTATTTAGTTTCTAAATGACTTGGAAGTGTATTTTAGACAGTTAGCGTATTTTACTATCAGTACATGAACAATGTTTAGCGAACAACGTAAAAGTTATGAAATTGGCATTATAGTTAGTTATTATGAATTGAAATAATTATATTATTCTAAAATACATCGGTCTTGTTATTTTTGGTACCGATTTTCAGAAGCGTTGAAGGTAATGTCAGATATCTAGAGTAGCGTAGAGGCCGCAAAACAAAAGCGAACCTTAGCCAAGTTTTGTTTTCAAAAGATTTAATTCTTGCTTCGTGCGCCTTAAGTGTAAAGTGAAATGATATTTTTCTTTATAACCAGACATCAGTGGCGTGGTGTAAAAGATATCCTTGGGCACGCCGGTGCAGATTTGGCGTACATGTTCCTTAGGAACTGTAGAATAACGTGCTCAAATGCTTGATATTAGGCAAGCCGGTAGGAATCGAGTTCTTTGAACGCCACGCTACTGCCAGACAGAAGTTCTTGTGGCAAAAACGTCAATTAACTAGGGACTTTCTTCTGATATTAAATTTATCGATAACTGTTTCAATTTCAAATACCTATTTCGAAGTGACATTTCATTGTACATATTAAGTTTACCGGATGAAATAGAAATAAACTAAAATGCTGATTACTACCCATAGATGTTTTATAATGAAAATATGTATGTAATTTAAAAAATTCATAGGCATTTTAAGGGATTTTAAAATTCAAATAAACATGAATTTTAACAACTAAACATTTATTATCAACGTGTTTCTTACACAATTTTTTTTAATGCTATTCAATCGATTTCCATACAAAATAAACTGAAACCAAGAGTGCCTTGCAACCGATACGAGCTTAGAGCAACTCGGACTTCGTGGGGAGTCGCCTTGCTTTAGTATTTCCCTTCTGCCAAGCAATTTGCGCCAGAGCTCATATTCGTTCTACAAAACTAGTTGCAATTGGATTAGTCGTCAGGACTAAATCTAGTAACTCACCTGAATATGCCGAATTGTTCCGTATTTCGCTGCAAAAGGAGATCTAACACGTCAAACGTACAAAGAGACGGTGTTTCCTTTCACATCTAAGGTATTTAGAATCACATTATCATTATTTACTTCCTTTAAAATATAAAAATTACCAAAATCTGAACTGACATTATTTGAAGTTTGTTTACTAGTTAACAACCAAGCAACCTCGCGTTGCCATGGTGTTCTACTAAAGTTATCAATGTTGTGCGTCACATCATTACACTTTTGCATTGAAAGCAAAATGTATGTTTGTGAATGTGAATTGGTCAATGTGTTTTTCTATTTGTTACGTGTTAGGCGTTATCTCTTTCCCCCCTCGCCAAATATGACAGAAATTTGTGTACCGGACAAGTGCCTCATGACGTCTCCTTTCCGCATTGATCTAATAAGGATACGAGGCCAATTTATGTAAATTGTATGACATTGTGTAGCATAATAGTATACTCTAATATTATGATACCTACTCAGTTTTTGGAAAAAATATGGAAAAGTGTCAAACATAAAAAAAATATAGGCATTTATTTTTAAGGGAATAACTTTAAAACTTGTACACGACCTTACAATTAAATTTATTTATTTATTTAAACTTTATTGCACAATACAAGAAAGTACAAATGGCGGACTTAATGCCGTAATGCATTCTCTACCAGTCGACCATCAGGGTAAACAGAGACATTATAGGTGCGGATTTAATTTACAACCAAATTGTACGTGAAGTCGGTTAAAATAATAAACTACTTATATACATTATATATGGACATATACATATAAATATATACATATATAAAATAAAATAAATATATATGGTACCTGCTTCTAAACTACTATGAAGAGTCTTAGTTTTGTAGATTCTCAAAAAGATGTTTGCGCAGCATGCGCTTGAAGGAGAATTTGCTTTGAGCTTCTCGTATACACAAGGGGAGATCGTTCCAGAGCCGAATCGCTTGTAATGTAAATGTTTTATTTATTTTATTAAAAAAAAAATCTTTAAATTACTTATTTAAATGTCGTTGTGACATAAGAAAGTATAATGTAATGTATCGATAAATTAATATCGTTGGGAAGTCCCTATGATATGATGATTTCATTCGTGCCACAAAAACTTCTGTCTGTTTATAACTGTTGCTAGGGATTGAAACGCAATTTTGCCAAACAGTTGCCAAAATTCTTTGAATTGAATGCACTCATGACATGCGTTCTGTGATATTTTATCACCTAAAAATTGATAACTCGACTAACATAAATTAGTTTTCTTGTATATTAGTGCACATAAGTAAGTTAAGTCTGTCGGTAGCACATCACGTCCTAGTATACTAAATAAATTCCACTTTACTTCAACCATGACATCAAAACTAAACGAAGGCAAGAAAAACAAATAGCATTTCACGCACTTCAAAGACTTCACCTGACTAATGGAACTTTCTACTCCTTCTTAATATTGCAGAACAATGGGAGAAGGAGTTGGAAGCAGAGTTGAATGAGTACGAGGTCGTAGCTGGCGGCAAACTGGATGATAAACAGTGGGACAAAGAGTGCGAGGACATGCTCGGGGATGAGGATCTTAAATAAGGGAGATGGGGTTCTTTCGGCTTTGTTACACGACGCGGTAAGGGTCCCGGACTTCTTAATTTGATTGATAATGTGCCGATGCCTAGAGAAGGCCGTTTTCAAGATAGTACAGCCGGGAGAGGAGTCTGCTGTACAACGGAAAAAATAATGCTGGAAAATATAATATTGAGCGTACGTTTTCCTACTACAATTTGAGAAACACCAAGAACGCTTTATATTTTGATTTTGAAATTGGTCACATAGAAAAAATAATATATACACAATAGTGATAATATCTTACTTTTCCGGAAATGTATATTCAGTATTCAAGGCATTAAAATATATAACGACGCGACAAATTATTAAGTCACAAGACCCCAAGACCCTGTGTAGTGCAATAAAGCCTTACCCGGATCGTATTCCACGAGGTCTAATAGACCTAGAGCGTTTTAAAACGCATTTATAATTGAACGTATTTGTAAATTACCGTGATTTTCATGTTAACATTGCATTGGAAATAAACACTTAATTTCTTTGGAATAAAAATTATAATTAACTAAGTTGCTAATGTTGGCTTAATGTATATATATATTTATGAATGACGCATACGAGGCGCCAAATTCTTCCAAGTTAGGTATCAATGCTTCATATGTTTTCAGGTTTATTAGACAATTTGGTTTTCAGGTGTCGAAGTTAACAACAATAATGGTGTTATTATGAAAATCACGAAATAAGAAAATTATACAAGCTTCTGGTGAGCTCAATTTTATTCTTATGATGAGAGTTACGTGTAATGTTAAGAAGGTGCATTCTTGCATTTACTTAAACTAGTTGTTGATGATAATTATAATTATTATACAAAACTTCCGCTTACTAAGTGGCCTAAATATTACTCTGCTCTATCGTTGATTTAACAATGTATATTAAAACTTTTTTTCGTATAGTGTTTGCTATCAAGTTGTCATGTGGGCAATGTTTACTAATTTTTCTCTTGACGATTACGTCGTGAATACCATGTTTGCTAGTTTAATTTATTGCAGCCGTAATTTCACTACGACAACCAAGCTATAGTCAATCTTAAGGTTTTTTGGCTACACCGTTACAAGAACTTAATTATGAAATAATTAAGGTCCTAGAACGATGCCCAGTGCGACTCCAAATTTTGTAATAGCTTTGGTCAAGTCATATACAGCAAAAATAATTTAACATAACCTATCTTTTTGATTTGGAGGAACATAAGTATACATGACGAGATAATAAGAAAATTCAGTTTTTACTATCTTGATCACTTCGAAACAGTTTCCATCCTTAGGGAGAAATACATATTTCCCGAAGTGACGTTTCCTAATAATTTGGCTGAAACTAAGGATTAAAACTCAGACGTATAATAGGAGGCAAGGCGTGAATTTTAAATAAACGCTCTTTTATAGAGGATGCATGTGTGTATGGATAAGGATATATTTATAGTGAAAATGCATACGCCTATGATTGATGGTAACAAATATTTATTTTATAAATTTAGTTAAATTGAACTAACCCCCGACTTAGCGTAGAATATGTTTTTTGTTTTATTATGCATGTGTGTTCATCAAGTTATTTGAGTGTAGTTAACAATATAGAATTTACTTTTTCAGAGGAATTCTCTAATTCAACAGCCACTTCCAAAATATTCAATAATCGTTAAGGGCCTGTTTTATGTAAATATATTTTATATAACCGAATGTTCATAAAAGTTAAATATAGATGAATTATTTATGTTTATTGTTTAAGGACTCTTTTCAATGTGCTTGTCTTTGGTTTATTAGTTATGTTATGATTTTATTCAAAAAGTTTATTTTGAAATTGAAGTTTGTGAGTTTTTCTGAGTATACTTAGTTTTATTTTCGCTAAGTGTAAGTTATTAAGCGGTTACTAAGATACTATAGATTTATTCTCCTTTCAATGTAATAAACATTCCTTGTGATTCAATAAAAGTTCACCCTTATAATGATTTTCATTTATTGACATTGTAACCTTGTATTTTAAACAAATATAAGTAAGTATATCAAGAAAGTTTTTAACCGATGTTAGAAACAGGCCATACATCAAATAATTTTTCAGATATTCGTTATTATTTCTAAAAAAGTACAAATGTAATGTAACCCTACAAATTAAATGAAATTGTGTTCGGCGCCTTTATGTAGATATATTTTTATTATAATAATGATTTGGCATAAGATTTTGATTGGTCGATTTATTGTTTTATTACTAGGTCCGTCACTGTTTCTGACATCGACTGTATAATCCAGCTAATGCATTGCTAGGATTTTCCTTATTCAATATTATCTGTGATCTCAGGAGACAAGTTTTTATCACGTACACTAATGGCTGCTTTAATTTGTTCAGCCAATAAGTTACAGCGAAACAAAGTTACAGTTGCCTCTCTTGATATCAAAATTGGTCTGTTTCTTGAAGGCTGGTGGCAGCAAAGTTAAGTTTGTGCTAGTGTTTAACAAGCTCTAATAACTTGAGCCAATGTTAGCTCTGGCTGTTTAGATGGACTGATCAAATGTTTAGCTTGGTTTTGATTATTTGACAGCATTTGAAATTGTGTTATTAAAGAGTTTATAACCGCCAATGACCTTGAGGGGCGACTTCACGAAATTTTCTTACGAATTTTATTCTCTTTAAGTTTTAAATCGTAAATGCAACTAAAAATCATTTTACCTCGAAGTAGATATGCCTTACATTGTACATACTCGTATAAAATAGTACCACAACCACAACTAGGGTGGTAATACAAAGAAAGGCTGAGATCGCATAAGTTTGCGGCCCAAGCTGTAAGCGAGGGACGTAAATATGCGATCGAGGGCTTTCTTTATTACCTCCCGTGTTGTGTACATCATTTTATGTCTACACTTGGCCAGAAAGCGGCTTTTTCCGTACGCACAGCGTGCGAAAAAAGCCACTTTAATGGCCAGGTGTGGCATAAATAATATTCCGCTTATGCCCAAAATACTGCCTTCCCAGAATACCAGATTTTTCAAAATACCAGATTCTAGATTTATCAGATTCCTGTCTTAACACATTCCCGTTACACTAGATTATGAAACCGTAGGTTACTCAAGGATCTAAATGATTTTGTTGGATGTATTATTTTGGGAATCTGGTAATCGGAGAATCTGGTATTTTAAAAATCTGGTATTCTGTGAGAGCGGTATTTTGTGAATGAGCGAATATTCTAGCATGTTAGTAGTAGCATGCATAACACGAGAAGATAACTGGCCGCGACTTCGTTTCTCGCGCGACTAAGCATCACCTGTCACTGTCACGCTTTATTGAGTGGAAAGAGATGGGTAGCATTTGTCGCTCGACAAAGAGTCGCGTGTCACAGGTGTGCTAGTGGTACAGTTACTTACTTTGTTTGCATCTCGTTCGTACGCGAAGTTTTATGCGACAGTTGCAAACTTAAATTAACCAACGACAGTTGCAAACTTAAATAGGGTATTTGACAACAATCAAAATAAATTCATTAACTCTAACCAGCAAATTACGGTTCCAAAACAGCCCGGATAAAATCATTCAAAGTTATTTTCGTGCCACCAACGATTTTACAATGACGAAAACTAAAAATAAGGCACCATGTTGAGCATGACGTCACAAGATAGTATTTCATACTAAACTGCATACATTCGGAGCGTTTTGACACTTCATAAAAAGAAGCTGATTTGAACTGTCATCAAGTAGCCTATTAGCAAAATTTCTGGGAGTGCACGTTGATTCCAGTTTAAATTGGAAACCAGAATTAACAGCCGTGGTAAATTCGATTAGTTCAGCGTGCTATGCCCTTAGGAGTATTCGCGATGAGCTGTAACTGCCTCAACTAAAGATGGTCTACTACGCGTTAGTAGAATCAAAATTACGCTACAGTGTCAAACTCTGCGGTAATAGCTACCAATACAACGTGCAGGCTGCGTTTGTTGCACAAAAAAGGGCTATAAGAATTATAGCAAAAATACCACAGCGTACATCTTGCAGAGCCTATTTTATGGATTACAAGATCCTTACGGTTCCTAGTTTGTACATCCTGGTAGTTCTTACAGACCTAGTCAAGCACTTGCACAACATAGAGACACCAGAGCAGAGGGAAAAAAGACTAACCACAAGACGAAAGGATTTACCGCAACAGATTGACACGAGACTGCAGGTTGTCAAACACTCCTGTACCTACCAAAGCGTTATACTATTCAATAAGCTACCAGTTGAATTGAAGGCACTCACGAATAGTTCAATATTTAAGCGCAAATTAAAAACGTTTTTGCTGGAAAAGTGCTATTATACTGTACAAAACTTTTTGCGCTCAAATTTAGTTAATTAGGTAATTATTTAGTTAATTTAGTTGTAATTGAATTATATAATATTATTATCTAATGATGTCTTTTTTACCTTGATTTTAAATTATTATTTTATATTTTATTATTGTATAATTATAAATGCAAATTTAATTTTAATAATATCTTTCTATTGACATTGCTTAGTAAGTAAGTTTGATATTATTAGTGATCTAAGTGGTATTGTATTTATGTTTCAAACACAACGCATGTTGTTATGAATAAATGACTATGACTATGACTACCTAAGTATAAAGACAGACATGTACCTATAAGTTGTTTCTCTTCGGTCTATTCAAGATCGAGGCGCATATGGTGCGATATGTACTGCAGCATTCTTACGACTGATGATGCGAACATACAAGCCGCGCGATGTACTTACCTTTTAGAAAAATTACACTACGTACGCAAGTTTAGGTAGGTGGCAAAAGAAGACAAGTTGCCTTGATGAAAACGACGAGGAGGAATCTCCGCATCAGCAGATACCTACCAAGCCGACTTTTTCAAAATGCCTAAGTAAGCCTAAGTAAGCTTCCTATTCTTACGCCGTCCTGTTTTTTTTTCGTAGTCTGGTTCCTCTGCAGGGCTCCAGGTGTTGGACCCTCCAACAGGAGGTCCTTGCTACGCGCGGGGGGCTAGTCCCTCCTCACGCGCGGAAACTACTGAGTCTAAAAAGAGGCTAACAGAAAACTATATGTAGGTAAGTGTAGGTGTGTATGAGTTTATCCTAACTGTTATAAGCAAAATGGTGTAATAGTGAATGCCCAAGTAGCACACAAGCTGTATAAAAGCTTATACAGCTCTTATAGCGCCCAAACTGGAGGTATAATAGCTGTATAAGCTTTTATACAGTTTAGTGTGCTACTTGGGTGTGTAGTGTAAAGCCTAATTTCGAATGTTAGTGTCAGGGACGCTGCCCGGCCCTCCGACTAGCTCAGTCTCCCACTGCTCTTCATTCACTTACAGATCATTTTAAAGATGTTATTGTATCACACTACTAATTGGTATCGAAATCATAATAAACTGTTCATTGTCCGGTGAGTTGAACATTGTTATTGGCAATTATCGAGTAATTTATATTAGCACATAAAGGACAAGACGATGATGAAGCAAGCCGCATAATAATTGCAGGTAGGTAATAGTTTCTTAACCATTTTGCAGACGCAAACCTTTCTTGATGTGAGGTGATGAGAGAGGTCTGGGCACAGAAATATATCGAGATTAGAAAGCAATAGTTCGTCGATTTGTATGGCAAAGAAGCGTGTAACGTTTTTCGCTTGGCGTTTGACGCCAAAAGTGCAATTTAGTGATGGAAAACATAAATTTTCCATTTCATCTGGTGGTATTTGAACAATTATTTATACCATTAGGTATGATCAGATCTTCAAATCTGCTAATAATATTGACGGAAACTGAAGTTAACGGCACAGAATATAAATAGAGCAGTATGGAAGCTACGCTTACTTTTTGAAATAAATACCTACGGTCCATTAGAGCGTTAGGGTTGTTTAAAATGAAAAGATCGCGGTCTGTCTGGGCGCGCGCACGTAACAAACGCAAAGCGCGACCACTCGCCTCCATGCGGCACTCGCGACTGACGGCACCGCGAGATTCCCTTAAGGTATGCGTCGACAAGAGGCTGCCGCGACCCGGCAGTCGCTGCCCGGCAGTCGCTACCCGGCAGTCGCCGCACTGCTTTATAGGGATTTGTATGACACACCGTCCGCAGCAGGCAGCTGAGCGGCGCGGCCGGGGGGCGTGGCATGCGCGCGACTTCGGCGGCGCCGCCGAGCCGCTCCTGTAGCAGTATGGCGGCGCTGCCCGTTCGCGCAGCAGTCGCAAAAATGGCGTCACATGAAGCAAACGACGAGTATTTAGTGGATCTGATAACTGCCTTCATCAACTCTGGACGTATATAATGAATCGATTCTACTCCTCTTTGATGAAAGTAAAATCATCATCATCATCATTTCATCATCTTCTTCATCCTGAAGCAGTTGCTCCACAAGTTTTCGCTTTCGTGTACTTAAATTGTCAGACATCGTTATTTTTAATATACCCAACCGAATCGCACAACCGCTAGCACTGACTCCTGTGTGAATACTTGACGTGGCAGTCGGCAGTCGCCGCTCGGTCGCGCCTTGCTGAATGCTTACGGCGGCGCTGCCCAGCAGTCACGTTCGGCGGCGGCGGTCGGTCGCGGCTGCCGGGCGGCGGCAGCGTCTTGCCGAATCCCAGCCAGCACAAACCTTCTGAGTAAGTTTTCTTTAACAGCAGTCATAGAAACTAATTGCTGAATAAGACTACCGTAATTAGCTGGTTAAGCGCTTACCCAGATGTTATTCAAGCAGTTTGGGCACAAAATCATAGAGCTAATAGCTGTGTAATAGCAATGTAACAGTTGAATAAGTTTTGAATAATTGTACGACAAGCTGAGTATCTTCTGCATAAAAGCATTTTTTTCTTTTATGCAAGTATTACAGCTCTGTTATCCAGACGATGAATGAATGATGAATGAACTGTATGCTTATGTCCTTCAAAGCTCAGATATTCAGATGATACACAGCGTTTTTATCAAGAAATGTCAAATTAAGTTGAAGTTGACAGATTCGAATACAAAAGTGCACGCATTTTTTTGGTGAGTGAATTAAATGGCGGAGTTATTAATGTCCCGGTAAGTAAATATTTTACCCTTATTGAATGCTTAAAGTGATAAATTGTAGGTGCGCATGCAACTTTACCGTGTATTTATATATACATTTCGTGTAAAATTTTCACGCGCCGACCTGATAAGCCGGGTTTTTAAGAAATAAACAACATTTCGTCTATTGGTTAGTTTTTACAAGTGAAATATTTTTATGTTGTATGCAATTTAAGGGTTCCAAAATAAACTTGGTATACTTTTTACAAGAATATTATACCGATTTCGTTATTATAATTGAGTATTCGAGTATAAAATTTCACATCAATTAATAGGTTATGTTATTCATTATGGCGACAATCATTATGAATAAAATCTGCTGGCACAGCGGCTATTCGTCTATAATGTCTACATAACAGGCCTTATGTGTCCACTTATTCAGTTGTTCTCTGGTTGAAAGTGGTCTGCACACAACATATTTTCGATAACTGTTCTATAATCATACATACTCGTACTATAAAACAAACAAAGCCGCATAAACGCTGACAAATGTTCCAGAATAGTTCTTCTAGCTTAAAAAATGTCTACTTTTCTTAAATACCCAGCAAACTTCTGCATAAGAATCTGTTACTTTTGCTTTTACCACAGTTATCTAGCTGCATATGACAGTAATTTCGTAGTTAAAGCGGCATAAAGAAGTTATAACAGCTACCTTATTTCTGTTAAGTCACTATTATGCTTCATAACAGAAACAAAGCCTACTTTATACAGCAGCTGTGTAATTGTCTAGATGTGGTGTGTAATACAGCTAAAAGAGAACAGCACCTCAATTATTCAGCACTATGCTTGATAATGACATCTTATACCAGTGTTATACAAAAGGCTACACAAACTCTTGAGTAACAGGTCTTTTTTTGCTGACTATTCAGCTTTAAGAAATAAAATCGGCAAATTACAGAACTAACTCAGCTAATAGTGTTATTATAGCAAAAAAAAACTTTAATACAGAACTTGGCAATACAAACAGCTTCTATACATATATAATAAAGCTTAACCCTGCATAAGGTGAAATTATTGGCCAGTTATCCGGCTTGTGTGCTGCCTGGGATGCTACCTTTAGGGGCCTTGTAAAAGAGCGCGTCTATGTGTGCGTGCGTTTCGATCGTTTTGTTTGTAGCTTCCTTAGCTTTAGCTTATATATATTCTGTGTTAACGGTATTCAAAGTAGGTGGCCGCCACTTCTTTTTAGCACACGAGGTACATACATACGCTTTTTCTTTCTACCTCGATATATTTCTGTGGGTCTGGGTAAGCGTGTCCCATCACACTTTCTATCAGGTGAGGTCAAGATCAAAGGCAAATCCATTAACTATAAAAAATATAACTCGCCTCACGCCTGGCCATATTTAGGTACTAGGGAATGCAACCCGGCTACCCAGAAAACCGACTTTATTTAAAATCTATTAAAACTCGGGTGTTTTGACTTAGAACCCGGGAAAAAACCTAGTAATTAATCAAAATTATGCATGTATCGTTTTATTTTAAAGGTAATAAATAAAATATAACGTCGGCCGCCTTAAAGCAAACTTGAAAAAACATCACATGCTTGCTTATCTTACATAACACGGCCGGCAATACGGGCAAGTTCATTGTAGGTAATGCAACCCGGGTACCTGAAAACTCGGGTAACTTACTTTATTTAGAGTCGAGTAATACCCGGGTTTCATATTTGACCGGGTATTAAGTAAGTACCTACATTCCGCAACATTTACCTACCTACAAATACTGGAAACAAATATCAGGGAACAACATTATTACACATCGGGCGTTTAAAAAAAATACCTACGTACCTACGTAGTTAGGCACTTGTCCTATCGCCGGCGAGTACCTAAGCGAGTAAAACTGGTCGAGTAGCATTACATTGCGGATCTGGAAAGGTCGATCAATCACACTGTACCTCGCCAGCCCGCAATTAACTGCTATATTGACTACTGTTTGATAAGGGCTTCATTTAAGAAAATGCGAATCTTGTTCCGAAAGCCCGTGACGAAAGGTAATCATGTAAATTGTATGTTAGACAGTGTTTTGTTAAATGAAGCCCTTAAGTAGGTACGTATTTTTTTTTAAAACGACCCGCGTAGCCACTCTAATCAAGCAATGCTTGTACTCAAGCACCGGCACCCATGGAAAGCACTCAAGACCCGGAAAAATATACAAATTCACCACGCAACCATTTTACCCTATCCATGATTCGAACGTGGGACCGCTGGTTTCGTAAGTAGAGTTGTTACAAGGTACCTATTTAATTGTCGTTGGCATTAGTGTTGCATTTAGCGTTATTTTTAGGGTTCCATACCAAAATGGTAAAAAGGAACCCTTGTGGTGCGACTCTGTCTGTCTGTCCGTCTGTCACAGCAAGATATCTCAGGATCTTCTGATGCCATCGACTTGAAATTTGGAATAGTGTTAAAAATCGTTAACCTTTTTTACTTTTTTTTTAAAGGGGACCGAAATGGGATGTCGAAAATCAATAGTAGTATTATATCGAGTGGGATATCAAATGAAAAAAATGTGTAGATTCTAAAACCGTTTTTATTTTTTTTCTTAGACATGCACTTTTTGATTTAAGACAAAAAACGTTAAAAAAATACCATTCCCCCTATTATCTCCAACCGAAGTTGCTGCTCATAAAAATCTGTCACAATTACCGATTATTAATATCATCCTAAATATTACAGGAAAAATAAAACGGTTTTCTTAACTTGCAGCGTTTTTTAGAAATTCGCAAAAATCGTACGACAAACTTATTTGCTCCTTCTAAACTAACCGCGACATAATTATGTCCATGTATGGGGACAACAGTTTGTCAAGAGCAAAGTTAAGTTTGTCCCACCATACAGTTTATCTTGAATTATTCACGTATCTACCGACGAGTTTGTACAGAACCCTCGGTGCGCGAGTCCGACTCGCACGGTTTTTTATTATTTGATTGATACAACAGAATAACGTAAACATGTGACGTACGTTTCCGTGAGCCGCGCCGAGGCCGTCGGCTAACAAGATCGAGATCGAACCCGCGACTCCGCAGTCGGCGTCGGCTCGCGTCTCTGTAAAGATACAACTAACATGGGGGGTTTCATGAAAAGTTTGTTTTTAATAGTGACTGGTGAGTTGAAAAAGGTTACATAGATGACCAATTAATAAGGTATTAAGTCCGCCGATTGTACTTTCTTATTATTGTGCAATAAAGTTTAAATAAATGAATAAATAAATTAATTAATTAATTGAATTATTATTATATTACAAGATACAGGTAAGTAAGTGACTATACCTACAGTCAAATGTCGGATCAGAACAGTTAAAACCGGGAAGCAAAAGTCGCGCGTAACGAACAATTACACCGAATAAATATTTTTTTCGTTTTTTCACACGCCAGTACCAAAAATATTAATTATTATTTACCCATTACGTAGCAAGAACATGATAGTGAAACTGTTTACTTACATTTAAAAATGGAATAGTACTAGACCTAAAAAGTACCTTATAAATAAAAGATCCCCAGGTCATCTTCCGTCGTAGTGCCAGGAGGCTGGCAGCGTTGCCAAAAAATAATCTCTTAAAGCTTGATATCTGAATCGGGAATTGGTTTTTACAAACTCGCAATATTTTATAAATGGCCCCTACAATATAAGTAGGCTAGACAAGAAAAAAAAATTCACCCTACTTTACGTGTCCTAAAATCAAATAGTTTTCAAGATTTTATTTAACTATTTTTTCGGTGTTATTTATATGGATAGGTACTGATGCTAAATTACAGCTCTTTAGTATTAAAGGGTCTGTGAGCTGAAACGCGGACAGACAGACATATGGACGCGCTGAAACGATATAGGTAAGGGTTTGTTGTAGACTACGAAACCCCAAAAATAACAAAATGGGTTCTATACGAGAATGATTAATAAATGAATGGATTATAACTCTCTACCTACGACGATTTTTATCAAAATTCAAAAAGATTAAGTACAATTTCACAAAAAATACGTACAAATGAAAACAATGTATTAAGTGAACCGGCGTGATAAAATACCCAAAACACTTAATCCTGATGACTGAGAGACATTGCGCATTCATTTTTAGCACTTTCATGACATCCCAAGTAGCACAGCTGGGTGGGAAATAGCTCGTATATCATATCTATTTAGGTACTTAAGTGAAATATATAGCCATGACTAAGTTCTATATAGGTGGAAAGAACCCTTATGCAACCAATATAGAGCCACGGGGAGAAAAATTGCAGCCTATTTTTGGTTCTATATTGAATCCATAAGAGATCTCACGATTACCTTAAGTGGCAATTAGAACTATGGGTGAAAGTTATGCGCAGTGAACGACGATTTTTATTGAACGATTTTAGGTTCTAAATTGAATCCATAAGAGATCTCACAATTACATTAAGTGGCAATTAGAACTATGGGTGAAAGTTATGCGCAGTGAACGACGATTTACTGAACGATGAATATTTCAGTTCAGTCAATGAGTGATAAATGGGACGCCAAAGTTCTTTTGAGTGACGTGGCAACAATTAAGTCGGTAAGTTGTGTTTTTTTAAAGTGAATGTGATCTGCCATTTTAATTTTGGATTTATACATCTGTTTGGTAACTGATTAAAACTTCACGTTCAGGCATTGAAATAAGCACGAAATTCTTGCGAATGTTTTTTTACCGTGAAACTATAGTATGGTTTCTTTGTAAATTTCGATGCGCCCTTGATTTGATCAGGAATATTTAAAAAGAGAGTGTTAAATCATATAAGGAATTGATACTGATAAGAACTAAAACTGTAAAAACCTGACGTAATGATTGTAGGTTACGTACAATGTTAAAGTAACATCGTCACAACTATCAAAAGTCTGTGATTATGCGTCAGTGTAATAAAATTCTGTTTAAAATAAATCATTTTCAAGGACTCCAATTTGTAAAGATGGCGAAACAAAAAAGATCTTACAGTGTTTATTTCTACTTATTTGTTCTCTATTTGAAACTATCAGGTCTGAAAATCACTTATTTGTATCTTGCGAGTGGCAAAGCAGTGAATGCTATTACGAATACTAATTATTTTCTCTTTTGTAGATCGTCCAGTGCTCGTGAATTAGGCCCAAGCAGCACATTAGTGAATTTTGCAGCTTATCTTATAGCTTTATGTTCTAAATGAGTGGTTTAACAGTGTTTGACTACACTTATAGCTTTAAACACAACTCAACCTTATTTACGAGTTCATCCTGTCACTTATAGTTGCTTAGGAACGTTTTTTGTTTCTACTTTATTACTTATAGTTAGGTAAAGTCGATTTTGCTACCTACTTAAAGTTGCATGCAGGTTGTAATTGTCACTGAATAAGAAGCAATATTGATATATAAGGCCCTAAAGTTACTTATGAGCCACTTTTATATATAAGTGGGAACATACCCTTATTTGGAACTTTTAATTCCAAATTACTAGTATAATAGAGTAGTATTACACCAATAGTGGCTAAAGGGATAATTTTACGACCCTTCTAGGCCTTAAAGTTGCAATCACTTTTGGTTCCAAAAGGGCCGTAAAATTATCTCTTTAGCCACTATTGGTGATATACTACTCTATTATACTAGTCATTTGGAATTAAAAGTTCCAAATAAGGGTATGTTCCCACTTATATATAAAAGTGGCTCATAAGTAACTTTAGGGCCTTAAAATATCACTATTGCTTCCTATTCAGTGACAATTACAACCTGCATGCAACTTTAAGTAGCAAAATCGACTTTACCTAACTATAAGTAATAAAGTAGAAACAAAAAACGTTCCTAAGCAACTATAAGTGACAGGATGAACTCGTATACAAGTTTGAGTTGTGTTTAAAGCTATAAGTGTAGTCAAACACTGTTAAACCACTCATTTAGAACATAAAGCTATAAGATAAGCTGCAAAATTCACTAATGTGCTGCTTGGGATGATACCTAATGCACATAAGTATAACGTTGCCCGAAATATACTGCCGTAGGAACCTACTCGTTGTAGGGTAGCGCACATTAGCGCGGAACAGTAAAATGGTTTCGGTCAAAGTATACCAACCCAGGTATGTACCGATCGAAATACCTGGGCATTTCTCCAGAAATATGTCTGCGACTCATTCATCTATCTCCATACATTGAGTATGAAAAAGGGCCAGATGAATGAGGTGACCGCAGACATATTTCTGGAGAAATGCCCACCTGCTAGATTTCAGGTTAATCACTTCATGAGATCTAATACTTTTGATGTGTAGGATTAGATTCATTGCGTTTTTGCATTTAACTTGCAAGTTAACTTTAACTTGCAATTTAACTTACAATTTAATTTGCAATAAACGTTAAAATAGTCGAAATCTAAAAATGTCGTATTCATTAATATAACTAATATGTTGTTTATAATGTTCTCGTTAAAACGCCGACCCGCTTACCATCCTTACATAAGCTGTCGACCGTGACTTCAGTTTCAATGTTAGACATAATTTGAGTAGGTAATCGAGCTACTATATTATCTAAGAGTCATTCTTCGGAATCAGATTCCTGTGTTCACAAATATTGGCGAATTACTTGTAAATTCCGCCTCGGTATCATGTGATCTGGTTATTGTTTGTTGTACAAGTAGAACATGGTACACGCACAGTTACCAAAAAATATGTGATAGTGAAGCGGAATGTAAGTACTCGTCAATATTTGTGGAGGAGTCAAAGGTATCAGATTGTACTCAGGCGCTACTGATGACGATAGCTAGTCAGATATAGAATTAAAACAAGTGCGAGTCGGACTCGCGCACCGAGGGTTCCGTACAAACTCATAAGTAGATAGGCGAATAGTTCAAGAAAAACTGTATGTCGATTTGTTTAGTAGAAGCAAATAAGTATATGTTATGATTTTTGCAAATTTCTAAAAAACAGTGCAAGTTAGGAAAACAGTTATATTTTCCCTCTAATATTGAGAACCTGACGTGTAATGATTCTATTTAATAGCAAGGACCATTAAATCAAGAGGACTGTCATTCTCCATACAAAAAGCTGTTCCCCGAATTTACAACGCCATCTATGTATAAGCTTGGTGAAATAATTATAATATTATTTACAATTATTTAACTTTGCAAACGTGACACAGTATTTAAATTTATTTATTATTAGCTGTTTACGAACTAATTGTTACTATACTATGTTTCTTTGTTTAATTATAACATCGTTAAATGTTTAGTGTTTTAGCGCCATCTAGTTTTGCCCGGAAATCCCCAAGCGTGAAACATGCCATCGCTTAGTTTTGCTACTCGCCGCTAGGGATTTCAAGTTTTGTAAATTTCTAAAAAGGTATTAAAGTTAGCAAGACCGTTCTATTTTTCCTGTAATATTCAGGTTGATATTTATAATTAGTAATTATGACACATTTTTCTGATCAGTAACTTCGGAGATAATAGGGGGGGAATGGTACATAAAAATGTATAAATCAAAAACTACTTATTTAAGAAAAAAAAATAAAAATGCTGTTTTAATCTACAAATTAAGCCCTTTCATTTGATACCCCACTCAATATAATAGCCCTACTTTCAATTTTCAAAGTCCCATTACGGAGCCTTTTAAAAAAAAAAGTAAAAAAGGTACAAGATATTTTTTATGTCCAATAGGCTCGGGTTAGCTACTTTTAACACTATTCCAAATTTCAAATCGATAGCATCAGTAGTTCCTGAGATATCTGGCTGTGACAGACGGACAGACAGACAGACAGAGTCGCACCATAAGGGTTCCTTTTTTACCATTTTGGTACGGAACCCTAAAAAAGATCCTCGAAGAATGACCCTAACTTACTTGCTGCTTATGTTGTCTTATCTACTGCGATATATTCAAGACAGAAGAAGTAATAAAAGGAGAGCAGCATAAGGCTGCATTTTTTATCCCGTATTAATATTATTCACTAAGGCTCGGGAAGGTTAGTTACAGGTCGTGTCACGTAAAAAGAACGCTGGAAGAAAGTGGAGGGGGTATGTTTGCGCATTGGTACACTCGCGCACGAAAGTACTATGTTTATTGTTTTATTTTTGAACTAGCCTTTCGCTCGCGGCGCGGTTCGATTAAAAAGTATATGTATTATTATCTATTATTTATTTATTAATAGGGTGAATCAACTTTTTAACCCACACAAAGCTGTCCGCAACTTTTAATCTTCGTTGAAATATAACGCCCTTAAAAAATGGTTTGTCTATATTTAAAATTTATTTTGTATATTAAAACGTTGAAAGTCCCGTCTCATGAACCTAATTTTCTTTTTGGTATGACGCTTAATAGTAAAACATCGTCCCCCATAACTGTTTACACAGTTTGACTGTGGGATCCTTGAGTATTATTAGTTGATATATCATTAAATGGAATTAAAAACATGTTTCTGTGTAGAATGGAATAAAAAAAACAATATACATCATAAATAATTTTTCTATGTAAAACCATTTTGTAATAAACAAGACACTTTTGTGCGTGACAGTATTTTGAGAACGAACGTGACGTGAACACAGTGCGGAAAGCAAAGGTCGACTGACGAACCAATAGCGCCCCGGCAATGATGCGGCGCGGCACCCGCCCTCCCCGCGCCGCACCTCATACCACCAAATAGACCGATAAATTGCCTACTGCGCAGCCCCACCACCAGCGTTCTTTTTACGTGACGCGACCTGTACTCGTACATATAAATAATAAATAAATAAATATTAGGGGACAATCTTACACAAATCAAACTAGCCCCATAGTAAGCTCAATAAGGCTTGTGTTATGGATACTAGACGACGATATATTTAATAGATACAAATACTTAAATACATAGAAAAGATCCATAACTCAGGAACAAATATTCGTGCTCATTACACAAATAAATGCCCTTACCGGGATTCGAACCCAGGACCTCCTGCTTCGTAGGCAGTGTCACTACCAAGCTAAAGCGGTCGTCAGGACATATGGACGGTGGTATCCTTGACAACTGCCTGGAACACTGTACCTCAACAGCTCAGCTTATGCCCAGTGGGACAATCATACGGGCTGCCTAATTTTTTTATTTCATAAACAACATTTGTGTTGCGTTTGAAACATTTTATTTTGTAGAACTTGGTCACTTCAGCTTACCTCACTTACGTTTACAACAGCTATGTGAGTTTGTATATTAGGTAATGATGTACTATTGTAAAAACTATTGTTTTAACTCTCGTTAATTAATGTTTTAGTGTCGCTGTCGTGTCAAGGGCAGAGGGAAGCTAGCCTGCCAATCTCTTCTAACAGTTTCAGGCAGATACTTCGAGCCAAAGTCCCCGGTGAGAACAACGCCCATTAAATCTATATCCTATCTATACAAATAAATAAAATCGTAGAAACTCCATGCTTGTTCGCAGATCCCGTTAAACCACCGGACAAATATCCCTGAAATTTTCTATACCGATAAAGACCCCGATTAATTTAAGAGCTTGGTTCTTGTCTGTGAAGTAATTTCTAGCTTAATCTACATTCTGCCTTTTTTTTGCTTCTCTATACGAAGAAACATTATTTTTTTCTTTTATTTGCTCCATTACAGGCCTTCCCCTTTTCCTCTTCCTTTCAATTTTTCCTTCCAATATAACTTTGATCCAGTTGTCGTGGCGTAAGAGATGGTCTAACATTTTTCTATCACCTTCATTTATTTTTTCATTTACCATATTTAAAACTTCTTTATTGCTTTTCAACTGATTCTCTTCATCCTTCTCCAGCACCACATCTCAAAAGCTTCCAGTCTCTCTCGGTCCCTTTGCGTCATGGTCCACGTTTCGCTACCATAGATGGCTTTACTCCAAATGTACACCTTAACCAGTTTCTTCTTGATACAACTGGATATACTACTACACGCTTACTATACTTTTTATCCGATTTATTTCACCTCCACGAACGAAGTTGCGGGTGGGTCCACTAGTTAACAATATAGATACTTATGTTAACTATTGTTAGCGCTATTAATATTCTTAAATATATATTTTTCAGTACCAGCGGGCCGGTCCATCAGCGTAAACGATGTCATCATACGCCTATACAGGTACTAACAATTCAATATCAAATAGAATAAAAATAAAAAATCGGACAAGTGCGAGTCGGACTCGCTGACCGAGGGTTCCGTACAAATACTTTAAATAAAGACAATTTTTTTTATGATAATTTTCTTATAATTACAAATGTATAGTTTTTAAATTTTTCCCTATAGGTGTACTTGTAGTATAAGATGGTATTGCTTGCCAAATTTCGTAGTTCCAGGTCAATGGAAAGTGCCCTATAAATTTTGGTTTTCCTGAGTGTAGAAATGTATGCGGCATTTTAGCGGCATAAACGGCTATATCTTTTTTTACGTCTACTTAGAAGATTGATTTTTTCACAGCTTCAAGGGACAGTAGACTTGAATATATGGTTTAAGTTTCAACTCGATATCTCCACGCGTTCCCGAGATAAAGGGTCTTGACAGACGGACAAACAGCTGGACGGACGGACAGACGGACTGCAAAGTGATCTTATAAGGGTTCCGTTTTTTCCTTTTGAGGTACGGAACCCTAAAAACCGACCAAACGCACCGAAAGTTACGTGCCAAGGCAATACGTTGTTGTTGTTGAACGAAAGTAGTTTGCCTAGCCGTTTGATAGAATGGGCTAGACGGCCCGATGTTCATCCAGGGCACTTAACTAAATGGCCGTTTAATGAAAAGGCTAGGCACTAGCCAGCTAACCAAATACCTAACTAAGCTAGTTGGCGGCGGGCGACATTTATATTATATTATAAAAAATTAAGTAATAAGGGATTTAATCCGTTTAAGTTGTTTTATTACTATACATACTCAATCAATATATTAAATCAATATATTATACATACTCTGTTTAGGGAAACCAAGAACTTTGTTCTGCAACTATTTTAAAAACATTAGTTGTTGTTAAAATGCCATTTTTTGACTTTCCCATAAACGTGCAAAAACTCTTCATACTAAAGGCTACTTACTATAAAGTGACGTCACGATATAATACTGTGTTTGGGGAAATCAAGAACTTTGTTCTGCAACTATGTTAAAACTAGCGTTTATCGTATTGGTTTAATAACAAAAGTTTCCATCAATTTAATGGGTTATTCAACCTTGTGCTAGTCATGCAGTTAACATGAAAAAGTTATCATGTTTTGTCTCACGGTCTTTGCCCAGTAGAAATCGGATTCAGCGCCATCTATTGTTATGCACCTAGCGCCAGCTTAAAGAATATATTCTCTCGTGTAAGCAGTGCAAACACGACGAAACCAGCCCACTACCACATCAGGGAGACCAAACGTCTGCTGGCAGATACCAACTTCGACCCGCAGCGACCTACCGTACTCTACGCTCACGGGTAAGAACACACATAAACATTTTTGAATACAGCAGCGTAGTACACGTGCATATTGCCACATTTGCAGCGTGACTTACGAACGCGCTGTAAATGAGGTACCTACCGTATACCGAGACCAAATGGCTCCTGGCAGACCCCAAGTCTCACCCGCAGGGGCCTAAAGTGCTCTACGTCCACGGATAACAAGACAGTCAACACACAGTGTGTCCTTGCACACGGTGTGATACGGGACGTGTCTCGCCAACGTACTGTAAATATGCTACCGTAGCAGGGAGACCAAACATCTGCGATTCGATCCCATTTTTGACCCGCAGTGGCCTACCGTGCTCTACACCCGCGTGAGAACACAGTTGAACACACAAAAATACAGAATGATTTGCGAAACGTGAGCAGGATCAACCCTACGGATTCAACAAATTATAAGCTACTGTTCCATACCACTATTAATTAGTGAGATTAACGTTAATTTTTTTGGTGTTTAAATCAAACGTTTAGTGTTGAAAACAAAAAGTTTAAATGATTTACGACATTCACGGTCGCTCTACAATTACAATACATCCGTCAAGTACCGATATTCTTCGCTTTACCTATGAATGTTTGTAAACATCAACATTACCCAAATTACAATGACAATTTACGTACTTTCCTAATAATTAATTATAGTGCTGTCATAACAGTTAAAGAAGTTTTATCTCTATTTTTTGATTATAGAGAATTAAGTATTGTACCTACTTAGAAGTAAAAAGGTGTGGTTTCACTTAAACCACACCTGGATGGTTCGAAGGCGAACCATCCATCAACTTAACATTTTTTTTTATGAAAAACTGACCTATGTTTGACTTTAGTAGTGCCTGATCGTAAGCGACTACGAGGCCGAAGATGTAGCTCGCCGGTTTAGTAGATGCCTATTTATTCGTGTCTTGCAGAGTCCTAAATTGTATTTGTTAGGAAATACGGACACTGGGAGCGAGTTCCATTCCATTAAATTTACTGATTCTGTAGGGTTGGTCCTGTTCACGTCCTCCAAATCAGCCTGTATGTTTACGTATTTACGGCATATTTTGAGGCGTGCCTTGCCAACATGCAGTAAATGTGCGAATGGTGAATGGAATTTGCTCCCGTCGTGGGTACGTATTTCTCAAAGAAATGTAATGTCTGCTGCAGATACGTGGAGTTATTCACGGATGCGAGTGTGCGCCGCGTCATGCAAGCGTACCTGGACAACGGGGAATACAACGCGCTTCTCTTGGACTGGTCCAACCTCGCCTTCGGGAACTACGTCATATCTGCGGTCGGATTGCAGGCGGTGAGTGAATATTATCATAGTTACATAGCCGGGTGTCCCTTATAAGGCATAACTTAAAAACTCCTATTACGAAAACGCATAATAGTCTAGCTAGGCGTACGACTAGGTAGTAAATGCTGGCTGAACTGAACTGCTATCAGAAAAGTTAGGTTAGGTTAGGTTTGAACTGCGACCCCAACAGAAACGAAATGCTACCGAAAATGTAGGTTAGGTTAGGTTTGAATTGCAGCCCAAATAGAACGAGCCGCTACCAGAAATGTAGGTTAGGTTAGAACTGTAACTCTAACAGAAAACAAAATTTCAACGGCCGATTAGGTGTTAGTATTAAAATTGTACTTTTTAATATTTTTGTGTTAAATTTAGTAATTGTTATGTGTTGCGAATTAAAATATGCGTTTTAAAATATACATTTTAACATTATGCGAATATACAATTATGCATGACAACGGTAGCTATGCGTTGTCAAATAGGAAAATATATGCGTTTTATTATAGACCCAGCCGCGCGTCCGTTCGTAAATTTCAAATTTATTTAAGTTATTATATCTTAACAAAATTATTTTGATGAAGAAAGACTTGTTTTTCTTGATCGAGTGCAAGTTAGATTCATAAAAATATAGTCGTGACCAAAGACTGCAATATTATACTAGGTTAGTCGTGACATGGTACCCTAGCGGCAATAAAGAATAGTAATTAAAATAATAGACATAATTCTATACCTACTTATTATAAACTAGCATTTTCCCGCGGCTTCGCCCGCGTTGTTCCCGTTATTGTCCCAAAGGAACTCTTTACCGGGATATATAGTATCCTATGTTTCAATCCAGGACTTGGACTACTTACATGCCAAATTTCAACTTGATCCATCCAGTTGTTATCCCGTTAGGAGGTAACAAACATCCAAACATCTAAACATCCAAACATCCTGCGGTTCCAGGTGGGAGAGGAGACCGGCAAGGCGGTGCAGAAGTTGCTGAAGGGAGGATTGTCTTTGGAAGGACTGCACTTGGTGGGCCACTCCATGGGTGCTCAGTTGCTGGGGATCACTGCGCGGTACTTGGCAGAAAAGGAACTCAAAGTGCCCAGGTATTGCTGTGTTATCATTTCACGTTCGACGTCAGTAGATGGAGCATTCCATGAAAACATCTACGTTTTGTCGCTTACGTAGCGCTATAGGGAACGTGCACGACGAAGGTGCTGCCAACTGGTGCCGCCAATCTAAATCATATACGTTCTCATGCTGGGGCCACATTGACGAAAACACCGTTAATAACGTTAATTTATCGCGTTGAAGGACGATTAACGTCAGTGTAGCTACGACTTACTATATTTGACATTGACACTTACATATTATCATTGACATTGACAGCTTGATTTGACAGGGGCGATTTCCTTTATTGTCCGCCCGTGTCTCTTTTGTCGTTTAGTGCTGCCACCTATAGTTCGTGCACGTTCCCTATCGTAGCTGCTAAGTAACACTACCAATCTTGAAGCCAAGTTATGATATCACCTTACCGATATTCAGCTTCTTAAATTTTATATGTCAAAAGTATTAAGTTGAAAGTAGTGTCGCTTACGTAACGTTTCCGTGGAATGCTCCAGGTAAGTTTATGAGAGTGTGCTGTGTTAACGTTCGATAAATACATTTACGCATCCTATCCAGGCATCGGAAATGGATGTTGGAAGTACCGTCTAAAAACCCTACGATTGCTAGCTCTTTTAGTGGACGCTGTTCAATGTAATTATAACAAATGATTGACCCCATTAGTCTATCTTAGTCCACTGTTTAAAATATAGGCCTCTACTAGCACACCACTGAGTACGATTCGCAGCAAACATTATATGCCTATGTTTTTCTTTTGGTAAAGTTCGTTTCATCGCAACTAAGCGCTCATGGCATGATGTTAGAAGCAATTTTAGCTCATTTAAAGTAAAAGAAGTTAATAGTAGGCATTTTAATGAAGTGTTCGAAGTCAAAGTTCTTTATTCATCAAATGTAGGCATATTAAAATGCTCGCAGTATAAATATAACCTGTTTATGCCTAAAGTCAACAATTCCATGTATAAGAAAAGCTCTTACATCACTACCATAAAAGTCTTCAATCATTTGCCTTTACAAATCAAAATGCTTGAAGGGAATGAGTTGAAAAGCAGTCTTAAAAATTGGCTTTTAAACATGGTATTTTATAATTTAAATGAATTTTATAGTAGTCCCCATTTCTGATATTATTTTTGTTATATTGTTAGTTTATTAGGAATCTTCATTATTATGTAAATCATATTGTATGCTCGCAACGGGTAGCTGTGGAAACTTTGTACAACATGTCACCTCTGTACTTTAAACCGTGCACAGTTACGCAATAAATACTTCTATTTCTATTTCCTATGAGTGTTCATCAATATTCCAGGCTAACTGGCCTCGATCCCGCCTACCCCGGCTTCTACCCGCCGCTACTCGGGCCAGCCATATCACCCACGGACGCGGTATTCGTGGACGTAATCCATACGGACGGCGGCGGGTACGGATCGCCGTCCGCCACGGGACATGCCGACTTCTGGCCCAACGAAGGCAAGGCCAAGCAGCCGGGGTGTTTATCAGCGACCGTTCCACTCACTGTTGAGGGTATGTTCTGCATTTCGACCCACTATTGATCGGACCTGCTATGTCACCCACGGACGCGGTGCTCGTGGACGTGGTCCATACGGACGACGGCGGGTATGGATCGTCATCCACCACTGGCCACGCCGACTTTTGGCCCAATGAAGGCAAGGCCAAGCAACCGGGCTGCCTGTCGGCCACCGTACCGCTTCCTGTCAGGGGTATGTTCTACACTTTTACCCGCCGTTGGGCCAGCCATATTGACGCGGTGTTATATGTATAGATAGACGATGGTGGGTTCTGCACTTTTGGCCAAGTCTGTCGATCACCGTGTCGCTGACTGTTGAGTGAGGGTATGTTCTGCATTTCTACCCGCTATTGCTCGGGCCAACCATGCCACTAACTGACATGGTGTTACATGGAGAAAGCTGAACCGTCACCACTGGGCACGTCAACTTCTGGCAAACCAAGGGCAAGTCTGTCATTATTCAGTCCCTCTATTGTCTCATTACTAAAGCCAAAATAAAACTCTCTCATATGTAATATTTCTAGCCACTAAACAATCCACAACTACCGCCATCGGCTGCCTCGGCTATTTAATAATTATACAATTTTAGTCGTTCTCGTGCCATACAGATAGGGTTACCAGATGCCCGGGAAATCCGGTATTGTCCCGGAATTACCGTTCTTGTCCTGTGTCCAGGAATTACGCTTTATAGTCCCGGATTTCGAAAACTATTTTTTTTATTACGATACGAGTAGCTAGGTACGATACGCCCGCGTTCTTGTTCACTCGTATTTTGTATTGTACCTAAAGGCTAATTCAGCTTGCAAGATTTGAAGAGCTTGTAAAAGTAGACAAGCCAACTAGTTGTGAGACGGTCGGATCCGGTGCGTTCCGTCCGATGGTCGGACCCGAACGTTAATTTTGTTAGGAAGAGAGGCTACTTACCGACTGAATTCGTAACCCTCGGATTGTTCCGGAAATGAAATGTCTGAATCTGGCAACCCTACATACGGATGACGATTAACCTAGCTACCTCTTTAGAGACATAGAGTCAGACTACGCTAAGTCTGCACAGGTCGAAAAAAGGTTTTATTGCAAAAAACACACATGGCAACATCACAAACAAGATGATTAATTAGTTTTGATACTTGGCAAATATCTTTCCGTTTAATAAGTATATAATGTATATATACCTACTGAAATAAATATTTGGGAGGCTTGCACGAATTGATCTAATTCTAACCAAAGCTAACCAAACTAAGTAATGCTTGTATACAAACACATATTTAAATATAATATTTAAATACATCGAAATTATCTAAGGCCCTGGAACAAATAGCTTAGTTTGGTTGAAACTAGATAGATGTGTGAAGGTTTACCCAGATATTTATTTTAGTAGGTATGTAGACACATTTTGTAATAAACGGAAGAATTATTACCAAGGACCAATATTAAATAATGCTCTTGCTGTAGTTTCCGCATGTTGCCATATATATATGTATATATATTTTAATAAAACCTTTTTTCGATCTCTGCAAACTTAGCGTAGTCCGACTATACTCCCAAAGAAAGAACCGAGCAAGAGATACAATAGTACATTACACAAATAGGGTGGTAATACTAAGAAAGGCAGAGATCGCAGATGTTTGCGGCCCGAGCTGCAAGCGAGGGAGGTAAATATGCGATCGAGGGCTTTCTTTATTACCTCCCGTGTTGTGTACATCATTTTATGTCTACACTTGGCCAGAAAGCGGCTTCTTCCGAAAAAGCTACTTTCTGTCCAGGTGTGGCATAAAAAATAAAACAACACACTACTTACAATATTCCGCAACAGCATTACGCAAGTTGTGCCTGGGAAATAAGTAATAACCCTTAAAGTCGCAAATTTTTTTTTGTGATAAAAACGTCAATTTTGCTTTTCAATGGTTTAATTAGTCTCAAAAGGCACTGTGAAAAATAATAGAAAAATTATTATACTTATAGGTATTTAGAAATTGTATGTATGGTATACCATACACTACATCAATCACGAAAAAATATATTTTTTAGGAGCTGTATAGTATATTATACACTGCTATTTATTCGCTACGAACATGGTATGAGACAAAACAGTTCCTGATCTTCACATAGCAGAGGTGGACGTTACATTTGCTACATTTTGTACTAGCCTGGCCACCTTTGCATACATCGTCCGTAGCCAGTGTCTGTAGGCCAGTGGTCGATTCTGACGAACCTTACAGTATCAACGGGCCTTTCAGTTGATTGCTTTTAATTTTTTTTACTGTCGGCTATCGTCGGGGTATTCTTCACTGCCACATGCCTGTGTCCCTTCGTTAACCCTGCATATAATATTTCATATCGAAGGTCTTTTAGCGGGTCTTTCTTTTTTTTCACGTTTGACTGTTCAAACTGCCGTCTTCGCAAGAGCCAAGCATTGTTGACACAGATGTCTATAATTTGGGAGAATATGTTTAAATACCATCTCTGGCTTTTAAGACCTGTGCGGTAAAGTGATATAAGCATAACTTATAGATCTACACCTCCCATGTGGCGATTGTAATGCTTTACAATCTGAGGACATTCAATTTATATGCGCAACTGATGCGGTGGCAATGTATATTGTACTATACACAACAAACCGAACCCGCATTGCTCCGATGAATCGTGCAACTGATCAAATGTTCGAACGGCTACCAAACGCCACTGTCAGTTTTGACATTTTAGCTACGTTCAGAAACGCGTCGAAAATGGAATGATGTGTATTCTCATGCTAAAGATAATAAATTCTTTACACTTGACTGTACATTAGCCTACGTCGTTTCGCCATATTTTCAGACTTCTGCAGCCACTGGCGCTCCTGGGACTACTGGGCGGAGTCGGTGACGGGCGGAGAGTTCCTGGCCCGCAAGTGCGCAGACTACGACACATTCCTGCGAGGCCAGTGCCACGAGGAGCCGCTGGTCAACATGGGCCTGAAGGCTAGCCCTGAGTAAGTCATTCATCGACTACAATTTTTGGATAGTTTGATCGCATATTTTAATTTCAATACCGGGTATTCCATGGCAGAATGTAACGTAAGTTACTAATATTTCGCTTGTTATTTTTACTGATGGTGCTAATTTGTGTCACTAAATTATATCTAGAGATCAAGGATCAAAGTAAAACTTATCGAGAGCAAAATCAGCACTTACATTTTGCATCACAGATAAATAAACACGCGATGAAATGGTAACTTTTGTTACATTTTCATGGAATTCCCCTATCATCGTTGTTAAATGAAAACAATGGTAAATTTAATTAGCCGTCTAGTTTGTGCATTGTAAAGTTACCTAGGTACATCGACGAAATGTTGATGAAAATAGCTAAAATGGGCTATTAATTCAACTTGAAGCCAATTTTTATTACGCGTGTGGACGTAGGTATGTGTAACCGCAACATAGCACCACGCAAACACTGGTAAAATTCAACCATTACTAGCATACCTAACGATAGCTATAAGGAAAGGAGTGTCAAGACATGGACCCTCGCGGACTAAGTCGCAGTTTATCTTCTAGTATTACCATATTTTGTTTTTCAGCTTAAAGGGCAACTTCTACCTCAGAACAGCAGCTAAGGCGCCTTACGCGCTGGGCGAGAGAGGCGCTGACTGACGTATCGATACCAAAAACACAGACTCATTAATTTCCGCCTAGAAATGTTTCATAAAAAGGAGATAGGCGCTTAAAAGGTCCAACTAGACTCGACGGAATAACATCTTTAGGGAAGCTCTTAGATATATTATTTAATTCATGACATAATAGGCTACTTGACAGGTTTCTGCAAAGTCAATCCGACTGTTTAATGATGTCTATTGAGCACTCAGAAAGTTGTAATTTTTAATTCTTTTGTGTATTTTTTCCGAAAAAAGCAAATAAAAATGCACGTTTAAAATTAACCGCCAAAACGGTTTCTCGGACAATATGGCGTCTATGACGACACATGATGGTAAACCGACAAATGTCAACAAGGATCGCATAACGTTCTACCTTTAAAAATAGGATTGACAGATGCTGTCGATGCTGTTTACTATGGTGTGACGTCATCGGCCAATCCAAACCGTTTTTGATAAAATGGCGACAGATAAAAAATAATCAATTTTCATCCGAGTTTTATAAATAAATTATCCATTTATTTTTAGTAATATTGACGTAAATTGGTTTTAATACTTATAATTAATACATATATCCATAATTCTTCCATTATTTTTCACACTGTCAAGTAGCCTATGTTTTACTGACAAAATTATTTACTAAGTAAATGAATTGATTCGTTAGTTTGTCTACCTTCTGTTCATAAACATTGTATATAAGAAAAAAATATATGTAACTCTTATAACCTACATAAAAATATCACAATTTCGAGTGAAAATAGATTATATCGTATTACATCGATTATTATACTCTCAATATCATTCTAATACCCTGATTATAAATAACAGTGCTCTACCTACTCTTACAGTTATAATATATTACTATTTTTTACGAGCAATAATGCTCAATGGAATCCTTTGAAAAGAATAAGACTAATGCCAAACGTTGACACTAACCACGACAAAACATATTAGTTCACTAGGCACAGGCAGGATAGTCGAGAGCCACAAACATTCTGCTGTTGTAAAGTTTAAAATGTTTTAGAATTATTGTTTCTTTTAAATAATTGTGATATTTATAGTTGACATTATTTTATTGCCACGGATGGTATATAGAGTTGTGCTATTCTCGCGAAATCTCGGAAACGTTCTCTGTTTTGTATAGGTAGGAAATTTTCTCGAGAACGTCCTCTCGCCGTTCAAAACTCAGAAGGTTTCCGAGAATTACACATTTCTAGGTATACCTTCACAGAAGATTTACATTTGACACTAGATGTCGCTTTAGCTGACAAGCTGAACTTTTATTGTCTGTGAAATTTATCTTGCTAGAGTGCGACTACGATAACTTTACATAGCGAAACATGGCAACACCTCCATTTAAAGTCACATTTTCATAGAAATCTGACTTTTAAACGGAGGTGTTGCCAGGTTCCGCTCTGCAAAGTTATCGTAGGCACACTCTAAATTACCTATGTGTCAGTCTTTCTGAAAAAATAACTAAAATGTCCATGTCGACTTCAGATCTGGTTGCAAAAATGTAGCAAGATGGCGTCTGAATCCTATAATAGTACATTACACAATTAGGGTGGTAATACAAAGAAAGCCCGAGATCGCAGATGTTTGCGGCCCGAGCTTGCAGCTTTTCTTTATTACCTCCTGTGTTGTGTACATCATTTTACGTCTACACTTGGCCAGAAAACGGTTTTTTCCGTACGCGTAGCGTGCGGTTAAAGCCACTTTATGGCCAGGAGTGGCATAAAATATTTTAACAATAGAATAATACTGTTCACGGAGCTGTCTACTTGTTTCAATTATTTTTTAGGGGTAGCTCTAGGTATTTACTTATCACAAGTTAAACATTAACTCTCAATATCCTCAAAAGAATCCGGCAGCTTTCGCCCCTTAGTCTCTGGGAGCATTAGACAAATCGCAGCTCCAAGCAATGGCGCGAAACCGAAAATGACAGTTGGTAACCATGGCGTCGTCACAGATAAGTTAGAAATGAACGGCGCGAGCATTGACCCTAACCGCATCCCCATAGAACAAAGACCCATCCCCATATTTCTTACTACAGTAGGGAATAGTTCAGACGAGTATATGTATATGGTCGCTGCGTCTATGGATAGGAAGCTGACCCCTAAGGTTCCTAGTGTGAAGACGAGCCAGAAGTTGTCACCGACCACTCCTAAGGTGAGGATGCAGAGGCCGCCAAGCATGAACGCGGTCATCGTGGTCGCTTTTCGTCCAAATGTTCGCACGCACCAGATTGACAGGAGGTTGGCGGGTATCTGCAAAAAATACAACATGTGACATGTATCATATGGTGTACACGTACTTGTAAGTTGGAAGTATCGATCCACAAATAGATGTGTAGTCGTTGAGAGTACCTCGTTGAGAGTAGTTTCAACGGCCACACATTTGTGGATCGATATCGATACATAATATTTTGCCGTCACAATTATTGATTGGTCAAGAAAGATACAACTAGCGCCATCTGTACCTGCATAATAAAGTTCTCATTAAATTTTAACCTTTATATCTTGCAAATTGGATTAGTAGGCTAAGGCTTCCTAGTTTAGGTTTTACAGAGAGGCTGATCCCTTGGTTTTTAATATAAATGATTTTTTTACACATTCTATAATACGCAGCAAGCTACAAAATAGGTATAAGTACGCGTAGTAGGTAAAATTGACACTTTCACGATCAGACAAAAAAATTAAAATTAACCCAGAAATCGAAAGAGCCCGCTAGGTGGGTTGGTGGGGCCAATAATGCGGTACGAAAAAACGGTCGACATTTGAGCAAAAATTACGAGTGCCCACTAGGCGGTTGCAGGCCGTGAAAGTGTTAAGCATTCTTTTGGACCGTGTGGAAATGCATAAAATCAAGCGTGCTTTAGGGAACCCGTCGGCGTAAGTAAGTATTTGTTAATAATGTTAGATAGAGTCTGTGCGGAAAGAGAATAGGATTTAGATTTGGGGGCGCTGCTTAATGCTTTTCTACCGTATTTGCAACAAAAAAAATGCCATACTGGTTAGGTTAGTTCCGTTTTTCGCCACGCCTATTCTCTTTCCGCACAGACTCTAGTTAGAAGAAAGTTCTTAACCTTTGCCCTGCACTTTGTCTCCAGTCGAGCGCAAGTACACTACCGAGATACACTGACGTTAATACCTATTTTAAGAGTGTGTCCCCGTATTTACAGCTGACAATGTATTTTGACTTTGGGTCGTCCTGGAAATCTACGGCCTGTGTTCCTAGTGCAGGTATACTTAAGATCTTCAGTCAGTTCTCCATAGCGTTCAATATAAGCTTTTTATAACGGAAAATGGAGGCCTTTCCTGAACATCCAGGCTTTCTAGATACTAAAACAGTCTATAAAACATGTAATAAGTACCTGAACAGCGGCAGCAGCCGCCACGCTCACGTAGGGGTTGGAGCTGGTCTGGCTGATGTACTGGTTGACGCCGTAGAACGTGGTGCCCGTGATCACCCATATCGCGCACGCGCACACCGTCTTCCAGCGCAGCGCGGGCCGGAACAGGTCCCCGTAGTGCACCTTCGGCGCTTCCCTTGTCACTAGCTCGTGGGAGATCTCCTTCAGCGTCTCCTCGATCTTGTCCGTTGGTTTTTTGTTCCTGAAATTGTTTTAAATATGGACCACATTTGTTATAGACACTCATTCTGTATTTTTGACAAAGCCTGCTTTGTTTGCGGATATAGTAAATCGGTATTTTAGTTTTTTTTTGCTTCGATTAAAGATCTATTAAAATACATTTAAAACATTGAGGATTGATAGAACGTTTTGGCTGAGTGTGATCGAACTGAGTGACTTGAAACCTTCCATTTCTTATTGACACCTTTAGTATGAAGTAGTAGAGATTGCACATTTTAAAACGTGATAGTGTGGCATAAAACTAAAGTTAGTAATAATAAGGGTTCCTTTTTTACCATTTTGGTACGGAACCCTAAAAATTTAATATAGAAATTGTGTTATCCAATACTTACATTATAGCAGCTTTCTTTACGATCGCCGTCGCCTCGTCCACTCTTCCGACGCTGAGCAGCCATCTTGGAGACTCCGTCATGACGAAGAAGTAGCTCAAGTATATCAGCTGAGGCACAGCCAATGCCAAGCTATACTGTTCCCAGGTCCTCAAGTAGTACGCAAAGAGGGGGATCGACAGGTGACCTAAGATGAAGGGAATATGGAAGACGCAGCCAAAGGCTTCTCTGTACTTGGGCCCAATAGATTCCATTACGATCACGAAGGAGACAACCATAGTTCCGGCCGTGAAGAAGCCCAACAAGAAGCGAAAACTGGTGAATCCGAGGTAGTTGGGGGAGAAGGGCACGCTGAAGCCGAACACGATGAGTCCGGCTATTGAGGCAAGGAAGGTAATGCGACGGCCGTATCTGAAAACGAAATATTGTTATTGATTGATATTTTTAGGAAAGGTTCCTTAATTAAGCGGTTGTTTGGGCTTATGATAGAGAAATTTCTCGGCTATGCAAAATTACATAGCATTAGTTAAAGTAACCATTACGAGAGAAAAATAAGAAAGTGTCTAAACAGGCAGGTGTATATAGGAAACTGTGATAAGTCTAAATCTAGTATAAGAAATTTCCTCTCACCTGTCAGAAAGGAATCCAAAAATAACACTCCCGATTAGGATCCCAAGCTGCAACATCATCTGGGTGAAACTGGCCAGCCAGGATCGATCGCAAACCAGATCCCACTCCGAAATAATGGTACTTTCCATAGGACTCGTATCGTAGGCATACTTTGAGCATTCGGGATAGCAGGTCCCGTTGGCAATAACTTCGGTGAAATTCTCCGGGAACTCTTCACACCAAAAAGTCACTTTTGGTGTCAAGAATAGTATCGCCATCTGCACCCATCCTGACGATAGCTTGACGAGGAATACTGATAAGAAGATTATTAGATGCCATTTTCCGAAGTGACCTAAGAGTTGTGACAGTGTGTCCTCGGATACAGTCTTTTCTGGAACTGGATCTGATACTCGTTGCACCATCTTCGTTGGTGTTAATTTTACTCCTACTCACATTAATCTTGTTCTTGTCGTGTGTCTTCTTCCGATTGGCTTTTTTATATTTGAAACATTCGTATCCTCTTCGATTCTAGATTGAGAACTATCTGTTGGTTTTAACAAGCTTTGAGATCATAAGTAACTCTAAATATAAAATTTTGCCATCGTAGATATCTGATAATGTTTTCACTACATATATCAGCACTTAGTTTATGCACACTTAGCTCCTCATCTCAGCATTAAGATCTTCAAAGGTTATCTGTTATCTGCCACGTGTCTTATCTGTTGATATCAAATGGGTTTAAATACTTACTTTTTTTAGGGTTCCGTATCTCAAAAGGAAAAAAATGGAACCCTTATAGGATCACTTTGTTGTCCGTCTGTCCGTCCGTCCGTCCGTCTGTCTGTCCGTCTGTCAAGACCCTTTATCTAGGGAATGCGTGGAGGTAACGAGTCGAAAAGAATACCATATACTCAAGCCTGTCAATTGAAGCTGTGAAAAAATCAAATTTCTAAATTAACGTGAAAAAAAGATACGGCCGTTTATGCCGCAAAAGACCTAAATTTCGACACTCTTAAGGAAACCAAAATTCAAAAGGTACTTTCCGTTGACCTAGAACTATGAAATTTGGCAATTAATCCTGTCTTGTAGGTACTACAAGTATAGGAAATATCTGAAAACTAAGGGAATCAAAATGTATAGGGTAGCTACTTTAATTTATGTACCTACAAATTTGTACGGAACCCTCGGTGAGCGAGTCCGACTCACACTTGTCCGATTTTTTATGATATATCCTTAAATTGTCTGTAGTGTTTGTTTGCACTACTGTCACGGTTGTCTCGGTTAAGATAATAGTCAAGGCTACTTTAGTTACAGTTTGCGTTTTTCGTATTGACCTTCAAGAAATTAATAATGGTGACGGCAGTTAGACCTGTTTATAAATATTTTAAACTATTAATGTTATCATTAGTTCCTACTTTAAAACATAAATATCATAGACCTTGTATGTATGTGTTAAGTTTTATATTCGCGTGGCTAGCTAATCCAAGTTGTATCTATTATGAAATTAATAAAAATAGTATGAGGCAGCCGTGGACTTTTAGTAACTGAGGTCGTAGGTTCACAGTATATGCGTACAAAGAGCAAAAATATGCATACTTATACTGACTTTATTGCCACAATTGTAAGGTGAAGGCTGTATATGTGATGGTGCAGGGGGAAAAGGCCCGCTTTGGGGGTATGGAGTTATTAGCAGTTCCTAAAATTACATAATATAAGCTATATATTGACGAAAGAATCATATCTCTAAGTTCAATAGTTTTTTTTAATGTTTAAAGTTGCACTTCTTAGATAATTGTACTCGTAGTGTTGAGCGACTAGGAACCTACTATCGTTAGGAGTGTTTCGTAATTTCAGTAAATTCGGTATAAATTAATAATACTAGGTACGTCACGTAAGAAACCCATGATATCTCATAAGCATATAAAAATCATCGAAAACGAAAGTTTTAAATTACGAGTTTAAGTAGTTAGTGTAAGTAGAATAGTTATTGAATCTTAAAACTATTTACCTAGTGATTCGGAAAAATGCAGTATTTTATTTTTGAATGATGTTGACGATAAATCTGAATATATCCAATATTCAGATTTATCTGTATCTACTATATCTACCAGTGGCGTGGTGTACAAAATATCCTTGGGCAAGCCGGTGCAGATTTGGCGCATATTTTCCTTAAGAGCTGTAGAATAAGGTGGTCAAATGCCTGATATTAGGCAAGCCGGTAGGAATCGAGTTCTTTGGACACCACGCCACTGATACCTACAGATTTTTGATGTAATTACATATAACCGATTTGACATCCGTTTTAAACAGATTTTTATGATTTACACAATTTTCGAATATCCACTCACATTATGTTCATATCTTCCATCCGTAACCAAAATCATGGAATCTAAAGAGTTATTGTAATACTTTTTAATAACAATTTTATTAGTAGCAAAATATGTATAAGTTGATTGAGGACAGGATTATTTAATTTCAATTGAATTTTTGAAAAGGCATATATTCCTTGCAGGGATAAGATCACCTTCGTAGATGTTTGATCTCATGTGCAATAAATTATTTACACGCATACGGATGTAAATAGATACTGTTAGGTACCTATATTTTGTGGTAATGTGGAACTCTGTGCGAATTCCCCTTTAGAGGTTTTTAATACCATTAATTCACTTTGATTAAAACTTACCATTCACAAAACTAAATTACGTCTGTTCTTCGAAAAGTATCAAGCACTAATACCCTTAATCGTTTGTATTAGGTACGAAAACAATCAAAATCTAAATTTAAACATTAAAAATAAATTATATTTCACAAATTCACTCACACAAGTTACGAAAATATATATTATTTAATGGTTGTCGTCGCGAAGTGCGCGCGTTATCTGCGCTTGCGACTGCTGAATGCGCCCGCGATCACGTGTGGCAGATAAATGAGGGCCAGGTACTCATGAATATGGCACAATAATATATAAGTAAGTAGTAGGATTTACTTGTTCGTAACATTGTCACCGAAAAACGGTTTTTTTTTCGATGTAGACACACATCACATCTCATCCGTCATCAATCAGCCTATATACGTCCCACTGCTGGACACAGGCGTAGGTACTCATAGACGGGCATTTCTCCAGAAATATGTCTGCGACTCATTCATCTGTCTCCATACATTTAGTATGAAAAAGGGCCAGATGAATGAGGTGACCGCAGACATATTTCTGGAGAAATGCCCAGACGAGAGTGAATGGGCTGAAGTCCCCACGCTAGCCTACTGTGGATTAGGACTTCACATACACATTTGAATTTCTTCGCGGATGTATTCAGGTTTATTTATTATTTATTTAAACTTTATTACACAATAATAAAAAAAGTACAATCGGCGGACTTAATGCCTTAAGGCATACCTACCACAGTCAACCATCGGGTAAAACAGAGACAACAACAAAACACAAACAACAGAAACAGAGAGAGAGCGAGGTTTCCTCACGATGTTTTTCCTTTGAAGGAAATACATCGTGAGGAAACCTCTCTACCGTTAGCTAATAATATTTCGCTGTAGTCAAGTATCTTTAATTGTAATCGGACTATTCAATTTTTTGCCTCTACTGTATCACATAATGAAAGATATTAATAGATCTCAAATAGTTTCTAATAGCCTGAAGGTACCTACTACCTGATGACGATGATGACTCAAATTAAATAAAAATCATTAGAAATGGTCCTAGTTCGCCCAGCTATATCGATGCGATGTGTAAATAGATAGTATAATTATGATACGAGTGGGCTAAGTTGGTCATTACAGTCGAGGCTGTGTTGCTCAGTCCGAGCCATCAGGCGAGGGGGTGTCCACAGAACTCGATTTCCACCGACTTGCCTATAATTTAACCGCGGAGGATTCGTTATTTGAGAACTTTTAAATGTGTTCCTCCTATTTTGACTAAGTATTTTTAGGTTTTGTATGACTTGATAGGCTAAAAACTAATTATGTTTAAAATTTGGAGCTTGTAGCTGCTAGAAGTACCTTAGAATAATGATGATTAGTGAGTGACTAAGTGAGTCAGTGACAAAACTAAGGAACTTTGACGTGCATTCGTTCTTAAACTTCAAGTTCGAATTGAATGTTATTGAGAATATATCTAAGTCATATTATGCCCTATATATATTCCTGAAAATTTAGGGCTTTAGCTTTAGCCAGCACAAAATTACAGGAGTTTGAAAATGGCCTAAATAGCTTCGAGAAAAGGATGGTACGGCCGTGCCTTTGTTTTGCTCGACTTGGCGGGGGTACTCCCGTGCCCCCAGTTAATATCAAAAGTTTTCTTAGTTTCTATTTTAAGTTAAATATTTTGATGTAATGTAACGTCTCTAAAAAAAAATGGTACCTAATTAGTTAGCACCTACTTATTATACCTTGTAGGTATGTGTGTGGGACCAGGGTGAGCCCGTACATCTTAGTGCATTCGCGCTAGTAGCGCTAAGTTTGTTGACAGTAAAAGTGGAATAAGGATAACTTGTTGATCCGTCGCCTCTGACGCCACCGTCGAGCTCGTTCGTTGGTACTTTTAGCGCCAAGGCCGGACAGGATGTGGGGTTTAGCAAGCCATACTGGATTTGATATTTTAAACTTTAGTGCTCAATACACGAAAGTATTAAACGTGCACAGTTAAGCAAACTTAAGTTGTTTAAATACCGTCTAATCTGTCAACTTGTGACGAAACATTATGTCGTTTGGGTGGACAATTTGAAAAGCAAGGGCAGCTACTGGAACTCTAGCCACGGCTGGTGGTCTGAGCACTGGGTTAGCGACGTTAGGGAAAGTGGTGAGTAAAGCGAATTGCGCGAGGACCGCAGTGCATTCCCTCTACAATCCTGGAGTCCTTAGCTTAAAGCAGGGGTCTCCAAACTGGCCCGCGGGCCTTAGTTTGGAGACTGAGAAGAATCGAAGTAAAGAATCCGGCCCGCGAGCCGGTCCAATCCGGGCCGCGGAAGAGCCCATGGTCTAGCCCGCGAGAGCTCGCGCTCCAATGATCTCATTGGAGCGCGAGCGCTGACCGGCCGCGGTCCGCTACATCTTGTATGTCTGTTTTTTGTATGTGTCCTTATGGGTTTCTTGCCTGACAAATAAAAGATTATTATTAATACACATTAACTATTAATTTCACCCCGAACAACGACATTGCGGGTTCTTCGTACTGAAATTCGATAGAAAAACAGTTTACTCCGTAACCCCTGAACAATTCTGATCGCATTCTGATCGCCTGTTTGAGCTTAACAACTGTATCTAACGGTTGTCTAATGTTTGCCCGAAGTACATATGCCATACAATTCAGTTGTCCGAATTGCACTGGCCCGAATTTCATTTGCCCGAATGTTTCGTTTACCATAATAGTTATTTGGCATACTCTTGTTTACCCGAATATTAAATGCCATAATGATGCGATTGCCATACGTATTGTTATCCATATTATTAAGTGCAATATTATTGTTTACCCGAATATTAAATGCCATACGTATTGTTATCCATATTATTAAGTGCAATAATATTATTTAATGGAATATTTAAAATCCATGCTAAATAGTATTTTCGAATCTATCCTGGCTATGCATTTGCTTATTACATTTCTGCAGGCGCCCGAAAATTATTTCGTTTTAATACGTTGGTGGGTATGCTACTACATTTATTTTACTACATTAAATCGTACAAATAAAATTAATAACATATTAATTAACAAAAATGAATACACGAAGGAAGAATTTTTGCGTGCTTTGGCGTCTAATTTGTATTTGCACTGAGTAAAAGGTATATATGTACATTGATTGATTAAATTTGTTTTTATTTCTAATTTATTTGTTTTTATTTATTTCGTTTTTGTTGGACGACGCAGTTCAAACCTAACCTAACCTACTTTTCTGACAGCAGTTCGTTTTTGTTGGGGGACGCAGTTCAAACCTAACCTAACCTACTTTTCTGACAGCAGTTCGTTTTTATTGGGGGACGCAGTTTAAACCTAACCTAACCTACTTTTCTGACAGCAGTTCATTTTTGTTGGGGGACGCAGTTCAAACCTAACCTAACCTACTTTTCTGGCAGCAGTTCGTTTTTGTTGGGGGACGCAGTTCTAACCTAACCTAACCTACTTTTTTGCTTAATGTAACCTTTGTATGATTTTATGGGAAACAAAGATTCGGGCATATGATTAATATAGTAAACAATGAGTATGACATATGAAATTATGGGAAACAACATTATGGCAGTTGAATAGTATGGCAAATGAAATTATGGCAAATGAAATTCTGGCAAGCAAGTGTATACCGTATCTAACAGCTATTGCCTGAACAACAAACTTAATGTCGATGTCGATTACTTGACTCGATTTAATTCATCACTAGCAGTAGTGCATTTTTGCTCCAAAACATGACCAAAACTGTTAAAAGTTAAAACCATTTAGCAGGCGAGGAAACTCATTGGTTGTAATTGCACGTTGGTTTTAGATAGTCGCCGCCCTATGTTCGATTCCCAGCAAGGACAAGGTCTCATGGTAAAATGTTATTAAATAATTATGACTACGTTCTCTCAATGTGTAGATAGAGGTAGAGATTACCATACATTTCGCAATAGTTGTCATAGTGTTCTGTACACTTAAATTCAATTAAAAGCGCCCATAATTATCTGACACACACTCTACGAGTAGTGTTGCGGAACAAATTGGTAATTTAAACAAAGGCATTTAAAAACAGCGATTTTAACATAACCTCTGCTTCATCATAGCTGCTACATTCTTTACACTTCAATGACAAAAATGTACATTCATACTTTACTACAGTTTTTCATTATAAAAATTGACATTATGACATCACAATTCTAACTTATGCCCAATACGTGCAAAAGGTACTTCGATTCCCATTTCTGACCTTTGAAATGTCCCTGTTGGTCCTATACGTTGTAACTACTACGTTGACTGCTATGTAGCCAACTCTATGCAACATAGCAGATCGCCTATAGGCTCACAGCCATTTGAAGTATATATATTACATATTTATTGCTTAGTAACTAAATATTTTTACTAAAAAAACCCGACCGCGGTGCACTTTAAAAATGCATAAAATCCGCCATTTTGTTTATTTTAACGAACCCAGTGACACATCAAGACGAATCTAATGATGTATCATTTATCAAAATCGGTTGTGCCGTTGAGTAGTTACGAGCGGACACAGGAACGGACATACATACATACATACAGGTCAAACACATAACCCTCCTTTAAAAAAAATCCCTCCTGTAAAAAGAGGCACCAACTCAGATCCTATGTAATGTTTTTAGGAAAAAGAAAGAAAGATTTTTTTTTTTAATATAATAACGATGAGGCCAACGGGCTACTGGTACGATAATATTGGCCCTAAATCAGTTTTAGGATGCTCGCAGAACTAAGTTGCCCTAAACCCTAAACGAAACGTTTGCTGCACATTCTTCACCGGTACATACTCCTTGACGACCGGTTTAGCCTAGTGGTTAGTGACTCTGCCTACGAAGCTGACGGTCCTGGGTTCGAATCCCGGTAAAAGCAAATATTATTTGTGTGCCGATATTTATTTTGAGTCTTGGTATAAGCCGCCGTTTGCAGTTGTATTGCACTACCTTAGAGTGCGTCTACGATAACTCTGCAGTGGGGTACATGCATGGCAACGCCTCCATTTAAAAGTCACATTTTCATAGAAATTTGACTTCCTAGTTGCACTCTATTCCAAAGAGTATGGTAATAAAGTAAGGGTACTTTAATCTAATGTATTGTTTTTTGCAATATAATTATATATTACCTATACGAATATAAATTTGACTCCTGCAACCAACGTAATTGTTCAATCGACGACGAACGATGATTCAGAAACTTTGCTATTTTTTATTGACAGGAGGTAACGAGTACACTGCTACATGTATTTGAGGATTATTTTGGATCCAATGTAAATTTCGCCACTGATTTTTAATGGGATAAAGCTTCTAAATCCTGACTTGAATGAAACATTGTATGGTAACTGGGTGAGTCATCAAAGAGTGAAGGAACAACAAATAAACCGATGAACCTAGTGATATTCGCTTTTGTAAATTTGCGTATAAAGATGTAAAGGAATTTCATCTTTGTTGACAAGCGGCCATTCGTATTTTCTGTACGACTACGTGATTGGTAAATAAACTACTACTACTACTACCTAAAAGTACTTAATAATGGTCATTTTTGAACAAAACACCTCTAGGGCACTTACATGTTTAACACACCATCAATTTTTCACTAATTTATGCCACAACCTCCGTACAGACAGACGGACAAGCGAACACTGCGGCCGCCATGTAATCGCACGCAGAATATTTATAATGATAATGACAGGTGTTTGAGGATAGAGCGATCAGATAAAGTCGAGAACACACAGGGCCAACCTTAAATGTTTGTTTTTGTTTACTAACAAATGTTTTATGAGCAGACATCGAAGTTTTTGTGGCACGAATAAAATTGTCATAGGGACTTCCCAACGATATTAATTTATCGATACATTGTACTTTCTTATGTCAGAACGATAGATTAAAATAAAATTACAAATATATTTTCATTTCGTAATAGTAATCAGCATTTTAGTTAATTTCTGTTTCATGTGGTAAACTTAATATTTACTATGAAATGTCACTTCGAAATAACTATTTGAAACAGTTATCGATAAATTTAATATCGGAAGGAAGTCCCTAGTTTATGACGTTTTTGCCACAAAAACTTCTATGTCTGTTAATGTGCTATAAGAGCCTCTAGTGGCCCACTTCTGACGAGCTCATGGACCATCGGTTAGGAACCACTGCTCTCAAAGTATCCATACTGGAGCATTCTTACGCATTCTTATTTCTTTGCTTGTAGTGCGTTCCACATCACCCACAGGCCCCCTCTAGATTTGTATCGTTACCCGAAGTATGAAAGTACTCAAAGAAAAACGACTTAATATGAGTATTATCCCTGAGAAGACTTAATTTTACCCTATTAGACCCCCCCCCCCCCCCCCTATGTCACACCTTTTCCTGACATATTTCATCTTTTTAATACAGTATGTAAACTTACGAGAACCATTTATTTAAACCCGGGCATGTCTAGGCGATACATAAGATCGTGGTAGGTATATGTATCTATAAATTATTGAAATACTAACACTTTTTAAAATTTAAAATTGAAATACAAAAAATAAAATTTAATTAATAAATGGTTCTATAACAGCCTGTATTATTTTACATACTGTATAGGCTGTCACATGTGGCTGGAACCCCATAGTGTATATAGATTTTCCTGTAGGTTCAGTTTAGGAACCGCTCTTTTCTGTGTGCTTGAAAGATTAAAAAATAACTGTAAATGTTCCTTTCTCCAGTCTTGTTGGGAAACAGCCAATAACGAGACCAGGATCACAGAAAGAAGTTGAAAGGCTAATAAACACTTTTCTTTTACCAGATTTTGTTTGAAAATATTTACAGATGTTTTCATGGCCCATACATGCTCAAACAAATGATCTGTAGGTATTTTGTTACTGACGATTCGAAGGAGAACTCAAATGGCCAAATCTGCCATGAGTAAGATGACGCGAATATGGCAGGATCGGAAAGTCTCCAACAACACCAAAATGAGAATTGTGAGAACTCTGGTCTTTTAGATTTTTCTCTACGGCTCGGAATCGTGGACAATCCGGTCAGCAGAACGCAAGAAAATAGAGGCAATTGAAATGTGGCGCTGGAGACGAATGTTACGCATCCCATGGATAGCCAAGAGAACGAACGTCTCCATCCTTCAGCAGCTTGGGATCCGGACAAGGCTACTTGCTACCAAAGGATTCTTGGTTATTTTGGACACACCGCCGTGAACCTGACAACTTGGAGAAATTTGTGGTTGTTGGGATGATAGACGACCAGCGGCGATGCGGCAGGTCTCCTACCCGATGGTCAGATCAGGTTTCTGCTCTCACAGGCCTCACAGTGACGACCGCCATGAAAAAGACCGAGGACAGGATGGGATGGAAGCGATTGGTGACAGAGATCATCAGAAAATTTCAAGACGGACACGACCTTCAGCAATGAAGTTAACGACTAGAGACAGATCTACTGACGAAGTATACATAAAAAAAGACATACCATACCCCTAGATATAAATACAGAATTCAGAAATTTCTGTATTCAATAAGCCTATGTACCTAGTCTTACATCAATTTACTGGTCGAAGGGGTATTTACATTCATTTACTTGTATGTCTGATGTCCTTTACTGAGAATCGAACCCGCTCCCAAATCCGACAAGCGAGGTCTGATCAAAATTACCAACCAGTTCCATTCTCGCATAAGGAATAGTCATTGTTAAACGAAATTCAACTTTATCTGCATGCACTAAAGTTGATTTTGCCATAGACTAGTTAAGCGTCGTACGAGTTTACCGTCATTTCATAACCGTTTAAGACTATCTATAAAATCCTACTATCATTTTGCAACAGTGGCTTGGTCACGATGTACCATGGAAATTTTGCCGCTCGATAAATAGCTGTGATAAAATTTAACCTTATACTTCGGGGCATAAGGTTCAAGATTATTTTGTTTTGGTTTGAGCACCTGTAACAATAACGTGGGCGTAGTTAAGCTGCTACGCCATCATTATTGAAACGTAATTGAGACCTTAATACCTACACATTAACGTACATTTTGGATTGAGAGAGATTGTCGGACGCGAATCCGGTGTTAGGTTTAGTTTAGGGAAGGAAAAAGTGGAAGTAGTGCGTGTAAGCGTCGATGTCGATTGACCCTGATGTATCGATACATTTCCTGTTGTACTGTAAAGAATAAGTAATGTTTGCATTGTAATTATTTTTATATTCACTATTCTTATAAGTAACTGTGTTGTAATACCTACCTACTACATAGACAAGTTAAATAATAAATTAATGGAATCGTTTTAGGTATTGAATCTCATAGTTAGGACTACTTTATATTAAGTGAAATATTCGTAGCTTATATAATTAAACTGTAAGTACCTGAATAGTGTAATAAAAACACAATGTTTATGATACAACGAAGATGCAGATATTTGCTTGTAAAATATTTTATCCTACTTAACTATTCTGAAAAAGTTCAAATGTAGCGGCAGCAAAACTTTTGCCAAAATCTATAAAAATAAAATAAGTAAAACCATGTCTCATGTGTCATGCCTGTTGTCCACCATTCGTTTTTAATATATTTTTTATTTTTGAGGATATCTGTACTTTTTTGGTGTGCAATAAAGAGTAAGTATTGTATTGTAAAACTGCTTTATCACCCGCCCACAATGAAAACTATTTATAGAATATAATATATCGATAAAATACGCACTTCACTAGTGTTGGGCAACATGTCAAAACATCAATAGTGTTGCGAAACAGTCGTTAATCGGTATCGATGTTGCAAAAGCTCTCAAGGTCAATGCGAAGCTTTGTTAGCTTAATTTGCTTTAATTGATGTTATGATGGCTGTGAATTAGTCGTAACGATGTAAATATGCGATAAAATCATAAGTATTTTACTTATTTATGTATGTAATTCACGTAACTGAGTATACCCAGTTTGAATGTGAGGATTTATGTAGATTTTCGTTAGCGCTACTATATTATAGAATTTCGATCTACCTATCAATCAGCCAAATTGTAAATTAAGTCCTGTGAGTTTTTACAGATCTCTTTGAAATAGCCCCGCCGTATTTCCACTTGGGCATACCTGGGTAACTTTTAACTCCTGGAACACTTAAAAACTCCAAGATCTCAATATTCAAAAATTTCCTTATTCCTAACTTAATTTTGCTCTGATGTTAATTTTACGATGGTCTGTACTAGGTACCTCAAATGCAATTAGATTACAATCACAGAACTTTTTTATTCCGTGATTACGATTTTGTAACATCCTTAAAAGAAATTGAGGAATTGCAACTCTCGCACAGACAGTTTTTTCGCGCAAAGGCTTGCCATTAAGCGGTCCGACGACGAAACGCTGCCTTCTTCATGAGCACTCTGCCGAGGGGCCTAGCAGCAGTTTTTTTTATTTTACTTTTGCTGTAGGTCATAGGTAGTTGTATAAGCTTAGGTCGTTAATTTATAAATACATATTATTCGTTTTTGTATGTTCGTATCTAACCTAACCGTAACATGGGTTTTGAAACAATGAAATTCAGATTACCTAATTATTATTTTGGAATCATATACTCGTAAGTACAGGTCGATTCACGAAAGCTGGCGCGAGATTTGTACTGAGTGACAGCAATTTTCATAGAAATTCTGTCAAATCTCGCGCCAGCTTTCGTGAATCGACCTGTAGTCCTCTCACTATGGGTCTTTACCCATAGAGGACTACTTGTAACGTAGCATAAAAATTGCGCAACTTTTTTCCTACCGCATTCAGTTCATGATTCCAAATCCCAAAAATATTTAACTTTTAGAAAGATGAGGCAAAGTATTTATAAAGACGAACGAGTAGTCCCACTTCGGCCGTTTATGAGCGCGCGACGCGTATTGTTTGATACGCACATGCATATACGCGCGATATCACGTCTGTGTGAGTGCGATCCATACTGGAGCATTCTTACGCATTCATATTTCTTTGCTTGTAGTGCGTTCATTCAAGCGCGCGATGTACCATTTGTAGGAAGAAAGATTACTGCTATTACACTGTGGATGAGGGTACACAGTATATATGATATGATAGTTGCGTCTGAGTTTTGGCCGCATTTTTTCTTGTTGTGTGTAGTTGATTAAGTCTCATCATAAACCTACTAAACCAGGATATCCCATACACGGCCGGTTATGTCACACAATCCTTATACATTTGTATGACATCATGCAACTTTCGCCGTGAGAGAGGAACTCGCATTTGGAGGCAGGATCTATTGGCGAAAACACAGTTTTTGCCGTATTTATTTATAAATACATATTATTTTGTGTTGTTTGTGCGAATGGTAAGTTTTTTATTTATTTATTTAAGTACGTGGTAATCGTGGGTTACAAAAATCTGTTTAGTGAAGAAAGACGCTTTAGAAAGTCCTAAGGACATAATCATGAAAAATATTCCTTATTGTGTTTTTTTTTTGGAAAATGGTGTTGGTTTTTTAATGCATTCAGAACAATTTATTATTAGGACTGGCATCCTCAATAGAATACTTTATAGACACTTTCAAAATCAAAGGTATACCTACTAAGAATTATCTATACACCTCACGCCGAATGATGATCCCTATCTATGACAGCTCTTTCTCCATACTGTCGTAAAGGAGACATTATCACTTTTTAATGTTTGTAGAAATTATTTGGAAGTATAGTACGTAAATTTGTGTAGAAATATTGCATTAAAGTAATAGTAATATGAAACTAAGAAGTGTTGTCCTTTATTTTCGGATTTAGGTGTACGAATACAAGTGGAGAAAATGAAATATCATAGGGATACGTATAAGGTGTCCGAATGTTTGTTCATTCTTTTTACGAACATTCGAACACCTTAGATATTTGTTAGAGTCTGTGCGGAAAGAGAATAGGCGTGGCGAAAAAAAGAACTAACCTAACCACTATGGCATTTTTTTTGCAAATACAGTAGTAAAACACTACAGCGCCCCCAAATCTAAATCCTATTCTCTTTCCGTACAGACTCTACATAGGTATTTGTATAGTTGTATTTGGGTTTAAAAAATCGTCGATAGATGTTACCCAAACAGTGTAATCAAAGTAAGTCCATAGTATGCGTTTTTTTATTTTGACGCAATCATGGCAATGCGACTTTTGTGATCGTTATTTTGAGAGAGTATTAGTTTACACTGAATAAAGAATAAAAAAATGAACGTTTCATAATTCTTAAATCAGCGTGGGCAGGCACTACAGCTCATCCACTCCCACCCATGGATGTATAAAATAGAAGGATACCGCGCGGTCTAAGCCGCGGGTGAAGCCAAGCAATGGCCGCCGAAGTGAGCATGTGTGGGTTGACGGCCCAATGGCAGCCGACCGGCCCATTATGCTGGTTGATGTGTGCGTGCGTGCGTACAAAGCGCGGCGGCCATTGCTTGGCTTCACCCGCGTCTTAGACCGCGCGGTATCCTTCTATTTTATACATCCATGCTCCCACCTATGAGAGTTGGGCTGTTCCCAGCAGTGAAACGTATACTGTGTCCAAGACTATGCCACATGAAGGAAATGTACCTCATTATGATTTTATAAATTGTCTTCCTTGTTAAGATATTTAACATTATCTTTGTGAAAAACTAGGTCAATGTTCATTAGCTTAGTTTTCTAATTTACATGCATCATTCCAATTTTCTTTTGTCACACGAGTACCTAGTCAGTGCAATATTGTTATGGGCACTGTTCCTATACCGATAAGGTTGGAAATGCTGTGTTTAGAGGTAGGTGTAAATAGTGGGTTCCACTTCAAGTGTCATTGTTAAATGGACCGATAATTGTGTTTTGGGCACTTTGTTTTGTTATTGTACTGGTTCGAAGAAAACGTCTATAAGTAACTATTTTTTAAATATATTTCGATAAACCTCTTTTGCATTTGAGAGTGGAAAACGCAATACCAGCGCCCGGCCCTATTATTCTCCTGAATGTGGAATCTTCTAGACTTTATTTATGTCATTCCACGGGTAAAGGTACTATACACTACTAAAGAAAAATGCACTGGTTCTCTTCGTAAAACAAAAGTGTAATGTCATAAATAGTATAAGTCACAAACATAAAGAAAAAGGTATAAAAACACAGACAATAAAAACTTACAAAAAAGGATGTGCAGTCTTGCACAGGTACCTTATGGACGTTGTCGCTTGCGTCGTATCCTACTCCGTTACTATAGGATATCAAGATAGAAGACCACAAGCGACAACGTCCACAAGGTATACCTTACCCAGTTTGAAGAGAGCTCATCCACTTACCTGTACTTACAATAGCATTGTATCTATACAATGCTATTATCTACTTTTGTTCTCGAACCGCCAACCAAATACTTACAAAAAAAAGGTTAGAAGTACACTGTATGTATATCGGATTTTCAACCTTATTTCTTGTCGAGTAGGTTTGAAATGGAAATGAAATGCAACAAATGTTATGATCGCCATTATTCTGTTAGTGTATTTTGTAGTTTATTGTCCAAAAAAATAAAGTAGAAAAATTATATTAACCTTCCAAGGCGTTTATTATCTTCTTTTACTACAAGCTCATTATCATAATTTGTGGTTAACCACTCAATGGTATTGTAGTCTCAAGTAGAAGAGCTCGCTTCAAACTGGGTAAGGTATACCTTTAGCCGCGGAACGTCACATTTATTATCATTTTATAAAAATCTCCCTCCCTGATACAATTATTTACTTATTCATGAAAATTACGCATTTTATTTGACTGAAACGGAAATTTAAAAATTATATCTCTCCGGCCCGGGTCACCGACGGCTCTTGGGCCAACAGAAGCGCACTTCCGATTGAACCACTGAAACCGTTGCACATGTCATCGAGTTTTTTAACCAACCCCCTTCATATTTTATTCACTTTCCTGATAATCGCCTTTTATATTACTGCTTCTGTCACAGTGGCTTTCGTTGTTCATCAGCGTTTCAACTGCTCTCAGGTTCTTGTGTAAAATCTGTAGGAACGGATAACGATTTTCAGTTACATATTTTCTAGAGGTAGTCTTTATTTTATACAAAAAAACCGAAAATAGTAATATGAACTTCCATGGAAATAATTTATAACTCGACTTCGAAAGTGAGAATGGTTGAAGTTCTGTTAGCACTACCCCTCCTAACTTTTATCATTAACATTATTTTTAGTGTCTAATATTATAATTAAAAAGCGCACTTGCGCACGTGACGGTACTGTATCGTGAGAACTGGACAAATCCAAAAGCGGCAATTAACGTGTTCGGGAATCGACAGTGGCGCCGATCGGTCAGTCTAATTGCCAACTGATACGCTATCATGCGAGTACTGACGGCTAATGAGACTTTAAAAATTCCTTTATCATCATCAGGTGTTACTGCAGTACTGGGTGTCAGGTTTTTGGATGGCTGGTGTAAAAATGCACAGAAAATGAATGCATAATCTTCATTTCATCATAGGTTTATTTCTTACACTTAGGTACATATATTTGTAGATAACTGTTGAGATCTAGTTCATAAAATTCGACAGTGTGTTGTTATTACATTTAGGTGACACCAGTATGTCTAGCATAACTGGCCGCGACTTCGTTTCTCGTGCGACGGAGCATCACCCGTGACTGTCACACTATTATTGAGTGGAAAGAGATAGGTAGAATTTGTCGCGCGACAAAGAGTCGCGCGTCACAGTTGCGCTAGAGGTACCTACTGGCCATAAAGTGGCAATAACCATTAACCACCCGCCACGCGTGCGGAAAATCCCACTTCATGGCCTGGGGGAGACGTAAAATTTTGTATTTACCACGGGCGGTAATAATGAAAGCCTCAGAGCGCATATTTATCGCCCTTGCCTTTGGCTCGAGCGTCAAATACCGGCGATCTGAGACATTCTTTGTTAGGTACTGCCCGAGGTAAGTACCTAATGTTTGAAGGACATAAAACTAAAAGTGTAATATTTATATTTTCAGGTTGACTTCACAATGGCATTACGATTAGCGCTTTTTCTAATCACTTTCAAAGTCGTCGCTAGTAAAGAAACTGCGAATAAAACGGAATCCATTCTGCTGGAACCAAAAAATGCCTTCAAATTCGAAGGCCAAGCTGATGAACCGCAGTCCTATGGTCTTATAAGATTTGAAGATCAAGACAGTAGATTTCAACAGTTCGATAGCAGCCAAAATACCATCGATAATGAAGGACAGAGAATAAAATTTGAAGACGAGAACAAAATAGAAAATCAAAGACCTAATCACCAAAAGAAGAAGAAACGACGAAGAAGACCAAGACAGAGGTTGCCCAATGGGGGTCTTAATGTAGGTTCCATGTATCCTGTGCGACCGGGGTATTTTGGGTCTCCTGTTTATTCTGGACCTCCTGGGTTTGGTCCTGGGCCAATTTATCCAGGATACAGGCCTTATCCACCCAATTATCCGGCTCCAGTCTACAGTGAGTATTGTGTTTCATTATATGTAAGTATTATATACAATACTACTCTTTATTGCACACCAAAAAATTACAGAGATCCGTAAATAAACAAGATACTAAAAACTATTGGTATACAACAGGCGGTCTTATCGCTAGGAAGCGATCTTCTATAGCAGTGTCGTACGTACAGTTATTTTCTTCTCTCAGACCCTACTAAATTTCTTATCATGCAGTCCGATTATAGCCAGCATTTTATAGACGTAGTCATCGCGGGAAAATTACTTTTTTCTCTAACAATAACGACACGTATTATTGACTATTTTCCTCATATCTGTTTCAGAGCCTCGTCCATCCGCCACGTCAGCAGCCCTATCAGCTGTGACAGAAGCCCTGACGTCCATTGCGTCGTATGACGACGCGCAGTGCGTCCCGCGGCTGTTGTGTGAGGCTGCGGGAGGCGGCTCCATCCCTGGTGCGGGGCTTCTTCAGTCCGTTGCTGGGTTGCAGCCATTGCTGACGTAAGTCTTATATTCTGTTTCATCCTTCTTCTACGTCGGCCGTATTAGTTCAGATGTCCATACCTTTGCCGCGGATGCTGTCACTACTGGGTGAGGTGGGTCTATCCTGGGTGTGGGCTACTTCAGTATATTGCTGGGTTGCAGCCGTTGCTAAGATGAGTATCTATTTAATGCCATATGTCTGCCACCTCAACTATAATGGCTGTGACAGAAGCTTTGGTGGCTCTGTATGACGCAGCTGCTGTGCGAGGCTGCGGGAGGCGGATCTTTCCCTGGGGCGGGGCTACTTCAGTCCATTTCTGGATTACAGATACTGCTACGTATTTTCCGAGCGTTTTACCGCGGGTTTTAATGACATTATTGTTTCGTGATTATTACTACAATGGAAGAGTAAGCCGCTATAGCTTCGATCAAACTACTTAGACTCAACCTGAAGATTACCATTCAGTTTCATAAAGAGTTTACTTCGACCATCCGCTATTTCAAAAATATTTGCCGAGATGATAATGAAGAAAAAAATGCTGAATTTTCACCCTAATTCGAGTACCTATTCAGTGCCAAACGTCTGTCATGACCACGACAGCCATTTCAGCTGAGATAGAAACCCTGACGGCCATCGTTATGTTTTGATGACCCACATTGCGTACCCTGGATGCTGTGCAAAGCTGCAAAATTAGTTTTTAACTTTTTGTGAAAAATAAAAAGTGCCGTTAATAAGTTTTTCTGTGAAAACTGTATCATTATAGTTATTCGCGTCCTCTTTTCATAAAGAAAAAACAAATGGATTACTTTTCTTTATGAGTTCTTCATACACTTTTCACTATTCTCTATTTATGTCTGTCGATTAAGCATTCTTCTCACTTTTCAGGTTACTTGCCGCCTACAACGGCATCAGCTCCTCACCCCTCTTCATCTTTGGCCGCGCAGTCTTTCTGGGCATGACTTCCAAAGCTAACCCAGGGACCTGTCGCTACGCCTACCCCCAATGCCCCAACGACCCTGAACAACTGGTCCACTACCTCAACAACCACAATGGAGGCTTCTTCAGGTTTTTCGCAGCACCGGAGTTGAACCAGCAGCAGGGTCTCGAGCAATTCTTTAATCAGCTGTCCGGACAGAACTATGGATTGTATCAACCACAACAGAATCCATATCAGCAGAACCAGAACCTACAGCAAGGATACGGTCTACAGCAAAATTATCAGAATCAGAATTTGTATGGCAACGGGCAGATTCAGCAGTTGAGTCAATATCAGAATCAAATTGTTCCACAGCAAGCTATTAATCAGAATCAGAATTTGCAGCAATTCGGTTACGGTCTGTCACAACAGCCACAATTAAGCCAAAATTATAATCAAGGACCTAGTCCTTATGGTAATGGCTACAGTTATTACGGACAGGGCTATCCTTATCAACAAAATTTTAATCTGAATAGATTTAAAAACAAGGAGATACAAAAGCGAATACAAAATGTACGAAACACTGCATTCATCGATAATGTTAATAAACCGAAATGGTCGTTTCCAGAAGATTCTATTAAAAATGACAATGTTATTTATGATAATGTGAGGTTAGGCAAAGTTCTCAAATTTCCGCAAAGCAATTTCGAGTTACATAAAGCTGCGGAGGGATTTGTTTTTCCCGGCATTCAAAGTAATCGAGAATATCCGATAGACATAGAGAGTATTGAATCAACAGAAACTGGTTCCTACTTTGAGCAGAAAGACGATTTTACATTTCATAATCAGTACAATGGAATAAGTGCGGGATTTAATGACGGACTCAGGACTTTGTATATAGTAAGAGGTAACGGTGATCCTAATAATCCTGAAATTGTACGTTTGGGTCCTGGACAGACTCTGTAGTATAGATATTCGATTGGCGTTTAGAAAACGTCGTTAATAATTATTGATAACAGCATAAAATATAAAAAAATATCGTGAAATATTATGACTGTAAAATATCATAATTTTCCGAAATAAACATTGATAATTGCTTTAATGTACCAAGATATTTTATTTCCAGTTAGTAACTAAGTTAGGTAAGCTGGGGCGCGTAACGGTTGCTATAACAACTTATACCATGCAATGTAGCATGCGTATACGATTAGCAAATTATGAAACAATCAGAAATTAACACTCTATATAGAGTTAATTGTAATCTCTCCGCAAAAGCATTTTTAGACTATAAACTAGGGTGTGGTTGGGGATGGTATATAAGTCAAAACCTTAGATAGAAACCTAGATTTACAAAAGAGTCGTTCTTCTGTCAATCTAAGGAGAAGTGTTTTGAGTTATGCTGCACAGTGTGCCTAAGCGACCAGCGACTTCTGTCAGACGAGCGAAATATGTACTCTGAATAATACAGAGCTCACTGTATTCTACAAGGCGCTTGGAAATTCTTATTAAATGGACTTCAAAATAGGACGAGGTTCTTAACTCGGTTGTATTTTTTCTAAAGATTGTTACCTATCTCAAGTACCGTCAAATGCTCCAACTTTGCCCACCGTCCAAACTTTGCCCAGGGTTTAAATATACTATTTCCTTCCTGGGCAGTATATTTACACCCTGGGCAAAGTTTGGACGGTGGGCAAAGTTGGAGCATTTGACGGTACCCTTGTCAATTAGGTATATAACCTTATTTTTATAATTTATTTACGTGCATTATTTGCTAGTGTTGAAGTAGCTCAATGTTTGAAATATTTTTTGTAAGAAATTATAACCACATTGAATTGAAGTGTCTCACGTTTGGCTACCTAACTATTACTTACGTATAACATATTTTTAAAATGAAAGTATTATGGACCTAGTTAAATTATTATTATCTTATCGGTTAGAGTTTGTCTAATGAAAGCTGAACCTGAAAAGAGTGGCAAATTCAAAAACCTTCACATAGTTTTACTTTACCGATCAAAGTAAGAATATACGATTTTGATACTTTTCTTATTTTGGTGGCACTAAGGGAGAAGAAACGCGTAGGTACTTTTTCACACTACTAAGGCCCGTATCTAATTAACTACTATGAAGATTTTTGAATTTGCCCCTTTTTTTCAGGTTCAGCTTTCATTAGACAAACTCTACACTATTTGGTTAAAAGAAAAAAACAAAGAACCGTATGATTATAGTTTTCTTTTCAATTTAAACTCATAAAGTTTAAATATATGTACTTAGTTAAGTATTTAATGTTAAAAATAGTACTCTGAACCAATGATGTTATTGTATTTACATTATTAGAACTTGTTCATGAATCATGATTAATTGTTGTTGCTCTTGACCTGAAACTGGAATAGAATAAACTTTCCTCTTTAATTTAGCACTAAGTAGCTTCTTTTATCATATTTATTCTCCTGACTAATTGCGTTCAGAGCAGATTTGCGCGCGTCATAAACTTATTCAAGTTTTCCTAGTAAAAATACAGGGTGATTGATAATTCGACCTATACCTTGAAGGGGGTTATACTAGAGCTCATTTGCAATAAATTTAGCCCAGTAAACTAGGGGTCTAAATTTGATAGTTATCAAGTTATTTAAGTTTTACGTTTTTTTAGAAAAAACCCGCCTTTCGGACTAAAAGTGATAATTATGAAAAAAGTACTTCCATTTGGCTGGTATAAACTTTGTTTTCTAAAAGCCAATGAACCAATGACTACTTCAAATAAAAATCTGTGTCAAAATTTCAGAATTATCTTAGAAATAAACGGTCATAAAAACCAAAGTCATAATTTTTTTTTTCGATTTTGTTACAACTGATGAGAATTACTTGAAAAAAATGTACGGCACTTGATGTAAAAACTACAGAAATAAGTTCCTCAATTAATAAGCTTTCCAAAAAAGTACAAATGTTGTCAACTTTTTCAAAAATCTTGAAAATAATAATAATAATTCCAGAGCAGGTAGCGGTTTCGCAAAAGGCGTACCTGGCCCGGAGCCGCGTTGTTTGTGTCACCTTTATTTTTCTGAGAGCTTCAATTGACCTGCCTCGGTATCTTATCTTATCTAATTAGGGGTGAGATCTGGGTACATTGCGTTCGGTTCGTGTTCGGGCATGTTCGTGACTAACCGAGGTTTAATTATCTTCATTCAGTAAGTGATCAATCAATTACTTTTGACCTTCTTTCCAACTCGGACGTACTAATTTCTTAAAAAAAATGGCTGCTTATCAAAATGAAGAATACGCGGATATCCTGTACTGTTACGGGTTTTGTGATGGCGGCTCCGCTGCGGCTCGCAGAGAATATCAACGACGCTTCCCCAACCGCCGTTTACCTGATGTAAGTGTGTTTGGTGCGACGTATCGACGTATTCGAGAAACTGGATCGGTTCAACGTCGTCAAGCTGATGCTGGAAGACCTCCAGTCCATGATCCGGTTGAAGAGGAACAAATCCTGGAGTGTTTCCGCGCGGATGGCACTACATCAACAAGGATTGTGGCTAACCAGCTTGGGATAACTCAGTGGAAGGTTTGGTTCACATTACATTCAGCACGGCAGTATCCATACCACTACACTCCAGTACACGCTATCGAGGAGGGAGATCCTGCAAGAAGAATCGATTTCTGCAGATTTTTGTTGAATGCTGACATCGAAGACCCGGAGTACCTGAAGAACATTTTGTGGACAGATGAGTCCAACTTCGACCGCGACGGAATAACTAACTACCACAATCTGCATTTTTGGGCCCCCAAACATCAAAACCCACGGAGGTCCAGAGAAGGAGCTCACCAGCACAGATTCTCACTAAATGTCTGGATGGGTATTGTGCACGACAATTTGATCGGGCCATTCTTTCTGCCGGCACGATTAACCGGTGACGCGTACGAGAACTTTTTGAGGGACGAACTACCTATGCTGCTGGAGGATGTGCCGCTTGCCAGAAGGATAGCCATGGTGTATCAACACGATGGCTGCCCAGCTCACTATTATCTGCGTGTGCGACATTGGTTGGATGTGAATTATCCAGAAAAATGGATTGGTCGAGGTGGTCCGATCCCTTGGCCAGCGAGAAGTCCCGACTTAACTCCATGCGACTTCTACATTTGGGGTCACATGAAGGCATTAGTCTACGACAGGCCAATTCGTGATGTAGAAGATTTACGAGAAAAAATTGTAGCAGCTGCCCAAACTATTAAAGAAAGTCTGTCGACGCGGGTTACAGTCAGTGAAGTACGTACAAGACTTCGTGCTTGCATTCGCAACCGAGGCAGGCAATTCGAACAAGATTTGTAGTTGTAATTGTAATTTATTTTAATTATTTATTTATCGTATGGCGAAACATTACCCTGCGTGCTTCTTTTTGTGTTTAGTAATAATTTAATTATTTTAAAATAAAATTTTATTTAGAAACTGGTTATTTTACTGCTTTTGCAATCTTATTCCTACCAACAAGCATTTGATGTAAATAAATTAATATCGTGCTTTCTGCATGAAGAAACACAAAGTAAGCAGACTGGCTTCAGGTCCGGTATGCTTATTTCTGTCAGTCATTAGGTATCATTATTACTTTCAATAATTAACTAATTGGTCACCTCATTACTGAAAAAAATAATTAAGCCTCGGTTAGTTAGTTAATGATTTGTAAAATAATTAGTTAACAACGATACGTCCAATTGGAAAGACGGTTGACAGTAATTGATTGATTACTTATTGAATGAAGATAATTTAGCCTCGGTTAGTTCGTTGGATTATACGAGGTTCATGCTATTATTCTTTGTTTTGATAAACAATAATTCATTTCATTTGTAAAATAAATAAGTTAACAACGATACGTCTGAATTGGAAAGAAGGTCGAAGGCAGATAATTGATCACTTACTGAATGAAGATAATTAAACCTCGGTTAGTCACGAACATGCCTGAACGCAATCTACCCTGATCTCACCCCTAATAAGGTAAGATAAGATACCGAGGCAGGTCAATTGAAGCCCTCAGAAAAATAAAGGTGACACAAACAACGCGGCTCCGGGCCAGGTACGCCTTTTGCGAAACCGCTACCTGCTCTGGAATTATTATTATTATTTTCAAGATTTTTGAAAAAGTTGCCAACATTTGTACTTTTTTGGAAAGCTTATTAATTGAGGAACTTATTTCTGTAGTTTTTACATCAAGTGCCGTACATTTTTTTCAAGTAATTCTCATCAGTTGTAACAAAATCGAAAAAAAAAATTATGACTTTGGTTTTCATGACCGTTTATTTCTAAGATAATTCTGAAATGTTGACACAAATTTTTATTTGAAGTAGTCATTGGTTCATTGGCTTTTAGAAAACAAAGTTTATACCAGCCAAATGGAAGTACTTTTTTCATAATTATCATTTTTAGTCCGAAAAGCGGGCTTTTTCTAAAAAAACGTAAAACTCAAATAACTTGATAACCATCAAATTTAGACCCCTAGTTTACTGAGCTAAATTTATTGCAAATGAGCTCTAGTATAACCCCTTTCAAAGTATAGGTCGAATTATCAATCACCTGTATTATTATAGTTTCATAAAATTACTAAGGCTTATGTTTAATTTTTGTCGCTATTTTCGTTGGTTCAACGCATATAGTGACGACATTGCTAAGTTTTGGTTTTAATCTAGTATCTAATAAAAAAGCTACATCATAAAATTGCTGGTAATGTACGAAAAATAAGGGTTAAAAAAAGTTAATTCCTTATTGATCAGATAAACTATAAAGTTTTGCCTAAAAAAAAACACATATGATTTGACGATCATGGCGTGAACTTTGTCTGTACTACAAACTTATACTGTTATATTGTCATGAAATAAATTATCTACTTATCTTCCTACTTATTTAATGACGATGATAACAACTGCCATTATTTTCGTCGTCCTTATTGCACTCGAGGTGGTCTGGCCAGCGACCTGGTTCGACCCCAGGGAACGCCACGGCCCCCACCGGGTCCGATTATTGCTACATTGAGTAAGGATTACAAGTTAGTCAGGATTCAATAAAAAAAATGCCTAGCGGGAGAGTGCCCAGGAGGCTGGCCGCATTACCAAACTAGGTAGCTAACGCTATTCTTTGGCATAGGTTTAAGCCCGCCCTCTGGTCATCCGTTGCATCTATTACCCCCTTCGCTAGCTCTTTGTATATTTTGACCCTCTATCTCCACGGCCCGATTTTTTCTACCCTGAACGGCTACATCCATCGTATTGTATATACACATCCTCCAATGTCAGTATCCAGTATCCACACACATAATGACGTACTTTGCTGACTAACGCCACTGCTGACCCGAAAATGATAACGCTTATCCGTAACAGCCAGGATGAAACCTTTTTGCTCTAGTGCCTTTGACATAGTTTTCTTATCGGCTGGACACCCGGTATCAGTTCCACGTAAGTGGCTTCGACACTTTATTTCAATGTAGCTAACCTATCCTGGCCATTTGGTAGTGTAACCAAAATTGTGTGAATCAAAAAATTTGGTTTTCACCCCGCTTATTCAGAAAAATATCGTTTCTTTCCTCGCAGCAGGAGGGATCAAACAGGTATTTTTCTGTCCAAGGACTTTAGTACTTTATTTAATTTCCAATAAGTAATTATCTTGTTTTTACAGACAATTTATTATAATACTAATAAGAGTGTAAGGACCTCCGCCTCTGGCTTGCCTTAACCGGCCGTCCAGAGTGGAGTCGCGAGAGCTATATGCTCCAGGCGTGGAAGTGATAAAAGGCATAACGCCGCGAGTACCCTCGGAGAAAGCGCAGCACACCTCTCGACACCCTGCAGCCCTCGGCACTGGTGTTGCCCCTAGCTAGGCCATTGCTCATAATGTCGCTATTTATTTAACAGGGGCCCATCAGCGGAGGGCAAGTCACAGTCTGTCAGTGCCACGAAAGCCATGAGACACTTTTCCTGACAGGCGCCGTCATGTCTCAATCCATAACCCAGTATTTAGTCCATATTTCCACCGCCATAGCCCAGTAGAGTTAGATTCCATCAATCAACAATAGTCCTTGCATTTGGCGGGGGCTGTCTCTGCGTGCGTCCCATGACACGGGCAGGGACAGCATCCGCTGGGTGTACACTTTGCCTCTCATTAAATTGTCGAAAGGGCCTCTACGCGTTGGCTTCGGCTCCGCGCACGCCTCCCAAAGGGCCGAGACACCATTGTCTCGTGTACGGGAAAGACATACAAATAATAATAAGCCGTAACAACCGCCCCCGTGTTATGCGTTTCGTGACACAAGCCTTCGCAGGGACTGATATCAGACCCTGCGACTACATGGCATGTGTCACGGAGCGCATAGACTTCCTGAAGCAGAAAGTCTATGCATGGGCAAGCCGTATTCGCCGCTATAGAGAGCGTGTGGATCGATACCAGCAGAATCGTCTCTTTCAGAGTGACCAAAGGAAGGTATACCGAAAGTGGGAGGGAGCCGATCAACGTGTGACCGACGGGCAACTACCGGATCCTACCGCCATGATTAATTTCTGGCGTAGTATCTGGTCGGCGCCAGTCGTGCACACCGAGGGCGAGTGGATGACTGTTGTTGAGCGAGAATGTGAGCCCATCGAAACCATGGGGTCTGTTACCATCAGCCCCGATGACGTGAGTTGTGCGGCTCGTGCGACCCAGAACTGGAAAAGTCCTGGGCCGGATGGGTTACACAATTTCTGGATCAAGTGGTTTCGATGCGCACATGAACGCTTGGCAACACAATTCCAACAAGCCCTTGAGCTCGGCTCCCTACCATCTTTCCTAACAACAGGTGTTACCTTCCTGCTCTACAAGTCCGGTAGTACCACGGAAGCGAAGAATTATCGACCCATCACGTGCTTGCCCACGCTGTACAAGCTCCTTACATCCATTCTGAGATCAAAAATCAACTCGCACATTGTTGCGAACAACGTTATGGCCTTTTCTCAAAATGGATGTAGGGTTGGGTCACGTGGTACTAAAGAGCTCCTCCTCATCGACACAGCCATTTGCCAACAAGTCCGGCGGGACAGGGGGTCTCTCTCGGCTGCTTGGATTGACTACAAGAAGGCCTATGATTCGGTGCCTCATTCATGGCTGGAGAGGATCTTGGAGCTGTATAAAATCAATACAGCTTTAAAATCCTTCTTAGGCGCTTGTATGAGGCAGTGGACCACAGTCCTTCGTCAACCAGGCGGTAGAGATGGCCCCCCTGGTCCGCATGACTTTATAAGGATTGAGAGAGGTATTTTCCAGGGTGACAGTCTGAGTCCCCTGTGGTTCTGCCTGGCCCTGAACCCACTCAGCACTCTGCTGAAGGAGTCAGGACTGGGCTGTCGGCTTCGGAGAGGGGGTGAGGTCATTTCTCATCTGCTGTACATGGACGACCTCAAGCTATTTGCACCCAAACGCCCAGACTTGCTGGAGCTACTGAAGGTCACAGAAACCTTCAGTAGCGCCATCAAAATGGAGTTTGGTGTAGATAAGTGTGCGGTCATGCATGTACAACGAGGGAAAGTCGTAAATTCCCCGAATTTGCAACTTTCCGAGACAATGACTCTCAGGTCTATCTCCGAGGCTGAAACCTACAAGGTATGTCACAGGCCTTGAGTATTGCGGACAGGGACACTATACAGGCGGTGAAGGAGCGCTTCTTCTGTCGCTTGACAAAAGTACTTAACAGTCTTTTGTCTGGCGGCAACAAGGTGCGGGCCTTCAACGCTTGGGTGATGCCCCTGCTCACTTACTCCTTTGGCATACTAAGGTGGACTCAGACTGAGCTGGACGCCCTGGATAGGCGGGTCCGTGTGCTGCTCACTACACACCGCATGCTACACCCACGCTCGTCAGTTATGAGACTGTACATCCCGCGTAAGTGTGGCGGCCGTGGCTTTTTAAACGCCAAGGATCTCCATAACCGCGAGGTGTGCAGCCTCAGGGAGTACTTCCTAAACAACGAGTGTGAGATACATCGCGATGTAGTAGCAGTAGACAGAAGCCTTACTCCTCTTTCCTTGGCAAACGAGAACTGGCGTAGACCTAAGGTGCTTAGCACCGACGACCGCGAGGACATATGGAAGAGTAAGGAGCTACACGGGCGGTTCTACAAGGCCCTCACGGGGCCCGATGTAGACCTGCTCGCGTCGGTGAACTGGCTACGCTTCGGTGATCTCTTCGGGGAAACTGAAGGTTTTGTCTGTGCAATTGCGGACGAAGTTATGATGACGAACAACTACCGGAGATATATCCTGAGGGACGGTACGGTCGACATCTGTCGGGCATGCCGCCGTCCCGGAGAGTCTATCAGGCATATTATCTCCGGTTGTTCCCATCTAGCTAACGGCGAGTACTTGCACAGACATAATCAAGTAGCCAGGATCATTTACCAGCAACTTGCTGTTCGATATGGTCTTGTGGGGTCTGAGGTGCCGTACTATAAGTACGCACCAACGCCGGTTCTCGAAAATGGTCGCGCCACGCTCTATTGGGATCGATCCATCATCACGGACAGGACTATTGTAGCCAATAAGCCTGATATCGTGCTGATAGATCGATCCAAGCGCCGTGCAGTGCTCGTCGACATCACCATCCCCCATGACGAGAACCTCGTGAAGGCCGAGAAGGACAAGCTCAGCAAGTACCTTGACTTGGCTCACGAGGTTACCGCCATGTGGGATGTTGATTCGACGATCATTGTTCCGATAGTCGTTTCGGCGAACGGACTTATAGCGAAGAGTCTCGATCACCATCTCAAGAGACTCTCGCTAGATGGCTGGATCAAGGGTCAGATACAGAAAGCGGTTCTTCTGGACACGGCGCGCATCGTCAGGAGGTTTCTCTCTCTGCGGCCCTAATCACCGGTAGCCTGGGCCCCGCCCCGCTGCCGGCGGAATGAAATGAAATATGAAATGAAATGAAATGAAATGAAATGAAATAATTTATTTCTGTAAGTAGGCCTCAAGGGCTCTTTCACATGTCTGATTCTTTCTTTCTTTCTTTTGGCGCTTCGGCAAATGACATTCTGGTGAGAAGAAGCGCCGGAAGAAACTCACCAGTTTCTCTTTTAAAATAAACATTGAGCATTACAATAATTGTGAAAATGCAATTTCAATAAGTGTATTACTTACTAATCAAACAAGTGCTTAACTAATAGCTAATACATTTCAATAAACATAAAACTAAATTTTTCAGAGATGTAAAGGGTCTCTAGAGGTCAAAACAAGATAAATTAAAAAGAAATATGGGAAATAGAGAGACATACACTAAAATTAATGGAGATGTAAGGGGTCTCCGTCGTCAAAACATGTTTAGGAGGTGTAAAGGATCTCCAAACGTCAAAATACAAAAAGGGAAACGAGAAATAAACTACTAAACTATCACTAAATTTACATGCTTTACAAAAAAACAAACTTACAGAAATTAAAAAAATCTGTGACTCGCATAATATAACTTAAAAACTAAAATTAAAACATTTTTTCTTAGAGATGTATGTGGTCTCTAAGCGTCCAAACATTGGCAAGTACAAAGAAGAATTTTAATATAGCATAATCTACATTCCTCAGAGATGTATATGGTCTCTAAGATTCAAAGTTAAATTATGTATAAAAACGGACTCTATGCGTTCAAGCTATAAGAAAAAAAACGTTAACTTCAATTGAGAACAAGATGTAGTCTCTCACGTCAGTTCTATTAAACACTAGTATATCATTATCTAACACATTCAACACGCGGCACCCTAGGTTAGGTTTTTTATAATGTGTTTATATTTTGTAATTTCACTTTGTATTTTACTTTTTATATATATATTGTAAAAAGCCCAATCTTAAAAAATAAAGATATACCTGAATAATAATAATAATTTATTTAAAAAAAAAAAACTTTTTACATAGTTAACTTAACTAGAATTCCACTTCCTAAATAGGTATGACCTGTGCTTTAGGATAAGCAGAGCTCTTCCCCTTAAAAGAGTTAGATGTTTGTATTACACATCAGATAGAAAGTTGAAGACTTAACTTATATCTTAGATTCTATGGTGTGTGTGTGTGTGTGTGAGTGTGTGTGTGTGTGTGTGTGTGTGTGTTTGTGCAAGCGATTGGCTCCGGGATTCGCGCATAAGGTTGTAAAGGAAATAAATTTGCAATTTAGTCAAATAGTACTTATCAGAAAATTGGGTAATTTTGGTTTTGATATATTATTAGGATTAAGTTTGTATTATCAGAAAGTTTTCAGTTTCGTCATAGCTTTTGTTTAATAGCCAATTAGTTACCGTTTTTTTACATTCATGTTTAGTCATAGGATAGATGTTAATTTCTTTATTTATTTTATTGTAGACGTAAGGCCCCTTGAAACAGAAGAATTTTTTGACAAAACACAATTTATTATTTGTAAGGTAATATATTATTTCGATACCTTTGGGTTCAGTTGGCGTAAAAGCCTAATTGCATAAATGGCTTTTACGCCAATTGAACCCAAAGGTATCGATTTGCTTAACATATTTTCTTCCTAGTTGGTATAAAAGCCAGTATGTTTCACACGGTAGCAAAATTGTTTTCATCTTGGTAGTTAACTCCTAAATCCCTCGCTATGCTCAGGATCCTACCTGAGAATCTTTCGCGTCACTCCGGGATTGAATGTACGCACTCGCCGTAAACACACTAATTTGCTACCTTTTGACACAATCTATTATTAATGGCGTACAATTTCCGCAACTCGACATCTCATTATTGCGCCTATTTTGCGTTTATTGTAAGATAACCGCCCGAACGCTTGACACTTGACACATAAAAACAGCTCGATTAGTATATTTTAGTTACTTCCACAGTATTATGTCGTATGGTATTCTGCTGTGGGGCAGTGCTAGTGCTTCAGAGCTTAATACTATATTTGTTCTGCAGAAGAGGGCTATTCGAGCGATATATAAAATGAATTATCGAGACTCACTTAGAGATAAGTTTAAGGACATTAATGTAATGACATTGCATTGTCAAAACATCTATGAGAATATTATGTATGTACATAAGAATATCATGAATTTTAAGAAGAACTCTGACATACATAATATTAATACTAGGAATACACATAAGCTCGCAGTGCCCACCACTCGGCTCCATAAAATAAAAACATCTTTCATGGGTAATTGTGTAAGGTTTTATAATAAGGTGCCAGGGAATATAACTGGATTATCTATTAACAAATTCAAGAATTGTGTAAAGCGTAAACTCATGGCTAAGGCTTATTACAACACACAAGACTACATGAATGATGAAACACCGTGGGATTAACTGCGACTTGAAATAGATATATTTTAAAACAATGTTTGATTAGTTGTCTTTTTCTGTTTTTGTACTTGCCAATTGTTTTGACACTTAGAGACCATTTCTCTAAGAAATTTTTTTTTTTTTAGTTATCTCATGTGAGTCTTAGATTTTTTTACATTTCTGTAAGATATTTAGTAAATAAGTATTCACAATTTGTATTTTGACGTTTGGAGATCCTTTACACCTCCAAAACATAATATTTTGACAACGGAGACTCTTTACATCTCCATTAATTTTAGTATCAATTTATTTTCTATTTTTTATTTGTCTTGTTTGGACGTATAGAGAGACCCTTTACATCTCTATAAATGTAGTTTTTAAGTTAATGTAAGGTATTAATGAAATCTCATGTATATTAAAGGATAACAGATATACTGGTGAGTTTCTTCCGGCGCTTCTTCTCACCAGAAGGTCACCCGAAGCGCCAAAAGAAAAGAAGATAAAATAATGTAAGACATGTAAAAGAGCCCTTGAGGGCCTACTTACAGAAATAAATTATTTAATTTTATTTTATTTTATACCATTAGGTGTCATGTGGAAGGTCAAGTAAAGTCATTAGCGATAGAGGTGACCACAAGGTGTCAACTATTGGGCATTAGCATGTTAAACACTTGGCCGTTAACCTAACCATGATCAATATCCGACTTTTTGACTTATTTTTTTAAAGCCTGACTAACTTGCGACCCATATTAGGCGTTGCAATGTTCGGACCAGGTGGTCGCACGTAGCGTTCCCTGGTGTCGAACCAGGTCGCTGGCCGGACCACCTTGGTTGGATCGGACTAGGTGGGGGCCGGGGGCGCCTGGGGTCGAACCAGGTTGCTAGTCCCGGTCCACCTTGAGAGGACCTGACTAGGTGGGGGCCAAAGCGCTAGGCCAGGGCCACCTTGAAATTACGCTGATCCCGCTCGGCAGTGAGCCCATACATTATTTATAGTGTCTGAGTGTCAAATTTGTGGAGTAAAGGTGGTTTTCCACCGGCAGGGCGAGACGAGACGAGACGAGGATTGAATTGAAATCGAGCTGGCCCTTTTCCACTAAAAATTGGCGTTAGTTGCAATCGCGAGCCTGCCCGAGCTCACGATTAACATTAATGTCAATCGCGAGCTCGCGCCACACGCGAAACCGCCGCAGCCGTAGATTGTAGGCTTCATAAGGTAAAGATCTACTGATAAAGCAGTAGATCTACTGGATTTTTTTTAAATCTACTGATCTACTACTACGCCGGCTAAGCCCCTCAGGCGGGGAAAAATTTGGTACTATAGTAGCCGTGCGACGAAATCGCGGAGTGAGGCACTCCTGCCCGTGGTATTTACAAAATTTTACGAAGATACTTCGCATTAAATTATAGTACTTGCTGACCATTTCATACAGGGTGAAATTTTATTCATCGTCCAAATTTTTCCTAGGCATTAGGTAGGTATCAATAAAAGATGCCATTTCTGAAGAAAAAAATGTAGGTAAAATTTTCACACAAAATGTGCTGTTCGAAAAAATAATTAGTAACGTGAGGATTACGCGTATCGACGCGTAAGTTGTCTCGGCGACTCAACGCGGGAGCGGGGCAGGGGTCGCGGGGAGGGGACCGATGCCGTCTCCCGCGCAGTGCGCTACCGTGGTATCCACAAATGTTTTTTTAGGATATCAGCTGCTGTTTCTCAATATTTTAGTACTGTAAGATACTGACTGAAAAAACACTTATTTTCTATTTTTCGCTAAAGAATCCACTGTCAAAATTTGGACGGTGAAAAAAATTTCACCCTGTGCCACATCAACGTTTTAAAAGTGGTCGCGTCGCGGAGAATGGTCATGTTTGCAGAATGCCAATATCCACCCCTAGATTCGATTCCAAAGACCCGAGCAGCCTTGGTAGGTTGTTTGCTTTGTACGCTCAAGGCAAAAACTTTAGATAGCAAAACAAAGCTATAAATAGGTAAAGTAGGAAAGCATGCTAAAAGCTTCGTTGAAGGTCAAGGCGCGGACGCAGGAAAATTGTTGCTTTTCCCAAAACGGATAATGTCACGAACGCGTCCCAACGGGGCGACTTACACCAAACGACTTTTGAGTTGTGTGGTGTACCTACTTTTTTTTATCTTTAACCTTTCGATGGGTAAACCAAATTGATTTACCATAAACATTGCTGTGTTATTGAGTACGTCGCGACATTGCGAGATTTTTTTTAAATTTCTCATTCAGAAAAAACGTTTTGCAGTTTTCACGTCAGTTTTACATTAGTATATTTCTTAACTTCCCGCCATTATCATAATTTTTCAGAAAATAAAATAAATAGAAATAAAAAGTATCAATGAAATATTGAAGAAATGGCGAATGTTAAAGAGAGATACCTACGTCATATTATTTACATTTTATCACCCACCTTTTTTTACAATAAGTACAGCAATTTTTCGGACACCGCAATTTTTAGGTAGGTACCTCGGTATATTAACTATGTGCATTAGCATTAATATTCATACCAATGGTGTTTTGGTATACCTACTGTTGTTAATGTAATTGTGCGGAGTATCAAATAAATTGTGTTTGAAGATTTTTCGGCGTCCTGGTTTCATGGATACCGGTTACTTGAGTAAACCACTTCTTCTTGTCGGAAACGTCTCGTGCGACATAAAACCCGTCGCCTGAAGGGTGAACGCTCTGCGACGCGTAAAAATAAAGTTAAGGCCGTTTGTTAATTGTACGACAATTTGCGTTTATTGTCATTAATTACTCTAGACACAATTGCCACGGACAAGCAAGATTTATTCGGCATCTGTAATGGTCAGACATTTGACCGTAACATTATACACCTGGGTACAAGGTGGGTCAAGAATTGTGACCCAATTATACTTGTACGACAAGAGTTACGCTGAAATTACCCATACCAGTGCCCAAGTACCCATAGTACAGGCACTGCTTAGTAGCACAATATTTATTTATTTTTTAATGATGATGACCTACCTACCCTACCCTACCCTAAGAATGAAAATAGTATTATCACCGTCCTTTAAGGTAACCAATCTAGGTAAATGATTCCTCCTCATACCTCCAGGTCGATTCTCAAGCAAGACTTTTCAAAGTTTTTTTTTTCAATCTTTATTTTGACCCTCTTCGTACCAAAAGCATGTAAGTAGACATTTTCATTTTCGTTTCATATTTCAAATTCCTGTTTTTATCCAACTACGAAGCCAAAAGATATAAAGATATGCTAGTTATATCATCAGTCATAGTTAGTCTATGTATGTTGTTTCGGATCATTTCAGTTCAGATTTACCTTTTGGTTTAAGGTTAGTCGTACTTACCTCGTAACAAAGGCTTCTGAGTAGAAATTTTTCATTTTTGTTTTCTTTTCCGCCCACTGCTCTTAGCAAGTTAGCAGCATTTGGCTTGAGCGACATCTTTTGAGTGATTATCCACGGACACAGGCAGCACCTGACACAATAATGGTTGTCTACGTGACGTACTGGTTATTTATTTGCTGCGTGCTTGACAGCTCTTGCGGGTTCTAACTGTTTAATAACAAATAATATGATATAAGTGGTGGAGCGATTAGACTCCGCATAATAGACTATAAGTATTATTGTTGACGTTTTATTTTATTAGCATAACGCCAAGCTGACTTTAGCCTAGCTCGCTTTATATTATGCAACGGTAGTAATTTAGCTATCGGAATTTCTATAAAATAACAAAGGATGTCGTATCGATTGGACTCGCAAAAGTTCGTATTTTTAAAGTTTTTGTACTTATGAATTCTGTTTGTCTCTCTTTTTTTATTGGAATTTTTGATCAATTTAATAAAACAATATTTAGCAGGTTATTTCATAATGTTATATTTAAGCATGCTGTAGTTAATTAACTCTACACACATTGTTTCTTGAATCAAAGCTTTACTCAATTTACCATAAAATTCTAAGAAACAATAATAAACAGGTGGCTAATGGTTTTAAAGTAGGTAAACACGTACAATTGCGCTTAACTTTTTCTTAATATGCCATGGAAAATCACTATCCATTTAAGGACCCAGAAGGCTACAAAGACAGATGGTCGATCGTGACTTAGATTATTAGACAGATAATTAACGACAAAATGGAAAACAACGCGTAAACATTCCGATTATGCAAAGGATTTGAATCCAGGCAGTTAGGAGATGCCTGTACCTAGGAGTTTAAACTTTAACGGAACGCGTATTAAAATAGGTTGCGTTACATGTATTATCATTCTAGTGAAAGTCGAAGGACGAGACGGCAGTGTGCTGCGCGGTACGAAACGGAGCGCACGTGCGCCATCTTACGCGGGTGACAGTTCGATTTTCAAACCGAACGCGACAAACGAAACTGATCTAAGTATGTTTTTATTCTTTTCGAGTTACGTCATGTGGAAGTGTTGTGTTTTAAATTTAACGGTTTTTTAAATTTTCGCTGTGAATCGTGATTCGTGTCTGGCAACCTGTTGTTGTTTTGTTTGATATTGTTGCGTTTTTTAATTGAATAACGTAGTAATTTATCTGTTGATTATTATCAGTAGGTATTTTAACTTCACGTCATAACCGTGAGTCTGCGATTGATTGTATGATTTGATATCCAATGCCAAATCGAATTAAGTACCTATGCAGTTTATTTTAATATTCATTACGTGTACAAATAAAATCATTAGGATATAATAAAAATAAATGCGACTTGCTTACATAAGCATTATATTAATATTAAAAGTTAATCTTAAGTAATGTTTAGTTACAATTTATTTATTTTTTCTAATTATAAAAAAAAACAGTAAGTAAAGTGATGTTTCTATTGACAAATCGAAACTAAATTTAATTACTCAAACTTATTTTTGTGCAATGGCATATTCCAAAAATAGCTTTATTCAAATTTATGCCCAAGCCCTTTTTTGTAAAATATTAGAAATCGAAGGTCAAACACCTGATTTACCTGGTCGACTGACCACCATGACCGGGTCAGCCCTACGGCTAGGGTTGGCACTAATAAGCGAGGTTAAAGGTAACAACTAAAATTTCGGCTGCGCATTTAAATTAATTTGATATTTTTTTTAGAACTGTTTAAATATTGATAAAATCATACATAAGTAGAAAACTTTTTCTAAGTTAGTGAGCTTCCTTCAGTCTGAGGTGTTTCCAGTTTAAGGTGCAGCGGAGGTGCTCTAAGGTCCTCTGTGCTCTAACAGCGAGGTAGATAGAGCTTTATAGGAGGTTTTTTAGAACAGTATATTTTAGTATTTAACTATTACTACACTACTATTACTATACTTATTTTTCCAAATAAAGTATTTAACCAATGAAGACCTTATATTTGCAGCACAGGTTTCATCAAGTGGTTAGTTTGACATTGGTACCTCACGTGGTGTTGTATATGTCCAAGGGAAATATGATATTAGCTTTTTCTAAATCCTTCATCCGGTATGATGTCTGGAAGGTCAATGCCATACTTGAAATTATATCGTACTATACTAGTAACCATACCTGAAATGAAAAAGGTCAAATATCTGTTGGAATAATGACCTTAGGGCACACTCGCTTCTAAGGGTTATTTATTCAGTCACGCAAAATAAAATAACCACACCGCAAAAAACCCCAAACATTTTAATTTTACATTACTTTAAGGACAAGCAAAGTTTAATTAGTAAATCGTACTTATCTTCAGTTATGAAACGAGAGCAATGAGATAATGCTCGTATATTGGCCTTGTGCAGCTTACATTTCTAAATCTTCAAAAAAAAATGCCAATACTTCAGTTATATAGTAGTATAATTGAATGAATATTTATTTGAAACACGCAAAAGGATAATAAATACTCAAGTCTAAATCCGCAACGCGGGATTCGTCAGGCAGGTAAAATCAGTGACAGGTCTAATTAAATTCTAAGCAAGTATACGACAAATTATGCAAAAATATAGCAAGTTAGCCCCAAGTACAGACGGATGTTGAAGCTCTTAAATTAGAACTCGGTTTCCCGAAACGAGCACGTGAAGACAATCCTACATCTGCACCATTAGACAACCCTACTTGACTGTGACATCTCAGAACACGGTTAAGAAACAAGTTAGTACAGCACCGTCAAGTTCAAAAGCACTACCTAAAGGGAAATCCGTTGAAAACTTTGGTCATCTCCACTTGGCCGAGTAGCAGATGTCATCTGATCTCGTTAGAAGGGCCATTTAATGAATAATTCAATTGGTTTTTTTAGATATATCGGATTCTGTTTTGGGGTTAACAGAGCTTAGATTTATGTATGTATGTAAACACTTATACCAAGCGTGCCGGTTAGACATTTTCCACAGCTGTAAAAGGAATTTAATATCTTTTGATTGGTTTCCTTGACACTGGTTTTTCACGTCTTGATAAAGGAAATGTAAGACAGTAGGCGTAGTTTCCTACGACCATTTAGGGGCGGTCAATACGAAGTCCCAAACCAAAGAAGCAAAAAGTTCATAGTAGTGTAGCGCAAGGAAACCAACTTTTTTGTCTTGCTTTTAAATTTAATCTCCCGAAGAAAATCAAGCGAAGGCTTTTAAAAATGTATTTAATAAGATGTTTTGCTAATTTTTATAGATAAAATGCTTTGGTGCCTTTGGTTTGGTGTGTAAGTGGAAAATGACCGTTAGCGCTGTTTGAGCCATTGATGCTATTGATAGTATATTACCTAGAGATATTAGTTTGTTAATGATGATATTTTGTAAACGTTCACAAAGTAGCGGGATGTCTGCTACTTAAGCAATCATTTTTGAAGGAATTGGTGCCACCTGCTACGTTAATTTTGAATAAAAAATAATAACTTGCCTCCTACAGGGACACACCTGTTATTTTAATAGCTACTACTATCACTCCATCTATACAGCCGACTGTTGAACGATGGAGATATAAACGAACTTTAAATTGTAATTAATTAATAATGTTATTAAAAAATGATATGACAAATCAAAAACTATATTTTATTTATTTACAAGCGTAACTTTACCGGCGCAGTGCTGATATATGATAAGTACCTGAAGCGAAGAAGCGCCACAGTTATTGTTGCTTTTTTAAATTGACAGATATAAACATCGATTTATTAATGCATGCAGTTGCAAAGTTTTTATGGAAGTAGAAGTATTTACCTTTGGACACCTTATCAGTAAAAGGAAACCATTCAAACTATTAGCCCAAAGGTTTTCAGAATATTTCTGACAATTGACCTTAACTTGCTTCCGGCCGATTTCCATTCAGTTTATGACTAATTTTCAAGACTATTTAAGGACAGTCGATGACTTTGGGCGTCGGATGAGTCACTAAGGTCGATTCCTTTTACAACACCATACACAATGGGCCAAGATAACATAATTAAGAAAAGTAGGTTGGACGCACTTTTTAAACTGCATAGTAATTTACTGGGGATATTTTATTTAAACACAACATAAATTTCATTGGACCCAAACAAAGTTATCTGTTAGTGAGAACATTAAATTGTCTCTTTGGTGAGTGTTTCTTTTTCTAGTACCTACGTATTAGGGTCTGTGTGGACATTATTTATTAAGTTTATTCTAAGTTTACACATCATTATTAACAAATTGAAGTTTAGTTGTATCTATCATGGTCTATTGTGGTCAATAACCTTTTAAAAATCATTATTTATTTTAACTTGTTAACTTTCTATTTTCTACTATCTTCAGATCAGATGTATGGGTGAATCAGTTTTCATCCGCATTTAAACAAGGATTTATTTGACATTTTTGCATGCGTGTTTAGTTCAGGTGACAGCACAATGGTTCTGTACTGTCAACATTAACATCTTCCTTATTCCTATTTAATTTTAGCATTCGTATTTAGTACTAGTCGCTTAGTAGTATATTAGGCATCGTGAGTTGTTAATAAGTCTCGTTTTTACTGAAAGTACAATTTTACCCTATCTACGCGTATAGTTTCATATGATAAAATGATTGCAATGTTTGATATTTGCTTTAAATTTCAATTTTAAATCTTATTGTTTATTATCAGGTTTAATTATATAATACTTTTATCATAACATAGCAATTGCAAAAGTTATTTTCAAATAATGATGATGAAAAAAATAATATAATCACAAGTAATTGGAATTCAATAATTGAACAATTTATTTATTAATTTTCCTATGTTATGCAATAATTTCCGCTAACACCTTCGTTTTTCTTTTTCCACGACCAATCAAGACGGCTTAGTTCAAATTCCATCGAAAAATAGAATCCTCAAACGCCGGAAGCCGAACTTTCAACGGAAGGAGTTCGAACGTTTCGCGACCGAATTTAAAAATAGTCCAGTTGCACTCCAGCGACACCAACTTTGTTTTATTGTCCATAAACTTAATAGCACTAAACTATCGTCATCTTAATTGGTGTACTCCAAGGAATAGTGCGCTAGAGGCTTAGCGCACTACTTAGTAAATATAGGAGTGGCTAAATGTGTATTTCTGGTTTATATCGTTATTCCACCAGGACAAACGAGCGGTCAAGTTAGTCGCGTAATTTTTTTGTTTTATAAATATTTTAAAGAATAATGAATTAGCTCATTTTATGTGTCGTGTTTGAATATATACCTAGTTTTATATTAGACTAGCATTTTCCCGCAGCTTCGCCCGCGTTGTCTCCGTTATTGTCCCAAAGGAACTCTTTACCGGGATATAAAGTATATGTTTCAATCCAGGACTTGTTCTACTTGCATGCCAAATTTCAGCTCAATCCATTTAGTGGTTACTCCGTTATTGAGTAACAAACATCCAAACATCTTTACAAACATTCACATTTACAATATTAGTAGTGCGTTAGTGTGCGTTAACCTTCATAATTATGATTTCAAGAAAAATTCAAATTAATTATTTTGCAACCATATTATAAATGGAAAATATGATTCGTGCTATCTTTAAAACGTAAATAAGCTACTGAAACGAAGAACTTAGGTAAACACAGCCGTTAAAATTCGAATATAAAATGATATGCTTTATTAAACATAATTTATTATTTTTGAAAATTTGTGACTAAAGGCTAAATATGAACTAATAATTCAATAGGCAACTAGCTAGAACTAATTCTTTTGCACCCAATTACAGCAACCTGATTGACTTGATAATACAAAAAAAAAACATTAAAATTATAAGACTCAATGTACCTAGATTGCTTTTATATCACTCCGAATCGTTACCAGCGTGCGCCGATATCGGAGCCGCAAGCCACCTGATCGACTTAATAATACATAAAACTATTAAAACTGTAAGACGAGATTTTTTTTTACATCCAATAGGCTCGGGTTAGCTACTTTTAATACTATTCCAAATTTCAAATCGATAGCAGCAGTAGTTTCTGAGATATCTGGCTGTGACAGACGGACAGACAGACAGAGTCGCACCATAAGGGTTCCTTGTTTACCATTTTGGTACAGAACCCTAAAAACTATTAAAACTGTATGACACAAGTATCAATAAAGTATTGCTTTCATATAATTCCGAATCGTTAACGCCGTGCGCCGGTATCGGAGCCGCAAAATGTAACTTGGTGGCACAGGAGAGCGTTTCCTTGTCGGGAAATAGATCAAACGCGGCGAGATTAATTTCCACCATAATTATACTTAACAACTGTTACCACGTGTCTATTTACGTTATGTTTCATAACATTTTGGCGCCACGCGCATTGCTCGGTTTATGGGGCGTTTGAAGTTTTTAATAATGTTTTTCTGTGTTGTTGTTTGTTTTTGGAACTTGTTTGATTACATTTTTAATACAGTGGATGCTTTTTTAATTACTTATTTTCGTTTATTATTTATACATGTGAAATGACACAAAAAACGTTATGTAAACTTTTAAAACTTACTGCACTTGAATACTCGTCGTATTTTAATTTGTTTAAGATGTGTCGACAATAACAACAGAATTGTAAATTTTCGACTTAGTCCATTTTAGCACGAACACCTTAAAACTATCGTTTTGAAAACGATTCGAAATTTGAAAAATCCTAAGAATCCCGGAACACCATTCGACTTCTCAAAAGTAGCTTCACCCAATTTCGCGGCGAAATTCTATTTTCAAATTCTGGAGCTGTCACACGCTTCCTGATCCAATATGGACGCCTCAAACACTTGAGATCTACTCGTTTGGCCGAATTACAAAAACAGCTTTATGTGGTTGTCAATAAGATTCAAATTACAATCATAATAAAGTAATACTGAAATTAAAATGCATTGTACGTTTTTACGTTCAGATAAATGCATGCGTGGGCCGTATTTTGAAGGTGACAGAGGTCAAATTCCAAGAGTTTTTTATTATGTAATTGTAATGGGTTTTTGTAAAACAACGGATGCGTTCAAGCTTTGGCGCGTGATGTGAAATATCAAATGAATGTTTTTAATGTGATCGACGTTTTAGAACTACTGTACGGGTATCATGTCACTGTATAATGATTTAGATATTTTTTAAGTGTTTTTGTATTTATTTGGAACGTTTTAATAGACAACCGGATTAATTAAATCGTGAATCATTGACGACGTTTTTATATTTCCAGAAGCAGAATCATTTTATTATTACGAAAATAAAATAGGTTTTGTATTCTTTAAGGTATATAGTTTTGTGGAAATTAAAAGAAAACTTGTTAGTTATTGTATTTGATAGACAAAAATAAAAAAATGTGTAATATTTCTTACTAGTATGTAGTTAACTAGAGAACGCCACTTCAGTTTGAAGATGTTCAGACTTAAGTACGATAGTTCGTCTTTTAAAATTATAAGTATTATAAACATGATCATAATAGCGGTCGTATAAAGTGAATCATGTTTTATTGACGTTTTTATACACTCGTTAAATAAGGACTTAGAGCGCGATTAAAACATCAGGTACCTACGTAGAATTACACTGTTATAGTATATAAATAAGTTAATCATGCTATTGTAAGCTAATAAAAGTTCTGTAAATAAAAACTCTTATCATCTAAAACTATTTTGGGATAGATAACAATTTCGTCGTCACTGATTTTTTTTTATCCGTAATCAGATTCAAAATTACACAAGTTTTCTTTTGTTTAATAAAGTTTAAATACATAAAAGGCTTTTTGAAATTCGCTGATTGATTAGTGATTGACAGAAACTTTCACATTTGTACAAATTAATAATTACCTACCAATCTTATTAAGAGTCACAAACAAAAATAAATCATACAATACAAATTCACATTCGCCATTTATAAAAAAAATAATGCATGATATTGATATATTATGTAGTCAAAACACTGAGTGAAATATGTTGTAATTTATTTAATTTCTATTATCAAAATACAAATATTACTCAATCCTTAAAACATATGCCACCTTTGCCATTCTTAGCCTTTAACAGCTCTTTTGAATGTCTCCACTAAAACTTTTCAGTGTAAAATGAGCCTAATGGTAACTCGGTAAGGTAGTAACTCGTGCGGCGAGGCGTTTGTTCTTATATGGCGTTTGGCCGTGAGGCGTGAGTAAGCGACCTTATATTCAGGTGTTATTGGGGGCTCTATAACACTCTTTTATGACGAGTGTCTAGTGAATTATGAAATTTTCAAACAAAAATAGGAACTATGAAGTTCAAAAGTGCTTTTAATTTATAGTTTGGTTCTTATTTTGAACCGTGCTACGTAGGTTAAGCTTTAGCTTGGTAGATTAATAGCTACGAAGCTTTAGCTTGGTAGATTAATAGCTACGAAGCTTTAGATTGGTAGATTAATAGCTACGAAGCTTTAGATTGGTAGATTAATAGCTACGAAGCTTTAGCTTGGTAGATTAATAGCTACGAAGCTTTAGATTGGTAGATTAATAGCTACGAAGCTTTAGCTTGGTAGATTAATAGCTACGAAGCTTTAGATTGGTAGATTAATAGCTACGAAGCTTTAGATTGGTAGATTAATAGCTACGAAGCTTTAGCTTGGTAGATTAATAGCTACGAAGCTTTAGCTTGGTAGATTAATAGCTCCGAAGCTTTAGATTGGTAGATTAATAGCTACGAAGCTTTAGATTGGTAGATTAATAGCTACGAAGCTTTAGATTGGTAGATTAATAGCTACGAAGCTTTAGATTGGTAGATTAATAGCTACGAAGCTTTAGCTTGGTAGATTAATAGCTACGAAGCTTTAGATTGGTAGATTAATAGCTACGAAGCTTTAGATTGGTAGATTAATAGCTACGAAGCTTTAAATTGGTAGATTAATAGCTACGAAGCTTTAGCTTGGTAGATTAATAGCTACAAAGCTTTAGCTTGGTAGATTAATAGCTACGAAGCTTTAGATTTATAGATTAATAGCTACGAAGCTTTAGATTGGTAGATTAATAGCTACGAAGCTTTAGATTGGTAGATTAATAGCTACGAAGCTTTAGCTTGGTAGATTAATAGCTCCGAAGCTTTAGATTGGTAGATTAATAGCTACGAAGCTTTAGATTGGTAGATTAATAGCTACGAAGCTTTAGATTGGTAGATTAATAGCTACGAAGCTTTAGATTGGTAGATTAATAGCTACGAAGCTTTAGCTTGGTAGATTAATAGCTACGAAGCTTTAGCTTGGTAGATTAATAGCTACGAAGCTTTAGCTTGGTAGATTAATAGCTCCGAAGCTTTAGATTGGTAGATTAATAGCTACGAAGCTTTAGATTGGTAGATTAATAGCTACGAAGCTTTAGATTGGTAGATTAATAGCTACGAAGCTTTAGATTGGTAGATTAATAGCTACGAAGCTTTAGCTTGGTAGATTAATAGCTACGAAGCTTTAGATTGGTAGATTAATAGCTACGAAGCTTTAGATTGGTAGATTAATAGCTACGAAGCTTTAAATTGGTAGATTAATAGCTACGAAGCTTTAGCTTGGTAGATTAATAGCTACAAAGCTTTAGCTTGGTAGATTAATAGCTACGAAGCTTTAGATTGGTAGATTAATAGCTACGAAGCTTTAGATTGGTAGATTAATAGCTACGAAGCTTTAGATTGGTAGATTAATAGCTACGAAGCTTTAGCTTGGTAGATTAATAGCTACGAAGCTTTAGCTTGGTAGATTAATAGCTACGAAGCTTTAGATTGGTAGATTAATAGCTACGAAGCTTTAGATTGGTAGATTAATAGCTACGAAGCTTTAGATTGGTAGATTAATAGCTACGAAGCTTTAGATTGGTAGATTAATAGCTACGAAGCTTTAGATTGGTAGATTAATAGCTACGAAGCTTTAGATTGGTAGATTAATAGCTACGAAGCTTTAGCTTGGTAGATTAATAGCTACGAAGCTTTAGCTTGGTAGATTAATAGCTACGAAGCTTTAGCTTGGTAGATTAATAGCTACGAAGCTTTAGATTGGTAGATTAATAGCTACGAAGCTTTAGCTTGGTAGATTAATAGCTACGAAGCTTTCGCTTGGTAGATTAATAGCTACGAAGCTTTAGCTTGAGACATATACTGCGTACTATACCACAATCAAGTAGTTATTTCAATAGGTAGTGCTAAAAATAATAATTATAGCAATTATTAAGAGTTTTGCATCATTTTATTTTTAATGCACATTTTTTGATACAATACAAACTACGACGTTTGTATGAGAGTGTAGTTGCGTCGGGCGTTTAGGGTGGTTTGGTGGTTTAAGCAACACAAATTATTATTTTTTGTTTTTAGGGTTCCATACCTCAAAAGGAAAAAACGGAACCCTTATAAGATCACTTTGTTGTCCGTCCGTCTGTCTGTCTGTGCGTCTGTCAAGACCCTTAATTTCGGGGACACGTTGAGGTATCGAGTTGAAATTAGAACCATATACCTTTACCTACTCAAGTCTATGAGCCCTTGAAGCTGTGAAAAAATCAATCTTCTAAGTTAACGTGAAAAAAAGATACTGCCGTTTATGCCGCAAATAACGTAAATTTCGACAGTCTCAAGGAAGCCAAATTCAAAGGGTACTTTCCGTTGACCTAGTATTATGAAATTTGACAAGTAATACCGTCTTATACTACAAGTACCTATAGGGAAAAATCTGAAAACTATACATTTTTAATTAAATCATAAAAAAAATGACTACTAAGGGAATCAAAATTAATTTATAGGGTACTTTATCATATGTACATACCTTCAAATTTGTACGGAACCCTCGGTGGGCGAGTCCGACTCGCACTTGTCCTTTTTTTTACAGCTAACTTATTTACTATTATACGGACCTTTTGTATTGGAACTAGGGTGCTGATTTTCCGCCTCATGTTCCAAACAGAAAACTCGAGTCCATTTATAGTAGGTATTAATTTCCCTGCGTCCTTGAGGCGACAGGTAGCAATTCCACCGTTATTTACTCGTACTATCGATTATAATATTAGCCGTATCGCAGCGCTGCGTGTCGCATTCCTGTTCTAATGAATAACTTTACAAACATAACTTACAGAGTTTTGTAATATGGCCTGCCTGAAGAATTAACAGGCTCACTAATATACACGCATTTGTAAACAAGTTATGCAACTTTAATGTCTAGGCCGTTTCTTTTCAATTTTTTTATATACATATACGTACCAGCCGCATATGTGAAGGGGTGTAAATAATCAATATTTTTGTGTGCAGAAAAAATAATAAATTATACCAGTCATATCCATATTAATATTGAGATCGCTACTTCAAATCCGGTTTCTAGTAATGATTAACTTAATAGTTCTCGTCTTTTTAAAGGATTTCTTTAGTGTTATTTGTCACGGACTTTTGGTATGGTATATTTATACCATTCCATAAAAATTAAGAAAAAAAAATGTATATGATTCATTTCAGTGTCTTGCATCCTTGCATTTAATTGTAGAACATATGGGAAGAAAAAAATGAAAACAAAAATATCGATATCCATAAATGACGATTATAAAATTAGCTATTTTTAGTACCTGTCAGGCGTTTGCCCCGTAAATAACAATTTTTATAATTTAAAATGAAACCAGATATAAGGTGTAATCCATTTTTTAACCCCTCTATCCTAGGCTATCACTATTATCAGCCGAAGTTTAACACGTTCACTGTCCCTCCCTGTACAAAACTATCGGACAATGTCACAAGTCCCAACTGTGCCATCAGTATGGGGAAGTGTCCTCATAGTGGAAGCAAGGACTCCTGAAAAAAACCTTCATGACCCCACATTAGAGGCACCGGGACATAGAGCGTGTTAAAGTCACCCTACATTTTAATAAAAATGACACATAAAACGATGCAGCACTTTTTGAGTACCTAATAGGTACTTCTTATACACAGAGTTGGGCAGAAACTTTCGTTTGTAATAAATATGCATATAAGTAACAAAGATAAGAAAAACTAAACAATACAAACATGTAACGCGATGCTCCTAATCATCTTAATTAACATAAACCCCGTCTATTTTGACAACAGTCACGCCCGTATTGACAAATATTGACTGCCCCATGAAAGTGCCACCTTTAACCTTGCTTCGTGTTCGCTTTCGGGTGTACATTTGTCATTAGAACCACTTTCGTTGACTGGTTTTCCGGCCCTTATGGAGGGCAAGAAAAGTGAATATTATATTACTTGCACTTTAGGTCACGCCCTGTCATTTTTTTGTTGAATGGAGAAAGTGTTAGAGTTGTCCCTTGCCCTGTTTGGGTTATGGGTCAATTGCAGAAAAAATGTACCTTTTACTTGTATTGTTATGGTGTCTCTTATACCATTTTACTCAGAATCACGAGCACTTTTCATTTATGAAATAAAAATAGTAGTGCAAAATGTCCCAACTTTTCCGTACAAATTTTGAATTTTATTTTACCGCTCGAATTTTTTAATGTACTAAACCTAAACTAAACTTTTAATGGCTTTGGGCTTTAAAATTTGGAAAACAAAGTAGGTAAATCTATCGAACCTTTACTATCTTCATTAGGTGAAAGTTATTGAAGTAAAAGTGAAACCTTTCCTTCATTTATATGCTAATTCGTTTAACTTGTTGTAACGCGTCTTATTTATGTGCCGGACCGACGATTTTGTACTAATGGCCACATTTACATCATTTGTCGCTTAGTTTTTGTTTTACAATTAATGGGATCTATGTTAGGTGTCCCTGTTAAGTAATAATAAACATAGATAAATTCTGGGTTTTTATCATGTGTCTTGCAACGTATACAGAATAGTACATGATTTGTCTGTTTGAAAGCCTTTGAAACCGAATTAAGAAAAAAAATCAGACGTCTAGTGATTTATTATAAGAAAAAAAAAACTCGTAACAGAATAGAATAAGAATAATTTTGTTGCACATAAGACAAGTGTTGATATACAATCTCAATTTCATGCATTCATTGATTTTTATCAATTATCATTCAACATTTCCGTTAAACGACGACGTAGTATTTTTCCTGAAGGGTTTCTCGGTAGTTTGGGCACAAACACAACGCCACCCCTCAGCTGCATGCTTGGTGGTACCTAAACAACAATAACATAATTTAGTCAAGATTTGGGGCCAAATCTGCCCTTTTCCATCTGGGCAATCTTAGCAGTTTTTTTGAAGCTTGACAAACTTGCAAGTCTTACTGACTGTTGCAAAAATCAGACCAGGGCAAAAATCGGAGCAGGAGCTCCTGGTTGGGTAGCAGATTGATTCAAACGTTACTTAAGGTGATTCGAATCGCTCAATTTTTCATACAAACATAAAGAGGGTCATTATTTGCTTCCAGGATAGTCATTATTTGCTTCAACCGTGATGGATATATGTATCATTTTATAGCTTGAAACATTTTGTTGTTGACACGAAAAGTCTCAATAAACTAGAATTAACGTGTTATTTGCCGTTTGAGGTCAGCGCCATCTATAATGATCATTTGAAACCAAACGTTTATATTTTTTTGGCCATTTGTGAGTTCTCATGTCATGTCGCGCAGACAAAATGTATAAAGCTATAAAATAAAATATACTTCAACCCCAATTGATGTTGCAACATCAAATAATGACCCTCTTTATGTTTGTATGGAAAACCGACCGATTTACACACTCTACATAAAGACAGATTGATCCGTTTCAACCTTTCCCGCTGGTCCGTTACTCCACACGACGAATGACGTGGGATCCTCGCCGATGTCTCCGGTCATTTTCCCACGATCTCTGATTCGCACGCCTGGGTGCCTCTGTAAGATTGCCTCCAACTCCCATGGAGCCACCTGCAAATTGCTGCCAGCCTTCTGGTTCCTCGACGTCTCGATGAGACGTTTTGTATTAAGTATATCTGATAATTATATACCTCTGTAGAAATGTAGTCGACCAGTTCTTGCCCAGAGACGTTTGAGCCAGGTCTCCGTACGACAAACGCCGTGGGGTCCTCGCCGATGTCACCGGCGGGTTTCCCTACTACTCCTGCCTCCAGCACGCCCGGGTGCCTCTGTAGGATAGCTTCCAACTCCGATGGAGATATCTGCAAATCGATGGGTAAAGCTGTTGAGGACTAGTATGAGAGGATCTAGATGGCTCCTTTTTAACCCATTTCTAAAAAAGGAGGTTCACAGCTAGTAAGATTTTTTTTTATGTATGTTCCTGATTACTCGAATATGGCTGGACTGATTTGGAAAATTTAATTTTTATTTGAAAGGGTATACCTTCCAGTTGATCCCATCGCCAAGAAAACTATTCATATATTATAAGCGTACATACCTATTGGTAACTTGGGTATCTTAAAGCGACTCTTGCACGTTTTAATTGAATAGATTAGTTTGAAGTCGGTTATTTGAAAATTTCTAATTTTGTAATATTATCTATTTCTTTTGAGTTACAACCAGGGCTCGAAACCGGTATTTTGCAAAAACCCCGAAATAGCCCAATATTTTGAAATATTTTATGCTTTTTATGTAGAGCTCAGTAATGTATTTAAGTCATGGTTTCGTATTATTAAATTGTCTGGTTAAAAAACGAAATAATAAACCAAAGAACGATAAGAACGGAAATATTACCGGTATTTTTGTATGGAGCAAATAAAGGTTTCCGAGCCCTGGTTACAACAGGTAGAGGACATCAGATAACGACCTATAGTCTGTACTTTTAGGTATTTCAAAAAAAGGTAAACAAAAATACCACATGACTCGGGTCGTTAAGCTAATGGTGTTATATCACACATATAAAACATTACTTTGATTGGCTGAACGAACTGAGTCACGTGGTTTTTTTGTTTACCTTTTTTAAATACCTAAAAGTACAGACTTACAAAATTTCAGGCCAAACCAGTTTGTCCTAGGCCAAACCGGTTTATCCGGAGCGTGTCAGGATAACTAGTTTGTCCTAGGCCAAACTAGTTTATCCTTACACGCTCAGGATATACTAGTTCATCCTAGGACGAACTAGTTTGGCCTAAATACTTTAGGCTTAACTAGTTCGGCCTACGCCGAACTGTTTGGCCGGTTTAATCGATTCTGATTTCAGGCCAAACTAGCTTGGCCTAGGACAAACTAGTTTATCCTGACACGCTCCGGATAAACCGGTTTGATCTAGAACAAACTAGTTTGGCCTGAAATCGGGTTTGGCCGGTAACATATCTACCTTATATCCGTCATAGACAATGATTTCCTTTAGTCTATCGACTATGTAAAAGTATCTGTCGTCGTCGTAGTACCCCAAGTCCCCGGTTGCGAAGAACCCTTGCTCGTCCAGGTATGCAGACAGGTCAAGGCCTATATAACCCTTCATCAACATGGGGCTTCGTACACATATTTCTCCACGTTGGTTAGGGCCAAGGACTTTGCGTGTCTCTGGGTCTACAACCTAAGCCAAAAATAAACTTATTTATTGCGATTAGGAGCTATGTAATATGGATATGTGAATCTTTAGGTTCATTAACAGATTTTTTTACGGTTGCTATATATTACAACTGTGTGTTACGTCTAAAGTTGTGTTATTAATGGGAGATTTAACACGTTCACTTTCCCCATAAAAAACTATCGGACAATGTCACAAGTAACATCTGTGCAATCAGTCAATGAGCTATTATTACTACGTATAGAGAAGACGCCGCCCCATCACTAAGTGCTCCGTTCTAGACATGTGTAAGTAATGCGCGTAATATCACAAATGAGATATCACTCGAACGCGTTATGTTGCATTACGCATCACATCGAGAAATAAAGCATCACTCCAAACATCACTTGAAATAACATTACCCGAGCGCGAGTGAGAGCGAGCGACCGAGTGAAGCGAGCGTAATAGTTTCAAAAGACGCCCTAGAGTCCGGGAACACGCGCTGCGTAATGTAGGTGATAGCAGTGATGTTGCTATCTCGCGCCCGCCCGCGCTGCTGCGTATCGTCATCGACTATGAACGGGTGATGTTTCGAGTGATGTGATATCTCAGTGTGATATTACGTTTTCGGAAAAGTGATGTGATATAGCATTACTTATTGAAGCACTGTTTCGCGCATGTCTACTCCGTTCAACTGCGGCCGGCCGGCCGCAGTTCCCTCAGTTGCTCCGCCGCCCCCACCCCCTCCCACGCGTTCCCACAGTTTTGTTCGCGCAGTCTTCTCTATACATAGTAATAATAGCTCAATGGCAATCAGTATGGGAAAGAGCCCCTGGAGCATTCCATGAAAACATCAAGTTTTCGTCCCTTAGGAAACGCTATGGTAGCTACCCTAATAAAACGTATTAGCTGCTAAGAAACACTACCAATCTTAAAGCCGAGTTATGATATTACAATGCTGATAATTAGCTTCCTAAATTTATTTCTCGGAAGTATTAAAACGGTGGCTTATGAAATATTTTCATGGAATGCTCCCCCTATAGTAAAGTGGAAGCACGGACTCCTGAAAAAAACCTTCTTGACCCCAGATATGGAATCTGTTACCTTTAAGGTTACTCCAGGGCAAGTCATACCGACACTTCCAAGTTTCAGGCCCTTAGTGCCAATACTCTCTGAGGTAAGTACTCCTGTTTCCGTCAAGCCGTATAGTTGTACTAAATCTTTTACTGTCGGAAACCTAAAACAGTACTAAATAATTAAATATAATGAGAAATATGGGCCAGCAATAAAAACGGGATACCCTCGTCAGCTTATATCTGCTATATCTTATTTCTATCAAACAATACGTAGGGCAGGCAATATTATGATAGGTACATGGAATTAGTCAATATGATGGTTATGGCATCTTGATAATTATGGTAAATAACATTATTACAAATAATATTATGAAAAACAAAAATTATGACTTAATACTTTTATGGCATGCAATACTTTTGCAATATGAATTTATGCCATACAAAATTATGCCATATGATTGTTATGGAAAATCAAATTAGTACAAATGAAATTATGGAAAACGTTAGGGACCCAATAAAAACAGTTTAAAAAGTTTTTAGTTCGTAGCATTCGCCTCATGGAGATAAAATCCCACTTCCTGGTCAGGATAGGACGTAAAATTAAACTACATATATCCGCGGTATGCGGTAATGAAGCCCCAGATCGCATATTGCTGTTATGGCAAAAACGCCTGCGATTTTGGTCATTATTTTACGGCCCAGGTGCCGAATGTAGGTACTATTGTAAACTAGGTCTATATAGATTTCATTTCTTGTTAAAAAAATTTAGGGGATTATTTTTGCTATATTTACTCCAATTAAATACTACTACTTTTGTTGAATAAGGAACTTCTGAGCAGGATTATATGTTTCTAGTCCAATGAATTTTATTTAGTAGATAAATTTGGTTACCTTTTTTTGAACATTTCAATTATTTTAGGTCGTAGAGGTGCTGATCGACTCTGAACGATTCTTAATGAACTAAGATCATATTGGTCAACAGCTTCTTCCTTAGATAGATATCCGACCAGAGACGGTACCAGCGTCGCTATCTCCACCTGAAATTATGTTGCGTTATACATTACACAACTAGGGTGGTAAAAAAAAAAGAAAGTCCCGAGCCGCAAACGAGGGAAGTAAATATGCGATCTCGGCCTTTCTTTATTACCTCACGTGTTGTGTACATAATTTTATGTCCACACTTGGCCAGGAAGCGGCTTTTTCCGTACGCGTAGCGTGCGGTAAAAGTCACTTTATGGCCAGGTGTGGCATAAATAATTTTATGCCACATCTGGCCATAAAGTGACGAGTTATGGCCAGGTGTGACGTTATAGTACATTACGCAACACGGGAGGTGATAGAGAAGGCCCTCGATCGCATATTTACGTCCCTCTCCCTCTCGCAAACACCTGTGATCTCGGCCTTTCTTTATTTTACCACCCTAGTTGTGTAATGTACTATTCCGTCAAACCTGGCCATAAAGTGGCAATTACCGCCCGCTACGCGTGCGGAAAATCCCACTTCCTGACCTGGGAGAGACTTAATTTTTTTTACCACGGGCGGTAATAGAGAAAGCCCCAGATCGCATATTTATCGCCCTTGCCTTCGGTTCGGGTGTCAAATACCTGCGATCTGAGACATTTGTTTTACCGCCCCCAAAGTAAGTACCGTACTATATCTATACTATACAGAGTGGAACCGAAAGAGGGACTTTCCTGCAAATGTGGCATTGTTTAGCCTAAGTATCACCGTTTTTAGGGTTCCGTAGCCAAAATGGCAAAAACGGAACCCTTATAGTTTCGTCATGTCCGTCCGTCCGTCTGTCCGTCTGTCCGTCTGTCCGTATGTCACAGGCATTTTACTCAAAAACTGCACGATGGATATTGATGAAATTTGGAATATAGGTTTCTTGTACGAGCCGCTACTTAGTTTGGTAGTTAAATAATTAAAATAAATATTTTTAGGGCGGGCACTCCATACATGTTACAGAAGCTAAAAAAAATTTTTTTCAGAAAATATCAACGTGTGGTACATAGTTCGACAGCTCTTTCAAAAACATTTTAAGGTTCTTAAGTTATGTTTTTGATTAAATGAATAGCTTTGGAAATAATCGCTCCGAAAGTTGTGAAAATTGTGTCCCCCCCCTCTATCTTCTAAACCGTGTATCCGAAAAATATACAAAAAATTACAAAGATAACGCTTAATTAATACTTTCAACGAAAATTATTTTCAACAAGATCGGATTAGCCGTTTTTGAGTTATTGCCTATAAACTGCGCTTCTCAACAAAAGGACGTAATTGCTATGAAGATACGCTCTTTTGTTGTTGTACTTTTTTACATCGTATTTTTTACCTTACAGTTACGGCTATGGAACCCTACACTGAGCATGGTCCGACATGCTCTTGGCCAGTTATTAAATTGTTAAGCTATTATGCAAAAATCTGCGTATATCAACCATATTTAGAAGTCATACCCGGCACGTGCTGGAGCGTGCAAGACACGACGAAGCATATTTATACAACCTTAAAAAATATTATTTTGATATTTTTTTTTATTTTTTTATTATAACAAGCATTTAACTATTGCAGGTCGATTCTACATCAAATACAGGGCGACTTCAAATTGGTAATACAAAACACTTGATTATGGCTCAGTTAATGCCATGTAGTGTAACACATTAACCCCTATGTTAAAATTTGCTGTATTTAATTATTGCCAATTTTCTAACAAAACAAATAATTAAAGTCCTAAAGTGTGGTTACACTCCATTAAATACCTAAGTGTCATACCTGTCACTCGTATTTTCTTTGACAACACGTTTTCTTCATAAATATTGCGGCATGTGACGGATAACCAAAGAGGAAAGTGTTCATTTGAAAATCTTTAAACCTCTTTGTTTATTATTATGGTAGGATAACCAAGTTAAGCCAACAAAAATGGGATAAATTAATAATTAAAAAAAAAACATACTTCTGATTATTTTAAAAGTATGAGACTTAAGTAATTGAGGGGCTAAGTTTAGGGGATATGTATGTAAAACATTCATTTTGTATTACCAATTCGAAGTCACCCTGTATATCACTAGGTATGTATATGACACTATATTTTCAGGAAATGTTATTGTACAGCTGTTCCACCCGGCATATTTAGAATGCTCATACAGAATACTAAATTATAGATTTTAAACGCTATTATTCTGAATCCTACGTTACGCTTAAAGTTTTTTTTACCGTGTAACAGTAGCCTAGTTAAACTTTATTTATATTTTCTAACGTCTATTGAAACTATCGATCACAAAAAAAATTGCTTGAGTATAAAATAAAATAAAAATAAAATAAAATAATTTATTTCTGTAAGTAGGCCCTCAAGGGCTCTTTTACATGTCTCATCTCTAATTCTTTTCTTTTGGCGCTTCGGGTAATTGACCTTCTGGTGAGAAGAAGCGCCGGAAGAAACTCACCAGTTTCTCTTTTCCACCAACGAGTATTACAACAATATAAGATTTCATTAATACATTACATTAAACTTAAAACTACATTTATAGAGATGTAAAGGGTCTCTCTATGCGTCCAACAAGACAAATAAAATTATAGAAAATAAATTGATAGTAAAATTGATAGTATAGAATGAAATTTCCGAATAAAATGTTTTTGGGTGCGCTCGTAGTCTATTTATTTATTTAACTTTATTCCACAATAATCAAAAGAACGAGACGCTTTGGAACATTGTAAAAAGCAAAAATGGACTTGGGCTGGCCATGTAGCGCGTATGAACAAACAGAGATGGACAAATAAAGTAACTACTTGGGCAGGACCACAGAACAAACGTAAACGAGGAAGACCAAGAGAAAGATGGATAGATGAAATAGATAGAGTAGCTGGTAAACACTGGATGACCAAAGCTAAGGATAGAGAGGTTTGGAAAAACATGGAGGAGGCCTTTACTCGTAGAGAGGTCCTTAATATAAATACATAATACATAATTTAAATGAAACTTGCATGACATAAAAATGAAAAATGATTGTAATTTATAATTTAAAAATTTAATTCTGATTGTATTTAATATTTGATTATTTAATTTTATTTAATTTATAAATTCATTGTAGTTAAGTTAAATTCAAATTTAATCTGCTATAAACATTGCATGGAAACATTATTAACTATGAATTATTGCCTATTTAAATTATTTACATGTTATGTTAAGTTACGAATTGTTACATATTTAATGTTATTAAGGAATAAATGAGGCTATAATAATAATAATAATAATAATCAAAAGAACAAACGACGGATTTAATGCCTTACTAAGGCATTCTCGACCAAGTTAAGTCCAAGTTTCGTGATTAATTTAAGGAGAGTTATTTAACAGTTAACTTATTCTAGTGCTTCTTACCTGACATCGCTGGATACTCTTCAAGAGGTTTTCGGGCGTGTATTCGTCAACGTATACCACTCTTCTGCCAAGAGAGAGCAGCTTGTATGTCAACAGCATATCGTAGCCATGGAACCAGTCCCCTAATATTAACACGGTGTTAAGAGAATCATCCTCAAACCTAAAAAAATAACTAGGTAAAATTTTAATATTGCCTTCGGTTTCCGCGATTATCACTCAAAGCATAAGTATAGTGCGAATCTTGTGAGGTGATTTTTTCGCTTCGAGCCCTAATCTTTCAAACAAAAGCCATTGTTATCCATTGTGGTAGCTTTGCTATAATAGATACAATTGCCTAGCGGCAGGCGCTACAAGCTAGTTACAACAAATACAATGGCCTTTGTTTGGCTCTAGCTAGCTTGTAGCGCCTGCCGCTAGGCAATTGTATCTATTATAGCAAAGCTACCATAATGGATAACGATGGCCTTTGTTTGAATGATTAGGGCTCGAAGCGAAAAATTCACCTCACAAGATTCGCACTATAATAAAACAACTTAAACGGATAAAATCACGTATAATTACTACATTTTAAGTCTCGACGTTTCGTAACCCTTTTCAGCGTTCGTGGTCGCGGGTGGACTGAAAAAATCACACACATCACAGTAATTTGTACAGGGGAAATTTATGATTTGAACAGTAATTTTGAAAATTGGGGAAATTTATTGTGCATGTACCTATAATTATTTTACAATACAATACAAATATTCTTTATTGCACACCAGAAAAACATATTACAAAATTTCATTACTTTGTGTGGTCTCAAAAAAACAGTAACTTACTCTTTTGGCAAGGTGTATATGCAGTTTAAATGGGTCAGTTTGACTCCCTTCGGCAAGCCAGTGGTGCCAGAGGAGTACAAGATGACTGCGTCATCAGTTTGACCTTGAACAGCAGCCGGTTCATAAGAGTCTACGTCTACTTGCTTCATCAACGGATCCAAATACAACTCGATGTCTTCACTCTTCTCAAAACACATGAAAAGCTCTATGGAACCTATACTTTTCAATATATCTCCATATTTGTTCCAATATAATTGCGAACAGATGAAGTACTTTGGTCTAACCAAGTCCAGTTTGTGTTTTAGGGTTGCTGAAATAAAATTCTCATATTATTCATTCGGATAGCAATTTAGTAACCATAGGAATTCAGGGAGATATTTTGTGATCAGCTTATATACGTGCCACTGCTGGGTACAGGCCCTCTCATAGACAAGAGTGAATGGGCAGTAATGGGGTAGACGACTAAAAAAAACTGTTTAGTCTATAACTTTGTCGATTTTTAATATTTTGATAAACCAAAAAATACGTGTCCCATATTTTTCCATAACCTATCTGACGGACTAATTAGAATTATATAGTTTTAAACCAGTCGTCATCCCTATTCCAACGCTGGCCCAGTGCGTGTTTTTGGGGATTTCACATACACATTTGAATTTCTTCCTGCATGTATGAAGGTTTCTTCGTAGTGTTTTTGTTTACCGAAAAGCTAATATTAAATATCAAAATTGTTATCTACGTATTTATTACCAAGCTACAAGTATTGGTTTCGTGAAATACTGACCTCTTCCATCCTGCAAGTCATACGGAGTATAAGCTGCTCCGGTAAAAAGAACAGCCAAGGCCGTGGGTTGAAACAGTAGTCGTTTCTCGCTCCCAATCCCTACAGTGTAGCCGTTACCCACCCCCAATTCCTTCAGAGAGACTGCCAGAGTCACGGCGTACTGAGTAAGCTCCTTGTATGTAATTTTTTCTCCAGTAATAGCGTTTTCCTGGAGAGAAATAATAACTTTCTGTCAAAAAAATATTTTTTAGACAAGCTCTTAATAGCCGAGTGTACCGTTTTTGTATACTCGTAGTCTCAGACTGCATGTTAAAACCAATGAAATGAGCTCAAAAACTGTGGGTTTATTTGATGTAAGTCAGATGATCTGATGACCACTTTCCGACTCCTGCAAGCTTGCACCTGCAAGATTTGAAACACACAAACGGACGTACAAACTAACACGGCAAGTTAAATAAAAAAAAATTGTAAACGGTCGATACTCAACAGACAAATTGATGTAGTCTCGGAGACTTAGGTACAATTTTTTTGGCAAAGTGACGTACTTTTTTTTATGTTATAAAGTGGCGAACGAGCAGGTGAGATGCCTGATGGAAAGCAATCAGCGTCGCCCATGGATATCTGCAACATCAGAGGTGTTGCTTATACGTTGCCGATCTTTGAGAGCCCTGTTTACTCGCGCTGGGAACACCTCAGATGGGAGTTCATTCTACATGACTTATGGCTTCAATATGTTTTTAAGGGTCTAATGCAATAATTAAAGAAGTCGTCTTCTGTATTGGCATGTTTCACTCTTCCTCTCTCGGCAATAGCCACCATTTTAATTTCTCTTAGATTCTCTTCTAGAGAAGTATAAGAAAAACAACGCATAAAAGCTAGTGATATAGAGCCTGTGTAATATAAATAGGTACTTTACTATACATATGTGAATAATTGGTAGTCCTAGATCATATATATTGTACACAGTTGTTTGTCTCTTTAATTTCACTTACCAAAGCTGTCGCATCACTTTTGCGCGTTTTTAGCCGCTCCAACATATATTTCCCGAAGTTCAAGTGCGCCGGTATTTCAACATTTTGATCACCATGTACGTACAAACTATTATTAGATAATACGGACATTGTAATTTAATAAAACTCAAGCGGCTACAGACCTGGACCACGGTAGTTGATACTATGAAAAAATAATACCGGACTGGCCTTTATATACATAAGTACATCAATTACACCACGTTATCTAACGCTCATTTTAGGGGCAAGTGATGGGGCGAGGTATGCGACGCGCCGGCACGCCGCTGCCGCCGGCTTTTTTGACCACGCCGCCGCGGCCGATTTCCGATCGGCGTGAAATCGGCGCGGGTAAAAAATAATTGCAGAAGCAAATTTTCAGTGACCGTCAAGATGGCGTACACCGTAAAAATATCCAGAATCTGATACTGCCAATAAATAGTACCCAAATAGTACCGACTAAACATCTAAGTAAAAAAAAAGTACCCTTAGACTTTTTGAAATATAAGGCCTGTTCACCGTGTACGCTACCGGACGTCAAGCTAGCGTACACCGTTTGTATTTCTGGAACGGCTTTGTTTTTGGAAACGCATTATATCTCAAAAAAATAGTACTCAAATAGGGCCCTAAACTTTCATTTCTCTAGCTAACAGAGAAGCAAAAAAAAATTTTCTACTTATATTCTTAAAAATTATTACAAATATTGGTGATAAGAAATTAATAATTAACATCATTAGGTTCATCTTTGAATACTGTATTATGCCTTATTTTCTTACTCCACGACCCAGAAATCACCCTTAGATAAATATGAATCGATCGACTAATTTATGTGAAGCAACATCACTATTTTAGCTTGCCCCCCAAAATGAGCGTTAGATCACGGGGTGTATACATCACTAACAGATAATGATCCTAATTAGAGTGGCAATAATTAAGATAATGTTGTTTTGACAGGGATAATAAATTCATTAAGAAACACACACACTTTGTAAATAAATCTTTGTATCTATTTGTCGATAACGAGTCGGTGACGAGTACAAGGCACAGAAGAATAAGATTCTTGCGTGTCTATCTAAAGCTTCCAAAGTGGACGTACGAGGAAGTAGGCTCAACTGCTGAAGGTCCTGCAAAGTCTAAGGGTGCTTTTCCACTAGAGATGTGCTATGCTACGTTGCTATGGATGCGTTGAGATCCACCAATCATAATTATTGGGGTATACCTTCGTTTGCCCTAATTTTATTAAAACTAATTTTATTTGCCATAATTGTCTAGGGCCATAATCATCATTTGCCATAGTAAAAGGTGCCATAACTTTTGTGCGTCTTAATAGTCAAGCGCCATAATGATCATTATTCATAATATTATATGCCATAATATCAATTTTCATAATATTTCATTTCATAAGATTCATAGTTTTTTTATGACATAATAATCATTTGCTATAATAATGAGAAAACAGTCCCACTTTACCTAACGCGGGTGAGGCGACATGCACTTTCTGGCTCAGACTCAGAATCGTACGTAGGTAAGGTACTTACTTGCGAACCTTATATACGTAAAAATAAATCATTAAAAAAGAGTATCAAATATTATATTGGTATACCAAACATAATGATCATTCATTAATAATTTATCTGTAAATAGATCAACTAATGTAGGCGAGCGTTTTCCAAAAAAAATACCGGGGTAGCTACTTTCTCAAAATATGGACTTGTGAGGTTATTTTGGCTCAGAATAGTTAGTACTTTCGAACCTTATACGTAAAAAAGTGTCCCAATTTTTTTTCCATTACGTCACCATTTTGCATAGTGTTTGTATGAACGTGACGTAGTGGAAAAACAAAAATCCCATACAAATTTTGGTACACTTTTTTTACGTATAAGGTTCGAATGTACTAACGATTCTGAGCCAGAAAAACATCAAAAGTCCATATTTTGAGAAAGTAGCTACCTCGGTATTTTTTTTGGAAAACGCTCCGGCACAGTAATTAATGTAAAGATTTTATACATAAAAAGACATTTATTTAAAAAAATGCTCACTTACGATTTTAGAAGCTCAATTAAATATTTCCCAAAAAAAAACTCAAGCCCTGAATTTTGTCGTCCCCGGGAAGTTGCCCCCAGTGTAAATCCATGTACCTATTGTGTGGTCACCATTGACAATGACAACTGAAAAAATAACTGGCAAAGAGCATGTCGGACCATGCTCAGTGTAGGGTTCCATAGCCGTAACTATAAGGTAAAAAATACGATGTAAAAAAGTACAACAACAAAAGAGCGTATCTTCATAGCAATTACGTCCTTTTGTTGAGAAGCGCAGTTTATTGGCAATAACTCAAAAACGGTTAATTCGATCTTGTTGAAAATAATTTTCGTTGAAAGCATTAATTAAGCGTTACCTACGTGATTTTTTTCATATTTTTCGGACACACGGTTTAGAAGATAGAGGGGGGGGGGACACAATTTTCACAACTTTCGGAGCGATTATTTCCAAAGGTATTCACTTAATCAAAAACATTACTTAAGAACCTTAAAATGTTTTTGAAAGAGCTGTCGAACTATGTACCACACGTCGATATTTTCTGAAAAAAAAAATTTTTAGCTTCTGTAACATGTATGGAGTGCCCCCCCTAAAAATATTTATTTTAATTATTTAACTACCAAACTAAGTAGCGATTCATACAAGACACCTATATTCCAAATTTCATCAATATCCATCATGTAGTTTTTGAGTAAAATGCCTGTGACATACGGACAGACGGACAGACGGACGGACGGACATGACGAAACTATAAGGGTTCCGTTTTTGCCATTTTGGCTACGGAACCCTAATAAAAACTAGAGCATACTGTCATATACAGCTGTGGCATACGAACGTTGGCGAATGGTATGTTTTTAAACTGTGATCCTAGTGTCGGCCAGAGTTGGGCAAAAATTTAGTTGACTAAGAATAAGAATAAAATTCCAAATTTTATTCTCAATCAAAATATTTGAGTAAGATTGAAAATCATGAGCAAGTTATTCTGATTTGATTTAAAATGATTAAATCATTTCATTTTTATTCTAAATGACAAATCAAATTTTGATTAATTTATTCCGACAGACTATTAGTTAAACTAACGTTTTAGTTGACTTATTAATATTTAGAATAAGATTGATTTTATTCTTCTTATACATTTAGTTCACTGATTGCACTTGTAATTTGAACTATTTCTCATACTTTTAATGTTCAGTTTTTTTTAACCATGAATAAATATGACACACAACCTATGGCATAGTAATTAGGTAGCTTCGAGATTATCTGATGATGAATGGAACCAGGAGGTAGGTAGTGGAACTCTTCAATGGCTATTGGTAAGACCTTCGATTCAAGTATGGATTCATTTCGGGTACGTATCAAAATATATAAAGTCAAAACATATACGGTTGAAATGAATAAAGTCGAAATGTAGAAATTCAAAATATATAATGGGTCTAAATGTATAAAGTTGTTCGATATAAGTTCGAAACTCATAAGTTCTAAATTCATAATGGTCATAATATATAATGGTCAAAATATATACCGGTTGAATTTCATAATGGTCACAACTCCTAAGCTTGAAATGCATAATGGTCAAAATATATAATGGGCTTTGGAACAACAGTAACACAGGTATAAAGATTAATTATAGCGTAACCTACGAGCCTTTAAGCTTATACATATTTAACTATTTTTGTAACAGCGAAATAAATCTTACTACCTACCTTGTTTGTATTTGTATGGATAGTATGAAATTAAAAAAAAAACAATATTTTCTTCATTTATTAAGGCAAGGACAGTTTTCATAATTAATAGTCAAATTCACATGGAGCACACATATAATGTAATTCAGTTGTGGCGTGTGTTGGTAGCAAGTGATCCTAACACACTCCTCCTCGCTTCGCTCGTCGTCGCACCTAACTTTTGGGTTCAAATGACTCAAAAACTCAAATATTTTAAACTTTCAGATTACTCAGAATATTGTCATTTTTAAAATGTAGTCTGAGCACCCGGTTAGGTGCGACGACGAGCGAAGCGAGGAGGAGCGTGTTAGGATCACTTGCAACCATAAAATGTCGCAACTTAATTGAAAAGAACAAGCATTTGAGGAATAAATACTTGAGTAATTTTTCTAGTACACGGCTATTTATAATCAAAGTTTGTACAATTGAATTTAATTGTATAACGCTTTTCATCCCCCAATCGTAAGTTCTGGATTTCGACCATGATTCCTTATAAACATTATATCATTAGACTTTATATATTTTGAACTTATGAGTTGTAAACATATGCATTTTGCCAGTATATATTTCGACCATTATGGCCAACGTACATTATAGATTTTAACTGTTATGATTTTTAATCATTATTAATTTTGATTTTATATATTTTGAACATATGTGTTTTGAACTTATATATAATGACTTTATATATTATGATACGTACCCTTCATTTCGCTTGTGGTAAAGGGTTCTATACATAGTATAGTATACATTACACTATACGGCGATGGTCAGCTAGCCAGGAGGTGGGTAGTGGAACCCTTCGTAGAGTCTTAGTAAACCCCTCGAGTTTGGGCTTATTTGATTTGTTGTAAAGAGTCCTATGCATTAAATCCTGTGGTGATGGTCTAGTGATGGATCCAGGACGTGGGCAGTGGTAATTTTAGTAAATCTGTCAAGTTTGGGCTCATTTTATTTGTTGTAAAGAGTTATACTCGTATGCATTACACTCTATGGTGGTGGTCTGACGATGGAGCCAGGTGCTGGGTAATGGTACTCTTTGAAGGGTTTTAGTAAACACCGCGAGTTTGGGCTCATTTGATTTGTTATAAACAGGCCTTAACTTTTCGTGATTTTAACAAGCGTGACGTGTATAATTTAAAATGTCTTTATTATTTAGTACAACACTAAAAAATATTGATTGTACAACCAGAGATCGATTCAAAATATCAATCGTCATTTTTTAATGGCGATTAATTTAGTTGCGATTAAATTAGTTGTGAGAATGGTCGACTAATAATTAAATTAGTTTTAGTTTCAATCGACTAAATTTCACGGTTAAATCTATATTAAATAAAACTACGTAGTCGCTCGTTTTTGCATTTTTTATTTAACTTGCAATATAGATAACTTGCAATATGTAACTACGACGAGTAGGTATGTACATTGTAGGTACTCGTATGCGTACGTTGTAACTATGTTGGTTTGGGTGGAATCTTGCAACTTATATTGAAGCAGATATCTTCAACCGATTGAGCTAAAATTATGTATAAAAGTTTAATTTGAAACGCTTGAATGAAAATATAATGGGCCTTAATATTACGATAAATAACGAAAAACTGCAATGCACAATGTTTACAAGTCGCAAACAATAGTAGGTAAATAGGTAGGTAGGTGCTCTATTCATAATTATTTTGATACATTCAGTACTAGTTCTATACGATACTGAGTAAATCTTAGATATAGATATTATCAATATTTTGTTGTCTCTGTCATTAGTAAATCTCTTTTTAGTGTCACGCGGCGACAAAACAATGGGATAATCCTACTTACCTGGAAGTTGTTTGTTGCATTTTGGTGCAAGTCTGCCGCCATAACGCAAAAGGGCACAACTAACATTTTTTTTACACTGAGTTGTATACATATTCGGAATCAGTGAAACTTACTGATTCCGAATATGTATAGAACTCAGTGTCGAAAAAAATGTTAGATGTGACTTCTAACATTATTTGCGGAAAAATAGTCTAACTAATAAGTCGATTAAAATGTTTAGTTGACCGAAATCAATCGGCAGCTAATTTATTTACAACTAAACTAGTTGCACTCTATACAACTAAGATTGATCAGTCGTCGTTTTCAATCGTCCGTCGCAATTAATTCTGTTAATCTCAATCGTTAATCGTTAGTAGATTACATTTTGCCCATCTCTGTGTACAACTTAGTTTTTAGAGAAGAAATAAAGTAGTTTTTCTTACAATTATGAAGGAGGTAACATTTTTCCAAATCGGTCTAGCTGTTTTAAATTAATCGGGGAACAAACCTACATAAAAATTGCTCTTTGTTTTGAAGTCGGTTAAGCCTGGAAACTTATTTCTAATAAGAAATGCACGAGAAACTAAGAAAAATACCAAGATCGCTATATGTGTGCCTCTAATATTTTAAGAGTTTCCTCGGTTTCTCCAAGATCTCATCATCAGATCCTGATTTGGTTGCAATGGGACCACCTAGGAAGTATAATACCCTTTCAAACAAAAAAAGAATTTTCCACATCGGTCCAGCCGTCTTCGAGTAATCGCGTAACAATATAAAAAATAAAATAAAAATAAAAACATATAGACGAATAGAGAACCGTCCTTCATTTGAAAGTCGGTTAAAAATGCATAGAACTCATTAAAACGAGCCCACTTTCATGTTCCATCATCAGTTCAGTTCAGCTTGCTGATGTGATGCCTGTGTGGAGGAGTGAGTGAATAGTGGAACACGAAATACAAGATATTGCTACTACATTACTTACTAAGCCTATAGACGGGATAACAATTTCAAATTCGATAAATAAATCAATCAGAGGAATTCATTTTAACTAAAAAAATCATGATTGAATTTATTTGATTGGTGATTAAATTAGTTTTACTCAAATTTTTGAGTGAGAATAAATCTTAAGTGATTTAATCATTTCAAATTTAATCTGATTGAAACTGAAGTGATTTAATCATTTCAAATTTATTCTGATTGAAACTGAAATGATTCATTCTCACGATTTTTTATTCTGATTGACGATATTAGTCATGAGTGCCCAACACTGGTGTCGGCTAATATCAAGTTATCCGAGCCAACGCGCAGGTGGCGTCGGCTGCCCACGCGCAGCCTTGGCTGGCTGGCGCGCAACGGTCCGCGCCTGTGGTGTACTCTGGCGCATACATCTAACGTTGGCAAATATCAACTTTTTGATAAAGCCTAGAAATTTTGAACGTCGTCCTAACTTTATATCAACAAATAAATTGCCTTCTATAAAGTATTACTTAGTACCTAATACTAAAGCAAACTATCATATCATTAAGATAAACGCGCCCAATAGTTGACACCGTGCTGTCATCTTTATTTCAATTTAACTATGGCAACTACTGGGATAGTGTCAAGCACTAGGACATCTACATTATGTTTATTTTCATTTACATACCAAACCAATAGGATGAATAAACCTCAAATTAAAAAAGAGGTTATAAGTGATATCCATCGGAAATAATCTACTTAAAATTCAAAACAAGAACAGGTAAAACTCACCATAGATAAAGTACCCCTGCACCGGAGCACAGATAAGCATAAAATATTTTTAACGAAGACTATTTCTGAGATGTGTCGTTATCTATGGCTTTGTGCATCCCGCCGTGTTTTTAGAATATGATAAAGTTTCCAAGTAAATAAAGGTTTGTAAGTATGTACAAGGACATGTGTGAAGAATTATTAAATATTTTCGTTAGGGCTAATTTACACCCGTAAGTTTTACTTACGTAAGGAAGGACGCAGCTATACGTTAGACACGATACGTTAGTTATACTGACTATCTCAGTCTAGTGTACAGCTGCGTCCTTACTTATACTATACGTAAGTAAAACTTATAGGTGTAAATCCGGCCTTAGATACGAGTACTATGTAGTGTAGGTAAGTCGCACGCGATATAAAAATATACTGTATAGATTTAGAAGCTCCCGTGAGTCATTTGTTATCAACAAAAAGACAAAATTTTAATCAGGCTTATTTGTCGCGAGATTTAATTCGAAACATCAAGCGTCTAACAACAATACTTACCAATACACACCACACATTCATTTGAACACCAGCTATATTATTTTTTATTCATTAATTTAACTATATCAAACGGGGGGATCTTTGCCCAGTAGTGCGACTAGCGATTGACATGACATCTTGTTTTGAAAAGTCCTAAGTTATTATTAAGGTGCATTGGGGTAATTTCTTATGTGAGGTAATTTTGAAAATTAGGAATATGCAAGTTTTTCGAGGCGTAAAATAATTAGTCGAACTAATTTAATTTAATTGGCGTGCGTATAATGCGTGCGTAGTATAGTGTGCGTGTTACAGTAAATATTATTTTGAAGAGTGGATTGAAAGCAATTCTTGATTTTCGTCACAATCCCATGTTCAAATTTACTCCAATGCAAGGTGCATAATATAACCTGAACAACGAGCCTTAATCGCGTAAAATCGTGATTTATTTAGGATGGTGTTTTGGAAACGTCGTAAAGTCTGTGGTCGTAAAAGTTTATATACAGTGCGACGAAGTCTCCCGCTTTTTAAGTTTACTTATAATTCCTTATTTTAATGATATTCTGTTTGTTTCAGGTTACGAATTAACTTAAAATCAGCAACGAAGTGACCTTGCAATGCAACGACGATCTGATATTAACAAGACTAATAAAACTAACAAATAAAGTGTCTGTGTGTGACGTGCGTGTAGTGAAGTGACGTTTCCACGAGAGATCCCGAGTTGGTGAGTTTATAAATTCAAGTTTATTTTACTTTCACGATTATTGATACGAAAGGCCCCATTTAGACGGGGCGAGAACTCGTATACGATTTTCATTTAATTGAGGCGATTAATCGATCAACTGTACTCATCGCATCTAGGTGGTAGCACGAACGCTTGTCAAATCCTTGTTTCGTCAAATGCTTGTTTCGTCAAATGCTTATTTCGTTAAATGCTAGTTTTGTCTAATCCTCTGTTCGTCAATTCCTTGTATTGTCCAGTCCTTGAATCGTAATAAATTTGTTCTGTCACATACTTGTTTTGTCTAATTCTAGCTACGTCCAATCTTTATTTAGTCGGATCCTTGTTTCGTCAAATCATTGTCTCGTCTAATGCTTGGTGAGTCAAATCATTTTCTCGTCAAAAAAATATTTTGTAAATAACGCATTGAAGTCAGGCAACGGTACTGTCAAATAGTAATCCGACTAAATAAAGATTGGACGTAACTAGAATTAGACAAAACTAGCATTTAACGAAATAAGCATTTGACGAAACAAGCATTTGTCGAAACAAGGATTTGACAAGCGTTCGTGCTACCCTTCATGTTTGTACTCCTTTACAGCGGGGTCCAACCAGCGAGAGAAATGAGACTATTTTACTCTTAGTTAATATAAAACTTCAGTTTTTTAGACATTACAGTTTAGGATTATAATATTTTTCCAAGAATTTAAAAAACGGGTGGTCGCTTTACCCGTATATGTAAACGTACAAAATGTATATGGGTTCATTCTCGTCTTTGCACTCAACAGGAAACCGAACTTTATCAGCGAGGTCGTAATAAACGGATTCTATTGTACTGTAAGGTTCGCAACTCGCAACGTATAAAGTTAGCCCCATACCAATACAAATAGTTTAAATTGTTGTGGAACTAACCTTAGGGTTGTACAGTCGAACAATTTGCATTGTATGTGACTGTTAGAAACTAGTCACACAGACATAACGTGTCATAAGAAATTTATGTGAAAATAAACAGTATTACAGGTTCCCTAGCGGCTTTAAAATGAAATTGGTAGACGTTTGTGAAGGCTTTGATTTTTTAAAAATTATGGTAATTCTTAAATCACACTTTAACATGAGATTGTGAATACGTTCTCTATGAATGACCGGACACCCACGGAAATATAGAAGTGTCATAATAAAACACCATTTTTATTTTGACAAAACGTCGTAAAGATTGGGGTGACCCACTCCGATGTTATAAAACTGATAAAGATCTCGCATTGACACAATTTGTGTCATTGTGGTGTTTATGTCGTAATGGACGGATTAGGCGTGTAATCTGGGTACTACTCGTATGTTTAAATCGAGTTAGAATCGATTTTTGGGTGGAATGTTAGTTTCTAAAAAATAACTGTTGTATAAATATATAAACATATAGCCACCTTTCGTCTCAATCATCAGGTACCGATATATTGCATTGTCATCGATACTGAAGCAATATGTAAAAATTCAACTACTTATGAAATAGTTTAAAAATCAGCCTTCATTATATTTTGACCTAAACAAACATACATGCAAACATTGCAAGGTAATAAAAAGCTTGTAAAATACACATGACTATTACGGTCGATTAATATTTGATAACTCTATTAAATCTAAATCGCCACAAACTTTATGAATCAATTAGATATATGTAATTACATGTATATAGATAGAGCTATTGCAGCATATGTTTACCATGCTTCGACTCACGCGTTCCTACTTGCGCTAATTCGCGATGTCAGCGCTTTATCAATCAATTGCTGCGCCTGCGACGATTGGGCTTGCACAAGTGTTCGCGCGCGCGCGGTGTTAGCCATAAGCGACCGGCTCGGCTGTTTGTTCCCAATATAAACAAACATATGCGAATTACATAAATAATATAAATATACTGGGCTTACATATGGTATACACAGGATGGTGATTCGGGAGACGTGGGCAGGATCAACAGTAAATTATCAGCTACTATTTCGTACCAGTATTTTGTGAGATTAACGTTATTTTTTGGCTTTGAAAACAAAATGTTTTATATTATTGCGACTAACATATTAGTACTTATGACGTGGGTTTTCTTGCTCAGACGTTCCTTGTTTTGTAGCCGAGACGAAGTACCTAATTTATTTTTCGCAGTGATGAAGTTAGAGGAGTTTTGATGTTATTGTTTTCAATGTGTTAATTCAAGTAGAATATTAGTGTAACTTGCGCCCTATTAGGTTTTGCAAAATCGAAAATAGAATGTGATGCACCTGCCCTACGAACATGTATGTATCCAGTAGGCTTATGATGCTACGCTTTGTCACGTGATAAATAAATGATAAAGCATCCGTCACTCTCACAAACATATTGTCAGAACGTGGCGGATGCTTTATCATTTATTTATCGCGTGACAAAGCGTAGCATCATAAGCCTACAGGAGGGTGAAAATCGCTGTAGCTTGCAGTTTGCGCCGACGCACTGGTTGCCATAAACAAATTAGCTTTGCAGTGTAACACTAGCAAGTGAGTTGTGGCTTCGCTTTCAATTTAACGGACTTTTAATACTTATATTAGTATGTAATTTAATTTCTTCGGCTTGGAATATTTTCTATTACTTAATTTTTTTTTTATAATTAATAGAATTAAGCATTAAGCTTAGGACCAATACAGCAATATCACATTACAAACCTAGGGCGGAATAATTAGAAATGGGTCAGATCGCAGGGCGAAATATGCGTTTGGGGCTGTAGATACCAATTACCGTCTGTGGTGTGTCCACAATTTTACGTCTGCCTTTGTAAATGTAATACTGTCAAAAAATGATTTTTTTGAGCCAAGCTTTTATTGCCGATTGTACTTTTTTGTATAATCGCAAACTGCACGTCAAAATTAATTAAATGAGCCCCAACACGGTGAATTTATCTTGTGTAATTTAGATGATCCTATGGCTATCACCCGACACCATCATCAGATCAGCTTCATGTCATAATAATATTGCATTGTCATCTGATTTACATATCCTTACAAAATTTCAGCCCAATCAGAAACCGGCAAGTGGGTCAAATTTAACTTGCAATATTTGATTACAGACACACAGACACTGGGGCCATAGTATAAAGACAAACTAGTAGTCCAACGTCGGCCGTTTAGGAACGAGCGACACGTATCCACACAGGCGCGCGATAGTCTCTGTGAGTGCATCCATACTGGAGCATCTTACGCATTCTTAAAACTTTGCTTGTAGTGCGTTCGTACACGGCGCGCACACATTCAAGCGCGCGATGTATACCTTTTGTAGGAAGATAAAATACTGCTATTATACTGTGCTGGGGCACGTGAAAGTAAATAAAAGCTTGTAATAAAATATACTGCTCCCAGACGTAACCTAATGTAAAATATAAAAATGCTTCGAGATTTTCCATAAAAGCTCAACAAAAGTAACAGGGGTATGAATGAAAAATTTTTAAAACAAAAAATAAAAACCGACTTCCAAAAACTTAAACTAAAAACCAAAAAATAATATGTTAATTACTCCAAAGTAATGGATAATCAACGATTCATATATACATATACAGATATTTATACTTTTTAACCTGTTATTTTTGAAGTTGGTGCCTGCCACGTAAAGCTGGCTGTGTTGAGCTCCTTAGCTGGCACCGACTTCAAAAATAACAGGTTAAAAAGTATAAATATCTGTATATGTATATATGAATCGTTGATTATCCATTACTTTGGAGTAATTAACATATTATTTTTTGGTTTTTAGTTTAAGTTTTTGGAAGTCGGTTTTTATTTTTTGTTTTAAAAATTTACTTTATTTTTTAATTTTTAGTGGCGCTGGAAAAATATTGTTTTGACCAAATAGACTTAAGTCTATTTAGTTAAAAGAAAAAAAATACAAATCGGTCTAGACGTATTCAAGTAACCGAGGAACAAGCCTACATAAAAATTGCTCTCTGTTTTGAAGTCGGTTAAGACTGGGAACTTATTTCTAATAAGAAATGCACGAGAAAGTAAGAAAAATACCAAAATCGCATATGTGTGCCTATGATATTTGAAGAGATCCCTCGATTTCTCCAAGATCCCATCATCAGATCCTGATTTGGTTGCAATGGGTCCACCTCGGAGGTATACCCTTTTAAACAAAAAAAGAATTTTCCAAATAGGTTCAGCCGTCTTCAAGTAATCGGGGAAGAAACCTAGATACACATTTACTCTTTGTTTTTAAGTCGGTTAACACTAAAAACTTGTTGCTAATAAGAGATGGACGAGAAATTACGAAAAATACCGAAATCGCTATATGCGTGCCTATAATATTTGAAGAGTTCCCTCGATTTCTCCAAGATTCCATCATCAGATCCTGACTTGGTTGCAATGGGACCACCTCGAAAGTCTACCCTTTCAAACAAAAAAAGAATTTTCCAAATCGGTCCAGCCGTCTTCAAGTAATCGGTGAACAAACACACAAAAAAAAAATAAAAAAAAAAATAAAAAAAAAAAAAAACATACAGACGAATTGAGAACCGTCCTTCTTTTGGAAGTCGGTTAAAAATAAATCGTTTAGGAAAGTTCTTTTGTTTGGTAGCTTTGTTTGTTTGTATTGTACGCGCATCACGCAAGTCTAGGTACTAGATCGATTTCTATGAAATTTGATGTAGGTACAGGTCGATTTAGACCCCGGTTAATATACACGGTGAAATTTTAGAGGTTGTTTTCCGTTTAAGGGCATGTTCAGTATCGTGTTTTGATTAGGAAAAAGTGGAAGAATTTTTTTTTTAACACAAAAAAAAATATTTTCTATGTAGCAGGTTGTTCAAATTAGCCGACCCTCCATACGAAAGAGAATTTTTTTTTACGTCAATTTTTTTTTTCTTCTTTTTCCTAATCAAAACACGATACTGAACATGCCCTTAAACGGAAAACAACCACTAAAATTTCACCGTGTATAGTATACTTTTTACCCGCCTACAGCGAAGCAAAAAAACTATAACTTACTTCACTCGCGAACGAAGTTGCGGGCATCCGTAGAAATAAAGTGATAGGATTAGCCACATAAAAGTTTTTTTAATATTTATATTTAACAACATCTTAATTGATTTTAGTGTGTAATAGTTAAAGTTCACGGCTGAGTAATTGAATCTTTCCTCGTGAAACTGTTGCAAATTTACTGTCGAGTTTCGTGGAAGTATTTCAAAACGGTTTCATCAACTTTAAAGCCAGCCAACTAAATTATTTCTTTATGCCACACCTGGCCATAAAGTGGCTTTTTCCGCACCCTGCGCGTACGGAAAAGCCGCTTTCTGGCCAAGTGTTGACATAAAATTATGTACACAACACGGGAGATAATAAAGAAAGTCCTCGATCGCATAATTACGTCCCTCGCTTGCAGCTCGGGCCGCAAACATCTGCGATCTCGGCCTTTCTTTGTTTTATCACCCTAGTTGTGTAATGTACTATTTTGATAATTGTTCGTCCTCTTTCTTAACACGTTCCCTGTCCCGGTGCCCCCATGAAGGTTTTTTTCAGGAGTCCATGCTTCCACTATGGGGTCATTTCCCCATACTTTACATTACTATTAAGTAGGCTTTGCCGGCAACTTCGCCTGCCTTATTCCGTTATAATGGTAAGGGAACGGGTTCCCTCTATGTGGCATAACATTTATTGTCCGAAACTGTTTTAGCATAACAGATGTGGCATAATCGGTTTTCGCCGAATGGTAATGTGGCCGAAACCTTATTAAGCATAATTAGTTACATCCCGAATATGTGTTTGTCTGAAATCAAGTTCGCATACTATTATTATGACCGATTATTTTTACGCATAATTCTATTGTGCAGAATTTTATTCGGCATATTATCGATTGTCCGAGATTGATAGGTTAGGTTTAGGAGAGGTAGGTTATTATAATAATCAAGTGATATAATTCCATTGGACATCATGTTCATTCAGTATAACGATGAACTAATAGCATTTAACATCTAGCAATTCTAACCTAACTTAGTAGGTTAGGCTAGAACTTTGATCCCTCACAAATCTCATAATAAAGATCTGTTCCTAAAAACTTTAGGTTAGATTTAGAACTGAGTCCTTACAAAATAAACTATTGATAGAAAAGGGGCTTAGATTAGGTTAAAACATTTAAGCAACTAGAGTTTTGCACGAGTTCTTAGCTATGGAAAGGCCAAAAAAGGGGGGACGGGGGGGCGAAGCCCTGCACAAGGGGAGCTCGGGGGGCGAAGCCCCCCGCAAAAAAAAAGATTAGACAGACAAAGTAGGTTAGGTTAGGTTTGAACTGCGTCCCCCAACAAAAACGAACTGCTGGCAGAAAAAGTAGGTTAGGTTAAGTTAGGTTTAGGTTAGGTTTGAACTGCATCCCCCAACAGAAACGAACTGCTGGCAGAAAAAGTAGGTTAGGTTAGGTTTGAACTGCATCACCAAACAAAAACGAACTGCTGGAAGAAAAAGTAGGTTAGGTTAGGTAAGGTTTGAACTGCATCACCAAACAAAAACGAACTGCTGGAAAAAAAAGTAGGTTAGGTTACAAAACCATATATCGTCGTCGACAATACAGTTAAATATATTATGACAAAACATCTTTCTGCCACGAGAGTATTCGGTGTTATAATTTTATAATCATTTAATTTATGTGTAAATATGATTCGGAACATGAAAAGTATGACCAAATAATATTCGGACTAACGTAATTCTGCGTGATAAAATTATGCGAATATAGATTCTGCGATAACAGTTTATGCACAAAGCCTAATATGGCTATATACATTATGCCACAAAGAATTATTACTTACAAAATTATGCCACAACAGGGTGAACCTAAGGGAACTTAGGCTAGCGACCTGGTTCGACCCCAGGGAACGCCACGGCCGACCAGCCGGTCCGACAATCGCTATGCCCAATAGGGTTGCAAGTTTGTCAGCTTCTAAAAAATAACTGGTCAAGAGCATGTCGGACCATGCTCAGTGTAGGGTTCCATAGCCGTATCTATAAGGAAATGTGCTACAGATAAAAATAAAGCTAAAAATAAACAACTGGCAAAAGGTCTTAAATGCCGTGTAAATCAATGGCACTTAAAACCTTTTGGTTGGGAAGTTTTTCAGCAATAACTTCAAAACGGTTTATCCCTTACTATTCAAAATAATTTTCGTTGAATGTATTTATTAAGCGTTACCTTCCTGATTTTTTTCATATTTTTTGGATTTACGGTTTAAAAGTTAAAGGGGGGGACACAATTTATGCAACTTTCGGAGCGATTATTTCCGAAAGTATTCACTTAATCAAAAAAAAGTACATAAAACCCTTATAATGTTTTTAAAAGAACTATCGAATTATGAACCTCACGTTGATGTTTGCTGAAAAAAAAATTTTTTAGCTTCTGTTACATGTATGGAGTGCCCCCCCTAGATTTTTTTATTTTTATTATTTAACTAGCAAACTTAGTAGCGGCATCTACAAGACATCTATATTCCAAATTTCATCAGTATACGTCTTGTAGTTTTTGAGTAAAATGCCTGTGACATACGGACGGACGGACGGACATGACGAAACTATAAGGGTTCCGTTTTTGCCATTTTGGCTACGGAACCCTAAAAAAACAAACAAAAAAAACAAAGACAAAAAATAGCTAAGGGAACTCCCTACCAGCGATATAAGATATTCCTGGTAATAAGATGGATTATGAAAATAATAACTAAATATTTTTACTAAAAAAAACCCGACCGTGGTGCACTTTAAAAGTGCATAAAATCGGTCATTTTGTTTACCAGTAACACTCGCGCCATCAAGACGAATCCAATGATGTATCATTTATCAAAATCGGTTGTGGCGTTGAGTAGTTACGAGCGGACACAGGAACGGACATACATACATACAGGTCAAACACATTACCCTCCTTTGGGCTTCGCCGCAGTCGGGTAAAAACAGTACAGAGTAAATAAAACTAAAGAAATGAGTTATACTTACTATAAACTAAAACTTATCAAAACAAAAACAAACCTAAAAAGGTATTACTATTCCTAGTAATAAAACAACTTAAACGGATTAAATCGCGTATGTTACTACATTTTAAGTCCCGACGTTTCGTAACCCTTTTCAGCGTTCGTGGTCGCGGGTCTACCCCGCGCAATATTACGCGGGTCGCGTAATATACGCGATTTAATCCGTTTAAGTTGTTTTATTACTATGAGTGATAATCGCGGAAACCGAAGACAATATTATTAATATTTCTGTATGATAGATAATTTTACGTGAGTAGAGCAGTAGCATAACTGTAATTGATTCTACGACAGATGTAATTGTACTATTACCGAACTATTTATTGCTTAGGTATAATAATATTTTTTGTGAAGTAAATTGAGTGAACGCCAAAAACTTTTCACGACAATAGTCTACACACGTAGTTGGACTACGAACTATGAATGAGCGCACTGCTTGGATTGTTTAGGTATTCTATTGTTTTACGAAATAAATCGTTTTATTTCGTGATCGCGTAAAACTTTTCACGAGTTATCATCATCATTTTGAAAACGCCAATGACCTTGGCCTCAGATTCCAAAAAGCCTGCCGGCAAGGCCGCGGCAGCTGCGCATAAGGCGAAGCGGGTCAATGCGGCGGCGGCGGCCTTACTGCCCGGCGCAGGCGCAGCCCACGGCGCGCAGCCAAGGGGACTCATGCTAGCTAAAGTGTAGCCGTATGGAGGATAACGTCTCAAAATATCAAATTCTAAACGCATGAATTATGAATGGAGGTAGTGTTGCCAATATGTGCATTTTAGCACGTTCTTACGTGCTAAATCGCACGCCGGTTTTACTCGTACATGCTTTCTGTGGCACAAAGCGGTGCCTCAGAAAGCACAGTTTAGGAGGTTGCTTCGCTACGCACGTTAATAGTAGAGTCTGTGCGGAAAGTGAATAGGATTTAGATGGGGGGCGCTGTAATGCTTTTCTACCGTATTGGCAAAAAAAAATGCCATACTGGTTAGGTTAGATCCCTTTTTCGCCACGCCTATTCTCTTTCCGCACAGACTGTACGCTTATGTCCGTAAAACGCACGTTTTGGCAACACTGAAAAAGTGTTCTCTTTATTTGGACTAAAGAATTGTTAGTCCGCATTTTATTTCGCATATTTCTTCTGTAACTTCAACGAAATAGTACATTGTGTATCAAGGGCGGTAAGTAAGGAATTACAAACGAGTGTTTGTTACAAGGCCGAGGCGAAGCCGAGGGCTTTAATAATACGAGTTTGTAATTCCTTTACCGCCCGTGGCACACACAATGTTTTTCATCACACTTGTGAGGAAATCTGATTAAAATAACCCAAGAAATAACCTTACTTAACCTAAATAAAATTGTAAAACTGACAGTGACATTAGTGACATAATCCATAGACAATGCGAATGACAAGTTACGTTCGGAAACCATAGCGGTAAAGACTTAAAATGGTTGATTTTATATTTGCAAAATACTGAAATACACCATTTGAACATTTAATTAATGTTACAGAAATATGTGTTTACATGTATTTGCAATAACAAATATCTTTAAATAAATATTTCATTAATAAAAGTTAAAAAAGTAAGTTGGTGTTTCCTTTGAACATGACAAATAAGAGTAAAACAGAACCAGCGTTTCAAATTTAAAAAGAAAACCATTACGCCCTAGGGCGTAATAGGTCATTTACGGCCCGCAAAACCGACGTGTAACAACACCATTTTCGAGCAAGTGTGATGAAATAGTACATTGTGTATCAAGGGCGGTAGGTAAGGAATTACAAACGAGTGTTTGTTACAAGGCCGAGGCGAAGCCGAGGGCTTTAATAACACGAGTTTGTAATTCCTTTACCGCCCGTGGCACACACAATGTTTTTCATCACACTTGTGAGGAAATCTAATTAAAATTAACCTTACTTAACCTAAATAAAATTGTAAAACTGACAGTGACATTAGTGACATATCCATAGACAATGCGCAACGTTCGGAAACCATAGCGGTACAGACCAAAAACGGTTGATTTTATAATTGCAAAATACTGAAATACACTATTGAAACATTTAATTAATGTTACAGAAATATGTGTTTACATGTATTTGCAATACCAGTTCTCTTTAAATAAATATTTCAGTGATAAAAGTTAAAAAAGTAAGTTGGCGTTTCCTTTGAACATGACAAATAAGAGTAAAACAGAACCAGCGTTTCAAATTTAAAAAGAAAACCATTACGCCCTAGGGCGTAATAGCTCATTTACGGCCCGCAAAACCTACGTGTAATGCAGCATTTTCGAGCAAGTGTGATGAAAAATAATTTAGAAAATCTTTTGCGTAAGTCGCTTAGAATACATTAGAATAGGTTAGGTTCAAGTTAGGTTACGTTTCTTTTATAATTATTCTGAAAAGTCAATGGTAATATTTATAAAAATAACAAGTTAATGCGTAAATAGTATTTGGACTAATAAAATTATTCTAAAACAAGGGAACCGTGAATGGAAAGTAAAAAATATGTTTTTCTCAGCCTATCCGCGATCACGACGCTGCGCTGTTAAGGGCTACGAGACATCGGGGTGTAAAAACAGGGTTAACCTATAACCTTTACAGTCCTGAACTCACCGGTAACATCGTAAAACATCAAAACTGGAATCAAGGAGAAAATATAAAAAAATACAATAAATCTAGGAGTGTTTCAAACGTCTACTTAGCAAGAAGTAGATGAGTCTGGACGATTGTCTCTTCCAACTTGCTGCTTTCCAGCATGAACACAGAATAAGAATAGTACTACGGACAGAAGTTTCCTTTTCTAACAAAACTGTCGTTCGGGTCCAACCACCAGACGGAATGGACTGGATCCGACCGTCTCTCTCTATCGCATAACGCGTGTTCTTTCTGGTTGCTGGTAAACCCCCCCCCCCCCTACAAGTGGCAAAATTTGATACTAGTAGCGCGGTGAAATCCTCCTGGCAAGAGTCTGCATAACCGGGCGTTTTCCACAATAAATCCCGGGGTAGTTACTTTCTCAAAATATGGACTTTTGAGGTTTTTCTGACTCAGAATCGTTAGTGCTTTCGAACCTTATACGTTATTTTTCCATTACGTCATCATTTTGTACTCATGTTTGTATGAAAGTGACGTAGTAAAAAAAAATTCCATACAAAATTTGGGACACATTTTTTTTACGTATAAAGTTCGAAAGTACTCACGATTCTGAGCCAGAAAAACCTGAAAATTCCACATTTTGAGAAAGTAGCTATCCGGGATTTATTTTGGACGACGCCCAACCACAGTGAAGTTATCTATCCACGCTTGACTATTTAGTAATTTGTGGGTTGCTTAAACACATGCGCAATAATAAAAAGTCTATAATAAAGTTGCACTGTTGAGAACTAGAAACATCTAGGTATAAGTTGGCTGAGTGAGCCGGTATTCCAAATAAGGCTCGGGTCCGATCTGTCGGGTCGATTAGCGTGTGTCAAGTACAATTAGTAAAGAAATCTGTCATAAGTCTAGGTGACTATAAAAATATCTCGTATTTTCTTAGACTAATGATTAACACTATCATTAATTTTATTACCTATAAGAAAAAACAGTCTACAGAATTAGATATCTGCACATTCATTCAAGCAAGACCAAAGTCATAAAAAAATGGATTAGAAATTAAGCTTTAATGGAATCCTTGATATCGATTCAGTAGTGATTATAGCATGATCTCTTATCCAATGATATTCATAGAGATTTTTTTTTACAATACGTAGGTACTCCAAATGTTTTGATAAAACAATTCAGAGCGTATGTTATTGAGGTGATGATCTGACAATAAAAAATGCTATAAACAACTGCAATACTGCAGATTCACCTTGACATGCTCAAAAGTAATTGTTGAGGAAAAGAATATTGAAATAACTGCAGATGATACAATGGGTGCATCAGAAATATTCGTGGAATCGTAACATGCACTTTTGCTTTTAGCTAATAATGTGCTACAGTTATTTCATTCCACTTTTATTTATTTAAGACTACTCCGGATGTGGCTTTCATAGATTATCCAAAGACAGTATTTTCCTAAAACGAATTCCTCAGAGGCCAATAGAAAAAAAAACAGGCACAGACAGATCACATCCTTGGATAGTTTTATGGGTCATTCCACGGTAAGAGGTAACGCGAGTGACGATTTTATTGTGTGTTGAATCATCATAATGTAAATGTATCTCTAAAGAAGTATTACTTATCATCCCTAGATATATTTACACTTAAATTTGTATTTTCAATGAAAAAAAACACGCAAGGAAATCGTGACTTGACTTTTACGTGAAATTACTCTTATAAACTAATTCTAAACCATTCGGATTAAGTCATTGTAACTAAGAAAACAAATTAATGAAAAATAAAATAAATTGCTTTGAAAAGAGTCTTCACTTATCACTTCCAATAGCCACAGCAAACCATGGCACTGATGTTCAGTGGACCTATGGAGCCTCTTAATACAACTCGTAGGAACATAATGCCTTCCGAATGTCAATGTCACAGTGATCGGCGCACAGTAAGCTACCCACCGCGAGCGGAATGTCCGCCTGACTCAGACCACCCACGCGCCCTTACCTACTGTATTATTAGTGAACTTACTAGAATTTAATACGTACGGCCTTATTTAGTCAAAAGCCTGCCTTGAATTCGTCATACGTGATGAGAGTTCTTTGATTATTACGGCATCTTTATAAATTCAATTGTCTTGCTGCACCCAGACTCGTATCTTGGAGATAGAAATAATTCTATAGATATAAATTCAATCCAGATTTAGACGTAAAGCTCTTCTCGCATACGAATTCTCGTCCTGCCTAAATGGGGCCTAAATCTTGTTGCTGTTTAATGGCAAAGATGAAAAACATTGTGTGCGCCACGGGCGGTAAAGGAATTAAAAACTAGTGTTATTAAAGGCCTCGGCTTCACCTCGGGCTTATAACACTCGTTTGTAATTCCGTACTTACCGCCCTAGATACACAATGTACTATTAATGTTAATACTAAATAAGTCATTTAATGAGTATGTCTTTATCTAGAAAAGGTCACAAAACCAAAACAGACCGCGAGATAACTCTTATCTCGCCAATACAGCTCATCCCTTTACCCATCCTAATCCAGGTATGTCAGGTACTCGGGTAACTCGATGTTATTTTTCATCGCACTTGCTCGAAAATGGTGTTGTTACACGCAGGTTCTGCGGGCCGTAAATGACCTATTACGCCCTAGGGCGTAATTTTTTTAAATTTCACTACGCTGGTTTTGTTTTACTCTTATTTGTCATGTTCAAAGGAAACGCCAACTTACTTTTTTAACTTTAATCACTGTAATATTTGTTTAAAGAGAACTGTTATTGCAAATAAGTATATGTAAACACATATTTCTGTAACATTAATTAAATGTTTAAATAGTGTATTTCAGTGTGATTTTCAAAATACTGAAACGTATTCAAATAATAAAAAAAACATTACGCCCTAGGGCGTAATAGGTCATTTACGGCCCGCAAAACCTACGTGTAACAAGACCATTTTCGAGCAAGTATGATGAAAAATCATAAAAACCACGTTAACCTATCAATATTCAATACTTTGCTTACTGTAAAAAAAACTCGGTTATTAACCGAGTATTCGATTCGAATTCGAGTTTAACCGTGGAAAAACCGATACTCGGTTTTCGGTTGTGGCTGCATTCCCTAGTGTGAATGGGTTATTCTTCAGAAATATGTCTGCGGTCATCTTATTCCTCTGGCCCTTTTTCATACTAAATGTATGGAGACAGAGGAATAAGGCGCAGACATATTTCTGAAGAATAAGTCGAATACGGGCACCCGGATCAGACGATCAAGCACATCGTACCGGAATGTCCTTTCACCAAATATACAGGAGAAATAGAACCAGGGCTCGGAGCCGGTATTTTGCAAAAACCCCGAAATAGCCCAATATTTTGAATAATTTTAGGTTTTTTATGTAGGGCTCAATAATGTATTAAGCAATGACTTCGTATTATTAGATTGTCCGATTAAATAATGAAATAATAAACCAAAGAACGAAAAGATCGGAATAAATACCGGTATTTTTGTATGGGGAAAATACCGGTATCCGAGCCCTGAATAGAACACATCAAAAACCTCACGGGAAATGTCAGAGACTTCAACCATTAGATTTAGCTAAATTTGTATATGTTTTATATCCAGTGACAGAAATGCCATACGATAAATAAATAAATAATAGCAAAAATACCATGAATGGTCAAGCCAAAACCCTTTTGCGTTGCACTGACACCTCCTTATAGCGCCGAACGGAAAAACTCGGCTGGTCAGTATTGACAAGTGACAGTGAAATTTTCTCCCCATAAATTATCCAAACATTGTACAGTCAGACTGATGGAGGGTTATTTAATTATAATTCATTTTTAAGATAACATCTCGCATCAATATAATTCCCTAAAAACTTGTTTGTAATTCTTAAAAACTGCCTCTTCCACATTTCTTCTCTCCGAACCGTTTAACCAGCCCCTAGAGCGAGGCTATGATTATTTTATCCTTCTTGATGAAGACGTCATACTCAATCATACGGCCTTTTTTATTTAAGATGTCTAGCAATAAACAGGTCGTCACAAAACTGAGAATTAGTGTCAAACTCCATGACTGAATGTATGACATTCGCTGTAAAATCCAAAGTGTAGCCTAATCTGTGGTCTCTTACTTAGTTCATGCACGAACCCTTATGTCATAATCGCATTATAATTATCGTTATTTAAAATATCATTGTTTATACAACCCAACTATGGTAGTTAATGGCATCTACCATGTTGTCATATCATAACACATTGTGCTGTAAATGTCTGATAATGCGAGTACAAATCTATCGACACGTCACGTTACGCTACGCGGTGGCACCGTGGCAGCGTTTGCTGTGGGAGGTAACATACATACTGGTTATGGAAGCATACCGCTATTTGCTTAAGTAAGGTAGATTGAACAAAGGGACTTTCTAATTAGACAAAAACATTATCCTTGGATACCATAATTACCTATATTGTTTGGCATTTGTACTAAAATTATCTCGTGAGAACCGTAACTTTAAAAATCCTGATAAGTTTTCGTGCTCAGTACCTACTTAAAAGCTGTCGGGCCGAATTAAAAAATCCGATGGTAAACTATGACTTTTTAAATAAATTATAGAATATATTAATTAATCACCTTAAAAACTTCAGAGAAAAAAATAGTAAGTGTCAATTAGTAATATCAGTATTTAATTTACTTACGTAAATGTAAAGTACCTACGTGAATTCTACATATACTTTAATTACTTCTTTTCATTTCTTACTTCACCTTAAATCGTACATAGTACCCATAATCAGGCATGTAAAAGAGCTCTTGAGCCGACTTGCAGAAATAAATGATTTGATTTAATTTGAATCTCAATCCGACTGTACCGCCGCAGTAATTGGCAGCCCGACATTCCACCTGTCCCCTCGAACTGTCAACCCGTTCCGTGGATCACCTAGCTAGACATTAGAAAGGTGGCGATTACTAGCGCCAAGAGGCACACACTCTTGCAACATACTTGGTAGGTACTTACAAGTTCACTGCCAGTTAAATAGGTAATAAAAACCTAGGTTTCATGACAAATTGTCGGCCGCTTTTAAATTATGGCTAGTTTTATTTTGCCTAAAATAAAACATGTGTGAGTTTTTTGACATAAGTAACACGAAATTTGTCTTCGTATCTAATGTGTCAATCCGTGGGATATAGGGCAATGATGTTAAAAATAACGGTCACGTTGTAACTTTTTTAATTTATATTGGGCGAACGAAAGTAGGGTTGCAAATAGGTATGTTAAACTGAACTCATTCTTGATTTTATTACGCATAATTTCATGAAAATCCATTTGTCTACATTATTTATGTTATGCCCATCTTGGCCTACCTAATTAAAAGCCTAGCTAGAACTTTACTAAACAGTAAAAAAATAGATAGGATCTTAAATCGGCCACAGACAGTGTGGATGATACATTTTATAATTAATAACTATACTGTTTCAATTTCAGTGAACCTGTGTCTCGTTTACTTCTTTCTCAACTCAAACTCACTAATATCCAAAAATTCCTGACATGCCTCACTAAGCTCGTCTATACATAGCTTTATAGTTTTTCAGGAATGTAATCAAACTAAAACGTGATATACACACGTAATATATATATATAATCCGGACCTACCCCACGTCTGTTCGCTATAAAAGAGGATTACTAAGCTATTCTACGTAACTCACGAAAAAGGCGTAAGCGCCAAATAAGCTCGTATAACTTAAGCCGCTTATACAACATATCTATTTATGGACTTATTTTTATCAGTACCTGTTACTATCTAAATTCTAAAATATCTCAACTGTTGGAAAGAGACAGACGTATATTTTCAGGAGCGCGTGAGTGAGACGGATGATTGTGCAGCTTGATTTATCGATTAATTTAGGATTATAGAGTTTGTATGATGAGATAGGTGCATGCGTTGACTTTATCTTTATTTGATGCTGCAGGTTATTTCCAGTGTTGTTTCAGATTGAAGATCAAACAGATGTTTTGGATTTTAAAACATAAGTTACATTTTGTTTACCTGGAATGTTTGATAATAAAATAACCTTTTTGGCATTCCGAATTTAGGTAATGTTTCTTATAATATGCACATCGAGATATTACATACATAATAAAACTAGGTTACGATTAGATATGTCATGAAAGACATATCTAATCGTAAATTGCATTTTAGGATTGTTATAAAATAAACATCTACATTTATTTCAGTATTTAATACTTTTTATTATCCGTTCAATTATAATACCTATTACCTACATATTTATTTATTTTAGGAGAACCAACAGCTTTACAACAGTATGAACGTTTGTATAGAAAACAGTGACGCCAATTACAGGATCTCACGTATAGTCACCAGTATAGCAAGAATAAACCAAAACTATGTGCGACACTCAGACACAACACTTACAGTTAAGAACAATACTTATTACAGTTAAAAACAATACTTATAATTAACACTAGGATAAAGAATATTACTATGAAATTCATGATGTTACAAAAAGGTACGGGTACGGGGTAGGGTTTTACGTATCGTTCTTCTTCTCTGTACTAACTAAAACTAAATTCTTCATTGTTCTTTGAATGGAGTTTCTTTTATACACTTTGCTTAATTTGACTTCTTGTTTGTTTTATCAGAATAATTAATCAGCTAGATTGCTAAAGTTTATTTTAGAATTAAATGTTTAAGGTTTAAGCCCAACTTATTAATAAGTCTATGCAAACTTGCAAAGTCAGCTAACGTTTTGTAGGTACCAGAGGTTCCGAGTGGGCTATAAATGTAATACTAAGAACAATATCGAAGAATTGCAGAACTCAGATCTTGAAAAGGCATAATGTAATAGAAAAACGTTGTCGCTTACGCCGTGTGCTGTGAACGTCGCGAACATTGTTATTGTACTGCCATTGATGGCAGCGCGTTGAGTGCTGAATGAAAATCAATCCGTCGAATTTGAAGGTGATGAATAACGCAATTTTTGAGGTCTTCCTGATAACTTTTAAGTACCTATTTTTATTGACGTGTATTTAAGAAAAAAAATCACAAATAGTTTCAATAAAACAAAAATAATAGACATTAGGCATTTAGTGTAATAACTAACAAGGTTTAGATAAGAAGTTATGAGATTTTTGTCTTGAGCTTATTAGCGGGTATTATTACAATTAATGAGGGTTTTTTGAGTTCTTATATAGGTAATCTTTATCTTTATTATAAACCTTCTGTACGCGCGTTTGTTACCTAATTCCCTCTAAACGGCTGGACCGATTTGGATAAAATGTTGTGTCTATATTTGAATGGCTCCCTGGATGGTTTTGAAATACAATTGGACCCGGTAGATGGCTTGGTGATTGCGTTTTCATGAGGGGGGACGAAAAATACGTCTTATTTTCTCTAATTCATATGCAATGGCATAGAATACGACCACGTCAACGACTGGCCTAATATTCCACACTAGTGATAAAACGGCGTATATGCCATTGGATTTTTTATCGGTAGAAATATGTGCACGCGCAAGTTCTGGGAATGAATGGCTGCGTGATGTCACGCGTCTTGCGTTCCATGGACACTTTCAAACTTTATCGTTTATACTGTAGTCATACAAAATTTAATTAACAATGTTTGCGTTATGCCGGTGGTTCTACAATGTATAGGCAGCTTATATATCGTACTCTTACTGAAGAAACCGCCTATATGTATTTAACAGAGTTCCGAGGAAAACGCATAAGGATTAAATGTGCTAAAAAATTGTAAAGTTTAGTTGTTACATAATTGAACTGTACTATTTTATTTCATGATATAAAACTAAATTTAACAATTTTGTATCACATACCTTTAAATGCGTTTTTCTTGAAACTATACAATGCCGATAGGTACCTAAATACCTCAGCGGTTTTTGCAGTCAGGGGACGATCACGTCCATGGGCAACGATGAACAGTAATTGTACTCGCAGTCAGTAAGCTATTCACATCTTCGCCTTCAATTGCTGTCCAAATATAATATGACCCATGAACTAGTAACAACAGTTGGTAATCGGAGGTGACGCTGCTGTGGTCCGTCAAAGGCTTTACTTTCGTTTGCCCTAATTTCATTTGCCATAATTGTATCGTTTCAATTCCAAAATCGATATAACTCAATCCGTAAAGAGCTTTTGCCTGAAATCGTCACAAATAAATAGGTCTACCTACAAGGTAGCGAATACTGTCACGTCAGCGGTCCGAGAATACGCGCGCGCGCAGCTTCTGGGAATGGACGGCTGCGTGAGATCGCGGCGCGCATACTCTTCGCAGCCGGTGGTAAACTGCAATGCAACATAGTAACCAAGTACTTATAGTATTCATGATATTTTCATTCTTAATATTTTTAATAGAAGCGAAAATTGAAAAACTGTATGCATCGGGCAGGATTTGCGGGCCAACACAGGCGCACTACCAAATGGTGCCACCGAAGCGAAGCGATACTCAAGTCATCAAATTTTTCCAGCAGTTACCTCTTTTTTACGCCAACTGGCAGGCGTTTGTAGCACCATCTACTGTGAAGCTTGTCTAACTTACTTGGCAGACGTTAATGCTATAAAGAGCCAGTGGAAGGGACGTTTAAGAAGCTTAAGCCCCTTTTCCCTTCTTATTTCGGGCCAATTATGTACCATTTCTGAGTGCCCAAGATGGCCATTTTGCTGGCCAACTGAGAGACAGCAATAGATATATACAGAAAAATAAAAATTCAAAAACTACTGGTGGTAAATAAGAGAACCGATATAAAAGTAGACTTATATTGCGTTTCAAAAATGCCATTCGCGGACGCCTTGGTATTGGTACCACGAAACGGTTAAATCAACCAGGCGCCGGCGCTGACTAAGTCGCGTTATTAATGTATGCTAGCTTCAAGGACGCCCGGCGCGGGTCGCCGATGCCTCCGCCATTGTTTAGCACAAAACTAATAACGTAATAAACGTTTCTGGTTTCCTGGACCTGACAAGTTCAAACCCGGAACATGCAGGTGAATTTTTGTGCGTTGATTCAGTTTTTGTTTTGACGAATTACCTATAATCTATGTATAGGTAATCGTTCTAAGTAGAAAGAGTCATAGGGATCAATCGCCGCTCTTTAACAAGGACGATATTTGATATTTTGATTCCACCAGTATGAAATGAAATGAAATAATTTATTGTGCGCGATTTTAGATAAATACAGTTCTTTCAATAGTACCTCTATGCACCTACCTTACAAGGCATGCAAAATTTAAGACGAACTTAGCTGTACATACTTATAATTTAGGTATTTCTGAATGCTATAAAAACACTTATCGCTGAGCCATTTCTTTAGGGATTTTTAAAAATTTACAACTTGTAAGTCTTTTATTGCAGCGGAAGCTTAGGTATTGAATTTTTTATACACATAATATTAATTTAATAGACCCTTATTTACAACCGGTGGCACCTTTTGTCTGAGGACGATATTAATTTTACTTAATACATATTGTATCCTGTACAGAAATGAAAATATTCATAGGTATCATAAATCATAACCATTATGAGAAAACATTTCTTAACATTCTGTTTTCAATCGCACGATAGATTATAAGAATAAAATCAAAATGTTTCTATCTACGAAACTAGGCACCTAAAAACTAAAATCTATATTACATTCTTAAATCAGCTCGTTGTGATATCTCAGGTTCAAACTTAAATCCTGCACTAGATCGCAATTGAATATAATGGCAAATCGTTGATTGGAAACTCCGAGATTTGTAACACTAGCGTAATACTTACCTATTTACAATATGTAATCTTATTTGCATGGAAGGGGATAATTGCATTACGTTGTCGCTGCCGAAGGTGAACCACTTGCATTCCGCGTTGGCTGATCATAGTACAAAACCCCCATCGAAATCGGTCCTGAAATTTAAATAACGATAACTTTACTAATACATTTTTTTAATTACCAATAACAAACGGAACTATTCAATAAAAAATGCACAGGTTACTATAAAAATACCCAAATCGCCTAAAATGTCCCTATAATATTTGAGGAGTCCTCTCTCCTCTCTCAAGGATACCATCATAAAATCGTGATCTAGTGCCATGGGATCGTCTGGGAAGAATATACAGTAGAACCCGCTTAATACGATCACGTTTAATACGATTTCCCGCATAATACGCCATTTTACGCCGGTCCCTACGACTTGAGGCCTTCATACATTTTGTTCACGGTTAATACGACTCGCGTCCCGCTTAATACGCCAAGGCCGTACTAACTAATATTACACAATGGGACGCGATTCTGGCGACACCTCCGCCGGCTCCGCCTGTGCAGATAAGTTTGTAGCTATCTGCACTTAGATTTCATTCGCCTATTATTACCGCTCCGCTGTTTTGATTTGTTTTAATTTGCAAATCACATGTGATTTATTAAAATCTTATCGTCATTCGTGTAGACACGAACGCTAAAGCGTTAGTTCAGTGATATCTAAAATTAAAAAAAAGCATTATCGCTGCAAGATGAAGTGACGTTGGCGCCCTTGCCCCTACTGACCGTACCCTAATGTTGATTTATATGTAATCTTTGTTGTGTCTTCCGTTCTAAATAAACAAATTACACAAAATAATACTAATATGTTTTTCACGTTTAATACGATTTCCCGTTTAAGACGCTTTTTTGCTAGGTCCCCTCAGAATCGTCTTAAGCGGGTTCTACGGGGTAGGTATATAGAATTTTAAGCCTCTTAGTTATAGATATTTCTAAATCGGCTCACCCGTAATGTAAGTACTTTCGCATTGATGAATATTTTTTCCCCTAGATACAGTAAGGATCAGTTGGTTATAAACAAAATGTTTTGAAATAGGTATCATGGTAGCAGAGTTTGCCTTTTGGCTTGTCGTGCACAAACGGACTTCATTGTCTGTATGTCTGTTCAAAACTTCAACCCCCTGAAACGCCGAAACAAATCGTTTTAGTGTTATGACTCAAATTGTTTCTGGAAGATGTCAATCGAGGAGTGACTCAAAATAAGATATAAAATTTTAAACGTGTTATTGTAAGCTATAAACAAAATTATCATGTTCGTAATACGCAGCTACCGGAATGTCGCTCCGAACGCCTCGACGTAAAAAACCGTCCTTGATATATTTGTCCAGCCGTAATCCGACGCTACTGTCGCATGACAGTCCTGCATTAGGGTTCCGTAGCCAAGGTTCACGTGTGAAAAAACTACGGGTTTTGATATAAGCTATTAGTTTATTCGAAAAAATTAGTTTCTCAGTTACATGGTTTTCCATAGTGGCCCTATTCTAAATTGGACATTTAAAATTTTGATTTATTCTATTCTATTTATTACAAAATAGACATTAGTTTATACTATATTTGAATCATCTACTTTGGACCTAGTGGTTAACATTTAGTGGTTTGTTATTAGCAATTCTTGATTGTGCTATCATACAACTACATACTGACATGACGGTTGAGTTTTTTCGACGTTTCTTCTCAACAATGGTCTCTTCTAGGGACACGCTAGTAGACCCAGACTTGTAATCAAGTGCTGGTGCAGTCTACTTATAGAACGAGGTTCATTATTTGATTATATCAGTTTTGAGTACTTCAACGATATTCATGGATAAATAAAGTATCTGGCACCATAATATAATATCTTTCATAAGGTCAGTTTGTTTGATTTATTTACATTTCATATAAATACACCTAATAAGTATATTACTGTTCTACGAACTCTAATGCAATTGAACTCTTCGCACTTAACTGATCTAACTCTTGGAGCGAAGGTTACGGGTTTAAGTATCGGACGACGAGCCGGCTTGTGTCACATGCTGCTGAATGAGTAGTGCTGACACAGTACACAGCTAAACAACAGTGGCTCAATTCTCAATTCCATTGAGATATATTTATCTTTGCCATGACAGTCATATGGCCATCTTTGACCTAGTGAACCTGAGGCCCTGTGAACCTTAGGGTTCTTATGATAATGGGGCCTCTAAATATGTGTGACTATGATATGACAGAAGACTGTATTATTGATGGAACGCGGGAAGGAGTTGGAAGAGCTCTGGGGGCCGCAGGGTTCTAGATATTTGCCAGAGTTCTCTACAAGAAACAGCGCTTTGCGGCTACTTATCTATATTAAATCAACAGCCTTAATTAAATCCGTCCTTTGTAAACTTCCTATTTTCCTTTAGGTATAATTATACTTTTCAACGCCTGACGATCCATTGTTACCTGTATCCACTTTCTGCTGGCTTGTTGGCGGATTTCGTCGATCCATTTAATTTAATGGGAATTCATTATCATGAAACTGTGTAAAATGCCAACGGTATGTCTAATTTTCGTTATCATAAAAATACTACGGGTAATATGTATTTGAGATAAGTTATGCGTTAGAAAAGCGGGAACATAAATATTCAATTAGGTACCTATTCCCTGTTGTTTATAATTGTTTAGGAGAAAAATTCTGGGGCTTTATCGAATTGTGTCGTACGCACAACTGATATTGTAATTTCATACAATTTTACGACATAGCTACCTACTGCCGTAACGCGAGTACTGGGCCGGTGTTAAATCGGTCGGTAAAAAAGAGCAAGTTCGGAAATGCTCGGGATGGCTTGGCCGCGTGCCGCTCCCGCGCACCTGTCATGGCGTCGCGATGCTTCACGCACTCGAAACAAAGGAGAAGTAACTGTCACTAACGGTTACTTTCATTTTAGAACTTTCGTCTCTCATTTTACGGTTCATTTTTAAATGCTCGCGTACGAAGACTTAAGGCGTTTTACAGCCGGTTGTGTTGTTTGTTTTGATTTTTGTTTTTGATGTGAAGGTGACAGGTTAGTTTAGGAATGTTAGAAATGGTAACTCGAGGGATTGATCGGTTGTCGCTTGTGTTCTTACAAGCTTTTTAGTTTTACTCGTGCATGGCGTAGGGGGACTGGGGACGGGTTGTAAAAAACTGTCAATCTATTTTTACAAGTGCAATTTGAGATCTACATAGTGAAAAATGTAGTTTTTGAGTATATAAATCTCGGTCAGATTATATTTCCTAGAAGTAAGCAGCTAGTTTGAAATTTGAATACGGTATTGGAGAACAATTACTTAAAACAATTTATTTTTTGTATATTGTACTCACTCGATTTATGTTAATATATTGTGATTTAATTTTTAACCGACTTCCAAAAGAAGGACGGTTCTCAATTCGTCTGTATGTTTTTATTTTATTTTATTGTAAGTGTTTTAGTCTAGTGTAATTATGTAGTTTTTAGTTTATATATTTAATTCGACCCGAATTGCATATTGTTTACTGGAATAAATGTCATTTTTGACAATTAAAATAAATTAAATAACTCTAACCAAGGACCTTAAAATAAATAGGCGGATGGAGTCTCACTAACGTGCTTTTTCTGGTCACTGGCTAAGCCCCCCCCGAGGGGTAATATTGGGTACTAGTAGCCGGACGAAATCACGGAGTGAGTCTCTCCTGCAGTTGACAATCAAGTCTTATGGACGCCTCGCCACGCCTTTTGTCTAGTTCGAAGCGGACCTTCGCCCGATTCTCAGCCCTCCAATAAGGGCTCCCACAATTATGGCGCGCCATTGAGATTTATGTGACGCGGGCAACTGGCCCAAGTGGATAATACCTCGTTACGGAATGGGATGCGCTTGTGCAATGTTTGTATTGGGAGACGGTTAGTCCAGTTACTGGACTAAAGTCGAATTTAAAGCTCTTTATCTTCTTGAAGTTCAATGTCCTAATAATAGGACAATAATGCTTCCAATCGATTTCTTATCTTTTTCCAACAGATCTGAGATGCATCTGTTTTGTTTCTTTCGAAATTCGAAAAAAATAAATTCTACTCTTTTCTCTATACATGACAATGAACATTAAAATTCTATTATCGGAAAACAATCCTGTGTAAAACTAAAACTACGTCCTTTTTACCCAAATATTAAAACGAGAAATGTACAGAATTTGAACTATAAAATATCTCGTGATTCGTTGGTTTGCTCTACTTTCTGCCCTTTAATATTCCAAACAAATTAGCACCGATAAAACTGTTGATAATTACCATTTATCATTCAAATAAAATAAATTGTGGCTGCCGCCAGGCACTAATATCAGTCTAAAACGCGTGTAAACAAATTAGCTCCATCTGCGCTTCCTAATTATGGGTTAGCGAGTTAGCACCTATTTAGCAGACGGACAGCAGGCTAAAGTTGACTGTACACCGAGCGCTTGATTTTGGTTTACTTACCATAGACTTGCCGTTTTTATTGTTTTAAAAATGGTTTCCGAATAATTATGAACCGGACGGACTCCTTCAGGACCATACGGCGCTAGAATATATACGTACCTACTGTTGTTCTGATGCTTTCAACAGGCTGAAAACGCACCAATCAATCTTATTTATTTTTATTCCATTGCGCATCACGCATCCTTGCAATGAGTACTATCGAATGGCACAAAATTTAGTCGTTTCTCTTATAGTTTTTTTCTTAGGAACGGCAAGGCGTATTAATTGTACCTATATAGATGCTATAACATCGGACAACCCCAGGTTTAGTTAGGTTAGGTCATATGCCGGATAAGTGATCCGGGCATGCTCTGGCGATTGTCGCCAGAGATGTCATACTCACGCCGTCCCATTCTATTCGGTGACATAAAAAGCTATGAAACTTTTTCCAACAAAGTGGAGGGTATCCCTTAATATTTTATACATATACTTACTTATTTCTCATCTTCCTAGCATCTATTTCCTACCCAAGTAATTCCTTAAAAAGTATCAATAAAACTTCTCGACTAACTCGTTTATCTTTCCTCCCACTGTGCCCTAACCCTGACGGTTCGCAAAAAATGACCCATATGCCGCGGGTCATCGACTCGCACAAGTGCCCACTTCCTGCGTCCGCGCCGATCTGTGTCACAAGTAATGCAAACAATTTGCTAATCCCTGATAGGCTCGGGCTGCGAGATGACCTTTTTAGCCTAGTTAGACTTATAATATAACCCGATTGGAAACGGAGACTATGATGGCCCTAGGAAAGTACAGGAAGTCCACCCATGACAATATTGCAAAAGCAAGCTATCATTATCGAAATCTTATCCTATCCTACCATAATCCTACCGTTTCTATAATATGTGCCTATTATAAATGTGTTTTAACTCTGGGAAAAAAGTATATTACGATTCGATTGTTACGTGAGTAACTGGATTATGTCTTTTATATGAATCTTCTATTCAAGATATGGTAGTTTCATCAAGATTCATAAACTTCGATTGTAAGCAAACAATGGTAAGAAACTATTCTTAATTCCTCAAACTCTTTGAGATAAAACTATCTCAAGAACTATTAAAATACAGGCTATTAAAATACTAAAAAAATAGACAGTAAAGTTAATAGAAAGCTGCATGGTCTGATATATGTGTTAAGTGACATCTTTAATCTCAACAAACATGGCGGATTCTGGGCCATAAATTACCTTAATATGGCGCCTGCCCACGGCCCGTCATAACTACTACTTTTATTTCGTTTTTATTGTCTTTTGTTTAAATAACGCAAGGCTATCTTGGACAAAATGCTTTTAACAATAAAAATGAAGTACTGGTGTTTCAAAAGTACGTACACTAACGGGCTTTAATTGTTGAGCCATTTAGGGTTCACCTTACAATAGTCGTGTCATAGATTGTGTATTACACGACACAATTAGACTGAACCCTAAATGGCTTAGCAATTAAAGGCCTTGACCGTAGCCCTTTTCTATAATACAGAAACAATTCTTAGACGAATAATTTAACTGAGGACCGGGCTTGTGGTGTGAGAAGATCGCAATGGTGACTATCCAATCCACCTTTTGAGCTTTGTCGTACCTCACCTTCTCCCCTCATACATACCATACTATACCGCCTACGCCTAATAGGCCTATAGGCGTCGCCTATAGATGATCAACATCAACCTTATGAGTATTATGAGTTTTTATCGATGGAGAAACGCCTCTATTCTCCTCTAATCTGCGTCTCTATTCTACGTAAGTACTTTTGAATTACTGGTATGACGCGGTGCTGATCATCTCTTTAACTTTGTAAACAGTATATTACGCACCCAGGGCGATATAATAAAGAATGGCCCAGATCGCAGATGTTCGTTAAATATGCGGTCTTGGGCTTTACTAATTACCGCCCGTGGTGTGTCCACAATTCTACATCTTCCCTTGGCCGGGAAGTGGTATTTTCTTCCTGTGCAGTGGGTAGAAAATGCCACTTACATCTAGGGTGACGTAAAAAAATATATAAATAGTTGGACAACGACGACATGTGGTTGCGGCAATAATACTCGTACAGCTAGCCTGATCTTTTTAACGTCACGTTTTTTCTTTCTAAATTTTAGAACTAACGCCTGGGAGCCCGGCGCATGGTTTTATGTTATATTTGGTAAATTCATCGTTTGGTCATTTCCTTCACTGAGACTGAATTTATTTCATTTTTTTACAATGCCACTTAAAGGTTTATGTTATAACTATACTATAACACTTCAGTGTGAGGAAGTTTCGACCACACATGACGTTAGGACTAACAGTATATCAGCTAACTGATATGGACCCCTTACGGTCAACGTGTATTATCCTTCCTTTCCCATTATCCTCGCAACGCAACACGTAATCCGCTGTAATTATGACATCGTCACGCGTCATCAAGTGCATTACCGGCGCCGACGCAGCGAATTGATTAAGCGCACAACTGACCTTAATCTCGTGTCATTATGGACGCGATTTCGTGCAAAACAGTAGGTGTTAATCATTGACTTATATAAGGACACGAGTAATGGTATCGGCGTACTGGTAAAAATCAGTTTATCCCATGTTTCTTTTCGATTTTTTAAGGTTTTACTAGCAGCGCGTCTTCGCTTGTTGCGTATCGAATATGTACCCTCGTAATCTAACGGGGCAGGGTATGGTGAATACCCTTCTCTGCCTCTAAGGACATGGTGTTTGGTTTTATTATCTTAATTTTAATCAGAGAAAGAGTCCTAGTGCAATGGCGCGACGTGATCACAAGAGCTGCTAAGTGAAGTCTCTACCTCAGGCGGTTTAAACGCGAAACGAACTTCAAGGAAGGCAATTGCGTTCAGTGTTCGGTTACAGCTAGCTTGTGAGACCGCTTAAAAAGATCGTATTTTTTGCAGCTTTGACTGTGTTGTGTAGAGCTACGCATGCCTAGCTCTAGGCATTTAGACGACGATCAACTGACAACCGAACACTGCGCGGCCCACGACCGACTGACGGTGCTTTGGACCTAAAACTGATTTTTAGGGCCAGCAAACTAACTATCATCAGTTGTGTGTGCCCTTAGGCCGCGTTTTTATGTTATAGACGTATATAAAATATGCGTCAGTGGTGTTAATAGTTCAGTCACCTGCAACAATGTCAAAAGAAAAGCGCTTAAAGATATTTGACACAGCCGGTAGAGCGTGTCAGGTATTTAAAAGCCCATTGTCCTGTCAGATAATTGAGCTCTCCTACGACGATAAAGGATTACTGAATCTAGTCGGTCTCTGAATGTGACAATCTCTGAATATACAGTGTCGTATAATAAGATCCGGATTTGGTTGAAGTCAGCAATTCCATTCAATGTAAAAAGTACCTACGATTTGAAAATTCTAAGACTCTAAAGAAAAGTTATGTTTGACGGCACGTTTAGCCCAGTGGGAGAGGCACCGCCTACGAAGGTAGAGGTTCAAATCCTGGTAAGGGCGAATATTTGTGTTATATGCACGAGTTTGTTCCTGAGTCCTGGATGTTTTCTATATCTTTAAGTGTATATTTAATAAGTGTAAACATATAAGTATGTATATCGTCGTCTAGTACCCATAATAGAAGCATTGCTTAGTTTGGGACTAGGTCGATTTGTGTAAGATTGTACCTACCCACAATATTTAATTTATTTTAGAGATACCAAAATATACGAAATTAAAATAAATGTCAATCAATATCGGGTTTTTTTTTATTGATATTTAAAAAAAAATAGGTTTATTAAAACAGCGGTGGACTGTATAGTATAGTGAGAATTATCTAAGGCGTACGAATGTTTGTAAAGAGATTGAACAAACATTCGAAAACCTTAGATAATTCTTACTATAATGCTATGCGTTTCTTATCAGGCCCTTGATCAATGACATTGCGCGTTTGCGATCTGATAAGAAAAGTGCTATGACTAAATCACTGATAGTGCCAATACCTATTATCGGTTAATTTAATACCAACAATCACAATCTCACCTACCGTTGGTGTATACAACTTATTGGTACCTATAATTATTTTTCAAGGCTTCAAACAAATTTTCTTTTTTTTTAAGAGAATAACAGCTTGTTTAATTTAGCGAGAGTGCAGTAACGCCACTAAGAAACCTAGAGGTGACGGGTTCAAATCCTGGTAAGACTGTAAGGGCAAATATTGATATCAATCAATCATTATTTGTATAGCATAGGTATTGACAGTACAAGTTCAATGATGTTTTTTGTACGTTCTATTATGTATTTATACGTCTTTTGTATAAAATCTGTTATGTGTGGTATTGTAGTACTTATGTTTTCCATCTATTTAAGTGCCTTATTTTCCTATTTTAGTATGCCTATCGTCGTCTAGCATGATTTATGTAATTGTCTCTTATTACGCAGAAGAAATACCTATTATTGACCCTTTTAATCCACCTACCCTTATTTTCGGGGCAGGATTTTATTTGGCTTTTTAACTCAATAGTACATTGCTGCAGAGGCCGGGAAGCGAGGGGTTTCCGGCCGTGTACATATAGCTGGCCGAGGCTTTTCTCAAATATGCAATGAAATAAATAAACTTACTATAATAACCTTACTTAATATTTTATAACACAAACTTTCTGTCAGAAAGTGACATTCATGACAAATTATATCCATAGACAAAGCAAAAGCTGTTTCAGTTCACATTTTTACCGCGTATATTTAGATGAAATATTTTAAATGTGTATTCGTGTAGTTAAAATTGCAATTTAAAATTGTTTATAATGTGTTATTTGTTATGTTCATGTCAATTTGAAATAAATAAAACTGCAAAATATAGCAAACATTTTAATGGCTCAATGCCGTGATGCTGTGGCCCAAATAAATATGGAATGGAAATTAAAAAAAAAATACATTGCCGTGTAATGTAAGTATGAAATTCCATTACGTGCCAAGTGTCAAGCCGCACCGGAAACGAGGTACTTTGCGGCCTATTTTTAGGCACGAAATGCTAACATTTCATGCCATGTTTGAGAAATAGTACATTACACAACTAGGGTGGTAATACAAAGAAAGGCCGAGATCGCAGAAGTTTGCGGCCCGAGCTGCAAGCGAGGGACGTAAATATGCGATCGAGGGCTTTCTTTATTACCTCCCGTGTTGTGTACATCATTTTATGTCTACACTTGGCCAGAAAGCGGCTTTTTCCGTACGCGCAGCGTGCGGAAAAAGCCACTTTATGGCTAGGTGTGGCATAAACATAATTATTATCTCTCTTATCCGACAGATCTACCGCTAATACACACACTAAAGTCTCACGTCACTAATTTGTCACTGTGTATTATTTTTAGTTAATGGCTCTATAGTTTAATAGCCAAGTTGCAGTGTAATTGAATGAGTAATTCCGATCATTATGTATGACGAATTGTATTGAATCGGTTATCCAATAGGGTTTTAAGTAGCCACGGAGTATAGACAGGAGGAGATGCTGAATAATTACCATTGTAGGAAGACTTCTGATCGCGTTAGGGCGTATGTACAAATTCTCAGGGGATTTTCAGGAAAGTTTAGTTTATTTATCAGTTGTTTGGAACAAAAGTAATCGCTTCGTTTTAAAGAATGGCAGGCCGCTGATTTCGTCTCTGCAAAGACATATTGTGGTGGACCTTAGTTTTGATTCGATAAATTTCCAAGATTTAGGATATTAGATGTCACTTGTCATCTTTATGATGCGATTTAACAGTTTTCTATTCTCTTATAACTATTAAATAAAAAAATATTTGTTTTTTGGTGTTAATCTAAGAAGATACAATAAATCGCGTTTTTTAACACATCAGTTAAAGTCGAGCGCTTATGCGGCCGGTGTTGCCGGTGCCATATTGCTCTTACATTTAGAGTAACGCGAACTTTGTAGGATCTTTAGACACACGTTCTCCGCTGCAACGCAAAAAATGGCAGACTGTTTTGTGTCGGGACTATGTGTTATGTCGACTCCCTTCCGTGTTATTCTAAGGACGTACAAACCACGAATGCAGGCAACGAACCTTTATGTACGCTGCTCGAATCTATTATAGATGCAAGGGTCAATGCTAATATCTGTCAACCACTGAAAAGTCGGCATGAAAACATTTTTCTAATCTGTATGTTTGGCTACACGTAAATCACTTTTAGTGTTTAATCAATTAGGTGATAGCAGTAGATCATCTCCGCGCTTCCCTCTCGTGGCGCGTGTATTGACCCGCGATTAGGCGCAAGCGCAGCTAAACCGCTATTTATACAACTGGGTCGCATCGAGTGCGGCGGCGGCGCCGGCAGCCTGCTGCGGTTCGAATGCCTCTTGCAGTGACACATCTCTTCAATTACTATGCACTTATAAATATGTTATATTCCACACTCATTGGAATTCGCTCCCAGCGTCTATATTTCCGGACAAATATAACTTAGGACTCTTCAAGTCAAGAATGAACAGGTTTTTACTGAACCGACGAGCTACATCCTCGCTCTCATCGTTGCTTACCATCAGACACTTCTGATGTCAATCGCAGATCAGGTGTAGAATAAAAAAAAAGTATAAAAACATTTATTAAAAAAAATCGTAGCTCAAATTTGACTGTACTAGCATTTCTCAACAGGAAATTACAGTACCTATATCCCGGCGCCATCACCAGATCATCTTGACAGTTTCATAATGTTTCATTTTCACCGAATTTTTTTAAGTGCGAAGGACTTGCTTACATACATCCGTAGCAATATAAAATAAAGCTTATAATGAAATTGACCTTGATTGGAAATCTGTAAACTACAGGATAAGCAAAAGTTTTCATCTCTCGTCTCTTTCTCTCTACTGAATGGAAAGGGATAGTAACTTTTGGCGGGATAAAGTTGGGCGACGAGGTTGTGATAGACTAGGCCTGAGATCTTCCTTCTTTCAGGCGATCATCGAGCCATCGCCAAGTCATTAAGCTACTATAGTAACGATTAACTATGTCAGTTACATAAATATAGTTAGGGGAAGAACGCAGTTAAATAAACGCAATAATGACTTTCTTTAATAAGTAGGTGGCTCAACTCGAGGTACATATTGCAGAATATTTGTCGTTTGCGTGTCTCGTCTCTGTTAAATGTTGCCTGAACCAATGGCCCTTATGACGATACGACTAAAACGATAAAGGTGGCCGACACTGTTTTTCCTCGGTAGCCCCACACGCCATGACGTGGTCAACACTGATAAGTGATAAAAGATAACAGATGGCGATAGCGATAAGGAACGACCTTCACACGTAAGCCTGGCATGTACTCCGAATATTACGTTTGAAGTTCTTATCGTGACTTCGTGACATTCCTTTCACTCTTTTGCTATAGAGTATTTGAGTGAGCGGGAAGGCAGCATATGAACTTCGAACGAAGACATTCGGATAGGCGTTGGTTTATTTACAACGGAATTGAATTTGCATATTATCTGGGTTTTGTAAATAAACAGCTAAAGGTTACTTGATAAGTAGTAACTTCACCGTTTTTAGGGTTCCGTAGCCAAAATGGCAAAAACGGAACCCTTATAGTTTCGTCATGTCCGTCCGTCCGTCCGTATGTCACAGGCATTTTACTCTAAAACTACATAACGTATATTGATGAAGTTTGGAATGTAGGTGTGTTGTATAAGCCGCTACTTAGTTTTATAGTTCAATATCAAAAATAAATATTTATAGGGGGGGGACTCCATACATATAACAGAACACGATTTTTTTTTCGTCAAATATCATCATGTGGTACATGGTTCGACAGGTCTTTTAAAATCACTTTAAGGTTCTTAAGTAATATTTTTGATTATGTGAATACTTTCGGAAATAATCGCTCCGAAAGTTGCAAAAATTGTGTGTCCCTCCCCCCCCCCTCTATCTTTTAAACCCTATGTCAAAAAAATATGAAAAAAATCAGGAAGGTAAAGTTCAATTAAAACTTTCAACGAAAATTATTTTCAACAAGATCGGATTAACCGTTTTTGAGTTATTGCTGATAAACTGCGCTTCTCAACAATAGGACGTAATTGCTACGAAGATACGCGCTTTTGTTGTTGTACTTTTTTTACATCGTATTTTTTATTTACCTTATACTAGTTACGGCTATGGAACCCTACACTGAGCATGGCCCGACATGCTCTTGGCCAGTTTTGTTTTATGTATTTTTACAGGTCACCTGTGTCTAAAGCGGCCTGTACGCCCATTTACGTTTACAGGCAATTTTCATTTCACCTTCATATCAGTAGTCTAATCGCTATAATCTCACTGATAACTAGACAATAGTACCTGTATTTTAGTCTTTTGTGCACAATTTTTTCAATCAAATTAAAGTCAATTCATACAAATCTTATGGGAACACATACGTACCCAATTTATGAAGGGCATAATTGTCTTTAAGCTATGAAAAATATTCCAATAAATATAAATTTAGAACGAACATTTGAATACTTGTTTCTAATATAAATAATATGTCATTTTTGTATGTACAATCTATGAAAACTTGCTTTTAGCTTAGTATTATTAACTTAACTACTTGTTGTCGTTGACTACTAAAGTACTAGTCATGAAGTACTTTTCTAACAAAATCTTATTTCGAGAAGCTAATTCTAAAATGACATGGTTCTAAATAAGCTGAACATTATCGTGGGTCAACTGCAGCAGTTAACATTCCTATCTTCATGTCGTACATTGCTTATATTTGAACACAGTTCGTTTGCCATCTCCTTTACAAATACAACAGTCCACATACATCCACACCCTATTTACACTGTAACATTCAGCACTCAAAACAAAGCTTATTATGATGCTAAACCACGCATGTCAAACAATATCCACTATTAACAGTACCCACCCAACCGTTTTTAAAACAACGTAACTCCAAAGCGTCTTCTACTAACTTACGTCTTTTCTTACTGACTATAACTAGCTGACCCGTTACTGTCACTCAACCTCAAACAAACATAATATTGCTAACAGCTCATCCTTTACTACTCAAATCACCAATACACAACGATCTCTCATTACCGTTCAGTCCCAACCAACTTCTGAAACTAACATAGCTCAGCTTACGCTGGTTATAACCGTAACGACCAGAAGAAATAGAGCCTCGTCTTTCCTCAGTTTTGTAAGCGGCGGTGTATGGATGCAGGGGTCACGTGTCTGGCGGTTATTGGTATGGTTACATGACTGATTTCATGGCGTTTTGTAAAACGGTCACGACTCGCGACGACTTCCGCCGTTGATGTGTTGTATAATGAACGCTATGTTTTAGCTTTGGCTTTACCTGCTTGTTTGAGGCGTAATGAATAGTCTTAAAGACCTCTTAAGAAAAGTAGCTAGCGAGGCTGATACAAGAGCTTTTATTTTATGGTGCTCTTTAAGGTGCGGGGTCGGCCACCGCGATAACCCACATAAATAATGTCTCCTCTCGACTACACTTGCATCTCAATTAGGACAACAACTTACAAGATCATTCACCGCAATCTTATTGCTTAGTGGGCATTTCTCCAGAAATATGTCTGCGGTCACCTCATTCATCTGGCCCTTTTTCATACTAAATGTATGGAGACAGATGAATGAGTCGCAGACATATTTCTGGAGAAATGCCCTAGTCTAGGTACACTTTTCACTGTGGTCCTGTGCGGTTTCACACACCCGTGGTGCTGAAGTTTTTGCTGCGGCAGCCTACCGCCACGAAGTCCGTTAGTTGTGACAGCTTCCAGAGCTAGCACCTGCTCAAGCACAAAAAAAGCTCTTTAGGTGAGGGTGAATAAGCACTATCTAAGTAAGCATGCTTCATCGTCGGCTTACCTACTTACCAACAGGTGAGATTGAAGTCGAATGCTTATCTATCCAAGATAAAAAAAATAACTTCCTCTATTAACATTACACCAACATTTAAATGCAATAAGCAAGTTGAAGTGGCGATGGCGGGCTAGGCCTATTTGCTTGAAGCTTGAAGAACTGATGGATCATAAGGTTTTCGAATAGAGACTGCAAAGCGGGAGACGCAGTGTGAGTCGGCACCCAATAAATAGGTCCGACGACCTGGTTAAGGTCGCCGGAAGGCCGAAGCTTGCGACCGTATATTCGCAAGTCTTTGGGACGTTCCCGGGTTTAAATGATGATGATAATTTGATGAAATGCTATGAAATATGCTTATCAAGTAAATAAAATAAGCTTTATTTCCAGTTTGGATCACAAACTTTTTTTGTGCTCCTTAAGTTTCTAATTTCGTATTGGTACTAACCGGGGTTGCTTATACTAAAAATACCAGTATTACAAGACTTTTTCTCTATCCTACAAAATCGAATTTTGAATCATTTGTTGTTGTTTCATTGTGTTATTCAAGCAACGTATTTGATTAGTTTATTTGTTCCTAATAGACTGGTTTTTAAATATTCTCTTATCGTCGGCTTAGGCAAATTGAACTGTAATCCCCTACCTACTGCAACTTAATTCTTTGTTAATTGGATTATTGATCATAGAAAATTCCATTGATAAATTGATAAAGAATAACGATACGCACCAAATTAAAATAACTGGCAAAGAGCATGTCGGACCATGCTCAGTGTAGGGTTCCATAGCCGTAACTATAAGGTAAAAAATACGATGTAAAAAAGTACAACAACAAAAGAGCGTATCTTCATAGCAATTACGTCCTTTTGTTGAGAAGCGCAGTTTATTGGCAATAACTCAAAAACGGTTAATTCGATCTTGTTGAAAATAATTTTCGTTGAAAGCATTAATTAAGCGTTACCTACGTGATTTTTTTCATATTTTTCGGACACACGGTTTAGAAGATAGAGGGGGGGGGACACAATTTTCACAACTTTCGGAGCGATTATTTCCAAAGGTATTCACTTAATCAAAAACATTACTTAAGAACCTTAAAATGTTTTTGAAAGAGCTGTCGAACTATGTACCACACGTCGATATTTTCTGAAAAAAAAAATTTTTAGCTTCTGTAACATGTATGGAGTGCCCCCCCTAAAAATATTTATTTTAATTATTTAACTACCAAACTAAGTAGCGATTCATACAAGACACCTATATTCCAAATTTCATCAATATCCATCATGTAGTTTTTGAGTAAAATGCCTGTGACATACGGACAGACGGACAGACGGACGGACGGACATGACGAAACTATAAGGGTTCCGTTTTTGCCATTTTGGCTACGGAACCCTAAAAATAAGGTAAACGTTCTGTCCTGGTGCTCGGCACGCTAATGCCCTATAGTCGACATCTGCTATCGCCTTTATTGCTAATGAAATGACATTCAATATGGCGACTACTGGGACAGTGTCGAGCACTCTGACATCTACCTTATCCATATTTTAAGACTAGCTTGCTGTCACAGTATAATAGCAGTAATTTTTCTTCTTACAAAAGGTACATCGCGCGCTTGAATGTGTGCGCGCCGTGTACGAACGCACTACAAGCAAAGATTTAAGAATGCGTAAGAATGCTTCGGTATAGATCGTACACACAGAGACGTGCGCTTCAGCTCAACAGCCGAAGTTGGACTACTTGTCCGTCTTTGTACTTTATGCCACACCTGGCCATAAAGTGGCTTTTTCCGGCGATCTCGGCCTTTCTTTGTATTACCACCCTAGTTGTGTAATATACTATTGTTGCTGTGGGGCGGCCATTGAACAAACAGTCGTCGTCGTTTCGCTCTTTGTTTCGACTTGGATGAACCACAGTAGCATGATTTGCGACTATAAACTGCCTACTCCTATTATTTAGAATGAGTGAATTTCTGAATGACACTACTACTTCATTTTGACTAATAATCATATTTGACGCCAGGCCAATCAGCTAGCATGACCAAATTTGTCGTGACGTACTCTATCGGCTAAGAATTATGCTAAACCTTACCTTCGGACAGCAGCATGCAGCGTTATGTACTTTATCTCATTATCAGCCGTAAGACATCCACTGCCCGTTATAGGTCTCCCCTTAAGAACCACCAGTCCTATGCAACCCTCAGCCATCCGACTCCAGCAACCTTCATCAGGCCTAGGGTTGGCTCCTGGGATATACCGGAACCGAAAGTACCGAGATTTTCCCGGTATTTTGAGTCCAGCTAGGAACCGGGATGTGGAAATAGAAATCCCTGTTCTTTCGGGACTTTCGGGAAACACATTGAAGCAGAATTTTTCATTTAAATGATATTTTGTGGCGTCCATCCATATTGAGTTCTGTCTATCGTAATTCAAACAGTGAGAGAAATACCGAAAAGGCGTAATTCGAAACGAACAAGCGGTCTGTAAAATTGTGATTATTAATTAAATTATGCCATAATGTGCTTTTAATGCAATGTGTAGTTGTCTTTAAAACTAAGTGAATCTCATCGGACTGAAATATTAACAGTCTTTGAAAACCCGTCCCGAAAGTACAGGCTCTATAATCAACCTGTACCGAAAATCCCGGTTTTCCAGAACGGTACCGACCGGTACTGCATACCCTAATCAGGCCATTAGTCCACATTGTTGGGGCCCTAATCACGCTGCGTCTTCCGATGTGTGGTCGCTATTCATGAACTCATTGACAGTCAAGTAGTCTGTTTTAGGAGCAATGTGCCCTGCCCATTGCCACTTAAATTTACAATTCTTGAGGTATGTCTGTTATTGTACGTTAACTACTCGATAACAATAGTTAATAATCAATGTATTAACTAGTCATTCGAAATTAATCATACACATGATGTAACTCTGTACAATAAAATTCAATAGTGTTATGGCAGGACTAATCTTTATTATTATAATCATGCCTCTTACAAAAGTATCGCACCTTTATTTCACCAAGTATTGGTTCCTTATATTATTGTACTTAGCACCTACTTACGTACTTGAATGTAAACTACACAATATGTGAGTCAGTACTAACACAGAAGTTCTAGCGTCTAAATATTACTGTGGTCTTGACGACTTTGCTCTCTCTCCGCACCACGTGCATACCCCGGCTCTAATTTATGTTGTACACCTTTAGTCCTTTATCTAATACATAACTACTTTCATAACTGCGAGTTTGGCTCGCGCGAACCTCCTCTTTCATCGTCCCTTTATATCCAAACTAAATTCTCTACTTCAGATACCATTCATTTGAATAAAGCGTCACGGTAGTACTTAATCTATAACTTATGTTGTGTATGTATCTAGTTCCCAAAAAAGACGGCAGTAACCTTATAAGAGACCTTTCGTCATTTTCAGATATGTAACTTGGACACCCTTTGTTACCCTAAATTCTATGTCTTCCTCAGAGTCCTTACCTGTCATCAAACTTTCATTTGCCCTTGAAATACCTCCGAAACTAACGACCTCACTTTCCATAAGGTTACGCAATCCACCCCATATATGTCCCATCCCGCTAAGGCATGCCACTGCACTGTCACGTCTCACAAAGATTATAATTGACAGGTATCTAATGTACCGACGTTTATGGAGTATCGAAATCGAAAATTATGGGGTACGGGTAGTATTCTTTTTGTGATTTTTAGAAACGGAGGTTAGTGTGAAGGCTGTGGAATGTTGTGTAAGACTGTGTTTAATAATGCATCCGTCTAGTGAAAAATAATACTATAATGACAACACATTGATGGATGACACTCCTCGTCATCAATGTGGTGTCATCTATCAATTCTGATGTGTTCTACATCTTGCGTTCAGCGTTTTCTAAGTCCGTTGCAAAAATGCGACTTCCGACCAACTCTCATTGGGCTTCAGATCCCACTGTTCCCATGTACAGCACCAGCCTGGAGAGAAATCTCTCTATTGTCCTCTATTCTCAAAACTTCTTTACAAAAACGGCGTTGGCGTTTTTTACATTTTACGTATATGCAGTTTGATAGTTCGTATATTATTTACGTACGTACATATTTTAAAGTGATGTATACTCGTAGTTTGCGTATTGTAAATTTTTCCTATAGTGCGCAATTACCTGTAGTTCATTGTCGGCTGGAGGCAACTGATGGTAAATTAAGTAGTTTTTCTTAGAAACGTATGTTTATTTGTTACAGATGCAGAATACGGCAGTTTCAAGTAAGTGTGAACAGCAACCTCCATACAAAGGAATTGTTTATTCAGATGCACATTGCCATGCAAAAATGCACGGCAGCTAATTAAATTTCATTTGATACGTTACTGACATTAATCTCTACGTGGATCGCATCGAAATCAGTATTTCCAGGAAACAACGACTTGGAATTTTACTCCTTTGCCAGCCTCTAATATACCTAGCTACTAAGGTAGACGGACGAGAGCTCGGCACTGTCCCGGTAGTGTAGTTGCCATCTTGAATTTTAAGTCGGTAGCAATACAGGTGCGACTATTGGGCAAAAGCGTGTCGAGCACTAGAACATTTACTGTACGTCTATTTAAACGGTTTTATTTTAGCTCGTCCAGTTCATCTTTGCACCGGGAAAATTTTAGTGGTAAGAAATATTACATAGTCCAGCTTTTCCGGATAAATACGGTAAGTATTATATGTATTGAGAAATATTAACGAAGCCATATTTACCATGTAAGGAAAAACCAGGCCCTTAGAAAACCTCTCGTATGTCAGTCTGTCATCTGACTGTCACTGTGGGGTACTCATGTCTAGTTGACCGAGTTATACATTATATTGCAGAAATGCGGAAATGTGGTTTACGACAAAGTTTGTTTAAACTCAACTGCACTCTACGTAACACTATAGTGCGTCAGTAGATGAATGATAAATAAATAGCAAGCGTATAGAAAGTAATAGTCATGAACACAAAATGAATAATACGCGATTTTTTTTATGTGTAACAACCGCGTACACAACCCTGAATATAGATCGTGCTATATGAAGGGTGGATTACAAGTTACTACCTATTATCGCTAGCATAATGTAATTTTCGTAGTTAATTGTATTGTTCGAGCTTTCGAAGCGAGTGAGGTCTATACGTCGACAAAAGGCGTACGTCAGCGTTTTATGTATGAGCCTTATCACACTTGCGATTTGCGAGCGAGTTGCGGGCTGAGGTGAACTCGCCGCGAGTGCCGCGACTAGGGATTGCAATCCGGTCCGGCGGATCCGGTTTTCCGGCCGGATCCGGTACTTTTTGACGGCTACCGGATCCGGTAAAAAATCGCCGGATCCGGTCCGGCGGATCCGGATTGTGCCGTTGAGTAGTTACGATCGGACATAGGAACGAACATATTATTGTGTCAATAAATGTATTTTCATTTCATTTACATACAGTTCAACACACATAACCCTCCTTTGGGCTTCGCCGCAGTCGGGTAAAAATAATTAAATGTATTTTTTTGATTAAAATTTAAATAATTTCAAATACTAAAAAAATATTGAATTTTCTTTTTATAGTTTTATATTCTACCTGCTGGCGTTAACGCTAAGTCTAAAGACACTTATCTACGCTACTGGTTTCCTACACAAGTAAACACCTACTAACTAATATATACCTACCGGTATATGCTACTAGTTGTCACAATAGCCTCACGTCTTCGACGATTTCCCGTTGAAAACGTAAACTTTAACCATTTTTCGTGTTTCTATTGACTACGTGGGTGTTTTTATGTAATCGCGGTGCCTAGACAAAAACGTTAGATGATTCCACTTTCCCTCTCGGCTGTAACTGGCATAAGACTTAGACGAAGTGGCTAAACTGACGTCAAGTGGTGTCAAGTGCAACACGGTTAGTAGCGAAATACAGAAAAACTTGTTTGTGTTGTTTCTGGCAATGGGTTATACAGGTTGGTGTTGGCTCGGTTTGCTATAAGTGTGACCTGAGACCAGGGCCGGATTTGGAGGTGTGAAGGCCCTGGGGCAACGAAGAAGTGGCCCCTAACGGACTAGTGGAGGCCCCTACCTATTAAGGAAGTGTTGTAGCAGTAGGGGCAGTAGCCCCGTCTACCCTTCCCCAAATACGGCCCTGCCTGAGACACCAGCGCACTGCTCTTCTTCCAACATCGCCTAGCACAACTTTTGTGTGTCGTTTGTATGGCCGGCGTTGCCACTTCATCTGTCTCCCATCCATAATCATATTTTATACATGTAAGACGCCAATGATATTTTACCTGCGTCATATAAGGATTAAAAAATATATATACTTCAGGTAAAAAACCCTTACCATTCCTATGCGAATTAAATTATTACATGTTAAAGCAAGTTAGCTAAGTTCTCAAGGTAGAGGTGAAAAAGGAGAGGAGAGGCTTTTGCCTAGCTGTGGGACCCAAAATGGTATACATATTATTTTACGATTGTTCATAGAAAATATTTTAATTATCTGCTACAAATTGGGTGTGTCATTTCTATTGATAATAGAAAGTCAGACTGATAAAGGATATTATCTAGATTAGAAAAGATAGTTATGCGTAGGATTCATAAAGATATAGTTGGTATAATAAATAATTCACAATGACTTCTTCGAGCGAGGTCCGTAGGCAGTAAAGAACATACAGTAAGCCGATGGAGACGTTAAAACACAGTAGAGTCTGTGCGGATTTAGATTGGGGGGCGCTGTAATGCTTTTCTACCGTATGTGCCGTATTTTCTGTTCTGTGGCCATACTGGTTAGGTTAGTTCCGTTTTTCGCCACGCCTATTCTCTTTCCGCACAGACCTTAATCGTGTGGGGGCTGCGGGGTGTGACGCTGGTTGTGCGGGCCAGAACATACATCGCCGAGTTAAGCAAATAAAATTCGGGACATGCTTTCACAGCATGCGTGGCAGTGCGTTAGCTACTATAATGGACGGCTGTGTCATCCAATAGTATAAGTGTTGGTTAATGGTAGCTTTTTAAATTGTGCTAGGTAGATTGGCTATTTTTCAAAGTTCTTTAATTTGCTTTTCGTTCTGATAATATCCAAGCCGATTGCAACCTTTTTTATAATAGTTTTTACAAATTAATGATTCATGATTTTTTGAAGTTTGTTGCAATGATTTTTTATTTTATGGGTGCCTAGTTATATTTACCTTTGAGTCACAGTACTTAAAACTGAACACACTTCCTTCAAACTTAAAGCAAAAAATTTTTTAGGTTGTCTGGGAAATTTCACTTTTTAGTGATAATTATATTAAGTACTACCGTAAGGTCGGGGTACTTTGGCCAAATGTAGGGTAACTTTGCCCTCCTTGTAAATCACATATCTCAAATCTATAGGGTCTGATAATAAACAGGAACGGCCAGCTAAAACCAACCACATGGCAAAGTGCCGTAATTTAAATGCAATAATCAAACCTGGACCCAATTAATCCCTATGGCCAAAGTTACCTCCCAGGGCGAAAGTACCCCGACCTTACGGTACCTTAGATAATGTATTATTCTGGTGAGCAATAACGTATTTTTTATTGTAATAATTTCCTTTTCCATGCGTTATCACCCTGTATGACCGTGAGAACGCGGCGCGGGCGCATCCAGCCTTGGGCAACGTTTGTGAGTAAACATTGCCTTGCCTTGCCACACTACAGATATTGCACTTTATGTAATGTTTGCGCATTATTCGATTTTTCGTTTTGGGATTATACCATTTTAAGATTAGAAATGAAATTTACAGTAAATAAAGTAGACAGATTAGTAAGTATTAGTAGTCACACGAGATCAGTATTTGTTAGCTCTATATTTTGATAAGTTATAATCATAATCTGGTGAAGCTTGGTATACTTAAAGTAACAAGTTGATTAATTGGCTAAACTTGGCGTTTGGCTAGTTTACGCGAGGTAACTTTAACCACAAATTTAATTTGTTCGCCGTTTTGGAAAGATCTTTGAATATTGAAGCATTGGCTAATCAGAGTAAGTACCGAGTAAAAAAAATGTGTTAATTTTATCTGGGTGTCATTTCTCAAATCTATCGATAGACCTAAATAGAAATCAATTGCCACGTCAATGGTGACCGGCCATTTCTTAAAACCTGGTTGAACAACTGTTGTGTTCATAATTGTCAGGGTAAGTTTGTATGAAAGATTGTTTTTAGAATATGTACCAAAAAATAAATCCTATCGCTATTTAGTAATGTAATAAAATTAAATCTGCTTGATTTATTTAAACTGGAAACTTATACATGGAAAATTGATGCTTTAGCATTTTTTTATTGTCTCTCTAACGCGTGTATCTGACTTAGGCTATGACTTAATAGTTAGTCACACGATAGTCGGAAGTTATCAAAAAAGAAAGCCTGGTTAGTTTAACAGGCGATAGAGGTAGATAATGGAAAGCAGTTGCATAATGTGCAGGACAATGCAGGGCGCGGCGGCGTACGCGCCGTGATGTTTTTTTATATCATCCACCATTAGGGTTATAGCTTTACTTTTTTCCTTTTTTTACAATGAAGAGGGAGGTAGAATTTTAATAGGGGTTGTTTTGGATAGCATTATATCCTATTGTTTTATTTTAATGAGGTGCTCAGTGCGTTTTTCACGTAATTGTGACTGTATATTTTTATAAAAATAAAAAAGCATTAACTGTCTATCTAGAATATAATATTATAAGATTTATAAGACTGTAATAAAAAATGGCTGTACATTGAAGATATTGATCAAAATACCAATAGCGATATGCCACAGAAAGCTTGATAAAACCAAGTCCAACAATTTTAGGTAGATTATAGCTGAAAATCTCCTGAAGGTTGTAGAACACTTTTTATCCGACAGCGCTGGGTTGAAGTAAAAAATAGGGTTATAACTTTTATATCTTCACGGGCGTCTACTAGTAGAAAATAATAAAAATAAATAGCATTTTTTTATTTCTCTGTATCCCATTTTGTCAGTGAAATGGCGATTTTGAGCAATCGGGTATGGTGTCTGTCGCTCCGCATTTCGACGGAGATAGGGACAAAAAGACTTAGACCTTGCCCAGGGTTCTGAAGGGGACATCAGTACCTCTACAACTGCACAACTGTCATGCGCGTGTGTGACAGGTCATGCTTTGACGCGCGACAAAAAAAATCGCATCCAGTTCTAAGTACTATAACCCTGCTGGGACTACGAGTGTTACAAATGAATTTGGCTTTCCAGCCAGCCAATATACATGTTAAAATTTAGTAGCGTTTTAGATGAGCATATAAGTGGCACCCCTAGCGAACGGTCATTAACGCGTGACGACGGAGTGACAGCCTGCTTCCTCTTCACGCATGCGCGCCGCTCGTAAGTAATGGATCAATTCCAAATCAATATTGATACGATGACAATGGGTAAAAGCGATAGTTTAATGTATGCATTGTGAAATAGTAAGTAACGATGGTAATGTTTTGTTAATAACTTCTGTCCGACACAGCTTTTGTTTTCTGTAAGATTAGATTAGTTTTTACTTTACTTTGTGAGTAGTGTAAATTCTTTGTTCTTTTATTGCATTTGTTTTAGTAAGCTACCAAAATTTCTTTCTTTCAAAGGAAGGATGTGTGAAATATTAAATTTGTCGACTATTATTATTTTTTTTTAGAACCTGACTTGACTTATGAGACCTATCTGACTTTTGGCTAGGAATCCTGACCAAGTGGAGGCTTACAAACCTGCAAGCAGGTTCGCTAGCTAGTCGCGATCACCGTGACTTTTCGCTGATCGCTCAAAGTGAGCGACGGACCAGCGGGGTTGGTTGAATCGGTTTAACCTTTCCTTATGTAGAGTAAGTGATCTAACTAAATGTGAAATAGGTGTCGAGTGACGTCCGGTAGTATCATATTATTTCATGAACTTTGACGGGCCACAGCAACTTGGTCTTCGATTACAAACTGTTATTACTAGTTCCCGGATCAAATTATATTGGTGAGTAGATTGACGGCGAAATTGTGATTTAGGCTTCAAAACTTCTTGAAACTTTTTATTAGACTACTACAAACCCATTTTTGTCACGGTTAAACTGGGAATATAAATAAATTTTGTCATAAGTCGCGGCTGAATGGCATTCATTGTCGCTTCGCGGAAAAAACACGCATTACGATCAAACGGTCTGGGTTCGAATTGATGTTTTTCCCTAAACATCATGACGTGACGTGACGTATACCCCATTTATTATGAGAACTGGGTCATTGTCAAGCTTGTGTTCACAGTGAACTTAACGACGTTATAAATAAATACTCGGAATATGCCAGGCATGAATTTAACCTGCTATGTACTTATGCCGCAAGAAAAATGCTCTAAGCGACATTCATTACGATTTTGTATGTGGCTCTATTTGTAACTATAAGTGAACTTAATAAAAATATTCGTGATTGTATTATAATTGAAACTAAATGATAATGATGATCGCATTATTAGGTGATCCCTGCAATAAAAGCCACCAAGTTTTTGAAGTTATTATTGCCACCAAATGGGTGTCACATAGGCGACTTAGATCTGATCTAGGTGAAAATGGCGATTCAATTGTCAATTGACTGGAGAAGGCCTAAATAAGGACATAACTGGAGGGGGAGACCTTTAAGAGGATTCAGCACTAAACTACATATCGGCGGGTGAAAGGTTATTTAGACAAGTAGCCTTTCATCCGTTGATATCCGAATCCTACACCAGAGACGACGATGCAACGGGGCCACGCCGTTTCGTCGCCTAAATAGATATTTTATTTCTACGTTTCATGACGCATTGGTTTTTTTACTGTAATGTCATGTTAACATGTATTAATAAATAAATAAATAAATAATAAATATAGGATGAAAATTGTCGCTTAGCTCATTTTTCCTCTGAAGTTTTTCCTAAAGCGTAACTTGTCTTGTAACTGTCCGAGTTCTATGTATTAAAGAGTTCGTGACAAGGGAATCCTTCAGCTGAATGTGTTTGCTTGCGTGGCGTGTCAGTTGGCACTTGTGTCGTAAGGGACAATTGGGTCGCTAGTTATGTGTGGATAATTTACAAATGACCCCGCTTCGGCGTTTGTCGCTACTGCTTAAAAATTCTACGTGGTAGCTAACAAGTTCGTATGAATAAAATAACTACCTTAAACCAACATATGTGTAGGCATCGTCGCTTGATGCAATGTTTATTTTCGAGCATTTCAATGTGTCATTGTAGTGACACAAATTCCTAAGAAATCTGGCAGTATTCCTGTAAAGTCTTAATATAATTAGTAATTCTTAATTAGTAACGCGGACTTTAGACATTATTGAAGCAGTCTTAAAAAAATGCACTAAAATAATAGTTGAATGTGAACATTTCTGACTATGGTTCTATTGATCTTTATTCAATTTTATTAACATTAAATCATTTTTCAAAGGTCATAAAAAGTAAGAGGTTTTCGTTCTGATAATTTCTTTACCGATTGCAACCTTTGTTATAACAGTTTTTACAAATTACGATGATTGTTTGAAGTTGGTTGCTATAAATTTAAATTGTATGGATGCCTAGTAATTTTAACGTATGAACCTCAGGTAGATACTTCAAATTGAACACACTAGAATCCAAATCGGAAATAAATAAACTGTCAACTTATCTAACCACGGTTTTACCTTGTGTTTATAAAAGCACGTCTTCTCAAGCCTCTTGACTGCCAAGCTGAGCCAAGAGGGCTTATCTGCATTAATAGTCTTAATGTACATTCGCCCTTTCGTATGTGTTCTCAGTAGTGGATCTAAACAGATTGTGAAAGTCCGTTGACACACGCTCGGCCCCGTGACCCGAATGACCTTTAGGATTTGTTTATCAAACACATGTTTCCAGTGAAACTTAGCTCTTCTTACTGTACCTTGTCGTTTTGGCATCAATAATGAGCTTCCATGCGACAATACCAATAGCCGTTAGAAGAATAACTAGTACACGACTGTCGTGCGACAAATCTCTCCAACTAGTGGTGTGAGTGTGTGTTATGACGATATGTGACGCGACAAGCAGAATTATAGTCAGCATCAGTGCCGGATTAGCCATATCAACGGGTGGAAGACTATTTGGTTTAAGCGCCTATTTAACCCTTTGGCGCTTAAGCCAAATAGCTTGTCACCCGCCGATATAGCAAGAGTAGCAAATTCTACGGGCCCCGGCCATTTTGACGAAAGTTTAATTTCATCGAACCTTAATTTCCTCAGGAACTTTATCTCTGAAACTGTACAATTTTCATTATTTTTGAAAATATCATATAGTTTAGGTTCGATTTTTTATATATGTTTAAGAAAAAATGCTCTCGGTGATATAACCCATCGTCTGTTAATTGTTCGTAATTGTTATTATTTATGTGATGTTTATAACTTGTTATGCTTGTGTTATAGTTAGTGTTTTGTTATATTTATGTATGAATTCCACAGTGCCTTGGTTTGTAACTGTTATACTGTGTAATTGTTTAAATAAATAAATAAAAAATAACATGTCGATGAAATATTTGTCGGTATTGTACAGAAAACACGCAAAAGCATATCGCGACTAAATTCTGACAAATTATACCAATGGCGGACTAAAGTCAAATAATTAACTGCTCTTTACAAAGTTATTGAACGTCTCTTTAAATATTAGAAACCACATTGAAATGGCTCTTTGTCCTGTAGCCTGCGCGGGAGTTGCGAAACGGCTGCCGTCTCGTATGGTAATTAGGCGCGGCCTTTTTACTTTACCTCTGTGTTGTGTTTTGCGTCGCTTGGACCTTACGCACTGCGTATTTCTCTACAACTCAGTGAATACTTAAGAATTCCACCGTTGTCTTTAGACTATAGAAGTTAACTTCTAGATAGGGATGTAACGATACATAATTTTGCCGACACGATACCGATACCGATTATTGTAGAAAATAATCGGCGATACCGATACCGATATCTTAGCTAAATAATAAAGTATGAACATCAGATATTTGTATGTCCTTATTATACCTAAAACTTTGCTATATTTATAGGAGAGTCAACCTTGAAAGTGTAAAGTAAAAATAAATAAAATGTCAAACTAAAATCAAAAACTGGCCAAGAGCATGTCGGACCATGCTCAGTGTAGGGTTCCATAGCCGTAACTATAAGGTAAAAAATACGACGTAAAAAAAGTACAAAAACAAAAGAGCGTATCTTCATAGCAATTACGTCCTTTTGTTGAGAAGCGTAGTTTATCGGCAATAACTCAAAAACGGTTAGTCCGAACTTGTTGAAAATAATTTTCGTTGAAAGTATTAATTAAGCGTTATCTTTGTAATTTTTTTTTATATTTTTCGGACACACGGTTTAGAAGATAGAGGGGGGGGGGACACAATTTTCACCACTTTCGGAGCGATTATTTCCAAAGGTATTCACTTAATCAAAAACATTACTTAAGAACCTTAAAATGTTTTTAAAAGAGCTGTCGAACTATGTACCACACATTGACATTTAGTGAAAAAATTTTTTTTTAGCTTCTGTTACATGTATGGAGTGCCCCCCCTAGATTTTTTTATTTTTATTATTTAACTACCAAACTTAGTTGCGGCATCTACAAGACATCTATATTCCAAATTTCATCAGTATAGGTCTTGTAGTTTTTGAGTAAAATGCCTGTGACATACGGACGGACGGACGGACGGACATGACGAAACTATAAGGGTTCCTTTTTAGCCATTTTGGCTACGGAACCCTAAAAATAAAATATTATGAACCAAAAATATAATTAACATAGTAATTATCATTGCACAAGGTAATAGACCAAATACATAAATTAAGTTCGTAATTGAAATTACTTTTTGCAGATTTTCTTTCATACAACAAATTATTTTTGCGCTCTTCAAATATCGGTTGTATATAATCGGCGATACCGATATATCGGCGATACCAATATATCGGCCGATATATCGGTATCGGTATCGTTACATCCCTACTTTTAGAGATTACTGGGGTCGATTTCAGGTGTTTTTCCAGCGTTTTTTTTTATTTCATTATTGTCAACTCAATTTTTACCGCGAAGGGCTATTGAGTGATGACAACTTTTGTTTAAATCATGTGTAGCCTCGATACCGTTTATCGTTTATAATAAAAGTTAACAGTGGCCTCTACCGATGGCTGCTATATTTGCTGTAACGCGAATGAAAAAGCCCGCCGCAGTCGAAACGCTCTGAAATCGACCAAGACCAGACCAAGATTCAAAAATAAAAATTCAAATTTTTGGAAAAAAACAAGCTTAAAATTTTTGGAATATCGGATAAACCGTACCTAGTCGAGTTATCATATCAGTCGCGTGGCGTTGAAGAAATCCTTGGGCAAGCCGGAGCAGCTTTGGCTTCAATTTTCTTTTCTGAACTGCCTAATATTAGGCAAGCCGATGGGAATAGACTTCTATGGACGCCACGCCACTGATATATACACAAATGATGAACGCCACTGCTCGTCCCGTGCAGATTCAAATTCATCATAATTATCACCTACACGAAGCGCCACGCACCCTTATTTTCATCTCGCGAGCATAAGGAAGACTTTACTAAGTATACTGCTTACGTCAATATTCTCGAATCTTTGACTATCTTCATGATATTAGGAATACCAAAACGATCCCAATAATTGTAGTAAGAAAATCTGCATTTAGAGCTCCAATACAGACGATCAGACTATTCGCTCATTTCGTTCGGTCCAGTGTATGTAGATGTAGAGCCAAAGTATAGACAGACAAGTAGTCACTCTTCGGTCGTTAGGAGCGCACAATACCAGGTCGCAGCGCAGACGGTGCGATCCGTACTGGAGCATTATTACGCGTTTGTAAAACTTTGCTTGTAGTACGTTCGTTCACGGCGGGCACATATAAGGTACACCGCGCGATGTACCCTTTGTAGGAAGAACAGTTATTGCTATTATACTGTGGTGGAGCGTTTTAAAAACGCTGCGTGTAATAGTATTTTATGCAACAGTTGTATAAGAAGGTTCAAAAAATGCGAATTGCGTGAGTTGCGATACGAGCCGCGAATGCGGCGAGTATCGCAAATAGAGACGCAATGAGCGTTTTTTGACTTAATTATACAACGTTGCATACAATACTTTTTCTACGACAAGGTTTTTTAAAATATAAAATACAAACGAGGCATAACCTGCAAACGAGGCAAATATGACGTTTGACTGACAGTATGTGTCTATGGTAAACTTTTTTTTTTTATTTTAAATTGACGCGCAGTGAATATATTAAAAATACTTTTTTTTATGTTGGCATCAATGAATTTAGTTCGGAAAGTTTTGTTTTTCTTAAAAACCGTAGGAATTTAATTATTTGTTAAGTTGGTAGTTGTGCATTTTTATCGTAAAGTTAGAATTGAGCGCTTAATCCTTGACCTAAGTTTAACCTAGATTTAGAAGTCTGTGGCTGCTAGCAATAATGTAAAGTGACTATAACGACACTAGTGCTGTTATGGGGAATAGAGTATAGACTTCTCTGAACTCATATTATGTATGTTCTTATATTAGTGTTCGTGACCAAGTAAAACACAGATAAAAGTACAGGAGTAGAAAAAGGCATTTATAATTATGACGACCGCTTTAGCTTAGTTGGTAGTGACCCTGCCTACGAAGCAGGAGGTCCTGGGTTCGAATCCCGGTAAGGGCATTTATTTGTGTGATGAGCACGAATATTTGTTCCTGAGTCATGGATGTTTTCTATGTATTTAAGTATTTGTATCTATTAAATATATCGTCGTCTAGTATCCATAACACAAGCCTTATTGAGCTTACTATGGGGCTAGTTCGATTTGTGTAAGATTGTCCCCTAATATTTATTTATTTATTTATTATTTATTTATTTATATGGCCAGCCCAGTGCATCTTTTAATTGCAAAGGCAATAAACCAATGTGTCCTTCCTTGAAAAGTGTTTTAGATAGATCGTTTGCGTGAGAAGCTCCTCTTACTTACTTACTGTTTGAACCGTCGCACAACTAAGAATTCTTAACTATAAGCAACAGTAATACAAATCGTAAATTACGCAATTAGTTCATTAACAATCACGATAACAAAAAATAGGACAATTTGTACAATAAGCCGATAAGATATCAGAGATTAAGAACAATAATGCGCCTGCTAAACAAACATGCGCCTTACGCAACCGGGCAAAGAAAGTCGTCGACCGCTGTCCGCTGCGTGATAGTCCGAAAGTGATGTAACTTCGTGTCAAGGGCAAGTTGCGAGTCGGGTCACGATGTCCTCAAGGTTAGATCGGCCGATCTGTCGGGCGGTGAAGAGTGGAACTGGAGGCTGGCTTGACCCGTTGGACGACTTCTGGATTCAGAATCAAAAGCACTGTAGTTTAGTCAGGTGAAGGTATACAGTTGATCATTTCGCTATTTTATAATCCAAAAAAAAATATAACTTAGGTATGATTTTGTTAGACAATTGAATAATTCTAAGATGTTTTCACTGGTGCAATATTTGGTAATATTTTTAACCGTGATTGCTCATGAAAGTCATAAATAATAACAACTGACTAAAGAGATTCATTATAGTTGACAAGAAAATGTGGTGTGAAATGGCGGTGTGTTGGATCGATAAAACCCATTATTATTATTATTGTTATCCAACACTTACAACTTTATTACTTAACTAATTTTACAAGTCCAAATGTCAATGGGTTTTTTGACGCAGATATTAATTGATCGCCAAAACGCGGACGAGTACCTACGTCGCGCGCGCAATTCGGCGATTAGCATGCGCTGCGCAGTGACATGACGCGTGTAGGGTTGGCACATCCTTTGATTTACGATTGATACTATCTTTTAAGATACTGATAAGATCTACGGTAGCCGTAGGGAATGCGCTAGTGTTCTGTTGTAATTGTTGATTTACAACACAGTAGCGGATCGCGTGGTTTGTGAGGTGACTTTCAACCTTCGCTATATGTAGATACTGTTGTTATAGAAAACAACGTATACTTTCGTTCAGTTCTCAATACTACCCCCCGCTAATAAGCGCTATCACAATCGCAGTAAGTTTTAAGAAAATATATAAAGTCATTTTTTTAAGGAATTTAAAACGAACAGTATTTGATGTTTGTCGCTTGCGATTGTATATGGATATACGAGCTCATTTGATTACTAAAATAATGGAAAAATATGGTCAAATAGGAATTGAGAATTTTTTGATGAATTATTAAAAATTAAAATAATAATTATTATCTGTAAAGAATCTCTTCGCCTCTTTTTATTATTACTAATCTAAATAATGATCTCCTAATTTCTGAGTATTTTTGTATTTGCAGACCATGAAAAATTAAATTGCTTGAGTTGACAACCCTGCGCGTGTTGCGTGTATGTCTGTTTGTTCTTCGTTTGGGCTGCCGTGCGATTGTGTGCAAATCGTATTGTTTTATTATTTCTAGACTAGTAGGTGTTGGACCGATGCTGTTAACACATTGCTGTCACTTTTTACGTAATACTCGTTAAGTAGGTATACATTTCAGTAGTGAAGTAGGGGCAAATATGAAGTTAATATACTGGTTAATATGTATTCCGTGCCTCCATTACGATTTAATTAAGCATATAAGGGAAACTTACTGCTATGTAACTTAGCTACTAGATACTAGATAAGCAAACGTTGCATTAACTTACTTTTTTCAAATATCGATTATGAACCTTATCGAACACGCCTTAAGTTTTCGTTTGCTATGAGCTGATATTATAAGTTCTGAGCTTGGTACAATAAACATACCTATTTTACTTAGTTATGAAAGAACAAAGGAGTTCTTTCACCGCCCCGCCTTGAGAATAAGTTCTAACTACAATTAAGGTATTTAATAAAAATACAACTTTATCAGTGTTCTCATAAGATTCAAGTTGCAATGGACGGAATTACCGTTTCTGGCGCATTTGTTACGGAAACCAAGAAGTGCTAAGTAGCAGGTGGCGAGCTAACATCTAACATTGACTAACAATCAACACTGTTCTATTTCATGCCCTGTTAAATGTAGCTTGATTGGCCCGGAACTAAAAAAAAAGCACTGTCTCTGAAATCAAGGCTGTTATCAATTGCCTCTTGCACAAGTAGTGGTGTGCCATTTGGGAAGATTGTCATATTGTTTAGGGAATATTGCCAGGCACGGCGCGTTTAGATATGCACAAAAGCACCAAATGCGTAGGTACCGTAAAACAGGGTGAATAGGGACCAAATTGACATTCAAACCTCGATAACATTTTATTGTTACATATGCAAACTAAATTGTATATATAATAAATGTTCCGGCCGTTTGTATTTAAGTGTTTTTATGATTTTGGGTAGTTCCATTTCATAGCTTTAACGATAAACACAAAATCCCTCCTCACCCCTCGTAGTTGGGGTGAGATGGGATTTCATACTAAGGTGAGTTGGGCAAATTGTTGGATCGACACTTTTGTATTATGAATATTACTATAGCTCCATTTGTAATAAGAATATATTATTTAGGTAGCAGTAGCCTTTAAAAACCACCTCACTACTCTGTCATGCCTACTCTCCCCATTCATAACCCAACTGCCCTCGCAATCCCTACTCACCCCATTTTACGATACATGGGTAAATGGCGCCGGGTGGTAAAACTTGCCATAAACATACAATATGACAGCCACAACCACACTGACGAGGTAATGATGGCAAACCCGAGGGACCAATCTGTCATTAATTGACCACATATTGGACTGAAACAAATACTTGTCATACCAACAAATCTCAGATAACATATACAAGTGAGGTAAGATGTAAAAGTGAGGTCCAAAATCCAAAGGTATCATATTGCTGCTTGCTATAAATATTAAAATTTCGTCTTTCCGAACAAGTGGTGATTAGTAGGCTGGGAATCTCACAAACATTGCAATAACGTAAATTTTCCGTTCTAAATGAATCACCCTATAGTTATTACTTAACAACTTCATAATAGTAAAGCTTACATCCAAGCTTCTCACGACTCACACTGCCCTATATACATGTTAATCTTCAGATTACTCTTATCAAATCCCAGTTGCATCACAGGAGAGGTGATCGCCCTTTTTATCACTCTGATAACGATCCGACTACATCGTAGAGCGACTCATTCATAAAAATGCGGTTTGCCTTCGTTGTTTCCTCAATCAAATCGTGTTTACATATTAACATGTGTGGTTTTATGCCTACATGTTATAAATACATATTAGTATGCTCAATGAGGTAAATTAATTATGGTTTGTAAGCTTCACTGACTAAGCAATCGTTGATTAATGTTTTATTTCGCATTATGTATTACAAAATGTACAATGTAATAAAGTTAACATTCTTTGATACAATAAAATGTAACCATTAATAATAAACTACATCCAGGTATGCATGTCAATACAGGCTAGACGGGTAGTGCTATGACTCTACTGATTCTAAAACGTTACATTTCAAAAGAAGAAACCCCTTAAAATACTTATTTTAAAATTAGTCTTAAAAATACAAAGGGTAATCATAATAATACAGGTTGGACAAATAACAGATATACACTTAGTTTTTGAAATTTTACTCTATGAAATATAAAAAATATTAAGTATTTTTGTTATACATAGGTATGTAGTATTTAGGGCCGACAAATAAATATGGAAGATAATGTGAGAACAATGTCCACCTATAGCAATATAAAGATCAGAACCCTTTTCATCACATTTTCTGCGTTATCTCAGTGATATTTTGTTTTAACTGTTGAAGGTTCATTGACCTGGTAGCATAGACACATCCCTTTAGTTAGATAGCCTCACAGAAAAAAGTCAGGAACTGTTGAATCAGGAGATCATGGGAGCCAATCAATGTCACCGTTTCTTGAAATTAATCGATCGGGAAACGTGCTTTTTAATTTTTCTATTGTGGCTCGTGCCGTGTGACACATGGCCTCGTCTTGTTGTTGGGAAACGCTCCATAACAAATTTGCCGTATCTACACACACTAATTTTCATGAAATAAGTGTCATATTTGCCGCCAAAACAAAATGGCGGCAAAAAGAAGTTGTATACCTCCAAGTTGGCCAACCTGTATATACATAATTAAAGTATAGTTAAAGAAAATCTCCGTAAATCGGTACACAGGCAGTACAGTACAGCCATTTAATATCTCGACAGTTTAAGCTTAGCAATGATTTATATCAATACCTTTTTATTGGATTATCTCGCTATTAAAATCCCAGTGTAAACACCATAGTACACCTTGTTTGATTATGGATTTCTACAATTAAAGAAAAAAAACTAGTGAAAAAAAATCGATACGGAAATAATGCCCTAGGAAAGATAAAACTGGAGACTCTTGATTAGTAGAGCCGACCTCAAATAGAGATGGGACAGGACCGGAAGAAAAGATAGAGAGAGATAGAGATATTGGTTATTAGGAAACATTTATAAAGCGTACAATAATATATAGTTGTAAACGTACAATAATAATAAATGTCAGTGTAGGTACCACAACAGCTAAATATACAGACGACACGAGTGAATGACATTGATCGCGCCTACGAGAGAAACTACGCTGACCTACTCGCAGCATGCTAATACTCGATACGTGGTATGTGCTAACATATCTTAACATAATATTTTTGACCCTTAAATAACTCCTGACACGGCAAAATTAATTCAAAAATGTAACGTTTCCAAGTAAAAGCTACTGCTTTGGCACGTGCTAAGACACAGCAGTGACAACAGATTTGTGGTTTAAATAGTGTGCGTGTGGATTGAGTGAGCACCCTTCTGAAATAAAAAAAAACATCCTGTTTATTTAGTAAAAGTTCTAAAACAATTGTAAAACTAAATCTCTGTATTTGTAAAAAGATAAATCAAAAGATATAACCTTTAACGTGTGCTCACTCAGTTCTCACAAACTACCAACGAAATCAGGGAATGTATTCATTTAACATATAATATTTATATACGAATCTTTAGTAAAACCTATGCTAACTTACCTTTATAATTTGTAGATCACCTAGTAACGTATTTAAGATTTTACAAATAATTTCTTATGCTCACTCAATCCGCACACTTTCGAAAACCCGATTTCTGATGAAAAAACTGAAGATTTAAATTGCTATATATGTGTATAGTTTAGTAAAACTAATCTGGGAATTTGTAAAATACAAAACGAACCACTAACGTGGCAGGTTTTTGGATAATAAATGTTTGTGAATGCTCACTCAGTCCACACGTTTCAAGTAAGTTAAAAATGTAAATATCTCAATAATTGTAGTATTACATAAACTATAAATTACTTCAGCTTTTAGTAAAAATTTTTACTAAATATCCACCATCTAACATTTTATATTCGTTGTCTGTTTTTAAAGATATTCAATTGCAATTTTTCTAATGTAAGTAGATCGATTAGATTGACCACACTTCATTATATTATGGTCATATCCAAAATACAGTTCATTTAAAAAATATATGAGATCAAAAAGGTTACTATCCCTGGTACGTCACTTTGACATTGAAAGATGTTTTATTTTTATTTTTTGATCTCGGATTAAATATTTTACAGTAAATGAAAGGTAATAATTACGGATCAGGTAACTCTTAATTGTAATAAGTATGTACTAACCTAATCAAAACAATTGTTTACTTTAAAATTTAATTCATGGATATGACCATAATATAATAAAGTGTGGTCAACCTAATCGATGTACTTACATTAGAAAAATTGCAATTGAATATCTTTAAAAACAGACAACGAATATAAAATATTAGATGGTGGATATTTAGTAAAAATTTTTACTAAAAGCTGAAGTAATTTATAGTTTATGTAATACTACAATTATTGAGATATTTACATTTTTAACTTCCTTGTAACGTGTGGACTGAGTGAGCATTCACAAACATTTATTATCCAAAAACCTGCCACGTTAGTGGTTCGTTTTGTATTTTACAAATTCCCAGATTAGTTTTACTAAACTATACACATATATAGCAGTTTAAATCTTCAGTATTTTCATCAGAAATCGGGTTTTCGAAAGTGTGCGGATTGAGTGAGCATAAGAAATTATTTGTAAAATCTTAAATACGTTACTAGGTGATCTACAAATTATAAACGTAAGTTAGCACAGGTTTTACTAAAATTTCGTATATAAATATTATATGTTAAATGAATACATTCCCTGATTTCGTTGGTAGTTTGTGAGAACTGAGTGAGCACACGTTAAAGGTTATATCTTTTGATTTATCTTTTTACAAATACAGAGATTTAGTTTTACAATTGTTTTAGAACTTGTACTAAATGAACAGGGTGTTTTTTTTTATTTCAGAAGGGTGCTCACTCAATCCACACGCACACGTTTAAATATGCAAACAAATTTCGTCTTTCTGCACAAACTATTCTCAGCAAATAAAAACTATAGTGGTGTGTAGTCTTGCTGGCATAATAAATAGGAACGTGGCATTTTCATTATTGAATTTAGTAAGAAAATCATTGATTTCTGTACGCCTTCTTCTATCTAACTCCGACTTTTTTCTACCTCAGTGTCTTAAATAAGGCAAGGGCATTTTGCGAGCGTGTTAAAGACCCTGACTTTCACAGTTAGTCAAGAATAATGAAACTATGCGAGATCAGAAGGGTATTGGTTATTTTGGGTACTGACTACCCAATAAACGAAGTTGCACATGTGCGATCATAATAAGACACTGCTTGAAACGCTGATAGCAATGCCCGCGATCGAGCTATACTGTCGGCAACTTTGTCGGCAATATTTCCACCCCGGGCTTTAATCAAGCCTGTGATCTTTAGCCGTACTCTGGTAATTAGCGAATGATCTAACAGATTATGTCAAAGTGAGCCTGGCATATGGCGGCCGGGCGGCCCTGGCGGCGGTTTTGACCCACTTCGCGTGCGCCTGCGTCTATTGGCTCATTAGGCTTTGGACATTGTCTAATTTGTCTCAATTATTAACTGCTAATGTGCGAAATATTTTTATAATACTGCCCTGGTAAGTTGAAAAAATTTGAAAAATAACTCAATGGGAGAAGCTTTTGAGAAAATACATATATTTTTGTAATTTACAAGAAGTCCATTTTCTCAAAACATTCTGCCATTGAGTCATGGTTTTTCAGCTTATCAGGGCAGAATACGTATGAGTAATTTAATATCAATACATTACTCTTGCACACGCCAGAAAACAGAAAGTGAAAACAATTACAAGGAAATAATTATTATCATGAAAACAGGCCGCGAATATTCTGTTCCGTCCGAGCGATCAATTCGCACGTGACAATCAATTTTCATACAACATAGCCGCCCCAGACCATGTAAGGGGCACCACAAGCAAAAATCAATAATATTAATTCGATAAAAATTCTTTCGTGTTATTCTATAATTAGCTACGAAACTAGTAATCGAGGTTTAACCAAGACAACGTGCACAGCTGCAATCCTTTATAATAAAAGCCTTAAGCGAAATTACATAAAGATTAGCCACCAAAACATATGTTAATACACAGCATTGAGTGTCGCGATCTTACTTACTGCCACGCAATAACCAACTTTATGAAGACGGGGTAAGACCTATTAGCAAAACACGATTAGAGAAAAGAACGGTCCAATTAACGTTCTTTAGTTGCTCTAATTTGAGTCTTATTGCCCTGAAATAAAGAAGATATTTATTCAAAATAGTCATGAAATTAGGTTTTTTCGGTTGTTGGATGGCGATGTCGGTGAACATTGACCTTCGCGATCGCGTTTGGGGGTCGACGGCAAACATCGCGAAGGACTTCCGCGTCTATCTGGGTTAAATAATCATTTAGTAGTGCCTGAAGTAAATATTGCGAACTGTAAGAGTATCGTAAGTTAATGAGACAGTCTAGAAATTTTATTAATTTAAATTCTACAGCACGAAACAAAAATACATAAAAATGCCACATTCGGCCAGTTAGGGATCAAACGGACATACGTATTCACAAAAATATGAAATGAAATGCTATAAGATTGAATCAGAATTGACGAAATCCATAGTACAACCAAAGTAAACGATTTAAAGCTCAAACAAACCGGAGGCCGGCGGAGTCAGGCAGTTCGTACCCTTGGTCTAATGACGACGCATCTGCAAAATGACAATTGTTGACGACTTTTGGGTAATAAAAAAACTTTGGACGTAAAGTCACATGCGTCGTTATTTGACCAAGGGTACGAGTTCTTGAGTAGCAAGTTAGCAACCACGCACGGGAGATGCAACGTGGGATGCAAGCGGAAACAATGTCCGTTCAGACACACTTCGGCCAACTGGTATATTGTACGTAGTTATATACTACTAACCGGCTCACTCTGGCTACTCAATAGCTGTTCGCTTCACCATCTTTGTAAATCGGATGATTGCAATTGAATTTGAATAATAGTACCAAGGACGTTAAAATAAATAGCCGGACAGAGGCTCGCTAACAGAGAACTGAAACCATTTCTAATACGCCGGTTACTTGAGTACTTACGGGCCGCACGCACACATCTACTAGTTTTTAGGGTTCCGTAGCCAAAATGGCAAAAACGGAACCCTTATAGTTTCGTCATGTCCGTCCGTCTGTCTGTCTGTCTGTCCGTATGTCACAGGCATTTTACTCAAAAACTACATGATGGATATTGATGAAATTTGGAATATAGGTGTGTTTTATGACCCGCTACTTAGTTTGGTATATAAATAATTAAAATAGATATTTTTAGGGGGGGCACTATACATGTTAAAGACAGTAAAAAATTTTTTTTCAGCAAATATCAACGTGTGGTACATAGTTCGACAGCTCTTTAAAAAACACTATAAGGTTCCTAAGTAATGTTTTTGATTAAGTGAATGTATTTGGAAATAATCGCTCCGAAAGTTGTGTAAATTGTGTCCCCCCCCCTCTATTTTCTAAACCGTGCATCCGAAAAATATGAAAAAAATCACGAAGGTAACGCTTAATTAATACTTTCAACGAAAATTATTTTCAACAAGATCGAATTAACCGTTTTTGAGTTATTGCCGATAAACTGCGCTTCTCAACAAAAGGACGTAATTGCTATGAAGATACGCTCTTTTGTTGTTGTACTTTTTTACATCGTATTTTTTACCTTATAGTTACGGCTATGGAACCCTAAACTGAGCATGGTCCGACATGCTCTTGGCCAGTTATTTCCTATTGCGAGCAGCATGCACACATAGGTAACCGGCGGATTAGACATGCTTCAGTTCTTTGTTAGCGATGCTCCGTCCGATTATTACAGAGGCCGGCCGAGGTAACGGGTTGCCGGCCGAGTACATATAGATGGCCGAGCGAAAGCGAGGCCAGAGAGTTACTAGGCTGGCAACCCCATTTTACGCCGACGTATGTATAGTGCTTTTCTCAAATATGCAATGATATAAATTATAAACACTCCAAGAAATCAAACTTTATTTTTTAGAGACACTAAAAGTAAAGTAGCCAAAAAATAGAATTACAGAATGAAAAATTTTCAATTTCCTTTCCAAAAACTGTTTCAGTATACATTTTTACCGCGAATATTTAGATGAAATATTTTAAGTGTGTATTCTTTTAGTTAAGTTCGCGATTTAAAATTATTGGATATTGTTTTATTTATTATGTTCATGTCGATTTTATATATGTAAATAAAATTGCAATATATATATAGCAAACATCGTTTATGATAAAATATTTTATTACGTTAAGTAATATAAATAAATAAACAGAGTATGGTAAAATATGGTAAAAAGAAGAGAAATCTAGTGCTCCAGGATGGGTATTCCGCAGCCATCTTCGCATCCAAATCATCCTATCTTTCTTCTCGTTCCCCTAACATCGTTTATTGTTTTTTTAATGGCTGAACGCCGTAATGTTGTGTCACAAATAAATATGGAATGGAAATAAAAAAAAACACATTGCAGTCCTAGGCCAGCAATGTTGTATAAAATTCCATTTAATGCCAAATAATGTTTCATAAAAGGAGATTGCCGACGCGTCTATGGGGCCTCGTACCAAATCAAAAGTCATTGTGTCAACACGAAACCGACTGTATCTTAAAGAACAAGAAACTGCCTTTCCTAATCACTAAATCCCATTAAAATCGTATTCGGGGATCCATAGGAAATTGAGATTGATTTCCAGATTTCGAAGTGAGTTTTTGCGTAGCAAATCGTCAAAGTATTTGTCAACCGGCCAAATACAAAATCACCTAATAACTTTAATTCCTGACGTTGACGAGACTTCACTTAACTTAGTCGTATGACATGCCATTTTGGATACCTGTTTTAGGTATTTTATTGTGCCTATTCAGATTGTTAAAATATTATTATAAAAAAAGTTATTTGAAACTATTTTGATACATCGTGAGATAAAAAATATTGTAACATTACATTTACGCTCAATGTCTCGTATAGTGAAGTATCAGCGAAATATCACTAGTTATTTGTACCAAATAAAGAATTTAAAATGATTTACGACCTTCGACACAAAATTGTGAAAAGACGTGTCTTATAAAGTACCTTATATTTAAACTTAGAATAAGACAGAATGTCAAGCTGTCAATTTTCGTGCTAAGATCAAGAAAACTACATACATAATTAATTGTAGTAAGACGTATCTATGACGTTAGCTTTGTCTTTTACACTCATGTGAGAAGTAGTCTTAAGAAAGAACGAGACAAACATGTTACTTTCCTGGGTATAGGACAGCTGGATGCAGTTCGTATAAGAAAGAACCGCGGAGTTTTATGGAATTAAAATTTTTGTATACATTTGTGTAGACGGTGGTGCCACTGTCATAGGCCTTTTAGATTTTGACCGATTTTGTCTGTCAAATACAGTTTTAAGGAAATCATACATTTTTCATGGTGGCGGCGGAAATCGTACAACACATTCTTTTTTAATTGATCTCAGATTTCCCATTTTAAATTCAGTAATAAAAAAATCCCAATGGTTAAAAAAATAAAACTAAGTTTTTGGTATCGTTTTGGTTGTGACACAATTTAATGACGATATTGGTACCAAAAGTCGGCAATCTCCTTTGTCTCACGTTAGCATTGCGTAACATCATAAAATTTCTTCATTCTCTGGCCATCCCCTCAGTATGTTCTTCATCTTCTTTGCCCACTCACCATACATTTTAGACTTCCTTTCCTTTTGTTAGAAAATCCCAGCTCAGCTTGGTCGAGAGTTCTGTTACCCAAAAGCAACTTGTGAACACCCTCATTTTAATCGTCCTTCACTATTTCCAAAGTGTCTTAGCCCAATTAGGGTACTTTATCCATGAAGTACGATTATATTGATCACCTCAAGCAGTTTTCACACTTGTTATTGTCGACTTAGAGCGAGTGATAGCGTTTCAGCGGGTATCGTGTGTCGTGTGAGTGCCGTAAAAAGGCTTTGCCTAGTACTAATATAAAATGTAGTATAACAGTGTTAGTTGAGCCGGAGAGTGTACCAAACCAAAATTAAATAAAATGTCAGCATTCTATGAGGTGGATTGTACTAGAAATGTAAACAAGGAATAGACCCACTACCCCACAGGCGATATAGGCCAACGTTATACAACTGCAATCTGCGAGTTACCGCGTACTGTAACAGAGCTAAATACTTATGCGGATACCGAGACTGACGTTTATCATCGACGATATAAATCGTATCGTAGTCGTGTCGTATTAGTAAGTATACTAGGTACTGTTTCTTACGATAGTTAAATATAGACAGAAATTAAAGGCCTTGTTTCGATTATGGTGGATTTCATAATATACACCTTGTAAAGAGTTTTGAATAAATGAATACTTACTAAATTAAGATTTTAAGAAGAGTCGGGTTAAAAAGAGTCATGTATAGATATAACATAATTTATACAAATTATCTATTGTCAACTACAGGAGCGAGTCAAAAACATATTAACACGTATTTACCTTCTATTCTCATATGTTCCTGAATGTGTTACAAAACGACTTCGAAAGCATTCATATTTTCTGAGCCAACGATACATTGGAAACTACATAATACCGAGTAGTCGTGTCTTGTGGACAAAATACACCTTTCTCGTGCAGAACTGATACGGCAGTTCAAAGCAAATTATCATAGTTCTGTTAGTGCTGTACCGCACTACAAGCAGAATATAAATCTACTATAAGATCTTTGGAGTTTTACACACCAAAGCTGCAAAGTTGCGGACAGCCAGCGTGGGTGGAATCGAAGTTTATCTTATGCGGCGACAATTTCGTTGGGGCGGCCACGTTTCAAGGACGGCGGAGGATCGAAGCGCATCTTTTATTCTGAACTTGAGGGGGCAAGCGGAAGCATGTCGGACAACTCCTCAGGTACAAAGATGTGCTTAACGCTATATGAAAAACGCTGACATCGACCCCGATCGGTGGGAGAGACTGGCGGCCAACCGCCCAAAATTGAGATCTTTTATAAAAGAGTAGACCTCACTTTGAATCCCGGCAAAAGGTAGAACTGGACGGAAAATGGGATAAGCTGAAAGCGTGATCAACTGCGGTGATCAGCTACAACTATATCCATGGCGTTATTACGTACCCGGTCTGCAGAACAGTCTTCGGTAACAAGATCGGGTTCGTAAGCCCACACAAGAGCGCACGAGCGCCACCAACACCGGAGTTGAAGTATTCGTTGTGGTCGAAAACGACTAGGAGAGAGAGAGAAAGGAGTTTTACTTAAGTGCTAACTATGTGTAAGGAGCATGTGTCCTAGTCAAGCCACGAAGAATAGCTATTTTTACTAAGATTATTCTCAAATAAATAGATAGGTACGGTTGTTTTCTTTTAGTAACAAGAATAAAAGTAGGCAAGCACAAACACAATTGAAAATTACAATATTACTCTTTCTAAAACTTGTTTGAGTAAAAGCAAAAATTGACTAACGAATACATATAAGCATTTATCCTTACTACTAGTCATATTTTACGAGGAGGACCTTGTAAAGTTGAATACCTTCCTTTTCTCTCTCTTAGCTGTAAATACGAGTATATAATCAACCAGCTGTTACTTACTCTAATGTTCAATTTATTCTACATTCTTACAAATTAGCGATATAAAACGAACACAAACAATCAATTACCCAGAAGCCTATCTGCCGCTACCACACAAGCCTATCGCACCTATCGGCTTAATCGCACAGAGCACTGTCCTTCAAAAAGCCTTTATTCATTAGGAGTTTAACACATACATTAAACTTTACTGCCTTATTAATAAGTTCTACTTTCATATATACAGCGAAAGGGATATAAGGCCTTTTGTAAAAGTCGCTCCTTAGTTATTAAGGGTGGCACGGCGCGGGCGCCGCTTTGAGGCGCCGCCGCCGCCACTGCCTTATAAGGGACACGGATAGGCTATTTTTAGCCACATTTCCAGGAATTGAAATATTTTCCATCGCTATATTTGCGCCTTTTATATCTTTATTTAAATAAAAGCTCACCGACAGTGGAAACCATTTACTTTACAGTACATTCTGATTTGGTGCATAATTTGGATTATACTTAAGTATTTATCTTTAGCTGTAGGTAGGTACACTGATTTTTTGTCAAAATTGTCCTGCAACGAGTAAATAACAAAGCATCTAAACATTTAAGGGAACTTTTTGGGTAAAACTCCCGTTTTTTTGAGGTTTATAGGAATGTGTTTAAAAAATGCCAAATCGAATGTCCCTGTTGAACAATGTATTGCGAATGTTAATAAAACATATGATGTAGGTCTGTTGAAGTTGAAATAGCATAGGCTCTATTCTGATAACTTTGTTGATGAATGAAAATGATACATTGCGGAAATAATTGTGACATTGAATGTTCAATTCTTCACCTGTAAAAACATGGTTTTCATGAGTCTCTGTAATTAATTGATTCAGGTGATAATTTACGGGGTTTTAAAATTACCGTTACAGTTTTAATGCAACAAGATCCCAGACATCTTATAATATTCATTTCACATTGTGCGGGCAACATTTCCGTCGTGTTGAAATCACATTCACAATGAGCAGGTGCTCGCGACTTCGTTCGTGGGGTGAAATAAGTTAAATGTATCTTTTTTGCTTTAGTTTAGTTGGGTAACACGTATCCTATGTATTAACCGGGGTCACAATCTATGTGTGCACCAAATTGAATAGAACTCGCTTTAGTAGTTTTTGCGTGATGCGCGCACAAACATAGTTCTGGTTTTCCTTTTATCAATATTGATTCTAAAATAGCGATCCTTCAGATTCAAGATGCAACTAAATTTTGCCTTCATCATCATCATCATTTCAGCTATAGGACGTCCACTGCTGGACATAGGCCTCCCCATAGAATTTTGCCTTACCTATTGCAAATTTGTACTTTATTATTATTTCTTTCTGTTTCAGATCTCCTAATGATATTCTGCTACAGATAATCGTAAGTATTTTTACATAATCTCATGGAGTTGCTGCATTCCAAGGCCTTGCCCTCGACAATACCTCCTACACCAAAACCTTATTCTAATCAGTGTTACTATAAAGAATTGTTGACTACATTATCTCTGATCCTAAAGTTATTTCACTTATAGCCAACGTGAAAGAATGCCGCTTAGATTGTTTTAGTATAAGTAATCCTCATTCCTGTTTTTGTGGTTCTTAATTTTAGAAATTTGTGGAAATTATTCTAGTAATAGTGAGGACTTAAGTAAAGTATAAAGACATACAAGTAGTGAAACTTCGGTCGATTAGAAGCGCGCGATAAGTATTCATTCAAACTTTGCTTGTAGTGCGTTCGTTCACGGCGCGGACACATACAATACAAGCCGCGCGATGTACCCAGTGTTGCCAATTTTAGCAGTTTCAGTGCTAAATTTAGCATAATTTGGACTGGTTTAGCAGAATTTTTTTACATTTAGCAGTTGGCATAATTTTTGGCATAATTTTGTAAATAATAGAAACATATAAGTTGGTGATGTGATGACATAAGTTTGTAAAATGACCTTCGATTGCATGGTTGACAATAATATAACTATCAAGTTTATTATTTATCTTTTAGTGTGCAATGAAGTTGTATTGTAAGTTGTAATAAAAGCGTAAATTTTTTGCCACTTTCATTTTTAACATATTTTACTATGATTTGTATGCTGTAGTAAAAAGGTTAATTTGGTTTAATATAAAAAAAATGTCGATTAACACATTGACATTCTTAATTTACTTATCTTTAGCAATTTTTTTCCTGAAAGTTTAGCATGGACCACAAAAAGAATGATTGTAAAGCTGTAATAATCACAATACATTATTTTTTTATTTAGCATTTTTTTTAACAGAATTTATCAAGTTTTAGCATAATTTTAGCAGATTATCAACAAAATTATAGCATTGAATGAAATTCAGAGTTGGCAACACTGGATGTACCTACCTTTTGTAGGAGGAATAATTGCTGCTGTTACTTAGGATGTCTGTAAATAAAAATGTGTTCTTGTATAGCGAAATTCAGTCCTTGATGGATGATGAACCTCAGTTTATCTAGAGTCTGTGCGGAAAGAGAATAGGCGTGGCGAAAAACGGAACTAACCTAACCAGTATGGCATTTTTTTTTTCAAATACGTTAAAAAAGTATTACAGTGCCCCCCCATTTAAATCCTATTCTCTTTCCACACAGACTCTACTCGTTTGTCATATGAAAGTATGAGTAAGTTTATTAAGTTAACGCTTGGTAAATTGATTGTTATGATCATTAACTAGTCTCAAAGAAGATTTATGTGATAATATCGACATCGCTCATCTGCAATGTCGTGTGTTTCAACAAGATTATAAATTATTCTCTTCCTTTGCTCCAACCATCATATATAACTTAAAAACTAGACACTGCGATAACATAGCTTTCTATATCCCGTCCGGATAAACATATGCTTTTAAGGAAATAAATATAGTCTTTATATACAAGTCTGACATAAATGGCGAGCCTCGCATTACTTACATTTACAGCGGTATTAAACAGCCGTGTTAGGGCCTTATATGTCGTATAATGTGCCTTGTGTTCACTTCCTTGATCTGAGTGAGATGGATGTTGAGAGACAGGACATTTGTCTTTAGGATTCCGTACAGGAATTGCGAAAATATAGGCATCTTTTATAAACTGATGGCTGGTCGTTCGAGACAGGAACGAACTAGCTATAAACGAACTAATGTTTATAAATAGCTAAATAGCTATAAAGGAACTAATGTGTATAGCTATTTTTCTCTAAAATAAAATAACAAGTAACAGATTCACTTAGGTTAATTCATAATCAACTCCTTTATAGTGAAACACGATTTTAAATTTCCAACACTGGGAACCCGCTCCGTGGGCGCTATGCTAACAAATTTTCGCTACATACGTATTTCCCTCCAGGTGATAAAGTAGTTTTATTAAATATTTGTGTCACAAACTTTTAGACTCTGTTTCAGGTTGAGAAAGTACTTAGTAAACATAAAATATCTAAGTATGTAGTTAACAGTTGCATTGCTACAGTTACTTACCTTGTTTGTTGTAGGTACCTATTTATTTTCATTCAAAAGAACTTTTAAACAAAAAGAGTGGATTGCGTGTTATCGTGTTCCTTTGTGAAATGTATTTAATGTAGGTACAATGCTAAATAACAGAAGAACAAATTAAGTCGAATGTGATCAAGCAACGTCTACATTTGACAATACACTAGCTGATGATTGTGACCGCTGTCTAAGTATTTAACTGGTATCTAACTGAGGATATAAGGAGGAGATAACTACGTAGATTGTATCATTTGTATCCAATCATGAGATGGTGTCAAAAGCTTGAGACAGCATTGTTAGCGGTTATGTGAAGGGCATTGGACAAATGATTGGGCAGTCTAAGTAATAAAATGAGGTCCCGCAATGTTTAAAGGACTATGAATTGATAAGTAATTTGAAGATCTCAGGCAGTATTTTATATTCAAAGTACCTACGGTTCTTCATTAATATTTTATATTCAAAGTACCTACGGTTCTTTTAATTGAATATGGGATTTCTTTTAGTATTGTAGCCAGCTGTGATAGCTCGGTAGAGCTTCCAAAATCGGTATTTTTAGTACGGACAATACTAGGATCCCGGCAAAGTATAAAGACAGAAAACCACATTTTTACTAAAAAAAATCCGACCGCGGTGCACTTTGAAACTGCATAAAATCCGCCATTTTGTTTATTTTAACGAACTTGATACCCAGTGACACTCGCACCATCAAGACGAATCTAATGATGTATCATTTTTCAAAATCGGATGTGCCGTTGAGTAGTTACGAGCGGACACAGGAACGGACATACATACATATAGGTCAAACACATAACCCTCCTTTGGGCTTCGCCGCAGTCGGGTAAAAAGTAGTCACACTCCGGTCGTTTAGGAGCGCGCGATAGCTATCAAGGTCGAGGCGCAGACGGTGCGATCTGGACAGGAGCATTCTTACGTATTCGTAAAACTTTGCTTGTAGTGTGTTCGTACTCGGCGCGCTCACATACAAGCCGCGCAATGCTGGGCATTTCTCCAGAAATATGTCTGCGGTCACCTCATTCATCTGGCCTTTTTTCATACTAAATGTATGGAGACAGATAAATGAGTCGCAGACATATTTCTGGAGAAATGTCCTGCTGTGATCCCGGTATTGCCCATACAAATAATACCGGTATTGCAAGCGCTAGAGCTTAATGAGTTGATTTTAAAATAGATTTCTGCGATGCTTCTGTTAACAAAAGAGAAGAACCGAAATTCAGAGTACAAGAATCCGTGACCGACGTGGACTATTCACTGTTAATTAATTACAGTAAATCGAAGTAGTAGCTCTTTCTGCATGATGTCGCGAAACTATTTGCCTTAAGTACTTAATTAGCGAAATAGGGTAGCGGCACTGATCCAGCGCAGTACGGAGCTACGAATGCTACGATAGACTTTCTTAAACCGTTGCAAAAATGCCATTCCGACAAACGGTCTGATCTCGATCCCTACTTTTTCATAAGAAGGATAATCCGTCGTTTGGCTAACAAAATCTTGTCGATCATTTTATTTTCTTAATTTTTTTTAGATATTTCATTTACTGCTCACTTTTGCCAAATGTGAAGAAAAACGAAGTCAAGATGAATAAATAACTCAACGTTTCGGAATAAAAAGTACCTAATTAAATTACATTTTAAATGCAACTGCTATTAAACCATCAGTCCTGTACTCAACGGCAATATCGAAAAAACATCAACGAAGACTTGTAATAAGGGCTCTTACACATAAACACGATACGATATCACGTCGTGCTACGACACGGCATCGTTTCACGATGCGACGTCGTGTCCTGGAAAATTACATTTTAATTTATCTTTCTACTCTGACATAAAGTTGTTTTTTGATTGTATGTTTTCCTCGACACGATGTCGCATCGTGAAACGATGCCGTATCGTAGCACGACGTGATATCGTATCGTGTTTATGTGTAAGAGCCCTAATACAGAAGATAGCGTAAATTGATGAGAGTTTCAATCGTATAATATAAGGCTTCCTAAATCAAAGTCGGTAAACAGCATTGTGGATGCAAATCTCAGCAGTGGCACATAACTTACTTAAGATGGGCTATCGAAAAAACCTAGGACCTACTGCAACGCTACGAATACGGCGCGTACGCAAGTCTAATGTCATCAACCTATAGGCGTGTGGTACAATGCGCGCATCCGCCGCACTTGAAGTAGCGGCTTCCGGTAGCTGGGCTAGGGTTGACTCGCTTCAAGTAGTTATTCCACTTGGCTGTGTTTATTAAATATTTGTGCCCCGTGTCTTTCTTCTGATATAAAACAAAAGAGACGAATGCACAACCAAGTGCTACACAAATACACAATGACCTTCTTCATACCTATTCGATCAACTCATTAATGATGGCAGTAGTGAATACTGACTCGGTGCAGCCGGCTAATTCACTTTGCTAATCCGTCAGCTGAGATGCTACCCCTAACCCTATTATTTTAAACTTTAATAGTATTTTACGCCTGTATGAAAGATTACCTTCAATTAAATTTTTTGGTAATAATATCTTAGGCACCGCTCCTTCCCCTCCTTTTCCCCTCCATGTTAGCTCACATTTGAGTCAGGGAGATGATAGGTTACATTGCAAATCATGAAAAATTCCGTCATTAAGTAACTATATTCAAGTGAGGAACACGATTAAACGAACGTTTTTAAGGAGCAACGGTTTGTGAACGCTACCCCAATTTTGTCCCCAAGTTGTGTGTATTTTATAAGATCACTGGCTTTTAAATATTATCATTAGTCGTCAGCCCTGTCACTTCATAATCAGGCCGTTAGACAATGCATCGTTGTGGCCATCTACAGCCTGCCCCCGAGTGCGTAGGTGATGCGTCATGTGTCACGAAGCCGAAATGAGCATGCTGCCCGCTCTTGTCCGCCTTACTCATGCTAATCGTCGTTTAAAATGATTCGAGGGATGGACACTGCAACTGCATAGCCTCTAATTCTTCCCTAGTAAAGGTAGAAACTAGTAAGGTAGGCGGTATCTTAACACGCGTAGGTAGCGTACCTTCTACCCATCTACCCTTAATAGGGTAGGATTTGGAGGTTAGGCGGTGTCTTTTTGTCTTTATGGATTGCAACCCACAGATAATGGATCAACAGAAATCGGAACCCACAAGTCACACATTGATGCCGCGATCCCGAATAGAGATAGACGCTGGTGGGTAAAAACCTCTTAGATTAAGGATTTGTCCCGAGTGACCATCTTTAAGCTCACATTGGTATTGGCATTTTCAGGACTACTGATTTTAACACAAACAACACTTTGGTTCTCGTATTCTGCACAAAAAAAAGATTATAGAGAAGTAAAAGAGGATCATCAAGTGTGCCAGGTTTAATTTTGGAAATATATCTCTAAATCCTATATAATTTCAGAAATCAAAATGTCTCATAAGCTTTATAAACAGGATTTACCACGTCTCACGGGTCATTGCGTTACCTATACCATTATAATAATTATTAATTGCACCATGGTAATATACAAAGTTGTTAAGCAGTATCAGTCTCATGGATCCTAATAGGGTATATCAATTGATCCTTAAAACTGAAATAAATAGTATTGAACATCATAATTAATAATATCATACATGTGGTTGAACAGTAAATACTAGTTGAGATTCTAATAGCTATATTAGCAACTAATAAAACATCATCAACTGCTCTTAAAACACCCGCAATTATGGCAACGCCATCCATCATATTTTAAAGACCTTAAACTCATATCTTGTTATACATTTTTTATTCACTTTTAAACTGTGGCAGCGATCACAGTTTAAAAACTTACAGATGGCCATCGCTTATAATATAATCGAGCGGTTCAGTCGCCTCTATGACAGTAAATGCACTGTTACGCACGGTTTGAAAGTTGTGTCTCGATTTGCTAAGCACAGCGATATATGCCTCTGTCTTAACTACTGACGTGCCAACTCATAAATAATTTCTCAAAAACGAAACCTTCAATAATTTCTGTGAAAATTTCTAGAAACCTCCGAGAAATTTTCCAGCTTTTTGGAAACTTTCCGCAACTCAAACATCTGTAGTCTTAACAGTTCCGTCAACCAGCTGTATGTTCCTTATACATATAGACTGCGTCACTGTCACTGTCAGGTAGGCAAGCTGTCATGCGCAGTCGCGGGCGCGTGCGCTTGCATAATGGACCGGTTTCAAGGTCTGTGTCGAGCGGAAGCGATGGGATGAAAGAGGTAGCAACTTGTGAGAATTTAACACGTCTTTTGACAATGGGAGACCACCACCGGTGCGGCAAATGGTAGGCGTCCTATAGGTACAGTACAGTCAGACAGTCGGTTGTTGCTGGTGATCTAATCTACTAAATTTTGCATGAAGAGCCCTTAGAGAATTTGAAATGTTTCTAGTCGAGATTACACCAAAGTTCTGAATAAAATGAAATTTGACACAACATTTTTAACACGTTGAACGCGGCAATCCATTTCAACAACTTACGCTCAGTGCGGTACGCACCATATTTGACTGGTAACATTTTTTCTGCTGGTGCGATACAAGTCAATTATGCCCAGTAACTTGCTTGCGATGTTTAGCTTAAAATATCTTTATTGGATATATCAATTTTGAATTTTATGTTTTTAATAGCAAGCCAATAAAGTGAATGACCTAAATTTATCGTCGCCGCTAAATATTGCCCTGGGTTTAGAAATTATTGACCATTTAATTTACAGGACTAAACTGACTTGTATCGCATCATGGGGACAGGTATGGGGATATAGTATCGATATATTAATAGTGAGGGGAAATCAATCACAACAACGATATCGATGTTATATTTTTATTTATAGTGTAGATATGCTTCTATCTTCTAGCATTTGTATTTTAGAAATATTATTTTTATTACGTCCGGGAATTATGAAGTTCCGATCATCAATCCGTAATGCTTGTGATGGATTTGTGTTTGAAGTCAAAGTAGAAGTACTCACACTAGATGTTTGTGAAAGCACATCGTCCTCTGAAACACGTACACTTGAAGGAGTCCCATTGTCGTTCGTATTTCTGAATACATTTTCAAGCATTCTACGTGACCACTTTCTTGGTCCACTCATTTTAATTTTTCACAATAACAATAACGTCAACCTGCGTCTAAGTGGATCACTGCACTAGCTTGTAATGACGCTTCCCGAGGTGCGATACAAGGCAGAAGCATACAAATCAATTTTGACTGGTATCGCACTGATTGAATATTTTTTCCAACTAGTGCGTACAAGTCGTATTTGTCTTGTATATGTTTGAGTGACCTATGATGTAGGGTTTAAAGTGAGAAGCAGAAATATATACTTGACTCTTTCGTACTACAAGGATTTCTATAAGGAATCACTGTCGCACCAGCGAGAAATCGCCTAAACTCTGCCGTCGCACCGAACGAAAGTCCGTTACAAGTCAGAAATGGGTTGTACCGCAGTCAACGTGTTAATGAAAAATAAATAAAATACACGTCAAGAACATGCTATTAATACACAACAGTACTGTACTCAATGGTAACGTCGAAAAAACATTAAGACTCGTTTTGTGTCATAAAGGAAATATTTTAATTTAAATCAATGACCCTAATACCTACGCATGAATTTTTAGGGCATTCTAGATATACGCAATCTAATTCACGGAAGGGGAGGGTGCTAGTTAGGGATGCCACCTGAAATATACGGATCTTGGCGCCGAGTACAATTTTATCCCCTTCGGCGTCGAGACTCTTGGTGCATGAGGTCCCAGTGCCCGGCAGTTCTTCAAAAACTACCAAGAAGCAGGTCGACGTCACGGGGACCAAAGGGCTGGCAGCTTGGCAGCAAACAAGGCAAAGAACAGCAATCGAGCGGGAAACATGAATATGACAAATAACAGACAATATAATAAGTATGTGTCTATGGTAAACTTTTTTAAATTTGACGTATACTCGCTAGTGATACGCAGTGACGATATAAAAAATACGTTTTTTTATGTTGGCATCAAAGAATTTAGTTCAGAAAGTTTTGTTTTTCATAAAAACCGCATGAAGTTATTTGTTTGTTAAGTTGGTAGTTGTGCATTTTTATTGTAAAGTTAGTATTGATCGCCTAATCCTTGACCTAAGTTTAACCTAGATTTAGAAGTCTGTGGCTGCTAGCAGTATCGTTTTGCGACATACGACACAAGTGCTGTTACGGGGAATAGAGTATAGACTTTTCGGAACTCATATTATGTATTATCTTTCTTATATTAGTGTTCGTGAGCAAGTAAAAGACAAATAAAAGTACAGGAGTACAAAAAATACTTTACAATTCTACTTTATCAGATATCTAGAGCACATCTTAGTACTTACTTATATCTTCGTCGGATAATAGTAAAATTCTCGTCAACGAAAAGTATTTACGTAAGTATAAATATTATGGTAGGTAATTTAAGGTATTAATAATTGTGAGGCACCATTTGTACACTAAGTAAGTTTTATTTTGTGCGATAAATAATCAGCAACATTATATTTTTATGTTTATTTGGATTGCATAAAATTAACAAAAAAAAAATGGATTGAACGGAAAATCCTGCCACAGAATCGAATATCATATGTTACTTTTTGTCAATACATCCAAATTGCCATACTTTAATTTATGTGATTTATTTATTTATGATCCTTTTAATAATATTACAGTTTTTTATCCTTAAAGATATTTTTTATCCTCTCGATCTGACGTGTTGTTTGTTTGACATTAGGTTACAACAGGCAAGTAATTTGATCCGTTAAGGTGCTAAAACGATAATAAATCAAACTAGTTTATTTTGCATAACGCCTTAACTGGTTCCGTTACATTTTAATATATACTTATAAAGCTTATCTTGAGCTACAGATCGGAGTTAGTGGACATAAAACAAACAGCTGTGTTGAGTTGCAGAAAAGACCGCCTAACGGTGATTTTTCTTCATAATTTTTTTTACAAGTTTTTATTTATCTAGTTTCACCTGTCCCGGTGGCGATGGCGGTGTGTCTGTAATCAAATCTTGCAAGTCAAATTTGGCCCACTTCGCGGTTTCTGATTGAGCTGAAATTTTGTAAGAATATGTAAATCAGATGACAAGGCACTATTATGACAAGAAGCTGATCTGATGATGGAGTCAGATGGCAGTCATAGAATCATCTAAATTACACAAGATAAATTCACCGTGTTTAGGCTCAGTTGACTAGTTTTGACGTGCGGTTTGCGATTATACAAAAAAAGTACAATCGGCAATAAAATTATGTCAAAAAAAAATTCTTGACAGACACATATTCTTGATGAAATAAATTTGTATACAATAAGAGTTGCAATGAAATAAAAAATATCCTTAGTCTCGAAATGCAGTTGTTTTACAACAAAAAAGTTTTGAGATGTAGGTACTCGTAATGTTTAACCAAGTCGGTTATTTTAGTCAGTACCTCGATTACCATCGACTTAACTATTACTTAGCCTCGGAGGATTATTTAGAACTATATAACGTGTTCTAAAATGTCCAAGGAATTTTACTAACATCCTCACGTGGGCCTCAAAATATAGGCATCCACATCAGCAGATATCAAAAAACCACATCCACAACATCCTTGCTACATAGGTACATTATATCACTGTCGTTATTCTTTTACAAAGGTTAGTTGTTTAAAATCGTCTGTACTTGTATATTAGTCCAAAGTTAGTTTTCCCAATATTTTATCCATCATCTAATCAAAGTTATGAAATTAGCTTTCAATTAAATACAGAAATTTTCCAAAACAAACATAAATAATACAAACGAAGTGCTCCTTCATTTCTTGAAGCCGGTTAATAACAGTGATACTATTACCATGGCCTTGCACGACAGTAACGAACCCTAACACGATGCAGACATATTAATTTCCATCAACCCATAGTTGTGAACGAATGGACAGACGTATCGCATGACGGTCATCGCACTAAGGAAATAATTCGTTGAGACAAAAACTATACGGTTTGTTTTATTTCTGTCCCACTTGTTATGATATTTATACCGTCATATTGACAGGTTGCCTGACAACTAGTTTTTACGTTTCCGTACCTGAAGGGTGGCAACGGAACCCTATTACTAGGCCTCCGCTGTCCGTCTGTCCGTCTTTAGAACAACCGTCACAGATACAGACTGAATTTTTCACAGAATGTGAATTTCTATTGCCGCTATAACAATAAATAATAAAAACAAAATAAAAGAGGGTCCTCAACAAGATACTGTTTTTGGCGTTTTTTGCAAGATGGTGGTATGGAACCCTTCGTGTGCTAATCCGAATCGCATGTGGCCGGTTTTTTAAGCCCATTTTCTGTATAGATACAGTCTGATCTTGATATTTAGGTCTCCATGCTATATCTGGCTAAGGGCTTTTTCCAATATTTCCCTAAATCGGATGATGGAACCCAACCAATACTTGAAATTTCTTTGGAGCTAAGTAGCATTTTCAGATTCCTTCATCTTCTTCCTAGCGAGTTTTAACTAGTAAGAGGACGTAAGAGTTTAGTTTTCACTTCTCTATCATAGGTTATTCATGGACATTATTCACCCAGATACAATCACAAGATTCCGCTTCACTAGAATGACATTTTTGTTTACTTTATAGAACTTGGCAGATTCTATAAAAGTAAGTAGCTAAAGCGGAATCTTGTGAGTATTCGCCACTATGTATACAAAAGGGAATGGTATTTGAAGAATAACCTCATCTCAAATATCGATGGTCTAATTCACAGTCGTACTAATTACGAGAAAAAAAACATCGTAATTATAGCTTGGCAACTTCGTTGGTGCAGCCGTAACTACTCACACAAGTTACCGCCAACGCGAACGACGACCGACGGAAGCAGCCTCCAGAGGCTCCCGTTCGTGTTGGCGGTAACTTGTGTGAGTAGTTTCGGCTGCACATAACAAAAAGCACACAGGTGAGTGTCACCAACGAATTTGCCAAGCTAGCACGTCAGTACCTACACAAATCTTAAAGTTGCAATTTCATTGGCCAAAAAAAATTTAGTGCGACTGTGAACATCCGTCGATATATCCGTAGTTGGCAAAAAGGCACTTTAAGAACATATTTTATTTAAGACATTGTCAAACAAAATCCAGTCATGGGGGTTATTCTTCAGAAATATGTCTGCGACTTATTCCTCTGTCTTTAGTATGAAAAACGGGCCAAAGGAATAAGGTGACCGCAGGCATATTTCTGAAGAATAACCCGGACCACCGCCATTGAGATCTGTAGCACAATCATGTAACAAACGTAGCAGCGTCGTCCCAGACACGAACCCACGTAGTAAACCTAAGCCAACCGGTAGGGATCTAGACACAATCCGTACCGTCGGACGGGAGCAGAGGTCGTGCGCTTTCTCTGAGCGCGCGCCGAATGGGGAAAATTGAATATCGCTTGCGAAACGTCATGTTTCGGGGCTAGACGTGAGCCTGTATAAGAGTTAGTCACGTCATAAATCGTCGTTGTTTCAACTGCCGCTGTTATATGGTATGGGTGATACAATATTAAGTTGAAGAGAGAGAAATGTTAACCTTACAATACTAAATTGTATTTTCTGCCCTCCGGCCGGAAAGCGTCACCTTGCCAGCCGCTGCGCTAAACGAAGATACCGCTTTCTGGCTCCGTTGAACAGAAAAATAGTAAGTAGCCAGTAAATAAGAAAGCCAGATCATTACTTACGACATTTCTTACTTTACTGGCCTCGGTATGTAATATACTATTTTAATTACAGTAACTTGCGTATAGATAACATAAAGAAGATAAGTTGATTGTCGAAACTCGAAATATAAGAAAACTTGTTATGGAAACTAGTCCAGCTAAATCTTTAGCTTCAACTTTATTTATCCTAAGTGGTCTGCTTTATGCAAAATATCATTAAGTCAATCAATATTGTACCTATGATTTTTGAAAATACTACGAGCCTTTTATCGCACTCGCGATTTGCGATCGAGCTGCGGGCGAGTTAGAAGCGAAGTTCCATACAAATGTCGCTCGAGCTCGCCGCGACTGGTTTTGTATAGAAACTCGCCCGGGTTATTCTTCAGAAATATGCCTGCGGTAACCTTATTCCTCTGGCCCTTTTTCATACTAAATGTATGGAGGCAGAGGAATAAGTCCCAGACATATTTCTGAAGAATAACCCGCCCGCAGTTCGCCCGAATATCGCAAGTGTAATAAGGCCCTACGGTCTTTGATGATGTCGTACTGTCGGACAATAATAGAAAAAAAAACTCAATACAACGGCACAATAGTATAAACTCTAGTCTGGCTACATTTTGAAGTAACTGATGTGACTTGATAGGAAAATATCATATTGTTTTATACCCTCTTCAATTGTAATATTTGTAATGTACTTAAATTTAAATCATGTGACCTTTAGAAGGACGCTAAAGCTCACAATATCTCTCGATTCGTCATATTCTGACCTCGACCTTATCTACCAACGGACGATCAAAGTAAACTTAATAATAAAGCACAATAACAAAATGGCTACTTTTAAGGAAGCAAGGTGAGCGGTAAGGGCGCGCACCAGACTTGCCCGGCGTGCCCAAACTTGCGCGGCCTCGTGGCAAGGCTGCCCAACTTTAAAGGGACTTGAAATGTTGAGATAGCTGGTGTTTTTACACCTTTTTAATGGCGGCTTGTAATGGCTTTGGCGTCGATTCTGGTACGTTGTTGGGAAAAATATTGCGTAAAAGTTACTTATTTCATCCGATAAATGCGGATGCATTTGTGCAGTTGCGTTTCGGTTTGAATATCGAGAATGCAACAAGAGGCAGCGCATCACTGTCATCTTAGTAAAAAAGCATTTGCAAGCTTTTGCTTTTCACTACAAGTTTTCACTAGTAAAATATAGTATGTATTTATAATCACGGTCGGTTCACGGTCCAGATTGGAACCTTAGTTTTCTATTCTGTTCCTTAGTAGAGTTTTGGTTTTAGAAAGATCGCGAAACTATTTCAAAATCATTTTAAGCCCATTCTAAATAAATGCAACTTTAGATAGTTTCTAGAATAGGCTAGATGACTAAAAAAAACTGTTTAGTCCGTCTGTTACATAATGAAAAAATATTGTACACGTATTTTTTGTTTTGTTTGACAAACAAAAACTGACGAGGATAGAGTGCTTAGAAGTTTCGAGTGACGTCACTCTTGAGTACAAATTGTACTCAAGAGTGACGTCACAAGCCCCCACTCCAGAAGTTTGATGATCTATAACTTTGTCGATTTTTAATATTTTGATAAACCAAAAAATATGTGTCCCATATTTTTCCATAATCTAACTGACGGACTAAATAGAACTACATATTTTTAACCCAGTCATCATCCCTATTGCTCCGTAGTCGTTCTACCAAAGTATAAAGACGAACAAGGAGTCCAACTTCGGCCATTTAGGAGCGCACGACACGTATTCACACAGATGCGCCATAGCACGTCTGTGTGAGTCCGATTTATACTGGAGTATTCTTACGCATTCTTATTTATTTCTTTGCTTGTAATGCGTTCGTACACGGCGCGCACACATTCACGCGCCCGATGTACCTTTTGTAGGAAGAGAAATTATAATTTAGGGATGGAAAACATACATTTTCCATATTTTGTATTAGGTTATCGATGCTTGTATTAATAAAGAATTATTTTCCATATCATGTGGTGGTATTTGATCAATTAATTATACCATTAGTATCAGATTTTCAAATCTGATAATAATATTAACGGCAACTGAAATTAACGGCGTGCAAAGTAGATCACCGCCACTTCTTTTTAGCATGCGAGGTACCAGTGGCGTGGCGTCCAAAGAACTCGATTCCTACCGGCTTGCCCAATATCAGGCATTTGACCACCTTATTCTACAGGTCTTAAGGAAAATATATGCCAAATCTGCACCGGCTTACCCAAGGATATCTTTGACGCCACGCTACTGCGAGGTACATACACTTTTCCTTCTACCTCGATATATTTCTGTGGTGGTGCCAGAGGACGCGGTCTGCTCAGAACCGCACTCTGTGGCGATCTATGAGGGAGGCCTATGTCCAGACATGGACGTCCGTGACTGATATAAAGCGCGCGCCTTGCGCGTGTACACCTCGACAGACCTCTTTGTTCTTAAAACGCGCTTCAAAACGCCTAATGTGTAGGTACCCGCTCTTACTGAGGCATGTGGGTTATTTATTAGCATGAATTCCTTATATAGGGTGACAGTACCAGTGGCCAGCCAGGGCCCAGTGGTCAGCCTTTTGCGACGTTTATTGGACATACATATCGCTATAATCAAAATAAACGAATCACGTGTGTGTAATTAAATAGAAGACGATCATTGTATTAGTTCGAAGGGTTGAGTACTGGGTATCAACGGCTGCTTACTTATTGGATTTTTGAGGCTTACCACTGGGAAAAAGTGTAATTGTCTGTTTAAGCTTAAATATCTATTTTATGAACATAAATGTTGCTTTTTACATAGGTACCTATATTGTTTAAAAACTACAATAAACAAATAATCCAATCATGTCATGTGTTCCATTTATTTGTTTGACGAATGCTGTAGAAATGCTGTCTGTTCAAACTTTAAAAAGTCATTATGAGTCTGACCGCTGGTGCCTCTACCCTATTAACTTTGAAGATTTTAGTTGTGTTTACGCAAATAAGTTTTTTGCGTCGCCATTATTTCTTAAACTCTTATTATTTAAATACATTTTAACACCTTTATACTCCGGTTCGCACATTAACTTTTTACTCTGGTGATTAATGTGCCATAATTTAAGTTTTTTGCTGTTTAGGATTAAAACTTAATCCTTTATTTTGATTAAGCAGTAGTGATGCACCCTTTAGCCGAATATTTATGCCGAAAATAGCCTCTGCTGAACCTCATAGGTGGCTGGTTTTTATACCGTCTTTTTTTAATATATTAATTTGAAGTTTACCTACGATATAATCATGTTTGATTGATTTGGATTAATTAATAAGCCACCGTGTGCGTCTACATCTCCGATTGAAATAGAACAGTATAGGTACGTCTTAAGTCGTGTAAAAGTGTAGGTACATATCAATTCATCGTCCTTTTTTTGACGTAATGCATCTTCAAGATTAGCTACGATTGCTCATGATTACGTGTAATTTTGACATTTTTTAAAGGTGTATTGTCGGTTTTGACTTATCCAATCTCAATTATCTGAACAATGTTGGATCATCAATTAGTGTGTTCCAATGTCATCGTCACACTAAATACGAAAGGGTATATGGAGTGGAGGTGAAACGAATGACGTTTAATTAAATTACTATATTTTTCTGCTTTGTCCATTGTTGGGTTAAAAGTATCCTGTATTTAACAAAAGTCATATTAGACCTGTGTATCAAATTTTATGGAAATGGGTTTAGTAGTTTCTAAATGACGCGTGAACAAACAATTAAAGTAACTGACAAAGAAAGACACAAATATTTTAAAAACTATTTATTTACGTTTTATTACTTACTAGCAATTATTCGCGGCTTCGCCCGCGTTATTTCCGTTAATATCCCAAGGGAAGTCTTTGTCGGGATATAATGTATCCTATGTTTTGGTCTAATTGCATGCCAAATTTCATCTCAATCCATGCAGTCTCTGTCCCGTTGTATAATAACAAACATCCAAACCTCCAAACATCTTAACAAACTTTCACATTTATAATATTAGTAGGATAGGAATGTACACAAACACCGTCTTGCTACAATTTTATTACATGTATAGATAGATAGACGGATACATAACCCTTGTTTTATTTTTTGTAACTTTCATCGATTCGACCTGGCTGCAATTCGGTGTATGTCGCCGAAAAATATTCGTCTTAATTGAATATGAATAATTTTCGGCGATGTTCGATATCAGCCGCATCTCTAGTAATCTTGCCGTGGGTGTACCCACGAAGTACTACATATAATATATCGATCGGCACAATCAGTGGCAAGGCCACGCGTGGGCCCACAAGAAATCATTAAGGTATCAAATCGACATTTTGTAACCAGTTGTTTTGAGTGTCATGGTGGGAAAAAAAATGGAAGCTGGAACGCATTGCGAAACAGTAGATACCTACCTATCGATAATTGTAAGCCCAATGGAAAAATAATGTACGGTCGAGTTCATTTACAGCTACAAACTTACGGGAGCAAAAATATCCGAACACGACCCTATTGTCAGGAACATAAAAGCGTGTTCAGATATTTCTGTTCTCTTGTATGTGTAGATGTAAATGAACTCGACTGTACCTACAATTAATACATTGGATACCTACACGTAGACGAATCCACTTTTTCACAAAAATATTTCAGACCTACATAGGCTTCAAACATACAAGTTTGCCGACTTAAATATACTGAATAACATAATTCCTTCCCAAGAATGCGAGACATGCTTACTAGTATACAGGGTGATTCAGGAGACGTGAGCAGGATGAACCCTATAAATTCTGTAAATTATAAGCTACGGTTTCATATCAGTATTAGTGAGATTAAGGTTAATATTTTTTTGGTGATAAAAACAAAAAGTTTTAACTATTTCCGACATTCATAGTCACTCTACAGTTTAAACATTTTCGTCAAATACCGATACTCTTAGTTTTACCTGGGATTTTTTGTAAATGTTGGCATGGCCGAAATGACAATGACAACTTACTTTCTTGATAATCAAAGTGTGACATTAAAGTTAAAGAGGCTTTATCTTTATTGATAAGTTATTGCAGTTAGAGTGGCCATGATTGTAGAGAATTAAGTTTTGTACTGAACAAAAAGTTAAATGATAAAATGTGTCATTCCGCGGGTATGGATATTGTCACTTGCTTCCTTCTATCTTGATATCCTATAGTACGTAACGGAGTCGGATTCGACACAAGCAACAACATCCATAAGGTACCTTTACTCGCGGAATGTCACAAATGTGCGAGTGTTTCCCTTAAATATGACGGGGAACTATCCATTAATATTTACTGATTCTGTAGGGTTAGGTAGTCCTGATCACGTCTCAGGAATCTCCCTGTATTAATACAGTGAATGTTTTTCTCGCTTACGCACAGTTCCGAGCACTCCGCCTACTCTGAGGTGTCATCGCGTCCATTCAGCATCGTCGCCGGAACGCGAACGCGGGGTTCCCAGAACCCACCTAGTTGCGGGAACTGCTGAGATTTACATCTCGAGTTGTTTAGTCCAGTGGTCTTCGTGGTCTTTGGATTAGTTCTATACAAGCGAATGAGTATGTGAGGCACAAATGTTATTGCAGAATATGTTACAAATATGACAATAATGACATAAAATAGCTAAAGCCTTGGTAATTTGGTATGTCAATTTCAAGTTGTTTTTGAAAAGATAAACATGGCTTGATGACAAAAATGGCTTTGATTAGGTAATTTTGATATGAGTCGATGTCGTATTGATTGCACACTAAAGTCACATTGCAAAAACAACTGTAGAAGTCAGTCGGTCTTATCGCAAAATAAAAGTTTCTAACAGATAAACTCTTCTTTATACTTCATCCATTCTTGAGATGAATGCAAAGTAGGTAATTTTTTCTTTGTTTTGGTTTATATACGTACACATTGATCAGGGGTCGGACAAAATGTGCGGATGACGTCAAACCACTTATAGAATGATTTCAAACAGTATTTTTGATTTTCATACACAATTATTACTTATCATTTATCAACCTCTTTATTAAACGATATCGCCACTTGAAATGAGTAAGTACGTTTTTGACTGACACATTGTCAATCAGATGAACAATAAATTGACTTCGTTATTGTTTAGCTATTGTATCTTCACGATTATATTTAGCTATAATTTATATTTACTAATGTATAAAAAAACGCTGTAAAATGTCATCTTTTTTGGAGGTACGTGACAAACACGTATACTGCTCTTGCTGTAATCAAGATATACCAACGAAGGTAACGAGTATTAAACCTATTTATCTGAGGTTCCCACAGATTTATCCTAATTAATTTTAAATAATCGTACCTTATGGTAACAAGTTTCGTGAAATTTATTTTATTCACTACATCACCCTACCACCTGTATTATTAATTCCATGGATTTATTTACGATTATTTTGTTACTTCATTAAGACTACTTCGTTACTACATGTCACACGGAAGTTTAAACACAAACATCATCCTGTTTGCGAGATTAGGTACGTCATTTTTACGTGATCGGCACTTTTTGTCCGACCCCTGCTAATGAATGATATAAGAAAAGGCTAATGCACCTATAGGAATTGGTCTTGCATCACAAACATATTATAGTTGTCTAGTTTCTTTACTTGAAATTTGATTATCACTTATAACACAATTCTCTTCTAAAATATACCTCTTAAAAAATCTCGCATTAATAGTTTCAGGGTTAATAAAAAATTGTGATCATTAACTTAGTGTCTAAATGACTTCAAAGTAATTCCAATCAATAAAAAATATACGACTGCCGTGTAAAAATCGCACAGAAAAAACGCCATCCTTTTTGTTTTTTGGTCGGGAGACGAATATTCGCGGCATGAAACCCTACAGCTTTGATCCAATGCGCAGACCGCTTTAATTGTCCTAGTTACTAACTATAGAGTCAACCCACCAGAGCACTTATACTCGTTCACAAATTAAACTAACCATAACTATACAAAATTACCACAAGTAACATTTTCAAAAGACCAGTTCAATAATGCGAGTGATCAATCCAAAAAGGCCTAATCAACAACTTAACCAAAGCCAACTTAAGCTGTTTTGGCCCTTATCAAAGAAATTGCGAAACTTAAATATTTTCGCGCGAAATAGCTCGCATTTAGTTAGGACAGGCAGACAGGCAGACAAATGTTGGTGAATGTTAGTAGATCGCTGAGTGGACGAAGTGCGTGGGCTGACGGGCCTACTGTGCTGAGCGGTTGACGTATAGCAAAAGAGGGTAGCGTTCTAGAACATATTTCCATTAGCTGGGCCAAAATTCTTTGTGATGCCTAATAAAACGTCCCTTTCACATTTTAACACATAATTTCTTACCCGTTAGTATAATATCTAAAACACATTTTATTTTGTAATTCAGAGTAGCAAACGCTCACCTTAAATGACAACTTTTGTCGAAATACCTATGTGGGCTATGAATATAATAAACTATTTTTTGGTAACGCAGTGGACGCTAAATTAGAGGCGACATGGGGACTGGTAAGTGGTAACGCGTAATTAGAGTAAGAAATGAGACTTTTTGCTATAAAAAAACCAAAATATCGATATCAATCAATCAATCAAAACTTTTATTTCAGGCGGAGCCCATAATGTTGTTAGTACCTACTACAAACTTACTTAGCTATGTTATAAATACAGTCAAAACATATCACAACACAATTATACTATCACAATTATCATTAAAAATTAATTTAAATATAAATGATTTTAACAGGATCTTAATTTTTACACAGTTACAGTCAAGAACCCAATTATGTTATTACAAAGCTATAGTTTTTTTTTTTTATTATTTTTTTTTTTGATATAATTTATAATTAACATTGAGGCCTGGTTGAGAACAAATGTTAAACTGCGCTAAAAATATTACGAGACATCTGCAATTTGTGTCTATAAATTTTCATCTTCATTTTAGGCACTAAAAATAATTTTGGCCCAGCTATTACCCGCGACTTTGTCTGCGTAACATGAGAGTTTTATATACCTTACGGAATTGATTGATTCCCTATACAAACTACCACCTTTGTACCTCCTTAAGGGATGATTTCCGGAGTAAAACTTATACTATGCCCCTACCATGGTCTCAATCTATTTCCATACTTACCAAATTAAATGGCGAGACGAACTTGACGCCTTTCGAAAAGATTGGTCGGAGACCTGCTCATGACCGGGATTCGTAGAACACTGAGAGTACTCTTTATCCATCAGTGGGACACTCTAAGCTCTTAATTTTTTCGCTCATTCCCAAAATACCGCATTCCTAAAATACCAGATTTTTAATATACCGGATTCTCGATACACCAGATTCTCCGTATACAAGATTCCCAAAATAACACACCAGTGATTTAGATCCTTGAGTAACTTACGATTTTATAATCTAGTGTAACGGGAATGTGGTAAGACAGGAATCTCATAAAACGAAAATCTGTTTTTTTGAAAAATCCGGTATTTTGGGAATGCGGTATTTTGGACACGAGCGAATTTTTTTATATATATTTTAGATAGATGATCTATCCGCTTTTCCCATGCACCGTATCTGGCATAACTTTCCCAATATGATTTGTCTGAGTTACAAGCGCGATAAAGGTGTTCGGATGAAATTTAGGAATTCTCTTTGATATACGGCGGCGACATAGCTGGCGTTGTTTCAACTTATCTCCGCCGGGATTTATGATTATTTGCTTTTTTGACTGGATAATTTATTAGATCACAATGCTTTACAAATTAAATGGCATTCTAGCTTAAATATTTTATCGTTAACTCCATAAAATGCATTAGGTGTTTGGAATTATTTAAACTTCACATAATAGTTATTAACGAACTGGGTTCGTTGTTGGGAATATTTCTTATCCTGTTTAACTAATCATCCTTTAAAAGTAGAATATATTTTAAACATTTTCCGTTTGAATGAACTACTAAAGATAACACGCGGGGTGCCAATTTATATTTAACATCAGTCATTGCGAGAACATTTTCAAAAAGAAACAGCTTTAATTCGGGCTCAGATAAAAACTGAAAATTATTCTGGGGTAGCATGGAATTTTAAAATAAAGTTAGATCATTATATTACTCAAGTTTTAATCTCATTTTCCAGTCGATTTTTTATTTGAAGCTTACAAGGGACGGATTTCACGAGAATGGCCAAGCCAAGTTCGCGAGTGCTCATATCAGGCATTCCTTTCTTAACATTTGAATCATTGACATAAAGCCATCCCTTCGATGCCCTTTGCGCATGCGTGCTCGCGCAGCGCGCGCGCGGATCAACATTTGACAGTATAATTTCACAACATTGTAGATCAAAGCACTACTACGAGATTTCGAAGCAAAATGTGTCGACTCATATAAAACTTGTACCTGGTAATGGAATGTGCGTCTTGTCAAAAAGGGATGTACAGTTTAATAAATAAATTAACTGAACTAATTTCGGGGACTTTTTTTGTGGATTGGTAAATTTAATGAAAATATTTTATATTTTTATTGCATAAGTTACTAAATATGTAAATTTCGGGGACTTAGGCAATTGCAACATATCAAAATAAAGGTCAGTAGAAGAAATGCGATTTCAAAATTTGGCACTAAAATAAACATATCTAGAACTTCAAGGTGAGGTTGATAATGTTACCAAACGGTTATTGTAACACTAAAATGTTTCGAGTCTTAAAATATAGTACCTAAAAGCCCAATAAAATCATAAGTGAAGTGGTTTTAGTACGTAATAAAAAGCGAAGTAACGTAAATGTTTTTGGTTAAAATAACGCAAAAGGAAAAATACCAAAGACACAGTAAAGTTGTTTCTTGTAGACTTGTTCGAAGTAGGTTTTTCTCTTTTCAGAAACTTTATTAACTTTTTTGTGTATTTTAGGTAGCTGATACCTTTGGCTATTTTACAACTTGAAATTTGTTATAGAAAGCGGTATTAAAATTTCAATAATTTTCCTTCTCTTTTTAAACTTAAATGTTATCAAGTCGAGCAGTACCTTTAGCACAGGTGTTCCCGGAGCGCACATGGGGTACTTCAAGAAACGAGTAAACAGGGCTCTCAAGGATCGGCAACGTATAGGTAACACCTCTGGTTTTGCAGATATCCATGGGCGATGATGACTGCTTTCCATCAGGCAGCTCATCTGCTCGTTTACCACTTATTACATAAATAAGCACAACTGTATGATGCAATATATACTGCCCGACAAGTTCTAGGGTTAGGATCCATTCCATCCAATATAAGGGCATTTTTATTTTAAAATCTACGGTTTGGCGAAACTTAAGCTTTGTTCAAATACCGCGTAACCTGTCAGTCCGTGACGAAATGCATGGAGTTTGACACTAATTGTCAGTTCTGTGACGACCTGCTAACTGTCAGTTAAGAACGCACTTTAAATAAAGAAGCCCATAAAAATGTGACCAGCCATTGCTCTGTTAAGCGACCAGCGAAGTCACGGCTAGATGTGCTAGCTCTACAAAAATCGAGTTTTAGTAAACTTTGCCGGTGAGTTTGAATCGAGAATGGTTAGTAGCACAGACGTATCAATCGTGAGATCACGGGTCCTCGCCTTGACATTACTATTGTCAAGTCACCATTGTCCGAATGTCTGTCTGTGCGCGTTCGCGTTCAATCACATTCAATTGATTGATGTAACTGAGTTACGGCAAAAAATATCGATCATAGCTTTGCTTACACTTTTTGATTGGTCTATGTTCCTTTTAGTTTGAGAACATCGGTTACGTTCTTTAAGAGGAAACAGTAAGGTCGAGAGAATTGAAAATAAGGTATTTGTAAAATGTGTCGCTATCCCGCACTGTCCGCCTCTCACCCGCAGAGCGCGATAGAGACAACTGCAGCTTGGACCGAAAATACCTTTTAAAATTTAATGAAAACAACGTTTCGTAGTCCCCTGATTTCTTCCCCAAAACTTAACCTATTTAACAAATTTTTTCATTAAACATTTAAGAAATGCTTTGGCCGTGTTCCTATGTTTTCCTTTTTTTTAATAATCTAGTCAAATTTGTCTTCTGGATGTGTGAACACAACGGAAAATCTGGCATTTTTTTTAGGTTTTTGAAGATCAATTTCTCCTCTTTTGAGAATCAATTTATCGTAAAAAGGAAAACATAGGAACATATCAATAGTAGCCATAGATTTTTGGACAAAAAATGATTGCTCTACTGGCATTATCCAGGGAGGAAACAGGGGACTACGTTTGTACGGAAAAACTGCCCTCCTGTTTCCTCTTAAGCAACACGGAGGGACCATAGTACATTTTATATATACAATGTATAAATCGTTATAAAACACTCATCTTTTACGGAGGCACTGTGATCATTAAAAAAATATCGCGAAATAATTGCGATTATCATAGAAATGGTAATGTTTATGAGTCTATCTAACATATTACATAACTGACGTTCGGATCCGACCACCGAACGGAACGCACCGCATCCGACCGTCTCTTTCTATCGCATAACGCGTAGTCTTTCTGGTCGCTGGCTACAGATGGTGGTATAAATTTTATACAAATTTCAATTCAATCCGCGTCGCGTCTCGTCTCGCCCTGCCGGTGGAAAACCACCTTAAGAGGAAACAGGAGGGCATTTTTTCCATACAAACGTAGTCCCCTGTTTCCTCCCTGAATAATGCCAGTAGAGCAATCATTTTTTGTCCAAAAATCTATGGCTACTATTGATATGTTCCTATGTTTTCCTTTTTACGATAAATTGATTCTCAAAAGAGATATTAACCTTCAAAAACCTAAAAAAAATGCCAGATTTTCCGCTGTGTTCACACATCCAGAAAACAAATTTGACTAGATTATTAAAAAAAAGGAAAACATGGGAACACGGCCAAAGCCTTTTTTTAATGTTTAATGAAAAAATTTGTTAAATAGGTTAAGTTTTGGGGAAGAAATCAGGGGACTACGAAACGTTGTTTTCATGAAATTTTAAAAGGTATTTTCGGTCCAAGCTGCAGTTGTCTCTATCGCGCTCTGCGCGGGAGAGGCGGGCATTTTACAGATACCTAATTTTCAATTCTCTCCACCTTACTGTTTCCTCTTAAGTCCCTCCGGGGAGGGACAAAATTTGGTACTAGTAGAGTGAGCCACTCCTGATATTACTCAGTAGGTCATATGAAAAATAAACAGTTGGCTTAGTCATAATATTCATCCCATTTTTTACTGACTAGACGATTTATAAATGTATGTATGTACAGACAGAGCTATATAAAGACATGACAAATATTCTAAAAATGCTAATCCTTCTAATTTGCGAGTGATACATATGTATAAACCGTATGTAAACATCAATAACTACTGTTAAATAAATCATACAAATTTATATGGTCATCTTAATGTAATTTAATTACAATTAACATAATTATGACAGGTTTCAGTCCATAGCGAATATAAGTAGTCCATAGCGCATAGTAGGTATATTAAATGAATACGAAATGTCATATTCTGACTCATGTAAGTTTTCAACTGATTCTGAATGTAACAGGATTACTGATAGAACATACCTTAAACTTAAGGCTATGTTTAGGGCATGTGATACCGGTATATTTTGTATAGCTAATACCGGAATACCGGTTTTGTATGCCCTAGCCTAAACCCACTACAGATAGCGGGGTGAAATAAAATCATAGAAACACTATGTTTTGCACATTGCAGATTTTTCCTAAAAGAATTACTAGAGAGTGTTAATAATATAACGTAAATAAATAGTATTTCAAATGTTTATCCGATAATCGTAGTGTCTGTTTCTTTGAGCGCGCATGACGTAAAAACTACCGGACCGCTTTTTGCATAAAACCTAGCATACAGGTTGATTATTTATGACCCAGGTTAACATATCGTCGACCGTAGGCTGAATTAACGTAAGGGACATTGTTTTGCCTGTCCCTTACCGTAATTCAGCCTACGGTCGACGATATAGACATTTAACTTATTTCACCTCCGCCCGTTTTTGAAATAACGCAAAGACTACAAGACCGATTTCTATCAAATTTGGCGTATAGGTCAATTATAACCCCAGTTAAAATATAGGATACTTAAATTTCGCCTGACTAAAAAGAGAGATTTAACTCATTTCATTTCAACTCCGCAAAGTTACGGGTATCCTCTAATGCTCAATAAATACGTGGTGCGGACCCAGAATTGTCTAGCGTCTAAATATCAAGGTCAGACCAAACGTTTATTAGTCTAGGCAGTCTATGAATACCTATTGGACATATTTTAAATGATCAAGATGAAGGAACGATAATTTAATGGCTGCTTGTCTATTAGATACAGACTCGCCTGGAAACAGTTCTAATAAAGACGCACACACGAACAACCATGCACTAAAATGTTCATTTTAGTGTGCCAGCCAAGTTAAGAAAACCTTCTAAATATCACACAGGCTGTTAAAGAGTTTATACAGCCATTATTCAAGTGACACGCAGGTTGTATACAGCCAGTTTAGGGCTGTATAAGTTTTTATACAACTTGCGTGATACTTGGGCTGAACTTACTTGTTAACGATTATAATTTCAGTATTGGTATAATACTTATATGTACCTACGTACCTATTTAGGTACTTGTTTACACGGTGGACAGACCTCATCAAATCTGTGAGACATACCAACTTAAATTGTAACTCTCACTCCGCCAAACATAAAGTTACATGGCGTCGCATTACAAGAGAAGCGGTGGTGCAAGACTCAACCAAGATATGACAACGACCACTATGCCAAGAGTGCACGGCTAAGAAGAAGGTACTAGTTGCATGAAGATACATTATACGCTCTTCTCCAAAGCCTGACTCTCATATGCAGACTGACACAATCAAGAGTCTTTCCATTAACTAGCAGGGCTCTTGCCTGCGCGGGTCCCTGCCTACCCATAATAGCCCTTCTTTCCCACCGTCCACCTTCCGAGACTACCTCGGTGAACCGTTGAAAACATTTTTTTACTACCGTTCACCCTCAATTATATCGTATAATTTATATTGGTGACCGTCCACCTCTGAAATTTATTTAATTAATTTTGCCATGTTTATGTATATACATAAATAAGAACCATAAGTAACCGGAATAGTTGTCAATGCCATATTGAAATTATGTCTATAGATAAACTTGAAATCTGAAGTTTTGATAATAGGTAGGTACGCCGTATTGATAACAAGGTGTACGGTGGAAATGAAAAATTTTCCATGGTACACCCAGGTGATCAAAGGTGAACGGTAGTAAAAAAAATTTTCAACGGTTCACCCAGGTGGTCTCGGGAGGTGGACGGTGGGAAAGAAGGGCATAATAGTACGTACTCTAGTATCAACCCTGATCCATAGATTGATATCGCTTCATTAAGTTCACAATTTTTTTAAATCCAAATATTATTTATTAGCAGTATATTGTACAATCTAATTGTGTATGGATCTTCTTCCTGTTCGTGTGAACGGATGGATCAAATATTGTAAAATAATTTTTCTACCGATCATCGGACTTGGCCGCTTTTTTCTATTGTCAGACTTCGCTCGGCCTCACCTGCCCGCGCGCCTATTTGTCAAGCAAATTGATAAAATCATCAAACCATTGATCTTTAACCAAATTGGAACTGGTCCGTTGCGAAAAGGAGCTCTGTCGGTGACTGGTTCTGGTGATGGATTATTAAACGATTCTGAAGGACGAATGATCATATTGAAGCTGATTAGTTTTTGTAATTGCGTAGCAGATTTACTACCTATACTTATAGTTCAATAAGGAAACGCATATGTGGTGTCGATACAAAATGAAAGTCCTAAAAAATTTAAGTATTTAAAAAACTTCTAATAGGTACCTATATTTTCTCGGACTTCGATTTTCTTATACACACACAATTTAACCAGCACACAAGAAAATCTTAACAGGAGCATCGAATGGAATCGAAACATTATTGTATATGCGAAAACAAAACGGACACCCTGACTCGTTGGCATCCGTCGATGTCCGTCGATGGTGTTTCATATCCTATCCAAAAAGGCTTTCCACTGTTTCCATAAAGTTACAAGATATATAATTTCGATTGTCATAAGTTTTTTATGCCCTAAAATACTTTCAGGATATCTTTTTAACGTTACTAGTTTTAAATTAGGTTAGTTGAGGTTTGTTTTATGAAAATTTATAGAGGAAAATTCATAATTAATAGTTTTAGAGAAAAAAAGAATGACTTTCGATAGCTACCTATGATGAAAAATACATAATGACTTTTTAAAGACAATAGGAAACAATAAAGATCCGTCGACATTACTGTATTTCTGATATAGGTACCGGATATTAACAATCGGAATTATTGTAAATTTGGGAAAAGATTTATTTTCTGGCTTTTCTGACCGATCAGGGACATGTTAAACGATCAGATTCAGCTTATAATTATAACACTTTATCGGTTACGACACCCCAAAATGATTATAGATAATTTATGTACGCATAATCGCCTTCGTTAAAATATTTTATGTTAATCAAAAAGTTTTTATTGACTTGTCCTTTTAGAGCGAACTGCTAGTCTAGTTTGTAATGTTTTGAGGATTATCTTTTAACGGTACGAATATGGCAATCTTGTGCTAATTTTACACATTAAAGTAGTTAAATAAATGATTTGTTGCATATTAAGAAAGCGAGCAGATTATTTCGTAAAATTCACATCGTTTTCGTGCACACATTATTGTTGAGATTCCGGCAGATTTTAATGTAATTTTAAGACATTTGTTACTAGTCCCGGATATGTCCCAAATAGCTCGATATGAGACTAAAATCTGAGGGAACTTCGACAATAATGTGTCCACGAAAGTGAGGCGTGTGAAACGCTCAAATAATGACCCATTTAATAGATTTCCATCTATATTATTGCTTTTGATTTGTAAAAAGAAAATGGAGAAAATTTTAGATCCTGCTTAGAAACCCCAAACTTTTTTATTTATCTTGACATCTTAGTATTCGACGAATACCAAATCAAATTCTTAAATATGTGATTTTGTTGTTACAGAGTCGGCATGGAGAGCCGAGTGGGTCTAGACTACATCGTAGAGCATGCGGAGTACGCCAGCAAGCTCGCGGCAGCGCTGACATCGCCCGCCGCTCCCGTCAAGAAGCAGGTTAGTTACAGAGTCGGCTTGGACAGCCGAGTGGGTCTGGACTACATAGTGGAGCATGCGGAGTACGCCAGCAAGCTCGCGGCGGCGCTCGCATCGCCCGCCGCTCCCGTCAAGAAGCAGGTTATTTACAGAATCAGCATGGAGAGCCGAGTGGGTCTGAACTACATAGTGGTGCATGCGGAGTACGCCAGCAAGCTCGCGGCGGCGCTCGCATCGCCCGCCGCTCCCGTCAAGAAGCAGGTTATTTACAGAATCGGCATGGAGAGCCGAGTGGGTCTGGACTACATAGTGGAGTAAGCGGAGTACGCCAGCAAGCTCGCGGCGGCTCTGACGTCGCCCGCCGCTCCCGTCAAGAAGCAGGTTAGTTACACAGTCGGCATGGAAAACCGAGTGGGTCTGGACTACATAGTGGAGCATGCGGAGTACGCCAGCAAGCTCGCGGCGGCTCTCATGTCACCCGCCGCTCTCGTCAATAAGCAGGTTATTTACAGAGTCGGCATGGAGAGCCGAGTGGGTCTGCTAGTGGAGCATGCGGAGTACGCCAGCACGCTCGCGGCGGCGCTGACGTCCCCCACCGCTCTCGTCAAGAAGCAGGTTAGTTACAGAGTTGGCGTAAAGACCCTGAGAGCCTGCACTATTCTGGAGCATACATAATACGTACATAATTTGGCGAATAGGTACGCAAATAATTGCGACATTAAAAAGTAAAAACGTGATTTATAAAATTTACGGCGTAGGTCAAAGATGTTCAATATAAGATCCAGTTTCGAGTATATTTTTCTTTTTCCCCAGGTGTTCGAGTTGCTGTCGGCGCTATGCGTCTACAACGCCGACGGGTACGCCCGGGCGGTGGACACTCTCGATCGCTATAAGGTGCGTGAACGGATTTCCATTTGATAGACTACGCGTAGCGTGCGGAAAAAGCCACTTTATGGCCAGGTGTAGCATAAATAAAGTCTTATTTTATTTGCGCCTTCCAGATTTTAAAGAACGAGCGCTACCGACTGAGCGTGGTGGTGGAAGAGCTGAAAAATGCGGCGACCACCGACTACAAGACGGCGCTGGTCGCCTTCATCAACTGCCTCATTATCAGCGCTCCTCGACTGCCCGAGAGGACGCGCGTACGCAACGAATTTATTGGTCAGTTTAATCTTATCTCAGTTTGATGTCTATATGAATTCATTTTTCTACCATTTTTGTTCTATAATAAGTAACTGTCAGTGAATGTATTATAGAGCAGTGGCGTGGCGTCCAAAGAACTCGATTCCTACCGACTTGCCTAATATTAGGCATTTGAGCATCTTATTCTACAGCCCTTAAGGAAAATGTACGCCAAATCTGCGCCGGATCTCATACGCTCTGGATCTTATACGCCACGCCACTGTTATGGAGTCCTTATTTTTTTCTCCTCCAACTCTTCCTTTGTCTTTTTATAATAGGTATGTGCTCTTTGGCCTAATTCAGCTAGCTTGTCAACACAAGCTAGCTAAATAAGTACCTGTGAAAGGACCCTAAGAAATCAACATTTCTTAGGGTCCTTTCACACGTAGGTACTACCAGACGAACCACATTGCAAACTCGTCGTCGGATGCTATTTTGTATGTAAATAAATATTTTATTCACACACAGGTGGTTGTGTTGCTGTTGTAGTACAGTCAGTATTAAAAAGTGTATAACATTAAAAGCGCCAAATATACTGCCACACGTCTTTGTGCCAATGATAATAAATATTTGTTGCGATATATATGGCGTTTTGGATGTTACTGACTAAGCTATTGGATGCTAAGTGTACCCTTATTTTTGATTTTCATCTGACCAATTTGATTTCATTTGGTTGGTACATCATCATCATACCATTACCTATCATTATACCATTTTAAGCACAATATTATCATATAATATACAGTATAAAAAAACTCTATACTCTATTACAGGTCTGGGACTACTACCCACACTCAACAACCTAAGGTAAACAATTACACCATTAATAACTCGTAATTTCAAGGCTGCTGAAGGCTTCTACGCGTTTGTTACACTTTTTACTCGATCGTATTACCATTTGCCATGCCCAATGGTGCGTGATGCCAATAAAATTCTTTTTGCGACACTAAGGCAAAAAGTCTAGACAGATCATGCGATATCTTTGATGACAGATGAGTCATTTGATTCAATCTTGTGGGAACTGATTGCCTGACCGCTGTCAATGTAATTTAGCTATTATTACGGCACTTTGGAATAGTATAATACTTATCTCAATTACTACCATTTGATTTGCTGCTGGCAACAAACTTTGGCCATACCCAAAGTCATATGCCATAAATTCGTATAGTCATGATTATGAGCGGAATTGGCCGGAAGTATATAAGTAATTAAGTAAGTTCTAAATATTAATGACTGGGAGAGATAGAAATCTAGGGAAGTAGCCTTTGCCCAGCAGTGGGCTGGCAGGCTGATTAAAAAAAATTACAATGTTGGCCAAAACTTAAAAAGCATTTTGGAACGTGAAATATCTCCTTTTAAAATAATTTATCTAGTCTAATGTTTTGCCAAATAACCACGACAGTGAGGCAGCCGTTAAATTCAAATCTGTCGAGCGAGTATGCAAATCAGTTCATTGGCTCATCCAAATCTGCGGCCAATCGTACCTTTTTATTTTGAATCCGTAAAAGATCATCTTTATTATTGCCATCATCCCTGTCCAATTTTGGGCAGGCGATTAATTGGGTTGGCCCGTGAAATTAAAGGTTTTTTTGGTTATGTTATGGATCTGTCAGATCCATAACATAAACAAAAAACATCCGATTATATTTTTGCTTTTGTTTATTATGAAAGTTATAAATACATAAAAGGAACTATTAGGTCTGAAATCTTTATATATTATATACGATAAAACATCCCTCTTTCTATTCAGTGGTATGAGAAAGGGACGGAATCTGATATAAATAGAGCAGCAACAGGACATACAAACTAAAAATCATATATACACCCTTTATAAGTGTTAACATACACAAATTTTGCCACAAGATATTATAAAAAAAATCTACCAAGCGATACAAGAGGTTTGGTTTAGTTTTACATAGTTCGACCTATCGAGCAAAATGATGTCGACAAAATTTTTCTACTGTTAAACCAGGTCACTAATTTTGGCGTTTACTGTAAAAGAGATGAGCAGGTGTTTTAATACTGGGGCATTTCTCCAGAAATATGTCTGCGACTCATTCATCTGTCTCCATACATTTAGTATGAAAAAGGGCCAGATGAATGAGGTGACCGCAGACATATTTCTGGAGAAATGCCCACTGGCAAATTATTAAGAGGTTTCTTTAGATTAAGATTGATCGCTGTGTTATCTTTGTCAAAATACTGATTTTTATTATGTTTTCAATCCGATAAGATGCAGGTGTCGATAGCTTATCCAATTAGTATCGCTTATATTGTAACTTATCTTAGATAACGTGCCGAAAAGGTTTGCTGCTGCTGGTTTTACCCAATCGAACCTACGTGACGTTTTTCTTGAAGTATTTTTTTTTCTAGAAAATCTTTTTTTAGAATCTAATTTTATGGCTTACAAACCACCTTGATAGCATTTTTTTTTTAAGAAAACCGTTCGATCTTATGGTCAGGTATGTTTTCCATTCAAATTGGAACTCACTCTTAGCTGCTCAATAAAATGTCATTAAGCTGTATATTGGTGCAAGAGAATGACGAGTGGCAAGAACCATTGAAAACTCAAATCTGATTATCATTTCTTGCAAAGAATTGCAATTAGCTTGAATGGTAATGACAATAAACGCCACGGTCGAAACGCTGAAGTTTGACCCTCCCAAATTGCTAAGCACGATAATGTATGCAATTTGGACCCTTCGGCCCTCGCACGATTGCTGATTAAAGGTCTCACAGTCGACCGATTGCATGTTCCTCTTTCTTCTGCCAAAGTTTTTATTTTCTATGTGTTCCCTAGACATGAAGCAGCCAGCCACCCGGACCTGGGAGTCCAGTTGGACGTGTTTGAGGAGCAACGCGAGAGTGACGAAGCTCAAGGCCCTGGGGGCATCAACCTTAACTCGCATTTGGATGTCTTCTACGCTATCCTCAAACAGGTGAGCTGGTCTCACTTGCTCTACAATACTTCTCTTTAAATGTGATTTCTTTTGGGAACTGCTATTTACACATGATTTTCGGTTTTTGATAACGCTGGCAAAATGTGATAGGTCGATCACATTACTTTTCATAATAGGCTGATGGTGCGTTTTTTAACGCAACCAAATGCATGTAGAAAATGGGATGCCAGCGACTCGTAGTAGCGTATCTGCAGCGCCAAGTTTCAGCTTTTAATTATAGCTTTGTTACAAACGTTATAACGTATTGTATGTAACAAACGTTTAAATGCACTTTTATTTTAAAACTACCAATTGTGATTTGTGTGACATCAAATATAATCCTTGAACAAATTAAAACAGATGTGACTAACTTTTTGTTCAAGAGCTGTAGAATAGGGTGCAAGCTTGTCGGAACAGGGTTATATGAACGCCATGCCACGGCCAACTATTTACTAGTACCTAACACTAAATATGAGATCAGTTTGCCTATTCGTTTCTTACCGATTTTCAGGTGGCAGACACCCCTCAAGAGATCCCCTTCCTGAGTATCCTGCAGCACTTGCTGCGGATCGACCCTAAGGAGCCAGTCAGTGACATTGTGTGGGACACCGCGGAGACATTAGTCCACCGCGCCACGCTGCTGGAGAGCAGAGAGGATGCTGCCAAACTGCTCAGGGCACCCAGTGTGCAGGTCGGTTCATCTTTATTTATGTTTAAAGGAACATCCAGTAATGTCCATTAGATCAAAATATTTGGTACATACTTCTTAAGAGATTCTATCCTACAAAATATTATTGAGGATGCATATCGTTAATGATTATCCTTAGGATTAACAATGTATTATATTCCGACAAAATAAGCATGTGGGTCACGACAGAAGAGGCCTATTTCTTAAATATAAACATTTGTAATAATATTCTTAACGCCTGTGAAAACTTTTCTGCAATATCTTTGATCTTTAAAGAAACATAATTATTTTTGTGCTCGTCTGTTTCTAACAGGCTCTTCTTTTTTTGCAGATAATGTTGATTCGTTTTACTATCATCTACATCTATATTTTACTCTTCAGGCTAAAATGGTTTGCACATGTCAGCACCGAGACGTCTCGAATGCGGGCAGGAAGCAGAGTCTTCAGAGGGCGCTATCACCGCCGCCGCCTCCGCCGGCGCCCATGCCCTTTGCAGGTAACATTAGACCTGTGTCCCTAAAGATGTGCAAGTTGCACAATGCTTTGAAAAAGTTGGGAAAGTTCTCAGAAATATCTGGAAACTTTCACAAGAACGTGCAAGAAGTTTAAGAAAGTTTTCGTTTTTAGTTTTACTTTATTCGCATTATCTTATACTGTACACCATACTACTTTCAGTAGTTTGTTAGAATGCTGCCTGTTCTTATTCTTCGCGCCTTGGAACATCGTACATATCTTCAAGAGAAATTTTTCGATTATTTTTACTACATTGTTTCGATCACTAAGATACTTTTGTGTTTTACAGGTCCACCGCCCCCGCCAATGATCCCCCCACCTCCCTGCATTCCTCCTCCACCCTGCGGACCACCGCCGCCCCCCGCACCTCCCAACCTATCTGCCGCATCACCCCCTGTCCCACCAGCGCCAGTCATCGACGTGAAGCTGCCCCAGCAAGAGACGCCAATCCCAAAAACCAAGATGAAGACTATAAATTGGAACAAGATACCTAATAACAAAGTGAGTAACAGGTCTATGATAGTTGCGTTTATCATTGATGTATAACTTTTCCATGTCTTTATTGGGCGATACAATGCAGCCTTTAGATTATTTTATAGTTTTATCCATTCCAATGCTTACTTGATATTTCGAAGGCCTGTGATTCCTGAGATTCCTGTGATTTTAAGAATAGGTATTACAATAACCGGTAACAGACAATAGCAATTTCTAACAAATACCACTCTCCTCTCTGGTTCTAGAGAAGTAATTAAAATATTAATTTCTTCCAGGTAATTGGCCAGAACAATATCTGGTCATTAGTGGCGTCGAGTCACAAGCACTCTCCGAAGACAGAGCTGGATTGGGGCGAAATCGAAGGACTTTTCTGTCAACAGGTACCTAATGACAAAACTTCTCGACGGACTAATAACTTGGTTATCTTCTATAACTTCTTAGCTACAAACAAATGGTATATATAGCTCGTAGCTAACCTCTTCCACAAGTTTATTCCTTAAGTACATCTTCAAGAAACCTACTATAGCTTGGCAACTTCGTTGGTGACACTCACATGTGTGCTAACGGCGGCCTCCGGAGGCTGCTCCGCCGGTCGGCTTGTCGTTCGTGTTGGCGGTAACTTGTGTGAGCAACGAAGTTGCCAAGCTATAGAGATGTTTTAAAGATACTAGTGGATAGACTCGAGAACTGTCCTGTGATGTTTTCGCCTGCATTGTCTCTTACCATTGAAACTGGGTTCCACTGCTGATTAGTCCTTAAATTAAACAAAATAATCTTGTAATCTTCAGATCCAACCAACTGGTTCCGCTGGCTCTTCCCCTCGCTTGGGGCGCAGTCCCATCTGCGACAGTTCCGGAGAGCGGAAACCGAGGAAGGAATCCTCGGAGATCACTCTGCTGGACGGAAAGAGGAGCCTGAACGTCAACATTTTCTTGAAGCAGTTCCGAAGGTAATTAAGGCTATTTAACTGAATTTTAGTCTGTTGACGCTTTTAAGTAGACAGCTAGCTCACAGAATTTAGTTATGCGAGTTTAAAAATATAATCTTTCTTGGATCTTCGTTTACTGAAGACGCTACGATAATTCCACTGCAGTGGTTGTAAGTATAAGATTGTTAGTAGGTTATCGGATCTCTAAAAAAAACTTTAAATTAGCGATAGTCAGAGACTAGTTAGTTTTTCTTTTCTCCATTTTGAAAAGTATTCTCAACCATCGCTAAGACCCTTTGTTACTTATGAGTAGTCTCACTTATTTTTTTTCGTGAAGAAGGCAACAAATAATTTTGTGTGTTTATAACACAAAAAGGCAAAGGTAGGCTTATGCCTAGTCTTGTACATTTATCAACAACAATACCTAATCGAAATTAACATTTTTTTTTCAGTTCCAACGAAGATATAATCCAGCTGATACGCGAAGGCTCGCACGATGACATCGGCGCGGAGAAACTCCGTGGTCTGCTCAAGATCCTGCCCGAGATAGACGAGTGTGAGATGTTGAAAGCCTTCACCGGAGATGTGACCAAGTTGGGCAATGCTGAGAAATTCCTTATGCAGCTCATACAGCTACCAAAGTAAGTCAAGAACACCGAAGATAATACTCACCAGTAACAATATATCCATAGAACCTGCTTTTGCTTTTTTTATTTAAGCTGATGGCTTGCCTTTTTCAAAATACCCGAAACGACCTCTCCAGTAGACTTATGATGCTACGCTTTGTCGCGCGATAAACAAATGATAAAGCATCCGCATCCGTCACTTTCACACACGTATTGTCAGAACGTGCGGATGCTTTATCATTTATATTTATCGCGCGACAAAGCGTAACATCACTAGGTACAGGTGCGTGTTGTGCCTGGGTACCAAAGTCCAATAAGAGTTGGTCGGAAGTTATATTTCTACCGTCCTATGTATGACTAAAAAGGGGCTAACTGCTATGGAGTTGTATAGAAATTTGCCGTGTTTTAAATATAGAACGGCCGATTTATGCAACTGAGTTTAGAAAACTTCGATAGCGCGATGTAGAATATGTCAGAATTGACACGCCTATTATCAGTCATGCTGTAGCTTCCTTAGCTTACCCAATGATGATACTACGCTGCCGATACTCATTGTGATATATCGGCTATTGGTATGTAAGATCTTTTACCCTGTGTTTCAGTTACAAGCTCCGCATAGAATGTATGCTGCTGAAAGAAGAATGGGCGTCGACGGCAGGTTATCTTGAGAGCGCCATCAACGCGATCCTGGTAGCTGGAGATGACTTAATGTCTTCACGAGCTCTGCAGGTAAACTTGCCATGAAATAACTCCACATGGCTCATGCAAATCTTTATAGAGAGCTTCTCAAAAAACTGATAAAAGGTACTGTTTGTCGGAGAACTCCTGGCGCCACAGTTCAGCTGTTAGTGATTCTAACTAGTGCCCTTTGGATAAGTAAAATATCTTATGCTTGTGATATTTAACTAAGGATTAACACATATGATATTGATCCTTAAAAAATCCAACTCTATCATTATAGGTAACACTTTGAGTAGTTTTTGTAATCCCTTTTCATAATTCATTTTCCTGTCTTCAGGAGGTGCTTTACATTGCTCTAATCGCGGGCAACTTCCTCAACGCGGGAGGATACGCAGGCGGCGCCGCCGGCGTGAAGTTGTCGTCCCTTCAGAAGTTGCCCGACATCAGGGCCAATAAACCTGGAATGAATCTCATGCACTACGTCGCTCTGGTAAGCAAACTTGATAAACCAAGATATCTACTTCTAGTCTTAGAAAGAGATTCGTTAGTTCTTAAGATTGTCCAGAAAAATATTGTTTGCATATTTCGGGTGTTACAACACCGAGTGCAGTCAAATGGTATCTAAAAACAGGGGTACCGTTTTTTCGAGCTATTCTTCTTTGTGTTTTTCCGTTTCACATTTTTAAAGACGATTTCACCCAAGCCCCAAACCACTAGGTGTGACAGCCGATATAATATTATGGCAAAGTTGCCTAAGTCCATGCAAAATAGTAAACTGAAATTATGGGTTTGATGCGCTAAATGCATATAAATTTGAAAATCTCTCAAAATACGTTAAAGCTGATGTCGAAAAAAATCTCATGTTAATAATGAATACAACGAACCAACATAATATTGTTCTAATGCTAATGAGATGATGTTACAATAAATCACAGCAAGCGGAACGTAAGAACAAAGAGCTGACGCACTTCGCGGACGACACCCGCGTGGTAGAAGAGGCCGCAAAGGCTAGCGTGGAACAGCTCCACAACGAGATCAAGACCCTAGACCACCGTGTGGCGCTGCTGAAGAAGGAAACCCAGATGACCAACCAGCCGGACATCAGGGAACAGATGGGGGACTTCTTGCAGGTAAGAATAGGATTGACACAAAAGGCCAATGATGAGGCACATAACACATAGAGTAACTTTAAGACTGGTTTTGTGATGAGGTCCATGGATAGCAGTAAGGCAAAGTAACCTTTTCAGAATGAATCTCTGGTATATACAGACTTCATGAATGTCCTTTTATACATGTAGCGCAGCAATGTTTATATGTATTGCTCGTAATTTCCAGGTTGCGGAGCGGGAAGTGTCAGCTTTAAAGAAAGATATGGAAGAGGTAGAGAGTATCCGAACACAACTAGCAGAATTCTTCTGTGAAGATCCGGTGTCCTTCAAACTTGAGGAATGTTTCAAGGTAAAGAACTCGCGTTACCATAATATTTATGTAATTGAAGATGAATTGAATTGAAGGTGGCTTATTGCTGTTGAAATAGGTGGAGAAATTTGCGAATTCACCGACTAAGACCGGATCATACATTCTATAACCACGATCACTATGTACCAATACGGATACCGACTGATCAGAGTTAAGAAGAAGAAGATAATGAAGAGAATAGATGAAAGAGAATAAAAAGGCGCGATTCTACGCTTCTTTCTAAAATGCATCCATTGTTTTTACTGTAACGCGTGACAATGTTCCCACAGATCTTCGTGACGTTCTGCACCAAGTTCCGGTCAGCAGTGAGTGAGAACGAGCGCCGCCGAGCCAACGAGGAGCAGGCGGCCGCCAGGAGACGAGCCCGGGATGCTGCTGCCTCCAGGATCAGGCCTGGTAAGTGTTCCAAACTGCCGTGGACTTTACGATCGGTGTTTTTTTAATACGCTGGCTGAAGTTATGAAATCGAGAAACCCAACGATTTTGTAAAGGAGATTTATGAGCTTGGGCCTTCTATAATGATTGCGTACTAAAGTAGCACTACTCGTAAATACCGACATTCTGATGAAGTAAGTTGTATTCAAAGAGAGATGGCCGTAAGAATACTGGCTGTAGATATTATTTCGTGTATTTTCAGAAAGTAAAAGATTCTTTGTTTTAAGAATAGTCCTAGTGGACATTATAAGAAATCACTTTTCTTACAGGTGGTAGTGTATGCAGCACGCCAGTATCGGAGTGCGAGAATCTCATGGAGTCCTTGTTATTGGATATCCGCAATGGTTTAGGAAGACGGTCCTTGAGAAGGCCTCACGATCCTTCACCTTCCCCTGGTAATTTTTTTTTCTTACTACCTTAGTACTGACCGGTTTCATTAAGATAATCAGCCAAAACATTTCCTCTGCTGGACATCCATCCATTCATCATGGTTCCTAAGAAAAAAACACTCGTTGGTGGATATGCCGTTATAGCCACGCTTGGCATGGCGGGTGCATTTTGGTTACACTACGTCTATTTTGGTTATACCTGGAGTATAGTTAAACTAGTTCAGCTATTAGTTTTTTTCAGTGTACCCATCTATGTTTGAGGCTGCACCACTGGCTGATATAATACAGTGAATGAATGATAAAATGATACTCAAGTCTTGTTCATTATCTGCAGACGTGACTCCCACGGGTAGCCTTCGTCGCAGAAGCCGGGCCAGTCCTGGAGGTGACGAGGAAGGTCTGTTAGAATTCCTCCGGCACTCCTCCCCGGCGGCTAACGACCTCAGGGAGAGGAGCGCGTGGGGCAGTCTGGGTGAGTTACTTTACGCTTATTTATACCCAGCCCTTCAGAAAGTCCCAGAGTCACAGAGGCGCGCGAAGAGGCGTTTGAGAGCCCCGGGTAGAAAATCCAAAACTTCAAATACTTTAAAATTGTACAAGCACTCGTGCTTGGCATGGCCCCTGGGCCATGGTCCAAAAATGCACCCATTAAAGTAATCCGATAGTTATTGTCAAGTCAAAACGGCTGGCCGAATTTGCCCCCATGCAGGAATTGTAGCTGGACATCCATGAATGGCTACGTTTCTGGCCTAATCTTTAAACAACTATGGTGGAGCAAATTATAAGGGTTATAATTTGGCATTTATTTCCTAGCAAATCTTTGAGTATGAGATGTGACTAACGTCATGTACCTGCATAATTTGCAGATCGTTCGTGGTCGCGTCGCGGCGCGGTGCGCGCGCGCCTGGAGATCCCTGAGCGCGAGCGGCCCGCCTCCCCGCGCGCCCCGCCCGAGCCGGTGTCCCCCGCACCCCCGCCGGAGGAGCCCCCCGCCAAACCCAAGTAAGACCATTCATCACCGGACCATTTCATGCATCCCACTGCTGGTTTTTTTTTCTTTTTTTTTAAAGCCTTACTTTAACTCGCGACCCTTAATGGGCATAGCGATTGTATGACCGGGTGGTCGGCCGTGGCGTTCCCTGGGGTCGAACCAAGTCGCTAGCCGGACCACCCTGACTGGTTCGAACTGGGTGGGTGCCGGGGACGCCTGGGGTCGAACCAAGTCGCTTGTCCCGGTCCACCTCGATTTGGTCGGACTAGGTTCCTACTGCTGCTAGACACAAGCATACTCTCATAGATGAGAGTGAATGGACTGTAGTCTTCACGCTGGCCATGTGCGGGTTGGGGACTTAACATACACGTTTGAATTTCTTCGCGGATGGATGCAGGTTTCTTCATGATGTTTTTCCTTCGCCGCTAATGGCAAATACGAATGTATAAAAATAAATAATACTTTTTCAGAGAATGGCGACAGAAGATCGAATCGTGGCTGCGCGCGAACAGCCAGGAAGAGAAACGAGACGCAGAGCTGCGCGAGAGAGCGCGGCGCGTGCAAGCGAACCGGCGCTCCTTGGAAAACGACTCCGGTAATATGGACTCTGTTTACAATACTATAAAGTTAAAATGAGATTGCCATCTACCTATGGAAAAGCCACACACTCGTGATTTTTCGAGAAGAATATTCATTACAAAAAAAAGTAGGTATAAGTACAATGTCAGTTCGTACAGTGTCAACGAAGGCGTATGCATATGCATATGCAATCAAAATTTTGAACATGAGATTTTCTGATAATTAGCGTAAGTACGCACGTTAGGTAACGTAGTCGGCAAGATTTTTTTACGTGTTGTGCTGAGAATGTAATTTAGGCACAGTTATCAAGGCATCATCATCAATGTAAATTAGGCACGTTTAGGTACCTACCTACCTACAGTCACCGCGGCAATAATATTGTGATTAGGTAATTGGGGCCTATAAGTATGCAAGCAGTATCCATGAAAAACTAACTTTTGACGTCACTGCTCGAACTGGTGAAATTGGTGATTTATTTTTACTTTTGGTCATCTTAAAATGTTTGATAGTACGAAAATTAGTGTAGCTGGATATTTTCGATCAATCTTGGAAGCATAATTTGATAGTTAGAGTTAATAATTTTTTCTACCCTCCGGTCGGAAAGCACCACCTTGTCGGACGCTGCGCTAAACGAAGATGCCGCTTTCTGGCTCCGTCGAACAGAAAAATAGTTTACAAACCTTGGCCAGTAAATAAGAAAGCCTCAGAAAGCTTCGCCTCGGCCGACAATCACATGGGATCTGAGACATTTCTTACTTTACTGGCCGCGGTATGTAATGTACTATTATTACCTATTAGTAAATGCCCTTTTGTGTTACAGAGAGCGAACGAAGCACGACCCTCGACCCTCTGCCGGAAGGGCGCGCGGAGTGGCGCCCCGCCGTGCTGCCCGACAGCGACGTCGTCAAGGCCATCGAGGCTGTTGAAGGTATGTCTGCATACTTACTTCTATCCAGACGTAACTGAGTAGGAACATATCAGTTGGCTGACCTAATAATTGCCAACCATAACCATCGGCCCGGTCCCTTGGACAGCGATGCGCTAGATAGTCAGACATAAACATCAAATACCCTTTCCTGAAGATGATAGTTAGAAAACAATAATAACTTAAACAGACAGTGAGAATGTGCTTTCCTGTTAAAGAAGTAGAAATCTGCTACTGTCAGAGTAAAAAAATTAAATTCTAATATTTTCAGACGTCCAACCGCAAACTAAAGATAACAGGGTGCCATGGAGGAAGACGGAAGAAAACGAAGAGATGCGACGTCTGAGGCGGCAGCGGTCGCGCCAGCAGATTGAGGCGCAGCCACTCGTCTCCATCAGCGAGGAGGAGAAGCGCAAGCTGCCTGACATCAGGATCACCAGCCACAAAGACGTCAAGGACAGAGTCGAAATCGACTCGGACAACATCGAAACACCACCTGTACAACGAAAAATGTTCAACCCACCCCCTGAAAGAGAACCTTGCAGGAAATTCCAACCATCCCTAACTAAAACTAACTTAGTTAATGACAAAACAGTAGAAATGAGAGATCTATGTCAAGAGATTTTAGGCGATGGACAGTTTGATCGATTCTCAGCTGCACGAAGGACTAGAAGATATAAGAGGAATACAGACTCGAGCTCGCCTGAAGATGAAAAGAAACCTGATAGCCCGACCGAATTAGTAGCTGAAACCCAAGTCATTAGACCTTCTAAACTAGATCTTCAAGCGTCATACGCCGTAGAGACTCCCCAGGAAATAGCTAAGCCCGTGGAGATCACTAAGGATGAAAAAGAGAACAGACTAAAACGTTGGCAGGATAGGCTCAAAAACCAAAGTACGGAGAAACCCGCACCGACCAAAGAAATCAAACATCCTTATTCGAGAATGAGGCGACAGACTTCGATAAATCAAGAGGATGTCCAAAAAGCTATTAGAGAATTGAAGTCGCCGACAGAAACGCCTACGGGCGTGTGGTCCAGGAACGCTTATAGGAAATCAATGACTGCTAAGAATGATAAAATTCCAACGGAAAGGACGACATCTCCAAGAATACCTAAAGCCAAATCGGAGCACGAGTTAAATGACGAAGGTTTTGAAGAAACACAAAGTTTGAACTCGGAAAGCGCGTCCCAGGGCGCGTCATCAGGGTGTAACGTGGAATGTGACTCCCCCGTCCCTCACAAGTCGAAATCCCCGATAGCTCCAAAGAAAATCGCAACCAAAGAATTAAGAACACCTCCTCGCACACCTATAGACCCGAAGCGAGCTGCTCCTAAAAGGCAGAGTTCTTTAAGGGTCGAGAGATCCACTTCTCGTGCGTCTTTGCGTAGTTCGAGAAGTTCTCTAAACAGTTCCGCCTCCGTGGCCACTGTTAAAAGAGCCCCAGCGCCAGTCAAGCCTGCTCCTAAAGCAGTTCCCAAGCCAGTGGTCAGGATGCCTGCATCGAGGTCTTCCTCTAGTGGCAGTTCCGTTGGTACCTCCAGGCCTCCTCTAAAGTCGGTCAATAGGACCTCAGGGTTCATGCGGCCCACGCAAGCCTCTAAGGGAAGGGGGAATGTCACTCCACAACCGACAATACGCGCTAGTTTCAAGTAAATACCAAATTACAACTATAGATGGATTTTTGGATTGGATATTTTTACACTTCGAGTTTATCTGATCTAATACCTATTGTTTTTGCGATTATCGAATGCTTAAACAGTGACGTTTCTCTGATGTTTTAGGAATATATTTTTGTTTCAAGACTATTTGTGACGTCTTCTGTCAATTCAAAGGAGTTTAGAACGTGCGGTTTTATTTATATATGACAATTTTATTCTATTAGATCACATAAACTCAGGCAACTTTAATGGGAAGATGACGTCAGAAGTTCAATTTTGTTTTTCCAAATATGAACTATCTAGATCGTTGAAACGAGAAGGCCAGCTATGTTTAGTATTATCGTTATAATCATCAGATTCAAAAATATTATTGAAACTTTCAGATGACACGGGCGGTGACATTTCAACAATCTGAAACTTTCAATGACTGATTATTTTTAATATTTAGTTAATTCTTTTACAGATCTGTTTAATTTAAACTCGATGTAACTTGGACCCGTACTGTTATGAACTTATGTTAAAAAGTACTCCAAACGAAAATAACAAGCGCTTTTACGTCGCTCCGAGCCGTAAGTGGCATTTTCTGCCCGTCACGGGGAGAAAAATCCCACTTTCGGGCCAAGGGAAGACGTAAAATTATGTAGGTATGCACCTCGGGCAGTAAAGAAAGCCCCTAATCGCTAATTTTTGGCCCTTATCCACACTTCGGGCACACACACCTAAAATCTGGCTGGAACATTCTTTTACTGCCCTTGGTGAGTAATATATATTATTAACGCTCAATCAACCGAATGGTTTTGCTTCAAATATGGAATACCAGACGGTAAAAGGTTATATCTTAATATACCGTGAATATAGTGCCACGAAATAGTACGGGTAGTAATTACCAGTGTTATTTTAATTAAAACCTTATTTCGTGCCATTTTAATTTTGAAAGACTTGCTTGCACGTCATGAATTGTATGCGTTAATGTAGCAAGACCAACAAAATATTCAAGTTTTAGTGTTTATATAGGTTTCATATAATTTATGGTGCACGACTGGTGGATAAACCTTATATGTTAATATCTAGAATTTTATCGATCTGGGGTCTCAAGAAAATAAGAGAACACAAAAGTCTTATAGTGCCTATACCACAAGTACCTATGTTTATAGCATAGATAAAAAATATAATCCTTATTCGACCCGCTTGGTCGAATTTTTCACACTTTTAAAAATTATATTAGGTACTTTTCGAAAATTATTTTAACGTAAGGTTAAATTGACCAGTGAGGAAATCCCAGTTAAGTCAGTTATTTGCATTAACTACTAATATATATTCTGCAGTCATTATAAAAAGTTCAATAACTCGAGTTTTCCGTCATATTGAGTTATTAATATCAAATATTCGTTGTAATATTCGTAAGTTTTATTTTTTTCTTCTTGTGACTTTTTACATAGCTATCTATCATGAATATAAAACATAAATTAAGACGGAAATAGGTACAAATGAAACAAAATACTATTTTTATACGCATTTTCCTCGAAAACAACTTGAACCGAGTTATTGCACTTTTGATAAGGCGCAGTAGGTATTACGAGTAAGATATATTTCTGTAGGTAGGTATATTAAAATAAAGACATAATGATCTGATATCCGAACGTAACGGACAAAATCTGACAAAAAGTATAAATTTAACATTTTTACAAATTATGTTAAGATATTGATTACATGTAGCAAAAAAAATCAGTAGGTACCTACTAGATTATTGAGTGAAGTAAAATAAGCTAGTCTTTTTAATGTAACTTTTTAACCAGTTGAGTGGGTTCACCCTTTCGTAGAAATGCTGACATCAAAATGTTACGCTAATAACATTATTATACCTATGGGCATTTGTGTAAATACCTATGTATTAATATATTCAAGTACAGTTCGCGGCACTTAGGTCTAGCCTCAGAACAGAATATTTTATTCCGTGGGTCTAGCGGTGAACAAAATGTAGAGGGAATCTGCGCAGTACCAACTTTTTTTTACTTCGACAGTACTCGTAAGCTTTAGTTTAGTGGCTGTTGCAAAAATCGAGCAGGGTGGGGGCTTGTGGCGTTGCCTGGGATCGAACCAGGTCGCTTAGCCGCGTACCTACCACCTCGGTAGTTTCGCTGGTTGCTCAAAGTGAGCAATGGACCAGCGGGAGAGGTTGAATCGGATCAACCTGTCCTTATGTAGAGTGTGTAAATCGAGCTAAAACTTTAGTTGCCGGTTCGCTATTCGCACTACCAACGTCCCTAGAATCTCTTATATTTTGCTACTGTGCACCCAAGGTTACGAGGTGGAGTGTGTCCTGTCGCGAGCTTTTTGGCAGTGTTCAATTAAAATATGTGTAGACTAAAATAAATATGACGGTATTGGGAATCGGCTATAGAACCATAGTCGTATACCACATCGTATACCGTGGTTTTGAACCGAAAACAGCTAAATTGCCGTGTATTATGGCACCGTGTCGCAAACAATACTGGTTTAAAGCTGCATCCTTAAAATGGTCTAACGCTCATTATACCTACAGTTGGTTGTCAATGTTCGTAATTTTTAGCTGCATAATGTCATCATCATGTTATGGTGACTGTTGTTCATACGTGATTATAGTATCGCTAACACAAGACACACAACACGCGTTAATACACGACAAAACTACGAACAATGGCAAATGGACCAAGAATAACTGATTGTAACTACCTAGTTTTCGGCTTATTCTAAGTACTTCTAAACACTCAATCTGGTTAAAAGGTTAAAAAGACACTTAAGTCACTCATATTTTTGCGATATTCTGGTCAGCAAAATAAACAAGATCAAAATGTAAGGTCACAAATCTCGAATGAAACGCTCTTTATTATTATTAAAATAAATTATGTTAAGATTTAACACCAATGTTTTATTGTATGTGTTTAACTAAACAAAATACAATACATTTTCATACGAATATTTTGTTTTATTTTTTCCTGTCAATAACAATTGTTTTGATCCCATATTGACACACTAGGTATATTAAAGTTTTGCGGTAATTTTATTTTATATGTATTATGTCATGAAGTCAATGTTATGTGGGTTTGTACACGTAGGTAAGCCACATTCATAATTTGTGACAGCCAACACAGAAAAAAAAACCCCATGTCATACATTCGTAGTATGGCAAGATGGTTAGGTACTTTTCAGTACAGCTACAGTACCTTGGAATCGGTACAATTTATAAGCTGCGATATCAAAAAATACTAATTCCTAAGATGTGTAGTTACGAAGATAGGTACTATTTCTTGAAAATTTACTTAACGAGAATATTATGTATGAAAATATAAAAAAAAATTAAATATAATTCGACCTAGGTTCATATAATACTTTCGGCTTCAGCCGCCCGTATCCCTCGCGGGGACTGAAATCCGCCACTTCAAAGTCATAAAAAAGTTTCTCGTAAGATGTAGACCTCGCAAGTCAACCCCAATGGCAATATGGAACCGACACTGAGTTCCAAGGACCTTAAAATAAATAGCCGGACGTAGCATTGCTAAGAAAGAACTTGAAGCTCCTTTAGTAAGCCAGTTGCTTAACACTAGTTGGTCAGGTCAAGTGCGCGTGCTGCGGGTAGTAAGAAAAAAGTTTACGGGCTACGGGTACACGAAACACGGACACGACCCCAAGCCCTAGAAAAAACTAGTTGATGTGTGCGCTCGGCTCGTAAGTACACGCAGCCGGCTTATTAGAAATGGCTTCAGTTCTCTGTTGGCGATGCTACGTCCGGCTATTTATTTTATGGTCCTTGCTGAGTTCTATAATATAATTTTAGTATCGAACCTTCTCAGAAATCAGAAATGCGACCTGTAGAGGAAAACAGTCAGGCGTCCGCCGGACTGACAGACATACGGAAGCATTTTTGCCCAAGCTGAAATGGAGACGCTTCGCTCGCTCGGTCAACTAAATTGTAATAAAAATTAAAAGACTCAGGTGCAATTAAAACAAATATGTATGACATGTATGTATGTAAACACTTTCTATCAGCCACGGACGTCGACTGCTGGACATAGGTCTCCCACGTGGATCACCACAAAGTGCGGCTCTGTGCAGACCGCATCCACTGGCTCCCGCTATCTTCAAGGTGGTTTTCCACCGGCAGAGCGAGACGAGACGAGAATTGAATTGAAATTTGTATCAAGTTGCGCGATGCGCGAGCGGCGATGCGCGAGGAGAGGATTGAAAACTTCATACAAATTTCAATTCAATCATCGTGTCGTCTCGCCCTGCCGGTGGAAAACCACCTTTACGTTGTCATCTGTCTGAGTCTGGCGCCGTCCCACGCTGCACTTACCTATTATGCGTGGTCGCTACTCCAGGACTTTACTGCCCCAAAAGTTATCTGTAAACGCTTTATTGCACAGTCATATAAATAATACAGAAATCAGATTATGTACAATGGTCTTATCCCTGTAAGGAAGCTCTTCCAGCTAACCTTTGAGCAAATGAGAAAGATTAACTAACGTCAAAGAAGATAGACGAACTAACAAAATCGATTTACTCACACAAAGAAAACAGGGCAAATATTAAATACACAAAAACCTACGATAAATAATGATTATTGCTATATGTTTTAGATAACGATATCCCATCAAAAACATTATTCTACAACAAAAAAGTATTCTGTATTTGAGATCAATAAAATGTGTTCTTCCACTGTTAAATAATAGGCAAGTCGGTGGAAATCGAGTTCTGTGGATACCATTTTAGGTTTCGCGTGACTTGATAGGCTAAAAACTAATTATGTTAAACATTTGGAGCTTGTGGGTCTGCAGAAGTACCTTTGAATTATGATTATCATCAGTCAGTCAGTCAGTTAGTGACAAAACTAAGGAACTTTGACGTGCAATGTAACGTTCTTAACCTACACATTGGTCAAATAACGACACATCTGCAAAATGATAACTTTTCAGGATCTGTGTGTATCATGTAGGTAGTTCGTGTATGATTTGTATGTCTTTTAAGCAATAAAAAAGCTTTGGACGTAAAGTCACATAAGAATATATTTAAGTCTTGTTATGTTCTATATATCCCTGAAAATTCAGGGTTCTAGCTTTAGCCAGCACAAAATTACAGGGGGCTGAAAATGGCCTGAATGGCTTCGAGAAAAGGATGGGTGAATTGAAGCAAATGATGCTTGGTGATTTTGATCCAAGTCATGCACACATTATGCAGAATTAGGTACAGTTTATTATGACATTATAGGGTTTTCCTGGTTAGTACGATGGGACAGTCCAATGCAATCGGAAACTTGACGCATATTTAAATTATCAACATACTGTACCTAAATTTATGTAGGTACTGGAATTTTATTTCTTATACAAATGATTATAACGAAATAGCTATGCGCGTACCTACTTACTTATTACTTAGCAACAGGGGGTTGTCCAAAGAACTCAATTTCCTCCGACTTGCCTATTATTTAACCGTGGAGGGACACACTTTATAGTTCTCAAATAAAGATTCCTCCACGGATAAATAATAAGCAAGTCGGTGGAAATCGAGTTCTGTGGACAGACACCCACCCGATACTGACTTGGTTTGACATTAGGTACATCTCAAAACTTTTTTTGTTGCAGAAGAACTGCGTTGCGAGACTTGCATTTTTAGGGTTCCGTACCAAAATGGTAATAAAGGAACCCTTATGGTGCGACTCTGTCTGTCCGTCTGTCGCAGCAAGATATATCAGGATCTACTGATGCTATCGACTTGAAATTTGGAATAGTGTTAAGAACCACTAACCCAAGCTTATTGGATGTAAAAAAAATCTGGGAAAAATGGGATTTTGAAAATTGGAAGTTGGGCTATTATATCGAGTGGAATATCAAATGAAAGGGCTTGATTTGTAGATTAAAACACCGTTTTTGTAGTTTTTTTTAAAGAAGTAGTTTTTGATTTATGGCGAAAAACGTTAAAAAAATACCATTCCCCTATTATCTTCGAAGTTCCTGAACAGAAAAATCTGTAATAATTACCAATTATTAATGTCGTCCTAAATATTACAGGAAAAATATAACGGTTTTCCTAACTTGCACCGTTTTTGAGAAATTTGCAAAAATCTTAACACATACTTACCTATTTGCTCCTACTAAACTAATTGCCATAAAGTTTTTCTTTAACTATTCATGTATCTATACTGTGTGTATGTATTTACTTTTGATGGGATTTAATATTACAGAAGGCAGCCATCACCCAAATGTAATAAACAAAAAGTATAGTTATAACCCACAAAAACCGTCAAAAGTGCAAAAAAAGAATCGGGAGAAAGCTCTAGAAAATGATGATGATGTAAAAATGTATAAAAAATAAGGATACAATTATTTTCTTTATTATGACTTTGTTGGTAATTTTTATTACTAATTACCTAGTACGTGCGTTATTGCTATCCATCGACTCTTATCGACTATTTGAGAGACTACACAAGCTCAATTCGTCAAAAAAAAAGAATTAATTGGTCGATAAGATTATTGGGCTGGATAGTCGGATTGATAACAGAAAATAGCCCCGAATTGGCGTCAAAGGAATATGGGCAAGATGATGCGGATAACACGGTACATTAGAATCATCATCATCATCATTTCAGCCATAGGACGTCCACTGCTGGACATAGGCCTCCCTCATAGATTTCCACTTAATTCGGTTGGAAGCAACCTGCATCCACCGTGAGCCAGCAGCCTTAACCAGATCATCTGTCCATCTTGTTGGTGGACGTCCGACGCCATTAGAATGGGAGAGGTCAAAACCTTGCGCAGCCTATGTAGAGAATAAAATTGTAGAAATGAGAAATAGGCTCAGCAGTGGAACGCCAACAATAGGAGAACAATATTTACTTATGAAATGAAATAATTTATTTCTGTAAGTAGGCCTCAAGGGCTCTTTCACATGTCTGATTACCTGTCTTACCTGAGACGGTAAAACAAAGTATATCTCAGATCGCAGGTATTTGACGCCCAAGCTGATAATACGCGACCTGAGGCTTTCTTTATTACCGCCCGTGGTAAGTACTAGTACATTGTGTATCAAGGGCGGTAAGTAAGGAATTACAAACGAGTGTTTGTTACAAGGCCGAGGCGAAGCCGAGGGCTTTAATAACACGAGTTTGTAATTCCTTTACCGCCCGTGGCACACACAATGTTTTTCATCACACTTGTGAGGAAATCTGATTAAAATAACCTTACTTAACCTAAATAAAATTGTAAAACTGACAGTGACATTATCCATAGACAATGCGAATTCACGTCACGTTCGGAAACCATAGCGGTAAAGACTTAAAATGGTTGATTTTTTTTTTGCAAAATACTGAAATGCACTATTTAAACATTTAATTAATGTTACAGAAATATGTGTTTACATGTATTTGCCATAACAGTTATCTTTAAATAAATATTTCAGTAGTAAAAGTTAAAAAAGTACGTTGGCGTTTCCTTTGAACATGATAAATAAGAGTATAACAGAACCAGCGTTTCAAATTTAAAAAGAAAACCATTACGCCCTAGGGCGTAATAGGTCATTTACGGCCCGCAAAACCTACGTGTAATGACACCGTTTTCGAGCAAGTGTGATGAAAAAAATTTTACGTCTCCTCCAGGCCATGAAATGGGATTTTCCGCACGCTTAGCGGGCGGTTATTGCCACTTTATGGCCAGGTGTGACGTAAACATATATTTCGCATATGCTTACGTGTCCCAAGTGTAGCATACACCCACAACGTCGATACCTAGTTAAACTCGATGAAACATTTAATCTCTGAAATGACGTTACACATAAGGAAATTAGCGCGCCCGCTTTGTTTCGGGTCCTATATAAGCAAATCCCACGTCCTGTCAACCATGACATTGGAAATTCGCCACCATGCTGGGAGTAGTAGTGTTTCTGTGTACCTGCGGATTTGTGGTGGCTACTGTTCAGCTGAACCATGAGCATATAGATCATGTTTTAACTCGTCTGAAGAGGCTTTCACGTCACAATGTCGATGACATTCAAGAAGATGCTTCGTTGAAAGTGGTAAGCTCATTGTTATTAATGATATTAAATAAATAATGTATACCATATTGTTTTAAATGGGTACATGTTAACTTAGGCTAATTGTAAATTAGTGTAAGATATGCATGCCATAGTTGCTGTGCCGGAATATGCAAACATGTAGTATTTAATGACTAGCATTTTAAAAATTGTAACTTATTTAATTATTTTTGCCCGTCCTTGGACTGTATCCCTTGACTGATAATGAAAATTCCTTCATTTACTATGTTTATTGCAGCCAGAGCTGGTGCGTAAGTACGGATACCCCCTAGAGGAGCACCACGTCACCACTAAGGATGGTTATATCCTAGGCATGCATCGTATTTCCCACGGACGATACCACCACAAAGACCCCCGAACTGACAGGTGAGAGAGAGAGACCCTTAATATACTCCAGTAGGCATATGATGCTACGTTTTATCGCGCGATAAATAAATTATAAAGTATCCAACACGTTCTGACGTGACGTTTATCATTTATTTATCGCGCGACAAAGCGTAGCATCATAAAACTACAGATATATTTTGCCAACAGTTAAAGAACTCGAAACCTAGAAACTCCGAGAGGTATTGTAACAACATTCTCGCTTGTAGTGATGAAAAAAATGAAAACTAGGGTCGTGGACTTTACGGTTTTGCGACTTCACAGTGTTTCAAAGCTCAATGTTATAAATATTTTAAATTAGGTCCCTTAATAAATAACATTCTCTTATTTTGTATTGCAGGCCCGTCGTGTTTTTAATGCACGGTTTAGTTTCTTCATCTGCCGATTGGGTTTTGATGGGACCTACCAAAGGCTTAGGTAAGTTTAACCTATTTGCTTTATTAGGATCGTATTATTGGTAAGATAAGAGCTTCCCTAAAATCAACTCACCGTTTGTAATGCCATATCTGTATGTAATCCAATAAGTACTATCCATCGTTTCCATTCAGATATAGTGACTGACTGTAGAGCGATTGTAGAACATCTTTGAACTATCATACTCTAAATTTTTCGGTGACATCTACCGGTTTCAGCCTACATCTTAGCCGAAGAAGGCTTCGACGTGTGGCTAGGCAACGCCCGGGGGAACCGCTACTCCCGCCGCCACATCAGCCTAAACCCGGACACGAAGTTAAATCCCGCTTTCTGGAAGTTCTCCTGGGACGAGATAGGAAACATCGACCTGCCCGCTATGATTGACTATGCTTTGAAAACCTCTCAGAAAGATAAACTTCACTATATAGGTCATTCGCAGGTACAGTGCTAAGAAAGCAGATTCTGAGGGCATCATTGCTAATTCAACAATTAAATCGCTCCGACTTGATGATTTTAAAACGAATTCTGATTAAAAATTCTGCCATAAAAGTAATTTCCGCTTATTTTGTTGCCTTATTGTCTAAATTAGCGAAGCAGATCGTAATGTTTCTTATGGTTCTAAAGTATAAAAGCATCTATTCCACAATTATCAGGGCACTACGGCATTCTTCGTGATGTGCGCCCTGCAGGCGGAATACAACCAGAAAATAATTTCGATGAACGCTCTGGCTCCTGTGGCTTACATGACGCACGCCTTCAGTCCCCTCGTGAAGGCGTTTGCACGCTTTTCTCGCATCCTTAGCGTGAGTTTATTGTTCAATCTTTGTAATCTTATAATCAAGGAGCGTACTATTGGTGCAGATGAAATGACGTGAACCTACATACAGGCTGATTTAGTTTAGGGTTTATATTGATTTACTGTTACCGTACATTACCGGTATCGTTTAAGTTATGAATTAATTATATTTTTTACTTTCATTGATTGGTGTCAATGCTAGAAGATATTTTGTAAGTAAAAATGTATACGTTTGTTTTTGTATTTATTTTAATCTCATCTTATCCGAATGTAAACGAAGACAGAGTTAAGTGTCCATCAGTAGACCTTAATACATTGTAATAAGGGTGACAAGTGGTCAGTTAGCAGTGTCTTCGATTGTATTATATCCATGCGGTCACTTCTATATCAAAATGCGTTTCTGATTTATTTTCCAATTTCCCGATTTAATAAATAAGATAATACAGGCCGACATATCTTGATTTATAAAATGGCTGCTACCATTGACAACAACTAATGAGAGTAGTGATTAAATTAATTCATAGCTTTTACGATACCGGTAATTTCCGGTAACGATAAATTAATCTAAAACCTAAAGTGAATCATGCTGTATATAGCTTGACGTCATTTTACGTCATCGGCACCAAAAATACGCTCCCTGCTTATAATAGGGGAATTTGAAGTGTTCAGAAAAATCCTCTAACATAAAAAAGGAACTTCCTCGTCACACCAACTAGCGACATTGAATTGGCGAATTGGAATTGGATTGGTTGGCGAATGGCGATTTTGCTTAAACAGAGATTTCTCAGAAATGTGATGGAGCGATTGAAGGGTTTATATTTTCCCGCGATTTAGTTGCTTCTACTCGTAGTATGTTTTTTAGTCAACCTCGTTTTCTTCGTCTGACAGAAACTGGCCAACCTGGTGGGGCAAGGCGAGGTCTTCCCCAATAATCTCATCATGAAGTGGGCCGGCGAGAAGCTGTGCAGAGATCAGGCCGTCACGCAGGAGGTTTGCACTAGCATCGTCTTCCTCATCGGGGGATGGAACTCAGTCGAATTTAACCGGGTAGGTTCATAGCTTGAGAGACATATTCTACTTTTATCCGCTTCGCTAGATAAAGTATAAAATACCTATGTATAAAATATGAACGAGGAGATCCGTAGAAGAACTAAGGTTACCGATATAGCTCAACGCATTGCAAACATTGTAAACCTTAACCAGAACTGATGGCCGTTGGGGTGGTAAGGTTCTCGAGTGGCGACCACACACGACACAAGGTGGACCGACGATCTGGTGAAAACCGCGGGAAGCCGCTGGATAATAGCAGCACAAAGCCGACAATCGTGGAGATCCTTGGGGAAGGCCTATGTCCAGCAGTGGACGTCTTTTGGCTGAAATGATGATAATGATGATGACAGTGTATCACTTGACATTTTATTTAATCCTGCGTGCTTTCAGGACTAGAGCAAAGCCGAAAAATTCTCAGTGGAAATCTAATTGCACTTCTATATATGTGACACCATTAATAATCAGCATATCATCTGCAAGAACACCTGTAATCAGTATTGCATAAGACTGATAGCTGTTAGTACTTTTAGGATAAAGTTATTTAGCAAAAAATTACTTTTTCAGACTATGCTCCCCGTCATAATGAGCCACAGCCCTGCTGGCGCCTCCGTCCGCCAATTCGCCCACTACGGCCAAGTCATGTACTCCCAAGAGTTCCGGCGCTTCGACCACGGTTGGTGGAAGAATCCCACTGTCTACGGCAACCTTAAAGCTCCACTGTACGACCTATCCAAAGTCAGGGCTCCGGTCTTCCTTCATTACTCTTTGGATGATCCATTGGTGCACGTAAAAGATGTTGAAAGACTGTGGGGTGAAATCGGAAATTTTAAAGCGAAACATATCGTTCCTATGAGCAGTTTCAGTCACTTCGATTTTGTATGGGGAATTGATGCGAAGACGTTGGTGTATGATCAGATTATTACGGATATGAAAACTATGCAACAGGTCCATGGTTAAATAGATTTTTTGGTGGCGGATCTAAGTGTAAGATGATGACGATCCTCTATAAAGCCTACCAAAAAGAGTTAGAAGTACTACCTATGTAGCTTTAATGCCATCGTAAATAAAGAACTATCACGAACTATGGTGTCTTGGGTCCACCACTGATGATTTAGATAATGTTCTCTGAAACCAAATGACACAAATACAGTTTCTGAGTTTGATATTGTGCTAAGCCAAAGATTAATGTACCTAGGTATTATGTAATGTAATAACAGTTTTAATTGAAAACTTTGAATATTTTTTAAATCTTTTATAGTTTCTCGTGTCGAAACAACATTCACCAGACAAATTATATATATATTGGCGGAATTTTGGTGGGATAATGATACATCGATATAAGAAAATATATACAAATATAAACTACCGTCAAATGCTCCAACTTTGCCCACCGTCCAAACTTTGCCCAGGGTGTAAATATACTATTTCCTTCCTGGGCAGTATATTTACACCCTGGGCAAAGTTTGGACGGTGGGCAAAGTTGGAGCATTTGACGGTATATGATTACACTAACCTAACCTAGACTAAAACTACATCATGTCCCCCAGATCGGGCCCCTGCGGCAGGGTCCCCATTATGCTGGCTGCGTTCCCCCTCTGGATCGCTATGCTGATCCGTTGAGTGAGGAACGAGCCAGCTCTGTGGTCCCCAGTTGTCTGAAAGAAAATATATATGTTTTACCAAATAATAAAACTACTTTTGTTATTATTAAAATATATTTTAAAATTGTATGAAATAAAGTTACACACACAGCATAATTAATTGTTTAATATTTTAATGCTTTTCACACTAGGTATCTTCCTGTAACAAATCCGTATCAAAACATTTACGCGAAAAACATAATCAGTAGGTGAACCAGTACCTCTAGCACAACTGTGACACGCGACTCTTTTTCGCGCGACAAATGCTACCTATCTCTTTCCACTCAATATTGTGTGACAGTGACAGGTGATGCTCTGTCGCGCGAGAAACGAAGTCGCGGTCAGTTAGACGTACTGGCATACCTAAGTAGTAGAAAAGAGAACGAAATGGCTCCTACTCGACCAACAATAGTACATTACATACCGAGGCCAGTAGAGTAAGAAATGCCTCAGATCTCATGGAATTGTCGGCCGAGGCGAAGCCGAGGACGACAAACATGTGATCTGAGGCTTTCTTATTTACTGGCCAAGGTTTGTATACTATTTTTCTGTTCGACGGAGCCAGAAAGCGGCATCTTGAAATCGGCAAGGTGACGCTTGCCGGCCGGAAGGCAGAAAAACCAATTATCATTATAATGATGACTGGCTATAGTAATAACATTGTCTTGGTTTCATGAAATAACAAAGTAGAGTCTGTGCGGAAAGAGAATAGGCGTGGCGAAAAACGGAACTAACCTAACCAGTATGGCATTTTTTTTTTGCAAATACGGTAGAAAAGCATTACAGCGCCCCCAAATCTAAATCCTATTCTCTTTCCGCACATACTCTAATAGGTGTCTTACTAGGGTAAAGTAAGTGCCTTAATTGTAGATAATTATGTACTTGAAATTGGAAATTCGTCTAATTTTTAGGTCTTGTGCATCTACATAATGTGCCCGTTTCTCGATGCGAAGTAAAGACACGTCGTTTCAGGTAGTGCATAACAACGCTAGAATGAATTATAATTATATGAAACCGCCGTCGACTAGTTCTCTTACTAAGTCAGTCATTTTCTTTTGGCACGCTGCGTTCGAAGTCCACACAGGAGTTATAGAGTCATGGGAAGGCACTACTTCACTTTCCTGCAAAATGGTTTAAATTATTTAACTTCGTTCCAAGTTGTACTTCATAAAACCCCCCTTTGGCGTTCTGCCACCCAGAAAGGTATTTTAATAACAGAACGACAATGAGCCTAGAAAACTTTGGTGATCCGTTATGCAGATGGAAAGCCAAGGGTACTTAGACTATATTATACGCGTGACAGCTTCTGAACCAGATTCCGCGTCACTGCATTGGATTAAAAAATCGAAGAAGGCAAAGACATTTTGTCATTATTGAAATTACCTTAGCCTGGTAGAGATTAGGTGCTTCATTGCTGTCACAGGTCATGATAGGGTACATATCCAGCGCTACGCCAAGCCCAAACCGTCCGCTGCGCTGGAACTCTTCTTGTAACCTTTGAAAACAACCAAGCTTATTTTTTTCGTGCATTAGATACTAATACCAATATTTAATCATGTGGTAAATAACATTATTATTGCGATTTGTGATTTCTTTTTCCTGGTGATAGACAGTGTGGCAATATAAAGCGAATAAATGTGGCAGTGTGGTAATGAAAAAACTTACATCTCATTTAGCGTACTCTTATTTAGGCTCCCGCTGAACACGGATCCCTCATCGCTGAGCTCCAACAGCCGCTTGTGCATCTCTTCGGAGTAATACTCAAGAAGCGAAGGCATGTGCTCGGCCCTTTGAGCTCGGTCCAAGCATAAGTACAGGAGGTAGGCCAAATCAAGTGCTGGAGAAGCGTAGCGGGCCAGTTGGAAGTCTACTATGAACATCTGGAAAGTAGAATACGGTGAAGACGATGTGTCTATTCATACAAGCCTGAAACAGAAAACAGGTCTAGCGTATGTTGGTTTATACAACACACAATATTGTGTTACTAAGTTACTTATCAATGGTAAACTGGTGTAAAATTAGTTTACTTTTTCAACTAGAGTAGTTAGGCAAATGTCTTAAAATGAGTTATTGTATGCAAAACACGTTCTTAGGGCCTCTCCACTTCAAATGGCTAAAAATTATATAAAGACGTAGTAGCTTATTTACAAAATGGACAATACAGTACCAGTTAACGTACTTACTTACCTCAGCAATATCACCATCTACATATCGGAATAGGAAGTTGTTGGTCCAGCAGTCCCCGTGGCCGATGACCGCCAGGGGCTCCCGGGGCGTTACCAGGTCCACCATCATTTGAAAGAAACTGTCTTCGTTGCAGAAATCCCGGAACTTCGACAGGTATTTTTCCTGCTTGCAGACAGTTTCAGTTAGTGCCTTGGTGGTACAGGGATCGGCAAACTTTTCAGACAAAGATGCTGGAAAATATCGATTTTTCGGAAGCTCAAAGAGCCGCAGTTTTCTGTTTCAGGTTTTTCACTAAATATAATTTTTTTTTAGGGAAAAAAGAGCCGCGTCTGGCCCTCCAAAGAGCCGCATGTGGCTCGCGAGCCGCAGTTTACCGACCCCTGGTCTAGTGGCTTGAGGGATGCATTCGAGATATTATAATCTCGGCCTTAAGGCTCCGGTTTCCAATCTCAGCAGTTGAGTTTTTACGACTTTTGTATGTGACCTGAGTTTTGCTGTAGTAATTAATGCTGAGGGAAAATATCGTGAGGAAACCTGCAATGTAGGTAACGATATATAATGCCATATTAAATCAGGATTTCTTATCACATAGGTTACGAAGGTCAGGTCGTAGTCGTTCCATGGTAATAACTTGACCTGCAAAAATCTTAAGGAATAAGATCATAGTCAAAGCCTACTCCGAAAAGAAACGGGGTACTATGGCGATGATATAGGCACTAAGAATTTGTTCACCAAGCATGTTTATATATATTTCACCTATTTATAACGTTCTCTGAATTTCATCGTTGATGAGTATTCAGTTCAAAGTTACCTTGTCTTCACAGTCTGCGAGTTCTTCCTCGACCATAGCCACAGCATTGCGTGTAGCTTCACGATAATAGGACTTGTAATAATCCTCGTTCTCACCTGCGAATAAAACTAAACACAACACGTTTTACAAACAATGATGCAACAATGAACAATGTAAGTCTTCTACGAAATCTCTACGCAATCAGAGAACTTAAGCAGCAGAAACATATATAAACTAGCGACCCGCCCCGGCTTCGCACGGTGTTTCTCTATTATATTATGCATGTATTATACATATAAACCTTCCTCTTCAATCACTCTATCTATTAAAAAAAACCGCATCAAAATCCGTTGCGTAGTTTTAAAGATTTAAGCATACATAGGGACGGGACATAGGGACAGAGAAAGCGACTTTGTTTTATACTATGTAGTGATAGTGATGATAGTGATTAGCTTTCAGAAGTTTGGAAAAAAATAAGTTTCTTATACACTACGTTTGCTTAAATACTTACCTTCAGAGATACCATCCTGTATGTTGAGGAGCTCATAAAAGGATTCTGAATTGTAATACTTCATAGCCAGGGACAAAGCATGGAACTGAGACAGGTTCTTGAGGACGAAGTAGCACTGCTCTATGGTCAGTCCTAAGGACAGAATGATAACAAAAATGAAAAGAAAAAAAAATACTTTTATCGTTTGTCTTTGTTTCCAAGGACACTTTAACAAAAAGATGAATACCTAATTCTTAAGTGGGATGTTATATTTGTTACCTGATTGAAAAAAGCATTTACCTCTAGAAATTCATAAGGGTTTATTGATTAGGTATTTACCTTGCCGTCTGTCTGGCATCACGAATCCTTGTTGCTTCAAATCCTTCAGGATGACCAAATCATTCTGTGCCAAGTAACACTTTGGTATTGCCTTAAACGGGCTTTTGACCTTCCACTGCTTCTGGAATTCCATCAAAGCTGGCCAGATCTTGTTGTAGAAAGCCACTTCATTGCAGAATAGCTCGTCGCTCTTGAAGGCTTCTCTTCGAAGGATGCTTTCGGGGAGGCATTTGTAGATGATAGATCCGGTCCAGGGGTGATCGGTCTCGCATGAGCCATCAGGTTCCAGATGCTTCTGGGTGCCTTTCAGTTGGATGCGGTACACCATTGAGGTGTAGTTATCACCGCGTTTGGTGCCTGGTGCACCCTATGAATCAGAAGATGAAAAACAAGTTTAGCAATTTTTATTTTCCTTTCTTTTCCTTTAAAAAATAAATGTTTCTTTTAGCAGAATATCCTAGGTGTCGGGAATATTAAAAAAACTTGTCCTTCATGTCGCATAATCGTGGGGCCTGTATATATAAACTTAAGTGACGTAGGTCTTAAATTATAGGTACCTACTTGATTAGTTGAAAACTGGGTCCGAAATATATGTTTTTTTACATCTCCTTATCTTCCCCAATATATTCTAAAGATTTTAACATACACTTTGGTAAAAGTGTGTCAGTTGCCAAAACGTATTGAACATATCCGCTTTCCTGTGGTTTTTTTACGGTTTAAGACGCTAAATCACCAAGAAACGATGCCTTATAAATCAGCTGAATTACCTCGAATTCCTGTATAGTGACATCAGGATAGTCGTCCCTGAGTAGGTCCTGTAAGAATTCCAGAGTAATGTCACTCATAGCGGCTGTTCTGGTTTACTGAGCGCGGAGTGAAGGTTGCCGCTGCAACCGCGCGTGCTGTGACCATGGTTTGAGTTAATAACAAACGTTTGGACACGACATGTAGTTGTAGGCGGATCGAAAAGTCTCATCTAAAGGAAACTGTTGTCAAGATACTACTTAGTGGCGTGGCATGAAACTTATCCATAGGTAAGCCAGATCCAAGTTACCTTAGGTTTTCAAAAGCAGGATAAGGTATTCAAATGCCAGGCAAGCCAGTGAGGATCATTTCCTATGAATGACTCTCCACCCATATAATATAAGTTTCGTAATTCACGAGTTTGGTGCTCTGATAATTTTATTAGCCGACTTCATCGGAGAAATGATCTGTTTATGGGCAATGTGTACTCATTAACACTTATTCGTATTTTTTTTTTAATGTTTGTTTTATTAAAGGATTTTAACCATCAACATCACAGCTGATCGTATGTTACAAAGATATTGCAACTATAGGTACATACTGTGTGAAAATCGACTGCAAGATCAAGATGACTGAAAATTTGAAAAATTCGCCTAAGAGGGAAAAGGCATTTTTCTGAATGAGTGCGAAAATTTATCCCACCCATAACTCTCAACATGCGGGCCCTACAACGGGAGAGTTATATTAAATTGTACCGACTGGGGTCCGGATTGGATAATGTCCCAATCGTCTCGTCTATTTATTATGTTATGTATATGCATCGCCCTTCCGTGCGCGAGAGTTCCCAGTCCCAATCGGCGCGCATGCGTAATTGATGTGAAACAAAACAAGAAGTTTCAGGACCATGATTTGAGACAACTATTAATATGGTTAGGTTTCAATGGTTTTAATAATTATTTTAATGAATAAGTAAGCACAGCTGATAACATAGTGTTAAAAATGTTGTTTCACAATTGGCTGAGGGTTGGAAATGAAAATGAAGATGAGTCGTTTCGATGCTAGACAGCGAAGAAAAAAAAAACAGTTCAATCAATGTAACGTAATGACCACATCATTATCAACATCATCATTTTTTAACCCGGAAACGTCCACTGCTGAACATGGGTCTCCCCCAGAGATTTCCACGACGAACGGCTGCACGCTTTTTGTCTCCATGGACTTCCTGCGACCCAGGGTGGGAGGCTGTGGTTCATGGTCTCCATTAGAGAATTGTTACGCCTCATCTATATTTTTATATATATTTATCGTATATATTTTTGTGTTGTGATATGATGACGATCCCTATTGGGAGATACCTACCATTTGTTTTATTTTGCATTTGTAGGTATTTCTGACATTGTATCTTTTTATTGTGAACATTTTATATTTTAAATTTTATTCCATGTGACGATCATAACTATAGCTTGGCAACTTCGTTGGTGACACTCGCCTGTGTGCTTTTTGTTATGTGCAGCCGTAACTACTTACACAAGTTACCGCCAACACGAACGGGGGCCTCTGGAGGCAGTCTCTGTCGGTCGCCGTTCGTGTTGGCGGTAACTGTGTAAGTAGTTACGGCTACACAGAGCAAAAGCACACAGGTGAGTGTCACCAACGAAGTTGCCAAGCTATAGTATAAGATTCATGTAAATTGACTATTTAGTGTTATTTATATAGCTTAACTCGTTTTTAGGTATATTTAGGTTTTAGTTTATAGAGTAATTCTTTACCTTTGTTTGTTTTATTACCGTTGATTAAATATATATATTATCTATTATTAATAAACAGAGTAGGTAATTATGTATTTCTATAGAGAATTCTAAATAATTAATGATTAAATGTAGGTATTGTAATTTTGTAGATACTTTGATGAAGTACAATCTTTTATCATATTTATATTGTACTACTTCTTATATTATGAAATAGAAAATCTAATCTAATCTAATCATCGGTCATGACCATAGTTAGGTAGGTACGCAGAAAGCGACCAGAGGCAAGTTTTGTATACTTGGATTATATACTCTCTGCTCTGCTTAGCTACGTAAAGTACTTAATCCAAGTACCTATACGAAGCTTGCCTCTGGTCTCTTTCTGCATAACTATGGTCTAGATTCTTCTAGATTCCAGCTATATGTCCAGCCCGTTGCTACTTCAACTAGCTAACTCTAGCAACTATGTCGGTCACCTTCGTTCTTCTACGGATTTCTTCCTTTCAGATCCGATCACGTGGAAACTCCGAGCATAGCTCTTTCCACATCAACTCTGAGCTGGATCATAGTGCCCATAATGAAAGACCACGCTTCTACTCCGTTTCTTACAGATGCATCTCAGATGTACTCCGTATTTATGTATTTAAAGATGTTAGTTGCACCGCCCCGCCCCACCCACTAGCTATCATCTTTACCCTAACGTTAACTGGAAGAGAATGCCTTATGGCAATTTGTACGATATAGTACATTACACAACTAGGGTGCTAAAACAAAGATAGGCCGCGATCGCAGATGTTTGCGGCTGGAGCTGCAAGCGATGGACGTAAATATGCGATCCCGTATTGTGTACATACTTTTATGTCTACACTTGGCCAGAAAGCGGCTTTTGCCGTACGCGTACTCTAAGTAGACCATAAATGTCCAATCACAATATCCCAGTAAATTTGGATACCGTCAATTCACTGTAGGTACGGTAGTTCTTGGGGTGCTAGACGGAGGAAACCTCCCAGAGTGTCTGGATTCTTCTCATTCCTCTTGATCCGGTTGAACCGCAGGAAAGGGAAGCGGGAAGCCGGTGCACCCCGGGAGCAACGGCAAGTGATTTCTTAGGGGCCCCTAATTGATCACCTGCCGATGCTGCGAATGAGCCTGTCAGGGGGGGGGGGGGGGGGGGGGTTGGGGGGTCCCGCACCGGGTTTCCTCTGTTAGAGGACTCTCCAGGTGCGGCACGCGAGGGCGGAGCATCGGGCACGGGCAGCATCCCTCCGACGTCTCCTTTTGGGGGGCACTGCGGGCAGGCGCCAGACGGGTGACCTGTGCCGCTGCGTGGTGGCGGTGTACTAGTCCTCTGCGTGTAGTTATCGGGACATAGAGGACTGGTCCATCGCGGTCCGTAAACCTAACTGTCCCCAGCAACGAGGGCTGGCGACGATCAGGAACGGACGGGCGAGTGTCTGCGGGGTAGGGGCGTGTGTCCTCCCGTCGACGGCTGCGGGGCAGGGGCGTTTGTCCTCCAGTGGCGGTGAGGGTGGGACTGGCGCCAGATACACGATTGGACCCCGTGTGTTCGGTGCCGGTTCCTGGTTTCCCCGGGGGACGGCCGTTGGTCGGGGGGAAGCAGATGAGGGAAGGCACACTGGCCATGCTACAGTGTGTCTTTTTCGGAGAGGGTTCGCCCTAGAGCGAAGGTGTCGGTGATGTCGTGGTGGCTTGCTAGCGATCCTACGGCATCACCATGAAGGCACAGGGTGGAAGCATCCCTGAGTTATAGTGGGTAGGCCAATCCCTTCTGGAGCGGAGAGCCCCATATAACCAATGCGTCACATCTGGCTGTCACCCCCGATGGCCTTAGGTTACGTAGTGGTATGCAGTTTCATGCATTTCTCCGGGTTAAAAAAAAAAAGGTACGGTAGTTCTTATACACTTGTGGCCCGTTTCACGAAGCTACATCGCTCCTTGAAAATCATAACGTCATTAAACGAAAAACACGATTTTTGGGTACGGGGCTTGAAAGTCTCCGAAATATTAAAACGTCTAAAACTATTTTATTTTTAATAAAAGTATCATTTTTATACTGTGTTTTGTTAAATACGTGACTATGCTTTTTACCGATAAGAGTAAATTCTGTCTTTTATGTTTTATTTATCTGATAATTGAATTTAAAGAAAATAATAATGTCACTTTTCCATTAATTTTTGCTTAATGTCACTTTTCAAGCCTGTGATTTCCTAAACTTTAATTATGTTTAAGGAACAGTGACACTATATCTAGCTATTTGGAAGAAAAATCCATGTTTTTGTATAAAAACTCTTAAAGAAAACTTGTTAAATGACATTTATTAACGCAAATGACTATCAGTCTCAAAAACAGTTAATAATTTTATTCATTACACACCGTGACATTAAACAAGATGTCATAAAATAATCAAACAGTACCTAATGTTGGAAGCAGCTTCTAGCAGTTATAACGGCTTTAAACATAAAACAGCATTTTTCAATTGACAAAACGAGTGAATTTATAGTAATTTGAGCTGGCAAAATTGACACTACATCGAAAATGACGACTAATAATGTTAAAAATCATTTTAGTTATTAAAACCACAATGTCATTTAACGTACTAAAAATACAGTACATCTTTATTATTAGCCTGCATCAAGACTCGAAATTTAAAATAAAACAGTCATTATTGATATACTGTCTGTTGAATATTGCCGATTTTTAAGTAAATTAATTATTTCATATAGCAACACAGGTTGCCACTTAAAATATCGCGTTTTAGTGTGGCAACTCAGAGTCGTCCCATACCGTGTAGATCGAACACGTTGCTTTTCGAAAAGTTAGCTCAATATTAGTCAAAAATTCGTATCGTGAGCCAAAGCAATAGATCAAGTCGCCTGTTATCATTTTCACCAAAAGAACTATTAAGATTGCGACTCGGCTGCAGTTGTTGACCTGTGTGCGTGCATCTCCCGTAGTAGAACTGGGGGCAAAACTTATCTGGATCCAGCACTGGGTTAGCCCACGGAACTGCCTTCATCCGATGCTGAGCTCCGCCAAAGAGATCTGCAGGTAAGCCGACACGCAATCGAAGAATAACTACAAATAAATTCATTCGTTTTGGGATCACGGGAAGCTGCGTAGGACTCGTTAAAAAAGTCCTTACAGTCCGCTTATCGCATTATCGTTCATTTTTTTGGTCCGTCTCGCCGGATTTTGTTGAAAAGTACCTTTTGTCGTGAGTTCCTACGTAATTTTCCGTGATTTTAAGAAATTATAAATAATTTGATTAATTGCAAATTTCGTGGGTACTTGAGAAATTGCCTTGGCTAATATTTTATCGTGTTAGTTGTACGCCATCTTTTTTGTCGCTTTCGTTTTCGTTCGTTTATGTTGGCAGTACAACTTCCGACTTATAGACTCAATATATTGTAAAACGTCAAACGGAACGTTTTCCGTGAAGATAGCTTAGCTTAATCTGTCAGAGTGTCAGCTGTCAACTTGAAACGTCAGTTCGTCTTCGAGTGACATTTAGAATTTACGTGATTGTTTACGTTGCTACTTTGTATGATATTTTAGTGTTTTGGTTTGTATTTAGAGCAAAATGAGTGAACACGATAATAGTGGATTGGAACCGGCGACTGTAGATGGTTACCGTGTCGCACGAGATTATTGTATTATGCGTTTAGAACATATCGAAAGTTCAGATTTGCAAGGTTACAATGAGTTAGACTTTAAAGATTTAGAAAAAGATTTTCATGAAGCGCAAATCCGAATTTTACGTCCGCTGTCAAGTGAACAACGATCAAGCGAATACGAAGTTACAAAAGAATTTGAAACTCGTTTAAAATCAGTGAAAAGTAGATTGAGACAAAGTACATCAAGTTCTCCAAGTGATCGTATGGAAAGTAAACCTTTATTATTGGAAAATAACCTAGCCAAATTACCAAAGATAACAATTAAACTTTTCGATGGGAAATTGGAGAACTGGGTGTCCTTCAAGGAACTGTTTGATTCATTGATCCATAGTCGGAACACTATTAGTAATGTTGAAAAATTACATTACCTTTTATCGAGTGTGCAAGGTTCCGCCTATGAATTAATAAAAAGTTTTCCTTTGTCCGGTGACAATTATGTTAAAGCTTATGATACTCTGTCCAATTACTATGACAAGAAAAGACAAATTGCTGTTATTTATTATGAAAAGATGTTGAATTGTGAAATAGTTAAAAACAAAAATGATTTAGAAAGGGTTTTTCGAACATTTAATGAAAACTTAAATATCTTGTCCAAATTCAACCTTCCTGACCGGAACTTTATGCTGTACTACTTATTGTGGTCAAAGTTAGATGTCGCTACCCGTGAAGCATTTGAACTGCAGCTTAATTCAAATGTGGATATTCCAAACTTTGATGACTTGAAGAACTTTATTGAGAAGCGAAGCAAAGCATTGGAAAATTCAAGCATAAAGGTCCAAAATATTAAGTCGTTGACTAAAAATAAAACAGCACTTGTCGTTTCAAGTCCAACTTGTGGTCTTTGTACTGGTCAGCACAGTCTCGGAAAGTGTAGTCAATTCTTAAAACTTGACAACAACGCTCGTTTTAATTTTGTGAAAGAAAAGGGACTGTGTATCTTATGTTTTTCGAATGCCCATAGGGTGAAAGTTTGTCGTGCCTCTCGTTGTAGTGTGTGTAGTCGTTCACATCACACTTTGTTGCATTTTACTAAAAATATACAAGCGCCCGCACCCCACAGCCCCACGGCGGCTGATAACGCGTCGCCTAGTATCAGTCCCAGTAGTAATAATAGCAATACGGTTTTAACTACATTGACTGGGGAAAATACTATGTTGTTTTCGACAATAATGGTTCTAATTATGGACAATTCTGGTAATTTCCAACCAGTGCGCGCGCTTCTCGATTGTGCTAGCGCATGTAACTTCATATCGAAATCCTGCGTGAAAAGGCTAGGATTTAACATTTCTCGTGGCCAACACGCCGTGTACGGCATTGGTAATTCTGTCGCTCAACCGCTCGGCTCCCTGTCGTGTGAAATCAAGCCGCTCGGTAATACAACTTTGTCGTCGAATATTAAATTCGAAGCTCTCGTTTTGTCGTCGATATGTGCCGACCAACCTACACAACCTGTCGATTCGTCAAGGTGGTCGCACATAAATAACTTATCGCTTGCTGATCCTGACTTCGCTCGCCCGGCGCCAGTGGACATGCTGCTCAATGCAGATATTTTCGTTTCGTCGTTGTTACCTGGTATAAGGCGAGGGGAGCCTGGACAACCTACCGCTCTGAATACGGTCTTCGGGTGGATTGTCATGGGTGAGTGTGACAAAAGTCAACTCACGACAAACTCTGTCGTTTCTCGTCGTAACAATAATAAATATTGTTTTTTCGTGTCGAATCCTTCGCAAACATTATCGCTCGATGATTCCCTTAAGAAATTTTGGGAATTAGAAAATGTTAGTTCTCCGTCCAAACCATTCGTATCGCAGGAGGACCAACGCTGCGAAGATTATTATCGTGCAAATTACTACCGCAACGAAGAAGGAAGATTCGTAGTCCCTTTACCTTTCGTTGATCCTACGAATAAACCTACCTTCCTCAATTCGCGTGAGATCGCTCTTAAACGGTTTCAGTCGTTGGAGCGCAAGTTAAATAGCAGTCCTGAATTCAAAAGGTCGTATGTCGAGTTCATGGACGATTACGAGTCACGTGGTCACTTGGAAGAAGCAGACCCTCCTTCAACAAGCGAGGGCCAGTTTTATTATATTCCTCACCATGGTATACTGCGTGATTCAGTAACCACGCCTCTTCGTGTCGTATTCGACGCCAGTGCTAAGGATGCCAGAGGAGTTTCCTTAAATTCCACCCTCCTCGCTGGGCCCAAACTACAAACTAACATTTTCGAGCTGCTTATACGCTTTCGTTGGCACGCCGTCGTGTTCACCGGCGACGTTAAGCAAATGTATAGGCAGATTCTGGTCTCTGGAGAAGATGCCGAATTTCAGCGTATCCTATGGCGTCCCTCGGGCTCCGGTCCAGTGCGCGACTATCGCCTTAGAACTGTCACATATGGAGTTTCTGCAGCGCCTTTCCAAGCTCTTCGTACAATGGCTCAGCTTGCCAGCGATGCTGCAGGAGAATATCCGGCTGGTTCAGCTGTCCTCGCTCGCGATATTTACGTCGATGATGTCGTCACTGGAGCGAATTCGATTGAGCAGGCTCGCTCGCTTCAGATGGAACTCACAAAAATTTTGTCGTCGGGTGGTTTCCATCTGAGAAAGTGGACTTCCAATAACCGTGACTTTCTGGACAACCTTCCATCCTCTGACTTGTACTCACAGGACTTTAAACATTTCGAAGAAATGTCTGACATTTCGCTCAAGATCTTGGGATTGTTATGGCAACCCCAATCAGATTCCTTTCGTTTTCGTGTAGCAGCTACTCATAACGGTCGCTGCACTAAGCGCTCCATTCTTTCGGAGATAGCCAGGATTTTCGACCCGTTGGGTTTCCTCTCGCCTGTAACTTTTCTCGCAAAGTACCTGATGCAGCTGCTCTGGGTTTCTGGTGTCACATGGGATGACGATGTTCCAGAAAACATCAGGCTTGAATGGCAGGAACTCAAAGCCCAGCTTCCGTCGCTGAGCTCTGTGGCTGTTCCTCGCCGTATTGTGGTGGAGTTTGACGTAGTACATCTCCACGGCTTTTGTGATGCGTCAGAACGAGGCTTCTGTGCTGTCGTTTACTGCCGCACAATGAGTAAGAATGACGATATCGCCGTCCAATTGATCTGCGGCAAATCCAAGGTCGCTCCCCTGCATAAATTGTCGGTACCACGTCTCGAATTGGTTGCAGCGGTTCTGTTATCGGACTTGATGGCCTCAGTCGTGGAGGCTCTGAAACCTTTTCATGTTGTGAGTGAGGTCTTCGCTTGGTCGGACTCAAGTGTCACGTTGACTTGGATAAAATCATGTCCTTCCAAGTGGAAAACGTTTGTGGCTAATCGCGTAAGCCACATCCAAGAAATAATTCCTCCCGACTCCTGGCATCATGTCAGAACCACTGATAACCCCGCAGACTGTGGATCACGTGGGTTACTACCTCAAGACTTGGTTAACCAAGCTTGCTGGTGGAACGGGCCCTCTTGGCTTAGGTACCCCAGTTCAAATTGGCCGAAGTCGTCATTGTCAATAGACAAAACCGTCCTTCACGAAGAGCAAAAAATTACCGTTCTCGTAGCGTCCAATACCGACGACCAAGTAGAAGCTCTTTTGGAGAGGTTCTCGTCATTAAGAACGCTCCAACGAGTATTAGCTTATTGCTTTCGGTTTTCGGAGAACTGTAAACAGAAAACTGTCGAACATCGTGTTGTCGGGTCATTACAACCAACAGAGATTCGCAAAGCGCTCATGTTTCTAGTGAAATGTGTGCAGGAGAATGCGTTTTCGTCGGAGTTGGAACTCATTAAAAAGGGTTCGTCCAACTCGCTTCCCAAGAGTTTTCGCAAATTAGCGCCTTTCGTTGACGAGGCGGGTCTTCTCAGGGTGGGCGGTCGCTTGGCTAATGCCAAGATCTGCTTTGAAACAAAGCACCCTTTAATATTACCTCGCTCCCATCGCCTCACTTTCCTAGTAATTCAGGAATATCATACTCGCTTCACGCATCCTGGTGCGCAAACTCTTCAGAATCTCATTGCACAACATTTCTGGATATTGTCATGCAAACGGGCCATTCGATCGATAATCTCAGGTTGTATCAAATGTTTTCGTGCTCGTCCACAACATGCCCCTGCCCCGTTCATGGGCAATTATCCATCGTATCGTGTTAACCAACTTAAATGCTTTTCGCATTCAGTTGTCGACTACGGTGGACCTTACAATATAGCTTTCGGCCGAGGTCGAGGTGCCAGAACTTTCAAAGGGTACATTTGTGTTTTCGTGTGTACCTCTACGAAAGCTATACATATCGAACTTGCATCTGAATTGTCCACGGAGGCCTTTCTGGCCGCCTTGCGACGCTTTATCGCCCGTCGTGGCCGGTGTAGCCATCTTGTTTCCGACCAAGGAAGAAATTTTATCGGTGCCAGTAACTATCTTGGTTCTGTTATGCAAAAGGCCGCAGAGTCTCAAGAAATTAAGTTTTCGTTTAGTCCTCCGGGGAGTCCCCATTTTAATGGTCTCGCAGAAGCCGGAATCAAGTCGGTAAAAACTCATATCACTCGTGCTATCGGTGCGCAACGTTTGACGTTCGAGGAGTTTTACACCGTGCTGACACAAGTAGAGGCCATGTTAAATTCGCGGCCATTGACGCCTCTTAGCTCAGACGCCAATGATCTCGTAGCCTTAACCCCGGGTCACTTCTTAACCTTAGAACCTCTGTCGATCATGCCCGAGGAAAAGCTTATAGATTTAAAAATTGGCCTCCAGCAACGGTGGAAACTCATCCAACAAATACACCAAGCCTTTTGGCACCGATGGCAAAGAGAGTATATACACACACTCCAACAAAGGGCAAAGTGGGATAAGACCCATTCTAACATAACCATGGGATCATTAGTGCTTATAGTAGGTGAATCGTTAGATCCCCTTAAATGGCCGTTAGGGCGTATCGTTGCTCTGCACCCCGGTGCAGATGGAATATGTAGAGTGGTAACGGTTAAAACTGCCGCTGGGCAGTACAAAAGACCAGTTGTCAAGATTTGTCCCTTGCCAATGGCCAATGATGCCTAATTAGTTTAAAATTGTTACCTTTAGTTTTCGTTCTAGTTGTATTTTCGTTGAAGTACTGTCCCCAACAGCACCTTTTCGTAGAGTTAAGTATTATCATTGCATTAAATACCGCGGCAGTCTTGAATATGCCGTCGCATTTAGGTGGGCGGTATGTTGAATATTGCCGATTTTTAAGTAAATTAATTATTTCATATAGCAACACAGGTTGCCACTTAAAATATCGCGTTTTAGTGTGGCAACTCAGAGTCGTCCCATACCGTGTAGATCGAACACGTTGCTTTTCGAAAAGTTAGCTCAATATTAGTCAAAAATTCGTATCGTGAGCCAAAGCAATAGATCAAGTCGCCTGTTATCATTTTCACCAAAAGAACTATTAAGATTGCGACTCGGCTGCAGTTGTTGACCTGTGTGCGTGCATCTCCCGTAGTAGAACTGGGGGCAAAACTTATCTGGATCCAGCACTGGGTTAGCCCACGGAACTGCCTTCATCCGATGCTGAGCTCCGCCAAAGAGATCTGCAGGTAAGCCGACACGCAATCGAAGAATAACTACAAATAAATTCATTCGTTTTGGGATCACGGGAAGCTGCGTAGGACTCGTTAAAAAAGTCCTTACAGTCCGCTTATCGCATTATCGTTCACTGTCATTTTAACAGTCTTAACACAAAGTATAACATTAAAAATTGCAAGAGGACAAGTGTCATTAAAGCGAAAATTACACTATTGCTTTAAATTGAGTCTTGATATCGATACCTTTAGACTCAAAGGCCGTAAGCTCCATTAGAACCTACGGCGTTTACGTCCTTTGAGTCTAAAGGTATCGATATTGATACTACATTAAAAGTTCGAACCGACGTATTACGAATAAATACTGTATTCCATTGAAAAATTGTAGTACTTTCCGTTTAATGTCACAGAATACCGTCATTAAGCAGAAAATGACAACCTTCTTCACAAAATCAACTGAATTTCACTGTATTTCTAATGATAGTGACTTTGTTCCAAAAAGGCGCGCGTCAATTTCCACTATTCGCCGTAATGACACTAGCGCCCCCTGCTGTTTTAAATAGAGCTAGAGCAATAGGTGTCTTTGTATGGCGTTCCTTACAATCACGTGAGTTAGATGGCGTTGTTAACTCAAAAACGTCATTTTTTGGATAGTGACGTTATGATTTTCAAGGAGCGACATGTTACAATTTTACAAGTCTAAATTAGCAACATTCGTCAAATCAACCAATGGCGTGGTTGTATTTGACCAATGTTGCTAGTTTAGACTTGTAAAACTGTAACTTGGAGCTTCGTGAAACGGGGCCCTGGTGGATGCTGTTCCTATGTGCGTGCTATAACACCGGCTGGGACAACATCCGGTGGGTATTTCCCATAGGTACACTTCAATAAATTGGCGACAAGGCGACAAGGTTTTGTGTTGGCGTCGGTACTCAAATGCAATACCTATCTAATTTAATCTTAAAATCTTATCATAATAATTTAACTTAAAAAAAATAAGTCAAATACTTGCAAATTACTTACTTGGATTGTATTCATTGTATATACCTAGAACATTTTTTCTAGTTATGGCAACCAAGAATCTTATATACAAACTGGATATTGCATGCCGAATATTCCTTTGAAGCCAGAAAAAATTACCTTGAATTACGTCACGTCTATCTTGCATCTCTTTCTGACGTTACTGACATATCGGTTTTTTTTTTTTAATTTATTTCTTGACCATGGATACTGAGTCCTTCAGCCGCTGACATATCGGTTATTATTAGTGTTGCCATAGTACGCCTTAGGTGCTACCGGTGAAATGAGGATTTTGATTTGGGTTCTTTTTTTGTATAATACAAAGAAAACTAAGTAAATTTGATTGCAGAAAGTTTTATAAGAAAAATATAAATTTCTGTTGAAATTAGCTTATACTAAATTAATTAGGTGATGCCGGATAATTCGTATTTCTATAAAAAGTAAGATTTTTTTATAAATAACCTGGCAATACATCAGTGTCGAAAAGAGATATAACATAGGAGCAAAGGTGAACGAACCTGGCTTCAACTCATAGTTCGGCACGCAACATCCAGCTTGTATATAAGATTCTTGATGGCAACATTTAGGTAAAGCGAACCGTGCCGACATCTCTGTAGATGAACGAATGTGTCTGTAACGAATGAGGCTAAAAAAAACAAAAGATGACTGTTGCAGCTTTTGGTTGTTAGCCTCATTCTTTATACATTTATTTAAAACATTAAAATATACGTGCATTGGAACGCAGAGTATATGTCAAAGTCAGTTTGACGTTTTATCCCTCCAGAAAAGTGGGTCGCTCAGAAACTATCCTTGTTTTAATAATTTAATAATTGATCTCCTCTCAAATATTTCTAAATGTTCATTTTTATAGATGTAATCAAAAATACTGCAGTATTTTGAATTACACAAGTCTCGTTCTTCGTTTTTTTTTGTTACATACTAAACCTTTAAACTTATTTTCAAAGTTTGTGATATCAGATATGCGTTCCGAACGTTTCTCACTGACACTAATGACAGTTGCCGGCCGTACCGAAAAAGTTGAATGTGATAAACGATCGAACGTTTTTAGTCGACTCAGCTGATAGACACTTGATATATTACTTTAAATTAGTTAAAATCAGCTAGACATAAGCATCGTTTTAAGTTCTGAAGTGATCAAGATGCCGGTAGACCAAATACAATACTCCGAAAGATACAGTGATGACGTCTATGAATATAGGTAAGGAATGGTTTCAATATTTCAATGCATATCTTACTATTTGCAGTTTAAACCTAATTTAATTAAAAAACTCAGTGCTTGAGGGCATGTGGCCATGCGTTTGAACGTTAAAAGCACCGTAATGGTGACCTAGTGCTTCGTTTTGTGGGAACATATTGTCCACGTAATCCGAGTGAAACTATCACTTTTACTTTGCATAGGTATTCGCTAGCAGGCAGCTACAGACTTTGTCTACAGCACGCATAATAAGCGCATAATTTTGTGAATACTTGAAATAAAAAACAGAATATCGAGATCGTAAAAAATAAATTAAATTATTAGCTGCCTCAATTCCTATTTGATTAATAAATAATATATCCCTTTTCTAAAGCAACTTCATCAGTACATCATGATTATTATCAACCTTAACCTTGGATTTTTCTTATTCCTTTCAGGCATGTGATCCTGCCACCAGACATAGCTAGGCTTGTCCCCAAGTCTCATTTAATGACGGAGACTGAATGGCGTAACCTTGGTGTCCAGCAGTCTCCTGGCTGGCTCCACTTCATGGTCCACAACCCTGAGCCCCACGTACTGCTGTTCCGGAGACCACGGGCGGACATTCAAGCACCCGTCAATGGATTAGATACAAATACAAACTCGACTGTTAAAGTGTAGACTAAGTAGAGAAATATGGATTAGGCCTTGATTTTTAGTAATTCATTGAATGCCTTTTTAGATCTTATTGATCTGTGGTTTACCTATAGTGCCTTATATTGAGTCATGTAAAAAAATCATCAGGTGACTTATACAGCAGAAATACTTGTGTACATCGGTCACATATAAGTCATTGATTGTCAAGGCTACTCTCAGTTCTGTATCCCTAAAGAGTTTCATAGAAAGTAAAGTGGTGGACTGTAAACTGTCTAAAATACCAAGCCTCTGCTAAGTTGAGATAGGATACTGGTCATGTGATTTTTCATGCTTGACCATTGCCAACTTTGGTCAACATTAAACAAGAAACATGCAGTAATAGGCTAATTACAATTGAGATGATGTAATGCATGCATTTTATAACAAAAAGGCATTAATGAATTGATTCTAATTTCAAATGAACCATTACCTACTTTGATTTTATCAGCCTTGGAATTTAGCAATATCATTGTAAATCTGATAATCTTTTGAGGCTTAAATCATTTAATTTAGGCATTTAAATTTTTATCACTTTATATCTGCTTAACAAAATGCTTCCACAAACAATTTAGTGCAATATTGTGAACATTTATTTTCATTAACATGTTCACAGTCCCAATTTAAATTTTACACCTTAGGGCTTTGTAATAAGGCTTGCCGTGACTTATATGTGAGGTCACGGGAGAGGGACAGGACATTAATGTAATGTCGACTGTGGACAGTTGCACACTACCCATAGTAGTGGTTAATGGATTACTAAGTCAATAGATACTGCAATTTCATGAACAAATACAGAAAATGCATTTTAAAATTCACCACTGTGTGCTAAATTTGCTTTTATAAATTATGGCATGAACAAAAACATAACACACATAGCTCACACCAGTACTTGTCTCATGCCTTGTCCCTTATTACTACTTTTACCAACAGGTAATGATCTGGGACACGGCATATGAAGGGTTGAATGGTTCAAAGCTACATATTAACAATGCACTTATTATATGTTGATTTATAAATGATATTTATATTCCAAGGTTTATTTGTTACTATGCATTTCCTAATACTTATTGTATTGAAATATTTAAATATGTTAATGACTGAATAATATAATGGTATGTGAGTTTATTTTATGTGATAGGTTGATGATTGAGAATTCATGATTTTATTGAAAAAATTTTTGGTTCTTGATAGCATAGATTAGGGATATGACAATATAAACTTGTTCATTATTTGGCACAATCACAGTCATATGGGTTATACTGGGTGAAATTTATAACGTAAATCATGAATTCATGATAATAAAACCTCAATCTATCCATGACTTTGAACAACTTTTACTATGGGGTCTTCGTAAATGCAAAAAAAATCAGCAAGTCATGAGGCGGAAGACCAAAATGTATCAGAGAGTTGTTTTTTTTTGCATTTACAAGGCTGATCCCATATTAAAAGTTGATCAAAGTCATGGATAGATTTTATAAGATTTTATTATCATGATTCACGTTATAAATTTCACCCAGTATATACATAGTTGTATCTTCAATATCTCCTTCGCCGTGGCGTTGGCGATAAACCTTGCTAGGGGGGGCTGGTTAAGGGTGACTTGTGGACAAATAGTAATTGTATAGATAAATATGGGTTGTATACCGCATTAATTTGAAAAAGTACATCCGTGTGTTGCTCATAATGGCAGTGTCATTTCTACACTGGACGCAAGCTTAGATTAACAGGTTAACATATGGTACATATTGCCACATTCAACCAGTGCTGTTTTTATAGATGTTATCATAAAAAAACGTCCATGGATGCAAGAATTTGATGTTGTGGATTTAGCAAAGTTGTCGATAAAATTTCATCAAGGACTATAAATTTTTTCACATTCTTAGCAACATTTTTATCTGTCCGACTAAATCGCCTAAAGGCATACCATCAAACCCTCCAACTTTGCCCACCGCCCAATCTTTGCCCAGGAAGTCCTGGAATATTTCCAGAAATATTTCTGGAATAGTTCCTAGAAATATTTCTGGAATAATTTCTAGAAATATATCTGGAATAGTTCCTAAGAAACATTCCAGGACTATTTTCTTCCTGGGCAAAGATTGCGCGGTGGGCAAAGGTTTGATGGTATTCAGATTAGAGCAGAACCGCCGTGGGCAGCAGTGGCTCACTCGGCGATTTCGCCGCGTGGCTGCTAGTACCGAAATGTACCCCTCCGGCGGGGCTTAGCCAGCGACCAGAAAAAACACGCGTTACCAACGTCAGTTTTGATAGACAGAGAAGTACAGCATTACTTAATCTGTGCCGTGGGCAGACCGGATTTGGAGGTGTGAAGGCCCTGGGGCAATGAAGGAGCGGAGGCACCTAACGGATTAGTGAAGGGTTGTGGAGGCCCGGGGCAGTAGCCCCGGCTGCCTTCCCCCAAATGCGGCCCTGGCCGTGGTTAGCGGTAATAAGTGCTGTTACTAATTCCTTCATTTGGGTGTTTCCCACGGCGGTAGCGGATACCACCCCTAAAATAGTCCTAAATAGAATAGTCCTTAATTCTGGCGTTCACTATAGTGATATTGGTTTATTGTATAAGACAGAGAAACAAGTTAGCAAGATAGTACCTCTTTTTCCCTGAGAGTATGAACCCTGAACTATCATTTCAGTTCAAATCTTATTTAGATTGCAGTTAAATTTAGTTCTTATATCCACGGTCTTGGGCCCACTTTGTGATTCTTACCAAGGTAGCTTTTCAAATTGACAAGTAGAATCTATGAAATGTGCGTTATGAATTGCTTTTGTAACTAAATGGGTTTTTCAGAGGTGTGGATAATTTTTATCAGATAACTATTGAAGGTTATCAAGGTTGTTCCTTAGTGGCTTAGTAAATGTACTATGTTCTATTTTATTGTTAATGATTATAAATAAATACTTACATAAAATCTTTACATTCATGTTTTTCATTCACTAGCATTTAGCCCCGGCCTCGCGCCACGTTATTATCCCAAAGTAGTTTACTACTAGGATATAAAGGATCTTCCTATGTTTCAATCCAAGACATGGTCAATAGGGTGTCCCGAATTTTGGGACTTTCTTAATATCGTAATGCAATAGCACTGAAAAGTTGCGTGATTTTATCCATAATTAGGGAAAAATAAAGAAAAAAATTTAGCTATATACTTTTAGGGCGCTACCGGCAGTTGAATAAAAAAAATATTAGTGATTTTTAAAAAAATTAATAAATATTTTATGATCTCGAAAACTATTTCATTAGTTTAACGAGATCTTTTTATTACATTTATGCTTAATTATTATTATTATTTACTCTTGGATTACTTTTAACCGTTACTCACTTCAGAACTAAAAACACGTTTTCTCGAAAAGTGCCCTATTACATATTTTGCGTAGCAAAATCGCTCTTGTTAATCATAAGGGAGCAGTAAAAGGTCAACCGAATACGATAACGTATATAAACCATATACATTAAAACAAAAATATAGAGAAAATTTGAGCGAAAGGAGCCCTAAAACCACAAAATAACGACTTTTCAGCGTCTTTAAAAATGTAGAAATATCGTGTGTTTTCCAACGAAATTCTACTTTTCCTTTGTGTTTTCATTACTTTATTCGGATAGACTTCAAACAAAAAAATATTCGATACTAGTTTATGTAATAAATTAAACTTGGCTTAATTCACGTTATAATTTCTTAGAACATTAAACGCCGGTAAACTAATATATCGTTTTTGTAAGAAAAACCTGCAAACAAACCTATGATTTATTTTTAGTGCAAGTGTATTTATATTTTGACACAATAAATTACCTAATAATATAATTGTCATTTAATATTTTTTTAGGAGTACTGAAAATGACCCCTATTTTCATTATTTAACTGATGGTAGCGCCCTAACAGTATATACCTAGATTTTTTTCTTTATTTTTCCCTATTATGCATAACATTACACAACTTTTCAGTGCTATTGCATAACGATATTCAAAAAATCATGAATGACGGGACACCCTAATGGTCAAGTTGTATACCAAATTTCACCTGAATCCATTAATTTGTTATCGCGTTATTTAGTAACAAAACAACCATCCAAACATCTTCACAAACTTGCATATCTTATAAAAAAACACGTAGTTTTCCTTTGTTACCCATGGTCCCTCTCGTAGTCTATTGAAGGGACCATGGGGAATAAAAATCCCCGTGGTCCCTCCGAGCAATATTAGGTATACTGCCGAATCACGAGGTTGGAAAAAAGAAAAAAAAACTACTAAACAGAGGGTAGTTTTTAATGTTTTCAAGCGTTAGGCCAATTATTATTAGATAAAAACACTAAAGCATGAAATGTCTTGAGCTACGCCTGACTGTGGCGGCTTAAAGGTTAATTAACCATTTGAACGCCAAGAGCAATGTGGTCACGAGCTGTCGTGTGTGCATGGCGTCACCGACTGCCACTGTCACTGTTTGCAAATCCTTTAAAAACTTTTGCTTTCGAATAAGTTTTGATTTTCTAGCAACACGTCTGACATGCATGATTATTAAGATAAGATTATTTAGAGATGGCGGTCAAAGGGTTAATGTGAGGGCAGTGAACACAAAAGAAACAACAAAATATACTATGCCGAATGTTTATTTGGATTTATTTAACTTCTAAAACATTATAAACACAAATAAATGCGGAAGAAGAATATTTTATAAGTTGCCAAAAGTTAAAAATATAATTAGTTTCGAAACAAAATCTCCATTCTACATAAATCAAATACAATAAAATTATTAACAATATATTAGTGTAAATTTAATTACTTTCATTTCGTTAAAATAATATTTAATTGTGCTTTTTCTTAGATACTATATTAGCCAAATTATTTTCAATAAATTTAAACGTAACGGTCGCGCGAATTGGAAATCCACAATATTGCCAGCCTTAAAAAAGATTGCGCGCAAAAGTAACATTGAGGATTCCAAATCGCGCAAAAAATGAATAAACCGTGATATGGTTAAATCGGAAGTCCTTATTGTAAAAATTAGCATCAACAGATATACTTAACATTCGTATAAAAGTCATCTCTCCAATATATTCTTATCTAAAAAGGTAGGCAGCATCTTACTAGACACACGTTACAAATCCGAATATCGGAATGGGACATAAAAAACGGTCTCATTCAATACACTAGGTAAAAACGTGCCCTACCGTTGAGGTTAGGTTATAGTGAAAAAGTTGGATACATATTTTAGTAGTTATAGTCGCTAAGAAGAGCTAGACAGTCCGAGTTACAGTTACTGTAAGGAAGTGAACCATCGTACGACTAAGTTGCGTGGAGCGACGCAATTAGTTATTCTCATCTAATAATACATCTTTCGATAACGCGTTAATATAACATACATGCATATAGTGGCTGTTTTACACGATTGGCCATGGTAGTTCTACAAATTCTTGATGAAATTGCATTGAAATGGATTTTGCAATTTTTCACTCATTTGGATCTTGAAACGATCACCAGTTAGGGCTAGGTAGACCACCATGGGCAATCGTATAGATGCCATAATAATGCTGATATTGTTTGGCTACGACTACACCTACTTGCAAACTGTAACGAATCCATATAACTACGGCCAGCTGGCATATATTGTACGCTCAAGAACAGAGTTTTCTATCTAATATAACAATACATTTTCCACTAAAACGTAGGCCCCGCGCGGGCTAGTTGTCGACCGGGTATGCACTATAAATCGTCTCAAAACAGGGTAGTTTTAAAGCTAAATTGTGATTCTATTAAAGCTTTTAGCCCCTTATACATTCCAAGCGGTACATCGTGTGCGACAGGGCGCAACAGATGACTTAAGTTTTCGTGATTTTTTACACGTGCCAGGTTTTTTTTATACACAGCAAATGATATGACAATTTACAAGAAGTGATATGATAAATGGAGATTGTACTAACAAGATATGTACTTAAACAATTAATAAATGTATAGATAAGTTTATCAAGTATCCACAAATTTGGTACAACGTTATAGTATAAATGCTCATTACTTGTCTTTTTCGTTACGTTTCGCTCTGGCAACACTGTCGGCATTGCCGCTTGAGAAATAAATTAAAAATAGTAGAAAATCTGTGTTGCAATATAAAAATAGTAGAAATATAGAATAGAATGACTCAACACGATTTGTACTGCAACAATGGCATGCCCTTATCCGTACAATAAGCGTTGCATACGATAATCGTTTCGATCGAACTCTTAGCTACTATGAACTAAACTTAAGAGATCAATAGCATGCTTGCTTAAAGGTCGCATTATATGTCCCTCTCAAATAAGAACATTTGAAAAAGGACGATTGCAGCTATTTCTACCAAAAACTAGCATGCAAACCTCTGATGATACAGTTAGTCCTATAGCTCATTAGACATTCATCCTAAATTAGACCTTATACCGTTGTACAAGAAACTATGTCTAGTTAAAAGTCTCGTTCGATCACTATTAGTAGATGACAATGGATTGTTAGACACGTTACATAATAGTACAATATAACAGCATGTGCAGATAAATGTTAGTGATGAGTCGAAAATTAGTAAAGTACAATGTTCCTGCCACCTCGAAATTACAGTAAACAAACAGGTCTGAGCCCGTCAATTTCACGTTCAAAATCAACGCGCGTCACAACCATGGTTCTATAGTTTACAGAAATATTAGCACTAAAGTAATTATCCGTTCAACAGAGCTAATGCTGTTAAAGAATACAATACTATTGAGAGGTAAACCACAAATTAGGATAACAAGAATATAGTGTCAATAAAGTATAACTGCCTTGAAAGATCATTACATTATAGATTCTATTTACTAGACAGTAAAGTGTAAATGCAGTTATAGATAACTGCGATCTTAATTTGTTTTGCATTTCACATTCGCCCGACGGTCTGCAAGTGCGTATTCCGTAGAGAAAAGACTTAGAGATACTATGAGCTTTCAACGGATTATCGGTTCTATGACCGTAATGATAAGGCGGCAAATGCTTTCAAACAAAAAAATAATAATGCGTTTTGCTTTTACAGATTCAACGGGGAGCCAGGTAGACCGCCCGGGTTTACTCGTGTTACGCATTGTTATTTTTTTTTTGTGGTATTGTATTACCTCAATGGCATTGTTCGCTCAATGACATTGTATACTTTAACAGCATTAGCTCTCTTGAACGGATAATTTCTATACCATTGCAGCAAGTAGTCTTTGGTGTAACCTCGACTGTGTTACCAGAGCGAAAAAAACCGGTGAACCTGGCCACCGGATAATTTTTAGTGCTGGCAACTCAGATTCCCGGAGCACCGTCGGCGTTGCACGCTCTCGATGTGTTCGTTGCCGACTGTCCCTTATTTAGTTTTCTTTGGGGGGTTTCCCGTTGGAGTATTGAGGAGGCGCGGTGGTCTGCTCTGGTTGCTCCTCCGACATGACGGATACTAATTCTTCGACAGCTCGCCCGAGGTCATCTGTTGAAGAGTATTACGATAAAATTAAACTGTAAAGGTGACGTCACATTTTATTATTTAACGACACATTAGGTATAGAATTTAAAATAAATGTTATTTTCTTCTTTGTGAAGTTTTCTGCCAATTTTATGTTATTTCTACTTAGTATCACGAGTTCTTTCCATCCTAAATGGAATAAGAAAGTGTCCTAAAATTTCCATACATTAATGAAACTTTCCTTTGTGTTACCGCTAATATTCAAAGTGTAAGGTAAAAATGTAAGAAAAAACCCAACATAACAGGAAAAAAACGTTGGGACAATTTTTTGTCCCATTGGGATTATAAGAGCTCGTAAAAATTGAAAGAAAATTGCGCAATAAAACAATGGCAATTTTTTCAGCAAAATTGGTTACTAGGTGAATGTACCCATATTATATACAGGGTGGGAGGGACTATACCGACATACTTTAGCCATGAATTCCTGGTGGTGTGACGAGTAAATAAAGTTATGTGATGTATAGTCGAAAAACGCTTACTTTCATTATTTTTTAAATGAAAACTCCTAAGTGTGTAACAAGCCCTAATAAATGTGAGTAAGATAGTTTTACAATTTTTTTTAAATCCTTTAACTAAACAGCAATCAAGCTTCGCAGTATTTGATGGTAAGCGACTACGAGGCCAAAAAATTGACCTTTCGTTTCCATTTTAGCGTTTTTTTTCTTTTTGATAACTTTTCCTCCAGTAAGGACATGTTTATAACGAGGGGCTTAATTTACTGATTTATTTTGTTCCATAAGACTATTAATGTAAAATGACAATATTCGACCCATGTTGATATAACATTATTTACTCGTCACACCACCAGGAATTCATGGCTAAAGTATGTCGGTATAGTCCCTCCCACCCTGTATAGTGTATGACACAGTGTAACTGTATTGATATGCTGTAATTTATATTGTACTTAACTATTATATTATGAAATAAAAAACGAATCTTTTTAATCTATGTAATCATTAAGGTATAGTTTCCGTGTTACATGACTGGAGTTGCGGGGATGGCACTCCCGACATGCCTAGGTAACTGCACATTGTGGAATCTAGCCTAATAACTAACAAAAATATAGGTTATTTAAGGAATACTTTACCTCACGGTATACGTCCTGTAGAGTTCGCGTGAACAGATAAACAAACTTGTCAATATAAAAACCCAAGAACACTCGTGCGAAAACCATGCAACACTGACAAAACCAAAACAAAAATATATAAACGCAACAAAATTTACAGCCAACGTGGTTATAATTGTAGGACTACATGAAGGAAAACCTGGAAAATGTACCTATTTAGGTAGGATATTTTATTAGAAGAGAAACATTGAAAAATTATATGTCTCGGGCAGGATTTGCGGGTAGTTCTATGCGATTTTTTTAGCGTTTTGCTTGCTTCATTACCATCGCCACCATTATTAGCCGTTTTATAAAAGCAATCAGGATCATTATTATAAAAATAGCAGAAGCACGCGACTTCTACAAGATAACCGATAACGACTCCATAGTTTATAGGGCCCATCCATAATGTGGCGATGGTAATGATGAGATTGGTGCGTTCAAACAGTCGCATAGAACTACCATTGAACCTGCATCTCCTACGGTTACCCGGGCCAACACAGGCGTCCAACGACTTGGGCAACGTTTCGGTGGCGTAGTTGGTAGCGCGCCTGTGTTGGCCCGGATAGCCGTAGGAGATGCAGGTTCGAATCCTGCCCTAGACATATGATATTTTTATCTTCTAATAAAATATTTAGAATTCGTTGGTAGTCGTTATGCTATAATAAAATATCATTTAGGCAAGATATTTGTTATTTACTTAGTAACCTTCCCTGGGTCTGGTTTATCAGTCTAAGACTCATAGGCACTTGCGCATGAGCACTCACAGAGTATATCAATATTTCCATACCTATAAGCATAATGCCAATAAGACTCTAAAGTCTAAAGTTTACAGTGCTAATAAGTAAGCAAATGTGAGTGAATCTCACACAGCACTCGTGCATAAACTCAACCTCAAAAAAAAAAAGAAACTACTACTGGGTAGGTACAGTCAGGTGCCGAGAAAAATAGCCCCCTTGCCATACTAGTTAAGAATGTATGACAGGAGGGTTACTTTTTTCTGCAGCTGACTGTACCTATATGTATTTGTCAGGACTAAGCGCACAATTAATATCATCTGACACGACCTAACATCATTAGGATACATAATTATGAATAAATTCCAATAAACGTTTTATTTTTTTGAAACTGACTAAATGACAAGTCTTACTGACTGTTGTAAAAATCGGATCAGGTTGGGGCCTTGGCGTACCCTGGGATCCAACCACGTCGCTTGACCCGGACCACCTTGAAAAGGACTAGGTGGAAACTAATAAACGTATACGGTGTGTATTCCTTTTCACATGTTCTTCTACTTCTGTTGACATTTAATTAACTTTTAACAATATTTGCATATTATGCCTACACATTTTGGAGCGCTTCATCCTAACAGATACTACTGCAGGTGACCACAACAAAACTAAAAAAAAAAGGAAACTGCAACACAAATGAACTTAAACGACAAACAGCCACTCGTCTGACCTGCGCAGTGCATGAGCGAGTGCACATTGTGGGGCGGCGGCGGCGGCCGCTCGAGCGCCTCGCGCTCCGCGCCCGCGCCCGCCCAGCGACCGTCTTGGGGAACATTACAGTTATAGCGAAAGTTCAGACAAAATGCTTATTTAAAACTTTCGCGCGAGCACCAATCAATTAAGCGTTGTTAAGCCTACATTTTCGACGTCTATAGACGTTGCTCGCGCGAAAGTGTCAAGTAACTAGGTACTTAGTGGATCTATGTCGAACTGTACCAAGGCACAACTCTCATTGCCCAAAGTCACCCATTTTTGACCAAACGGGACACAGACCCATAAAAAAGGCTCTATGTCGATTTGATACATATCAAAATCGCGTTCATCATTTCAACCTGGACACGTCCGTTGCTGAACATTATGTTCAGAGGTGACCTATGATAGTTCTCCTTCAAAGACTTATACAATGAATGCATGCTTTTTGTTTCCATCGGCTTCCGGTGAACCTATCGCCTACTAGGCCGTCAAATTATGATCGTCGCATTTTGTGGGAATTTGACTTACGCTGCGTCTTCCTTTTTTAGGTGAGTGTGAGTGAGTACAATATATACGACGACAAAATAACATGGAGTTTTTGTTATCTTTTTTAGGGTATTTTCCCTGTTTGGGCTGAATGTCAAATTCCATAGTCAAAGCGCCAGATCCACTCTAGAATAAATCCAAAGGTACCCTAGCATAGGTATTAGTTAGTGTGAAATTAAAAATGTATACTAACTGGTTTGCGAGTCGTGGTACAGCCCGTTGTGCATCTTGGCGGGCGAGTCGGTGGCGAGTTGCGAGGCGGTCACCGAGCGCGTCTGCAGCGTGCCCGTGCGCGCCGGCGGGGAGCCCGATGACGGCTGGAACAGGGAATCCATTGATGACGGCGTGTTCATTGACTATGTTAAATGAGGACTAGTTTTGGGCCACTGGTGAGACTGTCACTATATATGCCTTTGTAACAAGAAAAGACACGGTAAAGTTAACCTTCTCAGTTGCTGACTTAAAACAATCCTTTATGCCACACCTCGTCTCGAGTGACTGTTGACTGAGTGATCCCGCTTCTGATGTCGGACATAATCAGTTTGATTATTGGTACACTAGACTAAGTTATTTCTTACCGTGAAATACTAACACTCTATGGATACGTTGTTTTCTGAACTAGAGCATTTGAATTGGTACTGACCTCGTCGAGCAGCCGGCGCAAACGTTGTAGCTGAGCTTCCAACTGCCGATTATGCTCCTCGAGGATCTGCATGCGCGCCTCCAGACGACCCTTGTGCTGGCGCAGCAGGCGCGCTTCTGCCATCATGTCCTGGAAGATAAGAATATAATATCAGTTGAAAGTATAGATAGCACTTAGTTGTAGGGCATTTGGTACGACAAGATGATCTACAAGAAGAAGTCATAGAACTTGCATTAAGGAAGGACTGGATAAATTCACGAATGAATGAAACTTATTGGGCCTTTACAAGTCTGACTATAGTGCTTTAGAAAACAACGTAACAAGACGCAGTTAAATCGTTTCCCTTGTTGCTATTGGCCTATTGACAACCTGACTTTTGTTTGGTAAAAAGGCTGTCAGATACGATTGAACCTCTAAATCTTGAAGTGTAAGTACTCGAAGTTACCTGATCCACAGGAGCATTCCTGTTGTCATTGACACCGTGCTGCTCCTCGGGCGTGGATCCCGGCGTCTGCTTGGCCTTCAGCCGCTCGTACTCCGCTTGCAGACTGGCGTTCTCTTCTTCGAGCTCCCTGGAAATATACCACGTCCATTAAATATCAGGTACCAAAAGTGGCCACTCACTTGCTTGTTATTTTCCATTCAACTCTATTGCTATAGGCATAAGGGTGTTGACAGCTAGCTTTATAGCTACCAAAAGCAAGTGAGTGGGTAGCAATAACACGGATTATGCAAATTCTTCACTATCGCTGTCATTAATGGTGTGCCGAGTCTGTTACATGCGAGCTGTGCAGGACCCATCTCGGTGAACTTCTTTGGGAGAAACGTATATACGGCAGTGAAAGTTTTTCGGTGGAAGAAGAATGCTTTAAAGAAAAAACCGGGACTCAAGGGAATGCAATAAGAACTTGATATAACCCACCCATTGCGCATATAATAATCTATCATCAAGCTATCGTAGTTGATGCTGGACATAAGTCTCTCCAAGGGTGCCCTGCTGAGTGCGATCACTCGCTTTCAGCTGCCGCCAGCCACCATTCCATCCTTGCTCCACCTTGCCTGAGGACGTCCTACGCTTCTTTTGCCGAGACGCGGTCTGCACTATCTGTCGTAGAGCTGACGACCACTGGGGCAAATGGGCTCTAGAGTGGAGACCGCGAATCGGAAAATGTAGTGTAAGGCCTGTAACAAGGTGGAGTGACGACATTCGAAGGGCAGTAGGTGGTGACTGGATGAGGAGAGCTAAGATCGAGCTCATTGGCGTGCCATGGGAGAGGACGATGTCCAGCAGTGAACTGATACAGGCTGATGGTGATGATGGTCTGCACTCGATAAGACTAGTATTAGTATGTGAACGTTTCCGGTGTTTCTTTACTCGTTTAGTTTCCTGGATTTCCTCTGGTGAGTATAAAGTTTCTGGTCACCTGATCATGGCCTCGAGCTCGTGGCGCTGCTCGCGGTGTATGATGGAGACGACCTGCACGGGCGAGCGCGGCGCGTCCTCCGCCTCGCCGCCGCCGTTCAGCGAGTGGCAGTACTGCGCGATCAGCTGGTGCTCCTCGTCACTGCGGACAAAATAATCGGTCAATCTTACGGATTATTTAGAGGAAGGCGCAAACGAGCCGATACAAAACAGTCTGCCATTTTTTTATGGGGCGGGAGATCTGCGCAGTTATTTACTTACGCTTACAAAAATCGCCTGTCACTATGATACTAACACATAACGAATAAAACATTCCACTATTCACTATTTAGGGTCAGGGTACTCCCATTGAACCTCAATCCCTATAAGTATGAAGCCAGATCACCGTCGTCGTCAGGATTGACCGTAGCTTCCGTGTACGTATACCGAGGAGTTGGCAGCGAGGGAAGTGCATCGACACGAAGCTTTGCCAGAATGACTAGTTGTCAATCTCGGTCCAAAATAGCATCAAAGGCGCGATGTGCCGTCAAGTATATGGAACTGAGGAAAATCCTCAAGCACCTATAAAGTTTTATAGCCGATAGGTATACCTATTTTTAGGGTTCCGTACCAAAATGGTAAAAAAGGAACCCTTATGGTGCGACTCTGTCTGTCTGTCTGTCTGTCTGTCTGTCCGTCTGTCACAGCAAGATATCTCAGGATCTACTGATGCTATCGACTTGAAATTTGGAATAGTGTTAAAAACCGCTAATCCGAGCCTATGGGATAGAAAAAAAAACTTATACCTTTTTTACTTTTTTTTTTAAAGAGGACCGAAATGGGATGTCGAAAATCAAAAGTTGAGCTAATATATCGACTGGGATATCAAATGGAAGGGCTTAATATGTAGATTCTAAAACTGTTTTTATTTTTTTTCTTAGACATGTAGTTTTTGAGTTAAAACAAAAAACGTTTAAAAAAAACCATTCCCCCCCTATTATCTCCGAAGTTACTGAACAGAAAAATCTGTAATAATTACCGATTATTAATATTATCCTAGATATCACAGGAAAAATAAAACGGTTTTCCTAACTTGCAGCGTTTTTTAGAAATTTGCAAAAATCGTAAGACAACCTTATTTGCACCTACTAAACTAACCGCGCCATATGTCGATGTATGGGGACAACAGTTTTACAAGAGCAAAGTTAAGTTTGTCCCATCATACAGTTTTTCTTGAATCATTCACGTATCTACTGACGAGTTTGTACGGTACCCTCGGTGCGCGCGTCCGACTCGCACTTGACCGGTTTTTTTTTTAATTGTTTGTTGCATGTCGAAGATAAAGACTCTCTTTGACCGACCGAGCCAAAAGAGTTAAGTAGTATTATCTTACCTATCAGGCGTATCGGCGGGCCGCGAGCCCAGCTCGACTTGCGCCAGCCTCGTGGCGTAGAGCTCGAGTCGCGAGTGCATGTCGTCACCGCCGCCCAGCCCCGCGCCCGCGCCGTGCTGAGGCGACGGCGCGGGGGACTCCAGCGCATCACCTGGAATGTATCAACCAACGTTTATTGGCAACGGCTAGATGGGATGAAAATGGAAAGAAATGCCGCTCTTTGCTTATCGATTTACGACTACCGGTCGCATTACAATCAGGTTCTGCCATAGATAGGTATATGATTTGCCGTTATGTTCACAGCTAGTAGCGGAGGTAAAATGAATCAAATGTGCCTTATTTGCTTCAGCGTACTAAAAAAACCACTGTAAAAAGCAAAAGTACATTTGCAGTATGACCCTGATTTAAATATAAAACTTTATATTTTTTGGTTTGTTTGGTGGTTTTTGACACCTCCTGTCAAAAATACCTCTTGCCACACTGCGACCAAGTGGTGGGTTTTTACAAATCATAATTTCTAAAAATCGTCATTAAATTGCCTGTAGAGTTATTTTAGTTACCGATCGAATCGTAAATGGAATAAAGAGACGACGAGCTTACCTTCGAGCACAGTCTGCACAGGCAAGTACCCGACCCTCGGGTGCTTCTTGAAGTAGCGCGCAGATTTGAACTTGTTGCGCAGCGCGCGCGTGAAGTCACGCACGTCCTCGCCCGACGTCGTCTGTAATGAGAAGAAACATGGGTTAAGATGGGTACAAGGGCTACGGTTATGCGAAGCAGAGCGCTTCACTGCCGTAAATACAGAAACGGTACAATACTTACAGCTGTACAGTATTCCTGCATGGGATGTGTGAGCTTGTGGTTCTTGGCCTTGCGACCGCTGAAGAAGCACTTCTGACACATGTCAAAGTTGAAGCATTTGAGGCACCGATACCTAAAAAAAAAACAAATTATTTAGACTAGAGCAAGTGAAATTATCTTGAGAGTATCCTCAGAAACATCGAGATAAAACTGTATCATAGAAATAAACTCCATGTTAATGCCTAAATTGAAGGTTTTGATAAGCACAGCCATTGTTAGAATTCTAAACTGTACCAGAGAATTGACGTAGATTCGTCAAAACGGACGTCACGTAGCCCACTTAGGTTTGGTCTAAACGTTGTGAACTAATCTGAAGCCGATAATCAGGTAGGTACTTCCCGCAGATGTTGCACTTGGCTTGATTGTTGGCAGTCTCTGCAGCTGCCAGTCCGCGCAATACGGGTAATCACACCATGGACTACGACTCCTTTTGAAGCCACTGCTATCAACAATAGTGGACTCACCTGAAACCGATAATCGGGTACTCCTTGCAGATGTTGCACTTGGCCTGGTGCTTGGCGGTCTCCGCAGCTGCCAGTCGGTGCAGTACGGGTAACCACACCATGGACTGCGGCTCTTTCTGCAGCCACTGCAGGAAGTGGAATGCCTCGATGTACTGAAGCTGGCCGTCGGCGTCACGTTCCAGGCTCTTCTCTTTGACGTCCTCCTTTTCTTTGTCTTTTTCCGTAACTTTAATAAAGAAGGTGCGGTTATTATCTAATACTCATAACACTGGCACTAGACTATTAGTGAAGAAGAAACGTGACAAGACACATAGAGTGCGACCACGATAACTTTGAAGAGCGGAACATCGCAACACCTCCATTTAAAAGCCGAATTTCTATGAAAATGTGACATCTAAATGGAAGTGTTGCCATGTTCCGCTCTGCAAAGTTATCGTAGTCGCACTCTATAACGTTGTTACAAATGGTGAGATTACGCTACGATTATTTTCACCAGCATTCCAAACTGTAGGTACCACTGAACCTTAGAACACTAGACTGTGCGTAAAGTGTCTTGAGGGCTATTTGCGGAAGTGAATTTTAAACAGAGTTTTAAAATTTACAGTAAGACCCCAACAACTACTTCATACACTCTGTAGTGCTCAAGCTTCTTACCTCCCTTCCGATCGAGAGTTCCCCCCTTATTGCCTTCTTTGGCCGCTGCTGACGCCTGCTCGAAGCAGCTTCGCACTGATGGCTCGATGTTGGAGCCTCCGAACGCAGCCACCTCTCCTAATTGCCGTGGAACCTGAAGAACATAATTACACGTTTCACTTGACGTAAAAGGACACCGTTATACAATAGTAGAGTTTCAAATACGCAGTCATATGTTTTTATCTACATATATTCAGCAATGGACATCTTCACAATAAAATATGATGAACAGATAGATGTAGTTGTAGATATTGTATTTGTATGAGACGATACTCGACGTACAATATATTAGTAAAGAGATACAGCATTGTATGATCTGATTGTAAAATGTCTGAGAATGATTAAATGTATCTACGCAAGTTACCTGTATGCAGTCGTGTAATAGTAATCCAAGCTTCCTCTGGTCTGCTCTACATGAGGGATCCGCTATCAGTCGGAAGAGATACCTGGAAGTCAAATATTTTGGTAAATAAATAAATATTGAGGGACAATCTTACACAAGTCAACCTAGTCCCAACCCAAACTAAGCAATGCTTGTACTATGGGTACTAGACAACTTCAGATAAGTAAACTTATTGGTGCTGATAATCAACTCCAGTCTTCAGGAAGATTTATTTGTAGTCCTACTTATTTAACGAAATGAGGTCTCACCTATACTTCTCCTCGAGATGTCCTTTGCAGAGCAGCACGAGGCCGACCTTGAAGCTTAGGACTCTGATCTGGCCAGTCCGCTGGCTGTCGTACACATTTAGCAACCAGTTGATGGACAGGTCTAGGCAGAGAGGCACGTTCACCAGGCTGGGATTTTCTGCTGCTATAACCTGGAAGACATTAATTAATGGAATGATGGCGGCGTAAGTATACAAGGTCCAGAGTTTGCTTATTGAAACTTTTGATTTGGTCCGTTTCTTCAGAGTAGGTAAGCTAGTTCGTTGGGGAGCTCGTCTATAGTCTCCGACGCTTATGTTTCTAACAACACCTGTCTTTCTGTGTTTGCCAAAATCTAAATTTGAACATTTTTCGGACAGGAGGAGGGGTGCATTTAAGCTGGCATAGCTGAAGACCTCTGCTGACGTTTGCAAATGATTTAGATTTGTTTACCTCGTATAGAGACGTGAGTACGGTGATCATGTCCGGTATGTCAATGAGGCGGTCGTTCTGTGCGCGCAGCCCGTGCGAGTCGAAAGCTTCTAGAGCCGCCGGCAATTGTAGCATGTGCACTGAAAATAATGGAGAATAATGAGATTTAACAAATAACGAAACAAACTATCATAATAAAATCAGAAAGATGATCAATCTTCGTATCGTAGATAATGTTTAATGACGAAAAAAGCTATGAAAATCGTTTAAGAATAAAGTAACTTACTACATAATGCCTTCTGCACAGTCCTCAGTTTGAGCGCGGTCCGGTACGCGGAGAAGCGGACCTCGTTCAGGTCCGCCAGGGAGTTCATCAGGTCGATCATCTTCGGGTGGTCCCAATGGGTCGTTTCGAGCTCATGACTGTGAAACGATTATTTACGATTATTTTTATTCGGTTTCAGTAATTCAAACTTTAGCATTAGCAGTGCTACTTGTCGTACTTAAGTGAATATTTTATTTAAGTAACTTTCCCGTAAGGTTTACTTAGATGTAATAAATAATCTTAGGTCATCAGAGTTAACTTGATGACCTAAGATTATTATTAAAACAAAAGAAGCTTGTTCTTTTAAAGTGGGAGTACTTTTATAGTACAGTACTCGATTAAAGATCCCAGGAAAGAAAAGAAAACACCCACGACACAAACTTCACATACATGCAAGGTTAAAAAGTGGAGCGAAAATACTCGCAGCGTGGTTGGCAGCAGCTGGAAGAGAGTGGCTGATGATCGTGCTTAGTGGCACACCCTTCGAGATTTAAATCCTGTAGTAGACAGTGGTGACAATGCTATGATGACGACTCACTTGATATAGTAAGGTACGTTTGCTGGCGTGACTGCGCGCTCCCAAGGCTGCTCGACGGAGCCGGCGAGGAAGCCCTGCGCGGCGCCCGCGCCGCCGTCTCTCGCCACGCCCGCTAGCTGCCGGGCTCGCTCCTCACCGCCCGCGCATAGTGCACCGACCCTGGAGAAAAACAGTCCAGGTTAGAACAGTAGAAGATACGGAACTGCTTCGGTCAATACAGGATGTAGATAATTAAGCTGCGCAAGTTTGCTAAGCTAGTGAGCTCATAGAGCAAAGAGTTAGAACAGTAATGACTATGAATACGAGTTATCATAGTTAGATGTTGAACAATATCTTTATTATGTCACATATGTGATAAGGATAATAGTAAATAGCATTTACAACAAAGCTGTATGTTAGATGGTATTTAACAAGTCTCTGTGTCTTATAGCAGAATTTTTGGGAATCCAGGACCGACTTGCGAAGAAAATGCCTCTAGCAAGTATCGCATGTAGGTTCTGTGATACGGTCGGAATGACAAATGAAAAGTGGAAAGTTGAAGATTAGGTAAGCTCTTTGAAAACTCTTTGAGAGGTCGCCTTCCACAAATTGTAAGAGCAATATGGCAATATGTAGGTATTGAAAAGTAGACGTCTAACAGCGGAATGATAACTTCGTAGTATGAGTATGCGCAAAGGCTAAATCGTGACGATTGTGTATTTATCGGACAAAGCAACACGGTCATCTCTTACCTGGTGTTCAAGTCGTCAAGTCTCGCCACCAGCTGCTCCGGTATCTGTATCTTGTCCCGCGCGAGCGCCTGCAGCTGCGCTTGCAGCTCATCAGCCAGCCGGCGCAGCGGCGGAAGCTGCGCGCGGGCACGCGACACCGCGTCGAGCTGGGCGCGCGCGTCGCGTGCGTCGCCGGGCCCGCGCCATGAGGAGCGCGCGGTTTCAGCCGCTTGCACGCGCCCGGTCAGCTCGTCGAGGGAGGAGGTGAATGTGCGCACACGCTGGAAAGAAAAAGGATTTGGGTAAAAAATGAAGTACGTGTTTAAGTGTGAGAAGTTCACGACCTATTGAATGTCAGTGATTGTGGGAAGAGTCAGTCTCATGATATTGGCCATATATGTCGTTTTCAGAGAAAAGGTACCTGGTTGTCAATAAGGATCCGGGAATAGACTACTGATATGGAGCTGCTATTCGAAATCGTCCTCATTGACCAGCAATGAAAGTAAGGATAAAGTTACAGCCGTACGTCAAAAAAAAATGTAATATGTAATTAAAATTCGTGTAAACGGAAAGTCTAATTTTAGTCACTCAAACCTTATACGCGCAAGGTTAATTCATGTTGATAAGTGCAATAGATATCATTTATTTAATCGGTTTTTGATAATTTATGCAATAAATGAATTATGATATAATATGTAGGTACTTATAACGTTAAGCTGGCTAAAATACATTAAATTTCGACCTACATCTCTTTTTTTTTCCTATACCAAAAGAATAAAAACCAATATGCACATTTGGCCGTCGCTAAGCGCGTGAATATCTCTAAAATCCGCCCACCGAAGCATTAAAATGCCTCCAGCTCCCGGGGCCAAGTTCACCAACTCGTTTGGTGACCTTGCAAGGGCGCGTGCGCGCGGCCTTCGCGGCGCTCGCGTTACACGCGCCGGCGCATCCCGACTGGCTTGGGACAGTTAGATGCACTGCCATACGGTGCTATGAGGAATTTAGAACCATCATCATAAACTACATCGTTCTCCATAAGTATGCCTATTTAATTATCTATTTGCAAATCGATTAATCATTCAACTATCCGTTTATATTAATAAGATAGATATAATATAAGATAGAGACGGACGGAGACGTCATATTGATTTATAAAATGCCTTCTAGCCTCCTGACACCTGGCGTCCTTTACAAAGTGCTAAATAAACTGTACTCTAAAGTCCGAATATTTTTTAACTCCGTATGTCGATAATGGCCGACGACCTACAGGTAGCCTCAATTCCCGAGTGTTTGTTTTTTCCCGCTAAAAAGATATTGGACACGTGATTGCTCACAGCCAATGAAATTTAAGTAATGGCGATAGTTTGTCCTCGAAGTTTGATAGAGATATCCTACCTAGTGGCCGCCATTCTTGCGACCCGTGCTCAGGAGTATACAGCTATGGCGGCTCGTGGTCGACGCAGTAAGTAAAACTTATATTTTTTTTGTTAAATTCGCTCGTTTTAACGTAGGTTTTTTATAGATTTGCAAATTAGTAAACATTCTTTCAAAATCACGTACTTTTGTGTAGATATGAAGTACAGTAAAGTAAATAAACCGTCGTAAAAATATTAAACCTATACAAAGACCTGTCGTTCGTAGTGTATGTGTTTTTTTCATGAAAAATATTATAAAACTAAGTGTTGATTGCGTATTTTTTTACTTTTTATGATTATATTAAAAATATGATTATGTTTAGTGCTTAATGTGCAACATTACATTAAATTTCATTAAAATTTTAAATAATTTGTATAATTTATTCACGTAACCTACTATGTTTGAATGACCTAAAGTCCTTTATAAAAGACAAAAAATACCTAAACAGATATATGTTCAATGTATTTATCAAACAATATTAAAAAACATTTGTTTTAGTGAAAACTTGAGAAACACCTCAGTTTACGTTTTTTTCAACAGCCAAGGTCTCGGACTTTGCAACAGAAACAGTTTAATGCTTTGTAAAGTACATTCGGCTATAGTGGCAAGGAATTTCAGTTAACATTTAACTGAAATTCCTTGCCCGCCTTGCTTGCTCGGTGTCAGGAGGCTAGCATTGACACCGACCTGTGAAAGTAGTACTAGAATTCATTCATAACTTTTACGATACCATAGACTTACGGTAAATATAAATCAATTTACATTGATTTATCAACCGGGGTAATTGCGTATAAGGGGGCAAATAAAGATTCCATTAAATACAAACTCTTTAAAATTACCCTTGTCCTACCTGCCTGTAAAGTACAGCGTATACTACAGGCAGGTAGGATAGTATATCAGTCTTGGTCCACAGGATAAGTCGACTCGACATCAAGAGTTCGTTCCCAGCTTATATGATATGATGACGTAAAAACTGTTGATAAATTTAATGGAGCCTGTCAAATACCTACCTAGATACCTACTTACCAGTGGCGTGGCGTCCAAAGAACTCGATTCCTACCGGCTTGCCTAATATCAGGCACTTGACCACCTTATTCTACAGCTATTAAGGAAAACGTACCCCAAATTTGCACCGGATTGCCCAAGGATATCTTTTATGCCACGCCACGCAGGTAAGTCCCTAGTGTTTTATCAAATCAACTAAGTACCTAGGTACGTATTCGAAATGAGACTATCTCATGCAATTAAATTCATCATTATTTTAAAACCAAGCTATTCTGCGACCAAAAACCTCTCCCATACACAACAAGTCACAATTTCACAAAATACCCAGTATTCATTTTATTCCGCAAATAAACATAACTTATACTTCATACTGCCTTAGTGTTGCAAAAGAATATTATTACGGCGGTATACAAATTCGCAGCGGTGGCAATAACGGACAGCTGTGTGTTGTTATTAGATACGAAACTACCTATTCCGGTGTCCTAGGGCATTTGTTACCCTGAATAAAATAAGAACGATAATACAAAATAACTGGGGGAAGAAAAGCTTACAAGCTTTTTTACGTCACCCGTCATCGTAGCTCCATATTTTGTAGGTACATATTTAAAGGAAAGTAAATTTTTGGTCAGCCGTTATTAAAATTGATCCGCAAAAAAAAATAAGCAGTTAAATCATTTGGGCAGCATACAAAGATTTGGCTGGCAATAAATAAAATCGGGCGGCAACTCTTGTTCAGCAAACAGTTTAGAAACGGTTAACATTTTAACCAATATTAATCTGCTTTTTTTATCATTAGGCTGCCTAATAAACAGTCGAGCTGCAAAATAATTACTTGGGTAGCAAGATTTTACAATTGGTCAGCAGAGAGTTTAATTGAGATATACAGGGTGTCACTGTGATATATAGTGGGTGTCACTGTGATATATACAGGGTGTCACTGTGTTATATACAGGGTGTCACTGTGATAGATACAGGATGTCACTGTGATATATACAGGGTGTCACTGTGTTATATACAGGGTGTCACTGTGATAGATACAGGATGTCACTGTGATATATACAGGGTGTCACTGTGTTATATGTATACAGGGTGTCACTGTGATATATAGTGGGTGTCACTGTGATATATACAGGGTGTCACTGTGTTATATACAGGGTGTCACTGTGATAGATACAGGATGTCACTGTGATATATACAGGGTGTCACTGTGTTATATACAGGGTGTCACTGTAATGTATACAGGGTGTCACTGTGATAGATACAGGATGTCACTGTGATATATACAGGGTGTCACTGTGTTATATGTATACAGGGTGTCACTGTAATGTGTACAGGATGTTACTGTGATATATACAGAATGTCATTGTGATATATACAGGGTGCCATTGTGTTATATACAGGGTGTCACTGTGATAGATACAGGATGTCACTGTCAGCAGAGAAAACATGTCTGTAAGCAGTTTAATTGAAATATACAGGGTGTCACTGTGATATATACTAAGTGTCACTGTGATATATACAGGGTGTCACTATGTTATATACAGGGTGTCACTGTGATAGATACAGGATGTCACTGTGATATATACAGGGTGTCACTGTGTTATATACAGGGTGTCACTGTAATATATACAGGGTGTCACTGTAATGTATACAGGGTGTCACTCTAAAACGAAACAGCTCCCAAAAATAAATAGGTTAGGGTTATTTTTTTTTTGATGACCCTAAAACGAAACGGCTCCCAAAAATAGGTAGGTTAGGGTTATTTTTTTTGATGACCCTAAAAACGAAACGGCTCCCAAAAATAGGTAGGTTAGGGTTATTTTCTTTTTGATGACCCTAAAAACGAAACGGCTCTCAAAAATAGGTAGGTTAGGGTTATTTCTTTTGCTGACCCTAAAAACGAAACGATACACGTTGTGAATAAATAATATAACTTCTAAACATTATGAGATGTATAAAAAATCGAAATACCAATTTTATATGAGCCCATCACAGTGACACCCTGTATACATTACAGTGACACCCTGTATATAATACAGTGACACTATGTATATATCACAGTGACATCCTGTATATATCACAGTGACATCCTGTCCTGTATCTATCACAGTGACACCCTGTATATATCACAGTATCACTCTGTATCTATCACAGTGACACCCTGTATATATCACAGTTACATCCTGTATCTATCACAGTTACACCCTGTATATAACACAGTGACACCCTGCATATATCACAGTGACACCCTGTATATATCACAGTGACACCTGCTACTTGACAGCTGACAATTACCGAATGACAAAATGCGCACACGATTGGCGGCAGAATAGTTGCGCCCAGTTAGGTTTTATTGCCCCCTTTTTTTTGATGAACAAAGTACATTGCTAAGGGACAAATGTTTTTACAGCATGAAGGAATATTTTGACATGAATTTATAATGAATTATTTGAGACTTGAGATTGTGTTCCGAAATTAGTTGATTATTTTCTTATTGTTTTATTATATTTTACATTTATGACATTTTATTATACTTAGCGTTGGTGATTTATTTTTATTGTGCAATTTTATAAAATATGATTGTTAAATATTTATTGAAAATTAAAATAAAAATAAAAAATAAAATAATTTATTTCTGTAAGTAGGCCCTCAAGGGCTCTTTTACATGTCTTACATTCTTTGTCTTCTTTTCTTTTTGGCGCTTCGGGTAATGACCTTCTGGTGAGAAGAAGCGCCGGAAGAAACTCACCAGTTTCTCTTTTAATAATTTAATATACATTACATTACCTTAAAAACTACATTTATAGAGATGTAAAGGGTCTCTCTATGCGTCCAAACAATACAAATAAAAAAATAGAAAATAAATTGATACTAGAATTAATGGAGATGTAAAGAGTCTCCGTTGTCAAAATATTATGTTTTGGAGGTGTAAAGGATCTCCAAACGTCAAAATACAAATTGAAAATACTTATTTACTAAATTAAGTCCATTTTTTCTTAGAGATGTAAATGGTCTCTAAGTGTCAAAACAATTGGCAAGTACAAAAACAGAAAAAGACAACTAATCAAACATTGTTTTTAAAATATATCTATTTCCAGTCGCAGTTAATCCCACGGTGTTTCATCATTCATGTAGTCTTGTGTGCTGTAATAAGCCTTAGACATGAGTTTACGCTTTACACAATTCTTAAATTTGTTAATAGATAATTCAGTTATATTCCTTGGCAGCTTATTATAAAACCTTACACAATTACCCATGAATGATGTTTTTATTTTATGGAGCCGAGTGGTGGGCACTGCGAGCTTATGTTTATTCCTAGTATTAATATTATGTATGTCACAGTTCTTCTTAAAATTCATGATATTTTTATGTACATACATAATATTCTCATAGATGTATTGACAATGCAATGTCATTACATTAATTTCCTTAAACTTATCTCTAAGTGAGTCTCGATAATTCATCTTATATATCGCTCGAATAGCCCTCTTCTGCAGAACAAATATAGTATTAAGCTCTGAAGCACTAGCACTGCCCCACAGCAGAATACCATACGACATAATACTGTGGAAGTAACTAAAATATACTAATCGAGCTGTTTTTATGTCTGTTAATTGTCGGATCTTGTTGACTGCAAACGCTGCAGAACTTAGTCTATTCGAGAGATTACCAATATGGGGACCCCACTGGAGTTTAGAATCCAATGTTATACCAAGAAAGACTGTACTATCAACTAGTTCCAATTCCTCATCCTTCACAATGACACTTGCTTGCTCGCGATTTACGTTACGCGTGACAAAGTTTATACATTTAGTCTTTCTTTCATTTAACAGTAAATTGTTAACATTGAACCAATTCACTACTTTAGATATAGCATTGTTTAGTTTAGTTTAGCATTAATTTTTGCATGCCAATGTAATGGTGAATTGTGTGGATCTACCTACTTTTTTAATTTGTCATCTAATTGTACCATGATTCAAGCAAATAAAATTTTGACTTTGACTTTGACTTTGAAATATTTTGCTTACCTACTGATTGCTTACCAAAATTTGATTTACCGTAGATCGCTTAATGCAGCTCAAATATTTAATTTGCTGACCAAAATAATTTAGAGCAGATCAGTATATCATTAATTGCAGCCTGATTTATAAATGTTTGCTTACCATAAGTTGCTTACCAACTAGCTATTTTGGCTGACCAAATACATATTTCTGCTGACCAAAATATGAATATTTTGCTGATCGATTAAATGATACCCATATTTAAATATCGAATAACGTAAAATAAGTTCCTCCAAATAACGAATGCTTACGGTCTACGTTCACACTATATACAACTATACTTTATATACTATACTTTGACAATTTTCACTCATTATTATAATAAAACAGGACCCTCTGTTAAGCAAAGACCTTCCCTCTCTAATTTTCCACTCCCTTTTATGTTGAGCTATATCGCGTCAATCCTGGTCAAAGATGCTTATTTAACATTTCATATCGATCCTTATTGGGAGACATGATTTGATTATTGATTGTTATTTACGAGTATATTTTTTAAATCTACCTTAATCCTCATTTTGTATTTTTGTTTTTGACGATCATGGCGTGAATACTTATAATTTTGTCTGTACAAATATATACTGTTATTTTGTCGTGAAATAAATGATCTATCTATCTATCTATCTATCATAGTAAAGTGTGGCCCCTATTGTTCAAGCATACCGTAGGTACCTACTTTTTTGTGAGAAATACAACCTCAAAGAGAAATCTAGACATTTTATAACGATTTTTCAGTATGAACATTTCAAGTTAACTAGTTGGTCACTCCGGATAAAAGCAACTATGAGGTTAAAATAAACTAATTCAAGTCTAATGGTTACCTTAGCTCGCTTTGCACCGGGTGATCTTAAGTAGGGTCATTCCAGGGTAAGAGGTAACGTGAGACACAATTTTCATTAAGTTCTATATCATCATGATGCAAATTAAAGTGTTAATATATCTCTAACGAAGTGTTAGTTATCATCCCTAGATATATTAACACTAAAATTTGTGTCTTTAATGAAAAAAACACGCAATGAAATCGTGACTCACGTTACATTTACGCGGAATGACCCAGTAGGTATTTTTCTTCAATCCTATCTGAAACTAAATCTCCAAAGCATCTTTAAAAATACGCAATGGGAGACTATAAGTAACCGCGTACGAAATCTGGCATATCCTAGTACATACATTACAAGATGATAAATATATACCCTCAATTTTACGACACCTCCTTATCATAAAGTAATAGACGTTCTCACAAAACAATTTTCCGGCCAACGCTTCAGTATCAGATTGGCGTTCCGGGGTATGGAGTATTACAGGCCTCTGGGGAGGGGGGAGAGACTGGTAAAGCTGAGAGTGAAGTTATTTAGGAACAATATCGAATTATACAGAAATTATTAACGTAGCGACAATGATGAGTGGCATGGATTACAGTTAACAATTTAATTTATACATATTACCTACTAATTGTACGAAAGTAAGTACAGTCGCCATCAGATATATCTGACCTGTCAATGTACTCATAAATATCTGAACACGGCTCTATTTTCATAGCATTAGAGCCGTGTTGAGATATTTATGAGTACACTGACAGCTCAGATATATCTGATGGCGACTGTATATGTTGGAGATATTTAAATTAATTGTAATATTTATGAAACACTATAAATATACAAGTTAACTGTAACTCATGCATTCTCTGCAGCACTCCTCAAAGTATTAGCACTAGAGATGGGCCGACTAGTCGGGGACTACGCCGACTATTCGGCATCATTTGTAGTCGGCCGATTAGTCGGCGACTAGTCAGCAAAAAATGCCGAATATTCGGCACTATTGCCTAGCGGAGAACATAGGACACAGAAGAAATTAAACCATATTTTTCTTAATTATTTTATATTTTTACGAACTATATTCAAACACAAAAAAAAAATTAATTGAAAACTGATCAAAACACGAACGCGTGACAACAAAATAGCGGGGAGACGAAGCGAACCAACCGAGCGTTTCCGATTGCACCCGAATATAGCTAATAACTATGATCGGCAATGCCGACCAGGCAAATTGAGATTAGTATTAGTCGGCAATATCCGTAGTCGGCCCATCTCTATTAGCAACCAAATATTTTTTGAGGACTAAAATGCCATTAGTACCTAACTACTAATATGCCATGTTAATACTTCCTTATAATCAACAATGCAATTTTTCTTACTGGTAGAAATAGGAAAGTGATATCTGCCTAGCCATACGGCCTAGACGCTCATTCTGCCTAAGTCACAGTTGAAGTGTAAAATAACTGTGGTAGTGGCAACCAGTATTAGGCACTGGTTCCACCGCCGGCGAGTAAGCGAGTAAAGTTGGGCGAGTAACAGTTCATTGCGGGCTGACCAGGCACAGTCTGATCAATCGACCTTTCCAGATCCGCAATATAATGCTACTCGCCCAACTTTACTCGCTTACTCGCCCACCAGTAGCTTACCAGTGTCCAGTGGGACCAGTGTCTTAGTTGTGAATCCCAAATAAATAAAATAAATAAAGAAAATTTATTTACCAACACAATTAAAATGTACATAACAAAAAAGAAAACTTAAACAATAGTGTGGTAAAATGGATTGAGACTCAGCGGAGTCGCTGGTTTTCAGTCTCCAACCATAACTTAATATCTAAGTACCTAATACTAAACTTAACTAAGTGAGTTAGGTGGTAGGCTCGCTGCCAACACGACAGTTATTAAAACAAGGCATACTGACTTTGAAAGGTATCTTAAATCGGGTTCCAATATTAATATAGAGGGTATAGGGTGTTATTAGCTTGGTTAAAAAATAAGGCAATGATGTTCCATATTATATCTACAAGAAAAATAAAGTGTTAAGTGGAAAACTAATAACAACTATCTAGCTATCTCTTTGATATTTTTACTTGCGGCCAGACGCATGACTCTTTTTGCTGACACATTCAAATCAGAGTTTAGGGCACAGAAATATATCGAGCTAGAAGGAAAAATTGTATGTACCTCGCGTGCTAAAAAGAAGTGGCAGCAACCTACTTTGCACGCCGTCAACTTCAGTTTCCGCCAATATTATTATCAGATTTGAAAATCTGATACTAATGGTATAATAAATTCTTCCAATACCACCAAATGAGATGGAACAAATATGTTTTCCATCACTAAATTACACTTTTGATATCATCAAACTCATCAAATCAAACGCCTAGCGAAAAACCTTACACGATTAGTTTCCATACAAATCGACGAACGATTTCCTTCTATCTCGAAATACTTATGTGCTTTAGGTATTAAGTAATAATAAATAAATAAAAATATTAGGGGACAATCTTACACAAATCGAACTAGCCCCATAGTAAGCTCAATAAGGCTTGTGTTATGGATACTAGACGACGATATATTTAATAGATATAAATACTTTAAAATACATAGAAAACATCCATGACTCAGGAACAAATATTCGTGGTCGTCACACAAATAAATGCCCTTACCGGGATTCGAACCCAGGACCTCCTTCTTCGTAGGCAGGGTCACTACCAACTAAGCTAAAGCGGTCGTCTAAATATTTATATAGTAATGATGCAATTCTCTTCCAGGGATGAAACCCCAAACAATTAGCCGTAATACGCAAACTAAGTACTATGCAACCCGTGAAAGCGGGTTGTCAAACGAAAATGCAACACCCCTTGTGCCACGCTCACAATTCTCACAAAATTCCTGCGACTCGTGACGGATTGAATTTCACCGCACGCCAGCGCAGGATCGTATCGCACACAAATTAGGTATCGTGACGACGTGACGTTAAGTGACGTCTCGTGACGGCCGACCAAGATAGATACGGCGGGCGTATCTGCTTCGCAATTTATTTAAAAAACCTCCTAAGTTTCGAATACATTTTATGAATAATTGGAAGCTGTTATTATTTCAACACAAAAATATTTTTTTAACCCACTTCAGTAAGGCACTGGTCCCACCAAGAGCGAGAAAGCGATTAGCTATCGGCGATTTTCTCGCCCAAGAAACGAACAAAAGATAAGGATCCTGTGTTAGTAAAAGAGACACATATATTAATAGTTCATCGCTGGTTGTTCACACTGCCGGCGAGTAAATTTTCTAAGAGAATTCACTCGCCCGCGAAGAAAATACTCGACAATCGCTACTCGCTGCTCGTTGGTCGCTGCTGGTGGGACTAGTGCCTAAGGTTCCCTTTCTTTTTATTGGCTTATACAGTTTTTTGCGATTATAGGGAAAAAGCCGCAATAAAAACTTTGTCACAAAAATCATTCTTGACAGAAAGTCATTGAGAACTTATCCTGTTAAATATTGTAACGTAAACAAGCGTACTTGTACAAATTCATTCATTCAACAAACTTAAAATATCTTTACTTTTACCACGACTAAAATAACCCAAGTTATATTTACCAACCCCGACTCCAGTCAACAATTACACCATTAAACCGACGTACAGTCGAGTTCATCATTATCTGAACAAAGAACGGATCAAAATATCTGATCTAGTTCTGATGCTTCTGAAAATAGGGTGTTGTTTAGATGTTTTTGGTCCATTCTTTGCTCAGATAATTATGAACTCGACTGTAAATCGCTCGACGATAATTACTATCCGCCCATTGGTGTAATGAACGATATTGATAGGAAAAGGGCTGTTAACGCGACCGATTGTTTGAGTGGATCAACTTTATGACTTTGTTAGTTGTTACTTGATCAATATAAGTCGCCAAAGTGAAAAACGTTTAATACATCACACATTACAGTTTGTAAGGTGGTACTTAAAGTGCCCTAAATGTTTCATACAAATTTCATTCTTCCGTTTTGTTACCGCCATACAAGTGTACGTATGGAAAAGTAACGGAATCGGAATTACAAATATTATGACACACCTTTTCTTCTATCAGAGTCGATAGTACTTACTTACGATTCTGAATAGAAATGATACAAAATATTCAGATCTAAAAAATAGGTTCTATACAAATATCTACATATAAAATGGATCACCTATCTTAACTTGACAAATATTGCGCTAGCATATTGCAAATGCATTCATTCGAAAATATCCTAAATACATCCATACTTTTACCACCACTAAAAAGCCCAAGTTATATTTAACCACCCCGACTCCAGTCAACAATTACTCCATTAAGCCGAGGTACATAGCTCGACGATAATTACTATCAGACGATTAGTGTAATGAACGATTGAATTGATACGAACAGGGCTGTTAACGCGGCCGATTGTTTGGCCAGATCAAGTTTATGACTTGGTTAGATGAATGAAGGACTTCATTTACTCGAGACAGTATACTTGGAGTTAAACTTAATAGAATGACAGTTTATAATAAATGGTAATGTTAAATCTAATTTTACGGGTTAATGCATTTGTGGTGGTCAGGCTAAAAGTACCACTTTGTCGTTTGCCATGGACTATATTTAATTGCATTCTCAAAGCAATGGGTAAAATATTTAAGTTTCTTTTTGTGCAAAAAAAAATTAAAAAATACTAGAAACGTAGGTTTTTTTAATAAAGGTAGTAAACTGGTAGAGAATGACTTAAGGCATTAAGTCTGCCAATTTTACTTTTTTATTATTGTGCAATAAAGTTTAAATAAATAATTAAACCAGTCAGGCTCTAGTAAGAAATAAATATTTTAATTAAAAATCTCCTCCATCAACTCGAACTGGTTCGCGGCACTTTATAATCGGTTAATCGGTTCAGCTATAAGTAATAAAAATAATTGACATCCCTTATAAAATAATACTCTTATAAACTTAAGTTAAATATAACTAAAAACCCGTCGCAAGAACCTACGTTTTTATCATCATTTAATACATATCCTCCCAACTTTATCTGGACTATTTCGCCCATAGCGGTCACCATAAACCGCTATCCCCACAAAATAACTATAAACCCTAAAACAAACAAAAGAAGTCACTAGTGATGTCCGGCCCAGATCCTCGCAAGTTATTATACAAGCCCATAGAAGTAATGATATGTGGCCACAGATCGGTCGCACGATACGGATAACCGGGGGCCATCTTGACCGGGTATTGTGCGTTCACTGTGCGAGTGACAGTTTATTTTGTGGGCGAGATAGTTTCCTTTGTGACGGTAATCATATTCTTTATAGTGCGTCACGTATAGGCAGGCTACTTAGGTGAAATAATCCGTGAATTATGGGACTATTTTCTGCAAATATTATTTTGCCTAATATATATTTTTACATGCAAAGTATGTATTAAGTGCCAACGAATTATAATTTCTCCACGCTATAAATACAAGATTGATTATAAAAGGGCCAAATTATTTTCATCGCATTGCAGTCTGTCTTCTGAACACCGCTCAAAGTTGTCGGTTTTGCATAGGTGAGCAGGATTTCGTATTAATTCACCATTTTAATTAAATGTAATTATAACCACAAATAATTTAACCATTAATTTATTTTAAAATTATTCGTTTTTCAAGATACAAACAATCGTGGCGGAGGTATTTCTAAAAATGTAATGAAATGAATTTTGATCCAAAAACGGTAAAATATTATACAGGGTGACCCAAGACTATGCGACATGAAGGGAGAGTACCTCAAAATATTGTAGATAGGATATTTTGCAGATGATGATAACAATACCATGCTACCTAGATGTACTTAACAATTAAAATTTAAATGTTACATTAAATTTCATGGTATTCCTGTTGTTTAAGGTGCAAAGTTATTTTCAAGAAATAATAATCCTAATGGGTAAAAACATTTTTTTTTCAGAATTGTTGGGTTCGATTCGATTCCTGGTTAGGACAGATGACTTTTAAAAACATTATTTTTAAAATCAAAATAAAGTCCCCTTTCAGTAAAATATCCTATCTAGAATATTCGAAGTGCTTTCCCTTCATGTTGCATAGTTTTGGGACGTCATTCTGTTTGTTGGTTGGTTGGCAAATCCGGCTCGGTCGGTTCGGTTCTATTTGAGTATTAAATAGCCTTCTATATCATACACGTGAACACTACTACTCAAAATCGATAAATAACGATATACTACAGTAGTCCACATTTATATTCATATCGTTAAATGTGTCAATCAATAGTGTCCCTAACCCAACTATACTCAAAGTCCTTTCACATGATGTCACAGGTCAGTATAGGTATTCATCTGAGTAGGATGGCTGGCTAGTTATATGTTGCACCACAATTTAGCCAACATGTTTCAGTATTATTATATGGCCGGATAACCGGCGCTATTCGGCGTCACCCGGATCGCCCGATAGCCGCCCGCATCGTGGACTCCACAGCTCGTGTTATACAATATGTTGCGTTCCTTTGAGTTTCGGAGCTCCACTTGACAGCTTTCATCCTTTGTTCTTGTGTTTTATATGGTATATTTTAATACTGTAATAACGTGAATATTGAGAAGAAAAATGAGCATATTCGTGGCAAATCTAACTAATCTAGACTGATTGCTAATCCTACTAATATTGTAAAAAACCCAACTTTAGAAAATAAAGATTATACATTATAAATGTGAATGTTTGTGAAGCAGTTTGGATGGCTGTTTGTTTCTTTATTACTGCGCGCTTTACGAAAAACCGTACCGTTTTCCATGAAATTTGGTGTGCAGGTAGATTATAACTCAGTTATCGCAATGGATACTTTGTACTCGACTAAGTGGAAGTAAAAAAATACTTTTAAGTTATTTCACCTCCGCGAAGGAAGTCGCGAGCGGGTCCAATAGTTTATAATAGACCCCTTATCGAGTTCAATGTTTTTGTTACTGCCTTATCCTGCCCTACTTAGCACTCGGTTGTAATACGCATATTATGATAACTCAGAGCTTTCAGTGCCGATATTTTAGTGTGCACAATACTGGGATTCAAGTATTGCCCAATGCCTAAACACAACCCTAGGTACATATACATTCTCAGATTCATAAATGGTTAAGATGATGACTATAGCTTCAAAACAATACTAAGGATTTTATGTAAATAAATATGCCCTTATGTTTTTGTAATCATGGAAACTGATATTAATATTTTTTTCTCGATATACAAGACTTTAAATTAGCACAAGTAGTTTTATCTTTTACTTCACACCTGGCCATAAAGTGGCAATAACCGCACGCTACGCGTGCGTAAAATCCCACTTCCTGGCCTGGGAGTGACGTAAAATTTTTTTCATCACACTTGCTCGAAAATCATGTCATTACACGTAGGTTTTGCGGGCCGTAAATGACCTATTACGCCCTAGGGCGTAATGGTTTTCTTTTTAAATTTGAAACGCTGGTTCTGTTTTACTCTTATTTGTCATTTTCAAAGGAAACGCCAACTTACGTTTTTTAAATTTTATCACTGAAATATTTATTTCAAGAGAGCTGTTATTGCAAATACATGTAAACACATATTTCTGTAATATTAATTAAATGTTTAAATAGTGTATTTCAGTATTTTACAAATATAAAATCAACCATTTTAGGTCTTTACCGCTATGGTTTCCGAACGTGACTTGACATTTGCATTGTCTATGGTATATGTCACTAACGTCACTGTCTGCTTTACAATTTTATTTAGGTTAAGTAAGGTTATTTTAATCAGATTTCCTCACAAGTGTGATGAAAAACATTGTGTGTGCCACGGGCGGTAAAGGAATTACGAACTCGTGTTGTTAAAGCCCTCGGCTTCGCCTCGGCCTTGTAACAAACACTCGTTTGTAATTCCTTACTTACCGCCCTTGATACACAATGTACTAGTACTTACCACGGGCGGTAATAAGAAAGCCTCAGATCGCATATTATTCGCACTTGCCTCGGGCGTCAAAAACCTGCGATCTGAGACATTATTTGTTTTGCCTTACCTAGGTAAGTAATGTACTATTCCCGATAATCCGCTATCAGTTCGTGGAATTTGTCTTTTCCAGTCTTAGTAAATCAAATTGACAGGCCATTAAATTCCACTAACAATCGATCACCATTGTCAATAGTCCAGTTGAGCAGCCGTGATCGAGCGTGTCGCAAGTCGTGTCGTGTCGATCTGATAACGCAACGGCCACGTGCGACGTGGCGAAACCGCCGCGCGGGCACACCAGGAAACTGGGCTTAATCAAAACAAGTCTAAACTGTGTCTAGGTATAAAGATTGAGCAAACCAGTCTAGGTGTTGGGTTTAGGTATAGAAAGATTCAGTTGTAAAGTAAGACGATGGACCTGTCCATTCCTCAAAAATACTTAATGTGTAATTTGTCATCATTTGTCAACTCATAAAGTATCTTTTTTTTTGTAGACCGTTCCTAATTTAGTATTTTTTTAATACGTATTTTTAGGATAATTATTTTAAATAACTAGCTCGCGTATGGAAACCAATCGGTTCAGCAAGGTTTGTTTTTTATTAATTCTACAGTCTTACCGGTTCCAGAGAATAAAGGCTTTACACTTATTTATAACTTTTGATAATTATAACTAACACATTATTACTTTCATAAATTATGGGGATGTATACACTATACATCCCCCTACTTACTAACCTACTCATTCCTCGAAATAATTAATTCAACGAACTACTTGAATGTTCATTCAACGAAAGTTCAATTATCCAAACGTCTTTTCCCCGAAAGTCCATTTCCGGAAAGCAGAAAAGACCTTATCGATACCTTTAGACTCAAAGGGCGTAAGCGCCATTAGAAACTACGGCGTTTAAATCCTTTGAGTCTAAAGGTATAGTTATATTTTTCTATTCTTGCTACCGGTACGATGTCACGGACGGAGATGCGCTTTAGTTCCATTTTAGTTTGGTATTTCCTTATGCTCAGGATTATTTTAAAGCAATCATAATAACTTTTCTCAAAAAAATCGCCGACATCAGAGTTTTCTTAACATTATCACGGATCTCATCATCAGAACTGAATTTAAAAAAAATGGGCAAAAGCTGGAAGTATTGTCATTGAGTTAAGGTTAACTCGGTCGGTTTTCCATACAAACCAAAAGAGGGTCATTCTTTGCTTCCACGGCATCAATTATGTTAGAAATGTGTTTTATTCTATAGTCTGTCCGTTTAGGTATTTAAATAAAGGTAAATAAAAAAAAACACGTGACTCGGGTCGTTCAGCCAGTAGGGTAAGGCTGAAAAATTGGGCTTATGTAACATAAAAGTAACAAAAATATATGTTACTGAGTAACTTAAAAGTTACATAAAAGTATTCTTAAGGGATATTCACAATGTCTACAATACAAACACTTTTTGTACTAAGTGTTTATTTAAGAGATCAAATAGGTATATAAGGTCCTAATTTATTAGTTGCAGATATTTTTACAGCTGATAGTACTCGGTCTCTGGAGTATATTAAAGCATGAAACATTATAGCTTTTACGATGTTTTTTTGGAGAAAAAGGAAAAACAAATTTGCTACGTAATAACACCCTGTTAATGTGATTACTAAATGAAAACTCATTGAACAGATTCTAGTAGCTCTTTTACGTACCACTTAACTGTAACTGGCCACTTCACGTAGATAAATTAAATGACATTTGCAGTTTTCCCGCCGAACCGTTACGACATTTACGACAAAAAATTGTTGATATGACAGATAGTGTTATTGTGACATGTGATAATGCACATGATGATTTTTTTGAGTCGAAATTATAATATTTTTTTTTGTTTTGTTAGGTAAATGAAATCAGAAAAGTTGTATGAAAAGATTTCTTAATTTCTATTTAAAGTTAATTATTTTAATGTAAAGTATAATGTGTTAAAATATCTGAAACTAATATATTAGGACCTTATATACTTTGGTACATTTTTGAACAAAGATGAATAAGTAATTAAAGGCTGATAGCCACACAAAAGCTGTCTTCACAAATAAAATTAAATCATAATTTTTACTTGTTATAATCATTGTAATTATGTGAAATAAAATAAATAACCACATTTTTACTAAAAAAAACCCGACCGCGGTGCACTTTGTAACTGCATAAAATCCGCCATTTTGTTTATTTTACGAACTTTATACCCAGTGACACTCGCACCATCAAGACGAATCTAATGATGTGTCATTTATCAAAATCGGATGTGCCGTTGAGTAGTTACGAGCGGACACAGGAACGGACATACATACATACAGGTCAAACACATAACCCTCCTTTGGGCTTCGCCGCAGTCGGGTAAAAACACGTTACTCTTCTTTGTGTTGCGCAGTTGGGTATAAAAATTAAAACAAACCAAATATTTTAAACTCAAAAACCCGACTGCAAGAATTTGTAACTGAAAAGAAAGCGTGAACAAAGCTTTACTTTACTTTTATGTTACGTAACTTAAAAATAAATTAAAATGGTAACATAAGTAACTTAAAAGTAACATAAAAATTAACCTCTATTCACTTTCATTTGCATTATATGGAACAATAACAAACATATTAACTCGAACACGACACCTAGCTATAAACTAATATGAAGATTATATTAATAATGTATTACGTAATACAAAACAGAACAAATTTACCATGAAATCCACTCGTAACTTTTAAATTCCATAAAAAATCCTCGGCACAAGTTGAATCGACGCACTGAACTACCCACAAAATGGCCGACCAGTGAGAGGTATACCACAGACTAAAGAATAAATAGTGTTGCCATTATAATGAAATCAAATTCCGCAAATCAACTGCTAAAATAGCAAGATAGAACGGTTACTTAAATTAAGTAACTTAAAAGCTTCAATATGTTAACTTGTCTTATGTTACACGTAAATTATTATTTTAAATGGACAATGCTAATGTTAAAGCTCGAAAAACGTTGCATTAATATATGACAGTTATAAAAAAAACTCCAACATATCAGTATAATATCACAAAACTAAAAAACAAAAATTACAATCTTTCAGGAACATTTTTGGGACATTTTTATTTGTATGGAAATGGATGTAATTGCATAGAAGAAAAAAAAAATTGGAATACAAACACAGAGATTTACATTTGTTAGTTGACTAGAACTAGTAGAAAAAGTTATGTATTTTGCACGGAAAATTAAAAAAGTAAAATTTTGTAATTACTTTTCGTAAAAACAATGCCGGACGCTTACAAGTCACGAAATCATCCCTTTTTTACGGCCTTACCCAGTAGTATTGCGCCACAGATACAAAACGTTATTTTGATTGGCTCAAAAAGTGAAATTAGAGTTATTTTAACAAAAAACGTTTAGTTTCAAATGATGCCAACAGATGGCGCTGACCTTACAGGCTCAATAGCATGTTAATTCTGGTTTTTAGACTTATCATGTCATTTCGCGTACACAAAATGCATCAGGCTATAAAATAAAACACATTTTCAACATAACTCATGGATGTTTTTTTGGACGACAGCCCAACTCGAATCACCTTAAGGCATTAAGTTTACTTTTTGTACGATACGTGTTATTTTACGCAAACCTCAAATAAATAAATATGAATAAGTGTGTTGATCCTAGTCTGGTACGTTGTAAGCTCTAAGTTTCTGCTGGATACAAATAAGAAGGTTAATAGCCAATTAAAACGCAAGGTCACCGTACACGGCGTTGCATTTCCGCAAGTGTTATCACTTATCAGAGGCCGATGCCCCTTAAGGCCCTCATTCATAAAATACTGCACAATGATATTCGATGGAGAAGCTTGCAGCTATAATAACGTTCAAGTGCTTACAAATATAATGTACCTAGTTTATTTTTCGTCGTGACTATTTCTTTATAAATAAAAATCAGCCTATATGTACAGTCCCATACTCTCAGTTGAGAGTTAATGGGCGTAGTCCACACGCTGGCCCAGTGTGGTTTGGGTACCTATATCATATTTGCATTTTTATTTTTTCTTTAAACTTCGCTTACTTTTAGTTTTCATCAAAATATTGCGAATATGCGAAAGAAACTGACCAGTAAACAGCACCAGTCAACGATTCCATATATTATTTCCATGAACCATAGCTCCCTTTTATGGTCCACTAGGTACCCTGAAATTACCCCATTATGAAACGCCAGTGTTCATAAACAGCGGTCTAGTGCGAATAGTCGCTAACTAGCATTATTAAATAGCTCCTCCTTGCCCGCACTTAACACAGCTGTAAGGAACTGATAAGGAATATTGGGAAGTAATTATTAGACTACATGTCGGTATGCTTTGCTTACTCTGTACGTTATAAATAAGTGTCATAATCTCATTGCGTCGGTTCATATCCAACCAGTCGCTTAATACGTCTTTTCCAATTTTTACTTTCAACAAAACATTTAGAATTCTTTGGCATACATAGATGTTAATAATATATTTAAGAAAGGGTGGAACGGAACGAGGGACTTTCCTGCAAATGTGGCATTGTTTAGCCTTAGTACATTATTTCCCCCAAATAAACTAAGTTAATATCTATCTATCACCGTTCTCAAATTACAGCTTGTTAAACTTTCATGCAAAAAACTGCGTGTTTCAACCCTATTTAGAGGCCATACATACGCGGACACGGGCGGCAACGTGTTAGCGGTAGCGGCGGCGAAGTAGTAGGGTTGTACAAACATTAAAAAGTACCTACTATTTTGATAGTTTTGTTTTTCTTTATTAATACAAGCATTTAACTAATGGAAATCGATTCTACATCAAATATGACACTATATTTTCAGGAAAGTCTCTCGTTACATTCCACCCGGTAGAATGGCGCTAGAGTATACGGGTATTTGTTGCTCATTATATCTAGTTAAGTATTTAGCTATATAAGTATAGTAACCACCACTGCACCAACGTACAGCACCCATAACACAAGCTTTGCTTAGTCTGAGACTATGTCGATTTGTGTAAAACTGTCCAAAAAAAGATGATCCAGAGATGTCCAGAGCCGTAGCGTCCATAAAACCAGATTTCTACCAGTTCTAGCCAGCAGTTCCTAAAAAATGAGTCAAATTTGTAATACTGCTAGCAAAACCTACACAATTCTCGATATGCAGGTTTCCTTACGGTATTTTTCTCATCTATTTAGCATACAACTGTCGCCTCCGTACCAGAGACATGCAAAAACTGGTCTTCGACTAGACTGGCATATCCATGTATGTGGACTAACTATACGACAACATAGCTTAGATCTTTGCATCCGACCAGTCTAAGCAATATACACGGTACATATACAGGATGGGCAACTTGGAGGTATACAACTTTTTTTTGCCGCCATTTTGTTTTGGCGGCAAATATGACAGTTGTTGCATGAAAATTACTTTGTATAGATATGGCAAATTAGTAATGGAGCGTTTTACAACAGAACAAGACGAGGCCACGTGTCATACGGCAGGAGCCACAATAGAAACATTGAAAAGAACGTTTGACGGTCGATTAATTTCAAGAAACGGTGACATTGATCGGCCCCCAAGATCTCTGATTAAACAGCTCCTGACCTTATTCTGTGGGGCTATCTAAAGGGACGTATCTATGCTAACAGATCAATGAACCTTCAACAATTAAAACAAAATATCCGAGACACAGTCACTGAGATAACGCAGGAAATGTGTGAAAAGGTGATGAAAAACGCGATGAAAAGGGTTTACATCTGCCATATTGCTAGATGAAGACATTTGTCTGGCATTATTTTCTATGTTTAATTGCTGGCCCTAAATACTTTAACAAAGAATACTTAATATTTTTTATATTTCATACAAAAAAAAAATCAAAAACATAGTGTATACTTGTTATTCGCCCACCCTGTACATATGTACCGTAAACTGCGGGTTGCTTTAGCCCTGGAGGGTAACTTTGCCAGCAAAAGGAGAACTTACTGTTTTATGTCATGAACATAAAATGAGGCTCTAAAGAATGTTTTATGTAAAATTGTAAAATATTGCATGTCAAAGTTAAATTACATATGTGGACAATCTTAACCCCCAGGGCTAAAGTAATACGTGAAGGCACAAAAACAGGTATTTCATAGTTTACAGTTGCACAAATGTTCTTTAGCTGTGTGTCATACAAAAACACGTCTTAAGTTAGCAATAAGTTCCTTTGTGTATATTGATTATTGACACATAAGCAAGACACTCAATACAGAGTCTTCATACTTAATGTAGAAATGTGATAAAGTAGACTAACTTCTAGCCGGGAAGCACAATTAACCGCGACTTCGCATGTACGACATAGCATGCTGTCACTTTCGCACTATATTTAATGGAAAGAGGTAGGTAGAGGTATATAGGGAACGTGCAGGAAGCACTAAATCGACAAGACAGAAAAATAAATTTAACAGGCCTGAGAAAATGTGTCGTGGCTACACTAACGTTAATCTTCCTTAGTCGCCATTAATAACGGTGTGGCCCCAACATGATAGAGTATAACATTCGGATTGGCGGCGCCAGTTGACAGCACCTTGGATGTGCACGTTCCCTATAGTATTTGACGCGCGGCACAGGTGTGCTAGCGGTACATACAGACAGAATCAACTGTTTATTCAGGGTTCAAATTAGTTGCCTCTGCTAAGGTGCTAAGTATGTGGCTTGTGCATACCGTGTATGTTTTTGTTATTCATATAAGGCTCAAGAGTGGCTAATAATAGCGGGTTCCCGACTGACTCACTAATTGGCGGCTGGCCAGTTTTCGCTCCGCGCCTAGCCGATGGTGAACGGGGTAAGAAAAGATCGGAGAACTTTATAACTTACAAAATATTGCTCAATGAATACCTAACTAAGTAAAACTTGTTGGCAATAACATGACATATACGAAATAACAGATCTCTATACTAATTCAATGATACGTATTTCAATGGAAAGTTAAAAAAAATCAGAGGTAGTACAATGGCTTGGTTCTCTTTATTATTCCTTAGAAATGTAAATTGAAAAGCTCATCATCCAATCATGCCTTTTTTCAATAATTTCATTTCATTTCAATGATCATGAGACTTTTTAAGCCAAAATTATATAAAGAACTATCTTGCCAAAGAATCACATTGCTAATCGGCAAGAGAATGTTCTACACATTGAAAGGCGGAGACTGAACAGCCCCATGGGACCAATTACGAAGCCCCATTATGGGTCTAATTAGTAAGGACGCTAAAGGTATTGAAAATATCTCTATATATGGAAACTAGCAAGGTAGACAGTTGTATGGTGGGTGGGCGAGAGTAGTACCATCAATGCCAATGACAGCGCGTGTACATTGCGCGACGGTTCAGATGCGTATTCCCATTGGCTGTATGTTTCTATATACTGTATCACGCGCGAGATATGTCGCTAAAAGCATAACCGCTCAGGCACTCCGGGAGAGTACTTCATTTGGCGCCCTTTTAGCACTATATTGTTACTGCCTTTCAGTGGCGTGGCGTTGAAGAAATCCTTGGACAAGCCGAAAGCAGCTTTGGCTACAATTTTAGAGCACTAGAATTAAAATTAACTGCTGAACTGCCTAATATCAGGCAAGCCGATGGGAATTGAGTTTTATGGAGGCCACGCCACTGCTGCCTTTACTACGTTAGCGCCTGCTAGGCCTTGGCCTCCCAGGCCGCCTGGCTGCATGTCGTGGCCGTCTAGTGATAATAGTGCTTAAATGATTCATTAGTGATAATATTTTCCACCTCTGTGGAACATATTCCACAAGATGTCCTGCCTCTCTGGACTAGTCGTCTCCGTGTTTGTCGATGCCTCGTGTCTGATCGGTTCGCGAGTTGCGTGGGAACCCGCGACATAATATATCGATTTGTCCCGCGACTGGTTCGTTAACGGGCCGGGCCTGTGTTCGACATGCACCAGACAATATTGGTGGTCTACTCGTATTCCCTGTTTGTATATTTCTTAGGCAAGCATTACTAACTGTCGGTAATGTTTTCTACCTAACCGATGTCAGTCAGTAACAATTTATTGCCAGTTGTTGTTGTTTACTTAAGTTAAAAAACAAACAAAAACCCTTCCCTTTATTTTATCCTAAAAGTCAATTAAGATATCTTTTTTAATTATAATAGGTTTTTCCCGTACACGAGACAATAGTGTCCCGGCCCTTTGGGAGGCGTGCGCGGAGCCGAAGCCAACGCGTAGAGGCCCTTTCGACAATTTAATGAAAGGCAACGTGTACACCCAGCGGATGCTGTCCCTGTCCGTGTCATGGGACGCACGCAGAGACAGCCCCCGCCAGATACAAGGACTATTGTTGATTGATGGAATCTAAATTTACTGGGTTATGGTGGTGGAATTATGGACTAGATACTGGGCTATGGATTGAGACATGACGGCGCCTGTCAGCAAAAGTGTCTCATGGCTTTCGCGGCACTGACAGACCGTGACTTGCCCTCCGCTGATGGGCCCCTGTTAAATAGCGACATTATGAGCAATGTCCCAGGGGCAACACCGCTGCCGAGGGCTGCAGGGTGTCGAGAGGTGTGCTGCGCTTTCTCCGAGGGTACTCGCGGCGTAATACGTTTATTGTTAAAAAAAAAAATATTTAAAAAAAAATCACCAACCATTGTTAAACACTCACTTCCGTCTTCCAATACTGCCGCTGCCGCCATAAGGAAAAGGGGCACGTCTAACATTTTTTTTCGCAATTAAGTTGTATATACATATATTCAGAATCAGTGCAATTTACTGATTCCGAATATGTGTACAATGCAGTATCAAATTTTTTTTTTGATGTACCCTTTTGCGTTATGGCGGCTGAGTAGAACTGTGTAACACGTTACTGGCGCTATCTGTACTTACATACTCGTACTTTGATACATTTTCCAAAATCTTGATCGGACGAAATGTAGGTACAATAATGAAACAAATGATAAATAGGCCTTAATGTGACCTGTAAAAATGCGGATTTTAAAGCAAACAACCGTCAAAATGAACGGAACAATATCTCACAAACACAATTCCTAAGATTGCACCGGCCAATCGCGTTCTCGTTTAGCGAAGAACCGGCTCGGACCGGCCGGATCCGGTAATATCCGGTTATGCAGCGCCATATTTGCGCCGCTTATGACGTCATTTAGCCGACTTGGGGAGAATGTATTCCAATATGAAGAGTAACGATTGGCTTAACGAGAGAAAGATAAATGTAAAAGTACATACTTAAAAGAATTAGTAACTATTCAATTTATACAAAAAAATAAATAGAGGAAGCCCGGGACTTCGTATTCGGAAGTGATATACCTAAGTTAAATGTATCATTTTTCCTTCGCCGTAGGCGGGTAGAAAGTATTCTATGTATTACCAGTTGTCATAATCTATCTTGTGTAACACCAAAAATCATACAGATCGGTCTGGTAACTTTTGCGTAATGCGCTCACAGACATGCAGACGAACCGACAAAAATGAAAAAGAAAACGCTGAGTTTTCTAACTTTGGGAGCTACGAGTATATATAGCCGAAAATCATAAAAATCCTAAAGTTAGTTTTTTGTTTCAACTCAATCTTTATCTGTTTTTCAAGTTAGCAAAAAGCTCCATAAAAACCTCAAGAAACTATCTGTTTCAAGAAGATCAAGATATTCACAGAAAAAAACATAAAAATGTAGCCCCAAAGGTCCCGACTGAGTCATCGATAACATATGGCAGCCATGAATGAACCTACTAAACATAACATACAACCCCACACAATATTCAAAATAACACCCTAATGCCTAAACCAAAAGGATTAAATTTGAAGAAAGAACAGCGGAATTGTTATTGAAATTGAGAAAGGCGGGAAAGGACTAAGCGGATTGTTTGGTTAAAGGAAATTGGATTTTAAAGTATTGGGGTAAAGTTTATATTCGAATATTTCGCGGTATGGTTAGAGGCAGAGGTTGTAAACTATGGTCTGACTAAGAGTAGTTAGAATGTTTTTTGTTTCGTTGGGTCATTGTGCCAGTGAGTGTGGGATCGCAAATCTTTGGTCACGGTTTTAATAGTGTTCGTTTTGGGAATATGTTTACGATGCCATCACGCGCTAGTAAAGAGACCAAGATAGGGAATATACATACTATGTTAAGGTTACTCATGTGAGGTTACACACTGGAAATTACAAAAATGCTGTTCTTTTAGGCCTTTATCACGCTGGCGATTTGAGAGAGAGTTGCGAGCGTGTTTTCATACAAAACACGCACAGGTAAAAATCTGGTCGTCTTCTGGTTTAGTCTTCCGTATGTCCATAAATATAAAATAAACAGAAAAACGCCATTAGGGAATCGCCTCCATGTCTATCTGTACGACTGTCAGAGGGGCCCTTTTGTGGACATACTCGAGGCATAACTGTAACTATAAATATAAATTTATAGATACGAATATACTAGTCTACATTCCATCATAAACAACTGTCATCTGATCTTGACCTTTGATTTGATGTATACTTTAAAGAATGCACTTGCAAATTGACCTTTTTTTGACATTAATGCAAATGTCATCGCACACAATACAGTGGGGCATGTCATTACCAGCCTTTTGTGAAACAGATGCCCCTGATTGATAAGGTACAATGAGGGTATTTAGAAATCAGAAATCCACCAGCTGGCAGCAGGGTGGCGAAAGGTCTATTTGGCAGTAGATGTCAAAATCAGGTGGTGTGATTGGTGGATCTTGACGCCTACTGTCAAAAAGACCTTTCGCCACCCTGCTGCCAGCTGGCGGGTTTATGATTTATAAACACCCTCATTGAATGACTAAACGAATATCAAAAAGCAATAAGGGCTAAATATCCTTTATATCCTTAGCTCACCAGTATGTCGCCTGGGAAATGGGGCTGTCTATTTTGCCGAAGAGTTCAGTTTATCTAGAATTTCAAGTTTGTTCAAGACGATAAAATTTCATCAGTCAACTATAATTATAATAGGGGAAGCGCCCTCAATAATGGATTCCATCCCTAACACGGTAATCGACATTGTCTCATGTAAAACCAACTTAACTTTGCAAAATTATCAGTCGGAACTCTGTGCGAGTGTTTTTTCTAAGATTTGTCTATGGACAGCCCCTTTTTATAATGATGCTACCCTAGTGGTACAAACAGCAACACAGTTAACTATACACTTCAAAAATGGGAAATACTGCAAGAAAGAGAATCACACTTGAAGGCGTCGTGTTATGCATGTGTGCGTGTGTTTATGAGTATAAATTGGCTATTATTCAAAAGAGTTTTGAAACAATAATTTTTCTTTTATGGCTGATCCAACGTCATTATTGACATTAATGCCATATTATTGAATTCGTGGAAAATAATGAATATAAATTACATTATATTGGTGCATCATATCAAAAATATGAAGCACCAATAAAAGCATTAGCAATATAATTAATTTATTTCATCCCAACGTTCGACTGAAAGCTAAATCATAATTTTGACAAATTCACCTGTCTTGTTGAAATAAAACCTTTATTTACAGTATGGAAAAAAAGCTTTGCCCAAACAACTACAATGACAAAGCTCAAAGGCACATTACACATACGCAAACGTTATTTGATTAGAAGTTGACATAATACAAATATATATATATATCTCTTTCAATCGTTATAATTTTCTCTCTGCTCTGTCTTTAATGGGCAGTTAAGTGTGTTGCTGTTTGTACAAATATGTCTTAATTATTTAAAAAACATTGAAAATTTGAAAGTGTGCAAAAGTGTTCCTTTTCTGTGTGAACTTTGAGCAGTCCTTAGGGATATAATGTTTATCGAGTTCTGATTCTGAATAAAAACCCTGCAAGTTAGTATATAAACTACATCAGGAAGAATACTTAAAAAAGACGCAGCTGTTTATCTACATAGTATTGCAATATACTTAGTGCCGCAACTAACTATATTTCCCAGCCTTCCAATTTTACAGAGGCGCTGCATTCCCCACAATGTATCATTTAGAGCTCAATAAATTCCTATGCAAAGGAATTGCAATTTTGATATCACCCTCAAGGTCCCACCCTACATTGCAAATACAACCTTAACATCTAACAAATAAAGTTAATTTTCTTTTAACAATACCCGCCGAGGTATCTACATACAATTTTGCAAGGAGTTTTCTTTTTCGCGTCATTGGAGAAGACATCTTGGGTCTTGGAGATAAGGTGTGTTTTTGGTCGGCATTTAGGAGATATTATAGGGTTTATTATAATGTCGTATCTTGCTAGTCGATCGCGGGTACTGATTGCCGCCCCCGCGGGCAAGGCCGGTAGTACCACACCAACGTCTGGATGGTTAGATTATCATTGTTGTAGATAGCTAGAGTCCTGCTTACAGTAAAGCTCAGTCAATAGGTTTCTCTTATTTTTAATAAAAGGCCACTAAAAAAGGGACGCGGAAAAATGGCGAAAAACATGACAACCCACAAATTGTCTCTGACACGAGCGAACGTGTCGCGAAGAGGGCTTCAGTGTGTTTATTATGAGATCTCGGAGTCCTTCATGCTAGGTAGTTTAGACAGCGGTTGCCCAAGAGTTTTTGATTTAAGTGGCAACAAATACCACATTACTCAGCTTCCTCCCAAAGGCTGGGGACCAGGTGATCACAAAGTATCCATCACGAAATAAGGTAGAACTCTAGGAATTGAAACTATAATCAAATAATAAAACTTTGCCACAACAGAGCAAGCTAGTTGATCAAACGAGTAAAGCGAGTGAGGTCTATGAGTCGACTGGTGGATATAATATTTATTTATTCGACGATATCTCAAGTATCATATACCTACCTATATAATCTTCGAGAAGTTTGTTGTTAGAAACGACGCTAACAGGGTTTTTGGTGCAAACAGTAACTTGCGTGAGGGGTTCCCGAGGATTTCCCGAGAAAAGTCCCGAGGCTTTTATTTGGTGTCAGACTAGTAAGACCATTAACCGTCGTTTAGCGCTAACCATCGCTTGGTATCACCGGCCCAGGATGCGTACAGTAATGGGTACAATCTGGAAACCTGTAGGATAGGTTGTAATCTCTCCTATCTTGTATCGGGGCCGAGTGGGCGCGGGTTCGATGCTTGGACGGAAAACATTTTGATTACAAAACGGCTTTGCATTTGCAAAATCCTAGGAATTTTATTTATCAGTTTATTTTCAAACGAAATTCAATTTAATTCCTATACCTTAGCTATAAAACCTGTAACAGGTAGGAAGATGTTTAGTCTCAAAATGAATACCGTAACCCGTGCAAATGTAATTTTAAAATAAAAGGTTTTAGAGCAAATATTATCTGTATGATGATATTTGTTTTTGAGTCTTGGATGTTTATCCATATATATATATATATAAATATCGTCTAGTATCCACAACAAAAGCCTTATTGAGCTTACTATGGGACTTGTTCGATTTGTGTAAGATTGTCCTCTAATATTTATTCATTTATTTCTTTATTTATACTGTGTTTTATGTTCTCTATGTTTTCTTCTTTTCCTTTGGTCTATTTTACATCGTTGATTTAAGTAATTAAATATAATTAGTAACGACAGTTGTGATATAATATATAATATATTTATAATTATGTTTACCTCCTCTAGATAACGAAGCATATATGGTACAGGTAGATAGTATATAAAAAATGGTGAATTCCAGTGTTGTGTCTATACCTATGTTATTTTGACCTTACTGCATGTTGGATTTAAAACACCAGTACTCTATCCAGGATCTTACCTGTAAAGAAAAAATAAATCAATTTAGTATAAATTCTTACGAGGAGGCCTTATGCAGTCTTGAAGACATCAAAGGTCGTATCATATTTCCGGATGTATAGATGTACAAAAAACTATCAATACCATAGTAGTGAGTATTGCGAAGGATATTGATTGAAGGTATTCAACGCTTAGCGGGAAACAGGAAATCCAGTCATTTATGAATAGAGTATAGGTAGATGGCCTGAGACTTTTTTAAGAGGGATTAGGCGTTTGAAACGTTCGTGAATTTAGGTTATTTTCTCTAAGCTTCAAGTCGAAACCTATTTTTTGTGTTTTAATTTTATATTCATTAATTCGAGTGTGGAGAGAACTGTTTATTTTTCAGAAAATTTGATGTTGTTATCCTCCTTATTTATAAAGTTAATGATGAAAGTTTCAATAAGAAACACTGAGTGGTTCCATGGTTTAATTTTTATTTGAACCGAATTATTCAAAGATAACAACTATTTCATATTTTTTATTTGTGTAACTTTCTAAATAATTGCTCACCAATACACGATCAGTAGGTATTCGACAATATATGTTCATATATGCTTTCCTAATTCTCCATTCATCCAAAATTATCACTCGTCCAATTCGTCACGCGTCATTAACGTCACAGTCATGACACTTACGAAACTTTGACACGGCGTGTCATCGTTCCTTTTTCAAACGTAACGGTCACAAATATGGTCTACGTGTGCGACGATCTGTCAACGTCATCATGACTGGACATGTTCCACATGGCACCGTTTTTGTTGACTTTTTAGTTGAGCTGTTAAATGTGAAGATTAAGTTATAAGTTTGGAATGGGATTTTAAATATTTAATGATTAGATTTTGGAACTGTCGTGCGTTTTTAAATAAGGATTTCATCAGATTATGACTAGGGAATGCAACTTGGTTATGTTTTGTATGGAAAAAACTCGGTTTCGGTTAAGACTCGAGTTTTTGCCATACTAAAAATAACCGATTGCAACCCCTAATTATGACTAGACACTAGACAGGCCATCAGGGATACATTGCTACTCAATTTCACAAGCTTTATTGAAATGCAATGTATATTCACTTTATAATGTTCAATTCAAAACCTAGAAGTCGATTTTAGGCACGTAATGCTTAATATAAATAACTAAATATTTTTACTAAAAAAAACCCGACCGCGGTGCACTTTTAATGTGCATAAAATCCGCCATTTTGTTTATTTTAACGAACTTCAGTGACACTCGCGCCATCAAGACGAATCCAATGATGTATCATTTATCAAAATCGGTTGTGCCGTTGAGTAGTTACGAGCGGACACAGGAACGGACATACATACATACATACAGGTCAAACACATTACCCTCCTTTGGGCTTCGCCGCAGTCGGGTAAAAAAAGGCGAATAATAAACAATTTTTACTCTCTTTTTGCTGAAGTCTAAAATCATTATCGGTTCATCAAGCAAATAGCGAGAAAAAAGAACATTGTGCTTTAGGATAAGTACCTACTTTATTTCATGATTAAAAACAGGAGTTTGTCTGTATTATTTCATGTCGTCTTGTAAAACCACGACATAAAATGGGGTTAAAACAAACTCATAGCAGTAAAAACCCTTTTAAACCTGCCTCTTTGCGTAAAAAACGTAATTTGCACCAAAAAATATACTTGTTTCGCAATAACTGTATTTTAAGGTGTAATGGAAAAAATGAACATGGTACACATATTCGAACCAGTACTTTAACCGCAAAAAAAGCTGCATTTTTTTTACACAGTACTCGCATAGTGCAAAGTTCATTCCTTATGACTCCGGTTTCCATATGTCAATATCAAATTCATCGATGGTTTAATTTTACCCTACTACTAAGGCTACGCTTTCTGTCCAAGTGTCCATCCGGCCATCTCATCTGCCTTACACAAAGCTGTATTTTTATTACCGTAATAGGCATTTACTTGAAATTTTCACAAAGTGTTTATTACTATTATGGCCGCTATAAAAACCTATAATATCATTTAAAATACTTCGTATGCGAATCCGACTCGAACTTAGTCGGTTTTTTATATAGAACTTATTAGTCTAGTTTCAGGTGCCAACTAATAATGATATCTGCGATGCAATGTTAAAGTTAAAATACGGACAGTAATATTGAAACTATGTCAAAATGATAAAAATAAATGTGGGACGAATTTTAAAGTTCTGCTCTCACGCAATTTTACATAATGAGGAATAAACGACACAGAAACTTGGTTTCCGGTGCAAAATTAAATAAAAACCGGTTATTTATGCAAGCCAAAATGTCCCGAGAATTACGCAATAAATATATCGTATCGGAAAAAGTTACAGAAATGTTACACCTATAAACAAAAAGACTGGTTTTTTTTTCATGAATTGTTCATAATAATGCAAGAAAATCCTTGTTCATGTAATATTAAATGTTGTAAATTTTCAGTTGTTAACGGCAAACACAGACATAGTAGCAGCTCTTTTATTCAGTTGGTTATTAATAACGTCAGCAAAAACAATAAAGTTTTATTGATTCTAACATCGGTTAGATTTGGGTCTAACATAATAATTTTAATTTGACAGCTCCTCCGACACACGTTGACATATTGAGCGCAGGTCAATCCCTATTCACGAGCTACAAGGGAATCGTGACGTCAGATTTGAAATTCGCACAGACAACGGCGCACACTTGGCGTATCTCAATAGGATATTGTTGGCAGTTACGTCCTTTTGTCCACCGAGTGCAGCTTAGAACAATGCGTGTGTCATAGGTGAATGTTTGAACAACGTGTAGCTGTAGAGCAACTTTGGGAATGTAGTTGGCAGAATGCGTTAAGCGACATTTACCGAAATTACGCGCACCAGAGGAATTGCATTTTTGTACGACGAAACTCCTTAGAATAGACATTCTATGCGTCATATTTAGTACGAAAATACTGGGCTATTCAATTATTTTTATCTCTGAAGTATTTTGGGTGACGGAGTACGAAAGGCTACAATCTCAAAATTGAAAATCACGGTGGTAATTAACATTGTGTTCTTGACATACTCGTATTTATCTACTTACGATAAGTTTGGTTTTCGAGCGGTTTAGGGCGATTTGCCATTAAAAGGTGCATTTTAAGGAATTACTGACTCGTTCATCTTCGTGTGGAATTTTGGTTTGTAAGCGTGACTCATTACTCACTTCGGCTGTGGTTGGGAGTCTCATTCATTAGTTATTATCTACTACATTATTCGTTTATTCATCTGCGAGTGAAATATTATTATATCAAATGACTTAATTACCTTTCTGTATTCATACAGACAGTTAGTACCGTTGTATGTACATATTACATTTTCATAATTATCTAAAGAGACATTTTGCGATGACTTGGTTTCTCACTAGGCAACGTGATTACTTTGATCTTATTACGATATTTTGATAGGCTTGGAGTGGAAGAATGTAGCTTAGGAACGTTCTGCCTATCAAAGGCTGGTCTCTAAATAACCCATGAACATTATAATATTGTACGGAGTAAAATTGACCACAAAATAAAATCGCTAGACTCCTTGTTACTTCGAAGCGACGCTAGTCTCGACGAGCACCTCACTGCACCTAATATTGTAGATGCATTTCAGAAAATTATATTAAATTACTCTCACTCAGCTATTGAAAGGAGCACAAGTTATAGGACATAAATCCACAAGCGAAGTTCACGGAGCAAGGAGACAAGACTTTCAAATACTTATTGACTTGACAGGCTATATATGTTAAGCGACATTATAGGCGATATCATAAAGATTTTTTAAAGACGTTATCGAGTCCTCTTAAATACTATAATAATTATGTACCTACTTGTATTGTCCATCATTGGGTGAAAGGGTTGCATGAAATTGTATAAGCAAAAAAAAAAATGTTTTGATGAAATTTTAAATAGGAATTGAGTTTTCGATTTTGATACTAGTGCCTACCTACCTAACCTTTAATAAATTACGTTCGCAAAATATATGCAATAAATTACACTAACTCACTAACTGACTTCAAATACTAACTCAAACACTCTTATACATATAGGAGAATAAAATCTTATAAGATTGGGAAAAACAAACATACAAAAATGCGGCGGTTTGACCTCACCTTATTCAAAGGAAATCGAAATCGTTTTTGGTAACGATAAGTTCCAAACATGCACCAAACACAATACTCGTACTCTCATTGCAACAGGATAAAATTAAATGAAAAAATATAATAAAAAATGCAATTACGATCCAAGGATCGCGTGAGCGGCGCTCGAGTTTTGCTGTTACCGTATAAATCACTCGATTTACGAACCAACTCAGCACGACCCCCGATTTATGGCTTTTACGAACATTTCGATTGAAACTGTGCTTTAACAATGTCTATAAGTACAATCATTAGTCAGTTTGAGCTACTTAGTATTACTAATTTTTATCAAACTTTTGTAACAAATTACCTCGTTAATATTTAAATTATTCTAATAATGTTGGAGATTTACTCTGCATTGAGTATTCAATGCACTTAAGTGTCTTTCTTGATGTTAACCCACTTTCAAAAGAAAAACGGTTCTCAATTCGTCTTCTTTTTCTGTTTGAAAGGATAGGTACACCTTGAACATTCGAGGTGGTCTTATTGCTACCGTGTTGCTACCAAATCAAGATCTGATGATGGGATCTTTCTTGGAAAAATCGAGGGAACTCTTCAAATGTTATAGGCATTATTCGTTTTGGGTATTATAGTCAGTCGCGCATTTCTTACTAAAATACGTTGAAAGTTGGTTATTTCAAAAAAAAATTGTGTTTATACTTTATTTCGCTTGCCATCAGGCGCTACCGAAATCAATCGCAGGTCAGTTTTAGAATAAGAAAAAGCCATTAATTATGTTTCTCAATTGTATTTAGCTGTGTTTCCACCAGTAACGTGCGAGGATCCTATCCTCGCTCCGCTGAGCTGGTTCCACTAGAGCTGCGCTGAGCGAGGACAGGGAAATAAAGTGTTTCTATTGGTTCATGACAAACATATCCTTCGCTACGCATCCTCGCACATCCCTGGTGGAAGCGTAGCCTTAACATGGCGACTGCAGTCATTTTAAAATAAACACAAAAATATTATTTAATGGGCACCACTGATCAATCACGATCTAGGTAGGTAGATGTCAACATACCTCTATTACTTATCTAAAGTACTAACAGTACGGTGATAAAGCAAGAAAAACACTATGTGTCAACACGATATTATACCACATTGATGTGCTTCTATTTATAGTAAATGTTAAATGTACCTATATTAATTCATAGACTCCCAATACGTCCCAACACAATGCAATGGTGGCGTGACCTTCATAGCAGCCGATTCCAAGCAGCTTGTCTATTTTTATAAATTAAAGAACCTTAATCGCACTGCTATAGTTTAATTAATTTCGGCTTGACCAGTGAAGTCTAATGACGTAATAACGTATTTCTGTCAAGGTGGTCCTTCTAGCCGGATTCGCTGAACGCGATAGTGGTAGTCACAGAACATTTCCTAGACGTCATGTCATTTCACAAAGCGCTTATCACAAAACTTAAACGTTTCAGTCGCATACAAAGCTCAGCTTAAACTTCAGAGCTTTAAGCTCGTATAAACGCTTACAAAACCCCCCAGAGCTTTCGAGACTTCCGCGGGCCTTTAAGTTTTTATATCGAAGCGTCGTATATCGAATATCTTGTAGTCCCACGAGGCGTGTTAAGGTTTTTTGTCTCGTCCTAATTGTGATTAAGGAACCGGCTTGCGTGTTAAAATGATTGTTGTACAAAAAAGCGTTCTGAAGATTTTATTATCGATTTAATTTATTCCTTATCTTATAAAAAATGATAATGTACAATGTTTTGCACTCATTAATATTCTACAGCTTATTTATTTAATTTTTAATGCAAAAAAAAACTTATCGTAAAAAGGCAAACTTAATCCCATAAAGCATTCTCTACCAGTAACTTTAGGAATAAGTTATGGGTGGCGCAACTAAGAACTACCTACCTATATTATATAATATACCGGCCTATATTAATCCTTCTGCGATTCTGTTTATTTGTATTTGATAAAATAGATAAGTACTTAAAACTTGTAATATGATAATAATTGAAATAACATTGAGTTTCATTTGATGTTTTTTCAAATTAACCTGCATATTTACACTAATGCGACATTACTCATTTTGCTCAAAGGTAGACTTTTATTGTCTTGAATAGACATTTTGCTAGCAAAAATTAAATATAGTCAAATGTTTAAATTGCATATGAAGTTTATACTCATTGCCATTATAATGTCGTGGTAATTGTATAAATACAATTCTCCGACTGACCTACAAAGTATATCTTAACTGAAATCTCAATTAGACGATGCCGATGCGCGTTATTCAGACACATTCCAGGCCGTGACTGGAATAGCTCCAATTCCCGGTAGGTGGCGTTGTCTCTTTGATGTCCAACAATGGTAAACTTTACTGCTGTCCTAATTTAACTGATTCACTAAAAAGAGCACGTGGTTTAAACTTACAGAGTCATTGTGAAGAGTTTTAGACTTAGAGATTACTTATGGCATATAGAGAGATCTCATTATGTTCTAGATAGATATTATGTTATTTAGCACCTAAGAAGAGCGGTGCCTCTTAACACAGGTATAAGAATACTTAAAAAGTAAATTTTTAAAACAAAAAATAAAAACCGACTTCCAAAAACTTAAACTAAAAAGCAGAAAATAATATGTTAATTACCCGAAAGAAATGGATAATCAACGATTCATATATACATATACAGATATTTATAGTTTTTAACCTGCTTTTTTGAAGTCGGTGCCTGCCACGCAAAGCTGGCTATGCTGAGCTCCTTTTATCCTTAGCTGGCACCGACTTCAAAAAAGCAGGTTAAAAACTATAAATATCTGTATATGTATATATGAATCGTTGATTATCCATTTCTTTCGGGTAATTAACATATTATTTTCTGCTTTTTAGTTTAAGTTTTTGGAAGTCGGTTTTTATTTTTTGTTTTAAAAATTTACTTTATTTTTAAATTTTTAGTGGCGCTGTAAAAATACTATTTTAACCAAATAGACTAAAGTCTATTTACGTAGTTAAAAGATTTTTTTTCCAAATCGGTCTAGCCTCAAGTAATCGGGGAACAAACCTACATAAAAATTGATCTTTGTTTTGAAGTCGGTTAAGACTGGAAACTTATATCTAATAAGAAGTGCACGAGAAACTAAGAAAAATACCAAAATCGCTATATGTGTGCCTCTAATATTTGAAGAGTTCCCTCGATTTCTCCAAGATCCCATCATCAGATCCTGATTTGGTTGCAATGGAATCACCTCGGAAGTATACCCTTTCAAACAAAAAAATAATTTTCCAAATCGGTCCAGCTGTTTTTAAGTAATCGGGGAAGAAACCTACATAAACATTTGTTCCTTTTTTGAAGTCGGTTAACACTAAAAACTTATTGCTAGTAAGAAATGGACAAGAAACTACGAAAAATACCGAAATCGCTATATGTGTGCCTCTAATATTTGAAGAGTTCCCTCGGTTTCTCCAGGATCCCATCATCAGATCCTGATTTGGTTGCAATGGGACCATTTCGGAAGTATACCCTTTCAAACAAAAAAAGAATTTTTTAAATCGGTCCAGCCGTCTTCGAGTAATCGCGTAACAAACATACAAAAAAAAAAAAAAAAAAAAAAACATTCAGACGAATAGAGAACCGGCCTTCTTTTGGAAGTCGGTTAAAAAGAGGCACCAACACTCTCTGTAACTGAAACATTTCTGGTTATTGAATAAATACATTTATTATTATTTATTATTATTATAGAGTGTCACTATCTACATAATTAGATGGTGAAGAGCTATTGTATCGTCGACCGTAGGCTGAATTAGCGTAAGGGATATTGTTTTGCCTGTCCTTTACCGTAATTCAGCCTACGGTCGACGGTATGGATGTATAAAGCGCGTCTAGGATCCATAGTCGCTTAATATAAAGAACTTTTTATACGGCGATGAAAATACCAATGTACAAGTAGCTACTTATCTAAGATAGTCATTAAGATGAACCCAGTTAAGTAACAAAAATAAGGATACAAATCTTCAATTTTAAAATAAGTCCATATTTTTTACTATGTACCTAGATATTTCGATTTCCCTTTAATATAAACGGCAGATTTTCTAACCACCGCAGTCCAAGTCACAGGAAAATCCCTGTGAATAAACGTGCCCCAAAGAAACTTCATAAACACGGGCCAAGTTCCTAAACTAATCTCCATTTACAAAAACAATAACATCGTCGGAACAACAAAAGTCGAGCAAACGGAAACTTGACGAAATATGCGCGAAGTTTAGGAGATGCGGACGAATAAACAGTTACGACTTAATGTATGCAAAACCTCGGAAAGTCGGCGACCCCGATACACTGGCTAAAGGTTTGGACCAGTTCCTTATCAAATTAAGATTGGAGCAAAAATAATTATTAAAAAAACGAGACTTTTAAGTTCTTTTTTCAGAGTACAGACAAGGTATTATTAATTTGGAAGCAGCGCAATATAGACTGGTCTCATACAGCCTCAATCTTTCAAGGAAACCATCATCTGAGTTCAGATTCTTATTCCAAATCGTCGAAATGTAATAAGTATACAAGCGTATCTAACGCTCAGAAACTACTCAGGACTATGTGCTAACGAGGGTGGAGTTAGTAGTTAATAGCGAAGAAAAAACTATAGTGTCCAAAGAATTTCTCACGTCAATAGGTTTGTAACCAATCACAGATTTTTGTCTTTTAAACGATATGCACACGATAATGTCTTCTCATGAAACTTTATACGAATGTTTGCCATAAATGCTTTAGACTCACGCATAATAAACATTGAGTTGGTTATCAACACCACTTGATATCTAAGACGTATCGATTTTAAAAAGTAGGTGTTACGGGGCACATTTAAGAGCCTTGCGATTTGCGAGCGAGCTGCGGGCGAGTTCCATACAAATGTCGCTCGACGTCTTCGCCACGACTGGTTTTGTATGAAAACTCGCCCACAGCTCGCGCGCAAATCGCAAGTGTGATACGGCCCTTAACGTCAGTTTTGTTAGGCGTTATTGTTCCATACATTATATTCCGATGTTCCGAATGCCATGAATTGCATACAATCTACACACAACTCCGTCAGATTTTTACATATTATGATTGTTCAGATCAATTTGTCTGCAAGCTCATCCTTCTATATGAGCACACACAAAGACGTACCGGAATTCAGATTATGAATCCAAATAATTAAATTCAGACCGTGCGGGGCTGGCCTTAATAGATGTTTGGGCTCGGGAGTGAAAAAAGTATGCATACTTACAAAATTACCTGAATATACCTAATGGTAATTATTTGAAATTGCATAATAGAACACATCAATTTTCTTATTATCGTGACATCTTTTACATCTGAAATCAACTCCACATGGTTCATAACAAACACGCTCTTCTTTGCCAAGAACTGGCAGGATGTGGAATGAACACTTGTGGTGTTTCCAGCGCGCTTCAAGAAACGAGCAAACAGGGCTCTCAAAGATCGGCTACGTATAGGTAACACCTCAGGTGTTGCAGATATCCATGGGCGACGTTGACTGCTTTCCATCAGACAGCTCGTCTGCTCGTTTGACACTTATATTATAACATTAAAAAAAAGTCTTTTAGTTTTCAGTTTGTCAATCTCCCGTTTTTTCTCGTTCGTTCTTTCTTATTGAGTGGATATACAGTTTTTTTCATTGGCTTTCACCGATTCCGCGTCTATCCCTTACGGTGATCTAACCTCAGAAATATATCGAGGTACCGACCGACAAGAGCAAGTCTCTTAAATTTATGATGATGACGAGGAAATAGTTCCTAGTTTTGTATGGGAACCAAGCGTGTAACGTTTTGCGTTTGGCGTTTGATATCAAGAGTGTAATTTAGTGATGGACATAAATTGTCCATTTCATTTGGTGTTAATTATACCTACCATTACTACCATATTTTTCAAATCTGGTAATATTGACGGCGACTGAAGTTGACGGCGAGCAAAGACGGGCCCTTCTTTTTAGCACGCGAGGTACTATATACTCTTTCCTTCTATGTCGATAAATTTTGTGGATCTAACTGATACTTAAATATTTTTGGAAAACGTTAAACGAAACGTCCGTCATTCGAGATCATTTTGTGACTAGAAGTCAATTTTTTTTTTATTAGATCACCATAATGTTAAAGGTACCTACGGTAGCAATATCGACATTAGTTAAGTTCAAGCTTACATCCGCGCTGCCGTAGTGTCGGATGGCAGTTTGCGGCCAACCACCGACCAATGCGGCTGCCGATTTCCTACGTAACCCTACACCGCCAACCGACGAACCTGCGTTATGGGATTAATCGCACTGGTCAGTTTGAACCGGTCTGTATAGTAGTTTTCCGATGTAGTCCTTGCTTCCCATTGCCATTTCAGCTTAAATTTTGCAAATTTAGAGTGATATTTGACAGAATATTTCTTGATGAAGAAGAAATAAAATACATGTCAACAGGATGCTATTAAACCAAAAGAATCCTGAAATCAAAGATAACGTGACAAAAACAACACTCGTATTGAACCATACAAAAAATAGCCTAAATTAATAAGATTTCGAAGGTCCAAAGGCACTGACCTAAATTTTAAGAACAAGTAAAAATAAAAGTTAAGGAAGAAATATATCAAAAGAAGATTAAAAGAAGCAAAAAATACAAGGAGTTAAAAGTCTCTCAGCCTGTCGCAAAAAGAAACACATGTTCATGACTCAATGATCCATTTATAAGTGCTGTGATGACTTGAGAGCCAGACTTATCGCTTGTTGACATTAAACTGTCAAACATGCATGTAGGTTAATGATCATGCATTACAATTCCGTCAATTCGTCTCGTATATTTGAAGATAACGCTGAAATAAAAAGTGATTGATTGTTAATTATTTCCAGATGCATTATAAACAGTGATAGTTTGATATCGCTCCTGTTTAATGATCATGTTTTTTTTATGAACGTGACGATTTTTGTGGTAAGGAAATTAAACAACATATACCACTAGTCTTCCGGTTCGTGGTCTCCATTCGAGAATCTGTAGCTTCGCCCTATCGGTCATGGCTTCTTTGGGCTGTATGCCCAGTCCATTGAACTTTAACTTACTCACTCTGGCTACTATATCGGTCACCTTAGTTCTTCTACTGTTTTCTTATCCCTGATTCGATAAAGCGCGCAAAGTGCGCTCCCGTTCGCCGTGGAAGTTTTTTTTAGCAGGAGTTTAATGTTAGAAAGATAATGATGAAATCAAGAGTTACAAGTACGCCTGACATGCGGGCAGCCTACAGTAGATTAGACCGAGAAACTCGACTCCCGGCTATCGGTCAGTGTCAGATCACTTTTAGCTATCACGATAATGCAAGTGTGTACGCTATAACAGCGGTGCATGGAATGCAAGCGCTATTTTGTGGCGATATAACTATCGATGTAAAGCTGTAGACATGAACGAAATCAAGTATTCCGATATAGCTGCTTAAAAATAAGAGGGACACTATTTACCTTTAGAATTATAGTGACCTAATCCAATATATCGTCGCATCGGGTGACAACCAAAACTCACCAATAACATTAAAAAAATTAAAGTGACTGTCAATTTTATTAGACTAACAACACGGTTCCAATAATTTCAATGTTGTTAGTTAGTGAGTTTTGGCCGCATCCGATAATATTTAAACTTTTGACTCTCCGTTATAAAAAGACCTAGAACATCTATTCAACGTTTCCAGCAACATTTCACTTTCAGTCACTATAATTCTACGAGTATCAATAATCTCACCATTTCCTCCTCTTCCAGAGCCCTTATCAGCTCATAGTACAGCATCTCCGCCTCCTCAGATATCTGCACCTTTTCCTCGCACTTATAAGTTATGTCACACGCCATCTCTGTCGGCAGATGCATCTTCATCTTCATATTCACTTCCACTTGATCACAGATTATCCCATCACTATTCTTTGGCACTTTTTGGAAGACTTCACTTAGAGATTACCTACTTCGGTCCTGACGCATGTTTTAATCACTGATTATGAGAGTTCACTCTTTGGCACCTTTTGGAAGACTTCGAGTTACATGGTGATGTTTTTTACAAGTCGCAAATTTACTCTAATCAAAATCAATTATTAGAATTAAGAAGACTAGACACTACATGTAATAAGATAAGGTTATATTATAAATGTGCAAGTTTGTGAAGATGTTTGGCTGTTTAGAGGTTTGGATGATTGTTAGTAAATAACGCGGTAACAATTGATTAGATTTAGATGGAATTTGGCATACAAGTAGACTATTTTCTGGATATTGAAACTTAGGATACCTACTTGGGATAGTAACGGGAATAATGCAGGCGAAGCCTCGGCTAAACGCTAGAAGGATTATATAAATTGATAGAGATATATATTCAAAACTTAAAGGTAACAGTGTTGTATAATTATTTCATAAACTGACAGATAACTTGAAATTTTAGTTCCTTGAGCTCTATGAAAAAAATATGTGTCTGATTATACAGAGTGAGTACATTCACAGTGACTGAAACATTGTCGCCACAGTCCGTGCATTGAATCGTTAATGGCCACGTTGATGGGTTGAATTAAATTAAGCCGACAACTAATTAATTCCGTTGCAGCACAGTAAATGGGCGGAGAGCGCATTTTTGAACGGATTCCGTTAATTTGCAGCAGAGGTTGACCGTGGACAACGTTAACAATAGCAAATATTTTTAGTTTGTTTATACATATAAGAAAAATATATAAGTAATTATGACGGTATCAAAGTTTAACCTCATTGGCATATAATGTAGAAAACTGCCCAAAAAAATATTACTTATTTTTAAAAAGCGATGTGGTTAAAAGTCGTACGTTGTTATATTAAGTTACACACTAGTGCGAAAAATACTAAAATAATGTTGTATTTTAAATATTTTTAAGCGTAAAATAATATAAAATTTTTTGTATCTCTTAACCATTTTTGCTTTGTAAGGGCTATTGAGAAAATGCGCCAAACAGTAAAAAACGTATTTGTGGTCAAGTTTCATACATCCCACCTGTATATCCTGCTACACTTTACTTATGCTTACCGTTTACCAAATGCATACCTACTGTGAAAGAGTTTTGCAATAACTTGCTGTTACGAGTTCTTGTAACATGTGTTTTCACATTCATATCGTAACATTGTAAGTTGGATCATTTTAATTGATCCTTAAATTGACTCAAGATTATTATCGCGTTAAAATAAAACGGTGTCTTTATCTCTGCCGTTTATCACAAAATAACTTGTTCTCGTCACGCAATATCAACTAAATCTCAAATTAACCGTATGTATATAAAAACTGCTATTAATAAATTTGATGCTACTGGCTCGTTTTATCTTCTAAGTTTAAAAAGAGATGAAAGATTGAATGAACAGATTGATAATGACCCTTTTATAAATATAATGATTAGTCATGAAGGGGACGAATGAATTGAACTTGATGTTTGATGACTAGCAATCAAGGTTTGTTTAAGTGATGCAGATAATTTGACTGTCGAGTTGAGAGTTGGTAAGAATGCAGGAAATTATTCGTCATATAACATTACAGAAACTTGGTAATTCTGATTATAAAATATTTGACGGAGGGCCCTTCCGTGTAGTTACCTGAATTAAATGTTTCAGGCTACGGAACCCTAATAAAAAAAAGGATAATAATAGTTAATCCTTAGCCATAAAGTGCATCTTACAAAAGAGAATATAATTAATTAAAACAGCAACTTTGACACTTCGATAAGAGACTATCGATTATCATGTGCGTAAGAGGTCGGATAGTGTGAAACAACTCAAATATTTAACATTTGACAGACATATTGACAGTTGTTATTTTAAATTGCGTATCGTCGGCTTAAGTCGCAAACCTCGTAACTTTCTTGTATGGGATATATGCAACGTTACGAGGTTTGCGACTTACTTACTTCCGTCATTTGTGTGACAGCTTGTATTTAAAACTGGGTCTAGAGTTTGCTCGCGTCGACTAAATAGAAATTTATTTCGGTTCACGAAATAAATGAAGACTATTTTTTAAAGTTTCTCGCATAGCAATTAGAGAGATGTGACATTTTGACAGTGAAAAATTAATATGGACTCGAATTATTTTTATGTGCCCGTATAATTTAAATGTTTATTTTAGAAAATACCGTCCGTCCATCTTTTGCTGTAGATTTCGCAATAAAACGTGCGTTGAGAATTTCGCAGATGACTTTTGACCTTACGACATTCGAAGTGAAGTTTCTTTAGAAAGTTATGGCGAGGTCAAAAATGTAGTTTGAGGATGTAAATGAGAAACGACATAAGGGACGATAATGTCATTATGCCGAGCTAGCACAACTGGCTACTAACTGGCTCGCTTGTCGGGCGGCAGAGATTAACAACGTCACTGTATACAGGGTGAATTTTAAATCGTGAACCGTTATAATTTTTTTGAAGTCCATACATAGTTAACAATAACTTACAATGCTTTTAAACCATTTTTTTTAAAGAACCTTAATTGTCACCCTACATTCATGTTTCATACTTGTCATGAAAATTTCAACATTAGATATCCATCCTCCCAATATTGAAGTTGGCTGGATAGAATTTTGGCACGTATTGTCAATAAATGTCAACATCGTCGACATTGTCAACATAAGTAGGTATTTAAAAATCGTATTTACTCATAAAATAATTCAGTTTTATTACGATTAATGGTAATAAACGCCTTCACCGTTTTGTTAATAATTAATTAAGCGGGTCTTTAATTGTAATTAACACTAGTGCTCTGTATTAGTCTTAAGTAGCTTTACCGGTAAACGTGGTTACGATTCACGATTTAAAATTCACCCTGTATAACTATATTGAATGGAAAAACGAAAGGTACGTAAAGTAGTATTTGTCGCGCCAGAAAGAGTCATGCGTAACAGTTGTGCTAGAGGTAATGGTATCCATACCCATTATTTTTGTCTTTGGAGGAACATGCTGCCATTAAATAATGGGTCCATTTTTTAACAAAATTCCCAAATCTGCAGCCTACCATCATATCCTACTAATTTAAAAGTTTGTCAAGATGTTTAGATGATTGGAGATTTGGATGTTTGGCTGTTTGTCACAAAATAACGGGGTAGCAACTGGATGGATTGAGATGAAATTTGGCGAGCAAGTAGACCTGGTCCTGGATTGAAATATAGGATACTTTATATACCGGGAAAGAGTTCCCATGGGATAAAAACGGGTATAACGCAGGCGAATGGCAGCAGCTAAATGCTAGTTCGAAATATTTGCTATGCTACACGGCCCTTCTAAGTTTGAACCTGCTATCTGTATCTCATTCAGCCGTGGCGCTTATTACACCCAGACATGTTCCTAAACGCTTTATGGTTAACAAGATGTACGCCATCTATAATTACGCGTAAGTCTGGCCGGTCCTTTTGGCGCGCCTGCGCAGACTGATTTAGCCCGGAATGCAAGACGGGGAGATCAGAAAATTTCGCCTATAAACAAACTGTGACCACTTCACAGGATATAAACTTAGTTTGGACAGTCTTCGGCAATAATATGTCAAGAAATATAATGCAAAAATATCTGACATCGGTATATTTCTATAGTTTAAAATCATGTTGATTAGAGTGTTCCTCTTAATTTTTTTTTGGTATAAAATGTCCGGTCTGTTTTTTTAAGCCATCTCTTGTAATTAAGGTTCATCAAGATATTTCACTAAACTCACGTAAATAAATTGTAATTTCAGTAGAAATTATCAGGCAAGAAATAATGAAGAACTTGTCAAAACACCAATATATAATATACAAATACAAATAATATGGTTACTCATATCTGTATCTGACTGTACTAAGCGATAATTTTCACAACATCCTAATTAAGACAATGTGGCTTGTTAACATTGAACAATTATTTATTGTTACAGAAAAGCTTAAGCGCCATAGTAAAACGAAGAGTTTAAGCCGTTTGTACATTAGAGTTGCGAATTGTAAAGGGCTTTAAGGTAATTTACTAATTGACTTATTTTTGTATTTTGTCATTAAGGTCAGGGTTGGCAATAATAGCATGTTAATTCTTGTACCCAGTGACTTTTCATAATGTAACATATTCGAACAGTTATAGTAGGTATACTACAGTACGTTACCCAGACTAAGTACGAGTACAAATGACCAGTTTCTGTTCAGGTTGACTGTACAAAATTATTGTAATTAACTCGCTACAAAATACTAGGTCAAACATGTGTTTACGATCTCGGATAATTCAGATATTTTTTAACGTCAAGCAATTTTAATTGGTCAATTACGTAAATTACTATCTCATTTAATTTAAACACCCATATTTTCTACTGAAGTAAATTATTTTAAGTTGTCAGACCTGACAAAATAAGATTGCCTCCGTGGCATCTTAATAAGTGTAGTTTATTGTTGTTGTTGTTTTATTTTTATACCAGTAAATATATATTGCTTTACTTTCCCATTGATTGTTTGTAACATGCTGTGTCGAGTGCAAGATATGCCTCGGACGTAGTCTAAACTATCAGGTCAAACGGGTCCATATTGGCTCATATAAAATTGGTATTTCGATTTTTTATACAAATAACGATTTGTGACAATACTCATCATTTCTCCGAAAAATTTTGCTCATAATTTTTTTTAATATTTATTAGTACTACTACTTACATTGCCTATAATAATAAAAAAATCGAATTTTTGTACACATAATGTTATTATTTAGATGTTATCTGTACCTATAATGTTATTAGCAAGAATTACTTAATTAATAAAGTTATTACATATAATTATTTTGCTCATAATGATTATAAGTTATATAATTTGAAATCAACGTGTATCGTAACGCATAATATGCAATCATAATTCAACTTATTTCATAGAATCATTTTGCTCATAATGTTTAGAAGTTATATTATTTATTCACAACGTGTATCGTTTCGTTTTTAGGGTCATAAAAAAAATAACCCTAACCTACATATTTTTTGGGAGCCGTTTCGTTTTTAGGGTCATCAAAAAAAAAAACCCTAACCTACCTATTTTTGGGAGCCGTTTCATTTTTAGGGTCATCAAAAAAATAACACTATCCTACCTAGTTTTGGGAGCCGTTTCGTTTTTAGGGCCATTAAAAAAATAACCCTAACCTACCTATTTTTGGGAGCCGTTTCGTTTTTAGGATCATCAAAAAAAATAACCCTAACCTACCTATTTTTAGGAGCCGTTTCGTTTTTAGGGCCATTAAAAAAAATAACCCTAACCTACCTATTTTTAGGAGCCGTTTCGTTTTTAGGGCCATTAAAAAAAATAACCCTAACCTACCTATTTTTGGGAGCCGTTTCGTTTTTAGGGTCATAAAAAAAAATAACCCTAACCTACCTATTTTGGGAGCTGTTTCGTTTTTAGGGTCATTTATAAATAGCAGTATAATTTGAAAAATATATTATACAAAAGCTTATTGCTTAAAAATGTGAACTTGGAAAAAATATATACGAATAGATTATGACTAAGCAGCGATATATTTTGAAATATATATTACACCAAATATTATTACTTGAAAACGTTATATTGAAATATTATATATACATAAATTATAGTAACAAAGTTATTTATGTTGAACAACATTATGATTATAATACATTCGGAGTTCCAATGACTATGACTAAAAATAAATATGTACAATGATCATTAGGTTGTAAAATTTTATGAGATACATTTTCGGAGTTCCAATAATCGAATTTGCAATTTTATATGAACTTTGGCGCACCCAGGTCAAACAATCTACCTGCCTATAGAGAGAGAAATACTACATAAGAAGCAAACCTAGATTTGGTCCTCAGGAGGCTCGAATTTACCCAAGTATACCCACAAAGTCCCATGACATTAACAGAAACCTTATTAAATCGTATGCAATATAATGTATGCAAGTCTGGTTAATGCAACACTGAACGGAAGAACCAACTCCCTCGGGCTCGGGATGCTGAGATTGTATAAAACAGCTTATATTTATACGAGTAGCAGGAGCATTCCGTAAAACCATCTACTTTTTGTCGGTTACGTAACGCTACGGCAGCAACTAATAATAGTACATTACTGCAGAGGCCGGGAAGTAAGGAATTGCCAGCCGAGTACATATAGCTGGCCGAGCGAAGCGAGGCCAGATAGTTACGAGGCTGGCAACCCCATTTCCCGCCGAGGTATGTATAGTGCTTTTCTCAAACATGCAATGAAATAAATAAACTTACTATAATATCCTTACTTAATATTTTATAACACAAACAAACTGGCTGTCAGAAAGTGACATTAGTGACATTATATCCATAGACAATGCCAATTCGGTCAAGCTGTTTCAGTTCACATTTTTACCGCGAATATTTAGATGAAATATTTTAAATGTATATTTTTGTGGTTTAGTTTGAATTTATAATAATTGGAAATTGTTTATAATGTGTTATTTGTTATGTTCATGTCAATTTTAAATAAATAAAACTCCAAAATAGTTATAGCAAAAATCGTTTTTTGTTTTTTAATGGCTGAATGCCGTGATGCTGGCCCTAATAAATGTGGAATGAAAATTAAAAAAAAATACATTCCGTGCCATGTGTCAAGCCGCATAGGAAACGAGGTACTTTGTGGCCTATTTTTAGGCACGTAATGTCAACATTTCATGCCATGTTTGAGAAAAGCTTATTAGCTGCTAAGAAACACGACCAATTTTAAAGCCAAGTTATAATATTACCATGCCGATATTCAGATTCCTAATTTTACATGTCAAAAGTATAAAAAAGGTTGTGTCGCTTACATATACCATTCGATTTTATTTTGAATTTATATTTATGATGACATTGTATCTTTTTATTGTGAGCATGTTTTATTTTATTTGACGATCATAGTATAAGATTCGTGTAAATTGACATAGTGTAATTTATATCGTAACTCATAAGAGATTTTTTATTTTGTAATATAAATTATAAAATAAAAAAATCTCATCATAACGTTTCCGTAGAATGCTCCTGCTAGTTTACCTCTTACGTCCTTTGACTAATAAGGTGTACCGCAGTACCCTAGTCAGCTTTAAAACTTATGTTCGTAGGAAATTTATGGCGCTTACGTCTTTGGTGTGCAACTCAGGTGCTATTTCAGGTTTCAAAACAAAACCCGCAGACGTCTTACTCGCGGATCCCTAAATAGTTTACCGTTGGACTGGTCGAGGAAATGCGAGCTCTGGCTGCGCGAGCGCATGAATCCGTCAAATTTATGGCGGCTTACTTGGTGGAAATGAAAATGGAAGCCTAATAGGAAAACGACGTTAAATATTAATTCGATGTCTAAACGTAAAATTAGATTTAAGTATGGATATAACAATATTAGAGGTCTCACTATTTTTAATGTAGGTATTGTAACTATTGTACAATATTGATTGAAACAGGGGTTTAAATAAAAACAAATCGCTTAAGTAAAATGGAGCCCTTCTCTGTGATTTTTAGACACTGTGGCGTCCCCGGATATCCAAATAATTTTAGAAAATATAAAAAGACATGCTTACTATAGGTACAATATCTATTCAATATAAGTAAACACTGAAACTACTTTACATCCTGTTTACACCCCTAAACTTAAAAAGGTCGTTGCCCTCGCAAAAAAACATGCCACCGTCTACAGTGTGCCGTATAATTAAGGGTTCTTTCTTATGCCGACTACACTTAAAAAGGTTATATGCGGCATATAAGCAGATCGGAACTACGGTCTTCTAGTTTACCTCTGTTGCATTAACCGTATGTAAGTACGTAAAAATAAAATGCATACAGTGTGGTTAAAAAAAGTTGTAATTTCAATCTTAAGTTGACAGTTATTGAGCTCAAAATGCAAGCACACGTTCTGTTTCCTAGGTGAAATTTTTTGATGGAACCATTATTCGATGGCTGTTGCCGTACAAATTATGATGAATGGGATTTTAAAATGGTTAATGAGTTAATTGTTGCGGTAGGAGTAATGAATATGTGGTAATTGAGTTTCGAATGAGGGGTTTTGGAATGAAAATTATAAATTGTTTTAATTGATCAAGCTTTTAAGACTGTATTTCCTAGTAATTTATAATTATCGTAGTAATTTATATTTTGTAACGTTGAGATAGGTATTTAGAGAGCTTACCACAGTTGCATGTTATTACTAGGCACCTAATAAAGTCCCACTTAGCCTAATCAAAGGCAGTCATAATTAATAAGAGAAAAAAGATTCTGTTTGACACAACTTCCCGTGACATCCTGTATTTAACGTTGAATGTACTAAAAAAATATGGACTAAACTCGCAATAAGTATTTTATATTTTAACGTAACTACTCGCGCCTAAAAATATGTTTAAACAAAACAACGGAAGCACGGCGGTTTCCTGAATTGCTAGAAACTCAACACCGTAAAATGCATTTTGCTCTAATTTCCTGAAAATCCGGCAACAATAGACGAAATTGGTGGCAGTATTTTAAAACGTCAAACTGAAATGCATATAACTATGAACCTTAGACTCTCCAAAAATAAGGTCTAATTTCCAAAAAAAGTAATAATAGCATTTTGTCAATTTAGAATTATGCAGTAGATGCTGCATTATTCGATTATTTTTGTTGCCGTCCGAAAATTAGGTATTGTAAGTAATGCTTTGTGACAGTCACATAATCTTCAACCGTACAAGCCATGACATAGAGGTAAATTATGCTCAGTACTCCACTTTTCCGACTTCCGACTTTTTGATACAAACTCCCAAATACTGTTTAGAGCTTGAATAAAAAATAATCTTAGCGTAGTTACCTGTTTGTCATGTGTGTTATTGTTTAGGCGGTATGTCATCTGTCTGTACCTTAATCATGAAAGTGTTACCTTTTCGTGCTTAAGCTACTGAACCGATTTAGATGAAAATTGGTATGCAGATAGTTGGAGATCCTGTGAAGGGTATATGATAGTTTTTCATTCCAGAAACCATCTCGTCAAGGGGTGAAAAACATGTGGAATCAATATTTTCAAGTAAGGGATACGAAACTTTAATTCTAAGCATGCAAAGTCGCTAGCAATAGCTCGTATAGAGTATTTTTCTTGTATATAATGAATTATCCTATTAAAACCACATAACGCCGACGTTACCAACTTTTCCGAACTGGATCATTCAATCGCGGAACCGTGAAATGGGGCAGAAAGTGAATTTCTCGAAAAGAGTAAGAATCGTTTGACATCGGACGCGCTCGGAATACAAGATGGCCGCATTCGTATGCGGAGGCGCCGTTGCGTCAGCAGGACATGGGGATGAATATATACGGGGTTTTAATCAAATTTGTGTGTCATTGCTTTTGACGTATCGTTGGGAAAGTATTTAAAGTATGCAGTTGCTTGATTAAAGACCATTTAATACATCAATATGTCGATACATATCAAAATCCTTGATCACCTTTTTGAAAATTATATTATTGAAAAGACACAAAGTCTATTATTAATTTTATGCCACACCTGGCCAAAAAGTAGCTTTTACCGCACGCTACGCGTACGGAAAAAGCCCCTTTCTGGCCAAGTGTACACATAAAATGATGTACACAACAAGGGAGGTAATAAAGAAAGCCCTCGATCGCATATTTACGTCCCTCGCTTGCAGCTCGGGCCGCAAACATCTGCGATCTCGGCCTTTCTTTATATTACCACCCTAGTTGTGTAATTTACTATAGCTTGGTGCTTGTGATGTCTATGTATAAGACACATGATTTGTTGATGATAATCATAACATTTATAAGAAGCACCTCATACCCTTGGCAAATTTTATGCCCAACCTACATTATGTAGGCCGTTTGAGTAGTAAAAAAAAACACGCAAAAAATTAAGATAGTAAATATCATCATGAAATAATATAAAAATGTTCTGTGCCTTCGTTCGTGTTCATTTCACTAATGGAGCGTATAACTCAAAGGCTGTCCCAACAACTGCTTTTCGCACAGGCCAAAGATCATTAAGCTACTTTCAGTAACTCATTAACTTCAACCGTTGGTTAACCGTACCAAGGCAAAACAATAACAGCCGCAGCCTGCACCGCGTAACTTTACAGGCCCAGTTAAATCCATCACCCTGTGTCACAATCACAATGTTGCACTTCCTGGTACTTGCATACAGCTACTCGCATATACCAGCAGCTCGTGTATACTAGCTACTTGCACGTACTGGTACAGTATGACCAGAAGTTTAACTTCATAGAAAAATACGACGTGTGCGTGGAATGTGTGCGTGCGTGGCACAGAACGTCACAGCGGGGCATCGCGACACGCACGACATTGATTGCACTAAGACGGCTAAAGCTGAAAGAAGGCCGCGCTGCTTGAGAGGAATTGAGGAAAGTAGGTATGCAATAAAGAAGTAAAATGGTTGAAACAAGATCTCTCTCAATAAGAAGTTGATCCTGCTGCATGCGAACAAAAGGTCGGTTAAAGAGAATTACGGAAGTAACACCATATGTACTCAAAGGGACATAACGTAGGCGTAAACTGTACTATTTTAAACTACTATTGCACAGTTGTATCTCTAAATAAAAACGAGTTCTTTGATATAATCTTCATACGTCTACCACTACTACACTTCCTAACAAATCATTTTCTATGAAGTTAAACTACTGGTCATAGCGTGTTATAGTCGATGCTAGTGGCGAGGAACAATGGGGGAATTATGCAGGCGCACGGCGGGATCGGGGGTAGCTTGCTGATATAGCCGTGTTGTTCGGGTTCCGCGTACGACTCTATTCGCTGGATAGATTACGATGGGCTTAGTTCATGAGGAACGCTTATCCTCTAAGACTAAACGCTTTGCCAACGAGCCGGCAATGCGTAAAACCGATTGGTGAGCCAATATTTTCAAGGTAAAAGACGTGTAAAAAAATACGAGTTTTTCATGTGATGTGTGTTGTGTAATGTTGTCGTGGTTAGAAAGTCAGCTTGAAAATTGATGATGACGAAGTTGTATTATGTACGTGTGTGATTGAATATACGTTTTGTCTATCTTCTATAAAATAGAATGCGATATGAAATTACGCGCGATAAGCTAAATTAATTATCTCAGCAGATTAATTGATTTCCACTAAATAGGTATTTAGATAACATTAGATCTATTTCTAGTAAGCCATGTTTTAAACACTGGATTTGGGTACTCTCTATTTTTTGGGTTCCGTACCAAAATGGTAAAAAAGGAACCCTTATGGTGCGACTCTGTATGTCCGTCTATCACAGCAAGATATCTCAGGATCTACTGATGCGATCGACTTGAAATTTGGAATAGTGTTAAAAGTCGCTAACCCGAGCCTATTGGGATGAAAAAAATCTTATAGGTACCTTTTTTTAAAGGGGACCGAAATGGGATGTCGGAAATTAAAAGTAGAGCTATTATATCGAGTGGGATACCAAATGAAAGGGCATAATGTATAAATACCAAAACCCGTTTTATTATTTTTTTCTTATTTTGCCTTTGTATAATCCATCCACAGTCACAACCACAACCACAGTAGATACAGTTGAAGTGGTCACCTGTATGCACTGTGTATTTTAGAATTATTTTTTTGAGTTGTACCTGCGCAAATCAAACAGTTATTTCCAAATGCCGATTCATAACGTCATCTGCGTCTTACGCATACCTATCACGCCTAAGCTCATAATGAATAAATTATCGAGTCGTGTCACGGTGGGCAGTCAAAAACAAAGTGGTTCGACGACCCGGCACAAAGACTGTTTAAGCATGTATGGTCATGATAAGTTGATATGACAAAGGCTTGAAAGCTTATTACCTTTTGGCCACATTATCGAGGATTCAGCGAAGATTCGTATTGGCATTTCTTTCTTTGACATACAAAAACGACGACACGTCAACGCGAATATTCTTTGAATTCCGATAATATGGCAGTAGCATTAAAGGTAGGCGGAAAATAATGAGTGACCTAGTCATGTCATATATATGTCGTTTTCAGGCGAAAGGTAACAATGATGTAGCTATCAAGAGGTCTGTAAGTAACCTGCTTAGGTCGAAGAATTGCAAAACTTAAATAGCAATGGGCAGGGCATATTGCTCGTAGAACAGTCGACCGCTGGAGCCGAGTTCTTGAGTGGCAACCACAAGTGGAAGACACAGATTGAGTCTGCCCACCCTGCGTCTTCCACTGCGTGGTTGTGGGAGCCCCAAGGTCTCAGATCGCAGGTATTTGACGCCCGAGCAAAACAAGAAGAAGTTGAAGGCAAGGGCAAATTACACAACTAGGGTGGTAAAACATAGAAAAGCTGATATCGCAGATATTTACGGCCCGAGCTGCAAGCGAGGGACGTAAATATGCGATCGAGGGCTTTATTACCTCCCTTGTTTGTTTACATCATTTTATGTCTACACTTGGCCGTAAAACGGCTTTGTCCGTACGCGTAGCGTGCGGTAAAAGCCACTTTATGGCCAGGTGTGGCAGAAACCATTTTACGTCTCCCCCACAGGCCATGAAGAGGGATTTTCCGCACGCGTAGCGGGCTGTTATTACCACTTCATGGCCAGGTGTAACATAAGACATAAATAGGAACGATGAAGGAATAGTACATTACACAACTAGGGTGGTAATACAAAGAAAGCCCGAGATCGCAGATGTTTAACAAACAGGTGTTGTTTGTAAATATGCGATTGAGGGGTTTCTTTATTACCTCCCGTGTTGTGTACATAATTTTATGTCTACACTTTGCCAGAAAGCGGCTTTTTCCGTACGCGCAGCGTGCGGAAAAAGTCACTTTATGGCCAGGTGTGGCATAAAATATATAAATAATGTGGTGTCATCTACATTAAAATCTAAAGGAACACATCATACCGGGAGTGTGATATATAGGTATTCGATCGAATACAGTTTGCATATCATAATTCTGGACATATGTTACACGATTGTAAACGTCGAGCTGAATTAGGTATTAGCCGCTTCAATGGGCAAAAGCCGACATTTCAATAATTAATTAGTACATCTAATTAACTTTGGATCGATCTAATGCACTAATTTGCAACGCGTGCTTTCATTCACCGCGTGGTGGAAATAATTGTTTTCAGCACATTGTAATGTGCAATTTATATTATGAAATTTATGACACTGATATACCTTGATATGCATATTTTTTTTATAATAGGGTATCGTTAATAAGCCTCATGTACTAATTAAATGTGTATATTTCAATGAAGTTTTATAGGTACCAGAACTAATATTATAACTTCAATTGGTGACAAACTTTAATATTATGTCCGACTGTACGCAGTTTGAGCATGCTCCGAGCGCCGACTGCGATCCAAGCGAGCACGTAGGGACATGATGTTATGTCAAACACGCTTATCGTCATCTTTACGACATAATGTTATCAATGAGCATTGAGCATGCGACTTTCACACTCCGTCTGCATTTTAAACTGTACGTTTTAATGTTATGCGACTAATGTATTGTTTTCTTAGCATTATTTTACTTTAACGCAGCGGTCGGCAACCTTTAAGCAGCCAAGGGCCACATAGTACCTAACGAAATTGGCGCGGGCCGCACTTTGTAAATAATTTGTGATTTCATACAATTCTGAATTATAGCGACGTTTACAACTTTACATACAAAAGAGCCAAGGAGGATCGCGGGCCGCGGGTTGCCAACCGCTGCTTTAAGGCAAGAAAAAAAAATACCATTTATAAAAACGAGTTCTCAAAACATGGGAAGGTTATATCAGTGAAACCTTATTTGGTTCACTTAATTAAGGTTACAGTAAAAACAAAAATAAAATCAGATCGTTATGCCTTAAAAATGTCATGAGACTCATAATCATAACATTCATAACCATTGCACCAGAGATGTTCATGTCAAGATTCATTAATTCGTTTGAAATACCTATAGATAAATTAACCCATTTCATTCCAAAATGAATGAAACGAACGATCAATCATTATTATAATTATACGAAAACATGTCAACGTAAATTAATTATGCCTCAATTAATGTCATAACTAGATGCCATTTACCATACGATAAATGTTATTTTAATTATGTATCCCCGTAAATATTTGTCGCAATTTATATATTACAAAAAAGATAAAATCATTTGTTAGTTAAATTGACTTATGAACACTTTTATTTTAGTAACGTTATATTTTTCTTCAGCGGTAGTGATATAGGTAGACGAATAACGCTTAAAGATCTGCACACACTCTTAGGAAAGGACCGTAAATATTTTTTTACCTAGATTTTTAATGGTGTAAATTTATATCCTGTGAACTAATAATAAAAAAAGATTATTTTCGTATATTACTCAGTGAATGACTATTAGGTATAAATTCATACTAAATATTTTTAAAAAGGTGAAAATGTTGCTGTAGTCATAAAATGATTCTAATCTAAGCGATTATTTTATCGACTGCATGTGCTTATCCTCAGCCAATGAACCGGATTCAAACGAGCAAATTGCACGAAAGTAACTTTCAATGATAATGTGCCGACTCCCACGCACCGGGATTCCGGGATCGAACGAAAGCCATTTTGCATATAAAAAAACTTTCCATTTTTAACATTTATCTTTGCATTATATGCCTACGAATATGTATGCGTTGATAGTATTTAAAATTATATTGTGTTGCAGATATATTCCCAATTTTTTCAGGTTTTGAGGATACAAGCAAAAAAAAAAATATTTTTGGTGTGATAAAATAATGCATATAAAAGAAATAATACTTTAAAGCAAATGTACACCTACTTACTTTCAAATCATAAATTGTATAGATAACGGCGGGTTGATTTTGATCTATTCTTGAAGGACTGGTCAAATGCAGCAATAAATAGGGACCAGTGAACGAAACGGGGGGAGGCCTTTGCCCAGCCGTGGGACAGTCACAGTATAGGCTCAATATAATGCAAAACCGGTCACGTGCGGGTCGGACTCGCGCACCGAGGGTTCCGTACAAACTCGTTAGTAGATAGGTGAATAGTTCAAGAAAAACTGTATGGCGGTTAGCTTAGTAGGAGCAAATAAGTATGTGTACGATATTTAAAAAATTCTGAAAAACGATGCAATTTAGGAAAACCGTTTTATTTTTGCTGTAGTATTTAGGATGATATTAATAATTGGTAATTATAACAGATTTTTCTGTTCAGTAACGACGAAGATAATAGGGGGAATGGTATTTTTTTGAACGTTTTTGGTCATAAATCAAAAAGTACAAAATTAAGAAAAAAAATAAAAATGGTTTTGGAATCTACAAATTAAGCCCTTTCATTTGATATCCCACTCGATATAATAGCTCTACTTTTGTTTTTCCACATCCTATTTCGGACCCCTTTAAAAAAAAATAAAAAAGGTAAAAGATTTTTTTTCTCCCCAATAGGCTCGAGTAAGCGATTTTTAACACTATTCCAAATTTCAAGTCGATAGCATCAGTAGATCCGGAGATATCTTGCTGTGACAGACGGACAGACAGAGTCGCACCATAAGGGTATCTTTGTTACCATTTTGGTACGGAACCCTAAAAACATTATTACAATTAATTATGCAACCATCAGCTTTGTGCTACTCCACTAATTACGAGAACTATAAACAAATTAGGTATACTATAAAAATTAAGACAACTATGCAACTCCGTAACATGAGTCAATCATAACAAGATAGTGTAAACAAACAGACCGACACATGAAACGTATCGCGATACGCCTTCCTAGACATAAAGGGTGTAACTTTGTTAAAATTTCAATGGCGTATAGAACCTTTTTACTAGGGTCTAGTAACGTGATAAGCCTCGGACGGACGGACATTAATCCGTATAAGTTGCACGACCTCATTTATAAATTGTCAATATCGAGCTTAACAGAAGGTTAGGTCAGTTACTTGATCATTATCGATACATCTATCGATTGCCGACAAAACTTGATACAATTTGGATAGCGAGATCCAATATCGTGGTATCCAATACTAGTGTTACAATGAATATTATACTTGCTTTACAGAACGCTGAATGAATGAATGAATGAATGAATTTATTCCGTATGACTGATACTTTATAATCCCAAAAATGCACATCAGCAGAACTTATTCCCACACAATAAGTAAATGTATTCATTAAAAATAAAATTGATATTGACTTAAATTCACATTAAATCATGTGAAACCGAAATCTAAAACTCCTTTATTATCAATAAGACTTTATATAGAAGCAAACTATTACACTATTAAGTCATAAAAGTCACGACGTATAGAGTTTGAATGTCAATACTAAAATAAGATGTAGAATAAGTAGGCAGCAAGTTTCTATAATTTTCGCTTCCTCTGTTACGCATAGGTATATACTAAGATGTAGGCAGGGAATGAAATGATACATGTAACGGCTTACTAAGTTGTTGCATTACAGAATCCCTCTGCTTATGGCTTTATCGTCTATTCTTAGTCATACTGACTATCGGTAATGTTTTCATACAAAATGAGTAGTATTCCTCGTATATTCTCTTCAATTTGCGCTTTTATTTGTTTGCGCAGTTAAATTAAATACAGGAAGTTTAGATTAGTTGACTTTAAAATAAAAAAAGTTTCCTTGCAAATATGCAGTATACAAAATGTCTCTGCCAAGCCAGTCTATTAACACCGTTTTTCATGCGACATTTACTTTCTAACCAGAATCTTGTAAGATTAAAATAATGCACCAGATGGAACGTAACGAGGAAGAGTTAGAACTTAAATTTGGCTTTTTATTTTTTTTATTGCATCCCTTATTTTGATGTTTTTGCTCAGATTTTATTATAAAAATAATAATTATGGAACATATTAAATTAAAAAAATGTATTTTTTCCAGTGTGGACACAAAAAACATATTTCATGAAAATAAACTATAAAAGAAATACATTGGCGTCAGGTGAAAGAAACTTAAAATATTAAAGCTATTCATAAAACACACCACGGCCTCTTATTCCATTGAGCACAAAAAAAACTCATTACAAAGTCCAGAATTAAAAGGGGAGCAAAACTGCATTAAAAAAAAACACTGCACTAAACTACACCTTAAAATCGGTCCAACGCAACATAAATACGCTTCACATTTGTTAAAAAAACTTTTTATTATTAATGCTCTAGTCCCATCCCGAGCATATTAAAAAAAGAACGGGTCGATCTTTTTTTAAGCCGCGCGACGAGGCGCGTGCGTCGGGCAGACGGCCGCCATTACACTAGCGCCTGCGCGGTGTCGGCGCATGTTCTGCATATCCACATAATTATACTAGGTCCTGCAAAGGGCTTTAGCTGGTTTTACACTGTCTTCTCCTAATTAGGCGCTCTTATTCCTAATTAGGAGGCAGGAAGTTGACGTTCAGATTTTTTTATAGATCAGTACGGATCATATTTACAGAGTATCGCTTTGAGTATAATCAGTTGCAAAGGTTTTGTTCTAGAAGAAGATCCACTGATGAGACCACGTCATCCTACGGTGAAGTGGTCCTATCAATAGATAATGTTTGCACTTTCACTGCAGTGGATCTTTTTCTGCACAAAGTAAAAAAGGAGGTAGCTATCCACCTATCAACTTTACCCATAACCTGTCACGAACTTTTGTCCGTATACTTTTTTTCATCTGCGAAGTGTAATTTGCTCACGCAAATATTATTCATTCTAACTTTTCAAACATATAGGTAGTAATTTTGTACCAATGACATCATCGTGCGCTGTCACAATCGCATAACAATAAAGAAAGAAATAAGACAAGCAACAACCTTATTTAGACTCGTTTAAAACTTGAAAAGAAAAAAGTTATAACAAGTGTACCTACTTCTTAAGCCTTAAAAGATTATGCGTGAAAAATAATGTTTACTTTAGTCCAAAGTTGAACTTTTACTTAGTCGAGGTGGATTAAACTTAAACCGGATTACGAACAGCGTTGGTTAGGGTTGGCAGATGACTTATTATTTTGGTATACATTTTTTTAACACCAATAAATAAAAGCCGATGATTCAAAGCAGTTGGTTTGCTGGCAGCTAGTTAAAAACTAGATTTTTACCAATTACTCAATATGAATATAACATTTAGGTATTCTAATTCATGATGTACTTACTAAAAATAACTAGATAAACTAAGTGGTGTAACATTTAAAGCATTACTTCATACCCTTGGTCAAATAACGACGCATCTGCAAAATGACCACTTTTCAGGATTCGTGTGGATCATGTAGTTCGTATGATTTCTATGACTTTATAGCAATAAATAAAAAAGCTTTTGACGTAAAGTCACATGCATCGTTATTTGACCAAGGGTACGACTTCATTTTGAAATTGTATTTTTATTATTCACTAGCATTTATCCACGGCTTCCCATGCGTCATTTCTGTTATTATCGTAAGGAAACTCTTTAACGGGATTTATAGTACCGTATGTTTCAATCCAAGTCTTGGTCATTCCGGGAGTGGGTGGTCTACTTATATGCCAAACTGTAGCCCAACATTTCACCACAATCCATGTAATTGTTATACCATGTTATTAACTAAAAAATATCTAAGCATCCGAACGTCCAAACCTACAAAAATCTCCACAAATCTCACATTTATAATATTAGTATTATTAGTAGTATAGGATATTTTCTTTCTTCTTCTATAAATTTGAATCGATCGTCTTAAGTGTTATGATTTTTTTATTTTGCTTGACCTGTTCTGACAGCCCTAACGCTCAACCCGATTATAGACCAAGGGTTGGCAGTGGAACTTGGGATTACACCGCGGCAAATGAAAACTATAATAAAATAAAACACGACGCAGCACTAGATTAAATTGAAAGTGGGGATTATTGTCTGATGTTGATTAAAAACTTGAAATGCGTTGAAGTTTCAGAGCGCAGAGCCGTATTCAGCATTCTAACATTGTTTAAGTTAAAAAAAACTAGAATCATATTACAGAAATTAAGAATTTAAGTTTTTATAATCCTTACCAATTTGAATACGGACGGAGTAATACCCGATTTAAAAGTGACATATTTATTAAGTGACGATTTATGGGTTCGAGGACGAGCTTAATTTTTGTTAAAAAAACACTCGCTTCTCGAGGAAGCAAGGTCTTCACATAGATGAGGGGTAAAAGCTAAACTCCCATTGGCTGGTTATTTTTTACAATTAAAATTAGCCTGCAATTTTGACCGCGACTTGCACTGAAATTGGCGCTGTACTGTTTCCACACCCATGCAAAATAAACTAAAGCATACAAGCTGGAATAACTTAAATATACGAGTACGACTATAATACAAAATTAAATTTATAAATATGAAGGCTATTAAGCGCAACAGAATGACGCCAGATCCCAGACGCTCCCCAGAATTAATCACAGGTGAAAACCGCATCATAATCGATGCAGCATTTCAGATCACATTTGCATACTCGTGCAGGATTATACAACGTCACCGTATATCCAGTAGTGTAACTTCATAGAGAGGGAATTTAATGTAGGCGTGGCACAGCGCATAGCGGCCGTCCGATATCTAAAACTAGACTAACCCCTATACAACTCCATAGAGGTTAGTCCAGTGTTAACTAACCGCCGTAGTGCGGATTCATTGTATCGTAGTGCCGCGCAGCGCAAGCGATCTTCTCGTCGTGTATGTGTGATGGTACTTAGGTAAATTGTCCTCAAGGTCTAGAGTTAGACTACTGGTTATACTGTGATAGTGTAGGTCGACGACCCTAGACGCGTACAGGATGTTGCTAAATAGCACAATGCGTCCCTCGGGCCCGGGTTCGGTTCCCGGCTATGACGCTAATAGAGAGCTCAATGGAGCATTGTGATCTAATTGTGATATTAATGAGGATTTAAAACGGTATGTCTGTTTGTACCGACACACGGTACGGTAGTCACACTCTTCTATGTGTTCTTAAATTCTGAAGTCTCTAGGCGACCGCGACCGCACTTTGCTCAATTCGATGGCTCGAAAACGCTTTTTTCGGGAATGAGATGTGAAACAGAACTCTACCTATATACCAAAATATTACGATTATTTTCAAATATTATTACTTTAATAAATTCAATGCGATACTGACAATATACCACTATTTTCAACATCAATCTACTACAATAACTGCCCAGAGGTTCATCGAACGCATTGTCTAGCCAAAAAGCGATATTTTTTACAAACATTCGCAAATTCGATATGAAACCCCTAAATAAACCGACGCAATACCAACGGCCGCCGACGGTCCACTACTAGTCCATTATTGAACTTTTACTAGTTTTTTTTTCACAATTTCACGAACGAATTTCGGATACTTACCAAACCTCACATTCCTGCCTTGCATTGTTTTGAAATCTGGGCTGTATTTTCTATTAAATAAAGTTGTTTTTGCAATGGACAATGGCTTGATATAGAATATTGGGAAAGAAAGTGGACGAATTTGTTTTCGGCGCGGCAACATTGATGAATGGTTTATGCTTCAATTACGGTTTTACATGGGTTTTTGTTAGACATGCGTTTTTCTGCAGTTTCACGTCAAAAAGGTAAGCGGTTTTGGTGAAAACATTTTGTTTTTGGTTGCATTCCTAGTAGTTAAAGCAACAATGTCTTGTTGATGTTGGCAAATATAGCAAGTCAGCAGGTTTTTTTTTTAATTAATTACGTTTCCTTCAGCATAATGCTTGCAGTGATTGAAGCTCTCAGATAGACGTGCGAGTGCTTAACACTGTCCCAGTAGCTGCCATTTTTAATGTTAAGCCATTAGCAATAAAGTTGACAACAGGGTGTCTACTACTGGACATTAACATGTCAAACACTAAAGCATTTACATTGTTATACGAAGAAATTCGCTTTTTTTAGTTATTTTAATAGTTTTTACTTGGAAACGGGAAATAAGTGCTTCGGTAAGCCAATTTCTTGAACCCATAAAGTTCTTAGACAATGCCCGGTCGGCTGGCGCCGTGCCACTGCGACGTATGAAAATCATAACCATGAATTAAAACATGCACTCCTTTGTCCCATGGACAATATATTATTATGTTGTATGTGCAGTACCTACGTGTATTGAAATAAGAGCCAGAAGCATAGTTCAGTATATTACGGATCGATAAATAGGGTTAGCAGAATATTAGTGTTTGATAATTGTCGTAATTTTCCATTTGGCATATTTTTTTCGTTTAGGGAGAGAGGGATAAGCTTGTATTTTAGTACAAATTCTGAACATGAAGTTTTTAAATAAAAAATAATTGTTTAAAAGTTCTTTTAAGAAAAATAAAGAGTTGTAAGCGAGTAAAATGTACAGATGGTGTCAGTAAAACTATCTTACAATTTAGTATAGTTGCAGCGACCCGATTGTTGCCTTAACTTAAATAACTGCTCAACTTTCAGATCCCACTTTAACTTGCCTTATAACTTAATTAAGTAGCAGCTTCCTTAGTTTCCGAAGTGTTCATTAAAATGGATATTGTTACGGGAGTTAAACTTGGCGAAATTTAAAGTGCTCGGTAAATAAGTTTGTAAAAACGGACGCTAACGTAACTTGTTGTAAGTTAATTAGCGATTTTAAATGTTCTTGCGAGCTTTGCGTAAGCTTGCGTGCTGTGCATTTGGTGTGAAAGTTGTTTTTGAGATTTTTATTTGCATGCTATTGTGAGATTTACGTGCTTGTTTGCTGTCCATAAATAAAGTGCATGATGACTTTATTACCTTTAAGTTTATGTACTTACAATTCTTTTACGGGTACTTGGATCAGTGGTGTGGCATCAAACATATCTTTGGGCAAATCCGAGAAAATTCAACTTACTTTTACTTTATGAACAAGAATTATGGGCTCAAATAATTGACAAATAAAAAAAACATATTTTACATAAATTAATCTAGTTTCATATCATGCAATGCTTATACTATGAGTATTAAACGACAACATAGGTACGTTCTGATATCGATAAATACATACTTAAATAAGCAGTAAACATTTATGTCTCGGAAACAAATACCCGTGCTTATCACACAAAATTTTTGCCCTGATTTGAACCCAGAAACTCTAGTTGTCACTCCAACTAAGCTAAACATGTCGTCATGTCCTCAGATGTTAAAAGCTGATGTGAATCAAGTTATATGAAACCTACTATATATACAAACAGATTCAGAAAAGTAGAAACAAAACGCCAAATACTATTAATCTACCAAGCATAAAACGCTGTTAGATTCCGACGATATTGCAAAAGGAAATTTTCAATTGCGGGCAATTGTCTTTTAAAAAAGAAGCGTCAGTCTCAAGTGAGCAAATAAAAATAACTTTTTTAATAAAAGAGTGGCAAGTAAGAGCATCATCGCGGGCTGAATGGCTGAATTAAATAAAATTTGAGCCGTAACGAGCCGAGCGGTAGTTCGCTATTTAATTATGAATTTATGAACAGCGAACTAAATGCAAACCTAGGCGGGGTGACGCTTGGAGATGAGCGATAGCGGTAATATTGCCACTGAATACCTTGCCTTACTAGACATAGGCAGCTATATTATAACAAACAAGTTATCTTTCCTATTGGATTAAGAATCGTAATTATTTTTCTATGCTAATTATGGTTAGTTACGTATTCATTCAGTTTTTTCATTATTATTTTTTTATTATTACTTGGGTCAGTTTATTTAATTGATTAGAGTCGATAAATATTTACCCCATAAGCAAACAAATACACAAAAGTTTTATGCTCAGGGAGATATTTTAGTGATAAATGTAAACCATACAAACCCTGCTCGTTATTATTTCTATTTCATAAGATGATATTTGTGTCAGCATTTGATAATTTCTAGATTAGACTTCCACGAATAGCAGCTGTCAACGTTGCAAGATATAAAGGAAATAACTGCGGAGCCTGAAACCATCGTGATCACCAACTGTTTTATTTGTATATAAATCGCTCTCGCTGGCTCTCATCACTATGTCCGCAGCTCGGCCACTGCAGATCCTCGGTTCTGGTTAATTAAGACACTGTTTTGAGTGGCACTTACGCCGTACTAAATATATAGTGGCCGCGTTCCGAGTTTTACACTTTTGCTCCACAAATAAATGTTGTGGGTAAAATATAAATTAATCCGTGGGAATATTATAAAAAACAAGCTTTATTTTATTGATATTATCTAAATGGTGTATATTTTATATAAATTACGTACTTCAGTTATTTTCTGCCTACTTTCAGAAATGAATAATTTTTAGGTAGGTACCTAGGTATAATGAGACAGTATTCACTCTCGTCTCAGATGTACGAGACATTATTGCCCTTAAATGTAGAAATCTAAAATGATAAAAAATGAAATAAAACACGATATTTTGTTTTAATACCTTACCTCCTGTTACCTTAACTCCATTGTTTATGAACTGATTAGAATAATTATTTTTTTGATTGATATGCTTCCAGATTGGTTTCAAATTTTTTGAAACCTAGTTCTGATGATGAGATCCATGCAGAATTTAAGGAACTCTAAAGCTCTCTTTTTTAAATGGGTATTTAAATTACTAATTTCGAAGTAATAATCCTAAAGACAAACGCGAATTTATCTTTGACAATAGCGGACACCGAAAAAATCTCTTTAACTAGTTACGAGTAAGTTTTGATGCACTCGACTGAATTTAGGGTAGGTATTTTTACGACTCTATTGTTTGATAACACGCTACTGCTCTTTATAACATCCACCTATACTTTTACGTATGAAATTTAAACTTTATTATGTCGTTAAGTTAATTTTATACCGTCATAAATAATATAGCGACTTGATAGTCGCCGGAGCGGTACTAAGGAAGTTAATAATTTATTCCTCTCAGCATTTAATAGCTCATTTAAGAAAAATCATATTCATAGATCGCGCTATCTTATTTATAAATGCAAAAATTATATGACGGTATTTATACGGCGGTCACATATTTTGGTCAAGTTATTTATTCAAAATAATTTCACTTTTTCAGCATAAAATGGCGAAAGGATATTTACGCATTGTATACAAGCAAAAAAAAAAAGTTTACTTAAGTAAAATACTTTTCTAAAAAAAAACAGTTAATAAACGACGGAGTTCTGAAGTTACAAGCATTAAAAACATACAGTCAACTAGAGGACCTTCTGTTTGTGAAGTAGGTTAAAAATTAAGAAAATCATAGTAATAAAACAACTTAAACAGATTAAATCGCGTATATTACTACATTTTAAGTCCAAGGTTGTTAGTAATATACGCGATTTAATCCGTTTAAGTTGTTTTATTACTATGAGTGATAATCGCGGAAACCGAAGACAATATTATTAAGAAAATCGTAAAAATACGAATAACATATACCAGATAAAATTGACTTTCCTTGCATAAAATGACAAAAGTGTGTTTCGTACAAAGCATCCTTTCGAGAAAGGAGAAATCGGGTCAGCTAGCTTTCCGATGTCGCCCGTATCCGTACCCGTTTCTCAACAAAAGCGGCAAATCGCACTGAATGTCCCAAATAAACCGCAAACTGTCGCCGATTACACATTAGTGCGAAAAAGTGCAATTTGCATTTTGGCCAGTTGCCAGCCAATCGCACCAGTGTGCACTAGTTAACATATTGATGCGATCGAAACTATGACTGATAGCGACGGATTAGGACCATTGGGCAAAAATCTCGAACTGGATAGCGAGTTGTTTCTAAGGTTCCGTACTCAAAATAGTCTATGACTAAGGCTCCGCTGTATCTTTTTTAACCGACTTCATTTAAAGAATTATAATCAATATTCTATTCACGAATCATATTAGCGATAGGGTTCACCTTGTTTTGGCATAATTTTATTTGTCCGTTGTTCTATTTGCCCGAATACTATTTACGCATAATTGTTATTTTACAGATAATATTGACTTATCACTATCAGAATAATTATAAAAGGAACCTAACCTAACCTAATATGTTAAATGTTGTTTTAAGTTTTGTAATGTAATGGATCCGGAGATTATATACGGCTCTCGGTAGAAGGTAAAAAAAAAAACTGTGCCCAGTTATTTGCTTGTTGCATTTTATAAATGTCATCTTATGTAATAATGTCACAATTGTTGTAATGTTGTTTTTAAAGGAGAAACTGGTGAGTTTCTTCAGGCGCTTCTTCTCACCAGAAAGTCATCTACCGAAGCGCCAAAAGAAAAGAATCAGACATGTAAAAGAGCCCTTGAGGCCTACTTACAGAAATAAATGAGTTCGAGTTTGAGTTTGTTCTAAATGGCTGATGTAAAAGATTTTGCAAAATATATTCCATTACAGCAAGAGAAAAATTATGCGAAATAAAATTCGGGCTAACAATACATTCGGACAAATAAACAGTATGCCAAATAAAGGGAACCCTAGCGATAGACCAGAGTACAAGTACACTTCAAATGCGAGTATATATTCTATAAGGTCTCAATGGCGTTAAAAGAGATGCTAAAATCACACGTGTGCCTAATCTCCTATGGTATATTTTAGCGGGTGAATATTCGGGCGTTTTGACCGCGCGGGTAAACATCATTATTATTTCGCAATTATTACCGCAATGGAAGAGTAAGCCGCCATAATTTTGATCAAATTAGACTCAGCATCGGGGCTGCCTTTCGGTTTCATAAAAAAATACCTTGCCCATTACCAATTTCAACAATATTTGCCAAGATAATAATGACAAAAAAAAACGCTGTTAAACGTCAAATATTCACCCTAGCACCATTACGTATAAAATTGACGAAATGGCTAAAAAAGCGGATAGGTATTAAAGAAAAACAGCAATAACTAAATTTAGCCCAATCAGTCCAACAATACATATTTTAATATAAATCGGCGCATCGGTGACGCAAGGCCATTAATCTGCTAATTACTGCACTCGTGCCGTTTGCATTAGCGATCGGAATATATGCGCATCGGTAACGCCGATACCGGTAACAAACGGGCACCGGGACGAATATTTTAGCCTCAGATTTGTAAAATTCCGTTAGTAACAGTTCTAAAACCTCCGTCCTTCGTTAGTTTTAAGCTCTGAAACTTGGCAGTTCATTCAGCATTTTCCACGATTAGGTATAAAGGTAAAATTCAAATTTACTACAAGTTTGAATTTTACCTTGATAATCATGAAAAACGCTGAATGAACTTAAGCCTGAAAAGTACTGATTGTCCAACAAATAAACTGAATGAAACTTTAAATAAAGCGCTTGTAGTTTATTATTCCAAATATCTAAGTCCAATTTTTGTTTTTTTTTTCTTAAGGATTTTTTAAATTCTTAAATTTGTTTTATATCCTTCCTAAAAAGTAAACACTTTGAAAATAAAGTTGAAATGTTTTGGAAATACACTCACGGACAATGAATTCGGGTCACTTTCTATATATAATTGTAAATAGAAAAATTCATTGTCTGTGAATGTATTATTTCAGTAATTAGGTAGCTAAATATGTATTTTAATGTATAGAAGATTAAAATATTATCTCCTCTATTGTAAATATCATTCAGTAAATTTTACAAATTCTTTATGACTGTATATTTTTTATAATTTAGAGACGATTGCAGGCACTTAAATTGCGTCTACTCGTACAAAGGTGTTTGTTACATACATCCACCTCTAGATACTACATGAACTCAACGGAATAATCGCGATATGTGCGTGACAAGATTAATCAATGAAGAATGTATTAATGTGGTTCAACTTTTTCAACGGATAAGAACCGGTTAACGCACCTTATGATTAACGCATAATATGCCCGTAACAAGTTATAGTATCAGTATGGTTATCGTGTAATACGTACAGTTCCGGAGTTTTTTTACGGAAGAAATCGATAAGCTCAGTACAAAAAAGTACTTTTTTTAACTATAGGTAAATTGTAGTTGTACTTACGTGATCATTTCTGATGACGTCATTAAAAGTAAATCTCAGAATCTTACCTGAAAAAGAAATAAACACATTTAAAAAATATTCATAATAAAATATGTTACATTTAGGCTTTAGACCATACAAAAAAACGAACTCCACATCTAAACCATGGTTTTGAAGGGGGTGATTACAGTGAATATGTTGTGCAATTCGTTTTTTTTTGCATGCGGATTTATTATTTCTTTATTAAAACATCATCTATTATTTTATGTAATATTATTGCACTGTGATATTATTTTTGCTGCGACACAGTACTAAAACCCAGCTACTTTCGAACTAGCGGGGATCTACAGCTGTGTAGGATCGAGCGTGCCGGCGCCGGCGCCGTCGTATATCTGTCACTTGCGCGAATATGCGCAGGGCTGGGCCCTGGGCATAGTGACAGGAGAAGCGGCAATAAATCAGACATATGCTACAGAAAGTAATAGTACTATGTACAGAAGTCTCTCTCTCTAACAAAACTGTCGTTCGGGTCCGATCACTGGACGGAACGCACCAGATCCGACTGCTTCTCTGTATCGCAGCGGTCGGCAACCTGTGGCCCGCGGGCCGCATGCGGCCCGTGAACCGCTCGCTTGCGGCCTGCCAGCCTCCCTAGCTATTTTGTACGCAAAGGTCGCTATATTCCGAATTTGGTTAGCTACTATGTATGTATGTATGTAAACTCTTTATTGCACAAAATAATACAAGTAGGTACAGGGTTACAAAATAAAGGTATATGTACAAAGGCGATGTGGCCCTTAGCGATTTGTTAGGTGGACTTCCCGATATTTTTATTTTCTTGTATAAAAAATTCCGATCGTCATTTTTCCAGTCACTTTAATTTTCCATACGAATTATGTTTTATGCTTACATTTTACTTTTCGCAAAAATTCTCAGTCGCAAAAGTTCCTTCGTTGTGTTTTTTCACTGTAGATTTTTTTTTAATATCTGGGGGCACGGCAGTGCCCCGCCAAGTCGAGCAAAACAAAGGCATGGCCGTACCATCCTTTTCTCGAAGCCATTAAGGCCATTTTCAGCCTCCCGTAATTTTGTACCGGCTAAAGCTAGAACCCTGAAATTTCAGGGATATATAGGGCACAATAAGACTTATATATATTCTCAATATCATTCAATTTGAACATTAAGAAGTATTGCATGTCAAAGTTCCTTAGTTTTGTCACTGACTGACTGACTGACTGATTCACTGATTCACTGACTGATGATCATCATAATTCTAAGGTACTTCTAGCAGACCTACAAGCTCCAAATTTTAAATATAGTTAGTATGTAAAAAGGCGAATGAGAAATTTTGCGAGAAGTAAAATGTACGCATAGGAAATAGTTCGTATGGAAATCAAGTGACTGGACAAAAAGACGATCGGAAATTTTTATACGATTTTTTTTAAGAGAATAAATATATCGGGAAGTCCACCTAACAAATTCCCTTGCTGCTAAAAGGTTGCCGACCGCTGCAGTGTATCACATAACGCGTGCTAATGCGTGCACTTTCTGGCCGCGCGGCGAAATCGCGGAGTGAGCCACTCCTTCCTATGCACTGAAGAAAGTTATTCTAATAATAAAAAATATTCGTGAAAAAACTACTTCAATACTCGTATCATAAAAACTCACCGAAATATTTAGATTTTCCCAAAAACGCTTCATAATAAACTTTGTGACGTCACACGATTATACTTTGTTTGGGAAATATATCTTGCAGCTTAAATATGAATATGTCTTGTATGTTAAAACTTGCGATTATCGTAACGGTCCCATAGCAATTATATTACACAACTAGCGTGGTATAACAAAGAAAGGCCGAGATCGCACATGTTTGCGGCCCGAGCTGCAAGCGAGGGACGTAAATATGCGATCGAGGGCTTTCTTTATTACTTCCCGTGTTGTGTACATCATTTTATGTCTATACTTGGCTAGAAAGCCACTTTATGGCCAGGTGTGGCATAAAAGTTATTTATGGGCCATTTTATGGGCTATTCAATGGTATTAATATTTTCATACTTTTAAAATGGACTTTCCTACCCGACCTTGAAGGCTCATAAAACAAGTTATATTTTAGGAATCGAGCTCAAATCTTCATCATATTTCCTTATTTAGTTTATTTTAAGGGGGTAATTTCGACAAATTTCGGACACAGTAAATATCCCTTGTACGAGACCGTTCATATAGTGGAGGTAGCGGTTTCCAGGCCGGCCCAAGCCTGCTCGACGTACCTAACCCACTGATATCCCATAATTTTTATCCCATTTACTCGTAACTTGGGCTTAACGAAAGTCTTTAAAATCATAATAACCTTTCAGATTTCGCATAGGAAATCCAAAACCCTTCACGCGCCGCTCACCGCTCCGCCCGTCACTGCGCCCGCGCCACTTTCCTCAAACAGCGGCAAACGAAACGCGCAGCATTTGACAATGTACCCGCCAGAAGGTCAATTTGCTTGTATTGTGTGTTGGAGCGATTGTTCACTACACGGACGAGTTATGGGACCTGTCCGGGTATATGGAACTTAGGACTGCTTTGGGTACTTACAGTGAAACATACTTTTCTCAAACATGGCATGAAATGTTGACATTACGTGCCTAAAAATAGGCCACAAAGTACCTCGTTTCCTATGCGGCTTGACACTTGGCACGGAATGGAATTTCATATGTATTTTTTTTTTTATTTTCCATTCCACATTTATTAGGGCCCCAGCCAGCATCACGGCATTCAGCCATTAAAAAAACAAAAAACGATTTTTGCTATATTTTGCAGTTTTATTTATTTAAAATTGACATGAACATAATAAATAACACATTATAAACAATTTCCAATTATTATAAATTGCAAACTAAACCACAAAAATACACATTTAAAATATTTCATCTAAATATTCGCGGTAAAAATGTGAACTGAAACAGCTTGACCGAATTTGCATTGTCTATGGATATAATGTCACTAATGTCACTTTCTGACAGCCAGTTTGTTTGTGTTATAAAATATTAAGTAAGGTTATTATAGTACGTTTATTTATTTCATTGCATGTTTGAGAAAAGCACTATACATACCTCGGCGGGAAATGGGGTTGCCGGCCTCGTAACTATCTGGCCTCGCTTCGCTCGGCCAGCTATATGTACTCGGCCGGAATTTCCTTACTTCCCGGCCTCTGCAGTAATGTACTAATATAGACTTTACCTGTGCGGAAGTTGTTCTCAATAAGACAGTGAGAAATTATTTGCTAACCACCTTTATGAAAAAACAGCGTTCTAAATTTAGAGTTGATTTTTAAGACAATATGAAACGCGGATAAAAATAACAACCAATAAGATCCCGATGCCTGAACCTAATCATTTTCAGGAAAAACTACTTTCCAGTATTAAAGAAGTTGATTATTGCTTTTAATAATGTAACTTTTTTTTCACTATAATTATCTCCAGCAAAGACTTTTCACAAGGAACGGTAGCACGATTTTTGGCTCCATCGAGCTCCGGCGACCTTAAACAGGTCGTCAGACCATCTAGTGGGGAGACGACCCACGCTATCTTCCGGTTCGTTGTCTCCATTCGAGAACCTTTAAGTCCCATCGGCCATTGGTTCTTTGAGCTATATGTCCAGCCTATTGCCATACTTATCGCAACTCTAATAAAAACCGGCCTAATGATGTGAAACAAAAAATGAAAATCTTCAATCTTAAAACGACTTAACCCTTAGGTGCATACAGTATCATAAATTATACTAATAAAATGACACAAGTAGAAAGAAATCAACTTAACGTCAATTTCAGACTATGTCAAACTCTTCACGAAATCTCAAATTAACATGAATTTGATTTTCACTTAAGACATTTCAGAAATAAAATGCACGGTATCGTATGCACCTATCGGTTGAAACGGTTCATACTCAATTGTTAAAAATGTTGAATAAGGCTTATTACTAACGGTGCGTTGTATTCAGGGCATACTACCTACGCAAAATACAACATGTCATACGGGCGAGGCTACGGAAAAAATATAGTATTCCCCTTAGCATACAGATCGCATCCCCCCACGCGGCTAGCGGGGACATAAGGGTAGTCGCATAGGGGTTGTATCAATTTGAATACACGCCGCGTTAATTAATCCGCTATACGCCCCCCACACGCTCCGACCGGGCCGGAATTACCATATCAATAAGATAGTCTGTCAAACCTATGCCGCAGCTAGCTCTTCATCACCTTAAAACCGTCTTTATCAAAACTGATGACACGACCCCCTTTGTATTGCGTAACTCTCTACCCTCTGCTGTTTAGACGAAGTGCAGGTAGCTCTTCATCATCATTACGTACACATACTTGAAAAAAAGTCAACAGTATCTTTTTCAGTTTTAAGGTGGTTTTTCCTGATTCTTTGAAATCTCATGACGGATATCGCATCAATTTTCTAACATAATGAAATGAGTGTAGTGTTAAAAAAATTAAAACATTTTATTTTGAAATTTAATAGTGCTCTGTACTTTTAACGCATATACAAATTTATATTTACGACAAAATAATCATATTATCCACTTCCCCTTTCAGATTACAAAACCCACTATAAGTATGTAATACAAATCATTTCCTTGCTATTGAGCGCCAGTTATGCGTGCGACGCGCACGCCGGTTCGCCTTACATCGCATTTAAAACCAAATTGCCTCATATTCATATACCAATAACGATCAAAATTGAGCCCTAACCTGTTTCCATAAAGTCCAAAATAGCAGTAAGTTGCGTGATGTTTCGACTCTTTGTTCTCTATGTATGCTATGCGTGCACGCAACGAGATGAGCGATTAAGAGGACAAAGGGGATAGGTGTTGACAGGAAAGGGATTGCGAAATGACACATAACTATGTCTTGAGAAATTGTGCTTGTAAGGGCGTCTACGCATCACTACTGACTCAATCCTAAGTATGGGCAACGTAGAGATTAAGTCGCTTTCTTTATTGTGCCACCACAGGCACACATTAGGCACTTGTGACCGCTGGCGAGTAAGCGAGTAAAATTGGGTGAGTAACAGTTCATTGCGGGCAGACGAGGTGCAGTGCGATTGCTCGGCCTTTACAGCTCCGCAAAGTACTACTCGCTCAATTTACTCGCTCATTCGCCGGCGGTAGGACAAGTGGCTGACAAGTCAATGAGAACGCGCATACATTGCGATGCGTTACAGAAGCGCTTTCCTATTGGCTGTTACATATTCTGCCTTGCATTGACAGCGCTGTACATTGAAGATAAATAGGAACCAAAGTTTGAGAGTTCATATTCCAGTATGGATTATTTACGTCATTTATATTACGTAGTTAACATCAGCCAATGTCCAATGCTGGTACCGCGACCTTCATCATTTTAAAAGGAAAGCTTATGGGGGTCCCTCCCGCGTCTTTTGGTACTCGTTCAACATTCTAGAGCTGATCGGTCCTCTTGCCAATTTGAACAGCTTAGCAAAGAGTTATGCAAGTCACTTTCATAGTTCTATTCTCGTCACCACTCCAAATTCGATCTCGCATCTTGGAAAAAACCTTACTCTATATTTTTCATACACAAATAGCTTCGTATGACGGACCTAGTAGCCAATAACAGACCTCCACAGATATAGAATCAGTGGGAGCCAAAGTATGCATTTAAGGAAACTTAAGGCCTATTTGGCTAGTATTCAGTCCATAGGGCAGCATTACAGACTCACAGGGGTTGAATATCAATGTAGCTAATTCGGAGCGTGCCTGTCGGGCCATAATTGATGTGTGGCCATGCGAGCTTTGTACAGAGCCAGCCTCCGTGATGGGGATACATGTATATCCAAATATACACTATTTGATTGACATATATACGCAGCGGCGGCGCACTTAGCTGTGTGCTAGCAAGCTGAAGATGGGGCTAATTTAACAGACATATCGGTCTAGAGTTACGGTGTTTGAATATGAGAGGTTACATTACATTATCAGTATGTACAAATACAAAGAGTAAAAACCAGTGTCATTTTATGGCGCGTTTTTTAGCCCAAAAGACAGTGTCGTAGATTCAAAGTGGCCATATTATAATGTAGCCAATTTAGATCGTGCTCGGTCGGAGTTGAATAATTGAAGTGTGGCGATGCTAGTTTTGAGAAGCTGCTGTTAACATCATACATATCAAACATTAATTAAAAGAAAGAGAAAAAAGAATAATCTCTTAAAAAAGTTTGTTTCTCTCAACCCAGATTCAGATAAATCCTAAATTCGTTACAGGTTATTGATATATTCGTAATTAATGCGTTTAAATGGCAATACTGGTTAAGTGCACATTGCGGTCGATGTCAGTCAGTATCAATCGACCATCGACCTATTTTAGCGATCTGCTGAAAACCGGGTAAAAACCGAAACGGATTGCGACCCGCCTAACGAGCGCCGATCTAACCACTGCGAATATTTGATAGGACCGTCGAGTTATCGATAGAAGTCTTAATCGATACATCGATAAAACCATGTCAACATATTAAAAAAATAAACAAAAAAGACGACGTTGTAAATATTGTACATGCACAGACGCAACCAAGAATACCAATGGAGATAAATTTGATTCCTTTAAAGACCACCGAGATGATATAATTGAAAATTGGGTTGTAAGGTATCTTAAATAACAGATACCAAAAATACAGCAATATTTCTATTTTTTTCGTACATTAATACAGGTTTTATAACGCATATGTTAAAGCATTGGGGTTTTTAGTATACTGTACCAATATTCGCAACACTTTAAACCCTGCTAGCACTACAAAACTGGTTGCTTGTAGAATGACAGCGCACAACCTATCACATTCTCACTGTATTGAATGGAAAGGGTCCGAGTATATCATGCAATAAAGAATCGTGAGGTAATAACCACTCACGTGCTTGATATTTTGCGTTCAACTCTATGCTATCTTGCTTGACATAAGAGTGCTGACAGGTAGCTAAAGCTACCAAAAGCAAGTCAGTGGCTATGTATATCCCCAACATAAATATGTTAGAGGGACTTCTGTATGTTATAGCCGTTTATTAGCTGAAGAGACGCGAGGCCAGAAATAAGGATATAAATGTATCGATAATTGTATAGAGGTGGCACATCACTAGCGCACTCGTCGTGAGTGGTCGCATAACGAGCAAGATAACGAACTCGGCGCATTGTTATCGAGGACGCAACCATCGGCAGCTGACGAATCTGACGCTGACTGTACCTCGCGGTAACCGAATACCTATTTAGACAAAGAAGCCTACGTTAGTAGAGAATTCGAGGCGGTTACGTTCTTTTATACGTAAAAAGCGGATTATACAAGAATAGACACAGTACAATTACAGGTTTCAATCAGTAGTTTAAGTGCCTAAAAAATGGGACATATTCAGCTATTACAATGCAAATTCTCATTATTGTATCAGAATTGATCCTTAATCCCTCGTATGCTTGGACAAGGATCCTTGGCAAGCGTTTGGAACAAAATCAAAATCATTTATTTCTGCAAGACCTTGATTATTAAATTTTAAGGTTAAAGCTTGCTTAGCAAAATGTTGACACCGCATACGAGGGGTTAGTAACCAAAATAACAAAACAGGGTGGCTTTATCCACCACCACCATTTCAGCCATAGGACGTCCACTGCTGGACATAGGCCTCCCTCATAGATTTCCAATTAGTCGTAGTTAGTGGCTTTATCGCTTTAAAACCATCTGTTTCTGACTTTACTGTAAAGTTATAATAAATTTTTCTAGCCAAGGACACAAACCACAGAAACATCTTACTAACGTGGTGCAGAAATTCCTTAGCAAGTTAGCTAGCACCGACTTCTCAAGGATCATTTTCTGATGCACCGGACTGCGATTTTATGGCACTATCCAGCCTATAATCGTGAAGCCGAGATGTAGAGGAGTGTTTAAACAATCACTCCTCGAAAATAGTCAAGTTTGGTGAACAATGCTTACTTATTATGAACACTTTCCATTGAAAAGCTTGTTTCCAAAAATATATAACCACAAAAGTACAAGCGTAGGTGAATCAAATTTTGATGTCCGTTAAAAACAATGAACTGCATCTACCGCCACCAAGAATGTCAACCCATTTCATCTGCGGTAACATTTCACAAGTTGGTCCGTCGGACGGCGTCGTTTAGTAATTAAAATAGTTCGCCGATTTCCCCTCCCGCAAACCCACCAGAGTCAATCTACTGCCATGTCGGGCCGCAACTATGCGTTGCAATATAAAATAGCCATTGGGCAATTTGATGTATATTACTTTGACATTATATTTTTCTTTTAAATTTTATGGGACCATAGGACGATTTTTTATATGGCTCTCATTCGGATCACCTTGGAAAGCGTAAGATAAATCGGCTAAGTCTTTAGTGTTGTTTCGAAGAAACAGTTACTTATACACGGTGGGCCCGAATGTAATGAATAACAGTAGACAGAATGCATTATACATGTATTATTACAACATAATTATGCTGAACCCGCCGCGATAAGGCACAGCAAAAAGTGAAAAACGCAGAGCCATATTAATAGAGCAAACGAACCAAGCGCGTGAGTGCGCATACATTAGCTGCAAGAGAGCGCCCTCTGTACACAGAAGGGCGGAACTGCTATGGTATTCATAGACACTCATGTCTTTTTGACATTGGATGGTATTATCCTGCTATATGCGCATATGCGAAACTGTATGAATTAAGGTGGCGGTTCAGTGGTTGTGGTTCCTGTCTATATGCCTAAATCGGGTAGGATTGGGATTCACGTCCCTGATATAAACCTGGCCAATGAGAAAGGGTAAGAGCCCGACCGAAATTTCGGTTTCGGTCTAGTTTCGGAAAAAACGGGTTTCGGCTTAGTTTCAGTTTCGGCTGCCATCCGGTCGAAACTACGGCTGAAACCGAAACTGAATTTGTGGAGTTTCATGCTGCGATCGGACAGTCTTTATTTCAAAAAGCACAGATAGTTGATTTGAAATAAGAAGATAATTATGTTATATTATTTACTAACTAAATATCAGAGATTAAATGACATAAAAAATATGATAAATGGTTACTTATTTAAAAATTAAGACAGACTGATTATGACTGTAATTTTTTTACTTTCCACGAAAACATGACCTTATATGGAAGTTTCGGTTATGGTTTCGAGTTTCGGCCGAAACTGAGTTCAAAGCCCAAATTCGATTTCGGTTTAGGCTGTAAAAACTAGTTTCCGTCGGACACTAGGTATCTGTAACGCAGCGCAAATGGTGTTACATGGTGTGTACCGCGCGAGGTATACGTTAGAAGTGCCATATATACGAGGCCGAAATTTGAGTTGTCTTCGGTTGACAGCAACCTAATAAATAAAATGCAACCATGAGTTGAATCACATTAAACCTTGCCATACAGCCCTACGTGCTCGATTCCAGGGAGTTAATTACTCTTTACACAACTCACTCGTCATAAAATCTTAATATTACAGTACATTGCTGTCGTTATTTATTTTAATTAGCGATTTATGGTATCCACGCATTAATGAATTCGCAAATAGTGCGGTAGACCGTGCATACAAAACACATGTTTTAACACCTGCAATCAAAAAGCTACCTTATTCTGTAGAATATTGAGTGGAATTCACAATGACCCTACCTCAATGACTTTTGTTCTCCAATCGAAAGGGAACTCTATACCTGAAGAAATAAGGTTCAAATTCAAGTATTTTAGAACTTTCGCGTAGTGTAAACATTTATACGGGGTGGTTATTATAATAAATTGTTTTGCGGTCGCGATCGTCTGTCCCGGTTTTGTTGTCACGTTCAGCAAAAATCAACCTGTATAATATTCTGTTAGCTTTTACACGTTTATACCTACCTGGCGGGGGTGAAATAAACGGTGATATACTTGGCTACTTAAGCTAGGAAATTATTATGGCGCTTTGAAAAAGCTAACATAAACAATAATCATATGTATGAAATATGAATATCGTGTCAATCATCATGCGGCATGTCTCTATTTTTATGTCATTATTATTTTAATCATACTCATTTAACCTTTTGCTGAATTTAATTTGTTCTTAATTTTATAAAGGTCCACAGAATAAGTACTACCCCTACCTAAACTCGTGGTGCCATCTCTGCAATGCCGGCGTAAAGCTTTCGATACGTGAGCGCTTTCCTAAAGCTCTCATCGATCAGATCGTTATAGTTCGTGCCACAGCGCGGAGATGGCGCTTTTACTAACATGCGCTGGTGCTTCGTTTAGCTACGAGTAAGTAATATTTTTTTGCGACTCGAGTGAATGGAAACTGATATAATTTAATATAGTTATTACTGATTTTTATATACCTTTTAAAATTATTTTCGATTATGTTATATACCTTTCGCAATGTTATTTCTGGTGTGCAATAAAGTATTTTTGTATTGTATGTTAATAATTATTGTCGTAGCAATATTTACGGCCATTATTTCTAAAGCCTGCCTTTCTAATGTCTGCAGTCAACGTATGCCAAAGTCAAATAACGTTTGGCTTTAGCACAAATTTTTACAGTTACGTGGGAAAAGAAACAAGAACTTATTTAGCGCCTATATGACTTTAAATTACCTACTGCCGGATAAGAGTCCTGGTTCAGTAATTACTTGTCACCAGCGGCAGTGTTTAACCTAGTCAGCCAACGCAACATACGAGCCTGCGGCGGGTAGCACAGCCGCTTGAAAGTGCACCGTTATACATTCTCTGAAGGCATCCCGTCTGGCTAAGCACGGCGATAAATGAAATTCAGGGTCGATCCCTTAGAACCATTAGCTTCTGTGTAAACACATTTTCAATCACTATCACTCATCATATCACTTGTTACTCGGGCGAGGTGTTCTATGGTGGTAGGGATGAATGAAATTCAGGGTCGATCCCTTAGAACCATTAGCTTCTGTGTAAACACATTTTCAATCACTATCACTCATCATATCACTTGTTACTCGGGCGAGGTGTTCTATGGTGGTAGGCTTACCTGCACAGCATCGTCGAGACAGCGCCCCCACGCATCGCTGCGGTCCACGAGCGAGTTCCACTTGCTCTCCAACTTGGCCACCTCCCGGCGGATGGAGCGAGCCAAGTCGCGGGCTTGCTCCTCGGCCGAGCGGTAGTTGCGCGAGTCGCCTTCGCTGTCGCGGCTCGCTGTTGACAAACAAATGCAACGGTGAAAATATTTAACAAAAACCACCTAAGGATATTATAATGCTGACCGTAAGTTTGCTTTATCAAAGCCATATTATCTTTATTGCAATTTATATCAAATCAAATTAACAAACAATGTGAAGAGCGTATTAATTTTTTTATCGCAAGTATAAAATAAAATTAGATAGATATCTTGTCAGTGGATGTGTTTGTTTTGGTGAATATATTGGTAGCAAATCCTGGCGTTTTACTTTGAAAGTTCTATCTTATGTGTGTCATATACTTGTGATGGGTTCGAGTGCTAGTTTCACCGTACTATAAAACCGTAAACTATGCTTGAGATCGGGTGTTGCTTTGCTACCCGGATAATGTGACATTGAATATAAAATTGATTCCTTGAAGTACCTACAAACTGTGTGTGAAAATATTTTCACACACAGTTGTCACGCTAAAAAGCCGCTTTCTGGCCAAGTGTAGACATAAAATTATGTACACAACACGGTATAGGTAATAAAGAAAGCCCTCGATCGCATATTTACGTCCCTCGCTTGCAGCTCGGGCCGCAAACATCTGCGATCTCGGTTTTTCTTTATATTACCACCCAAGTTGTGTAATGTACTATTTTCGCATCTTTCCATTTTAATCAACTGATAATATATCCTGTCTCTGCTTGCAAATTGGTTGGCACGCGGCGGCGGCGGGCGTAACGAAGTTAGCGCCTTGAGGATAGTCGGTCGCCGGACAATTACGGACGTCGTGCGTGTAATTACGTCCGAAGGATTTACATGTACGACCAAGTTGGACGTACGGGGTGACGTTTGAGACGTGACCAGCGCTAGCATAAGATGGCCGCGACATCGACATATCTTGCGCACTGGCTGTTACATGCCGAGTCCCGCGCGACTAGAGCGAGAGATACTACGGTCGGCCTGTGCTGGTGTCACAAGAGTTGCTATTTCCGACTCGTACACAATAGACATAAAAAATAAAAAATATGGATACATTCTATCTACTACACGTGAAATAAATCATCCCTAACACATTACTGACAGCCGCGCTCAAGCTAATAAGAAGAGTTTTATCTACAGACATATCAATTTCAGGTAAGTAAATAAAGCAATCCCAGTTCAACACTCGCACAAAAGAATTTATTTCTATAGGAATCCTCAGTCGTTTATGTCCTTTCACCCCAGCGTGCAGCGATCACCCCAGCGAGGTACGCGGCGCATTCCCGACGCGAGGAATTTAATAATTACGACGCTGCGAACGCCGGGGGCTTCCAATGGCTAATTTACTCGCCTGAGCTTTTAACTCGGCTCGATATTGTCAAATTTATAATGATAAAGTGTGTTGAAGGTTGTCTGGATGAGATCGCTTGTCCACCTTGCCTATCATCTACCTTATCCATAATGTTTTAAATTATGAGTTCTTATAGTAAACCCTTCTAGTAAGCAAATCATAATGCTAGCTAGTAAGTAGCTATTATTGCACGTATATAAAATCAAGAATAAAGAGAACATAAAGTTACGATACCAATACTTACCATGTTATTATTTACCACCTATAAAAGTGCATTTTTAATTTAAGCTGGAAGAAAGCTACATAGCAATTTATTTAACAATACAAAATATTAAAAAACAATTAAGTATAACGATACACAACACAAGTGAATTTTGCTTTATTATTTTTATAACGAATAACAAACGAATGGATTGGCGTGATTCTATTACTTAGTACTGTCCACTCAATCACATAAGTACCCTATTTTATTTCTGATCTCTAATCCTACTAATAAAAGTGGAAGTTTGTGAAGACCGCGGTAACAATTTAATGAATTCATATGAAATTTGACTCACGGGTTAAAAGACAGGATATCCCGGTAAATAATTCCCTCGGGATGACATAACATGAATAATGGTAATGAATGTAGTCATCCATGAAATAAATCAGCATGAAAATTATTGTCTTCAGCCGTATTAACTTTTGTCGATAGAATCACAAACAGAACAGTACTACATTCCATTTAACAAGAAACCTCAGCAAACGATTAAATAATGACTGCAAATGTTTCTAGAAGAAAACCAAAGCAATTCACAATATCACTAACAAAATACTCGACAAACTATCCGCTATTCATGCCATTACGACAAATTGTATTGTTACCAACCTCTCCACAGCCCTCGAGGCGAGTAACTCGACCCGGCAAGCCACTGGGCGAGTAACTCGCGCGTGCAAAGGCACTACAGCGCGTCGTGTTTCGCTTTTTGCATTCGGATTATACTTTCATAGTTAATTTTACGCTACGCGAGAGAATAATTAAGTGTTGTATTGAATTAAATTGTGGACTTATTCCGCGCTGGAATTCATAGACTCAATTAACAGACGTATAATTTTTAAATGAAGAACACACTAAGCTGCGCGTATCTGCCTTTGTGGGACATCGTAATGTGGTAGTATTTTCAGTGCAGTACGTCTAGCATAACTGGCCGCGGCTTCGTTTCTCGCGCGACAAAGCATCACCTGTCACTGTCACACTATATGGAGTGGAAAGAGATAGGTAGCATTTGTCGCGCGACAAAGAGTCGCGTGTCACAGTTGTGCTAGAGGTACTGGCATCATGGCAGAGTTATGGTTAAGGTCGATGGAGGTTGGTGGCAGATGGAGCGCAACCGTTTGTTGTGGAAGTCATTGGGGGAGCCCTATGTTCAGCAGTGGACGTCTTTAGGTTGAAATGATGATGATGATGAAACTTTCGAGCGGGTAAATTTAGGAAGCCTGAAATGAGTTGAATTATAGTAAATCCATTATTTTTAGTCTTTGTTAGAATAACTATTTGCACCAACAAAATGTACCTTTTATATGAACATGCTTATTCTTTCGTAAATAAAGCAAGACAAAACTGTAGTTTGGTCATTATTTTGTCAAGTCTTTAATAAGTAAGAAATATATAGGTACTTAAGGCAAGTTGAATGTTAAACTTTAAAGCTTGTTTATTAATAAATAGTTAAATATAAGTGCAAGTAAATAATACCACTCTCGGCGTAACTCTTATTTTAAGATCGTAAATATGAGGGTAAAACCTAAGTATTTAATTAGGCTAAAAAAGCGAAACCTCTGAAAAGGCTTCCTTTAATTAGCATCACATACGGGCCTTTTGTGAGCGTTAAGGTAGCGGGGCTCTAACGAGATTACTTTAAACCGCACACAACCTGAAGTAGATTAATTGAAAGTTTGTACCAACATCCGGATTTGTACGGAACAAATGTAATCTTCGCTCAAACGCTCGGAGGCTTACTAAAAGATAGCCCTCAAAGGAGTACCTTCTCGGATTGCGTTTTTATATGATTACATGCAAACTATTTGTTTTAGATAATAATAATTTGATGAGTTGAGTGAGATTAACGCAACGTAACGTTAATTTACAGTGTGAATTATCCTTATGTTATGGGGGTCGAAAAAACGGAAAAGGCTTAAAATTTAAAGTATTTATTTAATTTTTTTTAAATTTATTTAGGCTTAAATTTTTGTTATCAATATTAACATTTGTGCTGAATGCCAGGAGCCTACTAAAGAGATGAAGAAAAATCTTTCTTCATCTCTTCACACTGCAGATGATCTTGATAGTGATACTCTTCGTAAGCAAAGGCCAAACCAAAGGATTATTAGTGCTTAGAATATCCCAATGAACGACTTAGTCATTATGTTTAAGCCGTTAAGTGTAATACTAAAGGTATGTGATATACCCAAGCAGCCCCTATCTTCCATATCAAAGACAACTCTCTGAAACGATGAAGAGTGTAGATGTGAACACGTATAATTTTAAGTACTTTCTACGGATTTTAATAAGACAACTTTAACGGATTAAATTGCTTATATTACTTCATTTTTATGTCCCGACGTTTTGTAACCCTTTTCAGCGTTTGTGGACGCGGGTAGACTATGGATTGCTACGTATCTTTTTGTTTTCTTTTGATATAACGGCTATATACGTACAGTATTACAGTCTTATATATTCGTGTACTTCATATTTATTTAACACTGTTACCACAAACTAAATCATAAATAACAAGAACGCAAACCCACCACCAACCGTCGTTTGCTTTATCGACAAAAATGGCGGGTCCTAACGAACGCGCCTTCGTTTTTCAAACACCGCCATTGGTCCCCCGAAGTCGTTCCATTTTCAAATTTATGGACCGGCCGGCGTAACGGACGCATTTACGCGAGTTTCGGGAGAGTCGTTTATGACGCGGTTTTGGCGGGAAATACTTGTTTTTTTTAAATGTTTGGATAAAAAAATGTTGCCGGCGCGTAAAAGTGTAATTTGGGCGCTAGAGCTTGCTGTGTTGGGCCTTTGATCGGTAAAAGTTGGTTGATGTGACCTGGGTCTTATTTGTTTTACAACGAGTTTAGTTGGAGTTCGGTGAAAGATGACGTGTTCATTTTACTAACGAAAAGTTGATAGAATGTCGGTGAGGATTTTGTTATTATACTTATAATCCATGGTAGACTTTTCGCGACCTTTATGTGGCGTTGTACTTAATAGCTACTAATATTTATCAAAGTTTTTCAAAGAGCCCTTCAAAAGCCTACTTGCAGAAGTAAATATAAGTAGGTACTCGAGGCAGCTTTTAATAGTTCTTGTATAGTTAAAGTAGTAATAAGGATAATTACCTTTGTTCTTAAGAATTATAAATAAGCAGTAGCAATAAAATAAAACTTATGATTAACGATTAAAAACAGGGTATTATCCTATTGTTAAAAAAAAAAGTGATCACATTTTAAATATCTCTTTTAATATTTGTGTGTATCAAAACTGCAAAATCAATTTAGCTGTAAAGGTACAGAGCCAGTCAAATATTTATTGTAACGTTACTTTATTAGAACTTATCCAAAATTTATTATGCCAAGGTCTAAAGGCCTACAAACCAAATTGGTTAGCTCCACATGCATGTGTAGTGCATCTCAGTTCGTTAGTCGATTATGCAAATGTCAGAATAGTCACTATTTAGTTTCCATCTCCGTCACGTGAATAAATCCGCCATGCTTTGTTTCGCTACTAACATTGGCTAGAGGCATTCCAAATTTAAATACGGTTTGTTTTTTTTAATACTGCGATTTTTACTGATTTGTGTTTTCGGGAAATCTATCAAATGCACTGAAAAAATAGCTGATGGTAGGACAAAGCGACAATAGGAAGAATTGAAAATCTGATATTTGTACTAGATTCCTAGATTCAAAACTCTAGCCTGAAGCTTAGTAAAAATATTCCTAGTCCGGTATCACATGAAAAGTTGGTGGCTAGTAAGTATTTGGATTATATTTTCTGTGTCCAGTTACCTAACTATTAATGATTTACCCTAAATTTTCTATGGCATCAAAACAAGCGGAATCGGGATTTATTAAGACTTATAGAGAACCGCAGAGGAGTCGTGACAAGACATCGGCGACGTCATTTCAACAATATAATTGAAGGAAAGATTGAGGGCTAGATCAAGAAGAAAACACTTTAAGCAAATAAAGGAGAATATTAAGGTCAGGTGTTGCCAGGAACTCAGAAAGATTCAATCAATTACTCAAAAAGATGGCAAAGGATAAGAAGGGTTGGCGAGTACTCCACCGACAAGAATATAACTCCTAGGTAAGAGAGAGAAAAAAGCGGAATCTGCAACGATGTGGTACCAGACACCTTTTTTTATCCTCTATGTAGTCTAGAGAGTATCAGAGACGAAAGCCGATGGCATAAAGCTATTACCTCGGACGACGATACGCAAATCGCGTACTAGTGGTTGACAGAAGGAATACATTAAGCTTTGAGCTACCTTACTCGTATGATAATACGTTCATCGACAAATGGATTCACATTCGGGGTTCGTAAAGTAAAAATTCTCTAGAGTGTTAAATAGAAAATATTTTCGGTAATTTTACATCACACAATGACGTAGATAGTATTTACCGCCTATTCGTCTGCTACGTGAAAAGAAAATCCTACTTATTGGTCAGGAAAATCCGTAGAATTAAATAAAAACCTGCGGTCTGTTTTTTATTATCATTATTTTACTACTCTGTGAATTGTACAGTCAGCTGCAGCGAAAAAAGGGGTCACTCTTCTTTGATACTCTTGTAACTGTTCTTTCGTTGCAGGTATCACGTTTAGGTGACACTTTTAGGCGACTGATCGCTTCACATCTGCAACTTGACGTTGCTACCGTCATCTAATTAGATGCCCTATTAATAGGGCATAAGCACAGTTTAAGGACTAAGAGTTGTCCAACGCTCATACTTTTGACTGGCACAGCCGCCTATGACAGGAACTGTGCTGTGAGTTAAATATGTGCATTGTGCCCGTATATTTATTAATATTATTAGCTTCAACTGAAACACAAAATGTGTAATAATTTATTACCCATTTTGTAAATACATAATTTGCTGACAAATATGAAAACGGAATTATGGAATGACAATAACGACTTTCAAAGAGATTTTATGAATATGACAGCCTGACGAAATAAATTTCTGTCACAATCGATTATTCCCTGTGAAATTAATTAAGCTTTCACTTTCACCCTACTCATCCAAATAAATAAGACACACTGCTGTTATGTTACATTTACGCGAATCAAATTTTAACACATCCGAACCCAGCTACCTATTTCATGAAACACTAAAATTTCAAAGATATAAAATCCTGACCCTGTCGCTTTTCCATAATCGGGTAAAAAATATCCAATAACTTTCGGTTACATAAAACTAAAAAAAAGTTCACGTACAAAAAATAAGGAACGCACAAATCTGCGTATAAGCATCCAATAATAGTTAATGGTTACAATAGCGATTTTTATATAAAAGTCATTAACGTACAAACACACTTGAGTACAATTAAAAAAAAAGAAAAAAAAAGAAGATTTAAAAATAGTGTTCATTAAACAAAAGCGCGGCAGCCCTAAAATTAAGTACCAAACTGCTAAGTGCGACGTTGTATGCAGTTCGGTAACGACACACCCGCCTCTTACCCCGCAGCGCCCGCACGATTGTTCTATCAAAATCGGTCCGTCGGCCGACTGTATTATCCTTAGACTGTGGCATAAGTATGATGATGGTACTCACGTTCAGTATCGCTGGTGTCGGACAGCGGCGGTTCGTTGGCAATGTACTGCCTTCCACTAAGGAGGTTGCTCTCAACTACCGGCCGCTTGTCTTCAAGCTGTCTTCTGAACGCGCGATGGTCGTCCTGAAATAGAAAACAATATTAATTAGTACGGGCTCTACTCTTAAAGCAAAGCTAATGATCCGAAAATAATATGTGTGCGCATGAAAAAAAAGGGGGGGGGGGGGGGATAATTTTCATGAAAATATAATAGGGTAGCAGTGGCTTGTCTCGGCGGTGACATGTGACATAAAAAGATCACTCTAACAATTGTATATAAATAGATCTTCAAACTGCTAAACACAAATAGATCTGGCCAGCGGCCATATCTGTCACAAATTAGATTATCATTAATATAGTAACGTCTCTAATGGACCCCGCTGACTAATTATGGCAATCGTGTCCTAATATTATAACCAATATGGTTTGACCTTATTGTATAATGATGCTTATTTAAATCCACCGCGGATTCCCAAACCCCACCACAATAAAGAACATAATAAGTAAAATAAAAACTATCTATACTTAGTAGCTTTACAATATATAACAGTATAAAGTCAAAGGTAGGAAAGTCGAAGGAAAAGGATATTGCATAAATCCTTTAAAACTTGAACATTCCTAAGTTGAGATGATAAAACATGATACACTATCGCATTGGGGCGCCATTATTTTTGATTCGCGCGGATTTATGGCGAGGAGCGGGCGTGAAATATCGCGCGTTACGGAATCGGACCCCTTGTCTATAGCCGTTGTAAAGTATCTCTGTTATAAGAATAGTCGGGGAGATAAACTAAGATATCTGATATTTTTAAAGTCGTAATTGTACTTATTTTACACAAAATGGTACTATTTAATAGATATCTAGTGCGACCTCAATTCTCTTTAATTCTCAACTAGAGGACGCCCGCAACTTCGTTCGCGGAGGTCACCGTAGTCGGATAAAGAGTATCCTATATGTTAACTGGGGTCATAATCTATCTGTATACCAGATTTCATGGAAATCGGTGTCGCAGATTTTGCGTGAAGCGCGCACAAACATAGTCCTGTTATATTATAATATATGTATTGTATAGATGAAACAGAATGAAATTCACTTGACACTCAGAAATACAGTTTGTGAAAGTAATTAAAACACAATTACATGCATAGGAAGCCTTAAAAATATGTCACTTTCTCATGAAAAATATACTACTTCACCGCTTGTCAAAAAGTACGAATTCTAACCAACTGCAACCCCATATCAGTAGCCTATTGCTTGTCAACTTCGTATGTGTTACATTTTGTGTGAGTACGATACATATACTTGCATTACTTTATTGGGTACATGAAAAAACGACAGCGTAGTATGCTGTACGAAAAGATTTGTAAAACTCGACTTGGATTTAGCAAGGGAAGAAGATTATTTTGTAACAAAATGCGGCATCATTTCTAGTGCTAGCTCTTGGGCTATACGTGATAAAGTAGCGTTCTACTCTACGTTACGTATCGGTAATAAAGTTTATGACCTCCGAAACGGGTTTTATACTCGTTATGTGGCCCAATTGTTTTTGATGGCTGCAAAAAATCGAAGAGGTCTGTCTATTGTTTCTTTTTAAAGCTTCATACGTACAAGCAAATTAATGTTATACTCGTATTTTGTCTATTTATTCAAATCGCGTGGTTTTTTTTATCTGTCTTTCTTATCTTATTATTTTTGTCAATGTGCGTTCATAAAGTAGTTCCAAATTAATAAATCATTAAATCTTTTGAACATTCTTAATTCATAGATAGATACTAGTATATATTCATTCATAGTATTCAAAAACGAGATGAGTTACACAGACACTTAGAAAAGTGGTTTATTGCAGTATAAACCTTTCTGCAGTTTGATTTCGCAGGGAAACCCGTTTGAAATGACTAAAACCACTGGAAAAAGCAAGTCGTAACAAGCTGCAAAGCTAAATAGAGCTAATTCGGGCCGTCAACACGCTTAATCAGCCGCGGAATCAAGCGCCATTTTGCGCCACCATTTTGGTTTAGGTCGCACCGCGAAATGGCTGACGCGTGTTGGCAAATTGTTAGCTAGGGCTGTGAAATTCAATAATAATAAAACTTCTGTGTTTATCTGTAATTTTCTTTTAATACGCCTAAGATATTGTTGAGATAGAGAGATCTATAACATTCAGAATAGAAACGAAAAACAATACCGGTAACATTCTCGGCATACGAAAGGTAAATAATAATCTATTTACTTTCGTATGCCTAGTCCCGTATCCGTACTGATTTAATGGCCGATGGGTACGAGTGTGCGAGCTTTTCCGATATCCAAAACGTTACCTCAATTAATATGTTTTAACCCTCAAATTACGATGACCAAATAATGAGATTCTGAGAATGAGTAATAAAGTTTAAAAGCTGTAAACACTAACCAAGAAAAAAAAAATTACGACGTTAGTATTTTGCGACACAAACATTTAAATCAATGTTGTCAACTGATGAGTACAGTTTAGTCATTTTGCAGGACAATGGTTGAAACAATAACCCGAATTTTAAATTCGAAAAACCATACTTCAATCCAAGTGACAGCCCTAGGCAAAACAAAATACTAGAAACGCTTACATATTTCAATTAATTCGGTTTGGAAATTAATTACGGGAATAATTATAATAATGCGGGAATTACCCGATTAGCGCGACCGCAATTTATGTATTCATAATCGTTATTTCAGTATTACATCTGATGGTATTTGTTGATTCGCCATTTTACAGTGTCAAAACCATGTTTTAATAGGAGTATTGTTATTGTAGGTGTAAATAAACTATTGTTACACATAGGTATAGTTAATGGCAAAAAGTTTGACCGGTTGTTGTTGTAGTTGTTTGAAGAGAACTATGTTGAGCAGTTGACATCTCCGGATAAAAATGATGCAATATAGGGTAGGTATTTAATAAATTTAGCAAAGTGTCATCTTTTATATTACAATAAAAAAATTTTTTAAGTCAATACACCTTCGTACGTAGTGTTTCAAATCGCTTGATATGATTACCTGTTATTTTCAATTTTGTTTTCTTTGAGTTCAGAGAAAGGAATTCAAGGATAGGTAAAATTAAGGGAAACTCTTTTGGGAACAAATTGTCAGGAGATGAAAGTTTATTGTTCCTTACTAATTGCCTCTACAATCTCTTGTACATGCTTCTCAGTTTGTCTACCACCTATCTAGTCTCATTACTCAACTGCTCAAAGGTTAACTGGAAGAGATGGACTGGTTGGATGGCATTAAGCCTTTTGTACGATAAGTTTTCTTTTGTGCAATAAAGAATGGAAGAGACAAACTTATGCACTTGACAACGGGAGTGAGTGAAAGATAAACAATCATATCATATGATTGGTTATCAGGGTGACGTTTCAAAATTAACGCAAGTAACAAAAGCTAGCTGTCTCTTTTTTTTATTACTTTAAATATGCCATCCCTTTTAAGCAATTTTTAATGTGTGTGTATTTAAAAACAAAAGAGAAATACACATGTGTGCAATCTGGGAAGCATTTTTCGGTTAGAACGTAAGGGTATAACGTAACTTTACTAAAATATCATTGGGTATAGTGAGTCACAAAACAAATCTATAAAATTGACTGCAACTCTTCTGACTTACTACGAATAAAGATAAATATTTCCAGAGTCACCATTAGGTACGACGACGAGCGAAGCGAGGAGGAGTGTTAGTTATCTTGCGACCATAATACTTCTAGCATTAAAATAGGCCGACCTCAGAAACACTATGGTTATAAGTATTTTTTTACGCCGTAGTTACCGCAGGGTCCTCCCAAACCGAGGTTTCAAATAATGTACATTGTACACCGTGTGTTTGTATGAAATAAGTTCTTGCCTGTTTATTATTTGTCCCTAATAAAAATTGTGGACATACAGTATTAACCAAACAATAATTTATTTATCAGTCTGAGTTTTGCGAAATTACTACTTTCAAAAAAGATTTATTTGGGAGTTGAACATTTTGTTACATGATTATTTAACATGTTAAATAATCTTTTAACAAAATGTTCAACTCTGAAATAAATCTTTGCAAAGTCTTACATTTGCTCAATGTACATTTGTCAAATAATCATTTATAAAATAAGCATTTTGAGAAATGTTATATTTGTAAAATGAATAGTTTGTGAATCGTTATTTGTTAAATTATCATTTGTGAAATGTTTTTTGTGTAATTATGATAAACCTATATAAATACTAGCGCCTCAGCTGGCTTTAGCACAAATCTAAGTGGCTAAGCTATTTAAAACGTCGGTTGCGTTATTTGTCTGGTCTTTTTATTAAACGTTGCCGTTGTGACGTTAAATAAATGTTCTCTTCTCCATTCTTACAGGAAATACGGTCAGTAAGTCCCGTTTTGTCAGAGTAATGTCTGAAAATAAAAATCATAAAGTTGTAACATAATAAAACTCTTTAATTACATTTTTGTACGGAACTCCATAAAACTCATCACGCTTGTGTTAGGGATCTCCGAAAATTAATGGGAGCAATAAATCTGTTTTGGGTGGAAGTATTAATATTACTTAGTTAATCTAAAATTCCCTGCAAAGTAGAAACTTCCATTAAGTTGGTTGTAACGGGCTTTCTTTGAGAAGGTGCGTTTTATGTTGTACTTTCAGGATGTTAGCCGACTTTGTATGAACGGTGTAGTATTTAATTGGTTAAGTGATTTCCTTCTTATAAGTATTATTAAAATTGTAGAATGACTTAGGATCACACTAGTATTGTACCAAAAAAGTACAAGCTTTCCTAAAATTGGGGCTGGGTCGATTTATGTTACATTGTAATTTAGTATTATTGATTTACTTGTCATGTTATTGACGACACGTTTAGCTCAGTGGGAATGCTACCGCCCACGAAGCTGGAGGTCCCGGGTTCAAATCCTGGTAAGGGCAAATATTTGTGTGATGAGCACAAGTATTTGTTCATGAGTCATGGATGTTTTCTATCTATTTAAGTATGTATTTATCTGTATAAGTATGTATGTATATCGTCGTCTAGTACCCATAGTACAAGCATTGCTTAGTTGTGACTAGCTCGATTTGTGTAAGATTGTCCCCGATATTTATTTATGTATACAAGAAAGGTAAGCAGCAAGAATAGGGCGTGCTATGAAAGTTATTATAAGCCAGCATTTAAGCAGGTGAGGGTACATGGTGCACCTTGGAGAGAAATGTGCGGTTCCCGGGAATGTTCCCCTTATAAACAACGACCTTTTTCCATTACGCAAACCGACTTAGACGAAATTTCCCATATAACTTTGGACAAATCACTTGTATCCCTGCAGGCTTATGATGCTACGCTTTGTCGATCGATAAATAAATGATAAAACATTCGTCAGCTTCTGACAGGCATGTATGTAAGTGTGCGAGTCACCGATGCTTTATCATTTTTTTGATCGATAAAGCCTAGTATCATAAGCCTACTGATCGCTTTTGAAAAATGACCATTGACGTCTTTGAACTGTTGAAAAGGAAGAATAATGTTACCTGTTGTTTGAGGACCTGCGCAAGGTCCCCGCGCGGCGGCGCCAGCGCACCGAGCTCGGTCTCCTTGCGGATCACCCACTCCGTCAGCTCACGCAGGGACAGCAGCAACGCTGACCAGTGCTCCGCATTGCTCTCCAGGCGGTTTCTGTGGGGAACATAAAAAAGTTTCTGTTTAAAATAGTACATTACATAACTAGGGTGGTAATACAAAGAAAGGCCGAGATCGCAGAATTTTGCGGCCCGAGCTGCAAGCGAGGGACGTAAATATGCGATCGAGGGCTTTCTTTATTACCTCCCGTATTGTGTACATAATTTTATCTCTTCACTTGGCCGGAAAGCGTCACTTTATGGCCAGGTGTGACATAAAAATATTTTTGAGACAAGCTTTTATTGCTGACTGTACTTTTTCGTATAACCGCAAACTGCACGTTAAAACTAATCTAATGAGCCCAAACACAATGGATTTATCTTACATATTTTAGATACTATGGCAACCAATCGGCACATTATTAGATCAGCTTCATGTCATAATAATATTGCTTTGTCATCGGAGTTACATACATACAATTTCAGCTTAATCAGAAATCGGGAAGTGAGTTAAATTTAGCTTGCAAGATTCGATTACAGACACGCAGACACCGGGACAGGTGAAACTAAGTAAAAGTTTGTAAAAATGATACAAATCGATCATTACTATGAGCCGAATGACCATCAAATTTCTGGGCATATACACAATACAAATGATGATGGTCAGTGGAAAAGAGTTCGCTCAATGCTTGGCACCGCTTTTTAGAACAAGATGGACTGACCCTTATTAAATGGTAGTTAGAGGTGACTTGGAGAGAAAAGTAATTCATTCTCTATACAAGAATGTGTGGCCGACGATATCCGTACTCTCTGATAATGAATCAAAAAACGAGAAATTTTATGAAATTATAAAATAATTTTATACAAAACTTGGTCATATAGTTAATAAACGTTAGAATTCTGAAAGAGTAATTCCATGCGGAACATAAGTAAAGAGTCAAACTTCGTGTAGAAATGTTACCGAATGCAGTGAGATAAAAGTGCTCAGTACCAGCGAAGAAATAATGAGTCGTAAAATAACTTACAAGGCTCAGTATAAAGCACATTGAACATCTAAAAATACGATAGGGATTACATTTCCATTGGAGGTTAGGATACAAAATCTAACTTCAACAACACAAAATGTAACCTAATTGTATTCAGCGGAGTGAATAATCACAAGGAATTCCTCTAACTCGCTAAACTCTAAACAAAACAATAGGGGACGCAATATTAACAACTTCTACTGCTCCGGTAAAGTTGGCCGGGCCAGCTGCTAGTCCGAATGGCAAACTAACAAATTCAAATTTCTGCTCCTCAATTCAATGTTGCATTGCACGCATGCCAGTAACATACTACGGTTGGAAGAAAAAATGTATCCAGGATTTTATTACTATGTTGAACAAGTTTCAAGTTTCTCTTGGAGACACGGATGGAGATACGAAAACAATTTTGTAGTCGTATATAAAAATATTTTTCAGCTATAAACAGATTTGTTTAGGATATTACATGATAATAATATAACACAATAATAGAAAACATTGCGTACATACTCGTATAAGTTTTGATCGCAAATTCGCTTAAAATTTATTTGAACTGTCTAATGAAAGTAATTGGGAAGGGAACACAGATGACCAAACGAGCTCGAGGTCGATCTCTAACTAGATGGACCGATCTGAAATACTTCGCCTCCTCCAAGTTCTAGCCAGTTGTTAAAGTGCAACTACGCTAAGTTTGCAGAAGTCACAAAAAGGATTTATTAAAAAAGAATCATATGGCAACATCACAAAAAAGAATATTAATTAGTCTTGATACTAGGCAAATACCTTCCCGTTTAATAAGTATATAATGTGTCTACATACCAACTGAAATAAATATTCAGGACAGTCTTGCACAAATCGATCTAGTCCCAACCAAACTAAGCAATGCTTGTATACATGTACATGTTTAAATATAATACTTAATTACATAGAAATTATCCAAGAACCTGGAACAAATCACTTAGTTTGGTTGGAACTAGATCGATGTGTGGAAGACTGACCCAGATATTTATATCAGTAGGTATGTAGACACATTCTGTAACATAATGTATTGTAACATCCCTATAAAAATCTATGCAAATAAATAATATCTGATTCTGATTCTAAATAAAGGGAAGAATTATTGCCAAGTACCAAGATTAAAAATCCCTCTTGCTGTAGTTTCCCCATGTTGCCATATATATTTTTATAAAACCTTTTTCGACATCTGCGAACTTAGCGTATTTAGTCCGACTATAGGGGATGTCAGCCACGGTGATATGGATACAAAACATAATTCCAAATCATCTGGATCTCGTTAAACAACCCAAAAGCCGTTCACCGAAATTCAAAACATACTCGTAGCTTGCCGCTTACTGTGAGTTGAGCTACCCGGCTCCCTAGTCCACATGTATGAAATTTCTATGAGCGATAGAACAAATAGCTCAGAATCCACGGTCGATGAGAACGCAAAATCGGATGAAAAGGCATTCAGTATATCCTCATCTACCGATACCGGCAACTATATGTCGTTGCAGACACTACTTATCTCTTTCACTCAGTTGACGTAGAGAAATGGACAAGAGATGCTATTAGTGCACGTATCGTGTCGGCCAATAAAGAAACGTCCATAGTGTGAGTTTTTGATAAGTTCTTCACTTGTTACATCTTCTATAATAATAGTAATATTATCTTATTATATAATGTCACAATAATTATCTAGAAAGATTAAAAATTGGATGCGTCATATAATACGAGTAGACTGAATAGGTAACAATAGTTATTCCTCCTGATCTTTGAAGCTGAAATTTCTACGCAGCAAGCCGCATCAAATTTTGATCCGTATCTGTAAAGTTTATCTCCACATGGCATCCGAGGAGTATTTCTGATCAAGAAATTCTACTACAGAAACATACGAAACTACTAACAAGAAACTCGACAGCACTCAAATTGGACACCGATTGGAATGTCGCGCAGAAAGTTACGCTATTCCGTTGTACATGGAATGCGAATAAGATTGTCTATTTACCATCTTGTATCTAAGTACGCACCGACAGTCAAAATAAATAAAGCAGGAAATAAATATTTTATAATTGTTATTATTATTTCTCTATCATTTGGATAAAATGGACTTCTACACTCACTGACAATTACGATTCGGGTCATTTTCTATGAACAATTATATAAAAAAATTACCTGAATTCATTGTCCGTGACTGTATATCACTAACATGGGTATGCACATATGAAAGGATGAGTAAATAAACTCATTACTGCAAAAGCTAATTTTTATTGAGAAATTTAAGAATAATATGTTATAGGTAAATAGTGAAATCTACCCAAAATTAAGTTTCTCCTTACTCCGGCTGAGTAAGGACTTCTCAGTTGGAATTTAGTCTCGTTATTCGTCTAAGCTGTGATTTCGAGCCGTAGGGATGGGACATAGATTCAATTATGAATAATTTCATAATACTAGTATGCTCTAGTCTGTGATTTTTTTAGAACGCAGGAAAATTAGTAAGTAGATTATGGTTTAATTCTGAAAACTACCTAATTCAGTTTTGTCCTAAAACGTGGTAAGTAAAATCACAATTAACACTGTTATTACTATTATACGGAATAATACCGATCACATTATAATAAGGACGAGATAATCCGCGAAGTTGCGAATTATCCTATATATCACCCTACATCGCGGCGAGTGGTAGGTTCATTAATTATTCGTAAACAGTTTTATTGTGATGTTAATTGTAGCGCGTGACACTTGATCGTAAGAGTGGTTTATTCAATATTTTTTGATAATCTTCGCTGTTGTAAAATTGTAAGCTCAATTTTTTTATGATATTCAGAGTCTGCCCTGAGTGACGGTCATGTACTAGGTCGATAAATTCAAAATAAAATATTGTGTGTTTTTGGAATGAAAATCAGCTAGGCAACGCAGCCAGCCTTATGGGCGCCCTACCCACAGGAGGTGACATAGGGGACATTTGCACATAAAGTTATTTAGTTAGTAAGTTGCAAAAATGTGCTTTTTATGTATATTTTGTTAATTAAAAAAAGAAAAATCATCAATTTTAGCACGCAGGTACAATTAATACTTGTACCTAGGTATATAATTATTATAAGAAATTTGGAATTAAATACCTAAGAGATGCAAGTGTGTCCCAACACTACGTCTTCATATCTCAAATGCTACATTTGAAGGCAATTGCACAGACTTTTACACTCGCCTTCCTTTGCTTAATTCAATGCCACATCCACTTTGAGCCTTAATTTTATATGCACAAAGTCACATTTCGAATGATTACTTCAAACCCGAATAACCAACCACAATTTCTTTTGAAGTTCGCAAAGCTCTTACTGTAATTGTAATAAGGGAGATATTCGAATGGTTTTCAGAATGGAACGAGGGTAGGTCTAGATGGGTCCCGTAGGTTAAAGTAATGAAGATGAAATGTCGTTTCGGTATAAATTAAGCCAAGTTGAAATTGCGGTGAAATTCAAAAGTTTGAGATAAAAATTAAAGTCCGCTCATGAATTAAATTAAAATGCGGGTAGATGATAATTTGTTTTACGACGGATTACATTGGAATTATTCAAAAGCCTGTCATTGTCATGTGTTAACGACTTTTGTATAATTATGGGTAACTAAATAATCAAACCAATCAGTTCTTCTTTGTTTGTTGATAATTATACGACTATATGAGTTAATTGTTTTGACCTAAAGTTGACTGCTAGAGAATATTGATGGCATTAAGTTCGCTAATTTACTTTAACCAGAAACCATGTATTAAAATATACCCAAAAAATGCTTATACTTCGCGTGCCATGACTTTGCGCTTTGCGCAAATTACCTCTCAGTTGCACTCAGGCCGTTCAAACCAGTTCAAACTGTCAAACGTACGTCGCTCTAATAGAAAATGGTTTATCGCGCCGTAATTAATTGCAAGAATTCATCCGGAAATGTTAGTCGAGTAAATGATGATGTTTCCTTACACAGGTAAGTAGTTTTGCTATTAATATTCGCCTCATTTAATTTATAATTAATTATTTTTCACATAATCTATTGGTGTATTTCTTAAGGACGTCATCCATTGCGGCTTATGCTTGACGCAGTACATCGGCATCTTTTCCATAGCCCTCAATGAATAGTGAAATAAAATATACGTTCGTAAACATTCGAGTATCGCAGTACAGAAGTTTTCTGTCATTTTCTATCAATTTTTAGTAGATTAGTGCTGTGCGATTTACATGCAATGTCGCTGCGCAATTCGATTTAAAGTATTTAAACCGATTTTACTGACGGAGTAATGAAATATCTGTGTAGAGTTATTGTAAATATTATAAAGTCTTTGCCCCAGAATAAAGTTAAATATATTATTACTTAATAATGTGATTTCCTTACGATAAAAAAATCAGTTTTCCAAAAATAAAAGAAATATGGATGAATGCGACAGGAATTAAAAATTGGTTCCCTGCCAAACAAATCAAGATTGTTCGTGCACTTACGTTTTTGTTGTGGCAACCCACATTGGTTTTGAATTAGAAATCGGACTATAGGGTAGGGCAAGTTTTATAGAGTTCAGATTGAATGGTTTTTTTAAAAGACGCATTTCGTTCCTTTAATTTCTCAAGCACGTATCTAATCGAATAGTTTGATAGAAAAAGCACCTGTGTTAGGAGTAGAAAAGTGCGATTTTCCGATGAAACTATTCGATTAGATACGTGGATGAGAAAGTAAAGGAACGATTTGCCTCCATAGACGCAATGACCCCGGTTGACCTTATTGTAAATCTTTCGGTCTTTCCCTAGATCTAAGGGCAACAACCACAATATTAAATAAGTGCACCTATTTAATTTGTTGTTGATCGATATAAATACAATTTCTTTCTTTCAATAATACAATATAATAATATAACGAAATGGGGCACGGAAAATGATCTCACACCACCCCATTCCTATTTCAATAAAGTCAGCCATTTTGACGAGCTTCTTTTTATCATAGCTGTAGGTTCCTATATAGTTCCGATGACAACAAAGTGCCATAGTGGTAGCAAATGCCTACGCCGCGAGTACTAACGTAATTTACCCGGGACCATCGCTAACTCGATATAACCGCGGTACTCTGCATCAATTTACACCAGGGATTCGCATTTCCATACAAAATGCACTGTAAAAGGTAAACTTCCCTCTTTTTAGGGTTCCGTACCTCAAAAGGCAAAAACGGAACCCTTATAGGATCACTTGTGTCTCCCATACCCATACTTTTCCATTCAATATAGAGTGACAGTGACAAGTCATGCTGTGTGGCGCGACAAGCACAGTCGCGGTCAGTTGTGCTAGGTTGGCTGGAGGAAATGCCAGAGGATAGGCTGGTAAAAAGGGCATATATCCAAATACCGTTGAACACGTACGTTACGTTTACTTTTCCCACACACACACACACACAGTGTGACATCCGTTAACGAACTGTTCTTACTCACTTACTCCGTTATCGCAGCGTCTCAAAGTAAATCACGGCCTTCGATACAAGATGGCGCCAACGCACCCTATTTTGAGCGATCTCCTGGTTTTCTGCGCGTAGTGCGGATAGGTCCTTGAATACTTCATCTTTCCAACGGTATTTGCGTCGGCCGGTCCATATAAATGCCCTTTTTACCGGCCTATCCTCTGGCATTCTCTCCAGCCAACCTAGCACAACTGACCGCGACTGTGCTTATCGCGCCACACAGCATGACTTGTCACTGTCACTCTATATTGAATGGAAAAGTATGGGTAGTATAATTGTCGCGCGACTATGATTCGCGTCACAGTGACGCTAGAAGTACAGATGTTCTTACTGGTCCCCGGGTCAAGTTATATTAATGACGGGATTAGCGTTTAAAATGTGAATTAGCCTTCTGTTTGCCTGGGTTGCCGTTAGAGACAAACCGCACGATGCAAAGGGTAAAGTTCTCAACTCAGGTGGGCCGCGGTCGCCCGACAGTAAAGGGTTAGGCCTCGCATGATTCCCTGCGGTTTAGGATTAAATAAAATTGTTCTACGGTTCTAATAAGGGCAGGCGAAGGTATTTATCAAAAGGATACTAAAAATAATACAAAAAAACCGTTAATTATCAAGTCGAGCGAAGCTCAACCAAGCTGCATTTCATATTTTACAGTTACAACTACTGCTTAAGCGACCTACCCCACAAATTTACACAATATTATTGCGCAATATCGAATAACTCTCTCTGTGTGTGTGAACATGTGTTCAAAAGGCTTAACGCTGACAGATACCTACATAATTCTGATAATAATATCGTAGGTGAACCGCTTATGGGACCAGAGTGCGTAGGTATTGCAGGTTTCATCTCGCTGCATCAGGCATGATCGTAGTCATGCCTGCTGTAGCGAGAATGTGTCGTCGTGTGTAACATAAAATGGGTTTAGTCTTCCATTTTATGTTAAACACGACGACACATTTGGCCTAGTGGGAGTAACAGTGACAGAGTTCAAATCCTGTAGGTTTATGATGCTACGCTTTGTCGCGTGATAAATAAATGATAAAGCATTCGTCACGTTCTGATAAATAGTGTGTGAGAGTGACGGATGCTTTATCATTTATTTATCGCACGGCAAAGCGTAGCATCATAAGCTTACTGGTAAGGGCAAATATATTTTGTGAGGGTTGCCTGAGTATTTGTTCCTGAGTCGTGGATGTTTTCCATCTATTTATGTTTGTATTTCGTTGTGTAGTACCCATAGTACAAGCACTGCTTAGTTTGGGACTAGGTCGATTTGTGTAAGATGTCTTTAAAAAAGAAAGAAATAGACATAAGTAATTCACCACTCTTATTAAATAGTCCCAGAAACATAACCGTAAGTTCAAACTGTTCTTTAAAGACAAGTCTACAGACCCGTCTCCGCCCGTAAAACGAGAAGGGCCATAAAGCGATTCAAGGCTTGTTTTATTCGCGATGAAATCACTAAGACTTTTACGGGGCCACGTATGCAGATCGCCTTTTATTGGATTGTGACGTCACAGTGACAGCGGGAAACGACAGCCTGTATCGTCTAATTATTAATACTTTCCCGATACTAAAACCTACGAGTATTACGATTGTGAAGGAAAGTTATTTTATTAGAGTCTAATAACTTTCCTTCAGTAGACAATCGTAATAGATTCACATCTTAAAGCTACGAATTCACGTAATCGAATAGTCTACAATCTGTTTAACCGTGCACTAAATTCATTTGGGTGATTTATTAAGCGGACTGTGCAGCTGGATGCTTCGGGATTTGACAGTTTTCCACCAAAAATTACGAAAACCTCTGCTGTGTGTTGCGGAATCAATGTTCAGGTTACTTTAACATTACAAAAACCCCAACGACGGGAAAATGGCCAGTTATGATTCATTTTGGTTAAATTTGTGATAAAAAGAGGTGTATTAAATCGATACCCTAGTTGAAACTTGTACTAATTACAATTATTTTGCCAATTAAATGTCTACTTTATAGATTTGTACACTAACTTAACCATTTTCTTCAAAAAGTTAGTACATCTGTGCTCTAGGGTATCGAAGTATGGTTTCAATTAAGTCATTCGCTTCCAGATATTTTACTGAAACTTAATGTTTAGTACTTACTCGTGTTTTATATCTTTTTTATTTCTCTGATATTCCACAACTGCTCTAAAGAAATAGCATCGTGTTTTTTTATGATCACTTACAGTCAATTAAATATATCTCGTACACAGTGGGGTGAATCCTCCCGCTTACATTTAGGCCCGACCTTAACATCTCTATCTTCAATCGGAACGGAATAAAACAGGCTTTATGGCCCCACTGTCTTATCACCCGCAAACACATCTGCACTATACTCCTCGAACTTTTATCGCCGCTATCACTTGTAAAGTAGGCAGTAAAACGCTTTTACGCGACTGACTGTACTAGAAGATTGCGTTTATGTATACTTAAAGAACGTTAAACGTCTAAGAAGTTTCTTACTGTTGAAGATCTTTATTGGAATGTGATAAATGTCTATCGACCTAATTCTCTTCTGGACTTGACTTATCAGTGAAACAGTCGACTTTAATAAGTGTAGTTTCATTCTTTTGAGCGTGAAATAAAAAGCTTGTAAATAATACATATATCACAGATATTATGTGGTATGTTTCGCTGTAACCAGCACGGCTAGCAAAAGATGACCGCGACCTATCTCGCGCGCAGTACCAATTAGAACGCAAGTACATTGCACTGCGTTACAGATTTGCGTTCCCATTGACTATAAGAACACTAGAGGAGATGCCTATGGCTATGCAGTTCTTCCGGGCGGTCTGCTGATAACTGTCCCACTTATAACTTAAATATAGCATTTAAAAAACGTGCCACGATCTAGAATTAGAGCCAAAAAGTGCACACTAAAAGAAACGAAAAGCAGAGCTAGACTCTACTGTCAGCAAAGTAAATATGCTTTTATAAATAGGTACCTCAACTAATATGGACCGTGGTATGCGAAAAACTTTAGGCGCGCTAGACCGACCGACCGGTAAAGGCCACTAGTTCGAAACATCCGACATAAAAGGCCCGAGTAAGTTCGGGGAAGTATGTCAGTATCAAGTATGCAGGTATGTCCGGCGTGTGCTCAAAGGGCGTTCTCGGACCGGGAATGCAGGGGTTTGATTCCGGGGGTCATGGAAAATTACGAGTTTACGCTTGATTTTTTTGTTAATTTTAGATAGATAACATGTTACTAGATTAATTTTATTGCATTCGTTTAGTCAATTTAAACACATTTTTAGTAATAACACAAAATTTACAATAGATATGCCTCGCTTAATTTAAGATTTGAATTTAAACCGTTTTTTGGCCACGTTGATATGTTTCTCTAGGATATCAGAGGGTACTATTATTGTACTAAGTTCATTTATTTCAGTACCTAATTACATATGGCAGCATGTTTTGATAAAATAAAATAAAACGGTTAAATTATTTCTACGTAAAATAAAGATAGGAAAACGGTTACGGCTTTGATATGACGCGACAATCCACTTTCCGTTTAGAATACAGGAAAATTGGTGGTAAATAGCTCTTTTCTTTTAAAATGGTTTACTTTATTAGCCAATAAACAAGCTGAACCTTTCAACTGTTTTTCAATAAGCAATAACAAATAACAACTTGTTTACTGCCAAACAAATAAACAAAAAATTGGCAGATTAATTGCACGAAAAATAAGGGTGACTTGACGGAGCAATCCATATTGAAAACACAACTCTCTAACGTAGGATTACGGTTCAATTTAGATTGGATTAGAGTGAATGATTTATGATATATCGTTAAGTTGGAGTGATTAATTCACTTTTCCGCTTGATCCAAGGATAGGATTGAAGCGATTTGATCTTATCATTTGTAAAATTTATTGAGTTTTCTTAGAACTACATAACTCAAAACTTATTGGAAGAAGAACATTTTTTGGAATTAGGTTTCTCAGAACAGAAAAAAGAAGCTAAATAGATTTTTGTTTTAAGAAACAAATTTAAAAATCAATCCAGGTGTGTAGTAGACATGCGGATACACTTGGGCACTGATTACATCACGATACTAAAGCAAGCAGATGAAGAAGGCAGATCCCCGGCCGCGAGCTCCTGAGGAGTTCCAGCCACTAGCAGCAACGGGTCGCGGATGAAGGCCCCGCTGCAGAGTGGATTTAAAGAGTATCCCTGAGGGGTGAGTCCCACATAGTCCCCCCGAAGGGTCCTTTTAAGGGCCTGGGAAAGGGGCATGTAATACTTGGGGGGTATGCGTAGGTAAAGCATTTATACACCGTTAACAAAAAAAAAGAAATAGACCGAGGCAAACTATCCGCGATAAACTTAAATTACCAATTGAAATATGTGAATAACAGCAAATGAAAAATATTTCAGGTTGTGACACTACAAGCTGAAGCTAATATGAGCTTAAGATACACCAAAAAGGTAGCCATTTGGCGTGAGCCGCGCGACTGGTGTCGATGGCGCCGATTTTTAGGGTATCCAATGAAAATCGGTCTGTACGAGCACTTGTGGAAGGCTTGAAGACGGACGATTCAAAACCAGCGATAGTAATACAGATTTTCATGCAAAAATGAAGCGTAGTATTGACGGAAGAATACATCAAAATATTCGGCCTTGAAAATTTTATTTTAGGTAAAGTTTCCGCGCACCTCTCATTCTTTAAGCCATCGTGCCAAAAACGGTCCCAACATCAAGAACGACGGTTGGTCGAAAATTAAATTTCGGCGATTATTTATTGAGCCGTCAATCGGCAACATCTGTCATAGAGTTATATGGTTTGTTAATTAAATATAAACCATGCGAAAAGGAATTATTTAATCTACGCTAGGGAATTTCTGTTACGGAACTTTAACGTTGGTATGGATATACGAAAGCACGATCCATAGATTTTAAATAAATGTGCAATGAGAAATAATTTTGATAAATTAGTTACTTATTTATTTATTCAAACGTTATTGCACGAAAGGAAACTTACCGTAATACATGTGTAGGTACAATTTAAATACGAAAGAATCAAAATGTCTTTTCAATAAAATTATTCCATCAAACTCATGCACGTTATACGTAAGGACACGTTTGTGAACTCGTAAATTGATAAAGATATTGTACGTCGCAGATTTGTAAGTCGTTAAAGAGAAATTAGGATTTTATGGCCGTTTAACGGCTTTTAGACTTTTATGTCGGAACTTTTATATGCGTTTGGTATTGTGTTTAATGCATGCTTTGTAATACCCATGCAGAACCTAAAAAAGAAAGATTAAACGATTTTTTTGCAAATAAACCGTTAGAGCGATTTTCCAAGCGTTTTCACCGCGTGGTTCGTAATCCATTGTTGTCTTACGTTTATTTCACCACATCATCGGAAGGAAATCACGACAACTTTGATCAAACTAGACTTAGCCTCGGAACTGTATTAAGGTTCCATAAAAAGTTAACTCTCGGCATTGACTGATTGATAAATATTTCCTGAAATTAATGACGAAGATAAAATGCTGTAAAACGCTGAATAAAACGCTGGCCAATAATGTAACGCGTAATAATAACGATAAAAAAAAATTATACATACTAAGTAAAAGTTATTTCAATAATGGATCTTGTGTATTACGGATAACAGCAAAACCAATAGGTAATATTATATTATGTAGCTATGTATATTAATCGTCTGATATATCAAGCGTATCTCCGCCAGGTTAACCGTAATAAGCTAAATCCAATATTGCAATAATGTGCGCATGTATATTACATTAGGTAAGTGGGTATAGTGATAGGAATAATTAAACGATGTCCAAGCAATCAGCGTTCCAATCAAGACGCCATCACGCGTGAATCCACACATACGGCGATACAGACACACTGGTTTCGGCATTTAGTTACTTTCGGCTAATCATTTGGTTATGTCAGTATGTCCTAAACTATGTGTCGGGAGTCAGGCCCTGAACTGGTTATGACACGGCCGAACCATTGAGGTATATGAGATCTGCAACACTAACTTTACGGTCACTTTATAAAAAATAATTCACGCTTGGAACACGGTAATAGTACATTGTGTATCAAGGGCGGTAAGTAAGGAATTACAAACGAGTGTTTGTTACAAGGCCGAGACGAAGCCGAGGGCTTTAATAACACGAGTTTGTAATTGCTTTACCGCCCGTGGCACACACAATGTTTTTCATCACACTTGTGAGGAAATCTAATTAAAATAACCTTACTTAACCTAAATAAAATTGTTAAACTGACAGTGACATAAGTGACATTATCCATAGACAATGCGAATGTCAAGTCATGTTCGGAAACCATACCTAACGGTAAAGACCTAAAACGGTTGATTTTATATTTGCAAAATACTGAAATACACTATTTAAACATTAAATTAATGTAACAGAAACATGTGTTTATATGTATGTGCAATAACAGTTCTCTTTAAATAAATATTTCAGTGATAAAATTTAAAAAAGTAAATTGGCATTTCCTTGAACACGACAAATCAGAGTAAAACAAAACCATCGTTTCAAATTTAAAAAGAAAACCATTACGACCTAGGCGTAATAGGTCATTTACGGCCCGCAGAACCTACGTGTAATGTCACCATTTTCGAGCAAGTGTGATGAAAAAGTATTTTTACTCCGGTGTTCAGCATTTAATATTGACTACAGTAAATGAATGGCAAAATACCCTTTAATAACCAAGCTATGGACGATTTACCCTTTGTGAGCATGTTATAACTTCTAAAATAATTATTGAAATCGACATTACCTTAATCAAGTCCTATCAGTACTTTCTATACAACACTAGATTAAGTTTCGGCTAAATAGTCTGCACCAGACTACTAGCTACTTGATAACAGCGATGCGTATTAACACGGCTTTGTGTCTTGGTCGAATCACATATGTTAATGGAATCGACGCCTTTCGCGAAGAACTTAGATTATTATCAGGTCTTTATAGTTTGATCTTTGTATCTTAGTTTTTTTAGATTCAATAGTGTTTTAAATGGACGATGCAGTTAAATGAGTCAAAATCTGAACTCATTTTTAGGCGTTCTGACCGCTCAGATTAAACGTCTTTGTTTATTGCCAATTTCTTAATTGTAAATGTAAATGTAATGTGATTTAATTAATTTTTACTGTAATTGATTTAATTTAATTTAATTTGTTGTAATTTTGATATTTGTTTAATTAATTGTTGTAATTGTGATATAATTTATACCAATGGGTTTATACCTAAATAAATACACATTTTATTATTATTATTTTTATTGCGTCTTTGAGTAGGGAATGCCATTTGCGGGAAAATAATAACAAGCGACTATTTTTCTTTGCCTACTGTTCTTAAAAGTTTTTAAGCAAGGTCTAGACAAGCATGCTCTATCATTGGATTCAAGAACACTTGTAATCAATATAGAAACAAATCAAACGATTGCATTCCGGTTACAAAAAAAATACTTACTAGAGTCTGTGCGGAAAGAGAATAGGCGTGGCGAAAAACGGAACTAACCTAACCAGTATGGCCACAGAACAGTAAATACGGCACATACGGTAGAAAAGCATTACAGCGCCCCCCAAAATTAATCCTATTCTCTTTCCGCACAGACTCTATTATTTTGGGATTTTTTGGTTAATTTCCAACGCCTGTAATTTTGACCCACCTTTAGTAACAGAAGCTTAATATTTTAAAGCCTTTATCATAGTATTTAAGATAGCATCTATTATACCTCCACAAAAGGACGCGGGACGGGAAGCCTGCATTCTGCGCAAATTCTCGGAACGAGAATGCAAGCCTTTTACACCCTGTATTTATTTTAAATAGTTACCTAATATTCCCGGAAATCTGTATTTATTAAGAAAAATTATATTTTGTAAAGTGCAGCAAACCAGCTTGAAATTTTTAGGTATAAGAACCTCCAAAAAGATAATGGGGGAATGTTATTATAATAAATATCCTTAAAAATATCAATGACGCCTATAGGATACGTTTGGCCGTTCGCTTTTACAGTGTAGACGCTCTCGGCAGTAGAATAATATAGTATTTTATGCAATAGTTGTATAAGTAGGCTCAAAAAATGCGAATGGCGCGAGTTGCGATACGAGCCGCCGAGGCGGCGAGTATCGCAAATAGAGACGCCATGAGCGTTTTTTGACTTAATTATACAACGTTGCATACAATACTTTTTCTACGACTAGATTTTAAAATACAAAATTAAACATAGCTCGCAAACAAGGCTAATATGACATATGACTGACAGTATGTGTCTATGGTAATTTTTTTTTAATTTGACGTATACTCGCTAGTGACACGCAATGACGATATTAAAAATACTTTTTTTTTATGTTGGCATCAATGAATTTAGTTCGGAAAGTTTTGTTTTTCTTAAAAACCGTAGGAATTTAATTGTTTGTTAAGGTTGGTAGTAGTGCATTTTTATCGTAAAGTTAGAATTGAGCGTTTAATCCTTGACCTAAGTTCAACCTAGATTTAGAAGTCTGTGGCTGCTAGCAGTATCGTTTTGCGACTATAACGACACTAGTGCTGTTATGGGGAATAGAGTATAGACTTCTGGGTTCCCGGCTTTCGTGGTGATTTCAGCAGAAATGACGAATCTTTACTAGTGAGTTTACCTGTAAAAGTGCACCTGTAGGCTACCCAGCCGAATAAGTATCTCGAATTTGAATTAATGAAGTTCGTCTCGGTCATAGCGCGAATCCTCTCGTGTATCTATTCTAGGATTTAGGATTCTGGTGTTCAGGCTTAAGTGTAACATAACTATCAAAGCATCACGACCCAATATTATTCCATTACGCGTTAAGCAAATTGTCTTCCCACCTGAAAATCTCCAGCAAAATTGTCATAACCCCATTATGGTATAATTTAAGATGAAATTACATTTAGATGACCGAGAATTCGTGTTTCTCAAAGCAGGCTTGTAATTGGTAGCCGAGGGCTAGGTGAAATTGTCTCCTGATCGGGGGAAGCGGAATAAGGGTGGTTAGGGAGAATTAGGGCCTTTAGTCGATTTGCCTGTAACTAGGATGATTATTAATTTTGTGAGGTAATCTCGTTACATTGCCTGTAGTTTGAGATGAGGAATTTAGTGGGTGAAATGGCGTTTTCGTTTGTCATGTATTTTATTTTACGACAGACCAGTGAAATTATTCATCATTTTTTTTGTTTTAACTATGGGGTGGACTCACACGAATAACAACGCTACAAAGACGTATAATTTAAGTTATTATAACTACTTAAATTTGCATTGTCTTTCAAGTTGTACTTTTTAACAAACAAGCTGCATCAAAATAGGTCAATGACTTTTAGACTTTATCGCGAATATGCACAGTACGCATAAATACACTACGGCCTTATATCAAAACCTAGTAAGTGCTCCAGATCAAATTTTAAAAAAGGGCGTAAAAACACGGGGCAGCCGAGTAGCTTCAGGTATTTTTTGGACGTGTATATCCTTGCAGTTGGCAATAAAGTCATTGTTTCCGTGTCCCTTAAAATCTACAGCAGCTTAATAAAAGGAAGCTAGGATATTAAAAATGTGATTCGAAAATAACGTTGCAGTAGCGTTCGGTGTTAAAGCCTTTTGGAATTTCCAATATTGTACACCGAACGTTGCCATATTTTGAACGCTTCCTAAGCCACCCATGTAAAAGTTGCCAGTAATTTTTTCGTGTAATTGCACCGCGGGAAGTGTTGCCAGTCGTAAATAAAAAATAATGGCCGTTGGTAGTCAACGCCTTGCTCCCGATCTTGTCGGCGTATTGGGCAAGAAAATTAGATCTTCATAGGACATTTGCTCTTATAAATAAGTTTTGGGAAAGTAATGATTCTGATGAGAGATATAATAAGTATTTTATTTTGATATCCTGTCATAAAAACAGCCAAAAAGTTCTTCCCATATTACGGACGCTCCCTATCTATAATATAAGAAATCACAAATCAAAAATTCAGCTTTTACTATAACTATTGACTCCCTGCCTAAAACTGTCCTTCATATTTAACCAAAAAAAACTTAACTAGTGTAACCAGGCTTTCAAGTTGGAAATAACGTACGGCGTTACATTCGGCAGCGAAATGGAAAAGCGACGCCATTTTGTCCGCCATAACGAACTAGCTCCGGCCAACTGTCCTGTCTGCTGTCGCCGAAGAGTGACGTTTCAAAAAGAATGGGACCTCATACGGCAAACCCAAAATGTTTAACAAGTTGCATCAACATTTATTTATTCGAAAGATGCTGTGTTTTTTCAGTTCAATATTTACTAGTTGGTACCTAATTGCATGTTGTTATACGTACTTTTGATCTATCCATATTTTTTACGAAAATAGGTCATCAAACATTTTAATACTTACGAAACATAAGAAGTATTGCAAGGAATCATAAATACTTACGAATAAATCAATATTGATTATATATACATTACATTTGCACATTGTCACATTAAAAAAAACAATAGATTGATAGGGTAACCACAAACGCGGGTGCGGACAGTCCCGGATATCACATCCGGCGGGTAACGTAGCCGGGTGTAGCCGGGTAAGTCGATTACGGCCAGCCACTGGCTATGTGGCTAATTGCCAGTAATGACAGTAATGGACTGACAAGTCGAGCGAGCCGTGTCGCGGCAAAGCGGAGTTATTAGCGAATATCGGGTGAAGTTTTACATGTTATTGATTTTTATCTGTAACCAATGTTTCTCAATGTAGATACCTCATTATTTTATTACAACATATATCGTCGGTCATATGGTCAATCGGCGTAAGATACATTACCTTGCCTGCCCCTTACTTAAATTGAGCCTACGGTCGACGATACGATACGAAAAGAAGTTGGTTAATTAAATAGGGAAAATTTTAGTATTGACCGTTTGCGATTAGGCTGGGAATTCAACATTGTATTAACCGGGCGAAAGTCGTTAAAAATATAGCAATTAATAATATCACGAGAATTGTAAATTTAATAAAGAATTAATAAATACACGACAACAAATATTGGAATAAGACGTGAAAGTTGAAACAGCTAATTTCCTTTTTATTTTAATTTTGTAAGTGGAACTACGCATGAATAATGTGCAGAAGCAGAGCTGAGTTCATCAAGCGCTTTTCATTAATTCGTGACAAGCCTCGTCAAAAATAGGACTTACAAAGATACATCTACAATATGCTCAGAGCAGTAGCACCGTGCTCAAAATCGTCATCGTGCTCTATGCAGCTTAGTTTACTATCAATAAAGCCACCGCCTTGCCCACGAAGCTAGACTTTGGTAATGATAAAGTGCCAATTAGGAAGGAATTCACTGCATAAATAACAGATTAGGATCCTTGCCGCAAACCTTATTAGCTTGGACAACGGGACTCTGCAATTTACAATACTGGGAAATTTCGAGACGGTACAACGGAGTTGCAGTTTATAGAGGTTCTATGTGGATTATGTTATGTGTCTTTATATTTCGTTGTTTGCTTGTAGTTATTCGCATCTGATTTTTAGATAGTATACATAGCTATAATTTAATAAGATAAATTGGTAATGTATCACTTGTGCGTATTATGATCGGTTAAGTTGAATTAATTTAGATAAATGTTACAATACACTTAAAAATTACGGACACAGTATTATTATTTTTTGTAACGTGGCAAAACTCCTATGAGTTCCAACGACGAAACAACAATTAAAACAGATGGTAAGGATATATAACAGACATCTAGCATAGGAACATATCACGTATATATCAAAATACCAAGGCAAAACTGTGATAACTGATATACATTCAGTAGTGCCAAATCTGTTAATAGTTTAACCCAGCGGTCGGCAACCGTTTAGCAGCCAAGGGCCACATAGTAGCTAAGGAAATTGACGCGGACCGCACTTTGTTAATAATTTGTGATTTTATACAATTCGGAATATAGCGACCGCAATACAGACTTGAATATAGGGCCGCAGATTCAGGGTTCACGGGCCGCAGATTGCCGACCGCTGGACTTTAACCGAAGTAAAGGACACAGTACTTTTCTATTCTATTCAAACTTGAGTTTCAGCCATAAGGTTGGAATTTAGTTGACGACTTTGGTGTGGTTTGCATCTGTTTCCCTTATCTATGCCCATTGGTGCTAAGCTTTACGACACTGATGTTTGGGTACAACATGTTGTACTGACCTGATAGCCATGCTCTTGGCCTTGAGATGGTGCCACCGCTGGTTCATCTCGTCTAGCCGCCGCTGCAGCATGACCGCGTCCTCCTGAGAGGACAGGGAGCCGAGGAGCCGGCGCCCCGTGCCGGTGAGCGACGCGTACACATCGCGGTGGGTCTCGATCTCCGACTGCAGGTCCTGGGGGCAAGAGAGAAACCATCTTAATATCATTATTATCATCATAATCATCATGTCCGACGCCGGGCGGTCAAAATCTGCCTCGTAGAGAGGCGAAACACGTGTCGAGTTTTTAATTTTTGGTGGTGGTTTTAATATTTATTTGCATGTTTTTCGTTTTGCATGTAAATGCATGAAAAATAAGCAAGTAACGGGCTAGCACGCATTGTCTAACGCGTTATCATATCGCAGATAAGCAAAGCAGTATTTTTGTTTTAATTAACATGGATTTCCGCAAAGTAACGCCTGATTCAATCAATTATCACTACCATCATCAACACTATCATCCCCATAAATTAGTAGTGTAGTACCTAGTAAAGAGAAATTGACTAAGTTTTTTTACTGCAGCTATTAGCTTGACGAGCTCATGCTCATGTATAGCGGTGAGGGGCTTACAATCCTGTAAGCAGGTTGGCTAGCCGCGGCCACTAGCGGCTTTTTGCTGATCGCTCACAGCGAGCGTACGGACCAGCAGGATTGGTTGAAGCGGTTCAACTTTCCTTATTGTGTGTGATCAAACAAGTGGAATTATCGACTAAGTCTATTATACTACAGGCATGTCCTAAAGTAAGTACACTTGATTTAGCTACCCTACATGTAACACATAGATATCGCTTTATTTTGTTATAGCCACTTGGCGGCTGCCCAGAACAAAATGTCTATAATAAAGATGAGGGTGCTGCAAAATAAATAGACTTTATTATCTAAACATAGTGTTGCGCCGATGGTATAGGTAAAATCTTTAAAGGTGATTTTCTGTGCTTTAGAAGCGTTTTCAGCAGGCTGAAAAGTGATTTCAGGCCGTTTCAGAGGTGGCTCTTTTACATACTAGAAGATTGAAAATTCACCCTAGTTGCCGTTGTTTTCAGGCGCCTGAAACATGTTTTCAGTCCGTTTCAGGGCACCCTCTATCAGATGGCGCAATAACCTGAAAACCCGTTTTCAGGCGTTTTCAGGACCCCTTATGGGCCTTTGAAGTACACTTCAGTATATGGCGAAATTTCACGAAGGAGCGAAAGAGATAGCACTATTAGAGAGAGACAGCTATATTGAGAAGGTTCGAGAAGTGTGTAAAAGAGACAACTAGAAAGAGACAGCAATAGTCGGGAATATTCCAGTCACGTCAACCGTCGAACCATCTGGATTGTCTAGAACACTCGCGGTGCGTCATTGACCGAGGGGTCACCGACCGCCCTTGGACTTTGGACCGAAGATTCCAGATAGGATTTCTCCGGAACATTCGAGAGCAAGGGTCTCCGGATATATAAGCCGCGCGTCACCGACGCCGCGGGCAGTTTTGAACTAACGGCGATACAGTGCGAGTCTCGAGGCGAATCTAAGCGAAAAGTTAATAAGTGCGTTATAGTGAAGTGATTTAGTACAGTGATTTATTAAGTAAGTAAGACTTGTTAATTAGTAATTCTGTAATAAAGTTTGCATTTTTAATTAGTGGTTAATTAGTGTATTTTCTATCACGTTACCTACCCCACGGACGTAACATTTGGTGTCAGAAGTGAAGATAGAAAATGCCGTTTACACCACGTGAGAACGAGCCGAAGGGAGTGCAGACCCGGAGCCAAGCTGCTGCAGGTGAGGACCCTGCGCCGGACGCTGGCTCATCAGACTCACCGGCCTCATGTAAGCAAGATATGAACGTCAACGCGATACTAGTTCTCTTAAAAGAGCAAGCTCGTCAACAACAAGAGCAAGCTCGTCAACAACAAGAGTATGCTCGTCAACAGCAAGAACAAGCTCGAATTCTCCGGATGGAGCTCAGTGATGAGCTACGTGTTCAGTCCACGAAGCAGGAAGAACAGTCTCGAATCCTCCGGAAGGAACTCAGTGAGGAGCTACGTGGACAGTCCCGAGTACAGGAAGAACGTATTGAAGAACAATCGAGAATGCTTCGGGAAGTTCACGAAACCGCAACTGAATGGAAGCGTGAAATGTGTGAGGTCCATGAGAAACTGGCAGACATGGACATTAAAATTGACACTCGACTTCATGACGTTAAGGCGAAAGTCGAGACCGTTAAGGAGGAAGTCGACACCTACAAAAACCGCCTCCAGAAACTCGAAATAAAAGTGGCCAGCGGTACGAGTACCTGTGCAGTCGAGGTACCTGCGTCGGGAGGTGGAAGATTCAAGGCACCTCCCTTCGATGGTACATCGTCGTGGACAGCCTATAAGCGACAATTCGAGTCAGTCTCCAAGGCTAACGGCTGGAGTAAAGAACAGGCCAGGACAGCCCTAACCCTAGCGCTACGTGACGAGGCACTCACCATACTGGAAGCCCTAGGAGAAGAGGAAACTTACGACCGGCTTCTAGAAGCGTTGGAGGCCCGTTACGGTGACAAGCACCTGGAGCACGTGTACCGAGCTCAGTTAAAAGACAGGACGCAGGGGCGTAGTGAGACCTTGCAGCAGTGGGCCCTAGAAATTGAGAAGTTGGTCAGGAAGGCGTACCAACGTACATCCGCCTCCTTTGTGGACACCACGTTGGTACAGGCCTTCGTTGACGGAATACGGGATTTGGAAGTACGGGCTGCAGTGCGACTAGGGCACCATGGGACCCTGAAGGATGCAGTAGCTCACGCCCTAGAGGTAGAAGCTGTGCGCCAGGACCCGTCAAGGCCTTATAGGGTACGTGAAGTGTCTGTCAGGGAGCCGATTGCTCCCCGTCGTGAGTTTGGGCCACGATGTTACCATTGTGGAGAACGTGGCCACATACAGACTAGTTGCCCGAAAAGGAGCAGGAGAGAACGGGATCTGACTCCAGTGGCAAGGGCACCAGGCACTGTGGCATCCGGGCCGCAGCAGGGAAACGAGTAAAAGCCAGGACTAAGGGACGAGTGCTGGCTGGTGGTCGAAATGTCCCAGTTATGATCTCACAGGCTAATGACGGGAATAGTCTGGTCGTCAAAGGAGAAATTGGTGGAGTACCATTACACCTTACCATCGACACCGGAGCTTCTCGGACGGTGATCAGTTCTCGGCTTCTGAAGCACCAGACTGGAGATCATCTAGTCCGACCTACGCATCTCCAGCTGCAAACCGCTACCGGCCAGTACATTCCCATACAGGGGGAGCGAGAGGTGACTTTGAAAATTGGTGATAAGAGCTACTGGCATAAAGTGATCGTCGCTAACATCATCGACGACTGCATCATTGGGCTGGATTTTATGAGAGCCCATGGCTGTAAAATTGACTTGAAGGTTGGAGTACTGAAATTTGGGCCTGATGAGGTGCCTATGGAGGGTGGAGTAAATGGAAATGTTTACTGTGCTAGAAGAACTATCCTCCAACCAAGGGCGCAGGTTCTAGTTCCAGTGCGATTGCCGTACAACACGAGACACGGATGTCATCGTTGTGTTGTAGTGGAAAAGGTCAATGATGGTAAACCATGGATGACAGCCCGCACGGTGGTAACAACATCGGCCACAGCCTTCGTAAGAGTTCTTAATTTAAGTGACACCGAGTGCGTCCTTAGTAAAGGAGCTCTGGTTGGATCATGTGAGGAAATCTCTTGGATACGAAGCTGTCAAGGTTCTGTGGAGAGCGAGAAACCTGGGTGTTTTGCGCCTCCAATGGACATTGAAAGGTTATTAGATGGCTCCAGAAACGATCTCACCAGGGAAGAGCTCATTAAGGCACGTAAATTGTTGTTGCGATACAGCAATGTCTTCTCTGCGCACGACAGTGACATCGGAAGAACTGGAGTCGTACAGCATGAGATAGACACTGGTGAAGTCATGCCTATACGACAGCGACCCCGGCGAGTTCCAGTAGCTCGGGAAAAGGAGGTAGAAGACATGATCGAGGAAATGAAGAAGGGTGGCGTTATCGAACCTTCAACAAGTCCGTGGTGTTCCCCCGTAGTTTTGGTAAAGAAGAAGGACGGGACCATGAGATTCTGCGTCGACTACCGCCGACTGAATGATGCCACTAAAAAAGACAGCTATCCATTACCTCGAATCGACGACACCTTAGACACTTTGAACGGAATGAAATGGTTTTCTACGTTAGATTTAAAAAGTGGCTATTGGCAAGTTGAGATCAAGGATAGAGATAAGGAGAAAACGGCTTTCTCAACCGGAAAGGGGCTCTGGCAGTTTAATGTTATGCCGTTTGGATTATGCAATGCACCAGCGACATTTGAGAGATTGATGGAACAAATACTAGCTGGACTGCTGGGAGATACTTGCTTGGTCTATTTGGATGACATTATCATCGTTGGTAGAGACTTCGATGATCACCTCAACAAATTGGAGCAAGTATTGTCTAAGTTACGAGAGGCAAACCTTAAACTGAGTCCAAAGAAATGTTCGCTTTTCAAGCGAGAAGTCAATTACTTGGGACATGTGATTTCGAAGGATGGTATCCAGACAGATCCTGAGAAGATAAGTGCCGTGAAGGATTGGCCGATACCGAGGGACAAAACTGCAGTACGTGCATTTTTAGGACTGTGCTCATACTACAGGCGGTTTGTGAAGAACTTCTCGGATATAGCAAAGCCATTGCACGAACTGACGGAAGAAAAACGACAGTTTGATTGGACGGATCGGTGTACGGCAAGTTTCAACGACCTCAAGCGAAGACTCTGTGAAACACCAATACTGGGGTATCCAGATCCCGAAGTAGATTTCATTGTTGACACAGACGCGAGCAATACTGGTATTGGAGGAGTCTTGTCACAGAAGAAGGGAGACAATGAAGTTGTAATCGCTTACTTTAGCAAGTCGTTGTCGAAGCCAGAAAGAAATTACTGCGTCACACGAAGGGAACTGCTGGCAGTTGTCAAGACGTTACAGCATTTCAGTAAATACTTGCTTGGGCGGAAGTTCCGTATCAGGACTGATCATGCTGCTCTGAAGTGGTTGTTGGAGTTTAAAAATCCCGAGGGCCAGGTGGCACGCTGGATTGAACAACTGCAGGAGTATGACTTCGTCATCGAACACCGTAGTGGGAAATCACACGGAAATGCGGACGCCCTTTCTGGAAGACCTTGTCCGGACGACTGTAAGCATTGTCTTAGACAAGAGGGCAAGGAATGTCTTAGGATGTTGAGAACTGACACTGTTAGTGAAGATTGGAGCGATGATGTCATGCAACTAGCTCAGCAAGAGGATCCTGACGTGAAGCCCATTTTCGACTGGATCAATGCGGGAGTACCTAAACCAAGGTGGTGTGAAGTAGCTCCGATGGGTACGGCAACAAAAAGCTACTGGGCACAGTGGGACAGCTTGGTTATGCATAATGGCGTACTATGCAGAAAATGGGAATCGGCAAATGGGAAGGATGCTCATCTACAAGTGGTCGTTCCAAGGAGAAAAGTGAAAGATGTTTTGAAAAGTTTCCACGACGGTACTTCTGGTGGACATCTTGGAGTGAAAAGGACCTTGATGAAAATACGACAACGTTTTTATTGGATCCACTGCCGTGAAGATGTCGAGAATTGGTGCAAGAAGTGCGTTAACTGTTCATCAGTTAAAGGACCGCACACCCGTAGTAGAGGAGCACTCAAAGTGTACAATGTTGGTGCACCTTGGGAAAGAATTGCGCTAGACGTCGCGGGCCCGTTCCCGACATCTGACTCTGGAAACAAGTACATTCTTGTCGTGATGGATTACTTTACCAAATGGCCTGAAGCATTTGCCATCCCTAATCAGGAAGCGGTCACTATAGCGGACAAGTTAGTGAATGAAGTTTGCTGTCGATTTGGAGTGCCTCTGGAGATTCACAGTGATCAAGGCAGGAACTTTGAATCTGCGGTTTTTCAAGAGACTTGTCGAATCATGGGGATGCATAAGACAAGGACTACGGCATATCACCCACAATCGGATGGAATGGTGGAGAGATTCAATCAGACTCTGGAGAGACATCTGGCCAAGGTTGTTGAGAGTCACCAAAAGGATTGGGACCGGCATATTCCTCTCTTTTTGATGTCGTATAGGTCAGCAACCCATGAAAGTACGGCAGTTACTCCAGCATATGCGAATTTTGGAAGAGAGCTTCGTTTACCAGCAGATCTTCTAACTGGACGTCCTCCTGATACTCCGAGGTCCATCACCGAGTATGTGAGTGATTTAAGGGATCGGATCGATGACGTTCACAGTCTTGTTCGTGAACACGGGCTGCAAGCTAGCACGAGAATGAAGACCCGATACGATAGGAAGGCTAACCAAACTGGGTTCGAGGAAGGATCGTGGGTGTGGCTACATAATCCGATGCGAAAAAAAGGAAAATCCCCAAAACTGTCCCCAAATTGGGAAGGGCCATATAGAGTAGTCACGAAGATCAACGACGTCACGTATCGGATACAGCGAAATCCTCGTAGTCCATCCAAGATAGTTCACGTTGACCGACTGGCGAGGTACCACGGAAATAATGATGCTCGGGACGAGCATGTCTTAGGAGGGGGTAGTGTTGCGCCGATGGTATAGGTAAAATCTTTAAAGGTGATTTTCTGTGCTTTAGAAGCGTTTTCAGCAGGCTGAAAAGTGATTTCAGGCCGTTTCAGAGGTGGCTCTTTTACATACTAGAAGATTGAAAATTCACCCTAGTTGCCGTTGTTTTCAGGCGCCTGAAACATGTTTTCAGTCCGTTTCAGGGCACCCTCTATCAGATGGCGCAATAACCTGAAAACCCGTTTTCAGGCGTTTTCAGGACCCCTTATGGGCCTTTGAAGTACACTTCAGTATATGGCGAAATTTCACGAATGAGTGAAAGAGATAGCACTATTAGAGAGAGACAGCTATATTGAGAAGGTTCGAGAAGTGTGTAAAAGAGACAACTAGAAAGAGACAGCAATAGTCGGGAATATTCCAGTCACGTCAACCGTCGAACCATCTGGATTGTCTAGAACACTCGCGGTGCGTCATTGACCGAGGGGTCACCGACCGCCCTTGGACTTTGGACCGAAGATTCCAGATAGGATTTCTCCGGAACATTCGAGAGCAAGGGTCTCCGGATATATAAGCCGCGCGTCACCGACGCCGCGGGCAGTTTTGAACTAACGGCGATACAGTGCGAGTCTCGAGGCGAATCTAAGCGAAAAGTTAATAAGTGCGTTATAGTGAAGTGATTTAGTACAGTGATTTATTAAGTAAGTAAGACTTAATTGTTAATTAGTAATTCTGTAATAAAGTTTGCATTTTTAATTAGTGTATTTTCTATCACGTTACCTACCCCACGGACGTAACAATAGCTTTTCAGCGATAAATCCGCCTCCCTAACGTGTCAAGTTTTGTTTTAAATTATTAGTGGCAAACGACCAGACGAGCCACGTGATAGAAAATTGTAGATTATATACAACACCAGAAGAGCTTTATGTTGGTACAATAGCTACCAAAGAAAGGAATTCGTGTCTAAACCTATTTTACATCGATTGTACATACAGATTACCAAACTGCAAGATTTTTCTGATCCCTCACCCTTACAAGGTAAGTAGTGACATTTCTATTCATGAAAACAAATTCATCTCCTTACAAAAACCTTTACATAAAAAGCCGGCATTACTCAGATCACAATAATAGTTGTCGGCATTTTGTTTGCGCCATAAGTGCGCTATTCGTTTCAGCCGTCAGCCGCGTCACGCACTGAGACGTAAAACGAGCGTTCAATAAAACGACGGTTCGGTTGACAGTTTTTCGTATATTTTCAACTAAATTCTCTTCGGCGAGAATGTTGCATTGTCCCAGACACAATTGAAGGCAATTGATGAAAATATAAACCATTGGTTGAGGGTGCTGATATTTTTCTGCTCTTGTATGCAATACGCGGAATCTACTGGACATAATTTAATGGATATATCGCTCGCAGCACGTAAGTCCAATGGTGAACAAAACGTGGAGGGGATTTGTGCACTCCTAACGTCCCTACGATACCTTATATTTTGCGTCTGCGCAATAAAGGTTCTTGTCGCGAGCTGTAACTCATTTATTCCAAGTGTAATTCATCTAATGATGATGATCCTCAGTCAACAATCAACATCTCCAGCTTCTCCTGAGGATGCCTCGTAGAGAGGCCAAACACGTGTCGAGTTTTTTTATCTTTGGTGGTGGTTTATTATTATTTATTTGCATGTTTTTTTTTTTTGAATGTGAATGCATTTAAAAATGCGCAAGTAATTATAACGGGTTAGCACTAATTGACTAACACGTTATCATATCGCGGATTAGCAAAGCAATATTTTTGTTTTAATTGATCCTCAGTCATCGAGGAACCAAGGGAAATGCAAACGACTCATTTATTAGCGTTTGTCACATTTTTTTTATTTGAAGTAAATAAAAACGTTACTTTAACTCGCGAACTTTACAATCACAGTCAGCGAACTGTGTAGTGACATAACAAGTAATATAAATCACGAGCCCGGACAAAGGGAAGGTTTAAAACGGCAAATATTTGGGAATCCGCCCCCGGCAGTGACAACCCTATTGTGATTGTGTTCAAGAACACTCGCAATTTGTATGTGTGTAGTTTTATCGTTTATTTAAACGGTTGTACAGCATTAGCGACAAAGGGATGGGCTGTTTTAAATTAATTCGTACATAATTGTTTAAGTACTGGCTTATTGTGTTCTTGTTTCATACTTAGATTCTTGTGTTTGATTCACAATTACTTGTTTTATTATAACACGGTATTTTTCTGGTGACTCTCAGTTACTTTTTTATGATATGCCAAAATGGAAGCCACTATAGAAAAAGTTCCTCGAATGCCGGAATTTTTGTGTGTTGAAAACCGGTATCCCAGTATTTGTCATACGAAAAATTCCGGTATTGGAAGTCTTGAGTACTTACACATGGAGTAGGAAATATATATCTGGGTTATTATTTGAGCGTTTCACCCACCTCACTTTCGTGGACACATTATTGTGGAGATTCCGGCAGATTTTAATGTAATTTTAAGGTATTTGTTATTAGTCCCGGATTTTACCAAATAGCTCGATATGAGACTAAAATCTTAGGGAACTTCGACAATAATGTGTCCACGAAAGTGAGGCGGGTGAAACGCTCAAATAATGACCCATGACTCTATAGAGTAGGAAACGTATACGCTACTTTGTGCTCCTAGGCGCATGTCCACTTGGTCAATAACCAATATAGAAATGACCAACATAAAAGGCAACAGCCGCTTCAAAATGAATTCCAAACGCAAAATACTCAATAAAAATCGCAACAAACGCACACCATACATCTTTTCGACAGCCGATCCGTTTGATAGATCCATTTCCATGGACTCCGATGTATGGATATATATCCCAGTATTCGTCTTCGTTATACGGCCTTGGGTGAAATATGCCCCCATTTGTTACAGGAAGGGTTTTAGGCATTTTTTGGGGGCGAAAATGTTTGATACATTTACACGTTTACTCCCATGTGTGGGGTTTATAGAGGTTATGATGACGTCACTCTAGGTTTAATAGTTTGTTAAATATAGGAGCTATGTTTAACATCGTAGTAGGTACAGTTAGAGATAGATGTCGCCGCCAACTAGCGTAATTAGCTATTTGGTTAGCTGCCTAGCCTTTTCATTAAAGACACTCCTTATTTTAGGTTAGGTTTGTTAGTCAGCTTGTGTCCCTCAGAGCAGAAATAGAAGTCGTCGACCTGCTGGCGGATCATAGTTTAGTGAAAATGCTAGGCAGTTAACCAAATGGCTAATTAAACCAGTTGGCTGCGACATAGATATAACATCCGCCATTTGCCACACACATCTACATACTTGTCAGAAAGAGTAAAAAGCTTTATCTGTAGCGATAAATGCTATCATAATTTGTCTCTTACTTTATCTTCATCACACATTTTATTGTATGAACATCACATAAAAATACCAAGTTTTCCAATGCAGATAGATGTGGGTGATTAGAAATAACCTACTGTATTAAGATAAAACCAAGTTACCTTTTGATGTCATGTAGGCCCAGCAGTGGGACGTATATCGATACCTTTAGACTCAAAGGGCGTAAACGCCATTAGAACCTACGGCGTTTACGCCCTTTGAGTATAAAGGTATCGATATAGGCTGCTGATAATGATGTTTTTATTTATTTGTCGCTGAACTTGACATTGACCAAATTAATCCAGGCAAGTAAACTTAATGAAAATGCTAGACCCAGGCAGGGTCTACCAAGTTACCTCACCTTACCTTAACCATTACCCATTAGCAAGTCACAACAGGCTCTTAGCAAAACGTTACGGCAAAACGACCAAGTTATAGTAAAGGATAACGGCCTGAACACACAGGGAGCAAATTATAACTGCCTGAACACATAGAGATAGGTAGGGTTAGCGAAATAATTGATATTAGGGTGGAGGGTTCGATTTATTTGTGAAATTCTTTATAATTTGGGTAAGAATGCGAAGTGAACCTCGAGAATATAGGTACGTAGGAACGTAGGTCATGGGTTCGGATCCTGGTGGTTGCCATGTAAATGAGTTTCATCAACTCATTTGAATTCTGTATATAAAGTCTACTTCTGAGCATAGCTGTAGCAATTGAAAAGGTAAATACCGTGAGAAAACTTGCACATCTAGGTAGATAACAGAATGAATTGTTCTGATCCTGAGCTAGAAAACCTTACATTTTGATAAAATGCGTACACCGAATGAAACGGGAATAAGCGCTAGGATATACTAGAAATTGAACTGTATTAGATCACTATACTCAGTCGTGAGGGCTAGGGAGAGAAAAACTACCTATTAGTATAATATTTCCATTTCATTTAGTGGTATTTGAACAATTCATTTTATCATTATTCTCAGGTCTTTCAAATCTAATAATAATGCTGACGGCGACCAGTGGCGTGGCGTCCAAAGAACTGGATTCCTACCGGCTTGTCTAATAGCAGGCATTTGAGCACCTTATTCTACGGCTCTTAAGGAAAATGTACGTCAAATCTGCACCGGCTTGCCCAAGAAAATCTTTTACGCCACGCCACTGACGGTGACTGAAGTTGACGGCGTACAAAGAGGGTCCCTGGCCCTTCTTTTAGCACACGGGTTACATACACTTTTTTCTTATATCTCGATATATTTCTGTGGCTGTCGCTTGAAATGAAAGGTTTAATCTGTAAATAGCCATCGTCCTCGTATTACCTGTGATGGCAATAAACAATCGGATTTCACAAACCTATAGCCCAGATACAGACAAATTCGTTTACGGTATTAATTAAAAATTCGGCGCAAATGGAATAACGTCATCCATTACTGCGATGATTTTTTAGGGTTGTCAGTACCTCTAGCACAACTGTGACACGTGACTCTTTGTCGCGCGACAAAAGCTACCTATCTCTTTCCACTCAATATAGTGTGAGAGTGACAGGTAATGCTCTGTCGCACGAGAAACGAAGTCGCGGCCAGTTATGCTAGACGTACAGGGCTAATTCGTTTAATTGATTTCACAATGAAGAAAATGGCAATTTTTTTAAATGCTCAGAAATGTTCCTTTTTTTGGATGGAAAATTAATGAAATGTGTAGATACAGAAAGATAAGTTAAGACCCCTGTTATTATGAAAAAATGTAATATACAGTCATGGACAATCAATTCGGGTAATTTTCTATATAATTGTTTATACAAAATGACCCGAATTCATTGTCCGTGAGTGTATTTATTTTTGTAGTTTTATTACCAATAAAGTACCTACTATTAATTTGCTTTCGGCAATGTAGGTCAGGTCATAAATTACTACTGTAAAAACAAAACCTTAATATTAGACTTGAATCTGTTAATTTCAAAAATACATGGCGCGTGACGAATTTTAATTTAAGTTTTACGAGTAATTTTCCTTTCCAGTGATTTATTTTAAAAAAACAAAAAAAAAAAAAATAGCTACAATTTATCAACATCGATGGGTTAAATTTTATTGCATAAAAGGAAACTTATCGTACAAAAGGCGATCTTAATGCCACAAAGTATTATTTCTCCATCTAGTCCAAGTATATCTAGTAACTCGTTAAACGTAAATTATCATAATTAATAAAGCATCTCAGACGAGACTTCATTATTACCGAGATCCGCCTAGGGAGATTTATTGCACGGATTCACTCACTTTTATACCGGGACACTTGCACAGAGTACCTATTAGTGGGGAGTGCACTAAGTTTCTTTTTATTTATACCTACATGACCAGCCTAAAACAAGACGGTTGCCCTGTCTTGCGCGACTGGGCATGTAACCAATGCCAATGAAAACGCGTGGACTGTCATTCTCCATACTTTAGATTGTACCCCGACCGCAAGGGGATTTCCAGGCAAAAACTAGATGGCGCTAAAAAACTAAACATTTAACAATGTTATAATTGAACAAAGAAACATAGTACACTAACAATTGGTTCGTAAACAGCTAATAATAAATAAATTCTAACATTTAAATACTGTGTCACGCTTGCAAAGTTGAATAATTGTACATAATATAATTCCTTTACCAAGCTAATACATAGATGGCGTTGTAATATCGGGAAACAGCTTTTTGTATGGAGAATGACAGTCCTCTTGTTTTAATGGTCCTTGCTGTAACGCAGCGTTCTCATAGGGCCTGTGCACACGGCTTCTTTAAAACGCGTCGGCGACGCGCGTTTCGTAGCGCTGTCTATATTACACCCTAAAGGTGGTTTTCCACCGGCAGGACGAGACGAGACGAGACGAGGATTGAATTGAAATTTGTATCAAGTTGCGCGATGCGCGAGGAGAGGATTTAAAACTTCATACAAATTTCAATTCAATCCTCGTCTCTTCTCGTCTCGCCCTGCCGGTGGAAAACCACCTTAAGAGCCTTATCACACTTCTGATTTGCGAGCGAGCAGCTACAAATGTCGCTCGCGGCGAACACGCCGCGAGTTCGCTGCGACTGGTTTTGCATGGAAACTCGCCCGCAGCTCGCCCGCAAATCGCAAGTGTGATAAGGCCCTTAAAATAAAAAGAGACAGCGCTACGAAACGCGCGTTTAAGAGCCCTGCCCTATTAGGACGCCATTGCGACATCGCTGTCTACGTATCCAGTACAAAAATCTGGTAGCCAAATGTCGCCAAGTGAGTTCGCTGTCATACATCTCAATACGAATTATCTGGCTAAGGCAGTTGGCGTCCCGGTGAGGCAGAGCACTAAAAGTCTAAAAATACAACAATCGAATCAATATCAATTGTACACCGTGGGTCCGAGCTACCCGACCAAGGAGTAAAAAAAAGTTATGTGATGTATAGTCGCAAAACGCTTACTTTCAGAGATATTCATTATTTTTTAAATGAAAACTCCCAAGTGTGTAATAAGCCCTAATAAATGTGACTAAGATATTTTTACTATTTTTTTTTAAATACTAGGTAAATGTGCTCAGTGTTGTAAAATAGGGTGGGAATGGGCTTCTATTGATGCAAGCTACCTATAAGAAAAAGTAGCTTGAACAAGGAAACCTAATGGCATTTCTGAATACTTCAGTTTAGTCTATGTCGGGCCCAGGTGTGCGTTAACCTAGCGGGTCGTATCGTTAAATTGATACGCCTTAAGTCCGTGGCTTAAGCGGGGCCCCTACTCCGCCATTACGACTGGGTAAATGGAGCCGGCTTGTGCCTGAAAGCTTACGATTCAGGTGTATTTGTGGACTTGTTTTGCACGATAACATGCACAGGTAAGTCAGATAATCCGTGGTACAGTCGCGTTAAACTCGCGCGATATTTATGAAACAGTGTTACAACAAATACACTCGCGGTCAAAAATTTCGGGTAAGTGTAATACTGCCATATTTCCCAAAATACTCCAGGGTTGTGAAATTATTGAATCCCGTTTTGATCCTTTATTAATTTTAGATATTATCTGCAAAAATAACACTAAATATAATAGCAATTTCAGCTTTTTTTTTTATGAAATAGGGGGCAAACGAGCAGACGGGTCGCCTGATGGTAAGCAATCACCGTCGCCCATAGACACCTGCAACACCAAAAGAGTCACAGGTGCGTTGCCGGCCTTTCAGGTGGAGTATACGCTCTTTTCTTGAAGGTTTGAAGGTCGAATCTTAGGGCCGATACAGACGGACTGCAACCCAACTGCAACTCCCTACGATGTGTATGGGAACTGCATCACAACTGCGCAGTCGGCGTGCAGTTGTTATGCAGTTCCCATACAAATCGTAGGGAGTTACAGTTGGGTTGCAGTCCGTCTGTATCGGCCCTTAGGTCGAGCTCGTAAAAACCCATGAAAATTAAAGACATTAACGGTGAAACGTCGCAAAATTCACCATTTTTGGATAATAATATTTTTATGATGGGTTAGCGGATATTGCTAATACAGACAGTTATGTAAATAAAACAAGTGTCAAATATTGAAAAACACCTATTGCTATTATTTAAATTACGGTGACCCGAAATTTTTGCTCTTCTGTGTACGTTGCTTTCTTTATAATTAGTTATTTGAGTGCATTCTTTGTCTTTTGCATCGTTTATTCCTCGCCACCTATGTTTTGTTGATATTGCAACCAATCCGCTACCCAAAGGTTATCTGGAAGAGATCGCTCTTTTAGTTTATTGTTTACAATTGTCTTTATATTAGTTTGAATTACATTTAATGTTCTTTTTGTGTCCAATAAAGTATTATAGTATTGATTCTTTTTAAGTTGTAAAGTAAGAGATCACTTTTTTACAATAGGTATACATAATATGTATACCTATTGTAAAAAAGTGATCTCTTACTCGATCAATCTATAGCTATCCGACCATAAGTGAATTGTTATTTTCGTGTATATAATATTATTATATACACGAAAATAACAATTCACTTATGGTCGGATAGCTATAGATTGATCGTAAATAATTGAGTTAGAAAAGGATGGAGAGCCCGATAAAAAATACAAAACTGAACATAACTCTGTATTATTATCTATCCAAGGAGTTTTTATTTTTCATTATATTTTACTCCGAAAACTTTATGATTAAAACTAACTAAAACTCTTTCCTATTTAACCTAAGCCAACTCAAAGAAACGGCAAAACTTGAGAACTCAAATATAAAAATTAATTTAAGCAAAAATAAAAGCGCTAAAATTGTAGCGGGTTATTTGAGTCGCTGTAAAAACCGCGACTGTTTGCAAAGCTGTTGGCTCAACGAGAACAATGTTTCTGCGCAGTTGTAAAAAAAATATATAAAATTGTATGTAGAATATTTATACCATAGTTATACCATATATATTAGATCTATAAAATGTGTTCCTCCACGGTTAAATAATAGGCAAGTCGGTGGAAATCGTGTTCTGTTGATACTGACTTGGTTTAACTTTACATCTCATAACTTTTTTGCTGTGGGAGAACGTTGCGAGACTTGCATCTTTTTACATGTAATGTTTTTGATGGAATCTCATTTCTTTTTTGTAAGTGGTCTTCCTGTATTTACTACATTCCAATCCATTCTTTTCAATTTGAATTGCAAAACTAACTTTGTAATCGCATGTATTTGTATAGGATTACACTTATGTGTGCAGTTATGACTGAAATTGCAATATTTTTAGGTTTTTTAGGACTTGATAGGCAAAAAACTAACTATATTTAAAATTTGGAGCTTGTAGGTCTGCTAGAAGTACCTTAGAATTATAATGATCATCAGTTCAGTCAGTGACAAAACTAAGGAGCTTTGACATGCAATAGTTCTTAAACTACACGTTCAAATTGAATGATATTGAGAATATATATGACGAGGAAGGCCTACAACCATACCTTTGGGTTCCGGATCACCTTTGGCCACCCTAGTGGTATGGTCCAATAATCATCCAATAATCCAGTATCCGCACCAGTTTGAGTACTGGTGTATTGCTCTTCATGTCTTTCTTTACACAATCTAAATGTCGCAGTGATAATAAACGAAGTTACACGATAAATTCCCAAAGAGCCACGTAATTCCGTACATTCTCTAAAGATGACTGACAATTCATCCATCAACGTCATAGGAGGAAACTCCTTTTAATCTAAACTGCCTGCATTACTCAAAAAGGATCTAATACTAAATGGTCAGTCATAACTAGCGCCCTCTCTGCGACTTTATCCAAGCCAATAATCAGATATTTTTGGCTAATGTAACGTTGTTATTTTATCACAATACGACATATATATAAGTCTTATTGTGCCCTATATATCCCTGAAATTTCAGGGTTCTAGCTTTAGCCAGTACACAATTACGGGAGGCTGAAAATGGCCTGAATGGCTTCGAGAAAAGGATGGTACGGCCGTGCCTTTGTTTTGCTCGACTTGGCGGGGGCACTGCCGTGCCCCCAGATCCGATTTATTTTTTCATACAGCACCGGTAGTATGAAAACCGGTAAACAAAGGCGAAACATGCATTTATTATAACAAGCATTAATATACAAGTAAACGTTCCATCAATGACGGACTACCAACTGTTAAGTAACGTTGCAGACTCTAATATAAATTTTCATTTAAACATAGAAATGTACTGGCTATTCGAGTCCCAGTAAAAACCGCCAGTGTTTGCGGAGCCGTTTCAGCACACGAGAAACACGCTAATGCGGAAAATATTAAAGTGCAGTGTTGCCGACTGGAATGGCGTGAAATGAGTTTTTAAGACATGTTTGTGTTATTACCCGACTGCAGCGAAGCCCAAAGGAGGGTTATGTGTTTGACCTGTATGTATGTATGTATGTATGTCCGTTCCTGTGTCCGCTCGTAACTACTCAACGGCACATCCGATTTTGATAAATGATACATCATTAGATTCGTCTTGATGGTACCAGTGTCACTGGGTATGAAGTTCGTTAAAATAAACAAAATGGCGGATTTTATGCAGTTTCAAAGTGCACCGCGGTCGGGTTTTTTTTAGTAAAAATGTGGTTATTTTATGTTTTATGCCACACCTGGTTATAAAGTGGCTTTTCCCGCACACTGCGCGTACGGAAAAAGCCGCTTTCTGGCCAAGTGTAGACATAAAATGATGTACACAACACGGGAGGTAATAAAGAAAGCCCCCGATCGCATATTTACGCCCCTCGCTTGCAGCTCGGGCCGCAAACTTCTGCGATCTCGGCCTTTCTTTGTATTACCACCCTAGTTGCGTAATATACTATTTCATCACGTTTTTTATAAGGCCGAACCCGAACTAAAATTTTAAAAATCCTCGTCTTTCGGTCCGAAGTCTTAGTGATCTTCTCGCCAATGATAACAATAGACTAATTATATTACTACGTAGTCCGACAAAATGTTGTGTTCCTTTTCTTGTGCCTCGAAAGCAAGACACCAATAAAAACAATAAACAGAACCTGAGGTTACATATATAGATACAGGAAATCAAAGTACACAGAAAAACTAAATGGCACTCGCCTGTGTACAGACCGAGAATCGAACCCGGTACCTCTGGATTTTCTGGATTAAAACAGAAAAGAAACGGAAGTCAAGGTAGATAGCAGAATTGAAGGCGTTTTCTGAGTGTACGGTGGACGATTGGTTGAGTCACTGGGCCGGAAATCCAGAGGTACCGGGTTCGATTCTCGGTCTGTACACAGGCGAGTGCCATTTAGTTTTTCTGTGTTCTTTGATTTCCTGTATCTATATATGTAACATAAAGTGTGGTGTAAATTGCTCACATTAAAAAACCAATGAAGAGACAAAAATGTTCCCTTCATATATAAAGAACCTGAGGTGTCAAATATTTTCTGTCCCATTTTCGAAAATAGATTTTTGGCAGTTCAGTCGATTCTCAAATTAATACAAACACGATATGTAGTTAATGAGTAGGTACCTTGATCTAGCTGTCTTTGTGGAATGTCAATTTTCATTAATACTTTTTCGGCCGGAAAACGTCAACTTTCGGGCAGCTGCGCTAAACGAAGTTGCCGCTTTCCGGCTCCGTCGAACAGAAAAACAGTATACACAGCTTGGCCAGTAAATAAGACAGCCTCCAATCACATGTGATCTGAGAAACTATTCCAGTCCTTTCACATGCTACTACGCTCATAACAACTTCTGCGTGCCACATTTATGATTGGTGCAATTTAATACAATTTGTAAAATATGTTTATTAAAGGAAATCCCAACAATGTGGCAACTTTGTTTGCGGCCCGGGGGTGGTATTATTAAAGCCAATGGTATGTAATTATTAAATTTCAGAGCGCTTTCAAAAAGCACGGCGTGATTTAAACGTGCTTCGTAATATGTGAAATATTCACGTATTAAATAATAACCAGGCCCATCATGAATAATTAAATGTTTTTAACCATAGAAAGGAAATAACATAAATAACCAAAAAAAAGTTTATTTACAGAGGTAAAGTTAAACTTTGTGTGCTTTTATTATTTGCTGGAACTTTAGTGTAATTATCTTTTTTATTTTAATTTAACTTACTTCAGAAAATAATGTAGGTTTTTAGGTATTTAATAATATTCACTTGGGTGTTTTCCTACATACATTAAATAATTTAGAAGCGTTTGTTTTTATTGGGTTGTTCTTTAGAAATAACCATTATAAGATACAATCATTACAACTATACCAAATATATATAAACTACAAAAAGTAATTTAAAGTATTTAAAATTAAATCGAAAAAAATATAAAAAAAATGTCAAATACAAACTATTATCTCTGATCGTTTAACACAGTGGTTCTTAACCGGTGGTCCGCGGACTACTGGTGGTCTCTGGAAAGACCCGAAATGGTCCGCGAAGCCATCCGAAAAAAATATTATAATACCTCTAAAGTCTCTAAACCTATTTACTTTCTATTGCCTCCAAACAGTTAATGGTCCGTGGCAAGATACAGATAAGGTTAAGAACCACTGGTTTAACATGTTCACTGTCCCCATACAAAACTATCGGACAATGTCACAAGTCCCAACTGTACCATCAGTATGGGGAAGTGACCCCATAGTGGAAGCACGGACTCCTGAAAAAAACCTTCATGACTCCACATTGGGGGCACCGGGACACGGAACTTGTTAAAATTATTTTAATGTGACACGTAACTTCGTATAAAATGTTTTGATGTTAATTTAAAGTGTTCCCTGTTAAGGAGCCAATTAGAAGCAGAATGAATGCAGCACCCGGGCATGATTTGAATACCTAATGGGCCGGTTAAGCCGGATAAACTGGACAAAATGGCCGACAGCTTTTAGCGCTAATTTACGACTGAGATGTTGATAAGGTGTTAAATATGGTAAAACATTGATATTAAAACGCACAGTGATAAACCCTTTTACTTATTTATGTCACTATAGGTATATATAACTTAACGTAATATCATACATTTAGAAGATTGTGATTTTTTTATGTATATAAATCCGCTAGATCTAACGATAAAATCACCAAGGTGGCAACACTGTTGGCATACTAGACTCCCGTACAAATATTCCTTTATTTGAATTATGAATGGAACTGATAACGTACAAAAACTGCGTCTATGAATGAATTTATTATATTTTATATCTATGCGTAACTGCTATGTAGCTGTATTTAATATGTCGGTTTTAATTGTTTTACGTAAAGTTGTTTAATTATAAGAGCGGTTTGATTTTACAAGTCTAAACTAGCAACATTGGCCAAAACAACCAATGGCGTTGCTCTATTTTGACCAATGTTGCAAGTGTAGACTTGTAAAATTGTAACTTGTAGCTTCGTGAAACGAGGCTCAGGTGTAAACAGAAACGACTTGTATAATCTTGATGAATATTTAGGCCCGTTGATGACAGCCTAGTACAGGTAGATTCACAAGACCTGGCGCGGATGTTGTATGCAGCCAGTGCTTATTTCATATTAAATCCGCACCAGATCTTATGAATAGACCTGTACCTACAGTCTTTATACGGATATCCGGACGGGAACCAGCTTCTGCCCACACGGACGCAAGTAAATGTCATAATTTTTCAGTTTCCTAAGAAACTCCGCTCGAATCCGGCTGTACGTGCCGCGAATCGAGAGACCGAAAACGGAAAACTTTCTTAACTTGGCGAAATAATAAAAATCATAAAATAATATTTTATTGCGAACCTACATTTTTGTTCTAGATTTACGTACAACGCGGAAGGGTGGAGAATTTCAATAGGATTTTGCTCTAATGGCGATTTATCTCTGCAGATGACATGCTTATTTAATGGAAAACATACTGGAATAATAAATACGCGTTGACCTGTATATTACTCGTATAATTATAAGAAAATAAAAAGAACGCCGAAATGCTGCTAAGCTTATCAAACCCGCAAGGGTACCGTCTTTTTTATGCACCTGCAAGGAAGCCCCAGGATACAGTGGTCTGTGCACGGCTTTATAAATTAAACTTCCAAAGTAACAAACAAGAATTCACAAACAATTACATAGCTTAAAACCAACAAATTTGCGAGCTCGTAACAGAATCGGGAACAGTAAACGCAGCCATTGAGGCGAGGGAACGTTATCACAGGTGCCCGGGCGGGTATATCCAGCTAAATCCGGTTACAACCGGTTACCAGCCGAGGGATTACCCGGTTGATCCGGTTCTGCAGTCGTTCTCCACTTGATTTATTCACTTCGGAATCTAGGTGTTTTTTAGCGGTGTTCTCTGTTGGATTTTTATTTTTTGCCCAATTGATTTATGTATCCTCATTGCGCTGAAAAGGTTTGATTTAAGCGTTTTATGAGCGTTAACGAGTTTTAAAGGACCTGAATAAAGTGTATTCATGATCATGAGACAGTAATTATTATTATTACAGCTTTATTCAGATTCATAGTACCTATATCCAGATCGATGGAAAATATAAAGAATATTATTTTTTTAGCAGTCTCAGTGTAGTCTTATTGCAATAGCACCTTGATAATTTAGCGTAAAATTTGGGTTTAGTTAGGTATCTTTAAGTTTTTAATAAGCACGATTTTTTTACATTGAAATTTCGTTATATTTTGTATAGTTATAGTTTACTTTTAAACTTCTTTGTATTCCTCCACGTCCCCTATTAGTGATATAAACCACAATTCCGGAATTGTTTCATAATTACCTCAAGCTTAATAATACTGGAACTCAAACTAAGTAATAAAATGAAATTATACACTAAACCCTTACGTGCTGGCTTTGTTGACAAAGAGGGTAGTAAAGTTGCGTCAAAACTAGAAACTGCCATCGACAATAACCTTAAGAGCGCTGAAGTGAAGTGGAATATTGTTTGAGTTAAACTTGGACGCTATTCACACTTGGGTACTGGATAAAATCCTGTTCTGGTGGGAATCTTCTTAGCTTTCCTAATTTGCGCGTAAAGTTATTTCTTGAGGTACAATATAAGTTTAAACTACAAAAACAAATCTGACATTTTAAGATTCCATTTTTAAGATATATTATTTTGTTAAATTTTGCTCTGTATTTTAATGTAAATTGACATTGTGTTTTTATATCATGAAATACATGAATCTGATTATAAAACTTGTATGGTTTTAAAATACAAATAGTAACGATCAGTGAATAATCAAACATTTCTATTTTTCTTTCTGTGCTGTTGTCTAATGCATAAATATATTGTCCATGTGATAGTTATATATTTTATATTGACAGTAAATATATGTTTGTCATGATTAAATTAGAAAACCATAGAAACACATTTCAGCACCTCACCCACTCATATAAATCACACGCTTTAATCTTACGACAGTGAAAATAACGACATCTCAGATTATACAAAGCGTATGTCATAAACATAATACTCAACATTTAAGTGTACATTCCTCTCATATTCAGCATCTTACCGTATTCAAGAGGCGAAAGCGTCCCGGCTGCCTAACCGAGCGCGCACGTGACGCGGCCTGAACCGGTTATAACCAGATATAACCGGGTATAGCCGGCTATGAGCCAGGTACGCTATGTACAACCCGGATATTCTGTGTATAAAGCGTGAGAGTTGTTAGATGCATACGAAAACTGGTTGGGAAATTGTTGAAGATTTTTGTCTTAGGACTGGATGTCTGGAGATAGTTCGTTATTCGGTTTTGTTAGCATTAACCTTAATAAAACACAAAATGTTTACTTTTACTTGAAAAACGTAAACTTAGGTCTGAACATCCTAGTAAAATAACTTCATATATTATATAAGAACATCAGCATTATTCAAACGCAATTTGCATTCCTTTCGAGGTACATTTTTTATCGTGACAATCGGGGATTATTGTTTCATATAATTTTTAAATCACGATACCTAATTTGTCTACAACACTTTTAATATCAGTAGTGAAATTGTTTTCTTAAACTTAATTCCGTTATGTAGTAACTAGGTAATAAAAGTTTTATTTTATCTCATAAACGACATATCATTATGCATTCCCCACTTCGAGAGTAGGTAATATAGATATTTCCTACGTCTCCAGGCCACCCATTGCGCCTACAATGTGCATTCGAAGCATATTTCCCCCGACATTTAGGTAGTGTCGTCTCGGCTCTCTGTCACGTTTAACCGCCGCACGTGCCTGTCATGAACCGGTTATCTAGTGGGACCCGGTTCATAATATCCGGGTATTTAACCCTAATTATTAATATATGGGGATTTTAATCACTTCCGGTTAAATAAATGATCTTTTTTATGTGCGGTTTATTTTTCCACATTATCCGAATTTTTGGATTTTCATGATATGAAGTGAAACTATTAAGATAAGGAAGTTGAATGAAATTACCATTATATTGTATGTATTGATTAAAAAATCAGGCTCTCATTTGTTAAATTCTTAAGGTCGTTCACTCATCATAATATTTTTCTGGAGAAAATCAATGCTATAAAGGTTGTAAACTATTTTATGAGATATCTTTAACTAATTACAATTTGGCATATAAATTAATGAATGAAAAAAATCTACAGTCACAACAGCGTCCCAGCTGGCATTGGCACTCAACAAAAACGTAAATGTAATTAAAATTGTGTGTCAACCCTAACTCGAGCCCCAGTCATCGGGAATCATAACTCCTCACGGAACATACTGCGTGTAGGGTTGTCGCATTAATATTCATGACAGGCCATGGCTGCAAGACGGTTAAATTAATTTCGTTAAGGCGTTACCGTGTACCCGGAATGTTACAGATGTGGGCAGATTTGCAAGATCTAAAGGCCTTTGTCCATAGACTAAGTTAGTGCAACGAGATTAGTTACGAAGACACAAGTTCGTCAGTTTTTCAAAGTGACGAACTTGTGTCTTCGTAACTAATCTCGTTGCACTAAGTAAACTAGTAAACACTAGTAAACACTATAAATCTAGCAATATTAGATTTTTGCCATTTCAAATCGGGCAGCAGGGATGATCTTGGGAATTTTAGACCGATTTCTATATTACCAGTTCTTAGTAAAGTCTTTGAAAAAGTCATACTAAACCAATTGCTTCGTCATTTTAACAAGTATGAACTACTGCACGACCAGCAATTTGGTTTTACAAAAGGCCGCTCGACGACGGACGCCGCGACGGTGCTTATTAAACACATCTATGATGCGTGGGAAGTGTCACAAGATGCGATAGGAATCTTTTGCGATCTTTCCAAGGCGTTCGACTGTGTGGAACATGAGACACTGGTTCACAAACTAAAGCATTACGGCCTGTCGACCGAGGCCTTAAACCTTGTCATGTCTTACCTTAGCCAAAGAATTCAGAAAGTGGTTGTTAACCGAATTGAGTCTAGTGGTTCGACTGTAAAGCTCGGAGTACCGCAGGGCTCGATTTTAGGTCCGTTTCTCTTTCTTGTGTATATAAATGACCTTCCTTACCACATAGAACAAAATTGTAAAATAGTTTTATTTGCTGATGACACCTCATTGATTTTCAAAGTTGATAGACAACTAGATGACTATAGTCACATCAATGAGACCTTAAAATTAGTGCTACAGTGGTTCACAGCAAATAACCTGGTTCTGAATGCAAAGAAGACAAAGTGCGTGAAATTCTCTTTGCCAAATGTAAGAGAGGTTGACACATCTATATCTTTAAACGGTGAGAAACTTGATCTTGTTAACAATACACTCTTTCTTGGGCTTACCCTGGATCACAACTTGCAATGGGCGCCTCATATATCTACTTTGGCTAACCGGCTGAGCTCTGCCGCTTTTGCTATAAGACGAATAAGGCAATTCACTAACGTGGAAACCGCTCGCCTTGTTTATTTCAGTTACTTCCATAGTATTATGTCTTATGGCATACTGATCTGGGGTAAAGCAGCAGACATAGATACCATCTTTGTTCTACAAAAAAGAGCGATTCGATCCATATATAACTTAGGATCTAGAGATTCGCTGAAAGAACGTTTTAAGGAAATAGAAATCCTCACAGTGGCTTCACAGTACATATTAGACGTGATAATGTATACGCACAAGAATATCAGCTCCTTCAAAAAGCAGTCTGATGTCCACAGTTTAAATACGCGGAACAAACATAAGCTGTTTGTCCCAAAAATCCGTCTACAGAAAGTAAGAAAATCTTTCGTGGGCAACTGTGTTAGATTCTACAATAAGGTACCCCTAGATGCATGGGAACTGCCTTATAGTTCGTTTAAAAATTACATTAAATCTGCGCTTTTGAAGAGAGCTTATTATAAAGTCCAAGATTACTTGGATGACAAAGAACCATGGCCAAAGCATCAGTCGCAGCAGTCGTCGAAATAGGGCAGTGTCCCGGAGAGGTTTAGGTACATGATGCCTACAGATGGCGTCGCTGCTACGGGCTGTATCGTTCCATTGTTACATTTATTTTTATTGTAATTTTATTTCATTATTTGCATTTTGACATACTGAATACATACCTGTTATGTATACTGTAGCTAGTTGTAATGACTGTTAGCTTAATAGTCTATTTCTCGACGTGAAACATACGTTTCCCATTTTGTATTTCGACGTTTGGAGTTCCTTTACACCTCCAAAACATAATGTTTTGACAACGGAGACTCCTTACATCTCCATAAAGTTTAGTCTATGTTTGCCTATTTTCTATATTTTTTATCGTGTTTTGACGCCTAGAGACCCTTTACATCTCTAAAAATGTAGTTTTAAGTTTTGTAATGTAATGGATCCGGAGATTATATACGTCTCTCGGTAAAATGTAAAAAAAAATGTGCCCAGTTATTTGCTTGTTGCATTTTATAAATATTGTCATCTTATGTAATAATGTCACAATTGTTGTAATGTTGTTTTTAAAAGAGAAACTGGTGAGTTTCTTCAGGCGCTTCTTCTCACCAGAAGGTCATCTACCGAAGCGCCAAAAGAAAAGAATCAGACATGTAAAAGAGCCCTTGAGGCCTACTTACAGAAATAAATGAGTTTGAGTTTGAGTTTGAGTGTTTACTACATAGAATAGTTTCCTAAAAAATCAAATCAGGTTCTTTTTATGAAGTGTCCAAAACGCTAAGATGGTATGAAGTTTTACAGAAAATACGAACAAATAACGTCACTGGTTCTTATGGTCAAATATCTTTTTTTTTTAAATATCGTTAAAAGCAAGAAAGTAATCAATTTGGATTTCTTTGGGATACTTACGTTTTGGAAACTTAATAATTTATGTTGAATATAATATTTTCTCTGCGGCTTTATTTGGGACCCAAACGTATTTTATTTTATATTCTGAGAATGCTACATTTTCCTAGTAGCAGAAACGAAGGAATGTGAACTTAAATTTGCAAACTCATTGTGATAATATAAATTTTAACAGGCACAGATTGTTCATGTGTTTGTTACGTGGGATTTTCGTTGAGTGTGACTTTTGTCATTATGTTTTGTTGTTGGAAAAGCAATTTCACAGATATAATGCAATTTCGCATGCTCGATCAAAATGTCGCGGAACATTTAGATACGGACCCATATTTTTCATTCATAAAAAGGCTTAATTTCCATATCTTTCGTGATATAACAAAACTAATCAGATCGGACCCTCGTATGAATGAATAATAGTCCGCACTGGGACTAATCTCGTTTCTATGAATTATTCAGTAAAAAAGGTTTTTTACCTCGGCAGTAGCTGATCGGACGACATTGAAAAGATTTTTGCAGGATAAACCTTGCAAAAATCCCATCCTTCTTTTTAATTTAATTTTTAGGGTTCCGTAGCCAAAATGGCTAAAAACGAACCCTTATAGTTTCGTCATGTCCGTCCGTCCGTCCGTCCGTATATCACAGGCATTTTACTCAAAAACTACAAGACGTATACTGATGAAATTTGGAATATAGATGTCTTGTAGATTGAATACCTTTGGAAATAATCGCTCCGAAAGTTGTGAAAATTGTGTCCCCCCCCCCTCTATCTTCTAAACCGTGTGTCTGAAGAATATAAAAAAAATACAAAGATAACGCTCAATTAATACTTTCAACGAAAATTATTTTCAACAAGATCGGATTAACCGTTTTTGAGTTATTACCGATAAACTGCACTTCTCAACAAAAGGACGTAATTGCTATGAAGATACGATCTTTTGTTGTTATAATTTTTAAACATCGTATTTTTAGGGTTCCGTAGCCAAAATGGCAAAAACGGAACCCTTATAGTTTCGTCATGTCCGTCCGTCTGTCTGTCTGTCTGTCCGTATGTCACAGGCATTTTACTCAAAAACTACATGATGGATATTGATGAAATTTGGAATATAGGTGTCTTTTATGAGCCGCTACTTAGTTTGGTATATAAATAATTAAAATAAATATTTTAAGGGGGGGCACTCCATACATGTTAGACAGTAAAAAAAAAATTTTTCAGCAAATATCAACGTGTGGTACATAGTTCGACAGCTCTTTAAAAAACACTATAAGGTTCCTAAGTAATGTTTTTGATTAAGTGAATGTATTTGGATATAATCGCTCCGAAAGTTGTGTAAATTGTGTCCCCCCCCCCCTCTATTTTCTAAACCGTGCGCCCGAAAAATATGAAAAAAATCACGAAGGTAACGCTTAATTAATACATTCCATGAAAATTATTTTCAACAAGATCGAATGTACCGTTTTTGAGTTATTGCCGATAAACTGTGCTTCTCAACAAAAGGACGTAATTGCTATGAAGATACGCTCTTTTGTTGTTGTACTTTTTTTACATCGTATTTTTTACCTTATATTATAGTTACGGCTATGGAACCTTACACTGAGCATGGTCCGACATGCTCTTGGCCAGTTATTTACCTTATAGTTACGGCTATGGAACCCTACACTGAGCATGGTCCGACATGCTCTTGTCCAGTTTTTATTAATATTAATGATTTTAATGGCATTAATGAGATCCAGCATTACTTGATCTATGAAATAAGTATTTGAACAACAACCAAAAGTATTGTATTGTATAACATTGTCAAAATGTCAGTGTCCCTTACCTCTTAGACGTACAGGTTTAAGGTCTAAGAGGTAATGTTTCAACTACACAAAGGTATTTATGCCTAACAGCAACGATTACATGAAGCGACCAGCAGTCTGTCAATAAATTTACTTGAGTTGGTAGCCTGCGGAATATGCCAACCCGAGCTGGGCCTAATAGGATTAAAGAGCTGTTAGACGGTGCTCTTCTGAGCTACGTCGCCCAGCCTTTAGGCTTTCAGTAGATGGGTGTTACGATATTTTTCTTACAGAAATACTATTTTTCCATAGAAAAATGAACACAAGAAAAAAATGCTGATTTTTGTCTTTTTAGGGTTCCGTACCAAAATGGTAAAAAAGGAACCCTTATGGTGCGACTCTGTCTGTCAGTCCGTCTGTCACAGCAAGATATCTCAGGATCTACTGATGCTATCGACTTGAAATTTGGAATAGTGTTAAAAACCGCTTACTCAAGCCTATTGGACGGAAAAAAAATCTTATACCTTTTTACTTTTTTTTAAAGCGGACCGAAATGGGATATCGAAAATCAAAAGTAGAGCTATTATATTAAGTGGGGTATCAAATTAAAGGGCTTAATTTGTAGATTAAAACACTGGTTTCGTTTTTTTCTTAAATAAGTAGTTTTTGATTTATGACGAAAAACGATAAAAAAATACCATTCCCCCTATTATCTTCGAAGTTACTGAACAGAAAAATCTGTAATAATGACTAATTATTAATGTTATCCTAAATATTACAAGAAAAATATAACGGTTTTCCTAACTTGCACCGTTTTTGAGAAATTTGCAAAAATCGTAACACATACTTATTTGCTCCTACTAAATTAATCGCCATACAGTTTTTCTTGAACTATTCATGTATCTACTTATGAGTTTGTACGGAACCCTCGGTGCGCGAGTCCGACTCGCACTTGAACGGTTTTTTTACCTTACTTTTATCAACAAATTCAGTGCCGAGGCATGGCGATGGGCGAGGCATCAAAAATACTCATTGTTAAACTGAATATGCCTTGATTCCCGTTTTTATCGAGAACGGTTTCTATCTATCTAGCTTCCTAGTTATCATCACACTTCTGCGCTCCGTCCATAATATCGTTTTTGGATACCTGAAGCTAGCATTTTTTTGCTCCATATCGTGCCACATTTCCACCATCTTTCCACTTCTTCAAGAGCTGTAAAATGGGGTACTCAATAGGGCTTCCAATACCGGGATCCCGGTATTGCCCATACTAAAAATACCGGTATTGGAAGCCCTAGTACTCAAATGCTGTAGCCTAGGTAAGCTGGAGGGAATCAAGTTCTATGGACGCTTCGCCATTGGTCCGAAACCTTCCTCTCAGCACCTAATTTTTAATGTATAATAAATAGATTGAACTTTTGAGCCCATCAATTAAAGTAAAGGCCGATACAGACGGACTGCAACCCAACTGCAACTGCGCAGTCGGCGTGCAGTTGTGATGCAGTTCTCATAAAAATCGTAGGGAGTTGCAGTTGGGTTGCAGTCCGTCTGTATCGGCCCTAATAAAACTATGAAGGTCTACTTTTTGTTATCTTAGGCTTGAGTTTTCAATCGATAAAATAGTACATTGTGTATCTAGGGTTTAAAGTAAGAAATTGCAAACTAGTGTTTGTTATAAGCCCGAGGTGAAACCGAGGGCTTTAATAACACGAGTTTGCAATACCGCCCGTGGCACACACAATGTTTTTCACCACACTTGTGAGGAAATCTTAAAACCTTACTAATATGACAAGAAAATATTAAAACAGAGAGTGACATTAGTGACATATGCCCATTGCCCATAGACAATGCGAATGTCAAGTCACGTTCGGAAACCATAGCGGTAAAGACCTAAAACGGCCATTTTAGTTGATTTTATATTTGCAGAATACTGAAATACACTATTGAAACATTTAATTAATGTTACCGAAATATGTGTTTACATGTATTTGCAATAACAGTTATCTTTAAATAAATATTTCAGTGATAAAAGTTAAAAAAGTAAGTTGGCGTTTCCTTTGAACATGACAAATAAGAGTAAAACAGAACCAGCGTTTCAAATTTAAAAAGAAAACCATTACGCTCTAGGGCGTAATAGTTCATTTACGGCCCGCAGAACCTACGTATAATAACACAATTTTCGAGCAAGTGTGATGAAAATATATATATGTCTGTTAATTGTGGAGGTGATTCCTTTTATTACCATGTCAAAGTTATGCACGATTTACACGAGGATTTCATCAGGTGTGTGCAAGTGAAAAAAAACATCCAACTTCTAGGTAGGAACAGCCTTAGAGTATAACCTTTTTAGTAGTCAAAGCCAGATAAGAACAAAGGTTAATACCCCGTTAACCCTATCATTAATACCGCCACGTTAATTAATACCAACAATTCGCACTTAGCGCGTAAAAAACCCCGGCACGAATAATGTGGTGAGTAGTGGAGCGGGGACTTCGCTGCACGTTACGAGGCCCGCCTTGAAGTCTACGGCATCGGCATAAGGATCTTGCATAGGTTGTACGTTGTTTTGCCTAACAACTTTTTGCCTATTTTCGTTTTGCCTAATTTAATTTTGACTAATATTGTTTTGCATAATTATTCATTTTGCCTAATTTTTATTTGAGTGAAACTCGTTTTGTATAATCCTTATTTTACCTAAATTTATTTCGTCTAATATTGTTTTGTCTAATTTTTAGTTAGTATAATCTACATTTGTATAATGTTTGTTTAACATAATTATTTTTTGTCTAACATACATTTTGCATAATTTTGTTTGTTCTATACTTATTTCGTATAATGTTTCATTTAACCTAACCTGACCTACTTTTCTGACAGCAATTCGTTTTTGTTGGGGGACGCAATTCAAACCTAACCTAACCTACTTTTCTGACAGCAGTTCGGTTTTGTTAGGGGACGCAGTTCAAACCTAACCTAACCTACTTTTCTGACAGCAGTTCGGTTTTGTTGGGGGACGCAGTTCAAACCTAACCTACTTTTCTGACAGCAGTTCGTTTTTGTTGGGGGACGCAGTTCTAACCTAACCTAACCTACATTTTTGCTTAATGTAACGTTTGTATTGAGTTTTCCTTAATGCGGGGGGCTTCGACCCCCGACCCCCTTTTTCGTTCAGCCTATGTAAGTTTTTTGTTAAAGTCATTTCCCCCAACGGCCCCTTTGTAAACCAACCAAATTTCTAGCACTTGTAAAATTTTCGACGAATGACTTTAAATCGGAGCGCATAACACATCCGCACACCACAGTTTTCTGGTAGCAGCTCGTTTTTAATGTCAATAGTGACTTTCCGTATCTCCGGCGCTGCGGGAACAGCAGCCCTTCCGCCCTTGCATGACGGCGCACGGTCACTTCGCTCGGCTCCGCAGCTTCGGCATGGCGGGCGAGGGCTGCTCTCCCTTCACGCCTCCGGCTTTATAAAAACACTCTAGGGCGCGCTGTGTCGGCACGCCTCCTAACCAGCGAGAGCCCTAGATTCGGATTTTCGCAGGCTAATATCGTATACATAATATTCCATCATTGAAAATTTTACATTTTACAATCCGTCATTTATCTTGGTAATTATCAAATTTAGAGAAAAATTACCCATACAAAAAACGCTTATTTTAGACAAAAAAAATTTAGTTAAAATGATATTCGGCTATATAATGATTAGTTAAAATAAGAATCGACAAAGTGAGTTTTAGATAAAATAATATTCGACAAAACAAGATTTATGCAAATGATAATTTAGGTAAAACGAGTTTCGACAAAACAATAATTATGAAAAATGAATTTATACATATTGACTTTAGACAAAAAATTCATTATAGTAAAAGTTGTTAGACAAACTGAAATTAGACAAAAAAATTTTAGACAAGTCAAGGGAATACCTCTTGCATATCATTCTCATACTATGGGTTACGTCAATAAGGCATCAAGAATATCTCAAGCAATGTCACTGTAATGTGTTTTGGGTACAGTCACCGGCAATAATATATGATTGTATGACACGCATAAATATCTGATACGACCTTATTGCTATAGTAACAGAGTAGTGTCAGATATTTTTGCATGCCCTGTTTCATATTCGAGTTAAAATGACAATGACTTTATTTGCTGTCGTGTACATACAGACTTCACATTTCGCGCGACAGATCATGTCCATTGCGCCACACTCGTGCTGGTGCTGTTTTGTCTCCCAACATTTATTCCCGTCAAAAATGAGCTCAAAAATCAAAGCTGCAAACAGTCAATCCCCGATATTTGCGATTTCATGCTCTAATTGGTCTATTTAGGTCAAGCGCACCCGTTCGCAGTGCACTAGTTTAAAACAGCATCACATGCTTTTCGAGTGAAGCTTGATTAAATATTATGGATTACAGCGACACATTGATATCGCTCCAACTCCTACGGCAGTTGCATGAACAAGAGAGCTTGAAAGACTGACCTTTTTACATTTTATCCTACTAACTCAGGTCATTTTACCGTGCGGTGCTTTAACCGTAGCAATAACCGTTTTGAAACGTTTAATTCTACAAAAAAGTTACTGCGTCACTTTTACAAGTCTGAATCTTTCAGCGCATCTAAAAACAAAACATCTGAAGAAACGTTGTAATTTTTTTTCATATAGTGAGTGGGGTGTAGTGCGCCCAATTCATTTCTTCAACGGACGCCGGACGGTTAACATCTCCAGCTTCTCTTGAGGATGCCTCGGTAGAGAGGCGAAACACGTGTCGAGTTTTATATCTTTGATGGTGGTTTGTTATATTTTTTGCATGTATTTTTATTTTGCAGGTGAATGCATGGTGAAATATGCAAGTGATTATAACGGGTTAACACTAATTGACTAACACGTTATCATATCGCGGATTAGCAAAGCAATATTTTTGTTGTAATAATAAGAAAGCCGAGCAATAATACTATATGCAAATTACAGTATCAACGGCTTATAGGCTCCGTGAAGTGTCGGGTGACCACAGGGCTGTTCAAGTACTAAAAATCAGCGTTGCCATTCAGCATGGCATTGGCGGAATTAACTTTGTATTACGAAATAGCCTAGATAGTTTCAGTTAAGTTTGTAATGCATGAGTATTATAATTATCGTACTGATATATTCGGGTAATGTGACCGCATCGGTTCTAATTGGCCCCATTTGCGCGGCGCTGCGTCGCAGGCGCATTACCGAGGTAAATATGTGTTAAGGGTGCACGATATTAATTGGATTGTATTGTTTTAGCGGTTTGCTTGGCTAAGGTTATAATTAATATATTGCTTCCGAAACTGTTCAATTTAGCCGCTGTAAATCGTCGACTGTAGGTTCAAGTGGCGTAAGGGACATCGATTGGTGTCCCTTCCCGACGATATGCATACATGTATAAGATACAAATCATAAGGTAAGCTTGCTTGATGTTTATAGTCTAGAGTTATCCCGTTTTTTAATTGAAAATAATGCAAATAATAACTAGCGCAATACCAACTATGTGCCTAAAAGCTTCACATACCTAACTATAATCATGTTATTCAATACCACATGGACATAAGTAGGTGAACTCTTTATGAATTCAGTACCTATTTGGAGAGAGATGAAAGATGGCAAGCTTCGTCACTGAAGCCGTGCCCAGTTGTGCTACCTTTTATGACTCATCTAGTAGTACTTCTGGTTCTTAAATGACAATAGAATTGTTCTAGAATCTTTGTAGATCTAAAAATGCTAGGGAAGCTTAATCTTAGAAACTCACCTTCTCGAAATGCTTGACTTCTGCGAGCAGCACGAAATTGATATGAATAAACCTTGCATCCTCACAGGACCTCGCCTTCAGTCTGTACCCTGGCTTATTGAAGAAATATTTATAACCCGTATACTCCGAACTACTAGTGTCCACTTTGAGGGCACCCTTAAAGTCCCAGTCACCGCCGCACCCATAACACAAGCCTTTGGTAACGATGCGCTCCCACGTTTGCGATGGCCAGGCTTTGGTCTTCGTCGGTCCATGGCCCGCCCCCGCCTGGCTGCGGGGGCGGCCGGGCCATGTCCCCGAGTTCTGTCGAGGGCTTAGGCCCTGTAAAGTCCTTTGCAGTTTCCACTCTCCGGGGCTCCTGTTGTCAGCTGCGGGCCTCCATCTCCATTTTGAAATCACTCGTGATGTTTTGGCGGTGATGTCAGTTAGTCCGTCCGCTCATGTGCCTTTTGATCCCGGGTTTTAGTGTCGCTTGAAGGCATGGAGCTGAAGAATTTTGTTTTATTTTTGGTTTCGGTCGTGTTGGTTTTGAGATGTGTCAATGGTTTAAAGTGTTGAAATAAATTCTTAGCGCTTATGTGCATATTTGTATACAGAATAAAATTGGAATAAAATCGTTTTACGAAGAAAATTAATTTTGACCAATACGCTCAGTTACCTAGATCCTTTTTAATAATGTACAAAAGTTCATAACGTTAGAAACAAGAAGCAATTAAGGGAGAGTGCGCCCTTGTAATGCAATATAAAAACTCTGAGAATTTCAGGCAACTTCCGTCGCTCCAGCGCGATGGAAACTTCGAGCAAAAAGGGCATAAAAATAACGATACAAAGGACACCGAACAAGGCTTCTAATAACTTGATACTCTACTTATTAATTAAAGGAAACTTAAGAGCCCCTTTGATGAAATTCCTAAATCATCGGCTCTGCTTCGGCCTCGCAATCGGAGGCCTATTAATCAAATAACAGTGTGATTAATTAGCAAATCAGCAATTAGGCTGAAACGGCCAGAATTTCGGATAAGATGTGGGTAGGATGAAATTTGAATGCTGAAGTTATTTGTTTGATTAATCGTCAACGGCAAACATTAATGAAATGCTTATTGGAAAATTTTGATCGGAAGTCGAAAGTTTAATGAAGATTGTACTGCGTCTCTTATTCTTCTTCCGGAAACGGATATAGTAAAAAGACAAACACATTTTTGTTAAAAGACGTAATATCATTAACACACTAAGTTGATACTAATTCCAAAAAAGTTAAAGGAGTATAATCAGAATATAAAAAAACTTAATCACTTAGTAACGAGTTTTCCTTAATAAACAGATGTCTAGAGCCGTAAGAAAATGATCACTCAGCAAAGAGAAACTGTATAAAAATGAAAAACTGGTCACGCGAAAACGCAAACCATTAGATATAATCTGAAAAGGTAGCCATTAAAATTTAACGGACAAGACTCGAAACAAAATGGAAATTGAAAATGATCTACTTAAGATAAATGGATCGCCGAGATCATGTCCGAGACTGTAATGCCGAGTAATCCATCTTTGCGAAGCGAATTTGATGATGTAATCTCGAAAGCTATGGATTAATTTCTTATTGTGGTCGGTAATGATACAAAGAACGCTCGCGGTTCAGTCTTTTTGTTTGGATTAGACTTAGCTTGTGAGAAATGGATTCTCAGCGGAGTTTGCATTAGCGTTTTGATATTCTGTGGATAGCATTAATCTAGCGAGTGTTTTGTGTACTCCGGGGTGTTCGTTAGTGTGCAGACTGGTTTGAATTATCAGTGCCGTTTTGGTGGCATACCGTTATCGAAATATTTTACTTAAAACTTGAAGCCGAAGACATGCGTCTTATTCACGATATAACTTTTACGCATCGAATTAACTGTAATAAGTATGGAAGCGTAACGGAGACTCAAAATCGGCCTCACGAAATACGTACCAAAGGGGCGGAGCTAGTACTTAGTTTTGAAGAAAAAACTATAGTATCAAATTTAATGAATTTCTCACGTCAGTAAGTTCGTAACCAATCACAATTTTTTGTCTTTTAAATGAAATGCAACCTTTTCGAAATTGCGCCTTCTCAAACTTGATATTAATATTTGTCATAAGTGAATTTAGACTCAAACATAGTAAACATTAAGTTGGTTATTAGTCCCACTGTTACATAAGACGTATTGATTTTAAAAGTGGGCGTTATGGGGCAAATTTCGACGTCATTTTTGTTCGACGTTATCGTTCTAATATCATCACTACATAGTATAAAACAAAGTCGCTTTCTCTGTCCCTATGTCCCTATGTATGCTTAAATCTTTAAAACTACGCAACGGATTTTGATACGGTTTTTTTTAATAGATAGAGTGATTGAAGAGGAAGGTTTATATGTATAACACATGCATAATATAATAGAGAAACACCGTGCGAAGCCGGGGCGGGTCGCTAGTACATTATATTTTAATGCTTTTACGAGAGTTTGTTTTCGTATTCAACTTATCTGTTGTTTACAAAGTTATAGTTTATAATGGTATAATCCGAATATAGAAGCCAATATAATTGGAAATTTGAAACACTTCGTCAAGTATCTATAATTAGTTTCATGCAGAAATAGTTAAAAACAGTAACGACGCAGGTACTGACAACTTAAGAAATAAGATTAAAGTTTCGAAAATTTCAACTGTTTAATTTGAAAGTTCGCATTCAATGCAATTAAAGAGGCTAATTTAAATGTCCAACAAACACATCTAGAACAAAGAAACAATTATTCCGCTACAAGCTCGGTTCTGTAGTAATTATGTTGGTTTTGGAGGCACGCCAGCGCAGAGCGTTTCCTTTTGGCATACTTACTCTGCTCCGGGGTTTAAAGGATTCAGTTTTTGGTATTTTCTTTAATTGGAGAACTAATAATTGGCTCGGAAATTCCAGGAGGCCCAGTTATATTTTGAGATGAATTAAGCCTTTAGAAATTTCAGACGCGATGAAACACTTTAAGTAGGTAACATTTAAAAGCGTTGCCAACTTTAAATTATAAGTCTGTCAATGAAATTGAAGTTTTGAATCCTACATTTTCTTTTATCCGCGACACGAAAAGAAAGGTCACGGTTGTCTATTTATGTGTGGGTCTATCTGTGGCATCATAGCACTCGTAGACCATAATGTGAATGCGTTTTTTTTATTTTTTTCTACACATCTGATATACCTGCTTGCTGTAGGTAGTCTAAGTTATTTTTGATGAAGATTAGGTCAGATAACCACACCAGATACATATTTTGAAAAGCATAATCCTGCATTTCTAAATTCAAGCAATATTATTTCTTTACTTTATAACATTTTTGCAGCAATAAGATTCATAAAAGTCAAAATGTAAACCTTATCTTTTTCTCGAATACTTTTGAAAGAGTTTCTGCGAGTTGCAATGCACAATTTTATCTTTCGACTGCCATTTGAAGGAATGTTTAGTACATTGCTTTGAGTTATTCTAAAGATGTTTTGAGACTTGAGTAAATATTTGGATAAGAGCATCCAGTCAACAGTAGTTTTCTTTTGGAAACGCTGGTAAATTCAAAACTGTACAATTCCCCTTGAGGCCTACATCTTTCCAACTATAAAATGCAGCTTCCTAGAACTTAGAAACTTCAAGATTTCTAGAAAAATATTAATGCGCGAAGTACGCTTCCTTAGGTAACTCAACAACTCCATTCCTCGGCCAAATTTGCTGACGAAGTTCTATACAGTGTACTATAAAGTCATGTCATTACTCATTTCATGTTAACGTTACTGAGAATAGTTTTCATATTTTGAGAAATACCTATATCTGTTATACCGGATGTTGCAAATAATTAAAACGTATATTCTAGTCATAAAACAATAAAACATTCGTTCAACAACTTTTAAAATATATGTTATCTTTAGATTTTATCTTTTTAATCCAAAGAAAAAGTATTTTCAATGTACGTTAACATCAGTCCAATTGACGTCGCTTGTCACGCTACAAACATAAAAAACATCGCAACACATCGCGGTTTCAAATAAAAGTGTACTAAAAATTAAAACAAGTTATTTTTAAGTGTCGTTTAACAAATGTTCAGTTTGAGGAGTACAATCTACGTTTTATTTATTTGCTCCTAGTAGGTAAAGGCCTAGTATACAAGGTTTATGTAACCGTGGAAACAAACTTAACGTTGTCTCCATTATTACGGATGGGACCGTAGAATCCAATTCGATTATGTTTTTTTTATGTTGAATATATCAAGCCGAGACTGTAGATATATACACAAAGGGATCTTCGTGACACGACGTGGCCTTTTATCCGCGAGCGACGAATTTCCTGTCGACGAGAGATCTAGTTTTATATTTGGAAAACGTTAACAGTATTCCGTTCACCAGGACGCAAATAGGGAAAAAGGAGATGGACGTCGCTTCGACAAGTCGGTAGGAGATTGCAGTTTCAGATTGGAACGTTTTTATTTACGTTAAGGGAAAGGTGAAGCGTCCCATGTTGAGTTGAGATATCACCGATAACCAAGTTAGTATCATATTCGAATTATAAACGAGGGAAAACGGAAGGGTCAAGTAATTGTCTAGAAGCAAGTCACGTGAGAGATTACTCATGCGATGACCCATCAAAATCAAATCAGTTGGGAGTTATTTTATAGTAGGACCCATAAAATAATCAGAATTACTAAAAATCACTCTTGATTGGCGGGATATACGGAAAGCAACATCAGTGCCTGAAAGTAGCTACTCTTTTATTATTATTATTTTACTTTTAATCTTGGTTTTACCTGATAGAAAGTGGCGACAAGGTAAAGAATACACTTACTCAGAAGGTGCCTATTCACTCTTGCTTCAAAAACAGCAGTCGGTTTACTTATAAGCTATTAATCACGACCGCTTTGCAAAGAGTACACGAACTAAGTAGAAAGAGTATTGTATACTATTTAAAGCAAACTCTGTTTGAAAATTAGCCGAAAGCATGTTCCCGCGTCTAAGCTCGGTAGCATAACGCTTCGTATCTTAGCCATTCATCCCTCCTTTAGGGTTCTCTCGGAAATGAAGAAATCCGGCCTCGCGTCACGCTTAATGGAATCTCGTCGCGGAATATTCCCGACGGGAAATTCCCCGGGATATAATTCCCGCGGTAAATTCTTTTAGGGCGGTCCGGGAATTCCGCTATGTTTCATTAAATATTCTTAAGGAATTAATTGCCTGCCGGATTCTTAGCGGTGTTTTGTGATGATTTTATTGTGATTATTAATTTTTTACGGGTTTTGTTGCAGTTAATATTTACAACTTTAAAACAAATAACATGATTAATTATCAATAAAGCAAAAATTGGTCATGTAAATTAAAAATAATTTATATTGATATATCTGACCGATTTCCACATGCGCACAATTTTTTTTAAGAAGATTTCACCTAAATTCTTTTGAAAAATAAATGAATCTGAATTATGTTGAGTAATTTTGATACAACATAAAGCAATATTATTCATGAGTAGTTTCACATAATCGAAATTCAATAACGAAATGTCGGAAGCGAAAATAACAGAGATGCTAGTTGTACAAAATATCCGCGCTCTTGACGATATAATTTAATTAAAATTTCAATGAACTTAAACCTTAAACCTGGAGTGATTACACAGAATATAAACTAGGAAGATAAGGCAAGCTCAAAATAAACGCTTAAAATAAAGCGATATTTTAAAGCAGCTTGATTTAGTGGGGCGGTCTGCATAATGAAGATGCCAACATTATTATAACCAAAATTGTAAGGAGCCTTAGCTTATTTAAGAGCAGCTAAATTATTAGCGACATTGTGAGGTTTAATTACAATTGTCTTTGTCAAAATTATGGCCGGTGTTATGTTTTAGGAAGTTAAGGCGAGGTGAGACCAGAATCGGGCACGGAAGCCTAGTTTCCAAATCATTTTTAGAGCACTTATTTGACTCTTAGGTCACTGTAAAACATATATAATAATATTCAGAACTGTATCTAGGGCTTCCTCTCACTTAGAACACGATAGCGAACACTTCGCTCGATAGAAAAGTAGCGCGAAAACACTATAAAATAAAGTATTTTTTTCATTTTTTTTCATTTTGTTCATCACCAGTTACCTTTTCTGACAAAATTAATACCTGACAATCATGATTTCACAGTCATGCAGGGCATCCTCTCATGTTTGGGTTGATAACGTATACTTTTATGTTAGAAATCGAAGATAATCTGCAATAATCTGCATTCCGCCCGACCCTAGTTTGTATGTGAAATGCGAGCCAGGTCCTACCGCGCCTTAAGCCGGAAACGTTATTTTTTATGTTACCTACTGTTTCTTATAAAACTTGCGGTTATTAAGTATGGGCCGATATTTTAAATTTACCATTTTTCTCCTAAAATATGCATAATTTTTTCATGGCTGTTAGTAGATAGATTGTCATGTCTTTCTAAATATGATAACTAATATGCTACCTGATGTATATGATATGTGATAGGTATATTTACAAGATTTGTATAAACTTCGTCTAGAGAATCATGAAAGTAAAGAAAACAGCTCAAGCCAACAGTAAAAATTAAACCATAGTGAAGTTGAAATCAAATCACATGTACATATATTTTGATCAGGAAAAAAACTATTTTAAGCTTTCACCTTCGTTAAGGTAATTATAATGAATGATTGGTTAATTTATCTTATAACGCATCCAACACTTTATTATCAATGTAGATAAAACAATGGCCACACTGGTTCTACAAAAGGAACCACATTGCAGTTACTTAATCGATTATCAATAATATATGTGAGTTGTAATATCTGCAAGCCGTATTAACTGCAGAAAGAGCTGTAGCCGGCGCACCGTAAACGGCAAAGTCGTTCAATAATTCAGAAGAATCAATTGGCTACACAACTATTCAGGGCTGCAGAGAGTTCAGTTTGTAGTAGTATAGAGTGTAGAGTGAGTTAGAAAAACGAAAGTATGAGAAGATGTGTAGGTAATATTGAGTTTAATTGCATTCAGTATTTCTTTAACTTTAACTATCAGAATTTATGCATGTATGATTGAAACTTTATTTCTCCGTAGGGATTGCAGCCAGACTCGAAAACCGAAAAACGAGTACTTTTCGATTAAACTCGAAAACCGAGTTCGGTTTCGATTTTTACTCGAAACTGTCTGAAGTAGTTTTAATTTTTTTTTGTGTAATGATAATGATTAAATTAGTTTGTAAACTCGGGATTAAGTAGGGTAGTAGGATAGTTTTTAGGGTTCCGTACCAAAATGGTAAAAAAGGAACCCTTATGGTGCGACTCCATCTGTCTGTCACAGCAAGATATCTCAGGATCTACTAATGCTATCGACTTGAAATTTGGAATAGTGTTAAAAATCGCTAACCCGAGGCTATTGGACAGTAAAAAAATCTTATACAATACAATACAATACAATACAATCATACTTTATTGCACACCAAAAGAAAATACCTTTACCCTTATACCTTTTTCCTTTTTTTTTTAAAGGGGACCGAAATGGGACTTTGAAAATTGAAAGTAGGGCTATTATATTGAACGGGGTATCAAATGAAAGGGCTTGATTTGTAGATTAAAACCCCGTGTTTATTTTTTTTTCTTAAATAAGTAGTATTTGATTTATAATGCCAAACGTTAAAAAAATACCATTCCCCCCCTATTATCTTCGAAGTTACTGAACAGAAAAATCTGTAATAATTACCAATTGTTAATGTCGTCCTTAATATTACAGAAAAAATCATAACGGTTTTCCTAAGTTGCACCGTTTTTTAGAAATTCGCAAAAATCGTAACACATACTTATTTGCTCCTACTAAACTAATCGCCATACAGTTTTTCTTGAACTATCTATGTAGCTACTTGAGTTTGTACGGAACCCTCGGTACGCGAGTCCGACTCGCACTTGACCGGTTTTTAATTTATCCATCAGAAACCGTCAAATTGTGAACGACCTTGCACTTACCGACAAAGAGTTTACAATCTGTCGGATTTCCTAGAGGATATGGCACCATAGACCACATACACAGCGAGGCAGATAATACAGAAGACTGAGGAGTAAAATCAGCCCCTGTGCTTAGCATTTGTGGACTATGAGAAAGCTTTTGATTCTGTCTGGTTCTGGAATCCTTGCAACGTTGCCAAATAGACTGGCGATACATCCAAGTGCTGAGATGTCTCTACGCCGTCCAAGTACAGAACCAGCAGACTAAGCCCATTCTCCTGCAGCGGAGTGAAGGGGATGTCATTTCCCCCAAATTGTTCACGAATGCACTGGAGGATGTGTTTATGACGCTAGCTTGGGAGGGTCGTGGCATTAATATAAACGACGAGTACATTTCACACTTGCGATTTGCAGACGATCCCGTCATTTTGGCTTGAACTTTGCAGGATTTAGAATACATGCTGAACGGTCTAGCTGCTTTTTCTCAACACGCCGGTCTTAGGATGAACTTGGACGAAACCAAGGTTATGTTCAACGATATTGTTTTACCGAAACTGACTGCAGTGCAGGACGCCCTTCTCGAAGTTGTTCAGGAGTACGTTTACCTCGGGCAAGTTCTGCAGTTAGGTAAAAATAACTTTGTAAAAGAGGTTAATAGAAGAATACAGCTGGGTTGGGCTGCGTATGGGAAATTACGTCGAGTCTTCTCGTCGTCCATTCCACAATGTCTGAAGACAAGGGTTTTGGATCAGTGCATCCTTCCTACCAGTCTTGACATACGGAGCCGAAACGTTGTCGCTCACGGGAAGGCTGAGTACCTACGTAAATTTAAGGTCACTGAGAAAGCTATGGAAAGGGCCATGTTGGGAGTATTTCAGAAGGATCGTATCCGTAATGATGTGATCCGACAGAGAACTAAAATCGTCGACATAGCCCAAAGGATTAGCAAGCTGAAGTGGCAGTGGGCTGGCCATATCTGCCGCAGAACCAACAAGCGCTGAAGCAAGCGTGTTCTCGAGTGGAGACTACGGATCGGCAAACGTAGTGTGGGGCGCCCTCAGACAAGATGGAGTGATGATCTTCGCAAGATGGCTGGCAGAGGTTGGATGCCAGTGGCCGCGGATCGTGCTCGATGGCATGACATGAGAGAGGCCTATGTCGAGCAGTCGACTAATACGGGTTGATGATGATGATGGTGGTGCGTATACACAACGTATTTCTGTCATTTTGCTTTTCTGTCGTTTCGCGTGTGTGTCATTTTGCGAAGTCAGAATATGTCTTTATCGAATTAAAGGCATTTTTTTATGCAGTAGTCAGTTATTACGTCGATTACTTACGTGTTACGAAACTTAAAAACCTATTTTTAAGGTTTACTTAAGTAAAAATATAAAAATCCGTAATATTATAAGGACGCAAAAAAACTCGAAAAACCGCGGTTATTAACCGAGTTCTATTTCGATTAAAACTCGATCGAGTTACTCGGTTAACCGAGTTTCGAGTAACTCGTTTGCAATCCCTATTTCTCCGTATACAGGGTGGTCTAAACCTTGACATAAAAAAAATTTTTAGATTCCTCACTTTGTGGGCTATCAGAATATACCCCATGTATGTTAGCCGATTTTTCGTAGTTTTCGAGTTATGAATTTTTAAACTTTTCTTTGCTAAGAAATTCTTATAATAAAAAAATCCTATTTTTAGGATTTTATTTTATGAATTACTAATTTGGAAACTTTCGAGGATTATGTTACAAAACGAAACATTCAAAAAAGTTCAACATGTTTTTTTTAATAAGTAAATTGCTTCACCTCAGTATCACCTAAGAAAAGTTTTAAAATTCATAACTCGAAAACTACGAAAAATCGGCTAACATACATGGGGTATATTCTGATAGCCCGTGACCTGAAGAATCTAAAAAAAAATTGACGTCAAGGTTTGGACCATCCTGTATAGAGCACGATTGCTAATAGGTATTTATTTGTATATTAACACATTCAGTGCCAACGGCCCAACAGTCGGGTCCAGCGGCTACGGAGCATTTTCGCTACATACGGCGATTACGGACTACGGCGTAGCACTGATTCTGTTAATATTAATCATGGTCAATTCTGTCAATAATGTCTCGCGATATTACTGAATAGGACATAGGTACACTTATAGCACGTGTCGCAATGAACTTGCGTCGATATTTCCGCGTATCGTGGCTATAAATAAAATACGGCTCATGTTTAGTTTATGTCATACTTATGCATTCGTGGAATACTAAAATCAGTCTAAATGAATATGAAATACAATTTCAATAGCGTTTTAGCGCAGGGTCGGGTCACGTTTCGGAAGCCAAGAACCGTTTTGGGTCAAGTCAAAATAGTTATTTACTAGATTTTTTCAAATATTTATAGCGTTAATTTTTTTAACGATTGCTTTGTTCTAAGATGTGTGAGGGATAAAGTCAAGACTGGTCGGACAGCGGGGCAATCAGTTCTTCTCCGGGTACTCCATTTATTATTCACCACCGTACGATTCGGGAGGAATCTTGCGGATGTGATTTCTTTCCATTTCCTTGCAACATGTGTGCTAACGACAACTGATTTTTTAAACCAAAAAAAGTGCGTTTTCTATCATGTGAGTTCAAGGAGAGCCATCTTAATACCGGAAAATATGCGTCGTACTATTGCTATTTTTAACAAGTAATAAGATACTGAAATAAGTGAATCGAAATATAATAAGTACCTATGGAAGCGTAACTGACGATCAAACTCGGCTCCAAGGACCACGTGCTAACGGGAGCGGAGCTAGTATTTAGTGCTGAAGAAATAACTATAGCTATTAGATCGACTTCAAAAAAGGAACTGTTTTATGCCAACTATTTTTTTGAGGTCAGTGCCAGACTCGTATCATTATTCCAAATATTAAGGCTGGCACCGACTTAAAAAAATCCTAAAAATAGTTAGCATAAAACTGTTATTTCTTCCTATTTTTAAGTAGGTTAAATTATTTTTTTATTTCTTAATTTTCTTGATTTTTCAGTAGTAATGCACAGTTCCTTAAGTTAGACTATACTTAGTTCAGCTAAAAAAGAACTTTTGCAATCAGATTTATAGTTTTTGAGATATGCGCAGATAAACATACAGACATACATGCATACATGTTTAGAAGCTGGTATAGAGTAGAGTAACATTTCTAAAAACAGTGCAATTCTGACAATATTACACACATACGGGTCGAATTGATAACCTCGTTTTTTTGAACTCTGTAAAATAAAAATAGTATACTTAATTGGGAACCTGTCTCACTGTCCTCCCGCTGGGCACAGCCTCTGCCTGAGATTTCCACAACTCCCAAACATCTTACATAAACATAATAGAATATCTTTTTAGCAATATTTTTTATTTATAATTATTGTTGCCCTAGCTTAGGAGATTTCTATGTGACATAGTACTCGAACCAGTTCCCTATATATCTCATAGTAACTTTCGCCAAGTTTTTCAATTTGGTTATATTTAATGGTTCTTTGTATTCGTTTATATTTGAACGACCTATGTTAATAAACATCTTTTTAAGACATTGTCACCAACTGTGGCTTACCAGACTCACCGCTGTAGGGATTAGGCAAACCTGCTATTTATATAGAAATGACAATTTCTGTAATACTAATGCCTTCACAGTACGAAGTTCAAAGGCTTATCGGCTTTAGGCCGCCGGCAAGCGACTCTCGGATGAACCATAGAGGTGCCCACAATGAGTATTTTTAATGAGTACGATACTATATAGAAATACTTGACGTAACGTCTAAATCCTAACCTATCCTACTAATATTCTTAATCGTTCCTTTACTGTCTCAACCACGTATTTAATCGAATAGTTTGATAGAAAAACACCTGTGTTACGATTAGAAAAGTGCGATTTTCCCATGAATCTATTCGATTAGACACGTGGTTGAAAAATTAAAGGGACGAAATGTCAAAATTTATGAAGATGTTCGGAGGTTTGGATATTATGATACTAAATAAGGTAAAAATTTAATGAATCGAGATGAAATTTGGCACGCAAGTCAATTCAGAAACTTTATATCTCTTGGCATTATATCGGGAATAATGCAGGCGAAGCCGCAGCCAAATGTTAGTTTGATAAATATTTCCATCAAAGGTGTAATTTATACAAATCGTCACTACTTTGAAAAAAACTCGTATCTAAAAACGTCGTACAGAAAAACGTCGAAAGTTACATACGAACTTCATATACACTTACTGCGTTTTTACCTGGAGTCTGTATCAGATACTGTTTTTTCAAAGTAGGTAATGACGAAATGTTTATTTTGTTTTTCTCTCGATGCTGAAAGGGCTGCTCATAATTTGTATCTCCTTTTTTCAGTCAAGACTGCCTTGAAATTGTCATTGCTATCATACCTCGCAATTAACTGAATCGATTTCAGGGATATTTATGTATTGGATAAGTAGTCTCCTTGCTCTCAATTACCTATATTAGAAAAATGTTGGCCAAAACAACAGTAAAATCACTAAAATAAGCATTTAATTACGTACACTCTAAAAAATCCAAGTCAACTAAGAGAGATTTTCTCTTTGTTGGCGTTAACTTAAATAAAACAAACAAGATATTAAACATATCAACGAAAGCTGATTAATTAAAACAGCAAGTTCATTAGTGATTAAAACAATAATCTGGAATCTTGATAATTTTAACAAATATATTCCTTGTTTCTATCATTATTTTCTTCCTTGTATCATTCGATCATGTTTAATTAGTTACCTTAAACATCAATGTTTGTTGAATCAAATCAGAACATAGTTAATTGAACTATGAAAAACAATCAATATCATCTTAGTTGGTGCATCTAACGTCTTGTTAGGCTCGTATGGAATCAAGATGCTCGATTATAACTATCACAATCTTGTTAGGAGCAACCAATTTTTTTTAGAGTGTATAAAGTAACATACATTTTACTTTATAGAAGTACCTGTTACCGTAAATACCAGGTGTAAGTGCACACTAGCCCGCTAAGCCAAAGTTTCCCATTGATCAAGACTGTCTGATTGAGAGAATTCTTATCGGGGTGTCGTCGAGTTTCTCAACACTCGATACTCTGTTATTTTATAGTTCCAAGAGTTGGGAACTTGGTTGTTATATCTTGATTATCTTTTGAGCGAAGTAATGAATGTATTAACCGCTCTAGTTAGTTTGAGATACGGTTACATTACAGGTGCAGTAAATTTAGAGTGCTAATCTATAAGTCACCTATATATCGTTAACTTTACAAAAGAAAACTTATCGTGCAAAAGGTGAACTAAATGCCACAGGGCGGGCGGGCGTTTGAGAGTAGGAAATCTAATATTGGAACAGGACATTTCTTTTATTAAAGAAAATAATTAAGAACTAGGTCTCTCAAAAACTTGAATTTTGGATTATTGCGGTATCAGCACCGAATGGCATTGTCATCTGATACAATTGCCATTCCAAATGGCTCACAGGACAGAGACTTCGTACTTCACAGTCGATCGCGCAAGTTAGTTCCGAACAATGACCGGTAACCGCGCGAACTCGGACCGTCTCGGACTCTGCCGCGCTTACCCGAGCTTCATTGGGACCTATCAGGATAATTCAGGGGACTGGAAATTGCTTAAGAAACAATTTATGTACTACTTACTGTACCTGATTTACATTTCTTTGAATTATGTTGTGTTACCTGGCCCTATAGAGTCACCTCCTTGACTTCCCTGTTCGATAAACGGCGTCGGCTACCTCATCTTTTATTATAAGACTTTAGTGTATGTCATAATCAATGGATCTATAAGGCCAAAAGCACAGATTAGAGAATATAGACAGATATTTCAGTGTCGCGCGTTTCCATACAAAAAACAAGAATTCCCACGCTCGTGCAGAACCCTATTGTGTTGACGCGAGCGTGGGAATTCCCAGCGCTACAGCCACAGCTTGGAAACTTCGCACGGCATCAACGGCGTTTGCGTACTGTCACGATAATAATATCGTGAAACTGTGACGTTTTGGTCGCCGGCGACTGGATCGGCTACGGCTACCGCGCGGGAGGCCAAAATCGAGTGAAGTGCACCTGCCAAAAGGTAGCCGTGGGCATTCAATCATCAGAATGCAACACGGCCCAACACAATTTTCTTAAGCGTCGTTGTTAAAAAAAAAACAATTTTGTCAGCAGGTTTGATTATGTTAGTAGCGGTACCCGCGTGAAGGGCAGGAAGCTATGGGGCTCAACTGATTCAACACACGTCTAAAGATATAGGTGTTTCATTTGGTCAGGAGTGGCTCACTCTGCGATTTCGCCGCGCGGCCTTGTGGCCTCCGCCTCAAGCCTTAGCCAGCGACCAGAAAGAGCACACGTTACCACGCGTTATGCGATAGAGACGGTCGCATCCGGTGCGTTCTGACCGGTGGTCGGACCCGAACGACAGTTTTGTTAGAGAGAGAGTTCTGTACGTAGCACTGTTAGTCCAAGCGGGACCCGAGCTAGCATAACTAGCCGCGACTTCGCTTGTCACGCGACAGAGCCTAAGCTGTCACTGTCACACTATATTGAATGGAAATGGAAAGGTAGTATTTGTCGCGTGACAAAGAGTCGCGGGTTACAGTTGTGCTTGAGGTACAGCATAAAATCCTAAATCCGGTACAGAACTGTAACGCTAACTTTGTTCAATTTCAATCGGATCAGGCTCGCTCGCTACGTTATGTTAACACTCGTCTGATCATCCTGTCATGTCCTGTCACTACTGTCGCTTGGCTGTGTGATGATTTAATCGTGTCCGTCTTGCGTGCCGTTGCGATCGTAAGATTTATTATTGGAGTTGTCTTGACAGGCGATTGAATTATAGATGTTAGAGAAACGCTATTGTAAATATCGTTATGAAGGGTTGGGACTCCTCGTGGCATTTTGGAAACAAAGGGCAGTGGAGTCGTTGTTACCTAGTTAGTTTTTATGATTGAATGAATAAATTATTTTCAATGTTCTAAAGTAGGTACCTACTTACTTACCTAAATAAAATTATATGATATTTAGATGGATTATATGTATGTTTTATCTTGTTTTTGTAATCCCCTCAGAGTATCGATATAAATATTTAATCGTACGCAATATTTGTTCCTACCCAAAAAGTTTTTGACTAATAGTTTTATAATATGGCATATTGACACGATACAAGTCATGTCCAAATTGTCAAATTTAGACAACTGCTTAATTTATCGCATTTGTATGAATGAATTCAATTTCGTAGTAGATGACTGTTGGTAAGTACGGGTTGGGTCCTGAACGCCTTACTTGCATTTAGCCTTAGAGAGCAGAGCACCTTAGTTGTATTTTTGTCCGGGGAGTAAAATGTCTTGGTCTGTAAAACGCCCTCACTGTTATAAGACATAGTAAACTGAATGACTTGATTGCAAAACGGCTTAACGTGATAATGTTTTAATAGGTATATGGTCTGAATAATCTTTACGTCCAATATTGTAGAATATCTTTATAGTATAAAGACTATGTAGTTAAATCGTAATCTTTTGATTACGTAGTCCTTATCACAACCAAGACTTTATACAATTGAGACATTCTGCCTACTTGTGCATTTCACGACCTAGGCGTTTTGCTCCCTAAGTCTTCTCGAAACTTGGACCATTTTGTAATCATGGGATTAGATAAACAAGTCATTTTGCATACTTGGCCAGTGTACAACTGAGACGTTTGGAATACCAAGGCTAAATGCAAGTAAGGCGATCAGGACCCAACCCGTAAGTACTTACTGAAGTATTTTTAATAGCACTTAGTGTTAACAAAATATAAAAATGCCAAGAAATATTAATCATTCAATCATTATTCATTCAATAAAAAAAAAGTAGGTAGCGACTGCATTGCACTCTGTGTCCAAATTGCCACGAGAATCCTAACCCTATATGACGTACAATGACAAATGTGTACAGTATGTATATGTATGTATATGTATATGTATATGTGTATGTGTATGTGTATGTGACAAAGGCGTTAGGCCTATTCCCAGTAGTTCGGTGATTTTAGTCCGGTTCATATATAATTCGAAGTAGTATATATGAACCGGACTAAAATCACCGAACTACTGGGAATAGGCCAGGCGTTACTAGTCTTATTAGTAAACAACATTGCACTCTTAAGGAGGTAAACTTGAATCACGTTAAAGTGTAACATTGTAAAAAAACGGTATCGTCTTATTTGTAAATAAAGCGATCCAAGACCAATTAAAACAAAAATATTGCTTTGCTAATCCACCATATATGATAACGTGTTAGTCCATTAGGCTAGTCCGTTATAATTACCCCGCCTCATTCCATCAACAGACGCCGGACTGTCAACATCTCCTGCTTCTCCTGAAGATGTCTGGTAGAGAGGCGAAGCACGTGTCCAATTTTGAATTTTTGGTAACGGTTTGTTATATTTATTTGCATGTATTTTGCATTTGATTGCATGAAAAGATACGCAAGTAACTATAACGGGCTAGTAGCACTGATTGACTAACACGTTATCATATCGCGTTAACATTGATTTCCGCAAAGTAAGTAATGATTGAAGCAGGCTTCAATCAATGATCCTAGACCATTTACAAAGTGCTCTAACACTTTAAATTATCGCGATTTGAATACATATTTAAATGATGGTGGATGTCACTCGTATCTGCAACCACGACACATGCAACTGGCGAAACATCGAAGGATAAAAGGTAAACAGTACCTCTAGCACAAGTGTGCTGCGACTCTTTGTCGTGCGACAAATGCTACCTATTTTTACCACTCAATATAGTGTGACAGTGACAGGTGACAGGTGATGCTCTTGTCGAGCGAGAAACGAAGACGCGGCTAGTTATGCTAGGTAGCCTGATTTAATCGTGTTAGATGTATAAAACTATCTAAATATGCTGTACTTACAATTGCCTGATGACACATTAATTTTGAGAGAAAGGACATAGCATGTACCTTGTGGGTAAAAAGTTTAATAAAACAAGTAAGAATGGATCGACTTAACTGTCGTAGTCCTAAAGACTTATCCAGTGGCGACAAAGCATCTGTGGCAGTAATTAACTGGGAGGGGTGTTAATAAATTGGCAACTTCTGAACGAGATGGATTGCGGGCGGTTTATTGGCCCGGTTATTTATTAGGAAAATTGAAAATTTACCTACTTTACCTTCCAAGAGGAGTAAAGTTACCGTAAGCACGGGTTACTTTAGACCCGGATATTATTGCCCATCTCAATAATTGAGCTTTACAATGTGTTACAGTTTTATACAAGCACAGTATTTTTTATGCCACATCTGGCCATAAAGTGGCTTTTTCCGCACGCTGCGCGTACGAAAAAAGCCACTTTCTGGCCAAATGTAGACATAAAATGATGTACACAAAACGGGAGGTAATAAAGAAAACCCTCGATCGCATATTTGCGTCCCTCGCTTGCAGCTCGCGCCGCAAACATCTGCGATCTCGGCCTTTCTTTGTTTTACCACCCTAGTTGTGTAATGTACTATTATGGTGCTTATCCGTTACACTGTTCGTACGATCCGTTTTTGACATAAAAATGTATCAACCTTTTTGGGTGGACTAAGTAACCCGGGCTAAAGTAACACGTAAACTAAAACAACCGTGAGGGTTGAGTGGAACCGTAAAAATGCGCTATAGGGAACTTGCAGGAACTAGGTGGTAGCACTAAATCAAATGAGACACTATGCCAAAGTATAAAGACAACCAAGTAGTACGTTTTCGGCCGTTTAGGAGCGCGCGACACGTATTTACACAGACGCACGACGCGCGTCTGTGTGAGTGAACGCCATACTGTGGCAGTCTCGCGCAGTCGCAAATGCTTGCCTGTGGTGCGTCCGTACACGGCGCGCACACATTCGCGCTCCCGATGTACCTTTTGTTCGGAGAAAAACTACCGTATACCGTGACTATGCGGATAGTAAAGGAAACTTTTCGGGCCTGAAAAAAATTCATACAGGTTATAAATGTCAATGTAAAGTATAGTAAGTCGGGGCCGCCCTTGGTTTATTCATCCCTTCATCGCGATAATAACGGCGTTTCCCGATAATGTGGCCCCAGCATGAAAGAGTACAAGATTCGGATTGGCGGCACCAGTTGGCAGCACCTTTGTTGTGCACGTAGGCGTACAAACGCATACCCCGGCTTCGACTAAGTTGCGCGGTCATAAAGATGTAAGTATTTTATATGAAAGAAACATTTTCTCTCTTCATTGGTCTTTTTAATGCGGGTAAGTTACACCACATTTTTATTTTACATATATAGATACAAGAAATCAAAGTACATAGAAAAATTAAATGGCACGCACCTGTGTCCAGACCGGGAATCGAACCCGGTACCTCTGGATTTCCGGTCCAGCGATTCAACCACTCGTCCACTGGAGCACCCTGTAAGCGCCCTCAATTTCGACTTCTGTATCATTATGGTTTAATAGGATTTTTAACCTTGATTATTTTTTTTAAATTGAGAATGAGAATTTTCCTATGTACTTTGATATCTTGTATGTATCTTGTATATATGTGATGTAAGTATTGTTTATTATGTTATCAGCAAAGTTGAGTGATGTAAGTATACTTCATGCGATTGATGGTTTAAGCCGCGCATGTCGATATTTAGAACATACAAAAAAGGAATTAAGAATTGCAATACATTCATATGACAGGTTACTATGTGATCTTTTCAACATATTTTGATCTCTCATACCATGCTAATATGATGCTTTACTAGTACGATCTTATGCGAATATGATGTTTTGCTAGTAAATGTTGCAAACATCACATTTTGACAGTATAATTTCTTGAGAATATCATATATTGTAAATATGATACTCAGCGACGGAGGGATACCATTTAACCGTGTCTCTAATTATTTAATTTTAAAACGCACACGGAAGAACTATGTTCGCTTGCTACTAATTCCGCTCGCTAAAAGCTGTTTAAAAGCTTCTAGAATAAAAGCTGCACCGGCTGTGCTTAACACTGTATGCTACATTACCCGTTCAGAGCAAGACATTAAAACTTTTAAAGGTCCGCGAACAAGCTTTAAAGCTAAACTCAATCGTAAGAATCAAGCAAAAGCACATCGCATTCTCGATAACTAGTAAGCTCATAAGTTATAGCAACTGAAAAAAATCGACTGACAAATTACAAATTTGAAAATGTCGTCAATTTTGTTTGGAGTTTCTCTTTGGTGTATACCATACATTTCATTTCACAACTACAACTAAATGGTGCCATATATGTATATGGCACCATCAATCATTCAAATCGGTCTACAATACATACTGTATCTATCTATCTGTCTATCGATCTATCTACACGTATAATAAAATCGTAGACTGTGCTTAAAATAAAATCGTAGAAAGACTACATTAAAGATTTTTCAAAAAAGTAAATAAAAGTAAAAAAAACCTGTATTAAAATATAGTGTAATCGATTCTACTCTTGATTCTGAATAAACAGTTTTCAGTTGTTCGTGTAACACGTTGTACCTATATCGCGTAGCAAAGTAAAGATACTAACAAACCGACATCCATCTTTCTGCAATCTGTTAAAAATAAACATTGTCCTATTCGTATTTTGGTATGAATTAAGCGAAATACGAAGGTGGACTAAAAATGTATTAATATCGTTTTTAATTAACTAAGTGATACTTTCCAATATTCCGATCGCTTGACAAAATCTTTGGCCGATGGGAAATCTAAACAGGCTTCGATAAGAATCCCAAGGGTGTTCCCAGCAGGCTTTATACCTGCACAAAGGAGGTATTTCACACGGAGCCGTTTGATTTTATCAAATATGTTGTTGGAAATGTTTGCATTCTTATGCCAATTACTTCTATCATATGTTGTACTGCTCTTATCGTTTTATTTAACCAACTTAAAAAAAAGATGCTGCTCAGTTTATCGGTTTTTTTTGCGTATTCTCGTCGATTACTCGAAGATTTCTTTTTAGCAAATTTGTGCGTAATTTTTACTTAAATAACTCAAACACAAATTACTTAAATTTAATAATTTTTCAGTCCTTCACTTTCTAAAATCGACAAATGGAGCCACTTCGTATATTTCCGGAAGTACGCCGAAAATTGGATTAAGTATTGTTTTCCGGACGAAAGTAACTCAATCAATGAGGGTATGAATTATGGACGTCCCTAAAGAGCTATCGCTCGAGCGGGACACTAACGAAATTTAACTAACCAAGTACAGTCACCCGCATATCTGACAGGACAGATATTTTGATGTTTAGTTAAAAAGGCAAAACGGAAGGTACCCATTGTCCCGTCATACAATTTAAGTTTTACACTATTGTTATTTTTGGCCTAAGTTATCAGTATCAGCTTTTATGAATATGCACGTATATTGGACCACATTGGCATATTACAATAGAGAATTATATTTAAGATAAAAGTTGTGTCAGATATTTTTGCACGGTATGTCAGATTTAATTGCGAGCACATAAACCACGCACATCATACTAGATAGGTCAATGTAGACAATGGTTAACGCAGGTGTTAAAGTTATAAGGCGATTGAATTGCCAACGAAGGATATAAATAGTGGCTCGCGTGTATCGCAATGTTGTACCTGACTGTACTTTTACGGCGACTTCTTATTTTGCTCGATGATTTGCAAAATAGTACCTGTAACAAAAAAGAAGATCATTAGTTACAAAAGTTTTTCATGACAATACAAACAAAAACATATTTTTCACCGTCTAAATTACAACTGTGCTCAATTTTTTTTAATAGAAGTAAAGGTGTTTACATGCATACCAGATGGGCCTAATGTGTAAAAAATATACACATATGCCAGAAGGGCTTACCATACCTTTAGAACCAGAGTACCAGCGCTCTGGAATACAAAGTAATGATAAAAAGTGCCGCAAGAAAACTTACAGCTCGCTTTATTTAAACAGAAAATAATTGAGAGAATCGAATTTTAAGCTCTAAAAGATCTTGTAGCTGAACAAAACTAAGTAACTTAGCAATAACATCGTTTAACGTCCTTTTAAGATTAAAAAATCCAAGACAATATCATTCTGTCCTAAAAGAATCGTTCCTTGTTTTACGACTGATTAGCATCATCTATAATACCTATTGGTCGAGAAATTAATTGGAATCCGAAACAAATTGACTTGCAATAGAGCCAAGGGGAGGAATCTACCCTAATTGGGCGAGAGAGACGCCTCAATTCTCCATTGGCAATATTGATTGATCAGGTTTTGAAGAACAAGAAAATAAAAAATTCGTTAAAAGATTACAAAACTTCCTTGTTGACACTGAGTGCGGTTTGGTTATTTGATTTTTTTATCGAATAAACGTCAAAGTGAAAACTTTGAAGCTCAAATTGTGGTACAGTTACCGGTATATAAATATGATGAATTATTAAGGCATGTAAAAATATCTAACACTACGATATTTTTTAGTAATAGCGTGACCTTTTATAAAAACAAAAGGTCACGTTTTTAGACATTTGTTTTTTAACTGTCAAGGACTTTCGAAATGGGTAATAATTAGGTTGAAAAACTTATGTCCAAAAAATGTGTACTATGACTTAGGGTAGCTGTGTTTGTCAGATATCGAGAATAAGATGTCGTAGTGGCATGTTTTCTATAGGTAAAAAAACAAGTTTATTTCTCTCTAGCAGGCTGCAGTGTCGTATTAGACCAAAATATTCTAAACCCAATATTTTCCGAATCCCCGTTGGGTGGAATCGCGTAAATATCGGCATTCCTTTCATAAACACCGCAGCCGTTTGGGGCGGATATTAAACTTTAGTTTATCGATCGCTGATTAACTTGGATTTATACACAGTACACCGGCCCGTTATTGCTTTTAGACGCCTGCGGATATTTGATGCTATATTTCGGATATGTAGAGTCTCCTTTTGTCTATTGGTTCGTTTGCTTAAAACATAATTGTTTATCTGTGCAGTTTTCGTTACTGCAGGACTGAATCACTCCGCGGCTATTATTTTTAAATATCTTCATCCATGGGTGGTAATAGCCAGCGACCAGAAAGAGCACACGTTAGTACGCGTTCTGCGATAGAGTGAGACAGTCGGATGCGGGTCAATTCCGTCTGGTCGTTGGACGCGAACGACAAATTTGGTAGGAAGAGGTACGTAGTACTAACACTTATAATTCTCTGGTTATAGTTAACTTATTTCGAACTAAACTTTGTTTAATTGTAGATTAGAGAATCGTGCGTTATCCGTCATGATATTTTAAGGAAAACCATCTTGAAACCGGAAAATATGAGTCGTGTTATTTTAAAATAAGACAAACTGTAATAAGAAAACGATGTTTTCTTATGATATACTGGGGAAACGAAGAAACGTGGGCTAAATGACAGTTAAAATGCTAATCTAAAAGTTAAACGAGGTATAGATGCCACCCACAACTTCATCTGCGTGAATTTTCATGAAGACTATGTTTGTATATCCCTGCATAGCAATTGAGTAGATTTATTGGAATACAAGAAAGGCCCTTTCCAGATTACTGAAAGTTTCAGCAGAATAAACTACTAACAGTAGATTAAGTAACGATATATTTTACGATTTTAATATTTCCTTATAAACTTATACACGTTTGGAAAACTAACCCGGATTCATATTTTTATCACTCTTCGCTCATAAAAACCACAAATAAATTTTCAAACAGATTCGCCTCTCCGCGAGTATGAATGTACAGTCGGACCACGTAAAGGAATGTGCTGTAAAATACATTTAGATATTACAACATTCAGTAACTTAAAAAGGTATCGTTATAACTTTAGAAAAATGTTTTCAGATACTTCATTATTATTTTCAGATGCTCGTTTGTACTCGAAATATATCGTAATACCAATAAACTCCAAATTGTAGTATAATATTGTGAAATTAGTTATATTCTTTTCAGTTTACTTTGTTAGCAGCTGACAGTTCTAATAACTGTACAGCTGATCATATTTTAGGTATTTATTCCATTATTCCTTGTACTCATCATCATCATTGTATTCCTGCTGTAAAAGGAATATTCCAATTTAAATAGTTAGTTATTCTACATTCGCAGTTGTCATTATTTTGTCTACTAATTTCATACTTTTAAATTCACCTCCCTAGCATTATGTTTAACTTGTCCATTTAAATTGTAATTACTGTATAATTTAGTCTTGCGCCACAAACATTAGAGTTCGACCTACTCCCCCAAGATTTCAGTCTATATGGTCAGGTCTAGGTGTTTGTATGGCACAAGGGCTACATTCTAGAGCAGTGGACTCAGCGTGGCTCACAACTTTTTAATATGGATTCCAGGGTGCTCCGTTTGCTCATTCCGCGCTGGGCTTGTGGCTGCAACCCTGCTCGGCGGTAGCTAAGCTCCAGGACCTCCGAAGCAGCTAAACTTCGGAGTCTGCAGCAACCAGAGCAAGCCCTGATCACGCACACCCTCACACACAACCTCGGGAGACCAGAGCACCTGGAAGACCGCGGCCGGCGGCGCGTTAACACGTTGGCTCACCAGGCCAATAACCCAGAGGAGTCCAGTTGACTCTCACCAGTTCCATCCACATCTTACTGACCCTCGACCATTTTCTTTCGTTCGCGAGCTTTTCATTCGTTTAAATTAGTATCCGAGCCCTTGGGACAACGTACATCTTTAAGTTTATTGTACGGAGTTAAAAATTAAGGACTTGAAACCTCCATGGAATTAACAAAATAAGAGATTTATTATAAAAATACCCAAACCTTAGGTGATAATCACCTATATTAGGTGTGTCACCCCATCATCAAATCCTGCTTCGTGACAATGGAACTATCTGTGACTCTTTCCTCTCGTGCTCAAAATACCGCAATCCCAGAATACCATATTTTTTAAAACATTGGATTCCCGATTTATCAGATTCCTCGTATACCAGATTCCCAAAATAGCACATTCTACAAAAGTGTGCGTGTGGATTGAGTGAGCACCCTTCTGAAATAAAAAAAAACATCCTGTTCATTTAGTAAAAGTTCTAAAACAATTGTAAAACTAAATCTCTGTATTTGTAAAAAGATAAATCAAAAGATATAACCTTTAACGTGTGCTCACTCAGTTCTCACAAACTACCAACGAAATCAGGGAATGTATACATTTAACATATAATATTTATATACGATTTTTTAGTAAAACCTGTGCTAACTTACTTTTATAATTTGTAGATCACCTAGTAACGTATTTAAGATTTTACAAATAATTTCTTATGCTCACTCAATCCGCACACTTTCGAAAACCCGATTTCTGATGAAAAAACTGAAGATTTAAACTGCTGTATATGTGTATATTTTAGTAAAACTAATCTGGGAATTTGTAAAATACAAAACGAACCACTAACGTGGCAGGTTTTTGGATAATAAATGTTTGTTAATGCTCACTCAGTCCACACGTTACAAGTAAGTTAAAAATGTAAATATCTCAATATTTGTAGTATTACATAAACTATAAATTACTTCAACTTTTAGTAAAAATTTTTACTAAATATCCACCATCTAATTTTTTATATTCGTTGTCTGTTTTTAAAGATATTCAATTGCAATTTTTCTAATGTAAGTAGATCGATTAGGTTGACCACACTTTATTATATTATGGTCATATCCATGAATTAAATTTTAAAGTAAACAATTGTTTTGATTAGGTTAGTACATACTTATTACAATTAAGAGTTACCTGATCCGTAATTATTACCTTTCATTTACTGTAAAAGATTTAATCCGAGATCAAAAAATAAAAATAAAATATGTTTCAATGTCAAAGTGACGTACCAGGGGTAGTAACCTTTTTGATCTCATATATTTTTTAAATGAACTGTATTTTGGATATGACCATAATATAATGAAGTGTGGTCAATCTAATCGATCTACTTACATTAGAAAAATTGCAATTGAATATCTTTAAAAACAGACAACGAATATAAAATATTAGATGGTGGATATTTAGTAAAAATTTTTACTAAAAGTTGAAGTAATTTATAGTTTATGTAATACTACAAATATTGAGATATTTACATTTTTAACTTACTTGTAACGTGTGGACTGAGTGAGCATTAACAAACATTTATTATCCAAAAACCTGCCACGTTAGTGGTTCGTTTTGTATTTTACAAATTCCCAGATTAGTTTTACTAAAATATACACATATACAGCAGTTTAAATCTTCAGTTTTTTCATCAGAAATCGGGTTTTCGAAAGTGTGCGGATTGAGTGAGCATAAGAAATTATTTGTAAAATCTTAAATACGTTACTAGGTGATCTACAAATTATAAAGGTAAGTTAGCACAGGTTTTACTAAAAAATCGTATATATATATTATATGTTAAATGTATACATTCCCTGATTTCGTTGGTAGTTTGTGAGAACTGAGTGAGCACACGTTAAAGGTTATATCTTTTGATTTATCTTTTTACAAATACAGAGATTTAGTTTTACAATTGTTTTAGAACTTTTACTAAATGAACAGGATGTTTTTTTTATTTCAGAAGGGTGCTCACTCAATCCACACGCACACTCTACAAAATCATTTCGGTTCTTGAGTAACCTACTATTTTGTAATTTAGCGTAATAGGAATGTGGTTAAATAGGAATCTGATGAATCGGTAATCTGATATTTTGAAAATCTGGTACTTATTCTGGGCACGAGAGACGCTTTCAAACAATTTTTTTTTCAGTCCAGGCGCCTTCTAGAAATCGGTAAACACGTTGTTTTTGCCTTCAACGCCATTGACTGTACCTGAGGCTCAGTGGTTAAAATATTTACGATGCTGGAGTGAACCAGTTCACGTTTGATTCCGCGCGCCACCGCGGCGCTCAAACTTTTATGATCTCTCTTTTAGAAGTGCTTATATTTACGTACTTGTGATCTGCTATTTTGATTTTCAGGAAAGCCACTAAAAGGATAAGCGCTTTGGACGTCTATAATAGTTTTCTGAACTAGTAAACATAATGTCTTGACATTCAATATTTTTTTTATGAAAACTACTGATAACGTTCAAACCGATAGAATAGAATAGAATAGAATATTTTATTTGCATAGAATAAGTTTAGTTTGATATCGAAATATTTTTTATACATTTTGGTACAGGGATCTATACACTTGTGCAGCTTTGGATGGTTATGGATTATAGAGTACTCTTAATTCGACTACGGTGAAGCAGAAACGAGGATTATGACTTTTCACCATCCATCGTGGTGGACGTCGCATCTTCAAGTTTATTGTAAATTTGAAAAACTTCTATTAATTTGCACTTGATTAGCAGCCAGTTACTTCTATGTCAGTTGACCTGTAAAGTTTTTTGTTTAGTAAAAATGGTAGTTCATGTAAAAACATGTAGCAAAATGTTGGCTTCCTTGCTACACCAGAAAAAATGTTTTCGTTTACAAATAAAGCAGGTATACAGGATATCAGATATCGATACCTTTAGACTTAAAGGGCGTAAGCTCCATTAGAACCTGCGGTGGTTACGTTCTTTGAGTCTAAAGGTATCGATAGACAAGTGATTCAATTTGCTTATCTCATCAACGAGCAATATTTTTTAACATCAAACAGAAACGTTTTTAATATAAAATAAATTTACAAATATACCAGAAGGCTCCAAGTTGCCACATTATCTGGAAATAGATTTTTATCTTCAAAACAAACTTCCTTTATTTGTCGTATCACGCAACACTCGCGGGGGCTGAATAAAACAAATCTGTCTCCGCGGCGTTTAGCTCTCAGCTCCACTTCCCGGCTATTTCCCGCCCGTGTGCCTCAAGACAGAAAACTGTTCGGTTTACTTTATCTTTCAAATTGTATTTCGTATTCCGGTGCACAAGTTGGTTATTCGGCTATGTTTATGTACACACACACCCTGTTTAGTGCAGTAGTGGATTTAAGAAACTTTACATGAAATATATGACTCACTTAACTAGAAAGCTAGGTTGACATTTTATCATAATTGTGTAATATTTATCACTATGTTTAGGTTTTTACTCTGATAATTATTATCTTTTAATTGAACCTTCATCTAATTCTGAGGGAAATAATAAGTTTTTAGCCACTGAAAAGATATTTAGACGTGTATTGTATATTTCCCAAGCAATTATCGCCGGGTGAGAATACGTTTGTGCCATATCCACTCGATTTGTATGGAAATGGCTGGATATGGCACAAACGTATTCTCACCCGGCGTTATACTAATTATTTTCTGAAAATTAAGGACGTTCATAAATTCTTCCTTTAGAATCGATCTCTTAACTTGGTCTATAAGTTGGTATAGATCGACTGTCTGTCGTTTTGTTGGACATTTCTCCAGAAATATGTCTGCGGTCACCTCATTCATCTGGCCTTTTTTCATACTAAATGTATGGAGACAGACGAATGAGGCGCAGACATATTTCTGGATAAATGCCCTGTAGACAATCGTTTTCTCGAATTTTTCATTTCTCCGACAATTTTTTTATCAGTTTAAGTTTGTTTACCATGAAGTTAGTTTTAAATGAAATCATTTAAAAAAAGGTTCGATCAATCAAAAAATTGGATTTGCCGATGAAACGTTAACTGGCGAATCAAGGGTATAAATAAATCGTATAGATCACTAGTTAAATATCGCTTATTTACAAATAAATCATTTTATTTTTTCATAGCCTTAGGCTGGCAAACAGGCAGACGGCCCACCTGATGGAAAGTGGTCACCGCCGCCTGTAGACTTTAGGAACACTAGATACATTGCCAATGCGTTGCCGGTCGCGAAGAAATTTGATGGCACCCTTTTTAAAAAATCCCATATTGTAGCGCAGTGGGAAAACTCTTACCGGGAAGTTCATTCCGATCCTTATTGTACGCGCTAGAAAGGTTCTGGAGAACCGGCGCGTTGTTGAGTGTAGTGAGTATCCCGCTGGTCCGTGGCTCACTTTGAGCAACCGGCGTAACTTCAAGGTGGCTCTGGCCTAGCGACCTGGTTCGACCCCAGGCGCTATGGCCGCCACCTAATCCGACTCTCTCTCTAAAGCTCTAAAGGGGACCGGGACTGGCGACTTGGTGCGACCCCAATCGCCCCCCGGCCCCCCCAAAGTGGCCCGGCCAGCGACCTGGTTCGACCCCAGGGAACGCTACGCGTGCCCCCACCTGGTACAACTTCTGCCACGCCCAATAAGGGTTGCAAGTTTGTCAGGTTTCAAAGAGTGTAGTGACTCAAGGAAATGGGGATAAGCCGCCTGTCGATGACGGGTGGTGCGATACAATTAAATCTAGAACTGCCATTAAAAAATACTTGAATTCGTTTCAATATTCGTTTTAGTATTTATTTCAACTTGCACCACGCCCCGCCATTTCCCGGCACGCAGTGTCATCGCCGCGAGTAGGTATTTAGCCCTCGAGTCGCTTCATGCGGATATATACGACACATAATAGAAATAGTACAGGTATACCTAAGCCACATAGATCGAGATGGGACCGTCGCGGAACCGACATGATTTAGTACCAGAATAAAACCAAATTTATGTAAAAAGTGTATGAGAGTTCCGATCACAGTTGGTGCCACAAGTTATATTATTATTAGTTATAAAAAACCCAGCAAAGTGCGAGTCAGATTCGCACACGCAAGGTTTCTTACAATCGAATACACTGTAAACGAATGTCAACTTAATTGCAATGTGTTAAAGTCATTTAAAAGTGGCTTTGTTTGTACCACCGTCAGGCAAAAAACGCCAAAATACACCTTTCTTGTATGGAGTATCCCCTTTTATTTTTTATTTAATATTGTTTTTATTATTTTGTGAAAATGTCCAGTCTCTACCTATTACAGTTCAAATTGAGATACATGGAATCCTAGTTCAAGCATAGGTTCAACTCTCTAATTGTATATCTTAGTCTTTAAATGTCATTCTTGTATAATACGTTGTTTAATAAATTTATTCTATAACAGTTCAAAATATAAAAGCCCTGTGACAGACGGATAGACAGATAAACACGTTAGACTGCAGGGCACAGGTAGGGCATGTAATACCGGTTTTACTTGTGAGGGCCATTACCGAAAAACCGGCACAGGCCTAATCTCATAGATGATGTTTAATATGATTTGATATTTAAGAAATTCGGTGAAGGAAAGACATCGTGAGAAAACCTGCATACATCCACGAAGAAATTCAAAAGTGTATGCGAAGTCCCCAAACCGCACTGGGCCCGCGTGGAGACTAGACTTGTAGGTGAAGAATAAACTAATTCGCATAAACGGGTGTGATTTCTTTTGCGCCATGAATCTCGAAGAAAACATTGTCCGATGAAATCTAGAAATTTATTGCGACGGAGTCTAGAACCTTGAGAATCTCATTTCAATACTTTATTAAAGAAAATTTCGTCGGAAAATATATTCGATTCTAGACTAGACTTGGATGGTATAAATATAGTTCAGTGATCTTATTGAACTTTGTGCCATGATATCGTCATGTTTTTATAATAGGGTAAATTAATTTGGATCATCATCATAAAGAGTATTAGAGAGAGGAAAATTGAATAATCTAACTATAGCTTGGCAAATTCGTTGGTGATACTCCCCCAAAAGTATAGTCTTTATTTAAAGACTATATTTTTAAATTTAAGTATTTGGATGCAACCCTCGGTGGACGAGTTCGACTCGCTCTTGTCCGGTTTTTTTTATCTGTAACATCCACTATTTAACGCCAATCGTATTCAAAAAATACAAATTGTCATGGCAAATTGTAGGTCTGGAACACTAAAAATAATCAACATAACATCTCCCCCGCATCTTGGCTGAATGTTATCCGATTGCGGAGTAACTGCCGAAGTTCAAAAGTATTTGGAAACTTAAGTAATTGAGAGAATACATCGGGTAATACGGTTTAATGGGATTAGAAGTTTTCTTAAGGGCCCTGCTTTTGCCATTAATGCGGGCTGAAATGATGCAGAACGAGCCTTAGTATAAAAGGATTCTTAGTTGGTAAACTTCAAATGAAGGGATGATGAAAGATGTTAACTTGATTATCATACTTAACAACAGAAAGATCGGTAAACAGCGTCAAATGCCATGCTGGTCTCAATTAGATGATGATAACAGACCCAAATGATGATCTAAAGCATTCTTGGAAGACTTGGAAATCGGACGACAAAAAGGCTATGACAATGATGACGTTTATGATATCATTAAATTAAACGATTACGATATGACTTAAAATTACATTATACTGAAACTAAACGTTATCATTTAATTTGCTAATACCTACTATATACTAATGATAATGAATTAAATGACTTTAATCAAGGCTTAACCGATATTTAACATTGCATCAAATTAAACGCCATCAATTCCGTGTACCTATAGTTTGCTCAATGGACCATTAAACAGGTAATACAAGTTACCTATTCATTATCGGTAGGTAAAAACTGTTTTTCAATTCGGGCCTACCTAAGATCAAGAACTAAAAGCTCCAGCGACTTTATATCAACATACCATAGTTGCATTTATATCGTCACTACTTTAAAAACACGTATGATACCTGATACTAACTCCAGGTTAAAACGCAGTTAGTGTAGGTATATGAAGTTCGTATGTGACTTTTAACGTTTTTCTCTACGACGTTTTAGAGACGATCTACATACAAAAACTCCATAGCAAAACTTACTTGAGTGTATTAAGTGCGTATAACTTTTGTGTAGAAAAGTTGCGGGTCACCTAACCTAACGTAGCCTTTATCTGGGTTACGTGGTATTTCTCGTTAAAAACTCCGCAGTGATCGTTATTTGCATTATTTTAAACTAAAACTCCAGAATCTAAGGCTACACGTACCTACCTATTAGATGGGAGTTCTGAAAAGCGCGTAGATATGGTATATATTTGCTATTCGTGCTAATCTCCTTATTTCCTCATCTGTGTTCAAGTTGGCCTGCGGTTGAGCACAGACACGCCTGATGGTTTGCGACTTTAAAGCCTAAGATGTAGCTCACTGGATCAGTAACAGCCTCACTTCGAGCGACTTCACTTATCGCGTGACAGAGGCATGACTATATCGACGGGTAATATTTTGTCGCTTGATATAGTTACGCAGCAAGGTAGCGCTGGAGGTGCATCTTGTATTTTTACAACAGTTACAACACAGCCCAGTAGGTACACAAACAGACATTTCCAAGCTAACAAAGCATTACTGCCGACCCGAGCAAATCGCGAGTGAACTGCTTAGCAGTGCTATTTCCATTCCGAGACCGCTTGTCCTGGCTGGAGCCAATAGAACAAGGGCAAGGCGGTAGTTTTCAGTTATTCAAAGTGAATCTCAGTCGATGCTTAATATTAAGGTGAATCGAGTCATTTGGTTCTTCATGCAAATAAAAATAGAGTTAAGAATCAACGTTAACAACATCAAATTTGGTTATGACAATACTACTGGATGCGGCCTTCTGAGAGTAGCGAGGAGTCGGTAGATGTGATCTGCACAGTACCGCACTCTGTGGCGATCCATGCGGAAGGCCTATGTTCAGCAGTGGACGTCCGTGGCTGATAGATAGATAACCAATACCGAATAGATAGGGATAGGTTGCAGTGGCGTGGCGTCCAAAGAACTCGATTCCTACCGGCTTGCCTTGTCATTTGACCACCTTTTTCTACAACTCTTAAGGAAAATGAACGCCAAATCTGCACCAGCTTGCCCATGGATATCTTTTCCGCCGCGCCACTGATAGCTTGTATTTTGTCGCGTACAAAGAGTTCCAGCACAGTAACGCCAGAGCTGCTACATGTGAAGCTCTTACACTTACAAAAACAACACAGCCCAGTAACACAAACAGACATTCCCAAGTTAACAAAGCATTATCGCCGACCCGGGCAAATCGCGCGTGAACCGCTTAGCAGCGCCATTTCCATTCCGAGTCCGCTTATCTGGCCGGAGCCAATAGAACATGTGGAAGGCGGTAGTTTTCAGTTATTCAAAGTGAATCTCATTCGATTCTTAATGTGAATCGAGTCACTCAGTTCTCCATACAAACGAAAATAATCGATTTTAACGACATCAAATTTGATTTAAATGTGTTTTAATCTATAACTCGGTACATTTTATCTGCGAAAAACAACATGAGAAGTCCCGAAAAGCCAGATAGAACATGCAATTGGCCTTTTACGGTGAGTGCCTTTGCCAGATGTATTTAAACTGATTCTTAGTGGAAAATCTTAAGTGTGTCATACAGTAATAAATGTGATTAAGTCATTTTACTAAAAATAATTATTCATTAACTGACCAGCGATCAAGCTTCGTAGCATCTCATGGTAAGCGACTACGAGACCCACAATTCGACCTCTTATTTGCATTTCAATCTTTTTTTTTGTTAGTTGATATTTCTATATCCAGTAAGGACTTACAAGGAGGTGCTGACTTCACAGATTTATTTTGTTCCATGTGTTCACGCAAAAAAGGCGCATATTTTTCGGCAAGTTGCGGAAAATTTGCCCGCGTTAGCCTATAACACTTTTAGTATAAATTATCATTTTAGTGAGCGGCTAAAATGCTTGAAAATTCACCCTGGTTTATACAGGATTAGATGTCTCACAAATCTTTCAAATAGGATAGCCACGCGATCGACTGTGAGTTCGCGGTGGTTTTAAAAAGATTGCGTCTTGCGACTATCACGGCGGGTGGGGGTGGCTGCCTTTCAGAAGTTATTGAAAGGTTAGTAGAACTCGTATGGGTTATTTGTTTCAGTATTATAAACATAAATTTGTTCGGTTGCGTTTCGTTAATAGTACATTACTGCAGAGGCCGAGAAGTGAGGGGTTGCCGGCCGAGTACATATAGCTGGCCGAGCGAAGCGAGGTCAGATAGTTACGCGGCTGGCAACCCCATTTCCCGCCGAGGTATGTATAGTGCTTTTCTCAAATAGGCAATGAAATAAATAAACTTACTGTAAAAACATTACTTAATATTTTATAACACAAACTTTCTGTCAGACCGTGACATTAGTGACATATTATATCCATAGACAATGCAAAAGCTGTTTCAGTTCACATTTTTACCGCGAATATTTAGATGAAGTATTTGAAATGTGTATTCGTGTAGTTAAAATTGTTCATAATGTGTTATTTGTTATGTTAATGTCAATTTGAAATAAATAAAACTTCAAAATATAGCAAACATCGTTTTTTGTTTTTTTAGGCCGGCAATGTAAGTATGAAATTCCATTACGTGCCAAGTGTCAAGCCGCACCGGAAACGAGGTACTTTGCGGCCTATTTTTAGGCACGTAATGTCAACATTTCATGCCATGTTTGAGAAAAGCTTTGTTATATATAAGCCTGTGTTCTCGACAACTGTGCGTGTTGAAGAATCGTAAGCGGAACGCAGGAGATAGGAAGTGTAAAAAAAGACATCAACTTATGTCGAAGTTGTTAACGATAAATGTTAGAGTTTCGTTAACATGGAATGCCTTTTCCCTAATTGAAAAGTGCGCAGAAATATAAAAATGATCATAAAGGATAATATGCTGTGGCAAATGTTTAAGTGCTTGGTTGTATAAATTTACAGTGTTATATTGTGGTTTCAAATACCTGATATGAGATGACGTCGGATATAGAGTTATTTTGAACAAATCTATGAGCCGTTTTTATTTATTAACCCGAAATACCCTGAAACTTCCTGATGCTGAAATTTCCTAACAAATGTTCTCGGAAACGTCTCGACATTCCTCCCACGATTTGTTGCCGCGCATCAGCGCGGCCGTTTGTAAAAACCCCCTTTTTACCGTTTACTTTTCTTGTTATACGCTGCGTAGCTATTTGTTACAAGTCTTATGATGGCATTGAGTAAATGTAAATATTATGTTTCACCACATACAATATTGTAAAAAAATATGAATTTAAAGGGTAAAATTTAAATCAGTTTTACTGAGTCCAAACTATGAAGCAATTTTTACTCTAGTGTTGCGTTTATTGCTTGGTCCTTATTTCAAGCTAATACAAAACATTCAACAAAATTTTTATGTATGCTAATATTTAAAACAATCTTTTATTTTCTTAAACCGCTTTATAAATTGTCATCTATCTACGATTACATTTCCTAAAGAACGATGATAGATCTTCTCAATTTCCTGACAAAAATCTGTTTTTAAACCCTCGGAAAGAGTTAATTCCCATCGGTGAAGATAGATGTATAAATTGTAGATAATGTTTAAATTTACGACGCCAATGCGACGTGATTTAGGGGGCTCCATATTGGCCGTTAGGGCACGGGGTCGATTCCCGGCTGTGGCAAATTGGATGCCAGTGTAAAACGTCGAATTGGCTCGGTGACTCGCTAAAGGATTAGGATTTCGAAATTTGGTTGTTTATTTGCATAGAATTATATTATAGAAAATGACCCGAATTCATGGCCGTGAGTGTTTTTTGCTTTGAAGCTTATATCTTTTCATTGCCATATTGTCTCTTGCACAATCCACGCACCACTTCTATATTCTCTTCTTATTCTTAAAATTTTAAAACATAAAGTGACATTAGTGACATATATCCATAGACAATGCGAATGTCAAGTCACGTTCGGAAACTACAGCGGTAAAGACCTAAAACGGTTGATTTTATATTTGTAAAATAATGAAATACACTATTTAAACATTTAATTAATGTTACCGAAATATGTGTTTACATATATTTGCAATAACAGTTCTCTTTAAATAAATATGTCAGTGATAAAAGCTAAACAAGTAAGTAGACATTTCTTTTGAACATGACAAATAAGAGTAAAACAGAACCAATGTATTCAAATAAGAAAAAAAAAACATTACGCCCTAGGTCATTTACAGCCGGTAAAACCTACGTGTAACAACACCATTTTCGAGCAAGTGTGATGAAAAAGTTCTTTTCGCTCGTCGGCGATAATGGCGGAAAAATCAAGGCGATCCCACCCCAAAACTAGCGGGCCGCAAGTCGGACAAATGTCTCGTGCTCGCTGAAACATGATCTCGCCCCGAGATCGGCGATCTCGTAAATCGCCCGCGGCGGCCATCGGTCTGCGGAGCCCCCTCCTTTTTCAGAACTACATCCCCCATTAGCCAAGGTTGTACGAACAATTGGTTTTTGGGGCGAAGAATAACGGAGTTCTTAGATGAAACAAGGAATTCCCTTTAGATTAGAAAAATCGTACGTTATCCATCATGCCAAACCATTTTCTATATCAGAAAAACATGACTCGTATTATTAAAATTATCATAAAACGGTACCAGAAATTAAGGAATGAAAGAACTTAGTACAATATCACCCTGTGTTATCCAAGGGAACGAAAACACATGGGCAAAAAATACCTTCTAAATTCTTATCAAAAATGAAACAAGGAATAGGATTCGAAAACTTACTCTTAGAATAAAATTGCAAAAATAAATAAATCTCCTCATACTCGGCCTTAAACTAGGATTAAAATTATTTTAATTCTCAAAAACTCATAATGAAATCGCAAAACGCCGTATTGAAATAAAAACGGATCACTCACGTCGAGGACCATCACGAGTAAAACAAGAGTACTGTCATTCTCCATACAAAAAGCTGTTCCCCGAATTTACAACGCCATCTATGTATAAGCTTGGTAAAAGAATTATATTATTTACAATATTTCAACTTTGCAAACGTGACACAGTATTTAGAATTTATTTATTATACGCTGTTTATGAACTAATTGTTTTTTTGTTCAATTATAACATCGTTAAATGTTTAGTTTTTTAGCGCTACCTAGTTTTTGCCCAGAAATCCCCTAGCGGTCGGGTTACAATCCAAAGTATGGAGAATGACAGTCCTCTTGTTTTAATGGTCCTTGCTCACGTCATACAAAAGACGACATCCATTCGACATGTTTCGGGAGCATTCGGCATTCCCTCGATCATGAGTAGTTCGCGAACCCTGCCCGGCTTGCAAAACACCGCATAATATTTATATCTACTAGGTATCGGTACTGTTTCAAAAATACCAAAGTTTTCATGATACGCAACATTACTCAAAGGTTCAAAGTTAGCCATAGACGTACAGCTACATTATAACTGAGTTTTACAATTCCGAACTAATTTTAAATTCCACTATTATAATACATTTCATCGTAACTAAAACAACTAGCGTTAAGCTCAACAATTTCGCCAAAGCTACGGTACGGAAACTGCACTTACAGTACAACACTTAGTTTAAAACTACAACGCTGCAAGCCACAACACCCTGTAGCTAATATCTTAATAGCACAGTGATGTGCAACGATTCGACGCGTAATCGATATTTGCTCAGACGCCGAATCGAATCCTAAGCGGTTACTGCAATGGTAATGCCTTTGTGAGACGGGGTAAGGTTGAGAAGCGTCGATATCGATAAAAACGTTATTACTGTAATAACAGTTTTCATCAGTACGTGTAAACTAAGTGACTTTTTGAGTAAATGCGAGTGAACAAAAAATACACAAAGTTTTTTTTTTAACTAAACAAAAGTAGAATATTTTCAATTTTAAATAAATAGTAAGTGGGTTTTGTTTATCATTGTGTTTGATTGATTGTTGTTGTTTAAATAATAACCTACTAGTCAATAATGTAATGTGGAAATGGCAATGCGGAACAGAATCCTCAATGATTGTTAAGAGTTTTCAAGAAGAAGAAGTTTTTGAGACCGTCCGAACTATTCCTATTAGTTAAATTTATGTGGGTTTACTATATTAGATTTTTGATACTTATAAAAGCAATAAACAGACCTTGATTTTGGGTGTCAAAAATTAAATTTCGATATCGATACGTTTTCATCGACACGCCCCTCTGCACCCAGGTGCGTCCAGATCAATTAGTCGATAAGCGTATCCCGAGCGTGCCCGGACTGTGGCGAGCGCCCGGCGGCTTACACGTGTGTGGCCGGCTTTATGGCTCCTGGACACGGCCGGCCAGGTTTATAGCTTGCTGAAATGTGTTTTACATTGTTCGCCGCAATTGATTGTGTTTGCTCTAAAATAATGTTATATCGCCCTACTGTCTGAGACAGTACTATTAAAAGTTCTACAGTAAAGTAGCAACATCAGTCCAGTTTCTAGACAACGGGCATATCCTATTCGCCTTTTATACTTTACTTTTTGTCGATCATGACGGGAATACTTGTAATTTTGTTTGTACTGCAAATTTACACTGTTGTTTTCTTATGAAATAAATGATCTACTTATTTATCCATTACGATATCAGTAATGGTTCTTCCATAAAGTGTAAAAATGAGAGCTCTGTTGCCGCTAGTTGTGTTGTTGAGTCTAGTGCCTGCAGATAGACTAACGAGACTAACGACTTTTGTTTATGTGTTTTAATTTTATTTTAATTACACAATATACTACTTTGATACTTTATCACCAGCGCATTAGTCAGCGTGACAAACCCAAACCTAGACATTATTGAGAAATCATCGACGTCGATAATATTTAATTTATTATATGGATACATCCCATTGACACAGGTGCGGTGCGTCCAGATCAATTAGTCGATAAGCGGCTCTATGGCTTACATACCGTGTGTGGTCACCTTTATGGCTGGCGCTTGTGTGGGGCCGACTTTATGGAACACTGGAATGTGTTACGTTTGTTGCAATTACGGGCAGTTCAATGAAAATTTGTTTTTTTTACGACATAAAAGATCTTTTATAAATTTAATTTTCATTGCATATTGAAAGAAATCTCAAAATTAAATGTCGAACTTAATATCTTACGGCAGTGATCGGTAACCTTTTCGCAGCCAAGCGCCACAAATAGAGGCAAAATTAAATAGAGCCGGCCGCACTTGTTCATAATTTTGATACTAACTGTTCTTTCGTTATGTAATATACTATAATACTTGAGAATAAGACTAACTAACAAAATAGTCGCGGGCCGCGTGTTGTCGACCGTAGCCTTAAGGCTTCGGCTTTTTGTTCACTGTGAACACATTAATGATTCGTCCTAAATTTATCAATGGAATTCCTGTGACTGGTTAGATACTGTATATCCTGAAATTAGTTCATAAATTATTTAAATACATTGTTACTTCTTATTTACTCTTGCCAATCCTTATTATAATCTTAACTCAAAATGAATTTTGCAAATCCTCGATACGAATTCCCCAAAAGGGAGATTAAACTACTAAATCCGAGCCCGCACCTGGTAATATCCGGATTCGCACAAATAAAACTGAACTTTATTTAAATTAGGATAGTTCTCATTTTCCAACGCGGCATTTCGACAATAACACGGGAAGGAAGTCGGAGACGGAAGCGGAAATAAAACTTGGTGGGGAAAGGGGGGGAGGGACCACGAATGAAGGTAAAGTGTGGAGTTACGGTTTGGTTTGAATTTTGTTTCTTTAACGGCTTATAAGTTTAAAATCAGGGACACAACAATGTTTAGTTGATATCTGGGAACTCGGCAGTGCCCCCGCCAAGTCGAACAAACAATATGCCAGCGTCCATTCGCAAAATATTAAAGGCTGTAAAAACTACAGGTAAATATTAAGGGTTTAAAAAGGTGCCTGACCTTTAAAAGGACAGAGCAATATGAATTTTTGCTAAGAATCCTGACCAAGTGGCTTACAATACAGCAAGTAGGTTCGCTGACCGTGGATAAAATATTTTATTTTATTTTTTATCTTATTAGAAGAAAAGAAGAAATTCAATAAATTTCATTAAGTGTACGTAAACGTGATGTTCTTTAATCACTCGGTTTTCATCCAAGCGGTGGGATGTAGGTTGATGATGATAATAATTATAAAGGACCTTTCATAAATATTATAACCATATTTGCAGGCGTCCTAAACCTCAGGCGACATCCTCAAGGAGGTAAAAACGCCTATTTATGGCTCTGTACCGCGATAGCGTTATGATATATATGCGGATTACATTCCTCCCAGATTAGGACCCGGCTGAGGGCGGCGTACCCTACTGCCCGAGACGAACTTGTAGTACATGGGTATTATGGGTATTAAAACGAAATATTATGATGAAAATACGCCCATAGACACTACTGGGTTATCGGTTTGAGGGGGCTAGTTTCCAGAACAATTTTTAGTACCAATAGCCAGCAATAATGTATTACAACATAGTCCAATAGCTCGCATGTGTGCTTCTTACAATAAGATCTGTAACGAAGTCGACATTTTTTATTTACGTATAAACCATTAAACATTGTATTACCAAATTATTTCGTACTTGACCTCACTTATAATTTGAGTTACAGCATAAAAAAATATATTTGTATTCTTAGTTAAGTGTTAAAATCTTTGTTTCTTTAAAGAATATTAGTTATTAAGTTTAAAACATTAGTACTTAGGGAGTTCTGTACCTACTGACGAATGTTGTGCTAGTTAGTTATTGAGGTGTAAATTTAGTTTTAGCTCTAGTGCGCATTTCATGCCTTTGTAATTGTTAGTTTGCACCTTGTTACCTGGCCTAATAAAATAAAATAAAAATAACCTCGACATCTGATATGCATCTATCTTGTGTGATTTTTAGGAATATTACTAGCAGTGCAATCCTACTAATATTATAAATGCGAAAGTTTGTGATATTTGTAAGGCACTAAATAACGTTTTAACAATAAATGGATATATATGAAATTTGTATACAATATATCAAGTCCTGGATTAAACATAGGATACTATTTATCCCGGTACGAAGTTTCCTTGGGATAATATAGGGAATAACGCAGTAGAAGCCGCGGGTAAATGCTAGTTTCATATATGTTTTTAAATGTAACTGGTTTCATACAGGCAGAACCTAGTTTAGGAAGCTCTGTTTCAATCTACCCATTAAAAATGATATTGTACAAATACATTTACTTTATATTTCTTCTCCATGTATGTATGATGTCAATACTTTTAGAGCTGATAGTACTCGTTCTTAGAATTATACTTAAATATAAAAATAATTTAAGGTTTATGATAGTTTTTGGAGAAAATTTAGGAAAACGAGTGTGCCACGTAACCACCCTGTTAATGAGATAATCAGATTTCAGTGATTAAGACTTCTTTGATTATCATATGAAATCTCTTAATCCATGTCATTGATGACAAAAACTGGACAGAAAGTGATAGCCACATTGTCAGTTAAATACACAGAATGATTATGTTGGGCAGAATTATAATTTGATTATTTTGTTCGGAAAATGAAAACAAAATTTCAGTTTCGTTAATTCCTATTTAAAGTGCATTATTATGATGTAAGTCAACGTATCTTAAAATATTGGAATCTAGTTTGAAAGCATCTTATATTATAATAATAATAAATAAGATATACAGAGTGTCCAATAAATGTCAACAATAACTACCGAGTACTAAACCAAGTTATACGGCATTTCAATGATTAGCTTAACGAGCTGCTTACCCTGGAGCTAATTCCGCACTTTGGCGTCTTAAGACTTGTGTTAGTGAGACAGCTCAAGTACCTAGCTAAGCACTAGCAAATGCTACAGCTATTTAATACAGTAAATTAATAAAGACAAAGTAATTTTGTCAAGTAATCTTTGTCATCATCCTGTGAAGTCGTTCTGTGAATGTAGACTGTTGAGTTCGCGTGACATTACATCATTCTGGTAATTTCGATTTCGTTAAGGGTCTGATGATGGAGTCAGAGAGTGGTGACTGTACAAATCTATTTCTTTTTTCAATATATGTATTTAAAGCTAAGTAAGAAAACATCTCATTGCGTCACAAAAGCACTTTATCCTAGGTAATTATCACAAACATAAACCCCAGTTTAAAGGTCTATAAACGATCGCGTGCTAATCGGTTTCTTTGTTTAGCGTTAGGGTCTGTTTACACGAACAATGAAGCGATGGCTCGATCTGCGGCCCGCGTGTGGTCGTGGCTTAAGGCATGAGCGGGAAGCGATTCGAACTTAACATGAGATAATGTTGTCATATAGAAAAAACTTTGATATTTAGAGATATTTCTGCACGAAAATTAAAAAACCGCGTTCTTTAAGTATAACTTTTATGAAAAACTTGAATTTAAGTAATTTCATTCTCGATTGTGGAAAGTCACAATCTTATTTTTGCTTTATACTAGATGAGTCATAGTCATACTATGACTGTCCTTGACTGTCCATTAATTTTTATACCTCAAAGTAGTTGATATGGGTACGATATGACGGCACAGATTCCATAGAAAGAATACTCGTTTTCATTCCACCCAGGCGTGAATTTTTACAATTTTTAGGGGGCAGGTTTGCTTTTTGCTTTAGAGCAACAATTTTATATAAGTAGGTACGTTTCCTATGATACTGATTTGGTAACATCGCCTATTTAACTTAATGTTGGTCTTTGTAAAACCGTTATTCTTTCCAATATTTTTATTTTCCTTTTGTCATACATCAATATCCATTCGATAACCAGCTTGTCACGTCACCGTCAAAATCCAACCTCTCTCTCTATGGTCGCTCCCTCATGACTGAGGATCGTGGTCACCGGTGGATGTGGATGGTCTACACCTAGTTTTTATGATCTGCCTCCATCGGTGCTTGTTTATCGCCCTGAAAATCCAACCTATTTATAGTGAAAAAAAAAACTCCCGTGACTTGGGTCTTACCCTAACGGTTGGGCGAAAGATTAAGAAGTCGCCAGACGAACACGCTTCCTTACTTCGTTCCCTCGGCTTAGTCTAGGGTTGTCCCGCTCAAGTTTTGCGCAGGATTTAAACGCGTCTCGGTTGAGCGGTGAACGGATAGAAACTATTCCAGAAATTTACAAAGAACGTTGATACTGTTTGTACAATAGTGGCTTTGTGGATTTAGATAACAAAGCTATAAAATGTACCATAGATTCTTAGCTTAATTAATTTAGGTACGCATTAATATAGTGCCTACAAGTGAAGTTTTTGAATATGTTATTTAGCTCTAGTAATGTTTTGGTTTTCAATAAAGGATCGTTGTTAAGAATTCTCCAGGTCGTACTAAAAAAATAAGAAAGATAGACAGATGGACAGCATAAATTAAACAAATATCATGGTGTATATGCTTCTCTGGCTAGAAAGTACCCAAGATATTACAGAATCGTAGTTTAAAGACAAATGACCACATAAAGCTATGAGCCCTTTGACTTGTCTTAAAATTAGCAATACAATTTCGAGATGCAGAAACGAAATAAACGATTAACACATTTAATAAATCATAAAATAGGGAGTAGTTTTATTGCGAGTCATGAACACAAATGAAATCCGTCACTTTCACACCATTTGTATTCCCATTATTTCCTTCCCAACAGTGAAAAATATTTATTACAACATGTTACGTGTTATTGTAACAAAGCGTGGAAATAATTTATCAAGCGGTGACAGCCCTAGAGGAGCCCTATCAATCAGGGCTAACGCAATGACGCGCAATAAAAGGGCGGCTTTTGTTGTGTTAACAGTGTAGCACTTTCTGTAGTGTACGGTAGGAAAACTAGCCTGGGAAAATAAAGGAAAAACTATTTTGTGGGAAAACTGAAAAGCTCCAGGCCTTTTAATACAATGATGTAGATTTATTAGAGGACTGGTATCCCATGTTTCGTTCTGCGAGAGAGAAACTGACATTTGCTAGCCGCAGAGGCATATTGATAAGAATAAGATTCATGACAAGTTACTGGTCAATTTTATGGTTTGTAGGGACGTATCTGTAATTGTACCTGCTGCTGTGCTGTTTTTATTTAGCACGAGAAAATCATCGCCAACTATGTCAATCAACCCGATAAATTCTAGAGTTAACCAATATTCCCAAGCGTTTTCGGGATAAAAGCAAGTCTGTAAAAATTATATTAATTGACAATGCAGACGTCAGCCAACCCCTAAAACTCGGGGATTTTAGTGCCTTTATCATGATAGCCTGAGGAAACCCGTTACTAATTTTCAAAACTAAACGAATTATTTGGCCCAAAACCCATACATTCTTTGGTTAGTTTCGGAGATGGCATTTGTATCTCTTGCTTTAACTGGGCTTCTAATCTACCTGTACACTAAATTTAATGGAAATCGGTTTACTTGTGTTTTAATCCTTTTTTTTTTTAAGTGTGGAAAAAATCTTAAACTCTTCCAGAACCGTACTATCGGGTTCATTTTGCATGAAAATGTAGGAGCTTAACACTGAATGTGTTAATGTGCAAAATACATGTCTTCCTATGATTTTAATGTATGTATAGAAGATAGATTGTATCAAGTTGGTAGAGTCAGTCAGTATTTCATCCAAAAAACGTAAACTTGTTCACAGTGTAACAAAGAAGTTTACCATTCATAGGAGCTGTATCATACATAAGACGAACTTCTTACACTAAAACTCGAAACTGCATCTTGTCTCTATCCTTACTCAACTTTTACAACATACACCAGTAATAAATTGTTGAAAGCAGCATTTTCGCTGCAGAATGTCTGCCCTGAGTCTAGTTCCCTCTGACAAATGGCAGTCTGGGTACATTCATAATTTTGCTGTCGCCCCCTCCCTAGGGATGATATGGGGGTAATACGCCATGTTTGTTGTTTAAAGTGACGATTGGAGGGTGAAATTTGATGGAGTCGGATCACAATTTGATTTTAAATGGTAGTGCCTGTGGGTCTAGAGCAGTGGTTCTTAACCGGTGGTCTGTGGACCACTGGTGTTCCCTGGTGGTCCGAAGTGGTCCGCGAAGTCATCCGAAAAAAATATTATATTACCTCTATTATTACTTTCTATTATCTCCAAACAGTTGGTGGTCCGTGGCAAGACACAGATTTTCTCAAATGGTCCCTCATCACTAAAAGGTTAAGAAGCACTAGTCTAGGGGAGGGTTTTGTGTCATAGTTTAACATTCCGATACCTTTTATTGCAGCTAAAAAATACAAAAATCTTTAGTTTCAAATAATTAAAACGACTGTTAACTGACCACCCATAGACTATAACACGTAACAATAAAGTTGACATTCGTTTACAAATGTATAGTTAACAGTGTGTTCGATTGTACGTGTATATGTGTTAACAACTACACAGTATATTAGCAGTAATTTTTCTTCCAACAAAAGGTACATCGCGCGCTTGAATGTGTGCGCGCCGTGTTCGAACGCACTACAAGCAAAGCGATAAGAATACATAAGAATGACTCCGACCTCGCTCGGGCTCAGCTAAGTTTCTTGCCTGAATCTTCTTAGCTGGGCTAGGTTTTTAGCGAACCGGCACCTAAAACTCCCATTAGTTCGATACACAAGTTCACATAAGGACAGGATGACCCGAGTCATCCTTCCCGTTGGTCCGCTGCTCACTCTGAGCAATCAGCGCAAAGTCAAGGTGGCCATGGCCAACGACCTGGTTCGACCCCAGGCGTTCAGGGCCCCACCTAGTCCGATACTATCGTGGTAGGCCGGGCAAGGTGACCTGGTTCGACTCCAGGCACCCCCGGTACTAACCCAGCCCGACCTGCGTGTCGACTGTGTGTGGCACACAGTCGAACACCCAAGGGTGGTCTGGCTAGCGACCTGGTTCGACCCCAGGGAACACCACGGCTAACCACCCGGTACGACAATCGCTACGCTCAGGATGGGTTGCGAGTTAAAAAAAAAAAAAAAAACATAGGAATGATCCAGTATCGATCGCACTCACACGGACATGCTATCGCACTTCTGCGTGAATACGTGTCGCGCGCTCCTAAACGGCCGGAGTTTGACTACTTGTTCGTCTTTATACTTTGCTATCTAGGTATGTAAGGTAAACGTCCAAGTGTTCGACACGTTAATGCCCAATAGTCGACACCCTGTTTCTATTGCTAATGACTTTAATATTCAAGACGGCGACTACTGACGTCTACCTTATTAAGTAGTAATGTCATTCATTATTTTGATTGTTTCGTTTTCTGTGCAGTATATCTTAATTTTGATTTAAAACATTTTTGCGTCGTCAACCACTTCAAAACAGTTTATGTTTCCGATCTTAAGTTGTACCTACAGTTATATCTGTTTAGCGGGAAACCTCCTGTTGCCTGCTTATTGCTACATGCATTTTTTCAAATTTTCTTTTTTTTTTTGTTTGTCTGGTCGTTATGAAAACTATCGCATCTCCATTTTGATCATGGCGCATGCTGATTGGCAACTGTTCTATTTTTAGCTATGTTAAGGTTCTTTACACTGCTCATTAATATTTTTCTGTTTCATTGCATATTAATGCGAAAGTATTTCTGGTATCTGATAGTGTTTCTACCCAAAATATTCACTGCAAAATCCTGCAGCGGGTAAAACGCGCGCTCGCCCCACCGCATTGTCGCTAAAAGCGTACGTGCCTGCAATGCCGTATGCGATGCCACGACATTCTCCCGAATGTGATAAGTTTGTAGCACCGAATTGTATTGTTTATTAAAAAGAAGATTCAATCTGTTTAACGCGATTTGATTGTTTTAATGTTAATGCGGCCAGGGCCAAAAATAACTCTGTGGGTCTAGTGAGGGGTAAATAAGTGCACGACGTAGCTGCTGCCAACTTGCTAGTTACTTGGCATTGAAATTTATGACCTGGATGATTTTTTTATTGTCCGTATAGTGTCTCTTTGGCCCATTTAGTGCCCCCACCTAGAGTTCCTGCAAGTTCCCTATAACCTAATTGTGAATGAGCTTAAACCTAGACTTGTGACCTTTTGTACCTAGTATATACATACGTATATGACTTATACTGCCGTCCTAGTGTAAAAGGCGACTTTTTACTATGAACTTCCATAGTAAAAGGTCGCCTTTTACACTAGGACGGCAGTATACCCCTTTTCACTGAATACACAAATTCAGATCCATAAGCAGCAATGGACAACTTACTGATAATGATGTTGAAGTGATGTACAAAATATGCCGAGATGTATATGGCTGTATAAAAATATGAAGGTATAATCTTCCCTGTACAAGTGTACATACATATATTATACGCTTGTATAATTACACATACACATTCTAATACAAAAAGTGCAAAATTAAAGAAGAAATGTGCAAGCTAAATACATAACTGAATACAGAAATCAGTCTACTATTTTCAGAACCCAACTACCAAAACGCTAATTATAAAATTGTATTTCCGAAAGAAACACGATTACAGAAAAATAATAGTATCAACTCTACTTTCCCTTAGAAATATGACGCTTTTGACGAAATACGAGACCAGAACTAGTGAACGATATATCAATGGCAAATGATGTCAGAGGTCACATGGCAATGGCAGCACTATGGAGCACGCGCGAAGAATTTTTATAAGAACCTTTCCATTGTTTTATGGGGACTAGAGCTTTCGCTGAAAGCCTTCGGGTGTATGGCTCGGGTTACAATTGAAAGGGTGATGAATGTGTAATATAAGTTCACGTTTTTGGGGTACATTTGGAGTGTAAGAGCCTTTTGCATTTTCTGAAGGATAAACGCGTTATACAGAATGTTTTCAAAGAGAACTCTTAAAGACTGATAAAAAACAGAAAACTAATTTCTAAAACTAATAATGATTTTCATGAATAAAATTGGTCTAGCCGTACTTGTATGCCGTGTAAACGAACCATCGCATCGGCATTTTAAAGATTCGGTTTATTCGATCATCAAAGATTCGATTTTAACACATTATATCTGGCTATAATACACATCAAGTCACTTAGATCTGTGCTTTAGCTACATTCACATCAATGTATATATGTTTCAGATAAATTAGAAAAAACGAAACAATTAGTTTGAGTGCTTTATATTAAATCAGCGCACGGATTCGCCGGTGCCTGACTCGTATATTACGAGGCTAATTGAGCGGAGGCGCTGAGAACTAAACGTTCGTAACATAAAACTATAATCGAATGAAAACATTAAGTGTTTTTATTTAAAGCATTAGAAATATACTAAAAATACTCATTAATGCACACATTAAAAACACACACAATAATTAAGATCCTCACAATAAACACAACAATCTGATACGATCTCAAAGAAGCCCGTGATATTGTTTTCAAGGTACCCTGTATGTAAAAACTCATAGCTGACTTACGTTAACAACTGTAATTTTAAATCTTATTTATGACAAGCTCAACGCTGAAATGCTGAACCCATGGAAGAGCCCCAATAATATCAGGTGATTTCAATTCTTAGGTTTTCAAATACCCGTTTCAGTTTTATGTAAGCACCTATGGATTTTTTTAATCCGTAAAGTTAAAAACAAGCGTATGTACCTGCTAGAAAATACGGTAACTTAAAGCTCTAAAGATGAGTAAGCGCTGGAAGTGTGTCTCAAGTCAACATTTTTAACTTATTAAAAAAGTACAGGTGCTTGAATCGTGCCGTATCGCGGTGAGCTATCTAAAGGCGAATTAACTTAAAGGAACCTAGATACAGTCGACCGCATTTGCACGGAAGAGAAAATGGAAAAACTGTGCTTGCATTAAATTTTTTTGCAATATCAATAAGTCGGGTAACCTAAGTTTGCTTCTTGAGGTCTCGAGGCCATGACCGTACTACGAAGTCTACGAACGAACAGATAACATATATGTATTTTGTATTAAGATCATACGGAACTCTTTGTGGGTATTTGACCGACTCGCAAATTAATCATTAGTTTATTAAGTAAGATGTTTACAATTTGTTCCCTAATCGTAGAGTTGCAGAGAGTCGGTGGATGAGATCTGCATACGACCGCACTCTGTGGCGATCTATCGGGGAAGCCTATTTCCAACAGTGGACATCCGTGGCTAAAAGATACACTCGAAAAAATTAAAGCCAACTAAAAGAGATTTCCTCTTAGTAGGCGTTAAATTAAATAAAACAAACATGATATTAAACATGTCAACAAAAGCTGATTAATTAAAACAGCAAGTCCATTTGTGATTAAAACAACAATGTAGGTTCCCTGATAATTCTAACAAATATATTCCTTATACATATACGTATGTTGAATCAAATCAGAACTCGTTAATTGAATTATGATAAACAAATTAAACAATCAATATCATCTTAGTTGGTGCATCTATCGTCTTGTTTAGGTCGTATGGAATCAAGATACTTGATTATAACCATCACGATCTTGTTAGGAGCAACCCATTTTTTTTAGAGTGTAGATACTCGGATATTTGGGCATTTCTCCAGAAATAGGTCACCTCATTCATCTGGCCCTTTTTCATACTCAATGTATGGAAACAGATGGATGAGTCGCAGACATATTTCTGGAGAAATGCCCATTTATGATGGACTTAGACACAAAGCATAAAATATTTGCGTAAAAATGGAAGCTTTTTGTTACCTCGTCATATTCAGATTTACACATCCCATATTCACATTTTCTTTTGCTGAATCTTACCTGTAACAAAAAATATAATGATTATATAATATTCCATATCTACGGTTCAATTAAAATGTCAGACGACTAAAATGCTATATTTACAACAATTTTATAAAGCATGAAGGCCCAGGGTACATGCTAACTTTAATGTTAATTTCATAACTCATCCTTCATATTGAAATCGTCCTCCATAGTTTCAAAAGGTAAAACTCCACCATAACACAAGCTTTTTACAAGTTTTTATTTAACTTGCAATATATGTAGGTAAGTATTAATGTAACTATGTTTGTTCGGATAGAATCTTGCAACTCAAATTTGAAGTAGATATCTTCCACCGATTAAGCTGAAATTTTGCAAGAATATGTAAATCAGATGACAATGCAATATTATTATGACATGGAGCAGATCTGATGATGGAGCCGGATCGTAGACATAAGAAATTCACCGTGTTTGGGTTCATTTGATTAGTTGTGACGTGCAGTTTGCGATTATACAAAAAAATACAGTCGGCAATAAGAACTTGTCTAAAATAACAATTTTTGACAGAAACTTATTATATCATTAGATGGTTTCAAGAAATATTTTATTTGAAGCTATTCGGTACGACTTGTGTCTGTCTCCATTGGAAACTAAAAAAATAATAATATTAAAGCCCAGTTACACCGCAATACTAAGTAAGCAGCAAAAAAATAACAACGTTTAAGTTAACCGTCGTTTACGGCAATCCGTCCGTAATGGCGGTAAAAGTGGCGATTTCAATTACTCGGCCCACGGGCGACCGATTAACTGCTAACCGGCGGTGCCACCGGGCCGGGCGGTGATACGTGCATTTAGGTCATAGTTTACGAAACATGAAAAGTATTACAGATGGTGTGGCCTAGTTCACCTTTAATAAATTTATAACGTGATATTTGCATACAGTCCACAAATCGCAAATACCGTTGATTTGGATTCTTATCTTACCGCCCTAGGTCCTAGGGATTACAGACTTTTGATCATACAGTCTAGCTCACCGTTTACGACAATTACCGCCCATTCGTAATCGTGGGCAAAGTGGCGAATTCAATTACCCGACCCACAGGCGATCGACTAACTGGCGGTGCCACCGGGCCGGTTGAAATGCGATTAACGTGATACTTGCATTTAGGTCATAGTATGCGAAACATAAAAATTGATAAACTATGTGACTAAATGATTGACAGACACCGCACAGTCCACAGGATAAGTAATAGTCCTACGTATAGAAGTATCTGCCTCTAACAAAACTGTCGTTCAGGTCCGACCCCCGGACGGAACGCACCGGATCCGAACGTCTCTCAATATCGCATAACGCGTGCTCTTTCTGGTCGCTGGCTAAGCCCCTCCGCGGGGGTAAAACTTGGTACTAGTAGCCACGAGGCAAAATCACGGAGTGAGTCGAGCGGAGAGCGAAAGAGCACGTCTTTCTGGTCGCTCGCTAAGCCCCCACGCGGGGGCCTCAAGGCCCCGCGGCGAAATCCCGGAGTGAACCAGTCCTGTCACATAATACAAGTTTATTACTAGTTTGTTACTAAACAGGGTCCAGTGGCGTGGCGTAAAAGATATCCTTGGGCAAGCCGGTGCAGATTTGGCGTACATTTTCCTTAAGAGCTGTAGAATAGAATTTGACGACCGCTTTAGCTTAGTTGGTAGTGACCCTGCCTATGAAGCAAGAGGTCCTGAGTTCGAATCCCGGTAAGGGCATTTATTTGTGTGATGAGCACGAATATTTGTTCCTGAGTCATGGATGTTTTCTATGTATTTAAGTATTTGTATGTATTAAATATATCGTCGTCTAGTATCCATAACACAAGCCTTATTGAGCTTACTATGGGGCTAGTTCGATTTGTGTAAGATTGTCCCCTAATATTTATTATTATTTATTTATTAATAAGGTGTTCAATTGCCTGATATTAGGCAAGCCGGTAGGAATTGAGTTCTTGGGACGCCACGCTACTGATAGGGTCTTAAAGGGTCGGCAACACGCACGTAATGCCCCTGGCGTTGCAAGCCATAGGTTGCGGTGACTGCTTACCATCAGGCAGGCCGTATGTTTGTTTGCCACCCTAGTTGTATAAAAAAAAGAAAATTAACACTGTAACAATAAAATAGGTTGAATAGAAATTAGGCATACAAGTAGAAGAACTCCTGGATTGAAACATAGGATACTTGATATGTTAGTAAAAAGTTCCCATGGGATAACGGGAAAAAAAATCGAAGCTGCGGGTAAATGCTATTGTGAAAAATTCGTAGCATATTTCTCACTAGCATTAACATAGGTACCTTATATGTGAATATATACAAAAAATATATATATTAAGTTCATTGTAGCCACTAGCGCGTTCCCGCCCTGCTCTCCCCTGGTGTTATTGCATTCCGCAATCGAGACGTTTATTAAGGACGAGGGGACGACTCTCCTCTTTAAAAATATTTAATAAGAACTTCACTTATATTTGTTGGGTTGGAAAATTTCTAGGAGCAGATGTTTACTTATGAAGTTATAACTTAAAAATAATACGTGATAATACACTCACGGACAACGAACGGAAAAAGCCGATTTCTGGCCAAGTTTAGACATAAAATTATGTACACAACACGGCAGGTAATAAAGAAAGCCCTCGATCGCATATTTACGTCCCTCGCTTGCAGCTCGGGCCGCAAACATCTGCGATCTCGGCCTTTCTTTGTTTTACCACCCTAGCTTGTGTAATGTACTATTACGATTTCTTTCTTATATGAAAGAAATTATCATGTTTCCTCATCAGTTTTTAATGCGGGTAAATTACAAGAAATCAAAGTACACAGAAAAATTCAATGGCACTCATCTATGGGAGATTCCCAGTGTGGAACCATAGGTGAATGCCATTTAAATTTTTCTGTGAACTTTGATTTTTGTATTTATATGACGAGGAAGGCCTACAACCTTTGGGTTCCGCATCACCTTTGGTCACCTTAGTGGTATGGTCCACTAATTATCCAATAATCCAGTATCCGCACCAGTTTGAGTACTGGTGTATTGCTCTTCATGTCTTTCTTTACACACTTTAAATGTCGCGTTGATAATAAAATAAGTTACACGATAAATTCACAGAGATGGGCACAACCGCTTACATTTTCCAAGAAGACTGACTATTCATCCGTCAACGTCATATTTCCTCTTTTTAAACGGTTTTTTTTAATCTAAACAGCCTGCATTACTCAAAAAGGATCTAATCTAATACTAGATGGACAGTCATAACTAGCGCCCTCTCTGCAACTTTATCCAAGCCAATAATCAGATATTTTTGGCTAAAGTAACGTTGTTATTTTATCACGATACGACATATATATGATTTCTTTGTTTTTAAAGCAAATATGAAGTATTTATTAGAATCGTCCCTAGTTAGCTAAATTATTAACAAAATAATCGTTTTGGATTAAAAACGGATCAGTCACTTTATAAATAACCCAAAAATTTATCGACGTGTTTCGAATGCATCCGACACTTTTTAATCTAAATAAAACAACGATTATTAATACACACAGTGCACACACAGTAACTCTTTCAAACTATAGTGTTAAGTGTTTTATTAAAACCTATCAGATACTGACGGCAACATTTCATTAGTCTGACATGTCATTAAATCCCGAAAAATAACTAATAACAGCCCACAGTAATTTGTTGTATTAAAGGCGGACATGAAGTTTATTACATTTCATTAACGTGCAATACGGAACAGATTTATTAATTTAGTAATATATAATTAAAAAAAGCTCATTTGAGGATTATACAAACTTTATAGATTACCGGTATTCACGGTTATTTATAATTTTATAAAGTAATACTATTTTGTTGCGACTTTTCTTTTGTTGAAATGTACAAACGTGAAGTACACTGTTTTCGTGCTTTGTTTTTGCATTGTATGATTATTTTTTGCATTTTTGAAAATTCCAAATATATTGCTTAAAATAACGATAAAACTTAAGAGAGAAAATTAAGTTATTTCCGACCAATACTCTTCTAAACACAAAGTTTTTATAAGTATTGTACTTTAGTAATCATTCAAAACTCGATCAACCTATTCACTGCTCTAAGGGCCGATACAGACGGACTGCAACCCAACTGCAACTCCCTACTATTTGTATGGGAACTGCATCACAACTGCACGCCGACTGCGCAGTTGTGATGCAGTTCCCATACAAATCGTAGGGAGTTGCAGTTGGGTTGCAGTCCGTCTGTATCGGCCCTAAAATTGCTGGAAAGTCCTTTAAACGATAAGTTCGCCTTTGTACATATATAATTATTTCCCAACCGTGTAGGTACTGCACGTTGTACGTATTAAGTGTACGTTTACATACAATCTGTAACTAAAATTATAATGAACTAAACGCTATCAAAAGTTTGGGCAGCCATTTTGATCGTGTTAAGAGGCATTTAACAACACTTGTCCTGCGTCCGGCGTCCGGCGGTCCGGGTAAGCCGAGGGCTTGATCCGGACGGCTGTAAACTATCCCGACCCGTGTCCATCGCGGGATTAAATTTATTGACGGATTTGGGACGTAAAAATGCGTTTACGGGATGTAAGAGGTGAAATGTTATGTTTATTCGTTTTGTTTAATATATTTTAAAGGGTTGTAGCTTCTCAAAAAGCTGTATATTTAGTATTTGATTTTACCGATGCTGTCATTCTATATGTCTGCATGACGAGCGATCTGAGACTTAGGTTCCTCATTCAACAGCTTGACCGAGCTGCCATTTCAAGTTAGGATAAAAAAAAGCTGTTAGCATCGAGAGATACCCAGTATAACCTGTGCAAAATATTCGTGTTCGATAGCAAACGATTGGCTATCATCGATTAGAGCATGATCGGCCTCGCGTCCGATTGGTCATTACAGCAAAGTGATTCTAATCACGCCATTACACTGAACACTGTTATTAGGGCTCCTTAGTGTTCCAGGCAATTTGGAAAGATATTTTATAATCTATTTTAACAAGTCTCATTAACTGATTTAATTTAATTGATAATATATTGAGTCTCGTTAACACATTGCAATATTCTAATCTTTATTTGGAAGGACTGAGTATTTGTCGTTTTTTATTCAACTAAAGGAAAAAAATGCGTATGGGCAATTTTATTTTAAAATCTACGGTTAGGCGAAACTTAAACTTAAGCTACCTATGTTCAAATACCGTCTAACCTGTCAGTCCGTGATGAAATGTATGGAGTTTGACACTAATCGTCAGTTCTGTGACAACCTGCTAACTGTCAGTTAAGAACGCACTTTAAATAAAAAAGCCCGTATATTATAATTATTGTAAGCCTATCAGTGACGTAGTGTCCAAAGAAATCGATTCCTACCGGCTTGCCTAATATCAGGCCTCATTCTATAGCTCTTAAGGAAAATGTACACAAATCTGCACTGGCTTGCCCAAAGATGTCTTTTTACGCCACGCCACTGAAGCCTACTTATTTATACTTAACTAGCCTAGCCTAGCCTAGTCTATACTTAACTAAAACGACATCATTAAGTAACTAATAAGCAAACTATATAATTGAATTTAATGTACCTATTATTGCATTATAATTAAATAGTCTGGGAATATATATTTCATTTTTAAAATTTGCACGGTCTATATATCATTATAATCATTTTTAATAAGCATGTCTAAGTTTCATGTTGTATTTTCCTTTATTGCTCATCAGTGTTTTATTTTTCGGTATGTTTTAGTACAACTTAGCTCCCGAAATGTCAGTCGACACGCACTCATATCCCAATTTAGGTATCGCCAAAAATGGTGTCCTTTTTAAATACTTATATTTCTAACATTTAATTTTGTATTTTTTTTACGTATTAGTGGGATAATTTTATCTAATAACCATTCACAGCGAACCACAATCATCAGTAATTAATCTCATTAGTACCCAAAATCCGCAAATATCCGTTTAAACAACAAACTCAGTACAAAACCAGCGAAATCCCCAACTTCCACATTAACCAAACATACCAAAATCCGAACCGCTCGAATATTCGTTCACTTACAAAGCAAACTTAAAAGCCAATTAAATAGCCGCAACTATTAAATTCACTCGGGCCGGTGGCACGACTAAGCCCTGGTTAACACCCGGTTAAACCGCTGATCCCGGGAAATCCCGGAATCCCGGGTAAACGCGGCCTGCTGACGTGTTAGGTAAGCACAATGTTTTGATGAGATTCCGTCGTTAATGCTTAAAATTTACATTTTATTGTGGCCATTAAATGTCCCGCTAATTTAAATTTGACCGTCATATAACGCGGCTGTAATTATGGCGCAGAGGGTGTTAACGGCATTAATAGACTACATAACGACGGCGACGATCAAAATAGCACACTTAATAATCCAATTTACTAGACATATTTTATGGTCGAACTGAATGAGATTTATCTGTTCTTAGGAACAATAAATACTGAAATAATAAGACATTAAATTTATCGGTATTGACACTTGTTTTATGCAGTACGATAGCAATATTTTGATAGTGTCAACACAACGCTTTAAACAATCTTATTTCAATGATACAAATACCGAACGTTCAATTACTAAGTAACTTCATATTGAGTTAGGTACTAGAACTATTTCTGCGATCTTAAATTGCGAGTTACCGTAATTGTGTACATTTTGGAGTAAATATAAACCAACTCTTCGCAACATAAATAAATACGTGCAGATTACACTACTTAACTTCTAGTTAAATATCAACTAAAGTCCAGAAACACTGGCTCCTTATTTATTAATAGTACTCACTGCAATAGAATACCTAGTACCTAGTGTGCATAAATTTAGTGCTAATTTACTATTCGGTGCAATTAAAATTAACTCCGAGATAGTTCCGGAAATTTTGGAGCGTTTTGCATGGTAATGTTACCTTTAAGAATATACTCCGTAATTAGTTTATATTAATTAATTAATTAACAGTATGCTCAAATAAAATTAAATAACTTTTTGATAAACTTGGAGTATCATTACCACGATTTTTAGTCCACGCCGATCTTGGCAGCAGATAAGCTGTATAAGAGTATATAACGTTAATAATGCTTAAGAGCCTATGCACACGGCATGTTTTAAATGCGCTGTCGACGTGCGTTTTGTAGCGCTGTCGCTTTTACCCATACAAAACATGCTTATTTTAGCGTTCTCTATACGATGGCATCATAAAAAATAGGTGTCATAATGACACCAATCCCATCAAAATTTCTGCGCCCCCTTTGCTTTAGTCCAACCGCGCTGGCAGTATAAAAGCTTTATAACAACTGTTATACAGCTCTTGTGCCCGAGAAGAGAGGTCTTTGATTGTAGGTCACATTGAGTTCCAATAAAAAACAAAGAGATGAATGATTTTACGCGCAAAACGCTCATGTTGAAACAAACGCGGTAAACAATTGCTTGGAACAATAAACCGATTGAAGGCATGCGGGCCCATCGCAGATAAACTGGCTGTACTAACAATGCCATTCGTTTACCGTACACTCATTACGTCGATACCAGATACAATGGGACATTTTATCTAATTCGTTGTATAACGTTAACGGCCCTTGTCTTCAATGAACTGCTGGCCTAAGGCAGTCCATGAGGGCTTCGGCAATAGTCCGCGAAAGTTTTCTTTTTTCCAGCGATAAAAGATATTTACTCTAAACTGCTACCATTGGCCGTGATTTCACTCGTAGCACACACCTTACCCGTTATCGGGAAAATAGTGTCCCGGACCACGTAGGGAGGCGTGCGTGGAGCCGAAACCAACGCGTAGAGACCCTTTCGACAATTTAATGAAAGGCAAATGGTACTTCCATATTACATTATTATTATTATATCTCTATTTTCTTATTATATCTTACGCCTTTCTAACACTAAACTGAAAATAAAGATTAGTAAGACCTTGTCTGCATTTTCAATCAGCTTAGGCCAAGGTCAGACAATGAAATAAAACATAAAAAATAATCACAAAACACAACAGATCAGTAATGCAATATTTGCTTACCTCTCTAAAGACATTTTGTTAGCACAGTCCACCTTATGGGGTCTTTCCACGTAGCATCTTCTATCAATTGCTAAGAATTCTTTAACCGGTTCGATGAGCAGTTTGCGTTACCTATTGGCACTAAAATTTTCGATATTGGTGGGGGTGCCGTTTTGTTGAGTTTCTTGTTTGAAATCAGAATTATTCATTCTTTTTGGAAAGGTCATCATAGTATATAATAACAATCCCATCAAAAACATTACATGTAAAAAGATGCATGTCTCGTAATGCAGTTATTCTACAACAAAAAAGTTTTGAGATGTAATGTCCAACCAAGTCAGTACTAGGGGGGTGTCCACAGAACTCGATTTCCACCGACTTGCCTATTATTTACCCGTGGAGGATTCTTTAATTGAGAACTATAAAATGTGTTCCTCCCCGGTGAAATAATAGGCAAGTTGGTGGCAATCGAGTTCTGTGGACACCTCCCTAGTACTGACTTGGTTGAACATTACATCTCAAAACTTTTTTGTTGTAGAAGAACTGCGTTGCGAGACTTGCATCTTTTTACATGTAATGTTTTTGATGGGATCTCATTTCTTTTTGTAAGTGGTCTTTATTTATTTCATTCCAATCCAATCTATTTCCAATTTGAACTACAAAACTAATTTGTATAAGATTACAAACTTATGTGTGCAGTTGTGACTGAAATTGCATTATTTTGAGGTTTTGTAGGACTTGATAGGCTAAAAACTAATTATGTTTAAAATTTGGAGCTTGTGGGTCTGCTAGAAGTACCTTAGAATTATGATGATCATCAGTCAGTGAGTCAGTCAGTCAGTGACAAAACTAAGAATAGTTCTTAAACTGCAGGTTCAAATTTAATGTTATTGAGAACATACTTACGACTTATTGTGCCCTATATATCCCAGAAAATCAGGGTTCTAGCTTTAGCTAGCACAACATTACAAGAGGCTGAAAATTACCTTAATGGCTTCGAGAAAAGGATGATATAGCCGTGCCTTTGTTTTGCTCGACTCGGCGGGGGCACTGCCGTACCCCCAGATTCGTTTCGTTTTACATAAATCCCAAGAAAAACGTTTTCAGAGAAAAATGGTTTCGATGAAATGATACATTCTATAAAAGGTTCGCCGGCGATTCAAGGGACTCATAATGATGGATATGTGTCAACAAAATAGTTTGTACTAAATATAAAACATGTAGGTAACATAAACCTATTCACAAATGTAATTGTAGGTACCGATCAGGGCTCGAAACCGTAACCGGTAATTATTTTATGCTTTTTATGTAGACGTCAGTAATGTATTTAAGTCATGATTTCGTATTATTAGATTGTCTGGTTAAAAAACGAAATAATGAACCAAAGAACGATAAGAACGGAAACAATACCGGTATTTTTGTATGGAGCAAATACCAGTTTTCGAGCCCTGGTATCGAGGTCACCAGACAATGCGCAATACATGTGTTTTGAAGGTTTGTTGTGAAGGTTTAGTTTAAGCGGAGCTGGGAGTGCGAGCGGTTATTCCGGGCCGCCGACCGGACTGGTGGGAGCAATCTCTGTAAGCAAGGTGTGTTCCACTATGTCCTCATGAGTGAGCTGAATAGATGTGAACAATTTACTCCGGTCGGGGGTGAAGAGACTTCGTAAGTCAGGTGAGACTATTCTCCCCCAACCCATCTCACGGCGACCTTAACTGATCTGTCTAGAACTTAACGAAGGAGAAGAAAATTTAGGTACCTATACACAACCGGATCGCTACTTGCAGTTAGTATACAAAGGCTAGGTACAAAGTTCCCCGAGACCATTAATCTTGAGTACCTAACTTCAAAGACAAGACACTTAAATAAATGCCTATTGAATATGAAGAAGTACTGTTTAAGCAAAAGTTCAAACACGGTAGGTGACGTAGGCGATTCGTACACTGCTCCGCCTAGGACTACCTAGGGAGCAGTACTACTACTGCTATGCAAGCTGTATAACAACTTAAACGGCCTTTATGTCACTAATTTAAGCATTGTAAATACTGTATATGATCTTGCTTGTGTGCTAACTGGGCTATCTTCTTTTAGTCACTGTGGTTACCGATGTGTCATCACAACATTTTATCGGGTTGGGTCCGGAACGCCTTACTTACATTTAGCCTTGGTATTCCAAACGTCTCAGTTGTACACTGGCCAAGTATGCAAAATGACTTGTTTATCTAATCCCATGATTACAAAATGGTCCAAGTTTCAAGAAGACTTAGGGAGCAAAACGCCTAGGTCGTGAAATGCACAAGTAGGCAGATTGTCTCAATTGTATTAAAGTCTTGGTTGTGATAAGGACTACTTTACGATTTAACTACATAGTCTGTATACTATAAAAACATTCTACAATATTGGACGTAAAGATTATTCAGACCATATACCTATTAAAACATTATGACGTTAAGACGTTTTGCAGTCAAGTCATTCAGTCTACTGTCTTATAACAGTGAGGGCGTTTTACAGACCAAGACATTTTACTCCCCGGACAAAAATACAACTAAGGTGCTCTGCTCTCTACTTAAGGCTAAATGCAAGTAAGGCGTTCCGGACCCAACCCGTCCGAGCCATATTATAATTTTAGTTCCTTTAACCCTTTAATGCCCAAGATTTTTTTTTTTAGTTTTCAGTGGATTTTTTTTTAAAACCCGATCATTAGATACTTTTCTAGGATTAGAAAAATATAATAAAAAATCTGTCATGTTCATAAGTGAATATAATATAGGTAGCCTATAAGCAACACTGCTCATTACTCACGCAAAGACACTCGTTGACGTATGTAGTATACAGGCAACACTGCGCGGAAATAGGTGACCAAAATAAACAAGTTATGTTACATATTTTTTTTTATTTAAGACATGAAAATTATAAAAACAGTTTTTTTTGGCCTAGACACAGACAGTAGAGACATCAGGTTCGTGAAGAACTTATACTGGAACCAAAGGGCGAATGTGCGCGTTGAGTCTAAATTGACTGAGGATGTAGAGATCTTAAGGGGAGTACACCAAGGCTGCACTGCTGTACTGTCTCCCTTACTGTTCAATATTTACTCTGAAAACATATTCAAACAAGCATTGGAAGATCTGGATGTGGGTATAATTATCAATGATGAAGTCGTTAACAACATACGGTTTCCGGACGACGCAGTCTTAGTCACACCCACAATGGAAGACCTAGGTAACGCTGAACAAAGTACAGTCTGCAAGTACTGACTATGGCAAAAAGACAAAGTTCATGACTGTTGCCAAAAACCCTCCCGTCAACATTGGGTTGCTTTGTGATGGCTAGAAATTGGAGAAAGTAGACAAATACAAATATCTTGGTTGCTATGTTAATAACGACGGAGACCACAGCCTGGAAATAAGGTGTGGGATTGAATAATCTCGGAACGTGTTTTATAAAATGAAACTATTGCTTTGCAATAGGAGCATCAATATCAGTGTTCGTGCCCGTCTAGCGCGCTGCTACGTTTTCTCCTTTCTTCTGTATGGCGTGGAAGCGTGGACACTTACAGATAGCCTTGAAGCGTTCGAAATGTGGATGTACAGAGGTATATTAAGGGTATCCTGCAGGCTCATGATGCTACGCTTTGTCGCGCGATAAATAAATGACAAAACATCCGTCACTCTCACACTTGTACTTGTCAGAACATGACGGATGTTTTATTATTTATTTATCGCGTGACGAAGCTTACCACCATACGCCTACTGGATAGACAAAATAAGGAATAAAGTAGTGTTGCAAAGAATGAGAAAGAAAGTAGAAGTACTGCGAGCTGTCAAGACAACTAAGTTGGAATATCTCGGACATATTTTGAGGAATCCCAAATATCAGCTGTGATCGCCGACCTTCGATATATGATGGCACCCCAAGAAGAAGTTCCCATTTTAATTTACTCTGAAGCAAGCAAACAAGGAAAACATGCAAAAAACAAACCCAATACCGTTAGCATTCAGGAGAAGTTAAAACACACACATGTACCGATAAAATGTGGGGTTAGTTGCTAAAATAAAATAGATTTAGTAAAAAAAATGTGTGACAGAGAAAAGCGCAATGTTGCTTTATAGCAACCTAGGCGCGTGCGGGTCAATTACTCGGTATTTCGCAATGTTAATTTGAAGCAACACTCATGTTTGCAACCTTATTACGTCTCAGTTTTAGTTGAAAATGAGGTAAAACATATAATTACACATAAATTAAACACTCGCAAAAGTATTCCATTAGCAAAAGTGCAATAAATAAAGACTCTAATATTTTTAAACAATTTTCTCTTGCCTGGCCTCCTTGCGGTGCATGTCCACCCAGTGCCATCTTGCCACTAACTGTCAAATTGGGTGCGCAAGAGCACCGTCCCCAATAGTTTCGAATACGCAGAAATAATACTATTCACTTAATTTAAGCGATATAGCGTTGTGAACAAAATTGAATCCTCAAGATTTTTTTGAATATGGATGTAGATTCTAAGCTACCTTGCGAATTAAAGGGTTAATGGGCTTAACATATCTATCGCCATTTTGTTTCCAACTGAGATTCAACTATGCATTAATTTGCCTTCAACTCAATTGTTCAATTCTCGGCACCTATTGGGTATCAGGATTCCACAGAAGCTTCTTTTACACTTAGTCAATATTGTGATAGCAGTTCTCGGTAGAACTCAATATTGGGGAACGCCAACTTCAAGTTCCAAGAACTAGGCAAGTATAGTGTCGGTTGCAAGCGGAACGCGCTAGCCTGACATCTCTGCTAGTGACTGTAGCTTGTCGCTGAAGCGCGCTTTTGTTGTTCACTGTACTCGCGTCAGTTCAAGTTTAAAATCATACCCGTAAAAGCCGCAAACTTGTGCGACACCTTGTACGCCTTAAATGCCACGAACTTTGGCGATTAGACTTTCTTGCGTTTTAGATAGTTAATCCCTTTCTCGAAAAACTTCTGCGTTATAGGTACCCACAAAATTAATACCAACTAAAACGGTTCAAAAACGCATACGGAAATTATTCGGAGTGTTTGTTAATATATTTTGTGAAAGTATAAGTTTTGGAAAACGCATTAGAGGAAATGATCATCACTTGCAGCAATAGGAACATTTTATATACAACGTTTTCGTTTTAGTTCTTCACCCATTTGGCTGCGTTTTCGCTTAAAGGTTATAGTAAGTCTAGAGGGTTCCCGGTGTACTTGCGTTTTGAGCATTCGTGGACTATGTGGTGGAAGGACTGAACAGGCGCTTCGCGGTTACACTCAGGGGTATCTCGCCGGTCGCCAGCCATATCTGAACACACGCCACATCGACCGTACTGAATGCGTAGTCTAAATTGCCTAAATTGATTTCTTTTCTTATATCCAGTTTTGAATTAAGCAGCAGACTAATGCTACTTAAAAATTAAAACATTATGGTATAAACTACTTTTATATTTCAATACTTTGATGAAATTCCCAATTTGCTTCGGACGAACCGACTTCGCTCATTATCCATCTTGCTGACTCTGTCATCAGCAAACTCTGCCATTTTTAGGGTTCCGTAGCCAAAATGGCTAAAAAGGAACCCTTATAGTTTCGTCATGTCCGTCCGTCCGTCCGTCCGTCCGTCCGTCCGTCCGTCCGTATGTCACAGGCATTTTACTCAAAAACTACAAGACTTATACTGATGAAATTTGGAATATAGATGTCTTGTAGATGCCGCAACTAAGTTTGGTAGTTAAATAATAAAAATAAAAAAATCTAGGGGGGGCACTCCATACATGTAACAGAATCTAAAAAAAAAAATTTTCACAAAATGTCAACGTGTGGTACACAGTTCGACAGCTCTTTTGAAAACATTTTAAGGTTCTTAAGTAATGTTTTTGATTAAGTGAATACCTTTGGAAATAATCGCGCCGAAAGTTGTGAAAATTGTGTCCCCCCCCCTCTATCTTCTAAACCGTGAGTCCGAAAAATATAAAAAAAATTACAAAGATAACGCTCAATTAATACTTTCAACGAAAATTATTTTCAACAAAATCGGATTAACCGTTTTTGAGTTATTGCCGATAAACTGCGCTTCGCAACAAAAGGACGTAATTGCTATGAAGATACGCTCTTTTGTTGTTGTACTTTTTTACGTCGTATTTTTTACCTTATGGCTATGGAACCCTACACTGAGCATGGTCCGACATGCTCTTGGCCAGTTATTCCAAGATATTTACAAAGCCTGCAAATCGGCTTACAGCTATCCCGTTTACGGAAAGACGTAGTTTGGTAGCAAACGGTCGTCGGTTACTACATTTTGCGTATAAAGACTGAAATATAATGCCGTAACTAACGACTCCTTTGATGTAAGGAAAGGGGCTAAGACTCATTAAGTGTCTGGAAAATGATGGCTTTAATTTCTGCTGGGCAAGGGATTTGGGAGTACAGAAGAGCGCATATGCGCATTTCCTATTTTTTTTCTACGGGTTCAGGTAAATAGGTATTGCTTATAGACCCACTTAAGGCGGAGCTGGCAACTGGTGGGTTTTTAGACGGTTCTTCCCATAACATCTCCAATAGTGTCTTCGTCATACTCGCCTCGTAGCAGCCGGGCGGAATACTTAAACGTATGTTTACGCAATGTTATTTTTATTTGTTTAACGACAGAATAAGTACAAGAAAATAAGGCATAATACAATATTCAAAGATGAACCTAATGATGTTAATTATAAATTTTTTATCACCAATATTTGTAATTATTTTTCAAATTATAAGTAGAAAAAACATTTTTGCATTAAATTTGGTCACCCTACTCAATGTGACGTCTTGTCGCTTCCCATACTGCGTACACAGTAAATATAATATATATTTTCTGTGCTGCGTATGTCAAAAGTCATAGGGTGACCATGATTAACTTAGTTTAAGATTAATTTTACTTGAAATTAAGAAAATTTTATATAATGCTGTTTTGCTCAAATGCTATCATAAGATAATATTGACCAGTTATAGAGTCAGAAAAAGTAGTCCGGGATCATAACCCAGAAAGCATCCTGAATAAAATGAAATCTTCATAAGGCTGCGTTTCCACCAGGGATTTGCGAGGATGCGTAGCGAGGGATGTGTTGGTCATGCATGAACCAATCGAAAAGGCGAGGATAGGTAAATTAAGTCATTCTATTGGTTCTTGACAAACATATCCCTCGCTACGCAAACTCGCACATCACTGGTGGAAACGCAGTCTAATAGAGATAGTTTTTGCTGTCGCTAAAAAATGGGTGTTGTAAGTTTGACGCAAATGTGTGTCAGTCTATTTTTTATGCCTTTCTTTCGTTTAATGTGTGAACCGTTTTGCGGAATTGTTTTCGGTACTTTTAAGGTCCTTAGTTATGTATAGTTGTGGCAATTCTAAACAATTTTAACCCAGAGTGATTATTTTGCACTGCCATAACAGGGAAGTTACTATAGAAAGACTTTGTCGTCATACACGACGTGTTGCCGATAAATTTCAAACTCCACATCCATGCCCCACTTACAATAGTTTGCTATAAACAATGCCAAACATTTCCTTAACGTCACGTCAAACAGACCTGAGATAAACTGTCATACACGTCACGCCTTACCTTCCACACAATAAGGTCGACATTTCCTTGTCAAACTCCCGTCTATCTGGATCAACGTCAATCTTATGTCACAGGGAATAAGGTATGTTTTATCGTGTCACTGCGCAGTCTATCCGTCATTGTCTCAGTTGAATGATTAGTGTGACACGCCTTGGAATTTGCTTATGAATTCTAAGGGTTATTGGGCTATTTGATTAATATAGGGGTTTGCGTGGATTTATTAGGTTTGCGAGTTCGTGGTTAGAGTCTTGCATGAACAATGAGTGGCGAGGTTAGGAAATTTCAATGAACTATAAAGCACTGGTCGATGAAGTGAACAAAACCACAGAATAAGTAACAGTACTCCGACCGTACAGAAGTTTCTCTTTCTCACAAAACTGACGTTCGGCTACTGGACGGAATGCACCGGAGCCGACCGTCTCTCTCTATCGCGTGCTTTTTCTGGTCGCTGGCTAAGCTCCTCAGAAGGGGCAAAACTTGGTAAGTAATAAAACTTCTAATAAAACTTAATATAAACCTCCTAATAAAACTTAATATAATGAAATTTTGTATGACAATGACGGAAATTCACGCGAACAAATTTGAAGGCGGCATCTAATCAAAAATAAAATAAAACCCAAATATGAAGAAGGCACCCAGAAAATGCCCATCATGTTTAAATCCTAATCAGATCATATTTGACCTAATATAAATTTTCGCATAGCATATTCACATAAATTATATTAATATAAAAAAATTATAATAATGAGTAATTATATTTAATGTGCAATCAATTCAGTTTAATGCTATATTCTACACTCACGGACTTTAATTGTAGAGGCATTTAGAATTCCCATTACAATAGTCGTGTCATAGATTGTGTATTACACGACAAGATTAAATAGACTGAACACTAAATGGCTTAACATTTAAAGTCCATGACCATACCTATAGGTACCAGGGATCCACAGATCACAGCTACTTTACGCTTTGGTTGCATAGTGGTTTTATATGAGAGAGGATACAGTGGCTGGAAATGTATGATCTGTCAGGAATCCCGACATAGGTGATCCAATTACAACAAAAACCCTAAAAGCAACGCGGAAAACAATATCCAAAACCCAACGTCACTTCGACCCCACAATAAATTCTCTTATCGCAAATTGAATATGAAATCTGCATAACGCCGTACGCGTACAACGAAACGTCACAACCACCAAACAACTGTCAACCCTATCTTCTTACACATTAGGTTCAATTCGAAATAATCTGACCTTGTTTTTTCAGTGCAAGTCGGATACTTTATTGATTTTCGTTTTTTTGTCCGGGTTCGGTAAATATTTAAAGATTTATTAGGGTTCCGTATGTGGAACGGTTCGTTAACGGGTAGTAAATAAGGTCTGGAGGTAAATCATTGTTGGAAAGGGGTCGAAATTAGGGTTAAGGAGTAGTACGTCAGCGGATTCGGGAGGTTAAGAAAATGCGCTGAAAAATGTAAAATGCTCGTACTAGCTTTTATCCGCGAAAAATAACTGGGGAGAGTTCAATCGAAATAAATTGTTTTTCAGAATTTTGTCTACTTGTCAGTTTGTCTACTTAATTGTTTGTTTGCGCATCACGCAAAAACTACAATACCAATTTCTATGAGATTTCGTGCAGAGAAAGGACATAGATTATGACTCCAGTAAAAATATACGATACTTTTTACGCGACTATGGCGAACCTAACAGAGATATCTAACTTACTTCGCCTCTGCGTACGTAGTTGCGGGCATCATCTATTTTACACTAAAATTGTTTTAATCTGAATGGAACTCAAAATTCATAAATAAAGGGTCCTCGACGCCGACTACAACTTCGTGCCGTTCGGCGTCGAGACCTTTGACCCACCAGCTGTTCAAGGAAATGGCCAAAAAGCTGGTTGACGTCACAAGGGACCGAAGAGCTGCCAACGACCTCGCTCAACGCATAAGTATAGCAATACAGCGCTTAAACGCTGCCAGTATCTTCGGAACCACGGCCAAAGAAGCCAAGTTTTTTAGACATATTTTAGTTTCAGATAGGTACAAATATTTCTAATTTTTACTTTAGGTGCGTATTGTTTATACTTTAACGTTTTAGTTTAATGTTTAGTTTTATTCTAATTGTAAAGAGTACATATATTTGACAAATAAGTTTAAGTTGAATCTGAATGATTAACATATTATGATATTACATTGATGCCTTGTTATCTCTAATTTGTCCTTCAGTATACCCACTTTAGGCAATTACAAAAATTACCGCCGAGTCTCGCAATCCCGCAAATGATTCCCGCGTTCCGGTGGGACGGGGTGTGTCCGGGATCATTAATCGACGTTATGAGACGTCTGGGACGGTCAGCGTGTTACGCTAGGGACGACTGTTATACAAGTAAGGTACCTACAAGAAAAACAAAGTGTAAAATACAGAATGATGAATTCAAAGATTTCACACTTCTATGCAATTAGCTAATACCCAAATAAAGAAAAAAAAACACCTAAGTAGTTCTTCGATTTCTCCAAGATCCTATCATCAGATCCTGATCTGGTGATACTCACACAAACTTACACACTTGTGTAATTATATAGTTTGCCTAACGGAATAGCGTCGTTTAATTTATTTCTAATGCAAAATGTATTTAGCCCAACTGTCTCGCGTCACTCTTTATCTCTTGCTACCTGTCCTTTTCCAGTCAGTATAGAGTGTCAATATAGGTCACTCGCTCCCTGGCGAGTGAAAAGCGTAGTCATCCCACAGTAGGTACCTATAATAGCAGTAATTTTTGTTACTACAAAAAGTACATCGCGCGGCTTGTATGTGTGCGTGCCGTGAAGGCGTGCACTACAAGCAAATTTTTACGAATGCATAAGAATGCTCCAGTACGAATCACTGTACGAAGCACCGTCTGCTTCTCTACCTTGAATGCGTATCGCGTGCTACTAAACGGCAGAACTGTGACTTGTCTGTCTTCATACTTTGGTCATGCCCACTGCAGCTGTGCTAGCCCGGCTGCTTTTATACGAGTATAGACTATGAAGCTATATGATTACTGAGCTGAAAGTATTCATTTCCACGGTTTTAAACAACTTTTTAAGGCCATTTAAGCGCGGGAACCTCCGGCAGCACTAGGCTCAAATTATAAATTTTAATTAATCTTACAGCTTAACGCCGTTTATACAGAACAGCGATAAAGCCAGCTGTTCTTTTATTTGCCGTTTACGATCGGCTCGGATGGTCCGGAATTGTTCAAATTTCAACTTTTTAACAGGCCCCATTTGGAGAATAATAAAGCCTGTTTTGTATCTTGATGCCGCGTAATTAAATTATTTTATGAGGACGTCGTGGATTAGCAATTGAGTCTTTTTATGAAAGTGATACGGTTTCATTGTCATTTTTATTTAAGACCAGATGTTGTTCCACTACTTCATCTGCATGAATTTCAGACTTTTTTTCCCCAGTTTCAATACTTTAAAGTTGAATTTTTAAAAATCTCCCCTTGATCACCTAAAGAACACACTTCGCTATCTGCACCTCAGTCAGCCTAAACCTCGGACAAAAACTTTGTCTGTAAATACCTTAGTCAAGCCACGGAACTGTTTTATGTATGTATGTAAGTAAACACTTCGTTGCTTAAAACTAAAACTTTTAAAAACCCCGGACGTAATAATCATACGGTAACAAAAAAAAAACATTTTATGCCGAAAATGCCTTACCTACACAGTTTTGGAAAAGAGCTCAAACTTAAATTCATGTCTTTCTGCAAGTAGGCCTCAAGGGCTCTTTTACGTACATGTCTGGTCTGATTCAACTTTTCTTTTGGCGCTTCGGTGAATGAGGCGCTGGTGAGAAGAAGCGCCGTAAGAAACTCACCATTTTCAAAACAACAATTGTGGCATGATTAATTAAAGGCAACAAGCAAATAACTGGTCACCATTTTTTTTACCAAGCTCTTTAAACTGTTGGATCGATTTTTACCAAACAACCACCGCAAGGAAACTTGCTTTCACGTAAAAAACGCATCAATCGAAATCGGTCCATCCGTTCGTGAGCTACGATGCCACAGACAGACAGATGACGTCAAACTTATACCACACCTCTTTTTGCGTCGGGGGTTAACAAAATAAGAAAAAGTACAGTACAGGGTTGCAAAATAAAGGTAGGTATATGTACAGAGGTGAACTTATCCCTTTAAGGATCTCTTCTTTCTTTTACATATGTATAGAAGATTAATTATGTTGACCTTTTATCTTCACTCTACTATAACAACTGATCATAATTATGGTAGGACGCGTATACCTATACTTTTGTCATAAAAGCAGTTTTTCTCGATCAAAATTTTAAATTTCCTACTTACTAATATACGTATACGCCGTTGTTATGTTTTTTTTTTCCGTTAAAGTGCGTTTGGTGAAGGACTGCAACCTGTCATACTCACACAAAACACAGAAGAAAGTAGCTATACAGGATTCGTATTTACTGATTTACTAGAAGTCCTAAAAATCCATGCGGATTTTCAGTTACTAGTAAAGTTACAGCAAAGCACAAGATTAATAAGTTAACATTACTATGTCGCAACAGTAACCACACATAGAAAATTCCAACTGAACGCTCAGTAGCAATGCTACAGTATAAATAACATAGGTATTGTAAGTCAGTAGGCCATCTTGCCCGCCTGTCTAGCGTCTGTCGTATTAAGCACCTGGAGTTTCCGTTGCACTGTACAGTCTACGTAAGAAATATGTTTACACTTTTCGACCTTATTCCAAGTAAATACGCTCGAAAAGTATAAACAAATTACTGACGTCGACTGTACCTGAATTGTTTAAAGGAACAACGTAGTAAATATGTATGAGCTTTGTAGTATGTACTGCGTTTTGGAATTAAAAGCATGGAGTATTCCATTTGTTGCCGTATCAGTTTCTTAAGTTCTGGCCTGACTGTTATCATCATAAATTTAAGAACTTTTCTCATGTCAGTGTTTCAGCCGCTACCAATGTAGTCAGGAAATTGAGGAAATAAACAAAATAATATTGGTAAAATGAATGCGTTTTAAACGCAAGTTTGTTTTGGCGCCAGTTCTTGGAAAAAACATTGTACACGATGTTTTGCTGTCGGATTTATTATAAAGTCAAATTACCGTTCTTAGAACTGGGAATAAATTTATTGACTTTCAAGATATGAACCAGAAAATCAACAAGACTTCTAATCGAATGAAACAAGTTAATAACCACATTTTTATAAAAAAAAAAAACCGACCGCGGTGCACTTTGAAACTGCATAAAATCCGCCATTTTGTTTATTTTAACAAACTTCATACCCAGTGACACTCGCACCATCAAGACGACTCTAATAGCCGCGTCTCCACCGGACGCATGCTCGGGCGAGGCAGCCTCGTGAGCGAAATGCTCGGTCGGTGTGGACGTGCCTCGGGGTAGTGCGGGCGCACGGTGCCTCGGCCGAGCATGCCTCGGAGCCGAGCCATGCGGCGTCGGTAAAGCGCGCGTGCTCAAAGGCGCCTCAGCGTGCGCCGTGCGTTTGGTGGGGACGGTAGTGCGTTTGGCTCGCGAGCACGAAGCTTTCGTTGATATTATTATGAACTCACAAGAAGCCTCGATAATATATGCTTCACACACGATGTTGTGGGATCCTAAGAATCCCAAATATTTAAATAAAAGTCAGCGGGAAGGCGCATGGAAGCTAATTGCGATAGAAATGGGGTGTGCTGTTGGTGACGCTAAGAAGAAAATTGAGTCTTTTGATCCAAATGCGTCTTGGCTTTCTTTTTTTGTTTTTGATGCCTGTTTCCTTTTAATTAAACAGTACGCCGATAAGAAGATAGCTGCTGCAACAATAACACGACTATCCATTTTAAATTGACGACCGCTTTAGCTTAGTTGGTAGTGACCCTGCCTACGAAGCAGGAGGTCCTGGGTTCGAATCCCGGTAAGGGCATTTATTTGTGTGATGAGCACGAATATTTGTTCCTGAGTCATGGATGTTTTCTATGTATTTAAGTATTTCGTCTAGTATCCATAACACAAGCCTTATTGAGCTTACAATGGGGCTAGTTCGATTTGTGTAAGATTGTCCCCTAATATTTATTATTATTATTGCTCGGTGGAACTGATGGCTCGGCTTGCCTCGCGAGCCCCGCCTCGATGTTTCCGGTAAACCACGAGGCTGCCTCGCGAGCCAGCCTCGGCCCAACCGCTCGCCCGAATGTGGCTCGCGAGCCCATGCGTCCGGTGGAGACGCGGCTAATGATGTATCATTTATCAAAATCGGATGTGCCGTTGAGTAGTTGTGCCGTGTTTAAGTTTCTGTAATCTTTTGTTTTGGTGCACAATAAAGAATATTGTATTGTATTGTATTGTATAGGAACGGACGTACATACATACATACATACAGGTTAAATACATAACCCTCCTTTGGGCATCGCCACAGTCGGGTAAAAAGAAACTTTTGACACGACCAGCATCTACTTGCGTCTTTTATTTGACATAAAGTGGCGTGCAGCAATAGCTTTACCTACAAGTGGCGTGGCGTCCAAAGAACTCGATTCCTACCGGCTTGCCTAAGATCAGGCATTTGACCACCTTATTCTACAGCTCGTATGGAAAATGTATGCCAAATCTGCACCGGCTTGCCCAAGGATATATTTTTACGCCACGCCACTGTTACCTACCCACAGAAATACATCGAGGTACAAGGAAAAAGTGTATGTACCTCGCGCGCTAAAAAAAGTCGCAACGACCTACTTTGCACGCCGTTTACTTGATTATCAGACTTGAAAATCTGATAATAATGGTATAATTACTTGGTCAAATACCACCAAATGAAATGGAAAATGTATGTTTTCCATCACTAAATTGCACTTTTAGCGTCATACGCCATGCGAAAAACGTTACACGCTTGGTTCCCCTACAAATTGACGAACTATTTCCTTCTATCTCGATATACAGCGTGTAAGTCTAAGGGCCGAGACAGACGGACAGCATTTGAACTACAACCCAGCTGCAAAATGGAATGCACTGCAATACCACTGCATTACGACGGTGCAGCCAGCTTGCAGTCGGTGTGCGGTTGACAGGACTGCACGGCAAATGCAAGAGGACTGCACAGTCGGTTTGCAATTTGGATTCAGTTACACCAACTGCAGCAGAACTGCACTTGAACTGCCATTTTGCAGCTGGGTTGCAGTTCAAATGCTGTCCGTCTGTCTCGGCCCTAATACGGGCGAACAATGAAACCAGATATAGCGTTTAGTAGTGTTATCATTAATTAATAATTATGATTTTTTAAATTACACTTAATAGTGACCTCGTAATTAATTTTTGAAATTTTACCGAGCAGCAATGTACCGCATACATGCTTGTTATGACATTGCGAGATACGACCTTTTTAAAGTAACTGTCAACTAGCGTGTTTGTCAACTTGTATGTGTTGCGTTACATTGCGGCCCGAATTATTTTGTATGGTAAATATTTTCATTGTGGTTTAAAGCAATAGTTATCTAAATATGCTTCTTAGGTCCTATGCTGACCACCGTTTCAATATTCGCCCGTATTAGATTTACAGGCTGTATTTCTGTGGTTTTACCACATAACTATCTTCGTAATTCGACACGTGACTGTAGTTTATACGTCATCTTAATAATATTAACACACAAGATAATGGCATGGCAAAATTACATACAATGCCAAAAGGCTCAAAAATTGATGTATTTACTGTACCTACTGAAAAATAGGAATGTAAGTTAACGTTGCCACATCCAGGTATTTTCGTGTTTCTCGTATGATTTACATAATTACAAATATGGACTCCGACTACCTATGGAGTACCGACTCGTTGGAACATTAGGACCGCAATAAATCCTTACAACTCCAAATCTACTTAACTTGATTAAATTAATTAACGGAAACGTTTACACGCCGCCTAAGGTTTAAGGTAAAGATGATAGTGCAAGACAAAAGAGACTAGTACTGTTTTAATATACCTAGCAAAGCACTTATTTAGGCAATCTGGAACTTGCATAGCGTTAGGTTGTTCGCGTATTCTTCCAACATCCAAAACTAAACTATGACCTGGCATATGTTTATTAGACAAATTGTACTTAAAACTTCATAAATGATGCTATCGGTGCCTTTTTTCAGAATATGACGTGCTTGGTCAGTGCTTGACCATTTTTAGGTACCTAATCGGTAATTTAATAACAAATTCCAACAGTGTTTTGAAGAAAATTCTTGTTGTTTGTTCTATTGGAATAACGGAACGAAATTGATCCGAGCAGATTTCCTAATATGAAATACACAAATACCTAGACAGCAAATCTATCTGGAACAGCATAGCATTGCAAAGAAATATGTTTATGTTTTACCAATGCTTCAACCGTTTAATGATTTTATAGTTCGTGGACAGTTATGTGAAGATTTTTATTTTTTCCTAACTCTTGTAACTTGGACCACATCGTAACCCCAGCTAATCCCCATACATTATAAACGTGTACGGGAATCAACTCAAATATTTGCGAGCGCCGAGGTGCGAGGTGTACGAGTTTCTCTCGGCCATTTTGGATTTTGTTTGCGCAAGAGCTCCCATTTGATGCCTTTTGTTTGCTAGGCTTTTAATTATCTCGATTTGGTTTTATCTAAATAACGTCTTACTACACCGTTGTATTAAAACACATGTTTATGACGATAATGCGACTGTAAAGTGTTTATTTGATTTATGGTCATGGTGATTTTGTTTGCGTAACCTAAATCTTCTATCATTGTATTATACATACTCCAAATACATCTAGGTCTTCATTATTTAATACCTATTTTGTGGCCAGATACAATTATAATCTAATTATAATGGGATTGAAAATGACCTTTGAAAATAAAAACAGAGAAGCTATTAGTCTACCGACATGAGTTAGACCAGCGTTAAGGCGCGGTAGGACCTGGCTCACATTTCACATACAACTAGGGTCGGGCGGAATGCAGATTATTGCAGATTATCTTCGATTTCTAACATAAAAGTATACGTTATCAACCCAAACATGAGAGGATGCCCTGCATGACTGTAAAATCATGATTGTCAGGTATTAATTTTGTCAGAAAAGGTAACTGGTAATGAACAAAATGAAAAAAATACTTTATTTAATAGTGTTTTCGCGCTACATTTCTATCGAGCGAAGTATTCGCTATCGTGTTCTAGGTGAGAGGAAGCCCTAGATACAGTTCTGAATATTATTATATATGTTTTACAGTGACCTACGAGTCAAATAAGTAGTCTAAAAATGATTTGGAAACTAGGCTTCCGCGCCCGATTCTCGTCTTACCTCGCCTTAATTAATGTTTGATGATAGTTAAATCAGAGTTACGTTTGAAAGAAATTGATACGGTAACGAATAGGACACTAGTTAAACAATTCTTAATTCCATAAAGTAGTTAAATACTAAGAATCCCATACATATTAACTATGTTGGCGTATCTATATAGTGGCAGTCATATTCTCAGTCTTCTTCTTAGTCGTATACTCTTGGCAGAGTAGTCGTGGCCATGACGGTAGTAGCACAGCTTTTTTGACTGTCTCCCACCATCTCTCCCTCACCGACGCATTTCGTACGTACAGATTTAAGGATGATTCCATTAGGGCTTTCACTGGGTCCGTCCATCGCAAAGGAGAGCGCCCTGTCACACTGTCACACATTCTCGATACCGCCGCGCAAAAAAGTTTTAGTAGCGTTCAATCGTAGACATATTCTAACACATAATCGTGTCTCTACTCAAAGTCAAAGCACACATTCCCGTTCAAAACATCAGCTGCGCCGGTTCCCGATAATTTGATACAGTGACGTTATTCAAAACTTTGCCGGCCATGTCGTCCTTAATATAATATGCCCTTTGAACTAGTAACGATAGTTTGTAATCAGGGTCAGAATATGCCGGTAAACTCGACACGACAACTGTGACGGACCATACCTGCGTGACCTAGGATTACAAACTGTAATTACTGGCAGTGGGCTGGCCACATCTGCCGCAGAACTGTCAATCGCTGGAGCGAGTGAGTTCTGCAGGGGAAACCGCGTATAGGTAAACGCAGTGTGGGACGCCCCCGGCTAGATGGAGCAACGATCTGCGCAGGGCAAGCAGTAGCCGTATGAGTATAGCTGATGTTCGAGCAAAGTGGCGCGTCTTAGGAGAGGCTTACGTCCAGCAGGGACTGCTGATTGCTGATGATGATGATTATTAGTTGGCAGTTCAAGTTATATTACAGACGAGTTAGACATGGAAGTTTTGAATCACCCTACAGTCCATTTCTCAATAAGGCGCGGTCCATCTTTGGACAGCATCCTTGTAACGGGCGTGTGAAGCGGAGAGGGTCACTGTGTTACTGATACGACTTCTGACTCAATAGCACAAAATGGAGTTCCTTAAGCGGCCTTCGGGAAACCTAAATTCAAGCATTTGAACGGCATACGTCAATGCAACATGTCACACGTGAAGGCTTTGCGGCTGGTGAACAGATATAAACACTTCTAAAAATGTAGGTTACTCATTATGTATATTGATAATAATAAGATCGAACTGTGGGCACAAGAGCTCGAGGCCAATTTAGGCATCGGTGGCCAAGTCAAAAATAAAACTTGAAATGTATGTGTTTCTTTTAGGGGCACACCTAGCAATGCAATTTCTACAAAGTTAAAAAAGAGGTAAAAACCCGATGAATCAGAGAGTCATTGAATGTTGGTAAGGTACAACTCCATCATCCATTATCATTTCCATAATCATAACTAATTCTTCTAAAAACTCATTAGAACTCAAGCACTATCAAATAAACAATTTAACGAGTTAGGTATTAGTGATTCCAGCTCCTTCATTACCAGAACTTATGTCCTTCAGGGCCTCCTCATTTACTCATGTAATCTTCGACAGAACTTATACGTTAAAATCTAATTATCCCGTCTATCTATCGCAATAACTATTCGCCGAGACGAATGTGACCGTTATGGGGAACGGTCGCGATTTGTCAAACTGTCTACGGGAGCTTCCATGGATTCTGGCGGAAGAAGTGATAAGGGCACGTCTCGAACGAAGAGCAAGCGGAACTCTCGGCAGTAGTAGTCGAGACAAAAACTTAATAAAATAATTAGAGGAAATATTTTGTTATTTAACATCAACATTTGCACAAAGTAGGCACTATTAAGCAATATTCTTTAAAGATTAAAACCGCAGGCAATTTGAGCTCAGGATCTATTATAATTCCAGAAGATAAACCTTAAAGTTTCATTTTTTGCGCTAACGAAAAGCACATACTAAATAACTTTTATGTGCATCCATTGCTGCTCCCGCTACGATGTAATAGCTATCAGTGACATGGCATTATTATAGTTAAACAGATTTCTACTGACTTGCCTGTTTAGGCTTTTCACTGTCTCTTATCTTACTAGTCTTAAAGTTTAATACCGCGCCACTGTTGGCTCCTAAATCTTAACTAGATTAGCAGTAAGTATTATAAAGAAATAAAGCAAATGCATTTATCCGACGTCACAATAAGGCAAGAATAAAATGAAGGTAGGCACAATGACGTAGAACAGCACCCCCACTCAGCACCATTCTAAGCAACTTTATATCATAAGTAGTATACTAAGATTGCGCCCGCTCCCGCTGCGCCTGAGTACGATCACAGCTTATCTCTAGCAGTCAGTTTGGAGGAAACATGTGAAACGGCCGAGCTGGTAAATTATTGAGCAATTTCGTGCACTCCGCAATTTATAGGAGACTTCCTTTTTACTGCGATTCTATTCGGACTGTCTCTGTGAAACTATTTCAGCTTTCTGTTTATATGTTAATGATTATTATTGTAAGTCGTACTACCACTTTTGGAAATAGCCCGATTTCCTTAAGTGCTCTTTGTTCTGAACAGAGTCTGGTCACCAACGCCAATAAAGGCTATTGGATTTCCACTTAGAATCTTCGAAATGTCGTTCTCTGACGTATTGGACCATACTTAACTTTGCATTGTCACACGTCAGCTACAACAACTAGCTCTATTATAATTTGTGGATTTAATCACAATTTGTTATGAACTGATAAAGAAAGTCAGACTTGTAAAAATGCTTCCCATTTCATTTACAGAACAGTGTTTCAAAAGAATTTAGCGATTAGTTAGCTCAGTGTTAAATTATTTTTCTCAAACATGGCATGAAATGTTGACATTACGTGCCTAAAAATAGGCCGCAAAGTACCTCGTTTCCGGTGCGGCTTGACACTTGGCACGTAATGGAATTTCATACTTACATTGCCGGCCTAATGTATTTTTTTTTAATTTCCATTCCACATTTATTTGGGCCACAGCGTCACGGCATTCAGCCATTAAAAAAACCAAAAACTATTTTTGCTATATTTTGCAGTTTTATTTATTTAAAATTGACATGAACATAACAAATAACACATTATAAACAATTTCCAATTATTATAAATTGCAAACTAAACCACAAGAATACAAATTTAAAATATTTCATCTAAATATTCGCGGTAAAAATGTAAACTGAAACAGCTTTTGGTATGGTTTCCGAACGTGACATTTGCATTGTCTATGGATATAATATGTCAGTGTCACTAACGTCACTTTCTGATAGAAAGTTTCTGATTAAAATAATATTTAGGGTAAGTAAGGATATTAGTAAGTTTATTTATTTCATTGCATATTTGAGAAAAGCACTATACATACCTTGGCGGGAAATGGGGTTGCCGGCCTCGTAACTATCTGGCCTCGCTTCGCTCGGCCAGCTATATGTACTCGGCCGGTTACTTCGATTCGGCCTCAAAAGATTACAGAAGCGCTTAACTTAAAATCTTCGTTTTTACTATATTTAAGATATACTAAAGTAATTACGCAAAGTGCATTCACCCCAATAAACCGACTAAGCAGCAAATGCATCAACTGCGGGTGGTCTATATTAAACAAAATCGTTATGAGGCCAAATAACAGCCGCCAGCCCTAGCCGGAATCAAAGTCGTGAATATTCAGGAAATACTCCGGATATTATAAATGTAAATGTTGTGTTACTTGGAAATGATACGGCACGCATTTACTCTGTTTCCTCGCGCGGAGCAAACAGACTAACTTATTATTGTTAGTAGTTGTTATAATATTTAGAATAAAAAGAAAACACTGCAGGATAATAGTATATTACACAACTAGGGTGGCAAAACGAAGAAAGGCCGAGATCGCAGATGTTTGCGGGCCGAGCTGCAAGCGAGGGACGTAAATATGCGATCGAGGGCTTTCTTTTTTACCTCCCGTGTTGAGTACATCATTTTATGTCGACACTTGGCTAGAAAGCGGTAAAAGCCACTTTATGGCCAGGTGTGGCATAAATATTATTTACACACACACACAGATTTTTAAAATGTCTACCGAGGTATTAAAGTTCCAAAGGTACTCTGTGACAGACGGATAGACAGCGGAGGCTTAGTAATAGGGTTCCGTTGGCACCCTTTGGCTACGAATTCCTAAAAAATAAGCACTATGGTTAATTTTTCACAGAATTAAATCGCCTAGTGACAAGGCGCTGCTAAAAATAATCCTAACTGGATACCGCTTTCCGTAAACCACAATCTGGTATCGGTTACGACAAAGACCTATCTATTGTAGTAACCTAATGCCGTGCCAGGTCAGGACTCGAACCGCGTATCGCACGACGCGTGCGGTACGCCGCACGACGACCGCCAGTCGTGCGGTCACATATCGGTCTGTGCTAATTCGACAAGCGCAAAAATAAAAGTGAGATTTGATTGCTAATGATTGTAACTACATATGTCTCTATGATCACCCATAAGATGAATAGACCAGGTTAAATCTGCATTAGATATTTCCCTAGCAAGAATGTACAAGGAAAGTACTTAGCTCTCAGAGAAGAATAGTGATGTGAGAAACGTGTCTAAGAAATAGTAGATCCGACGCAGAAGACATAGGATATGAGCCTCCTGGGACGACGTCAGAGGACATGACTTAGTTTACTAAAGACCGGTAAATTGATTAACGTGTTTTACAGCACCGTAGAAAGTAATAGAGGAAGAAGAAAATAATAAATATCGCTAACTAATTGTAAGGAGTAAGAGGCAAATTGACAAGTATGTATTACAAAGATCATAATTATTATGGCAATTACGTACGAAAACAAAAATATATCACATACTAAAGCAACTAGAAGGAAAAACAATGAACCATTTGATACATAACGATAAAATAAAAGAAAATACAAGGATAAATTGAATATAAAGTTGAAAAAGAAGCTCTGGAATGAGTTACTTAGACTAAATAGAAGAATAACTGTCAGGACATATTAAAAAGTCAAATAGTACATTGGGCCGAAGAGAAATATATCCACAATAGCTGCGCTCTTAAATCACGAATTTATGAACCGTAAGAAGCAGTTCGTGTAATTTATAACGTTGGCCATCCACTACCTATGTCTATATTCAACTTAAACTGCATTATTTATTCGTTATTATGATCACAAACAGTATGAATGACGCCATTAATGCTAAACTGCATTCTCTAACAGTCAACTATAAAGACAATATATGATACCGGCGCATTGCCCATGTTCATTTTCAAGATCGTAATACTAAATATTACAAACGTCAATTTGAACTCTATTCTTGGCACGTAACAAGTCAAGGGATACAATAGTCACTTCATTCAAGATCACGGCTCCTATTTTTACACAATTTTGAACTGTACGACCTACACAATATGGCCCAATTGATAGAGCAGTCATGGTTGAAGGATCGATCAGCTGATCGGGTCGCCGACCTGCGCCGGAGTTGAATTAAATTACCTGTGACTGTCGCACAATACTATTATTTCGATATTAAGGTTCGTATAATCAGCTTCAAAAGTATGACAATTTTGAATTTTATCACAGTAAAACACAGCTCTACAAAAGTTTGAATGCATAACATTATTTAAAACGACATCGTACTAAAGTTATCACTAAATTAGCCAGACGTACCTCTCTGTCCAGCAAACTTATGTTGTTGTTTCATTTATTATGCGTTAGTGTCGTAGTGACAGACAATTCTTTTATGTACGCGTATGCAAGGAAGTAGTTAATATACTGCAGCAACTGTTTTGTATCGGTAAAATGGGCTATGGCGATTTCTTTTAGTGTTGCTCGAAGTTTCCATGAGACAGTTTAGTCGAAAGTAAGTCTCCACTACCTGTTATAAAAGGGAGTAACCGAGGTAATTGTGGCCACAAGTTTCTGTCGTGATAGGGCCAGCACTCGGCCAATGACCTTAGCGGAGGTGGTAAACACCACGTCGCCCTAGAACAAACTCCATACCAAACTAGAGTTAAGTTTAGTGGGATTATATTAAAAACCTGGAGTCTTCTGTGCATGACGCAGATGGCGATCTGCGTAGATAGTATAATTGGTTTGAAAAACCACATTACCAGGACCCCTGAAAATGTAGTACCTAGAACTATTTTGTTGCGTGCAAAAAACGCGATTTCAGTATGAATTTTACTAATATATAGGACTGTTGTGGCAAATATCTAATATAATACATATTAGATATTTGCCACAACAGTCCTATTCTGGATCATAGACACAATCGCTTAAATCGATAAGCTTTATATACCTGTAAGGCTTCTTAATCGTAGGGTTTTTATGCTTGAACAACTGGTATCTTAGTAAGTTGTCACAACTATCGGACTGCGTGGTGATGGGCATGCCTCAGCAAAACCTCAGCACCACGGGTGTTCAAGATCGTAAGTACCTGCATGCTTTGCAGGTTTTCTTGCAACACATTTACCGCGTACAAATATCCAGTGTGCGAGTTTAAAGATAACGTGCTACAGGAGAAATGCACGATCACAAAGCGTAAAAGGTAATGTCACTGCTCATGACTGCGCAGTAAGCATAATGTCCACATTATGCGATGTATCAACTGAATGCATCTGACGAGTCACCGGCGCGGGAGCGTTGTTGCGTTTGCGCGCCCATGTTCGGAATTGTGATTAGAGTAAACAGACGTGTAATAGAGATTTTATCTTCTTAATAGTAAGTAAATGTATATGAAAAGCTGCTTCTGGTTTGATTATATTTTAATTTAATGTAGTACCGACATAAATAACGACTCGTGTTAAGGTAGACCTCGAGTGCTTGACACTGTCCTAGTTGTTACCATCTTGAATGGTAAGTCATTATATAACTGCAATAGAGTTGACAACAGAGTATCAACTATTGATCATCGTGTATCAAACACCAGACCAGAGCTCTCGATTTCCCAAAGTGGCCAACTATGATTGAACGGGACACAGACCAACCAAAAAAAAAACAAAGAAATAGACCAGAGCGTTAACCTTCTAACGAATAAAATAGTCTGTGAAAAAACTATAAAAATTAACAAACAAATATACTACTAGCCATTTATTTGGAAATGAATCCTAATGCTGGCACTTCACTTGGCCGTATTTGCCGAATATTTGTGCCACATCACTTTTTCCTTACTTATGCCGCATAAAAGAGATGAAACACGAATATGTATTTGGCAAATACGGCTAAGTGATGTACCAGTATTAGTTGTTCTGATCTGTGCTTTATACATGAATTCATTTATAAAGGGGATTAAACATAAACTGTAATAACTGAACACTTAAAATACCTAAAACGCTTGTAAATTCTAATCTAGCTTTTTGGAAAATGATCAAGTCAATCTACAGAATAAAATGAATTCGATTGATTTTGTCTTAAAGATATAACTTTGGGTACAGGAATATCATTTTTTTTTTTACTGTTTAGTCTAGATCATCTTAAAATGTGTGCGTGTTTATTTCGGATCAGCTGTGTGTACATGGCCCTTAAGTTTGCAAATGAAACTCAAGCTTTGCCACTTTTTTAACCGACTTCCAAAAGAAGGACGGTTCTCAATTCGTCTGTATGTTTTTTATTTTTTTTTTTTTATTTTTTTTTTGTTTGTTTGTTCACCGATTACTTGAAGACGGCTAGACCGATTTGGAAAATTCCTTTTTTGTTTGAAAGGGTAGACTTTCGAGGTGGTCCCATTGCAACCAAGTCAGGATCTGATGATGGAATCTTGGAGAAATCGAGGGAACTCTTCAAATATTATAGGCACACATATAGCGATTTCGGTATTTTTCGTAATTTCTTGTCCATCTCTTATTAGCAACAAGTTTTTAGTGTTAACCGACTTCAAAACAAAGAGTAAATTTGTAACTAGGTTTCTTCCCCGATTACTTGAAGACGGCTGAACCTATTTGGAAAATTCTTTTTTTGTTTAAAAGGGTATACCTCCGAGGTGGACCCATTGCAACCAAATCATGATCTGATGATGGGATCTTGGAGAAATCGAGGGAACTCTTCAAATATCATAGGCACACATATGAGATTTTGGTATTTTTCTTACTTTCTCGTGCATTTCTTATTAGAAATAAGTTCCCAGTCTTAACCGACTTCAAAACAAAGAGCAATTTTTATGTAGGCTTGTTCCTCGGTTACTTGAAAACGTCTAGACCGATTTGGATTTTTTTTCTTTTAACTAAATAGACTTAAGTCTATTTGGTTAAAATAATATTTTTCCAGCGCCACTAAAAATTTAAAAATAAAGTAAATTTTTAAAACAAAAAATAAAAACCGACTTCCAAAAACTTAAACTAAAAACCAAAAAATAATATGTTAATTACCCCAAAGAAATGGATAATCAACGATTCATATATACATATACAGATATTTATACTTTTTAACCTGTTATTTTTGAAGTCGGTGCCAGCTAAGGAGCTCAACACAGCCAGCTTTACGTGGCAGGCACCAACTTCAAAAATAACAGGTTAAAAACTATAAATATCTGTATATGTATATATGAATCGTTGATTATCCATTTCTTTGGGGTAATTAACATATTATTTTTTGGTTTTTAGTTTAAGTTTTTGGAAGTCGGTTTTTATTTTTTGTTTTAAAAATTTACTTTATTACTAACAAGGCAGCCCGCGCCGGGTGGGCACCGTGCAAGCACGTGCGCGCTTCCGCGTTCGCGCATGCGTAATGGGACCGCAGCGCTTTGACCGGCGCCGGCGCCGCCTCGGCTCGCATACTTCTATGAATGCGCATTCATAACACATTGCACTATTATATACTAAACGCACGTAAAACGGCTATTAATCTAAAATAGAAACGGAATCGCGTTTCAATAACCTAACAGATTTAAGATTAGTTTCTAGACCCGTAGATTGAGATTTTTCGTAAGGCAGCACACATATATGCTACCAAATGAAAGATAATATTTGCAGCCATATAACTGCAATCTATCAAAAAGATCACATACTATCTATGAAAAAAATTACAGAGTCGTACTGCCATTTACTGCGCGAACAGATGTAATAAACATAACCACTATTAGGATGATAGGAAATAGGGTAGCACGCAACTAAAACATACACAAATCTGCCCACATCAGAACTACAAACGCGTGTACTAAGTCATAATTACATGTCACGCGAAAGTTGGACCCTTGTCACAATATTTACGTTAGCTGACGGTCAAACACCGAGTGGGGTAATGGACGATAGCTGAGTGGGATAAGGTTACAGAGCTGGTAGGCTAATTGGTGTGTGTTTTAGAGAGTAAGTGACGAAGACATATGCTTCTAATGACGGTATCTGATTCATAGTCACTTATTTTTTGTCTATAAACGACAAATTAAACACAAAATATTAACCCTCGAGATAACAACCCATTGCCACCTTTTCCTTGGAAGATTGCATGTTTATAACTAACATAAGCTGCAGGTTGCAGTGTTTGCGTTTCATCAAATGGACTGCATGCTTGTTCACTTAGAGGTATATACAAAAAATTACATCCTTTATAATAGTCTGACATCTGTAGCTAAATGCTTAAGTTCGCTGCTTATTTGCATTTAGAGTCTTGACTTTGGAAATGTTCCTCTATATCTCAATTTACTTGACTTATGAAGAAGACCTTAAGAAGAACTTTTTTCAGTAAACCTTTTTACCGAAAAATATTAAGTCGATATTTTTATATCGTATCTTTGACTTCATGGTCACTTAACATTAGTTGAGATCGAAGTCGAATGCTTGCCTAAGATGCATGAAAAAATTTCTCTCTCTTTTCTCTCTCTCTTCGGTCTCTTTGGACTATTATCGCAGCGTCCTCAAAAGGAAAACAGTCACACCACAGAATCAACACCTACCTTGCCCACAATTTCACAAACCCGGTGTTTCTTTACCAAACTCGGAAGCAATATTGTCGACCGGACAAACACAGCTGCCGAATGTTTGCCGTCTCGAGACATTTGTCGGTTGAAAATGCGGGGATTAGTGATACGTGATACTTTTTATACAGGAAATGAGTCAGGAGAGTTAAGTGTGAAAGTTATACCCCCTTGATGTCAATAAACACCGAATTCTTCCTACTTTTTATACCGCGAGGCGGGTGTCAGAAGGGCCACTTGATGGAAAGTCGTCATCGGCTGCTAGTATCGGGCAACAGCACAGGGGTAGGGGTGAGTGTAAGTATATAACAATGAAGTATATCTTTGTCCATCCTCGGTATAACACTGTTTCTATGAATTAAGTACGCTACCGTAATCATACTTACAAGGAAAGGTACTCAACTGTCCGTTATTTTAGACTACTCTCTAACATATATCAAAATAAATCAAATGGGAGCCAGACAGTTGAGTACCTTTCCTTGTTAGGTGTTCCACTGGCGCAAAGGCGAAAATGATTGTAGGAATACAAAGTGTAATGAAAGCCGGAGTATGCGGCGAGGTGCTGCGGTCAGTTGGATACTGCGGGAGGTAGCGACGAGTGCGGAGCGGTGCCCGAGGAAAAATCCACCAATCAATGTGCATACGTTGATTGGTGGTTAGGCATCCTTGCTTAGCGTAGCCCAGTATTGGTAGATTTTTTCCTCACGTATTGCTATGCCGCCTTGCAGATGCACAGCTGTGGATATTCAGCCAAGCTTGCCTAGTCCCCATTGTCCACGCACTGCACCTTATGCTTACTCCGGCACTCAATTAAGTTTTACAACTATAGGTGGTACTTTTCATCAGGTGGCTCAATTCCACCACTTATTCCATGAAAAAGTGCTTGACAAAATGACGAAGTTTCGTAATACTTATCTTATCAGCGAAGCGCTGAAAGTGCTTATTGCAAAAGCTAAGAGCTTTGACAGTACCAACCAGCCAGTGCATTAATAATGCGCTAGAGGCTTCGACTGACGATTCGCCTTTTGCCGGGACTAACGAACCGTCGCTAACCGGATTAACCCGACCGCTTTGTTACATTACGCTAAAGTGCTGTCCGGTCTAATTCTCTATGATCTATCACATTTATGAGAGCCTGGTAAGTTGGAAAATTGAGCCTACGACGCATCAACGCAGCTCGCAGTTCTATTCCACACGCGGTAGTTGTAGATTCTCACTACGTAAGAATGAAAAGGTCGTAATGCGTGTCTAGTTTAATGTCGCCGAGTGTGTACATTCAGTATGGAAATAGGAAAGTACTAACTTCCTTTCCGATGTGTCCAAATAGGCTGTAACACGACACTCGTTCACAGCTGCGCGCGCGATAAATTAGGTACTCACGGGCCCGTTTTGACGGGTAAAACACAGGCAAGAGGCACGTAATTTTTACAGTCTTGTTTGCTAATTTCTATGCACGAGTGTCAAATCGTAATAACGAGTACATATTTTTTCATATAAGGCCCATTACATTAGCGTATGCTTGTGTAGCACTTGGGAGTTTAAAACATAAATAAATAAGTAAACAAGAATAGATCTGTGACGTACCCTCTCGTTGTTAATATCCATTTAGTTCACGTATTTTCGTAAGGTCGAGTTTAGACCCGCTACTGTTTGTTTACAAAGTGCACTTCCATGTTGGAAATTCGGAATCGCTATATTTTTACAGAAGCAGAGTTTTACTCTGTCGTATGTGAAGGTAGTATTTATTAAATTGATACATATTTTTCTGTATAATCTAGCCACCTTCATTGTTGCAACCTTGTGTATACACCTATACAAATAATTACAATGAAAAGTGTTCCAGATACCTACAGCCCGCAGTTTTTGTAAAATTATTCTATTTTATTTGTTATCAGTCTTAGTCGCTGCTTCAGCATAGTGAAATGTTGATAGTAATAGCACAGATATATGAAATCAAAAACAAGTACGTAGTTCATATGAGAAATATGGTAGTATAGATAATTATTATAACAAAACGGGACTTAATCGCGTAAAAACATGACCCATGATCCATGGTCCCTTCGCGACCATGGACGTCACGGCACGTCCGAAACGTCGAGGTAATATCATGTTTTTACGCGATTAAGTCCCGTTTTGTTATAATAATGAGTGAAAATCGTGAAAGTTTAAATCAGTATAGATAATTACCTTTGTACAGCATTCCTGCATTACCTCACGTTCAAGGTATTGTCCCATATATTTCGTTGTATTAAGTATCTTCTCATGCCATTCCTCTCACTCAAGTATTCAAACTTCGAATGGTAAACTTGGAAGTATGGATCCAGGAATGTACGAGTACAAATCAAGAAATATCACAAATATTTACATACTAGCTGTCCCGGTGAACTTCGTTCTGCCTCAGAATATTGAATTTTTTTTACATGTTTTAATAGTCATTCTGGTATTCGTGCCAGAGACAAACCCAACAAATCAAACCCAGAAAGCTCAGTTAAAGGGCTTATTATACTTGGTTAAAATTAGGATTCTTAATGATTTAGAAACCTAATTTAGTAAAGTGAAATCGCGTTTAGCTAGTAAGCATCCTAAAAAGTATCCTAATTAGAAGCAAGAATGGATTCTGACAAACTGAATGATTTAGCATCCTAGTTAGAGTAGGTGTAATAATATTTAGTGCAGTCACAGTCAGTCCCCACGCACAGCGCAGTCGACACTCAAGTATAGACAAACTTGACATTCCTTCGTGGACAGAACTTCGACACCGCGACATCTATAAAGTACAACTTTTTGCGCAAGTTTAAAGAAACTTGCTGATTTTCTTGCTAATCAATATACATAGGTAGGTACTTAGATAAGTTTTAAACGTTAAATTTGCACGTAACCTTTCAAGCTTCTGCGCTGAAAAGGGTTGAAGTTTAAGAGGGGCTTACTTAAACTAGCATTGTTTAAACGGATATAGTCTAGTTTAAAATAAACCTACTAATGACATACGCTGCTATCATTAGAAATCCTTTACAAGGAACCGCCCCAGAGCGTCCATTAAGAAGGCATTATATGCAAATTAAAGTGTTCTTTGTGTAGAACAATTACATTTGTTTGGCGGCCATTTTGAAAAGAATGATTTGAACTTTCGGCCATCACGATGCACTTACCGTTGAGTTCATTTGATGTTTATTTAAAAAAAGTACAATTTGTCCAAAACAATTTCAATGTTTTGATATCTGTTTAGACATTACGCAAAACAACTAAATTAGAAATATTTCTAAAAAAACATGTAGTATAACAGGTCCATATCAAATAATCAGGAACTTTTCTGACAAAATTACTACTTAATTGTAGCATAAGAAGGTGTATATTTGGTTATGTAGTTTGTAAAGTAATTGACTTGCAATTTTAAAAAAGTCGCATGTTTTGTTCTGCTCTTAACTTACGTTATTCACGGTTTGCATCTATTTATGTAGAGATTTGAAACGTACCTGTAACAAAAAAATATTCCAATTAGAAAGTGTTTAAGTAGTTAATGAATTTATAATACGAAGGATAAATAAATGCAATTATCAAATAATGCCGTACGTAGTACGCAGTTATCGAAATATCAATGAATATAAGTTACATCATCAAAGTGCGCCTAAATGGCCTATAGGAATCTATCTAATATGTTAGGTTTGGATCGGGCCAGTATAAATCGTATACCAATAGAACTTTGCAGCGGTAAGAAAATTATTTAATTTACGGTAACAAAAACTGCATTGTCCATCTGTATGTCGAGACAATACATCACCCGATACCATCAGTTTTACGGCCGGCGTACCATTCATTTTTAAAGATATGGTGCAGCGTAAAAAGTTATGAATGAAATATTTTTATTGACAGTTTACGTTAACGATACATAAAAAAATATACGAATAATGAATAACAGTGAGAAAAGATGAAATGGGCTGTGTGAAAAGAAAACTTGGACGAAGGGTTAGGACTTACCTTAGGATAATGGTGCCAGCAGAAAATGTGTTTATATGAAGTACTAATTTAAGTGAACACTATAAAGTTTTTTAAAGACAAATCTATTCCATAGATTATAATTGTCTCCGGTTTCCGCGATTATCACTCATTGTGATAAAATAACTTCAACGGATTAAATCGCATATTCATTCATTTTTACGTCCCGACGTTTCATAACCCTTTTCAGTGTTCGTAGTCTACACGCGACCACGAACGCTGAAAAGGGTTACAAAAAGATGGAACGTAAAAACGAAGTAATATATAGCAGGACTGACTCACTACCTACACGATTCCGTTGCTGGAAAAAGAGCACGCGATATGTACGCGTTATGCGATAGAGAGAGATGGTCGGATGCGGGTTCGCTCCGTCCGGTCATCCGACGCAAATGGCAGTTTTGTTACGGAGAGAGGCTTCTGTACGTGGTACTAAATCTTATTCTGTGTCAATAGATCAAACAATTCTATACATTTTTGAGTATTTACCAACTTCGTGATACATAGTAATTTAAAGAAGATAAGTTATATTTATGCCACACCTGGCCATAAAGTGACTTTTTCCGCACGCTGCGCATACGGAAAAAGCCGCTTTCTGGCCAAGTGTAGACATAAAATGATGTACACAACACGGGAGGTAATAAAGAAAGCCCTCGATCGCATATTTACGTCCCTCGCTTGCAGCTCGGGGCGCAAACTTCTGCGATCTCGGCCTTTCTTTGTATTACCACCTTAGTTATGTAATGTACTATTAATGTTATGAAGTAATGATTGTATAAATTATCATTGGTGTTCAAACGAAAATTACCAAAGTTTACACATAACAGACAGCATGTATGACGTAGCCGCGACGATCCGCTTCGATCTGTCATCAGTCATTCGTTAAACTTCAGTGCGTTTTTTAAACGTATCTACCAACAGATTGGAACAATTTGTGATTGCGATTACATGGAAAGAGCATGCCGTGTCCTTCCCGAGTCCGCAAACGATTTTTGCATTACATTCTCAATAGAGTTTTTGACCAGTTCTCGTACAATTCGAGAGTTGTGTACCGTTAAATTTTAAATGTGAAGCATCCTTTAGCCAGTTAATGGAAGTTATATGACAGCCATAGGGGGCGAGGCTGGTCCAGATAGAGATGATGGGATGACTTTGGTGCTTATTAGAGATGAGTGGAAATCCAATCTAGGCTTCGGGCAGTCGACGTCAGATAATAAATATATTTACACTTTTCGATCTTATTTCCTTGGGATAAGGTCGAAAAGTGTAGACCTATTTCTGACGTCGACAGGACACAACAAAAGGCTTATAAAAATTAGTTAATTCGCTATCATTGATAGGTGAATCTTGTATGAAAAATTTGATTAGTGATATTTTGTGGCACGCGTGTTGCTACAGTGTCGTTTCAATGAACGACAAACTTTGTAAGTACATAGTAGCCGCTTGTAAAACTTTGATGAACTATAAATGGATAATTTCTCTCGTACAATATTAGAACGCAAGAATGTTCCTTTCTTTTATATTATATGGTATTGTGATAGTGAATGTCACGTAACATCGGATAACAAACTATAAAAGCTATCGGAATTTTTCTTATTTACATATTTCTAATTTAAAAAGTCATGAATATATATTGAAGCGTTGTTAGCTACTTTAATACACATTTATCAAAAGTTATCCACATTGAACTATAAGAATCTTTGCCACCTGAAAATGGTACTTAGGTACCGTACCGTAAGTTCAGGTTATTTTCATCTGCTCAACAATTGAATGTCCACTTGTCTAATTTGGATTTTCCTTGCAATATTCAACAGTCGTACATAAAAACTAAATTCTTTAGAGTAGGTATCTATTTTACTCGTCTCTCGATTTGATCCTGATATTTTATACTGTTTTATATATGAAACAGTATGGGTGGACAATACATATATTACCCCTCAGGTCTAACTAAAGGAACCTATAGGGAAATCTCGCGATGCACAACATACCAGATTCTTTGGTTTACTAATTCCCTTAATATTGGAAATATGTATCAATTTGAACTGCAGCATTTATTATTATTTTCAATTTAAATATGAAGCTTCTTATTGCGTCGCGTAGCCGGTGGTCAAAAACAAGCTTAAAGAAGATTAAACAATAAATTAGCCCACGTATGCTCCACAAACAAACACAAAGCAAATCGATTTCTAAATAAAATCCGCTAAATGGAACACACGTGTGGCGGCCATCTTTGGCCGCCATATTTGGACCTCCATTTTGGATTCAACGGCCCTTTACTATAAATGGCGACGAGATTTGTGCCAAGCCGGATCCGGCCTTAATACCGCCCAATAAAGATTAATTTGGACGAACAGGAAATGTGAAATTGACATTGAATGACAAGAAGGTTTTGATATATATTTGATTTGCTATTATTATATTGTATTTCTATGAGTTCGATTACTGTTTGCGTAACCGTTTCTCTTATATGTATAGCTGACATTACAATTACCTTTATCGTGGAGAAAACCTTCAAACAAACAGACAGCCAGCCTTCAGGGAAAGCTGAGATATGTGGTAATTCTAACCACTAAAAACTCCACGGTGACCGTCATCTGCGCTAGCTTGGGTCCTCATCAAGGTTCGGAAACTCGGGAGCTATTATACCTAAACTTTGGGCTCAGTGCCTACGCCGCGTCGATGTTGACTAGTATACTACACATACATACATACTACACATACGTCACCCTCCCGAGTTTCCGAACCTTGGTCCTCATGCCATGCCCGTGATGGGCTCATTCGTCCGTAAGTTGACATGTTTCGCCAGTTTTCCTCTCCCGATATTCTCCTTTTACTTACCTTTTACAACAAGCAGGAGAAACCAAACCTATTCTTGAAATCGCATATACCAATGTTAAAAAGGGTCGTTCCACGTAAAAGTAACGCGAGTCATGATTTCATTGCGTGTTTTTTTCATTAAAGATAAAAAATTTGGTGTTAATGTATCTAGTGATGATATGTAACACTTCTTTAGAAATGAAATGAAATGAAATGAAATGAAATGAAATGAAATGAAGTTTATTTACGCAAATATGGTACACGGATATAAGATGTTGGATACAATTTAGTCTCGCATATTTGGCCGCTGATGCGACGTGTAAATATTAACATTTAGAGATATATTAACACTTTAATTTGCATTATGATGATTTAAAACTTAATGAAAATTGTGACTCACGTTCCCTCTTACCGTGGAATGAATGACCCAAAATTTATGAACAATGTTAAGAATTTAATAGGAACCAAATATGTCACCTGATCCCATGACGAGAACCTAAATTGAGTCGATAAATTTTAATTTCTTAGTTTTCAGTAAAAAGTTCTTTCAGTTTGATTTCCAAATTTAACGTGAAAATGGATTTGCTTAGGTAATTTTAGAGAGATAGAAACATGCGGTATGTTGACGAAATAATCATAACAAAAAATGTGGTCAAGATACGCAAATGGTGTCTATACACTCTTACTTGAGATCGTCACAATTTATGACCGAAGTCTGTATAACGATGAAGAAGTACGATGATGAGCCGTTAAAAGTGCAATATGCGCTCGGGTTGCATTCGAGAGATAAAGGCGCGATAAAAGACCTATATACCGCTTTTACGACGCTGTCAAGGCTTATTATTTGATGTAGCACAAATGATAAGCGGTGGCGGGTTTAACTAATCAAACTTAATTTGCTATTGTGCGTCCCTTAGTTCGTAAATTAAAAGAAATTATTTTTTTAGCACATTTAATTTTGACCATGCGGTCAAAGCGTACCTCGATGGAAACGCGAAAAAGCGGCGCGGCGGCATACTCGATCAAATTCAACACGACAACCTTGCAAGCTAATATTGCAAGTTAAATTTGTTAAAACTCTTGTACATAAATACTAAACCTACATATTTTTTTACGAAGGGAAATCTAGATACAAGGAAATAATAAGAATTAATAATGAATACTCTCTGTTTCTCGTGACTTATTCCACACTCAGAAGCGCACCGTAATAGTATTTTTACGACGCCATTGTAGTAGCGGCCTACTGCGTGCGTGTACGCAGCTGATGCTCAGCCTTCCATTGTAGTGTAAACATACCGTTAGCCGTCACGATCCGTTTCAACTAATTCCTTAGTTTAAATATTTGAACCATTTTCTATGCATATTACGAGTGTAAACACAAGTCTGCCGTTGGCAGCATAACTGGCCGCGTCGTCGCATGCTGTGCGATAGAACTGTCTCTTTCGCATTATATTGAACTTTTATATCCAAGTGGGTAGTTTCCTTGGGATAATAATGGGAACAACGCTGGCGAAGCCACAGGTAAATGCCAGTTTATTATAAAAGGCTAGCGCAAGTTTCTATCAAGACGCTCACGCGGCGCGCTAGGTTGGCTGGCACTGCCATGATTAGACATGAATATCGTATATTATGACACTGGTCCCACCGCCGACGAGTAAACGAGTAAAGCTGGGCGAGTAGCATTACATTGCGGATCTGGAAAGGTCGACTGATCACATTGTGCCTGGTCAGCCCGCAATGAACTGTTACTTGCCCGATTTTACTCGCTTACTCGCCAGCGGAGTGTTTGGAAAATGTATGTTACGAGTAATAAAAATAAAAAGTTTAACCATTATAATCGCATCAGGCCTGTAAAACTTAAGTATGTAATTTATATATTCTGGAAATGTGCTTCCAAAAAAACCACAATCCACGACCAAGCATACTTTTTTACGCAGCAGCGGTACAGTTTAAAATCTTAGAGGCAACCAACGCCTATATAATCTGCTGACAGAGTCGCCTATGGCAGTAACTGCGCTGTTGGGTGTACTCAAAAAAATATATCCCGAATAACTAAAACGGTGCCGGTATATTCGGGTACACTTTTGAAAGGGACTCTTTTACGTCATTTCTCTGGCCAACATTCTTTTTAGATATTTGTAAGATCGATCACTAGTAATGAAACAATTCCAAATTAGCAATGGATTGATACACGATGCTTCCATTTATAGCTAATAGGTACTTGAGTAGAAAACAGACTGGAAAAATGCGCCAACGAAAAGACAGCGTGACAGGATAAGTCACTGATATAAGTGAAATTAGTACAATATTTATTACCTTCTGATGTCATAGGGAAAAGAAGAAACGTGGGCGAAATGGACCGTTAAAAATTTAATCTAGAAAGCCGTAGTAGTATTGATCTTTGTCGACTTTCTGGCTTAGACAATGTCTAAGTAGCAAACAAGTTGTAGGTATAAGAGCTTAACCACTAAACATTTTCATGTAAAGTAACGCCAAGACGGGTATATAAGTAAAATAGTTATCAGATCTTATGGAGAGCCAAGCTTCAAACTCAACAAGTCCTAACCTAACACTCTAGAGGACTCATTATAGCGTAAAGCGTTCTTAGTCAAAATGTGGACGGTGTCTCGTCTTGGTGGGGATAATGTCGTGCTCCCAGATTTATACAACTCTTATAGCATTCAAGCTGGAGGTATAACGCCTATATAAGCTCTTATACAACGTGTGTGCTTGGGTGGTAATGGTTCTTTCGTACCAATACATTTTGTCCCTGTTTTCGCAAATCCCGAACAAACCGAACTCGGCAATAAAATACAGAGGGCGCCGGCGCTGGCCGGTCGCCAGACCCGCTAATGGCGGATTAGCGGGTTATAAGGACCGTTTCATAGAAACCACGTGTGAGGCTTGATTTAATACTTTGATTTGTGTTTGTATCAACATAAAGCTGGATTTCAAGTTAAAAAATTAAGATTTTGATGGAACGAAATGGAGGCGGTAAATGCGTTTGGGGGGCTTAGTTTCAGTAGTTCGGTGATTTTAGTCCGGTTCATATATATTTGTTTGAACTGGACTAAAATCACCGAACTACTGAAACTAGGCCGTTTGGGGTGAGAGGTCGCGACTTCGATGTGGTTTTTTTTTTGCCTGAAAGGTATCTCGACCGAGTTTCTTAGCTAGATTTCACCAAATTGGTTTAGTCGTTTATGAAATATTCTAATTTAAGTTTTTATATCTTATGTCATTTAGATGAACATCATCAGAGCTCGATGGTAGGATGGTTCAATAGTCATACATGTAACAGGTATCTTTGTGTTTGAGCTAAAAATACAGAGTGGTGCGATGGCATGGTCACAAAGCATTTACGGTGTAATGGAAATCACAATGATTTACCTAACATAGGAAGGGAGGAGGTACGCTATAGGCTAGAGGTACCTACAGTCAGCTTCATAAACATCAACACAGTTTAATAAGTACATTGTTGGTGTGTAAATCCTTTGACAACTTCGTATTTCGGCTCATTAACGATGCTAAAGCAACACAGTGCACGTGCTGATGAGCTAGAGTGTACAGTCAATAGTAATAATACATACGCAAACGAAACGGTCGCAATTTAAACACGTTCTTACTGTTATGAGCATAAGAGAGTATTTTGACCCTTTATAAACGCTCCGCTTGTCTAGATGTATCGCTGCTGACTGTACCTGAACTTTTACCTTTATAATAAAGTTTTATTTAATCAGCTAAGATTCTGAAACATAACTTTTTATGAATTTTCCACACAGCCTTCATTTTGCGCGTTTTTCATCATTAGCTTTGTCGCTACATTTTTCATCGCTCCTATTTTCTAATATCCTTTCTAAATTAATTTTCCCCGGACCCTTGAAGGCGCTTTGTTAATTATTTTAGCACTACAGGACCTTAACGAAGTACCGGGAGGAAATTAAGGACCCTTCGTTCAAACTTGTTTGTGATAAAAATATTCTTGTACATTTTATATTAACACCCTATATTAACGCGTGGACAATCTGTAAAATTTCAGTTTCTTTGGGTTATTCTTTATATTAGATACAGAAACTTGTAGTAGTTTCATTTATTTCATTAGGTACTTGTCTGAAGAGGAAAATTTCATAAAACAATAACAAATTAAATCAATTAGCATTAAAATTAAATCACATTACATTATATCGAATACAATACATACATAAAAAAATATATATATAAAAACCTTAAACAACACTAACCTACATCGAACCAGTAGGCTTTGTCACGCGATAAATAAATAATAAAGCATCCGTCACTCTCACACACTATTTGTCAGAACGTGACGGATGCTTTATCAATTATTTATCGCGTGACAAAGCGTAGCATCATAAGCCTACAGAAACTACGTCCCCTGCCCCGCCCCGACGCAAAACTTATTTATATTATATTAGACGCTTATTTTACTATATTAAGTAATTCAAATAATCGTTATAATTTGAATTTCTCTGCCTGCGGAGGCTGCCTCCATCGGTCGCCGTTCATGTTGTCGGCAAATTGTGTAAGTAGTTACGGCTGCACATAACAAAAAGCACACATGTGAGTGTCACCAACGAAGTTGCCAAGCTATAGTGATGGAACATTATCTGGCTTTCATACAATTTCTATTACGTCAGTTCCGTCGAGGAAAACACGTACAAGACCAAAAAAAAACTACATCCTCATACTGGTTAAGCCCAGCTTGTTTGAAAACACAATGCGCATTTACCATGAAATGGATATGTCGGGATATTCCCCTCTTTAATACGCCTGAGGGGAGGGGAATCTTTTTTTAGGGTAAGTGGTAAATTAATTTCCTACTCGCGTCCTGTGGGCCTTGCGGGACTTGGCTTGTTTTTCCGTGATTACGTTTTGTTTATTTGTGCTGTGATAATATATTATTCAAGAAACATGGTGGAGATTTTTTTGTTTTTTAGCCAAATGTTATAAAAATTATAAAACAATTTGAGAAATGGTTCGATTCAAGTTTAAATGTGCCTTAAAATTGTACAGTCTGTCAAAACGTATTTTATTTAGAAAACATTATTCTTGATCAAAATTCACCTTTTTAAATGAATATTTCATAAATAAATCATGGACAAAATAATTGATAGTCAAAGTCAAAATATATTTTATTCAACTAGGCCTAGCAACAAGCATATTAAGCAGTTTAAATAAATATATTTTTATTATATTTTGAGGCTCACTGGCTGGGAAACGTTCAAGTCTAATAAAAAGGCCTGGGTCCCTAGATTATCAGTCATCTTGATTCAACACGACCTACTTGATCCAAATACACAGCTTGAGTAGGCCCTTCACCAGGTGAACTAATGACCTAGTGAAGGTTAATTGCAATAATAGTGATATTCTTTCGGGGACACATATGTCCAGCAGTGGGCGTCCTTTGGTTGATGACAATGAAACAGTTAATCCGGAAATGATCTTGGTAGAGATCGCGTCCTAGCGATAAGACCGCCTGTTGTCTACCATTCGTTTTTAGTAGTATCTTTTTAATAAGGATCTCTGTATTTTCTTTTGGTGTGCAATAAAGCCTTTAGTCCGTTTTCACAATTGCGGTTTCACAATTGGCTACCAAAGAAGAATAATTTTTCGCTGTTTCGCAATTAATTGACCAAACAATAATTTATTTTCTGTTTTCGCAATTGAGTATATTTTCTTCGTTCGCAATTAATTACCAAAGTCATTCCTTATTTTTTTTTCGCAATTAATTGACCAAACAAGAATTTATTTTCTGTTTTCGCAATCGAGTATATTTTCTTCGTTCGCAATTAATTACCAAACTCATTCCTTATTCTTTTTTCACAATGAATTAATTATGAAACAAGAATTTATTACTAATCGACTTCCTTATTAAACTAGGTTTTAACCTCCTTCTTGATTAAACTTAATAAAGAAAAGAAAGTCTCCTTTTATGGCATTTCAAATTCTTTCCATTTGTCATTTGACACACGAATTGAAATAGAATTTCTTTTCAACTGGCGTGAATAAGAATAATTGAGAGCTCTTGGAATTGATAAAAAAAATTACAGTACATTATATCAAGACAATAATAGTGCTATCTTTGCAATGGCTTCCGAGTGTAGTGCATCAAATCGTCTGATGAATGAACTTCGGTTCAATCCAACGAAAAGAGGAGGCCAAGCAATGCTTTACAATGGCCGTAAATATCACAAAAAGACTACGTACGCTGACAGTAACACATTTTGGCAGTGTTGCAACAAAACAGCATGCAAGGGTAGCATAACGCTGAGCAGAGAAAATACCATAGTTAAATCAAAGGATCATAATATTGATTGCTTGGCAAATGAAGCTAAATGTATATTTGAACAAGACTTCAGTGCTTTGGAAAAAAAAATATGCACTAACAACTATCCTATTCAGAAACAATATGAAGAAATGGTGAGTGCTCTTAACGATAAAGGTGTCAACTTTCTTCACGAGCTACCTAAATTTCAGAACATCAAAAGTGTCCTAGTAACTATAGTAACTAATTCTGGTTTGATTATTAATTGCGAAACAGTGAAAAATTCTTCTTGTTTCGTAATCATATCACTACGAACGCAGAAAAAAAATCTTGTTTCGCAGTTAATTGTGAAACTCGATTACGAAAACAGAAAATAAATTCTGGTTTGATTATTAATTGCGAAACAGTGAAAAATAATTCTTGTTTCGTAATCATATCACTACGAACGCAGAAAAAAAATCTTGTTTCGCAGTTAATTGTGAAACTCGATTACGAAAACAGAAAATAAATTCTTGTTTGGTCAATTAATTGCGAAACAGCGAAAAATTATTCTTCTTTGGTAGCCAATTGTGAAACCGCAATTGTGAAAACGGACTAACTAAAGGCAATAAAGAGTATTGTATTGTACTGTAGAACCTAAACCCTACTTAATTATTCCAGAAAGCTATGTCGATTTGCCCTAGTCTAGACTACACGTATCGAACATTTTCGGGCCTTACACGGTCACTAGTTAGAGTGTAATGCTAAACATGTGTTCCGCTAATGCCCAGTCAGGCATCCTAATTGCCCTGCACTTAGGCCTTGCCTAGCGGTGGTAACCGAGCTGGGGAAAGCCTGATAGTAGAAGATACCGCCCAAAGACAACCTTCCCTCATCGTTTGAAACAAATTCTGTAAGCAATATGAGGCCAAAATAAACACAATGCGCTAAGCTTGCCTCTCTTGGCAAAGATGGGAATCAATTTTCCCTAAAAAAAGGTTTTTTTTAATTTAAATTTTTCTTAAGGCATCAGATATGGAAAGGTTGGCAATGTTATGGACGCAATGGCATAAGTTTAAACTTGTCAGATTTAAGGCTCCCTCAATTGTTGAAATACATAAGTAAAATTGAATAATTTTGAAAGAATTTCAAAATTCGTAGGGTAGCTTGTTGTCTAGGCTAGAACATTTTCGGGCTTTACACGGTCGCTAGTTACAGCATAATGCTAAATATGTGTTCCGCTAATGCCCGCGAGGCAGGCATCCTAATTGCCCAGCACTTAGCGCAGCCTTGCCGGAGCGGTGGTCGAGCTTAGTTCGGGCAACGCCTGAACGTCAAGTGTTAACGATAGTCTAAACCGTTCTGCGGTTTTACCCCGCGTTGAGTCACAGTCATTTTTAGTTACCGAGTAAGAATTTGCCTTCGGAAATTCGATATCTGAAAGAGCTCTACAATTAAGCACCAATTTGTAGAACGAAGACTTCTTACTTAGAAACTAACGCAGGGTGTGTTGAAATTAATTAATCTAATTTGAAATTTTGAAACCTAACGACGTTGGACTCATTTTCGTTGATTAAAAAAACATTGACAGTGAGTTAACGCGCCAAAATTCAAAAAGTAAAATTAACAAAAGGTGTAAGGCGTGTCTGAGAAAGTTGTACGTAATATGTGGTAGTTAAATAGTTATGAAGTCGAAAACGAGTTAAGTATACAAGTATGAGGAGGACATTCAAAGCATGCGCATGGTATGAAATGAGTCAAAACATTTTTTTTTAATTGGACGGCGCGTAAAAGCGCTCTAAAAATAAATAAATGAATGAATAAATATCGGGGGACAATCTTACACAAATCGAGCTAGTCCAAAACTAAGCAATGCTTATACTATGGGTATTAGACGACAATATACATACTTATATATAGATAAATACGTACTTAAATTGATAGAAAACATCCAGGACTTAGGAACAAATACTCGTGCCCATCACACAAAAAATACCTATTTATTTAAAATGATTCTAGGTATCTGATTTCAAAAGAAATACCTATTTAACGGATCTCCGTTAAATATTACATTACCTACAGTAGCACTCATTATCTAATGAGAGGCTAGTGTAAGTGCTCCCTTATATGAATTCGTCGCATTTAGAAACTCTAACCTACCATACGTATCATAATAAAATAACAGAAAGTCAACTTCATAAAAATCCAGTAAACCATATTTATCTCAAAGCGGTCACCACGTGACCACCGCTAACAAAGAGTTCATAAAAAAGATGAAAGATGCCGCCGCCAAACCGTAAACCGGGCGTCACGGCGTGATCTATGGGCACAGACTACACACCATTCGGTTCGTACAAGGAGATAGTTAATACGTTCCCTGTCCCGGTGCCCCCAATGTGGGGTCATTAAGGTTTTTTTCAGGAGTCCATGCTTCCACTATGGGGTCACTTCCCTATACTAATTGCACAGTTGGGACTTGTGACATTGTCCGATAGCTTTGACAGTGAACGTGTTAATGGTCTTTGGTGCCTAACTGTGCGATTGTTCAGAGGTTTCAAATCCAAAGCAGAAACCAAAAAAGAATGCTAGTTAGTAGAAGTATAATGAAATAACACTATAAATTCGTTCGTTACGACGTTCCTTTAAGTTACCAATTTACCAATGTATTTAAAACAGTTATTATTATTTAATAGTTATTTAGAATATACGTCAGTTAGTAAAAAAAGTGCCTACGAAAAAAAAGTGCGGAAGTAGTATATACACTATACAGTAACGATATTTCGAAAATAACCACTTTAGAACCAATATTTTAGTAGTTTTCTAAATAACCAATTCAATTAGGTTATTTCTTTCGTAGTTTTGACCAGGATTTAAGATAAAATTCTCAAATTTTGTCATTGGTCGGGCTTCATATACCGGTAGTTTTAGTGTGGGCTTGGCGGTTCACTAATGTTTGACCAAAAAATTATTGACAAATGGTCATTTGACAAACAACGTTTCACCAAATAATCATTTGGCAAACGAGACATTTGACAAAAGTATCATCTTACAAAAACTCACTTAGCAAATGATTAATTAGCAAACACTACACTTGGCAAATGTGTTAAACAATAAAATTTCAATTGACCTTTTTTCATTTCTCCTAATAATATGTTTCGCAAATTAAGCATTTGTCCAAATGTCATTTAACAAAATGTTATTTCATAAAAAGTACTTCTTTTTTCAAACATTATGATTTAGTCTGTTGGGTAATTTATTCTGCTACCCTCTTATCGCCATAAGTTACAAGATTATATAGAAGGCAAGCAATCATGCATTATGGCTATTGGTGGTCATAATACAAACCTAACCTAACCGACAACCTAGGTTGTTTCCATGATTAGTCTAAATGCATCAGTTCGTTTTTGTTGGGGGACGCAGTTCAAACCCTAACCTAACCTAACAACCTAGTCTTTCTGGCAGCAGTTCGTTTTTATTGGGGGACGCAGTTCAAACCCTAACCTAACCTAACAACCTACTCTTTTTCCAAATACTGTGTATTAATTTGACCCATACCATATCTATTATTAGATTTATTAATAAACGAAACACTTGTCAAATAATACATTGTACCAAACGTTTTTAGACCAAGAGTAATTTTGTCTGATAACTCAGTTGTTAAATGTTCATTTTGTCAAATGATTATTTATAAAATGTAAATTTAACTGTTGATCATTTGGAAAAGTGAGTCATTTGTAAAATGACTAGTAGTAAAATGATCAATTGGCGAAACATTTTTTTGCAAAACGTTGTTTGTCAAGTGTAATTTTGCCAAATGACTTTTGGTCAAACGGCAGGACACCGGGCTGGGCACATTGCGTTTCTGGTACTATGCGTCTGAAGGGCGTGGCGTCCATAGAACTCGATTCCTACCGGCTTGCCTAATTTTATGCATTTGAGCACCTTCTTCTACAGCTCTTAAGGAAAATGTACGCCAAACCTGCACCGGCTTGCCCAAGGATATCTTCTACGCCACGCCACTGATAGACTGTACCATTCATTGTTAGTCACTGCTGTGGCTTTGATGGCGATTTTATGGGATCGGAAACTTTTAATAGGTCTAGTAATGGGTAATTTACTGCTAATGTACTTGAGTGGAGTCGCACTTCTAAAGGTATTGGACCGACATGGTAATAAAGTTAGGATTAAATTGTTAAGTTTACAACGTAGTTTCTTATAAGGAATATGTTTGGTGCCGGCGTTGTTGAATATGGGTTGAGACACTTTTTAAAACCATCATAGCTTACTTTTTATTAATAAGTTTTTTAAACTTCTGTGACTAGATTTACCTTTCCTCATAGTTACTTAATCGCAAACCAACTACATATTCTTTCTTTCTTTCAAAAAAGGAGATTTTTTCAGCGTACAGTAGGCTAATTTAATCTTTTAAGAACTCTAGTGCTTTGTAATAACAAACTTTAAACAGAACACAGAAAAGTTATTTTGAAGAACAAAGTTCTAAGTGTGACGTCCACAGTAAAAACACGAACACTTATTCACTCTTACTACAAAATCTATATACCTAATGCTTGTTTGGTAGGGCTCTGGGCCTGCGCACAACGCCAGGAGTAGACAATGACAATGACTTGTTTGGTAGATAACTTTTTAGCCCTTTATAAACAAATGAGGAGAGTCTTTTGAAAAAACTTGAAACGGAAGCGTAACTGAAGATCAAACTCGGCCCCACGGAATAAGTACTAACGGGGCAGAGTGCTAGTACTTAGTACTGAAGAAAAAACTGTAGCGGCAAATGAAATTCTCATGTCAGTAGGCTTTGTAACCAATCACAGATTTTTGTCTTTTAAACGATATGCAACCTATCAAAAAGCGAAGACCTCTCAAACTTAATACTAATATTTGTCATAAATGATTTTAGACTCGCACATACTAAACATTAAGTTGGTTATCAATACCACTTGATACATAAGACGTCTTGATTTTAAAAAGTGGGCGTTGTGGGGCAACTTTTAACGTCAATTCTGTTAGACGTATTCGTTCCATACTCCATACCTTATATGTATTTCGATGTTATTTCTCTACAAAGGCCATAGAAAAATAAGCCCTTTTGAAAATACACTCCTCAAATGTACTTGCACTGGGCCAACATAGTATCACTCCTGATTGGCTATCAAAAAGCAATGACCACGCAATCATGTCGCAACAATGATTGCTGTTTACGTATCCCGAACAGTAGGAATGTGTGTCAGACCGATTAGCAACAAGTAATGTTTTACGGTAAACGGGCGTGGGTGCAGCGTTTACTGTACTTCGGCTTTGTGCAACGCGTCTGATCCTGGGCAACGCCCTTCATTAGAAGTCGTAAATGCGAAATTATAGAATCGACCCCTGTCAATCGATATTTATACTAAGGAACTTACTACAAAATACATGAAACGAACCAAATTTGAGCGTTCGTCAACTGATATTTGGGTAGTAAGTTACCGTGATTTAGCGAAAGCCCAGTAAACCCAGTAGTTCAACTTTAAACAAAGCTACATCGCGCGACACGATTTTATACGTAGCACTCCAATAGGAGTGCAGATTTTTAGAGACATATGAGTTGTAGTAAGAATTCTGCCATGGTGCTACACCCACCGTATACGAACGCCGGTACTTCCGCAAATCCTCTGCCCACTCGGAGTTAGATTACTGGGTTGTACTCTGGCGGAAGCAAGTTCCACTCGTGCGTATGACTAATGATTCGCGGAACGATCACGCCTTATGAATGGCCTCACTACTACGAGAGCGATGATTCATTCTACGTTTGGAATTATCTAATAGTAGTAAATGACTACTAAGACTATAATTCTAGAAGCGACTGAAATTGAATAAGAATGTCTTTGTTTCTATGCAAAATAACTTTGGTTGGTTGCTCGATTGGTGTGTTAAAGAAGTAAAAACTAACAAAATACTTGTATACGAATTAGGATTTCTTCCTACAGCTGACAAGTCACGTCAGATTCTTTACTCATGAACTACACAGAAAAATTGAGGGAAAGAGAGAATCATGGCGACATGGGGTTTTGGTTAGACTAGAAGAAAAAAGTTCCCGTTTCTACGTCTATGCAACATTAACACGTAGAATATAATTTACACCTTAAAAGTTTATATTAAAAAAAATTGGCAATAATACAAAACCTCGAGCCGTTTCTGAAAAAAAAAGGATTTTTATGTTCTACAGAGAGACAATAAATTATTCCCATAAAGGTTGCATTTTTAAGATAGACTAGGCAGAGTTTTTGCTAAAAAACGACCGTTGTACAATCACGGAACTGAGCACGAATCAGAGTTATAAATAAGGTATATAACGCTTCTCGCAAACACTATTAAGGTAATCGCCCTATAAATCTCACCCTGATAATATGTTGGCTAACTACATAATCATAGCAAACACGGGAGCCTGCGCCAACCAGTGCCTGTATTACATATTGGCAAAGCGATCTTAAGTCCTTTGACTGTTTATCATCTATTTCCCAGCTCCATTTATAATCGAAGACTTAAATGGCTAATTAAAGCAGTAGAAAAAAAGCTATGTTTTCAAATTACTCGGTCTTATTTTAAGACTGCATCCTATTATAATACTCTTATAGGAGGACGCGATCAATACATTATGTATGATTCTAATACATTTTAACCTTGTTTTCTCCAAATAACTTATTTGATAGATAGTTACATATGCTACGTTGCAATTATATAGGCACACAAAACTCTAATGTATAAGCTATGATGTTTATTAAAGCAAAATATCGTCGTCTAGTATCCATAACACAAGCCTTATTGAGCTTACTAGGGGCTAGTTCGATTTGTGTAAGATTGTCCCCTAATATTTATTTATTTATTATTATTATAAACTACCTATACCTGCAGATCATTAAGTTTAATTAACTGAAATTTTGAGGCTAAAACAGCAATTGTCACACAACCTGTGATCTGAAACATTCCTTATTTCACAATCACTACGTCATAACTATTCTTTAGTGGGTACCTATGAAGTTTGTTGAAAAATCATTCCTGCGACGTCACAAGTTGCAAATACCGATCTGCCTTCTCTTTTCTGTTTTATCTTTGTTTTCTTGAATTTTGTGCATAGTTTGTAAGATGAGTGGTAGACTCTTAGTCTGAATCAGCTTACTTTTACTACAGCCGATTACTGCACTCTGTGACTTATTCTAAGATTCTCCCACTCTAATGATATACTCTAATGTTTAATTTAAGGACTATTGGTTCTCACGACACAGGCCCAGCCTAGTGTGTGAACCACCGTTATATCTTATGCTCTAAAAATGTATGTTAATGTCTTGTAACCCGCTTATCATAGAAATATACCTACTATATGGCAAATAAAATTTCTTTCTTTCTTTCGTTCTTTCAATCCTATGTGAATAGTAAATACGAGTAGGTAATATAACATTATAAACAGTTACTATTACAGATAGCTTCGTTAGGAAGACATAAACCTACATACATATTTTAACATGATATCGTATATTGATAACGCACACGTAAAATGCAAAGCCAAGTTGTGAAGTAATTTTGCAAATTATTTATCTACAGTCAATTTATTATAGGATTGCAATTAACTGAATATGGAGTAGGAATATTAATAACCGACCTCGATAACGTTGCTATAATTGTTGCAATGTATTTATCGCAAAAGTACATCATACATTATTAGTACCTATCTACAAAATATAGATTGCACTATCCATCAAAATTCTTTTAATGTCATCTAAGACAATTTTCCAATAATTCGATGGATTTAAAACTGAATAAAAGTATGCTGTTATTAATCCCATCCATGGTCGTGTAAAGAATACTTTGTCAAAATTAAAAAAGATAAGAAGAAACCGATGAATAGTTGTTAAAATTGATCCCCAAAAATCAATTGTATAGAACAATGAAGCGTAATAGAAAAGAAGTTTGATAAGCGACTGACAGCCCGCTGCGGCTACCGACTCCCACACAGCAAATTGGATTGGTCTTAAAAATAAATTGATTAACTAAGCCTTCCAAATTACAGGTTACACGTGTAGGAATAAATCTTCTTTATATTCACGCCTGCGGTCATTTATAAGAAATCCTTTTTCTTTTTTTACTATGTATGTAATGTACCCTGTACTCCCAAAGATGCAGAATCGAAGAAAACAAATTGAATGGTATTGTTTTTTCGGGTTTTCATAATGGAAATAACACTTGTTATGAGATGAACATGAGAATGCATCTATTCAATTACAGCTAGTTCTAAAAATGAAAAAGTAATTTTTCATAATAGAAAGAAAGTAAGGTAAATCATTTAATCAACACATAATAAATTGAAAAAATAAAATACCACCACATAAGGTTTAATCCGCAACGCGGGCTTCGTCAGGTGGGTACAACTTCAAATCGGCAACAGGCTTCGGCACACTTACCAACAAAAATAGACAAAGTTTAAATAACTTATGAAAATAAAATACAAACATTCAAACCATGGCAGAACTGTATAAAAATGAAAATGACTATATCTAAATCTGTCCATCAATCCAATATTGAAGTTTTTATGGCACTTGACCGGCAGCACTACCGGACCCCATAATCACATTAGTCTAAATCTAGTGAAATTGGTCTGTGCCTATCAACAGTATAATATCAACATCCTGTGCCGCGGCCTCGAGCATCCTGTAGCTCTGATTGATGCACTAACGTATTTATTGTCCCCATTCAGAGGTCATACATAATAATATGGATTGATCAATTTGGATGCTTTCCCACGCGTTTGTGAATGTGACACTGTGGGAAAACACAGTTATGTATGTTTGAAGAATATAGTTTGTTAATCGGTAAAAAATATTTCATTTTATCTGCTGAAAGTATGCTTACTGTAAAACTTTGTAATTAATCGTTACTTACACGATTCCCAATTTTCAGAACGTATTTTTCAATTGTCAATACCCTATTACCTACATTCTTAAGGTCTCTGCCCACTACATCGTATCATACCATGACCGTACTATGAACGTGTCAGGCAAAATAAATATACTTTTCATCACACTTGCTCGAAAATGGTGTCATTACACGTAGGTTTTGCGGGCCGTAAATGACCTATTACGCCCTAGGGCGTAATGGTTTTCTTTTTAAATTTGAAAGGCTGGTTCTGTTTTACTCTTATTTGTCATGTTCAAAGAACACGCCAACTTACTTTTTTAACTTTTATTACTGAAATATTTATTTAAAGAGAACTGTTATTGCAAATACATGTAAACACATATTTCTGTAACATTAATTAAATGTTTAAATAGTGTATTTCAGTATTTTGCTAATATAAAATCAACCATTTTAAGTCTTTACCGCTATGGTTTCCGAACGTGACTTGTCGTCTTGATATATGTCACTAATGTCACTGTCAGTTTTACAATTTTATTTAGGTTAAGTAAGGTTATTTTAATCAGATTTCCTCACAAGTGTGATGAAAAACATTGTGTGTGCCACGGGCGGTAAAGGAATTACAAACTCGTGTTATTAAAGCCCTCGGCTTCGCCTCGGCCTTGTAACAAACACTCGTTTGTAATTCCTTACTTACCGCCCTTGATACACAATGTACTATTGTGTTGAAAAGTATGACACTATGCCCACTAGCACGTTCCGTCACCGACCGCATTCGTCATGTCGTGTCTGATACGTTCATAGTACGGTCATGGTATGATACGGAGTAGTGGGTAGATACCTTTATATATAATTTATTGGTATAATGGTAACGTAAACATAATTATAATGAAAAACTACGACCTAAGCCGGACTGGAACTGACATCTTGTACCGTCAGCTGCAGAGAAAAGTGATCATCTTGCCGTACTAACGAATGTACGACAAGGCGGTTCATTTTCTCTGCAACTGACCGTCTTATGTCATACCTATGGCATGCTTAAGCAATTGAACTACCAAGTCTTTTAGTAGTTACGACAAAAATCATTACCATGTTACGAATATGCGAAATTTTGGGTATGAATGAATGCCATGCAAAAGGGTCTGAGGTTTGCTAAATAGAACTACAAAATATTACAACTTATCTTAAAAACATAAAGTTCCAGTAGATAGGTGTACATAATTATTAATTTTTACTTTTTAGGGTTTTTTTTAAATTAGAGGTTTTTAAATTTAATTTATTTTTTTTCCGCCGGGCGCTAAAAATATATCGTATTAGCAAAACATAACGTTATTAATACTAATTTAATACGTTAAAGCACACAATAAATATTTTTTTAGGAAATCCAATAACGCGCCATTCGTATATAATTTCGTCCGGCAAACACACCCGGGTAAAACAGCGGATATTAATCTTTCAAAGCGCGCCGGACCGGCGAATGAAAAACTACCCGGACATAATCCTACCCGGGAACCGGATCAAAGCAGTTATAACCGATTCGAAAGAGAGTGGAGTCGGAACTAATGATCAAATGAAGCATTTTTTGCATTTTTTTTAAATCGGCATAGGAAACGCTATTGATATTCATACCAATCTGAATTCGACCTAATACAAAGCGTTATACGGACCATAATAGTTTTTTAATAGCTAGAACGTTATGCTTGTCGCATAAGGCATGCCTTTGACAGTTACTCTATAACTCCGCGTTAAAATTAACATTAACACGGCATTTAAATGTACGCCGCTACGTTTTACACATAAGGCTCAAAATCCATTGAGCAACAGAAAGCGTTATTCAAAACTGTTCCCGAGCGTTCCTGAGCAAATAAGATAATACCAGTTAACGGTGGCATCGTTGCAAATTGGATCTTAAGGGTTAAATTTTAGGGTTGATATTTGAGGGTGTGTTGGAAATTAAGATCTATCAGAATTTGGCCGGAGTGGACAGTGCAAACGTGTCGTCTTGGTAATAATGGATTATGTCGAGGTCTCGCGCGAGTGAGGTTTGGATAACGATGGGGATGATACGGACGGGACCACAGCTAGCTAAGGTTAACGGTAAATACCGGCAGCGTTGTTAGCCAACATTATAATTTGCGTACAAAATTTATACAAAGATTAGGAAGTGCACATCTGGATTTCTGTGATATGGTCAGACCTCGAAGGATATTGATAGAACACTGCACAAGACGTGAAAAAATTCAAGAAAGAGAGGCCTTTACCCAGCAGTAGGACACTCTAGGCCTTAGGTTCCCAAAGTGGTCCCTACCGCCCCCCAGTGGGCGCTCAGGATTCCTAGGGGGGCAGGGGTAGGAGTCTTGGAAGAAATTGGGGGGCGTTGATGCTATCAAGAAAATAAAAACTTAAATCACAATATCAACTGCAATATTTATAGATTTTTACATCGATCGTAGCATCATTCATTGCAGTATAATTCCCTCCGCCGTAGGTGGCGCTGATTGGTTTTTATCATGCCTAAGTAGGCAGCAAGTCAAAAAAGTTTGGTAACCTATGCTCTAGATGCTCTAGGCACTTGAAGAACCCTTGGAAGTTTAAAACGCTCATAAAGTTAGGCTATCTTCTCCAGGATTCAAGACGTATTGAAGTTTTTTCCACGCTACAATGGTCAATAGAGTTCAGTTCAGGACTGTTTTGGTTTAATAGTATGCAGTTGGCATGGATATTGTAAATAATAAGGTTGAAAAATCGTTATTGATATTTTTGTCTGTTGGTCAGTTTGTCGGTTTGTTCGCGCATCATGCAAACACGACCAAACCGATTTTCGTGAAATTCGGTTTTCACTGTACAGGTTTATTATGATCACGGTTAGAATGTAGGATACTTTTTACCTGACTACTGCTAATCAAAAATGAGACACTGAACACGCTTCACCTCCGCAAACGAATTCGCGGGCGGGCCCTCTATAGTCTGTTTTTTATTTCCGAGGACAAAAATGACATTTCATGTGTTGCCTGTTTTTTACAACTCATAAATAGTGATGTGATACAACCGGTACATACCGACAAAATTTTAGGTAGGTATTTATGATTATTGATATTAAAGTGTCTGTAACACAATGAGTGCATAATCCGCGAAGTTCCAAAACGATACAATGCTTTACGTAAAAAAACCACCCTTTTGGAGGTATAAAATATTTGTAAATATACCATATTTCTAATACTTAAAGGTACATTTTATTTGATTCGAAACTCATTACTTATCTTACAAAGCTGAAAATACGCCAAATCCGCTTTATTTCTCTGCGTTATAATTTCAAGCAACGGAATCACATACATAGGCACTAATTATCCAATAGTAGGTTAAAGGCTAAATGCAATGAAGTTATTATATGTAATTAATTTTCGATAAGTACCTAAAAATATATGTTTTAAAAAAATAGTAATTTTTATTATATCGGTTATTAATAATTACACCGCGAACCGAAACAAAGGACAGCACTGTTTCATAAAAGCTGGCCACATTATTTTTACGTTTGACATTTGTAGCTGTCATATTTGTCTCCGGAAATAAAAAACAGACTTTAGTTAGCAATAAATTGATGTATCCTAATCATATGATACAGATCGTATCCCATATCGTGTCTTAATGCCATAAAGCTCCGAGCCTATGCAGTCAAGGTAATAGGGTATTAATTATGGCCATGCCTGGTCAGACCAATTAGATGCTGCGTGAAGATACGGAGATAACGAGCCGCTTCCGCCGATACCGGAACTGGGATAGTGCCTTTTGATTAACAGATGATTTGGCTGCTGGTTGATTGGAGGCTGTGCAGTGGTAAGATTTTTATGACGAAATAGCATTAGCCCGCGGCTTCGCCCAATCCCAAGGCAATTCTTTACCGGAATATAAAGTATACTATTTTTCAATCCAGGACTTGGTCTACTTGCATGCCAAATTTCAGCTCAATCCATCCAGTTGTTACCTGGTTATTTAGTAACAAGCACCCAAACATCTAAATATTCAAACATCCAAACCTCCAAACATCTAAACATCCAAACATCTTCACAAACTTTCAAATTTATAATATTAGTGTGATGTGAAGTGTGATGTGATGTACATGGTGGTACTATGGCGTGCAGCTGGGGTATGCCTGATTTGGCTGTTTCTTGATTAAAAGCTGTGATGTGCAGAGGTAAGACTTTTATGAGGTATGGTAAGTGGTAAGACTTTTATGAGGTATGTAAGTGGTAAGACTTCCTATGACTATGGTGTACGGCTGGGGTATGGCTGATTTGGCTGTTCCTTGATTGGAAGCTGCGACTGTGCAGTGGTAAGACTTTTATGACTAACGGCATAGAACTGGGGTAGGTACCAGTGGCGTGGCGTCCATAGAACTCGATTCCCATCATCATCTGAGGCGCTACAGCCCTGGGTGGGCCTTGGCCTGGTCGAGTATCTTCCTCCACTCCAGTCTATTCTTGGCTTTTTCTCTCCAGCCGCTAACAGCGATCGCTTTAAGATCTTTCTCAGCGCCATCCATCTTTCTCAACGCCATCCATCTCGATTCCCATCGGCTTGCCTAATATGAGGCAGTTCAGCACTTAATTCTAGTGCTCTTAAGGAAAATTGAAGCCAAAGCTGCTCCGGCTTGTGCAAAAATGTCTTCAACACCACGCCACTGGTAGGTACAGTATAATAGCAGTATGCAATTGTTTTTCCTACAAAAGGTACATCGCGCGCCTTGTTTGTGTCCGCGCCGTAAACGAACGCACTACAAGCAAAGTTTTAAGAATGCATAAGAATACTGCAGTACGGATCACACCATATGCGCCTCGATCTTGAATAGGTATCGCGCGCTCCTAAACGGCCGATGATAAACTACTTGTCTGTATTTATATATTCACTGAGGTATGTGTGAGGGCGGTGCGGTGCCGTACTTTCGCCGTCGATCTTTTACCTAATATAACTACTACTGAACTAGTAATAATAGTTCGTTATCGGACATCATAAGCACTGTTCGTCAAAGTCGAAGACGATTGCCACATCACGAGTTATATTAGGGGCGAGTTTGACAGCGAATTGCTGAAATACATAGGGGAGACCGGGTATGGTTGTCTCGCGGGTTGGTTGTCACAGCGGCCAATAATACTAAACGAAACATTAAGTACATCGATCGGTGCTAAAAGATCGCAAGAGCTGTACATCCTTCCGTACTTCACCAATCGATGCACTTATTCCTTCGTTTAGTATTATTTTATGGCCGCTGTGACAACCAACCCGCGAGACAACCATACCCGGTCTCCCCTAACAGAGATAAGAACCAACGGGCTCTGATCTCCAGCTTCCGCTTGCCCTCCCCCTTCAACTCACGCATAGGTACTTCGGTTATCAATAAAGTTTTTGGCCACATGTCTACGGCGCGACGCCGTCAACTTGAAACTACGCGGCGTCGGAAAAAAACTCGGACCGGCGCCGTAAATTTACGCAGCACCGGGAAAAACACGTTGCCGTCTCGGCAGACGTGGGATGCGCGCCGTGTAGGAACACGGTGCGCCGTGCAGTGTATCTTCATAACCCGGCAACGTGTTTTTTTCCAGCGCCGGTTTCACTTTGACGGTGCCGTGCCGTGGAAATGTGGTCAGGCCTTAAGTGCCTTAAAACATTTACATATTCCAAGTTTCTCAGAAACGAATTTTTAGAAATCCTGTGGAAACTTGCAAACTAGGTACAAGAGAAAACTTATTTTAGTAGGTTGTACACATACTCAACTAAACTAAACTACAACTAAATATTCAACATTTATAAAATCGCGAAGGAAAAGTGTAAAAACAGTAAACTAGACCGGTCAATAGAAATGTAACGTAATATGTTATTGTCATGACTCCGGTACGGTGTACCCTTGTTTTGCCGACAAACTTTTCATCGAATATTATTTCATCGACAACGATTCATCGAAACTTTAGTACTAGTAATATTGTTTGGCGTTTTTTTGTTTCATTTACTATTCATTTCAATTTTTCTTACTGCGTAGAAATACTATTCAACGAATATTACTTGATCGCTGATTTGTTTCAAATTGTTTTAATTGGCACAATTACTAAACATTGCAATTCATTTATTCGACGTATTACTTTAATACATTTTTATATGTCGTACTATACATTGTCACATTTTTCTGTTGTAAGAATTTTCAATAGTACATTACATAACTAGGGTGGTAATACAAAGAAAGGCCGAGATCACAGAAGTTTGCGGCCCGAGCTGAAAGCGAGGGACGTAAATATGCGATCGAGGGCTTTCTTATTACCTTCCGTGTTGTATACATCATTTTATGTGCTTTCTGGCCAAGTGTGGCATAAATCCGGTCTATAATGATTTATGTATACAATATTAGCCTGCGAAAGTCCGAATCTAGGGCTCTCGCTGGTTAGGACGCGTGCCGACACTGCGCGCCCTAGAGTGTTTTTATAGAGCCGGAGGCGCGGAGGGAGGGCAGCCCTCGCCCGCCACTTCGCTCGGCTCCGCAGCTTCGGCTTGTTGGTCGCCTTCGGCGACCAGCCTCAGCCGCTCGCCTCACTCGTTCCCGCGCTTCGTCATGCAAGGGCGGAAGGGCTGCTGTTCCCGCAGCGCCGGAGATACGGAAAGTCACTATTATTTTTTTTAGCGAATTCTATACGATAAAACAATAATAAATAGGTGTTATAATGACACCAGCATCCATCGAAATTTTTACAAGTCTTAAAAAATTGTCAACTTTGAAGTCGAATATCTCGGACATTTTTTATTTCAGAAAAAAGTTTTTCTAATAAAATATGCTTATTTTATTGTTAGGCCAGACTTACACCTATAAGTTTTACTTACGTAAGTAAGGACGCAGCTATAGGTTAGACTGGGATAGTGAGTCTGCTATCTCAGTCTAACCTATCTGCGTCCTTACTTACGTAAGTAAAACTTACAGGTGTAAGTCTGGCCTAAACTCGAAAATATAAAACTACCCACTACCCACACACTATAACCGTGCAGAGTGAACCGATTGACGTGACTGCGTTTAGTTTCGATAACGAAACATTGGTGTCCCCTTGTTTCGCCGACAAACGTTTCATCGAATTTTCATTTTGTCGACAACTTTGTTTTTCGAAACCGTTAACTTTTCAGGATTTTTTAAAGAGTCATCATGTAGATTAGGTTAGGTTTGTTTTATATTAATTTATAGAAAAATATGGTTTCAGAGAAAATTAACTTTCGATGAAATGATATTTCGATGAAATGATATGTCGATGAAATGTTTGTCGACAATTCAAGGGTAAACCCGAAATGATTACAAATTTAAATAATTTCATGCGGAATAAATTTTATTACATTCAAAGCAACATGAAATAAAAATACCCGTAAAGAAAAAACATGATATAAAATGTATACGAAATAACACAAGTACCAATTAAAAAACACTGATTTAAATGAACTAGTAATGATTCATCGACGCAATGACTTGTCGATGAAATGAAAATCCTTGGAACGTTGCCTTTGAAATAATATTCGATTAAATGTCTGTCGGCAATTCAAGGGTAAACCCTCCGGTACACAACTATAGTTTACTGCCCTCAATCCATCACTGAGTTTGACCCATATTAGCCAACTAACATTATTCTAAACTCACGCTATTTTTAACTTCACAGATTCTAGATTTGTTTACAACGCTGTCGAGAACCTAGCGTCACGTCGGATACAGCTGCAGCGGGTGTACATAAGAGATAAAACGTACAAACACACGCATGTTTGTTTACTAGAGATGGCCTTACGATGAGCTGAATCGAGGCTGAGCTGGATCATAGAATAAGTAACAGAACGAACAGAAGTTTATCTTTCTAACAAAACGGACGGGACGGGGCACACCGCATCAAGTTGCGCGATGCGGGAGGAGAGGATTGAAAACTTCATACAAATTTCAATTCAATTCTCGTCTCGTCTCGTCTCGCCTTGCCGGTGGAAAACCACCTTAATGCATGCTCTTTCTGGTTGCTGCCTAAGCCCTTCTAGAGGGGCATTTGGTACAAGTAGCCGCGTGTGGGCCACTCCAGGCTGCATCTTGAGGTGAATCGAGTTGCCCAATTCTCCATACAAATGAAAAGGTCAACAATCGATTTTGATGACACCAAATTTGATTAAAATGGGGTTGATTTTATAGCTTAAAACAATTGAAGTAGGTACGCGAAACAACAAGAGAAAAATACGAGAAGTCTCCAAAGGCCAAAATAATAATTATGTTTGGATAGAATTTTAATTTATTTGTTTTGCTTAGAAAATTAAACCAAAAATATTTTTTTTTTTCTTAATTTCTATTTTAACGCTAATCGTTTTGATATAATGTAACAGCTCTAAAAGTATTTTCCATCTAATATGACGGAGGTGATGTAATAGGTATGTTTTCAAAACATTGCACTCGTACTTTGTTTGAAAATGTACGTTATTTTCTGCATGTTAAGATTTCTCTTACCTACACTATTCGGTGACTTACACCAGGGTTGGCAGTGGTCAAATTTGTCAGGTTCATTGACCATTGTACGAGTTTTTCCCTTGAGACGGGTAGGGTTGACTACTCGCAAAGTTTAACTCCACTGCTCTGACAATATATGATTTATTTTTGTTCGTGTCAACAAGCCCCCTACTCCCTTAAGGTTAAGGTATTCAATAAGCAACATTGTTGAAAAAAAGGAAATTATATTCTAGTCTGTTTTTAGGTATCTATTTAAAAAAGATAAACAAAAACATCACATGACTCAGGTCATTTAACAAATCAAAACAATGTCTGGCTGGACGACTAGTTTATTGTTTTCTTATTTTTAAAACTCAAAAAACAGGCTATTGTTTTTGCTGAAATAGAACTAATTTATTATTTTTAAAATAAAACTGAAATATTAATTGATTTCTATATTTTTCTCCTAACCTACGGCCGGGTTAAGGGAAACAAAGCCCATAGCTTAAAAGCTTCCATAGACAAGCGCTTAACTTTTTTCGTCACGTCAACGTCTAATAAAAACGTTTGACGTTTGGCACGCCCCTCGGTTTAATGCCGACAAAAAACGTCAATTCTAAATACCGTAGATCACGATACTAGGCACATTGGGATATGAACCGTTTTATTCTAAATATAAGGTTGATTATGGACTGCATTAAGAAAAAGGAAGAGTTTTTATAAAATATAGATCGACGACGTTGTGACATGAGCTTGAGCATGAGCATTAATGTTTTTTTTTTTCATTTAATCCAATTGATTTTCGTAATTGTAGGCTATCTTGTATTTTTTGTTCAACAATGGCATTGGCAGCTAGTTGTTTTATTTATGTTTTGAAGTATTTTTTTTACTTTACCATTACAATACAAGAAGGCAGTGGCAGTATGATTTGATATTAATCGTTTATTTAGCTGACCCGCATATATTTTGTTTGTTTATTTGTATCAAATCTTGCGACAGCTTTTTCAACCGTTTTTATTGAATCGATTCTAATGGCACATCAGACTTCATATTGTCTTTCCTTGCGTCACTACGACATTGTGATAATTTCAACTTGATTACGAGGATCAGATAACGGAGTCAGAAGAGGCTATTCGCACAGCTCATGAATTAAAAAAAATCATTCAACTTAATTTTTTCAATGTCAGTTTACTTGATTTTGTGTACTCGTAGTTCTAAAAGAAAAGTACCAGACAGAATAAACGCCCAACTGTGAATGCCCTTGTTTCAAATAAAAGCAGCAATAAAGATTATCCCTCATTTACTTTTTGGCAACCCTAAACCTCTGATGAAATGCCACTCCAGGTTCCCGCGCTTTCGTCTCCGCTGGAGAATGTTAATGCTCTCGTCAAAAAAATCCCTCCCAGAGCCGGATTCCAATACGTACCACTGATGTTAGTACCTGGGATATGTGTTCGCGTATTTAATTCGTTCGGAAAAACAGACACCACTCGGTTTTGTACAGGCGTACAATGTACCATACCCCGAATCTGAACACGTACGCCGTACATGTTCAGATTCGGGGTATGCGTAACCGGAGTGATGGAAGAATAGACATATGGCGACCAACTGAACCTTGTAGTAAAGGTATAACCTCGCACTTCACTCATACCCTAATTATCAATTAAGTTGAGTACGTATCGCAACGAGTCGATTTCAATACTTATTATTTCAACATTACCATAAAGTGTAAAGAAAATTGTAAGTCCAGATTGGGAATCGAATGTTTAAGTACTAGACTCGATTAACATTTCCTTCGGTCTTGCCAGGCAAATGTCTTGTATAATGTAAAAGTGCTCGTGTGATCTATTTGCATAATAAAATCAAAGCTTGGAATTTGTTCGAAGATTTCTGTCAGAGCAACAGTTTACGTTCTTGGTTCAAGATAAATACAATCGGAATTAATGTTTAATCCCATAAAGATACATTAATGTACTATTAAGTAACATTGTATAAACCATAAACGTCACTTCTAAAGAAACCCTGATAAACATAATTTCAATTGCTGAATATTCAGCTCTCAGAATTGCAATTACAACATCAGTATCATTTAGTTTATCATTTACCCTATGGCTTTATGCCGTTTCTTTCGGGACTGCTGGAATTGGACCTCGAGACCTATCGATCTCGAATCGAGCACCAAAGCCAAGCTAAAAATGTCGTGTCTATAACGGAAGCTTTATTAGAGTTGCAAACGAGAATCACATGAAATTTTAGCAATATTTTCAGTACAGGAATATTAGGAAAGTATGAATAAAAGTGAATATAATTTTAAAGGAAACTCTCACGGTGTCTTATCGCATCCTGCACCTCTAATACATTATTAATGTGGTTTTGCATAAAGACCGCCATTCCGTGAGGTTCTCATGTTGTACGGGCGGACATTTTGTGCTTTAGTAGTAAGTTTAGTTTGCTTTAAACACTTCGTATATAACCGTATGTACAATCCCGCCTCCTCACATTCTTCAATCACTTTTCTTCGGGGGTGTACATATACGTTGAACATCTCAAATTCCAAAGAGAGGTCGAAAGTACTAGGCCACCTATGCGATTAACAAACCGTAGGTATGTTTTTAGGGAATGCACCTATCCCTTGAGCGTGTGCTAGTTCAAATAAGGTTGAAGGTATGAGGCCACGAGAAAGATCACTATGCAATGAACTTACCAGGTTAATACATTCACCGGCGGTAACGTGTATCACCACAAAATGTGAACCACGCTATATGACGGTACGGGTAACGCAGTATTTATTCGCGATTGCCTATAAGTCAGTGCGGTGCTTGCCGATCAAAACCCATACCATTATTACGGAGCAAATTTTTACTGTCATGTGGGGCACAACAACAATGACACTACCGTCGAACGAAACAGTGTGTAATCTCAAACTCGAGAACCCTGACTCACAAAGATGCAACGCATGCAAGTCAACACACACACGCTTGCCGCTGTCGTTGTAGATCATAGGTATTGTATGGAGAAATTTTGTTGTCATTCTAATATATTCCATAATTTGTGTACCGCCGGCGAACGTGCTAAGCTGCAGTAGATGTTTCCACGCACACCTAACGCACTTACTGGTTCATTCAAAGCCTATAAAACACCGTTGAGCAACTGTTCAGATTGGCGCTTGACAAAAAAAAAATAAGTAGCTGACGGCCAAGCTTCAAGTAATGGAGAGGCACTTAGAGAAGAGGAAGAACAAAACAACTTAACTAGTGGCTCCATGAGCTGCTATAGGTACCAGTACGTCTAGCATAACTGGCCGCGACTTCGTTTCTCGCGCGACAGAGCATTACCTGTCACTGTCACACTATATTGAGTGGATAGAGATAGGTAGCTTTTGTCGCGCGACAAAGAGTCGCGTGTCACAGTTGTGCTAGAGGTACAGGAGTGGCTCACTCCGCGATTTCGCCCCGCGGTCTTAGCCATCGACAAGAAAGAGGACGCGTTGGAGAGAGACGGTTGGATCCGGTGCGTTCCGTCCGGTGTTCAGACCCGAACGACAGTTTTGTTAGAGAGAGAAATACTATTATGTACTTATTTTGTATCTATATTGCCGATTCAGTCTGAAAGGCGACTTTTTACAATGAACGTCCATAGTAAAAGGTCGCCTTTTAGACTAGAAAGGCAGTATAACTCTAAACCTCCATGGCTCCACCATTTTGAGAACATTCCAAAAAAAAATTGACAAAAAAAAATTATTGACCCCACTCATAAAATTTCACGGAATTCGGTTGAGAAATGCCTGTAGAGTAGAATAGCCGGACATCTGTAGGACAACAAACGAAACAACATACGAAAGCATTTTTGGCCCAGCTGAAACGGAGACGCTTCGCTCGCTCGGTCAATTAGACTACGTGTCATACAGCGCAATAAAACTAAACTTAATAGTATACTCGTGGATCCTTCAAACTGATCTGAGTCACACTATTATTATAGCAGTAATTTTTCTTCCAACAAAAGGTACATCGCGCGGCTTGTATGTGTGCGCGCCCCGTGAACGAACGCACTACAAGCAAAGCATTAAGAATGCGCAAGAATGCTCCAGGACAAATCGTACTGTCTGCGCCTCGACCTTGAATACGTATCGCACGCTCCTAAACGGCCGAAGTTTAGCTATTCGTCTGGTTTTATACTCTGAGTCGTGATCACGTCATGTAACGATCATCAATCAATATTCAACAAGCATGGTAAATCAATAATGGTAAACACTCAAAAAGTCTCAAATAACACGGGCGAGCTCAATAGTGTAATCAGAAATTCGTTGCCAACCTCATCCTAAATTTAAGTAGACCGACGAAGAAGAATTACTAGTTCACGTAGTAATAACAGTTCATAATTCTGTGGGTCTAGTCAAAAGGGGTACAAGTCACATTTAACCTAGGAGCAAAAGAGGTTAAGTCATACTATAGAGTTGTGACTTTTTGGTCCTGGTATGGACCCACAGAATTCCAGGTCAAAATATGTCGGTTCGCTCGTCGGTTCGACTATGACGTATCACAGCAGGATGCCCTATTCTTCTTCTTCGTCGGTATCACTCTTGAATCGTGGTCGTCATTTCAGGTGTTGGTGGCACGCTTCACGATTCGTCGCCACTCCTCTCTAAGAGCTGCTTTCCGGGTGCATTGGTGCAAAGGAACATCTACTGCAGCTTTAACCTGGTCTGTCCATCTCATAGGTGATCTTCCTCGTAGCCTGGTACCTTCAACCTTTCCTTGGATTACAAGGCGTTCAATGGACACATCTCCCCGTCGACATACGTGACCAAAGAAGGTAAGGATTCGGGATCGTAGAATAAATGAAAGACGCTGCTTAAAGCAGAGTTAGAGACCTTTTGACAATTTATTAAAATTAAGTGCTCCGGTGGCCAAGTGGTTAAGGCGCTGGGCCGGAAATCCAGAGGTACCGGGTTTGATTCCCGGTCTGGACCACAGGTGAGTACAATTTAATTTTTCTATGTACTTTGATTTCTTGTATCTATATATGTAACTTAAAATGTGGTGTAATTTACCCGCATTAAAAACAAATAAAGAAACATCATGTTTCTTTTATATGTAATATATTAAAAGCCAAGCGGGTGCTGACCGGAACTGTTATTAGTTCATGGGCCAAATTATATTTGGGAGGGGCTTGACAACCAATTTCTGAATTACGCTACAGCTAATCGTGTGTAATGAAATCTGATCGACCGACGTTTCTAGGTCATCGGATAATCATCTTAACACTTGTTAACAGAGCTCTGATCTTGTGAATGAGCCTTGTAATTAGGGCTGCCGATACCGGAATTTATGTATAAACATTACCGGAATACCGGTATTACCCATGCTTAATACCCGTATTGGAATTTCACAAGATACAAAATCGCATAACGTGTTGAATATTTACCAGTTTTTTGTGTGCACGACTAGGCATAATAGTATAAATTTTCATGTTATTGCGTTAATCTAGTTCTAAGCTATCAAAATAGTCAACAATTTTTACCCGAATACGCGCAGAAAAAGGAGGGAGAGAAAACAGACGAAAAAAGTGATCCTAAGGATTCCGATTTTATTCGTTTCATAAATAGAACGGAAAAAAGAGGCAAAGAATCAGTATCGTAGTATCCAGTTAGTTTGATATATTTAGGACATTCGTCTAATTGCTTTTGATGTACAGGCATGCCCTTTTCAACCTGCCCGCCCACTCTGTCGGCCACTAGAAACAAATGGCTGTAAAAGGTCTTAAGTGTGCGAGTTTAACTGTCATACCTTTTAGGGTTCCGTGGCTTCAGAGTATCAAGTATCAGCAGGACAGGTAATTCATAACTCCACTGTCAATGGCGAGGCCCTGATCTGACCCTTGAAGTAATAACAGTTCGTAATAGAAGGGTCTTGTGGACTTTCAAAGGCGAAACGACGAGCGTACTGACACATATACCTCGATTACAAACTGTTACAGTGGAACCTCGATACGTCGAACCTCGATAAGACGAAATTCTCTATAACACCAAATAAAATCCCGTTCCCATCCCTTCAAACCCCAGAACCTCCAGAACTCGAAATATTAGACCTCCATAAGTCGAAGATACCAAATACTCTCTACAAGACGTATTACGAGTAGTACATGTTTTACTCCTATAACTAGAAATCGAGGAATACTTTACATCTACGAGTAAGTCAAAGAAATCGAAGAAATCGCTCTTTTGTTTTATCACCTCCGTGGGCCTATGAAAACCTCTGTAGGTCAAAGAAACCTCATTAACTCAAATTGTTTAGCGTTTCGCTTGAGTTTCGAGCTATCGAGGTTCCACTATGTTACTAGTTCACGAGTCAAATTATGTTGGGTACGATATTGATGGTGAAGTTCTGAATTATCTTACTATAAGCAAATCGCAACTGTCTCTCGACTCTTACGCGAAGTGTCTATTATCTCTATGATGTCACATATAAGTAATGTACAAATTAAACTAGTTTATAAAAAGTACAAGTTTGGGTCTCACTTTAAAACGACACGATAATTACATTACAATAAAAACTTTGCCTATACATGGAATAAAGTCGATTCACTACTATTAAAAAATTGAAACAGGATTTTTTCCGGAAGAAGGAGTTAGCTGATTTTTTTAAATACAAATGAATGTTCCAAAGCCATCATGTTTTGTATGTAGACATATAACAGGGGCGGCGTAAGTGCCATTAATTTGACGGACACAAACGGCTTTTTCATTTAAAATTGTAAAGCCCACTAATAGTCATGCGTGAGAGTGGATAATTGAAAATGTAGCTTCCAACATCAAGCCCCTGAATTATTAAAGGCGTGCGTTAGGGGGAGGATTAAATTACAACAAAAAAAAATAGTTACTAATGTGTATTAATTTGAGTAGACGGAAGCTTTTGATTGTTTTTTCTGTTGCCTTATCTTTTGAATCTTTGCTGATGGGTGGGTATGGGGAAACAAATTGTGGCTACCTTGTAGGGTTGCCAATAGAACTGCCAATATACCGGTGTATTTTGTATGGCTAATACCGAGTGTTAACATTGTGTTCAAGTAGGCTAATGTCGTACAGGCTATGTATGTACTCGCAAACTGTTAAATCCTTCGCTCTAATGTAAAATTAACATTATGATTAGGTTTAGTAATTCCTTCAAAAATTATTGTATGACAATATAAACTTTTGGTAACTTGAGCTACAATTGCTACCATCCGAATAACAGATTCAGAACAGTCTGTGTTTTTTTTTTTTTAATATCTGCGTTAGCTGTCAAAACGTAGGAACGCCAGTTTTTGTTAATATAAATTTTATTAATACCAACACCTCTAACCGTTTTGTTTCGAACATTTACGTTACTTTGTTGAGCTGTTGTGCGTGTTTTGATACGTTTATATTTAACTAAGTGCTAAGCAAATAAGCACACTTCAACGGTTTTTCTTAGAAAACAATACGATTTTGTGAACGGGTTTTAAACGGTTTTCCTTCCAAGTAAGGAGTACGTTTCAGAGAACTATATTTATTATATTTTGAGCTGGAAAATATTATTCTTTTCTCAAGAAGTAATTGACAACCCTACGACCTAGACATGACAAGATTATGTAGTATCTGTATATTCAATTATTAGGTTTTTAAAAACCAAAGAACAATGTACCTTGTATTAATTATAATCAATTAAGATGAGAATCACAAAATGAAAATACATATAATTTAAAAACTATTCGTTCAAAACTTAGCTTTGTTACTAAAAATACCTACTGCCATAAAACATAAATAGCCAAAGAAAAGTCATCAAAGCGTTTATACGCTAAATATAGTTTTACGTTTAGTTTGTACAGCGTCCTAGACGGCCATAATAACACTTTCAGCGTTTAATTAGCAATTAAAATAGCCATTACTCGGCAAAAACTCACTTTCAGTTGTAAAAACCGTCTTAAATTATGTTTGTGCTCATAATTATATGTAAGAGTTAACGTGCGTGACGGCAGTGGCAAATAAGGTCGTAAGTGATAATTTAATGTATAAACAGTTACGTCTTTTGACAAGACATTGACTTGTGACGCGCGTGACATTGGTTGGCTTTTTTCTTCCGCATTTTTTTGAAGTTGTTTAATTTTTTTATTAATCAAAACACATAAAGAAATACATGGAAGCTTTATTGAGGAATCAAGCAAGATCTAATTTTGATTAGTACTTATTTATGGATTTCTCAAGAAAGCTTACGTTATTCCCCAAATTACTTTAGTGAATACCGAATCTAAAGCCGTTTATTACTTAATTAATTAATCAGCCGAAAAACGAGACAGATTTCCGTGATCGGCGATTTTCGTATGTAATATAATATGTGAAGAGTTTCCTGTAAAGGTTGCAAACTTTAGATTGTGAATATTACAGATGTGACGGCTATGCATGTGCTCTAGGGAATAAAATTGTTGTACCTATATTCTGCTACAGATACAGTTATGCACTCCATTTATTATGTCTACTATTGTCCGCGATACTGACAAGTGAACAGTCAAGTCGTTTGTACCTCAAGTAAGGTGTAGGTATTGTCAGTATGACCATACAACTTAACCTCAATGCATTGCCGTAGCTCTGCATTTTGCATTTAATGACTTCTAACCAAACATATAAATGAAGGCAAACCTGTACTTTTGACGTTAAATACTACATTCGTAATAAGATAAAATCACGACCTTCTAATTGCTTGCTAAAAACAAATCAAAACACCGCCCGAAATTGACAAAAATGATTAACGAAGCGTTTCTAACACCGGCACTTCCTCGTACGAATCAGCTGATTCGTCATGCCATTAAATCATCAAACAAAAAAATACGTACCTAACGCAAAATCCTGACCGGCAGCTATGCGTACAAATCCATTGACACATCTTTAAACCAAAATAACCAAAAACCATTTATTTTTCACTCACAACACAACACAGAGCACAGAATTTCCAGCTTGAACCTTATCCGAGTGGCGGGTTGGAATTTGACACAATTTTGCGCGCGAAAAGCGAAATGTCACAGTGACGTTTGTTTTTTTTTCGAGTTGTTTTTTTTTTCTACGCGGCGTGGCTGCGGTGTGCGCGCGATCGGGCGCGTTCGCTGAGTAACGGCACGACTCGCGTTGTGTAATACTAACGGGCATAGAGTAGAGGCAATATAGAGGTGCTCGCTGGTTTGAAGGCATACCCGTTTGAGAACTTAGAGCAACGCGGGCTTCGTAGAGAGTAGCCTCAGCCGGATGTTCCCCTTTGCCAAACAATATCCTAAGGCGGCTTCCTTTCCTGTTGCTCTAAATATGAGAAAAACAGGCAAATAGGAAGAACGGAGTGAGACTTACTACATTACAAACATAGGTATGACTATCTACTTAGAATCCCTTTATTAACATACATAAAAACACAGAAACATTCAGATCCCAATAGACTAATTAATTTAGCTGAAGTTTTCACGAATAAACATCTAATGTATGTAAATTTATAAAATAGGTTAAGTCAATTACTATAACCTTGACAGGGTTGTATGTTAACTTTTACATGAACAAAAAAATATTGTGCATTAAACACAGCTTAAACGACAGATAGACGAGTAAATAACCTCTTCGTTCTACAAATCTATTGACAACTTTCGTTCTAAACTATACAATAAAGCTTTCTGAACCTTTTAATTACCATTAATCTTCCGTATTTAATTAATATCGGTTAATCAATCTTGTCTATTTTAAGTTAAATTAAAACTTGTTCAAGCCTGTCTGAGGGCCTCAGAGGTTCTGTGTCGCAACGCAACGGGCCATCGCCCACGACAAACGACATATCACATTCTACCGAAATTCTACACAAGCCTACTAGGTACAGTCGGCGACGACCGTCGGCCTACGGGGTGACTGGAAATTCGCCGTATTCCTTGATAGGGGTTTTTCTACAGCTCATTTGCAATGATTTAGGCCCAGTCAACTAGGGATCAAAACTCCTTGGTTTTCGAGATATTCAAGTTTTTTGGTATTCTTTTTAAATACCCGCCTCTTGACATAAAATAGTGATTGTGTAGAAACTACGCAATTTTGAAATAAAAAAAACATACATGTTTTGAATAGCTAATAAACTACTGATTGCATTACAATGGTAAAAAGTGCCAAAACATTACAACAATTGACAAATAAAAGCATTCAAAGTCAGAAATTCCAGGTTTTTTTCCCATTTTTTTTTACATTTCAATTTTTTTTTCATCTCGAAAACCAAGGAGTTTTGACCCCTAGTTGACTGGGCCTAAATCATTGCAAACGAGCTGTAGAAAAACCCCTATCAAGGAATACGGGGAATTTCCAGTCACCCTGTATAGTGTAGCCGTATACGTACTGATGAAATTTTCAATACAGATTTATTGTCCCAAAGGAACTCTTTAACGGGATATAAAGTATCCTATGTTTCATTCCAGTACGTCTAGCATAACTGGCCGCGACTTCGTTTCTCGCGCGACAGAGCATCGCCTGTCACTGTCACACTATATTGAGTGGAAGAGATAGGTAGCATTTGTCGCGTGACAAAGAGTCGCGTGTCACAGTTATGCTAGAGGTACAGGACTTGGTCTACTTACATGCCAAATTTCAGCTTGATGCATCCAATTGTTACCCCGTTATTACGTAAGAAACATCCAAACATCCAAATATCTTAGCTTTCACATTTAATATTAGTGGGATTTTCTTGTCGATGATAGTTAGCAGAGCGTTCAGAGAATCGATTCTCACTGACTTGCGCGTTTTTGTTCAATAGAGCATTTTATTTTAAGGTTTTTAGAAAAAATTGTGAGCCAAGTTTGTTCCAGCTTTCATACGGAAAACTGCAAACCCAAGTTGCAGTTGGTTAATGCGATGTTAATATACCATACAGATTTAAATCCGTTTACTGATTTAAAAAACCTTTATCATCATTAGTTAATTACATTTCAATTCAATTCAGAGGCATCCACTACTTCATTGAACTTTATTACCAATTGTGTTGGATTCACTGTCTTCTACAATGACGAAAAATCTAAATAAAAATGTAAAGGTAAACCCTAATGTGGGGTCGGATGATTGATGTAACTGTTTCGTAAATTCATTATTTTTTATTCGTCGCAAACTGTACTGCTGATTTGATGAATAAAATAGCGGTGCATTTTTACTGTCATGTAGGTGTGACTAATTAAGTTAATCGTGGCAGTTAATTTTAATTATTTTTACAATTTTAAATTTCAAAGTTGCCTATTAAGGTAATATTTAACTCAATGGTTACAAGTAGGATGATAATTATCATCTTTCATAATATTATTAAATTGTAAAATATTAGGTACCTACAGTACAGTTTCTTATTGGATATGTTGTTGTATTTTGCGTTTTTTTTTGTTGTAGGTTTAGTAAGTCTTTACACTATGAAAATGTTTTGAGTTAGCCGTTTGTTTGCCCTGTACCAAAGTAGGGATGTAACGATACCGATACCGATACCGATATATCGGCCGATATATCGGTATCGCCGATATTATACAACCGATATTTGAAGAATTTGCTGTATGAAAAAAAATCTGCAAAAAATAATTTCAATTTCTGACTTAATTTATGTACTGGTCTATTCTATTACCTTTTGCAATGATAATTACTATGTTAATTAAATCTTTGGTTCTTAATAAAAAAAAAAAAGAATTTTGAGTTGACAATTTATTATTTTTACTTTACACTTTCAAGGTTGACTCAAATAGAAATAGAAATATTTATTGCATAGCTGTCCACGGTTTAAAGTACAGAGGTGACATGTTGTACAAAGTTTCCACAGCTACCCGTTGCTCCGTCCCGTATCCGTTTCCACAGCTACTCTTTGGTAAATATAGCCAGTAGTCATTGCCATTAGTTATAATAAGGACATAAAAATATCTGAAGTTCATACTTCATTATTAAGCTAAGATATCGGTATCGGTATCGGTATCGTATCGGCAAAACTGTGTATCGTTACATCCCTATACCAAAGTATAAATTTAAGTTTTATGACCTTTGCTTTTGGTGCACAATAAAGAATATTGTAATGTATTGTATTGTATGAAAACAGGCAAGTAGTCAAACTTCGGCCGTTTAGGAGCGCGTGATACGTATTCAAAGGGGTGAAGGAATTTCGTACGTAGGAATTTTAATCTTGGAATTTTTGCTACGTACACAGTGCGATCCGTACTCTAACGTTATTGCGCATTCGTAAAACTGCGTAATAGCAGCGTGCATTCACGGCGCGCACATACACAAGCGCGCGATGTACCTCTTGTAGGAAGGAAAATTACTGCTATTATACTGTGCCTGTCTGTAGGCATGTTTGCCTACTCAAATGCATAAAAAAGGCTATAAATGGCATACCTTCTGTGATTGCAACTGGCCTCTTTGCAAAAATATCTGTAAAGCTAACCACTGGAATGCTATTTTCCATACAACTCTGTTGCTACAGATATAAGTGCTTATTAAAAGCAAGCGAGTGGGATATTTGTATAATAGGGAATATGCATAATTTTTTTATCGCATTTCTTTACAAAATATGAAAATACCGTAAAAAAGATGACAAAGTGAAAATAAAATTAAAATCAACCGAGAAATACGGAAGATATAAACATTTGAAAGCACTCATTAGTCAGCGATTAGACTGAGAGATCCGATATGGATGGATTAAGACAGTACACGCCCGCCATATAAATTCCATACTACATACACCGTGCCCCCGAGTAACCCGAAAAACTGCAACTATAGATTCTAACAACTATTAGGAGTAAAAAAAGTTATATGGGTGTTCTGTCTTTTCGCCGAACTTTGTTTGGCCGAATTTCATTTGCCAACCAACATTTCGCCGACGTTTCACTTTGACAACTAACGATTACCAAATTTTTGTATGACAACGTTTCATTTGGCAGAATTATTGTAAAGCAGATTATTATAATGCCTCAAAACTTTTGGGACATTGATCATTTGTCAAATGTTTCACTATGCCAAACAACTATTAGACGAATAACGTTTCGTCAGTGCAACAGTTCTCTTTTCATACATTAGCTAAGTTTTTACAAAAACGAAGTAAAAAATACATACTTTTTTTTCAGTTGGCAATATTAAATTTTTAAACATGTTTATATGCTAATAATGAGTTTAGACTCTAGTCACCACTGATAGTGATACTTTTTCCCCTGAAAAACACAACTGGGAATAATGATAAAAAATAAACTAATTTTTACAGGCATTTATTATTTAAATACATTTATAGCCTTGAATTTTCAAATTTGCAGCAATGCACATCAATAATTTTTTTAATATGTGTAGCAACAGAAATCTCATATGTGACAGGGTCCAGTTAGGTGCGACGACGAGCGAAGCGAGGAGGAGCGTGTTAGGGTTAGCCGTGACAAAACCAGAATCGACGTTTTATTTAATAAAAAAAATTGACATTTGGTGAACAATAAACAACAAAATGAATATTACGCTAACTAAAACATTCTGATACATGAAAAGTGGCATTTTGAAAAATGACATTGTAAAACACAGACCAAATGAGCAGTTGGTAACGGTGAGGTTGGCAAATAAAACAAAATCATTTGTTATGTTGGGAAATGATCATTCGACGAAATAAAATTCTGCGATACGTTAGTTGGGAAGTGATAATCGGCCAAACAATTTTCGGCGATAAATAAGAGAACCGTTTTATGATGTATAGTCGAAAAACGGTTACTTTCCGAGATATTCATTATTTTTTAAATGAATACTCCCAAGTGTGTAACAAGGCCTAACAAATTTGACTAAGATACTTTTACATTTTTTGTTAAATCTTTTAACGAAACAGCAATTAACCTTCGCAGTATTTGATGGTAAGTGACTACGAGTCCAAAAAATTTACCTTTTGTTTCCATTTTAGTTTTTTTTTTTCCTTTTTGATACCCTTACCTTTATCAGGGGCTCAATTTACTGATTTATTTTGTTCCACAAGACTATTAATGTAAAATGACAAAATTCGACCTATGTTGATATAACGTTATTTATTTGTAATACCATCAGGAATACGTGGTTAAAAATTTTCGGGTTATTCGGAGGCACGGTGTATATTCTGTTTTGCTAGAAAGAGATAGAGATAAATCTTTGATGGGTTATATCTTGGTTATTTTTATAGATATTCGAAAAATATTTTTTTCCTACTGTTTCTTATATGAATGAGCTTTTTATAAAGTAAACAAAAAATATCATGCATATTCCCTAATATGTAGACTAAATCCCTAATTCCGGAACTGTCATCCAAAAAAAAGTTCCCAGTTCGGTGTCATCATGTAAAACTGATGGCCAGTAACGGATGACATTTTCTTACTATTGAACTGATAAAATATTATTTTAAACTACACAAAAATTATACTATTCATTTCCATTGAAATCATAGGTCATAGATAAGACATTATGTGGGCGTAATTATTATTTTGAGGTTATAAATGCGGGGTTTTATTGGGACGATTAATTTTAATGATACGGCGCTGTTATGGTTGTTAAACATATTGGATAATAAGCCGTCTACTAACTAGGGTTCAGTGACCTTTGTGAAATAGTTAAAAAACCGGCCAAGTGCGAGTCGGATTCGCACATAAAGTTTTCCGTACCACCGTTGAGCAAAAACACGGCAAAACCACGTTTATTGTATGAGGACCCTTTTTTATTTTATTTTATATTTATTAATTGTTTTGTTGGTATAGCGGCAATAGGTAAAAGCACATTTTTGTGAAAATTTCACGTCTCTACCTATTACGGTTCAACAGCTAGAGCCCTGTGACGGACGGACAGACGGGCAGCGAAGGCTTAGTAGTAGGGTACCCTTTGGGTACGGAACCTTAAAAATAACTTGATACCAGATAGATAAAAAAATCTGATGATGAATATATATATTTTAAAATGTCGTAAATGTTTGTATGGCAAATCTGTACCTTCAGACATTTTGGACAAAATATGTTTAACCTTTGTAATAGTCTAACTATATAGATGATGCCAAAAAAACCTTTTTTTAAATTTATTAAAGTAATTTTCACCCATATATGTTTTGTAGATAAGTTAGACACATATTTTTGTTGTGATAGACAAAATTCTAATTATTCAAAGTCATCAGACGATATATCTTCAATGTTTCTCTTTGTTATCTCGAAAATTATCGGTTTGAAAAATTGAGCCGAATCAATTGCGGTTGAGCCGAGGGCGAAAGGGCTTTCGCCTGGAGTTAATTAACCGGTACGTACATAATTAGATAATGGTTAATGTACTGGTTTCACACTACGCATTGTATAGTTACGAGTAGATAGGTTTGGTAAAATAACTTACATGGTTTTAGAACCTTTATTCAATTTTCGTACAATAAGAACTTGAATGTCGCAGATGTCGATGATGCGATCTGCTGGTCAGTTGAGAATTAAAGATGTCGGAAGAAAGTCGGAGACGCAGATCACGAGTTTATACATACAGTAAATAAACAATTTAGACAAAATGTAATTTCATTATAAAAAACCTAACCTACGGCTCGACGGCAAAAGCCTTAGAGCAAGGGGAGTGGCCTTGATGTATATTTCCCCTCTGCCGAGCACTTTGTACCAGTGATCATATTCGTTCTATAAAACTAGTTGCAATCTGATTAGTCTTCAGACTAAATCTAATAACTCACCGCAAGAGACCTCCGTGAATATGTCAAATTATTCTGTATTTCGCTGCAAAAGGAGATCTAACTGTTTTGTTTCTTTTTAAAAATGAAATAATTATTTCCTTTAAGTAAAATGAGTTAGCTAAAGGATTTAAGGTAGTTCCCCTCCAGGGCAAATAGTTTTTTTCCACCTTGTATAATTGAGGAATGAAACGGACAACATTGTTTGGAATTAGAACTTAGGAGTAGGCACTTAATAACAGACAGCTTGGCGCATAAGACAGGTCGCCTACGCTCTGCAGTAGGTAAATGTGGGTCAACTAGACAAATAGATGCGAAATGTAATCCATATCTTGATAATGTACTTAGGTGATAATTATAATTAGTAACCTAACTATTGTTATGAATAGATATCTAATAATCATATTGTTATTAATAGTGATTCATGACAGGCTCAGGTCATGAATGACCGCCGAGTGAAAATAAGTATAAGAATTTATTTATTTAGAGTTTGTGTCAATATACTCGTAGTACAAACGGCGAACTTGATGCTATAAGGCACTCCCAGTAGAGTGCCTTATAGCAAACTAAAATATTAAATTTGGTGCATGAACAAATAGATAGTTAATGGAACTAAATATTCATAACTTTACAAAACAATTTCCAAGAAAAAATCCTAGTCGTGACATTTATTCAATTAAGTAGCCACACGCCAAATATCATCCAAATTTCCCAGAAAAAAATGCCTCATCACATATCCGGATAAAATCTTGATATAAAATCCCAAGGAAATGATTAAGCTGCCAAATGACTGTTTGTCATGGTATAAAAACGCTGTCATAACGCCTTGACGATGACGGGTCATGGTCTGGTAATGACACGGTGACCTTGGTCCGCTAATATGAGGCTGCGCTTGAGCATAGTTGTAGGTGAACACGAACAATAGGTAAGTATTGATGTAACAGTCGGTATACGATTAGAATTCCATTTCGACAGCTGTCATTTCAACACCAATCAATCGGTGCATAGCTTATTAATCTTATTATTTGCAGACCAAACCAGAGAAATGAGTGACTTTTTGGCCGATACTTAGCGATTCTACAGCGGGTTATTGTCGTCATTGCCATCTCGGTAAACATTGTTAAAAAAGATGACACCTAGAGTTAAGTTATTGCGATTGATTACTATTTATTTATCGTATGGCGTAGTCACCGGATGTATAGTAGGTTCTAAAATGTTGCTCGTTTCAGGTAGGCCACCGCATTGTCGGTAAGGTCCATGAGGTCTTCTATATGGCCTGTGTATCTTGTAAGGGGGCACTCCAGAACCACATGCTCGATGGTCTGGTCTGGATGTCCGCAGTCACAAGTAGGAGACATACTCCACCCCCATTTATGCCAGTCATGGGCGCAGTTTCCAATCCCTGTTCTTAGGCGGTTGAGGGCGGTCCAGGGTCGGCGAGGATGTTTGAAGCCAGGAGGCGGTTTTGTGGGATTGAATGTGAAGAACGGGTTAGTGGTGTCCTTGCGGGATTCCCATTCCTGAAGCCATTTCTCCTCCAGGCTCCAAAAGATATCCTGTTTAGGCATTAGCAGAGCAGGAGGGTTCCTGGATTTTAACCTTTTGAGCCCGAAGTCAGCAAGGTCTTCATGAATAGGTAGGGTGTGTCCACGGGATATTTTTCTGGCTTCTCGGAGTAGGCATCTTTCTCTCCGTAGATGGGCTGGAGCTATGTTGCTAAGAGCCGGAAGCCAGTGTGTGGGAGTAGGTTTAAGGCACCCAGTTATTAGCCGTAGTGTGTGGTTTAACTGTACATCAACAATTGGGACATGGGCGCTGTTCATCCAAACTGGAGCGCAGTACTCGGCCGTTGAATAGACTAAGCCCAGAGCTGTAGTGCGAAGACAAGAGGCAGTTGCTCCCCAGGTGGTCCCTGTGAGCTTTTGGACTATGCTGTTCCTGGCTTTCAGTTTGCCTGCTACATTCTGAAGGTGGTATTTGTAGGTTAGGCTCCTGTCGAGTGTGACTCCCAGGTACTTTGGGCGAGGGTTGTGACGCAGGACTGTACCCTTGAACGTGACGTTAAGAGTCTTCGTTGCTAGTTGGTTGCTCAGATGAAAACAGCAAACTTCAGTCTTCGCTGGGTTTGGGCACAGGCGCCAGCGGGTGAAAAAGTCATCCAGCAAGATCAGGTCTTTCTCTAAGACTGGTTCTCCTGCTTCCAAGGTTTTATGTTGGGTGATGAGAGCGAGGTCGTCAGCATATCCAAACTTGCGCGATGTGGTTACTGGAAGATCGTGCACATAAAGGTTGAAAAGTAGAGGGGCCAGGACAGAGCCCTGGGGAAGGCCATTGTTTAAGACTCTGACACTGCTGGGTTCATCTCCGAGGAAGACCTGTATAGGCCTGTTCGTGAGGGTGCTCTCAATAAGTCTGTATATCTTCATGCATGGTATTATTTTCAGAAGCTTGTAGAGCAAGCCCTGGCGCCAGACTGTATCATATGCGGCCGTGAGGTCGATAAAGGCTGCAGAAGATTTCAGATTCTTGTTGAAACCATTTTCCAAGTGTGTTGTTAGGGCGAGAACTTGGTCACAGCAGCTTCGATTGGGTCTAAATCCGGCCTGCTCTTGAGGGATAACCGCGTTAATGGTGTCATGTATACGGTTATACACTAACCTCTCCATTAATTTGTAACACACGCTAAGAAGGGCAATAGGTCTATAACTATCCGCTCTGTCATCAGGTTTTTCTGGTTTGAGGATGGCTATCACTTTAGAGCGTTTGAGCGTGGTTGGCACCTGGCCTGAATCGATTATGGCGCTGTAGAAGCTCGCCAGCCAAGCGCGCACCCTGGACCCACTATGGATAAGAAACTCTGGAAAAATTCCGTCATCTCCGCAAGCTTTGTCTGTGGCGATATGACTCAGTGCCTTGGTAATTTCGTCTACAGTGACGGGTCTGCTGTAGTTATAGTTGGAGGCGCCACGAGATTTAAGTGCTGAGAGTTCTTTGCGGATCTTCCTGGAATGGAGTATATGGGGAGGTGCCTTTGACAGCTTGACGATTCTATCAGCAATAGAGTTGGGGCTTATTTTGGGTTTCGGTCTTTTCGTGGTAGAGCCATCCGTTAGTTTCCTCACCAAATGCCACGCTTTTTTGCTTGAATGAGTGAAGTTCATCTTTTCTACGGTTTTCTCCCATTTCTCTCTTCGGGCTCCGTCAAGAGACTTAATGATTTCGTGGGCTGTGATACGGTTTCCAGTCAGTTGAAATTCTTGCCAGAGTGTTTCGGTTTCGGCATTCCAGCATGGCACATATGTCCGGCGAAAACCGCGCGGTATGTATTCCTTGGCGACTGCTAGAACAAGTTTCCGAAACCGCTCATAGTTCTCTGGAACAGCTGGAATCCATCTGATGTCATTGTCCAGTTTCTTCTCAAAGTCTTCCCATCGGGCCTTCTGGAAGTTCCACCGGGGCACCGGGTAAGATGGTACAATCGGGACTTTGAGTCCGATGTCGAGCACGGTTGGTCGGTGTTGACTGTGCGGGAATTCTCCGAGGACAGTTCTTTGTGTTGCCAATGGGTTGTCTTCAGCATCTTTTGTTGTGAAGACCAGATCAGGGTTGTATTCTTTTCCCCACCGCGCAGACTTGAAGGTTCCTCTACTCTTGCTGTCAAACACGAGGAAGGTATTAGTGCTATCAGCCCATTCCATTACTTTCTCACCATTGCTGTCGATTTCCTTGTAGCCCCAGCTTGTATGGTGGCTATTAAAATCCCCTATGTAAAGCGCTGGGTGGGCAAGCCTAGGCAGAACCGGGTCTGGCCACTTGCTGTTTGGTGGCTTGTAAACGTTACATATCTGCAACTCACCAATCTGGACGATAGTGGTGGCAATGTTGTCTGAATTAGTTGAGTTCAAGATTAGTGAGCAAGTTGGTGCGATAGATTGGCGGACATATACAGCAGTACCATACTGGCCGTGATACGTAGCCCCGACCATGCTGTAGTTCTGGATTACCCCTCTACGTTGCAGCTGGGTAGCATCCTTAGTGTGCGTTTCCTGAATGACGGCGACGTCAATATTATGTTCAAGTAATATTTTTTCCATGCATTCTGCCTTAGCAAGGCTCATCCCTTCGATATTCAAGGAGCAGACGCGGACAGAAGGTCCTATGTTCATTGTCTTTTGGCTCTGGGGAGCGCTAGTTGTGGCATTATTTGTAGACATCTTTATCTTTTTCTTTTTTTTTTGCGATTGATTACGAATCTTTATTACTAGTATTAACAATTCGTAATCAATCGTAAAAACGGGTCAAGTTATATATACTTATTATGGACAGGTCAAGTTATGTATATTATTGGCGATTTTGAGTGCGAAGTTTTGAATTATCCTTTAGTTTTGCCTCCTCATGTAACAATTTCCTCATTTTTAACGAAAAAACTACTTTACAGTTACAGCCGTGTGTTGTAATTGTGTATCCAGTAATGTTCAGTCCAGTAAATTCGTTTCGTAAACTAGCAGTATCACTTTGTAATCGGAGTATCGGTCCTGCTGCTGCGTTTCGTTAAAGTCGAATCAACGAACGAACGGCCAATTGGCCATATTTTGCACCATGATTTGGAACAGGTCATACAAGCACGGTGGTCAAATTTGTTGGAGACGAATAAGCGTTAAATTTTTAAATTACACTACAGCTTTATGGAATATTCATCAGGCATCCGTTGAGATTTGAACCCATAAAATACGTTAATAACCATTAAACTCCACGGCAATAGATATAATCCTGATCTTGAATATTGTAATTGACAGTGATACTAAAATATCGCAATTTATATAGCACTTCATATAATTATATAAAAGGCTCATCTCCTGACGACATAAACTACCAAATAATGACTTAATCAAGGCAACACGATCGTTGAAAAAAAACTAAACCAGTTTAGATGGGAATTCAGCTGAGAATATGAAACGATAAAAACTATATCCTGTTAGGAGAAATATAAATCTTTGATGATGATTTAGTTACTAGCATTGATGACAGGTGACAGAAACCGTTGTGACAAGTACCTGTAACAATTAAAATGATAGTTTAGTGTCATGGTTTTATCACAAAATTACAGTCATTCAATTTGAAGGCTTCAAGTTTCTGTGACATTTAAAAAAAAAGTTGTCTAGGAAATAGTTGACGTTTAAAATTTTGCACAAATCCTATTATTTATCTCTTGTATAATCTAGAGCTAATAAATTAATGACCTTATCATTAAAATAAAGGATAAATAAAATGTATATAAACACTAAGATATGTAGTAATTTATTATGATATGTATATAATGTAGTCAGATTATATTTTATTTATGTTTAATATATATTTAAGTAGGTATGTTAAGTTTTTATGCGTATTCAAAACTTTCTTTATTCTCTTTGCGTAAGTGAATGACTTAATTTTGTTAGTTCGTCTATCTTATTCGATGTTGGCTGTTCTTTCTCATTTGCTCAAGGGTTAGCTGGAAGAGATCCCTTACAGGGATAAGTTCGCCTTTATATACCATAATTTTTATTTTTATATAATTTTGTGTGCAATTAAGTGTTTATATACATACACGTTTTTGTATGGACGACATAGAATGCAGGAGTCTCTTTGAACTCTCCTAGGCGGCCAGGAGAGGGGAGCAAAATATAACACAGCTTATAACTCAGCTAGCATGCAGCGTTGGCACACGAGGGCCACTCTTGACATATCGACGAGCCATGAGAGTCGGCTAGTGTGCCATACACGGAAACTAGGGTTGCCTCAAATGATATTGACATGACTTATTGAATGAATAATCCCATTGCGTTCAATACTTTAGAGTTTGGTCGAGAAGACTGGTAGAGAATACCTTGAGTCCGTCATTTGTACTTTTTTTACATTGAGAAATAGAATTTAAATAAAAATGGTACAAATAATAATGATCAAAAACAGTGACATAAAACACAATGTTCTATTAATTTAATTTTCAATTCACGAATATGCTATTTTTGAACGGTATTATCTTCTTTCAGTTTATAATTATTATTTTTATGTCAAATTCTTAATGACACAAAATACAAATAAAATATAACTACTTAGTAAACTAAACTTAAGTAAGAATTAAACTAAACCTATTAAAATAAACCTAAATTAAAACTCGTGACTTATTCTTAATCAATATCGTACTATCCATGAACAATTTTTGTTTCGTCACATTTGTTGGTTTGGTACTAAAGTCACTGTTTATATTATTGTTATTCAGTGTTCTCTATCCATTCACTCATTCGTGATCACATTCGTTTCGTGGCTGAATCAGCTGCTGAATGTTTATTAGACGGCAGCTTATACCGTTACTTACGCTAGCCGCACGGGTAAATATGTGCTTAGCGGGACAGTGCAGTGGCAACCCTAACGAGACCGTTTCGCAGTGTGCAATGTTTGCGTGTTTGTGTTCGTGCTCGAATCCAAAGGACTTGTTAATTATATTTGTTCGTCTTTGTCGGGCTGCCGCATTAGCGATGGCACGATATAAGCTGGAATATTTAAAAGATCAAGTCACTAATTCAATAAAAAGTTAATTTAAAAACTCGATTTAGCGAAATTCTATCAATACGAAATAAAAAGTAAAATGCCACTGTTTACTATTAATATTTGCACGAATATATAGGAACTAACAATGTTTTCGAAAAACAGGGCAAAAAAAAACTGAAACAAACAATTTAAGGCATCAAATTTATATTGACTGCAGTCTTTATTGATTTTAATATTTACAATTTTCACAGATTATTTCACCAAAACGGTAGTTACCAGGTCGGATCATAATATAAGTATAGTACAGTAGCCATAAGATACTAATATGAAACCAATCCTCACTCAGTTAAATTTAACTTTCAATATTTCACCGCAACAATAATAGGCATGCGGACTCGATTATTTTTATTGACACCTACTGAATTTGTATGACCATAACATTCATAATTTTGTAATTTTTTTGTTTGTTGTCGTTGTTCAAAAGTACCGTGCGTTTGAATATGTAACGTAATTTATCAATTTGAGCTTGTAAAAGTACGGTTAACACACTTAGTTGCCTATCGAAATTAAGCATTCTGAATTCATCAATTTAATATTTCTATTTGGCCCAGCGGTTAAGTTCGCCGTTTGTACTTTCCTATATTGTGCAATAGTCTAAATAAATAAAATAAAAGTTATACCTATAATTGCATTTTCTATTCATTATTTCTAGTGACAATTTAGTAAAACTCTGCGTCAGTCAACATCCATTGTATTCTCAATGAGTTGTCACAGATATGCGTCATGACAGTAGTACCAATTCAAAATTCAATTTTAAACAAATCAAACAAATGACTGTTTAGTTTCCACATTTCTCACGCTACTCCGCCGGGCGAGTGGGTGTGACTGATGGCTACTCGACTTGACGAGTTTAGTACTTGACCGATTTAGTGCTACTTTTACTTTTGAGCTGTATGGTTATTGAGACCGTTGACATGCTGAGTGATTGTTATTTGGACTATCAGTTAGGGCGCGGCCCCATGTCGACGGCACGGCGCCGTCCGCCGTGGAACGGCACGGCGCCGTCACCGTGCGACGGTACGGCGTCGTGCCGTCGGACGGCGCCGTGGACGGCGCCGTGAACGGTGCCGTGGACGGTGTGACGGCGCCGTGAACGGTGCCGTGAACGGTGTGACGGCGCCGTCCACGGTGCCGTGAACGGCACACCGCACCGGTGGACGGCGCACGGCTCGGTAGTTTTGTTTTAGGCGAATCTCACACTGCGGCGAATCTAGAATCATCAATTTGTATAGAAAAATCGCGGGGTATGGCACACTGAGAATGAGTGAGGTCGCGGCGACTTTTTAACCGGCTTTCAAAAGAAGGACGTTTTTTTGTGTGTTTGTTCACCGATTACCTACTCGAAGACGGCTGAACCAATTATAAATTCTTTTTTTGTTTGAAAGAATGATGTTTGAATATTTTAGAGGTGGTCCCATTGCAACCAAATCAGGACTTGATGATGGAGATGTTGGAGGAATTGAGGGAACTCTTCAAATATTATAGGCACACATATAGCGATTTTGGTATTGGTTATAGTTTCTCGTGCATTTCTTATTACAAATGAATTTCTAGTGTTAACCGACTTCAAAACAAAGAGAACATTCTATGTAGGTTTGCTCCCCGATTACTTGAAGATGGCTAAGCCGATATGGAAAATTCTTTTTTTATTTGAAAGGGTATACCTCTGAGGTAGTCCCCTTGCAAACAAATCAGGATCTGATGATGGAATCTTGGAAATTCGAGAAAAATATAGCGATTTGGGTATTTCTACATTTGAAGTCCGTTATTAACAGACTTCCACAAAAGAAGAACGGTTTTCATTTTTTACCCTATTACTCGAAGACAGCTGGACCAATTTGGAAAATTATTTTTTTGTTTGAAACGGATTTGTCCTCCAGAGTGGTCTAATCAAACCGAGATCTGATGATGGGATCTTGGAGAAATCGAGGGAACTCTTCGAATATTATAGGCATATACAGGGTGGGAGGGACTATACCGACATACTTTAGCCATGAATTCCTGGTGGTGTGACGAGTAAATAATGTTATATCAACATGGGTCGAATATTGTCATTTTACATTACATTAGTCTTATGGAACAAAATAAATCAGAAAATTCAGCCCCTCGTTATAAACATGTCCTTACTGGAGGAAAAGTTATCAAAAAGAAAAAAAAGCTAAAATGGAAACGAAAGGTCAATTTTTTTGGCCTCGTCGTAGTCGCTTACCATCAAATACTGCGAAGGTTAATTGCTGTTTAGTTAAAGGATTTCAAAAAATTAGTAAAACTATCTTAGTCACATTTATTAGGGCTTGTTACACACTTGGGAGTTTTCATTTAAAAAATAATGAATATCTCTGAAAGTAAGCGTTTTTCGACTATACATCACATAACTTTTTTTACTCCTAATAGTTGTTAGAATCTATAGTTAAAGTTTGTCGGTATAGTCCCTCCCACCCTGTATACGGCGATTTGGGAATTGTTCATATTCACTCGTGCATCTCGTATCAAAATAGGTTCACTGAAAGTCGGTTATTTTAATTTTTTTAATTTTGTGATTATTTATCATCATCATTCGGTTTAATTCGCAATGTCAATGTGTACTTTCATCAAAATGGGTTCAGTAGTTTTTGAGATAGAGTTATGTGTGTATCAGTCACTAGGAAAACTTGTACCTACTTAACAGCGTAATTCGATCACTACTGAAATTCAGAAAATCAAGAAATAAAAAAATACTTAAAAATGAAACCGACTTCAAAAAGGGAAGAAATAAAAGTTTTATGAACACTATTTTTTTGAAGTCGGTGTTAGCCTTAATATTTGGAAGTACCTACGCTACGAGACGCTCAAATACTATATTACATACATAGACCAGTAAAGTAAGCAGTGGCTCGGCTTCGCCTCGGCCGACAATTACATGTGATCGGAGGCTTTCTTTATTTACTGGCCAAGGTTTATATACAATTTTTCTGTTCGATGGAGTCGGAAAGCGGCCGGAAGACAGAAAAAAATGCTGGCATAAAACTTTCCTTTTATTTGAAGACGGTTTAATTTTTATAATAACTTTAATTAAAGAAAAAAAATTATTACTCGTCGGTTTTTTAGCCAAATCCCATTCTCAAAATCATTTTTTACCCTAAAAATGATGAAAGGATACGATTTCAATCAAAAAATTATACACTTACAAAAATGAGTCCCTATTTCTATGGAGAGTCGATTTTCGATCCACAGTGTAGCGGGAAGAGTGCAGTGTGCGGTGCGCCGCACACGGTACCGTGTGCCGTACACGACACCGTCCACGACGCCGTCACACCGTTCACGGCACCGTTCACGGCGCCGTCACACCGTCCACGGCACCGTTCACGGCGCCGTTGACGGCGCCGTCCGACGGCACGACGCCGTACCGTCGCACGGTGACGGCGTCGTGCCGTTCCACGGCGGACGGCGCCGTGCCGTCGACATGGGGCCGCGCCCTTATACAAACAGGCATACTAGCGTATGATCATCAATAAGGTGACAAATCGCATTGAAAACATGGTGATACTTAAAAAAAACATTTCACGAGTTTATGTGTCAATCATCAATTATTTGGCCAATTTTTTTACAAGCCTTTATTTCGTTTTTTAATCCTCACTGAGTCATATCTTTGTAGAACATAAAAAATGGAAGACCTGATCGTCAACCACGAAATCACTTAATAGATATCATAGGCCTCTTACATCATCATAATCATCATTTAAAGGTTGATTCAAATGGACGTATAATATTTGTGTTATCGACCTGTTTTAATATTATATTCAGTATACTACTAAATAAATAAATAAAGAGAATGTATTTGTTCGTTTTTCATGAAACTTGTACAATGATGCCAATAACAGAGATGAATTTCGTTTATTAAACAAAAACAAGTTCACCAGCGACAGCGTAGGTACCTAACAGATGATTATTTCTACGTTCGTTTTATTTTAATAAAAAACTATCACGTCCGGTCTTTTGACCCCATTCCAACGAAACAGCAATAATAAATACACATTAATAGCTATAACATGCAGTGTAGATGTGAAATATGATATTAAGTTTGATATACCACATTTATAATTCAAAATTTCGCGGGTTCGAACATTTTTCAGCAATTGGCCCACTACCGGCGAGTAAGCGAGCAAAATTTGGCGAGTAACAGTTCATTGCGAGTTGGCCAGGTACAGTGTGATCGATCAACCTTTCCAGATCCGCAATGTGATGCTACTAGTTAGAGTAGTTAGCCCAATTTTACTCGTATACTCGCAGGCGGTGGGAGCATTTCCTTGAACCGAACTTTCTCAAAGAGCTAGAAGTCCGTTCAAACCACTAGACTAAGTCTTCACGCAATCAAGTAAACAATAACAAACTTAATTCTTGTACTTTTTCTTTCGGTGGCCACTCTTTACGCTTTCTAATCTACGGCTTTGGGAATTGAATTGTATAACTTATCTGATATTGACATAACAGTAAGTGAAAAAGTGAATAAACAGTTCCATAGTTAACACATTCAGTGCCAAGAACACGCCTGACGTGTTCATTTTGTATGGAAACTTGGGAGCTTGGCACTGAAAGTATTAACTGATATAACGATTGACAGTCATAGCACAGGGTTGACCACTGCAGATAGCAGGATGAAATGAAATTTAACACTTTTGCTATCTAGAAAGAAGCCGTCGCTGTAACTTAGCAATCTATTTTTGTTTAAAATATGGAATTGCCCCAGTTTTTCCAAATTTGTTACGCTTCGTCAAGCTTGATTGAAGTAAGAGCAACCCCATTCATTGTGAAAATCAAGGCAGCATCCTTGTTAGTCAAACTGTTTCAGCTCAGTAAGCGATCTAGCCAATTAAAGGCGCATATACCGGGTACGTTGTACCCTTTTTCTATCAGACAACTAACCAGATGCAATAGGTTAATTCACAACTGCCCGTCAATCTCGATCCTAATATAATTCGACCCGTGAACTACATTCACGGACAGTGAATTCGGGTCATTTTCCATGACCAATTATAAAGAAAATGACCCGAAATCATTGTCCGTGAGTGTAGTAATAACAGTACGTAGTTGGAGGCCATACTGCTGCCGGAGCGACATATTTTGATTCCCGATTATGAACTGCGATTACTACATTGACATTGACGGTAATATTCTGAATAAGCCTACCTACAGGCCCTTAAGGCCATTGACGAGATCCCATTGAGAAACGCGTCTAACGGTGCGCCCGCGCCCACGGCCGCTGCAACCTGTCCGGTTGATGACATTATTGTTCTAGCCATGATTGCCAGTTAATTCTGCTTTTCATGCTCCGTAAAACAAAGGTTTAATGAGCGATGACTTGTAGTTTCTATTTGACACAAAAAATGTTTAATTTCCTTGAGTAAGTTTAGGTACCGAGGACAAGATGAGATCCGAAGTAAGTCTGATGGTTAAAATGGTTTGTACGTGGTAAGCAAGCGCTAAAATAATTACGTATAGACAAATATGCTAATTTCCTTATCCCTTCTTTATCTAGTACAACATTCAGACGTACAAACAGGAGAACGGAAAACAATGTCAAAAAGTTTAATTTAGGTATAGTTTATCCGGCAGCGTTAGAGTAAAAAGCCATAAAACTTGTTACAATAGCATAATTACTTCGAAAGGTGACAAGTCGTAATACGAAGTAGTGAATTTCGACCTAAACACTTTCTATTAAAGTTCAAAATGCTTTTTATGTTTCAAATACAAAAGATATCTTCACACCTGCATAGGGTCGTCAAAACTGTAATAAGTGGGTAAAATATTAAAACAGACATAAATCACTAAACCAGATTCAACGGAATAGGTACTAGTTGGAAATTCCCGATTGTTGCAACCCTACCCTCAAATGTTTTTTTATTGCATTTCCAATTTTTGTGCTGTCATTTGACATTGTACCTTAGTACTAACTATTACGTTAGCTTTTTGTATACGTAAGAAATCACTTACACTCATTCTATAATAGATAACCAATTAGCTCATTTTTATGACTCTTTACTCTTAAGCCGCCGGACAAACTATAGCATGGTCGCTGTGGCGCTTTTGTTATTGTTATTATGAGATAAGTATTTTAATAAACACTGAGATCTAACTGCCCCAGAACTGCCATAGAAGAACAGCCAACACAACAACAATAAGCTGGTTACAAATGGTAAATTTGAACGACATATCCAAATAATACAGAATTTCGTAGGTCGACGAATAGATTGAACCGCTTCAACCAGGGCTCGGAACCGGTATTTTGCAAAAACCCCGAAATAGCCCAATATTTTGAATTATTTTATGCTTTTTATGTAGGTCTGAATCGTGTATTTAAGTAATGATTTCGTATTATTAACCATATATGGATGCAATGGTCCGAAATAAATGATTTTTATTTTTATTTTATTTATTTTTTTATTAAATTTTACGATTAATAACTAAATATTTTTACTAAAAAAAACCCGACCGCGGTGCACTTTAAAATCCGCCATTTTGTTTATTTTAACGAACTTCATACCCAGTGACACTCGCGCCATCAAGACGAATCTAATGATGTATCATTTATCAAAATCGGTTGTGCCGTTGAGTAGCTACGAGCGGACACAGGAACGGACATACATACATACAGGTCAAACACATAACCCTCCTTTGGGCTTCGCCGCAGTCGGGTAAAAAATGAAATAATAAACCAAAGAACGAAAAAAAACAAAAAAAAATACCGGTATTTTTGTATGGAGTAAATACCGGTATCCGAGCCCTGGCTTCAACCGACCCACTGGTCCGTTCATTTGCACTCAAGCAATAAGCAGGCAATATAATCTCCCGTTGAGTCTTGTGGGACGGCTCCCCGCCAGGTGGACTGATGACTTGAAGAGTGTGGCGGGAAACGGTTAGATGCGGAGAGTTGAAGACCGGGTACGTGTAGCGCGTACTGACGAAGGGCTATGTCCAGCAATGAACGAGTACCGGCTAATGATAATGATTGAGTAAGCACAACTAACGTAGGCATTGCCTGGGCTTTTAGTTGTAGACATTAAAAAATAATGGTGTACGACAAACTATTCACTTATTTTGTCTTTGTAATCCATTAATCGTAAGGACTGTTTCCAATTAAGCCCGCTGCACTTTGCAACCTTCGCCAGGTGTCGATTGCGCAAGCGCCGCATTCACGTGGACCAGTATTGTCGGCGTGGACTCGAACCCGCTAACGGCTACTACGCCTACAGCCGCTTTGTCAATGAAGATGCTTGGCCGTACCATTGGCTCAAGGTTTATTATCGACTCTTCCATTCACTATTCGAACACGCTTTATACAAAGCTTCTTTTCTGCCCTCCGGCCGGAAAGCTTCACGTTTTCACTTAAACGAAGATGCCACTTTCTGGCTCCGTCGAACAGAAAAACAGTATACAAACCATGGTCAGTAAATAAGAAAGCCTCAGATCACATGTTTGTCGACCGAGGCGAACATGTGATCTGAGAAATTTCTGACTTTACTGGCTTCGGTATGTAATGTAGGTACGATTTTAGGCAGAAGTCATCAAATGTCCACCTCAAGGACAAATGACATCAATACGATTACATTTTTCTTTGTTTGATATATTTCCGACTCTCCTCTACTTAATTTTTCTCAATTGTTTTCTCTAACATCGACTATTGTGCTAAATATTTATTAAACTTTCCAGCATAGTTTTGTATAATAAAATCTTGCATTTTGCTAACCACAATTTAAGAGTTTTATTTTTTCTTTTTCAAAATGCTTAATTATGAACACTTTCTGCAAAGGAACTTTGTGGGAAATACATATAAACAGATACGTACGCCCAATTCTTTTGATTTTTTCCCATAGTAAGGGCTCCAGATTATATCTGAAGAAAATCACGTATAACATCGTTTCGAAGCATAATTTAGCATTTATAACAAGCTGACCATGTGGGTGTAGTGCTGATGATACCTTGGAGATAACTGGCCGATATCTAACATCGATTCTATGACCTTGTTGCATTTGAAAGTTTGATAAACCTGATTCTATTTCATTTGAAGCTCTTTTATATGTTTCATTCCCAGGCAATGGGTATCGATCGCCGATTGTCAATAAAGACATAATATGTTTATATATTTAATAATGACCTATCAATGTGTCTTTATGGAAAGCAGCAAAGTGATAGATTATACTTGACTTGGGGACGTCACAAATCATTCCTGTTACATTTCTCAGGCTGTTATGAGTAGTATACTTATTTTGAACCGAGTTTTAATAAAAAGGAGAAGTGCCAACGTTCGATATTGTAAATCCCATAAATGTCGCCTTTTACTCACTTATCACAAGCTTAGTATTTTTTTACAAACAAACAAAGGACTTGTTCCATACATTGATGTAAACAAAGCTCGATCCCCGTACAAAAACTATTAAAAAGACAATTTGCCTTATTCCGCCATTTCCACCTGCCGGAAAGGAAAAGTTTCATCAGAAAAAGTAAAACAAAAAATTTGGCGCGCACTAAACTACTAATGATGGCAATCGTGTTAAGTGTGTGGGAGTAAGACATAACATAGCGCTTTACAAGGCCATGAGCGGGATGGAGGAAGTTTTGCAATTTGCGCGAAGGATTTCGGCGTTTTATTTCTTATGTTAGGGATTTTGGTACATTTTTTGTTAATTCTGCCTATGTTTCATCATTCATCATTATTAAGTTGAATCAATACGTCCACTGCTGAACATAGGTCTCCCCGCCCATATTTACCGCCCGCCTATACTTACCAAAATTACTTATTTTCTATCAGATTCCCAAAACATTTTTTACAGTTTTTCTTCCATGGGCCATGCCTTTATATGACCCTACCAAGGGCTATAGGCTAACGATGTTTTAAATTTCAGTTATAAGAAGTAGATAGGTAAAGCCCGAGATACCACAAGTCAAGAATGCGAGGTTAGGTACGTGAATGGGATATTTTGGTAGCGAGTTGATGGAAATTCAATCGAAAATGGAAAAAAAGTAAATAAATTTCATATCGGTATATTAATACATAAGTACCATAACTAGTTAGGTAAACTAAAAAATATTGGGGCATTTCTCCAGAAATATGTCTGCGGTCACCTCATTCATCTGGCCCTTTTTCATACTAAATGTATGGAAACAGATGAATGAGTCGGATACATATTCCTGGAGAAATGCCCATTTTACCGTCCTGTACTGCATTGTAACCTTAAGCATACAATTACTTTGTACACGATTATCTTTAAATCTCTCAAATTACTAACCTTGTATGATTATCAAAAGCATATCTTATACGATTTGCCACAATTGCACTCTTTGCCCGCGTCTTAAGGTCTATTTTACGATATACATGTCAATCGACTTGAATCATTTTTGAAGTATAGAGTAATTCGATGCTTTCGATAAGTTGCTTCGAAGTAGATCTTGATCGCTAATGATAGATATTGATGGAGTGTCCAATAATCCGTATCAGATGGTGTTCATGACCATGTTAGATATGGTATGACGATTATAACAAAGCGATATCTTGCTCAATAATAAATAGTTCACTGCCATGTTTAAATTTGATTGTTTACTGGACTTGTATATACATTGTTTTTTTAAATGTGGGAAAAGAACAAAGATTTTAATGGCAATTCAAAGGACTGAAATGACGGGTGCATAAGTAATACAGCATTTCAAAGGTGCAAATAAACCGGGTAACCGACATAGATAATATGACTTCAAATACCGGTATTATTTGTTTTTTTTTTATTTTATTGGTAATCCTAAATAAAATAAAATAAAAAAAAAAACAAATAATAACAGATAATACATCTATTTCATGCTTAACTCTAATTATTAAACTCTTTTTTGATGCTTATCCAATTACAGGTAACCACATCTTACACAGTCTTGTCTGTCTTGCTATACCTACCCTATAACATGCAAAATAAATGCATTGTATGGAATACTAGAATCCCACAATTGCCCATATTAAAAATACCGGTATTGGACGCTCTAGCAAATTCACAAAATACCTAAATAAAACAACCCATCGACATCGTTGCGAAATGTTCGTACAAAATTTTACGCCTGATATTATCAAATAGCAACAAGCTTTGCGCCAGCGTTACAAATTGTTTTCAAGAGGAGTTTTGTTACTGAGAGTTTTAAAAATATTTTTTGTGTTAGGTATTTTTTGGGAAGGGTCTCCATAGCACATTTATCCGATACAAAACAGTCTGCCATTTGGGTCATTCTCATATAAAGTAGTTGACAGATGTGTCAGACAGAACCATGTGCAAAAGTTAAGGGTTTCCAGTTAAATATTCTAATACTTATCTACTTAAATTAGCCCTGTTGACAAGCTTTCGATCCATATATTAAAAAAAGGAAAAATTAAGTATTAGCAAAGTTAACTTTCTGCACATGGGTGTGACAAGTCACGAATCTAATTGAGAATGACCCATTCACTTATCCATGTTTATAGAGGTAAAAATCGTCTGTCACGACAATACTAACTAACACATAACGAATGAAACATCACACTGACAATTTCACGACCTGGCGATTTGATCAGGTTGTTTGACTTAGCTTGTCAGAGAGAAACGTCTGGTTAAGGCTACTCAGTTTACTTTACTCGGTTTTTGGGAATTTTCAAAATGGTGGAGCCATGGGGACTGAGAAACCCGCGAGGTCACAGAGCCACTAGTTACTTTATAAATAGGTAATAACATTTCTCTGAATTCTATACGCGAAAATCCTAGACATAAATGAATACCTTACACGTATACAAGAAAATCGGTTTACAAAGATCGCAAAACAACCAAGAAAAAAAAAATACAACTGGATTAATACAATTGCATACATAAATAAATCAGTTGATATTATGCCGAAATATATTCGCGGAAATAATATGTATAACATGCCAGTAGTCACATACTATACGACTACAGTACATTAGTAAACCTCTTAAGCAATATGTTGACAAGTGCATGATTGATCGGATATCAGATACCTAACACATGTCTCATTAGCATTGTAACGCATTACGCGTGTATTAATTACATTGAATGCATGCAATGTTAATAAAGCAACGCCTAACGAAATCGCAGAACCATTAATAATTTGACGTAAGCGGGTCTTACAGTTACAGGGTGGGCCGTTTTTCGGGATTTTCTGAATATCGCAGTAAAAAGGTGCGTAATTTTATGCGTAGTTAGGTGCGCCTGGGGTCGAACCAGGTCGCTTGTCCCGGTCCACTTCGATTTGGTCGGACTAGGTGGGGGCCTGAACGCCTGGGGCCGACAATATGTATAATATCGCTGGTGCCTGTACCTGTTAACCCTAACCTCTTAAGCAACCCACTGTCAAGTGCATGATCGATCTGATAAAAGATAAAGCTTGTCTCCTGTCTCATTAGCTTGATGGAAGCTATATCAATTATACTTACGGTTACGTGTGACGAAACACCTGCTCTGTTTTAAAGGCTTTACACACGCGCGACCGTGTTTAATAATTACGAGAGTATGCCCGCAACTTTATTTACGGAGGTGAAATAAGTTAAATAGGTATCTCTTTTTGCTTCGCCCTGTTCGGGTAAAAAGTATCATATAATTATGTTAACATCATAATCTAACTGTACAACAAATTTCATAAAAATCGGTCAAGTAGTTTTGGCCAGATGCGCGCAGAAACACAGTTTTTCTACGTCTATATAATATGTATGTAGAATAAAATAGCTTTTGTTGGGACTTCGCCTAAAAACAATAGGGATGACGACTGGGTTAAAACTATATAATTCTATTTAGTCCGTCAGTTAGATTATGAAAAAATATGGGATATGTATTTTTTGTTTTATCAAAATATAAAAAATCGACAAAGTGATCATCAAACTTCTGGAGTGGGGGCTTGTGACATCACTCCTAGGTGAAAATTGTACCTAGGAGTGACCTCACTCGAAACTTCTAAGCACTGTATTCTCGTCATTATTTGTTTGTTAAACAAAAGAAAAAATACGTGTACAATATTTTTTAATAATCTAACTGACGGACTAAACAGTTTTTTTTAGTCGTCTAGCCTAGTAGAGTTTTGTATTCCTTACTTGAGCAATGATTGTTTTTTTTTATTACTAACAAAATATTGCGTATTAGGTACCTATATATAATCTTTTCTAGTTAAATAAAGCACCCTGTTTAAATGATTCAGATACACGACGACCAAAGTTCTATTTGAATTATATTTCTTTTTGTCTTTTCGCTATCCCACATCGTTAACTATTTACTTAAACCATCAATAAATTACAAATTTTTCTCTCTCTTGTGTCACCCAACTTTGATCCTTCCCCGTCACAACATAAGCTTCAGATTAGAATGTTCCAGTCCTTAATCCTCTGCTCATTGAAATCCTAACGACCTCAATAAATGAAGGGAGAGAGACGATTGAGAGAGGCAAGTGCTTTCCGTCAAGGAGCTAAAGGTTCCGTGGAGACATGACGAGCTTGCAAGCCAAAGACTGGATTGCATTGTTCTGGTTAAGGAGACCGCAGCAGAAGGAATTTATCTCAAATTCTCAAGGCATTTAGTGCTATAATTAATGAGCAATAGGCTATGCAGACTAAAATTGCCATTTACCACAGAATTATATTGAGATAGACGGAAATAGTTCGTCGAATCACCGTCACTTCTTTTTAGCACGCGAGGTACATACACTTTTTCCAAATACCTCGATATATTTATGTGCTCGTACTATCCGTATATGTACCCCACCTTATTTCTACAGGGCCAATTAGGCTACGATTCTTTGCAATTGCGTAGACTACTTTCTTTGGCTAAATTTACTATCAATATAGTCAGAAATAAGATCGACTGTGTAGGTCTCGTTGAAGCTTTCGTGCGTCTTTTTGCTCCATGTCCATATCGTCGCGCGCGGAGACACCCGCTACTGGCGGTGCCGGGGGCGCGCACACGAGCGCACGCGCACACGCCGATCACTCGCGCGCTCGCGTTTCTCAACTCCGTGCTCGCAGCACAACCTCAGTGTGATCTGTTCGCAAGTTCGATTGGACGACTGATGATTGAGTGCAAGAAAGTAGCGGAACGTGAGATGCCTGCAAGTACGATCCAATGAGTGTAGTAGTTTTAGATTATTTAGATATATTTAAGTTTGTACCGCTTTGGCTATGCTGTAATGGTATAAATGTTATGTGTAATAAAGAATAAAGAATGTGCCATTTACAATACATTCTAGCCCAAATTCGACTATACTTTCATTTGCCGTCAGGGAGCTCCAGTCATGGCCCTTTCGAATTTGCATACATTTGGCATACAATTTTAGTTTATTTCGCATACAAATACTATACACAGATACATTATAACAAAAAACAAGTAAACATCGATTTTTCTGCGATAAAAGAGTCCAACCAGCATGCTGTTAAATCACAGAAGGTGGCTCAACGCTGGTATTATGTGGCTCCACATGTAGCGCGAAACAAAACTGCACGTTACGCAGTTACACTTTACATAGGTATTAAGCTATTGCAATTTAATTTTTATCTGGAAATCGTCATTGCTGTAACCCGCGAACTTTCATAGTAAGTTACGTACAGGTCGATTCACGAAAGCTGGCGCGAGATTTGTACTGAGTGACAGCTATTTTCATAAAAATTCTGTCAAATCTCGCGCCAGCTTTCGTGAATCGACCTGTACGACGTTATTGATTTTCGACAACAAAATGGTTTTCTGCGACAAATTTTAAAACGGACAGCTACATAAGAAAATTACAAGTTAAATAAAAGCTTGAAACAATCAAAGTGTGTGCAAGAAAATGTTTCTTTCCCACGGAACCCTGAAAGGAAAGAAACAAAAGGCCTCAAGGCAGATTAGGGCAGCGATACTTTATTCGTGGCGAGTAACGTCTCCAAATTGTTACATTTGAGGCCCATTAGGTATCGCTTCCATTATTTCAGAGCTCCGATAATACTCTTCAAAAAAAGATTTCAATTCTTATCTGATTCCCATCTTCAGCGCAATAAAATTAATTGCATAGCATGAACAATTTAAGGGGATGAATTTTCAAAAATCTTGTCCGAGTTTTTTGGTAGGTGATATTGTTATGGCTTTTATATCTAAATTGCACCGTAGGTATCAGTCTGTTGTCAAGTTAGATTTAAATACATGTACCTAATTGACTTATATACTTTTTTACTGCATCTGTGGCAGAGTTGGGCAAAAATTTAGTTGACTAAGAATAAGAATAAAATTCCAAATTTTATTCTCAATCAAAATATTTGAGTAAGATTGAAAATCATGAGCAAGTTATTCTGATTTGATTTAAAATGATTAAATCATTTCATTTTTATTCTGATTTGATTTAAAATGATTAAATCATTTCATTTTTATTCTAAATGACAAATCAAATTTTGATTAATTTATTCCGACAGACTATTAGTTAAACTAACGTTTTAGTTGACTTATTAATATTTAGAATAAGATTGATTTTATTCTTCTTATACATTTAGTTCACTGATTGCACTTGTAATTTGAACTATTTCTCATTCTTTTAATGTTCAGTTTTTTTAACCATGAATAAATATGACACACAACCTATGGCATAGTAATTAGGTAGCTTCGAGATTATCTGATGATGAATGGAACCAGGAGGTAGGTAGTGGAACTCTTCAATGGCTTTTGGTAAGACCTTCAATTCAAGTATGGATTAATTTCGCTTGTGGTAAAGGGTTCTATACATAGTATAGTATACATTACACTATACGGCGATGGTCAGCCAGCCAGAAGGTGGGTAGTGGAACCCCTCGTAGAGTCTTAGTAAACCCCTCGAGTTTGGGCTTATTTGATTTGTTGTAAAGAGTCCTATGCATTAAATCCTGTGGTGATGGTCTAGTGATGGATCCAGGACGTGGGCAGTGGTAATTTTAGTAAATCTGTCAAGTTTGGGCTCATTTTATTTGTTGTAAAGAGTTATACTCGTATGCATTACACTCTATGGTGGTGGTCTGACGATGGAGCCAGGTGCTGGGTAATGGTACTCTTTGAAGGGTTTTAGTAAACCCCGCGAGTTTGGGCTCATTTGATTTGTTATAAACAGGCCTTAACTTTTCGTGATTTTAACAAGCGTGACGTGTATAATTTAAAATGTCTTTATTATTTAGTACAACACTAAAAAATATTGATTGTACAAGCAGAGATCGATTCAAAATATCAATCGTCATTTTTTAATGGCGATTAATTTAGTTGCGATTAAATTAGTTGTGAGAATGGTCGACTAACAATTAAATTAGTTTTAGTTTCAATCGACTAAATTTCACGGTTAAATCTATATTAAATAAAACTACGTAGTCGCTCGTTTTTGCATTTTTAGGGTTCCGTACCAAAATGGTAAAAAAGGAACCCTTATGGTGCGACTCTGTCTGTCTGTCTGTCTGTCTGTCCGTCTGTCACAGCAAGATATCTCAGGATCTACTGATGCTATCGACTTGAAACTTGGAATAGTGTTAAAAGTTGCTGACTCGAGCCTATTGGATAGAAAAAAAATCTTACACCTTTTTTACTTTTTTTTTAAAGGGGTCCGTAATGGGATGTGGAAAAAGAAAAGTAGAGCTATTATATCGAGTGGGATATCAAATGAAAGGGCTTAGTTTGTAGATTCCAAAACCATTTTTGTTTTTTTTTTAAATTTTGTACTTTTTGATTTATGACCAAAAACGTTCAAAAAAATACCATTCCCCCCCTATTATCTTCGAAGTTACTGAACAGAAAAATTTGTAATAATTACCAATTATTAATATCATCCTAAATATTACAGGAAAAATAAAACGGTTTTGCTAAATTGCATCGTTTTTTAGAAATTTTGAAAAATCGTACACATACTTATTTGCTCCTATTAAGCTAACGGCCAGACAGTTTTTGTTGAACTATTCACGTATCTACTTATGAATTTGTACGGAACCCTCGGTGAGCGAGTCCGACTCGCACTTGGCCGGTTTTTTTTATATAACTTGCAATATAGATAACTTGCAATATGTAACTACGACGAGTAGGTATGTACATTGTAGGTACTCGTATGCGTACGTTGTAACTATGTTGGTTTGGGTGGAATCTTGCAACTTATATTGAAGCAGATATCTTCAACCGATTGAGCTAAAATTATGTATACAAGTTTAATTTGAAACGCTTGAATGAAAATGCAATATAATGGGCCTTAATATTACGATAAATAACGAAAAACTGCAATGCACAATGTTTACAAGTCGCAAACAATAGTAGGTAAATAGGTAGGTAGGTGCTCTATTCATAATTATTTTGATACTTTCAGTACTAGTTCTATACGATACTGAGTAAATCTTAGATATAGATATTATCAATATTTTGTTGTCTCTGTCATTAGTAAATCTCTTTTTAGTGTCACGCGGCGACAAAACAATGGGATAATCCTACTTACCTGGAAGTTGTTTGTTGCATTTTGGTGCAAGTCTGCCGCCATAACGCAAAAGGGCACAACTAACTTTTTTTTTTGACACTGAGTTGTATACATATTCGGAATCAGTGAAATTTACTGATTCCGAATATGTATAGAACTCAGTGTGGAAAAAATGTTAGATATGCCCTTTTGCGTTATGGCGGCAGAAGTGCCGACGAATCTTCTAAAAATAACACGTTCTACTTCTATTGAATGAAACATCTGCATGTTGTTTTCCGTTCAATTTGCTTCTAACATTAATTCTAATAAGAAATGCACGAGAAACTAAGAAAAATACCAAGATCGCTATATGTGTGCCTCTAATATTTTAAGAGTTCCCTCGGTTTCTCCAAGATCTCATCATCAGATCCTGATTTGGTTGCAATGGGACCACCTCGGAAGTATACCCTTTCAAACAAAAAAAGAATTTTCCACATCGGTCCAGCCGTCTTCGAGTAATCGCGTAACAAATATAAAAAATAAAATAAAAATAAAAACATATAGACGAATAGAGAACCGTCCTTCATTTGAAAGTCGGTTAAAAATGCATAGAACTCATTAAAACGAGCCCACTTCCATGTTCCATCATCAGTTCAGTTCAGCTTGCTGATGTGATGCGTCCTGTGTGCAGGAGTGAGTGAATAGTGGAACTACTTACTAAGCCTATAGACGGGATAACAATTTCAATTTCGATAAATAAATCAATCAGAGGAATTCATTTTAACTAAAAAAATCATGATTGAATTTATTTGATTGGTGATTAAATTAGTTTTAGTCAAATTTTTGAGTGAGAATAAATCTTAAGTGATTTAATCATTTCAAATTTAATCTGATTGAAACTGAAGTGATTTAATCATTTCAAATTTATTCTGATTGAAACTGAAATGATTTATTCTCACGATTTTTTATTCTGATTGACGATATTAGTCATGAGTGCCCAACACTGATCTGTGGCTCCCTCGAGTCGATTTTAGGCGCTTTTCTAGCGTTTTTTTAATTTCATCAAAAACATTCGATTTTTAACGCAAAGGACACTATCGAGTGACGAAAACTTGAATAAAAGATGGATAGCCTTGATACCCTCTATCGTTTATCACAAAAGGTAAATATGATTGTGTGTGTTTGCTGCTTTATTGGTGGAACACGAAACCGCCACGATTGAAACGCTCTGAAATCGACCGTCTCCATCTGTCACAGAATTGTACTGTAACATTTGAACCGTAAAACCTATGTAGATGGCAAGATATTTTAAGTAGCAGCGTCATTTAGAAAGACATTAGATAAATAGTGTTCAGGAAATGTTTCAGTGATGTAAACTTTGTTTGATCAATAAATACATATTATATAGATCACATAAAGTTTAAAAACTATAGCTGTGGCCGTTATAATAACAAATACAGTGAAACCTGGATAACTGGGATCTCAAGGGACCCGCAAATTTGTCTCACTTAAAGAGGTATTATCTTACACAGTGTCTCAGATATCCAGGTATAAATAAATATCTATGTACTTTTTTAATTGCGCGGTGGTACGGTACGGAATCCTTCGTGAGCGAGTCCGACTCACACTTTATAATCGGTATGGGGACATATATGGGGAGTAGGGACCACACAAATAACTATATTAGACAATTTAAGCCCTATAGACACTAACCAATAAGTAATTAGAGATTACAACGATAGTAGGACGTGGGATCTGATAGGTGCCAAAGTTACCAAGTTTACGAGTACAACTAACAGCTATAAATTATCTGAACGTGTAAAATACTTCATAGACAAACTATGTGGATAGGTGTTGAGCTTTGTAATGGTGAAAAGACGAGGGAAACCGGGGCACCACACTAGCTCAAATCGATACATGTCGAGTATCGAACAGAGTACAAGCGGCAACGGGTCATGTAGTGACGCCATGATTTTTAATCATACGGGACATACAGGATTCAGATATACAGGACATTATCGATGTGTCTAATTCTATTTGTGTGAAATGTTGTGTCAATCTTTAATATAAACTGCCAAAATTCAAAGAGAAATAGCGTTTTAGGGCTCCGTACTTCAAAATGAAAAACCGGAACCCTTATAGGACCACTCTGTTGTCCGTCTGTCTGTCTGTCAAGACCCATCACTTTGGGAACGTGTGAAGTAGGTAATCGAGTTAAAAATAAAACCATATACTCAAGTCTTCAGTCCCTTAATGCTGTGAAAAAATCAAACTTCTAAGTTAACGTAAAAAAAGGTATGGCCGTTTATGCCGCAAAAGACATTTATTTCCACACTCTCAAAGAAACCAAATTTATAGGGTACTTTCCGTTGACCTAGAACTATGAAATTTAGCAAGTAATGCCGTCTTATACTACAAGTGTAAGTAAGGAGTCAGTCAGTAGTAGTAGTAAGTAGTCGTCTAGTATCCATAACACAAGCCTTATTGAGCTTACTATGGGACTAGTTCGATTTGTGTAAGATTATCCCCTAATATTTATTTATTTATTTAAGTATAGAGAAAAAATTGAAAACTATATACTTGTAATTAAATCATAAAAAATGTCTTTATCTAAAGTATTTGTACGGAACCCTCGGTAGGCGGGTGCGACACGCACTTGTCAGTTTTTTTTTGTTTTGTATTCCAGACAAGGAAAAATGTGAGAATAAAATCAGTGTTTAAAGGGAGCATGACAATATTCTGATACACATGGATTTAATTATTTCCGAAATTGGAGTGTCGCGGTGAACATTATCGGAAGAGTGATATATTGTGCAATATTTAATTTGATTTTTTTGATAAAAATACATTGTCATCCGTGATTTATTTTTACCGGTAATACCGGCCATTCGGCGTAGAAAGCAAAACCTGATAGTAAAGATTAATTTATTTGTTTAAACAATACCTTCATCACAGACACATAGATATGTTCAATGTTCATGGCCCCGCCTCAATCAATTTTTTTAAGAAAATACACATAGTGTGTTTAAAAAATGAAGATGAAGTGCACAAAATACGCCTGCCACTCAAGCAAGATTACAAGCAGAATCTAGTTACTAAAAAGTTTAGGTATCTATTTTAATTTTTTTTCCTTTAATTTATATATTATCCTGTAATTATTCTGTCTCGTCAGCTGTCCACCACATTCGGAAAAGTTGGCTACTCTAGCCTATCACCGCACTACGGTGAAGCGCGACTCGTGTCAAGCGCCCTCTACGATTATTCTGCGCTACGTCACCATTAGAGACAGTATGTACACAACTATCACTGCCTAGGCACACTGTAGCAACCTAATAAGTTCCGAGAGGCTTATCGGAAGTTTATTAATGATTGCACATATGCTTTTTTAACTTTATTAAACAAAGAAAGTAAGTTCATTGCGACCGCTTAAATATTCTGAGAAATTTGGCTACGTCGTATTTTTTAGAATTAACTTCATTTTTTGCGCAATTTGTATATTAAGAAATCATTGATATTAAGTGTATTACAAAACAATACTTTGCTTACTGTCATAAAAAAAACACAGTCGTTTTTAACAATTCATCGTAGGTATTTCAATAAACCCCATAAATAGCCGAAACGTCGATATTTCTCAACAATAGAAGAGTTATTCTTATCAATGAATAAACAGCTCAGTACCTTCGAGAGAAGTAAATAGGCGGCAAAAAATATATCCCGTACAATACCGAGGGAGCCGCCATGACAGTTGTGATTGTGATAGCTGTGAAAAGGTCCGTCTAGCGGTGCCGTTTTTGTTGACAACATAATTGTAATGTAAACAGAAATAGACAGGTATTCGAACGAACGCGGGCGAGGAATTTTAGGGATTGTGAATGTATTTCATGATATGATTATACTTACATAATTCAATAAGTACGCATTGAAAGACAACCTTATACTTAAAATTTGTACGGAGTATATGCTTAAGTTTTAATAAAATCTCACGAAATACGAGTAAAGAAAAGTTATAAAAAATGCGACGTTGGCATATTGCTACGCAAATATGCTCTCTTTCACTTAATTAATGAACAACAAAGTTTGGTGGTCAATAAAAGTGTAAGCTACAAGAATAACCTCAAGGGAGTAAAGTTTTGATATAGTTCGATCAAAAGCTAATTGTTTGTTCTTGTTACACCGAAGCAATCGAGGGTGTTCCCGGGAGGCAGGGACACGCAATCTATATGATTGGGGCTGATGTTGGTAGCAACACAACGTGATCGCCAATTGGTAGACACTTTACGGAGAAATTGGCTTTTTTTTTAACTGATTTCGTAAAGAAGGCACTTTTTATAAAATAGCAGTAGTGGCTCACATCGCGATTTCAATGGTTGGAAAAGTTTAAAATTTGTTATAAGTACTCACCTCATGAATATAAATTATGTATATCAGCTTTAATACCTGTAGCAATTAATACTATGTAAACGCTGTAATATATACGATGTGTAAGTACTTAAATAAACAAACAAATAAATCTACAAAATTCCGTAACTAAAAATTCAATTCTTAGCAAGATCTAAAAATAGAATGAACAAGTCGTCGTCGCAAAACGAAGCAAACCCATTGGCACCAGCTAACACGCGTCTAAAAACTAACTAGCAAAGTAAAGACTAACCTGAGTCCGGCTCAATCCGGACACCGCATATATTATTCAGCGGCCGGACATCATGTGGATCCCTAATTGGCTTGAGGATGCCTCTGTTTACGGGTTCTACTAAGGCCGCGTTAATAAGTAAGCGGGTGTCGGGTTGGGTGCGTAAACCTTGATGTGAGCTTTATAACTGTAATAAAATGTAGTTTTTTACGGAATCGAAAAGTTTATAGTGCATGTTTTTTCTGATCCATAGGGTACGGCGCTTCTTCTCACCAGAATGTCATTTGCCGAAGCGCCAAAAGAATCAGACATGTGAGAGAGCCCTTGAGCCCTACTTGCAAAAATAAATTATTTCATTTCATTTCACTGGGAAATTTAGTTTTTTTGCGACAGCGACGTTTTGATACATAATCAGACGTCGAATTTTTGGGAGCAAAATTGAATGACAGGCAGGGAGTTCTTATATCGATATATTCACTTATTGATTCCTTTTGTAAATACTAGTGATCGCTCCGGGCTTCGTTTGTGTATTTTTTTTTGCAAGAATTATTTTGAACACGACGATAAAGTAGGTTACACATAGCATACATCAACTAAACTAAAGCCCTCATTGACGGATCTTTTATATGCTTAAAATACAAAACTAATTTTGGCAGAACCCCTCGCCCGACTTAACGGGCTCGGGCGGGAGTCGAACGCGGACCAACCCGTGATAAACGCGCCACTTAGCTGATTGGCCACGCCGCTTGAGATATTGCCGTTATACCGACACGGGATATCCGGAGGCTAGTGGTTCGATGGATTGGTCGAGTTTATTGAATGAACTATACCGTGTCTATGAACAAACTCTAAATTTATCCGTTCCCAGCACCTCCACCAAAGTTATGGTGTGTGACTTACTGTTGCGCGACAAATACAAGCTATCATTTCTATTCAATATAATGCGAAAATGACGGGTTAAGCCAGTTTTTCTGTTACGGTAGAAATAGAAATCTGTGTTTATTGTTTGGAAAACACAAAAATTACAAAAAAAAACTCTGAAGCAAAATTGACAACGCATCCAAAAAGTGACAAGGTTGGCCATCCCTGTAATTGACTGTAGTAGTAGGTAGTTAATATCAAAAAACGACAGTCATTTCTTTTCATTTCAAATAAAACGTCTCAAACAAGCTATAATTACCTAATTGGTTATAATTTCAGTGGCAATTGTTAGTGCGCAAACCTGCAACTACGAATTACTCGCATTCAAGTTTTAATAAGAACAGTCGAGTCTAGTGGCAAAGTTTGGAGGATCCGCTCCGAGCAGTCTTTACTGCTTTTATACTCGTACAGCTAGCTTGTATATCGCTTATTGTACGGCTAAGTTACTGAGGAGTTTTGACGAGTTAGACACGCATACAATTCTCTTACCAGTTATAATAAATGATCTTGATTAGAATTTTGAAATCAATCGTATGTTTTACTAATAGCTCTCTGATAATAAATACAGCATCTTTATCATAAGCAGTACGGGCTGTGAGCCTATGATGGTCGCTTTTATATACCGTTAAATAAATGATAAAGCAACTGTCATGCTTTTCACCGAGAATGATAGATGTTATAAATCGCCCTTCTTCTTTCTTTCTTCTTCTTTTTTCTTCTTCTTCTTATTTCTTCTCTTTGTACATACAGTAGACCTCCACCGAACGCTACCATGACCTTTCTGCACCCACATCCAGTGAACTCGCGCGACCTTCTCCGAGTTTTAAGTTCAACATATGGGATGGTTACCTGTGAACGTTTTCCACAGTACCCAGTCTTGAAAAACCTGAGTTAGAACTATATAACTAGGTACAGTCTTAAAGAGTAAGAGCTCAAAATTGTCTTGCCACGAGTATGAATATAAGTATGAATATTAAAAATTCAAAACTCATCACAAGTTTTTGTACAAAAAGTTTTGAATACGATTGAATATGGAGTAAATAGACAATCAGGAACGGCCCTCGTTAGGGCGCTTCCGTTTCCGGCCCCGCACCGGCCAATCTGTCGCCTTCTCACATTTTGTACAAAATAGAAAAATATATTAGGGTCAATTGCAGAAAAAATTTACCTTTTACTTTTTTTGTCTGATCATGGTGTGTCTTATACCTTTTTACTCAGAATCATGAGCACTTTTTTTGATAAATGAAAAGTGCTCGTGATTCTGAGTAAAATGGTATAAGACACACCATGATCAGACAAAAAAAGTAAAAGGTACGTTTTTTTCTACAATTGACCCATTATACATACACAACTACGCTCTTGTTATGAGAGTATACGCATGACATCATTTGGATGCATAAAACATTCATTTACTTTGACGTTTTGTACGAGTCACGCATCTACTTCATCACGGGCGACGTAACAAACATTCAACGAATCAAGATACGTTTTAAATCATTAAGAATAGTATCTTCGACAGCTGTAAACCTCGCGAGTCTGTTAACATCCATTGCTTTGCATTGCATTGGCTCCGCCATTTTAGAAATTTTCGAAAACTGCATCGACGAAAAATCTATAACTATAATTATCGAACCTGCTCACTCACGAGAATCGGTTGAGAAATGCGACCTGTAGAGGAGAGCAGTCGGATAGCCGGACAGACAGACATACGAAAGCATGTTTGCACAAACTGAAACAAAGAAGCTTCGCTCGCACTTCGCGCTCGTTCGGTCATGGAGCATTCCATGAAATGAAACCATCTACTTTTTGACACTTACCTAGCGCTACGGTAGCTACTCAAGTTTCATTAAAACTTATTAGATGCTAAGAAACAAACTACCAATCTTGAAGCCAAGTTATGATATTACAATACTGATATTCAGCCTCCTAATTTTACATGTTAAAAGTATTAAAAAGGTAATGTCGCTTACATAACGTTCCCGTGGAATGTTCCTAAAAAAATTCCTTAATCGAGCGATTCAAACGTCTAATGCCTCTTGAAAACATAGTATAGACTTATATTTTACATAGGAATATATAATGCCTTGAGATTCAGCGCTGTCGCAGTCGCAGGGCGACCGTAAACTCGCAAACTTTATCTCGTCGGATATGAAGTCGCGTGCCAGGTGCACCACCATTTTGTAATTCTCATTTCAAATTCGAATATTCACTTCGTTTCGCGAGCGTTTGCGCATTGCATAACGTTTGCAAGAGAAATACAGTTGTATGTAAATGCTAATTTATGGAATGTTTAACGAATTGTTATGGTAGCATTCGTCGTAAGAGGGAGACAAGTAAATCATGTCTGTCTAAAAACTAGATTTATCTGTTTCGGAACAGAGTTAAGGTAAGGTGTTGTTTAGGTACCTACTCCGTCAAATGCTTTACTAAGCATGTGAATAATAATTGACTTTTATCGTATTAAATAAACGCCTATTTACGCATTTAATAATAAAACTTGATATTACTCTATTTTAAAGATACAGTGAAATATATTATTATTTTCTTTTATTTCAACAAGGAAAAATATTACTATTTATGAACAACGGTTCGAAAATTGACTATTATTTATTGAATATACTATGTACAAGAACCTACCTAAAAGTAAAGCAAAGTTTTATATTTTTGCTCAAAACTATTATTAATTCATAGGTTCAAAGTATGTATATTTTATTTCATTTAGTATGTACCTTATGTTTGTAGATTATAAGTAATTTAACAATTGTCTTTTATCCTGGAATACACGGGAAAATGTTCTTATTTTGATTCTGATAAAGTTTGTTTCCTAAAAGATAAACAGGGTAGAATTGCCGTGCGGGCGATGCCGGTGGCAAAATCTATTACAAATTATATTTCGTATCCCAACCGAAGACGATTACTATAGTTTACATGCAGCAGTACATGAGATGGTGCTGTCCTTGTCACACATTTAGAGCTATAATATCTTAAAAAGCAAAACCATACTTCCATCTCTCTCCCGCGGCGCATCGGCACACCCGCGCCCGCGCTTACCTGACCTCATTACATTTTTTGGTGTTGTCCGAGTCGCACGAAATTTAACGTTAAAAAATAGTGTAGTGAAGTGAAAACGAAAGCGATCAAGGGATCGAAATTACAACCAGGATTATGAAGGTAAATTTGTAATCGTTTTAACAAAAGTACTAGTTACTATAAAGTGTTTTTAGATAATACGGCACTGCCAATAACGGTACTTTCAAATTTCCTTTACGCATCTTACCTACAAAATCATTAAACCTGGTTACTTACATATTTACGAATAAAAAGTAAAGATACGTGTATAAAGTTATATAATTAGGAAAGATGTATAACGGATTTGCTGAGTTTTTATGTAACTAACTTCATATCACTGTGTATGCCATGTGAAGGACAATTTGTCTCACCTATTTTCACAGTACCTAAACCTAACGGAACTCATCGTTTCATACTAATTGTAAGTTTAAAATAATTAAACAAATTCACTACGGTTCATCACTTTAAGTTGGATGACTGCGGTAGCACTACCGTAACGTACCGATTACTTTATTTCATTTCATTTATTAATTGCTTACATGTAGGTACATTTTATGTAAGGTATTGCAAGATATGGCAACAATAGATCTACATGATGCCTATTTTCTGATATCTGTTGATGAAAATGATCGCAAACGATTGCGTTTTAAGTGGCGACCACAATTGTTTGATTCGAATGTCTTGCTAAACGACAAGACGTTGTACGGCTCCATTTGTTTATATAAAATTATTAAAAGAAATATCTACGTACTTCGGGCCTATTGTCATTTAACTACTTAGACGATTTTTTATATATAGTAAGATCATAGATTTAATTACTTAACAAACGTAAAAACTACAAGACTTTTTTAAGTCGTTGGGGTTCGTCATCAATAGTGATAAAAGTGTTATGACGCCAAGTAAAATTGGCAAATTTTAGGGTTTGTGTTATGACTATCACCTTGCCTGGCGAAAAGAAACAAACATGTAGATATATTTACACGTGTATAGCTCCACGAAAATCGTGTTGAAGATTTCAAGTGTGATCATATTGATCATCCACGTTACAAAATGTTGACATTTGTATACCTACTCCATGCGAGCCGTGTAGAGGACTATTATATACGAATGTTTACGTCTACCTACTCCATTTTAACAGTGTCGAGGATTTCATACTCCACGTAAATCGTGTAGAGAATACATACGTTTCATTCAGAACATCTGCTCCACTTTAATAGTGTCGAGGATTTCATACTCCACGTAAATCGTGTAGAGAATACACACGTTCTATTCAGAACATCTGCTCCACTTTAACAGTGTCGAGGATTTCATACTCCACGTAAATCGTGTAGAGGATACACACGTTCTATTCAGAACATCTGCTCCACTTTAACAGTGTCGAGGATTTCATACTCCACGTAAATCGTGTAGAGGATACACACGTTCTATTCAGAACATCTGCTCCACTTTAACAGTGTCGAGGATTTCATACTCCACGTAAATCGTGTAGAGGATACACACGTTCTATTCAGAACATCTGCTCCACTTTAACAGTGTCGAGGATTTCATACTCCACGTAAATCGTGTAGAGGATACACACGTTCTATCCAGAACATCAGTTCCATTTTAACGGTGTCGAGGACTTCATACTCCACATGAACCGTGTAGAGGATACATTCATATTTACGGGGACACGGAGGCCTCGGACCCTGAGTTGGCCGAGCCGGGCGAAGCAACAACTACCTACTACTGCCGAGTACGTCGCCCGCGCCGATCGCGCCGGCCGAGCCCGTAACGATCGAAGCGCCCACGCCGCCTGGCGGCACTTGCCGTGCCCATAGATAGAGTGGCGAGACTATACCGTCATTGGAACCGAAAATATTAGAACTACTGGGCGAGGTCCCAACTAATAACAAAAAATGCGGCAAAAACCTACATAAGGATATTGCACCCAAGTCGGCACCCATTTTGGCAAATGGATTAGCTAAGGACTTTCACCTGGAACTAATCAGACGTTACTTGCCTCCTGAAAATTGCCCCAATATGAGGTTTCCGATGCTAAATCTTGAGATCAAAGCAGCCCTTTTGGAAATCAATGTATAAAAGGACTTCTACGGCCAAAATAAGCAGAGCCAGCTGTTCGGTAGTCTCGGTGCAATAGGACAAGTGTTAAATTAGGCACTATCATCTAAGAATGCAGTATCTCAAGACATAATAAAGCTATTATAGAGAAGCTACAACAGCTACTATAGAGAATCTCAGTCTCGTCGGTTCGCAGCCCTAAATACTTTTAATTAAAATATTAGAGATACCGTCAAAAATACCAAAAATGGATGAACATCTCTTCCGTTCAGCCTTAACAGAGCATATCAAGTTTTCAAAGGCGATCATTGAAACCGGTTCAGAAATGAAATCGACAGTTGTGAGTCCTGCTTACAAACCATCAGTAGAAAGAAGCACAGCAACAACGGGGTGCTTTAAACTCGAGGGGGATGCCGCCACGAGTAGCAGCAGCGGCCGAGCCGCGGCCGCCCCCTGCACCTCACCGGCCGCCGCGGGACCGTCGCACAGACGCGCCGCGCGGCCGCCGCCCGACTAGCTACACGCGGCATTACGCGACCACGTGGTGGAGGCGATACTAGATGAACCGCACACATGTTACAATTTGATATTTAGCTGAATTCATCAGATTTTTGCCCTCCGTATGTCCAGCCGTCAACTACGGATGGATGTAGGTATACTAAATTCTTCGAACGAGAAATATTTTAGCTCTGAATCATTTGGAAAATTACAACAAACAAATGAAACTAGAAAAATATTTAAGTCCACATTTTTCATGGCGGATTAATAATATAATGATACATTCTCCTCGATCCGCAAGAATAACTACTTGTTAGAAATGTATAGTAATGCATCTATCTATAACTGGTTGGGGCGCGACATGTGGTGCCCAAACGCTTCTGGCAACTGGACAGTCAGTGAACTGACACTTCATTCATATAAACACGCTGGAACTTATAGCCGCATTTTATGGACTGAAGATATTTACAGCAAATCTAAAAGATTGCAACGTTTTACTGAGAATAGACAACACACCTGCCATGTTATATTAACAGAATGGGGAAGTACAATATCCCCATTTAAATAAGTACGCAAGAAACATTTGGCAGTTGTGCGAGTCAAAAAACGTCTATGTATTTACATCATACATACAGTCTTGCGATAATGTAGTAGCAGATCGGGAGTCTAGGACTCAAGCCAAATGAATATAGACACTGAATGGGAAATTTCTGGTCATATATTTTCACAGATTGTTCATATGTTAGGCTGTACACCTGCATTTGACCTTTTTGACAGCCCTCAGAACTACAGCCTACTGCAGTAGATATGCGTCTTCGAAATTAGATCCTTATTCAGAAATAGTCGATGCCTTTACTTTTAGTTGGGAAAATATTATTTTTTATCTCTTTCCCCCATTCAGCCTAGTGAGCAAAGTATTAGAAAAATCATTTCAGATAAAGCTAAAGGTATCGTTGTAGTACCCTACTGGCCATCACAAGCATGGTACTCCTTGTGGTCTAGTCTTGTCGTACCTGAAAAAACGTTTATTGATTCCGACGGATCTTTATTAGTCTCTCCGTTCAGAACGCGCCTCCCGCTTCATGCCAGCCTTATCCTGGTGGCAGCTAAATTATCAGGGATATGATAATAAAGCGTGGCCTACCACATGAATCACTAAATATAGTGATGGCCTCTTTAGCAAAAATACTTTTAAAGCAATAATTTAAAACTTTATTAATTCAAATCCTGGGAGCTTCTCTGTAAAAAACGAGAAATCTTGATGTTTATGACGCTAATGACGACGATCTTTTTGATGATGTCTTTTTGACCATAAAATTTTAAGCTATAGCTGTTTGATCATACACAGATCAGCCTTATCGCAATACGAATGTTACGTCAAATGATTGAGTTAATAGATTTCTTAAAGGCTTACAAACTTAAACCTCCGAACCCAAAATATAAATCCACGTACAAATATAGTTCTAAATCATTTCTTAAATATTTATCGAAATGAAGATGTCTCATGAACTGATTTATCATATAAAACTTGTACTTTTATCGCCATTGCTTCGGCACAATGGATGCACACGATCAGGCTACTGATAAAATTAGATAATATGCCAATAAGTAATGATGTAATTATGGCTTCACCTTCATTAGCACTGGTACTGGACAGTATAGCTAATGAGATGATACTCCTCCAGTAGGAGTCATCTGAATGTTAAATATAATCAAGGTTACAAATTTAATTAATACTTCGCGGCCTGGAGCTTGTTAACCAATCAACAGATTACCCTATATCCGCGAAAGTCCTTATTTGCCCAGCACTCGCAGTTCAAACGTATGTTAGTAGGACAAATGAATTGAGACGCCATCATACTAAAGGATACCTCTTTGTACGAAGGCCTTATAAAAACTTTGGATCTCAGACCTTAGCACACTGGGTTAAAAAGGTATCACGAGACAATGCCATTGACATAAGCATTTTCAGCGCTCACAGTACACGGGTAGCATGAAAATCTGCCGCGCACCGTGCCGGGTTTAATCTGGAGACTGTTTGCAAGGCTGCAGGTTGCAGTGATCGTTCCAATGTCTATCTTAATAAGTAATATTATAGAGACAACCTGGAATCAAATGAAAATAATTTTACGTATGCTATATCTGACATTCGCTAAATAGGATTAATTGCATTTATGCCATTAAAATTAAACAGTTAAGAATCTGATAAATGTAAATTGAACTTTAAATTAAGTCATCAGAATATTGTTCTCAATTTCGTAGCTAATCAGCATTATAATGATTGGAATTACCAGTTTTTTACTTTTCATTTTTCACATATTGAACATAACAATGCTCTGAACATCTGCATGTAAACTATAGTAATCGTCTTCGGTTGGGATACGAAATATAATTAAGAATCAAACGAACTTACCTTACGTGATGTTTGATTCCAATTATGTGAGTATCCCAACCGAAGACGATTACATCGCCTCATCCCACCCTAGCCCAAGGGATAAAATAAAAAAAATAAAAAAAAAATAAAAAACTTGTCTACAACACAAAATATCTAACTCTGAAAAAATGAGGTCAGGTAAGCGCGGGCGCGGGTGTGCCGATGCGCCGCGGGAGAGAGATGGAAGTATGGTTTTGCTTTTTAAGATATTATAGCTCTAAATGTGTGACAAGGACAGCACCATCTCATGTACTGCTGCATGTAAACTATAGTAATCGTCTTCGGTTGGGATACTCACATAATTGGAATCAAACATCACGTAAGGTAAGTTCGTTTGATTCTTAATTATTTTCTGCTTTTATAATTTTAGTATCTTACCGTAGTTATTTAATAATAATATTGATAAGCAAGTACCTTGACTTGGCTCACGAGGTTACCGCCATGTGGGTTGTGTTCTGATAGTCGTTTCGGCGAACGGTCTTATAGCGAAGAGTCTCGATCACCATCTCAAGAGACTCTCGCTAGATGGCTGGATCAAGGGTCAGATACAGAAAGCGGTTCTTCCGGACACGGCGCGTATCGTCAGGAGGTTCCTCTCTCTGCAGCCCTAACCACCGGTATAGCCTGGGCCCCGCCCCGTTGCTGGCGGCACCCTAGATTAGTTTTTTTATAATGTGTTTATATTTTGTAATTTACTTTTATATTTTACTTTTTATACATGTATTGTAAAATTCCTAACCTAAGAAAATAAAGAGATACTGGATATTAATAATACATTCTATTTGGAATGAACAAGGCAATTCCATCAATTCAACCAGTGACAGAGTAAGAAAGAAAAAAAACTAGCAGGAATTAACTCTAAAATCGAATTATAATGTATGAAACAATAACGCCCAACAAAAATGACGTTGAAATTTGGCCCATTACGCCCACTTTTAAAAATAATACATCTTGTGTATCAGTGGGGCTGATAACCAAATTAATGTTTACTATGTTTGAGTCTAAAGTCATTTATGTCAAATGTTAATATCAAGTTTGAGAAGGCGCTATCTCAAAAAGGTTGCATATCCTTTAAAAGACAAAAAATTGTCATCGCTTCCAAATGTACTTACGTGAGAAATTAATTTAATGGTATAGTTTTTTCTTCAGTACTAAGTACTATAGCTTGGCAACTTCGATGGTGACACTCACCTGTGTGCTTTTTGTTCTGTGCAGCCGTAACTACCGCCGTAGTTACCGCCAACACGAACGGGGGCCTCCGGGGGTTGCCACCGTAGGTCGCAGTTCGTGTTGGCGGTAACTTGTGTAAGTAGTTACGGCTGCACAGAACAAAAAGCACACAGGTGAGTGTCACCAACGAAGTTGCCAAGCTATAACTCTGCCCCTTTGGTACGTATTTCGTGGGGCTTTTGAGCGTCCGTTACGCTTCCATACATATTATATTTCGATGGCACCTAAGCAATGCGAGCACCATATTTGGTTTCATCGACACTTAAAAACACAAGAAAGCGAAGTAAAACAAGACTTGGGATAAGCCTGCTCCATACAATGGCTTGAAGTAGCTTAGATGACCTTCCACTTGTAACGGAAGGCGGTAGACGAACTTCAACTTTCAAAGTTTCTCAACTGGAGCTCATTTTAAATTTCATAGACAGTTAAACTTTTTAAGCTCAGCCAGTGTACAGAGCTTCCTGTGCCTTTATGGAACTTGTCATTAGAGTACTGAATTATGTAAGGAAATAAAAAGTTTTTTAGAGCAGCTAATAATTCCATAATAGCCAAACTAAGCTAAATAGGCCTAAAACTAATTTAAAGGTCCTTGACGCAGTACCAGTATAATTTTTCGGGGTAAGTTTTTGTCGCGTGACTAATGCTACCTATCCCTTCCTATTCAGTATCATGCGAAAGTGACAGGACATGCGAAAAGCGAAGTCAAGGTCGTGTCTACTATATTTTTCTTTCGCTCTCGATCACATTCTTTCTCTCTTTTCTTTCTTTAAACTCTTTACACCATTTTTGTATAAGTATAAGTATAAAGTACCTATCATAACGTGATTTGATTTTCATGTTTTATGTATGCTTAATCAGATAGGTTCAGCAATAGATCTGTTATGTTAATATATACTTACAATAAACCGTGCGCTCAACAATTTATTGCCTAGTCTAAAAGCTCCACACAATTTATAGTTTCCGATCAATTTTAAAATTGCAGAGTTTATCTAAAACTGCACAGTTCGTACAACATGCAAAAGGCCAGTGAAAATATTTCGCTCAATTTTAAGTGATTTAAAATTCAGGAGCGGTGCGAGTAAAACACGCGGCGTGTATTTGCTTGCCCGCTTTCATAGGGCCACTACTAACTGTCGTTAACAACCCAATAATATTCCTAAATAGCTTGTACAACCCTTATAAAGCTTAAACCAGTGCTTTAACGGTTGTATAAGCTACACTATGCAGCTAGTGTGCAAACTAGAACAGCTGTTACTGGTTTGGCGAAATGACTGTATGTGTTGCACATATATTGCATGTATAAAAGTGTCAAAAGTATGTGAAAAATAATGACAGCCTAGCCAGATGTGCACATCTCGCCGACACTTGACATCATCTCTCTCTCGCACTCTGTTGCATGCAAAACGAGAGTGACTTTGCCACGCGCAAAGTCGCGCGGTGCATTTGAGCTAGAGGTACGACTCAATGAGTTTAAATTTACAAAGGTACTAGCTAGTCCTTCATCTCTTACTATCAAATTCAGTAGCTCTTTGAACGGACTTAAATTATGCAATATGTTTGTTACAATTTAACAGCACACGTAAAATTTGCCAATGTATGTGCACCAAATAAAAAACCGGTCAAGTACGAGTCAGACTCGCGCACCGAGGGTTCCGTACAAACTCTTCAGTAGATACGCGAATAATTCAAGAAAAACTGTATGGTGGGACAAACTTAACTTTGCTCTTGTAAAACTGTTGTCCCCAAACATCGACATATGCCGCGGTTACTTTAGTAGGAGCAAATAAGGTTGTCTTACGATTTTTGCGAATTTCTAAAAAACGCTGCAAGTTAAGAAAACCGTTTTATTTTTCCTGTAATATTTAGGATAATATTAATAATCGGTAATTATTACAGATTTTTCTGTTTAGTATCATCGGAGATAATAGGGGGGGAATGGTATTTTTAACCTTTTTTGTCTTCAATCAAAAACTACATGTCTAAGAAAAAAAATAAAAACGGTTTTGGAATCTACATATTAAGCCCTTTCATTTGATACCCCACTCGATATATTAGCTCAACTTTTGATTTACGACATCCCATTTCGGTCCCCTTTAAAAAAAAAGTAAAAAAGGTATTAGATTTTTTTGCTGTTCCATAGGCTCGGATTAGCAGTTTTTAACACTATTCCAAATTTCAAGTCGATAGCATCAGTAGATCCTGAGATATCTTGCTGTGACAGACGGACAGACAGACAGACAGACAGACAGAGTAGCACCATAAGGGTTCCTTTTTTACCATTTTGGTACGGAACCCTAAAAATAATCTCTCTAGTTCTACTTCTCACGCCTAAACACTAAACCGAATCATCCACTAGTAGGGGTCGTCGAATTGAAACCAAACGCACTCAAGCCACGTGCGCTCGCTAACTCCACGTTTACATTACAGCCCGGCACATGGCGCCCGAATACCCCACCAGCCTAACTTGAACCGCCGCCCCGTACTACGTGCACCGACCCAGAGACCAGTTCACAGCGGTTACTATGAATATTGCGCCAAAATATGTGTAGACCTGAATTATATGAGATAGCGTTCTATAAAGGCTCTAGATAAATTGGCTGGTGTATTCGGAGACCAATTCACAAAGGACTGCGAGTGTTAAGTAGCTTTGTATAGCAAAGGGTCGAGGTATACAGGTTTGTATGAATATGGCGCCAATTTGCGGAGGCACGCGAGTTATACAGAGGCCCGTGTTGACGCGCGGCGCTGATAGTTGGTCGGACGGCATTATGGGAAAAAGTAATTAAAAGTTTTGCACATTAAGGCGTTGCGGTGTGGGGAAGGGCAGATGCGGTAATTTGCATTTTTCTTTCATTCCTACGTTTGCAGTTTTAGTGTTTTGGGTAGCTGTGCCCGGAACGAAAACCTGTTTTAAAAATAACTCTTACCGACACCTTTTTCTGTAGGTACTTTACTGACTGCCGATGCTTTGATTGTACAACTATTTTTTCAATTCTGTCTAACTAATTTTCTATCTACAAAGTGTCTAGGCACCTACAGGATATGGAATTAATTTCTCTTTAAAGTGTATTTCTTTCTTTGATAAACATCTCCAATATGCAGAGTTTTATATATTTTTATAATAACTAGATACTGTAGATGTTAACGGAGTGTAGCGTAGAAAAGCAAACATTTTCCAAACCTAAATGAGGATAGATCCGCATGTGGCCGGTGCGTTATCTAAGATCATTATCATTATAGAGGGTGTTGGTTATGGGCGGCAAATTGTTTCTCCGACGGACCGTAAAGCGCCAGCAGGAGAACACACTATACACTTATAACACGGTATAATAGCAGTATTTTTTCTTCCCACGAAAGGTACATCGCGCGGCTTGTAGTTATGTGTGCGCGCCGTGAACGAACGCACTACAAGCAAAGTTTTACGAATGCTTAAGAATGCCCGAGTACGGATCGCACTGTCTGCCACTCGACCTTGGATACGTATCCCGTTCGCGTGCTCCTAAATGGCCGAAGTTTGACTACTTGCCTGCCTTTTTACTTTGCTTATAAAAAAAGACTGGCGTTTGTAAATTTTTTAATAACTAATAAGTTATTAAAACAGTTTAGTTAGTTATTAGAATACATAGTTTAGTGCATATTTATAGACCTTTGTTCTCCTATAAGTAGGCTTCGTGTGATTTTTGTAGCAGTAATCTTTGTGAATACTAAACAATATCATAAAACTGCGCTTTATCATAACGTAATTAGGTACTTGATTTTGCCATAGTGTTAACACTCTAACCTAAGTAAATTACATGATTATAAACCAAAATCGAAGATTACGATGAGTATGACATATATTTCTGGATTATATTGTTTAACTCTGGTGTACGTTGAAAACGAGCGATACTCGTTACGCGAGTGGGCTGATTTCTCGGCCGATGTTTGTCTTTGATCGGGGTCGGGTCGTGATGGAGAGCCCGACTCGGGATGTTCACGCGCGGGTGAACGGAACATGTCAGCGTTGTGCTGTCTGCGAGGTGATCTATAGTGAGCTAGGATAAAGAGCATCAACCTTATAGCGCTCAGCACTTTATTGAAAAAAAATCGTAAAATGTTCAAACACCACGTGCAAACTACATGTCGTTCGATTTTAGGACCAAGCGAGAGGTGTCTCAATATTTAGTTCAATACAATATCGAATACATATTCATCATCCTTAAGTAGAGGAGATTTTGAGATATGGTGATCTTCGGTAACAATACATAATTATTATCACCATCGCCTAATTTCTTTTCACTGGTGGAATGCTGAGTGAGGGCGCCGTTTCTTCTACGATATTTTCGTTTTAGGTACATGGCGCAAAAAGAAACATTTAACTTATTTCACTTCCACGAACGACGTAGCAGAAAAATATGTTTTTCTAATAAAATCGGTATAACAAGTTTCATGAATACTAACCTAACTTGAGCATGCACATTTCCTACAAAACGATGAGTCTCCCGCGGGAGCGCCGGCGCTCGCGCCGCAGTTATCTCAACTTTGGCGCTAAATCCTGCTCCCGAGGCGCCAGGTGGCGCCACGGCAAATCAGCATGCAGTTTAAACTTGCATGTTTGTAGTTCGGTTGGAATTATGAGTGTTATGTTTTATCCGATGCATACTGTATGCCTTTTTCGAGGTAAAGGCTGACCAAATCTAGATAGCTATGATTTTATGAGGTTCGTCTGTTATGATATGAACTAATTTCTTTCACTAGCAACAATTTCACGATCGTCAATGTCATGGCAATATTGTTCAGTGATACCAACTGTACAGCTTATCACGTCAAGAACAAATTTTCAACAAATGGTGAGAAACATAATAAATCCTGCTATTTACGGTATAAATATGCGTAAATATAATGTACATAATTATCTTTCATAATTGGTATTGAAGATTCTTAACATTTTTTGCACAAACTTAGCCCTAAATCAAAACTAGAGTCGAGAAGTGGAGAAAGCTCTAAAAAACAAGCTCTTGATAAATATCATGTATCTTGCTGGTACTTAGACAATTTAGTACGAATGTTATTTTAATAATACATGTCAAACCTTCTGGATTAACAAAGTCAAATCGATAGGGTAAGTACAGGACTACAGGACATAATAAGTCAAAGACTATTACTCACTCTTCTTGTAAGTAAATTTCATACTGTATAGCGTGTATTGTATTACCTGAAACAAAAAACATGTTTATAAGACTATGCATGACAAAGATACCAAATGAGTACAAAATATATTACTGCATAACATTCAATATTTTGATAATCTGAGTATTCAAATGAATACATACATTAATACACATCTGTAATAAAACCATAAAAGTCGGTACAGAATAATAATTTTCAGCTAATGTGTTTTATGCGCGTTTTGTTATTTACACGTCAAAGTAGAGCTTATTCCTTTGCAAAAAAACTGTGTACAGTAAAAAAATAAGAACTTTGAACGCCAATATCACTCAATAAAATCAAAAAGTGATAGACCACTTTCTTGGCTCACTATACAGTTGCTGTAATCCTTAAACGATAACAAGCTGTTAAATTAATATTTATTTTATAAATAATAATGCAGGCAAAAATAAACCACCTTTGTGTTACGAATAAAAAAATACAGCCATGTATTTTTTTTTTCTCAAAAAACAAGAAAATACTGCGAAACGATCGCCAAATATGGCCGGGTTTCCTCATCGGTCGTCCAAGGAATTTACAAACTACCTGATGCAATAATGTGTAAATGTTTTATGAAATGTAAAAAAAGTTTTGCCGTGTTAAAAAGCGTCAACATTGTACATTTTTGGCCATTACCGTACAGAACAACAGTGTACATTGAAATATAATAAGATTGAAATGTAATAAGCGACAACATAAATTGTGATGGGCCATTATTATTATCAGAAAAACCAATAGGTACTTTTTGTGTTTTCCTCAATATAAGTGTCACTTTATATCCTCGCGGCGTCAATACTGAAGTTTATGAGCGTGAGAAGTGAAACAAGGTTTTTTTATGTCCCAAATCAATACAATGTTGTTTGTGGGGAACGATAAAACTGAACAGCGTGGAATTTATTAAACTACAAAACTGAGCATTCCACAAAAAAATTGTTTGCTGTGCTAAAAGTGGGGTTAAAATGTTTGCTGACATTTTAGATTACCTACTGAAAGTGGGTTAAACTCTCCTTTGATATCATAGAGACTAACAGCATTTTTCATAAAACGATAATGAATAGGCGCAATTTTTCATATGCGAATTCGTTACAGTTTTGACTTTTCATTGCTGATTTTTATTTCTGCCAAGTTTGTTGCGATGTCAGCTGTTCTATTTTTTTGTATGTTGGATTAAGTTTCAAAATAACAAATTACAACTGCATTTTATCATTTTCATTTTAACTTATCTGCCATATCTGCTGAAGATTGTCAGTGTCTGTATGTACCTACTCGCATGTTGATATGTGTCGACGATATCAAAACTGCCTAAGGACGACTTGGATATGTATAGGCACATTTTTTTTTGGCCCTTTTTGTGTTATATCAAAACCCAGTAAGTGCTTCAGACCAAATTTTAAAAAGGGTGTAAACACATAAACGTATAAATGTCTATAGGTTCTTCTTTAAAATTTGTCTAAAGATTCTCTCCCTTTCCACTCTTCTTTATATTGATTTAGATGCTTTTGACTGGGATTTGCGAGGCATTGCTCAAGATAGAACTTGAAGGGATATTTACAAAAACAACATAACTGACTAAGCTGGTTGACATCTACTGTCATTAAAAATGTTGTTTTTATAAACATCCCTTCAATAATGATGTCTTTGAAAATTGTCAGCCCCCGTTTTGTGTATTGTGTGTAGTCTCATATACTATCTATAATGTCTACCGACTACATTCTATATTCATCGTCTATGTTGTATCGTATCTGTCTGGAGCAGACGCGTATATCTCGCGGCTGCGTATTCCACACCCAGGGTTTTACGCCGATGTCAACAAAGCGTAAGCGCTTTACATGTTCGGCGTATGTGAGATTAGATGCGAACCTGTTGTCTTTGTCGTGTGGCAAATAACAATACAGGCTTAAATCTTAGTCAACACACTTTCACCCATAGATCAATGGAGAGAGTAGACGTCCCAAATAGTACCCTTGGGCCATAAAATTTCATTTCTCTAGCTATCGTAGAGGCCGAGATATAGTGAACAGCGTGATTTCGGAATTCGAATTCATTCTATGTGAAATTCCTGGGTACACCAGCTTGACGATGTGAAATTTTGTACACCGTTAAGTCATGGAATATCTCGGCTTCTACGATAGCTACAGAAATGAAATTTTATGGCTGTAGGGTACTATTTGCGTACTATTTTTTGAGATATGAGGCGTTTCCGAAAACAAAGCCGTTCCAGAGATACAAGCGGTGTAAGCCAGCTTAGCGGTAGCGTACACCGTGAACAGGCCTTATATTTCAGAAAACTTAAGGGTACTATTTTTTTCACCTAGGTATTTCGTCGGTACTATTTGGGTACTATTTATTGGCTCCATCAGATTCTAAATATCTTTACGGTGTACGCTATCTTGAGGGGCACAAAATTTAATGTACCTTATGCACAAACCGGCTCTCGATTAAGTTGTACTTACGCCTATCTATATTTATGAGCAGATACCAATGTACGTCACAATATTATTAGTAAAACGTGTTATGTGTTATTTAAAATAAAAGTGCAAAAAGCATGCATTCCTGTGTATACGCTATAAGAAAGAAAAATAAAATAACTACGTAAAAGCACAGAAAAAGTATTAGTACTAAGTACAGAAGCTTTTCTCTCTAACAAGACTGCCGTTCGGGTCCGACCACCGGACGGAACTCACCGCATCCTACCTGTCTGTCCTTATCGCACAACGCGTGCTCTTTCTGGTCGCTAGTTAAATCCACCCACAGGTGGCATCAAGGCTACGCGGCGCGATCGCGGAGTGAGTCACTTCTGGTGAAAAGTATGAACTGTAGTATGATCCGATAGACAAAGTTAAGATTTGCTGCCCATAAGATGGACTGACGATCTTGTTAAGGTCGTCAGAAACCCGTGTACCGTGAAACTGTTCGCTGCCGAAGTCTTCGGGAAACCTACGTTTAGTTCTGGATGCCACCGGGCAGAAATGATGATACTGAGAAAATATGTGGGTGAAAAAGTCTATTATACTAATGTACAAATATACAATACATATGTGAACCGATACCGTTAGTCCAGCTTCCATAGTAGTGATAGCTTTTCCGTTATACTCATCCATCCACTTCAACCTTCCAATATTATCCACATTTCTCCATAACGTATCGTTTTATCTCAAAATTACGGATGTACAGGCTGAGGAATAGCTGCCGCCTCCGAGTGATTGATTAAAATAAATCCAAGATGGCGGAGCCGATGCGTATTGACAGGGAATTATTATCGCTTTGTGTTCTATCCCTCGGGAAAATGATTGTAACCTTTAGATTTGCGATTTTTCTGTTGACATTGGAAGTAGAATTTACTATTGAATAGAGGAATATTTATGACAAAAGAGTGAGTGTAAAATGGGAAATTTGCTCTAAACACACTGCCTGCGTCATTGGGCTCCGTGCTGAGGGGGGCCACTGTAACTTTTTAATTTTAGTGTTACTATAAGTTTTAGTTATATTTTCTGCTATTATGTACTTGTACAGGACGGGCGCTGAGCAGATGCCTGAGGGACTATGGACGAGGGCGTCTGAGGGGCGGCCCTCGCGCATTCAGTTATCTCACGCAAAATCAGAAGGGAATCGGATATCAATCAATAACATTTGAAGCAACTTTATTTCAGTTATACTTTACAGCCAGTGAGATATGCTTGAGTGCTACGTATTAAAATAAGCACTTAGCAGTAATTAATAAAATTATTTAATTAATTTAGTGGATCCTATTTTATTTTAAGGTAATTGTATGCAAATAACAAAATTCTACCCTTGTTAGTGTGTTCAACCATGAAAGAAAACACTTTTAAATATTGTAATATTACGGATTTGTAATATTAGCTGACTGAAGGTTTTCGGGAAGCTAATCGTTTCTTTAATTCCGCAACCCTTTTCCTCGACCCTTTAAGGTTCAACCCTTTTTAATCTTTACACAATGACTGGAGGGAAATGGGCAAGCAAAGCACATTTTTCACTTACATTTTAAATAAAATCTGCTAAGGAACCTGATGTAATTTGGGAGATGGAGGCACGGAACATGAATATGTTAAATGTTTAAAATTTACTTTGACTATTAATATTGTATAGCCAGCAGCAGACAAAAGGAATATCTATCATACATAATTCGATACCTTTAGACTCAAAGGGCGTAAACGCCGCAGGTTTTAATGGCGTTTACGCCCTTTGAGTCTAAAGGTATCGAATTATGTCATATCGATACCTTTAGACTCAAAGGGCGTAAACGCCGTAAGTTCTAATGGCGTTTACGCCCTTTGAGTCTAAAGGTATCGATATATGGACGTGGGATAATCTAACGGGTCGGGTGAATCCGAGAGAAAAAGGGAAGCAAAAGATTCTAAGCGATCCAAATGACTTCTACATTTGGATCTCTTAGGATCTTTTGTTATTGCCCTTAACACAAGAAGTAAGTATGCTTGAAAGTACTCTGAACTTTTCTAATAGTAGGAATGGAGGCAGGTAAATGACGATTTGTCTTTAAAAAAAATCGAAAATTATTGGTATGATAGTAAGTTTTAATTCTAAAAAGTTTAGGTTAATATTTATTACTACAATTTACTGTCGTCACGTTGGATTTTCACAACCTGTCAAGGTACTTAATCATGACCAAATCAGCTCGAAAATCATCCACGCTTCATAAACTTAACTTAGTTTAATCAACACCTTATCAACTTCTTTTTTAATAAATAAATTGATTGTCCTCACATTAACGTGTGACGGGAAAATGGTTTAAAAGGGGCAAGGTGCGCATATCCAGCACCTTCAGTGAGCAACTCGCTTACTGAGATGTCCAAAATGGTGGGGATCAAACTTGGTCTTCTATTCCTCTTGGCCGCAACGGTCTACGCCCAGGGTAAGTTTTTAAGATTTTTATACTATATTATACTTTAACTCATAATACTGTGTGCTCATTAAACAAAGCTTCAATCTCATCAACTTTATTCCTTCAAGGAACCATTTCCCGTTACCCAATATGGCCACTAAAAGACTTTCCCACCTCTGAACTGGACTTGTGGGGTAATTCAAAACTTTGCCGTCATATTCGTCCTTAATATAATTTGACCCGTAAGATAGTAATACAGTTCGTAAACGGCGGTCACAATAGGCCGGTCCGCTCGTCACTTTGACTTGGACGGACTACAGTAGCTTGACCTCGGTTTACTAACTATTGTAGTTCACGGACAAGTTATATTAAAGAAGACCGTATATAGGTACATCATAAACGCCTTTATGTACGACTTTATGTCAGTGATTGAATATTAAAATTTTTGGTACAGAAAGTAATGTTCAATTTCCTTTTACCATTTTAACGCTCTATCCCACTGAGTCTGATTTCTCATATTTCCACAAAATATTTCGAATTTGGAATACCAGTGTGCTACGTTATTATTTTAAACTAATTTTTTTTCGTCATTCACTTAGGACCGATATCAGGATGACATAATTTGAACTCGATCTCCACGTCGTCGATGTCAACCAATCACGTTGATGCAAAGTGGGCGGATACGACTGCATATAAAATGAATTAAGGACCGCAGTATGCTTGAGATGCTGTTGCCTTTTCCTCTCATATCACATACGCAGGCCCTTTATACAGATGTACGCTTATACATACATACCTACACATACTACTTACATAGTTTCATAATCGTCAATTTGCTAAGAGATCAAGCCAGGCTCCGAAAAAACTGTAATTTTTTTTTAAACAAACTTTGTCATGGACATCATGATAAAAAAAATACTAGTATTTATAATCAGGGAGTTCCAGTCGCTTCAACCCGGTTCCATCATCGTTGAGCTTGATAATCCCATGATATTGCTTTGTCACCTAATTTGCTCGTTCGTCACTTATTACATAAAAAACATGTATATATGACATATGATGTATACATACATACGACAAAATTCAGTTAAATTTGAAAGCTGCAAGCGGCTGAAAAATGGTTAGCTAATTTTGAAACGGACAACTTACATACCTACAAAGTTTGCAAGTTTAATAAAGGCTTGTAACATTTGAATTCATTTGGATTTGAGGCGTTGTTGATATAACCACAATAGTACCTACATTACACAACTAGGGTGATAAAACAAAGAAAGGCCGAGATCGCAGATGTTTGCGGCCCGAGCTGCAAGCGAGGGACGTAAATATGCGATCAACGGTTTTCTTTATTACCTCCCGTGTTGTGTACATCATTTTATGTCTACACTTGGCCAGAAAGCGGCTTTCTCCGTACGCGTAGCGTGCGGTAAAAGCCTCTTTATGGCTAGGTGTGGCATAATAGTACATTACACAACTAGGGTGGTAATACAAAGAAAGGCCGAGATCGCAGAAGTTTGCGGCCCAAGCTGCAAGCGAGGGACGTAAATATGCGATCGAGGGCTATCTTTATTACCTCCCGTGTTGTGTACATCATTTTATGTCTACACTTGGCCAGAAAGCGGCTTTTTCCGTACGCGCAGCGTGCGGAAAAAGCCACTTTATGGCCAGGTGTGGCATAAAATAAATAATAGTACGACGCACTGTTGAACAAAAGTTAAGTGTCTGTCTTGAATAAGTTTAAAAGTCGGTGTAAATATACATTATGCATTAAAAGAGCACGATGTAAACAGAAAAAAAGGAAATTTAAATGTGTTTCACCAAATTTTTTATTTCAATAGGCCCTTTTAGAATCCACTAACTTAAAAAAACACTACGTAATTCTTCTCATACAAATTTTTATCTCAACTAAAATATTTCTATTTCCGGCATTAATGTGCAAAATTAGTGCAAAATCATTATTTCTGTAAGCCGCGACGCATGATAGACTTTTAAAACTAAATATACATGTGCTTTAATGATAAAAAAAATACTACGAATTAACGACTTACTGTTTGCATACTTTTGTGTAAGCTTACTCGAATAAAATGGAATCCCGTGATCCACTGAGAGTACAAACGTAAATCATTTCTAATGAGGAGTGCAAAGAATCTAATATTATTCTACTTTTTACGTGACGCCAAGATTATTTTCGACAAAATAAATAAGTTAATTGTATAAAATTCCACTTAAGTTTAAGGATTTTATATTGTATTGTTTCAGACGACGACTCACGCTCTGGTATGTTACATTTATAACATCTAACCCCTATAGAAATAAAACCTGATATAGAACTGCTGTACAGTGTATTTTGAGACATGATTCACACTGGTGTTTGTACAAATTTAATGATTTCTGTGTCAATCTGTCTGTCTGAAACCAGAATACACATCTACTCTGAATGCGTATCTCATCAATAGCAGCATATACTTAACTAGCTGAAAAACATAAGGCTTAAATATCGACACAATTGTTTAAGAAACAATATTGTTTTCAGGTTGGGATGGCGGTGATAGCAGTGCCAGTGCTAGTGCCCAAGCTCTTGCCAACGCCATGGGGGGCGGGTGGGGACCAGGTGGCAGTGCTAGTGCCGACGCTTCTGCCAACGCCTTAGCAAACGGTGGTGGTTATGGAGGTGGCAGTGCTAGTGCGGATGCTGTTGCTAATGCACTCGCAAATGGCGGCGGCTGGGGTGGTTACGGTGGTGGTAGTGCCCAAGCCCAAGCGTTAGCGAACGCATTGGCGAACAGAGGTGGTAGTGCTAGTGCCGATGCTGCTGCTAATGCGCAAGCTAATGGTGGCGGCGATGGTGGTCCTGCTAGCGGCAGTGCTCAAGCACAAGCCAATGCCCAAGCGTTGACCAACACACTCGCAAGCAGAGGTGCCAGTGCAGACGCTATCGCCAATGCGCTCGCTAATGCTGGTGGTTACGGAGATGGCGGCTGGGGTGGTTACGGAGATGGCGGCTGGGGTGGTTACGGTGGTGCTAGTGCCCAAGCCCAAGCGTTGGCCAACGCACTGGCAAACAGAGGTGGCAGTGCTAGTGCCGATGCTGCTGCTAATGCGCAAGCTAATGGTGGCGGCTATGGTAGTCCTGCTGGTGGCAGTGCTCAAGCACAAGCCAATGCCCAAGCGTTGGCCAACACACTCGCGAACAGGGGTGCCAGTGCAGACGCTATCGCCAATGCGCTCGCTAATGCTGGTGGTTACGGAGATGGCGGCTGGGGTGGTTACGGTGGTGCTAGTGCCCAAGCCCAAGCGTTGGCCAACGCACTGGCAAACAGAGGTGGTAGTGCTAGTGCCGATGCTGCTGCTAATGCGCAAGCTAATGGTGGCGGCTATGGTGGTCCTGCTGGTGGCAGTGCTCAAGCACAAGCCAATGCCCAAGCGTTGGCCAACAAACTCGCAAACAGGGGTGCTAGTGCTGACGCTATCGCTAATGCGCTCGCTAATGCTGGTGGTTACGGAGGTGGTGGCTGGGGTGATTACGGTGGTGCTAGTGCCCAAGCCCAAGCATTGGCCAACGCACTGGCAAACAGAGGTGGCAGTGCTAGTGCCGATGCGGCTGCTAATGCGCAAGCTTATGGTGGTGGTTTAGGAGGTGGAAGTGCCGGTGCTAACGCTGCTGCTAATGCGCAAGCTAATGGTGGCGGCTATGGTGGTCCTGCTGGTGGAAGTGCTCAAGCACAAGCCAATGCCCAAGCGTTGGCCAACAAACTCGCGAACAGAGGTGCCAGTGCAGACGCTATCGCCAATGCGCTCGCTAATGCTGGTGGTTACGGAGGTGGCAGTGCCAGTGCCGACGCTATCGCCAATGCGATCGCTAATGCCGGTGGTTACGGAGGAGGGAGTGCCAGTGCCGATGCTATCGCCAATGCGCTCGCTAATGGTGGTGGTTACGGAGGAGGGAGTGCCAGTGCCGACGCTATCGCCAATGCGCTCGCTAATGGTGGTGGTTACGGAGGAGGGAGTGCCAGTGCCGAAGCTATCGCCAATGCGCTCGCTAATGGTGGTGGTTACGGAGGAGGGAGTGCCAGTGCCGACGCTATCGCCAATGCGCTCGCTAATGGTGGTGGTTACGGAGGAGGGAGTGCCAGTGCCGACGCTATCGCCAATGCGCTCGCTAATGGTGGTGGTTACGGAGGAGGGAGTGCCAGTGCCGACGCTATCGCCAATGCGCTCGCTAATGGTGGTGGTTACGGAGGTGGCAGCGCCAGTGCAGACGCTATCGCCAACGCTATCGCTAACGGTGGTGGCGCTGGAGGCAGTGCTAGTGCAAATGCTCAAGCCAACGCTCAAGCTAACTCGATGATACCGTGGATTCCTGCTCCTGCTCCTGTTCCTATTCCTGTCCCTCCTCCTTTCCCTATTCCTATTCCCCCTCCCCCTCCTCGACAAGGTAAGTCTTATAGTAAAATTATATGCGTATAATATTTGTTTCTAGAGGTTTATATAATCTCCCATAGTTATTAAAAGTAATTTATTATTATTTAATCGTATGGCATAATTGAGTCGCTTTACAAGTTAATTACAAATTAATATCGAAGTTCTTCAGCCATTGGGCTGCGTTAAAAGTAATAATGTGTTGTTTGTCATAAATATCGAGTCTTTTATCAATCATTTACTCTTTTAATGTGTTCATACAATTTTTGATCACATACAAAACATTATCCTGGAAAAGAATGGCTAACATTAACTAGCCAGGCAAGAGAATCGACTTGAATCCATAACACCAGTTTATTTATTGATTTTTAGTCATCGTCGTTGTAAACATAATATACCTAAGCGTTTTAATTCTGTTATAGATCAGTGCGACTATAACGGTCAGATGATAGTAAGGCCAGTTAGAGAGGGACACCACGACTTGTGGAGGATGGAATGCCCGCCCATGGAAATTTGCGGCTGCTTCCAGACTCCGCTTGGACTCGTCTTGAGCTGTCGTCGCTGCCCTACTTGTGGTAAGTTTAATATTGTGTTTAATCCCATATGTCGTCTGTCACTATTATAGAAGCAAACAATTTTATCGGATGGACCAATGTCATAATCTCTCCTAACTTTTGTCTGCGTCTGAATGAGTCATATTACATTTAACTGATTGTCATACTATAACTATTCACAGTGTGTATGTGATTTATCTCATTTGGAAGAGCCTCTAATTCTCCTCCTTTTTTTTGTCTTTGCGTTACAAGAGCCTAACAAGTCGTATCTCAGTTGTGGCGCTCGCTTAGGTCGCTGTAAATTTTGTACTCGTATTTTGATATTTTCAATATCATTTTGTCAATATTATCAGATATGAGACACGGGAAATCACCTTCAGAATTGCCTTACGGTCCTTTTATAGGTTGGTATTTATCATCTAATTCCGATAAATTGCCCTGAAAGTGGCTAATAAAGTTATCTGTTATTTTGAGGTGTTACTTAAATTACATTCTTAGTACAGGTCGATTCATAAGAGCTGGTGGGCATTTCTCCAGAAATATGTCTGCGGTCACCTCATTCATCTGGCCCATTTTCATACTAAATGTATGGAGACAGATGAATGAGTCGCAGATATATTTCTGGAGAAATGCCCTGGCGCGGATTTAATATGAAATAAGCACTGGCTGCATACAAAACCCGCGCCAGCTCTTGTGAATCAACCCATACGAGTATGTAAGTCGTTCGTATCTATATTTGCAAACAAATTTTGGACCGCTCGCTAGTATCCGATTGAGCTGAAATTTGACATAGGTATTTATCTAAGTTTGGTGACAAAGCAATATTATTATTATATAAGAATTTCTAAAGCATTATAATGCGGTTATTCTACAATATAGGTACACACATACTACTGCATGCAACAAATTTTGAAACTAGATAAACATTTCGCAAGATAGTTGCGAAACATACATTATACACACTGACAAAAATTAATCAGCCTAAATGAAAGCCGCAAAATTCTTACAATGAATAAGAAAATGCGTTTATAAATCTATTTGATTTTATAGAAGTGTGTATCCTGATGAAAATTATGTTTTTTTTGTTTAACAGAACCACCTGCACCACGGCCAGGTACAGAAAAAAGAAATATCTTGTTTTACACACCCTAGTTAATTAAGTTTTCCATACAAGCATAAAGAAAGTCATTGATTGCTTCTATGGCATCAATCATATTTAAAATGAATTTCAATTTGTACCTAGTTTTATTCTGCACAAAATGTTATGAATAGTCTCAAAAAATCAGAATTAACGTGCCATTGGGACTTTGAGGTCAGCGACACCTACCAGCATCATTTAAAACTAAACGGTCTATGCAAACTGTTTTTTTGCCTTTTTGAGAGTTCTCATGCCATTTCGAGCAAATAATAGTACATTACTTACCTAGGGCGGTAAATATGCGATGTGAGGCTTTCTTTATTACCGCCCGTGGTAAGTACACAATTTAACGTCTCCCTCAGTCCGTGAAGTGGGATTTTCCGCATGCGTAGCGGGCGGTTATTGACAGGTGTGACGTAAAATATATAAAATAAAGCACATGTATGTCAAATATAACTGATGCAGTAGAAGCAAATAATGACCCTCTATTGGTTTGCGGGCGTTTTTCAAAATAAACCCCGGGGTAGTTACTTTCTCAGAATATGGGCTTTTGAGGTTTTTCTGGCTCAGAATCGTTAGTTACTTTCGAACCTTATGCGTAAAAAATTGCGGATAAAATTTTATATGCAAAAATATTTTTCTACTACGCCACTTTAATACTAACATATGGGACACATTTTTTTCACGTATAAGGTTCTAACGATTCTGAGCCAGAAAAACCTCAGAAGTCAATATTTTGAGAAAATGGCCACTCGATATTTATTTTGAAAACACCCTTGTATGGCTTTCCATACAAGGGTGAGCATCATATATATAGAAAAAATAGACTAAAACGTTTCATTTCTTTACAGTACCGGTACCCGTGCCAGGTAAGACCCAATAATATAATACCTAATAGATTTTATAGTCCCAGACATACCGTACCATCCTTTTCTCGAAGCCATTCAGGCCATTTTCAACCTCCTGTAATTTTGTGCTGGGCTGAGAGTGAATGGGCTGCAGTCCCCACGCTGGCCTACTGCGGGTTAAGGGCTTCATACTCGTATACGGGTTATTCTTCAAAAATATGTCTGCGGTAACCTTATTCCTCTGGCCTTTTTTCATACTAAATGTATGGAGACAGAGGAATAAGTCGCAGACATATTTCTGAAGAATAACCCATACACCATTGAATTTCTTCGCGGATGAAGAGGGTTTCCTCACGACGCTTATCCTTCGCCGAAAAAACTATTGGTAACTTTGGTAATAGCTAATGTTAATTATTAAATCATATTTCGTACATAAGTTCTGAAAAGCTCATCGGTACGAACCAGGATTTGGACTACGATCTATATTTAAAAGCCGCAAGTTCTAATCTAACCACTGGACTGCCGTAGTTTTTTCACTACCTACCAGTGGAGTGGCGTCCATAGAACCCGATTCCCACCGGCTTGCCTATTTTAGAGCATATGACCGGAGTATGTACTACTCCTGAAGAAAAAGTAATCCAAATCTCCTCCGGCTTCACTAAGAATATATCTGACGTCACGCCACTGGTACCTACTAAAGTCAACATTAATTCAAAACTATGGACATGTTCTGAAATAAACGATTTGATTTGAAAACTACATTACAGTTCCGCAACCAACCCCAGTTCCGATGCCGATACCCGTGCCTACGCCGCAGCCTGAACTTATATGTAAGTCAAGCACATAGATATAGAAAGTCTAAGGGGGCGACGGGTCTTAACATAGCCAGATGAAAAAGCGAGTGCAGCTAACAAAGAATTTCACTATTCATCGTTCAATCGAGTTCTAAGGGGATTTAAACCATAGACAGTTATTAAATGCTACTTCCCAAATTCTAATTCAGGTTAGACAGGATTATATCGTCTGCTGACAAGCAAAAGTCACTAAGACTTCTGTCACTGCTCTTAAAAAGGTCGTATCTAATTAGTAAATCAATACTGAGATACGAGCTTTACTTTAAGTAGGTATTTGTTACTTAATGACTTTTGCTTGTCAGCAGACGATATTCACATTATTTCGGTAAAGTATGAATAACAGAATGCCCGCCTAGCTAAACTTCGTTAAATAAGTTTTTATTCAAACTAAGAAAACAGTACTGCGAAATATCAGAATCATATAGGTCCAAAGCTTTCATATTTTACCAATCATAAAGTAAATCGTTTTAAAAGCTTTTAACTCGCAATGTTTAGAGCAAATATTGCAAGCTGAATTAGCCACACTTCCTGCTGTTCGATTAGATATATCGAGTTAGATACTTATTGGAGCGCTTGTGAGTCTTGTAACGAATGAATGGTTGTAAATTCTAGTAAGCAGATCGAGATTTATATGTATTTTGTAATTTTTCAGGCCCACCACCAATTGTCATTCCTGGACCGCCACGCCCGTATCCAGTACCAGTGCCTGTACCCGGAAAGCGCGTTGTCGTACCTGTACCCGTCCCAGTCCCATCTCCACCAGAAAAGATAATCGTACCCGGCCCGAGGGTCCCGTACCCAGTACCAGTACCAGTACCTCAGCCCTACCCGGTACCATCTCCACCCAAGATCGTGAGAATCCCCATTCTGATACCAGGGCCTGTTCGACGCATATACATCCGTGTACCCTCTCCGCCAATCATAGTCCCCGGCCCAACTAAGGATATTCCTGTGCCAGTACCAGTCCCATCTCCTCCGCTCCCCGTACCCTACCCAGTAGACAGATACGTCCCCGTCCCTGGCCCAAACGTGCTTATACCCGTTCCTGTACCAGTCATTCGTAAGTGAACTAAGAAAATATTAATGTTAATACTTATATAATTTGAAAAACTTAATGTTCAGCCCAAGTTCGTTCAAACCTCCGGAGACCACGCACCAGGTACGTTCCTCACTCAACGGATCAGTATAGCGATCCAGAGGGGGTACGCAGCCTGATGGGGTCCCTGACGCAGGGGCCCGTTCTGAGGGACATTATTTAGTTTTAGTTTAGTTTAATTGTAGACGTATTTTTTCCCTTTTCAATATACCTACACTATTATAAATTACGTCCCCAATGTTCATAGGTATGTTTGGAATTTCAGGTAACAAGATCTTCCGGGTACCGTACGTCATATACGTAGGTAAGAAACCTTGTAAATCGAAATTCATTGTATCAACGAAACGTAGAGCATGTCAGATCCTAGCTGTGGCGTGGCGTCCATAGAACCCGATTCCCTCCGGCTTGCCTATTTTAAAGCATATGACCGGAGTATCTACTACTACTGAAGAAAGAGTAATACGAATCTGCTCCGGCTTTACTAAGAATATATTTGACGCCACGCCACCGGATCCTAGTCATATTCATAATCAGTGAAATTGTACCACAAGCGTTTCTTAATGCCTTATTGGATCACCCAGTTTAATTCGCCTTATATTATCTTTCAAACAAAATTTAAAAGTTATACTCTTATCGGTGTTAACGATTAAACGTGCACTTTCCTCCATCCGGGCTTGTTTAGAGAGATCTCCTTGATTTTCTTATACAACATGCCAGATACCTTCTTTGCCACTTTTTCAATAATAAAAACTGTAAGATGAGATAACGCATGAATCCTGTTTGGCCTACAGCACCCGAGTGCCGACTACGTGAACCCAATGTTCCGTTCGTGAGCCCTAATGACCCTTGCGTCATTCTCACCTGCCGCATCCGATACAACTACATCTACATTGAGAGCCGTAGGATTCCTGGCTGCGGAAGTATGTCTACATAATATTTTCTACCCTAGGTTTTAGTATCCATAACTCAACAGTCAAACATAAAATAATCTATTCATCACAAACTTTTTAATATTAACTTATCTTGTTGTAACATGCTTCATCATTCCCGGATAATTGCCGGAACAAAATAAAAAAATTGAGTCAATTGGTGCGGTAATGAATAATAGGTCCAGTAATATTGTTATTGTAGTAATGTTTGAAAAAATGAATAGCACTATTTTCACAAATTTTGGTGGTTCATCAAGTTTACTTGCATAAATATTTATTTGTGGGGAGTGTGGGCTTATTGTTACAATGGACAACACATACTTTTTTCCGAAATATTTTGTGCTACATAGGATAAATCCAAGGAACTGATTACGAGAGAAATACGACTTTCATTGTATCACTGTTTTATGTAAAGAAAATTTGAATTGTTAACAAAAATACCAAAAAAATGTTTGAGAAAACATGCAATAATATCCGAGGTTGAAATTAAAAGTATTTATGCCACACCATCCTGGCTTGACGGAAAAAGCCGCTTTCTGGCCAAATGTAGACATAAAATGATGTACAAAAAACACGGGAGGTAATAAAGAAAGCCCTCGATCGCATATTTACGTCCCTCGCTTGCAGCTCGCGCCGCAAATTTCTGCGATCTCGGCCTTTTTTTGTATTACCACCCTAGTTGTGTAATGTACTATTTTTAGACCAGTGCGGTTTGGCAGTGTAACGTTTAGGTAGTATCTTTACTGAATAGACTGTTAATTTTCAGTTCCCCCAGCTGCCATCCTATTCGGAGAAGGTAGCGCTCAGGCCCAGGCAGAAGCTCAGGCACAGGCTTACGGTGGTCTAGGTGGAGCTGACGCCCAGGCTCAGGCGCAGGCGCAAGCCCAAGCCGCAGGTAAAGTTTTACAATAATATTGTGATTATTTTAGTACTAGCATTTTTGCGCGGTTTCGCCTGCGTTGTTCGCGTTATTGTCGCAAAGGAACTCTTTACCGGGATATAAAGTACCTATCCTATGTGTCAATCCAGGACTTGGTCTACTTAGATGCCAAATTTCAGCTTGATTCATCACTGGATGATATTGTTACCAGGCAGTTAGGTTAGGTAGGTGTTATTAGGTAACAAACATCCAAACAACCAAACATCTTCACAAACTTTCGCATTTATAATATTAGTGGGATTTACAAAATGTATACACACACACACAAACAACCTAATTTTTTTATACTCCTCTGAAATCTGGAAGACTGTTTTTTTGACATTTCCTTAATGATGTATTTAGAGATGTGGCTAATCTAGATCGATTGTTATAATAAGCGGATATAATTGAAGGTGGCTATTAGAGAGAATCGATTTTATGCTCAGGAATTAAAACTGGATTTTTTAAATAAATTCATTATTAATAATTCATTCATTATTAATAACTCATTATTAATTCGTCTTTTTTCATAACGTTTTTTCAATGTTTGTATTTGATTATGACGGTGCGATTATTCAAGAATAAATTTTAAATGACTAAACATATTTTTTTGGGCCGACGATCTGATCGGATTACGACCTCTTGAGCTTTTTATCTTACCAGTAACCATCATTTAATCAAGAGTCCAAATAGTGACATTTCTTACGTGGCCAAAGAACTCCATCGAAAATCTCCATCCAATCCTACGAAAGAAGATCATGGAAAATCTGGTCTTTACTTAAAGCTTATAGGCTACTTTTTGTAGGCTAATAAAACACCATGAAATACTGCGCCTACTTAGTTATAGCATTAGCAGCCTTAAAGTCCTTTTACACTATCCTATATAGAATATCTGATACGACGGCAAATAAAATTCATAAAATGTGTAGTTTCTTATGTTAATAAATATTTATGTATGCCGAATGTTGTTGCCGTTTGGACGGTCCGAGGTACGCGGGCGGGACGGACTAAGCTACTTACTACTTAGGCTAACTGCGCTTTTAACAAGTCATTACTTATGTCAGTAAGTTTTAGATTTCTTTTTCCTTTAGACCTGATAATAAGAAAATGTTTGATGGAAACTACAAGAGTCCCGAGGTCCCCCAAATACAAATATTTCCTTAGGTGTTTTATGTACGTACCTACATTTTAGTACAGCAAAATAGCTGAATATTCCAAGATAGTTTGTAATGTTAGTTACAAGACTACAATCAATGTAGCAAAAATAAATTTTCGGTGTCATTTTGTTTAAAGCCTAATTTCTGATGAATAATTTCATATATTAGATATTTAAATGACCTTAATTTCCTGGTCTTGTAGAGTACAGCAGTGTTCAAGCTGATATTTAAGCTCAAGCATCTTAGCCAGGTTTTGTGTATAAATTCTCCACTTCACTGGACGTTTGCCCATTGCAAACCTACCGCACAATATTTGATGTGATAGATATTTAAATGTGTTTAATTCCTTCCAGGACTTGGAGGATACGGCGGTGGCTCAGCTGCAGCTCAAGCTCAGGCTCAAGCGCAAGCTCTGGCTCAAGGACTAATTGGAGGATATGGTGGCGGATATGGCGGCGGCTCAGCTGACGCGCAGGCTCAAGCTGAGGCTCAAGCTTTGGCTCAAGGCCTAGGCGGATACGGTGGCGGTTCAGCGCAAGCTCAAGCTCAAGCCCAAGCGCAAGCTCTGGCTCAAGGACTGCTTGGAGGATATGGTGGCGGCTCAGCTGACGCGCAGGCTCAAGCTCAAGCTCAAGCTTTGGCTCAAGGTCTAGGCGGATACGGTGGCGCTGATGCTTTAGCTCAGGCCCAAGCTCAGGCTCAAGCTCAGGCGCAAGGCCTAGGCGGATATGGTGGCGGATATGGTGGCGGCTCAGCTGACGCTCAGGCTCAGGCTGAGGCTCAAGCTTTGGCTCAAGGTCTAGGTGGATATGGTGGCGGCTCAGCTGAGGCTCAGGCTCAGGCTCAAGCTTTGGCTCAAGGTTTAGGCGGATATGGTGGCGGCTCAGCTGACGCTCAGGCTCAGGCTCAGGCTCTGGCTCAAGGCCTAGGCGGATATGGTGGCGGCTCAGCTGATGCACAAGCTCAGGCTCAAGCGCAAGCTCTGGCTCAAGGACTACTTGGAGGATATGGTGGTGGCTCAGCTGACGCGCAGGCTCAAGCTCAGGCTCAAGCCTTGGCGCAGGGCTCACTTGCCGCAGCTTTAGCGCAAGCCCAAGCTCAAGCTCAAGCCCAAGGTAAGAAGTGTTGTCGTTTGCATTTTTTAATTTATAGACTACAAGTCTACAACCGCTTCGATTAAAGATCGCTTTCGCGTCTCATTCACCATAATAAATTTTCGCATTAGTTAAAAACCACTTGGGACATTTTTTGTTCTCTCCGTCTCGTCTCTAGAGCTCAATGTTACACTCCTTTTTATATTAAATTTTATAGTAGTTCCATGAATAATTTTATAGACACGCTTGATATTTCAATTATTGTGATAAGAAACTGTGTCCGTTAGTAGACAGCCAATTCATTCGTTGGTCGATAAATAATATCCGTATTTTTTTACAGGAATGCGATCAGGAAACTAACATTGATAAACTCTCAACCAAGCAACACAACGAAAACCGGCATCATAGTTAAGTTGAGCATCGTAAAATAGACTTAGCACACGTCAAATAATAATAAATATTAGTGGGATCAATATTTGTTTCATTTCATTTCACTAACAACATCCAATCTGAAGCCTAGAACAGTGGTGCCAAGGAAACGCTTTGTCGCGTGTTAATCAGGATTATCATAGGTCTCCTGGTTAGGAATTAAGGATATAAACGTGCATTAGCTCCTTTATCTATACGTAGGTGCTTAATCGCTCAAATACCGACATTTATAGGAAATCGGAGGGCTACGTCGAATCAAATTATATGGTACTTGATTGTAAATTTAATCTCAACATGACATGGTCTAATCGATTTGCACAGTGGTTGTGGCCTTTAAATAGTCGTAGGAGAACACTGCAAAGCATTGAGGAGCAAGCGAGGAGTAGAAACGGAGATGGCTAGGCGAGACTTCACCAGGAGTCTCGGGCTTCTAGCTCTTCTTAGTTTTGTGGCTTACTCCAGTCAAGAACCACAGGATAAACCAGGTAAGTTCATATATTCCGTGGTTGTTTAGTTAGCAGTATCATTGATGTGTAGCATCTGGTATTGTAAGAACATTTTGAAGAGTGTCTTTTCAAAAGGGATTATTTTTCTATGGTTTTCATACAGATATAACCCCTTTTGAAAATACACACCTCATTTAACTAAATGCCTCTTTACAAATTTTATTCTTACAATGAATTGTAAACATTATAAGACAAAATCCTTGATAATTTTATAAAAATTCTCATACATGATTACGGTATTTTTGATTTGCTTTGGCAGCAAGAATTTTATTTTTCAATCCTTCAATTTTTACAAAATTTCAATTTGACATTTCCAAATTGCATATTATATCAATAAAATATAATAAAATTAAGGATACTCCAAAAACTAACTGATTAAAAATTCTTGGAAAATGTAGTTTTAATACCCGATGACATTCTCCGCCAGCCAAACAGAGAACACGCAGTTTCAGCCACGTTAAGGACTTCAAGCTACACCTGGCCATAAAGTGGCTTTTACAGCACGCTACGCGTACGGAAAAAGCCGCTTTCTGGCCAAGTGTAGACATAAAATGATGTACACAACACGGGAGGTAATAAAGAAAGCCCTCGATCGCATTTTTACGTCGCTTGCAGCTCCGGCCGCAAACATCTGCGATCTCGACCTTTCTTTGTTTTACCACCCTAGTTGTGTAATGTCATATAATCATTCAATTTAATACAACCAGCTTGTGCAATTCTCTTAACACGATTCGATCAGATAAATAGTACTATACTGATATATCACGCACTATTTCTACGCTTTAGAATCACTAGATTCTTATTATTTGAGTACATGTAAAATTTTGCACAGGGCACTGCAATTTTGTTACGATGCATTATCGGGAAATTATTTTCTAATCTTACATTTAAAATAAATGTCGTATGTGAAAACTACAGAGCAGTGAAAAGATTACCTGCGCAAAATTTGTAACAACTTCAACAACGTACTTCAATGATGAATTTTTATGGAATCAAAATAGCCATGAAATTCAGACATTTCATTTTATGCCCAAGAATTGCATAGTATGGAGATCTAATTTTGTTACGTAATATCGTAGAACTAGTATGTATGTATGTATGTAGACTCTTTATTGCACAAAATAATACAAAGCACAGGGTTACAAAATAAAGTTATGTATACAAAGGCGAACGTATCCCTTTAAGGGATATCTTCCAGTTAACCTTTGAGCATTTGAGTGATGAGACAAGAGGTGGACAAGAGAGTAGACAAACAGGATCATGTACAAGAGATTATTATAGAGGTATTTATGTGTAAATAGATAATATGACTACATATACTTCATCGTACATCGTACTAGTCATCGTATTATGTACAAATGACCTTGATCTGCCAAGCTTCAGTGTATTTTATCACACGATTTTTACACGTGTAACCAGTGAAACAAGTACACAGCGCGTGTGTATTCTATACAAACATATATTTTAAGAGCAGGAAGTTTAAGTGCGAATGAACATAACTTGATATCTTTTGTTAAAAAAAAAATCTTACTAATAAATTTGGTATGCAGTGTAACGGTCACAACTATTATTGACATCATTAAAATTTGCCTGAGACGTGTCAAGAGCGGCATGTTTGCATTACGTTGCTGCTCGAAAAAAATTAAAAAATATAATTAAGCACTATTATCATCGGTAATTATTATACTTTTTTGATGAAACTGTAAACACCACTTAAAGCTATCATTCATTAAAATGCATGTTCGTATAATATACCCACGGAGTTAATAAGTACTCCGAGTATAGTTACAATACATGTAAAAAGATGCAAGTCTCGCAACGCAGTTCTCCTACAACCATCACATCTTTTTACATGTAATGTTTTTGATGGGATCTCATTTCTTCTTGTAAGTGGTCTTCCTTTATTTATTACATTCCAATACATTCTTTTCAATTTGAACTGCAAAACTAACATTGTAATCGCATATATTTGTATACGATTACAATTTTATGTGTGCAGTTGTGACTGAAATTGCAATATTTTAGGTTTTTTAGGACTTGGTAGGCCAAAAAACTAACTATGTTAAAAATTTGGAGCTTGTAGGTCTGCTAGAAGTACCTTAGAATTATGATGATCATTAGTTAGTGAATCAGTGAGTCAGTGACAAAACTAAGGAAATTTGACATGCAATAGTTCTTAAACTACACGGTCAAATTGAATGATATTGAGAAGAATTGTACCCTATATATCCCTGAAATTTCAGGGTTCTAGCTTTAGTCAGTACAAAATTACGGGAGGCTGAAAATGGCCTGAACGGCTTCGAGAGAAGGATGGTACGGCCGTGCCTTTGTTTTGCTCGACTTGGCGGGGGCACTGCCGTGCCCCCAGATAACGCCTTCAGGATGTTGTACGGGCTGCCCCGTAGCTATAGTGCCTCGGGAATGTTAGCTAAAGCGAGAATTGATTGCTTTTATGCCACAGTGCGTAAGGGTGTTACCACACCAATCGATCCATCGTCGATCGACCATACAAAACTAATTGCAGTCGATGAATTTCTTATGATCAATTGACGATCGCTCAATTGGTATGGTAGCACTAATAGGTGCACTTCTCTAGTGCACCGAGTACGGGGCAGATCGAGTGAAAATGATCGCGAGCGGGTTGGACTGACTACGAGTCACTGCTGTGTGATTTTGATCTGACTCGCACAGTGGTGAGTTATGTCGTAACTCCAGCTGCCCCAAATATTTTTTTAATTTTAATAGAAATTATTGTTTCTTTATCATATTATCACAGCTATAGTTGCATTTCGTTAGTATCTGCTAACAAACCTATGGATCATTGGTTGAATGTGATATTTATATCATTAAACTTTTTTCAGAAAAAATATTTTCAAATTCTCATCTGAGACCAGGCTTATGGCAGCAATGGAACATATAGGCTGAAGATGATGACAATGAAAGTTCTTTTGTGTTCTCTTTACGGCAATGACGCACATACACTGTTTTATGTATTTTTTATTAGGTGTAGGTTTTTCCTTGTACCTACTAGAACCGGTAGGTCGGCCCGTCTGGGTTTTTGGCGTTTATTATGATGTTGCGTTTCAGTCTCCAGAACCGGCCTCATCATACCCATAGATAAGGAAGATGCTAGCCAAGAGGAAAAATCAGAGCAAGGAAACAGTAAAGTTTGATTCAATATCTTTTACAATACTATATTACGTATCTAGTTCTATGAACATAAATTCTAAATCGTGTGCGTGAGGATTGAGTGAGCACCCTTCTGAAAAAAAAAACAAAATGCTGTTCATTTCGTAAAAGTTCTAAAACAATTGTAAAACTAATCTCTGTATTTGTAAAAAGATAAATCAAAAGATACAACCTTTAACATGCGCTCACTCAGTTCTCACAAACAACCAACGAAATCAGGGAATGTATTCATTTAACATTTAATTCGACACTGGAAATTTCAAATGTCGTAAGGGACATTTTGTCGTAAGTACACTAAATATACCATTGGAATCAGTATTTTTTTCTCTATCGATCTGTTCGATTGAAATTTTGATAACCCGTCAAATAAAAAAGTTATGAGAAGATTAAATTTTGTCGTAACTTCCTAAAATTTAAAGTTGACCCATACAACATAGTGCCATATAAATTTAGTATACAAATTTATATTTTCATACATTTTATGGTTACTTACTTCATTAACCTGGAAACCATAAATATAACTTACAACAGAAATTCGCAATGTACAAATACGCTTTTGGTAGTTACGACAATATGATAATATTTTTAAGAAAAAAACGGGTTATTTCAGATTCGTAACGGACATTTTCGTCTTAAATTCACTGCGTAAGGGACACTATTTCCTAAACTATTAAGGTTATAGATTTCCAATAATTAGTTCGGTGTAGATAAAGTTATTTGAAAATTATAAATCTGAGAATCATCCTAATCGGTTAAGAAACGACCGAGTTACGATTTTTTTTAAATTGAATTTTGTTTTTTGGCTCTCCTGAAAAGTCGACCTTTGTCCCTTACGACATTTGAAATTTCCAGTGTCGAATATTTATATACGAATCTTTAGTAAAACCTATGCTAACCTATGCACCTAGTAACGTATTTAAGATTTTACAAATAATTTCTTATGCTTACTCAATCCGCAAACTTTCGAAAACCCGATGAAAAAACTGAAGATCTAAACTGTGGGAATTTGTAAAATACAAAACGAACCACTAACGTGGCAGGTTTTTGGATAATAAATGTTTGTGAATGTTCACTCAGTTCACACGTTACAAGTAAGTTAAAAATGTAAATATCTCAATATTTGTAGTATAACATAAACTATAAATTACTTCAACATTTAGTAAAAATTATTACTAAATGTCCACCATCTAATATTTTATATTCGTTATCTGTTTTTAAAGATATTCAATTGCAATTTTTCTAATGTAGGTAGATCGATTAGGTTGACCACACTTCATTATATTATGGTCATAAAAAAAAATCAATGGTACACGTAACATTGAAATTGCATTGATAAAAATTATCTACCAGTGCCTGCATACAATATATCGTTGTGTTTTGCATGCCAAATTAAATATCCGACCTCCGATTGCGAACTGTTATTAGTAGTTTACAGGTCTAGTTATATTAGTGGCGCGATTGACCGCAAAGTTTTGCACCGTTTCGCGATACTTACTACGCAGAAAGCGATTGTCATTAGATAAAATTTATGAATCATCTGATATAGTTATACGTCGATTCATAAAAGTTGACGCGGATTTTGTATAAAGTGCTTACTTCATATTAAATCTGCATCAGTGACTTATGCTAATAACTGTGGACGCTCTTGTGGGAATAATTCTATAGAAAATAGCGTGTTACTGCCGTATTAGATATTATAAAATTAAGGGGAATCAAATTGCTTGGTTTAAACGAAAAGAGAGTTTAGAATCGCATTGAACGACGTCAAATTTGGTTGAAGTGTTTAATTTTATAGCTGCACTTATCTGCACTAATTCCTCTACGAAAAACAACATGAGGAGTAACAAAAGGTAAAAAAAAAAATATTATTTTCAAATTATATTAGACGGAGCTGACACATCAATGGCCGATTTTATTTATTCCGCAGACATAATGTAACTAGAGTCTGTGCGGAAAGAGAATAGGATTTAAATGGGGGGGTGCTGTAATGCTTTTCTACCGTATTTGCGAAAAAAATGCCATACTGGTTAGGTTAGTTCCGTTTTTCGCCACGCCTATTCTCATACACATATTTAACATATTTTTTAAGGTGATAAGCTGTAAAATAAAACACGTTTCAAACATTATTGATGCCTTGGAAACAAACATTGACTCTCTTTATTTTTGTATGGAAACTAGGGAATGCAACTCGGTTATTTTTTGTATGGAAAAACTCGGTTTCGGTTAAAACTCGAGTTTTTTCCATACTAAAAATAACCGATTGCAATCCGTAATGGAAACCGACCGACTCGAATCATATTAACCAAATTTGATGTCATTAAAGTCGATTTATATCACTCTTTTTGTTTTTATGGAAAACCGAGCGCATTGAACCGCCTTAATACAACTATGTTAATTTAATTTACTTAAATTAAGAATAAAAGGAAGATTTATTTTTTCAGGCCCATATGAATCAGACCATGAATCACACGAGCTAAGGCATGCTCTACAACCGTATTACCCCACTCCGCAACCGTATTATCCGACTCCACCACCATATCCCACTCCATCGCCGTATTACACCACTCCATCGCCGTATTATACCACTCCATATATAATAAACCCACCGACACCCCCGGCAGAAGAACGTGCGTACAGTTTAATTAATAGTAAATTAGATAATATGAGGCTATATGGAAGAACATCATCTTTATTCCGAATTTTATACAAACCGATTGACAAAACGGGATGTTTTGTAATGTACAAATAGATGAAGTTGCGGTCATTTTAGCAAAAAAGTACCTAACCCTCAAGTGACATGTGAGCGATAAGACCGCCTATTGTTTACCACTGTTTTAGTATAAGTTTGCATTGTAATCTATCTTTTGGTGTGTAGTAAAGTATGACTGTATTGTATTGTGATTTATAACTTGGTTTCAGTAAATCAGTGTGAAAAGTTTACCGACTAAGATATGCAAAATTGACTTCTTCAAATAATTATAATGTGCCCGTACCCGTTCCATATTTCTAGCAAAACTTATTTAACTCCAATTTCACGATAACTTTCTAAATATTACTAATGAAACTTGTCACATTACAGAATGCCTTTATCCAGATCAATCTTTTACTAAACGTGACGTGTATGATCGTTGTTACGTTTGCATTTGCGTACAACGGTATCCGGATTTGCGTCTGGAGCCGGTGTGTGCAAGCTGCGAGCAGTGCAATACTAACCCGACGGAGAACCCACTCACACCTCCGCCGCCTCCGCCTCCGCCGCCTCCGCCTCCGCCGCCGCCACCACCACCACCACCACAACGTAAGACTTTTGGGTCGTTGTCAGTTCAAAAAGTCGTCCCTCTGGTTGTCAAAAGTTAGAGCTTGTATGAATCTAGGTTATGTTGCTATTACATCGGATTATAGAAGAGGGAATGTCCTTTATTTTTATACGAGTTTCATCAGAAAGTTGGGCACTGGAATGCTTACTTTCGCATATGTCCACCGGAAAGTCGCGAACCTAAATCTGACAATGACCCTTTTACGCAACCGCAGGCCGTAATGCTACGGCTACGACACATCGTGACCACGCGAAGGTTTGTGGTGGCGTCTCTTTCTCTGTCCTACAAAAAGAAAGAGACATCAATACGAATCTTCGTGTTTTTGCGATGTGTAGCCGCAGCATAAGAGGCATTTTCTGAAGTGCGGAAAGAAAATCTCACTTCCTGGCCGGGGAAGACGTAAAATTGTGTACACCACGGGCGGTAATAAAGAAAGCCCCAGATCGCATATTTGTCACCACAAACACTTGTAATCTAAGACATCCTTTTTTAACTGCCCTGGTCCCCGTCCCGAGACTCGTGAGAAATTACATATTTTCCACACTGATATAAAAAAGTACTATTTACACACTAGTGCATTCCATAGCGTGCCCGCAAGCGGAGTGCGCACTGTATCCGACACTCAAAAAAATGGACAGTTGACGACGATTTGGTTCCTACAATTTCGTTCTTTCCTCGCAATCGATATGAAAATTAGTGTATTACACGGGACCAAACCCCGTTCTGACACTCAGATTGTATTTGTCCTTCGTGTCAAAATGGCTCCTCTTATAGTGCCTTGTATAATAATTTACTATTTCACTTTCTATGCTCGTAAATCACTTGTTTATGCCCGACAGGCAGACTAAAATTGACACTAGTGCATCTTATACTGAAGCGTGTCCTAAACCAAGCACGCGCCGTGTCTAATATAGAGCATGCCATGACTGAAGCATTCAAAATGAGCGACAGATTGACGGTTTGATTCAATTTTGTTCCTTCATCGCAATCGAAGTGAAAAGGCCATGGCTGGGTTATTCTTCCGAAATATGTCAGGGCCAGAAGAATAAGGTGTCCTTATTCCTCTGGCCCTTTTTCATACTAAATGTATGGAGACGGAGGAATAAGCCGCAGACATATTTCTGAAGAATAACCCGGCTCATTCTTACATACCTTGCAGCAATCACTATTAAATAGTCTTGACAGTAAGTAAATTTAAGTTACAGTCAAAATGAGCCAAAAGCTGTAATATCGAATTCTCTTACGCGTGAATGGGCCCACAAAAGTAAATAAAGACATTATAATATTGTGGTATGTGTAAAACAAAAATAAATTCTTAATTAATTATAGAACTCGGATCACCCGGGAGGCGCGCGTCGGAAGCCTTTCAAAGAAAAAAGAATTTTCCAAAGCGGTCCAGCTATCTTCGAATACCTAATCTCGGAACATACATTAAAAAATCCGTCGGAATCGAACTGACAATCTATATTAATTTTTTGATGGACTTAGAAACTATTTACGGCCACTGCAGGTTACAAATATGCCGCCATTTCTACGTGATGTGCTTGGTGCAACTAGATAAAACAAAAATACTTTCCATCTTTTATAAACACTAACATACTTCTATGTTTTTATTAATAATCTATGGGCTTATTGGCCTGTAAAATAATACATTTTTATTTATTTTCACAGCAAGATGTGACCCGCTACCAACGAACCAGTATTATCCAAATCCTCTAGATCCTTGCCAAATCTGCATTTGCAGACAGGGCCAAGACTTGTTTGGTAATCCGGAGCCCCCAACCATCGAGTGTCAACACAACCCCCAATGCGGTGAGTAAATGTCCAATCAGTTGTTCATTCATGGAATTAAAACAATTTAAAAGGATTAAATCGGGTATAAACCCTTTACAGCGTTCGTGGTCGCGGAGCCTACCCGTCGGGATTTAAAATTAAGTAATACACGCGATTTAATCCCTTTAAATTGTGTTTTTTTTCTTCTATTTATTTCTTTTCAAAGTTATCTTAGAAAATTAAGTTATTTCGTGTAGTATGCTTAATAATTTTCATGCTCAATGGTATCAAAGGTGGCTTAAAATGATGATACGATTACTAAAATAAAAAAAATAACAACCGACTACAAATATTGATTCACTACGATACTAGAAAATGCACCAGTTACTATAACAATAATTACATTGTTATGAATGTGTCAATAATATTTGAGGTATTCCCTCAATTTCTTATAGATTCATCATTATCAAAATTGGATTTTGAAAAGAATGAGACCGATCTGAAAGTATATCCTTAAAAACAACCGAACTGAAACCATTGCGCGTTAATAAAGTTATTTAAAAATGAGCTTATTCGCATGAAATCAATTAAAATCAATACCAAAAATTGTTTTGATAATTATTGTCAGTTTGACGTATGTTAATTTATATACGACAATGATTTTGTTTATTTACAGTTGTGCCGACCACTCAACGTAAGTCCCCATGTATTTTGGTCATTCTGAATTAATTAATGAAATTATTATTTCATAAGCTTTATTTATGATATCACCTACGTTGTGCCTATTGTGTATTTTTTGCAATTAGCTAAAAAGCTTTGCATCTACAGCGTGTCAGAAAAGGTACCTACATAATATCTATTTAACACTCAAATATTGAATATGTGCATAGTCTGGTTGAACAGTAGCAATGAACGATAATAGACGCGATTATGTATCATTACCATCATCATTCCGGATTGAATTTTTTTTTTTTTTTTCGTTTCCGATTCCGGATTGAAATGATGGTAATACATAATACAGACATCCACTGAACATAGGTCGTCCACAAGACTTCCACTACGAGCGCGTTGTCGCTTTTTATCACCACCGAATCCCAGCGACCCAAACTGTCGTCAGACCATCTTGTGGTGGGCTGAGGTTGACCCACGCTGCGACACGCTTTCCGTTCGTGATCTCCATTCGAGTACCTTTACGCCCTATCGGTCATAGGTTCTTCGAGCTATATGACTAGCCATTGCCACTGCAGTTTACTAAGTCTGCCAGCTATGTCGGTCACCTTAGTTCTAAGGCTTTCCTAATTTCTGATTCGATTACGTAAAGAGACTTGAAGAGGATAATTATTAGAGATTATGTATTAGGTTTAATAATCGATTTATATTTTGGTACCGATTGCAGCGCCACGTCCCCCCGGACCGCCCTCACCATGTAAGTCAAACACAATTAATCATACTGCTATATAATTATTAAATTGTTATTCGGCCATTCTCACGAAGTATGACTGCGTCTAATAGGCTACTTGACAGGTTTCTGCAAAGTCAATCCGACTGTTTAATGATGTCTATTGAGCACTCAGAAAGTTTTAATTTTTAATTCTTTTGTGTATTTTTTCCGAAAAAAGCAAATAAAAATGCAGTTTTAAAATTAACCGCCAAAACGGTTTCTCGGACAATATGGCGTCTATGACGACACATGATGGTAAACCGACAAATGTCAACAAGGATCGCATAACGTTCTACCTTTAAAAATAGGATTGACAGATGCTGTCGATGCTGTTTACTATGGTGTGACGTCATCGGCCAATCCAAACCGTTTTTGATAAAATGACGACAGATAAAAATAATCAATTTTCATCCGAGTTTTATAAATAAATTATCCATTTATTTTTAGTAATATTGACGTAAATTGGTTTTAATACTTATAATTAATACATATATCCATAATTCTTCCATTATTTTTCACACTGTCAAGTAGCCTATTACCGCGTCTCCATACATTTAGTATGAAAACAGCGTCGCGGTAGTTAGGTGACCGCAGACATACTTCGTGAGAATGGCCGTATTAAGTATACATAAAACTACAAGGACTACTGAGGTGAAGGAAATTGCCTACAGAGCCAAAGACAATTCGTTGGTTCAGTAAAAGTAAATAACGCAAAGGATAAGTGCCTTTACAACTAATGTATTTTTAAGTACATATATTGTTTGTGTTAGTTTCCATATTCAATAATACATTTACATACGTGTAGTGGCGATGGTAGCGCCACTTGTCTAAGTTCGTAATTTAGCCGTATAATATTATAATGTAACTGTTGGTTATAGTTACGTGGCCATAGTAACGCTAATATACAAGATAAAAGACACTGCTAAATTGCGCTGTATCTGATCGTATGTACTTACAAAGATGTGTTATCCAACTTCCAATCCAATCCCATCGTTTTTTCTCCTCAGTACCTGTGTGCAACTACTACCCACAGAACGTTTGGTTTCCACACCCCTTGTACGCTTGCGAGATCTGCAAATGCGAAGGGCCGTCATACACCAACCCACAACCTACGATGGAATGCTATCCTGATCCCAACTGTGGTAAGAACCTACCATACCCAGTGGGTGGGTAATTACTCACCTATATTATATTCTTAGGAATTTTTGTATATATTTCACTCTTAGGACCCTTCGATGTTCATTATTTTTGAGGTCTATGTCACAATATAAGTAGTAGTTTAACTTCAAAGATAAATACATCACGCGACATAAATGTGTAGCATACCTTTTTGGATCGTTAGTACGAATTTCGTCGTAATTAGAATAATCTATTTTGCAGAACCTACGCCTTCACCGTATTATACCACTACATTAGCACCACCGCCGCCACCACCACCCCCGCCACCTCCTCCGCCACGTAAGGCTCTTTTATAAACTAGATGATCATTTTGATGGAAATGGAATAACAAACTTTAATCCCATGTAACGGTTTTCTATGCAACGTTACCTATTGTTTTATGTTCCAGCACCGCATGTTGATCCTCTACCAGGACCCTCACCTCGTAAGTACTTATCGACAATCACTGATAAAAAAAACACATTGAACCACCAAATGGACCAAAAGTGTCTGAGGCACTCTGAGGGGTTTGAAAAAAGTTGCGTCATGCGAGGAAATCGAAATGACGTGAAGCCCGGACATTTTTACAATATTAGTATTTCATTTCATTTATTTGCAGTATATTAAGGTTACATTAGGTCTTATAAGTTAATTATGATCTACTTAATATAAACCCTCCCTGTCAGGGCGTTGCAATTTTCCTTAATACTAAAGCTACAGTATAAAAATTTAATAAATACTACTTACAGCTACTTAGGTACATTTTGAGTCGAAAAATTATTTTAAACTGTAAAACGTATTATTAATTAGAAATTTAAGATAATCAGTAATCGAACGGTATGCATTTTCGTTCCTTTCTCCGTCTCAGACTCTTCCTGCCGCCCGTTCACTCCCAACCAGCCCTTCCAGCACCCATGGGATCCGTGCCTCGAATGCGTCTGCACCGAGTCTGCCCTCGGCGAACTCGTCAACTTGCAAGTCAACTGCTTCACTAAACCAGAATGCTGTGAGTTCCAAACTCGAAATACTCTTTGATTTTGCAACTGTTGTTTTTTGTGACAATGCCGCCACTATCGGTCTTCAGCGTTGTCAGCTGGCATTGCCTAACTGACAGATCCCTTGCGAACGTTTTAGAGCTTCGATTGCGCTCAATCGTCTATTTAATATGTTACGTGTCGGAACGGACCGTAGAAGAGATCTGTCTGTTGAGCTACCTATAATCTATGACATCAGCTGAAGACTGCAGCCGTAATTTAAGTCAACGTTCCATTATTTTTTTGTGGGCATACGCCCTGTGTTCTTGGTGTATTTGCCAATATCACTGCTTTCCATTATTATTTTGAATTCTTTATCCTGACCTCCGATTAACCCCAGTAGTGCATGACGTTAAGCAGCTACGAATATGAGGCCAAAAGGCAGTTCAGCCTAAATACCGATGTCTTGACAGACGATAAAATCCATGAATTAACTTAACTTGGATTTTTTTGTTAGAATAGCTCACTGCTACGTAAAGTTATTACATGAAAAATTTTACAAATATTGGAGTCAATAATGAAAATCTGGCATAGGGGCATCCGATGCTTCTCAAGACGTACTGTTTTGTTGTTCCAATATATCAACAAATTTGGTGTTTTACTCATGTTGGGTTTATGTTGTTTTTGTTTTACGTACTTCAGTGCTATTTTTCTTTCATAGGCATTATACCTCCAGGGCCTGGTAAGTGTATTGCATTAAATATTTACTCTCTGAGCATTTTTAAACTTCAGCATATCTGGTAGTAACCTTTTTTAAAATCTTTTCTTTCTAAAAAATAATAATGTTAAAAGTAACTGGTTTAATTCATTAGCCTGTAGACTGTATCCACTGCTGGGCACAGAATGAGAGTTCATGGGCTGCTGGGTTGTAATTACATCTTTGAATTTCTTGGCATCTGTGCATATATCACAATGTTTTACCTTCACCGAAAAGATAACTTTTTTTTCTAGCACGTATCGAAATAGATGTACCAAGTTTCGGACAGTTTATCAGTTGAAGTTCGCTTGTGTCTCAAGTAGAGCTTCCAATACCGGATACCGGGGTCCCAGTATTGCCGGTATTAAAAATACCCCGGTACCTGCCTTTCTAGTCATGAGCTTTGTCGCAGCTTACAGTCTATTGCTAATAATTTTACTATGAGTACCTATTTGTTAAGTCTACATAGCCAGTTAATATCTGTCCGTCATTGACGTATACAAAGGACAGGGCTAAGCGAGCGCGCAGACGGTTCCAACGCTTTGGTGGTAAAAATACCACCAAATCAGTGCCAGTCCGCAGTGCGTCACGCGGCGCGTGCACTGCGCAGCTGGTCTTTATAGCTGCATTTTTAGGGTTCCGTACCAAAATGGTAAAAAAGGAACCCTTATGGTGCGACTCTGTCTGTCTGTCTGTCTGTCCGTCTGTCACAGCAAGATATCTCAGGATTTACTGATGCTATCGACTTCAAACTTGGAATAGTGTTAAAAGTAACTTATTCGAGCCTATTGGATAGAAAAAAAATCTTAAAAAGGTATATGGAAAAAAAATCTTATACCTTTTTAAATTTTTTTTTAAAGCGGTCCGAAATGTGATGTGGAAAAACAAAAGTAGATCTATTATATGGAGTGGGATATCAAATGAAAGGGCGTAATTTGTAGATTCCAAAACCGTTTTTGTTTTTTTTCTTAAATTTGTACTTTTTGATTTATGACCAAAAACGTTCAAAAAAATACCATTCCCCCTATTATCTTCAAAGTTACTGAACAGAAAAATCTGTTATAATTACCAATTATTAATATCATCCTAAATATTACAGGAAAAATAAAACGGTTTTCCTAAATTGCATCGTTTTTTTAGAAATTTTCAAAAATCGTACACATACTTATTTGCTCCTACTAAGCTAACCGCCATACAGTTTTTCTTGAACTATTCACGTATCTACTTACGAGTTTGTACGGAACCCTCGGTGCGCGAGTCCGACCCGCACTTGACCGGTTTTTTTGTTACGGGGAAAATAGTTCCGAACTGTTCGAATGGGCTTATCCTTACTTTTGAAAACATTGCTGTCCGTACGCAGGACCAGTGCCTCAACCACCACCATACCCACCACCTCAACCACCGCCGTACCCACCTCAGCCACCAGTATACCCACCTCAGCCACCGGTATACCCACCTCAGCCTCCGGTATGGCCACCACAGCCACCACCATATCCACCGCGTAAGTAGTAAAACAAGCTAAATTAACGGTAAATTCTGATCGGTTCTCCATTCACATTCCTCTTTTGACATTATTGGCATGGAATATACCTGAATCGGATTATGAGAACTTCCAGGCTCTATGAAATGTGCTTAATGATATTAATAATATTTGCTGCTCAGCTTTGCGTAGTCTTCTTTTGTTTTTTTTTGCTTTAACAGTTGTTGTCACATTATAAAAAAAGTACAAACAAGTGCATTAAATGTTAATGTATTATTGTATTTGCATGCACTCACGATCGTTAGGGATTTGTGTAGAATACTGACTAATACGATGTACTTGTACTTCACTGACTTAACCGAGATAGATGTCAAAGTTTCCCTTCAATATTAAGCAACTCAACACTAGACTTTGGCCTCTGATAATAATCTTGACAAACCATACTGATTTGGCTAAGGGACGTCGAACAAGCGCCCACAACCAACTGTAAACATTAATGTTATAAAGTAAAAATTTACGAGCCGGCGACACGAGAGGGTAGATTGGAACACGTTGCCCCAGGAGTCGTTACGTGGAAATATAAAGGGCTTTCGGTAGAAACAGTTCAATTGTAGGATCTGCAGTAGAATTGAGAAACATACGGCAATATTTTTAACAGTTTTTGCAAAATTTAGCCATGAATCGAAAACAACCTCAAATTAACGAACATTTGTTGTTCAAAATTTCTTCCTTATTAGGCATTTCTGCTAATGTACCTAAGTATTGGTTCTTACAAAAAATCATATATTTTTAAGAATCAATACAATAAACAGTGAATGGTTTTAGACAGATATTTTCGAACTTTAATATGAACACGCAATCAACAAGGCAATAAGTATTACAAAGGTGTAAAGGTATCCGTTACATTGTTCCGTAAAATCGAGTTTTTTTATTAGTCCCGTCCACAAACGCAATAAGGGGAGGTATTTGTGGCAGCGTCAGCGATCAATCGCCGCACAAGCGGCGGGCATGATTGACCACCACACAAAGTGTATTGCTTTCCACGGGCCCATTTATCGGATTTGCTCACCCCTGAACATAGATAGCTATATTGCTAAGGGTTCTATTGTACTTTTGTTTGGCCTTGTTTGATGTTTAGCGATGACAGTGACTTTGGCGCAATTGGTATACGTGTCGGTATAATTTACCGACTATTCTGAGCAATATTGGTAGTAATGTTCTCCCAGTAATTTTTAGCTAAAACTCCCATTTCTATTCTGAACTTTCAAAAGGACAATGTATCTCTTTAACTTTCATAAGTGTTTGTAGACTAAAATCTTGCAAGCCGGCTTTTACCGATTTTTAGCAGTCGAATAGTACTGATCATAATAATTAAATAATATTTTTCTGTTTTCAGCCTACTACGGTAAGTAACTCTTTCAAGCCCGGTTGAATTGTATGAAACAAACTCGTAAATAAGCTTAATATTTCAAACGACCAATAGAATAACTTCCTTTCATGAAAATTTGTCAACAGGATCAGGATCATCAGCGTCAGCGAGCGCAACCGCCATAGCTGAAGCCAATGGAGGTGCAGCAAACGCTGAAGCAGCAGCGCAGGCCGCAGCACAGGCGCAGGCACAGGCAGCGGCACAGGCAGCAGCACAGGCGCAGGCCGCGGCAGAGGCACAGGCTGCAGCACAGGCGCAGGCAGCGGCACAGGCACAGGCACAGGCAGCAGCTCAGGCGCAGGCAGCGGCACAGGCGCAGGCAGCGGCACAAGCGCAGGCAGCGGCACAGGCGCAGGCCGCGGCACAGGCACAGGCAGCTGCCCAGGCACAGGCAGCAGCGCAGGCACAGGCAGCGGCACAGGCAGAGGCACAGGCTGCGGCACAGGCGCAGGCTGCGGCACAGGCACAGGCAGCGGCACAGGCGCAGCAGGCAGCCGCACAGGCGCAGGCAGCGGCACAGGCACAGGCAGCCGCACAGGCGCAGGCAGCAGCACAGGCTCAGGCCGCTGCAAAGGCGCAGGCCGCGGCACAGGCGCAAGCCGCTGCACAGCTTCAGGCCGCGGCACAGGCGCAGGCCGCAGCCCAAGCGCAGGCCGCAGCCCAAGCGCAGGCCGCAGCACAGGCGCAAGCCGCAGCGCAGGCCGCAGCACAGGCGCAAGCCGCAGCGCAAGCGCAGGCAGCGGCAGAAGCTTACGGACAGCCCAACTACGGCAACTACGGCTTACCGCAGCAAGGAGGGGCTGCTTCTCAAGCTATAGCAAATGCACTAGCACAGGCTGAGGCCAATCAGGCGGAGGCTCAAGCTCAAGCGCAAGCTCAGGCACAGGCATTGGCAGCCGCGGAGGCTAATGCACTTGCTCAGAGCCTGCAATCGCCTTATAATAACTATCCCAGTAACTATGGAGGGACTGCCGGTGCTTCTGCTAATGCGCAAGCCAGTGCCAATGCTGGATCTAATGGATATCAACAACCAAGTCCTTACCAACAGCCAAGCCCCTATCTACAACCTAGTCCATATCCAGGACCAAGTCCTTATTCTAACCCAGGCCCTTATAATTACCCTAGACAGAGTGGAGTTAGTAGTGCCCAAGCTGATGCCAGTGCTTCAGGAGGATCGGGATCAGCCTCAAGTCAGGCCAGTGCCAATAGTCAAGCGCAAGGGCAGGGATCAGCAAATGCACAAGCTGATGCTTCGGCCCAAGGAGGAGGAGGAGGCAACGCTCAGGCTCAGGCAGATGCGACAGCTCAGGGAGGTTCAGCTCAGGCAAATGCACAGGCAGATGCACAAAGTAACTTAGAGCCATACGATCCTTACGATAATTATTACTCCAGACAGGATTTAGCAGCACAGGCACAGGCACAGGCACAGGCACAGGCACAAGCTGACGTGAATTCCTACCCAGTCCAGCCAAACTCAAATTATTACGACGCCAATGGCCTGAGAAGTGCATCAAACGCCCAGGCTAGATCAGGTAATATATCATTTTGATTTTGTATATTCTATATCTCTTTCTATTCAAATATTACCTTTAATTTCCAGTAATAGTACTTTATTTTTATTTTTTTTTAAAGAAAACGTATGATATTATAAACTAACTAACAATAGAGGCACTTTTATTGGTAGAAATGTATGAATTTATAGAGGAGCGGGTCTTCCTGGCAGAGGTATCTATATACTTAATAGGAAGTCCCAACCTTGATGCTTACTTTGTGAGTGTACTTTGAGACTGTACTTTGAAAGAATAAATATATTTTCATTTCATTTTCATTTTAAATGTAAAACGTAAACAAAATAATATTACAGACTCGCAAGCGCAAGCTGCCTCTGCACTAAGATCAGGTACGTACAAAGGAATACTTTCCAACCTTCCACATACCCCAAAGAAAGTATCCCAAACAATAAACCACACGTAGAACGATTGAAAATTTGTCCAAAACATTGTTTGCTAAAGAAATTGTTAGCGAAAGTACCCCGGGCATAATTCTTAACAAGCGTATGCTGGTAATCCCTTGGTAGGCCCTGACAAGTTTTGGGACATAAATTAAAAATATATTACAAGAGCAGATGGTGTGCGGGTCTCATGCAAATTCTATTTAATCAAACTTCCCTTGAATCCGACGGGGCTTATAAGTATTAGAATTTTTCTGACTGACTTTTAAATTTGCTGAAAGAATTTCCCAGTCACTAGTTGAAGTTTAGTAACAAAGGGATTGGAATTGATGAAAGACTGAGAAATAAATCCTTTTATAAATTTTACCGACGACGTCTAGATGTCTATTACTCTTTGTTATTGTTTAAATTAAATCAAAGAAAACAATTTTAGACATGGACGTTAATTGAAGTGATTCAAATTTTTACTGTTTTACCTAAACACGTCAACGATTTTCCTCACATTTTTTTCACTCGACACTGAACTCGGCTGAAAATTTGTATGAGTTTCAAACGGTATTAGATAACACGAGCAAAAAGGAATTTCAATTTTGGCAATACAGAGTAATGTTTGACACAAAATACTTGATGAAATATAAATAATGCTAATAAACGACGATAGTGCTCAACTCAACGGGAACATCGAAAAGCATCACGGCTTGAATCGTACGGAAAATCGTCTAAATCGACGACTGTTTTAACACTTTCACGATCAGACAAAAAATGGAACAATACCCCAGAAACCGACAGCACCCGCCAGGTGGGTTTGTGAGGCCAATAATGTGCAACGCAAAACCGGCCGGCATTTGAGCAAGAGTTACGAGAGCCTACTACGCGTACGCGGGTTGCTGGTTGGGAATGCAACCCGGGTACCCGAAAACCCGGGTACCCGGGTAACCGACTTTATTTAAGGTCTGGTAAAATCCTGGTATTTTGACGCAGAACCCGGGTAAAAAAAAACCTAGTAATTAATAAAAATTATGCATGTATCGTTTTATTTTAAAGGTAATAAATAAAATCTAACGTTGGCCGCCTTAAGGCAAACGCGAAAAAGCATCACATGCTTGATTATCTTATTTAACACGGCCTGCAATACCGGCAAGTTCATTGTAGGTAATGCAACCTGGGTACCCGAAACCCGAAAACCCGGGTAATTGACTTTATTTAAAGTCGGGTAATACCCGGGTTTCATATTTGACCGGGTATTGCATTCCCTTGTTGCTGGTCATCAAAGTGTTAAAATAGATATGTAAGGCTTTAATAGTACCTACCATTGAGGCCTTCAATGTGTGAAACGCTCATAGGTGCTGTAATGTAACACGATGAATGCAAATTAATCGATGACTCTTTTTTTTATTCAGCTAGTGCAGACCAAGACGAAAGCGCGTAATTTAAGGAGATTTATATTGTAAGTTACCTTTCCCACTAACTATATTGATAGTTGTTAATAGTATAGTTCGTTTAATAATAACTCATTTATTTAAGACAACATGGGTCCACATTTTAGATGTAATAAATAAATGGAGAAATCACTATTACAACCCGAAAATGTCCACTGAACGTAGGTCTCCCTAACACAACGAGCCCCCTAACAGGTCTCAAATTGGATATTTTTTTGGGTGTTTGTGTGTATATGGTTGTGTTTGTATTTGTAGCCACATCACGCCAAAAAGGTTGAATTGATTTTAACAAATTTTGATACAGATACAATACAGCGTTACATGGTTTTATTATACTTTTTGTCTTAGGTACTTACGGTGAATCAGAAATTAGAGTTTTACTATTTTCACCATCGCAGACAAAGTCACGGACATCTTCTAATGTTTTATATATTTACAGGTTAGACTTCAAGGCGATTTAAGTGACCAAGCTATGAAAAAGGACTCGAAATTATAATTACCTAGTTTTAAAAGAGTGATAAGCAAAACCGAACGAAGCATTTTTATTTATGTCAGATTTGCGAATAAACATGTTCGGGACAGATGATCTCTTTTATTTGTTGGATAATTATCAAATGTTTTAATATAATACTTGCCTATTATTTGAATTTGACTTCGATACGATGATTAATTCCATGATGGAGTGTGTTAATTTATCTATACAAGGTGTCCATCGACTATGCGAAAATTAAAAAAAAAACCAGTTTTACTTTTAGTGGGTTCGTCTCTTGGATCAGGCAATCAGTAAAAAAAATCGATGTATGCAGTATAAATTACTTTTAACATTCAATTAATGTTTCCGTACAGCACATTATTTAAAGTATGTGTCCTCCATGTTGCATAGTCGTCGGACGCTCTGTAACAGTATTTTCCGGAAAAAGGTTCAACCTACTTGCTGTGTACAGTGTACACCTTCCACTTTCACCTTTCTAGCTGGATTCACCTTAAAATATGCATTACCTGAAACAAACGACCACTAATTAGTGCTATTATAAATGAGAATTCAAATTTAAATAGCTTCTAATTCTTACCTTGTAATTGTTTCTCGTAGAAACAAACATGCATGGTAAATATTCTGGGGTTAATAGTAGTTATTTTGTAATTCTTAGTCATTTCAATTATTGATTTCATATTTAGGTATTGTATCAATTGGTTGAATTTTGATGATTTCACATTAAAATTCTAAAGAATGAAAATGTCAGTAAATATATTGGTTTGAAAACACACCCTTCTGGTCATGAAGTATTGATACATGCCGTAGAAAACATGTGGCATAAATTCCATACAAAACTGGTGTAAATAATAATCCACGAAATGAGAGAAACTTCCTATTTCCTCCTCAAGAATCACGATCAGCATCTCAAGTATATCATTAGCGAGCTAAGAATAACGCGTACCTAATTAGCTTGATTGTTCCAAGTTCCTGGCTATTAACGAGTAATAAGACATACGTGAGAAGATCGTTCAAGTATGGGGAAAGACAGACATGATATGTGTGTTCATCAATGTTTTACTTTCGGCAATGAGAGGGGGTAGTTAATTTGTAAAAAAAAAATTGTGAAGTTAGTATACTTGTAAAATAGTTATCGTAAAACATTTATGTTTTCTAACAAATTTTAAATGGAAAATTTTCATGATAACAAAATATACTATCATATGAAAGAAACATGATATTTCTTTATTTGTTTTTAATGCGGGTAAATATACTACCTAAATTTAAAAACTAGCATTAGCCGGGGAGAACCAAGCCTTCTCGGGAGCTCCACATTCAGATATGTTCAATGATTCCACAAACTGAACTGTCAACAAACTTACTAAATGGCAAATTTCATAAGAATCAGATCACCAAGTGGTTAAAAATGGGTTGGAAATTTTGAAACGGGCAACTTACATACGAATATTGCAAGTTAAGTTAAATCCTGTAACGGCGGCAATAAAGCGAGAACACAAAGATAACAGTATAGTTTTGCGAATGATAAATATGTTTTGTTACTACTTACTTAATAACATGTATAGGTACATGTTATCAGACCACTAAGTAAGCGTACTTACCCAACTAGCAAAATTTCGTCATATTAGCGTCGTGGTAACTTATTCAGACTTTTAGCTTCGGAAATTAGTCATATAAACGTAATTATTACGTTTATACAACGCGATTTGGGCCCATTTTACTCAGCGTTTTAGCCATATAAAAGTTATTTAACTGCAACCGCCACCACATATTAGTCATATAATAATCATCGTCGTGACCACTTTATAGCTATCTAGCTGTATAATAGCGACTTATATAGCTTTTATATGACTTTTAATCCTATAAGAACCATATAACCGTTAAGTTAGTTGCTTATTGGTCATATAATTATCATCGAAGAAACTACTTTACGACTTATTTGATATATAATTGCTACTTTTATGACAAATTTGTGGAATAAAAGCGTCCAGGGAGACTAAACAGAACACGGATTGACAACAGTGCTCGTGCTACAGCAATAAGCAGCTTAATGTCGTCGAGTATGTTTTTGACAGTTTTATCTAAGAAATATATGGCCATGTTAAACGGTATTATAAATGCTGTTAAATTCGACCTAATGGTGGAAATTTATTGCGAAGACCACTTTACTGATAAAGTATACTATGTTTAATTGTATTTATTTAACGCGCCACTTTAATTATCAGTTATTACAATGTAATTTGAATAAATATTTTAAATCGGGTGTCCCTCGAGATCCCTAACGTCGTTTGTCCTAAAGTCACTTGCCGTAACTGTTTTGTCCTAACGGGTAGTTGTCCTAACGATCAGTTGTCATAATATGGTTTTTCCATAATGTTATTGTTGCCATAATACTCTCTTGTCCGAACCTTTTTTGCCATAACTATTAATATCCCTAGTGTTATTTTGCATATTCCTCGCGATCCCTAGCATCGTTTGTCCTAAAATAACTTGGGCTAACTGTTTTGTCCTAATGGGTATTTGGCCTATCGATCATTTGGTATAGTAAGTTTTATCCATAATGCTATTTTTGCCATAATACTCTTTTGTCCGATGCATTTTTGTCATAATTATTAATATCCCTAATGTTATTTTGCATATTCTTCGTTATCCCTATCATCGTTTGTCCTAAGATTGTAATATGGACAAACGATGATAGGGATAACGAAGAATATGCAAAATAACATATTATACATGTATAATATGTTAAAAACTTACAAAGGCAGAAGGACAAAGGGGGGACGGGGGGGCGGAGCCCCCCATAAGGGGGGCTCGGGGGGCGAAGCCCCCCGCATGAAAGAAAAACTCAAAACAAAGGTTCAATTAGGTAAAAAAACTAGGTTAGGTTAGGTTTGAACTGCGTCCCCCAACAAAAACGAACTGCTACCAGAAAAGTAGGTTAGGTTAGGTTTGAACTGCGTCCCCCAACAAAAACGAACTGCTACCAGTAAAGTAGGTTAGGTTAGGTTTGAACTGCGTCCCCCAACACAAACGAACTGCTACCAGAAAAGTAGGTTAGGGTAGGTATGTTGTATATTAAGGCTTCAAATAAAATTATGTAAATATGTGTAATATTTTATTTTACAAAACATTTTTTAATTTGTGGTAATGTATAGTGACAAAAAAGATATAAATAATTTTATGCCACACCTGGCTATAAAGTGGGCAAGTGTAGACATAAAATTATGTACACAACACGGGAAGTAATAAAAAAAAGCCCTAGATCGCATATTTATATCCCTCGCTTGGAGCTCGGGCCGCAAACTTCTGCAATCTTGGGCTTTCTTTGTATTACCACCCTAGTTATGTATTGTACTATTGACATTGTGACATAGTAATGGGATTTTTTTTTCGTGCTTTTTTTTAATGTAATTAAAGATTAATTATGATAATTTCTTACATGTATGTTACAATGATTGTTAGTTTTAGTGTAAAGGATGTTTGTTATTGTTATGCAAAATAACATTACATTAATTTTAAATTAGAGGCGATCGCCTTTAAAAATTCAGTTTTTGATGGGTACCCCGCTTGTTTCTCTATAATGTTTTCCACCCTTCTGTTCTGGTCATTAAGTTTTTTTTTCTTTGATGGTGGTATAGATGCACCATTAGTAATTTTTATAATTTCAGCTGTGCTGTATTTAATCTCCGTAAACAACTTGTTGGACAATTTGTAGAATGCTGCATGATGATGGTTTATTATTATTTGAATGCGGTTATGCCACGCTTCAGCGTTGTTTTGTGTCCTTGGGATGTTATTTTCATTTTGTTCTTGAGTACTCCAAAAACTAGGATCATACCTTGGTGGGGAATTTACACTTCCCCAAACGTAATTTTCACCAAACCATTGTGCTATTGCAGTGGCCTCAGTTGTAATATTATCAGCGCGCCACTCATCGAAGTATATTACTATGTTAGTTGGTGAAAGGTATGATAATGCTAATAAGCATTTTACTTCTATTGCGAAGTCGGCGTTGTTACCGTATAGCTTTTGGTATCCTTGTTTTTGTACCTGTCTATAAATAATCTGTCCAAGGTGAAAGTAACATCCTTTGAAAGTTGTATGTTCAAAGTATTGCTTAGCAATAACTTGTGGTGCTTTTTCGAAATCAGTTATAATGTAACGTGGTGACAATGTCAACCCATTTTCTTGACTACATTCTATTAATAAATCAAACATAACCTCATAGCTCTTTTTGTCCTTATTAGTGCATAAGACATACACAAGTGGAAATGTTATATTTGTATCTAGTATATTGCCATGGATGGTGTATAATTGCAAAAATATTTTTGGCACAATATCAAACGTCCCATCCATGAGCCAAAACTTCGAGTGACTCAAATAGAAAAGATGATTTTTGGTTGTGTACATAATTACTCGCTTCCCGTTGAAAATTTTGTCTTTCACAATAATTTCTTCATCGCCTTGACAGAAATATTCGTAATTTATTTCAAAATCGAAAGTGTCGGGTTCTATAATTGCATTATTTTGATTTTTTTTCCTGTGGCGGTATATAGTTTGTCGTAAATTATTTTGCAAAGGCATGTTTGATAATGTTGAGGATGGCGTTATAGCTACAATGTCATGTATAATGCATGTTGGTTTTTTTTCCAGTTCAGTCGAGGCAATACATTTCATTTCATGTATTGCATTTGCAACCATACTTCTCACAGCGTTCGGTTCATGATTATGTTGTAATGTTCCCTGGGACATGAGTAAATGCATACCTTTTTCAGAATCCAGCTTAGTAATAATCCTCACTTTGCATTCATAGTTCTTGTTTTTCCTCTGTTCACAAACCCAATAGTATTTCTCCTTAACGACACGATTTTTTTCAAATGCATATCCGTCCGCAAACAGTTTATTTCCACCTTTAGTAGATTTAAATACTTCATAATAAATTTCTTGTGATTCAGACATTATTGTGCAAGTTACAATTAATCATTAGATATAAATACTGAGAGATCCGAGAAGAAGTAATACTATACTTATTGTCAGTTAATTTATTTACCTACCGACAAACTAAATCAATTGAAACTCCTCCGAACAATTGTATAGCAATATTCTGCACTGGCGTGAACTGCGTCATAAGTGCAGGCGCATGTCAAAAGTTATTTTAGTTTTCTATAAGATTTTGAACTATGACTGTGTGTGTGTGTGTACTTAAATATAAACAATCTATAGAAAAGGAGCATTGATTAGATACTGTTCATTAGTTTAGGATAGGGTTATTGGTACGGACATATAAAATTCGGGCAATTAGAATTCGGGAAAAGAATCATGAGGACAAATAAAATTCGGGCAATTACAATTAGGGAAAAGAATCACGAGGACAAATAATGTTAGGTTATACAATGATAGGATAAACCACATTAGCCCATATTAAGTTAGGGAAAATGACGATTAGGACGTGTGATCTTTAGGGTTTATTAGTAATTATGATAAATGACAATTCGGCAAAAAGGCATTAGCATAAATAATCGATATGACAAATGGCATTAGGGAAAAAAAAAATAGGGCACAAAAATTTCATCAATATGATGTGAGGGAATCAAATATTAGGGCATGTGAGTGTTAGGACAAATGATCATTATGACAAACAGTATTAGGGAATGCAAAAATAGGTTAAAAAAATTTAGGGATCCCGATATAGATCCTTTTAAATCATTACAAAGGAAGCGGCTATATGACTTTTATACCATTAATATGTCATATAACTGCTTCTTATATAGCAAGTTTAGCGGTTTAAGCGCCATGACACTTAAGGTAGATATACTTTAGGGTTCCTTAGACATCATGTAAAAACGTCAGCATATATTTTGCATTTTATTTCTAGTAACAGTTACAACCTGAAGTATGGTTATTGTAGCAGACGTGGATTGTTTCTTAAATAAAGAAGATCCATATCATAAGGCGTGTATGTTCATAAGGCGTGTATGTAGATTGTTTAATGAAAATCCGAAACAGGCGGAAATAGATATATTCAATACTACACTGGGTGCGTTAAAAGAATCTTTTAAATGACCGTCACAACTATTACTAGGTATTATAATAATATAAATATTAAAAAAAAACACTTATTTTTTGATACTGTTTACTTGTATATTTATTTTGATGCATAATGCAACTTTATAGATAATGTTAGTTCTCAAAAACTTAAAAGTGTCCATTTTACTGTATGCATTTTTTTTTCCTGACTGTTTTGTTTTATTATCCTTGGTTTTTAAAATAAAACACACTGTTTTTCCATAAACAGATTTTCCTACAGTTGGTACACCTTCTTTTCTAACTTTGTTAATTAAGGAAACTATAGGTTTAGAAGTATTTCTTGCATATATTTTTGTAACTTTGTAAACAACTGTTTGTTTCTCAATAAACAAAAAAAAAATTATGGAGCGATGCTACTGTACAGTGGCCTTGGAGTGAGACTCATTTCGTAATAACTACGGCATGTATTGGATGCTCATACTCAACGTCGCCGTTGATAATTAAACCCATACATTTTATTGTGTTGGACCTGAAAATAAAGAGTCTACATAATACATATTTTTTTCTGGTGCCCAAGCTGTTCAGAATACGCAGATTACTCAGCATAATCTTATATGACTCTTTAGTCATAAAAGACGACGGGTAAACGTTTACTAGTATGACTTTTTACCAAAATGGTGAATAAGATACTTTTATATAACTTGATCTATAATTAGCCATTATATGACTTCATGCACAATAGTCATATAATAGCAACCACGTTACTTTTACTCGACTCTGCCTGACATGTCATAAGTCAGCCATATAAGTTACTGTTACTCGGTTAAAAAGTCATATAAGCGTTTTATAATCGTGTCTTATTCAGCAATTTGTTATATGACTCTTAAGTCATATAAGAAAGTCGAATAAAGTGTACTAAGCATCATAATATGACTATGATGCTGAGTAACTAAATTGCTGCATAAGCTGGCTTTATACGACAGGTACTGTATAATTCGCGTTTATATGACTTTTATACGACTTATTAGCTGAATAAGCTCGATCTTATATGACTATTTTGCTAGTTGGGTAATTATAGAAACGCAAATATTGCGTTCAAATACCAGATTTTCAATTTATCAGATTCCTGTCTCATCATTCTCGTTACACTAGGAAAAAAATCGTAAGTTACTCAAGGGTCGAAATGATTTCGGTGGATGTATTATTTTGGAAATCTGGTATACGTTAATCCAATATAATCGAGAATCTGTTTTTTTAATCTGGTGTTTTAGGAATGCGGTATTTTGGGAATGAGCGGTCTGTTTTCATTCATCCAACAGTGTAATAACCATTTTATAAGGCTATTTTGGTGTCCAACATTTAGGAATATAAACCTTTTCTATTCCTCCTTTTACAGTCGTTCTTCAAAGTGAAAAAAAGAACTAACTTTATCACGTTCTTCCTATAATTCGATACCGTCATCGATCTAGAATTTTATTCTACCTTAGATTGCTCTTGAGCGTATCCCAAGTAGCACACAAGATAACTATGAGCATATACAGCTCTTATAACACCAAACTGGAGATATACTGGCTGTATAAACTCTTATACAACTGATCACCTGGTACAGTTGCAATCGATTAAAATAAAACAGTGCAATCGTGAAATAACGTAGAACCGCGATTAGTCGTAAAGCACCGATCGGGCCCATAAAAGTATTTGCGCCCGATTTACGAGCGGCCGTCAACGAGAGCTGTGGAGAGCGACAGCGAGCGTTGCGAAATGCTAGTGCGTCGGATAGCGCTACTGGCGCTTGGTAAGCCACTTTACTTCACTATTTATTCATATTTGTGGTATTGACAGTGTAGGAAAACCTATAAAAAACAAATTCAAAACCGATTGATAGGTTTGATTATTTACTAGCATTTACCCGCGGTTTCGCCCGCGTTGTTCCCGTTACTGTCCCAAAGGGACTCTTTACCGGGACATAAAGTATCCTATGTTGAAACACTACTACTTGGTCTACTTGCATACTAAATTTCAGATCAATCCATCCAGTTGTTACCCCGTTATTTAGTAACAATTGTCCAAACATCCGAACATCTTCACAAACTTTCACATTTATAATATACTTAATATTAGTTATTAGTAGGATTGAACTGATTTTGTTTCTGTCAATTGAAGATCATTATATCTTCTTATCCTACTTATATTATAAATGTGAAAGTTTGTGAAAATATTTGAAGGTTTGGATGTTTGTAACAAAATAACAGGTATTAATTGAATTTATTAAGATGAAATTTGGCACAAGTTGACCAAGACCTAGAGACCTAGAAACATAGGTTACTGTATCTCAGTGAAGATTTCCTTTGGGATAATGACGGGAATAACATAGGCGAAGTCACGGGTAAATGTTAATTCTAAGTATGATTTCAAAAACGGCAGGCGATTCGTTTGAAAAAGCCTATCCAAAAGCAATTATAAAACTTATCATCAATTTCGATGTTAATTTACGACTAAATGATAATGAATTAAGATGAGCGTAAAGACTGCAAGAGTCCTGATATAAATGCGCGTCAGAATTTAAGAAATCTCGCGTAATGTAATAATTAAGATGTTTTATTTTTTTAAGTACATATAACTCTTGGTAACAACTTACCGGAATCGAATTCAACAAATGTGGTACAGCTGACCACAACATCAAGCAAAGTAAGTGGAATCAGCAGCACTAATCAATCCCTGGTCGCCGCCAGAAGAAGTGGCAAAAAGAAAAAGAATCGGTCCACGTCTTCGTCCTCAGGAGAACGCATAATAGGTAAAATTCTTCTCTTCATATACACCGTATTTTTTATTTCCATTAATTTCCCGAGAACACTCTTCGGTTTGAATTAAGTTAATATCTCAGAGAATTAAGTCTTAACTCATAGCATTTGTAAAATATTCAAATTAAAGTCCTTTTTACATTGGTCAACAACGTGATATCATTTATTTTATATGAAGCGAAAAAAACTATAATACCAGGTAGGTATTTCCTAGCTTTTGTGAATGTATCACCCAATATCACGAATTTCAAAGAAATTAAAAAAAAAACGCTGTATACCTATGTAAAATAAGTGGTGTTCCCTCAGAGTTATACAAAAACGAAGCCTCGCCCGACATTGTTAGCACATTATTAGGTTTTCAGGATCTTACTCCTATAAGTTTTATCCTTAGTTTCTTAACAAATGTAGGTTTTTCAATTAAGATAAATACCATCTATTAATATTGTCAATAACATTGAAGATAATAATTTTACGGATTTTGACACTTATTTTGAGAGTAATAATAACTAACCCGAACTATTTTTTTAGGTGAAGAGTCAGCAGAGCAAGACTCGCTAGGCATTGAAGACTCTTCTTCTTCGGACTCAAAACGAACCGATTCAGATGAAAAAGCGAAAACTAGAATTTATGGCAAGAAAGCATGGTCAGTATTGTAACGTACACTTACGCCCTTATTCAGAACCGTAGTCAGCTGGCTCTGATATCGATCTCAAGTCACAATTTTTCCATACTTAAAACCGTGCTTGAGAGTGCCTTCAGAGTTAAGTAGACTGCAGTTAGCACTAGGAGCACCTTCACTGCGTACGGGGTTCATGTGACCCCGTACATGTATGGTTAATTGATAAGTGAAAGTGTTAAAGAACGATTGTCCGTATGAATACTATTATTTTAATAAAAATAAAATGGTCTAACGTAGCGTGTATTGTCGGGAAGAGAAAGATGATGTAGGTAGCTACCTATGTCGATATAAAAATATTTTCGTAAATTTCAATTCGTGTTGTCACATGTATTTTCATGCTTGGGCAAAAATGCTTTTCTATGTCAGCCGGCGGATGTCCGGCTATTCTGCATTACAGATCGCATTTCTCAACCGATTCACGTGAAATTTTGTGAGCAGGTTCGATAACTATATAGTTTTTTAATGGCAGAACTATGGGAGTTTACTGACTCGCGGGCCGCGGCCCACGGAACAACAAAAAAAATCACAAACATGCAATGAAATATTGACAGTACGTGCCTTATAATAATTTAAAGCCTGCAAGATTTTTTTTTATTTCCATTCCTAATTTATTTGTGACACAGCATCACGGTGTTCAGATATTAAAAAATCATTAAACGACGTTTGATATACATATTTTGCAGTTTTATTTATTTAAAATCGTCATGAACATAACAAATAACACATTATAAACGATTTCCAATAATTTTCAATAGGGATGATGACAGTAATTAAAAACTACTAAAATACTATATTTATTGAATAAAACTTGAAGCTTGGAATATAAAATACGCATTGTTTTTTTTATTATAAGTGTGATTAATATTTATTTTTATAAAATAAAACTACAAAATAAGGCAATCCGCCATGATATCTTGAACACCAATCAGAGCGCATGACGTCACGCTTGAGTAAACGCATTCGCAACACGCACGAATGTCTTGTGTTTTTATTATTTTTGTTTAAATACCGAGTACTATTTGAGTGTGAATATTATTAATTCGAATATAAAATAACACGAATCATGGATCAAGGATTTACTAAGGCAAACAGCGCTAATTTGCCTAGAATCGACATAATAATGCTGGGAGAGTTTATGTCATCAAATAAAGACTTTTGTTCAGCAGAATTTAGAAATGTTAAAACTTCTATGTAAGTATATTAATAATAATTAAAAACTTTATAATTTGAGTTATAAAATAATTCCCTAAAATATACTTTTGACGATGTATTACTTATCAAGTTATTTTTAAGGTTATGTTATTGAAATCTATTTTTATAATGCTTTTACCCTTTATTTATAAATTGATTTTTCTTTTAGGTCCTCCAGGCCATCCTATGGCGATGACGCTGTGAGTTATGTACAGCTGAAACGTGAAGGAAATTTGTGTGTAGTAAAATGTAAAGTGTGCCCAGAACATAAAGTGTGTTGTGGAAATAATATGTGTTTCATATGATGAAAAGTATGTATCAGATTTTCTAAATGTTATAGTCTCTTCATGGAAAGATAATGTATATCCCTTACTATACCAAAGTACTTTATAATTGTTATGTAAATAAAATGCAACATTAAAAGAAAAACAGTTTTATTTAATTAATGAATCCTGTAAGTTTATTAAACCACAGGCAATAGTGATGACATCATCAAGTACTTTAATTAAATTGTGATTTACACATGCATGTGGTTTTACCATATTAAATTCACGTAGGCGTCGAATTACTCTCTCCACATGTATTCTTAGACTAGCAATTTTTTTTGTTTCCCTTGCCTCATTTTTTGTTAATTTAGACCCAGTTGTAACACTTGGAGGCCGTACTAACTGCACTCCCTCTTGTCGTAAATATTGTTCTACATGTTTAAATCCTCTGTCAGCCATCACACACATACCAGGTTGCAAATGCTTTATAAAATCACAAGATTCGACCAAACATGTATCTGTTATTCTTCCCCCGTAACCTGGTGAAATATAATTTACTAAACCATTAGGTGTACAGGACACAAGATATTTAATGGTATTAGCTTTTTTGTATTCTGACCATGAGAGGGATTGGTTTATAGCTTTAGAAGGCTTTTGCACCTCTATTTCTAAGCAGTCTATGATGCAACTTACATTATTGTATTTGTGCCTAAAAGCCATGGGTAAATTTATTTTAGTAGAATGCTTATCTAATTTTACAATAAAAGGTCGCATTATACTAGCTATTAATGGCATACTTTTTAGAAATATTTTGCTAGCATATGTCGGAGTCATTGAAAAATCATCAGCAAGCTCTCTGAATGGATTATTTAATCTAATTTTTCTTAAACACAGAAGTATATGGTTTGCAGGAATACTTAATTTTTCTTCAATTAAATCTATTAAGTAGTAACAGTTTTTAGGAACTCCAATGTAAGCACGTGGATTATTAATTATTTTTATCAATGTACATTCCAGAATTTTTGATTTCTCTTGTTTTTTATCTTCTTCAATCAATTCGCTGCAGTCTGAAGTAGATTTCATTTTTAGAGATATTGTGGATGGTGACGATTCTCTATGTGTTACAGATAATGTATAAGAAATATCACTATCAGATTTCTGTACATTGGACACTGATAGTTTAGCAGCAATGTTACTTTTAATTTTAAAAGGTGATGTAGAAACAGATTGTTGTGTAGGTTTCAAAGGTGATGCCATTTGGTTTACTAAATTAGTTTCCGTTTGGATGGCTTTGCTTCTAAACTTCTTAGTTTCCGTTTGGATGGCTTCGCTTCTAAACTTCTTAGTTTCCGTTTGGATGGCTTTGCTTCTAAACTTATATGTCATGTGTACTTGAATTGATTTATCCACTGTTTTATGTGCATTTTCTTGTGAAATATCGTTTATGGATGCTTGGGAAGCTGAAAAAGAAAAAATAATCAAGTTTATAAAATATTACCTAAAAAAATATGCCAAGATTTCAAGATAAGTATGTATGATAAGTATGTATGTTTCAAGATAAGTGTGTAAGAAAAGCAAAAACAACACAAGCAAAAATCAAATATTAATTTTACATTAATATGAAACTTCAACAGGCAAAGTATTTAAAAGTCTTGTATAATATTGTTTACAAGATATAGGTTTGTCATATTATTGGTTTTATTTATTTCATAATTGGTTATGCATAATTCCTAATGAATGGAATAAATTTGTATTAGAAATATATATATTTTTGGTGAAATGGCAATGGGTAGAAATAAGTACCTGAACTTCCACATGGCATCTCTTCAAGTTCCACTTGTTTTGTAGTTCTTTCTTCTAAATCTTTCTGACATTCTTCTATCAATGTCTTTCTTTGTTTTTTGAGAATATATGGTCTTTCTGTAGCATCTGATGTTCGTTTTCTTCTATCTGGTTGACATTGAAATTTAGTGGGCATACACCCCGGTTTCATGCGGATCTGTGACACCGATCCCATCAAATAATATTCCATATAATTATCCATACAATTAGGTAACTGAAATATGAATAAAATACGTAATACATATCAAAGCAATGAGAGATGAAACCTAACCTCGAAATAGATTGTTTATATTTTTACATTTAGACCTCGTACAAAATATTATTACCAAATACTATATACTAGAATCTCCAAAAGTATGTAAAAACTTACGTCAAAGTGATCTTCACAAAAATAAAGGTGAGTACTGGGCAATATTCCTTTTGAATCTCGCCTTGCAAGTTTAAGCCACTTGTTTCGTATTGTTTTATTGTGAGGAACGAACACAAATAGCTTATTAGGAGTTTTTATGGATGTATTCCCACACTGGGGGACCCCACACCACCTATACACTTTCGAATTCATATTTAATAACACAAAATAACTAAATTCTTGCACGAGCGCAGCGCGTTTACGTTTTGATTACTCAGACGTGACGTCACAAGCGACGCCATGACACTAACAAGCGTTTTAGGGGGAAATTTAAATTATTATTTTAAAATTGCATTTTTTCCTACTAAACTTTTAATTTCTGCAGAAATATCTTATTCATTGTAAATAGTATATATTTCTGGACATTATAAGTCCATTTTTCAATTATTGTCATCATCCCTATTGCAAATTTAATTTATTTTTTGCCTACTTTGCTTTTAGAGTCTCTAGAAAATAAAGTTAGATTTTTTGTAGTATTTTTAATTTAATTCATTGCATATTTGAGAAAAGTACTATACATACCTCGGCGTGCAAAGGGGTTGCCAGGCTCATACATATAGGTGTCATCTAATCTATATGTACTCGGCCGGCAACCCCTTACTTCCCGGCCTCTGCAGTATTGTACTATATTATTCAGTAACACAAACAGTTTTACATTAGTAACATTCTTCCTATATGTTGGGAATAAACTAATTTCAAGTCTGTTTTCATTTCTAGGAGAAAATGGCATCGCATATGTACCCCGTGCCCTGAAGATATGATAAAGAAATGGCGCGATCCAACCATCAAATGGATCTGCGGCGGCTACCAACGTGCACGCCGCTCGTTCAAGAGCGAGTGCATGATGCACTACAGAAATTGCCAGGACGGAACCAGTGAGTTCTATTCCTTTTTCGGGTTCAGCACCCCAAGGGTGCCAACGGGGCCCTATTATGCGCTGTCTGTCTGTATGTCCGTGGGTCAATACCGGGATCCCGGTATTAGTCACACAAGTAATATCGATATTACATGCCTTACCCACATACGACCCTGTGACAATGAACTCTGTGGGAATGATAATTTTCAAAATTACCCACATATAGAACACGCAATACCGGTATTACTCGTATGAGCCAATACCGAAAAACGGGTATTATCTTCAGAAATAAAACCGGTATTGTATGCCCTAGTGGTGTGGTCAGCTTTCCGAACTTGTCTCCTCCACTTCGCTCTGTCTCCGACATCGTCCTTGGATACCTGACACTCACTCATGTCCTTTATTTAGCACTACATCTTTCCACCTTTTTTTGGGTTTGGCCCCTGGGGATCTTCGACCGGAAATGGAGATATGTAGGCCAAATTTACGGTACTGCACCGTATATGTACCAAATTGGATTAGCACTTGTTTTTTTTTAATAGTTTTCGTTTTTGCTTAACCTTTATCCGTTTTTACCAACCCATTATTTCAAATATACCGGCTTTAAGCCTTATTTTGAGCGAAAATTAAATCTTTCCGTATTGGGTTTATATTCGCATCTTTTATCTAAGCGACCGCAGTCACACACCATCAAAACGTGGCATACTAATATTCCAATTTGCGAACCCTTGTAAAGTCATGGCGTTCTCAGGGGACACCCCTTGGGGCCTCTTTTCATCTAGAATTCGGGGACTAAATTTAGACCTTATTTAATTCAGTGCACGCATGGTGACGTCATCTTTCGTTAGTTTTGTCACATTATTAGTCTAGTTCGTCTTCTGTACGATATGCTTACTTCTTGCAGTGTTCACCAAGCTTCACGATCACAGATGCAGTAATGATACGGTGCCGGGTTACAGATTTGGTAAGCACTTTTTCTACGACTACACCGTGGTATTAGTAGACGATAGCAGCAGCGCGTCTAGCTCATCGGATGATACCGGCTCTACTACTGACACCGATGATTCGAGCGCTGAGTAATTAATTGATATTTAAATAAAGGAATTCCGAAAACAACATCCTTTACTTATAATACATATATGCTTGTGAAAGTCGGTGATTAGTTTTCAATTCTTTCTATGTCAACGGCTCTTTTAAGCACATGTGCAGTATTCTTTGAGAACTTTAAAATGTGTTTCTCTCCACAGTTAAATAATAGGCAACTTTGTAATCGTATGTATAAGATTAATTTGTACAAACTTACTTGTGCAGTTGTGACTGAAATTGAAATACTTTTAGGTTGGTTTGACTTGATAGACTAAAAACTAATAAATTTATGATTAAAATTTGGAGCTTGTGTTCTGCTAGAAGTACCTTAGATTTACGATGATCAGTGAGTGAGTGCACTGAAAAAAATGATTTCTAACTGTGTGCTTTTTTTGCACAGTTAAAATTTACACAGTTAAACTAACTATTTACACAGTTAAACTAACTTATATTTCAGTAAGAATTAATGATTTTACGAGGTTAAAATAACTGAAAAAAAACAGTTAGGGACAAACTGTTATAACAACTGATTAAACAATTAAAGTAAGTCATTGGTCAGTAATAACAACGTATCATAAACAGTAATTTTAACTTTTCACACAGTAACTAAGTATTTTACTGCGAAAACAGTTACTTTTAAGTCCAAAAACAGTTATGTTTACTGTTTAAAACGTTGCATATAAATAAATGATAAGTAAACATTACGTTTCGTTACAGTTACTATAATTTTTCATACAATTATATTGTGTTTAACTGTTTACAAAGTTACTTTCACTGTTCAAAACATTTACTTTTACTGTAGAAACATTTCTTTCCAAATGATTGATAAGTAAAAATAACCTTTCGCTGCAGTTGTTTTAACGTTGGCACAACGTTACAGATACAACAAGCAAATGTAATGTTTAAACATTTAATTTTACTGATTGAAAAAGTTAGGATCAAGTATAGGACCAGTAATAATAATGCATCGTTACAGTTACTTTAAGGTTTCAAACAGTTACAGTCATAACCAGTATATTTAAGTGTTTAAACATTTACTTTAACTGTTTGAAAGATTTAATTCCAAATTATTGATAAGTAAAAATAACCTTTCGCTGCAGTTGTTTTAACGTTGGCACAAAGTTACAGATACAACAAGCAAATGTAATGTTTAAAACATTTAATTTTACTGATTGAAAAAGTTAGGATCAAGTATAGGACCAGTAATAATAATGCATCGTTACAGTTACCTTAAGATTTCAAACAGTTACAATAATAACCAGTATATGCAAATGTTTTAACATTTACTTTAACTGTTTGAACAATTTACTTCCAAATGATGGTGATAAGTAAAAATAACCTTTCGCTGCAGTTGTTTTAAGTTGGCACAAAGTTACAGATACAACGAGCAAATGTAATGTTTAAACATTTAATTTTACTGATTGAAAAAGTTAGATGTAAATAAAGGAGCAGTAAAAATAATGCATCGTTACAGTTACCTTAAGGTTTCAAACAGTAACAATTATAACCAGTATAAGCAACTGTTTAAACATTTACTTTTACTTTTTGAACAATTTACTTCCAAATGATGGTGGTAAGTAAAAATAACCTTTCGCTGCAGTTGTTTTAAGTTTGCACAAAGTTACAGATACAACGAGCAAATGTAATGTTTAAACATTTAATTTTACTGATTGTAAAAGTTAGATGTAAATAAAGGAGCAGTAAAAATAATGAATCGTTACAGTAACCTTAAGGTTTCAAACAGTAACAATTATAACCAGTATAAGGAACTGTTTAAACATTTACTTTTACTTTTTGAACAATTTACTTCCAAATGATGGTGGTAAGTAAAAATAACCTTTCGCTGCAGTTGTTTTAAGTTGGCACAAAGTTACAGATACAACGAGCAAATGTAATGTTTAAACATTTAATTTTACTGATTGAAAAAGTTAGATGTAAATAAAGGAGCAGTAAAAATAATGCATCGTTACAGTTACCTTAAGGTTTCAAACAGTAACAATTATAACCAGTATAAGGAACTGTTTAAACATTTACTTTTACTTTTTGAACAATTTACTTCCAAATGATGGTGGTAAGTAAAAATAACCTTTGCCTGCAATTATTTTTACGTCACCCCAGGCCGTAAGTTGAATTTACCGCCCACTACGGGGGCAGAAAATCCTACTTCCTGGGCAGGGAGAGACGTAAAACTTTGTACTCACCACGGGCGGTAATAAAGAAATCCTCAGATCGCATATTTATCGCCCTTGCCTTCGGCTCGGGCGTCATGTACTATAACGTTGGCACAAAGTTACAAATACAACTGTTACGTCGTAATATTAACTTAGGCGACATCTAGCGTTAATGCTGGATATTTCCGAGACATTTTCCAATACTCGCTCTGTCTGTGTAAGTTTAGTCCTTGTATGCTCGAACAGATGGCGTCGTGGTTACGCCATTTCGTTTAGTGATTTGATTATTTCGTATTATTTTAATGCCTAAAATATAAATAAATAGCTCATGTATTATCGTTGCTTCGCTGCTCACTCTCTTAAAATATAGGTTTTGAGAATTGTCTCAGCGTTATTGTGTAACATGTAAGGGTGTGTCACCGTAGTCTCTTGGGATTCATACTGCATTTACGCGTAAAGCACAACAATGGGTTAGACGACTAAAAAAATCTGTTTAATCCGTCAGTTAGATTATTAATAGTAGTAATAGTACATTGTGCACCGAGGGTAGTAAGAAGGGATTTACTAACGAGAGTCTATTAGAAGCCCGACGCCGTAGGCGGAGGGCTTTTAATGACTCGAGTTTGTAATCCCCTTAAGGTGGGTTTAGACTAAACGAACAAAGAGCTAGAACCAGAGTAGAGCATTCATTCTTGATCTTTTAGTGTAAACAAAAGTTCGTTCTCAGCGTTTACACCGCACGAATATCAGCGAGCAAGAATGCAACCCAAGAACTAGGATTCGAGAGCATATGCTCTAGAGATGTTTAGATCAGGCGAACGAGTGCTCGTTGCTCATTCGTCGGGTGTCTGTGGACTATGTACACTAAACTAGTATTGTCATTGCAAGTTCTTCATTTATCATCCTGACTCAATTGTGTTTTTATAATTTACAAAAGTCGAATCCCACAGACACCTGGTATTTTGGTAAGCTTCTATAAGCAGTAACAATTTTTCTTGAGACCATTCCATAATTACAACGATAGCGTGGCGAGGTCAAGTCCCTCGAGCACTAGAACGCTTTGAAGAGACCGCTCCCCGAAGCGAGCAGGTCCGAACACGAGCGAACGCGCTCGGCGACTGTTCGTACGCTCGTCCGTGGTTTACATCAAGCGAGCGAGCATTCCACGAGCATTCTTAGAATCTTCGCAAAATAAGGAAGAACAACGAAAGAATGCTCTGTCTCTGTTTACACACAACGAATTTGGTAGAGTGGGGGTAGAATGAGCATTCGCTTGTTTGGTCTAAACCCACCTTTACTGCCCGTGGTACACACAATGTTTTTCATCACATTTGCGAGGAAAATAAAATAAGACAAAAATAAAATTATTTACTGTCAACTTATTCATATAGTCTTCCACAGATAATGCTAAGAACTGCGTTTAGTTTTCAAACTTGACAGGCAGTACCGACAGATTGTACCTACCGATTTTAAAAATAAAATTTTAAACTAAATTATTTTAATTGCATAACACAATATATAATTTTTGTAAACACTAAAATGGGTTTTGTAGCCAAGTTTTGAAAATGTGAAATAAGCCTTGGCTGATTTGAAACCTCCTTAGTCTGAAATGACGTACGGGTAGCTTCTATATTTTAAAACTAAACTCATAACTCCCTCGGGAGTTATAGATTTTCATACAGTTTTTCTTCCCGTGGGAGTTATAGATTTGTATAAACCACGGGAGGTAAAACGGCTCGAGCTGGTCTATAAGCCCGCGTGTTATAACACCCTTTACGAGCAAGTGTGATGAAAAAAATATTGTACACGTATTTTTTCTTTTGTTTTACAAACAAAAAATGACGAGGATAGAACGCTTAGAAGTTTCGAGTGACGTCACTCTTAGGTACAATTTTCACCTAGGAGTGACGTCACAAGCCCCCACTCCAGAAGTTTGATGATTTATAATTTTTTATATTTTGATAAACCAAAAAATACGTGTCCCATATTTTTCCATAATCTAACTGACGGACTAAATAGAAATAACTAAGTATTTTACTGCGAAAACAGTTACTTTTAAGTCCAAAAACAGTTATGTTTACTGTTTAAAACGTTGCATATAAATAAATGATAAGTAAACATTACGTTTCGTTACAGTTACTATAATTTTTCATACAATTATAGTGTGTTTAAATGTTTACAAAGTTACTTTCACTGTTCAAAACATTTACTTTTACTGTAGAAACATTTCCTTCCAAATGATTGATAAGTAAAAATAACCTTTCGCTGCAGTTGTTTTAACGTTAGCACAAAGTTACAGATACAGCGAGTAAATTGAATGTTTAACCATTTAATTTAACTGACTGAAACAGTTATAAACAAATAAAGGAACTAGTAAATAATGCAGCGTTATAGTTATTTTAAGGTTTCAAACAGTCGCAATAAAAAACCCGTATGATTAACCGTTTAAATATTTACTTCATCTCTTATATCTTTACGTCATATCTGGCCATAAAGTAGGAATTACCGCACGGAGTGACGTAAAATATTGTACTTTCCACACTGGCGGTAATAAAGAAAGCCTCAGATCGCATATTTATCACCCTTGCCTGCGTCAAATACATACCTGCGATCTGAGACATTCTCTGTTTTACTGCCTTAGGTAAGTAATATACTATTATTTATAATTATGTGGTAATTATAGATAATAGTACATAAGTAGTAAAAAAATACATACTAGTGGTTTAATATCCCTTGAAGAAATTTATACCCTCATCTGTTATAAGTAATATAATAATGACTAATATTACATAATCCTGACCGAAGCAGTTAAATAAGATAAATACTGTGTAAATACTAAGTAACTTTTTTGGGTCCATTACCCTCATGTGTTATTCATAATAGTCGAGTATTCGCTGGGAGAATATGACTCAAGCAGCAAAAAAAACCGGGGTTTTCTACTCTCAGCCTGGACTGCTATGAGGTTGCCTGGTTTGAAGAGGTATATATAAGTATGTACCTATTAGGTAGGTATAACAGTGCATCAGACACTACGCCTTTGTCCCTAGACTGACCGCCCTTTTGCTTTGAACAGTTTGAACGTTAATTAAACAAAAATATCAATAACGCGGTAATAATATAGGTAAGTAACGCCTGACTCAATCAATCTGTTTGATTGAACGTTATTTGTATTATTTAATTTTGCATCCAGTTTGTTCTGTCAGGTAGACAGAATGCTTGTTTGTCACTCGGTAGTATAGAAATACCTGCAAATAATTAATCTAGTTAAAAAGTTACTAATGTTACTATGTATCATCTTTAAAAACTTAATATCACAAAACAAACAATATTATAAAGTGCGCGCGCGCTTCAACACCCAAAATTTAAACTTTCCCGACAAAAATTGAAAATAAATACATCGCGATATGCGACGCGCTACAAAACACGGAATTTGACCTTGCTTGCAAATGCCGGCGCACATCGTCACCACCCCTGCGAGCCCCTGGGCGAGCTCGGCTCGGCGACAATACCGCTTTTTATTCTCATCAGGAACGTTATCATTTCGTTCTTCATCACTTAGCGATCACCGAAATATTCCGTTCCGTTCCATCAAAATACCGGTTGTAGGTAGCACGAACGGAGTAAAATAACGGTATTTCAACGAAATAAAACCGTAATTCGATACCGGTTCCGAGCCCTGAGAAAAACTAAGAAATTAAAGAAATTGCGAAAAAAACCCCAAACTTGTTAAAAACCAAATCATAACGAACGCGAACCAACTTTAAAGCGTGTCACACACTAAGCAGATACGATAAGATATCTGTATCTGAACGCATATCTGTCAATATCGCTCCCTATACAATTCAATGAGCTAACACACACAGCGCAGATAACTTATATTTTATCGTGAAGTATCTGTGGGCACCGACATATATCGACAGATGGCAAAGATATTATCTGCGTATATAAATTGATCTGTGTATAATATCTGCCGATATAAATATGGTATAGTATTTTATCTGCAGATCATCAGTTCAGTTTGAAGGATTTAGACTGTATGTATCGTCTCGTATATTATCGTATCTGCGTAGTGTGTGATAGTTTCAGATCATTAAGTTATTATACGCAGATAAAATATTATCGTATCTGCGTAGTGTGTGACACGCTTTATGCATTAAGCGTGTCACACACTAAGCAGATACGATAAGATATCTGTATCTGAACGCATATCTGTCAATATCGCTCCCTATACAATTCAATGAGCTAACACACACAGCGCAGATAACTTATATTTTATCGTAAAGTATCTGTGGGCACCGACATATATCGACAGATGGCAAAGATATTATCTGCGTATATAAATTGATCTGTGTATAATATCTGCCGATATAAATGTGGTATAGTATTTTATCTGCAGATCATCAGTTCAGTTTGAAGGATTTAGACTGAATGTATCGTCTCGTATATTATCGTATCTGCGTAGTGTGTGATAGTTTCAGATCATTAAGTTATTATACGCAGATAAAATATTATCGTATCTGCGTAGTGTGTGACACGCTTTAAATATACCTACTTTGCTTTAAATACACTTGCTCGAGCGCCGCGCCGGCGGCGTGGCATACCGCCCCGCCCGCCCCCGGCCCCGCTCGAGAGTCGAGCGAGTTGTTTTTTGAGTTAGTCTCCTAGCGACTTCTAAAGGAACAAGTCACGCGTCACGCGCAGCGCGCACGTACATACGTGTAAGTACCTAGTCTATAGAAATCATTGTTTGTCGTCGAATCGACTCAGTGAAGTGCTTGGTTATTATGGAAGAAAATTTGCCTAACGTATCAACTTTGCTGGAGAGTTGGGGCTTTGATAAATATATTGAATTGTTTCGTGGTAAGTAGCTATAATGTCTTATTATAATTTGTAACCAGTATTGCCTACTTTCAACCCTCTACACACACTTGCTCATAACTACGATACGAATTACGATATAGCTTTCCGGACAGTTATTATAACTGTGCAAAACAGTTAGGACATCTGGTAAGGTTTCATTAGAATATACTTAGATGCGGACGCACCTTGAAACGTATTTGCTATAAATAGTCCAACTGCCATACTTTCAGACAAGTTTTAAAAATCTTCAGTTGTCAGTTAATAATTATTTGGTAGTTACTTAACTTACAATTTTCTTACAATATCGGTTCATATTACTAAAAGCTACGTATGGTTAAAATTTGAGGTAATATTAAACATACAGGCTGTATAGGAGCATACCATGAAAACATCAACTTTTTGTCCCTTACGAAACGCTATGGCAGCTACCCTAATAAAACGTATTAGTTGCTAAGAAACACTACCAATCTTAAAGCCGAGTTATGATATTGCAATGCTGATAATTAGCTTCCTGAATTTATTTCTCGGAAGTATTGAAACAATAGTATCCCTTACGAAATATTTTCATGGAATGCTCCTATAACGAAAAATCGGTTGTCTGTAAAGTCGGTTTACTGACGATAGTCGAACGTGATAACGTTGACTTTGACATTGACATTGGACATTGGACATTGGACATTGACATTGGACATTGACATTTCGGTTCAGAGTACTCGTCAAGACAAAACAAATGAGCCCAAACACGATGGGGCTATTTTTGAGTATATTGCCTGATGATACCTATATTTGATGACTGTACATTTACTTTTTCCAATAACAGTTTATTATGTTTTTAGAGAATGAGGTTGACACAGAGGCATTGCTGCTACTTGATGACGAACAAATAAAAACTCTTATACCTGCAATTGGCCCTCAAGCAAAGTTTAAAAAAAAAATATGCATTTGGAAGGCAGAACAACAGATACAAGCACCAGAGATAACAAAAGACGTAAGTATGATGATTATAGTATAATTTACACATTAATTACGATACAAAAGGGTAAAGCGGGACCCTATTACTAATACTCGGTTGTCCGCCTGTCTGTCTTTCTGTCTGTCTGTCCGGCCGTCCGTCTGTCACCAGGCTGTATCTCATGAACCGGGATAGTTAGGCAGTTGAAATTTTCACAGATGATGTATTTCTGTTGCCGCTATGACAACAAATACTAAAAAACAAAATAAAATAAATATTTAAGGGGGCTCCCATACTACAAACATGTTTTTTTTTGTTGGTATGGAACCCTTCGTGCGCGAGTCCGCACGATTTTTAGCAGTATTATAGATTTAATCTGATCATTATGATATTTTACAGATTGACACTGGAGAAATAGACACTGACTACATAGTCGCTTTATGTACAGAAAGTGTACCAGCTTCACCATCAACATCTATCTCCGGGGCCTCATTCGTATCTGATGTGTCTGTGACAGAATCGAGTGACGGAAATCTTATTAAATTACTCGAAAAGACACAGGACGGTCAATTACTCCTTAGACAACGCTCCCAGTCCCTTGGAGATCAATTGCGAAAATTGCTGACAAGAGAAATATCCAAAGAAATAATAAAAGCAGATCCGAAGGCACCCGTGACTGCCGGCATATACTCGCATTGGAGCAGCGAGATTGGTAAGTGAAAAGGTTATTTTTTATAATTTTTAATGGAAAGTAAATTTTTGGTCAGCCGTTATTAAAATTGATCCGCAAAAAAAATAAGCAGTTAAATCATTTGGGCAGCATACAAAGATTTGGCTGGCAATAAATAAAATCGGGCAGCAACTCTTGTTCAGCAAACAGTTTAAAAACGGTTAACATTTTAACCAATATTAATCTGCTTTTTTTATCATTTGGCTGCCTAATAAACAGTCGAGCTGCAAAATAATTACTTGGGTAGCAAGATTTTACAATTGGTCAGCAGAGAGTTTAATTGAGATATACAGGGTGTCACTGTGATATATACTGGGTGTCACTGTGATATATACAGGGTGTCACTGTGTTATATACAGGGTGTCACTGTGATAGATACAGGATGTCACTGTGATATATACAGGGTGTCACTGTGTTATATACAGGGTGTCACTGTAATGTATACAGGGTGTCACTGTGATAGATACAGGATGTCACTGTGATATATACAGGGTGTCACTGTGTTATATGTATACAGGGTGTCACTGTAATGTATACAGGATGTTACTGTGATATATACAGAATGTCATTGTGATATATACAGGGTGCCATTGTGTTATATACAGGGTGTCACTGTGATAGATACAGGATGTCACTGTCAGCAGAGAAAACATGTCTGTAAGCAGTTTAATTGAAATATACAGGGTGTCACTGTGATATATACTGGGTTACACTGTGATATATACAGGGTGTCACTATGTTATATACAGGGTGTCACTGTGATAGATACAGGATGTCACTGTGATATATACAGGGTGTCACTGTGTTATATACAGGGTGTCACTGTAATGTATACAGGGTGTCACTCTAAAAACGAAACAGCTCCCAAAAATAGGTAGGTTAGGGTTATTTTTTTTTGATGACCCTAAAACGAAACGGCTCCCAAAAATAGGTAGGTTAGGGTTATTTTTTTTAATGACCCTAAAAACGAAACGGCTCCCAAAAATAGGTAGGTTAGGGTTATTTTCTTTTTGATGACCCTAAAAACGAAACGGCTCTCAAAAATAGGTAGGTTAGGGTTATTTTTTTTGCTGACCCTAAAAACGAAACGATACACGTTGTGAATAAATAATATAACTTCTAAACATTATGAGATGTATAAAAAATCGAAATACCAATTTTATATGAGCCCATCACAGTGACACCCTGTATACATTACAGTGACACCCTGTATATAACACAGTGACACTATGTATATATCACAGTGACACCCTGTATATATCACAGTGACATCCTGTCCTGTATCTATCACAGTGACACCCTGTATATATCACAGTATCACTCTGTATCTATCACAGTGACACCCTGTATATATCACAGTTACATCCTGTATCTATCACAGTTACACCCTGTATATATCACAGTGACACCCTGTATATATCACAGTGACACCTGCTACTTGACAGCTGACAATTACCGAATGACAAAATGCGCACACGATTGGCGGCAGAATAGTTGCGCCCAGTTAGGTTTTATTGCCCCCTTTTTTTGATGAACAAAATGAAATATTTTGCTTACCTACTGATTGCCTACCAAAATTTGATTTACCGTAGATCGCTTAATGCAGCTCAAATATTTAATTTGCTGACCAAAATAATTTAGAGCAGATCAGTATATCATTAATTGCAGCCTGATTTATAAATGTTTGCTTACCATAAGTTGCTTACCAACTAGCTATTTTGGCTGACCAAATACATATTTCTGCTGACCAAAATATGAATATTTTGCTGATCGATTAAATGATACCCATTTTTAATTTCGTTGTATAGCCAAACGTTGCATGCGATATGATATGATTCATTTTACTGAAGTGTAATTTCATAAAAGGTATATGTGCTGATAGTCAAAAGCATTCACGTGTAATGAACACTCTAGCATTTAAAAAAAATAAGCTGAAAGAATTTCGAGACTTGGCCTATTTTTTCCCGACTGACGGAGGGTAATGTTTATGAATCGGAAATTCGGATGCATATTTAACATACTGAGAACTAGACCTAGGTATATAACAGTTCAATACTAACCGCTATGCATAAAGCGGACAACGGAAAGCTACATATCTTTTTACATGAAATGGTTTTATGGGATCTTGTTCCTTTCTGTATTATTCGGCGTTCTAGGACTTCAGGGAGTATCTCTAGATTTTTCACTAGGGGGTGTCACCCTCTTTCTGTTTGAACCCATAACCACCAGTGATGAAAATGATGCAAACCTATTGGTAGATTTTTTCCTCGCTCACTGCCTCTCAACTCAACCTCGCACAAGTCGCACAGCTCTAGTGTTAACTGACGTTTATGAATCACATTTTTTCGAAACTGCTATAGCCTCGCTATATCACTGTTTACACATATTATATAGCACAAATAATTAAAAATAAATAGTACTTTTATATTTGCAAGGCAAGGTAGACATAATTTCTTCAGTGGTGTATTTATTGTATTTCATTGAAGAAAGTATCGCTTACTAAACCCTACACTGAGCATGGCCCGACACGGTCTTAGCTGGTTTTTAGGGTTCCGTACCACAGTATGTCTTCATTTGGTGGAATTATTCAATATAAGCACAATACGAGAACTCCCGAGTGGCAATTTTGAACAATACTGAAGTTATATTTTCTTTTTCATAATTTCTATGGATTTCCAGAAATTATTTTAACTTTAAAATAAATCAGTTTCGTATAATAATTGACATGGCTTCAAATAAAACTATTATCCAGGATATTTTAGAAAAAAAAAACAGAATTTTGTCGTAAATAACAGCCGAGTTCTGGTTAATTTTGTCTATTTTGGTTTTTATTTTTCTATGGTCACATAGTTATGTATTAGGACTCCATTTCACGATTTTATATTTAATTATGTTACTGTTAACCTCTCCCAAAAAAATGAAACGAATATTCCAAAGGACCTTGAAGATATTTAACTTTCAAAATTATAAGTTAGGGTTGTCACTTGCTATGAAGTACTAAATATTAATTAACAAATCAGGTTATTTTGCAGCGTATGTACCAATGTATATGTATATATATATATATATATATATTCATATATGTGTGTATGTGTATTGGTGTATGTATGTACGTTCGCCTGTTCCGTCGCAACACCAAAACTAGTAAATCGACCTAATCATAAATCTAGTTACTGTATAGGGAGCGGTTGAGACTTCAGCCACAGAATAAGTAATAGTACTTTGTACAGAAGTCGCACTGTCTAACAAACCCCACGTTCGAGTCACGAAAATGCGCCTAACTCATACGTTCTCGTTCTAACTCATAACGCGCGCTCTTTCTGGTCGCCACGCTCACCGCTAGGGTTGTCGACAAAAATATAGTACATTACACAACTAGGGTTACCACCCTAGGGTAAAACGAAATAATATTAAAACACAATCAGTGTTCCTTCGGGATGCCAGCTAATAAGTCAGTTTGGAATAGTACATTACACAACTAGGGTGGTAATACAAAGAAAGGCCGAGATCGCAGGTGTTTGCGGCCCGAGCTGCAAGCGAGGGTCGTAAATATGCGATTGAGGGCTTTTTTTATTACCTCCCGTGTTGTGTATATCATTGTATGCCTACACATTTTTCCGCACGCTGCGCGTACGGAAAAAGCCGCTTTCTGGCCAGGTGTGGCATAAAAATTATTATTATAGCTTGAATTTCTTGGTGAATTAGAGGTAGTTAAAAAAATATTTGCGTGACGTTATATAACTGTTTTGATACATGTCGTCATACATACATACAGGTCAAACACATAACCCTCCTTTGGGCTTCGCCGCAGTCGGGTAACATACATACTTACCAGTGATCGGAATAGGTACAGTATATTTACCTAAACTTCGAAGAATATTAGTCGAAAAGTGAAGACTCCCTTACAAGTAAATTTTTTTTCGGGACTTAAGTCCCAGAATCTTACTAAAAAATTATATTATTGGTATTCTTTCGCACATTTCTCGGTCATTCTCAGTATAGCTGTCTCTTTCACTCCTTCGAGATATTTCACTTTATACTGAAGTGTAGTTCAAAGGCCTATAAGGGGTCCTGAAAACGCCTGAAAACGGGTTTTCAGGTTATTGCGCCATCTGATAGAGGGTGTCCTGAAACGGACTGAAAACATGTTTCAGGCGCCTGAAAACAACGGCAACTTGGGTGAATTTTCAGTCTTCTACTATGTGAAAGAGCCACCTCTGAAACGGCCTGAAATCACCTTTCAGCCTGCTGAAAACGCTTCTAAAGCACGGAAAATCACGTCTGAAGTTTTAACTTATACCACCCGCGCAACACACATATACACATTACTGTTGCGCCACACTTCAGTATAGTTATGGCGAAATTTCTCGGAGTGAAAGAGACAGCACTATTAGAAAGAGACAGCTATACTGAGAATTTTCGAGAAATGTGCGACTTGACTTAAGGACTTGTCCCGGAAAAAAGTTGTTGCTAGTGGCAACCCTAAAATCAGAATAATCTGAAAAAACTTAGAACGCCATTTTCTCGAAGGTCTTCAGAGCTTTTACCTTGATTTTTTTTTTCTACGCAAGAGTATAATCAAAACAATAATTTGGTGATAAAAGTGAGTCCTAATACTCATAGGTTACAGTAAAAATAAATAAATACATAAATGTAAGAAATTATATTTAATTAGATTTCTATAATACCCAGGGCTATGTTGCTTTCTTAGACTTGAAGCTCTTTGTTACCTCTATTTGATTTTGCTAAGAGCGATATTAATTATTGACAAATAAATGAGAAAAACATTTTTATTTATTTTCATATTTTTTACGATTTTAATTTTTATTTTGAATTGTATGCATAATTGCCTTTCGGGAGTTCTCGTATTGTATATATTGGATAATTCCACCAAATGAAGACATAAAATAAGGATGACCGCTTTTGAGGTCTTATTTCATACTGTGGCGTACCCACAGATTACTAAGGCTCCGCTGTCCGTCCGTTGTCACCAGGCTGTACCTATCTCATGAATTGTGATAGTTAGACAGTTGAAACTTTCACAGATGATGTATTTCTGTTGCCGCTATAACAACAAATACTAAAAAACCCGCCAAGTGCGAGTCGGAGTGGGGGTCTCATACAACAGACATGTTATTTTACCGTTTTCATAGATAAATGGTACGGAACCCTTCGTGCGCGAGTCCGACATGCACTTGGCCGATTTTTTTAATTTGTGTGGTCACTAAAAGAAACCACTTTCTTCATTTTCAGCGAAAGTATTTCCAGCAGAAAATAGTTCTATTACACAGCTACCAGGGGAGCAGTACGACCTCATGGACGTTTGTTTGATGCCGTTACAAATTTAAAGGCAAAATATCGGAGGAATCATATTTATGAACCAAGGGCACGTCGTTGCCTAAACAAAACGTTAACTCCAGAGTCCGCAAATTGTCACCAGAGGGTAACCTTGAACAAAGAAGACATAATTGTCACAGAAGTTGACCAGGAATTGAATCTACAGGAAATAGAAGAATGTTTGGAGTGGCTTAAAACATCTGTGGACAATTATACTCTGTGTGCTGAAAAATGGCAAATTACACATGAACTGCGGCTGCAGCGAGTATTGACGGAGAATGAAGTACAGACCTATTTGTCAGACTTCCCGTGCCTAAAACGATCTTGGGGGCTAAAATTGGTGAGTCATTTATTTTTTTATTACAGTCGCCAGGGGCACTTTTAATTACAAGCGATGAGCTACCGGCTATTTATGCGACAAAAGATCGTCGCTCCCGTGTAAATATAAGAGAGAGATGTATTATAGCCGAGCGATGAACTATAAAATATATAATAGCCGATAGCTCATAGCTTACTCGCTCGCGGTGGGACCAGTGCCTAAAGGTACAAGTTGGAACCCGACCGCAGACAACGTGTCCCAGCGACACTATTGGTTTCTATGTATTTCTATGAAATACCTTTCGTAGCCTAGTGACACGTCGTCAGGCGTCGCCGTGATATAAATACATAGAAACCGGTAGTGTCGCTGTCGCTGCGACACGTCGTCTGCTGTTGCTGTCTGCGGTCGGGTTTCAACTTGTGCCTTTATAAACAAACAATGTTTATTTTTCCAGCTCATAGGAGATTTCGATAAGTGGTATCCCGGGAACGAACTGATATTTCAAAACAAGTTCCCACTTCTCAAGACTAAGATACTAACATTCAGTGAAAAAGAAACGGGAAAAAGTTCTTTCATCACTAAGTTAAAACTGCTGGCTAAAGGTGAATATTTTATCTGTTTAATGTTTTAAAGATCTGAAAGACTTACAGTACTTCTACTGTAATAAATAAACCTAATATGTAGGCCCTACGGCTATGCCATTGCCACATAAAGGGAAAGTACCTTGAATATTGAAGATGGAACATTTTACTGAAAGAAGACATTATTTTAATTAAAAAAACAATTTAAACTGCATTCATAGATTTTCAAATAACTACATGGTTGCACCGGGAATCAAACCCGCTACATGAGAAAAAAATTACCCTGTAGCTTTATCATACCGATCAAAAGGTTTCATCATAAGGATTATTTCTTTCCAAATAACATATCGTCAGAAAAAAAATAAGGCCCTGATTTTAAAATTTTTTATTTCACAATTAGTCAATCTAATTTATCAAATGCTCAAAATGAGTCCCATTCTGTTGAATACAAAGTCGCACTCTTTTGATTATTTCACACTATCTACCTTTTCTCGAAGCGGTTCGTCGTTTTTTTGAACCCTCATAGCTTGGGTTTGGATTACACCAGATTAATAAAAATTATCTTCGCTTAGTTTGGGTCTAGGTCGATTTGAGTAACATTGTCCCCATATATTTATTTATTTATAAGATATTAATGCTCGAAATGTGTTTATGTTCACAGATGCTGATCCCCAGACGAGCACGCTTGCTGCTCTTATGCTTCTTCCACATATATTGGGACCTGTACACATAAAGAGTACGAAAAAATCTGCATCAGAAATTAGAGAATGTTTTATTCTTCACGTAGAAGACGAGACAAAGCTGAATGAAGCACGTAAAGAGCGACAAGAAAAATATAAAAACCTGGGGATCACTATCCAGCCCTATATCGACGTATCTCATGGCTTTGTAGTTTGGGGTGTACATACTAGACTTAGATTATAAAGTTAATAAACAATAATTATTGTGAATTGTCATCCGTTTTTTTTCTGGTGCAGTGCCCTTAAACGTGCAGCAGTATGTACCACTGTGGAGGTAGTATATGGACAACTGTATCCCCAGTACCTGCAAGTTTGGAGAATTAGTAATTGTTACTCTTTCACCACAGGAGCAGGTACTGGCGATACAGTACCGTCCGGACTGCTTCTCCGCAGTAGTACATACTACTGTTCCACAACAATAACAACAACTGAGGGCACATTTCTTATAACTGTTTTTTTACAGTAGCTGCTACTGTAGCAACAGTAGCGGCTACTGCGATCAAACAGTTTCTGGAACTGAACCCTCAGTTGTTATTACTGTTTCTCTGCAGTTATATATACTGCGGGCACAGTTGAAGAAACTGTTTCTACACAGTTAACGGTAATGTTGTAACAGTACCGTTAACAGTGTAGAAATGTTTTCTGCAACTGTGCCCGCAGTATCTATAACTGTGGAGAAACAGTAATAACAACTGAAGGGTCAGTTCCAGAAACTGTTTGATTGCAGTAGCCGCTACTGTGGCATCAGTACCGTTAACTGTGTAGAAACAGTATCTGCAACTGTGCCCGCAGTATCTATAACTGTAGAAAAACAGTAATGACAACTGAAGGTTCAGTTCCAGAAACTGTTTGATTGCAGTAGCCGCTACTGTGGCATCAGTACCGTTAACTGTGTAGAAACAGTATCTGCAACTGTGCCCGCAGTAGCTATAACTGTAGAAAAACAGTAATGACAACTGAAGGTTCAGTTCCAGAAACTGTTTGATTGCAGTAGCCGCTACTGTGGCATCAGTACCGTTAACTGTGTAGAAACAGTATCTGCAACTGTGCCCGCAGTATCTATAACTGTAGAAAAACAGTAATGACAACTGAAGGTTCAGTTCCAGAAACTGTTTGATTGCAGTAGCCGCTACTGTGGCATCAGTACCGTTAACTGTGTAGAAACAGTATCTGCAACTGTGCCCGCAGTATCTATAACTGTAGAAAAACAGTAATGACAACTGAAGGTTCAGTTCCAGAAACTGTTTGATTGCAGTAGCCGCTACTGTGGCATCAGTACCGTTAACTGTGTAGAAACAGTATCTGCAACTGTGCCCGCAGTATCTATAACTGTATAGGAACAATAATAACAACTGAAGGTTCAGTTCCAGAAACGGTTTGATTGCAGTAGCCGCTACTGTAGCAACAATACCGTTAACTGTGTAGAAACATTTTCTGCAACTGTGCCCGCAGTATCTATAACTGTAGAAAAACAGTAATAACAACTGAAGGTTCAGTTCCAGAAACTGTTTGATTGCAGTAGCCGCTACTGTGGCATCAGTACCGTTAACTGTGTAGAAACAGTTTCTGCAATTGTGGCCACAATATTTATTACTGTAGAAACAACTGAGATCACAGTACCTGACACTTTTTCTTCACAGTTATTTATACTATTCTTACAGTACAGGTTACTGTAAAGAAATAATAAAAATAACTGAGGCACAATTGCAAGAACTGTTTCTTTCACAGTTATTGATACTGTTAAACACTATAGTTGGAGAGTTATTTCAACTGTCTTAAAACAGTTACTTTATATTTAAACAGTTACACATTATATAACTGTTTAAACATTTATTTTATTTATATATGTGTTACAACAGTTAAAATTTCTGTTTCTAATATAACTGTTTTAAGCAGTTAAGTATAAAACAGTAAGTTTTACTGTGTGAACTGTAACTGTTTTAAAACAGTAATACTAACTGTTTTTAACAGAAGGCTCCATTTTAACCTCGCAAAGCAGTTAATTTTACTGGTTTTCGGGTTAGTTTCACTGTTTTTTTTTTTCAGTGTGAGTCAGTGACAAAACGAAGGAAACTTGACGTGCAATAGTTCTTAAACTACAAGTTCAAATTGAATGTTATTGAGAATATATCTAAGTCATATCATGCCCTATATATACTAGAAAATTCAGGGTTCAAACTTCAGCCAGCACAAAATTACAGGGGGTTGAAAATGGCTTGAACGGCTTCGAGAAAAGGATGGTATGGCCGTGCCTTTGTTTTGCTCGACTTGGCGAGGGCACTGGCGTGCCCCCAGATCTGTTACATGGACTAACTAACAGTTGCGTGGCGTAAAAGATATCCTTAGGCAATCCGGTGCAGATTTGGCGTACATTTTCCTTAAGAGTTGTAGAATAAGGTGGTCAAATACCTGATAATAGGCAAGCCGGTTGGAATCGAGTTCTTTGGACGCCACGCCACTGCTAACTAATCAGAACATTTGATCAAGCCTAGAACGTAAACGTAGGGAGGAAATTTTAGTATGGCAGTAGCGGGAATTCCCAATGTTTACCACCCTAGTTGTATAATGTACTAAATATTCCAATCGCTGTTTCCATGTAATCGGGAACAATAAAAAAGAAACCAAACATTCCGACAAACTGAGACCTCTCTCCTCAAGTCGGTTAAAATACGAATAATATTGTTAATTTCATCCACGAACTTTATTTTTTGGTAACAAAGTACGTATTTTTAATACAAGTCAATATCATCAGTGCAATCAGGTCCTGGTGTCGTCGTAGCGTCGAATTTTCCGCGCGACTGCTAGTTTTAATTAAGACTTTAATTATTCTTAAACAAATTGGCATCCTTTATATTAATGACGTCGCAATTGGATCAATACTTCCCGGATCACTAAGAGGTTTTTTAATCATTAATACGTATGTATTTACTTACTGAAATATGCGTATACTATAAAGAGGAGTAGTGATGCTTAAATTAATACCTAATGGAAGTATCTCATGTGAATATATTAAGGAAAAACCAGTAAAGTGTCAAAAATCTGCTAAAAATCCGATTGGTAAAAATTAACACATTAACTATGAAAACGGTGAACTTCAAACAAAGCCAAAATTTAAATGAGACTATTTTTGTTTAAATTTTTATTACATTCACTGTTTGCAAACAATTTTCTAACCAGTATCAGTTAGTAATTGGTAAATATATCTAAAGGATCGACAAGTTTAGCCTAGTGGGTGTGACATCGCCTACGAAACTGGAGGTCCCGGGTTCAAATCCAAGTTAGAGCAAATATTGTGCGATGAGCACTTTTAGTTACGACGTAGTCGGCGCCGAATAAACGTTTTATATCGTTTACCTACTTGAAAAATGATTGATTTCCCAAATAAACTTCCTTCCTTTTCTCCACATTAAAAGATGTTTTGCATGATGAAAACTATTGTATGTCCTTTCAAACTATCTCCGTACTAAATTTTATCTAAATCGTTTAGCAAGCGTGAAAAAGTACAGACAGATAGAGTTAAGTACTATCGCAATTATTTTATAATAATTAGTACAGATTTATATTTGTATAAATTTGCCCAATTTTAAGACGATGTTAAGTATGATTTATACATAGTTCACATCATCTGCTCGTAGAGCAGACATCAATGAATCAAGCAGAATTATCTCAAGAGATCGTACCGCCGCAGCATCATTAATCGCCGCAGCAATTTGTCATACAGACAGACGGACAGACGAGAGGATGAAAGCTGCACAGACACTCGACACCCCCATCCTATTACCAACTTTAACACCAAACAATAGGGCTCGGTTCACATTGTCCGTATAAGTAACGAAGTTTACTTTTTTCAACGCAAACTTAATGCTATTGCCGTAGTTTTTACTACGTTTTAATAAGGTTGATTTTTGTGTAACCTATAAATTACCGCATGTATTTACAGTCGTTTAGTAATGGATTCGTTGCAGTGAGAATTGCTCGTCACGAGATGACTCGGCGCGTTTCGAGGCGACTTCTTATTTTGTTCCTTGTTTTTTTTTCGACTGTATAGCTTTTCACGGAAAACAAAAGAAAAATGCGTGAGCGCTTAGTAAATCGGTGTAAGTATTGCCAAATAAATCCATTGTTATCGATCGTAATTTAATGGAAGTTGAGGAAAAAATAGTACGCCGAAGATTTCGGACAAAAAAGCCTTCCTTCCCTCGGAGCAGGGAAGCCTAAGTTTAGCTTTTCTGTTCTGAGGCTTGAGTATGTATTTTTCATTCAAGGTCATTATTTTTTTGTGATTTTACAGTCAGTTCACACACAGTACAATTATTTTGTAGGATATTTATTTTCTTAATATATATTCTCCTCATAGTTTGTTTTACAAACACTCCGAATCCCAAGCGACGGTTCTATTGTAGAGTCCCTCGCTTTGATCTGGATACAATGTAGGCCCTCGCCGTAAATGGGCATTTTTATTTTAAAATCTACTGTTAGACGAAACTTAAGCTATGTTCAAATACCGTCTAACCTGTCAGTTCGTGACGAAATGTATGGAGTTTGACACTAATCGTCAGTTCTGTGACGACCTGCTAACTGTCAGTTAAGAACGCACTTTAAATAAAAAAGCCCAAATACGTCCTTTTCCTCCAGTGCGGCACAATCTACAATAATAATATTTTTTTTGGTAATTATTCGAATTTCTGTGCCCCTATTTAATTAAACTAAGCTCTCTTTCATTTTCATATCCATCGTCGATGCTTCATTTGAGAGTAAAAAGAAATGCAAAGATAATACGACGGACCGTTAATACAAAGGAAGGGATGAATTTTACTCTTTCCTGCTGGAATATAATTACGCTGAGCGAAAGATTGATGAGTTTATGATTATTTTATCGATTCTTAGGAAATTTCTGGTAGGGAAAACTTTCCATTGTTCTTGAATTTCTTTGACAAGTTTTTTTTTATATACTTCCTCTTTCTTATAAAAAATATTATTTTGTCTACTGCCTTTCATGACATGGTGGAAATGTCACATGGTCCTCCATTCTTACTATAAAAGTAAAAAGAATTGTTATAAAGACAAATGTACACTTAGTGGTAAATAAGGTTACTAAAAGTGTACTTGTCTCTGTGTTGTTTATGTACAATGAGATAAAGAATACAAATGGCCACTTGAAACATAAATTAGTATGTATTAAGCTACATGCGAAAATAACAAAAAAGATAAACCAGCCATGTCCAAAATTTATACAAATGTCTGAGGTTCTGCGTAATAAAAACGTAGGTAATTAGCGGCCGAGATACAGACATTACTAAGGTTTCGCGTCTGGAATCTAGATAAGTGGGCAGAAAGAACATTATTTAGGCTTTTTCGACTAATGAAAGTCTACTCAGTCGACTACGTATCTTGACCTTGAGTAGTGGATATCGTTATTAGAACTTACCACAGTTTTTATTAGCCTCCTCAAATTGTCATCTAATATAATAAATGTTTCGGAATATAAGTAGGTTTCTTGTAAGATTCAGAATTATGTCATATTATTGCACTTGAAATGTTCAATATTATCAGGAGCATTCCATGAAAACATCTACTTTTTGTCCCTTACGAAACGCTATGGTAGCTACCCTAATAAAACTTATTGGGTGCTAAGAAACACTACCCATCTTAAAGCCAAGTTATAATATTACTATACCGACATTCGGCTTCCTAATTTTACATATCAAAAGTATTAAAAAGGTAGTGTCACTTACGAAACGTTTTTGTGGAATGCCCCATCAGCAGAATAAAATAGTCACAATCCTCAGTCATGAGGCAATAGCAAGCAATTGAAAACATTAAGAGCACAGTTGAGAACAAGTCTATAGTAAGAATATGGTGATCAATAGCTACGCTGTGTGTATGAAGCTTCATCAAAAACACCCCTTATTTCTTGCATCAACAACAAAGCAATTCCTTTTACAAGCTTTAACTTTTCACCCACGGGTGCAACAAAATAGCGATACATGTTTTACTGTACAAGAGCAGAGAGTGAACCTATTTTGTGCTCGCCATAAATATTCGTATGAAACTCATCTAACCTGAAACGCACCTGCCATTAGACATCATACGTATGGTAAATTCATTGTGTTATTTGCATAATCTCCGTCTTTATCACGCCCTCATTTGCGTCCCCGGGTAGGTAACGTTGGTAAAAATTGGTTCCCTTTGTCAAAAGTTTGGGCAAATAACGCCGGGGCAGGCGCGAGAGATTGTGTTGTAATGGTTTCTTAGATGCCGTTCCTATATCGCAAGGTTATTCATATGTAAATTAGCGTGTAGTACAGAAAATAAAATAGCGTTTTGGTCCGCCTCTTCGTACGATGCAGTTGTTCAGAGCAATGTTAACATTATAATAACATTATGTTATGCTGGCTTTGAAAATAAATTAAATAGACCTAAAATGGGTTACGTGCAAACTTTATTCATAAACGATAGAATCTTCTAATGATTTTTTGTACAATTTTTAATAATTTTTAAATTAAAATCTCTAACGTTGCTCCCACATTGGCTGTTTTAAATGTTATATAACGTTATCAAACACGATAACATTCACTCTACTCAAAAACTCATAGTTATTAGGTATAACATGTTCGATTACAAATGTTTTATAACGTTATAGGTATAAAATTTATAACCGCAAATGTGGGAGCACCACATAAAATATATGCAGATACAAAATTCTCACTTTGTACCGTATCATCATGCAACAAGAAAAGTAGCTTATACGATATATCACCAATTACTAATCATTAAGATACTAAAAAGTGTCATATGATCTATCACGTTATTACGACAATGTAAAGAACCTTTTTTTTGCAGACGCTCCGCTAGTTTGCTCTTTATCAAGCCGCTTGGCTCCGATGAGAAATGTCGTATCATATACAACGCCCATCTTACCGCACATTTATAACTTACTCTTATTAAACTTTTGAAAAATAGGGAGTATTTTCGCTTATTCCATATATACTGTTGACAACGCCCTGGGCTCGCCTAGGGCCTCCATTACAGATATTTTTGGCTACCTACATCATCATCATTCGCTTGCCTTTCTCCCATTCATTCATTTGGGGTCCTTCCCAAAAATAAGTTAGCTTTAGTTCTTCTACGCTTGCATAACAAGTTGTCTAAAAAAAAGTATTATTATAATTGACCGCGACAGCGCAGCGAACAAAGGTCTCCGTTTCAACTTAGACAAAAATGCTTTCGTATGTCCGGCAGATGTCTTTCTGCCTGTTTTTCTCTACAGATCGCATTTTGAACCAATTCTCGTGAAAGAGCTTCGCTATTTATAAAGATTTGTCGACTCAGTTTAGATAATGTACAAAATGACGGAGCTATGGAAGTTGCCAGACTCGCGAGTTCTACAACCCTCAGTGCTACTAGTCAATACTGTTCGTTCGTGACTAAGTTCTTCAGCCTATGGGGTGTATATAGATTGAAGATCTTAGTCACGAACAGTATTTATGATAGGCATAGGCAATATTCCATAAATGAGAGTGGAACTGCCTAAGTTCCTGGCAGACAACGTGCAGCGAGAGTTTAGAGGTATATTATGAAAGGATTTTACGACAATCATCATTGGGGCCGAAAAGAGAAAAGAAAAATTATATGAAAGGAATTCACTCTTGTTTTTAATTTTCTACTGCTGGTAAGTATCATATTTATTCATCTATTTTGTGTTTTATCTCTGATCTCCGATTAAACGTGTAACATTTAATGGGTAGTTTACCTGTCATACAAGTGAAACCTCAACGGGGCATCATTAAAGCCAAATAAAGCACGTATCAAACGCCCATAAATACGAAACATTCCATCGCAAAAAACTGAAGAAATGTAAGCAGTAATGCCGACACGAAATATGCTGCTGATTCTGCTTGAGTTTTTCCTCGACGCAATGTCAGCGCTTTAAGATTTAAGTGAAAACGCGTTTACAAGGAATAAAAGGTTTTATTTTTGTTCTGTTATAAGACCTCTCTTGCTCATGTTAGATGTAATAAAGTATATACATACTTTATTACATCTAACATGAGCGTTTGCGTTGAGACTAGAACACGTTTTGCATCGGTGTTTAAGATATCGAGGGTTTCAGGCCAAAGGGGCGTATACGCAATAGTAGGACTATTGCGTATACGACCCTTTGGCCTGAAACCCTCGATATATTAGCACTTTACCCTTTCCGTTCTTAAAGGAGAAGTAGGAACAATTTACTCTGCTTGCCTTTGAAAAAGTTTAACGCCAGTTCTCAAGGTATGCACCAGGCATGGGGCATGCACATGGAACGGTAGTGTTTTACTTATTTTCAAATAAAACTAAAATGAACACTATTATATTATTAGTCAGAAGCATTCGATACTCGAACTCGTACCATAGTACTAGACAAGCATCCACATCAAACAGTAACGTAGTGTAGCACTGCTTCGATAGTTTATCCATACAACGCAATATCGGCGTCATATTACATCAACAGAGTGAGTTCATAAGACGCAATAAGGGATGTCAAAACGAGGTGATGGCAGCCAATAAACGTCGTGTATCGCTCGCGCTGTCAACTTGCGTATAGCTATTTGTTACGCGAGAGCGGTATGTGATACTTTGAATAACTTTGTTTTTTTCGGAATTGTTGCTTAATGGAATTAAATTTGTTTAGCCGGCGACAACATTCGTGGATAAAGTATTAGTTATAAAAAGTTTATAAAGCTATCATGAGGATTTTAATATGTTAAATTTTTATTATTTTACGTATAGTAGTTTTTATCATAAAACTATGTGATAGTTAATGAATTATACCTTGGCAACTTCTTTGGTGACACTCATATGTGTGCTTTTTGTTATGTGCAGCCGTAACTACTCACACAAGTTACCGCCAACACGAACGACGACCGACGGAGGCAGCCTCTGGACGCCCCCGTTCGTGTCTCTAAACCTTTTTTTGTGCGAGTTAAAAAGTGTTGACTCTAGACCCAAATACTTTTGTCTAGTTTTGAACCACTTATGATTTTTGTCTAGTACCTAACATAATCCGTTCAAACAATTGAGGTCAGTATCGTATAAAAAAAACAAAACTTAACTAAATATTACTTAGCGGCAGTCAAGATATGATTGCAAGAAATAATTTTAGGACGGCAACCCCAACTTTTTATATTATCCTCCTAGTGTTAAAAACTTAAAAGAAAAAGTGCAAGAGCGAATAAATTAATTCGTACCAAAAAAGCATGATGAATGCTCCCTAACTTCCTCTTACCTGGAACAAAAGAATGAAATTTAAAAGTGGAATAAACCTTAGTTTAAACAACTCGTAAGCAAATAGGTATAATAAATAGTACCGTAAAACGGGGTGAGTTGACTCGAAATCGAAGTTCAAACCTGGATAAAAGTTTATTTTTATATGTGGCATATTGATTTATATAAGAAAAAAGTGTTCCGGGGGTATGAATTTTAGTTTGTCAATGATAGTTTGTTGCTTCATTGCATAGTTTCAACGAAAAATTCATAATAGTAGGCAAAGCCAGCTCACCCCGTAGTTGGGGTTATAAGGCCTAGCAATGGGGTGAGATGGAAAAATTGCTAGGGTTGACACTTTCGGATCAAGACAATAGCTCGACTTGTCAAGAGAATTGTTTATTAATGTAGCAAAATTATGTTTTATTTATGCTCCTACTTAAACCAGTTTAATGTTTTCTGTAAGTAGTGACCCTTATTCTTATGACGTATAAATAGTTTTTTAGATCAATTTATAAAAATACATTTTGATCTATATAGAATTAGTAAGATGAATCCCATCAAAAATATTTATATGAAATTAATGAAATCATGCACACTAGGACACGTCGACATATTTATTTAATTTGCTATTTATTTCATTCCTCCGCTACTTCAATATTTTTTTTATTAATATTTACCATTTTATCATAATGTAAGACACTTTTGACTACTTATGTAAATCGACAACCCTGAACTACGAACACCAACTCTCCCCTCTATCAAACCGGTACACCCCGTTCGTAACACCAACTCTCCCCATTCATGACCCAACTGTCCCCGTTGTCGAGCCAACTAATCCCTCAGTACAACCCTGCTCTCCCCATAAAAATCCTCAGATGCGGTTGGATCATTTTCTATGTTAAAATCTTTATAAATAAAGAAAATATATCTTAAGTTTTTCCGTTTCCAATAAGCCATGTAAGTATATAAACGATATCCGAAAGGTGGATGAACACTTACTTCGGTAAACATCACTTAAAAACAAAGTTAAATTCAACTAAAAATCCGCCGATTTCGAGCATCAACTTTGACAGTGAATTTGTGTTTCAAAATTGTATGATTTGGCAGCTTAGTGTTGCGAAAAGAAGAAAAAATATATCTAAAAATATAATCAAATTACTTTGAGAGCAACCTAAGCCCAAAAATTAAAGTAGCTACTCAAAAATGAAATTCTGGATTCGCAATTCAACTCCCCCCGCGAAAACTACTCACCCCATTTTACGGTACCTAATTATAGATTAATACAGCAAGATTAATGTAAAAAAACCGGTCAAGTGCGAGTCGGACTCGCGCAGCGAGGGTTCCGTACAAACTCGTAAGTAGATACGTGAAAAAAAAGGATATAGGATTTTTTATATCTAGTAGGCTCGGGTTAGAGACTTTTAAAACTATTCTTAATTTCAAATCGATAGCAGCAGTAGTTCCTGTGATATCTGACTGTGACAGACGGACAGACAGAGTCGCAGCATAAGGTACGGAACCCTAAAAATATTACACCATACAGATTTTTTAATAACCTTGTTTCTTTACACTGCATTGCTTATATTCCTCATCTTTTTAATGAGAAATTGCCTCGGATTCATCATCATCATGTCATATATAATAAAAAATATGGATGATGCCATTTTTTTAACAAAACCAGTTTTCTTTTTGGGGCTAAAGACTTAATCGCCCTTATGTTATACAGAGTAGGTATAACATAAGGACTTTTAGATTTTTCTTTCTAAACATTAATAGATACTTACTTGAATAAACTCTAGTATGATTTAGATTGTAATATCCAAAATATGGGCCGATGTTCTCACTTAACCCTTCTATATCCATGATTACGTATGTAAAAGTGAGAAACTTGAGCTTAACCGATATTCGATTCCAATAATCATAAAAACCTATCAACGCTTTTACAACTCAGAGGGGATACGGGCACGCCCATACGAAGAAATAAAAATAAAAATTCATCCGATCACCGGCAGGTGTTCGCGTAAAAACTGAAACAGGGTGTTTTTAATAAAATAAGAGCGCGTAAACGCCGGACCCTAAAACAAGGTGTTATTTTTTTATCGGAGCGCAGCAGCGACATCTGGCGTGAAATACGGCGGCGGCCGTTACCGACGTGGGGAAATATAAACATACTGTATAGTTACGTGGGAAAACACACGGTTCGTAATGGCGTGTGTTATGCGAACGCTCTAGGGCGACATATTCGATTTTACACTACGTGTGAACGACAAGCGAGTGTGGAAATTGGGTTATTCATCGTTGTCAGTTTTACTAATAACAAGGACCATTAAAACAAGAGGACTGTCATTCTCCATACTTTGAATCGTACCCCGACCGCAAGAGGATTTCCAGGCAAAAACTAGATGGCGCTAAAAAACTAAACATTTAACGATGTTATAATTGAAAAAAGAAACATAGTACAGTAACAATTAGTTTGTAAACAGCTAATAATAAATAAATTCTAACATTTAAATACTGTGTCACGCTTGCAAAGTTGAATAATTGTAAATAATATAATTCTTACACCAAGCTTATATATAGATGGCGTTGTCATATCGGGGAACAGCTTTTAGTACGGAGAATGACAGTCCTCTTGTTTTAATGGTCCTTGCTAATAATAAGCAGATAGTAAGTAATCAGTAGCTACTATGATGGCTATGAAAACAAGAACAATACGTAAGTTGGTAAACTCAAAAAAACTTACGCACGCTAGCAAAGGGTTGTTCGTTCAAGTTTAACAAAGCGTCCATTATACACTGTGATCTGAATCACGGTGTCAAGTAGGTACCGGGAGAGCCGAGATTCGACAACTCGACAAACATGATTCCGACTCGTCCGGTGCAACTTTAATCCGGACCGCACCCGGATAAACCCAGGCCTAAGTCAAAGCTGACAGCCGGAACAAAATATTAATAACCGGACCCCAAACATGAGGGTCCGGCCCGGTGCCTGCAAGGGGATAATTAAGATTGGTGTATTTCAAGATGACGGGGTGAGTTCAAGTAGGATCGGAGGGAGGAAGTTTGAGAAACTGCCCAACAATGTTTTCATGGCAAGAACAGTACAGCTCGCAGCTAAATCTAGCGGTGACCTTGACAGCGCAGTAGCAAAATATAATGGATCTTAGAGACGTTAGTAGTGCGCAGATACCCTTCACATTTCGTTCACCGCTCGCGCTAGACTTAACTAACAAGGAAAGGTAAAAAAAACCCTTCAAAGTTTGAGTTTGTTTGAATAACAAAACACGTGTCTATTCTTTTTTCATGTTCTCCAACATATAATGAAACCAGTAATCAACTAGAAACTTGCTTGAATTTTTTTTTCTGTAGAAGTTGGAGGGTTTAGTCACTTTTCAGTACTTTGAAGGACAATATCTCGTAAAAAGTTGAACTTGGGCAGCTAAAAAAAAATACGAGTCTGCTATTTTAGACTACTCTATAACATATATCAAAATGAATCAAATCGGAGTCGGACAGTTGGGTACCTTTCCTTGTAAGTATATACAAGCCACGAACCACGGGCTAAGCATACTGAAAACTACCGCCAACGTCTGCTGTGAGCAATAGGTCTACTCAACCATCGACAACGCTGCCGTACTAGTCTAAAAGCGACTTTTTACTGTGGAAGCTCATAGTCAAAAGACCCCTTTTAGACTAGGACGACAGAACGGTGTTTTGTTGAATAAAAACGTAAGTAGTATCATCAGTATGTAATGGGGCGAAAATATGAAGTTATAAACTCGAATAAACATGTACGTCCAAAGTATTACATTACAAAATTAAATAGAATTTAAATTACTCGAAGTGACTTTGTGCGGAATACGACTACAGAATATTTCTCAAAGGCAATCTCGCTTTATAGTTTAATACAAACCACTTAAACAAATTAAGTCACACACTTCATCCGTTAAAACTTACAGCGCACCAATGAATAATGCACGTTGTTTTAATTCGAAATCGCTGCCTCCCCAGCTTCCCCTTACGGGTCGCAACCAACCTTACGAGTTCGCAAGTTGACACAAAGGGCAATTTATAGGGTTCCGTGCGAAAATGATAAAAAGGGAACCCTATTATGCGACTCTGTCTGTCTGTCCGTCTGTCACAGCCAGATATCTCAGGAACGACTGCTGCTATCGATTTTTTTCTGTTGCTTAATTCAAATTTATAATTTTACTATTACACTTTGTAATCATTGGAGTAGGTTATTTGAGCCGTATCACATGTTTGAAATGTATCACAGTTACATGGCAGTTGTAATAATTTTAATATTATAACTGCCATAATATGTAAGAAGTATAATACTAATAATGCCATACGGCTGTGATACTATGGTATAGGGTCCATATAGGTAGTACGTATTGCCGAATACATAAGAGCAAGAACGCGACATAAGTAAAATAGCTACAATACATGGGTACTACATCTTATGGGTCACATTTAGTGTGGTCAAATAGAGTGCATATACGTATATGCTATCACAACTTATTTTTTTCAGTTTAGATCCGTTGTAAAACGCTAAATAAAGTGCATCCACCCATAAAATGTAATATAGGGTGCAGTGGCGTGGCGTAAAAGATATCCTTGGGCAAGCCGGTGCAGATTTGGCGTACATTTTCCTTAAAAGTTGTAGAATAAGGTGCTCAAATGCCTGATATAAGGCAAGCCGGTAGGAATCTAGTTCTTTGGACGCCACGCTACTGATAGGGTGCTAACAAAATAGCTACCGATATTTTTAGGGCTGATAGTACAAAAATTTCTGAGTTTATTTATGTATAAAACAATAAACAAATTATGTATGTTTTTTTTGGAGAAAATTAGGGAAGTAAGTTTGCTACGTAAAGCACCCTGTTAATGAGGTAAACAATAATCAGTGATTAAGACCTCTTTGATTAGGTATATATATTTATGGTTACTAATTTTTCAATATGAATGAACTGGCCACTTAACAGAAAACGACGTCCACTTGACAGAAATTGTTCTTGTCAGTTAAATTAACAGTATGATTAAGTTTGGGTAGAATTTTAATTTATTTATTTTGTTCGGTAAATGAAAACCAAAAAAATACATGAAAAGTTTTCTTACTTTCTAGTTAATGTTAATTATTATAACGTTAAGTATCTTCTCTTAAAATATCGGTAACTAATTAGTTAGCACGTTATATATCGGAACGACGACGTTTTTGCAGAATAGATAGTCTAGGAGTACCGTATAGATAGTATATACTGTAGTTAATGCCTTCAGCATGGGTCTACCTTATTTCGTATAAAACTAAATGGTATAAAATCAAAACGTATAAATTCAAAACGTATAAAATCACTTCGTATAATCATTCATTTCGGTTCAAATTCATTTTGTATAACATTTAAAAGCTCTAAATACGAAATCTCTATTCTTCAATATGTCTAACATTCAAAATGTATAAAATCATTATGCATAACATTTAAGACGAATAAAATTATTACGCATAATATTCATTTTGTATAACAATTACTTGATCGCAAATTTAAAACGTAGAACATTCAAAATATCTAATCATCACAATGTATACAAAACAGTCGGTCGGGCTCCGCAACTGCTCCGCCGCTGCGGGAAGAGCAGCCCCTTTGCCCTTGCGTATCAAAGCATATACAGGCTGCTCCATATACAGGGCATATACAGGGTGTCACTGTTTTATATACAGGATGTCACTGTGTTATATACAGGTTGTCACTGTGATAGATACAGAATATCACTGTGATATATACAGGGTGTCACTGTGATATATACTGGGTGTCACTGTGATATAGACATAGTGTCACTATGTTATATACAGGGTGTCACTGTAATGTATACAGGATGTCACTGTGATAGATACAGGATGTCGTCGATAACCTGCCTATTTTTGGGAGCCGTTTCGTTTAGGGTCATCAAAAAAAAATAACCCTAACCTACCTATTTTTGGGAGCCGTTTCGTTTTTAGGGTCATCAAAAAAAATAACCCTAACCTACCTATTTTTGGGAGCCGTTTCGTTTTTAGGGTCATCAAAAAAAATAACCCTATCCTACCTATTTTTGGGAGCCGTTTCGTTTTTAAGGCTATTAAAAAAATAACCCTAACCTACCTATTTTTGGGAGCCGTTTCGTTTTTAGGGTCATCAAAAAAAAAATAACCCTAACCTACCTATTTTTGGGAGCCGTTTCGTTTTTAGGGCCATTAAAAAAATAACCCTAACCTACCTATTTTTGGGAGCCGTTTCGTTTTTAGGGTCATCAAAAAAAATAACCCTAACCTACCTATTTTGGGAGCTGTTTCGTTTTTAGGGTCATAAAAAAAATAGCCCTAACCTACCTATTTTGGGAGCCGTTTCGTTTTTAGGGTCATCAAAAAAAAAATAACCCTAACCTACCTATTTTTGGGAGCCGTTTCGTTTTTAGAGTCATCAAAAAAAATAACCCTACCTACCTATTTTTGGGAGCCGTTTCGTTTTTAGGGTCATCAAAACAAATAACCCTATCCTACCTATTTTTGGGAGCCGTTTCGTTTTTAAGGCCATTAAAAAAAATAACCCTATCCTACCTATTTTTGGGAGCCGTTTCGTTTTTAGGGTCTTCAAAAAAAAAATAACCCTAACCTACCTATTTTTGGCAGCCGTTTCGTTTTTAGGGGCCATTAAAAAATAACCCTAACCTACCTATTTTTGGGAGCCGTTTCGTTTTTAGGGTCATCAAAAAAAATAACCCTAACCTACCTATTTTGGGAGCCGTTTCGTTTTTAGGGTCATCAAAAATAATAACCCTAACCTACCTATTTTTGGGAGCCGTTTCGTTTTTAGGGTCATCAAAAAAAAATAACCCTAACCTACCTATTATGGGAGCCATTTCGTTTTTAGGGTCATCAAAAAAATAACCCTAACCTACCTATTTTTGAGAGCCGTTTCGTTTTTAGGGTCATCAAAAAAATAACCCTAACTTACCTATTTTGGGAGCTGTTTCGTTTTTAGGGTCATTCATAAACAGCAGTATAATTTGGAAAAGCTTATTGCTTAAAAATGGAAAAATATATATGACTAGATTATGACTAAGCTGCGATATATTTTGAAATATACATTACACCAAATATTACTTAAAATACATTACAGTGACACCCTGTATATAACACAGTGACACTCTGTATATATCACAGTGACATCCTGTATCTATCACAGTGACACCCTGTATCTATCACAGTGACACCCTGTATATAACACAATTGCACCCTGTTTATATCACAATTACATTCTATATATATCACAGTGACACCCTGTTTACATTACAGTGACACCTTGTAGTTAACACAGTGACACTCTGTATATATCACAGTGACATCCTGTATCTATCACAGTGACACCCTGTATATCTCAATTAAACTGCTTACAGACATGTTTTCTCTGCTGACAGTGACATCCTGTATCTATCACAGTGACACCCTGTATATAACACAATGGCACCCTGTATATATCACAATGACATTTTGTATATATCACAGTGACATCCTGTATACATTACAGTGAAACCTGGGCCTCATATTTCAATAATATTAAGGGTTTACAAGAATTAGAGCTTTTAACAGTTATACCCCGTGAATGTTATACCTTATAATACTTATAACAAATAACGTTTCGAGCAAATGAATGTTATACCTTATAATACTTATAACAAATAACGTTTCGATCAAATGAATGTTATTTCATACGAAATTATACAAGATGACTTTAGAGCATTTGAATTTTATACGAAATGTAATTATACACTTTAATTTTTATGCCATCTGAATTTATACGAAATGAATCATTATCCGAAATGAATTTCGACGAAGTGATTTTATACGGATTGATTTTATACCAAATAAGGGGATACCCTTCAGCATATGAAAGTGGCGGCTGCAGTCGGAACAGATTTCAGGTTAATTGTCTAAAAGCATATAAACTTACGCATACCTATGCGTAAGTTTACATTATTAATTACAACCTTATTTTTTTCGAAACACATACCTATATTTAAGGGACATGATAATTTCGGGGTGATTTACGATCAACAGGATATTGTCTAACAGCGATATGTGTGTAAGTTGCCTCTATCGCAGTGTATTTGTTGTCAGGCGGGAACCGATGTGGTCGCCGGGCACCCGACCATTAATATTTAATACAGCGAGACGACGGCGTTTTTGCAGAATAGATTGGAGGAACATGACAGTCGCGGGGCGAGTCGGAACAGATTTCAGGTTAATTGTCTCTCGCGACACGTTTGAACATGTTTAATGACACATATTCGTAGTGCCAAATAGAGTCTGTGCGGAAAGAGAATAGGATTTAAATGGGGGGGCGCTGTAATGCTTTTCTACCGTATTTGAAAAAAAAAATGCCATACTGGTTAGGTTAGTTCCGTTTTTCGCCACGCCTATTCTCTTTCCGCACAGACTCTATGAAATTAATAAATTAGAACTTGAGCTACTTGTTTGTCAAATTTCAACTAGCTATATTCAACTGTTATTGAGTAAAATGCATCTGAACCTCTAAAAATGTTTGCAAACTTTTACATTTATAATATTGTATTATTTTGGAAGAGCTCTCAGCACGGCGAGGATTACTACAGCAATTGAATTTCATGTCCACTCTGCAAACAGGAGACCTATATTTTTTTTATTGCCTTAGACTGGCAAACAGGCAGACGAACCACTTTAATGAAAGTGGTCACCGCCGTCTATAAAGATTTGCAACACTATGCAACCAATTTTGTAACGCTGAACCCACAACCAATCATCACAACTGGCATTTATAATAGGTGATTGATCGATTCTCATTACATTCTGTTCAATATAATGGATACGGTGTAATGATAGTCATGGTAGTCACAGAAATAATCAATTATCCTTAATTTTCAGGCTGGTAGCGTCATTAGTAAATCCGCTGTTATTTTAAGTTGACGTCTCCGTACAGGGAAGTAAAATATCAGACTAATATTATAAATTCGGAAGTTTGTGAAGATGTCTAGATGTTTAGAGGTTTGGATGTTTTTTCTAAATAACGCAGTAACAACTGAATGGATTGGGCTGAAATTTGCTATACAAGTAGACCAAGTCCTATTTTGAAACATATGATACCTACTTTATATCCCGGTAAAGAGTTCCCTTGGTATAATAACGGGAATAACGTAGGCGCGGGTAAATGCTACTATAAAATAATTGAAAATGGTGTAGAACCTTCAAATCAAACGATTTAGAAAAACAACAAGATTACTTAGTGCAGCAATTTTTGTGTAGTTTAATCTTTGCGTATCTTTGTGTAGTTATTCTTTGATTGCTATAGATTTTTAACAGAATTAACATTATTACGTTTAGAGCTTAAAATTTTAAACTAATTCGTGACATCGCAATGTGTAGTTAATCACACTTCAGGTTTTGCAAATATTTAGTCGTACTGAAAATCCGTTCTGCACTTTTAAAATTTTCTGAGTTTGAGTTTATGAAAACATTGACATAATTTGAAACTCAAATCCCACCTCCTGACTTACAGTAATCAAACATCAGCACTGAACCCACAAAGTCCACACCGCCAAAAATGAAAGGATGATTTTTTGTCCATTACCGGAATGACGCTGGACCGACCACGGTCATAAATATTTAATGCGTCCTGCATGTCATTTCCGGTTTTGATAGTTGTATGATAACACGAAAAAAATGATGCGGTACAGGATTCGATATAGGGTACTTGAGGCAATTATTTCTGTTAGGCAAATGCGGCGAAATATGTACTGATAAAAGAGCAAATGTGAGAAAATAAGGATACCTATCTAATCTTTAGCTGCCAATGTTTGTTAAAGACGGACAAATCACGTTTTTTGCAAATATTGGACGAGACATACAGACATATGATTGTTGATTTTTTCCCCTAGTACACCCGCTTTTCCAACTAACAAGACAATTGGAACCACCCTTGGTAATAATACTAATAGTTTGGATTGTTTTGAGTTTGCTTGATACTGATGGGGCGACGTGATTATTGATAATAGAATTCATCATCAGAAACCATATAGGTATTAAAGTAAGTAATCATTTCAGAGCCAACACACTTTCAAACACTAATTTCAAGGCATTACATGCAAGGGCAAGTACTATGTAGTGACTTGCAAACAGGTCAGTTACTCTGGTACTGTGGTAAAATGAGAGTGGAACTAAGTTAAAACCTTTCCAAAGACAAAATTGCCACAAATTGCTCACGGTAATTACTGGGTTGTGCCACTGAGAGTGTCTAAATACTCATAAAGACGTAACCAACCTGACTTTCGTGCTATACAGCGTTATTTACAGCTTCTGAATACGGCGCGGTAATGACATATGTGCCCTTGAATCCTATGGTGTTAGTCCCTTTCGCGCTAGCGGGGATCCTTATTCAAAAACTAGCGCAGGTGCGCTGGAGGACTCGGGAGTGAAAGGGCGGTGTAACCTATTTAAGGGGAACTGGAGCACAGCTCTAATATTTATGACACACGAGTCAGTCTGTGGACGTCTCGCTGCGTTTTGAGTTACGTATGGTTTTGGGGAGTAAGTTTGTGTGTTTTTAGGTCAAAGTTTACAGTGGTATTAGTCTCTGTGGAAGATCCTTGCAAGTCGCTTGCGTAAGAAACGATACTTCTTTCTGCTACAAAATAGAGCGATGATGGGTTGAAGAGTAAAAAAGCGTCACTTCGGACACATGCGACATTACACCTAATGTAGACAACTACATGACCGACTTTACTTGGTTTTTTTACATGGCAATGGTACCAAAGGAAAAAAAAGCGAAAGGAAAAAAGCGAGCGATTTCTAGAAAAGAAAGCGATACCTAAGTAGGTAATATTATTATCTAATAAAATAATGTTCGAAAAGCAACTTTATCATTTAATGATGTCCAAATTCTAATGATAGATAGATCATTTATTTCATGAGAAAATAGCAGAATAAATTTGCAGCTACTGATAAGAAATATGACATTTCAGCAGTGCTAAGTGCAGACCCGACCATCTTAAAGTTGAAGCAGAGCACAAAACTATCAAACCAATAATAAAACGTGTTTTATAAAATCCCAACTGTATTAATCTAGTAGATACGGCAAATGTACATTATGATGCACTTAAACTTATATAAATTAGAAACTTCTTAGTCAATTTCTAGAGCAGCAAATAATTAGTTGGGAAGTTCTGTAGGAAAACTGAAGCAAACAGACGTCGTGCAGAACGGGAACTGACATCTGCGTCTAGTCTATATTAATATTTACTGAGTGCATTGTTCTGAGAAGTATATTTTTAAAACCGACTTCCAAATAGACCTTCAACAACGTACTTGTCTGTAAACATAATAATTATTTTGACAACGGAGACTCTTTACATCTCCGTTTATTTTACTTATCTATTTATTTTCTATTATTTTAATTGTCTTGCTTTGCTTTGACGCCTAGACACCGTTTACATCTCTAAAAATGTAGTTTTAAATTTAATGTAATGTATTAATGAAATCGCATGTATTAATGTCATATTGTTGTATTATTTAATGTCTGAAAAGAGAAACTGGTAAGTTTCTTCCGGCGTTTTTTCTCTCTTCTGTTAAAAGAATAGAATCAGACATGTAAATGAGCCCCTGAGGGCCTACTTGCAGAAATAAATTACTTTATTTTACTTATTATGTAGTCACTTTTTTATTCTTTAATTATCTGGCGGTCCAGTAAAAGGCTAAACATTGATTTAAACAGTGGTGAGTGCATCACTGCACCACCATTGACCATTTGACCATTATAGTTGAAGCGGCCAGTGATAGTATGTCATTGGTATGATGTTTGTTTACGAGGGTTGAAAGGTTAAATCCAATATATATATAAGGAGTATATAAATCCAATAAATAAATATGTACCGCTACTTATCGTATTGGGCCACTCAACCCTTACTATACCAATACCTGACTTTTTACCCGACTGCGGCGAAGCCCAAAGGAGGGTTATGTGTTTGACCTTTATGTATGTCCGTTCCTATGTCCACTTGTAACTACTCAACGGCACAATCGATTTTGATGAATGATACATCATTAGATCCGCGTTGATGGCGCGAGTGTCACTGCGAAGTTCGTTAAAATAAACAAAATGGCGGATTTTATGTAATTTTAAAGTGGACCGCGGTCGGTTTTTTTTAGTGAAAATATTTAGTTTATTAAACAACAGAACGCCTTGGATTCAGTAGGCTTGTGATGCTACGCTTTGTCGCGTGATAAATGATAAAGCATTCGTCACGTTCTGATAATATGCGTGTAAAAGTGACGGATGCTTTATCATTTATAGCATATTGATAAAGCATTCGTCACGTTCTGATAATATGCGTGTAAAAGTGACGGATGCTTTATCATTTATTTATCGCGCGACAAAGCGTACCATCATAAGTCTACTGATCTGTTAACGTTGCTTTTGCTATATGCCGACGTATATACATAAAAACGTGCTAAACGACGTACGCGCATAAACAAATACAGTCGACTACAAAGAGATCAAATGCGGCCAAAGTTACAGAAATATACACGACTTTATTGACTTAACAGTAAGGTCTTTTATACATATTTTTGTAACTTTGTCTGTATCAATCTCTTTGTAATACACAAAACGCAAGATATGAGCTGCCGAGCCACGATTTTGCATTACCAGATCAAGTCGTGGTGTTGCGAAGGACATAGGTACGTACATGCCCAGCCAGACACATAGAACAAGATCATCTGCCGAAGCCGTCTGCCGCTCGAATCAGAGCAATGATCGGCATCGACGCATTATTCATAAATGCTAATGCTACTTAAAGTCCCCCGGGACAGCCGATATCCCGTCCCGGATTATTGAATATTTTTTCACCGTGTTCCAGATTGTGTTATTGTGGGATTGTCTGACGCCAATATAGACGCACTAAGGAACCTTTAAAACGTTTTTAAGGAAAAAAAATTAAAACTAACCTAATAATAAAAAATAAAAGTAAAGGTAAAAAGTTCTTGTGCCATTGCAATCGTGTCTAAAAAGGTGTCCGTCTACTCGTTTGTCCCCTATGACATAAAAAAAGGTGTAAAGTTTGCCAACTTAGCCAGCTAATATACGAGTACTATACAATATTTTATTTAGCGTACGGTACGCTACGCGTACGATAAAAGCCGTTTTCTGGCCTAGTGTAGATATAAAATGATGTACACAACACGGGAGGTAATAAAGAAAGCCCTCGATCGCATATTTACGTCCCTCGCTTGCAGCTCGGGCCGCAAACATCTGCGATCTTGGCCTTTCTTTGTTTTACCACCCTAGTTGTGTAATATACTATTGTATTCGATGCGATAAAAGCTAAATAAATTACTATATAAAATAATATTACCAACTGACACTGACATCCGTTTTCAAATAAGCTTTAAAGTAAATCCTCGAAAACCAAATCTCGATCGCTGACTTCCACGAGCATCTCTCTTCTGCCGTTTAGTAAGTATGAACTTTATTTGTCACTTTATAAGGTTTATTTCACTTTCGCAAAATTGTGTGAGTTACGAGTATTAGTTTAAGTGAGTCGGCGTGGAGCTATTTTGCAAGACGCGGCTCTCATCTCGCGATTTATAACGCCTCGAAGATTATCCTGCATCTCCTAACATGCATGAATCCAGGATTATACTATATTATTGTAAAGAGGGAAAATATTGTTTTAGTTCACTAGATCTCGCTTTTTTATGGGGTGGAATATCTATATTATCTGTGAATTTTATTTCGTAAAATGATTCGTCAGAACAGTCGATTTTTTTTTTAAAACATATAATAAATTACTCAGTAAAAGGACCTGTCAAATAATAATCACCACTTGCGAGGAAAACAGTAAACATTTTCTGTGAGAAAAGTTTCAAGGTATTTCTTGTCCATATTTAAGTAAAAATTGCCAACTTCACGAGTAGATACGAAATATGAAACAATTACCGAAACAAAAGCGTGACATACCTTTCATTAAACGGATATCCTGTAATATCCAAAACGTGGGTTTAATAAAAATTACACGCATAGCAGAGCCGTGCCTTTTTTTAATATCGTCAATTATGGGGCGCAGGCGCCGGATTTATTAAAAAATAACTCAGGTGTAAAACTCGCTCGCTGCGCGTGTGAGGAGAGGAAGCGGATTGCAAAACTTGGCTTGTTTTTACACTTTAGCATAACTTTTGTCTGTACAATAATCACAGAGGTATTATAATATGCACACAATTTAAGTACGGTTCCGATGAACTGAACGCAGTTACATTTATTTTGTTTATTTTTTTATCATGTTAAATTACTATGATCCAATTTCATAGGTTGTTTGTAGCTGTAACAGTTTAGAATTACACAGTTCAGTTTGAACATATTGTTGCAACGAAAAGTTCAAATTAAAGATGATATAAGCGAAGACAGACAAAGTCATCCCGCCCAAGCGTTCCACAATCCAGCCACTTATTGACATCTCCACTAGAAATTGTTTGCCCTCATTAAAACAGTTCAAATATTCTTGCTCTGCGCCGTCGGTTAATTTGGCAATGCCGCCTCAACGCACGCCCACAGTTTAAGAACATACATTCGGCGGAAGAAGTCGCTTATACTAGTAATCTGTACTTTTAGGTATTTAAAAAAAGTAATCAGAAAAACCACGTGACTCGGGTCGTTGAGCCAATCACAGTAATGTTTTGTATCTGTGGCTGAATGCTCCTAGTCACGTGGTTTTTTTGTTTACCTTTTTTTTAAGTACCTAAAAGTACAGAGTATAGACAGTGCAATCGTACGAAGGCGCGGGTCGCGAGTACGAATTGGATTACGTACATTCGCAAAATCCGTCCTTAACTACTGTAAGTCACGTTTAATTTATTATAAATTTGGTCTTGGTATCAGCCTTCATAATAAAGATTGTGGTGTCCACATTGAATTCTAAAGAATGAAAATATTATACGTAAGTTCGAACACAACACAATACATAAGACTGATTCCACAAAATCATAATATATTTCACGTTTTTGACAGATAGCTGACAAGCAGAGGACAGATAGCAGTCAGCTGTCATATGTATTTTTTTTGATGTTCGTTGTTCAAGGAGTATTGGTTACTAAACCCGTCAGCCAAATGTCCTAAATGATCAACTGTGTTTTGTTTAAATAAAATATTTTGGCATAACGTCGCGATTACTATTACGGATTTGTGCCATCATATAGAGTCTGTGCGGATGCAGAAAGAGAATAGGCGTGGCGAAAAACGGAACTAACCTAACCAGTATGGCCACAGAACAGAAAATACGGCACATACGGTACAAAAGCATTACAGCGCCCCCCCAAAATTAATCCTATTCTCTTTCTGCACAGACTCTAGTATGCTATGGTTTTAAGGTGTGAGCCGCTCTTGCTCAGCACCGCCGGGTTAGCTGGGAAATGCGTGCAATGCGCTTGCACTGCCGCCACCTGAAAGCGTGCCTTTATGTAAGTGCCTGGTGCGGCGTGGAAATCGCTTCCAGATTAAAACTTTGGGGAAAATTCTTTGACAACATAATACAATAATCTGCGCATCTCTTTAAAGCATCACTGCTCAGTAAGAGACGGATAGTTGATTATAGCTTCGCGTTGCTGTCAATAGGCCAGGCCTGCTGCAGCTAGACTGGCACGACTAGCTGTGACTTCGTTTGTAGTCCGACATACTATCACCCGTTCCTCGCACTGTACTGTATAAAAATATACAGATAATATTTGCCTCGCAATGAGGCGTATTTGTACTATTCGTAATGATAACGTTTGTTTCATGATTAAGTTGTATTTATGATATGTCCAGTTTTTGTGGCCACACAAAATTGATCGATGCTTTATTCTGTTACTGCACTTAAATTGTGATTTTGGCGAGCGTAATATGGCTACAACTTGCTGTTGTATTATGCTGAATACTGTTTTACTCTACATGAACGCGTCTATTTATCCGAACAATGAAATTATTTTTTTTTCCTTTCTTTTTACAGCTCCACAATGTATATATCACGCCAAAATAGTTAACAACAACCCAATTTCTCCACAAAACACGAGAAAACAAAGTCCCAATCGAATGAGGCGCTATCACGATCCCCTCGTAATCTTTCACGGCAATAAACTCGCAATAGACATTTACGCGACGTAAAAATGTCGCGCGGATCGTGGCCGATTAGATTGTCGTCATCGGTAAATAGCGAGCGATAGTGCAAATGGAATTGTCCTCGGGGAACGAAAGGTGGGGTTATTATATTTCGAGCGGGTGCAGAATAGGGGTGCATTTTAGTTGGCTTTTACGCGGTATTGAAATAAAGTAAAGTAAATAGAATGGAGCGATCAGGAAGGCATAAAAAGGCAGCCCTCTGTAGCACAATAGCATATAAGTTTTTATTTTATTTTATGTGTATTAAAGGTATGGTGTTTGGGGGCACTTATTAACGTGTTCACGTGGTATAAGGAAAGGTAATCATTGTTGAAGTGCAATAAAGGGCAGAATCATGTAGAAAATAGTTTGAATTAAAATTATAACGTTTTACTGTACAGATGAATAAAGAACATCGTGGCAAAATAACTGAAAGAAAAGCATATCATTGACCACACTTTACCAAACAATGTAAGTACCTATTGCGTTTCTCCTGGTCTATTACATTCACTTTATAAATAAAGGCCTATACAAGCGCACAATCAGCGAATACCGTCAAACACAGCACAACTGCGCTCAAGCATAAAATTTGTACCAAAACACCCGTCCGCCTCCTCAAAAAGCACAGCTTTCAAAGCGCCCTCGACGTTCTGGAACATTCGAAAGCTCACTACAAAGGCTTTGGCAGCTTTCGGCTAAGTGCACATACCGAAGATAACTATGTTAGTAAAAACATTTACCTTTGGTCCCGAGGAAATGTTTGCTCCACTTTGCTGGAGTTAGGGTCCTTAAAATACCAAGTTACAGTTGACGTGTTGTTTTATGTGGAGACGGGCTTCTGTCAACACTATGTGACGATTACGTTTATTTGTTGGCACATATTCATTTCATTTTTTTTTGTGCAAATACTACCGTATTAGATTTAAATCGACTTCTTCTTCAGGCGTTGCTAAATTGAACGCAATTAGACACATTCACTGCCAAGAATCGTTATATCGATACCTTTAGACTCAAAGGGCGTAAACGCCGCAGGTTTTAATGGCGTTTACGCCCTTTGAGTCTAAAGGTATCGATATTACGTGTGCTACTCCGTAGCAAAGTATAAAGACGAACCAAGTAGTCCAACTTGGGCCGTTTAGGAGCGCGCGACACGTATTCACACAAGGCGCGATAACACGTCTGTGTGAGTGCGGTCTATACTGGAGAATTCATATTTCTTTGCTTGTAGTGAGGTTTGCATCTTGATATGTCACCTCACACCGTCTCCGAGGCAGGCTGTCAACTTTTGGAATACGCTTCATGAATTTAATAGAATACAGTCTGTCTCGCTCTATTTTATACAATATTGTTTAGTATTAATCTAGACCTAGCACCGTTCACATGAAATAAAAGTCCATATTATCCAAGAAGAAGTATATTTTATTCTAACGCCGCCTTTACAGTACACGGCGCGCACACATTCAAGCGCGCGATGTACCTTTTGTAGGAAGAAAAATTACTGCTATTATACTGTGGCCGTAGTCCGTTTTTTTTTTTTTTATGAAATAGGGGGCAAACAAGCAGACGGGTCGCCTGATGGTAAGCAATCACCGTCGCTCATAGACACCTGCAACACCAAAAGAGTCGCAGGTGCGTTGCCGGCTTTTCAGTCCGTAATTCCCACATGTAGTGAAAATCAGGTTGGTACTCAGTGTTAAAGAAGAATCAACTAACCTGGTTGAGGCCGCCAAGAGCCAATGGGGACGAATAGTGTACGGCCGTTTGTAGTAGTCTTTGGGAAAGCCTTTTGTTCATTAATGGTCCAAGGTAAATGTAAAACCATGAATTACTGTCTGTGTCTGTCTGTGTGTACATGATAATGATTATATGGACGATCGTGATGATTACCACTCTCCCCGTAATCACATAACTAATATTTTTTTAAACAAATCTTACTAAAGCCATATTTTAAAAATCGCTCCAGTACGAGTGGTTTTTAAAATATATACAGCTGTTCAATAATACTTAACTATACCACAAATACTCGTATCATTTGCAAAATGTAATATGCAAAAGGATTATGAAGGAATTAAATTATTAAAAAAAACGAGAGACAGCCTAAGAAAAACTTATGCTGACCAAGAAACTGAAAAGAAAGTTGTAAACAGTGTGTCAAAAGGTACTCAAAAAAGAATGAGAAAAGTAGGGAAGGGAAGGAAACAAAGCCTTAAGGCTCAAAGCAAGTTATACGTATTTGCTTGACGATCTTACGGAGTAGATCATAAATATGCACTCAGTATATGCAATCCCTGTCGCGGTATATCGCAATAGATCAAAAGTGAATCATTGCGCGCTGGCCGCAAGCCAAATGTATAATTAATGTCAATGTGTATGTTTGTTTATCATTTAGCAATACAGCCATCGGTGTGGCAAATAGCGGCACATATAACCGGCAATTGTGGCATAATTACAATGCCCATTTAATTTGCAAGCGTTTATTAAATAGACTTATTTTTCCTATTATCATGTTGCGGTACTTATATAGCATTTTCAAAATGCCTGAAAGTCAATACGATTGAATTAGCTCCCCTATGATTATCATCACAAATATCGATTAAATTATTCATCTTTATCATCCGAAGGCGTCCGTTACAAAACATAGGGCTCAGTGGTATCGCATCAAATATATTCTTAGTAAAGTCAGAGCAGATTGGGATTTATTTTTCTTCAGGAATAGTAGATAATCCGGTCATATGATTTAAAAAATAGGCAAGACGGTGGGAATCGGGTTCTATGGACGCCACACCACTGATTAGGCTCCCCTTAAACAAAAGGTCACACATCAAGTTGCACTGCTTTTGAGCCGTATTTTGGGGTCCGATACACCCAGCCATGAACAGAGATTATTTTATAAAATTTTGTAACATGAATGGAAAATTCCGTTCAGTTTCTCGAAAAGCATTAGAATCAAATGATTTTTTGACGACCATTATTATTCCTCGTTATGTTTCCTTCAAGTTTCCAGTATCAAGTCATATAACACATTTTGGGAGATCACTACCAATATTTCTAATCCTCGCATTTGCCCAATACCCATCTGTAAAGCTGAAGTTACATTTAATCTCATACTTCGGCTGTACCTAGTAGAGTAAAATTAGACAGTTGTGAAAGACACGAACAATCCTCCCTTAAATTAATGGCCGGGCCCCATCCTTAAAACGGAACTTCGTAAAACTGAGATATTTAGGAGCTCACAACTCTTCTCAATCAGTCGGCACTAAGTCGGGCCGTGAAACTCGATCGGGCCCGCAATTAAAACGATCATTATGTGCGGCTAACTTTCCGCGGATCCGCTTACTTGAGCAAGTAGGTACAATGCGTAACCTTTAGCCATATTATAATTTTAGCCGTATTATAAATTGTGAAAGTTTGTGGGCAGTGTGGTCCGTTCACGCGACAACAGGGAATGACGTGATGTTTTGCAATGATAGAATGTAGGCTTTAATACACATTAATATAAAACCAGCTATGTATCGTTAATTGTAATTTTTATAACACCCTTTAGTCGAAAATAACAAGAGATGCGTAGTTGAGGATATGTATGGAGGTTATACTTGTTCATTCCTCTGGTGCCTTATCACACTGGCGATTTGCGAGCGAGTTGCGAGCATGTTTTCATACGAAACCTCTTGCGACGAGCTCGAAGATCGAAATCTGTATGAAAACACGCTCGCAACTCACTCACTAATTGCCAGTGTGATAAGGCCCTTAACCAGGTACACTTCACTCGATTTTGGCCTCCCGCGCGGCGGGCGTAGCCGATCCAGACGCCGGCGTCCAAAACATCACAGTTTCACTATATAATTATCGTGACAGTACACAAACGCCGTTGATGCCGGCCGAACGCCGCTAGGGAAAACAATGCGAGAACGTATTGTACTGTGCGAAGTTTCGGTGCTGTGGCTGTGGCGGTGGGAATTCCCACGCTCGCATGAAAACAATAGGCGCGAGCACGAGCGCGAAACGAAACGCGCGACACTGAAATATCTGTTTATATTCTCTAATCTGTGCCTTAACCACAAACGCTCCTGAAATTACCTTCTCACTAGCATTGCATTTATACTTACAACTTACTTCGGACGGGAAAATATATTCTTGAAGAACAATTATCATAAGTTATTCACCTATTCATCCACCAGTGAGGATCATGACGATATTGTATTTTCTTAGCTCAGCTTAGCGTAGTATTGGTGGAAACGGATCAGTAAAGCTGAGCTATGAAAATACACGATCCTTATTGGTGAATATCATACACAATAAATTTAGCTACGCAGCTTAGAATAGTGGAAAAACAAAGAGTTAGAAAAGAAATCATACGTGTCATCCCATGCTTCTAGTGATCTAACGAGTTTGTGTTCCTGAGAAACCTGTGTGCGTGGTACGAAGTAGCGAGGTCTGTTCGAAGCGAATTACTGTAATGATAATATAAGACATTAAAATTCACACATAACACCGAGTAACATCAGACACCGAGGATCGTGGAAATTTTAAATATATCTAAATTTCCTCCTCTATTAAACAAAATTAAGCAAAACTCCCGAAAACCCGGTTTAGGTGGCGGGTCGGGCGAAAAATGTCCGCGCGATAAATTTCCAACGAAGTTCGCAAGGGTTGCGTAAGGGCAGATTACGTGCCCGCGCACTTTGGGATCCCGGGATAATTACTGTTCAGCACGAATTAAACGCCTTACTTTTATTAATAAATATATTGCAAATATAATTAAAATAAGTTCAGTAATTTTTAGGGTTCTGTACCTCAAAGGCAAATAAATATTTTTACAAAAAAAACCCGACCGCAGTGCACTTTAAAAGTGCATAAAATCCTCCATTTTGTTTATTTTTCACGAACTTCATACCCAGTGACACTGGCGCCATCAATGCGAATCGAATCATGTATAATTTATCAAAATCGGTTGTACCGTTGAGTAGTTACGAGCGGACATAGAAACGGACATACATACATACATACAGGTCAAACACACACAAATGATGTGCTTCGCCGCAGTCGGGTAAAAAACACGGTACCCTCGTGGGATCACTTTGCTGTCCGTCTGTCCGTCCGTCCGGCCGTCCGTTTGTCTGTCAAGACCCTTTATCTCAAGAACGCGTGAATGTATCGAGTTGAAAATAACCATATACTCAGGTCTACAGTCCCTTGACTGAGCTGTAAAAAGATCAAACTTGTAGGTTAACGTAAAAAAAAGATACGGCCGTTTATGCCACATAAAACGTAGGTATATTTCCACACTCACAAGGGAGTCAACATTTATAGGGTACTTTTCGTTGACCTAGAACTATGAAGTGGCAAGTAATACCGAAAAAAACCTGAAAACTATACGATTGTAATTAAATCATAATACAAATATAGTCTTTATTTCAAGTATTTATACGGTGGGCGAGTCCGACTCGCACTTGTCCGGTTTTTTTTAAGTTTGGAAACATTTTTTTTTGCCGACTGTGTTTTTAAATGAAGCAAATGAGCCATTTAAGTAGATTTTTTTATCTTTGATTATATCGATGAATCTGCATCCATAATTTCTTCATTATGCGTTCGGAAACCGTATAATAATACTACTACCTACCACTATTGCAACCTGTAATGTAACATAAGTTTGTTATCTACACAGAATTTTATTATCTTCAAAGTTACAAAGTAATAGCACAAAAGTTTGTTATCTGTCTGTGGCAGTGTTATCATAGGTAAAATATGAAAAATAATTATAACATCAATATCAATACTAAAAAAAATATAATTAGTCATGTGGTGGAATAGCGGTCATTCCTATGGTTTCCCAACACATCACTGAGGATTCATAATTAAAATATGTGTTCTTTATCTTAATAAATAACTGTAAGCAACTGTACATAATTACGCTTTAAAGCACTCGTGTGATCTTATTATGAAATTCGCTTTTGGCTCATTTCATAAAAACAAATTTATGTTTTAAAGCATTTAGAAAAGAAAGAAAGAAAGAAAATACATTTATTTATGACAGCAGAAAGTTACAAAAAAATAGAAAAAATATACAAGAAAACACAAAGAAAATAAAAATCTTGCTGCCACAAAAAGGTCCCACCTCAGCATAATACCAACTCCAGAACTGGCGCTGGTCTTCCGGTGCGATGCATCAGTTGCATAAAATGCTTTAGAAACAAACAGTACATTAGTCGAATCCGTTAATATAACCAAGTAACGAAGTTTAATATTCTACAACTGAATCAAGATTCTCAAATTCGTGGTCTGAATTTTGATTTATTACAAATATAGTGACATAATGAAAGTAGACCAACCTTGCGGAGTCCTAAATATAAATAACTTCCCCCCAAGACGATTGTTTCCACTAATATATAGTACATATGGCGGAAAATGTAAAAAGCTCAAGCTTTACCTACGTACCAATCTTTTTTTTAATAATAAGAGCCTTATTAGCCTTCTAGCGAGCCAAGTAAATCAAAAATATTTTACTTTAAAAGACGAATTTGACGTTGTTAAACACGCAAAATGTCACTAAACTAAAGTCAACAATGCTCAATTTTTTCTACGCGTAGATATATTTCGTCAGTAGGTATTGTTGCGCCGGTGGTATAGGTCAAAACTTTAAACGTGATTTTCCTTGCTTTAGAAGCGTTTTCAGTAGGCTGAAAAGTGATTTCAGGCCGTTTCAGAGGTGGCTCTTTCACATACTAGAAGATCGAAAATGCATCCTAGTTGCCGTTGTTTTCAGGCGCCTGAAACATGTTTTCAGGCGCCTGAAACATGTTTTCAGTCGGTTTCAGGACACCCTCTATCAGATAGCGCAATAACCTGAAAACCCGTTTTCAGGCGTTTTCAGGACCCCTTATGGGCCTTTGAAGTACACTTCAGTATATGGCGAAATTTCTCGAAGGTGTGAAAGAGACAGCACTATTAGAGAGAGACAGCTATATTGAGAAGGTTCGAGAAGTGTGTGAAAGAGACAGAACTAGAAAGGGACAGCAATAGTCGGGAATGTTCCAGTCGAGGATCGAACAATCTAGATTGTCTAGAACACTCGCGATGCGTCATGTACCGAGGGGTCGCCGACCGCCGTTCCTGGAAGTGGACTTTGGACCGATTATTCGAGATTTCGCCGGAATGTTCTAGAGCAAAGGTCTCCGGATATATAAGCCGCGCGCCCACGACCCCAAGTCAGTTTGAACTAAACAGCGAAGAAGTAAAGATCTCAAAGCGAACCTAAAGTGAAAAGTGAATAAGTGCGTTATAGTGAAGTGATTTAGTACAGTGATTTATTAAGTAAGTAAGCCTTGTTAATTAGTAATTTTGGAATAAAGTTTGCTTTTTTAATGAGTGGTTAATTAGTGTATTTTCTATCACGTTACCCACCCCACGGACGTAACAGTATCTTACTTCCCTCCTTCCACTGTGTCCAAGTTTCTCTGAGACAGTTCAATCTTCGGACTATAAACTAAGTTTCCTAGGTATCCTAGAATCCAGATAGCTCGGAAATTTCCGAATAACTTTGCACTTTTAATCATTCCAGGTTTGCTCAGGTTTCTCCCGGGAGTAATTATGGAAGCTTTTAACGGAGAGACGTGAAATATGAAAGAGTGGTTTGATTCCCTCAACGAATACATTGTTGAATACAGTTAACGATTAAGAAGTACCGATACTGATATTTTGAGCAATTTTAATCATATCAGTACGGCTCCGGTAACCTTTAAATCATTAGATCTTCTTATTATTATTTGTGGGATATTGCTACTTAAAACTTGCTCGTTATTTTTTTTACCTAGTTGCATTGAAGATACACAGTACTTTCTAGATTCACTATCTCCAATTTTAACTTTTCTCTACCCTGCAGAGTATCAAATAGTAAACCACGTATTACTATTTAGAAACTAATATTACAAAGTAATTTGCAATAAAATTATCTGAATCAGACCTTATGTTAATTCATAACATAAAGCATTATAATTATTACTATAGTATATATTTGAGTGTAGTCTCATTTACAGACAATAAAATATGATATGTATTATGCAACAGTGCACTTCAGAACTTTGTCAAAGTACCTAACCTTAAAAGCGGCAAATTTTCATATATATAATACTTAACTTAGCTGCGACAACGTCACAAAGTGAATCGGTGATGCAATGGTACTCCAGATAAGATAGACTCGTCTTACTATTATCATTCCTTTTTTGAACAATTAAAACTTGTTTTTACAAAAAACATGAAATGTGTTAGTAAATTTAGGTTACAGATAAGATTATGAATTATGAGGTTAAACAGTAGTTTACATAGAACAGATCCAAATATGTGAAAATAAGACTTTCTCGCAACAATGCATTCTTGTCATTGACGTCATTAAAAACGTTAAATCTCCATGTCAGATTCCGACGTTAATTCCAGTGGTTCAGCAGTGATGTACGAATTCCTCCCCCCTATAATCCCCCTACCCCAATACTCTCCTGCCCCTACAATCCCCCCAGGTCTTAATGGCACCTGCCTTCATTAAAATGTTCCGTTCCTGGCGACGTGTGGCGACGGAAAGCGGTAAGAATGGAGGCCTGAGAGGTGCTATTATGTTTTGAATGCGTTAGTTTTAATGTCTAATTAGATTATTATTTTATATTATTATACTTAAGTTTTAACAACTTATAGACGGATAACTCTCATTCTCTCCGTCCAATACTTTCTTAGCATTTACCGACCTTAAGGTGCGTTTCCACCAGGGATGCGTAGCGAGGGATGTGTTTCTGGTAACCAATGGAAACAGCTCAGCGGAGCGAGGATAGGTAAATTAAGTGTTTCTATTGACTACCACAAACACAACCCTCGCTACGCATCCCTGGTGGAAATGCAACCTTATATTAAACTGCACCATTTTTCTTCGTATCGTGGCTCGTGAAATTTTCCAAGGGAAACATTCCTTGGAAAAAATCCTTATTGACATTAACTACTTTTATATGTTTCGTCACAAAAAGTAGTCAGGTTAGACGGTATTTATCTTAAGTTTGGCTTAATCGTACACGTTTAAATAAAAATGCCCATAAGTGGGTTAAGTTACGTTGCTATGATAGTTAGTTAATTAAGTTGACTAGAAAGAGTAATTTTCAACAAAACTACTTCTCCTCAACGACTACTCAACGACTTCTCCTTTTGTCAGTTTATAATCCGCCTCATTACCTAGTTTTAACTGTCAAAGAAACTCAGCACTAAGTGTGTTAGTGCCGTATATAGTTAAAGCACAATCTTATTACACGCTGGTACAAAGCGTTTAGTTCTTGATGTTAAGAGCTACTCTTTGACGGTATTATGAGCTTGTGGTACAGTCACCGCTATAGAGTAACGTGCCTAACGTTATCACTTTAAGGTCGTCAATATTGTATGAAATTGCAGGAGTAAATGCGACTACAGTACTGATGTTAAAGTGTGTACCATCGAAGACACTGTTCCAGTCGTGGGTGGTCAGTTAATAGTGGTTTCATTTGTAAAAACGACTACACTACGTATCTACGTGACGTTGGTTAGAGCTCCGTTTATATAGCCGTACCACTTGATCGTGAGCTGGGGTATGGGTCATACAGATCGCTCATTCCCAAAATACCGCATTCCTAAAATAACAGATTCTCGATATATCCGATTCTCCGTATACCAGATTCTCAAAATAATACATCCAACAAAATAATTAAGATCTTTAAGTAACTTACGATTTTATAATACAGTGTAACGGGAATGTGGTAAGACCAGAATATGATAAATAGAGAATCTGGTATTTTGAGCGATACAGATTTTGTATGGACAAGTGTTGTGTGGACATGATAAGGGTTTTATAAACTTCATTTTCTAGACCCTTATATGCACGTAACACTACTTATGCTAGACTTTTATGATAAAAGTATCAGGAACATAGACAGTTAACTATGATTGTATTATCCTTGGGAAAGACGTTTTTTTTAATCCGTAAGACCCGTCTGGATGATGTGCGGAGTTCGACTAATCACTGTTGGCCTCACAATGCAGTGATCTGAGGTACATACTGGCTCTCTAATAAGTTACACTAGTTGCACTGTCGATTTCAATCGAACAAACTCAAAGCGTGCTCTTTGAAAGTAGAGGTGGCCAATTACAGTCAGTTGACTAAGTAGCAACGATTAATTATTACACAGTGCGTGTTAATTTAGTGCAAGTTGTGCAGCGCTTAGTTATGGTTATTACTATTATAAGTAGCTTTGCCACGGTATGACTGATTAGGTATGTAAGGATTTGGTCCCGACTACAGAAATATATCTTAAGGCACTGAGGTATTTTGGACGAAAAGACGTTGCGGAGTTTCCCGAACGCTGCCCATCCGAGTTGGATGATGATCAGATGGCCGATGGGGCCGAAAGGTTCTCGAATGGAGACCACGAATCGGCAAGCGCAGCGTCGGACGTCCACCAACAAGATGGACGGATGATCTGGTTAAGGCTGCTGGCTCAAGGTGGATGCAGGTTGCTTCCAACCGAATTAAGTGGAAATCTATGAGGGAGGCCTATGTCCAGCAGTGGACGTCCTATGGCTGAAATGATGATGATGATGACAGAAATATATCAAGATAGAAGGAAATAGTTGGTCGATTTGTACGGCAAAGAAGCGTGTAACGTTTTTCGCTTGGCGTTTGACGCCAAAAGTGCAATTTAGTGATGGAAAACATACATTTTCCATTTCATTTGATGGTATTTGAACAATTCATTATACCATTATTATCAGATCTTCAAATCTGCTAATAATATTGACGGAAACTGAAGTTAACGGTATTCAAAGTAGGTGGCCGCCACTTCTTTTTAGCACGCGAGGTACATACACTCTTTTCTTCTACCTCGTTATATTTCTGTGGTCCCGACTTACACAGGCATACGAAGGTTAGCTCACGGTTCTTACCAGGAGCTGATCGCATTATGTTTGTCATTACATAGTTTTTTTTTGCTATTTTCTGGCTAAATCACAGTAGACTAGAACTACTCAAAACGACATAATATTCTCCTCGCATTTCATGATATCACTTTGTAATTAAAGTAAAAGAATTTAAACAATCTATCGCGGCAACACTGCCTGCGTCACGGACCGCCGAGAGGTCCAAGTCTAACTTTTTAATTTTTAGTGTTATTTTGTTATGTTTTCTACTATATAAGGTCCTAATTTATTAGTTGCTGATATTTTTACAGCTGATAGTACTCGGTCTCTGGAGTATATTAAAGCATGAAACATTATAGCTTTTACAATGTTTTTTTTTGGAGAAAAAGGAAAAACAAATTTGCTGCGTAATAACACCCTGTTAATGTGATTACTAAATGAAAACTCATTGAACAGATTCTAGTAGCTCTTTTACGTACCACTTAACTGAAACTGGCCACTTCGGGGCGGTTCATCCCCATTTCCTTGAATCATTACAATCAACAACGCGCCGGTTCTCTAGAACCTTTCTAGCGCGTACAATAAGGATCTGGAATGAACTTCCTGCTAAGATTTTCCCACTGCGCTACAATATGGGATTTTTTAAAAAGGGTGTCATCAAATTTCTTCGAGACCGGCAACGCATTGGCAATGCATCTAGTGTTGCAAATGTCTATAGGCGGCGGTGACCGCTTTCCATCAGATGGGCTGTCTGCCTGTTTGCCAGTCTATAGCAATAAAAAAAAAAAAAAACTTCACGTCGATAAATCCCATCCTAATGACATTTGCAGTTTTCCCGCCGAACCGTTACGACATTTACGACAAACAATTGTTGACATGACAGATAGTGTTATTGTGACATGTGATAATGCACATGGTGATTTTTTTTAGACGAAATTATAATTATTTTGTTTGTTAGGTAAATGAAATCAAAAAAGTTATATGAAAAGATTTCTTAATTTCTATTTAAAGTTAATTATTTTAATGCAAAGTATAATGTGTTAAAATATCTGCAACTAATAATTAGGATACTTGTTATAATACCAATTTTAATCGATTAAATCACGTTACGTTATTATTTCAATTTACATCCCAACTTGTTTTGTGCATAGTATAATTTTGGTTCATAATTCAAATAATGTTTCGTTTAGGTATTCTTTTCAGAAAATCCCTATCAGTTTTAGGCTGGTATATCTCGCCAAAACTCCATCCATTAGTATCGGTTCAGATTTCGTCGGTAACATACGTAGACGCTACAAAATATGCCTCTGCGCGTAAGCCAGGATTATGATCGCCTGATCCGGTACTATTTCACCGGCCCAAAATATTTCTTTTGTAAATTATATTTAAGCTGATTCGAGGGACTCTGGAAGGGACGAAAGTAGGATTACCTCGCGTATGTGTAGTTTGCTTGTTGGGTTAATTCTGATCGAGCGTGTTTATGTGGTTTTCCTTTGCTTTCACTTCCTTAATCGGTACAGATGGGTATAGATAAATGATTACTATGTGTTTGCGTTGGCGCCGAGGCATTTAATTTAAAAAGTATACAATTTTATAAAAAAATCTAATACTTTTTTGTTAATGGTTCGTGTTTAGTCTGCTGTCAGTTTAGTAGGTATAATGGTGTCCACTGTTACGAAAATATATAAGGACACATACAAACGCGTACTTAAATAAATATGGATTGATTAATTCTGTGGATCTAGTGAAAAGGGGTAAAAGTCACATTTAACCTAGGAGCAAAAAGGCTTAAGTCATACTATAGAGTTGTGACCTTTTGGTCCTGGTATAAATTTGACTTATACATACCCTTTTTGACTAGACCCACTGAATTATAACGACACAGGAACTGGAAGACATAGTATAGCATGACGAGTATTAAAGTATTTCAAATAATTTTTTTAATCATTAAAATATATTGTAACCTGGATATTATCACGTAAGAAATGTTAAAAAAACATTTTAAATTTTTCTGAATTATACAATATTATTTCGCCAAATGAATAGTTTCAGTCAGATGAGCACTGCAGCCGTATACATTAATTGAGGGCAACGTGACAAGGTACAAGGAAAACTATCTTGAAACCAGAAAATATGAGTCGCGCTATCTTTAAAACGCAATAAGGTACTGAAATAAGTTTACATAGTACATAATTATGTACTAGTAAGCTAGGCAAACGCAGAAACGTGGGCAAACATTGCCCCATGAAACGAGGTATAGTCGCAGCTCAGCATACGCCAGCCCTTTAAGTAGTGCGCTTAAGAGGAAACAGTAAGGTGGAGAGGATTGAAAATTAGGTATTTGTAAAATGTGTCGCTGTCCCGCACTGCCCGCCTCTCCCGCGCAGAGCGCGATAGAGACAACTGCAGCTTGGACCGAAAATACCTATTAAAATTTCATGAAAACAACGTTTCGTAGTCCCCTGATTTCTTCCCCAAAACTTAACAACAAACAATAGAAAACATAGGAACATATTAATAGTAGCCATAGATTTTTGGAAAAAAAATTATTGCTCTGCTGGCATTATCCAGGGAAGAAACAGGGGACTACGTTTGTATGGAAAAACTGCCCTCCTGTTTCCTCTTAAAATCGAGTTATTAAAAAAAAAATATACTAGTTTTGCGCAGTTAAGGGCCGTGATGAAACTGAAATCGAATCAATACATTTTCGTCACGCAACGGAAAGTCAGACGGTATTTAAACAATGTTTAAGTACCGTCGAATTGTACACATTTTTGAAAAACGCTCAATCATAAACGCAAAATACGAAACACTCAAATCATGTTTCAGTCTAGGCTAAGCGTTCGATTCACAATTTATTCGGTTTGCACAAGCCCGATTGTACAATTCGCAGGAAGCTTAAACCTGAAATTGTAATTTCAAGTTTCGAGCATGCTCGAGCGCACTCAAAGGCTGCCTTTGAGTTAGTCCATCGGAGGTGCTTAGCGGTACTGGATAGCTGAAAAGAGCTTCGATAAATCGGCTAAAACGAGACAGTCCCGGGCACTTATTACGAACGCGTCGAACGACGAGGCGGCGTTATGCTTACGTTTCAAAGTGTAACGTCTTTAACGCTCTTGAGTAGAAATAGGTAAATATCGACACACGGGGGGCTCAAATACTAAGTGCAGTTCGATCGTATACTAGGTTACTTATTTGTAAAAAAAAAGTTTCATAACTAGCACATTAGTACGCAAATCTTAAAGTTGCAATTTAATTAGCAAGAAAATGTAATTAATAGTAGTGCGAGTGTGAACTACATCATCGATTTACACTCTGGTACACATAATATGACGGGTGTCTTTCAGTATTTATCTTTAGTATTCGGGTTCATTATATTCTTTTTTAATTCAAATAAAAGTGCCCAAACAAACATACATATGTAATTAGATAACTGGTTTACTTCTGCTGAAAGTCACGACTTTTCATGTAGACGTAACAAAAATAAAAGTTTTACCTAATCCAATTAAGATTCCCCAATTAAATTAACCCTTTACTCTCAAAGAAACCAAAAACGCATTTAATTAACCGCAAAAGTAACATCTAAAGGGGCCTTAATGTCTACACAAAAGATTCAAAATCCTCGGTCCACTCGTCAGGCCCTAGTAATAACAAAGATTAAATGAAGACCCCTAAACACAACACCTTTCTCAAACGCCTCGGCTAAATTGAAAACAATGACGAATTTAAATAAACACGACCGTTTGTGTCAGCACTTGGACCAATTCCTTTTACAAATAATTCAACGAATCCCATTTTCACCCTTATTGTCAGTGCTGAAAGCTTAGAATGGGGTGTCCCAATTGCAACGGTTGAGATAACTCGCAAACCTACTAAACTTGTCGAACTAATGCTCTCTTCTTACCTCAAAATGGCTAAAGTTTCACGTCTGACCATAGAGCCGTAAGTTCCAACTTTAAGTGCTACTCCAATTTAAGATCTACTCACACGGCATAAGATCCATTTTAACTTGGTGCTGCTAAATATATTCACAGGTTGATTTTAAATAATGGAATAAGTTTTGAGAGGGTGTTATGCAGTTTTTGAAGTAATAGAGACCTGTTGCTGGGATATTTTTGAAGTTAAATTCGCACTTTGTTGGTGAATTTTGCGCGCGTTGATAAAGATGCAATTTTCTTTATGTGGCGATTACTTAGTGCAAATGCAGCAAATTTAAATAAGTTGACACCTGGTTCTGCAGCGCTTTAAGGTGGGATTTCGTGAAAAAGTTTCGATTAAAGACAATCGTGAAACATGCTTTTGTGTTTAACATCATAAGAGGAATGCATCAATAATGACACATGCTACAAACTTATTTTTGATTACCTAATATAAATTAAGTTTCAGAGCAAACATTATGGAAATGTTTTACTTTAGTCTCCTAGAATGAATATCGAAGAATGAATGACAGAATATACAACGTGTGTGACCAACTGAAAACCTGAAAAATGTTTATACAGAATCAAGAGTAGAATCAATTACATTATATTTAAATTTTTTTTTTATTTCCTCTTTTTATCTTGCCCAGTCTAAAAGTTACGAGTGCACACACTAATATCTTTGGCAATAATACACGGATTTAAAAACAAATATTGTAGACTAATTCAGAATAATATAAATGGCTTGGGGTGTCTGAGGTTTTCAATAGGTGGTGTAACACGATGTATATGCATATTTAAAGTGGAATCTTTCGTATTTTAAACTAAACGAAAAATAACCCTCCTTTGGGCTTCGCCGTAGTCGGGTAAAAAATGGAATCTCGACTTCTTATAAATTCTAGATATTTGTGTATGGTACAATTGCTCTAAAATAAATTAAAAATAAACAAATTTATTTTTTTAAATAAGTTTTGCAATAGCAGGTTCTCGTGTTAAGAAAACATAATAGCTGATCTGCCAATTTTGAAAAGGACAAAGTACAGTACAATACAATTCTCATTATTCGGCACCTAAAAATTACCTACATATATCCTTAAATAAACAATATAATAGATAACGTACATACGAACATTGAAAATTAAACAAAAGCTTAAAAATACGTCAAAAACAGCACCGCTCTTTGATCTGCCGTGGATTGAAGGCAAAACCGTTTTAGGAAAAGAAAACATCCGAGCAGTCCATTTGTCTAGCTTACCCCCACCCTTAGCGGGGGACACTTTTTGCGTGATTTGATACGATTATTCTTACGTTTTTGCGAAATGTTGTGAATAGTTTTTTGGAAAAAAGTTTGATGGCCGTCACAGGTTGCGTTTAAAAGGTAGGTATTATTTTTTTGGGCACCGCTGACGACATGGGATCTGAATCTCACTTTTTATGGTTAATAGGTCTGGTTTAAATTTAAAAATTGCCTGTGGATTTTCTTGACATTCCCCATAGTTAAAAAAATCTTCTTCGTCTTAAGGGGCGGGTTCCCAAAAATGTCATTTTAGAGCTCTGATTGAACAAAGAATTTGTTCAAGGAATTATTGATATTTGTATTAATAACTATATGAATGTGTTCACAAAGAAACTGTCAAGGGCATCCGGGCGGATACAGATTTTTTGTTGCCCTAGATTTCACCATAATTGACTCGAAAAGTACGGAAAAATCAAAACACGGCCGGCTTTTTGACGAAGCATAAATGAACATTTGTCTTTGAGGCGTAATAGTTTAACACTTTTTCCTAAAAGCTACTTTATTCATCTAGGGCCTCAGGGCAGTTTCAAATTTTTACTCGTAAAGATACGGAAGAATTTAACTGGTATATCTAAACTTACAGAAAATTTTCATACAGTTCTCCCATGACGTCGCGTATTCCTTGTATTCAGATGCCGCGAGCGGCTCTTACAGAGCGGACGTATCGCAAAAATTCCCAATTTGACAGGCATTTACACATACACTAATGATACCAGTAACTAGATTGTAAAAAATAAGTAGGAAAAACTACGGGGACTTATTAATGATATTTTGATATTATTCTTCATAATATCGGAGAAATAAATAAATAAATAAATAAATAAATAATATTAGGGGACAATCTTACACAAATCGAACTAGTCCCATAGTAAGCTCAATAAGGCTTGTGTTATGGATACTAGACGACGATATATTTAATAGATACATACATACAAATACTTAAATACATAGAAAACATCCATAACTCAGGAACAAATATTCGTAAATATAATACCAAGTTAACGAAAAATAGAAGTTAAAGAACATTTCCTGGTTTTATTATTAAAATGCCATTGAAATACAAAAACCTATTTTCAATAACATTAAACGGAAGGGAATGTTTTGACAATTATTTGGTATCACCGACCGTGTAAACTGGACGCACACTATCAAAGAAATTAGATTGTCAGTCAATGTCACTCACTATCTGTCAGTCAGTTTATGAAATTCGAGTAATGTTTTTGTTTCAATATTCACCAAAATTCGCTTATTAGCTATTATTTTATATATTGATGTACCCAGTGAACGTTTAATAGTGATAAACAGTGTAGCAGGTCAGTTTTATTCGATGATAAGATTGATAAGCGATGTAATTTGGAGCCAGGAATGAAAGCGATCTACGTCCTCGTCAAACGCAGGTACAGAAATCCAGCTAATATAAAATCGTATCTTTAATCCTAATATGTAATGTATTATGAACATATAAAATACTGTTTCAATTGGTGTGGATGTTTATCATGCCCTCTGTTGCAAAACTGGCGGTCACGAGACGTCATATTAAAATAAGGGATCTCTTTTGTGAATTATGCCAACAAGCGTGGGGAAATGTAATCAAAGAACCCATTATCACCGAAGGTGACACTGGCCTACGAGGAGATCTAGCATGCCGTGGCCGTGTGGATTGCACAGAGGGAGGCGTTATTCGACATTCATGTTGTAGACACCGACGCTCCCTCTTACATCTCACTGTACTGCCCTGTTGTTTCTGTCCTGAAATCTGCCGAGTCAGTAAAGCAAAACAAATATGCCAACGCCTGGGAGTTGTGTTATGCCACTTTTACACCCCTCGTCACCTCCGTGGATGGAGTTTTTGCACCACAATTAGCTACCTTTGTTAAGCACCTCGGGGAAGCACTTGCATCTCGCTGGGACAGATCCTTGTCTTGCGTTTTGGGCTGGCTGAGAGCTCGTATAATAACCTCAATAATAAGAGCGACCAGCATGTGCATCCGAGGCACCTGCCACAAATGGAAGCCAGCAGTGAAGTTGTTTCGTTTCGGTGATGGCGCCGCTCTTCCACACCACGACTGACAGACTGACTATCATTATCATAGTTATTTTGTAGTATCCGATATTTAGTTATTTAATTTCTACTGTATTACTTCGTATTGTATTTTATACAACCTATCCCCTGAATAAAGTATACTTTGTACAAAGAAAATTAATTTATTTTATTTTTTTCAGATGCCCAAATCATTACAACAATTTCCAGGGACCAATATCTCTACAAATCTACAATGAAGATAATGTGTATCAGACCTCTGGAGTTTTTATCTAAAGTACAAGATCACAAGATAAACTATGTTCTGTTCATTGAGTATAAGTATAATGTTATATGTGATATTATAAACCTATAAAATATAAATATACTATTATAAAATACATAAAGTCAGTTGATTGGCCTGTCGGTTGGTTGGGAAGTAAGTATTTTTTACAAAACGCATATGTATATGGAGACAGAAATAGTTGAGTAAATGTATGTAATTTTAACTCTAGTGGTATATGGAAAGTAATAAATAATGTACAAGTTTTATTATGGTGTATATGGCAACATACCCAAAGGGTACATTCTGTGTGGTGGTCGGACCCAAACAACAGTTTTGTCAGAGAGAGATTTCTAGTACTAGTTTCTGTGGCTGTATGCAATTTCATTTGAGAGAAATTTCACAAAATCAGTTTCTACATAGATAATTTTTTGTTACAGACAGTATTAAAATAGGGTAATTTTAACATATCTATGATATAGCTAAGGGATCGTTCATTAATCACACAAATCTAGAATTTCCAATTTTATAAAAGATAATAAAATAAACATTCTTTGGGGCGTTCATCAATCACAGGAGGCTCAAATTCGCAATTTTAAAATAATATGAATGCTAACCGGTCTTGAATTTTACAGAAAAATATAGTCATAGATTATAAATTATCTAATTATCATTACAAAATATTAGTAAAAAATACGTTCAAATGTAGCACATATGAGATTAAAAGTTTTACAAATTATTTAAGTACCAATATTTTTAACTAGTTTCACAAAAAAAAGAGGTTTTTTTAGCTTGTTGTATTTTTTATGTTTGTTACCTTATAAGTACATCGTTTATATACTGATTAAAGAAAACTATTTTTAATTAAGAGGCTCTACTTTCAGATTGGTTCCATTATTTATTATTATACTAGTGTTAAAAACAAATTTGCGAATTTAGCTTGTAAAAATATCCTTTATGAGGTTAAAATAAACACATTTTATTATTAATTTATTATTTCAAAATCCAGTTGAACTGAATAGAAAAAAAAATCACAAATATGAAACACGTAGCAATTTTGCTGTTTAATTTAACTCATGCAACGGTTTTCATCTCAGTCTATAAATCGGATTACAATTTTTTTTTCTAGTTCAACCAGGTAAAGTCCAACTTAGGGATCTATGCAAATTTTATCAAAATCGGTTTAGTATTTTTTGAGATAGAGAGTTAAGTGTGTTTCATCACTAAAAAAGTCGTTTGTTTAAAAGCGTAACTGAAAACGAACATACCAAAAGTGCTCTTGGGCCTTAGGAGGAATTATACAAGAAAACCTACAAGGTCTAACATTCACTCACTCGTTATATTGGCATGTATGATAATATAATACAGTAAAATAGTCGTTCCAAACATGTGCCTGCTATTTTGTCGACAAACATTTCATTGAGACTCTTTACATCTCCATTAATTTTAGTATCAATTTATTTTCTATTTTTTATTTGTCTTGTTTGGACGCATAGAGAGACCCTTTACATCTCTATAAATGTAGTTTTTAAGGTAATGTAATGTATATTAAATTATTAAAAGAGAAACTGGTGAGTTTCTTCCGGCGCTTCTTCTCACCAGAAGGTCATTACCCGAAGCGCCAAAAAGAAAAGAAGACAAAGAATGTAACACATGTAAAAGAGCCCTTGAGGGCCTACTTACAGAAATAAATTATTTTATTTTATTTTATTTTATTTTATTTTATTGAATTTATGAGCCATTTTGCTGAAATGAAGGTTTTGAAACGTTGGTCGGTTATTTAGAGATAACCATGGCAACAGTATATTAGGTACTAACCAAGATCCTGAGGCAGGCATGAAATATAAATGCAAATGTTTTTGATGTACTGACTAGTGGATCCTCTTTTAACTTTAATTAACCAATAGTTTCAAAGTTTCAAAAAAATATTTTATTCCCCTGATTGGCCGACTCACTCGCCGACAAAATTATGCAAATGATTGTTTGGAGGTTTGGATGTTTGTTGCGTTATTTAGTAACAAACATAGCATAGGTTAGGGGTGGCAAAGCAACTGAATGGATGGAGCTGAAATTTAGCATGCACGTCTTGATTGAAACATAGGATACTTTATATCGAGTTAAAAAGTTCACTTGGGATAATAATAGAACAACGCGGGCGAAGCCGCGGGTAAATTATAGTACTTAATAACAGCAGGAGTTAAAGACAATCCAAAATAATTCTTCTGGGAAATTCCATGAAAATGTAGCACAAGTTATCATTTCATCGCGTGTTTATTTATTTATGACGCAAACTTAAGTATTAATTTTAATCTAAATAAGTATAACGTTATTCTCTAGATATATTGACACCTGAATTTGCGCCCTCAATATAAGGACTTGCAAAAAATTGGTAACTTGGGTTACTCTCTGCCGTGGAATTGCCCTTCTTTTGAAGAATATATGTAGTTATGTATTTTCTAACTATTATCTAGAAGGGCTGGCTTGCTGGCAAGGCTATCAAGCCTGGTGGGTGATACGTGGCGGTGTCCGGCAGGGTGGCAATTCCAATCTGACTGTTTTGGAGTAAAGGCACAGAATAAGTAATAGTACTTCGTAGAAGTCGCACTATATAACAAAACCCACGTTCGAGTCACAAAAATGCGCCGAATCCTACCTTCTCGCTCTAACTCATAACGCGCGCTTTTTCTGGTCGCCACGCCCACCGCTAGGGTTTTCGATAAAAATAAAATTATTAGTATAGCTTAAATTTCCTGGTGAATTAGAAGTAATTAACCCTTTGACCGCCACAGACGGCCACCGCCGTCAACGAAAAATCGTGACTGTCACGCCAATGATGGCCCTAGCCGTCAACGTTTTTGTACGCGACTGCGGCGAAGCCCAAAGGAGGGTTATGTGTTTGACCTGTATGTATGTATGTAAGTATGTACGTATGTCCGTTCCTATGTCCGATCGTACGTAACTACTCAACGGCACATCCGATTTTGATAAATGATACATCATTAGATTCGTCTTGATGGTGCGAGTGTCATTGGGTATGAAGTTCGTTAAAATAAACAAAATGGCGGATTTTATGCAGTTTCAAAGTGCACCGCGGTCGGGGTTTTTTTTTATAAAAACAGCCCACTTTTATGTTGCCATTATTTCTTTACCCCTGTGGCGTCAGTGGCACGGCGTACCTATTGCTTTGCCCTTGAGCGTTCAAAAGGTTAAAAATATTTGCGTGACGTTATATATAACTTTTTTGTTATACACGTCATCAAGTTGATACAAAGCATGTAAAATATTATTTATTGTTTTTTCTACTGCTATGGTATGACATCATACATGGTATTAAAAATATACATTCTTAACCGTTAATTTTTATTTTACGTATATTTGTATACTCAAAGGACACTCGTGGCGTGGCACTCTTGCCGATAGTCGCTTCATGTATTGTGAGTAGTACAGGAGCTAGTACCCAGAATATTTGAATTAAATTAAATTTTGTTTATTTTAACAAACTTCATACCCAATGACACTCGCGCTATCAAGATGAATCTAATGATGTATCCTTTATCAAAATCTGGTGTGCCCCGTTCAGTAGTTACGAGTGGATATAGGAACGAACATACATACATACTTACATACAGGTTAAACACATAACCCTCCTTTAGGCTTCGCCGCAGTCGGGTACCTAACATAAATACTTATGTACATACATACATACCGGTCAAACACATAAACATAACCCTCCCTTGGGCTTCATAGGTTTCGCACACAGCACACATTTGATTTTGATTAATAGTTTTACAACGAATTACATACCTAACCGATTTAATTTTTCCAAATGAAAAAAAATGTTTTTTTTTGCTAGATCTATCATTAACTAGTCTCACAGCGTTGGTTAAGCCGAAGCAAGCTTGAAAAACTAGCCTCGTGTAGCCCGAGCATTACTATCCCGAGTAAAGGTACTCCGATTTTAAAGCAAAGATATTCGATTTGAATTCAAAACCGTTCTTATACACTGGCGACATGGTAATATTTTTTGCGTGAAAACGTCATATTTACTCGTGTCGTGTTACCGACAAAATTACGTAGTTGAAGTTAATCCGGTTAACTATAAATGTAAACATTTATATATAAAAATATATTGATATATGTCGGATACTCTCTCGTGACTGTCAGTCAGGAAGGGTTAGCTGCAGAAGCCTGGCCGTTGAGGTATGTTGGTTAAAGAAGTGGATTCATGTCAGATCAAATCGTTTATTCGTCTGATTCTTTTGGCCGCTTCGGTAAATGACATTCTGGTGAGAAGAAGCGCCGGAAGAAACTCACCAGGTTCTCTTTTCAATCATCAGGCATTACAATAGTTGTTACAATATTATGGCATAGGTACTCGAGTGAGCAAATAGACAATTTCGTTACACAGTATGATTCATTTCACTATTAATCGACAGAATTACAATTATCAAATAGCAACTTTAACTACTGGCAGACGAACTGACAGAATCGTAAGACAAGTGTTGTCGCCACGACACAGTCAGAAAGAGAATTGACACTCTTGCCCAACGAGCCCGTCTACGTGCAGCGCAACCGGATGTTACGTCACACGGCGTTCGCCGCCATTTCAAATCTACTAAGTACTACAGTAGTCTTGGATTTCATGAATTATTGCTGCTGTCCCCGACATATATAAAAGCTTGATTAAAATAATAACTGTCAGACAACGCGTAATTTAGATTAAGTGGCCGCAGATAGCAGTATGCAGTTTGGAACACATGTTTCTTGAGAGAGCGGAGAGAAGCAATAGGAAAGAAAGGTACAGTACAATACAATAGTAATACTAGAAAAACTCGCAAAATTGATTCATCCCTCCCTATTTGCTAGATAAGATGTGATTTTAAATTAGTATTAATTAAGGTGGACATTTAAGTACACAGTTTTTAAATACGAAGGCAATACATTTACTATTTCAATAAGGTTTGAATTTTATAATTAAAAATGAGAATAGATAAAATCTCATGTGATAAACGGACATCCCCATAATTTATGTGCAGGTACGTCAAGGTCAAAGATATATATGCAAGTAATGTGAAAGAAAACAGGTAATCATAAAAAGTTCAAAAGATCTTCAAGAATTTCAATGGCCACATAAATATGTATAAGGCAAGTTCAAAAACTTGTATGAAAGTTACATAATCAGTAACCTACAAATGATGCAATATATTGTATGTGCTTATATTTATGTCATTCAATTCAATATAGATTCAGTAACTGCTACAGAAATATGTATACAAAATATAAACGTGCGAAAATCAACTTTACGGTCTTGACACACGAAACTAATTTGAATAGAATGTTTTGACAATTCACGAAAACAGTGCAGACTTGTCATTGTATATGTTTGTCTCATGTTTTGTTTGACCTGTCACGTCGTTATTGGAACTAAACTATGTTAGTCAAGTAATTGAGATTTTGCAATATTGAAGCTGCCAACTTAAAATAGGTAATGCGTTTCAATATTTCGTCCATGCAGACGTCAGTTACCGTAGTCCTGTGGCTCAGCAATTTAGGTGTAATTCAATTACTTGTTGTCCCGCGTTCCAATCCTGCAGCTAGATGTTTTTTTGCATTTCTGTTTAATATTGATTACAGACCATGATGTTATATTACAACAGCTACTTATAAAATATATTCTTTAAATACTTCCAAATTACGACGATAAATAAAACACAATTAACATTTATTTCCGCAAAAGGATTTCCCATTTTTTTTCATAAATTTAACGCAAATACATTCATATGCCGCTGACAATAGAGTTGTGTTTATGGAATTTGGATTGCTTACATAATTTTGATTATCATGTTAGATATATAATTATGGTTAATAGTGTATATTATATTTCTGAACTTTATGGTGTTTCTTAGTCAATGGCTTAATAAATGAGGACATATTATTGAAACTGTTGTATACATAGTTATCTCTCAAACTATGTATACTAATTTATGTATATTTATATGTAGCTGAATTTATGACCATTTAGATGACTACGCTTTTTGTCACTCTGTGGGTGTATACATATCTTTGACCTTGACTGTACTAAAAAATCTTAATTGATAATATGGAACAAAAGCATGCTTTAGATATACATCAAGTTGATTTGCAAAAAAGTTTTGACATATAATGTTAAACCAAGTCAGTACGGGGGGGGGGGGGGTGTCCACAGTACTCGATTCCCACCGACTTGCCTATTATTTGACCGTGGAGGAACACATTTTATAGATCTAATAATAGGCAAGTCGGTGAGAATCGAGTACTGTGGACCCCCCGGCACTGACTTGGTTTAACATTATATCTCAAAACTTTTTTGTTGTAAAAGAACTGCGTTGAGAGTTGCGAGACTTGCATCTTTTTACGTGTAATGTTTTTGATGGGATCTATTTTTCATACGAAGTCGATTAAGTAGCGATATTACAATTAGATTTCATATAGTTATATGATAGGTTTATATTTACACAGGCAAGCACATTCGCTAATAATGTGATATAAATTTGTCATAACAATTTTGATTTTAGACCCTAATGATAACGTGAATAGAACTAAATTTCCAGGTTGACATACCCACCTAAAGGTTTTTAAATTTGTGCGGATTATACCTACCCTACTAGATAAAAAAGCAATTTGCATTGAAGCTTCCGAAATCTGACCAACAATATTCCGTTTTAGTTTGAAATTCATTTCTACGAGAAACAATTGACACATCAATTACGTCATAACCGAAATTACAAGGACAGGTGACAATTTATCTCTTTCACTCCAGAATATGATGTTTTGACTTAAAGCGGTTTCACCGAGGAGGTCTGTTAGAAGTGCAAAACGCAATATGCTACCAATTAAAAAAATAGCGGTCAATGACCCAGTATGTGTGTGTGCGTGAATGGGGTAAATTTCGATAACGAGGCGCCTCAGGCGCCACCTGGTGGCGAACTAGTGTCGCATGCTTTACTTTCCAGCATCTAGCCGACCCTTAATCTCAATTTCGTTAATTTTGTGATATACAAATGAAATGAGAAAACCTTATAAATAAAATTCCGTTCTTATTGATTGGCACAATAAACCAGTAAATGTCAAGTTCAGGAAAGTAAGCTTTTAAAAATAAATCCATTGTGTATATTTGTTATAAAGGTACAGGTTAACAAAAAGTACGACGACTACGCGCTATCCAAATATCAAAGTGAAAAATATTTTTCAATTTGATTTGAATGAAACTGAAGCTACTTATTTATTTTCGGGCTGTCATTCAAAAACTCACTTGTTCTGTCCTGATTTTTCAAAATGGACCTTGTTAAGACTACTTAGAGTACAAATTAGTTTGATTGAGCCAATTTCTAATAATACCGAACATTTTATCTTGAATTTCTATCTTCGGACAGCTCGTTAGGGCGGTGCGGGAGATATGGCGCCTTCGCCAAATGTCTATAAAATTACCGACACCTTTCGACAAGGAAAAAACCTTCAGTTCCTGACGTTTCCTGTTTAATTCCTCCGCCCCGAGAAAATGACACAAAAAATAAAAAGTCCCTTTTTTCACTAACTTTTCAAGTTAATAATCTTCGTGATTTCGATGTGGATGGACCGAAAAACAAATGGAACGACAATTTACGAGATTGTTTAAGCGTTTTTGATAGTGGTAAAAGGGGGTCCTATCATTAACGTTTAGTGTGTAGTTTTTGTGTCTGGTTTGTAGCGCCGTCAAAGTGGCCAGGTAAGCTGCTTCTAATCAAAATGTATAAAGTAATAGGATAGGGTTCCAGACTAAGCATTATAATTTAAAAGTCAACCGATTTTAATTTAAAAAAAAAAAAGAATACTATTCCCCCTATTATCTTCGAAGTTACTGAACAGAAAAATGTGTTTTAATTACCGATTATTAATATCATGCTGAATATTACAGGAACAGTATAATGGTTTTCCTAACTCTCATAGGTTTTTAGAATTCACAAAAAACGTAACACAAACTTACAGTTTATTTTTAAGGGGCTAACATGACAAGGGTACCCTGTGTAACTCTGACCAGCCAATGAACTAAACGATGACTTGCTGACGTCACGTCCTGTCACCTCCGGCGCAGGCGTTTGACAGCCTCTCGGCCCGCGCGTGACTAGATTGACAACTTACAACATGTACTTAAAGGGTGAGATAATTAGGTGACGTGATTTGAAACTTGATCCTATACTACGTCTTATTTACGAAGGTCAGAACGGTGCAAGGTTGTGGGACTTAGGTACATCTTATATGCAACACATTGCCGTAATGTCTGTCCTACAATTTATAATCTGGTGTGCCCCGTTCAGTAGTTACGAGTGGATATAGGAACGAACATACATACATACTTACATACAGGTTAAACACATAACCCTCCTTTAGGCTTCGCCGCAGTCGGGTACCTAACATAAATACTTATGTACATACATACATACCGGTCAAACACATAAACATAACCCTCCCTTGGGCTTCATAGGTTTCGCACACAGCACACATTTGATTTTGATTAATAGTTTTACAACGAATTACATACCTAACCGATTTAATTTTTCCAAATGAAAAAAAATGTTTTTTTTTGCTAGATCTATCATTAACTAGTCTCACAGCGTTGGTTAAGCCGAAGCAAGCTTGAAAAACTAGCCTCGTGTAGCCCGAGCATTACTATCCCGAGTAAAGGTACTCCGATTTTAAAGCAAAGATATTCGATTTGAATTCAAAACCGTTCTTATACACTGGCGACATGGTAATATTTTTTGCGTGAAAACGTCATATTTACTCGTGTCGTGTTACCGACAAAATTACGTAGTTGAAGTTAATCCGGTTAACTATAAATGTAAACATTTATATATAAAAATATATTGATATATGTCGGATACTCTCTCGTGACTGTCAGTCAGGAAGGGTTAGCTGCAGAAGCCTGGCCGTTGAGGTATGTTGGTTAAAGAAGTGGATTCATGTCAGATCAAATCGTTTATTCGTCTGATTCTTTTGGCCGCTTCGGTAAATGACATTCTGGTGAGAAGAAGCGCCGGAAGAAACTCACCAGGTTCTCTTTTCAATCATCAGGCATTACAATAGTTGTTACAATATTATGGCATAGGTACTCGAGTGAGCAAATAGACAATTTCGTTACACAGTATGATTCATTTCACTATTAATCGACAGAATTACAATTATCAAATAGCAACTTTAACTACTGGCAGACGAACTGACAGAATCGTAAGACAAGTGTTGTCGCCACGACACAGTCAGAAAGAGAATTGACACTCTTGCCCAACGAGCCCGTCTACGTGCAGCGCAACCGGATGTTACGTCACACGGCGTTCGCCGCCATTTCAAATCTACTAAGTACTACAGTAGTCTTGGATTTCATGAATTATTGCTGCTGTCCCCGACATATATAAAAGCTTGATTAAAATAATAACTGTCAGACAACGCGTAATTTAGATTAAGTGGCCGCAGATAGCAGTATGCAGTTTGGAACACATGTTTCTTGAGAGAGCGGAGAGAAGCAATAGGAAAGAAAGGTACAGTACAATACAATAGTAATACTAGAAAAACTCGCAAAATTGATTCATCCCTCCCTATTTGCTAGATAAGATGTGATTTTAAATTAGTATTAATTAAGGTGGACATTTAAGTACACAGTTTTTAAATACGAAGGCAATACATTTACTATTTCAATAAGGTTTGAATTTTATAATTAAAAATGAGAATAGATAAAATCTCATGTGATAAACGGACATCCCCATAATTTATGTGCAGGTACGTCAAGGTCAAAGATATATATGCAAGTAATGTGAAAGAAAACAGGTAATCATAAAAAGTTCAAAAGATCTTCAAGAATTTCAATGGCCACATAAATATGTATAAGGCAAGTTCAAAAACTTGTATGAAAGTTACATAATCAGTAACCTACAAATGATGCAATATATTGTATGTGCTTATATTTATGTCATTCAATTCAATATAGATTCAGTAACTGCTACAGAAATATGTATACAAAATATAAACGTGCGAAAATCAACTTTACGGTCTTGACACACGAAACTAATTTGAATAGAATGTTTTGACAATTCACGAAAACAGTGCAGACTTGTCATTGTATATGTTTGTCTCATGTTTTGTTTGACCTGTCACGTCGTTATTGGAACTAAACTATGTTAGTCAAGTAATTGAGATTTTGCAATATTGAAGCTGCCAACTTAAAATAGGTAATGCGTTTCAATATTTCGTCCATGCAGACGTCAGTTACCGTAGTCCTGTGGCTCAGCAATTTAGGTGTAATTCAATTACTTGTTGTCCCGCGTTCCAATCCTGCAGCTAGATGTTTTTTTGCATTTCTGTTTAATATTGATTACAGACCATGATGTTATATTACAACAGCTACTTATAAAATATATTCTTTAAATACTTCCAAATTACGACGATAAATAAAACACAATTAACATTTATTTCCGCAAAAGGATTTCCCATTTTTTTTCATAAATTTAACGCAAATACATTCATATGCCGCTGACAATAGAGTTGTGTTTATGGAATTTGGATTGCTTACATAATTTTGATTATCATGTTAGATATATAATTATGGTTAATAGTGTATATTATATTTCTGAACTTTATGGTGTTTCTTAGTCAATGGCTTAATAAATGAGGACATATTATTGAAACTGTTGTATACATAGTTATCTCTCAAACTATGTATACTAATTTATGTATATTTATATGTAGCTGAATTTATGACCATTTAGATGACTACGCTTTTTGTCACTCTGTGGGTGTATACATATCTTTGACCTTGACTGTACTAAAAAATCTTAATTGATAATATGGAACAAAAGCATGCTTTAGATATACATCAAGTTGATTTGCAAGACGATCATATTTTATAAAGTTTTGGATTTATAAACGCATGACACATACATTTTAGCTTATAAAGTTATTTATTTAATAACTTGCTTTAATAAGCTAGTTGATCGGTACCTACAATCTGGGGGCACGGCAGTGCCCCCGCCAAGTCGAGCAAAACAAAGGCACGACCGTACCATCCTTTTCTCGAAGCCATTCAGGCCATTTTCAGCCTCCCGTAATTTTGTACTGGCTAAAGCTAGAACCCTGAAATTTCAGGGATATATAGGGCACAATAAGACATATATATTCTCAATATCATTCAATTTGAACGTGTAGTTTGAGAACTATTGCATGTCAAGGTTCCTTAGTTTTGTCACTGACTCACTGACTGATGATCATCATAATTCTAAGGTACTTCTTGCAGACTCACAGGCTCCAAATTTTAAACATAGTTAGTTTTTAGCCTATAAAGTCCTAAAAAACCTCCAAATATTGCAACTTCAGTCACAACTGCACACATAAGTATTGTAATCCTATACAAATACATGCGATTACAAATTTACTTTTGCAGTTCAAATTTAAAAAAGAATGGATTGGAATGTAATAAATAAAGGAAGATCACTTATAAAAAGAAAGGAGATCCCATCAAAAACATTAAGATGTAAAAAGATGCAAGTCTCGCACCGCAGTTCTTTTACAACAAAAAAGTTTTGACATATAATGTTAAACCAAGTCAGTACGGGGGGGGGGGGTGTCCACAGTACTCGATTCCCACCGACTTGCCTATTATTTGACCGTGGAGGAACACATTTTATAGATCTAATAATAGGCAAGTCGGTGAGAATCGAGTACTGTGGACCCCCCGGCACTGACTTGGTTTAACATTATATCTCAAAACTTTTTTGTTGTAAAAGAACTGCGTTGAGAGTTGCGAGACTTGCATCTTTTTACGTGTAATGTTTTTGATGGGATCTATTTTTCATACGAAGTCGATTAAGTAGCGATATTACAATTAGATTTCATATAGTTATATGATAGGTTTATATTTACACAGGCAAGCACATTCGCTAATAATGTGATATAAATTTGTCATAACAATTTTGATTTTAGACCCTAATGATAACGTGAATAGAACTAAATTTCCAGGTTGACATACCCACCTAAAGGTTTTTAAATTTGTGCGGATTATACCTACCCTACTAGATAAAAAAGCAATTTGCATTGAAGCTTCCGAAATCTGACCAACAATATTCCGTTTTAGTTTGAAATTCATTTCTACGAGAAACAATTGACACATCAATTACGTCATAACCGAAATTACAAGGACAGGTGACAATTTATCTCTTTCACTCCAGAATATGATGTTTTGACTTAAAGCGGTTTCACCGAGGAGGTCTGTTAGAAGTGCAAAACGCAATATGCTACCAATTAAAAAAATAGCGGTCAATGACCCAGTATGTGTGTGTGCGTGAATGGGGTAAATTTCGATAACGAGGCGCCTCAGGCGCCACCTGGTGGCGAACTAGTGTCGCATGCTTTACTTTCCAGCATCTAGCCGACCCTTAATCTCAATTTCGTTAATTTTGTGATATACAAATGAAATGAGAAAACCTTATAAATAAAATTCCGTTCTTATTGATTGGCACAATAAACCAGTAAATGTCAAGTTCAGGAAAGTAAGCTTTTAAAAATAAATCCATTGTGTATATTTGTTATAAAGGTACAGGTTAACAAAAAGTACGACGACTACGCGCTATCCAAATATCAAAGTGAAAAATATTTTTCAATTTGATTTGAATGAAACTGAAGCTACTTATTTATTTTCGGGCTGTCATTCAAAAACTCACTTGTTCTGTCCTGATTTTTCAAAATGGACCTTGTTAAGACTACTTAGAGTACAAATTAGTTTGATTGAGCCAATTTCTAATAATACCGAACATTTTATCTTGAATTTCTATCTTCGGACAGCTCGTTAGGGCGGTGCGGGAGATATGGCGCCTTCGCCAAATGTCTATAAAATTACCGACACCTTTCGACAAGGAAAAAACCTTCAGTTCCTGACGTTTCCTGTTTAATTCCTCCGCCCCGAGAAAATGACACAAAAAATAAAAAGTCCCTTTTTTCACTAACTTTTCAAGTTAATAATCTTCGTGATTTCGATGTGGATGGACCGAAAAACAAATGGAACGACAATTTACGAGATTGTTTAAGCGTTTTTGATAGTGGTAAAAGGGGGTCCTATCATTAACGTTTAGTGTGTAGTTTTTGTGTCTGGTTTGTAGCGCCGTCAAAGTGGCCAGGTAAGCTGCTTCTAATCAAAATGTATAAAGTAATAGGATAGGGTTCCAGACTAAGCATTATAATTTAAAAGTCAACCGATTTTAATTTAAAAAAAAAAAAGAATACTATTCCCCCTATTATCTTCGAAGTTACTGAACAGAAAAATGTGTTTTAATTACCGATTATTAATATCATGCTGAATATTACAGGAACAGTATAATGGTTTTCCTAACTCTCATAGGTTTTTAGAATTCACAAAAAACGTAACACAAACTTACAGTTTATTTTTAAGGGGCTAACATGACAAGGGTACCCTGTGTAACTCTGACCAGCCAATGAACTAAACGATGACTTGCTGACGTCACGTCCTGTCACCTCCGGCGCAGGCGTTTGACAGCCTCTCGGCCCGCGCGTGACTAGATTGACAACTTACAACATGTACTTAAAGGGTGAGATAATTAGGTGACGTGATTTGAAACTTGATCCTATACTACGTCTTATTTACGAAGGTCAGAACGGTGCAAGGTTGTGGGACTTAGGTACATCTTATATGCAACACATTGCCGTAATGTCTGTCCTACAATTTTTACTTTTCCCATAATAATTTAATGAAATAAGTACAAAACAGTAAGTAATAAAAACCTTTTAGGCGTTAAATGAACCTAACTCATAAAATTGCCTAGGCCATTTCAAAGTAATTTCCGTTAATCATTTTAATACCTACTAAGATAAAAAAAAACAGAAATATTACTTAACCAAACCACGTAAGCATTGTAAATGCACTCCACGCTTTTTGACTTTACAAAAGAAGTTTCCTCGAGTCCTCTTTATGTCGAGCAATGTCGTCACGCCGGTTAAAACATAATTTTGCTAAGGTTCTCGCCTGTAGCTCTCAGACGAGGGTCCAGAGAACATTCGGTAAAAAGGAAAACGCGAGTCATTTGTTAGATTAAGTTGCAAAGTTCACCTGAAGTCAGTTGGACACTGGAATTTGCAGCGTCAGGGTCAATGGTTCAATTTACACTGGACACGCACGAAGCTATTAAGATAAAAAGGCCTCTTATATACTTGATTTTGTTACAGACTAACTACAAAAGTAGCTGCATTTTAGGTTCTAATACTCCACTAGAAGTAAGTTATCGGCCATTCTCCAGAAATATGTCTGCGTCTAATTCACGCGTCTCCATACATATAGGTAGTATGAAAACAGCGACGCGGTAATAAGGTGACCGCAGACATATTTCTGGAAAATGGCCGTCATACAGGAACATTCCGAGTAGGTACGTGTTTACAAAAATTCTAGATCCATAAACTCAAGTATTTCCGATTGCGCGATTTTTTTTTCATAGCCACAGAAAAGTTCTTAAATCTTTGTGGGACCATTCTAAGAGCAGCTATGGTAAGGGAAATTGAAATGCAGAACCAAGGACCATTAAAACAAGAGGACTGTCATTCTCCATACAAAAAGCTGTTCCCCGAATTTACAACGCCATCTATGTGTAACCTTGGTAAAAGAATTATATTATTTACAATTATTCAACGTTGCAAACGTGACACAGTATTTAAATGTTAGAATTTCTTTATTATTTAAGCTGTTTACGAACTAATTGTTACTATACTATGTTTCTTTGTTCAATTATAACATCGTTAAATGTTTAGTTTTTTAGCGCCATCTAGTTTTTGGCCGGAAATCCCCTAGCGTTCGGGTTACATAGAATCCAAAGTATGGAGAATGACAGTCCTCTTGTTTTAATGGTCCTTAGCAGCACTAAACAGGCGCGCAATACACAAGACAAGCTTCGAAGAAGAGAAGATAAGGTATACAAAACTATCAGGAAAATGCAAGAAACCTGAAATTTTGGCACTAGTGATGCGTGAAATCTGCCAGTTCCTGTGTGTGATGGCCGGAGAGAGTTGTACGAACACATTTAAATTTTTAAGGAATATTTTTTAAACATGAATATCTTCATTCCCAGGAACGGCATATCACTATTTAATACAAATTTTCGAGAAGTTCAATCTTTTTATCCTTTACTGACAAGTTAGTAATATGACTGTAATTTGGTATACAGGTGTACGTAGGTATATTGAATGAACCCTTCGCAAAGGCGTCAAAGAGCCAGAGATATTCGCAGAGAATCGTTACGGTCCGCTATGCCCTCACCTCTCCTCCATTGTTCGCTAATGTGCACAATAATATATATTATCATGGTCTCTCTGTGCGTTTTTATTGAAAGAAACTGAAAGGAAAAGCGATAGAAGATGATGAGCTTTTTGAAATCTATTAACGATGGCCACAAATATGGTTTTTATAAAAGTAAAACTAATAAATGAAAATAGTTCAGTATTAAAGTTCTGACAGTAAAAGTAGTATTTATAAGAAACAATCACAAATATTTATTCGAGTATCACTAAAAAATAACTGGCCAGGAGCATGTCGGACCATGCTCAGTGTAGGGTTCCATAGCCGTAACTATAAGGTAAAAAATACGATGTAAAAAAAGGACAACAACAAAAGAGCGTATCTTCATAGCAATTACGTCCTTTTGTTGAGAAGCGCAGTTTATCGGCAATAACTCAAAAACGGTTAATCTGATCTTGTTGAAAATAATTTTCGTTGAAAGTATTAATTGACCGTTATCTTTGTAATTTTTTTTATATTTTTCGGACACACGGTTTAGAAGTTAGAGGGGGGGGGACACAATTTTCACAACTTTCGGAGCGATTATTTCCAAAGGTATTCACTTAATCAAAAACATTACTTAAGAACCTTAAAATGTTTTTAAAAGAGCTGTCGAACTATGTACCACACGTTGACATTTTGTGAAAAAAATTTTTTTTAGCTTCTGTTACATGTATGGAGTGCCCCCCCTAATTTTTTTTATTTTTATTATTTAACTACCAAACTTAGTTGCGGCATCTACAAGACATCTATATTCCAAATTTCATCAGTATAGGTCTTGTAGTATTTGAGTAAAATGCCTGTGACATACGGACGGACGGACGGACGGACGGACATGACGAAACTATAAGGGTTCCTTTTTAGCCATTTTGGCTACGGAACCCTAAAAAGACATAACTTTTCTAACATACTGTTGTTAAAATGTTTTATTCATAACATAAAACACTTATTAATTTATGTTCGCCATTTGACAGTTTACTAAAATAGGAGCCTTTTATAGGAATAAGGTTTATGTGTACAAGTAATAATATATGACGAAATGGTATATGCAAAAATATCTGACAGCACGCTAAATATTCCTGCAAGCAATTAGGTACCTACTGTCAGATATTTTTATATTTTCCGTTTTATCAATATTGCCGGGCGACTGTACCGTAAGGTCGGGTTACTTTCGCCCTGGGGGGGTAACTTTGGCTATATAAATTAACTCGATTCAGGTTTTATTATTGCATTTAAATTACGGCACATTGCCATGTGGTTAGTTTTAACTAACCGTCCATGTTTTTATATTTATTATCAGGCCTTATTGATTTGAGATATGTGATTAACAAGGTGGGCAAAGTTACCCGAGATTTGGCCAAAGTACCCCGACCTTACGGTACCCATTTAGCCTCATAAGTAGGTACGTTGTTTTCTAAATAAGTAGATAAAAAATGTTTGGTAAAATGAAGTAAATGTAGTCAATTCACTCAGACACTACAATTCTACAGCTCCAGTTGCAGTGTACATTTGGTCCGAGAAATAAAATAAAAAATCTACACTAGACACAGCGCTCTAAATTCACGAGAGCACCTCACAAAGAGTGTCATTACTTAGAATTGTACCGTTTTATTGAACCATAACAACTGGCGAGTTCCGCAACAGGTGACTGTAAAAGTAACCTAACCTCAAACAAGACACAATAGAAAAGCCACTCTATTACATTCCAATAAGGCTGTAATTACAATGCTGAGAAAATTCCTTGATTAAACTACAGTGGAATTAAATCTGTTGTTGTTTTGTGAAGGTGGGAAGTTTGGGTCGTTTGCGCGCCATTTTCAATTTCAGTAATCGTAATGGAGGACAAAGGATATTATTTTGAATGGGCGAACTTAAGTATATTTAATTTGGAAAAGGAAATTGAACTTGCTTTTAGTACTATATACTTATTTTTATTGTTACAATTGCGACAACATTGCGACACAGTTTTAAATCTTCCTGTCGAACTTAATGAATTTGTTTGCTAAGGCAAACAAAAGTAACTCATTTAATTTATTAAATTTAACAAATGTGTTTTATTCTGTAAATAAAACACATTTCCATTAAACGTATACCTTCAAAATATAAGCCCAATGAAACACTCCCTTAAACTCCCTAAATTGCACCGCCCCACTACAATCGTGCAGCCAATATTCAATTTCCAACGACACGATCGCATCAACGCATCAATATCCACCGCGAGACTTCGGTGACATCGTTCCAACGGTAATTACAACATGGCGGCACACTCCATTACCGCGCCCCGCCACTCTGAAATAATCTTTTTAAAAATTCAAAACGGCACACGTTTCGGTTGACTCGCTCGCGGACCGGAGGTTTAGTACCCCTGGATTTTAACTGACAATTCAAAATCGACTCAATTCTTAAGCCGTTAAGACTCAATTTTGAATGGGTGCGAATTTATTTTTTTTGTAGTAAAAACCTTGCGCAAACCGCAATGGAAGTACGTTGCTAATTAAAAAATGTTGGCTATTCCAGTTTGCGGACGAGAGGGGGTTGATTATCGGGCGGTGATAAAGCCGCATTAAAATTTACCGCGTCGTCTCGAACGATGTGTTGGTCGTTCTCTTTATGATGTCACGGGACCGAGAGCACATTGAAATAAAGGACTTTTGGGTATTTTTAGAGCGATAATATGAAACATTATTTGGTTTCCAGATCTTTAATTAATTAATGACTTTCAATTGGATACTAAGAATTACTATTAACTCTAAGGCTTTTTGTTAAAGCTACTTACTACTAAGCTTTAAATAAGTTTATGATGGAGCAAATGCAAAGCTTTTAATTAAATAATTACTATTTTTAAAAATTGCCTGAACGCTCCGCTTTGTTTTGTTTGATTCTCACTTGAAACGAATTGATTATGAAAACTGCCACCGCAATAGGTATGATGAGTACTTTGAAATGTATTTTGGTATTTTGCTCATGCTTATGGTGTTCGTACACGGCGCACGTAGCTACAACAAGTACCGGAACGAGCTATTTACGCGGGCAATATGCTCAAGCTTTATGTCGCTCCATTAAGCCATGACAAACAGTTTTCAGTTCAATTTAACAAAGCTCTGGTATATTCTGACAAAAGTAGTGCCAGAGCCTGTTGAAACGGTCTACTTCTGTCTATCAGCCACGGTCATCCACTTAAATAAACTGCTGGATAGGCCTCATCGATACCTAACTCGCCACAGGGCGCAGTCCTGTGCGGTTCGCACTCACCGACTCCCCGCTACGACTCTCACGAAATCTCTATCCACCGAGCCACAGAATATATATAAGCTAAAGCAGTAAGAAAGCTACAAACAAAACGATCGAAACGCACGCACACATAGACGCGCGCTTTTACAAGGCCCCTAAGGGAATCTCGCGGTGCCGTCAGTCGCGAGTGCGCATGGAGGCGAGTGGCCGTGCTTTGCGTTTGTTACGTGCGCGCGCCCAGACAGCCCGCGATCTTTTCATTTTAAACAACCCTAACGCTCTAATGGAGCGTAGGTATTTATTTCAAAAAGTAAGCGTAGCTTCCATACTGCTCTATTTATATTCTGTGACCGAGCCTCGGCCGCCCAACGCCGCGCTTGCCTACGCGTGGTCGCCAACCTAGGACTGTACTACCCCAACGGTTGTCCGTTCTCCGGACTATATGGCCTGCCCGTGCCCACTACCCTTCTTTCCGCCTTCCTCTAAGAACATATTACTGAAACACCATTAGTTCGTGTATGGAACATGCAACTGTCTATATTGGTCTCAACTCTCCCCATTCCATCATGTTGAACTTGTAGATCGGGCGTCCGACTCCCGACAGGCACTAATATTCGAACTCGAACCAAGTTGTGAAACTTAGTCTGTTCTTCATGTTTATTTATTTTGAACCGCGGCTCCGGTAATATAGATATAACGGCACAGTAACTAGTTAGTTTTTAATTACAAAATATTAACATAAATACAGCAAAATATTAATTAAGGCGAGGTGAGACCAGAATCGGGCACGGAAGCCTAGTTTCCAAATCATTTTTAGAGCACTTATTTGACTCTTAGGTCACTGTAAAACATATATTATAATATTCAGAACTGTATCTAGGGCTTCCTCTCACTTAGAACACGATAGCGAACACTTCGCTCGATAGACAAGTAGCGCGAAAACACTATAAAATAAAGTATTTTTTTAATTTTTTTTCATTTTGTTCATCACCAGTTACCTTTTCTGACAAAATTAATACCTGACAATCATGATTTCACAGTCATGCAGGGCATCCTCTCATGTTTGGGTTGATAACGTATACTTTTATGTTAGAAATCGAAGATAATCTGCAATATTCTGCATTCTGCCCGACCCTAGTTTGTATGTGAAATGCGAGCCAGGTCCTACCGCGCCTTAATGTATTTCGTAGCAAGGGCTAAAAAAAATAAAAGAAATGCTCACCTATAGAGCGAAAACGTCATTGACACCTATTCGACGTGCAAGCAGGACTCGCAAATAAAATTACTACTATACAAATATTTGTTAAATTTACCAAGAGGGCAACAATCTCCAATGCATTTTTTTAAGTAAATCTTGGCTCCGCACATTTCTAGTCATCGCAGTTTTTATTTCCCCAGATTATACCCACTTGTCCGATAATTGGAAACATAGTTCCGGATATCTTCGCTTTGAGACAGGCTTACCCGGCTTTTCACCAGCCGTAACCGGTTTTCACCGCACGTAACCAATTTTAACTGGCCACTACTGGTTTTCGCCGGTGCGGGGCGGTTCGAGCGTCTAGATGCGAGCGTGTTTTTCTAGGATTTATTTCCGGAGTACTTTTTGTGTAGAGTTTGTTTATACTTTTTGAGCTAGCGCGGCGGTTTTAATTTAAATGATAATGTTTTAAAACTGAGTTATATAAGTATATATAGTTTAATAGGAGGACCGTTCCCGTCTCTTTTACTATATCACTGTTTGTGCACTTGTCATAATTTTCTTATTATTTATGTTGAACGCAATTCGATCTCGTTTATTTTTACGTTTTAAAGTTTAGTGACCAAATTAGTTTATAATATGAAAAAAACATTCCGAACACCTTTTTCATCAACAGACCGGTGTTATAGCCCAGATTCGATCCCAGTCGGTCCTATTTCCAAAACGATGTTCTTTAAACATTTTCTATGTAGTTATGAGTGTCTTCATCGATGCTTCCGACACGTGTTACTACAGCTCAATAGATGTATCACTGTATCGTACTTTACTATACAGTGGTCTATGTATATTACAACAGATTGCATAAACTGCCTAAGAGACCGTTAGACATAACGTGCTGTTGCTGTGACAGCAAATACGTAGGGGAGAGTGGGGTAAATACGGTCGCGGGGTAATCCCAGACACAGGCTTTTCTAGAATTCTAGCTGCCCCCATGCCTCACTATCCCGATCTTTTGATCACATGCACCATTTGAAGTGCGTGTATAGTCTACAAGAAGAAAAGTCGCGCATGCATTTTAAAATAAGTAGGTACCAAAGACTTTTTTCACGTGTTTTCTTATAATTCTCATCTATATTTAGTGACATGTATACACTGTTATGTGAATAACTCTAACTGAGTAATAGGAGTTATCATAACTCCTACTGTTATAACTTCTACTGATGAGTGGATAATTGGTACTGAGTAGTTGAATTAAATATGTAGGATAGTACCCAAAATAACCGCAATACTCCAATTAGTGTCCGCATTTACCCCACATGCACCCGGGTAATTCCGGACAGAAAGCCTTTTGATTTTCTTTAATGTTCAATATTTATAAATGATTTAAAAATAAAAGATTATGGTAGGTAATATTGTCTTCGGTTTCCGCGATTATCACTCATAGTAATAAAACAACTTAAACGGATTAAATCGCGTATATTACTACATTTTAAGTCCCGACGTTTCGTAACCCTTTTCAGCGTTCGTGGTCGCGGGTAGACTGAGAAAATCATAAATTTCCTCTGTAAAAATTACTGTTGTGCAAACCTACCCACTTTAAAAAATACAAATTCAATATTAGTGTTGCCAGATGGGCCTAATGTGTAAAGATGTTCACACACACACACACACACACATACACACACATTTTCTTTTTTGCATAAGGCGTGGCTGATAAGTTTCCTTGGCCTTCTTTCTTTTGTCAAGTATGCCTTTTGGAAGCACCACTAGTTTTTCTAAAGTTAGGTTTTTAAGCCCTTCTGGCATGTGGTAATTTTGTAAGGTAGTAACCAAACTTTAAGTATATAAAAAAATGACTTCTTAATGTAAATGGTATGATTTTTATTCTAGGTGTTCACTTAAGTGTCCGCAATTCCCCCACTCTCCCCCTATATGTATATTTTGACTAAAAGAGTGAGTTTGACCACACGGCTGGTATGTAGAAAACTTAGATCGCTTAGGAATGGTCTTGTCTAAAATTTGTTTGTGATTCTGTATCCTAACCTAATCCTTACTCTCTCATCAATAAATAATTCGGATCCGGTCGCCCCATTAATATATAACCCGCCTACTATACTGTGACAATGAAAAAGATACTATATACCCTTGCTTATCCTCATACCATAACAACATAATAGAGTCTGCAAATAAACATGTTAATCCAGAGCAACAAATAAAGACAAAAACATCGCATTATACTAAAACAAAAAGGAACAAAACGAAAAACTGAAAAAACTACCATTACTCCACGTCAAGTAAACTCTTAAATAAAGGTATGAAAAATAAACTTTGGACAACCCTAATACGTTCCCTCTTTTCTGTAACCTCTTGTGATCTTATTTCTCCTTTCAACTACTTAGGATAGAGCAGGATGAGAGAATGTAGTTTTAGCGTATCGACGGTATCGAATCGCCGGTCAGGGATAGTAAACTGTGTATCGCTTCCGATATTGAGATTTGATTTACGACCCCTACTTGTTAGCCAGGGGTGCTTTTTATATTGTTTGCAGCTCGGACGTGAAGGATGTTTTATAGGATTTAATAACAGACTTGTTGTTCGGTTTAACTACCGTATTACAAACTGCAAGTAATGGTGACATAAAACAAGCTGTTTTTCATGCAAAGACAACGGATTACTCAGTTTATGTAATACAGTAGAATTTATTTATAACGACTTCGTCTATAGCGTCCAACCGGTTATAACAACGTAAATTCGAAGTTATGTTCGTTTTGATAGACACTCACGGACAATGAATTCCAGTCAATTTCTATGAACAATTATATAGAAAATTACCCGAATTCATTGTCCGTGAGTGTAGACCTCCGGTCCATGAAAACATATCCGTATTATACGACGGCCGATTAGAAACGACCAAATGACGTTGGTCTGTTTGAAGGTCTTCAGATAACCAGATTCTACTATAACTGCAATCTTTGTACGTAGTCATCATTCCTCAGTATTTTTTTAAGTATTTTCGGGGTTAACTTTTGACTATGTTCGCAGATTTACAAGTAAAACAAAACCATAAGAAAACCTGCACATTCATCAAACTGAATATTATTGTGTTGTTGTCAGTTTGGTTTTCCAGTCACAGGACTTTAAGGAGGTCAGAGAGTAATCACTTCAAGTAAAGCACCTTACCTGCTAAATTTAGGATCATAATATAGGATCATACACTGAAGAAATGAAAAAAAAACGAAGCAATGACGATATTATATCATCACTATTAAAGTTATTTAAATAATTCATAATAACTATAGTACATTACACAACTAGGGTGGTAGGTAATATAAAGAAAGGCCGAGATCGCAGGTGTTTGCGGCCCGAGCTGCAAGCGAGGGATGTAAATATGCGATTGAGGGCTTTCTTTATTACCTCTCGTGTTGTGTACATTATTTTATGTCTACACTTGGCCAGAAAGCGACATTTTCCGTACGCGCGGCGTGCGGAAAAAGCCACTTTATGGCCAGGTGTGGCATACATTCTTTTACTGACTATAGAAGCATGCGTGCATGCACACTTCCATAATCAGTAAAATTATCTGACTCTGATGGCTGTATTTGTATAATTTAAGTTCAATTTTTTTGTTTCATTTAGGCGAAAGTACTGAAATCTCAGACTGCGAGTATTGTAGAAAACTTACATTTCAAGCGGTAACCCATATTGTTACAATGATGACATACCTGTAAAAAAAGAAAACATTATTAGTAAATGTAAGAGAAGCGAGATCCAAGAGATAGCGTTAGAGGTAGAGGCAGACCTAAGCTGAGATGGAGAGATGAATTAAAATATCATCATAAGTATTGGTGGAGATCCGCCCAAGACCGAAGAGTATGCGAAAGGTTGGGGGAGGCCTTTTTGTGCAAAGCGCCATGCATATTAGATTAGATAATGTTATAAGTATTAATAAAATTATTTTGAATTATTGAAGTAAATAAAAACAATTAAATTTACCTAATTAAATATATAATAATAAAAATGTTAAATCACCATAATATTGAGAAATGCCTAGATAATTACTTAATTATTTACTTGCATGAAAATTACAGATCTATCTACCTATCAGTTAATTGTATTGATATAATGTATTGTTGCATGAAATAAAACGCTATTACTATTAAGAAATGTAACACAGTCAAAAATAAAATAGAACAGTAACCCATCTCATCATAACACAAAATAACCGAACATACTCCCTCGAGCTTCGACTTAATAAATATCCCAAAGCTACTCAAAGACAGATGCAGACGGGTCGATAGGCGGCTAAATTTATACCAGGTGGTGTCTGCCGAGCGGATGTGTGGCGAAACCGCGACAGTGCGATTGGGCCTTTCTAATTATTAGCCACTGGCTTTCATCTCCAACCAATCCCCCTCGAGGGGAATTTTCAAAAAGCTCTTGTGCTAGACAGGATTAACAATTTTTCACCCCCTTTTATTTATTTTCACCTTAAAACACAAAACAAATGCAATACGAACTTAATCCCAACTCAACAGACGAACTTAATCCCAAATAGCATTCTCTACCAGTTGACCATAGGGCCAAACGGTGACGCATAATGTAGACCAGGTAGGTAGCCAGGTACTGTTAGACAACAGAAATGAATGAATTAAAAAATTGGGTATGAAATTTTGGACAGAAACCACATCAAAGACACCGTTATATTATTTATAGAGAAGAGACGATTTACTACTTAACGAGCACAAAGACTAGTAAAAACATATGAATCTTAATACGTTCTAAAAGCCAACAATAGTCCTTAACCCGTTAAACGCCATCACTTCAAAAGGGTACAAGCAAAAAGGGCACGCATAATTAACCCGCAATTGCTCGATTCTGGGCCGGGTCAGGATATTATGTGGCGATTATAGAGCGTGGCGTGGCGGATTATACGTGACGAGCGGAGGGTTAAGCGGTGGGGAAATTATCATCATATTTGGCATGTAGAGCGTGTTCTGTGAAATTTGAATATGTATTCATACTTGTAATACCTATGTTCTAAAGTAGGTAGGTATTTCTATTCCCTACATTTTGTTATGTCGATATTTACTACTCTGAAATTAAATTCATTTTAAAATAGTTAATTCACTTGTCTTTATCTGTTAGGTACTTTAAAGGACTGAATACACGGAACCTACATACCTAGGTAATATGAATACATAAATTTGTTTAAGATTTGTTGGGTATACTTAAGAAAATGTTAAATACGAAGAGTCGTTTATTTACTCGTATTTATATTATGATATATCTCAATAAAATATTTATTTAAACTTTCTTATTTTTTAATAAAAAGTAGTATTTCCGAATTTGGTGCCACCTTCTCTGCCTGTTAACTATTGGTTAAATTAATAGTACTATCTACATGAAAAATAAAATGATTTGTACGTAATAGTCTATTACGAACTATTAAATCACACATTTTCGCACCCACGGTAAGTGGACGGTTGGTAAAAAAGTTCACATTTCAACAGTATTTAAATACTGTTTATATACCGTTTAACTTTCCGATGTGTCACGAAAACGTATCGACTAACTTTTAGTTTTGTCACCTAACTTAACAAAAATTGTACACATTTTTTAGTAAAAATACCCACATACAACCTGTTCCACTATGCTACAAAATGCCGTGCTTTGTACACATCCTTATCACTTCCCGCACGGTAAGTGCGGCGCATATAAAACGCTACTGCAACATCGTCATAATCCCGCATTTAACTCCGTTGTTCTAAAAGCTCCACCGAAACAAACTTCCAAAGTTCACCGACGCAGCGAGCTTTTGCCCACTTTTTGTTGCGCTCTCTTTCTGTTTTCACTCGGGGCTCCACGTGCTTTGTATTCAAATTAAATGATTGAGTACTTTTTTAGTTACACTGTTCGTAATCATTTGAAGAAACTATAATTAAATTGGATGCTTTGGCGAAAAATAAAAGATCGTGTAAGTTCAAGTCATGAAATTTGTGTTATTTAGTGCCTCTGGATCAAGGGTTTACCACGTTTTAATTACTTAGGTAATAGGTGCATGTATTTTAGTATATTCACTGAATTTTATTTTCTCACTGTGAATCTGTTAAAGCGGAGCACAACCTAGAAAAATTAAACTGTTTGAGCATCAAATTTTAATCAATTTACGCATAGATATTATAGGTTATGGAGGGTGAAAAGTTTCAGTCGAATTTCCATTTTGTACCGCGAAATTATAAGAAAACAGAGACCAATAACAACGACCCGTTGTACAGTCAGCATTAAATATTTAGGTGCAATCAACTACAAACAATATTATTATAAAAATAACAATATTATTATATTAATATCAAAGAGATAGCTAGACAGTTGTTAGTAGTTTTCCATTTAACATTTTATTTTTCTTGTAGATATAATATGGAACATATGTTGCCTTATTTTTCAACCAATCTAATAATACCCTATACCTTCTATATTAATATTGGGACCCTATTTAAGATACCTCTCAAAGTCAATATGCCTTGTTTTAATAACTGTCGTGTTGGCAGCGAGCCTACCACCTAACTCACTTAGTTAAGTTTAGTATTAGGTACTTAGATATTAAGTTATGGTTGGAGACTGAAAACCAGCGACTCCGCTGAGTCTCAATCCATTTTACCACACTATTGTTTAAGTTTTCTTTTTTGTTATGTACATTTTAATTGTGCTGGTAAATAAATTTTCTTTTATTTTTATTTATTTATTTATAATATGTATAATACATACAATACAATATTCTTTACTGTGCACCAAAACAAAAGATTACAAAACCTTAAAACTAAAACAGCACAAATGGCAAAAAACATGCGTTCTTATCGCTAGTAAGCGATCTCTTCCAGACAACCTTAGGGTAGTAGAGTTGGCGCAAAACAAAATCCGACGTGAGTAGATATAGTGCATAAGGATATGAACGACAGATTACTATCAAAGGGAAAGGAAATTAGGACAAATACATACAAATAAATATACATGTACTAAGGTTTACGCAGATAAGTTCTCCGCAACTAGACTTCACATATCCGCGTATTTTAGGCGATTACCATTGCAATTAAACATTACATAAGACACAGATTTACATTTCATCAAAATCGAAAATAGAAATAACGATACGAGAAAAGATTAATCGTATACACGAAGAGACAAATGCTTATAGCAATTATACAAAAGTATAAATTTTAGTACTTTAGAAGATATAATCCTGAAAATAAAACTATTTAACAAATAAGCTGATAGTACTTTCAAGCAGCGTATGCTAACCAAAATCTCGTCTATCAACGATGAGAACCAGCGCATATCTATAAATATGAACGGGCTTAAGTCCAGGTCGCAAATTAAAATGCAAGCCGACGAGGACGCAGAAGCTGGGTCAACGAACATACTGGAAAACGTTATGTACATTTTTTTTCACGCGAATTTGTATAAGTGTCTATCTTATTTCTAATCGATATAACATTAATAGAACATAGTAATAAAACAACTTAAACGGATTAAATCGCGTATATTACTACATTTTAAGTCCCGACGTTTCGTAACCCTTTTCAGCGTCAGTAATTTTTACAGAGGAAATTTATGATTTTCTCAGTCTACCCGCGACCACGAACGCTGAAAAGGGTTACGAAACGTCGGGACTTAAAATGTAGTAATATACGTGATTTAATCCGTTTAATTTGTTTTATTACTATGAGTGATACTCGCGGAAACCGAAGACAATATTAATAGAACATTACACAACTAGGGTGATCGCAGATGTTTGCGGCCCGAAGCTGCAAGAGAGGGACGTAAATATGCGATCGAGGGCTTTGTTTATTACCTTCCGTGTTGTGTACATAATTGTATGTCTGCATTTGGACAGAAAGCGGCTTTTTCCGTACGCGTAACATGAGTATTAGAGGAGGTTCTCTAGTCGCTTCTTTTTTTTAAATATTGTTACAAAAAAGCTTCTATTTTTTTTAAATATTGTTAAATATTGTTGTAAAAGCGGCGTTACCAAAAAATGAAAAATAAAAAAATAAGTAGATCGCAAAATGGAAGCGACGGCAGGACAGGCCAAGACGGAGATGGCGGAATGATTTAAACGGATTATAAGGAGTTGTGAAAGTCATATGGAGAGGCTTTTGGCCAGTTAGGTAGTTATTTAAGTTAATTAAAAAAATGCCATTGTAAAATCATGTTCTGTATTCGGCCACACCATGACTCCCTGTAAAGGATCTAGTACAATCTATACTCACTGAGCTACGCTAGCGAACGTCAACTCAGGATAAGTCGGCTCGCTGATTTGCATTCGCGTCATGAATTATATTCGCCGGAGTCGGCTAATTAAAGCGGCGTTTTGATAGCCCACTTAGCCCAGCCGTGGGGCGGGTGCATTAATAGAGGAGAATGGACTGTGTTTGGTGTAGCAAGCCCTCCAAAGCTTCATTACTTAGTCACTATACAGGCAGGCAAGCGGTTGATTCTCAACATCATAGCATATAAGTAGTTACTGGCATTCCAACGTTATTCTTAATCGTACTAAAAATGAGAATGTTTGTGAAGATGTTTGGATGTTTAGATATTTGTTGCTAAAAGTGTTACCGCTTAATGGATTGAAATAAAATGTGTCATGCCCGATGCAGAATTCCATTAGGATAATGACGGGAATAACATCAGCGAAGCTGCGGGTATATTGCTAGTTTACATAATATATTTAGAATGTGGTTATACAATGTGTTTGAACCAACATACGTGGTCAGGTTTCAATGTGCGGTCACACCGCTGCTCAAAATTTGCTGACGCACCGTAAACGCAGAGACGTGCCAGCCAAACCGGTGCTTAAAATACGTTTTAATAGTACATGAATACAAGTAGCGTGGAGTCCGAAAGACTCGATTCCTACCGGCTTACCTAATATCAGGCATTTGACCACCTTATTCTACAGCTCTTAAGGAAAATGTATAGCAAATCTGCACCGGCTTGCTCAAGGATATCTTTTACACCGTGCCACTGATGAATACTGCGTTTCACTTAGCATCATATTTTCCCTCCTAAAATAATTTCCCTGTCGCATCAAAACTTGCATAAAGTGTATTACAGCTTGAAGCATAACATAATTCCGCGCATAATTCAGTCAACCCCATGACAAGGTTAGCGCAGGGGTTGACGAGTTACGTCATTGAGCTAACTCAGCAGTGTGGCCCGAGTTTGACGTTCCTGGCCTTCTCACAAACTACACGTTGCTAGAATGAGATCTAAAGTTTGATTCTATTTACGAGAGTAAACGCTTCAATTATGCTCACATAGAATTTGCTTATGTGAAATGACGTAGACTACTTTCAAAAATCTGTAAACAGGAATTAAGGAAGGCGACGCTTATTACAACGACGAAAAAGTTTGTAATCACAGGCGTTGCCATAAGTTAAGCATGTATACCAAGCTTATTCAAACTACTACCTACTTGTATGGTTCAAATTCGAATTAAAAATAAAAGGTTCTTCAAAAGTGGACCACAATTAAGAAATCGCACAACAAACACACAGACGTTACAAGTTATCACGTGAGACGTACTTAGAACAACTTTCCGTTAGAAGTCAGTAAAAAAACTTGTCCGTACAAACTTGCACAATCACATGAAATTGCAAGCGTGGAGCTTGTCATAATGACTACACACTTTGGTAGCATAATGCCTTTAAACCCCATGACAAGGTTAGGACACAAGAGTACAGTTATTGTGCATAACTTTGCAATGTGGACGTAGTTGCAAACAAGTGCAGCATTATGTACAGTTAGCGACAAATTTAACTGAGCAGCCGAGTGCTGCAATGTGAATATAATTGTATCAGACGTAATATTTAACGGTAACAGAATGCCTATACTAAATATTATTTAAAGCAAGTGTGTACCTACTTACTAAATATAATATACCTAGATTATAAGATAACGACAACGACCTCGTTTCGCTTGATCAGTTATAAAAAGGAAGTAGCTTAGGTTATCATTATCAGAAATAATACTGTAATATTTATTAAGAATACCTAATAGCTGTCGTATTTATAAACGATATCTAAAACTTATATCTGATTTACAAATGAATATCAGCTATTCATTTTTCAAATACACTATGTATTATGTACATTTTTTATAGTATTGACGAATTCATTGTAAGTAACTAAAATATATATTTATAAACATATTCTAATATTATTAATTCGTAAATTATAAATTATGACACCAAATTGCATGTAATTAATTTAATATTTAAATACCATAATGTCACCATTATGACTTGTTGTGATTGTTTTATTTTAGTATTTTGCACCCAATTTAATGTAATATGATTTAATTTAAATTGCAAGTATTTTAATTTAATGTAATTTAATAATGTCACTTGTAAAATGCATTTGCCTTTACCAATAAATGATCTGTATCTGTAATCAATTTCGTCACGAAATTAAACCTAACACAAAGTTTATGATAATTACTTACTTAATGTTGTTCAGAATCGGCAATTAAATCTAAAGCATTTCCAGAGGACAAAATATCAAACGATTTACAGGGCGAAATAACTATAAGTCCTCAAAGACTGGGTCTACTTACGTGCAAATTATCTTTTCGGCAATTTAAGATCCTTGAGTATACATAATAAAAATAAATGTGGTGACCTAAAAAGAAATCAAAGGGCTCTAATGAGGGGCCGCGATTACAGGGTCTTTAGGGCGAAATAAAAGCCAAGTCAGTCACACTTAAAACGGGCTTTAAGAAACGTATTGTTTGAAATGAACATCAATTTCTGGTGTAGGAAAATGGTTTTGAATTGAGAAAAATAAGTTTAGGGGATCTTGTGTCTCATTAAGAGAAAAAATAAGTAGGAGAAAAAAAAGACAGAATATTAGAGAAAAACCTCCACTGCTGAACAAAGGCCAATCTAAAAACTTCCTCATGATATGATGTCACTTAATGTCTTCATTTCTTTTGGGCAACCTTAAGCAGGTCCAATTTTCACTTTGCTAAAATTTTTCGCTGGAACCATATTTTTTTTAATGATGTTAGAAAAATTCGTTTATCAGATAAATTTTATAAAAATGAAATATAAAACATGGTTTTAGAGAGAAGAATAAATCGATACGAAACTCGTTAACCTATAAAATGTTTTTCGGCAATTCCGTGATAAATCTTGAAAATTCTGCATCGTGGGAACTGTTGAAACGACAATGATTCAGGATGACACAACAAACAAAACATGCAACGTGTCCACACCTCAAGACATCATGCCCAAATTGTCCCAACTCGATCGGGTGTTCGGCCCAACTTGGCCGTCCGACTCGGCCGCAATCACGGGCCCCGCTGCGCTCGGCATCGGTAATCAACCGTAAACAAAGGGCTCATTAACCGCCGCACTCCCACTCCAGCTGATTTTATGCAACTTTCATTCATTTCATTCGTTCGTTTCCATTCGGTGCTCGGTACTTTTATTTTTGATATTTTTATGAGTCTTGTAGGTCAGCAGCAGCAGAATTCATTCGTTTCAGCTACACTTTTGTGTTTTTATTTTGACATTTTTATGAGTTAGTATTGTCTCTCAGCCACAAGTCACTTTCTGTGTGTATTAATCTTCTCTGACTGTGTAAAGAATGAAATGCTTTTCACTAATTTCAATAATTTTTACTCGTTGATTTTTGTTATTTTATCACATAGATGTGGTAAAACATCAAATTCCATATTTTTACGTAGTTAGCTTAGCACAAAAATGCTTTTATCGTATTTCTGTAATTTACGTACCTTACTTAAGCGCTTAATTTTTAAGGTTTATCTAAGAACTTAATATTAGGTATAAGTATTGAAACCGTAATGAAAATAAAACTCCACAAGAAAGTAAAATATCTTCAAAACTATTCCGCTGAATAGCGAACTGCTGAAATCGTAGAAATTTAAATGCAACTTTCTACTGTTCGAACATTTCCGATTTTCTATTAAAAACTCGGAACTTGGTGACAAACTATTTTGGACGCGGACCAGAAAAACCCAGGCTCACTCGGGCGAATTCTACCGTGAACGAAAAGTGACAATATGAACTTTATGTCACTGCAATAAGGCCCAAAAAGTATATATTTTGGTCGTAAGCCGTACTGAGCGAATGTTGGTTGGAACTCAGGAAAGTCGCTGAACAAACTTTGCTGGAAAAGCTTACGAGTAAAAAAGTCAAGACGTAATGAGGAGCAGTTATGCTGACCAACTTGTTGCAGCGATATTACTTCGAAAATATTCTTACTCAAGCATTTTTTTTATCTATTTAGCTAGGTTAGGTTAGGCGAGATGACTTTCACTCATTTCTGAAGGACTGGCCAGACGAAGCTTAAAACTGAGAACAATGGAAGAAGAGGGCCTTTGCCCAGCAAAGAGACACAGTGGGCTGATAAAAATATATGTCGGTCATAGTTTTTTTTTTGTATTTTACATATACGGAACCTGATTTTAATAGTATCACAACGTAATAGTGTTTTTGCAATTTTTTCTGCGAGGTTTTAATGCAAGGATAAAGTCATAAGAAAACACAAACCGTCGTGAAAAAAAAATAATTAAAATATTATAAAGCCAAGAAGAAATACACTAAACTAAACATAGTTTAAAAAATATGTAAAAAAAACACTTTTTTAATATTCACAGCTTTTAAAATTCCGTTTATCATAAAATTTAAATAACAGCATCAATACGAGCAAAGCGATTCCACGGAACCGCTCAACCATCCCGCCTCCTGCGCACACAATGGGTGTCAAAACTCTATTAAACCTCACAACACCCCCCTCCCGGCCCGCGCACCTCCCCACCATCACAAAGGGTAAGTGGCGCATACGTCATCTTGACGCCTCAATGGACCGGCCAATTATTTATTTTGGTGAGCGGCGGGGAGTCTTTTTATTAAATATCGTATCTATACCTATGCAGAGTGTATTATGAACAAGTTTGGAAAAGAATATGGTACAAGTTTGTAAGATTAGATTTTAATTATGTAACCAAAATGGTTCCCATTGTAAGCAAGTAATATTGGTAAATTACAAGGCAAAGCCTCATAATCATTCACGGATATTTAACTAAAGAGTGTTTTCTTCCAGATTGCCTACAAGATACGGATCACTCTGCCAAAGCGATGACCCTCTTTATGTTTGTATGGAAATCGACGGACTCGAATCACCTTATCACCATAATATCGACATATTATAATGTTATCTTACAGCCAGTGCTACGTCGTAGCGAGTGCTACGGCGTAGCAAGTACTACGGCGTAGACTTAACCCGGCCTGACAAACTGACAGCCTGGCTTAGTCCGTTCTTTTCAAGAGTTATTAAATTTCAGTCTTGCTGTCCACAGTGTAGTGTCGTAACATCTGGCCTTGTTCGACCCCCAGTCATATTGTTGGTTTCATTAGGTGCTACCTACTATTCTAGAAAAAAAAAATACTTTAATACTTTATACCAGAGGTACCGGGTTCGATTCTCGGTCTGTACACAGGCGAATGCCATTTAGTTTTTCTGTGTACTTTCATTTCCTGTATCTATGTATGTAAATTACTTTAATTTAAAATTCCTGAGATCTTATCATTATTCATTATTAAAGGCACATAATTCATGTCAAATATATTTGACTTTTAAACAACACGTTTTTTTTTTAGGTACTCCATTTCTTTTCAACGTATCATTGATGTAGGCCCGCCTCCATTTTAAATTAAACCATAGAATTGTATTTAATCGTACAATAATAAATTTCTCAGCTTACATTACGAAATAATACTTTCAAGATCAGAATTCTTAGTCATCTATTATTGGGAATCAATAATCATACGAATCAGAGTAATCCCAAACTACATTAAATAGTAATATGGCCAGCCTTCAATATCGCTTCGTGCGATAAGCCAAGCTCCGGTGCGGAGCAATCCGCCACGTTTGCCCCAAGTCAACAATAACTCGAGACGCCATCCATCACCCGCGAGAGGTCTCTATTCAACACGAGCGTAACACATCTTGCGATTTTCTCTCCCTCACGTGTACATAATCGAACTAAAAGATGCCGGTAACTTCGTTAACAAAGGTAGAGTGCGACAACGATAGCTTTGCAGAGCGGAACATGGCAACACCTCCGTTTAAAGTCAAATTTCTATGAAAATGTGACTTTTAAATGGAGGTGTTGCCATGTACCCCACTGTAAAGTTATCGTAGTCGCACTGTAATGAAAGCCATATCACTCTTTTTGGGTTGGAGTCGGATAAAAACTTCTAAGACCAAAACTTACATGCCCACCTATGCAATTAAAAATAGTTGTAAGGTTGGAAATGTATCAGTATAATAGAGGGACGGGGAATGACTTTAGCGCGTGATAACTGGAGACATTGTGTATTAAGTGTGATTGTGTTATATATAGCCTCATACATACTAAAGGTATCGCTGTGATGAAGAGTCAGCGACTCTCTGTTGTTTTAAGGTATCAAAGATATTTATACGGAACTCAAAGAAATTTATTATTTATTGAGAATATAAACAGTTTAACTAATTCCGCATCGCCTGAAAAAATCCTCCCTAGTGCACCACTACGTCCCTTTAAGAACTTATTTTAATTTCATCCTGATATCAAGGGTCTATGGTTCCCTCTTCGAGTCGATCGTGAAGTCGGTGTTGGTTTTTGGTTGCAAAACGTGGAGTGACTAAAGGAACTGCAAGTCTTCGTCAACAAGTCCCGACTGTCGATCCTTTTTCTGTTCGTTTTTTGGTCAAAACGATACGTAACGAAGAACTGTGGAAGATATGTCATCAGTCACCAATTGGCGAAGACATTGCGACTCGTAATAGGTATTCGTAGTGGAGATGTGAATAATGCAGCCATCGTCTTTGAGTGGGAGCTGCCGGACGTCCTGTACCAGTGGCATGCACTTCATAAAGACAAAAAGACACTGCCTACGCTGTAATACCTACCCTGTTAAGGCTAGGAGGGTAGAAATAAGTAGGGAAGGTAGCGTGTTAAGATACCGCCCACCTTACTAATTTCTACCCTCCTTCCTTTGCAAGGAAAGAAATAAGAGGGTAGGCATTGTCTCTTTGGAGTGCACGCCACTATTCTGATACACTTATGGCGGCGCACTATCGTGAGCGAGCTGCGAGCCGTCAAACTGTGATGGAGCTAGTCCAAGAGTGTTGCTGAGGATCTATATCGGGATCCCTAAATTTTTTTAACCTATTTTTGCATTCCCTAATACTGTTTGTCATAATGATGATGATTGTATTATGGCAAAAATAACATTATGGAAAAACCTTATTATGACAACTGATCGTTAGGCCAAATACCCATTAGGACAAAACAGTTAGGGCAAGTGATTTTAGGACAAACGATGTTAGGGATCTCGAGAGACACCCTGTTGCTGAAGATAGGAAGGCTTGGCAGGAGCTTGAAGACCCTCTGCACCTCTGGGCTGCTTTACGACACTAACAACATCAGGGATCTAGGCTGTGCGTTGTCTAAAGCACAGTCAAGTGCAAAAACGTGTATCGAATAAATCGTTTCATAAATATGGCACGAAGTTTTTATTGCCTCTGCAGGTGTATTCGGACAATATATTTAACACATTAAACGCCAAGGCGGTTATCTGTGTATGTTATGTAATGTGTTGCCTGTTGCGTGTTGAACGGTGCCTAATATGTTAAGCATTTATATGCACCCATATTTTTACACTTTACTGTAACGTTGTCACGGGACCTTCTATATAATATACGCAGATCACATCTATTATCTAAACAAAAATAAACATAACATTCCCCCATAGAGCGCTGTATAAAATCCCGAAGCCTATCTATCAAAAGGCTCATCTGCGACAATGGCGTCATCACTCAGCCAATAGCAGGTGCGGTCGCATCCCCACCCTCGTATTGATATGTTATAGACCTTATTTGGAGATGTTATACATGTTTTAGTTTCACGGAAAAGGTATCGTAAGGAGTATGGACAGTTACGTGTTGTAGGTTTGCATCAAATATCACGACTGCGAAGCCAGGACATCTCCTGGGTTCAATCCTGATAGACATATGTAAATGTTTATTTAAGGAAGACATTCGAGTGATAAACTCTGTCCCTGTAGTTGCCACTTTGAATGTTAAGTCATCAATAGACAGGGTGTCAACCATTGGGCATTAGCGGATCAAACACTATATAACGTTACATTTCGAAACTTATGTCTGTCGAATAAGATTCATAATCGTATACATATTTTTAGACTAGACCGTACAAGCTTTGCTTAATTTGGGACTAGGTCAGTTTCTTTATTAATAACCCACAACAAAATTACATTTATATTTTGAATACTTTGGCGATACATATTAAGCAAGTATCTATTTAAGTTAAGCAGTGTGTCCAGCACTGTAAACAGATTATGTTACTAAGTTACATGCATTCTAACTAGGTCAAAGTTCTAAGTAAGTTAGTGCTACTTTGCTAATTACATAACAGCTATTAAAGTTGAATAAACAAGGAGAATTACACTACAACAAAGTATATTCCAACAACTAACATAAAATGTTGAATTTTTGTTTGTTCCGAATAAAAAAAAGTTAACTTTTTTTATTGTCATAGTGCTGTTCCCTTGTTAACAAAATCCTATACGCGATGTTTAGATTATTCATCAAATAATGACCCTGATGAAGAATTCTGTAAATGCGATTTCAGAAATGTTTTCATTATTTTTTTGTTGGTATGTATATAAGGTCCTAATTTATTAGTTGCAGATATTTTTACAGCTGATAGTACTCGGTCTCTGGAGTATATTAAAGAATGAAACATTATAGCTTTTACGATGTTTTTTTGGAGAAAAGGGAAAAACAAATTTGCTACGTAATAACACCCTGTTAATGTGATTACTAAATGAAAACTCATTGAACAGATTCTAGTAGCTCTTTCACGTACCGCTTAAATGTAACTGGCCACTTCACGTCGATAAATCCCATCCTAATGACATTTGCAGTTTTCCCGCCGAACCGTTACGTCATTTACGACAAACCGCTCCTTGAAAATCATAACGTCATTAAACGAAAAACACGATTTTTGGGTACGGGGCTTGAAAGTTTCCGAAATATTAAAACGTCTAAAACTACTTTATTTGTAATAAAACTATCATTTTTATACTGTGTTTTGTTAAATACGTGACTATGCTTTTTACCGATAAGAGTAGATTCTGTCTTTTATGTTTTATTTATCTGATAATTGAATTTAAAGAAAATAATAATGTCACTTTTCCATTAATTTTTGCTTAATGTCACTTTTCAAGTCTGTGATTTCTTAAATTTTAATTTAGTTTAAGGAACAATGACACTATCTGGTTATTTGGAAGAAAAATCCATGTTTTTGTATAAAAATTCTTAAAACAAACTTGTTAAATGACATTTATTAACGCAAATGACTATCAGTCTCAAAAACAGTTAATAATTATATTCATTACACACCGTGAAATTAAACAAGAAGTCTCAAAATAATCAAACAGCAGTAATGTTGGAAGCAGCTTCTAGCAGTTATAACGGCTTTAAACATAAAACAGCATTTTTCAATTGACAAAAACAAGTGAATTTATAGTAATTTGAGCCGGCAAAATTGACACTACATCGAAAATGACGATTAATAATGCTAAAAATCATTTTAGTTATTAAGACCACAATGTCATTTAACGTACTAAAAATACAGTACATCTTTATTATAAGCCTGCATCAAGACTCGAAATTCAAAATAAAACGGTCATTATTGATATACTGTCATTTTAACAGTCTTAACACAAAGTATAACATTAAAAATTGCAAGAGGACAAGTGTCATTAAAGCGAAAATTACACTATTGCTTTAATTTGAGTCTTGATATTGATACTACATTAAAAATTTGAACTGACATATTACGAATAAATAGTGTATTCCATTGAAAAATGTTAGTACGTTCCGTTTAATATCACAGAATACCGTCATTAAGCAGAAAATGACAACGTTCTTCAAAAAATCCACTGAATTTCACTGTATTTTTAATGATAGTGACACTGTTCCAAAAAGGCGCGCGTCAATTTCCACTATTCGCCGTAATGACACTAGCGCCCCCTGCCGTTTTAAATAGAGCTAGAGCAATAGGTGTCTTTGTATGGCGTTCCTTACAATCACGTGAGTTAGATGGCGTTGTTAACTCAAAAACGTCATTTTTGGATAGTGACGTTATGATTTTCAAGGAGCGAAACATTTGTTGACATGACAGATAGTGTCATTGTGACATGTGTAATGCACATGATGTTTTTTTTTAGACGGAATTATAATTAATTTTTTTGTTAGGTAAATGAAATCAAAAAAGTCATATAAAATATCTGCAACTAATAAATTAGGACCTTATATGTGTGTCCTACTGTTGGGCAACGTCTCGCTATAGTTACCATTAAAATATCTAAATCGTCAGTTAAATTCGATGAATTCAATACATGACCTTTTTTAGTTTTCCTTGACCAGCGCATTATCGAGAGTAAACAACAAACACTCTGTTAACTAAAAATATCAATACCCACTGGAAGCAATAAGCGAAATCATATTTCCCATCGCATTCTGACAGCTTGGACTATCTAGATGTCCTTTTCACTCCACGACCCGTTACGTGCAGACGGAAAGAGATAACAAATTTTGAAGAATAGGATACTTTGTAGATGTCCAGTTTAAATTGAACTTCGCGTATGTAATACATCGGTCTGTTTGAGGGTTCTTTGATAAATGGTCGCGATAGACTGGATCCCATACTGGAGAGAGACAGTTACGGAGTACCGATTGTTCGAGTAATATATTACCTAGAAATAGGGCAAGAATTCTATTACTTTTTTAGGTAAATAAGTAATATCCCGTTTTCCAGTGAAGGAACATGACGATGATACTTTTTTCTGTTTATATTTTCTTGCTTATGTTACCTACATTCGCGTGTTGACATTTTATCTCGTATTATACATCTTGGTTAAATCGAACATTACAAGTCCCAGGGGCAAAAAACATGAGCGCAGATGAAAAAGAATTTTAAAATATAGGTAAACCTTGCAATGCACGACTGCGAAATAAAAATTTCAAAACGTCTTGTTGAATCTCGAATGATTGAAAAGGTTTTTGAATCAAATATTCAATTCTATCTTCGACAAAAATGTAGACAATGTGAAAGATGCAGGAGGTGGGTCACAAAATCTCATATCTGCTGCAAATCGCAATGCATCGCGTTGTTCTCAGAATGACAACGGATCTGTAAATTTTGTGCATCTGTTTTAAGTGTTAAAATTTGCAGTTGCTTGCCATTAGGTGGACAACACGCTTGTTAGTCACACGCGGATATTAAAAGTTAAATTAAATTTAGAAACTTCTTCCTTTTTCAAGTCGGCAAAAAAATAAAAATGTTTCTTAGACGTAGGCAAACTTTTTATTGCCGACTGTATTTTTGTAAACTGCATGACCAAACTAAGAAAATGAGCTCAAACACGGTGAGTTGATCTTATGTTGTTTAGTAGTTCGTAAAACCATCTTCTAACTCCAATATCAGACCAATATGAGGCAAAGTTGCGGGTCTTGACAGTACCGACCAAATTTGAGCCAAATAGAACATCTGGAAGCGTTTCTAATTTAGCTAAAATTTAATTTTACCCACACTAGCATACAAACATGCTACATTTTTACTTGCCAGTAAAATAAAAGCTTTTAAAATATAAATATTCTCACACTGTAATACTGTCTAAGAGCTAAACACGAGCAAAGAATTTTCTAAAAGCAATAATCAGAGTACTTTCTAAAAGAGGGCAGTTAGCGGGAGCACCTGCTCCGGAAATTAAATATAAACATGTACGGATCCGGCAGAGATATCCGCCATCTTGGATTTATGCGTGGGGTTTTTGTCTACGGTGCTTTTAGGTCGTTTGGTGAACTGTACACGTGAACGCTATAATGTATTTAAGGAATGTTTGACGCATGCTTCTGCCTATTCCTGTGGTATGCGCCTAAGTCGTCCCTCCACCACATTTTGGTCTGCTGTTGCTTCGGTGCCCATTTCACGGAATCTAGTCAGTGACCAAACTTTTCATATAAGAAGAACGCACCGAAATGATTGACACATTGACTATATATAACGCCTTCGGCCATCCATCCAAACAATGCTTGCTATGAAAATAGTCCAGATCTCACCTTGTTTTATTATTCAGTGGTCCAGCATAACTCCCCATTTAGCCGTAATAAGGTAAATCAAAGTGTCGTCGCCGCTCAATTACAGGGCGTCGGTAAATAAGGCGGAAAAATCAAAATTTAATGAAACCGGCCGGGTCTGCTATGAATATTCTATGGCGGCAGTACTAACTGATCTCGGCGGGAAGTCACAAACGGAATACGTTACGAAGTATACTAATAATCTAACCATTTCTTTTAAATACATGAACAGAATAGAATGCTATTAACTCGTTACAACTTACGCGCGAAACCTTTGCTTCTGAACAAAATTATTAATTTCTCAAATATACTGCGAAGTTGTCGCAACCTCTATCAAATTACCAATAATGTTTAAACAATTCTATTGGACCATTATTATTGATAATGTTTTAACATAGGGTAGGTAGTAGTAGTTTACACCTAGTGTAAAACTTTTTTTTTCCAGTTTCAGTAGACAACGCAAATTGATTTTTTTTTTTAATAGGAACCAAAGAACATATTCATGGCAACTTGCAAACGCAAACTATAGGAAACCCTACATGGGTTTCCTATAGTTTGCGTTTGCAAGATCGCTGGTGTAATGACAGGGCCTAAGCAAATTAAACAGTGCGATGAATAAGGCAACGCTGGTTTTATTTCTTCATAAAACGGGACGGGACTTGCTGAATGTGTGAAGACGGGTCGGATGAACTATGCAACAACTGGGAGAAGAATTTTTTGCCTTTAAAAAAAGTATTTTTTATCATGGTTTTACACGGCTAGAATTAATTAATTAAAATAACGAGTAATTGCAAGGTCCCTTGAAATAATGCAATCTGTGCGATTTTCTACTTCCATGAAGCATTCCTTCAAAGACTGCTGCGATTCTGCCAGTCAACATGTGATTTTTCTTAAGGCAAGTAAGGTATAACCATGATGATACTAGAAAACGGCTTGCATCTATAAAATATGATCCAAGCAGCATCTGCCTGACACTAAAGAATATCCATGACTTAAGTTTTATAAAATCTTGGCAAACGACACGACGGTAGAAGGTCAGAGTGGTATCAGAAAGTCAGTTGGTAGCCCATCAGCTCGTTGGTTAATAACAACATTTGGAAGTCAGCAGCGTATTAATTATGAACCAGACAAGCTCGGGACTGGATGAAGTAAACGGGAGTGTGAAAGTCCCGAGCCTTTTACTCAGCAGCGGCTGAATATGAGCTGAAACGAACGAATGAATGAATGTTAAATCTAGCAGGTATTTAGTCTCTATAGTAGGGGTGCGGGTGACCTTGGACACAGTGTACCTAAAGAACCGGAGTCGCGTATGTTTTGAGACATTTTAGCGTTACGTAAGACGCTTGTACGATTTTTTTTCAACGTCGCAATTACATGATACTTTTGAGATGTCTGAATATTTTAATAAATTCAAGGAGTTTTGTGTCTTTTGTCTAGGGTTTTTAGCTTTTTCATTGACAAAGAGACGAGACAAGTAAATCCTATTGCCACGAATGATTTTAAAAGAGAACGCTTAACTTCACGACGCAAAGTAAGACTTCTTACTAGAAGCTTACATGAAGTAAGAATTCAAGGAATATTGAATTGTTACTTCAACTATATTTAAAAAAATAAATCATTACGAACTACTATTGCTATATTGACTCCATTACTGAATCCAGACCTGAGTCATCTACAACTCTACTTAAGTCAAATGTAGTTTATACGGTAAGTGTTCTGCTAAGGTGACTGACAGAACTCGTCGTGGTGAATGGACTACTAAGTGCAAGTATGGTCATCAACTACATTTGGTTATTCATTCAACGTTAAAAATGAGGCTGACAACCGAATGCCGAGACAAACGATCTGTTTCCAATATGACGCTAGGGTTATAAGATAAATGAAAAGTAAAAAAAAAAGAACGTGATGAAACTACATACATCCGGGAAGAAATTCAAAGTTGTATGCGAGGTCCCCAACCTGAACTGGGCCCGTCTGGGGGCTACAGTACTTTCATTCTCATCTATGGCCAAGAGTGGTACATATTCAATTTAGACTAACGATGATGTTTTATCTCCTAAGTGAAAAAAAAAACAAACCAAATCATAAATTTTTTAGACTTGTCAATAAAGCATATAGTGTGATCTCTAGTATACTCTGTCTCGAAGCTCTCATCATCTATTTGTGCTTTCTATGTCATGTATGTTTGTGAATGAATAAAGTTTTTATCTATCTACTCGTATCTATCTATAGGATTTTAAGGTGGCTACCAACGTATCCTTCGATTACTTATACACATAGTTTGAAAGAACCCGTCGTAAAAAGGCCAACGACAGCGCAGTTGAAAAGTACACCTGGAGCACGGTCTAAGGGGGTTACGGCGTCATCAAAAATGAATCATTCAGAATCCTAAACAGAAGACTAGGTACTGTCTGATCTTGTACTTTTGGCAGAAAATAATCGATCCTTTACATAAAACTGAAGAGTAGGATTCAATTAAAATAAATGGTTAAATTTATGAATTATACTAGAGTAGGTGAATGTAAAATTTGCCTGTGAACTTTTTGTGTCGTATATGTATATTTTTGCGTTTTGTAATGGAATTTATAATGAAAACATTAACTTAAATTTTATGAAACTATTCTAAAAAAAAATAACTTTTCACTTCTCCTGACGTAATTAGGTCAATTGTGAAAAAATCGCCAGCCACCGCCACTCGGTAAAATTTTTAATGTCGCTAAAAGTCAGAGTTTTCCGGAAAAACCCGGTTTTTGCGGAAAAGCCGCCACTTCTTGTCAGTCAGGCGGTACGAAACCGTGTCCCCATTACGGGTGACGTAATTATTCGGATTTTATATTTAAGTGACGCTGACAATTTTAAAGTTGGAAATTTGTTTTAGATGTTTAGGGAATTGGCTTTGTGAAGCTTTCTTATTAAGATTTATGACTCCGATGTATTTACCGATCAATAAACGTAATCCCTAGGAAGATTACTTTCATTGTACAAGCGATACGATTTCGAACTTTATTAAATATCTTCTCGTATCTCACACAAGCGTTTGATTGCTCAACTACCCTTTTTTTATGTGTGTTGTGCCTTAAGTTAAGAAAAATACTTATCCCCCCCGAAGGACTGCATTAAAATTGAGGTTTGAAAACAAATGGTCGCTATTTCATTTTATTCGTAACTACATTAAAAGTAGTCTCGTGTTCCTCCGGGTACAATCTCTAATGATCCTCCGGGCCCATTATTTAATGTCGTAAGAAAAAATCGTCATAAAAAGGGCCGTTTGTAATTCTGTAGCATTCAAAATAAATAACCAAAACAATTCCATATACTTACAATTACAAACACGCAAGACGCAACACATCAAAATAAACTTAAAGGGGCCATTTTGCAAAAATGTGTCATAAACAATTCCGCGAACGTTCCCCATTCTTACATGCAAATTGACGACAATTGCGGCATTATATCAACTTGTAAAACACGCTCGTAATGTAATGACTCGCATTAGACCAACGCGCTGTGGTAATGAGATTTGGAATGTGGGATCAAATGAATATCGGTGACACGATATAAGCGAGCAATTGAGGAATTAGATGACGGAACGTATAATGAGAAAAAAAGGCAATCTACAGCAGGAAGGAGAAAAAATAGACATTATAGATAGTTTAATATACAGGAAGATACTTACAACTTACGATTCCCTATCGAATTTTCATAGAGTAAATGACTTCGGATAAGAAAGATCTCAAGAATAAAAAAAAAGAAAAAGTGAAAAAGAAAACGAGAAGAGAGATTAAAATAAAAAGTATTTTGAAATAAAAGCTATGCTAGCTAGTGCAGTTGAAATAAAGCTTGTTGCAAAAAAATCTACAATATTCTAATACAATAAAGTCAACCGGGGTTATTGCGTCTAGCTAGAGGGGTAAATACGTCCTTTAAAGATTCCATGAAATCCAAACTCTTTAAAATTATTTCTACTGAACCTGCATGTAGTATACGCTGTATTTTACAAGCAGGTACGGTAGCAATCATTTTAAGGAGTTCAGATTTAATGGAATCTTTAAAAGACGCATTTGCCCCCCTAGACGCAATTACCCCAGTTGACCTTACAATATTTTTCTACTTAGGTACAAGAGTATATTTAGATATACTACTCTTGCAGAAAAACCAATCCAAACTTACTTCTTCATAATTAAGTATACGATTGACTCCACGAACTGTAAACTAAAGTAGGCTTACGCATAACTCACATGCCCCTCCTAAATAATATTTTCTTCATTTTGTGGGTAAGTTCCATCGAATTCATGCTGCGAATGTAAACGAAGAAAGGATACATTTTTTATATGTTTAATCAGGTGTTATGTTTACCTACGTGAGTTTGCAAACAAGCGCAAGTAAGATGATAAACGAACAGAGCGAGATTATCTTTGTGTTATATATTTGTGAGGTAAATTGAAGCGTTGGTACGTAACAAAGAGGCACAGTATAAGGAATGTACAGTCGGTAGACGTAGATGGTTAGACGGAACAATCGTGCGGGGCCGCGAAGTGAGACCGGCGTGGAGCGAACCCGAATTGCATACATCGCCGTTACCTTATAGACATACTTAGTGTAAGGCCTGAGTGGTGAGCGTCCAGCGTCGCGTCCGGCGGGGCGGGCAGCGTGGCGGGCAGCGTCAAAGGGTTGTCTGCAGCGTACACACAGGACGCTCACATAAACTTGTTTATGTTTAACATGAACGCCGCACGCCCCGCCCCGCTGCACGCCCCCAGCGTCCTGAGTGCACGCTGCACAAAATCCTTTGACGCTGCACGCCACGCTGCCCGCCCCGCCGGACGCGACGCTGGCCGCTCGCCACTGAAGCCGTACACTAAAGGCATACTTTTAGAGCATGCGTATCAACTCACTAACCGTCGTGAGCGGCAGTACCAGTCGATTGTAGGGGCGTTAAACAACTGCAGCTATTTAAATTAGACAGATATATGTTATTATGTATGTACAGAAATATATGACGTGTTATATTTTCGTTAAACAGTTGGAAAAAAATACCGAAACAAAAAGAGTTGCATAAATACGTCATTATTGCATTTACAAATATCTAGTACAACCCTTTATGTACGGCCGTAGGGTAGACAGCGATCAAGAAAAAGTCGTAATCAATCGAATCATTTTATGAAATAAATTTGAACCTTAATACCTAGTTTTCATAACGAATTACAAAGAAAATAATAAAAAGGGCTGCCACAATAGATCAGCAATGGTCGAAGCGGCATATAAAAGGCCCAAACCTACAACAATAATAATAACAAAGAAAATAATACAATCTGGTAAAATATCATAAACTAGCTTATGCCCGCAACTTCGTCTGCGGTGTAAATTATAATAAGGCAATTAATCTTAATAGACAATAAATAGTTTCTGATATTTGTTCATAAATTTTGGGCCAAAAACTGCACAGTGCACATTTACCGCGAAAATTAATTCTTTAGTCCATTTAAGGATTATTTCCAAAAAATTAAATGCACTTAATTAACCACTTGTTACTAACACAAAAAAAGCAATCTACTAATTACTATATGTTACGCATGGAGTTAGAAACTTTTTACTTTAAAAATTGTACAGTCTCTAAACAAACTTTCAACCCCTACCTATTCAACCGGTTTTCGAGATAAATTTTAATGAACGATGAAATCATTTGAGTTCTATTCAGTTTAATCAGTTTTAGATACCCTACTTTAAAAATAATTTGGTCCCATTATAAAGTTTTAGCCCCCATTTGACCCTTTTTGGGGATGAAATTCAAAAAATGGTTTAACTTTTTTTCTGTGCCCTTATTGAAGGATCTATGTTATAAGTATCAGATTTCCTACTTCAAAAATCCTTTGGACCCTATACAGAGTTTTGAACCCCCATTTAAACCCCTTTGGGGATAAATTTCAAAAAACTGCATTCACTTTTCTTTTCTCTTTTGGATGAGTTCAAGATATACTACAAAAATCGTTTAGTCCTTTTACAAAGTTTCAACCCCTGTTTGATCCCTTTTTAGGCATGAAAAAACTGTAAAACCACATTTCTTTGTTCTTATTAGGGAGTCTATGTACGGTGTCTCAGATCGCAAACTTGAAATATCTTTTGGTCCGTATACAAAGTTTCAACCCCTATTTAAACCGCTTTGGGGATGAATTTCAAAAAACAGCAATCACTTTTCTTTACTCTTATGGATGAGTCTATGTAAGAAGTTTAAGATCTACTACAAATACCGTTTGGTCACCATACAAAGTTTCGATCTCCGTTTGACCCCTTCTTAGGGATGAATTTCGAAAAACGGTAAAACCACTTTACTTTATTCTTACTGAGGAGTCTATGTACGATGTCTCAGAGCTCCAACTTCAAAAATCGATTGGTCCCAATACAAAGTTTCAACCCCCATTTAACCCCTTTCGGGGATGAATTTCGAAAAACCGTGAATCGACTTTCCTGTACTCATATTGAGGACATAGACCATGTGCGAAGTCTCAGATCTCCAACTTTAAAAATCGATTGGTCCCTATACAAAGTTTCAACCCCCATTTAAACACCTTCGGAGATGAATTCCAAAAAAACAGCAATCACTTTTCTTTACTCTTATGGATGAGTCTATGTACGAAGTTCAAGATCTACTACAAAAATCGTTTGGTCCCTTTACAAAATTTCAACCACCGTTTGACCCCATTTTAGGGATGAATTTCGAAAAACGGTAAAATCATTTATTTTACTCTTATTGAAGAGTCTATGTACGACTCAGAGCTTAAACTTCAAAAATAGTTCGGTCGCTGTACAAGGATTCAACCCCCATTTAAACCCCTTTGCGGATGAATCCAAAAACAGCAATCACTATTCTTTACTCTTGTGGATGAGTCAATGTAAGATGTTTAAGATCTACTACAAATACCGTTTGGTCCCAATACAAAGTTTCAACCCCCGTTTGACCCCTTTTTAGGGATGAATTTCGTAAAGCGGTAAAACTACTTTTCTTTTATTCTTATTGAGGAGTCCATGTACGATGTCTCAGAGCTCCTACTTCAAAATCCGTTTGGTCCCCGTACAAAGATTCAACCCCTATTAAACCTCTTTTGGGGATGAATTTCGAAAAACCGTGAAATTACTCCCCTGTACTTATGTTGAGGAAACTATGTACGATGTCTCAGAGCTCCAACTTCAAAAATCGTTTCAACCCCCATTTAACCCCTGTTGGGGATGAATTTCGAAAAACGGTAAAATACTTTCTTCGACCTTTATTGAAGAGTCTCAGATCTGTAACTTAAAAATAATTTGGTCCCTATACAATATTTCAACCCCTGTTTAACCTCTTTTAGGGATGAATTTCGAAAAAGGGTAAAATATCTTTTGTCTATTCATATTCAAGGGTGGATGAATTTCGAAAAACGGTAAAACCACTTTTCTTTATTTTTATTGAGGAGTCTATGTACGATGTCTCAGAGCTCCAACTTTAAAAATCGTTTGGTCCCTTTACAAAGTTTCAACCCCCATTTAACCCCTTTCGGGGATGAATTTCGAAAAACCGTGAAATGACTTTCCTGTACTCATATTGAAGAGTCTATGTGCGAACTCTCAGATCTCCAACTTAAAAAATCGTTTGGTCCCTTTACAAAGTTTCAACCCCCATTTAACCCCTTTCGGGGATGAATTTCAAAAAACCGTGAAATTACTTTCCTGTACTCATATTGAAGGGTCTATGTCCGAAGTCTCAGATCTCCAACTTCAAAAATCATTTGGTGCCTATACAAAGTTTCAACCCCCGTTTAACCCCTTTCGGGGATGAATTTCAAAAAACCGTGAAATTACTTTCCTGTACTCATATTGAAGGGTCTATGTCCGAAGTCTCAGATCTCCAACTTCAAAAATCATTTGGTGCCTGTACAAAGTTTCAACCCCCGTTTAACCCCTTTTAGGGATGAATTTTGAAAAACAGTGAAATTACTTTTTTCAACTTATATTGAAGAGTCTATGTTCGAAGTCTCAGATCCCCTACTTTAAAAATTGTGTGGTCTCAATTTAAACCTTCAACCCCCGTTTTACCCCTTTTAGGGATGAATTTCGAAAAAGGCTGAAATTACTTTTCTTCACTCATATTGAAGGATCTATGTGCGAACTCTCAGATCCCCAACTTCAAAAATCATTAGGTACCTATACAAAGTTTCAACCCCCGTTTAACCCCTTTTAGGGATGAATTTCGAAAAACGGTGAAATTACTTTTTTCATATTATATTGAAAAGTCTATGTACGAAGTCTCAGATCTCCTACTTTAAAAATCGTGTGGTCTCAATTTAAACTTTCAACCCCCATTTAACCCCTTTCGGGGATGAATTTCGAAAAACCGTGAAATTACTTTCCTGTACTCATATTGAAGGGTCTATGTCCGAAGTCTCAGATCTCCAACTTCAAAAATCATTTGGTGCCTGTACAAAGTTTCAACCCCCGTTTAACCCCTTTTAGGGATGAATTTTGAAAAACAGTGAAATTACTTTTTTCAACTTATATTGAAGAGTCTATGTTCGAAGTCTCAGATCCCCTACTTTAAAAATTGTGTGGTCTCAATTTAAACCTTCAACCCCCGTTTTACCCCTTTTAGGGATGAATTTCGAAAAAGGCTGAAATTACTTTTCTTCACTCATATTGAAGGATCTATGTGCGAACTCTCAGATCCCCAACTTCAAAAATCATTAGGTACCTATACAAAGTTTCAACCCCCGTTTAACCCCTTTTAGGGATGAATTTCGAAAAACGGTGAAATTACTTTTTTCATATTATATTGAAAAGTCTATGTACGAAGTCTCAGATCTCCTACTTTAAAAATCGTGTGGTCTCAATTTAAACTTTCAACCCCCATTTAACCCCTTTCGGGGATGAATTTCGAAAAACCGTGAAATTACTTTCCTGTACTCATATTGAAGGGTCTATGTCCGAAGTCTCAGATCTCCAACTTTAAAAATTGTTTGGTCCCTATACAAAGTTTCAACCCACGTTTAACCCCTTTTAGGGATGAATTTCGAAAAACGGTGAAATTACTTTTTTCAACTTATATTGAAGAGTCTATGTTCGAAGTCTCAGATCTCCAACTTTAAAAATCGTGTGGTCCCCATATAAACTTTCAACCCCCATTTAACCCCCTTTGGGGATGAATTTCGAAAAATCCCTTCTTATCCCTTACTTACGTTATACAACCACCCTACTGTGAAAATTTCAAGTTCCTAGCTTCAGTAGTTTCGGCTGTGCGTTGATGAGCCAGTAAGTCAGTCAGTCAGTCAGTCAGTCAGTCAGTCAGTCAGTCAGTCAGTCAGTCAGGACATCTTTTTTTATATATATAGAAGATAGATGAAGCATATGCATAAAATAAAATAAAAGTAAACTAAATAAATTTAAGTAAAAGTAAACTTTCGACATTTTGTGTAATTTACTGTAGTAAGCAGAACTGTAAATAAACTTATTGATCAGTTGGTTTACTTCTACCGAAAGCAACTATAACATGTGAAAATCGAATTTACAAAGACCCTCTTTACAGGATATACTCGTATATTTAATTCAAGTAAAATAGACACCACATGTTTATCAACCGAGTTTCTGTCAAATTATGAAACCCGCAACTTAGAGCACATTCGTCTTCCCTGTCGGCCTCGCCGGACTTGTTTAGGCATAATTTGTTACCAGCGGCCAACCTTACCTGACACGCCGAGTCCCGAAGGAGTCTCTTCAGAGGCCTATTTAGTACAAGGGGTGACGGGGAGGGGAGACCAGGGTAAAGTGGCTGGTGGTGAGTTAACAGAAATGTTGAATGGGTCATTAGACATTCTGTGTACGTGTTTTCGAACCTTTTTAAATTGCTTTGCAAATATGGAGTGACGCGCGCTTTATAGATTGAAATATAGTCGTTGGTATTGATAATTTATCTGTAGGTAAATTATTCAATTTTCCACACCAATGGTGATAGGCGTAGGGAGTGTTTAACACATTTGTATCACCAGTGTTGTTTATATATATTTTTAATGTAAATATTCCTGCACAATAAATTCCATAGGGGGCCAATCCCCCCCTCCCTCCCCAATTACCTACGTAATTGTCCAGCAGTGAGATACTTACCCAACTATATAATTAAGTTTGCAGGAAGGCAAATAACCGTACAGAGAAAAACATTTTTCTCAGTCCAAATTCCAAGTTAGGTGAACTAAACAGTTGTGTAAAGCAAAAAATATTTATGCCACACATAAAGCGGCTTTTTCCGTACGCGAAGTTTGACATAAAATGATGTAGACAACACAGGAGGTAATAAAGCACTTGATCGCACATTTACGTTCCTCGCTTGCAGCTCGGGCCGCAAACTTCTGCGATCTCGGCCTTTCTTTGTATTACCACTCTACTCTACTCTCAATGCACCTACGGGTGAATTTTAAATCGTGAATCGTAACCACGTTTACCGGTAAAGCTACTTAAGACTAATACAGAGCACTAGTGTTAATTACAAATAAAGACCCGCTTAATTAATTATGAACAAAACGGTGGAGGCGCTTATACCATTAATCGTAATAAAACTGAATTATTTTATGAGTAAATACGATTTAAATAGGTGCTTAAGTTGACAATGTCGACGATGTTGACATTATTGACAATACGTGCCAAAATTCTATCCAGCCAACTTCAATATTAGGAGGTTGGATATCTAATGTTGAAATTTTCATGACAAATACGAAACATGAATGTAGGGTGACCGCGAGATTTTAAAAATTAGGATAAATCAAATTAAAAGTGGACAAAATAAAACGTACTTAATTTAGGTTTAAAAGCATTGTAAGTTATTGTTAACTATGTATAGACTACAAAAAAAATATAACGATTCACGATTTAAAATTCACCCTGTACATTTCGGCCTTACGTAGGACTCCCCGCAAGCCGCAGTAAAACTGTCCTTTGAAGGCGCTGTCTCCGCGAGTAATAATGCCCGTTTGATCGCCGGGATTCTGTTTGCATTTTTAATAATTCCCGTATTCCCCGGTCACGGGTGACGCGAGCCGGAACGTGAAGATTAAAAAGGCTTTTGTTGCATATTTTTTTATTTTTCCTTTAAATTTTAATAAGGATTTCTGCACATCATTATAAAGAGTCCTGCTAGCCACGGTTTTTTTTTCACGAAGCAGTATATCTAAAAAATAGAAGAGAATATTTCGGTCATTGACACGAAATGTGTCCGAGCTTAAACTCAGATTTCATTTTATAATAATTGTAGGAAAATATAAAAATACTCAAAAAATATTTCAGTAATTTTTGGCTCCACAATATGACAAATAATGTATGGCCTAGAGGTAACCGCAGCAGGTCAGTTCTAGAATTAAAAAATAGATAAATTTTACGCAGAGATCTTTCGTGAGAATGACCGATTTGTTTGACATTAATTTAAAGCAGTACTAACTATTATGTTAACTTATGAGTAATATTATTTCAATAGCCGATAACTTTTAACCTCCCCTATACTACTAACTAACTGCATTGTTCGAGCAATAAATTCCCAAAAGAAAGATAAAGGAAGGAGTTTAATATAATAACTTGAGACACGTCCCGACTGCAGTAACTGTATTGGCTCTCCAGAGGACTCCATAGTACATCAACGGGCAGTAAAATACCGTAGCGATAGTGAAAAATTGAAAAGGATGAGGCAAATGGCTCAATATACCGGGAGGGAGTTGCCTGTAACAGGAGCAAATAATTAAAACGTAGATTCTACTCATCAAACAATAAAACTTTCGTTCAGCAACTTTAAAAAATTATGTAATCTTTGACATCCCACTATAATATTATAAATGCGAAAGTTTGTGAAGATGTTTGGATATTTAGATGTTTGGATGTTTGTTACCTTATAACGGGGTAACAACTGGATGGATCAAGCTGAAATTTGGCATGCAAATAGACCAAGTCCTGGATTGAAACATAGGATACATTATATCCCGGTAAAGAGTTCCTTTGGGACAATAACGGGAACAACGCGGGCGAAGCCGCGGGAAAATGCTAGTTTATAATATTTTTGTACCATACATAGAGTAAGTAAATTAAGATTCAGTAAACATTATACAAACAAGAAACTCACTAAAACCGCTTTTACAATATCCTATCCTATCGTGTTATACGAGGTTCAAACTTAATTGAAAGAAGGAAAGAGATTGCCTCAGAACATTGCTAGAGATTACTGCGAGCTAAGTGATTTTCTACATATGCGATCGCGTGCAAAGAATATTTTTTTACAGGTTCCGTCCCTGTATTTGGCATCATTTTATTTATCCGAATGTATCGTTAGTCGAAAATTTGAATAAGTATAACTTCGTTAACAGCTTAAACGACAAACATTGCGCATTTTTTACGTAAATCACTTAAAATAATATATATAGGTAATAGGAGAAAAATATAAAAGCAACCTTGGTTAGGTTTCTTATATTTTAAGAAAAGTAATGGTAGGTACCAGTAAGGTAACTCTTATCCGAAAACAGTTTACAAAAGCGCAATGCATTTGGACAAATAGAATTATGCCAAAACAAGAGAAACCTTAATAAATTTCCCAGATTCTAACTCTCACTAGCGCATATTACTCGTATTATAATGATAAAATGTTCCAAGTATCTACTTATTACAGAAAGACTAACGTCTAATCATCATCATCATCATTTCAGCCATAGGACGTCCACTGCTGGGAATAGGCCTCCCTCATAGATTTCCAATTAGTTCGGTTGGAAGCAACCTGCATCCACCGTGATCCAGCAGCCTTAACCAGATCATCTGTCCATCTTGTTGGTGGACGTCCGACGCTACGCTTGCCCATTCGTGACTATAATATTAAATCTGTTTTAATGACGGTATTTTTTTTAAATAACGTACGTTAATAAGATAATCCTAGCATACCTCTAAACAGGTCCCTCGTACAATATTCATAAATGTTTACTTTCCCAACTCAGCTACGTGCGTTACAGTCGGAAAAATAAATAATGGCCGACTTTAAAAACCCCAAGTATATTTTGCCGGAACTAAACAAGCAAATGCATTTGCCGTGTTCGCGTCGCAGGCTCTCGCCGGGAATCAAACGGGGGATCGCGGGAAATACGACTTAGTCATTTAGAAGTAGGAAATGCACTCCACGGTGTCATATCGAAATTGTATTTTTAAATATATGCATTTAAGACATTTGAGTCACAAATATCATAGAAGTAAAACTAAAATATTTAAAAAAAACCTCGATTTATACATTTTAAAAACTCAACAACCATCGCTAGTAAACCTATTTTCAAATAAAAAAACCTCATCTAAGACGGTTCACCCGTTTAAAACCTACGGTGCCACAGACAGACACGCACACATAGCGGTCAAATTTATAAGAGCCCTTTTTTTCCGTCGGGGCGTAAAAAAGAAGGCAAAGACTTTAAAAACATCAAATTTGGATGAAATGTATTTAATTTCATAGCCTGGTTCATATTATCTGCACGAATCAAGATAAAAAGACTCAAAAAATCGAAAATATCATTTGTGGTCAGCGCAATCTATTAGCGCCATTTGAAACTAAAACTATCTAATATCTATAATCTAAATCTTAATGTAACACAATTAAACCTTATTTGATGTCATTAAAGTTGATTCTTAACCCTCATTTTGTTTACTACATATGAAAGAAACATGATGTTTCTTTATTACACCACATTTTAAGTTACATATATAGGCGCTGGGCAGGAAATCCAGAGGTACCGGGTTCGATTCCCGGTCTGGACCACAGGCGAGTACCATTTAATTTTTCTATGTACTTTGATTTCCTCATTTCGTGTGTTTGGAGAACAGATCAACCTCTCCTTAATGTCATTTCTGCGTCTTGTTAGCTAATGCACTAAACCTAATATTGTCGCAGGTCTCGCGACCCTACCTACAAGCTTTAAGATTTGGGCATTTCTCCAGAAATATGTCTGCGACTCATTCACCTGTCTCCATACATTTAGTATGAAAATGGGCCAGATGAATGAGGTGACCGCAGACATATTTCTGGAGAAATGCCCCTTTACGGTCGATTTCAGGCGTTTTTCCAACGTTATTTTATTTCATTAGTGCCGCTCGATTTTTACCACAAAGGACTAGGGGCAAGTGCTGTACGTGTGGACGGTTTTACCTGTGGACACTACTCATACAGAGAAAACGAATAACCATAGTCAAATACCAATCACTTATTTGAAAAGTATTTTTTTCATATGGCAACACTAGCTAATCGCCATCTTTACTGATTACAGAAACTGTGTGTTTTGAGGCTGCCGAAAGTTTTTGTGACAAAAAGTAATTTTTTACCTTCTTTTAAAGCATGTTTTATGTAAAATCTCTAAATGTTGCGGGTGTCTTTGCAATGGCATATTAATTTATATGATGTAAACGTTATTTCTACAAGATTTCGTTAATCGTAGGTAGCATTTATAGTGACCGGTATGAATTCAAAATAAAAACCGCCGAAATTGTACCTGTGGATACCTCCGTGAATGTACCTGTGGACTGTCCATAGGTACAGTTATACTGAATGTTCCTGTGGACAGTAAAATTAATATACAATATTTTTGTTTGTTTTAGTGCCTCGTAGTAAAGCTGGGAAAAATAGAGACAAGATATGCCTAGACACTCTGACTGCAGCTGTTTGGGAAGTAGAAAATGGAAGTTCAGTAAGGAAAGCCGCAGAGAAGTTTAAAATCCCAAAATCGACAATCTTTAAAAACATAAAATTAAATCACTGTCAAAATATTGGTGAAGAAGGCTTAGAACTCCTAAAAAATGATGTCAGGAGGATATTTAGCGATACTGAGGAGCAACAGATATATGATTACTTAAAAAAGCAGCATTACTACACACAGCATATTCTTCTGCTGACAATGGAGGCATTTTAAAATCCCATAATTATACTTGAGATTTTGCTAAGAATATTAGATTTCAAGAAGAAAAAAAGTAACTGTGATATGCAGAGCAACATATAATTACATGTTGTTTAATTGTATGTTGTTAATTACGTTATTCTAGAAGTTTATTCTGTTTAAAAGTATGTTGTTGATTAATGTCCGTAGGTACGTTACCGTCCATAGGTACGTTTTTGGAGTCCATAGGTACAGACAGTAGATGTACCTATGGACAAAATGAGTGTTTTTTTTAAAATGCTTCTATCCGCCATCTGCGGATAGCTAGCGTAGAAAACATATGTGGACTTTGAAGATTGTTTAATTGTGATTAAAACAAAATAAAGAATTCATTTATAATACGCGTAGTTTTTGTCTAACAACTGATTAAAAGTCAAATTCTGGAAAGTGTCCACAGGTTGAGCACTTGCCCCTATCGATTGACGACAACTTTTGATTAAATCACGTGTAGCCTCAATACCGTCTATCGTTTACAATAAGAGTTCACTGTGATCACCACCGCTTGCTGCTACATTTTCTGATACACGAATGAAAAATACCGCCGCTGTCAGCACTCTGAAATCGACCCACTAAATACATTTTTTTAAATCAATGTCTATTCAGTTAAACTCCAAAATGTTCCTATTCAATACGTTCACTGCACGCTGCCATATTAAGTCATGCTACGCTCTAAAACGGAAATTTATTCCCATAAATTGGTATGAATAAGGACAGTCGGCGAGAGCAAGCGCTCGGGTGCTTATTCGCGCTTTTTGCTCAAATGCTCGTTTAAAAAACGTAATTAGTACTAATGAATGGACCGTTCTGGAGTGATATTGGACTGCTACTTTATTTGGTTTTATTAATACTCTTACTTAAGTGGCACAAAACTTCATAATTTCTTCTATTTCTTCATAAGTTGCATAATTTTTTTTTCAGCAAGCTCAATCAAGCTAGGCAAAAATCGTCAGCAATGAGATTTTTAAAGTACAAGTCTTATTTCAATTTCTGCTTATTTTGACGCCTTCAGAGCCTTCCCATCTCTAAAAATGCTTAAAGTTTATTGTAATGTTATGGATCCGGAGTTTTTTTTTCATTTCCTTACTGTTGTATTTTTAAACTTTGATAAGTATGCCCTGCGTGTCCCACTACTGGGCAAAGGCCTCCCCTTTTTTCAGCCACTCGTCTCGGTTTAATGCGTGCTCCTGCCGCCCGACAATACACACAAAACCAGGCTAAAAAATGTCTTATTGCTGAGGTGATTTGTTCTTTAAGTTTTATAAAGTAGTAATTTACATATTATCTATTGCTACTTGAACTCCACTTGCTAATTTAATATAACATGCAGCCCAAAAAGCCGAGATAATATAATGAAACATGACATACTCGCATTACGGCACTTTTTCAACTGTACAGTCATAATAAAGTAAAGTAATTACAAAAATAAACGGAATATCACAAAAAAGGAAGAAATAAAGGTTTAATTTCAGAAATAATTGAATTACGCTGTAATGTACACGATTTCCTTGTGACATGACATACACATAAAACTCGGTTCAGTAGTTTTTGAGATCTATCTATTTTGATAAAACTTACACAGTGCCCTAATTTAGACTATACCTAGTACCAGAGAAAAATATTTTTGCAATCAGACTTATTAGTTCTTGAGATATGCGCGGACAAACATATAAACGTACATACATACACTTACGAAATTTGGCACATACGTTTAGAAGCTACAAACAACTGCCACAACAAACACACTACAGCTACAAACAAACTGTGCAATTCTGGCAATATTACACACATACGGGATCAATTGATAACCTCTTTTTTGAAGTCGGTTAATAAATGAGAGCACAAACAGATAAATATAGCTATTTTTAATCCATTAAAATAGTTGAACCAGGAACAGCGCTAGAGCGTAAACGTCCACATTTATTTTCCGCCTCTCGGAGAAGCTAACAGTGAACGAGAGTCGCTAATTTGAAGACAGGAAGAAAATAGCTCTCTAGGAAACCTTTAAAGCATTTGGGAGAGGTTTCCGATGGAGGGAGCTAGACCGTGTTTCATTTGCATTTCGATTCCGGTAACGGATTGGCCAACAGATCTTGCTGTATATCGGTTGAGTGTTCGATTCTCTTATGAATTTGTGAATAAACTTTTCTAATGTGTGAAATATTGCTATGCTACTAACATTGTAAATGTGGAAGTTTGTGGAGATATTGCAGATATTACGAGGATTGGATGATTGGAGGCTTCAATGTTCATTGATTACTAAATAAAGCGGTTTAAATCCAATGGATTGCGATGAGATTCGGCCTATAAGTAGGACAAATCCTCGATTTAAAACTCGAATCACCTGCGTAGGGCGTGGTACTTGGGCTTTGGTCAGTTAATCTAAAACTAGATTACGCAGATTGAAATTATGATGTGTAGTGTGTGCGGAAAGAGAATAGGATTTAGATTGGGGGGGCACTGTAATTATTTTCTACCGTATGTGCTGTATTTTCTGTTATGTGGCCATACTGGTTAGGTTAGTTCCGTTTTTCGCCACGCCTATTCTGACTCTAATTGGGTAATTCCACGACAGAGTAACATATAAGTTACCAATTTCTCGCGTCTTTCTTCATTGATGGTGCAATTCAGGTGTCAATATAACTAGTGATTAAAGTTATACTTATCTAGATTAAAATTAATACTTAAATTTACGCCGTAAATAAATAAACACGCGATGAAATGGTAACTGCCGTTACATTTTCATGGAATAGCCCAATTAACAAATTAATTACAACCTACTTGTGAATTATCACCACTCAATAAATGGGCTATTCTTCAGAAATACGTCTGCGACTCATTCATCTGTCTCCATATGACTGAGGCACCGCCGATATCACATTGATCACATAATTAGCCTGTTGACTCGATTTTTTTTCTGTCCTAAATCGATTCTACTATTTCTGAGGAACAAATATCTATATGACACCTAATACATTGGTATAAGTATAACAGCCACAAATTGTAATCAAAAGTAGCAGATCGGACTGAGCATTGAAAACGCTCTATACAAAACGGTAGGAATTTATGACGTCATCCGTTGCATCGCTGTACTAAGTCTGTATGAAAAAAATAGCATTTTGCCATTTTGAGCACGAAGAAGTGCGTTTAATCACATACTTGTCATACATTTATTTTTTCAGAGTTATTTAAGCATTCCGAAATTGACTTTAATTTTTCTTAAAGACGATAAAAAAAATATCGTTTTTTTTTAAACTTAGGTCTCATAACTTTATGTTTTTTATACATTTTTTGTTTATTTCTTTTGTGTTATGATAATTTAGTATTTTGCAATCCATGTGACTATATTATGTTGTAACATTCAACATTATTCAACATCCCAAGCTGTTATTGACTAATTTGAAAAGTAACTATTAACAACCACACCGTTTTCCTCGGAATTAGTGCGACAAATTCCGCTCTAAGAGTATCGATACGTATTGAACGCGGTGAAAATTAACCAATATTCGATCCATATTTCTCAAAGTGGTCAGATACGTTGAAGCGAAGAAGCTTTGCTCACAAATATTGCTTTTGAATCGAGCATTTCGCTGAAAACGTTTTGTTACGCCAGGCGAAGTCTTGGACGACCGTCCCCTAATTGCCAGCGCCGGTCGGGCGCACTGACCGTGTTTTCTTTGGCCCAGTAACAACAGCAAGATTGGCAGCACTGATAAATACGTTACTATACGAAAAATGATAGCCATGACAGAATTTTCTTATGCTGCTAAGTTTTATTTTTAATTCAGACAAGTCGTAGGACGTTAAGCTCATACTATTTTAGGACAGTATATACTAGTTAGGTAAGGCGACGTCTTAAACGACCATTCACTATTTGCCAGCTCCACTCGTAACCGCTAACCGTGTTTTGCTTCGGTCCAGTAACAACAACAAGTATGGCAGTACTGATAAATACGTTACTATACAAAAAAAATATATGGACCTTACCATGAAATATTTCGAGTGCAACAGACACTCTTAATCACGACTACCAGTGTTAGACAAGCCATGGTTGTAATATAATAGCAGTCATTTTTCTTCCGACAACAGGTGCATCGCGCACACAAGCAAACTTTAAGCTGCCGCCACCAATTATATTTTATAATATCATTGGTCGCCACGTTTACTCGCTCGCGCGAAATGTATCGTAAATGTGTAAGTGCAGTGTGTTTGGATGCGACAAAACGACGGACGTCAGTCCTGTGCCTCAACCTTGAATAGCTATCGCGCTCCTAAAGGTACTGGTCCCACCGCCGGCGAATAAGCGAGTAAAGATGGGCGAATAAGCGAGTAAAGTTGGGCGAATAAGCGAGTAAAGATGGGCGAATAAGCGAGTAAAGTTGGGCGAATAAGCGAGTAAAGATGGGCGAATAAGCGAGTAAAGTTGGGCGAATAAGCGAGTAAAGATGGGCGAATAAGCGAGTAAAGATGGACGAATAACAGTTCATTGCGGGCTGACCAGGCACAGTGTGATCAATCGACCTTTCCAGATCCGCAATGTAATGCTGCTCGTCCAACTTTACTCGCTTACTCGGCGGCGGTGGGACTAGTGCCAAAGGGCCGAAGTGAGCCTAACCAATATGGCAACGTTACTTATGTCATTGTCAAGTGAACATTTCAAATGTACAAATTCGACTAAATAAATGAGAGGAAGAGTTGAAATTTCTCTAAATGCATATAAAAAATCATGCTTTATTATTTTAATAAACCGTACCAAATTTTATTAACATCTGAAAGGTTACAAGTACAATAACACTTTTTCTACTTAAAATCACCTGTGTATGAATATTAATTTGAGCATCTTATATTTATCTAAGTAAGTAACACAGACTTGTTTATTTAAATTGTAAGTATAAAGCTATTGATAAATTAAGTAAAATAGTGTAGTTTTTTCATAATTAGATAAACACCATTGTAAAATTATATTTTTGTAGTGGCAACCCACGCTGCCATCAGTAAATTTCACTGCTTCCGAATATGTATACAACTCAGTGTCGAAAAAACATGTTAGTTGTGCCCTTTTGCGTTATGGCGGCAGCACATTGGTCTTGAATTAGAATTCGACGTTTAGTTTTCTAAACGAAATTTGGCATACTGCTCCATAGATAACTTAATTTTCCAGGAAACCTGGATATCACGGAGACCCACCACCAGACCCGATCCAATTTATAAGTCAATTCCTTAAATCGATCCAACGGGAATCGAACCCAGACGCGCAGTTATTTTAGGCCCGCGAACAAAAGCTTACTGAAAGCATTTGGCAGACTTTATTAAAGCTTTGCCGGATATAAATGAAGCTTTTAGGGACGTCACAAATGTCTCTCTTTGGGCAACTTTCATTTTAACCAGAGTGCTATTTTTAGCTTATACTGTATCTGTTTGTAATAAATGTAAACTTATTGTTAATAATTATAATCTGCTGTTGGTCTGCGGGAAACTTAAAAAACAACTATTTGAAATGATGACGAATATGTCATTATAAGAGTAAAAGGTTTCCATCAGGTGGCTCGTCTGCTCGTTTGCCACTTATTATATAAATAACCACGTTTTTACTTTCGAAAAACCGACCGCGGTGCACTTTAACAGTACAAATTCGTTTATTTTAATGAACTTCATACCCAGTGACACTCGTGCGATCAAGACAATTCTAATGATGTATCATTTATCAAAATCGGTTGTTATAGTTGTCATGAGCTTTAGTTGTTATGCGATGGGTCATTTCGTGAACTTTTGTTTCTGTGAGTTTTTAGTTTATTCCGTATTTGTTGGTATTGGTAATTAGGCTGCAATTGTGATCCGTTCAAACCTCGAACACTGATGAAGTCTCCGATGGAGCGAGTGCCCATAGAAGATGCCTCTACAATCTGATCTATAAAGTGCTATGATGTCATAAATACTTACATATGTATCAAATAAAGCAAACAGTACTCATGCCAAATAAATAATTGGGAAGATAATTTATTTCCCTTAAATATTATAGCATGTATGTATGGTATTAACAAATGCAGTTTCAGTTTCTAAACCAACCACAAATAAACAACTTTTAATGATCATTTAAAGCCATCCCGAGCAGAAATGCAAACAAACGAGTTAATATTTACGGCAAACTCCAGAATCCCCAGACACCCTGTATAGGTCACTGCAGTTAGCGGCGCGTGCACAGACAATGGTAATAAGCAGCTTATGTCGTAAATTATACCAAAGGCCCGTCGCACCGCTACCATACAGGGTATCTCGTAGCTACATAGATGGAAAGTACCTACATTATGCATTGTCGGTAGGGATTGCAATCGGTTATATTTAGTATGGAAAAAATCGAGTTTTAACCGAAACCGAGTTTCTTCCATACAATAAATAACCGAGCTGCAATCTCTAATTGTGGGCGGGAAATTTCTTGATATTTCATTTTACTTTTAATACAAACTACCTGGTTATAGGTTTTCGCGGGCTACTTTACTGTAAATTGATATGTCATATTTTGCGTGATGTATATACATGCCTAATAATACCGATTAGATAATTATAACCGGATATGTTTCATTCTATTAGTACTATTTTAAGAATAGTTCTGGTTACAAGTTATAAATCTTCGTAGCTAGCCTAAAATTATTCAAAAATTTGCTTGATCTGTGATCAAAGCTATCAATGTAAAAAAAAAAACAGATCTACTCTATCATAAAATATAAAAAAACCGGCCAAGTACGAGTCGGATTCGCACACGAAGGGTTCCGTACCACCGTCAAGCAAAAATACGTAAAAAAAAAAACAAATTTATTGTATGGGGACCCCTTTTTATTTTTAACTTTATTATATTTTTCTTATGTTATGATATAGCGGCAATAGAAATACATATTCTGTTAATATATCAAGCATCTACCTATTACCATTCTTAAAATCAAGCAAAAAGACGCCAAAAAACAGGTTTCTTGTATAGGGTCCTTTTAATTCTGGATTTAATTTTCTTATTATAATTTTTTTTTTTGCGACAGTAAAAATAAACATTTTGCGAAAATGTCAAGTCTCTACCTATTACAGTTCAAAATCTAGAGCCCTGTGACGGACGGACTGACGGACAGCGGAGGCTTTGTAATAGGATTCCGTTGGCACCTTTTGGCTACCCTAAAAACACGAAACTATTAAAAAAGATCACGATAAATGACTGTATCTCACAATAAAAATGCTATCGAACGTTGACAAATACATTCATTCACGTATTTTTTGTAGAATTGATAAAATGCTCCGCAATTACGAACACTTGGTATTTTTGACCGAAAAAGCCTCTCTCGCTCAAAAATAGCACGAAATACCAACCCGAGTTCCTCCCCAAAAGCCATTACTGTTTTAAAAAATGAATGCAACACTGTATTGGTTTTAACACATGCCATTGGTAGTAAAGGTACCTTATATTTCTGAAATTCAAGCAATAAATTGTACATGAAATATCACTTTGTTTTTATTAATAAATTGAGTTATTCATTGAAAAACAAATGGTTTATTGCGTTCCGCTAAAAGCCGCGTCAATAATTTTCATAATATCGAATGTCACAGGCCGGTAAATATTGAACGGTGAACTATAACGTAGCTTAGACGTAGAAATGTGAGCCGAGATATATGTATTGTAAGGTGCAGGGAGAGAGCAAATGTGTACTCATACAGTTTTATCATACTTTTCCTCCCACACCTCACAACTAAGTGGCTCTCAACTAACAAGGAAAGGTACCCAACTGTCCGGCTCCGATCTGATTTATTTTGGTATATGTTAGAGAGTAGTCTAAAATAATAGACCCGTATTTTTTTTAGCTGCCCAATCTCAACCTATTGGGACAAACTGACCTCCAAAGTACTGAAAAGTGAATAAGCCCTCCAACTTCTACCGAAAAAAAAATCAAGCAAGTTACTAGTTAATTACTGGTTTGATATTATGTTTGAGAACATGAAAAAATAATAGTGTTTCGTTATATCAGCTGAAACTCATATTTTCCTAAAAAAAAAACACTCTTAAAAGTTTGAACCCTTTGAGGGCGTTTTTTAGGAAAATATGAATTTGAGGTGAAATGACAAAACACGTGTCTATTCTTTTTAACCGACTTCCAAAAGAAGGACGGTTCTCAATTCGTCTGTATGTTTTTTTTTTATTTCGTGTTCTCTTACATATAATGAAATCAGTAATTAACTAGCAACTTGCTTGATTTTTTTTCTGTAGAAGTTGGAGGGTTTAGACACTTTTCAGTACTTTGGAGGTCAGTTTGGGCAGCTAAAAAAATACGTGTCTATTATTTTAGACTACTCTCTAACATATATCAAAATAAACCATATCGGAGCCGGACTGTTGGGTACCTTACCTTGTAAGTTGTACCCTTATTAGCTACGAGTTAGAACAGTTTATATAAGCGTTGCAAAGTAACGTAGCATTGTACGCGCGTAGCCGCCTACGCCTCGTAGCCGCGTAGCCCTCTACGCGACCTGCACTCTCGCCCGCTTGAAGCCCGTATTGTAAAACATTTTCATACCTCTTTCAAAAATCTCTTACATTTCGCGTCGCCAGTGTCTTATTGTATTGAAACAAAAGCGGAAAAATCGGGTCAAGAGAGCGCCCGATGAAACGGCCTTTAATTGAATACAGCGACCGAGCCGTCGCGAGATGTTTCGTTGGCTTAATACCTACCAGAGTGTACTCGCCCTGATGAAGTTAGATCCGAAATTTATAACACCGCGACTAACTCACCAACTTAATCGTTATGCAAATATGACAGTTCATTTCTCTCGAAATTTAGCTTGTATCTCATTATTACGAAACTCTGGACAAAGTTTTTAAAACAACACGAAGCACTCGTGCCGGGAGACCTTCGTTTACGTTCCCCCCAAATTTTTGTTATTCGATAAAAGTTTCGCGTAAACGTAACAAATTCAAAGAAGACAAGAGGGATGAACGGGGGAGACGCGAATAATTTGCATCATCCAAAATTGACGAATCACTTGAGCAATTTCAAAAGTGCCGTCACCTGCGAGAACTTCTCCTGCGCGTCGAGGATCTCGATGAAGAGGGAAAGCTTGTGGTCCATGATGGGGAAACCGTTGCGAGGCTGCATGAGTAGGTGGCGCACCGCCTCGCGCACGGCGGCTGGCGTGCTCGGCGTGCCCGGCGTGCCCAGCGCGGGGTATGGGCCCATCAGCGCCGACAGACCATGGAACGTGGCCGATGGTTTTGGCGGGTTCTGCGCCGGCTGCCCCGGCAGCGACAGCCGCCGCGACGTCGCCGGCGGCACCGCACCGTACCCGTTCGTCATGATCGCGGGCCGTTGCAGCTGGTAGTCGCTGCGCGAGGACGGCAGGTTGTAACTCGCGCGCGGCAGCGTCGACAGACTAGGCGCGGGCCGCGGCCGCCGCGGCACCGGCTGCAGCAGCGGCACCGACGGCCAGTCATCTTCAATAGCACCGATAGAGTGCGGTCGAGTAGCTAATTGTTTTAAGGGACGAGGCGAAACGACACTGTGCGGCCGCCTCGGCGGCGGTGGCCGGCGTCGCGATATAGTGTCCGTGCGGATCGGCGTCGGCGGCGTATAGGGGCAGAAGCCGCCGAAATCGTCGTTGAGCGGCGACGGGCCGGGCTTGTTCGGCTCAGGCGCCGGAGGCGGCGGGTCGTCCCAGCGCGGCCAGCCCAGCGCGAGCGAGTCGGGCTTCCGGGGCGGCGCGGGCCGAGGCCTGCCCGCCCCCTCGGTCATGGCTGCGGCCGGCAGGATCGTCACATCGCGGGCGCGTGCGTCCCGCGCGACGGCCGCCGCTCGACTGGCGTGAGCCTGCATCCCCCGCGACGCATCGGCGCTTGTTTTGGTCCGTAGCGATTCTTTGCGAAAAGTTTTCGAGCGTTTCGGTTTTTGAAGTTGTATGTACCGCGGACGTGGTTCCGAGCGGGATGAAATTTACATCAGCAAGTTTTATTGGGACCCGCGGGGGATTGTTAGCAACACGTTTACGGGTGATAGAATTGTTTCGCTGTTTCTAAACGCTTATAAAACAGACTACGAAAAAGTGAAACTTTTCAGATTAACACTTTTTATTTCACGCCTTAACGCCCAATTACTTCATCCGTAGTTCATTAATAAATATTAATTCTCCTATTGCAACACGAATTCTGAGCACGATTTCAATGTAATCATCGTCAATCCTTTCAAATTACCTCCTCTATTACCTTAATGTACAGTTACATACAAAAAGCAATACCATCGTCGGGAATTAAAATCCAGGGATATATTTGGACGTATCGAACTTGCGCATTTAGAACGGAGCGAATCAATCCTTCACTGCGATGCTGGCATTTACGATCACATTCGGAATGTGAAAGCTAAATATATCTTTAATAAGTGATGTTTACTGTACGGTGATTGCCGATAAGGTACGGAATAACTGAGAAGTTAATGGGAACGACGATTCTGTTGGGATGTATTTAGTTAAGTGCAACGCTAAGAAGTAATCTGCGTTGCCCTGAGGTTAGGTGGTGGATAACTCCTTAGGACATTAAGCTCACCTTTTTGTGGGATACATTTTCTTTAGTGTTAAAATAATATACGCGATTATCTCTTTGACTTATTTTGTAGCAATGAATTAATAATTTTGTGTACGTGTCTCTGCTTTAAAGTGAAATCGTGAGAAAAATAATAATGAAAAGCAATATTTTATCTGACCAATATGCCAATATTTTATCCTAAAAAAACGTAACAAAACTGTCCCGCTAGTTTTTCATGCATACGTGTATTTACGACGGTACTATAAATTGTAAAATATCGCCGGAACAATAATCGACATGAACCTATTCAGATAAAATGCTAACTTTTCTAACATGGTATACCTAAATAGGTACGATTGTTCGCAAGCAAATTGCACTTTATATTCATCTCAATTAGAGCGTTACTCACAAAGAAAACGTTAAACTTCGAAACTATACTCGAACAAAAACGTACCGCGTTAACAATTCCATTGACTGACATGAGCAGCTATGAAACCCTTAAAATGTTCCAAAATAAAAATAAAGTGGTTCTTGAGCGTAATGCGCTCGAGTGTTGTTTCAACTCGAGCTATTTTTGGCCAATAAATATCTGGAGCGGTCAAGATATCAGTCGCAGGGTCAAACAGGGGTGGCGGTCATGTCATCATTAGGTAATAAATTAAGTAACTGAAATTGCAAGCTTAAGATATTTCAATTACAATACAGGAAATCAATAAAATTATGTGAGAATCGAATGCATAACACTAAGCCTAAACTTACCTACTGAACCTAAGCGTATTACGAGTAAGTAAATGTGTTTATGCCACACCTGGCCATAAAGTGACTTTTTCCGCACGCTGCGCGTACGGAAAAAGCCGCTTTCTGGCCAAGTGTAGACATAAAATGATGTACACAACACGGGAGGTAATAAAGAAAGCCCTCGATCGCACATTTACGCCCCTCGCTTGCAGCTCGGGCCGCAAACGTCTGCGATCTCGGCCTTTCTTTGTATTACTACCCTAGTTATGTAATGTACTATTATGCCACATCTGGCCATAAAGTGACTTTTTCCGCACGCTGCGCGTACGGAAAAAGCCGCTTTCTGGCCAAGTGTAGACATAAAATGATGTACACAACACGGGAGGTAATAAAGAAAGCACTCGATCGCATATTTACGTCCCTCGCTGGCAGCTCGGGCCGCAAACTTCTGCGATCTCGGCCTTTCTTTGTATTACCACCCTAGTTGTGTAATGTACTATAATTTTCATTTTCATCACACTTGCTCGTAAAGGGTGTTATAACACGCAGGCGTAGAGCAACTAGAGCCGATTTACCTCCCGTGCGTTACAAAAATCTACAACTCCCACGGGAGGTAAATCTGTATGAAAATCTATAACTCCCGAGGGAGTTATGAGCCGAAAAAACAGATAACAAATGAGAATTTTATCATTCCAAAAATTCGCCATGTATCTCGTCTTTAATATAATTTAATCCATGAACTAGTAAAAATAGTTTTGCGGACCATTCAGCGAGACCTTACATTAGAAACCATTATTAGGTTAGGTTCACGGGTCAAATTATCAAGTCCACACTTGTACTAATAACGAGAAAAAAGTTTCATAATTTGCACGTTAGTACACAAATCTTAAAGTTACAATTTCATTGGCGAAAAGACGTAATTAGTACGATAGTTTCCTACACTATCGTTATATAAGTGATAAAGCTGACGGTGAACTTCTGACTAGTAGCTAAATAAAAGAAGTTAAAATAAAAACTAGTATAAGAGCTCGTAATCAACAAACGGTCTCGTTTTTATCTTTACAAGTGGGTTATTTTTGTTGCCGAGTAGTTGAAGTGCGCCTAACCCGGCGTAAAGAATCGAGCAGGAGTGCCTACTCACAACGGATCTGAGTTCGGACACTTCACCTTTTTGTAGGCATGTTTTAATCTTGAGATCAATCACTTTATAGCTCTGAAAAAAGGGGAGACCTTTACAATGAATATTAGTTTTAGTCCCCAGGAACAATATCCGGTTTGAAGGACCAAAAAGGATGTATGGTTCGCACCTTTTAATGAATGTTGGAGTGTTTGATATTTAAAGAGTTTGATAAAGTTCACATAGCGTTTATTGTCACAAACTAACACTAAAATGAATCGCAATGATAATGGATCGGCGGTTGAATGCAGACTGACGCGGAACGAGTTTACTTATAATATGAAATGCTGAGTGTGCGCTTTGTCAGTAAGTATGTGCGGTTTGAGACCGTACAGTATTGTTCTCTATTTCTATATTAACAAACATGTTTAATAACTACTTTATATAATACTAGCATTTTCCCGCGGCTTCGCCCGCGTTGTTCCCGTTATTGTCCCAAAGGAACTCTTTACCGGGATATAAAGTATCCGTATATATGTTATGGATATGTTTCAATCCAGGACTTGGTCTACTTGCATGCCAAATTTCAGCTTGATCCATCCAGTTGCTATCCCGTTATTAGATAACAAACATCCAAACATCCCAACATCCAAACATCCAAACATCTTCACAAACTTTCGCATTTATAATATTAGTGGGATTGTCTTCAGTTTCCTAACCTACTACTGCTACAATAATTTACGTAATTGTTTAACTAATCTTTCTTATGAAGTATAATTAAAAAGTCGATTAAAATTTAAGATCCTACAGTAAGCAGCACATTATTGGTATCTTATATTAAATTGCTTTTAGTAAGATCTGCTTATAAAAATAAAGTTTGATAGTTTTTAGCTTGCCCTTGAGGGCACTGAACATCTATTATAATTATTTTTTATAAAAGTCACCTTGCAATATTATCCATACAAACATTTTATTTTTCAAAAACCTATACTAACTGCCGCAGATCCTGAAGCGCAGCCTTGGTAAAAAAACCAAGGTAATTGAATTAAAAGTCTTTCAAAAACTTCAATTCAGTTAATATGGACGTAACTTTCCAAACATGAAACCGTTGCCTAAGCAAACACCCCCTTTTCATATCAATAACGTAGTTTCCAATCTAATTCGTACAGCAAATAATTTACATCACCCGGGTCAGTAGAAAAAATCTTTGAAATGCTCGTAAAGGCCAACAGATCAAAGGAAGGCCAAGAAAAACGGAGGGTTCTAATTTCTTTACGAGGATATTGGATGAGTCGCCGGCAGCCACAGGATGGGGCCGATTTATTAGAAAAATAGCGGCATCAAACATGGCGGCGAATTTAAGGAAGAATTAAGAGCTAATATTTAAGATCCCACTTTGGGCATTTATTCGATCCATTGGTTTTTTAGTTTTGCTTCGTACCGCTTTGATTCTATCATCTTATATACTTACTATATCCGTAAGCAAGCCTATGATGACAAGCTTCTTAGGCGATGTATTAATTAGAAATCATACTCCATTCTCAAAACGTAACTGATTGAGAACATTTTATTTCCTTATTATTATACTATTTCATATTGTAAGATTCACGAATATTTTAGCTTTTTTGGAGCCGAAGGAATTTCAATCGGCATAAATATAGCGAAATCGATAGCATCTTATTAAGATTTGTGTGAGACATCGGATCAGCAGAAGGGCCTTAAGAATGCGTGAGACGCGATTTTCATACGGCACCATTAATCAGGACTGCGCGGACCACTGGGCAGGATTCCGGGTCTGATTCGGGGAAACAGTCGATATTTTGGCTATCGATGATTTTGTTAACTAATAAATTGGTAAGTAGGTATAATAGCAGAAATCGGAATTACCTAAACACATTGAAACTGATAAGGTATATCGCGGATTTGATTTCGTTTACTAACTAGTATTTCTATAATTACTCTTTTTTCTGAGCAATAAATTATTATGATCTTTCGGATAGCAATGAATAATTTATCAAGTATCAAAAAAAAGGGACTTAAAAGTTCGGTACCGAATAGAAAGCTCCTATGGAGTTGTATTTCTAACGAAATGAGGAGGATAACGGAGGCGACGATAACTAATTCCTGGCTGGCAAACCATCGGGTGATGGTTTGCCAGCCTGTTTGACATTTATTCAATGAAAAAATAATCAACATACGAACAAAAAAAAACGGATTTTAACCATGCCAATTTTTTCTGAACTTTCATTAAATCATAAAAGTAATATTTGCTTGCATTTTAAAGAACATTACTGCTTGGAATAAAAATGATGTAGACCGTAGTTGCAATTGCAGTAAGGGAAGGGACAAGTAAAATAATATCACTACTTTAATTGAACATATACCTTTAAACCTTTTCCAATGCAATGGTTGCATTTACCTAAACATAGGATGTCTGTTATACATTCTATTTAAGACATCAAAACCAGTTTAAATTAGTTTTATTAAGTCTCAAAACTCAAAAATTGACGTTACTGCATTTTGCAAGCGACCGGAGAATGCTATCGGAGAACTATCGACAATCCCCAACGTATCGCGTCCCTAAAGGCGGTTCCACACGAGCGCGCCGCAGCCAGCAGCCTGTCGGCATCACCGTGGAGCTATGTGATGCTACGACACTATCGCAATACACGAAATCCTGTACCCAGCCTTGTAAACTATACAACGTTGGTTACATTTCGAAGAATATCTGATTCGAGGTTTATGAAGTACGGGGTCATGCTTAGGTTTTTTTATGAATGTTCAAAGGTGCAACCATCTCTGGCTGACTGATTAAAGCACCAATTTTGGAATTGTAAAGGCTGTATAATCCTATACAGCCAGTGTGCTATCTAGGCAGGCTACGTGATACAAGGGAGAGAAAAACATAAGGATGTCTTTCTATAATCTACATGTAGGTGATTTATGTTTTGAAAGTTAAAATTATTACGTTATTAATTCTTCGCTACCTATGAAGAGATCTTAGAAGAAAATTGTTTTAAGAAAAACATAGCCTATTAGTATCTACTGGCATAATTTTTCTTGCACTTAATTATTTTTATGGTCTATAATTTTAGATGAGTAATAAAGCGTACTGACATGTATTGTATTTGTATTTTATTTTGAGCAATCCAACATCAATGTGTGCAAGCTTTATAGTATTGAATGATATTAAAGCTAACATATTCTCAATGTGACCTCAATCAAAACATTTACTAAGTCACAGCCTTTGAAATCACACAACACCAAAACTCCTCCACTCAATTAATTAAACGCGCCCAAAGCATCAACGGCACCCGAACTACTCCAACCTGTCGATACAGAACGGTACAAGCGACAGGGGATTTTAAACAACGTTAGGTCGTTTTGTTCAAACACACCTGATGTGTGAGCTGATTAACTGAGGCCCCATCAATCGGGCATCGACGGGTAATCACTCTTCGGACAAAAGACCCGGCCGCCCGGAGATGAAAAGTTGCTGCGAGCCCGTTTGGATCAAATAGTAGGTAATGCTTGGCCTTTATCACTCCGATAAATGTATTTTTTTTCTAAATTGGACAGAGTTATTTAATAACGAATTAATTTAAATTAATGTGGCAAAACTCCATCCAATTCGGAAACAGTTATTACTTCAAATTCATTGACGTTTTTTAAAACAGTGTAGCTCGCATTTAGATTTTCTTTACCATTTCTAGTCGATGTCAAGAATACAACTGGTTGAAATTTATACTATATTTTAGTTAGCTATAAGTATATGTATATGACAGACAACATCATAGAAATGTTATACAAGTACCTCTTAAAAGAACCCTTTCGCTCACGATTATCCATTAAAAATATGTAATTTTCGTTTTATAGAAAATAGGCGTATAGGCGTATTTGTGTGCAAAAAGTAACGCGCGTAAACCTGTGTTTCATGGTTAGAGCGTTACCTACACAAAATAAATGTAAGACAAAATATCACTATCATCCTGTCGCTTTTAAGTTGTTGCAATGCTATTGGCACCCGATTACTCGAATAACTACTACAGCCCTGTTAAAATAACTACTGCAGGTACTTAGAGCTTGTAAAGAGTAAAGGTGCAGTAGTTAACCCAAACGGCATCGTAAAATTTACAATGTAGCTAGTCAACATTTCACCAAACTAGAAACAATAAATCCAGTTAGTAACTGCAACACCTTCCTCATAATGGAGGGAACAAAGAGCAGTAACAATAGATAGTCTACTAACTACAGCACTAACGAGGTTTTAATGCGCTGCCTTTTTCTTGAACAACGGCTCGCAATGCTGGGATTATAAATTTGTTTGCGGTGGTATATAGTTTGCGAGTTTGTTTGGTTATGTTCCCGTATAGTGCTTGGTTTGGATGATTATGATCAAAGATGAAAGTAGAGGAGGAAGACTGAGAAGAATAAAGAAACGTACTGTAGGAGGTGGCCAGGTTAAGATAAAAGATTTATGTTTTATAACTTCGTTTATTCAAGTGCTCGGTACTAGAGCTAAGACACAACTAAAATATCTGTTCTTACACTAGAGCGAGACAGACTGAATTCGAATATATTTGAATACTCGATAGTTCCAAAAGCTGCCAGTCTGTCACGCAGAACGGTGAAGTTTGTTTATCAGGATACGAACCTCACACATCTCGCCGCCCCGGGAAGGGAACGGGCGTTAAACTAAACAATGCTACCTCTTACCTAACAGACACTGGTCCCTACCTATGCAGGGCAACCCCTTACAATTTACATCCTTGGTGGCCTCATGCTATGAGGTAACCCGGATCGAGACAGGCATACACCAATTGTAGAAAAGCCTATCTTACCGTACCAGGAGTGACTCGCTCCACGATTTCGCCGCGTGGCCGTGAGGCCCCCTGTAGGGGGCCTTAGTCAGCGATCAGAAAGAGCACGCGTTAGTACGCGTTATGCGTTAGAGAGAGACGGCCGCATGTGGTACGACAGTTTTGTTAGAGAGAGAGAGAGAGACTTCTGTACGTCGTACTATATCTTATTGTGGCCCTACAGCTTTCAACATGCTTATTAACACAGAATAAAATAACGTCAAATCGATCAGTATGAATCGGGCTATTAATTGTAATGTTATTTCTTTATGGACCGATACGCGAGTTTTTATTTCAACACAAATTACATACTTAATGTGAATATTTCTGTTGTTTATTGCAGAAATCGGTTTTGTATACAATTTCAAACATATTGTTTTATTTTTTGTGTATGAACTTGATGATATGGGCTGTAGGACTAGTAAGTGAACGGTATTGCAAGATTTTTGAATAAATATATAAATTAGGTTAGAAATTTGGAACATTCACTGATCATTGTTAATCTGCTGCGAAGTTACTGTGAAAAAGGTATGTTTCATTGACGTACTGTTTTCATTAACTAGTTTTCCGCTAATATGCGCCTCGAGGAAAGGTAGATTGTTTACGATTGACTAATCTGAAATGTACGCAGTCCGGTACATCTTTACTTACTTACTTAACATTTTAAGTCTGATCGGTCTTGAAAATTTAAAGCCATTTGCAATTTCCCATGACACATGCTCAAATATTAATCTAAACTTTCTTCACTTTAGATATCAGTGCTGGTAATCTAATTTACCGGCACTAGGTGCCATCACCCTGAGTGGAAGTTGGCCAATGAATCAGCGCTCTAACGAGAGTTTAGCTCAGCTTGGCGAAACCCAGGTTCAATGGTATCGACAGGTGGAGTGCTCATAGGGTGTGTTTAGGATTTGAAGACAACGTGTGTGTTATTAGGCTGCTGTTTGCGATGGCGTTATCGATTAATTTAACAGCATAGGCTGACTTGCTAGCTTTCAGTGATTCACCCGGTACGACACAGTTTTCGTACAGTTTTAATTGGTAAATTAAATTGGTGATTATAATAAAACGAGAGAAAAAACGTGATAAGTACTGATACTTATAACGTTGATTCAAAATCATGAAATGTAAATCAATATTACGTTTCACTGAAACGTTGATGTTTAAAATGACAAAAAAAAACATTGGTATTCAATAAAGCTGTTATATATACAGTAATTTGGCAATTACGATAGGTAGTCGCTTGAAGAAACAATCTAGGAGTTCGTGTCATAGCTAATTGATTAATGACTGTTATTATAGTTGAAAGTAAAACTAAGCGAAACCTTAACAATCACTAAATTTATTAGGATAGCAGTATAATTTACTGTCACGATTCATCAAACTGACAAATTCGCCGAAAACCTGAAACTAAAGTTAAACGTAATAAATTGAACGCAAAACATTAATTACTCCCAAGTAACACTTGAAGGAAAAATTTAAGAGGCCCTCTCACAAAGGGAAAGGCGTGAAATAGACTAGGTATTATCACAACACCGTATTTTGAGCTGCGTCACTCTAAAAGCAACCTTGGACTTCACACAATAAGGTCCTAAGGTTGAGAGAAATGAGGTTGCCAAAATGAGGATGGTAAATTCGATGATGGCGGCAGACAATTCGGCCCTTATTATTATTGAGCCCTTTATGTCAACCAGTTCCCTGGAAATGTCCCTTCAAGGGCATGCTCTAATTAAAACACCGTGACTCTCTTCTTGAGTGGGGGAGTATTGTGACATTTTTTTTGAGAAACGGTGGAAATTTTGTGTACGATTGATGAATACATTGGAAATAAATAAGGTGCTAAGTCATTCAAGGAAATGGCAGGACGACCTGGAGTTATTTCAAACCAAGTGGCAGGAGCACGACGTGCTGTGTTGAGATTTAGGGAAAGCGGAGAGGTCTTTGCCCAGCAGTGGGAGACGCTAGTAATCTAAGAATAAACTTATTATTCTTAATATTCCCATAGGTTCCGGCAAATATGATTCGCACTTTTGACATTTGACAACGGTCTACCAGAGGACTATTTTTGTTTTACTCAGGGTTACTGGAATTTGTGCGTCCCTTAAGGTTAATGACGAGGCTTTTGGCGAAAGCCTATATCCAGCACTGGAGGTATTTTGGTGGAGGACGATGAATGGAAACCGGTGACCAAAAACTAGATAACCCGAACCGCAAATGAAACCCCGCCCTATATAGTTCCGGCCTTTGTAATTTTTTTGGTATTTTGTGTTGTGAGTTCAGATAGTTGACAGTCTAGAAGTTAATATACAATAAAGAGGAGTCCTTCAATTGACCTTATCTTATCCTACTGTCCCACTAATGGGTCAGACACGTTCAGGAAAACGGGCGTCTTTTCTGTGGACAATACAAAAGTTAACGGCTTGGGTACATTTTACTTATCCTTTTATCATACAGGTTTTAAGAAAAAGACGGTTTGTATAAGTCTATGAGGATCCAGTAAGAAAATTAGGCTTTAAAGCCTAACAATTTTATAATGTCCACAGGAAAGACGTATAACCTTAACTCATACTAAAAATATTTTTGACCCTAATATCATTAATGTAAACGTTTGCGAGGATGTTTGAATGTTTATGACTAAATAGTGCGTTAACAATTGAAAGCATTGCGATGAAATTTGGCATACAAGTACATTAAGTCCTGAATTAAAACATAGGTTACTTCGTATCCAGGTAAGGAGATCTCTTGGGAAAATAACAGGAATAACGCAGGCTAGCCCGCAGGTAAATTCTAGCATAGTGATATAAGGCGGACAGTACCGGTAAGACAAAAAAAGTTCCTTACAAATACTTTTCCTCGGCAGATTATTACTAACAAAAATTAATAAAGGGAGTCAGGTGTGCGTTAGCGCGGGTTCGGTCCCGGAGTATGCGCATAATGGATGAGCTATTGACTACACGCGTATCCGAGGACCCTTCACGTACACGTATACTCATAAATATGTATACATGTATTATGTGCGGTATCCAATATACGGAGACTTTTTTCGACTACGATGGACCGACTACGACTACGATCGACCATGGATGCTGAGAAAATGAAACAAAATTTTCAACGCGGCGATATACTTATCTGTGATAAAATACTCGTAAATAATATTATGCATTTTTAGCACCGGTCTAATTTATATATTTTTTTAAACATAATTACTATACATATCTATCTATCTGATGTTCTTTTTCATAACAGGATCTTTTTCCAATAACGGCCCGGCGTTAACCACTATACTTCAGCAATGTTCGATAATTACCCGATTCATGTTTAACCGACAGTTAACCAATACTTTAACGTCTCGTTAATTGACGTGTGGTCAGCCATTCTGATTTCAGCGAGGATCATTTCAATTTTAGTATGTCGTTGCCATTAAACGAGCTGAAACTTATTTGCTTACCAATATAATTTGATGACCTGCACTTTCAAAATGATTTACCTGTGAAAAATATCAATTTTTATTATAAGTACCTACGTAGGTTTAAACTAAAAATTATAACAACTAAACATAGAGTGCATGTTTGAGTTAAAGGCACATTTTAGAATAAATAATAATATTTTATAATACCTAGATCCTGAACACAATAAATAAGAAAATAAGGGATTGCAGATATGAGTTTTTCATATTAATTTCAGCTTGATACGCGCGATTCCACGCGTTCTTGAGAAAAAGTGTCAGAATCAGAATCAGAAATCATTTATTGTTTGATTACGCATTACAAAAGATGTCAAAATGGTATATAGTATAGCAAGTGTCATAATCAACCGTTCAACGGTATACAATACAATATTACATCTAACTTTATATATCTAATAACTTGATAAAATCAAATTACATTATTACATTGCAATACTACAATACTATACTACTGCCGCTATACTATTGTCTTTACAGACAGACAGATGGCCAAACAACAAAGTGATCCTATAAGAAAAGGGTTGCTTTTTTTTATTCTTTTGAGGTACAGCACCCTAAAAAACTGATCTCTTTATTAGTTTAGGAATGAGAGTATATGGTGACATATTAATTTATATATTTCACCTCTTTTTTTACCCTTTGAATTATTATTTGACGCAAAACCATGACAAATGATAATAAATCTTAACAAGAAATAATCTTAAACTCATTTCAACCCACCACATTCCCCGTTTCAAAATCCTTCAACTTTTTCTTACGACAAAATTTAAATTAAAAAACTATTTCTTTCTCGAATTATCGCCGCTCTTTGAAGTTTAACCAAGTTCGGTCAGTAATTTGAAAACTCTTCGGTGTAAAAGAGGAAATATTAAAGAACTACTTCTGGTACGAAGTTTACTCATAGCGACCGCGTATTTACGCAAAGTCATATCTTAATAGTGATGAAAATTTCACATTTAATTTCAAAGAAACTTCACAACTGAACAAAAACCGGTTTGCCGTCTTATCAAGCCACTACACTGACGTAAACCAAGTCAACTAAATAGACTTAGTATGAACAAACTTTCAATTCTACGAAATAGCTACTTCCCTACCCGCAATTTCCTATTTAGTACATAAGCATTTTAAAAAAAGTCGTACGATGGTGCGTAAAATAGCATCAATTAAAATTACAAATTGTGGCGTCACTTCAGGAAGTAAAGATACGTCACTAAAATATGACAACCACAAAGGACAGTAGGGCGAACACAAATCTACAATAATTTTTAGTTAAACATGTAATTTCACTGTTTATTTCGCTCCAATTTCACTAGGCTAAGGTTACCTGGAACAGTTCGCTTATTATCAATACGACTACTATTAAGTATATTGTAATCCCATCAAAAACATTACATGTAAAAAGGTGCAAGTCTCGCAACGCAGTCCTTTTCACAACAAAAAAATTTTGAGATGTAATGTTAAACCAAGTCAGTACCGGGGGGTGTCGACAGAACTCGATTCACACCGACTTGCCTATTATTTACCCGTGGAGGGAGGATTCTTTATTTGAGAAGTATGGTCTTCCTTTATTTATTACATTCCAATCAATTCTTTTTCCAATTTAAACTGCAAAACTAACTTTGTAATCACATGTATTTGTATAGGATTACAAACTTATGTGTGCAATATATTTAGGTTTTGTAGGACTTAATAGGCTTAAAACCTACTATGTTTAAAATTTGGAGCTTGTAGGTCTGCTAGAAGAACCTTAGAATTATGATGATCATGAGTCAGTCAGTCAGTCAGTCAGTGTCAAAACTAAGGAATTTTGACATGCAATAGTTCTAAAGTACACGTTCAAATTGAATGATTGAGAATATACTTAAGTCTTATTGTGCCCTATATATAATTCAGGGTTTTAGCTTTAGCCAGTACAAAATTACGGGAGGCTGAAAATGGCCTGAATGGCTTCGAGAAAAGGATGGTACGGCCGTTGCTTTGTTTTGCTCGACTTGACGTGGGCACTGCCGTGCCCCCAGATAATGGTTTAGAATGAAGAGTTTAATGCTGTTCTTTTGGTGCGCAATAAAGGATATTGTACTATGTTTTTATAAAATCGTCGGGTCAAAGAAAGCCCAAGTGAAACTCTGCTAAGCAAACAACTCCTGATAAGAATATGAAGTATGCATACTAAATATGTAAATTAAAATATAACACAACGCCGCGGCTGAGAAAACATGTACAGATATGCATAATGCGGAAACATTCGAAATGCTCAGAATGTCTTAGGTAGATTGCAACTAGGAATGTTTAGCAACACTGGAAACATTTGGAAGCGATCCAAAACAAAAGATACTTCAGGTAATCAACTTCTAAAAATGTAGCACAACAATTAAAAACTTTTGAGGACGACCGCAAGGAAAGTTTAAATTATTAAGAATGTTTCACAAAATAAAAAAAAGGGATCCTATTCGCACATCTTTCTGCTTTCGTTGGCAGAAGAACCTGCGAACCAGCTCAGCCTTCATATTAATTTATTTCTGCTGTCACTAAAACCCGTTGACTTTGTTATACTAAAAGTTAATATCGCAATCTAATTGAATTCCGAAAAAAAAAAACAGAAAAACATATGACTTTTATGTTGGCCTCTTGTATCTGCTGGGCAAAGGTTTTTACCCGTTGATTTCCAAACATCCCGGTTTCGAGCAAACTCTGACCAGCCATAAAGAAATGCTCCCAACCCGTTGTCAAAAGAAATATTTAAAATTAAAATAGTAATTTTCGATATAAGTGCGGAAAGTCTGTCATTCTTCACGAGTCCCGAGATGTATTGGCCCCAGCCGCTAGGCGAGGGTAAATACTAGGGACGAGTGGAAATGACACTTCCGCACATTTGCGAAAAAATGCCGATGAAACATAAACATGGCACCGGCTGTCACCGTTCAGCCTAATCAAAAGAAATTATTTTGAAAAGAAACATGAATTAGTAAGAAATATATTTATTATTACTTTGTGCTTTACTTATTTGCAAATAAATGTGTTATTTAGTGTTCAAAAATTTGCTAGAAAGTAAAAAGCACTAGTCCGCAAAATACAACTTTGCGCACGATTTACAGCTACGAAAAGTACCACTTTTTGAGCAAGCGTATTAAAAAAATATATACTTTCCTTATACAAAAAAACGCCCAAAACACCCCTCGTTATTGTTGCGGGGCTGAAAACTCCTCGTTATAAAACACCAAATAAACAAAGTTTCTAAATGGTTGTCGGCGTTATGAAACTTCGTCGCGCAAAGTTGCGACGCACTCTTTACAGTTACTGGCCAACTTTCGCTTTTGTCGCCTCGTCGACTTGTCGCTGAAATTCAAACCAGTGAATAGTGAAAAGAGTAAAGTAGCCTGCTCCCTAAAAACGCCAAGAAAAGACATAAAACTTGACACAGACGTTTTTTTTTATATTTAATTTAAATGTGGGTAAGGCACTGGTCCCACCGCCGGCGAGTAAAGTTGGGCAAGTAACAGTTCATTGCGGGCTGACCAGGCACGGTGTGATCAATCGACCTTTCTAGATACGCAATGTAATGCTAAGCGCCAAAAAAAAGTCTAAAGCAAAAAAAACTGCCTTTTCTTTCACTTCTCTATACGATGAAACATTTATTTTTTTCTTTTATTTGCTCCATGTATGTTCTTCTAGGCCTTCCCCTTCTCCTCTTCCCTTAAATTTTTCCTTCCAATATTACTTTGATCCAGTTGTCGTGGCATAAGCGTGGAAGGAGATATTTGGTATAAATTGCCATGTTATTACTTATGTATGTTTGTAGCCGCACGCGATAAAACGGCTGTCTATTTTTGGCAAGGGGATAGCTAGACATCGAAAAATGATTATCCAATTACAGTAACGCAATAAAGAGTTTATGTTGTTGTTTTACACGTTCACTAGCGTCATATTAAAGCATAAATATACTTTTTAATAAAGTATATTTATGCTTTACATAATAGATACAATAAGTACTCGTATAAAGAATAAGTAAAATTAAATGCTTATACGGTCGATATAAAAAAAAAACAAATGATACTTTCTAATCTGTACCGCTAAATCTTTTCGACCGAAAACTTAAATAGTACCCCAAACAAAATAACGTAAAAAAGTTGCAAGCGCCAGCTGCGTAAAGAATCGGACCCAAAACTTAAGGCAATATACTCGCGTCGAAACTCGAAACCGGGGACCGGACCGGATGTCCGGGTAACGAGTTTAAAATAACATGATGTTGAAATTCGTAATTATTTTTGTCATATTTTTTATGATAAATAAACGTATATTTTGTTGGCTTATAGCACCATACAGTAACACTAATAGCCAAATTACTTTATGTAACTACTCTAGATACTATTTTTATATAGTTTCTGTTAAACTCACCCGAATTCTCATTTTCAAGAAAGATCTTGATTTATAATACCTACTTATAGAGTGTCATAAAGTCAGTACAAAAGTGAAATAAGTGCGCCACCTTTAGTTTACCTCCCAACTCTTGAAAACGAGAACTAAAGTGCACTTCCTAGCAAACTCTCTGTCTATTGATTTAAAATGTCATATAAATGCACGCCATCTGCACGTAGCTTCAACCTTACAACCCAACAAACAGACTGCCTAGTTTTACCTAGTATAAACAGATGGCGCTGTTAAAAATATGCCACAGTCGCACATTGTACCAATGCTTTGCCACAAGTGGCGTCATCTGTGAGAGAAGTACAGAGCTTTATGAACATTTTATGCGAGAGGTGCACTAGAAACGCTATAATTCCCGATTGGTTGCAGAGATGGCGTTGTTTATTATTGGCTCTAAGATTTAGTTTAAACTGTCTGTATCACTATTTCTAACTCACCAAAATGCTCGTTTATACTTATTAAACAGAACAGAAAGCTTACCTTGAGCAGATGAGGGTCCCTCTCGGCCGCGTCCAATAGCGACTCCGCCTCGCTGAGCCACGCCACGAATTTTTCCAGCGACCGGTCGAAGTTCTGCAGAGATGACACAGCCGAGTGGAGGGCTTTGCCTCGAGCCACGATGCTGTGGGAACAAAAGAAGGTTTTAGGTATTTTATCAATTATTTCAATAGAAAATATAAGTAGGTACAACAAAGCTACATCTTCATTCAGAACTACTAGCTCAAAGTCTTAACTCTAATGTATACGAAGTTCACAACATTACAAATAGATGGCGCTATACTACCTTCCATGGCGCACTCGTTTCAAATAGTACAAAGCGACATAATTGAGATGGCGGTAGTAGTGTAGCATTAAGTTAAAATACTGCAAGTATAGATGGCAGCACTAGTCATTAATATAGCAGACGGTTTCTTATTTTATTATTATAACAGTTTCTTGGGAGGCTGTGAACCTACAATTAGCGAACTATCCGGTGCGCATTTGCTAATTTTTGTACGCATTTAATTTGCGTTAGATGAACATTTTGATAGTGTTCACCACTTGCATTAGTAATAAAAAATTTGTTACACATAAAGAAAACAATACTCAACCTACAAGATTTAAAAAATTAAGCAAGCATGCTCTTTGGTTTCATAATAATAAAAAGATGAATGCCAGATTTTTAGAACACCTTTTTCAATAATAAGCCTAAACTCATAAGCCAGAAGGTCCAGTTTCGCAGAATACGAACAAAAGTGTTTAGCTCGTTTAGAATCCTAGGTCCGATTCTGAATTAAGTTTACGATGCATGGCGGCCGTGCGGGAGGTTCATTCTGCTCGTTGGTTGGCGTGTTAAATGTTGCACTCCAACTTTTAACGCGCGAGCTTTTTGGAGCGGCGACCCAGTTAAACGTTTACAATTAAAAACATTTTAACTTCAACTAAAACCTGAACATTGACATGGGTTTGATAGCTCCTGTTTATAAATCCCTGTGTGATGGACTGGTTCGCTTACCCGGAAATCGGTCAGCATTTTAAAATATGTCTGAACAGATGTTCAGATGTGCACAGATGTGCATTTTACGAGGTTTTTAGACATATGACGAAGTGACACTGCTAGAAGTGGCACTTTACTCCTAGTATACTGAGTAGGTGCAGACGTCTTCTCATTACAGATGTCAAGTATACAAATCAGCATCTCTACATAGCATCGTGTGAATAAGTCTATTCTATTCTAGCCTCAACCGTACACCAGTATTTCGTTACAATCAGATAACAATCAACTACAACAACTAGATAGTTGTACCCGTGGTTCATCAACTCCATGACCCTTGATAGATTGCGATGTTTTGCTTGTATATTTCACCTAACAACTCGGGCAGATACTTACAGAACAGCACTAGTTGTACCAGTGGTTGACAGAACCTATGGCCCTCTGTTTCCCTAATAATCTAATCAAGTATTGGTGGTTACTGATGGTTTACAAATGCCTGACCTATTTCGCTATTTTTATTGGTGGTTGACAGAATATGTGTCTCTCTATTCGCGTAATAGTCTAGCCTAGTCTGGAACTCATGTTTGATGGACTGACCTGTTATTCAGCTCGTTGTACCGGTGGTTGACGGACTCCGTGGCCCGCTTGATGCGCGAAGTGTCATCGTTGCGGTAGACCGCTATGAGGCGCTGTGTCAGTTGCCCAAACAGCTCGATCTGGTGCTTATACTGATGCACCTCCGCGTGGAACGACTGAAATAAGAATAAGAAGTTAGTGATGTGATGAAAAAAATGGACACTATGTGGGTAGTGGTGGAATAGAAACCACGAAATGGAAGACGTAGGCCAGGTCGGCCCCTGATAAGATGATATAGGTAACGACCTGTACTTCTAGCACAACTGTGACACGCGACACTTTGTCGCGCGGCAAAAGCTACCTGCCTATCACTTTCCACTCAATACAGTGTGACAGTGACAGGCGATGCTCTGTCGCGCGAGAAACGAAGTCGCGGCCAGTTATGCTAGACAGCCTGATTCAGGTTTCTAGAAGACGACGGAGGCAAAAAACATGCCAACGTTCATTATGGAGTTCACAGTTAACGTTTTTAGCAGAGTAACCAAAGTTGCAATGGACAATTTTTTTTTTATTTATTAAGAAACTAACAGTCACACATAAACAATGTGAAGGAATACATGATCAGACAACAGAGCTATAGTTTCCTACAATCGTGTTGTCTTCGTCTATAGATAAGTATTTTAGACTGTGCTGTAAATGACAATTAATGCACCCTTTTGATTTAAAGATTTATGCTCATTATGAACATGATTTTAACTCGGCTACCTACTACCTTAAGTTTTGAAATAGTATAATTTTACAAAATAAATTTAACTTTTAAATAAGGAACGTGTTAATAGTATAAAATCCACCCTGTTTAATATCGTTAGCGGAACGCAAGAAAGACAAAGCGAAACTATCTTGTTGCTCGCAAACCGTCTGGCTGCGTCTGCTCGAGCGAGGAGTTTAATTTGATGCTAAATTTAATCCTGTCTTGAAATTTTCTACTTCTGGAAATTGGTACTTTTAGAAACGAAGTAGCAAAAAATGTGAGGAAATACACGCACGTTGGCGTCTATTTAGTAGACAAGGTAATTTATTTAAATAGTAGACTACTGAGAGAATCTGTATTGAAAATAATAATACATAATCATAATTACGTGAGTGATCTATTTTTAATTTTTACTTGACAATGCCTGCAACTTCGTTCGCGGAGGTTAAGCTAAATATATGTCTTTTTTGCTTCGCCGAGGTTTGATTAAATCCTATATTTCAACGTTTTTTTTTACATTTACCACTTTTTTTTCATCTACAATTTCATGGAAAGCGGTATGGTACCTATTTTTTGTTTGACGTACACAAACAAACAAAAATTTCAAAAACGACTTATTCACGTTTCGTTTTTTTTTTAAACTTCCTAGTCCCAGTAGTTTTATGAAAGAATCTTTTGTGTACAAACAAAATCTTTCTACAATTTTACATAGATAATGAAGAAGCGTATCGTGAAAAACAACATTTGTTATATCAAATTATACCAGTAATTAAGCGTGCCTATAGAGAAAAAAAGGGAAAGTAAATTTTTGGTCAGCCGTTATTAAAATTGATCCGCAAAAAAAAATAAGCAGTTAAATCATTTGGGCAGCATACAAAGATTTGGCTGGCAATAAATAAAATCGGGCGGCAACTCTTGTTCAGCAAACAGTTTAAAAACGGTTAACATTTTAACCAATATTAATCTGCTTTTTTTATAATTTGGCTGCCTAATAAACAGTCGAGCTGCAAAATAATTACTTGGGTAGCAAGATTCTACAATTGGTCAGCAGAGAGTTTAATTGAGATATACAGGGTGTCACTGTGATATATACTGGGTGTCACTGTAATGTATACAGGGTGTCACTGTGATAGATACAGGATGTCACTGTGATATATACAGGGTGTCACTGTGTTATATACAACAGGGTGTCACTGTAATGTATACAGGATGTTACTGTGATATATACAGAATGTCATTGTGATATATACAGGGTGCCATTGTGTTATATACAGGGTGTCACTGTGATAGATACAGGATGTCACTATCAGCAGAGAAAACATGTCTGTAAGCAGTTTAATTGAGATATACAGGGTGTCACTGTATATATACTGGGTGTCACTGTGATATATACAGGGTGTCACTGTGTTATATACAGAGTGTCACTGTGATAGATACAGAATGTCACTGTGATATATACAGGGTGTCACTGTGTTATATACAGGGTGTCACTGTAATGTATACAGGGTGTCACTCTAAAAACGAAATAGCTCCCAAAAATAGGTAGGTTAGGGTTATTTTTTTTTTGATGACCCTAAAACGAAACGGCTCCCAAAAATAGGTAGGTTAGGGTTATTTTTTTTGATGACCCTAAAAACGAAACGGCTCCCAAAATAGGTAGGTTAGGGTTATTTTTTTTTGATGAGCCTAAAAACGAAACAGCTCCCAAAAATAGGTAGGTTAGGGTTATTTTTTTTAATGGCCCTAAAAACGTAACGGCTCCCAAAAATAGGTAGGTTAGGGTTATTTTTTTTTGATGACCCTAAAAACGAAACGGCTCCCAATAATAGGTAGGTTAGGGTTATTTTTTTTTTGATGACCCTAAAAACGAAACGATACACGTTGTGAATAAATAATATAACTTCTAAACATTATGAGATGTATAAAAAATCGAAATACCTATTTTATATGAGCCCATCACAGTGACACCCTGTATACATTACAGTGACATCCTGTATATAACACAGTGACACTATGTATATATCACAGTGACATCCTGTATATATCACAGTGACATCCTGTATCTATCACAGTGACACCCTGTATATATCACAGTATCACTCTGTATCTATCACAGTGACACCCTATATATATATCACAATTACATCCTGTATCTATCACAGTTACACCCTGTATATAACACAGTGACACCCTGTATATATCACAGTGACACCCTGTATATATCACAGTGACACCTGCTACTTGACAGCTGACAATTACCGAATGACAAAATGCGCACACGATTGGCGGCAGAATAGTTGCGCCCAGTTAGGTTTTATTGCCCCCTTTTTTTTGATGAACAAAATGAAATATTTTGCTTACCTACTGATTGCTTACCAAAATTTGATTAACCGCAGATCGCTTAATGCAGCTCAAATATTTAATTTGCTGACCAAAATAATTTAGAGCAGATCAGTATATCATTATTTGCAGCCTGATTTATAAATGTTTGCTAACCATAAGTTGCTTACCAACTAGCTATTTTGGCTGACCAAATACATATTTCTGCTGACCAAAATATGAATATTTTGCTGATCGATTAAATGATACCCGAAAAAAAGTCTAAAAATCAGATAATAAACTGGGGCACTGGTAGGTAGAAAAAACAAAAAAATAGCTTCCTTTTATTACAGACCTCATTAAATCTATTAAAAGGTTTCGGATTAGAAACTTAAATAATGTTTAAAGCTTTTCTTCGGCTTATTAATTTCAACTAAGTATAACAAGAATGAAATTAATATCGTAAAGCTAATAATAATTATTTTAACTATATTCGGTAGGTGCCTATTCTTTATATGAAATTAATCAGTTAGCAGGCGAGTTGTCTTTAGGAAACTACAGATTTTTCTATTCAGTAACTTCGGAGATAATGGTTATTCGGGAATGGTAGTTTTTTTAACGTTTTTTGTCTTGAATCAAAAACTACATGTCTAAGAAAAAATACCGGTTTTGGAATCTACACATTAAGCCCTTTCATTTGATATCCTACTCGATATAATAGCTCTACTTTTGATTTTCGCCATCCCATTTCGGTCTCCTTTAAGAAAAAGTAAAAAAAGGTATAAGATTTTTTTAGAAGACCTTATTAATAGACCACTAAGCTACTTCACATTAGACTTAGGCTCTGATAGACGAAGATCTATGTTTCTACCATTGCCATGGACGGAAATAAATTAACGTTTAACATATATTTTATGAATGCCAAATAGCCTCGTGGGTTTTATGGTATGTAAAAACCTGATCATATGCAGAAATAAAGATTTCCTGACATCAATGATACAATACTGCAAAAAAAGGAAGCGAAATTCTAAGCAACGCATGCACTGCACAGAGGAAAAGAAAAACAAAAAGATATTATGAAATTCTCTAGGGCATGTTTTTGTATCTAATGTTGGGATGAAAAAAAAAATGGACAAAAGAAAATAATGTACGCAAAATAGGGACCTCATACAATTTGCACGGTTTCTTTAGAATATAGTGCGATTTCATGCAAATTTGCTCGAAGGTAGACTACCCACCAATGTGACCTTTGAAGATGACATATATTTTATAGACGAAACTCGTCCTTTAGAAACAGTGACGATATGCATTGTTGCATATCGTCACCGTTTGACATGGTGAAGTTGAAGTTGAAGGTGTCAGTTTTCAAATGCCAAACACCCCGATATTTGGAGGAGTCTTAAGCAGTTTTTTGTCTGATAATTATTATATCGTCGACCGTAGATTCAATTGGAGTAAGAACCATTTATTTACCCGTTTTTACGCCAAATGAATCTACGATCTACGACATGCAAATAGAATATTGTGCGAAATATAGTATTCCCACTATCGATTCATGCTAAACCTCCTTAAAGTTTTTGTTATTTTTGTGAACTCCACAAATTCAAACAGTTGTCATATAATATTCATAAAGTTTATTGAAAACGAACAAAGTACTAAAATACTTTTGACACTGACTGCCCAAAGTCTCGCAAGTTTAAGAACTCGAACTTAGTAAAATATAAACAAATCGAGATAGTTCTGGCCATTTACAGCGCAATTATGTAAATGCACCGGAGTGCAGCCGAGGCGATATTCACGGATTCCGTCAGAAATGCAAATATGTAGGGACGGGCCGATGCATACTCACTGCAAAGGATAGCCCCTAAGAGCTCTTATACACCGCTACCGTGTCGTATCAAGACGTTTCTTTGAATGGAAACCTTACAGAGATACAACATCGCGGCGTGTTCGGCAGATGTGCGGTGTGTTGTCAGCGTCATAGCGTCATAGCTGACTGCAACCGTCGTCGACAAATCGAAGGCAGCCATCGACTAATAGCGATACTTGCAATTATAGCAATTAAAAAAATCAAGTCAAGTCAAGTGCGAGTCGGATTCGCACATCCGCAAAGAGACGCCAAAAAAGCGTTTATTGTATGGTGACCCCTTTTATTTTTAACTTTAGGTATTTTGTTTTTAATATTTGTTGTTACAGCGGCAATATTCAATTCAATTCAATCATTTATTGGTAAAATATAAGGTATTTTACATGTCACATAATTCATTAAATAAGATGTCATGGGGTACAATTTTAATTTATTCTAAGTCTGTAATCTATGGATAAGACTATTCTTTTTTACATTAATTTTTATGGCTGAGTGCTTAGGCAAATGATCAGGCAATACCATCCGACGACTGGAAGAACTCATCGACAGAATATAACGCGTCTGAGATTAATTTTATTTTCAGCTGGTTCGTAAATGACTCATAAGTTGAAGCGTTTTTTATGGCAGTTGGGACAGCGTTGTATACTTTAGGTCCAATAACTTCCAGGATTTTTTTGGACTTAGCAAGTCGTTTAGCTGGTGGTCGCAGGTCGTTACGGTGTCTCGTGTTGCGGGCATGGGCATCACCGTTCGTGGGGAACTGTTCTAGGTTTCTTCTTACGTATTTGGCGACCTCTGTTATAATTATATAGATAATATAGTTGTAACAAAATAGTAGCGTTGATAGCGCCATCTCGCGGTGTCCTACTGTAAGGGTACAGTTCGAAAAACATTTGAAATAAACGTCAGTCTGTTTCCAACTGTCATCCTAGTTTTATTTGGTTATGGGCCCAGCCCTTAGAAATAATTAGTTTTTCGGAGTTTTTGATAGTGCACAGTTATTAAAATGGCAGGAAACTACGCCGTGAACGTCCCTAAACTGAAGGGGCGAGAGAATTATGACGACTGGGCGTTTGCAGTGGAAAATTTCCTCATCCTGGAGGGCGTCGACTTGTCTAGTCAGCAAGTACTAGATGAATCAAGCGACAGAAAAGCCAGAGCGAAGATGATTTTGACCGTCGACCCATCCCTGTATGTCCACATAAAAGGCGAGACTACAGTGCGAAGTACTTGGAATAAGCTAAAGTCTTTGTTCGACGACTCCGGTTATACGCGCAAGATTAGCTTATTGAGAAATTTGATTTCTATCCGTTTAGAAACGTGTGAGTCTATGACAGATTATGTGACACAGTTAGTGGAAACGGCGCAGAAATTAAAAGGTACTGGTTTCGAGATAAATGATGAGTGGATCGGTTCTTTACTATTGGCGGGCCTTCCGGAGAAGTTCAGTCCAATGATCATGGCCATTGAGCACTCGGGAATGAGTTTAAGTGCAGATGCTATAAAAACAAAGTTATTAGATATGAGTACAGATTTTGAGGTTAAGTCTGATAGTGCATTCGTTGCTAAAAATTCGCAGAAACGAAATGGCGGTTACAATAAAACATATCCAAAGAATCGTGGCAGTACTGGGAGTAACGAAACGCAACCTCAGGCATCTGTCAGTGGAAATGTCAAACCAGCGAAAATAATACGTTGTTACAGATGTAAACAACTTGGACATTATAAAAATCAGTGTCCTGAAGAAAATAAAGGAAAAATGAATGCATTCAGCGCAGTATTTTTAACCAGTGAATTTAGTCCGAACGATTTCTACGTGGATTCGGGCGCGAGTACTCACTTAGTATCGAATATTGACATGTTGTCAAATATTTCGTACGAACCGAAAACTAAGAAAATTATTGTGGCAAATCAATCAACCGTGGATGTTGTGTGTTCCGGAGACTTGCAGATTACGACAGCAGTTGGAAATAAGCAGTATGACGTGACTGTAAACAATGTTTTGTACATACCTAACCTCACCACGAACTTACTATCTGTGAGTAGAATCATCGCGAATGGAAACAGAGTGGAATTTAACGAGCAAGGATGTTTCATTTACAACTCGGAAAACGTTCGCATAGGTGAAGCAAGGTTAGAAAATGAGGTCTACAGATTAAACATAGTGAAGTCTCAACAGCTTATAGCGGCAACAGTTACAGACTCAAGTTCTACATGGCACAGAAGATTAGGTCATATAAATGCAAATGATCTAGGCAAAATGAAGAATGGAGCAGTTGAGGGTGTGTCTTTCCAGGATAGTGGTGACAAATTGGGCAAGTCGAGCTGCACAGTATGCTGCGAGGGTAAGCAGATGAGGCTGCCGTTCCCTCTGAGTGCAAGCAGAAGTCAGGAAGTGCTAGAATTGGTGCACAGCGATTTATGTGGCCCAATGGAGCACAAGTCACTTGGAAATGCGACATATTTCCTAATATTTGTCGATGACTATAGCAGAATGTGTTTTGTGTATTTTCTCAAATCAAAACATCAAACATTCAAGTACTTCAAGGAGTTTCAGAAATTAGTTGAGAACCAGCAGTCCAAGAAAATAAAAGCTTTAAGGACAGATAATGGCGGTGAGTTCTGTTCATCTGAAATGGAAAACTACTTGAAGCAGTGCGGCATAGTGCATCAGAAGACAACTGCTTATACTCCTGAGCAAAATGGTATGGCGGAAAGGTTCAACCGGTCAATAGTAGAGAAAGCACGCTGTCTCCTATTTGACGCTAAACTCAGCAAGTCCTTTTGGGCAGAGTCGGTGAATACTTCAGTGTATATGAAGAATAGGTCTCCTGCGGCAGGGCTAGACCGTGATGTCACCCCATATGAAATGTGGATGGGCAGAAAGCCGAATCTTAGTCACCTACGGATCTTCGGCAGTCCAGTGATGGTGCACATTCCAAAGCAGAAGCGCAGAAAATGGGACAAGAAGGCAACCAAGATGTTACTTGTTGGCTATTCTGAAAATACAAAAGGCTATAGGCTGTATGATCCAGATTCTCGAGATATAGTTGTTGCTAGAGATGTTGTCATTATGGAAAATATTAATGAAAATTCAGCAACAATTTTGGTAGAAGAGGAACAGCAACCAGAATGTGTAACATTAAGCCAAACAGAGGGCAGTCAGGAGAGTACCTCTAGCTCGGAAGACACGGACAGTGATCAATTTGAAGATGTAAATGATGAGACATATATTCCAAGCGAACCATCAAGTGAAATTGACAGTTCCTGTCAGGCAGAAAACGCAGATGAGGTAGCTATGGAGTTACCCAAGCGTGTCAGGCGTCCACCAGATTATTATGGCGTTTCGAACATGTGCATGGACGATGTGACAGGGGAACACATTTCGCTTGCTGAGGCTGTGACTGGGCCAGAAAAAGTGCAGTGGCAAAATGCAATGAAAGAAGAATTCAAATCTTTCAATGACAATGATGCTTGGGAGCTGGTAGATAGGCCGAAGGACAGCACAGTGGTGAAAAATAAGTGGGTGTTTAAAAAGAAATATAACAGTGAGGGTGAAGTGCGTTATAGGGCAAGACTTGTTGCAAAAGGTTTTACGCAGAAGAAAGGTATAGACTTTACTGAAACTTTCTCTCCAGTACTACGGTACTCCACCCTGAGGCTTTTATTTGCCTTGACTGTAAAATTAGATTTAAACATGAGGCATCTTGATGTCCCGGCTGCGTTCTTGAACGGTTTTATAAAAGAAGATGTTTATATGGAAATACCAGAATGTTCAGAATTTGCTGATTGTGATAATAAAGTGTTAAAGTTGAAAAAAGCAATCTATGGCCTCAAGCAGTCTGCCAGGGCCTGGTATAGTAGAGTAGAAAAATGTCTGATAGATATGGGTTATAAAAAATCCAAATATGAACATTGTCTATTTGTAAAATGTGAGAATGATATAAAGATATATGTTGCATTATTTGTAGACGATTTTTTTGTGTTCTATAACTGTGAGAGTTCGTATGGGCAGCTGAAAACTGAACTTGTAAATAAATTCAAAATAAAGGATTTAGGTCAGATCAAACAGTGTCTAGGAACGAGAGTAAATGTTAAAAAAGACTGTATTACTGTTGATCAGGAACATTTTGTAAATAGTATATTAAATAAATTTAATATGATTGACTGTAATGGTTCTGATACTCCGATGGAAGTCAATTTGAAATTGGAAAAAGGTGACAGCTCTGATAAGAACTACCCTTATCAGCAATTAGTCGGTAGTCTTATGTACCTGTCTGTATTATCAAGACCCGACATAGCTTATAGTGTAAGCTATCTTAGCCAGTACAACAATTGCTACAATGATAGTCATTGGAAGCATTTAAAGCGGTTGTTGAAGTATTTACAGAAAACTAAAAGCTATGGTCTAGTCTATAAGAAAGATAATAGTTGTTTGCATGGTTTTGTAGATGCTGACTGGGCATCATGTACCTTGGATAGGAGGTCATATACTGGTTTTTGCTTCATGATGTCAGGGTGTGTGATTTCATATGAATCAAGGAAGCAAAGAACAGTAGCTTTATCAAGCACCGAAGCCGAATACATGGCACTGAGTGAAGCTTGTAAAGAGGCAATTTACTTGCAGAATGTATTATGTGATATGGTAAAGTCAAGTGATAGTACACCAATATGCTTATATAGTGATAGTCAGAGCTCACTTAAATTGGCTGTAAATCCACTGTTCCACAAAAGAACAAAGCATATTGATGTGCGACATCATTTTGTCAGAGAATGTGTGTTTAATGACAAAGTGAAATTAGAGTATGTATCAACTTCTGACATGCCGGCTGATTTATTAACAAAAAGTCTTTGTGTAAATAAGCATTACAAATTTTTAAAGTCAATGGGCATATCGGAAGTCTAAATTTGTATTTCTGTTGTAATACATGTAAGATGTTTTTATTTTAATGGTTATTAGTTTATTTTGTTAGGAGAGAGTGTTATAATTATATAGATAATATAGTTGTAACAAAATAGTAGCGTTGATAGCGCCATCTCGCGGTGTCCTACTGTAAGGGTACAGTTCGAAAAACATTTGAAATAAACGTCAGTCTGTTTCCAACTGTCATCCTAGTTTTATTTACCTCTAGTATATAAAGACTAGGTAGGGTTAAAATCTGGTGTTTCCTGAATAGTTCCTTTGCTGGGCTATCCCAAGACGCACCTGCTACGACACGAATCGCACGTTTCTGTGACCGGAACGGTCTAACCCGCTCCGCAGCATCACCCCAGAGGTCAATTCCGTAGCCGAGCAACGAGTGGAAGTAGCCGTAGTATGCTTTTTTTACATTAGTTATATGCAAGCTGGGGCGCAGTCTGCTGAGAGCAAAGCATGCAGATGATAGTCGGTCACATAGGTTGTCAATGTGGGGGCCCCAAGTGAGACCGGAGTCGATAGTCAGGCCAAGGTATTTTACTTGGTCCACTTGTGGGACAGGCTGTCCATAGCAGATGACTTGCAGCTCGTGTTCTTTTTTACCGCGTAGTCCAAACTGGATTATGTTAGTTTTTCTACATTTAATGCCATGCCGTTAGCAGAGAACCACGATGCCAGCTGGGCCATTACCATGGTGAGTTTCAGCTTTAGTTGCTCTTGGGTGTCCGCAGCGACGATGACGCATCCATCATCAGCGAATAAAACGTACTCTGCTTGATCAGAGGCAGTTGTGAAGTCGTTCATGAGGATCAGGAACAGGTTATTGCCCATACTTGAGCCTTGTGGCACTGAGCGGTCGCCTAGATCCAGTAGGTCGGACCTGGTACCGCGCACAGATGTTAATTGCTGCCTCCTATCAAGAAAGGACGCTATTACACTTAGAAAACCACCGGTGACTCCATAGTGGTCCAGTTTAGCCAGGAGTAGGGGGTGGCTGACAAGCTCAAAGGCGCGCGACAGGTCACAGAATATGGCAGCGACCTTCCTCCGGCCCTCCAGATGGCTCATCACCTTGCTTAACACGTCACGGACCGCGTCGATCGTCGAGCGCCCGGGTTGGTATGCGTATTGTTGCGGGTTTAACAAGTGGTTTCTATTAAAGTATGACATCAATTTGTCGCTTAGAAGTCGCTCACATATTTTGGAAAATATTGGTATTATCGAGATCGGCCTGAAGTGTTTTAAAATGTGCATCTCTCCTTTACCCTTGTATATTGGCTGAACCTTGACTTTCTTGAGACAGGATGGATATTTGGATTATCCACACACCCATTGAACAAACAGCAAAATATTTCCATGAGAAAGTCGGGTAACAGGTCGAATAGAAATACATATTCTGTGAATATATCAAGTATCTACCTATTACCTACCATTATTAAAATCGAGCAGAAACCCCGAAAAAATACGTTTTTCTGTATAGGGACCTCTTCTTGATTTTATTTTTCAAAAGCTAGGGCCCTGTGACGCACGGACAGAAGGCCAGAGGGACAGCAGAGGTTTAGTAATAGGGTTTCGTTGGCGCCCTTTGGGTACGGAACAATAAAAAAGATACCTCTGCTTTTTTCCGCCAGTTCTTCTCGGAACAGGGGTCGGGGGGCACGGCAGCACCCACTAACGTATAAAGAATGTTCAACGGCCAAGTCACACAGCATTAACTATAATAATAAAGAAATCGCAGTAAGGAACTTTAGACTTGGCATGACTTTGTCTAGATTTCATTACTTTTTAGAGATAAACAAGCAGCTCCATCGAGACTTGGCTAGTTTTTTACAGAATGTTTTTGGTGGGTTATTTTTCCGAGCCGCTAATAAGACTTTGACATTCAAAAGATGGCACAAAAACTTGACATAAGTTCCAAACTGCGATCAATGCTGGTAGATGCTGCACTTACCACTAATTTCATGCTGTAGAAAAATACGACTCCCTCATTCCTTGTGCGTAAAATTTTAGGTTCCCTTTCCAGCCAAAAATTGAAAACATTTCGTCAGACAAGTGTTACTCGAAGTGGAACAAGTGTCCCGTCCCTACATTTTCAGTAAGTGCAATTTGAATTACGCCGCTCGCGAGCGTTTCCAATGCGAAAATACTCCTAAAGCGAAGCGGGAATTCACAACGATTTCACGTGTAAAAGGAATTATTTTCCGCTCATACTCCTGGCGTGTCAGCGTTTACTAAAACATTTTATTTGATTGGTGTTTTTTACTTTTCGATGTTGGAATATGTAAAAATAGTTAATCTTTTGCATCCTGTATTCTTTTATGACTGAGCATCGAAATAATCAAAGAATGATATACACTTAGAAATATTTATGCTGTTCAGTTAGCGGATGTGAAAAAGGACCTAATACTAAAGGAAGGCTCGAATTGATTCTTTCTGCCATCAAACTTTAAGAAATTTAATAACGGTCTTGTTTTGAAAAATCAACGCTGAGCGTAGAAAAGACAATCCACTATTATTATATTTATAAATGTGAAAGTTTGTGAAGATGTTTGGATGTTTGTCACCTAAAAACGGGGCAACAACTGGATGGATCAAGCTGCATGTAAGTAGGCCAAGTCCTGGATTGAAACAAGGATACTTTATATCCCGGTAAACAGTTCCTTTGGGACAATAACGGGAACAACGCGGGCGACACCGCGGGAAATTGCTAGTGAAACATATAAAAAGAGCGCACAGCATTAATGAAATGATCTCTATTTGTAAACATGAGTGTGAAAAATTATAAACCACCTTGGGTTTTGGGATTCAGGGTACCTATAGCGAAATTGAATACCTTTTACTTGAAGAAATGGGAAAATATATGTTTACTTCGATGCATTGTACGACTGCATCATTATGTGATCGCAGCCGCATACCTTAATCACTAACACGACTTTGAGCTTTCGTCAGAAGAGAGCAGAAATTTGTCAATAGTTCTTTATAACTTGTTTGATTAACCTCTTAGGCTGTGTACACAACGGCTCACCTTCTGCTCTCGCAGCTGCATCTCCAGCACGTCGGCGCTGTGTCCTGGGGGCGCCATGCCCGCCAGCTGTGCCTCCATGCGCGCAAACCAGGCGTCCGCGTCGCGTCTGCGCGCCTCGTACCGACTGGCACTCTTACACAACGGCTCACCTTCTGCTCTCGCAGCTGCATCTCCAACACGTCGGCGGTGTGTCGCGGGGGCGCCATGCCCGCCAGCCGCGCCTCCATGCGCGCGAGCCATGCGTCCGCGTCGCGTCTGCGCGCCTCGTACCGACTGGCACTCTTACACAACGGCTCACCTTCTGCTCTCGCAGCTGCATCTCCAGCACGTCGGCGCTGTGTCCTGGGGGCGCCATGCCCGCCAGCTGCGCCTCCATGCGCGCAAACCAGGCGTCCGCGTCGCGTCTGCGCGCCTCGTACCGACTGGCACTCTTACACAACGGCTCACCTTCTGCTCTCGCAGCTGCATCTCCAGCACGTCGGCGGTGTGTCGCGGGGGCGCCATGCCCGCCAGCCGCGCCTCCATGCGCGCGAGCCACGCGTCCGCGTCGCGTCTGCGCGCCTCGTACCGACTGGCACTCTTACACAACGGCTCACCTTCTGCTCTCGCAGCTGCATCTCCAGCACGTCGGCGGTGTGTCGCGGGGGCGCCATGCCCGCCAGCCGCGCCTCCATGCGCGCGAGCCACGCGTTCGCGTCGCGTCTGCGCGCCTCGTACCGACTGGCACTCTTACACAACGGCTCACCTTCTGCTCTCGCAGCTGCATCTCCAGCACGTCAGTGGTGTGTCCCGGGGGCGCCATGCCTGCCAGCCGCGCCTCCATGCGCGCCAGCCACGCGTCCGCGTCGCGTCTGCGCGCCTCGTACCGACTGGCACTCTTACACAACGGCTCACCTTCTGCTCTCGCAGCTGCATCTCCAGCACGTCGGCAGTGTGTCCCGGGGGCGCCATGCCCGCCAGCCGCGCCTCCATGCGCGCGAGCCACGCGTCCGCGTCGCGTCTGCGCGCCTCGTAACGCTGGCTGTCACCCAGCATGGCGTCGAGCTGCGCCTTGCGCTGGAGCACGCGCGCGTTCGCCTCATCCCAGTGCTCGCGGAGGGCCGTTACTGGAACAAAAAAGACGTATCAAAATGGGCTCGAGGCAATTTACCATTTAATAGGTTAGGGTGCTTCTAAGTCATCGAAATATAATGTATGGAACAATAACGTCTAACAAACCTGATGTTGAAATTTGCCCCACAACGCCCACCTTTTAAAAACAATACGTTTTGTATCAAGTGGTATTGATAACTAACTTAATGTTTACTATGTATCAGTCTAAAATCATTTATGACAAATAGACGTAGTTAAGAGAAAAGGATCCATCCGACAAAAAGTAATTAGTGAAATGTCAACGTTTTGTTTAAGCATTTAAATTTTATAATTCTAAAATTGGTTCGTATGGTTTGGATCCTTTCCCCTAAACTACATCCAAATATGAGTATTAAGTTTGAGAAGACTTCATTTTTGGATAGGTTGCATATCTTTTAAAATATGAAAATCTATGATTGGTTACAAAGCTGCAGACGTGAGAATTTCATTTGCTGCTTTAGTTTTTCTTCAGTACTAAGGCTCCGCCCCGTTATTACGTATTCTGTGGGGCCAATTTTGAGCGTTAGTTACGCTTCCATACTTATTATATTCCGATGTTCTAAGTACCTTAACACCATACCTACTTGTATGACCGGATCGTAAAGCAATAAATCTGCGTTTACGTCTAGAACTATAAGTACCTAAACACCATACTCGTATAACCGGGTCGTAAAGCTAAAATCTGCGTTTACGTCTAGAACTAACTATTTCCCATTGTATATAGCCTGCACACAACTAAGCATTAATACAATACAATACAATACAATCATACTTTATTGCACACCAAAAGAAAATTACATTGCAAACTTATATAAAAATAGTGGTAAACAATAGGCGGTCTTATCGCTAAAGAGCGATCTCTTCCAGACAACCTTTGGGTGGTGGAGTCTATGCAAAGTTGACAAAAGTAAATGAGTAGGTGGTGAGGAATAACGATGCAAAAGAATGCTCACAAATTACTAAATATAAGGGAAGAGGATACACATACATATATAAATAAATACATAGACCTACATATACAATACATAAAATACATACATATATAAAAACGAAACATATACAATTATTTACAGCACAGCCAGCAACAAAACAGAAGCAAATGATGACTATTGAAGCGACAAATAATGATTTTTTAACATGTTTTTAAATATGGGAAGAGATTGAGCACGTCTTAATTAATTAATTTGCGTTTTGTTACAAAAAAAGTACTGAATTTTAGTTATGTTTACTGTTTTACTAAGATCATATTTATTTGCAAGGTTTCCCTATCGTTTTTACAGACGTCAACTCGTTGCTTTGTTGTGTCACAAGTGACGCGGGCTCACTTCAAAGGATTTAAAAGGGCTCAAAATTTTACCTTCTAAATACCTACTAGTGAAATATTACACGAATGCGCGCTTAAATACGATCATTATGCTTAGTTTACAAAAGAAAGATCTCCTGTTGGATTAAACAACAGGGTACCTACTATTGCTTTGAATTAATGCGATATGAGATTAAATAAAAAGTTGGATTCACCCACCGAGGGTTCCGTACAAATACTTTAAATAAAGACTATATTTTTTAACATTTAATTACAAATGTATAGTTTTTAGATTGTTCCGTATACATGTAGTATAAAACGGCATTACTTGCCAATTTTCATAGTTCTACGTCAACTGAAAGTACCCTATAAATTTTCGTTTTCTTGAGTGTCAAAATAATTATACTTTTTCTTTTTTTACGTTAACTTAGAAGTTTGATTTTTTCACAGCTTCAAGGGACCTGAGTAAATGGCTTTATTTTCAACTCGTTACGTCCACGCGTTCCCGATATAAAGGGTCCTGATAGACATACAGACAGACAGACGGACAACAAAGTAATCTTACAAGGGTTCCGTGTTTTCCTTTTGAGGTACATCCCTAAAAATTAGAGGTTTGGTTTCACTTGTACTTAAAATAAAACAATTCAGGCTGTCTACCACAACTAGCCGCGACTTGGCTTGTCGTGCGACAGAGCATGGCCCGTCACTGTCACACTATATTGAGTAGAAAGAGATAGGGACACGTTAGAGGTTAGCAGAGTTTTAGATATAGGACGGCAGATTAAAGATGATAAGTACTTAAAGTGTAGGGTAGGTATATCGGCACCTCGTTCTATTTTGGATTAAAATATTAACATATCTTAATACCTGTTGTTTACCATTTAATATGGTGTTTTAGATTTAAGTTAAATGACATTTGAGTTTGGTGCACAATAAACTTCTTGTGTAATTTATGTTTTTCTGTTACTAACACTTGTATTAAGAGTTAATTATGTTTGTCATCTTACTAACAACTATGGACTTGTTTCCGAAATAAATGAATATTATTTATTATTATAAAGAATATTGTATTGTGTATTGTAATCCTGTATGAAGTGTGTGTAATATTTTCAAGTTTCAAGGTGGTTTTCCTTGAAATGTGTCGGAACAAACGATTTTCTAATCTAAACTGAATCGAAGTGTACAGATAGGTACGTGTTTTCCTGCTTGTATTAATGCTTTTTTAAGACCCGAATCCCAATTTTAATTTCTCGTTTACTTTAAAATGTGAAAATAATTTCAGAACCCGAATCCCAATTTTAATTTCTCGTTTACTTTAAAGTGTGAAAATAATTTCAGAAAGCAAGTAGTTTGACTTTAATTCGAATTTGAGCTGTAATTACTACTAGATAAAGGTTATTTTCACCAGTGCAAATGCCAAAAGAATTTAACTTGAAAATTGGTAGCTGACCAGTTGACCGCGCCGCCGCGCGAACGGACAAAATAACTACGTCGAAAACGAAGTACACTGTCAATTAGTTTTGCGCGATTGAAAGTGCTCAAAATTATTTTGTAAATTTTTGGCTGCTCTGAATTCAAACACTTTGCTTTAACATTGGGTTTATGCTTAAGTAGCTGACGCTAAAGCAGCTTTAGTCGCGTGGAATTAATGATTCCAGCGTACTTTACCCCTCTTCTTGAATTGTCTATTTTTCGTAAGGGATATAATAGGCTAGACCAGTGTTTTTCAAACTATTACCTACATACCACGACCCCCTTTATATGCGAAAATATTTTGCGACCCCCTAATTTTATTCCGTTACACTTTTGAGCTTTTTTTTGTTCTTATTGCCTGAGGTTTCTCGGCGCTCGCGATCCCCTTCTAGAGGCTCTGCGACCCCCCAGGGGGTCGCAAACCGCACTTAGAAAAACACTGGGCTAGACGACTAAAAAAACTGTTTAGTCTGTCAGTTAGATTATTAAAAAATATTATACACGTACCTACTTTTTCTTTTGTTTGACAAACAAAAAATGACGAGCATACGGTCTTTAGAAGTTTCGAGTGACGTCTCTTTGGTACAATTTTCACCTAGGAGTGACGTCACAAGCCCCCACTCCGGAAGCTTGATGATCTATACCTACCTCTGCCATTTTTTAATAATTTGATAAAGCAAAAAATACGTGTCCCATATTTTTCCATAATCTAACTGACCGACTATGTAAATAGAATGATATATTTTTAACCTAGTCGTCATCCCTATTGTCTATCGGGGATCCATTGCAAACAAAGTACCTACCTAATATTTAATTTGAAACTGATTTTATATTCATCTTCGACGCAAAAGTTATCAAAATACAATAATTAGGTACTCTCAAATTTGTCCGCGAAGACACAGACATAACTCTAATTTTGCGTAACCGCAATCTGATAAACATTGTTGAAGTCTGTTCAGCCGTTTTGGAATAATTTGGCAACAAATACACCACATACGTGCTAATATCAAAAAACTACGTCCTCCTCTTTCTGTAAAGAACCCATCTTATTTGTTTTTATCAAAATATATTTACATACATTTCATTTTTACAATTCTATAATGTAATTTAGATTTAGATGACGGTTATAACCAAACGTATACATAAAAGGGTAAGATTGGATGTCTGTTTCGGTAAATTGAAACACTAATGACAGTGGGGTAGGTATAACAAAATGTCATAAGCAGTTACATTGCCAACTACCTATCAAAAATATGATCAAGTTTCATAATAACTAGACGATACCCAGTCTTAGCCCGACCTAATTTTAGTTAAACATATTTTCTTTCTTTTTGTATCAATACCTAACTGATTGACTTAATACTTGTTTGACGATCATAATATAAATACGAGTAAATTGACTTTAGGGTTATTTATACTGTTATTTTATATTCTGAAATAAAGAAATATAAATCTATATTTGCGCAGAATATGAAACGGGTTCCACTTAACAATTTTAAGTTACACTTTAACAAGGTTCGGATTCGAACGCTCTAAAAGACACGGTGCTTGCGTTTACTAATGATCAGTAAGTTTTAAATTGATTTATCAATCAAGTCAACCTTCAGTAAAATAAAACAGTAAAACTATGATTTAACCGTGAAATGTCGACACTTAGCTAGAATTTAAATGAAACTACAGACAACTTTAAAGGCGAAACAGCACCGAATGATACACGCGCGTGCAATATAAAGTATGCAAATGTGAGAGCGCCACGATGATGCTACACTGTCGAGCAAGCGTTGTGCTTAACATGCGCACAGTGGTGCACAGTTGCGCCGGCGGGACAAAAATTCCTACTTTTTACTTTTTTTAACACGACGCGTGAACGGGAAGTGCAGTTCACGGCAGCATAATATTTTCGGCAGCAGGATTTTTATTTATTGTGAAATATTTTGCGTTGGCTTTTAACGTAACAAAATTTTTACTATCTATGTATGTTGCACATTTCCATTGTTTTAGAAAACTGACATGTTTGTTACTGAAAACCACGACGTGGTCAATTAGAGTCAAAATGTTGTATAGGTACAGTATATGTTACGGTGGTTTTGCGAAAATTTCAATAGCTTTGTCTCTGACGCTCGTGTCACTTTTTCTATTCCCAACCAACATCAACTCCCGATTTTAGCAAGTTAGAACAGATTTTTCCTGACGGTAGTTCAGAATTGTGTAAAAATCACAAACATTGCCGTTGGTGAGTAAGGTTTTGTTTTATAGTCCATGGATTGAATATAATCCATGACATTCTAAGTTTCATAACTTCTCGGAAATTATTATTAAAATATCTGCAGTATACAATATCTTTAAAAAAATATTGTGATGAGACTTCTCAAACGAAATGAAAATAATAAAACTCTCTCTCTTCCTAGTATCATCCCACTGGTGGAGGGGTGAGCTTTCAAAATCGTCTGTTCTCCTTCCCTCTGTCCTCGACATCACTTCCAGACACCTGACACTCAGTCATGTCCTTGTCCTTTAGCACTAAGTACACCCTTACACCTTGTTTTGGGTCTGCCCCTATATCTCCGACCAGAGATGGAAAGTTTTAGTGCGAAATTGCGCACGAAGTCGGCTCTTCACTTACAAAGAAAATAATACAAGTAAAATCATAAAAAAATATGAAGACTTCGTGGCCTGCTCATAACGTAACCCATAATAAAATTAAGAAAATGCTTAAATCTCTCGCTCGGCTCATTTTACCACAGTGCATATGTACAGTCTGCGTGGCGTGCTTAGTGTGCACTAGAGTATTTCACAACTTCGCCGTCAATTTCGTTGATAAAGTAATAACAGTTCGTAATCGGAGGCCATGCTGATGTGCCAAATTCGAAGCGACGAGCGGACCGACAAATTTTCAGCCCCAATTCACGGAACAAATGAGCTATTTTCCTTTCTCTAATAATACATTTATTATGTATTTCTATCGAGTTTCCAAGAAACAGACTTCTGACGTCACTGCTCAATACAGTCCAATTTATTCCTTATTTTTACTTTTTGTGATTTTAAAATCGTTAATGTCACGAAATAAAGTGCAACTGGATTTTTTCGAGCAGTTTTTAGCACATTTTTTTGTTCCTGGAAAATACCCTATTAAGGTGGACGTCGAAGTGCTTGACACTGTCCCAGTAATTGCCATCTTGAATGTTAACTCATTAGCAAAAAAAGTGACTGCAGGGTGTCAACTATTGGGCATTGCCGTGTCACACACTAGGACGTCATCAAATTACGGAGACTGACGGCAAATTTGTGAACTACCCCACCCTGGCGCGGAGTACAATCGACCACACATTAGCATTCTCGCAATTCGCGTATCATGCGGTCGGGGGGATACTGAACACTGCTCATTAGGTATCCACTCGATATCCACTCTGTTAAAATACGTTCAGCTGCAAAATTATACGGGAATTCGAATTCCAGGCCAGATATCGTCCACGTTCCAAATATCGTTTTCCTTTGACGGCGCGGTGTACCGATTTATCGCCAAAATTATAATACATTGATGCGTTTAAAATAGACTTATCGATATAAAAAAGCTTGAATAGATACAGTTTAGTTCCTAACTAAGCTAGATTTTTTTTTAAATAATACCTACTTATGAATATTTCCTATTACATTACATATAATAATAATCGTTGAAATTTACAGAGCTCGGAACCGGTATTTTGCAAAAACCCCGAAATAGCCCAATATTTTGAATTATTTTATGCTTTTTATGTAGGGCTGGCTCATCATGAATTTAAGCAATGATTTCGTATTAAGTATTAGATTGCCCCATTAAAAAATGAAATAATAAACCAAAGAACGGAAAAAATACCGATATATTTGTATGTCATCCGAGCCTTTAATGAAACATTTCCAAGAATTGGGCAGATTTTATCGGAATTTGGTGTACGGGTACATTATAAGATCATGACCCGAGTCAATATTCAAAGTACCTTTTATAAGACTTTTCGAAAATGACGGGTTGTGTGTTTCGACAGTGTTGATACGAACGGAGTCGCGAGTACCGCTTATACATATTGGGCAAGGCAGATTTCTTTAAAAAGGGAAAAATATAATTATACTACCCTTATAGGTATATTAAATGGAACAAGGATAGCAGGATGTCACGGAAATGTTACAGTTTTTATTCTGTTGCGCCATAGTTTGAATTTACAGACCCTTTTAACAACACTAAATCCCTTCTATGGAGCCTGAGGATCCCATAAACATGCCATTGACCACAATAGGGCTCCGTCGATGTAATCGAATCATTAAAAACTTACATATAACCAAAATTAAAGACTAAGTGCATTTGAACCTTTTTTGTTCATTCACACAGTTTCTCTGACCATTCTAATCACAAACTATTAATGAGTCTAGACGAGTGTTAAAATAAACACAATAAATTACTTAAACATTAAATTAAAAGCTAAGCAAATAATTCAGTCAAGTTAAAATAAATAAGATTCCAAACAATTTCAGTCATAGTTAATCGAGTCAGTAAAAGTAGCTAAAATATTAGATAAAATACAACCATCTATGTTAATATCTGTTATTACAATTAATATCAAGTTAGTTTTGAGATTCAAGAGCGAACCTTTGAGCAAAGACCTCAAATGTAAGAAATGTGCGCTTGTCTTTGAAACTGGAAAACCGGTTATATGAGCCGCTGAAATAGAGAAATACATACATATAATACACGTATAAATACACAAATATGATTAAAAAATACATGAGGAATGTGCAAATAAATTTTAGGTCAAAAAAATACTTTATTGAAACAAAAAAAAATCTAAATACTAAAACACCGATTTGCTATATCCACAACGCAGGTTTCGTCAGAAGTACAAAATGAGTATCCATAAGAAAAATCCTCGTATTTAAAACATAAAACTAACACAAAAAACGATCCGCAGCATGCTTCGTCAAAAGAAAACAAAACCGTATTAAGCCGCAACACGCTTAGTCATTTTAGGTTAAAACTAATATTCAAAACATGTACACATTTTTTCGATAAGATAAAGAAAAAGAACACACTTTAAAAAAAAAAGAAAAAGATATATCCAAAAATTGCTACATCTATACGTATAAACAGATTCGGTAGAATTGAAAGCCGAAAGTAGTACGTACGTATAGCGTAAAGTATAGCAGTTAGTTAAATGAGAACACACATTTTTTTAGGGAATGTAGAATTGCACTAGGGAAGGAAATTTTGAAAACCAACTCCTAAAATGGGATGAACCAGAGGATGAAAAACTCGGGAATTCGTGCGGACAAAGTTGCAGAACGCCATCATATACTAGATATCATTTACTATACATAATATACAAAAATAAAATTGCATATACTTTTTATTAGGAATTCATCATTTTTTTGTTTAACTTTTTCTGAAGGTACGTTTAAATTATGTTCTAGAGGGGGTCTTTGTTATTTCCGATAGTTAATAAAGTAATAAATGACATATCTCTATGTTTTGCAAAGGCAAGTTAGAAGAAAGTTTTGTACCAATGGTCGGTTTTACTCGTGGCTACAATAATATATTAAAAAATAAAATGCAACGAATTTAACAAATTGATACAAAATTGCAGCAAGACAATGTTGCCACACATCAAAAAGGCTAAACGGATACGTTCAATTAATTGCGTTCTCGTTTTTATTTATTAAGTTATCAATGGTGTCCACAGGTAAAACCGTCCTATGTACAAAACTTTCCTCTAGGTACTTAATGAAATAACGCTGCGGTGAACGAAACTCATCGACATCCCTCAATTTCTGAGCGTAGAAACCGACGCCAGGTGGCGAGCCCATCGCCTCATTTGTTCTCCCAATAAAATATTACCGACAATGAGCCACAAATACCTAAAGCCATTGCGAACAGGTGCGAAAGTCCGGCGAAATGTTACCGATAATTCTGGAGTATTTTACCGGCCAGTACCTACCTACTGCTGATCGGTAATTTTGTGCCACTATTGAGTAGGTATTAAGAAATATCAACCTCCCGCCTGTTACCGCCTGTTGTTTACCATTTATGCTGTTTTAGATTTAAGTTTTTTGTAATCTTTTGTTTTGGTGCACAATAAAGAATATTGTATTGTATTGTATCAATAGCTAACGATGCTCTGATATCAATAAGAAACTAGAAAACCTCATCTATCCGTTTTTTTTTTGAGATTTCATGTTACGTCCCTACTCGAATCGAGATAACAAAATAAAAACTGGCCAAGAGCATGTCGGACCATGCTCAGTGTAGGGTTCCATAGCCGTAACTATAAGGTAAAAAAAGTACAACAACAAAAGAGCGTATCTTCATAGCAATTAAGTCCTTTTGTTGAGAAGCGCAGTTTATCGGCAATAACTCAAAAACGGTCAATCCGATCTTGTTGAAAATAATTTTCGTTGAAAGTATTAATTGAGCGTTATCTTTGTATTTTTTTTTTATATTTTTCGGACACACGGTTTAGAAGATAAGTTTTCATTTTAATATTTATTTTTTGATAACAGATTTTATGCATTGCACTGACCTTGTTAAGACAGACTCGATGAGTAAACTTAAGCACAAAGGAACATCTTAATAACACATAGCCCGTGTGAATTCCGACCAATAATTCGCACCTATGTGTTCAAGCCTTAAAAGTTGATCCCACATTCCTGCCGCGGTCGGCGGTCGGCTTATGGCTCGTTAAAAAAAGATTTGCGCAACTATGCGCGGTCGGCCGCCATTCATTGGGATAATGATGGCGGTTAAGCCTACGCTGGGCAGTCTGACGCGACCTTAGAATGCCTGCAAAAAGATTGATTTAAATATAATGGATTAGGAATTCACCAAACTTCAAGAAAATCGCTATAGATGATTTTAGTCAAATACACGACCAGAGAACCATATTGGAAACCCCTTAACATAGCTACGACGAAGATAGTTTTAGAAAAACTCTTTTTCTTGATACAGGTCCAGAAAATTTTGGTTGACAGAGGTCCAGAAAACTCTCGTCTGACGGAACCTCAATCGAAAGATTGAAAGCTTGAATGTACCAATATGAAATCGGGAGACAAATGCTAGTCGCTTATTATCGTAAATAATATATGCGAAGCGGCAATAAATCGTATAAATTATAAAAATACACATACCATTTTCTTCAAAAATACACATTTTCTTCCATGACCTCTGTTCTATGACAGCGGTTCATATGCATGACTTATTGCAGCTAATGTCATATAAGATATAACACTTATTTATGGATGAAATCGATTAAGCTATATCATCGATTTCATCGTCTCTTACCAACAGATGAGATAAATGTCAAGTGCATAATAGAAAGAAGAATAAATCGTCGACCGTAGGCTGAATTACGGTAAGGGACATTGTTTTGCCTGTCCCTTACCGTAATTCAGCCTACGGTCGACGAAATATGTGTTAAATTTATCTAAAAACCAAATTAAATTGAAACATCACGTCAAAGCATTAGAATATTCCAACCGTAAGTGACTCCCTTGGTCAGATTAAGGCGTTTTAAATCACTTATACCCCTAGAGTTAATCAAAAGCCGTAAAGCAGCGGTCGGGACAACTTCCCTCGTTACCGGGTCGGCATGCGGCGGCTTATTAGCAAATGTAAGCAATCAACGGGTGATGTGGCCAGCCGGGTTACATCGAAGTCGCTCGAAGTTGCCAAAACAGAGCTAGTTGGCAAATTCGACAACTTGATATAGCGCTATTAAAGGAATCTTTCACTTGCAAAGAAAAATTAAAAACTGGCAACCCGCGGCTGCGCCTGAGTTGTTCCCGTTATAAGGCAACTCTTTATCGAGATAAGAAGTACCCAATGCTTCAATTCAAGACTTGCACTAGTTGAATGACAAATTTGATCTCTATCCATTCATTGTTACCGTATTCTTCCCAATCACCTTAAAACATCTTTACAATATTAAACGTTTATTATATTTTACATAGTAGGACCTTAATGACTGAATTGACTTTAATGGCTCTTTATTAATTTTTTTCAGAAGTCAATGACGACAACATTTCTTTTTATTGTTTTCTCGTCTAATATACTATGCAAAAATAAATTAAGTAGGACAATTGCACTTTACGGCACAATATGACTGTATTGTAATTTATAGCTCATAAACAGGTAATTCGAGGTTTCATATTATTTCATACCTACGCGAATAAAGGCATACACGATTTAGAAAGAACAAATGTAATTAATTATTAAAAAACAGCGTTCAGCGCAAAATCAAATAATCTTTTCCATCGATTAAAACACATGTTTTATTACATTCGATAAAATGATTGAACAAGATACCCGATGTGTCCCATCCCTAGGCATTCCTGGGAGTTCCCATTATTAATTGTGTTTAGAAGGACTCAGCATCGTTATCGTGAGTGAGTCGGGCGAAGTTAGCGCGGTCACGGGACGAGAGTGCGAGACTTTCTAAAAGTTTGAGTGACCACACTAAAGCGGACATACACATATCAATTAAACTAGCTTTTGCCCTGACTTCATCCACGTGGACTCATTAATGGCCTTAAGGGATTTCTGCTATTAGATTCTCTTAGACTTAGTATTAATTAGCGCGTTCCCATAGAAACTACCATGAGCAACTTTGTATGGGAAGTGGACCCAAAACCAACAGAGCTGAGAGTTATGTCATTAAAAAGGTCTTTACGTTTACTTCATTTCATTCTATAGGCACCAAGTTCAATTCCATTGCAAAACTGAGATATTCATATTTTAGTTTCTATGAGAAACGCCTACGCCAGTACGCCTACGCTAGCTAACGCGGGTGCACGGAGCGGGCTCACGCGACGGGCGGGCAAAAATATGGCACTCGCGCCCGCTTCACTTAGCGCTGCTCATAATATTTTGAATTTGAATATCTCAGTTCTGCAATGGAATTGAACTTGGTGCCCGTATAATGAAATGAAGTACATGTACAGAACTATTTAATGACACAACTCTCAGCTCTGTTGGTTTTGGGTCCATTTTGACGCATGGTCCTTTCCACCACTATTTCACATTTATCCTGGATAAAAAATACATTCTAATGTTCCGATTTACGGGACAGTGAGGGTCGCATATGTCGCGCGATAAATAGGGCTTACGAGGTACATTGTGATTGATCGATCTTTCCAGATCCGCAATGTAATGCTAAAGGCCCAATAGGGCGTTACACAACAATCAAAATAAATAAATTGGTTACAGTTAATTTATTTGTTCATGTTAATTCATTTTCAAATTAAGTTTCCAAAACAGCTCGGATGAAATCAATTGTATTGTACTTATCGATTTTAAAACGACAAAAACTAATAAAAATAAGTCACCATGTTGAGCATGAAGTCACAGTCAGTCATCATTATTTATCAATCATAGCCAGTATTCCATATTAAAATGCATACTTTCTGAGCGTTTTGACACTCCATAAAAAGAAGCTGATTTGAACTATCATCAAATAGCCTATTTTACTGGCTTACTCGCTGGCGGTGGGGACAAATAGGTACCTAAACAAATGTTATTTTATTCTATAACGGACCTACGATTCGATCAAACTAAACCTCTGTTTAAACGAAGCAATGAAGACTGAAAGTAGTGCCATCAGACGCGTCTCAAAAAGCAGGTACGTATGCGCGGGAACGTCTAGTGCCATACCATTCATATCGTAACAAATCAAGCCTGTAATTCCCAAAAACTTTTCTCATTTATCTCAAAGATACCAAAGTTAGACAATAATAATCGATAGGAAATCTCAAATTAAATGGCTATCAGGCACTGCGCGATACAAACGATCAGAAGGGTTATTCAGAACCTCGCCTTCAATCTAATCTCTAACATAATTTGATCCTTGAAAAAGTAATAGCAGTTCGTAACGGAGGGCATTCTGCTGTGACTTATCGAAGTCGAAGTGACAAGTGTGTAATACAATACTCTTATTGTACACCAAAAAGTTACAGAGATCCTAAAATAAACAAGATATTAAAAATAGGCGTTCGTAACGCTAAGCGACCTCTTCCACACAACCTTTCGATAGCGAAGATGACGCAAGAAACAGCAGAAAAGTAGGTGGTGCAGAGCTGTCATATGAAATACACAAGAATACATAGAAACTTATATGCGACACATACATTTTTTTGCTCAAACTTTTAACAAATGAAATTACAAAAGTAAGTAGGTACTCGCCAATGATGACGAAACGCGCTGTGTGTTAAATAACACACTTAACCTAATTCATCTATCGATATATTAATAAACATAGAACAATAATATCTATGTTTTAAGTAGGTAGGTAGACTATGAGGTCGGCTTATTATCAAGGAGATCACGCAGCTTTGACTTTAACAATTTTATACTTAATTTTTATATTATATGTCGTATCGTGGTAAAATAACAACGTTACATTAGCCAAAAATATCTGATTATTGGCTTGGATAAAGTCGCAGAGAGGGCGCTAGTTATGACTGACCATTTAGTATTAGATCCTTTTTGAGTAATGCAGGCAGTTTAGATTAAAAGGAGGAAATATGACGTTGAGGGATGAATTGTCAGTCATCTTTAGAGAATGTACGGAATTACGTGGCTCTTTGGGAATTTATCGTGTAACTTCGTTTATTATCACTGCGACATTTAGATTGTGTAAAGAAAGACATGAAGAGCAATACACCAGTACTCAAACTGGTGCGGACACTGGATTATTGGACCATACCACTAGGGTGGCCAAAGGTGATCCGGAACCCAAAGGTATGGTTGTAGGCCTTCCTCGTCATATATATAAATATGTACATAAAAAATCGATAACGACATGTATCGATATATTTTGTCTCCCGATTACGAAGTGGAATTTTTTTGAAATTTGACGCGTAGGTAATTACATCAGAAAAAAAAGTCGTATGATAAATTTAATCTCATACTCATTCAAAAAAGCATTGTTCAAATTTTTAGTTAATAAAGCGTACTATTCGATAACAGAATATCTTAATGACAAGTGATACAATACAATATAGAAATAAGAAATAATGTAAATATTCAATTCGTTTAAATTTCATGTTTAGTTTATAAGCTCGCTCTCTGCATGCTAGTTATAGCTATTTGTATGCCGTAAGGCAAAGCATAGTAATAAATATATAAATATTATTAGGGGATAATCTTACACAAATCGAACTAGCCCCGTAGTAAGCTCAATAAGGCTTGTGTTATGGATACTAGACGACGACATATTTAATAGATACAAATACTTAAATACATAGAAAACATCCATGACTCAGGAACAAATATTCGTGCTCATCACACAAATAAATGCCCTTACCGGGATTCGAACCCAGGACCTCTTGCTTCGTAGGCAGGGTCACTTCACTACCAACTAAGCTAAAGCGGTCGTCTCAATCAATAGTGGCTCGAAACTTAATAGTTACATCTTACATCTTTTGTACATACAAATAAATTTTATTCTATTCTATTCTAATCTTTACGTGTATTTACTAATCAACACGTAGTTTAGCGAAAAGGATCCAACCCACAAGAACCAATTTTAGAATTATAGACTTTAAATGCTTAAACAAATGGTTGACATTTCACTGATGACTTTTTGTGCGTTGGATCCTTTTCGCTAAACTACGTACTGTTATTCAAGAGATTTTTAGATAAAGACCATCAAATTCTTATTCTGTGCCATAAGCTCTTTTAAGTCGTGTCAACGCACTGTGAGTAGGCGCCTGACAAAAAACGGACTGAGGCCCCGCTGGACTCGGCTTGATGCGGGCGGTGCAGGATGCAGGACTAATTCTGGTGATGTTATTTGGGGGAGGCCTATATCCACCAATATGCGTATGTCGGCTGACAATAATGGTGACCAAGGACCCTAAAATAAATAGCCAGACGCAGCCTCGCTAGCAGATAACTGAGGCACCTCGAGTAAGCCGAACGCTGGTTGACGTGTGCGTGCTGCTCGTAAGTACAAAGTGACCGGCTTACTATTTGTGCTTCAGTTATCTGTTAATGAGGCTAAGTCGATTTATTTTAAGGTAGGTCTGTTTTGGCAAAGACACGAGAGTGCCTACATAAATTATTTAATACTCTAACATATCGTCCTTAAACACTAAACGCATCATCAGTCATAAACAAGACGAGCTCCTGTAACGGCTTCATCTTGGCTTTATCTGCCGGCTTCATCAAGTTCTAAGGTACAGACCTTACAAAAGACGTGACTGAAGAAGTTTCTGTATAGACTTACGCCTTTTTAACCTTTAATTACCAGGGGCACACGCTTTCAGGCCATTTTGAACTTAAGCTCTTTGTAATAAGAATGAAAATGAATGAAAAGATAAATGCACCTGTGCCCCACACAGGGTTTAAGGCTTAGCAGGCGTTATGTGAACGCTATAAACGTGATATTGTGTTCGTGTTATAGCTGGAAGGACAGCTACAATACTTTAGACGTCACTGTTCTTCGGTGATGCAACCTTTATTTATAGCTAATTAGTAATTACATTCTTTTGAAGCAGCTGTTGTGTAACAAGTGGATAAAGACTCGGTTGTTGAATAATAATTTATGGTATTTACATTATCTTAGGCCGTAATTAAGCTTAGGGGTCATCCACAAAGTACGTCACACGATTCATCATCAGACTTCTTTTACCCCCCCCATGTCACACTTTTTCCTAACATATTTGACCTTGTTAGTATAGGCTGTCACATTTGGCTAACACCCCCCCCCCCCCCCCATGTGTGTGACGTACTATATGATGACTTTACGTCTTGCTAGGATTGTCACCCTCACCACCCTTGCATGGAATGACTGGGCTAATACGAATTAATATGACTAACTAACAACATTGGATCAGTGACCCAAAGAGGATCTTGGCATATGACACAAGAGAACGCCATTCTATCCTATTTTGCGCCAATTCACGCCAGTTTGGTATAACCGAAGCCGTTTAATTTAGGTATGGATGTTCATCATTATAATCAAAATCATCGTCAGCATCATCGTCATCACCACCACCCATATCATCACCCTTACAACTTCGACCAAGAGACGCCCAAACGGGTGCCCTTTATTTGGCATAATTTTATTTGTCCGAATGCATTGTTTAGCCCGAATTTTATTTTGCATCATTTTTCTCTAGCTTTAACGGAAAATATTTTGCAAAATCTTTTACATCAGCCATTTAGAACATATTAGGTTAGGTTAGGTTTCTTTTATAGTTATTCTGAAAAGTCAATATTATCTGTAAAATAACAATTATGCGTAAATAGTATTCGGGCAAATAGAACATTCGGACAAATAAAATTATGCCAAAAATAGGTGACCCAAGTCTAGCCCAAAGACTTAGAAAACGAACGATCGCTCGCTAGGTTTTACTATTTAACTGCTTCAGATTTAGAAAATTCAGGCCTACTAGGCTATTGTTCAGAAAAATGTCTGCAACTCATTCATCTGTCTCCATACATTTAGTACGAAAAAGGGCCAGATGAATGAGGTGACCGCACGGGTCACCTATTTTGTGTTATGTTTGGGCGGGGTCACCTATTTTTGGCATCATTTTATTTGTAGACTTAGAAAACGAACGATCGCTCGCTAGGTTTTACTATTTAACTGCTTCAGATTTAGAAAATTCAGGCCTACTAGGCTATTGTTCAGAAAAATGTCTGCGACTCATTCATCTGTCTCCATACATTTAGTATGAAAAAGGGCCAGATGAATGAGGTGACCGCACATATTTCTAAAGAATAGCCCGTCTTCTATATCATTGGGTGGACGGTGCTTCAATATTATTTCAAAATCCTTTTCTCATTAATATTCAAAATTTTAACGTTAAAATTGTACCCCATCATCACGAGGCTTTATTAATGGTTAGTCAAATCACTAAAACTAAGTCTCCTCGAGCGCCGTACTTACACTAACTTTGACGCTCAAGTTTGGATCAAAGTGGACTACTAGCTTAACTTATCCTGTTTTAAATGCATTTGGACTTTAAAACTAATTTGCATGAAATCTAATCACCTCTAAGAAAGCCGACGAAAACCATATCGAAACTATAATTAATAGAAAAAAAGTAGTTCGGAATTTCCAATAAACAATTTGAAACATAAAAAACAGGTCAAGTATTCGGACTCGCAGACGAAGGGTTCCGTATCACAGTAGATTATAAAAAAAGTTCTTTTTGAGGCCATACTAAACACACAAAAAAGGGATGTATCTGGGTGTATTTTCAAAAACGTAATGCGCTGTCATGACATATTGGCGAATATTGAGAAGATTCTGCCTTATTACTTATTAGAATTGGACTTTTGGTCACAATGTAGAATCTGTCAAGTTCTAACAAGTAACCAACGATTGCCAGTCTAATGAGGAGGAATCTTTTAAATATTGGTGGCCAGAGAAATTACGCCAGTGAAAATACACCCATCTATTTCAATCAAAAAGTTACATCCCTATGACGAACAGACGGACGGAAGAACGGAAGGACAGACATTGGGACCGAAGTATTTTGTACGATAACTTAACAATGTTTTAAAACGTTAAAGGACAAAAACTGTATAGTAAAATCAGCTACATAAAAATTGTTTATTAACTCAATGTAATTCGCTGATGTAACTCGCAATAACATAATTACAAAATATAAGATTAAAAGATAAAATAACGACGCGAAAACCTTTCACAAAGTCCCATCAAACCCAAAACCTTGCAAATCAAAGTTTAAACTCTTAAAGAAGGCAATTTGTAAGAAAATATTTTTGCCTTACCCCGGGCTCGTCAAAGGATTTCATTACTGAGAAAGGGTTTCAAGAGGATCTGGATAATCATTAAGGAATCGAAAAATTTACAAGCTGTATTAATAGCCTCGTAATAAGTGTGAATACCTAATTAATTTAAAGTAGTTCATGAAGTAGAATTATTTCAAAAATCATAATAATTTTCTATTTTACTAATATGTATGACGTACCTCCAAATGAGTAAAATTTTAAATTCCACGCATAGGTAAGTCTACTCTACTCGCACATGGTTTTAATAAAGGCAGTTTGAAATAACGCTATTGATGTATTTCAAAAAAGTTTGTACATCAATTAACGAATCCATAATTTATTCTTATTTTGTTACCAATATGTTCGATGGTTATTTATTGTTGGTTGATGTTTCGTTCATTGATTTGAGTAATTAGGAAAAAATGTTCCCGATAGAATCTTAATTATGCAAAATAATCAATAATAGTAGTGTTTAACATAAAAAAATTGTTACCAAAACAGGAAAATTAACGATTTTTGTGACAGTTAACAAGTCCATACAATATTTTGCACAAACTTTATTAGAAATGCACATTGACATATTGCAATAGACCAGCTAGCCCCGAAAACCATTTGTGTAATTATTTATTTTGCAAATAAACACGGGCAGAATGAAAAACTAATTATATCGCGTATACATTTTCATTTTTGTCCTACCATCAAATTTGTGAGCGCGGCATTTATCAAAGAATATAAAGTAAATAATTAATTTACATCCATGATTTTATTACAAGTAACGTTCCAACAATTTCTTAAGCTCAACTAGCTCGACTTAAAATTTCTCTGACGGATAAAACAGGGAACGTATTAATCTGAGTAAAAGAAAAAAAGATAATAGTCAAAAATAAATAATTTTCAGACTTCTTTTATCTTACAGACATATTTTATTTACCACTAGCTCACTGGCTTTATGTACATCACTTGCATAATTATCCCAAAAGTAATTCCTTACCAGGATATAAGTTATCCTATGCTTCAATCCAGGACTTGATCTATTTGTATACCTCAATCAATACCGTGTAATTTTGTAACACTCATTCAAACATCTTCACAAACTTTCTACTTTTTACTATTAGTACAATATCAAATATCAATATCGTATTTTTTTACTCATACCTATTTTCTATTATGTTCCATACTATTTTCATTTGCACGAACAACGCTCTGTATTGCGATCATCTAAGAACAATCTTCATAACGCGAATGACGATATCGGCTAAAAGTACGAATATTGAAATAGCGCTATCTCTTGCTTACAAAATGTAAATTATATCGGTGCATATCTGTCTTGACACAATATCTAAACGAACAAAAACAAATTTCAACCCCTTTTGATACAGGGAGAACTGAACATTCAACAATGAGTATAAGACATTTTATACTATTATAAAACTAGACATTCATCCCAAAAAAACATTGTAACTAAGCACTACAGAGACAAACTAACACAACACATTGACAATTTACAAGTGCGTTGCTCATCTCTCCAAGGTGCTTAAAATAACGGCAAAAAGACAAACATTTAAGGCACAGAGAAGACAGATGCGACCCTCGAGACTTCATTAGCGGCGCCTTTCAGAGTCAGGACAGCTGTCTCTATCTAATATGCCTAGAAAAAAGGGGACGGGTGTGTTCTTACTTTTAATTATGTAAGTATGTGGGTGCTTGTATGGAACGAGTACTAGAGGTGGCGGTATGCTGGCATATAAAAGATTGTGTTATGCAGAAGGTATCCGTCGTCACAGAACCCGGAGAGCTACCGCCCGATCACTCTCCTGAGCACCATGTCAAAGGTCTTCGAGAGCCTCCTGCTGCGACATCTCCAGCCACACATCGTCCCAAGGCCTGAGCAGTTCGGCTTCCGAGCGGGACACTCAACTACGCTTCAGCTCACCAGGGTGCTGCACCATATGACGGAACGCCTGAACAGGAAGGAGTATACCGCTGCAGCACTCCTCGACATGGAGAAGGCGTTTGACAGAGTATGGCATGAGGGCCTGCTCTTCAAACTGTCAACGTCAACAGCTCCACGCCGACTGGTGAGGGTAATCGCCGCATTCCTTGAAGAAAGAGCCTTCCAGGTGGCGGTGGAAAACGCCACCTCAACGGAGCGCCCGATCCTGGCGGGCGTCCCCCAGGGCAGCTGCCTTTCCCCAGCACTATACGCCGTGTACACTGACGACATCCCAGTGGTGGGAGACGTCAAGCTGGGGCTCTACGCGGACGACGCTGCACTGTTCGCAACCTCAAGAAACCCAACAAACGCAGCAAGAAAACTACAGCTCTCCCTTGACGCTCTCCCGGACTGGCTAGCTAAGTGGCGGCTCGTCGTCAATGTCGGGAAGACCCAAGCCATGATGACAGGAAGAAAAGCTCTACCACCGCCCCTCACTCTCCAAGGACAAGACGTTGCGTGGTCACACACCGTCAAGTATCTGGGTGTCAGAATAGACCGGGGGCTATCCATGAAGCACCAAGTCGATGAAACCATAATCAGAGTGAAGACAGCACGGGCCCAACTCCGTCCAGTCCTCGCCACGAAGAACCTCCCCCTGCGCACCAAGCTAGGAATATACAAGACCTACCTGCGGTCCCGTCTCACATACGCGGCACCCGCATGGTACGGTCTTGTATCCGCCACAAACCGACAGCGGATGCGTGCGCAGGAAAATCAGACCCTGCGGACCATCGTCAGAGCCCGCAGATACGTCCGCAACGACCTCATCAAGCGAGACCTCGAATGGGAAGGACTGGACGAGTTCATCGGAAGACTGGCCCGTTCCATGTTTTACAGAGCCGACCACTCTGCAGAGCCTCACCTCGTCGGGATCGCGCCGCTCCACGCGCGTCCCCCAGACACACGATGGAAAGCTCTACCACGAGAGCTCATACCAACAACCCCGTGAGCCCACGCACCTACTTCACCCACATCTGACCACCTGAGCACACTCAGGTACTCTGACGTGACAACACAGACACGCCACCACAAAGCCGCAGAAAGGCCAACATAGAGACCACAAAGCCGCAGACAGGCCCACTGCCGTAATGCCGCAGGAAGGCCACAAACTCAGCGCCCACTGAACCCAATAACGGGCCGACCGACCCGCCACCCTACGCAGATGAAGCGAACAAAGAAACCCTGCTGCCAAACAATGGACGCCAAAAGATTACCGCCGCGCACTGGCGCGGTGCGAAGAACCCGCCATCAGAAGGCTCCGCCTTGAAATGGCCTCCCCACAGCTCCCCCACACACAGGGAGGAGAGTGTGAGATGACACGATCGATAAGGTATCCGTCAATCTGATCCTGTATTTAACACGCGACAAAGACATTTGTAATAAATTATTTGTCTCCATATCGTATATCTAATTTACTTACTCATTAATTTTAAGAACACGCAAAACTTTTCAATTTCAATTAGTTAATAAAGAGCAAAAGTATCTAAGTCAAATTAGGCACAACTCTATTATACTACGCGTAGGACTCTGTGCAGATCTCTAATAACTCTTCGCATACTACTCACGTCTAGTTATATGTATACATTTCAGTTTTTTTGTCTGAGGAAGAAGTTTTAAAGTTATATTAATTACACATTTTAAAGGCCGTAGCAGGATAAGGGAAGAAAAAATGCCCTTGAATGATTAAGAACTGTTTATTTTTTCTATAGTTGCTTTCATTTAGTTGTATAATTGTGCAAAGTTTGGTTAAAAAATTCCCAGTGGTTCAGCCGGGAAAAAATAAAAACAAAATTTATAAAATTTGACGTATCTCTAAAACTATAACTCTTTATCATAATATCTTTAATTCATTTTGGTTAATTAAATAGTACGTATGCCTTAAAAGAAAATTGAGTCTCTATCTTTACAATTTCTTTAAAAAACACGTAAGTCAAAATTTCAAAAAAAGTTTTTTTGATTCCTGAAGGAGTGACCACTCTAAGTGACATTTCTAAAAAAGCCTTATTTAACGATCTGTCAGTCATATAAGTTTGACGGTTAAAATCGAAAAGCAACAGTGTCAAAATTAAAAAACTATGTTGGTCGGATTCTGTTACATTTTATTCAATATCAAATACAATTCTAATACAGCCAAAGAACTTAAACATAAATATTCTGTGTAAAGAACTAAAAATAAAATAAATTTATGGCATTTACTCGAATATGTATCAACTTAAAAATGTCTTTTACTTCTTATTTGAATCACTATCGCTATCTTCATTAACGGTAACACTAATACCGTTTCTCAAAAAAAATCCACTAAGAATTTCGGCAGGCTGCATGATTTTTGATAAATATCTTGCGTGCGATAGGTAGTACACAATAGGGATGATGACTGGGTTAAAAATATGTAATTCTATTTAGTCCGTCAGTTAGATTATGGAAAAATATGGGACACGTATTTTTTGGTTTATCAAAATATTAAAAATCGACAAAGTTATAGATCTTCAAACTTCTGGAGTGGGGGCTTGTGACGTCACTTCTGAGTGAAAATTGTACTCAAGAGTGACGTCACTCGAAACTTCTAAGCACTTTATCCTCGTCAGTTTTTGTTTGTCAAACAAAACAAAAAATACGTGTACAATATTTTTTCATAATGTAACAGACGGACTAAACAGTTTTTTTTAGTCATCTAGCCTATTGCGGCAATGTGTGATCAACACCCTACCTACGAATGAATTTATCTGGTGAAACGATAAGTAAGGCTTAATTACAAATAATGATGATTACCTATTTGAAAAAAAAAGGTTTTATAAGTTAAAAGGCGACAATTAATACAAATACAGGGTGGTTTTCGATAATTTGTACATATTAAAAGGGGTGAAATTCCAACTGATTTTATCGGTACAAATGACTTTAATTTTTGTTTCTGGGCAAAAAAAATTTTTTACAGATTTTTACAGTTTTCTATGAAATTTTGGGCAGTACATCTGTTTGACGCAGTATAACTTTTGATCTTATTGTTCAAAGCTGTAAGAAAAAATGTTTTTAAGATCACAATTAAGTGCTAAACGAAAATAAGCATGAAAAAATGGTCACAATATTCGCAAACTTTCGAGAAAAACGGTGTTTTCCGTGAAAAAAAAAAACAGCCGTTTTTCACAATTATATTTTTTTTTGACGATTTTTTCTTCAAGTCGGTGGTTTATTGTTATTGCTACTAAATAACGTGTCTATTGCCATGACCCTGCAATTTTTTCTTACAATTTTAAGCAATTAGATCAAAAGTTATATCGTGGCAAATAGATGTAGGTACTGCCGAAAATTTCACTGAAAGTTTAAAAATCTGTAAAAAAAAACGAATGACCACAAACAAAAATTAAAATCAGTTTTACCGATAAAATTGGCTGAAATTTCACCCCTTTTCATATGTACAGATTATCGAAAACCACCCTGTATATTTTCAAGCCAATATTAATGGGAATGTCAAAAATTGATTTATTTTTAATTCTTTACAAAGAAGATTTATTTTTAAGTTCTTTGGCTGTATTAGATTAGATTAGTATAAGAATAAAATGTAACAGAATCCGACCAACATAGTTTTTTAATTTTGACACTGTTGCTTTTCGATTTTAACCGTCAAACTTATATGACTGACAGATCGTTAAATAAGGCTTTTTTAGAAATATTACTTAGAGTGGTCACTCTTTCAGGAATCAAAAAAACTTTTTTTTGAAATTTTGACTTACGTGTTTTTTACAGAAATTATAAAGATAGAGACTCAATTTTCTTTTAAGGCATACATACTATTTAATTAACCAAAATGAATTAAAGATATAATGACAAAGAGTTATAGTTTTAGAGATACGTCAAATTTCATAAATTTTGTTTTTATTTTTTCCCGGCTGAACCACTGGGAATTTTTCAACCAAATTTTGCAAAATTATACAACTAAATGAAAGCAACTATAGAAAAAATAAACAGCTCTTAATCATTCAAGGGCATTTTTTCTTCCCTTATCCTGCTACGGCCTTTATAGAAGGGTCAGGTCATTTATACAGTCATTTGTAAATATATCTTAACAGGACAAAACTCTGCAATATACACTTTTTCGCAAAAACATGGAGCGTGGACTAAATATTCAAAGCGGTATAATAATGATGTGAAATGAACGGAGTGAGAAAATTTTACTTTAAAAACAGTTAACTTTTAAACTTTCACTTTTCAATTTAAAAAAAGATCCTTGACTAAGGTACTGACAAACAACGTACCTACAGACTAAACCACTGTAGGATGGAATTTAAAACACATAAGCGTTTTTCAAAATTCAACCCATAAAATATTAAAACACGGGATGAAAGTTGATATAGAAAAGTAGGAAACGGGGGAAGTCGCCGGGCAGAATTTAGTTACCTGATATAGCTGTAACTTTGCAATTAATTGAATTATCATCAATAATTAACTTGCCACCTTTTTCTCAGTTTAATTGGCGGTTGATACAAATTGTTAATTTATTTGCCGGCGGAGCGTCCCGGGAGACGCGCGTATTAATTGAGGTATTATTTATGAGGCGAGCGGACGCACTCATTTATGCGCATGAATGAATTGCTGCAATGAGTTATGGAGGTATAGTGCAAACTAGCGATAACATTCTGTTTCATTAATTACTAATAATTACTACGGTCATCGCCAGAAATATTCGACAAATCAAACTGCTTGGGTAAACATATGTTACAATTATTTCGTGAGCAGAATTTTCTAATGTTTGAGCGCAATCCACTGGTGGATAAAAAGTAAAGTATTTAAAAAATGTGGGCGCTTTTAGTCACAATAATTATAACATGAAAACTTTTTTTTTAATTCAGGATGAAGGGTAATCGTAATACGTTAGTCAACGCTACAACACGTGTATTTTTAAAACTTCCAACCTCAGAAACGGACGATGTCTCAATTTTACGTGCATTCGTTTTCTAATATACTGGCGTCAACGCTAATCCAATGACACTTGTCTACGGTCGCTTAGCGGATAAGGTACTAAGAACAGGTGTAGTAAGGTGCTTGAATAGGATAACATAATCGTTAAGGCGAGGTGAGACCAGAATCGGGCACGGAAGCCTAGTTTCCAAATCATTTTTAGAGCACTTATTTGACTCTTAAGTCACTGTAAAACATATATAATAATATTCAGAACTGTATCTAGGGCTTCCTCTCACTTAGAACACGATAGCGAACACTTCGCTCGATAGAAAAGTAGCGCAAAAACACTATAAAATAAAGTATTTTTTCATTTTTTTTCATTTTGTTCATCACCAGTTACCTTTTCTGACAAAATTAATACCTGACAATCATGATTTCACAGTCATGCAGGGCATCCTCTCATGTTTGGTTTGATAACGTATACTTTTATGTTAGAAATCGAAGATAATCTGCAATAATCTGCATTCCGCCCGACCCTAGTTTGTATGTGAAATGCGAGCCAGGTCCTACCGCGCCTTAATACTCTACCTACAACACTAGCGGACTCAATCTTGTAAAAATGTCCGTGCGGCATTGGCAGAGTAAACATTTATTTACTTGTATTGAGTATCTAATCTTTATTCGTCGCAGCTGTAAAAGTATAGCATGGATTTTTTTAGGGCAGAGCCACATATTTTTGTTACATTTGCGGGATTCGTTGCGTTAATTTATTAACTTGTGAATGAGCAAATAAACCAACCAATCGACAAAAATACGTACGCATTTATTTTAGTTATGGATTAGGATGCCAACTCACAGTACTTCTATATACTTCTTGTTAAATACTTTCTTCTTCTAGTAGTTAAATATTTCTCGTTCGTAAAATTACACAGACAATTTGATGTTTTAAAATATCAGTTTAATGAAAAATTCCAGGATTAAGTAGGTACCGGTCAAGTAATGGATTATTAATGAGGCAACAACAGTACGAAGTAAGAAGCTTAGGAAAGTTTCGACAGAACATAAAAATATTTACTTTTTAATTCACGTCGGGAATTTCCTTTCGACTTAAGAGTTTATCTTTTCCCTGGTAATGCGCCTTTGAGAAGCCCGCACCGTCGCAATGGCCAAAGAGAACAGCCTGTTTACACGACAATAACAGCCGCGTTTGTAACTTAAATATAGTTGGACTACGCTAAGTTTGCAAAGGTCGAAAAAAGGTTTTATTAAAAAATATATATATAAGGCAACATGGGAAAACTACAGCAAAAGGAATTTTTAATCTTGGTACTTGGAAATAGTTCTTCCCTTTATTACAAAATGTGTCTACATACCTACTTAAATAAATATCTGGGTCACTCTTGCACACATCAGTCTAGTTCCAACCAAACGAAGTGACTTGTTCCAGGTTCTTGGATAATTTCTATGTATTTAAGTATTATATTTAAATATGTACATGTATACAAGCATTGCTTAGTTTGGTTGGGACTAGATCGATTTGCGCAAGACTGTCCTGAATATTTATTTCAGTAGGTTTGTTGACACATTATACTTATTAATCGGAAAGATATTGGCCTAGTATTAAGACTAATTAATAAAGAGGTTTATTGTGATGTTGCCATTTGTTTTTTTAAATAAAACCTTTTTTTGACCTCTGCAAACTTAGCGTAGTCGCACTCTAGTTGTTGTAATGCACCGGGTACACCTGTAGAAGTGATGCAAACTCTCTTGACGTTTCATCGTCATTTCAACCTTGATACGTCCACTGCTGAACATCGGTCTCCCTCAAAGACTTCCACATCGAACGAATCCTGCCTCCATCGACTTTTGGCCACCCCAACCCGGTCGTCAGAGCATCTTGTGGTCGACCTACGCTGCGTCTTCCGATTCAAGAAACTTTACGCCCCATCGGCCATCGCTGCCGCCATAACGCAAAAGGGCACATCTAACATCTTTATTCGACACTGAGTTCTATACATATTTGGAATCAGCAAATTTCACTGATTCCGAATATGTATACAACTCAGTGTCGAAAAAAAAATTTTAGTTGTGCCCTTTTGCGTAATGGCGGCAGATCGGTTCTTCGACCTATACGCCCAGCCCATTGCCACTAAAGTGGCATTCCACGAAAACGTCTACTTTATCGGGCACATGACGGCTATGGCAGCTACCTTTAAAACAAATAAAAAGTCCTAAATGACATTATCAATTCAGAAACCAAGTTATTAAATATTGACATACCAAAAATGTACTTCCTAACTTTGTTAGAAGTATGAAAAAAATGGCGTCACATGCCCGACATTCTGGTGGAATGCCCCTTCAACTTGTTGACTCTGGCAGCTATGTCGGTTACCTCAGTTCTTCTACGAATTTCCTCATTTTCGATCTCGTAACAATAACACATAAACACATAATATTAAAGGTATGTATCTCCAGACATTCCATTTATAACAACACGTCAAAAACCAAGTTCTGATCATGCAAGTTTCATTAAATGCGCACGCGTTTGTCACATTTATGTATTAAGAAGAGACATGATACGCTTGCTATTATGTACCTAGACGACGCAGATCTTTGCAAAAGGTGTTTAAGCGTTAAACGAGGACTTTTTCTTTCTAAAATCATCAAAAGCAGAGGCACAAAAACGTACCAACGACAACACACCACCCAGTCTGCGCTCTTGTTCCTCATCTCGTCGCGCTCATTCAAGACGGGCGTCTTTGTTACAGGCGCGCCACACAGCTACACCACACACATTAGGCTACGGGCACACCAAACCTGCAGCGCTGTCCAGCCTTGTTTTAAAAACGAGATTTTTTTAAGAGGTGTCAAAGTCCATAACATTATTAACTTCATGTTGATGTACTGTAGCCTACGTTATAATCGTGACTATAGTAAATGGCTACAGATTAGAATTTATAACACTCAGTGTGTTTCAAAAGCAGTGAAGACACTGCCTTAAGATAATTTTACAGATGATGGCAATGAGCTAAAAAACCTTGGTTCTTCATAAGAATAACAAAAAAGTGGTAAAATGAAACCTAATGTACCCGGCCTTTTGTCATACTGTGATATATCATAACGATATCAGAAGACCACACATTTGTGTTATTTTTTTTATCTCTCACCTACCTATATTTCCAAAAGCATAATTTTAAACTTTGGCTTAACAGTGAGCAACCACACATATAACAACCTAACACAGGCCCTATTTTGGGCTACTTCGAGATGACTCTCAATCTCATTGCGCTAAATTGTATGGAATAACTGAGTGAATGTGCGATCATTTCGATTAGGTCCTAATTGTGCGTTATAACCGAGCGAAATAACGTCTACGGTAAACGTAAACGGTATTGACGGGGTAGTCCCCACCAATACCGTTTACGTTTACCGTAGACGTTATACGTAGACGTAGACGTTACTGATAAGATCAAAAAAACGACCCGTCTAGCTCATGCAAGGCATTCAGTGTGCCTGTGGCCTTAAAAACAGACCGTACGGACGTGTACACGTCTGTTTGTGCATTCATCGCAGAGTCATTTGTGAACGGAATGAGCCCGCGTCGACGATATTGCGTGTTTGTGCCGTTTCGCACGCAATTTTCTGTTATGTGAGTGTCACAGTTGTAGTCCTATAGTAACTTAGCAATTTTTTAATTGAGTCAAATGTATCAGACTCCAGCGACCTACTAGAATAACTTTATTTGATGTATAACAGAGCCTATCACTTTCGCGCTATATGAAATGGACCTCTCCTTTGTGGTGGGTACAGAACTGGTTGCGATATTATAGTTTTCATTACTTGTTCACAACTAACTGCTGGTTGCGAAACATAGTCGATAATGACGTCTAGTTGCGAACAAATAATAAAAACTCTTGTGTACAAAGAATATTTAGCTCTCTATCACAGTTAGTTGCGAAACATGGTTGCGATGGCGGCCGGAGGGATTTCTGTCACACATTTTTGTGCAGCAAGATATTCACTAGACTAGCTTCTTACAGCAATATAATATGACGAGCCTGGTACCTCCAGATTTCCGACCTAGCGTCTCATCCACTCGACCAGCAGACCAGCTTGCCTACGGCTGCTTTCTACTTTACCATAATGAAATATAAATAAAAAATAAAATAATTTATTTCTGCAAGTAGGCCAAGGGCTCGTTTACATGTCTGATTCTATTCTTTTCTTTTGGCGCTTCGGGTGAGAAGAAGCGCCGAAAGAAACTCACCAGTTTCTCTTTTTAATGATATTACAATGCATTTGGTTTTACCGTACAAGATAACACGGCGTGTATTTTGATACTATTTATGTGTTCTTAAGGCGTTGCCGTAAGCGCAATATTTTTTTTAATTAAAATTCGAAACACTATTTTTTGTCCTACGAGTTAATCGCATCACTTTTTACTTTACTAGATTGGTAGATTATTTTTCTGAAGATCCTCTAAAAGTGTACATATTCTAAGTTAAAGACCTCATGCTCCTACAAAATCTTATCTTCTAGATAATCTAGATCTACCCGTTTGGTTTATGGGTCGCCGGGAAGGATCTTGTCAAGTAGATAGCATATTTATCAAGTATTCATAGGCTGGCGCTAAAGATTGCTTTAAAGTCAGCTTTCAATAACAACACAAAAACGTAGATTCCAAAAATTCTTTGAGCCCGATTGAATAACAAACACGCTTTGTCCCGCGAGCCGGAGATCAGAAATACTGCCCTTTAGAAATTTCGACCTTTACAAACGACGAAACATCGCGGGATGGCCGCCTTACTCTTACTCAGCTGCATCCTCAATCTCAAGACTAATTTAAATGGTCTATACTCCGAACTTCTCCGTTCAAAGTTCCTATCTTGATTAAGACTTGGAGGATAGGCACAGTTAGAAAATACAGTGCCTACCCAACAAAGGAATTCAGTACGTCAACAATCAATGATTGTTCACGTACTGAATTCCTGATGCACCACGATATGTCTTATTTTTTCACAGATCTGTTAGCTGGTGCCATAAGTTCTATAGACTGATATCGTACTATACCCCCTGATTGCAAAAATATTTCTTTACATTTTATAATCACCATGTGTAAGTAGAATATGAGAAAAGGTAAAAACATTAACGTAATAAGACAACTTTAAACTAATATAACGGAATTAGCTTGTGGTGACAAAAACAATACAACAATATTGTGCGCTGGCTAGCAGTGAACTTAAAGACAGGAAAATATAACAAATATAATATTGTACTAGTACAAATGGGTGAATCAACTTTTTTTTGCTTTATGCAAAGATTGCTCTTTCTCCTTATTTGTTCACCTTTTGCATGTTTTAACATTATTTAAATGGAACAAGATCTTACATCTAGAGATAGATTAGGTAGAAATAAAAATAAAACTCGTTTTTAACAAATAAATAGTGTGACCCAGCGGACGAACCCTTATTTTAATACAAAAGTGGGGGACAGCTATGTCCGCTGGGTCACTGCTTACAAACAAGTTATAATTAACAAATTATAATAAAAAATATTTGCATTACGTAGCTTTATTATCTGACTTTTAAATGAGCATACACTGTATTCAAAAAATATCCGAATAAAGATTTCTTTTCAATTTTAGTCGGAGAAGGTGAAATTTTGTTGACAAAGAAAAGTTGATTCACCCAAATTGACTGTGCTGCGTTAAATAACTGGTAGCTCTCTTTATACGTCGACCGTAGGTTCTATAGGCGTAAGGAACATTGTTTTGCCTGTCCCTTACCCCAATCGAACCTACGGTCGATGAATTCCACGTACAATAAGTTCACACACTCAATTCGAACTCCAACAGTTATCTTTTTGAATGATCGTAATCCGCACTTGACACCCACTCATACTCATCCGCATCCTCGCCCCGCCCTAAGCCAAATCTCGTAAAGGCGAGTATTCGGGCACTCTAATATTCATGAGGGCGTCTTTACATTTGCGCCCTACCTTTTGCTTTGTATTTTATTGAGTGGAGCCTTTGCCTTTATTTGAAGAATACCTGTAACAAGAAAAAACATCCGTTAGGAATGATTTTGACGTTTAAAAAAGTAAAAAAAGCCCATAAAATCTTCACAATACGTATTAAAATGTCTGTTGATATACATTTAATGCATGTAACATTCGTTTTAATCTATGGGTGAAAGGACTCTCTATATGTCACCTGGGATGATTCCATTCTGTTACTTATTCTGCCATGAAATAGCCATGCATTACATTGTTGCGTTCTAGCTTGAAGAGTAATACAGCTAGTGTAATTACAGGCACATGATGCATAATATATTTGTCCTGAGGATTCCTGACAATTCGATAACAACCTTTTTCTTAAAAGGTCGCATGCGTTATATGGATGCAGTTTCAGGTTTCTTCTAAAAATTTGCTTAAAACGGCACCATGTAAAGTGATTTTACGACTTTCCTGGGCCTTCGTAACGTAAGTGACCCTGTTCAACCCGCTACATGAAGAGAGAATTACGCTACCGCTACATGAAGGGCCAAGCGACCTGGTTCGATCCAAGGGAATGCCACCTGGTCCGATTTTTGCAACAGTCAGTAAGGCTTGCAAATTTGTCAGGCTTCAAAAAAAACACACAGACCAGGAGAAAACAAAAATAAACACATCATGGTAGGGCTGTAATGCGATCGCATATATATATATATAGATATATAGATATATATATATATATATATATAACTACTAACGCTAATGTAACGTTATACGCATTATTTCAAACCTCGGTTTATAGGAAAATATAAAAAAAATGTACAACTCGAAGATATAATTCCAAGAAAAAAGCGACAGCAAAGTGCGATCCTTGTGATAAATTAACAGCGCTATCTCTTAAAGAATTCACGATCAAAGCTGCGGGGCAGCTTCTAGTCTAGACACAGTTTACTTCCTACAAAAGGTACATAGCGCGCTTTAATGTGTGCGCGTCGTGTAGGAACGCACTACAAGCAAAGTTTTAAGGCGAGGTAAGACGAGAATCGGGCGCGGAAGCCTAGTTTCCAAATCATTTTTAGAGCACTTATTTGACTCGTAGGTCAATGTAAAACATATATAATAATATTCAGAACTGTATCTAGGGCTTTCTCTCACTTAGAACACGATAGCGAACACTTCGCTCGATAGAAAAGTAGCGCGAAAACACTATAAAATAAAGTTTTTTTTTCATTTTGTTCATTACCAGTTACCTTTTCTGACAAAATTAATACCTGACAATCATGATTTCACAGTCATGCAGGGCATCCTCTCATGTTTGGGTTGATACCGTATACTTTTATGTTAGAAATCGAAGATAATCTGCAATAATCTGCATTCCGCCCGACCCTAGTTGTATGTGAAATGCGAGCCAGGTCCTACCGCGCCTTAAGAATTCGTAAGAATGCTCCATTATGGATCGCACTCGCACAGTCGTGCTATCGCGCGTCTATGTGAATACGTGTCGCGCGATCCGAAACGGCCGAAGTTGGACTACAGTGTTCGTTTTTATACTTTGGTCTTGGTGATAAAGATGATAAATAATCCGCTTCCTTTTTCGGGACTGTCCTCGGATAGCGCCATATTTCACGGCAATTGAGCCAATACATGTAATCTGTCAATAGATATATTGGCGTATATTGGCGGATATTACAGGCACTTATTTACCGAGGTCGACCGGAGACAACATACGGTGGAGATTTTTGGATGACAATGATGTCACCAACGCGGTTATCACGTGGACACCATGTCCGTGTGCCGTGCTGCCATTTTAAAACGACTTCACAAAAGGAGAAGGCTTTTTATTATTATTATTTTGTTGTACATTATTATTATCTTTTTAATAAATCTTCTACGCCCAAAGGGAGAAGGTTCTTTAGTTGGTTGCTTTTTTAGATTTTACTTTAGAACTTAGTCGTTTTATGAATCAGAATATGAACCGATTGAAACATTTTTATTACTGACAGGATATACAATACACTTTCAGACAGGTTAATTTTTTTCAAAATCTCGTTTTATAATGAGATTCACGAGGAATTAATGGAACTCCTCAACTTTAAAGTCGGTTATGAGGTCTAATCTAATCTATTTGCTAAACATATCATAAGGGCGACAAATTTTCTATGAGAACACAATGGGGCGTCTAGCAATACGAGTATAATAAATATATCGAAATCATAAATTTAAACATGTAAAGTTCAGGAGAATTCAGAAAGTTCATTCACCTCCATTAATGGATTCTGCTAATGGATCCTAGTCGGCGGAGGCGACTTATTAAAGTACCTACACGTTAAAACGAGAAGGTAAGTACTAAAATGTGCTTAGCTCAAAAACGATGACTATTAAAGCTTGCACACGGTGCATATGGGTAGCTGAAAACAGTAAAGGTACGCATGATATACGATTTTAAACTAACATGGTCATTCATATATTAACTACTATTAACAACGGGATTAAAGATAAAAGGGACACATTTTTTTACGTATAAGGTTCGAAAGTACTACCGTTTCTGAGCCAGAAAAACCTCAAAAGTCCATATTTTGGGAAAGTAGCTACCCCGGGATGTATTTTGGAAAACGCCCTAAGATCCCACCCACCCCACTAATTTCTACTATACTGCCTTTAACAGGGTAGAAATTATAGGGTCCGCAGTGTCTTTCTGTCTCTCTCTATGTATTGCACTCCAATATGCCGGCTAGTACCCACTACAAGTAATACTGCAAGTAGTCTGGGGCTAGTTAGAATTGTGTTAGATGTCCTACAATATATTTATTTATTTAAGAAGGTACAGATCGAATTCAACATGCATACGTATGGAATTTTGGTCAGCTCTACTTGCTAAGCAGAACTTTCATCTCAAAACTAAGACTTAAATCAAGCTTCCGATCCGTTATTTTTAAAATGCAATGGTATGAGAAGGAAAGTTTCTCCCTTTTTCCTTCAAGTTTCCGTGTTTTTTTACAAATTTTATGAACCCATAGAAACCCTTACGTTGTGATATGAATTTCATCATATTTCACTTAAGTCATTGCTCTTTCGCAAATCCTTAAATATCTGAAATAGTCGTGATCGTCCGACATTTCATAATAAAAAGTATCACACAAGTAATGGTCCCACATTTGAACCATAGACAAGCAACAAATAATATTTCTCAACGTATATTGCCCGACCAGCCACACAAAACCTTATATCATAGACTATATGATTCAAAATAGGTTAAAGGAAACATTCGGGAAAACTACGCAAACGCTTATAACGACCGTAAAAATTTGTACCAATATTATGTATTCTTTTGAATAGAAAATAGGGTGCAGTATTGAATGTGAATAATGCCCGCTCGGGGGCAAATGTACGCTGTATTGTAAAGAAAATAACCTTTGCAAAACATGGCCGTTAGATTTACGCGGCGGCAGACGAGGCGGCTCTGAAGGAGGGTTCCGTGGAAAAAATACAACGGAAAAATGATTGTCGACTAGAGGATGCTCGATACTTTGTTCGCGGAGGTGCAGATAAATGTCTCTTTTTTGCTTCACCGCCGTTGAGTAAAATGTCCGCATTCCAGTAAGCAGGTATAACCAGTTCTATATATTAACCGTTGTCATAATCGACCCATACGAGTACCTAAATTAAATTTCAGGGATTAAAACACAAAAACTAACCAACAGATAGGCAAACACACTAACATTTTAAAAACTAGTTATTTGCTTTTTTGAATCGGATGTAGTTGACTTAATTTGTATACAATAACAATGATAAAGTAGCCTGAGCATGAGCGCTTCACCATAAACTTTGCACTTTCCATCACGTAAGAGATCTTGAGATTATCTTTAGGTAACTTTGAACACTCCGTATTGTCTCGTAATTTTTACAGTTCGCCTAATAAACCTGCGTTTCTCCAGTTTCCTTAACGGACTATCACAACGTTACTGAATCACCGTAACAAAAATACAACCTAGTTGTTTGCGACGTAATTGGTCTCAGCGCGTCTCAAAAGCCACCTGCATGATTGTCTCTGTTCCGCGTTGTCTTTGACGGATAGCCCACACCGAACCATCTGTAGCGAAACAGGACAATTCGTGTTTGTCAACATGTTCTACGCCGGCAAGCTTGTCATCTGTCCCGTTGTCCTGACTGATTGTCTCCGCCTGTCCCGCGTCTTCTCTGAATGATTGTCACCGGTCGACGCCGGGAGCGCGGAACTCAATTTACTAGAAAATGATTCAAACGGCGCCTGTGTGTTAGGGTTCAGTGACCAAATATCTTGTGTCTATATTTTTTTTGTGAATGTGTTTGTCAATTTATTGATTCATCTTTTATTCGCGTAAGAACGAATCAAAAGGTGCACGGGATAGTATATGTTTAATGCGCCTATTTAGTGTGATTTTTGGCATAAAGATAAAATATGGCTCGAAACTGACATGGGTTATTTATGTTTCGGGAAAATGTATTATTCTAAGGATAAGGCAAATACGATTGCCACATGAGGGAGACGTATTGCAATAATTCAGTTTATTTTTCTGTAATAACATTTTTGTTATTGTTCCCCTTCGTTGTCCCATTCCAGTCCCGCGTGTGTCCCCGGCAGCGTAGCCACCCTACACTGTATACGTGCCTCTATTGTTGTGACGCGGAATTTGCCGCTGGCTCGACAATAATAAACCGACAATAATATGTGTTTTTAAACATATGTAATATGATTTATTCATCGTAATACAGTACACAGTATGTATGTATGTAAACACTTTATCACACACATAAAATTATACAGAAACAATACACAGATCAATGGTTATGTACAAAGACGAACTTATCCCTGTAAGGGATCTCTTCCAGCTAACCTTTGAGCAAATAATACACACACACACATACTGTCACAGTCATATACTGATAAAAAAATAAATTTAACCCAACTCAAGACAACCTCATCTCGTTTTGTCTCGTCCAAAGGGTCCCCGAGTTGAACTAAGTGCATACTAAGTATTAGGTGACCGTCACACTAGCCGCGTTACCATTGATTGCGAAGACAATATGTTCACTATAGGGTGTTAGCGACATGCTCAAATGGGTTTAGTTTTTAAAATGTAAGTACCTAAGTTAATTTATAATCGTTTATTTAATGAGGTACTCACAAAAATGTATATTGTTAGTTTTTAAGCCAAATTTACAGGTGTGACGCGCCGGTATGTCAGTTTACCGTTATAATTTTGAAGCCAACGGTCGCTTTTGTCTATCCGCGCACGACACACGTATCGCCCGCTCTGTTGCATATACGTGTAGTCGTTGTTTTCGAAAATTAAACAGTTTTTCGCGATTCTCAGTCCAGTGTTTTCATTCCTGTGATCAATAACAGGGTTCCGTTGGCACCCTTTGGGTACGGAACCCTAAGAAACGCGCGTGAGCATCGAACTCTCTACACTTAATTCGAGCCCCCCACATAATTTATGTTGTAATACATAAAACGTTTAGCTAAATGTGAACGTGAGTAATTTTATTTATTATTAAAGGTATTGATTGTTTATATTTTGTAACGAAACCAAATTTTAATGTCCAAAAAATTAAAAATGTTGGATTAACTTTAAAAGTAAACTTTTAGTCGCAATATCAAATTGATCGTTAATACGAAATAAACATTTTAATAAAACTCGTGAGACTTCATCTTATTGATTTACAAACGGAGCAGTCACGTTTTAAATACCCGTAAACTTTACGATAATTTTTCCTCTTTACCCGACCACGGCGAGACAAAAAAGTGGGTTATTGCACTAAAGCTCTGTCATAATGTTTACTGGCTCAAACCAGCTCATCTTTACAGTGTATATCTGGCTTTGAAAGCAGATTTCAATGTAACCAACCATTGTCAGCGCAGTATGCCGAAAAATAGCCAAACACTAATTTAACAGCGGACAAAGGCCGTAGCCACAGACAAAAGAACAATTCAACTCATATCAATTCAAATCAAGTTTTTCATGTCACAAAATTCAACTGGATTCAACTATCCGCTACGTAGCTTGCTACGCCGTAGCAGTGCTACGCCGTAGACCTCTACGACGATAAATCACCGTAGAGCTTGTACCGTTAGCAAAAAGGTTTCATCTTATTGATATTAATGATCCTAGTCGCGATAGTGGGAGCTTACAGATGTTGCAGTTTAGCTTTTTTGGGAACTTTCCCGTCGTTTAAGTGAAAAAGGATTTGTTGTTATTAATGGAAATGTCGTTTCAAAAATAAAACTTGTTTATTTTAGACACCTTTGCCTGGCAGAAAGAACCTCCGAAAGCAACTTTAATAATACCGAGTACTTAATCTTTCAGATCAACCTGTTGGGAGACTCTGCCGAGGTCTTTGAACATAGTGCATTATGTAATAGATTTGATTCCTGTGACCCCGCCATGATTACGATATCGAAAATCTACACGAGAAATGATAACATCCGCAGAAGAAACAAAGTAACTGACATAGCTCGCGAGATTGCACAGTTGAAGTGGCACTGCTTGGGCAGGCCATAAAGCCCGGAAAACGGATAACCATTGGGGCAGTAAAGTTCTGGGAGTAGCAGCCACGCATAGGCAAGCACAGCGTGGGACTGCCCCAGACTCGGTGGACAGACGACCTCGTGAGAGTAGCGGGGAGTCGGTGATTACGGTCTGCACAGGACCACACTCTGTGGCGCTCTATAGGGAAGGCAGCAAGGAAGGCAAGTCTAGCAGTGGACATCCGTGGATGAAAAGATAGATAGATAGACTTAATCTTTATAATTACAAAGCTGTTAACTAACTTTTAGTCACGATTCCAAGAAAAATCTTAAAAGCGCGGAGTACGATTCGTCAGGCACGTGAACATTGCCATCTCTCGGATAATTTGACGAATAAAGTTACCTTCTAATTAAATATAAATTTAACATCACACAAACACGACCATAATATATATTCACTCCAATAACATTATTTCTATCAAGTAATCTGCCTATCAAAAAGCGCTTAAGTTTGAAAAGAACACACCCATTACGCATATTACATTACCCGCAACACGTAGCGTAAATTACGTCACGTATGAGGCCACACAATCTTCGGCTGAGCGGATATTTAGCAACTGAACACATAATTACGCGACTGAAACAGACTTAGTAATTTCATATTAAAGTAACAAGTAATTTTTGCTATGTCCGTTCGAAAACATTAGATCGAAAAATATATTTTTACTCAAAATAAGAGCAAAATCAATTTTAAATCTTCAAGGACTGTGATATAGGTAAGTAAATAATCTAGTTTTTTTACAAGAAAGTTTCTAATAGATCCCCTTATCACATCTAGACCTAATTTATAACAGACTATTATTTGAAGAAATAGATATTAATCGTTAATATAGAATAAAGTTACTTCTGACAGATTGAAATGCAGCGTCGTAATTTGGAACCGGTGTGTCATCACACTTACAAACGGCGGCGATGGCGCCACGCGAGGCAATTCCGCACAATATCGCGACATCCATCAGGGACATTAGAAAGTTCCCGGCCCGGCGACGTTGCCGATCTATCCCGCCGGGGAAAACGCCGACCGCCGGACTATTACGCAGAATAGAAATTGAAATTAGTTGATGGGCATTTTAGTGCGTCGAAAACAAAGATCGTATTTTAAAAATGGTTTTTTTTTAGTGAATAATAGTATCCACAATAAAAAGGATACTCTGAATTTATCGAAATTCTATTTATTTTCATACAAACAAGCACAGTTTTTTAATTATCGACAAGTTAACCTGAGATTGTAGTAAATCCCTGTCATGCTTGTGACGACTTAAATAACGCTATACTGTCTTAACTATTTGAGTATTCAACAATATTTTGCATTTATAGCATAAAGTACAAACAAGCACAGTTTTTTAATTATCGACAAGTTAACCTGAGATTGTAGTAAATCCCTGTCAGGCTTGTGACGACTTAAATAACGCTATACTGTCTTAACTATTTGAGTATTCAACAATATTTTGCATTTATAGCATAAAGTATATTCAAATATTTACGAAAAAATATATAATTTGTTACTAAATATTGCTACAAGGATGTTTGAACTTCAATTTTGTGACGGGTGGTACCATGATACTCTTCATTTTGTTTATTTACAGGACATTTGTAGTAAAATCGCCCTAGTTTCAGTAGTTCGGCGATTTTAGTCCGGTTCATAATTCAAAATCACCGAACTACTGAAACTAGACCGTAAAATCTTTATATTTTAATAGTAATTACATTAATTATTATTTCTATGTATTGAAACCCGATTATGCCAGTCCCACAAAATTCATATGAAATGTTAGAATTTTCGATGTGATTTCGATCGTCACAACTTTGACATGTCAGGGGGCATCAATTTCAGGCAGCATGATTTAAATTTAGTTTTAATCCGAAAAAGATAAGATTTAATATAAACATTTCGTTCAAATGACGCATAAAAGAGTCTAGTTTATGGGAATCCATTAAAATACAAGACGTTTCTTAGTAAACATTTTTAAAATTCCACTTTTTATATGTCGATATGGCCGAGGGACACTTAAAAATGTACTACATTTGTTCCTTGCTGCTGCTAAAAATAATGCCATATAATAGAAGGATGATGAAACATTCGAATACTGTGTCCTAAACATATATACAGCTAAATAAAATTATCAACAAAAAAGTTGTAAAATCTTTGTGTTTCTGGAATAAATATAAACCCACATCAACCTGGCTCACGAACTGTCATCTGTATCGAGCATATATCATTTAACTCTTTGGGTTCATTCGTCTACAGTCCCATTTCGTTCACTTACTGTTTCGTCCACATTTCATCGTCGATAGCCTAATTTGTCCACATTCCTGATTCATCTACATTTGCAGTTCGTCCACGTTTTCAAATTATTTAAGTCCCACTTCCACACAAAACACGGCATAAGTACGCGAAATGGAAATACGAGTAGGTAATATTTATTTATTTTATTTACATGAAGAACCAACAGCTTAAACTATATTAACAGGACGAAGTGGAATTATGGACGAAATAAGAAATAGACGAAAAGGGAATGAGAATGAAGGGAACCCAAACAAACTCAACAAACACTTCTAAGTACTCATTGTTCAAAAAATATCTCAATTGACGCGCGCGCGTAATGCTGGGCAAATATTTGCCAAGCGCGCCAATGTTTGGACAATGTTCGACCTGACGTAATCAGGCTTTTGAGTGTCTGCGCGCTTGAAAACTTCACGGAAATTTTTAGTTAAAATACACCTTTGCGAGTGCCAAAAAGTGAAAAAAGCAAAAGGGAAAATAGAATACTGAATAGAAGCACCGAGAAGGTTTGTGCTATACCATAAACTACGCTGCACTGACACTACCAAGACATGTGTCTCCAATCAAAAATCCTAAATCAGTGGTTCCGAACCTGGGGGTAATTACCCCTCCAGGGGTAAAACGAAGTTTTCTCAGGGGTAATACGCATGAATGTTATGCCGTTTTACTTTGAGTAGTTTCTTATAAGCTAATACCTATTTTTTTTTGGAGGGGTAGTAATACAAATCTCGATGATGCTGTCCCATGCACCGTTGACCTTAGATATATTGTTGGTTTGTCTACGCCCCCCCCTTAACAAAATCCTAGCTACGCCCTTGTTTGCAGGTGAGTTTCCATATAAAACCAGACGCGGCGAACTCGAGCGACATTTGTATGGACCTTCGCTTCTAAGGGCCGATACAGACGGACTGCAACCCAACTGCAACTCCCTACGATTTGTATGGGAACTGCATCACAACTGCGCAGTCGGCGTGCAGTTGTGATGCAGTTCCCATACAAATCGTAGGGAGTTGCAGTTGGGTTGCAGTCCGTCTGTATCGGCCCTAACTCGCTCGCAGCTTGCTCGCCAATCGCAAGTATAATAAGGCTCAAAGCAGCTTCATGACGACAAAGAACATTCAGCCATTTCGCCATTGTAATGTAGTGTAACTAAAAACATCACGTACGAAACCAAATAAAACGAACACAATGTGAACGGCACGACTAGATGTGCCGTGAAACCTGAAAGGTTTATGTTTTAGGGAGGTAAATACCAAAAGTCTAACTACCCGTCAAGTACCAATAACAATCCCGCGATGTAACGATACTGGGCCAGCTGTTAGTGTAACTAGTAGCTGTGGCCATAACAAATAACCAGCTAACAAGCCGCTTGTAATCCACACAAATCCCGACCTAATTACAACGGCGCAAAGTTTTAATTGCCTCGCTTGTACCCTCGACTTTACAACACATAGACCCGTTATCGCAGCAATTCGGACATTATGCTTCTAACTTTATGGTCCAAACCACCTTGAACTTACTGATGTTCTGATATTCCACCGAGCCTCTATAGCGTTAACACTGGAAAGTCAACTCTAAAATGTTCGAGTTCAAGTTGGTTTTGGTTTGTTGCGTTTCAACAGGTAACGAGAAGGTAATTGTAACTCGTATGTTGCCGTGTAATGAACGTTGTTGCTGGAAGTTACGGTGTGTTTTGGCTCGCGAGTGGCGGTAATGGCGGTAGTTCCGAACATTAAACTTGTATGTCTGTCCGTTCGCATTGTGGACAAGACGGGCTTTGTTTGGCTGCTGTTTGTGCGAGTAACTCTGTTAAATGAGTTTTGCAATGTGAGACAATTTAATTAGTACTCGACATCCGTTAATATGAGTATATAACTTTTGTGAGTAGATTTATGAGATTCTATTAAAATTTAAAAGGACTTAAAACGCATTCAGTGTTTTTTGTTTTCATTTTAATTAAGTAAATACCAGTAGTGTGGCGTCCAAAGAACTCGATTCCTACCGACTTGCCTAATATGAGGCATTTTAGCACCTTATTCTTCAGCTCTTATAAAGGAATGCGAATGTTTTGTACCAACAACACTGCAAAGAAATATTCATAATAGTATGTGTGTGTGTCATGTAATAATGTCATAATTGTTCTCATATTTAATATTTTTGAAAAGGGAGATTTTTGAAGAGAGAAAGAGAAAATTCAGCAGTTTTTTTTGAGTAATCTAGTAATACCAACAATCACACATCTTCGTCGGAAATAAGATAATATTTTTTTTTGTATTTTTTTACACCTTTTTTTACTATTAGTATGGTGGCATGTATATCTTCGGGTAAATCATTTAAAATGTTAGGCAAAACATTTTATTAAAAATAACATAGTCTTTGAGATTAAACTAAAATGAATTCACAAAAACATCGTCAAAATAAAATGAAATAATTCCAAAATAAATTACAATAAAAAGTTAAAATCAAATGTCAATCTGAAAAAACTACGCCCCACAACTTTTGGCAAGGAACAAATCCAGTAGGTAAAAATACACTAAGCCAACACCATCCGATGTTCAAATACGTCGCTATCCGACACTTACCCCCATTGAAACCCCCACCAATTGTTATAAGGGCTGCGTACACGTGCCGATAAAACGTACGGCACCCGGCCGTCCCGATTTCGCGGGGTAACCGACTTGTCCGGACGTGACCGGGGTCCAAGATGGCCGCCGAGGCTGCTAGGGTTCGACCATTTTTTTTGCATTTTCGGCTTAGCCTTATCGACTGCTTATATTTAAGGGAAAATGAGAAAATTTTACGAAGGCTCTTTTCAATTTGAAACAACATGCTTAGGAAGCGGAATGCAAACGCAGTAAATGTTTATCTGAGCATTTTTATTTTAAAATGTACACTTCAAGGAAACCTCTGACGGGTCAGTTGGTGATGAAATATATGGAGTTTGACACTGATCATCAATTTTGTGGCGACCTGTTAACTGCTAGTTAACAGGACACTTTTAAATAAAAATGCCATCTGTCCGCTAACCCCAAGGCAGTCAAATCACTGGCAGCGCAATGAAAACCTAAAATTCACATAGAATCGTACCTAATATGTAACGTACTACCAAACCGCCATATCATGTTCTGACGTCGATATCATATTCGGCCAAAACTCGCCAAATGAAATCTCGTCGACAGTACACGACCGAGCTCTGTCGGCAAATTTTCAGTTACATTTTTTTATGATTGGTCAACGGCTGCGTCGAGACGTGACGGGCATGTTTTTTTACGCGTTGCGGGTCCCTTGACATGTTTTTTTATTGTTTGTCAAACACTGTCTGTATAGTAGGACAGTTCCTAAAAGCTACTTGAAAATTGTCAATCGTATTAATTTTGTAAGAGATGGCTGCTGATGACTGAAAAGGATGTTGTTGCGGAGAATCTCGTCGAGCATTTTAACCGCTGTAACTTAGCGTAGTCGCTTTATCGTCAGAATCCTGTATGATATGCATATTTTCAATATTTAGGTATAAATTCGCGCTCTGCACAAAAACACCAAAAATTTTAAGCTAATTTTGTGTACTTTCGACAATAACAGACCTCAAAAGTTAAAATGCTAACGCCCGACAAAAAAGCCACCAGCAATATACCTCCAATATAATTACTCAGAAATAAAACCTATACTCTAGAGACTCCTGAAATAGCATGATCCATCATAATCGAAGCAAAAATTTCATACCGTATAGGCAGGTAAAAACCGCCATCGGCCCGAAAATGCCATTCATCACGACCCATTATCTAACTTAACGATTCCCCGTGAACAGTATAAAAACCTCCGATGACACACCATCCCATCGACTCACGATTATACACCTTATACACATAGACATAAAGCTCAGCTTGAGTTATTGGACGCCAAAGAGTAATATTTCATTTACCGTAAAAGAAACACCTCATCATCCTCGAAAAATAATTAATGTTCATACATTCGGTGGAGAAATGGTCGGTGGTCGGGTATTAGAAATATTTCTAATGACAAAATAAGTACACCTTTTGTTTGCATTTTGGGTTCCCTTTAGAGCGCCTAACATTTTTTGGTACGGATTTTCATTCGCAGAATTTTTCTTCAGCTGTAATGGAAAATGTTGAGATCTTTTTCTATTAGTCATGATAGGGTTGGTTAGGTACTGGCAAAAAAAAATAATTTGAGAGTTCTAACACAGCACAAAGACTCCATGCGATTCTGATAAAAAAAAATACAACTACGACACTCCACACTACTATAGAACGACTTCAGTCGGCCGATCACACGCCGTTCGAAAAAATTCGAAGGTTTCCGAGACCAGAACTCTACGACAAATTTTAACCGCAACTTTAGTATGATGTGAGAAAGTAGTATGCAGTGCCTAAGTTCTTGTAGGAAATCATATTTATTAACACGAGCCATTTCGAAAGACGGCCGTCTTCGTGCTTGCCATAGTGAGCTCATTTACAGAACGATGCCATCAACCCCCGGTACACTCGGCTGCCTAATAACTCCGCTTTAGTGGCATCACAATGTGCAAGACAACACATTACCTTAAAAACACTATTTTTAACATTATTTAGAGTGTGACTACGCTAAGTCTGCAGAGGACGAAAGAAGATTTTGATTTTGATGGGGAAACCACAACAAGAGGATTATTTAATCTTGATACTTGGTAATTATGTTTCCGTTCACAAATCGATCTAGTTCCAAATAAATATTTATATACGAGCATTGCTTAGCTTGGCTGGGACTAGATCGATTATTGCAAGACTGTCCTGGATATTTATTTCAGTAGGTATGTGGATGTTTGCCAAGTATCAAGACTTATTAATCCTCTTGCTTGAGATGTTGCCATATGTATTTTTTTAATAAAACCTTTTTCGATTTCTACAAACTTAGCGTAGTCGCAGTATATACCTTACTTAAGCACTTAAGCAAGTAAACGAACAAATTAACAAGAGGTGTTTTATCTAAAACCTATTTTTGTCTATTCTATTTGAGATCTTTTCAACAAAAAAATTTATAAAAACCACCAACAATCATCACCGATGTGAGCGTGCTCAATAAACATTCATGAAATTATGAATAGTGAATGATTGCTAAGTTAAGCTACACACGCTACCGTATTTTGCAATCACTCTAATTTTTACGAGCTTTCGTTTGGGTACCACAAACCCCACAAAACAAAACCATTTATTTGACACATGAAAATACTACAACGGTGCATCTTAAAACCACGGTATTATTTACGATTTTGTTGCAGTTCGAGAACACGCTTAGCTGAGTAGTGTAAGTGACGCTACTACAAAGCTAGAGATCCCGGGTCCAAATATGTAATCTGACTATGGTAGGTAAATGTTTGTGTAATAAGCACCAGTGTTATGGATGTTTTCTAACTAGCTCTATTTTCTACCCGCAGTATAAGTGCTTGATTTGAGCCTAGGTCGGTTTGTATGAGACTGTCACTCAATATTCATCTACGGTTCTATTTCAACTTTTGTTTGAATTTAGCAACGTAGAGGGCATTTAACACCGGCATTACTTCTCGCCTTTTCAATCCATAAAATCATTTGTCCTCAGTCCGTATTGTACCTGGGCATTTCTCCAGAAATATGTCTGCGACTCATTCATCTGTTTCCATACATTTAGTATGAAAAAGGGCCAGATGAATGAGGTGACCGCAGACATATTTCTGGAGAAATGCCCACCTAGGTATTTTCTGGCGCGAGCTTCGTCGTCAACTGTACGATGCTCGGTCACGCGGCACCAGCTTTGATCTCAGCACGTCTGCGTGTCTGGGTTGCTTAGGTATTTCCTTGGACCTGATCCTCGCCGCTTTGAGCCCGACCGAGATTCCCGTCGCTTTTGTCGGTGTGATGTTTGACGGTTCGAATTCCGGATTGTAATTTGGATATTTGGACAGCAGTCTATAACGTATAAAAGTTTTTATTAAAGCGTAAGTACATTTCAACTAAACTTATCACTCGGGCGGATTCAAATCCACGTCTTCAGCGGCTCCTTGAGTCAACACGATGTTTTACTTTTAGGTTTTGTCTAATACCGGAGTAGTTTTGTTTTTTAGCCATATCTTCGCTTTTTTTATTCCTTTACTCACTTTACCACGATTGTGTTTAGTGGTTTAACAGTTACAGGCATTTTAAGCAGCTAAAAATATATTTATTCTAATGCCACGATCAATAGAATAAGACCCCTATTTCTTATTACGTGACAAACAAAATTAAAGGAGTCTTTTTTGTTTACCTTGTCAGTCAACCGCAGAGCTAATGAAAGAATTGTTTTTCCCAGATTTAAAAGTAAAAATCAGGTATTCCGAGCGTTGTTTGTCGGTTTCGGAGCCAACGGGCGAAAGTAACGAGCGCGCGTGCGCCGCATAACTTAGCACAATGATTCATTCTGCACGAGCTGACAAGCTTGTTGAAGAAGTATGGACACATAATATCGGCTAATGAAGTTTTTTTTTTAATTAGTAATTACACTGAACGCCTACCGCTTTCGGCAAAGAGATCCAACAGTAGGTCGATAATAGTGTAGGGGGTTAGACCACCATTCACGCAGATATACTGTCATAGGTGGCTGTGTTACCCGATAGTATGGGCCATTTGTGCGCATAACGGTTTCGGTCAACATAGCAAAAAGTCCACTATTTTCGATCAACTTCGCGATCAGTCAAAATCGCGATCGGTCAACTTAGCGATCAGTCAACTTCGCGATCGGTCAACTGATCGCGCGGTTCACGCGTGGCAAGCATTCGGGCAGCGAGCTATCATCGAGTGGTCCACTCGTAGTCCGCGCGTGGACACGTCGCGAGCGAGGCGATCCGGTGATGCTACGGAGGGATGTAGTGAGCGCATGTCCATACAAATTCATTTAAAGAATACTAACCGTACGAGGTGAGGCGGTGCGGGTCGGGTGCCGGGTGGCTCTAATGCGCTGTAACCTTAAGACCGAAAGTAGGCATCTCGCTACTAAATCCTCTTTAGTAAGTCCAAAAGGGTACTCGACATAACGAACTCTTGCAAAATGAGCCTAAATTCGATGAGTTTACTAGTTAAAGGTAACCGTGGAGCCATTCGTGGTTCTATAGGGAATGTTGCGGTTCGTTTGGTTGCGAAATGGACCATTTGCGAAGTGGACCATTTGCGAAGTGGACCAATTGCGAAGTGGACCATTTGCGAAGTGGACCATTCCCGAAGTGGACCATTCGCGAAGTGGACCATTCGCGAAGTGGACCATTTGAGAAGTGGACTATATACGAATCCACTACAGGTCATTTGAGTGGACTTTTTGCTATGTTGACCGGCTGCGCACAAATCGTATGGGCTCGTCGGTCACCTTCCGGCCGCCATCGCAACCATGTTTCGCAACTAGCTGTGATAAAGAACTAAATATTCTTTGTACGCAACTGGTTGCGATTAAAGAGTTTTCATAAATATAATCGATAACGAGGGGTCGGTCAGCTATATATTTTTAAACCGTAAAGGTCTGACTGCCCGTTTACCTACAGAGTGATCAAGCAGCCAATACATGACCCACAGCTTTTTTAAGTAACCTGCATTTTCCAACGGCAGAACAGTGAACACTATATTGATGATAAGTTTCTAAATATTGTCTTCGGTTTCCGCAATTATCACTCATTGTAATAAAACAACTTAAACAGATCAAATCGCGTATATTACAACTTTTTTTTTTCTTAAAATTGAAGTAATATACGCGATTTAATCCGTTTAAGTTGTTTTATTACAATGATAAGTTTCTGTAAAACATTTTTTTGAGGCAAGCTTTTACTGCCGAATGTACTTTTTTTGTATAATCGCAAACTGCTCGTCTTAACTAATCAAATGAGCCCAAACACGGTGGATTAATCTCATGTAATTTAGATGATCCTATGGCTACCATCCGGCTCCATCATCACATCAGCTTCAAGTCATAATAATGTTGCACTGTCATCTGATTTACATATCCTTGCAAAATTTTTGCTCAATCGGAATCCGGGAAGTGAGTCAAATTTAACTTGCAAGATTTGATTACAGACACTCAGATACACAGACATCGGGACGGATAAAACTAAATAAAAGCTTGTAATAAAAACCGGTCAAGTGCGAGTCGGACTCGCGCACCGAGGGTTCCGTACAAACTCGTCAGTAGATACGTGAATAATTCAAGAAAAACTGTATGGTGGGACAAACATAACTTTGCTCTTGTGAAACTGTTGTCCCCATGCATCGACATATGCCGCGGTTAGTTTAGTAGGAGCAAATAAGGTTGTCTTACGATTTTTGCGAATTTCTAAAAAACGCTGCAAGTTAGGAAAACCGTTTTACTTTTCCTGTAATATTTAGGATAATATTAATAATCGGTAATTATTGCAGATTTTTCTGTTCAGTATCTTCGGAGATAATAGGGGGGAAACGGTATTTTTTTTAACGGTTTTTGTCTTCAATCAAAAACTACATGTCTAAGAAAAAAAAAACTGTTTTGGAATCTATATATTAAGCCCTTTCATTTAATATCCCACTCGATATATTAGCTCAACTTTTGATTTATGACATCCCATTTCGGTCCCCTTAAAAAAAAAGTAAAAAAGGTATAAGATTTTTTTTCCGTCCCATAGGCTTGGATTAGCGGTTTTTAACACTATTCCAAATTTCAAGTCGATAGCATCAGTAGATCCTGAGATATCGTGCTGTGACAGACGGACAGACAGACAGACAGACAGACAGACAGAGTCGCACCATAAGGGTTTCCTTTTTTACCATTTTGGTACAGAACCCTAAAAAGGGATAGGAGTATTTAGCGCGCATATGTAGTGCAACGAAGAGTCGCACGACATAGATCATCGAAATTATCGTCAATTACCAACGTTACTACGTATAAAAAAGAAACCAGAGGCACAGAGTGCCATCTTTTGCGTATGCTCGCGTCTTAAACACCATCGCTGCTTACATCCCATTAATGAAAAAAAAAACGCTGAATGGTATGGAATTCTTTGTAAATCTAACCTTTGTGTGGGCACCGTGACCTCTTCAGGACGCCCATCTAATCCAATTACGCCTCCATTGTCCTCCTGAATAACTCGCAGCTACTCCGTATACTCCGCATCTCATATTTTTACAAGGAATGCCCGCGGGGTTTAATTATGTTAATTTACTTAACAATCTTCACTTCCGTTTTAATGTAATAAGAAATAATTCAGAGATTTTCGTAAAGTCTTAAGATTTTCAAAAAAATTGTGTATATATTCGCAAACTTGTACAAAATTTATTTCGCAGATCGAAGTTTAATTGAGTTTAATACACACACAAGTTCTTCAAACATCATCCTATTTTTGACATAATAACAATTACTTCATTATGATGTATGAGAGAGTAAGCTTGTGACCAGCAGTGTGCCGGGTATACTCGTAGGCTGATCATGTGATGATAGGAAACAATTTATTAAGACTTTAAACTTTAAAAATCCTATACAGATTAATATTTATCTATACCTGATAATTTAAAATCGATATGTTTACTTACATAGGTCATATACCACCTTTATCGTTCAAGAGACAGATTGATACACCAGACATACCTGGAACAAAAATAAATAATTCATCAATTAATGCATGTTTAATCATACGTACTAATGATGCAAAGTAATTATTCTTGTTTGTAATAAAGTCGAAGATGTCGATAGATTACAGACTTAGAATAAATTAAAATTGTACCCCATGACATCTTATTTAATGAATTATGTGACATGTAAAATACCTTATATTTTACCAATAAATGATTGAATTGAATTGAAGGAAAATTTCCCCTTTGTCAATTATATTTAGGTAGGTTCTAATCTAAGAGAGTTGAGGTGAATTATTACATACACAAATACATACCCCACCTACTCATTACAAAAAATGTAGTGAATTAACGAATGAGTGACGCGTAGGTATGTTAAATTTTATAGTACCTTTTATGATCTGTTTTATTTATATCAGATTATTTTGTCTATAAAATATTGAAACTGAATACCTTCAAGAAACTTTTAGTCAATCTTGCAGTTTGATGTTGGTTATGTTATCGGTAAGAAAAAATAATACTGATTTCAAAATCCCGCTGTCATTATATGAGATGTCTTGACCGAATACCAACCTTGTTGGTTGCTTTGAATAATGCTTTGGATAATGAAACGTTAAGTGGATAAAGTTCTTATTAAGCGCCCAATTTTTTATCTACCTTACAGTGAAAGAGTCCGCAGTGAAATTGCCTGAATCCCTAGCACCCTTTCCTCAAAACCAGGTTTAGCGAAACTCAAGCACCAAGACGAGATCATCCATTATGTCTGCCGAGACGGCAGCTCGAGCCGACTGGAGACAGCATTTATCAATTGGAGACTGGCTTATCGATAATTGGGCCGGCTCTAATTGCTGACGAGACGTTGGTGTCGGGCTTTAAAGAGTAGAGGAGACAGAGGCGACAATATTTGTTAGTCTTGGACACATATTATGCGTATGGAGAAATATGCCGAATATTCATTTTGTCGATGGACGAATGGCTTAACGATAATTGGCCGGTTCTAATTGCTGACTTTAGAGAGTAAAGGAGTCAGAGGCGACAATGTTTGTTAGTATTGGACACATAGTGCGTATACGGGACGAATGGCTTAACGATAATTGGGTTGGCTTTAATTGCTGATGAAGTGACGAGGCATTGGTATCCCACCTAGACAGTAGAGACATAGTAGACGCGACGATAGTTGTATTGGCCACATATTATGACGAATATTCATTTGTCGCTTAACGATAATTGTGCCGGCTCAAATTGCTGACGAGACATTGGTGTCGGGCCTTAGAGATTAGAGGAGACGGAGTAGACGCGACGATATTAGTTAGTATTGGACGGACACATTGTGCGTTTACTGGACGAATGGTTTACCTAACCATAATTGGATTAGCTCCAATATAGCTAACGAGACTTAGTTATCAGGCATTGAAGAGGCACAAGAGGCAACGATTATTGGTAATATTCGATACATTAATTAATCGATAATTAGTGGCGGCTCTAATTGCTGATGAAATAATGGTGTCGGGCTTTAGAGAATAAGGGTGACAGAGAAGTCGAGTTTTTTTCGCGGTTTATTTTTCTCGGCAGAAAATCTAGGTAAAATTTTAATAATAGGTAGGTCGATAGTTAGGGTTATGACTTCTTCATTCTTCCTGTAGTATTGAAATAGTAATTGAAAAACTCTCAATTATTTCCCACTTAATTTCGTGAGAATACTTACCATGCTTTACAATCTGTAAAGCGTGGTAAGTATTCTCAATTTCTCAGTGCTAGCTACAAATTGACCTAACCACAATTGCTACCGCAAAGGTAGCAATTGTGGTTAGGTCAATTTGTAATGATATCAAATATCGGCTCTGTGCGACTACTCTGTGGCCAATACTTGTCGCCGATCGGAGATTGGGTCGCTAGGCTGGGATTAACACCGCCAGTATAGATCTGCTAATAACCAGTCTCGGTGATTTCCATTACTGATAGCACCCCATTAGACGCTCAATCTGAACCGTCATTGGCGAGATGTTTCTGGAAACACATTGGCTTTTATCTTAGTTGATTTATTTACGACTAGTGTACAAACGAAGCCACTGTAAACTGACCACCCATAGATTTTAACACGTTGTAATAAAGTTGACATTTGTACGCAACTCAGTACGCGAAGGTGAAATAAGTCGAATAAAAAGTATCCTATGTGTTCACCAAGCTACCTGTATTCCAAATTTCATCAAAATCGGTCCGGTAGCTTTTGCGTTATGCTCGCACAAACATTAAATTTCTAAGATTTTATTTTATGTACTTAATGTACATACTAGTATATAGACACATTTCTGAGTGCAATAGATGAAAACTTAGAGTAAACGGATATTGCATTTGCAGATCATTTTCTTATATGCTTTTATTAACTTGCAATCTTCATATAATGTAATGTAAGTTATCTGAGTTGGCACGAGATTTCTGATAACACTTTGGCTCATGTCTTTGGTTAATTTATAACCGAGTCCCGAGATCAAATATAATAACCGAGCTAGAATCTGAAGCCCTTTAAAATGAGCTGATCTCTAAAACTATTTCTCTTTCAAGGTTTCAATATTGCATGTAATAAAAACTTGATAAAAGTCGATTTCACAAAAAGTCTACCCAAAACTACAGGTGAGACCCACACACGAACCCGTAACTTAAGTCATAAATTAACGGGGTTCGACTCCCGGCCGTTCCCGAACTTGAGCGAACTTTCCCGAACTTCGCCGATGAAAAAACCCAAGTGTAACATGTAATGATGATTGAAGATAACCGATGAGTTACTTCATCTCTTATCAGCCTCGGTTCATGAGGACGGAGGAAAGTGCTTAGGTATAGAGGATCTCTCGAGCCCGGATTTAAGGATGAGCTTTTTGAGGCGCCCGATATCGATATAGAGCGGAATAATGTTTTGAATTTCAAATTAATTTATGCTTAAGATAATAGGCTAGTTTCCTGTAGTAAAAAATATATATTTTACACTTATTATCTTATTCAGCTTCCAAAACTGATCCCAAATAAATCCAGATTCTCTTATTTTCTTGCTTTTAATGATTTTTTAAAGATAAGATATTAAAATAAGGAGACAATTTGACCATAGCACCCTGTGACGTCATTTATTCAAATTATCTATGAAGCTCCATACTATCGTAGCGTTTTGACACTTCATAAAAAGAAGCTGAGTTGACCTGTTAGGAAACTAGCCTATTACAGTCAGCGACCAAAGTAGTGGCTTTTTAGGGTTCCGTACCAAAATGGTAAAAAAGGAACCCTTATGGTGCGACTCTGTCTGTCTGTCTGTCTGTCTGTCTGTCTGTCTGTCTGTCTGTCTGTCTGTCTGTCCGTCTGTCACAGCCAGATATCTCAGGAACTACTGCTGCTATCGGTTTGAAATTTGGAATAGTGTTAAAAGTAGCTAACCCGAGCTTATTGGACATAAAAAAAATCTTGTACCTTTTTTACTTTTTTTTTAAAGGGCTCCGTAATAGGATTTTCAAAATTGAAAGTAGGGCTTATATATCGAGTGGGGTATCAAATGAAAGAGCTTAATTTGTAGATTAAAATACCATTTTTATTTTTTTTCTTAAATAAATAGTTTTTGATTTATGGCGAAAAAAGTTAAGAAAAATACCATTCCCCCCCTATTATCTCCGAAGTTACTGATCAGAAAAATGTGTCATAATTACCAATTATTAATGTCGTCCTAAATATTACAGGAAAAATATAACGGTTTTCCTCACTTGCACCGTTTTTGAGAAATTTGCAAAAATCATAACACATACTTATTTGCTCCTACTAAACTAATCGCCATACAGTTTTTCTTGAACTATTCATGTATCTACTTATTAGGATTATTATTATTATTAGGAAGACCGTTATATTTTCTCTTCCTAACTTGAATACTTTTTAAAAATTTACAAAAATCTTAACATATTAGTTCTACCCTCCCTACGAGAGCCATCTAGCGGAGAGTAGCAAAACTAAGCGATGATTTATTTCAGATTATATAAAAAATGTCTATTAAATACAATGATCACTCATCAGGAATCGGGTAAAAAACATAAAGTAACAATAATTATTAAAAACTCTATAATAGGAGTATGTTAGGAAATTTGACACTAGTAAATACAATAAAAATGAAATACCACTAGCGCCATCTAGGGACACAAATCTAAAATAAGGTAGCTTGTGGCTAAAAATGATACATGAGAACTAACTTAGTTGACAAACAATTATTTCAATCAGCCAATAACAAAAAGTAACGTTTAAATTTAAATTACAAGTAAAATTTACGCGCTATTTAGTATCAATAGATGTCGCTGTAGCATACGCTGCATCGCGCTGTTAAGATTTTTCCTGGTTGAATAGATCTAAAGCGGGTTTAAGGCAGGGTTGCTGTTAGTCGTAAGGTTGGTCTACTTATTAGTTTATACGGAACCCTCGGTGCGCGAGTCCGACTCGCACTTGACCGGTTTTTTAGTATAGTGAAACTTAATAAGTTTATAGAATAGAGAGATATTGGTATATTCAGAAAAAAGGACATACTTTTTATTGTGCCTGATACTAATCTACACACATACTAGAAAGACTGTTCAGCTTATTTCACTTCCAAGGACGAAGTCGCGAGCAGGCCCACTACTTTTTTAATTTTTTTAAGTAGCCTGCGCAGTACCCTTCTGCTGGGTAAAAGCCTCTCCCTGTGATTTCCACAACTCTTTGTTAGATGCCTCTCTGTCTCACTAATATTAAATAGAAATTAAAGTATCAATTTAGATTATATTTATATTTAAATTCAACCCAGCGAACCTGTATAAGGCTGCGACTCCACTGAGGCGGAGACAAGCGGAGCGGAGAGGAAGAGTGTAGGATCGACCAATCACATCAGTTCCACATCCCGACTCCACTCCGCTTCAATGGAAACAGCGAACACTAATGTCAACTTCAACCCATTCGTTGCCACCTAAGAAGTGCAATTTAAAGCCCTAGGCAAAAGATTTTCCACCGCATTTTTATAGGAAAGCCAAACGTCACGTTGCGATATTATTACGACACTAACGAGGTAAATTCACTGCGAATAAACTAAATTTAATACGCAATACTGGCAGACTTTATTCCATTATCTCAGATGGATAAAACCTCTCCTATTCCTCTAAGATAGCAGCTGTTCAAAAATAACGCTTAACGACTTTGCCTCAAACTTGCTTTTAGCTTGTCTGCAAAATTTTACAAGTTTCGCTCATTCAAAATGCAGTCTTAAGTGTAGGGCAGACGGTTGATATTAGGTTAGCGACGTGGGAAATATTGCGTGTGTAATGTCCATAAAGGTTAAGATTGGTATCTTTCGCGCCATTAGTGATACACCGCTGAATTAGTTCAGGTTTAAACTATAAGAACAGGAACTCGTCCAACTGTAATAGCTGGGGTAGACAAGTTCGTCGGGTATCGTCTTTGAATAAAAGAAATAAATACTGTGACAAAACTTTGTTACCTATTCCAATTTTGAAGCTATCTCCCGAATGGGAGTGGGTAGGTACTTATTATTGGTTAGCGCGGGCATTACCGCAACCTGACGACAGATATGCGCCTTTTTTGCGTAATGGTACTTATTTTTAGTATAATTGTAAACACGACTGCCTAGCTAGAACTCCAAGTCGTGATTGCAAAAAAAATCTTAACAGCCTGAAGTAAGGGTACTTAGGCAAGTGAACAACGCCGTATCTTGGACAATTCCCGAACTGAGTGACAGGTAAGAAAGTCAAACGAAGGGATTTGGTTCTGTGCAGCAACTCCCAAAGTCGTTTGATTCCTTTTGAGTTTTGATACATCCAGATGATAAACGCGCAGCACGCATAGTCTCCACACATCCTATAATCTTTATAAACTCGGCTCAGAAAATCTCAGCGTGATTCTTCGAGCTATTCTATCGAGCGATCTGTAAACGAAAACCCATCCATGGTATTTTTGTCACTGGACAATATCTCAATTTCCGAATGTTTGGGGGGTTTAAATGCAGGGCAAGCAGAAGGGGTGTAATGGTTGTGGTGGATCGCAAGACGCTCGCGTGTGGTCTTAATGGTGAAGGAACACGCACACTGCAGCGTGCATTTCCAAAGTTTGATTTAAAATTAGTATGGAAATTTCAAGTGTTGGAAAAAACGTAATCGTTATTCATCGTAAGTAGGTACCTACATTGTAATATTAATAATAAGAAATTTGTAAAATTAAATTATTAGGATAATCGTCAAATGATCCCATAAATGTTTGTATGAGTGGTCCCATTTACCCTTAAAATAATTTTATTTAATTATTTAAAGACCGCCACCTTCAAGGCGTATTCAATAAACTACTATTATATTATGACGAGGAACGTCTCAAAACATTACCTTCGGGCTCCTGATCACCTTTGGTCTCCTTGGTCGTTATGGTATAATCCAATCTAATACCCACCTCAGCTTGATTACTCGTGTATGGCACTTGATGTGTTTCTTTACACAATTTAAATATCGCGTTGATAATAAACTATGAATCAACTGAATGAATAATACTAAATGAATTAATTAACTATGAATGAATAAATTCGCAGAGACCAATAGGCTTATGATGCTACGCTTTGTCACGTGATAAAATAAATGATAAAGCATCCGTCACGTTCTGACAAATAGTGTGTGAGAGTGACGCATGCTTTATCATTTCTTTATCGCACGACAAAGCGTAGCATCATAAGCCTACAGCACAATTAATTAAATTTCCAAAGCAGACTAATATTCCATCTTTTAACTTCATATTTCCTCACAAAAGATCTAGTACTAGATGGCAAGTTATAATAACTATGGCGCCCTCTCTGCGACCTTATCCAAGGCAATAATCAGATATTTTTGGCTAATGTATCGTTGTTATTTTATCACAATACGACATATATATCCATTTTTGAGACGTCTAATTTTAACTTCACTTGGGCCACCACTAATAAAAAAGGTACTAAAAAACGGAGTCAAAAATCCTTTCAAAATTCTCTCAGTCAGTACATTATGATTTAGGTACAAGAAGATGTTTTAAGTATGTGTGTACATACAAACATCCTAAAACTCAAAAAATGTTTATGTTCGATAATTTTCATGTAGTACAATATCATCTTTTTTTTATCATAAATGTGTGAATGTTGTCCGCTGTGATTTTAAAGCTTCAACAAAATACTGATTAATTAGCGCGGGAAAAATCCACGAACATCACCGGAATGGACAATTTGAAGTCATGTTTATTTGCAAAGGCCAAAGTGAAATAAACTGCGGTATTTTATAACGCAGAGTCTCAGCGCACCCATTAATAGTGATTTTCATGACAATAACGTTACTTTGTGGTCGAATACTTTTAAGACTGTTACTGTTTTCTACTGCTAGGAAAAACCCTTTAAATTTCTAAGCGTCTCTTTCTCTAATTGTCATAAGAGTTCAATCATGAACGTAGGTTGACCCATCATCGCCGCCTTGGCCTACCTAGCCGAATACTCTTAATACCCTTCATAAATACTTTAAGGAGCGGATGGCTATTGTTACTGGATAACTGTTAGCACTACAAAATAATAAACTTTAATTTTCACAGTCAGGATAATGATGTTGAATTTTCTTGGCAAGTGATCAGTGTCATCTCTTGGACAATTGGCGGACAAAGTTGCGGGCATCTTCTAGCTATCATTATCAATAAATAATATAAGAAGCGGCTCACAAGACAGTCGAATTCAGTTGATAATTTCATCCACATAGTTATGATAGAAAGTTGTATCACATACATTATCCACAAAATCATATTTATTACGAAAAGCATTCATGAGGACGGAACGCCCGTATTTTAAAGAAATTCTAACCATTTTCAAACGTTTAACTAAAATAATCTGCTTGAGTTTGGATATTTTCGTCTTGTCAACGCTCTTGGCCGGCATGTCAGCGCGACTGCCTCTGGCTTTTGTGCTTCGTTCCGACAAGTTTGTTTTCGGCCTCTCGCTAAATAAGTAATGAGATGGATAACATAGATTTTATATATTTCTTTTCTTTCGTATTACCATCTATTGGGGAGTAGGAAATAAATTTCCTCAAATTGCTCCGGAATCTGCCTCAAATCGTTAAATTATTCAAATGGATGTCACAAATCCGCTAATTGTCAATACGAGTATCAGGTATGAATTTATCATGATCCAAAACCCACATGCTGACTGACATAGGTAGGTACACTACGCACAGTCACCCGAAGTAATACAAGTGGATCTTTTTCACAGTAAAATTAACACATTTTGAAATCATTCAAAGCAAAAAGTACTTTTCTGTCCTCGGGCCGGAAAGCGTCAACTTTCGGGCCGCTGCGCTAAACGAAGACGTTTTCCGGCTCCATCGAACAGAAATTATTATTTATTATTTATTTATTTATAATTTTCGGCCGAGGAGCCGACAACATTTCTTACGTTACTGTCTACTACTAAGTTTATTTACGCAAGGCCCTACGTTGGACGCCATTAAGAAACGCTGCGTTATTTGTTTCAATGTTTAAGAGATATACAGTGGACCTAGGGATCAAATTTGTTGCCTTGGTATTTCAAAAGGAACACATCAACTATCTTTCGCTGCCCGCTATCACACGTAATAGGTCAGGTGCGGAAGCCAGTTGAAATGGGAACATTTAGTTTGTTAGTCCGCGTTTTGATCCCGCCTTTCATTTCGGAATCACATGTCCCTTCATTTACGTTTGTTGGTTTTAGTAGACTCGGATACAGTTGAATTATTCTGAAATGAGAAATGTCTTTTTGAAGCAAAAGAGACCGTACCTAGCTTGCGAAAATAGCTAATTAAAATGGTCAATAGGCTACTTGATGACAGTTCAAATCAGCTTCTTTTTATGAAGTGTCAAAACGCTCCGAAAGTATGCAGTTTAGTATGAAATACTATCTTGTGACGTGCTTGTGACGTCATGCTCAACATGGTGCCTTATTTTTAGTTTTCGTCATTGTAAAATCGTTGATGGCACGAAAATAAGTTTGAATGATTTTATCCGGGCTGTTTTGGAAGCGTAATTTGCTGGTTAGAGTTAATGAATTTATTTTGATTGTTGTCAAATACCCTATATTCTACACACAGACAATCTAAGAACGTTTATGGACTAATTTTAAATGTATCTACACTCACGGACAATGAATTCGGGTCACTTTCTATGAATAATTATATAGAAAATGACCCGAATTCATTGTCCGTGAGTGTATAATTATCTATATATATATAATAAAATCGTAGCAAGCTTACGTCTGTGCGCGCATCACTCCAAAACTACCGGACCGATGTCCATGGAATTTACTATACAGGTAGATTATGGTCCCGGTTAACAAATAGGATTCAATTTACTTGCCAAAGCCGGAACAAAAAAGATACTTTTAACTTATGTCATCTCGCGAACGAAGTCGCGTGCGGGTCCACTTGTTCAAAGTATACAGTTCCGTATCTAAGATAACACTGTAAGTCCTATTGTTTTCCATACTTACTTGCGGTGTTATTCTTCTCAAGTACGGAATTATAGAGCAGTGTTTTGCGAACTATGTGCATAATTGATATTGCATGTGCACAGATTTAATGGGTTTATGCGAAAACAACCAAACAAACGATGAATCCAATTCGCACCTTGGTTGTTTTGGGTTGAACCGATTCAAATAAGATTGAAATATATTTATGCAACTACCTATTTATTGCCTAAGTTTAGCTTCGACTACTTATACGGTTGGTTCTTGAGAAAGCGAAATACAAGAAGTTTCGGGAACTCGCGGAATGAGTTGCGATCACTGCTCGTTGCTAAGGAGCGGTAAGCGGTAAGGAATAGGTATGGCAGTAATATAAATGCAAATGCCTGTGCAATATACTGCTAACTGGAGGTTCAGTGCAACCGAGTGCAATTGGATATAGCGGGATTTCGAATATTGCGATATGCAAACACAGGTATAGGTGCTATGCTAATCTACATACCACTAGACTTGATGAAAGACAATATACATTCAAATGAGATGTTTTGTGATTGCCAAAATTGTTCCCTAGTTCACTGCGACAGACGTTACTACACGATAAAACTTTCGAAATTTGCTTTCAAAACTCTAGATGATACATTTGCTTGTGTGATTTCAGTTTACCCTGACCTCACAGTTTCTTAAGTTCTTCCAAATTTAGTAAAGGAGTTGGATTTTTTTTAATTCGGCAATGAGGAGATTCAGTTCTGAAATTTTCATATTAGGCACCGTAAAACTGCCCAACTATAGTCCAATCAACCAACTATAGTCGAAAATAAAACTCATTCATTTCTATCAATATCCATTTTCTATCAGTGGTTTCATAGGTTTTTATTTAAATTTGTTTAATTAGATTGCTCATCTTAGCGTTTATCCGCAATAATTGTCATAAATTAACGAGTAAGATTCGAGTAAATATGGACCATAGTTGCGTGGACCGGACTATAGTTGGGGAGTTTTAGGGTACTTTTGTTTTTTTTTTTAGAACCTGACAAACTCGCAACTCTTATGGGCATAGCGATTGTCGGACCGGGTGGTCGGCCGTGGCGTTCCCTGGGGTCGAACCAGGTCGCTAGCCGGACCTCCCCGGGTGTCGGACTGGGTGGATACCGGCGGCGCCTGGGGTTTTACGGCACTTATCTCACCGCTGGCAAGTAAGTGAGTAAAATTGAGAGAGGAACATTACATTGCGGATCTGGAATCTATCTCTGTTTCTCGCTCAATATGGATCGCTTACCCGCCTTCTGTGGGACAAGTGATATAACCAGTCGCCTACCAAATATTACGAATATCGAATCAACGGCACTTGAATTACAGCGAAACAAAAAGACATAGAATGAAAGAACGCCTATCGTATTTAATTGTCCTATTTTCGATTCATAGACTTTATTTACTTACTAACTCCGTTCGGTAAATTATCGTATCCATTTGAAGTTATCATGTTCTTTGATAATGTAAGTAGTATGAGAAAAGTACACAGTAAATATTGACTATGCAGGTGCCTTCAAGTTGGCATAAATTAGCACAAACAAACGGCGCAAACTCTCGCAGTCGCAGGATGCTACTCCAATGGAGCGCCAATTATTCAAAACGATGAATTAACTTAAAGGTTTTACAGTGGCACGCTGCGTTAGTACATTAGGTATTTAAATCAATGTTACAAGTGGATTTTATAACCTTTGCTATCACATAATCTTAAAATCATGGGTGGATTTGCCTCGGGGTGCACTGCACAGTTTAAAAGTTCCTTTCTGGATCGCACTGCTATTGATTGGAATTCTCTTCCGACGTTTGTGTTTTTGTTGACAAAATACATATTTGTTCTAAGGCAAGAGTTAAACATCTTACGGATAAGTTTACTTGTCTCATCTTTCCTTCGTGTAAAACGAAGGCATACATCATAAAAAGGCTTGTCCAAAGAATTTAGGAAGACGAATTTAGAATTAAGAAGAAGAAGAATTTAGGTATTTAGGTAGACACGTCTAACTACTTATTTTGTGCTACAATTAACTGAGACTGTCTTTTACGCCAAACCTTTATTTATTACGATAGTATGAAGTTGTTTGATTTTCGGCTTACCAGAAACACCGTTTAAATACGTAAAATAGGACGGATTACATAAACTGGCATCCCGGCCACACGAGGCGAGGGCGACTAGGCCCTTGCATGAAGGAGTGGAATTTGCATAATAATACCCCTACAACAAACCTATTACGCTCTCCGCTGGCCCCTCGGTAACGTTCTTTTGCCACTCGTAAAATACTAGGCAGAAACTAATAAACCGACATCTTATAGCAGTAAACAGGCTTTCAGCCTAAACATTTATGTTTATTAGTATGTTTTATTTAAATAGTACGGTTACATTTAGACTGAACGAAAACACTCAAAAAATCGAATAAATATTTGCGAGGGGAATTCTAATGTAGCAGCGAAATTCTACAAACAGACAGAGTAAACAATTGGAAACATCGGTCGGTCCGTCTAGTCGCGCCGTGCGCCCGACAGTCTGGCCAGTTTCGCATTCCAAACTCGAACATAAACTTTTGAAAAAAAACGAAACGGGGGTTATAATTAATTTCAAAGATTTTAGTATAATGTAATTTATTTCATAGCTTGATACTATTTGTTTACGCAAAATAACATGCGAAATCTTAAGAATCCAACAAAAATGTGAGACTTATCTTGTTGTTTTGTGTAGACAAAATTATAAAGTTACAAAATAAAACAAATTTCAATCAAGATGTCTTTAAAAGGGATTCTTAAACCGCTTTTACCGGGCAACTCGAACCAATTTAAGAGCGAGCTTAGTCCGATTCGTTCTAAAATTCTACTGAATCAAACATCGAACCAGAATTCTTCTACCCAACACCAATCCACTTACATCATCCGCAAACAAAGACAAAGACGTAAAAACGTAATCTTAGTAGAATCATTATAATAAATAAGGAAATCTCAAACAACCCTCATTACCCAATTTCCATGTAAAAAGAGCCCCCTTCAAACGGAGGCGAAGTCAGAAAATCGACGATTACATTATGTAAGCACCTCTCAATGCAATAATGCTGAAAGCTTCAATAAAGAATGAACCTTAACAACGTGTCAAGAGAGTTGATTTTTGTTTGAGTTGAAGTAGAATTGCTGGAGCTAATTGTGCAAATAAACAAAAGCATTTATCTCGTGCGGCGAACGCAAGAATGAATAAATAAAGTGCGCTCTATTCCTTAATGGAGGGGAATGTTAATGTTTTGGTTAATGGAAACTGCTAGGAGCTCTGAATACAGTGACGTACAAATAATGCTATTGATCAGCTGATTAGCTGAGTTCATAGGATTATATTATTCGGTAAAGGCAGGTATGAATATGAGTAGGAACAATCGATTAATACTTGCTTGTTATAGTCTGACCGCCGGCTTAAGGGCAAAGAGTCATAAAAACGAGCTAATTGGTTATCTATTATAGAAAGAGCGTAAGTGATTTCTTACGTATACAAAAAGCTAACGTAACAGTTAGCACTAAGATACAATATCAAATGACAGCGCAAAAATTGCAAATGCAATAAAAAACATTGGAGGGTAGGGTTGCAACTACTTATCGGGAATTACTACGAGAAATTATTCCAACTAGTATTCCGTTGAATCTGGTTTAGTGGTTACGTGGTGGTTACGTGTATACGATATTTACTTGTTTTATTAAAAAAATATGTTTCGTCCGTTGCTAGATAAACAATAACCCGACTGTACTCGTGTTCGGACTCGTTTAAATAGCGAGAGTAAGCAAATTGTTAAAAATGTGTGCAATGGACTTTTTATAGAAATAGGGCCCATATCATTAAAAAAACTGCTGAACTTACTCAGGTGCCATATGCAACGCCATATGTATTACAGTTTTGACAACCCTATGCAGGTGTGAAGATATCTTTTGTATTTGAAACATAAAAAGCAGTTTAAACTTTAATAGAACAGTGTTTAGGTCGAAATTCACTTGTTCGTATTACGACTTGTCACCTTTCGAACTAAACATGCTATTGTAATCAAGTTTTATGGCTTTTCACTCTTACGGCACCGGATAGACTATACTAGATAAATTAGTAAGCTACCCTTTAACCCCCAGCATGTAACAACCAAAATGGATGCTCGCTTTTTGAACTCAAAACCAAATTTACACATTTATTTACACTCTCTTTTTAAAAATCGGATAGCAATACACATGTCCCATTCTATGAGATTAAGATAGTTGTGTGCCGCCCTGAAGAATAATTCAGATGAAATTCTTTTAAATACCTAACGTCGATTTGGTCATTACAAAACTCCCTCCAGCCACCCTTTTGTATTTCCTGACAAATATAACTTAAGGCTCTTCACGACAAGAGTGAATAAGGCTGTTACTGAACCGTCGAGTTTTAACTCGAGGCCGAAGATTTATCTTCGGCCTCGAAGTCGCTTACGATAAGGCCCTACCGGGTTAATCACACAGGTCAGTTGCAAAATGGAAAAAAGAAGCCAAATTAATTAAAAGCCGTTTTTGTTTTATCTCACACAATATGAATTTCTGAATTTTCTCGTCAAGAAATTCGAGAAACTCCCTCATGGCTTAGCCATCCTAAACATTTCCCGAAGCAAACACACGTTATGTAAAACCATCAAGGCTCGTAAAGTATTTGCAAGCGATTTATAAAGCCTCCCGTCCCGCATATGAAATCGCCTAGTTCCCCACAATGCAGTGTTGCCAGATCTTCTGTTTTTACAGGATTCTTCTGTATTTACCTGTTTAGCGGCTATATTTCCTGCTGATTTAAAAAAGACCTGTTTTTTTTCTTTCATATCGATTTTCAAGTATGTTCTGCTCATGAAACGAGTGTAATGCGGCGTTATTTTGGCCGGAAGGTGTCGGCCAACTTAAATAACATTTATGCCGTGCCGTCTAATTTGTGAACGCTGAACAGATGAAACGAAAAGAGCGAACTGTACATACTTAATAGTTCTCGCGCTCTTATTTTCCGCCTCCTATTGTGGTAAAATTTCATGTTTTAGGACAAGTCCTTCTGATTCCTGCAATTTTGACACGGCAACACTGCCACCATGTCCCGGGGAGGTGAAATAAATCGGCGCCGTGACGGAACACGGCCTGACGTGCAACGCAGATTGCCTTCATAACTCGGCGCTCGGAGAAAAATGTTTATCCTAGCCAAAACCACGTAGCATAAACATTTTTAAGGGTCCTACCATAGCATGGCATCAAATGTATCTATGAGAGAGCCGGAGCAAAGCCAAGTTTTTGGAAAATACTTTTTCATTAAGAGCAGTAGGACAAAGTGCTCAGATGCCTTAAATTAGGCAAAACAAATAACGAATTGGATTTTTATGGATGCTACGTTACTGCTGCTACCTACTTTAAAAGAATGTTTGACTAAAATCGTCCATCAACTATTGATGTATTGACAACGGTTTTCTGGGTGATGATGGTGAGGAAACAAAGAAATTTGAAAGTTGCAATCCATCATAATGATTACTATAAGAAGTAAAATGCCGTCATTTTTATAGTCTGACCGCCGGCTTAAGGGCAAAGAGTCATAAAAATGAGCTAATTGGTTATCTATTATAGAAAGAGCTTAAGTTATTTCTTGCGTATACAAAAAGCTAACGTAATAGTCAGTACTAAGGTACAATATCAAATGACAGCGCAAAAATTGCAAATGCAATAAAAAACATTGGAGGGTAGGGTTGCAACCATGCCCCGGTAACTCAATAGAAAAAAAGTGAACCGCTTTTCTTTGATTGCCATCTACCTTACATTACACGTACCACTTGGCCTTCTTTTAACATACGTAATGATGTGAATGTAATTAAATAAACATGATATATACCAGATAATACATATAAAAATCGTGTGAATCTAAAAATATATTTTAATTTAAATTTCAATTGATTAAAATTAACCACTCATGATATTATTTATTGTTTGTTACATGGCAACAATAGTCTGTCAAGGCGGTGCTGGTTGGCCATAAATTTCCCAAAAAAAAAAGAAATCGGTGCTGGTTGACAATTGACATCAATCAAATAAAAAATGTCGGGAATTTTATCGAGTGCAGTATTTTCCATTATTTATTTCATTTCAACGTCGAGTTGAGCATTAATTCCCCCGTTGTATGTGCTGTTACCCTTTTGCTGTGTTAAGTTTTGTTTTAAACAAAATGTCGGTCAGAATTTTCTGACTACCCGGCCGCAAAGTTCGTGACGGAGAAGGTAATTATAATGTTATGGGTTTTTATCAAAGCTGTAAGCTTATGATGCTACGTTTTGTCACGCGATAAATAAGTGATAGTCTATCACTGATAAAACATCCGTCACTCTCGCACACTATTAGTTAGAACGTGACGGATGCTTTATCATTTATTTATCGCGTGACAAAACGTAGCATCATAGGCTTACTGGTCTACTATAATTTAGACACGGTAATCACGGAATTGAAATCGCCTATGAATATCCAACAAAGTGAACCTTTTACCAATTCTATAATAAATGTTTCGTGGTACTAAATAGGTTTGCGTATTTCGGCGTTGATATCATCTTTAATACTTTTTCTTTTTCAGGGATCCAATTGCATAGATTTCGGAATCCTGCTAGCAATCCAGAAAAATTTAAAATATCGAAGCACAGTTGTGGATCTGACTTTTAAGGGAAAGATGATAAGTACATTTTCTTGTCAATTTAAAAACGAATGCGAAGATAAATTCACCTTTGAAATAAGTAGGTATAAGTAAAACTAAAAAACGGAAACTGGTGTTTTTATTTACACTGCTCTTTAGTAATCCTCTTTCAAACTATGCAGTGTGGCACGTTTTAGAAGTTACGTAGAAATAAGTTTTTAGTTGAGGTCACTAAATTTAAATTAATTTGCTTTATTGGGCGCATTTTATTTAAACTTGGTGATTGTAATTAGAAACTTATTTCAACGTAACTTCTAAGATGTGTCATCCCATGCCAAACTATAATTACCTATATATAGGTAGCTATATATATGTGTGTATGCGTGTATGTATGTGTGTGGGTGTGGGTGTATATGTGTGTGTAGATTTGTTGACGTGTAATGAAGGATAGATGGCAGCACAAGTACGATGATTAGAAATTTGGCCGAGTTGCCTGTCTATAACCTAGTATAATATTGTAGTCTTTGGTTGCAACTACTTATCGGGAATTACTATGAGAATTATTCCAACTAGTATTCCGTTGAATCTGGTTTAGTGGTTACGTGGTAGTTACGTGTATACGCCATTTACTTGTTTTGTTAAAAAAATATGTTTCGTCCGTGGCTAGATAAACAGGAACCCGACTGTACTCGTGTTCGGACTCGTTTAAATAGCGAGAGTAAGCAAATTGTTAAAAATGTGTACAATGGTCTTTTTAGACAAATAGGGCCCATAGCTTTAAAAAAAACTGCTGAACTTACTCAGGTGCCATATACAACGCCATATGTATTACAGTTTTGACAACCCTATGCAGGTGTGAAGATATCTTGTGTATTTGAAACATAAAAAGCATTTTAAACTTTAATAGAACAGTGTTTAGGTTGAAATTCACTTGTTCGTATTACGACTTGTCACCTTTCGAACTAAACATGCTATTGTAATCAAGTTTTATGGCTTTTCACTCTTACGGCGCCGGATAAACTATACTACGCACAGTCAGCATCAAATAGTCTGTAACATCCAAAGCGCCATATATATCCCATAATATCTGTATTACTATAGGCACAAGGACGTGTGGCGATTTATATGACGCTTTGGATGTTACAGACTATTTGATGTTGTCTGTACATCAGCCTGGTTTAGTTTTAAGAATTATGCACAATAAAAGCAATTGAAAACTATGAAAACAGCCCCCAAAGCGGCAATAAGGCTCAGCGGCGGTCAGCTTTATGGGCCGCCTATCGCACATCAAGTGGGTGCGGCGGCGGGCTTCCGCGAACCGCGGTTTCTGCCCATAATCAATAGAACCATAGTGTTTTATGTTTGAGAAACCGTTTGCTACCTCCGATACAGCTAGGGTTAAGAAGTCCAAAAATTGGTCGTTTTCAAAGAAAGATGTCCTATTATAGTTAAGGGTTAATTGAACCAAATGTTAATCATGTTCCTCTGTGTAACAAAGGTTATCCATATAAATTGTATGGTAATTTTCGTTACTGAAGAACAAGATTAACATTTTGTTCAATTAACCCTTAACTATGGACATCTCTCTGTGTAACAAAGGCTATCCATATAAATAGTATGGTAACTTTCGTTACAGAGGAACAAGATAAACTTTTTGTTAAATTAATCTCTAAACTAAGGACATATTTTTTTTAAATTGATTGAAATATTTAACCCAGGCGCTACTGAGGTCAATCGCAGGTCAGTTTAAGAATAAAAAAAGCCGTCAAATATCACACTGACAAGAAATGTCGCAGAACACGAGTAGGGAAGCATAACGCAATATAAGTATTTGCAAGAACTGATGACCTAGCAAAAGGCACACAAATTTTGCAAAAATAAAATAATATATACATGTAATTAAATCGAATGTAAAGCAGTTATATTTATTTTCTTTCTCAAAATCTAAAAAAATAGTTCATAATTAATCTGCAGTGTCGTAGTGATTAGATTTTTGTGTTGGTTATTTTTATGAATTATTTACTAGTATAAAGAATAACCTCAATAATCAGGCTTTGAAATTGAATTTATCGTACTACAGGACTCTAATGATGTTCCTGCCAGTTAAAAAATCCCTAACTCCAAACTGAATCTGAATTACAAAATATCCTTAACCGATAGCACCCGGAACCAATCAGTCGCCGTGCATTCAATTTATTATTCCGTGGCATTTTGCAAACCATGATACCGTGTACCAAAAGCGGATTTGTGACAACCCCAGCTCACTCCCCGCGCGGCATTATTCACGACCGCTCTAATATTCATCGCATCCTAATTCCCGCTGTGCCCGCGTCCCGTGACGTCACAGGTGACCACGTCCACTGTGTCTGTGTGCATGTTCTATTTAAACAGGGGGAAACCACCACACTCGCTGTGTACTGTACAACATTCATTTTATTTTCTATTTGTTTTGGCGCAAATATTATGAATACTTGATTAAATATGCATGCTGATAGTAGTGATAGTGTCAATGACATACTAAGTATAGTGATGTTTTTAGATGAGGTAATAGAGAATTACGACACGTTTAGCTTAGTGGGAGTGCCACCGCCTACGAAACTAGAGGTTCCGGGTTCAAATCCTGGTAAGGGCAAATATTTGTGTGATGAGCACGAGTATTTGTTCCTGAGTCATGGATGTTTTCTATCTATTTAAGTATGTATTCATCTATATAAGTATGTATATCATCATCTAGTACCCATAGTACAATCATTTGGGACTAGCTAGATTGTCCCCCGATATTTATTTATTTATTTTAATTGGTTACTCTCAGTTTGACAGAAAAAATGTTTTCTAAAATATCCATTCCTATTATTGATTTTATTGGATCAGGCATTCAGTTTGCGAATATTTATAAAGCTGGTTTCTTTATCTGTGTATCTACCTATAACAAGCTATGTATGGGGTCTGGACCACCTTACGGAACAATGTAAAATGTAAATTCCGTCCCTTGTTAATTTCAACACATCAATGCGCCCGCCCTTTAATCACTTGCCTCAATTACGTAATTGGCTCTTAAACTGGAAAATGTCCACGTTAACTTCGCGTTCCAAACAATTATCTAAAAAGGAACAACAAAGAAAATTAAAACAACATCGTGTAACGAGAAAATTGCGTTATGTTTTGCCTCGTGGAACCTTATTACGAAGTAACAGCTCTTGAAATAACATCGCCTCGTACGCTTTGCGATGTCGACTTTATTGAAACGTGATTTTTTCATTGTATGTCTTCGAATTTTTATTTCACTTTATGGAATACCTTACTGACCCACTGGGCAAAAGCAGATCTACGAACAATAGAGTGGCTTCGCATTCAAGGGTGTTTTTTATAAATGTCTCCTTACGACACATAGGTACCTATCGAAGAAATATGATTCAAAGTCGTTGACATTTATCAAAGTGATTGAACCACTGAAATAGTATTCGAAACGTATCAGCCGTTTCCTACACTGGTTTCGAAAAAAGAATATAATTCCTTTTTGGGCAACTGGTTGCGTAGCAAGACTATTACTTCTCCTTTGACAACTGTATGCGAAACTTCTTGCCAAAGCGGCCGAAATGATTCAGACTATTTGGTAGTTCGTTGGAAAATGAATACGAATTTATTTCTATGAACAACCTCAATTAGATAAACTGTTTGTAGTAATTAGTGAAATGAAGCTCGGGACAATTCCGTCAGGGCAAAGTTATTACCCGATCGCTCTTCATTCGTTGCTTCATTTCCGCTTGCCATTGCCTTTGACGTCTCCATTCAACGTAAGTTAACAAATAACAGTAATAATGTAGGTGTGAGTAATACGCTGAAAACGCGCAACGCGGCTGCAGTTCTTGCCAGTGATGGCGGGATGAAGTATTCTTAAAGGACTGATCAGATCACAGCTATTGGTCAGCTAATGGAAAGTTTTAATGATTGTGAAAATTTCCACATGGAAAAAATCTCGGTGATTTTCTTAAACGAAATTGTCCAAAATTGAAATTTCAAGTTCTTGTGAAAATAACCATAATGTTCTGAGCCCATTTGAAAGGTACACGGAAGGAACATGTTTAGTCACCTAAGGATGATCCCACATTGGCTGTTATATACCGTTATAACTAGGGATGTAACGATACCGATACCGATATATCGGTATCGCCGATAATATACAACCGATATTTGAAGAACGCGAAAAGAATTTGCTGTATGAAAAAAAATCTGCAAAAAGTAATTTCAATTACTGACTTATTTTATGCATTGGTCTATTACCTTGTGCAATGACAATTACTATCTTAATTAAATCTTTGGTTTTTTTTGAAATAAACTTGAATTTTGAGTTGACAATCTATATTTTTCTAATATTTTTACTTTACACTTTCAAGGTTGACTCTCTGTTAAATATAGCCAAGTTTTAGCTACAATAAGGACACACAAATATCTGAAGTTCATACTTCATTATTTAGTTAAGATATCGGTATCGGTATCGGTATCGCCGATATTTACTACAATATATCGGTATCGGTATCGTATCGGCAAAACTATGTATCGTTACATCCCTAGTTATAACTAGAACACGAACATTTTAACAATAACATTTTCTAACATTTCATAAAACTCATAGTGATTAGGTATAACATGCTCGATAACAAATGTTTTTTAACGTTATATAACATATTAACAGCCAATGTGGGAGCACCATAAGTAATTTTTTGATTTATAGCGGTTTGAAAGTTAGATATCGCAAACAATTGCTATGGTAACCATTTCCACAGTATAATAAATAATAGCAGTATTTTTTTTTCCTACAAAAGATTCACGCGCTTGCTTCGCTTGTATCGTGGTCTCCACTCTAAACAGAACACGCCTACCCCTACATACATTGCGTGAAATGCCAACTAAGACGGTAGATACGCACAACGCGCAGTGTTTAGCACGTCTGCGCAATGAACAGATAAAGCGCTCCCCCCGTCGCCGGTCGTGTTACTTGTTCCCCGTAGATAACCAAGTTTTATAACTAGCATTCTACAAGGGAAAATAATTCCAACTCGGTTATCAAATCGGATTTTATTTTCCTCGTAAAAAAACCGTTATTTTATATGGTTTTCAATGAGGAAGGATTATTAGTCGTAGCTTAGGTACTCAGATATCAAACAGTACTTTGTTTTCCTCATAGAAAACTACGTTAATAAAATGTATTGTAAATAAAAGCTCTTTATTCCATCAATTCTATAATATCATAAATTAAATGAATATCCACAACATCAGTATTAATAAAACAACACTGCGTATTCTAAACAAAGTAAAATGTTGGTAGAATTGGACTTTTGGTAATTTTCTACGAAGAACACAAAGTCCCGTTTGATAACCGAGTAAGCTACGAAGAATAAATTCTTCCCTATAGAAAACCACATAAAATAATGATTTTCAACGAAGAAAAAGAAATCCCATTTGATAATCGGGTTAGCTAGGAAGAATTATATTTCCTTGTAGAATGCTATTTAGTTATCAAACTTGGCTATCTACAAGTGGGTCGTGCAAAGTCGTGCTCGGGCCGGGAAGATGAACTTCAACAGCAGACCAGAGATATTGAATTGATACGTCCCCAGCATTTTCGCAACATTTAGATTACCGGCCGTTAAATATTAAAGTAAGAGCCGTCGGGCTTTGACCTCTGTATCGGGGCGAAGGTTGCCAGAAGTTATATTGAAAAGTTTCCCGTTCAATCCAACATTTGCCGAAAGAGAAACTACTTAGAAACATTTGTCGGAAATATGTCGGAGGATCGCCGTCGGATCGGATCGGAAGTTGGATTCAGGACTTTGACACCGGGACTTTGGAGTTTGAACGAGCGATTAAAATCAAGAGACGCTGTTTAACATTTTCGAGTTCGTGAAATTTCTCGAAGTGATCAGATAATAACAGACACAGATGTTCAGCGTGTAACCACTTTGTTGTTTTAATTTTTTAACTGTGTTCTTTAAGCGGAACCATTTATGTAATGGGCTCGATTTTTTTTCCTGCGCCTTGGACATTTTCTTGGTCATATTCCTGTCTTAAAGCACGATCAATTCGTGTTATATTTTTTTCTATTATGACGGGGGACTGACTTCGGCAGCGCCTGATGGTAAGCGACCATAAAGCCGAAGATGTAACTTGTCCGTTCAGTAACAGTCTATTCACTCTTATCTTGAAGAGTCCTAGGATATATTTGTCAGGAGTTACAAACAATAATTATCCCCTAATGTTTATTATTTACTCATACTCGGTGACCGGACTCGGTCAGAACATAATTACGTCTGTAGGCCCGTCCATAAAGTCACCATCAATGTTACTCTACTCATATCAAAGTTTGCGACCCACACCGCTGACATGACCGCGACCCGTACTATCGGCCTTACAGCTGCTTCCAAAACCTAAGCAAAGTTCGCCTTGTCGCTTTCACTCTAGGTACACATATTAAACCATGAATGGAAAGAGACAGCATGATGAGTTTTTAACAGTTCTTTATCAGGAATCCATACTAGGTGTCGTAGTCCCTAAGTGGGTTTCATAACACAAACATTTGCACGAATAGGTATAGTTCATTAAGTTTTGGCAGTAACTTCATTAAATCAAAACGGCAACTGTTTATAGGTACTTTATTGCGGCGTAAAATTCAATTCGTAATCAGCGCTCCATGTATATCAGGCTCCTTCGACCCGATGCAGCATTCGACGTATTAATCAACAATCGTCCAATCACGTCAAACTAAAAGATCATGAGGAGAAAGAAGACCACCATTTAATTATTTACATAAGATCAGTACAATTCAATGTAGATCGCCGACAAGGAAGCGATCGCTTCCTTGTCGGCGGTGGGACAGTGTCCCACTGGGACACCTGTCTGTAGGGTGTTGGGGTCGAAATACGCTCAGTATCTACTTGTCACTTTGACTTCGAGGGACCACAGCAACATGACCTCCGATTACGAACATTCCCGGTTAGCTGGAAGAGATCCCTTACAGGGGTAAGTTCACCATTGTTCTTTATTTTGATTCTGTATGATTTTATGTGCAATAAAGTGTTTACATACATACATACATCCATACATACTGTTATTACTAGTTCACAGATCAAATTATGTTCGAGACAAGATAACCTACTATATATACTAGGTACTTGAGGTGCAATAATCGCCCACGCTACGGCTGCACACGCATAATAATAATAATAATAATGGTTTTTTATAATGTGTTTATGTTTTGTAATTTCATTTTGTATTTTACTTTTTATATATATATATATTGTAAAAAACCTAACTTAAGAAAATAAATGTATACTGAGATAATAATAATAATAGAGCCATTTATTCCAATATTTCAAGTAATTTACAAAAACATGCATTATTTAATTTGATTTTGATATTCATATTTCTAGTGTTCATTGTAATTTTTTTTTTTTTAATAATTTGTGCAATTTATACAATTAATAAAGTTAGATATAAAAATTCATTTAAAATATTATTACATGCATTAATATGAATAATTTAATAACATTATTTTTATCTTATTATATATATCACAGGTATTTATTGGGATGTCCATTTGTGGACATAGGCCTCCTCCATCATTTGCCATGTATTTCTATCTGCGGCAAGTCTAGTCCAGGTAATGCCAGCCACGGCGACGATGTCGTCCCGCCAGCGGCGCCGCGGGCGGCCCCGCAGTCTCTGCCCATCGCGCGGGTACCAATGCAGCATTTGTTCGCTCCAGCGCCCGTCTTTTGTTCGCGCTGTGTGCCCGGCCCATCTCCATTTCAGTCGACAGATTAGTTCGGCGGCATCAATAATTTTCGTCTTTTTACGGATGTCGGCGCTCTTTATTTTATCCAGTAATTTGATGCCGAGCATGCTGCGTTCTGCGGTTCTTTGGAAAACCTGTATTTTACTTATTAGTTCGTTAGTTATGGCCCAGGTCTGGCATCCGTAAATAAGAGTTGGAGTGATGACTGAATCCATCGCTTTCTTTTTAAGTTTTATATCTAATTTTGATTTAAATATGTGTTTCAGTGACCAGTAAGCGCTCCATGCTTTCTTTATGCGGTTCTCAACTTCGTCCAATTTATGTTTTTTGAAGGATATGTTCTGGCCAAGGTATAAATAATCTTCGACATAAGCGATAGTTTTCGACTGTATAACGACGGGTATAGGTTCACTAGTGGTCATTACGCGGGTTTTGTCTGGGTTCATTTGTAATCCGCATTCTTTACTTTGATGGTCTAAGGTTTGAAGCATGAGTTGAAGCTCTAGGTGACTTTCTGTCATTAAAACAATGTCGTCGGCAAAACGTAAATGGCTTAGCAGTTTGCCGTTTATTCTAATGCCGTATTGATCCCAGTTTAACCTTCTAAAGATATATTCCAGCAGGGCAGTGAACAGGTTTGGTGAAATGGGGTCTCCTTGTTTTACCCCTCGTCTTATCTCAAAGCTACTTCCTTTTCTCTCTAACTTTACTACGGCCTTGCTTTTCATATATATTTCTTGTAATATATTTATGTATTTGGTATGAATACCCTGCTCTGCCAACGCTTTCCATAGAGTCTGATGCGAGATCGAATCGAAGGCTTTAGAGTAGTCTATGAATGCAAGGTAGAGTCTTTTTCCATATCCTCTGTATTTTTCAATTACTTGCTGTAGTGTGAAGATATGGTCCACTGTAGAGTAGTTACGTCTAAAACCTGCTTGTTCAACTGGCTGTTCAAAGTCTAGGGTTTGTTTTATTCTATTCAGTATAATATTTGTAAATAGCTTATACATTGACTGCAAGAGGCTTATGGGGCGGTAATTATTAATGTTTAACGGGTCGCCTTTTTTATATAGAAGAGTAATCAGTGAAGTTTCCCAGTCCCGTGGAATTGTTTCTTCGTCGATAATTTTATTAAATAGCTCTGTCAGTATCGGAGTTACAGGCTCTTGTATGGCTTTGATGACGTCATTAGTTATACCATCTTGACCTGGGCTCTTCATAGTTTTGAGGGAGTTGATAGCGTAGCGTATTTCGCTCTGCAGTAGAGATGGTACTCCACTTGTTGACACTGTACTTGTTCTAATCTCAGTGTTCGGTTGACACTGGTAGAGCTTTTGATAGAAGTTTGTGGCTATTTTTAGAATTTCCTTTCGATTTGTATGTGTTTGTTTAGCGTCGTTCATTAGAGATGGTATCCAGAGTTTAAATTGTCTAAGTCTTTTGTTTGCACGTTTTGCAGAGCTTCTTTTTTCTAATTCTTCCTTGATAATATTCGTTCTATGGTGTAATTTATTTCTTTTAATTTTATTCCTTATTTTTGTATACAGCGATTTCAGTCTTTTTCTCTCCTTTTTAGTTCTAAGTGTTCGCTTGTCTTTTAAACTAGTTCGTTCCGAAATTAAGTCTTTAATGTCATCGGTTATTATCTGGTCTATTTTACATGTGTTTTGTATGCTTGGTAATTTATTAACACATTTTTTAATTGAATCTGTTAAATTGGAGTAAGTTTCTTGTACTGTAGCGTGTTCGCGAGGTAAAAACTCTTCTGCAAAAATATGTTTTAGGGATTCCTGTTCTATTGGGTTAAAACCCTGATTTCTATTATTGTTGAAAGTTTTTCTAGATTTCTTGTTATGGGTTTGCAGCGTGTAAGTTGCTCGCACCATTCGGTGGTCTGTGGGGTGAGTAGTACTTAAGACTTCTATATTTTCGATATGAGTTACTCTATTCCTTTTGGTTATTATGAAGTCTATTTCATTGACTGTTTTTCCGTCTGGCGATTTCCACGTCCATTTTTGCTTGGGCTTCTTCTTAAAGTGGGTGTTGAGTATGTAGAGTTCATGTTCTAAGCAGAAATTAATTAGAGTTTTGCCTCTTTCGTTCCGTTTACCATACCCCCACGGACCAATGACTGACTTATCATCTGGCGTAGAGTGTCCAATCTTGGCATTGAAGTCACCCATTACGATTACGTTAGAGCTCGTATTTTTTAAAGCTGAGCGTATATCGGTATAAAAGGAATCTACTTCTTCGTTAAGGGCTTTTTCAGTTGGTGCGTAGGTCTGAATTATGTTAATAGATTTGTTTTCTAAATATAGGTCTAGTCTGGCAACTCTATCAGATATTGGTTTAAAATTAGTTATGTTTTGTTTCAACTCTCTTTTTACTAGAAAACCCACTCCATTTCTTCCATTTTTCTTGCCAGTGTGCATCATTATGTATTGGTCGTACTCAGAAATGGTAGTGCCTTCTTTTTTAATTTCTGACATTCCTAATATGTCCCATTTTATATTTTTTAAGGAGTGTTCCAATTCGTCTTGGCGGCCTGTGCCAACAAGTGATCTTACATTTAGCGTGCTTATGTATATTTTTGTTTTGACGGAGGGTTTTGGTCTAATACTCCCGCGGCGACCACCCGTACTGGGAGATACTAAGGGTTCTTGTTTCTCGTTTTGTTTTGTTACGAGAGATGGTGATCTGACGCTATAGGTCGGTATTGTCGGTATTAATAAGCGGCAGTCGTTCCTGGTGTCTTGACAGGATGGAGGGTTTTGGTCTAGATCTCCCGCGGCGACCACCCGTACTGGGAGAGTTTTATTTTGGTGCAGGTTAATGTATTGAATTTTATTTGTGGTGGAGGTGGAGGGGGCCTTTGATTGTCACGCGTCTTCGTTTCTTGTAATGTACGACATCATTGAGTTTTGTGTCTTATATTTTTTACTCGACCTAACAGTTTGTTCTTCGTTATTTTGTTGTAATATTACAGGTGTTGCAATTTGTTGCGGTGGAGAGACAGAGAGTTGTCGTTTATTTGTGTTGGTTTCCGTTTTCTTCTCTTTGATAACCAGCTTGTCATATTTTATATAGGCGGTTTTACCCTTATTGGTTTCTTCCTGTTGTTTTTGTTTTAATTGTTCTCTCACTTTTAAAATTTTCGCGGGGAACTCTTCTTTTATATATATGTTTGTTCCCTCTAGTTCTTTTTTCTTTTTAAGAATCATGATCTTTTTCCCCAATGTAGTAAACATAACTGAGATAGGTCGTGGCTGCTCTCCCTTTTTCCCCACTCTTCTAACTACTTGTACTTCCAATTCCAAAGTCGGTACTTTAACTTTGTTGTTTAATATGTCTAAAATTTTATTTTGAAGCTGAAAATATGATTTTTCCGTTTCTTCGACTCCGAAAAACATTAGGTTTCTTTGGACACTACTTTTCTCTAGTAAGTACAATCTTTTTTCTTGCTCTTCCATCTGTGATCGTATATTTCCCAAATCTGAATTTAATTCACTGAATTTTTGGTCTATATGTGTAGTGATGTTTGAACTTATCGTTTCTTCTAGTCGAGGAATTTGTGCTATTTGTGTGTCTATCGATGTAAGTCTATTATTGAATTCCATTTTCATTTCAATTAACAATTTTTGTAATTCTTCCATGTTTGTGGCTTACTAGTAACGCCCTCTATCGTAATTTGGATGTACTGCTTAGGGCCTTGTATCGCTTCTTAGAATATCTTATTAGGTCGATTAATTGTTCTAGGACAGTAAGCTATCTCTTAGTTCACGGCATATACGATAGATGACGCTGTTGTCAACAATAATTGTTACCGTTGGTATGAAGTTTTTGCACCAAAAGAGGTTATGAGTCCAAAATTATCACTGTTCGTATATTATGCGCCTTCAATTAGTCCACTATAAATCCTTTAGAGTCACTTACACAAGGATTTCACTTGATTTTGCAGAAAAACTGTTCTATTGTTTGTTTACCCGAGTATATTTTGTTCACTCATAACTTTATTCATGGCTTATGCCATACACTGTCCACAGTTTATGACACTTGTAATCACTGTACCAATATTGTTTTACATTATTTAGAGCCTAACACACATTTTAAGAGATTTTAATAATATTTTACTACAGAGCCGAAGTTAACGGTTGCACACTAGCGCCACCACTCCGCTACACGCATGCTTACATAATTATGAGTGTTCGTACGCAGAGAAAACAATGAAATCCTTTTAGGCGGGTCGAAAATACCCGGCAGCCGACGTCCCGTATCAAACGGTTGTAAATCTAATTCCGTGTGCAGTAAAGTGAAAAATGCAATAAAACGGTTACAGCTGCCGGCTAACAATGTGCCGAATTAGATCCGACGTGATATTGCTCAATAAAATGTATTATGATTTGTGTTTTTCTTGCGTACAAGAAGAATATAATTTAGGTTTAACACCTGGCTGTACCTACTATTAAAATGTGTTAAAGAGGTGATCTCATAAAATGAAGATATTTTGATGGAAGTCAGTCCCAAATAGTATAAGACACACACAAGATGGTATAAGAGTTTATACGGCTGTTATTACATGTACCTATATAGTTCAGCTTATGTGCTACTTGAGACTGGACTGTACAGCTAGTGCATACAAAAAATACAACAAAATTTAAATTCTTCTGTATATTTTAGCTATGTATGTTTAACTATTACTGCTTCAGCTGAACGAGACAACTATTCCTTGCATACAATTAGCTGAAAATTCAACGAACTATGGAAAACTCCATTACGTTTATCATTGTTTAATCCTGCAGGACGAAATTGAGATATTACGCAGTTAAAGAACAGTAAGGTAATTTTGTGGTGGTGCAGGTTTGGAGCAAAGTCTACGCGACTGCGCATGATTGCATTGATATTAATAGTTTTAATTGTGTCGTAAGTGCTCGAACGACCAGGAATTGACGCTTGAAGCCATTACTAAGAATCGAAACCAACTCAAATGGGAAAATGTAGCCAATAACAGAATTGAGTCTGCAATGAATTCGTATAATACTCGTACGTAGCAGCAATTATAATTGAAGTCTGTCAATGTCAATAATGATGCAGAAATGTAAAAAGTATCTTCTAGAAACGGAAACGGATAAAATTCTGCAATCTGAATGAATTCTAAAGTTATCATAAACCTAAGGACCCTGGCTCATAATACTTACAAACAATTAATTATACGTGATCTTGGATTGGGGGTGGGGGTAGCGTTGCAATCACCAAATATTACCAAGGGGGAGGGGAGGGTCAAAAATAGGCCAAATGTGATCACATGATTTCTGGACGAGCCCCATTAGTGGCATAAATGGTATAAAACAGGAATTACTGGTAGTTGAGTGGCCGCAGATAATGCAACTCCCAAAAAATCTGATGTATAATCCGAGCGGGCAAATTAGCCAGTCCTGTACAATTGAGCTGTCAGGAGCGGTAGTTGATGTCGACTGTACTCTGAATTCAATTAGGGTTGTCAGATTGATGTGAACCGATTTACGGCTGAACAGATCACCGCGACTCGATGAGAAACCGCCGCTCGAAACAGCCGTTAAATTCTACGCGCCGCCATTTTTCCAAGATGGCTTCATTTCCCGCGTTTTTTACGGCGTGGTGCGAGCAGGGCTGCCAAGGAATTAAAATTTGGTCGTTAACACTGCTCTTTAGGTAAATACAACATTAAAACCAACAAGTGGAAACAGGGCATAAGAATTCAAAACAAAGGAAACATGTGCCGGCCAAAAGGTACGCTGGTTGTTAAAATAACCTAGCACTAGGTAATTAATTACATAGCTGTCATCAGATTTTTTTTATTGTCATCGTTAGTACCTACCTATAACTTGAAAACGGGGATTTGCTATAAAACAAAAAAAAATTCAAGCGAGCCGTTTTGAGATTTTACGACAAAGATTTACTATTAGGTATGTCAGTTCCTGATGTGTAAAACTGCTGTTGGTTATTATAGTGAAAAAATTCAAAATTAAAACCCAAACAAATGAGTTGAAGTATTTTTTCACACCTCCTAATCAGAAAAAACCTTATCAATCCTCAAACCTTAGGTACATCCTTCCAAAGTGGTACATTTCTTTTCAAGGACTTCAGTGTTTTGTTTTATTTCCAGTCATTATCTTAATTTTGTAGACAGTTCGCTAATAGTATATGTATTACTTTGTACGCTGTATATTTGCCCACTACATACCTATTTATTTTTCTTATAGTTGGTGTGAAAAACATTACACGGTAGCAAATTTATATCTTCAACGTTAGTACTTTAATCCCACGCCTACTCTCAGGATTTTGCTTTAGGGCGTTTTTATTTTAAAATGTACAGCTAAGCGAAACTTAAGCTATGTTTAAATATCGTCTAACCTGTCAGTTGGTGACGAAATATATGGAGTTTGACACTATCGTCAGTTTTGTGACGACCTGTTTACTGTTAGTTAAGAGGTAATTTTGAAATAAAAAAGCTTTTTAAAATCCCTCACTATTTTTAGTGTTCCATTGTAAAATTCTTCGTTGCAATCAGGATTTAATGCCTTAGCCGTAAACAGATCATTTTGCTCACTTGTAACACAATCTACTATTCCTGTTCATATGTTGACAACCCTGCGTTGCGCCGAAACATTACGTTTGGAATTCAACCAGCGTAAAATACTGCGCCATGAATTAACCGTGCCACTGAATCAACGTTATGTGACGTGTAGCTCTACTTAAGAAGTCATTGGTTATATTGCTAGTAATAGATGATGGATAACATATGTACGACACGTTAATTTTCTTAAAGACTGATCCAAAATTATTCCGTCATTTTGTCATGGAATACCTCTCTACACCTAAAGCAACTATATCAATGTTTCCACGCATTTTCGAACCCGAAAAAAAGTGTCCATTGAGCAAGTGGGGCGCTTATGTCATGGATGACACAGACCCGAAGATTGTCGGTGTCTTTATTATGATAGCCTATGAAAGCTCTATGCCAATTTTCATAACTACACGAATTACGTGGGCTGAAATCCTCAATTTTCTAGGCTAACATTGTATGTAGAGAAATTGAGATCTTTTTATTTTTTAAATCATGCATCACACTGTCGGTCGTTAAACATTTATATAAAATGTGTGTTTTAACTTTCAAATAACTATAAATAAGAAACCCTTGTGTAAGTCGTCATGTATTTGTTTAATATAAAATGGATTAATAAAATTAATGTCAAACAAACAGCTAAACACTGTACGCTCACACATGTAAAGGGCGAACACGGTTTTCAAAAAAGTGAACGGCAGTTGCTCAAACATAACGCCAATATCGCGTTGTCGCTAGAGCTGCAGGGTCATTCAGAAGTTCGTCAGCAATCCTGTCCCCAATATAACTTAACCGCTGAACCAGAAATAACACTAACACTTTGTAAGCGGGGGCAAAATATATAATATGAAGGGTAGAGGTCGCTTTATTAAATACCTACTTTAGTCAACAAAAATATTAAACCTTACCCCTACCAGGACTGACTCACTCCACGATTCCACTGCGCCGTAATTATTATTAAGGGTGGAAAAAGAGCACGCGTTATGTATGCGTTATGCGATAGAGAGAGACGGCCGAATGCGGGTCAGCTCCGTCCGGTCATCCGGCACGAACGACAGTTTTGTTGGGGCTTCAGTAAGTATTACTAATTCTTATTCTGTGCCCCTACTCTCCATATCAGCGCACTACGTCTACAACTGCTAAAAGTGCTAAATTTATTTAATACTCTCTTGCAACGCTAGCGCCATACTGGGGAGATTTTGAACCATTAAATTAGTGCTTTTAGCTAGACACTTTTTCAACTGATCCCTCGTATAAGATTGTTCTCCTTACCTTCCATAATAAGTAGGTACTCTCGCTTTGACTTTACATAAACACGACATCGTGACACGATGCCGTCTCGTAGCACGACGCGATATCGCATCGTGTTTATGTGCAAGAGCCCTTTGGCAGACCACAGCAGCATGATCTCTGATTACGAACTGTTATTACTATAGCTTGGCAACTTTGTTGGTGACACTCACCTGTGTGCTTTTTGTTATGTGCAGCCGTAACTACTTACACAAGTTACCGCCAACATGAACGGCGACCGACGGAGGCTGCCTCTGCAGGTTGCCGTTCATGTTGGCGGTAACTTGTGTAAGTAGTTACAGCTGCACATAACAAAAAGCACACACACAGGTGAGTGTCACCAACGGAGCTGCCAAGCTAGGTCACGGGTCGAATTATATTAGAGACAATATTGACGGCGAACTTGAGAATTAGGCTACAGAACTCTCGTGCCAAAAATGCAGTCTGTCGGATATTGGCGAGTCTGAAACTATCCACGATGAACGGAATATCCGCCAACAATAATGTACGAGTAAACCTTTATCTTGTAGGTAATAATGTCCGAAAAATGAAGCTGAAAATACATTTACGTAGCATTTTATTGTTACCAATTACTGAAAACTAAGGAAGTAAGTGTTCTTTTTTGGCATAAAAATAACAGTAATAGAATACTGTCCCATTAAAATGATTTCAACTAAGAAAAATGTTTCCTATTTAATTAATAAAGTACGAGTTTATGTATTGTAATAATTATATCGATACATTTAGACTCAAAGGGCGTAAACGCCATTAGAACCTGCGGCGTTTACGCCCTTTAAGTCTAAAGGTATCGATATAGTCGTCTAGTACCCATGATAAAATGTATTTTTCGGTTTGAAGCTAGGTGCCTTTGTGAAATATTGTCCCCCAATATTCATTTTAAACAAGTCTGCAGGGGTAAAATAAGCCAGATACGTCTTTTTTTGGCAATCGGTCTAGTAGTTTCGGCGAAAACAAACGTACAAACAAGCAGCCACAAAATCTCATCAAGATTATTTAAGTTTTTGTTACTTTTTTAGGGTTCAGTACCTCGGAAGGAAAAAACGGATCACTTTGTTGTCCGTCTGTCTGTCTGCCTGTCTGTCCGTCTGTCAAGACCCTTTATCTCGGGAGCGCGTGGAAGTATCGAGTTGAAATTAAAACCATATACTCAGGTATATCGTCCCTAGAAGCTGTGAAAAAATCAAGCATCTAACTTAACGCTAATAAAAGATACGGCCGTTTATGCCGCAAAAAACGTTAATTTTAACATTCTCAAGAATTTGGTTTCTTGAGAGTGTTAAAATTTACGTTTTCAAAGGGTACTTTCCATTGACCTCGAACTATGCAAATTTGGCAAGTAATACCGTCTTATACTACAAGTATAGGGAAAAATCTGAAAACAATATTTTTTTAATCTGAAAACAATAAATATACGTACATACAAATTTGTACGGAACCCTCGGTGGGCGAGTCTGGTTTTTTTTTCAGTAAATCTTCAGCCAGCTGGATTGACGTACAAAAATTGTCAGCTATTACGGTTCTGCCATTATACTGCCATTATATACTATAATTGCAAAAGTGGTACCCTTCAGGTGTACATAATTTGTACAACTTTAGTCTATATTGATGACTTTTATTTTTTTAACTCTCCAGTACTTTTTTTTAAAACCTTGAATAATGTATGCCTAGATTTAAGTTTTGGAACACAAATTTTTCATACAGGAAACGAAACACACTATAAAACTCGATTTTAAGTTGATGGTCTATTGACGTGCTCCGAACTACCCGTCTTCAATATGCGATATCCCGCGGGACTGGAAACTTATTACAAACAAGCACAACCTCGGTGAAGTAAACTATATCCACGCCCGATATTGCGACAAGTGGGCAACTGTTGGATTGGACGACGTAGAAGCAACACTATACGCAAGTGACATCATTGCACTTGCGCTCACTCTTTCCCGTTCATTTAAGGCTGTGCTTTTCAACCTTATTCATGGCGTGACTTTATGGCTTTGTGTGTGAAAATATATTGCGATCCCTTACCCTGTAATAAGAATGTTTGTCTTAATAAGAATGTATATCTTTTTATTGATATTTTTGTCCTTTTTTCCTAAAGCTTTATGCGACCCTCACGACCCCCTTCTGAGGCTCTGCGACCCCCCAAGGAGTCACGACGCACACGTTGCAAAACACTAAAAGGTAGAGATAGGTTTTAGAGGTAGGGTATGATATATCAGATTTTAGCCGGTCAAGTTACTACCATGGAGCGACTGCCATCTAAGGGTCGATTTCAGAGCGTTTCGACCGCGGCAGTTTTTTCATTCGTGTTCCAGCAAATAAAGCAGCAAGCGGTGGTGATCACAGTTAACTTATACTATAAACGATAGACGGTATCGAGGCTACACATGATTTAATCAAAAGTTGTCGTCACTCGATAGTCCATCACGGTAAAACTCCAGTGACACTAATGAAGTTACAAAAAACGCTGGAAAAACGCCTGAAATCGACCCCTAACCTCTGAAACCTCTGCAATGGAGAATAGGTTTCCCTATCGAAGCATCGATACATTATACTTCCTTGGTTATTTTTTACAGATTAGCTGAATTTGTGGGTTATCTTATCCGTCATACGATTTTAAGGAATCCCAATCTTGAAACGGGAAAATATACGTCTTCCGATCTTCAAAACGTAGTACCTAAGTTGATTGGCAGAGAATGCCTTACGGCATTGAGTCCACCATTTGTACTTTCTTGTATTGTGCAATAAAGTTAAAAAAAATAGTTACTGAAATAAGTGAAATTACTACAACTTTACCCTCTCATATACGGAAAGAAACGTGGGTGAAGAAAAACTTCCGGGACTAGGTGACCTGGTTCGACCCCAGGCACCCCCGGCACCCACCCAGTTCGACCCAACTCAGGGTGGTCTGGCTAGCGACCTGGTTCGACCCCAGGGAACGCCACGGCCAACCATCCGGTCCGACAATCGCTACGCCCGGGTATGGGTTGCGAGTTTGTCAGTTTCAAAAAAAAAAAATCCTAATCTAAATAAACGAAGTATAGGTTATACGCACAGAAATATATCGGGGAAGGAAAAAGTATAAATACCTCGCGTGCTAAAAGAAGGGTAGGCAATCTACTTTGCACGCCGTCAACTTCAGTTGCCGTCAATATTATTATTAGATTTGTTATAGATATCAATAGATAAATCGATAGATTATCAAATACAACCAAATGAAATAGAAAATGTATGTTTTCCATCACTAAAATATACTTTTGGCGTCAAACGCCAAGCGAAAAACGTTACACGATTGGCTCCCATACTAATCGACGAACTATTTCGTTCCATCTCGATCGATTTCTGTGGTTATACGCAATATTTCCCCTTACCCAACAACCGTTGGTTGCGATAGTAGTTTCACGGGGTCGCGAGTTAGTCAGATCCTAAAAAATAATAATAATAATAATAACATGACACGGGCAGGGACAGCATCCGCTGGGTGTACACTTTGCCTCTCATTAAATTGTCGAAAGGGCCTCTACGCGTTGGCTTCGGCTCCGCGCACGCCTCCCAAAGGGCCGAGACACTATTGTCTCGTGTACGGGAAAGACATACAAATAATAATAAAAAAAAAAAAAAAAAAGGTATATGGAGACCGCTGGGGTTCGAACCCAGGACCTAATGATCCCTTGTTTACTTTTCAATTTCACCGTATCATCAATCCTACTAAGTTTCTGATCTTATCTTAGAATATATTGTAGTTAGCATATCGAGTTCTATATTGTTTATGATAAATACTTGGCATTAATCGGAATGCAAGTTGCAACTCCCGTGAGATTTCGTGAAGTTTCAATAGCACGTTTACTGAATTTTAACACATTCAGCGCCAAGCTCCCAAATGTTCATACAAAATGAACCCGATAATGTGTGTTGACACTAGTATTATCTGTTTCAAACAACAACGTAGAACATAATACACATTCCTAGAATACCTACGTTTCTGTTGCAGAATCGCATATTGTATAGGCTAGTAATTCAGAGCTTTAGTAAAACAGAGCAACTATATCTAATAGCAATAGCCATCAAAATCGTCATCGTACTTCATCGTTTTCTCGTGAGTATTATCTTATACAGACATTCCAAATTCAAAATATAGGTAGCTACCTACAGGTTGATTCACAAGAGCTGGCACGAATGGATTGAATGAGTGAATGATAATGTTTATGTCTGCATTGTGCATTTTATGAACAAAAAGAATCCCTACCTACAAATTCGCAACCTTGTTTGCACACTGACGCCGTGAAGCGCTGAAATTGATTGCTGAAATTCTAAATTTCGTGTGAGTTTCGTATATTCTCGTCATGATTTCGTAGATGTGTGAGTGTGAAAACTGGGGATAAATTAAATAAAAACTCCGTGATAGTGAAATATTTGTATCGAACATTCAAATTTACCGTTCTGCCATATCTCTTACCTGCTTAGTCTTAATAATGTGCAGATTATATGTATTTTTTCCTTTCATAATGAAGAATCTAGCAAAGGGTATTTTGCCAATATCGACGTGTAGACATTTCACGCAAGAGGACAGTGGTCGGTAGAAAATTAAAGATTTGGTTTTTGTGAAGGATACGTTAAGGAATCCTAAAACAAATAATAACACATGTTAAGGACGACACAGACGAAACAGGACTATTGTACAGTTATAAAAGAGCGAAGGAAGCGGATGACAGATAGGAATATTTTAAATATTTGGAACCTCCCGTATAAGAATGTCACTCAACAGTGACAAGTAACATTACCTTCGTTCAATCCATTCGTGCCAGCTCTTGTGAGTCAACCTGTACAGTTCTACGAAGTAGTACGTAGGTAGAATGTAAGTATAACCCACCACAATATACAGTTAACATATTTCGCCCGATTTGTTATCGTTAAATTTCAATATGGCGGATTGGGCTCAAACAACCCCTCCCCCCACCCTCGTAATGCGATGCGCATACATTACACGAACGAACACGAGTGCAAAAATTGGAAATGTCCGATAATTATTAATATGGTAAATTGAAATTTTGGACGGCGAAGAGTGACGTTATTGTGTCGCTAATGCTGTATCCACATGCGTGTTATGATACGGGTCAAATTATCGTTTCAATATCACTGTTTGTTGATGATTGTTATTTGGTTGAATCGGGTTTTCAATGAGCTCATATGCACATAACAGGTTTAACGTGATGTTCTAATTTGAATCTCAGTATCGCGAATGATTTGCTTTAGAACTTAGAACCATGCTGAATAATCACGTCCAATATCTGAATAGACCAATGTTTAATATCTGACATAATCAGGAATTGTACTTTAAAATATTGGTGCTGATGATGAAATGTTCGTTAATTCTACTTTTTCATGACCCATATTGCCCGAATAAAATACATATTGAATTCGTATATAAAAATTGTACTTCCAAATTGTACCTGAACCAAATAACAGGAATTTGTTGGCCAAAATTCATATATTGATATTGGTTGATGTAAAAAGATGGTAACGCAGGGGTAAATGCCTTATTTTAATACAAATCGGGGGACACTCAAGAACTACTGAGTTATAGAGATTGAGAATATTTCAAATAATGATGTACCTATTTAACAAAGCTATCAGAACAGATTAAGGAGCCTAATTAAGCCTTTTTTTAGAATAGAAAACGGAAGTAAAGGTCAAGTATCCTAAAATATGTCTTTTACCAAAAAGTATCAAAAACTTATGTACACGAAAAAGTAAAATGGACCAAAAGTACTTTTCGCTACGTTTATCATCGTCATCACTGCAGCCCATAACTACTTGTGAGTTACGACATTACTTTCATGCCATTTTACTCGATTCTACTTCTACACCAGTCCAGAATTACTTACTTACTTTCTATTTAGAGTAATATTTTAAGAAATGGTTATTATAAAACTGAAACTAAACAAGATTATACTTGCGCATTTGAAAATGGCTGTCCCATTCGCATGTAGGAAGAGTAACAGAAAATCCGAAGACATCAAAGTGGAGCGAGCGAGCAAATGCACTTCCCCGATACGCGCGGTAGGGTGACGACGCTGAATAAGGGAGCGGGACAGTGTTTCAGAGTTATTAGCATAATATTAGTACATCCAGTGCATGTCGTATCAAACTAATGTAAGGCACTTTCATATCCTCCTTGGAAAAAGCCGTACTTATCAAACGTTTTCACCGTCCATAATTTAGCATATTACCAGTATGTTGATATATTTCTTGAAATCTCACGTTTAAGAATTTTCGAATCATTTATGTAAAAATACGTACACATGACAAACAAAAAACAATGAACCAGACAAAGTACACAAAAAACCTATTACCAGATATTCCGTTTTTGATTAATTACTGTTAGTAAGTACGTATTTGCTGATATAGCCATTAGGAGTTCTTTATTTAACAATTTTAATTTTAGAATTACCCAACTACTTCAATTACGTAATTACGAAATCTGCGCCACACAAAAGGGATAAGTTGTTTAGTCTGCTTCAGTCATTTTACATTTAGGTATGTGTCATTTGTAAGCAGTTTTTTCACATAACGATAATAAAAAAAAATATCCTGTAAAATCCTTAAAGGATGGTCTCTCCGCGTCTCCCGTGGCTACGAGTTCCTGAAATGTGTTCTGCCTCGAGACATTATTTTCGACTTCCTTAAAATGCCTTCGGGTGTTACTTACGAATAGGTTTGATGAAGTAGATCCATAATATTGACGTACCTGAAAAGAAAAACAAACACTGAATAACATTCTTATTTTTTATAACATCATTTACGGCTAGTATAGTCGCAACGAGTTTATTTATGCATAAGGTTATTGGTTTGAAGTCGTTTCAAAATTCATATAAGTACTGTTTATTTTTATCGACTTGGTAATTATACCCTCACGGACATTCAAATCGGGTCACTTTCTATGAACAATTATAGAAAACGACCCGAAATCATTGTCCGTGAATGTAGATGACATTTTGGTGACAAAATTGCTCCAGAAGTCCAGACTTTGAGCTACATATTTTGAAAGCCAAACTTCTTGTATCCATACACAGTTATATTTAAAATTTCGATAATAACAGCACTGGTAGAATTGTGGCAACATTTGCGTATCTTCAACTGTCCATATAGATCGCCTCATATCATACATAGCTGCGGTAAGTAAAGCTAACTGCGTCTTTATAATATGTTTGTGCTTCAGATAATGCAACGAATGATAGCTTACATGTACCACCTCAAGGTTCCCCCTACTCCTTCCTCCTTTCCCCCCTCTCCCACGCGAGGAAACTAAATCAAGCAGCATCATCAATTATTCAAGCCGAGCAGAGACCGATGGGCCGCCTTAGCTGATTCAGGGCTGCTTCCATTGCCGTTTACAAGCTGTTGCTAACTAGTTCTCTATTGAGCTACATATTAAGTTGTTCGGTACAAACGAACAACAAACGAGCCACTGTTAACTGACCACCCGTAGACTTTAACACGTTGCAATAAAGTTTAGATCCGTTTACAAATGTACAATTAACAGTGTTTTCGATGGTACATGAAATGCTCCGTTGCATGCATCAGCTAATATTTGACTCGCTTTTGGCTCACGCGATGAATACCTGCTATCTGAAGTGCTTATCACTTTACCATTTCGAGTGTATTCTTGTGAATATTTACCCAAGAATAACTTTCATTGCACTTGCTAAGCTGTATGTATATCAGGCGTGACTATCGTATTCCTTTTACAGAACATACGTGCCATATTTTTCTAACATATAAGTTCTATGGGTATTATGTAAGAAAATCTTGGGTTGAAGTAGGAGGTAATATTGCTAAAAATGGAACATCCACCTAAATCAACATTGTGTCTAATAGCAGCATCTACTAATCAGCTCACCAGCACATTTGCGTACTTATAGGCAACTTATTGACTGACATTCATGAACAGATTTTGAACAGCGATATACAGGTTATTTGATGGGTCGTCAGTGGCTAACCCAATAAACGACCCGTCTCATCATTTCGAGCGGCTATTCATTTTAGCACTTTGCTGTTTTAATTACGTGTATGCGCTGTCAAAGGACTTTATTAAACAAGTTATAGTAACAAGGAACGCTTAGCGTGAGTGAGGTGAATCAAAAAGTTAATGTGAATAGAGTATACTTTATTCTCTACGGCATAAGAGCGCGATTCGATCGTTCAGACCACCTAGCTCGCTGCATTTTATTTAATACTATACAGAGTATTCAAATGTACGGTAAACAACGTCCCTTCAATTTAAACATTTTCCATCTAGACGATATACCTACAAATATAAACCAATAGCTCCGTTTGACGTGGATTTTTACGCTGCAATAAAACAAGAGCTGTAACTTCGGGCGAGAATGAACAAAGCCACTCGGGCACTCGGCCTAAACCGAGCTACTCGAGCACTGGGCCGAAACCGAGCTACTCGAGCACTGGGCCAAAATCGAGCAACTCTAGCACTGGGCCGAAATCGAGCGACTCGAGCAACGCGAACCCACTGGAGCATCCTCGTCGATGCTAACCGCGTACAGTAATAGTTTTAACTGAACAAAACCTCGTTACCGAGCCAAGGATGTGCACCACAAAACCAATGAGCAAATTATAGAAACCGATCTATTGTTTATATAAGCAAGATTGCAGCAACAGACGGTTCAGGGTATAACAGCAGTGAACGTGATTTGCACCAATCGGATGAACAAAGCAGCAGCTAGAGCAGGGTTTCTTAAACTGTGGTCCATGGACCCCTTAGGGGTCTGTGATATGACAGCCGGGGGTCCGTGGCTATGCATACAACACACTTTCATGTGCCCTTGATTGTTTTTTCTCTGATGTATTCGGAAAGGGTCCGTAAGGTCTCCGAAATAATGTAGGGAGTCCGTGACCAAAAAAAGTTTAAGAACCTCTGAGCTACAGGAAAATGGCGAAATATCATAAAGCGCGCCTCGAAACTTCCAAACGACGAAAAGTGGCAATAAAAACATATTAATAAGCAAGCATAGCTGTGTCCACAGGATATTAAGTGAATTTAAACCCGCTCAGACCCATAATCCATGTGACAGGCAACACTAACGGATTAAATAAAGAATTTTACCTGACGACATTGCGGGATTTCAAACGTTTGAATTAACTTCAGTTTTTAAAACGTTATCCAGCCAAGTCAGATTCGGCGATTGATTTGTTCCTCCAAATTGGACCTAACTCGACCCTACAAAACTAACTTGAAACAAGCATATTCAATTAGAAATGCGGTTCACAAGAGCTGAAATTAACAGACACACAACATTTTCCAGCATTATTTTCCTCCCTTTGAAACAGACTAATTAGACAAGCGCTATTCGTAGTACACTCGGCTGCAAAAACGTGAACGTATAACGTAAACAGGTCCGTTTACGCTGCCGCCACACGCATGAATGGGATCGATAGTGGGGCGCCCCCTTCCCGGCGGGGGTGCACGGGCGGGGGCGATGACCCGGCTGCATCTTACAGCTGGCTACATAGCCACTCTGGGTCAATGTTAACAATTAATTCGGAAGAGTGTCCGGGAGACGATGCTGATGCGTTTAAAATACAAAAATCTGCGATTGGTTACAAATCTACTGACGTGAGAATTTAAATATTTTATCACACCTCCTATTCAGAAAAAAGTATTTTGATCCCTCATAAGAGGGATCAAAATGATACTTTTCTGTTCAAGGACAACAGGGTATTTTTAGTTTGAACCTACTTAGAATATGCCATACCATAGACAGCTTTATTAATATATTACACACAGAGGGCGGTATAATAAGGAATGGCCCAGATCACAGGTGTTTGCGGTCCGAGCCGCAGGCGAGGGCCATAAATATAATATGAAAGTGGTACTTTCGTCCCGGCCGTAAAAAATTATAATCGTTTTATGAAATAATAATGGCCTATAAATATAACAATTTAACATTTCATTTTTAATAATAATGTGTGATGCTATTTTTTTAACTAAATATTTCGTTATTTTGGTATGTAGCGTTTGTATTTGAATTTTCCTCATAGTCGGTGTGAAAAGCAGTATGTGTCACAAGGTAGCAAAATTATTTTCACCACGGGCGTTAACACTTCAATCCCTCACTACGCTCCGGATTCTACTTTAGAATCCCTCGCTACGCTCGGGATTCAATTGTAGAATCCTTCGCTTCGTTTAGGATTCAATGTACGCCCTCGCCGTAAATATATCATTTTGATCCCTTGTGACACAATCTACTATTGCCGTCATACTTAGTTTTTTTTTTCAGTACTGGTTGCGCCCCGTTAGTACGTATTCCGTGGCGCCAATTTTGAGCGTCACATACGCTTCCGTACTTATTATATTTCGATGGGATAAGTAGTATTTGTCGCACGACAATAAGTTGCACCTCACAGTTGTACTAGATATTGTTGTGTACAGTAGCGCTGAAAGAAATTGAGGCTCAATGTGATAACAACAGAAAATTCAATTGCTAGAGAAAACAATTGTAAAAGTATTGAAAAGTCGAGTTGACTTAAAAGATCGCCGACGAGATGGAACTATGCTTTTAAGGACCTCTATAGACGTTTATTCAGAAAGCGAAAAACCTTGAGAGATGAAGAGCTTTAGGCGGCGTTTCTACCAGAACAACCTACAATCATGAGAAAACAAGCTGAGTAAACAAGTAGAAATAACGAACAACTACGGAGTTTGTACTTAATTGATCGGACTGACATAAATCCATAGTAGAAAACTGAGGAATTAGCAAACGCTATAAGGGCCGATACAGACGGACTGCATGCCAGCTGCGATTTGTATGGGAACTGCATCACAACTGCGCAGTCAGCGTGAATGACACAGCGTGTAAAGGACAGTGAAATAGTGTGAGGGTGCGTTTACACTGAACTGGGCGAAACGGTCTGTGAGTAGGGCCAATAACACATGAAAATCACACTATTTTCACTAACGCGGAGTGGAGTGCTCGAGCACTGTGACTGGCATGTTCCGCTCAGCTCCACGTCATGGGATACGTGGCATGTTCCGCTCAGCTCCACGTCATGGGATACGTGGCATGTTCCGCTCAGCTCCACGTCATGGGATACGCACCTTAAAACACGTTAAACGTACAGTACAGGGAAAGCCTTCAGGAGTCTGTTAATAAAGGGTACGCGCATGCTTGCTTACTATAAAAAAACAAAATCATCTTCATTGCCCATTTTAATATATGTTTAATATTGTTAGAGAAAACACGCGCTCAGCCCCGGGTGGAAACAGCGCAGGATTCCCTCCATACTTTGAGGCCTCGGTGGCTATTCTAGATTAACAAAGCGGTTTTGAACTGTGCTTACATTTTTTACAAACTATTACTTGACAAAGTATTGAAATATTCATCCTCTTAAAAAAACTTCCAATATTTTGGTTGCCGAAATAATATCGTTACTTCAAAGCGTCACTGTATATAAACCTTAACTCACTACTTATATCAAAGTAAATAAAAGCTTGTAAATAAATACAAATAGCCGAATTAATGACTTAAGGCTTTCTCTACCAGTCGACCAGTGGACTAAACAGAATACTTTAACATTTAGAGAGACATAACATGAGGTAAATAATTGACATTGGGCACATAACATAACCGCTTTTTTTGCCCAAGACCTCTTAATGAAATATGTCACATCCGGTTGCTTAAGATCACAATGCACTTTAACTGGAGGCCGTGCTCAAGTCGAGAATCCAAGTCATCATTTATTATAACTGATAGCCTCTTCGGTAATTAACGATGATGATTGATTACACCGGTTGTAATTATTTCAGAAATTGGTCCAATTTGTAGATATTCAAAATAAGGCTCAACTTTAATTCAGGCAAAAGACTTTTTAAAAGAGTCGTTCTTATTTGCGGGTGGATTGCCGAAAATAATGAGTTTGTTTAATTACGCGTAGAGGTAAAATCACATATATATGACATGCAAGTAAGAAATTGTTTCTGTGTTATTTATTTATTGGACCTTGTATTTATGGGTGTTCATAATGCGAATGATAAAAATAAGAAACAAAAGTTAATAGATTGATATCTTTACGAAGTACCCATAAAATTACAAGAGAAATAACGAAATCTAAATAACTGAACAGCTGTTGCTACAGTTCATAGACAAATCAAATTGTCTGGCTTTCTGTTTTTACTACAACACTATAATTAATTTTATCCCTTGTTTACATACAATTTGTCCCAACAGTTGGCATGTTTACACTATTACGTTAGCAAGAATTCGAAATATCTTGAGAAAATAAAATTAAAAGCATGACTACAAGCGAACACGTGTTTACGTCAAAATGACAGATCGTGACATAAATCCGACACACGCAACTGGCGGCGATAAATATGACAGAACTAATAAACGAGCAGATCCGGACGTATTAACTCGTAATCCACCCGCGCGGATAGAAAAGCATTAAGCGACATGATTTATAAAGGTACTTCCGGCAGTTATATGGAACACGTATGACCCATTCAGATTCACTTATTCGTTTTTATGCGTTTTAAATGAGTAATAATAGTATACTAAGACGGCTAAATGTTGGTTATTTTACATGACTGATGAATAGCTAGTAGGTATTATCAAACCGCGTTGAGAAAGGGATTCGAGTGTACCGTTAGCACAAGTGTACTTAATAAATGATTAAATATAATCATAAACCAATCTTTGATATCTTCATAAGTGCAGACCCTTATAGATAATAGAATTAATAGCTAAATATGATTTTTATGGTTCTTAAAGTAATTATTTACAACATTTGTATTTTATTTAAGTAATACACCTTGTTTTTTTATTTACGATTAATTCGACACGTCGCTTAGTACATTAACAGTAATCAACTTGTATATGGGTTTCTTTTAAATTCAAAATGAGACTTGTTTTTACTTTTTCATACAAACTAAATCAGAATCGTGTTGATCACAAGTGTGACCTCTCACTTTCACCTCCTTTACCGTAAATGTAAAATTGCAATTGTGACAGTTTTGACTTTACATCAATGACAACACTTACCAATTGTACATAAATTATAAAATCATATTTAAAATACTTTAAAAACGGTGTTTAAGAAAGTAACTCTATTTGATCTGAAGAACTATCTCTTAATGCTATCGGAAATCAATAAAAACACGCTGTATAATTTGATATTTTTTCCATGCTTTAGAACTTCATTGTACCAAAATAACAATTTAATTTATCTGCATACTCTACCACTGACAATGTCATATCATGCATTAGTTCAAAAATGACATATGAGCTCAATCCCTTTCTAAACGCGGTTTGATAATAGCTTTGTGAAATGTAGGCCAGCCAGCCAACTTAAAGGACTTTACGTAAAGTTGAATGTGTACCAGTGGCGTGGCGTTTAAGAAATCCTTGGGCAAGCCGGAGTAGCCTTAGCTTCAATTTTCTTTAAGAGAACTAGAATTCAATTCTGAACTGCCTGATATTAGGCAAGCCGATAGGAATCGAGTTCTATGGACACCACGCCACTGATGTGTAATTAAGTTTTTCCACATCTCAAGACGAAACTCCTTGTCGTGTTTTGTCGTCAAGAGCATTGTAGACGTATTTAAATCACGAAAGGGAGATCGATCACCCCTACGTTGGATCGATCAGATCAAATCGGTTATGGGCGGACCCTTGGATGGTTGAACAAAAATGTCTACAAATCGAATCTAATGGCGGTATATTGTATGGTGAGGTCGGTGAGAAACATCAACGCCTGCTAATACTAGAAGATGAGAGTAAGGGATGGTTACGACCGCTCTGCAAAAACTGAGAGAAGATAATTGACGCAAAATAAATAAGATGTAACGTTTTATTGTAAAATGAAACTTGTTATTGCAAATCCAGTTACCGGTGCTACGGCAGAATGCTAAAGCTGTAAATCGGATTCGATCTCGTTACTCTGCTGCAATCGTCCGGATATTTCCCATGAAATGTAGTTTTCGTATCGACAGACAAACCCATTCGGATATCCATGTTTTCATGTACCTACATAATTATCAAAATCCATTTTGGGTATTACCCAGCCAAATCTTAGTGTGATGGATGGATACCACCTTGACAAAATGAAATAAAGTCACATAGAATTCCGAGAAGCTACAGGTATAATTGTCCCGTGTGCTAAAAGATAAGGAACAAAAATAAGGGGTCAAATGCACAAGCGAATTAGCGAACGGATCCAATTTTTCTGGCTCTGGAGCCATATGATGATAATGAGGCAAATGACCAGAAAAAAAATGTTTACTTCGTAATAATAAGATAATTTACAGCAGTACTACTATTTTAGATTAAATTTGTCGTTAGAGCCTTATACTATTTAGTAGAACTCTAGGAGTTACACAATACCTGGTTCGTTCTGTTCCATGGAGTGCAGATCTTGCTGGGAGCGGCGTCGCTGGCGATACTGCTCGCGGTAGTCCGGCCAGCGGCCGTACTGCGCCGGCGCGTTCAGGTACTCCTGCGACGAGAACCGTGACGCGCGCGGTGGAACGAACCCCGCTTGCGCGTAGTAGTCATGCCGGAATACCACATCCGGATGGTTGATACCACCTGGCACAATCTGACTGCCGAAGTGGCTTCTATGCCCCAAGTATTCCGGTTTCATTGGCACTGGGCCGTCGGTGAGCTCGTGCCCATGGATCGACGTCGATCGCTGCGGGCCATAGTCTCGCATGCGATTGGAAAAGTCTATACCCATCCGATGCGGCGAATAATCCAGGCCACGAGGGCCCATCTCGAAATGCCCGTGCGCGCGACCACGGCTGTGGCTGTAGAACTGCGCTGCAAATGGGTTCTTTTCTTGGTTTCGCGCTGGACTGAAGTTAGTATCATTCTTTACTTTCTCTTCTTGTTTAGGTTTCTCGCTGGCTGCGGCTGGGTGGGTGCCGTTGACGGCTTCTTTCTTAGGAGTGTCAGAATTTCTGGCAGGTTTATGCGCGGGTGACTCGGACATATCCTGCGACGCCCGTCGATTGAACTCCTGGACTTTCTCGGGGACAAACCCTTGCTGCGGTGCTTGCGACATCTTAACTTTATAAAGACATCAAAACGTTTATAATTGACTACACATATAGTTTATCAAAAGTCTCGAATACTTCAAAAGTGCGGTACAAATACAAATACTATACATACAGTGCGGTTTATAAGTTAATAGGAAAGTAATCACAACCGAATGCGCGAGCTGGAACGGGAACGTTTGTAGGTTATATTTCTATGTATAGTCTTGCATAACTCGGATGTATTTTAGGCGTTTATTTCGGATAGTGGAGGATGGGGGAAGGTGGACAATGGGGGTAGACCGGAACCGGAAGCGCGATTCAGGCGGTTACAGAGTGCCGAGTCATCAGTAATTAAGTGGCTATTCTTATCGCATTGTGTGCCAGTATGTGGTGTATTTTAACTTCTCCGTGAGGCGTGGCGTGATTTAAAATACATCAAACTATTGATACAATCCTAAAGATACGAGAGTGTTATACTATGTCAGAACAATAGCATTCGAGACAACAATCCCTGACCATATTTTACCTCACTTTTATTTTATTACGCAGGATTTCATATCTAACCTATAACTGATGTATTTTTTAGATCATATAGCCAAATTATGATATTAAAATATCGGTTTCACCCCGACTTCCTCGGATTCTCTACCTGATTCCGATCTTGGCTCTATTCCAGTGCATCTCTATCAGGCATCATTGGCCCCGCCGTACACAAGGACGCGTATAAATCGCGTGCACACTTACATTGGTCGGTTATCGATACGACGATACCACCAGATACCGAAGCCCTCAGTCTCTTTATAGCGAGCTGCCTAGTGGAGCTCAAGATACATTGGTAAGATTGTCGCCAGTACATTGACCAGACGTGTTCGACCCCTTATTTATATGCGTGGTCTGCTGGCCGGAGGGTCAACGGATAGCGGTGGATTATACCTGACCCAGTGGCCGGGTCCAGTGACCGTGTAATGTAAGCAACGTAATTTACTGTAGACGTGTAAATTATCATGAGAAATTGCTAGCATTTTAGAACACACGACAACATCTTATGTTACGATAAATTACACTCAATGAGTGCTTCAAAGCCTTATTTTCGAGAACAGTTAAAATAATATTCATAATCTATACGATGAAAATGCAGTTCATTGGTTAATACAAACAAGCTACATTAGTAACAGCTAAACTCCCTCAGAGAATAACCGAACACTGCTATAATCGCCTATAATTATTGTCACGCTGGGATTCCCAACCGCTATTTATTTACTCAAATAATTAACGTGTTACAGATGGCTACCGATACAACACATTAATAATTACCTTTTTTAGTACCTACAATATACGCTTTATACAGAAATAATTTTATCGAAATATGAGGCTCCATAAAAGTTATCATATCATTAGATACTTATATAAAAAAAAAAAACATTTTTTGGTATCGCAGTGGACACTACATACGAGGCGAAAGGCTAGTAACGCAGTAGTAATTTCAGTAAGAAATTAGACTTTCATGGTATAAAAAACCCAGAATATTGCGAAAATGAATAATAAACATAGAATTAGTTAGAGTAAGGTTAGGTTTTTAAGCCCTTCTGGCATGTGTGTAAACATCTTTACACATTAGGCCCATCTGGCAACACTAATTTTGAATTTGTATTTTTAAAGTGAGTAGGTTTGCACAACAGTAATTTTGACAGAGGAAATTTATGATTTTCTCAGTCTACCCGCGACCACGAACGCTGAAAAGGGTAACGAAACGTCGGGACTTAAAATGTAGTAATATACGGGATTTAATCCGTTTAAGTTGTTTTATTACTAGAAATGTGTTATGTCAACTCTTCGTGTCGCTTTAAAGCAGAAGCTGAAGAAAAATTAACCCCCTAATTTCTCTTGCACTAATCGAAATAGTTGTAATTAAAATCGTCAGGTCGGTATTATGCAAAGCGAGCGCCTTGGATTACGTTATCAGCGGCATCTGCTGACGTCATCGTTATCTCGGAAGGATTGGGACAGATGCCCGGAACGGGTAGCGTCCGCAGACAAGTGATTGGAACTATGTCATGGTACAGGTATGGTGAACCATTGGCCAAAATAATTCGACCACATCAAAATTTATTTTTCATGGTATTGTGTATAAACCAGTATCAAATACAACACATTTTTTCTCTAGAAAAAATGGCACGTGAATCAAAAAAGATTCGCCATCCCGACCCGCGTGACATTGTGATGCACTAGCACGCCGATCGTGTCAGTGTTGATAATAAATACCTCAGCGAAGCACATGGCTGCCGCAGGTGGCTGGATCACTGTTTAGTGACAAGTGCGGGATTGGACACAATCAAATCTATATCGGTCAAAAATGACGTTTTATGGTCAGATCACTTTCCATTAATAATAAAAAGCGATATAGGTTTAGTTTCCGCGGATCCCGCCACCAGTGGCAGCAACGTATTTCCGAAAATAAATAAAGTGTTGTGGGGATCACGTGACCCTAGTCAAATCAAAGACTACGAAAAATATTGTGATATTAGATTAAGAAGTATGAAAGATGATTCTGGCTGCGAGGATTGCATGCGTGACGTATGTGATAAGAACAAACATTATACTTTTATATGTAAATATTACGACGATATTATTGAAACTTTGCAGGAAGGTGCTGCGCTGAGTTCACGGTCGCAATCCGGGGGCAAAGGGCGGCGTAATAAGATAGTGGGCTGGAATAAGCATGTCCATGACAGCCACCGACAGGCAAGGATCAGTTTTCAGTTCTGGGTGACAGTCGGTAGGCCCGCCACTGGCCCTGTATACGCGCAGATGTCAGCGGATCGAAAAGTATTTAAGAATAAATTAAAATGGTGTCAAAATAATGAGGAAAAAAATTAAACTTAGTATATTAGCCACTCATAAAGCGGAGAAAAATTTTGGCAAATTTTGGAAATCGGTCAAAAAGCTAAATTATAGTAAAAAACTACCAGTGTCAGTGGAGGGTCTACAAGACGGTAAGGCTATTGCAGACATGTTTGCAAGCAGATTCAAGGTAAGCCCCTTGCCAGTGGAGAGTGTGCTTAACTTTAGTAGCAACACCAATAATATGACAAATATTATACAGTTTGCTACAAATGAAGTTGTTACCACCATAAAAGGTATGACGCGTGGCAAGTCACCAGGACACGACGGACTAAGTATTGAGCACATTCTCCACGCGGGCCCGATGATAGCTACCAGGTTGTGCAAACTGTTTAAGGGTATCATTTAATCGATCAGCAAAATATTCATATTTTGGTCAGCAGAAATATGTATTTGGTCAGCCAAAATAGCTAGTTGGTAAGCAACTTATGGTAAGCAAACATTTATAAATCAGGCTGCAATTAATGATATACTGATCTGCTCTAAATTATTTTGGTCAGCAAATTAAATATTTGAGCTGCATTAAGCGATCTACGGTAAATCAAATTTTGGTAAGCAATCAGTAGGTAAGCAAAATATTTCATTTTGTTCATCAAAAAAAAGGGGGCAATAAAACCTAAATGGGCGCAACTATTCTGCCGCCAATCGTGTGCGCATTTTGTCATTCGGTAATTGTCAGCTGTCAAGTAGCAGGTGTCACTGTGATATATACAGGGTGTCACTGTGATATATACAGGGTGTCACTGTGTTATATACAGGGTGTAACTGTGATAGATACAGGATGTAACTGTGATATATACAGGTTGTCACTGTGATAGATACAGAGTGATACTGTGATATATACAGGGTGTCACTGTGTTATATACAGGGTGTAACTGTGATAGATACAGAATGTAACTGTGATATATACAGGGTGTCACTGTGATAGATACAGAGTGATACTGTGATATATACAGGGTGTCACTGTGATAGATACAGAGTGATACTGTGATATATACAGGGTGTCACTGTGATAGATACAGAGTGATACTGTGATATATACAGGTTGTCACTGTGATAGATACAGGACAGGATGTCACTGTGATATATACAGGGTGTCACTGTGATATATACATAGTGTCACTGTGTTATATACAGGCTGTCACTGTAATGTATACAGGGTGTCACTGTGATGGGCTCATATAAAATTGGTATTTCGATTTTTTATACATCTCATAATGTTTAGAAGTTATATTATTTATTCACAACGTGTATCGTTTCGTTATTAGGGTCAGCAAAAAAAATAACCCTAACCTACCTATTTTTGAGAGCCGTTTCGTTTTTAGGGTCATCAAAAAGAAAATAACCCTAACCTACCTTTTTTTGGGAGCCGTTTCGTTTTTAGGGTCATCAAAAAAATAACCCTAACCTACCTATTTTTGGGAGCCGTTTCGTTTTAGGGTCATCAAAAAAAAAATAACCCTAACCTACCTATTTTTGGGAGCTGTTTCGTTTTTAGAGTGACACCCTGTATACATTACAGTGACACCCTGTATATAACACAGTGACACCCTGTATATATCACAGTGACATCCTGTATCTATCACAGTGACACCCTGTATATAACATAGTGACACCCTGTATATATCACAGTGACACCCAGTATATATCACAGTGACACCCTGTATATTTCAATTAAACTGCTTACAGACATGTTTTCTCTGCTGACAGTGACATCCTGTATCTATCACAGTGACACCCTGTATATAACACAATGGCACCCTGTATATATCACAATGACATTCTGTATATATCACAGTAACATCCTGTATACATTACAGTGACACCCTGTATACATATAACACAGTGACACCCTGTATATATCACAGTGACATCCTGTATCTATCACAGTGACACCCTGTATACATTACAGTGACACCCTGTATATAACACAGTGACACCCTGTATATATCCCAGTGACATCCTGTATCTATCACAGCGACACCCTGTATATAACACAGTGACACCCTGTATATATCACAGTGACACCCAGTATATATCACAGTGACACCCTGTATATCTCAATTAAACTCTCTGCTGACCAATTGTGAAATCTTGCAACCCAAGTAATTATTTTGCAGCTCGACTGTTTATTAGGCAGCCAAATGATAAAAAAAGCAGATTAATATTGGTTAAAATGCTAACCGTTTTTAAACTGTTTGCTGAACAAGAGTTGCCGCCCAATTTTATTTATTGCCAGCCAAATCTTTGTATGCTGCCCAAATGATTTAACTGCTTATTTTTTTTTGCGGATCAATTTTAATAACGGCTGACCAAAAATTTACTTTCCACTGTTTAATATGTGTATACGGTATAATTTTATGCCGGCTGCACTTATGAAAACGGTTGTTGTACCTATCATTAAAAATAAGACCGGGGACCTTGGGTCTGCTTCCAACTATCGACCAATCTCCCTAGGTACCGTGATTGGGAAGGTGTTCGAACGATTGCTGCAACCTATGATACAGGACGGTTGTAGAATAAATGATGCGCAGTTTGGTTTCCGTCCCGGAGTCTCAACGGATTCAGCCATACTGAGTCTGAAACACACGGTTAATTACTACACTAACCGGGAAACATCAGTATATGCATGTTTTCTAGATCTCAGTAAGGCTTTTGACCTGGTGAACTATGAACTGCTGTGGAACAAACTTAGCAATACAACAGTGCCCACAGAAGTTGTTGATCTTTTGAGATTCTGGTACGGAAATCAAAGTAATAGTGTAAAATGGGGCGACTCGACCTCTAACGAATATACTTTAGAATGCGGTGTCCGCCAGGGAGGAATAACCTCTCCGGACCTTTTTAACTTATACGTTAATGACCTGATTGAGGGGCTAAGGAGCACCAGGATCGGATGTCACATAGGTGGCGTGTGCGTTAATAGCATTAGCTATGCGGATGATATGGTGCTCCTTAGCCCGTCAGCCGAGGGTCTCAGGAGGTTGCTTCAATTCTGTGAAAAATATGCAATTTCTCACGGAATGAAGTATAACGCATCGAAAACTGAAGTTCTCGTGTTTAAGGCAGGTAAGGGTCCGGATAGAATTCTCGATGTTTACCTTAACGGATTACCTGTTCGTAGGGTGCAGCAGTTCAAATACCTTGGACACATTCTTACAGAAAATCTGAAGGACGACAAAGATATCGAGCGGGAAAGAAGAGCTTTGGCAGTGAGATGCAACATGCTCGCGCGCAAGTTTGGAGGCTGCTCTGAAGAGGTCAAAGTGACTCTGTTTAGAGCTTACTGCCAGAGTTTCTACACCAGTCAACTCTGGACAAACTTCACCAGGAAAGCAATCAACACCTTAAGGGTTCAATATAACGATGCCTTCCGAATCCTGATGAAGTTACCCAGATGGTGTAGCGCGTCGAGCATGTTCGCAGAAGCACGTGTCCCTGATTTCTTTGCCGTCATCAGATCACGAGTAGCATCGTTCTGGAGCAGATTGCGCGATTCGGGAAACTCGATCCTTGCCGCAATCAGTCAGGATATTAATAGTCCAATGTGCAGATTCTGGCTGTCGTTGCACCGGAATGCGAACCGTAAATAGGTACAATTATTTTAGATTTTATTTTACTTTATTATTTTACTGTATTGTATTTTAATGTTTGTTTGATAATGTTTGATAATGTACTACTATAACTATGGGTGTCTACCTGAAATAAAAATATATTATTATTATTATTATTATCCGTATATCTTTATTTGCTTAAGTTAGGTTTTTTACAATATATATATAAAAAGTAAAATACAAAATGAAATTACAAAACATAAACACATTATAAAAAACCTAACCTAGGGTGCCGCCGGCAGCGGGGCGGGGCCCAGGCTACCGGTGGTTAGGGCCGCAGAGAGAGGAACCTCCTGACGATGCGCGCCGTGTCCAGAAGAACCGCTTTCTGTATCTGACCCTTGATCCAGCCATCTAGCGAGAGTCTCTTGAGATGGTGATCGAGACTCTTCGCTATAAGCCCGTTCGCCGAAACGACTATCGGAACAATGATCGCCGAATCAACATCCCACATGGCGGTAACCTCGTGAGCCAAGTCAAGGTACTTGCTGAGCTTGTCCTTCTCGGCCTTCACGAGGTTCTCGTCATGGGGGATGGTAACGTCGACGAGCACTGCACGGCGCTTGGATCGATCTATTAGCACGATATCAGGCTTATTGGCTACAATAGTCCTGTCCGTGATAATGGATCGATCCCAATAGAGCGTGGCACGGCCATTTTCGAGAACTGGCATTGGTGCGTACTGATAGTACGGCACCTCAGACCCTTATTATTATTATTATTATGTATCACGCTATCGTATTTAAACAACTCATATTCATACATTTTCACAAATTTACTTCACGTAACGTCTGTTTATTGTTCTAACGCTACCAGACCACTTGCGGGCACCGCCGGCGTGCAAACGGCTCCATTATACGGCGTCACGCCAGCCCGGCGTGACACTGTGACGCATCAACACGCTGAGCACGCCGGCTCCGACACTCGTGTGCCAAACACCTTGTGTTCATAATGGTGAATACCATGCTAAGCCCGCTTGACATCGAAGTATTTAGGTGAAAATAAATTTCATTCCCTTAGTAGTTATAGGAAACAGTGTGATTAAATTTGTTTGCTTTTATAGACACAAGACTATGGGGTTATGCTCATATGATTTCACTATCTTATTTCTCAAAAACCGATAAAGCTGTCGCCGGGGCTATGCTATGCCATGCACGTTTGAGGGCAGATAAGTCCAGCAGAAGTTAATTTATCCAAGAAACGACCGTATCGAAAAGAAAATAGACAACTATTTAGTCAAAAAGGTTTATAATTAGATCATGTTTTTGAAAAATAACAAAATACAATAGAAATATGTAATCTAAAAACCGATTATTTTCTAGATAATACAACTTGCGATGCCCCTACTTGCCTGCAATATGACTTTTTTTTTATGTTCTGCATCCGGTTTTGGACGACTTTCTTGGTCACGTTTTCAGAAGCCTTATTCCACTTTTAAAGTCGGCAAGGGAAGTTGCAGCCTTAGTATATTTTTGAAGATATCTTTCATGAGGGCCCAATATCTATCGATAGGACGGACTTCCGGACAATTAGGCGGGTTCATGTGTTTTTCTACGATATCTACCTTGTTGGCTTAGAGTGGTAACTCTATGGTCACTTTGGAATAATGACAGGCGGCCAAGTCTGGCCAAAATAATGTAGGCATCCTATGTCTTGATAAAAGGCAACAACCTCTTTTGTAGGCATTCGTCGCGGTGAACTTGGGCATTTATAGTTCCCGTACCGAAATAAGGTTTTGATTTCAGCCCGCATTGACAAATTGCTTGCCAAATTAAAATTTTCTTTCCAAATTTTTCCATACTGATCGACTTATCTTTTTGAGAAACCTTTTTATTTGCCGAGACTGTTATAAATTGTAGGCCAGGTAGAGTTTTGTAATCGAATTTACATTAAGTTTTGTCATCCATTATGATACACTGTACTTTTTAGTAAGAACTCTGTCATAAAGTTTTCTGGTGCGTTTTCGAACAGCAACTGTTTGTTTTTTTCATCACGTTTGGGCTGTTTTTGTTTGTCTTCAGGTTGCACCTTTTCTTGATACGCTCTGGATCATTCTCATAGATGTTTTTGCTTTACGAGCAGGATCCCGAATAGAAAGAGTAGGTTTTCGATTGAACATTTGAACGACTCTTCTCTGCAATTTCGGGTCGGAAGGGCCTCGTTTTCTTCCAGACTTTGGTAGATCTTCTAAGGTAACAGTAGTGCCAAACTTCTTAATTAATTTACAACAGTAGAGTACAAACTACATGTGTATTTGATGTCCGTGAAAAAAAAATATAAAGTCAAAAAGTTGTCTACTTTCTTTTCGATACGGTCATGTTGTAACTCATACGGTTTTGAAAATATTCACAGGTACAAAATAACTAACTACCCTCTAGAATAAAACCAATTAACTGGATCCATTATCGCCAGCACTTTCACTTACAGCTGAGTTAAGTGTATCGATGCAAACCTCGAGTTACGGCAATTAAAAACCCATATTCCACCCCAATATTACCCCATATTACCCTGCGATAGGGAGGTAATAGCCAGTGACATTAAGTGTATCAATTGAACATAGCTCGGTCGGTGATTGGACAATATTGACTAACTTCTTTCACAGTATTGATAAATATTACTTTTTTTAAGCAGAATCCATTTAACATTCAAAGCGCCATCAGATAGCGCTGTTTGGAATGTCAGGAGTGAACCAGACCGTGAGTCCAGTCAGCTCTTATCGAGCTGACATTGAAATACAGACTCAAATAAGCCATAGAGTTCATTCCCGGCGGATTTGTTAGTTCTGCGTTTTATCTTAGCATTTCATAATTCTTAGGTCAATTTGCTAAGAGAACATTTTGCTTAGTCTTTTAGAATGAAAAGGAAAGGCGAGCGTAAGTCTTAATTCAACCCAGCCACGATATCAAATTTAGATTAACAGTCAAGTTATTTTGTATCTGAAAGTTCTGCGAAACTTACGTAGCTTGCGTTTTTAACTTGTTAACTATTATAAAATTCTAAATGTAACTTTCTATAACTCGGGGTAATGGTTCCAAGAAAAAAATTGAAGGCCTATTCTAACTACCGCTAACGCTCAAGGGAAGGAATTAGTAAGAGCACTTATTACCGATATCCACGACGGTAGCAGTAGATAGTATCTACAGGGTGATTGATAATTCGACCTATACTTTGAAAGGGGTTATACTAGAGCTCATTTGCAATAAATTTAGCTCAGTAAACTAGGGGTCTAAATTTGATGGTTATCAAGTTATTTGAGTTTTACGTTTTTTTAGAAAAAGCCCGCCTTTCGGACTAAAAATGATAATTATGAAAAAAGTACTTCCATTTGGCTGGTATAAACTTTGTTTTCTAAAAGCCAATGAACCAATGACTACTTCAAATAAAAATTTGTGTCAACATTTCAGAATTATCTTAGAAATAAACGGTCATGAAAACCAAAGTCATAATTTTTTTTTTCGATTTTGTTACAACTGATGAGAATTACTTAAAAAAAATGTACGGCACTTGATGTAAAAACTACAGAAATAAGTTCCTCAATTAATAAGCTTTCCAAAAAAGTACAAATGTTGTCAACTTTTTCAAAAATCTTGAAAATAATAATAATAATTCCAGAGCAGGTAGCGGTTTCGCAAAAGGCGTACCTGGCCCGGAGCCGCGTTGTTTGTGTCACCTTTATTTTTCTGAGGGCTTCAATTGACCTGCCTCGGTATCTTATCTTACCTTATTAGGGGTGAGATCAGGGTAGATTGCGTTCAGGCATGTTCGTGACTAACCGAGGTTTAATTATCTTCATTCAATAAGTAATCAATCAATTACTGTCAACCGTCTTTCCAATTGGACGTATCGTTGTTAACTAATTATTTTACAAATCATTAACTAACTAACCGAGGCTTAATTATTTTTTTCAGTAATGAGGTGACCAATTAGTTAATTACTGAAAGTAATAATGATACCTAATGACTGACAGAAATAAGCATACCGGACCTGAAGCCAGTCTGCTTACTTAGTGTTTCTTCATGCAGAAAGCACGATATTAATTTATTTACATCAAATGCTTGTTGGTAGGAATAAGATTGCAAAAGCAGTAAAATAACCAGTTTCTAAATAAAATTTTATTTTAAAATAATTAAATTATTACTAAACACAAAAAGAAGCACGCAGGGTAATGTTTCGCCATACGATAAATAAATAATTAAAATAAATTACAATTACAACTACAAATCTTGTTCGAATTGCCTGCCTCGGTTGCGAATGCAAGCACGAAGTCTTGTACGTACTTCACTGACTGTAACCCGCGTCGACAGACTTTCTTTAATAGTTTGGGCAGCTGCTACAATTTTTTCTCGTAAATCTTCTACATCACGAATTGGCCTGTCGTAGACTAATGCCTTCATGTGACCCCAAATGTAGAAGTCGCATGGAGTTAAGTCGGGACTTCTCGCTGGCCAAGGGATCGGACCACCTCGACCAATCCATTTTTCTGGATAATTCACATCCAACCAATGTCGCACACGCAGATAATAGTGAGCTGGGCAGCCATCGTGTTGATACACCATGGCTATCCTTCTGGCAAGCGGCACATCCTCCAGCAGCATAGGTAGTTCGTCCCTCAAAAAGTTCTCGTACGCGTCACCGGTTAATCGTGCCGGCAGAAAGAATGGCCCGATCAAATTGTCGTGCACAATACCCATCCAGACATTTAGTGAGAATCTGTGCTGGTGAGCTCCTTCTCTGGACCTCCGTGGGTTTTGATGTTTGGGGGCCCAAAAATGCAGATTGTGGTAGTTAGTTATTCCGTCGCGGTCGAAGTTGGACTCATCTGTCCACAAAATGTTCTTCAGGTACTCCGGGTCTTCGATGTCAGCATTCAACAAAAATCTGCAGAAATCGATTCTTCTGGCAGGATCTCCCTCCTCGATAGCGTGTACTGGAGTGTAGTGGTATGGATACTGCCGTGCTGAATGTAACGTGAACCAAACCTTCCACTGAGTCATCCCAAGCTGGTTAGCCACAATCCTTGTTGATGTAGTGCCATCCGCGCGGAAACACTCCAGGATTTGTTCCTCTTCAACCGGATCATGGACTTCCGGTCTTCCAGCATCAGCTTGACGACGTTGAACCGATCCAGTTTCTCGAATACGTCGATACGTCGCACCAAACACACTTACATCAGGTAAACGGCGGTTGGGGAAGCGTCGTTGATATTCTCTGCGAGCCGCAGCGGAGCCGCCATCACAAAACCCGTAACAGTACAGGATATCCGCGTATTCTTCATTTTGATAAGCAGCCATTTTTTTTAAGAAATTAGTACGTCCGAATTGGAAAGAAGGTCAAAAGTAATTGATTAATCACTTACTGAATGAAGATAATTAAACCTCGGTTAGTCACGAACATGCCCGAACACGAACCGAACGCAATGTACCCAGATCTCACCCCTAATTAGATAAGATAAGATACCGAGGCAGGTCAATTGAAGCTCTCAGAAAAATAAAGGTGACACAAACAACGCGGCTCCGGGCCAGGTACGCCTTTTGCGAAACCGCTACCTGCTCTGGAATTATTATTATTATTTTCAAGATTTTTGAAAAAGTTTACAACATTTGTACTTTTTTGGAAAGCTTATTAATTGAGGAACTTATTTCTGTAGTTTTTACATCAAGTGCCGTACATTTTTTTAAGTAATTCTCATCAGTTGTAACAAAATCGAAAAAAAAAATTATGACTTTGGTTTTTATGACCGTTTATTTCTAAGATAATTCTGAAATTTTGACACAGATTTTTATTTGAAGTAGTCATTGGTTCATTGGCTTTTAGAAAACAAAGTTTATACCAGCCAAATGGAAGTACTTTTTTCATAATTATCACTTTTAGTCCGAAAGGCGGGTTTTTTCTAAAAAAACGTAAAACTTAAATAACTTGATAACTATCAAATTTAGACCCCTAGTTTACTGGGCTAAATTTATTGCAAATGAGCTCTAGTATAACCCCCTTCAAGGTATAGGTCGAATTATCAATCACCCTGTATAGTATCTACTAGATACCGCTCCAATCGAAATAGGCTTTAACACGGAGAAGTATGATTCTTTAGGCAACTGAACAACGCCATCTCGGACAATTCGCGGATGAAGTTTAAAGGCCTTCTAGATATAATAAGGTATTCTTCCAGCTCCAGGCTGTCTCGCCCGACGTACGCGACGTGACAGGCGCGAGATTACGTGTCAGCGGGCTAAGAACGCGTGACAAACGCGACGGGACGTATTCCAGCCTCATGGTAAAGTACTTCCAATACCGACTCGACTGAACCTTGTAACTACGAGTATTATGCTTTCGCCTCTCGTGTTTCCTTCGAGAAACGTAACGGATAACCTTCTTTTTGTAGTGTTCAGTGCTCATCGTGGCAATTGTGCTGCTAACTAAGTGTACTTTGGCAATGTCAAACCGCTAATTAGTAACATGAGCTTTTGAAGAAAGGCGTAATATTATTTTATTAGACTTTATTCTTCAGATTATACGCTCTTCAGTGCCTGGAAAGTGCAAAATTAGTTCTTTAGAAACAAGTTTGTATTTCTTGACAAATACTTAGGACTCTTCGAGCCAACACTAAATAGGCTTTTGCTGAATTGGCGAGTGTCTTCGGAATCGTAATAGCTTACCGTCAGGCGCTAGTGAAGACAATCACAAATCAGTTAAAGAATAAAACAATACTACTACTGCTACTTAAAATCTCCGTATTTTCTAACATTTCAGTCTTAAGATTTCTATCTACTGTGTGTTGTGTGGCAGAATCAATCACAATAAGTTTAGTGTAACCACATTATGTGATGATTGTTCGTTAGATTGTCACTTATTGAATTTAATTAATGGACTTTCGTCAAACAATCCCGAATCTGGCTTCATTAAACGTCGATCACCGACAATAGCCAGATCGGGCGCAGCGGAGTGCACAAACGCGTTTGCAATCATTGGCAACTGCGTCAAACAACATTTAATTAACTGGCATCGCGGGCAGGCCACTGGCGTGCCATGCCTAATCCATTTAATACTGAACGCGACGCTGCGATGTTGAATTAATATTTTATCACCCGACTGCCTAACTGACACTTTCTACACGTGACATGCGTCAAATATCAGTTAGGATTATATTATACACCAATTACTACAGTTAGTCTTCTTTGTACATGAGAATATACAACAATACAATTGCAGATTTCCATTATGCTAAAATTGTTAGATTTAAATTCCTATTATCATTCCTTGTTTTATAATATTTTTGTGTGGAAGTTTTCCCGCAAACCAGCCAAAACGAAGCCACTTTTTCACAGTAGGTAAATGTGCCTGTGCACTCTTGTTTTGAAGGACTTTAAAAGCAGAGGCTGTAAGCTCGGGACTCTAACTATATTTCAACATTTGAATTCCAGTCACAGTACCTCGACCGCTCTCAATAACGCATATTACAGATACCGCGATATTAAAAACTTATCCAATCGGATTCCATACATGTCGCCGGGCCGCTCCCGTATGTGCACATACATATTTATCGAGCTGGCTTCGTCTGGACCGCATCCAACCCGAGGGCGGGGCGCGAGTCGATATCTGGCTCGATCAACTTCGATGGAAAAGTTAGCTTCTGTATACTAATGAGCTGAAGTTTTAAATGGATACTGTTAGATGTTAGTTTGGTATTCAATGTTTGCTCAAAAGAGAGTAAACTAGAGTGTTCCAGTTTTATCTATTTCAAGATATTTAAGCACTTTTGAGACGTCTCGCCTAGAGAAAATATAATATTTCAAATGAGTAAGAGCTGAGCGTAAAAAAGGAAATATATTTAGGACAAACGCTCGCTCGGGTACACTTCGTTAGATAGCAAATTCATAGATTTTGAAGAATCTGTCGATGTCGATAGTATATTTAGGTAGTTGTATCACGATGTCTCAGCTAAATGTTTCAAAATTATGTAAATATACCTAACATCGACTAGTAAACTTCGCAGGTGTTGTGTATTCTATGCTATTGTTTTTTTAGTTTTGTGAATTATAAATCATTTGTGTTTAATTGTGGCGTGGCGGCAAGGATACATCCTTGAGTAAAGCCGGGTCAGATTTAGCTTTCGTTTTCTCAAAAAGCAATAACGGGGTGCTCAAACAGACAAGCCGATTATACCTGATCAAGTATTATGAACGCCGCCTGTATTGTATAGTAACCTTTTCATCGATATCGACAAACGAGATCAACACGTGTCCCCCCCCGAGGCAAAGAGCGGAATAATGCATAGCGTTGTTCTTCATCTCCGAAGATAAATATTTAATTTATTTGCATCCAAATGTCCGTCTTTATTACTTCGCCGCGCAAAGATTGCCGACGCTGGTTTTAATAAAGGGCAGAAAAGGAATAACTGCCGAAACTCCTGTAATGGCTTCTAGATTAAGTAACCGTGATCCAGCTATTGAGTCTGTATTCCGCCAGCTTTGAGACGTATTTTCATTGCGTCAGTGTTTTAGACAAAATACGACCTTATCTGGTATCTAGTACCATCACGACGTATAGGAATAGTAAAGTAGAAAAATATATGGGTAGTCTTGTCACAATTTGGTAACTATTTTTTCTCATTCTCGCTTTAACACCTCTTTTGTGACTGCACGAAGATTCTAATATGTTCATGTCCCGTTTAACGTGTGGTAAATCGAATGGACTACTAGTACTATTTTTAAAAGAAATCCATTTAATGCGTTTAAAGTCCATTGGTACAGACAGCACGAGAGAAAAAATACCTACCCGCCATACTAAGAATGTATGACAGGAGGTAACTTTTCTCTGCAGCCCACGATACATCTTATTTACCAACCAAGGACCTTCAAATAAATAGCCGGACGGAGCATCACTAACAAAGAACTGAAGCATGTCTAATGAGCCGGTTAACCTATATGTGTGTGCTGCTCGCAATAGGAAAAAACTAGTTGATGTGTGCGTGCGGCTCGTAAGTACAAGCAGCCGGTGCATTAGAAATGGCTTCAGTTTTCTGTTGGCGAGCCTCTGTCCGGCTATTTATTTTAAGGTCCTTGTTACCAACTAAAAATCCATAAAAACGTAATAGTCTGTATTTCCTGACAAATGCAACTTAAGGCTCTTCAAGACACTAGTAAATGGGCATCTACTGAACCGGTGGGCGACATTTTCGGCCTCGTAGTCGCTTACCATCAGGCGCTACTGAGGTCAATCGCAGGTCAGTTTTTATATAAAAAATAGTACATTTTTGATGTCACTCAACTATCACAGTGACAAAACTTGACACTTGTTTTGATTTAACTGAAGTCGTTAAGTAGGTACTGAATAAGTTCAGTACTTGCCAAAATTCCCAATTTCTTTCCAAAATTCTTTTTGATCCCTAAAAAACAGTCCCTTTTATATTTTGACGCATAATTTCTTACTCGTTAGTATAATCTCCAAAAAACAAATTATTTTATGCCACACTTGGCCATAAATTGGCTTTTGCCACGCCGCTACGCGTACGGAAAAGCCGCTTTCTGGCCAAGTGTAGACATAAAATGATGTAGACAACACGGGAGGTAATAAAGAAAGCCCTCGATCACACATTTATGTCCCTCGCTTGCAGCTCGGGCCGCAAAGATCTGCGATCTCGGCCTTTCCTTGTTTTACCACCCTAGTTGTGTAATGTACTATTGTAATTCATAATAGCATACGCTCACCCGAATGATAACTTATAGGAATATGTGGGCGATGATTATAAAAACAATTTTTTTGGTAACGCAGTGGACACTAAATTGGAGGCGACGTGGGAACTGGTAACGCAGCGGTAATTTGAGTAAGAAATGAGACTTTTTTGTTTATAAAAAGCCCAGCATATCGAGAAAATTCATAATTAACATTGATGCCTGGTTGAGAACTAACGTAAAACGGCACTAAAATATTACGAAACATCTGCAATTTTGTAAAATGTCTTTTAAATTTTCATCTCCATTTTAGGCACTAAAAAGAATTTTGTTCCACTTATGAGCACTGTTAATGAAACCCTCCAGGAAGTCAAAACAAGTGTCACGTTTTTCGTCCCAACTTTCGACAGAGTTTTACGTTAGTGTTTGTTTCTCAGCCATCGGTCATAAAGTTGTCGTCAAACACGCCAGTGTTTCGCGACCCAATATTGGTATAGGCTCAGTTCCGAGCTGCTTTTCTAATTAATTACATTATATATTACAATTAAATTACGTTAATGAGTCAAGAGCCCGGCTCTTGCCGGTGGGGCCTTTTTAGTAGTTACTAGTTTAAGTATGTAGTGCGTTGGATTGCCGTATTTGCCATTACGCTCTGGATCAGGTTTACGGTACGAATAATACACATACGTAATATAGGTAAGAATAATATACGCCAAAAAATAAGGATTCTCTAAAAGAAACCTCTTAGGGAGACAACATGAAGATGCTTGTCTTTTTTTTATACCTATTCCGGACTTTACTCACTATTTAGTAAGTCAACTATCGATGTCGTCGAGCTGTTTTAATTGATAATTTGATACATTCGCCTAAATTCTTAGCCTATATTTACTTCCATGGTAATTTTAACATAAATAATAATCGAAAAGATTCGTGGTTTGATTTGAAAGCTTGCACTGAAACATCACTTCAGAATAGTACCTATACGGTGTGTATGTGTCGCCGACAGTTCCCTCTAACGCTGCCACATTTAAACCGCTTTCTGTCAGTTAGGATTTACTTCCGAGTATCAGTCGGGGTTTCACTTAGTCTTAGAGGAAGGAGGTACTATAAGGGTAGGACAGCCTTGAAGACTAGTACATATCGATTAAAACTTCTTTTGAACTTCATAAAGAAGTATAGACGTTTCTAGACATTTTTTGATGACTAGGAAACATATTATTGTATAATGTGTTTTAGAGGGTAAAAAGTCGCGCCTACCGGCGTCTACCGGCCCGCAAACATCAAATAACCGGCTCACATGCTCATTACTGATGACTCGCTCAAAACATCACTCTGCCGCCCGATCCGAGCTTCTGAAAACACATCTAGACGCGCACTCACTCGTTGCAATATGCACCTTATAATAATAACACTAGAATAACACTTAGAAAAGCTCTGATATGTGGTTATAGGCCTCGTTGTTGACACCGGGCGGCGGGCGGCGTGCAGCCGGCTCTCGGGGCGGGCGGCGACTGAGGTAGGGCGGTGCCCCGCACCCCGCGCCCCGGGAGACCCCCTCCCCCCGGGAGACCCAGCCGCCTAGAAATGGGTTAACGATCACGCTTCCTTGCTGCGATAATGCGTCTTGACTTGTTGCGAGGTGACAATAGGGGATTGTTTTTTAAAAGGCATAGAAGCGGCTGAGTTGGGTGAGAAATAATTACTCTCGTCATTAGTTCCACGAGCACGGATAGGGAATTAGTTTTAATTACTTTACTTTTGTTTTCTGTCTGCAAGCAGGTCAGAAAAATTTTCGTTAATTCCGTTTTGACGTGCTATGCCGTCCTTTACAGAAAGTGTGACCATTAATTTACACTCTTATTGAGTGTGATTCTTTAATTCCATTAATAGTACATTAAACAACTAGGGTGGTAATACAAAGAAAGGCCGAGATCGCAGATGTTTGCGGCCCGAGCCGCAGGCGAGGGACGTAAATATGCGATCGAGGGCTTTTTTTACTACCTCCCGTGTTGTGTACAGCATTTTATGTCTACACTTGGCCAGAAAGCGGCTTTTTCCGTACCAGGTGTGGCATAAAGTCCATTAAAGTAGTCTTAAATAGACAATCAAAAATTAGTACCTATTCTCCTCCGCAGGTTATTAATGAAGAAAAATAATTGAAATGTATTCGGTGTATTGTAAGCTACAATTCAATTTATCGGCCGACGTCATGTTGCAATCTGTAATCAGTCGGGGGCGCGAGTTAATGTATGATGAAAATAACCGCAACTTGTCTCGATCGTACGACAAATTGGTGGTAAAATTGCAGGGCGTGGAGACCATATGAGTTGTTACGACATCAAGTCAACCTAACAACGGTTAGCAGAGCAGTTAGCTAAGCAAGACGTATAGGCTACGCCAAAAGGTCTACCACTCAGCGTAGAACGAGACTGCTTTCGAAGGCGCTAGTGATATTCAGGGATTATTGCGGAAGTATAAGAAAATATTTTGTTATATTTGCAGCCCTCACCGGCGCGCGCGCCTCCTTGATTAAAGCCACCGACGACCTTTCGGAGCACGATATTTCTTGGCACTTTTTGATTGAAAGTTGCTGCAACATCTTAACTTTAAGAGGGAAATATTATCTGTCCATAGTCTGTGATTAAGTAATCTCTGTAGATCCGAGGCTTCACAATTGTCGTTACAGATGGGGACTAGGTTTCCTAATACTGATATTTTTTGACGGTCAGTATTAAACATGCCACTATTGATAGGGCTACCTGGGACTAGCTTATGATAAAAAAGAAACCTGGGACGCTTTACGTTGAACTTTTACGTTCAAAGGTTCTTGATTTGTTTGCTCCGGATTCAGTGGCGGATTTATGGTCTTGGCCGCCCTAGGCCCTACGTCGTGTAGTAAGTACCAGCCGCCCTTTTCTCAGCAGCAGCAGTGATTTGTTTGTCACGATTGGCTGTCCCTAATATCTGGCCACCCTAGGCCCGGGCCTACTGGGCCTTAGGGCAAATCCGCCACTATCCGTATTACATGGATATTTATAACCATAACATAAAACTCTAATTCTGAGAAATTTAACATTAATCGTATTAATCATTTTAATCGTATATCGTTATAAAAAGGATCAAACTACAGTTCACTTATTTTTTTAAATGACAGTGTACATTAAGTATTGAAACATGACAATGCGACCGAATAGGACTTATGGCATCTCGACATCCGCTTGGAAGCTAAAGTGCCGTTATGGGATTAAAAATGCATGTAATGGCGCAAAGAAAGTTCGTGAACTGTTTTAAAACGTCCCCAGACGTCCGTTCTGAGGTGGCAGTGACAAACAAGAGGGCTGACCGCGGCGCGACAAAAAATGAAAATGGTTCAATTTTCACTTAATATGAAGGGTCTCGAAAAATCGAGAAGTTAATGAAATAATATTCGCGAAATAGTCAATTTAACTAAAAATAAAACGACTATAATTTCACACAATAACCTAAACCACACAATGCGTGGAGTTTTTATGTAAGAATCAACAGGTACATCAGGCTACTCGTCGTTTACAGAGAATATATAGTTGTTTAAACGGGTTTTAATTAAAAAAGCGCGTTAAAAATTTACTGGATTGGTGGATTTAGCTTTGTGACGCGTTATCTTTACGTGACGGCTCGTAATGCCCTAGCAACCTGACACTAAACCGCGGGGCAGATATAATAACCGATGAGGTGGACAGACCAGATTAAAAAAGCTGTCGACGGCCCGTTACACGAATGCACACGGAGAGCAGCAATCCGCGAGGGGTGGCGTCGCATTGTAAAACAGGCAACTAACCACGACGTGACGGCCACGACCACTCTGCCAAGAGTGTAACGCCGAAGAAGGAGCAACCTGACAGTTAAGTAGTAGAAGTTAATGGGTGAATCCATTTCATTTGGTGGTATTTGAACAATTAACTATACCGTTATTATCAGATATTCAAATCGGACAATAATATTGACGGCAACTGAAGTTAACGGCGTGCAAAGTAGGTGGCCGCCACTTCTTTTTAGCACACTAGGTACATACACCTTTTCCTTCTACCTCCGATATATTTCTGTGCCTTGACAACTGTCCACACAGTGGAACTATTTGCACATGATATACAATACAATATGTGTTAATGCAGTAGGTGCGGGGTTGCTTAATCGGGAGTAAAACCATAAGATAACTTGACCAGAAACTAATTTAATACACTAAAACACACAGGTAACAGTCACATTAACACAACAGAAACCGATACTTTTCGTAAACATAAAAACAGCAATAATGGCGGCGCGGTAGCTGTGCGCAGACTGACGCAAAGGACGCCCGCGCGCCCCCCGCCAGCGATCCCCCCTCACTCTACCCCGCGGTCGCCATGAGCTGCGCCTGGTAACAGCGCGGGCGAGAGGCGAGCGTATAAAACTTAAACAAATGACTATCTACTTCGGATAGTCGTGCCACTTTTTAACATTACCACCCCCCAGTTGGAGGCTTCCATCGACAAATGACTGTCTGAAGGTAGCACGGCTATCCGAGCAACGGGACGACGCAGCGGCCCAGTGGTTGTTTACATGCTAAATCTATAACAACATAACCATCATTACCCGGGAACACTATGTACTCTATGCCACGGGGCCACATATTGTGCGGTTGTCATTCGCCACTTATCACTCACATCACTTAACTTAAACAGAGTTTGTTGTGGTTATCCACATGTCGTCTTTGAAGGGAGAGTAGGTATTCCTTTTCCCCTCTCCATCAAAACATCTCAGCCAGCCCATCTACCGTCTACCATTGGCGCCGAGTGTCGACGTCGATGGGATCGTAGGTCGTCAGGTAGGTACGTATCACCCGTGGCTGTCCCAAGTAGCTCAATATTTCGAGTAAACGTGACCTCTTCATCTGAATCAGTGGCTACATACCCAAGCGGATGACTATTCACGACCAGCTCCACTTGTAACAGGACCGTGGGCAGAGCTTCCACGGTGGGCGGTCGGCGTTGCTCGGTCAGCGCAGCATGCAGAGCATCCCTCATACAGCACACGAGCGTCTCGGGCGGGATGAAGCGGCGCTCGATGCCCTTAGCCAAGGCCTTACACTGAAGATGTTCGGCCGTCAATCCTTTCAGCACAGCGTGTGGCTCCATGAGCGCGGCGACGACGTTCGTGTTGCAGCAGTCACTCAAGCTTAGCGCAGATTGCCCGCGGCGCGCTATCAAGCGGCGCAAGGCAAGGAAGGCAGCGTCGCTGCTGAGTGACGCCGCTGCCAGCTCGAAGCGAACGGTGCGTGTGGCGAGACATGTCAACAACACGCCCCACCGTCTCTCCCGGCGCCATCCTTTGGTGAGCTCCATTGGGTCAATGGACTGGATGAGCACGCGTCTAGCGCGTTGCGCCTCGAGCACGCGCGCAGTGATACGCATGGCTCGTGTCGGCTTGAAGCAGCGCGTCATGTCGATGGGCGGTAGGCTGTGCTCAGCCACCACTCGCGTCCTCTCCGAGCCCCCCGGATCGTCGACAGTGTGCTCCTCGCGGCTCCAGCTCAGCCACGGTACCTGCGGATTACACAGAAAGGAGGGACCCGAAACCCATATGCCTTTGTCATTAGGCCAGCCCATCCTGGTTGCCTCATCGGCAGGGTTGGACTCTGAAGGCACCCAGCGCAAGTTACCTCTCTTACTCAAATTACCAATCACTTCCGATCTATAAGAGACATATTTTTGGTAATCGCGCGTGTCAGAATTTCCCCCTGTTTTCGAGTCAGGCCACAAGTCTACATAATCATACGACAATCTGCATGCCCACGCCGCTGGCTGTAACTCAAGGCGTGGAGTTGAAATGAGCGTTAGGAACTCACGCTGGATAGGTTCAATCTCGGCTATGACTATCTCAGTCGGCAACAGCTTAAACGACGGTTCTAATTTCATACAATCACTAGAAGGGAACCAGATCACACCTAGCGTGCGCTCGTTCTCTGAAGTGTCTAGTTTGACACGACCCGGCACAACAGACGGCACCTTTTCAATAAAATCGACTGAATTTGTCACCCACCCCCTGATATTCAAACCAACTGCTTGGTGAATATGGGTGACGTCAGCGATCAGCTGTTGCGCCGTGTCCATCAAATTAACACTATCCTTACAGCAATTGTCGGATTGAGCCCTCACAAACGTAGCTACATCAAAAAGCGGCGCGGACATGCAGTTGGCAGATTCGTGTTCACTACCACCAACCCCCTCACCCAACGGGCCATGGACTACCCACCCCAAGGAAGTAAGAGAAGCAACCGGACGACCGGGTTTACCTTGTCGAATCTCCCCGCCGACGATGAGCCTCCAGTTGTCCTGCCCCAACAACAGCATCGGTTTCGCTTCCCTCATTTCAGAGCAATCCAGGTCCCGCAGGTGTGCGTTGTCCTCGAGCACGCGCGCCGGTAACGTTTGCGACGGCAAATTAATATTACGCAAAGTACGCACGGCAATGTCATGGCACACTCCGTTCGGTCCGCGCACTACGACTTTAACACTACGCGAGCTATTGTCTATCATACATTGTCCGCTCGCCGTCAACAACTTTAGCGGCACTACCGGTCCGTCAACATCACTCGCGAGTTTATCGTCCAAAAGCGACACGGACGCGCCGTCGTCTAAAAGTGCATACAAAGAGTGTTCCAAACCGTTATTAGCCACTATTGTCACTGGTAACACTTTTAGCAAAGCACCCCCGCGGCACTCGCCAACATTCGTTAACGTTTCATACTTCGCGGGCGGCGCGAGCGCGAGCGTAGGCGACGACGTTACCGGTGACGGCGGGATAGGCGGTGGCTCCACCGCGGGCGACGTAGCATTGAGCGGCTCTTTATGCAGCAACTCGTGATGAGACCAGTTACACTTCCTACAGCGCTTCGCACGGCAGTACCTACTCGAGTGTGTTTTCGAAATGCACTTAAAACATAGTCTATTTTGTTTAATAAAATCCCAACGTTCATCTATGTCAAGGCTTTTAAACTGATCGCACTCACTCAATTTATGGTCCGCTTTATTACACTTAACACACGCGATGTTAACATTGTTCTCAGTGTTCGTAACGGCGGCGATCGTTTCAACTTGCGTATGCACACGGTGATACGGCCCGCTCGCGCGCACCGGGGCCACAGCCTTATCGCGTCGACCGGCGGGCGGCGGCGCGCGCTCCGCGTTCGGCGCGCCGATCACGCCAATGTTTATCGGCGCGTAATACGACGATGCGCGCGACAGTTGACCGAGAAAGTCCACTAGCATGTTAAGATTCGGTGACACTCTTAAATCAACACCACTGTCTTTGTCCAAACGCATTGCAAATTCGCCATATTGCGCGCGTTGATACGGCGTTAATTTATTTAAAAGTTCACTTACCAATTGCGGGTTATTTAAATATCCGTCGGCACGAATAGTCTTTAAAACTGACGCACAATTACGTACCGTAGTCGTGAATTTACGGATCTCGTTACCGTCCTCGTTCATGTTAGGTAAATCACGAACTTTCCTTATGGCGCACTCCAAGAGGCGACTCGGGTGGCCGAACTCATCTTCGAGCGCCTTGAGGACTTCTTCCGGGTCGGATGAGGTTCGCAGCAAGTCCCCGACGGCGGCCTTCGCTTCGCCGACGAGCGCCACCCGGAGGCGCGCCATGTTCTCGAACGGCGTAAAGTCGTGCATCTCCGTCGTACTGCGATACGCTTTCTCGAAACCGAGCCAGTCTGCCGCGTTACCGTCGTAACTCGGAATCTCGTGCACCTGCCGCGGCACTCTCCTCGTGTGTCCCAGGTTCCCAATGGCTTCCGCCAACCGGTTAATATCTGTTTGGGTCTGGTCCCGCGGCGGTAATGCGTAGGGCGCGCACGGTGTCGACGCGCTCGGCCCGAGCTCGGGCACGCGCGGCGGGGCGGCGGCGGCGGCGGCGCCAGCGCGCCACGCGCGTCGAGCTCGCGCTCGCGATGCTCCCCGCCGGGTAGTCCAGCTCTTCCTCCTCCGCGGCCAGCTCGGCCATGTCGAGTGCAAGCTTCTTCCTTATCAGGTTCTCCTTGATTTTAGCCACCTCGAGCTCCGCTTCGTACTCGACGCGTATTCGTTGCGCTTCGCGTGCGGTCCGGCTCAGGCCCGACGAGTGGCTGGCGCTCCCTCGCGGGCGTTCAGTGCGCTCCGTAGTCGGCTTGCTATTCTCCGACGGCGGTACAGATTCATCACCGTGGTCGCTGTGACCACCCGCCGTGGAGCCAAGCGCGGGCTGTGGAGCCTCGTCACCTGCACGCTGCAGTCCTGAGCCCGAGGGAGTATTTATGCCCGAGTCTGCACAGGGCTCAACAATCTTCAATTTCGCCACACTGCGAGTAAACGGTTTCCGATTCTGGTCGGCCATTTTATTTTATTCCCTCCGCATCCGAGCTCGTAAGGACCAATGTTAATGCAGTAGGTGCGGGGTTGCTTAATCGGGAGTAAAACCATAAGATAACTTGACCAGAAACTAATTTAATACACTAAAACACACAGGTAACAGTCACATTAACACAACAGAAACCGATACTTTTCGTAAACATAAAAACAGCAATAATGGCGGCGCGGTAGCTGTGCGCAGACTGACGCAAAGGACGCCCGCGCGCCCCCCGCCAGCGATCCCCCCTCACTCTACCCCGCGGTCGCCATGAGCTGCGCCTGGTAACAGCGCGGGCGAGAGGCGAGCGTATAAAACTTAAACAAATGACTATCTACTTCGGATAGTCGTGCCACTTTTTAACAATATGATATAGACATGTTGCCGTTTAGCAACGCGACTCAAGTCAGCTTCTCGATTTTTAGGGTTCCGTTCCAAATTGGTAAAAAAGGAACTCTTATGGTGCGACTCTGTCTGTCCGTCTGTAACACCCAGATATTTGGCCGAAATCGGATGTCAGAAATTAAAAGTAGTGCTATTAAATCAAGTGGGGTATCAAATGAATGGGCTTAATGTGTAGATTCCAAAACCATTTTTAATATTTTTCAGAATCATGTAATTTTTGATTTAGGCAGAAAAAAGTTCAAAAAAATACCATTCCCCCCCCCCTATTATCTTCGAAGTTACTGAACAGAAAAATCTGTAATAATTATTAATTATTAATATAAGTATACTTACCTACTTGCTTTTTAATGTGTAATTTATGAGTGGTTTTTTTTTTAAACATTTTTTTGTCTTTGAATTGTATGCCAATGGTTTTTTATTAACGAAATTGTCTTTTTCATTCTTTTTTTCGATTGTTTTTGTTTTCCTTTTTATTGACAATTTTTTTTGGTATTTTTGTGTTTGTGTAAGGTTTTTTTTTTGTATAATAAATGACTATGGTGTTTATTGTTTTGAAATTTTGATGTTTTGAATTGTACGTCAATGCTTTTATTTGTGGAATTAGACGTTTTAGTAACTAGATTTTAATTTAACCGGAATTATGGGTGACTCCTCTTCGTTTTTGCCATGCCCTCATTGCCATAATTCGTCCCGAACTTTCACCAATCACGGCCTTAAAGTCCACATAGGGCGCATGCACAAGAGTGTGCCTCGGACGTCCTCATCTAACTTACCGCAATCAGTTGTGCAGGTGGCGCATACGGACAGCCCAAATGTTCTTGGGTTAGCTGATTTGGCTACTTTAAAGCAGTCGGTTCGAGTGTTACGGCATATCCCTAAAGGCGCGCGGAATCTGGCGGCCGGCAAATTATGTGGCCTCATTATTAAATGTATAGATTCAAACGGTACAGCGGAGTGGTTTGAGTTTTTATCTTTTGCCTATTGTGCCCTTAAAGCGCCGGGAATAGCAGGTGCAGGTAATTTAACTACTAAGGTCAAGCAGAATATTGTCTTAGCTTCTGCCATTGATTCTGTTGGGATCAGTGACGCAGGAGCGGTGGTGTCGAGAACACCCTCGGTCCATAAGACGGTTGAGGGTAAAGTATATGATGGTGATCTCGCGGGTGCTGTACGGGTGCTTATGTCGGATGACGGTGTAGCACCATCAGGTCCGGAGACTCTTGCCGTCTTGCGTTCGAAGCATCCAGCTTCTTCTCGTCAGCTTCTGATCCCACCAGAGCCTGACAGGTCGATTCCTTCTTTGACTGTTAGGCCGGATGAAGTAGCACAGGCACTTGGCTCCTTCAATAACAGTTCGGCGGCCGGTTTGGACGGTATCCGTCCTGTTCACTTGAAGGAGCTTACTTCCGGTTCCGCTGGAGATAATGGTCCTCGGTTGCTAGAATGTCTGGTTAAGCTTTGCAATTTTTTGTTGAGTGGTCAGTTGAATCCGGCTGTTTGTCCATATATTTATGGTGCGTCATTATGTGCGCTGTCCAAAAAAGACGGCGGTATAAGACCCATCGCTATCGGTAGCGTTTTTCGTCGCTTGACAGCAAAGCTCGGGTGCAGTGCGGTGAGGGAGGAGATGGCGGCCTATTTACAACCTTGCCAATTAGGATTTGGCACGAAATTGGGTTGTGAGGCTGCGATACACGCTACTCGGGCTTTTTCGGGGGATTCAAAGAGTGAGGGTTGCATTATTATTAAGCTCGACATCAAGAACGCGTTCAATTCGGTTGAGCGTGATGTTTTGTTGTCTGAAGTAAGGGAAAAGGTGCCTTCGCTCTATCCATTCCTTTTCCAGGTGTACTCGTCTCCCTCAAATCTTTTTTATGATGGTTCCCTGATTCTGTCCCAAGTCGGTGCGCAGCAGGGGGATCCACTTGGCCCTCTAGTCTTCAGTCTCGCGATACAAAAGGCTATTTTAGAGCTTCAGTCCCCGTTGAACATATGGTACCTGGATGACGGAACCCTCGGAGGTACACCTGAGGAAGTGGAGCAGGATCTGATTGTTCTCCTTCCACGTTTCCGAGAGCTGGGGCTAGAGGTTAACTGTGGCAAATGTGAGTTCTTCCCCTGCGGCACCAATGCCGTTAGTTCCTTTCCGGTGTTCAGTGATATGCTTCCCGGACTCAAACTATTATCTCGGGCATCTTTTAGTCTCTTGGGTTCACCAATCTTCCCAGAAGGCGTTCCCGAAGCTTTCGAGGCGAGAAGGCAGCTTCTCCTAGTAGCTGCACAGAGGTTGAAGGAGCTCTCGGCACACGTAGCCCTGGTTTTGTTGCGGGTCTGCTTCGCTGTTCCCAAGCTAAACTACTTCTTGCGCACCGTTCCGACCTGGTTACACCCTGACCACATCGACTCTTTCGACTGCGTGTTGAGGGAGTCCTTGGAGACTGTGTTAAATATCTCCCTCAATGCAGATCAGTGGGACCTGGCTTCTCTGCCTGTTCGGACGGGTGGGTTGGGAGTGCGTCGCGCGTGGGATGTGAGCCTACCGGCATTCTTGGCATCGGCGGGTGGGGTTGTGGACCTCGTCACTAGAATTTTGTCTCCAGATGGTGACAGGGTCGTCATACCTTACGCTTCTGATGCTTTGGCGGCCTGGTCGGCTCTCAACCCGGGCGCGGCCATGCCCGACAAACTGGACCGTCAGCGGTTGTGGGATGACTCGGGAGTGAAGCGTATTTTCAGTGGTTTGATGGAAAGCGCAGTGGGTGCGGACAGGGCGAGATTGAATGCGGTGTCTAAACCGGAAGCTGGGGCGTGGCTTCATGCTCTCCCTTCCCCGCATTTAGGTACTCTCCTCGACAATGACTCGATGCGGGTGGCCGTTGCTCTTCGCCTGGGCTGTGATGTTTGCGAACCTCACTTATGCATCTGCGGTACTATGGTGGAGAGGGATGGTCATCATGCGTTGAGTTGTTGTCGTTGTGCAGGGAGGTTCCCCCGTCACCACGCCCTGAATGACATCATCAGGAGGGCTCTTGTCTCGGCTAATGTACCGTATGTTCTGGAGCCTCCAGGTCTCAGCCGCTCGGACGGGAAGAGGCCTGATGGCCTAACTTTAGTACCCTGGCAGAGGGGTAGGTGCCTTCTTTGGGACGCCACGTGTGTTAGCACCTTCGCGGCCTCACATATTGGTCGCACTATCCGAGTGGCAGGGGCAGCGGCCGAGCTGGCGGCTGTGCGGAAGCGGGAAAAATATTCGGTGCTGAGCGGCTACGTATTTGTTCCTCTCGCTGTGGAGACGTCCGGGTGTTGGTGTTCGGAGGCTAAATCGTTTTTGTTGGAACTTGGGCGGCGTTTACGGGAGGCTGGTCTCGATCCTCGCTCCGGGTCGTTCCTGATGCAAAGGTTGTCCATTGCGGTTCAACGTGGCAACGCGGCGAGCGTTATGGGTACCTTTGCGTCGGGAAGGGCTGGGGACGGGGTTTCTGGTTCGGTGTAGGTTAGTTTAGTTTAAGGTTTTTATTTTAATTGTGATTGTTTTTTTTTTGTATATTGTATGTTTTTATGTTTTGATTGTGTAATGTACCTCTTGTAATGATTTTTATGACTAAATAAAGCGATTACTTTTTGTGTTCTAAAAAAATTATTAATATAATCCTAAATATTACAGGAAAAATATAACGGTTTAACTAACTCACACCGTTTTTAAAAAATTGCATAAATCGAGACACATACTTATTTCCTCCTACTAAACTAACCGTCATACAGTTTTTCTTAAACTAATCACGTATCTACTTACGAGTTTATATGGAACCCTCGGTGCGCGAGTCCCACTCGCACTTGACCGGTTTTTTTGATTTAGAGAATGCCGAATGCTCCCGAAACATGTCGAGCGGATGTTTCGTCTTTTGTATAACGTGAGTGATCCGTTTTTAATTCAATATGTTCGAGTCTCACGGTAGTTTTCTAAGTAAAATAAAGTACTTTATTGAAAAATCTTATTTGAAAATTTTACTGTACTTTTTATGCGTTAACGCCATCTTTGCTGATGGCTTGTACCATGAAGTTCCGTGTCGGGTGGTATAACTTAAGTGGTGGGTGGGCAGTGCTTCGTAAACACAGTTAATGGCCCAGACGGCGCGCCCGGCCGCGCCCGCCGCCGGCTCGATGTCCAGTGCATGCATGCCATGACCACTGTCCGCTCATTCCCAAGCCAAGAAATCTATCACTTTATGTATATATTTATAAATTAGTCCTATACGTAGTTACCGTGGACCGAAGGAGGTTAAAAATACGATATCAATATCGAATGAAGACCCATTACTTACTTATTTAACAAATTGAGAATTGGGTCGGTCCTCAATAGTTTTAAATGTTGATACGATTACTTCTAATAGCATAAGAATAATTATCTATGTAAATCGTTTCTTATGCATGGCGTTCAAGCCGTCCGCTACGCGTCACTAGAAGCGTAGACGTCTACGTCTCTACGGCGTAGCCCCTCTGTGCTAGAGCCTCTACGCGTTGCGCTACGACTTATATACGTCAACCTTAAGTCAACGCATGAAGAGCTATTGTTGACTGTTACTTTTAACCCGATGTAGGAGGGACTGTCTAAACGTAACAGTATTCCCTTTCTTTCATAAACGCGCAACTTTAAATAAAGGTTTAAATTTGAATTGTTTAATCTTTGGGGTTAAATTTGACGCCGGTTGAATAAACTTCGAGTTCGGACCGTTTAGAGAAGTGGATAGAAATTTAGTTTCAAATATTTGAAAAGGGCCAATTAGGCGGGGACGCGAATTTAGTGAATAGTGGCTTGTCGGTAAATGGAGCGTAAAATGAAACGATTTTATTTTATGAAAAATAGGTGAAATGCTTTCATGAAAATTCGCTTGAGCCACCTGTCCAGCCACACAGTTGGTAAAATCTGGAGATATTTTTGTTAGATTCGATACGTGCAGTGCAATACCGAGTTAGTTGCACCGATCTTAAGTTAAAATAGATACGTATGAAAGTATTTAATCATGTGAGGTTATATGTCGGTAACAAGTATTAATTGTTGCGTATCACTTTTTTCAAATCAACATTTTTTTTAAACACAGTCGCAGGCAGCGGTAAGAAAGCCAATCCATTTCACGCCTTATTCCGTTGCAATTGTTGTGCAAAAATAATTTGGAGGCTCTATACTCGCTATCTGAAGAACAAGATAAAGAAAAATAATGTTTTGCTCGACTTGGCGGGGGCCTGCCGAGCCCCCAGACTTACACATTTTTGTCGCATAGTGTACAGTAAGGCATGAGGGTGGTGTATCACTTTTCGACCATATTGAGTGGCATTAGAGTTCAAAAGTAGTAGACCACTCTCTTGGCTTACTGTACATCAGGCCAAAGCCGAACACAAAGGCCAATGAAAAAGAAATAATATCGAGTTAACAAGCGCACACCGCCGGGCCCCTCAGAATTTACATTTTAATTGCAAAGATTCGCGTAATTCGATTACTAGCGGCTGTAATCGCGTCAGCCTTCAAGGTTATGCTAAATTTTTAGGGTTCCGTACCCGTGAGTTGCCAAATGGAACCCAATTATTAAGCCTACGTCGTCTGTCTGTCCGTGCTTTATCAGGTTCTCCCTAAACCAGAGATGGGCAAACTTTCTTCATGGGGACCAGAAAATTTAAGAAATTTTAGAGCAGGGCCAGCATTATAGCAAAAAATATTGTTTTTTTTAAAGCTCTATTGCTGGCCATCAACTATTTATTACGAAAGACCGTCAGCCATGACCGGGGGCCAGAGATGGCCCGCGGGCCGTACTTTGCTCACCTCTGCCCTTAACTGTAAAGGATAGCCTGATAGACCGCCCATTGTTTATCACTGTTTTTATTTAAGTTTGCATTGTAATTTTCTTTTGGTGTGCAATAAAATTAGGCCTGACGAAATCACATACTATGGCGGGCAAACCGTTGAATAATAAAAGTAAATTATACGGCTGATGATGCCTATGCTAAAATAGAAGTTACACGTTACACAACAAGGGTGGTAAAACAAAGAAAGGCCGAGATCGCAGATGTTTGCGGCCCGAGCTGCAGGCGAGGGACGTAAATATGTGATCGAGGGCTTTCTTTATTACCTCCCGTGTTATGTACATTATTTTATGTCTACATTGGGCCAGAAAGCGGCTTTTTCCGTACGCGTAGCGGTAAAAGCCACTTTCTGGCCAGGTGTGGCATAATAGCATTTTTTGAACATATTTAATTTCGTTAAAACGGTAGCACTTAATATAAACGCGACACTTAGTGAAATTATAATTTAGGCCATAAAAACAAATCATAAGCATAAAATCATAGCCATAAACAACATACAATTAAATTACCATGTAATAAGCTGTCGGTAGGGAACCCTCGGTGCGCGAACTGATTCACACTTAAACGAGTTATTTACAAGGATCACCCACAAAGGATCTCTTACAAGATGGCGGAAATCGAATCGCGCATTTCTAATTAGTACGGTAATTCGAAACCGACGATCGTAATTCAATCGACGATTCGAATACGACTTTATGATTGACTAAATCCTGTTTTGCGTTTTCTTTTCCGTAGATTTTCTACCTTTTTTTTAAACAAACTTTCATCCCTCGTCATGAAGAAAAGATTGGTCATAAAGACTTTTGATTAACCTTTTCTTAATGCACCTTTCAGAGGGTGCGTAGCAAAATTTCGAAAATTAAAATTCCTACGTACGAAATTCCTAAAATCAAATATGTCTAATGTATCTAATTCCTAAAGACGCGAGTCCTAATGTCATTTACAGATATCCAAAAAAACAGTGATAAATTTGTGTCTTTAAGAAAACCTTAAGATCTATATAACACATTTTTAACACTCTCAAGTCATCTCTCTATTTCGTCTTACTATCCCCAGCCGACTGACGTCGTCTTTACACACGAAGATTGTAATAGTACGACACGTCAATCGCACACAGCTGCTTACTACCAGGTAGGATTGAAAGCGCAATCCCATTTAACGCAAACAATGCTTGATAAAATTGCATTTTCCTCGCAAGTTGCGGAGTAACTGGTCAAGCACAAACTGTATTTTATTCTTTATTTCAGTTATAATAAGTTTCAAAGCGCAACGTTTTAATTAGTAGCTCGATCAAGTGTCACATCCAGCACCTCCTTGGGACTGCACCTACAACCTAAGAACCTAGCCAAGTAGTCAAATAGAACCTTATTCTCAATTCATAGAGTACATATTAGCTTGCACGGAAGTGTACCGCTAAGTGACACGGAGCAAATAAAATTGAATTTAATGACGCTGTGTGCAGGGTTTGTTTTTGGTTGGGGGGGTATTTAATGGGTAAGTCTGCGCTCCGGGGAGGGTAAAATTGATTCAATTTATTCAGGGCGGCGGCGCTCGGGAGCTAGGGAACTGGGATTATTTGTCCATACTCCACATTGCAAACTGATAAAAAGTATCACTTAAAATCTTTGCACCTAAGATATACAGGCTGATTTTTGGGTCATGGAGCAAAAGTGAACGGAGTACTGGGGAGGGTCACACTGAGCAACTTTCACTATGGGGACAACCACGAAATCGCGAAAAAAACTCTCCTACTTATGAGTTAATTAATACTTAAGTGATTTCGTGGTTGTCCCCATAGTGAAAGTTACTTAGTGTGACCCTCCCCAGTACCCCGTTCACTCCTGCTCCATGACCTAAAAATCAGCCTGTACCTATTATGTAATTGTAATAACGATAGCACCATACTTACGTTAAATTTATAGTGTCACATGTATGTCATGTCGAAAATGGAATAAGCCTGACATAAACGAGATACAAAAGGCCGCAAGTCTCACCGAAAGATTTACTGTTGTAGTCCATAGATTGTAAAATTAAAAAGCATAAAGTAAAGAAGACAAAAAGTTGATTAATTAAGGAAATTGTTAGTTGTATTTATAATGTACCGTATTTATGCAGTAAGAAACCATTTTTGAGATTGTTTACATTTAAGAAATTATATTACGTACGCTGCGCATACTTTAACTATAAAACTCCTACAACGCTGATTTAGAACTAAACTTACAGTAAGTATATAATGAAAACTTAACTAGATAATAATTAAGTTTACAAACAGTCTTAATATAAATAACTGTAATTTTGTACAAATTTAAAACGCATTTGTATACTTTTCAAGAAAACACGTGCGTAATAAATAGTACATTACACGACTAGGGTGGTAATACAAGGAAAGGTCGAGATCGCAGATGTTTGCGGCCCTAGCTGTAAGCGAGGGACGTAAATATGCGGTCGAGGGCTTTCTTTATTACCTCCCGTGTTGTGTACATCATTTTATGTCTACACTTGGCTAGAAAGCTGCCTTTTCCGTACGCGCAGCGTGCGGAAAAAGCCATTTTATGGCCAGGTGTGGCATAAAAACATTTACAAAACCTGCTTAAACTTGAATGTTCTTAAAGAGAATTCCAACGAGCCCCTCTCCACTCCTTCGTTAGCACTACAAACCCGGAACCCGCGTCGAGTGTCGACCAAACCACTGGACCCGAGCGACGCGTTTTTCTTCAAATTCTCCGAGCGTATCACTAGTTCTTCTCCAGTGTTCTCCGCCCTCATTACGAGCGCTGTCCCTACTCGAAAGCCCTTTACTCGCCTCTCTTTATAACCTAAAATAAACCGTAATCTCACAGAGCTAAGGTCCTAATTGGTTTGCAAGCGACTCGTATGGAAATTCCGCTAATCCTCAGGAAAGGAAAATGTGCTGTTGTGAATGTAAATGGCTTCATCTTAGCTTTTAATTAATGAGTTGCTGAATGGGATTAGAATTTTTAAGTGTTGTTAATTAATTACCGAACTTGGAAGATGGCAGATTTAATTTGGGGCCTGTAAAATAGTCGTAATCACTAAAGAGAGCGTGACATAAAAATTTAACACGACGGCGTAACAGTTGAAACATTTTTATAGTAATTTAAAGTAGGTCCCGTCAAATAAAGACTGAATGATGAAATAATCTGGTTACTAAAATGAAGACATATTTGTAGTTATATTTCATTGCATGTTTGAGAAAATTCTATTGTCGAGAGACTGCGGTCAAAAGTAATTTTGATTTATTTTAATAATTGAAAGTACTTATGACGGGCTATACCCAGCTGTCCGCACCCCGTAGTTTGCAATGCGAACTGATGAGACTTTTTTCCAAGTACGGACTACTGGGAAAAAGCTCTCAGTAGTTCAGTAGTTCGCAGTGCGAACTACGGGGTGCAGACAACTGGGAATAGCCCCTTATGACTGTTTGATAATTTTGAGTGCAACATATACCAAAGAAAACCTCCCAGTCTTAACAACTGATAAGTTTCTTAATCTTAATTTCTAAGAAAATACAGGCATTTTTTCCCAGTACCGAAGGATCCTAAAACCACAAATCTGCGCCCTAGATATGGAATTCCGCTCCCATTTTCAACATTAAAAAAAGAGTATTAAAGACGAAGATAAGGATAGTAAATTTAATAAAAAAATTACCAAATGTTTAGTAGATAACTATTTCTATACTTTACAAGAGTTCTTTGAAAGCTAATATGTAGTATTACATAGTATAGATTGTAATAAATTTATAAGGTTGTGATTTTTAAGTATGTACAAAGGAAAGCAAATTCTATTTTATTGCTACGTTACAAATAGTACTCTAATTACGTAGATATTGTTATAGAATTTAAGGATAGTTAGGCTTTAATATGTACTTAATTAGTAGTATATTATTTATTAAAAGAATGTATAAATTACATGTTGCAGTGCCCTGCAGGGTTTCTTAGCTGAGCTATTAGAAATGTAAGACCTATATGCAAACCTATGAAAGCAATAAACGAACTGGTAACTGATTAAAAAAATGTTGTAAAAAATTTAAACCTTTCTTGTGCAAACTTGTTTCATTCTATTGTCTACCGGTCGTGCGAAGGGTTAAAACTGCGCAAATCGGCTATAATGACAAGAGCCGAGCTCTGGACTCCGCCCGCCCCGCCCTGCGGCCGCTATCCTTAATATATCAAAACTGCCCGTTAGCGTTGATCGCTAGTACTATGGACGGGGTCATGTAAGAAAGTAATAGGCTATTTGATGGCAGATCAAATCAGCTCTTTTAGGGTTCCGTAACCAAAGGGTGCCAACGGAACCCTATTACTAAACCTCCGTCGGTGTCAATATATCTGTCACATCTGTTTCTTTCAACTGTAATAGGGAGACACTTGTAATTTTATCAGAATGTGTATTTTCTATTGCCGCTATAGCAACAAAAAATAAAAGTAGGTATTTGATGGCATGAAAATGAGCTGGATTTATTTCCAAACAGTTTTGGAAACATTATGTGATCGTTTTCTTTTTTTATGTAGCCTGCGCGGTGTCCCACTGCTGGGCAAAGGCCTCTCCCTCTGATTTCCACAACTCTATTTGATGCCTCCTCCGGCCAGTTGTTAAGGAATGCGTTCAAGTCGTCGCGCCTTCTCTAGGCCTGCCCCGCCTGTGTTGCCCGTCTTGCGGCACCCACTATCTATGTGAAAGTTAGAGGTAATTAATTTATCTTGATTATTAGAATAACCGTATTACAATTTCATACATTTGTTTGAAACATGGTAAGTCAAAAATGTGTTTCAAATGTAGGAGTTCACCTTGAAGAAGATGTGTAATTACAGGTAGGTAAACGAAATTTTAGACAGCTATACATATAAATACCAAGTAGTCTTTTTACGAATTTTATTTTTTCTCGAGTGTATATTTTTTACGATGAAATCATTTGAGTCGCGTCTTTGGCGTCTTACGGCATAACACCGACGGGTGGCCGGTCCATTGTGCATTACCAGGCTTTGTGTCGGCGTATCGCTTTTGTTTGCCGACACCTCGCAAAATGGCCGCAACGCTCACCCCACTTGCTTCTACACACCTCACCGTCAGTAATATTCCAATTTAGTAACCATAATATTAAAAAAATATAACAAGCAATTTCAATAGAAAAATGGATTCATAAACGGCAATAAAGTACACAAAACAAATAGTTACTTCATTTAAAAAAATCTATTCTATAATCGGTGATTATTTTTTTTATTTATGCACGTCCTACGTCCTTGAGATATGCCTTAATAATTAAAAACATCGGTTCACTATGGACGAAGACATCACAAAAAATAATTGAAAACATCCATTTCAGTGTCGTTAAGAATCCCTAAAATTGACAAAAAAGCCGCATGCAACAATTTAGATGAAGGTAAATACGGAAAAAAGCAATTTCAATAAATTATGTCCTTTCTCCGCAGGGCTGTCGCACTGTTTATTAAGTCAGCCGGCCGTGCCAAATTTATGACTTCTTATTAAAGGTACAGTCACGAGTAATGACTGTTATACGACCAGACAAACATTGGTAGGTAATGGATTGAAAGCTTACCTTGGTAATAAATGATTATAATTAAGATTATTAAGAAGGCCGAAGCTCTATAGTTAAGTAAGTTTACTTAACTATAGAGCTTCGGCCTTCGGCCTTTTTGGCTTGAGATATTTTTTCTTGAACAAATCTGTCTAGCACTTTTCGCGCACAAGAAGCATAAGGTGAAATTGATACTAACTTATATAATAGGTATACCCGTAAAAAGAAATCATCAGTTATCAGATCATCACTTTCAAATACATTTTCCAACACACTTGCTCATAAAGTGGCTCTTATTGCAATTTTCTTACGCGTGGAACGCAGCTTATTACACACAAGTTCTGTTTACTTTACATTACCGGACTAGTGTTGTAATTACCGCAAATTGACCAATGAGAGCACGCCGTGGAGTTCGGCCGGCAGACTCAGCACCGCGTACATGGCGCGCGCCCTGCACTACACCATGCCTAGAGGTGTTGTTAGATAACCCACAAAATAATTACAAAAATAGATTTTTTTAATGATAAGTATTATTTTTTTAGTCGCAAGTGTGTTGAAAAACGTCGTATGACACTCGTGGGTATTTACAGTCTCAGTTATTACAGCCCTCGCCTGACGGCTCGGTCTGTGCAACACAGCCTCGACTGAAATGACCAACATAGCCTACTCGTATCAAAATGTATGTATGTATGTATTATACACCGTGCCCCCGAGTCACCCGAAAAACTGTAACTATAGATTCTAACAACTATTAGGAGTAAAAAAAATTATATGATGTATAGTCGAAAAACGGTTACTTTCTGAGATATTCATTATTTTTTAAATGAATACTCCCAAGTGTGTAACAAGCCCTAATAAATGTGACTAAGATACTTTTACATTTTTTGTTAAATCTTTTAACGAAACAGCAATCAACCTTCGCAGTATTTGATGGTAAGTGACTACGAGTCCAAAAAATGTACCTTTTGCTTCCATTTTAGCTTTTTTTTCCTTTTTGATATCTTTTCCTCAAGCACCTAAGGAGTTAAGGACATGTTTATAAGGAAGGGCTCAATTTACTGATTTATTTTGTTCCATAAGACTATTAATGTAAAATGACAAAATTCGACCTATGTTGATATAACGTTATTTATTTGTAATACCATCAGGAATAGGTGGTTAAAAATTTTCGGGTTATTCGGGGGCACGGTGTATATCAAAACAGTGTACTGGAGTAAAGGTTACATTTATATTGATAATTTCTGATCTAAGGGCCGATACAGACGGACTGCAACCCAACTGCAACTCCCTACGATTTGTATAGGAACTGCATCACAACTGCACGCCGACGGCGCGCGCGCGCGGATGGATTTGTATTTTGATACGGAGGAAGGGCTACTCCCTGGTGGCCCGTATAACTCTAACCACTTAACAAATGGGCATATATATATGACGAAGCGTGAATTTAATTTGTAGTCAAAATCCAATTTAAAATGGTAATCAATAATGGAAACATGTTTTAATCATTTGAGAGCGGGTAATTCAGTAGCCCGAATGGAGTTTTTCGTTGAACATTTGACAGTCGTTTGACAGCTAGAGAAACGCGCGGGTTCTTGACGCGATATGTGGGGATTTGAGGCTGTGGTGTTCGCGAACTAAACCATTGGCTCTTAAACTTGTAAAAATCACAGTAATTAGTGGCAAGAGTGTTCACAGGAACCCAAGTGATTAGTTGAGGTAACGAAGTGTGTCCATTTCCGAGTGTTTCCTTGACATACGCGCCCAAATAGTAACAATGATTGAGACCGATCGGCTAAGCTATTTATTCACTTCGACATCAGAAATGGGATTACCCAAGGAATCTCGGAAGTCACATACAGATCAGAGTGAACATATTTCACATAAGTATGAGTGCAAACGATGGGAATCTGCTTTTGGTATGCAACAAGGAAAGTGGACTTGATTCAAGCGATACACTACAACATTCACACGCTGCTGATCCAGAAATAGCATAAACCAAGTGGTATCTTGATAATCATCTGGCTGTCGACTACAGTAGAGGTTGGGAAATCGAGTCACTAAGAAATCTTCTGTCGGTAAGGTTGTGGAATTATCATATTTGATGATTGAGCACTTGGATAACAGTAAGTAATTAACTTCTCTCTCTCTCTCTGATAAATCTTAATAGAAATGGTTAGTAGGTACATAATCATTGCCCGTGAGTGTGCCCATCAGCCCCGGGCTTGGTGCGGGCTAGTTCTCGGATGTTAGTGAGCAGGCTGTGGTCCCCGTACTGGCACTATGCAGTGGTACATAATTATTGGCATACTCTGTGTCAAGTACATTATGTGTTCATCATCAGCTTAGGAGGTCTTATAAATTAAATTAAAACAGAAGTACTTAATACAGCGATGCAAGACTGGTAAGCATGGCATGTTTAGATGTAATGTGCTCTCCTCTTTTGTATGTCTGTGATCATGATTAAATCTAATTTGATTATTTATTACTCAAATTAAAATTGCAGTATAAGTTGCATATCATGTTCTGAAAATTGAGATAATTTAATGGAATAGGTGATTAATACACGGAGGACTTTGGACACTTCTTTTAATCAACTATCACTCTATTTTAATCACAATATTGATTATAAACAAATCTCTATACAAATGACATTTATCTTGCTATCCTGAAGGCTGGGACTGGAGTGAACTGACATGTCGTTCAAAGAACAACATCAACATTCTTACATTCAAATTGAATATGAATCATTCAATTCTAAGCGGCCAGAGTTGATTGTAACAAAACCTTATTACAATAACAGTATAGGTGAAGTAAACTTTTACAAGTTAATATCTAAATTTCCTAGCTTTGATATTTCACACATGCTATAAAGAAATGGTATTCTAAAAAAACAATGATTATGGGTCAATAAATTCACAGGGTTAGGATACACATGTGTCAGAGTAATCGGAGTGCATAGGGTATAACGGTCATGTTAGTTAATAATAAGGGATTTGTCATGTTCGTTACGTAGATGACTATGACAAGACTGTGTGACAGATACTAGCCTGTGTGGCACATACTGGCCTGTGTGGCACATACTAGCCTGTGTGGCACATACTAGCCTGTGTGGCACATACTAGCCTGTGTGGCATATAGTGGCCTGTGTGGCACATACTGGCCTGTGTGGCATACACTGATCTGTGTGACACATACTGGCCTGTGTGGCATACATTGGCCTTTGTGGCGCACTCTAGCCTATGTGGCACGCATTAGCCTATGTGGCACGCATTAGCCTGTGTGGCACGCATTAGCCTGTGTGGCGCTGACGAGCCTGTGTGGCGCTGACGAGCCTGTGTGGCGCTGACTAGCCTGTGTGGCACTGACGTTAGGTGGAATTAAATTTCCTATGTGGTAGGGTAGGTATAGCAGTCATCATTTTGAAATAATCTTGTGAGCTAAGTAGTATTTGCAAATTAAAGGAATGAACATTCTTTCTGAATAATCAATCTAGCTGGGGGTGCAAATGAGTGTTAGGAATAGAGTCATGCAACATAAGGTTAGTCAGGGTGACCGAGTGGCGTATGGTATAAACCATTGTCTATTATTCAGTCATAAATGCTAAGTGTATGGGAAATAGATTTACACACGAGGACGTGTGACTATGCAGGGTGGCCGTGACGAAGCGTGAATTTAATTTGTAGTCAAAATCCAATTTAAAATGGTAATCAATAATGGAAACATGTTTTAATCATTTGAGAGCGGGTAATTCAGTAGCCCGAATGGAGTTTTTCGTTGAACATTTGACAGTCGTTTGACAGCTAGAGAAACGCGCGGGTTCTTGACGCGATATGTGGGGATTTGAGGCTGTGGTGTTCGCGAACTAAACCATTGGCTCTTAAACTTGTAAAAATCACAGTAATTAGTGGCAAGAGTGTTCACAGGAACCCAAGTGATTAGTTGAGGTAACGAAGTGTGTCCATTTCCGAGTGTTTCCTTGACATACGCGCCCAAATAGTAACAATGATTGAGACCGATCGGCTAAGCTATTTATTCACTTCGACATATATATCCAAAGTGAAAATGAATAAAAGGCTTTTAAAAACCTTTCAAAGGGCAAAAATATTGAAGTGAATTTTTAAGAAACCCCAGTGTGCGTCGGGATTATTACAGATGTGCGACACCGAATGTGCGATGTACGCTAGTGCGACATTTCTATTGATCGACAAAGCAATTCTGCGATGTTGAATTGTGCGATGTATTTGTGTCCGACAATACAAATTTCCGATCAGTATGGATCAGCGAAGTGCTGGTATGCGATGTACTTCTATTCGACTATACAAATGCACGACAGTATGGATGAGCGAAGTCCTAGTTTGCGATTTTCTTCTACCATACAAATGTACGTACTATTACATTGAACTTTTTAAGCAAACTTTCTACGGACTAAGTAGATGTCTTCATATAAAAAAAACTTGCTAACCCTTATTACGCACTAGACTGAGTTTTTGTCTTCCTTGCTTAAAAAGCTTAACTGTGATAGGCCCATCATTAAGTTTTTTAACTTGCAACTGTAGGTATATGAATGACGCCAAAAATAAAAATGCAATACTCGTAAAAATCTGAAAATGTAGGTATATTGTGTGACGGTTAGTTAATCATACTTCGCACAAATTATTAGTCGCTCAAATGGCCTGTCGCTAATCTGAGTATCGCTTATTCATACTTCGCACAAACGACGTAACGCACAAATGCCCTGTCGCTAATCTGAGTATCGCCGAGTGATACTTATCACAAACGACATGTCGCACAAATGACACGTCGCAATACCGTGCATCGCTTACTCATACGTCGCACAAACGATGTGTCGCACACTGGGTGTCGCACATCTGTAATAATCCCGTGTGCGTCATCGCCGGTTCGTTCGATCGGTTAACTGTGCGCTAACTTGCGCATACTTTGCCGCCTGTCCTCGCTACGTAAATTATCACCATTTTATTCATGTGTTTAAGGCTTAAGAGGTAATTTGGAGTAGAAATTGCAGTAAAATAGCTCCGAGTGTGGATACGGTCTCAGCCAGAACTTTTAAAACGTATTTTGGGAACGCTTTTGTAACATCTACTTGCATCAGAGTTCCAGAATCCAGAAAACTATATCTATCTCTTCACTGATACTGCGTTTCATTTTAATAATGTTCAGTTTATATTGTACCTTTAGTATGTTAGAAGTAAGTCGGTAATTTTGGATTTACTTAAAAAATATCCCTAATTTTCCATGCAATTTTCATGTACCACTTGTATCGGTATTGCAACGACTTGAAAATTCGACTCATAAATTGCCGACACTTTGATAATACTACACATTCTTTACATGTCCTTAAACACATTTCATGCGAATGGAAGCAGTCAAGCTAATTTGACATAAACCGATAGTGTTTAATTATAATTTAATAAGTATAGCAACACATTACGTATGTTTCAATTATTTATATTAGCACTCTCGTAAATGTATGAGAGAGCAGCCATTTTGGCCCCGAATATTTATCCAGGCAGTGTCATCGACATTCCTTTATTACTTAAGTATAATGAGCAATTCATTGCATATCCATAAGGTAGACGCCCGAGTGCTCGACACTGTCCCAGTAGTTGCCATCTTGAATGATAAGTCATTAATAATAGAGGTGACAGCAGGGTGTCGACTGTTGGGCATAGCGTGTCGAGCATTAGGACATTTACCTTATATGGTAATTCATTAGTGAACTGTGGAATTTTCAGGACTCTTTAAGGCCTCATCCTGTTAAATAGGTCAGGTTAGGTTAGGTTTGCGTTATAATAATCCTGAAAAAATTACGTGTTCAGAAAAAAAGCATTATGCCAAATGATGAATTATGCGAAATGATGCATTATGCCTTTTAAATTTATGCGATCCAAGAGTAAACCATATTAAAGTGACAAGGCATCGTATTACGTTTATGACAAGTAATCCTATGATTATATCAAAACAGGATTTAATCGCGTAAATGATATTATTTAATACTTACTTACTTTCCCTTTAGGGAAACTCTTGGCGACCATACTACCTTACGACACGTCCAAAACGTCGGGGTAAATACATCATGTGTTTAAGTTCTTATTTTTTTACAAGCTCTGATGATAAAATTAGTGAAGTAGTGATAGTTTATGACAAGGAATCCCATAACACCATATCTAGGTAAATGTGAGAGTTTATTTGACACGAGCCATGCCTCAACAAGCCCCTCTCCGGAGAGGGGCACAACTCTAGTTTTCCCAAAGTGGCCAAATTTGGCCAAACGGGACACAGACCACCCAAAAAAAAAACAATAAAAAGAAAAACAAGGAAATTCGGAGCCCTTATAAGATTACTCCCACGTCCACTTATCGGAGGCTCCTCCAATAATGTTATAAATTTTAAACATTTGTAGAACATAAAACGTAACCATAAAGTAGGTAACTGATCATTTTAGGAGTAATCTTCCACGTCATACTAATACTACCTAAGACGGAAATTTGAGATTTTAAAACGAATTAAAGTACCACTGCTTTGATGATCAGTTATTCAAAGACTAGAAAGATTGAATCATGATATTAATATCTACAACATTGTTACCTTAATGTTTTACGAGTACGACCGTCAAGTACCTAACTGACAAATGAAACCGCGCACAAGTTGTCTGTTATTTTGTCCTAATATTGACTGATAAAACAATGGGGTCAAGTACTCTTTTTGAACGATAAGTTTTCTTGTATGCAATAAACATTAAGGCTGCGGTTCCACTAAGGCGGAGACGAGCGGAGCGGAGTGGAGACGTAGGGATCGACCAATCACATTAGTCTTCGCTATTTCCATTGAAGCGAAATGGAGACGAAATGTGGATTTCAACTAATGTGATTGGTCGACCCTGCACGTACACGTCTCCTCCCCGCTCCGCTCGTTTCCGCCTCAGTGAAGCCCCAGCATAATTATGCTTAGGAGACAAAATCTTAAGTGTATGTCTCCTGACAACAAACAGTAGTAAATGGATTTCCCAGTAGGACTCGACACATTCAGAACAATGCTGGGTACAGATAAGGTCACAAAGGCAGATCGAGCTATAACAGCCTCCTTGCTGTTTGTGAACGATATTGCTTCTGCAACAGTGTAATAATATACGTTTGTAAAGGTTTAAGTATGTGCGAGGAACAGTGACATGCTATTCCTTGGTTTTACTGGATCTATACTTATGTACTTACGTTATAATTTATGGTGACTACAACAATAAACCATAAAGTCTTACCTGAAACAGAAAAAAAATATTCTTCGAAAAAGAAACAACAAACTGTGTTATGTAAATACATATCAATGATATTAAAAACTCGGTAACAGGTATATTTTAAGCGTATTCGTATGCGCCGAGAAGAAACGGTGCGAAAAAGAACACTTTGATACTGAGTTTTGAACTGACCTTTGCTACACAGTCAGTTCTTGGTATCCTTGAAGCCCTCGGCGGTGTGCGGTAGCTCGTACACCTGCAGTTTCTTCTGTTCCAGCCCTTAAACAATGCCGATGGAAGGTGCGACGCAAGAAACTTCAGAACACTGGTACAGAGTTTGGGACTGACCTTTGCTATGCAGCTGCTGTAGGTCCTCGGTGCCCTTGAGCCGTTCGGTGGTGTGCAGCAGGACTAGCTAGGACTTTTTCTACTTCAACTCCCATAGGCAACGTTTGTCTTTGTCCTAGCTTTTGCAGTTACTGTCGGTTCTCAGTGCCCTTGAAGCTCTCTGCTAAATGCACCAGCTTGTCCAGATGCGGTTTTATCTGCTTCAGCTCCCTTACAAAACGTGGATGTAAGGTGCGACGAAGAATGTTCAGAACACTGGTAAATAGTTTTGAACTAACCTTTGCCATGTAGCTGTTGTCGGTTCTCGGTGCCCTTGAGGCTCTCGGCAGTGTGCAGTAGCTCGTCTAGTTGCGGTTTCTTCTGCTCCAGTTCTCGTAACACGCCCTGCACACAAACACACATGTCACCTTTGTCACAGTTGAGAATATCCTCATTATTCTATGCTGGTTGAAAGAATAACATAACATGTATAAGTACACGTGTTTCATAAAAAACGTAACTAAGCTTGTTAAACACTCTTCTTTCTACAAAAAACAACAGTGTTCAAGGCTTATTATAATTGCTTTTTAACCTCCTCTATACGTAAATACCAAAAATGGCTGCTTAGGTAAGTGGAAACGACAAATCGACGGCCCCCACGTAAGTCATCGAAACTCGAAATTCGATGACTTCGAGTTTCGATGACTTACGTGGGGGCCGTCGAAATATCTTTCATAGCAACTGCTTCAACATTTCCAACATTCCCTGTCCCATTTAAAGAGAAAATCCCTCAAGTCCAGTTAACTAAAACGTATGAAAAGTGCAACTTTTAATTACATGGACTCGAGAGTAACCCTTTTTTCTATATCCAGATAGTTACACAGCACGGATCATGTTAAAGTTCGAGACCAACTAAGAACAAATACGCAAAGTTAATGAATAGAGCAGAAACTTGAAGAACTAAAAGTTCAACAGTAATAAAATACAATTAAATTTGCAAGATGTATATAGTTATCTTTAGCTGTGAAAGTTTTTTCCTTGAAATATCTGTATTATTAGAATGTGGTCCGCTGCTTGGCATCCGTATTGCGTAAAGAGGTAGCCGAGATCTCCAATCCTCAAAGTTAGAAGAGTTGTTACGAGGACTTCCAACAAATGTTTTGGCATCCAAGTATTTATTTATCGCAATATTGTGGGTACCTTTTACGATGCTTCCCTCTTCTACACAATAAAGACGTTTAACAAATTTCGGAAATATAAAAATGGAATTTTCTTTATACACGCAACTGTTTAAGTGTTTACTTGGGATATAAACTTCCAAACGTATTTCTGGATACTTTGTATTTTACCAATATCTGGCTTTCACTCATCCACGGCGAAGTGAGCGCTCTTGCCCAAAATACCGCATTCCCAAAATACCAGAGTCTTGATTTATCAGATTCCTGTATTACCACATTCCCGTTACACTACATTATAAAATCGCAAGTTACTCAAGGATCTAAATGATTTTTTTGGATGTATTATTTTGGTTTACGGAGAATCTGTTATATCAAGAATCTGGTATTTTAGGAATGCGGTATTTTGGGATGAGTGTAAATTAGTGATGGACAACATAAATTTCCATTTCATTTGGTGGTCTTTGAACAACCAATGATACCATTATTTGATAATAATTTTTGAAAGCTGATAATAACGTTGACGGTTACTAAAGATGCCGGCGAGCAAAGAAGGTCCCTGGCCCTTCTTTTTACATACTCTTTCCTTCTGGCTCGATAATAATATATTTCTGTGATGTACCTACTTCGTGTTCGTGCAAATTGCATCAGCCATACTTAATACACCAATTTACGTTGAAAATTGACTCCTTGACTCCTAATTGTCGCTGCATAGAAGCATAATATTTGAATATACCTTACAATTACAGACGTTGTTTAGCACCCGGCCATAGTATCAAAGATCAGGATCAAATTCTAACTAATTGATAGCTGCTACGCCACACTTGCGCCTCGAGGAAGGATCAGGCAAGTAATTGCTTGAGCAAGTGGGCAAGAGACTGGCAATCCTGGCTGCGGTCGAGTGGCATGCATTTGCCAACTGGCTTCTAGTGATTAGTGTACTGGCCGAGCCCTATCGACGGGAGCACTAATCAATCCGATCTGAGATAGTGGGAATGGATATCTAGTGGAAATACTAGCGCTAGAAATTATAACTGCCATAATACAAAGTTAACAATGTAAATGGGCAGGAAAAGTTAGACAGACAAGGAAAACGACGGCAATGACGTCATAAAATCGTAAAAGCACATGTCGCTTTGATTGTAGATACTAAACATCTAATGTATGTGTTTGAGATTTACCTTGCAAAATGATTTCTCAAAGAGTTATTTTGCAAGCAAATTATTTTCTCATAAGCGGTGGTAAAAAAAGATCTGGTAGGCCTCAGCGTCATCGATCGTTAACCTATTCCACGCCCAAGACGTATATATTGGCACCGCAGGTTGGACGCCAACAACGCATATACATATTGGTCACAGACCGCAGAGCGATATAAACCTTCATGCACCAGCATAAAGTTCAATTTCGGTTTTGACACTGTTATGTCATGGCGTCTGATTTGCGACTTTTATGTTTTACGTAGCGGCGAAAAGGTTAAAGTTCAATATAAAAAATCTACCTCCTAAGAACTACCTCCTACACATACTGTAATAATACGTACTATGACGTTATGGCCATCATACAGGACATTAAGCCAGGTTGGGCAAGAAGAAGGAAACGGCGACTAGTCAAGCTTATTCGTACCTTACTCTACATCTAACTCATACCCTGGTTCTCAATTCACTTGTATAGTAAGAATTATCTAAGGTGTCCTAATGTTCGTAAAGAGAATGAACAAATATTCGGACACCTTAGATAATTCTTACTATACACCAATCTAGACACTGTAATATTACACGAACCACTTGGTGCCACTTTTCACCCTTCTATAACTCAAAACCTCTTTGACGTAAACTACGTGTGTTTAATTATATCTATAAGGACATCTAGAAGCCCAAATTTCATGAAGCTAGCTCAAACGGTTATAAAGATATGAAGATCAAAAAGTCGTAAATTTTAGCACTGACTGACTGACTGATTCACTGACTGACTGACATATAGTACCTAAACCTAACCTACTTCCAGATGACCTAGAAGGATGAATTTGGAATCCAGCTCGGTAATTGTGTGTAAGCGTAGGAAAAAATCTAAAAATAAAAAAAAGTTCCAAAATAGGGGGGGTCCCCATACAATTTTTTTTGTAATTGTATCGTTGGAACCGTTAATGTAATTTGGAATCCAGCTCGGTAATTGTGTGTAAGCGTAGGAAAAAATAAAAAAAAAGTTAAAAAATAAGGGGGTCCCCATACAATTTTTTTTTATTGTATAGTAAAAAAGAAAACCATGCAGCGGAAATGCAAGAAAAAACATTAAATCTCAATACCTGCCTAGTTTTCTTTACAAAAAGTTCTCCATTCTTTTTGCGGCGAAGCCCACAGCCAAGCATAATTTTTGTATTGAACTTGGCTTTCCTTTTTTACATTTATGTTTTTGGTGGGATATCGCCCACCTGGCAGACACAGGCAGATAAAACTTCGTCGACGAGCTGCCGCCGCTAATAATGCGCTCGCGCCAATACGTAACTAATTTAATTAAACACGGCCAGGTGACGCCGCGTCCGCTAGGGGAGATATTCGCAGTTCAAATTAATAACTCAAATATTCATGGTGACCTTTTAATAGTACACAGTACACTTTTGCTGAGCAGTGACACAACATCTAAATTGGAGATATGGGAAACAACTGCATAAAATTAATGTACTATAGTGCTACGAATCAGACGAGATATCGTAAGGCGAGCTAAAACAACCCCCAACCCTCCCTAATAGTGACCACAGCCGCTCTATCAAACGCATAATCAAGAAAAAGGGGACGTGAAACGAACATTATCTTATAATAACATTTTATTAAAAGTTCATAGATTGAACAAATATTCTGAACAGATTAAAGAGATAGTTAAGGTATGATCGTACTAGGAGGTGAAGGAATTGGCGCACTACAAAAAATACCGAGAAGATCAAGGCTCTTAAATGAAAGAAGAATTTAATATAACTGCCAAATTAATTTAAATTAGTGTCGATCTGCGCAAAGTCCTAAAAGACAGGAGTTTAAATCTTAGCACCTCTTTGAAAAACAAGTAAGTCCAAAAGTCATTAATCAAATACTATGCTTGTTCATCACTTTTTTTGATGATATTATTAATATGTTTACCAACTCGTGGACTCCACGGTTAAACTAATCCCCTCCATAGTTTAGGGTCTGAACAAACAAACATCCAATATTCAGGCGAGTTAACTATTCACGAGTGTCGACCCGGGTAACGACACCTTTTTACTTTATTCATAAAAGCTTCTGTCTTATGAAAGCATCTAAACTTTACTTAAGTTTTCACCTAGCTGTTAAATCTCTGGGTCAGTCTGTGCCTCTAACCAGCGGCCTAGCTAGAGTGAGTGACACCTTGGGCGGATATCTTTCATTCAATGCCACCCCATAAGCCGCATCTTTTTAGGTACCTATCGCAATCGTCTTTAGGTCAAGTAAAGTAAAAGATATAGAATATAGTTCAAGTAGACCGTTTTGATCATCAAATTATTATTAGAAGTATATTTACATCTAGTAAAGAAAACTTATTTTTGTATTAAGAACCCCATACCGTTATTCTCAATTTTGGAGGCAGCTCTATATTGAGCGGAAAATCCGCTAGCAATATCTTATTTTACCCTTTTGACTAGGAGCATAAAGTAATATAATTTTCTCGCGCACAACATGATAATGCCAAGATAAACTTCCGCTAACTTAATTGTTCTATAGTTGGTTCTACGTAAAATAGTAATGGTATCGACTGACAAAACCTAAAGATGTAGCCTGATCTCTTGTGCCTAAACGCGCTAATAAGAATGAGGGTTCTGACTACTAGTAGCCTGGTCGTTACAGCAAATTTACTACTGGAATAATACACGAATAATACGGATTTAACTCATGATATTTCCAAATACACCCCAGCAAGCACTAATAAGGAAACATGACGAATAGGTAATTCTCGGAATAATATTAATAGGCGTTGAGATTGCCCCGCTGTAACGAGAAGCTGTTTCATCTCTCATCGACATAACTGATGTTGGTAGTAGGTATGACTACAGGCTTGTTGCTATGGTAATGTCTGCTGCAAACCGTCCCATTGATTCTGGGAAAATTAAGCCACAAACGGGAAGAAAAGGAGCAGCGCAGACCTACTGAATCCGTAGGTAAGCTGTCCTCCAAGAAAAATACATCTAACCTCACCATTTATAGTTATAAATTACATTTTTGAATGAATAAATAATATCGAATAAGGAAGTGCTAAATAGGATAAAAGAAAAGTATTTTTCTGTGCTCTGCCAGGGTTCATGTTTTGAACATTAATAATACCTAAGACCCTTGTACAGTCAGCAAGCAAGCAAATAGTCTTTATTACTTTAGGAACAAAGACGTGATATATGGCGATTTGGATATTACGGAATATTTGATGCTAACTGTAGAACATGGAAAAGTAATAAATGAATTATTACTAACGATAACTTTACCACTCAAAGGCTACAGAAGAGGAATTATAATTGAACATCAGTTACATAATTATGACAGTAAATGTTAAGGGGAAGAAAAATAAAAACAAGTGAAGAAAAAGGTTAAAGTTGGCAGAACAATATCGACTGTCCATTGGTCTTCCGACAAGAGAATGGCTTTTAAATTAAAGAAGAATGGGCTAGACGAAAAAAAAATCTGTTTAGTCCGTCAGTTAGATTATTAAAAAAATTGTACACGTATTTTTTCTTTTGTTTGACAAACAAATAATGACGAAGATAGAGTGCTTAGAAGTTTCGAGTGACGTCACACCTAGGTACAATTTTCACCTAGGAGTGACGTCACAAGCCCCCACTCCAGAAGTTTGATGATCTATAACTTTGACGATTTTTAATATTTTGATAAACCAAAAAATACGTGTCCCATATTTTTCCATAATCTAACTGACGGACTAAATAGAATTATATATTTTTAACCCAGTCGTCATCCCCATTCTAGGGGAAAATAGGTTCGAAATCGTACAGCACGTAACCGCTTATTTCAGCAAATGCTTAGGTTAAAGGACGGAAGAATCTATAGGACAAGTGAGGCAGGTATACGTTAAGTGTTACTACTTATTGAATGCATAAAATACGACTTATAAATAAATATTAATACAATAAAAATATGTCCAAGTATTTAACGGAGTGTTAAAGATTTACGGTTAACCCACTGAGCTGAATGATCAATATATTCATTCCCTTGAGTTATCTTTTATTCCACAAATAAATGTATTCAGAATCCCTTCGGGAACAAAGCACGGCAATGTTTTACAAATTAGGGCTTTATCGACAAAAGTTTCATCTAATTCTTCGCAAATTAATTTCTATCTCCAAAGACATCGCAAAGTTGCGACTCGGACTTCTCTGAGCTGCGACGGGCGACAACGCACCTGTCTGCTGGGCCGCCTGCGACTGCCGCCCGGGCGATCCCCCTCTCCCCTCGCCCCCTTTATTGATCCCCCTCCAGCACCACCGTCGGTATCGCGCCAGAACCACCAAAAAAAGACCCCTATCCTCCCTCTCACAAAACCCATCATCAAGACACAGAGGGCCATCGATACTCGACGCGACGGGTCCGTGCAAACTGGTGATCCTTTGGCAGGTGGAAAGTCTTGCAATTTTTATGGCGTCCACGGTCCGGGAAACTGTTTTGTCTTAATAATTCTCTGAGGGCAGAGTTATTTTTATAATTTTACGGCCTTTTTGTTTGACTGTTGACGGGGAAATTAATTTTCTACAGGTTTTAGAGTGGATAAGGTCGGGAAGAAAACATTTTACTAAACTTAATTGTTTATTTATCTCATTGAGTTCATTTTATCAACACTTTGTTACATACGCTTCATTTGGTTCAAATAATGTTCCTTATCTAAAATTATTTTCAACCAATATTATAGGTATCCTTTCAAACAATATAACCCAGCTCGGATTGCTCAACAATATCTGATATGTTCTAAAGGCTCAGGCAAAGAAATGGTTGTATCAGACATTTTTGAGCGGTTAATACTATCAGAATATATTGCCAACTCATTAGATTCATGGTCTTAGAATCCTTAGATGAACAATATAATTTAGTTGAACGGAGATATAGATAAAGTGATACTGTTAATACGTTTTGGCCCCAACCAACATAGGCTTAAGGGAGCCACTATTTATGTCGTCGCAGATAAAACGCCGTCCCGTCAGAATGAGGAAAATATTTCTTCTCAAGTAATGCTCAGTTACTATCCCTCCCTACCCTAGTAGCATGTAGGTGACGGATTTCAAATAAACGTCATTCTTCGTCCGTACAAAACAGTGAAAGTTAACGGCGTACGTACTAATTACTATGTTTTCATAAAGGTCTAGAAGCAAAGAAGGTTTACGTGCCTATAGGTGCAGCAAGAAAATTAAGCTTTTAAAGCCCTTTACTTTGTGATGTCCCCAGGAAAGGCACGAACACTTGAGCACAAAATGCTACAAAATCTGTATGACCTTATCGTCTCTTTGGCTTAGTATTGACACTGTTTAACGAAGAGGTTAACAGAGCAGTCACGAATTTGATCCCCGCAAAGAGCAATTGTTTCTATGGGCCTTACCATACCTGCGATTTCCGGCGAGTTTCCATACAAAACCAGTCGCGGCGACCTCGCGGTGAGTGGAAACATAAGTTGCGAATAGGGCGTGCAATAACGGTTTTATTTGTATGGATAATACCGGTTTTTCGGTATTGGCCCATACAAGTAATACCAGTATTGCATGCCCTAGTTGCGAATCTGATGATTTAAATCTTAAAGAAAGCAGTTTGTGCGTCATTCCAATATAAATAGAAACTGGTAAGTCTCTTGCAGTGACTCTTTTCATAAGTTGTTATGTTTTCCGACGCGCTGGTAGGAATAGACCTGTAAAAGTGCCCATAAGTCCGATTTGTAAAATGAATTAATTGAATTGAATATGAGGATACTCCTAATGCATCTCGTTATACATGTCAAGACTTCAGAACACCCCAGTCTCCTGATGTTCATCAAAAGTTTGTATATGACGTAATTTCATTATATTAGATAGAATAATGTGTGTAGCCTTAAGGTGGGTTTAGACCAAACGAATTCTAACACATTCTAACCCCACTCTACCAAGTTCTGTGTGTACACACAAAGAATTTGGTAGAGTGGGGTTAGAATGTGTTAGAATTCGTTTGGTCTAAACCCACCTTTATATGCCGATACTTCAAGATGCCCTAGGCTCAAACACACATCCGTTCATCGTGGCCGGCACGGCAAGACTGATAAGTCATAAGTCCGCTGTGAACCACGTGCCGCGTGCCGGCTGGGTTCGTTGCCTAGCAACGCGACTTACCCCCGCCCTATCGAAAATAGGGTTGCGACAGTCGCATCGATAATAATATAAATAAAGGTATCAACAGAGCGTGTTTGATTTGTATGGTCCTTCGAGCCGGATGTCTTGATATAGTTTTCAAGCCAGAGGCAACCAAGCTAGACATGGCTAAGCGTAATTTTCTTTTCGACAGGCTCTATCCCGCAGGCTACGGGGTCATTATGATGCGGAATTATATTCCCTAAGTCTTACTCATATTTTAACTGTGCTATGTTCATTTCATATAAGCTGACCCGTTGAATACAATGCCACTGGATATCATAGGAATATTTTTTTTAATCTATGTATGAGATGTAATAGGTTATTTTTCAGTGAGGGCCTGGCTCCTGAGATGTCGTTATTCAGGTGTTCATCCTAGAGTTTCGAATCAGCACCGCACCGATTCATAAATGAGGTTTGATCCCAAAAAAATACTATAAATCCTACTTCCTATCGTCCTAATCCTGTTAATATTATAAATGTGAAGTTTGGGAAGATGCTTGGATGTTTATTACTACCGTTGATGAAACCCGGAAAATCTGTATTTTTTCCTAAACAACTCGTTTTTTCGCGTTTTTTTCGGGAAAAAAACAACGAAAATTTCTATGCTATTTTAACGAAAAATATAGTTCTTGAATTTCTTTTTCGCATCCCATGACCTACCACCATAATCATACCATCTTGAAAAACCACCTGGAAGTACCCAAACATTCATATAACCAAGTTAGTGATAAACTTTGAACTACAGGGGACGAAAGAGGGCCGACATATTAGTGTAATATTTACCCACGGTGGGTATCTTACCGTTTTGCTTTAAGAGCTTGGCTGACACATTGTTTAAAAAATCAATGACCATTATTAGTACATGATTTTATTCATCCGAAAATACCGAAAGAAACGGAAAAAAACGAATATATATTTCCAATAAACCCGGAAGAAAATTGTTTTTTTCCTGAATGTTCAAAGCTAAGCTAACGTGGTGTTTATAACATAAAAACAGTTAGCTGGGTTGATATGATATTTGGAATACAGTAGTAGAACAAGTCCTGTATTGAAACAGGATACTTTATATACTGCTAAAGAGTTTCTTTGGGTTAGTAACAGGAATACGAATAATGCAGGTGAAGCTGCAGGTAAATGCTAGTAGAGAATAAAAAACTAATTTATAGATATGAAAATAAAAAGTTACCGGCTTATGCCCATCCTTAACTTTAACGCACGCGCGTTAGCACCACCGAGGTGATAAAAGCCGCTGCTGAGGGAGGAGTATTGCCAGTAGCAAACTAACCATCAGAGGATGAAACAAATTTGACATAGCTCAATATTTACAGCATAAGTATTAACTTTATGAAAATAAAAAGAATAAAAACATGAACCACAGTGAAAAGCGTAGGTTTTTCTATTAGTTTAACCGTTGTCCGCTAAAATAGGACATACACTGTAAATAGAAAAATGCATTTTCATTTCTACATTAGATAGGTAATGTTTACTTGAAATTAAAATATAGATATCTACCCGTATACCTATCATATTATGATGACGATTGATGATCAACAAAGTATCGTTCTAAGTTTATCAAGTACCGACGTAAATCACGTTAAATTCCTATAAAAATAATATATATAATCCAATTGAGAGCATTTTTGTTTGGAATGAATAAAGATTTCGAAACCGCAACAAAACTTAATATACATAAAACACACCTCGATTGACAGCCTCCTGTTTTAGGATCGATCGTTAAACTAGGTATACCTAAAATGCAATAAAAATTGCCACATATCCCCATATATAAAGACAACATTTCATTAGGCGCCATCTACGCCTGAGCAGCTGAACTAACAAGCGAAGAATCTAGCTGAAAATTCAAGCTCACTCCACGCCTAGCGGTCTCCGTAGTTCTCAAACCTGACGCAGCGCGCTGTCGCAAAGTTCACTACCTATGATTGAAACACGTGGCACGGCAAAGTTAGTCGATCACTTTTCAACTAAAACTAACAACTAGGAACTAAGTAATTTTAAAACTACTCCTGGACCCCGAAAAAGTTTATGTGAATTGCCTAACTTTTAGATTGAAGTAAACTGGCATCTTATCATAGTGTAGATAAGTGTAAAGTAAGTTAGATATAGGACGGCAGATTTGGTACTTATTATAAAAGATGGGAAAAAGCGTGATCCAAGAGGAGAGTCTATAAATTTGAACAATTTTTCCATACCATACCACTCTTGACACAGTGGCGAAGAACAGAGAAAATCTATGCTTGATGATCACCGATATACGTTACGATACCGTACGATTAGTCCTTTTATCGTTTTGTATTACAAACCCTTTACAGCTAAAAGACATCGCAGTAGAATCAAGTTTTTGCCTTTGAAACCCTCTTGTTAAAGGGGAACGTTGGGTAAATCTGAAAATTAGGAATTCCTACTCTTACTATGTAAAATTTTAAAGGTGTACAATTCGTCAAAGTACTATTAACATTAGCACCAGCAGTGCTTTGACTCTTTATTCTGCTCCATCTTCCCACCACTTCACCACTTATTAGTATAGTTCCATAGACATACGTTAATAAACAGCAAATAGTAAACACAACTCCCAATTCTGTGTACATATTTGTCTACATTAACGCGTAATATCGTTCATCCGATCGACAGAGAAAATAATTATCGGAAGCTCCTATCAGGCTTTATCCAATCTTCAAATATGAACCTTAAGTCAAGGGCAAAGAGTTTAATTTGCATAAACAAGAGTTTAATTGAAACGGTATACTATAAGTACCACTGGAAATATTGGGATCAAAGGGTTGTATTGACTTTATTGCTACGAAGAGCATACAGACAAATAGTCAGTCTATAAGGCCTTACATAAATAGGAAACTGATATAGCGCCGGATAGTTTTACTTGTTCGCATCACATATATTTAGTATAGAAATGTAAACGTATGACTGAAGTGTAACTACTATATAGCTGGCTTTTAACATAAGTACCTCAAAAAGTAGGTCTGTATGAAGTTACGCGACAAATTCAGCAATTCCGTGCGTAAGTATAGTAAGAAAAGGAATAATTCAGATACAAAAACGAGGTACAAAAGGTCGCAAGTCTCAAAGTAGGACCTACTCCTCTTTGCGTTTGGCTCATATCTGACTTATTATCTTTCTTACTAATTGCGAGCATGTGAGCCTATGACATTTTTTTTTCAAATAGTGTTAACGTGACTGACATTATAAATTAACTTACATTTTTTTACCGAGGGCGGTTATCGAAACAACATCTACTGATTTTGTTGAAAACAATCAGGATTCACAGGACATTTTTTATGGTGTTTGGAAGAATATTCTCGATTATTTATAGTTGAATACAATCATGTAATTAATGTACGTATAGTTAAACTTGAATAAAATAAAGTGTAACGGCACCTCGAATCATGCATGTTTTTAAATGTTATAAGTGGCAAACGAGCAGACGAGCTGCTTGATGGAAAGCAGTCAACGTCTATCTGCAACACCAGAGGTGTTACCTATACGTAGCCGATCTTTGAGAGCCCTGTTTACCCGTCGAACATCGACATCTTATAAAGCTCGGTAAATGAATTCAACCGAAGTTCGTGTTGCACGCTCTATGTGTTATTAATTATTATACACTGTAGAGTGGTTAGTGTTTGGGGAGTTGGATATCTGTCAGAGCCGGTGTAGATTGAGCATGGGCAGTCAGTCCGGGCATCAATGGAGTGGCCGAAGGTGTTCGCCGCGGGAATACCAACCAGCGCCATAGTGCGGGAGCCGGCGGAGATAAACAATAATAAACAACAACACACAACAACAACAACAATTAACAATAATTAGAGGCTCTGTGAACTGTAGACCTCCCGAGTCTGTCAACTTCCATGGCTTCAACAATTTCAGAAACGGGCATACACGGGGCGGGGTAAGGAGAATGGGCCAATAATATTTTAGTGCCAAAATTAGAGATGAAACTTGTAGATGTCTCTAAATAATTTCCTAGCGATTATACGTTATTTCTCAACTATTTCTTACTCAAATCACCGCTGGGTTCCAGTTTCCATGTTGCCTCCAATATAGTGGCACTGTCCACATATTTCAATAAACTGACACTATAAATAAAAGTCACATACGATTTAATCAGGCTCCTCAAGTTACGGTATCCTTTGTATCAACTTACTTAATAATTATTAAGTAACAAACCCCCGAGACACCAAACATTGGCACACTCATTTTTCCCAAGAACGGAGCAAAGTCAAACACAACCTAGTTAGTGTCCTAAATTCAGACAAAAAGTGCTATTTTTCCATTAACCATTAATAAAATTAGGAGACAATATCGTAGCGGCTCCCGCGGCGGCTCGCCTTAATTCAATCTCGAGAACATACGCCCTTAATTAGTGCCCGGCCAAACCAAAGTGAACTCTGCACAATGAGAATACGGTTCAATTTATATTAACGTGTAATAGTATCAAATTTGGATTAAATACGAAGGTTGCTTCACTTTAGTTAAGTTTGAACACTTTTCAGAGTATTGAATTTTCTGAATTTAATTTTCTGGCAACTGTCTCGACCAACATCACTACACACAGTTGGAGTAATTTTAAGGCCACCAACACTGACGTACGGTATAGTGTTTTTATCGGGGAAAGTTTTGATGTATAATTTATTATTTTTGTTAATTGGCTTGGATAAAGTTAAAATTATTGTAATAACCGATCGCTCTCTGGCAATTAACTAGTCCCAGTCACTAGCCTAGTCTTTTGGGCGGTTACGGCGCACTATGTAATTTGTACTGATAAGTGTAAAAACGTATCGAATATTTTGTTTCATAAATATGGTACAAAGTCCTTATTGCCGGTTTACCTTTGAATTGCCGACACACATTTAATCGAATGTTATTTCAAAGACAACGTTTCAAGTATTTTCATTTCATCGACAAGTCATTGCGTCGAAGAATCGATACTAGTTCATTTAAATCAGGGACTTTTAATTGGTACTTGAGTTATTTTGTATATGTTTACATCGTGGTTTTTCTTAACGGGGTTTTTTATTTCATTTTGGTTTGCATTTAATAAAATTTATTCCACATAAAATTATTTCAATTTGTAATATTTCGTTATCAAAACTCAGTTCTAACCTAACCTAAACCTAGGTACTTTGAAAGCCGTTCGTTTCTGCGTGAGGTCGTAGTCCTAACCTAACCTAAACCTACTTTAAAAGCAGTTCGTTTCTGTGAGGGGTCGCAGTTCTAACCTAACCTAAACCTACTTTGAAAGCCGTTCGTTTCTGTGAGGGGTCGCAGTTCTAACCTAACCTAAACCTACTTTGTAAGCCGTTCGTTTCTGTCAGAGGTCGCACTTCTGACCTAACCTAAACCTACTTTGAAAGCCGTTCGTTTCTGTGAGGGGTCGCAGTTCTAACCTAACCTAAACCTACTTTGATAGCCGTTGATTTCTGTGAGGGGTTGCAGTTCTAACTTAACCTAAACCTACTTTGAAAGCCGTTCGTTTCTGTGAGGGGTCGCAGTTCTAACCTAACCTAAACCTACTTTGTAAGCCGTTCGTTTCTGTCAGAGGTCGCACTTCTGACCTAACCTAAACCTACTTTGAAAGCCGTTCGTTTCTGTGAGGGGTCGCAGTTCTAACCTAACCTAAACCTACTTTGATAGCCGTTGATTTCTGTGAGGGGTTGCAGTTCTAACTTAACCTAAACCTACTTTGTAAGCCGTTCGTTTCTGTGTGGGGTCGCAGTTCTAACCTAACCTAAACCTACTTTGATAGCCGTTCGTTTCTGTGTGGGGTCGCAGTTCTAACCTAACCTAAACGTACTTTGAAAGCCGTTCGAAAATTCTTACAACAGAAAAATGTATAAATGCGTGTACGGCATATAAAAATGTATTAAAGTAATACGTCGAATAAATGAATTGCAATGTTAAGTAGTTGTGCCAATTAAAATAATTTGAAACGAATCAGCGATCAAGTAATATTCGTTGAATAGTATTTCTACGCACTAAGAAAAATTTAAATAAATAGTAGATGAAACAAAATAACGCTAATCAATATTACTTGTACTAAAGTTTCGATGAATCGTTGTCGATGAAATAATATTCGATGAAAAGTTTGTCGGCAAAACAAGGGTACACCCCTTATTGCCACTGCAGAAGGTGTATTCGGACATATTTTTGAGTATTTGTATCCACCCATACTTTTTACACTTGACCATCATAATTTTATTTAATGTGCTATTACTATTAATTACTATTGTATTGTATGTAAACCTATGGATCGTTTGTCTGGACAATAATATTATTTTAATGATAGTGGAATCTGTGTTGAAATAAGTTGTAGTTGAAATATAACTGTGAAAATACATAATTTACTGTTTTCTTGCCTACTTCAATGGACAAATCAGAAAGAAAGAATATGACAAAATGAACTTGTTTTTCGAAACCTAGTAATGTGTTATTTGCATAATTTGTTTCTCTAATTACTGTCATGGCATAAAAGCTTCAAGCTACAACAGTTCAATTTCTCGACCGAATGGTGACCATCGAAACGGAACCAAAGTTCTTTGTTCCAACGATAAATGAGACGATATCATTCCAACAGTTGCCGCAGTCTGTGATCTAAAGCTGAGACCAAACCGCTGCTCAAAACACGTTGACGCACCGTAAACGCAGTGACGTGACTCATGTGTCACGTTTTTAACGCATGCTGTGCACACCGCTCGTCAAAAGCCTTCTGCTCAAAAGCATGCTGCCTTCCAAACCGGTGCTTAAAATACGCATGGATAGTACATGAACACGTACCATAAGCATCGGTTTGAAAGTTGCATGGTCAGAACGTGACACGTGAGTCACTGCGTATTACTGCGTTTACGGTGCGTCAATGTCTTTTAGGCAGCGGTGTGGACAACAGTGTAAAAAAACCGGTCAAGTCCGAGTCGGACTCGCGCACCGAGGGTTCCGTACAAACTCGTCAGTAGATACGTGAATAATTCAAGAAAAACTGTATGGTGGGACAAACTTAACTTTGCTCTTGTAAAACAGTTGTCCCTATACATCGACATATGCCGCGGTTAGTTTAGTAGGAGCAAATAAAGTTGTCTTACGATTTTTGCGAATTTCTAAAAAACACTGCAAGTTAGGAAAACCGTTTTATTTTTCCTGTAATATTTGGGATAATATGAATAATTGGTAATTATTACAGATTTTTCTGCTCAGTAACTTCGGAGATAATAGGGGGGAATGGTATTTTTTTAACGTTTTGTCTTAAATCAAAAACTATATGTCTAAGAAATATAAAAACGGTTTTGGAATCTACATATTAAGCCCTTTCATTTGATATCCCACTCGATATATTCGCTTAACTTTTGATTTTCGACGTCCCATTTCGGTCCCCTTTAAAAAAAGAGTAAAAAAGGTATAAGATTTTTTTTCTGTCCTCGGCTCGGGTTGGCAGTTTTTAACACTATTCCAAATTTCAAGTCGATAGCACCAGTAGATCCTGAGATATCTTGCTGTGACAGACGGACAGACAGACAGACAGACAGAGTCGCACCATAAGGGTTCCTTTTTTACCATTTTGGTACGGAACCCTAAAAAGTGACGCCTGAGTAACGTCACTGCGTTTACGGTGCGTCAATGTATTTTTATAGTCGGACTACGCTAAGTTTGCAGAGGTCGAAAAAAGGTTTTATTAAAAAATATATATATATGGCAACATGCGGCAACTACAGCAAAAGGATTATTTAATCTTGGTGCTTAGCAATAATTCTTCCCTTTATTACAATATGTGTCTACATACCTACTGAAATAAATATTTGGGTCAATCTTGCACACATCGCTCTAGTTTCAACAAAACTAAGCGATTTGTTCCAGTATCATGGATAATTTCTATGTATTTAAATAATTATGTACATGTAAACAAGCATCGCTTAGTTTGGTTGGAACTAGATCAATTTGTGCAAGACTGTCCTGAATATTTATTAAAGTAGGTATGTAGATACATTATACATATACTTATTAAACGGAAATATATTTGCAAAGTATCAAGACTAACTAATCATATTTCTTATGATGTTGCCATATGCATTTTAAATAAATATTTTTTTTAACCTCTGCAAACTTAGCGTAGTCGCACTCTAGCAGCGGTTTGGTCCGAGCTTAACTAAAGAAAGTCGAGTTGCCTGACTCCCGGTAACTGGTTCGATTCCCGGCGGGCGGCTCATTCAACTTGCCCTTTTGTCAACTCCGCTCAGCTGCCAACTTCCGGGGCATTTTTTATTCATCCCGCTTCCCGGGGAAGTTCGCAGGATTGGATTCGGAATGGATTTACTTCGCTACTATGAGTTTCATGAAATACCATCTATATATGAATGTTTTCAGACAAAACTGTGAACAAGGTAAATTAGATTGTCACTGTCACACTGAATTCAAAACGGATCACTCACGTTATAACACACGTTACGACGTCACGTTATAACGTAACAATGTTTCAATATTTCGAGTGCATCCATTAATCATGAGTATTCGCAACCGTAGCTCGTAGAACACTATCTTTTAATTTATGACTATGATATACATCGATCGTAGATGACCATCACTATCAGAAAAAGGTAGAATTAGAAGAAAAAAAGTTATTGATAAAACGTCGATTGCGTGCCGTGTTACTTTGCGTTACCTGCCATACTATAATGTGAAAATGATTAAACTAATGTTTTTAAGACTGAGCAATGAATGAATGATGAATCAATGATGCCTATGAAAAGTTTCCATTTAAATACACCCCTAAATCCGGCTGTAATCGAAGGTTTCAATTCATTCATTGACGCCCGAACATATCGCGTCATCTATCACTACCTATAGGTACATTTTCAGTGACTATTCGACAATAATAACGCAAATTATGAAAACGATTGACGTGACGTGAAAACGACGTTGAAACGAAAACGATGAGCCAAACTCGTAAAGTAAAAAAGTCTGCTAAAGAAATGGACACTCGCAAAGGGCACAGGTAGACGGATGGAATCTGCAAGAACTTTTGAAATCAAAGCGCCAAACAAAATTCCCCTCTGGGTTCGTTTCTGGGAAGATTAAAAATTCCCCTCGGAATAAATCCGGACACGACCGCTTCAGCTACCTTGTTTCCGGTTATAGCAACCTGCTGCCCAATATTCAGACCAATAAATAGGTAGCTCGGGTAATTGTCTTTCTTGTTTTTTAACCATTGAAGAAGCTTTACCGGAATTAATGAATTCATCGCTTTCTATGACTTATTTCCTTTTACTATTATCTTACCTACTTCATCCATGCCGCCAAGATCCTTACGCTACCTCCGGTCCTTGAATCAGGAGTTTATTTTTCCGAACTGGTAGTACTTTTTAGCTTTCATGACTGCATTATACTACATATATCGAAGTTGAAGATTATAATGCTTGTTGAGCTTATAGTAGGAGTTAAATATTCGTCGACATTTTCAACCTAGTCAAAATAGCACAGAGCAGTTTATCGCCCATATTTTTAGACTACTTAAGATGATTTTTGTGTACGCGCGTGCAAGTGTACGTTGCGCAGATCTCAAAAATGACACACTGTTTTGTAGAACTACCCATCTGCTTGTCGGGTAGCTGATTATTATCAATTAAGTTTGAACCTAGTCACAACAGCACAGAGCAGTTTTTCGCTTGTACGGTTAACTAAATTGGACTTACCTTCTGTTTGTCGAGCTGGTGCAGGATGTCGTCGACATCGCCGACGGCCACGGCCTGCGCGCGCAGCATCTCCGTCTCGCACGACACCCACTCGCGGATCTACCGACAAACAAACATTTATTTTAATGTTTTCTTTAAACAATCCCTGCAACAAATAAAGAAAGATAGAGGTGTAATATGGGCGTTTTTCAAGATAAACCCCGAGGTAGCTACTTTCAAAGAATATGGACTTTTAAGGTTTTTCTGGCTCGGAACCCTTAGTACTTTCGGCCATCGGTACCTCGAGTTACATACCCAGTATATTGCCACTTCAACATGCCAAGTCTGGCAACTATGTCGCAGCTATGCCGGTGAAAGATTCAATACCTAGTACATTACACAACTAGGGTGGTAATACAAGGCAAGCGAGGGTCGTAAATATGCGATCCCTCGATCGCATATTTACGCTTTCTTTATTACCTCCTGTGTTGTGTACATCATTTTATGTCTACACTTGGCCAGAAAGTGACTTTTTCCGTACGCGCAGCGTGCGGAAAAAGCCACTTTATGGCCAGGTGTGGCATAAAATAAATAACTCGCACTCTACGGTCATGATCATGAAATTTTATTGACACATTATTTCGACAATAACGCAATATAAAATAAAGGACAACCAGGAAATTCCAAACAAGCATTGTATTGTTTTAAACCCAACACAATAGGTATAGCCTTGCCCAAATGGCCAGGCGGTACGTATTGGGAACTATCCATACCCACTAGCTGACCTCTGAAAGGCCGACACGTAAAACCTGGCATTTGCGAGGGTTCCGCGACCGCCGCCGACGCCGAACACTGATTTACAGACCCGGCTTAGGGTACACACGAGAAAGGATTGTGTGCGGCACGCCGCGGCAAATCTTGATATCAGTGGTCGGATACCGGTATTTTCTCTATACAAAAATACCGGTATTTTTTCCGTTCTTTTTTTCTTTGCTTTATTATATCATTTTTTAATCGGGCAATATAATAATGCGAAGTCATTACTTAAATACAGCCCTATATTGTATTAATGAAATCGCATGTATTAATGTCATATTGTTGCAATACTTAATATATTTTAAAAGAGAAACTGATGAGTTTTTTCCAGCGCTTCTTTGCACCAGGTCATTACCCGAAGCGCTAAAAGAAAAGTATAGAATCAGACATGTAAAAGAGCCCTTGAGGGCCTACTAGCAGAAATAAATTATTTTGATTTTACATAAAAAGCATAAAATAATTCAAAATGTTGGGCTATTACGGTTTTTTTGCAAAATACTGGTTCTGAGCACTGTTTTTTGTGTTTTATGCCACACTTGGTCATAAAGTGGCTTTTTCCGCATGCTGCGCGTACGAAAAAAGCCACTTTCTGGCCAAGTGTAGACATAAAATGATGTACACAACACGGGAAGTAATAAACAAAGCCCTCGATCGCGTATTTACGTCCCTCGCTTGCAGCTCGGGCCGCAAACTTCTGCGATCTCGGCCTTTCTTTGTATTACCACCCTAGTTGTGTAATGTACTATTATTGTAAGCGCCGGCTTGAACCCAATAAGAAGGGGGATTGTCACAGTATTTTATAGTTAAAAAAAATTTATTATAGCGCAAATAATATTCTGTACCTAAATATCGGCCAAAACATGCTAATGAAAGTTTATTATTAATAGTGAATGCATCTTGAATATTCCCAATGGAGAACAATTTGATAATCCTAAATTGATATTAAATAGTACTTGTAAAAATTACTACTCGATTGCCCAAAAGAAAACTGGAGCATTCCTTAAGTTCGCCTTTATACATAATTTAACCATTGAGCTTACACACATCGATACAGATCACATCACGTTAGTTTGCGTCTTGAAAGTCAACTTCATGCCTAATAGTAGTGAAATTCAGAGATGCAAGCTTCCGTAGCATGTTCTATCACAGAATAAGAATTAGTACCTTCTCCGTAACAAAACTGCCGTTCGCGTGGGAGGACTGGACGGAGCTGACCTGCATCCGACCGTCACTCTCTATCCCATAACGCGTACATAACCACCACGCCATCGCCACAGGGTGGCGATATTTAAGAATAATTACCGCGCAACGGAATCGCGGAATGAATCAGTGCTGGTTCTGTACGAAAGCTTGCTGTCGCGTCCAAAGAAAACCCCCGTACATTTTCACCTCACCAAGAATATTACCAAAGAAATATAACAGGGAGCGGCAGTTTCCGTGAATGCTAGTCGTTTGTAGGGTTGCCCCCTCGGAGGGCCAGGCGACCTGATACCACCTTTATTTTTATAAGCCTTCGTGAGGCCCCGTTATTGCCTGATCCGGATTCTATTTAGATGCGGGAAATATTGATACAAAAGAGTTCGCCCCTTCCCACGTGGAATACGCTTATTTTCGGATGTAAAATGTTGCCTCGATTTTTAGGCTCGTTGTTATGTTGTGTTTGACAAATCCTTCAATATTTGTTGGGAAGTTTATGTACGTGGACGTGACATAAAAACCCACTCAAACTTCGTTGATATTAATGCGGATAAAGGATCGATCATCTTCAACGCAAAAGCTTCTAAAAAACTAACACCGAATTTGGGTATATATTCGGCTGCTACAGCTGATTAAAATACTACGGGAATTGATAGACTTTGTCAACTGATAAACACAACTTTTTCAATTATGTATAAAGCAAAAAAAACAATACCTCCTCTTGAAATGGCACGGTCTAGCAATTAATAGATCTTATCAACAGTTCGTGTTAGACTATCGCAAATGTGGACAGTTAAAAACTCAACATAGATATCAATCAAATGGTTACTTATCTGTAACTTAACTTTTGCTAAAGTACTGAGAAGACCTCTTGAACAAATAGAATCACTAGAACTCGTTCGTTCAGTCTAAAAATAACGTGTAAACTACTGACATTCACAAATCTACATTACTCGTACTTTCAGATTTTTATGCCACACCTGGCCATAAAGTGGCTTTTTCCGCACGCTGCGCGTACGGAAAAAGCCGCTTTCTGGCCAAGTGTAGACATAAAATGATGTACACAACACGGGAGGTAATAAAGAAAGCCCTCGATCGCACATTTACGTCCCTCGCTTGCAGCTCGGTCCGCAAACTTCTGCGATCTCGGCCTTTCTTTGTATTACTACCCTAGTTGTGTAATGTAGTATTATACCCACTATATTATAAGGTCTCGGACCAGGTGAAGGGATATCTCAAATCTATGTGCGCAAATCAGGAATAAGTTTACATTTAAATCTCCCCTAAATTTTCCGATTAAGTACTTAGATATTTAAAATACTTAGCTATTTTTCTTATATACGTTGCATAAATGTATTTCTTCTTTTCTTTCTTTCTATGTGTTATAACTTTATAAGCCTTGGTTGCTTAATTGTGCAGTGTAGTCAGGCCTCTCGAGACGCGCTTCATTGCCGACCCAATCGGATCTGAGTACGAGTACACTTCGCACCTCCGCGGTGAGAGGTGGGGTTCACAGGTCACTGGCTGTGTGTCTGACTAGAAAATGTGTTTGCGCCTTTTGTTCTCGCACCTACATGTTACGATATCATCATTATCATTTCGTCCACTGCTGAACATGGGACATGATACAATATGCTTTACCTTATTTATAGTGCAAAATCAAAATTGTAAACCAAAAATCACCAACCTTACAACATCGTCTTTTGGCATTTTTTTTAGCCACAATCATTAGAACAATTGAGCCCCGAGGAGGCTTGAACTCCCGACCTCGGTAGTTTTTGGGCGTTAAAGGGCTAAATATTGCTTTACTATTTATATTTATTAAAAAAAATCAAAGTACACTTGTTACATTCAAGAAATATAACACTCCCGAAATTTCAAGATAGTACTACGATATGCACAACCAGCGAAGCAATACCTAAATACCGTGTGACACCCATTATTCGTTTATTATTTCATTCATCTATGTAAATTAAACTGACAATATACTCAATACCTCTGTACAGATATAAATATATAGGTAGGTACACAGCTAGCTCCTTTATTGTAACACATAATCTGAAGCCTCTCCTAGTAACGTCTCAATACCGCCCGTTGGGATTTGGAATGGTTGGATAAAGCGATGTAACCACATCTCCAATTTCATAGAAACTGCGCTTTCCTGACTTGATGATACTGTTCCGGGCAGTTCTAACAGCGTTTGAACCGCTCTCTCTTTCCTGGTCGCATTATGAATCATTTTGTTGTAATTTCTGACTACCACTTTCAGTTATTTTATAGAGGTTCATTCATTCTACAAAACAACCGAAGGTAAGCAATCCGAACCTATAGGGAAGTGGTTCATAATTTGACCAGGAAAGTGAGAGCGGTTCAAACGCTGTTAGAACTGCCCTTCCTGATTTCCTAGCACGTTATTCATATTCTACGTCGGTCTAATACCTAAAACTGACGTAGTATTTTACTAGAAATTGACTGTGCACATGAACTCCTTATTTTATTATGCTTATTGAACTAGAACTCCCATACCGTGAACTGGTAACTAAACTTCATAAATTTAGTACGATTGTAAATGTTAAATAGAGATTCCCTTTAAGCCCACCCAAACAACCCTAAGTAATAAAATTTGAAAGTATTTTTAATGGCTTTATTTCCGCGAAATTAAAACATAAAACAATGCTGAAAAAATATATTACAAAAGCTTTTAGAAAGAACATTAAGCCCGTCCTAACGGTTAAAGTAATCCTTTAGTCGTTTAGGCATTACCTGCCTCTTTATTTCCGCTGTTTATAGCGTTAATAAAATTTCCTGTTTTCTTCGAGACGTCGATGCGTGTCGGGTGCGGCGCGCGCAATAAGCGCGGTTTGATGGACACATTCCGCTCACAAAAATCTCGACTTTTCGTAATATTATTTCACGGAAATTCCGAACTCGCGTAGTCGCTCTTCGTATTACGTAACTCGCTAATCTAAAAGCGCACATACTCGTAAACCTGATAACCTAATTGTAGTTCTATCGCCCAGATTAGTACTGTCCTTTTCACTAGTCCGTACCTGTTAAGGGACACTTTTCTAATTGATTCCCTGTTTGTAGGGTATCTTTCACTCGGGCGCTACGTGCGAGGCCTTCCGACGAGGCAGGGGGAGGGGGACGTGCAGGGCATACCAATACGCCAGGGGGTCACCTGTGGAGTCCTTTTAGCAGTGCGGAGGTGTGCTCCGAGTCTGGATTGGGGGGTTCTTAAAAGCACCGGGAAGTGTGTCGATCGACGGTCAGTTTTGGAACTGATAAAATATGTATTCCATTTCAGTGTGAATATGATCGGCACACGCTAGGAATTTAGAGTAGTTATTTTTTTCAGAGCTTCACTAAGTGAAAGGTGAGATGTCAGTGAAATTGATATAATATAATACTCAGTCTCCACACCTTTTTACGGGTCGGAAAGTAGCTCTATTAGGACCTCGTAGGTCCTAATATAAGCTTGTACTGTTCTCTGGTACTCGATTCTACTAAGCTACAGCAGCAGTGATATTTATGAGTGCCTGATACACGTACATCATAAATGTTGGGTAAAGTAGTAGAACATCCACAACAACTGCCTTTTACCGGTAATTTATTGGAGACCGGCAACGCATTGGTAATGCATCCAGTGTTGTAAATTTCTATAGGCAGCGGTGACCACTTTCCATCATGTGGGCCGTCTGCCAGTTTGCCAGTCTGGCAATAAAAAAAACCGGACAAGTGCGAGTTAAACTCGCGTGGAGAGGGTTCCCTACGTTCAAAACAATATAACACAATTATACTTTACTGCACAGACTTCTTATAGGTTTTCCGGTAATCTATAGGTGCAGGACTATTTTCCATGTTTTTTTCAAAATTCTAGGTCCAATAGTTTCGAAGATAAGGGGGGGAATGGTCAATTTTTGCCTATTTTCTTAAACAATTTTAAAATATTAATATAAAAATTATAAAAAAATATATTTGAGATTCTCACAGTGAGCCCTTTCATTTAATATGTCACACGATATAGTTTGCTAACTTTTTTTTGTATTTGACCCCCCAAAAGTGGCCCCCATGATAAAAATGCATATATTTCCGTGTCACGTCCGTATTTGGGTTATTAACTTTAATATATGTACCAAAATTCAACTCAATCAGTTTAGTACTTTCGGAGCAAATTGGCTGTGACAGACAGACACACGAGTGATCCTGATAAGGGTTCCGTTTTTTCCTTTTGAGGTACGGAACCCTAAGAAGTGTACCAACCTGCGATACGGTGGTGTCGAAGTGCGCGAGCAACACGGCCGGCGCTTGCGCCGCCTGCGCCGAGCGCCGGCGCGTCGACGCGCGTCCACTCCAATCTGCAACAAACAAACGTGCATTATAAATTAATTGCAAGTTCAATACATATACACCAATTATGATACTAAGAATATTATGACAGCTACATCAATAAGAATATACTGCGCAACTAGACTGGCATTACACCTGGATGGTGCTGCACCGAGGAAGTGACCATAAAACCAGAGCCGACAGTGAAGATAGGGCGCTCATGCCCAAAATACCGCATTTCGAAAATACCAGATTTTTTAAAATACAAGATTCTCGATTTAACAGATTCCTGTCTTACAACATTCCCGATACACTAGATCATGAAATCGTAGGTTTCTCAGAAACTAAATGACTATGTGGAATGTATTATTTTGGAAATCTAGCATACGGGGAATCTGACAAATCGAGAATGTGGTATTTTTAAAAATCTGGCATTTTGTGAATGTGCTATTTTGAGCACGAGGCAGATAGGGATATGTCCGAACCCAAAAAGGGACAGCCCTATACCTATTCTGAAGTAGCATGCATCGAGACGCACGTCATCACACATAAACGAAGAGTAAATCCCACAGAATCCTCCTACCTAGCTAATCAGATCGCCAAAGTGGACTTCATGGCCATCAGTAAGCTATCAATAAAAAGAGTACACATTTAGTAGTACCTATCCACGTTCCATACGGAAGACATAAGTATACATCGAAATATACCATGATTCCCAGATATTCCACGTTCGTTTATATTATACCATACAGTCAAGCCAAGACAAATACGAACCGCGCTCTCGCGATTGTCTGCAGTCAAACAGCGGCAACCGCAGCGCAGGGTTAAACTGACGGAGTAGCTTCAGGGTTATGCGATACGCTGATTAATATTTTTTTGCCACACCTGGCCATAAAGTGGCTTTTTCCGCACGCTGCGCGTACGGATAAAGACGCTTTCTGGCCAAGTGTAGACATAAAATGATGTACACAACACGGGAGGTAATAATGAAAGCCCTCGATCGCATATTTACGTCCCTCGCTTGCAGCTCGGGCGCCTTTCTTTGTATTACCACCCTATTTGTGTAATGTACTATAACAGTCACTCAATACGTGAGAAACCAGGAGACTCACTCCGCGATTTCGCCGTGCGGCTACTAGTACCAAATTTTGCTCCTCCGGAAGGGCTCGGCCAGCGACCACGCGTTATGCGATACAGAGAGACGGTCGGATCCGGTGCGTTCCGTCCGGTGGTCGGACCCGAACGTCAGTTTTGTTAGAAAGAGAAACTTCTGTACGTATTACTATTACTTATTCTGTGTCCTATATAATAGCATATGCCAATAGGGAATATGCATGAATTTTTTTTAACAGATTTCTTAACAAAATTTGAAAATAGGTACCGTAAAAAAGATGACATACAGTCAAAATAAAATTGAAAGCGGCCGAGAAATACGGAAGATATAAACATTTTAAAGCACTAATCAGACAGCGATTAGAGAGAGAGAGATTCGATATGGACTATGACGTCATAGTACACGGCCGCCATACAATCTCCATACTATATTCTGTTTTGCGAGAAAGAGATAGAGATAAATCTTTGTTGTGTTATATCTTGGTTATTTTGATAGTTATTCGAAAAATATTGTTTTCCTACTATGTTTTATATGAATGAGGTGTTATTCAAGTAAATAAAAAATATGACGCATATTCCCTATTACAGTCGACAGTATTGTCAATACATTTTTGATAAATTTGGATTTAATGCCTTAACACTTGCATAGTTCACGATCAAATTAGTAAACCTGTCAAGAGGTAGATGCATTAATTTTCCAGCAGGGTGACATAGGTTGCTTATCTCACTTCCATTGACCATATCCACTCGTACCTGATGTTCATTGGAAATATAGCCGTAATAGAGTGGAATTAAGTCGATATTCCTATAAGATGTCTGTCAGATGGGTACCTAAGGTATCACAATCCGTTAATGAAGATTGGCTGGTTGTTAAGATACTTGCATAAATTAACAGCCAATGAAAAGCACTGACAGGCACCTTGAAAGGCTTCCAAGGCTCCAAGGGTGGAAAAAATCTAAGGGCCCTGGAGGGGAACTACCTTAAATCCTTTAGTTAGCTCATTTTACTGAAATATATGAAACCTTCCTTTATTTTAAAAAGAAACAAAACTGCATTAAAAGATTTTCTAAAATTCACTTGTCTCACCCGGGAATCGAACCAACTACAAATTAAAAAAATAAGCACTCACTATTTTATTCTACTAATCGATAGGACTATTGTTGAGGATAAAATCTCTCTAATAGACATTTGGTCCTGACTGATGATCATCATAATTCTAAGGTACATTCTAGCAGAGCTCCAAATTTTAAACGTAAGTAATTAGTTTGTAGCCTATAAAGTCATGCAAAACCTAAAAATATTGCAATTTCAATACAAACTGCATAAGTAACTTTGTAATCCTATACAAATACATGCGGCAAGTTACTTTTGTAGTTCAAATGATAAATAGAATGGATTGGAATGTAATGAATAAAGGAAGGCCACTTACAAAAAGAAATGAGATCCCATCAAAAACATTACATGTAAAAAGATGCAAGTCTCGCAACGCACTTCTAGGTACAACAAAAAAGTTTTGAGATGCAATGTTAAACCAAGTCAGTACCAGGGGGTGTCCACAGAACACGATTTCCACCTACTTGCCTATTATTTACCCGTGGAGGATTCTTTATTTGAGAACTATAAAATGTGTCCTTATCCGGAATTAATTTTTCATCACACTTGCTCGAAAATGGTGTCATGACACGTAGGTTCTGCGGGCCGTAAATGACCTTTTCTTTTTAAATTTGAAACGCTGGTTCTGTTTTACTCTTATTTGTCATTTTCAAAGGAAACGCCAACTTATGTTTTTTTTAACTTTTATCACAGAAATTGTTGCAAAAATTGCAAAAAAATTATTGCAAATACATGTAAACACATATTTCTGTAACATTAATTAAATGTTTAAATAGTGTATTTCAGTATTTTGCAAATATGAAATCAACCATTTTAGGTCTTTACCGCAATGGTTTCCGAACGTGACTTGACATTCGCATTGTCTATGGATATATGTCACTAATGTCACTGTCTGTGTTACAATTTTATCTAGGTTAAGTAAGCTTATTTTTATCAGATTTCCTCACAAGTGTGATGAAAAACATTGTGTATGCCACGGGCGGTAAAGGAATTACAAACTCATGTTGTTAAAACCCTCTGTGTTGTTAAAACACTCGTTTGTAATTCCTTACTTACCGCCCTTGATACGCAATGTACTATTACGTCCAGATGTTTCAAACGCTTTACAGCGTTTATGATCGCGGAGATACTGAGAAAAATACAAGTTTTGGCCATCCATCCTCTAATAAATACGCGATTAAATCCGTTTAAATTGTGTTATTATTATTACAATGAACACACCTACCATCTAAACTGAAACTCAATTAAATCCTATAAAGCTATATGTAAACACGATACCTCCCGCCTCAGACCGCGCTAAATACATCAGCTAGTTTACTGTGATCGCGTTAACTCCGCTGCTAGCGTCAGCGTGGAGGGTTAGTTGACCCGCCTAATCCGTAACCCTTTACCGCGTACTTGTCATAGTTTACGGCTGCGACCCCAAGCTGAGGTGAAGGAAGTTATTAGACCAGTATTAAACGGATGAGATAGGGATACCAAATGAATGGCAGTCAATTATCTGTAATTATCCTGGTAAGTTATACCTACATATTATAAATGTAAAATAGTGGAGGAAACACCAAATGACTTACTGATGTTGAATGAATTATTTAAGCCAAAAGAAAATAATAGAATCAGGCATGTAAAAGTGCCCTTACTTGCAGAAATAAATAATTTTGATTTTGGATTAATGATTTTTATATGTATTAGCACTAAAACTAATATCTGTTTGAAAATCCGTCCCCTAATAACATAGGCGCCTAAAGGTATTGACGGTGAGTTTGTATAGGAATCTTTATGGGAGGCACACTTCTTTTCATATATTTGTATAAAAACAATTTGCAATAATCACGTATTACTTACGGAATCGCCGAGTCTATAAAAGCAGGAGCACTTCGCCCCATTGACCAGATAGACATCAAACAATAATTCTTTCTCGGCTCAATTCCATGACATCCATCCCCAAATAAATTAAATACGGAACCCGAAATTTGGAGCAGCTTTTATTCCATTGTGGGGGTGAACTATTGTTGTCCTGCAGGGATGCCTTCTGTAGTTAGCGCGGGGTGCGAAGAATGCTATTTCTCCATATAGGTGTTGGGGGTGTTTCTTTTGTAAAGTAAATTTGTAAGGATCAACTTCTGTTGCATTATGTTAATAGTATTCGTCAACCCGCAAGGCGTGAACTCGATTCACTCTGAAAAAGATAAGATAAGATAAGATAAGATAAGATAAATTTATTTATACCAAATTGCACAGTTACATAAACACATGTAGTATCCGGTAAGGACCAAACTAGGCTGAGCCTGTATCTTGGTACTCACAGAGTCGGTAAACATTCTACACAGGCTGACAGTTACAATATTGGACATGGAAAACAAAAAATTTTGAAAGTGAATTGCTTAATATCTTTTGATAATGAGCTATATAATGCAAAGAGCCTTAGGTATTAATTTGATGGAGGATACAAAAGAGTAAAATAACAAGATATCTGGATAAATGCAATGAATTGTGTGTGCGTGTGTGTGTGTGTGTGTGTGTGTGTGTGTGTGTGTGTGTGTGTGTGTGTGTGTGTGAGCGAGTAATGGAAATTTGTACGTTCAAGGGAATGATTGAACCTGCATTAGATGCATATTGCTACTAAACACATGCACGTAGAATATCTTCCGTGTTGTTGTATGTTAGTGTAACAAACCATTTCCTTAAAGTGGTTTTGGTTTGAGCTAGAGAGCTATTTTTTAAATCACATTTTTTGCAAACAGCATTGTAGACAAAGGGATGTATAAAATATGCAAAACGTTTGGCGTAAGCCGATTTAACGACGGGAAGTGGAACCCTATACGTACGTCTTCCCATGATACTGTCATAAAGCGGTGAAATCGAGATACTTTTATGGACTCGCACTACTGCGTTTAAAACAAAAAGTTGCCTAACTCTGAGGTACCCTGATTCTCTGTACAACGTGTCAGTCGGGAAACGGAATGGTTTTCTCAACATAACTTTGATTACTGCTCGCTGCGCGCGCTCTAGCACCAGAAGAGCCGTTTTACCAGCACTGCCCCAGACTGCGATGCAGTATTGGATTATAGATTGGCACAGCGCGTGGTACACGACACGTAATACCTCCGTTGATGAGCAATCCCGTAGGCGTTTTACCAGGAAAATCACTTTTCTAACTTTCTTTGAGAGTGCGGTAATATGCTGTTTAAACGAAAGATGTTCATCAATGATTAGACCTAGATATTTCACGGAGCTGCATCTGTTTATAGTGCCGCAAGAGCAATTCATGCTGGTTTCTCTACACGTGTGCATTTTGATACGAAAAGTGGCAGGTGCGGTAGACACGGTTGTTTTAGAGAACGGTATATGATGGCTCTTTTCTACGTTAAGAGTAAGGAGATTGCAGTCCAGCCATGTTGCCACTCTCGACAAGCCGGCCTCAGCTCGGGTGTATGTTTCCTCCCATGTATTACCGTTGAATAACACTACAGTGTCGTCGGCATAACATATAATCTCGGAGCCTGGAATAGAAAGTTGGAAAAGATCATTCATATAAGTAATGAAGAGTGTGGGCCCAAGAATACTACCCTGGGGTACACCAAAGTTAATTGCAGACTTATTGCTTATGAACTCCCCGATTTTAACCACTTGCTCCCTATTTGTGAGGTAACTAGCAAACCAATCAAGAACTGTTCCACGAATACCCAAGGCCTCCAATTTTCGTAGCAAGATGGTAATCGACACTGTATCAAAGGCCTTTGATAGGTCTAGAAAAACGCCCAAGCAACATTTTTTCTCGTCAAGGTGCCTAGCTACTGCATTCGTAAGAACAAGTGCAGCGTCTTCCGTCGATTTACCCGACCTAAACCCGAATTGACGGTCAGAGATAAGCGAGTTCTTCTCTAGAAAACGCGACAAGCGAGTGTTTACGAGCTTCTCTAGAATTTTAGAGAAGACATTTAACAGGGAGATTGGCCTGTAGTTATTTGGCAGGTCTTTGGATCCACTCTTGTAGATTGGCGATACAACAGCTAATTTCCAGCAGTCCGGGAAACATCCCTTTTCCATGCTGAGATTACAAAGGTAGACGAAAGGTTCAAGGATAGCGCTTTTGATTTCCTTAACTAGTAGTGGCCTAATACCGTCACAACCAGGTGCACTATCAGATTTCAATTGCTTTATAATTTTATCTACCTCATAGCCATCAGTAGGCTGCATGAAAAATGAGTTCTGTGGGGTGTGGATGGGAACAAATTTATCTGCAAGAGTCGTCTGTGTTACATTGAGCCTGGACATTATTCGATCAGCCAATTTAACACCAGTGGTAGTAAAAGGTCTGTCTTCAGTAAAAATGCATATGATAAAAAATACAAAAATGTTAAGTGAACAATATAAATATCAATGGTAATTGAGAACAAGCTGTCTTATCACTTAGAAGCGATCTCTTTCAGACAACCTTTGGGTAGCATTTGGGGAGCGGTAGGATTTTGTATTAATTCGAAATAAAACATTATTTTACTGATATCATTTTCACTGTCATCTGTCAGCCACTTTTACTTCCTTACAAGATATACCACAGAGAATAGAAGGCTATACTTATCTATGTTGAGAAGGTGAAGTTGTCTGTGGTATTTCAGGTGTTACTAGAAGCATAGATCGACAATCACGGAAACATTTTATCACCCTTTACTATTTTTAATTTCATATAAAATGTTTAGGTACACGAAGTTTTATGATTTCATAAAAATGTTTTGTTTTTACAGTCTTAATATGATAGAGCACGTATTGTCTCCTTTATCTATGATTGTCATGGGCGACATCACCATAATGTGTCATCCAATAGGCGTTAGCCACCTGCAGGGATTTGCAAATTGTGTTGTGGTGATTGTGTGGTGATCTGATTTATTGACGGTGATTAATAATAATTCCTACTAAGTAGTGAATATATTCGTTGTTATTCATTCTGTGATTATTTCGTCAGTGAGGAATAATCATTAAAACTGCGAGGCATTGTTGCTGTTAAGCTGTGGAAACATGTCTCCACTCCAGTTTGGTAAGCTCAAAGGTAATCTGTTTTCAATCTTATTAAAAAATGTGTTGCTTATTGGTCTGCTTTTATTTCACGCAACAGCAGAACCACAGAGCAACGGTAACGAATCGATTATTAGTATAGCGTTTGCATAAATTGAATAAGGATTGGAAAGTGATATAAGTTACATTTTATGCTGAAAGCACTTATCCCGAAAGAAGTACTTTAGATGAATCTACGGGAAGCCTAAGTTGCCAAATATATTTTGTTAACTAAACGCATATTTTATTAAGACCTGTGACTTGAGTCAGAATTAGTATAATGTTGGTTGCGCGAGGGTGCTTTGTGGACAGGGCTGATTAGCCATTACACAACTAGAGCGGGAGGGCTATTTGAAAACTGGGACACCCTCCACGCGTGTTCGATACCTATTCACAATGTGGACTGGACACGTGTCCGACCCAGTCGGCCATGGCGTCCCGGATAGTAGAATGTTTACTTTTCAAATCGCTATAGATTTACAACTACGTATATTGAGAGTCTGAGTAGGTGTGAGGTGCAAGGAAAACGCTATGGTGACTACTTAGTCGAGCTTTGTCGAACTTCACTACTTTATGTCACGGATACCTTGGCTCTAAATGAAGTGATTACGCGCGTTTTACAGCTCTAAGTCTTGTACATTTTTCAAAGACAGATTTATCATACTAACGCACCTTGTCGGGCATGTTTGTCTATAGTACTAATACCACCTAGGAAAGTTACAGTTCACTAAACACTTTGTTAAGTACTAAATGCTCTTGTCTAGAGCTCAATACAGCTCCTTAGGTATAGAAACACGTGTTTGAAGTTAAGAAGAGGAGACTAAAATTCGTTATTCTTTGATTCTAGGATTTTGAAATAAACACAGTTCAAAATGTTGCAAAACCTTGTAGGTACATAACACTTAACTACACAAGTCTTTAGCTTTAGCAAACTTTTGAAAAGTTCCTATCCAATCAAGCAAGCACTCCCATTTGTAACTGTTTCAATGCAATTTATACCGACTTCGTAATAGCCGGTACTTGAAGCGTAGTCAGAGCGGAATAGAACTGAAAGGGTAAAGAGGACCCGCTGTAATCCGCCGCTCGCCGGAGCAAACAAATCAAACCGCCCGGCCTGCCTGCACTGCGCGGCACGCGGCGCCCAAACGGGGAGACGTAGCGACTTCTGTTCACATTTGAGAGGAGCAGAACTTTCACTTCGGAGAGCAAGGTCAGAACTGAAACAAGACCTGCTGTAATACGCCGCTCGCCGGAGCAAACAAACCAAACCGCCCGGCCCGCCGGCACTGCTCGGCACGCGGCGCACAAGCCCGAAGACGTAGCGACTTGTCTCCTCATTTGAGAGGAACAAGACTAACTTCGCACAGCGGGGCTGCTGTTGTAAGAGGACTCGCAGAAATCCACCGCTCGCCGGAGCGAACAAATCAAACCGCCCGACCTAAGCGACTACTATGTCACAGATTAGAGATTCTTAAGAATCGCTAAATCGGAGTGTACCAGGACTGTAGCTATAGAGTAGGTGCACCTACTTGATATAATCTGCACGATTGATTTGACATTCAAATCCGCTGCCTTACATAAATTACGCCACACTATAACAGATCGCTCACCGGCGCGGGCAGAATCCCGATAAATTAGCGGAATAAATCCCCCGCGAGAAAAACGCCGTCCGACGGCATTCGACATGGCTGATGGAATCTAATTGACGGCCATCCATCGTTAGCGGGCTGATTTGAATGGGACATTCGTTGAAGAGTTGCTGACAAAGTCAGAATTTGAGACGTGGAAGTGGCTCTATTAATTTTGCCTCTTCTTTTACGAAATGCTACTGCGTACAGAAAAGTACTTCTCTACAGCAGTTCTTTTATGTCGCTATAGGTTTTTTATGCCGCTATATAGTACAGTCGCCATCAGATATATCTGAGTTGTCACTGTACTCATAAATGTCTGAACACGGCTCTATTTTCATAGCATTAGAGCCGTGTTCAGATATTTATGAGTACACTGACAGCTCAGATATATCTGATGGCAACTGTATTTAGGGAAACATACAAACACCTGCGGGTATGTGCGCTTATGATTTAAAATAAATACATATTTGAGCATAATGGAAACAGTAGTACTTTTAATTAGATCGTCGTATAAAAGCTCTTCTTTTGCAACCAATTTTGTCAATAAATTGCGGAAGCCAGTATAAAAGGGCCGATTCATGAATATCGAAGGGCTGGAATGCGGCCGGCATTGGCGGCGACGGCAATTAGAATTCCCGCGACGTCGGCCTCCCCCGCCACGCCACGTGAGAGTCCGGGATCACCAGGACTTTGGCCTCTCATAACAATGAAGACAGATAAAATACCGGAAAATATAAATATACTTAAATTTCTCTATGCTCCTAAAGTGTAGTGTAATCAGTCTCATAACAAATACTGAAATTGATAAAGATCAACCACCCAAATCAAATAAATGGAGGTACAGCGCTCAATAATTTCTAATTAGATATAGACTTGAACAATGTTCAGTTTAATAAGGCGCCGTGAAACACGCAGGGTTTTAGAAAGCGTGCCTCTATCCATCTGCAACACAGGGTTTGTTCAATCATTACACAGACTGCGTGTTTCCAACAGAATGAGCTGGCCGGTCAGTTCGGCGTCCAACCAGCCAACCATTCATTCGTTCATTCACTTTACAGCTCAGTAATGACGTTACCCGACTGACTGCAGATTCGGGCACTTTGTAGATTAGTTAGCTACTGAGGACGAAATCAACGGTGCGATAGACTGGTAATCCTGACTCAAAGCTTAACTCATCAACGGTAGGCGTACAATTCATTTTAGCCAGCCTGCCGGTACATTTGAACTTTATTTAAGTTTCGACTACTTCGACCATTTTATATCGATGAGATGCCAGATCGAACGACAGATGCGGAGGTGAGACCTAGGTGAATTAGTCTGCGTTTGGTGACAAAAACTCATCGTAGGTAATAGGTATTAATTCAACTCGAAGAATTGCAAAACATTTACACATTCCTTGTAAAATTACCGATGACCAACGAGTTTTTGAGTAGCGACCACCGAAAGACACAATGTAGGCATGGGTCTAACAAGGTGCGTTGATAACCTCGTGATGGTTGACGGATACGGGCGGCATAGGACCGGTCGTACAGTCTTTCACGACGCAATTGAGCCAGAGCTAGAGGCCTTTCTATTCTGTGGTACAGGTATTAGTAACATTACCACCTAGAAGTAAATCAACTACACATGTGCGCACCTATTACCATTATACGCATTCTCCGTAGCAACACTGACCACGGCGTCATTTCAGCATATATGCAGGCACATGCGTCAGTGAGGTAATCCTCTTAGTGCGGCTTACGTGTGCGACCGTGCCAGTGGATGCAGCTGTGACATTCGGAAATTTGACGTCTATCTCGTCTAGTCTAATATAACTTGATAACGCTCTCTTGCCACCGCTAAAGTTTCGAGTCTCCTCGAACTAGACTCTTGGCCAGTGGGGCCCCAACGCTCACTAAGTTACCTACTTAAAGAAATGGCCCAAAAGGCTGGTTGAAATCTCAAGGGAACAAGAGCTGGCAGCTTCCTCCCACAACTCATAAGTATAGCGATATAGTGAAAAAACGCCTCCGACCGATTTAGAAAATTCTTGTGCATTTGTTATTGAATAGGTAGGTGAACTAGCAAGTAATAACACTTCGCGATTGAAAGTCAAAATATACAAGTTAGCTCGTCGCTTGATTTTGACACACCACAGCAGCAATCTCGAATTACAAACTGTTATTTCTAGTTCACGGGTCAAATTATATTAGGGGTGAAATTGTCATCAAATTTGTGAATTACACTACACAGTGCCCGGCCCAATGATTTCAAAAGTAAGGATAGGGCGATCCGTACAGTTCGGGTGGGTCGATTTTCAGCCGCGACATTTGTATGCCAAACTAAATGTATCGCATACAAATGTCGCGGACGAAAATCCACCCGGGTCTATATTCCCCGTAACAGTAAATGGAGCCTTTTACCACGGTTACGCATTTTTATAACGTCCGGCTGCGCTGTGCGCTGCGCGTCCCACTGCCGCGTTGGTACTAAAACTGATTTTTAAGACGAACACCTTGTAACCGTCTGCGCGCTCGTTAGCCCTGTCCTTTATATACGTCAATGGCCCGGCCAGGATCACACGCGCTCATTAACCAAGTGAGGACCATGGTACAGTCACCGACAATAATGTACGATGAAACGGGACACGCAGAAATATGACACAATGGTATACGTAGAAATAGAGTAGCGTCCGATATGCGTGCTTCAATCGCATAGTTATCATTGCCAGTGACTATATGTATAATAAAACTAAATAAAGCTTCTACAACTGATAAATTCAAGGAATCACCTCGCCTACGGTTCGGGCCACAAACATCTGCGACGATCTTTCTTTTTTTCACCGCTCTTTTTTAACAGCCGGTTTGGTGTCCCACTTCTGAGCAAAGGCCTCCCCTCTAGACTTCTAGCTATCCCGATCCAATGCGACATGTCGCCAATCGTTGAGATATACATTTAGGTGGGGTGCACTGTTATAATTATATAGATAATATAGTTGTAACAAAATAGTAGCATTGGTAGCGCCATCTCTCGGTGTCCTACTGTAAGTGTACAGTTCGAAAACATTTGAAATAAACGTCAGTCTGTTTCCAACTGTCATCCTAGTTTTATTTGGTTATGGGCCCAGCACGCTTCCACTGCGCTTCCATCTTTTTTTTGGGCTGATCACGGCGCCGTCGTCCGGCCTGTGGAATCCTCTCCGTGCTGTCTTAGGCCACCTTTCTGAATGCATACTATTATTATCGATCACAATATTACACCGTAAAACTTTATCTCCTTCGCTTCCCCACTTAATTAATTGTCGTATTTAATTACCGAGCCACTCCCAAAGTAGCACCGTAAACAGCGGGCCAAGTCCGCGCCGCCGGCGAAGTTGAAAGTTGCATTTAATTCCGAAACTTGTTTCCGTTTCCGAAGTTTCGACTTAATGTCGTGACTTAAAAAAGTTGGACGGCGGGCTTATTGTGTAAGCTGGAATGAAAGAAAAAAATCCTACTTCCTGGCCAGGGTTAGGTAAATGTAAAATGATGTACAGTCAGCTGCAGGGAAAAGGAACCCCCCGTCATACATTCGTAATATGGCAAGGGAGCACGCAAAATAGGCGTATATTTGTCGTCGAGTTGCGGAAAATGAGCCCGCGTTAACCTATGGCAAGGGAGTTACTTTAATCTGCAGCTGTACAGAACAGACCACAGGCAGGCACTGATAAAGAAAGTTCCAGATCGGATATTTGTGGCCGTCACCTACGATCCGGTCCCTAAACAGCTGCGATCTGGGACAGTCTTTAATTTACTGCCCTTGGTTTGTATTGTAATATAGGCATTCAGCTAAATATTAATGTACAGTCTTCTTAATTTATATATGTGGGTTTCCTAAAAACTAAGCGGAAATTGAAAAACTTCGTCGAACAATCTTCGGAAAAGTGCGCCTGTTTAAAAATCATATTCTACATGTACTCGTTGGATATTAAAGCTGGTCGGAACTTTTTTTTGGGTAACTTTATGATGGCTAAATAGCCATCATGCAAATTTAATTGTTAATTTATCTCTAAAGAAGTGTTACTTATCAATTTTATCATCCCTAGATATATTAACTTAAATTTGCATCTTTCATGAAAAAAACACGCAATTTTTTAAATATTAGGTACTCGTACAAGTTACAAGGGTTTGCGTGGTATATAATTTATATTCAACTTTATTATATGTAAAATTACATTATAAACTACTTAATTTCAATGTAATAATAAGCATTTGCTAGTTGGGTGAAATGATTATTATTTTATAAAATCAAGATTTTTTTTAGATAAACAAGTGTATAACAAATAATTCTACTCGGTTTACCTAAAGCAGCCATGCAAGATTGTATGAAAATCTACAGCACATGAATTTAAAATCAATCTTTACTAAGCGCTTGAATAGCAGAATTTCGAACGCTTGGGGCTATTATCCCGGTGGGGGTAAATATTTGTGTGAATAGAATATTCGTTTCCGAGCCTTTGATGTATTTTGGTATTTATCTATAAGTACATTACATATTTTATGGCCTGGTACAGTCGTAGGCATTACTAAATATACATACATATATGTCGCCGCCAACTGGTTTAGTTAGCCATTTGGTTAGCTGCCTAGCCTTTTCATTAAGCACACTGTTTATTTTAGGTTAGGTTTGTTAGTCAGCTTGTCGCCTAGTGACAGCAATACGGCCACAACTCAAAAAAAAAAATTTTTTTGACATGTGGTCGTATTGCAGTCACTAGGCGTTGTGGCCCTCAGAGCAGAAATAGAAGCCCCGCGCAGCGGGGCTTCGTTGACCTGCTGGCGGGTCATAGAGTTTAGTGAAAATGCTAGGCAGACTAAACCAGTTGGCTGCGACATATACACATCAACCTAGTCTTGACCTAAACTTACGCTTGACCAGTCACCGGCAAAAATATATAATGAAAACTGGTATGCAAATAGTACATTATGATACGAGTGGGCTATGTTGGTCATTACAGTCGATGCTGTGTTGCACAGCCCGAGCCGCCTGGCGAGGACCGTAATAGCCGAGACTGTAATGATCAATGCCCACGAGTGTCATACGACATTTTTCAACACACTTGCGAATAAAAAAACAATACTTATCATTTCGAACTTCTTTTTTTGTATTTCATTTGTGGGTTATTTAACAACACTTCTAGGCATGGTGTAGTGCGGAGCGCGCCATGTTCGCGACCTCGGCGCTGAGCGGCGGCGCGGGAATTTTTATGCGCCGACCGAGCCCCACGTCGTCCTTTCATTGGTCAATTTGCGGTAATTACAACACTAGTGCGGTAATGTATAGTAAAAAAGCAGTTGTGTGTCTGCGTTCCTCGAGTCAGAACAATGAAATAAGAGCCATTTTATGAGCAAGTGTGTTGAAAAATATGTGACGCCACTCTATTTCAAAAGCAAAAAGGTCCTGTCAGATATTTCTGCGTACTCAGTTTCATCATATATTTTGGGCAGTGACTGTACAAGCGTAGAGCTTAGGCCAGGAATAAGTCGATGTGTGTAACATTCTCCGCAGATATTCATTCACTACTTAATCCATCACCAGTATTGTTGTTACTGTTGCATTGCTGTGACACCCCAATGTCACAGAGGCTTAATCAGATAGCATTACGGCTTTCTGTCTCCAACAGCTGCACGGACTTCTCCTATTTCCTTTTATTTCCGTACATTCGTGTAGGTACTATTTTGTTAGGATAGTACTATTTTACAGTGAATAAAAACTCCGAGTCCGCTGATGGACTACCACGGCCGCGGGTTCCGGCTGCATAAACAGAGTCGCCCAGCTACCCCCTCGAATATTCATAACTCCACTGTTTTTGTTCTGCTAATTGACTTGTTTGTGGTCTTTAAGTTGGACGGAAAGTTTGTTTTTACCGAAAATAAGGGAAGTAACGAAACGTTTTTGTTCACTGACCCGTATTATTTAGGAGGGTTTCGGTTATTTGTTTAGGCATGCCTGCTTCATCGATCTTTATTATAAAGCGCATATCTGGAGAAGAGAAATTGGAAATGGAGTTCCGTATCTTATTTGTAGGAAACTGACGTACTGAATTTTTATTTGAAATCATAGATGTATGATATACCTAGATACACAGTCAAAAGTGTGTGTAGGTGCCAATGTGGTTGCATTGCCAACTAAAGTTTTCAATGTTCATTTGCAAATTTGACATATAGCTGTCATGAAATTAAGTCATCTTTTGAATGACATTTTTATATAGATACAGCTTATAAATTAACGGTACTAGCATCTGTTACAATTTACCTATAAATGTGTATTTTGCGCCAGATTCGTAGACATTTTTCTTTGAAACTGCGTCCATGTTATTTAACGTCACACCTGGCCATAAAGTGGCAATAACAGGAGACAAACTTCTTGGGAAACCGGCGCAGTAAGACTTACTGCGCCGGTTTCCCAAGAAGTTTGTCTCCTTAAACCTTGAAATGTTGACCAGATGTTGAAGGCACCTGAACTTACCTTACAGTTTAGCGACACGACTTCAGTATAAAAACTTTCATCTAGTCGCACACGGCAACGAATTAAGCGTAAGTACCTAACAGTAACATTGTGGGGCAAACATGCCGCAGCGTAGCAGTCATAAATAAGACCACTGTCCTCGCTACGCCACGTGCTGAAAGTGCTTACGGTGGTGCTGCTCCGCTTTCGTATTTACTAACTACTGCATGATAGCCCGCAGCTAAGCTGGTTCATGTTTTCAGTTTACTATATTTCCAGTCTAAATTGGAAAATGTATTATCATTCGTATCCTACGGAACCTAGCCCTTATTATAAGCATTTAATTTGATACCAATGGGTTTGTGTAACTTATGTAAATTATCTAAGCACTGCTATAGCAAGTAAAGTCAGTATCGCACGATAAAATATTCACCGGGTACCTTTACTGAGAGTGAGGAACGATTATAACCGAGATCATGTCTGGCTTCCTTGTTACAGGACTTACTGAGGTAGACACTGGAAACACAAACTGCTGGTCATGGTCCGAAAGCCTAGGTACCCTGAAGCTTTAACTTTTGCAACGCTTTCTTCAAACATAAAAATTCAGACGCCATATCATAACACTGTCAAAACCGAAATTGAACTTTATGCTGGTACATGTAGGTTTATATCGCTTCTCGCTCTTTGACACCTTTAGATCAGGTAGGTAGGTAGGTAGGTAAGTGGCTTTTACCGCACGCTACGCATACGGAAAAAGCCGCTTTCTGGCCAAGTGTAGACATAAAATGATGTACACAATACGGAAGATAATAAAGAAAGCCCTCGATCGCATATTTACGTCCCTCGCCTGCAGCTCGGGTCGCAAACATTTGCGCTCTCGGCCTGTCTTTGTTTTACCACCCTAGTTGTGTAATGTACTATTTTTACTGTGTAGGCGTCACGATGGACACAGGCTTAGAGGCGTCAAATATATGTTTTAGGGCACTGATATTTTTTCTGATAGCAGTTTGGAACGTCAACATTGGCAATCAGTTAGATAGTGCAATTTACAAAACATGTAGGTTCTTTGTTTTTCCACCCTAGTTGTGTAATGGACTATTACAAGACGCATGTTGACGTTTTTTCGACGTTTCCGTCCAGGTCCGAACCGTTATTGTTTAATAACGTCCAGTTAGCATGTATCTGCATGTAGAGAGCAGTACCGGTACTGCCCGGAGGAAACGCAAGCGGTAAGGAATGACGATGGAGTTATTTGTTATCTTAAATCGCAGCGTGTCCTGGTAATAGTGTTTAGACTGCAGTGGCGTAGCCTGCGCCGACAGTCCATTTGTCGGGGGCGGGCAACAGCGAGATGGGGTTCATTTCCCGGCGCCGGTGCGACGTGTCGCATGATTAACGCCCGACAAACCGTATGTCTCAAACTGAATGCTGTTTAAACTACGTTTTTCTTTTACAACTGTATGCACATAAACCCGGTTTACCTATACACGGCGTACGTAGAACGTCGATGCAGCCAGACACCAATAGTACATTGTGTATCAAGGGCGGTAAGTAAAGAATTACAAACGAGTGTTTGTTACAAGGCCGAGGCGAAGCCGAGGGCTTTAATAACACGAGTTTGTAATTCCTTTACCGCCCGTGGCACACACAATGTTTTTCATCACACTTGTGAGGAAATCTGATTAAAATAACCTTACTTAACCTAAATAAAATTGTAAAACTGACAGTGACATTAGTGACATATTCCATAGACAATGCAAACGTCAAGTCACGTTCGGAAACCATAGCGGTAAAGACTAAAAATGGTTTATTTTATATTTGCAAAATACTGAAATACTATATTTAAACATTTAATTAATGTTACAGAAATATGTGTTTACATGTATTTGCAATAACAGTTCTCTTTAAATAAATATTTCAGTAATAAAAGTTAAAAAAGTAAGTTGGCGTTTCCTTTGAAAATGACAAATAAGACTAAAACAGAACCAGCGTTTCAAATTTAAAAAGAAAACCATTACGCCCTAGGGCGTAATAGGTCATTTACGGCCCGCAAAACCTACGTGTAATGACACCATTTTCGAGCAAGTGTGATGAAAATTATATTAAGTTTCAAGGGGAACCTACGTTTATGGAGATACAACCTTAAATATTCATCTAGAAGCTAAGAAAATTATAAAAAAATGGGAAAGCAGTATAAATAAATTAAACTGGTTTTGAAGTTCCTTTAAGTACAGTTGTTGTAAAGAATTCTAGAAACTTTCGCCATAGTTACCATTTGTAAGACAGTATCTTGGGTTACTTATGAATAATACAAGGTACTTTATGGACTGTATGACTGAAAACACAATCAAGTTTTATAGCCAAATAAATAAACCACCAGAAACGTCAATCATAATACATTATTAAAAGAAACGGCACGCACTTCACGACATTTGTCTCGCGAATGGGCTGGTCATGAAAATTTAACACCTCCGCGTTTTGTAGACGGTCGGATCGAATCAAAACGGACCAGATCGAGTGTCAAGATAGGTACTAACGTTCGATAGGACGCAGCCAGAGACCAGGTGAGGCGATCAATGACTTTAACAGGAAATAGAGGCTTACAATGTGGCAGGCTTGATAACATCTAATGTGGTGCGACTTCACAGAAAAATCCTTCTTGGGAGATAAGAGCATTTTTATACACTACTACTATACTAACTAAATACCATAATAATTTTTGTACAAGAGATGATTAGAAAGTTTGTATTCGGCAATGGATCAAAACTTCAACAAGAAAAGTAACGACTGATATAGGCAGCTAAGGGTAAGCATTTGTCACAAAAGACACGAAATGTGTTTACTGACAACAAAAAATATAAACAACTTTCTGCACAATAGTTCCTCCGGTACTATTTCCCCCCGTGAAGTCATAAATCAAACCTGAGTCAACTCAAAAAATCACAGCCATTATCGAGTACAAAGCGCCATCAGCGGGGCCCATGACGTCACGATAATGGCGGCGCGGTGACGTCACCCAGTAGGGTGCTGCGGCCCGAGCAAAGGAACTTAGACCTTAACACCAAGAGCTAAGTAGGTGCGCGAGAGTACAGGCGCAGTTTAAACGCCATTACACCAATTGTGATGAAGTAAATTGCGCGAATACAAAGTTTGAGATAAGAGTCAGATGATTTAACTGGGCGCTAAAAGGTTTTACGTCGGGATTTCGCTGATTTTACACCTTCCCTCCGGTACGCTTCCGTGCAAAGCGGGAGGCGACGTGGAACCTTTTTTCTCATTAACCCTTTAACGCTCAAGATATTTTTTTCTAATTTTCTTTTGTTCTAGGCATTGAAATGCGTAATTAGGGGTCTCATGAGGCTGAGAAAAATAATAAAAAAAATCATACATAAATAACTTTTTAGAAAATATATGTTGAGAATACTCAACATTGTCCAACATTGAACAATTCAGTTAACTTAATAGACGTTGAGCATACTCAACACTGCGCATTTTGTAGGGATTTAAGTTCATATAAAAATACTACTTTCTTTAAAATAATTTTATTTCATTAATGTCGTAAATAGAGTATAACTAACTTCTTTCACACTACAAACAATTTCAATGTATGTTTTGTGCAAATAACTTTGATAAAAAGTTTATTGAAGCGATTCCTCCTCTTTTTGTGCCATTTATTACAGGATACTGAGCACTACCCTTGCAATAAAGGTGTCTATGAACGTTATCAATGGTTTCTGATGATCACGAACTCTCCCCAACGGTGTCTTGCCCTAAATGTCCTCTTCAGATTAGTTTTCAACCTCTCTAATCCCGTTTCCCCAGTTCAACTCCTCAAGTCTGTATCAGCCCAGTCTAGCAACGTGCCTCATATTATTGTAGTTTATACTAATTGACCATGTTAAAAACCTCCATTGCAGACTGAGACAGTCCTGCGGATCATGATTAAGAAAATCATTATCCGCAGAACTGTCTCAGTCTCCTTTTTCTTTAAGTAGTTGTCAACTTTCTTCTGTAGCACATCGCTGAAATACTGGAAGACGCTTACAAAGTATTTTAGTGAACTTAAGATCATTATGATTAGAAATTACTGTAAATTTTTGGTTGTTTTAAATCTATAAATCTATTGAACAAGCCATATACAGAAACTTTACTTGTTGGAATGCTCAAAACTTTGCTATAAAGCTGCGAATATTAGTTATTCGTTTATTGATATGTCAAACAACTTTGTTTGACTATTTAGAGTAAATTTTACCTTGATTTTTATATTTTTTGGTAAGAAACACATAAATAATTCACTTCTTTAGTTTATGGCAGAATCAAATGGTAAAAATAACATTAAATTAATCTATATATATGGACTATATAACTGTTAAGGTATATTATACTCCTACAATATTGCCAGATCAAGCTTCATTGTCTGAACTAAGATGATATGAAACGTGATTATGAGCTCATACCAAAGAGCGCCAGTGTTATGTTTGTGCCATAATTGATCGTATTTCTTTGTTGCTGTCAGAAGAATCAGTATTTCCTGACAATATTTAGTACCATAACTTAAATTGACCGATATAATCCCGTTTCATCGAGTAAGTAAACGAAAAGAAACAAACCTAGCAAATATAACCTTTACCTATGTGTACAGTTAGTTTAAAAACCGAAATTGAATGACAAAAAAGGTGCCTTAGTACGGTGATAGTGAACATTTTATTGTGCTGCAAATATTATCATTTATAACCTTAACTTCGCAATGTTGAGAATACTCAACAGGTTTGGTCCAGAGTAGATTGTAGAATGTTGCGCAATGTTGAGAATACTCAACATGCATATTCGTAACCCTGTAGAATGTTGGATTTTCTTCTAATTTGTTATAAATACACAAAAATATCACGCAGACATCTTCAAAAACTTGTACCATCGGTAGTTAAATTAATATTATAAGAAATAATATTTTTTCCAAATTTATTTCGAACTTGCGTCTAGCGGTTAGTGGTAGTCTCCACTTCACTTTACCTCTAAAAATCAAAATACCTGCACCTGAGTTATTAATTGATACGGTAAGGATAGGTTTGGATATAAATAACTGTTTTATTAAAACAAATCGTAAAAATAATTGACAATAACATGACAGGATTTTTTTGTTTTCGATGTTGAGTATACTTACCATTGCGAGAAAAAGGGTTAACCTACTAATTTTGGCGCCTAAAAAGCCTTGATTGTTGCCGCCATTAGCGCCGGTGACGTCACGTAATGGCGCCGCAAGACGCGTGACCGAGATAGCTGCGACAATGGGAAAGTTTCGCTTTGTTCGAGATACGGAAAAGTTCGCCCCAATTTTTTGAAAGAACACTATCCGCGTCAGGCGGGGGGCACGTTTCTTTGTCGAGCCCGTTACAGAGGGTTTCATCATTTGTTTCTCAACACAGAGCTTAATATTCGTATAGCCTGTCCTTTGAGAAAAAGCGCTGTGTATTTCCGGTATAATGAATTCCCTGTTTAAAAATCCATTTAACGGTGAGGAGTAAAAATGCATGTGGACGCAAATGAAATGCGCGCTGTTCCAGGCATGGTGATTAAAAAGAGAAACAGGCGCTTTTAATTCAACTCGAAGCAAAGCGATTAAAACGATGACTCGAACAGTCTGGCGCGTGGCCCGTCACATGCGCAATGGCACATGGGAGAAATAGCTCAGAGCGTTTTTTCGCCTTTGATGTCACGGGCAATATAATAAATAACTCCACCCTTTTAAGTGACAAATTGGAATATTATTATGATATATATGAAGGAAAGATTAAACATTTATAAGTTTCATCTTCGTTAATAAGAGTTATCAGCATTCTTAACGCCTGCATCTGAAGCTAAATAAATAACTCCCAAGGAAAGACTGTATTTAAAAAAAGCTTGCTATTCTTATTTATTATATAGTTAACACTATAAATATGTACTAGTATAGAAATAGATTTCCATATCACAGCACAATCTCTTATTAATTTATGGATGTCACAGCCAGCAGCTTAAGATCATAGAGCCCACATCGAATGCACCCCCTTCTCGGCGTAAATGATTTAGGCGTCGAGGACACGCCGTGTGCGTAGATAACCACTTCACAACAATAAGCACATTAAAACGCTGCCGAATTAGTGCCGGATATTACCCCGGCGGCTCGGCGAGGGATCTTTCCCGCTTCATTTCCCGGCAGAAGTTGTACGGCCACTGCCGAACTTTGGATTAACAGGATCGGCGCAGGACTCGCAAATTGCTTATGAATTAGTTTTTTGTTTGTATTTTTACAAGGTTTGCTTTAACTTGGCTGTTTGTATAGATTTAACACGTTCGCTGCGGTAAAAATCTTACTTGTTTTTACCTCAGTGCGTTATTAGGTCGGAACACCTAAGACGTACACTTTCCGCTGGTGCGGTATTATGTTAAAAGGCCTAGTGAGTATGAACTTGATTCAACCTGTGTTATCTGTGTGAAAATAAACGAAATCGTACAAATTTTGAGTCTATGCTGTTGTAATAGAGTATATATTTGCCCAACTAGCTTCGCCTGAGGTTTACAACTGTCATTTTTGAAAAAAACGTCAAAATAAACATTAGGTTGATCGACCTAATACCGCACCAGATCAATGGGACATTTAAGTTTTATTTTAGTGATGGGAAAAAATGTAGTCGATAAGTAAAAAAATCAAGTTTGCTTTATTAATTAAAGGTTTAAAAAAAAATTTACATTCTTATACCTAGACAAACTTTTACAAATGTTTTGATCGTTTTTTTTTTTTTTCACCGGCGTTAGTGGCGTTTGGAGGATATTCTTATCACTAAAACTTACGAGGCCCGAGTTTGTGTTCTCTCTCGAAAGTCCACTGGTACTTGATCCAGGTTGAATAAGAACATTTTCAAGTATTTTTATCCTACTTTTTTTTGTAGCACTGTTATATAATAGATCACATTCATCATCACTTGAATTTCTTTCGTTAGATAATTCTAGCAGTTTACGGCAACGCGACTTTCGGCGACTCATTTTTTCGCAACCTGGTCTTAAATTATGTCATAAACAAACGACTGCCAGCACAACACTAACTAAAAACAATACTAAAATCAGTGCGATGCTAGGTTGAATTGCCTATTATTCCATATTAGGTCTTTAAACCTAATAGCCGCAAGTAATTACTACTTTTTTCTTCAGTGCGGTATTAGGTCTAAAGGCGTAATACAATTTTTCTAGTCGGAACTAGTAGCCCTTTAATAGCTATTTACAAAGGTATATTTGTCTCATTCATACTCCAAATAATCTACGAGATATACGCTTCGCACGAACGCGAATACACCAGATTTTGCTCCCGCACCGAGTGGGAGGCCACGTATTACGCCTATAGGCCTAATAACGCAGCGAACGTGTTAATCTGATAGCTTCACAGTTGCTTAATAACCTGGTAAATTTACTGTGGCCTATTAAGAACGTACTTTCTTTTATTGTAGTATGATCTCGTTCAGACCATTGTTCAACTATATTTTGGGTGGACGGTCTCTTGAACTCACATGCGTCTTGCTTACATGCGTACCTAGTTTCCCTCGGTCTTCATTCATCCGAGTGTTACCCCACATTCTGCGACTCCTCCTACGACAAAGTCGACAGCTAAACTTAATATCAGAAGGCATAAAATGTTGTTAGCTTAAATTGCTCAGTACAGCGTGTTTACATGTCGTGCTCAATTGACACGCCTGTTGTCGCCGCGGCGCCGCGCTCTGCAGAGCCGCATTAGGTACCTCGAAGTGCTGATTTGTGCTTGATTCAATATCTACTAATTTTAATCTTACTTTCAGCAAACAATTCGTGCTCGCGTATATACAATTATTTAATTGGTTTTATCTAAACTGTTATATTTTGATGATATCTTGTATATAGGATGATTGATCTTCTAAGTCCACATTGTTGACTATGCACACTTAGAAGACCACATGCCAAAATATCGCTATCCCAAAAACAAAAATACTCACTTTTTCACGTTCGCCTAGTAAGGAATGAACGGTATTGAAAGAAAATCTAATGTAGCTGATTTCGTATTGAAGCCAGGTAACGCAATAATCATGTACCGTAACACCGTATTCAAGTCCTCTAACAATAACACTTCATAGCCAAATTATGCTGATTGTAATAGGACTGTTTACTATTAGGCTCCTAAATCGATGAACCAGTCACTGGCTGGCTAAGGCTGATAAGGTTCTAATTGTTTGTAATCCTTGTAATGAAACACTTCCATTCATAATAAGCATTATTTGGGTGTGAAGTTGCCGTTTTACATAAATTAGTAGCGAGCTTGGGCGCCGAGTGATTAATGGGGCCCTAATGGGAATGTTTTTTGCTTGTGCGTTTGCCCGGCTGACGTGATTGGGCGTTTTTTGAAGAAATTGCTCAAAGTTTATAAGCTAATAAGGTAGCAGATTCTAGCGGACTGCGACTGTTCTCACGCCTCTTATTCGCGTTGTCTGTCGCCTAAGCCGCCTACAGGCTAATTCACAACTTCACAGTAATGTTCGTCTAACTAGTAATAACAGTTCGTAATCGGGGGTCAAAATATGCCGTCGCTCGACGCTTCAACTTTGATGGACTACAGCAGACAGCAGCAGTAGGGAATGAAATCTCGAACTGAGATTGGAAGTTCGAGATCTCGTGCAAAAAATCTGTTTCGAGATTTCGACCGTCATACTTTCGAGACTTTAATATTAATCTCGACGAGTTCAAGATCTGACAAAGTAATTAAAAATAAGTAATGTTGATGAAAATTGTTAGCGAGCAAAAATATAATATAAATAAATAATTGTGGGAACGCTACGTCCGACCGATTCTTTCGCACAGAGCGCGCCACTGCGCACATACCGTCACACGGTATAGTAGCACTGCCTTAATAACAAGAATCTGGCCTCAAAAACATTAATCAACACATAATAATTCATATACGTGAATCTTTCAATCTCATTCGAGATCTCGAAAATATTAATTGAAATCTCGACCGAGATTTTCTACGGACGACATTGAATCTCGGATTTTTTCTCTCGCTCGCGATTCCGAGATCTTGCGATATCGAGATTGCATTCCCTGAGCAGCACGACCTGCGATTACGAACTACACTCGGATAATAAATTCGGGTCATTTTCTATGACCCGAATTTATTAGTGAGTGTATTTCATGGGTCAGTTTATATTAGAGTCGATAATGACGGTTTAGTTGTGAATCATCCTACAGATGCTGCGGTTTGTCTCCGCCCGAGATAATCCGCATTACGCATTCCGCTCCTGTTTTCTTCTGGAGCTTGATACTTAAAAAACCTAACGCTCACGACCTCGCCATCTCATTTACTCAAATCTAAATGAAAAAGCAAGAAAACTCGAACAATTCAAGTGAGTTTTGGAATATCCGATGTTTTGACGGATTAACGGATGAGGAAGTGGAAACAAAGACGCGGTTGATGTAAATGAACATAAATAATGGCGATCAAGTGGAGTTTTCTTTGAATTCTGCTTGCTTGGTTTCAATTCAATTTATTATAGATACCGTTTAGCCTAAAACTTCTGTAGGTAGAAATGTATTTTTTTACCGTGTAGGCGTCACGATGGACACAGGCTTAGAGACGTCAAATATCATGTTTAAGGGCATTGATATTTTTTCTGATAGCAGTTTGGAACGTCAACATTGGCAGCTGTCTAAGATCTTGTATAATGCATGCATACGTTCGGAGCAATCAGTTAGTTAGTGCAATTTACGAAACATATATAAAAAACTTTTAGAACTAGTATTAAACGACGGAGCTACATATGACAGATCTACTTGTGTAATATAAAACAAGTAGTGCATTTGTGGTAGCTGTAGTCATTGTTTCCCGTCAGAAAAAGCGTTGCCATCAGTCATGTAATTTATGTTATGTGATGTACTTTAGTGAACACGTGAATAGGTACTAGTAATTAATTTCACGGTCGCAGGTGTAGTTGCTGCTTTATACCATCCCGCTTACGACTATGGACTGTGTATCATAACAATAAAAGCGGTTTTGGCTCACAAGCCGCTGTTGCCGAGGATCGGAGAAATATTTCGCCTGGATTTAATATCGAAAGCCGGTGCCGGCGGCGGCGGCAGGAACCAAATTTAGTGCCCAAAGTTTAGGTTTATGTTTGCTGTCTATTTTATGTAGCTAGTGAGTAAAATGCTGAAATAAACGAGAGTTAAAAACAATGACTTTGGCTTGTATACACAAGAGACAGTACTTTTATTTGAAGGGAAACACTTGAGACTAGGTTTATATTATGTGGCTTTTAACACATTAAAGCACGAATTAATTTTCACTTAGCTGTATAGTCGGACTACGCTCAATTTGCAGAGGTCGAAAAAAGGTTTTATCAAAAAATATATATATGGCAACATGCAGAAACTACAGCAAAAGGATTATTTAATCTTGGTCCTTTGGCAATGATTCTTCCGTTTATTACAAAATGTGTCTACATATCCACTAAAAAATATCTGGGTAAATCTTGCACACATCGATCTAGTTTCAACCAAAGTAAGCGATTTGTTCCAGGGTCTTAGATAATTTCAATGTATTTAAGTATGTACATGTATACAAGCATTGCTTAGTTCCCAGGTAGCAAACTGACGTCAGCGACGTATAAGCGACGTCACTCATACGTCATAATGACGTAATGGACGTCGTGGGACGTCGTGATGACGTCAGCTTGCTACTGGGGTTTGGTTGGAACTAGATAAATTTATGCAAGACTGTCCCTAATATTTATTTCAGTAGGTATGTACACATTACATACCTATTAAACGGAAAGATATTTGCCAAGTATCATCTTGCTTGTGATGTTGCCATGTGTGTTTTTTGCAATAAAACCTTTTTTCGACCTCTGCAGACTTAGCGTAGTCTGACTCTAATATCGGAAACCATTGGCTTGTAACTTATAAAGTAGCTTCCACGTTAAAATCTCCAGTGAATATTAAGTGCATTTCTGATATTTTACAACAATCCAACACAACTTAGTCCGTCCGTCAACAAAACATTCGTCCCAAGAATCCCTAGAGATCGCAAACGGGTCTAAATTAATTACTCGTCAGCCCATCCAGAAATCATTGTCTCTGAAAATGGTGAATGTTAAAGTCCTTTAATCTACAGAGCCCCGCTGTCAGTTAAAAATATAAAAATGTGACATTCCAAAAGCCCACGCCCGAAAAGCCGGCGGCCATTCGATTGGTTTTACTAATTGCTGTATTTCGGATTCTACCACGGCATCTCTATAGAAATCTGACGGGATGGTCTTTTTGCACGGCAGATGCAATTATGAAATTGCTGAGCTGAGAAGGAATTGATTCAATTAGAAAAGGCTGTAATTATCAATACACAAAGATGAAATATTAAGAATAACAAGATCATATAAAACGTAAAATGACTTAAAATTTATCCTAAACTAAAATTATAAAATGCAAGAAATATAAATTAACATAAACGACCGAGCTTTGACAAAACATACAAAGTCTCACACGTTTGTATAATAAAAAGCAAAAAACTTTTATTACCAAGCATGGCAATTAGAAGCGATAAAAAAGCAAACAGCGTAATTGTTCCCGTAATGGCGCAGTCGGTAGGATCGCGGGTTGAAACAAGAAATATCAACACCAGCCACTTTTTCTCTCTCGCTCTTCAGCTTTTGACGAACTGAGTGAAAGAGTAAAGGCGGTTATTTCAGTTTTTGCTGTCAGGGTTAGTCTCACGCGCCGTTAGCGCGGCGGTCACCGCGAGGGATTACGGTTTACAGGCGCGTCGAAGCGTTTTGTAACGCTAATGGACGTTTTAGTAATCAGTGGCTACCGGGACGTAAGCCGCTGTTGATTGGTGAAAGCCGATTGTGATTAGGGATGGTGCTCATATAGGTAATAACCGTTTATATTGATGAGTGATGTTATTACCAGCCATCCCACTATTCTGAACGCCTAATCGGGATCAGTAAATAATCTTTAAAAAGTAGTTGTCTATACAGTTATTTAGTTTTCGATGTCAATTTTTTTTATCAGTGAATAAAACCAATACTCTGTAGCGTGCCATAAAGTCACGAATTGACGCACCTCAGCGACACTCGAGGCAGATTTCCCAGTTGGGGCGATCGAACCATCACGATTCACTCCCGAAAATACTCGTATTCACCCGTACATAACGCGCAACGACTCAACCCTCTAGAGGCTCAAGTGCCCTGAACTGATGCAGCTAAAGTTGTATGTCAAGCTGAAGTTGGAAGTGAGCTAGATAGTCACAAGGTATATTACACGATACTTGTTTTGCGCATGGTTTATGAACGCCCAGCAACGGTCGTGTCGGTCGTATTGGTAGGAGAACCAAAGTAACCAATTAACATAGCTCGAAGAATCGCAAAACTTAATTGGCTTAAAAGGCATATTGCTTGTAGAACCAACAGCCACTGTGGCCGACGAGTTCTTGAATGGCGACGCGGAATACGACGCGTGGATAGACAAGCAAAGCGCAAGGCAAGGCGGAAGGTGGATTGATGATCTGATGAAGGTTACTGGAGTCCTCTGGATGCGGGAGACACAGAACAAGCCACTCTGGCGTTCATTACGAAGACCTGTGTTCGGCAGAAGACATATCTTTCGGTTAATAATGGCGATGGCGAGCGTATCAAAGAGAGTCGTTGAGTAAAATAGAATGTTAGTAATGACCTCAAATACCATGACGAAGCCCCGTTTTATTGTCAACCAACCCAAATTTACTGATTCCTCCTAGCAGTATAGACATAATAGCTATCTAGTTATTCATTCATGGGACGGCTCTGATAATTCAGCTATGTGCCGACAAAACGCGGGCTCTCGCGGGAAATCCAGCAACATCCCGCTGATTGGCAATCCCGCGAACAAAGCAGCCAGATATGACTGTCAAGCCGTCTGTCACGGCACTGTGAGCATTTGCAAGCATGACCTTTGGTTCAGAGGCTTATGCCCGAACCGAAACAGACCTGCTCAAGTGTGGACAAGAGAGATATTAAACCGTTTATTAACACCTACTAGAGGACCGCAACTTGGTTCGAGATGAAATAAGTTAAATGGCTCGTTTTTGCTTCAGATTAGTCAGGTAAAACATTTCGTATGTGTTTACATAATCAACCTCTATATCTGTTTTATGGAAACGTAGATTTTGCGCTTATCAGTCCATTTTACGGAATTTCATAATTCAACCATTGTATTGAAATATACTAATCCCGCGTTCTCACATTTTACCACGCATATGTGTATATGTACAATATACTTACTTAATACAAGCTCTCTTTACTGTACAACTTTCAATACAAAACATAAGAAATTATCTTTCGTTAGGTATAGTTCGTCGTCTCTGTTATGGTATAGTTATATCTCAAAATGCAAAGCATTGAAACGATCGCAAGAAAATTATGATCAGATAGAGGTTTAAAATAGACAATTCTAGAATTATTGTAGCTTTAACTCAAGTGACTACGAGGTCTAAGAAAAAAAATACTGAGTTTCTCCTATAGAAACTGCCGGTTTCAATCGAAGCCGCTGTTGGATCGGGTGAGTTTTCAGCTTGTGAATATTCAGCAGTAACTAACTTGGTAAGTGGTTATTGTTCCACCTGAAGATTTAATTGTCCTTCGCGCTAAAACGCGCTTAATTAAAGCCAGTAAATTATCAGCACGAGCTCACGGCCGTAAAGGCAGCGGCAGATTACCGCGCGAGATAAGCAAATCTAGACACCTTCCTTAATAAACTCGCGTATGAATACACCTCTACTTGCAATTTGAACTTTAAAAGCATCGCGACAATGTTTATTTTTAAAGAACACTTTTAAGCGAGATAAGACCGTGCTAAAGGTTGCAAAACTACCCAAAGTAACAGAGCCAAAGGAATGTAAGCCTTATTGCGACAGGCGCCAAGTGTAGGCGATTCAAGGAAACGGCTGAGTCATCTTTCAAGGTGTCAGCGAATCGTTCCTTGATTGCAAGTGTCGTGCTTTAAGCGACACAATAGGGGAGCGCGGGAAAGGAAGACGACAACAAATTTTGGTCTAATTGCGCGCTATTATCAAAAATTACCACTTTGAATACTTCACTACATGAAATCAATTTGCGATTTCAGTGAGCCGTACCTACAGTCAGCACCGGATAAGGGCCTTAAGGACTGATCAGGCACAGTGTGATCAATTGACCTTTCCAGATCCGCAATGTCATGCTACTCGCCCAACTTTGCTCGCTGACTCGCCGGCAGTGGGACCAGTGCATTCTTCTTCTTCTTTTTGCACCTACAGTACAATACAGCAGCATCAAAGAAGTATAAACACATTATACCCAGTCTGATATGGCCAATACCATAACGAACTGTGTTAAGATTTCTAGACATTATTAAACGAAGTATAATAGTGCATTACACAACTGGGGTGGTAAAACAAAAAAAGCCGAGATCGCAGAAGTTTGCGGCCCGAGCTGAATGCGAGGGACGTAAATGTGCGATCGAGGGCTTTCTTTATTACCTCCCGTGTTGTGTACATCATTTTATGTCTACACTTGGCCAGAAAGCGGCTTTTTCCGTACGCGCAGCGTGCGGAAGGTGTGGCATAAAAGATTTATTTGTTCCGTAAACTCGCCGTATGCTAATTGAAACAAAAAATTGAATCAACATAAGCTTAGGCTGACAAGGTGGAACTTTTCGTATTGATCGGATCGGAAGCAGAGGCAGAGGACAATTTGTTTGTAATTGCCTTGCCTTACATAATCCCGCCAATAGGACAATCATTAGCATTTCAATGCATTGCCAGTCGCCACACTCAGCTTTATTTTTATCACTCCTGAATAAGGGGAATTAATTTCAACACGTTAACAACGTTTTGAAATCCAATAAAAATTAAATAAGTTATGTGATGAGTTTGTAAATGGGTGAATCAACTTTTTTATGCTTTATGCAATAATTGCTCTTCCTCCTTATTTGTTCACCTTTTCCGTGTTTTAACAAGATTTTTTTTTTATTTTTTTTTAATATTAGGGGACAATCTTACACAAATCGAACTAGCCCCATAGTAAGCTCAATAAGGCTTGTGTTATGGATACTAGACGACGATATATTTAATAGATACATACATACAAATACTTAAATACATAGAAAACATCCATGACTCAGGAACAAATATTCGTGCTCATCACACAAATAAATGCCCTTACCGGGATTCGAACCCAGGACCTCTTGCTTCATAGGCAGGGTCACTACCAACCAGAGTTGGGCAAAAATTTAGTTGACTAAGAATAAGAATAAAATTCCAAATTTTATTCTCAATCAAAATATTTGAGTAAGATTGAAAATCATGAGCAAGTTAATCTGATTTGATTTAAAATGATTAAATCATTTCATTTTTATTCTGATTTGATTTAAAATGATTAAATCATTTCATTTTTATTCTAAATGACAAATCAAATTTTGATTAATTTATTCCGACAGACTATTAGTTAAACTAACGTTTTAGTTGACTTATTAATATTTAGAATAAGATTGATTTTATTCTTCTTATACATTTAGTTCACTGATTGCACTTGTAATTTGAACTATTTCTCATACTTTTAATGTTCAGTTTTTTTTTTACCATGAATAAATATGACACACAACCTATGGCATAGTAATTAGGTAGCTTCGAGATTATCTGATGATGAATGGAACCAGGAGGTAGGTAGTGAAACTCTTCAATGGCTATTGGTAAGACCTTCAATTCAAGTATGGATTCATTTCGCTTGTGGTAAAGGGTTCTATACATAGTATAGTATACATTACACTATACGGCGATGGTCAGCCAGCCAGGAGGTGGGTAGTGGAACCCTTCGTAGAGTCTTAGTAAACCCCTCGAGTTTGGGCTCATTTTATTTGTTGTAAAGAGTTATACTCGTATGCATTACACTCTATGGTGGTGGTCTGACGATGGAGCCAGGTGCTGGGTAATGGTACTCTTTGAAGGGTTTTAGTAAACCCCGCGAGTTTGGGCTCATTTGATTTGTTATAAACAGGCCTTAACTTTTCGTAATTTTAACAAGCGGGACATGTATAATTTAAAATGTCTTTATTATTTAGTACAACACTAAACAATATTGATTGTACAACCAGAGATCGATTCAAAATATCAATCGTCATTTTTTAATGGCGATTAATTTAGTTGCGATTAAATTCGTTGTGAGAATGGTCGACTAACAATTAAATTAGTTTTAGTTTCAATCGACTAAATTTCACAGTTAAATCTTGCAACTTATATTGAAGCAGATATCTTCAACCGATTGAGCTAAAATTATGTATACAAGTTTAATTTGAAACGCTTGAATGAAAATGCAATATAATGGGCCTTAATATTACGATAAATAACGAAAAACTGCAATGCACAATGTTTACAAGTCGCAAACAATAGTAGGTAAATAGTTAGGTAGGTGCTCTATTCATAATTATTTTGATACTTTCAGTACTAGTTCTATACGATACTGAGTAAATCTTAGATATAGATATTATCAATATTTTGTTGTCTCTGTCATTAGTAAATCTCTTTTTAGTGGCACGCGGCGACAAAACAATAGGATAATCCTACTTACCTGGAAGTTGTTTGTTGCATTTTGGTGCAAGTCTGCCGCCATAACGCAAAAGGGCACAACTAACTTTTTTTTTTGACACTGAGTTGTATACATATTCGGAATCAGTGAAATTTACTGATTCCGAATATGTATAGAACTCAGTGTCGAAAAAAATGTTAGATGTGCCCTTTTGCGTTATGGCGGCAGAAGTGCCGACGAATCTTCTAAAAATAACACGTTCTACTTCTATTGAATGAAACATCTGCATGTTGTTTTCCGTTCAATTTGCTTCTAACATTATTTGCGGAAAAATAGTCTAACTAATAAGTCGATTAAAAAGTTTAGTTGACCGAAATCAATCGGCAGCTAATTTAGTTGCAACTAAACTAGTTGCACTCTATACAACTAAGATTGATCAGTCGTCGTTTTCAATCGTCCGTCGCAATTAATTCTGTTAATCTCAATCGTTAATCGTTAGTCGATTACATTTTGCCCATCTCTGTGTACAACTTAGTTTTTAGAGAAGAAATAAAGTAGTTTTTCTTACAATTATGAAGGAGGTAACATTTTTCCAAATCGGTCTAGCTGTTTTAAATTAATCGGGGAACAAACCTACATAAAAATTGCTCTTTGTTTTGAAGTCGGTTAAGACTGGAAACTTATTTCTAATAAGAAATGCACGAGAAATTAAGAAAAATACCAAGATCGCTATATGTGTGCCTCTAATATTTTAAGAGTTCCCTCGGTTTCTCCAAGATCTCATCATCAGATCCTGATTTGGTTGCAATGGGACCACCTCGGAAGTATACCCTTTCAAACAAAAAAAGAATTTTCCACATCGGTCCAGCCGTCTTCGAGTAATCGCGTAACAAATATAAAAAATAAAATAAAAATAAAAACATATAGACGAATAGAGAACCGTCCTTCATTTGAAAGTCGGTTAAAAATGCATAGAACTCATTAAAACGAGCCCACTTCCATGTTCCATCATCAGTTCAGTTCAGCTTGCTGATGTGATGCCTGTGTGCAGGAGTGAGTGAATAGTGGAACACGAAATAGAAGATATTGCTACTACATTACTTACTAAGCCTATAGACGGGATAACAATTTCAATTTCGATCAATCAGAGGAATTCATTTTAACTAAAAAAATCATGATTGAATTTATTTGATTGGTGATTAAATTAGTTTTACTCAAATTTTTGAGTGAGAATAAATCTTAAGTGATTTAATCATTTCAAATTTAATCTGATTGAAACTGAAGTGATTTAATCATTTCAAATTTATTCTGATTGAAACTGAAATGATTTATTCTCACGATTTTTTATTCTGATTGACGATATTAGTCATGAGTGCCCAACACTGCTACCAACTAAGCTAAAGCGGTCGTCAAATGATTTAAATGGAACAAAACTTACATCTAGAGATAGATTAGGTAAAAATAAAAATAAAACTCGTTTTTATAGTATTTTATGCAACAGTTGTATAAGAAGGTTCAAAAAATGCGAATTGCGTGAGTTATTATAATTTGTTTATTATAACTTGTTTATAAGCAGTGACCCGGCGGACGTAGCTGTCCCCCACTTTTGTATGAAAATAAGGGTTCGTCCGCTGGGTCACACTATTTATTTGTTTTTCTACTCCTGTACTGTTATCTGTCTTTTACTTGGTCACGAACACTAATATAAGAACATACATAATATGAGTTCAGAGAAGTCTATACTCTATTCCCCATAACAGCACTAGTGTCGTTATAGTCACTTTACGTTATTGCTAGCAGCCACACACTTCTAAATCTAGGTTAAACTTAGGTCAAGGATTAAGCGCTCAATTTTAACTTTACGGTAAAAATGCACAACTACCAACTTAACAAACAATTAAATTTAAGAAAAACAAAACTTTCCGAACTAAATTCATTGATGCCAACATAAAAAAGTATTTTTAATTTTAGTATATTTTAAATTAAAAAAAAAAGTTTACCATAGACACATACTGTCAGTCAAACGTCATATTTGCCTTGTTTCCAGTTTATGATTAATTATGTATTTTATAATTTAAAACCTCGTCGTAGAAAAAGTATTGTATGCAACGTTGTATAATTAAGTCAAAAAATGCTCATTGCGTCTCTATTTGCGATACTCGCCGCATTCGCGGCTCGTATCGCAACTCACGCAATTCGCATTTTTTGAACCCACTTATACAACTGTTGCATAAAATACTATACTTACTCGTATTCTGTGGCCGCACACCAGTTTTCAAGACCCGTTTTAAAGACATGTAGGTTCACTTTTATTCAAGCTACATGAGAAAGTTACGAAGCTTTTCATAAGTGACCTTACAACTCGTTCAAACTTCAGCTGGGTGAGGCAACGACCGCTAACCCTGCTTGACGTTAACATAACTCAACTTTACAGCCTCAACTACCCTGACCCCGAGATCTCATTAGCCCCGAACCCTATTATTTTTTACGTCCCTGGATGGCTCCATCGCGAGCGGTTTCCAATTTGCCATTAAAATTCATAGGTTTAACATCAAGGTGCCTCCGTCTTGTCGATTCGCGAGGCGGAGTCGATTGTCGCTCGAGCACGACACACGTAATTTGTCATGGTTTATTAATATACACGGTATGTCAAATGTCATAAAGTTCAAAATCTAATAACACTAAATAATGAGATTGACAACGAGCGAATACTGCAATGAAGATTTAAGAGGAATTGCATTATGATTGTAATAAGATATTTAAAAGCTATTTCATGGTAGCTAGGCACTAAAATGGGGGTAAATTAAAATATGTACAGTCGAGTTCATTTACATCTACACATATAAGAGAACAAAAATATCTGAACACGCTTTTATGCTTGTGACAATAGGGTCGTGTTCAGATATTTTTGTTCCCGTAAGTGTGTATATGTAAACGAACTCGACTGTAATTGCATAAGCTGAAAATTGTATTTGTTTTGTAGTAATAGTCTATGTTAATAGTTTGAGAAACAAATATTAAAGTTCCTAATAAGAACAGCCGAAAATTGTATATGTAATACCGTCTATGTTAATAGTTTCAGTATATTTTAACTTTGATATAATAAGTCATTTGTTCAGTTCATATTATAGGTAAAGAACTTATGTTTGGATTTAGAAATGTCTTATATTAACATGTTAAAGCGGATATATATTTAATTGTAATATCGGGCCGCCAACCAGGGGTAATTAGCTCGGCGTAATGAGCTCGTTGCGATCATCGCGCCATCGATCAATTATCGCAGTACAGCCCCAACCACACCAACCACAGAATCTGCATGACTTTCACAACTAATACGATTCATCTTGACACTGAATATAGGTACCTATATTGGTTAACATTGTAAGCAGATGAAAGAGAACAGTAAGTTCTACGATGTGTTGTGCGTAGGCGTTTTTCTTTCGCAACCCGATCCCGCACCCTGACATGGCGCAGTCAGTTGGATACCATAGGCAGAAAGCTACCAACAGAGTTAAATATGAGCAAGTTGCGGGTGAATATTCGAACGTTTTGGCCGCGCGGTTCAACGTCATTATTTTACTTGATTACTACCACAATGGAAGAGTAAGCCGCTATAATTTTGATCAAACTAGACTCGGCCTCGGCACCGCCTTTCGGTTTCATAAAAAAATACCTTGACCATTACCTATTTCAACAATATTTGCCGATGTGATAATGACGGAAAAAAACGCTGTCAAACGCCGAATATTCACACAGACCTATCAACAAAAAAAGTCCTAATAATCACGGATTCCACCAAGCAGTAGATGAAGTAACCAACTTGGAGATGTTGTGTGCAAAAATCAAGTCAGTTCGAACGAAACCACAAGGTACTGACTACTACGTTGCTGTGCCCGTGTAAGGCATCACTTGCACATTGTCCCGTTAATTTTAATATCGAATTTGGATGTCCTGATTATAAAATTAATCGGAATAACTCCAGCCGCAGTGAATAACTATCATCGCAAGATAAATAGGGCGCAGGACTTTGTGCTACAAGTCAAAGAAACTAGATTTGGGTAATAACTTCATCTAGAAGTCGGACAGTGGAATCGGCTTGTGAATGTGAAGCTTTAAGATCGAGCACGCTCCTTGCAGTAGGTTATATCTTCAGCCCAACTTTAATTGTGAGTGCATTTCGCTTATCACTTGGTTTGTGTGAGCTAACCAAAGAGAGAAACCAAGAAAATGGGGAACGAAGCGCAGTATGTACGCAGACAAGTTCTCAGGTTAAATAATTATTTTTTGTTTGTCAAAAAGAAATTTACATTTCACTTATATGAGAAATACTTATGGTATTTTATCTTACAGATATTAATATTTTACAGATAACTGGTAGGTATAAGTAGGTAAATATATCATTATTTTAGGTTTTTTTTTTTTTTTATACAATGTAAGGCTACGCGCTCAGGAAAAATCCTCATGGACGACTGGGAATGGAGGGCCCAGACAGTGTCGGACTCTTACCGACTAAAACCTAAGCACGCGTCCTTACAACCGGGAGGCTGCGCGTCATTGGTATCCGACCAAGGTCTTCGTTTTATCCAGATCATCGCAGCGTCCCAGTTTTACAACGTTTCCGCGGACCCAAGGTCCTCGCCATTTTTTTACAATGGTGTTGATGAGAATGGGGAGTTGAGTTTACGTGGTTTCCCACCCTCTGCAGGCTCCCATTCCCATCAACTTACAAAGTTTACATGCAACTTATATACTAAATGTGCTTGGCGCTTTCGGTTCGGCTATGCGCTTTGACAGGTGTTGATGATGCATGCACACCATTACATTTCTTATTTACTAAGGGGGGAACTTGGAGGGAAGGGGGTCACCTTTATTGATTTGTGGGCTGATTTTCTGCCTGTTTTCGCCTCTTTTGTGTGAATTTGGCACGTATTTTTTCGTTGGTGTACCCTTTCTTTTTTTTTTTTTTTGCCTTCCCTTTACAATGTTTTTGATCTTACATACTAGTTCGCAAATACCAAACCTCTACTTACAGACATACCCGTAAGTGTCGGTTTGGGCCTGCCTCCCGATCCCGACGCTTTGTAATCTACCGCTCAGCTACTTTGGATGCCCGACTTACAGTGAGGTGTCGTGGTTATGCCATTACGCACTTTTATCCAGCACCACCACTGTTTCCCGGTTTCCCTTTCACTGGCCGGTATGCCCTCCGCGTCGGTTTCAGTTTCCTAGTACTTATTTTAGGTTTAGTTCTCACTGATGTTAGTACCTATAAGAGTATCACGGCGTTTGGTCGGTGCGTCGCCCGCACCGCATTGCGGAGAGCAGGCTTAGCTTGACTCTAGGCCAGTAGTAACCAGATTGGGTACTAGGTATCGCTATCAAAATTAATTTTTTTCCGAGCCTGTTTAGCGATTGACGCGAGAATAACACGATAAGTGGTAGATACTGGACCCAAAAAGTTGCATGCTGGTACAGGAACACTTTGGGATGTCAGCAGTTATACAGGAGATTAATGCTAAGATCTGTACTCCCAATCGGATCGCTTGATGGCAGCTCTTGCGTCGCGTCACTTTGAAGATGGCCGGGTTAATCACACAAAGTCAAGCAAAATATGATTTGATACCTATAGATAACATTAACTAAAAAGTGTTTGAACATTTTTTTCCGACTACAGAGCGTTTCGAACAGCCTCCGACCAAAAATTCTTCAAAAGCTAGAGCAGTCAAGCTGTGCCACGGACAACAATCGTAAAAAATATCGTAAAATCTGGCTTCAAGCATGAGAGACCATATCCAACTAATATCATAAATCTGGAAGTGATAGTGCTGTTTGATCCTCTTTAACAGCTTAATAGTACAGTACGTACCCCGCAACTTTCCTTGAAAAACAAACCGAGGCTGCTTTGTTCCTAGTAAAATTTACAAACGTTGATACGAGTAATAGTGATATAAACCAGCTGCAACATAATATTATGAGTCTAAATATGTTTTCTTCGCATGTTAGAACGGGTACCTCAAAACATTTTGTTTTGTAGACACTCCTGGCGTAAACATACACTGACCGATTGAGATTCTGATAGGTAAAAGTGAATTATATTGACTTAGCAATCGATACCTAATTGGGCCGTTCGGAGCGGGAAACAAAAGCCATCGCGCATGAGTTATGCTCGCCCGTGCGTCGGGCCTAGGCCTTCGACATACAACTCCAAAAAGGCTATGTCTGTTATAAAGCCGAATACTCTTACGTCAGTGTTGAATTGAGCACTTCGAGTTCACACGTCGGTCTTTGAAATGTGAGCTTTTAAAAGGCTATTTGTAACTGACTGGCATTTGTACAAAATACGAGAAAAATGAACCATGAGAAGTACCACGTAATGCCAGGTTATTTTAAGCGCAATTTTTCTGCTGTTGTGTTTTGGAAATGAAATAATTTATTTCTGCAAGTAGGCTTCAAGGGCTCTTTCACATGAATCACATGTCTCATTCTTTTGGCGCTTCGGAGAATGACATTCTGGTGAGAACTAGCGCCGGAAGAAACTCACCAGTTTTTCTTTTCAAAAACATTTAGCATTACAATAATTATAAGTAATTTCATTAATAAAATGCATCAAAGAAATATTTAACTAATATACATTTCAATAAACATAAAACTACATTTATTAGAGATGTAAGGGGTCTCTAGGCGTCAAAACAAGATAAATTAGCAAGAAGAATAAAAAATAGAGAGACATATACTAAAATAAAAATTAATGGAGATTGTAAGGGGTCTCCGTTGTCAAAACATGTTTTGGAGGTGTAAAGGATCTCCATACAAAGTAGAAAACGAGATATAGACTACTAACCTATCATTAAATTTACATGCTTTACAAAATAGTCCGATTAATGAAGCATTTCACCTCGGAATAATTCCTCTGTCGCTGAAACTTTGCAGTGTGATAAAGTAGGGTATAAAGCATACGTTTGACAAATTATCTAGGATTTTTGATATTTCGAAGTTAGGTATTTCTGCCAAAACATGAAAATCGCTTATAACTGCTTGTGGAAAATTCCTCCGTCCGAAATTCCATCGGTATATGATATTATATATTAATAAGAGTATATATTATCATTATCTAGGAAAATTTCGATTTCGAATAGGTAGAAATTTTAAAATACCTATTTTGCATCATAACTTCTTCAGGAAAATTGCTCCGTCAATATTTATTTTTTTATATGCCCTAAATCCTTTAAATATATCCATTTTCACAATTATCTAGGAAATTTTCCTCATCGATCACACCTTTACAGATTTTCGGCAATAACTCATGGGGAAAAATTGCTCCGTCAATTTTTATTTTTTTATATGCCCTAAATCCTTTAAATATATCGCTTTTCACAATTATCTAGGAAATTCTCCTTATCGATCACACCTTACAGATTTTCCGCAATAACTCACTGGGAAAAATTGCTCCGTCAATTTTTAATTTTTTATATGCCCTAAATTATTTAAAGATATCGCTTTTCACAATTATCTAGGAAATTCTCCTTATCGATCACACCTTACAGATTTTCGGCAATAACTCACTGGGAAAAATTCCTCCGTCCATTTTTATTAACTTATTAGACACAGAACATCAAAATATAATTGCTTATTATCCAGTAAATTTTCGCCCTTAATCATTAATTTTCGATTATCTCAGCAAACAATCAATATCAAACAATTTTTAAAAAGCACGCGCACTCGAACAACACCGAGCGCGGGGTGCGGGAGGACTGCGGGGAGTGGAGAAGAACTACAAGCCTACAAGGCCACCGCCACCGCACCGCTGCCGCCGCCGCACCGCCGACGCCACGTCGCCCCGCCTGCATACCCGCACGCAGCTCATCATCGTTCTTCGTACCGACGACGACGACACGATCCTCCCGCCCCACTTAATTTCTTTTTATTTAAATGATGACCTAAATAGAAGAAAATAAACTTTAAATTAAATCAAATCACAAGATTAATATGATATAGAAGCTATACAAGAATACAACATGTATCGATATGATCTCGATTAATTCTAAGGAATCTCGCGACAAGCTTTTATATCATATAAATCTTGTCATTTGATTTAAAGTTTATTTTCTTCTTTTTAGTTCATTTAAATAAAATTATACCTGTACATATAATTAGGGCTTGCAAATCTTCGACTTTTTTAAATATTCGAATATAATTTTGTAGATATTCGAATAATTCGAATATTATTCGAATACTACCAAAAACTATTAAAAAATCGATTTTCTTAGTAATCTTTCTGAGAAACATGTTAGAAGAGATATTTTTTACGCTGCGATTACCTTAAGACTAATCAAACTTAATTAGTCTTACTCAAAACCTATAAACCGAGTAGGTTAGCGACTAGGTAGAAGAAGGAATTGCTTTGTTTGCAATATTTGCAAAGCAAGGAAGGAATGAAGAAGTCAGCTTTGGTGCACCCGATCCCTAAAAAGGCGACCGCTCAAACCCATCCAACTACTGGCCGATAGCCATAACCTCTCTGTTCTCGAAGATAATGGAGTTCATTATCAACTGCCAGCTCCTTCGGTGCCTAGAGGACCACCAGCTGCTTACTGACCATCAATACGGTTTCCGTAAAGGCCGCTCAGCTGGTGATCTTCTGGTCCTAAGACATCGTTGAGCACAGGCAATCGAGACTAAGGGTGAAGCATTGGCCGTTAGTCCAAACTAACAAAAGCCTTCGCCATGTCCAATCGATCGGGTTTGGCACAAAGCACTTCTTTCGAAGCTTCCATCTTATGGGCTTTCCGAGAAATTATGCGAATGGGTCAGTAGGTTTCTAGCAGACAGATGCATAAAGGTCGTAGTCGTAGTTGACGGTGAGTGCTCTGAATCCATGTCTGTGAATGCTGGTGTCCCGCAAGGCTGTGTACTTTCGCCTACGTTGTTCCTTCTGCATACCAACGACATGCGGCAAATCTGTGGCATTCACTGTTATGCAGATAATAGAACGGGTGACGCCTCCTACACCGGCCGCGCCAACATTTCTCGGGATAACGTCATCGAGAGCCGTAACAGACTTGTGTCTGAAATTTAAACTTCCTTTGGGGGAGTTATGTCGGACTCACCCCCTGAGAAGGAGAACCCACTAAAACCACCTGGATCCGAGTTACCTGAGAATAGCAATCTGCCTAAGAGTTGGAGACAAATATTGGCATGTACCCCACACATGATCTGTGGCACGGACGTTAATCAGGTGGGGTGACACGGCCTTTCATGCAACAGAAGCGCCGGCTACATGGAAGCACCGTAGAGCCCTGGTGCACATGATGATGCAACGTGTCCACGAGCCCTGGTGGGTAGGTAGTTGGCTGCATTCCGCATTCAGGCAACCTCTTAACAGGCCGGTTTAGCGGATAACCTGTCCCAAATCGCGGTCCCGTCGCTGCTTTTTTGTAGTTTAACTAAATTGGTAGGTTTATCCTCGTAAAGCCCGTTTCCTAAATTTAGAATATTTTGCTAAAGTAATTTTCAAGGTTATTGAGACGAGAATAGAATTCTAATTTCATAAATGCTCCCCTGCTCATCACCCCCTCATGGGCCTTACGAGGATAATAGTTTTAGAAATTTTAACGAACTGGTCCATGCTTCGAGAGATCCCAGAGAAAGAAAGAAAAGAAAGTTAATGACGCCAGCATAAAGAAGACCATGCCACAGGCTGCAGCTCAGTCTAGAGAGGATATCCTATTTTTTAATTTAATAATTGTTTTTTTATAGTGTAAAAAGTTACGCTGCGGTATTTTAGGTATATTTAGTTTGAAAAAATGTAATTGATTACTTTATCCTTCTTTTTTATGTCCTTTGTTTGCATTTCAATTCTATTTAAGTAGTAAAATTATTCGAATATTCGAATACCTTACTAGGTATTATTCAAATAGCAAAATTAGCCGAATATTCGAATATTTCGAATATTCGAATTCTAAGCCCTACATATAATACATCTAAACTTTTATGAAAATATGATTAACAAAGTAATTTGAATTGTCTGGCAATTTGATAAATAAACGCTTTTTTAAACTTTTTTTTATATTATTCAGTACATCTGGAGATATCTGCGTGTAACCAGAGCGAATCCCATAAGGGTCCCTTTTTCGCACATTGCGACGGGAACCTAATTAACTAATATTGAAAAAAAAAAACTTTTATTTAAATGTTATATTATTATCATCATCACTATTCGAATAATACCTGGTAAGGTATTCGAATAATTTTACTACTTATTTAAATTAAATGGAATTTAAATTAAAATGGTAACAATGGACATAATAAAGAAGGATAAAGTAATCAGTTACATTTTTTCAAACTAAATATACCTAAAATAGCGCAGCGTAACCTTTTACGCTATAAAAACAATGATTAAATTAAAAAATAGAATATCCTCTCTAGGCTGAGCTGCAGCCTGTGGCATGGACTTCTTTATGCTGGCGTCATTAACTTTCTTAATCGCAAGGCCAATAAGTATGCGCCAGCTCTGGGATCTCTCGAAGCATGGACCAGTTAATTAAAATTTCTAAAACTAATATCCTCGTGAGGCCCATGAGGGGGTGATGAGAAGCGGAGCATTTATGAAATTAGAATTCTATTCTCATCTCAATAACCTCGAAAATTACTTCAGCAAAATATCCTAAATTTAGGAAACGGGCTTTACGAGGATAAACCTACTACAATTTAGTTAAACTACAAAAAAGCTGCGACGGGACAGCTTTATGATTTGGGACTGGTTATCCGCTGAACCGGCCTGTTAAGAGATTGGCTGAATGTGGAATACAGCCAACTAACTACCCACCAGGGCTCGTGGACACCTTGCACCAGTATGTGCACCAAGGCTCTACGGAGCTTCCATGTGGCCGGCGCTTTTCTTGCATGAAAGGCCGTGTCGCCCCACCTGATTAACGTCCATGCCACAGAGCATGCAAATATTTCACTCCATCTCTTAGACAGATTGCTATTCTCAGGTAACTCGGGTCCAGGTGGTTTTAGTGGGTATGTCTTCTCCTTTTGAGGGAGTGAGTCCGACATAACTCCCCCAAAGGATTTTTTTATGAAATAGGGGGCAAACGAGCAGACGGGTCTGAGCAGATGGGTGACGCAACAAACGCAAGCTTTTTAACGGTGAAAGCGCAAACTTGTGTCTTCATAGCTCTCGATCACGTTATCCCGAGAAATATTGGCGCGGTCAGTGTAGGAAGCATCACACGTGCTATCATCTGCATAACAGTAAATGCCACAGATTTGTCGTTCATATGCAGAAGGAACAACGTACAGGATAGCACACAGCCTTGCGGGACACATGGATTCAGAGCACTCACCGTCAACTACGACCTTTATGCATCTGTCTGTTAGGAAGCTACTGATCCATTCGCATAATTTCTCGGAAAGCCCATAAGATGGAAGCTTCGAAAGAAGTGCTTTGTGCCAAATCCGATCAAAAACCTTCGCCATGTCCAAACTAACGACCAATGCTTCACTCTTAGTCTCGATCGCCTGTGCCCAACGATGTGTTAGGTAGACCAGAAGATCACCAGCTGAGTGGCCTTTACGGAAACCGTATTAGTAGTCACTAAGCAGCTGGTGGTCCTCTAGGTACCGAAGGAGCTGGCAGTTGATAATGGACTCCATTATCTTCGAGAATAGAGAGGTTATGGCTATCGGCCTGTAGTTGGTTGGGTTTGAGCGGTCGCCTTTTTTAGGGATCGGGTGCACCAAATCTGACTTCTTCGTTCCTTCCTTGCTTTGCAAATATTGCAAACAAAGCATCTCCCTCTTCTACCTAGTCGGTTTATAGGTTTTAAGTAAGACTAATTAAGTTTGATTAGTCTTAAGGTAATCGCAGCGTCAAAAATATCTCTTCTAACATGTTTTTTCACAAAAAATACTAAGAAAAACGATTTTTTTATAGTTTTTGGTAGTATTCGAATAATATTCGAATTATTCGAATATCTACAAAATCATATTCGAATATTTGAAAAAGTCGAATATTTGCAAGCCCTACGCACCACAGGCCAGCATTGCCGGGTGCTTTAGTCAGGGCTGAGCGCGATGCGAGCGGTCGAACGTACAAAATGTCTGCGCACGAAGCGAAGTATAGAAGACGTATATAATATACTGCAATTTGTTCGGATGTTTGAGGAATAGTGTTTTAAGTGTATGCATCAATTTTACTAACAGTTAAATGAAGTTTCATTTATTACCACCTAGCATAAACGACGCTTTTCTAAGTAATTGATTATCCAAAATAAAAACTTTTAGGTAAGGTCAATGTGGCTAATTCTGTCTGGTGGGGCAATTCCGTACAGCGGTTTTTACGGCTTAACTATCTTTCTAACAAACTTCTAATTTCGTCAGTTAGTGTGAAAAGTTTCGCTCCTGTGCCAGTCGAGTCATCAAGTGCATACTATCGTTTGTTTGGCCGCAAAAGCCGCTGTACGGAATTGCCCCACCAGACGGAATTAGCCACATTGACCTTACTAATAATTTGGACTATACAAAACTATTACAAATAATGTACCTATACTTTATCTAGGTACTTACTAGTATTTACTTTCAAAATGTCGTGACGCAACTATATTTATTTACTATTATTTCATAGTCACATCACATACTTATGTACTTACTAAAATTGTATTATAAATAATAGCATTGAATTTGCACTGAGCTCCTGGTCTATTGGAGTTCTTTGTAAGTAGCCGACTGAGACACATGCCGCCGTCACGTGGCACGCACAAAGGATGCCGCCGAACGATTGTTCGTTCGAGGTCAACCTAATAAAAGTTACGTCGTAGTAAGTAGGTATTTTACAGAACCGACGAGCGGCAGCCCTGTGCCTTAGGCAACCGTAGGTATCGCTCGCTCCTAAATGGCGAAGACGAACTACTTGGTTGTCTTTATACTTTGCCGCAGCCGCAGCCCTCCCGCACCACGCGCTCGGTGTTATTTGAAAGCGCGCTTTTTAAAAATTGTTTATTATATTGCGATATTCGAAAATTAATGATTAAGGGCGAAAATTTACTGGATAATAAACAATTATATTTTGTTGTACTGTGTCTAATAAGTTAATAAAAATGGACGGAGGAATTTTTCCCAGGAGTTATTGCCGAAAATCTGTAAAGGTGTGATCGATAAGGAAAATTTCCTAGATAATTGTGAAAAGCGATATATTTAAAGGATTTAGGGCAAAGAAAAAAATAAAAATTGACGGAGCAATTTTTCCCCATGAATTATTGCCGAAAATCTGTAAAGGTGTGATCGATTAGGAAAATTTTATAGATAATTGTGAAAATGGATATATTTAAAGGATTTAGGGCATATAAAAAAATAAATATTGACGGAGCAATTTTCCTGAAGAAGTTATGATGCAAAATAGGTATTTTAAAATTTCTACCTATTCGAAATCGAAATTTTCCTAGATAATGATAATATATACTCTTATTAATATATAATATCATATACCGATGGAATTTCGGACGGAGGAATTTTCCACAAGCAGTTATAAGCGATTTTCATGTTTTGGCAGAAATACCTAACTTCGAAATATCAAAAATCCTAGATAATTTGTCAAACGTATGCTTTATACCCTACTTTATCACACTGCAAAGTTTCAGCGACAGAGGAATTATTCCGAGGTCTCCATACAAAGAATCTCCTCGTTTCCTGGACTAAAAAACAAACTTACAGAAACGTAAAAAAAACTGTGACTCACATAATATAACTTAAAAACTAAAATTAAAACATTTTTTGATGTGTAAGTATACCAAAAAGCTGGTGAGATTACTAAGAGACGTAATCCCTAGTAGTAAATCATGAGCTTTCGTTTCCTTATGAGCGGGATAACTGTCTATTTAATCGGAATAGTACCGGAAAGACGATGCGTTAAACAGCGCAACGGACAAACTAAGATACAACGACATCGCGCATGTTATATTTGTGCAGACAGAGCAGCTCTCCGAAATGTTAATATTTCCCATGGCCTGCCGGTGTCTGCGCATCATAAATCGCCTAAACGACTCGCCTAATGCCTTCCCGATACGCCCGATCCGTGCCAGCGAGCCCGGCTCAGGACTAGTGTCTTGGGATGATTTAGCGGCGCGTTCTACCGAAATGCGACGTGTAGCTCTTTAAAAAAGGGTGCGCTTTATGGATGTACTGTATTAACGCGACAGCGGTCACAAATCCGCTCACGTCGACTATCTTCACAGTCTATAGAGGACTATATACAGGGTGGGAGGGACTATACCGACATACTCCAGCCATGAATTCCTGGTGGTGTGACGAGTAAATAATGTTATATCAACATGGGTCGAATATTGTAATTTTACATTAATAGTCTTATGGAACAAAATAAATCAGTAAATTAAGCCCCTCGTTATAAACATGTCCTTACTGGCTGAAAAGTTATCAAAAAGAAAAAAAAAGCTAAAATGGAAACGAAAGGTCAATTTTTTGGCCTCGTTGTCGCTTACCATCAAATACTGCGAAGGTTAATTCCTGTTTAGTTAAAGGATTTTAAAAAAATAGTAAAGGTATCTTAGTCACATTTATTAGGGCTTGTTACACACTTGGGATTTTTCATTTACAAATTAATGGATATCTCGGAAAGTAAGCGTTTTTCGACTATACATCACATAGCATTTTTTACTCCTAATAGTTGTTAGAATCTATAGTTAAAGTTTGTCGGTATAGTCCCTCCCACGCTGTATACGTCCGACAGGGTAGGTGAAATGATAGTCGATTTTATTTAAGGTCTCTGCCCACTACGCCGTATCATACCATAACTGTACTTAATAGTATGGTCATGTCATATGACCTTTACGCAATTGATAAACCCATTTAGACTGAGAAAATTGGCAGATGACTATAGTGATGTGAAGTTTGGGAATATTCCGAAGGTGCAAATATTCTTCATAAAAATGGGGAATATTCGAAAATGGCACGTCTCTACAGATGGAACTAGAGCCGCCAAATCCCCCGTAGAGATCGACGATGTATAAAGCATCCGCAAGCAAATCCCATTGAAAGCGCTACAGGGCCAACATACAGCGGATTGAACCGCATAACGCGAAGAACATTCACATAGGTACACGTTACGAGGGCGACACTGAAAGTTTTTAGAACTGGCCACTTTTAAAATATATAATGAAAAAATTAGTTTTAAGTTTGAAAATGGAACTCTTTGTTAATATTATTGTGTATGTATTCCATTCATCTGTCATTTGTTTCGTGATTTGGCGGCAAATTGAAAATTGTCTGTTTTACGTCAGGATGAATTTAACGCGAGAAAATTTCCGTGCAATGATTTTTTACGACTTTCGATGTCATTTAAGTCAACAAGAAAGTTATGATAGACTTCGATTGGCGTTTCACGATGAAGCCCCATCTCGTGCCACTGTTTACAACTGGTTTAATGAATTTAAACGTGGTCGCACTAATCTCACCGATGATCTGCGTGAGGGACGGCCTTCTACGGCAACGACTGAAGATAACATCAGTGTTGTGCGGCGTATGATAGAGACTGACGAAAGAGTGACCTATCAGCAGATTCGCACAAGCTTAAGCATCGGTATGAGTCAAGTCCACAAAATCCTTCATGAACATTTAGCGCTTAGGAAGATTTTTACTCGGTGGATACCTCATAATTTGACCGAAGCTCAAAAAGTCCATAGAAAAGACCCCAAAGGACGAGTGGGCAAAGTGCTTTTCTCAGTGGTTCCATCGGATGCAGCGATGTATTGATGTGCACGGAGACTATTTTGAAAAGATGTAATAAAACTAATAACTTGATAGTTTGGTCAGTTTTTGATTTTCTAAGAACTTTCAGTTTGACCCTCATATGTTTCTTACAATAAGTATCCTATTTCTTTGATAACCGTTGGAATGTACAATCAGTGGCGGACCGGATTGCAATCCCTAAGATCGACGGATTGCAATGACTTTTCCATAAAATCGTTCCTTTTTTCAAAATTCCCCAATACCGATACCGAAACCGGAATTCCGGTATTGAGTCTCAATACCAGTATCGAGAATGATCGGGTATTGCATGCCCTAGTGGCGTAGCGGGACGTCGGCGATATCAGTTTTACGGGCTCTTACCTATGTTCCAGTCACTAAAATATGGAGGAACTTTAGCAACTTGATTTTGCAATGCGCCTACAGATGCAACACCTTCGCCAGTCCCTGATGTCTCCAACGTGCAGCTACGCCACTGCTAAACTCCGTGTTTTGCATCGGTAGTTCGCGCTTAGCGGTAATTAAACTGTAGGTAGTCATAAATCAAGATGCCCGCGCGACTGCGCCGGCGCGCGATAAGCTTTTGAACGCAGAGACTTCTTATCGGGACGCTTTCACAATACACTTTTATATCTCTTATATTTTACTGTTTTCTTAATTTATGATCCTGGGACTTTATTCTTAGTCGTTTTGAGGACGTTTATACTCATTCACTTGCTCGTAAAAGGTGTTATAACACGCGGGCTTATAGACCAGCTCGAGCCGATTTACCTCCCGTAGGTTATAAAAATCTATGAATGAAAAAATGTATGAAAATCTATAACTCCCGAGGGAGTTGAGTTTAATTTTAAAATATAGAACCTACCCGTACGTCATTTCAGACTAAGGAGGTTTCGCAACAGCCAAGGCTTATTTCCCATCTGCAAAACTTGGCTACAAAACCAATTTTTGTGTATATAAAAGTTATATGGTATATTTTACTATTATTTCAATATTTTTTGCAATTATTTTAAAGCAATTAAATTAATTGCATATAACATTTTATTTTGAAAATCGGTACAATTTGACGATATTGTCTGTCAAGTTTGAAAACTAAACGCAGTTCGTAGCATTATCTGTGGAAGACTCTATAAAAATTGAAAAAGATTACAATAAATAATTTGATTTTTGTTTTATTTTTTTTCCTCGCAAATGTGATGAAAAACATTGTGTGTATTACGGGCAGCAAGGGGATTAAAAACTCGACTCATTAAAAGCCATCCGCCTACGGCGTCGGGCTCCTAATACTCTCGTTAGTAATCCCCTTCTTACTACCCTCGGTACACAATGTACTATAGTTTGAAAATATAATAAGTATTCCCACTTCCACTTTTTTTGTTATGCCGCCCTCGATGGAAGCTCTTGAATTGTCCGTTAATTACTCGAAATCTCTCGGCACTAATTACTACCCCAAACACACGTCTTTTATGCACGCCCGGCATATCGAAACGCGTGGCAGCCTCGGAAAACAATCCCGTGTGCGTATTTCCTTATTGAATTCGCGATAAAGGCAATTATTCCGGTTCTCTGCCCAGCGCTGGGGCGTGCAGCGCCGCGGGGCGCGCTATACTTATCAGCTAATGCACTTGTAATTGGAGAGCCCTCCCCTCGTGCCAAAGGAAGGGTTGTTTGCGTCTGCCTGAATGTTTTAGCGCAGACTTAAGCAGGATCAAAAGGTTTTTTGTCTAGGGGGTTTCAAAACAGTAGCGTACACTGCTGTTTTTACACGACTGCCCAAAAAATCAGTGTTATTTTTAAATTTTATTCACATGCATTTGCAATCAACTAACTACTAACCATCGACGATGTATTAATTAAATATAGTAATATAGTACCCATGGTTAGAAGAGTAGCAGAAAAAGGAAAATATATTAATTCTAGAAACAGTTATCCTGTGGAGTCACTCCGCGGCTGACAGGCCTCCATTACGTCCGTCCCGCCGTGGAATTATATTATGATTGATCGAGCGCCCAGTAACTCACATTTTTCATCGACAAATAAATACGTGTTCCGAGGTGCGAGGTGAATGATACGCCGTCAGCCGAGTGAAATGACGTGACGACCGAGGGAGGTTCACTTTTTCATTATTTATCTGCCAACGAGTCAGTTGGGATTTCCATACTAACTTTCATTTCCATACAAACTTTTATTATATAGTATTTTCCCCGCAGGGTTGCGTACCAGCTACAATTAGGTTCGGACGAGCCTCCTGCCCTCATTTAAATAGAAAACAGGTACCAACAAACACGGCTGCCCGCCGTTTCCTTAATTACAGGCCAAATAATATCCTATGATATACTCCTTACAATTTGCATACCCGGTAATTACCCGTCCATAACTCACGAGGGCTGCAGCTCTTCTGGAACATCGTTTAATGAGTCCCCCTCCCCCTCCTCGCCCCGGGGCCCTCGCCTTGACCTTGGTCGGAGCGGCCGGGGAATGAATGGAGGGCCTTTATTAACACGGAGCGAACACACGCGCGGCTTCGGGAGACAAATATTCGTTAGCCGAAAGGGTTGCTCATTTCAGATATTGGAATACTTTGCCGCGCATTCGTATAGCCTTATTATTTTCGCGATCATCGATTATCGCTTCTGCGACCGAGGGCGGTTTCAGGCTGTGGAAGGTAGGCAGAATAATAATAACTGTGAAAATATGTATGTTTGAGTTAGAGAGTTCCTTACATACATCATACATTAGACATTAAACAACACGGATCACAAGCCAATAATATTAATTTCATGATATTAAGATCAAATGCATTCTTACTTGTTGATGTGTCATAGTTTCAAACCTATCAATGTCACTCTTAATAAACTTTTGTCTTGAAGAACTAAGAACCAGCTACCGCGAACTACGAGTATGTATGCGCAGTATGTTGAATTGTTAACGTAACAAATGATACCCAATACATAGGTATATACCACTATAAAGATAGAGCATTTTCTCATCTACCGATACCGATACTGACACCGATGTGTCGACGCCCATCCCCTGCCCACTGCGATTTACAGAAAGGGACAGGAGATGTCGTCGACGACATATAAGCTTCGTTATCGTTACGTGGAGCCCATACACAGACTTAAAGCTGCGTAGTTATACTAATATTTAAATTAACACAAATTCGTCGTTATCTCGAGCAGTGTCGACTCGACTTCAATACAGTTGATGCCACTGGACCACGTCCGCAATTCGATCTAAAATTTGTGTATTAGCATAAAGACAACGGCAATCTCGTCACGTCGGGCTCGCCCGTGCTAATTCGGACGCGACCCGGCACGACACGCCGCTCTCGAGACATCGCTTAATAACTAGAGATTATACCGCTAAACCACAGTTTAAACAAATACAGTTGTTCATTGGTCATTGGCTACTAACAGGTGACGCAGCCTCCTATGATAGTTAAGTACACGTGTTCTGAAAGTAAGGTCTGGTCCGATTTTTGCAACAGTCAGTAAGACTTGTAAGTTTGTCAGCTTCCAAAGAAAAAAAAGTGAGGTGCGTCCCAGATCTCCGCTTAGGCCTCGTCTAATCTCCGCCAAATTTCCGCCGAGATTCTCGGTCTTGGTTTCGGCCAAAAAGCACCGAGATTCCTGCCGCAACGAGACATAAAAATGATTAACCCCTTATTTGATCAAGGTGAAGAAACATTTTGACCTTATTAGAAGAAGTACCTATTTTTTACACTCCCAAAATTCAACGCGCCTTAAATATCTTGGTAATTTATTGTTCGATTGGCAAAAGAAAGAATACATATTCAATATTTTTCAACATTCTGTTTTTTTTTTACCCAGAAAAGCCTATTCGGGTTCGCCCGACTCGCGTCTCACCCCGCGAGAATGCTCTGTAAACGAGTCCGTCGGTCGACTGTATGCTCCTTAGACTGTGACTAAAGTATGTAAATAAAAATATATACGACAGCAGCAGCGAGTCAGTTTTCATTTGCAGATAATATTTTCATCAAGAAAAACAAAAGTGCAGACAAGTTTGCTTTTGTTGAGAACTGCAAGAAAGGTAATGAATCTTGGGACGACTCATGAAGTCTAGTTTGTTGAAAGTTAAACAGCATAAACAAGACAAAAAAAGTTTGTCAGGTGTTCGAAAATCAATGTCAAGATTCAAGTAATTGGGCGTTTTCCAAAAAAACGTGTCCGAAAATTTGCCCAACGCCCAATTCCGCATAGCTCAAATGAGTGTTAACTACTCAAAATACCAAAGTATAAAGATAACTTAAAAACGTAACATATCACCTTAATCTTTATATTATTCTCACTTTTAAATCATACTTTCTCTTGGTCATTTCGGAAAATGTCGGAAAACGAGAAATTCATTAAAGAGGGCACGTGCTTTTCCTCCCTCCACACACGCGTATTGCGATACGAGTATGATGCGATTAGTCTCGCTGTCTCCCGCGCGTCTGGCTGTCCGTTTGTGCCACTAATTGGCGCGCCACCGGGCACTACTGAAACTTTTCTAGCAGACTTTGCCCACTTGTAGTGCTTAACTTGCAATTTTTATCGAGCTTCAGTATACATGAGGGAAAATCGGTAATCCTCTGCCTGCGTAGCAAATAGCAAGCAATAGCGTATTTCCAATAACCAAAATGAATTAATTAACACTAACCATCAAATTATGTTTCCAAAACTGCTCGGAAATAACCACATTTTTACTAAAAAAAACCCGACCGCGGTGCACTTTGAAACTGCATTAAATTCCGCCATTTTGTTTATTTTAACGAACTTCATATCCAGTGACACTCGCACCATCAAGACGAATCTGATGTATCATTTATCAAAATCGGATGTGCCGTTGAGTAGTTACGAGCGGACACAGGAACGGACATACTTTGGGCTTCGCCGCAGTCGGGTAAAAATCCAACTTAACTCATTTTCGTGCCAACAATTATTTTAAAATAACAAAAAATAAGGCACCAATTTGACCAACATGGTCATAGAACTAGAAGAACATATGTTGAGCAGTGATGTCACAAGTTAGTATCTCTTGGATCCTACAATCTAATCGTTCTGACACTTTATAAAAAGTTGATTTGGTCTCACATCAAATAGCCCATTAAAAGTTATAACAGCCAGAAAGACCATATTAAGATCGATTATTAAAATTCGAGAAAAGTAATCGATATTCAACCTTGTAATAAAACAACTTAAACGGATTAAATATTACTAACAGATTAATATCATAAACGCGTATAATAATATTACTAAATTTTTTAAGTCCCGATGTTTCGCAACCCGTATAAGTTTTCTTTGCGTCTTCTTTCTTATCCAGTATGCCTTTTAGAAGCGCCGCTAGTTTCTAAGGTTAGGATAGTAAGCCCTTCTGGCATGTGTGTGGACGTCCTTACACATTAGGCCCATCTGGCAACAAAAATTGTTTGCTAATTTGTTTTTTCCAAAAATAACATACCATAAGGCAACTGCCGCTAATTTCTAAGGTCAGGTTATTAAGCCCTACTGGCATGTGTGTGAATGTCTTGACACATTAAGCCCATGTGGCAACACTAATTTTTAATTTGTATTTTTTAAAGTGGGTAAGTTTATACAACGGTAATTTTGACAGGGAAAATGTATTATTTTCTCAGTCTACCCGCGACCACGAACGCTGAAAAGGGTTACGAAACGTCGGAACTTAAAAAATGTAGTAATTTAATCCAATTAAGTTGTTTTATTACAATGAGTGGTAATCGCGGAAACCGAAGACAATATATTCAACGTTTTAAAATAGTTATCAACTGACAGATCACATTGATAAAACGATATGGCTTACATCCGACCGTTTTCCCGTTTCCTTCAGTCCTAAACTATATTCGGCGATTTGTCAGGTGAACGGCGTGTGCGATAAGACGCAGCATCGACGAGGGTCAGCGGACCGCAATCGACAGCCACTATTACGCTTAATGCTTGTCACTGGCCGGGCCTTGCAGTCAGCATTAGAAAAAAGTTGCCACATATGGTTCTCTATCGTTTGACCGAATTTCATAAGATATAATTTTACTTTCCCGAATTTCATCTGCAATAATTTCATTTGCCATAATGATTTATTATCCAGAACTTCCAAACACCATACTTTCATATGCCATAATTTTCAGGAGCAATAATGATACAATCCAAATTTTCAGGAGTCCTAAAATCATTTGCCAGAAAATTCAAGCGCCATAATAATTATTCAATCTAAAACCTAACCTAACCTATCCCAGTCGTACCTCTCCTGTCGATTTTTAGGGTTCCGTACCAAAATGGTAAAAAAGGAACCCTTATGGTGTGACTCTGTCTGTCTGTCCGTCTGTCACAGCAAGATATCTCAGGATCTACTGCTATCCACTTGAAATTTGGAATAGTGTTAAAAACCGCTAACCCGAGCCTATTGGACAGAAAAAAATCTTATACCTTTTTTTTTAAATGAGGCCGAAATGGGATGTCAAAAATATCAAGTGGAGTATTAATATTTATAAGGAGGAGAAGTAATATCTATAAGGAACCGTCGGTGCGCGAGTTCGACTCACACTTGACCGGTTTTTTTAAATGTAGAGGACTGTGAGCCAGTCGACGAAGCCCCGCTTAGCGGGGCTTCTATTTCCGCTCTGAAGGTCTGACTAACCTAACTGCGTTCAGCTAGGGCTATTAATTTATTTATACCACACTTGGCCATAAAGTGCTGCGCGTGTACTGCGCGTACGGAAAAAACCGCTTTCTGGCCATGTGTACACATAAAATGATGTTCACAATACGGGTGGTAATAAAAAAAGCCCTCGATCGCATATTTACGTCCCTCGCTTGCAGCTCGGGCAGCAAACTTCTGCGATCTCGGCCTTTCTTTGTATTACCACCCTAGGTGTGTAATGTACTATTTTGACACAGGGGGTTTCTAGCTCTTTGTGTGTTTTACGGTACCTTTGCCTCTAGCACATCTGTAACCTACGATAAATACTATACATTTCTTTCCACACAATGTGCGAATGTGACACGACAAGCGAACTTCCAGCCAGTTGTGCTAGCCCGGCTGGTCTAAGGGCTGGTGACAGAGTTGGTGTAGATACACATTACTTCAATGAGCGTAGAAGTCAAAAACATACCTTTAAATCTATAGAAATGTAAAGAACTATTTGGACCAAAAAATGTGACTACTAGTTAATACTATCATTTTCCTGGTGACATATGACGGAAATAGCGGTATCTTAAGCGAAATATCTAGTTTTGAAAGTAATAAAAGTGTATGCCCGCCATTTCGTACGAACGCAACGCAACGGAAATCCATCACCCCTATAAAATAATACTCCTGTCTATCCCCGCTGGTTACGATTTCCCCTCCCTCCCTCAGGCGTCAAACTAATGTTGTTGCTGAACTTTTTGTACCATCTGTGACAGTTTTCCTTGGACTAAAGCAAAACGCAATTACTATACACAATAGTAATCGCGGGCACGTCACATAACTCTAACATTCATTAAGTTGCCAATATAGGAGGGAACAAGATCTGCGTGATACGTGGATGCTTCATTAGCTACGACAGTCGAGGGAGGTAATGTATGGTACTTGTACCCACAGTAGGGTACTTCACACGCCGGTGGTACCCTTGTTTTGAATATCGCATCGATGCTCCCGGTTTAATAAAGCTCAATGAGCACGCGGGGCGCGCACTGGAAGAATTTTAAAGAAGACGCATAAAGGGGATGTTGACTATAAATAATAAGATAATAGCGGGGTGCGGGGGGTGTTGTGCTGGGGTCCGCGCCCCGAGCGAACTTGGCCGCTTCCCGGTGCCTCTGTTGCGAACTACAACAAAACTTACCCTTTAAATTACTTTTCAATACATTAGTCTAAAGGGAACAAACCTGAACGCGTCAGCTGATTCGCGCGTCACCCTTTTGGTGTCCACGCGGCAATCTAAACAATACGTAACAAAATTCACAAACACTACACCAGCCGGCCGCGTCACCAGTCGGCACAATCACTCGCGTGTCCGCGGACACTACACTCGCGCACGTGTCACGTGTCGCGGCGTCTCGCGTGCCGCGTGCTCGCGCCGCCCGCCCAGCGCGCACTGCCGCCGCCCAACGAAAGGGAAACTGCCCCCCGCCCGCGCGGAGGGCGCCCTACGCCATTCACGCCGGAACATGAAGCGCGCCACTAACCGCCGAACTTACTTCACGCTTTGCATTATGTGCTAAAGAGTTTATCAAATATCAAGTCTTATCAAGACTAAGTCTTGGCAGATTTTTTCTGGTTAGTTCTAAGTTCAGATTTTTAAATACATTCACGGACAATGAATTCGGGTCATTTTCTATGGACAATAGAAAATATTCCGAATTCATTGTCCGTGAGTGTAAGTTTGTTACCTGCCTATGTGTGTACTCGTAATTAATTTACGGTTAAACCACCGTAACGACTTTCACACAAGTTGGCTGGAACGTTTCCAGACTCCATAAAACGTATTAGTCTGGGAACATAGGATGTACTTTCCGGTCGGACCGAATACGCGCGAGCGATTCCTAAGGGAAAAACTAGAAACGTATACTCTAGAAATGTTTGTGTCCAAAACAAAATAAAAAGCACGGCCGATTGGACGAACTTCTTCGCGACAAGGCGAAAAACGATCCAAGTTCCGAGACGTAACTTGGCTGTTTTAAAAATAAATCTACCTGAATGCGCGAACTTCGGCAATTTGAACTCGGGACACGATAGTTGTGGGTAGTGGCGTATAACTCACGCCTCATGACGGTCCCGAGGGGGTAATTAGAGGTTAGAGGGGGGGAGGTAAACGGCTTAACATTGAGTCGCGACGCAATAATGACGAATAAAGGGGTAGCAGGACTTAATCTGGTTTCTAACGTCATTCCATTGAATTGTCTCGAATCCCCTTTGTCGCTTTTAACTGTGTGTGAGCCGGACTACACGACTGACGACCGAGTTAAAGCGACAAGGTTGCGAATGGCCGTGTACACAAGAGGCAAAGGGTGTCGTTGCTCGTTGAGTGTCCGTCGTCGCCGCATCTCCAAGTACTTAGCAAAGAGATAGCGCGGGACAGGACATTCATCGTAATTAAAAGTTTTCTTTGTCGCTATATCTTGATAACGACGTCTGGAACCCTTACATTTTTGACTAGTAGGAAGTATTAAATATGTATGCTTTTCGGCGATAAGAATTAACAGCTTTTGAATACTACTGTTTGCTTGCTGATAATCTTTGTTATTATTTTGAGGTGTGCAATAAGAGAGTATGTAAGCGTTGTATGTATAAATTATATGATATTATAATTCATATTCCCTATGCTAAATTTATACCTATTACGATAAGCTAAGCAGCGGTCGTCAACCTTTTAGCAGTCAAGGGCCACATAGTAGCTAACGGAATTGACGCGGGTCGCACTTTGTTAATAATGATTTTATACAATTCTGAATTACATAGGTACCTTTACATTACACACAAAATAGGCAAGGAGGCTCGCGGGCCGCACGTTTCCGACCGCTTAAGGAATGAACCTAACACTGTAGTGACTTTTTTGTTTAGTAATTCAATTTGTATTAAATATATAGTTTTTTCAGACAGACAGATTCTTATTGTGGAGCCAGGAGATGGTGAATGGAACAGATAATGATGACAGATAAAACTATTTAACTGAGTTTTTATCAAGTTATGTAGTTTTTTCGATCTAAGATATACATACTAGCTTTTACGTGCGACTTCGTCTGCGCAGAATTAAGATTGGAAAGTAAATTTTTGGTCAGCCGTTATTAAAATTGATCCGCAAAAAAAAATAAGCAGTTAAATCATTTGGGCAGCATACAAAGATTTGGCTGGCAATAAATAAAATCGGGTAGCAACTCTTGTTCAGCAAACAGTTTAAAAACGGTTAACATTTTAACCAATATTAATCTGCTTTTTTTATCATTTGGCTGCCTAATAAACAGTCGAGCTGCAAAATAATTACTTGGGTAGCAAGATTTTACAATTGGTCAGCAGAGAGTTTAATTGAGATATACAGGGTGTCACTGTGATATATACTGGGTGTCACTGTGATATATACAGGGTGTCACTGTGTTATATACAGGGTGTCACTGTGATAGATACAGGATGTCACTGTGATATATACAGGATGTCACTGTGTCATATACAGGGTGTCACTTTAATGTATTCAGGGTGTCACTGTGATAGATACAGGATGTCACTATGATATATACAGGGTGTCACTGTGTTATATGTATACAGGGTGTCACTGTAATGTATACAGGATGTTACTGTGATATATACAGAATGTCATTGTGATATATACAGGGTGCCATTGTGTTATATACAGGGTGTCACTGTGTCATATACAGGGTGTCACTGTAATGTATACAGGGTGTCACTGTGATAGATACAGGATGTCATTGTGATATATACAGGGTGCCATTGTGTTATATACAGGGTGTCACTGTGATAGATACAGGATGTCACTGTCAGCAGAGAAAACATGTCTGTAAGCAGTTTAATTGAAATATACAGGGTGTCACTGTGATATATACTGGGTGTCACTGTGATATATACAGGGTGTCACTATGTTATATACAGGGTGTCACTGTGATAGATACAGGATGTCACTGTGATATATACAGGGTGTCACTGTGTTATATACAGGGTGTCACTGTAATGTATACAGGGTGTCACTCTAAAAACGAAACAGCTCTCAAAAATAGGTAGGTTAGGGTTATTTTTTTTTGATGACCCTAAAACGAAACGGCTCCCAAAAATAGGTAGGTTAGGGTTATTTTTTTTGATGACCCTAAAAACGAAACGGCTCCCAAAAATAGGTAGGTAGGTTAGGGTTATTTTCTTTTTGATGACCCTAAAAACGAAACGGCTCTCAAAAATAGGTAGGTTAGGGTTATTTTTTTTGCTGACCCTAAAAACGAAACGATACACGTTGTAAATAAATAATATAACTTCTAAACATTATGAGATGTATAAAAAATCGAAATACCAATTTTATATGAGCCCATCACAGTGACACCCTGTATACATTACAGTGACACCCTGTATATAACACAGTGACACTATGTATATATCACAGTGACACCCTGTATATATCACAGTGACATCCTGTCCTGTATCTATCACAGTGACACCCTGTATATATCACAGTATCACTCTGTATCTATCACAGTGACACCCTGTATATATCACAGTACATCCTGTATCTATCACAGTTACACCCTGTATATAACACAGTGACACCCTGTATATATCACAGTGACACCTGCTACTTGACAGCTGACAATTACCGAATGACAAAATGCGCACACGATTGGCGGCAGAATAGTTGCGCCCAGTTAGGTTTTATTGCCCCCTTTTTTTTGATGAACAAAATGAAATATTTTGCTTACCTACTGATTGCTTACCAAAATTTAATTTACCGTAGATCGCTTAATGCAGCTCAAATATTTAATTTGCTGACCAAAATAATTTAGAGCAGATCAGTATATCATTAATTGCAGCCTGATTTATAAATGTTTGCTTACCATAAGTTGCTTACCAACTAGCTATTTTGGCTGACCAAATACATATTTCTGCTGACCAAAATATGAATATTTTGCTGATCGATTAAATGATACCCATTAAGATTTATAAACCTTACTTGAGAAATTATTGATTCCCTATACATACTTCTATTCCCGTTCTTACCCCCTTAAGGGCTGAGTTCCGCAATGAAACCTATTCTATATCCTTCCCAGGATCTTAAACTATTTCTATACCATACTTCATCTAAAGCGTGAAAAGGTAACAGACACACAGAGTTACTTTCGCACTTATAATTAGTTTGGATTGGATTATCTACAAACGTATGAAAAACTCATTTATGAAGAATTCATTAGGGGAAGAGATGAATCATAATTTCTCGTATGCAATCATAATTATGATTGCATGCAATGATCGAATGCGTAGCGGTTGCAGGGGTCGGAGCGTGTCGTATCGGCGATCAGTGCGTCTGGTGCAGGGGCCCGACGCAGCCGAGGGCCCTCGAGCGGGGGCCCGAGTGCAGGGCCCTCGGTCTGCACTCTGTCTGCGCTTTGTTTCCGGAGGCTTGTTCGTGGTATTTTGACTGCGTTAATTATATATGCGGTTAGACCGATGTTAAACAAACAGTTGTTCCGTTTGTGTATGGTTACTGATTTCTGTTCCGCAATGGGGTTTTGGTAAAATTTACATCGCATCTGAAGTAGACAGTAAAATATGAATTATCGGTTGTGACACATTTGTTTGTGAGATATCAGTAATAAAGGTGAATGTTAAATTAGCGAAATGATGAATGCAGATATCATAATGATCCAGCGTAAGATAGCCTAAAATCACTTATGATCAACAAAGATTGCCGAATTTAGAGTTCACAGAGAAGAAAAAAAACACAAATGGCGAACTAATGCCTTGAGGCATTTTCAACCAGCCGACCTGCATGAGTCATGTAGAGATATCACGGCGATATCGCTTTAGTCACTTGATTTTGAGAATATCACCCGAGCTTACTCGGCGACGCGACCGCGGGAGGGTGTAGGTATGGCGGGGGAGGGGGGAGCTATTGTCATGCATGGCCGGCTTTAACTTCGGCCCTCGTCGATAAGTGCCGGGCATTTATCCTAAATAGGATGACACTGGCTCAATTTGCTATGCCCAAATCTTCTGATGCACGAGTCAAACAAAAAACGTAGACAGTAAGTAATCAATGTTACATTTATTAAATCACAATTATCAATGGCCACATCAATAGTCAGAATAAATACAAGCTTCTACAACAGATAAGTCAAGGAATAATACAGACACAAATCGGATACAAAGACGTCTTGGCTCATAAACCTTCGAGAGTCGTTAGGAAGAGCACACAATCGCTATTCAGAGCGGCTGTGGACAAGATAAGATTGCCAGAGTGCAGGAGGTAGCACCGAATGAAATGTACTAGAACAGCCCAGTTGAAGTTGAAAGTCAAAATTTTATCTATATTCCAGTTGAAAGTTGAGTTATATTTTCCTCCATGTTAAAACGCTGGCTCACGCCATTTATTCTTGATTCACAATGCCTTTTAGTAGACACGCATCGGAAGCTTGATTCAGAGCAACATGACTCGACAAACAATTCAATTGAACTTATTATATAGCGATAACGAGGTGTCTCGTTTGCGGTCTCTTGGGGGCGCATTATCATATTAAGTGACGATAAAATGCAGCCGGCGCAGGCAGGACAGTAACCCAGTGTAGTGAAAAATATGGTTCTTGTAGATGTAGAGCGTTAAGTAGGAATAATATTGTAATATCACTTTAGGTATACAACTAAATTTGAGATACATTACCTAGATTGCAGTATGGTATTGCAAATGACAAAATGCAGCTAGCGTCGGCAATGCAGTGTAGCCCAGCGCAGTGAGGCAAGATTACATTTCGGGGATGTCAAGTGATTTTGGAATATCACATTAGAGATGCATCTTAAACTAACAAATAGCCTGTAGCCTTAACGACTTATGTGGCACTCTCGTCACGAACCAATGAAACGTATCAGTCTCCATGCGGCGTCTACCCTAGCAGCACAGGTTTACAGCTAAAATATGTTAGCTATCCGAAATAAAGACGATACCACAGTCCGGCCTACAGGCAGATACAGAGGGAGACAACGTCGTCGTGTGTTTCGGCCAAATATATCGAACCGAACAGTCTAGCAAAATACACACCCAACCGTGAGCCCCCCCTCACGGTTCGTTTTGATCGTCATCGGTTATTTTGAAACCACAGCATGAGCGATTAACAATATTTTAAACTACGCTAAATCTAAATCATATTTTTTTTAAAGGACCAACTTTTTTGTTTTGACTGTGGCCGAACGTGAACACAGCAGACTGCTGACGGTGGAAAAAAGGCACATTTTTCAGAAAATATCGAGTTGAAGCTTAATTCACCCTTATAAACTGTTAAAGAAGCTGAAAACCTCTGATTTTGCAAAGTACAAGCCTTGGAAACTTTTGTTTTTTTTCTTTGACTTTGTAAAGATAGGCTCCCAACTAGCACACTTACAAGATGTATAAGAGCTTATACAGGCATTATACCTCAAGTTTGACCGATATAAAAGCTGTATAAGCAGCTCTTATACAGCTAGTGTGTTACACGGGCTTGAAACTGAGACAGTTATTTCTCATGCCATTGAAAAGTTGCTTATGCAACAGCCATGGTCAACTATCTACACCGATAAGGGGACATGATCACTGAACTTCAAAGACATATTTTTGATCTCGATTGTACACACTCCCCTTTAAAATATAAACAGCGCCAAGTGTGAAAGGGATTGGCACACAAAGGGTCCCGTAGCACTGTAAAATTTGCGATCATAACAAAACACTGTGAGACTTTCAGATTGCCTTCCGATTATGGTTAAAACAAATACATAGCTCCAAAGACCTTAAAATAAATAGCCGGACGTAGCCTCGCTAACTAAGAACTGAAGCGCCTCTAGTCCCCCGGTTTCTTTAACGCTGGTTGGTCAACTCAATGTGTGCGTGCTGCGGGTAGTAGGAAAAAACTTGTTGATGTGTGCGTGCGGCTCGTAAGTACAAAGCAACCAGCCCACTACATACAAATGCTTCAGTTATCCATTGGTGAGGCTCCGTCCGGCTATTTATTTTAAGGTCTTTGCATAGCTCTGTAGCTGACGAACAAACGGAGAGAGAGAATAAGTGATAGGGCCGTAGCATTTATTGGATAGGTACAGTCGCCATCAAATATATCTGAGCTGTCAGTGTACTCATAAATGGGTGTGTAATGATTTGCATACAAACAATTTGCGAAGTTTCATTTTGCATAACACAGATTGCATAATTTCAACGTGCATAAGTAGTTAAGTAGTATAAAAATAAAATGAATAAAAACAAATTGCATAATTTCATTTAACATAATAGACAATACTCATAATGTAATTTTTTATAATTATCAAATACTATAATAGTCACCCTGTATATTATTAAAAAACATAATATTCTTTTTTTATAACAACGAAGCGCATACTTTTCTAAATCATAACGAGCAATATTCATAATAAACTAATTTTATAATAGTCACTAAACCTAACCTAACCTACTTTTTCTTCCAGCAGTTCGTTTTTGTGAGGGGATGCAGTTCAAACCTAACCTAACCTACTTTTTCTGCCAGCAGGTCGTTTTTGTTGGGGGACGCAGTTCAAACCTAACCTAACCTACTTTTTCTGTCTAATCTTTTTTTTATGTGGGGGCTTCGCCCCCCCGTCCCCCCTTTTTTAGCCTTTCCATAGCTAAGAACTCGTGCAAAAGTCTACTTGCTTAAATTTGTTAATCTAATCCAAGCCCTATAACTATCAATAGTTTATTTTGTAAGGACACAGTTCTAAATCTAACCTTACTTTTTTAGCAACAGTTCTTTATTATGAGATTTGTGAGGGATCAAAGTTTTAACCTAACCTACAAAGTTAGGTTAGAATTGCTAGATGTTAAATGTTATTAGTTCATCGTTATACTGAATGAACATCATGTCCAATGGCATTATATCACTTGATTATTGTAATAAATGTTTTTATACTACTTAACAAATATGTATATTATATCAAATATTATTAGACCATATGACCATTTTACTTCTTGCACTTTATATCAAATGTCATTCGGTTTTTTAACGTTATACCAAATATTGTTATGGTAAATGAGTATTATGCTACTTGAAAATTATGTAAAAAAAATATCATTTTGTTTGTATGCCAAACGTGCATTATGTTGTTCGAGCGTAGTTAAATTAAATTATGCAAAATGTTTGTATGACAATTGAACGGCACCCCTCATAAATATCTGAACACGGCTCTATTTTCATAGCATTAGAGCCGTGTTCAGATATTTATGAGTACACTGACAGTTCAGATATATCTGATGGCGACTGTACAGAAAGAATTTAAATATTCGTAAAAAAGGGAAATAAACATACAAAGAGTAGTCATTCAAAGTTCATTAAACATTGTAACTTAATTGTCTCCCAAGGGCTCCCAATGCCACCGACCGTTACGCGGCAACTACGAGACCCCGAGCGGCAATGAACACATCAAACTTTACTAGCGGCTGCTTGTACTGCGACTGCTGCGGGCAATAGATCTACAATTTAACTTGCACTAGTGCTTGTGCGTAATTCATACCCAGTGTAGTTTTGAGGCATCAAAGAGCACTTTAATTTTGGTCATTACTCGCTCCCAAAAAAATTTGCAACGTTCTCGCGAATCTTAGTTAGTCATAAATATATATGAACCGAAATTCTGTTGTAATAAAGTTAAAAAAAACTGTTTACATACGTATCTTGCACGACACGTTTAGGACCTTTGCAAGACTCGTGGCCAAGGGTTGCCTAAAATATTCGGGTAGGTAAATGAATTTAATAACATACGCGATTTAAATGCATTGCACTCACATGTTTTTATTTCAACGAACACACGTAGAATACTCAATTTATACATTTTTTATACCGATTTGGCCGCTAGGTTTAGATCCAATAACGAAATATTTTTTGCTTACAATCTGTGCCCAAGTTATCGAAGTAGGAGGGAAGTTTAGCGAGTTGCCCTAATGTTGTACCGATTTCCGGGAATATTACTTGGGGTAAGAATATTGCCAGAAATATTTCCCGGATTGAAAAAGTCATCATCAAGTGCATGCAATTTTAGAAATAAATTCTAGCTATTTAAGTCGTTGAGTGTGAAAGGTCCCCATGACTGTTCGAAAACTTAACTAATATAATAAGGAAAGGTCCCTAGCTATATACCTATTGGGATTTTGTCTCACAACATTACTTTAAATTCCAAATCCTGGTCTTTGTTATAAATGCTAAAGCTCTTGTTTATCCTTTTCGTGACACAATACAGAGCAATGTATCGATTTTTGCACAAAAACAGATTACTTGTGGTTCTGATATCGGAAAAATTCACGGTTCCTAAAGGATAAGCAAATCACTTTTGCCACGCGGGCGAAGCTTGAAATTTAGTTGCTTAAATATTGCTTGCAATATTGCCGACAATATTCCCGGCAATGTCAACACTGGCAACAGCACTTGCGCATACAATGTGACGTGTGATAAATATTCACGCGTTCGCGAGTTTGCTCCGGATTGGGTTTGCGCCGACGAGTTGATTGGTTGCTTTGAGCAACTCTAATAGGCGAATCGGGGAGTTGGTAACTGATTATGCGTTTGCAATATTAATAATAACGCTGACTGTCTGTGGATGTACCAACATAGCCAAAAGTCTATATAAGACGTGATGCAATCCACAGATCAATATGTAAACGTACCGTAGTTTGGACTTCGTGTATTTAAGTACCTACTTATGTTCGCCGAATGCAAGTTGCACTGAAAGTTTGGAAGCAAATTTGACTTACCAACGGTATTACTTAAGAGCTTTCTAGCATTATATCGATGATGCGGAGGGATGTTGTCATGTGACAAGACGAGTGTTAGGTATGAATGTGGAAGGTTCTGGAAGAAGAGGTAGACCAAGGAAGAGGTGGATAGATTGTGTGAGAAATGATATGGCTGGAAGGATCCAAACGCTGAGATGACGGGTGATAGAGGTATGGAAGAAAAAGAGATGCTGCGCCGACCCCAAATGTATGGGACGCGGACAAGCGAATGATGAGCTTTCTCGCCCTATATATCTCATCAACAGGCATCAGAGTCAAGAGTGATCCCATTTTCAGAAAAAAAGAAGGGAAAGACTGCAATAATGTCTAGAACTAAAAAAATCTTAACCAAACCACGCGTAGCCTTGATCATAAGAGCTTGTATGTATACCTACCTATAGGCTGTGATATGGGCTTGACCGTATTTGTAAGTATTAGCATCAGCAGTATCACCCGCGCATAGGGGAGTCTCCGCGTGACAGGGTAGGGGGATGCAATTGTAATTGTATTAGCTACAGCGTGGTGAACTTCCGTTCTGTTCTTTGCTACGGATATAGTCGACAGTGCTCGTTAACGACCGCTCGTTACCGAGCCACTTGTGACTAACACACGTACTAGTTCGTAGTGTATTGAAAGGCAATTAATGGAAAAAACAGGAAACTACCACGTTAAGTATCAGCATGTCATTTTATAGAAACCAAAACAACTCAACTACTTAATATACGAAAAAAATAGTATTATTTTATTTATTTATTTTATTTTCAACATAACAACACAGCATTACAGTTAATACTAATTCACTGTGCATTAAAAATCAGTATAGTTAGAGGACCCAATGTATTTTAAGTGCCAATACGTAAACGCACCGTAGTTTGTGCTTCGATGTGGGCGAACCTTTATAAGTACAAATATTATTATAAGTATAAAGAGACAGAGAGACAGACATACGGACGACAAAGCGATGCTATAAGGGTTCCATTTTTTTCTTTGGAGGTAAAGTCAAGGGCACCTATATGTGTATACACCACAAAGTTTCAAAAATATGTACCTAAGTATACAGGTCTTATTATTATGGCAGTAAGGGTTATGTATACATATTTTGGAACTTTTTGTGGATGTTTATCTTTGCCCTTGACTGTACGGAACCACAAAAATAACACGTATAGTAAGGATAAGGACGTCGCCCGCGCGTGCTGCGTTCGTATGTACGCGAAGTTTTAAAAGACGTGTTCGAATCTTCCTCCCCCTTATTGTGTCCTAGGGCTCCCGGAGGCACTACAGCGTGTTATTGTATTAACACGCTCCTGGCATTTCGATATCGCCCCTTCAATAATGACCTTCCTTTTATCCCGCCACCCTTGTCCTCGTAAACCGTGATATTGTTCCTGGACGAGCCCCCTGGGACTCCCCCCTCACATACCCCACCTGACATAAATTACGTTGCAGTAACTGATGTGACCACTCGAGACCACGCTTCACTTTTACCTTATTATCTTCGTATAACCCTTCACGGGTCGACGAACTTTATCTACGACCCTTTTTTTAAGGGCGCAGAGGCCGCATACGATTATGCTATTAACCAGTACTTGCATAGCTTTTTTTTTTTTATTTTGCGCTAGTCCGGTACGAATTTCTTCTAAGAAGTAAATTGAGACTTGGAAAGCAAACAGCGTTCATAAAACTTGGCGCGGCTTATTGCCACGGCGGGTAATATAGCACGGGGAGCCGCGTTTAGCCGAACTGCTCACAAGCGAGTGAGCGCTATACCCGCAGTACCTGGCTATACCCTGCTATACCCGGGTTTAACAGGCTAGAGCCGGCCCGAGCCGGTGGCAACCGGGAGGGAATATCGCGCCAAGATCAGCTAATATTTGTTGAGATAGACTCATGATATCTGTATTTAGTATAGATGTAGAGATTTGTCGGCGACTTTAGACGGGCCTTTGGAAATCAAAATCATATTCATAAATTTGTAATACCCCAACGAGCCTATACATTAAAAATAGTTAATGGCTTGAACTTGTAAATAACTTATTAATAATTTCGAAAGAAAAATAACCAAACCTGGTAGGTAGTAGATACATACCTGAAATGGAAAATAATAAAATCTTTAACATAAATTTTAATTAACTCATAAAACAAAACGCAATAACAAACAAAAACAAGTAAATACTAGCCCACACCAAATTAGTCCATACATACATGCAGCACACAGTGTTAGAAGTTCACAGGTAGAAATTGCTGCTCGCCAACTCGAACATGACATAAGTAGCTACCAACACCATTTACATACCTAAACTTAGCCGGCAAACCATACTAACATAAAATAATAATGTACCTATAATTTTCGGCATAAATAAGCATAAACTCAATTATTTTTAACGTAACGTACACCTTTCTTATATATTTTATAAAACCAAAACCTGTTATTGCATTTCATATCTACTTCAAATAAATACTATAATCTCCTGAGGCCCACGGTTAATGCCTAGGACTAATTCGAACTTTTATTGTATGAAAATAGACTCAAATTTCAAAAACATGAAAAAGTCCTGTGGGCCTCAGGAGGATTTTTAAAAGGCGAAAAATGTTTAGTTCGCCAGACGTCGCTGTTGATGTAGTATGAGTATGTATGCACATAAACATAAAATAACTCTTCATTATATCCAAAGAGATATCAAGAGCTATTCATGTTTTATCTCCAAGTTATCATTATTACACTTGGTCGAAGGTTCCAATTCGCAGAACGTTCAATTTAGTTTACGAGCCGCCATCATTTCACTACAATAGTCGTCGTCGTAAACGGCAGTCGTACAATCGATACCCACTCGTTGTATTGTACCTACGCAAGACCTATTGTTAACATACAAGACGATTGCTCGCTTGAAGGGCTGCTCGTGTCAGAGCAGGTAATGGCGACGTGGTAACATAGGTTTACCACTACATAGACAGCGTCCATGGTGGCTGAGAAGTGGCCAACCAAGAATGGAGTAGAGCAGGGTTTCCCAGCCTTTATCGCCGAGCCCCCCCCCCCCCGAACCAAAATACTATTTTCATTTCCCCCTAAAAATTCAACAAAAATAAGAAACACATTTTTTGTGACATACCTTTCCGCACTTATATCAAAAAGTACTATTTTTTCGGAAATGTAAACGTACCTATTACACCCCCCCCCCCCCCCGACATTTCTCTACATCCCCCTTGGTTGAGAAGTCCTGGAGTAGAGATATGTGATAAGTAACATTTCTAGCACATAGCTGTTATTTCGAGTTACCAAATCCCTCCAGACCCGCTTAGCTATGATAAGATGATGTCCGAGTTAAGTGGTAAACGTAGTTTTGTGCTGAGTTGGTAAACAGGAATTTCCCACGCTACGGCTCCAGTATTCCAAAGCAAAAATCGACCGTCAATCAAATTTTGCCGGCGGCCGTTTCATGCTGTTTCAGGAATCTAAAAATAAAGTTCGTTAACAGGACCGTTGCACAAAGGAAAAATGTACGAAAAAGTTCCTTATTCAACAACGGAATATTTGGATGCGATCGGTCCGGGAGCCGACAGGTGTAGCGGTGAATATTCATGCGATTACCGACAGACTGAGACACTTTTACTCGCATAGATCGGGAGTGTGGAATAGATTATCCATTGTGTCATTACATATGTATTGCGAGCGCACAGCGGGTCGCCACAAGAGTGGCAGAAGCAAGCCGGCTCTAATAAAACGTCTAGCAGAGTGCCGCGACACGGGGGGACCGTCATAAACACGCTTTATTATTTTTCCTCGAGCTTTGTGCGGAATCCCAATTCGGTCGCCCGCAGCATTAATATGCAATCCTCAATTTTAAACTGCTTTATTCCCGCCGAAAGGCATTTTTGTATTAATTAATTTATGTAAAATTGTACGTGATGTAAGAGCCTAGGCGGTAATTACATCGATATTCCCGCGGTGTCGCATCCGCGCTACTTCTACATAACTGCTAATTTAATTCCCGGAAGAAAGTTATATTTGCCACGTTTTCGTGTAAAGTGACTCGTGCGCAAAACGTCCTGCACGCCTAGCACAAGACGGCCACGACGTGTCTCGCGTGCGACTAGAAATGTAACAGCCAATATAGATAGGGTATTTGACAACAATCGAAATAAATTAATTAACGTTAACTATAAAATTAAGTTTCCAAAACTACTCGAATAAAATCAATTACAATTATTTATTATTATTTTAAAATGACAAAAAATCACAAAATAAGGCGCCATGTTGTGCATGACATCACAAGTCAGTATTTCATACTGTATACTTTCTGAGCGTTTTGACACTTCATAAAAAAAGCTGTCATCAAATAGCGTATTAGAAGTCGCGTAGATTGCGCTACATTACAGAGACGAGTTCTCATTGGCCATTACAAGTCGCGTCACACACATAAGTCATGTAGCATACATTTTTTCTAGCCGCGCTGAAGTAATACCCGTTATCAGGGAAGTGGTCCGGCGTAGTTCGTTACGGGTCGCACTCCTCGACCGCATTTCATAAATAATCTCGACATTTTTCACGTCGCTACACTGGCCATGGATCACGCAGCTCGTTAACTAGTTACTTGTTAACATGTAGATTGCCTTGATTTAGATTGGTAAACTCCGCTATAAAATCAGGTAAATTACGGTTCGAGCGAAGTGGAATATCATCGTAATGCTAGCCCATAGAGCTATATCAAATCGAAATTTGGCCGACTAGATACCTAGGCTACAGCTTTGTGCACAGGTGTGCGCTACATCAGTTCGATGCTTTCAAATATTTGCTCTAGGAAGCGGCGCGGTATTGCAGCAGTATAACCCCGTTTTATAGCGAATAAAGCAACGTAAGTTGAAGTGGAAAATACTGGAGCCGGTGCAGCCAGGCTAGTAAGCCAGCGCTGGATTTACCGCGCCGTAACCCGCCGGTAAACTGCGGCCGCCCGCATTCGGTACAAAGGCGACCTAGGGTTCCGTGCCATGGGTAAACCAAACTTATTGCTCGTAGAAATCACCTTGGATATGTGTAATAATTTGAAATAAGATCTAACTGGTATGAAATATCATATAAGTCGAAAACAACTTATAAACATCGAGTTTTTAATAAAATAAAATTCTCTCATAGGACGTGATAGACTATTCACAACTTCGCCGTCAATCCTAATCGTAATATAATTTGACGCGTGTAGTAGGTAATAACAACATTTCGCAATCGGAGATCACGCTGCTGTGGTCCGTTAAACTCGCGGACCGACATATTTTCACCTCATATTATGAGCTGTTATTACTCTTTCACAGATCAAATCACATTAAGGACGAACGAGATTGAATTGCCTTATAGGTCCTATACAAAGTAGACTCGCTTGCCTGTTCGCGCAGGCGCCACCGTGCGCCCGCGGCGTTTGTCTTCGTTACCATTCCGCCGGGGCAAATGCAAATTGGGTTATTTATATTTAGTGCTCCTGGTCTAACTGAAGTAGCAGTTACTGCATATTTTTGTAGTTTATTGCTTTTATTTATCACGGGGAAATGCTGCAGTTGGATAAAAAGCAAAAGCCACGACATAGAGCGGTAGTACGAGGAGAAATATTGATAAACTAGTGGACTCGATCGGAACTTCGTCCGCGGAGGTGTAATAAGTTAAATGTCCTTTTTTTGCTTCGGCTTAGCCGGGTAAATAGTATCCTTTGTGTTAACGGGGGTCATAACCTACCTATACAACAAATTTCATGGCAATCGGTCCGGCAGTTTTTGTGTAATGCGCGCACAATTATTCTATTTAAAAAAAAAAGTGACTAGACAATGTTCTTCCCGTGTACCCTTCAGACAGACAACGATTTCTTTAATGGGCATTTTTATTTTAAATCTACGGTTAGGCGAAACTTAAGCTATGTTCAAATACCGTCTAACCTGTCAGTCCGTGACGAAATGTATGGAGTTTGACACTAATCGTCTCGTCAGTTCTGTGACGACCTGCTAACTGTCAGTTAAGAACGCACTTTAAATAAAAAAGCCCTAATACGCATGCTAGCGGAGAGTAGCTGTGAATCGTAGATGGATCGTAATCGGAGATGGAACAGGCCATGGCGTAGATGCCGTAAGGGGTAATTACACAAAAGATCACATTGGGTCGAAGTCTATCCGTAAGGACCCCTATTACCAAGATAAGATAAGATAAGCTGTGAATCGTGACAACGTGTATTATTGGCATAAGTTTGGTCGAATCCCGGTGAAAGGTTGATCCCCGGTGGACGAAATTTGACAAGATTGCGGTGGTCTGTTCAACTGTCTATGTACGTCTAATAAGTAAAGAGCTTTGTCTAATCATTTTACTGGTGATACCTACGTATTCAATTGCATATTTCAGCTTGTAAGATGCCTTACGCATTTCAGACATTCGATAAACCACATACATTTTATGAAATTCCTGCAAATATAAACCGAACATCGTTTCTGAATCTACATTACAATACCCACGTAGGTACTCCGGTTCCTAGAGTTAGTACAGTCTCGGATTCAATTTGCGACCCTCCACGCGGCAGCCAACCGACTCAGAACTAACTTAGTTCTCTAGGACAATGAACGAACCGGTAAAGTTGAAAATTATCTCTCAGCTTTGAAACGGTGTAGTATTCATATTCGAGCTCAGACAAACGCTGCCAGGTATGCCAAATTAATTTCTTGCTTGTAGGTACCTGCGGGACTTTTACTCAACTGTTTATAGCAGTCTAAGGAACATACTGACGGCTGAGGGAGACGATTAAAACAACCGGTGGCGGATGAGGCGAGCCCGAATTACATACATCGTGCATAACAATTCGGGGCATACTTATACTTTCAGAACATGCGTAGAAGCGCAGTTACTGTGATAGTAGGCGGTGTCATCTGATATTACAATAGATTTCTACCTACTATTGGTTTCAACAGTGCTTATAGATTAGAATTTGTTTATGGTGCATAAAACTGAAGTGCTGCGGCGAATGGAACGATAAAACCGAGTGCGACAGCGCATAAAGCACGTGTCGTCTGCTTCTGAAATTGATTCCCGATGGCAACTCTTCGGTTGGCACTTTACGAGCATCGCCGACGACCACAGGCACTCGGCGAGTTGATGGCCCATCTCGTCTGACACGTACATGGTGTTCGATTCAAACGATCCCAACAATGTTGACGTGAAAGCTTCAAGATACCTAATACTGAAACTTGAGAAATGCCTGAAGTCCTACTGTAGCTATGGGGATACAAGACGAGGTGCCGACTTACAACGGTTACAGCGCTTTGAGAACTAGTGGAGTAGCGAGTGAAAGTTGTCGCCGTAACCTATTTAGCTGGAAGTTCAGGCAGCTGTCGATGGTATCGCGTCGCGGCGCCGCGGCGGAAATCGAAAGCGAGCGAGGGAAATGTCGCGCTGTATCGGCCGTACATCGGGCTGGATAGCGTAATGCAAAACGAGCAGTGTATACTACATTATCTTTCCCTTATCATGCTCGTCAAGTTTTTGTATATGCCCGGTGTAGGTGGATTAAAGTACCTAGCTTTTTATACACTAGTGCATAAAAATTACCCCTACGTTGCAACGTGTACACGGCCCAAGCGCGCATCATGTCCGACATGAAATTATAAAAGCCAAAGCGTTCAAAATGGACGAAAGTTATTAGCAATCTGGCTCAATTTGGTTTTTTCTTCCTAATCAAAATACAAAGTAGAGTGCTTAACCCGGGAAACCCCATTTTAAAATCCTGCTTCATCACTTGACGTCAAAAATTTTACTCCCCTTCGCTACACTAAATACAATCGCATCCACTTGTCACTGCACCGGTGCTGTTCCTCAAAACGCGAAAGTGGCAACTCGGGAGCGATCGCAGCACGACGCCACTTCTGCGAACGTGTCATCCTAACAGGGGCGGAAGCAACAAAGGAGCTCCATCCTTATTCTCGAGACGCGACGTCGGCGCAAATTGAAACGCGTAATAAGTGGGTACATTTTTGAGCGGATTCCAGTATGCACTGCATCTGGAATGCACGCTGATAAGTACCTTACTTTGTCAGTAATACGGTTGGATTTGATGTGGTTGGTATGTCGTATGTTTCTGCACGAACACACGGGGGGAATGCGGTGCAGCGACAGTTATGATCAATGGCGGCGCAATAAAAGGGACTCGAATAGTTTTGCCAACAATAACGTGCAACGCTCCTACGGATGGGGAGCCGCCGTGTAGTTTATCTGTAGATCGTGTCGCACCGACTCCATAAGAAGGCAAAGTTTTGGTCTCCTTCCTAATAATATGTTAACAAATATGGTAGTATTCTACAGCGTAGATGAATTTTTTAAACCATAAAAATGTAATTTAATCTTTGTTATGCCACTACCGCAATGGATATAAAATGAATTCTTATAATTAATTGATTAATGTTGTATTTATTTAATTGAATAACTTACTATATACATATATTGACTTGTAATTATTATTACCAATAAAGCTCATGATTATGATTATTCAAAATTTTATTTATTCTTGAATATACAACAAAAAGACGGGTAAGTTATTGTTCGCGTAAATTATCATTCGTGCCAGGTCGGCTCGAGAATAATTGGAGAACGGAAAAACACACTCGAATGAGTCACAATGACAATTTATCTCCATAATTTGTAAGCCGTCTCGGGTTTTAAAAATACGGGAATGTAGCGAGCGCGGCGCATTGTCGTCCCGGCTGGGTTTCAACAGCCTTTACTCATAAACTTGGAAATATTGTAAATTTGAGGCGATGCCAGGATTCCAGCGCGGATTCCTCGACCTAATACCGGCGCTAGGAATGCTTTGAGGGAATTATCTCCCCCCTTTCCCTCCCTCGCACCGCGCCCGGGGACACGCAAAAGAGCCGAAACTTGGCTGCCACGACTTTGCGACACGGCTGTTATTGTTCTTTTATCGTGTTTCTGTGTTCGCGACTTGAAAAAACCTTGTTTACATTCGCGCGGATAAAAAGTTTTACGGCGTTTCAGAGAATTAATTAGGCACCTTAAATTCTAAAGAAGGTTTTTAGAATATTTTGAATTTTGTAATACATTTACAGAAACGGCGTAACTTTGTTTTTCTTTTTTCCATTCTTGTATTAAGCATCTTATGAACAGTCGAAGAATCAATTTAAAAAACCGAATTCAAACCTGAATAGTTGAGTGTTCTCTCAAATCTTGATGGATCCTTCATCCATCATCAAACATGGATTTTGAAAATTTGGACCAATTCCGGACCCTTTTAATTAAAAACAGTTAAGAAATTACGGAGGTTTCAAATAACAAACATTAAAAAATATAATCAACTTGAGAACTTCTTTCTGTGAAATCGGTTAAAATAGGTATGCACCCTGCCCTACAAACACGTATGGCGATACTACTACTCAAATTCAAAAACTCAGTACACCAGCGTCGCCTACATTTAAACATAGCGCTGAATGAAACGTACTTGTATAAGATAAACAACAACACAACAGGATATAATAATATTGTACTCAACACCGCCAAACGATATTTTCATACGAAGGAAATCGCGAGATATCAAATGGCACGATCCACAATAAGATATAATCGCCTCCCTCGCGACCGCCGTAATTTATTAGCAGTCCTGCCCAATAAATCTCTCTCCGGCGCCTCTTAATACAATAAATATTCGTGTCTGACTATTGTTAGGTATTATCACAGATGTTAAGTTCCCGCCACCATGCTGTTATTTCAGCTAGTTATTGTACCTCTCTAGCTAGGTTAGTTCTAAGTACAATCGACCTCAAATATAAAGGGTGGTTAAAGTGTTCAAATATAATGGAACACCTCTATTTCCAAGAGCGTTGGAGGGTCGTTCGGTGTATTTGAGCAATTTAAACTTTCCCTTAAATTTGAAGCTGACTGTACGTGTTAGTCTACGTTGTACCAAACGTGCCTCTACTAATTCGTGCACGCACAATCAAGAAAGACGTCACAGGTGTATGAAGCGATTTCAGGGATTTTAAATATTTCCGTGAAATATGCTTCTCAGTGTTGGGCAGCGATACAGATTTTATTTGGATTTAATTATGAAATTAGGAACCAACCCTAAAAAGGCCACCATCGTAATTTATATTCCTTTTTGTAACAAATAAGTGAAATAAGTTTCAATTTCGTTGGTGACTTTTGGTGTGAGTTGGTCTGTATTTGCATAGATAGATCCAAACGGTATATCGATGAACAACAAGGAAAGTCCATTTAAGTTAATGAATGAAACAAGCAGTTAGTGTCCCAGCCTTTATTGCCCAAACCACACATATTCACAGACACGGATCTACGTCACATCGCCACCGAACGTCGCAAATCACTAAAATAATGTCGACATTCGCTAGCGGCTCGGTTTGGTTCCAATCGGACGCCTTATAAAACAATAGCGCTTATACTAGTCTGTCTCTGATGTCCGATACTAGTTATGGAAACACGAACTTATGGAAACGTCAGTCCAAATAGGCTACAAAATAGTACATTACACAACTAGGGTGGTAATACAAAGAAAGGCCGAGATCGCAGAAGTTTGCGGCTCGAGCTGTAAGCGAGGGACGTAAATATGCGATCGAGGGCTTTCTTTATTACCTCCCGTGTTGTGTACATCAATTTATGTCTACAATTGGCCAGAGAGCGGCTTTTTCTGTACGCGCAGCGTGCGGAATAAGCCACTTTATGGCCAGGTGTGGCATAAACACTTTTTAAGACTTTCTCTTTTAAGTCTGACTCTAATCCCTTATTTTACTCCCGTCTCTCTATGGTTAACACGGATTAATGAAAACGTCATTCGAAATAGGCCACAAGAACACCTTTTAAGTCTGAATCCGATTCTCTACTCTCGTCCCGTTTGGGTTCTCGAAATCATCGGGCGTCCGATCAGAACCGTCAAGTTTATTAATATCAAGTCGATCAAGACGTTCAAGTGATTCCCTTTACTCTCGCGCACTCACCGCTAGCCTGGCTGTCGGCGGAGCTCCGGCGGCTGTCGTCGCCCTGTTGTTGTTGTTGTTGTCGCAGCACGGCCCAGTCCTCGCGCAGACGTTGCGCGCGTTCTCGCAGCGCGGGCGCTACGCACTGGCGCGCGGCGGCGCACTCTCGCTCCATGTTGTTGTAGTTCTCGAGAACTTCGCGCACCTCCGCCTCCTGCGCTCGCACCATCTCCTGCGATGGATACACGAATATTACTATCCTGTTTGTAAATAGGCTACGAAGAGCCTTTCAAGTCTGCTAGAGTAGCACAACTGGCCGTGACTTCACTTTATTGTTTGAGCTCGACCTATAACTATTGCACTATATTTAATGGAAGGGATAGGTAGTAGGTATTCGTCAAGCGGCATAATTGTGCTCAGGTAAAACAGACAGGCCAAAGAGATGGCAGATTTAAGTATACATACTTATTCACAAGACCGTTGTAGGGACGAAGTCGAGGTTTAAGTGCCCTCAAAATGGACTACGCGTCAAATCACACAGAAGACGAAAGAATTGTGATGCTGTGGTCAAGATCGTTTTTAGGTCGCTGTGTCAACATGATAATTATTATAATACTTAAACAGCTCATTGGCAAAATAAATTCAAAGTCTTAAAAATCTTGTGGTGTCTTCGATTTCCGCGATGATCACTCATGTAATAAAATAATGTACACGAATTAAATTGTGTATATTACTTAATATTTATCCCGCCGTTTTGTAACCCTCTACTGCAGCGGTCGGCAACCTGCGGCCCGCGAACCCCTCATGTGCGGCCCACGAGCCTCCCTGGCTATGAAGAACCATATAAAGTCACAAATGATACGGTTCTGAATACGACCGCTGCTTTACTGTGTTCGTGGTTACGGGTAGGTGGCTGTAATACGCGATTAAATCCGTTTAAATTATTTTTTCTACTCCTGTACTGTTATCTGTCTTTTACTTGGTCACGAACACTAATATAAGAACACACATAATATGAGTTCAGAGAAGTCTATTGTACCGGATACTTAATGACATGTAAATATAAATAAGTTTAGTTATAAGCAAATAAATAATAATCATTTTCTATTTCTATTAGGTTTAGGTAAAATAATTGTATCAGCTAGCTTAGGTTTGTCCAATCATTTAATAACGTGTCTTTAACCCTTTACTATAGGTAGGAATCAGGCCTTCAGCCAAAAGTGCATATTGCACTCAAAGTGCATACTGCACTAAATGTACTATGCACAAACACTAATAGGCCCTAAGCCTACAAGTGCATACTGCACACATAAAGCTGAGTGCATCATGTACAAAGCTACAACAGGCCTCAGATGCATGTGCAACAATGCACATGCACACCAGCAAGTACATGATGCACCAGCAAGTGCATAGTACATACCCAGGCCCTAAGCCAAGTACACAATGTACACCCACTAGCACACAATGTGCAACAATATGGGCCATCAGCCAAGTGCATACTGCACACACATGCACAAAGTGCATTCATGTAACCTAGATAAGTTTTCCCGCTTTTAATAAATAAACTATGGCAAAAATGGAGGGAAAACCGACCAATCAGAAACGTCGGCCAATCACAGGCACGACCAATAGTAGGCCTCCCGTTTCTCCAACCACACTAACTGTGGACTACCGCGACAGCCGATTTACACCCACGCAATCGGCTAGCCGCCAGTTTGTATCCAGCCGCCGACGCCAAAGGTCGCCTTCCCCTCCACTTAGCCAGTATTGTAAAATCAGTGTTTCTTCTCATTTCCTACCACCCATTAGGTACCCTGCTATCGAAGGTGTGTGAGCGCTTACAGTCCCGTTCCGCACATTGGTCCATTCTCCGCGGATTTCAAGAACCCAGAAGACTCAAGGCTCAAGAAACCAGAAAAAAGCTTCAAGAAACCAGAAGACTCAAGAAACCAGAAGTCTCAAGGCTCAAGAAACCAGAAAAAAGCTTCAAGAAACCAGAAGAAACCAGAAGGCTCAAGAAACCAGAAGTCTCAAGGCTCAAGAAACCAGAAGTCTCAAGGCTCAAAAAAGAATAAAGAAACTCATCATGCCGGTCACAAGGTCGGTAGAGAGGAGGCGACCCCCGTCGTCCGTCCACACAGCCTCCACACCAGGAGGCATCACCGATTCATCGGAGCAGACGACGACGACGGGCACCACAACCACAACAGGAGCGTCGGCGGAATCTGGAAGAAACTCACCACGTATCACAAGACAAGCAAGGTACGATTCATTACGGTCACTCTCGGAGCCTCCCCAGGCCCGTGATACCGCCCCGGCCGCAGGCACCATGCCCGCCGCGGCCGAGACTGCTGGCACTGCATATGCCGCAACCGTGGGCGCGCCGCCCCAGCCCGCACCGCCGCAAGGCAACGCCGGCCAGGCCGCGCCCGCCCCCACCACCGAACCCCCCGCTTCAGCCGTACCCCCTCTCCCGCGCCCGGGAGAGGGGAGCGCCGCGGGGACCTCCGCTGGGCTACAGGCGCCTATACGAGAGGCGCTCCCAGCGCCTGTGTTAGCGTCCGCTACAAGAGCGCGCTCGCAGGCAACATCGAAGAAATCGAAGCAACATCGCATCAAACTGGCGAAGGCGCAGGCAGAGCTAGCCGCGGCAAGGCTAGCTATCGTCCAGGCAGAAGCATCGTCGGATGAAGAGTTCGAGGACGACGTGAGCACCGGAACAAAAGTGAACACGTCGCGACAGGTCGAAACCTGGCTCGACCGGCATCAACAAGTTCCTGCAATCGACATGCATCCGCACATCCCAACACCGCAGCACGACACTCAGGTACTGTCTCACTCGGCGGGAGCCCGCGCTGGGCCCCCGCCCCCGCTACCCGCGGCGATCCAGTACCCGGACCGGAGCCAGGAAGCTGATCCTAGCACAACAAACCCGGTCCCCCAGTCGATGCTGTTCTCTCAGGAGCGGGCAATGGCGATGCAACAGTATTCACCGAATGCAGACATGAACAACTTCGCTGACGCCATACGTGCCGCCATCGTCGCAAGCAAGCAAGAACCGTCCTTCAGGAAGCCGGCCGACCTCCCGGCGTTCACCGGCTCCCGACGGCAGTGGCTGTCCTTCAAAAGGGTATATGAAGACACAGCACCATTTTTTACAACAGGAGAAAATACAGCGCGACTGCAGACGGCGACAAGCGGGCTACGAAACGCCGCTATCGCCGACTTCATCATTTCGGGCGCACGGCCTGAAATCATCATGGAAAAATTAGAAGAATGCTACGGGAACACAGCGACGCTTGCAGCCCTCGAGTACAAGAATCTGCGAGAGCTGCCGAAGCTGACCGACAACGCGCAAGACATCTGTACATTTTCGCTGCGCCTCGGCACCATCATGACTACGCTACAGCTGGTCGACCCACATGCAAGTAGGTACAACTCCGAGATACTACGCTCGCTTCATGACAAATTAACAGTGAATTTACAGTCGAAGTGGTACACCTACTCTGCGGACAAGCAACGTCGTGAAAGTGACGTCATGCTGATGGTCGACTTCCTGAGAGCCGAGGCGAAGCTGCGCGAACCATACACAATAATGACGGACACGCAACAAAATTATCAAAGGTACCCCCCCCGCCCTACCTCATACAACACCTATGCACCCCGCCCCGCCCAGAGCGCGCGCTACCCGCCCGCGGCAGCACCACGCTGGCAGCCGCCGGTCGCATCGAGCTCGCAGCCGCGCCCACAGAAAACGCTGACAGTCGCTGAGAAAAAATGTCCGATATGCGCAAGTACAAATCACAGCGGGGCCGGAGAATGCGCAACTTTTCTTAACATGTGCATAGATAAGCGGCGGGAGGTGGCAAAAACGCAGCAACTGTGTTTCAAGTGTCTTCATTATCGTGCCCGCAGGCATTTGTGTAAAAAGATGTTGTGTACAGCTGAAAATTGTGGAAAAAATCATAACGTTCTTGTGCATAAAGATTATAATGAGATTTCAGAAGCTGTCAAACCTGAAAAGGTCTCCTGCGCATGGGCGCGCAAGGCGCGCTCGTTCCTGAAGATATTACCAGTGCAAGTGAAGGGCCCGCTCGGAACAAGGGAGGCCTACGCCCTCCTCGACGACGGTAGCAGCGTCAGCCTGATCTCCGAAGAATTGGCCGCTGCAATCGGAGCCCCCGGGCCGGTCGACCCCCTGCACATCGAGGCGCTATCGGATAGCGCAATAAGCAACGACTCGTCGCGCCGCGTCAAAATTGAACTACAGGGAGCGGGTAACACTGAAAAAATTGAAGCTAGAACCGTGAGTAAACTTTCATTATCTCCTCAAAGTGTGACAGAGACAGCGATATCTGACTGCGAACATTTGAGTGATATCAAAGATAAATTAAAATATGATAATGCTTCCCCCACCATTTTAATAGGACAAGATAACTGGCCTCTCCTTCTAGCGCAGTGTGTTAGAAAGGGACGATGCGATCAGCTGATTGCAAGCCAAGTTTCCTTAGGATGGGTACTGCACGGTTCATCCACACGCGCCATAGGACATCGAGTGAATTTTGTGAACAATTTAGATGAAAAAATTGAAGAAAAACTCGATTATTTTTTCAGTGTCGACTCACTCGCAATAGAGCCCGCCCGCCCTGCGACCGACCCGGAGCACCGAGCCAGCCGCATATTGGAGGAAACAACGCACCGCATTTCACCCGCAGAGTATGAAGTTGGTCTATTATGGAAGAAAAATGAGGTATGTTTACCTTTCAATTATAACTCAGCTCTGCGGAGGCTCCATGGCGTTGAAAAGCGGCTAGACAAACACCCGGAACTGCGAGCCAAGTACGAGACAGAAATGGCCGCGTTCATCGAGAAAGGGTATGCAGAGATAGCCCCATCAACGAGGACGCCCGGCAAGACATTTTTTCTCCCGCATTTTCCGGTTATAAACCCTATGAAACCGGGTAAGGTACGAATAGTGCATGATGCAGCGGTAAAAGGCGCAGACGGCAGGAGTCTCAACGATAACCTCCTGAGCGGGCCCTCCCTCATACAGAGCCTCCCCGGGGTACTCAGCAAATTTAGACAACACGCAATTGGAGTCACTGCGGACATTAAAGAAATGTTCATGAGAGTAAGTGTTCGCGAACAAGATCGCGACGCGCTGAGGTACCTCTGGCGGGGCGGGGAGCGCGGGGATACCCCCCCCACTGAATACAGAATGACAAAACTGATATTCGGGGCAACGTGTTCACCAACATGTGCAATTTATGTGAAAAATAAAAATGCACTAAGGCACATAGACCGAGAGCCGACTGCAGTAAGGGCCATTATTGAAAAACATTATGTTGATGATTATCTCGACTCTTTCAGGACTTCAGACGAGGCGATTGAAATAGCATCAAAGGTGCGCGACATCCACGCGGAGGGCAATTTCGAGCTACGCGGATGGACATCAAACTCGCCCGACCTCCTCGCCGCCCTGGGAGTCGAAGAAAATGCCGCCAACACTGCAGTCGCGCTCAGCGACGGCGGCGCCGCCCCCGTCGAGCGCGTCCTCGGGCTCATCTGGAAGCCGACGACGGACGAGATGACGTTCAACCTGGACCTCGCCCGCGTGCCTGCCGACGTGCTACACAACGGACAGCCTACGAAGAGAGAAGCCCTGAAAATCACGATGTCGCTCTACGACCCTATGGGTTACGCCGCACCGGTAACGGTAAGAGCAAAGTCGATATTACAGGAAGTGTGGAGGCGCGGCACGGCGTGGGACGAGCGTCTGCCTGAGGACTTGGCAGAACAATGGAGGCGCTGGATGGGTCATCTGAGGAACCTACATCGTGTCACGATACCCCGCGCCTACCTCGGCTACAGCGACGCAACGAGACTCGAGCTACACGTATTTGCCGACTCATCTGAAACAGCGTTCGCGGCCGTCCTCTACTGGCGCGCTACGACCCCATCTAACGAGGTAAAAGTATCTCTCATCATGGCGAAAGCCAAAGTCTGCCCGCTGAAAGTAACCAGTGTACCGCGCCTCGAGTTAATGGCTGCGGTCGTGGCGGCACGGATGGCCGACGTCGTGAAAAGCGAGCACGAAAGAAAACCCGATGCAGTTACGTTCTGGACAGACAGTAAAGTCGTCTTACAATGGGTACGTAACGGAGCTCGCTCATACAAGCCGTTCGTCGCACACAGAGTAGCCGCCATCCAGGAACACTCGAAACCCAACGACTGGCGCTACGTCCCGACCAAGCTCAACGTAGCAGACGACGCCACCCGAGACGTTCCTGAAGACTTCAATTCGAATCATCGGTGGTATAAAGGGCCCGATTTTCTATACAAAGATCCGTCCACGTGGCCGCAGGAGTCTCCAGCCAATGAGAGCGAAGCCACGCCCACCGGTGAAGAACGCACGTGCTACGCTACAAGCGGACAGAAAATGGACGTAAGGCACGCGCTACCAGATGCTACGAGATTTTCACGCTGGGAAAAGTACCTGAGGGCGACCGCACGAGTACTACAGTTCGTTCAACAATGCAAACGTAAGCATGAATCAGTTAACTATAAACGAACCCGTGCCAACGCCAGCAAGGACCCTGATTGGAGGACCACTTCTGCGTCTCGAAAAGCTGCGAAACGCCCGCCCGCCCGACCGCTACGACACGTAGAGTGCTACGCCCCAGTCAGCGTAGACCTTCTACGACGCGCCGAGCAACTCATATGGAGGGCCGCCCAGCGAGACGATTTCCCAGAGGACCTCGCAGCTCTCGAACGAAACGAGAACCCACACCGCAGTAGCAAACTAAGTAAGCTCGCCGTAGAGATGAAAGATGACCTCATCATACTACGAAGCCGCATCGACGCAGCGACGGGAGTAACCTGCGTGAGGGACCCGCCCATCGTAGACGGCCGCCACGCAGCTACACGCCTCTACATCGACTACGTGCACAGGCGACTCAATCACGGGCGAGTGGAGCTAGTAGTCAACGAAATAAAACAACGAATATGGGTAATACATTTGCGTCAATCAACACGTCACGTGCTACATAAATGCCGGCCGTGTATCATAAGGAGAGCGACGCCATCAAGACCGCCTACTGGTAACCACCCATATACCCGTCTAGCTCACCACCAGAGGCCCTTCAGCTACGTGGGTTACGATCTCATGGGCCCCCTCACTGTGACGGTGGGTCGTTCCACACAAAAGAGATACGTAGCCCTCTTTACATGCCTAACAACTCGTGCCGTTCATTTAGAAATTGCAGGTTCACTGACGACAGACTCCGCCATCATGGCGCTCAGGCGCCTAATCGCGCGCCGAGGATGTCCGGCCGAAATTTGGTCCGACAATGGGACAAACCTGCGGGGCGCCGACAAGGAGCTGCGCCGCGCCGTCGACCCGGGCCTCAATGCAGAGGCCACGACCCGTGGCATCAGCTGGCGCTTCGTGCCGCCGGCAGCACCATTCATGGGAGGCGCCTGGGAGCGGATCGTGGGCTTAACGAAAAAAGCCCTCCTGGCCGTCATGCACGAGCGGCACCCCAGCGAGGAAGTCCTCGCCACCTTCTTGGCAGAGGCCGAGTTCACCGTCAACAGCCGGCCGCTCACCCACGTCTCAACGGACCCCGACGACCCCGAGGCACTCACACCAAACCACTTCTTGCTCGGGGGCTCCGCCTGGAACCCGGCCCCGGGCACCTTCAACGAAAAGGACACCGTGGGGCGCTCTACCTGGCGCACAGCTCAGCGCCTGGCTGACATGTTCTGGGCGAGATGGCTGCGCGAGTACCTGCCACACTTACAAGACCGGCGGGAGCCCACACACAAGGGCCCCGCCATCGCCGTAGATGACATCGTGCTGGTCGTCGACAACACGCTTCCCCGCAACACATGGCCGCGGGGACGCGTCATCGCCACCTACCCGGGCCCTGACAACACCACTCGGGTCGTCGACATCAAGACCAAGGGCGGCGTGCTACGACGAGCAACAAAACGACTCGTCATCCTGCCGAGCAAGCCGGACACGCCAACCACCGCCGCGGGCGCCAACCAGCCCGCCGGCCCCAGCGCCGAGCCAGCACCACCCAGCGCGGCACCCACACAGCCCGCTGGCCCGAGCAACACACAGCTCGCTGGCTCGAGCAACACACAGCTCACTGGCACCATCACCGGCGCGGCACCCACAACGCCCGCCGGCCCGAGCAACACACAGCTCGCCTGCCATGCCGTCGGCGCGGCAACCTCACCGCCCGCCGACACGAGCAAAACACAGACTGTTGACCGAACGAGGAAGAACCAGCCCGCCAACCAGAGCATCGAGACACCGAGCGCCGGCCTGAGCACCGAGTTCCTGAGCATCGAGCCCCCGAGCAACGGCCTGAGCAACGAGACACCGAGCCAGAGCATCGCGTCATCCGGCACCAGCGAGTCTATCTATGTCCAATGACATAGCGGCGGGAGAAATGTACCGGATACTTAATGACATGTAAATATAAATAAGTTTAGTTATAAGCAAATAAATAATAATCATTTTCTATTTCTATTAGGTTTAGGTAAAATAATTGTATCAGCTAGCTTAGGTTTGTCCAATCATTTAATAACGTGTCTTTAACCCTTTACTATAGGTAGGAATCAGGCCTTCAGCCAAAAGTGCATATTGCACTCAAAGTGCATACTGCACTAAATGTACTATGCACAAACACTAATAGGCCCTAAGCCTACAAGTGCATACTGCACACATAAAGCTGAGTGCATCATGTACAAAGCTACAACAGGCCTCAGATGCATGTGCAACAATGCACATGCACACCAGCAAGTACATGATGCACCAGCAAGTGCATAGTACATACCCAGGCCCTAAGCCAAGTACACAATGTACACCCACTAGCACACAATGTGCAACAATATGGGCCATCAGCCAAGTGCATACTGCACACACATGCACAAAGTGCATTCATGTAACCTAGATAAGTTTTCCCGCTTTTAATAAATAAACTATGGCAAAAATGGAGGGAAAACCGACCAATCAGAAACGTCGGCCAATCACAGGCACGACCAATAGTAGGCCTCCCGTTTCTCCAACCACACTAACTGTGGACTACCGCGACAGCCGATTTACACCCACGCAATCGGCTAGCCGCCAGTTTGTATCCAGCCGCCGACGCCAAAGGTCGCCTTCCCCTCCACTTAGCCAGTATTGTAAAATCAGTGTTTCTTCTCATTTCCTACCACCCATTAGGTACCCTGCTATCGAAGGTGTGTGAGCGCTTACAGTCCCGTTCCGCACATCTATACTCTATTCCCCATAACAGCACTAGTGTCGTTATAGTCACTTTAAGTTATTGCTAGCATCCACAGACTTCTAAATCTAGGTTAAACTTAGGTCAAGGATTAAGCGCTCAATTCTAACTTCACGATAAAAATTCACAACTACCAACTTAACAAACAATTAAATTCCTACGATTCTTAAGAAAAACAAAACTTTCCGAATTAAATTAATTGATGCCAACATATTACCATAGACACAACTGTCATGCCGACTGTACACACTCGGAGAGACCGGACGAGACACGCGTGACGTCCTTTTCTTACTCACATCGTGGGAACGTGCGTGTCTCGCCTGGTCTCTCCGAGTGTGTACAGCCGGCGTCAGACAATATGTCATATTCACCTTGTTCGGGAGCTGTTTAATTAGGTATGTATTTTATATTTTAACCTAGTCGTAGAAAAAGTATTGTATGCAACGTTGTATAATTAAGTCAAAAAACGTTCATTGCGTCTCTATTTGCGATACTCGCCGCATTCGCGGCTCGTATCGCAACTCACGCAATTCGCATTTTTTTAACCTTCTTATACAACTGTTGCATAATAGTATTTTATGCAACAGTTGTATAAGAAGGTTCAAAAATGCGAATTGCGTGAGTTGCGATACGAGCCGCGAATGCGGCGAGTATCGCAAATAGAGACGCAATGAGCGTTTTTTGACTTAATTATACAACGTTGCATACAATACTTTTTCTACGACTAGGTTAAAATATAAAATACATGGACGTCACGCGTGTCTCGTCCGGTCTCTCCGAGTGTGTACAGCCGGCATAACAGTTGTGTCTATGGTAAACTTTTTTTTGATATGGCTGGTGACACGATGTGACGATAATTAAAATACTTTTTTTTATGTTAGCATCAATTAATTTAATTCGGAAAGTTTTGTTTTCCTTATGAATCGTAGGAATTTAATTGTTTGTTAAGTTGGTAGTTGTGAATTTTTATCGTGAAGTTAGAATTGAGCGCTTAATCCTTGACCTAAGTTTGACCTAGATTTAGAAGTCTGTGGATGCTAGCAATAACGTAAAGTGACTATAACGACACTAGTGCTGTTATGGGGAATAGAGTATAGACTTCTCTGAACTCATATTATGTATGTTCTTATATTAGTGTTCGTGACCAAGTAAAAGACAGATAACAGTACAGGAGTAGAAAAAATACTATTATTCCAATCTTAAAATTAGTCATTTATGTACTTACGGCGACCTCGGCGGCGGCGGCGGGGTCCCGGGGCGCGTCCTCGAGGCGTGCCCGCGCGGCGTGGGCGCGCGCGCAACACGCGTCGAGCCGCGTCGCGAACTTGCCCAGCGCCGCCAGCTTCTGCGAGAGGAAGTCGCGGTGCGTGCCCAGCGCCGTGCAAGCCTGTACACATACACACGTTAATAGGAAACTTACAGGAACAATGTACATTGACTATCTACCTGGCATGTAAAATGGTTTTACTAATAAATGATTATGAACAGGTGGGAGCACTCAATTGACAAAAGAGGCTATACGGACAGGAAAAGAAACTTATTCGACCTGAAAAAATCACTGGTTATAACTGTCAATGTCAAGGCTACTGTAACGTCAACCGTCCTTCATCGCGATGAATGCGATGATTAACGTTTCCCGTTAATGTGGCCCCCGCATGATAGAGTACAAGCACGGTAGACGGTAGTTTTTGTTCCGATAAAAGGTACATCGGGAGCGCGCATGTGTGCGTGCCGTTTGCGCGCCGTGTACGGACGCACCACAGACAAGCATCGGCGGCGGGTTTAGTCAGGGTTGAGCTCTCGACGCAAGCGGTCGAACGTTCAAAATGTCACATACTTACTTACTAAATTTGTATTATAAATTAGCATTGAATTTGCACTGAGCTCCTGGTCTATTGGAATCCTTTGTAAGTCGCCGACTGAGACACATGCCGCGCAACGCGGCACGTACAAAGGATGCCGCCTTTCATAATGAACGCGTGCGCAGCGGTGGCGATCGATCGAAGTATACCAATTAAATAGAGTGCCTAAATAATTATTTTGTTTGGACTGATGACTAAAATTAACAGATTTTTTTAAACGTGTACTAATTACATAGTAGTTGATTCTATTGATACATAAAATGCCTTAAACACGAGAGTGGTTTTATGAAACGAGCCGAAATATCGTTGCGTTACTTACATGTACACATACCAATACTAATTTATTTAAACTATTATACTTAATAACATTAACATCAGATGTGTGCGATCAGATAATTTCATATTGAAATAAGTAACTTTTACTAGGTTGACCTCGAACGATTGTTCGTTCGATCGAGGTCAACCTAATAAAAGTTACGTTCGTAGTAAGTAGGTATTTTACAGAACCGACGAGCGGCAGCCCTGTGCCTTAGGCCCGCTCTGGTGTCGCGCGCTCCTAAACGGCGAAGACGAACTACTTGGTTGTCTTTATACTTTGGTACAAGATTCGAATTGGAGGCACCAGTTGGCAGCACCTTCGTTGTGCACGTTCCCTACCGTAGAAAAAAGCCAGGCATAGATATTTAATTATGTATGTTAGTTTATGAGTAATTATGGGCCACTTTGCCTGAAAATAGATTAGGTAATTTGAATAGACCTATGTCTTATTGCGAGTAATTAAATATCGGGTATAAAGGCGGCCTATTTACACTATTTACATTTGCCAAACCCGCGGTCTCCATTCTTATTTATCTCCTTATTCTAATTAATGGAGATAGACCAAGGGCTGTGATTATCTTTTTAAATTGATTTATGCCATACCTGGCCATAAAGTGGCTTTTTCCGCACGCTGCGCGTACGGAAAAAGCCGCTTTATGGCCAAGTGTAGACATAAAATGCTGTACACAACACGGGAGGTAATAAAGAAAGCCCTCGATCGCATATTTACGTCCCTCGCTTGCAGCTCGGGCCGCAAACTTCTGCGATCTCGGCCTTTCTTTGTATTACCACCCTAGTTGTGTAATGTAGTATTTTAGTTATGTTATAAGATTTTGCATGCCAGAAGCTGGTGAAATATGTGTTTTAATATTTATTGTCTGACCATCTTTTACACCATGTTTCAAGCAAAATAAAGTTATTTGTATTTATTTGTATTTACTTCGACAGGTGTTGATTCTGTGGCAGCCCTGCTAAAGTAAATTTGATTTAGTTTTATATACGAACAGATGATAAATCGCCTAAGCGACGTAATGTTACTAATCGTTAAATTGGGTACTTGGCTGTAACTCAAACTTGTAAAAATTATATAAAATCCTGTTAAAATAAGCAAAATAGGGAAATATGTTAAAGTTTTGAGTTTGACACCTAACGTGTAACCTTTTTTATGAGCCTCCAAAGTTGTGTGGGAAAGTAGGTTTTACAAGTATAAAATTATTAAAGACTTAATACTAATAATTCAAGAACCCATAAAATGTATGGTAACTTTTGTTATGAAACCGTTACGATAAACGCAAGTTTTAACATAGTAGCAGAACAAAGTTCTTGATGCCCCCAAACAACGTATGACTCGTAACGTCACGTTATAATGGGCTTCAGTAGAAAGCGTTCGGCACGTATTGGGAAAAGTTTAAAATAGTGATTTTAACATTGTAGTATCTCCGTGAGTTTTTACTATATTGAAGTGGTTTTTTTACTAATATTTCTATTATTGAGAGGTGAAAACAGAGATGTGCCATTCTCGGAAACGTTCTCCATTTTGTATGGAGAGAGAACGTTCTCGAGAACATTTCCCATACAAAACTGAGAACGTTTCCGAGAATTCTCGAGAACGGCACAACTCTAGGTGAAAAATCTTGTCAAATAGTTAATTAACACTGTCATGAGCTTTGTCTACATTTATTTTACTGTAGTTTTCTAAATTTCAACGAACGAAACAAAGTAATTACGACTTCATAGACAGACTTTTTGATGATTGATGGCTGCTTGGCGGTTGAACAACAAGTTATCGGATTTCGATGCCTGATTGGTAACGCGATCCTTCTTTTTTTCTTGCTGCCGTATTTACATTTTACCATGTAGAGGTCTCGGTTTCCCGTCATCCCCTTATGTGAATACAAGAATACGACAGCAAACTCGATTTTTTTTATAGATTATATGCCTAATAGAAAGTTATTACGCAACGCTAATTCAGAGAAACGAGGCTATTTTTAGTGTAAAATTTGTTTTTGAAGGCGAAGTTCTATTAGTATTCGCACAAAGTGGTTCACACAAAGATTGCAAAAACGTAACATTAAACTGACTTAGCTTTGTACGAGTCTCGCTTTGTCCTACTTTATGTTTGGCAGGACTTGTGTGGACAAAGTTTTGTTTAGTTTGGTCTGCATATGACATGCCGCACGTGTCACCCACATTAACTTTGGATATTACTAAAAAGGAGGGTGTGTTACAATTACAAACAATAAGCTGCAATTGTGTAGCGTTGAATGCAGTTTAAACTTATACTCGCTGCACACGGCTTGTTTAAACTGGTCTGTAACGTGAGACGCCAAAACGTGCCGAAAAAGTCCATTTCCTTTTATATTTTCTCGCACCCTCAGTTGAAAGTCGTTTGTTAGGGCTGACTTCGCACGGTCTCATCTACCTGTGTCGCAGTCGTGTGCACTGCACGTCCCACGTGTCGTTCACACACGTCGACTCGCGTGTCTAGACGTGGCACGTGCCCTGTAAGGGGCAGAGACGAGCCGCCGACTTGTATATTGCACAACTGCACTCTTTGATGTTATGTGTATTGGGTAATAGAACGGGAGAGCGTGACATATCTGTCAACGATCGCAGAAATTATCAAATCTTGGTTCATGCGATAGAAGGCGGTGTCATGAACGCAAATCCGGCATAATAGTTTAAAAAAAATTAGGATAATGAAATGATAATGTTACTTGCTTATTAACTTACTTAAGCTATGTACTTTCAAATAACTTGTATTGGGAAAACAGTAGTAGAAAACGTAACGTTACATATAAGCTTTATAAACGAAAAGCTACTTTTTGTTTCTTATCCTAATGTCGGTATCAGAGACGTGTGTTTTACAAAATACTGACGAAATCGCGAGAAAGATTGCTGGCGCAAAAATGTTAAGTGTGTACTGGCGAGTCGCGCCTCGAGTGCGTCTAGGGCCCTCCCCCCTACATCCGCCCCTCTGTCGCCTGTCGCAGCCGCCATCAATGCACCCCTCAGCGGGACACCGCAAATTAACAACTACACATTTTTATAGTGGAGCGAAATAATTTTACAGCACTCGAGGATAATATGGGATTATGGGCGAGATGAGTGTGGGGTGATGCGTCTTGTCACAATATATATGTAAATTATTAAGGGTTTTATTTTGCGGCGCATTTTTTAAAAGCCTGCAATGAAAATGTGGATCTCAGTTTGTTGGGGTCTTTTTTATGTATGTTCCCCGATTACTCGGACACGACTGGAGCGATTTAGAAGTAGTACATTACACAACTAAGGTGGTAAAACAAAGAAAGGCCGAGATCGCAGATGTTTGCTGCCCGAGCTGCAATCGAGGGACGTAAATATGCGATCGAGGGCTTTCTTTATTACCTCCCGTGTTGTGTACATCATTTTATGTCTACACTTGGCCAGAAAGCGGCTTTTTCCGTACGCGCAGCGTGAGGTAAGGGTGGATTTTTGCCATACAAATTTCTATGCCGTACATTTAGTTTGGCATACAAATGTCGCGGAAGAAAATCCACCCGTAAAAGCCACTTTTTGGCACAAAATCATTTTTTTGAAAAGATTTATTTTTCAGGTAGACCTATTGTCACCAGGTCAGAATCTGATGAGATTTTGGAGAAATAAATAGAATTCGTCATACTTTCGGCACACTATAGTGATTTGGATTTTTTTTTGGTAGCTTTTGCATTTGTTAATTGAATAGACTAGTTTGAAGTGATTTTATTTCATTTTGTATTATTTTTTGTGATAAATTATGTTTTTGGTTGACTCTGACTTTAATAATGGAAAGTAATAACAGCACATTATTTCGAATTCGGATGTATGTATTTACATACAAACCCCCGAATCTATATACCATATTCGTCAAGCGTCACGTGAGGTAAAGGGACAGACAGCAATACCCCTTACCTCAATGAACCCACGGTCAACGATGTCTATAATCCGGTGCTGATCCTATAGACCTGACAGTTTAAACGGAACAAAGCTGTCAGTTAGCAGGCTGCTCATAAATTCTGACGTTAGAAGCGCGGTGCTGAACAAAGAGCAAACTGTATTTAACATATCCGATGCAAATTCCTGGCGTATTCGGCACGCCGCACGCTGGGTGCGGGGTGGTTCAGGCTGCGTTTAATTATGCAATGCGCTGCAGGCGTGAGCTACAAACCACTACGCGTTACACGGGAGAACGCACTTTCACATAACTTGTGTAAGCTGGTGACCTTATGGTATGATTTTATTATCAACTACTCGAGGACGGGGAAAATACGGGTACCAAAGGAGATACCGTGTAGTTGAGTTTAAGTATTCTCGAAAGGGAACTTTTCGTGCACAGGAGCTCCGCGCAGTAGTGTTCCGTCAAATTTGTCACTTCAAAATGTTATATTTACAAAGGGTGCTGGTTGAAAAATTCTTCTTCACCTAATTTAACCAGTTGAATAAAGTAGAATATGGGTTAAGTTAGGTGTGCATATGTATATCAACGTATATCAAAATCGTCTAAGTCCACACAAAGTACTATGGGAATCAGTGTCTTTAAAAAAAACCGGTCAAGTGCGAGTCGGACTCGCGCACCGAGGGTTCCGTACAAACTCATAAGTAGATACGCGAATAGTTCAAGAAAAACTGTATGTTGATTTGTTTAGTAGAAGCAAATAAGTATATGTTATGATTTTTGCAAATTTCTAAAAAACAGTGCAAGTTAGGAAAACAGTTATATTTTTCCTGTAATATTTAAAACCTGACGTGTAATGATTCTATTTAATAGCAAGGACCATTAAATCAAGAGGACTGTCATTCTCCATACAAAAAGCTGTTCCCCGAATTTACAATGCCATCTATGTAATAAAACAAAATAAAAAAAATCAGCCATCTATTTATAAGCTATTGGTAAAATAATTATAGTATTATTTACAATTATTCAACTTTGCAAACGTGACACAGTATTTAAATGTTAGAATTTATTTATTATTAGCTGTTTACGAACTAATTGTTACTATACTATGTTTCTTTGTTCAATTATAACGTCGTTAAATGTTTAGTGTTTTAGCGCCATCTAGTTTTTGCCGGGAAATCCCCTAGCGTGAAATAGGCCATCGCTTAGTTTTGCTACTCTCCGCTAGATGGATTAATGGATGGATTAAGTTTTTGTAAATTTCTAAAAAAGTATTAAAGTTAGGAAGACCGTTCTATTTTTCCTGTAATGTTCAAGCTGATATTGATAATTAGTCATTATGACACATTTTTCTGATCAGTAACTTCGGAGATAATAGGGGGGAATGGTACATAAAAATGTATAAATCAAAAACTACTTATTAAAGAAAAAAAATAAAAATGGTGCTTTAATCTACAAATTAAGCCCTTTCATTTGATACCCCACTCAATATAATAGCCCTACTTTCAATTTTCAAAGTCCCATTACGGAGCCTTATAAAAAAAAGTAAAAAAGGTACAAGATATTTTTTATGTCCAATAAGCTCGGGTTAGATACTTTTAACACTATTCCAAATTTCAAATCGATATCATCAGTAGTTCCTGAGATATCTGGCTGTGACAGACGGACAGACAGACAGACAGACAGACAGACAGAGTCGCACCATAAGGGTTCCTTTTTTACCATTTTGGTACGGAACCCTAAAAAGAGAATAAACTTCAAATATACGTACCAAATTTCGAGGACTCGAGCGATTTTGATATGTAACCCAAAAAATACATAGTTAAATACCTGCTGTATCTGGGCTTGCATGGGGCCGGCCTCCTGAAGCCGCGCGCCAAGCTCCTCCGAACGCGCCTGCGACAAACAAACCGCTGTCACTCACATATCAACACAAACACATCAGAGATAAGTTGGACTAAAACATTTTCTAAAGACACTATCCTTTGTCTGATTCTGCAACACAAAACTCGATTGCAGATTATTGAATAAGATTTAATAGTTGATTCTGAATTAATTAAGTATTCGAAGCCACCAGTTTCAAGTGCTAACCCCGAATCTAGCCTACCCATTATAGATTAGAACACGCGAGACTAATCAAGCACAGTCTGAACTTATAAAATATTCAGTTTGGCGCGCCGCGCACTCATAATAGTATTTTATGCAACAGTTGTATAAGAAGGTTCAAAAAATGCGAATTGCGTGAGTTGCGATACGAGCCGCGAATGCGGCGAGTATCGCAAATAGAGACGCAATGAGCGTTTTTTGACTTAATTATACAACGTTGCATACAATACTTTTTCTACGACAGGTTTTAAAATTATAAAATACAAACAAGGCATAACCTGCAAAGAAGGCAAATATGACGTATGACTGTCAGTATGTGTCTATGGTAAACTTTTTATTTTTTAAACGAAGTTGACACGCAGTGAATATATTAAAAATACTTTTGTTTTTATGTTGGCATCAATGAATTTAGTTCAGAAAGTTTTGTTTTTCTTAAAAGCCGTAGGATTTTAATTGTTTGTTAAGTTGGTAGTTGTGCATTTTTACCGTAAAGTTAAAATTGAGCGCTTAATCCTTGACCTCAGTTTAACCTAGATTTAGAAGTCTGTGGTTGCTAGCAATAACGTAAAGTGGCTATAACGACACTAGTGCTGTTATGGGGAATAGATTATAGACTTCTCTGAACTCATATTATATATGTTCTTATATTAGTGTTCGTGACCAAGTAAAAGACAGATAACAGTACAGGAGTAGAAAAAATTATTAATATCTGATTCACGCACCCACGGACGCACTTCTTTCATGTCCATTCGTAAGCCGGTGACAACGAGTCGATCGAAATTTCAGAAGCTGAATCGATGAAAACTGTCGGAAAACTCGTGAGGAATCGCACGCGACCGCGACGCTCGCGGAAGTGCCGCCGGCGCCGCCCGCGCCGATACATTTCGATCCCTACATGATAATTTTCAACTGGGAACAAATTCACCTACACTTAAATATCGACCTTGATGCATATGCTTTAAAGCCTAAGATCAGATGCCGTAGAATGCAAAGTTGTGACGCTAAGCGCCGGGGCGCACGGAGATGGGACAGGAATATTTGTAGAGCAGAAATAGACGCATGCGCCGCGCTAGGATTTTGGATAGATCCTTGCTTTCCTTATACGGACAGATAGTGAACTTTATCATTTAATCTGGCGTTTATTATAATAATTTGTCATGAAACACGCAAACACCTTGAGTTTATAACATACCTACAGCTATAGATATCATTGTACCAATCAATGTTAAATTTAATGGACTTTGCTATAATTTAGTTATTCATTTTGAGTAATTTGTGCTTATAATTGAAAATAACGTTTCCACGAGTTTCTAATTTTACAATTATACTGACGTATTTTTGTAAGAATGGCACGATTACCCAAAGATTGTCTGGAAGAAATCAAGTTTTTGTGACCTTTTCGAATTGTTTTCATTATATCATCTACCCTATGTGATGTGTTTTTCTCGCACATCAAGAATTAGTCCTACACCCGCGTTGTACCTACTCAAGAATTATAAGTTCCTTAAAATAATCGTCACATAATTTGTTTTCTATTTAAAACAAAAAATAGGTTTCAATTGACCGTCTAAGATGTGCGTGTGGTATTTCTGTAACACTTCCTAGTTTGAACGTTTCATTTTAGACGCGCTCCTCCCAGCCTGTGCGCAGGAGTTTATTACCTGTCATGTAAGCGACGTCGTTCTCTCAACGGATATAGCACCCTAATAGCTAGTAGGCAGCGCGGCTCCGCCTGTAAATCAGCGAGCTTTCAGTGCGCGCGCGACTCCCACCGTCTCTTCCCCGCGCCCACAACTAGTGTTGCTATATTCCAGGCTGTGCCCTGACTAATCAGAATTTCAGTTTTTAATCAGTTTTGCGGGCGGACTTTGTGAATGCCAGATTTTTTAAAAATAGCTTACGCTTTGTGCGGCGACAATTATTTTTAAAGTAAACACCAGAATTAGGTGATAAAAATGCTGGCAAAAATATAGGAAATTTAAGCAGAAAATTTATGCGGAAGTGTTGAGCAGTGGTAGACAATATTTTACTTCGAGGTTTAGAATAAAAACCTTCAAATTTATTCTGCACTGATCAGTGCTTAAGCATACCAGAGGTATGCTTAAGCACTGATCAGTGCAGAACTTAAGAGATTTTTTATAATATCAATAACATCACTGTTTGAATCGTAGCAACATTTGTGTATGTTGAACAGTCAATCTAGTTAATTCTGGCGTTCACCTGTGGTTTTAAGTAAATTAAGACGCGGGCCAATCGAAAGACATTGTGATGGTATGGAAGAACTTCGGTGCAGCCGAGCTTCTTTTGGATCCACAACTATTCAAACTTTCCATGCGATTACGAGAAATTTCGAGAATTCTCTTTTCTACATATGGCAACCCTAAGTAGGTACAACTCGCCTCTCTTGCTCTAATGGGCTCGCGAGGATTGATACAACCATTAGCACTGCTCAAGTGAGATATTGTAAGAGGCGCCGATACACAAATCAATACCTCGATACATTGAGAACGTCTGAAGTATTTCATAGTGGCGGGATACAAACGATCGGAGCTGTAACTGTAAAGCAAAGCAACGCAGAAACCAAGATATATACATATCATAAACTGGTTAGTCGTACTCGTGTATACCTAGGCCACAATATATCACAGATAATAAAGGTAGTCTGGATGAAATCGCTCTTTAGCGATAATACTGCTTATTGTTAACCAAGTTTTTAGTTGTTCCATTGATTTTTTTCTTGTGTAGGCCGATCGAAATAAATAGCGTGATGACTTAGAAGAAAGTATTTGCTTAACAACTGACCAGAAATTACTCTGCATCACGATTGAGTGTTTGGAGCAGTGGTACAACTAACTACAGAAGCACTACTTAGGTTAATAAAGAAAGACATCAAATGCCGTAATATCAAGCAGGTCAACGCTCCGAGCGCAAACACATTAACGTGTATCTTAAAGGAATCACGGCGTCAACATAGGCGGAGGGCCTCGGTGAATAAATGTCAACAGTTTAAAACTCCCGTCTGTTTACAGGCTATTCGCGGCGCGCCCGGAATAGCGCGGTGACGCGCGTGACGCGCCCGTGACGTGCTCTGACGTCGGTGCGACTTCTTACGAAACTATTACATCGAGTGAAGACAACTAGGGTGACGCTACCAGTAATGTACAGGAACCAATTATGGTCATTTTTTTCCCGTAAAACCCACATTTTAAGTAACTGGCATTGAATACGTTAAAACGTTTCCAGCTTAGGCTTTGGGTACCGTGTATATTTAAACGGTTTTATTATAGCTTGGAGCCGTATGTTTGTTTTTAAACTTATTTAACTCAACGTTGATTTGTCTATGCGTCTGAGGTTTACCTACTTATACTTACTACACTGATTCTTACAAAACGTCACATACACATTTAGTTTCATACAACATTATGTGAATTTCAATTTGGTAACGTGAATCTGATGATGGATTCAAGAGGTGGCCAAAGAAACAGACAATGATTTGAAAGAAAACATAAAATTATAGTTTTTTTTTTAAGTTATTCGCTAGTTTTTCGGTAAGAGTAGCCTGCCTATATATGTAACATACATAATCTCAATGCAAAAACTTGCGTCGATTCGTAGCCCTTATGCGCAAAAAGTTAGAACGAACAGGGCAACAAACACAGATTTTGGGGGTTAATAAAGAAGGATGTTCTATATTTCTGTAGTTTCTTACTTAGCCTGCAAGGCTTTAGTGCAATAAAGGTTATATGACGGTGTATAGTTGATCTTTCCGGTGGCATTAGCGCGAGGTAATGGCGCGAGGCTGCTGCAAATGTCAGCGGCAGGTGCCTCACCGCAGGCGACAAATCGCCTGTCAGCGCAGTCTGAAGGTTGCATAGGGAAATTAGTCTTGGCGAACAAATGTTTCAATAACCAATGCAACTGAGAATAAGCTATTTATGACACATCAGATTTGGTTATTTTTATGAAGTGTCAAAACGCTCAAGCTTAGCAAACACTTGCAGTTTAGTATAAAATGCTGGCTTGTGGCGTCACTGCTCAATATGGTGTCTTATTTTTAGTTTCTGTCATTTTAAAATCGTTGCGGCTAAGAAAATGAACGAAATTTGATGGTTAGCGTTGATTAACTTATTTTGACTGTGTGGAAGTCGTTAAAAGGGACTGTAATTACTGTCATCACCCTAAATGATTTCTCAGGATTTTTGTGTTATTTTTTACCCGAAGCCGTTTGCTATTGAACATAGAGATCCGAAGACTTGAAATTCCCTCCATCGACTTCCGACATCCTAAGCCAGGTTTAGGCCAGTACTTAATAACGCTGCGTTTTCCGGCTAGTATTGAAGGAACTTTACACCTGGGTCGTTGGTATTTCGGGCTATACTCCAGTTAAAAGCAATCTCATTGAATGTAAGAATTACACTCCTTTTTTGGGCAGATACCCATCATTTCAATATGTTACATTTATTTACCAATTTTTTTTGCACAAATGAATACTTATCGTACAAAAGGTGAACTTGTTGCAATAAAGCATTCTATACCATTTAAGCTTATGGCAAAGCCCACACATTCTAAAATATAAGCTTATAACTAGTACCAAATTCGCGGTTCAACAAAACATGAATTATTTAGATTCCCAATAACAGACATATTTAAAAGAAACTCTATCAACAAGAGCATGATCAAAGACAAGGCAAAACAACAAAGTCCCCGATCACCGCAAACACGTTAATGTTAAACGCATTCAAGCGAGCCTGGCTCGATCGAACGAGGAAGCGATCGCAAACAAACAGACAAACAAGCATCCAACAACACCCCTATCGCGACCAAATACGGCTCAAGCGCGGCGTGCGAGCTAAGTGCATTTCCCGTCGATTAGCAGCTGTGGTTTGAATTTGAGCCTTATGGTGTCAAGATAAGGTTTGAAGTTGGTTGTGACGAGTGTTGGCGTTGTGCCAGCGGCGAGGCGGCGTCTGAAACATCGCGCCGAAAGGGCAAAAGTCGGAGGGCCTGTCTAGCCGTTGGCTTTCCATTGAAGAACCTGATTTTCTTCTTTCTAGAGGAAAAAGTGGGGGACCCCCCCTGGGAAGGGAGAGGAAGATTGAAAGATTATTCAGACGGGTCTTTGTTCCTCGACAAACAGAAGCCGTCCATATCGATTTAATCTTTTTATCTATCTTCCGAAAGGGTTATTTATAGCTGCGCGTACGGAAAAAGCCGCTTTCTGGCCAAGTGAAAACACAAAATGATGTACACAACACGGGAGGTAATAAAGAAAGCCCTCGATCGCATATTTACATCCCTCGCTTGCAGCTCGGGCCGCAAACATCTGCGATCTCGGTCTTTCTTTATATTACCACCCTAGCTGTGTACTATAACATGCACCGATGCATGTTATAGAGTACAAAAAAAACATATACAAAACAGAGTTCTAATGGGGCTAGGACTAATGAAAGACCACACATATGCGTCAAACTTGTAAAGACTGCTTTTCGACTAAAGTTAGTAGGATACCGCTTGTATGTAAATAAACTCAGTACCGCATTTAATATTGCTAGTCATATTAAAGCGCCCTCTGTTCAGTAATCTGAGAATTAACTTCTACCCAAACTAAGTAATCTAGTCACCTAGGTACTAGGACGTCGCCAAACGCGGTACAAAGTCAAAGAGCATCCAGGTGGTACAAGTTAATATACTGTTGGTGAGCGCACCATCTTCCGGCGGGAGGGTGCATTAACACGATTATAGCCGAAGCACGGTACCGGGGTGTTCTGCTGGGAAATTAGTAACGCGAATAGTGGACGCGTGACCGAGTACTATAACTGCTTGGGGGGGGAGGGGTCTTGGAATTAGAAACACGGGATTCCAACATACAAAAAGATGCAACATAGAAAAATACCGAGAAAACGTAGCGCGCGCTCTCTAGCGACATAAGCACAGAATATATATAAGCTAAAGCAGTAAGGAAGCTACAAACAAAACGATCGAAACGCACGCACACATAGACGCGCGCTTTTACAAGGCCTCTAAGGGAATCTCGCGGTGCCGTCAGTCGCGAGTGCCGCATGGAGGCGGGTGGTCGCGCTTTGCGTTTGTTACGTGCGCGCGCCTAGACAGCCCGCGAACTTTTCATGTTAAACAACCCTAACTCTCTAATGGAGCGTAGGTATTTATTTCAAAAAGTAAGCGTAGCTTCCATACTGCTCTATTTATATTCTATGACATAAGTCTGCGGAATTTAGAAGTAAATAGCTAGGTACGTCGATGGCAAAGATATGGAGAGCATGAAACTATATAGGTACAAAAGATTGGCGCTCGGAGTATCAAGTCAAGTCAAGTGAGGATATCCTAAAAATTAAGGTAAAAAATGCAAAAAAAAAATTGGTACCTTGACGAGGCTGAGTCGCACCGACAGGCTGGTACGGTCCGAAGGGTTGGCGCTCGTGGTATCCAGTAACGCCCGCACGCCGGCTAACGCCGCCGCGGCGTCCCCACGCGAATCCCGCGCGCTTTCCAGCGACGCCACCCTGCGGGAAAGTAAAGTGTGTTTACTACAGTCGCCATGTTAACAGACAGGCCAGGAGATAGGGTTTTCGATGAGTGATCAGAATCACTATGGTCTTCGTTACAATCGGAGTTTCGAATGCGAGTGGCAATCATCTAAGAAAAAATGCTACTAATATTCATCCCGTTCAGCACCAACCAAATGCCCCCCCCCCCCCCCCCTGTACCCGCTGTGCTCCTCAGAATGCATAAGAATTATAAATAATCGATACTATCCGTTTGAAGTTACGGCTCCTTTAAATGTCTAAGTGCGAAGGTAAGTACACCTCCTTTCGTTTTAGATTAGAATTTTGACGGTCATTTTCGCCTACGTATCTTTATTTCCCTAAGATATCAGAGGGTACTATTGTACTAAGTTTACCTTTTTTTTTGCGGTGGGAAAATGCATTACGCATACCCCCCGGGCCTAGGGAGGCCAGATGTTGGTTGGGGGGGTTATGTACTAAGTTTACCTCATCAGTATCTTATTAAGTTTTAAAGATGACACGACTCAATGTTTCCGGTTCACGATGGTTTTAACGCATGACTTTTCTAATGGACCGAACTATACACATGTTTAAGTAGGAATACCTCTGCTGCAACGCTTGCAGGTCGGCGGCGGCCTTCAGCCAGCGCGCGAGCAGCTGCTCCAGCTGGTCCTGGACCCCGCGGGCGAGCGCGCCGCCGCACGCGCCCAGCACGGCGCGCCCGCCGCCCCGCGCCGCCGCCACGCAACTTGCGCGCGATGACATCTGCGCAGACACAATCAATTCGTAAGCATAACATTTCAAAATAGTACATGACACAACTAGGGTGGTAATACAAAGAAAGGCCAAGATCGCAGTATTTTGCGGCCCGAGCTGCAAGCGAGGGACGTAAATATGCGATCGAGGGCTTTCTTTATTACCTTCCGTGTTGTGTATATCATTTTATGTCTACACTTGGCCAGAAAGCGGCCACTTTATGGCCAGGTGTGGCATAATTACTTTTACCGCACTTCTTTTAGTCTGACGTGACGGAGCACGTTTTCTAGATAATTACAAATCTGTGTGTGTGTTATTATGTTACGCGCTGCCTCTTCGGGCACCGTAGGCTTGCACCGCTAGGATCACGATCAGACAAATACTAACCTGCTGCTCAAGATCCCGCAGCTTCTGCTTAAGGTCCTTGACGGGCTCATCGCTAGTCCTCGCTTGCTGCAGCGAGCGCTCAGCGCCGTCCAGCCAAGCGCCGCACGCTTCCAACGCCGCGTACAGCGCCGTCCATTCCGCCTGACAGCGCGTCCATCTATCCAAACAAAACAATCATTTTTTAACTTGACCTATGTAAGTCTCAGAGGTCCACTGAAAAGGATTCAACTTGAAATCGTAATGCAAAACAAATACAAAATGGCCAAGTACAGTAAAAGACAAAATATCTACACTAAAAGTGATCAAATATTGCGATTGAGTGTGAACGCTGATTTTATTGTCAAAAGCTTGAGATGATCATGTGATGAGGAAACATTAGGTTGGGACGGCGAGAGTACGATACCAAAACCCCCGCCGTTTTTAGAAACTTAAGAGTAAAGATTGCGAACTTTTGGAGCTTCAGGGTTTTGAGAGAAACAGTACATTGTTAGTACCAGTGGCGTGGCGTCCAAAGAACTCTATTTCTATCAGCTTTCCTAATATCAGGCATTTAAGCACCTTCAGGAAGAATTTAACCACCTTCAAGCTCTTAAGGAAAATGCACGCCAAATCTGCACCGGCTTGCCCAAGGATATTTTTTACGCCACGCCACTGGTGCGTACTAGGGATGTAGTTACTTTTCTAGAGTAGCGTACCTCTCTCTGCGCTCCTTGTATCTGTCCTGCAGCGCGGCCCACTCGGCCTGCAGCTTGCGGCGCACGCGCGCCGCCTGCGCCGCGTCGCCCGCGCGCCCCAGCGACGAGAACACGCTCTCCGTCTCCGCTACCACGCCCTCCAGCTCCGACACACACGACTTCACCTTCTGTACAGACAATCAACGATTAGAACCAGGGTTCCTAATGGACACGTCACACTTCGAAGTTTGTGCCGTGGCGTCTTGTAAAATATTGTTTTACATCAGCTAGATGGATGGAACTTATGATGATGGAGAAAGTTGACCGTCCCGTACAAAAATGACAATGGAGTTTCTGTTGGATTAGCACAACTTTGTCGCGCGTCAGAGCATGACTTGTCACTTTCGCACGATATGGAATGAAAGCCACTGTATAATAGCAGTAATTTTTCTTCCTCCAAAAGAATCCTACATCGCGCGCTTGAATGTGTGCGCGCCGTGTAAAGTCGCCGTCAATAGAATTTGCTAACTATGTAAACAAAAGGCGTAACTTTGTTTTGTCGCTGTTTCTCCTTCAATTTTCACACCACCTCATCAAACACCACTGAAACCATACACTATTTAAACGGTCGTTGCCGTAAAATACAAAACCATACAATAAATAATTTAATCTTGGATATTTCATTAAAAGTTTAAAATTTAATTATACATAGGTTATTATGACATAATGGAATGACGTTTTTGTTTCTTTTAAATTCTACAATTGTCTATGATGATAGTGTTGTGACTAAAGTTGGTGATATTGTAAAGCTGCTACACACTACCTAACTTTCGCTCTGTACCTAAGAAAATAAAATGAAATATTTAGACGGCATCATCGATAGAGCTACGGATGAAATAACGGCACCTTTTGTGATAAATACTGATGGATACATAATCTTCAAGTAACGATTCGTCTTCTGATTAAGCAAATTAAAAATACCTGTTTCTTGCGTTCGATACTTTAATAGTCCATATGTTTTGACATAAAAGAGTAAAGTAAAAGTCTTCCCCATCACTAGTAAATTCATCATTCAGAGACAATTTCAATATGGCGGTTTATTTACAAAGTTAGCAAATTCTATTGACGGCGACTTTACGAACGCACTACAAGCAAAGTTTTAAGAATGCGTAAGAATACTCCAGTATGGATCGCACTCACACAGACGTGCTATTGCGTGTCTGTGTGAATACGTGTCGCGCGCTCCTAAACGGCCGATGTTGGACTAGTTGTTCGTCTTTATACTTTGGTTGTGCTGAAGCTACTGTACTGACCGCTAGCGCGTCCTCCTGCAGCGGGAAGTCGTCGTAGTCGCGTCCGCCGAGCGGCGCGGCCGCGAGCAGCCGGGCGCACGCGGCGCAGCGCTCGCGAGCGCGGTTTGCGCGCGTCACGTATTCGCCGCACAACGCCTCGCCCGAATCCTGCACGAACAACACGATATAGGTATTTGCACATTGTTACAAATGAAAAAATTGAATCAACAAATGTTTAATAGTATGTTACGCACCCAGGGCGGTTAAATCAAGAATGACTCAGATTCGCAAGTGTTTGGAATGGGCCTCTGGTGAGGGCAATAATTATGCTATCTGACCAGGAAGTGCGATTTTTTCCTCGCGCAGCTGGCGCATAAAGCCCCTTACGGCCTGTAGTGACTAAAACTATCATACGTTTATTCCGCAAATGGGATATACAGGGTGTCCCATAACTGACACGTCACAGTGACACTGGAGGTAGATCAGGTCAAGAGGTACCAAACCAACTTAACATGACCCCAGTAAAAGTGGCACGGTTTTTGAGTTATTGTCGAATTAAAGTTGTTCATGAATGTTGACCGTTTTTAACATTATTAGTGCCAGTGTGCACTCGGAAAGGTGTCAAGGTTAGTTTTTTTTATGTGTACGGTAACATGAATTGTTAATTAAGAACAAAAACTTACGATCTTCCCCTTCTTGTCCTTTTTCGGCGCGTGGGCGGTTTCGTATAGCTGTTTAGCGCGCGCCCAAGCGGCACTGGTATCGGCGACCGCGCGTTCAGCGTGAGTAACGCGAGCAGCCCTCAACGACCGACACAACTCCCCAATACGCTCCATATCACTCTCTCTGTCTAGATACTCTTCCTTCGACGGCGGTTCTCGCTGCGCTTTGATATCCGTTTCGAGTCTTTTCAGCCAGCGCTGCAGACCTTCCAACAACGTGTTTAGTTCTTTAATGTCGTCTTCAGCCGAGATGGCTGCGTTGCGTTTAGTTTCTATCTCGGCCATGACGACGGCCCATTTATTGCGCAGGCGGTCGCTGTGTGTTTGCACGTATTCGGCCAACAGAGGGCTCTGCTTGTGGCGCGCGTAGACGAGGCTGTCGCCGCGAGAGATCAGGGCTGCCGCCTCGGGCGCTAGTGCACCGAGTTGATTCTTCAGGATCTGATGAAAGAAACCAACGAAATTAAATGGATGCTAATCAGGCATACGCAGATCGAAAGAGAATGAAATTTACGTAATTTACCAATGGCCAAGTCTGTCCGAAACTATTGAAGGATTAGAGCAGAGAGTAACAAACGCAAAAAAATGTTTGATTGTAAGACATTTTTGAAATCGCAAACTTTACGGGATTTCCCTTTAAATTTACAGAATTAATTGAGCTGGATTACAGCGGTGAACTATTTAGTCGCAATAAACAAAACACTGTGGATTGAATGGATAAAATCGCAGTTCTGTTTGCACTATGGACAGGAAATCACGCAAAAAAAATACAAAACATCAAAACATTTATTAACTCCACTCAAGAAAGATTGCCGTATTCAAATTCAGCTTTCAGTATAATCAAATAAATGCCTACTTAAGTGCTGTATAAGTTTTAAGCATTGTCTAGTAATCTGCTTAAAACGAGAATTCCTGACACTGACCGCCTCACAACGAGCAGTTCAAAGCGTTGAACTTAGAAATCTTTCCATGGATGTTGACAGAGAATAATGCGGCAGAGGAACGCTAGTAGCAAAGAAGCCATACCTCGAGGCGCTTGCCCGGGTCCTTTTCTGCGTCGACGGCGCCGACAGTAAGCATCATGACGTCCATGCGCCTTGCGGCCGCCGCCGCCGCCGCCTCATACGCCTCCAGCTCGGCGTCGCCGGCGGCCAGCACGCCCAGCAGGCTCTCCGGCGCGCCCAGCGGGCTGTCCAGCACGACCGGCGACAGCGGCGGGGACGAGCCGCACGACCCAGCGGACACCGGCGATAGCGGAGGGGACTGGGCCACACGAGGGAATTAGTAGGTTTAGTTCATGGCACAATAAAACAATGCATTCTTCCCGAGATGGAACTTGACTATGGCCACAGATTAGAGATAGAATCGTAAGAATATAAACAGATATTTCACTGTCGCGCGTTTCTATACAAAAAACAAGAATTCCCACGCTCGCACCGAACCAAAATTGAGTGAAGTGCACCTGCTACGAGACTGTATTTAATTAAAAATGAGCTCAATGTACTCGTGGCATAATTCCAACAATGATTTGGTGATAATTTGGCAAACAGTATTCGGTATAGATCGATGTGAAATCAAATTTATAGAAACAGGTGTCTATATCACAAAAGGGGTTTTATACTGTTCATTAATTAGTACTTTTAAGTGGATTCTCAAACAGAGACACTCGTCATAAAGGCGTCTTAAGACCACGCGCGAGCTCCGAAGATTTAGAGCCGCTAATCCTAACTCAAATATGTATTGGTGGTATCTTGCCTTCCTAGCTAAGAACAATCGGGACTCGCACGAGGTCTAACTTCTTTCATTAATTTCTCATTTCATTGCTCACCTCCGGGTCTGCACCAGTCTGCATCCGCTCAACGGTTAAGCGAAGCCTTTCTCGGCTCAGCGGAATGTGCGAGCGGCGCGCCGGGCTGGGACTCTTGCTGTCTCGTTCTCGCGGTTTCGGCGACACGCCCACAACCTCCGCTTTCAGCGGGGTGGACGTGCAAAGGGGCTCCTCGCGCTGGTTGCGGGCGAGCGACTGCAATGCGAGTGCTCATTGAAGGTGTAGTTGGGGGACTAAGCATAGGTATGGTACATTCCAGTTAATATGGCGAAATAGTGCATAATAGTACTACTTTTATTTGCGTAACTTCTTAAATGAGAAAGAAATGACAATGACATGACATTAAATATATCAAACGTAACGATAAAGGTAGATACTTAGCTAGGAGCCAGTAGATATCTACCCAAATTTTTTATTTCAAACCTGCTTCGTCATTTTAACTCGAATGTACGCAAATACGAAAATGCTAAATTTAACGCTAGATGAATGTTCCGTATCTCTCATCAAGACCGATCGTCATGCTTCGAGTCTCTTTAATAATGAAGGTCAAAATGTCCAATGACAATGGTAAAGATATAAATTATAGCGGCATCTAGCATCAAATCTAGCACTACGTGCATTAAATTGAAATACATTTTCTACCTAATTTGGCCCTACAATGATATCTACCTGAGGCGTGTCTTCGACTTCAGAGTAAATGACCTCATCCGCGCCATCGCTAGATTTGTCCTCGCCCGCATCGGGGACTGCTTCCATGGGCTGAGGTGTTTGAGGGGCTTCGTTCACTTCTGCATCTTGCGGCAGGTCGACAATCTCGGGTACTCTCTCTTTCGAATCGTCTCGTTTGGGTTCGATCGGCGTAGTTTCGGGGATATGAGTGGCGACTTCGTCGGTGGCGGACGGTTCGGGCAGCGCCGCCTGGTCCTTCGGCACCTCGTCCAGGATCAAGTACTCATTGACCTCGTCTCTACAGAGCCCCAGTCGCGCCTCTTGCCGCGGGCTCAGCTCGAATATCATCTGGCTCTGCGTAACGCCAGTCGCGGGCGTCGGGGGCGGTGTGCCCGCGCCGTCTCTCTCCAAGGAAGGGATTACGTCTGGCGCGGCCATGCTTATCTTCACCGTTTTAGGCTTCTCGTCGTCGGAGCCCGGTCGACGCTTTAGAATGCCTAAAGTTGGCTTCATACGCTGCTCCAGAGTCTTGACTTCGATAACGAACGTACGGGGCTCCGTACCGAGGTCGACGGACGGTCGCTTCTCATTCGGAGGTAGCGGTGTCGGTTCGACGAGCTCGTCGCTCGTATCGTCGACGACTTCGACAACTTCGGCGCGCTGAGGAATGAACTGCAGAGCTTCCTCGCCGGGGGCTTCCTCCGTCGGGCTGACGGTCGCCTTCAGAATCTCGCGCTCCCGGATGGCTACCACGTGCGGGCCGGATTCTGCGCGCTGACGAAGCTCCACCTTGTCACGGGATATTTGCGTGAAGAGTTCGCTGTCAGTCAGGAGGTTGAAGGTGCTGCTGTCTTGGCGCAGCGGGAGCGAGCCGGCGGAGCTGCGACGCTCTGTCGGAGTGTCGGGGGTCGCGGGGGTCACAGGGGTCGCGGGGGCCGGGGGAGTCCGTTCCTGCGAGCCGGCGCGCTCCTGCAGCTCGCGGCGCACGGGCACGGGCGAGCGCAGCGCGAGCGGGATGCGCGAGCGCTTGGGCTCGCGGCGCTCGGGCGGCGGCGACAGCGCCGGCTCGAGGCGGCGCTTGATCGTGTCCGTGACGCTCTCGTAGCCGTGCGGCGCCTGCAACATGCGCGACGCCCGATGCTAAGCCGATGACAAGCGATCCCGCACACACCGCCACCGCCGTATTTACACGTGACGTTATTTACAGTGAGTCCTCGCGTTAATCGGGGGCACGCGCGTCAGTACTTTTAGTCGGTTATTCCTGGGTCCACGCGGCACGCGGACGTACTCACGCTACGTGCGTTCCTTGCGTGTTTAGGTGTGTACATCCAAGCTCGAAATTTACAATGCGCAACGAACACCGATGGAACCACTTACCTTCGGGGGAGGTTCGGGAGGGACAAATGTACAATGGATGAAAATGTGAGAACCGAACTCTGGACGTTCTATTCGGGTCAAATCGCACAAAATAAATAGATCCCAGAGTCGGCTCCGTGATCGCCGGGCTTCCAAAATCCATTCAAAATTTTACAATTGCACGTATCAAGTCAAAATTACAATCAATGGATATCGGAACCCAGGCTAGCAAAGCATAAAATCCCACAAAAAAGCCACAAAAGACTTACCCCGACGTCGGCGAGTATCTTCTCCCACTGTTTGGTAACCGCGGGGTCGTTGGCCGCGCGCACGTCATTGCCGCGCGCACGCAGTTCGCCCTCCAATACGCGTAGTTTCGCATCCGTCAGTGTATGAGGAGTCTCTAGCTCCCTTTCCACATCATCAAGAAACTTCTGTAACGGCGTCTCGTCTTTTCTAACACCGTGTTTCTTAAGACGGTCCCAGCGCGCATTAATGTCGTCGATCTGGGCACGCAGGCTGGCTAGGTACGTGGGGTCGCAGCTTTTGGCGTACTCGAGGTGGTTGGCGTTGAGTTTGTCTTTGACGGCTTCCATGCGAGACATCTCTAGTTCTAGTGTTTGCCGGCCGACGCCGGCGTTGAGTCCATCGAGCCAGGCGGCCAGCGAACTCAAGTCGTTCTGTATCTCCCTAGCTGTCAATAGTGCGTTCTCGAGCCTTGTCTTGGAGTCGGTGACCTGGGCGCCTAGCCGGTTGTACAACTCCTTGAGCGCGTCGATCTTGGGCGAGAGGTCACGCGCACCTTGTTCCTCCGCCATTTTGCGACCCGTCTTGATCACCGTCTCCACCTCCGATTTGATCTCGCTTAGAGTGCGGTAGAATTTCTGTCGAGATAAAGAGGTTGAAGATTAATTGTTAATACAAAATATCATAATCAGGAACATCAAAAACTTCAGGGGGGTTTGCCACTATCACACAAAACATTTGGTTTACTCCAGGTTTGATTACCCGGAAGCAACCACAACTAACTTCTTTATTTCAAACTGCCTAGGTACCTAAACGTATCTTACGCATGTTAAAAGGAAGACAAAGACTATGGGGAAATTGATGATGCCAAAAAGCTTTTCAACCTTAGCTGCTTAACTGCTGTTGTAGGTACATAGCCAGTTTCCAGTACAACAGAAATATAACTGGTTATCGTTGATCGGTTTATCTATAGGCGAAAAACTTAGTTGAGAGCCGACGTAAGCGCAAAGAAGGAAGAGGGCAACCAGTCGAGCTAAGTTATACGTTACTCCAGCGCCTCTCATACCCCGGCTTTTGATGCAACCGACAATAAATGTGAACTTATCTTTGTAATTCCAGCGAGTTCTTTTATGCAAAATATGAACTTACGAGCCATTTGAACATGGTAAGAAAAAGCACAAGCGTCAGGTAGAGCGCGTCCCATTCCATGATTGCTACTGTCTGTCAGACCACTAATGCAACGGATGGCGTTTTTTATTCTGTTAACGGTCAATGTGTGTGAAGAGCTGCTGTTCGTGTCACAATAATACCGAGCCCGTTAGAATGGTAAGAGGCTCAGAACGTGTCACTGTCCATGACGGTGTGCGAGCCGCCGGCGACTGCAGGAGGCTGCGTCGCGTGCCGGCTTAGCCGAGATTAACGCCGCGACTAGCCTAGCTACCTCCGAGCCACTAGCGCGACGGATGTGACACTTTATGATCTGTTAACCGCCAATGCGTGGAGAGTTGCTTTTCATGTTACAACACTACCGATACGTTAGAATATGGTAAGAAGAGGCTCAGAGCGCGTCACTGTCCATGATTGTGTGCCGGTTGAGGGGCAACTGCAGGATGTTGTGTCGCGTACCGGCTTAGCCGAGATTAGTGCCGCGAGATTAGCTTTTTATTCATCCATTATCAGTGCCATCGGTAACGCATTTCAAAAGAGTACTTTGCGTATGAAAAGTTGAATTTTAAACTAAAGTAACCGATGATTTATGATTTGCACTCGTTTTTAACGTTTAGCAAACACAACAAAAAAAACATGTTAAACACTTTGCCATTTCATGTGATTCGAATAATCATATTTAAGATACATTTTATGAAAATTCCGTTACAATTACTGTTGTCTACTGATTGTGATTACAACACTGAGCTTATCAGGACAGTAAAGCCGATGGTAAATTTAGAAAAAAATGCATTCATCAATGCCTCCTCCAATCGGCTTTGGTGATCGATCGTAGAATCCTTTCAACATCGCGATGACACGGCGCCACACGCGATCCTTACCACTTAAAGCACAGCACCGACTATGCGAGCATGCACCATTGTCAAAACAACCAATCTACGCATTATTATTTCCAGTGTCAATTGCCATACATAGGTTTATCAAAGGAATGGTATGGTGTAACTCGCAAAATAATAAATACAGCACAAGGATGCGAAGTAATGGTATATGTAGGCACATAATCCTTTTAAGGGATCTTGGGGCATTCCACCAGAATGTCGGGCACGTGACGCCATTTTTTTCATACTTCTAACAAAGTTAGGAAGTAAATTTTTGGTATGTCAATATTTTATAACTGGGTTTCTGAATTGATAATATCATTTAGGATTTTTTTATTTTTTTTTTAATATTTAATAATAATTTTTAAGCTGCTATAGCCGTCACGTGCGCGACAAAGTAGACGTTTTCGTGGAATGCCCCTTATCTCTTCCAGTATTTCGGAAGAGTTGGTGAGCCATGAAAGCCCGGTAGAACCAAAAAAAAATTTGTAAATACGAGTATGATGTGTTTCAGTACGTATGAAATTAGCTTTACGCTCAACCGCTAATGGAAAACGGTAACAAAATTTGAGTATTTAAAATACAAAATCAAAAAACTTTTTTTTAACACATGCAAGTTTCATATGAATCGGTATTTAATTCGATATGCACACAAAATACATTATCGGAATTGCTTAGCTAATATTTCAGCTGTTTGCATATGAATGGCATAGAAACTGACGTGACATTGAAACGAAACTGTTTTGTGTACATTGTGAATGAGCATGGTATAAATAGACTCACAAGCGCCGGCGGAAGCGGGCGCGCCACAATACGCGACCTGCGCAACAATGTACTCACTAACCGTCACACGATCACACGCACTGTTGGAAGTAGGTATGTATGTATGTAAACACTTTATCGCACATAAAATTATACAAAAATCAATGGTTATGTACAAAGGCGAACTTAAAGTTTATCGGGGTGTTGTTTCTTGGCCCAGCCACATAACTAGACGAGATATTTTTAGTAACGTATGTGAGGTCACTGCAGAGAAAAACCTTTCTCCTAGATGTCCATGTCTCCTTATCGATTACATTAAATCTTCTGGCCAGTTATTAAGGCAAAACAATTATGATTCCTATGATCAAATGTAGGTACGCGTAGTCATGTTATCAGTGCCGGATTATCTTAGCAGACGATGTGGCACTGAATGTATTGAACCATAAATTAATTGACAGATTGACTCACTAATAATGTATGTCCAAAATTATCGTAATTCTAAGTAAGTAAGCCATTCGGACACACGATAAATGCGTACCCGATTTTTACACATACATTGTATCACTGTAACCATTAACTCATCCGCCAATGTGATCAGGAAACAACACGTGATCCGCCTAACGACTGTCGCACGAGAGAAGCATGAATACAAAACTGAACATAGGTTGGGAAGGAGTTGGTGAAAGATGCAAGGACGGAAACAGGAGCGCGTCACGCGGCGCGAACATACACCGGACACCTAGTTACGATTAGGACATAGTTTTCGGGCGAATGGATTTGACGGCACAGTATAGTGTTTCCTTACCCCCACTCCGTATTTATGGGTATGAATAATTTACAAGTACAATTTTTTTTATCTCACACTCGCTTCCCAAAAACCACCAAAATAGGGCTGAAGCACCCAGGAAGAAATTGCATTTTAATAGATATCAGAATCAATTGGTATTAGCCTGAGATTGAAACTAGAGATCACGTCTACCAAACCAAGTTCATCCGCAAGGTTTCTCAAGGGTTATTAAGAAATAAGAACTAGAAAACACTATCTAATCTAAAGATCCATACACAAGTGATTTTTGAACAAATTCACATCCAGTTCTCAAACACCAACTAAGTGAGCTATTGAGGATTGATATTTCGTTTAATATCTGAAAATGATATTACAGACGTACAACTTAATTGAGAGCGATGTAGGTACTACAAAGTTATTTTGCCCTCGCACCGCACCTCACACAAACCTCTTTATTTTATTTCATTAAATAAGTAATTAAATTAAATAAATAATTAAAGTAAGCGAAAATTGTACCTACTAGGAGGACTCCACAAATCTATTTTGTACCACGTTTACTTTAAAGGAAATAAACATTTTCATTTTCATTAAGTTGTACGTCTAAAGGTTATTCCCGTGTGATATTTGAACGATCTGCTTTTTTCCAATTATCATCTCTTTTAAGGAAGTATGAACAAAATTAAAAGTTTGACTTCTTAGAGCGCCCGCGCATTGGGCTAGTGGCTCGCCACAGCTCGGCCACTGGTGGTCGCCACAAGCTGCGGGCGATCTTTTTCATTCATTTTGTAGCCGCTCTTTTAGTTTGATTACATTGCGAGCTACCCAGGTACGATGAGTACAGTTGATCCATTAATCCCCGCAATGAAATGAAAATCACATGCGAGTTCTCGCCCCGTCTAAATGGGGCCTTAGAGCCTGTCCAGACGGAGCGTTTAGCGCGCGAGGGCACTCGCGCGTAGACACTCGCGCGTTCCCGAGGCACTTGATCTACATACACCCCGTCCAGATGCTCTCGCGCGCTTCCATACTTTATATCTCGACTCGCTCGTCTTACGCGCGAGCGCCGCGCCAGTCGAGATACTCTGACGCCATTGGAGCGTTCAGTAGTATGCGCGTGTCCATGGCGAGTGGACGTATCTAGTTTGAAATTTATCGCTTTTTCTGGCTCCATGTCTATAACTGGCTGAATCCTTCCGCCGCACATCGCGCGTAGTAACGCGCGTTAAACGCGGCATCTGGATGCAGCATAAATTGAAGCGCGCGAGTGCCCTCGCGCAGAAAACGCTCTGTCTGGACAGGCCCTTTGTCTTTCGTCACTCAGCCACTTACCAAGCATCGTCGTAGCACGGCGCGCACGGCATCAGGCGCGGCGGAGCTGAGCGCGAGCTCGCGCTCCGCGCCGCTCTGCACCGCTCGCAGCGTCCGCGTGGCGCGAGCGAGACGGCCTTCTATACTGTTGTCCTCTTCCCCCGCCACCGGCTCGCCTACCGTGGCCAGACGCTCGGCGCATTCGTCGAACTGCCGCTATAAAGAAAACAGAAAAAATTTAACGTCGTTCTGAAGCCCGAAGCCAGACTCTTTGCAAGCGCCCGTAGATGCGTTATTGTTGTCCACTTGTATCTGCTGGGGCATACATACAACATAATGCGGGGCTGCTTACATTACTCGCGCAAACTACTCGCGTGTGTGGATATTGGTAACGAGGTAGCCCTACAATGAGGTGTTTTCAGAAATCACTAACCCACCAGATGGCTGCATGGTAGCGCAAGGTCTCTTTGACAGAAGCGGTCAAAATCGGTAGATTCCATTGCCAGCTGCTGGATTTGTCCAATGAACTGTGTCTCGTACTGATATTAATGAACACACTCCTTATAACTGTATATAACGTAGACACTTATATTAACCTGTGACGAAATGAGAGTTACTTTACTCACTCGTAGCAAGTCGAGCTGATGCTGTAAACGCTCGGCGGCCTCCGGCCTCCCGGCGGCTCGATAGGCCTCCACTTGAGTCTCGATTTCAGTTAACGACGCACGCTGCGTCTCCAGCTGGTCCACCAAATCCTGCACACAAGAGATATTAAATTTGATCTTCCAGAATAGCGAGAACATAAACTAATGAACCTCTAACTCACGTAACAAGGCATAGACCCAAACACAGCTTTCACAGCCAATGATCACTTGGTAATTTTGAAGTACCAAACCAGTGCCTTAGCCACCAAGAAACCATCTTTGCACATAGGGTTATTGACTAACTCATACAGAGTCGCACGTTAAGTAAATAGGCGGGCATTGTCAGGTATGTTAAAGAGACGCACCTGGTGATCGGCATTGTCCGCATCGCGGAGGCGCGTGGCGGCGTGGCGGAGCCACTGCTGCAGGCGGTCCACGGCCACCTCCGAGCGTGCCGCCTCGCGAGCCGCAGCTTCCAGGGCGCCCGTGCGAGACGCCGCCTACAACGAAACTTCATCAATAGCACGCACGGATAGTAAAGATTTCCACGACAAGTCTCGCGCGCTATGTGACGTAACTGCCAATGAGAGTGCTTGTACGCTGCTATTTGCAACCACATGTCGCATCACAAGAGAAGGATGTCGCATCTGTGGTGTGCTAGTTTTACCGGACTAAAGAAGCCTCAGAAAACAGTGGAATAAGAATATGTATGTCGCCGCCAACTAGCTTAATTAGCTATTTGGTTAGCTGCCTAGCTTTTTCATTGAACACACACCTTATTTGAGGTTAGGTTTGTTAGTCAGCTTGTGTCCCTTGGAGCAGAAATAGAAGCCCCGCGCAACGGGGCTTCGTCGACCTGCTGGCAGGTCGTAGTTTAGTGAAAATGCTAGGCAGGTAACCAAATAGCTAATTAAACCAGTTGGCTGCGACATGCATAATCAGATCTGATACCTCAGCCTGCAGCGTGTTCCAGCGGTCGCCGAGCGAGTGTATCTCGGCTTGGATCCAGCCCGCCATGATGTGCGCGTCGGCCAGCTGCCGGCCCACGTCCTGGATGCGCGACAGCCGCAGCGACGAGTGGTTGCGCATGTAGCTCTCCAGGTCCTACGCATACAATTATTATTCGTCTCTCTAAAATTACTATCTAACTATTGCATTCCTGGTAATCCTGGTGAACATAGTGGATTCTCCCAGTTGTGAAAAGTGCGGTGTCGTAGAGGATGCTCAACACATTATAATGGAATGTGTTCGGTATGAAGCTTTCAGAAGCCAGCATTTCAACTTTAGGTTGGATTTAGGCATATGTAACAACATATTGAGTTCTCCTGATTCCAAAAAAGCTAAATTATTATACAAATTAGTTAAAAAAGGTCTTAACGCTAGGTCATAGCATGTTATCTATAAGTTTTGATTAGTTAATATTTAAATGTTGTATTAGTACCGAGCGGCATAGTCGCTTTAGTGACAAAGCTCGTTAAATAAAGAAAAATCTCATTCATTCAATGTAGTATAACACAAGAGGAACAATATGAACTTAAATTTTGAATTTAGAAGTTGACCACCATGTTCCAGGTCTAAACTATGCCTCAAGGGCGGAAACCAGCACGCTATCTCCACTCATGTGATTTGCGAAGGCGACTTCCTTAAACCCCCCAAGAACTGACGCATTGCTCATTGCACCAAGTTTCATCTGGACTTAAAGTTTCACCTGGAAGTCAAAGTTTCCCTAGTAATTTGTGTTGGTACTCACATAGAGCTGAGCAGAGAGCTCCTCTGCGTCTGCGGGTGCCTGTCGGCTGCGCAGACGGCGCTCCAATCCATCCAGCCACGCGGCCTCCTGCGCCAGCCACGCGCGCAGCTCGCCCGTCTCATGCCACGCCTCCGCTAGCACCCTGTATGCGAGCATCATTTTTAACGGACAATATTAGGGATCTAGTCACCTCCTAACCTCGAACTTCTACTAATGGACTGCAGAAGGAGCAAAGGCAATAAGCCAGCTATCCCATAATTTTAAAGACATACAAACGAATACATCTTATTGGCTCTTGGAAAATACGATTATATTGTTATAGGGAACGTGCACGAACACACTACAGCACTAAACGACAAAAGAGATACGGGCAGACAATAAATGAAACTATCACCCCTGTCAAATCAAGCTGTCAATGTCAATGACAATATCTAAGTGTTAATGTCAAATATAGTAAGTCGTAGCTACACTGACGTTAATCGTCCTTCATTGCGCTAAATTAACGGCGTTTTCGTCAATGTGACCCCAGCATGAGAGGATACATGATTTAGATTGACGGCACCAGTTGGCCTTCGTCGTGCACGTTCCCTATCTTCAAACGGGTATCTTCCGGTTTCCACTATGAACAGCCTCACTACAGTTTAATTTAGGTACGGAACCCTAAAACCAGCAACGGTCCGAATGGCTCACTTGTATCGCTCGTAGACGCCGCGTGTGACTTCAGTCCACCGCGCCGACAGAGCCGTAAGGCGCCGCGCCAGCGCCGCCGGACGACGCTCTTCCGCCGCTAGCATTATGTCGTTACCTGCAACAAGATCTCTTCTCAATCTACCGCGTATCTATTTATTCTAGACTCACAGCACGTGCCGTACACCAAGGTGTTTGACCAAAAGTTTGATGCTCGACTCTATTGAATTGATTGGCGCCGAAAGTTGCAGCTGTCATGTTTATTCAACAATTAATTACAGCACGTGACATCAAAAGATGTTTGAGTAGCCAGGAGCGTGACTTACCCAAAAAGAAAGTAACAAATATGAAGTTGATATTTGATTAGTGGCGATCCTCGATTTTGGTATGCTAATTTGAAATGTATTCCTTTTTTTGAAAAGACCTAAAATAATTAACTGTTTTACGTGGACTTAGTCAATTTTGCTATGATTAATTGTACTTCACAGTCAACACTCTGTTCACTCAGACTGTACATTTGTAAACGAATGTCAACTTTATTACAACGAGTTAAAGTCTATGGGTGGTCAGTAAAGTTAACAGAGGTTTCTTTTGTACTACGATTGAGGAGCACTCACCGGCCTCATTCAAGTTCCTAAACTCCTGCGTCTTATCATCGCATTTGTCCTTTAGCGTTTGAAAGGCCATCTTCACTTTGTACAGTTCAGCCGAGTCGGAGATCTGGCAGTCCTCCTCTTTCGGAATCTGAGCTTCCAGCTCCTTTAGCCAGCCTTCAGTGTCAGCAATCTGTCGGAATACTGCCTCGCTTCGCTCGAGCGCTCGACGGAGGCCTTCGTTAAGTTGGAAGGCGTTTGCAGTAGTGGTGTTAAAGCGTTTGCTTATAGCATCTGCGCGTAAAGCTTTACTTAACGCCTCGTCGCAATCTTCCAGCACTGTAGCGCGGGATTTTTCGTAGGACGATAGCATTGTCTGGTACTTTTCTTTCTCTTCGTCAAATTTCTGTAAATGGATAGCAAACATTAGAATTAGGGGAGAAAAGGGTTGCCAGACGAGTATGTTTAAGATCAAGCGACAGCGAGACTTTGAAATTATATGTTTTGCCTGCTCAAGCCCGTTTCCGGCGAGTAATGTGTGCCAGTCTTAGAAAGGGGGTGAACATTGCAGTTACAATAAGTAGTCAATAACCGTAAATGGCGATAACAACTCCCATTGCAGGCCTTGCCCCTAATTTCCACTGCCTGTCCAACTTCGCAATTCACCTGCATGTTAGGTACTCACATTGCTGGTGTCTAGCAGGCTTTCCAGTAGCTCTACGTCCCCGATGGGGATGAATTCGTTCTCGGCGATGAACTTCTCTACTTTGTCCAACCATTGCTTCAGTTCCGTACCATCGGCTTCTAACTGCTTAACTATCTTCACACCTGAATAAAGGTTTAAAGGGTAAAATTTGCATTCGAACTTGGTAAACGATTATAGCCGTAAGGATTAAACGTGAAAGATTATTCAGTAAGTTATGTTGACAACAATTTGGTCAGTGTTTTAAAATATCGAATTAAGCATCATGTAAATCCTATGACTTAATTCGATATTGTATAGTTCTATTTAGCCTTCGTCGGCAGCTAAGAAGCCTTATCCAGACAGGCTGTATATAAACCAGTCAATTCAGATTTGTGAATGAAAATCTGTAAGTTGCCATGGGAATATTGACTAGCCTCAAGTGCCTCAACTGGCGGACGAAATGTGGGGTTGATCAGTTGTCCAAATGTTTTTATAAGATGCTTTGGATGCACCTACATTCTTCGAACAATGTAAACCAGTGAGGGTGTGTACGTGTTCTTACCGTTTTCCAGCTTAACGATCTTCTGTTCAAGCAACACTTGAGTATCCCCGAACCGTGTCACCAGGTTCTCAAGACTGCTGCGAACATTAAGCTCCTGCACGCTTCCAGCTTCGTACTGCTGTCGTCTAGCCTTCACTACTGCATCGTAACTGGTCTGCAACTGCTCCAAGTCCCCTCGAAGGCGAGTCAACTCGGAGACTTTGCTCTCCATCGTGACGGCGGCGGAGAACATAGCGTGCTCTACGATGACACGGGACTCGATGTCTTGGATCTTCCGCTGCAGGTTGGAAAACTCGTCCTCGAGTTTTTCCTCTGGTTTCTAAAGACATTCACACAAGGTTTCATTATAAAAGTTAACATATTATGTACGACACGATATAAACTACGTCACATGATTTTTATATTTCTAGACTTTAGAACCAAAGAAAAAAGACAAACCTCGAACATCTGCTAACTTGATCAAACCTTACACTTTAATTACACTTACACCTTAATTGGTTAGGAGTGAACCCCGGCATTGTATAGGGACTGATCCGAATCTCTAAGTCTTAAATGGTGTTTTACGCAGGCCAACGAATGCTAGATAACATAGTCCTAATAGCAAGGTAGAATATCAATTCAAACACAGAATGTATAATACCTTATTAATCGCGAGCTTGATCTCGACTTCTTTGGCGCTCAAATAATTGAGCAGTTCCTCGTATTCAACGCTTATCTGTCTAGCGTTCGTCTCGATTTCGTCCTTATAGGTCGTCGGTATCGGCTTCGTAAGCAGAATTATCCCCTGGGCGTCCAGTTCTTTGATCTTGATCTCAAGTTGTCTAAGTGCGCGCAGGCGGTTCCGTAGATGAATGAGCTGGTTGTTGGTGGGTCTGTCGGCCAGCATACGATCCCGCCATGTTCGAGTATCTTCTAGAACTTGTTGGAGTTCTCGGGCCGCGCGGTGGAAGTTGTCCTTATCTTCTAGAAGATTCATGGTGTTGCGAATGTCCGTCGCGCCGCGTTGGATGTCTTCCCACCATTGCTTCAACTCTTCTATGCTTTTTGCGTGCTGCTTCGCTTCCTCTGTAAAACAAATAAGGCTTAGGATAATCAGAAACCTGACCCTTCAACTGAGTTAATATCAGAGAATACGGAATGTGTGATTAGCTGGGTACTAGCCGGACCATCAGATTTAGAGGGATGTAACATTTTTCAAAGGAAAGAAGCCCACAAAGCCAGTGTGTCAAACCATATTGTTTCTAGGTTATACAGTTTGACATTTCAAGTGTCATGTCGTGGGTACGTTACGTTCCGATTTTGCATCGGGACGTAACAAGGGCGGCGATGACGATGCGTAAGTACAAAACAATTTCAACCTAACTGCACTAGTATAAAGTTAATTTTTTCTTATAACATCGTTATGTCACAACCAATCTGAGTGAGAGGTTGGTGGGAGTTAGATGTAGCATCCAAAAGGTTTTGCCTGGGATTATCGGTATCTACTACAGCCGTAATGGGCGCATTTCTGCCGTCCTATGACTAAAATCCGGCTAATCGCTCTATGGAGTTGTATAGAGGTTAGCCGGGTTTTAGATATAGGACGGCAAATTTGCGATGGAAATCTCCCCCTACCTTCGAGTTGTGGCTCGGTGGCGAGTCGTCGCTGGATCTCCTCGACATGTGCGAAGTCGGCGCGCTGCATCGACAACTCTTTGTCGAGCCGCTCCAATGTTGTCGACACGGCGCTACGTGGAACCTCTGCGTCCTCTAGGTCTCGTTTGCACTGAAACGTTGAAAAAACATGTTTCAATTAAATTATGCTAAAGAAAGTTATTCGTCCAACAGTTTTCATTTTCATTCATCTATCCTTTTCCGCAATTATTTATACTTCATTGCACAATAATAAAAATACAGTATAAAAGGCGGATTTGCCTTAAGGCATTCTCTACCAGTCAACCATAAGTAGTTAAGGTCATTTCGTTAAAAGCCATAACAAGGTCGAGCGCGTTATGTGCAGTTCATATTTTGGAAACAGGATGATCTAATTTCAGGACGATCATTACTGTTTTTCTGTCTGCGTGCCAAGATTAACGTAAAGAGTACGTGCCAAGTGTAATTAACGTCACAAAAAACTGGTTGTTCGACATGCACTATCATCGTACTCTAACTACGATCGTATGAAAAGAACCTGAACAAACCTTTTCAAGGGTCTCGGTGGCGGTCCGCGCCCAGTTCTCGTAGGGCTTGTACCCGGCCTGGAAGTCGGCGCCTCCCGACAGGCGCGGCTTCTTGCTGCGCCGCGCGTCGTCTGACGCCGACGACACCGTCGCCGTCGTTGTCGTCACCGCGCTGTCGTCGTCCATCGGCGTCTGTAGCGTCGTCACTAGTTCGAACTCAAATCCTTGCTCGCGGATCTGAAGGTGGAAATACATTGTCATAAACATTAATGCAATAGCCCAGAAAACAAGACTTATAAATAGAGTTTAACGTTTCCATAACATTTTATTATAGTGAAAAGTATTCATGCTAAACATAAACACGTCGCTAAAGTCGACGCCGGCGGCCTCTCCGCCCGCCGCGAGCGCCACCACGCACTCGGTGTTAAGAAGCTTCACCTTATGTCTATTTAAGACTTACTCTCTACGCTTATACATCTAGGATCAAGAGCAGCGGTTCAACCCGGTCCTGTAACTCGTCAGCCCGCGCGAACACGTCGCTAAAGTGGACGCCGGTCACGTCTCCGTCCGCTGCGAGTGCCGCTACGCGCACAGTATTACTAAATTTGCGGGTCGAGTGCCTCTACGCGCTCAGTATTACTAAATTTGCGGGTCGAGTCTGTAGCTATAGAACTCACCCTCTGTGCTTGGACGTCTAGGATCATGAGCAGCGCTTCAACCCGGTCTTGCAGCTCCTCAGCCCGCGCGAACACGTCGCTAAAGTCTACACCGGCCGCCTCTCCGCCAGCCGCGAGCCCCGCAACGCGCTCGGTGTGTTGCGCGGCGCGCGTCTGTTGCAGCGAGAGGCTGTGCTTGATCTCTTGTAGCGTGCGGATGCGCTCTAGCACCTCTTGGACGGTTGATACTGGGTTCGCTTCCATCTGAAAACGACATAAAAAAATATCTAATAACTTGTGAGCTGCACTCAGTCACGCTGGGTAAGTTGATAGACAATTAGATGTTCTTTTTGGACTACTTAATGATATGAAACTTTACTTTATCGGTGCCCGTGCGATTTAGAATATGGCGGCGGACACTTTCGACGTCGTTCTGCAATTTTTATGTGGTTCGTTGTTTCATGGCATTTCAAGCAGCAGATACTACGTAATAAATCCTGAATAAGAATTGGAAAATATCGTTACGCCACAGTAGAATCGCAGTATTTTTCTTCCTACAAAAAGTACATCGCGCACTGTCTACGCCTCGACCGTGAATACGTATCGCGCGCTCCTAAACGGCCGAAATTTGATTACTTGTCTGTGTTTACACTTTGGTTACGCCGAGTGTAGTAGCAAAACTTGGCGTGTGTTTACAACTAGTTGTTCTTGAAGATATGTATGACCTGCTTGAGCTGTCCCTCGGCGGGAGTGGGCTGCAGGTCGCGCAGCGCGCGCAGGCGCGCCAGCTGCGCCAGCGTCCACTGGCACGTGTGCGACCAGCGCTCGCCCAGCGCGCGGAGCTCATCCTCCATCTCCACCACGCCCGCTGTAAACAAGCGTTTCATATTGTGGATTACCACCTCCCAAATGCCGCCGAAATAAGGAACATATTCATATTGTTCGTAGTCAAATAATAGGTTATATTGGTACTCTTATTGTACGCTGTTGTGTCCAAGCAGTCCTAACAAGTTAGTGCCCCTGCATTTTCGTTTAGGGTATCTTCTCTTTACAGAATATATAGAAAACGGAAACATCAGTCTCGGAACATTATCATAACTAAGGGGCGGCTGACGGATACAATTTGGTGTCGAAAGTATAGGGTGGATAAGACTCGAAATATCGAATTGTATGTATTGGTCACTAAGTAAATAAAATTCTATAATTTTTTGCAATGTGGCTCTCGTTTTTTTTAAATCAATTGTAAGCATATGCATGTTACGGATATCGTTCGACATTATTGTGACGTAATTCGCCCCGTCAGCCGCCCATTAATCATAAATCAATGACGTATATAGGGTTGCCAGATGGTCGGGATTTGGCGGGATCCTCCCGATTTTTTGGAATCGGCGCGGGGAATCTCCCGACCAAAGTCTCAGAATCCCGAAATATTGTTTTTTTTTTCTCCCGATAATAGGGTCATTCAATCTGGCAACTCTAGACGTATACCGGTGTCCTCGTTGTCGTCGAGCACGAGCACGCAGTCGGCGAGCGCGTCGACGCGCGGCTGCTGCTCGCGCAGCGCGTCGTGCAGCGCCGACACCGCCGCCAGGCTCTCCGCAGCCTGTTCCGGCGTGTCGCCTCTTAATGGCCCGAGCTGAGAGATGCGGTCTTCTGTGTCCGTCAGCCATTGTCTGCCAAGAATAGGGGTAAAATATCAGAACACGATTCACAAGTTAAAGAGACTGCAAGTTGTCGTAATCTGGTTTCACGTAAAAGAATTTCCTTAGATAAGATACTAACCGGAATTCATGTCGTGTCTCCTGCTGCGCGCGCATAAGCGCATCGTGCACTTGCGCCTGGCGCGCCATTCCGCGCGCACGCAGCGCCTCCCAGCGCTCCGCCAGCAGTCGCAACTGTAGTCGCACCTCTCGCGCCTCGGCCCCAGACAGCGCCCCATCGGCGGCGAGTCTGGCGCCGAGCGCTAAAGCTCCACCCACACCCGCCTGTTGAGCTGCTAACTCCAACAGAAACGCTTCATGCACGTGGAAGTGTTCTTTCAGCTCTGCCAGCGTGGCGTCGGGTGGGGGGGGCGCGCGAGCTGATAGTCGCTCCTCGGCGTCTAGTAGCCAGGCTAGCGCGTCTTCCAAGGCTGCGGAATACCCGCCCAGCTCGCCCGAGCCTGTCGTAGCCGTTGACAGCGGTCGCGATCCACTCTGAAAACATACACGCATCTCGCTTAGTTTGCAACACAAACTTGATATAGAGGAAAGAAAAGCATACAAATGCGGGAGGCTCGCGTTTTAAGCGTCTATTAAGACGTAATTAATAGACGCATCGTTTTTGTATAAAAAGACGCGGCACCTTTTCGCCTAGTCCGGTCCTTATACCGGGTGGAATGAAACGAGCGACTTTGATGTAGAATCGATCTGCAATAGTTAAATGCTTGTTATTATGAAGAAAAATAAAACTATCAAAATAGTATTTTTTAATATTAGTTCAATCCTAATGTTTCACCGCCGCTCGCCGTGTCTTACTATACGCGCTCCCGCCCGTGCCCGCGTATGACTTTTAAATAGGGTTGAAACACGTAGCTTTTTGTATGAAAGCTTGTTAGCTATAACTTGAAAACGATGTTAGATATTAACATACAACAATACAATACAAGTATACTTTATTGCACACCAGAAAAACACATTACAAGAGGTACTTACATAATTAGAACAATTTAAAAAGGTAGACAACAGGCGGTCTTATCGCTTAAGAGCGATCTCTTCCAGACAACCTTTGGTTAGCGGAATTGACACAAAAATAAACCAAAAAACAGTAGGTGGTGCGAAGGGCAACAAGAGCGAGGGCTAATTTGGTACCAAAAATAAATAACCGCAGGGGCATAAACATACATAAATAAATAGATATATAAACCTACATATACATACATAAATACAAATAAATAAATAGGGGAAAAAATACTCAAATGACACGATAACGTTATGATACGATAACATACTTAAGTCTATTTGTACTTAGGCTAAACAATGCCACATTTGCAGGAAAGTCCTTCGTTCCGTTCCACCCGAGATAGGCACAGATACGAAAATACACTCACAATATCACACTATAAACCGCAATAACCACTGAAGGAAATTCCGATCATGGAGCATTCCATGAAAACATCAACTTTTTGTCCCTTACGAAACGCTATGGCCGCTACCCTAATAAAACGTATTAGCTGCTAAGAAACACTACCAGTCTTAAAGCCGAGTTATGATATTACAATACTGATAATTAGCTTCCTGAATTTATTTCTCGGAATATTAAAACGGTGGTGCCCCTTACGAAATATTTTCATGGTATCCTCCTCATATTAACTTGAGTCAAATTGAACAAGTATTCCAGTGTCACCTCAGCTGCGGCGACGGGTGACGCAGGCTCCGAGGAGTCGAGCTCGGCGTGCTCGCAGGCCGGCTCCAGTTCCGCCAGCTCCGGCGCGGAGTGCGGCAGCGATTGGAACAGACACATCAGGTACATCATGATCGACTTCTTGTCCGGGTTCGGGGTGTTCACGTCTGTAATATGATGAACAGATTATTAGGACACTGTCCAACTTCGTGAGATATCAGATTTGATCGCCTATAGATTTTCCATTACGTCTTGCTCTATACAATTTTGAAGGGATATTAGGAAAGTACATTACACAACTAGGGTGGTAAAACAAAGAAAGGCCGAGATCGCAGATGTTTGCGGCCCGAGCTGCAAGCGAGTGACGTAAATATGCGATCGAGGGTTTTCTTTATTACCTCCCGTGTTGTATGCATCATTTTATGTCTACACTTAGCCAGAAAGGGAAGTTTTCCGTACGCGCAGCGTGCGGGAAAAGCCACTTTATGGCCAGGTGTGGCATAATAGTACATTATGATACGAGTGGGCGAAGTCGGTCATTACAGTCGAGGCTGTGTTGCATAGCCCGAGCCGTTAGGCGAGGACTGTATAGCCGAGACTATAATGACCAATGCCCACGAGTGTCATATGACGTTTTTCAACACACTTGCGAATAAAAAAATATACTTATCATTTAGAATTCCTGTTTTGTACATATTTATTTAGTGGTTTATCTATCCTCGTCTATCGTACGCACGTACGTACGCATTGTACGCACGCTGCGCGGGGATAATATCCGCACGCTGAGTCCCACGACGTCGTGCTCTTATTGGTCAATGGGCGGTAATTGCACTCGTGCGGTAATGTAAAGTAAAAAGCACTTGTGTGTAACAGGCTGCGTTCCGCGCATAAGAACCACCAAATAAGACCGACTTTAAGTGTGTTGAAGAGAAGATTTTCCGCAGCTGAGTAAAATTAATTTCACAGAGCTAGCATAATGAAATTTACCTGTGAAGTTCATCACCCCTGCGTAAAGTTGCGGGCAACTTTAAGTAAAATATAAAAGTACTCTAGTAAAATATAAAAGCACTCACCTTCAGGGTCCAGCAGTCGGTCGATACCCAGGTAGTTGTGCGCTAGCGTGAAGGCGTGGTCAAGTCTTTCGTTGGGCGCGCGCGCGGCCACTTCGTCGAAGTCGAAGAGTTGCGGCCGCCAGCGGTGCAACAGCGCGTTCAACGCCAGACCGTCCGCCCACGACGACGTGAAGTTCGTCACGTCCACGCCCGCGTAGCCCTGTCACAGTTAGAACACACTTCGTTTATTTCGGTTTTATCTTTATCGTCTTGTTTGGCCAGCTTTAACGATCACTTTTGGGGAGCAGGTGGTGAATAGCAAGCTTATAGCTTCACTGAAGAGAATTGTCCGATATAAAACATTTGCAATTTTTAGCAATCCACACGAAAATTTAGCTTCGTAATGCTTTGGATCTCAACCTGAGGCGGTTTTACAAGAAGTTTAAAAAGAGGTTGAAACTGCCAAAAAAGATAGATGTCGTGTCACATTACTTCACTGCGACCTTGCTGAACCTCACTTTACCTCGACGAAATTTAAGGGTTAGGATAAGAAAATAGAAAGAACCCATAAGAAATGACGCTGAATATTGATACCTGAGTATGCGCGCGGCACCACGCGAGCAACGTGCGCTCCAAGCTTGTGTGGTGCAGCTCCGACATTAGCTCCTTTAGGTGGTACTGCACTTGCCAGTGCAAGATGATACTCCAAACCAATCCTGGAAGCAACACACATAACAACGATTAGGCCGATGCTATTAACTAGAAGGTTTGATAGCTGCTAGTACTTCGAAGTACGTTTGATGGCGTTCCACTCGCTCATATATTGTTTTAAAGAAATGGTCGTTGGTTTATTTGGCGTATGAAGACTTTTTGACACTGAGTGTCACAGTAATTCAGCCTTTACTATAAATAGACATTTCGGGAAAACGCGTTTGAAAATTTTGTATAGCGATAGAGGAAAAAACCAAACGTTGAGAGGAATTGTACTTTAAATACAATCCAATGTTATTGAAAAATTGGTTATGTCTTAGTATAATTGTAACATGATGAATTAACAGTAACTCTTAGTTACTGTTTACAACATGTGACGCACGGATTTGGGTTATAACAAGTAAGCATAACTGTATTATAAATAGATTTAACTAGTTTTAAGAAACGTCTTTGTCTATTGTCTTTAGTTGTTTGTTGGCTTCTCTTGCTCTTGAATACAACATCTATCATCATGAAGAACGTTTACTTAAAACCTTTCAACCTCTCTCTATAACATACTAATGAACAATAACTAAATCACAAGAGTAATAAAACAACTTAAACGGATTAAATCGCGGGTAGACCCGCGACCACGGACGCTGAAAAGGGTTACGAAACGTCGGGACTTAAAATGTAGTAATATGGGTACGCGATTTAATCCGTTAAGTTGTTTTATTACTATGAGTGATAATCGCGGAAACCGAAGACAATCCCACTAATATTATAAATGCGAAAGTTTGTGAAGATGTTTGGATGTTTGGATGTTTGGATATTTGGATGTTTGGATGTTTGTTACCTTATAACGGGGTAACAACTCGATGGATCAAGCTGAAATTAGACCAAGTCCTGGATTGAAACATAGCATACATTATATCCCGGTAAAGAGTTCCTTTGGGACAATACAAGGACAAGGACTTTGGGGCTATTTAATAACTTACCTGAAGACATCAAGATGCTTCAGGGAAATAGCTTTAAAAATAAATTAACCAAATGGCTTCTTGAAAACTGCTTTTATAGTGTTAAGAGCTACTTAGACCGTACGTGACCTGATCTGTGATATAAATGTTGTTTTATTGTTGTATTGTTTATTGTTTCTAATTGACTTTTAAATTTGAATTGTAATTTTATTATTTTTATTGGCATGTTTTAATTTAATTTCTAATTTATTGTTATTATTTATTTTTTATAAGGACTATTTTCGTATATTATTATTATTTTTTTTTTTTTTAAAGTAATCAATTAATATTTCATTTATAGATAATGAAGCGTGCCTGAATATTTGCACGCCTGCTTGCAGGCTGAATACACAAGCAATGTATTTCTCATAAGACCTAGAATTAAGAATCTGTATTCACGCAAATAAATAATTTTGATTTTTGATTTTGATTTGAATAACGGGAACAACGCGGGCGAAGCCGCGGGAAAATACTAGTACCTATTAAATAAAGAGTGTTTCCATTTTACACAAACACGTAACACGGTGAACGTGTGTCCTGTTGAGTACACAAGGGAAATGAACAATGTATTCTAGCTACCAGTGGTCGCCTGGTGGCTGGTGGCCACATGTAGTGGCGTGTAGTGGCCTAACTGAGCCACTTGTGGACGCATTTAGTGGCCGCGACTAGAAGCCGTAATGTGTAAGCGAATTTACCGAGTATGAGCTTAGGGTTCCCGTCGACGACGTCACTACTGGAGATGTTGACGAGGCGCACGCCCGCATCGGCCAGCGCACGCAGCGCCGTGCTCACGTTGTTCACATGGTGCACCCGCATTCGCCCGCGCTCGCGTTTCTGCGGAAATAACACACACGTATCATAAGACTTTTAAAAACCAACAGTTGGTCAATGCTCAAAGTTTTAGTTGACACAACCGCCTATGACATCGTTGAAAGTATGTCCCAAATGGGACCAGTCCCGCTCGCACCTCACCACATTATTTTTCTGGTTTCTCTTCTATCGATCACATGTATCGTAGTTATTTCCACCCTGTTTACTGTACTACGAAACAAGCCTCTTGTACTGAAAATAAACCAGGGCCAGAAATTGTTTAACCAATAATGTCTTCTACGTATATGACCGACACTTTTTTCCCGCATGTATCCTGTATATATTAATCCGCCGTACTGGGACACCGAATAATATGACCGCAGCATATTTGTCGCTACCACTCACGACACGAAAAACGAGCAGATCTGGAACTAGCAGCACCTAGTACTTCCATGAATTATTCCAGTCGGCCATCTCTCAATTTTATAGCCAATTACTTTAAGATTTATGCGATAGGTATTTATATTAGCTCTTGAATAGAGCCATAAGCGTAACTCATACGCAGAGGGTATGTACTCACATATTGCTGAGCGGTGAGGATCTCGAGCAGCGACAGCAGCACCTCTCCATCGCGCAAGTCCGAGAACAGGTCCGCCACCAACGGCTTGCCGTTCTGCGTACAAGAAACACGATACAAGTACTTTATAGGGCACATCTCTCAAAATACAGAACATAAGTGCCAGAGAAAAGCAAGTTTTGTGTACAATTTCAAACGCAACCATCATACGCCTACAGACATGGTGGTCTCGTTAATCATCATATGTGCGGTATTAGAACTACAGGAGTGGCTTACGTAGTTGAATTTTATTAGTGAACACTACATGTCAAGAAAAATATAAGAGGTTTGATAATGCGGTGCGCTCACCTTGACCAATTGCGAGTTGATCCATTTCGCGAATGTTTTCTTCTGGACGTCCTCCCGCTCGTCTGTAACAAATCGACCAGGTTACTTACAAATATTGAGGTTTTATTAAATAGGCTACTTCACGATATAACATTATTAAGATTAATCTTTAACGTATAACCCTACGTTATGAGCAGAATTCCTCACATACCATCTTCTGCAATTTGCTCGGTGGAACCGAGCGCGTTCGCGAGAACCTCCCAGCCTTTCAGGAGCGTTATCATCGCATACTACAGCTAATAACGTTTACTATTGTGGCGAAGACGTTATTATACAAATCAATTAGTTTATCAACAAATTCGGTTGTTTGTCAACGGACTGAATGTCTGCGGATCGGAACCAAACTGATGAGTAGCGCGGGCAGAGGCGAGCGGAGAGCCATTGCACGAGAGCTGGCTCGCTCTAGTGAAGTCTATTTATTACTTTAGCTTTTATTTAGATTAACTGTTATCTAATGGTAATTAAATATTTTTTTTTTGTAAATACAGGCGTGCCTTAAGTCAGCAAAAAGGAGATAATAACTCAAAATCGTTTATTACGCAAATATACCGCAGGTGCGCTTGTAAGTCTCAATCTAACAGCAAATTGTTCTCGGATCTGTGGAGAGCAAATACTCCAGTGAGTTACGATCAACTAAGAGTCGATCTTCGTGGATGACAATTTACTTAAGACGATCTACAACGAAATGACTATGAGGAAGATATGTCACGTCACTTCACCGCCTCTGTGATACTGATATTATAGTAGTAACTGTGGTCGACGTCTAATGTGGTATGTATTGTATTTCAACTCACGAATTATGCTTATGAATGTGCATTTTAAAATTTCCATAAACTCGAGATCGAGGCGTCCATTTCTAATTTGTCAATCACTTATTTAATTCTTAATTCTGGGATGGAAGTTGATATTCATAACACTTAATTCTAGCCCTACGAAAAAGAGAGAGATATTTTGGATCGTTTGCCAATTTCGCACTAATGTCAAATAGTCGAGTTAGCTCCCGGACTGTGCAAAACAAGATGCGGTGTTATCCGCGCTCCAGCGATTTCGGGCGTCGCGCCTTTTTACGCCGCACCCACGAGTGGTCTCGCACATGCGTCCCCAAGCAGCATCACTTTGCAAGCCTAACAGGCTAAAGCCTAGGTTAGAAGCTGTAGTAACTACAGACAGCCTAGTGTACATACGTAATGTTTCAACGGCAACATTTATATACAACCACTACACAACCATGTTACAACTATGCCACTGTAGGTAGTAACCGAACAAGCCCGATGAAACACATACGGTGCGGTTATCATGCTCTCGCCAAATAGAGAATGAAGGAATTTGATAATGGCCACCCGAAGCACAGAATACTTCCAAAACCAAAGGAATCCCACTCGGATCATTCATCCGATCGACTTATGAACATGATGATACTCTTGCGTGGACGCAAAAAGAAAAAAAATCGGAACAGATCCTGATGGGTCGAATTGCATCCAAAAGGACCAATATTCTAAAGATAAGATAGAAGATCTAGATAAGAGATAAGGTAACAAGGCAAGCCCTTACCTCATTCATTATTACGAGTATCGTTCCGAATGGTCAACTTAATTAGCAATTCGAATGTAAACAGTTGCGTCACCTGCGCCCGCGCCGTTTACTACATTATAAGATTTACAAGTTATGCCTCGTGGCTGCGAGAGCGGACCGAGACGCAAGGTCAGTTTTTATGACCAACTTTAGAGGATTGTTGCATTCGCGATGTATAATATCATCTTTATGCTACGTAGGTAAATCATCTAGCTAGACACCAGTGGCGTGGCGTCAAATATATTCTTGGTAAAGCTGGAGCAGATTAGGATCACTTTTTCTTCAGAAGTAGTAGATACTCCGGGCATATGCTTTAAAATAGGCAAGCCGGTGGGAATCGGGTCGCCACGCCACTGCGAGACACTATACATAGTGATCTGTACTACATATGTGCAAGTTGTAGAAAGGTACCAAAAAGTTGTGAGAGTTCTCAGGATGGAAGCAATCACAAGAATTTTAAGTAAATTTCCATTTTTGAAATTTTTCAGTAGGACATTTTGAGAAAGTACCGACTTTTTTCCAAGTAGAAAGTTTCGTAATTTCTGAAACTTCATCAGTACTATGACCTCAACAGACAAGCATAATCAAGACTTAGTCGTAATATTCAAGTTTCCATCTTCTGTGGGATCTGGTTCTTGGTCCGAACGAAGAATCAAACTTCTTACGTTATGGTTACTATATGACAGACGTTTACAGTCTAAATTTAGATAATAAGGCAAACATCAACTAACAAACCAAAATATTTACTCTAAGTTGCAGTTACTTAAACGCAGAACCGTTTAGGCCCGTGCTCGTGTCGACCAGCGTTATGTTAACGAGAACCTAGCTAGTTAACACAAAAAAGAAACGTAATTATTACCAAGGTATATCCTGATTAAAAGTAGTTTAGTTTAGTCAGCACACTTGCTCGAAAATGGTGTTGTTACACGTAGGTTCTGCGGGCCGTAAATGACCTATGACGCCCTGGGGCGTAATGGGTTTTTTTTTATTTGAATACGCTGGTTCTGTTTTACTCTTATTTGTCATGTTCAAAGGAAACGCCAACTTACTTTTTTAACTTTTATCAGTGAAATATTTATTTAAAGTAGGGATGTAACGATACCGATACCGATACCGATATATCGGCCGATATATCGGTATCGCCGATATATCGGTATCGCCGATATTATACAACCGATATTTGAAGAATTTGCTGTATGAAAAAAAATCTGCAAAAAGTAATTTCAATTTCTGACTTAATTTATGTATTGGTCTATTCTATTACCTTGTGCAATGATAATTACTATGTTAATTAAATCTTTGGTTCTTAATAAAAAAAAAGAATTTTGAGTTGACAATTTATTATTTTTACTTTACACTTTCAAGGATGACTCTCTGGTAAATATAACCAGTAGTCATTGCCATTAGTTATAATAAGGACATAAAAATATCTGAAATTCATACTTCATTATTTAGCTAAGATATCGGTATCGGTATCGGTATCGCCGATATTAACTACTATATATCGGTATCGGTATCGTATCGGCAAAACTGTGTATCGTTACATCCCTAATTTAAAGATAACTGTTATTGCAAAGACATGTAAACACATATTTCGATAACATTAATTAAATGTTTAAATAGTAATGTATTTCAGTATTTTGCAAATATAAAACCAACTAAAATGGCCGTTTTGGGTCTTTACCGCTATGGTTTCCGAACGTGACTTGACATTCGCATTGTCTATGGACATACGTCACTAATGTCACTTTCTGTTTTAATATTTTTTTGTCATACTGGGTCAATTAGTAAGGTTATATTATTAAGATTTCCTCACAAGTGTGATGAAAAACACTGTGTGTGCCACGGGCGGTAAAGGAATTACCGCCCTAAATACACAATGTACTATTTCATCACACTTGCTCGAAAATGGTGTTGTTACACGTAGGTTCTGCGGGCCGTAAATGACATATTACGCCCTAGGGCGTTATGTTTTTTTTTTATTTGAATACGCTGATTCTGTTTTACTCTTATTTGTCATGTTCAAAGGAAACGCCAACTTCCTTTTTTAACTTTTATCACTGAAATATTTATTTAAAGAGAACTGTTATTGCAAATACATGTAAACACATATTTCGGTAACATTAATTAAATGTTTGAATAGTGTATTTCAGTATTTTGCAAATATAAAATCAACTAAAATGGCCGTTTTGCGTCTTTACCGCTATAGGTTCCGAATGTGACTTGACATTCGCATTATCTGTGGATATATGTCACTAATGTCACTTTCTCTTTTAAAATTTTTCTTCTCATACAGGGTGGATTAGTAAGATTATTTATTTAGATTTCCTCACAAGTGTGATGAAAAACATTATGTGTGCCACGGGCGGTAAAGGAATTACAAACGAGTGTAATTAAAGCCCACGGCTTCGCCTCGGGCTTGTAACAAGCACTCGTTTCGCAAGGTGCAAACATAACTCAACCGGGTGGTAACTAAGACCACGTGCGAGGAGACCTTCGCGCGCTCATTCATTCATTATGCAGCCTGCAACTAAGCTAGAGTGAACAATCAATAGCCCTTAAACCATGCATGCCTCGCCCGACCTACTTATTATTTACGACCGCGACTAACGAGCGATAATGATCCAACGCCGCAACTAAACAGCAACAGTGTGAAACAAAACCGTAACAAAACGTGATATCGATGACAATCACCAATCAACCAGCCGTCGGTCATCATGAAGGGCGACGACAGACGACACGCTAAGTAATCTGTCAATCGCGTGGCCAATCAAGGCGGTGCAGTGATCGATACTCTACTATATGTAACAATCGACACAAACGATGCGCGCGGCGCGTGCGGCGAGATCGACGATACGGATGCACTCCAATCACGTTTTTGTGTCCTCGAATCGAGATGAGTATCGTTATTAGTATAGCATTATGATTACAAGCGAGTGCGAGCTCCCGAGGCGCCGGAGCGTGCTGCATTCCGGCGGCCCGCGCTGCGCCCGCGCGCCGGTTTCTCCGCGGCGCCCGCGACGCTGCGACACTCGATGCGTGCGCCGAACATGACACCAATCCCTTTCTACACTACTAACTAGATTGCTTGCAGTTCTATAATTTCTTGATTGGAAAAGATTTTTAAATTAGTATCAGAACGAGGAATCTATCACATGAATGAGAATAGTACATTACACAACTAGGGTGGTAAAACAAAGAAAGGCCGAGATCGCAGATGTTTGCGGCCCGAGCTGCAAGCGAGGGACGTAAATATGGACGAGGGCTTTCTTTATTACCTCCCGTGTTGTGTACATCATTTTATGTCTACACTTGCCAGGTGTGGCATAATAGTACATTGTGTATCAAGGGCGGTAAGTAAGGAATTACAAACGAGTGTTTGTTACAAGGCCGAGGCGAAGCCGAGGGCTTTAATAACACGAGTTTGTAATTCCTTTACCGCCCGTGGCACACACAATGTTTTTCATCACACTTGTGAGGAAATCTAATTAAAATAACCTTACTTAACCTAAATAAAATTGTAAAACTGACAGTGACAGTAGTGACATCCATAGACAATGCGAATACTTATCAAGTCACGTTCGGAAACCATAACGGTAAAGACCTAAAACCGTTGGTTTTATATTTGCAAAATACTGAAATACACTATTTAAACATTGAGTTAATGTAACAGAAATATGTGTTTATATGTATTTGCAATAACAGTTCTCTTTAAATAAATATTTCAGTGATAAAAGTTAAAAAAGTAAATTGGCATTTCCTTTGAACACGACAAATAAGAGTAAAACAAAACCATCGTTTAAAATTTAAAAAGAAAACCATTACGCCCTAGGTCGTAATAGGTAATTTACGGCCCGCAGAACCTACGTGTAATGACACCATTTTCGAGCAAGTGTGATGAAAAAGATATTGTAGCATACAGTTGGTATGTTTTGTAGAGCCCCAATAGCTATGTTTTAAGTAGTTCTCTTTTTAACGGATGCCCTCTCGTGTAATGTCCTAATTAGGGATGATACCGATATATCGGCATTATCGGCCGATATAATCGGCAGGCCGATATATAGGCATCGCCGATTACATACAACCGATATTTGAAGAGCGCGAAAAAAATTTGCTGTCTGAAAAAAATCTGCAAAAAGTAATTTTAATTACAGACTTAATTTATGTATCGGTTTATTACCTTGTGCGATGATAATTACTTTGTTAATTATGTATTTGTTTCATAATAAATATTATCTTTGAATTTTGAGTCGGCAATTTATTTATTTTTACTTTACACTTTCAAGGTTGAGTCTCTGTTAAATATAGCCAAGTTTTAGGTAATAAGGACATACACGTCTGAGGTGCATACTTCATCATTATTTAGCCATCGATATCGGTATCGGCATCGCCGATTATTTACTAGAATAATCGGGATCGGTATCGTATCGGCAAAATTATGTCTTACATCCCTAGTCCTAATCTCACCTTTGCCCAATAAACTCAAGGAACTAACGTTAGTAGATATTTCCCTTGGGAAGATCCTAAATCCCCGAAGTAGGTAGCACTTTGATTTTGACACAGGATATAGAACCCTTCCATTTTATTGTTTAAATAATCAATCAGAATTCCTGGATATGTGTACAATGATAACGGTAGCTGTAGTCATTTGACACGGGATCTGTGCGACGGGGGCCGATGCCCTCGAGCCGCGGGGCGCATACTTATCGGCCGTTATCCGGCGCAAGCCGGGAAGCGCCGGGAACCTACGGCAACAATACTACCATCTAATCTACTACTACATGCCATCAGTAGCGTGCAATTCATAAAGACAAAAAATACACTACCTATCCTCTGATTTCTACCCTATAAAGGGTAGTAGGGTAGAAATTAGTAGGGTAGGTAGCAGTGGCGTGGAGTCAAATGTGTTCCTAGTAAGGCCGGAGCCGATTTGGATTACGTTTTCCTCAGGAGTAGTAGATACTATATGTTACATATATAGATGCAAGAAATCAAAGTACATAGAAAAATTAAATGGCACTCGCCTGTGTACAGACCGGGAATCGAACCTGGTACCTCTGGATTTCCGGCCCAGTGACTCAACCATTCGTCCACCGTACACTCAGAAAACGCCTTCAAATTTGCCATCTACTTTGACTTCCCGCACCATTCTGTTTTTGATAGGAATTAACCTAATAACCCGCATTAAAAAAACCAATAAAGAGACAAAATGTTTCTTTCATGTAAAAGATACTATATGCTTTAAAATAGGCAAGCCGGTGGGTACCGGGTTCTATGGACGCCACGCCACTGGTAGGTAGTGTGTTACGATACCGGTTCGTCACTAGTTACCAGTAGCGTAGCGTCCAAAGAACTCGATTCCTACCGGCTTGCCTAATCTCAAGCATTTGAACACCTTATTCTACAGCTATTAAGGAAAATGTACACCAAATCTGCACCACCGGCTTGCCCAAGGATATCTTTTACGCCACGCCACTGCTAGTTACATACATACTCATCTAGAATTTTCCAAAGTATGCTAGCAAGTAACGAATGGACGCTTTTGGCGATGTTTTGACAGATGATATCTTTTGTTGACTCGAGCCACGAAGTCCGCGTTGCTTTAAGACTCGAGCGCATGATAAGCCTGTTTTGTTTATCATTAGGATTGTGTATTTTCCCGAGGCTTTTCCGGACTACTCTATGCAATATATTATGAAAATTTTATTTTTGTGGGATAACCTTAGAAACCTTTCGCATTTATCCTACATTATTTGCTTCATAATTCGTTTTTGAAGTGATAATATGGTGTCAAGTAGATTATCTGCATACGTATCTTGATCGCATTTATCATAGTGGTATACCTCCTTTGGTAAACCGCGTGTGAAAAAAATGGGCATATTAAGTGGTTACATCTAATGTCGGGATAATGGCGTCGCTACGAGCGTCATAATCATAATCATTAGTTACCCCCCTGCGTGTCTCTACTCGATGCAATCAACCAGTAGCTGCCATTTAGCTAGCAAGGATCAACACAATCTCGAGTAGCTGATGGTTACTGGCAGGATTAAAGAGAAACGTGCTTGAAGTCATATGAGCGTATATGATTGGATCATCAGACGCCGCTCATCGCTGAGGGTGGGGGTGGGGGGGGGTTCACAGAACTCTATTTCCACCGACTTGTCTATTATTTACCGGTGGAGGATTTTTTTAAGAACCATGTAAGAGAAATATAGAATACGATATGAAGGAAGGAGACGCCGTAGCTACGCGGAGAAACAGCCTCTTGACACTACTGAGTGCCCTGACATCTCCAGTACGTGCTATTGTCTAGTTATATTAGCATAATCATCTAGTGTGGGCCGTGATCACTACATTTCTTTTAAACAATAACTCGCAGGCTTCATAGAAACGAACCCAATTCATACCGCACCAGTTACATTAATGAACTGAGTCACGGACCGACAGGCAACGCTTAACTACTCTTAATAACAGTATAATTAAATCGTTTGACGAAATACATTTGTAACGAGCGTGTGCTGAATTCGCAACTCAATTTTATTATACCGTAAATAGAAATAGCCTGGAATTGTTCTCGCCTCAATTAGTAACTGGCTAGCGTCGTGGTTATAGTTTCTGTGGTTATTTAGTGGCAAGAAACCGGCGCAGAGGACCCAACCACAGTTTAAAAAGCTACAGTTGTACAACATCCATATCGCCTTGTACAATTGAATGACACAGCCGACTATGACAGTAAGTCCGCTGTTACATATGCGCTGTTACGCATGCTACCTATTCTCGAATTGGTAAGCACCGCGATATATGCAATTCGGGTTTGCCCCATCCGCATCTTACCCCGCGGTCCCCACATGATAGCTCAGTGTAAATATCTCCATTAGCCGTAGACTGTGACCCAAGTGAGCACTATCTCCGTCCCCATCACGACTCGAGTAGCCGCCTTGACCTAATGACTCCGTAAAATGACGCGCCGACCAAATATTATGAGAGCGCATTGAACCGCCTCCAATCAGTACGTTGACCGAAATGAAAAAATATATTGAAAGATTTTTTATTGTTAGCGGCATCTTATTAAACGAGCTTTGCACGAAGTCCCCATAAAACGTGGGGATAGTATGGCAGCACGATCCGGCAGTCCAATGTCGACACTTGATTTGAGCTGCGCGTGCTTCCTTGCGTAGCGCAGTGACATCAGCAGTAATTACACGCACACAAGCAAGCGCCGCACACACACGCGCCGTGTCATAAGTCACGGCGGGAGTTCTCCGCCATTGTTCTCCCATTCTTTGCTTACACTTTTCACGGCGCATACAAATTAATCGATTATGGAAATGTTCGATTTTTTTCTTATTTTTTTTTGTTTTATGTTGCAAATGCGTATATTCGACCTAGTGATTTGTTTGTAACGTGCCCATTAGAAATACGAAATTAGTATTATTAGGCGACTGTTCCATTGTGTTTTAAGTGCATGGGGGCCTTATCAGATAAAGGGTTACGTAACTGCTACATCGCCACGGTGGGGCTAGATGCGTGAGAAAGCTACTTTTCTGTTAATATAAATGTGATGTCGCTTATTAAGTACAACTTAAGCTAAGAGGTCGGTATACAGTTCGGTACACAAAATTATCACATAGCATTCGAATGTGGTGAGATAACCGTAGGTAGTTCGAAGTGTCATTTTCATCATAGATGTGATAGAATAGATAAAATAATCGCTGACGAATTCACAGAACTTGTGCGCCGGCGCCTCGGTCAGGTGCCGCGAATGCCAAGCGCCATATTAGATGCGCCGCGGACAATACATGCGCACACGCCGCGGACTACGCTAGCTAATCCTGCTACGCGAGGAGTGGACACTGGATAGGAGCATTGCACTTCCACGAAAGGGGCTATGAAACGTTTGCAAGGTTCTTACACTCGCATATTTTTTACAATAGATTACTTACTTAGAGAAAAGGCGTAATAATCGCAATAAAATAAAGAAACATTTACTCAAAGGTTAACTGGATGAGATCTCTTAACGGGATTAGTTTGCCTTTGTACATGCTTTCTCTGTGTTAATGTATTTTATGATCTTTATACTATAAAGTGTTTATATTACATAAAATAATATATGATAGCAAATAAGGGTTAGGTAGAAAACAATCAGAAACCTTTGCAAACAGACCGTCGATTGTTGTAAAGGATGCTGCTATCTGTTGATCAATTACAATCCTCGATAGGTAAGGGACTGATTATCAACATAAAAGGTTGAATTTAACCATAGAAGATTTATCGAAAGCTTGACCTGAATCACAGCAAGCGGTCAGAGACGATGAGGTCATAGTCGATAATCGTGACGACCAGAAAACTTTTGAGTCATCTGCGACGTTACAGTTGCGATGAACCCGAATGCAAACAGAGAGGCTAGCAACGGCTAACAAACTCTTAAGGGGTTTATTTTGAAATTCTGCGCCCAGGGCCAGTAGATTGCCGCCCTGCAGAGAGGCGCTTCATGCTTTAAATTGAGCGTACTTGTAGCGCCCCTCGAGGCTTACGCCGGCCGCCATGGGATACCTTCTTTACAAGTCGTTGCAGTTCAAAAAAAAGATTGCAATCCTCGATAGTACCTATAAATAATAAGACAAGGTATGATCTTTCCAGAAGTGAACCTGCTACGTCATGAGAATAGTGCTGTGATGAGCTTCAATACTTCACTCTCATCTATGAGAATATGTGCCCAGCAGTGAGACATAGACTGACCAGCCTCAATATGGGACTTTCCAATGGCAAAATATAAAGAGCCAACGTTTCCAACATTACGAGTTATGTTATAAGGTAAGTTGACTGGGTGCATTACCTAAGACGTGTGATTGCGTGAACATGAGGTGGACGGACACCGCACGATTGCGCAGGCGACGCGCTGAAACCCGACGCGTCGTCGATACGAACACTTTCCTAAACCGATCCAAGAAATATAATCCATGTCCTGGTACCTGGTCTATGGCGTCGTGTAGTACTCAGACTAAGTTTCATCACGGCCATAACGGACCAGGAAGTAACTCGAGAGTCGAGACAGAACCCAGACAAAACAGACAGCCGGTCACATCAGAGACTGACGATTACACAACAAAGAAATTTTCAAATTGAATCTGTGCTTAGTTTATCCAGTACCTATCGATATCGAAAATACTACCTATCAATTACGATTCTATTTAATGTGTAAATGCAAGTTCACGCTCTGTCGCGCAACAGGGCATTTTCTAAAATCGTTGTTAATTTAACTTTTTTTCATATGTATTTCAAAAATTTTAAGTGTTTTCGAAATTTTCGAATCAGGATCATGAGCACTATCGACCCTGATAGAAAAATAAAAGTGAGTTAAATTTACAACGATTTTTGAAAATACCCAACAATCAAAGTCGCTGGTCTAACAAAGCGGTCTAATAAACTGGCTCCACTGAGTTGAAGGAAAAGTCCTGCCCAGCAGTGAAACCCCTAGATAGGCTAAAAAAGACATTTGAACTGGAGTCCGCCTTTTCAGTCAATTTTATTGCGCGTGTTGTATGGTGAATGATGTAGGTAGCATCCCCCAGAGTCGAATAATGGTCGCTTTCATTGACACAAGTGGCAAGTGACGCGAAGCGCTGGCAGCTAGGCTACACCACACTAGTTCTGTGCAAGTGTGAACCCTCATTTGATTCTAGTGGACCGTGTATAAATGGTACAAATTACATGAAAGTCATGAAACACATGAAAAAGAATAGCTATGAGATTACTTGTCACAGTAAAAAAGACACTTTTTTTTAAACAAGTATGAATAATTGGCTTGAATGATTCTTCAGCAACTGAAATTGTTGTTTTGCCCATTCATTAATTAACAGAGAATGCCTTACAACATTGAATCTGCACATTGAGCATCATCATCATCATGGTCATCAATCAGCCATGGTTTACCCATGTTGTCTCTACTGGTTTGTGGTTACCACTCAATAGACATAGCCATCGGTTCTATGAGCAATGAGCCCTGCCAATTGCTATTTAAGTTTTGCAATTTTGATGACATGAATGCAGTTTAGTCATCTCTTAACGTTGTTATCCCTAATCAACAGCTAAAGAGACAATGGATAAAAACACTAAATTAGGAACGCTTTTGAGCCGATGGTATTGATTACACACACACAACACAGACAGGTGAAACATTGACAGGTGAAATTATTACCACATTGAACATCTGCTGTATCTTAATCTGAAAACTTGTTGCAATCCTACATCAGGATGCATATGGCATAGTGCTCAAATTTATTTCAGAATTATTTAGATTTAGTAATTAGCCCTAACTTTTATTATTATTTTAGTACAAATCTTAGGTACCTCACAACACATGGTACTAGACAAAACAAAGATAGAAATCTTAGAGCGCATTCAATGAAGTTAAAACAGGGTATTGTTTTTATCTTGTGTCTATTATGTAATCAAGTTGGGTAATTATTGCCACTAAAAAAATATATTAAATTATGACGTTGAAAATAATAAAAAATAAATTTGAAAATGTATCTGTGAAGATCAGGTGTATTTTTTCCAGTTATGGAGCATTCTATGAAACCTTCAACTTTTTGTCCCTTATGAAACGCTATGGCAGCTACCTTAATAAAACATATTAGCTGCTAAGAAACACTACCAATCTTAAGGCCGATTTATGATATTACAACAATGGTGATAATTAGCTGCCTGAATTTATTTCTCGGAAGTATTAAAATGGTGCATGGTGGTGTCCCTTACGAAATATTTTCATGGAAGGCTCCTTATAATCTTTTATTTAAAGATTAGAACTGAATTTATTAAAAGAAATACTTTATTAAATAGAAGCACTGTCCAACACTATATCAATCAACAATCGGCAGTGCAAACCAGGAATGATGCATGCAGTCAGGGTCGGGCATAGGTTAGCCAGGCCCTACCAAACTCTTCACAAACTTGATTGACCAAATTGAAGTTCAAAACTTAACCACATCTTACATAACAAGTTACAATGCTTCTTTTTGATACATGTACCCAAACTGTATTTGGGTTACAGTCCTAATAGGATATGTGTCAGCAACTATATGCATTGAGCTTAAACTATACCGACAAACCTATAGACCTTAAAATAATAAACAACATTCATTCCGTCTCAACTAAAGGCTATCCACAGAATTTAATTTGGACTGGCTTGCTTGTTGAAAGACGTTTAATCTGCTGATCTTGACCAAAATGTATGCGCCAATTAAGCAACAAAGGGTCCCTACTGAGTGATTTTATAAAGGCAACTACCAATTTAACTGCAGGTCTTATCAGACTCCCACAAACATTTTTGGTAAGTTATCATGTTTGTTGCCAGCAATGCGTACACTCATATTCTACTAAGAAATGATACAAACTTTTGAGGAATGACACCATAATGGAGTAACAAAATTTTTCAACTATCTTTGAGAATCTTGAGAAAGGAATTGGCCTAGCTATTACCTAAATTATGTCAAAAGGGCAGACACCTGCGAGCTAGAAAGATGTTATCAGCTGGATAATCTCCCGCTAGACCGAGCTCCATTTATCAGTGTTGTGTACACAGAGATAAGATACAACAGAATGTGGTCTGGAGCCGCAGCCGGCGGCGGCGCCCGGCCGGGCCCGGACTTAGACTCACCCACGTAACTGGCCTCCATCGCGTCCCTCAACCGACCAGATAGCCCTTTTCAATCAAGTTTCTGTGATGGTAAAAAGTTTCTCTGCGACATGACAGCACGCACACACACCCACTCCTAACTAGAAACTTAATCCAAACTTTTCAAAACACTTCACGGGCGAGCGGTATTAACGGGACGATCCACGTTTCTCTCACTCGACTTTGAGCCACTTTTTATTCACTTTAACACTCAAAAAGTGCACAAATCGTAGAAATTCCTCGAGAAAACGAAGAAAACATTAGTATCGCGAACAAGTAACCGAGCACAAAAATGACAAGCTGAAGCGAACGCACACGACGCTGAGCTGTCACGCACACAATGTTAATACACAATGTAATGACAATCAGAATCGCTGGCAACATTACTACCGAATATAGTTCCTACCATTGCTTTATAACTCACTCTTATCTCGAACTCGTTTTATAGCATATTAGAAAAAGAGTACCTATTGTATTTACTTAAATATTATGCGTAGCTTTGTAAAAATTTGATTTCCGAAAAATGTATACATATGTAGTTACAATAATTATACTTTAAGTTGAAACTTTAGTAGAAATAATACACGAGTTAAAAGTGAGATTTTGTTATTACTGAGAATGCATAGTAGTACAAGTTTCAATAGTGTTGCAAGTTTAAAATATTTTCTTCTTTATTAGGATTTTTAACTACACAAACAGATTACATTTTATTATTATCCCATTATCCCAATTTTATTGGCCACGAATACTGTAAGGGTAATGTAAAATTATTCATTAATCGATTTAAAATTATAGAGCACCAAAATGGGACTATTAGGTATTGAAAAAAAAAGGTTGTGTTTCCACTCATTGTTAAGGACAAAAGTAAAAGTCCTATGTTTTGCATATTGATTATTGTTTAGAACCCACATTTTTTTTTATTTCTGCTTTACAATGATTTCATACATTTTGAAATTTCTTTTTTGTACTTACATTCATATTTTGTTACCTTAGAGCAACTCTTCCGAGTTGCTCTGAGGTAACAAAATAGTCGCCTTAGCGCATTTTTCTAATCGACGCAGCGCACACTTACTTGCACGCATACATGAAAAACTGGCCAAGAGCATGTCGGACCATGCTCAGTGTAGGGTTCCATAGCCATAAGGTAAAAAATACGACGTAAAAAAGTACAACAACAAAAGAGCGTATCTTCATAGCAATTACGTCCTTTTGTTGCGAAGCGCAGTTTATCGGCAATAACTCAAAAACGGTTAATCCGATCTTGTTCAAAATAATTTTCGTTGAAAGTATTAATTGAGCGTTATCTTTGTAATTTTTTTAATATTTTTCGGACTCACGGTTTAGAAGATAGAGGGGGGGGACACAATTTTCACAACTTTCGGAGCGATTATTTCCAAAGGTATTCACTTAATCACAAACATTACTTAAGAACCTTAAAATGTTTTCAAAAGAGCTGTCGAACTATGTACCACACGTTGACATTTTGTGAAAAAAATTTTTTTTAGAATCTGTTACATGTATGGAGGGCACCCCCCTAGATTTTTTATTTTTATTATTTAACTACCAAACTTAGTTGCGGCATCTATAAGACATCTATATTCCAAATTTCATCAGTATAGGTCTTGTAGTTTTTGAGTAAAATGCCTGTGACATACGGACGGACGGACGGACATGACGAAACTATAAGGGTTCCTTTTTAGCCATTTTGGCTACGGAACCCTAAAAATCGTCTACCTATCGCCTACGAAACTAACACTTAACAAATAGAACAACACATTGACCAATCAATCACATTCACAAAGATCCATTTTGTATTGAAACTGTATAATGATATATGCACAACATTGATAAGTCTAGACTCTCTCCATGGCAACGACCGCACGCGTGTTTGACAACTAGTAAACAAACTTCAAATAATATCAAATCAGAATTTTGTAATTTTTAAGTTTTAAAGTAAGTAATTAGTGATAATGTGATTCAAAATACTTTAGATGTGAAAGAAAACACCATCATAAAGAGACATTTTGACGTGTAAGATCGCTTTTTAAACATAGGAAAAAATAAAAAATAAGAAAACGCGAAAAAAATAAAAACCATTGAGTTACTGTTCGATTTAGTCTGACGGTAAGGACTAATCCGATTGCAACTGGTATAGAACGAATACGATCACGAGCTCACATTGCTTGGCAGAAGGGAAATACTAACTAAACCTACTCCCTACGAAATCCGCGTTGCTCTAAGTTTACCATGCAAGTATTAAAAAAAAAGCTGTTTGGAATTTGGTATAATCTTTCCTTTGGTAAAAAATACAGAAGGTCCACAATTCAAGCCTCACCGGTACGGTAGTAACAAGCGATTGGAGTGAGTGGGAGTGTACACCAGTCTAAGCAGTCAAACTTAAGTCCTATGCTTTCGATTACGACGCTCCCTTCCCTATATGCCCTAGCACAGAGTCTGTGCGGAAAGAGAATAGGCGTGGCGAAAAACGGAACTAGCTTAACCAGTATGGCCACAGAACAGAAAATACGGCATATACGGTAGAAAAGCATAACAGCGCCCCTAAAATTAATCCTATTCTCTTTCCGCACATACTCTAGCACCCCAAAAGGTCGTTCTAATCTAAATAGTTTATTTTTCCTAAATTCGATTCGATTCTTTTTCAATCAAATAAGAATAATGTCTATATCTTCATGATTCTTGTAATTTTGTGTATTTTTACATAAGGTGGTCATAGGATTTTTCTATGTTTTAGATAATTATATTTGCCTCAACATATAAAATCTTAACCTCTTCTAATTTTCAAATTTGCTTTGGCATAAATAATAATTTTTAAATTACCTTGTTCACTGTACTTATATAAAATTATATTTACTGTGGCCATTACCGTTGTAGGTACTTACATTTGCTGTGCGTAAGATGCGTTTCATACGGTGCATTAGCTAGTGCAGGCGGGTCTCCCAGGCGCACCACCCACGTGATGCGCGGCGGCGATTTGCCGCGCGCGCCTCCTGGCAGCCCCGCGTGCGTCATGCCGCCACAATGGCGGGCATGCTGCACAGTGTTGCCAGCGTGCGATCGGAGCGCCACTCACTGACAACTTCAAACACTTTGTAAACAAACTAAACTTTTTAATTTGAGCCGCCTTTTTACGGAAAAAATCTTATTGGAATGTCGATTTTCGGTCTGTTATCGGTTAAGTTAAAATATCAATTGGGAGAAAAAGGAACCTTTATAATCAATACCGAAGCTTGCATGCATTAACGAAATATTCTTACTTATCGCACAAGGATTATAAGTTAAGTACTTGGAAAAGATTGTCTCTTTATTAGAATCGTGATGAGGGTGATGGTCACACGCAATTTGCATGCGCTATCCCGCCGGGCGGCAGCGAAGCACTAGATCCGTGCTCACTTTCACTCCGCTGCAGGCTGTTTGTTTATTATTTCGCATCCACTAGTTGCGGTTATTTTTGGCTCGCGGTTCACCTTGACTGCAGGCTGCGCCGAAGGCGCCCGCGCTGCCTACATACAAACACCACGGCAGATAACATCGCGGTATAAACGCGCGTACGAACGGATAATGCATACTTAAGAGAAATTTGATTAACTAGATGCTTTCAAAATCGTTTTGAGACGGTTCATATCATATTAAGGATGTTAAATGATAAAATAGCAGTTTTACATAAACACGTGTGCGAATGCCGATCGATCGATAATGCACATTATTCATGAGCTGCTTTATGAGCTGAGCAGACCTGATTTCGAGAATCATCTCTGTGTATCGAAACGTGTCCGTCAGATGGGTAAAATTTGGTATATGTACTGCGAAGGACCTTAAAATAAATAGCCGGACGGAGCCTTGCTAACAGATAACTGAAGCATCCCTAGTAAGCCGGTCGCTTTAATGCTAGTTGGTCGGGTCAATGTGTGCGTGCTGCGGGTAGTAGGAAAAAACTTGTTAATGTGTGCGTGCGGCTCGTAAGTACAAAGCGACCGGCCCACTCGAAGTGCTTCAGTTATCTGTTATTGAGGCCCGGCTATTTATTTTAAGGTCCTTGGGTACTGCCATTTCATTATGCAGTTGTGCTGGGGGTAGAATCGCAGATTAGATAATATTTAAAGTATTTCGTTTCGTTTTGTATCAGATAAATCGTGCGTTATCCGTCATACGATTTCAAGGAAAACCGCATTTAATGAAACCGGAATATTTGAGTTGTGCTATCTTTACAACGTTACTGAAATTAGTGAACTTATTTTGATATATTTTTAGCGATTATTGTAGCCCTGTTTTGAAATAGCTTAAATTTTCTGGCCCCCAATGAAGCATGGTCCCACCACGGGCGAGTACCTAAGCGAGTAAAGTTGGGCTAGTTCATTGCGGGCTGACCATGCACTGTGTGATCAATCGACCTTTCGAGACCCGCAATGTAATGCTACTCGCCTAATTTTACTCGCCGGCGTGGGACCAGTGCCTGAAGAAGGTTTACCCACCACTGTCCTAGTGGAACAAAGGCAAAAAATATACAAAAATATCGTTAAAATTCTAATCTAAAATGAAGCGTAATGCGTGTGTACTTTACTTTTTTATGGCGATGATAACAAAGGTACTATGCGCCCCTTGAGGCGGCGTCTGCATAATGCAGCGTGTTCCGGAAGCCGCGACCGCCGTATCTGATAACTCTAATACTGATAACATCTTCTATTAAACGGGTGACACGGACGCAATATTTATAACCGTAATCAATGTGGACTGACGTGCATTGAGTTTGTACTTTCCTCGTCGATATTAACGATATTCATGATAAGCGATTAATTGATTGATTTTTTTCAGGTGAGAAAATATAATAAGTACGACCATACATATTTCATAGGCTAAAAAAGGTCTTATACATTCTTAATTACTAATTACGTACATCTTTAAGCTAGACAATCCTTAAATTGTATTACAATATCTACTTAATATTATTTATAACATAAGACATAGAATTTTTTGTCTTATATATTTTTATATTACACATAAATAACAAAACAGAAAGTGGGGCTGCTGTGGTATACCTACCTACGACGAGGAAATTTGACACGAGAAGAAACGAAATGGTGGAGTATGCAACGGTGGTGTGGCGTCCATAGAACCCGATTCCCACCGGCATGCCTATTTTAAAGCATATGCGCGGAGTATCTACTACTCCTGAAGAAAAAGTAATCCATATTTGCTCCGGTTTTACTAAGAATATATTTGACGACTCGCCACTGCAAGCAGGCAGCGATGTGCCAACATCGGGGTTGAATGAGCCGGACGAGAGGTTATCAAAGGCGGTAGAAATTAGGCGCAGATATTATATCACATTCATTATCTAGGTATATTAACGCGATGTCCTAATTACAAAGCCACAATCCAGGAACGAAAGTAAAACCGCAGCTAAACAGGCTGCGCTACGCTACGCGCGCCTGACCCAGTGCGCGCGCATTCATCACATTCAAGTATTTCGAGTAAGGTGATTTGAGTCTGTCGGTTCTCCATACAAACGAAAAGAAGGTCATCATTCGCTCCCACGGAATCAATCACAACAAAAATCAACTCAAAAATCAGAAATATCGTGTTATCGGCTATGTAAGGTCTAAGGTCTAGGCATAAGGCAACCTCCATCAGGCAAGCACAAAGGAAGTTAACATTCAAGCGCATGTTGCGCAAGCATCTTTTCAATACGCTCCAAAACGAATTATTGACATGAGATTTGTCACTAGGTACGTAAAGTATTATATGTTGGTATATTAATATTGTATTTGTGTAAGTATTTACTGTATGGATATATTGTAGGTATATTTGTAAAGCCATCTTAAGTTTTCCCATTGACCTGCACCAAGTTAATGTTTCTAGTTTACCTAGTTTAGTTGACTGGTTAACTTCGCCATTTGTACTATGAGTATTGTGCAGTAAAGATTAAATAAATAAATAGATGTACATATAGCAGCATTTGAAACCGAACGTTTTTGTGAATATTTTTTGTAATTTTCAGAGCTTGGCTTTTCATATTCACGGCAACAAAATATATCAAAATACTAAATAAAACGCATTTCAAATGTAATTGATGCCGTGGAAGCGAATGATGATGCTCTTTTCTGCTTGTACTCAAAACCGAGCGACTCGAATCATTTTAAGACTTACAGTTATAGTATTTTTTATTTATATTTGTACGATTATACAGGTTTGCCCCGCCCATCCATACCCTAAGACAGGCGGTCAAGTTTCATCTCAACATAAATTGCTAAGCCACGAGTTGTAAAGATAATAAATAGTCTAAGATACGGCTAGCATCGACCTTCCCTCATCTTTTTCTTAATTATTATACCAATGTCGTATTTCAATGTATGCTCATTCTAATTTACGGTCCTTGTCACAAAGATAAAAAAAATCGCAATAACATTTCAAGGTATACTTAAAACCGAAACACAAGTTTTTTTTAATGACGTTGAACAAATGCTGTTCAGTTTGAGGAGTATAAGCCACACTTTAATTATTTGCTCCTATTACAGGGCCAACGGTGTATAATGAGGGATAGTTCAAAATAAATAAAATTCACTAGGATTTCCAATATTATTTAATTGTTGAGGTAATAGTTTTTTAGAATGAAATAAAACCTAAATTTAAAGGACAAGGTGTGGTTGCCAACTATTTTCTAATCGGAATACGAAATCTGCCAACGTTTGCATAGGCAACCGTATGCCATTGTGCTAACCATGAAATTACCTATCTTTCCATATACATACATTAAGTTAGGAAAAACTCTAAAAAATATTTTGACAAATTACATTTTGTATGAGGGAGTGCCTGGGTAAGGGATAGGGGAGACAACCTTAGCGTATTGTGTGTACCTCTTATTGCATAAAAAAAGTTTCATCACGAAAAAGGATGAGGAAAGGTCGTCGTTAGGCCGTCTCTTCTACTATAAACTTTCCTACTCCGTCAACGAAAGCTTGGGCTTGGAAAGGTACAATGCAGTGGGAAAAGCCTATATTGCGTACGTGTACGCGGAGAAAGTGCGGAAAATTGTACACACTCGGCACGTTTTATGGCAATATTTATGGCGTTTGTTTTGGTTCCTCGCGTAAACAACTTCCCGACCTGCCGCAAGCCGGCTGCGGCTGCGCAGGTAGGGTTACCAGATACAAATTTTGAAATACCTTACAAAATTCCTTATTTGCGAGATTAACTCTTGCCGCGCGCGGCGGCAGATGAAAAAATACTTTTTGATTTACAGAAATTTGTAAGTGTTAGAAAGAAGTACACAACAGATGATTTCTTTAGTATTCATTTAAATAAAGGTTCATTAAAAAAAAAGAACATTTTAGTATCCCACCCACACAAATTTTCAAAATTTCTAACATATCAGGAAAATTCCTGTCGCCTGATAACCATATGCGCAGGATCGCTCATTTCCCATAATACTCGATCGCGACGGCGGCTGAATGATCGGGGGAGATATAATTAGATGACATTTGGGTTTATTTTGAACGGTGGTCGTCGACACGGTGCAGTCCAAACAGCTGACTTACGAGCGACACTTCTCGGTACTTAGTAAGTTTACGTAAGCCGCACACAAGCTAGCACAACAAACCGCGACTTCGCTTGTCGTATCGTACGACAGAGGTAGAAAATAGTAAGGGATAGGTAGTATTTATCGCCCGTCAAAGAGTCTTGCTACAGGTGCATTCATTGGCAAGTGTTAGGATTTAAATGTCACAAGGTAGAAGCGATGGCACCCACGTCCCATGGGCATTAGTTAAACTAGGCGGCATGTAAGGCGCGGTGACGCCAGCTGCAACGGCCTACGCGCAGCCTGCGGGTTGCTTCTGCCGCCGAACACTGGGCTTTACGGTCATTACATATCTTTATGGGCCTTAATGGTTGCGGTTGAGAAAAGTAAATTATGACACGTTATAAAACGGTTGCGTAGCCGCCCTAATTAAGGTAGCATCTCCGTCGTCCTATTGCGCGATCGATGTTCGTTGTTAGAGTAACGGTCCTTGGCTTCCATGGGAACCTCTAAAGCAATTGACCGGCTTTTAATCGGTTTTGGTAGGCTTTGCAATCGATTAGGCGTTAGTAACATAAAAACGAGGCTTTGGGCAGTTTATAATGTTTTTCCGCGACTCAGCCGCGCCGCTGAAAGTGTGACTGAACCGGCGACTTCGACGATTTGTTAACCAAATGAGGGAATATTAAGCAGCCGTAATTACCGCGAAACTGAACCAGTTCCGAGTCGTACAGAAGGTCGAGGTTACTACTTTTGTCAACACCGTTTAGAATCCAGAAATAATATAATACTATTTTGTAGGATCGAAGATTAGTATATGCGCCAAATAACTCGCATACAAGCTCCAGTATCATAGAAAGTAATCAGACATGTCGCATTTCATTATGTAGGTACTCATACATCAATTAGGTAATTTATCTAATCGACAACTCCGCTGGCCTACATTGAAGGCATCCAATAAATTTGTATATCACTGACACGACACTAAATCAAACGGTAATTATGTATTTCACTCGAACATTAATTGGTCGATAGCACAACTCGTGTGCGGACGATGCCGATGCGCGTTTGCGCGGTGGAGCGATCGAGGTGCGCGCGCGACGCCGACTGCCAAAAGCGCGGGAAGCGCGCACTCTCCGCAATCATTTATGTTTCGATTGTTATCTCAATTTAATTGTCATCGCCGCACTCCCATTGTGTAGCTAACATTAATATGGACGATAGGGATAGATGCAAGTGACACTGTTGTTTTCTAGGGATTTTTGTCACATTTAAAACGTTTGCATAGAAGCCAAGCAAGAGACTTTCATTCTTTGGGCTCGTCAAGCAAATCTGAGGCAAAGAAGAGTAAAAAAAGCTCATCAAAAGGGATCAGAGGAAAATTTCCAGGGCGTTGTTATGATGGCATGTGGTTAAGAAACAAAGCACATGGAGGACAGCTGCGTTCGGTAACGATCTGAGGATTTATCTAACTTTTCGTTTTCCTTTCCGATTTCCCACGCAAAGTTGCGGCGAAGCATAGATAAGTCACGGTTACACCAAAATATCAACACGTCACGAGGGGTTGATAAAGTTGCTGTATTTCTCACAACCTCTTTTGTATAAACTTTATCAGACACAGGTACTTCTTACAGCCTCTTTAGTACAAACTTTATCAGACTCGTGAAGATTGTACCGGGCTATGGGGGCCATAGCGCGGACAATTAGAAGCGCATCGTTATCAGCGGGTCACCGACCCCGTGGGACACGCAGTGATGTGATTATGGTGCAGTGCCCTGGAGCGGCGCTCACTAAATTGTTTGTCAACTGGATCGCGCGTCGACAACAACTAAGTTTAATTCGTGAGTATAAAGTTATAGCGGTAGGTATAGCTACGTGATTAGGCGGGTCTGTGATTTAGGCTGCGTTTCCACCATAGGCGGATCTCACACTGCAGCGCGAATCGCGGCGACACGCGACTCAGCAATTTTCAACTTTGTATGTAGAATCATCGATTTGTATAGAAAAATCGCGGGGTGGCGGTGGCGCACACTGGCGCGTAAATCGCGGCGACTCGCAACGCAACTACTATGCGCAGTTACACGGAAAAAATCGCGGCGACGGGCGATTTCAGTGTGTTCTTCGCCATAGCTGTGCGAGGTAGCTAAGCGGTGTGCGAGGAAAAAATCCACCAATCAACGTGCCTAGCTGCCTCGCTCAATGCGGCCCGGCATTGGTGGATTTTTGCCTCGCTCACTGCTTAGCTACCTCGCACAGGTCCGGTGGAAACGCAGCCTTAGTGTCTTACACTGCTAATATTTTGCGGGTCGGCCTGAGAGGGCGATGAGACGTATAGTATAGCCCACTGCTAACACCTGAAATGGTGATTATGGCACTTTCTGTCAAGTTCGATGCGGATGAAAAAACCATTAACACAGCTCTAGCTATCGTAGAAGCAGAGATATAGTGAGCTCTTTCTATAAGAAATTCTCGGGTACGCCAGCTTGACGGTGTGAAATTTTGTACATCGTTAAGTCATGGAATATCTCGGCTTCTACGATAGCTAGAGAAATGAAATTTTAGGGCCCTAGGGTACTATTTGGGTACTATTTTTTGAGATATAAAGCGTTTCCAAAAACAAAGCCGTTCCTGAGATACAAACGGTGTACGCCAGCTTGACGCCCGGTAGCGTACACCGTGAACAGGCCTTATAGGTATTTCGAAAAGTTTAAGGGTACTATTTTTTTCACCTAGGTATTTCGTCGGTACTATTTGGGTACTATTTATTGGCTGCATCAGATTCTAAATATCTTTACGGTGTACGCTATCTTGACGGACACGAAACCTAATGTCACTATCGCCTACTACTAAACTCGTCATGTTGATTCATATGCAATGTTGTTATGTGAATGAGGGACAAAAATCAAGTGAAAAACCATGAAAGTGTGTTTTTAGACGCCAGACTTCGTACATTAGACTTTTAAATTACTACAAAAAAGGAAAATCAATGACGTTTTCCATAAATTTGCATGTGCGAGTAAAGCGGCTGCTCCTTCAACAATGGAATCATAAGTATGTCTTCAATTATACACTTTATTCCGTTGGCGCAAGTAAAAAGTGTACACATGTTTATGAAGTCTTTGCTGCTAGTAGTTAGTCACTGACACGCGTGGCGGGTTACCTAACGCACCGCTATTCAGTACCTCTAAAAAAAGGGAACAAGACACGTATAAACTAGAGCCAAAAGAGAAAGTTACGCCCCTTTGCATTTACCTTATATGTGACTTCCTCCCTTCTTTACTGAAGGCACTGTATTACTTATATTATAACCCGGTTACTTTAAGTTGGCACCTCGTTTGTATGCGACATCAAAGTCGCCAGGTGCAATCTTAGATTAACCACAGCACTACACGCAGGGCTGGAAGGGTGGACGGACGGACATACATCACATTCTCAACCTGTTTTTGCAACACGCGACTCTTATCCCCTGCCGTTCAATAACATTACTGTTTTTCCTGGAAACCGTTACTTTTGTGTTTTATTAGTTACTAGCTGTCCCGGCGAACTTCTTTCCACTCAAGAATTTTTGATTTTTATTAGATGTTTTAATAGTTATTCTGCTATTCGGGGCAGAGAAAAACCACCCCTCTGAACTGCTTATATTCTCCGACTCCAAATCAGCACTCATGGAAATCAAAAATTCCACCAGCTACACTGCCATAGCCGTCCAAATACACACCCTCTTACATAACATCAAACCACACACCAAAACACTCTTTTACTGGGTCAAAGCGCACAATGGAATAATTGGCAATGAGTTCGCCGACGAGGCCGCTAAGGCAGCAGTCGATCTGCACAAAGCCCCGGACTACAGCGACATACCCGTTAGCCATCTAAAACATCACAAAGATCTCTACTTCTACAAGCTTCTAAAACATTCTACGAAAACAATAACAAATACCAGTACACTAAAAACATCTTCCCTACCTATGCTGAAATCTCTGACTTTATCACACATCACACCACAAACTTCTACACCACGCTGTATCTCTCCAACCACGGCTTCCACAAGGAATATCTGCACCGCTTCGGAATTACAGCCGACGAACACTGCCCCTGCGACCCAACCGCAGCGATCAAACAAACCCTACAACATCTTCTCAACGACTGCCCACGCTTCGAATCACGCAGAATCGATCACACAATCTTATGCGACAACCTCAGAATCAACCCCAAAAGCTTCCAAGACTGCACGACGAAGGAGACGACCGCCGACAGCTTCGATCATCTTCTAAAATACATCATCTCCCATCTGAAACAATTCAATAACACTTAACTAAACACCTATCCTCTCTTCCCTTTCTCTATCTACTATATCTCAATTACTACTAAATCTCCACCTCTCTAACTACTACAACCACCAAAAGCAACCATTTGATACGCAAGGCGTAAGCCGAAAGCGCCGAGCGTATTAAGAAACCCTCAAGTCCCTCAACACCGGAGGCTCTGCCACCAACCTAAAAAAAAAAACCCAACAAACCAAAACTCATAAAAATAGGTCCACCCGCTCTCGAGTATAAATGGTGTAACTAATCAGACTTTGTTTTATATATATAATAAATATATAACTAAAGGCTGTCTCATAAAAAATAAAGTATTTGTTTATTAGTTTCATAACTACCTATAGGTACTTACCTATATTTTGTACATGTTTCTGTTTGTTCTTCAATATAACAGACATTTATAAACACCTAAGAACTCCTTCTCTGTGGTGGGTGATACTTTTTGGAAATGACTCGCATTTATCGGGTTTTCTTCGTGACGACGCATGATACCATAGATCAGGGGTCTCCAAACTACGGCCCGGAGGCCGGACCAATCCGGCCCGCGGAAGGGCGCATGATCCGGCCCACAAAAGCTCGCTTTCCAGTAAATACACCCCCTTTGTCCCCCAGGACCACAGCGGCCGAGAAAAAATATTACTCAAGTTCGTGGCCGACCATGTCGTGTAGCCCGCGTGAGATTTTCAAGGGTGCAGTGTGGCCTTTTGCTTAAAAAGTTTGGAGACGCCTGCCATAGAGCTTAGGTAGATACCGTAGCGTAGCATAAAATTGTCAGGTTAAGCAAAATACATTTGGCATGCTTTTCTTTCAAGGGCAGCTTGGATACCTTAACACGTTCCCTGTCCGGGTACCCCCAATGTGCGGTCATGAAGCTTTTTTTCAGGAGTCTGTGCTTCCACTATGGGTTCACAACATCAAACGGCCCCACAATGGGGCCACGACGTTAGGTGTCACAAGTCCGTGTCTCCACACAAATTTTCGTTGATAAGTCCGTGTCTCCAAAGTGGAAGCAACTTGGACGTGTGACGATGTCATATCATTTTGTATGGAGACAGGGAACGTGTTAAAATAGACAAGTTGATTGGAATCGGGTCCTAAAGACGAACCAAGCCATCATGTTAAAACTAACTTAAACCAGATCTCTTGCCACGATCAACGTGCCTGCACTTCTTGAGCCGACTGGCATTACCAGAGACGATGGCAAGAGACCTGATTCCGTGGAGGTTGGGCAGGGCGCTACATGCGCCGACACATTGGCTCCCTTCCACCTCAACGAAATCAGTAGTCAGTACCCAACGAGGTGCGGCGACCAAAGCGGCCGAAATATTAAAAAGTTACAAGTACAGGGGTCTCGGCTCCGAATACATTTTAATGGCAGTCGGCGTCGAGACCTTGGGCCCGTGGGGTCCCAGCGCACATGCCCGTATCAAAGGCTGATCGACTGCACCGGTGACCGAAATGCTGGCAGATTCCTTTCATAGCGAATAAGCATCGCCATATGCCATACTTTTTTTATATGCCATACAGAAACGACCTCTGGTGTTGCAGATATCCATGGGCGACGTTGACTGCTTTCCATCAGGCAGCTCGACTGCTCGTTTGCCACTTATAACATGAAAAAAATACAGCGGAGAAACGCTGCCAGCATATTCGGCACTATGCCAAGAGGGCCCAATTTTTTAGAGTGGGTTTAGTTTCTTAGGTTTAGTTTAGTGAGGAGTTATATTTTGTTGGTAGTTTGTGTATGTGTAGGTACTCTCTGTTTTAAGTAATAAAAATCAGTTATCTATTTTATAAAACCGTGGCAACAGGCTCGGGTTCAGCGTATGCTGTCAACGTGTTCGGCTGCACAGATACTCCACTTTGATTTCTTTGACTGATCGTTTCAATAGGAGAGTTATTGCCATTGAAAGCCCAGCGGAATACCAAAGGAATTAATCGCGGCGGTGTGCATAAATGACACAATTAAGTGTCCTTATGTAGCCAATAGTAGACTTTATTTCAATGCAATAAGATTTAAGAATGATTATTCAAGTGTCTCTGCCCGTATACAAGTGCGTCGCGACGCGGTCCAATCTGCCGTCAATCAGTCTCAATCAAACGTACTGGCAGTTAGTCACAGTTACTCAGTTACAGACGCTCACTCTCCAGAAACACAACACACAGTTGGAGACAACAGCACAGTTTATACAGCTTTAAAATCTATTCAAACGTCTGAAAACAGTGGCGTATTCTGAAATCTAGAGGCCTGTGTCAATTAAGTAAAGCCCAGCGTTTTTTAAGTCCGAGTGTCGCCTCAGGCAGGCTGTCGCGCCGGGCCATAGCCCTCTTGGCCCTTAGGGTAAATCGCGCCAGTAGCGTGGCGTCCAAAGAACTCGATTCCTACTTGCTTGCATAATATCAGGCATTTGAGCATCTGATTCTACAGCTGTTAAGGAAAATGTACACTAAATGTGCATCGGATTGCCCAAAGATATACAGCGTGTAAGTCTAATACGGGCGAACAATTAAACCAGATATAGCGTTTAGTAGTGTTATCATTAATTAATATGATTTTTTAAATTACACTTAATAGTGACCTCGTAATTAATTTTTGAAAATTTACCGAGCAGTAATGTACCGCATACATGCTTGTTATGACATTGCGAGATACGAGCTTTTTTAAAGTAACTGTCAACTATCGTGTTTGTCAACTTGAATGTGTTGCGTTACATTACGGCCCGAATTATTTTGTATGGTAAATATTTTCATTGTGGTTTTAAGCAATAGTTATCTAAATATGCTTCTTAGGTCCTATGCTGACCACCGTTTCAATATTCGCCCGTATTCGATTTACAGGCTGTATTTTACGCCACGCCACTGGCAGATACGCCTATATCCGAAAACGACGCACTCACGCAGACGCGACTCCCACCATGAATATCGAGGGGTTTTCGAAACAAAGCAAGCTTTGGATTATTCTTGGAAGACTTTAATTTCCCTGGCCACAAATACTCGTTTGATTCCTCCTCACTAGAATGACATTTTATTGATTTTATAGAACTTTGCAGGTTCTAAGCGATAACCAAAAAATCCATTCTAATTAGGCGGGATCTTCAGAGTTCTCACCATTATGTGTGGACAGGGGAGTTATATTTTTGAAGAATAACCCATTTACGACTAGATCAAGACGAGAAACGAGACAAAACGAGACAATTTATTTACGAGTAACACGATGTGCGTGAGTGAACCCCAAATGACTAGGTATGCAGTCGAGTTACTGCTAATACGCGTTACGAGCTGTCATTATGTTGTGCTCACTGACATTTCTGTTAGAAAAGCGCTCTCATAAGTGGAATGATGATCCGTAACTATGCATGCATCATTATCATCATTCACGCGTAAATGAAAGTAGTGCGGAGAGTTAATTGGTAGCGTAGTGTAAGTACGTACGCATAAATTATCAATGTAAGTAGGTAGTTAATTGCATATCTTTGTAAATCCAATACTTACGGGGATGTTCTGAGCTCAGGTCATCCCTTTGCTATTTTTGCGCGGATAGGTAGGTACTACGAATATAGGTGCTCAACCTTTGCGGGAAACCAGGATAATGTGATGTGTTTAGTTCAGTGGTTCCGAACCTGGGGGTAATTACCCCTTTAGGGGTAAAATTAAGTTTTTCAGGTGTAATACTCATATTAAGTCGCTTTTCTTTGAGTACTTTCATATACTTGTCTGTATTAGGTACCTATTTTTTGGAGGGGTAATGATACAATCTAGAGGGAGCCTGTGGGTGATGTGGCAATAAAGGTTAGGAACCACTAGTTTAGTTACTTAAGTTACGTGGTGATTAGTGACAGCCCTCTGCGTTATTTTGTGCGGAAAACTCTGGGGTCTCAGGGTAAACGTAGCTAGGTTGGCCAGCACATTTCACGCGACTTATTTCAAGAGTCTGAATTTCTCATACTGAATCAGTTTAGATAACCCCAATTTTTCATATGCACTGGGCCGTTGGTTACGTAGCTACTGCCTACAACCTACGGTTTCTTCTTCAGCAGATGAGCTAGCCAGAAAGGGCTCGGAGGGCACACTCATTGGGCCGGAACCATATGTAGGTCTCTCACAGGGGACCATAACAACAGCCATAAAGGACCACGCCAAACACCAACACCAACTAGAGTGGAAGAACACGGCGGGCCTGAGGCACTCGAAGCTCTTTATGGAAAGAGTCAACACACGCTGGACAAATAAACAAAGAAAGTACAGCAGAAGACAGCTCAGAATCATAGCGGGGGTGTTTACAGGTCACTTCGGGGTCAAAGGACTCCTGACCAAGATGGGACTATCAGATAATGCTGAATGCAGAATGTGCGGCGAGGAAACAGAGACAATGAAACACATACTGTGCGAATGTCACGCCCTCGCCAGAACTAGAATGAAGGAATTTGGCACTGGCTACCCAGAGCCAGATGAATTCCAGGCACTACCAATGGGGTCCATCATCCGATTTATGGAGATGGTGGAACAGGCCATGGCGTAGATGCGGTAAGGGGTAATTACACAAAAGATCCCATTGGGTCGAAGTGTATCCGCAAGGACCCCTATTACCAAGATAAGATAAGATACGGTTTCTAACGACAGCTGGTGACAAAAAACTCACTGCCCGGAAGTAGAAAGTAACAGCTCGTGGGAGTGTGTTGTAGAGGAGCCGGTACTGGCGCAGTGGCGCCTCGCCTCCGCCCTAACCCTAACAGCTGACAGCGAAAGTTGTCTGTGTGGCCGGCGCAGCGACGACTGACGACTTATATGTAATGGCTGCTTGGCTAGCACAAGATTACCGCAACATATCGCGTGCACAACCCGACATGTAAAACGCATCCACGTTCGCAATGACCGTTAGAATACTTATCGTCCCACCACTGGCAGTGGTAAAAAATAACATAATCACCTACAATAATATGTCACAGTACAAAGTGTAGAAAAATATCTGACCCAACTCTATTTATTTCTAGTCCAGACTAGACTCAGTCGAGCAATCGAGCACCAGCGTGTTAGATATACCTAGGTATTTTTGAGTGCCTTTCAAATATGTATGTATGTAGGTAAACGCTTTGCACAAAAAATCATACAGAAATAAAACAAAGATCAATGGTTATGTAATGTTTCAAGGCGAACTTATCTCTGTAAGGGATCTCTTCCAGCTAACCAAATATAATTAGTGACTATACACACTGACATAACAATGCCGCAGTAGGTCAACCCGATATTGCCCCTAGGAACAGATTAGCATGTCGATTGCGGCGGGGCCGTCCCACCCGGCACCGGACCGGCACGCGTCGCGCAGGGTTGCCATATGTAACCATGACAATCCTGAAAAAATCCCGTCACTATCGAATAGTTGCGCCTTTTAGATTCGACGCAACAGATTCGTTTTTGATGGTGTGGTTTTGGTGGTGCAGGAACGTTGCAATACAGTAGGTAACCATTAGGTTTAATCAACAATACCAAATAATTAATACGATCAGTACGTGTCCCATCCAGTGACATTTCTCTATTAGAAGCGACCTACGGTGTTGCAGCTATTGTTCTAGCGCTCCACGCAAGTTTGCTATATTTTATTTATTTATTTATTTAAACTTTATTGCAAAAAAGAAAACTTATCGTACAAAAGGCGAACTTAATGCCATATGGCATTCTCTACCAGTTAACCTTATAAGAAACACGGAAAAATCGAACTTCTCCCTGTTCCTTTATTACCCGCGCTATGGGGCGCTCTCGTCTTAATCCACTAAAGAACACCACATAATTAAATACAGAACTGTCTTAAACTTCAGAATTTCTTGACTTTGAGAACTTTGTTAAAGTTAAAAAATCCTGACATTTGCTAAGTCCGACCGCAATCCTGACAAAACCCTAAAATCCTGACACGTCAAGATAAACCCTGACATGGCAACCCTGGTCCTGCGACCTAACCTGATTCCCGTTGCGTGCTCCCCACTAATGAAAACTTACGGCGCTTCGGGACACCTGCCGACCCAGAAAACATCATAACGTTACGTAAGATTGTAATATTACTACACAGCCAAGATTGTAAGGTGCGGTAAGGTTATGAACGTTCAGGCATTGTTTTGTTTATCCTGGAAGCACTAACAGAGTTCAGGAACACTAAAATTGTGTTTGTCTACCATGAATGGGCGCGGCGCGTCGCGTGAGGAAGTTGGTGGAGTCGGTGGGCCCGCGCCACCCGTGCCTGGCACGATGAGCCTGCTAGTGCAGCACCCACTGTCGATACTTCGTCAATGGAGGGTATGCGAAATTCCTGCATAACGCAACATGTCACCAATGAAATCACAGCAGACGTGTGATCTAATAAAGTGGGCGTACATTTATGGAACGCTAAGGCACTCTAAAACCAAAGCCGAGATGTATTTTATTAGAAATACTTAGCCAGGCCGTGTGCCTTGCCTTATTTTATTAGAAATACTTAGCCAAGCCCTGTGAAGTTTTTATCGTACGTAATGAATATGGAGCATCTTGCGCACTAACTAGGATTCCTGCAGTAATAGCGCCTGGCAATTTTTACATAGCAAATATTTATTCCATGCCTTAATAAGCATCAATTGCAACAGGCAAACCGGCCGTCGAAGACATTGTTATATTATAAGTAACTTAACTACTTTTGATTACGGATTAGCTCTCTGAAAAAAAAGCTATTTCATCATTGCTTTATCGATATCCAGGAGGACGCCCTAGTGGGCGTCCGCGGCACGGCACAGTTGCCAACCACCGCGCAGCCCGCGAGTCGCTTCACTGTGGACTCATTGTTAGGAAACAAACTGTCTTTGTATCTGACTCAGCTCTTTTCGTTCAACAGCTAGCAGCTCCTGTACGATTCAGTGTAATGTGTTCAACTACTACGCGGCGTATATTTTTGTGAAGTGAGTGTCGCGGTCTCGCCGCGTTGCTATGCGTTCGTAGCAGGGGCCGTGATGGGCGCGCCGCCTGGCTGCTGAAGCAGCTTGCACGTCGGCGGCACGATGAATGGTAGATCAGATGCTTCTACCTCCACTGATGATGTGAAGGTATGTAAACCATTTGATTATCAATGGACTCCATATTACCTAATGCGCAGTTAATTTTGTCACATTAGGGGTCATCCACAAAGTACGTCACACGATTTTTCAGACTTTTAGACCTCCCCATGTCACACTTTTTCCTAACATATTTGACCTTACATATATAGATACAACAATTACATCAAATCAACTCTACACACGCTGTGGCTTGTTTGTTTTGATAATAGAACACCGCAGAAATCACAATAAGTCAATATACAGCGTGGGAGGGACTATACCGACAAACTTTAACTATAGATTCTAACAACTATTAGGAGTAAAAAATGTTATGTGATGTATAGTCGAAAAACGCTTACTTTCCGACGCTTACCTTTACTATTTTTTTAAAATCCTTTAACTAAACAGGAATTAACCTTCGCAGTATTTGATGGTAAGCGACTACGAGGCCAAAAAATTGACCTTCCGTTTCCATTTTAGCTTTTTTTTTTCTTTTTGATAACTTTTCAGCGAGTAAGGACATGTTTATAACGAGGGGCTTAATTTACTGATTTATTTTGTTCCATAAGACTATTAATGTAAAATGACAATATTCGACCCATGTTGATATAACATTTTTTACTCGTCACACCACCAGTAGGCTTATGATGCTACTATTTGTCGAGCGATAAATAAATGATAAAAGCATCCGCCACGTTCTGACAAATAGTGTGTGAGAGTGACGGATGCTTTATCATTTATTTATCGCGCGACAAAGCTAAGCATCATAAGCCTACAGGAATTCATGGCTAAAGTATGTCGGTATAGTCCCTCCCACCCTGACATTCCTAATGATAATGTGTAAGAGTCTAATGTCTTCGTTAAGCTGCCGGAAGACCTCAATACCTTTTCGCCTCCAACTTATTATATAGCTCAGGGGCTTAACGTCATGCTTTTAAAGTTGTACCTATTCTTGTGCAGGGTCGGCCGCTGTGCTTGTTCTACTTCTCGCAGCCGCTGGGCGTGGTGGCGGCCGAGCCGCCCCGCGCCGCGCCGTGCCCCGCGCACCTGTACCGGCCCGCGGGCTTCGCGCCCTACTCGCCCTCGCCGCCGCAGCCGCCCGCGCACATGGCGCCCGCATGGGATTCGCTGTGGGCGCCCACGCTTAGTACACCGTCGGCGTACGTGTCGGGGTCTAGTTCGGAAGCCCCGCGAGCACCGCCGTCGTGCCGTCCTGACACGTCTGTTTTTTCGAGTGATGCGTGGTTCCCGTCTAGCGCGAGTTCGCGCTGCGAGTATCCGCGGCGGGTGGTGCCGTACCACGCGCTGCTGCCGCCGCTGCGGTTGCCGGTGCCGCTAGCGCGGTCGCTAGCGCCCGTGTCGCCAGAAGAGCCGCCGGAGGACGCGTGGCCGTTGCGTGCGGTGCAGCCTGAGCGGTTCTCGTTGCCACCCATCGAGTTGCCGCGGCTATGCGAGCTCGACCGCGACGAGGACTCGTCCGCCGCCCCTCGCCCGGACAGTGTCACGACGTGGGAGGTGGTGGAGGCGCCAAGCGAGGGTCTGGCGTCGAGCCGGCTGTCACGGCGCGCAACGCCAGCGCGGCAACGGTTGCGCGGGCCGCCGGGCGTTCACAAACCGCGCCGACGTGCCCGCGCCAGCGCCGTGCGTCGCAGCTTGACGCATCTCATACAGAGGAGTATCAAAGGTAAGTAATGAGAAATATATTACCTTACTGTAATAGTACATTGTGTATCAAGGGCGGTAAGTAAGGAATTACAAACGAGTGTTTGTTACAAGGCCGAGGCGAAGCCGAGAAAATAAAATTGTAAAACTGACAGTGACATTAGTGACATAAATCAACTTATCAAGACGACAAGTCACGTTCGGAAACCATAGCGGTAAAGACTTAAAATGGTTGATATTAATTTTGCAAAATACTGAAATGCACTATTTAAACATTTAATTAATGTTACAGAAATATGTGTTTACATGCATTTGCAATAACAGTTCTCTTTAAATAAATATTTCACTAATAAAAGTTAAAAAAGTATGTTAGCGTTTCCTTTGAACATGACAAATAAGAGTAAAACAGAACCAGCGTTTCAAATTTAAAAAGAAAACCATTACGCCCCTGGGGCGTAATAGGTCATTTACGGCCCACAAAACCTACGTGTAACGACACCATTTTCGAGCAAGTGTGATGAAATAGTACATTGTGTATCAAGGGCGGTAAGTAAGGAATGTAATTCCTTTACCGCCCGTGGCACACACAATGTTTTTCATCACACTTGTGAGGAAATCTGATTAAAATAACCTTACTTAACCTAAATAAAATTGTAAAACTGACAGTGACATTAGTGACATATATCAAGACGACAAGTCACGTTCGAAAACCATAGCGGTAAAGACTTAAAATAAAATGGTTGATTTTATATTTGCAAAATACTGAAATACACTATTTAAACATTTAATTAATGTTCCAGAAATATGTGTTTACATGTATTTGCAATAACAGTTCTCTTTAAATAAATATTTCAGTAATAAAAGTTAAAAAAAGTAAGTTGGCGTTTTCTTTGAACATGACAAATAAGAGTAAAACAGAACCACCGTTTTAAATTTAAAAAGAAAACCATTACGCCCTAGGGCGTAATAGGTCATTTACGGCCCGCAAAACCTACGTGTAATGACACCATTTTCGAGCAAGTGTGATGAAAAAATATTTAGGTAGGGGTTGTGGTCACTTAGGTAGGTACTACAAGGAGACATTGCTGTAACACTAGGGGCTTACTCTATGTCTACCAACAATCGGCATGTTCCATGAGCTACCATGACAATTATACATTGTACATACACTTGTTTTTTTGGTCTGTTTATCGCTCTCACAACATCATTAAGATTATACTTATCTTGGCAATATACGAGGGCTGATTGAAAAGTTCGCGGCCTGACCATTAAAAAAAAATTTTTTAATTTTTTTCTACCGCCATTTTGAACTGTCATTATTCAGTTCTTATCCCGCGAAATTTCAATTGTAAGACAGTGTAAAAATAAATTATACGTCTGATTTAAAAATAAGAGTCAACAGATTTTTCATTATGGACAATTTGGAGCAACGTGCTGTAATTAAATATCTTCATAAAAAAGGATTGACTGCAAAACAAATTTTTGACGATATGCAGTGTACATTGGGGCAATCCTCTCCATCATATACGACAGTAAAAAAGTGGGCAGCTGAATTCAAGCGGGGACGAGTCAATATCAAAGATAACCCTCGCCCCGGGAGACCAACCACTGCGACCAATCCACATAATGTGGCAATTATATGCGAGATGATAATGCAAGACCGACGATTAAAAGTAAGAGAAATAGCTGACATCGTAGGCATCTCCTATGAAAGAACCCAAAACATTATAGTCAACGAATTAGGTTTTTCGAAGGTGTGGGCGAGATGGGTTCCGAAGCTCCTTTCAGTGGAACAAAAAATCACTCGTCTAACAATTTGACGCGACTGTCTCGACTTGTTTGAAGCTGACCCTCAAGACTTTTTGGACAGATATGTTACTATGGATGAGACATGGGTCCATCACTACACGCCCGAGACTAAACAGCAATCAAAGCAGTGGGTTCGTGCTGAATCTCCGCCTCCCAAAAAGGCAAAGGCCATTTTGTCGGCGAATAAAGTCATGACATCAGTCTTCTCAGTCTTCTGGGATGCAAAGGGAGTAATAATGGTTGACTATCTCCAATAAGGTACCACTATAAACTCGGACTACTATTGCGACTTTTTACGCCGATTCACAGTATGAAATTTGACCTCAAAAGCGGTCATCCTTATTTTATGTCTTCATTTGGTGGAATTATTCAATATAAACAAAATACTAGAACTCCCGAGTGGCAATTTTGAAAAATACTGGAGTTATATTTTCTTTTTCATAATTTCTATGGATTTCCAGAAATATCATAGAAATTATTTTAACTTGAAAATAAATCAGTTTTATATAATAATTGACATGGTTTCAAATAAAACTATTTTCCAGGATATTTTAGAAAAAAAAACAGAATTTTGCTGTAAATAACAGCCGCGTTCTGGTTGATTTTGTCTATTTTGGTTTTTATTTTTCTATGGTCACATAGTTATGTATTAGGATTCAATTTCACGATTTTATATTTAATTATGTTACTGTTAACCTCTCCCAAAAAAATGGAACGCATATTCCAAAGGACCTTCAAGATTTTTAACTTTCAAAATTACAAGTTAGGGTTGTCACTTGCTATGAAGTACTAAATATTAATTAACAAATCAGGTTATTTTGCAGCGTATGTACCAATGTATATGTATATATATATATATATATATATTTATCAGTGGCGTCGTGTCTATAGAAGTCGATTCCCATCGGCTTGCCTAATATTAGGATCAGCACTTAATTCTAGTTCTCTTAAAGAAAATTGAAGCTAACGCTGCTTTCGGCTTGCCTATGGATTTCTTCAACGCCACGCCACTGATATATATATATGTGTGTGTGTGTGTGTGTGTGTGTATTGGTGTATGCATGTACGTTCACCTGTTCCGTCGCAACACCAAAACTAGTAAATCGACCTAAACATAAATCTAGTTACTGTATAGGGAGCGGTTGGGACTTCAGCAGCCACAGAATAAGTAATAGTACTTTGTACAGAAGTCGCACTGTCTAACAAACCCTACGTTCGAGTCACGATAATGCGCCTAACTCATACGTTCTCGCTCTAACTCATAACGCGCGCTCTTTCTGGTCGCCACGCTCACCGCTAGGGTTGTCGACAAAAATAAAATTATTATTATAGCTTGAATTTCCTAGTGAATTAGAGGTAGTCAAAAAAAATATTTGCGTGACGTTATATACCTGTTTTGATACATGTCGTCATACATACTTACATACATACATACAGGTCAAACACATAACCCTCCTTTAGGCTTCGCCGCAGTCGGGTAACATACATACTTACCAGTGATCGGAATAGGTACAGTATATTTACCTAAACTTCGAAGACCATAGTTGAAAAGTGGAGACTCCCTTACAACTACTTTTTTTTCCGGAACTTAAGTCCCGGAATCTTACTAAAAAAATATATTATTGGCATTCTTTCGCACATTTCTCGATCATTCTCAGTATAGCTATCTTTCTAAAAGTGCTGTCTCTTTCACTCCTTCGAGAAATTTCACTTTATACTGAAGTGTAGTTCAAAGGCCCATAAGGGGTCCTGAAAACGCCTGAAAAACGGGTTTTGAGGTTATTGCACCATCTGATAGAGGGTGTCTTGAAACGGACTGAAAACATGTTTCAGGCGCCTGAAAACAACGGCAACTTGGGTGAATTTTCAATCTTCTACTATGTGAAAGAACCACCTCTGAAACGGCCTGAAATCACCTTTCAGCCTGCTGAAAACGCTTCTAAAGCACAGAAAATCACGTCTGAAGTTTTAACTTATACCACCCCCGCAACACACACATTACTGTTGCGCCAGTGGTATATGTATATGTGGTATATAGGTCAAAATTTCAAACGTGATTTCACATAGTAGAAGATTGAAAATTCACCTAAGTTGCCATTGTTTTCAGGCGCCTGAAACATGTTTTCAGTCCGTTTCAAGACATCCTCTATAAGGTGGTGCAATAACCTGAAAACCCGTTTTCAGGCATTTACAGGACCCCTTGTGGGCCTTAGAACTACACTTCAGTCTAGTTATGGCGAAATTTCTCGGAGGGTGAAAGAGACAGCGCTATTAGAAAGAGACAGCTGTCAGCACTCAGAATGTTTGAGAAATGTGCGACTTGACTTAAGGACTTATGTCCCGGAAAAAGAATTAGTCGTAAGGGAGTCTCCACTTTTCGACTGTTCTTCGAAGTTTAGGTAAATATACTCTACCTATTCCGATCACTGATACATACATACATAAATACATACATACGGGTCAAACACATAACCCCCTATAAAAATATTATGTAAATAATTGAAAATGAATATTCTTGCTAGTGGCAACCCTAAAATCAGAATAATCTGAAAAAACTTAGAACGCCATTTTCTCGAAGGTCTTCAGAGCTTTAACCTTGATTTTTTTTTCTACGCTAGAGTATAATCAAAACAATAATTTGGTGCTAAAAGTGAATCCTAATACTCATAAGTTACGTTAAAAATAAATAAATACATAAATGTAAGAAAATATATTTAATTAGATTTCTTTAATACCCAGGGCTATGCTGCTTTCTTAGATTTGATGCTCTTTGTTACCTCTATTTGATTTTGCAAAGAGCGATATTAATTATTGATAAATAAATGAGAAAAAACAATTTTTTTGATTTTCATATTTTTTACGATTTTAATTTTTATTTTGAATTTTATGCATAATTGCCTTTCGGGAGTACTCGTCTTGTGCTTATATTGAATAATTCCACCAAATGAAGACATAAAATAAGGATGACCGCTTTTGAGGTCAAATTTCATACTGTGCGATTACGAGAAGATCTGAAAGTAAAAAGACCTGGATTGTTGACAAAAAAAAGTTCTCTTTCAACAGGACAATGCACGTGTGCACACGTCAATAAAATCGATGGCAGAAATTCACAACTGTGGGTTTGAATTATTGCCCCACCCGCCCTATTCGCCTGATTAGGCACCATCGGACTTCCATCTATTTCCAAACTTAAAAAAAACACATGGGCGGTAAGGATTTTTTTACCAACGACGAGGTCCAAGCTGAAGTGGACACCTATTTTGAAGGCCTGGAGGAAACTTTCTTCAAAAGTGGTATAATGGCTTTGAAATCCAGATGGAACAAGTGCAAAGAGCTCGACGGGGACTACGTAGAGAAATAAAAATATTAAATAAAATCTTTGGATTTGATTTCATACTTAGGCCGTGAACTTTCCAATCACCCCTCGTATATCGCTAATATTGTTTTTATGCCACACTTGGCCATAAAGTGGCTTTTTCCGCACGCTGCGCGTACGGAAGTGTAGACATAAAATTATGTACACAACACGGGAGGTAATAAAAAAGCCCTCGATCGCATATTTACGTCCCTCGCTTGCAGCTCGGGCCACAAACTTCTGCGGAGTGTTTTACAAGTTTGACGAAAGCGTGAGCTTCGGTTAAATTGCGTAAAAATATACCTTTCATTTCTAATGTTCGACAAAGAGTGTATTTTCTACGCTGCAAAATCCTCTCTTTGTTTCCTCTCCCGGTTACAGAACGTTTTATATAACAATGTAATAGGCGTCATACCGTTTTATGACTCTAGATAAAGCACTAATATCGTTAAGGCAGTGGAGCCTGAAAGGGGTTCTTTTTCCGACTAAACGTAAACTTACATACTACATAGATAGTGATCGTTTTTTGTTCGAGTTCAATTTCGCGTGGCGGTAAGGACTCGTTGCTCTAACCAAACTCAGGGGTTTCCAAACTACGGCCCGCGGATTAAATCCGAAAAAGCGGCTGAGAAGAAACATCGTATACCTACGTGCGACATTATCAAAGTGACACGGTGGGTCTGTGGCCCTTTGCTAAAGAAGTTTCGAGACCCCTGCTCTAAGTGGTCAATTTCAGCTTTCCACCCTATTGAATGGAAATCCTCTTAACTCTCTAGTTTGTAGATTTATGTCAGATTGTACCTACCTGTATTAAATAAATGATTGAATGAAGGAATCCTATACGCCATCTTCCTCTACCGCCGTGCATTGCATGCCGTTTCGCGCACGCGCACTCGTGGCGCTCCCGGCGCTCCGCTGACCGACTCCCCACAAAAGGACGGGTTTCATTCACTTCGCGCTTCTTAGGTTTCACACACTTACATAGGTACACACAGCGAGGCGCGGGTTGCGGATTCCATTGCATAACTTGCGGCTGGAGACCGACTTGTTCGTAATGAGACACCTCGTGTGGACATCACATATTCTGCCCTACATTTCCGACCTGTGGAGTTAAGATTACCTAAGCCGTACCTATTCATCTTTACATCATTTCAATATTGAAGCGTCCACTGCTGAACATACGTTTTTCCCAACAACGAACGACAACGAACGGTCGCACGCTTTTTGCCTCCATCGACCTCTGGCGACCTTAACCAGGTCGTTAGACCATCTTGTGGGAGGCCGACCCACACCGCGTCTTTCGGTTAGTGGTCTCCATTCGAGAATCAACCCCATCAACCAGCTTGCTTTTCGGGCTATTTGCCCAGCCCAGTGCCAGTATAACCTTATTAAGTATTTTTTTTCTTTTAAGCCATATTAAATTAAATACATTTATTTTGCATATGTGGGTTTTTTTTTTACCGAGAGATGTACAATTTTAGTCTACAGATCCATTTTACTACAATAAATTTAAAATGAAAGAAAACACCACTTTCCGCCATCGTCCTACGCGACAATATTACCATCCTCACCACTTAGATGGTTGGCAGTCTACAACTGTGCGTTTTGCTAGAAACTTCCTGCCTCGCACGACTGAACTGTGGAATAAATTGTCGCCTGCAGTGTTTCCGGACCGATTCGACCTTCAAACCTTCAAGAAAAGAGCGTACTCCCACCTGAAAGGTCGGCAACGCACCTGTGACTCTTTTGGTATTGCAGGTGTCTATGGGCGACGGTGATTGCTTACCATCAGGCGACCCGTCTGCTCGTTTGCCCCCTATTTCATAAAAAAAAAAAATAAAAAAAAAAAACACTAACTAGATTGACGTCTGGTCACGTCAGGTGAGGGTATCGATCGGTCTTACAATTATTAGTATCTATAGATTTTTAAATTTTTGTTGTAACACGCGTATGGCTTACGAAACATTATCTTTCTGTGACTGCCAAGGACCTTAAAATAAATAGCCGGACGTAGCATCGCTAACAAAGAACTGAAGCTCCTTTAGTAAGCCAGTTGCTTAACACTGGTTGGTCAGGTCAATGTGCGCGTGCTGCGGGTAATAGGAAAAAACTAGTTGATGTGTGCGCGCGGCTCGTAAGTACACGCAGCCGGCTTACTAGGAATGGCTTCAGTTCTCTGTTGGCGATGCTACGTCCGGCTATTTATTTTAAGGTCCTTGGTGACTGCGTTATATCTTTCGCTTCTGTCTAGTTGCTTATGGAATGACGCATGATTTCAGCCGATGAAGTAATCTTACGCTCTAAAGGCAAAAAAGCGAGTGTATCTTTCAGTGTCGGGTAATGGGATATTACACCCCTAGGGTTGTAAGGCGAGAAATAGCGAGGGCATAAATATGCGACTTCTTCAATACTGGCGCTACACAATTTTACGTCGTCCCCTGGCTAGGAAGGAGAATTTTCTTCCCCTGCAGCAGGCGGAATATACGACTTACGGCCTGATGTGACCGAAAATATATTATTCAGCACACATGTCGGAGTAAACTCCGCTTGATCTTCCTGAAAAACAGTGAAATGGAGAATAAGCGTTAAAACAGGCAAGCCGGTCGGAATTGGATTTAATTTGCTAGGGTCCCATTAAATCGAGTTCCGACCGGTTTGCCTTTACCTACCAACACTCTGTACCTGCCTACGTTGAGTGTACATTCTATAATTTTCCACATGTTGTTCAAGGTAGAGCAGAAAGCTCTCTTGTAGTACCTAAGAGGCGCCGACGCGACGCGCCGTCTCCGAGGAAAGCTATTACATAAATTGCGTCTCATCCAAAGCAATTTATTACTTTTATTGAGATAGGTAACTGGGCGCTCGATTTCAGACTATAGATGGCCGAATTGCCGACATTGGCATTGGTTCCCCGCAGTCGCTTCTTGGAAAGCATAATATCATCCTTCCAAATCCGTTTGAATTTGACAAAAATAAGAATAGTACACTTGGTTGGCATTCGGTTTATCAGAGGCTGCCATGAAATGGTCCCTGCATAAAGAGGCAGGTCATAAAAATGAAAGAGGGATGGGGTTAGCTGGTAAAACTCACCACGTTACGGCTACTCTGGCAAGAATGTACCGGCAAGAGAAATGCAGTTTAGTATTAAATTACCAATACCACCGCGTGACGCATCTAGCCGAATGAAGAACGACACACGGCAGGTCGCAAGGCAAGCCACAGGTCGTGAGGGTCATGGCTATTTTTAGCCAGGACTGAACCGCCACTCGCCCCCGGCAGGGCGCCTTCGCGCCTCTGTCTGTGCCACGAACGCTCGTTGCAGGTTCAAGTCTAAAACGCATACCTCACTGTAAGACGTGTATTAAGATACGTCTTTAAGGTTAGCGTGTCGGTAATCCGAGCGCGTGCTATTCCCGACCAGCATTCCGAGATTGTTGATTTAACTTTGCGCCGAGAGATATTATTGCGTCGTAAACCCGGGTATAATTTGAAGCAAGACATGAAAGTTTGTTGTTTATGGAGTGGATCCTATAGGGGCCCACTAGTCGGCAATCCGACTGATCTATGCAATGATTAGCCGACTAATCGGCGACTTTAAATGAGACCCAATAGGTGATTAGTCGGTATAGGTATCTGTAGTAAAAAGTATAGTTAAACGATCAAGCACAATTGAAATTTAGTGTTGAAAAGAAAATTTCTTGACTGAATTTTTTTGTCGATGTTGAAGGTGATTCAAATGAAGTGAAGCCTGATTTTTCTATATACCTAGTGCCGAATAAAGTGCCGACTAGTTGGCGTCAATAAATGACTTTACTTACTTAGTCGGTGAAAAGTCAGTTCATTCTTAGTGGATTTTGATTAGTGGCGTCGATGCACCGGTATTGGGATACAGCATAGGTATGTAGCGTCGGAATCTGATCGGCCGATCAATTACATCGACATCAAATCGCATAGTTTCCGATGGCCCTGCTAACTTCCGCTTCCGCCTCAACTTATAGTCAGATCACGAGATAATGAATGACTGTTAATTTGTTAATCACGCCGCTGCGTGGCCGGCGTTTGAGCACTGATGGTCGCGGGTACCGACGAGGACGAGGAGGATTATTCCGGCTTATTTCAGTGGCTTCTAAAGTGCTTTATGATTGCGCAAAGCTGCGGATTGCACCATCAATCCGTCTCTGATCGGACGATGCAAGCTGATGACCCCACCACCTCTCATGCCTTTCCAATTGTCTTGATTACACGGGCCAACGGTGGTGTGTAGTACTTCCGAGGATCTTTCCCTTGCGCAAGTTTTCCTCCTCTAAGACAAGTTACTTGAATCACTTATCAGGGACTTTGTATTCCAATATTTGCAACAAGACGAACCGGGCTGATTTTGCACTTTGGTCGCGGTCTGAAGATCGTGTTGCCAAATTTTCGCGGAAAATATGTAGAGCTTGGCCCTCATGTCGCGATGACACATGCGACATGGACGCGTCTGCCGCGCGGCGAAGGCCACCACCGCAGACGGTAGACGGCAACGCAGCGGCAGTCCCCGCCGGCCGCCGCGCGCGCCGCACGTTCCACGCACGACAGTTAGAGCCCGCCTCGGGCTGAACTGCTCCGAGCGTCACCACAACAAACAAACTCACCAAATACACTATATAGTGTTAGAGAAATTTGTTGGCGATCGTGATTGGAACAGTTCCAAGCTTGATTTCTGTGAAGATTCTGTACGGAAGTGCCGGTGGGATTTGTTTGCGAAAGTTTGACCGCGAAGGATAAGTACTTCGCTTCCTGCATCCGGACAGCCACGAACGGTCGCAGCAGCGTGACAGCAGGTTGGTGCCGGTAAAGCTTTTCCATCAAAGATGTGCGAGGTAGCTTAGCGGTGCACAGTATGAAATTTGACCTCAAAAGCGGTCATCCTTATTTTATGTCTTCATTTGGTGGAATTATTCAATATAAGCACAAGACGAGTACTCCCGAAAGGCAATTATGCATAAAATTCAAAATAAAAATTAAAATCGTAAAAAATATGAAAATCAAAAAAATTGTTTTTTCTCATTTATTTATCAATAATTAATATCGCTCTTTGCAAAATCAAATAGAGGTAACAAAGAGCATCAAATCTAAGAAAGCAGCATAGCCCTGGGTATTAAAGAAATCTAATTAAATATATTTTCTTACATTTATGTATTTATTTATTTTTAACGTAACTTATGAGTATTAGGATTCACTTTTAGCACCAAATTATTGTTTTGATTATACTCTAGCGTAGAAAAAAAAATCAAGGTTAAAGCTCTGAAGACCTTCGAGAAAATGGCGTTCTAAGTTTTTTCAGATTATTCTGATTTTAGGGTTGCCACTAGCAAGAATATTCATTTTCAATTATTTACATAATATTTTTATAGGGGGTTATGTGTTTGACCCGTATGTATGTATTTATGTATGTATGTATCAGTGATCGGAATAGGTAGAGTATATTTACCTAAACTTCGAAGAACAGTCGAAAAGTGGAGACTCCCTTACGACTAATTCTTTTTCCGGGACATAAGTCCTTAAGTCAAGTCGCACATTTCTCAAACATTCTGAGTGCTGACAGCTGTCTCTTTCTAATAGCGCTGTCTCTTTCACCCTCCGAGAAATTTCGCCATAACTAGACTGAAGTGTAGTTCTAAGGCCCACAAGGGGTCCTGTAAATGCCTGAAAACGGGTTTTCAGGTTATTGCACCACCTTATAGAGGATGTCTTGAAACGGACTGAAAACATGTTTCAGGCGCCTGAAAACAATGGCAACTTAGGTGAATTTTCAATCTTCTACTATGTGAAATCACGTTTGAAATTTTGACCTATATACCACATATACATATACCACTGGCGCAACAGTAATGTGTGTGTTGCGGGGGTGGTATAAGTTAAAACTTCAGACGTGATTTTCTGTGCTTTAGAAGCGTTTTCAGCAGGCTGAAAGGTGATTTCAGGCCGTTTCAGAGGTGGTTCTTTCACATAGTAGAAGATTGAAAATTCACCCAAGTTGCCGTTGTTTTCAGGCGCCTGAAACATGTTTTCAGTCCGTTTCAAGACACCCTCTATCAGATGGTGCAATAACCTCAAAACCCGTTTTTCAGGCGTTTTCAGGACCCCTTATGGGCCTTTGAACTACACTTCAGTATAAAGTGAAATTTCTCGAAGGAGTGAAAGAGACAGCACTTTTAGAAAGATAGCTATACTGAGAATGATCGAGAAATGTGCGAAAGAATGCCAATAATATATTTTTTTAGTAAGATTCCGGGACTTAAGTTCCGGAAAAAAAAGTAGTTGTAAGGGAGTCTCCACTTTTCAACTATGGTCTTCGAAGTTTAGGTAAATATACTGTACCTATTCCGATCACTGGTAAGTATGTATGTTACCCGACTGCGGCGAAGCCTAAAGGAGGGTTATGTGTTTGACCTGTATGTATGTATGTAAGTATGTATGACGACATGTATCAAAACAGGTATATAACGTCACGCAAATATTTTTTTTGACTACCTCTAATTCACTAGGAAATTCAAGCTATAATAATAATTTTATTTTTGTCGACAACCCTAGCGGTGAGCGTGGCGACCAGAAAGAGCGCGCGTTATGAGTTAGAGCGAGAACGTATGAGTTAGGCGCATTATCGTGACTCGAACGTAGGGTTTGTTAGACAGTGCGACTTCTGTACAAAGTACTATTACTTATTCTGTGGCTGCTGAAGTCCCAACCGCTCCCTATACAGTAACTAGATTTATGTTTAGGTCGATTTACTAGTTTTGGTGTTGCGACGGAACAGGTGAACGTACATGCATACACCAATACACACACACACACACACACACACATATATATATATCAGTGGCGTGGCGTTGAAGAAATCCATAGGCAAGCCGAAAGCAGCGTTAGCTTCAATTTTCTTTAAGAGAACTAGAATTAAGTGCTGATCCTAATATTAGGCAAGCCGATGGGAATCGACTTCTATAGACACGACGCCACTGATAAATATATATATATATATATATACATATACATTGGTACATACGCTGCAAAATAACCTGATTTGTTAATTAATATTTAGTACTTCATAGCAAGTGACAACCCTAACTTGTAATTTTGAAAGTTAAAAATCTTGAAGGTCCTTTGGAATATGCGTTCCATTTTTTTGGGAGAGGTTAACAGTAACATAATTAAATATAAAATCGTGAAATTGAATCCTAATACATAACTATGTGACCATAGAAAAATAAAAACCAAAACAGACAAAATCAACCAGAACGCGGCTGTTATTTACAGCAAAATTCTGTTTTTTTTTCTAAAATATCCTGGAAAATAGTTTTATTTGAAACCATGTCAATTATTATATAAAACTGATTTATTTTCAAGTTAAAATAATTTCTATGATATTTCTGGAAATCCATAGAAATTATGAAAAAGAAAATATAACTCCAGTATTTTTCAAAATTGCCACTCGGGAGTTCTAGTATTTTGTTTATATTGAATAATTCCACCAAATGAAGACATAAAATAAGGATGACCGCTTTTGAGGTCAAATTTCATACTGTGCGGTGAGCTAACCCGTCTCCACCTGTGTTAAGCTACGGCATGAAAATATACTATACTTGCTGCTAGTGGATATCATCATCAGCTTAGCACGTCTTTGGTGGAAAATCAGGCTAAGACGCGGCATGCTATGCCGCGTGGCGTGTTTTTATCGATTTTGTAAACGCCAGCACTAAGTTCAGGCTTTAGCTCCGCGACGCCATCAGCTGATTGATACCATACCTATTCAAAAGTTTCAAATCACTACCGACTACGCGCTTCTCGCAAAATATAAATGTGAACTTCAGTCGATATGACAACCATCCTTGTTTTAGAAGTCCTTTAAAAGGGGGACAATGTAAGGTACAAAGAAAATTCAGGTATAATTAAATTCGATTTTTAAAGAAATTTTGTTAAATTTCCTGGAACAAGTGAAGGTTTTCACGTTAAAGATTTGGTATGGTACCTATACTACTGATTCTTGTAAAATTACCTACAAGGTGAAAAATTAACGTGGAACGTTGCTTGATAATGTTTTAAGAGTCCTCTATATACTTCTATCAACATTTGGAGGTAAGTACAAGTTTTGGGATAAAAATGTAGAGTCAGCAAGTAGGTATATCAGTTGTTTTAAAAAAAAACTCATTATCAAGAATCGAAAGACTCTTTTAGATACGCTAGGGTCAGAGCACTGGAAAATACCAAAATTTCGTCAAGTTTAGGTACTTTAAGGAGTAACGTACTACGTTTTATTTTTATTTTTAGTGGTTCCCGTTTACAAGTTTTTTTAGATAGGGCAAATAAAGAGGCCAGCTCAATGTATGTTTATTTAGTTTGTATTACTAACCTTAGACCTAAGATTCTTGTTAGAAATATTTTTTTGTCCCATAAACTTGATTCAGATAAATAAAATGAATTGAGTTAGATTTTACGAACTTTGTGGCGCGTTATTTAGACTGCGCTTTTATTGCCTGTCTCGACTGTCCATACTACATCTTAATTATACGTGTAGTTACCTACGTATGTTTCCGTAAAACAACAAAGTAGTTTTATAGCATTCGATTTATTCACGGCGGTAATTGCGGTATGCAGCATGCATTTAATACAATAGCAATAATTGTAATAACGAAAGTTGCTGGCCATTGCCTGTTCGCGATGAACTAAACTCTATAATTACGAATTCCGTATCAAAATTCGTCGTTTTTACTAAAATGCAGTTTGATTCTTCATAATTCACGAAATACCTTTTCTTGTTTTAGTTTGTACCCATTTTCAGTCAGCATTTAGTTAAAAACTGTTTTCTGTAAGTATTGAATGCCAAATAACACCAAGCAGCAAGCTCAAGAGAAACTATCGTAGTGTCTATGCACATATTCTTGGCGTATATGTAGGTATTCGTCCCGTAAATCGCTGCAAACACTAGCTAGCACTGTAGTTTATGATTTCCCGGGCTGCCCTCATTAACCTCGACGGTAACTAAAATGACACACTTCAAATTATTCAGTGATGTTTCACTAAAGTGGAGAAGTAGGACAGTCTCTACCGGGCTAGTACAGTCGGCCTCAAAAGTAACTGGACACTTTACTACGCCGCGATACAAATGTGTTCAGCAACTTTTGAGGCCGACCGTAGAAGAGATCGTGACTCTATTTGTTCTGTCACTTTCGCACTCAAATATGCGCATGTTTATGTGTATTCAAAACTTACCTTATTTTCTTTGTGTAAGTAAATGAATAAAATTAGCTAGTTTATCCATCTTCTTTGATGATAGTTATTTTTTCTCATTTGCTTAAAGGTTAGCTGGAAGAGATCCAGTACAGGGATAAGTTCGCCTTCGTACATAACCATTGATCTTTGTATTGTTTCTGTATGATTTCATGTCCAATAAAGTGTTTACATACATACATATTACCGTCGGCTAAAGTCGCAAACCTCGTAACTTTATATGGGAAACAATAGAAGTTAAGAGGTTTGCGACTCAAGCCGACGATACATTACATAATTTACCTATACCTATTTAATGGAATTGGATAGCGCAAGAAAACTCGCACGGCGCAGTTGTGTTAAAATTGTTGGAAATAATTATCTTTTTTCTTCTTGGATTGTTTGACATCTAAATAAAGTCATTGTCGTACCTAGTCATTGCTGAATGAATTTATCTAATACTACCATATCGGCTCACCTATACATGCGTCGGTATCCAATCCACACATAGTTCATATCTCGTGTTATCGAAAGCAAGGATTAACGAGAAAAAACGCGCAATCACTTTGCGGAGTTTTCACCATTACTGAAGGCTGATAAGGTTAATGGGGAACATTAGCCCTTGGCGGGATATTACCGATTATACTGTGATGGCGCGTCACATGTAGGGTTGCCAAACGTTTGTATTTGTTGTGACACATTATGCCAGGATTATAGCCCGAGTTCATTTATTGTATCACATTCTTTAAAAAAAAACAGACTGAAGGACACAAAACTGATCCTGTAAGAATACCGTTATTTACCTACTTACTCGTACTTTTGAGACACAGAACCTTAAGAAGACACTGCACAAGTTTAGATCAACCATTGAATCGTAGCACAGTTATTTATTATCCTCTTCACTGAATCAAGCTAGGTATTACGTGCGTTGTGGAAGAAGCGGACAGAACTCTGATTCCACCGTGCTTCATTTATATCCAAATCTATCGCGGTTACCACAAATGCCTTTATTTTTGATTGATGTCGGGACTTTGCATTTTATCATTACGGAAACCCTCATCACACGTCACTCGGAGAGTCGGTCGCAGGAAGTTTCCGCCGGCATAATCGCAGTCATTATACTATATCAGGCGGCGTGACACTTTAAAAGCAATTTATTCATAAAGAACCTCATGCCCTACGCCTGAGCTCATGTTCCCATATATACACAGTAAGTAACACTGGGGAGCTATCACACAGAAAAAAGAATGATGCAGCAGCTCAGATTCGACGATCGGTTTAGCCTAGTGGTGAGTGACTCTGCGTGCGAAGCTGAAGGTCGTGGGTTCGAACCCCGGTAAGAGCAAATATTATTTGTGTGATGATATTTGTTTCTGAGTCTTGAATGTTTTCTATGTATTTAAGTATTTGTATCTATTAAATATATCGTCGTCTAGTATCCATAACACAAGCCTTATTGAGTTTACTATGGGACTAGTTCGATTTGTGTACTTACATAAGATTGTAGCCTAATATTTATTTGTTTAAAATACCCAAAACTTCTGAATTCCCGTAGTGTCAGGTTTATTTATAATATGTTTATATTTTGTATGTGAATGTTGTATTTTACTTTTTATATATTTTTTTTATTATATATTGTAACAAAACCAAGCCTAAGAAAATAAAAATATACGGAAACTATGACTAAAACTTGTTAAACAGTTAGGGGTTTTCCTTAAACATCAGCGACGCTGTCCGAGACGGGGTAATCCTAGAAATTATGTAGGTATTGTTTAATGGCGGTTTAATTCAATACTATTTATTCATACTGACGATTTCCTTATTAACAACACACCACCGATGAAACATATTTGGGAACACCACAAATGATTTTTAATTTTGCTTTAAACTCGATCTTTGCAATGTCCTCGCTTAATTAAAGAATCTTATCTACCTCAAAGGTCGCCATAGAGAAAAGGATTACTCTAACATTTCCTTAATTAGTCCTCGGACCAAACTTTCTGATGCTAAAGTGTTGAAAGAACCTGAGCCTGATGCCGTTTTATTGACAAACGTTTCATCGAATGTTCATTTGATCGATATCGATTTCGTTACGTCAACAACTTTTTTATCTGAAACCTTGAAAACTTTCATAATTTTCGAAAACCTCCATCACAATCACATAGGTCAAATTAAGTCAAGCTATTACTTAGTTTTTTATGGATCAATCTCAAGAGACGTTTTTAGGAAAACGCTTTTCGTTCGATGTTCGATGAAATCAAACATTGGTTATCCTTATAAACCGTGAAAAATGCTTGCTCGTAAATTGAATTTGTTCCGCGGATTCCTAATCCGACATGCAGTTTTACGCCGAGTCGTGGGCGGGGTTGGAACCAACATATAACAGAAACCAAAAGACTTCAAGGCTGTGGTGTGGCCACGGCTCCACAGTTACCATGCCATGACCGGGATCTAGGTAGGTAAGGAAGAATGGGAAGGGGGGTCGGGAAAGGGTGTCGGGCGGCCCATTAACCACCGCGTTATGGCTTGTACCGCGGTATCAGCGACGTGCGGTGATCACGAAGGGATTCGTATTACCAATTTGGGTCAACGACAACCGCGACCTTGTGTATTATAGTCTGGTACGATGTTTATCGGTTTTATGCGAGTAAAATAAAAGATATAGACATGATAAAAACGGGCGACGTAAGTAAAGCCGTATATTCTATCCCATCAAAAACATTACATGTAAAAAGATGCAAGTCTCGCAACGCAGTTCTCGTACAACAAAAAAGTTTTGAGATGTAAAGTTAAACCAAGTCAGTACCGGGGGGGTACCCCCCCCCCCCCCGGTACTGACTTGGTTTAACTTTACATCTCAAAACTTTTTTGTTCTAGGAGAACTGCGTTGCGAGACTTGCATCTTTTTACATGTAATGTTTTTGATGGGATCTCATTTCTTTTTGTAAGTGGTCTTCCTTTATTTATTACATTCCAATCCATTCTTTTAAAATAAAAAAATAAAATAAAATAGTTTATTTTTGCAAGTAGGCCCTCAAGGGCTCTTTTACAAGTCTGAGTCTAAATATGTATGTATTACAGTGTAAACTCTATATAACGACACTGAAGGGACTGAGCATTTTTCGGCGTTATAGAGAGTGGTCGTTAAATGAAGAGAAATAAAAAAAACATTATTTTACTATTCTATAATAATATGTATTATTTTATTTCCTAATATAGTACACATTTGAGTCACATTTGTGTCAACACTATGTGCTTCTCCATTAATTTTACCATAGTTGATATGATGACATTGCTTGAATTTCCCGAGCCATCCTTCTGATGCTTTGAAAGCAGTTAATCCTAGTTCTTCGGCAAAATTTTCCGCCTTAGCTTTCATGATCGGCCCCGAGACAGGCATATTATTCTGGCGTTGTCTATAAAACCATGAAAGCATCGCTTGATCCAGATCTTCATATTGTGGTTTCTTTAATTTCTTAGCAGTTTTTCCATCCCCCTCTGCTTGCAGAATTTTTTCTTTATTTTTCCATATTGTAGACACGGTAGAGCGGCTAAACCCAAAGCGTCTTCCAACATCACTTATCTTTTCTCCCGCCTCTATTGAGCGTATTAATAAAACTTTTTCGTCAATACACAAAGATTTAGGTACGTTTATTAGTACTCGCCATGATAACAGTTCGAAAGTTTGTAAGCAACTGTGATTTTTTTAACGTGTAACTTGACAAAAGTCTAGTGACCGAGGCAAACATGTGCAAGTTCATCATACAAAAACAAAAGACATTTTTTTCTTAGAATCTCCGGGACGCCAGTCGAAGTAAACACGTGCTAGATAATAAAACAGCAAACAAAAAAACGTAGCTGCAAAACACAGCTGCAGTTTTTAACAATTTCGGCAACTTAGAAAGTAGTTCTTAATGATTTATAATGCCGTATTGTTGTCGTTAAATAGAGTTTGCGTGACGCTATATAGAGTGTATTATTGTATAGAAAATAAGGTAAACCAAACAAACTCAAACAATTCCGACATTTTAAGGAGCTTGTCGTTAAATCGAGTGATGTTATAAAGAGTTTACACTGTATTTCATTTCTTTTCTTTTGGCGCTTCGGGTAGTGACCTTCTGGTGAGAAGAAGCGCCGGAAGAAACTCACCAGTTTCTCTTTTTTAAAAACAGGTATGACATTATTACATTCTATTTCATTAATACGTTATAATAAACTTATAACTACATTTTCAGAGATGTAAAAGGTCTCTAGGCGTCAAAACAAGACAATTAAAATAATAGAAATAAATTGATAATTAAAATTCATGGAGATGTAAAGAGTCTCCGTTGTCAAAATATTAAGTTCTGGTCCTTTACACCTCCAAACGTCAAAATATAAAATAGGAATGTTTATACTAAATATATTACAGAAATGAAAATATTCTGCAACTCACACGATATAACTTAAAAACTAAATTAAAATAAAATGAATACAGTTTTTTCTTAGAGATGTATATGGTCTCTAAGTGTCAAAACAGTTCTGCCATCCTATGTCCAATTTGAACTGCAACACTAATTTTGTAATCGCATGTATTTGTATAGGATTACAGACTTATGTGTGCAGTTGTGACTGAAATTACAACATATTTAGGTTTTTAAGGACTTGATAGGCTAATACCTAACTATGTTTAAAATTTGGAGCTTGCAGGTCTGCTAGAAGTACCTTAGGATTATGATGATCATCAGTCAGTCTGTCAGTCAGTGACAAAACTAAGGAACTTTGACATGCAATAGTTCTTAAACTACGCGTTCAAATTGAATGATATTGAGAATACATATAAGTCTTATTGAGCCCTATATATCCCTGAAATTTCAGGGTTCTAGCTTTAGCCAGTATAAAATTACGGGAGGCTGAAATTCGCCTGAATGGCTTCGAGAAAAGGATGGTACGGCCGTGCCTTTATTTTGCTCGACTTGGCGGGGGCACTGCCGTGCTCCCAGATACTCGAAGCTCCTCGGAGTACCTATTTATTTAGATGACCAAACATAAACAAATAGAACTAGACCCTAGTAGACGTTGAATTTACTGCCACGTAACATTTTATGAACATACCAAAATTCTTTCAAATACTTTGCGTTGCCTAGTTTAAACAAAAAGTCAATTTCAAACGATTATCGTTAAATTAAAGCGTAAAGAGCGAATCGAACCCGGAACCGATCCGCGAGTTAATGACTGCGCGCGAGTCGCGGCCCTCGACTGCAGCCCGCGGCAAGGGCGGCTCGCACTCGCACTGAAGTTTGCACCTGGCGGGTATGGCGTGGCCTACCAGTGAGGTGCAAACTCGCGGTGGGTGAGGTCGCCGCGTCGTGAGTCAGCCGCGAGCCGGAGGTCGGCGAGCGGGGGGCTGCAGACGATGCACGTGCGTTGCCGCGAGCGAGCATAGTAATCGGTGTTTTTATACAAGAACATTATACCGATATGGTACCTTAAAATCTCATAAATACAACTCAGGTTATGAAACAATTATTTTCATGCCACACCTGGCCATAACCCATAAAGTGGCTTTTACCGCACGCTAAGTGTAGACATAAAATTATGTACACAACACGAGAGGTAATAAAGAAAGGCCGAGATCGCAGACATTTGCGGCCCGAGCTGCAAGCGAGGGACGTAAATATGCGATCGAGGAATTTACCACCCTAGTTGTGTAATGTACTATAACCCTTATTAGATCTGTGAGTTTTGTGAGCTCTTTTACAGCATTCCTAACCAAGTAGAGGCCTTACAATCCTGACAGCAGGTTTGTCAGCCGCGACCACTGAGGGTATTTAAATCGTATTCTGACTCAAATTTATGCTTGCTTTACTTTATTTGACATACAAATTCGCATTCTTATCTAATAAAGTAATGGAAGAACGTTTCTTATCTCACCCATAATTGATTTTATGATGTGTGCCGGTCTGTTTATTTACATTCTTGCCACGTATTACCGTGTTTGGTATTAATCTTAAAAAGTGATGTGTGTTCGTATAAAGTCCTACTTGCCCGTGGGAACGCAGTATTTTAATGCGTCCACGCAGTTAAGACGATAAGACGTTACAAGAAATAATCCCGTTCCCGTCATTCGAATTACATATATGGCATTGCACGAATTGAATGACCGTCTCGGCTACATATCTCTGTTCGGCCTTCTGTTGATACCTTCTCTGTCGAGATGTGGTCTATTCAAGATTCCATAGAGGTGACGTTTGGTCAATGTCGTGGTAGATATTGATCTCGATTGGATCGAGAACTGACCGCGACATAACTTGTCGCGCGACGAACTATACGAAGCACGACCTGCCAGTTTAGCACTACAGGGTGATTCGGGAGACGTGAGCGAAACCAACCCTACGGCTTCGGTAAACGTTAATGGATGGTTCACCGTCGTATTTTAAATTAAATGAAACACCCACATATTTTTTTCTTTTTACTTTTTGTTAAGTACCTACAAAAGTTAATTCTCTGCAGTTATGGTCATCTAAAAATAAGATAAAACATTTTTGACTATGAAAAAAGCAAATTGTCACTGTAATTTTACCATTGTCACTGTACTTGACGAAAGTATTCTAATTGTAGTTTGACCATAAAAGAAACTAAGTAGAGACTTTTTGTATTCAACACCAAAAAAAAAACGTAAATCTAACTAATACTGGTTCGGAACGGTAGCCTATAATTTACTGAATCCGTAGGGTTGGTTTCGCCCACGCCTCCCGAATCACCCTGTATATTGAATGGTAAGGACTAGGTGGTATGTGTTGCGTGACTAAGGCCCCATTTAGACGGGGCGAGAACTCGTATGCGAGTTTGATTACATTGCGGGCTACCTATACAATGATCGATTAACCGCCGCAATGAAATGAAAATCGCATCGGTACGTACGAGTTCTCGCCCCGTCGAAATGGAGCCTAAGAGTCGCGCGGCATAGTTGTGTGATAATGCGATCATCGGCGTCTCAGATTCTTCCTGTCACGCAAGCAATACCTACTTTGCTTCAGCTTGTATTCTGGACAAAGTCAACCATGGACCTGCCGAGCTAGCACACCTGCCTACGACTTGTCTCGTGATAGAGCCTGTCAGTTTTAAACTATATTGAACTAGCATTTTCCCGCGGCTTTGCCTACGTTAATACTGTTGTCATCCCAAGCGAAATCTACGTTTCGTTCAAATTTACTTGCATGCCAAATTTCATCTCAATCCACTCGATTGTTACCGTATTATTTAGTAACAAATATACAAGCATCAAACCTCCAAACATCTTCACAAACTTTCACATTTTATAATATTAGTAGGAGTAGGATAGAATAGGATAGGATAGTAGAATAAGATTGAAAGGGATAGGTTATGTTAGGACATATCTTCACGGCACTGGTTGTTCGCTACATTGAACTGAAAGGGATAGCTTAGGTTGCGCAGCACACTTGTTCTAGAAGTAGGTACAGGTCTCAGAGCTATTTCGTTCAGTAGTTCGGGGCCGTCCATGGCGAGTATCGATCGCGGTCGCCGACCCCGCTCCGCATGGGGCTGAATGCTTGGACATGTTTATTTAAGGACTAGTCTCGGCCCTCGTTTTGCATCGCGCCGCTGACGCATGCCGTTAACATGAAATATGGAGCCGCATCTCGGCATGTGTGAACCGTCGCCGTGGGGACTTGCTATTTTCGCTGCGACTGCACCGTGCGGCGTGCGTTTTGTGAGTCATGGATATCGTTCTCCTCAATACAGTCTGATTTCTTAGAGATATCCTAAGTAGTGAGCAATTATCCACTCCTCCTCCATCATGCACTAAAATTGCTGTTTCATCATAAATAAAGGAACTCAAGATTTGTGTCTCAGTCTGAAGATAACTTTATCAGTTACTTTATTCACGAGAAGACACTAGTATTCGGCAAAAAAATCGCACCTTGAGGAACTGGGAAACGAAGTTTCGTATCGTATCACTTACTAAGAACTGCTACTTATTTACTACTTGTGTAGGATAAAACTATAATTAGGGTTATGATTATGAGTGTTCATTCATTAGTTAATGAATGGAGTTATCACAAACATTCCCAAATCGGGATGTTTATTATTTCGGACTGGTTAATCTGGTTATCATCAAGTGCGTCATTACGAGGCGATAACCGCTATTACCCTAATTATAATGAGGGTGTAATGCCCAGTGGTGTAACATCATACATATATCCTAGAGTAGGTGTTGTCAAAACTTATTTTCAAGTTTCTTGTTATTCTTTGTATTGCCAATTTTCAAGTTTCTCACAGTTATCCGGACCTAGATTCTACTGAGTCTCATACTGAGATTTTACAAAAAAATTATAGGTTGAATTTATCGTTCTATTTTTTAGGGCCATAATTTGGGAAAGCCTGTTTCAGAGCAGTTTTATTAAATGTAAGGTGGGAATGGAACATTCCAAAATTTTAAAATTACCATTGGCGTCACTGAAAGAAAATTGTACTTGCATATTCTAATACAGTCCTATGCGCCTCCGGTAATCACGTCATGAAAGCCAACCCTATGAAACCATGAAACCCTATTCTAGAGGCAATCTGTTTCAGTAGTGTAACGCGCTCAAATATTGCTTAAACGTGTTTAAAATGGTCAAGGGGGTGGGAATGGGATTCTTGCATAGCGACTGGTAATGAACTCGGCGTGTGATATGGGAGGTAATGAAGCGTGCTGTTTTACCGTACCGCTCGTAATTAAGTAGCGGCGAGCGACGATTAGTGCATTGTTCTTGGCTTGTGGAAAGCTGACTCATTGTTTACATTTCTCGATGCCAACTGGACATTAAGGTAAACGTCCTACTTAGTGTTTTTCACGATAAAGTATGTAGATAACTGACGTACGTTTATGTCCAACGTAGAGCAACACAAAAGGGAAGTCACCATAACAATTTTTTTCCGATACTAAACAGTTTACCTTTTTTTGCGGGACTGATCAACGTACACTAACTTACACAGGCGTACATAAATCGTTTGTCACTTCTATGCTAACGCATAAGGAATAAAACAACACCACCGGACTAACAATTTCAAGATCACCAAAGATAAATACCTAGGTTATTTTAGGGTTGCTTGGTAGAGGGGAATATCTGGCTAAGGCTAACGAATATTTCAAATATACATCTGAACCTATTTCAACCATTTTACACGAATTCTCAAAAAAGAACACATAATGTTTCAGGATTCATGCACATGTCATATCATGTCAACATGTAGGAATCTATGTGGTATGTGGGTTTCTTTATTCCACCATACATGGCGTAGCTGGATTTATAACCAGCCAACCATGCAATGGATCTATAACCATGCTTCTATAAGCATCATATTTATCTCTAGAAGTGCAACTTTGTCTACAGGTGGAAAAAGCCCCATAGCCCTTTTCTTCGACACTGTAATCTCACGGTGCCGAAAAAATGAAATTTTTTTGAAAATGAGATCTCAAAATGTAGCTCGCAATGAAGTATAACATACCACTTGATTACGTAGGGAGATCTTAAAATAATAAATGTTCTTTCCGTGTACCCGTCATTTATTGGCGACTTTTCTAAACAAAGAGGTTTTGTTGTGGCTAACGCGATTCTACGCACTAGCGTAACGACAGAGGGTTGGAGGTTGTTCGATCAATAAGGGCATTACGAAGGCCAAACTTCGTGATAAAAGAAAACTATGTTCTTATGCTAATTTGAATTGCGTCATTCTGAATTCAGGCTATAAACCACATAGAAAATTGCAAAAATAAACTTTAGATAGATAAAGGTTTCCATGTTTATTCTTTTGTTAGTATTTGCTAACCGAATTATGTTTGCACAGAAGATTTTCTTATTTTTCCTCGTTACGGTCTGAAGGACGCGCTTTACGTATGCACTAAAGTACCTACTCCTCATGCACACTGTACCTACGTTACATGGTTTTCCACTTTCTGGATAGATATTTGTAAATGTTCCCTGGTAAGCTTCTTTCATTGCAGTAAGCATTCCTTGAAAACTTCTACTTTTTGTCACTTACGTAACGCTATGAGGAACACTACCAATCTTAAAGCCAAGTTATGATATTACCATACCGATATTCAACTTTCTAATTATACAAGCAGTTTTTGGTTAACTAGTTGAGTATCAATTAAATCATAATTAGGAGATTTTTTTCGCGATTTCGTGGTTGTCCCCATAGTGAAAGTTGCTCAATGTGACCCTCTCCAGTACCCCGTTCACTCCTGCTACATGACCCCAAAAACATCCGTACATGTCAATTGTATTAAAAAAAAGGTAGTGTCGCTTACATAACGTCTCCGTGGAATGCTTCTGCACTGCATCGGTTCATCTGGTAGACCATGTTCCACGTCCCTTTTTCCTTTTACGTGGTCGCACAGAATATAGGAGTTCTTCGTGATCGCACACTTATAGGTCCATCGATAGGTCGATGGGGTCATCGGTAGGTAGGTAGGGCGAGTTCAAATAAACGTTTTTTATATGGACAATACAATGATGCGTATGGTTAACGACTCGTTTTCACCATAAAGGTCTAACTATAGTAAAAGAGGTATACGTGGGTTAAGGGACCAGCAACAAAATGAGGTTTTAAAGCGCTGAACTTTGTTATGTCCACACGAAAGACACGAACACTTAACTCATACCACCACACACTACAAAAATTTTATGACCCATTTCGTTGGTAGCCAAATTGCTCGCGGGCGTGGTGCGGCATATAATTACGCTCACTCAAGACTTGAAGTATTCTCGGAAGTAATACATAGAACAAAGTCGCCGCATTATAGCGACTTATATCCTTTTCCATACATTTACTGTTGTAGTACGTAAGTTACTACTTTAAACTATCGGGGTTTGAACACATATTTAAATAGTTTTACAGGTCTCGCGCGATTACAACTCTTTACCTAGAATTTATTTTACGACGTTTCGGCACAGTTGCATGTGGCGTGGCATTTTGTTTTGGCGCCTAGGGACCCTTTCTACACGACATCTATAAAATGTAGTTTTAAGTTTATTGTAAGTTATGTAATGGATCCGGAGACTAGTACATCTCTCGGCCAAAAAAAAAACCTGTGCCCAGTTATTCGCTTGTTGCATTTTGCAATGAAATTTCATGTAAACATAGCACAATTGTTGTAACTTGTAGGTAGGTACCTAATGCAAAGAGAAACAGGCGAGTTTCTCCCGGCGCTTCTCTCACCAGAAGGTCATTTTTCGGAGCGCCAATAGAATCAAACCTGTATAAGAGCCCTTGACGCCTTCGCCTACCTGTTTGCAAAATAAATGATTTGATTTGGCGTTAGGTTTGCACACACAGGAACAATTTATGACCTTTTATAAGTGCTGGTAGTTATCACTCGATTGTCCAATGTTGAGAACTATAGACGCGCTCCTGGACAGCAGATAAGTCATATTCTGTCAATTATGTAGGTACAGTCACTGGCAAAAATACATGATAAAGCGCAGCACCACAGATGTAAGAACGCAGCACGCATAAATATCTGACACGATATTATTTATTATTTAGACATAGAGGGGTGTCACATATTTTTATATGCCGGTGACTGTAAGTATACGCTGTCAAAACATAATAATTTAGTAAACTCATTTATTACTTATTAGGTATTTACCTATATTAATTTATGTGAAAATATCTCTTTCAGGAGAGTGCATTTTGCTTTAGGATGTGTTTACAAAATACAAAGACAAGGTTAGTATAACTGGACAATGTGGTGGTTACAGATAGCTTCCTGCTGGGAGGTAGCGGCGGATCAGCGTCGTCGTGCTGCGTGCGCGCCGCGCTACGCACGCTCCGCGCCGCCTGGGCGCCGCCCGCGCCGCTGCGCGCCCGCGCCGACACCAGCCACGCTTGCCGCTGGTACTGTATCGTTATCATCAGTTAAAAGATTCTTTAGGGGAAGCCGCTTCTGGATAAACAGAAGTAGCTTCCCCTAAAGAATCTCTCCACGACCAGTCTCACTCGCATCTATCAGTCTAACTAGTGGGGGGGGGGGGGGGCTCCTCACGCTACATCTTCCATTACATACCATGTAGAATATAATGGATTATTTTTATGTGTATCATATCAATGTAGAAGACAAGAAAAAAGCCAAAACATATAGGTACAATTCTACACGAGGACTTCTTTATTGAATTGATCTAGCTGTTATAAATATGACCTAACTAGACTTCTGTCCTGGTTCAAGTGCTCATGCCTGCAAGCACCGGTACATTGCGTGAGTGCTGCTGAATTGCTGACTGTAGCATTCGCTCCACTACACACAGCATAATTATATTGTAGCTCCTTACGCCGATCCGTCAATACCTCGCTTTATGATACGAGTGCATTACCATCTGTCTGCTGGCAGTTCGGGTCCAGTGACCGTTGTAGCGGAAGCCGACTCCGACCGCTTGCGCAATTAAGAATTAAGCCGATCGGGCGATTGACCCACTTGCGGGCTCGAGCGCAACTGCTTAAGTGCATCAGTATGCGGTTGCGGCTTCTGGATAATGTTAAAAATGTAATCGTGTCTTAATTGGGGGGAGATAATCATAAATGGTAATCATGTTCTAATGTTTAATAACCCGAGATCATTGATGAAACACCGCTGTGGCCAGGCTGCAGCACAATGCTGAGCTTGCACCTTTTTGCTAGCATACCTACTTGTAATAGCAAAGATTAATGTTAATACCCTGTCTTATTAAATAATGGTGTGTGTACAAATAATCATATTTTATTCTAAACAAAAGCGGCCTCGGTCGAATAATCGCAATAAAAAAAGTAATCCTATAAGTAAGGGTTCTGTTTTTTCTTTTGAAGTACCTATTCGTAAAATCAATTGGAAAGGGTCGAGCAGTAAAAAGAGGACGATCAACTAATGCCAATCAACAGGGTGGTAACACCCTGTTGATTGGCAGGGAAAACTTGTACAAGTGGATCTGCGAAGAGACGAAACTTCAAGTCGCTTTAGTCCCATCTCGTTGCCAGATTTGGTAACTGGCTTCCAAATGTGAAATGTGACTTTTCGTCCCGCTTTGTAGACAACTATTAAAAATGTACTCTGAGGGGTTACCGCGAAACACTTCAAAGTTTTGTATATTTCCTACCAAATAAGGCTTCGAGATGGGAAAATCGTTCCCATTTGGTAGCTCTACCAAATCTGGCTACGAGGTTAAGATGGGACTAAAGGTTCAAGTCGACATTTAGGTACGAAGAAACTGGGCAGGATTGGGCAATTAGTGTGTTTGAATTTCGGAAGCTACTTACACTCCGAATCAAAATATAAAATCTAAGGTTTATTCATCACCCACTAATGACTAATATGACTAACGAATAGATATGACTAGTTGATGGATAAACCTGAACACCCAATTACAGCGTGTCGGGTGCGGGTGAGCGGAGATTGTTCTAGCGGTTAGTTATGATGGGTAGCATTGTTCATTATCATTAGCTAATGAATCCCCGTTATCGCGCTGCCGTCGCCGGTGCCGCTGACAGTGTAGCTCATGTAGCTACATTGTACATTGTGATCTCGGGCGTCCCGCAAGTGGCTTAGCGAGCCTGCTCGTTGCTCGGAAACGAATATTACTACACGGTTAGTGATAATTTAGATAACTTAGTAATGCAGTGACATTTCGTGCGCAAGTGTTATAAATTCTATCAAAATTTCGAAAACTTCTATCACATTTATTCTGCCGCGCCGGCAATATCGTCAAAAACTACAGTTTAGGAGTCTAAGAAAAGTTATAATGTGTACAATGAAATAAGGATAAGCCACCCTACACTCCTAGTCTGTAGCAGCTAGCACGGCAGAATTAGTTTTCGCATTAGATTCTGATTCGAGTCGATTTGCACTAAAGTGCAAGGATTGTTTGGGTAGTTTACTCACATCTTTGTATTCGAAGTATGTCCGTACATGCATGCCTACGCGTATGCAATGAAATTGTATAATTAGTGGACTGTTTATATTTGTGCTTTATCTATTAACAAAAAAAAAACATCGTTAAAATGAGATCCAATTTCATAAGAACTAGAATTTTACAGCGTTTTGTAATTGTCAACTCCATTTCATGATTAAATATGTTGTTCTTACTGGCATTAAGAAGATACCGATGTTGATCTTCAAAGCATTTACTTCACTGCTATAAATTGACGCTTAACGTATCGCTATGTAATTTACCACCGTGCACCTTAATTACCTTTGATGACGTTAATAGACGGTTCCATGTCGTGCGTCGAAATGTGGTGAATAATGCATTTGTAGCATCGCGGGATCCCGCTGCGCCCGCGCCGCTGCGGAGAGATCTCGGTGCATCTGCATGCTATTTACATGTTTTCTACGACTCGCTCCGATTCCTGCCGCCATGCCATAGATAAATCATCGATTTCCAATACGATATACCGTATGTAGTATTTCTATTAATATAATTGTTCGACTCAGCGAGCAGGGAGGAATGCGCCCGCGCGAGTCTCGCGACTATCGCGTGTCGGCCGCCGCGTGCTGCGGGCGCCGCATTCGAAATGGAGGCCGACATACTCCCAGCCCCGTGCGTCTTGCAGCATAATAGGTCGAATGCCTGGAGACTCTGAGGATGAAAGCAAGCATAACTTATTGGTATCATTTCTAAGCGTGGGGCAGACAGTGATCTAATATAGTCCCCACAAATATTTCTTAATTAGCCTGTTCTCATACTCACATGCGATCTGTATTGCAGGCGCAGCGGTAGTCGGCTGTCAAGCCCCTGCACATGGTGCGAGAGTGCGCCCTCCGCTCCCGAGCCCGCCCCCAGCCCTACTGCGCCCGTGCCAACAATGCCGCGTGCGCCTGACCCAGCACCGCGCGCCGGCGCCTCGCCAGGCCTGCTGCGCCGCCGCTACTCCGTGCCAGAGACGATCATGAGAAAGTGAGTTCCTATTCCGCGGTAACTTTCGTTTGTACCTGGACTTTCATGGAACGCTAACTCGTTTTGTTCACCTTTTCAGATATCGCCTGGCCCAGCAGAGTAACGATTCAGAGGAGCCGTGCGCCGCCACGTCTCCGTCGTCATCATCGCCGCCGGTCGCGCCCCTGTGCGGCGGTTGCGGCACGCGTGCCGGCGCTCACGGTGACCGCGAGCTAATGCGCAAGTCGGCGCTGCTGCGGCGGTTGTGGGGCCGCGCGCCCGCACCGGCAGCGGCATCGGCCCCGCGTACCTCACGCTCTCTGCACGGCTCCAGCTCGGAGTTGCGGCGCTCCCCTGCCGGCTCCGGCTGGGCCACGCCCAAGCGCCAGCGCCTCGAGTGGGCCTCTCCGCGGGCCACGTCCCCGCCACCCTCTCCTGGCGCATCGCCTGTGTGCTCCGACTGCACGTTTGCATCGCACCGCGCGCACTCCCCGGCCGCGCGCGCCGACCCAGCGCGCGATGTGTTCGCCCGCTACTCGGACCTAGCCAGCGACGCGGCGCGCGGCGACACGCGTCCATCGTGTCCCACCTCCGCGCGTTCCACCCCCGAGTCCACCGCGACACTGACCGAATCATTGCCTACGGCGTTGCCTGTGGCCGTCGTGGCACCCGCGCCGCCCCCTGTCGTCACCGACGTCGAGGTTGACCGCTACACCAGTCTGCCGTTCGACGTGTTATCCACCGCCGGTTCACCGCCGTATGAGGTTCTCGAAATTGTAGTCTCCGAAACGGTGGAGGCGCCTCGTGCGCCAGACGCGAGGTCCCCGGTGCGCACGGGAGCGAGTCCGGACTCGGCGCCACGCGGGCGAGCGTGTAATATTAACATCGATGAATATGTGTCCAATATTCTTGTGGAGAGCCTCAACTCGTTATCGGAGCAGCTGGAGAGCATGAGCGCGGCCGTCGGCGGCGCTGGCGTCGTCGTGGAGAAGGAGATCAAGGTGCGCCTGCAGAACACCGGCGTCAACACAATCGTGCATCTCAGCCCCACCTCCAACCATCAGATCATCTTCGGTAACGAGGAGCTGTGCCACGCCGATAACGAAGCGCGAGACGCGTGCAACAACCCTCGGCCCCCGTCGCCTCCTACGCCCGCCACGCTAGAACCCGAGCCCAATAATAACGACCCGCCCGACTCCGTCAACCGGGCCGTGCTGCAACAGATTCAGAAGCTGTTCCACGACGAGCTGTACCGTCTAGAGCCGGGCCCTTATCCCGGCGAACCCACACTGACGCACATTGAATCCTCCAACGTGGACGTGTACCTCGAGCACCACTCGGATTCGCGAGGGGGGTCCGCGGGCTCCCCCGTTGCTCTGGCCGGGCTTGGCATCGGCACCGGCAATTACTGGACACGTGAGCCGGCGCTCGTGCCGCGTCTATCGGCATTACCACACTCCGCCTCTATGGAAGTTAACACGTCCTCATCTGAGGCGGAACCCTCCGCCTGCACGAGCCTCGTAGATAGCCTCGATGATCCTGCGTCGCCGCGGGTCCCTCCGCCACCCGCGCGCCGCCTCGCGCGCTCCGCCGTCGATGTGCTGGACCTGCTACCTGAGTCTCCGAGTGCTCCGCCACGCGATCGTCCCGAGGCATTTTTCGTACCCATCACCGATGAGGATTGCGAATGCGACAAGGAAAATGTGATCGTTGCCGACCGCATGCCCGATCGAATTCGTGAGCGGCTGCTGCGGCGGCACCGGAAACGCGAGTTGCGCATGGAGTCGCGGCGCGGTGGTGGACTCGAGCGGGCGCGTCGCCGCGCTGCCGAGCGAGATGCGCGCGCCGTCATCACCGCGCTCGTCGACGAACTCATCGCTAAAATCGCGCAGGAGGAGTATAAATGTATGCGCATACAGAGGCGCCAGCGCGCCGAACGCGGGCCCTGTGGGCTCGCGAGGAACGGCGGGAATGCCTTCGACGAACCCAACAGTGGGTTCCAGCCGCGCGCACTTCACGGCAAGTTGTCCTTGCCACCGCCCGCTGATGGGCCGCGACGCATCTACCAAAAATCTGAAATTCACGACGGTGACAAGTGCATCGAGATCCTCGAGATCCTGGAGTACATGGACGATTCGCAGAATTCCCCCGAGACGACGAACTCTGACGAGCGCCACGGTAACTCCAAGAGCAGAAAGTCTCGGATCCCAATTCCTATCTACGAGAGGATCCAGCGCACGACGAAAAAGAGTTCGGACCGCCGGCGGTCGCCGCCGCCCGCACCATCGCCGTCGCCGCCGCCGGCGCGTCGTGCCTCCGTCCCGCCCCCTGCGGAGCCGCGCGCGCGCGCTGGTTCTTTGCGGTTTCGGCGCGTGTTCGATATCATCCCCGAGGAGCGATCTGCAGGGCTCGGCGCCGACTCACCGCTGGCGACCGACGATGCTGCGCTCGGGCGCCGCGTGTCGGCGCCGTGCCTGCCGCCGCCGCTGGCGGCCGCCCCACCGCCGCGGCCTACGCGCAGCGCGGCGACGTCGCCGCCGGCGCCGGCGCGTGCGTCGCGCAGCACCATGACGTCCCCACGGCGCGCGGCGCCCGCCCCGGCACCCGTGCCGCCCCCGCCTGCGCCCCGCGTCGCGGCAGGTATCGCGCTCGCTTGTGCCCCGTGCCGCTGACGCACCCGCCACCCGCACGCTTGCGTCCGACAGTGCTCATAGTGCCTTATCACGAACGGTTTTGTTTCGTACGAGTTGAAGTAGTAGACACTATTATTTTGTATGTAATGGAGCGTAGACCGCCATCGGTATCGACTATATTTTTTTACTCGCACCGAAGTTATCACTCGAATATTTAGATGGACCGGCACGTAAATATTTATTTGTACATAGACATGCAGACGTGTATCGAAGTTATATCGTTATGTCGGAGTGGTATATTTAATAAATGGTTGAAATTTGTTGCTCGTTTTATTCATTCGAAGGGTCGAATGGGAGTTTGAACGAGAGAAGGGTGGCATCAGAAAGTAGGAAGCAGCGCAGGGCGAGCGTGCCCGCGAGGGGTGGAGGCGCGCGGCCGGGCGGCGATGGTGGCAGCGAGGCGCGCTCGCCGCCCTCCCGGTCACGCGAGGCGCCCTGTGCCGAGCCTGCCCCACCGCGCGTGGAGGCGAGGCGCAGCTCGAGCTCGGGTAGCGACAGCGCGGGCAGCTCGCTGCTGTGCTCAGCACCGCGCTGGCTGGCCGCGCGCCGCCGCCGTCCGCGCCCATCGCGTCAAGCACGCACATCACGTGCATCCCTCCAACGTGCCCAACCCGCTTCACAACCAGGTAACTATGTCCCTAATTGTCTGATATGCTGCTAACATGGGACATTGCTACGAATCTAAATAAATATTACATAATAAAGTTTAGCAAATCCTTTCCATTTCCCGGGGTTAGTCTTCATAAACTAGCGCCACTGTGCAGCAAATCTCACTCACAAGATCTACTTTATAATTGACAAACATCGACAGACCTGACAAAAACAGACAAACTAATACAACCTAAATCCAGTAATGGCTATAGGTACCAGAAAAAAATGTTCATATGGGTGAAAAAGTCGGAAAATTTGGATGAAAATGTCATGTCAGTACAGATAGTCACTTATGCGCACGATGGTCTGCAGATGTAGCGGATGGCGTTCAGAGCAAGGCGGGCTCGGGCGGCACAGGAGGTTGGTCTGTGACCGTGGCGGGCTCGTGCCGCGCCGCGCTGCCGGCGGACGTGGAGATGCGCCTGCGCTTCCCGCGCGACGCCCGCGCGCCGCCGCGTGCGCCCCGTGTGCCCCGTGCCGAGCCACGTGCCCCGCCCCGCGCGGACACCGACGCCACGCCGCGGCGGAGCGTCGCTACGCGCTCAGACGAGGTATTACGCCTTGGTACCTACACAATAGTGTATTTATATAACGCACTCAAGGCGGTAATGGCTATCTTCGAAAACATGTTTCCTGTAAGTATCTGCACATCTTGGTGAAAACTTGGAAAAATTATCCTTATTAGAATAGCATTTTTGGTTACTATGTAGAACGGCAATCTAGTTGAGAAAGACGTTGGTAACATTAAAAGCCGACATTAATAATAATATAACGTTTACAAATTGTAGAGTACCATGAGCAGGTGTCGAACTTTTGGTGCCGATGACAGACGAATTACGTCAAGTTATATACAGTAAGTAGTATTTATAATGAATGAGCTATGATATTAAGCCGAGTGGTGTAGGCATGCGCCTCTCAAGCAGAGGTCGTGGCTTCGAATCCTGGCTCGTGCCAATGAGTTTTTCGGAACTTACGTACGAAATATGATTTGATATTTATCATTAGCTTTTCGGTGAAGAAAAACCATCGTGAGGAAACCGGAATACATCGGCGAAGAAATTCAAAGGTGTATGTGAAGTCCCCAATCCGCAGTGGGGACTATACAGCGCATTCACTCTCATCTATGAGAGTAGAGAGAGCTGTTCCCAGCGGTGGGACGTACCTATATTGGCTGATGATGACATACAATACAGTATAAGTTTTATTGATCCTTACCGTAAACGATCGTATAGTAAGTATGGTTGATTGCAGACGGGCACGACGGAGTGCTGGTGCCGCTGTTGTTCGTGCGGCGGCGCGGGCGCGGGCGCGGCCGCAGCGCCCGGCGCGCCGCCACCCGCGCTCCCGCCGCCCCACTCGCGCCGCCCCAGCCTCACCTTCACTATGAGGAAAGAAGGTCACTTCCTATAACTACTTATACCTGTGATTTGTTCTAAGATATGCAATCGAGTACAAATGTTTTTGAGACTAGGTAGTATCAAAAGGAGGAGTCACTAGCCAAACATGACCGTATTCCGTGATAAAAAAAAATTGAAAAGCGTGAGGTACCCTTACTTCACACTTTTCAATTTCGGGGTCTAGAATATCTGAATTGTGAGTAAAAAATAATGGATGCCCCTAATTGTATTGCAAATGAGCTGTATTCGTACCTACTAAAATCACTGAGCCATCAGCTACCGAACATCTCGTATAAAATGTGAAAAAAATGTGTTACAGATTCTTCGACTCTTCCGCGCAAGAGCAAAAAGAAGTCTTCCCACACGCACCTACCGGCGCTGGAGTCGGCGGGCGGTGAGCGGCGGCGCTCCGGCAAGGTGCGTGCGGGCGGAGCGGGGGGCCGGCGCGTGCGGGGGGGCGGGCTCAGTGTTGCCAGGTCTACGGACAAGTCTGTAGAGCTACGGACGTTAGGCCCTGCACGCAGACCTATGGAAATCAATGGTACTTAATTGTACGGAATTTTGAACTTAATCTAGTTTCCAATTAAAACGACTCAAATCAATTATGGGCTCTTAACTTTTTCAATAATATACTTACTGAGTTAAAAAAATAAATGTTAAAACGGCGTCCAAGAAAAAAATATTAACCGATTGAAGAGCTTTATTGATTTGCTGCTGGTTAGTTGTTTTATTCAGTTCAGTCAAATAAGCAAAAAATCTATAAGACTACGGGTTTTTTAGAAGCACAGAATTTGAAGGCTGCGCCTACCGGTGGCGTAACTACAGGGTGGCAGGGCTGGCAAAATGCCTCGGGCCCCCGACCCAAGAGGGCCCCGGCGTAAGCACAACGTTAAAATAATAAAGCTTAATGATAGGGCCCCCATTAAAGGAATTTGCCACGGGCCCCGGATGATATAGTTACGCCACGGGCGCCTACGGATTTATAAAAGAATAGATCTGGCAACACTATATGGGATCGGGCGCACGCGCCGCCCTCCGGCTCCCGTGTAGCAATCGGTTGTTCCAGATGCGGCGCGCCTGCTCCCTGCACTGCTGGCTGCCCGCCGCCGCGCCGCGCAGGTATGTTTTGGTCATGGTACAAGAATAGAAAACCATGTATGTTCTTCCCGAGATTGACAATGATGTCCTCTATTGACCCTGAAGTCACAAGCTTGATATGTTGCCATTTTGTGAAAATAAATTATCCGTGTTAAATGCGTTTCTTCACTTGTCTTTTCACCCGAATTAACAAATAACAATATAAAATAAATTTCGCGGTCCGGTAATTTATTTCATACTTAATTGATCATGGGTGGTGCATTTTCTTAAATTATGGAAGTTCTTAATCAATGGCAACATTAACGTGTCATCTGCATGTCAGATTTCGAGAAGAACATAGTTTTCTTGTAGGTACCATGGTTTTGGTGATCATTCGATGTTCTTTTACTGTAGTTCGAGCAACACCATGTGACGCCTGCGTCTACATATCTTTATGTGATGTATATGTATGTGCAGGGCTGGCGGGGCTGAGCTGGCGGTGGAAGGCAGCGCCATCGTGCCGGAGCTGAAGCCTCGCGCGCCAACCATGAGCGAGCGCGATCTCACACGCCACCACACTCCGCGCCTCTACCTCCGCTGCTAGCGGCTAGCGCTGGAGGGCGCTCAATCTACCTGCGCTGCAAGCGGCTAGCGCTAGAGGGGGCGCCATTCACCTATGCTGCTAGTGGCTAGCGCTGAAGGGATCACCGTCTACCTGCGCTGCTAGCGGTGACTGCCACAGATCCAGTAACGTTAACTAGACCGAAGTGCCTCACTATTACTTTGTTATATGAATAAATGATGTCCAATTGTCCACAATTCGTTTTTTTAAAACTCCTCATAAGTGAGACCACGTCACGGTAAGTGTTTAAAAATCACTTCAGTAATTTTTGATCTCGGGTCACTTTATTTACTAATAACCACATGTACATCTTATGGGGTAAACCCTTGTTTCAGTATTACTTAGTGCAGTAAAGAAGAATCGACTGTTTATTTACACTTAATCTTGCTTTGCCTGTACTCCTACTATTACAAGTACAGGCATAAATATGGCAGTGGCGTGACGTCCATAGAACTCGATTCCCATCGGCTTGCCTAACATTAGCCAGTTCAGCACTTAATTCTAGTGCTCTTAAAGGTAAGGTATAATTTTGACGACCGCTTTAGCTTAGTTGGTAGTGACCCTGCCTACGAAGCACGAGGTCCTGGGTTCGAATCCCGGTAAGGGCATTTATTTGTGTGATGAGCACGAATATTTGTTCCTGAGTCATGGATGTTTTCTATGTATTTATGTATTTGTATCTATTAAACATATCGTCGTCTAGTATCCATAACACAAGCCTTATTGAGCTTACTATGGGGCTAGTTCGATTTGTGTAAGATTGTCCTCTAATATTTATTTATAGTTGTCTCAGAGGTTGGTTCTCACAACGGCTATAAAACAATACAAAACCATTAGGACGGAGAAAAATAAAAATGAATTTAAAAAAACCCTGTCTAAATACTACCTCGACCTACCTAGTTTGTAATATTGTACCTCTTATAGATAGACAATAGACAAACAATAGACAAACTGTGGAAACAGTTTTGTGGCATGATGCACCTTAACTAATGTTTTTGTCATTTGAATAAATATATAAATAATAATAATAATAAAATAATAATCCATATTTCCACCGCCATAGCCCAGTAGAGTTAGATTCCATCAATCAACAATAGTCCTTGCATTTGGCGGGGGCTGTCTCTGCGTGCGTCCCATGACACGGGCAGGGACAGCATCCGCTGGGTGTACACTTTGCCTCTCATTAAATTGTCGAAAGGGCCTCTACGCGTTGGCTTCGGCTCCGCGCACGCCTCCCAAAGGGCCGAGACACCATTGTCTCGTGTACGGGAAAGACATACAAATAATAAAATAATAATAATAAGGAATAAATCGATTGCTGAAGTACGGAAGGACAAGAAGGAATTTTTTTATTTATTTTTATTTATACAATTTAATCACACAGCATGACAGTTTTTTATAACTAAGGCACGAATAGCTCTTGCAAACTTTTAACACCCTATCGATGCACTTTTATTCCTTCGTCTAGTATTTATTCGTGACAACCAGCCACTGAAACAATCATACCCGGTCTCCTGGGCTGTAGTCCCCACGCCGGGATTCACATGCACGTTTGATTTCATTCACGGATACATGCAGGTTTCCTCACGATGTGTTCTTCACCAAAAAGCTAATGGTAAATATCTAATAATATTTTTTTTTTATTTTATTTATTTGGAGAACAAACAAAGATAGACGTACATACAAAACACTATGGTATAGATTTTAAGATTAACATGCATCTAACTCCTCAACAGTTCCCACTAAGACATATCGTTTTATATATTACCCTATAGATAAGTTTTTTTTAAACTAAATCTAGTAACAAACAAAAAGTTTGACCATATTATTGTTGCTACATTTTGCATAAAAAAGAAGGACTGCATGGCTGGAAGTCGGCAATAATGGACCGGGTTGCAAGACCCGAACAATTTCCTTAACTACAACAAACTTAGGTAATTAGGTATGAATGAACTATGCTTTCTATTATAAAGATACACTTTAAAGCCAACAACAAGTCTGAAATAAATGCTTATACAATAACTATAACTATAAACGCTTATACATACTTATTTAATTTGGAATTGTCATGTTCTTTTGGTGTGCAATAAAGTATTATTGTATTGAATTGTATTTAACGTAGGTATTTATTGAAAAAAATATAAGACAGTCAGTATTTACTTTTACCATCATCATCATCGTCATCTGGAATCACTTTAAGGAGTTGTTTTTTAAATTGATTGCGAGACATGTTAAATAAATCGACCGAGACGAGTGACTTATTGTAGGCATCACATATGCGGCGCCGGCGCAGCGGCGCGCGCGCCCCGGCTTTGCTGGCGCTCGCGGGGACGGAGAACAGGGCGGCGGAGCGCGTGATGCGGCGACCTGGCGCTCGGAATTGTACCAACTGTAGTAGCTCACTACTGTTATATTCCGCCCTACAAATTTTAAAAAGTGTTACTGCATCGGTCATCTTACGCCGATCTACTAACGAAGTCATTTTGTAGTGTTTTAGTAAATATTTATAAGACATTTTAGTAGAAGAGCCGGCCTAACGACGACCTTCCCTCACTCTTTTTCCTAACGAAACATATACTGCATGAAAGAGCATGCATCAACAAACACAATGCACCAGGGTTGCCACCCCATATCCCGGCAAGGCTAGGGGTTGCCACGTTCTGAAGAGGTCACTAAAAAGGCTAATTTACCCTCATCCTTTTTCCTGACCGTTTTTACATAAGAATGAAGGCAATTGCATTACAAGCAAGATGGTATAGGGTTGCCTATCAAAAACCCGGCAAGGCCTAGGGTTGCCGCGATTTGAAAATTCTTGCGTGACATTTTTTGTCATTTTGACCAACTTCTATTATTCAGACGTTGTTAGTGCCATAGAAGAAAATGATCCTCATACGGAACTGGGTCAACCCTCATTATTAGATTTTTTTGAAAAATGTCATTCGCTTGTTTGGTTAGAAGCCCTCATCCTTTTTCCTGACCGTTTTTACATAAGAATGAAGGCAATTGCATTACAAGCAAGATGGTAAAGGGTTGCCTATCAAAAACCCGGCAAGGCCTAGGGTTGCCGCGATTTGAAAATTCTTGCGTGACATTTTTTGTCATTTTGACCAACTTCTATTGTTCAGACGTTGTTACTGCCACAGAAGAAAATGATCCTCATACGGAACTGGGTCAACCCTCATTATTAGATTTTTTTGAAAAATGTCATTCGCTTGTTTGGTTAGAAGCCCTCATCCTTTTTCCTGACCGTTTTTACATAAGAATGAAGGCAATTGCATTACAAGCAAGATGGTATAGGGTTGCCTATCAAAAACCCGGCAAGGCCTAGGGTTGCCGAGATTTTAAAATTACTGCGTGACATTTTTTGTCATTTTGACCAACTTCTATTGTTTAGACGTCATTACTGCCATAGAAGAAAATGATCCTCATACGCAACTGGGTCAACCCTCATTACTAGATTTTTTTGAAAAATTTCATTCGCTTGTTTGGTTAGAAGCCCTCATCCTTTTTCCTGACCATTTATACATAAAAATGTAGGCAATCACATTGCCTACACGATGGCATAGGGTTGCCTATCAAAAACCCGGCAAGGCCTAAGGTTGCCGCGATTTGAAAATTCTTGCGTGATATTTTTTGTCATTTTGACCAACTTCTGTTGTTCAGACGTTATTACTGCCATAGAAGAAAATGATCCTCATACGGAACTGGGTCAACCCTCATTATTAGATTTTTTTGAAAAATGTCATTCGCTTGTTTGGTTAGAAGCCCTCATCCTTTTTCCTGACCGTTTTTACATAAGAATGAAGGCAATCACATTGCCTACACGATGGAATAGGGTTGTTTATCAAAAACCCGGCAAGGCCTAGGGTTGCCGAGATTTTAAAATTACTGCGTGACATTTTTTGTCATTTTGACCAACTTCTATTGTTTAGACGTCATTACTGCCATAGAAGAAAATGATCCTCATACGCAACTGGGTCAACCCTCATTACTAGATTTTTTTGAAAAATTTCATCCGCTTGTTTGGTTAGAACTTTAGAAGCCCTCATCCTATTTCCTGACCATTTATACATAAAAATGAAGGCAATCACATTGCCTACACGATGGCATAGGGTTGTTCATCAAAAACCCGGCAAGGCCTAGGGTTGCTGCGATTTGCAATTTACTGCGTGACATTTTTTGTCATTTTGACCAATTTCTATTGTTTAGACGTTATTACTGCCATAGAAGAAAATGATCCTCATACGCAACTGGGTCAACCCTCATTACTAGATTTTTTTGAAAAATTTCATTCGCTTGTTTGGTTAGAAGCCCTCATCCTTTTTCCTGACCGTTTTTACATAAGAATGAAGGCAATCACATTGCCTACACGATGGCATAGGGTTGTTTATCAAAAACCCGGCAAGGCCTAGGGTTGCCGCGATTTTAAAATTACTGCGTGACATTTTTTGTCATTTTGACCAACTTCTATTGTTTAGACGTTATTACTGCCATAGAAGAAAATGATCCTCATACGCAACTGGGTCAACCCTCATTACTAGATTTTTTTGAAAAATTTCATCCGCTTGTTTGGTTAGAACTTTAGAAGCCCTCATCCTATTTCCTGACCATTTATACATAAAAATGAAGGCAATCACATTGCCTACACGATGGCATAGGGTTGTTCATCAAAAACCCGGCAAGGCCTAGGGTTGCCGTGATTTGCAATTTACTGCGTGACATTTTTTGTCATTTTGACCAATTTCTATTGTTTAGACGTTATTACTGCCATAGAAGAAAATGATCCTCATACGCAACTGGGTCAACCCTCATTACTAGATTTTTTTGAAAAATTTCATTCGCTTGTTTGGTTAGAAGCCCTCATCCTTTTTCCTGACCATTTATACATAAAAATGAAGGCAATCACGTTGCCTACACGATGGCATAGGGTTGCCTATCAAAAACCCGGCAAGGCCTAGGGTTGCCGCGATTTGAAAATTCTTGCGTGATATTTTTTGTCATTTTGACCAACTTCTGTTGTTCAGACGTTATTACTGCCATAGAAGAAAATGATCCTCATACGCAACGGGGTCAACCCTCATTACTAGATTTTTTTGAAAAATTTCATCCGCTTGTTTGGTTAGAAACCCTCATCCTTTTTCCTGACCATTTATACATAAGAATGAAGGCAATCACATTGCCTACTCGATGGCATAGGGTTGTTTATCAAAAACCTGGCAAGGCCTAGGGTTGCCGCGATTTGAAAATTACTGCGTGACATTTTTTGTCATTTTGACCAATTTCTATTGTTTAGACGTTATTACTGCCATAGAACAAAATGATCGCCATACGGAACCGGGTCAACCCTCATTACTAGATTTGTTTGAAAAATTTCATTCGCTTGTTTGGTTAGAAGCCCTCATCCTTTTTCCTGACTATTTATACATAAAAATGAAGGCAATCACATTGCCTACACGATGGCATAGGGTTGTTTATCAAAAACCCGGCAAGGCCTAGGGTTGCCGCGATTTTAAAATTACTGCGTGACATTTTTTGTCATTTTGACCAACTTCTATTGTTTAGACGTTATTACTGCCATAGAACAAAATGATCTTCATATGCCAGTTGCCTCATTGCCAGATTTTTTTGAAAAATTAAATTTTAACCACTTATTGTGTTTTCTGGCAAAGAGTTGCCTACCAAAACCCTTAATTTGTGTTTTAGTTCGGAACAAATGTTAAGAATTAAGATATTAGAAATTGGCCCGTCTAGGTCCTGGGCCAAAGAACGTAGAGTAGGCTGCGCGTTATACCTTTAACTTCTGGCCCAGGCTTAGTTTCACTAGTTCCATTCGAGAACATTACATCGGTGCCTGAAGACAATCACATCATCGGTGTCTACAATCAGTGTGTGTTGCCAGTGATGACATAATTATGGATCCGAGACGTAGTGCTTCACTGTAGGCCTTATGAATAGGCTCAGAGTCGCTCGAAAGGGCTATGCTCGGGGTTTCTCTGCGGGATCGAATCAGAAATGAGGAGATACGTAGAAGAACGAGGGTCACCGACATAGCCAAACGGATAAGCTTGTTGAAGTGACACTAATCACGACGCATTTGTCAATTTGGGCATAGAATAAAAAAACTTAACGACGCCGATCTCCAGCAAGAAGTCCGGTATAAAAATCTCATTTTCTCAGCTTTCCCATTACTTTTGGGAATAAAAAATACGCAGTGGTAAAGCCCATAACATTATCTAAAATCTTTAATTGGTTTCGTTTGTGTCCGCTAGAAGGGCAAATTGGGGAAAAAATTACCCAATGTCCTTTAATTAAAAAAAATTATGATGTTTCGTACCTCAAAAGGAAAAAACGTAACCCTTATAGGATCACTCGTGTGTCTGTCTATCTGTCTGTCACAGCCAATTTGTTCCGAAAGTACTTGACCGGTTGAGTTGAAATTTGGTACATATATTAAGTTTAATGACCCAAACATGGACGGGTTACGAAAATATATGAATTTAAATCATGGGGGTCACTTTTTAGGGGACAATTATAAAATTAAAAAAAAAGGTAGCAAAACCATATCGTGTAGGGCATGCAATACCGGTTTTATTTTTACGGGCAAGTACCGAAAGGCCAGTTTTTCGTGCGACTTATTAAATGAAAGGGCTCTTTGCGAGAATCTCAAATTTATTTTTATTAAAACTGTTAAATTAAAGTTATTTATGGAAATAGGCAAAACTTGACCATCCCCCCTTATCTCCGAAACTGTTGGAACTATAATTTCGAAAGGAAAGGAAAACCTATAAAAAGCCTGTGCAATTAAGTAAAATTGTTTTAAACGTACGGAACCCTCTCCACGTGAGTCTAACTCGCAGTTGTCCGGTCTTTTTAAAAAGAGGGTCGTGAGTCTATCCTTAGTCGTATTTAGCGTTCGTCTACAATAATGATGGTCCAGAACCTCCAGTTACTCCCTACATCCCAAACAAGCGAATGAAATAGGATGAGGGCTTCTGACCAAACAAGCGGATGAAATTTTTCAAAAAAATCTGGCAATGAGGGTTGACCCAGTTGCGCATGGGGATCTGTTTCTTCTATGGCAGTAATAACGTCTAAACAATAGAAGTTGGTCAAAATGACAAAAAATGTCACGCAGTAATTTAAAAATCGCGGCAACCCTAGGCCTTGCCGGGTTTTTGATAGGCAACCCTATACCATCTTGCTTGTAATGCAATTGCCTTCATTCTTATGTAAAAACGGTCAGGAAAAAGGATGAGGGCTTCTAACCAAACAAGCGGATGAAATTTTTCAAAAAAATCTAGTAATGAGGGTTGACCCAGTTGCGTATGAGGATCATTTTCTTCTATGGCAGTAATAACGTCTAAACAATAGAAGTTGGTCAAAATGACAAAAAATGTCACGCAGTAATTTTAAAATCGCGGCAACCCTAGGCCTTGCCGGGTTTTTGATAAACAACCCTATGCCATCGAGTAGGCAATGTGATTGCCTTCATTTTTATGTATAAATGGTCAGGAAAAAGGATGAGGGCTTCTAACCAAACAAGCGAATGAAATTTTTCAAAAAAATCTAGTAATGAGGGTTGACCCAGTTGCGTATGAGGATCATTTTCTTCTATGGCAGTAATAACGTCTAAACAATAGAAATTGGTCAAAATGACAAAAAATGTCACGCAGTAATTTTAAAATCGCGGCAACCCTAGGCCTTGCCGGGTTTTTGATGAACAACCCTATGCCATCGTGTAGGCAATGTGATTGCCTTCATTTTTATGTATAAATGGTCAGGAAAAAGGATGAGGGCTTCTAACCAAACAAGCGAATGAAATTTTTCAAAAAAATCTAGTAATGAGGGTTGACCCAGTTGCGTATGAGGATCATTTTCTTCTATGGCAGTAATAACGTCTAAACAATAGAAATTGGTCAAAATGACAAAAAATGTCACGCAGTAATTTTAAAATCGCGGCAACCCTAGGCCTTGCCGGGTTTTTGATAAACAACCCTATTCCATCGTGTAGGCAATGTGATTGCCTTCATTCTTATGTAAAAACGGTCAGGAAAAAGGATGAGGGCTTCTAACCAAACAAGCGAATGACATTTTTCAAAAAAATCAAGTAATGAGGGTTGACCCCGTTGCGTATGAGGATCATTTTCTTCTATGGCAGTAATAATGTCTGAACAACAGAAGTTGGTCAAAATGACAAAAAATATCACGCAAGAATTTTCAAATCGCGGCAACCTTAGGCCTTGCCGGGTTTTTGATAGGCAACCCTATGCCATCGTGTAGGCAATGTGATTGCCTACATTTTTATGTATAAATGGTCAGGAAAAAGGATGAGGGCTTCTAACAAAACAAGCGAATGAAATTTTTCAAAAAAATCTAGTAATGAGGGTTGACCCAGTTGCGTATGAGGATCATTTTCTTCTATGGCAGTAATGACGTCTAAACAATAGAAGTTGGTCAAAATGACAAAAAATGTCACGCAGTAATTTTAAAATCTCGGCAACCCTAGGCCTTGCCGGGTTTTTGATAGGCAACCCTTTACCATCTTGCTTGTAATGCAATTGCCTTCATTCTTATGTAAAAACGGTCAGGAAAAAGGATGAGGGCTTCTAACCAAACAAGCGAATGACATTTTTCAAAAAAATCTAATAATGAGGGTTGACCCAGTTCCGTATGAGGATCATTTTCTTCTGTGGCAGTAACAACGTCTGAACAATAGAAGTTGGTCAAAATGACAAAAAATGTCACGCAAGAATTTTCAAATCGCGGCAACCCTAGGCCTTGCCGGGTTTTTGATAGGCAACCCTTTACCATCTTGCTTGTAATGCAATTGCCTTCATTCTTATGTAAAAACGGTCAGGAAAAAGGATGAGGGCTTCTAACCAAACAAGCGAATGACATTTTTCAAAAAAATCTAATAATGAGGGTTGACCCAGTTCCGTATGAGGATCATTTTCTTCTGTGGCAGTAACAACGTCTGAACAATAGAAGTTGGTCAAAATGACAAAAAATGTCACGCAAGAATTTTCAAATCGCGGCAACCCTAGGCCTTGCCGGGTTTTTGATAGGCAACCCTTTACCATCTTGCTTGTAATGCAATTGCCTTCATTCTTATGTAAAAACGGTCAGGAAAAAGGATGAGGGCTTCTAACCAAACAAGCGAATGACATTTTTCAAAAAAATCTAATAATGAGGGTTGACCCAGTTCCGTATGAGGATCATTTTCTTCTATGGCACTAACAACGTCTGAATAATAGAAGTTGGTCAAAATGACAAAAAATGTCACGCAAGAATTTTCAAATCGCGGCAACCCTAGGCCTTGCCGGGTTTTTGATAGGCAACCCTATACCATCTTGCTTGTAATGCAATTGCCTTCATTCTTATGTAAAAACGGTCAGGAAAAAGGATGAGGGTAAATTAGCCTTTTTAGTGACCTCTTCAGAACGTGGCAACCCCTAGCCTTGCCGGGATATGGGGTGGCAACCCTGGTGCATTGTGTTTGTTGATGCATGCTCTTTCATGCAGTATATGTTTCGTTAGGAAAAAGAGTGAGGGAAGGTCGTCGTTAGGCCGGCTCTTCTACTATTTTCTTTCCAGTCAATCTTCTATGCATAATTCTTAAGATTTTTTTTTGCACCATTTCAATGGAGTTAGAATATTTTGCATATAGAGGGTTCCATATTACTGAAGCGTATTCTAAATGTGGTCTCACTAGTGCTTTATATAGTAATAAATATGTTTCTGATTTTTTAAATACCTTAGCTGATCTTGTCACGAATCCTAACATCTGATATGCTTTGCGAACAATTTTTTCTACATGCACATTGAAGTGTAATTTTTCGTCATACATTAGTCCGAGATCCCGAACAACTTGTACCTTCTTTATTTGAGTACTGCCTATATTATACTTAAATTTTAAAATTCGTTTTGTATTTTTAGTGAAAGTTATTTGCATGCACTTATTAACAGCTAACTGTAACTTATTATGTTCACAGTATGCATAGAACGTATCCAAGTCTTTTTGAAGGTATTTACTATCATTTTCATCTCTTATTACCCTGAAGATTTTTAAATCATCCGCAAACATTAAGAAGCTACAATTTTTAAAACAGGACTTGATATCGTTAATAAAAATAATGTATAGCAAGGGTCCCAGAATGGACCCTTGAATCACGCCGGATGACACCTTGGCTTGGCTGGATTTGAATCCATTAATAGTTACGACTTGCGTCCTATTTACTAGGTATGACGCAAACCAACGCAGAAGATTACCCCGAATTCCGTTAAATGCCAGTTTTTTAAGTAGATAAATATGGTCCACTTTGTCAAAAGCTTTTTGAAAATCAGTAAATATGACATCCACCTGTTCCCTTTTATCCATAGCTTCAAAAAGAAAGTTGGTATATAACATTAGATTCGTGACAGTTGATTTTTTCTTCATAAACCCATGTTGTTCCGGTAATAAGGTCGCCTGCACCAAAGGGTAAATTATATCGTGAAGTAAACCTTCAAAAACTTTAGGTATTATGGATTGGACTGAAACCGGTCTGTAATTAGCAACTTGAGACTTTGAGCCCGATTTATGTATAGGTGTGACATGGGAAATCTTCCAGCGTTGTGGAAAAGTACCTGTAGAGAGACATTTATTGAATAGAATAAATAAAGGGACGACAAGAGATGTGGCCGTGTTTTTTATAAACAATGGACCAATTCTATCGGGGCCTGAGCCTTTTTTTATATCTATATTTTTTAGTTTTATTAATATTTGGTTCTTACTTAAATGAATATTTGTAATATTATTTGCCTGCTCTGATACCTGCAAAAGCTCTAGATCATTATAGTTAATGTCCCCGCACGGCTCAAATACTGATTGGAAGAATTCCGAGAATAATTCAGCCGTCCCTTCTGGCGTGCTAGAGACCTTATCCCCATAACACATGGTCGCAGGGTAGCCAGTGGTATTACTTTTAAGCGATGACACATATGACCAGAAAGCCTTGATATTTTTCCGTACCGCCAGCTCCGTATTTTTCGTATAAGTACTAAAACACTCAAGCAACAATATTTTGCCTCTCCTCCTAAGCAACGAATATTCTGTGTAATCAGCCAGCGAGTTATATACTTTCCAACGACGCCATATTTTATTTTTTCTGATAAGTGTTTTTTTTAACGCTGGAGAAAACCACTTAGGGATATATTTACTGTGAACTTTTTTCAGCGGGACCAAACTATCTATAATGTTATACACTACATTGTAAAATTTATCAACCGCTGCCTCAGGCTGCAAATTTTGAAGTTCCAAATTCCAATCAACTTCATTAATCTTATTCGAAATTTCTACATAGTTGGCTTTACGGAAATTATATTTAGTTATTGTATTATTGGCCATCAAACTCTCTACACCTAAATTGACAACAAATTCGACAGGGGGGTGGTGTCTATCAATGTTTGAGATTTCAATTTCAGGGTCTGTAACGTTACATTCCTTATTGCAAAATATCAGGTCTAGAGTTCTATTATTAACATTCTTAAAAAAATTAAATTGTTTTAAACTTAACATTTCTGTCGTATTAATTAGTACTGTGGCGTTCAGATTCTGACACTCGGTGTCCGGTATAAGTTGACCTGTATTTGACAGTGACCATAACATATCCGGTAGATTGTAATCACCCGCTAAACAAATAATTGCATCCCGAGAAAATGTCAAGACTTCTTCTAATTGCTTACAATAAGTTTGATACAACAGTATATTAGATTTTGGAGGAATATAGACGCCATTAATGATTATATTCTGCTCAGAGTTACCTATTTCTATATAAATTTCTTCTATAATATTTGACTCCCAATCGGTTCTACGGGTTGCTACAATACCTGACTTCACAGCTATCAAAACGCCTCCGCCGTCCTTTTTCGCCGTGCCCGCCAGGTCCCTATCGCGACGAAAAACGTTGTAGGTACTATCGAACAATTCAGCATCATAGATTTCGGGTTGAAGCCACGTCTCGGTCAATATTATAACATCGTAAGTACATTGAAGTATATTTAATCGCACTTCCAAAAGCTTAGATTTAAGGCCACCACAATTTTGATAGTAAAACTTTAAGTTTTTAATCATTGCACCTGTAATCTATAATTAAAGTGTATATGTATAAATATGATGTAATTATTTGTAAAGTTACATGGGTGTGGTAGACCATATGATAAAAAACAATTTTTGCATATATATTTACGTTTTGTAGGAATAATAGCATTGTTCACAGGAATGTAAGTATAATAATTTCGTGTATGTAAATTACTCTTGTTGCGTAAATTAAATAAACTAATAAGCAGTGTCACAATAAAATGTTTACATAAACATCAGAGCTTCGCCAGGTCTGCTTCATTACGAATGCGGATAACTGAAGATGAGTCACTCTTCCTAACGAGAATCGCGGCGTTCTTAATCCAAACCCATTTGTAATTTTTGCTACTCGCTATTTGGCGTGTTTTAGAGTGTAGAATCTTGTTCTTTAACGTGAGGTGTTCATTTACATAGACCGATTGCGAATTTGTTTTCGTTTTGAAATCTGGCACGGCCTCTAGCGGTTGTTCAGTGTCACTGCTGGTCGCGGATGATCCCACGGCGGTGGTGGATCCCCCGGCGGTGCCAGAGCCTCCGGCGGTGCAACTCACGGTGGTGGCGCCGGCAGCTTGTAGGATCTGGTCGGCCGTCACGCCGCGCCTAACCCGGGCTGCCGCGATTACGTCGTCTCTTAACCGTCGAGAGCATAGTTCCACGATTATATTTTTGGGGCGGTCGCTTTTCATATTGTGGGCCACTCGGTGTACAGTTCTAATAGATTCGGTTGTAATTGGTACGTTTAACACCTTACCTAAGGCAAGTGTCAAGTGCACTAAGTTTTCCGAGGGTTTGGCCGGCAAATTTTGAATTTCGATGTTACACTGACGCGACTTTTGTTCCTGATCGTCAAAGCTGTTCTGAAGATGTTTCATTTGCTCCCGAAGCTGAGTATTTTCTGACTTAACTGCGGCTATTTCGGTTTGCACATTCAAAACATTGTTTTCCAGCTCTTGGAATTTAATGGCCCATGCTTGGATTGAGTCTGTCAATGCATTTAAGCTTGTGTGAAAGCCATTCTTAAGTTCTGTCATGTCCCGAGACAGCTGCTGGAACTGGCTATTCATGTTGCTCAACAAAGCGCCGGTGTCGATGCTGACAATCGATGGCAAATGGTCAGCATTTTCATCTGGTTCCTCATTCAAAATCACAGTTGCCTTTGGCGTGCCCGTTGACGGTGTACACGTTGAAGGTTTCTTTGGTTGTTTACAGCCGGAGCACTTCCATTTTTTTAAATTCATAGGCATATTTCATACATAAATTCCGAAAATCTCATAACCGCATAAGTAAAATAGGTACATACCTACCATTAATCTGCAGTTTACCGTACTACTACTAGAAGTACTAGGTAGAAGCTACTAGGTTAAATTGGGAATAGATACAGAGTGACTGGAAATTCGCCGTAATCCTTGATAGGGGTTTTTCTACAGCTCATTTGCAATGATTTAGGCCCAGTCAACTAGGGGTCAAAACTCCTTGGTTTTCGAGATATTCAAGTTTTTTGGTTTTCTTTTTAAATACCCGCCTCTTGACATAAAACTGGTGATATGTCTGTCTGTCTCAGAATTTAGTATGATGAAATTGATGAATGAACAGTCATTCTTCGTTACACTGTTTGCAACATGTGACGCACGGATTTGCAAGTTGTAGTTATTTTTAACCGACTTTCTCAATTAAGGTATGTTTTTTTTGTATATTTGTTAGGCGATTACTTGAAGACGGCTGGACCGATTTGGAAAATTGTTTTTTTGTTTGAAAGGTAGTGGTCCTCCAGAGTGGTCTAACTAAAACAAGATCTTATGATGGGATCTTGGAAAAATCGAGGGAACTCTTCGAATATTGTAGGCACATATACGGCGATTTGGGATTGTTTAAAGTCACCCTTGCATCTCATATCAAAATAGGTTCACAGAAAGTTGGTTATTTAAAAAAAAATTGTGGTTATTAGTTTTGTAAATTAGCTTCTTGCAATAACTAGCCAGGTGAACTACCTACAGAAACAGTTGCAGATAACCGAGGTACTAATAATGCGTTATCTGTTAGGCGACTAAAAACAGGATGTGGTTTTCCCTAATCCGGTCACTAATTAAACCACGGGAGCTTAATAGGATTTACATATTTATTTGTAGGAAAACTCCACGTTAGAAATATTGTTGTGAAATCACGAATCTGGATCTGTTGTGTAGGTTATGATCAAGGACATAAAGGTGATTTTGGCATCGTCCTATTTTATGGGATTGGGCCATTTGATTATAAACGGTTACACTGGCTGGGTATATATAGGTGTGATATCCTGGAGACATCGTACGTTCGCCATGGGTACAACCGGAGGACTCGCGCTGGCGCTCTGCTGCTTCGTCGCTGGCCTATGGATCGGTAAGTTTATTTTAATTACTTATTTTATAATTTGTCTGTAAAATTAATATTTAACATATGAAGTTTGGGAAAATTTTAAATCTGTTCAATTCAGATTCATGACAAATATATTGATAATTTCAGTCAACTGATAGAAGTACCTACATACGATAAGCTTATCCCACCAAAATCTTTTCAAGTAAACTTGTAAAGTAACGCCAAGACGAGTACATCATTTGATTATTTATCTCACTCTGGATATAAATAACTATATAATTTTATTTATAATAACATCTAAAATTACAGTAAGCGCGCCTACCATAAAAATATCGAAAAGTACAGATACCAGCTACCTACTTACAAACGAAACGACATGTTACAATCACGCAACTGACTAGAGGGCATTTCTCCAGAAATATGTCTGCGACTCATTGATCTGTCTCCATACATTTAGTATGAAAAAGGGCCAGATGAATGAGGTGACCGCAGACATATTTCTAGAGAAATGCCCTAGAACGGAGTGGTTGCAATTAAGAAATGACGGATCTTCACCGGATACAATTCTATTTTTAATTTTATTGGTTGAGGAGGTTGGATTTGAAAATATATAAATGTATTTAGGTTTTTGAATCGTTGTTGTTAGGGTTCCGTACCAAAACGGTAAAAAAGGAACCCTTATGGTGCGACTCTGTCTGTCTGTCTGTCCGTCTGTCACAGCCAGATATGTCAGGAACTACTGCTGCTATCGATTTGATATTTGGAATAGTGTTAAAAGTAGCTAACCCGAGCCTATTGGACATAAAAAAAATCTTGTACTTTTTACTTTTTAGGGTTCCGAACCTCAAAAGGAAAAAACGGAACCCTTATAGGATCACTCATGTGTCTGTCTGTCTGTCCGTCTGTCTGTCACAGCCAATTTGCTCCGAAAGTACTGGTCCCATTGAGTTAAAATTTGGTACCTACATATATTAAGGTTAATGACCCAAACACAGACTTGTCACGAAAATATAATGAACTAGCATTTTCCCGCGGCTTCGCCCGCGTTGTTCCCGTTATTTTCCCAAAGAAACTCTTTACCGGGATATAAAGTATCCTATGTTTCAATCCAGGACTTGGACTACTTACATGCCAAATTTCAGCTTGATCCATCCAGTTGTTATCCCGTTATTAGGTAACAAACATCCAAACATCTAAACATCCAAACATCCTCACAAACTTTCGCATTTATAATATTAGTGGGATTTTAATCATGGGGCCACTTTTGGGGGATCAAAAAGAAAATTAAAAAGAAAGTTAGCGAATTATATCGCGTGACATATTAAATGAAAGTGCTCACTGTAAAACTGTCAAATATATTTTTTTAATTATTTTTATATCAATAGTTTTGAAGTTATTTAAGAAAATAGGCAAAAATTTACCATTCGCCCCCCTTATCTCCGAAACTATCGGACGTAGAATTTTGAAAAATAAATAAGGAAAATAGTCCTACACCTATAGATTACAGGAAAACATATAAGAAGTCTTTGCAATAAAGTATAATTGTTTTGAACGTACGGAACCCTCTCCACGCGAGTCTAACTCGCACTTGTCCGGTTTTTTAAAGGGGTCCGTAATGGGACTTTGAAAATTGAAAGTAGGGCTATATATCGAGTGGGGTAACAAATGAAAGTCTTGATTCGTAGATTAAAACACCGTTTTTTTTATTTTTTGAATAAGTTGTTTTTGATTTATAATGAAAAACGTTAAAAAAGGTATCACATACCTACTTATTTGCTCCTACTAAACTAATCGCCATAGAGTTTTTCATGTATCTACTTATGAGTTTGTACGGAACCCTCGCGAGTTCGACAGGCATTTGACCGATTTTTTTTTAAGGTACTGCCTCGCCGGAGGCAACTCGCTATTACGGAGTGGAGAGAAGCAATCGAACCATCTCCTACCCATCGTCGTCTGGTCTGTCAGCGTTCTCGTATAACTCAGCTACGAGTGGTAAGTTAAAATTAATTCAACTCACTGGGTGTCTTAGAAAAAACGAACACAGATAGAGTCTGTGCGGAAAGAGAATAGGATTTAGATTTGGGGGCGCTGTAATGCTTTTCTACCGTAGAAAAAAAAAATTGCCGTATTTGCCATACTGGTTAGGTTAGTTCCGTTTTTCGCCACGCCTATTCTCTTTCCGCACAGACTCTAAGGAGAAGTCATTATCGACCATTTTAAAACCTATGAATTGCAATAAGTAAGCTGTTATTTTTGACTGCAAGTTTTGACGCACTACAGACTCAATTACAGTGTGCCTACCATGAGTTGACTTTTCGATCGGCGCTAGCGAGTATCGAGCGCTCGATGACAGTCTATCTCTATCGTACTATCAGCGCGTGCGAGAGAGGCGCACTGACTCTCGATACGTTAAACTCGCTAGCGCCGATATCGTACGCTCAACTCATGGTAGGCACACTGCTCCGGTTTGTTCGATGAGAGGTAAATTGGGTAGGTACCTGACTGTACTGTACTTAACCGAAATTTGTATAAAATATATAAGATCCTGTTAAAAAAAGCAAAATAAGAAAATATGTTAGAGTTTTATAGCTAACGTGTAAGTTTTTATAAGAGCCTGCGAAGCTGAGTGGGAAAGACTATGTTAGCCGCATTTATAACTTTTGTTATGAAACCGTTATTAAGTTTTAAGATAGTTGTAGAACAAAGTTCTTGATATACCCAAACAAAGTATTATATCGTGACGCCACGTTAGGCTACTTAGCCTTTAGTACGAAGTGTTTTTGGCACGTTTGGGAAATTCATGTTTTGGCCCTTTATGTTTCAAGATGAAAGTTAGTGTCGGGGATCTAATCATGCAGTAGGTACTAAAACAAAAACATAAGAGGCCAATAGATATTTACTTAGGTACATATTATATTCTACTTTTTAGAGTATTTTTATGAAGTTTTAAAATTAAAACGCATAGATACGATGAACTTTCTTTGAAAAAGAATAATATAACATAACCACTCTTAACAGTTTTACTCAGTCGACAAATCATCTCCTTATTTTATTGTTTTTTATCTTTTCGAAATAGGTGAATAGGTGAAGTTTAGTTCATTTTTCTAAAGTTTTGAAAAGAGATATTTCATGTACAGTTCACGCTTAAGCAAAGTATTTATATGCCAAAACTATAATTATAAAAAAACTGCAAACTTTTACCAAACACTCCACGCGCCATAGCATTTACCCACGGCTTTGCCCGCGTTGTTACTGTCCCAAGGGCTTACCAGGATATAAAATATCCTATGTTTCAATCCAGGACTTGGTCTACTTGCAGCTCAATCCATCCAGTTGTTACCGCGTTATTTAGTAACAAACATCAAACATCTTCACAAACATTCACATTTATAATATTAGTGGGATGGGATATTAATGTGATTGTGTTTTAAAGGTTCGACTCCAACAGCATGGGACCGAAACTTAACCCGATCCTACACCAACTCTTCGTCTTGGAGCCCCTGGGCCAAAAACGATACTGGTAAGATTATCTATCCATTAGCCCCGGACGTCCACTGCTGGACATAGGCCGCCCCCATAGATCGCCGAGAGAGTTCTGAGCAGACCGCATCCACCGGCTCCCGCTACCTTTACGGGGTTATCTGTCCACCGAGTTTGGGCCGTCCCGCCGCGTTTACTTATCCGTGATCCAGGACTTTATTGGTAGATTTTTGAGCACTGATAGTCTGAAGTCCTTTGTCACGAAGCTTCAACAATACTGTCCCTATCAGTGTGGCAGGCTAGGCCTCCACTTACAAACAACAACAACACCACTTAAAGGGCGAACCAAAATGGTAAAAAAGGAACCCTTATGGTGCGACTCTGTCTGTCTGTCTGTCTGTCTGCCTGTCTGTCTGTCTGTCTGTCTGTCTGTCCGTCTGTCTGTCTTTCCGTCTGTCACAGCAAATATCTCAAAATCTACCAAAGCTATCGACTTGAAATTTGGAATAGTAGTAAAAACCGCTAACCCGAGCCTGGACAGAAAAAAATCTTCTAACTTTTTACTTTTTTTTAAAGGGGACCGAAACTTAACCCGGGTCTACACCAACTCTTCGTTCCCTACACCAACTCTTCGCCCCTGGGTCAAAAACGATACTGGTAAGCTTATCTATCTATTAGCCACGAATGTCCACTGCTGGACATAGGCCTCCCCCATAGATCGCCACAGAGTTCTGAGCAGACCGCATCCACCGGTTCCCGCTACCTTTACGAGGTTACTTGGCCACCGAGTCTGGGCCGTCCCACGCCGCGCTTACTTATGCGTGGTCGCCAACTCGCCACTCCAGGACTTTATTTAGGTACTGGTAGATTTTTATGTGACACTGATAGTCTGTCTATAGATAGACTGGGCTTGGAGCCGGTATTTTGTAAGAACCCCGAAATAGCCTAATATTTTGAATTGTTTTATGCTTTTTATGTAGAGTTCAATAACGTATTTAAGTCATGATTTCGTGTTATTAGATTGTCCGGTTAAAAAACGAAATAATAAACCATAGAACGAAAAGAATGGAAGCTAGGTCTCCACTTACACACAACAAAAAAGACAAGGTAAAAAAAAATTAACGTTTTCAAGTAAAATATATAACTTTGCCGCCGGTCAATAAGGACGACTGTACGAGTAATTTATAGAATATTAACAAATAATAATAAATCTTATTGAAATATTGCACTTGAACTGAACACAGTTTCCCGTTAGTGAAATATTTAAGTAGTAGCTTTTACCTGAGACCGACACAGACTGACGAACGTGGATTCGAGATTTACCACAGTACTGACAAGTATAAGGAAAGAAAAGTACCTAGTCTCACTCACACAGTCGTGCTTAAGGCGAGGTAAGACGAGAATCGGGCGCGGAAGCCTAGTTTCCAAATCATTTTTAGAGCACTTATTTGACTCGTAGGTCAATGTAAAACATATATAATAATATTCAGAACTGTATCTAGGGCTTCCTCTCACTTAGAACACGATAGCGAACACTTCGCTCGATAGAAAAGTAGCGCGAAAACACTATAAAATAAAGTATTTTTTTCATTTGGTTAATTACCAGTTACCTTTTCTGACAAAATTAATACCTGACAATCATGATTTCACAGTCATGCAGGGCATCCTCTCATGTTTGGGTTGATAACGTATACTTTTATGTTAGAAATCGAAGATAATCTGCAATAATCTGCATTCCGCCCGACCCTAGTTGTATGTGAAATGCGAGCCAGGTCCTACCGGGCCTTAAAGAGCGCGATAGGAACTTATTCAAGGTCGAGGCACAGGGCTGCTGTCCGTCTATTTTTTCGCATCCGAACACACTGCAGTATGAGTAGGTAATCGAACACGTTTAAAACGATACATTTCGCAGGAGCGAGCGAACGCGTCGACAAGGAGTACGAGACGACCCGACTGGAACAGTGCTGCGCATTCCTAAAGCTTTGCTTGTAGTGCGTTCGTACGACGGCGCACACACATGCAAGTCGCGTGATGTATTTTTTGTCGGAGGAAAAACTACTGCTATTATGTTGTGCCTATGTACCTACTCTGGTGCTAAAAATGTTTTAGTACAGTCAAACCCTCCAACTTTGCCCACCGCCCAATCTTTGCCCAGGAAGAAAATAGTATATTTTGTTCCTGGGCAAAGATTGGACGGTGGGCAAAGTTGGAGGGTTTGACGTACGCGTAAATTCACATTTTACTAGACGATTATCCATTTGATCGTCGGTTTACAGATTTGACATGGGGAGGTCACCTCGAAAACTATACTGTCCCTTCAGACCCCCAGATCCCCTGGAGTTCTTGGATGTTTAACGATACTGGTAAGTTGACAACAATTTATCGTAACTTAGTTTCCTCATCACAGGCGTTATCTTTTCTTACTTTGGACATAGGTCTTCTCTAAAGTCTTAATATAGCCAAATTTCACAAATTTGTATAAAATAAGAGGTATAAAAATAAGTCGCGCTAAGGTTACCGCTTCATATCCGCAAGTGTTCGTAAACTGGCGTACAAGTACAAGTTCCTCATACATATAGTGATTCCGCACGAAAGTTTTACTAAAGCAATAAAATTCTTGTAAAACTTTGAGTTCCAGTGTCACACTAATACTACTTACATTACGATTATTTCAACTTGGTAACGTAAGGCTAATGATGGGGTCGGGACGATACCCAGTGGAAAAGTTGATAATTTAAAACGTAATGAATAGATGACATTTATTTCAATAAATATACTATGTACTTATATGTATACATTCACTTTTCAATAAAATATATATATGTATACGCAATATTTTTTGTTGGGTTTATACTATCGGTCATTTTTCAACATGTTTAAAGGAAATTTCAATTCTTCCGACGATGCCCCAACCAAGCATTACCGCCCAAACAGGATGCCTTCACGTCGGAGATACCCCTACCTCTGGTCAACGACAACAAGGAGTAAGTAAAATCTTTTGGCAAAGTTTTTCGTACACTCTGAACATACCAGTGGCTTAGCGAGGGTGGTGCAAAGAGGGCATGTGCTCTGGGCGCCAACAAGGAGGGGGCGGGGGGCAAAAACGAAACTTACTAACTACCTATACAACCCCCCCCCCCCCCCCCCTACTTAGCCGCACACACACATCAACAAGTTTTTCCGTACTACCCGCAGCAAGCACATATTATTGACATGACCAGCCAGCGTCAAAGCAACTGGCGGACTAGAGGTGCTTCAGTTGTTTGTTAACGAGGACACGTCCGGCTATTTATTTTAAGGTCTTTGCATCCAACCTAAGTCATAAAAATGGAACCGCATTATTTGTTAACTTCTTATTTTCAAGGATTTTGGATTACTTATATTTCGTAACACAAAGCAAAGGGCAGCTGAAAAGCACCGCGGCCTTATACCCATTAGAGTTTGTCTAATGAAAGCTGAACCTGAAAAAAGCGGCAAATTCAAAAATCTTCATAGTAGTTTATTAGATACGGGCCTTAGTAGTGTGAAAAAGTACCTACGCGTTTCTTCTCCCTTAGTGCCACCAAAATAAGAAAAGTATCAAAATAGCTTATTCTTACTTTGATCGGTAAAGTGAAGGTTTTTGAATTTTAAGCCTTTTTTCAGGTTCAGCTTTCATTAGACAAACTCTAGTTGTCTTTTAATATATTTACAGGATATTTCCATTCGGCCAACGTCACCCCAACCGCAAGTTACCCGCTATGGACGCCTCCGCACTGGGGGAACCCCTACACTGACAGATACGGCTGGCAATCACTGACAAACAGTAAGTAAAGTCTTTTTCATCACACTTGCTCGAAAATGGTGCATTACACGTAGGTTTTGCGGGCCGTAAATGAGCTATTACGCCCTAGGGCGTAATGGTTTTCTTTTTAAATTTGAAACGCTGGTTCTGTTTTACTCTTATTTGTCATGTTCAAAGGAAACGCCAACTTACTTTTTTAACTTTTATCACTGAAATATTTATTTAAAGAGAACTGGTATTGCAAATACATGTAAACACATATTTCTGTAACATTAATTAAATGTTTCAATAGTGTATTTCAGTATTTTGCAATTATAAAATCAACCGTTTTAGCTCTGTACCGTTATGGTTTTCGAACGTTGCGCATTGTCTATGGATATGTCACTAATGTCACTGTCAGTTTTACAATTTTATTTAGGTTAAGTAAGGTTAATTTTAATTAGATTTCCTCACAAGTGTGATGAAAAACATTGTGTGTGCCACGGGCGGTAAAGGAATTACAAACTCGTGTTATTAAAGCCCTCGGCTTCGCCTCGGCCTTGTAACAAACACTCGTTTGTAATTCCTTACCTACCGCCCTTGATACACAATGTACTATTGGCATAGCTTTTGATACACAATTTCATCTGAACCTTACAGCAACGCAAACTTCGCAGACTTTAGTCAAACACGCCACTCTGTTAAGCAACTGCCAAATAAAAGGTCTTGCAATGTATTTTTTCATCACACTTGCTCGAAAATGGCGTCATTACACTTAGGTTTTGCGGGCCGTAAATGACCTATTACGCCCTAGGGCGTAATGGTTTTCTTTTTAAATTTGAAACGCTGGTTCTGTTTTACTCTTATTTGTCATGTTCAAAGGAAACGCCAACGTACTTTTTTAACTTTTATTACTGAAATATTTATTTAAAGAGAACTGTTATTGCCAATAATGTAAACACATATTTCTGTAACATTAATTAAATGTTTAAATAGTGCATTTCAGTATTTTGCAAAAATAAAATCAACCATTTTAAGTCTTTACCGCTATGGTTTCCGAACGTGACTTGAGATTCGCATTGTCTATGGATAATGTCACTAATGTCACTGTCAGTTTTACCATTTTATTTAGGTTAAGTAAGGTTATTTTAATCAGATTTCCTCACAAGCGTGATGAAAAACATTGTGTGTGCCACGGGCGGTAAAGGAATTACAAACTCGTGTTGTTAAAGCCCTCGGCTTAGCCTCGGCCTTGTAACAAACACTCGTTTGTAATTCCTTACTTACCGCCCTTGATACACAATGTACTATTGTGGGTGTGAAATTTTAAATGTCTTGTTTATTTCGTTATATGTTATGTTAGTATCGTAGTGACAGACGATCGTTAGGGTTCTATACTAAAATGGTAAACAAGGAACCCTTACTTATGTTGCGACTCTGTCTGTCTGTCTGTCCGTCCAGATTTCTCAGGTTACTGCTGTTATCGATTTGCAATTTAGAATACCTACTGTCAAAAATCACTAACCTGAGCCTATTGGACTTAAATAAATGTTATATTTTTGCATTGTGCCGAGAATGCTGGCAGCATTTCCTCACTGAATCGCGATGCTTATACGCTGAATCATCTTGAATTTTACAGCAAAAATATAATCGTTTTACTAAGTACCATAGTTTTTTTACAAAAGTTATTTGCGATTACTAAACTACTTTTTGCTTTCAGCTACAACCCCGCCAACCCGTGAGCACACACAAGTAAAATGTAGGTTTATGACTTTTATCCATACTAAATAATCGGTTAGTGAGCTACGTCTACGTCACAATAATTATTTATGTATTTTTTGTGTTTAAAATCATTTATTTCATAGATCAGCCGGGCTAGGGCATGGGCCATTAAAACTGACGCCTAATAAAACTGACGCTGAAGTTTGCTCCATAACGCCCACATTTTAAAACCAATACGTCTTATGTGGCAAGTAGTGTTGATAACCAATTTAATGTTCTCAAATATTCATATAAAGTTTGAGTCGACGGACGATATACTCAGATAGGTTGGTTTGGTCACATCGTTTAAAAAAACAAAAATGTATGATTGGAACCTACCTATATACTGACGCGAGAAATTCATTTGACGCTATAGGTACTTAGTTTTTTCTTCAGCACTAATCTACTACTCTTTTTATCCGATTACATGGTTATGGATGGTTATAGGATATTTTTTATTCGACTACGGTAAAGCAGTACCTAATGTGAGTTAGGTAACTTAGGTATAACTCTTTCCCTCGCGTCAGAAGTCGCGGATAACTTTAAGTAGATTATTTTTTTCACGTAACAGATCCGGTACAACAGTACGGGACATCAGAGTCCAAGGACGTGGCGGAGTCAGATAAGCTGAAAGTAGAAACGTCGGGGTACTCGAGCCCCCAAGAGGTGCACTTCGCCCTGTCGCTGGTGTCGCTGCTGCGTGCGCAGGCGCCGGAAGTCAGGCTCGATACGGAGGGAGACATCTTGCGCTACTTCAGGAAACTACGCGGGGACGAGCATCTTGGCAATCGTTTTTGAAGTTAATGTCTAAATATTCCTGTAATGATGCTTGTAAGCTCATTAAGAAGTGTGTCTAATGTAATAAAATTATATTTCTATAATAAAAACGACGGAAAATAATCAAGATCATTTTTATTATCCAAATCTAATCTGGGCGAGTATAGGCAAGGAGGCTCCTATATATGTAGATAGATGTGACCGACAATATCTAGAGCAGAATTGTTTAGTCTACGTTACGCCTGATTTAGTTAGCCGTGTTTACAATCCAGTTGGCGTAGTATGAGACCCTGGTACTAAGACTTGGATACCGCTTCTCGCCACACCGGTAGCTGTACGAGGCCACGCCCACCAGCACATTGTTGACGGTATGCACCACTGGGCCTCCGTAGTCCCCGTCGCAGAACTCTCCCCCCGCGCGGGCCGTGCAGACCATGCCTTCAGTGACGTTGAGACCTTCGTAGCCCAACAGTGCCTTGCAGTAGGATTGGCTGACAACATTCTGCTGGACGTACCGCAGAGTATCACGCAGGCCTACGGCGACCTGAAATGTCAGAGTGACCAGAGTGTCAGAGTGAAACGGATAAACAACTATGATCACGTCTGTTTAACATTTTTGCATAGGTTTTCTAAGCATGATTCTAAAACCATTTTATTCGAATCAAATTAATACTTCTGGTTAACCGCTCTCCCATATGTATTCAGTACCTACGTACCATAGAAAGATACATCTGTGTGTCACTAACAAGCCCAGAATCTACATCTAGAACAAAACTGTGCAAACTTTTTTCCCGCGACAAATTTAAACTATCCCCTTCCATTCAATAAAGTGCGAAAGCTATGTCGCGCGACAAGCTAAGTCGCGGCCAGTTGTCTTAGCCCGACTAAAGAGCTCACTGCGATTAGAAAAGGTAATTTTGTAGACATTTCATCGACTGTAGGATCAATTGGAGTAAGGATCAGGCAAATCAATGTCCCTTACATCAATTAAACCTACGGCCGACTATTTGATAGGCACATGCACACTTACGGTTTGATTCTGTCCCCATCCTATCACAAACACAGCATCGCTCTCAGTGACGTTGTAATTGGCGCCAGCGATGGCGACGGGCTGGACGGCCTGCGAGTACGTCAGCGTCGCCACTCGCAGCACGGCGACGTCGGCCTGTCGGGTGCGGTAGTCGTAGGACGGATGCCGGGTGATCAGGCGTACTGACACGATGGAACCGCCGGTGTTGGGCTGGGCTGAACCCACGCGTACGCGATACTGGGATACTGGGTTTGGCCTGAAATATAATGCAGACTTAAGTAATTCATTGTTTATAGTCAAATCGTCTAGAACGCCAACGGCAGTGTATAGTTTCAAAGCGGTAGTTCAGTTTTTATGGAGTTTATTGATGTCGTATACTTAAATAAATAATAAAAACTACCTTGTACCCCAAGAAATAACCTGTCACGTTACGAGTTGAGTTGGTCTTTGTGCTCTCGACGGAGAAGCGTATGCCTAAATAATATATATAGTATATATATTAGGTACGCATGGTTGGTACGAATCAGACCTGACACACAGTTTTACTGTAAGAAACTTGTGTTTTAGCCATTGCTTTTCTCTGGCTAACGAAACAATTGGTAACGAGTGGTGGCAGGTTTGTCTTACGTCAGTATATTCGTTTGCACCTCCTAACACAGAGGGTTGAAATAGTTCCAGCAGCTCCATTCACTGGCGCAAAACCCTGAGTAAGTACTTCAGTTACTGACTTCCCCTGGTTGTCGAAGCAACTGGTAGTTAGCTGACAGAACAGCCGTAGTTGTGAGCATTGCTCCGCTGCAGTCTGTGGGTAAGTATCCTTTCTCGTTCGCGCTCTACACGGTGCGATCTAGTTCAATCAGTCCGCGTGCCTTTTCTGTTGTTGAAAAAGACCCTGAGTAGCATTGGTTACTGACCTGCCCTGGCTGTCGAAGCAACTGGCAGTTGACAGGACGGCCGTAGTTGTGAGCACGGCGCCGCCGCAGGTCTGTCGGTACGTCGTCTCGTTGGGCCCGTACAAAATACCCGCAGTGAACGGGAACCGCTGGATCGACGCTGAGGAGTTTGATGCGACGCGAGGTTGAATGATGGCACCTAGTTTTGAGAAATTTATTAGTCTTTGAATATTTAAAGAAACGTGCCATCAAATCGACATAATCCTCGTTTGTGGAATATTTACAAAAAGTTTCATATTATTATGCTATATTGTACCTACGTTTTTTTTTCATCTGGCTTACTTCGTACTTTGCAAGTTTAATAAGTAAATAAGAAAGCTATTTGAAATTAATTTATTACAGCAGGAAAACTAACTGAAAGTAAGGTAAGCGTCGTGTTGGACACGCTAATGCCCATAGTTGTAATCCTGCTATCATTGCTATTGCTAATGACTTCAAGATAGCAAATTGGGAAGTAGGTACTGGGACAGTGTCAAGTACGCGTAAGTCTATCTTACTCTCGTAAGTTATAAATATAAAATGGTAGGTCGGTAATTCTCATTTTTGTACTCATATAGTCACTACCGTGGGCGTTATTAGGTACTCTTTCTAATTGATAAAAAAAACGAATACTAAGTATCATGAATTCACTCATCCATTTAGCAATTAAAGCTACGGTAGTGACATCCACGGTAATGACTTTGTGCACAAAAATGAGAATGACCCAGGTACTAACCAGAGCTCAAGCTCAGGAAAATTGTGGAAAAAATAACAGGCACCAACATTTTGTTCGTCGGTCGGTCACAAGTAACAATGACTGGTCGCTGCTCGGCTTTGATTAATATATCTGCATTTTCAACAAGCACTTACTTTACTTGCAATTGAGTGCTTTTCAGAATGGTTTTAATCTAACATCTAATCTTAAATAAATAATACAATGAGCAAGTTTATACTCGTATAGGAATAGCATACAAAATTCTGATTTCTACAGTCTGCCTGATGGATGATGCATGACGACATTGGGTGTTACCGATCCACTAAAAATCTGTTTAGGAACTTACCCCACCTTCGAAATATACCTATTATACGTTTCTCTACACTGAAAAAACAGCGTCGGTTGAATTTACAAAACTCGCGTGTGTTGAATTTAATTTAGTAAAATATACCCTTTTTGTAGTTAATATTACAATATCTACAAAATTAAATTTACGAAACATATCTATGTTGACATAAAAATCGGCGATTACAATTTACTTTAGTAGATTTCACAAACACAGGTGTAAAACTTACTAATCTGTAAAGGTTAAAATTACGACATTTCAAGTTTAGTAAAAAATACGAAGAATGTTTGTAGGTTCTACGCCACAACAAAGTTAGAATTAATAAACTCACAACATGTAATTTACAAAACCATTAAGTTGATTCTACAACAGATACTTAAGTAAATAATACTTAAGTTCATATTAGATTGTACGAAACTGTACAGTTTATTTTACAAAAGTCACATAGTGTAGATAGTACAATTTACTAAACATTTCCAGTTGACACTACAGCAGTTACTTTAATAAATAATACTAAATTTTATAATAAATTTTACGAAACAGCATAGTTGCGTTTACGAAAAACATTTCGTGAAAATCACATTACTGGTTTTGTGAAGACTTTTCAAAAGCTACAATAGATGGCATTGGCGTCGCTACAAAAATTATGTGTTAAATTAACTACTAACTGGCGTTGGATTTACTAAACCCTGGGGGTTAAAAATGTTACCTTTTCACTTCAGTAAATAATACTAAATTAGATAATACATTTTACGAAACAGCACAGTTGCGTTTACGAAAGACATTTCGTGAAAATCACATTACTGGTTTTGTGAGGACTTTTCAAAAGCTACAATAGATGGCATTGGCGTCGCTACAAAAATTATGTGTTAAATTAACTACCAACTGGCGTTGGATTTACTAAACCCTGGGGGTTAAAAATGTTACCTTTTCACTTCAGTAAATAATACTAAATTAGATAATACATTTTACGAAACAGCACAGTTGCGTTTACGAAAGACATTTCGTGAAAATCACATTACTGGTTTTGTGAGGACTTTTCAAAAGCTACAATAGATGGCACTGGTGTCGCTACAAAAATTATGTGGTAAATTAACTACTAACCGGCGTTGTATTTACTAAACACTGGGGGTTAAAATTATAACCTTTTCACTTCAGTAAATAATACGAAACAGCACAGTTGCGTTTACGAAAAACATTTCGTGAAAATCACATTACTGGTTTTGTGAGGACTTTTCAAAAGCTACAATAGATGGCATTGGCGTCAATACAAAAATTATGTGTTAAATTAACTACCAACTGGCTTTGGACTTACTAAACCCTGGGGGTTAAAAATGTTACCTTTTCACTTTAGTAAATAATACTAAATTAGATAATACATTTTACGAAACAGCACAGTTGCGTTTACGAAAAACATTTCGTGAAAACCACATTACTGGTAGGTTTTGTGAGAGCTTTTCAAAAGCTACAATAGATGGCATTGGCGTCGCTACAAAAATTATGTGGTAAATTAACTATTAACTAGCGTTGTATTGACTAAACCCTGGGTGTTAAAATTATAACCTTTTTACTTCAGTAAATAATACTAAATTAGATAATAAATTTTACGAAACAGCACAGTTGCGTTTACGAGAAACATTTCGAGGAAATCACATTACTGGTTTTGTGAGAAGATTTCAAAAGCTATCAATAGATGGCATTGGCGTCACTACAAATATTATGTGTTAAATTAACTACCAACTGGCATTGGATTTACTTAACCGTTGGGGCTAGTAATGTAACCTTTTCACTTTAGTAAATTATACTAACTCTGATTATAAATTTTACGAGACAACACAGTTGCGTTTACGAGAAACATTTCGTGAAAATCAATTTATTGGTCTTGTGAGAACTTTTCAAAGGCTACAATAAATGGCATTGGCATCGCTACAAAAATATGTGTTAAATTAACTACCAACTGGCGTTGGATGTACTAAACCCTGGGGGTTAAAAATGTTACCTTTTCACTTTAGTAAATAATACTAAATTAGGTAATACATTTTACGAAACAGCACAGTTGCGTTTACGAAAAACATTTCGTGAAAATCACATCACTGGTTTTGTGAGGACTTTTCAAAAGCTACAATAGATGGCATTGGCATCGCTACAAAAATATGTGTTAAACTAACTACCAATTAGCGTTGGGTTTACTAAACCCTGGGGGTTAAAAATGTTACCTTTTCACTTTAGTAAATAATACTAAATTAAATAATACATTTTACGAAACAGCACAGCAATGCGTTTACGAGAAACATTTCGTAAACACCACATTATTGGTCTTGTGCGGACTTTTCAAAAACTACAATAGATGGCATTGGCGTCGCTACAAACATTATGTGTTAAATTAACTACTAACTAGCGTTGTATTTACTAAACCCTGGGGGTTAAAATTGTAACCTTTTTCACTTTCGAGAAATCGTCAAAACAACTTTGAAACTTATTTTAAGTATGTTGCCGTTGGAAGTTATAGAGATCATGATTGATTATGTATCTCGTGGTGTTTTTCTTTGGAAATCAGTAATGGTTTTTTTAATGTGACTTCCAGGTCGTGAAAAATTAGCCTTTGATTAGAGCAAGTCGCTTATGAGAACGAAATTAAAAGAAAAAAAAATTCGGCCTGTTCTTTAATATATTGTAATCTGAACCATTGTATATAGTTGAAGATATTTGAATTTACATTTTGGGATAGAAATAAAATCACATAGTTAACGAAATATTTTAATTTTAATTAAAGTGTCATTTTTATTATATTTTTCATTATCCCTATAATATTCACAATTTCTGCATAGTGAGTTCTAAATCATATTTAATCAGTCTACACAAGTATCACAAAAGTGTCATTATTATTCTACAAGTCTTATTTTTTTATTTATAAACGATTGAAGTTACGTAAATGTCACAAATTTACTCCCATACATTTGAGAAAAGGGACCTTATGACCAGCCATAAGCAAAAATTATTGATAATTACAGTATGGCACGATATTAACATTATTTATTTACTAAACTTGTATTAAAACAGAATACCGAAGAAAAAGGTTATTAGAAATTTACTTCAAATCTTGATCAATTAAGAGTTATTCTCATAATTATGATCAATGGGCGGAATTCTTCATAGCAAAAATCAAACTGTCACAGGGATTGACCTAACTCTTTCATCGACTTATCGATGTTACGGAATAATATCGCATTAGCAGGGAGCGTACTTTTCATGCGCATGACAGGCAAATGACGTCAACCTACATACAGGCTGATTTAGTTAAGGTTGTACATTGATTTACCGTTACCGTAAATTACCGGTATCGTTTAAGTTATGAATTAATTATATTCTACTTCTACTTTTATTGATTGGCGTCAATGATAGAAGACATTTTGTAAGTAAAAATTTGTACGTCGTTCTTTTTTATTTTAACGGAAAATTATACTAAAATAGAGTGGCGGTCAGCTAATTAGGGACACCGTTAATTTGTTTGTATGTATATCCAAAAGCCTGATTTCATTACTTTAACTTTGTTTCGTTAAGTGACAAATATTTATCGATAAGTCGATAAAACAGTTAGGTCAATCCCTCTGACAGTTTGATTTTTGCTATGAAGAATTCCGCCCATTGGGTTAATGTTGAATAATTCACACCATGGTGTTATGATGACATGTGCTTTGTGATTGTGACGCTATCATATAAAATACGCAAAAATAAATGTATTTTGTATGGACGAGTTTTCTATAAAACCAAAAATTACCGAGTTTTATAAAAAAAATCATAGGAGTAGGATAGGATTCGCCAAAAAAAAACTTTTTTGTTTTTGTCGGTCTTTTGAAAAAAAAAATTAAAAGGATTATTTTTCTTAAGTGGTCAAAAAAATTAGAATTAACCGCCAAAAAAATATCTTTTTTCGTAAGTTTTTCGAAAATTATATAAAATAATATTAAAAAACTTTTTCTAAAATGGTCAAAACGTTATACGATTCGCCAAAAACCCTTTTTTTATGTTTAAAAAAAATGTCTAAAAACTTTTTTCTAAAAAAAGTTAAAAGAATGACATACAAATGTATTTGTTTTTATTTTCAAGTTTTTATTAATTCCGAATCTGTGGCCCCCAAACCCTTTCCTTCCAAATTTTCAACTTTCTGGGATCATTTTGAAAATTTTGCTTACCATTATGCAGGCCGCATGCTTGTTTGCCACCGTCGTGGTATAAAAAATAAATACGAATAAGCAAAAGTTGCAAATAAACTTTATTAAACAATTTTATCAACAGATTTATCATTTTTATTTGTAGTCTGCCATAAGGACCCTTTTCTCCTAAACTTTGAACCCAATTTTTATATAGAAAAAATTAACGTACAGCAGCGAAACCAAGCTACAAATGCACGTTTATTCCTATATTTTACAATTTTGCATAAAAGAAAAAATGATGATTTTGAAGGATTTCACAAAACCGTCCATATCTCCGTAACTACAAACTGCCATAAGGTCCCGTTTCTTATGGAAAGCCACAATTAACTACCAACTGGCATTGGATTTACTAAGCCGTTGGGGCTAGTAATGTAACCTTTTCACTTTAGTAAATTATACTAACTCTGATTATAAAATTTACGAGACAACACAGTTGCGTTTACGAGAAACATTTCGTGAAAATCAATTTATTGGTCTTGTGAGAACTTTTCAAAGGCTACAATAGATGGCATTGGCATCGCTACAAAAATATGTGTTAAATTAACTACCAACTGGCGTTGGATGTACTAAACCCTGGGGGTTAAAAATGTTACCTTTTCACTTTAGTAAATAATACTAAATTAGGTAATACATTTTACGAAACAGCACAGTTGCGTTTACGAAAAACATTTCGTGAAAATCACATCACTGGTTTTGTGAGGACTTTTCAAAAACTACAATAGATGGCATTGGCGTCGCTACAAACATTATGTGTTAAATTAACTACTAACTCTCGTTGAAATCGCTAAACACCCCCCGGGTTAGGTTAGGCTTAATCAATTTCATCAATATCGGTTCAGTAGTTTTCAAGATAGCACATGGACTGATAAGTGTGTACTAATCATTACAAGATACCTACGCGCGTCGATGTCATCGGTAAACCAGTTGGAATGATGTAGCCGAAATTGTTTTTTGAATAACAGTATATTTTATGACGAGGCAGGGGCTAACAAGTCATTATTTTGTACAAGTGAGCGCAGCTAGCGAGGATAAATATATCTCAGTGTCATAATGGCTTTAAGTCACAAATTATAAACTCTAATTTCCACTTGAATTGCAAAACAATACTACAATAGTGAAAACATATACCTAATAACTAGTCATTCTATACCAAGTTTTCCTATCACCGCACACGGCACTCTTCCCGCTACACTATGGATCGAAGATCGACTCTCCATAGTAATATGGACTTATTTTTGTAAGTGTATAACTTTTTGATTGAAGATCATTAATTAGGGTAAAAAATGATTTGGCTAAAAAACCGACGAGTAATAATTTTTTTTCTTTAAATTTGTATAGAGCGTATACGAAAAAACGGAATATCTCAAAAAGTGCAACGAAAATCGTAATATCCTCCCGCATGAATTTAGTACCAATTATTTATGATTTTTTGGCATACTGAATTTTTTTTAAGTACCTAAAAGTACAGACTATAGGTACGTTGGTTTTAGAGACACCCTGTATATTACATAGAAATGTGGTATAAATTACCGACATTAATAAAAAAGTAATTATAAAAATTAAACCGTCTTCCGGCCGGAAAGCGTCGCTGAACGAAGATGCCGTTTTCCGACTCCGTCGAACAGAAAAATTGTATATAAACCTTGGCCAGTAAATAAAGAAAGCCTCCGATCAGTCCGATCACATGTATTTATCGGCCGAGGCGAAGCCAAGCCACTGCTTACTTTACTGGTCTATGTATGTAATAAACTATTTGAGGTCGATGCCAGTCTCGTAGCGTACCTACTTCCAAATATTAAGACTAACACCGACTTCAAAAAAAATGTGTTTATAAAACTTTTATTTCTTCCCTTTTTGAAGTCGGTTTAATTTTTTAAAGTATTTTTTTATTTATTGATTTTCTTAATTTCAGTAGTGATCGAATTACGCTGTTAAGTAGGTACACGTTTTCCTAGTGACTGATAGACACATAACTCTTTCTCAAAAACTACTGAACCCATTTTGATGAAAGTACACATTGACATTGAGAATTAAACCGAATGATGATGATATATTACAAAATTAAAAAAATTAAAATACCTGACTTTCGGTGAACCTATTTTGATACGAGATGCACGAGTGAATATGAACAATTCCCAAATCGCCGTATATGTGCCTATAATATTCGAAGAGTTCCCTCGATTTCTCCAATATCCCATCATCAGATCTCGATTTGATAAGACCACTCTGGAGGACAAATCCGTTTCAAACAAAAAAACAATTTTCCAAATTGGTCCAGCTGTCTTCGAGTAACAGCGTAAAAAATGTAAAAAATGAAAACCGTCCTTATTTTGTGGAAGTCGGTTAATAACCGACTTCAAATGAAGAGATTCGATAAGAAATGTACAATTCACTATGAAATATACCCATTACCCAAATCGCTATAAGTGTGCCTATAATATTTGAAGAGTTCCCTCGATTTTTCCAAGATTCCATCATCAGATTCTGATTTGGTTGCAAGGGGACTACCTCAGAGGTATACCCTTTCGAATAAAAAAAGAATTTTTCAAATCGGTTTAGCCATCTTCAAGTAATCGGGGAGCAAACCTACATAAACTGTTCTCTTTGTTTTGAAGTCGGTTAACACTAGAAACTCATTTGTAATAAGAAATGCACGAGAAAATATAACCAATACCAAAATCGTTATATGTGTGCCTATAATATTTGAAGAGTTCCCTCAATTCCTCCAAGATCCCAATCCCATCATCAAGTCCTGATTTGGTTGCAATGGGACCACCTCTAAAATATTCAAACATCATTCTTCAAAACAAAAAGCAGTTCAGCCGTCTTCAAGTAATCGGTGAACAAACACACAAAAAAACGTCCTTCTTTTGAAAGCCGGTTAAAAAGTCGCCGCGACCTGCGATTCTCAGTGTGCCATACCCCGCGATTTTTCTATACAAATTGATGATTCTACCAACAAAGTTGAAAATCGCGGCGACTCGTGTCGCCGCGATTCGCGCCGCAGTGTGACATCCGCCTGAAACAAAACTACCGAGTCGTGCGCCGCGCCGTCCATATGAATGCAATGTTGCCAAACCGCTTTTTTTATTAGCTGAGTTTCGTAGTTTCTACGAAAGTTGTTTAGTATAGTGAGCGACGTTGCCGTTTTGTTGTGTTGGTTGACTGTTTGGCGAGTTGTCGTGGCGGCCGCAGCCATTATGGTTTGATCTGTAGTTGCGTAGAGTTGTGTGCTGCTCTGGTTGTTTTATAAATCAAGCATGGAAGAGAATGATAGTGAAAGTGACGTGCTGTTGGTAGAATCTTTATTAGAATGGGGGCTGTGTGCAGCGACAATAAAAAAATTTCAAGGTAAGTTAATACGCCATGAACCTTTAGCTTTAAGTTTAATTAATTTGTTACTAACAACTATGAAGTACCAATGATTATCTCTGATTGTTTTAGATCACAAGATTACATTCAAATTACTTGATGACATTCAGGAAGCCGAACTTAAAGAATTGATTCCTGGTATTAAAGAAAGAATACTGTTCAGACGCGGTCAGCAAAAACTAAACGAAATAATTCATGTAAGTACCTACCTACTTCAAGGTCAGTTTAAGTTTAAGTGAGACCTATAAATATCGGGTAAATACGGGTATTTGATTTACTAACCCAGATTTTGTAATATCAAAGTATTGTTTTGTATATTATACTTAATCTTACTTTAGTAAGAAATACTAAAGTATGATTCGTATGAAATACCAAAGTATGATTCGTATAAAATACCAAAGTATGATTCGTATAATATACAAAACAAAATGTATTGTTTTATGTTGGTTTTATGTGTTGTTTTGAATCTTCTTGTGATAACCATAAGGTCGATCGCTGTCCGTCTGATGTCCGTCTGTCTGTCCATCTGTCCGTAGGCTGTATCTCATGAACCGTGATAGCTAGACAGTTGAATTTTCACAGATGATGTATTTCTGTTTCCGCTATAACAACAAACACTAAAAACCAGAATATAACAAATATTAAAGGGGGCTCCCATACAACAAACGTGATTTTTTTGCTCGTTTTTGCTTTATATTGATAATGGCAACAGGTAGACGCTAGAAATATTCATAGAATATTTAATTATATATATAAATTAAAAATAAATAATAAAATTAAAATAAAACAAATATTTGAGGGGGCTCCCATACAACAAACGTGATTTTTTTGCTCATTTTTATAGATAATGGTACGAAACTCTTCATGCGCGAGTCCGACTCGCACTTGGCCGGTTTTTAATTGAATTACACAACATCTAATTTTTTTTTTATTTATTCAGAAACAAACGGTCATTAAAGTTATTATATTATTTAGACCTACAGTTCCCTTTATTGACATAATAAAGATTTAGTGTTAATTGTTAGTGCATGTATCGATTGGACTATATAACCAGTATTTTGCCAGGCCGAGTTTTCAATATCCAGTTAACATCATCTATTACCTATTAGATAAAAGTTAGGTCTACCCGGTTAAAAAAATAAAAATAAGAAAGCATGAGAAAAACAAAGTGTTAACTATATAACTATAAGAGAAGGGTTCTTTAACAGGAGATTGGAAACTCGCCCTTTATAATAACATTAAAAACTAAACACCACCATTATCTATTTGTAATTAAGTGTAATGACAAAAACATAGTCATCCTTAAAAGGAAAATATCTATTTATATTCATATATTCAAACTTACTTATAATTGACGCACTTTAAATTATTATTACAGGACACAGCATCTGAAGATACACAAAGCTTGAGCTCAATCGATGTATGTAGCACTAGCAGTGGAAATAGTGCAGAGCTGACTGACTGCAAGAAAGTTCAAGCCGAAAAATGTCATGTAAGTTCTTTCGGTTATTTTGGCCAGTTTTTTTACTCACTAGCAACTCTAGTCAAAGTTTTTCCCGCAATTGGGTGAATCAACTTTTAAGGTCAGTGAGTATGAGTTCCGACTTGTCTCACAAAATAATTTCTTTTATAAAAACTCCATATTTGTTTATTAAGCCACCTAGGCTATTATAAAATCAGATTATTTGCAACTTTTAGTCAAGATAAGCAAAAACAATATATATATTTTACAATAATTTTATGGGTAACGCAAGAGACGTCGTTGTCCCCAGATTTTGTATGAAAAACGTGTTACCAGTACCACTGTCACATCAGAAGAGATTGGAGAGCACCACTTATGGCTCAAATTTAATAAGGAGCCATTTGTTGAAATTTTGGAGAAGTGGCACAAGACAAGAGATTACCGTATGAAGTTCTTGGCTTGTCATGAAAACACAATTCATGATATACTCTCTGAATGGCCGAGCTTAAAATTAAGCCTAGGCTACAAACTGGTAAGATGTATTATTTTAAGTTCTGTATTAGGCTTTTTTCCTAGGCCAGTCTTCTTTTATTTTACTTGTAAATGAACAGCCCCTTTTACATGCCTAATGCGACTTATTTTCAGATTGAAACTGACTTTGACGCAATGCATCCCAACCGTGGGCTAAACTTGTTGAAGAAGTGGCCAATATTCATGGATAAGGCTGTACCACATTTCAAAAAACTTAAATCAAGTGAATTAAATATACTTGACGAAAATCCAGTGGAAGGTAGATTTTAACATCTGTATAATGTTGTAAAGAAAACTATATAATTATATACAGGGTTGGCCCTGTAACCGAAGCAAAAAATTAAACGGTACATTATTGAGCTTATGAGAAATTATTTCCAAGTGGTTTTAATTGAAAAATAATAATATTTTTTTAACTTTTTTTTCTTCAAAATAAGTTAACATGTAAGTATTTGTTTACTCATCTGGAGTGATATGTCACTTTTTTATTTTTTAAACAAAAAATAAAAAAAATGAACCATAATCCACACAAAGGGTTACTGCAGATGCTCTAAGGAAGCCTCCTTTTAATTTTTTGCTTCGGTTACAGGGCCCACCCTGTATAAAAACTATATAATTACCCGTCAAATAATTGAGTTTAGATTTTTATTTTGTTTTATTATTTATTTTAGATGCCAGAGACTACGTGTATTTTAAATTAATGGCTCACAAAATGCCACCAACTGTAAAAGTGCCAATAAGAGACGACGACAAAAAAAGAAGCTTTACAAACCCAGCATCGTGGAGTCGCAGAATGCGTTCATTTTGCACGTAACGGTAGGTACATTTAATCAAATAATGTTGTACGTATATATACGTACGTACGGATATATCCGCCTCGATTCAGTGCAATTTATTCAAAATTGAAGTCCCATGCATATTCCCTATTGGGCTTCATACTCTTTCTCAGCATACTGACCTATTGTTAACTTTTACCGTCCTCCGTAATCCTATATTATTAAGCATATGCCAATTAAGAGTAGAGAGTTTGTCGCGTTTTCACGGCTACCGTAAATTATTGTAATTTAGTTTTGCCTTTATCTCACTATTATATAGGCGAAAGTTTGCGTGTGTGTATGTTTGTTTACCTTTTCATGCAGAAATCATAAGTAAATCACTAATTGGCCATATTTTTTTTATAGAATCAAAGTGAAGTAAAGAATAAACTGGATCAGTGCCAGAAGGTACATCTGAGCAGAGGAACTACATTCCAACCTCTTATCATTGCCGTCGGGCCGACGACCAAGGACATAAAGGACTTCTACGTGGCAGTCGAACATGTCTTGTATAAAATGGATTCTATGCTGAAAGCGGTAGACGTATGTTTCAAAGTCATACATGTTCTCAACGCCCAGTACCCGACGGAAAGTATAAGTATTTGGACGTTCATTCAAAAATATTTTTATGGTATTGACTGCAAGACTGATAAGAAGATTTCGTCTGTTTCGTGTTTCTTATCCGATCTTTTGTAAATTTGAAACTTATGGTCGTATGATATTCATACGCGGTACATATAATATCTATTTTGGATTTGAGTTATTGTACCTACTCGTTTGCACCACGTTTGAATGCGAATGCGTGTCCGTCAAGATAGCGTACACCGTAAAGATATTCAGAATCTGATGCAGCCAAATAAAAAAAAAAATAGTCCCCTTAAACTTTCTGAAATATAAGGCCTGTTCACGGTGTACGCTACCGGGCCGTCAAGCTGGCGTACACCGTTTATATCTCTGGAACGGCTTTGTTTTTGGAAACGCTTTATGTATATCTCAAAAAATAGTATTTTTTTCACCTAGGTATTTCGTCGGTACTATTTGAGTGCTATTTATGGGCTGCATCAGATTCTGAATATCTTTACGGTGTACGCTATCTTGACGGACACTGCAAATGCTGTAGATACCAGGTGCAAAGTCGCCGCATATGTGATGCCTACAATAAGTCACTCGTCTCGGTCGATTTATTTAACATGTCTCGCAATAAGTTAATCTAATTCACGGGGTAACATTGATCATCGATTTTTAAAGCCAATCCTTTGATGTTGAATACGTTTATTAAGTATTTTTATTGAGGTAGCCTGCCTTAACCCTTCTTTGCATGATTTTTTTTATTTGTGAAATAAATCTGGATAATGTTAGGTCGGCTGGCCCATACCAAAACCTAGTAAGTGCTCTAGATCAAGTATAAAAAAGGGCGTAAGAACATTATTTTTGTGTTTTTACGCCCTCTTACCGGGTTTTGATATGGGGCAGCCGAGATGACCTCTACATTAAGGTAAAAATGTAAAAAATATATACATATAAGGTAAGATTAACGGAATATACCTATTTAGGTTTATTCCGTTAGGTTTCGTACCAAACTGGTAAAAAAAGGAACCCTTATGGTGCGACTCTGTCTGTCCGTCTCTCACAGCCAGATATCTAAGGAACTACTTGCTGCTGCTATCGATTTGAAATTTGGAATAGTGTTAAAAGTAGCTAACCTGAGCTTATTGAACATTAAAAAAATCTTGTAGGTATCTTTTTTTACTTTTTTTTTAAAGGGCTCCGTAATGAGACTTTGAAAATTGAAAGTAGAGCTATTTATTATATTGAGTGGGGTACCAAGTGAAAGAACTTGATTTGTAGGTAGATTAGAACACCGTTTTTATTTTTTTTCTTAAATAAGTAGTTTTTGATTTATGATGAAAAACGTTTAAAAAATACCAATACCCTCTATTATCTTCGAAGTTACTGAACAGAAAAATCTGTAATAATTACCCATTTAGTACATTACACAACTAGGGTGGTAATACAAAGAAAGACCGTGATCGCAGAAGTTTGCGGCCCGAGCTGCAAGCGAGGGACGTAAATATGCGATCGAGGGCTTTCTTTATTACCTCCCGTGTTGTGTACATAATTTTATGTCTACACTTGTCCAGAAAGCGGCTTTTTTCGTACGCGCAGCGTGCGGAACCTCGTGAATCAGAGTAACCCCAGTCTACCTTAAAATTAGTGTTGTGAAGAGATTGCTCAGTATTTTTTTAAGGAGACATGATATAGTTATTGGCATAGTCTTGTAACAAACAGGCTTAAAGCATTCTATCATAACCCTTAGGGCTGGCAACCTCTTTGCAATTTTAAGATCTTTATGTTCATGTGCCTCAGAGGCTATTTAATATGGGGTAAAGTTTTATAGAGTCGGCTTATTTCATGCCATAAGGATAATACTGTTGCGCCGGTGGTATAGGTCAAAACTTTAAACGTGATTTTCCGTGCTTTAGAAGCGTTTTCAGCAGGCTGAAAAGTGATTTCAGGCCGTTTCAGAGGTGGCTCTTTCACATACTAGAAGATTGAAAATTCACCCTAGTTGCCGTTGTTTTCAGGCGCCTGAAACATGTTTTCAGTCCGTTTCAGGGCACCCTCTATCAGATGGCGCAATAACCTGATAACCCGTTTTCAGGCGTTTTCAGGACCCCTTATGGGCCTTTGAAGTACACTTCAGTATATGGCGAAATTTCACAAAGGAGTGAAAGAGATAGCACTATTAGAGAGAGACAGCTATATTGAGAAGGTTCGAGAAGTGTGTGAAAGAGACAGAACTAGAAAGGGATAGCAATAGTCGGGAATGTTCCAGCCGAATCGAACATCGAACAATCTAGATTGCCTAGAACACTCGCGGTGCGTCATTGACCGAGGGGTCGCCGACCGGCCTTGGACTTTGGACCGTACATTCGAGGTAGGATTTCTCCGGAAAATTCGAGAGCAAGGGTCTCCGGATATATAAGCCGCGCGTCACCGACGCCACGGTCAGTTTTGAACTAACAGCGATACAGTGCAAATCTCGAAGCGAATAGTGTGACAAGTAAATAAGTGCGATATAGTGAAGTGATTTAGTACAGTGATTTATTAAGTAAGTAAGACTTGTTAATTAGTAATTCTGTAATAAAGTTTGCATTTTTAATTAGTAGTTAATTAGTGTATTTTCTATCACGTTACCTACCCCACGGACGTAACATTTGGTGTCAGAAGTGGGATAGAAAATGCCGTTTACACCACGTGAGAACGAGCCGAAGGGAGTGCAGACTCGGAGCCAAGCTGCAGCAGGTGAGGACCCTGCGCCGGACGCTGGCTCATCAGACTCACCGGCGCCATGTAAGCAAGAGATGGACGTCAATGCCATCTTAGTTCTCTTAAAGGAGCAAGCTCGCCAACAACAAGAACAGGCCCGAAAAGTCGATGAGGGGCTTCGCATACAAGAAGAACAATCGAGAATGCTTCGAGAGGTACATGAGACCGCGACTGAATGGAAGCGAGAGATGTGTGAAGTCCAAGAAAAACTGACGGACTTGGACATTAAATTTGAGACTCGACTTCATGACGTTAAGGAGGAAGTCGACACCTACAAGAACCGCCTCCAGAAGCTCGAAATCAAAGTGGCCAGTGGTACAAGTACCTGTGCAGTCGAGGTACCTGCGTCGGGAGGTGGGAGATTCAAGGCACCTCCTTTCGATGGTACATCGTCGTGGACAGCCTATAAGCGACAATTCGAGTCAGTCTCCAAGGCTAATGGCTGGAGTAAAGAACAGGCCAGGACAGCCCTAACCCTAGCGCTACGTGACGAGGCACTCACCATACTGGAAGCCCTAGGAGAAGAGGAAACTTACGACCGGCTTCTAGAGGCGTTGGAGGCCCGTTACGGTGACAAGCACCTGGAGCACGTGTACCGAGCTCAGTTAAAGGACAGGACGCAGGGGCGTAGTGAGACCTTGCAGCAGTGGGCCCTAGAAATTGAGAAGTTGGTCAGGAAGGCGTACCAACGTACATCCGCCTCTTTTGTGGACACCACGTTGGTGCAGGCCTTTGTTGACGGAATACGTGATTTGGAGGTAAGGGCTGCAGTGCGACTAGGGCACCATGGGACCCTGAAGGATGCAGTAGCTCACGCCCTAGAGGTAGAAGCTGTGCGCCAGGACCCGTCAAGGCCTTATAGGGTACGTGAAGTGTCTGTCAGGGAGCCGATTGCTCCCCGTCGTGAGTTTGGGCCACGATGTTACCATTGTGGAGAACGTGGCCACATACAGACTAGTTGCCCGAAAAGGAGCAGGAGAGAACGGGATCTGACTCCAGTGGCAAGGGCACCAGGCGCTGTGGCATCCGGGCCGCAGCAGGGAAACGAGTAAAAGCCAGGACTAAGGGACGAGTGCTGGCTGGTGGTCGAAATGTCCCAGTTATGATCTCACAGGCTAATGACGGGAATAGTCTGGTCGTCAAAGGAGAAATTGGTGGAGTACCATGTCACCTTACCATAGACACCGGAGCTTCTCGGACGGTGATCAGTTCTCGGCTACTGAAGCACCAGACCGGAGATCATCTAGTCCGACCTACGCATCTCCAGCTGCAAACCGCTACCGGCCAGTACATTCCCATACAGGGGGAGCGAGAGGTGGCTTTAAAAATTGGTGATAAGAGCTACTGGCTTAAAGTGATCGTCGCTAACATCATCGACGACTGCATCATTGGGCTGGATTTTATGAGAGCCCATGGCTGTAAAATTGACTTGAAGGTTGGAGTACTGAAATTTGGGCCTGATGAGGTGTCTATGGAGGGTGGAGTAAATGGGAATGTTTACTGTACTAGAAGAACTATCCTCCAACCGAGGGCACAGGTCCTAGTTCCAGTGCGATTGCCGTACAGCACAAGACAAGGATGTCATCGTTGTGTTGTTGTGGAAAAGGTCAATGATGGTAAACCATGGATGACAGCCCGCACGGTGGTAACAACATCGTCAACAGCCTTCGTGAGAGTTCTTAATTTAAGTGATACCGAGTGCGTCCTTTGTAAAGGAGCTCTGGTTGGATCATGTGAGGAAATTTCTTGGATACGAAGCTGTCAAGATTCTGCGGAGAGCGAGAAACCTGGGTGTTCTGCACCTCCAATGGACATTGAAAGGTTATTAGATGGCTCCAGAAACGATCTTACCAGGGAAGAGCTCATTAAGGCACGTAAATTGCTGTCGCGATACAGCAATGTCTTCTCTGCGCACGACAGTGACATCGGAAGAACTGGAGTAGTACAGCATGAGATAGACACTGGTGAAGTCGTGCCTATCCGACAGCGACCTCGGCGAGTTCCGGTAGCTCGGGAGAAGGAGGTAGAAGACATGATCGAGGAAATGAAGAAGGGTGGCGTTATTGAACCTTCAACAAGCCCGTGGTGTTCCCCCGTAGTTTTGGTAAAGAAGAAGGACGGGACCATGAGATTCTGCGTCGACTACCGCCGACTGAATGATGCCACTAAGAAAGACAGCTATCCATTGCCTCGAATCGACGACACCTTAGACACTTTGAATGGAATGAAATGGTTTTCTACGTTGGATTTAAAAAGTGGCTATTGGCAAGTAGAAATCAAGGATAGAGATAAGGAGAAAACGGCTTTCTCAACCGGAAAGGGGCTCTGGCAATTTAATGTTATGCCGTTTGGATTATGCAATGCACCAGCGACATTTGAGAGATTGATGGAACAAATACTAGCTGGATTGCTGGGAGATACTTGCTTGGTCTATTTGGATGACATTATCATCGTTGGTAGAGACTTCGATGATCACCTCAACAAATTGGAGCAAGTATTGTCTAAGTTACGAGAGGCAAACCTTAAACTGAGTCCAAAGAAATGTTCGCTCTTCAAGCGAAAAGTCAATTACTTGGGACATGTGATATCGAAGGATGGTATCCAGACAGATCCTGAGAAGATAAGTGCCGTGAAAGATTGGCCGATCCCGAAGGACAAAACTGCAGTACGTGCCTTCTTAGGACTTTGCTCATACTACAGGCGGTTTGTGAAGAACTTCTCGGATATAGCAAAGCCATTGCACGAGCTGACGGAAGAAAAGCGACAGTTTGATTGGACCAATCGATGTACGACGAGTTTCAACGACCTCAAGCAAAGACTCTGTGAAACACCAATACTGGGGTATCCAGACCCAGCAGTAGATTTCATTGTTGACACGGACGCCAGTAATACTGGTATTGGAGGAGTCTTGTCACAAAAGAAGGGAGACAACGAAGTTGTAATCGCCTACTTTAGCAAGTCGTTGTCGAAGCCAGAACGAAATTACTGCGTCACTCGAAGGGAACTGCTGGCAGTTGTCAAGACGTTACAGCATTTTAGTAAATACCTGCTTGGGCGGAAGTTCCGTATCAGGACGGATCATGCTGCTCTGAAGTGGTTGTTGGAGTTTAAAAATCCCGAGGGCCGGGTGGCACGCTGGATTGAACAACTCCAGGAATATGACTTCGTCATCGAACACCGTAGTGGGAAATCACATGGAAACGCGGACGCCCTTTCTCGAAGACCTTGTCCCGACGACTGCAAACATTGTCTTAGACAAGAGGGCAAGGAATGTTTGAGGATGCTGAGAACTGACACAGTTAGTGAAGAGTGGAGCGATGAAGTCATGCAATTAGCTCAGCAAGAGGATCCTGACGTGAAGCCCATTTTTGACTGGATTAATGAGGGTGTACCCAAACCAAGGTGGTGTGAAGTAGCTCCGATGAGTACGGTAACGAAAAGCTACTGGGCACAGTGGGACAGCTTGGTTATGCATAATGGCGTACTATGCAGGAAATGGGAGTCAGCGAATGGAAAGGATGCTCATTTACAAGTCGTCGTTCCAAGGAAAAGGGTGAAAGATGTCTTAGAAAGTTTCCACGACGGTACTTCTGGAGGACACCTTGGAGTGAAAAGGACTTTAATGAAAATCCGACAACGGTTTTATTGGATTCACTGCCGTGAAGATGTCGAAAACTGGTGCAAGAAGTGCGTTAACTGTTCAGCAGTTAAAGGACCGCACACCCGTAGTAGAGGAGCGCTCAAACTGTACAATGTTGGAGCACCTTGGGAAAGAATTGCGCTAGACGTCGCAGGCCCGTTCCCGACATCTGACTCCGGAAACAAGTACATTCTTGTCGTGATGGATTACTTCACCAAATGGCCTGAAGCGTTTGCCGTCCCTAATCAGGAAGCAGTTACTATAGCGGAGAAGTTAGTGAATGAAGTTTGCTGTCGATTTGGAGTGCCTCTGGAGATTCACAGTGATCAAGGCCGGAACTTTGAATCTGCGGTTTTTCAAGAGACTTGTCGAATCATGGGGATGCATAAGACGAGGACTACGGCATATCACCCACAATCAGATGGAATGGTCGAGAGGTTCAATCAGACTCTGGAGAGACATCTGGCCAAGGTTGTTGAGAGTCATCAAAAGGATTGGGATCGGCATATTCCTCTCTTTTTGATGTCATATAGGTCAGCAACCCATGAAAGTACGGCGGTTACTCCAGCGTATGCTAATTTTGGAAGAGAGCTTCGTTTACCAGCAGATCTTCTAACTGGACGTCCTCCTGATACTCCAAGGTCCATCACAGAGTATGCGAGTGATTTAAGGGATCGGATTGATGACGTTCACAGTCTTGTTCGTGAACACGGGCTTCAAGCTAGCACGAGAATGAAGACCCGATACGACAGGAAGGCTAACCAAATTGGGTTCGAGGAAGGATCGTGGGTGTGGCTACATAACCCGATGCGAAAGAAAGGAAAATCCCCAAAACTGTCCCCAAACTGGGAAGGGCCATATAGCGTAGTCACGAAGATCAACGACGTCACGTATCGGATACAGCGAAACCCTCGTAGTCCATCGAAGATTGTTCACGTTGACCGACTGGCGAGGTACCACGGAAATAATGATGCTCGGGACGAGCATGTCTTAGGAGGGGGTAGTGTTGCGCCGGTGGTATAGGTCAAAACTTTAAACGTGATTTTCCGTGCTTTAGAAGCGTTTTCAGCAGGCTGAAAAGTGATTTCAGGCCGTTTCAGAGGTGGCTCTTTCACATACTAGAAGATTGAAAATTCACCCTAGTTGCCGTTGTTTTCAGGCGCCTGAAACATGTTTTCAGTCCGTTTCAGGGCACCCTCTATCAGATGGCGCAATAACCTGAAAACCCGTTTTCAGGCGTTTTCAGGACCCCTTATGGGCCTTTGAAGTACACTTCAGTATATGGCGAAATTTCACAAAGGAGTGAAAGAGATAGCACTATTAGAGAGAGACAGCTATATTGAGAAGGTTCGAGAAGTGTGTGAAAGAGACAGAACTAGAAAGGGATAGCAATAGTCGGGAATGTTCCAGCCGAATCGAACATCGAACAATCTAGATTGCCTAGAACACTCGCGGTGCGTCATTGACCGAGGGGTCGCCGACCGGCCTTGGACTTTGGACCGTACATTCGAGGTAGGATTTCTCCGGAAAATTCGAGAGCAAGGGTCTCCGGATATATAAGCCGCGCGTCACCGACGCCACGGTCAGTTTTGAACTAACAGCGATACAGTGCAAATCTCGAAGCGAATAGTGTGACAAGTAAATAAGTGCGATATAGTGAAGTGATTTAGTACAGTGATTTATTAAGTAAGTAAGACTTGTTAATTAGTAATTCTGTAATAAAGTTTGCATTTTTAATTAGTAGTTAATTAGTGTATTTTCTATCACGTTACCTACCCCACGGACGTAACAATACGTAATTTACCAAGTCCGTCAATGCGCACGAATCTGCAGTAGTCTAGCGCAGGGTGCCCGTTCTTTCCAAACTGAACAATACGTACCACTTGTACACAAGACGTATTGATTTTAAAAAGTGGGCGGTGTGGGGCAAATCTCAACGTCAATTTTGTTAGACGTTATCATTCCAATAAATTATATTTCGATGTTTGCCATTTAAATAATCAGAAACCTCCAAGGTTAGGGTCTTCAACTCTTCACAAATATTTTATTTTTATTACTATTTTAAGTAGGTACCTATTCCACCTCCATCCATAGTTGGTATTCACTGAATGAAAATAAAATAAAAAGCGCTAGTATAATTTGTAAAATATGTATTTATTTCATTAATAAAATATATTTCTTTAGCGTTAAGTTACTTATGACACACGCACCACACACACACGTAAAATATGAGATAGGTGTCAATATTTTTAACTAGATATAATTACTTAAATGGCATCTGTGAACGAGGAACGGGAATTTACAAACTTATGGTACCTACCAAGTCAATGTGGTTATCTTTTTAAAATGGAAAAGAAAAACACGACAATCTGTGGGGGTCAAGTCACATCAGCATATCGCACTAATATTATAATTACTAACATTAGTTGTTTAAGTTTTGCTTGTAAATACTAACACATATGGACTCAAGGTCTGAAATAAATTTATTCATTCATTCATTCATAAAGGGTATCATTTAATCGATCAGCAAAATATTCATATTTTGGTCAGCAGAAATTTGTATTTGGTCAGCCAAAATAGGTAGTTGGTAAGCAACTTATGGTTAGCAAACATTTATAAATCAGGCTGCAATTAATGATATACTGAACGTGTCCGTCAAGATAGCGTACACCGTAAAGATATTCAGAATCTGATGCAGCCAATAAATAGTACCCAAATAGTACCGACGAAATACCTAGGTGAAAAAAATAGTACCCTTAAACTTTTCGAAATATAAGGCCTGTTCACGGTGTACGCTACCGGGCGTCAAGCTGGCGTACACCGTTTGTATCTCTGGAACGGCTTTGTTTTTGGAAACGATTTATATCTCAAAAAATAGTACCCAAATAGTACCCTAGGGCCCTAAAATTTTATTTCTCTAGCTATCGTAGAAGCCGAGATATTCCATAACTTAACGGTGTACAAAATTTCACACCGTCAAGCTGGCGTACCCGGGAATTCCTTATAGAAAGAGCTCACTATATCTCGGCTTCTACGATAGCTAGAGAAATAAAATTTTAGGGCCCTAGGGTACTATTTGGGTACTATTTTTTGAGATATAAAGCGTTTCCAAAAACAAAGCCGTTCCAGAGATACAAACAAACGGTGTACGCCAGCTTGACGCCGGTAGCGTACACCGTGAACAGGCCTTATATTTCGAAAAGTTTAAGGGTACTATTTTTTTCACCTTGGTATTTCGTCGGTACTATTTGGGTACTATTTATTGGCTGCATCAGATTCTGAATATCTTTACGGTGTACGCTATCTTGACGGACACATACTGAACTGCTCTAAATTATTTTGGTCAGCAAATTAAATATTTGAGCTGCATTAAGCGATCTACGGTTAATCAAATTTTGGTAAGCAATCAGTAGGTAAGCAAAATATTTCATTTTGTTCATAAAAAAAAGGGGGCAATAAAACCTAACTGGTCATTCACAAAATGGGCGCAACTATTCTGTCGCCAACCGTGTGCGTATTTTGTCATACGGTAATTGTCAGCTGTCAAGTAGCAGGTGTCACTGTAATATATACAGGGTGTCACTGTGATATATACTGGGTGTCACTGTGATATATACAGGGTGTCACTGTGTTATATACAGGGTGTAACTGTGATAGATACAGGATGTCACTGTGATATATACAGGGTGTCACTGTAATATATACAGGGTGTCACTGTGATATATACTGGGTGTCACTGTGATATATACAGGGTGTCACTGTGTTATATACAGGGTGTTACTGTGATAGATACAGGATGTCACTGTGATATATACAGGGTGTCACTGTAATATATACAGGGTGTCACTGTGATATATACAGGGTGTCACTGTGTTATATACAGGGTATAACTGTGATAGATACAGGATGTCACTGTGATATATACAGGGTGTCACTGTGATAGATACAGGGTGTCACTGTGTTATATACAGGGTGTCACTGTGATAGATACAGAATGTCACTGTGATGTATAAAGGGTGTCACTGTGATATATAATCAAAAAATATAACCCTAACCTAACTATTTTTGGGAGCCGTTTCGTTTATAGGGTCATAAAAAAAAAATTACCCTAACCTACCTATTTTTGGGAGCCGTTTCGTTTTTAGGGTCATCAAAAAAAAATAACCCTAACCTACCTATTTTTGGGAACCGTTTCGTTTTTAGGGTCATCAAAAAAAAATAACCCTAACCTACCTATTTTTGGGTGCCGTTTCGTTTTTAGGGTCATAAAAAAAAATAACCCTAACCTACCTATTTTTAGGAGCCGTTTCGTTTTTAGGGCCATTAAAGAAATAACCCTAACCTACCTATTTTTGGGAGTGACACTCTGTATATATCACAGTGATATCCTGTATCTATCACAGCGACACTCTGTATATAACACAGTGACACCCTGTATACATTACAGTGACACCATGTATACAGGGTGTCCAGTAATGAATAGCCAGTAAAAATATTTTCATTTGTGACCCAGACGATCATTACAGTGAAACACGAGACCAAAAACTGAAAATTAAGAAAAGTGTGAAAATCTCGAAAACCAAGGGACTTTTACTAAACCTAAAAGTCGATTTTCTGAACCAGCCTAAGGTGCCCTGTCAGTGGTTAGAAGATTGGCTATTAATTACTTGACACCCTGTATAACACAGTGACACTCTGTATATATCACAGTGACATCTTGAATCTATCACAGTGACACCCTGTATATAACACAGTGACACCCTGTATAGTGATATCATAGTGAAACCGTGTATATAACAGTGACACCCTGTATATCTCAATTAAATTGCTTACAGACATGTTTTCTCTGCTGACAGTGACATCCTGTATCTATCACAGTGACACCCTGTATATAACACAATGGCACCCTTTATATATCACAATGACATTCTGTATATATCACAGTGACATCCTGTATACATTACAGTGACACCCTGTATATAAATAACACAGTGACACCCTGTATATCTCAATTAAACTCTCTGCTGACCAATTGTAAAATCTTGCTGCCCAAGTTATTATTTTGCAGCTCGCTGGTTATTAGGCAGCCAAATGATAAAAAAAGCAGATTAATATTGGTTAAAATGTTAACCGTTTTTAAATTGTTTGCTGAACAAGAGTTGCCGCCAGATTTTTATTTATTGCCAGCCAAAGCTTTGTATGCTGCCCAAATGATTTAACTGCTTATTTTTTTTTGCGGATCAATTTTAATAACGGCTGACCAAAAAATTACTTTTCATTCATAAATGTGAAAGTTTGTGAATATATTTGATTATTTGCTTATTTGGATGTTTGTTACTAAATAACGGGGTAACAACTGGATGGATTGAGCTGAAATTTGGCATGCAAGTAGACCGATCCTGGATTAAAACATAGGATACGTTATATTCCGGTAAATAGTTCCCTTAGACAGTGACGGGAACAACGCGGGCGAAGCTGCGGGTAAATGCAAAAAATAGTTAAAAATAAACGAACACTTAACAAGTGGTGACACATTCACGAAATCATTCAAAACCATAATTTGTTAATTATTATTTTTAAAAGCACTAACGTTTAAAACGTTTAAAATTATTATAAGTAAACTTGACAACACTTACTTTGTTATGGGTTGACTTCAAATAAGAGACGCCAGTAATAATTGAACAAGTTTAATCCTAAAATTCTAAACTAAGCAAGCTATACCCTAAAGTACTTATAACTAATTAACTACTTATGAAATAAGACTTATAACTAATATATTTGTTGAGCGCCAGGAGGGTATATAAATTCGCATGGACCCCTTCCAATCCAATCCATATGCCACCGACTAGCTTCTGTACCGAACTCCAAACGCAATTTCATAAGGTCAGTACGACCATCATCAGCTCAGTACGACCACGGTCTGAAGGGCATTTCCATAGGCTAAAACAAAACATTTTCTAATTACTTGAACTATGGGAATTCAAGACCTATGTTTACCATGGTAGCTTATGTACTACACTTACCCCTTCGCCGTAATTTTCACTCACACAAAAATTATAAAATTTCTATTAGTGTATTCATTATTATTTCCCAACAACTAGCACTAAATTCGCTTTCTACATATTAATCATGTGGGTAAGCACTTATTTGTCACAGCCATTTGCAATTAAAGATGTTGACCGAACTAATGGATGAGCTGGAATGACCGACGCTCATGATGTTGTTGTTATTTAAATTACTTATTCCGAACCAGCTACGAAAGTAAAATAATTTAATAGAAAAAGTTATTCCAGACGCCGAGATTCGAACCTCCGACCTCTTGCTCAGGAGTCTCACGTACTAACCCCTGCGCCAGCGAGTAGTTACCGAACCTGACGAAACACCTTAACTATTGCACGTCCTATTGTCTTACGTCACTGCGGGCGGTTCACTTTAATGTAAACCTTATGTCCACTCATTAGAGGTTAAAAGCTAGATGACGTGCTTAAAACCATAACATGTACCCTCTCCCTCATGAAAAAAAAATCTAATATATATTTTTTTTATTTCTTTAAGTCCTTGGCATGCCAAACTCCAATATCTTTACCAAGGGCGTTGTTAAGGCGGTACACGTTTGTTGACAACTTAGTTACTATAATGGCCTTTTCAAATTTGGGAGCCAGTTTAGCCTTGAATTTCTTCTGAGCATTAGACAAAAATTTCGTTCTACGCCACACCATATCTCCTACTTGGAAATTACTTAGTCTTCTGCTTTGGTTGTAACGCTGTTTGCTACTTTCATGCACCTTTCTCAATCTAGTCTGAACTTCTTCAAAAACCTTATGCCTGAATTTCAGATCATCTAGATGATTTATTTTGCTTGTACCTGGCATTTCACCGACATCTACCATTTGACCAAAGTCAACCTTGCACGGATTAGGTACAGACGTCTCGCGGCCATAGAAGAGATATGACGGAGTATACCCTGTAGTCTCATGCACTGCGGTTCTGATTGCATTTCCAAATTCCTGCAAATGCAAGTCCCACTCATTATGGTTTCTGGACTTGGTATATGTTGCAATCATCGTCCCTATAACTCTATTTATGCGTTCCGTTGGATTACTTTGTGGGTGATAACTTGGAGTGTACCATATTTCGGAATTGTACTTTTTGGCCAAGTCTTTAAATAAATGGGACACGAACTGTTTACCATTATCACAGATTATAGTTGATGGAGCACCGAATAACAGAAATTGACTTTCTAAAATCTCGCATATCTTTTCCCCTTTTCCAGTTCTTAAGGGAAACAACAAGGTGAATTTACTAAACCAACAACTTATAACCAGTAACATCGTGTTACATCTCTTACTTTTTGGAAATGGTCCCATAAGATCCAACGATACCACCTGCCAAGGACCTGATGCCTCTCTATGATGGCCCATCAAGCCATATGGGCTTTTTTGTGAAACTTTATGTTTTGCACAATCTTCACATTTGCCCACATAAGCTTTAACCTCTTGCAGCATGTTAGGCCAGAAATACTTTTGCTTTATTTTGTAATATTTTTTCCGGACGCCTAGGTGACCCGCCGTAGGATTGTCATGACATTCTCTAAATACCTCCTTTCGCAGTCCTTCTGGTACCACTAATTTCCAAGCTCCTGCCTTCGGATACGGTTTGAGACTCTTTTTTTTATATAGCAGTCCATTAATGATTTTCCACTCAGTAGGCTCTGCCTGCTTACCTACTTGCTCCACTTTCTGTGTATACCAAAGGTCTTTATGACGATCCAGTATTTCTATGTTATTTACTTCTGTTATAACATTAACTCGTGATAGCGCATCTGGGACAATATGTGATTTACCGGGCTTATGGACGATGTCAAAACTAAATTGTTGTAATTTCATTGCCCATCTAGCTAACCTGCCGTGCGGATCTTTCATCTTGTGGAGCCACATCAGTGCGCTATGATCTGTTATTACAGTAAAATGTGTGCCGTCGATATATGGCCTGAACTTATCAACTGCATACACTACACTCAGTAGTTCTCTTTCGGAAGTTGAGTAACGGCACTCTCGGTCCGTTAGTTTCCTGCTCAAATAAGCTACCGGCTGATCCACATCGCCCTCTTTCTGACATAATACTGCTCCAATCCCAGTGTTTGATGCGTCACATTGGATCATAAATGGTCTTGAATAATCAGGGCAGGTCATCACGGGGGTCGTCGTAAGTAAAGTTTTCAATTTGACGAAAGCAGATTCCGCCTCTTCAGTCCATACCAGCATCTTTTTCTTCTTACCTTTCGTCAGGTCATGCAAGGGTGCCGCTATTATGGAAAAGTTTTGCACGAATCGCCGATACCAGCTTGCTAGTCCAATAAACCGTTTTAAGTCTGTATAAGTTTTAGGACGCGGAAAATTTAAAATTGCTGACACTTTATCCGGATCCGTCCTCAATCCATCCTTATCTATGATGTAGCCTAAATATCGCAAACTGGACCGAGCAAACTTACACTTATCAATATTTACCGTCAACTTGGCTCTTTGTAATGTCTCCATGACTTTCTTCAAAAGCTGTAAATGTTCCTCGAAGTCTGAAGAACATACCACAATATCATCTAAATATGCCCATATTTTGTCTTCATTTGAGTAAAAGAGTATATCCATGAGCCGTTGTTGTGTTTGTGACGCATTAACAAGTCCAAATGGCATGACCTTGAACTGGAACAAACCCCGCCCAGGGACTGCAAAAGCTGTTTTTTCCTTACTCTGCACTGATAGTGGTATTTGCCAAAATGCAGATTTTAGGTCAATTGTGGTCAAATACTTTGCATTACGGAGATTGTCGATGATATTTGATACCCTTGGCAAGGGGTACGTGTCTCGTTTAGTTACCTTATTTAACTGCCGACTATCCAGACAAAGCCTATTTTCACCGCTTGGTTTTTTGACAATCAACACAGGTGAACACCATGAACTAATTGACGGTTCCACGACATCCTTAGATAGCATGTCCTCTAATTCCCTCTCAATTTCTTTTTTTATCACCGGCGAAAAGTTATATTGCTTTTGATGAATAGCCCTTGCATCTCCTGTATCGATCGTGTGATTGAGCATGTCCGTTCTACCTAAATTTCCAGCCCCAATCTTTTGCTTCATTTCGTCTATGATTTCCAACAATTTCTCCTGTTGTTTCTCTTCTAGGCAGTCTCTTGATACTACTGCGTTAGTTTTCAATGACAATGTCTCAATATCTGCCTGGTTGAACCCTACTTCACTCTTAAATCTCAAAGCAATACCGAACTGGTCAAAAAAATCCTTTCCTAATATAAGGTCTTGTTTCAGGTTAGGCATAACCAGCACCGGAATGACCTTAAATTGATTATCAAATGTCATTGGTACATGATACATCTGAGTTACCTTGTGATTCGCCCCATCTGCCGTAGTCACCTGTATACAAGCTACCTGTATGGGTTTCAACCCCAATGACTCCAACCGTTCTGCACATCCTTCATTCATCACTGTACGGTTTGCACCACAATCTAACAAACCTACACATGGTAGCTGAAAAATATCTACGACTACATAAGATCTGTTATCCATTTCTTTATTGACTATTATAGGGCACATCTCCTTATCACTACGCGAAAAAAAATTCCTCACCACTAACAACCAATCCTGCCATTCTGCGCCATCGTTATTCAACCGGGGTAAGATTACTGAGCAGGAGTTGTAACTTCCCCTCGGCCGTTTCCCTTGGCGCACTGGCAATCTTTCGAAGTAATCCCAAATTGTCCACAACGATAACAAAATAGTCGTTGCTTTGGCATCGCGCAATCTCTGAATAAATGTCCTGATTCACGGCAATTCCAACACCTTTTTTCAGTTACTGATGTAACCTTTGCTTCAGAGACGTTGACCTCCTCATTTACCTGTGCACTCTTTGAACTCCCCTCTACTTTATAAGCTAAATCTGGCTCAAGAGAATTTTTTAGCAGCTTCGGTTCCTGGAAGTTATCACAGCTGATTTTTGTGCGCTCTATTACTCTAAGCACGTTCATTAAATCCATCATGGACGAAAAATCATCCCTACACACAGCCCGCTGATAATATGGCTGAATGTTACGTATAACTATCCTTATCTTTTCATTTTCAGTACTCTTTACCGGTAGTCTATTAAACAAATTTTGCATGACCGAAATATAAATGGCTATCGATTCGTCCCTACCCTGAGTCCTTGATTTAATCTCAGCCAATAACTCCTCTTGGTACAACGGAGACTGAAATGTACGCTTAAGTAGAATTTTCAACTCTTCCCAATTTGTTGCGTACTCCTTATTGGCCCTATACCATATCAGCGCATCGCCCTCAAACAAGTCTATAGCATATCTCCATAAATCCCTATCTGTAGCATTTCTAGCTTCTTTTATCTCCTCAATACGCTCGATGAAGGCATTAACACTGATTTTGCTATCACCAGAAAACTTTATTCCCCACTGAACAATTGGCACCAGTTTACGCCTAGGAGTATCTTCGTCGATAGTGGAGGTCCGTATCAATCTACCCTTGCTACCACCAGCCTTCTCCATTTGGTCTACCATGAAGCTCACACTCTGGTTGCCTACTAGGCTTTTTGCCTTACCTGTCACATCCACGGAGTTTGATGTGGTCGAGCTCTCCTTATCGATTTTTTCTATTAATCGAACCCCTAAGTCCCCTAGCGTGTCTTCTAACACCTTTCTATCTTCCGGCGTCAAGTTTTCATTTTCCGTCAAGTCATCTTGCTCTTCCAATTTCGCTATTAGAGCAAAAGCCTTGTCCGTTAAAGTGGACTGTAACGCACTGTCGCTGCCGGCCGGTATCAGGTTAAGTCTATTAATAACATGATATAATCTAGACACTAAACGTCTAAATAGGTTCCTGTCTGGCCTACCTGTAATTTCCGCAATATAATTGCCTAAAGTGTTTAACTTTGACTGACACACCCCTAGTTCTACAGCCACGTCCTCCTGAACAGCTACCGGAGGTTTACCATCGACGCCTCCGTCACCCAAAGGATCACTAAGCATCAGTTCCTTTAAAAGTTTTTTCATCACCGGTACTGAACTTTTAACCGCAACACCACGGCACGCAAGCTCGAATTCCAACTCATCTTTCAGTAAAAAATTCGGATCCATGATACTAAAATGTTTATCTGAACAATCTCCAAAGCAAAATATAAACTAAAGACACCTACTTAAACTTAAAGAGTTGTCGCGTGTACCGTACGTACACAGTTCATTCACAATAAGTACAGCTGTAATGCAATTGTAATTTCAATATGTCTAAATCGGCTATACTATTACCTATATCAAAAAACAATACTTAATCAATGGCTAATAAACCATACAACCGAAACACTAATAATTTCGTAACCCTAACATTAAATATAGCCGTATTGAAATACAATCCTATAAACTTGCTAACCTACCTACCTAAACATACTAAATACCTATTACAGCGAGGCAAGAAAAGAAAAAGCCACTTATTTTAACCAAGGACCGTTAAAAAAAAAACCCACAATATATCAACTTAAGTTCAAACTGGAGTTTTATAACTCTCACCCTGATATTAATGCGTTGTTAAGTTTCGATTATAAGTAAATAAGTATACTGAGTTAACCAGAAAACACAGGCAAATCACAATTAAAAAGAACAAAATACTATTATGGCTACCTTTGAAAAAACAACGCAATAATACATAAATTCGTTACACTATATACACTGAATAACCAATTGACCCTAATAACATTAACATATAGTTGTTGTAATTCCTTACTAAAAGTTCTACTAATTATAACCTAGATAAATTAAAGCAACATTAAAGTAACAAAACTAGAAAAGGTCAACCCGTTTTAATTTTTTTTTCCGTTGGGCGCTATTGTTATGGGTTGACTTCAAATAAGAGACGCCAGTAATAATTGAACAAGTTTAATCCTAAAATTCTAAACTAAGCAAGCTATACCCTAAAGTACTTATAACTAATTAACTACTTATGAAATAAGACTTATAACTAATATATTTGTTGAGCGCCAGGAGGGTATATAAATTCGCATGGACCCCTTCCAATCCAATCCATATGCCACCGACTAGCTTCTGTACCGAACTCCAAACGCAATTTCATAAGGTCAGTACGACCATCATCAGCTCAGTACGACCACGGTCTGAAGGGCATTTCCATAGGCTAAAACAAAACATTTTCTAATTACTTGAACTATGGGAATTCAAGACCTATGTTTACCATGGTAGCTTATGTACTACACTTACCCCTTCGCCGTAATTTTCACTCACACAAAAATTATAAAATTTCTATTAGTGTATTCATTATTATTTCCCAACAACTAGCACTAAATTCGCTTTCTACATATTAATCATGTGGGTAAGCACTTATTTGTCACAGCCATTTGCAATTAAAGATGTTGACCGAACTAATGGATGAGCTGGAATGACCGACGCTCATGATGTTGTTGTTATTTAAATTACTTATTCCGAACCAGCTACGAAAGTAAAATAATTTAATAGAAAAAGTTATTCCAGACGCCGAGATTCGAACCTCCGACCTCTTGCTCAGGAGTCTCACGTACTAACCCCTGCGCCAGCGAGTAGTTACCGAACCTGACGAAACACCTTAACTATTGCACGTCCTATTGTCTTACGTCACTGCGGGCGGTTCACTTTAATGTAAACCTTATGTCCACTCATTAGAGGTTAAAAGCTAGATGACGTGCTTAAAACCATAACAACTTAGAATAGAATAGAATAGAATAATTTATTAAACAACGTATTATACAACAATGACATTTAAAGACTAAGATATACAATTAGAGAGTTGAACCTATATGCCTGAACTAGGATTCCCTGTATCTCAGGCAAAAAGGGACAATCAAACATTTATATCTAATACTAAATATTTACATACTAAATATGCAGTTTAATACAATTCAAATCTTATTAACTAGTATCACGTTGAATCAATGTGACATGCTAGCATCTGCGTCAGCAGAACTGTAAACTGGGCCAAAATCGATGTTGCATTCTGCAAGTTTGTTTAAATTTCATTTAGAGGTTATAGGCGTACGATTGGTATTAGCCTAGTTATCGAAATTGTGTAAGTAGGACATCTCGGTAGTAGGTCACTTAGGCGTCTTCATAATCTATGGAGTTTATGTGTCGTTTTTCGGCTAATTTTCTAGCTGGGCATTCGGCATCACCAGTTTCATGATTGCAGGGCTTTTTGTATTGAAGGCATGTTGCACATTTAGGTGGCTCAGTTTTTTTGGTGCAGTCCTTTATCGTATGACCGACGTCGCCGCAATGCCCGCAGGTGTCGACCTCCGTCTTGCACGTCTTCGCCGCATGACCGTACTGCTGGCACTTGTAGCATCTCGTCACTAGAGTAAAGTCTCTCACAGGGCACGACGACCAGTTTACAAACACTCTATCTCTTGAAATCAAGGCCTTCCGTATAAGAGCAGGGACTTCGATTATGTAGTTGCAGTTCTCAGAGTCTTTTTTGCCAGATTTGTGGCTTAACTTAATCGTGGTCAGAAAGTTTTCTAGGGACATATTAGGCATAGTATCGGCTAGGTTTTGTTGGTAAATACATTTAAAAACTTCCGCTTCCTGCATTGCCGTGGGTACGCCGATGATGACTATTCTAGGTCTACGCTTCCGTGGCTCGTCCACCGTGAGTCCAGAGGTCGATAACTGTGCCGATTGTTTAAGTTTCTGGATATCGTCCTTTGAATCAGTACTAATAACGACACCCCCATTTCTAATTTTGCGCAACCCTCTCACGTGCAATTTCATCTCTTCTGGCCTGATAATTTTTTGAACGAGGGATTTAGTCTCCTCGCTCGTCTTTAATTTATCAGTAGGATAAATGACTACTGAGCTAATGTTAGAGGGCTGGATAGAGGTTTTCTTAAGCACATCGGCAAAAGAAGCGGGTTCCGGGCTAATTTTTGTAGACTCCTCTATACACTTTTTCAGTTCCTGGAAACGAAGCGAAAGGTCAAACTTTTCTTGAAGATCTTGGTAGGCATGGTAGTTCAGGATAGCTTTCTGTTTTAGGGCTTGGTATTCAATCGCCAGTTGAGAAGAGCTATGCCCCACTTTGCGGCATAAAGTGTTTATTTTTGTTTTTTGCTCGGAATTTAATTTTCCCTCGGAAGCGATAGTGCATACATCATTCAGCGCTTGCTCAATAGACTTCATCCAGGCTTGGAGGTCTGCTGTAGTCACGGTCTTCGGGGGCGGCGGTGGCGGGTCTTCCTGTGGGACGGACTCGGGCGGGCAGGGCGGCGGCGGCGGCTGCAGCCGCGGCGCAGGTGACGGCGGAGGGCTGCGACGCGTAAGCCCACTCCGGTTAAATGGACTATTATCCGACATTTTCTTATAAAATCACTCCAACAAACGCATTACACATGATCAAAGTTATTAATGATGACACAGATAATTGCTGCCGTTCGACGTAAAGAGCTAGGTCACGATTTAGTAAGCGAATATTTATTATAATAACAGACACGTCCGATCTTATTGACGACTCACAATACTATGCTAACTTGTATGATGACTAACTAAACTTGGGCCTAATGACACACTACTATCCTGCAATTTATTTTTTCTGAGGACGATTATTTGTAATAGGGTATTTGACAACAATCAAAATAAATTCATTAACTCTAACCAGCAAATTACGCTTCCAAAACCGCCCGCCCGGATAAAATCATTCAAACATATTTTCGTGCCACCAACGATTGTACAATGACGAAAACTAAAAATAAGGCACCATGTTGAGCATGACGTCACAAGATAGTATTTCATACTAAACTGCATACTTTCGGAGCGTTTTGACACTTCATAAAAAGAAGCTGATTTGAACTGTCATCAAGTAGCCTATTGCAAAAACCGTTCCAAGCGATAATATAAATCACAAGTTAAGAGATAAAATACGAGCTCTGAAAAAACCAAAATATTGTCAATATTTAGGTCTGCGTTTGTCCTTGACAAAGGCGTTACGGGTTTCAGAACTTGAAATATGAAGCAAAATATTAACCCCAATGAAAGGTGAAAGGAATAAAATTAGCTTCTATTTACGCTTATTTATCTAAATGTTACATTAATGAGGTAAACGTCCGAGTGGTCGACACTGCCCCAATAGTTGCAGTCATTAACCTTTTCGCCGCTACGTAAAACATAAAAGTCGCAAATCAGACGCCATGACATAACAATGTCAAAATCGAAACTGAACTTCATGCTGGTGCAATGAAAGTTTATATCGCTCTGCGGTCTGTGACCAATATATGCGTCGTTGGCGTTCAACCTGCGGTGCCAATATACACCGTGGGCACTGTAACAAGATCCAAAAATTAAAACGCAGATTCTACTCCTCAAACTAAACAACATTTGTTCAGCGACATTTAAAAATAACCTTTCTTCATTTTTAGTACACTTTGAAATTATATAATATTTGAACGCGCAATGTATTACGATTTTTTTTGTGTTTGTAACGTGACAAGCGACGTCAATTACACTGATGTTAACATACATTGAAAATATTATTTAATTACTATGAAAATGAGAAAATCTTAATTCTATATAATTTTTAAAAGTGTTTTAACAAAAGTTACATTGTTACAGGGCCCACGGTGTATACGTCGTTGGCGTGGAAAAGGTTAATGGGGGTTAAAATGTTAGTTCATCTTTAAGACAGTGGGCAGGTTTCTCCTGACGATGGCTGACGCTGCGACTTAGATGCGCGACGTTTGTGCCAGAGGCAGTACGCGGCCGCTAACACCAGCAACACGACAATCGGTATTACGTACGAGTACACCCACCACAGGTTGCGGGGTTCTGAAAAAGCAATACACAGTACATTACACAACTAGGGTGCAGTAGCGTGGCGTCCAAAGAACTCGATTCCTACCGGCTTGCCTAATATTAGGCATTTGAGCACCTTATTCTACAGCTCTTAAGAAAAATGTACGCCAAATCTACACCGGCTTGCCCAAGGATATCTTTTACACTACGCCACTGCTAGGGTGGTAAAACAAAGAAAGGCCGAGATCGCAGACGTTTGCGGCCCGAGCTGCAAGCGCGGGACGTAAATATGCGATCGAGGGCTTTCTTTATTACCTCCCGTGTTGTTTCATTATTTTTCATCACACTTGCTCGAAAATGGTGTCATTACACGTAGATTCTGCGGGCCGTAAATGATCTATTACGCCCTAGGGCGTAATGGTTTTCTTTTTAAATTTGAAACGCTTGTTCTGTTTTACTCTTATTTGTCATGTTCAAAGGAAACGCCAACTTACTTTTTTAACTTTTATCACTGAGATATTTATTTAAAGATAACTGTTATTGCAAATACATGTAAACACATATTTCGGTAACATTAATTAAATGTTTAAATAATGTATTTCAGTATTTTGCTATTATAAAATCAACCGTTTTAGGTCTGTACCGCTGTGGTTTCCGAACGTGACTTGACATTCGCATTGTCTATGAATAATGTCACTAATGTCACTGTCAGTTTTACAATTTTAGGTTAAGTAAGGTTAATTTTAATTAGATTTCCTCACAAGTGTGATGAAAAACATTGTGTGTGCCACGGGCGGTAAAGGAATTACCGCCCTTGATACACAATGTACTATTATGTCACACTTGGTCAGAAAGCTTTTTCTGTACGCGTAGCGTGCGGTAAAAGCCACTTTATGGCCAGGTGTGGCATAAAAGTAATGGTTGTCAAATGCAAAGTATAACACAGACAAGGCACTTTTCAGTACTTTGGAGGTCAGTTAGTCCCAATAGGTCGAGATTGGGCAGCTAAAAAAAATACGTGTCTTATTTTAGACTACTCTCTAACATATATCAAAATAAATCAAATCGGAGCCGGACAGTTGGATACCTTCCTTGTGAGTTAAATGCTAGGCATAATGGCTTCTTCGCTGTGTAGTGTTTGTTAGGCTAGAATTATATACTACCCTATCGAGCGTAAAATGAGAATATTATTTGGAGGAAGCTAATATTGCTCACGTTCAGTACCGAACGCCTTCCGGCTGAACATGATGATGACATTTAAAAACGCACTTTAAAGTTCATATGCAAAATTGACTTAAAGAGAAATGTCGGTAATCGGCATAACATAATAAATACCCACAAACACTACAAACAGTTCGAAATTGGAATTTCGAAATTTTCGCGCATATTCTGCACTCGTAAAGCCTGATCAAGATCGTTTAGTCCAAGTACGCTTTTAGTAAAACCGGTGTTAAAGGTTTTTTCCCCCCTATTGAAATATAGTTAAGCCGTTCCAAGCGATAGCATTCATCGGTGCAAATAATATTTCTTTAACATTTAAATATAAATAAATAAAATAAAATGCAAATGCTCCGGCAAAGACAGCGACACTGGTTAGAACAGTGGTTCCTAACCTTTATTATCATATCACCCACATTCTCATCGAGATTTGTATCATTACCCCTCCAAAAATAGGTATTATAAGCTTATAAGAACCTGCTCAAAGTAAAACGGCTTAACATTCATGCGTATTATCCCTGAGAAAACTTCGTTTTACCCCTGGAGGGGTAAATACCCCCAGGTTCGGAACCACTGGGTTAGAATCTGGCCTTGTCTACATTAAGTCACGTTTAATTTTTCAATGTAATCAGAATGAAATTTTAACTACATCCATATCATAATTTCCCTAGAATATGTTCAGTGACGATAAGCAAATGGCCTATATTAAGAAACCCGTACCTGTGGTTGCATCTTAATGTTCAGATTAAAGCACACTGTATCTTAATGTTAACATTAAAGCATCAATTACCGATACTTTAATTTTCTTATTGCACCGTACAAAGTGATGTTATAAAATAAAGTAAAGTAGAACAAATAAAGTTTTAACTTCTTATTATTTGTGTTTTATCCAAACTCAGGTTTTATACCTACAAATAATTTGACGACCGCTTTAGCTTAGTTGGTAGTGACCCTGCCTACGAAGCAAGAGGTCCTGGGTTCGAATCCCAGTAAGGGCATTTATTTGTGTGATGAGCACGAATATTTGTTCCTGAGTCATGGATGTTTTCTATGTATTTAAGTATTTGTATCTATTAAATATATCGTCGTCTAGTATCCATAACACAAGCCTTATTGAGCTTACTATGGGGCTAGTTCGATTTGTGTAAGATTGTCCCCTAATATTTATTTATTATTATTTTATTATTTAAATAAGTTAATAGTACCACTTGAAAATGCATTCCATATTCGTACATATTGTAGAATACTTATAATATGCATGTAGATAAAGTAATGTATGCAACTGTACATAATTAGGCATAAAAACACTCGTGTGCTTTTATTAGAAATCTCGCCTTCGGCTCGTTTCATAAAACCACACTCATGTATTAATGCCTCTCATTATGCACCAGTCACACAATACTACATTACACAACTAGGGTGGTAAAACAAAGAAAGGTCGAGATGGCAGATGTTTCCGGCCCGAGCTGCAAGCGAAGGACGTAAATATGCGATCGAGGGCTTTCTTTATTACCTCCCGTGTTGTGTAGATCTTTTTGTCTACACCTGGCCAGAAAGCGGCTTTTTCCGTACGCGTAGCGTGCGGTAAAAGCCACTTTATGGCCAGGTGTGGCATAAATAACTATTATACCTTCTTTTTTGTAGTTCCACTTGCCGTACCCAATAACGTCCTCCGTCATGGCCCTGGGCTTTGCGATCACGGTCCATGCGTGGTCGAGCGGGTCTACGGGTTTGGTAATAAGCAGCCTGCACAGGCCTTCATTAAACAAGCTTCGTTCCATGTATTCGGCTGGCATATAATATGAGGAGAGAGCTGTAATATAATACACCTTATAGTACACCAGAGCGATTCTCCAGAGGGGCCAAAACTATTGAAAAAGTATCATAGTAGACATACAACAATAGACAGTGCTATTGCTAAGGAGCGGTCCTTTCAAGACAATTTTTGGGTGCATACTAAATTTTATGCCACACCTGGCCATAGAGTGGCTTTTTCCGCGCACTGCGCGTACGGAAAAAGCCGCTTTCTGGCCAAGTGTAGACATAAAACGATGTACACAACACGGGAGGTAATAAAGAAAGCCCTCGATCGCATATTTACGTCCCTCGCTTGCAGCTCGAGCCGTAAACATCTGCGATCTCGGGCTTTCTTTGTATTACCACCCTAGTTGTGTAATGTACTATTATGCCACACCTGGCCATATGATTAAAGTGGCTCTTTCCGCACGCTGCGCGTACGGAAAAAGCCGCTTTCTGGCCAAGTGTAGGCATAAAATTATGTACACAACTCGGGAGGTAATAAAGAAAGCCCTCGATCGCATATTTACGTCCCTCGCATGCAGCTCGGGCCGCAAACTTCTGCCTTTCCTTGTATTACCACCCTAGTTGTGTAATGTACTAGAATCGTAATTATGACGCACCGTGTCACTACAGTATAATATTTAGCAGTATCTTATCTTCCTACAAAAGGTACATCGAGCAAGTATATGTGCGCGCCGTGAACGAACGCGCTTCAACTAGAGTCCGACCGAAATTTCGGTTTCGGCCTAGTTTCGGCAAAAAAAACGAGTTTCGGCATAGTTTCGGTTTCGTTAAGAAGTTATAATATGTTATGTTAATGATTACTCTTAATAATTAATATGTTATTTAAAAATGAAGACTGACTGATTATGATTGTAATTTTTTATCCTCCCACGAAAACATGGCCTTATATGGAAATTTCGGCCAAAACTGAGATCAAAGCCGAAATTTGGTTTCGGTTTCGACAGTGAAAACTAGTTTCGATCGGACACTAGCCAAAAGTTTTACGAATGCGTAATCGCCCAGCCACGACATTGCGCGACCAAAATAATAAGGTCATGTTTTCGTGGGAAGCTAAAAAAATTACAATCATAATCAGTCAGTCTTCATTTTTAAATAACAAATTTATGCCACACCTGGCCATAAAGTGGCTTTTTTCGCACGCTGCGCGTACGGAAAAAGCCACTTTCTGGCCAAGTGTAGACATAAAATGATGAACACAACACGGGAGGTAATAAAGAAAGCCCTCGATCGCATATTTACGTCCCTCGCTTGCAGCTCGGGCCGCAAACTTCTGCGATCTTGGCCTTTCTTTGTATTACCACCCTAGTTGTGTAATGTACTATAATGATATAGTCTCTGATATTTAGCGTAATCACTATTATAACTTCTTATTTCAAATAAATTATGTATGTGCTTTTTGAAATAAAGATTGTCCGATCGCAGCACGAAACCCCTCAAATTCAGTTTCGGTTTCGGTCGGACGGCAGCCGAAACCCGTTATTTTGCCGCAACTAGGCCGAAACCGAAATTTCGGTCGGACTCTAATCGTTACGCATTGCTAAAAGTTTGCTCGTAGTGCGTTCGTACACGGCGCGCACACATTCAAGCGGCGCGATGTAACTGTTGTTGAAAGAAAAAACACTGCTATTATACTGTGGTGCTTTGGAGTTGTCTGCCAAACAAATGAAAAAATACGTGTACAATTTTCTGGCTTTCACATACCTACTCCATCAGAGCGCACGAATACGCAATCATCCACCAGTGGGCGTCCGTAGACTCGTCCCTCTACCACCAAATTTTTATAGTCAAGGGAGAAGGTGACGGTCAACGCACTATCTGCAATTATAATAAAAATTATTACATTTATTATTATATTTATACAGGTAATAGTGACTCAAAACAATCTCCCTACAAACAAGCGGACAAAAACTGTGCTCGCACGGAACTAGGTAGGTTTAAGTGGTACAATTTGCAAATTTTTAGGGTTCCGTACCCAAACGGTGCCAACCGAACACTATTACTAAGCCTCCGTCCGTCACAACGCTCTATAGTTTGAACCGTAAAAGGTAGAGAATTGAAATTTCCACAGAATGTGTATTCCTATTGCCGCTATAACAACAAATAATAAAAACATAACTGGCCAAGAGCATGTCGGACCATGCTCAGTGTAAGGTTCCATAGCCGTAACTATAAGGTAAAAAATACGATGTAAAAAAAGTACAACAACAAAAGAGCGTATCTTCATAGCAATTACGTCCTTTTGTTGAGAAGCGCAGTTTATCGGCAATAACTCAAAAACGGTTAATTCGATCTTGTTGAAAATAATTTTCGTTGAAAGTATTAATTAAGCGTTACCTTCGTGATTTTTTTCATATTTTTCGGACGCTCGGTTTAGAAAATAGAGGGGGGGGGACACAATTTACACAACTTTCGGAGCGATTATTTCCAAATACATTCACTTAATCAAAAACATTACTTAGGAACCTTATAGTGTTTTTTAAAGAGCTGTCGAACTATGTACCACACATTGATATTTGCTGAAAAAAAATTTTTTTACTGTCTTTAACATATATGGAGTGCCCCGCCTAAAATTATTTATTTTAATTATTTATATACCAAACTAAGTAGCGGCTCATAAAAGACACCTATATTCCAAATTTCATCAATATCCATCATGTAGTTTCTGAGTAAAATGCCTGTGACATACGGACAGACAGACAGACAGACAGACAGACGGACGGACATGACGAAACTATAAGGGTTCCGTTTTTGCCATTTTGGCTACGGAACCCTAAAAAGGGTGTGTCCCCACACAAAAAAACGTGTTTTTGCTCGACCATGATACGGGAACCTTCGTGTGCGAATCCAACTCTCACTTGGCCAGTTTTTAATTAACCAACTTCAAACGAACTTAACTCAATATAACAAATGCACGAGATACTGACGGACAACAAAGTGATCTTATAAATGTTCTGTTTTTTCCTTTTGAGGTGCGGAACCCTAAAAAGCAATCGACTGGAGAGAGAACCATGTCTATTTTGAAAAGTTAAGAAGTAAAATAACTAACCCCTGTACATGTAAGCCTAAGTTCAGGCTCTGCTCGCCCTGGCTGTAGAAGCCCACGTGGCAGCGCCAGCCGCCGGCGTCTGCGGCCCGCACCCGGCGCAGCCGCACCCCGCAGTCCCCTGCGCCCAGCCCGCCGCCCACGTACTCCATGGATGGCAGTGATACGCCTAGAATGCCATTCTTGTAAATTATCCCTGTGCATATGTCGCCGCCGACTGGTTTAGTTAGCCATTTAGCTACAATACAATACAAGTATACTTTATTGCACACCAGAAAAACACATTACAAGAGGTACTTACATAATTAGAACAATTTAAAAAGGTAGACAACAGGCGGTCTTATCGCTTAAGAGCGATCTCTTCCAGACAACCTTTGGTTAGCGGAATTGACACAAAAATAAACCAAAAAAAAAGCTACTGCTAGGCAGGTAGCTAGCTACCTGCCTAGCAGTAGCGTGGCGTCCAAAGAACTCTATTCCTACCGGCTTGCCTAATATCAGGCATTTGAGCACCTAATTCTACAGCTCTTAAGGAAAATGTACACTTAATGTGCATCGGCTTGCCCAAGGAAATCTTTTGCGCCACGCCACTGCTGCCTAGACTTTTCATTAAACACACTCCTTATTTTAGGTTAGGTTTGTTAGTCAGCTTGTGTCCCTCAGAGTCGAAATAGAAGCCCCGCGCAGCGGGGCTTTGTCGACCCGCTGGCGGGTCATAGTTTAGTGAAAATGCAACGCAGTTAACCAGATGGCTAACTACATCAGTTGGCTGCGACACATACATCATCATCATCATCATCATTTCAGCCATAGGACGTCCACTGCTGGACACCGGCCTCAATAGATTTCCACATGGGCCGGATAGAAGCGACCCGCATCCAGCGAGCCCCCGCAACCCTAACTAGATCATCCGACCACCTTGCAGGTCGTCCCACGCTGCGCTTGCCAGTACGTGGTCTCCACTCGAGAACCTTTCGGCTCTAACGGCCATCGGTTCTTCGTTCTATGTGCCCTGCCCATTGCCACTTCAGTTTGCTTACTCGGTTTGCTATGTCGGTGACCTTGGTGCATGCCAGTAGCGTGGCGTCCAAAGAACTCGAATCCTACCGGCTTGCCTAATATCAGGCAATTGAGCACCTTATTCTACAGCTCTTAAGGAAAATGTACACCAAATCTGCACCGGCTTGCCCAAGGATATCTTTTACGCCACGCCACTGGTGCATGCATACATAAAGGCGAATATTCAGAAAATACCGCCTCTTTAGAATGCCATTTTTTGTCATTATGTAACTCCGGCCAAGCTCTACAAATAAACCACAAATACCATTCGTTTGCGGCGGAATCTTCTTGCGATTTTTGAACCTATGTTTTGTTTAAGATTAGGTGTTATCTCGGGTGCTATCTTAGTTCGCACGGGGCATGTTTGTTTAAAATGTCTGCTGACTATTTTGCGGTTAATATTTTTCCCCTCTTTATTTAATTGTATTTATGAATGTATATGTGGGTTTATTATATATATTTATTTATGTATGTTTATGCTTGCCACTGCGGTTATTTATTTTTCATACCTAATTAAGTCTCGCTTTTGTTACCCTTCGCACGACCTACTTTTTTGGTTTATTTTTGTGTCAATTCCGCTACCCAAGAGTTGTCTGGAAGAGATCGTTTTTCTATAGTTGTCTACCTTTTTTAATCGTTTTAATTAAGTATGTAGGGTAAGTGCTCCAGTGAATGAACAAATCCAGTGAACGAACAAAATGCATGTTTTTATCGTAAAATAAGATTTCTGTACCTTTTTACCACGCGTGATATTTTTTTTTCAGCGAGCAACATTATTTGACAAGTTCTGGTAGCACTTACTTCAACTCAACCACATCAGTGTCAAAATAGCGGCGATGTAAAGTGGGCATACGGTTGCTGTTCGTTTTTTATATGGAGGTGTAATAAGGGTTAAGGTAAGCTACGTTGTGTTTAATGTGCTACTGCATGTGTCCCGTGCGTCTGCCTTGTACAGTGCGTGTTTTTTTAAGCCATAAGGTCATGTTTGTGCTATTAATGTATAGTTTAATGTGATTTATTTTCAAATAGTGGCTTTTAATCCAGTGTTCTATAACTAGAAATCAAAATGGCTTAAATCCAATGAACGAACGGGGGGGTTCATTCACTGAAATCGCGTGATTTATTGTTTGTTCAATATCTGACGTTTCCTTAGTAGTTATAAGATTTGGTTTTCTATGACTTTGGTAGAAATGTGCTGTCTGACAAAAGGCCAGTGTTCGAACAAAACTTTAAATATTCAATTTTTAACAGTTTATTAAATTTTTAACAGTTTATTCACTGGTCTGAGTTTTCCAGTGAATGAACTACCGCAATGACAGTTAGTCCATTAATTAGTTTCCAAAACCAGTGAATGAACTACAACATTCATTGTATTTTTCTTGTTTTAAACATGGAAACTTCAAAAAAACCATACAAAATATTCCAATATGACCAAGAATCTCTCGACAAAGCCCTAAAATCCCTTATACCAAAGTAAAGCATTATTTTTATGTTAGTTCATTCATTGGTTTCATTTGTTCATTTACTAGAATTGTGTGTTCATTCACTGGTGATTTTCCATTTTATCCTCTACAGCTTGCTATAATTTAAAACTGTGCAGCACTACTACAAAATAAATTTGATTTTAGAAAACTAGAATAGTTGTTTACTCTATAGGAACAGTAATATTTGAATTTAATTATTGCTATCAGCCAAAAATATTTTTTTAAAGTTGAAAATTTCCTTAAGTGTTCATTCACTGGAGCACTTACCCTAATGTCCTTTGATCTTGAAGTCTAAACGTCCACGTTTCAGAAGCATACAGGAAAGTTGGAAAGACCAGGCTATTCATTAAACAGACTTTTGTGTTTTTTTGCGATCTTAAAACCTTTCCAAAACGTAAGCTTCTCGACGACTGGAAGAGTTACTTACCGGGACGTAACTTGTAGACGGTTCCGTTTGGCGCGCTGAAGTAGCAGTAGCGGATTGCGGACTGGATCGAACAGGACATTGTAACACTGTCTCCCTCTACCACAGTCTGGTCTACTGCAGTGTCACTGGTTAGAGTGGGTACTGCAAAAATAAAATCTACTTATAACTAGATATTGACAGAATAATATAAATCAAAAGGGTACCTACTACAACATAAGTTCTATACCTACTCGTACAGAGGAAGTACAAGAACGGCAGGCGATTGCTCCGCCGATAAGAGCCTCTCTTAAATACGAGACAGACATAGAAGACCAGAGATGCCGAGAGAGGTCGTTTGCTTGAGAAGTTGGATGTGGAGCCCAACATAAAAGCCCTAATTGGCTATTTGACAACATTTTTTCTGTGATATGTTATAGAAACACCTCTCAATAATAGATAAGTATATTATATTAGTGAAAAAACCACTTCAATATCATAAAAACTCACCGAGATACTACAATGTTAAAATCACGTTTTTAGACTTTCCCAAATACGTGCCGAAACGCTTCTTACTGAACCCCATTATACCGTGACGTCAGGAGTCATACTTTGTTTGGGGAAATCAAGAACTTTATTCTGCAACAATGTTAAAACTTACGTTTATCATAACGGTTTCATAACAAAAGTTACCATACATTTTATGGGTTATTTAATGATATTAATAGTTTTTAATAATTTTATACTTTTAAAATGGACTTTCCCACCCAACTTTGCAGGCTTATAAAAAAAATTACACGTTAAGTATCCAACTCAAAACTTTATCATATTTCCTTATTTTAAGAGGATCTTATGTATTTTTTACAAATTTCAATTACAGTCAAGTACCCAATTCACTGGCTCATCACTTACATGCAGAGAGAGGAGGCCAGTAAAAAGAGCACCAACCTATTGGTTGAGTTGGTATTCAATTGAATACCGTTTGATTGGTCGCTCCACGTATAACTAACAAGGTAGACGCCGATTTATGCAAGCTTCAAAACGACAATAGGGAATATGCATTAATTTTTTTTAACACATATCTTAACAAAATTTGAAAATACCGTAAAAAAGATGACATAAAGTCAAAATAAAATTAAAATCGACCGAGAAATACGGAAGATATAAACATTTTAAAGCACTAATCATACAGCGATTAGACAGAGAGATCCAATATGGACTATGACGTCATAGTACACAGCCGCCATACAATCTCTATACTATATTCTGTTTTGCTAGAAAAAGATAGAGATAAATCTTTGTTGTCTTATATCTTGGTTATTTTTAGAGTTATTCGAAAAATATTTTTTTCCTGCGGTTTCTTAAATGAACTAACTAACTAACTAACTTGGCTCAGGGACCCAAAGAGGGTCTTGGCCTCCGAAACGAGAGCACGCCATCTGTCCCGATCGTGCGCAACTTCTTGCCAGTTAACGACTTGAAGACGTCGCAGATCCACCTGCACACTGTTCTTATATGAATGAACTTTTATTAAAGTTTATAAAAAATATCATGCATATTCCCTATTTGGCAAGTTCATGACGAGCGATGCGCCTTAGTGTTCGAGATGAGGACGTTTCTTTTTGGCCCAGTGAATCAATTTGCTTAAAGTTTCAAAGAGTATTCCTTAGGTGGCCTACTCACCTATCGATCTCGCCTACCCATCACATTCTGTTGCATGTGTTCAAAATGAGACTGGTAGGTAGATAGGCCGCCTTATAAGTACACTTACCAGTGGTAACTGGCTTCTGTACATTGGGGTCCGGTAGGGAAAAATAGCCATAGTAGACCTCTGATGCAGTATGCAGAGCGCAACGCCACAGCCCAAAGTCCGAATTAACGGTTCCGTTGATCGCAATGCCGCAGCTTTTACGCCCTTTGCCTTGAAATAAATATATAAATGCATGCTACTAGATTCTACCGCTCTGATTAGTGTTCTCTGGATTTAGTTAACTGATATTCTTTTGAATACAGAATATCTCTAGGAATCATTTAGTACATCTATATTTACTGTATTTGTAACCCTAATACGTTTTAAACTTAGGTACGCGATAAATCGTTTCAGTCAAACATTTATCATGTGTGTGCAAGTATTTCAAATCTGAAGTACTGTACGTAAACTCTAACATTTATAAACACATGGCCGAAAACGGGGCGTGTTGAATATTGATGTTATATTGTAGGTGCGATTGTGAAGTTGGTTTTAATATTTGTACAATCGAAAAACGGAATCCCGGCACAACATGAAACTATATTAAAGTAACTCTCTTACAATTTGACTGTATATTAATTTGACACAGTTCCAAAGTAGGTCAGGGTTTCATTTCCGCAGCTCGACGACAGACATGCGCCTATTTTGAATGATGTCATCGTTAGTCGATTTTAACTTGCCTTGGCGTATTATTATATTTTACACAACTGGCCAAAATGTAATGTTTTCAGAGTTTCTGGAACTAGTAACCCGACAAACTTTAACTAATAATATAACATTATTTACTTGTAATATCATCAGGAATACGTGGTTAAAATTGGGGTTACTCGTTTCCTATCGTGTATATGTGAGATCTTAATTACCACAATAATGACCAAACCCCTTAACGTATTTTTACGTTATTCCGAGTGCAATATTTATGCTATGTGAAGTGATAATTCTTCAAGACTGTTCCGGATAAGGTTCTCAAATAGCTTTATCAGAAGCCAGGACCAGAATCGGATTAATTTGAGCCACATTAAAGGGCCTTACCAACCTTTGAGTGTAGCTGTATCGGCCTTCGCTGACGCCCTGACGCGCCTGCAGCAGCCGCCCAGTGGGGTCCCGCAACACACAATGAGTCACAGCTTCAGAGGTCTCATGGTCATCTATTTCACAGACCAGCTCAACTGTAGGAACCTTTCCTCGCAAGCCGAAGTACAGCTGACCTTTTGGCTCTGGAGAATTAATTTAACATTAGATATTTACTTTGATAACACATCTTAGCATAGGGGAAGTGACACCACCTATGAAACTAAAGATCCCGGACTTAAGTCTTGGTGAAATGCGTTTGAGTATTTGGTCTCCAGTGGCAGTCTTCATTCTTTTTCTTCAATTTCAGTATTTATTTGTATTGATAACATTGTCTAGTACATGAAAATTGCTTAGTTTGTGACTAGGTAATTTTATGTACGATTATGCCTTCAGTTTTTTTGGTTATATCAAGCTAGATTATTATTTAGCAAAGCAAGATGTAAAACGATTAGTCATACTGACCTGCTTCAACAATCTCGGTACTGAATGTCTCCACAACAGGCAACACTCTATCTGGTTGTATGATACTCATGTTCCAGATGCCTTCGTGCTGGGTGGTGACCCGAGGGATGTTGACCTTGCAGGGCCCGAAGTTGTTGAAGATGATGACTCCAGTTGGGCTAGTCAACTGGCAGTGAGCGGCCATCTCTGGCCCAACGGTCAAGTTGGTAATTGTGCTGAACAGTTCCCAAGATTGGTCTTGACTGTTAACTGAAATAAACATGGGTATATTTGAGCAAGTGAACAAAGTGAGTGAGGTTTGTGTGACTAAGGAGGTTAAATCGGCGTTTTTCTTCTGTACTTCCAATGACAGCTATATAGTGGAACTCTCTTCGAGCTAACCTTTTTCACGAATACAACATGGATCTCTTCAAGCGGAGAGTGAATAGGCACTACTTACGTAAGCATGCTATATAGTCTACTTCATCGTGACTTACCACCAGATGACTTCGAGATAAAAATGCTTTCCTAACGAAAACAAAAAAAATCAACACCGTTTGTAAACTAACCATTTTTGACGAACACAGCCACGCACAGGATTACGAACCACCGCATTTTGGAGTAGTACAATAACTGACGCGATGATGTCATGTCGATGATTTTAAAACTGAAATCGTTAGTCGTGTATTTTTATACGGTATCTAGAATGCCTGGATTGCGGTCTTAGTGCTGGCGGAAGCGGAGCTGGTAGACGTACACAAGGGCGGATCCAGGATTTTTTTTCTGGAGGGGGAGGGCGCACAAGGGGCAAAAATAATCAACAATAACTATTAAAAATAAACTTGTAGTATTTATAATCGTATAAACTCAGCCGTCTCGGGGGGGTGCCCGTGCCGAGAAAGTAGGGGCAAGTGCTCAACCTGTGGACACTTTCCAGAATTTGACTTTTAATCAGTTGTTAGACAAAAACTACGCGTATTATAAATGAATTCTTTATTTTGTTTTAATCACAATTAAACAATCTTCAAAGTCCACATATGTTTTCTACGCTAGCTATCCGCAGATGGCGGATAGAAGCATTTTAAAAAAAACACTCATTTTGTCCATAGGTACATCTACTGTCTGTACCTATGGACTCCAAAAACGTACCTATGGACGGTAACGTACCTACGGACATTAATCAACAACATACTTTTAAACAGAATAAACTTCTAGAATAACGTAATTAACAACATACAATTAAACAACATGTAATTATATGTTGCTCTGCATATCACAGTTACTTTTTTTCTTCTTGAAATCTAATATTCTTAGCAAAATCTCAAGTATAATTATGGGATTTTAAAATGCCTCCATTGTCAGCAGAAGAATATGCTGTGTGTAGTAATGCTGCTTTTTTAAGTAATCATATATCTGTTGCTCCTCAGTATCGCTAAATATCCTCCTGACATCATTTTTTAGGAGTTCTAAGCCTTCTTCACCAATATTTTGACAGTGATTTAATTTTATGTTTTTAAAGATTGTCGATTTTGGGATTTTAAACTTCTCTGCGGCTTTCCTTACTGAACTTCCATTTTCTACTTCCCAAACAGCTGCAGTCAGAGTGTCTAGGCATATCTTGTCTCTATTTTTCCCAGCTTTACTACGAGGCACTAAAACAAACAAAAATATTGTGTATTAATTTTACTGTCCACAGGAACATTCAGTATAACTGTACCTATGGACAGTCCACAGGTACATTCACGGAGGTATCCACAGGTACAATTTCGGCGGTTTTTATTTTGAATTCATACCGGTCACTATAAATGCTACCTACGATTAACGAAATCTTGTAGAAATAACGTTTACATCATATAAATTAATATGCCATTGCAAAGACACCCGCAACATTTAGAGATTTTACATAAAACATGCTTTAAAAGAAGGTAAAAAATTACTTTTTGTCACAAAAACTTTCGGCAGCCTCAAAACACACAGTTTCTGTAATCAGTAAAGATGGCGATTAGCTAGTGTTGCCATATGAAAAAAATACTTTTCAAATAAGTGATTGGTATTTGACTATGGTTATTCGTTTTCTCTGTATGAGTAGTGTCCACAGGTAAAACCGTCCACACGTACAGCACTTGCCCCTAAGTTTGTTTAGACCAAGTTTAGACTTCACACAGAGACGTTTGTTTTTTTTTTCGACGTTAGGCACTAATTTTGGCAGCCAGGGGTCCCTTTTTTTCAAGTGTCAAATCAGGAATTAAAAACAATATTTTGAAAAAAATACAGGGAATAAAAATGCAGTAGCGGTATTTTCTACATCATTACGTCTGGAACTATTGAAAAAATATATTAACTACACATATTTGATAACCTTTACCAACCCAACTTGATCAATATTACTACTCAACAGCCAGTTTTGAGTAATTTATGTACATAAAATGTAATTTTTTACTGGAAAACAATACTTACAATTTTTACGTAACTCATATTTATTGCAACATACACACTAAATGCATTTTCATTATCTACTAGTGATGTACCACACATTTTTTTTGGTTCTTTATGTACCGTTATGGAACTGCTCATTTTAATACTAAATGAGTATCTTAATTACGCACAGAAAGAAAGTAAAGTAAATAATCAACCATCCGATTGACACTTGTCAAGATAATGTCAATCACATACTTCAGAACCTCACAGATAAGTATCTGGTACAGGTAGAGTCTGTGTGGAAAGAGAATAGGATTTAGATGGGGGGGGGGGGGGGGGGCGCGGTAATGCTTTTCTACCGTATTTGCAAAAAAAAATGCCATACTGGTTAGGTTACTTCCGTTTTTCGCCACGCCTATTCTCTTTCCGCACAGACTCTATCAGGAATGTATTTGTATACTTGAACAATAACTTTGTTCAAGAAGTATTTACTTCATTTAAAATTAATTTTAAGAGGAGACAGTAAGGCCGAGAGAATTGAAAATTAGGTATTTGTAAAATGTGTCGCTGTCCCGCACTGCCCGCCTCTCCCCCGCAGAGCGCGATAAAGACAACTGCAGCTTGGACCGAGAATACCTTTTAAAATTTCATGAAAACAACGTTTCGTAGTCCCCTGATTTCTTCCCTAAAACTTAACCTATTTAACTATTTTTTTTCATTAAACATTAAAGAAAGGCTTTGGCCGTGTTCCTATGTTTTCCTTTTTTTTTAATAATCTAGTCAAATTTGTTTTCTGTATGTGTGAACGCAGCGGAAAATCTGGCATTTTTTTTAGGTTTTTGAAGATCTCTTTTGAGAATCAATTTATCGTAAAAAGGAAAACATAGGAACATATCAATAGTAGCCATAGATTTTAGGACAAAAAATTATTGCTCTACTGGCATTAACCAGGGAGGAAACAGGGGACTACGTTTGTATGGAAAAACTGCCCTCCTGTTTCCTCTTAAGTCGAACTCATAAATTTAAATACCAACATAACCGTAACCAATGTTACCCACCTGAAGTGATATTACTGGCTGGTAGAATAGAATGCTATGAGATTAAATTACAATTTAAAATATACGTTCAAAGAGGTAACGTAACATTTTGCCCTAGGTGACAGTTGTGACGTCACGTTAGCAAGTGCGTTAGTTTAGTACGGTCAACGTGGGTGATTAGGAATGGCGGGGTGAATAAGGATGGAAACACATTTTCCTGATAATTTCTTAAAAACGACCTATTTAGTTAGGCAGTTTTTAAGGAAAACTACCTACTTAGGTAGGTAGTGACGATATGTGCCATTCTCAGAAACTTTCTCAGTTTTGTATGGAGTGAGAACGTTCTCGAGAACATTTCCCATACAAAACTGAGAATGTTTCCGGGAATTCCCGAGAACGGCACAACTCTAGGGAGCAAATAAATATGTGTTATGATTTTTGCAAATTTCTAAAAAACGGTGCCGTGCATGTTAGGAAAACCGTTAAATGTAATATTTAGGATGATATTAATAATTGGTAATTATTACAGATTTTTCTGTTCAGAAACTTCGAAGATAATATGGGGGAATGGTATTTTTTTGAAATTTTATGGCCAAGTGTAGACATAAAATGATGTACGCAACACGGGAGGTAATAAAGAAAGCCCTCGATCGTATATTTACGTCCCTCGCTTGCAGCTCGGGCCGCAAACTTCTGCGACCTCGGCTTTTCTTTGTATTACCACCCTAGTAGTGTAATGTACTATTTTCGTCATAAATCAAAAAGTATATAATAAAGAAAAAAAAAATTAAAATGGCTTTGGAATCTACAAATTAAGCCCTTTCGTTTGATACCCCACTTGATACAATAGCACAACTTGAAATTTTCGGCCGCTCATTTCGGCCCTCTTTAAAAAAAAGTAAAAAAGGTATAAGATTTTTTTATATTTAACGCTCGGGTTAGTGACTTTTAAAACTATTCTAAATTTAAAATCGATAGCAGCGGTAGTTCCTGAGATATCTGACTGTGACAGACGGACAGACAGACAGAGTCGCACCATAAGGGTTCCTTTTTTTACCATTTTGGTAAGGAACCCTAAAAAACAGAATGAATTATGTTAGGTACTTACATTGAAAAGGAATAAAAATACATATAAATACCTACATTACTTCGCCGAAGTGAAAGTGAATCTTTATTTATACTTTACAACATGGTAATACAAATAATTTTATTGTTAAGGATCATTACAAATATTTACATTATTAAATAACTGCCATCATGCATGGTTCTGGAAGGAAACATGTCAAAATATACTTCCCACAGAAATGCGCTATAAAAATCAAGGTCCGCACTTTATAAATTACTATGCTCATAACCTTAGTAAAGTATGCGGATATGTTTTAGGCATAGTTGCCAAATTTATCAGCTCAGATGGCGCTGAAACTCGCTTGCATAGGTATTAAGTATTTTTTCTACTCCTGTACTGTTATCTGTCTTTTACTTGGTCACGAACACTAATATAAGAACATACATAATATGAGTTCAGAGAAGTCTATACTCTATTCCCCATAACAGCACTAGTGTCGTTATAGCCACTTTACGTTATTGCTAGCAACCACAGACTTCTAAATCTAGGTTAAACTTAGGTCAAGGATTAAGCGCTCAATTTTAACTTTACGGTAAAAATGCACAACTACCAACTTAACAAACAATTAAAATCCTACGGCTTTTAAGAAAAACGAAACTTTCTGAACTAAATTCATTGATGCCAACATAAATACAAAAGTATTTTTAATATATTCACTGCGTGTCAACTTCATTTAAAAAATAAAAAGTTTACCATAGACACATACTGACAGTCATACGTCATATTTGCCTTCTTTGCAGGTTATGCCTTGTTTGTATTTTATATTTTAAAACCTGTCGTAGAAAAAGTATTGTATGCAACGTTGTATAATTAAGTCAAAAAATGCTCATTGCGTCTCTATTTGCGATACTCGCCGCATTCGCGGCTCGTATCGCAACTCACGCAATTCGCATTTTTTGAACCTTCTTATACAACTGTTGCATAAAATACTATAATTGTTTTCTTTCAGGTTAACCCAAGCGAATGTTTATGATCTGATCTGTAGATAGTGTCATGGCCGGTAAATGATAAGCTTAAATCGTCTTTCATTTGGATAAATACAAGCTTTTATTTAGAAAAATTGCCATTTTCCACATTCTCGCACACACGCGTAAGTTACCCATTAGGTATTTGTCAGTCAAGTCATTGATCTTAGTCTAAGATCCGAGAATAGAACGACCTTCACCGAACTGGTTAATGGATGAAAAGATTTTATATTAAATTAAATATGTTAATAAATATATTGCAATTGGGTTGCCTAAAAAAATTCAGTCCAGAATATGATTAATTAATAATTTAAATTTGAATTTGCACCTGGTTGGTATGTGATGCTAAAGAAACGAGGTGCAAACTTAGCTCAACCGGTTAGTATGAGAAAGTTAGGATGAAGTCGGCACGAGTCGGGTCGGGGGGTTCACAGAATGAGCAGATTTTTGGTTTAGGGGCATTTTAGCACATAGCAAGTAGCGCCGCTCCGTGTGTTCTTCACCTACGTGCGACAGAGAGGTCCCAGCGAACCATCCCATGCGATAGAAGAGTGTTATGTGCTAAAATGCCCCTAAATCAAAAATCTGCTCATTCTGTGAACGGGAACCCGTGCCGACTTCATCCCAACTTTCTCATACTAACCGGTTGAGCTAAGTTTGCACCTCGTTTCCTTCGCATCACATACCAACCAGGTGCAAATTTAACTTAAATTATTAATTAATCATATTCTGGACTAAATTTTTATAGGCAACCCATTTGCAATATATTTATTAACATATTTAATTTAATATAAAATACTTTTCATCCATTAACCAGTTCGGTGAAGGTCGTTCTATACTGGGATCCTCATCTTGTTGTGCATGTAAGTTACATAGGTACTACCAATGATATTTTATAAGTAGATAGGTTACAAGCACTCCAAAAGTGAAGCACTGAAACCACGATAAATGTATTGGTGCCCTTTTTGTAGTGGGTAGTCACTCGCGGGTCGGTCAACGAAACGCACGACGATGTCAAGGGTGAATATTTACAAGATTCACAAAAAAAATGCCGTCGTGTGTGATCAGAAAGTGCACCAATCATAGCAAAAAGTGCAACAAAGCGCAAGGGATCACATATCACCTGTAAGTACGCTGAAATAATTTAATTTTATCATTTTTATTATTTTATTTTTCAAATACGACGCCATCTTACTACCATAGAGGTCATTTGAATGAAAGAGACAAACTTACGTCTTTGACAATGAGAGTGACAAGGATAGCCGAGCAGGCTCCGAGTCAATCCGAATCTAGCCGATGGGTTCACTCGGTTACGTTTAAAAATTAATCGCGCAAGTAACAAAAAGCTAGCTGTCTCTTTTTTTGCATTATTGTAACTATGCCATCTCTTTTATGCAATCTGTTAATATGTGTGAGTATGTACACCGTACAGTGAGGTACCAATGTGTGCTGCTGCTTTCTTGGAAGCATATTTCTCAGCTGGCGAGTATGCGTATAACGTATCTTCTTATAAAATATCATTGGGTACTACCTACCTAGTTACCTACCTACTTAAAAAAGGATATTTATTTTTATGTAACTTTATGTTGCTTGCGATATGGCCAAGTCATACTATATTTTTCTTGAATACATAGGTACGAGGCGAATTGATAACCTCGTTTTTTTGACTTAGTTAAAACGATAAAGATGTGTAGGTAATATTATATTGATGCGGTCAAAAATTAACCTTCTTGTTTTTATATTTTATCACACAACTTTTTGCGTTAGTAGTGGGTGCGAGACTTGCAATTTTATTACAAATGTTAAGTTTTTGATGTGATTTCATTTCTTTTTGTTAGTTAGTGGTCTTCCTTTATTCTTTTATTCTAATCCATTTTATTTTGCCATTTGAACTACAAAAGTAACTTTGTAATCGCCAAGGACCTTGTAATCGCATATCGATACCTTTAGACTCAAAGGATGTAAACGCCATTAGAAACTACGGCGTTTACATTTATGCAGTTTGTATATCTTCTCAATAACTATGCATCATGCAGTATACACTCACGGACAATGAATTCGGATCATTTTCTATATAATTGTTTATAGTAAATGACCCGAATTCATTGTCCGTGAGTGTGGTTACGACAACAACTTAGAGACCACTATCTGTACAGACCGCTACACCACGTACAACCTTTGTTCAAGTGCCCTAGCACGCCAACGTTTTACTCCATTGGTACTAGGTACTTACCGTGGTTTAGCTGCCGCTATCTACTACCACGCAGTTCGATAATTGGTGAAGCCCAAACGGCTAAGCAGTGTTCAAACATAAAAAACCGAATAAGTGCGAGTATTGGTGCGAGTCGGACTCGCCCGCGGAGGGTTCCGTACGAATATACTCTAAAAATAACTGGCCAAGAGCATGTCGGATCATGCTCAGTGTAGAGATCCATAGCCGTAACTATAAGGTAAAAAATACGATGTAAAAAAAGTACAACAACCAAAGAGCGTATCTTCATAGAAATTACCTACGTCCTTTTGTTGAGAAGCGCAGTTTATCGGCAATGCATGACTCAAAAAACCGGCCAAGTGCGAGTCGGACTCGCGCACGAAGGGTTCCGTACCAGAAATAAATAAAAAATACTTTTGTTGTATGGAAGCCCCCCTTAAATATTATTTTTATTTTATTTTTAGTATTTGTTATTATTGTGGCAATAAAAATACAACATCTGTGAAAATTTTAACCTCCTTGCTATTACGGTTCATGAGATACAGCAATAACTAAATATTTTTTACAAAAAAAAACCCGACCGCGGTGCACTTTAAAAGTGCATAAAATCTGCCATTTTGTTTATTTTATGGAACTTCATACCCAGTGACACTCGCGCCATCAAGACGAATCTAATGATGTATCATTTATCAAAATCGGTTGTGCCGTTGGGTACCCAACTAACAAAATAGTCATATAAGATCGAGCTTATTCAGCTAATAAGTCGTATAAAAGTCACATAAACGCGAATTATACAGTACCTGTCGTATAAAGCCAGCTTATGCAGCAATTTAGTTACTCAGCATTAGAGATGTGCCATTCTCGGAAACGTTCTCCGTTTTGTATGGAGAGAGAATGTTCTCGAGAACATTTCCCATACAAAACTGAGAACGTTTCCGAGAATTCTCGAGAACGGCACAACTTTACTCAGCATAATAGTCATATTACGATGCCGAGTACACGTTTATTCGACTTTATGCTGAGTAATCTGCGTATTCTGAACAGCTTGGGCACCAGAAAAAATATGTATTATGTAGATTCTTTATATTTTGGTCCAACACAATAAAATGTATGGGTTTAATTATCAACGGCGACGTTGAGTATGAGCATCCAATACATGCCGTCGTTATCACGAAATGAGTCTCACTCCAAGGCCACTGTACAGTAGCATCGCTCCATAATGGATCTTCTTTATTTAAGAAACAATCCACGTCCGCTACAATAACCATACTTCAGGTTATAACTGTTACTAATTAATAGTATAAAAGTCATATAGCCGCTTCCTTTGTAATAATTTAAAATATTTATTCAAATTACATTGTAATAACTGATAATTAATGTGGCGCGTTAAATATTTACAATTAAACATAGTATACTTTAACAGTAAAGTGGTCTTCGCAATAAATTTCCACCATTAGATTGAATTTAACAGCATTTATAATACCGTTTAACATGGCCATATATTTCTTAGATAAAAGTGTCAAAAACATACTCGACGACATTAAGCTGCTTATTGCTGTAGCACGAGCACTGTTGTCAATCCGTCTTCTGTTTAGTCTCCCTGGACACTTTTATTCCACAAATTTGTCATATAAGTAGCAATAATCTGTGCAAATTTCAACTGTCTAGCTATTACGGTTCTTGAGATCTAGCTCGGCGAGTGGTAGCCATGAAAAAGGGCTAAAATATCACGTTTTTTGTATGGGAGCCCCCCTTAATTATCATTATTATATTGTATTTAGTATTTGTTGTTATAGCGGCAACAGAAATACACAATCTGTGAAAATTTCAGCTGTTCTTGAGATACAGCCTGGTGACAGACGGACGGACAGCGAAGTCTTAGTAATAGGGTCCCGTTTTTACCCTTTGGGTACGGAACCCTAAAAACGGTTAATCTGATTAAACAATTCGAAGCAACACAAACAATTTTCGTTGAAAGTATTAATTAAGCGTTATCATTGTAATTATTTTTATATTTTTCGGACACACGGCTTAGAAGACAGAGGGGGGGGGGGGACACAATTTTCACAACTTTTGGAGCGATTCTTTCCAATAAATAAATAAATAAATAAATAAAATAAATAAATATTAGGGGACAATCTTACACAAATCGAACTAGCCCCATAGTAAGCTCAATAAGGCTTGTGTTATGGATACTAGACGACGATATATTTAATAGATACAAATACTTAAATACATAGAAAACATCCATGACTCATGAACAAATATTCGTGCTCATCACACAAATAAATGCCCTTACCGGGATTCGAACCCAGGACCTCTTGCTTCGTAGGCAGGGTCACTACCAACTAAGCTAAAGCGGTCGTCCAATGATATTCACTTAATCAAAAACATTACCTAAGAACCTTAAAACGTTTTTGAAAGAGCTGTCGAACTATGTACCACACGCTGATATTTCCTGAAAAAAAAATTTTTTAGCTTCCCTAAAAATATTTATTTTAGTTGTTTAACTACCAAACTAAGTAGCGGCTCATACAATACACCTATATTCCAAATTTCATCAATATCCATCGTGTAGTTTTTAAGTAAAATGCCTGTGACATACGGACAGACGGACGGACGGACATGACGACACTATAAGGGTTCCGTTTTTGCCATTTTGGCTACGGAACCCTAAAAATGGGTTGCTCTAACAAGATCGTGTTGGTTATAACCAAGCATCTTGATTCCATTCCATACGAGCCTGACAAGACGTTAGATGCACCAACTAAGATGATATTGATTGTTTACAATAGTGTAATTAACCGTGTTCTGATTTAATTCAACAAACATAGATAGGTACATAATATATTGTGTTAAAGCACCCTATACATTTTGATTCCCTTAGTAAAGTCTATTTTTTTATGATTTAATTAAAATGTATAGTTTTTTTCATCACACTTGCTCGAAAATTGTGTCATTACACGTAGGTTCTGCGGGCCGTAAATGGCCTATTACGCCCTAGGGCGTAATGGTTTTCTTTTTAAATTTGAAACGCTGGTTCTGTTTGACTCTTATTTGTCATGTTCAAAGGAAACGCCAACTTACTTTTTTAACTTTTATCACTGAAATATTTTTTTAAAGATAACTGTTATTGCAAATACATGTAAACACATACTTCGGTAACATTAATTAAATGTTTAAATATTGTATTTCAGTATTTGGAAATATAAAATCAACTAAAATGGCCGTTACCGCTATGGTTTCCGAACGTGACTTGACATTCGCATTGTCTATGACATATGTCACTAACGTCACTGTCTGTTTTAATATTTTCTTGTCATACTGGGTGGATTAGTAGGGTTATTTTTATTTAAGATTTCCTCACAAGTGTGATGAAAAACATTGTGTGTGCCACGGGCGGTAAAGGAATTACAAACTCGTGTTATTAAATAAAGCCCTTGGCTTCGTCGCGGGCTTGTAACAAACACTCGTTTGCAATTCCTTCGTTACCGCCCTAGATACACAATGTACTATAGATTAACTTTATTTAACCGTGGAGGAACACATTTTATAGATCTAATAATAGGCAAGTCGGTGGAAATCGAGTTCTGTTGATACCCCCCCGGTACTGACTTGGTTTAACTTTATATCTTAAAACTTTTTTTGTTGTAGGAGAACTGCGTTGCGAGACTTGCATCTTTTTACATGTAATGTTTTTGATGGGATATATTTGTCTTCCGCAGCTTGTAACTTTTTACCTGTAAGACTTGAAGAATAAACATGTATGCAAAAATTGTAAGTAATTTTGTCTTCTTTAAACTTTCGATACATACTTTTGTCATAAACTCAACCGTTCAGATTTTATTTAACAAAAAACGAATTTTAGCACTTTCAATTCAAGATGGCCGCTCGCGCCAAAAGGTCGAAAATTTGGATTTTTATTAAGCCTCCATACCTAAGCAACATATGTCAAAATCGTTTCTACTCCACCTTTTGTTGAGCAAAAATACCTACAGACTGTACTAGTATGGGGACTCCTTTAATTCTTACAGCAAAAAAATACACAGGTATCCTGTAAAATCTTTGAGTACCTATCTAATCTATCTCGGTTCAAAAGATAGAGCCCTGTGACAGACCGATAGAAAGACGTTTCTTATATGCAGACCCCCTTTCCATTCATTTCATTTGGTTTTTATTATTTGTTGCTGTAGCGGCAACAGAAATACACGTTCTGTAAAAATGTCAAGTCTACCTATTGCGGTTCAAAAGCTAGAGTTCTGTGACCGACGGACAGACAGCGGAGGCTTATAATAGAGTTAGGGTTTTTATGTGTAGTGTTTGTATACCCTTGTTTACATATAGGTACAGTATGTATGTATATACATAGTGCTTGCGAGTTGCCATACCAAATGTGGGTATGCATAGCTATTATGTGAAGGTAGACAAATAATAAATCAGTCTTGTATAAGCCGTCTTTGATTGCGCTCCCATATTCCTCATATAGTAATAGGGTTCCGTTGGCACCCTTTGGGTACGGAACCCTAATGGGTATGTTTGACAAATAAATTATACATATATATACATATATATATTTATTTATATCTCTATCTAATACCTAGAACTCTATGTATGCATGTACATAGAAATTGAACTTTATGACTCTGTGTTTATAACAAAATCAAGGTCAACTAGTAATTATTATTTCGAAATTATCTATACAGTAATTCGATGGATTTCGATAGGTTGGATAACGCTGATAACATTAATTCGTACATTTTGTACAAGTGTCTTGAATCAGAGTAAGTAGTGAAAATGCTCGCTTTGGTGTTATTAAGTTTTTTACTCATAGGAGTTGATGCCAGAGGTAAGTTTTAAAGTAGGTACATTCTTTCATTATAGATCTAGTGTTTTTAAAGCGCATATTCAAGTCTGGATGGATTTTGCTCTATGTGAACTTATTGTTAAAGTCTAATATCACACTGTGTCATCTTTAATTTAAATTATAAGGCTGCTCTTTTGTAGGAAGAGTAATCTTTTAGCGACTAGCTAGCTAGACGGCAACACGTAAAAGGAAGCGATCCTGTACATATTTTAAGAACGTACGTACGTAGTTTAAGAAACCATAAGACATAGGGAGTAGAGTACCTATTTGTGTGTAAACAACTTAGGAAATGAGTGCGCGCAAAACCTAACGTCGGATTTTTAATTAGATGAAGTAAACTGACGTTTACGGGCGCATTCTTCGTGTGATGCGTTATGATGTAGTTTTTATGAATAAAACTTAGGTACCATATTTTCACTGGTATCATATTTTGTCATTTAAAATTTCATTACATAAAAACGATGTATCGACATATTTCAAATGAGAACTGTGTAATTAATTACTCCGTCTAATTAAAAATTCGACTTTAAGACATCGTAATAAAAGTGTGTTTTGTATCCAAAAAAGTTTTACAAAAAAACACGTATCTGACACTAACTCCAGGTAAAAATGTAATAAGTGTATATGACGTTCGCATGTAACTTTTGACGTTTGTCTCATGGACGTTTTTAGATACGAGTTTTTTTCAAAGTAGTTACGATATGCAGTTTCAGATATCGTGTTTCAGTGTTACCAATCTAAATAAAAAAATGTATATTCCAGCGGGCAAGGTTGCACGGATAGCTGGCGGCGAGACGGTGACCATCGACCAATACCCGTTCGCCACGTCACTGGTGACCAACGTCGGCGTCGGTGCGTACGCGCACTCCTGCGGCGGAACCATCCTTAGCTCCAGCGCTATACTGTCCGCGGCTTCGTGCTTCTACACTGACGGAGTGTAAGTAGCGCTCGTATGTACCTTTCATACAGCTATAGTTATATTACCAGTTGAATTGGACCAATCCGTTTTAAAAAGGAATGTCCAAAAACTGCACAAAACAGAGGGAGTCCATTTGCAGCAGTGGGATAAAACAGAGTCAAAATAATAATAGGTACCTACTTATATTAAATATACACATTACATATATTAGATACAGGATATCAAAGTACATAGAAAAAATAAGTTGCGTTCGTCCGTGGTCCATCAAGAATCGACCCGGTAGGTACTTCTGGATTTCCAGTCCAGCGTCTCAACCATTCGACCAGCAGAGCAGTTAGCAAGAGTCTTCAATTTTGCCATCTACGTTGACTTTTATAACAAGTCAAAGTACTTAGATGGCAAAATTTTCGCCACCGGACTGCTAGCTGGTGTATTTGTGATTTCTAAACTAAACACCTTCATTGAGAAATACATTAGGAATGAGAGAGATGGATTAGTGGAACTCTAGGAGACAGAGTTATGCAGCACCGATCTAGGTAAAAAACATCTCAAATAACGAACATCTTATACGATTTTAAGCTAACATGGTCATTCACATAATAACTACTATTATATAACAACGGGATATTTACCATGTATGTTTGTTTTTGTGGGATCCCGGATATTAAACCAACATCTTTTATAAATTTCAGGGCAGACCCAGTCAGCTGGTGGCGAGCTCGAGTCGGCTCGACTTTCAGCAACAGCGGTGGCTTCACCTATCTCATCAGGAGCATCACCGCTAACCCCAACTTCGCACCCGCCACCCGCGACCACGACATCGCCGTGTTGAGGACCACGCTCAACATGCACTTGACCCCCGGTCGGGTTGAGGCTGCGTCCTTGGCCGGCGGCGCCTGGACTTTCTCTGATAATCAGCAAGTTTCAGCTATTGGGTGGGGAGCTTTTTCGGTAAGTGTTGTCTGTCTTTATGGATTTAATTTAAGAAATTAACCAAAATATAGTTTTAAGGTCTTAGAACTGGTAGCCATTAGGTTGAGTGAGACATGATGATCAACATCTTTAAGAAACGAGAAAGCTATAAGCAACGAGACAATTTCTCACGGACTGTAATCCTGCTATGACGTCTATGATCACATTTACGTCTTAGAGTTGTGTGCCCTGCAGCGGAACGCGTTTATTGTAGCAGTATTATTTACCTTTCAGAGTGCTGACGAGGAGACGATATCCTCAGAGCTTCGCCACGTCCAAATCTGGACGGTGCCGCAGCAGACTTGTGCCAACCGGTACAGCACCCTCGGCTTCACCGTCACCGGCAACATGGTCTGCGCCGGCTGGCTCGACGTCGGCGTCAGGGGACAGTGCCAAGTAAGATACCTCCCACGTAGTAGCAGTTAGTAGCATGCTGCCGCGTCCAAACCTGGAAAGTGGCCCAACAGACTTGTGCCGAGCGATACAACGCCCTCCGCTTCACCGTCACCAGCATGGTGTGCGCCGGCTGGCTCGACTTATGCACGAGAAAACAACAGTTTTCGGCCAAATAGGTTTACAATTATTATACTGTATAGCAGCGCTCGGCAACCTTTTAGCAGCCAAGGGCCACATAGTAGGTAACGAAATTGGCGCGGGCCGCACTTTGTTAGTAATTTGTGAATTTATACGGTTCTGAATATAACGACCTTTACATACAAAATAGCCAGGGAGGCTCGCGGGCCACAAATGAGCTGTTCGCGGGCCGCATGCGGCCCGCGGGCCGCGGGTTGCCGACCGCTGCTGTATAGGACAGCTAAAACTAATCGTACTGCCGGTTCAGGATTTGTAACAGTTGAAACATGGTTCAACCTATAAAGAATTAAAATTTAAGACTGTTTTATAAAAAGTTTTTGCATTATCTTTCCAGGGCGACTCTGGCAGCCCTCTCCTGGTCGATGGCTTCGTAGTGGGAGTGCACTCGTGGGTCGAGGGCTGCGCGCAGGGCTGGTATCCCAGTATCAACACCCGCCTGCCTCTGTACACCAGCTGGGTCGTCGCTGCCGCCACCGCCTAAGATCGATAAACCTAGACTTTGTCCACTTCGTAAATCAGGGTTACTTGCCAAAATTTAAGTCCCTATATTTACCTATTGCAGTGAATGTTAATATTAGTAAGCCGAAAATCAAGATTTGCCAACCAGTATTTAGTAAGTCTTTAGAAAGAACAGGCAGTCTCTGTTCTGTCTTGTTTTATTTAAGATAAATAAATGCCATTAACTACATGAACTGGGTTATTTTATTATTACTTATTACTTGGTTCCTACGCCTATAAGAATCGAAAAAATCGGCTAAGTGCGAGTCGGAGCAAAAAGACACCAAAAACACATTTATTGCATGGGAAACAATTTTTTATCTTTATTTTAATTATTTGTTACTATATAGCGGCAATAAAAATACACATTCTGTGAATATTTGAAATTTCTACCTACTTATTACCATTATTAAAATCGAGCAAAAATTTAAAAAAAAAACACATTTCTTTTATGGGGACCCCTTTAATTCTATATTTTTTATGACTTAAAATACTCATCCTAGAAAAAATTCAAGTGTCTATCTATTACCGTTCAATAGATACAGTCCTGTGACTGATCGACACAAACACGTTTCTTGTATGATGACCCCCTTTTATTTTTCGGCAACAGAAATACACATTGTGTGAAAATTTCAAGTCTCTGCCTATTACGGTTCAAAAGTTAGAGCCCTGTGAAAGACGGACAGACAGCGGAGGCTTAGTAATAGGATTCCGTTGGCACCCTTTGGGTACGGAACCCTAAAAATGTGGTATGATGTTCACAGTAAGTTTGTACATTAATGTACGTTTTTAAGTAGTAGCAGTGATGTGTTATTTTGAGGAGACGTAATTAATTGTCTTTAGTTTTTAGGATCTTTCGTAATTTTGAACTTTCATTACTAGTTTGTCAATGATAATGACGAAAAACAGGAAAAAATATCTGTGTGAACATTTTTGGATTTCCCGCAACTTATTGTTAGTCATCCCGCCGTCTCCGCTAGTAGGCCTGTACGTCTAGCATAACTGGCCACGACTTCGCTTCTCGCGCGACAGATCGTCACTGTCACACGATATTGAGTGGAAAGAGATAGGTAGCATTTGTCGCGCAACATAGAGTCGCGTGTCACAGTTGTGCTAGAGCAGCTGCTCCGTCTGCGTCGCCCGTCTTGCGACAACTGACTGGACTGGACTGGCCGGAGGAATCATCAAACAGGGAGTTGTGGAAATCACAGAGAAAGCAGTGAGATAACGTGAAGACTATTCTAAAAAAAGTTATCATTGTTTTTTAAATTTTTACGTTTAGCATGTTAATCTGAAACCCTTTCGATTTTCGCCACACCTACCTCGCACTCTGCAGGTAGAATTTTTCTTGTTAATTATAGTTTTATTAAACGTTTTAGTTTATTTGCTGCTGCTAATTAAAGTCAGATACCAATTAATACTTATAAAACCTCCAAGATCAGTATCACTATACTAGGCGAACCACATCTATAAATAAAATAATACGAGTACTAAGCAATGCTTGTATTATGGGTACTAGACGACGACATACATACTTATACTACAGATAAAGATATACTTAAATAGATAGAAAACATCCATGGCTCAGGAACAAATACTCGTGCTCATCACGCAAATATTTGCCCTTACCAGGATTTTAACCCGGGACCTCTAGCTTCGTAGGCGGTGTCACTTCCGCTAGGCTAAACGTGTCGTCAAAATCTATAACTTACCAAAACCGAATCTGATGTTACTTATTAATTTAATTTAAATAAAACACATTAAGCAGATTATATCACGTATATGTTATTAGGTACAATCCAGGTAGCCTGTGCTCAAAAAGCTGTAAAGCAATCGAAACTGGGCCGCCTACGTCTACCGCATGCATTTGTAGAGGTGAACTAAACTAGCTACGGTGTACGAACGTGGGTGGCGACGACGGGGCGAAGATGGCGGGACTACGTACCTCCCTCCCTACCTATTTCTTACAGTTGGCCGGCAGGGGCCTATTCACACTTAGTTAGGGCCAAGTGGGCCATGGCCCAAGACAGCAGGCCCCGAGAACCGGTCTACACAGGCCACAAGGGCTGTCCCAAGCCATCCCTCACGCTCAATTTAAAGCACGAGGCGCCTTACAGTCGGGCGAAAAACTGAATTGGCCCGGGGGCTTAAGTTCAAAATAAGTAGGCTCCTGCTGGCCAGAGCTTGCTTCCGAGCAAGTGAGACGTGAGAAAATCAATGGAGGAGCAGTCTTTGTCGAACAGTCATTATTATAGGGTAGCAAAAATAAATGATTTTTCCAAAAGAGCTTTATTTTCAACGTTTTCTTAGGTAAAGGCCGGGTTGGCCAAAAGCCGTCCTTAGTTGGGCGAATTCGTATACAAGTAGTGCCAGCTACCACTTCAAGGACTTGACTGAAATTCTGGGCAGTTTTTATAAGTAAGTATTGTATCGTCTAATGACCTTCAAAGCGGGAGCCCAGACGTTCTACCTACTGCCTTCCTAGCGTAGAAACTGATTAACGACAACAGACCGGTGATTATCTGTACGTGACTAGGTGCAGGGCTAGATAACGAGTCGGTAGCAGAGTGCGACGGAATTACTCGGAAGGAAACAAAGAAAAAAATTTAGGGTACCTTTTAAGAATATCTGTACTTCTAGCACAGCTATTCCAAACTCTTTGACCCGTAAAAGGCCCTTAACGGGATAGCTACGAGTATATAGTATTTTTCGCGGAAGGAATTCCCTTTCCATCAGTGGTGGGGTACGGAGGGGGCGGATCGCCCCGAGCGCCAAGCACTGAGGGCAGACCTCCTTTAGTTACAACGCCCCGGGTGCCAGACTGGCTTAAATCGCCACTGTTTTCTATTACTGAAAGTACTTAGCCATGATACTCATGATCTGTGGCGCGGTAAACGAAATTGCGGCCAGTGCTAGCCTGGTAACATTAGTTGTATAAATTTCAACTGGCATTGATAAATCATTCACCATGGCCCAGGGCAGACAGAGAGAGACGGCGGGCGCAAGCCACAATGGGCGCTGAAAGCCGTCGCTCACAAATAAGGCTGCAGAACCGGGAAATTTTAGTAAGGCAGTAAGTACCGCCCTACTCACAAAGCATAAGGCGCTTCTCGGGAGCGCACAGAATTTGAAAATACGACCCAGGACTTAATAAACCGCCAAATTGACATACCTGCACATTTATAATTCAATCATATCGATATTTATGTGAAATTACATGAAATGTAACGTCCTGTCCTGATGCTGCGCGTCGCAATATAGGGAATTTAGAGGATCTTGGAGCCTGTACACCTATTATAAAACAGGTCGGTGACTAATAGATACTGACTGACAACAAACAGCCTAAAATAAACCAGTGCAGAGATAGCCATACAATGTAACATGTTTATAATGTACCTACTCCACCGGCACGTTCTTAGAACCATACACCCTGGGTGTAGCAATTTACAACTAAGTACGTCTGGGGGTTTGGATTTGCACACTACACAGGTGCCCCTGTGGCAGAGACGTCAGTCAATGTTCTAAGACACGCGCATTTTGAATTTCTTAAATAAAATTTTAAATCGTATTGGCCTTTTTCCCCGTAGTCTGGTACACTTCGTTTTTTTCGTCACCATCAGTCTACGGCATCTACGGTATTTTGTTAGTTTTTTTTTTCGTTTTGCTCGTATTATTCGTTCGTTTTAATCGTATTTGGATTTACCTTCCGTACCTACCTACTTTGTACAGTTAAGTGCAAAAACGTGTATCGAATAAATCGTTTCATAAATATGATACGAAGCTAGTTCTTATTGCCACTGCAGAAGGTCTATTCTGACAATTATGGTTGAGCATTAAATGCTCAACCATAATTGTCAGAATAGACCTTCTGAGTTTGAGGATTTGTATGCACAAATTTTGTGCATACAAATCCTCAAACATGTCAGAATCCATATTTTTAAACTTGACAGTACTACTTACGAGCTATAGCAATAAAACTACTTACTAAACTAAAATTAAGTCAAAATTAGACTAAAATTAAGGAGATAAAACCACTTAACGGATTAAATAGCGTATTACTACATTTTTGTTTACCCGCGACCACGGACACTGAAAAGGGTTACGGAATGTCGGAACTTAAAAATGTAGTAAGTAATATACGCGATTTAATCAGTTTAAGTTGTTTTATTACAATGAGTGATAATCGCGGAAACCGAAGACAATATTAAAGAGATAGACCTAAATTATTAGCTAGTTAGCTTAGCTTACTTGTAAGCTGCTGGGCTGTAGTTGTTTACTCATTTTGGGCTTAGTATTTATCAAATGCATATTTCTAACCTATAAAATAGTACTATAATTCCTGTTTACGCATTAGTCTTGTAAAATAGGCCTTGGAGGGGCCACACAAAAAAATATCGCCTTTCACGTCGCGTGTATACTTAAAGCTATTGACATCGCATTGACATTTCATTGGAGATGTGCTACTTTTCAAATTAGACAAGCTCTTTGTTCGATAATTTAATTAAATTCAAAAGCATTCAAGTATACCTACTTGATAATATTTGAATGCGGGGTTGCATAATTATCGACTACCACTTCAGTACTTATCAGCCTATTCTCTCTTGCTATTGAATGCATAGGAAGACAGCAGCTAAAGTGGTGATCAGGCCTGTGTTTTCACACGTGCATGCTCCCGACTTAATTAACGAAATGAACGACGAATATACTACATTTTTGACAATCCAAAAGGCTGAAGCCCAGTGAGATAAGAAGTCGCTCGAGGATTCTTAGCATACCTCACATAAGATCTCTGATTTCCGTCATCGCGGGGTCTCCGGACGCCGCCGGGCACTTGGCACCAAGTTGGGGAATCATTAATTTCATTTGAGGGGTGTGGATCGTAATCCCACCACGCTAGTCTAATTTATTTATTTATTTAATAGGTTGTTTGGTAGTGACTCGACTCGTGATTCTGAGCCTTGAGATGTATATAGTATTTGGGACTCCTCATCCATTAGTGGGTTTGAAATAATAGGAAGACCAACATCAACTAGATTTTGTACCTAAAAAAATCTTGCTGCGTGATCCTATTGTTTTACTTAAAGGCGGAGCTGATGGAAAAATAGAATTTTTCAGTGAATAGGCCTTTCAACTTGTGGTTACACTGTTGAATCACACTAGAGCTTGACAAAAAAGCACCAATAATCTCAAATATCGAAACAATCAAATTAAAAGCCACAAAAAGCTAAAATCCTCGAGTTTCTTAGCCGATATCAAAACAAGATTATTTCGTTTCTTCACGATCTTTTTTATGTAGGTACTTATGTTTATCGATTACCTAAATGAAGACGGCTGGGTCGATTTGGAAATAGTACATTACTTACCTAGGGCGGTAAAACAAATAATGTCTCAGATCGCAGTTATTTGACAAATATGCGATCTGAGGTTTTCTTTATTACCGCCCGTGGTAAGTATTAGTACATTGTGTATCAAGGGCGGTAGGTAAGGAATTACAAACGAGTGTTTGTTACAAGGCCGAGGCGAAGCCGAGGGCTTTAATAACACGAGTTTGTAATTCCTTTACCGCCCGTGGCACACACAATGTTTTTCATCACACTTGTGAGGAAATCTAATGAAAATTAACCTTACTTAACCTAAATAAAATTGTAAAACTGACAGTGACATTAGTGACATATCCATAGACAATGCGCAACGTTCGGAAACCATAGCGGTACAGACCTAAAACGGTTTATTTTATAATTGCAAAATACTGAAATACACTATTGAAACATTTAATTAATGTTACAGAAATATGTGTTTACATGTATTTGCAATACCAGTTCTCTTTAAATAAATATTTCAGTGATAAAAGTTAAAAAAGTAAGTTGGCGTTTCCTTTGAACATGACAAATAAGAGTAAAACAGAACCAGCGTTTCAAATTTAAAAAGAAAACCATTACGCCCTAGGGCGTAATAGCTCATTTACGGCCCGCAAAACCTACGTGTAATGCACCATTTTCGAGCAAGTGTGATGAAAAAAATTTTACGTCTCCCCCAGGCCAGGAAGTGGGATTTTCCGCACGCGTAGCGCGTATGGCCAGGTGTGACGTAAAAACTTTTTTGTTTGAAAGGTCCAGTTTGTCCAATTGTCACCTCAGGGTCTGATGATGGGATCTTGGAAAAATCAAGGGAACTCTTCAAATATTATAGGCAAGCCAAAAGCGATTTGAGTATTTTAATAATAGGTAAGTAGCTCTTGCATTTGCTTACTAATTAGACTAGTTTGTATAAATTCTTTTATTTTTATTATGTTATTATAAAAGTGAAGTCATAATTGATTGCATATTTGTTACGTTATCACGGAGCGATAGATATCTTTTAGGATACCAGCGCTTGTTCTATTTCACAGGCTTTAGATATTGGTCGCTTATATAGAGAATTGGATTGATAAATTAGTCAGTTAATAAGAACTCTTGTGGTGAATACTCCAAGATGCGGTGGACACTTCTGTGTCTAGTGACAGTTTATCTCGCCAACCATGCCGCCGGTTAGTGTTACAGTGATATCTTAAGTTCTTTTAAACAGAAAAAAAAGATCTAAGAGATTTTCGCTTAGATTTAATTTTTGCTTCCCGGTATAAAATGTACCATGGTCAGTCAGCTTGTTACTGGGCATTTCTCCCTTATCCGTGCAGAATTCCTGGCAGATTTGCATGACATTTTCTGATATCTGGTAGACGTCAAAGTAGACCAAATACTCGAAAATGTCGTGTGAATCTCCCAAGACTCCGACATTAATGGTGCCATTTGCATTTTGTACAATGCCACGGGAAATGTCCTAATGGTTAGCCGAGTCCAAATTGCAAGTTAAATAAAAATTTATAAATACGGTGCTAAAATCATCTCCTTTTTGCTTTGCGTAGTCGGGTAAAAAGGAGGTTGACCGTTGAGTCATGTGTTAATCTGGATAACTATTATTTTGTTTGGTACCCTCTACCTCCTAGGTGGCGGTGGCGCACTAGGAGGACCCTAGGTGGTACCCTCTCAAACTTCAGATGTACCTTTTCAATAACAAATGCACGGTACCTACTATAATAACCACATTTTTACTAAAAAAAAACCGACCGCGGTGCACTTTGAAACTGCATAAAATCCGCAGTTTTGACACTCGCACCATCAAGACGAATCTAATGATGTATCATTTATCAAAATCGGATGTGCCGTTGAGTAGTTACGAGCGGACACAGGAACGGACATACAGGTCAAACACATAACCCTCCTTTGGGCTTCGCCGCAGTCGGGTAAAAATACCCAATCCGCCATCGTAGGTGTTTATAATATTTGAAGAGATCCCTCGATTTCTTTAACATCACATAATCAGATCTTGCCAAGCCAGAGCCAAATGGGATCACCGGAGAGGTACACAAAACAAACATATTTTTCCAAATCGGTCAAGCCATTTCGAGTAATCGGGAAACATATAATATAAGTACATGAAAAGAAGTTTCCTACGAACTGAGATCCTCTCTTCATTTTTGAACTCACAATCAGTCAAACAAAGTTAAAAAGCATTCACAAATTATCCTTTAACACATTTCTTTATTACGTATGCGAGTAAAGGGGGCGTACCCTAATCTTATCTTACTTACTTGGATCAGCTGCATTCAAATTACTCCAAGGCATCCCTTTCTTATTATTAGTTGCAGAACTTGCAGATCAAATACTAACCACAGGCATTTGCCTGAAAATGAATATATAGATTTATATACAGGCAAACATATAGAATAAGTAATATTTATATTAAAAAATATTGATATACATTTTCACGATTTTCACTCATTTTATTTTTGACTAAATACTTTCAATAGGTACGTCTGTAATTCTGTATGTTTTTGGGTTCCGTACCCAAGGGTGCCAGCGGAACCCTATTACTAAGCCTCCGCTGTCCGTCTGTCTGTATGTCACATGGCTCTATCTTTTAAACCGTAATAGGTAGAGACTTAAAATTTTCACAGAATGTGTATACAAATAATAAAAACAAAATAAAGATTAAAATAAAAAGGCGTCCTCACAGAAATGTATCGAGATTCGAGATAGAAGGAAACAGTTCGTCAATATGTATGGCAACCAAGCGTGTAACGTTTTTCGCTTGGCGTTTGACGCCAATAGTGTAACTTAGTGATGGAAAACATGAATTTTCCATTTCATATGGTCGTATTTGAACCACTAATACCATTATTATCAGATTATCAAATCTGATAATAATATTGACGGCAACTGAAATCAACGGCGCGCAAAGTAGGTCGCCGCCACTTTTTTTAGCACGCGAGGTACATACACTTTTTTCTTCTACCTTGATATACACTGAATTCTGGTTATTTTCTATGAACAATTATATAGAAAATGACCCGAATTCACTGTCCGTGAGTGTATTTCTGTGTGAATCCCCATACAATATACCTAAGTGTTTTTTGGCGTCTGTTTGCTCGATGGTGGTACGGAACCCTTCGTGTGCGAATTCGAGTCGCACTTGGCTGATTTTTTTTATACAGTTGCCATCAGATATATCTGAGCTGTCAGTGTACTCATAAATATCTGAACACGACTCTATTTTCATAGCATTAGAGCCGTGTTCAGATATTTATGAGTACACTGACAGCACAGATATATCTGATGGCGACTGTATGTTTATTACGTAATTACTTAAAGACTGCTGGGCCAATTTGGAAAATCCTTTTTTTTAAGGTAGTCATTGCAACCAAGTCAAGATTTGATGATGGGATCTAGGAGAAATCGAGGGAACTCTTCAAATATTATAGGCACACATTTTATAGCGATTCGGGTATTGTTCACAGTCACTTGTGCATTTCTTATCATTGAAATAGGTTCATTAGAAGTCGGTTATTATAATTTTGTGGTTATATTTTGGATCTGAATAATATTATATAGAACAAAAAGGAACTTAAAAACGTGTAAAAATAATGATATACAAATCTCGACGTTTCGGATGAGTCGTAACGTTGAAGGGTCTTTAGTCCTAGGTCTAGGCTAGACAGGCATTTAAAGTTAAAGTCAAAGTTCATTATTCTTCAATTTAGTCATGGTAATCACGGCGGTTTATTTTCAATCGTGTTAGCTCACCTCCCAGTTTTTAGTGCCTTTATCTTCAAAACTACACGAACTATTCGTGCCGTTATCCTCAATTTTCTTATGCTTCAGGCATTTTTTTACGGTAAATTTTCAACTTCGTAATAATTACTTTAGGTGTAGATTCATTAATAAGTTTTAAAATCCTTTGATATGCTTAAGACAACCGCGCTCGCCGCCCGTGTTCCTATGTGTCATGAAAAAAAAAACTTGTATTATTTTCAGCCCAACAAACCCTGAATGTCATCCGCTTCCTGACCAACCAAGGAGCAACCGTAGACATCAACCTCAGCAACACCGGCGCAGCGGGCACATGCCGGTTGCGGCAGCCCAACGGGGTCGAGGTCGACCTCGCCACCCTCAACGTGGTCGGCGTCACCGTCCAGCCGAGCAGCAAGTTCGTGTCCTGTCGGGTCACCATCGGACCAATGACGGCCGCGCTGCTCGGGGACTGGGCGTTAATAGAGACGTCGGGGGCAACGTCACGCACTCAGCCTGTCAATATCGCTTGGGGCGGTGAGTTCACAGCCTATTTTATGCCGATCTCTAAAGCAATATCAATTATGGCTTGACTTTGTTAATCTGTATACATAAAAGAATGTCGTGTTAGTTAGACCATTTATAACTCAAGAACGGGTGGACCGATTCTTATGACTTTTGGTTTGATGGGTTTGTCTCCGCCCCGAATATCAGAATAACTATTAAAACATTTAAAAAATTCAAAATTCTGGGGCGGAACGAAGTTCGCCGGGACAGCTAGTACCTAGTTAATAAAGTTAAGTGTTCAAAATCGAACGAAGATATTCTTAACGTTGCTTATATGTTTACTATGTTGTATTCGGAGAGCGCAGTCTGCAAATCTGAAAGAGCATCTGGTACCTACTTGTACAGATATGTCGAAGTCAACTTGCCCTCACCAACAAATACAAGTAGATGTCCCGATTACATTAGAAAAAACGCTGCTGCGATAATAACAATGAATAAACATAATAGGCTAGATGACTAAAAAAACTGTTTAGTCCGTCTGTTACATTATGAAAAAATATTGTACACGTATTTTTTGTTTTGTTTGACAAACAAAAACTGACGAGGATAGAGTGCTTAGAAGTTTTGAGTGACGTCACTCTTGAGTACAAATTGTACTCAAGAGTGACGTCACAAGCCCCCACTCCAGAAGTTTGATGATCTATAACTTTGTCGATTTTTAATATTTTGATAAACCAAAAAATACGTGTCCCATATTTTTCCATAATCTAACTGACGGACTAAATAGAATTACATATTTTTAACCTAGTCATCATCCCTATTGCAGATGCCTCCGACCCTTCGGCGACACCACGGCAAATAGTAATAAACGGTAGACAACACTACAAGGTGGATTTGGGCGGTTTAGTCGTCGCGAACCTTCGTCGGGTGAGCGGTCTCTTCGAAGGCTGCTTCATCACGGCGCCAGATGGCACCACCATGCCCTTGTCAGAAACTACCAACTATCCCGGGATTGAATGGACTTCGAGACCCACCTCTGAGAACATTTGTCATGCGCAGTTAGGGCCGGTGGACGCAGATATGGTGGGGATGTGGACGATGCTGGGCTGGTTCATCCATGACGGTGTCAGGATTGAGGCACAACAGGATATCCACGTTCACGAGGAAGGTGAGGAGCAATTTGATTGATATTATAGGGGTATTTATTACACATGACAGCTACAGCTGGACCTACTCTACTCACTCATATTCCATGGATTTAACGTATACCGAGTGTATGCCGATTGCGACGCGACCATAGTTCATACGCACCATAACTGACATAATCATTACATAAAATATATTTTCTTATTCCAGATGGCATTGAACGCTTGCCTCCGCTGGAATATCTCACCCACTCTGGGAAAACTTACGACATCAGCATTAATCGAACAGTAACCCTCGCCACTTGCAGTTTGATTGCCCCCGATGGCACAGAATACACCCTCAGCACCGCTTCCAGCATCCCTGGAGTCACGGTCTACAGCGCCGACCGCTACGTCATCTGCCGCGTGTCGATAGGTCCCATGGAACAGAACTTGATGGGCGAATGGACGTTGATTCAGCAGAACACTGATAATACTCAGCGACACCAGCATGTTGTTTTTCAATGGGCCAGTAAGTAGACCCAAATAGCGATAAAAAAAGTTGGAAACAGAATGGAACAATAATTTGAAGTTTACTAAATCTTAACTTTCAGATCCGTCCCATCCGGATGAAGAGTCCTGGTTTGTGGCGCACGATATTCCAAGAGAAGTCTTTGCTACCACTGGGTCTACTGCCGAAATATTTATCGGTAGAAACGAAGGTTTCTTCGAGTTCTGTTTCCTTACGACGCCATCAGGAGTGCATTTGCCTATATACGGGAGAAACTATCCCGGTATACAGCACGTATTATCCAACAGACTATCGTCGTGCGTTGTAGAACTAGGCCCCTTGGATGCTGAAATGTGGGGTGATTGGATTCTGCATGCAAGGCACCAGGTTGATGGGAGACACATAGAACTGGCACAAGTTTTTCATCTTACTCAAGATAGTAAGTACCTTATGACAGACCAAAAGTGGGCTTTTAATATTTTTTTAAATAGGTACAGTATCAGATTTTTTAAAATACTTACCGTATTTTATTTATTACAGCTGGCGTCAGGACACTTCCACGACAAAGACAGTGGACAAACGTGGGAGCCTTCGTTGATATTAACCTAAATCAAACCGGAGTGACTTCAGTCTGCCGGCTTCAAGCACCAAATGGGATCGAATACGGCATAACTCCCGGATCGACGCCTTTGACTGGCGTTATTGTGTACGGTAGCTCCAGATATGTATCTTGCAGAGTCACCATTGGGCCAATGACGGAGAACCTGGTGGGAGAATGGGTTCTGGTTGAGCAGAGCACCGGACTGCAACGTAGACAACCAGTCATTATTCAATTTGCTCGTAAGTGTACTTAATTGGATAGGAAATTAATTAGTTCAAATTCTAGCTAAATATTCAAATAAAAAATATATAAATGTATATTTGCTGCCATAAAAACATAATAATTAATTCAATATAATACATTTTTTTATGTTTTGGCTTTATTCGATACTTGTGGACCAGGCCGCAACTTCGGTCGCGGAGGTGAAAAAGTTAAATGTCTCTTTTGTTCCGGTGTAGTCGGGTAAAAATATCATATGAACGGTACACGGGAAGGACATGTCTAGTCACCTAAGTAACTTTTCGAGTTAAGCGGTTTCAAAGTTAATCAACGTGAACAAACTATGGTAAGTACATAACAGTTTCTTTGTGTGAGAAGTAAAATAATATATATTATTTTAAGATATCCAGATATCAATTGGTAAGTTATACAGGGTGATTTGAAATTCGACGTATTCCTTGAAAGGGGTTATTCTATAGCTTATTTGCAATGATTTAAGTCCAATCAACCAGGGGTCAAAACTCAATGGTTATCAAGTTATTTGAGTTTTAACTTTTTTTTTAAAGATGACCTGTTAATTGTGAAAAAACGACTTAAATTAGGAATGAAAAAATCCAACATCTAATAGTCAATAAACGGCTGATTAAGTAAAATCCAAAAGACAACCAAAACCTTTTTAAAAATTTTACGAATAAAAGGATTTGAAGTCAAAAGTTTTTAGATTTTGTTCAAAATTTTGTAATTCTTCGAGTCATTACTTAAAAAAACATTATGAAACTTCGCGTACAAATTACAAAACTTAATCTGTTTCATAATAAATAATAAACAAAATCACAATTAGCAGTTTTAGATCGAAAGGCGGCTTTAAAAAAAAAGTTAAAACTCAAATAACTTGATAACCATTGAGTTTTGACCCCTGGTTGATTGGACTTAAATCATTGCAAATAAGCTATAGAATAACCCCTTTCAAGGAATACGTCGAATTTCAAATCACCTTGTAGGTTATATAATCATTGCGAGCTCTACATTTTGAGATAACAATCTCATTATCAAAATAAAGATGACTAGACATGTTCTTTCCGTGTACCCTTCATATTATGTGTCAAACGACGTCATACCGTACACCCATAGAAATCGGTTCGGTAGTTTTTACATGATGCAGGAACAAACAGATACTTAACGAAAAGATTTATTTACGTTTTAAATAGTACTTATTTTTAACACTCCCCAGTAACCATGTACAAACAGCCTTTATACGATTTTATTATATACTAGTATGTATAGATATATACAATGTACACTCTAAAAAATCAGAGCCTACCAAGAGAGATTTTCTCTTTGTTGGCGTTAACTTGAATAAAACAAACAAGATATTAAACATATCAACGAAAGCCGATTAATTAAAACAGCAAGTTCATTGGTGATTAAAACAACAATCTAGAATCTTGATAATTTTAACAAACATATTCCTTGTTTCTATCATTATTTTCTTCTTTGTATGATTCGATCATGTTTAATTAGTTACCTTATACACCAATGTTTGTTGAATCAAATCAGAACATGGTTAATTGAACTATGATAAACAATCAATATCATCTTAGTTGATGCATCTAACGTCTTGTTAGGCTCGTATGGAATCAAGATGCTTGATTATAAGTATAACTATCACAATCTTGTTAGGAGCAACCAATTTTTTTTTAGAGTGTATATGGAGGATACAATACTGATATATGGTAGGTAAACTTATAATTACTTTATTGATATATCTTTGTAGATCCTGGCCATCCAGAGAGGGAAGCGAGAGAACTAATTATTGCTCCTGAGATGGTCTTTCCGACAGACTTAGACGGTTTTGTTGACGCGGCAGTGGGGCGAGAGATGGGCACATTCGAAGGTTGCCAACTGACCGTTCCGGACGGGACCGTGATCCCAATTATGTACAATACCGTGTATCCAGGAATAACCCTCTTACAACCCACCAGGATTGTGGCTTGCCCCATCTTAATTGGACCTGTAACCGCCGACATGGTGGGCCGGTACACCCTATCCAGTATGACCCGACATGTTGGGATTAGGGCCGAAACGCAGCAGTCCTTCACTATTATTGAAGATGGTATGGAATTTACTACTCTATATTTGTCTGAAAAAACACACAACATGCAGGGCATAGTATTATTGGTACCTATACCTACTACATACATCACTAATCTAAAACAAAAAGTAAAATACTAAATAAATTAATAACGGGAAGGCATGACACAGAATTCGAAATATTGGAAAAAGAGAGAAATGTATTTTCTTAGTACTTAGTAATAGTGGGACTAATAAGGCACTAATTATAAATTGTCTGTTGTAGACGGAATCACAAATCTGCCACCACTTCACCTGCAGACGCATAGGGGAGCCAATGAAGATATCAATTTGAGCCAAAACGGTAGCATCGGTACTTGTATGCTCCGAAACCCGGCTGGACAGGTCTTCATTCTTGATTCCTCGTTCAACTCTCCTGGCATCACAGTACATAGCGCCACCAAATTCGTGTCCTGTAGGGTAACCATAGGACCGATGAGCGAAGAGTTGTTGGGTGATTGGATTCTAATGCACCAAGCCACTGGACAGAGAGAGAGGCGTGTTCACGCCACTATTTTCTGGGCGAGTAAGTATACTTTCCTTATAATTATTAATTAAGTAAATCAATAGGTGCCGGTTTTTCTGTCTACGATAAATCAGTGTCAAATTGATCAAAAACAAGCCTTTTATAATTTATTTATGGCGTATCTAGTGTATTTTTTGCTCTTTTCAATCACAGATCCAATGGACCCTTCAGCGTCGTATCAGATTATAACTGCACCAGAACAAAACGTAGTCGGAGCGTTTGGTGAAACGGTCGCGATCACCGTACCTTGGGCTCCAGGCATGAGCATGGGCTGTGTTGTCATAGCTCCTGACGGAACCGTGATGCCTCACTCCGAAAGTCACGACTACCCCGGAGTTGGCTGGGCCAGAAGCAATAGCATTGGCCCTTGCACCGCTTTGCTCGGTCCGCTCGATGATACTATAAGCGGGAGATGGACCGTGGCGGCAAGGTTTGATGATAACGGACAACTTGTGGAATCACAGCAATCTGTTAATATAGGTCGCAATAGTAAGTATATTACAACAAAAAATAAAGTAAGGTAGACGTCCTAGTGTCCCAGCAGTTGCCATCTTTAATCATAAACAATAGAGGTGACTGCAGGGTCTCAACTATTGGGCATTATCGTGTCAAACACCAAGATTTACCTTAGTAACGGATACAGCCAATTGATTTTATCTAAACACGTTAATCATTTTAGCTGGAGCGGAAATGGAATTACCGATACTTGAGTATTTAACTAACGTTGGAGCATTAGTTGACCTAAGTCTTGATAATATTAACAAGCAAGTACAGGTTTGCGGTCTGTTGACATCTGCTGGAGAGTACCATGAGCTAGCCCCTGATTCTAATATACCTGGAGTTACAATTCACGGACCAAACAAGTATGTCTCGTGCAGAGTTACCATTGGTCCTATGACAGAAGATCTATTAGGCACATGGTCGCTAGTTGAGCATGATGTAGATGGAACTCACAGGAGGCAACCCGCTGTGTTTGCTTGGGCAAGTAAGTATTATTAAATAAGCGACAAGTAGTTCCAATACAAATTCATGAAGATATTCATGCTATGCCTGAATTAAAATATTTTTTTCAGATCCATCATATCCTAACGCAGAACCAAGATTAATGATTGCCGCTCAACAGGAAGTACGAGCCGATACTGGTGAAATTCGTAATTTGTTTATATCTAGAGATGATGGGTTCTTCGAAGGCTGTTACATCACCGTCCCAGACGGAACCGTTTTGCCGCTGTTCCCTCACATGCACTACCCTGGCATCACTCATGCTGGTGTTAATAGACTTACAGCGTGCTTCGTCGACCTCGGACCCATGGACGCTGAAATGGTCGGACGATGGATAGTAGCTGCTAGATACAACAATGCCGGAAGTAGAGTTGAAACACAGCTGCCTATTAACCTTGTTCTTGGCGGTGAGTACTTACTAACTAAGGCTGCCCGTCCGCTGGAGCGAGCGGTGCGGAGTGTCGAGGGCTTATTTATTTACATATTTATTTTATTCAGGAGAACCAACAGATATAACAATACAAGTAGAAACTTCAGTAGAAATACAGAGCCAATTACAGGAACTCACATATATATTTAAAGTAAAAAACATAAACTTAAGCAATACGCACATCTTACAACCTGCAGCGCACACAATATGCAGGAGACAACATTTTTAGAACCAAACTTTTAACGTTAAAAGCAAGTGAAATAAGTAAATATATACGATCCGCTATAAAACAGCAATATGATGCGTGTCAACAATAGCACTTACAAAAGAATAAATAGTAATTAACCTCTAACAGTAGAATGCAAAAACAGGAACGGAATTACGCAATTAAATATATCAATATCGAGCTCTTTCGTTAAATTATTTAGTTTTCGACTTGCGCGGTTAAGGAAACTGTTCTGTTTATATTTGGATGATGTTCGTCTTAGAGAAATGGGGCTTATATATTAAACCAATAGAATTGTAATATTGCATGTCCACAGAAGCGGAGCGGAGTAGGGCTCTCCGCTCCAGTGAACGAGCAGCCTAATCTGCCTAATACTGTGGCTATGGTTTTTGGCGAGTTTTAATAAAATTATTTTCTCTTTTATAGATGGCGTGCACAGATTACCGCCAATTCACGAATTGACTTATCTAAATGGTTACGTTGACTTGAACTTGAACCAAACCGGCGTGGGCGGAGGTTGCAGTTTGACTACACCAGACGGCCAGGAACATATTCTGGGAGCCATATCCAGCGTACCAGGAGTTGCCATTCATACCGCAAGCAAGTTCGTCGCATGCAGAGTCGTTATAGGACCGATGACCGAGTCTCTTTTGGGCGATTGGGTTATTACGCATATGGGAGCAGATAATACTTTCAGACATCAAAATATGACAATTGCATGGGAAAGTGAGTTAATATATCAATGTAATGATGTGTTTATTTTAAATGTTGAAACAAGTGCGATGCGATACAAAAATGTATTCTTTGGCAAGAGTTGGAACTGAGTTCAGACTACAAACTTTCACATATCCTGAGATATTAAGCTCTTATAAATAAAATGTTAGACATTTTCTATGGTTACACACTTGTTTTCCTCGATTCAGATCCAACAGACCCGTCGGCCCAAAGGCAAATAACGACGCAAGCACAGGAGTCGTACAGCGTTCGACCCGGCACCATCATATCGACTTCAATCGCGCGTGGAGATGGTTTGTTCGAGGGCTGCTTCCTCACTACTCCGGACGGCACTGTCCTGCCTGTCTTAGAGACCAACGCCTACCCTGGAACCATCTGGGCGGGCGCAAACAGAATGACCGCCTGTTTCGTCCAAATAGGGCCTGTTGATCCCGAAGAAGAAGGCACCTGGACACTCGTCGCCAAAAGTAACAATTACGGAGTGCGTGCAGAATTACGGATACCTATCCAAATATCACTCATGGGTAAGTAGCATAAATGTGTTTTTAAAGCTTCTTCAATGTAAATCTACCGTAATTTTTATTATTATTTTTTTCTTTTAGACGAGCAAACGCTTCTTACCGATAATCTCCCAAGACGCACTATGTTTTCATTTGTTGGGGGACATGTGGACATAGCTCTCAACGAAACTGGAAATATTGTTGGATCCTGCAGCTTGCAGAGCCCCGGGGGCCAGACCTATCTCCTTCAGAACACCTTGATGGTGCCAGGTGTTGAGATCCGGCAGAACAACCAGCACGTATCGTGCAACGTCAGAATCGGACCGATGTCTCAAGAGTTACTTGGCACTTGGACTCTTGTACAACAGGATACATTGACGACACATAGAACTCAAGCTGTTCAGATTTCTTGGGCTCGTAAGTAAAAATTATCTCGATAGGTCCCGTTCCCGTACTTAATGGTTGTTACATTCGCTGTATACAGGTGATTGGAAATTCGACCTATTCCTTGAAAGGGGTTATTTTAGAGCTTAATTACTATAATTACTTATTGAAATATCACCGAAGGCAACTTTTAGTGATTCCAATCCTAAGATGAGATAAAATAAGAAACCGAAGACAAATAAAGCCCACGGAGATATTAAAGTGACAAAAACAAACTGATTAAGGGTCCGGTACGCTAGGTGATATTCCCTACCCCCTCTCTTATTATTAATGTTATTTTAAAAAGTTATGGGAAAAATTTCAACAATTGTACCTTTTTAGAAAGCTTATGAACTGAGAAACTAATTTCAGTCATTTTTAAGCAGTGTCATAATTTTTTTTTAAGTAATGCCTCAAAGAATTACAGAATTTTGAACAAAATCCAAAAAGTTTGACTTTAAATTCTTTTATTGGTAACATTTTCAAAGGTTTTGGCATGTTTTTTTGAATTTTTCGTAATCAACCATTTATTGGCTATTAGACGATGGCTCCTTTTCATTCCTAATTTAAGTAGTTTCTTCACAATTAGCAGTTTTAGATCGAAAGACGGGTTTTAAAAAAAATAAGTTAAAAGTCAAATAACATGATAACCATTGAGTTTTGACTCCCGGTTGATTGGACTTAAATCATTGCAAATAAGCTCTAAAATAACCCCTTTCAAGGAATAGGTCGAATTTCCAATCACCCTGTATACTAAATATTTTAACCAAAATGATAGAAATTGTGAAATTTGGATTTAGTTGAACAGTTATTCATTCTTGATGTTTGAATTTGCAGATCCAGCAAGTCCTCAAGATCCCCCTACGCTCATTAGGCGAGCTGTCGAAGACATAGTCGTGGAGGAAAACACCGTTTTTACTTTATCGGTCCCTAGAGACTACAACGACACGTTCACCGAGGGCTGCTATATCACCACTCCCGACTTCACAACTCTGCCAATCTTTGGTGACAATAGATATCCTGGCATAGTAAACGCTGAAGGCAACCGGCATACTCATTGTTTTGTCGACATTGGACCTATCACTGCTGAAATGGCAGGCCTATGGTTACTTTCTACCGTGCTTAATAGAGCCGGCGAGAGGATCACTTCAGAGTCACCCACCCATTTAACCATAAGCGGTAAGCATATGGTGATAATTTTTCTATATCATCAAATTCAGCTCATATCGCAAACTGTATGTCAAAACCAATTACTTAAATGAGCCTAAACAAGGTAGGTTTATCTTATGTGACCCTATGGCCACTTCCGGCTCCATCATCAGACCAGCTCTTTGTTATCATATTATTACAATGTCACGAAGATACACAAGTATACCAAATTTCAGCCCAACCGAAGATATTAACTTGGCAAGTTAAATAAAAGCTTGGTAACTATCAATGTCGTTATATCACTGACCATCGCCTTTTCATTTTAGATGGAGTTATAAGGTTGCCATCCATTCAGCACTTGGCTTTTGAGGGTCACTTTATTGACCTCGCTTTGAACCAGACTGGCCAGACCGGGAACTGTCTGCTCAGGACTCCTGCTGGACACGAGTACACCCTGGCTACAGCAGGCGGGTTGGACGGGATCACAGTACACGAGCAGAGCAAATTCGTGTCCTGTAGGGTTGTGTTGGGACCGATATCTGAGTCTATGATAGGAGATTGGGTTTTGCTACAGCAGTTCACTGATCCACATTTGAGGGAACAGCCAGCTACAATTTCTTGGGCCAGTAAGTTATAACACTTACTTATTCTTCGTATTCGTATTCCGTGAGTATTATGGTAATAGGTAAATCGTGGACAAAAACTTTCAATCATCACAAATGCGACTATAAATATAAGTTTTTATTTTGCTCAAACATGGAACAATCGTGACCATCTGACGTCAAAGTACCTTACCACGACTATAATGTTATTTACTAGATCCCGATGACACGGCCGCCGAAGTGTGGGATATAAGAACTGACCCCGAAGAAGAAATATACGGAGACTACGGCGCAACCGTGGAGATCTCCATCGCACGGGACAATCTGGACCATTTGTTCGAGGGTTGCTTCGTCACGACTCCTGATGGCGCCACTCTCCCCATCTTCCCAACCAATGCGTAAGTCTCTATTGGTTCAATTATTTTTACGCGATATCTACAAGACTAATGGAATTAGAGAAATAGTGAGGATTTATCTTATTTAAACTATCATCATCATCGACACGAACCGATGGCCCATGGAGCGTAAAGGTTCTCGAATAGAGACCACGAACCAGAAGACGCAGCGTGGGTCATCCTTGCACAAGATGGCAGTAGCCGCACGGTACACGTCCATTTTACAAGTAGTACATCTGCCTACAATATCTGTCTTCTTCACTTATTGATGTCTCACACAGCTACCCTGGTATCTCGCACAACGGGGTGAACCGGGGGACGGTCTGCTTCGTGGAGTTGGGGCCGATCGACAGCGACATGGCTGGCTCCTGGGTACTGGCCGGCCGGTTCAACGACAACGGCGTGCGCCATGAGGACCGCCGCCCGTTCGTGCTTACTATTGGAAGTGAGTGCCACATTGACAATATCACCCACGAAATCATACACATAAACTTGATATGTAGTAGGAAATGTAGGCATTAGTTACAGTCAAAAGGCGACGTGAAAGTATATGCACTAAGTGACTCTGTTCTACACATTGTAGAACTTAGAATATGCAGCATGCAACAATAGGTACCGCATCATGCGATATTCTTGTAAATGCGCCAAATATGTAATAACCTGCAATAGTCATTGGAGGCCGATTTTTTATTCCAAAGGCGATTTTGAGACACTCGTACCTAGTGATCAAGATTCATTAGGTATGGGTGTGAAAAAATAATGAGTGGATGTCATATCTGTTTAACAGGGTGTATTTGTAGTAGGGGGTTGTTGTATGTGTATCGCACCCGTGCCGATATGCTGGAAGCTGTTTTGGTTTAAAAAATTCGTCGCCATTCTTACATTTTCTTCTCCACAGGCCCTCCATCGACATTCAACGCAACGGCCCTCATAGTTAGTCTGACGGTGATCTTCGCGGTCGTATTCGTGGTGGTCGGAGTGCTGAGTTTCAGGCGCTCCAGAGAGTGGAGTGCGCAGAGGTTCCACCGGCTGCGCTCGAGCATGCGCAGTATGGCCAGCAGACAGCAGATCGTCAGCGACCACGAGTTGGGAACGCGGAACTAATTGCACTTAATATGAAACTGTTTATATATCTACTTGGGCGGTTCGGTTCGGCCCGGTGAAATGTCTTTTGTATGTAATCGTAGTCACGTAGTTTGATCGCTACGAGATCAGATTTGATCCATTTACACGTCTCTGAGCTGCTAGCTATCTTACGCTTTATAAGGGCTTAAACAAGAAATACTAAGGAATATATGCATCAGATGAAATTACACATATCTTTCCTTATTCCTTTCGTGTATCATGTCATGTGACGCTGTTGGCACCAAGCAACTCATACGCGATATGTTTATGAATGAACATTGGCTCAAAGTCAACGCAGAAGCCTTTATTACTATGCACTTTTGTTTATATGAACCACTCGTTTTACAGTTTCATCTAATATGTTATCCCTTCCATTTTATTTGATTACTACTTATTTCTGTATAGTTCTAATAATAAACTGTGATAAACTGACTGACAGACAGACGGAAATGAAATAATAAAATATTATTAGTAGTAGGGCTTGCATTCCGGAATTCCGGACGATTTTTCCGATGTTATAGTTCCGGAATTCATGTACTTAAAATTCCGGAATTGAAACCAGTGTAATAGAGACAATTAAGACTGTTATTTTACAAAATTACGTCGTTATAAAATAGACGAACGCTAATTATCTTCTTGCCCAGTCTTCGTATCATATGCGTTATGCGTCCGACACAATAAAGTATTGTTTTAAGTATTGAATAATGCCTTAATATATATAAAAAAATCCTTGGCACTGGAGAAGGTCCCAATAACATTTCCAGCAACGCCGGCCTGATAAAACCTTAAGAGGGTTTTTTCCAAACTTTCCTTAAGAACTCTCTAAAACTTAAATAAAAACAGGAATGTTTTATGATTTAGTAGTACAAAATGAAAGGATGTCCTACAACCGGATAAGTCCGAGTCGGACTCGCCCACCGACGGTTCCGTACAAATATTTTAAATGAAAAGATTATATTTTGTTAATGATTTAATTGCAAGTGTAGTTTTCAAATTTTTCCCTATACTTGTAGCATAAGACGATAATATTTGCTACATAGTTCTAGATCAACGGAAAGAACCCATACATTTTAATTCCCTTGAGAGTGCCGTTTGTGGCATAAACAGCCTTATCTTTTTTTTGCGTTAACTTAGAAGTTTGTATTTTCACAGATTTAAAGGACTATAGATCTGAGTATATGGTTTTATTGTCAACTCGATACCTTCACGCGTTCCTGAGATAAAGGGTCTTGACAGACAGACGGACGACGAAGTGATTCTATAAGGGTTCCGTTTTTTGCCTTTTGAGTTACGTAAACCTAGAAACAACGAAATAAGGGCCACCCTAATTACTTGATGTCGAATTACAGGATTTGTGATAGTTCATAATACGGTGATAAAACAATTATGACTCAAGTGTTGTACTTGGAATACTATATACGTATTTGTTGATTGTATTCTGAGCGCTGATTATTATTTAAATGTATTTTAATCCAATTTCTCATACTGGAAAACTAAACTATTAAATTCCGGAACCAGTTCCGGAATTGAAGGTAAAAATCGAACCCAATTCCGGAATTGGAAACTCGACCAATTTTGCAAGCCCTAATTAGTAGTTGTTAAGATTAATGTGAACAATTAACGTTTTGTCTACTTGCTCATTTTAAAATTCAGCTTTACCTATCTATAATGCCCGAATGCCCTGCTCAGCACGAAAGACTATTTAGGAACTATGAGTCTCATTGAGAGATAGCCTGTTTTTGCTTGGCAGGAAAGCGAATGGGCAATGTAGAAGCTGTTTATAGTATGTAAAAATAATATTGATAATCACACATATTCAGAGAGTAATAAAACATGATTGTATACAGATACCGCGTTGTAATTAATACAAGGTGATTAAATTATCTCTCGGATAAAAGGATCGTGGATACGTGATCTCAATGTGCTTAATAAATACAATAAAAAATCCCTAATTGATTTGTTATCATTTATCGCCTCGTTCGGCACGTACAATTTATCTTTGGATTAATTTTACGTTCCTGATGCCCTTCTCCAGTATTAGTGTTGTTGAATTGAAAACCTCGAAAATGAATCCCATACCTAGCGTAGTTATTCGTTTGTGGGCATCGATCAGCTTGCACAAATTGAGATTGCGACTTATCAGATTTTAGAAAATTGAAAATTGCATTGCCGACTCACCATTTTCTTACAACAATCTATACATAAAATTACCCGAATTCATTGTCCGTGAATGTATATGTAGGTAACATATACATTCACGGACAATGAATTCGGGTAATTTTATATATAATTGTTCATATACCAGGTGTAACATGAGGAAACCGAATAATTTTAACAACGTATTCCTGAGGTCGTAAGAAGCAAAAAATGTTATATGAACCCAGGTCGAAATATGATTTTAATTTTTCTTAATGTTTTTTACATAATTAATTTTCCTTTACGTATAACAAAAAGTAAAACAAAATCTTAGGATACGAATGAATTTACCTTGTCAGACAAATTGTTTCAAAGCAGGATTTACGTAAAAGTGCAATCATAAGGGTGCTTTGTACTGGAGATTTCATTACAACTTGTTTAAACAAAAACGCAAATATCTCAAAAACCAAGCTGAATCCAGCAAACATTATACGACATTTTTAACTTCAAATATGGTCATGAATACGCTGTTAAAATTATTCGGTTTCCTCATGTTACACCGTGTATAGGAAATGACCCGAATTTATTGTCCGTGAGTGTAATTATAAAAGAAGTCCACTGACTGGCTCATCAACGCACAGTCGAAACTACGTACCTAAGCTAGGAACTAGAAATGTCAAAAATCGACATGAAGGGATTTTTCGAAATTCATTCCCAAAGAGGGATCCTCAATTATGAGGGCTGAAAGTTTATAATATATAGGGGCCATACGTTTTTTGAAGTAGGAGATCTGAGTCTTCGTATATAGACTTTTCAATAAAAGCCGAAATAAGTAATTTTACCTTTTATCGAAATTCATCCCTAAAAGGGGTTAAATGGCAATTGAAACTTTGTATCTTGATACCAAACGATTTTTGAAGTAGGATATCTGAGATTTCGTTCATAGACTCTTCAATAAAAGTCGAGAAAAGCAATTTTATCAAGAAATATCAGAAACTATGCAGACTAATTTACACCGCTGAAGAAGTCGCGGGCATAATCTAAATAATAATTCTATAAACCAAGTACCTACCTAAATATGGAAATGTCACGTCACTAAATAAGCCCTCAGTTAGTAGTTTCATTCTGAAAATACCTGTAGGCATTAAAAATATTACAATATTTTCACTGCAAACGCAACATTAACCTCGAAATACGCGGTAGAGTGGTTAGTTGATAGTGGTAAAATAATATAATGACAGTCATTAAGGAAATGACTATAGTTTGGTGCACGTTTCAGCTCAACAAATAAACTATTTCCCATACAATGTATTCGCAGATGTTCAAATGCTCACAAATACCTGGGAAATAGACGTGTTATGGGCATTATTTTACTCTAGTCGCATTTCGCCGCGATCGGTTTGTTTCGGACTCTATTTAATTTGACACGTTATGCGTTTGTAGCTGTAGTTTTATGCTTTAAGGACTATCAAACTCGTTAACACGTTCACTGTTCCGATGCCCCCAATGTCATGAAAGTTTTTTTCAGGAGTCCGTGCTTCCACTATGGGGTCACTTCCATATACTGATTGCACAGTTGGGACTTGTGACATCGTGAACATGTTAAAATATTGAGATTATTGAGAAAAGTAATGCTATTAAAAAAAGCTAACGAAGAACACTGCAAACTAAAGATATTGTCTAATAATAAAATAGATCGAGGTGAAATGCGACTAAACATATTAGCGGCCAAAAAAAGACGATTGAGACACAACGCGAAACTTAAATATGCCAAAGAAGTGAAATGCGATAAGGTAAAACGCTACAAGATTGTTTTGCTTTTGAAATAAAATACTAACAAATGTATTATAATGTGAAAGTTTGTGAAGATTGTTTGGAAGTTTGTATGTTTATTAGGTACTTAATAACGCGGTAACATGTAAATGAATTAAGATGAAATTTCCCATACAATACAACTAAAACATGCCCATTGAAACATAGGATAGTTTATATCCCGGTAGGATGATCTCATGACACATGCGAAACCGCGGGTAAATTGCTAGTAACTTATAAGCCATAAATTCGCTCAAACTGAATAAGTATAACCCATGAAAGTACTATGATGTGCCGTCCTGAAAGAGTACATTCACGTTGTCAAACAGCCTATGTTTGTACACAATGTCGTCTGCGAACACTATCAGTGTGGCAGCGCCGGCCGCTATGCTCGCGTGTGTGGTGCTCGCCGTATCTTGCGTCGTATCTGAGTGTGTGACCGTACATCGACACAGAAAAGAGCCCGACAGTACGTTATCACTTTATCGACTTAGGTACGGCTGAAATGCGCCGGTAATTGTGTTTCTTGGAAGCGGATTTTTCAATCGAATCCGTTACGATTGTTTACGCAGATCGTGATTGAAATCATGTAAATGCTAGTTTATACTATACCATACGATTCTTAAACACTAAGTGCAAACGGTTTTAAACAAAATACAATCCCCTTTATTCATTCGAAATCGATTTGTTAAGGTTGCTCGAAATCATAATTTTTACCACCACCAAGTATTTATCTAACTTGCTCTAAAACATCATTCATAAACGTTTACGCACCGCGTTCGTGTCGTTATTCGAATATCGTATCGTTTTTATTTTCTAGCACATTTATTATTATTAGGCTCCGCAAAAATAAATGTAGATACTTTATCGGTTTAAAATGCACCTGTTAACATATTGTGCTTATCGTATAAGCCATACTCATTCAACACGTTTATTGAATCAACGTCGTTTTACTTTTACGTCTTCACTGATCTATAGGTATAGCTAAAATGTATGTTTTCAGAAGCAACTTTTGTAGAAGAACTACCACCACTCTTCATATCTTGTAATCTCACCGACATAGTATCAATATCGGCACCAACTAAGTACAACGACTCATTATACTACTTATACAACCCAAGTAATGACGTCACACAACTTAATATAACGCCAATAATACGGACTCACGAAGAGAACGACGAAAGAACAACTGAATACGCGAACAGTATTAATTTAGCGCTATTGCAAAATATTACCATACAAAATGTAAACGTGGGTCAGAAGATCAACTCTACGACGAGAGACGCGTTTGGTGTGAAAGGCAATGAGCTTGTCATTGGCCCAGTGGGGCAAGAAGATCATGGAAACTGGGTGCTCAGCATCTATTACAAGAAGAACGGATTTTGGGTCGAAATGTTCCAAGTTATTACGATTAACGTAGTTGGTGAGTACGTGTCTCTGTCAAATTCATCGCGCTTTATTCGTGCAATCTCACGGTACCAGTGGTGTATTAGCAGTGTCAGCTGCTTTATCCATGCCAGCCGCCCCTTTCTCAGTAGCAGCAGTGAATTTTCGTCACGATTGAGCGCCCCTATAATATCCGGTCGCCCCAGGCCCGGGTATATTGGGCCTTAGGTCAAATCCGCTAGGCACGGTACAGACGCATCTCGAAAACATAGAATAGGGCCACGGGGTTAGTATAATCCCAACTGACTATCGTAAATACTACTATAAATGTCTGCGAGGCCCATGGTGCATAAAATGGTTAAAAAGGATTTTGTGCTTTTTAGGCTAATGTGCCGCGTCTCCTTTGACGTTCGCCAAAATCATAACCACCATCATCACTTATTCTCATAGATGACAGTGAATGGGCCGTAGTTTACACGCTGGACCAGTGCGGGTTGGGGCCTTCACATACACCTTTGAATTTATTCGCAGATGTATGCAGTTTTTGTCACGATGTTTTTCCTTCACCGAAAAGTGAGTAATAAATAAATATCAAATCATATTGCGTGCGGAAGACCGGATAAAGATTGTTACAATCGAACACACTATGAACTGTATATTTGTAAACGAATGTCAACTTTATTGCAACGTGTTAAAGTCTATGGGTAGTCAGTTAACAGTGGCGTTTGTACGAGCCAGGATTCGAACCCACGACCAACGCATGTTCGAAGGACTCGCTAACCATAGTTCTAAATCGCCAACATCTAGGTATTCTCAAAAATATCAAAAGGCTGTTTTCTGCATAACGCGATCCACTTATTTGTATTTCAGAGCATGTCCCCATCCGGCCGACGTCGCCGGTGCTGAACGAAGGAGACACGTTGGAGCTGAGTTTTGCGTACCCCCTGCCAGATGTCCAGATCTGCGAGCTAATCCTTCCCTCTGACAACCGACCTTTTGACAGGTACTATAGGTACGTAGGAAATGTACCTACATCTGTATCTATACACTAGTAGTTCGCCTCGAGCTGTCTTCGTGACTCCGATAACTCGAGTACCGTTCTTTGTCGTTTCCAAAATGTGGTTGGAGGGTAATTAAGGCCAGTGACGGACTAAGCGTGGGGCGGAAGGGGCGGTCCACCCCGGGCCTCCAAATCGCGCCAGCAGGGGCCTCTCCAGTTGCAGTTACCGAATGCAATGTCAAAAAAAAAACAAAATGCGGACTGTGGACTACGCCGCCTCGGGCCTCCGACTTGCTTAATCCACCACTTTACTTTAAGGCGAGTAAAATTGTTAAGTTCGAAGATAAACAGAATCGGTTCAGGGATTACGGAGTAACAACATTCGGGAAGATTTCATAAACGGTACTCAAATTATGGCCAGATAAAAGTCGACTCATAAGCTCACTCACTTCGTTCACTTCTCAAAGGTCAATTAACGTAACATTTTGCTAAGCAATTATTTGACCTTGAAATTTAAATATTAAGGTCCAAACGCTTAGCACGGATCCGTACCATCAGAGAGGTTAAATCTCTGCCCACGTCTACAATCCTGATGTATAAAATCACTAGATTCTTATCGTGTTTATATTGGACCAAAACAATATTGGTCCATGGGGTAAAGAGTTTGCCTTCTCCACAATATCTGCGTAACGCAGAATGGTTGGTGGCGTTGTTTGGAGTAGCCGTAGCCTATATGAAGCTGTGGACGACTTTTGGCTGATGCTAGTAAATAAATTACGTTGAACTTACTCATACAAAAGATTTCAACAACATGATAATGAGAACCTGCCCCTTTAACTTGCTAAGTCTGGCAGCTCTGTCGGTCAACGCGATTCCTCATTTCTGATTTTGTAAAATTATAATTGAACGTTCACAGAGAATACAAGAGAACCTCGCTGACCACATGTTCCTACGAATTAAAGAACCTCACGACACAAGATGCGGGTACCTGGACGATCGTCGGAGTCGGAAACATTGTGTACGAAGGACGAACCTCCTTGACTGTCAATAGAAGAGATACGGCCGACCTCAGTTCGAAAGAACGAAAAGAGAGATTCACCCAGTGATATCCAGTATTTTTCTTCCCTTGCGTGAAGGAATTGAACTCTAAAAATAAACCATGACTCAAGTTGGGAGAATCGTGTCCTAGGACCATATTTCCATAAAAAATCAAATAACCCTAATATAATAAATAAGGAAATATCCAGCCGGCTGGACATATTTTTGGTAGGTTATTTGTATCTTTTTTTACAGATTTTTTTGAACTATTCGGATTTGCTAGGGCTTGAATTGTAGCTTTTTATCTCATCAAATTAAGACATAAATAAGGAAAACAGGCCCTAGGATTATTTTATAATAATGTATCGTTTAAAATTAAGTCGATCGTCTTAGTTTCCCTCGTGCACAAAATACCGCATTCACAGAACACCAGATTTTTCAAAATACCAGATTCTCGATATATCAGATTGTCCGTATACCAGATTCCCAAAACAATACATTCAACAAAATCATTTAGATCCGTGAGTAATTTACGAGTTTATAATCTAGTGTAATAGGAATGTGGTAAGATAGGAATGTGATAAATCGAGAAACTGGTATTTTGAAAAATCTGGTATTCTGAGAATGCGGTATTTTGGGCATGAGCGTTCAGTTTAAGTCATATATTATTGGACTACCTATCAATTTTTCTTCATAGCGTTTTCCATATTGATCGGCTATATTAAAACAAATCTAAATTTTGTAAAGTTACAATCTCTACTCCAATATTATGCCATAAGGATACTCTTAAGGGCAGGATTTCCGAAATCGACCTCCGGGAGAATCAAAATTAAGTAACGAAATATTCATATTTTTGGATCGAAAAAGAAATACATTATAGTTCAAGAGTGCTTCTGTGTTTCTGTGCGGTTCAAAACACGATACTTTTAACTTCGCTCGATCATAATTCGTCACGAAAACAGGTAATTTTTTAACAGTTTTTCCAGTTTTACTCGAGTTCTATCACACTTATACCACCAAAAAATATGTCAATCGATAGATAATGACATTTTACCGGGACCTGTGCGGTTAATTTTTTTTTAAATAATTTATTTTTTAGTAGCTCAGTACTATATAGCAACGTAGCCCACGCGCTGTGGCTTCAGATGCCCGCCGGGCTTGTCCGAGGCCGGACCTGTGTCGCTTTCGAGCTCGTGACAGCTCTCCTCACTCAACGGATAAAATAAACGTCACGCTAGAATCACAGCGTATACACTCTAACAGTAATCCAGCCTTTGATATCGAGTGACACGCTGACGTCACTTGAAATTACGAGTTTACATATCGATATTAAAATGAAAGACTATTTAACTTATCATTATTTAAATTTTAAATCGGGCGAGCTTTAAATTATTGTTTCAAACTAGGGCTCCTGATATCCGTGATACACGCCGAACCGTAGCTACGTGTTCTTAACCCCGGCGGTACTAAGATCACGAATTTCACGGACACGGCTAAATACGTAGCCCGTATCTGCGTTCGTGTCCTGATTCACGTGACACGCCAAGGTACGTATCTCGGCGTGTCACGTGAATCCGGCCCGTACTTGCGTTCGTGTCTCGGCTACGCTCGGGTAGCTAGCGCACGTCTCGTCGGATTGGATCAACGGCCCGCCTAAACTATAAGTGCCTTTTCACACGTCCCGGTTGCCGGGTAGCCGGCGCCGGGTACCCGGCGGCGAAGTGTATGGCCATGTACGTTAGCTTACGCCGGTACGTATGAAAGTTAACGTGCATGGCCATACACTTCGCCGCCGGGTACCCGGCGCCGGCTACCCGGCAACCGGGACGTGTGAAAAGGCACTAACAGTTAGGTATATGTATAGTGCTCGACCAAATGTCATATAAGATCCTGGGCGACGAAAGAGGGTCATAATTTTTTTCAAAATGGCGGAAAATTTTCAAATTGGTCGTAGAGAGTTGAAATTTTGCATCGGGGTAGCTTTCGGGCCCCTAATTCAGATTGTTAAAAAATTTTTTGAAATTCAAAAAAAAAAAATTGTATGGCGTTTTTTTTTTGAAGCGCATTGGCGTAAAAACGGTGGCAGATAGGTACAGGGTGCTCGACCAAATGTCATAGAGGTTTGCAAGGAGATTCTAACTCCATTTTTTTTTTCAATATGGCGACTTCAAAATGGCCGCCGATTTTCAAATTGGTCCGATGGGGCCCAAATTCGGTATCGGGGGGTTTTTGGGGCCTACAAGTCCGAATCTGGAATCAGATTTTTTTCGTTCATACAAAAAATATTTTTAGGTATAACGCGTATCGCATGAACGACACATAGCTCGTTAAAAGTGACATCTGTCATTTTAAATTCAAAATGGATGCAATTTTTAAAACCTGCGCTCCCAAAAACGTGTAAATCCACACCTATGCCGGTTTTTTCTGTCAAAAAAAAAAATGCATGCAACATTTTAAATCTGCACTCCCGAAAACCCATAAATCCATCCATACCCGTATATAAATCGGTCACTGAATTTAAATACTTGGGTCATTGGGTATTAATTTCATTAATTGATAATTACCAATTGAAATTATCAGGTTTAATGTTCATTGTTAACACTAAATTAAATTTTCGCCTAAAACGGTTCTAAGTTTACTCTTCGTTTAACATTCGACATCACAGATACCAGATACAAACTTAACCAGGCCGTATATTATAGTAGAACTACTGTTACACTTGTGCTATGGCACATTTCACATTTGTAAGTTCATTTGAGGTCAAAAATTTACGCGATCGCGCAGCGGGCGGCGGGGAGCTCGAATTGCTTGTCGTCTTCGAACATCCCCCCCTTAATAAGTCTGACTCTAAAGTGTTTTGTTACTTGTAATAAAATATTTAATGATTTATAAATCAGTCTCATTTCATAATATATGTATGTATACTGAAAGGTTAGTAATTAAAATCATCATATACATATAAAGTCACTATAATATAACCATAATGAATTACATATTTACATGCTTACATTTTCTAATTTCATTATAATCTAAAACTTATGGTATAACAAAGGACTACCGCACGGTGAGGTATAAAATAGTTTAGTAACATTACATTATCACAATCAGTGTAACCAAAGTTGTTTCATAAGGGAGCAAAATTGTGTAATTACGGCGAGGGCGTACGTTAAATCCCAGCGCGAAGCAAAGGATTCTATAATAGAATCCTGAGCGTAGCGTAGCCCTTGAACAGAAAAATAATCACATAAAATAAAAAAATATCACTTAGATCCCTACGATGGATTATTATAAAAGGTGTCAAAAAAGGGGTACTTCAGTACAAGCAACCCTTTTAGCGTGTGAAAAGTACGGAGGATTTAACCGTTTCCAAGCGTCACTCGCGGTTATTTTAGGTTACTGACTGTTATTTTGTATGCAAGCAGGTAAGTCTCGCTGCAAACAAGCCTTTTTCTTTATGAAAACCATCTATTCACACATCATCATAACCACGGAAATACATCATTTACATCAATATATTTCTGTGATCATAACCATCAATAATAAACTAACCACGTGCGAGTGACGTATTGCGACTACTCCTACGCAACGGCCTCAATAAGATTGTCAATGAGCAAAAATGATTCAGCGCGCGGCAACCTCCTTAATTTAAATAATACCGAATAGTCAAATCTGACGACATACGGTAGCTTCTCTCGGTACGCAGTGCATCGGGCCTGTCCCGACATGTCTGTCTGGCTCACAGACAACCTCCAAAACGACTCGCGCTCACCACGCGTGTGGTCGATTAAACCATTACCGACATAACGCGACCGGTCGCTCGTTCAGTTGCAACCATGTTTCTGACCTGTGTGTGAATCCAACGTGAAATAAATATTTTTGTTCAATCCGACGAAAATTTCAAACATGGAATGATAAAAAAGATGTGAAACACGCGTTGTACTAGCAATATCGGTAATGGTTTAATCGATCATACGCGTGGTGAGCACGAGTCGTATAATATGCTCCGTCTATACTATCCGCAAAACTAAGTGGCGAGTCGGGCAATAAAAGTGAGTTAACATAAGTTTTAACGTAATATTATATTGTACTCGTAGTATAGTTTTTTTTTGTTACAGTGAAGACGAATGTTGATAGCTTGACTGAGTTTCTTTGTTTAGTTTTAGTTATTTTTGTATACAATAATATTATTGTTATCTCATCTATTATGAATTTGTCTCTTATTTTTTTTATTTAATAATACAATATACCTATATACTTATTTAATATTTCATCATCATCACCATCATCATCATCATCATCATTTCAGCCATAGGACGTCCACTGCTGGACATAGGCCTCCCTCATAGATTTCCAATCAGTTCGGTTGGAAGCAACATGCATCCATCGTGAGCCAGCAGCCTTAACCAGATTTAATATTTATCGTAATGAAACAATACTGAAACAAAAAAAATCAATCAAATTTATTTTCCCCGTTTCATTACTTTATCGACATTCGTTTTGTATGCGTAATACTAGGTACTTGCACAGCACTGCGGTTGCAAGTCCCGCTGCATAAGGCCGTACACGTGCGAAAGAGATAGCACAATATCGATGATTTATGACCTGACTCGCCACTTAGTTATCAGTTATCTGTTCGTTTATTGCTTTCATAGGTTAGTTTTGCGGATAGTACCTATAGTGGAGGTAGTCTGTTTGTGGCTAGTCGTCCCCGCTGCCGCTGGCGCTGCGACTGGCGCTTTGACTGCGACTGGGCTGCCAGGAGCCGGGCGCGGGCGCCGCGTCGCTGCCGTCCGAGTCGGAGTCCTGGAGCGCCTTGGCGTCTCCACGTCTGTTACACGTTTTCGATAAATTTTGTGCGCCCCCAAATCAACCGCAATCAACCGCTCGCGGCAGTGGCGCAGTCCTGACTTAAGCATGGGCGCGCAGGTGCAAATGCTTGTCGGAACAAAAACTACTGCTTACTGTGGTCTAGTGGAGTCGGTCTGTATGTGGCTAGTCGTCGCCGCTGCCGCTGGCGCTGCGACTGGCGCTGCGACTGCCGCTGCGACTGCGACTGGGCTGCCTTGAGCCGGGCGCGGGCGCCGCGTCGCTGCCGTCCGAGTCGGAGTCCTGGAGCGCCTTGGCGCGGTCGAGGCGCCGCGCGCGCCGCGTCTCCACGTCCGAGCCGTCGGACTCGCTCGAGTAGATCGCCGCCGCCGTTGCTGTAACATAATAGTACATTACTTACCAGTGGCGTGGCGTCCAAGGAATCCGATTCCCACCGGCTTGCCTATTTTAAAGCATATGACCGGAGAATCTACTACTCTTCATTTTGTGTTCGCCCATGAGCGGGTTATTGGACATTTTTGGTGGCCCATGAGGGGAAGAATTGAACAGAAAAAGTAACCCAAATCTGCTCCGGCTTTATTAAGAATATATTTGACGCCACGCCACTGTTACTTACCTAGGGCGGTAAAACAAAGAATGTCTCAGATCGTAGGTATTTGACGTCCGAGCCGAAGGCAAGGGCGATAAATATGCGATCTGAGGCTTTCTTTATTACCACCCTTGGTAAGAACAAAATTTTAAGTCCCCTCCAGGCCAGGAAGTGGGATTTTCCGTACGCGTAGGTAACGGGTGCTAATTGCCATTTCTTGGCCAGGTGTGACGTAATAGTACATTACAGGACTACGCGTAGCGTGCGGTAAAAGCCACTTTATGGCCAGATGAGGCATAAATATTATAAATGTGAAAGTTTGTGAAGATGCTCTGGCCAAATGTGACAGCCTATACTAACAAAACTATACTAAAAAATATGTTAGGAAAAAGTGTGACATGGGGGGGGGGGGGGATTTAAAAGTCTGAAAAATCGTGTGACGTACTTTGTGGATGACCCCTAAGAAGAATAGTCATTACCTTTCTGCCCCTGTTTGTACTTGTTCTTGATAGCCTGCAGCGACACTCCGCCCTCATCATCAGAGTCATCCCGCCGCGTCGCGCCGGCAGCAGCGCCTCGACGTTTCGGCCGCGCCGACGGCCGAGAACGCATCGCCGCACGCAGCTCCATCTCCTCTTTCTAGAATATCAACAAAATTCATCAGTCATCGAAATTCGCGGACTTGTGTAAGACAAAGAAACACTACAAAAATCTGCAGTTATGTGGTAGAACTCAAAATTAGTCTGCAAATTAGGGTTTGTAAAGAGGACTACCCGGTCTATTATTCGGATTTGTAAAGAGGTCTATCCGAGCCGAGGTTTACTCGGCTCGGATAGACCTCTTTACAACTCCGAATCAGCCAGTGCTCCGGTAATATCTGAAGAAAAGAATCGCTACAAGAAACTCATCCTATATACAAAAGATATACGTAAGTTTTGAGTTTGATACCTAACGTGTAACTTTGTTTATGTGCCTGCAAAGTTGGGTGGGAAAGTCCAAATTAAAAGTATAAAATTACTAAAAAACTATTAATACCATTAAATAACCCATAAAATGTATGGTAACTTTTGTTATTAAACCATTACGATAAACGCAAGTTTTAACATAGTTGCAGAACAAAGTTCTTGATTCCGCCAAACAACGTATGTCTCGTGCATCACGTTATACTGGCCTTCAGTAGGAAGCGTTTCGGCACGTATTTGGGAAAGTCCAAAAATGTGATTTTAACATTGTAGTATCTCGATGATTTTTTTATGATATTGAAGTGGTTTTTTCACGATTATTTCTAATTATAAAAGTTGTCAAATAGCCAATTGTTAATGCTACTCTAGGGTATCGCCATCCGACGAAATGCAACTAGACTACATCATCTTTCTGTACTACTTCCTGTAATAGTGTATGGTCATTTTTAGAGACTCCTTGCTTATATCAACCTAAAACAAGTAACAATCTGACATCGGATCGGCACCGACTTGTGACAGTATCTTGATGGAGCTGGTCTTTGTCGAACGATCAGCCAATGACTGTGTCATCTTCCTATACTTCTTACTGCCATAGTATAATATAAATAAAACAAGTAACAATCCTCACCTTGAGCTGATACTTCCTGTCGGCGTCCGGGTCGGCACCGACTTGTGACAGTATCTTGATGGAGCTAGTCTTTGTCGAACGGTCAGCCAATGACAGCGTCATCTTCCTATACTTCTTACTGCCATAGCATAAATAAAACAAGTAACAATCCTCACCTTGAGCTGATACTTCCTGTCGGCGTCCGGGTCGGCACCGACTTGTGACAGTATCTTGATGGAGCTAGTCTTTGTCGAACGGTCAGCCAATGACAGCGTCATCTTCCTATACTTCTTACTGCCATAGCATAAATAAAACAAGTTACAATCCTCACCTTGAGCTGATACTTCCTGTCGGCGTCCGGGTCGGCACCGACTTGTGACAGTATCTTGATGGAGCTGGTCTTTGTCGAACGATCAGCCAATGACAGCGTCATCTTTCTGTGCGTGAAGGACTCCGTGGAGTGAGGTCGGAAGGACAGCTTCGTTCGGAACACCGCCTGGCCTTGGAGACCCGTGCCTTGCCGGACGAATAGATGGTTGTGGTCGCCCTGGAACATATTCATAATATACAAATTAGAAATGCCGCGTAACCCTATATATTCATATTCAAACTTAGTCGTATATGCCTTACTAGATGCCACCCCGCGACTTTATTCGTGTTTTAACACTTTAGGGCAACGATACTCAACCTTTTTTTCGTAGAAGCCACAAATACGTTATAGGCCTATGCCATGTTTTTGTGCCGCGGGCCTATTGTTACATAGTTCACCATAATTTGGGCCAAACATAATGGCTCGGCGGGCCGCAGGTTGAGTATAGCTGCTTTAGGAGTTGAATTTCAATCACGGATAGGTGTTGGAGTGTCCTGAGTAGAGCTCGAGTAACGAGTAACTCCTACTACTGAGCCTCCCATTAGCTCGATCACATACATGTACATATACACAATAAGAAAAGCTTGAACCGCTTTAATCTTCCCGCTGAACCGTACGCCCATTTTTCAGCGGTTAGCGAACTAGTGGCTGGGGCAGGCAAACCCGCTTGTTGGATCGTAAGCCCCCACTCGGTTAGAACTGCTATAAGTATAAGTTTATTTTGTTTTTATAGATGTAATAGAAATACACATTCTGTGAAAATTTCCAAGTCTCTACATATTACGGTTCTAAAGATACAGGCCTGTGACAGACGTACAGACCACACCGACTACGGAGACAGTAGACAGTAGTAACAGGGTTCCGTTGGCACCCTTTGGGTAAGGAACATTAAAAATGATCTTGCGAACCACTAATGTAACTTTGTAGCCTAAGGCCCCATTTAGACGGGGCGAGAACTCGTAAGCGATTTTGATTTCATTGCGGCGATTAATCGATCAATGTACCCAGGTACGATGAGTTACAATAGCCATAAAATAACAATAGAATAGAATAGTGGTAGCCTGCAATGTATTCAAACTCGCATACGAGTTCTCCCCCATCTAAAGGTGGTTTTCCACCGGCAGGGCGAGACGAGACGCGACGCGGATTGAATTGTAATGAAATTGATTGAATTGATTGGATTGGATTGAAATGTATGAAATTTTCCATCCTCTCCTAGCACAATCTTCGGAGGACCAAAAATTTGCCATACAAATTTCAATTCAATCCGCGTCGCGTCTCGTCACGCCATGCCGGTTTTTTTTTATAAGCTGACTAACTCGCGGCCCTTATTGGGCATAGTGATCGTTTGACCGGGTGGTCGGCCGTGGCGTTTCCTGGAGTCGAACCATGTCGCTAGCCGGACTAGCCGGCCCACCCTAAGTGGAAACCAGAATCGCCCTGCCGGTGGAAATAGTAGTAGGGTGGTAATACAAAGAAAGGCCGAGATCGCAGAAGTTTGCGACCCGAGCTGCAAGCGAGGGACGTAAATATGCGATCGAGGGCCTTCTTTATTACCTCCCGTGTTGTGTACATCATTTTATGTCTACACTTGGCCATAAAGCGGCTTTTTTCGTGCGCGCAGCGTGCGGAAAAAGTCACTTTATGACCAGGTGTGGCATAAACAACCTTAAATAGGGCCTAAAACAGTCCTTACATGTAGCGGCTGCTTGTAAACGTCGAAGATCTCGGCGCCGAGATGCAGCGACATGCTGCCGTCCGACCACTTGACCATGCGCGCGTTGGACTCCTTCACGGCGTTGCCCTCCTTGTCGAAGTTCGTGCGCCAGCGCATCGTGTTTTCCACCTTCAGCTTTAGCCTATAACCAACGGTTCATTACATTTCTATCAATTAAATATCTGTTAAGAGCGTTTGCGACGGTGCGCGCTCTTCAACATTAGTTTCATCCAAAACTTCAAGTATCGTGCTTTTTCGAACTTGAAACTCGACACGACGTAAATGTTATTTTCAAAATCAGCGATACATCCATCCTCTAGAGAACCGCGGCTCGGAATGACGAATCGCTGCTCGCGCGTCGCGTTTTAAAGGTAGTTTTGAATGAATCTAAATACGGGTTTTTTTTTATTTATTGTTTTTTTAATTGATTATGATAGAGGATAAGTAGTTTCATCATATTCATGTATAAACAGTCTTTTGCTTAGCAATTAGTTAACCAAAATGTGCCATAAAGTTAGCAAAAAGTACGTGGTTTTCATTAATCAAATTACCTAAAGAAAACATAAATAATCGCAGATTAGGTCTATTGCGGAAATAGAACTTTAGAAATAGAACTAGATGCCCTCTGTCCCCTCTCCATCGCTGTAGAGTGAATGGGACGGAGTGTCGGCAACGATATCGATGTCGTTATCGGTAGATATGAAAACGGCCTAAAATGACAACTAAAGAATCCTACAGAAAAAAAAACAATCATAAATCTATAACGGAATTACATTATAAAAAGGGTTTGCACCAGAGATGCTATCAGTATTTTCTCGCTTATAGGCATAGCAATACGGTGGGCAACGAAGCTCCCAGCCTACTACTGTCAACTACAACCTACAAGCGTTACCGGAGGCCAAGTCCCGGGTAAGATAGAATGTGCCCATGCTAAAATCACTAACCGGTTAATTAGCACTAACAAACCTTATTTCGGACTACACTCGTCTCACCTGTAGCGACCCTCCTCATCTAGGGTCTCCTCCTCGTCGATCTCGTCTTCGTACGTGGCCGGGTCGTAGGGCCGCGTCTCCACGGACAAGAAGTTGGGCAGCTTCACGAAGTGCAGCTCCTTGCCCAGCTCCGTCCAGATCTTGGGCATGTCCACGTCGATTCGCGTCTCGGGGATTTCCACTTCCTCCTCCTCTTCGGGTTTGTCGCGAGGCCCCTAGAAGAAAATGGATTTCTTTAATTCAAAATTCACTTCTAATACTCTCTATAATCAGTCTGCATTCGTGTCGTTAATTTATCGGGCCAGATCATTGGTCGGAACTGTAGAAGAAACTGCGAAAACAAGAAAGTTGTTAGAACTCGGTTAGTGAGTAACCCGAACGGTGCATGCGGGCAAGACCCTTGGTTACCAATATGTTTAGTTCTTTTTCAATTTGGCTTCACGAACCAGTAACCACATTTACGTTACCATTACAATTGGTGTAATTGTCACAGGTCATTTTTTTTTTTTTTTATAAATAAATATTAGGGGACAATCTTACACAAATCGAACTAGCCCCATAGTAAGCTCAATAAGGCTTGTGTTATGGATACTAGACGACGATATATTTAATAGATACAAATACTTAAATACATAGAAAACATCCATGACTCAGGAAGAAATATTCGTGCTCATCACACAAATAAATGCCCTTACCGGGATTCGAACCCAGGACCTCCTGCTTCGTAGGCAGGGTCACTACCAACTAAGCTAAAGCGGTCGTCATTCAACAAAAGGACCGCGCTTGTTGTCCCTAACCTAACCTAACCTAACCTTAACCTTGATACAAGCAACCCCCTAACCTCGTCGCCACTGCCTCTGCGAGCGTCGTTTCCATCCCTGCGGTCATCGTCCGACCTGCCGCGGCTGCCGCTGCGTGACCGTGATCGCGAGCGCGACCTTGACCTTGACCGTGACTTGGACCGTCCAGAAGCCTTGTCGCCTTCGTCCTCCGTGCTGATGTCGGACGCGTCGCCGAATAAGGCGTCAGCAGTCACTGGAATTATTCGGACATTTTACTGACTTGTCAAGTAGTCAACTATAAATAATTTTATCTTTTCACCTTTCAAACTTAAGCTGTCGCATCTAGTTAATAAAATTTGCTACATAAATACTTAAAGGATACTGGGCCGACTAAGTACGCCGTATGCAACCAAATCTAAAATGGTATCTAGAGTCGATGCTACAGTATTAACGACAGCGGTATGGTGAGCCGCAAAGATTGCGGGATAATCAGGACTTATTCCTATAGACTGAACATGATTGGAAGTCTATCTATAATCAATAAACGGTCAAGTCCTCATTTGACTGGAGTTGTCTATTATGCAAAAGGCATGCCCCTGCAGAGAAGGGCGATACTTCTTATTCTTTATAAAAAAAAATCAAGATACCAGTATCAGTCTTCTCTTTATTGTCCTCCTCATTATCGTCGTCCGAGTCCACGAGCTTCTTGGCCTTCCGTTTAGGTTTCCCGCTAGTGTCGGAACCGCTGTCCGACCCTTTGCGTTTGGGCACACTCTTGCCGCCGTCACTGTCGGAGTCCGATATGACGGCGGGTTTCTTCTTTTCTGCTGCTGTTGGATAAATTGTGAGGAAATGTATACATTTTTTCATCACACTTGCTCGAAAATGGTGTCATTACAGTACGTAGGTTTTGCGGGCCGTAAATGACCTATTGCGCCCTAGGACGTAATGGTTTTCTTTTTAAATTTGAAACGCTGGTTCTGTTTTACTCTTATTTGTCATGTTCAAAGAAAACGCCAACTTACTTTTTTAACTTTTATGACTGAAATATTTATTTAAAGAGATCTGTTGTTGTTGCAAATACATGTAAACACATATTTCTGTAATATTAATTATATGTTTAAATAAAATGTTTCAATAATTTGCAAATATAAAATCAACCATTTAAAGTCTTTACCGCTATGGTTTCCGAACGTGACACTAATGTCACTGTCAGTTTTACAATTTTATTTAGGTTAAGTAAGGTTATATTTAATCAGATTTCCTCACAAGTGTGATGAAAAACATTGTGTGTGCCACGGGCGGTAAAGGAATTACAAACTCGTGTTATTAAAGCCCTCGGCTTCGCCTCGGCCTTGTAACAAACACTCGTTTGTAATTCCTTACTTACCGCCCTTGATACACAATGTACTATTAGTGTTCACATACATATCAATCATGGTGCAATTGGTTCAAAAACATTACGAGGACTTATACAGAACTAAAATATTATTAGTTTTATGTCTTACTTACCAATATTACTTTCTGATGCATTAGAACTCTTAGAACGAGACCGGGAACGGCTTTTTGACTTTGATTTACTTCTAGACTTTGATCTGGATTGCTTTGATCCGGATCTGAAATGTATAACAGTATATTCTATTTGTAGATTGTTAAAACATCAAATATTTCCGTGAGAACCCTGGATCAAACTCACCCCACATAATAATTGCAACTATTAATAAACACAGGACATAAGTTTATTTTGTGGATTATATAATAAACTTTTTTAGTGCCTGTTACAGCGAATTAAAACATAGTGACATGTAAATTTACCTTGATCTACTTTTGGCCTTAGCTTGTTCATCGTCTATCATGAGATTCGGCGAATTTGACCTGCTGTCCTGCACATCCTGTCTTGCCTCTGGACTCTTCGACCTCGAAGACGCACTGCCTGACCTCGATCTCGACTTCCTACTCTTGGGGCTGGCGCTCGCTGACTTTGACCGCGACCGACTTTTCGCTTGCGACTTCGGACTTTGAGAGCGCGACTTTGACGAGTGAGAACGGGTTTTCGGGCTCTGCGATCTAGACTTCGGACTTTGGGATCGAGATTTAGGGCTGGCCGATGCCGATTTGGGACTTTGAGATCTGGATTTAGGACTTTGTACCCCAGATTTCGGACTTGCGGATCGTGACTTGGCACTGCCGGAACGAGACCTGGCGCTTCCAGAGCCTGATCGAGATCTTCGGGAACCACTTCTGGACCTTGATTTAGATTCTCTTTGGCCTTTGGGACTTCCGGATGCAGCGGATGAAGCGGATTTGTTGCTTTGAGCAGAGCCTGAGCGGGATCTGTTGGAAGCTATGGGAGAGTTCGACTTGCTACGAGACGCATTGGAAGATTTTCTGGAGGCAGCAGAATGATGGGACTGTGGAGAGCCACTAGCTGACTTTGCAGGGCTACGGGAGCCAGATCTGAAAGAGGACACACATTTATAACACTACTCAACAAAAACATACTTTTAATTTTTTCTTCTGATATTTTTGCACATTTGGCTTTTGTATACCCTAATATTGAGTATGATTTTTAATTTTTCCTAACAGCTCTTTGTATTATAATTTTTTATACAAAAAAAATAAAATGATAGAACAATAATTTTCCCATAATCAGTGCCTTAGATATTACCTATAATGTTAGCGGTTTTAAAAGAAAAGTGTAACATTCAATGGTCTTAAATATTGTTTAAATACTAACTTTCTGTTGCTTCACGAAAATGTATTGAATGACACTAACTTCCAATTTTGTCAGCTGACCTTCATTTTCAATAAATGACTGGACATTTTTTTTCTTCTATGTTATACTTATAGAAACTTTGTATATATATGCACATTCCTAAACCAAACAACTTCACTTGTGGTGTACAGCTATTAGGCTGTGTTTCCACCAGGGATGAGCAAGGATGTGTAGAGAGGGATTTGTTTGTCATGAACCAATAGAAACACTTCATTTACCTATCTTCGCTCCACTGAGAATATGAATATGCATCATCGCACATCCCTGGTGGAATGCAGCCTTACTGTTATACAGAATATACAATTTATCAGTTCACTTACTGTATTTTAAGTTCTGTATGGCAGTATTACCAAGAGACATTTTGAACTTGCTATAGATAGATACCACTACTTTAAATTCCCCTTTTTTCAGAAAATTATGACATGGTTTTATTACTACTTTTGGGGCTAACCCCATCTAATTAGTTGTTAAAGTGAAGATTATGAATTAACCTGGAACGACTGCCTTCTTTGCCAGATGGGGCCGGGCTGGGGCTCTTCTTACTACTGGCACTTGATCCACTATCCGAGTCAGACCCAGAATCTGTATCTGTAACCAATTGTTGTAAGAGTCATATATAACGTTAATTTAGAAATGCAACCATAACAATGCATATTTATAATAATAACGCAAAGAGAACACAAAATTATTAGAGACTTTATGTCGGGTTTTTCTGGATAAATTACCTTCTAAAACGTTTTGCGCAATGGGTGCCATTGCTAAGTATTACCGTAAATCACTAATTTACTACCAGTTATTGTAGTAAAAACACTAAAATCAGTATTAAATACAACTTAACTCACAACACAAACACTGAATACTTTTGAGGTTATATGACGATTGACGTTAGTTAACGACCAAACGTCAAATTACGACGCGTATCTTTAAATGCATTGATGCTAGTTTCGCTTATAGCAATGATTTGATAAACATTTAAAATTCAACATTAAATTAATTACGTTAAAGTCTATATTAAATTAGTATACGACATTACTTATTATTTACCATGAACGAAGTAAAGATCAGTGTCGAAAATTAACCATTATTTTGAAAATATTTCTTTGCTAGACAGTGCTAACGCCAAGTTCCGGAAATATTTAAGATTACATATATTTTGTTATAATTGTTATAGAGTTAAGATCGGCTAAATTTAAATCTAAAAATTGTAAAGTATGCACCTGGGGACTTACCGCATCAGTAATAGAAAAAAATAAAACATATTCTGTCCTGAGATAAAGCATATAGGTAGTATGGGTACTGGCATACCATGTGGGTACTTAGGTAAGGTATAAATGTTTTTTCTTGACATTTTAATTATAATTAGAAACAGAGGTTTGATGTAAGTACTACTAGGTATAATACATACCTAAATAGAATCAATGAGACATCAAACTATCAAATACCTAGCTTGATTAATCAATGAAAACTATAAGAAAACTTTTGTCCTGCCTGCTATCTAATTAATTTACGTTTGTACTTAAGCGGCTCTTCTACCTGAAGTTTCTAAGTAGTTCGGTAAAGATCATAACTCGCTCCGCCATCTGTAATTCAATAACACCTCAAAAACACTTCACTTGCACACCAAATAAAGCATGCTGGGACCGGACGCGTAGACCGATAGCGCCGAAGGTTCCAGTCAACACTTCACACGAAACGGGGGAGGTTTTAGTCCGTAGGCGTTTAGAAATAGAGTCGAGACAACGTGACGCTGGACTCTATTTCTGAGCGAGTCGGGCATGCGCACCAGGACCGGCCTGGTGGTATCCAATGAGGATCTCCTCCCTCGGCGCAAAAAAAAAAAAAAAAAAAAAAAAACTCGCTCCGCCGGCCCGGTGCCATTAAGCCCACCCAGCCCAAAGCATGCTCGCTCGGAGCACATTGTGTCGAAACAAGGGTCGTGCTTGATAGTTGATAGCTACGTGACCCGTCTATAGTGAACATAGCCGCGCACGCTTGCATCTGTTCCCGCTTTGAATGGGCCGACTCAATGGCAACCTTTTTTTCACCGTCTGTTTGTTAGTTGAACGATGGCAGCGGCCGGCGACGTGTGTGCCGGTCTCATAAGACACAAACAAACTTTACTGCGGGAGTTATGTGACACGCATATCTTAGATGTGCTGGTTAAAAAGGGACTCTTCAGTTTGAGTGACCATGAGTTAATAACCGGTGCGTCGGACACCGATAAGTGCAATTATTTCGTTGAAATTGTTAGTAAACAAAGTGGTGTAAAGTTGAATGAGTTATGTTCGGTGCTTGAGCGGGAATGTCCGAAGTTGTCAAAGGAGCTTATGAATGACAGGCACCGATTTATAGTTAACGGTGAGTTGAAAACATGTGTATCAAATTTTATTACCTAAACATTTTAAAGAACAATCCGAAATTAAAAATGGTCCAGTATCAAATAACAAATCGGTGACCTCATTGTAAAAAGAATTCGATAAGTACCTACCTACCTACCTACGTTTTTAAAACTTTTTCAACTACAATATTTTTTGCAAATATTTCACTACTTTAACTTAACCAATATGTAATTATTTATGTAGCTTGTTTTTCCATTCCCACGAAGATCTTTAGTGGTTTTTGTTTTTTTTGTGACCTACCTCACTTAATTGTTAAAAAGCTTTAAGTACCTATATGTACCTACTCGGGTAAGAACAGAAAATAGACCGGAAATCAACTATTCGTCTAAATGAATTCACTTTGGGTTCCACTAATTGTAACGATTCGCAAAACGTCTACAATATGAATTTGATTGAAAAATTGCATGAGCACAGTCCAAAAGAAGGGGAGCTTTAGTATCCTGAGATTGTTTTAAACCATTATATCAAGAGGAATAACCAGGACCCTGCGTTTAGTTTACCTTTAACTTTTAGTGGGACAAATTTAAATTCACTTATAGGACAAAAAAATACAAATTTATTTAAACTGGTGTCTAACACGAAAAAAATACAGAAATAGATACACTTAAAGAAGATCAATGAAGTGTGAAAGGAAAAATTACAGCCAAGTCATTAAACGTAAGCATAAAATCCAGTAGGTAGGTACCTAGCATCTAAACTGATATTCCCTGTTGGATAGTCAAACGATTATGCGGGTACGTAACGCTGTACGGGAATTGACCCCTCTGTCATCGTGGGAATCAATCGTTTGCCTATTTATTCAGTTGTCATTGTTTAGGACATCCTGGAAATGGATAACCATTAAAGACAGAAATAAAACGTTACAAACTGTTCCCAAACTTCGGTCGTCACTTGAAACTGCAGCTGCTGATGTGAACAGAATAAAGTCTTCATAAATATGGTACCTACCCAAGATTCAAAGTCACTTGAAAATGTAAATTTTGGTATAGGTAACTCATCTACTATTAGGATCATAGGTAGATACTTGATTGTCTTACACAGACCACTGTCTGTGTTGTCTTATAATATTTTTCATCACACTTGCTCGAAAATGGTATCATTACATTACACGTAGGTTCTGCTGGCCGTAAATGACCTATTACGCACTAGGGCGTAATGGTTTTTTTAATTTGAAACGCTGGTTCTGTTTTACTCTTATTTGTCATGTTCAAAGGAAACGCCAACTTTTTTTAACTTTTATCACTGAAATATTTATTTAAAGAGAACTGTTATTGCAAATACATGTAAACACATATTTCGGTAACATTAATTAAATGTTTAAATAGTGTATTTCAGTATTTTGCAAATATTAAATCAACTAAAATGGCCGTTTTAGGTCTTTACCGCTATGGTTTCCGAACGTGACTTGACATTCGCGTTGTCTATGGACATAATTATGTCACTAATGTCACTTTCTGTTTTAATATTTTCTTGTCATACTGGGTGGATTAGTAAGGTTATATTATTAAAATTTCCTCACAAGTGTGATGAAAAACATTGTGTGTTCCACGGGCGGTAAAGTAATTACAAACTCGTGTTATTAAAGCCATCGGTTTCACCTCGGGCTTATAACAAACACTCGTTTGTAATTCCTTACTTACCGCCCTAGATACACAATGTACTATTGCTGTAAGCTGACGCGTTACATTGCGAAAATCGATTGGTATTAAGCTAGTAGCTTAATATGGATTTCCGCAAAGTAACACCTGAATAATTTAATTTAATAATATAAAAATAATCAATTATTCAACACAGCTAATATACACCGTGCCCCCGAATAACCCGAATTTTTTTAACCACGTATTCCTGATGGTATTACAAATAAATAACGTTATATCAACATAGGTCGAATTTTGTCATTTTACATTAATAGTCTTATGGAACAAAATAAATCAGTAAATTGAACCCCTCCTTATAAACATGTCCTTAGGTGCTTGAGGAAAAGATATCAAAAAGGAAAAAAAGCTAAAATGGAAACAAAAGGTAATTTTTTTGGACTCATAGTCACTTACCGTCAAATACTGCGAAGGTTAATTGCTGTTTCGTTAAAAGATTTAACAAAAAATGTAAAAGTATCTTAGTCACATTTATTAGGGCTTGTTACACACTTGGGAGTATTCATTTAAAAAATAATTAATATCTCGGAAAGTAACCGTTTTTCGACTATACGTCATATAACTTTTTTTACCCCTAATAGTTGTTAGAATCTATAGTTAGTGTTTTTCGGGTTACTCGGGGGCACGGTGTATAAACATAACTGTATATGTAAACTTTAAGTTTGTTATATTGCCTGCATGTGCAAGTGCATACACTAGTCAGACGTCCACGTGACAATAATTGCTTACCTACTTACTATATTGCTGTTATTATTCTTAGAAGTTTGTGTAATCCGACAAGTCTTGTTGCTGCGAGTAGGCTACTGTAGCAGATTTATTGACTCGATAACAGTAACATGGATATTTATTATGTTTAACAAGACGCATTTTTAAGACATTATAGATTAATTAAATGTATGTATAACTTAAAACTAACTTGAAGATGTAAAGTGGTTTTTAGTAGGAATGCTAGTTGTACCTACTTATCTAAGTAATGCAAAAATTAAAACTTTTGTTTTTACATTACTCTTAAATTAAATGAATCTATCGACTTTTTGACAAAGTTTCTTTTGTAAACGGCAAATGCGCAAAATATTTTTTAGGAATAATTTACGTAATTAATAATCATACTAGGCGGTAAAGGTCTGATCTTGACAGCTGCCCATGAAATACTGGCAATTTGCAAAATTGTTTCGCTTAACGCACGTGTTGCGCAGGTGCATGAGCATATGTTTTCGTTTAACATCTTGTTCTTGCCTTCTTTCTTATCTTACGCCTCTTATGAGTAGTTTTTCCATGTATAAAATAGTAAAGGTTAAATTCATTTTGGTATGTTCACACACCTTTTTTAAATAGTTTGCAGTAATAAAGAACATTTCATTAATTTTACACCTTTTGTATAATACTTAATCAACTTTGCAATTCAATTTGATACTTTTTTTTTATCCATATCATTTAATGGTGACTTCCAATTTTAATGAAGTCTGGTAGCATCGTATAAACTTTTTTATCATTGTTACCATGTTTACTTGTAATTATTGGCCATTTAAATCTAATTCACTCAATCTAAACCTTAGAATTTCATAGTCCACTAACTTTAAGACGGGTCAAAGGCCGCCCAACCCTGGCTAGGGCCATTTAAGAGCCTCTTATAACGCCATTGCTCACGGGGTGTGACGGCGCGTGTGAATCCACCATGGGAACATCTTTGATAATGAACCAGGGTTATTTATCAAGCTTCTTTGTTCCCTGCTTATGTCATAATGTTGAACTTGGAATTTCTTATCGTTAAGATAGCTTCGAGCATTATGGAGTTTTTTCGAGCCTAAAGATAAAATAGGCGACGTATTGTATTCTTGAGAACTTGACTTTTTGCCTGAGTCACAGCATTTTTAACGAGAGGAAGCACAACATCGAGTCACGCAAGTGAAAACACAGAAACCACCAACGTCAATTTTATGAAAATAGGTGCCTTGCTCGTTGTTAGATTTATTTTAATATTTATCTAAGTGGAAAACGTTAAAGCTTCTAATTTAACTGCGGTTGTAAAATGCTGGTGAAAACACTAGAGAAACCACAGAAATCTGAAAGGAGTTAGTGTTGCTGTGGAGTAATGAGAAAGTGAAATGCTTGGCTTCGTTACTGTAGTGCCTAAATGTTTATTACCGCTGTTAAAAATTATAATTGCGTGAATACTTATTCAACAAATTAATTATAGTTTGTTGAATTAACTATTTTCCGGTTGCATACTTACTATAATTATTTTAAGAACTTGGACTTAACACTTCATACAACAATGTTCGAATTGCATTTATAGAAGTTTACAATTCTTGAAAGGTACTATTACTTAAATAAAGCCGGTAATTATTAGATCTGTAATTACAGTTCTCTCTTTAATCTGTCGAACTAAACTTGACCTCACAAGAAAAAAATACGGAACCCTAATTACATACTCTACTATTACTCTGTTACTGCCATAATTTTATTATTTCCTGAGTTAAAGCAGCATTGCAATGCCAATACGTGCTAGAATGTTAAGCCGATAAGCCATTAAGCTTGTACCGTACCGTCACAACAGCTTTTGTATACCATAAAAACCCATTTGACAAGGTGCTGATGGTATTACGTGCACAAAAGTTCAATACCCCGATCTCCAATCCTCCACCGGAGAAAATTAAAAATAATGTCCAATTACTTACCGATATTGGGCCGGTCCTAAATGGTTTGTGGAGCATTTCATTTTAACAAGCTTGAATTGGGTGCTTTTTGTGATTAGCTACAATTGATTTTGTTTTACAGGAACAAAAACCGATTCTTACTACTTATGCACCTAGTACTTTATGTACTTGAAGCTAAATTCAATAAAATACTAGTGGAAACAATTTAAACGAAATATTGCCTAGCTGTAAAAAAAGGCGCGGATACCAAATTCGACTTTGCGTTAAAAACGGATTTTAATGAATGAACTACCACATGAAGAGAATTAGGGATTATATTAGGTTTATGCCATTGTTGTTTCTTCCTATTCGCGATTCTGCACAAAATAAATTCCACACAACTGAATTTAATCACATGCGGAATGCTTCACAGTCGTTATTTCTACGCAATCTTGTTTCTTCCTAGTAGGGATTCTGCACAATATGAATTTCACACAACTGAATTTATTCACATGCTTTATACTTCACGATACTATCTTTATCTTTTATTCTATCTATCTTCTATACTATCTTGTTTTTTCTTAGTCGAAATCTTCAAAAAAAATTTTCTCCGCCTTAATTTCGACCAGGTTCGATTCCCGGTTATGTATGAGATTAAAAAAATAATAATTACAGAATCGTGAAGTATAACGCGTGTGATTAAATTCAGTTGTGTGGAATTCATATTGTGCAGAATCGCTACTAGGAAGAAACAAGATTGCGTAGAAATAACGACTGTGAAGCATTACGCATGTGATTAAATTCAGTTGTGTGGAATTTATTTTGTGCAGAATCGCGAATAGGAAGAAACAACAATGGCATAAACCTAATATAATCCAGAATTAGGTAAAACCATAAAATTCGAAGATCATCAAATCTGTGTATTCCATAAATCTAAAAGGAGGGTTACCTAGGGTCATACCTACTTCACAGGAAAGCAAATGAGATCACACCACACACCGGTGTGTTCATTAACAATCACAAATTGTAAATGAGTCCAACGAGGCGAGTGATTAGGTCACGCTCGTGATTAAATTAGCGAACCGTTGTGAGCATTCCTTGTTAACTCATAAGAATCTACGTTTCACACCATCCAATATTTATGTACATACATACTTACTCAATGCTAAGCTCGTTCCTTTCGTCTAATCATCTAAGATAATATTGCTGATGTTAAAATATTCATTTTGGTCTCACATCCTTTCCCACCCTTACTTACTTAAAAGACAAAGCGCGATGGTCATCTCACTTCCTCAAATTCTGTTTAGCGATACCTTACTTGAAAAATGCACGTATGCGTACGACAGACAGACTTTATTGAAACACCAAATAAAACGCGTTACTTATTTTCTAATTTACCGCCCTAGAACATAAATGACACTTTTAATTATCAAGTTCTTCAAGCCTATGGCTGGTTTAATTTATTTTTAATGAATCCAGAACGCTAGTGCTGTTAATTCCAAGGAATCATCAGACGTACATTGTTGTCTATGGGTGTGAAGATTTCTCATGGGTCTGATCCCACGTACAGGTTATAGGAAAAATTATAGTGTTGATAATTACTTTTTGTTTCGTTACAAGATTTCTGATAAAATTTTATGAACAAGGTACAATAAGGTAATTCGAAAATGGGCTCAAGTTGATACGTGATCGGTAATTTTAACTAACGTTATCGTAAAACATGATTATTAAATTATTAATATATTGAGCTATTGACGTCTATTTTTTTCCTGTGACTGACAGACACGCATGATGTTTAATTTCGTTTTATTCACGAACATAAACACTATTTTATGGCACACATCAGTGTAACGGGCCATATATGGGATTTACTGTCTTTCTGATCCCGACCAAGATAGCGTTATCACATTTCAGACGGATATAGTTAGAGCTTTCTTGTATATCGTTGTTTGATGTCCAGGCTCATAAATCTCTTAGCTTTAAATAATAAATTACAGTAAGTGTCAACTTAAAATATTTCTCTTTAATGATAAATAGATGGTCAGTAAAAAATGTTCTTAATTTAAATGAAATAAAAGACTGGCTTGGGATTCGGGATGATTGGATGTCTAGGAGGGAGGCCTTTGCCCAGAAGTGGGACACCTAACCTAACCGATTATTTAAAAAAAAGCAATATCGTTTAACTTATAAAAACCACACTTCATGTGTTATCTCAATTCCTCATGAATTCCATCGTCAGAACTGGTTTTAAGACAGAAATGGGACCAATCTGGAAGTAGTCTTAATTTTTTTTTTTTCAAATCATTTCATAAACGAAGTAGTTCTGCTGAAGTGACAAACAAAAAAATACCACCGACTAGAGAATCTCCAGCTTTTCGTAAAATCTATTAAAAATCAAAAGACATATCAAAATATTTCGATCTTGGCAGTGCACTATCGTGCAGGCGGATGGCCATTTTCTATTTCTACAACCGATTCGATTAAGTATTTATTTGTTTATTATGTTATACTCACTCACTAATTAAATACAAAAATTATTGTACCTGTTTGCTTATGTAGTAATTATTGTACATAGCGTAATGAAAAGTTTGTCACTTTTCGATTCTATGACAATGAGCTAAAGTTAAAAAGGCGAACCTTTCAATTCCACGGCTATGCCTACTTACTGATTAAGAACTACACTACGCAGGTATTCATTGTACCCGTAACTCGTAAACGAACATAATTTGTAATGCAGGATGACATAAGTGGTTGCATAGCATTGTACGTAATTGGCACATAACTTGGCGCTTGCTTGGCGTTGTTAAATACAGTGGTTGGCCTCGTGTTTGGCATGGAGGATGATATAGGGTCCCCGTCCAATAATAGTAAAAGCTCTATTTTAGCTTTGCAGACATTTTCGCACGTTCAGCGGAATAAATCATATCAACTTGGATTAGCACCAAACTTACACAAGAATTTTAAATGTTAGACCGTTTATCTATTTACCTAGGTAATAATTACTTAATATTATATTATGTATGTATTTATTTGTTTAGTAGTATATGTTTATATATGTGGTTAAATTATATTTAATATGTATTTGTGTATTTATATTAGGTTTTTATGTGTATTCAAAACTTGCGCTATTTTCTTTGTGTAAGTAAATTTGAAAAAAAGAATGAATTTATTTGTTAGTTAGTCTATCTTCTTTGGTATTAGTTATTCTTTCTCATTTGCTCAAAGGTTAGCTGGAAGAGATCCCTTACATAAGTTCGCCTTGGTACATAACCGTTGGTTTTTGAACTCTTTCTATATGATGTGCAATAAAGTGTTTACATACATACATACAATTACTGCGCTATGTTTGATGAAGACCAGAGCTAGTCTGCACTGAAGATATTATAGGGATTTTTAAAATTTGTAATTCAGCCCGTTTTATCTTCATTGGAAGAATAGCCAGCCCGTATCCTGCTGTACCCAGTGATGCAAAACCGACATTTGAGAAATCGGTGTTGCCACGGAATATATACCTACCTTTAGCTTAGGAACGTCACATATTACTTATTACCGATCTCGGTAACCTGAGAATCTTTGACGTGTGCCTCGTCCTTACCGCAGCTTCCGCCCACTCGCACGCAGGCTGTTAAATTAATCACCCAGGACGTAAGTAGGTACTTACCACGAACCACGAGTTACCAGTCTGATCTAGGTACGGTCTAAAGTAATTCTTTATTAAATATTGCAACGTACCTATGAACGTATGTTTTTCGAATTCTGTGTTCGGTTTTCCTTTTTACCTTTAGCTTTGCGAAAGTATACCTAAAGACGAAGAAATAGTTCGGCCGTTTGAGCGCGGGACACGTATGCACAGACGCGCAATAGCACGTCCTTGTGGGTGCGATCGATACTGGAGCATTCTTACGCATTCTTAAGGTGGGTTTAGACCAAACGAATTCTAACACATTCTAACCCCACTCTGTTTGTGTGTACACAAAGAATTTGGTAGAGTGGGGTTAGAATGTGTTAGAATTCGTTTGGTCTAAACCCACCTTTATTTCTTTGCTTGTAGTGCGTTCGTATTCATACACGGCGCACACACATTCAAGCGCGCGATGTGCCTTTTGTAGGAAGAAAATTTACTATATACTGTGGCTTTGCTTTTCGTAATCCTGCATTATACATTCGGGTTTTTTTATTTAAAGACAGGTACAAACGATAACTGACCACCCATAGACTTTAACACGTTGCAATAAAGTTGACATTCGTTTATAAATGTACAGTTAACAATGTGTTCGATTGTTCATACATAATCTCAAACCGTTAAAAGGCCGAGTGTCTGATAGGGGTTAAACCTTAGGGCAGGATCTCTTAGAATTTAGGTACTGGTCAAGATAAACTTTTTATGAAAACGAAATGCAGTCCCGAGTTGAGTGTAGTTTGAACGAAGTTATGACGGCTTCCTCTTCCATTGTGGTAATAATCGCGAAACAAAAATGACGTTGGAACTGCGCAATCAAAACACATGGAGAATCACCTGGTTCGTGATAAGAGTCCTGACGACGCACCTATAGGATAGAATACAAATGTTCATGCCTTTATGTTTGTCATATTCTATTCGAAAAGGGACCTTAAGATTTTCCAAATAGGTGTTCGGTAACGGTAAAAAGATTAAGAACCCCAGCCTAGCCTACCTAGGTTGAAGCTGTTGTTTTGTATGTTAGTAAGTAGTAACTATCTTATTTGTTAAGGATATAATAGATACCTTAATTGACCTATTCCGGTTAAACTTTAACAAATTTTGAATCTTATTCCTTAGATACATATATCAGCTATAATCATTAATTCAATTTAATACAATGTTAACAGAAATATAATATTTAGGTATTTATTATTTAGTGCCCTATAGCTTTCTTCAATGTCCCACAACAGGAAATTGAAAAGGAAATAAGTTAAAAAAGTATTCTCTAATTGTAAGTGCTGAAGATTTAGCGTCCGTGTTCATTATAAAAGCTACATGTAAAGGCATCGTATCGTGGGCTAGGCACATATTTTTGCCTCATTGCGTTGAAATAAGGTATAATATCTTTGTTGCCCACTGTACGCGTAGAATCACGGTTTCAACATGGTCCCTAATGATAAATGTAACACCTGAAAGTTCGACGAACTTCGCTCCACCGACTAACGAGCCACGAAGGGTAAACAAACAGAAACAAGACCAGGAATGTTCTCCGTTGAACATAAGGATGTAAGCGTCACAATTTACTTAGCAAATCACGTATTTTTTATCATTATGTAACTGGAGTAGCACAAGTTTGTAGGCGAACCTACGTGGTTCTTGGTGATATTACGTTTATTTTTGGTGACGTGAGTTTGTAATGCACTTGAATTTATGTTTAAAAGTTGGTAATTTGAATAAGTGCGCTTAAGTGTAAGACACAGAACCAACCATGAGAGAAAATATGATCCGAATATTGCTCGTATTTAGGTATAACTGATGGAAAAAATAAAGAAACACTATGACTTTTTCGACAACAATATAGTAACCTATTGATTACTGCAGAACACGTATGTTTTAAGTAGGTAGGTACACCATAGGGTCCCTACCCTACTATGATGTATCATTCGTTATTACCTTAATAAAATAATTAAGCCATTTCCGCAAAACAGTAAGCTTCGCTACTCTTCGCGACACTGCTATTTAAATAAATTATTTGTTACTTGGATATAGGTAATTCATTAATTATATTCTCTAAGTAAAACATTTAGTCAATATTCATCGATCTCCGATCTCTGTAATTATAATTATATTAATTACTAGTCAAGTCACTAAGTCTGTATAAAACTTGCATTACATAGATTTAATTTTAATTTTGGTACAATAAGTAATTATAAACATGTAAATTGCTACACCCTACCAGGATACCTATACTTAGGTTTAAGTCCTAATGTATTGGTTTATGCAATAAATGAATACTGAATACTGAATACTACGACCATGTTAGTTCGTGGTTACATGGAGTTAGAATGTGGAGCAAACCTGGTTCAGTTTTATTACGAAAATTATATGTCCGCTAGCTATTGCTATTGTTAATCAGAAATTACTCTATGTAATGTACTACAATTTACTTCATAACAGACAATTTAAAAAATCACGTTGAAACGCATGCAATGCCGCAACGCGGACAAAAATCTCAAGTCTGTGGGTGCAACTGCAGTTTTTGTGGCTTGGCCTTGGACGGTGATCGTGACACGAATGGAACATTCACTTAATCCTTCTTGTTCGGGTTTTATCTCCGAGGTAAACGGTAGCATGTGACAATGCAACATTCGTCACACAAAGCACACGAGTGCTCCAAACGTGTTGCAAATATCACGAGTTGGAGTGACAATGACTATCAATACTACAGAGCGTATAGCGCACACGCAAGCGACACAAATTGACTTATCACATTATGATCTGGTAATGTAGCTGGAATTAACAAAATTAGCTTATTTGTACAAAATAGTAATAATCAATTATTGCTTGCCATAGTACTACATACAGACAGAGTTCTCTCTCTCTAACAAAACTGGGGCTCTGACCACCGGGCGGAACGCACCGGATTCGACCGTCACTCTCTATCGCAAAAAGCGTGCTCTTTCTGGTCGCTGGCTAAGGCCCCTTCGCGGGGGTATGATTGCTTAGTTGTAACTTATTAACTTCAGACTTTTTTAATAAACGATCATTCTACCGGTCTGTCGCTTTAACTCCTTTGATAATCGCTTGATTAGTTCGTTAACTACATTAAAGTGATCAGTTAGTAAAGTCCCTTCGTGACGCTAACTACACTATTCGTCAATAATATTGTCTAAGCCCAACCCAGCCGCCGCACCTAACGCTAGCGTATCCCTTTAAAACCACACAAAAAGCTATAAATAGACGAGAATGCGTGTCCTGTCCCTCATTTTGTGGAAAAAAATGGCCACGACTTGATGACATCCGCCGCCATTAACGTGACTTAGGGGACTAGCTGCTAGACTAAACGTCTATATCTGTCTTTAATTAACTATGCACAAATGGGTTTGTGGAAACAATAGTACATTATGATACGAGCGGACTATGTTGGTCACTACAGTCGAGGCTGTGTTGCTCAGCCCGAGCCGCACGGCGAGGGCTCTAATAGCCGAGACTAATGACCAATGCCCATGACTGTCATACGACAGTTTTCAACACAATTGCGAATAAAAAAATATATTTATCTTTTATTAGATCTTCTGATTTTGTTATTTATTTTGTGGGTTATCTAACAACACAACGGCGCGCCCATGTACAGGTTACAAGGTGGCAGCGCTGCGCGGAGCGGGTATAATATCAGCCGGCCGAGCCCCACGGCGTGCTCTCATTGGTCAATTCGTGGTAATTAGTGCGGTAATGTAAAGTAAAACGCACTTGTGTGTAATAAACCGCATTCCGGGCGTAAGAATAAAGTAATAACAGCCACTTTATGAGCAAGTGGTGTTGAAAAAGACTTTTCAAGTGAATGACGTTCGATTTGCATGAGTAATGAAAGGAATTACTTAATTAATTTCGATTATTTCATATTGGTTAGTCTAATAGGTAGAAGAATAAGTGGCATGTTTATTTAATACATACTAGTGCTTGTGACTCAAACCTCATTCGTCTAACTAAAGATTAGTGACCTGTAGACGTGTGAGAAACTATGCTAATGATTGACACATCGTCCAGCTGTATTGTTTAACTCCAAACCTGTCTCCTTTACAGCCATATATAGAGCGACGGACAGACAACCAGTCCGACACTTTGTGCGTTGACTGATAGATGGATGAGAAACATACCAACAGAAGTGTAACCGTTGCGTTTTTCTCAGTTAGATGATGAATGGTAAACAGAAACAGGTACCTATCACTCGTGCAAGCACTGCTGAAGTTTCAAGTTAAATAATAAAGGAAAGTAAATTTTTGGTCAGCCGTTATTAAAATTGATCCGCAAAAAAAAATAAGCAGTTAAATCATTTGGGCAGCATACAAAGATTTGGCTGGCAATAAATAAAATCGGGCGGCAACTCTTGTTCAGCAAACAGTTTAAAAACGGTCAACATTTTAACCAATATTAATCTGCTTTTTTTATCATTTGGCTGCCTAATAAACAGTCGAGCTGCAAAATAATTACTTGGGTAGCAAGATTTTACAATTGGTCAGCAGAGAGTTTAATTGAGATATACAGGGTGTCACTGTGATATATACTGGGTGTCACTGTGATATATACAGGGTGTCACTGTGATATATACTGGGTGTCACTGTGATATATACAGGGTGTCACTGTGTTATATACAGGGTGTCACTGTGATAGATACAGGATGTCACTGTGATATATACAGGGTGTCACTGTGTTATATACAGGGTGTCACTGTAATGTATACAGGGTGTCACTGTGATAGATACAGGATGTCACCGTGATATATACAGGGTGTCACTGTGTTATATGTATACAGGGTGTCACTGTAATGTATACAGGATGTTACTGTGATATATACAGAATGTCATTGTGATATATACAGGGTGCCATTGTGTTATATACAGGGTGTCACTGTGATAGATACAAGATGTCACTGTCAGCAGAGAAAACATGTCTGTAAGCAGTTTAATTGAAATATACAGGGTGTAACTGTGATATATACTGGGTTTCACTGTGATATATACAGGGTGTCACTATGTTATATACAGGGTGTCACTGTGATAGATACAGGATGTCACTGTGATATATACAGGGTGTCACTGTGTTATATACAGGGTGTCACTGTAATGTATACAGGGTGTCACTCTAAAAACGAAACAGCTCCCAAAAATAGGTAGGTTGGGGTTATTTTTTTTTTATGACCCTAAAACGAAACGGCTCCCAAAAATAGGTAGGTTAGGGTTATTTTTTTTGATGACCCTAAAAACGAAACGGCTCCCAAAAATAGGTAGGTTAGGGTTATTTTCTTTTTGATGACCCTAAAAACGTAAGTGACACCCTGTATACATTACAGTGACACCCTGTATATAACACAGTGACACTAAGTATAAATCACAGTGACACCCTGTATATATCACAGTGACATCCTGTCCTGTATCTATCACAGTGACACCCTGTATATATCACAGTTACATTCTGTATCTATCACAGTTACACCTTGTATATAACACAGTGACACCCTGTATATATCACAGTGACACCCTGTATATATCACAGTGACACCCTGTATATATCACAGTGACACCTGCTACTTGACAGCTGACAATTACCGAATGACAAAATGCGCACACGATTGGCGGCAGAATAGTTGCGCCCAGTTAGGTTTTATTGCCCCCTTTTTTTTGATGAACAAAATGAAATATTTTGCTTACCTACTGATTGCTTACCAAAATTTGATTTACCGTAGATCGCTTAATGCAGCTCAAATATTTAATTTGCTGACCAAAATAATTTAGAGCAGATCAGTATATCATTAATTGCAGCCTGATTTATAAATGTTTGCTTACCATAAGTTGCTTACCAACTAGCTATTTTGGCTGACCAATTACATATTTCTGCTGACCAAAATATGAATATTTTGCTGATCGATTAAATGATACCCAATAATAAATTGACTCTAGGCAAAAAGTATTATCTACTAATTACTAGCAAACAGGTCAAAATATTAATGGGTAGTGACTACTATTAAAATAATTTGGTGTATGTATTGTTCTCCATCTTTTTCTCGAATTTCAAAATACTTCGATACAAGAACTTAAGTCCGCCATTTGTACTCTCTTGTATTGTGCAATAAAGTTTAAATAAATAAATAATTTTACTTAATTATGCATAGTCCTAGTAGAGTCTGTGCTGAAAGAGAATAGGATTTAGATTTGGGGGCGCTGTAAGGCTTTTCAACCGTATTTGCAAAAATAAGCCATACTGGTTAGGTTATTTCCGTTTTTCCCTTCGCCACGCCTATTCTCTTTCCGCACAGACTCTAGCTATGTTAATAAAAAAACTGGACTAGTGCGAGTCGGGCTCGCCCAGCGAGAGTTCCGTATAAATACTTTAATTAAAGACAGAAATAAATATTTATTATGATATAAATTATAAATGTATAGTTTCAGATTTTTCACTGTACTTGTAGTGTAGTAGGTATAAGACGGTATTACTTGTCAAATTTTATAGTTCTAGGTCAACGGAAAGTACTCGGTATCAATACTCTCAAGCTTATACATACATATATTAAAATCAATCTCAGAACGTTTTAGTTAAAACACGTGCACAAACCAAGACTTCAAACAAACATCACAAACGCAACTCGCTACAAAACAAAACCCAACAGGTCCTTTTTCGATTTCAAACTTAAATAGTTTTCAAGTATTAAGATAGAATTTAGCATGGTTGTATTTTTGAGTTAGGCCATTTTAGATTTATTATCTTTGTCTTTACAGTATAGGTAGCATGGGGCATGGCAAATGACTCACGGTACGTTGATCCAACATCTACATTACGTTTTTTGTCGGCATATCTCGTGTTAAACTGATACCATAGCTGATGGGAGGTGATGTGTTACAGATTATAGCAGATGAGTGACAGTTTTGTAGCAGTGAATAGTGTTTTTGCTGATCGTATTAGTTTTAATGCGGATATCATTTTTCCCTACGTAGATTACCAAAGGTGTACTAGAAGTTCTAGGAGGACTAAGGTAGTAAGTAGTACTTAAGTGTACGAAATGTGACTTCATGACCATTATACCTACATAATTTTCATTGCCGTACAAGCAAAGTATTTGTAAGGAATGGTGATTAGAGTTGAATTTTCTTGGGAACGAATGCGCCTATGTTAAAAAGATATAAAAAGTTAAGAACAAGCGTCTCTACGTCACACTAAGAGGAGACTCTAAGGCGAAGAACACACTGAAATCGCCCGTCGCCGCGATTTACGCGCCAGTGTGCGCCAGCCACCCCGCGATTTTTCTATACAAATCGATGATTCTACATACAAAGTTGAAAATCACTGAGTCGCGTGTCGCCGCGATTTTCGCTGCAGTGTGAGATCCGCCTAAGAATCGAAAACATCGTGTGACGTAATATTTGATTGAGTAGCTAGCACGCTCAAATATCCACTCATTTATCCCCTCCTCTGACCTGCCAAATCTAGGATTACCGTCAAAAGCATAGTCTGCAATCCATAGCAAGAAGGCATGTTTACAAAAACAACATAACTAACATTTTTTGCGGATTTGAGTTTATGGTATCATAGCATTCGTCTAAGCAGGATCTATACGTAGAGCAAAAGATAGTGTCCAAAAATGACCCCAATTGTCCACACTCAGTCCCCAAAAATATACCCATTTTACAAAAACTACATATCTACATTGTTTTTTACAAAAAGAACATAACTGTATATCGTTCACGTAAAAAACTTAATTTTCAATAAAATATATACAAACTATATACTATAATGGCAAATGCTCGCGAACGCCCATCACGATTTATGATAAAAAAAATCACCCATGAATCATTCCATAATATAAAACATGCAGTATCAGGTTACTTTTTACGCAATAGTAAGCCTGCTATGAAATTAAAAGAGGTGAGAATGATAAAAATAGAAAAAGACACGAAATATGTGTTGGTCCGCTATTCATTTACGGGACCTTGGGTTACTATTGATATAAGAAATAGGAAGAAAATGCCCAAGAACATCAATTTAAAACGTGCTTATGAGTCTTCACTTCCCCTTAATCCTCACAAAGTAGGCGACTTGAGAAAATTGATGCAGTTTTTGGTCAAACCATCGAGCCATCAATTCTACCAATCAATTTTGTATAATACGTGTCAAGAATCGTCGTCTCTGGAGGTAGATAACGATGACAACAGCAGCGGATGTGAAGATTAAAGTAGATCCACTAGTTTAGTAAGATAAATGATAGAATACAAAACATAATTTCTATAGAAACTTGTTTTATTTTCTAACAAAAAGAACATAACTAACAAAATTTTACAAAAACAGCATAACTGACGAACTTATTTTTCATGTTTTTTCCAAAAATAATTGTCTTTGAGATGTGTAATCGTGTGTTTCGGAACTAATGGCCACTTACTTAAATAACGTATACAACGTTTGTGTCCAATAGCTAATATATAAGAAGACATTTAGTTTTTTTCGTTTCCTGTAAATTCATGTCCAGTGTAGTTATGTTGTTTTTGTAAACATGCCTTTATATTATATAAATCTAAAATCGTAGTAATGAAAATTCTAATGCTATTAAACTGTAGGTCCTACCTACTAGGTAGGTACCTACTAGGTACATATATCCAACAGGATATCTATTTACGCTTACTGTTTACGATATCTTATTTAGGTGACTCTATGGGTGGTAATTTGATTTGATTACAATCCATCAGTCCGGGTAACCCGATACTATTGTAATGTAATGAAGGTAAATAAGTAGACAAATCAGCCAGCGCGTACGCATAGACCAAGAGGTAACCGTCGGTAAACCTTCCTGATCGAGTTCCAGCGTAGGTATGATTGACTGGTGGCGTGGCGTCAACCATACATATAATTGACGTAGCCGGAGCAGCTATAACTCACTTTATCTTTAAGCTGTTCCTATGAAAATCGCGTTCTCGTAGAAACCACACTGAGACTAACAACACGTAAAAATAAATTTGTGACAATATAATTATGTTACAATTACAACCCTTTTATATATTTTTATGAGATGTGTTTTGTTTCAGGATACAGTGCAGCTGACAGTGCCAAAGAAAATATGGTTATGAGCCATAACTTAAACAGGTTAGTAGAGAATATTTTTTCCAAAAGAAAATTAAAAAAGTACCTACGTTAGAAATTACATTGTTACGATTAACTAAAAAGTTTAACCCAATGATTTTTAGATCTTAGAATCTCCTATTTCCATGCTCTACTAGAGCAAGTGGAGAAGAGGACTAGAGCAGCTCTAGTTCTCAACAGGTTAGATATTGTTTACCTATATTTCCTTTCAATATGCTACCAAGGACAAAAACCTACTGATAAATAGGTTGAATTGAAATTGAAACTAACCTAACTACGACCATGGCAGTCAGTGAATAGGTATTGTTTCTGCCACGATCGTCCGGTCTGATTGTGTTTTGTTTACTATTTTTATAGTCATTGTCAATCTGATAACTTGTGATTCCTGTGTGCAAATACGCATTCCTAACAAACATTCAGATCCATTCAATAAAACTAGGTTTCGCTTATTATCGATCTATCCTATACTAGCCGTACCTTACCTACTGATAGCAATGGTTAATTAAATATGACCAGTAGCAGAACAGTAGCACTGAATTACAATTGACTATCTCAATCAGCCATTTACCTGATTTCTTCGTTCTTGATTGTATTATAACACGTCTCGTTATTGAAGGTGATTTATTTGAGCATCCCAGAAGCCGCACGCTTAGTTACGTGAAAATTATAAACATGTTAATGATGTACATAACACCGTACCTACTTATTATAAGGGTATTTGAAATTTACACTGTCGAAATTAGGTCTCAAAATTTCTTAGTTCATGCTTGCTTGAACTCGTATTCGATCCTGCGCGAATGACGATACCAATTTGACGTTCAGTCATGTTTCAATTATGAGTTTATAGGTTGGATATAAAATTGTATCGTCAATGTGTATCAAAATAAAGGACTAGTACTCGTGCGCACCGCTTGCAGCTGCCTCCGCGCACGTGCGAGTGCAAGGATCCGTCCCAGACAAAATGACGCATTTACATTTAGATTACCGTGTATATAAGCTCTATTATGTATGCGGTGAGATGTAAACGCGTAGATTGTGCAGCGATATTATGAAACAAGCTCTTGTTTAAAGTTTAATTTGATAAACTCTGGATTGGAGACTGTGAAGTACTTCAGAGTAAAAAAAACACTAGGGAAAATTGAGCACTTGCGCCCCAAGATGCCACCTTCTTGCCTGATCGTGTGATGAAATGAAATAGCTGAATAAAAATTTTCCGAATGAAGAATAGTATTGTGAATAAGTTTTTTGCGGTCTTTCGCTGATCCAATTGATTTTGCCCACTTTTAGTTATGGTCTGTCTATTATTTATCGCGCGACAAAGCGTAGCATCATAAGCCTACGGCAAACCAAGTATGACATGAATGAGTGAGTTAAAAATAATTGTTATTCCTTAATTAGATACGTAAGAAAGTCGTATAACCTATATACTATACCATACAGCACATGACTTACGAGTATGAGATATAGTGATATACCAGATTTGGATTTTTTTTTTATGGTCTGTGTCCCGTTTCGTCAAATTTGGCCACTTTGGGAAAACTAGGGTTGTGTCCCTCCCAAGCCAGATTTGGATTGTGTAAGGGTACCACTCTTGTAATAAGCATCGGTCTATTACGTATTCTACTAAATCAATAATGGTCTGTGTAAATAGATATTTGTTATCATAATGCACTTTAGCGGTCGCAACCAAATCACCTATTCCGAGCATTTGATTTCCCACGGGTACTGGAAACGTAGTAGGACCAAAATATAGCCATATCCGGCCCGGCCAGTGTTATTGAATAATTTAATTATTTTAAGCCAGTGCCGTTTCTTACCTAGTCTAGCAATCAGGTAGGAACTACATGCTAACTCGATCTACGATGGTGCACCATACTACAACGTAGGCCAGGGATGGCAAATTTGACAGACTAATAGCAAGCGTGCAATTGATGGTATGACACAGTAAGAAAATAATTAGAGCAAACGAAAATGAACGTTTGGCTAAATTCCCATTTCCCAGTATTCAAACCAAACGGAGTATTATACCGTGGTAGATTGTCAAATATCATAATAAAACAACGTATGCAATGGTTTTAAGTAAATGAAAATCAGAAAATGGCATAGGGATCAAAAAAGGTTCGCCATCCGAGAAATACTATGGTCATACTCATGGTTGTCTAATGTTTGCCCGAAGTACATATGCCATACAATTCATTTGCCCGAATTGCACTTGCCCGAATTTCATTTGCCCGAATGTTTCGTTTACCATAATAGTTATTTGGCATACTCTTGTTTACCCGAATATTAAATGCCATAAGGATACGATTGCCATACGTATTGTTATCCATATTATTAAGTGCAATATTATTGTTTACCCGAATATTAAATGCCATAATGTTACGAATGCCATAACGTATTGTTATCCATATTATTAAGTGCAATGATATTATTTAATGGAATATTTAAAATCCATGCTAAATAGTACTTTCGAATTTGTTCTGGCTATGCATTTGCTTATTACATTTCTGCAAGCGCCCGAAAATTATTTCGTTGTTTTAATACGTTGGTGGGTATGCTACTACATTTATTTTTTGTAACTAATATTCGTATAATGTTTCATTTAACCTTACGTACATTTCAGACAGAGGTTCGTTTTTGTTGGGGGACGCAGTTCAAACCTAACCTAACCTACTTTTCTGACAGCAGTTCGTTTTTGTTGGGGGACGCAGTTCAAACCTAACCTAACCTACTTTTCTGACAGCAGTTCGTTTTTGTTGGGGGACGCAGTTCAAACCTAACCTAACCTACTTTTCTGACAGCAGTTCGTTTTTGTTGGGGGACGCAGTTCTAACCTAACCTAACCTACTTTTTTGCTTAATGTAACCTTTGTATTGAGTTTTTCTTAATGCGGGGGGCTTCGCCCCCCGAGCCCCCCTTGTGGGGGGCTCCGCCCCCCCGTCCCCCCCTTTGTCGTTCCGCCTATGTAAGTTTTTTGTTAAAGTCATTTCCCCCAACGGCCCCTTTGTTATAAACCAACCTAACCCAGGTCGACTATAATGTTTCCACCACACCACACGATTCGGTTTTCCATAGTTATATTATGTTATAGCATGTGATTATTATGGATTACGATAATGATGATTATTATTGAGAATGATTTTATGGGAAACAAAGATTCTGGCATATGATATTATTGAAAATGATTTTATGGGATACAAAGATTCTGGCATATGATATTATTGAAAATGATTTTATGGGAAACAAAGATTCGGGCATATGATTAATATAGTAAACAATGAGTATGACATATGAAATTATGGGAAACAACATTATGGCAGTTGAATAGTATGGCAAATGAAATTCTGGCAAGCAAGTGTATACCCATACTCATAGCATAGCACAGGTCATAGCGAATTTGAAGAAACACAGAGTGGACTGTGCCTCAATGGATTACATGGATAGAGATATCTTACAAACCGGCCAAATTAAAGTATGCCAAAATAGAAGAAACCCATCTTAAATACTGTAAAACGGGGTGAGTAGGGACAAAACTGACATTCAAACCTCTATAAATTTTATTTTTACATATGCAAACTGAATTGTATATACAGGGTGTCCCTAAAACCAACTTTTATACGATCAGGGCTGATAGACCAGCTCATAAGAACCTAGATTAAGCAAATTTGACCTCAGTAAAAATCTCTTAGTTTTCGAGATATTGACGTTTTTGTAAAACTCGTGCTAAGTGATACCCTGACTCGGTGTTTTGAGTGTCATTGCTAAAATATCAAGTATTTTACAAATCTGTTTTTTGCTATGTGTGGCCAAATAACTATGCTATTGAACGTATTTTCTATTTTTGCTAATTTATTCATGCTGTGGACACAGTACAATAACAAAAAAAAATTATTCGATTTTTTCAAATTTCACCTCTAACTTCGAACTAGCGTGGTGAAAAAAAAATGTACCAACATAACCAGGCACTCAACGTAAAAAAATTGCGCATTTATTGTAGTTTCTAAAATGGTATAAAATTTACTAAACACTGTAATAATTTTTGAAATAATGATATTTTGTTACAAAATTAACTGTCTGCCGCCTTCATCTCATACGATCCGGTTGAACTAAGTTTGCACCTGGCGTGCTTGACATCACATACAAATTAGGTGCAAACTTCACGTAATCATCAATATCTCGAAAACTAAGAAATTTTTATGAGGTCAATTTTACTCAGTCTCGTTTTTTATGAGCTGGTTTATCAGCCCTGTTCGCCATTTTGTAAAAGTCGCGAATTTTGATAGCCTGGATCAGTCTTTCGAAAGTCATGACTTCAAATTTCAGTATTTTCTTAATCTGCTTTTTGTTTTAAACATTACTTAATAATTATGCTAGCATCTAATTTATTTTGATAAGGTATGATTACAAAATGGCGAACAGGGCTGATAAACCAGCTCATAAAAAACGAGACTGAGTAAAATCGACCTCATAAAAATTTCTTAGTTTTCGAGATATTGACGATTACGTGAAGTTTGCACCTAATTTGTATGTGATGTCAAGCACGCCAGGTGCAAACTTAGTTCAACCGGATCGTATGAGATGAAGGCGGCAGACAGTTAATTTTGTAACAAAATATCATTATTTCAAAAATTATTACAGTGTTTAGTAAATTTTATACCATTTTAGAAACTACAATAAATGCGCAATTTTTTTACGTTGAGTGCCTGGTTATGTTGGTACATTTTTTTTTCACCACGCTAGTTCGAAGTCAGAGGTGAAATTTGAAAAAAATCGAATAATTTTTTTTTGTTATTGTACTGTGTCCACAGCATGAATAAATTAGCAAAAATAGAAAATACGTTCAATAGCATAGTTATTTGGCGACAAATAGCAAAATACAGATTTGTAAAATACTTGATATTTTAGCAATGACACTCAAAACACCGAGTCAAGGTATCACTTAGCACGAGTTTTACAAAAACGTCAATATCTCGAAAACTAAGAGATTTTTACTGGGGTCAAATTTGCTTAATCTAGGTTCTTATGAGCTGGTTTATCAGCCCTGATCGTATAAAAGTTGGTTTTAGGGACACCCTGTATATATATAGGTATACACTTGCTTGCCAGAATTTCATTTGCCATAATTTCATTTGCCATACTATTCAACTGCCATAATGTTGTTTCCCATAATTTCATATGTCATACTCATTGTTTACTATATTAATCATATGCCCGAATCTTTGTTTCCCATAAAATCATTTTCAATAATATCATATGCCAGAATCTTTGTATCCCATAAAATCATTTTCAATAATATCATATGCCAGAATCTTTGTTTCCCATAAAATCATTCTCAATAATAATCATCATTATCGTAATCCATAATAATCACATGCTATAACATAATATAACTATGGAAAACCGAATCGTGTGGTGTGGTGGAAACATTATAGTCGACCTGGGTTAGGTTGGTTTATAACAAAGGGGCCGTTGGGGGAAATGACTTTAACCAAAAACTTACATAGGCGGAACGACAAAGGGGGGGACGGGGGGGCGGAGCCCCCCACAAGGGGGGCTCGGGGGGCGAAGCCCCCCGCATTAAGAAAAACTCAATACAAAGGTTACATTAAGCAAAAAAGTAGGTTAGGTTAGGTTAGAACTGCGTCCCCCAACAAAAACGAACTGCTGTCAGAAAAGTAGGTTAGGTTAGGTTTGAACTGCGTCCCCCAACAAAAACGAACTGCTGTCAGAAAAGTAGGTTAGGTTAGGTTTGAACTGCGTCCCCCAACAAAAACGAACTGCTGTCAGAAAAGTAGGTTAGGTTAGGTTTGAACTGCGTCCCCCAACAAAAACGAACCTCTGTCTGAAATGTACGTAAGGTTAAATGAAACATTATACGAATATTAGTTACAAAAAATAAATGTAGTAGCATACCCACCAACGTATTAAAACAACGAAATAATTTTCGGGCGCTTGCAGAAATGTAATAAGCAAATGCATAGCCAGAACAAATTCGAAAGTACTATTTAGCATGGATTTTAAATATTCCATTAAATAATATCATTGCACTTAATAATATGGATAACAATACGTTATGGCATTCGTAACATTATGGCATTTAATATTCGGGTAAACAATAATATTGCACTTAATAATATGGATAACAATACGTATGGCAATCGTATCCTTATGGCATTTAATATTCGGGTAAACAAGAGTATGCCAAATAACTATTATGGTAAACGAAACATTCGGGCAAATGAAATTCGGGCAAGTGCAATTCGGGCAAATGAATTGTATGGCATATGTACTTCGGGCAAACATTAGACAACCATATATATAAGGTCCTAATTTATTAGTTGCAGATATTTTTACAGCTGATAGTACTCGGTCTCTGGAGTATATTAAAGCATGAAACATTATAGCTTTTACGATGTTTTTTTGGAGAAAAAGGAAAAGCAAATTTGCTACGTAATAACACCCTGTTAATGTGATTACTAAATGAAAACTCATTGAACAGATTCTAGTAGCTCTTTTACGTACCACTTAACTGTAACTGGCCACAGTGGCCACTTCACGTCGATAAATCCCATCCTAATGACATTTGCAGTTTTCCCGCCGAACCGTTACGACATTTACGACAAACAATTGTTGACATGACAGATAGTGTTATTGTGACATGTGATAATGCACATGGTGATTTTTTTTAGACGAAATTATAATTAATTTTTTTGTTAGGTAAATGAAATCAAAAAAGTTATATGAAAAGATTTCTTAATTTCTATTTAAAGTTAATTATTTTACTGTAAAGTATAATGTGTTAAAATATCTGCAACTAATAAATTAGGACCTTATATAATAAATGTTCCGGCCGTTTGTATTTTAGTTTTTTTTTTATGATTTTGGGTAGTTCCAATTCATAGCTTTGACAATAAACAAAAAAACCCTCCTCACCCCGTAGTCCCTCGTAGTTGGGATGAGAAGGGATTTGATACTAAGGTGAGTTGGGCAAATTGTTGGATCGACAACAGCTCCATTTGCAATATGAATATATTATTTAGGTAGCAGTAGCCTTTAAAAACCACCTCACCCCTCTGTCATTCCTACTCTCCCCATTCGTAACCCAACTGTACTCGCAATCCCTTCTCACCCCATTTTACGGTACTCTCTTTTGGGTGGGTTGTTTTCATGAATCCCTGTTACAATGTTATTAAGATATCTTCCAGCAATATATAGGTTAAGCTTAAGCTCCATATACTAAGCCAGTATTTTTGGCGACCGCAGTGCACCGCAGCTCTTCACATTTAGGTCAACCTAGTTAGAGCTGAAAGTCTATACCCGTCTCGATAGCTCTTTGCTGCAGTTTTAATCGATTACAGTAGGAACGTTTATAGAGAACTTGTATACTTTGTAAGTATGTATTCTAGAGTCTGTGCGGAAAGAGAATAGGATTTAGATGGGGGGGCGTTGTAATGCTTTTCTACCGTATTTGCAACAAAAAAAATGCCATACTGGTTAGGTTAGTTCCGTTTTTCGCCACGCCTATTCTCTTTCCGCACAGACTATAGGCGATTAGATGAGGCGGCCAATGACGTTATACCGTCTGGGTCGAACCAGTGGCTGACTAAGCCAGTCCGGGGCCTAGGGCGGCGTAAGTATAGGAAGCCCACATGACAGTCTGTTTGTGTTGCTGGTGCATCCCGGCCCCCGCTCACTTATGCAAGACTATATACCTAACCAGTTCAACCCTGGATGCCGTTGCTAAATGTCCGATTATAATATTTGATATCTCGTAAACGGAATAGGTTAATTGACATATGTAGTGAGTAGACTACAGAGTACAGACTCAATAAACTTGCGAGAGACTGGCTGATGGACGCTTAGCACTCTTTATTTTATAGAAAGGGACTGGATTGACTTTAGTATGTATACGAGCGGTTGTTTTACCAGAAAAAAACATTACCGACTGCATTTTTTGAGTCTATCTATTTATCAGTCACGGACGTCACTGCTGGACAATTGGACATAGTGCGGTTCTGGCTCACCGGCTCTCCGTTACCTTCACGAGGTTATCTATCTGTCCACCGAGTCTGAGGCCGTCCCACGCTGCGCTTACCTATATGCGTGGTGGAAAGGGCTCTGCTCGAAGTCTCTCTGTGCGATACAATCAAAAATGAATCTGAATTTTTATCCGCAAAAGAACCAATTTTTGGAGTGTCTAACCTAAATCCATTTTCTCTAACAAGGTGTATTTATCGATGCTTGCTGCCTGCGCTCCCAACTTAAATCTCCAGCTAAACCTAGATTAAGCACAGGTCGACTCCTGCCCCTATTCCATCTAGGTCCCACCCACGATGCTTTCATTTATAGGCCGAATTTGAACTCTATTACTGGGCCGTAAAGTTCACGTTTAGTCCGGAAAGCCAAAATTAAAGTGCATGGAGCGTACCTGGGGTATAAAATGGAGACTGATGCAATAGGTCAGCTTTGGACGGAAAAATAGGTCACGCGCCTATTGTTTACTTAGTATGGCAAAAACAAATCGAAAAGAAAGTAATTTCTAGGTCTCCAAAGCTTTCAGTGTGAGACTTACCTAGGTAAGGTAAAAGTTCGAGTGCTCGACACTGCCCCAGTAGTTAGTAGTAGTATTTTGAATGTTAGTAAGTCATATTAATTACTTAACCGACTTCATGTACAATTTGGTTTTTTTTTTTTCTTTTCACAGAAACTTATTTTTATTTTTTTTATTTTTATTTTTTTTTCAATTTTCCATTATTTTATTGGAGCCCTTTATGAGGGTCCTGTCGAAACGACTGATCGACGCCTCGGGGGACCCCAGGGCTGGCGCTTACCTCTCTCAAAAAATCGCTCTCGCGATACAAAGAGGTAACGCCGCCTGCGTAATGGGGACTATGCCGCAGGCAGACCTGCTGGACGGGGTATTCTTTTTATAATTGTTTTTTTTTATGTTCATTTAGTTTTAGGTTTTGATTACATTTTTACTTTCTATATTTTTTACATTTCCTATTTGTGTAACTCTTATAATCTAAAATAAATAAATAACTACTAAAATACTCAACTAAAATGACGAGGTGACGGCAGGGTGTCGAGTATTGGGCATTATCGTGTTCGAGCACTAGGAAGTTTTCCTTACCAAGTTGTACAATCTTTCATTAACTCTAATGTCTCTTTAGTAGGTTACTTGCTGTTTCGTCGGATTTATCAAAATTTGGTCCAGGCACATTTGTGCGATTAATTTTTTCCGTTAACTGAAGAACCGCCTTTGTATACATATTTATAATAAAAAATAAAATAATTTATTTCTGTAAGTAGGCCCTCAAGGGCTCTTTTACATGTCTCATCTCTAATTATTTTCTTTTGGCGCATGTCTCATCTCTAATTTTATGACTTCATTCTTAACTTACAAGTATACAGATATCCCGCTCGCTATATTTGTGAGCCCGCTGTACCTTGTGCTCCTTATTCTACGAATGCAGTATGCGCTTGAACTTTTATTGCTATTCTGTATAAATAACCGGCAATCCAGACGTTACGGTTTGATTCGTCTTCGCTCCAAAGCGAAGGAACTATTTGTATTCTTTTTTGTGAAATTAGGAGTGCTTATTGAAAACTGCAGGGTATTTCACCAGTTTTTCCTGAAAAAGTAGCCACGTGTCATCACCAGGAACATAATATCTTACGAGTTAAAGTTACATCCCTGTCAAGGCTTTATACCCTATCCAACCTAAACAGCGATTAGAAACTATTACCTAAGGTCTCAATTTGATTATCGCCCTAAAGTAAACATGTACGCGTAGTGTCGTTAACTAAAAATAAGTATAATAAACCGTACAATTTATGAACAGAAAACATTGCAGTTCTAAACATCAAACTGAAATTATCTTTCTAATGCTAAAATAAATAGTCATATCTATATAAATAAATCTTTTCTCCAAGCGTGGCTGGCAGACGGCCGAACGACGCCCAGTCGACGAGGGCGGCCCGACGCGACGCGTCGGCCGCTGACACTACGAAATTAAAAAGTATAAAAGCATTCGGAAATCGAACATTTGAAATTTTAATTTGAAAATGCCAAGTTTAAACTAGTGATGCGACACGAAATACCGACTAGTGTAGTGCGAGAGTGAAGTGACATTCCGAGCAGGTGCTAAAAAGTTTGCGTGCGATAAAGGCTTACTGGCGGGATAAAGTATAACCTAGTTGCGTTATGGTTCAATAATATTTTTAATTAATATTGGTTTAATTAAAACGAGGGCATTGTACTAAGGTTCTATAATATGCCTTTACTTTAATCTTAATCTCTTTTAAAGTCCTCTTAACTAAAATAATCATTGACTCAATGTTCTGTGCTCATCGCCTAATATCCTAGGACTACGAATTATAAGATTAGATGGACATTTATCATTTCCGGCTGCCGCTGAAAATTTGCAATAACAGATGTCAAAATTTCCGAATGAATGATTCTGGCGTAATGATCAGCTTCTTCATTTATTTTTTAGGCATTTTGAATATCTAAACTAGTGGTCATCCATATAGTACGTCACACACAAGGAGGGGGGGGGGGGGGGGGGTCTAGTAGGAGTTTTCCGATAGGCATCGTCGTTGAGGTCCAGAAAATATCCCTACTGCATTTTTATTCCCTGTTATTTTTCCAAAATATTGTATTAAATTCTCGATTAAAAAGGGACGCCAGGCTGAGAAAATTACTGCCTAAGTTCGCAATAAAAATTAAACAGTTGTCTATGCGAGGTCTGTGTCGGATGTCAGCTGTCAATTGTAACAAAACAAAATGTAAACAAATATTGTGAAAATCAATATAAGAGAAGTTATGTATTTAAGTACATATACAGTTATCGCAAACTTTATGCTAATGACGAGTACGTACAGTCGAGTTCATCATTATCTGCGCAAAGATTGGACCAAAGATATCTGAATAAGACCCTATTGTCAGAAGCATAAGAACTAGATCAGATATTTTTGATCCGTTCTTTGCTCAGATAATGAAGAACTCGACTGTACATCAATGCTTCAATACCTCTTAATTTTAGCAATATTGTGCTTATCGATCGTCTGAAAATATTCAAAGATCATAATTTCTAGTCTCCGCGAACGAACTCATTTCGATGTATTTATTTTGACATCAAAGTTGAAGCTCTAGAATTCTTGCATTCCTTTCTACTTTTTTCTTTAATTCAATAGCCAGCACAAAGATCTAATAACACCGAACACACTAATACGTAAACAGAATCATTGATTTTTTTGATTGTCGCAAACACACTCGACATTTTGTCGCCCTTAATTCAAAGCTGTCATATCGGGAATTGAAAAAATATTTTACAAAAATTACAGGGAATAAAAATGCAATAGCGGTATTTTCTAGTTCATTACGTCGGGAACTATCGAAAAAAAAATTACACATCTTTGAAAAACTTTACTTACCCAATTGTATTTATGTATTCCAAAGTATCGAGTGATTGATGATGCATTTCTCTGCAATGTCAAGAAATGTTACAAATTCGAGTATTTGAGCCTATGCAGACGGCGTCATTTAAACGCGCCGCCCAAGCAGCAAAACTACGTCGTATGAAAGTCGAGAGCACGTTCTTATTTTCACCTAAAGCTGAGAAAAGAGTCTTCAAACTGTCGAGTAATAGATCTGTAAACGTTTACTCGACGCGATTTGGGCACAAATTACTCAGCTTAAAGTGCTATAATTGTCGTAAAATAGTCGAGTTAATAGCCAAATGATGCTATAAAGGTCGAGACAAAGCGCCATACAGCATCATTAATGCTATAATAGCAATAATTTCACCATCAGGCGACTAATATGTCGGTTGAAAGCAACGAAATTGCTTTTACTCGACTTAATAGTGCTGTGACAGCTACTATGTTGCATTCACTCAGCTGTTTAGTCGATTGATCGCAACTTGGCGAGCTTTATAGCACTCAGTGTTGGAAGTATTTGCAGCTTTAATAAATGTGTGTTATTTGTGTCAGAAAACAAGAAAATAATTCCTACTTAACAAATATAGAATGGTAGCCATGTTCTTTCAAATAATATGTCTTCGGTGTTAGCTTTTATTCATGTACATGTAACATACTAAATTTCAATGCGAAATTTTATTTTTCGGTTAACTTCCTCATATTTCTAGTTATAATTTTAATGGGCCTCCTCATTTTCGAGGTATTAATAAATTATTTATATAATTAAAATATCAAAAAGAATTGTTCCGCCATTATAGAAGTACGTTTGCCGTCTTACGATCTTTACTCGACTTTTAGTTGAAAAATAGATAATATATTACATTTATGCCACATTTTGCTGCATAATGGCTTTAAAAGATCATTTGAATTGCTTTAGGTGCTATAACAGTCACTTTTAGAGCTTTCTCTCGGCAGGTGCTGTAATAGTAAATCAATATCTTTTATATAGCACTTAGTGCTTTAAAAGTAACTGAGATGCTATTTGGTCATATAAGCAGCTTTTTTACCATTATAATGCTTCCACGGAAACATGTCGTATGACGGTGCTATAAAGACTTCTTTAGCAGCTAATTAGAAAATTAGAAGCTTTTATACAGCTAATTTAGAACTTACAGTGGTATAAAAGTGAAATTTGGCACCTTTATACAATAGTTGAGTAAACGCGCTGTAAATATGTCGAGTAAACGTTTATTCGACATAGTTTTACGCCCAAAATGCGAAAATGCTAAAGAGTTGAGTATAGTTCTTTTATACGACGATTTGGCATCTTTGACTCCTTTTTACGACCATTTCTCGATCTTTAGCTGTAAAAAGCTTTGCTTATACGACTATTTTGCTGGTTGGGCGGCGACGTGCGTTTCGTAGCGCTGTCTCTACCTATTTATTTTTAGGGTATAAGATCGACTAGGCTACGAAACGCGCGTCAACGGCGCGTTTAAAAAACGCCGTGTGCATAGGCTCTAAATACTTGAATTTGTAACATTTCTTGAAATTACAGAACCATAACAATTCTATCTAAAGTAGGTTACGCTGCGCTATGACATAGAGTTCTTTAAAAAGCGAGTATAATAAACAAGGCTCTCAAAAGTCGGCAACGTATAGGCAGCTCTGGTGTTACATATATCCATGGGCGGTGAAAACCACTTTCCATCAGATGGCTCGTCTGCTCGTTTGACACTTATAAGTAACATGAATTACACGAAAAAGGCTACAGCGTATTTCTATTACTGATTACTGGGGGAGCTCAGCTTGAAATTACGGCTTCTTCACGCTTAAGATTTTCAATCTCAATAAATTCTTTACACAACTAAGTAACCGGTCGTGCCAAAATTTAGCCCGCAAAAGTTCTAATCCAACTTTTCATATTGGACAAGAACTACGCCTATTTCATATTCCGGTTATGCATACAGTGAATCAAACGTTATTGTTGCGATTGGAAGTCATATGCGGAGTAGGAAACCACTTAAAAATAATACGAAAGAGATTGGTACGAGTGTAATAACAAAGAGGAACAAATGTATAAATAAACGGAATACGTTGACCCGCCGTCATCGCGCCGGATTCCGCCAATAACACAACGAGGGTAATGTTTGTGCTAATTGTCTGATATAAACTGCAAAAAGTGGATTAGGTGTGTTTAGAATTGCCTAACTTAGGTAAATAGATCTTTGTTTTGTAAAACCCAAAGATTATAAAGAAATATATACCTAAGTAAATAACAAGTATGGGTTATTAACCGGTTTTTTAACAATTCAAACCGGTAAATATCGGTTTTACCGATTTTTTTACCGATTGCCGCTACCGTTTTTAGGGTTCCGTACCAAAATGGTAAAAAAGGAACCCTTATGGTGCGACTCTGTCTGTCTGTCTGTCTGTCTGTCTGTCTGTCTGTCTGTCCGTCTGTCACAGCCAGATATCTCAGGAACTACTGATGCTATCGATTTGAAATTTGGAATAGTGTTAAAAGTAGCTAACCCGAGCCTATTGGACATAAAAAATATATTGTACCTTTTTTACTTTTTTTTTAAAAGGCTCCGTAATGGGACTTTGAACATTGAAAGTAGGGCTATTATATTGAGTGGGGTATCAAATGAAAGGGCTTAATTTGTAGATTAAAACACCATTTTTATTTTTTTTCTTAAATAAGTAGTTTTTAATTTATACATTTTTATGTACCATTCTCCCCCTATTATCTCCGAAGTTACTGATCAGAAAAATGTATCATAATTACTGATTATCAAAATCAACCTGAACATTACAGGAAAAATAGAACGGTCTTCCTAACTTTAATACTTTTTTAGAAATTTACAAAAATTTAATCCATCCATTAATCCATCTAGCGGAGAGTAGCAAAACTAAGCGATGGCCTGTTTCACGCTAGGGGATTTCCGGGAAAAAAACTAGATGGCGCTAAAACACTAAACATTTAACGATGCTATAATTGAACAAAGAAACATAGTATAGTAACAATTAGTTCGTAAACAGCTAATAATAAATAAATTTAAATACATTTAAATACTGTGTCACGTTTGCAAAGTTAAATAATTGTAAATAATATTATAATTATTTTACCAAGCTTATACCTACATAGATGGCGTTGTAAATTCGGGGAACAGCTTTTTGTATGGAGAATAACAGTCCTCTTGATTTAATGGTCCTTGCTATTAAATAGAATCATTACACGTCAGGTTCTAAATATTACAGGGAAAATATAACTGTTTTCCTAACTTGCACTGATTTTTAGAAATTTGCAAAAATCATAACATATATTTATTTGCTATTACTAAACAAATCGACATACAGATTTTCTTGAACTATTCGCGTATCTACTTATGAGTTTGTACGGAACCCTCGGTGCGCGAGTCCGACTCGCACTTGACCGGTTTTTCTTTTATTTAATGGTTTTGCGTCAGATGAATAATTAGGGTAGGCTGTAGAACATCTGCTAAACTCTACTTCTAAGTGTTCTGTGGGTCTATCCTAATGTAATGGTAATATGTATACATATATCTATAACTAATTGATACTTAATTTAATAGTACTCCCTGTGTCGTAGGAAGTTCACCAAGACTAATCGACTCCAAGGTAACACATCCAAAGTGTCCTGAAATGTTACGTCAAAATTGCCCGAACATTATGAGACGGTTGACACGACATCCCCCAACGTGACCTGTCTGTCGCCTGACGCAAGTTTTGAAGCTTACATTCGCTGTTAGTTCGGTCATTCTAAGAAAAGCATTGAAAATAAAGCTACTAACATAACTTGAATCTGTTAAGTTACTAATATGAACTAACTTAAGCAAAAGAATATTTTTGCCGTGTTCAAGTTGTATTTTTGACGATTTAAGTATGCGTTAATAGGTATCTCAACCCAGCAAGATTTAAAATTTCATTCAAAATTAAACAATGAGCAAGGAACTAACGTAAAAGTAAAAATAAAACCTTAAAGTAAAAAAACAATCAAAACTACCTATTGCTAAAAACCTATTTCTAAAATGGGCCCCTGTGGCATTGTGCCGAGAACACTGGCAGCATTTCCTCGCTGAATCGCGATGCTTATGCGCTGAGCGAGGAAGCTTCCAGCTCTCTTGTCCCCCGTGACGTCGACCAACCGGTTTGAAATTTCTTTAAAAAGGGTCTATGCTTATAGACCCCACGGACCAAGGGTTTCAACATCAAAGGCCATAAAATGGTAGCGCTGAGGCCCCTGTATTACCCCCGTTTGAGGGCTTCGGCCGCATCGGCTGCCGCGCGGCCTTTGTTTGTGGTACCGTGGAGATGGAACGGACCCAGCGTGTCCACGCATGTTGCGTCCCATGCGTTAATTAGATTCGATGACAACGTAGCAACCGTCATCTTCTCAGCCCTTTGTTCTGTTTCTTTCCGAATACGTTTCTGAAATGGCAAGAATTTGAAAAATCTAGCGACCGTAAGCTTCAACTTTGTACAAAAATTTGCTCATTTATTATTACATAATATGTCAATCATTAGGTGATAACAAAAAATGCCTCTTGAACGAACCAGCAGGATTGTTAACATTAAAAAAACGTCATCCGCATCTAAACTTGAAATGTATTCTAAGCTTTTAGCAGCGCTGCGAAATACAAGTAACAAAAGCCCTGAACAGGCGCCACGAATGTTCACGCAAATAAGTTTCGCTAGATTTGTACATTTCAGATAAGATAAGGATGGAGGATGTGCTGATGGATGGAAGACGAAGTTTTGCATAATTTTCAAATTTGTTTTCTGAAATGATATTGTTGAGATACCTGGATGTAAAGGTATTACCATAATTTTCTTAAAATACACAAGTCATTGCCTTACTCCAAATTATCGTAAAATGTTGGTACTTATTCGAGAAATGATAAACCCACCATCCACCGAAAGTAAGGCAGCGTGTATTTTTTTTATTTATAAGTTAAATCTGTAAATTCGATTCTAAATAATTTCTCATGGAATGCTCTTATTCATCAACAAACGCAAATGTATTTATTTAGTTTTATTTATATGATTAATTAGTCACTCCTCAGTCAGTTAATAATAAGGTGTTACATTGAATTGTACTTTGATAGAATTGAGCATTTTTTCTTATTCCAAAAGAAAGTGTAATAATATATGTAGATATAAAAAGCAAAAACACTGAAGACGGGTGGTAAATAAGGCAAAACAGATATTGTTATGGCAAGAAAGTATTTGCGTTCCCCCAATTTAGGCCTGGGAAATAAATGGGGTAGAGCTGACTTGTACTTCTTATTGGACGACACGTGAGAGAAAACTGAATGAATACAATATGGCATCTTTTTAGCATTTTTGTCTTAGCATTAGCACTTTCAACATATGATATTCCGGTAACTCTACTATAACGCACGACGCGACTCTTTGGCTTTCCATTCGATATACGGCGAAAGTCACAGTTCTGTCGTACGACAAGAAATCGCGGCCAATGAGGGCTCCCGCAAAAGAATTTCACCGCTAGGGGCGCTAGTGTAGCGTGAGGTCTCCGAAATGTCAAATGACCCTGTGTGTGGGGGGCTAGACGGGTCTATTTGTTATCCTGATCCTGTAGATCCTGAGATATTTTGCTGTGACAGACGGACAGACAGAGTCGCACCATAAGGATTCCTTTTTTACCATTTTGGTACGGAACCCTAAAAAATACGAACTAGAGGAGGTGTCGCGGTCTTAAAAATATAGGGAACCCGTCGAGGTGCAATTATGTAAAAATGAGAGAAGGCGTAATGTTTACAGCGTGCAGCAATTGAATGAGTGCAGCGGGTGAACGAATGAACGAAACTCGCAGTAACACGGAATACCGCAATCAGGTCAACTAGAACCGTTTTACTTTTCATGAGTTGTGTCAGGTCACTATTGTAGTCATACAAGTATTATATTATGGCGACTGTAAGTTGAACGGAAAAGAAAACTAATGATAGAGTAGGTACTGATTGTGAGAGAGAAAATAAATTTACTGAAGACCATAGAAAATAGACGAGGTAAATGATAATAATGTTTATAGATAGTTATAAACAAAATACCAATAATTAAACCTTTATTAAAAAACAAAATTTTATAGTAGTATTTTCCATAGGCCAAGGTACAACGTATGTTCGGTGTACAAACAGCAACACACTTAACTGCCCATTAAAGACAGAGCAGAGAGAAAATGATAACGAATGAAAGAGATATATATATTTGTATTATGTCAACTTCAAATCAAATAACGTTTGCGTATGTGTAATGTGCCTTTGAGCTTTGTCATTGTAGTTGTTTGGGCAAAGTTTTTTTTTTCCATACTGTAAATAAAGGTTTTATTTCAACAAGACAGGTGAATTTGTCAAAATTATGATTTAGCTTTCAGACGAACGTTGGGATGAAATAAACTAATTATATTGCCAATGCTTTTATTGGTGCTTCATATTTTTGATATGATGCACCAATATAATGTAATTTATATTTATTATTCATTCATTATTTTCCGCGAATTCAATAATTTGGCATTAATGTCAATAATGACGTTAGATCAGCCATAAAAGAAAAATTATTGTTTCAAAACTCTTTTGAATAATAGCCAATTTATACTCATAAACACACGCACACATGCATAACACGACGCCTTCAAGTGTGATTCTCTTTCTTGCAGTATTTCCCATTTTTGAAGTGTATAGTTAACTGTGTTGCTGTTTGTACCATAATGCTATTTTTAAACAAGTAAGCATCGTAAAAGTATTTCGATTTGAGATTAAGTTGAAATGATCATAAATTTCTTATTTACATTAAAACGATTCCCAAAGAGGAAGTGGGAGATGGCTCAATGAAATAGTATTTTATGCAACAGTTGTATAAGAAGGTTCAAAAAATGCGAATTGCGTGAGTTGCGATACGAGCCGCGAATGCGGCGAGTATCGCAAATAGAGACGCAATGAGCGTTTTTTGACTTAATTATACAACGTTGCATACAATACTTTTTCTACGACAGGTTTTAAAATTATAAAATACAAACAAGGCATAACCTGCAAAGAAGGCAAATATGACGTATGACTGTCAGTATGTGTCTATGGTAAACTTTTTATTTTTTAAATGAAGTTGACACGCAGTGAATATATTAAAAATACTTTTGTTTTTATGTTGGCATCAATGAATTTTGTTCAGAAAGTTTTGTTTTTCTTAAAAGCCGTAGGATTTTAATTGTTTGTTAAGTTGGTAGTTGTGCATTTTTACCGTAAAGTTAAAATTGAGCGCTTAATCCTTGACCTCAGTTTAACCTAGATTTAGAAGTCTGTGGTTGCTAGCAATAACGTAAAGTGGCTATAACGACACTAGTGCTGTTATGGGGAATAGAGTATAGACTTCTCTGAACTCATATTATATATGTTCTTATATTAGTCTTCGTGACCAAGTAAAAGACAGATAACAGTACAGGAGTAGAAAAAAGTATATTACGTGTTATCATTGCCTCTTAACTCCATCGACAAGACAAGAGCGATAAGCTTGAATCAATAGTTAAGCTTCAATATCTCAAGCAATGTGCAGAAATTCGCGTGTAAATGTCGCAGCCAACTGGTTTAATCAGCCATTTGGTTAAATGCCCCCTTTCGTTAAAGGGCTCCTATTTCTGCTCTGAGGGACACAAGCTAACTAACAAACCTAACCTAAAATTCGCGGTTATAAATTCGAACGATAGAAACTTAAAATCAACCTGCTTTACATTTGTAGTTGCATGTCATGTTCACTATAAAGTTCTTACAACAGTCAGTCGGAGTAAACCCGTTGGGACAATGGTTATTAATTTGTTAAAGTAACAGTTGGTGTCGGCATGGAGCGGCCCAATAACAATAAATCTGTCAATGAAGCGGTTGACTAGTCCTAACTGGCCGGCTATAACTAGCGACGATGTAGAATAATAAAACTAATAAAAAGAAATGTCACACTTTTGTAGATCTTTATTCTTTGTAATGTAATTTATTAGTATGTTAATAAATCACACAATGACACGTCAAATAGTTGCCGTATTTCATACGGATTTCTAAACTTTTCCTTTTGTTTTGATATTAGACGCGTGTATCACTTTTTAACCGGTTTTTTGGCTTTTTCTGCATCTGCGACACATTCATTTTCATAAGAATTAAGACTAGAGAAATTAATGTGCTATGGGTATAGGCCTAAAATAAATCATGTCATGTCAAAATGTTACACAAGTTTCCACAATCGTTAAACTCGTTTAACCTACTTAATAAAAAATTAGTAGAAACATTTTCTTTTTTTGCGTTCTAGAGAGATTCGTTTTCAGCCAGCGATTTTATTTTTTCTCCAATTTTACCAGACATTCGTTTTTGACTGGGCCTTGTTCTTTTTTTCCTTTTTTCTAATTCCACGACATGTATTAGTTTCGGCCAGCCATACGCGACGTGTCACAGACAGCCGGATATAGAACTGTTGCGTAGACGTCTGCCCTAATTGACAGATTCAAGTGCAAATTACGATCGTTATGATATTTTTGGAATAACTGTCATTGGCCTGGTGCCGGACTAAGGGAAGTGTGTTTCTAGTTACCGGGAATTAAGGATTATGTTATTTTTGGAATTGAAATGTCGGTGACCGGCAGAATGCAATACGAAATTGAGAAAGGTAACACAATTACTTTTTCATCAATGCACGTATTTAGTTAAATCGATTAGAGTAATATTTTAATCAATCGGTAATCATTTAATCAAATACATACAATAAAATAAAAAATATGCATAAATTACCTAATTCTATCAGTCAAGTTTTGAGGAAAAAAGTACATTATTTATCAAAGCCTTCTGAAACATATAAATACAAAGTTTTAGACTAGAGATTATTTAATAAGAATGTGGTAACTTCCAGATTAGTTACATACTCCTTCGTCCTACTTAAAACCAAGACACTAAACACCGCAGCCGTAACATATCAGTTTAACAACATTATTGACTCAACTCCTAAAGTCAACATACGCATTGCTAACATAAGCTCATCACCCGTCCTTCTCGAGGTAATATTGTTAGCAAAGGACAGAAACGGCTGCTGTTAGCCATAGGATCGTCGGAAGTATTAAGAGTCATTAGTAAGATTACTGTTTGTTATCTAAATGATATTGTAATGTTAGATTTTCCCACGATGTTCGCTTGTCGATTTTGAAAAGAAGTCATGTCAACGAACTTAGAAATAAAGGTTAACTCATGAACTCTGTTACTCTTTAAGGGCTAGTTAGTACTTTTAGCCAAATATGGCCATTAATATTAATGGATCTTTCTTCATAATTCCCCAGTTATTAAAGATCGTGACCAAGTGTACCTAATGTCGCGCCACATAACGCGGTCTAGAGTCTAGAGCCATATAGGCTGCTCTATGCATGGTACCACAACACAAGCATTCTTCATAGTATCAGACCACCTTGTCCTCTGGCGCACCGGATCTCAACTTAGCCCAGATTCTTCTCCCAAAACAGTGCTCGCTAGATCACAGTTTTCTTATCGCGTACAAAATTCCCTTTGATTTTATTATCAAACCAAAACTTCGAGCCATCTATATTGAAGCGAACGCGAACGACAATACCCCAACTCCAGACAAATGGTGATAGTTCCGGGACAAACATCACATACAGATTGTTTGACGACGATAACGGAACAATGAAACTATATTGGCATCAAGACTTCAATGAATGGGCTCGCTACGACCACAGAATGCCAAATCGAGGAATCAATTGTCGAGATTTACTATATATGCGGGCGACCTGTCAATGAAAATAAATGGTTACAGGAAAGAATTGTCATTGATATTTATTTGCTAGAAACAATTGAATATTGTCAGCGTTTGGATAAATAAACGTTCCAAATCAAATAGGTATAATTCTTATTTTGTTCCGGGTTCCTATAATTAACTTTCTTAATGATACCTGTTATTTTCAAATCACGTAATTTGTTAAAAATGGGTACTTCAAGACAGATCGTTCTTAAAAACCATGGCTTGGAACTGGTATTTTGCAAAAACCCCGAAATAGCCCAATATTTTGAATTATTTTATGCGTTTTATGTAGAGCTACGTAATGTATTTAGGCCATGTTTTCGTATTTTTAGATTGTCTGGTTAAAATACGAAATAATAAACCAAAGAACGATAAGAACGGAAAGAATACCGGTATTTTTGTATGGAGCAAATACCGGTTTCCGAGCCCTGATAAAATAATGTTAAACAATACCTACCAGCTTAATGTAACTGCGACAGCTCAATTCCCCTTCGTTCATCCAAAACCATTCCTGGACGAAAAATAATTAACAGCATTCATAAATTTTCCCAAACAGTACATAAGTCTCAGTCACCAGAAATGTTCTTTTTAGATGACATCAACATCGTCATTTACGTATTTTTAGTACATTCCGTTAGCTCTTTCCCCAAAACCGTCCCGTGTTATAATTATAAACGTGTTTCATTTGTCGACAGTAAAATTCCGCATTTCTTAAAATGATAATGTTAATTTTCAACGGGTGCAGCAGCATTTTATTTAACGGTAGCGTGCAAGGATGCCAAAGGCATTAGCAGTTTTTCAATTCGAGGGACCACTGCGTTGAGATCGCCTGTCTCTAGCTTGAGTCTAGATCTAACTTCGTAACGAAAGCTTTCATGATAGGTAGGTACTGCGTTTTCATAGTATGAATGCGAAGCTGTTTAAGTATAAGATATATCCTTCTTTGAAGTGATACTCGTAATGGATAATACATAAATTATAGTATAATATGCTGGAAAGAGTTATATACCTATACTGCTTTCTATTGCGGAAAGTTTATTATGAATAAAGTAAATTTTTAAAACAAAAAATAAAAACCGACTTCCAAAAACTTAAACTAAAAAGCAGAAAATAATATGTTAATTACCCGAAAGAAATGGATAATCAACGATTCATATATACATATACAGATATTTATAGTTTTTAACCTGTTTTTTTGAAGTCGGTGCCTGCCACGCAAAGCTGGCTATGCTGAGCTCCTTTTATCCTTAGCTGGCACCGACTTCAAAAAAGCAGGTTAAAAACTATAAATATCTGTATATGTATATATGAATCGTTGATTATCCATTTCTTTCGGGTAATTAACATATTATTTTCTGCTTTTTAGTTTAAGTTTTTGGAAGTCGGTTTTTATTTTTTGTTTTAAAAATTTACTTTATTTTTAAATTTTTAGTGGCGCTGTAAAAATACTATTTTAACCAAATAGACTAAAGTCTATTTAGTTAAAAGAATTTTTTTCCAAATCGGTCTAGCCTCAAGTAATCGGGGAACAAACCTACATAAAAATTGATCTTTGTTTTGAAGTCGGTTAAGACTGGAAACTTATATCTAATAAGAAGTGCACGAGAAACTAAGAAAAATACCAAAATCGCTATATGTGTGCCTCTAATATTTGAAGAGTTCCCTCGATTTCTCCAAGATCCCATCATCAGATCCTGATTTGGTTGCAATGGAATCACCTCGGAAGTATACCCTTTCAAACAAAAAAATAATTTTCCAAATCGGTCCAGCTGTTTTTAAGTAATCGAGGAAGAAACCTACATAAACATTTGTTCCTTTTTTGAAGTCGGTTAACACTAAAAACTTATTGCTAGTAAGAAATGGACAAGAAACTACGAAAAATACCGAAATCGCTATATGTGTGCCTCTAATATTTGAAGAGTTCCCTCGGTTTCTCCAGGATCCCATCATCAGATCCTGATTTGGTTGCAATGGGACCATTTCGGAAGTATACCCTTTCAAACAAAAAAAGAATTTTTCAAATCGGTCCAGCCGTCTTCGAGTAATCGCGTAACAAACATACAAAAAAAAAAAAAAAAAACATTCAGACGAATAGAGAACCGGCCTTCTTTTGGAAGTCGGTTAAAAATACCACGCGAACCGCCGCCGCAAACTAGTGTCAAATAAATAAATACAAGTCTGTAGATTCATACAACGTAATAATTAAACTCACATTTGGCACCTTCCTAATAGCAAAATAAAAACATTGATTTATTACCGTCAGAAATGAAGACGTTATTTCATCTTTACGCCTATGTTGACCAACAACCGTAGACCCCTAAAAAACTACTTTGTACCCTCTTTGCTTTACTTGTTATTTAGTTAAAGAGAGGCCATTAGGTTTAGTAGCTAATCCCAAGTCAGAGGGCCAGAGGAAAAAACACCTAATGAAATGAACCGTGGTCTTGCTTGCACGGGTCGCTTGGCTTTTGAGGCTTCAAAATAGAAGGGCCAGAGAGATAAATAAAATTGGAGTAAGTAAGTAAATCTTTTGATTTATTTTGTCTCAATATATTCCCGTGGTTTTAAAAGAAACTAAATATAAATACACCATTTTGATTTTTTTACTTAAGACCAATACAGCTTTCAAACTTTCATACCTAAGTAATAAAGGTACTGTTTAGTTTATCTACATGTCAAAAGTAACCTCAAAAATACAAAGATTAGCGAGTGAGATTACTTACCCAAAAATATATTTATATTAAGTACAGTAAAAGTATATTATATTTCATGTGCATATCAGATATACGCAGAATACGTGTCAGTAAAGCCGAAAATGAAGTTCAATGGCGTGTCACAGCGACCTCTGTCCAGTAGTGAGCTGAAATAGGAATATGATGAGGCATCTCCGGACTGTACATTTCTTGGCACCTTTATTGTACTGAAATTCAAATTACTTTTTATCCCACACCAAAGGTATCACGACTACGTGAGCTTATAAAATCGGTCATCGGCGAGTAGTCACCGAAAATACCTCTGTGACTAAATCGGTAATCATGGTGTAACTAATAACCTGCAGTTTAAACGGTCCTGAACAAATTCGCCGTGATCTAGCATAACAATAATTTCCGTTCTGATACTTGGTTTTGAGATATTCGGCAAAGAAACGGTCTAGTTAGCATTGAAACTGCTTGTACTGGCTAGAAACCGAACTCAAAAGGTTGGATCCTATGGTATTGGTACAGTAAGCTAAGTAGTAGTAGGCTACTACTATTTTTTGACTTTATTGAGTAAAATTAAAGTTTTAAAGTAGTAGACCACACTTTCTTGGCTTACTGTACAATGTGATTAATGCGTCTCCACAAGAACACGTCACATCTTCTTGTCCCTGACAAAATGAGCTTCTTTCCATATCAACTGTAGGACCTCAAGCTCGTTCTCAACATTAGATCATCATATACAATCAGCTGCAGAGAAGGGTGACCCCTATGCGATACAAAAATGAACAATTATATCGTAAGGTGGTCACCCTCCTCTGCAAGCTGACTATATATTGGACAGAATAAGAGTTTACGCCGTAATTTAAATGTCTACTTGAGTGCAGCATCAAGCTTGAGCGCAATCTATAAATATTTGATTTCAGCATTACATATTTACTTATCACAAAATGTTCGTTCTTGATACTCCTAACCTAATAAACTTTTGCCTCCGCTGAAACTTTTCTGTTTTCCCGGGGTTTCCGGTCAACGCTCTACTCGATTAAAATAAAAGAATATCCTAACACAAATTGTGGCTAAACACACATCTTGAGTCACTAATCACGACTCATGTCCTTGAATGTGTCATTAGTCTGTGCACAAAAAACAAACGCAAAAAATATAAGCTTTCGCACGGTATAGTCGCTGCTCGCCAATGTGTATTCTCATGATCGATTTCTAGGTATTGTACCTACCTACGTGTGATCCATGTTCTCAAATGATTAATAATTACTACTAGATTAATGATTGAGACATATACACCTAAGTATCTACTGATTTACGTTCTTATTTGTCTTTCCTGCTTCTGGGAGCTTTGAAAACCCGCAATTTTTATACAGGCCAAACCACGTCCCGGGATAATAATTATGATGATGATTCGAATGATTATAAGATTAAATACGGTTATAGTTAGTGGTAAAAAAATATGCTCCTGTTTTTCGTGTGCGTGGTATGTGATCTACGATTTCTCTATTTCCTTGCTGTTATTTTAAACGGCAATCTTGGTTAAATGTGACCGCGTATAACATGTTGCAATTAACATGCATTACTAACTTGTTAATAAGATAAAGTGACTCATAGTATAACAGACAAAATAATGTTTATCTTGATCAACTGAGAGACGAAAGACAATCCACTGCAGTGTTTAAGTTTGGCTTACTGTAACCGATCGAATCCAAGCAGCAACATTAATATTGTTCAGTCACAACTAGGTATATACCTACGAGTAGGTACATTTCGGAAGTTATATCTGTGGAATAAGACTCAAAATCGGAGACATAGTTTTAGACTTGACTGTACCTACTCAATATAGTCATTATTCATTACCAGTGTTTGTATAAAATATTAGTATCCTTTAATTAGTATCTTGTGAAGTGAAAGCTAAAAATCCATTTGTATGGTGCGTCAAACAAAACTTTCTACTACTATAAAATAATAATTAAGGGAATCTTATCTGCACTTGCAACGCTTCTAATTCATCCCAATGTGTATTGATGTGTTCCTATTAAACTTTGATACAGCAAAGTTCAACCGATTTCACCACCAACTTCTGAAACTAGAGCGTTTCTACGAAACAATTAGCGAAAACTACATTTCGTCACATGAATGGCCAGAACTGGACCAGGCACTTACTTCTTTCAATCCGGCATTATTCATCGTAACATAGACTTTATACCATAGATAATAAGGTCCTGATTAGTTGCTTTGGTACGGTGCAATAACTAAACAATCGAGAATCGTACACGCTGAGTCGCCGAGTCAACGATCGATGATTCATCGGTCACAGTGTACTTACTTACCTATGGACTAAAATACGTTCGCGTGTTACTCTGAGTTAAGTGAGTTGTGAAGATAAATTTGCCACGCTTTTACGATTTGTCAACAAAGGTAAATTAGGTTCCGGCCAATCCCTTTAATCCTTACCAATACCAATATTATCAACAAATATAGAACCTATACACTAACTGATTAGTGGTGGAAGTTCTGTTAGGAAGTTATAATTGCTCGAATTTGGAGACATATAAAATTGTTTCACCTTATTGCAATAGTATAGTATAGTCAAACAAGGCATCCCTACCTACTTATCTCATTTAATTAATGTTTGATTTTTAACGTCAAATCTACTAAAAGATACCTATACCTATGTACTTAATACTAATTTTGAGTACATTTTTTTATCAATTTATCATCATTGCTTAGAATTCTTGGTGTTCTTTGCTGTTGGTTGCGATTACTTTCTTAAATAGAATAATCAATTTAATCATCCTTGACATTTTTCCTAATATTATGGTATTGTATGTCGTTACGCCCCCATCGCGTCTGTCAACGTTCTTCTCATCAAATCAAGCAACGTCAACAGTACACTCGACCAATTTGATTTGTACTGTTACTGTTAAGAACCTTGTCTTAATAAATTAGGACATTATTTTGACTCTTATACCTTGGATGATTGTGGAAATGAATGTGACAAGGTTCTAAAATGTGAAATCGAGTTGGCTGACTGTTTGGACCACACAATGTGGATAAAGCCATTGATCAATAAAGTAGATCAATTATTATCTACGTCGATTATCCCACGGTGATTACGTACGAACTACTATACTTTGAGGTATTCAAATTAACATTTACGAGTACCTATGTTACGTTACCTACTTGTTCATCTAAATTATATTATTTACAGAAATAAACAAATGTGATTACAGTTATTACAAAATTTTGAAATATCTTTCCGCAAAACATAAAAAAATGTATGGTACTTAATTTTAATGTGTTTAATACCACTTATCTGATGTAAACAAGCATAGTTTAGTATACATTCAATCCTGGAGGATTTATGCAAATGACTTTATAGACCCATTGCCAGTGTGATATAATTTACTTATCATGAAAGTAGGCGCAAACATTCCAGAAAAAAATATATGAGAGTATTTGGCAGCTCGAAAGCTCTCCGTATCATAAACCTTGTACTAACCGTTCATGAGGCTCTTGGCACCGCCCACGCGGTGAAGGAAGTTTTTTGGACCCCACACAAGGATACCCATTGTGTCTGGACATGTGCCCTTGAGCGTTCTCAGAAAATAGAAATGCTTGTTAGATTATTTTGAAATATTGGGGCAGTGGGACTGTGTAAAGTGTACCTAAGTGACCATAACAGAAGTGTCGCGTTGATGAGCCAGCTTATTAATTTGTAGAATCTCGTTTGTAAAATTAATGCGGATAAATTTTGTAACTCAGTTACGAATATATAATTTTCAAATAATTGTTTGAAGAGATTAACCTAAAATGTATTACACATTATGTAGAACAATAAAGGAAAGGAATACTTAAATATGTGCTTGTGCTTAGATGAGTTACAGCAAAAGAAGCCGAGCTTACTTAGGGTCCTTGTGCAATCAACCACTTATCTATTCTATACTATGTATGACGTAGTTATTTTATTAATTTTAATGAGCTCATACTATATATTTTAATTTCATAGTAAGAGATAAACAATCTGAACCTTCAATGAAAATTTTCTAAAAAAATCTGGTCTTAGGTAATTTGTAATTAAGAAAAACGAAATGCGAGACAACGCATAATAAACAACCAAGTAAAATTACAGAATAGCCCTCGTCCGTTAAAGACCGATTCGTCTAGTCTGGTACTAATTCTAAAACAGTCAATCAAAGCTTATTCAGTGCCACAAAAGGAAGTTACGGTCGGTTACACTGTTTTAAATGCGCACTATGTGTCAACTATTCAAAATAGACGCCGTAGACGCCACTGCATACGAATGGGTCTAGGCGAATAGTTAAAGGCTGGAAGTAATATCCTTAGTTCCATCTTTATCGTTACCGTCATAGGAGCTATATTGCTTTAATCGGCTCGAGGAATTCACTGTTTTGTAACTTAAAATAAGTTGTCCAGAACGTCTAAACAGAAAGTACGCGACAGGATACATAATCAACTGATTGGCTAATTAATTACAGACTAAGATTACGTGGGATTGATGGAGAAAATGAGGGAACGAGTATTGCCTAGGCTTAATTTTAATCTTTTTAGATATGTAAGTAAAATATTGTGAGGCGAAATTGTTCCATGTATGTTGTCTTTGGATTAGAAGTTGCACTGCATGTATTAAAAGTTATTAAAAGCTGTTGTGTGTACTGCACACTATTTGGCTCGTAAATGAAAATAGTGGGTAAATCGGCAAGACTACGTAATATTTTACGGTACCTGACCTCACCCTTAATGCCACTAGCGCCGGAGCGCCGACTATCATCATGTGAAAAACGTAAATAAAAAGCTTCATTCATAATCACATTAGAGTCGGTCCCTTTGTGCATCACGGTCCCAGTAAACCTCTGAGGAATGCGCATTCCTTCACGACCAACCGACGTTTTTTAACCAAATTCGAACCCTTTAGGACTTTCTTCAGGGTCAGGTAGCGGGGAGGCTTTCTTTTGATTACACTGGTTATTTGATATGTTAGTACTCGAACTGTACGTATCAGGTGTCAATATGTATCAGCGCCTCGTTTTTTCTTCGCTTGATGAGTCGAAAAACACGCGATGTAATCTGTGTCGTTTATAAAAAAAACATGTTTGATTAATACCTAAGTATTGAATGTTAAACAACTCGTGTACATGTACATAGGTAATGTTTATTTTATTTAGGAATCGCACCTCTATAACTAAAATAACCTCTATTCTTACCCTCTGTAAATGAAACAGATATTTATTTATACCTGGATATCTGAGACACTGGGTAAGTGGAATACCTCTTTAAGTGAGACAAATTTGCGGGTCCCTTGAGGTCCCAGTTATCCAGGTTTCTCAGTATTATTATATCGCCATAGAGAATAACCATAGAATAACCACAATAATCATAGAGAAAAATAGTCGTCACGATTTACACTCAACTTGTGACCGATAAGAATATTTACGTCCGTTATAGATAGTTATCATAAAGAATTAAGCTGTTAGTGATGTGAAAAGATTCCTTATAGGTAAATCATTGATAAGCTCCCCAATTTATTTCTTTAAGTACCGTAAGGTCGGGGTACTTTCGCCCTGGGGGGTAACTTTGGCCATAGGGATTAATTGGGTCCAGGTTTGATTATTGCATTTAAATTACGGCACTTTGCCATGTGGTTGGTTTTAGCTGGCCATTCCTGTTTATTATCAGACCCTATAGATTTGAGATATGTGATTTACAAGGAGGGCAAAGTTACCCTACATTTGGCCAAAGTACCCCGACCTTACGGTAAGCGTGAAAAAGTTAAACAGTAATTTACACTGTAATGTTGTGTGTAGTTCTTTCGATATGAGTACTTACGGTTGTTTGTATCATAAATGTTAAGTTCATTTAATCTAGTTAGTAAATAGGTAGTTTTTAGAGATCAGTAGGTACGATTTTTGGCCCTCCGCCAAAACATCCTGTTTGTTTCAGGCAATATTTTATATGGAACAAAAAATACTCTAAACACGTACGAAGTGTCAACAAAAGCTGTTTAATGTTTACGTTTCTGATTGCCATTCAAATCCGTCGGCCAGTTATAAAAAATGCAATAAAAAGATTACTCGTCTTGAACCCTTATGGTGCGACTGTTGTATCAAGTGGGGTATCCAATGATAGGGCTTAATTTGTAGATTCCAAAACCATTTTAATTTTTTTTCTCAATCATGTACTTTTTGATTCTGGACGAAATACGTTAAACCCCCCCCCCCCCCCCCCCCCGCTTTTAGTTCGAAGTTACTGCACAGAAAAATCTGTAATAATTACCAATGATTAATATCATCCTAAATATTACAGGAAAATTATAACTCTAAATAATGATTTCCTAACTTGCACCGTTTTTTAGAAATTAGCAAAAATCGTAGTACATTCTTATTAGCTCGTACGAGTACTAAACTAATCGCCATACAGTTTTTCTAGAACTATTCACGTATTAACTTACGAGTTTGTAAGGAACCCTCGTTGCGGGAGTCCGACTCGCACTTGACCGGTTTTTTATTTGAGAACGGATATGTATTAATTTACGATATACAGTATGTGTTGTATACGTCTATGCACATTTCGATAACCTAATAGTCTACCTTCTTACCTAATTTCTATAATATCTTATCTTATCTTCCTTAGATCTAATTGCCGGTAGACGCACCCAAAATGTATACTCGTATCTTTATTCGTTTTGTTTACTTCAACAAAAATGAGGTTAATACCTCTGCAGAACCGTTTAGTATCGGACGTGACTGTAAAAAGAACACAATCTGAAATGTTTAACTATGTTTTAAAGTTATGTGTAAAATGAGTGAAAGTGTTAGGTTATCACATTGAAGCAGGATAGTAAGTAAGGAGAGTGGTCCAAAAGAAACAACTTTATCCCGCTAAAACTAGTGATTACAATACAAAAAATACTGTGCTTCCCGCTATAAATTCAGAGACAATAATCTCTCAATCAGTTTACGATTATACTAAGATGCTGTGTGGCGTTCTTCCATCTAGAGTTTTAAATATGACAAAGGAACAAAATCATACAGAAGACGACAGTGTATTGGGATACAAACAATTAGACTGATTACAAAAAGAAAGTGGCTAGTGTTTCCTGTCTGAAATTCAGAGACATTGTTGTCTAGTTCACAATGCCGTCGGCCATGGACATTGAGCCGTTCAGCCAGCCTGAGTGGAGCGACTCCACCGACTCCGAGCCGGGCCCGTTGCCTCAGCTCGGATACTTCGTGCCAGTGCGATGCAGATGCGACCGAGCGACCAACCACGTGTGTAGGAGAAGAAGAAGGTAAATAATGAAATGCAGTTCGGCGTAGCTAGCAAAGGGTTGCCATACGTCCCGGTACGCCGGGACATGTCCCTGTTTGCAACATGGTGTCCCGGCCCCCGGCGTCCCGGCCGATAAGCAAATTGTCCCGGTTTCAAAATCATAGTTATTTAGTAGGGGGCTGGATTTGGTAAATAATAATATACCTACAATAAACACGACCAACTAGCTAGCTACTCTAGCTAGGCTAATCGTACGTGGATAGAACAAAGTAAGCGCTGGCATTTGTCCGTTCACTTTTTTTTCGAATTTACGTCAACAGTGTCAACACTTTCGGGATCGCGGACTCTCGGCGTTGACATAGCGAGAGCGCACTGGCACTATCAAGTTCCTTTTTTAGGGTTCCGTAGCCAAAATGGCAAAAACGGAACCCTTATAGTTTCGTCATGTCCGTCCGTCCGTCTGTCCGTCTGTCCGTATGTCACAGGCATTTTACTCAGAAACTACATGATGGATATTGATGAAATTTGGAATATAGGTGTCTTGTATGGGCCGCTACTTAGTTTGGTAGTTAAAGAACTAAAAAAAATATTTTTAGGGGGGGCACTCCATACATGTTAAAGAAGCTAAAAAAAATTTTTTTTCACAAATATCAACGTGTGGTACATAGTTCGACAGCTCTTTAAAAACCACTATAAGGTTTCAAAATAATGTTTTTGATTAGGTGAATATATTTGGAAATAATCGCCCCGAAAGTTGTGTAAATTGTGTCCCCCCCCCTCTATCTTCTAAACCGTGTGTCCAAAAAATATGAAAAAAATCACGAAGGTAACGCTTAATTAATACTTTCAACGAAAATTATTTTCAACAAGATCGGATTAACCGTTTTTGAGTTATTGCCGGTAAACTGCGCTTCTCAACAAAAGGACGTAATTGCTATGAAGATACGCTCTTTTGTTGTTGTACTTTTTTTACTTATAGTTACGGCTATGGAACCCTACACTGAGCATGGTCCGACATGCTCTTGGCCAGTTATTTTCTACTTTTACTACTTTTTCTTTAAATGTCCCGGTCTGATTCCCCACACTTATGGCAACCCTAAGCTAGCATAAGGCTGCGTTTCCACCAGGGATGTGCGAGGGTGCGTAGCGAGGGATGTGTTTGTCATGAACCAATAGAAACACTTCATTTACCTATCTTCACTCCGCTAAGCTGTTCCGTGATGCTCGCACATCTCTCACCAGTCACCACGGCAAGTAATTAAGCCAATAGCATTATAAGGTCGATCGACCACACTGTACAGTCAGCATCAGATATCTATTGTCGCCCGGAGTAGCCAAATATATCTTAACAACGACCTTATTCCTATAGCACCAAAGGCGTGTTAAGATAAATTTGACTACTCTGGGCGACAATACATATCTGATCTATGACAGCCGGCAACTCGCCCAATTTTACTCGCTTAATCGCTGGCAGTTGAGCAATTGAGTGCCTAAGCCCGCCGCGACATATTGCACGCGTGACATAGCATGTAACAGTTAGCGAGAATCTGGTCTCATTGCGCTGCTTTGGAAGTTTTCAGATGCACGTTCCCATCGGTTGTTATATGCTGTGTCACGCGCAAGATATATTATGTCACGGACGTCTTGTGCTAGCCGTGTTGATTAGTCTTAGCCAAATCTTTAACAAATAAAATATGTAGGTATAACAACTTAGCAAACGCTTAATATACCCCTTGGTCAGCAGCGCGAAAATAGATATCAGAAGCAATAATATGAAGGCATCAGTTGTCTCTGACAAGTACGCCTTGTATCTAAATTATCTAAAACAACCCATCAATTATAATAAGCAACTCATATTGCAACTGAAACTGCATTGGTGGTCCAGATAAGATGAGTAGTTTACGTCGTAAACTATATTTACGGTAAATTTTATGACATGACGAAAGGATGGGTTTACGGCGGACGGGAAGTGAGTTCGAAAAAAAAATATATACTCTGATATGATTCCTCTTACTAGTTTGAACACCTAATAATCCAGTAACTTTGTCGCCTGAAAGTATGGGGCAGTATGCGTCAAATCCGGTAGTTTTGAATTTTTGCAGACTTGTTTATGATGTTGGCCTAATGAATAATCCAAGTTTGTAAAGGACTAGTTTTTGAAAAAACTTTCTTAGATAAGTCATAAGTTTTTTCAAAAACCAGTCCTTTAGGGTTATAATCGCCAAAATTTGAGAAAAAAACAATTTTTTCGCGGTATTTTCGATTTTTGACAAAGTTGCGTTCGGCGCTCGAGGTCACAAACTTGGTTTATACATTAGGCCAACATCATAAACAAGTCTGCAAAAATTCAGAACTACCGGATTTGACGCATACTACCGATGTATAAATAGTTACTGGAAAATAAACGCGTATCGCCTATCCTATCGTATCTGCTCAAATAAGGTAAAAACTCAAATCGTGGAGAACTCCTTATTTAAAATAACGCTGAAGGGGCGCATTATTGCAGACTAGTCCAGCATTATGGTGATAATTTCGAGTAATCTATCTCCGTATTCCACTGGAGGTCGAAAATACCTCTTTATCCCTTTTTTCTTCTATTTCTTATTACCGTTATATAATGGATTCATGGGCTACGTTTTCCGCACGTAGCCTGTTAGTAAAGTCAGGCTACTAGGAAAATATCGCATATCGGGGCACCATAGTCATTAATCATCAATGTTTAACCTAAAGTTCACCTACTGTGTAAAACCACTGTGTAGTAGTCATTAAGTTATGATATAAGTTAAAATTGTAATTGTTTTGAAAAAATTATACCTCGCCGAGTTTCTTAGCCGGTTCTTCTCGAGCAGAGGTTTTACACTGGAACCGGTGGTAAAGCTTGACATTCATAGGTGCATTTTAATATGCCTAAATTGAAGAATAAAGTACTTTGACTTTGATAGGGGTAAGCCTATATCTCCATTCTCCGTCCAGAAGCGCATCTGTTCCCTCTGGCACTATAGTTAATCGTCGTATTTTTTTTGTACTTGAACAAATGCTAGCTCATAGAGCCTGTCACAACCACAACTATCAGTAGCAAAACCTCAGCACCACGAGTATAAAACATTGTCGTGCTGGAGCGCTCGAACTGAAGTGAAAGTGAAACTGAAGTACTTACCTACTCGTATTTTGCAGTAATGTATGTTATTATTAGTCCTAACTAAAATGCTTTTTGTGAAGTGGAGTGGAGTTGGTAATATTCGTACCGTTGTCCGCAGAGAGTCTCCCCGGTCGCGGCGCTCAGTGTCGCAATGCTCGTGCAACACGTCGAGGCGCTCTTCGGTGGCCGCGTCGCCGCCGCCGGCGCCGCTGCCGCCGCTCAACAACACCATGGAGATGTACGTCGAGCCCGTCGTCGAGGACGTAAGTTTCTTGAAACTTTTTTTTATTACTTGGAACTTGTAGGGGAGACCGGGTATGGTTGTCTCGCGGGTTGGTTGTCACAGCGCTCATAAAATAATACTAAACGAAGGAATAAGTGCATCGATTGGCGAAGTACGGAAGGATGTACAGCTCTTGCGATCTTTTAGCACCAATTGATATACTTAATGTTTCGTTTAGTATTATTTTATGGCCGCTGTGACAACCAACCCGCGAGACAACCATACCCGGTCTCCCCTACACAGTCCACGTGGCCTGAGCAAAGGTACGAGCAGTACGCTTATGCTGGATGCACCAGTTACTCAAGTGTGCTTGTGCACAGTGCATGTAACTAAAGTAAAGGCTTCATTAGATTACTGTGCCGAATGGCTTGGCTACGGTACAGTCAGCGCCAATTAGTCTGTAGTATCCAAGGCACCATATATCGATACCTTTAGACTCAAAGGGCGTAAACGCCGTAGGTTCTAATGATGTTTACGCCCTTTGAGTCTAAAGGTATCGATATATCGTAACACGTCTTTCTGCCTATTTTTTTGTCAATACCGTTAAAAAAAGGCAGAAAGACTGTACTTACTGTACACACTGAAGTGGCTGGACCTGTTGTTTTTATTACTTAACCGTTGTTTAGGCGATGCATATAACCTGTGCGCAATTAAGTGCCTCACTCAATATGCGCGAGCGACGTGCACCGTGTATTAAGCACCATACGCATTTACTTTCCAGCAGTAGCGTGGCGTCCAAAGAACTCGATTACTACCGGCTTGCCTAATATCAGGCATTTGAGCACCTTATTCTACAGCTCTTAAGGAAAATGTAAGCCAAATCTGCACCGGCTTGCCCAAGAATATCTTTTACGCCACGCCACTGCTTTCCAGCTATGTGGTAAGTCACGTCACGACCTCACCGTCACACACGACGACTTTTCCAGCGTTCTCTGTGAATAAGCGAATGCATCGCGACAGCAACGGTTCCTTCGCGAAATCGTCGCAACCATGTCTATTTTAGTACATTACTTACCTAGGGACGTAAAAGAAAGAATGTCTCAGATCGTAGGTATTTGACGCCCGACCTCCCGTGGTAAGTACAAAATTTTACGTCTACCCCAGGCCAGAAAGTGGGATTTTCCGCACGCCTAGCTATGTTTTTCGTTATAGCTGTAATAATATATGTGCTTTGTGTAATATAAAATAATAAATGAACACATCAGAGTAGTTTAGTTTATTTGCACCTGCTCGTGTCTCTGTACATTCAATTTACGGAAGTTTGCTGATTTGCGGGTAAATCCCGAGAGTACTTCGAACTGCGAAGCGACTGACGGTCCTTGCGCGCTCGTCACTGAAAACAGTTACATGACCAAATTCGGAGCTCACATATTAACTATAATTTTCATAAAACCGTCATACATCGAACTTCTCGTTTTGGTACTTTTCGAGGACCTTCCTCATGGACTTGGCAATCTGCTCGGGTCGACTGTAGAAAAACCGGTGCTGGCTGCTGCCGTCTTCGTTGAATATGTTGTGGTCTATCTGCCCGGTTGGTGACAAAAACAGGATCCTAAGTAGAAATGCATAAATATGTTTTAACCACTTGAATATGTCTGTACTACTTAGATGCTAACATCTTTACCCTCTTAAACACCACCACCAGTTACTTATTACATACAGTATGTTAAACTCGGAAATAATTGAAAATAAACCTTTTCATCACACTTGCTCGAAAATGGTGTCATTACACTTAGGTTTTGCGGGCCGTAAATGACCTATTACGCCCTAGGGCGTAATGGTTTTCTTTTTAAATTTGAAACGCTGGTTCTGTTTTACTCTTATTTGTCATGTTCAAAGGAAACGCCAACGTATTTTTTTTAACTTTTATTACTGAAATATTTATTTAAAGAGAACTGTTATTGCCAATAATGTAAACACATATTTCTGTAACATTAATTAAATGTTTAAATAGCGCATTTCGGTATTTTGCAAAAATAAAATCAACCATTTTAAGTCTTTACCGCTATGGTTTCCGAACGTGACTTGAGATTCACATTGTCTATGGATAATGTCACTAATGTCACTGTCAGTTTTACCATTTTATTTAGGTTAAGTAAGGTTATTTTAATCAGATTTCCTCACAAGTGTGATGAAAAACATTGTGTGTGCCACGGGCGGTAAAGGAATTATAAACTCGTGTTATTAAAGCCCTCGGCTTCGCCTCGGCCTTGTAACAAACACTCGTTTGTAATTCCTTACTTACCGCCCTTGATACACAATGTACTATTTTCACTACCAATCTAGGAAGAAGTGAGATTTGTTTGTCTATCTACGGCGACATTGTACCATGGTCAAAGGTCCTACCTATGATAACTATTGACCACTACAAGCATAAATGGTTTTAGAAGGTTAAATATTCAGGTAGAATCAGACTGGTAGTCGAGGTTGCTTTTTCCGGCCGGCCCTAGCCTGCGCGGGCTTCTGAGTATCCCCAGGTGTCTCACTCTCGTAGGGCTCACATAGAAAATTAGGAATAAAAACAACGTTACAACGCTAACACAAACTCTGAGGTTACTACTGTACTGTACCACGAAGCTCGCGCGAGGTACTCCTTCGTATCCTTATACCACCTACAGTGGCAGAGCGGGCAAAATTCCCCGGGCCCTCGGCCATTGGGTGCCCAAGGGAGCCCAAGAGGTTGTCAGAGCAGAAGGAAGTTAACATTTATTACAAACATTTAGAGAGTCAATCGGTGAATTTGTCAAGTCAAGTAGTAGTCTAGCCGTTGTCCACCTGCTCTCATAGCACACTTGTGGCGAGCCCTTACAATCAAAATGACTTTTCAGGCCCAGTTGGTACCTTCTTACCTGGGAATATAAGTGCCATCAGGAGCATAAGCATTGCCGTCCGGTTCTTCATCATCCACTAGATTAACCATGACGAATTTCTTGCTCAGCGACTGAATTTCTGGGGAGTTGGCGAACTTTGGCTTCAGATTTTTGCACGCGTCGCACCAAGACTTGTGTATAATGACCATGACAGGCTTCTTGTGTTGAGAGGCTAGCTGCATACCGGATTCGAGGGAGCCCGCCCATACGTAGTTGTTCCCGAACCCATTGTCTCTGCCGAAAGAAGAACTGCAGTACACTTGGTCTGATATCAACGCGAAGAACGCTTTGGCTAAACCAGCACCGGTCGGCATTTTATACTGTAATATCTATGACTTGTGCGGTATCCGGAAGCTGGTACAATAGTTTACAGTCTTTTTTACATTTTATTTGCTTCGTGCTCTTTTGCGAAGCATGGCCATGTTTGACTAATTATTGCAATTGACATTTGACAAGTTTGTCAGTCATTTGTCAGTGATCCAAAAGACCATGGATGCATCTAACTCTTAAGGTTGTAGTTTGTACATGGCGCGCCATCTATGGTATTTATATGGAAACTCTGAGCAAGGTAGCAAACGCCACCGTCGTGCTCAGCTTTACGCGGTTTGATACTTTATTTGTCGTTCAGATGGCGCCACAAATCTCAGAAGTAAGCCAAACCGAAAGATATTGTATATCCAATTTTCTTAGAAACTTTTCAGTGGTTTCTAAATAGTTTTAATCCCTTTCGTTGGTACAGCCATAATGAAAATCAAGAAATGAACCATGACGTATCTCTCAGCTAATAGAACAATACTTCAGATAAATGTATGTAGGTATGTATGTAGGTACATTATACCTATCTACTTTACGATTCAAACTAGAGTTTAACTTTTTGGGAATCTTTATTAAAGTCGAACCAGAGTAGGTAGGCAATATGCGGATAGTTGCGGAAAAATCGACAAAACTTTATTATAAAATTAGGAACTTCAGTTCATTGAAATGCAAATACCTACCTCAAAAGAAAATTTACTTTTAGGCCTGTTTATTGGCCATTAGTTAACATGATGAAATTGCTGGTGACTATCAACTGCAGTATCTCATCATTAGGGCGACAAATGACAGTTGCATCCTCCGATGCAAACGACAAAATGCTATGACAAACTTTTTAAAATCACCGATGTGTATCGGCGTGTGGCGCTGCGTGCACACATGTTTTTCACCTCTTTTCAAACACAGCAATGTCGATACGTCTCGCTCCACGTAGCCTATTGGAAAAAGCAGATAAACTATGATAATTAAATGTGCAGCGTGCGTGATTGTATCTCGCGGAGAGGATACGCATTTCAGTGCGGCTTTTAACCAGAACGCCCGCTCGCAATAAAACAAGGTCCTAATTTAAAATATTAGCAAATATTTATTAGTAACCTTGTCAAAAAGGAATTAAACAATAGTGGCTTATTTTTGAGTAGAAAAAATAAGTTCTACGTTGTCGCAATGCGGGCACGCCATCTTGGAAGTTTGCGCGCGCTTTTTATTTTTTTAAATCGTGGCCGTGCTTAGACTGTTGGTCCGTCAGCTAGTGTTTGTGCTATGAATATGTACGGCCAGGGTCGAAATCGGAGTGTGTATGGGACTGTCCGCTCCCTGGCACCGTCGCGGACCACTCCAGTAGCCGGGCTCGAGGATGTACTCTATACTCCACCTTACTTCTACCACATCCCTCCGCCGCCACCTCTTAATACTTACCCTGGGAGAAAACGACGAAAAAGAGAAAGGGTAAGTGTCCTTATTAAATAAAAAATGAATTTGTATTATCATTTCCTTTCAAAAAGAAACCACAAATACAACACAGCATTAAAATTTTAGGAAACAGGGCAAGGGCACCATGGCATGGAATATTTCAAGCATAACCTTACCTTAAAAAAACGCTGCATTTTACAAGTCTTTTTTTAACTTCCTCATAATAGTATTTTGAGTACGGGTTTTCTCGATAATGTAACTAAAAATCTTGTAGGATGTATAAAAAGATGCGGAAAACACAGCCAAATCAAAAAGGAACTTTGTTCCTCTACCCATAGTGATTCGCTGTATCGCACATTATATTTGATATTTTCCAATTTCCTGTATAGAAAAGATTTCAGTCTGTTATACCATTATGTTAGCGCCGTATAAATATCTAAAATGACATGAATTTCGTTACATACGTCACTTATGATATTTAGGTTGGTCATTCTTATTCTTTAGAAAAAAGGCAGAAGGTAGAACATAATTTTCAAGTTACCATAAACAATGGACTTTGACTTTTCAACCCTTAAAACGCAAACTATGGAGAGTAAATTATAATGAGTGACTTCTTATGGGGGATCAGTAAAAAAAGTGGCCATCCGAATGGAATAAATAAGAGTTCGAAAATCCAAATTCATAGTCCGAAATCCCCCACAGTAGCGCTGGCGTACCAGTGCCGGATTAAGCCAGCGCGGGGCCTGTAGCATTTCTTCAAAGAGGCCCTTGATTGGTCTTAGATATGCTTAAATACCGACTGACCGGTAATTTTATACGTGACGAAATGACATAACGGGGGGGGGGGGTCCCCTTTTGCGAGTGGGCGCGGGGCCCCCTAATGCGTGGGGCCCGTAGCATTTGCTACTCTTGCTATATGGCTAATCCGGCACTGGGCGTAGCCTGCGGTAATGAACTGTGATCTTCTTAGGACATCAGTTCCATTCCGACTGTAGAGTTCAATAAATAATAAATAAATATTGTGAGGACAATCTCACACAAATCGACCTAGTCCCAAACTAAGCAATGGTTGTATCAATGGCGTGCCGTATAAGAGTACCTACTACTATGTCGACTTGTCCAGCAAGTGGACTGAAAATAGGCTGATGATGATGACACCACCTAATTGACTAATTGAGCCAGAAGTCCATTATCACTTTTATGGAACAGACACCTCTCTTGTTATCTTATCAAATGTGTCAGTATTAGTATTCCCACCTACGTCAATCCTAATTAGTACATTGTGTATCAAGGGCGGTAAGTAAGGAATTACAAACGAGTGTTTGTTACAAGGCCGAGGCGAAGCCGAGGGCTTTAATAACACGAGTTTGTAATTCCTTTACCGCCCGTGGCACACACAATGTTTTTCATCACACTTGTGAGGAAATCTAATTAAAATAACCTTACTTAACCTAAATAAAATTGTAAAACTGACAGTGACATTAGTGACATATATCAAGACGACAAGTCACGTTCGGAAACCATAGCGGTAAAGACTTAAAATGGTTGATTTTATATTTGCAAAATACTGAAATACACTATTTAAACATTTAATTAATGTTACAGAAATACGTGTTTACATGTATTTGCAATAACAGTCCTCTTTAAATAAATATTTCAGTAATAAAAGTTAAAAAAGTAAGTTGGCGTTTTCTTTGAACATGACAAATAAGAGTAAAACAGAACCAGCGTTTCAAATTTAAAAAGAAAACCATTACGCCCTAGGGCGTAATAGGTCATTTACGGCCCGCAAAACCTACGTGTAATGACACCATTTTCGAGCAAGTGTGATGAAAAAAATAATACAAACGTTAAAATTTGTAGGTATATTTTGTGTTTCGTATAAAAGTCAATATTGCGAAGCATAAAAGAGCTATTTTCACACAGCAAAAAAAAATACACTCCGTAATTTATTTTAGCGTAATATTTTTCAGGGAGGTCATCGATCTTTCAGTTACCAGAAAAATACATTCTTAGAATACCTACTTATCAGCTGCAAAACTAGTGTTTGAGTTCCTGTTTTTATTATTTTAAAGCACTAAAAAACTAAACTTTAAAAATTTGCCTCTTCACTGTTTACGTTTACTGAAGGAAAAGTTTCTTTATCCCGCACTCGTTGGATGTTTCTGTCATCTTTGGAGTCATGTACTGGTAGCTCGTGGGATTTTCTTCGTCGTGCGGGCGTTGTGAACAAACCATAAGACCACGCTATGCCAGTAGCCATAGATAGAACCAGGCAGATCAGTTTTAATTGCTCTTTCCTATCCATTTTCTGATACGTCGACTACAATGTATCTTATTTCCATTAGACCACAGAAACTATCTTTATAATAATTTGTTTTACTATTTCAATGTCTCTTTTGTTAGTGTGTCAAAATTGTGTCAAACGAAGTTGTCTCTCGCTAACCACAGACAAAATCTAGCTAGGCTTGATAATAATGAGGTATAATATAATATAATATAATATCATACATTTGTATTTGTATTATTTAGTATAGATTTATGGGTTCCATGAAATGAACTTACCCTAAACCGATTAACACGTTCGCTGTCCCGGTGCCCCCAATGTGGAGTCATAAAGGTTTTTTTAGGAGTCCGTGCTTCCACTACGGGTCACTCACTTACTGATGCAGTTTGGCCTTGTGACATTGTCTGATAGTTTTGTATGGGGACCATTTAGAAGACAATGCAATATTACTATACCATTGGTAGTGATCTGATGATGGAAGATGGCAACAGGATTATCTAAATTATGTGAAGTAGGCCCACCGTGCTTAGGGTTCTTTGATTGATTTTAAGATGCAATTAAACAATAAAATAAAGAGTTTGTCTCGAAATTATAATGTTTGACAGGAACTTATTACCGCAGAACTTATATTAAGTACAATCATTTGAGCCCCAACTGTAAAAGTTGCACATTGGTTTTTATTCGAGCTCATTCCCTTCCTATATTACATCATAAAAACCTTATTAAAAATAAAACAAATTTTATCATATCAGAATTTAATACCATAAATCATTAGGTCTGAAAAACTGTAGGCCATCCAAAGTTACTTCTTTTTCGGGGCTGCTTTAGCGTCCGATTTGGCGGCACTTTTGCGGCAAGGATCATCCGCTTCCTTTGCATCCACCGGGCATTCTCTCTCTGGAGGTTTCCAATCGGGGGTAAACCGCCCCAATGAATACAAAAGCCCAGTCGCTGCGGCTAATGTTGTTGCTAGTATAGTACCCAAGTCTTTGCGGTTTAAAGGTGTATGGGGGTGATCCAGAGCCGTGTACCGGCACTTGAGTCTGCCCCAAAAGTCTTTCCAACCGGTCCAGTGCCAAAGGCGAGTTGGTTTGATGCCTTTATCCATTTTGAATGCTTGTTTTTGCGCTTGTGGGTTATTCCAGAGAATGTGGAAATCTATTTTATAATGACATAGTTGTAGGATTAATTGAATACTTGTTTTTGGGTTTGGGGATTATTCCGGAGAACATGAAAATTAGAAGTTTTTGAGTTTACTGTTTGCGGAGGCGCCTGAAGGTTTTGAGGACCTGAAAAATAAAAAACCGAACTTACTACAATCCTTAAATACTTTGTCAAAATAACAAAGATATTTCATTTATATGCACAAGTTAGAGATGATTAACGAGCCATGTGTTCCATCATATTGTTACTGATAAGCTCGTGCTGAAATGCCGAATGAATCATAGAAGAAATAAAACAACACTTTTGTTTTGGTCTTTGTGCTTAACTTTAGTACCGCCCAAGTTTCAAACATCGAAAAGGTATATCCAACCAAATTGACCTCGAAAAACCTGGTTTGAACCCTGCGTTTCCATAGTGATAATCTAATTATTCATTATCCACTAGTCAAGATGGTGAATTCGATACTTATGACTTTAGTGATTGCCCGTGTTATGAAAAGCGAAATGGATAAGAAACACAACTGTTAGGAATTAATGAGAGGCGAAACGGCGGAAATAAGAGTACGTACCGTGGCGTGGCATCTGTATAACATGATTTCCATATCGGCTTGTCTATTAGGGCTAGGGCCTATATTCGCCTGCTCTAAAAGGAAAAGTCAGTTTAATCAGCTCCAGCTTGCCTTAGAATATGTTTGACGCCAGGCCACTGCTACTGGTGCCAAGCAATGTGCTAAGTGGATGACGATGATGCCTAAATTCAAATCAACATTCTTACCCTCATGGTCCCGGGCGTTTGCGGCCGTTATCTATTAAGGTGCCGATGCATGATGCAGCTGCTGAAACAGTTATTATAAAAAGTAATTGGTTTTTGTTCATGACATCTTACAAATTATTGACAGTTTATTTTTTTTCCGGCCATCTATTGAAATTGCGAAATTATTAAGGCAGTTAGAAAAAAGTTTAGTAGTCTAAAAGTTCAAGCCCAATATGGATGTGGTGATTACGTCTCTCAAGATGCTTCATTCATTCATTAGTTCGTTAATTTCATTATTCTCATTAGCCGGTTGAGGTTCTGGTCCTGTTTTGTGTAACATATTGCTTAGTTAACATAACGAGGACATTAAAACTTAAAATTATATTCAATTTATTCGCATAACTAATTTATCGGACATGAAAGGTTGAATTTTTTACCCAAATTGAACCAGAAATTTTGCACGAGTTAAAGTTGATTTTCTATCGGCGTTTTTTGTCAACGGTGCAGAATACCTATACTATGGTGCAGTCGTTTTTTTGGGAAATGATGGTAAACTCAGTGCTCATGCGTAATTTCAGGATAAAGTTAATTAATTTTATTTAAACTTGTATATATCTCGTTATCAACAATTCCCAGAGTCAAATGTCATTCTTGCAATCACACACACGCCGATCGTTTTCGATAATCTCGAAAGGTACCTACTAAACCGATTCGATGGGGTTTTCTGCAAATTATTTTTAGCAATGCGTATTGCTCTGTGTATTTCAGGAATACATAGATGTAAGTAGTGTAATCGTGCGAAACAAAGTGGGGGTCGTTACTCCTCTCAATAAAAAAATACAGGCATTCGAGATAATGGGAGGCCATTACATTCAATTAATAAGTAAAAAATTGACAATTTATTTCTTCAGACGTCACAAATCCAAACAGAAGTGAAGGTGCATATTTATTTACTTAAACATTACACATAACTTAATGCCTAATGAATGGCCCTCTCTACCAGTAAGCCATTGGGCAAAACAGAGACGTATAATTTAGGGGCAGTTATGAAAGAAGCGTAATAAAAACTTATGACTAGAATTGTGGGACAAAACCAAAATTTGTCTGTTTTGTTGAAATCAGATGTCCCCCATTTATTTCCGCGTGTAATTTATCCAAAATGGCCACAAGGATTTAAAAAAAGTGCCGAGCTAAAGTGACCTTAACCGCTTAAGTCATAACGCCATCAATAAACATCCTATTAAAAATAACATGTCCACACCTGTTCATTCCGTAAACTCCTTAATGCTCACTGGTATTAATAGGAATAATGGGATAAAAAAAAATGCCAATTATATGGAGGCATTTGGTCCAGGTAAGAATAATCCTTAGTGCCCATGTGCGCGTGTAGCTGACAGTTTGTCCTGGTGTGCGCGCGTCTACACGGGTCTGTATGCGTGTATCCCTGTGCGGGAGTGTCCCATGTAGAGGTTAAAATTCTCGCGGCCTTCACCAGAGATGCATTGGGACCGGTTTGATTTATCGGTTGGATCGATCGTTTCTATGATTGTACCTACGTCTACTTTTCTACTTACAAAACCATTGAACTTCCTTTTTGGATGCATTTACTCAAAGATGCTTTGAGTGACTAAATGTTGACATGAAAAACTTTGAAGACCGTAGCTTTAATGTTATTTAAAAATGCCTTTTAAGGTTTCGCATTTTGATTGATAGATTCGTAAAATCGCTACAAATTAGTTTTATTTCTACGAAGGCGTAATGACCGGTATTAAACCATTAGAGGCTCTCCTCTCTTGATTTGATGGCCTCCATCGATCGAATGATTCATAGAGATGACCATCTAATCCTTTTATCTCGATGGACCAACGGCCGGGCTAAAACGTAAAAAATCGCCGGAGTCTAGCGAGGAGCCGGCCGAGCGACTATGCAGCGCTTGTTATGTTTTTTTCAACAACAACTTTCAAGCTCCGTGGCTCTCCGAGTCCGCGCCATGCCTCCTTATAGTGGGAGAGCAAAACCTGTAGATACTGTTCGTCCACTTCGGTACGGAGTACCTGCGCACGCGCCGTCCCTTTCCCGCGTACCGCGAAATACACCAAAACGAGAATGTCTGTTTCACCGCACCACACTGGTATGCAAAGATTGATAGCTTATGTGACCATTTGGTTTTGAAAGCGCCCAGAAATCACGCACGGTTGAAACTTTTCGCCGCCTGGCGTCCTTAGGACCGGCCAGACGTCGCTCCGGCGGAACCGTGGGCAAAGTTTAGTTTTGTTAATAATTGTGCGTTCATAATGTCATTACTTGTGTGGTTTATCGATCAACGCGCGCTGGTGTAACTCGTTTGTTTAAAGTAAGCCAGTGAAGCCTTACTCTGGAGAGGGAATGGTCTGCTAACCGTTTACTTGTTCACTATTTTCTGTGCCTAGAAGTTTAAACTGTATTAAAGTCGTGTTGAGTGCAACGGTGGAATTGAATTGAAAGTGTGGTTGGCCGTGTGTATTTGGATTAGACAGAGATGTGTATTGTTTTTGAAACTGTGAGTGGATAATGCTTGAAGAATGGATCCGATGGCAGCAGACAACGGATTAGTGGTGAATAATCTGAACCACGTCCGGACAGACTCTCAGGTAAGCCGGCTCGAGTAGGTATCGATGAGGCAAAACACGTTTGCCATTGCATACCTACCTACTCGTGATAAGTACAATGACTTCTCAATAATTTGATACATTTCATGGCTTATTCGTTTAATTACATATGGTACCTAACTCTCTAACATTATAACCTACGTGGGTTTAGATTGTTTCTTCTATTATTGTTTTAGTTCTTTAACTAAAATGTACAAGTTAGGTTTAGTTAACTAGCTGTAACTATCCTGGCACGGTTTCACAAGAATTTAGACCAACGTCCACTTTCACATGTATTATTACATTGATTATGCCATAGCTACATAACATGATATGTAAACAATGTATAACGTTATCTGTGTTGATTTAGTCGGGTAGAAATAAATCCCTGGACTGGATTGGAGTAATCTTTATACATACACAAGTCAGTGCGCGCGTTTAAGTCTTTAACATTCGAGCAGAATTTGACACCAATAGTGTTGAGTTTAAACCTCTTAATTAGTAAATTTACATTTGAGCCAGATACGTATGTACTGTCACAGGCAACAGTAATAAATACGACATACAAAAATATCTGACACAACCCTATTTCAGCATTTATTACATGTCAGATATTTTCGCGTGCCCTGTTTCATTATATTACCTATGCCCGGTTTGTTTATTTTTAGGTATTTATGTAATTTTTTTATTGTATTTTTGCTTTGAAGATTGTATGGTAGAGGCTTAATGGAGCTGGCATAGTCAGTCTGACAAAAGCTCCCTAAAAATAAAGATTAAATAAATAAAAAATAAATAAAATAAATATTAGGGGACAATCTTACACAAATCGAACTAGCCCCATAGTAAGCTCAATAAGGCTTGTGTTATGGATACTAGACGACGATATATTTAATAGATACATACATACAAATACTTAAATACATAGAAAACATCCATGACTCAGGAACAAATATTCGTGCTCATCACACAAATAAATGCCCTTACCGGGATTCGAACCCAGGACCTCTTGCTTCATAGGCAGGGTCACTACCAACTAAGCTAAAGCGGTCGTCAAAAAAAAAAAACCTATGCCCGGGGACGGTACCTACCTAACTAGTGTCCTATTAACCCTCATGGAGGGTTTCTAATTATTTGCTATGTTAATTTACTTATATGAATCGTGAGTCATTTTTAGGATTCCGTAGTCAATATGGTTTCGCTTTGCCTAGCCCGTTTATACCTATGTTATTGCCATTTTATAAGAAAATTACGGAACTTAGTTGAGACAGTCAAATTTGGTATTAACATTGATAAAGTTTTAAAAAGGCGTAAGGATTATTTTATACGATGGAATAAAGGAAAAGGTATTTATTATAACAAATTCATATAAAAACAAATCAGTTTTTTAGTGCACTAAACGAATTGTAGCTTCGATGACGAAATTACATCACATCTGAGGCAACGATGAACTGTGAAGTAATTAGAGTGGAGGTCAAGACAATGCATGTCCGCGTGTCATAATCATTGTCATTTAGATGACAGAATCTTATTAATCTCGCTTATTGCATCATACCTACTAAAAGTTATACGAAATAACGGATTTATAGAAGACTAGCTTTTGCCCGGGCCTTCGTCTGTGTTGAATAATGTTTCTTACGTAGGTACTTGAGATATGATTTATTCCCCATATAAACTTCCATTATCTAAAACTATGCTATGTCCTTCCTAAGTTTTCAAACTACATATGTACATAATATAGATACCAAATCGGTTCTACGAATTAAGTGTATAAAAGTAACAAACAGACTTACTTTCGCATAAAATTTATATTTAGGTACAGTCAACAACTATGATAAGTAGGTAGGTACCTAACAGTGGCATGGCGTAAAATATACCCTTGGACAAGCCGGTGCAGATTTGGCATACATTTTCCTTAAGAGCTGTAGAATAAGGTGGTCAAATGCCTGATATTAGGCAAGCCGGTAGGAATGAGTTCTTTGGACGCCACGCCACTGGTACCTAATCCCCCTGCTATAACTATTTGTATGGCAAGATGCATACCTCTTTCTTTATCTGACTGCCTTCTTACATTCCTACAGTTGCCTACGGCCTTCGGTAGGTACGGTAATTTCCGAAGTTAAAACTAGATGGTGCTCTAAAACTGAAAATTAAGGTGGCGGTTTTGCGATGGTATTATAAGATGGTACATACCTAGTACGAGTAGCTAATAAAGTTGAATCTAAGCATTTTCTTTTGTTTTTGTGATCTAAGACTAAGTTTAGAACTACTTCAGGGCAAATTGTGCTTGACTATACTACTGTTCCATCTGACAATACTTAACTATTAATTGTTGACCAGGGTAAGTCAATTAGTTAACTCCAGTAGGGTAATGGTGAACCACTGAAATATCTCTTATTTGTTTCTGTGAAATCTTGAAAACACTGCATTGCAATTTATTGTCAAGGACGACCATTATATTCCATGGTCGTCAAACATTAAACCTTAGGTTTTGACCAGTAAATTTTCCCGTATATTTTTAAGTTTAGGTAATATTTACTGAAACCCTAACCCAATTTAAACTAAATAAACCTGCGCCGCCAATATCCCTTTCATTTAAATATTCCACCTGCAAAGTAAACAAAACATAAGCGAAACTAACAATAACCATGCGTAAAATGGATGGATCTTAATTTTTTGTTGAACCGAAAATGAACACGTGACGTCACTATTGTTCCCGCCAAAAACCTGTTTCGCGCCATTTCGCAGCTGGCGGGCAGCGGTTGCGAATGATTACTTTTTTCTTTTTTATTATTCTGCCTTGGGGCACAGTCGTTCAGCCTCCGTGATACACCGTTAACCTCGCGTATGCCAATTTAATAAGGTTAAACTCTGGTGCAGTGATTCGTTTCTCATATCAATAGAGAACGAGACCAAATCTACACCTTATACTGGTACCTAAGGTACCCTACCTACTAGTGGCATGGACCGCCATTAAAAAAAAAACTAAATTGACAAAAATAATCTATCTAAAAATTTCATAACAGGCAGAATTTCATAACAAAAATGAAATACATTTCAGGTACAAACTACAAATTAAACTAAGTGCCGCTTCGAATTTTTGACGCATTTAACTACCCTGTACCTAAAAGCACATAAATTACCAGAAAATAAAATAACGAACAAGGCTTCGGGTTAAAAGGTCTGCCCCACTGTTTTACGAAGGTTTTACGACTGTCGTGTATTTCAAATGGACCCTGTCGATAACCTTATGTGACACTTTGCAGAAGTCAAGAAACAATAAAAAACTGGTTCCTCTTAAAAAATACTGCTAACAATGTTTTTGATACTTGTCTTCTCAATTTAAATTGAGAAATTTCAACATAGGTAAGCCTATGTTTGCCTATGTGATGCTGTTCTATTAGTTCCTAAGTTCAGTCCAGTATTATCCATCCTATTAAATTAACGCAAAACAACTCTTTAAATAATTTAGTAGGAAGGAAGACGCATAACATATTTACTTAACTAAGTACCGATTCGATTCAATGTCTATAAGAACTATATCATGGTCCGAGTAAAATTATATAGGAATTCTTAGCAAGTAGGTACCTATAAACTTTATACTATAATTAGTCCTTGTCCAGTCTTTTTACCTTTAACAAAGTTATTTTTAGGAATAGTATGATTCAGAATACTCAGAACCAGCCTTAATTTGAGCTCAAACCTAAAATTTGCAAAGAATTCGGCGCTCCGATAAAAACTTCATTTTAAAGCAAAAAGCAATTGCCACTAATAAGGCTATTGTTTGGTTATTTAAAGGCATTCCAGGTATTTTCTTTGTTTTTATTACAAGTCAAAAAGTCTAAAGTGAGTCATATCTACTGAGCGACATTTCCGTAATTCAGTTTCTTCGATTAAAGCGAAGTTGCAAAAACGATCTTATTGCATTATATTAATGTTTAAATAAAGTTTACGTTGACGCTTGATGCGAGCTTGCGATTGCTAGATATAGCGTTTGTGCCGTTCCCACGTCGACTCCTGCGCAAGTCCTGCAGTTTCCGGTGATACCTGTTGCTGTTGCTTTTCATGCAAAAGTTATAAATATAAAGCTCTCACGCTCAGCGTATAAAATTATCGGACATTTAAAGTCTGACAGGGTTCCTCCATTAAATTGCTATATAATCATCGAGTTGTGTAGACAAGTGTACAGTACCTCTAGCACAACTGTGACACGCGACTCTTTGTCGAGCGACAAATGCTACCTATCTCTTTCCACTCAATATTGTGTGACAGTGACAGGTGAGGCTCTGTCGCGCGAGAAACGAAGTCGCGGCCAGTTATGCTAGACGTACAGGCATAGTACAGTCAGTCGCGAATAGTCCTCTCAGCTTTTGGATATTGAACACTTGTAGATAATTGGGTCATAGCTACATAGTTTTTAGTATTAACGTATTAATGAACATGTAATAATGTCATTTATAGTACATTGCACAACTAGGGTGGTAATACAAAGAAAGGCGGAGATCTCAGAAGTTTGCGGCCCGAGCTGCAAGCGAGGGACGTAAATATGCGATCGAGGGCTTTCTTTATTACGGTTCACTAATGTTGACCAAAAAATTATTGACAAATGGTCATTTGACAAACAACGTTTCACCAAATAATCATTTGGCAAACGAGACATTTGACAAAAGTATCATCTTACAAAAACTCACTTAGCAAATGATTAATTAGCAAACACTACACTTGGCAAATGTGTTAAACAATAAAATTTCAATTGACCTTTTTTAATTTCACCTAATAATATGTTTCGCAAATTAAGCATTTGTCCAAATGTCATTTAACAAAATGTTATTTCATAAAAAGTACTTCTTTTTTCAAACATTATGATTTAGTCTGTTGGGTAATTTATTCTGCTACCCTCTTATCGCCATAAGTTACAAGATTATATAGAAGGCAAGCAATCATGCATTATGGCTATTGGTGGTCATAATACAAACCTAACCTAACCGACAACCTAGGTTTTTTCCATGATTAGTCTAAATGCACCAGTTCGTTTTTGTTGGGGGACGCAGTTCAAACCCTAACCTAACCTAGCAACCTAGTCTTTCTGGCAGCAGTTCGTTTTTGTTGGGGGACGCAGTTCAAACCCTAACCTAACCTAGCAACCTAGTCTTTCTGGCAGCAGTTCGTTTTTGTTGGGGGACGCAGTTTAAACTCTACTAACCTAACCTAACTACCAAATTTTTCTGTCAGTAGTTCGTTTTTGTTGGGGGACGCAGTTCAAACCCTAACCTAACCTAACAACCTATTCTTTCTGGCAGCAGTTCGTTTTTGTTGGGGGACGCAGTTTAAACCCTAACCTAACCTAACTACCAAATTTTTCTGTCAGTAGTTCGTTTTTGTTGGGGGACGCAGTTCAAACCCTAACCTAACCTAACAACCTACTCTTTTTCCAAATACTGTGTATTAATTTGACCCATACCATATCTATTATTAGATTTATTAATAAACGAAACACTTGTCAAATAATACATTGTACCAAACGTTTTTAGACCAAGAGTAATTTTGTCTGATAACTCAGTTGCTAAATGTTCATTTTGTCAAATGATTATTTATAAAATGTAAATTTAACTGTTGATCATTTGGAAAAGTGAGTCATTTGTAAAATGACTAGTAGTAAAATGATCAATTGGCGAAACATTTTTTTGCAAAACGTTGTTTGTCAAGTGTAATTTTGCCAAATGACTTTTGGTCAAACGGCAGGACACCCTTTATTACCTCTCGTGTTGTGTACATCATTTTATGTCTACACTGGGCCAGAAAGCGACTTTTTCCGAACGCGTAGCGTGCGGAAAAAGCCACTTTATGGCCAGGTGTGGCATAAATATTTTTAAAAAGAGAAACTGGTGAGTTTCTTCCGGCGCTTCTTCTCACCAGAAGGTCACTACCCGAAGCGCCAAAAGAAAAGAATAGAATCAGACTTGTTAAAGAACCCTTAAGGGCCTACTTGTAGAAATGTTTTATTTTCATTTTATGAGTGTAAGTGTATCGCGGCTTTTTCCTGTGGATGTCACCAAAATTAAGGGCTTTAAAAGTCTAATTTTTTTTGCTTGACCCTTGTAGGCGTGTTATATACCATAATATTATGTACCCACGCCGTTAACTTTTGTCCATAGGAAAGACGCTCATTTTCTCAGACGTGTTTGATCCAATTACGCTTTTCTGTCAATCATTTAAGGTTTTGCTTAACTTATTAAAGTACTGACACGGTCACACTCAGGTTATACCGTATCATACCCACTTGCATAAAAGCTAATTAGTTCTGATATGTTATTATTATTACGATACTACTCGTTGTCACTTTCTGATTCTCCAAGATAAAGATTTAGCACGCGACTTACTCGTAAGTTAAAAGTTTGTGTACCTAATTAAGCCTTTATAAATGTCACCACACCAGACTTTGAAATTGATAACGGAATAGCTAAATGAAATGACAACACCAAAATATAGCAGTATACCAAGTCGGTATAGGCTCGACTGTCTCATATGAAATTTTGTTCTTAGTTGAGTCGTAAACATTAATCGAGTTCATATTACAAAATAGTTATAGCTCGCAGAAATTCTAAAAAAAGTTCTGGTTCTTTTCTTTGAATCCTAAACTTCGCAGATCCGACAATATTTTTCTAGGTGGGTATGCTAGAATGTCAATCAATGTGAAAAGTTTCGTATTAATCTACATATTTACTTTACTAACGTTCGTATATTAGAAAAACTTCATTTTATGATGGGTCGAGTACCTACTCGAGTGTGACCCTCTACTCTACTAGGTAGGTATGTTTATTGGTAGTTATTCTGTTCTCTTGATGGCAAGTACAAAGTTTTCGTATAGGTAAGCCTGTAGGTACTGCGTTAGACATGATTAGATTACGATTAGGTACGAATCATAAAATTGCATTCCGTGTCGCACGTGTAAAGTCCTTTCGAATTTCTTAACCAGGATCTTGTTCTCTCATTCTACTCGCATTGTTTTCCAAGAAATCGCTCTAAGGCATTTGAACGTGCTCGTAGTGGCTTAGCATATCAAATCAGTGACGTCATCGGGGATTTTATGCGCTAAAATCTAGCTACAGTAAATGAAGCCAGTCGTAGATGCATAAAATCATGTTTAAATGCAACAATTCATGTTAAAACCGCACTGAAATCATTGATATAAAAACTAAATAGTAACAACTATCTTGAATGGTCAATGAGACCGTTCTCTTACGGAAGTTTGTATAGTTAATTTCAAGCAAAGTGCATTAAGTGCTAAATATAGGGTAGCCTAGTAGGTCGTCTGCAGTACTTCCCGTCTTTATCTGAAAATAACCGACTGCAATATCGCACGCCAACTTGCCTTACTTGAATGATTTAAGACATTAAATATAAGTAATAAGCCGTGAAATGTCCGTCTAAAAACAAAATTGATCTCTCATATGATTGCGATAAAAACATTGCACACCTAGATGGGCAAAATAAAGGTTGCCCTAAGTCGCTGGTGTTTTTGCACAATCCAAAATCCAAGGCGTGAAACAAGCCATCAAAGATTCAGATGATAGTTTTTTTATGATCTTGTATAAGAAAAAGTCTAGAAATAATTACGTAAAGAATAGGATTTTGAATCTTATTCTTCAGACTTATTCCAAAAAGAAGACATTCTAGACACGATGTTATATAATTTTTACGCCTCTCCTAAAAAAAATAGGTACCTACATTTTCTTTTCCCTGCCCTTTAACAGCTATTATAGCTTTATACATTAATGATGTGTACAAATTTTAGCATTTGATTAACTAACTACTTAACTAACACGATCACAATTTATCGGTTACCAGTTTAATAATCATGTTTGAGTTTTCAGACCAACTTGTAACATAGTTGTAAACTTCACTTAAATGTTTACACGGACACTGCTCTTAATGAAATCATTAATTTCTTTCGCAGAATTTCACGGTTAACTACTTTTTATGTAATGAGCATTTACTTTTGTGCGTTATTCGTTATTATACTTGAGGGTTTGTCGGGGGTTTGTCCCCAATGTAAACATTTTTCAGTTTTTATGTTAGTTTTGTAGATAGGACTTTATAACCTCAATCGCTTAAAGTTTCCCGCCAGGCCGCCTTCTCTCTGGTTAGGCAACATTTTCACGCGTTTTCACTCACCATAAGCTTACGCATCCAGCCAATGCACTAACTGGCTGAATGGGCAACTCTCACCATGGTCATAAATGGTCTTGATTGGAATGATTAGTAATGTTAGCACACGCAGTTATACGGAATAAATTACCGCATCTTGAATTAATTAGCTCGAACTAATTGCAGTTAATAAAGGTGGTCAAGTGTGTTACATGGCGAATAATTAAAATAGCACAGTCATACTTAGTTAACCGTTAGATTTGATTAAACATCGGCACGTAAACATAGAAAATTATAAGTATCGTAGTAAAATATAGTCGGCGTTTGGAATCTAAACTCAGAAATTACAACTAGCGCAAATTGTAACCGTAGCCGGCATTCATAAATATCTGTTATTTTTGTATTACATAATGAAATGTTAGTGTGTACCAACTCTACAAGTTTTACCTCACCGTACTTGTTTTGTTCAAGGTATGGTATGCCGTATGTTTCTAGCTAGCAGCGGGCTGGGCAGCTTTCATCCTAATGGCATTGCATAGTGTCTACTTTCAAGTAATGAACGTTGTGGTTGTGGTTCCAGTAGAAATGGAGGCTTTTCAATATTATGATCAAATAATCAATATTATATTAGGTATACGAGAAAGGATTTTAAACGAATTTAAGCGCTCTTAGTCAAAATGATTGGCAAACATCAGATTTAATGTAATAGTACATTAAACAACTAGGGTGGTAAAAGTAAAACTAAGAAAGGCCGAGATCGCAGATGTTTGCGGCCCGAGCTGCAAGCGAGGGACGTAAATATGCGATCGAGGGCTTTCTTTATTACCTCCCGTGTTGTGTACATCATTTTATGTCTACACTTGTCCAGAAAGCGGCTTATTCCGTAGGTACGCGTAGCGTGCGGTAAAAGCCACTTTATGGCCAGGTGTGGCATAACATCTTTTATTCTATCTAGGATACTACTTATTATACCTAGTAGGTACTCCTTTACAATATATTCTGGCACTTTCTTGTAAAATTGGATAATTTGACATAATAATAGGAAGGTCGTGATCCCTCGAAAACTAACTTTTACTTTTCCGAGAACCGGTCTGCCGCACCTGGCCGCAGAGTCGGGGAGAATCACTGAATATTTATAAGAATATTCATTTAACTAACATATAAAGATGGTAATATAGGAAAACGCATGAGGCTGCGTTTGTTGATAACGAAGTAATAAGTAACTAGACACTTAAAAACATTTGCCATCAATTCCACTTTGTAAGTAAGTAGGTAGGTAGGTACTACTTATGAATTGAATTTCCATTTGTTTTATGATATTCCCGAGCATTCCGGTGATCCTCACTTTGATTGGCGTATTAGATACCTATATGTTAATCGTCAGTGGTTGCTAGTTATTCGGTAGAAATTGGAGCACTCTAGGTACTATTAAACAGATTAGAAATTTAGGATATAACTCGCAAAACTTTGCCGAGGTTATTGTAACCACCAAACTGAACAATTTCCAGTGGTTAGTTGCAGTTTCATTAACGTAGATACCTAGTAAAGACAGTGGAAATAGTATGCACCAACTTGTAGCAGGTGCATAATTGACAACATTTCATTTTAAGAAGACTTTAAAATGTATATACGATTCGAAAGCATTTTGTCTCCTGAACACTACACTATTTTTATAATTTTTTTAAATCGCTTAATATAAAAAATAAAAATGAATAAAAAATATGTTCTCATTTTACCAGTTCTACGGCACAATAGATGAAATACCAGTGCCTTTTGCCACAGAAAAAATAAGCTGTCATAATTTTGAATTTGACAAATGTCAATGCATACTGTGAGATCGCTTACTTTTTTTCGATCGCGATAAGACTAAAGTAATGGTTTATTCTACCGTAGAACTGTAGTTACGCCCTTTTAGAATAAGTAAATATTAATATATTAATTATAAATTAATTACAAATCCTGGTGAAACAAATAAACTATCAGCGTATTCGTCTTTTCAAACCAAATACAGTGAACCAATAAAATTAAAGGCTCGAAAAAATGAAAGGTTGTCAATTCATGGGAATCATAAGTGATAGAAAAGTTTCCGCTAAGGAATCACGTTCTGCTGAGTGCGGTTCTTAAACCATAATTAACCAAGCTAAGTGCTTAACTACTATTCCGATAACAGCCGTAAATAATATGCAAGTGCTAATACTTATACATACTTAAGAGAGACATAACATAATGCTTAGTTTCAAACCGCGGGTCACATAATAAGCGTATAAAATATTCAACTCATCTCTCGAGCCGAGAACCGTCCTTTTTTCAGCAATAAAGGTAACCTTTGTTACTTTTACCCCATTAACTATTTCTTTACAGCGTGTTAATCCAATACGGCCGAATATTTAAACAGTGGTTCGTATAGGAAATAAAAAATATATTTAGATAACTTTTGCTTGAAATTACAAAATATTAACCATCCAAATAATTCGATTGGCAATGTAACGCTACACATTAAAGTTGACTCACATTTGCTGCTTGGTAACTTTTCAAAAATTATTACGGGGTCATAATTAAATGTAACTTTAAAAATGCTCTTAATTAATGATTACACTACTAAACCCTTTGCCTGGTTTCATTATTTGCTAGTAGGTATTGGATTCACAAGCTGTATAAAAATTTACAATGAAAGAAGTACCTATATCCAAATCAATTTAATTCTCATAAAATATTTCTGAGGTTTATCCTGTGCGGGTAATTTACTTTTCTTGTCGCTTATACTAAAATCTCACTGATAGGTAATTTCCCACTTAACTGTTCCGTCCGTAGCACAGGATCAGGGTACCATTATTAACCGGGATAATCGTGATCTTAATTCAATGCATTGCATCAAATACCTCATTACTTTAATAGCTTGTTGCTAGGATCTGGTTCCCCTATTAACTATCCCGCCACTCCCTTGGTTTCCCATCACGCTTCTTATCCGTGACGAAAAAAAGACAATCGTCTCATCCATCACGAGTGAACCAAAATCGTGCTGTAACAGGCGTGGCTTATTGAGACACCACCGCACCAGCACCGATTTTGAACAAAGGCACGTTATTTGGAAAAACTATTTAATATTTATTGAGACACTTCAGTGTATTTCTGTATAGTTAGTACGTATTTGTTTATACGAAGTTAAATACTTTTTCAATATTTATTTGTCAATAATCATATCTCTACTGACTTAAAGAATTATTTAAACGTCGCTTGCGTGTAATGAATCGCAAAGCGCGAAGCTTTTTGCTATTCCAACGATCGTTGGATTGTTGAACAAAACGTTCCATTTTTTACTACATGGTAAAGTCTACTTCATCATAATAGTGGCGTGGTATTCGTGATTTGAATGGCCGTTTTAAACTAAAATTTAGCCAAACTTAGATAATTTCGTTTTTGTTTATATTTTTAACCATTATAAAAAATATAAATCTTGAGAAATCGTTCGCGTTCACTCATGGGAGTGAAACGGAACGCAACAAAGACGTACAAATATACTTCTCTGTGATTGGTTCAACGACGCCATGCCATGCCAGCTAACTTCCATTTTGACATTAATCATTAATCACGTTGTGAAAAATGTAAAGCAACAATTTAATTCAATAAACATGGCTATGTTAGCGGAACCTCGTCGTAAACAGAAAGTGATTAATTTACGTGCCAAAAATAATGCTTGGAGTAATGATTCCAATAAATTTGGGCAACGTATGTTGGAGAAAATGGGTTGGAGTTCCGGGAAGGGGTTAGGTGCGAAAGAAAATGGAATTGTTGAACATGTTGTGGCAAGATTTAAGAATGACGACAAAGGCCTAGGATTTGAGGATCGCAATGATCAATGGACTAAACATGAGGACGATTTTAACGCATTACTGGCGAATTTATCAAATGGTAAGTTTGAAAGTTATATAGTTTTTAATAAGTATGCTAAAACAGCTATTTATTCAATTTAAACTATTGCCAAATCAAATACATCAATGTTAATCACATTTCATCTGTAAGAGTATTTAAGTGTGAATATTGTATAGTATTTTTGTAAATTTCCCATAACAGACGCCTTCTTGTGATTAGCCAGTTGTTAAACTAAATCTAGATTCATAACTCTCAATGGGTCATAGTGAAAGTATTCTTAGTCTGATGTCAGCCTGTAATGTTGGTAACTATCAACAGTGTGACTTTTTTAAGGTGCCAATTATTAGATTTCGCAAAGTATTAATTTAAGTACATGACATTATTTTTTAGGTGATGACAAGGAACCGCAATTGCATAGTGGTGTCTCATTGGAAGTTAAATCAAAGAAAAGTAAAGCAAGAGTTCACTTTCACAAGTTTACACGAGCTAAAGACTTATCACGCTACAGTGAGAAAGACCTAGCCAATATATTTGGTAAAAAGGCACTTAAATGTGAGAAGACAAAAGAAAATGTATTAAAGGATGATGTTAAAACAACAGAACAAGTTTTCACAGAAAAGGGCAGTATGGAGGATTATTTCAAAAATAAATTGCAAGCTTTAAGTTCTAAAAATAAAGTGTCGCTACCTGTGAATGAAAACAGGTATGAAGATGATGCTGATTGTGGTTTCCGAGGGTTCTCTGGCACAAATGATAACCTTGAACCTGAAAATAGTTGCACTAGCTTTGGATTTTCATTATACAGTCCTAATGCGCAAAATGTAGTAAATGATGAACAAGTAACAAATGATGAAACAACAGACATGCCAGTTACAGAGGAAAGTTTAGACAATGTTAAGAAAAGTAAGAAGAAAAAGAAATCTAAAAAGACAGATGATTCAGATTTATTAGAAACAACAAGTACTTTGTCAAAGAAAAGAGATTCATTAAGCAGTGAAAGCGATAACTGTATACCATATGAGTTTCTTGTGGGCGGGACAGCAAAGAAAAAGAAAAAGTCGAAACAAGAAACATTACTAGAAACTGAGATTGAGAGCCTCAAAAATGTGGATGAGGAGCTTCCTAAAAAGAAAAAATCGAAAAAGAAAAAATCCTTAAATATAGAGCAGGAAGATTTAAAGGAAGATCTAGACAATCAGGAAGAGGAAAATTATGTCCCAAAAAAGAAGAAAAAAAAGAAAAATAAATCCTTGTAATATATATATATTTTTATAAATTATCCATATTTTACGAGCTTTTATGTTTCACCTGTCTGCCTGTAATCGAATTAGCCCCTTTTCCATTAAGCTGAAATTTTGCTAAGATATAAGGCCGAAAAGTGGCCATAGGATTATCTTTCTATAAATTACATAGAATACACCCACAATGTTTGAATTCATTTGACTAAATTGATTGACATGTGCATGAAGTTGGCGATTACACAAAAAGGAACGGTCGGCGTAAGTTTTTACACAAAAATATTTTTTTGCTAGAAATTTCCTTTATTATTGTGCATTATTTTACTTATTGTGGGAATTTCAAGTACCTAGTTACGATTTTACGCCACTAGACCAATCCAAAGAGGCTCAACGGAAAGCACTGTGGAACGGAACGTGACGGCCGCCATTTTGGATCATGCGCGCTCGCGCTCGGTCGGTCACAGCGGCCATGATAGTGGTGTGGTGTCATGTCGCTGTTAAGTCGATTTAATTTGCATGTATTGCAAATACTCAACCCAGGAAAATATATAGATAAAGAATTGTACTATTCATCTTTACAAAATGAAACGTGAAATAGAAACGAATTCATTGCATGTTTTAAAAGTGGAATATACGGCATAACTTTGTCTTAAAACGAATCCGAACGAACGAATTTGTCTATCATCGAATGAATTTTCCGATTGCAAGTAATATTGGTTGAAATAATTGGTGCAACACTAAAACTGTCAGCTGTCAAATTTTTGAAGTTTAATCACAGCACGTGTTTATTTGTGTATTTTGGTGTAAAATAAAAATAAGGCTAAAGTTTCCTATGGAGTATTGAGGATACATCCCATTATTAAATAGACATGGTAATTCACGAAGAAAGCGACTCTCCAGTGGAAGTAGCGGTTATCAGGAAGCCCGAAATCCTGGAGGCCAAGAAGTATCTTATGGTGAGCAATCACATCCGAGAGCTCCCCGGCAACAGCGACAGCCAATCGAATTCCACCTTCCCTAATGAGAAATTACCAGAACCACGTGAAAATGATATTCGAAAATGCACCTCTTCAAAAAAGTTTAAGAAAAGAAAACTTGACCCAGAGGCTGATAGCTCTAAAGTGACCCAAATTAGTGAACAAGACTTGGCAGAGCTAAGAACGGTTTACCAGAATTGTTTGACAGTTATTGATAAAATTGAGACTAAGTATGGACATTTACTGAACATCAATAGAACTGGGAGTAGTAGGTTGCAACCCGATTATAGCGATGGGAGTGCGGAAACTTCAGAGAAAGTTTGCAAATGCAAGAAGAATAAAAAAATCGTATTTGATGATGATGGACAACAGTATTCAAAAGAAATTGAGGATCATATTTGTCCAATTATGCCTAAAAAATTTGAAATGACTGCTGAAAAATGTAGTGTGGAGACAGATTCCGAAGACTACAATTTGTCCATACCAGATGATTTACCAAGCTTGGCAAAATTGATAGCAGACCCAAATTTAAAGCATCGGAATAAAGTTATTGACAAAATAAAAAATATTAAACAAGATCATTCAAATGAACTTAGATTCAACCGGCCAACATTAATACAGGCTGCAAAACGAGATGCAGCTGAAGTCCTAGGGTTTACTGGAGTCAATTTGTCATCCTTACCTGGTTATCAATAGTTGTTAGTTATAAGTAACCATTTGTTTTCTTGTTGCCATGATTTTGTATGCAATTATATGCAATATTTTTGTAAATATAGGTTTTTTATTTCATAGTGCCTCTCTGTGTAAGAAAATAATAATATGTGGTGCTGCTTATATGTAGATATAAGTATGAAGTTCACATCCTCTTGTCTGTCACTCAATTTTATAGCATTTACTTATCAGGTTCTTTTGCCTATTCATATTCAGTAAGATACTTAGCCAAATCCCCAATCATAGGGTTTCAAAGCTTATAGTGAACCTACTGGTAAGCAGCAAAATATTAATATATTTTAAAACTTATGTCTAAAAAATTTATGCCACACCTGGCCAGTACCTTTCTGGCCAAGTGTAGACATAAAATGATGTACATAACACGGAAGATAATAAATAAAGCCCTCAATCGCATATTTACGTCCCTCGCTTGCAGCTCGGGCCTCAAACATCTGTGATCTCTGCCTTTCTTTGTTTTACCGCCCTAGTTGTGTAATGTACTATTAAAGTTGTAAGCAACTCTACTTTTATAATATTAAACGTTTAATAAGAAACGTTTTACCACAAAAAAAGGAATTGCACTGCCAGGTTCCAGTATAAGACAAGACATACAGAGTGGCAGTGTAAGTATAGGAGGCCCACAGACTGCTTTTGGACTTTTTTCTGTCTGGGGTTCCATTCTGGTTGGCTTCTGGGATTTGGAGGCAGAAGTTGGAGGCCCGGGCGGACCCACCCCCCCTTAGTCCGCAATTGTAGTCATGTGTTATACAATACGGCTATAGTTTTTCATTAGGTGGACAAGTACCTAGTCCCTCATTAGATAAATTAATTAAAACAGAAGCTTTTATTTCATATGCCTATTAAAAGTTCTTTTGTCGCAGATACTTATTCAATACCTGTCACAGGTCTGTATAGCATCATAATGAGATTATTTGAATACCACTTTGTTAGAAACCTATAAAATGAAACAATACCATTCAAATTTGAACTTTATTCCTATACATATAAAAACTATACTGTCTGCATTGAAATGGATAGGATTTCTGGCACCACAGAGTATAGAATGACCATTGTCTGGTTCAATGATACCAAATTAGATGTGCGTATGTCAAAACGTACGCACAAACGAATTAATACCTTATGTGTTTGTGATAAGAGTTGAAAGCCTATCAGTCTAGTACATGAGCGTACTTGGTAAGGTTGCATGTGGTCATATTGCAGACTGAATAATGATGTGGCCGCATACCGTTTGCTACGAACCTGATGGCTTTATGAAGTTACTGGAATTTGGTGTCGGGGCGGTTTGTTCGATAATTTTCACAAATGCATTTTTTCATAGTAACGAATTTTCAAGTCGCGTTTTTTCATGATTGCAAATGTAATTATTCGTCTTTCTTCATGTAGCAATATTTCATGAAGCGTTTTAAATAGGTAATGTTCGCGTTTATTTTTTTCGCTTGCACCACTCTCGGACAATGAATTCGGGTCAGTGAAATACCGCCATATTTCGTAACATACTCCAGGGTTGTGAAATTATTTAATCCCGTTTTGATCTTTAATTAATTTTAGATAATATAATAAATAATAGAAGCAATTTCAGGTTTAGATCGAACTCGTAAAAAACCATGAAAAATAATGAATGACGTTATCGGAGCGAAATATGGCAAAAATCACCATTTTTGGATGATAATATTTTTATGGTGGGTTAGCGGATATTGCTAATATAGACAGGTATTATGAAGAATAGTATATTATGCAAATAATACAAGTGTCAAATAGTGAACCACCTATTTGCGCTCGTGTCCAAAATACCGCTTTCCCGAAATACCAGATTTTTCAAAAAAACAGATTTTCGATTTATGAGATTCCTGTCTTACTACATTCCCGTTACAGTAGATTATAAAATCGTAAGTTACTCAAGGATCTAAATCACTTTCTTGGGTGTGTAATTTTGGCAATCTTGTATACGAAGAATCCGGTGTATCGAGAATCCGGTATTTTAAAAATCTGGTATTTTAGGAATGCGGTATTTTGGGAATGAGCGCCTATTTGTATTATTTAAATTAAGGTGACCTGAAATTTTTGTCCGCTAGTGTAGTAAATAGTCTAAAAGAGTTGCGAGATAAACCAAGAATCTTAATCACTAAAACTCGTAATTTTACGGTAATTTGAGCACACTTCGAAAGCATTTGGAGGGACCGACGATCTGGTGAAAACCGCGGGAAGCCGCTGGATAATAGCAGCACAAAGCCGACAATCGTCTCCACGATTGTCGGCTTCTGTCGGATCCTTGGGGAAGGCCTATGTCCAGCAGTGGACGTCTTTTGGCTGAAATGATGATGATGATGATTTGGATGCGATATTTGGGTCACGGTAACACGTTGCTGTTAATTTCAGTTACGTTCAAGTTACAGTTCGAGCACACAATAGTGTGTTCGGAACCCTACGCACGAGCCACCGGGTCGGTCGGGCTAGGGCTTATCCAATCGATAGGTCCTACTCATGAATTCTCCCTTGCTTTCTCAAGATGTTTAGTCAATACTGTCTTCACGACACCATGCTACCGCTAAGTTCTGAGTAAACAAAACAGTAGTACATTTGCATAGCAGTACGCTGCGTGCCGAATAGGTACTGGTCTTGTTTAATATGCTAACCCGACTACGTGAAAAATAACCGAAGACTACTAAGAAGTCTATGTGGGCTGTAGACGTTCAACTTTGGCAATATAACGCGTTTAGTGCCTTCTGATTTCAAACATGGTTCTGTAATCTCATACGGCGTTGGTCTGCGTCATCATTAGACGCCTACGACAAAACCTTCGCCATAAGATTAAAATATAAATTAAAAAAAAACTCGCGATTAAGAAAACCGTTACAATAAATAGGTACTGACCGCTGACCGGATTATAAAACTATCGATACGCTTGTTTTTCATGTTTAAAAAAAAGTTAAAATTTCGTAATTTTAGATAGTGCAAGAAACAGTTATTAATTGAGACAAATCGGTAATTTGATACATATATGTGTAACAACGAACGTGTGAAGTGATTGATATGTAACGTGAAACTGCGATCGCACGATGAAACTGGATAACTTTGGATTTGAAAAACTACAGGTCCGTATTTTTATCCGCATATTTTGCATAATTGCTACAATTTTTTTCTAGTTTTTTGATCATGAAGAAGTTACCAAATAAATGGGTACACACTAGTTATATTAAAGTATTTTCTTCCGTTTTAAACCATTAAATTTCTTCAGTTTTATTCAATGATTAAGATATACATTAAATAGATCTGAAGTAGGTATATAATATGTAGATTACAATACTAGGAATAATTATGTTCCTGTATCCCGGAGCTGTAAGTAGCATTTATCACCCACTGAGCGAGAGGAAAGAATCCCAAATCGCATGTTTGCGGTTACGGTCCAAACTCTTGCGATCTGAATTAGGTGTGTAAGGTAAGGTACACTATGAATTTATGCCTATGCGACGTTTTACTACCTATTCATTCATATTGATTTAAGGCAATTTTATGCGCCTGTTATCGATTCGTTAAATTTTATTGACAGTTTTATGCCGCTAACTTTTAATCTGTAGGTGAGTGTTGTTTAAACTTAAGCCGATTGTATAATGTGCCATAACGCGAAATTAATTCATAATTCGTAACACTAGAAACTGCAGATCGAGGGAAAGTAGTCATTAACCGTTGTAAACTCGTGATGCCGAGATTATGATGCATTAATCCATAATAATGAAAATATAATAGACGGCCGTCTGATTATGGAGTCCTGTAACTGTAACCGAGTACTTACTTGAATCTGACCAATACCGAAGCAGTAGACATAGCGGCCTCTCCTGCAAGAGCCTGCCTGACTGTATGGCAATAAGATGGCACCATGCAGGCATACACCAACCACATGCTTTGAATTATCTCTCTCGTCCATTCACTTTAAAATTATACCCATTCACTTTTTTTAAGTTATGCCCTAGAACTATTTTTATTGAATCTTTGTTTGAATTTCGAAGTTTTCTTCAAAGCAACTGATACCATCATCATCGTCATCATCATCAGCCTATATTAATCCCACTGCCAAGCACGGGCCTACTCTCATAAATGCAGCTACATAGAAATAATCTTTACCAAAGAGTAAAGTACCTAATATATCGATAGATCTTTAAGACTAGGAACTGTCATACTACATAGAAGTTATTTGTCAGTAATACGAGTAGAATAACGTTTGAAGTATGAAACTAATCGATGGTATTTCGTTTAAATACTGCATTGGCGGATAAGGATTCCCAGTTACGTTTTTTTTAAAGTCCCTTTGGATTCTGCTTACTGTGTTGTATGTATGTGAGCCAGTGCCGGATGCTCCCATTTAGTAGTCAACACTAGACATAGAGACATGTGTAGTGTAGCTCGCGAGTGAGTACTTCAAAAGAGCTATATCGGTTGGTCTAACTCACCGGCTCACCAGCTCAGTTCCGATTCAAACAACTCAGTATATCTTTCAACTCACTCGTTCACTAGCTCTCATGTAGATGTAGCTCTATTGAGCCGTGAGCTGCGAGAAAAGACACGGATCAACATGAAATTTTCATCGCTGTATTGTCACCGTATACCTATTACTGCTCTCTCTTTCATTCGGAAATATTCGGAATTGGAGCTGCTGAGCTATAGGTAGTGAGCTGTTGACACACCACTGAGCTACTGAGCTTATAAGAGCTAGTGAGCCGTTGACACACCACTGAGCTACTGAGCTTATAAGAACTAGTGAGCCGTTGACACACCACGGAGCTACTGAGCTAAAAGAGTGATACGTATCTTTGAGAGTTAAAGATTCATATCACTCTGTTCCCGTTAGTGACACATTTTCCGCATGTCTAGCAAGATAATCTGAGGGCCGATAATGCTCTCACTCACCACAGTTTCGAAAACTCATTTCCTAAACTCTATCCAGAATAAGTCAATGCACAATCATTGTTGATAAAGCACCTTCATCGTACAAGTAATAACCAAATCCACATTACGATAAAATCTCACAATGCTACAGGAGATGAACTGATGAATCTTCTAAATTAAGAAGCTACGAGTAGGCAGGCATTTTGATTACCTATTAGGCGACTGGGTGGTCGACATTTTTACTTGTCACAACCACAAGCCAGTATTCGTATACCTAGTTACATACATTGCCTAAGTAGGTTCATAATGATTATTGCATTTGTCTAGCTGTTTTGCCTCGTGCCTAATCGATTGTACTTTGTTTTCTGAACAGTTAGTCAATTTCGGTTAAAGTATTTAGAGGCTCTTAGTTCTTAAATAGGTACGTAAGTAGTTGCTTTCGTTACAAGAACACGAGGGAATAGTTCAGGTACTCGTAACAATCGTCTTAGCAATTTTTCTTGTTTCTTACTGTCTATTAATCCATCAATTACTATATATAGGTAATCAATTACTCACAGATTTGGCAGATTTTGGAGTATCATGATGCAGCTGCTGCTTTCTGACCTCCGTAACCCCTATGATATGGAAACCAGATTGACGGTATGATATCTACACATTAAGCTACCTTAATGTGCAGGTTTCCTCACGATGTTTTCACACGATAGCCGTAAAAATTAAGTAGGTAACTAAATCAAGACATATTTAAAAAATTATCCAAAAGTGAATGGATCCGCACAGCTATCACGCACTAGAAAAAAAACAGTTCCTTCTTAAATTATGTCTAGGCTTTTAACCCAAATAACAGTAGGATATTATTCATAATGGACTCATGAAAACGTTCTAACTTAATTAATTACCTCAAATACGTAGGTAGGTGCATTTGACTCAGTTTTAGAGTTCAAAAAAATAAGGTGGCTCTCAAGTGGGTTTTATTTTGTTTTCTTTTTTTAAGGCTTGCTGTTGCCTTAAAACTCCGTCATTATAATATTTAAGTAAATACATTCCTTTCGGTGACCCAAAAGGAAATAAGATGTACACAGGCGGGTCCCTGTCTCCCTGATGAGTCACACTACGATGAATGCAACTTTATACAGTTTGTGTTTATCAAATGTTACAGCTAATATGTGGGCGGACGCAATATCTAAACCTATCTGATTCCAACAAATGAATGCTGGGAGGCGCAAATTAATCTGGGAGTGGGATAAACATTATGTCATTTAATCTAACTTGAATCACGATTTTACGGTGCAGCGAAAATAGCTCATTGTTTATTGAAGTTGCAATATTGTTACAAGAACATAGGTATCAGATCTATGATTACTTTCTCGGAATGATGCACTCAAAATACCTACTTACGTCATCAATTGTTATTAAGGTTTTCGTGATGTAAATGCATCCACATTTCCAAGAGGAACAAGATCTATACCCATGTCCTAGGTATGAAGTACACCTATCTTAATATTCTACTTTAGTTTGTCACATTCAGTACAGGTAGAAACTAAATTTACATGATAAAGTGCTCAAAATATCTTACCTTATCTGCTTACAATACAATCACTTAATTATTTTTTGAGGGTGATATTTCGATTTAGTTTCTACTTGGGCCAAGGGACCTAACCTAACGGACTTACCTACTATTGAAACCTCTGCGAACTATTGAACAAAACCTGTAGCCACCAAATTTGGCTTAGGTAAGTACCTACCTATTGACATATAAATTTTCTTTCAATAGTCGCTAAATGTAAGGAATGACCAGCTGTCCTGACATTTCTGGACTTTAATAGCTAATATAAATGTGCAAAACATGAGACAAGTCTTGAGATGTGCGGGCAGACAAGCTGTCTTTATAATGGTGGTCATCAAACGATGCGTCACTCAATTGGCTATTCAGACAGACCCTTGATATAACATGTCGTAAGTCACTCTGTCCAAAAAGACAATTCTCTCCATACAACAATAGTATTGCAATCACCTTTACTTATAATGAAAAATAAGTAGTTTTTTTTTAACTTTAACCCAAGTTAGGTGAAGTTGAAGTCAAGGCTGACTGTGGGCGGCAACCCACATGTCGCTATAACCGGTTACTTACCATAATATCTTATAACCAAATATGGAATAAAATATTACTGAAGTCATCTCGTATTAATTGCAACAGTCTACGCTATTTTGTAACTTGTGTACTGTTATGCAATTAATGATATTCGGCATCGGCAATGTTACATCGGCGGAAAAGTTATACATTTAAATGCATTGTTTAGCTTCAGTATTACGTAAACTACGCCATTTTTTTTTAATTATTGTTATCTGGCACACTATTGTATTTGTGTAGTTCCAAACATTACAAACGTTACTTCTATTGATTTCCATCACTGGTTAAGTAAGTAAGTATAAAGTCACATAAAACTATAATCTTTCTAAATCTAAAACAGGTTTATAAGGCTAAGTACATCTTAATGGATTGGATTTTGTTGCAATTATAACTATTGTGTACGCTTGCTTTAACTGCAGGTTATCACTTATCAGTTAACTTCAAGTCATAAGGGAGAAGATAATATTTCAGAGCTAACAGAACAGACCATTAGGCACTAGTCTAGCTACTGTAAAAGCAGTCAACCGACCTTACGATTACGCAAATTGCGTGTCATACGCAAAATTTAACGAGCATTTAGTTTTGTCTCAACATTGCTACATTCAGCACTAACAACCGTGTTAAAAGTCTAATAAATTCTAGAACTAGCTTTATATCTACAAGGCCTAAGTATAAGTTCAAGCAAGGAGTGTCGTGCCACTCCTGAATCCCCGTGAGAACCTGCCTTTAATGTTAATCGATTTGAATTATTTGTTTACTATCGCATTAATATCGAGTCGTGGCTTGATTTCGTCTCTAATCGTTATGCCTAAGTGGAAAGTTTATGGAGGACTTTAACGCAGGCGATTTATGATCTTGCGGACAAAATGTCTTGGTTATTATAGACAGCGTGCAGGTAATATTTTGTAAATACCGACTTCTTGCAAGGGGGTGAGCGGGATAAAAATTGCTCTCCAGCAGCGGTGAATAGTCATCATCATCAGCCATCATATACGATACGGCGCAATGCTGGGCACATCTACTCTCATAGAGGAGAGGTACCGTATGGGTAGGCGTAGAGGTAGAACCGTCAAATATTTTTGCAAATTAGGCTGAGCTGTGTGGTTTACTATTATAGTTTTATGTGCGTTAGTGACCTAATCTCTCTCATCTATAATTATGGCTATGTATGTATGTAGTAGGCAACAACGAATGAATCGTCTTTTACAAACTTTTCTCTTAGTGCACTATTATACTTCATACAAGATTATAGAATGAGGTACCAGTGGCGTGGCAAAAAGCGTAGTTGACTTAATTCTTCTGTAAAAGTCGTGGGATGTAGTGCTAAAATAGGTTAGTAGGCAGGAATGGTGTTCTATGGACACCACACCACTCACTGTAAGGTGTAAACTGTACAGATTATCACTGTATTTTCTATTCCCATCGTCGTCATCTCATCGGCATTCGGCAAGCTCAGATTATAGTCTTATAGAATTACGGAAATTAGTCGTTATCGGAATCTATTAGGTTACCCTTTTGTTTACAATCCAGTTCTACAACAGATTAATGAAAGTAATACAATACCCGAGCAAGTCGTCTCAAGTTTCAACATCATATTGTAGGCAGCTGACTTGTGGATAATCGAGTTTCAATGTTTTGCATTGTCCATCAGGAACAAAGCGGTTGTGAAACGTGCTCGTCAATTTTATCACGGTCCGTATCGATTTTGCGAGGCCGTTTTGAATGGTAAAGAGTTTACACGCACTGTGTACGTAGGTACATTGTTGCTTATTCACAAGTTTTGTTATTACTTTACATCAACTAGACACAGCCTGCACAGCCTGATCATGGGCGTTACGTTTAAATAGTACATTACACAACTAGGGTGGTAAAACAAAGAAAGGCCCAGATCGCAGATGTTTGCGGCCTGAGCTGCAAGCGAGGGACGTTAATATGCGATCGAGGGCTTTCTTTATTACCTCCCGTGTTGTGTACATCATTTTATGTCTACACTTGGACAGAAAGCGGCTTTTTCCGTACGCTCAGTGTGCAGATAAAGCCACTTTATTGCCAGATGTGGCATAAAAATACTTATATTTGTTTGCCTATATCTATATTCACAATAATAGGTACATAGGTATAACACTTTTCTCTCTTTTTTCAGACGGCAGAGCGCAACAGCGGTTGGGAGACCCACCGGGTGCGGTTGAACCGCGTTCCCGGCTACGGGTTCGGCATCGCTGTCTCCGGGGGTCGGGACAACCCCCACTTCGCGAGCGGGGACCCCTCCATAGCCGTCTCCGACGTGCTGCGCGGGGGACCGGCGGAGGAAAAACTGCAGTAAGTATTTATGGTCATATCGTCGGGGGTAATGCAATACCGCGTAAGTAGCACATGTAGATAAGGTTTCAATTTCTAACAAATTTGCTTGAAACTGAACCTTATCTACATATGCTACTTACGCGGTATTGCACTATCCCCGACGATATAAATTTTGTAGTATCAATTAAGTGTTTTCTGTCAAAGTTAAGTGCTTAAACACGTAATTTTCTTTCTGGACGCTTACCGGCATGTAATACTGAGTAGTATTACCTCCGTGTACTACTACTGGAGCTTTAGGATAAACACATAGTGATATATATTCGAATGCCGTTAGCTATCATAGTATTGCCCACAGGAAAAATGTTTATTTGAAATTTTATTAGTATGAACCATAAATACCGGTCGATTCACAAGAGCTAGCTGGCGCGGATTTAGTATGAAATAAGCGCTGGCTGCATACAAAATCCGCTCCAGCTCTTGTGAATCGACCTATACTTACATTAGATTGAACATTCATAAACTAAACAATCATTATTTGATCTTCGCACTTAGATGCCAAAAAAACGGGTAAATAAAATAGGGAGGGATGATACCTCTTTGACTCCAAGTTGCACTATTCTGAGTTAAAGCTGCATTTGCATACTCTTAATATTTAAGATTGTTATTTCTTTGCACTTCCATCTCTTATATTACATTACGAGTTAAAATATGCTTTTGCATTACGTTAATTTTTCGCCGGGCTATTCTTAAAGTTAATCGATCCGTGCCTGCACCAATCCGGCTTTAATCTCATAATGGACGCATTTATACGAGTGTCCTTGTGTAACTGCGTGTAATACACGATTAGCCAGGGTTATCCACGCCGACTCCACCGGCACTGATTACATAACCAGGGCGCGTGACATTCCACACTTTACTGCTTGCAGTTCATTGTACCGACTGTACTGTACCACTAAACCGTATACTCGGATACCTGAATCTTAAGTGTGAGTGAATCGTAAATTTAAACTGTCGAGACAACTGCTCTTTTTTGCATGTAGACACAGACATATTCTGTTATGACTTATGTCTGAGTGTAACTCATAATATGTAGATACAAAAGTTATAAAGCAGTGACTTACATCAGGTACAAAATTACAGGTTCATTCCTCTTCCATATGAATGAACCTGTCACTTCAACTGCTGTTAACTGCTCAGCTAGTTTCTTGTATGTTCTTCGCATGGTTGAATCCGGTCGGACGCGGACTTTCCAATACAATTGAGATTAAGCGTTTTGACTTGATAATTCGGAATTATTTCATCTCACGTGGATGTTACGGTTAATAATCCGATTACAATAGGAATGCACGTATTTGCTGCCAAGTAAAAAAATATTCGTTTAGTGTATCTTACTTGTAAATAAACAGTGACCGTTTATTGCAATAATTTATAGGTTTCAAGACGAGTTTCAAGGAGTCAAGAGTTATTTAGATGTGTAAATTTGAATATGCATATGAGTGCGTAAATTAAGTGGCTATTTATCTTGTTGCCACATAAATCGCAATGCATCCTCATTTATCTTAGTGGAAACCCCCTGCTGGTTTTATCTTATTGGGCCAACAATAATATGAAAGTTTTTTAGACAGCGTAATACCTTTTTTTTTTTTTACCCCGGGAAATGCATAAAACTGCATACCACTACGTAACCTAAGGCCATCGGGGGTGACAGCCAGATGTTACGTATTGGTTATGTGGGGCTCTCCGCTCCTGAAGGCATTGGCCTACCCACTAAAACCCAGGGATGCTACAAACCTGTGCCTTGACGGTGATGCCGTGGGATCGCTATCAAGCCACCACGACATCACCAGCACCTCCGCCCTAGGGCCGGACCCTCTCCGTAAAAGGCACACTGTAGCATGGCCAGTGTGCCTTCCCCACCTGCTTCCCTCCGGCCAACCGGGCCGTCCCCCAGGGAAGCCAGGAACCAACACCAGACACACAGGGTCCGCATGTGTATCCGGTGTCAGTCCCTCCCTCACCGCTACGGGAGGACAAACGCCCCTGCCCCGCAGCCGTCTACGGGAGGACAAACGCCCCTACCCCGCAGACACTCCCGCCTGTCCTTACGGACCGCGGTGGGCCAGTCCTCCGCCTCCCGCCCCCAGCACATGAGGTAGCGGCAGCCTGCAAGGCTGAGCTCTCGGGACGCAGAGGACTAGTCCACCGCCACCACGCAGCGGCACAGGTCACCCGTCTGGTGCCTGCCCGCAGTGCCCCCCAAAAGGAGACGTCGGAGGGATGCTGCCCGTGCCCGACGCTCCGCCCTCGCGTGCCGCACCTGGAGAGTCCTCTAATAGAGGAAACCCGGTGCGGGACCCCCCAACCCCCCCTGACAGGCTCATTCGCAGCATCGGCAAGTGATCAATTAGGGGCCCCTAAGAAATCACTTGCCGTTGCTCCCGTGGTGCACCGGCCAAGACGCTTCCCTTTCCTGCGGATCAACCGGATCAAGAGAAATGAGAAGAATCCAGACACTCTGGGAGGTTTCCAGAAAGCATAATACCTAAGCCAACGAATTTCTATCAGGTTGTTTTCCTCTCAGTCTCCGATGGAAAAAACCCATACGTTGAGTTATTCTAATGATGTAATGATATATCACTATTTCCAGAGTAAACGACCGGATAGTGTCCGTAAACGGCGTGCCCCTAGAGAACGTGGAGTACGGGCGGGCGGTGCAGGTGCTCAGGGACTCGGGCGCCACCGTGTCGCTGGTCGTGCGGCGCCGGGCGCCCGCGCCGCCGCCCACCGCGCCCACTGCCATCAAGCTCGCGCTCACTAGGAATGGGAAGAAAGAAGGTAGGCGGGAGTGGCATGGCGTGAAAAATATCCTTGGGCAAGCCGATGCAGATTTAGTGTACGTTTTCCTTAAGAGCTGTAGAATAAGGTGCTCATATGCCTGATATTAGGCAAAACGCTACTGGTAGGAACACATTCTGAACCTTCACCGAGCGAGGAAGTGATTGAGGCGCCTTGAGTCGACTAGGGGTACCTACTGTTTAAGGGATCGGCGCACTGTTTATTTACACTTCGCCGGTTCAGTGACCCAAAGCGGAAACCACAGTAAGAGGATTATTTAATCTTGGTACCTACTTTGCAATAATTCTTCTCTTTATTACAATATGTCCACATACACCTACTGAAATAAATATCTGAGTCAGTCTTGCACAAATCGATCTAGTTCCAATCAAACTAAGCGATTTGTTCCAAGATCTTGGATAATTTTTATGTATTTAATGAGACTAGATCGGTTTGTGCAAGACTGTCCTGAATATTTATTTCAGTAGGTATGTAGAGACACATTATATACTTATTAAACGGAAAGATATAAGTATCAAGACTAAGTAATCCTCTTGCTTATGATGTAGCCATATGTATTTTTTTAAATAAAACCTTTTTTTCTTTCCCTTTCCTTTCGACCTCTGCGACTTAGCGTAGTCGCACTCTATTTATACTGAAGAAAACGATATCATTTTTTTAATGAAAGCCGAAAAAAATCAAGATTATTAATAGTATATTTTTTACTTCCAGATTTTGGTATAGTCCTTGGATGCAAACTCTACGTCAAAGAACTGACCTTACGGGCCAGAGAACAGCTGAATCAAGCCGGTCAAGGCCTCTGCGAAGGGGACGTCGTCACAAGAATAAACAACACAGCCATCACTGACGCCATTACACTTAAGGAAGCCAGGAAACTTATAGAATCCTGCAAAGACCGCCTAAACTTAGTGGTGACGAGAGAACTGATTAGAGAAGAGACCGTCACTAATGGGAATTATCAGAACAATTATAATAGTTTAGGTGAGAGCTTTGTTTTAAACTTTTATTCTAAAGAGGGTTTTATGCCAGAAAATGTCGCCCACTAATCAAAGACCTTCTTTCTCAGTGGATAAGGTCAAAAGTTTCGATAGGTAAAGTTTTTAATGACGACCTAAATGATATTATCTTGATCCTAAACAGCTTAATTTTGAACATTGATTAAAATATGACGCCTACTCCTTACATCTATTTAACGCAGTAAAAGTATTGCTCTGCTGTAAGGCTAGTGAATACTTTCATAATACATAATTACATACCTCACGTAATGAAAATTAACTAAGCGAAACAATGTTAAGTACGTCAATCATACAGCTCAGTCCACAAACAAGTCTCATTAGGCCAAATACCTTGGCAATACCAGCTGTTTAAACGTTTGGCTCATCCGATCTCACACTTATTATTATTATTCAAGTAGCCTCATACCTACTATTGACTAAAATAATTATGGCCGATTTTTGAGGCCTTTACCTTACAATTACAAAAATTTTAAGCAAACAGTATGTGTGTGTGTGCAAAGTAAATACATATACCTACCTAATGTCAATGATATTTAGAAGGTAAGTAGATCAGACATGTTTTCTAACATGATTGGTTGAGGTACGATGACGCATATTATATACATGTGTCGCCGCCAACTGGTTTGATTAGCGATTTGGTTAGCTGCCGTTTCATTATACATACTTTTTATTTTAGGTTAGGTTTGTTTGTCAGCTTGTGTCCCTCAGAGCAGAAATAAGAGCTCCGGGCTTCGTCGAACTGCTGGCGGGTCATAGTTTAGTGAAAATGCTAGGCAGTTAACCAAATGGCTGACTAAACCGGTTGGCTGCGACATATCGTTGACCGTAGGCTGAATTGCGGTAAGGGACAGGCAAAACAATGTCCATTACGCTAATTCAGCCTACGGTCGACGATATGTACAAGAAACCGAAGGGAGTAGCTACACGTACAATATCGTATATTCCACCGTAGACTGTTTTGATCTGATTTTCATAGACTTGTGTAACTCCCCAGAAGGGTCCCATAATGTATACGCGGGCGCGGAGCCGATGTCGTCCGCATACTCGAGCAGCGGCCAGAACCTCTACGTGGCGGCACCGGTGCGCGGCGGGCCCGTCGGAGACAGCCGGAGGGGCCCGATGTCACACGAAGTTGAACAGCCGCCGAGACCGCCGCCGCCCAGAAATGATGGTATGTGATAATGATAGCATTTCAACCCGAAGACGGTCAGTGCTGAACAGAGCTCAAGTAATCCAACTAACAGTAGTAAGGTTTCTGTATCTTTCTTCCTTGCAATCAGTTCCTTCATTTGAGACTGATCAAGGGCTATGATGGTTTAATTACAGCAGTACCATCATAAGTACTTATCATTTGCGAAGTAGGGATGTCTATCCCACCCTACTTCGCAAACGATAGGAACTCTCACGGCGAGTACCCACTTCTATCCAGTGGTACGCAATTCAATATACATATACGTCTTTGTCGTTTCAGACTATTATAGCAGCAGACGGCAATTGTACGAAGATGATGGGATGACCAATCAGCGAAATAAACCACCGTAAGTTAAGCATTTTATCCTAATCCTACATCCGTATGCGGGTTTCAGAACTCCTAAAGCAAACTATTTCTGGTAATCTTGTGAAAACAGACAAGTTTTCGTATCTCGTGGTCTCTTCAGTCTATAAACAATGCTATGTGTGTATTCCAGAAGCGAGCCCCGCCTCATCAGCTTCCAGAAGGAGGGGTCGGTGGGGCTCAGACTGTGCGGCGGCAACCGCTCCGGAGTGTTCGTGTCTGGAGTACAGCCCACCAGCCCCGCGGCTCTGCAAGGGCTGCAACCTGCTGATAAGATACTCAAGGTGAGATTCTGTGGATGTTCGTTTTGGTATATATACTAATTGTGATCAAGGTGAAGTACCAAATCAATTCAACGATGCCGCTGCACTGAATGCACGATGAATTTAATGTGACGGACAAGCCCTTCTTGCCCAGTAATTATTACCAAAAGAAAAACACTCGTTGCTGGAAAGTGAAACACTATTAAGATGAGCTAAGAAAACTCACTATTTGGTATACATTGAATTGTCCGGTAAATTTTCGATATGAATTTCGAATTTTTGCGTAACGTAAAGAAAACAGGGTGGAAATTCTTGTGGCATAACAGTCATATCTATAGTTTAATGCAAGCAGGTTTTGTGTGGGATGCATTAAATCTTCGTTCTTATGGATGCCCATTAATGTGTCGGTTCCTTATACGAACCCTTATGTAATCAAACTTAATTATTCCCGTTATTTGTATTTTCTAATACGTGATTTCAGGTGAACGATATGGAGATGAAAGGCGTGACGCGAGAGGAAGCGGTGCTATTCCTGTTGAGTCTCCAGGAGAGGATCGACCTCATCGTGCAGCACTCGCCGGGCGAGTACAGCGCCGTCGCTGGTGGTCAGATGCGTGAGTCTACCTTATTTTCTTACCTATAAGTTATCCTCTCGACATCAAATAAAGACTTAGCTTAGAACCACTACCTACTAGACGAACTCACATGTTCGCTAGGTACACTCCTCACTTCGGTTCGAGTGTCCTTGCACGCCGATGAATTACTTCCGTGGTGCTGAGGTTTTGCCGAGGCATACCTACTACCACGAAGACCGATAGTTGCAACAGCTAAAGAGCTAGCATTTGTTCGAGCAAAAAAAAACTATATGTTATTTTTTTTGCCACTTGAGTCGAACATTACATTGAAAGTCTGACAGTTGTATTAAAATGACTATTTATTATATTTATCGTAGTACATATTGTGGAATACCTTAAAGTTAACTGGTAGAGAATGGGCAGTAAGTTCGCCTTTTGTACGGTAAGTTTTCTTTTGTGCAATAAAGTTTAAATAAATAAACTTTATTACTTACTTTAATAATATGCACTCCCCTAACTCTGGCTACTTAATTTTTTGTTTTAGTGAAATTAAATGCTTTGGCCCAGTATCCTAAAAAAAGTTCGAGCAGAATCGATCGTAATTCTTCTTCGCAAAATTGTACTTGGAATCTCGCCTATGAAACAAATATCGCAATTGCACCCTAACATTTATTTTTTTATTTATTGGTTCTACCCTTACCACCATAATTTAAATAATACAATGTGTTTATTCACAGCCGGTGACTCGTTCCACATAAAGACGCATTTCCACTACACGGAGCCGACGGACGGAGAAATGTCGTTCCGATGCGGCGACGTGTTCCATGTGGTGGACACTCTTCACAACGGCACCGTGGGCGCCTGGCAAGTCTACAGGATAGGTAAGTGATCTAAAAAAAGTTCTGAATATTCCATTAATCCATAGTAAGAGTTTTTACAATCTTACTGAATATTTGAAGAAAATAAGTACTATATGTAGATATTTTTTTTTTAAAGATCTCATACATAGTTTTAAGTTAGTGGTAGGTAAGAAAATTGCAGTACCATTAGAGTGTCATGATGTACCAGTAACCCAGCATATTAACACCTGTAAAACCACATGACAGCAATAAAGTTATTGTATTCTAATTTTCTATAGAGTAAACATGCGATGGACCTCGATTTCCATTGGTTTGCCTTTTTTTCGGTATGCGTCTAAGACCCATACCATAATACAAGCATTGCTTAGGTTGGGACAAGTACTCGTAGATCGAATTTAATTTGTGTAAGATGTCCCGCGATGCCTGGCAATCATTTAATTGTTAACTGCTAAAACTTCACGATAAAATAAACGCAATAGAGTCCTTCTTGCGCCGTGCCCATGGTGGGCTCTTACTGAAGCGACCGGGTTTTTGGCCTGTTCTGCAGTCTCATCCCATTACCTTTAACAATAAACAGGGGATATCGTAAAGTTATACCTGACCAGAGATGTTACCGGTCATATTCTTTTCAATTCAGGCCTTTTCAATAATAAAAATATTTTATGCCACACCTGGCCATAAAGTGACTTTTTCCGCACGCTGCGCATACGGAAAAAGCCGCTTTCTGGCCAAGTGTAGACATAAAATTATGTACACAACACGGGAGGTAATAAAGAAAGCCCTCGTTCGCATATTTTCGGGCCGCAAACATCTGCGATCTCGGCCTATCTTTGTTTTACCCCCTAGTTGTGTAATTTACTATTTATTTCATAACAGGTCGCAACAACCAAGAAGTCCAAAAGGGCACTATCCCCAATAAGGCGCGAGCGGAGGAGCTGGCCACGGCGCAATTCAACGCCACCAAGAAGGAGATGTCGGGCAACGACGGCAAACACAATTTCTTCAGGAGACGGCGCTCCACGCATCGGAGGAGCAAGAGTCTGGGCAAGGTTAGTACAGGTTTTATTCCACTGAACTGAAACCACATGGTCTCAAAACTATATTCAACAAAATGTAACGGATCTTCCATGCGTGTAGGTCGTTACGTTGTCTGTATTAAAGTTGCGAGCGGAGTCGCTACGCTCGGGATTCTAAATTATAATGCGGAGCGTAGTGAGGGATTCAAGTTTACGTCCGTGGTGAAAATAATTTTGCTACCTTGTGACACATACTGCTTTTCACACCGATTATGAGGAAAACTTAAATACAAATGCTACTTGCCAAAATAACGAAATATATAGTTAATCAAAGAGCATGACACATTATTACTAAAAATTAAATGTTAAATTTATAGTCTATTATTATTCTTTACGGCTGGAAGAAAATATCACTTTGATATTATATTTATGGCTCTCGCCTGCGGCTCGGACCGTAAACACCTCTGATCTGGGCCATTCCTTATGACTGACGGAAGCAGCCTCCGGAGGCCCCCGTTCGTGTTCGCGGTAACTTGTGTGAGTAGTTACGGCTGCACATAACAAAAAGCACACATGTGAGTGTCACCAACGAAGTTGCCAAGCTATAATAAAGCTGTCTATGGTACGGTATGTTGTCCAGGAGCACTGGGACGAGGTGGTGTTGTCGGACAGCATCAGCAAGTTCCCGGCGTACGAGCGCGTGGCGCTGCGCGCGCCCGGCTTCGTGCGCCCCGTCATCGTGCTGGGCGCCGTCGCCGACCTGGCCCGGGAGCGCCTGCTGGCCGGCGACCCCGACAACTTCGCCTCCCCGAGTGAGTCTTCCACAACCCCCTATTTCAAAAAAAAAAAAAAAAACCCGGATTTCCGTCTAGGCCAGTGGTTCTTAACAGATGGTCCGCGGAAGCACCTGAAGTGATCCGTGAAGCCATCCGAAAAAATACTGTACCTATTACCTATCTCCAAACCTACATATTTACTTTATATTAACTCCAAACAGTTGTCCATGGCATGACACAATTTTGTCAAATGGTCCCTTATCGCTGCAAGATTAAGAACCGCTGGTCTAAATTTATGAGGTCCCGGCTTAGAAGCCCCGGCGGTGGACCCTTCATATGAGGCCGAAAGCATGGCTTGCGTTCTCAATACCGAGTGGATCTCTAAATACGGGTCTGATCAACATTATCATCATCACTGCTGCCCTTGGATTTGCCAAACATCATCATCTCTCTGCCCTTGTCCCACTTTATGTGGAGTCGGCACGACATCTCTTTTTCTTCCATTCTCCTCTATCATTTGTCATCTCAGCACTCACTTCTTTCTTTCTCATGTCCACCTTCACACGATCTATCCGTCGCTTCTTTGGCCTGCCGACTGCTCTCCGTCCCTCGACATTCACCCCTAAAATTATTTTATCTGTATGACATCCCTCGTCATTACATGCCCATACCACGCTAACCTACTGACCCTCATCTTTTCCTTGGATTTTCCAATCACGGCCTACGTTTTGACTTCATCCTAGCAATGAATCCTATCAATGATGGCCCACCACGTCCCTTACCTTAGTCCCGAGCCAGTGTGTTTGTTCTGAGCGGTTAGTAGGTACAGTCCCTTCGTTCTGTTTGGAAGGACCTTACTCTTGCTACTCGTAATGGATCCTGCTATAAACAATTCAGTAGATCCTTTCGATTGTTACCTCAGTTCTTCGGTACAGAAATACTCAAAAGGCGAGTTTAGCCAGTTTAATTGCACCTGAGCTTCCTTAAATTCGAAATATAGGTATGTACACTCGGTCAAATAATAAACCACCATCACCAAGAAAACGAAAAGGAGTCAAGGAGGTCATGTTTTTGTTTAATTTTGTTGTTACAAACGATTTTTTAAATAACATTTCTTTGACAGAAATGGACAGTACCCTAGAGGACAGCAAAACCAAGTCAGCGGGCATCATCCGCCTGTCCAGCATACGGTCCATCATGGAGCGCGGCAAGCACGCGCTGCTGGACATCACGCCCAACGCCGTGGACCGCCTCAACTACGCCCAGTTCTACCCCATAGTCATATTCCTGAAGGCTGACAACAAACACATCATCAAGCAGCTGAGAGCAGGCTTGCCAAAGTAAGTTTTTCTTATTGAATACGCGCCCTCTTGTCAGAATGGTCTGTTCGAACGCTGTACCTACATGGCTGATCTTAATTTCTGTTTCTATATTGGTAGACCTAAAAACTTTTTCTCGCGGTCCATCGAGTAGAAGATCATCCTTTAGATCTTTTCCTTCCTACCTAGCCCTGTATTGCCGTTCTATTCAGCGCCGGATTTACGCTAAGGTCTACGATGCCCCGGCCTGGGGGTCCAGCCAGCCTAGAGGCCCCAGCGGAGGAACCTTCATATAAGCCCAAAAGCATGGCATGCCTTATCAAGTCAAGTGGCTCTGAATCCCTAAGTACTTCCTCGATCCTGGAGATACACCGAAACATCTAATACTCTTCAAGCTCTGTACTAAACTTTATATATTCTTCAGATCCGCCCACAAATCCTCTAAGAAGCTGCTAGAACAGTGCCAACACATGGAGCGCGTGTGGGGCCACGTGTTCACGCACACCATCACACTGAGCGAGGCCAACCAGAGCACGTGGTTCAACAAGCTCACCGACCTCATACAGCGCACGCAACAGCAGCAGCTTTGGGTGTCCGAGACCAAGGTGAGGCACTGTTTAACTCTTATACATGATATGACAGAATTAACCTAAAATTATTTTCTTGATTATATTTTCGGATAGTATTCTAAAGTCTTTAGTTTGAGGTTTTGATAAACAGTCATGGCACTTGCTGTTATCGAAGATGTAAGCTCAAAAATAGTATTGAAGATATATCTGATAGACCGCTGTTTTGGATGATTCCTCTGTTAATGACTTCAGAATACTAACTTCATATATAATGGAATATGTCTATGTTTATTATTATGGAAAAGGTGTCTTACTGTATCTGTCTATTTACAACAGTATGTCGCATCATGCTTCAAGACGGTTGCTTGGTAAAGGCAAAGGTGCATTTGGTAAATTATGTGCTTCATAAAGACCTGTCTTATTTTAATGTGATCAAACAAATTTCTGCAGCACAGTAAGTTCTTTACTTTTCCGAAGCTATCAAAAAAGCTTGCGAACGGAATAAGATGCATTACTCTTTTGATATTTGTTTGGTCATTTCAATTACTCAATTTCAATCCAATCTCTATGGAGTCGGAAGCCACTTTTGCTATTAAGATATTGAGAGCACCGGAGATTGGCTTGAAATGGCGTTCAATGTATTAACCAGTTTCATTTCTTCTGTCTTTGCGGCGGTGTAGCACGTTGAAATGGTGTCGGACATATACTTCCCGATCCCACCGTCCCCTTACCCAGCCTTCTATCCTATCTCCTACCCAATTAACAACCACCCCCAATCTCGATCGCCTCAGACTCCCGCGCACTCACCACAAAACATGCCATCTAACCTTAACGCTAAGCATAACAAACGCCACAATCAGTTGTATGACGCTAACAGGAATCACGTAGTGCCTTACTATTACGCCGAAACCCTAACACCTTGCATGCCTAACAACAACTACAGTGTACCTAATACGTACTTGACTAACAAAAACAGACATACCGTAGCCAATTATCCAATCGAGAAACAGTATTATGCCGGTCGAAATTTAAACCCACAAGCAAGGAACGTCATTAGTCCAGAAATGTCGCGAATATTTGCCAAGAGTAATATGTATCCACGGCAAGGGTTTAGACCCTACAGCGTTCTCGATACGTCTCCTAAATCTCCGATTCCGAACGTCCAGAGACCATCTTCAGTCGTGCCAATGACGGAGCAATTTAGACCGGCTTCGGTTTTCTTTCAAAATAACGAAGTTGAAAGTAAAAATGAGATTCCGGAATGGAAGGCTAGGTTACAAAAAGAAATGCCAAATCCTGTCTTGAAAAGTTTTGATAAACCCTTGAGGCAAATATGTCGGATTCCTAATTGCAAATGCAACTCGAAACCAGCTGTAAACCCTGGCCGGTTCAGTGAGATCCGAACACTTCCTACAGTCACGGAGAGATCGCTTCATAAAATCAAAAATTTATCTTTACCTTCGTTAAAGTTAGAGGAACACGCTAATGACCACAAATGTGATCAGACCGAAGCAGAAAGAGACGTAACTGCTGTTCTAACCAAACCTATTTCTGAGCTGCATTTAGGATACGTTTAGGCTTTAAGAAGATTTAATATTATTATAGATCCAAGAGTTACCAAATTAGGTTAATCACAAGATGACTCAACACGTTTCGCTTAATGTGTGTATATTTTGCTGCATGTAAATAATTTGCATTGTTTTTTGTATTGCTTTTTATGTTTATTGTGCTTTTTGTAGATACTATTGGTTTTATTTTAATTGATTTTTATTAATAAGTATAATATGCCAAAGATTTAATATCATATTTTATTGTTTTTGTAAAAGATTGTCATCGTTTACCAGTGTTAAATACCACTTATTGAAACAAATAAACATTCAACACAATGAACACCTATCAGTTTATAAAATACAATTTGATTCCTCTTGAATGTTAATTTGCTCAGTGTGTCAATCCCATTAATCATTCACAGACGCTAAACAGTAAGTTTCTGTAACGTTTTTACTGCAATCATTCATTTGTCTTGTCTTGTCACCCCATTCCATACACCCACCCTACCGGACGCTGCGACCCGAACAAAATGGCAACTCACAAAATGGCGGAACAGAGGCCCGAGCCGTTGTCGGACGACTTTTTGTTCTCAATGTCATCGAGTACCGAGAACCGGCTCTCGTACGCGTCGAGTCCCGAGAGCGACTTGGAAGTGAGTCCGCCGCCGGCCCCGAGACTCGTCAAGTCGTCCTCGGACCCCTCCATAGCCACGACGCAGGACAACATGGACCGAGACGACGATATGAACCACATGGCAGATGCTGTGCCGCCGCCTTATACGGTGGGTATTCCTATTGCTTATAAAATGTGTTATTTCTGCAAGGCGTTAGTCGAAGTCATTATACTCAACAAAATACACTTTCCATGATGTTAGGTAAGGTAACTGGTATTCTTGCCCATTCAACCCAATTCAGTAACACTAAACAGAACTCTATAACTCGCCAAATAATATACTTACCAATATCTATCCTGCTTGCATAGTTCTGTCCAAAAGTTCTCTAATAGATTAACATAAAACTTTTCTAAACATTCCTTTAGACTTCATTTATAGATTTCCGTTTATTTGGTTTTCTATGAGGAGCAACATCAGCCAAATTTACCTGTTTCTTTTTGGGTTTCATAACTCAAAAGAAAAATCCTTCTTGGAGAAGCGGTTGTAACCAACAGTTTTACTACTACTATCAGGTCCTGATGTTGGGTACCGTACAGTAGTGTGGCGTCCAAAGAACTCTATTCCTACCGGCTTACCTAATATCAGGCATTTGAGCACCTTATTCTACAGCTCTTAAGGAAAATGTACCTACACTAAATGTGAGTCGGCTTGCCCAATGATATCTTTTACGCCACGCCACCGTATAATATCCCGCCATCTGTTTCGATTTATCCTTATGGAAAAAGAGAAAGGGAGGTGTATCAAAAGAAAAATACGGAACCCTTATGGTATCATTTTGTTGTCACTAATTAATAGCCGTCACCTTGTAGTAGTCTAGTAATCGAGCAATGTAACCAACAGCAAGGCGGGTACGGCGACAGCAAGTACGGGTTCTCGTCGAACGGCGGCGCGCCGGCCAACGGGCTGGGGCTCCATAACGGCCCGGCGCAGAACCTGGGCCCGGAGGCGCCGCCCTACCAGTGCAATCCCATGGCGCACTCGCCGCCGCATTCACCGCTCTATGGGACTGGTGAGATATTCATATATGTTTTTTATTCTTTAATGAGGGTTTTCAAGAATCATAAATCCACCAGCTGGCAGCACGGTGACGAAAGTTCTTTTTGACGGAAAATTTCTAAATCTTGTGGCGTGATTGGTGGATTTTGACACCCTAGTTTCTGCAACCCTCATTAACCCGCGATTGACCTTAATGGTGTCTGATGTCAGTTCAGTAACAGCCTATTCAATCTTGTCTTGAAGAATCCTTTTTTATATTTGTTAGGAAATAGAGACGATGATGGGAGCGAATTCTATTTCTTGTTGCAACTAAAAAGGTGCCTGGTTATTTCGGTCATTTTGTAAGAAAACACCGATTTCCGCTAAAAATGCCATACAAAATCTCGAGTCTTAATCTAACTTTGAAATTAAGGTAGGTAAATATTAGTCACATTCCGGCACCTAAATTTAAAAAGAATGCAAACCCAGAACACAGATAATTGTTAGATACAATATTGTTTACAATACAATGTCCGAAAAAATTCTAGCGAAACATTGCAATATGAATGAAATGATCACGATATGATGATAACCGTTATATATTGAATTAGTATTCTAGTATGTGTATGAGCATGTGTGAGTAGTCTCCAAGTAGTGTGTGCACGGTTCAGTTCCAGAGCTGCCGCCGCGCACGCCGGCCACGCGGCCCGCGGGCGGCGTGCTGCTGCCCGCGCCGCCGCCCGGCCGCCCGCCGCACAACCGCCACAACCCGCAGGTAAACCCCGACGTCACATTTTTTTACCCAGTCTTGAACTATGAGCGCGTCGAGCTTTTCTATAGCAGCTATCTATGGGCTTCGAGTTCATTTGCCAACCGCAGCCACTAGCGACTTTTCACTGACCGCTTAAAGTAAGCGCAAGGGCCCGCGGGATTGAAATCCTTTACCTTTACTTTATTTCAAACAAGTGCCTATAATTTACGTTCATTTGCATTTTGTTTGTTAGTCATTGTATAATAGTATATTCTTGACTTCTATAATTTAATATACAGCTAAAGGCAGCGTCCGACCGAGCATGTAATAGATTGTCTTCTAACATTACCTGATTTACCTGTGTCATACTTTCTGGCGGTGACAAGGTATCGTACCGAATTCAAAATAGCATCAAATAAATTACGAAAAATGTACTTTTACGATAATTAAAAAAATTGTACTACACATACTTACGAGAAAACAACGATTATCTGTCACCGCTAGGAAGCATACTTTCTGGTGGGCGCTATCACCTAACACAGTCTTTGCATTTAATTATCTCTGATTACTTTTAATTCCCGTTTTTACGCGATACAAAACTTTGTTATTAAAAGTAACGTTATTATTACATAGTATCTTCTTCATAAAATCAACGAGTAAACAATTTTCTAAAAGCAACATATTTCCAACAGAACATCCGTCCGAGTGCACAAGAGCGTCTCTTCGGTCCCCCCAAGGATGCCAACGGCGAGGACACCTCGACGTACACAGCCCGTCCCACCAGCATGATCATCCAGCCTACACAGGGGCAGGGATCTCTGGATAGACACAGGCATCCAGGGAACCCGGTAAGTTAACCTTTCAGTCAAAATTCTCTCTAGGCAGTGTATTAGCTCACACATCCTAGCACAACTACACCAACAAACATTATATATCCATTCAATAGAAACTAAAACAGACGTCTGTGTCGTGTGAAAAGTGAAGTCGAATATAGCAGGTCCTTTTTCGTTAGGTACATAGTACTTACATACATAGATATTCGTTGTTCCGGCTACATAATATGTCTTAATTAGCGAGCGCTTTGGAAGTTAACTTTATGTAGGTGTAGGTACTTAAATAATGTAAATTTATTACCTGAATTCAAGATCAGATGTTTTTATTTTACGCAACATCAGTTACCATATTTCGATTGAAATCATGTTTGTGATTGAAATATGTTTTGTCCGCAGCAGAACTCGTACGATGGCACATCGTCGTATGACTATGGAGGCTCGTCCAATAACGGTTCAGCACTAGGGTCCTGCAGACTCCCGCCCAACGCTCCCGATGATCTCAAAGTTGCGCCGCCTTCCAAGTGAGTTCCTGAACTTTGTACCACCATTATGATAATATTTTACAGCAGAAAATTTTGCAAATAATTCGGGCACTGCTTGATAGTTCTGGAGATACAGGACGAGACGGATGATTTTAAATGTTTCGTTTGAAGTAAGCTCAACCATGTTATATACATGATATTTCTTCGCAGATCAACCCTACTATAGATTTGGTTTCGATATTGGTGCTTTGTTTCAAATCAAGCCGATAATCATTGATCATTGTTTGGACACATTGCATTAAAGCCAGTAATGCTAAGTGTGGTTTATTGTTACAGCAAAATTGAGCCACCGCCGCCTCCCAACCCGACCGCCATGTCGCAGAGTCCGCAGCGCAACTCCAACTCGCACGAACACAACTCGCTCGAATATAGAAATTCGGATAATTACAGGTAACTTGCCTAAAATTTACTTTTGATTATTTAAAACGGTTGACAAGTACCTAATTCTGCCGTCCTATGTCTAAAACTGGACTAACCTCTATGGAGTTGTATAGGGGTTAGTCCAGTTTTAGATATCGGACTGCAGAATTTTAAAAATAATAAAATAAACAACAGATTCTCGTAACGCCGAGGAAACATACACAGGTGCAAGTAAAAGTTCAAAATTCAGAGTTAAAGGGGCTTTATGTCGCAACACATTTGGGCCCTAATTTTAAGTGTCACTCAAAAACGAAAAAAAAAAAAAACCGGCCAAGTGCGAGTCGGACTCGCGCACCGAGGGTTCCGTACAAACTCATAAGTAGATACATGAATAATTCAAGAAAAACTATATGGCGATTAGTTTAGTAGGAGCAAATAAGTATGTGTTAAGATTTTTGCAAATTTCTCAAAAACGGTTCAAGTTAGGAAAACCGTTATATTTTTCGTGTAATATATAGGACGACATTAATAATTGGTAATTATTACAGATTTTTTTGTTCAGTAACTTCGAAGATAATAGGGGGGGAATGGTATTTTTTTTAACGTTTTTCGCCATAAATCAAAAACTGCTTATTTTAAAAAAAATACAAAAATTGTGTTTTAATCTATAAATAAAGCCCTTTCATTTGATACCCCACTCGATATAATAGCCCTACTTTCAATTTTCAAAGTCTCATTACGGACCCTTTTAAAAAAAAAGTAAAAAAGTTACAAGATTTTTTTTACATCCCATAAGCTCGGGTTGGCGGTTCTTAACACTATTCCAAATTTCAAGTCGATAGCATCAGTAGATCCTGAGATATCTTGCTGTGACAGACGGACAGACAGACAGACAGACAGACAGACAGACAGAGTCGCACCATAAGGGTTCCTTTTTTACCATTTTGGTACGGAACCCTAAAAAAGTTTCTGATGCCAAACTTCCCCAATCCCTAATCAAAGTGAACCTGCATTGTAGGTTCTTCCCAACAAACATTTTTAATAATGTGCTATAATAAAACTGTGGTATCCGCAGCAGGTCACAGGAGACGTTCCGCAGCCCGCAGCAGCCGCGGCCGCCCGCCGAGAACGGCTCGCACACGCCCATGCATGCGCGCGGACCCTCGCTGCCCAACGCGCCCACCAACGACCACGCCAAATACAGGTACTTTACCAAGTGTCAAACAAACGGCCAAATACAGGTAGTTGCCGATGAAATGATATGTCGATGGAACGTTTGTGAGCGAAGAGGTCTTTTTCCTCGTGGTCAAACTGATTTGCCAAATTGGTTTGGCAACAAGGAAATACGATGCCTCGTGGCCAAACTCAATATTGTCTTCCTCCTGTATAGCACCTCGCTGCCACTCGCTGTCTGCGCCTGGGTGCACGCTGGGTCTGGGTACACTGGGTGCGCCTCGGCAAAGGCGACGTGCGGCACTTTTATTATTTATGCCACACCTGGCCATAAAGTGACTTTTTCCGCACGCTGCGCGTACGGAAAAAGCCGCTTTCTGGCCAAGTGTAGACATAAAATGATGTACACAACACGGGAGGTAATAAAGAAAGCGCTCGATCGCATATTTACGTCCCTCGCTTGCAGCTCGGGCCGCAAACTTCTGCGATCTCGGCCTTTCTTTATATTACCACCCTAGTTGTGTAATGTACTATTAATTTGACACGTATACCACGCCTTGATAAAGGCACCGTGTCATAAGTAGGCAGGTGAGTAACAGGGCTTGAAGATCGCAGGCGTGCTGTTCCCCAGCCTGGGACGGTATCTGACGGATGGACTATCGGCTCGAAGACGAGCCAGAAGCAGAATGTCCAACTGGACATGGATGAGGCAGAACTCTGCCGTCTGATGCTTTAAAAAATTAAGGTTTTTGTCTAAGGTCACACCAATATATTTGGTGTCACCAATGCCCAAGGGCATTGTGGATTGGAGACAGCCGGTGATCAGGTTATAGGCCGCGTCGCGCTAGTGTAGATGGTGATTTCGATGGCAAAAACTTCGTAACGCGTTACCTTTTACCGTGGAATGACCCAACTGATGTTGGTTTGATTTTGATATAGGGTGTGGAAATTTGTTTACAACACGTGCAATATTTCACAATTTGACCACCAGGTAATTTAATTCCTCGTAGCCAAACCAGGTTCGCAAATCAGTTTGACCACGAGGAAAAAGCCGAAAGGGCTCTAACCTGTACAAAGATATATTTATGTAAAGTCTTTAATGTGTTTGTAACAGCAGCCGTACGAACTCGGCATCGCAGGCGGACTACACGGCGCGCGGCGCCCCGCCGTACAAGCCGGTGCCGCCGCCCAAGCCCAAGCACTACCGGCCGCCCGCCGACCCGCCGCACGGGCCGCACCCGCGCAACGGGACGGACCCGCCGCCCGGGGCCGCCCCCGGCGCCGCGCCGCCGCCCCGCCAGCCCGGGCCGTACCCGCACTACTCGCACCAGCACTCGCTCTCGCAGCCACACCATCGCGTCCAGCATAACAACTATCCCCAAGTTCAGGTCAGTACCTGGCAGGGATATACCCTACTCAGTGTAACAGTGGCGTGGCGTCAAATATCGATGACAAAAAGCGCAAATGTAGTAACCGCCAAGGGTTTCCTTTGGCGGTTACTACATTTTCGCTTTTAGCCATCAATATATTCTTAGTAAAACCGGAGCAGAATCGGATTACTTTTTCTTTTAGGAATAGTAGATACTCCGGTCATATGCTTGGAAAAATAGGCAAGCCAGTGGGAATCGGGTTCTATAGAGGCTACGCCACTGCAGTTTTTTGTTCTTTTTTTAAAGCCTGACTAACTTGCGACCCTTATTGGGCATAGCAATCTTCGGACCAGGTGGTCAGCCGTGGCGTTCCCTGGGGTCGAACCAGGTCGCTAGCTAGACCACCTCGAGTGAATCGGACTAGGCCACTGCAGTGTAATGTCGAGGAACACCTTACCAAATTGAGTAAGAGTAGTGGACCTAGTATTATGCCCTGAGGAACTCTTCGGTGAATATTACTTCGGGTGGCCATTGACCAACCTACCGACATTTTTGTTTCTCGAATGTATCCGTATCAAAATAGTAATTTACAGTAAATATTATTTTCTTTAATTATCTCATTTTAAATCATTACCATATTTGCTACTGTATCGATAGCGTCAGAAAATTCCATCAAAATTATTCTTTTCAATTTCTGGATATATAATTATATATTTTTACAGCATCAACAAAACATGTCCTACGGCGGCCAAATGCCGCCACAGTCCCCGCCGTACTCCGGGCCGCCGTCCCACCATCGCGCCATCAACCTGCCTCACAACCCACATCTCATAGGTAACCAAACCTGTTGATAATATTACAATGATTTTCTAACTATTGCGATTGATTGCGTTAAACGTAATGCTAAACTTTATTTATGCACTGTCGTCACTAATCTATCGTGCCTGAGAACACAATATAAAAGTGATATCGCAGGGGAATCAACTTCATAAATGTCGATGCACAGGGAACATTACCTAAAATGTGCATTTGTTCTTCAGATTTAGCAGGCAGTCGAGAGCAACGCGGATCTGCTTTTGAACTATATAGGAAACCCCAGCACATGCACAACATAAGGTAAGCCACATGAGGTACACCATATATCTTTTTCATTGCACTACCAACCAGTCCCCACTTACAAGTACATTCTAACTCTCAAAAATATAGGTATTTAAAAATGTTTAAATAATTCTGTGAATTTGCATGTTCCAAAAGTCATATCTTCAAAAATCTTCGAAAGACTTTAGTCATCTTCGGTCCCGTTTACATCAGCCCTGTACAATTTGCTCTAACATGCAAACACCAATCGCTTCACAAACGACTAACAATGTCTTGTCGGGCCACAGTATTAGTATCGGTCTTGTATGTGGTTATAAATATACATAATACATATTTTTGTAACATATACATATCTCTATATCGGGGTAAGTCTGTAAATTGTAATAACATTGTATATTAGAGTATTTAGAGTTGTTTGTTATGACAACTATTATTGGCAGTGCGTGTCTGCATTTTAGTGCAACTTGAAAATTCTATTTGAAAGCATATTGAATTAATTTGTCTTTCTCGTTACTTCGATTTTCCCATTTTATTGTAACTACTTCAAAGTCTTTGGTTGTTATTTGGCTGACTGTCCCCTGCTGACGTTAATCTTATTCTATAATCGGTTGTATTCAATGTCTTCCTTTTCCTATTCATTCCTTCAAGTGGCATTTATTTCAATATGCTTTTTAAGGAATCTCAAAATTCACCTCTTGAAAATTGCCATTACGTTTGGACATTCTAGAATATTCCATTGTTTATATTCCAGTTAATTAATTACTCTCATACATTGGTTCTATTAAAATACATTGGAATCTTCCTAAAGTGTCCAGATTAATTATCATAGCGTAACTAAGAGGGTGTTTGGTTGTGGGTTTCCGCAGTTCATCAGATGCCATGAACTCGAGCGTGGAGCGCGACGAATCATTCTCACCAAAAACAAAAAAGAAATTGTCCAAAAAGCCATCGTTCATTAAGAACGCCGTTCTCGATCTGTTCCGGTCGAAAACGAAAAATTCGCAAAAAGTGTCCCGACAGAAGTCACTGTGTGAGACGGACTTGCAACCGAGACACCAGATGCACCAAATGCCGATGCTCAGACGAGAGAAGTCTGACCTTAGCGACTTGAACACACATATGAGGAATACGCAAATTAGAAACCAAATGTTGCAACGCAGCAACTCATCCTCATGCGAAAAACCAATACTAAAACCAATTTTAAAACGACAAAGCTCATTTTGCGACGACAGAAATGGCGTAATTTGTACAGTTAGAGATTATGACGCCAAACCTGTGATGAAAAGTCTTAGACGACAAAACTCGATGTGCGAGATAGAAACGGAACCGAAAGTTACCCCGCTGTTACGTAGACAGAATTCCCTCATAGAATATAATAGACGAGGCATATACGGCCAGTCACCCAGCTTTAATATGATTACCAAAATAGATCCCATCTACCAAAGACAGCAGCAAATAAAACATGAATCATTCCACCCTTCGCAGCCACTACCTCCAGAACCAGTTTACCAAACCAAAGACCATCTCGTTTATGATCCTATTCCTAAACCGAGGAGAACTTATGCTTCTCTGTATGATACTTCAAGTGAAAATCCATATGCTAGTAGATCTGAAGTTACTAATCAAAGTTTTGAAAGTCCATATGGAAACCGACAGTCTTTGGGCATGCCACTTATGGACCCATATGCGACGAGAGCTGAATGTATTAGAGAAAATCCCTATGCTACTAGATCTGAATGTGTAAGGGAGAGTCCTTACGGACCAAGGGCGGATTCTATAAGAGAGAGTCCTTATGGAACAAGGACCGATTATGTAAGGGAGAGCCCTTATGCTACTAGATCCGAGTCTATTAGAGAGAGCCCTTATGCAACGAGAAGCGAATTAATAAACGATAATTCGTATGCTACCAAACAGGACATTATTAAACAATCAGATCAATCTTTATACAGTGAATCACCTTATTCTAGCAAAGAGCACATGTTACGACAAAGAATGACCACTGAAAGCCCTTATTCTACTAAGGAAGATATGTTGCGACAGAGATTTTCAGAATCGCCTTATAATACGAAAGAAGAAATACTAAAGCAAAGAATCGACGGGACTTTTACCACTAAAGAGCCTTTATACGGTAGAAGAACATATGATCCTCCACCAAGTACCTCGTGGTCTGAGAATCCCTACAGCGTGCGGCCTGATAGAAGGTTACAAACGCCCGTCAACTATCCTGGGAGGGTATCGCCCTTGACTAAGTGTATGAGTGAACCACCGTATTCTTCTAGAACGGAAATGATGTCGAGAATAGGTCAGACAGAATCACCATATGCGACTCGGTGTGAAATCAAATCTAGCTGCTCGGAGTCCAATTACTGTACGAGGAGTGATGTTACGGAAAACATTAGGCAAGATATTAGGCCAGCTTCAGCAGAATGTACATATGTATCAAAACAAGAAATTTTATCTCAAAAAGCCGCTATGTTAGCCAGTAAAGAGTCTACTTACGGTGTAAGATTAGAAGAGAAACTGGAAATGATTAAACAAAGGAATCAAGCTAAGAAAGATATGATTTATCAAACCAGGAAGGAAGCGAATGAGAGTGATGCGGCTAAAATGAGAGAACCTTTGTATGTTTCTAAAAGGGAATTGAAGGATAGTGTAATATACGAATCCCACCAGGAAACTAAAGAAATACTACAAGCTCAGGAAGGTAGTGCTAGAAGCAGCCCGTATGAACTAAGTGATGCTAATCATTTGTCTCGCCGTGAGCCGATTTATCAGACAAAAATAGAGGCGCAGACCGGCACTGAGAAAGATACATTCCAAGAAATAGATTTCTCAACACTCAGACTAACAGAATCAAAGACCGATTCCGAAAAAGAAAAGTCTTTAAATATAGAAACAACTGTACTCAAAGGTGAACCATTATACTCTCCTCGATTACATGGTAAGACCGAACATATATCTAATGCTTTAAAAGCAACTACCTCCCCTGTGCCGTATGAATCGACAACGTCTATGGAAACTCACTATGCTTCAGAATGCAGCATGAACTTTGAAAATAAACCTCAAAGCACTCCTTATGCCTCACAAGATTTAGAAGATCGAACTCCGAAAGCCAATAGAACCGTAAAATTCTGCGAAAAAATCGTAGAGAAAAGTCCTGAAAGTAGCCAAGAAAATTCTGAAAATATGTCTGCGAATCAAAGTGAAACGACTGTTATAAACAATCAGAACACTGTTGTGCAGGCATCCGTGTCGGAGGGCAGTGCCTCAGAAAGTAAAGAAGACATAGAACCAGATGGTCCGCATACAACTTGGGGTATATTTGACAGTGAAGGCGGCATATTAGAAGATAGACAGTGGGGAGTGTCCTTGATCATTCCGCCTAAAGCTATAGCTCCTGGTATCAAGCAAAAGATCTACTTTACGGTGTCAGACCCGAGACTGAGCCAGCGCGTGGGGGGGCCACCAATCGATATGGACAACGGTAAAGCTTTTTGTAATGATGAAGCACGCGCCTGTAGTCTAGAACGCACTTACTAATTGGGCATTAACGATTGCGAAAATAGAGGAGCAAAAAATTTTACTTGTTGATTGTACCACTGTCATCTAGTTTTTTTTTTATATGTAGACATGTTTTGTAGATATGCATGGATATTTTGTATATAGGTATATTTAGCATGTGAGGTGTACGAGTAGATAGACTTTATCATGTAGTATATGTATAATCTAGGACGCTTTTTAGTTTACAACACTGTTTCTAATGGTATGTCACGAATTTCATGTATTATACTCATATTAAAAATACAACTACTACCTATATGTACAGCACTTAGTAACTTATTAGTATTATATGGGTTGCTCATTATCATTTGTTTTATGTATGTATGCATTTATATTAACTGGGTAAATCATATATCATTTATTTGTGCAGCTTCTACCACACAATACACTCGTACTTAGAGATTGAGGAGAGAAGACGTCGCCTATGCTACGTACAACCGACCATATGATTGTATGTTTAACCAAACATTTCATACATTACCACACTGTCTTCCTACGTCAGTTTTTTTTACTACCTACTCACCCTCGTCAACAATGAACATATTCACGTTTTTATTTATTTTATTATCATCTTTTATCTATAATTTATATTTAGAAGTTGGCGACCAGGTTTTGGCCAATGGGACATTTTTGGCGATCTTCAACGGTGTGATGTGTGGTTAGCTTGAGTTAAACATCTGTCTTCAAATTGGCAAAACCAGGACGCCTGACCTACAATATATTCTCTTCCATACCAAATTCTATTTTAACTTATATAACTTTTAACTCGCAAAGATCCAAATGAACTCTTCTTTCGTTCTCATTGCTCGTCTTAACCTGCTTGGCTTGCTTAACATGATGCATAAAACGTGTTGCGATTTGTGTTTGTGTGTTACATTGTACATTATATCTTTGATGTTACTCTAATTATCTAATACGATTGACACTTCTACCAATCAACCTAGCAACCTACCCACATTGCACTCAAAATTTCCGAAGAACAACTTCAGGCACATCTTATTTTAATTTGTATTCACTTGAACAATACCGATTGACCTGTCTAATATATTAGTAAAAGCTTTGTAAACCGATTCCTATGCGTTTTTTATAATGAATGATTAAATAAAATTACAAAACAAAGTGTTAAAGATCATACTTGTGACCTCGCTTAGGCCTCGATACTTCGATACTTTATTACTAAAGGAATCGGCTTGCAAAGATTCCTCGAACACCAACTTTAATGATTGTTCCATAACAGGTGAAGCGATGCTATCCCCACTAGTGATGTGCGGGCCGCAAGGCCTCGTGTTCCTGCGGCCCGTGACGCTGCGGCTGCCGCACTGCGCCAACGCGGTGCCCTCTCTCGGCCTCACCATCAAGGCCACTGACACTGAGGCCCATCTCAGCACCGACTGGGACAACATACACCTCCCGGCTACGACGACGCTAAACACGGTTGCTGTTAAAGTTGACCATTTCTAAATTATTTTTTGTGTTGTGAAATTTTTTACCTAAGTTATATAAATTTCGGATTCATGACGAAGTGATATAAATACACAACAGTGAAATTAAAGAAAAAATGTAATATTACTTATGTTTTGGGCCCGGGTTAAAAGTGTCTAAGAAGGAAGGGATTATAAAGATGTTCTTCCAAATTGTTTCTAAATTCCCACCTTTAGGCGATAAGCCGCATTTTATTAGTAAAAGCGTTCTCAAAGAGATATTTTTGTAAAAAACACTAGATGATCACTTAAGTAATTGTAAGCTTTGAATGAGAGCTTGGATGGACACGGTAATATGAGTGGTGCTGTAGCTATGCAAATTTTCATATATACAATGTTATGCGCTGCAAAGGATTTGCAGACTATTCGTAGATTGCAAGACTTCATAGACTTTACGTAAGAATAGTTCTTCACATTAGTTATGAAAGCTTTCAAAGAGTTTGTAACAGCCTGTTGGTGATACATAAATAAATGAATTGGTTGATTGGAATTGTAAAACATTTAATTAAATATATCATCATGAATTTATCAATAACGTAAGATCCTTTACCATAACTTAGAAATATCTTTTAGATGTAATGATGTTGATATTGTAATGTTATTATTTAATGTAATGCATCTGTATTTAGACGTAGTATTAGAATGTTAGGATGTTTGTCCAAATTTAATATTTTCGTATTTTGACAATTTGTAGCAACAAAAACGACTGTTGCTAGCTGTTTATCACAGAATGGGAAATGGAATAAATGTTTCGTCGATTTGTGTCAAAAAATGCGGGGCAACCTAATAATTTTATTCTCATTTTCCGTTTCGTGATTTCTCTCTCAAATATGTTGCTTGCAACTTGCTAAAGGAATCTGTACCTTAGTCGTGGATAAGAGCTACTCGTATGTTATTTCGTACCATTCGTCGCCTTAATACCTGTATTGTATATTTTCTTGTTATTAACGATGAGTTTAACTTTGACTCTACAATAAAATTTTATATCTACCGATTACGAATTTCATTACTTAAGACAACTATTAAATCCTTATCCTTTTCAGTGTTCAGATGTACTGCCCAAAATTTCATAGAAAACTGTAAAAATCTGTAAAAAATTTTTTTGCCCAGAAATAAAAATTAAAGTCATTTTTACCGATAAAATTAGTTGGAATTTCACCCCTTTTAATATGTACAGATTATCGAAAACCACCCTGTATACCGTGAGGCTAAATGAACGGGTAACATGATGAGTGATCAAGCTCACCAATTAGTAGATTTGTCAAAACATTGACAAACTTTGATGATAACATATCTCGATACATTCCTTATCACTTGGAAAATTACATGCCATCAATTAAATATTTATACAATAAAGCATTTCGTCTGCTGACAAGCAAAAGTCACTAAAACTTCTGTCACTGCTCTTCAAAAGGTCGTATCTAATTAGTAAATCAATACTGAGATACGCTTTGAACTTTGATTTAAGTAGTACCTATTTGTGACTTAGTGACGTATGCTTGTCAGCAGACGATTTGCAAGTGTGAATATCTCGATCCTAGGCGACTATTCGAGTGCTGATACGTATTTAAATATAAGTTTTGCTGCTTAAGTATGTGGTGTAAGATTTAAACTTGCATACACGTTGACTTGATTGTACGAAACGTGCGAATCACATGGCTGCTTAATGGTTATCTCCACTATGTGTTTGCAAATCGGACGTGTTTGTATTATTATACACTTTGCTGTGCTAATCTTCAAGCGCGGAAAATGGCGCTCTTCTTAATTTCAATAGTGCAGTTAAATAAATAAAGCTAAAAAAACAATGATAAATATGAATACGAAATTTTACTCCAGGTAAGCACGCCTATCGGCCTATTTCAGATCCAGTTAAAACACTGATTTAACTATTGTGACGACATTCTTAAACAGATATTAAACAAATTAAGTAGTAGGTTCTTTATACTCGTTAATTCCATGTGTGCACGCAAAAAAATATTGACTACCTACGAATAGATACTATTTACGGGTATAATTCGCTACGCTATAAAGAGACCAGTATTTTGCACTCCGAGTCTAGAAAACATGTTAAAAATCGGAGGTCAAATTAGGTACTATTGACAAATTTGACTAGGCCACTTGACCTCTGATTACGAACAATTTTTACATGTCCAGCTATCAAATTATATTAGTCACAACTCGGGCTCGTTTCTACTCTGACATGCTGCTGAGCTGCATAATACATAAAAGCAGTGGAATCTTATCGGCCCGGGCACCGTGTCGCAAGTGTCAAGCGATGAGTGACGCGCGGTATCAATCGCAGTCACAGCGTAATGGCGTCTGCGCATCTTCGCAGCCGTGCCGTGCACTCGTCGACAAACGCGTTTTACTAGACTTTAATTCTTCAGAGCCGTCCTAGGCGGTTGACAAGCTCTCTAGATGCTCCTTATTGCCAGAAACTGAAGTTTTGTCGTTAATAGATAAAGCCTTAGTCAAAAATTAGCAAAGAGATGTCCAATAAACAAAATGCACCATATTATTAGGGCTTCATAGCCGTTTTTAACAACTATGGTGCATCTTGGTGTTAGAAATTTGTTGAGGTACCTACTAGGTACTTATTTAGGATGCTGCTCTGCTTGAGTAAGTATTAGACTGTACAAACGTATCGCTTTTTAAAAGTAGGTATGTACTACTTATGCTCAGACCCGTCTTTCCCAGTGGGCACTTTGGGCAAGTGCCCAGGGCCCCCGATCGATAGGGGTAGGGATCTGACAAAATAGTGTTCTGTCAAAGTCATAGGGGCCCCATTATCCTAATATGCCCAGGGCCTCCAATAGGTTAAAGACAGCCCTGCTTATGCTAATTTATTTATCTACAATGCTTAGAATTCACCCATGGCAGGTACATGCGCGGTAAGTGTTAAACAGCGATTTCACTCACCACACTATCAACACTTCTCCCGGTCGACGTGATTTTCGCAAAAAATAAATCAACCAACGAATGATACTAAATACTTGTGATCAATTGATCATAAAATGTGACGTTCCGCGGCTAATGATACCTTGTGGACGCTGTCGCTGGCGTCGTATCCGACTCCGTTACCTACTATAGGATATCAAGATAGAAGGGCACAAGCGACAGCGTCCACAAGGTACCTTTAGCCGCGGAACGTCACACTACTTTCTCCATAAATCCTTTACTACTACTTTCTCCATAAAGTTATAGCTAACTAGTTCAAATACTAGATGAGTACCTAGTACTAACCTAACCTAACGTATCACCTCTCATCTCTACTTATCAACATCCCAGAAATACGAAAATTTGTCGGGAATGGAACACTTCGTATTTTTTTATTTGTGTACCTTACCTACAAAAACAAAATAATTGACTAGTCTAATTGCCCCTAAAGAGAACCGAAACATCTTTATGAACAGTGGCAACTAGGTCTGTCATGACGTTTTTGCAAATATCCTTTCAATTCTGAGCCACTATGCTCGACTGTACCATGGCATGATATGGGCATTACGCGTTATTATTGAGGTAAAAGTTTATGCGTCCTGCATGTTGCAAGCAGCGATGATACACTTGCACCTCTCGGGAGTTTAGAAACTGACATCGGGTAAGTTGGGACACGCTCTCAGTTGAAATAAGTAGGAAGTTAATTTGTATTCTAGTAAAATCTACTAGAATACAAATTAACTTCCTACTACTACGGACCATTTTCTTTATTTAATAAAGAAAATGGCCCCACACTATTTTAGGCTCTAATTTGAGCTGCTTCTGCCTGATACCCTGATAGTGTTTTAAATAGAAAATCATGATAGGATTATACAACTTTGATACGAGTCAATCGCTAATAAGAATCCTAAATATGGTACTTGTCTGTCTTTAGGTATACTTTGCCCGAACATTATGGGTCGTTTTAATGCTTAAAATTAAAAAAAAACGTAACAAACAGAACAAGTCTAACAGTCTCTAATAAGGGCAAAATTTAACTCCACGCTAGCAATTTCTCAATTGGGTACATACAAGGAAAAATAGAAATGCTCATGAATGCCTACCTGCTCTATATATTTGACTAAAGCATATTCTCAAAATCGTAGTGGATACTTAAATTTTATAAATATGTGTTATGTGTGTGTGTTGTGATCTTTCACCTCAAAATCCACGTGACTCTTTTTAAATTATTGTTGTCAAGTTATCTCTTCCGCAGCACTTTGCTCCAAGGATGCGCCTGCGCACCTCGTGAAAGGCCCGATCTTGACTTTTACCACCGTATCTTCATTTCGGTCATAAATAAATCGAAATCACTGAGTTTCAGCATCAAGTAAACAATAATCATTTAAAACTACAAACGGCGAACTTATAAAAAAATTGCTTCTTTACTTCCAAAAAGTGGATGCATATCAAGACTTGAATTTTTTTACATGGAATATTTATATAGGTGTGATGTCATGACTGGCTATTAATACTTAGAGGTATATTCCCTTTCATTTATTGAATTTCGCTACCATTGATAAAAAAAAATTATCGTAACTATATCGATCATCCAAACCGGATACTGTGCACAGAGTACTTAAAAATATTTCTCGTCATCGTCCCAGTTTACTTTTTATTATCATAGTCAAAACGGAACTTTATACCTTTACTAGAGAGTCTACTTAAAGAATAGAAAGCTAAATGTGAAATAGATAAGCTATGTAGGCATAGCGGTAGGCCTATTAATGCTTGACAGCTTTTGATTACGGTAAGCTTTTAAATTAAGCTTCGGAATTAAGTTGGGAGCGTCAAATATCCTTACTTATGTAATGAGAAGTAAAAGTTGGTAAACATAACGATGTTGGATCATCTTCACAGAAAATTACAGTTGCATTACCGAGAGTAATGAATTTCATCACACGATTATTTGACAATACCTATGGGATTCGAACCCAAACCAAACTAAACGCAGTCGTGTAGCGGTAAAATATTAACAGTTAATATACCATTGGCGAAATTTTAAATACAGTTAAATTAATCCTACATCTTCTTTAAGAACGCTTAATTAAGTCGGCAAAGTTATGTTACACATGACCCAATGTGAAATTCAATTCGTTGCGCGTTTTACAGAGGAAACCAACAATGATCAATAATTACCTAAAGGTAAGTGTAACCTTTCACTTTCAAGTCAGCTTGGGTCAACTTAAATATATTTACTTATTCTTAGATTAAAAACAGAATTGAATTTTCAATTCGTATCTTTCCTAATCCTGATACACCAGACCACAAAATGCATAGTAGAGTTTTGTACGACATATATTTTCTTTGATATTTTCCGAACCGCTAAGAGATTCAGATCGGTAAGGAAATTCAGGACTTCGCCGACTCATCCCAGATACAATTAACCCGTGAACTAAGTAATAACAGAATATTGATTTCAACTTTCACGATTTTCACTCATTATTATAACAAAACGGGACTGAATTGCGTAAAAACATGCAATTACCTCGACGTTTCGGACGTGCCGTGACGTCCATGGTCGCGAAAGGTCTGGCGAGGCGGGTGTCAACATCTTTCAGCCGCACGAGTTTTTGTCTTGTTTATCATTTTGTACCTATATTAGGGTTGTTACTCGACCGAAACCCAACACTCACAACATCAGAAAAAGACGCTTGATGATGGCTGCACATGCTGATAACCGAATTCCACGACGAAGAAAGCTTAAAACCGTCCTCCCGGTTGAAATTGCGGAGTTTTTTGATTTGAACCGCTTCACGGACAATTCTAAGTACTATATTAATTACGTTCCGTAGGTCTTGGGATTATGAAACGTTTCGATTCAGACTCCACCACATCTTCGCTATGGCCGACTTCTACCTGGAGTTTTCTAACAGCCGCGATATTCTTTGACCCTTTCCGCTATGGTGGGCTTGGTCTGCCCAATGTTAGAACTCCCGCAACTGCAGTCAACCCTATAAATGGGTGTATTTTCTCTGGCGTAATTTCTCTGGCCACCAATAAAATAAAATAAAATAAATAAAATAATTTATTTCTGTAAGTAGGCCCTCAAGGGCTCTTTTACATGTCTTACATTCTTTGTCTTCTTTTCTTTTTGGCGCTTCGGGTAATGACCTTCTGGTGAGAAGAAGCGCCGGAAGAAACTCACCAGTTTCTCTTTTAATAATTTAATATACATTACATTACCTTAAAAACTACATTTATAGAGATGTAAAGGGTCTCTCTATGCGTCCAAACAATACAAATAAAAAAATAGAAAATAAATTGATACTAGAATTAATGGAGATGTAAAGAGTCTCCGTTGTCAAAATATTATGTTTTGGAGGTGTAAAGGATCTCCAAACGTCAAAATACAAATTGAAAATACTTATTTACTAAATTAAGTCCATTTTTTCTTAGAGATGTAAATGGTCTCTAAGTGTCAAAACAATAGGGTACTTGCCTGTAGTCAATATAAATTACTTCACGCTAGCCTTGAAATCTGCTTACGAAAATTTGCAAAAATCAACTAAAATTCACCTATTTAACGTTTTAAACGATTTTTAAAAGACCAAAAGCTATAAATGAGGAGATGATTTGATGTTTGAGCACAATTACGTCATTATGCTTTTTCTCATAGAAACTTCATACTATCCGAGCGTTTTGACAATTCATAAAAAGTAACTGATTTGATCTGTCAGGAAAGTACCCTATTGGCAAGTACAAAAACAGAAAAAGACAACTAATCAAACATTGTTTTTAAAATATATCTATTTCCAGTCGCAGTTAATCCCACGGTGTTTCATCATTCATGTAGTCTTGTGTGCTGTAATAAGCCTTAGACATGAGTTTACGCTTTACACAATTCTTAAATTTGTTAATAGATAATTCAGTTATATTCCTTGGCAGCTTATTATAAAACCTTACACAATTACCCATGAATGATGTTTTTATTTTATGGAGCCGAGTGGTGGGCACTGCGAGCTTATGTTTATTCCTAGTATTAATATTATGTATGTCACAGTTCTTCTTAAAATTCATGATATTTTTATGTACATACATAATATTCTCATAGATGTATTGACAATGCAATGTCATTACATTAATTTCCTTAAACTTATCTCTAAGTGAGTCTCGATAATTCATCTTATATATCGCTCGAATAGCCCTCTTCTGCAGAACAAATATAGTATTAAGCTCTGAAGCACTAGCACTGCCCCACAGCAGAATACCATACGACATAATACTGTGGAAGTAACTAAAATATACTAATCGAGCTGTTTTTATGTCTGTTAATTGTCGGATCTTGTTGACTGCAAACGCTGCAGAACTTAGTCTATTCGAGAGATTACCAATATGGGGACCCCACTGGAGTTTAGAATCCAATGTTATACCAAGAAAGACTGTACTATCAACTAGTTCCAATTCCTCATCCTTCACAATGACACTTGCTTGCTCGCGATTTACGTTACGCGTGACAAAGTTTATACATTTAGTCTTTCTTTCATTTAACAGTAAATTGTTAACATTGAACCAATTCACTACTTTAGATATAGCATTGTTTACATCATTGTAAGCTTGCTGCTGTCGCTTGACTTTGAAGATAAGTGAGGTGTCGTCTGCAAACAATACTATATCATGGTGGGTCTTAACGAGGTATGGCAAGTCATTTATGTAAATAAGGAACAGGAATGGTCCCAATATTGATCCCTGCGGTACACCCATCGAGACCAATGACCCCGGTGAGTGCTGTCCATTCACGTCAACCCTTTGAATTCTACCTTGTAAGTATGACTTAAATAAATTCAGTGCCGATTCTCTGACTCCATAGTAGTGCAGCTTCCCGATCAATGTTTCATGACATACGCAGTCAAATGCCTTGGATAAATCACAGAAAATACCTAAAGCATCACATGACTCCTCCCAGGCATCGAAAATATGTTTAATTAGCTCGACACCAGCGTCGGTTGTCGAGCGACCCCGAGTAAAACCAAATTGCTTATTATGCATTAAGTTATTTGTATTAAAATGTTTCATTAATTGGGACAAAACTAATTTCTCAAAAATTTTACTAAAAGTTGGTAGCACAGATATTGGTCTAAAGTTAGTGGGGTCAGTAGTGCTACCTGTTTTGAATAAAGGTGTTATTTTACTATATTTCATTAGATCAGGAAACTCACCGCAATCAACACAGTTATTAAACACGACTACCAAGTCAGGCGCTATGATTTCTATTAGGGATTTAACAGCATGGACAGAGACTCCCCAAAGGTCACTAGTTTTTTTGACATTAATTGATTTAAACGCCTTTACTACATCTGAAGTACTAACATGTTCAAAATGAAAGTCTTTACTACATTCTGGGGCGTTATCTTTTAACAGTGTAACGGCAGCCGGCAGCCGGCAATATTTAAAAGGTTCCTCCTCACTAGACTGGCATTCGTTGGTTATTTGTTAGAACTTGAAGCCTTATTAGAATTGGCACTTTTGGTTACAATGTAGAATCACATTGTAACCAAAAGTGCCAATTCTAATAAGGCAGAATCTTCTTAGTATTCGCCAATACGTCATGACAGCGAAATTACGTTTTTGAAGATACACCCAAATATAATAATTGCATGTTTTTACGCGATGAAGTCCCATTTTATATAGTACAATAGTTCGTACTCGAGGGTCAAAATATGTCGGTTGGTATGTGTATCCCCTCGGCTCAGACGAACCACATCGGCATGACCCCCAATTACTGGCCTAGTTTCAGTAGTTCGGTGATTTTAGTCCGGTTCATAATATTTGTTTGAACCGGACTAAAATCACCGAACTACTGAACTAGGCCCAATTACTAAATGTTATTACTAGTTCATGGATCAAAATATATTAAGTTTGAGATTGAGGGTCACGTTCTGTTTTACCCTACAGATCTGTAAAAGTGCCCTCATAGCAACAGCAGATTCAAGTGACTACTGGACATAGGCCTCCCCCACAGAGAGTCGGTAGATGCGGTCCTGTGCAGATCGACTCCCCGCTACTCTTATAAGCTCGTCTTTCTACCGAGTTTGAGGCCTATTCGCTGCTGAGATTATAGTTACGAACTTAGAATTTGAACTTAAACTAAAAGCAAATATGACGATATTTCCCTCCAATATTAATTACATGACGCATTGTACGCGTCACCCAGACTTAGTTACGCCTAGATTAGCACGAGAACTCATTTGCACTGACCTATGAGCACAGCCTGTACAGGGCTATGACTCATTGTGTCTAAACAGGTATTAATTTTCATACGTACTATACAGCACGTGTCAATGTTAAATATGCACAGCCTGCGACTAGAATATTTCACTGAACACCTTTATTAAACTTCTCATGTGTGTAAATCACGCAAGTCCATTTTACACTCAACTCGATTGGTTGAGAAAAACTTATTAAATTGTGCTTAATAAGTAGTTTTTAGACAAACTTCCCTACTTTTACAAAAATACAAATCAGTTATACATCCAGGAATTATACTTAGAAAGACTTAGGTGTAGGTACACAAACAATTACACACCATGGCTCTAAAACACCCGGATTTTACACTAAACAAGAGAAACATCGCACAGGTTATATCACATATCAATACCTTTAGACTCAAAGGACGTAAACGCCGTAGGTATAATGTTTCTGAACAAGACATTTCGATTATTTTAGGCTGCGTTTCCATCAGGGATGCGTAGCGAGGGATGTGTTTCTGGTAGCCAATGGAAACAGCCCAGCGGAGTGAGGATAGGTAAATTAAGTGTTTCCATTGGTTACCACAAACACATACCTCGCTACGCATCCCTGGTGGAAACGCGGCCTTACCCGTGTCATTTTTCAGGACTGTACATACCTAGCCTACCTACCAACGGACTGTGAAGCTAAACAACCTTTTCGTTTGATAGTTCATCATATTTATTGCAATCCGCTGATCCTTATCCTTCCGTAATTTCTGCACAATTAAACAATAGATGCATATCGAGTGCCGCATCGGTTTTTTGCGGCCGCCGTACAATCGACTCAATAGTCAATGCTAGCACATTGTGCCGCATAATAGGTAATGAACTTAAGTAATGTGGGATTAACGTTGCGTGTCTATCAATATTCGTATGTAATATGTTACTTTACAGTATCTTTATGTCCACACTCTTCGTATGTAATTTCTCAGTACTTTTCAGTTTCCAATGGAGCTAAAATTTTTGCATGAACGAAACGGGAGATCGATGCGAAAAGTAGCCAAAGGATCATTTATAGTACATTACACAACTAGGGTGGTAAAACAACGAAAGGCCGAGATAGCAGATGTTTGTGGCCCGAGCTGCAAGCGAGGGACGTAAATATGCGATCGAGGGCTTTATTTATTACCTCCCGTGTTGTGTTGTGTACATAATTTTATGTCTACACTTGGCCAGAAAGTGCGTTATGGCCAGATGTGGCACGCAGCGTATTTGGGCTCATTTGATTGATTTTGACATGCAGTTTGCACTTTTACTAAAAATACAGTCGGCAATACAACAATTTACCCATTTCAAAATAAATAAAATACAAAAACTTAGTTCAGCATTGTTTACAGAACTGGATAAGTACAAAATAAATACAGTCTTCTTCTGGCCTCTTCGAGCGCAGTAAATAAGGTGGTAAAATGCCTTGTAATAGTTAATGGGTACCTATGGAATTCTATGAACGCTATGCCATGCAACTGATGGTCTTGCATATTTGTCTTATCCTCAGCATCAGAGTAATTTTTTATTATTTATTTTATTTTATATACATATGACTACCTTCCGATTCGATCCTCAGATCAGTTCGATGGTATGATCTTAAATTGTCACTGAACTTATTAAAAGTATGCCAAATTTCAGCTCAAATCGGGCCAGGAAATGGGCTTTACAAATTTTGAAACCACAACTTATGTACATACGAACGTTGCAAGTCAAGTAAAATCCTTTAAAAACGCGAAGTACTCGTATGCTCGTATCAAACACTAATTAGTGAAGTTACATAGAAATATTTCTAAACGATCTCTAGGCGTGTCATGCCGAAATTACATCACGCACCTACAAATTTGAGCTCACCTATGACACGCGGACTGACGTAGGAAATCTCACATTAAAGTATCATTTGCGTTTGCACATTACAATTATACGTTGCCAACGGTAACGGCGGAAAAATCGTGCGTCGCCAGCGGTGAAGAGTTTGAAGGGTTCCGTAAGCGTTTAGTTAATTGACACTGTAAGATCTCGTGGGCGCTCTCCAACACGTTGGACAAACCTCGTCAAATCTATAGTGCTACATAGTTTCGCATCACGAGAGAAGAGGTGGCGCAAGCCTCCATCGAGACATGACCACGACCATTCTGCCGAGAGTGCTACTAAAAATTTTCACCAACATTATTTTGACATTTTCCTGCCGCTTAGTGGAGAGAAAATCCTACTTCTTGCCTACAGTAAGACATAAAATTGCGTAGACACCACGGACGATATTAAAAAAAAGCCTCAGATCACACACGTATGGCCTGCTTGCGGCTCGCGGCGCAAACGCCTGCGATCTTCGTCTTTATTTAACCACCCTGTGTAGGTACGTAATATGCGCTATGTCAACGACAATGTATACGTTGACGCCATTGACTGTCATTTAATTCTCCTGGAAGATCTATTAGCATAAAACTTAGGCAATGGCAATGAACGCATGCAAGCTTTTAAAATCTATTAGAAAATATTTTTTCTTTACACATATGCTACTTATTCTATAAAATCATTCCAGACTCGCTTTTATTAACTATTGCCTATATCCCTCCTTAAGAAACTAATATACACAGACAGAAAATGGAATAGGATAGGTTAGCTTAGGTGTTAATCGAAGGAAACAGTATTGAACTCAAGAACACAGTCCTGAAAATTTCTTGTCTCTCCTTTTTAACATGAATAATATTTTATAGCCTGACAATAAGTAAATTTTTATAATACATTTTATTTGCCAACGGAACCCTAAAAATATCACCAAAATCAATGATTCCAAAAGCCTGTAATAAATCTAACCTTAATCCATTCTCTTTAGAATCAAATTCATGTTCCGCAAAATCTTATACAACCCGCACCGATTCGTGTATAGGTCAGTTACGTTCGTTCGTGAAATATGATCTTTTGGCGACTACCTATAATAACGATACTTAGTCATTTGCGATGCCGTGAGACCGTATTTCAATTATCCATTTCATTTTGAAACTATGTTGATATTATATTAGCTCCCGAATTCTTTAACTTGCACGCAAAGTTCAGACGTTTGTTTGTTTAAGCAACCGACGTATCTGACTGAGGTACCTAATATTATTAAACTTGAACTCCGTCTAGTAAAAGAAAATTTATTGGATAAAATAACAGTATAATACAGAAAAGCAAAAACGACAAATAAAATAACTTGTTACTAAACTCCGTTTTAGATTTCAAATACGATTTTCATATTTGTGAAGTTTTGCGGCAAAAATTATAGTTGCCGTTTGTCATTAAATATTTATGTAGGCATGGATGTATAAAATAGAAGGATACCGCGCGGTCTAAGACGCGGGTGAAGCCAAGCAATGGCCGCCGAAGTGAGCATGTGTGCGTTGACGGCCCAATGGCAGCCGACCGGCCCATTATGCTGGTTGATGTGTGCGTGCGTGCGTACAAAGCGCCGGCGCACTGCCGGCGCATCATGAGTGCTTCACTTATCTGTTCGCGACGCTACGTCCATTTATTTTTAAGGTCCTTGTATGTAGGTATCTTCATAGGCCGATTGTCAGGTATTTATGACCAATTGACCAGTAAAGTATCATGTTCCCCAAAATTATCAGGAACACTACCTACACTACTTAACGATGTAGAATTAGAATATAGCTAATTACAACATAAAGTAAATAAATGGCACGGTAACTTATAGGTATTTTATGCCACACCTGGCCATAAAGCGACTTTTTCCGCACGCTGCGCGTACGGAAAAAGCCGCTTTCTGGCCAAGTGTAGACATAAAATGATGTACACAACACGGGAGGTAATAATGAAAGCCCTTGATCGCATATTTACGTCCCTCGCTTGCAGCTCGGGCCGCAACATCTGCGATATCGGCCTTTCTTTGTTTTACCACCCTAGTTGTGTAATGTACTATAAGTTTACTTTCAACACTACACAGACACTGTAGGCTACTTCCTCCTCATGAAACGCAGACTCTTCACTCTAGTATAGCAAAGTACTACAAAATAATACCATTTCAAAGCGAAGTCTTTAGATTAGGTATTTGCTAAATTTGTAGCAATTAGCCATGCATAAAATATCTCTATAACAGAAATTCTAATACAATACAAAGCTTTGAAGAAACAAGAGCAACGTTTTAACCTTTCTTATTCAGCACTTGAAGAAATGTATTAACTATTTATTAAATACGGCTACATCGTGGGATTATTTTTATATACACATAATTACATGTTGAATGTGTTACACATAAATATAGATCTGCTGTGCCTGTGGGCATAATCGTAACGGACTCCGTGAACCGCCTAATGCAATCACCCTATCATGACAGGTGTACCGTGACAGGCTGACCGGACCGTATTAAAAAGGTTGTAAATAACACCCGACCTCCGACCCGAGCAATCACTTACGGCCATATTGCTCAAATGCGTAGACGAGATAGTTTCGTTGGTTCTAAACAAATCGAATAGCGAATTTGGGTAATCTATGGCGAGAAACTTTGGATCACCTAAATACATCGCCTTACAAAAACATCTAGTGATCTTTCAAAAATAGTTGTTCTTATACCGACCTTATTAATAAACCAGTTAGTTTTTCCAACTAATTACGACAGATTTAATAATTACGAATTCTTTCACGGACAGTACGTCCACAGACGGGGTATAGGTATGCTTAACATCGCTTAATTTATAGAGTCTGTGGGGAAAGAGAGTAGGCGTGGCGAAAAACGGAACTAACCTAGCCAGTATGGCCTTTTTTTTGCAAATACGGTAGAAAAGCATTACAGCGCCCCCAAATCTAAATCCTATTCTCTGTCCGCACAGACTAGTTAGTGTCCGTGACCGTGAAAGTGTCAAAACCAAAGCTCATAGACATCTTTTGGGTATGCACACTCAATCGTAGACTTTATCAAGCTTTATAGAAGTCAGGAGCAATTATATAAAAAAAAAAACTGCAACCAAACCTCTAAGGCTGCGGTCCGCAACCGGCGACCAGCGGGCCGCATGCGGTCCGTGAATTGCTCACTTGCCCGCGAGCCTCCCTGGCTATTTTGTATGTAAAGGTCGCTATATTCCGAATTGTATAAAATATGTATTAACAAAGTGCGGCCCGCGTCAATTTCGTTAGCGAATATGTGGCCCTTGGCTGCTAAAAGGTTGCCGACCGCTGCTCTAAGGCACTGGTAAATGGTGTGAAGAGATATGTAATCGTACGCTATGAATATACCAGAGACGCTTTGAGCAAGTAATTTTTGCATGTGATTAATTATGATCGTAGCGATACTGAGTCGATAATGTCGATATACGTAACATAATAGGTTTAGACATCATTAGGCATCTTCACATTTTAGTATCGTTAATTAGCCATCTCTAGAAGATCATTTAGATCATTTTAATGATATGTACTGAGATTATTTCACCCTCTAGCAGTTTAGCTGATTTTATAGCTTGTAACAGGCGAAACGACGGTCGACAGTCATTTGTTACCTACAAATATTATTTACTCATTTACAATAGTTAGTTTAGCCGTGGAATTTCACTTTTCGAGTCTAAGATGCTGGGCTTTGTCGAGCGAGCGCTACATGAACGATAAAGCACTCGTCACGTTTCGACGTTTATTTATCACGCGATAAAGCTTGCCATCATAGCGGTGTCAATGTGTTTAACTATCATGTAAGGTAAACAGTGAACGTCCTAGTGTTTGACACGCTAATACCCAATAGTTGACGCCCTGCTGACACCTCTATTGCTAATCACTGAATATTCAGCATGGAAACTACTGGAACAGTCCAGCACTCGGACGTTTACCTTAATTAAAAACTCATCGGCTTCCAATGGTCACATTGACTAGAAAGGTACCTACAGTCCAGGGCAAATATATAAACCCACACAACATTTCAAAAATATGTATACATCAACTCTACTGTCATAGTAAAAAGGTTTAGACGCATATTTTTGAGGTTTTGTAGTGTTTACTTATATTTGCCCTTGACTGTACAGGTAATATAACACGAGAAGCAAATTACTTCAAGCTTATTTCTCTTTATAAAGGAACACGTGTCGAGACGCAATGCATGGTTCAACCGGGTTTGGTCGGCCGTTTCTAAAGCGTTTGCGTTTGGCCGACTAAAGTCGGTCGGCTTTGAGGCGGTTATGTGGCGGCTAACGAACGCAAAAATAGGGTATTTTGCAAGGATACAGTCTTGTTACAGAATATCCTTATTAAATTAGAATCTTCGTAACGAGGGTCACGAGATCATCGCGTGCGGGGCGAGTCGCGCCGGAATGTGCTCCATGCCGGCTGCTATACAAATACCATGAATAGAGATACGTCATTGGGCGCTACATAGGTAGGTATAAATAAACAGAAAGAACAGTGTCCGATAATTTATCATGAAAAAAACATACACAATATAATTTTAAACGTGAGACCGAAGATACGTGATGTAATTTAAATACAAACAGTCCAAATAGCAGTGTTTTACCAAACAATAAAACACTTATTAAGCGAAATACCTTATTCGAAGCCTAATGTAAATATTTGAGAGTGGCAATACTGTTTGTTTTGACGAGACGGTTGCTGATTTGACTATACTCCCACTCCTTACCCCTCCACATTTCTCCCACCAGGTGACCCTGCCACGGTTTAGTCAAGCCGCGGCGGGTCCGTCATTGGATCTCAAATTTTATATTTTATATATATTTATAAAATGCAATGTACCACCTGATAATAAAATAAAATATTTAGGAGAATTATTCATCTTAGTGCTTGCAACACTGTTGAAATAAATAATGAAAAGTGAGGGTGGTACATTGCAAAGATTCTACCACCTGGCAGACATAAAAATATAGGCTTCGAATAAGGTATTTCGCTTAATAAGTGTTTTATTGTTTGGTAAAACACTGCTATTAAGCTTCTGTACCGTTATTCGAAGCCTAATGTAAATATTTGAGATCTGTCTGTTATCGCCTGGTGGCCAGACGTCAATGTGATTATACTTTTGTAATGCGTATGATAATAAGCGGTTATTATTATACGTATTACCGTATTTTTTGGGGAGTTTTAGATAATAAAGGTAATCAACAATAAAGGAGTGAAGTATATTGATTAAAAACACAGGTAGGTACAACAATATTTATTGCAATAAAGTGTACAGAGTAGCTGTAATCATTACCTAAAAATAAACGTTAGTAGTTACATGGATATCGTGTTATTATACATGATAGGAAATATGATTATCCAATTCATCATTTAGTGCACTACAATTTATAATTAGTACAAGAGGTAAATAAGTGAAGATATTTTAACATAATTATTATGTATTTGCATACGTGTTACAAAATAAATCTTTAAATCTCTAAGGCTGTGTTTTATTAACTAGTAATCTACCTTGCTTATACATTTGACTAATCAACTATAATCAATTTAACAATGGAGGTTAAATCATTTCAATTATCAATTGGAGTAAAGCTTCTTGTTACACTTGAAGCAGGTGCTAACTGCCTAATCTCTCTACAATAATAGTTTAAAAAAGTGTTCTGAGAGCGCCAGTTGCCGCGAGCTAGGATCTCGTCTAATGGGAAGTCTTGTACCCAGTTTTTTGAAGCTACTGCTGGACGTACGCTACCCGGGCTGGCCCGTATGCCTGCGTCCAGCAGCACTTGTTTAACCCAGTTCGCGACAACTGTTCGCGATGCCGGCTTTGGGGGCCCACAAGCTGTTATAAACAAATTATTAGATTTACAAACATTACGTCTTTCAGTTGACAGAGAGATAACTTTTTTAATCCAAAAAACAGGATCTAAATTCTTACAGTCATTATTCTGAAATAATCGCCATCCCGACTGTCTTTTTATAGCGGAGTCAGTCTTAGAACCGAAGATAGGCCAAAATGTAATGGAGTTTTCAGATATAACACAATTGTTGCTATCTATAGATAGCAAAGTAAGATCGTGGACTCTGCGACCAGAACACAACAAAAGCAAAACGGACGCTCGCTTTGAACACTCGTAAAGGCTATTTTCATTAACAACACCGTTTTGTAAGCTGTTTACTAATACGTCAGTATCCCATATGGGAGCTTTGTCTACTTTAGGAGCTTTAATGGAAATAGCCTTTAATGCGTGCTTAACGAGAACATGAGAACCTAGGTTAACCTGCCTATCTGGGTCAGTTAGGGTGACAATTGCAGATTTGTAGACTAATATTGTGGAATATGATAAGCCTGATTTTTGATGTAAATCTATTAAAAACCTAGCTAAATCGGCCGCCGAGGGTTTAAAATGATCAACTTTGCTTTCTTTGGCCCATGAGTACCACCTATCCCAAGCAGGTTTGTATGTGTTTAACGTGGATTCCCGCCAGCTAGATCGTAACAGATTCCTTTGATCCTCTGACCAATTCCTTACGCTCTCTGCCCACCCCCACATATCCATACTTCTAGAGTTATGTCTTGGATTAGAGGAGGGGGCAGGCCTGTTACTGTATCGATCAGAACTTGATCTAGGTCTAGAATGGTGAATGGCGGGGCTCGGGCTCGGTTTTTGAGGTCGGGCCTCCAAAAAACCTTCGGCCATCGAGGAGCTACAATTATAAACATCCCTGTTGCTGTATTCATGTGTGCCAGTACACGAGGTATCAGAAATGGGGGTGGAAATAGCCAGGCTAACTGGTAATGCCATGTCTGACTGAATGCATCGTGAAATTGGGCTTGACGATCTGTCACGTCTAGAGACACATAATTCGGCACTACGTGTGCCCTCGCTGACGCGAATAGGTCGATTATTGGTGTGCCCCATTTTGAAAATATTCTTTCTGTTATTGTGGGAAGAAGGTGCCATTCGGGGATGACAGATAGGCGAGAGAGCCGATCGGCTTCGCAATTGAACCTCCCGGGGAGATAGTGAATTTCGAAGTGTATGTTGTAATGGTCTACAAGCTGAAAAACCTGGTAACACAGGTTCATAAAAGCAGGAGACCGGGTCCCTCCCTCGTTCCTTAAGAAGGAAACCACAGTTTTGTTGTCGCTTTGTATCATGATTGAAGAGTTTGCTAGGTAGCGACAACGATCTTTTAAGGCATACAGAACTGCTAGCATTTCTCTCTGATTCGAATGGAGATTTGCTTCGCCACGAGACCATTCCCCCCATAATTTCATATTGTCCAGTTGGGCGCCCCAAGCTGTCATAGAGGCATCGGTTACTAGGTAATGACGAATCGGGGGATAATGAATCATGGAGTCGCTGTCGACGTTGTTTAGCCACCATGATAACTCCAGTAGCGCTTCCTGCGGGATCGGAAACCGACGATGAATGGGCTGCTTTAGCAGACTGTTGCAAAATATTAACAGAGCTCTGTGATTTAACCGTCCCCGCAGAACTGGGAAACTGGCAAAATTTATCGAGCCCACTATACTTTGAACTTCCTTTAGGTTCGCCGACCTGCGTTTTAGAAAGGTAGTTATTTTTTGTTTGAGGACCGAGCATTTGTTCGCCGGTAGAAATTTCCTGTTGGCGTGAGGATCCCATACTATGCCTAGATACTCTATTCTTTTTTGAGGGGTTAGCACGGACTTGGCATAATTGACCTTCCAACCTAATCGTTCCAGAGTCTGAACAGTATCGAGGGCCTGTTTCCGTAGGACCCAAGGGTTTTGGTTGGCAAGAAGGAAATCGTCCAAGTAGACTATAATCCTGAACCCTTTTTCTCGTAGAGTTTGGGCAACCCAATTGGTCAGGGAGGCGAAGAGCTTCGGGGAACAAGCCAGGCCAAATGGCAGACAGGTCATCTGTAGCAGACGATCGTTGAATATCAGCCTGAGGAACCGTTTGTGATTCGTCGCGACTGGTAGATGGAAGTAGGCATCCGATAAGTCTATCTTTACTACCCAATCCAAAGGTTGTAAAAAGGCGGGAATTCGATGCATGTTTATTAATCTGAATTTCAGGATTGGAAGGTACAAATTTAGCCTTCGCAAATTGAAAATTGGTCGGGACGAACCGTCGCTCTTGGGGGTTAGAAACATTGGGGAGATAAAGCTGGGACCAGAGTCCGCAGGTTCCAACACCCCCATTTTTAATAATTTTCGTACGGCTTCCTCCATTTCGGTTGAGTATGGAGTTTGGAATCGGAAGTTTGGGAAATGAAGCGGGGGTTTTCTGTAAAAAGGGATTCGAAATCCTTGAATCAACTTTATTAGGCATGATGGGGCATTGAGAGACTCCCATTGGTCTACAAAGTACTTTAGCTGCCCTGCCTGAAAACATTTCGAGTCAGAACTTTCTTTTTGGGTTATAGTCCCTGCGCGGAACGTTCTGGCCGGCTGACCGACTCTGGTTTCGGGTATTGCTTTGCTGGAAGCTGTAAGGACCTTGAGGTCTCGACGCTGCGGTCCGTTGGCGAATTGCCTTCCCTTGGGGATTTGTAATTGGTCTAGTTGGGCGAAAAGTGTCGCGCCATGCAAAAGCCCAATTTTGATTGCCTTGCGCAGGCATAGGTAAGTAAGGCCTAGGCACAAAGAAGCCGGGTGGATCAAACGCGCCCTGCGCGGGCAATTTTTGAGCATAGTTTATCGCTTGGCTAGAGCCTGCTTGCGCAGCAGGTTTGTTTTGAGTTGCCGGTCGAATTGGCCAGAAACATTTCGAAATACCCCCGTGTTTTTCAATGGCCGTTGAAAAAGGTTCCTTTTGGAAAAGAAATTGCGAGCTTGGCGGGATCTTTCTTAAGGATTCTTTAAAGAACTTGTCTCTTACGGATCGGAGAACACTATCACGCCGCTGTTGAATAAGATCAGCCCGGTGACCACATGCTAATTGTAATGCATCATTCGAGATTTTTTGGAATCTACCCTCTATGAAAAGTTCCCTAATTTTTTCTTGCAACGACTTTGGACTCAGGTCTACGGTGGTCCGAGACCACGATACTAGGGATTCAAAGGCAGTCTCAGCAGCCTCGCCTTGTTTTATTAGTGCCTGCGTTATGGCCGCAAACCCGCGTTCGATCACGCTTAAGTTAGTAAATTTATCATAGGGTTTTATTTCGTCATTAGTTTCGAGATCATTAAAGGCTGGTTGGGAGCAATAAAGCTTTTGCACCTCAGAATATCTTACATTTGACCAATCTTCTGAATCAAAGTGCTGAACTGAATTTACAAGGTCAACGTGAGCCGGCAAGGATTTCGGGACAGAAGGCTCCTTCAGGACAGTATTTAACGAGAATTTTAACGTCGAAACGCTATCATTAGAGGCCGGAGCCGCTTCTTCTTCTGCCTCGTATAACTCGCCGCTCACGTTACCCTCTATTTCGTCTTCAAGATTAACGGATGGTGCCATGGGGCCCATCGATTGTAACAAATTGCTAATACAGTTTTGAATCTCGCTAACCTGGTTTGTTAACTGTGCCAGTGCCAAGTCATCGCTCCTTCGCTGCCGCTTCCTGTCGCGTCTGGATTTAGATTTTTTAGCTTTCCTTTTTAAGGTGGCCGGGTGCGACAGCGGCGGCTGTGATGAAGGCCCCGGAGTGGGTATAACCTCCTCTGCTGTATCCGTTGACGAGCTAGATGAACTGGAGCTCGTCATTTTACTCTGTAAAATAAACTTATATTAATAAAAGAAAATTTAACTCTCGAACGGTAACACCGTTATAGTTTGAAAAACGTTTTAATAAAATCAGCAAGACTTACAAATTCCTTGAATTTGTCTTGTCTACCGTACCGTACGTCTCGACAAACAAGACGCCAATGACGGACCCGCCGCGGCTTGACTAAACCGTGGCAGGGTCACCTGGTGGGAGAAATGTGGAGGGGTAAGGAGTGGGAGTATAGTCAAATCAGCAACCGTCTCGTCAAAACAAACAGTATTGCCACTCTCAAATATTTACATTAGGCTTCGAATAACGGTACAGAAGCTTAATACTGTCTTATTTAGTAAATACTTTTCTACCTACAAAATGTATGCACTGTGTATGCCTAAGACTGCCATTTAGTCGTAAGTAAATAACCTAATACAACATTTAAATATACCTTTGCCAGTGCCTCATCTGAGAAGAAGATCCGCATAATAGTTATGTTCCGCAGTAGGTGCGTAATGGCGTCAGGCGAGGGCTGTAATAGTCGAGAGGCGAGGGCTGTAATGACCAATGCCCACGAGTGTCATACGTCGTTTTTTATTCGCCCGACGCAGTGCTCTCATTGCTCAATTTGCGGTAATGGTAACACTAGTGCGGTAATGTAAAGTAAAAAGCATGCGTGTGTAATAAGCTACGTTCCGCATGTAAAAACAATAAATTAAAGAACCACTTTATGAGCAAGTGTGTTTAAAAAAACAGTATAGTATTTGTGATTTTAAAGTTTAGGCCAGAAAGCTCTTCGCCAGGTACACAGCATTTTTAGTGGTAGACTTGACGTTATTACTTCCACTAATCGAGCGCACTACATCTTCAGACTCATGGTTAGCTTTCGTCGAGTGATACTGGTACCATCGCTGGTCAAGTTTGAAGGCATACGTTAATTGAATTGTAATTTGTTATTTTACGTTACTTTTGTGTGGACAGGCGGATAACATTGTTACACTTTTATTTCATATACCATATTAAAGTGAAATACATTGTTATTATTTTTAAACAGATTTTAATGGTATAATCGTGGAGTCATTACGATAGTATAATATATGTATTGATATGCAAAGAATATCATAATCACACGAAATGCCAAGACAATAGGAGCTATTAAAACGAAATACTTATAGTACCTATATAGGTTACGCCATATGTAATTTTCGGCAATTGATATGCGATTGTAAATATAACAGTTTTATTAAATAATCGAATTAGTCGAATCGTCTGGTTATATAATGTTGCGATAAGGGAATGTTAGGTTCTATGGACACCGCCATGTGAGATTACACGAACCCCAGTGATTACCATGTACTAATTCTTTAGTGCATAATCTGGATCTTTTGGGTCCACCTACGCTCGTTCGGTGAGGGAAAAGATGGTTAGGAAACCTGCACATATGGGAGTAACTTATTGTGTAATCTAGTTGGTCTAGTTTCCACGTCACTAAGTTTACGGAAGTCAAAAGGCACTCCATGCTAATAAACTAGGATCAAAGTCAAAGTGTACCTCATACGAAACTGGAAAAACCGCTCGGACGCTCGATTGGATACTGCTACAGACAAACTGATGGGTCACCACTTGGGCACCTTAATTACGCCAACAAATTGGTTATTTCGTGCCAGGAATGGAGGTCAATTAACCGATGTGTAACTGACGCAGTAACGTGTGATGCGCATGATCGTGACCTTCCGTGCACCATTGCGGAACTCAAACGGTCTTCAAGTTATTACGAAATAATAAACCTTTTTTACCATCAATCAAGATATACTCCACGCACATTTTCCATTTTTTTAATACCTACATATTCTTAGCTTTATATTTCATTATTACGCAGTATTTTTTACAAATTCAGTGCATCTTTCCGCTCTCCAAGGTATTTATGCCTGTAATAGGTATAAATAATATCTCTAACTCTAAGTGCTACAGGAATAGGGTTGTATCAGATAAGATAAGCTATATTATGTTAAATATTATTAAAGGATCCTTATTGGGAGACATGATTTGTTATTGATTGTTATTTACGAGTATATTTTTAAATCTTTTGACATTGTTACCTTAATTCTCATTTTGTATTTTTGTTTTTGACGATCATAGCGTGAATACTTATAATTTTGTCTGTACAAATTTATACTGTTATTTTGTGTCGTGAAATAAATGATCTATCTATCTATCTATCTAGGTGGCTATTGTATTCCTTTTTGTCTTATCCTAAGTTTTCGGGAAACTCATAAATTCGTAATACCACCTTCAGGCGCAGTCCAACACTACCCTGATGCAGGATTCTATTTGAATTAATATATAACTTACCTAACTTAGATAATAGTAAATAGATAGAACAGTGTTTACTCATAGTTTTGCCCAAATCATAATTTTCTCACTAAGTTTCTGTACACCATCAGTAATAACTAAGCTGCCTGTGTCAAGGATGCGAAATAATGATGAACATCATTTTTCATAGAAGTCACCGGATCAGAACAGAACAAATTGTATATAATTGTGTATATTTCCCATAAACGTTACTTTTAATAATGTAACTTGAATTGCCTCGAGCTGTAACTTTAAGTGCGCGTGTAGGTACTGAGTGATCTATTAAAATGCCTACTAAAATATTGTTTTCCTTATTGCTCTTATTTTAATTTGTAATGGTTTGCATTTGACCCGATTCACTAAAAAAAATAAACGACGATGTTTATCGATAGACGAAGATGTTTACGGAAGCTTCATCTTTTTCTTTTAATTTATTTTCTCACATAGGTACAATACACGGTACCTACAGACTAAAAGGGATTTTTTTTGGCAGCCATTCTTGTTTCTGTTTAGGGCGATAATAATAAAATAGTACATTACATACCGAGGCCAGTAAAGTAAGAAATGTCTTTTCGTTTGTCGTCCTCGGCTTCGCCTCAGCCGACAATTACTTGTAATCTGAGGCTTTCTTATTTACTGGCCATGGTTTGTATACTATTTTTCGGTTCAACGGAGCCAGAAAGCAGCATCTTCGTTTAGCGCAGCGGCCGGCAAGGTGACGCTTTCCGGCCGGATGACAGAAAAAGGATAATATTAACCCTGGGATAGCTATCATTTTTGACTCGCACCGCACTGATTGGAATTCCTTTCGGTGTCTGTTCCCGTTGTTATTACGACCTGGATGTTTCCAGGCAAGAGAGAACAAATCTTCTGGGAGGACACGCTCCTTTGTAGACTATGTCTACAAAGGAGCGTGTCTCCAGTGATTCTAATTTATCAGAAAGGCTTATTTTTATAGCATGATCAAGCAAGAATTTGATATAGGAGCAAATCGGGCTTAGTTTCAGTAGTTCGGTGATTTTAGTCCGGTTTAAACAAATATATATGAACCGGACTAAAATCACCGAACTACTGAAACTAGGCCGTAAATCGGGACACGTAAGAGGATGCCAGGACATGCCCACCCAGTAAGTTTTAAGGTTCTCTGTTCTCCAAGGCTTTCAATAGTAAACTATGCTGAACCTAATTCATGTAGAAACTTAGTCAACCTCGACCCCTGAGCAACAATTGGACCATTATATTTTATAGATAGGTACTACCGGATATGGACACATCGATCAATAGAAACAAAGTGCTGACTTTTGAATAGTCTTCAAGAATACCGATTGACCAGTGTTGTAATGTATCAATCCGATGCTCTGTTCTTTGAAATACAGTTGAGTCTAAAAATATGCACACGATTAGAATCTTATCCAAGAGATAAGTTCCGAAATGTAATACAGATTTTTAGACGCGACTCTACTTTGACAACTCTTTTCCCTGAAACCACAAATTGTCCATGAGTTTTGATAAGGTTGTTTTGTATATAATAACTACCGGGTTGATTTTCATGATTTAATATACAGCCCAGGTAGATTATGATTCCGGTTAACGCATAGGATACTTTTTATCCGTCTAAGCCGAAGCAAAAAAGATATATTGAACTTATTTCACTACCGCGAACGAAGTCGCGAGCGGATCCACTAGTATTCAATAAAGTTACTTATCGAAGTCACAAAAAAGTAAGTATAGTAAATACCTATATATAGTACATTGCTGCAGAGGCCGGGAAGTAAGGAATTGCCGGCCGAGTACATATAGCTGGCCGAGCGAAGCGAGGCCAGATAGTTACGAGGCCGGCAACCCCATTTCCCGCCAAGGTATGTATAGTGCTTTCTCAAATATGCAATGAAATAAATAAACTTACTAATAACCTAAATAATATTTTACAAAACAGAAACTTTCTGTCAGAAAGTGACATATTATATCCATAGACAATGCAAACGTCATGTCACGTTTGGAAACCATAGCAAAAGCTGTTTCAGTTCACATTTTTACCGCGAATATTTAGATGAAATATTTTAAATGTGTATTCGTATAGTTAAAATTACAATTTAAAATTGTTGATAATGTGTTATTTGTTATGTTCATGTCAATTTATAATAAATAAAACTGCAAAATATAGCAAACATAGTTTTTGTTTTTTTAATGGCTGAATGCCGTGATGCTGTGGCCCAAATAAATGTGGAAAGGAAATTAAAAAAAAATACATTGCCGGCCTAGGCCGTAAGTATGAAATTCCATTACGTGCCAAGTGTCAAGCCGCACCGGAAACGAGGTACTTTGCGGCCTATTTTTAGGCACGTAATGTCAACATTTCATGCCATGTTTGAGAAAAATATAATAATATCCACAAAATGGAAAATATTGTCCCGCATGAATGGTACATACATAGCTATAATGAACCTAAGTACATATATAAATACGTACCCATAAAACTTAGATTAGGTATAATATGAATAATTCTTGCAGGATGTAGGGTACAGTTCTGATTGTAGTGCTTAAGAAACGCAGGTTACCTAACGCGACGTGATGCGCCTGCGCCGTGATCGAGTTTGCGCGCCTGAACTTTCTCACAATACTAGACCGATCGTTGTGCACATATCATACGTCTCCTATATCTAGAGCTTCAGGACACTTGATGGGGGAAATCGTGCCCTAGTGATTTATTAACCTATTTGCAAGACGATTCAATTGATTCAAAGTTTGATAGAATGTTATGGTAGTCTGTATAAAATTGTAATTGTAAATGCGTTTATACTTCTTTCAGAAGTTATAATGGAGGACGCCATGATTTTTGATTTTTCATTCTTTAATTAACCTGTGATTAATGTAGTTTCCGCCGGTTCAGTAGCAGCCTATTCACTGGTGTATAGGAGCCCATTCAGGCAAATCACAAACATCTCTCATATACATATAATTAAGAACACCCCTAATACTCGTATGTGAAAATCTTGTTAACATCAGCCTAATACTTTGAGAGTTTAAGGTGAATATAGAAATAGGCATTACCACTGCGTTTCGATTTATGAAGCACTTTCCACTGTCGTACAAAAAAAGTCTGCCAAATAGACAACATGACATTTCAACTTATTTATCCCAAAAAACTGTAATACATATATTTTGTTTTCCTTTAGCAAATCGGCCGTTCTCAATCGCAAATCATGATATTTCACGCGTGCGGTAATTAATTTTTATTTACATTGATAGACAATGATATGATAGGTTACGTTACATTGCATTAGTTAAAGGTATGAACATACAAATCGCATTATTACCTTTTGTGTATCCATTAATACCTTGGCAGCGACTGTCATTCTGTCAATCATATGGCTCTTTGAGCGAACCGAATATTGACTGTATTAAGATGAGACCGCAGGCTTAGTATGTCATAATTGGTCAAAGATTCAATAAAGGGTTACGTTAGGTCATGGTTTTATTATTAGTGGCTAGTATTTTCCGTTCAATGGTTACATAGATCAGGTACGCTTATTTCAGTAGCCCGGACGGGGTGAATCAAGTTTACTTGGGTCATTCCACGGTAAGAGGTAACGTGAGACACAATTTTCAATCATGATGCAAATTAAAGTGTTAATATATCTCTAAAGAAGTGTTACTTATCATCCCTATATATTGAAACACTAAAATTTGTATATTTAATGAAACAAAAACACGCAATCAAATCGTGACTCGCGTTAGTTTTACGTGGAATGACCCACTTAACATTAGCTACTTTTTCTTCTATTATTTATGGTTATCGTTTTTTTAGTTTTTAATAAAAAAAATGTAGTTATTGTTCCCTGTTTTGTGTAATAATGTGAATTTCGAGATCGGGGATGGTTGACTATAGTAGAGGCTCGAGATCGAGCTTTTACACTATATTATCACGATTAATTGCGAGCATTTACCATTTCCTTTCAAAGCTTACTCATTATTAATAATATAGTATATAGTACATTACACAACTAGGGTGGTAATACACAGAAAGGCCGAGATCGCAGGAGTTTGCGAGGCAAGAGCAAGCGAGGGACGTAAATATGCGATCGAGTTCTTTCTTTATTACCTCCCGTGTTCTGTACATCATTTTATGTCTACACTTGGCCAGAAAGCGGCTTTTTCCGTGCGCGTAGCGTGCAGAAAAAGCCACTTTATGGCCAGGTGTGGCATAAAATACATTTTTCTACTCCTGTACTGTTATCTGTCTTTTACTTGGTCACGAACACTAATGTAAGAACATATATAATATGAGTTCAGAGAAGTCTATACTCTATTCCCCATAACAGCACTAGTGTCGTTATAGCCACTTTACGTTATTGCTAGCAACCACAGACTTCTAAATCTAGGTTAAACTGAGGTCAAGGATTAAGCGCTCAATTTTAACTTTACGGTAAAAATGCACAACTACCAACTTAACAAACAATTAAAATCCTACGGCTTTTAAGAAAAACAAAACTTTCTGAACTAAATTCATTGATGCCAACATAAAAACAAAAGTATTTTTAATATATTCACTGCGTGTCAACTTCATTTAAAAAATAAAAAGTTTACCATAGACACATACTGACAGTCATACGTCATATTTGCCTTCTTTGCAGGTTATGCCTTGTTTGTATTGTATAATTTTAAAACCTGTCGTAGAAAAAGTATTGTATGCAACGTTGTATAATTAAGTCAAAAAACGCTCATTGCGTCTCTATTTGCGATACTCGCCGCATTCGCGGCTCGTATCGCAACTCACGCAATTCGCATTTTTTGAACCTTCTTATACAACTGTTGCATAAAATACTATTATTTATCAGTTGGATTGCTTTTTATCCAGTAACGAAGTTAAAAATACAAAGGTTTAAGCTCAAATTTGGTCAATCGTCCTCGGTCTCCACTATTGCCCCATAAAGGTTGAAAAGTTAATATTAAAGGTTTACAGTGTTGAAAAGATCCAAATAATATAATGAATACAAATTTAAAATAAACAACTTCAAACGAACCTATTTGATAACATATTCACGAGTTAATATAAATATACCTAAATTGGTGTAAATATGTGTGCCTATAATGTTTGAAAAGTTCCCTCGGTTTCTTCAAGATCCCATCATCAGACCCTGACCAGGTTGCAATGGGACCTACTGGAAGATGTATCCTTTTGGACTAAAAATGGATTTTCCACATCGGTCTAGTTGTCCTTGAGTAATTGACATGAGTAATTGAAAAAAAAAGTTATTTTAGAAGTATAAAACTGGACAAGTGCGAGTCGGACTCGCCCTCCGTATAAATAATTTAAATATACACAATATATTTTTATGATTTAACTACAAATGTATGGTTTTCACTTTTTTTTCTATACTTGTAGTATAAGACGGTATTACTTGACAATTTTTATAGTTCTAGGTCAACGGAAAGTACCTACCCTATAAATTTTAGTTTCCTTGAGAGAGTCGAAATGTACGTTTTTTGCGGCATAAACGGCAATATCTTTATTTTACGTTAAGAAGAAGTTTGATTTTTTCACAGCTTCAAGGAATTATAGACTTGAGTATAATTTAAATTTCAAGTCAATATCTTCACGTGTTCTTGAGATAAAGATTCTTGACAGACGGACAGACAGGCGGACAACAAAGTGATCTTATAAGGGTTCCGTTTTTTCCTTTTGAGGTACGGAACCCTAAAAATGATATTGCGGATTGCACAACTCTCATTTATCACCTCTTCAAGTATAATTTCAAATATACTACAAAAGATTACAAAATCTTAAATCTAAAACAGCATAAATGGTAAACAACAGGCGATTTACAGGGGTAACAAGATGCAAAATATTAGGAACCGTCTTAATTTGCCACACGATACGATACGTTTGCTTTCGATGCCATGTCACAATGCGGTTGTTTTCCGAGTACAGTCAGCTACAGAGATAACTAACTATAGGTACTTGTTTGTATTCCAAGGGGGTTACTTATGACTCGTTTAGTGTAGCGGGAATGACACCACCTACGAAATTAGAAATCCCAGGAAAGCAAGGGTAAATAATTTCGTGAGCATGAGTTTCGAGGCTGTTTTCTATCTTTTTATGTATATATTGTATACTAAAAATTACAAGATATCCTTAAATACCAACAAAAAAAACAGAATTATATTAAGTGTAAATTGTGTCCCCGCGGTATGGTCCCGAAGACACTGGCAGCATTTCCTCGCTGAATCGCAAATACGAGGAGGTGTGTACATCGTCGTCTACCACCCTAAGTACAAGACTGCTTACTTGCATTGTATTCAATTCATTAAATACAATGCAAGTAAGTGACAATCATGATATGGATTTACATGTAAAATTTAATTTTATATAATGAAATTAATCTAATCTTGGGAGTTATCGAAGATACTCAGAGAAACCACAAGGGACCGAAGAGCTGGCAGCTTCCTCGCTCAACGCATCAGCCTCACAATACAGCGAGGAAATGCTGCCAGCATCTTCGGCACCATGCCGCAGGGGCCGTTTTTAGATTTAGTTTAGTTTTAACTTATTTAATTTTAATTTAGTTTTAATTTTTAGTAAATTTAATTTCAGGGTGTATTTTCGCTGGCGTAATTTCTCTGACCACCAATATTTAAAAGATTCTTCCTCACTGGACTGGCATTCGTTGGTTACTTGTTAGAGCTTGACTGATTCTACATTGTAACCAAAAGTCCAATTCTAATAAGGCAGAATCTTCTCAGTATTCGCGAATATGTCATGACAGCGACATTACGTTTTTGAAAATACACCCTTCAACTACATTGTATATTATTAATTGAATAAATAGACTTAAATATAAAATAATATAGGTAAGTATGTATTTATCTATATATAAGTAATTATATTGTAATATAGTGCCCACAATACAAGCATTACTTAGTTTGTGCACTACATCGATTTGTATAAGATAAGATGTCCGACAATATTTATCTTGGGATAATCTCTGTAAGATGTCTCATTGACCGAGCAAGTACGAAACGCGAGCGAAACGTCTCCGTTTCATCTTGTATTTAATTATTATTTATATCTGTAGCTGAGTGTACTAATAGCTAATTTCACTGCAGCCCGCATACCGCGGCAGTCGCATCGCCGTGGAATTATCGGCCCGTAGACGTCTGCAATCAATGACATCTGAGAAGCTCCGGTTTCTATCGATGATTATCTGACTACCCATCTACAGGGCGATTTGGTACAGCGGCTATGCCAATCTATGGGGTCTTTAGGTCGATCTTGGTCAAAACATCAATTTTAATTGTTGATGACTCTAAAGAGATAGTAATGATTTTGCAATATTTGGCGATCAAATATTTGCAACCCGTACCGTTGATTTTTCGAGATCATCCTTAGGCTACTATTATGATGATTTTGTCGACTAAGGTATATAAAGAAACTTACTAGGTATAAAAATGTCTAATTTAAAGACCTGAAATCGTCGGAGTTTATTTATGCCGAGACATAACAATGTACTTTTCATAGGAAATTTATAAATAATATGTATCTCTTTCCCGTACACGAGACAATAGTGTCCCGCCCGGCCCTTTGGGAGGCGTGCGCGGAGCCGAAGCCAACGCGTAGAGGCCCTTTCGACAATTTAATGAAAGGCAACGTGTACACCCAGCGGATGCTGTCCCTGCCCGTGTCACTGGGCGCACGCAGAGACAGCCCCCGCCAGATGCAAGGACTATTGTTGATTGATGGAATCTAAATTTACTGGGTTATGGTGGTGGAATTATGGACTATGCTATCTATATTATTATGATAGCATAAATAATAATTATATGATATTATAATGAAGTCCATAATTAATATCGTCAGATCGCGGCACTGTGACAAGAACTTTTTCACAGCAAGACGGAAAATCCAGGAATCGCACAGCAAAATTTTGGCACCTGCTTGCTGTTAATAAAAACCTCCAGCTACGATACTCGTATCTGACGACCCTCAACGGCAAACTGAAAAAATGAAGATGCATTGAGTACTGAGAAAAATATTTGTTCCCGTTAAAAATCTTCTGAACAAAGTTTCACTTTGCCGCTGTTACGGATGATTTTTATTGTGTATTCCTACATAACAATAGCATTTTGCTACGACCAAGGACCATTAAAACAAGAGGACTGTCGTTCTGTTCTCCATACTTTGGACCGTGCCCCGACCGCAAGGGGATATCCAGGCAAAAACTAGATGGCACTAAAAAACTAAATATTTAATGATGTTTTAATTGAACAAAGAAACATAGTATAGTAACAATTAGTTCGTAAACAGCTAATAATAAATAAATTCTAACATTTAAATACTGTGTCACGCTTGTAAAGTTGAATAATTGTAAATAATATAATTCTTAAATCAAGCTTATACATAGATGGCGTTGTAAATATCGTGGAACAGCTTTTTGTATGGAGAATGACAGTCCTCTTGTTTTAATGGTCCTTGCTATGACCTAATCGACTACTAGTAATAGTATATTACACACCCTGGGCAGTAATATATAGAATGCCCCAGATCGCAGATATAAGGAATATAAATTTACAATAGCAAGTGTTAATAATGTAAACATGCAATATATGACCTATCTTAATATGGCTTTCTTTTATTTACGTACTTTCCTTGGCCAGGAAGAGGGATTTTCTTCTAACGTAGATGGTAGCCCATGCCACATACGGCCTCGGGTGACCTAAAATACTTTTCATCACACTTGCTCGAAAATGGTGTCATTACACGTAGGTTTTGCGGGCCGTAAATGACCTATTACGCCCTAGGGCGTAATGGTTTTCTTTTTAAATTTGAAACGCTGGTTCTGTTTTACTCTTATTTGTCATGTTCAAAGGAAACGCCAACGTACTTTTTTAACTTTTATTACTGAAATATTTATTTAAAGAGAACTGTTATTGCAAATACATGTAAACACATATTTCTGTAACATTAATTAAATGTTTAAATAGTGCATTTCAGTATATTGCAAAAATAAAAACACACATTTTAAGTTTTTACCGCTATGGTTTCCGAACGTGAGTTGACATACGCATTGTCTATGGATAATGTCACTGTCAGTTTTACAATTTTATTTAGGTTAAGTAAGGTTATTTTAATCAGATTTCCTCACAAGTGTGATGAAAAACATTGTGTGTGCCACGGGCGGTAAAGGAATCACAAACTCGTGTTATTAAAGCCCTCGGCTTTGCCTCGGCCTTGTAACAAACACTCGTTTGTAATTCCTTACTTACCGCCCTTGATACACAATGTACTATTATAGTACTATATACTAAGCAAACGGTTGTGAAAATCTTCCCCTGTGTGAATATGTATCCGCTCGCGAACTGACCCTGTGCGCACCCCTGCGCGTTGCCATAGCGACGCGCATATAAGCGCGCGCCTGCGCCGCTCTGCACAGTACGCCTCGCTAGCGCCCCGCACGCACACGGTGAGTTACCGAAAATTTACATTACGTGCTTTTTGGGGTAAAAGTGGTGTGTGGATTTTAGTGAAGATTTTTATTTATACAGTAATTGTTGGTATTCAGTTACAACATCGTTGTATTCGTATACAAAAAAGGAACGATAGTGAATTTTTGTTCGTTTTGAGTTAAAGTTTTCTTTTCATTATTATAGCTTTAGGTCTGTCTAGCTTTTATATTCATAAATTGAACCCCATCATTTTACATACTTATGTAAATAGTACTGAAAAATAACCCGTTATATGTAGGAAACAAAAATACCGTTAATGGGTCAATTGCAGAAAAAATTTAGCTTTTACTTTCTTTGTTTGATCATGATGTGTCTTATACCATTTTACTCAGAATCACGAGCACTTATCATCGTTACGCCCAAACTAAATATAGTATCGTAACGAAACTGAGAAAAAATAAAATCTGTTTCGTTACGATTTTTCCCTATATTTAGTTTGGGCGTAACGAAACTGAGAAATTCAAAATTTGTACGGAAAACTACTTTTTTTAATTCATAAATTAAAAGTGCTCGTGATTCTGAGTGAAATGGTATAAGACACACCATGATCAGACAAAAAAGTAAAAGGTACATTTTTTCTGCAATTGACCCTAATCCTAATACCAAATTTACTTCAAAACATGATAATTAGAAGTAGAATTTGTCAGTGATTTGTAAAAATAATTTTATAAAAATTGTTTTTAATCGTCAACGTTCCAATATAACTGTAATCGTCGGTTTTCATAAAAAAAACACTTTGCAAATTATTTTCCCCGACAACTCTATATTGCAAATTTTGAGTTATAGGTAACTACGCAAAATGCGTGTGTTATTTAGCATGTAATTAACAAACTTTTAAGTGGCTACAAGAAGTTTTAGTCGATTTTTAATAGGACTAAAATCCGCCCAAAAATAACCACAACTCTGTTGTTCAACAGCAAGTTGATGTCTTTTGCATGAAGTTGCGTATTTTCACCAGAAAATAACAACACGATTTAAATTACCTAGTTATTTTGTTACTTCTTGCTATCTTAACGCATCTTATTTTTAGCATAATTTTGATATATATCTAACAAATGAAAATATATAACAGTAAACCCTAAATATAAAACAACTCCCCCATGTCTCTCCCGGGCGGTAGGCCCAGAAGGCTGGCCGCATTGCCACGCTGAATGCCAATGCCGATTCTCTGAGCTTTTGATACTTTATTCCTAATCATTGCACAAAATAAAGGTCTCCATTAAGTATCCTTATATTTATTAAGCCACTAAAGCAAAGAATGAATTTCAGAAAACCTTTCGTAATGCTTAAAACTTTCTGAGCAAAAAATCATGAACGTAATATCTAATATGGATGAAAATCGCTTTCAATGGTTTCATATAAACAAAGATTACGAAGTAAATACATAAATTAATGAAATAATAAACGACCTACTTTCAAAATAAAGTTAATTTCTTTCATTTATTTCAAAGTAGAGTTTGTGATATCAAATGCTTGAAAAAAAAAACACTTTGTTGCGACAGCCATTGGAAATCTGTTAAAAATAGAAGTGCAATCGATACCAAATTAATATTCGGTTGATAAACAGCGAAAGTACATTAGCAATTTTATACATACGTTTTCTTCAAAGAATGGACCATACTTATTCAGTAAAAATAATCTTGACGATCAATCCGCAATTAAAATAATATCGCGTAACAAATATACATACGAACTAGGATCTCTACAAAGAGATCTCTAAATGTCTCATCGAGACGTCGGGTGATAAGAAGGTTGTCAGCTATTTCGGACAGAGAATAAGTCTCGCCATCCAACGGGGCAATGCTGCCCGCCTCCTGGGCACCAAGTCAACAGAAAATGACCTGGGGAGCATTTTTTATTTGCAGGTTACTCCTAGTCCAGTTATTTTGTTTTTTGAATTCAAGTAAGATAGACTTAACAAACCGAATACATCTACTTACGACGACAAATGTAATCTCGCAAACATAATCTCAGCCTAATTAAAACGGTCGTTACGTTTGCCGACACACGGCAATATATTCACCGCGTTATATCATACATTTCCTTGGGAACATCTCAAAAGGCGTATCATGGTCGCGTTTACACTTGATAAACAATCCGACTTATCGCAATTACTTGGGACGGATTCTTTGTCTAAACCGATAATAGGGACCATCATTCGAACCAGAATTAATTTATTAACATGCCAAATTTTTAAACACAGATTTATCTAAGTTATGGGACTTTTAAGCGTCCCCTAATATGGGGCCAAGTAGAAAATGTAGTGCTACTACAAAGAGTGTTGCGGGCTCTAGCGTCTGAAGCTTTTTTAGGGTTCCGTACCCAAAGGGTGCCAACGGAACCCTATTACCAAGCATCCGCTGTCCGTCTGTCCGTCTGTCACAGGGCTCTATCGTTTGAACCGTAATAGGTAGACTTGAAATTTTCACAAAATGTGTATTTCTATTGCCGCTATAACAACAAGTACTAAAAACAAAATAAAGTTAAAAATAAAAGGGGTCCCCATACAAGAAACGCGTTTTTTGGCGTTGGGACGGTGGTACGGAACCCTTCGTGTGCGAATCCAACACGCACTTGGCCGATTTTTATAACACAGTCCCGTTTTTTAACACTTTACGTTTATTTGTTTGCAAAGAATATAGTACTAATAATCCCTATTTGTATACTGCGATAGAGTTGTTATTCGTGATTTTGTATGAGATTACTACGACAGTGAGACATCAGTTGTGCTACTCGTGATTACTCAGTAGGTACCACCTTTAATATATACGAGTATATGTTATATGTATATGAAATGAGTTCATTTCTAAAAATCGTAAAATTAACAACGGAGACTAAATATTAATTACAAAAAATTTGAAAGATGAGCAAATAATAAAAGTCATTTAGGATAAAGACAGTAAATAAGGCTGCGTTTCCACCAGGGATGTGCGAGGATGCGTAGCGAGGGATGTGTTTGTCATGAACCAATAGAAACACTTCATTTACCTATCCTCGCTCCGCTGAGCTGTTTGACGTCTCTGGACATCTCTGGTGGAAACGCAGCCTAAATCTAGAATTAAAGAGGGTCAAGTCTAGGATCGGGCACACCCATAACAATGTAACATTACATAAAACAATAATAAAATTGTGATTGTTTACATTTTTGTGTTATGGCTAATTAGCGACGTGTTTTTTTTTGGTTCATCTTGTCTCGTTTGGGCAAGGCGTGCATTCAATTCAATGTAATAAAATTAAAAAGGTTGTATAGTGTTGCCACACAGAGCATACCACACACAGCATACATTTTTTTTTAACACTTGACACATTTTTATCACTATCTATAGAAAATTTTCAATTTTAACGTGTGTGCGTATCAACACACTTTTAAGCTCTAGTCAGGGTCGAATAGGGGTTGTTTGATGTATTCTCTCTAACTACTAGCCTATGGGTACATAAGATAAAGGGCTATATAGGGCCCAGCTGGCAAATAGCAACTTGACTTAATGTACATTAAGTCCACTAGACCAATCCAATACTGAGGAAACGTGCATACGTCCTCGAAAAAATCAAATGTGTAATGTGTAGGTATGTTAAGTGCTCACCCCGCATTGAACTAGCGAGGGGACTACACCCCATTCACTTTCATCAATGAGAGAAGGCCTATTATGATTATTATAATTATGATTACACGGATAAAATAAGAACGGTGGCAAGTGGCGTAAATTCCCGTGTGGTGACTGTATTTAAAACTGATAATGTGATTCCGACACTGTCATATAAAAATTGCAATAAAAAGCTACACATACTGATCGATACTTAACATTCCAATTTTGATAGTTCGATAGGTGTCATCAGCAGTAAAGGCTTGATGATACTCCAGTCACGAGTCCACTCTCGACCCCTGTTGATATGGAAATGTCCCCCGGCGTGTTGACGCTCTAAACGCATCGTTTACATGAATATTTGGCCTAGATCAAGCTGTATAGGAGGTGATTAGTGTACAATACGAGATGATGTTGGTACATCATAGCAAATTACAAGGAGACTAATGTGTTGTACTATACTACTTATATTACAGTACGTAACTAATACAGAAAAGTCTACATTATACCTCTACGAGTGGCATAAGCACGAGAAAACCTATATGGTGAATCGTTTCTTCAGTTTCAATGCTAATAGAAAATCAATGACTGTCAGGGAGTTTCGAGGGGTTTCTTTAACATTTAGGGGAGCTGTGATAAAACGTTCGATCAAAAATGCTCTTAAGTAATTCACATTAGAGTAGAACGTAGCATACAATACAAGTTAACTAGAGCTTTGTTGACTCTGCTGTGCTAGTATTAAAAAGGCTACTTTTTAGTAAGAGATTCCTTTCTTATCTTTCAGCAACTTGGAGCCAATAGTATTTATATTCAATCGTTATTTAACATCAGGAAGATTTCGTACCCTTGGTCAAATAACGACGCATGTGACTTTACGTCCAAAGTTTTTTTATTGCTCAAAAGTCATACAAATCATACGAACTACATGATACACAGATCCTGAAAAGTTGTCATTTTGCAGATGCGTCGTTATTTGACCAAGGTTACGATTTATTGAAAAGAAAAAGTACGTACGTACACTCTAATTTTTACACACATACGCTATGCCAACTAAATTGATAGCACAATTACGAAAATCGTCGTGTTTCAAAGCTCGTGGCACAGGCTGACAGACTGCAATGCGATTAGTCGCGCACGCATCACGCTCCTCCGTGTCAGAGATCAGCTACCATCGTACCACCCAACCATCGTGCTATCATCATTCTGATGCGAAAGGAATTAATGGAATAAGAGACTTGGCGTAACAAAATACTAAGTCCCTTTTTAAGATGTTTATTAACAGTAACGCGCAGATGTGTTCACGTTCGTACAAATTTGTTCCATTCACGCCTGTGAACTCCGTTGTATATTTACTTTTTTATCAGTGTACGCTTTTGAATTCATTCCGATTTAATTAATGCATTTAATCTAACGTAATTAAATAATCTTTGTGCCTACCTATAAATTTGAAGAAATTAACAACTATCTACTTGGGATACCTCTCAAAAATACCGAATATCCAAATAATAAAGGCTTTCTCATTCGCTACTTAATCTTATTGTGATGCAAATTAAGAAACTATCCTGTTTTAACCACTTATAAATACATCTGAAAGAGAAACCCACGGACGGAAAATGAGATCTATGTACTTACTGTACCTACTCGTAAAAGAGTGTAACATAAACTGAAATGCCACGAGGTATAAGCACCTATCCATTAATAAAATACCTAACTATAAATTACAAAACCGTGACTGTATATCGCAATTCGGGTATTAAGATCGGATTAATTATACCCACCCGGTCGCATGACCGCCCGGGGCGGCCGTCCGTCAGTCCCGGACCATCTGCCCAGACTTTCTCTAATCTAGTTCACATAGTTACATAAATGTATGAGAGGATCCATCCCCGCACATTCTCAGACTTGTGTATGCAATTATAATGACCTATGGCTGTAGTGTCCTAAATATAATGAATGTCTGTCAGGTACAATAAACAATAGGTCATAACTAGAAAAATCCCGCAGTGTGAACAAAACAGTATTTAAACTTCGATGTTTGGTTACAGGTATAGCTTAAGCTTTGTGAAGCAGCACCAACATGATGCTACGTTTGTCAACTTTTATTGGTGAGTAACTAACTTTTTACAATATTTACAATTATTATCAGAGACAAACAGGTAAATACTGCTGTTGCAAATTTGAATTTAAAATTTCGTTAAGCAAAATTATAGCCAGCTATCATTATAGTACATTACACAACTAGGGTGGTAGTACAAAGAAAGGCCGAGATCGCAATTGTTTGCGGCCCGAGCTACCTACCTCCCACATCATTTACATACATCATTTTATGTCTACACTTGGCCAGAAAGCGGTTTTTTCCGTACGCTTAGCGTGCGGTAAAAGCCACTTTATGGCCAGGTGTGGCATAAAAATTATTACTTATCTTATACGCAAATCACAAACAAAGTAATATCGAGATTCTCCAATTTATTAGCAATATATTTTATGGCAATTTGAAAGCTGTAAATAATACGCTCTTTAGAATTTTAGTAGTCATTTGCGAGTGAATTTATATTGTTTAAGAAACGCAATGTTGCAGTGTAATGACTCTGTCATAAACAATTAATGAAAGCTGATCTTTTTCCAAATCTGAAATTTCTTAACCGTTTAAAGGAAACCTAACAAAATCCGCTCACAGTTGTTTTTACGGCTGCAATCGCATCGGCACTGGAAGTTGATATACCTACTGCTGATAATTCTATAGCGGTAAGCAGTATTAATTATAAAGCCTACTTAAATCGCGTCAATCAAATCAAGTTTCACTGCTTAAACTGTAGCCTGTTGGATTATTGGATGACCATTACTATTGTTTTGTGATACAACACAGATTACGGTAAAACAGTAACGTAAAAAGATGGCAACGCATATCTGTCTTTGGATTTGTCCATTGTATCTCTCTTCTCATAGCATATCTCAAATGCTACGACCGTTTTGTGGTATAGCTGGCTTTCTTACGGGGAATCGAAGTTACTTAATGATTTTTAGTAACATGCAACGATGTCGGGTTTTATAATTTGTAAATTATTTTATTAAGGTACCTGTTCACATGTAGTTACTGACTAATCTTTTATATAACTTTTTCTACTCCTGTACTGTTATCTGTCTTTTACTTGGTCACGAACACTAATATAAGAACATATATAATATGAGTTCAGAGAAGTCTATACTCTATTCCCCATAACAGCACTAGTGTCGTTATAGCCACTTTACGTTATTGCTAGCAACCACAGACTTCTAAATCTAGGTTAAACTGAGGTCAAGGATTAAGCGCTCAATTTTAACTTTACGGTAAAAATGCACAACTACCAACTTAACAAACAATTAAAATCCTACGGCTTTTAAGAAAAACAAAACTTTCTGAACTAAATTCATTGATGCCAACATAAAAACAAAAGTATTTTTAATATATTCACTGCGTGTCAACTTCATTTAAAAAATAAAAAGTTTACCATAGACACATACTGACAGTCATACGTCATATTTGCCTTCTTTGCAGGTTATGCCTTGTTTGTATTTTATAATTTTAAAACCTGTCGTAGAAAAAGTATTGTATGCAACGTTGTATAATTAAGTCAAAAAACGCTCATTGCGTCTCTATTTGCGATACTCGCCGCATTCGCGGCTCGTATCGCAACTCACGCAATTCGCATTTTTTGAACCTTCTTATACAACTGTTGCATAAAATACTATTTTATATTCGTTAGCGTATTATAATTGTGAGTTTTTATAAAGTTCTCCTAACAATCTGGATAGTCAAATATTACAATATAATTAATTAGACACGTACGTAGTAAGTTTATTTGCATAATTAATCATGCTTGTTACTAATTAGTGTCAACTCAACGCAGATTTTTAATTGCCGTAACCACTAATTTGAGTAACTTTCACATTAGATATGATTGACCGTTGTAAATTCGTATCCTTTTCTGATTTCATATTCGACTTGATAATTGGTGATTGATTACCAGTCGTATTACGACGTCAAATTTTCTCGTTGTTTAGCTGCAGTATGTTCAGCATATTTTTTTTCAGATAACAGTATAAATAAGGTTTTTTGCGTAGTTTAAAATAGGCAAGCTGATAGAAATCGGGTTCTATGGACCAATTTATGCATCCGGGGGACGTTCTTCTTTTTAACCTACAATTGCTACTAATTATTTGTGACGGAGTGGTATTTTACCGCTCTGTCACGGATTTTTTTCTGTAAAATTGTAATTAAATTATAAAAAGCAATTTTACACAATAACGCTACATGTAAAATTAATAAGTCATGATGTAAAATCAAATCATCTTTGGGAGTCAATTTCATTGTAGGTAAAAAAGAAGAACGTCCCATGGAAAAAGTTTCAGTCAAATTTTTTATTTTCTGAAGAGTATGTACGACATAAAGGTATGAGACCTTAAAATAGGCGCTTAAGGTGATTCGAGTCGCTTGGTTTTCCATACAAAGTAAAGGGAGTCAATATTCAAATTGAATGACATCAAATTTGGCTGATACTCGTATTTGTTTAATCTGTAAAAAGCTATAAAATACAACAAGTATCAACCAAATTGCATGGCATTAAAGTGGATTATTAACTACCATCCTTTTGAAGGGCTTGCTACCTATATTTCATCTGCGCAAAACCATTATGAGAAGGTTCAAAAAGTTAACAAAGTAAGTATTATATTTTCTGTGATTAAAAGTTTTGTTCAATTAATGCCACTAAATGGCGCTGATGTATCTTCTTATGTTTTAAATGTTTTAGGCTATAAGTGAAATAAATTGCAACCCAGTGTGGTCGTTAATTTGGATTTTTAACCCCAAATTGTTTGTACTTACGGAGAATCAAATAACTCAAATCACCTTAATCGTGGGTAAGACTATGAACGCCACTCTTCTTGGTTTGTAGGTTAGGTGCCTATGTAATAACAACACGACGATCTGGCTTTCGTTCATGTCAAGGAAGTCGATAAAACTCCAAGCCTTAACTTTATTGATTCTGTGAAACGCATTCGTGCGTCGCTCAGTGGGAAAGCAATACCGATTATTTGACCACACGCATATGTAAATAATTTCATCTCGATTGCCCGTAATGACAGGCAGGTCAAAGAGCGAGTGATTCTGTGTGCATCTTGCATGACTGTTGCATTTTTTGCTAATAGCTACTCTAAAGTTACATAGTAAAGAAATTTAATTTAAAACGAAATTAATACTAACTACTTATTTTGATCGTTCGTCCGCTGAACTACCTACTTGCCGTGTTGTCTTCTTCTTCTAAATTAAACTTAAATCTTCCATAATTATTACATACTTCTTATTGATGAGAAGGATCAAGATCTTTAGAGAAAGTAATTGACCGTTATCCATAAAATGACGAACCATAACTAAGAGAGAATTAAGTTTATTATTATTGTATATTTCAAACCGTGGGTGTTATTCTTATCGCAGTACTTTCTCAGAGCAATACTAAATAGGAGACATTGATAAACTGCAAAGCAATACTTTTTAATTAAAAGCTCCTTTTGGTTGGACGACGCAGTTTGCCTACGGATTTTTTGCTTGAAAAGGCACGGAGATTAATGCCACAGATGACGGTCACCAAATATAATTTCGTAATTATGAATGACAAAACAGAATAAAGTATCTAAATCATAGAGGTAACCGTTCTTCGATTAATATAAGTATGCTAGATGCGTTTCTTTAAATATTAATCCCATCATTCGCATTTTGTCTTTGAAAAAAATAGGTATGGTAAATTCGTCAGAAAATTTATCCACACGTTAAAAGAGAAATAGAAGGACGTTTGCCTTACCTCACCCAACTTTTCTTAGTTTTTATTTTTGGGTTAACATAAACAGTACCTACATTCACATTTCGTATGTCTAATCGTGTAGCACTCTAGCGTGTGTGCAAGTGTAGCCCACGATTGGATTTAGGTACTTCATTAAGGAAATCAGAACAAATATCACCTACTTATTACAAATATCACACACTTGTGTGCATTCAGTATACCTATCAAACTAACATTTTTGAACTAAAATTATGGAGCTTATACAAAACACGAGCACTGCACGTTAAACCCAGGCTTTTCGCAATATTATTTCACTTGGGCAAACCCACAGTTTATAGGCTGTTGGGCAAAACTATAGGATATCTCATTGCGCACTATATGCATACTGAAAGAAAGCCTGCGGGCCACAAATCTTCCATAAGTATCGATGCATCATTACGATTTATCAACACTCGTGCGCATCGCGCAATGTTTCCATCATAATAAAAAACTTAGTTTAGTACTTAGTTTGTAGGTATTTGAATGAAATGTACAATACACGTTACACAATAGTGTGAAATAATAAGTATAAATAACTCAATAACAAGGTGATTATATCGTAGAAATATATTATTAAATATTATTTGTCCTTAGTCAATTATTCGTAAAAAAACTAGTGGACCAACCCACCCGCAGCTTCGTTTGCGGAGGTGAAATATGTCAGATCAATAGTATCATATGTGTTAACCGGGGTCCTAATCTATCTGTATACTAAGTTTCATGGAAATCAGTCCGGTAGTTTTTGCGTGATGTGCGAACAAATACCTACGAAATTTCTACGATTTCATTAAATAGAAGACAAGGACTAAAGAAACGACTAAATTAAAGAATTCATCAATTAAAGAATTAGCAAACCAAACGCACCATACGCCCTGTATACTTGAGAACTTAAGATGCTTAAAAGCATCTAGAGGTTTTGAAGCAAATATAATGTTTGTCCTTCGTGTAGTAGCACGAATCGACGGCTCATTGCTTTGACAATGGACCCATTAAGGTTAAGCATTAGTGAAATACCTTAAGAGCCAGCAAGTTGCGTTTTTAGAGTTCTGTAGTCAAAATTTGCCACGGACCAACTAAGGGCCTTATCACACTAGCGATTTGCAAGCGGTACGGAACCCTTCATGTGCATGTGCAAGCCCGACTCGGACTTGACCAGTTTGTTCTTACTTAATTTAGATTTTTTAAGAATCGAATTTCGTTTCTGTGTCCGTTTCTGTATGTAAATATTTCATTAATAATAAAGTAGTATAGGTACACTACTTACAAAGCTAGGTCTTAATCTAAAGAAATTGTTAAAGGAAACAGTTTGGTTATAATAACAAGTATTTCCTTATAAACAAATTAGCTAGTATGAAGCTAATCGCTTTGACCTGCCAGGCAAGTAGCCTATTGCTATATCCTGTTGTAATTCGTACAGATAGTATGTGAGAATTCTAAGATTTTACTTTATAAGTATCATTATAAAAGATATTCGCTTTTATCAGAGCATATTGGGTTCAGTTTACTTTTGCATCCTACTTTTACTTCCATCCATAGATAGGTACAAGCGTATATTTTTTACTGGAGAGGTTTAATGATTTCTCAAGCTCATTATATAGTTAGCTTAGCATATGCATCTACCTATTGTTTTTATTTGGAATTTTTATTACTCAACTACGGTGAAGCAAAAAGGAGGGTTATGATCAACTTTATTGGCCCAAATATATGGACAAAATGTATAGTTATAAGTTATGAATCTCTCCGCAACGTTAATAATTAGTTTATATCGAGACTAATGTAAAATATCATCGACATCAGCCTATATAAGTCCCACTGATATGCACAAGCATACAGTACGCTCATAGATGAGAGTGAATGGGTCGCAGTCCCTACGCTGGTGCAGTGCGGGCTGGGGACTTCACATACGCCTTTGAATTTCTTCGCGATGTATGCACGATATTTTACCTAAAACATAAACAAGGGAATTTTAAAATTAATCAAAATTACTATTACCTTATTTTATTATACATTACCTATTAAAGTGCTATGAATTCTGTGAGTTAGATTGAGAAACAATACGTGAAGTCAACTATTCAGATACGTTTGACTATAACAGATCTGAACAATACGTGCGTGTGATTATTAGGTCCTAATTTTTATGTCCTATTGTATATTGGTCTCGTAATTATAGTTTATGCGTCTCACTCTTATAATAAAATGGGAATTAGGTACTCCAAAAATCAATTTGCCCAATAAATCCTTACTGCTGTTCTGACACTTTCAGCAAGCTTAAAACTAAAACGCACCAATGAATCTCATATATTTTTGTGCATTGCACATCAGTACAATGATTATTTTAGAAGTGCACAAAAGTTAAGTAATTTGTCTTTGTTATTTTTTTTAAGTATCATAAGGCCGCAGGATTGGATTGCCCCAGATTATCTCTAAATTTATACCTAATACTTGTGTTAGGCGCACCACGTCTATCGCTATGACATGAGGTACTTCAAGAACCGAGTACGTAAACAGGGCACTCAGAGGTCGGAAACATTGGCAACTTCTCGTGTTGCAGATATCCATGGGCGATGATGACTGCTTTCCGTCAGTCGGCCCAACTGATCGTTAGCCACTTATCACATAAAAAAAGATGACGTCACAAAAAGGTCGCGCTCCCCTGTTCAATTTGTCTGCAAACCGAGAAGTAGCATCGAGACGAACCTGCAGTTTATTGAGTCCTCCCAACCACTGAGCCCCGCATCCATGAAATGCATCTACTTACATTAAATTAACCCAGAGTGCAACGGTTGCGACTTGCGGCCGCCTTATGAGCGTGCGATGGGTAATCCGAAGCTGATTAATGGATATAGTTTTGCGGCCTCAATAACCCCATTACTGCGATGCAACGCTTCCTCAAAATTATATTAGAAATGGGATGACGGAAAAACTATCATGATTAATACAAGATTTAAAAATAATATAATCACAAAATTAAAAATTTTAAAATAACCGACTTTCAGTGGGACCTATTTTGATATGAGATGTACGATACGAGTGTCCCAAATCACCGCATATGTGCCTACTGCCTATAATATCCAGATCTTGGTTTAGTTAGACACCACTCTGGAGGACTACTCCTTTTCAAACAAAAAAACAATAAACCGTCCTTATTTTGTGGAAGTCGGTTAATAACGGACTTCAAATGAAGGGATTCGATAAGAAACGCACAATTCACTATGAAAAATACCCAAACATAATAAAATAAAAAATAAATAAACATACAGACGAATTGAGAACCGTCCTTCTTTAGAAAGTCGGTTAATAAGGCGAAGAACACACCGAAATCGCCCGTCGCCGCGATTTTTTCCGTGTATGCGCAGCTACTCGGAAAAAATCGCCGCGACGACGGGCGATTTCAGTGTGCGCCACCCCGCGATTTTTCTATACAAATCGATGATTCTACATACAAAGTTGAAAATCGCTGAGTCGCGCGTCGCCGCGATTTTCGTTGCGGTGTGTTCTTCGCCTAAGACTCCAAATCAATATATTCCATTAAAAAATGTTAGTAAACTCTATAGTACCTAAAAAGTTCCTTCGATTTCTACCATATCGCAACATCAGATCCTCACCAATTGACAATTAGATCACCTAGGAGATATAATCTTTGAAACCAAAACAAATTGGTAATCGAGAAATAAATAAATTATAAAGATTCAGATGCACGGAGAACCTCCTCCTTAAAGTCAGTTAAAAAGCACACTTTATAAATAAAATAGATACTAATTTGAAAATAACTAATGGTATGGCTTTATACACTGAAACGGTACCTACATCTAACGATGCACGTTTATATTAGGATACGACCTAATAACTTTTTGAACCTGTTTGTTTCACTTTATATGTAAACAGGCCATATGAGCCAATTTTAAATAGAGCGCTGTGTGACGGCTCTTTCATATACCGTAAAGCAGTTCCAATTATAAAACGATTTAGACTCAAATGTAAAACTAAGGTGATAGGATAGGTAATATACCTTACCCACATTATTACTTTGTATCACGTCTTTGTAGGTATAAATTAGGTAGGTACCGGCCCTTTCAAAACTGGGCAATTTATAATTCTCTCAGACTTTTCCTATCGATTAATAACGTAGGTATTTTCTCATCAAAGAATTTAATCAATGAGTGATGTAGAATTTAACCCCGTGACTTTCCGATGACATAACACGCGTGTCACATGATTTCCAAATCTATTCCGAATTCCAAAGTTTTTCCGGACTTATCTGTAGAAGATTGATTGAATTCTATTAGGAAATACAGAATATTATCTTTAAAGGTTGACCTATGTATGTATTACATGTCATAACAAAACTTTTTAGTAAGCGGTAGATAATAATATTATGTTCCACAAACGTGATTTTCTGCCACATATTTCGTAATAGTAGGTAGGTACTAGGTACTAATTTTATTTAATTTGGTAAAGAAATTAAAATAGGAATTTGCGTCAAATGTATCCATTAAGTTCCCACTGCACCTAACTCTATCTGAAAAGACCTCTATTACCAATCAACCAATTCAAACAATGATTACTTACGTATAAAGAAGTTATTTATACTCTACAACATTGATTATAGGCTCCTAAATTCATACTTTTGTCAGTAATTTAAACGGTAAAATCACAATCATTTCTAAATGTCAGAACAATCCCAATCATTAGTTTTCACTTGATTGTCTTAAAGGTCACCCGGCGGTCACAATGTCCAGTTAGTTATCATTGCGACCAATTTCGAGCTTATGGATTCATACATTGCTAACCAAACTATAATGATGCTTTTAAACTGAAAACCGACTATTATTTAGATAGTCTATGGGAAAATTATTGTACTTTAAAATGTCAAATGAAAATTAGCTTGTTACTCGAACAAATACGCGTAATAGGTTATGTTTATTTTACTTCTTAGGACAATTCAGTGCCTCTAGTAATAAAAGGAATAAGTCAGATATGAGCCAAATGCAAAGAGGCGTAAGTCTTCCTTGGAGACTTGCGGCCTTTTGTACCTCGTTTAAATCTATATTAGTCCCTTTCTTACTTTAGGCACTGAATTAAATCTGGGGGCACGACAGTGCCCCCACCAACGCCATGTCGAGCAAAACAAAGGCACGGCCGTACCATCCTTTTCTCGAAGCCATTCAGGCGATTTTCAGCCTCCTGTAATTTTGTGCTGGCTAAACCTGACCCTGGTTCTATGGTTCCCTGGTCAATAACATTCAATTTGAACGTGAAGTTTAAGAAATATAGCACGTCAAAGTTCCTTAGTTTTGTCACTGACTGACTGACTGATCATCATAATTATAAGTTACTTCTAGCAGGCCCACAAGCTCCAAATTTTAAACATAATCAGCTGATAGTCTATCATGTCATGCAAAACCTAAAAATATTGCAATTTCAATACAGACTGCATAAGTAAGTTTGTAATCCTATACAAATACATGCGATTACAAAGTTAGTTTTATAGTTTAAATTGGAAATAGAATGGATTGAATAAATTAAAATAAAGGAAGACCACTTACAAAAAGAAATGAGATCCCTTCAAAAACATTACATGTAAAAAGATGCAAGTCTCGCAACGAAGTTCTTCTACAACAAAAAAGTTTTGAGACGTAATGTTAAACCAAGTATCCAATTACTTAACCGGGGAGGAACACATTCTATAGTTCTCAAATAAAGACGGAGGACATATTGAGGATATATATTGTTATGTTATCTCTTAGATAATTAGCCTAAGTCACTCATAGGGGAAATAGAGCCCTTCGTTTTAAATTAGTTATGCCTTATTACAAAAACTTAATCAACAATAATGGTGGAACGTGATTGTTTCAAATATTAAGCATAATTTCCGTCCACGTCATGGTAGCGTCAAAAATAACCGTGACACCCAGGGACATGACATAAATATAGAAGTAGAAATATATTCTACTAAGGAAACTGTCATGTTAGTAGCTGTAACTATTAAAAGATGGACATAGGTATGTAGGGAAATAAAATTTTATTTACGGAGATGATAACTTAATTTAAAAAAAAAAATTCTCGTTTGTGCTTTTTTAGGCCATTACCTAAGTATTCACGCATAGTGGCATGATAAGTACCTATAACCTATTATATTATATTCCTTTCATCGGCTCTCCGAAAGGACGAGAACTTAACTATCGAGTTACTATATCCAACTTCTGGTAGTGCATACCTAATGCATGATTAATTGTAATAAGTATAACAAAATCATAGCTATACTTTTGCAGTCTTGTTTCAAAGCAAGCTCGGTGTACGAATAATTTTGTCTTTTGAGTACCTATCAGTTACGTACACATATATCCATAATACACTTAAGCTTTTGTTGTTCTTAAAGCTAAACATTTAATCACCCAATCATGTTCAATTCCGTACAATTTACAAGCGGCAGACATCCTCGTGACCAATTTGAGCACCAGCCAATAACATGACGCTCTGCACTTCTGCATTACCGAGTTTCACAATAATTTATACTACCACATAATCAAAGTACCCCACAGTCAGCCAGTATGTCGCGTCGAATAGAACCTTGTCGTAATATTTTTGGCGTTCATTTGTGGGGCCGTCTTCAAGCTGCTAATAAACCAAAGCACTACGCATTTAACTGTTATTCAAAATGCTTTATTGTATCGTAAGTTCATAATATTAGGCTTGTGTAGTACATGTACTAAGGACTAAAAAAATGAATTCCGCTCACTGTATTAGAACGAACTATTCCGTTTCGTTTCCGCTCTTTAGTATGTTTAGTACATTAACCGATCAAGTCCGATTAACTGCCGTGCCGCGTGCCGACCGACATCCGACATGTAACAGCTCTGAATGAAAGAGAAAATGGAACGCAACAGCAAGCTGCTGCAATATCCATTCGGTCGGTCCAACCCTTCTAAGGTCCAACCCTGATCGGACAGAGCAGAACAGAACGAAACGGGAGCAACGCTTAGATAGAAACAGTAATGTACTAGTGAACCAAATTAACTAAAAGACCGAACTAGTACATTAGCACGATTGTACTAGTTCGATGCGAAGCGATCATAATATTGTGGAGACAGTCTTACCCAAATCGACCTTGCCCCAAACTAAGCGATGCTTGTATTATAAGTTAGTTAGTAGGTACCCATAATACAAGCATAAACGACGATATACATACTTATGTAGATAAATTTATACTTATATAGATAGAAAACATCCAAAACTCAGGAAGAAATACTCGTGTTCATCACAAAAATATTTGCCTTTACCAGGATTTGTACCCGGGGCCTCTAGCTTCGTAGGCGGTCTCACTTCCACTAAGCTAATTGTGTCGTCGTGTTGTTTAAAGACGCCAAGCTTACAATTAAACGCATACGTTACGTGAAAACTCATCAGATCCATTCCCAGCCCTATCTCATTTCCCATTGCATAGCATTTACAAAATCTCAATTACACAACAATGACATAAACTGTAACAGACGAACATCTTCGCGCGTTATCAAGGTATCGTGGACGACTTCCAGTGGAACTCGCTTTACCCTTGCCAAGTGCACGTGCCAAATAAAATTGATCTTTAAATCCTAAAGCATAGAGACGTAGGAAATCAGGCTTGGCTATTTACCAACGGCAAAGCGAACCTTGTGGCGTCAGGGGCTGGCTTCCTAGTTTCGTTGTTCTATTTCGTGACGATTCAGCACGAGACGCCCTCAGCGATTTAATATAAAAGGGTGTATGTATATATAATTCCAAGCATAGTTTCGTCTTTTCGACATAGTTCTAATGCCAAGTAGGGTTAGGTACATCTTTTACTGCAGGGGTCTTGCGTGGTTGGTTTTTAGTTTATTTCAAATGTAGGACGTTTCCCATTACGTACCTGCAATAAATATATAGTTTTTTTTCTTCTGGCATCGCTCGCGTTAAATAGGTTTCCCTTGGCAACCTTAGATTAGGTCCTTCTTAGAAATTGATAGGTACATAATCTTAGTACTTTTTACTATATCTTTCGGGAGGCTTGTAACCCAGTTTCGGCTGGTCAAGTTATCATCTCAGAGTGAATACCACCTGACCTCCATAACCAGTGCGACAAGGAAGAAAATATAATATGACATCAACAAGACAATCAATAGTAATTTAATATATTGTATTATTTATATGTAGACGACTTCATTGCGCTGTAAAGTTCAAACACTTGCAAAATATACAAGTTTTACTCTATAATTTATAACATGATCTACGAACTACAATATCATCCTTCACTGGATTCATTCCAACGATTCAAGTCATCTTATTAATTTTAATGATTTTCCAAAGCCAGGCCATTAACCGGCATTTCTAGGCGTTAAGAAACTAAATAACATATCTCCTGTGCCCTAAGCAAGAATCATTAAACACTGTCACGGAAAAACAGCCTTTAACCGCTACGCAATAAGAATATGGAGAGTATTAAAGATTCACACTTAAGCTGTCTAGTTTCGTCACTGATGGGTTGTAAGAAATCGGTGAAAATCACTACCTTAGCACGTTCATCGAAATGATCTTAATATTGCAATGGATCCTGGCGATAATCGACTATCAAGAGTATCGAGTTACCCAAGACTGACGACCCCGTATAATATGGGTGCTAGCTATTTAACTTATGGTAATAGAATCGGTTACTTTTGACCTCGACCTCGACCTGATGTGCGAACTAAATGTGGGTTATAACAGTTAAAAAAAAACTGGTCAAGTGCGAGGTCGGACTCGCGCACCGAGGGTTCCGTACAAACTCATAAGTAGATACGCGAATAGTTCAAGAAAAACTGTATGTCGATTTGTTTAGTACGTAGGAGCAAATAAGTATACCTATGTTATGATTTTTGCAAATTTCTAAAAAACAGTGCAAGTTAGGAAAACCGTTATATTTTTCCTGTAATATTTAGAACCTGATGAGTAATTATTGTATGTAATAGATATTTTTTCTGTAATCTGAAACAGGCCATCGCTTAGTTTTGCTACTCTCCGCTAGATGGATTTTAAGTTTTTATAAATTTCTAAAAAAATATTAAAGTTAAGAAGACCGTTATATTTTTCCTGAAATATTCAGGTTGATATTAATAATTGGTAATTATTACAGATTTTTCAGTTCAGTAACTTCGAAGATAATAGGAGGGAATGGTATTTTTTTTTGGTCATACATCAAAAAGTACATGATTATTGATTAACAAAAAAAAATAGCTTTGGAATCTACAAATCAAGCCCTTTCATTTGATACTGATACCCCATTTGATACAATAGCACAACATTAAATTTTCAACCTCCCATTACGGCCCCCTTTAAAAAAAAGTAAAAAAGATACAAGATTTTTTTTATGTCAAATAGGGTCGGGTTAGCGACTTTTAAAACTATTCCAAATTTCATATCGATAGCAGCAGTTCCTGAGATATCTCGCTGTGACAGACGGACAGACAGACAGAGTCGCACCATAAGGGTTCCTTTTTTACCATTTTGGTACGGAACGCTAACAAAGGTAAAACGACCATCGATGACCCTTTCACAATAGTAATAGCAAAACAATTAGTACCACGCCTACATAAAATTGTATGGGCAGTTTAATTGGTCAAAGATATACGTACGATTTATTAAATACCTTTAATAATAGAACCGTAAATTATAAACAACAGTTTAACTGCTGTTATTTGTCAATTTGGATGAGGAATAAATCGCTCGATCGAAGGTTACTAATCAATTCTTTAGTGAATTTTCATGCCTTCTTTTGCGCTTTTACTAAACAAACTTTAATGTAAAACATACAAGTTGGTATTTAAATATTAACTTACGTTGCAGGTAATAAAGGAAGTATGACTTTAAGGGAATTATCATAATAACGCATTTAGTGGTTTGAGGTAATGAAGATCTACCGACAACGCCACGCAAGGACGTCCATTTGACAAATTGTTCCTGGCCAAGGGCATGTCAAATACCTACTCAAAATTTATGTTATCCAGCATTGAAAATGTACACAAATGATTTGGATAGAAATGAAATAAAATATCAGGACTGTCAATCACGAAAAATCACTTGAAAAAATTTTATACTTACAGGAAAGTTACACCGAAACATTAACCTCAATAAGGTTAAAGTATGCTCAACATTTTAATTCGTCGACTGCAGAGTAGATACAGCGCCTAAGAATTAGTTCGTAAATATGTAATATTTACAATACATAGGTCAGGTGGGGTAAGACGAACACCCGGTGGACGAACACTTGTATGGTATTTTCATCTGGCCGTCTTACCCCGGGCAAAATAAACTATGTCCGTCGTACCCCACCTGACCTTACACCAATAGGTAGTTCATACTCGTATTTACAGGTTAACAGTGACCGCAAATTGAATAACATGAACTGAGTATTTTTCCAATTCTTAGACAGCTACAAATACTACCTATTTCATTCAATTCTGTGCAAGAGATATGGGTGGTGCCACGCGATGAGTGCACTCACGCTCAGCAAGTAGTACTTAGTCCTTAAAATTCCTCTATGCGTCACTCAACATCTCGCACAAGTTACGTGAAATAGGCTAGATAATCTTTAGCGGGCTTATCTACACTATGTAGTATTTTGAATGAATCCAAATAGAGTAATAAGTCATTATCGCGACATTGCGCCACCGCCAATGTCAAGTTTCTCAAGCTGGGAACGCGGCAATCAGCGGATCGCTCCCAGCTTCGCAAATTGCCGTCACGTGAGACTGAGGCCGATCCGAATTGCACCGGCACTAAACAAACGCCGTTTTAAAAGATTCTGGTGGACGATCAGTGATGCGTACCTACTCCACATTGCTAAACCAGATCCTATTAATATACAACTGACGCCGAAGACACATAACTTCCAACTTTTTTTAATAATAAATGGACTTGCTATTGACTCCGATCATGCCTGATGGTAAGCTGCTTTCCAAAGTTTTCCTGTCTTCTTTTTTTCTCTATGCTCGTGACTGTAAATTTTAGTAGAGTCATGTAGGTTGCGGAAGAACAAAGTCTCCATCTATTCTCGACAAATATAGGGATGCATACAGGAATCCGGTAACTCAATCGCAACTCTCTACATTTTCCTTAGCAATAAGTCTCCCTAATAATAAGTGTACGAGTTATGCAGCAAAATTATTGTAAAACAATGCTTCTTATAATTTGCCCGTGGGCATCAAGGGTGTCAATTTGATAGGGTCCAAAAGACATATCGCGTGATATCTCATGCAACACTTTTCCTTTTGACTTCTGTGTGCGGAAGATAGCAATGAGCTCAAGCAAACGGTAGCTATTAACTATTTCCAAACTAAGGTTCTTTACACGCGCCGAAATCAGTGTTGCTTCACTGAAAATCGTTTCATTTGCGTTTACACCAAAGAGCCGCCATGAATTGATCGTATCAGTTAATAGAATGATTTGCGTGATAAAGAACTTACTTTGGCTGATCTACCGAATTACAAAATAACTTATTCTAGATAATGATGTGTTCAAATTAGGGGCTACTTACCTAATTGTTTTACACGGGAGCTTACATACAAATCTATGCATTAAATATACCAGCTTGGGAAACTCTATGTGTATTGGCATTTACAAGACAAAGGTTCAAATATTATTAAGGTAATAATCAAAAGCAATGAGAAAGGGTTCTTAACTTAGTAAAAAAGTCTTTACATTACCTACATAACCTACTTTCATGGTTATTAGGTTCTTGAAGGCTTCTTTCAATTTGGACAATGAAATAAGTGCGATGCAAATATTCCTAAACAGCTCTTTATGAAATCTAGGTCAAGAGAATTGATGGGAAACAAATGATGACGGTTAATAAAAGGATTTCTTAATCGCATAATTGTTACTGGCCTATTCAATAAGAACAACATCATTTTCAAGGGCCAAAATGAGGAGCCATAAATATAATTCACACATATTTAATAGGGACCGGTGGCGTGGCGTCCAAACAACTCGATTCCTACCGGCTTGCCTAATATCAGGCTTTTGACCACCTTATTCTAGAGCTCTTAAGGAAAATGTACGCCAAATCTGTACCGGCTTGCCCTAGGATATCTTTTACACCACGCCACTGAATGGACCCAACACGTACAACATTGTTCATAGAAAATGACCCGAATTCATTGTCCGTGAGTGTATATATAACTACGTTTCTGTTTATTTTTTGTAAGCAACCATACCTATATATACATATACAGGGTGGTTTTCTATAATCTGTACATATTAAAAGGGGTGAAATTCCAACTAATTTTATCGGTAAAAATGACTTTAATTTTTGTTTCTGGGCAAAAAAATTTTTTTACGGATTTTTACTGTTTTCTATGAAATTTCGGGCAGTACATCTGTTTGACGCGGTATAACTTTTGATCTTATTGTTCAAAGCTGTAAGAAAAAAATGTTTTAAGATCAAAATTAAGTGCTAAACGAAAATAAGCATGAAAAAATGGTCACAATATTCACAAACTTTCGAGAAAAACAGTGTTTTCCGTAAAAGAAAACTGAAGCTTGCAACCGTTTTCCGCAATTATAATTTTTTTGGAGGATTTTTTCTTCAAATCGGTTGTTTATTGTTATTGCTACTAAATAGCGTGTCTATTGCCATGATCCTGCAATTTTTTCTTACAATTTGAAGCAATTAGATCAAAAGTTATACCGCGGCAAACAGATGTACTGCCGAAAATTTCATTGAAAGTTTAAAAATCTGTAAAAAAAAAACGAATGACCACAAACAAAAATTAAAATCAGTTTTACCGATAAAATTGGCTGAAATTTCACCCCTTTTCATATGTACAGATTATCGAAAACCACCCTGTATATGCACAAGTTGCATATACATAGGTTTGTGTTTCAATAAATAGGATTTATAGTTAAAAGTAGCAATTCGGAGCATATAAATCATTCGCAAATATACTGTTTCTAATTATGCCTTATGCGAAATTATTCTAGACTGATTGAAAGCAGTAACTAAATTGGGATTTATCAGAGTGGATCGTTAGTCCAATTAATGATGAGCCGGCTCCCCGGAGCTTCGGCAATTTCCCTCCATTTGCGAAACAGTCTCACGCGATGCCATCTCCTTGGTTCACCTATTGTCCAAACAACTCCAATAATATCCAAATCCATATTGAACTCTATATCCAAGCCATTATGGTTCAAAATCGTGTGAACAGACCTTCAGAACTTTGCTCTGCGGGGCTATTGTCCAAAGATGGCCAGTTCCAAACGATTCTGAATTATATTCCTTTGAATTTTGGTTGAATACTGAGCAACGACTAGTGTAGTACACGTGCTTATCGAGGTCGGTGGTGTAAAAATCATGCGTTTGAGAAACAGCCTTGCTTGAATAAGATGCGGAGACGAATCGCCTAGATACCTACATCACAATCTAGGGAACAGACAGTTAGCCGCCGGAGACGTTTAGACAGAGCTATCGTGTGAGAGCCGCAGAAAGAGACACGAGGAAAGCAAACTCTGCGAGCCCGTATTTCATACATCGCCGTGTTTAGCAACTCGGGAGCTACTTTTAGAGCATGCGTAAGAACGCACTTAGCACCATAGGCTGTGACACCCGAATGTATGTGCGTTACCTACTGGGTCATTCTCCCCCACCTAGTCCGACACCCAGGTGGCCCGGCCAGCGACCTGGTTCGACCCCAGGGAACGCCACGGTCCCCACCTGGTCCGATTTTTGCAACAGTCATTAAGATTTGCCAGTTTCTCAGGCTTCAAAAAAAAAGGTCATTCTCATTTAGATTTGTGACTTATCACAGCCATTTGCGGAAAGTTAACGTTGCTAATACCCAATGCTTCCTTTTCTTATATACGAACCGAAAGTTTGACAACGGCAACGGGGCTAATTTAAGTAAGTAATAGTCATGATCGTGACACATCTGTCAAAGTAGGTATATGAGAATGACCCTACTACATACTTCGAATAGGCACGAAATTCGATTTTAGGTTTAAGGGTTCAGGTCTTCAGGGTTAGGTCTTAATTTAGATGAAAGCTGCGTACACTAAGCTTTATTATTACGTTAATTTATATTAGTACAGTAGCCGCATTTACCAGATCTAAGAAACATTTGGAGTAGCCCGATCGGACTACTTTTCGATTTCTATATCATATTACCTCATTTCTGAAAATTTGTATGAATTGGTCGTGAAACTGCCACAATGTTTCTTGGTTCAATGCTAACATTTTTGAGGTTACATATAATAGTACTAGTACAATAAAACAATCGTGGGTGTAGAGATGATTCAGCATCGTAAAAATTTTCACAAGCCAATTAATGGTAGGAGCTATCATTAGTATGGTGTTTGTAAACTTTCTACACCTGACATCATAGTTTTTATTTTCTAGGTATCATAAGAATAACTTTCAGCTTTGGCGTAAATTATACACAGAAACTTTCTTTTTAATTCGACTAATGTTGTACTGTACTTATGGTTGTTAGAGAATCAACGAACAAATCTGGGAACCCAGTAAAACATGTTGCTCTTTTCTTAGATTTGTAACTTTACCTTAAACCCTAGGTAAAGCTGTATGTACCTGAATATCGAAAATAGAAATAATAGATCGTGGATAACGTCTTTCCTTTCGAATGAAATTGAGAATTAAAGTGACCAATTATTGTTTGATACTAACTTATATACCATCTGGAAAAAAGGAAGGCGTGAAAATGATCTCATAACAGTAATTTAACTTAAAGCTAATGTGCTACGGGTCATTTACTAACACGATGGACACTTTACCAGCGGAAGTAATTAAACAACTATATTAGACGAATATGTAAGACGATCTTATTGTTACATTAAGCACAATAGCCGTATTAAAGTCAAAGTATCGGCAAAAACGTGCGATTCCGAAGTGCATTGTAATTCGAAGCGACTAATTCGTGGGAGATTATGACAATAGTTTAGTTTTAATTGTGCGGACTGGGTACCAAACCGTTTAACTTTGATATTAAGATCTGAGATTTGAGATCAAGGCTTTGGCCAAAAATGATAATTAGGTGTATAATGGGTTTTAGTTTAACTGTGGACTTAGACTTAGAGGTAGGTACATACATTCGCACATTCAAGGGCTTTACGTATCTCAGCCGTTATTCTGCATGTAAAAAATTACGAATAATATTTCGTGCGCTAACATGCTGATATGTGCATCTATTAGGTAGGTACATCATTAAGTATACCGTTTAACTTTACTGTCACCCTAGCCGTTAAAAAACTAAAAAATCTAAGCAATCGATATTAATAAGAGTCAACCCCGCTTCTATTACCCTAGTTTACATTATTATACCTAAGTCTGCTATTTTTACTTGTTTTTAACTGGTCGATAAAGTTTAAATGCAAATATTGGAATCTTCGAGTCTATTGTCTGCGAGCTGCCGATCACACTTAACATTTGTCGCTAAATAGCTTCAATTCATTAAATGATTGTTACAGAATTAACAACTAGATAGGCGTAGCAATAATGTAAAAATACGTGTGCAGAAACACATCATTCAGTCTTTCACAAATGTCTTAAACATAATTGCCTGAGATAGTATCTTGTGACTTTGCACATGACCCATAGATCCTAAAATAACATTATGAATTACATTGTCTCTCGCTAGATGGAAAGATTATCTTTATCTCTCGACAAAACGTGTCTTTTTATCAGCCCATTGAACCTACACTGTGAATTGAATGAACCTATTGTGCTTAAATCTATTTTTTCTTGTTCCAGCGTTATTGGCTGTAACATGGGCCCAGAGCGGCTACGAATACAACAAACCGAATCAACCGTTCGGCCAAGGAACTACGTCGAACCGTCCCGGCTTCCCTGGGACCAGTGGAACCGGTGGAACACCCGCCGGCTACCCTAGCTCCCCAACGGCACCGTCTTTCCCTAACGGACCTCAACGTGACGAATACCCGAGCACTGGAAGCGGATCTACCCCAGGCTTCCCCTCAGGAGCCCCGAGCTACCCTACCGGCCCTAGCCAAGGCTTTCCGGGCTCTAACAACCAACGGCCCGGGCAACCTGGACAGCAACCTGGGCAACAAGGAGGTGCCGAATTTCAGCCCCGTCCCAATTACCCATCTGGACCACAGGGTCCAGGACAACCCGGCGCAGGACCTTCTGGAAGCGATTTCGGCTCTGACACTGGCGCTTACGAGGGTGGAGACTACTCGGCCATCCCCGGCGAACCAGATAGGGACTACCCCATCCTTACTGAGATCCCTCAGACGTCCTTCAGATGCGACGCTCAGGCTTATCCGGGGTACTACGCCGATGTCGAGGCGCGCTGCCAAGTCTTCCACGTCTGTGCCAACAACAGAACGTATGATTTCCTTTGCCCCAACGGAACTATCTTCTCCCAGCAAGTCTTCGTCTGCGTTTGGTGGAATCAGTTCGATTGTAACTCCGCGCCTGGCCTGTACGAGTTGAACGCCAATCTCTACCAAGATACTGCGAGCGGCGCCAGACCAGGTTCTTCACAGCAAGACTATGCTCCACAAGGTCCTTCGGCTTCTTATCCTGGTAGCAATACCCCTCAAGGCCCATCAGGCTCTTATCCTGGTAGCAATACTCCTCAAGGTCCTTCTAGCTCTTATCCTGGTAGCAGCGCTCCGCAAGGAACACCTTCTTATCCTGGCAGCACTCCTCAAAGGCCCTCCTCGTCCTTTCCCGGCAGCAATATCCCGCAAGGTTCTTCGCCGACATACCCTGGTAGTTCTGGACCACAAGGACCTTCAGCATCTTATCCCGGGAGCACGGGTCCATCTTCTAGTTACCCAGGCTCTAGCAGCCCGCAACGACCCACGTCATCCTACCCAGGCTCGCAAACTCCATCAGGTTACCCTGGCTCTTCTCCTGGAGCCTTCCAGGGATATCCCTCAGGAGCACCCACTGGCCCAAGCTTCCCCACCGGCGGTAACACCGGCAGACCACAAGGTCCTGCCAACGATAACTACCCCTCGCAACAACCTAACAGAGAGTATCTACCCCCTAGAAATTGAGCCATCCCAATCCTCTAATAAAGCAACTATGTACCTATCCGAATAGAAAGACTTGGAGCTATTATGTTACTTTAGACCGTAGTCGCGTTGTGAAAACTATATAAGTAGTAGTGGCCATAATGTTGTATTTTGTAGCAGCCAGCCAGAAATAGGTACGTCGTCGACGTTCATTGACGTAAACATATTATTTCTGTACAAATAAATTTCAATTACTTTGGTTCTTTAACCAAATTGAATCAAATCGGTAGGTTTGATTGCCTTAGTCTATACCAAGACAAGTATTAATTTACTGGAACAAGTATGTGTCTGCCAGGGAACAAAGTAAAGTAGACATACGATAAAGTTGGTGCTGCCTAATGTTTTAGCTTAAGTGTAGTTATAAGTCCTATTGTATAGTACATCATTAAGTTGAAAATTTTCTACGGATTTTAAAATCATTCTTCTTACATTTTTATATTTTCTTCTTAACAATTTCCAAATTTATTTTTTACTCTTATTTTTAAATGTAAATTTATCATTTTAACTAACAGGTACAACGTTTGTACCTAAACTAAAGTTACCAAATCTAGTGTTCGTAATGTAAGATAACCACTAACTACAATTAAAATAAAGCCCGACCGAAGAAAAAGATGTGAACACTGTTTTAATTATATAGGTATTTGATTAAACTTTTGACACCTGATTCAAAGTTTTAATTAAACTAAAACTGAAAAGGTAAAATTAAATTACTATTTCGCTGGTTTTAATTGAACTACATATATTTGCGTTTATAGTTACTGTTTCCTTTCCATTTCCTTTCTGTACATCAAAATATAACTTCTTATATGAAAGTGTATTTATTTTTTATTAATTTTTTAATACAAATACCTAAGTACAATTGTCTAAGAGTAATGCCCTCTTAGGGCTTTGCTATTTTGACATTTTGACAAACATTACTTATGCCTTGTAACAAAAAGTGTTTGAAGCGTAAAATATTAAAAAGGGTTGTACAATTGGTTGTATTCATTGTCATCAAGCACCGTTGAATAATTGAAAATAAATCTATCTACTTGTACCTATTTAGCGTCGGGTTTAGTAAAATCTCACTATAACTAGTTTAAGAACTAAAATAGCATATCATGCATGTACCGAAACTTTTTCAGAATTACCTATAATAATAAAACATAATGTGAGCATTTCGTGTCTTATTTTTCTCCAACTTCCAAGGACTCTTTCTACTTTCTGGCCTGCGCTCATACACCATCCTATGTAGGGAATGCAATCTCGATCTCGCGAGATCTCGAAGTCACGAGATCTCGAGCAAATTTTCGAGATTCAATATCGACAACAGGAAATCTTGATTCTTGCAATCTCGATCGAGATCTCGGTTATCATTTTCGAGATGGCGAACGAGATTGAAATATCGATGTGCATGAATTATTTCGTGTGGATTAATGTTTTGAGTGCTATCGTAAGTGAGTAGTATTGATTATGTTGTTAGAGCTGACGTTCATTATTACCTATCGATCTCGTGAACGTTATTAATATGAAATTATATATTTTGTTGTTATATCTCGTGAGACGCACTCGTTCGAGATTGCATTCCCTAATCCTATGTATATGCATAAGCCCCGATGCAAAAATTCTCGTCTAGTAAGAGCATTTTTTTAGGCTCTACAAAATTTTAGGAAAAAATGTTTGAAATAAAAAATGTATACTGTTTAATACAGGTGCTCTAATATTTTTATTCAAAATAAAAATATTTTACCCTAACAATTTTAAAAGACAGGAACTACGAATTTTATGATGAGTAAAAATTATTCCATTTTCTAATTCAAATTATTTTTTGCCACGAGCTCGAAAGGTGTGAGAAGGGCCGTACTAAGAAAAACAACACAGCACAGCGATATACCGACAATGTTACTTTGAGCCCAAGTGTGCAGAACTGCTGTACGAGAGCACAATATGATTTGGACAATATTTTTTTAAGAAAAAAAAATTCAACAATAACGGTCTCATGGAAACTTTATCATTAAATCAAAATAAATTACATTAAAGATAGCTATCATTGGTCCTATCACTCAGTTGTTAGATCTAAACAGGTAATGAGTATTTAAAAAAGTGAGATAGTTGCTTCGTGCTAGACGAACTTTTATGCATCGGGGCTCGTAGTACAACTAACTAAAAGAGTGTTATGCGTTAGATGTGGGGATTAACGGTGGACGAGTCGGGCTTAACATACCTTACCCCCGCATACCGTACCGTACTGTAGCAACACATATTTTACTCAAACTGAACTCCTATCACCAACTTTATCCCGTGGTGTTATCAGTTGTACCGTGCTACGTCGCGTTATCCGTGACGTTGATGAATCGCGTTTCTTTCTAAATGAAATAGCTTCATTCTGCAAAATGCTTAGAAACATATCTATCTTACTGTATTCCTCACAGTTAACAGGCAAATCGTTACCTTCTATGACAGCCCTCAATAACCCCGTACACCCTGGACCCCTGTCCTGCTCCATTTGGTAGGTTAGTACATCGACAATCTTCAACAAAGACGTATAATCTAAACAGTTGTAACCAAGATTCAAAGAACATAAAGCTAAATTACCAGCAGCAAACCAGCATCCATTCTTATATACTGTGTTAGAAGGGCCAAAGATATACTCTTCTCTCATTTTCTCACCACGATTCACTTCAGTGATAGATTCAATAGCAATATTTTTCTTTAAAAAGCTTCTTATTTCTTCTTTTTTCCCCGTTGTACTTTTTAAATCGATGTTAATATCAGTTGAAGATTCAGGTATGGGCACAACAGCTAATGCCGCTTTGTAGTGCTCTCTCCTCCATCTAATCATTTCGCTAATTTCACTTGTTGTCAGAAGAAACTCGGATAATGGTTCCAAAAGATATCCAGCACCGACAGAAGTAATATTGTTGCCGCATAAATTCAAATGTAAAATATTACGGTTGGTTTTTAGCAAATGCCCTAAAGCTTGAGCTCCAATATCAGTAATAAAGTTAGAAGATAAGCAGAGAACGCGAAGGTTTTCAGAAGCAGGACTCCCGAACTCAAGACGTTGGGCTATTTGCATGCAGACAACGTCGTTAATTTTACACCTACTCAGTGACAAACAATTTAGTGTTGAAGCCTGATCTAATAGAATATAATAGTTACCTTGCGGTACAAAAGTGTTATCCAGACAAATGTCCGTTAAATGGGAGAATGGTAGCATTTTTGCGATTTCCTTTATAACATTGTAATCTAAACCTTTTCCTTTGCACGATAATTTGTTTAGAAAAGGATGAAACGGCAGGCAGAGCGATATAACTTCTATTAGTTTACGGTTTATCGGAAAAGGAGAGTGGTCGATTGTAATTCCCACCACACGTCCTGACTTATTGTGGATGGTCGTCAGTTGAATGATGTTTTTATCAGAGGCGGTGGATGCTGTCGCTGGGTCAGTATTCTCATTAGAATCTGCTGAACGTAATAAACTGGCTTTGCTTGATAATTTGGACATAACAGATACCCGTGAAGCGTTTGTAGTGGCAGATTTTTGTGGATAATTTTCTGAAAAGATAATATTATTAATAAATATCTAATCCCGTAACCCAGGGGTCACCAAATCACAGTATAAGCAGTAGTTTTTCTTCCGACCAAATGGCAAAAACGGAACCCTTATAGTTTCGTCATGTCCGTCGGTCCGTCTGTCCCGTCTGTCCGTATGTTACAGGCATTTTACTCAAAAACTACCTGAGGGATATTGATGAAATTTGGAATACTTAATATTACTTATGTGTCTTGTATGAGCCGCTACTTAGTTTCGTAGTTAAACCACTAAAATAAATATTTTTAGGGGGGACACGCTATAATGTGATGTCTAGAAATAATCGCTCCGAAAATTGTGAAGATTGTGCCCCCCCCCCCCCCCCCTTATCATCTATCCCCGGTGAAAATCCTGGATCCACCCTTGTGTCGAAACCGGGATACCTGCCCTCTTGCCACGATTCGAACCCGGGACATCTAGCTTCATAGGCGGTGTAGGTAATTCCCTTTGCTAAACCTGTCATCAAACGAGCTAAATCATTAACTAATCACCTTGATTAACTCTTCTGACCACCACCGTTTGCTCTGATTGCAGTTCCATGAACATCCACGGTATAAAACGGTCCAAGACCGATGGAGTTGGGTGTGTGGTTGTACATCTAGACGATTTCTCGTTCGCAACGGAACTGCTTGAGGCGGCCGATTTTGTCACTGACTTACTTCTAAGTTTCATCATGGTCTGAGAATAATACGATGTGAAAAATGTAGTTACGTGCACTCATGGTGCCTAATACGAGGTCCAGTAATATAAATATTGAGTAACTTAGTCTCATTAGGTAGGTAGGTATTAGGGACCATAGCCCACATGATACAGTACCATATTTAATTTTATTTTTAGAGCTACATACAGTCATACCTATCTTGAAAAAATGAACTTGTGCTGCTGGCGCTATTTATTTTTTTATTTAGGTTCTTGCGATTTATTTCAATATCCGTAATTCCTAATTACTACAATACAATTCATTACATCATAGTAAATCAAATAATGAAATAGTTAGCCCACATGTTTTCGTTAACTTCGTGTTCGAATTTTAAATCTTAAGTTAGTAACATAATAGATCGCGCCATCTATTAGATGTTACTGTGACTGCTAAGCTTAACACTGGCTAGTGTTACTACAATATATACTTTATTAAAATTTTCGTTATTATTGTAAGTAATATTTCAACAATCCCAAGTCTTGTAAAATTATTTTCAAAATATTATTCTGTGATTAAAGAGAATCCGTATATTTACCATATTACAAGTGGTAATTCTTGTTAGACTTGGCAACTCGTGTATCTAATCTGTGAAGTGCTGTCATGGGCTGATGTGTATTTTGTTGCATTACTTTTTCTACGAATTGTAGATATTAATCGTTTTGAACATTTTTAAATGAAACTCTACGTTAAACAATTGGACAAGTGTTTGGAATTGTGTCAGTGTTGTTGAACAGTGATCTAAACAATCCACCTTGTAGTGGTGGGTGACATAATTTTGGTATTGCGTATCATGTAGTTATTGTGGTTTATTTTGTGGCCTGCTGCATCTATTTTCGACTCGAGAATCTTCCCTAAGGTTCGTATATTTTTGTCATTTATACTGTGCTAGATAAGCTGATACAGAGGCTTCAAAATACCGGTAAGACAGGAATTCTGAGCAGAGTTTTAGGTAAAGACAACTTTGTAATTGTAATGTCAAGGTTCACCAGTAGCATGCCCTTGATATTTATTAAACTATTTCACAAAATTATAATTCTGCGATATAATAAGTTAAAAAAATCACACCGAAATTGGTCAGTACAGGAAACAAATTTCATATGATCTATTAAATATGCACATATATTGATCATGTATTTAAATCATAAAACACTAGCAAAGCAGCAGAAAATGTATGAAATGGAAATATGAGTGTATCCATGGTTTTGTGGTGGTATTGTTAGTGAGTTCACACAGTTGATCAGATTTCTCCAGCACTATTGTGGCAGATAGTGAAAGTATTGCACTGTATAATTATAATTAAATCGCAATTCATTAGGCTGTTTAGTGATATGCTTTTCCTGTTCAGTGGTGAGCAAAAACACTTGATAAGTGCCAATAGTTATGAAACTAAATAATTATTACTTAACAAATAGAAAGAGTAGTGAGACAATTGTAGTTGATATTATTTATTTACATTTACCTAGTATTTATCACTGTATCAACAATTTAAAATTCACAATAGCTGCATTATTAGATGTTGAGTTATGGTAAACTAGCCTTGTAAATCTTTAAACGATCACCAATTTAATACAAGCCTGAACTGTGTTGATTTATTTGAACTACTTTTAGTATTCAATTATTTTCCTTATTCTAAGTCAAAAGATACCTCTTACCTATTGTTAATCTTAACTAATAAGATAGTTACTGCTGTGAAAATGCAATTAAAAGGCATCCTTATTGATAAGCAGCAAAGTGGTACATTTGACAATAAAAATTTCTATCAAGTTGCTATTATAGTTTTTGATTCTAATGATTTTGACATTATTATCATTGATATCCATGTAGTAAGTCAATTAAAAAGTAAATAATTAATTGATATGAAATTGGAATACAAAATAATAATTAAGTCTGTCATCTAGCATATGCACGCTTGGAAGTATCCAAGCGTGCATATGCTTGATGAGAGGGCATCAACCGTACCATCAAAGACACATATAAGTGAACATTGATAAACCTTATTGCAGTGAACATAAGGTCTAAAAACAATTTCTCATGTGTGCCGTTGTTTGTAGTTGAACCATACATGTTGCCAAGCTGTGGTGGCCATTCCGACCACTATGAACAATAGTCATAATTGGAATGTTTTGCATTCCAACAAAACATATATTATGTACTAAACAAACACATAACGTCTCTATATTGAAGAATGCGTATTGAGTTTCCCTTAAAAACGCTCAAAACATACCTTTTTGTCCTTGGTTACCGTGTTTTCTCTATGGCTCAGCAGGGGTGCGCGCTCGCGCTTGACCAAAAGCGAGCTGTCATCTTCCTTAAGTGTCATAGCGTCTTCAACAGCAAGGCCCTTGCCGAGACGTTATGTGTTTGTTTAGTACATAATATATGTTTTGTTGGAATGCAAAACATTCCAATTATGTACATTGACAAACACATAACGTCTCTATATTGAAGACGTGTCTGATATCTGCTGATTGAAAGAAAACACACATACGCTATGTGAATTGTCTATTGGATGAGATGTACATAATACAAACTAATAAAGATAAGCCTTTATTATAGAAATCAACATTTCTGAAATGAAAAGGCATCCGCCTAGCACAATTAAATTGAGATCAATAATCACATTAATTCGAGCATACTTGAGATCAATCATCATTCATTAACTGAATTGTAATACAACTAAACAAAGAAACAACACATGTATTATGAAAATAACAAAATAAACTTTTTTCATATTATAAAGAAATATTGCCATTGATATTTCTAATAAGGCTTAATTACTAATTATATAATCACAATTCAAGCACTTGTGAAATTATTATGAAGCATGTCTGAGCTAAAATTATTTTCAGGCATTTGCACAGAACGATAATAATGCTTCTTAAAGGTCATAAAACATCTCCAGTTGCCCCTTTCTAATATCTCATCTACTGGTCTGTTATCCAGCCATCCTTTAGAGGCAACTGCTGACCTTACACTCCCTGGTGGAGCATCAATGCCAGCCTCCTTGAATATAGATCTTATCCATCCTGCAATATTAGTCTTAGACGCTGGCTTAACAATCCCAGTTACAGTTATGAATAAATCATGAAGATTTTGAACAGTGGAACGTCTAGATTCTGATAAGGTTATTAATTGTTTTATATGTTTGACTGGACAAATCTTTTCTTCGGAGTGGGCAGTCAAACACCAACCAGATTGTCGTCGAGTTGATGAATCAGTCTTTGATCCAAATGTTGGCCACAAGGTAATATTACCATCCAACTCTATAAGACTTTCTTTTGATACTCTTAGTAGAGTTAAATCGTGAATTCTCCTTCCTGAAGCCAGTAATAATATTATTGCAGTTCTTCTTGCTGTGTCAAATAAGGTATCCTTTATTTCAGTTGCTAACAGCCAGTCATACAATATCTTGGTATCCCATATAGGGGGTTTTTGGGCTATTGGTTTTGCAGAAGAAATAGATTTTAAAATCTGTTTAACTAAGAAATTTTTGGACAACATTTCTGAGTTAGCACAATAGGTAGCTACAGCGGATTTGTGTAATAAAATAGTATTGTATGACAGGCTGTGATTCAGATGCAAGTTTGCTAGAAATCTCGCCACGTCATCTCCGCTGGGCGCTTTACAGTTTATGTTCTGTTCCGTACACCACTCTCTCCATCTCTTTATTGCTGGAGCATAAGTAGTTAAAGTAGAAGATCTCCAGCTCTTCTTTAGAAGATTTCTCTCATGAATATTCCATCCGGCTATCTGGTTGCTCCACCCCCAATCTTCCAGGCCTGTAGCTCCAGGAGTTCTATTTGGGGAGGATGATAACCTGTGGTCTTGTCCACCAGCACCCTCCGCAGGTTCGGTATTGGTAGAGGCTCCTCTAAGGTTCGTGCCCGAACATCCGGCATCCAGTAGCACTGAGTCCACACTGGGGCAATCAGAATGAATGTGCCCGATGCTTTGTTTAAGTGGCGCAGCACTTGTGGTATTAAGTTGGGAGGAGGAAAGATCCATCCTAGCTGGTACCTCCAGGGACGACTGAACGCATTGCAGAATTCGGCTAGCCCATCTCTGGAATCTAGAGTTACATACTTTGGGACTACTTTTGTTTCTGCGGAAGCGAACAAGTTGATTTCTGGTACTCCCCAGTTTTTGAATATGGCCTCCGTGGCCTCTGGGAGCAAATGCCACTCTGGAAGAGGTTTTCCTCGTGATAACCTGTCTGCGATACTGTTGTACCTCCCCGGGAGGTAGCAAGCCGACAGTGAAACTTTCAGCTGGTCGGTGAGTGTCAGCAGTCTGGTTGTCAGGTTCAGCAGCAGTAAGGATTTCGTGCCCCCCTCCTTCCTGATGTAGGCAACGAGGGTGCGATTGTCTGTCTGGACTAGTATGTGTGCACCTCCGAGGTGGTCCATCTGACTTTTTATTGCTGCATAAACCGCATACATCTCCTTCAGATTGGAGTGCCATGCCCTCTGCTTCTTGTTCCACGTTCCTGACAGGTGAAGTCCGTTTAATTGGGCCCCCCATCCCGCATCCGCTGCGTCCGTGGTCAAGAAGTGAGTTATGTCCTTTTTGAGTAGGGGCGCTGAGGTATAGTGAAGAGACTTCTTCCACCATCTCATTTCTGCCAGAACTCCTGAAGGAATCATCCTCTTTTGTCGAGGTCTGTTTTGACAGAATTGTCTGAGGAAAATCTGCATCCTTCTGCAATGTAGCTGACCCCTGTGTATAGTTATGTTGGCAAAGTTCAAATGGCCGAGAAGGGTCTGTGTCTCTAGGAGAGAACACCTGCCTCGCTTCTCCAAGCGTGCCAGCTGGTCCTGAATCTTCAACACCTTTTGTTCTGGTAATGATTTTTCGTTTTTGAGGGTGTTCCAACATAGACCCAAGTATTCTAGATCTTGTGTTGGTTCTAGAATTGACTTTGAGTAATTTATGTTCCAGCCTAGATGTTCGAGAAGAGTCACAGTCTCCGCGACCTGATCCTCTAACTCTGAACGGTTCTGATTTGCCAACAGGTAATCGTCCAGGTACACTAGGACTCGGATACCTTTGGCCCGAAGGACTTCCGCAGTCCAGTTTGAAAGGGCTGCAAAGGTACGTGGCGCTGAACACAGGCCGAAGGGCAAAGAAGTTAGCTGTAACAGTTCTCCATTGTATACTATTCTGAGGAATCTTCTGTGCGAGTTCAATATTGGGACATGAAAGTAAGCCTGCGAGAGGTCTATCTTTATCATAAAGTCTAGTGGTTGCAGAAACTCTGGCACTGTTGCATGAGACACCAGCTTGAACTTCTTGGTTGCGACATGCTGGTTCAGACCCCGCAGGTCGAAAATTGGCCGAACTCCACCATCTGCTTTTTTCACCAAAAACATCTTTGAAATGAAGCTGGGGTTTTTGGTTGGTGGGATCTCCAAGATCTTTTGGTCCTTTAGCTGTCCTATCATTTTTGTCATTTCCGGGGACACTTTTGTACAGAATCTTCGCTGTTGGTAATGTGTTGGAAATGTAAGGGGGGGTTTGGATTTGAATGGGATTCTTGATCCCGTTATGGTTTTCAAAATGAACTGGTTTGCTTCTAGTTGACTCCATTTGTGCTTGTGTAACTGTAGGCATCCCCCCTGAAAAGCTTGATTGTCACTTCTTCTTGGCCGAGGCATGGTTATTGGGAAAGGGCTTATTCTGTTTTTGGCCCTGCCTCTTGTTTCTTTTATCACGCTTTTGATGTGTATTGTGAGTCTGCACGTCTGACTGAAATCTCCTAGAGCCAGAGCCATCATATTCTCTTGCCTGCTTCTCTGACTGTCTGGTAGTATTAGTATTTGCAGGAGCTTTCTTTTCTTTTACATATGTGGGAGTATTCAGCCAAACTTGTGTTCCTCCAAGGGATTGGATCAGGGGCGCCATAGCCTCTCGACTTAATAAAAATTCATTACTTGGCGGAAGGTTCTTCAAGCTTGCCTTCAAGTTTGGATTTGACACCTCATTCAAAATTCGGTTGCGGCGCACTTCAATACATTCAGTTCTCTTTCCTGTCATAATTTGTAAAGTCGTCTCATAATTTTTATAAATTGGCGAGCCTGATCCAAATATTGATGATACCTTGTCATATAAGGTGTTAGCATTAAGCTCATGGCCATTAGACCAATCAATTAATTCCTGTAGGCCCTGTTTCAGAATACTTCTATTTGCCAGGACTGCATTAGTTAGGCCGGCTAACATATTTTCTGTAGACGCAAGATAATCTTTACCCTTATTGAAATGCATCAGTTCCTCATTAATCTTTAATTCAACAAAACCTGGGGTAGTCAACACGGACTTTAATGAGTTTTTATAACGAACCGCCTGCCAAGCCGGCGAGTTAAACTTTTGAAGTTTGTTCAAAGCTAATAAACGGATAGGATCAGCGGGTTGAATAACAGTCCCATCCTTTATTTCCGTGTCGATCTCTCCTAGTTCGACGATCTTTTTTGTTTGTCTTATCGGAATCAAGGAGTCTTCAGAGTCGTTTAAAACACGGTCGACGACGGGTTGTTTTGATGACCCCTCGCCACTAGTCGCGTGTGCATGCAACATTACATTTGTAAGGTAACTCACCTGTGAAATAATCGTGTCGACCCGCGGGTCGTACGCTACCTGCGGCATTTGCTCGCCGAGAGCAATACGAGGGCGTTTATTTGGTGGAGAAGTCTCCTCCTCCGAGGACGAAGACGACTCCCCATCGGAATCAGAACTTACTGATTCATGAGAACCTCTATCATTTTGCGGAATGGAGTCCGCCTCCTCCGCGTTGTCAGAAGGGTTCATTTTCACAGGATTTCACTAAGATTTCACTAGTTTTCACGATAAAATGTAAGAGCACTTGTCACTTTTAGCGGGAAAACATACGCTATGACACTTAAGGAAGATGACAGCTCGCTTTTGGTCAAGCGCGAGCGCGCACCCCTGCTGAGCCATAGAGAAAACACGGTAACCAAGGACAAAAAGGTATGTTTTGAGCGTTTTTAAGGGAAACTCAATACGCATTCTTCAATATAGAGACGTTATGTGTTTGTCAATGTACATAATTATTATATTTTGTGGTTGTGAAACAATTACACAGGATAATAAATAATTTTATAGTAGTTATACCATTTTATAATTTTTGTTTTTTTATGAAAATAAATAAATAGAATAAATTTAAATTATTTCAGGCTAATCCAACCAATCAACTTACAAAATTATCACATTTTTTTCTTAATACTGAGGGTTTTGGTGGCTAATAAATAAATAAATACTTAATCTAGAATTCATGTAATTATATGAACATGTCGTCGCTGGAAAGCAATAATGCTGTAACCCGCACCACCATCGAAAATGCTTTTTTTGCATATTCTTATTCAGCTTTTTTTTCTGCGTTGACTGGTATAGTTATTATTTGTCTGTGATGATAAATAAAATGTATACAGCATATTTTTTTTCACCTAATTTTGTAATCACGGAATGAAGAAACGCTGTAACCCGCATAAAATCCCGTGTTTTCAACTGCGTTGTGGTTTACAGCAAAATGGTTTCCGCGATTAGTTCTCCGTCATCACGTACAGCATTTTTGCTTTCCGTAAATTTCAACTTTTGACCAGTTTTTGTCATTTACATACATTTTATCGGGAGATGTTGTGAATAAACTATGGTGTACAGCATTTTAAAGATACAGTAATAAATGAAAAATGACAGTAAATACAATTTAAAATATATAGTAAGTTTGTATGTATATAGTATTGAAGGTCGTTTTTATTTGTAGTTTGCTAGTTTTCTTTTTTTAGAAGATTTAATCATGATTTTAATTAAAAATAAATGTTGACAGGGTGCATTGTCAACATTTATATTTAATTTAAATCATGGTTTAGATTATAGAGGTAATATAAACATAACCTACTTTAAAAGAAAAACAGGTTAATTATTTTTCTGTTGAAACTGTAATGCATGTAAACTATACGTATCATTAACCGTTCTGTAAAACAATCTTTATTAATTTTTGAATTGAATTGAATATATTTATCGATTAGGTAAATAATAACTTTTTTTTATTAAATGACAGTACATTTGGTGTCTCACTGCTGTGCATGAGCCTCTCTTCTAATACTTTCCTCTACCTCTGAAGTCCTCCTAGACCTTAACTGGGCGCCATAAGTCAGAATGGGTAGAATGCACCAAATCTCCATGAGCTTACATTTCAGGGATATAAGGTGTTTCCCACCATTTGTATTTTCATTAACCACAAGCTCCTCCGGCCGTTTCTGATACGTCTTTAGATTCCTTTATTTTGTAAAAAAAATATTTTTTTTTAATACTGAATATAGCCTGATAAATACCATACTTCCATTCTCAATCATCGTCCAAACCAAATGATTAAAATTAGTTTGGGCGATTATATAGTTCTGCTGCATCTACATACATACAGTCCAACAACATAAATATAACAATACCTAATGATAACTTTTTAATAGCCAAAACATAACATTTTATTTATGTCTTTCCCGTACACGAGACAATAGTGTCCCGGCCCTTTGGGAGGCGTGCGCGGAGCCGAAGCCAACACGTAGAGGCCCTTTCGACTATTTAATGAAAGGCAACGTGTACACCCAGCGGATGCTGTCCCTGCCCGTGTTACGGGACGCACGCAGAGACAGCCCCCGCCAGATGCAAGGACTATTGTTGATTGATGGAATCTAAATTTACTGGGTTATGGTGGTGAAAGTATAGACTAGATACTGGGCTATGAATTGAGACATGACGGCGCCTGTCAGAAAAAGTGTCTCATGGCTTTCGCGGCACTGACAGACCGTGACTTGCCCTCCGCTGATGGGCCCCTGTTAAATAGCGACATTATGAGCAATGGCCCAGGGGCAACACCGCTGCCGAGGGCTGCGGGGTGTCGAGAGGTGTGCTGCGCTTTCTCCGAGGGTACTCGCGGCGTTATGCCTTTTATCACTTCCACGCCTGGAGCATATAGCTCTCGCGACTCCACTCTGGACGGCCGGTTAAGGCAAGCCAGAGGCGGGGGTCCTTTCACTAAATCCCATGACCCTCCCTAAGGACCCACCGGAGCACTCGGGTACGTGGGGTCGCTACTCCCCAACAGCTCGCCACAAGCTGCCCTGCGTTAACTTTTTATTTATTATTAATATATGTTTGTGTGGCATATTAATTAAGTAGTTCAGAAAATATTATTACACTGGCATTTTAAAATGGATTAACATAAACTACCATTCGCAGTTACACTGCTTTATTCATACCTGTTTCCTTTCATTCATTCAGTTACAGCAACATTGCAGTAAAAAAATCTTGTCAGTTTAAGTTTTCATGGCCCAAAAATGTATTACGAACCATTTTTAGACTTACAGCGTTTTAAAACGACCATGAGATTTGGTAAAAATATTGTTTCCATACAAAAATTTTGTAAGTTACAGCATTATTGCGTGCCATGATTAGACATATCGAAATGCTGTAAACGACAAAAGTCATATTAAAAACAAGTTTACATTAATTTTACCACCAAAATTATATACTTCGATTTTTTTACAACGAGTCTACCAAAGGGGGTTTAATAATCTCTTTTTGTTTGAGAGTTATGAATTTTTCTAAAAAAGTGCAAAAGTTTTTTGGCTCTAGTGCAAAGTTTACTTTTTGAGGGTTACAGCATTATTGCTTTCCAGCGACGATGTATAGTTAATCCGTACATAAGTGATCATTTATTTATATCCAGAGCTCGGAATAGACCGTGCCTATTTACCTAAACTTCGCGGGAGGACGTAACTAAGAGTGGCTACAAGCACCAAAAATAATCAATTATTTTTATTGAACCCGGGATTTCCCTGGTTTAATAATAATACATTATCCATATAAATTCACGCTCAGGGTTAGATTATTAATGAAATACAATTGTCTAATGCAGAAATCTTGAATGAAGTCGATTTCTGAGTTCTCAATATATCTTGTATTTCATTAATAATTTAACCCGAGTGTGAATTTATGTACAGTATGTATTCTTATTAATCCCAGGAAATCCCGCGTTCAATAAAAATAAATAATTATTTTTGGTGGTTGTAGCCACTCTTAGTTACGTCCTCCCGCGAAGTTTAGGTAAATAGGCACGGTCTATTCCGAGGTCTGTTTATAACATCTAAAATTTAAGTAATAAAGTAAACCCTGAATAAACCTTTAAGATAAAATCACTCCCCCATGTCTCTCCCGGGCGGTAGGGTACCCAGAAGGCTGGCCGCATGGCCGCGCCGAATGGCAATGCTGATTCTCTGAGCTAAGAAAGAGCCAGCCCTCTGATCACCAGATACCCGATAAAGCCTGTGGGCAATTTGTTTGTATAGTGCGAACACACTGGATCCCCACTGCCCCAACGTCTTTACCCCAAATGGCTCCAATAAGTTATATTTCAATACTGTCTAACTTGTCAACTTGTGTCAATTAATCATCAGTTTTGTGGCAATCTTTATCTGCTAGGTTATGGATGGTACATGTTTAAATGAAAATGCCTATAAAGCATAAACAATAGCCTATTGAGGTGTCTCAGTTCCATCCCCGCCTCAATCATCTTGTGGAACCCACTTAGCACTTAGTTCCAATATAGAAATACTGCAAGTGTTTATCACACAGTTTCTGTTTAAAAGATTATATCGCCGATTTAATATTACACACTCAAAAGCTACTTATAAAGTTTACTTTCTTTTGTGATGACAATACCTATGTCTATTAGATTACAATTGAAATTTTAAAGCCGATATTATTGAGATGGGTCTTATTCACTTCCTCCAATGTTGAAATAATTAATAAATAATAAATGTCCTCTAATATTGATTAGAGGACATCTTACACAAATCAACCAAGTCTCAGACTAAGCAATACTTGTACAATGGTGAATGGTGCTATCTATATAGATAAATAAGTACTTAATAAATAGATAGAGAACATCCATGACTCAGGAACAAATACTCATATTCATTACCATTTCATATGACATATATTTGCCCTTAGCAGGATTTGAGCCCGGCCTCTAGCTTCGCAAGTGGTGTCACTAGGTTAAATGTGTCATGAAATACTGCATGCATTGTATTGTATCCCACAGGAGCCCAAATGTCGTGAAACCACCATGAGTTGGCTGCGAACGACGCCGTTCGCGCGGCAACTCTCGCGCAGCCTCGACCCGCGGCACGATTACGAGCCTCAGGCCTGCTACAGCTCCTTCTGCAAGCACTGGCAGCAGGCGCACGAAATTATACTCAAATCACAGGTGAGTAAGATCCAAATTGCTTTAAAAAGGTACCTTCACTCTTGATAGAAAGGGTATACACAAAATTAGACTGAAATAGCAAGTAGGTATGTAAAGTCTAAAATGGTTTCCACCTCCACGAGTAATCCACACGACGAGTACAAGTCGTGAGCTTGGTTCAACTACATCTGCAAAAATTTGGCAGCAAACAGAAAGACAGAGAAAACATACACAAAATAAAATTAAAATTACCACTATTCATAGGTCTCCCACTCCCACAGCTACTTCTACAAGCAAGGTGAGCAAGCGCACGAAATTATACTCATATCATAGTGGAGTAAAATACAATATCTCTCGTGCACAGCATGTAACAGCCAATAAGAACGCGCGTACATTGCTCTGAGTTACAGATGCGCATTCCCGTCTTGTGTTAGCTGTGCTGTTTTCGTATCGGATTTTTCACTATAACATAATTTTGTTGCAGCCACGGCAACTCCACGACGATGTACTGGCAGTCGCCAATCACCTAGAACAACTGGCAACCCTGCTGGAGCTAGAGGCGCGGGCGAGGGAGGTCAACACTATGGCTACCTCCGGCGCATGCCTGGAGCACTTGCTATCGGAGAACCTGCTCGATAAGCTGTATGAATGGGGCAACTCTACTGGCATGTGAGTACTTAAGTGGATATATTGACGAGTGAGTGAGGTCTATGGGCCCAAGCCCCACTTGGGCGTTCTTTGTTTGTATTTTTTTTTATTTTTCTGACGATAACTCAAGTACAGTTTAACTTTCAAGTCTATCGGTCTCAACTGCGATCCAACCAAATTTCGCAAGGAAGAAAATCAGTCGCCCATTTTAATCGAGTTATCGGAGTCGCGAGATCACTGTTCGGGAGTATTCGGGGCGAACTAACTGGAATCAACCTAACCTACAACCACAGAATAAGAATTTGTACTACATACAGGAGCCTCTCTCCTTAATAAAACTGCCGTTCGCGTCAGATGACCGGACGGAGCTGACCCGCATCCGATCGTCTCTCTCTATCACATAACGCGTACATAATGCGTCCTCTTTTTTCCACCTACGGTGGCGATATTTATCGTGAAGTGAGTCAGCCGTGCTACAACTTCATTCGCGTATGGCCCGAGATATGGCGCTGTACACTTGTCAGGAAAGTTCTACATAATATGTTTTAGAGATCAATATCGTAGCTACCTGAAGTCGTTCCTTGAGGACGTACTATCTAGAATTTGTTAGACAAAGTGGAAAGTGTAGCGGCATATAATAGGGAATTCCTTAATTCCTTAAACCAATACTTATAAATATATTTTGAAGTTATGGGATAGCCCCCAAAGCATTCAGACAATGGTGTTCGTTTGAAAAGACGTTAATGTCGATCCTGGAAATGTAATGTCGATTACCGGAGTTTAATATTAATAAGAGTCACAGTTCAACTCGTGGCATTGTTACATGATTAAATGTATACTCGCTTTATCATACTATGAGTCAGACTCAATACTACGTTTTTCGGATCATAGTTTATCCCACGCACTGCAATATGAACTGCTAGAAATGCGTGGACAGATAAAGTGGTAGGATAAAGTATCTCAGATCGCGAATGTTTGTCGCACGAGTCGAAAACGATAGCAATAAAAACAAATGAGCCATTTTTTAGGGCTCAGTAGCAAAAATAGAACCCTTATAGTTTCGTCATGTCCATCCGTCCGTCCGTAAGTCACAGGCATTTTACTCAAAAATAACGTATGTTGATGAAATTTGGAATGTAGGTGTGTTGTATAAGCCGCTACTTAGTTTTGTAGTTAAATATCAAAAATAAATATTTATTTCACAACCGCCTTTAAATTTTTTTTCATACACATGTCGACTAGAATCAGTTTTGTGTGTTCTGTGTAAAGTCCTGAAATTTATAGTCAGCGTGTAAAATTCCTTCACTAAGCTTCTTCTTTTTCACCTAACAAAAGTCTTCCTAAGCCTGAAGTCTAAAAGTATGAATGTTTATCACATGACATGCCGTGTGTGCAGTGCAGTGCAGACACACACCTATGTTACAATTATATTATCCGCTATACATTTCACACAAGCGTTTTTACTGACCCTGAACATAATTTGCACCTTCCCATCAGCTACGTCATGGTGACGTTGGCTGTAAAATGGTGTTTAATTAAACTAGACACAGACATCGACCGATGTACATTACAATAGTGTCGTCACATCTCAAAGTTGCTTAAGTCCTTGCAAAATAGTAGATACTGAAATTGGCGCCTTATAGGAAAATAAAGAGGATTCGATAGACTTATGCAAGCGGTTTGATCAATACCAGTTATTTATTCTATTTGCTATTTAGAATGACATAGTAAGCCAGTTGGTATTTGATGAATGCCCAGTAGAATAAGTCAAAATCTACAAGATATTTTGAACTTTGATCCATAAATTATAGAATCAAATAGCGTCGAGCTAAAAAAAAGCGTTCGTCTATGTATAATTTTCTACTATTTTCCTGTTCGCCGCATATAACTACGGAATGGCATTTATTTACATGCACGTTTTCCTGACTGTTCGAATATACTTAAAGAAACTATTGGCATTCAGTGTAAAGAAACTATTCGAATCTGGTTTGGTTGTGTGTGACGTTTGGCACGCAAGCAAGCCACTGGTTGTGCTGATACTACTTGTTAATTTAATTTATGTCCGATTGCGCAGATAACGATACGTTATTTCTGTTGCTCACATGCCAATGATACCTTTTTAATAAAGTCAAAGTTCTTTATTCGTCAATTTAGATATAGCACAATACGACTATGAATGGAGTCTATTACCGGTTTTTAGTTGTCAATAATGCCATAGAAATTAGTGATGTAACGAATATTCATATTCGCATTCGTATTCGCGAATATTCGCAAGATTTTCAATATTCGCATTCGTATTCGCAAAATCGATGCGAATATATTGCGAATATTTTTGGTGCATTTTAGATCCTAATATTCATGGAAAAGAAAAAAATATGGCCAAGTCAGAGTCGGATTTCGATACTATCAATGAGTTATTAAAAACTCTTAGATAAGTACCGAAATAAAATGAAAATAAGATATTTTTAACTTCCACCGGTTCCAATTTTTCTACCACATGCATAATCATTACATTATCTTTAGCTGACGAATTATTCCAACTTAAACTTCAATTACTTATTTTATTGCAAAACTGAATTAAATTTAAGTTAATCGTAATTGAAAACGAAGTATTGAATTTTCATAGTTATTAATTTTGTTTATTTCTAGTATTATAAAATTTTATAACCAATATTCGTATTCGCATTCGCATTCGCGAATATCAACGTTGATTATTCGTATTCGCATTCGCATTCGCGAATGTTCAATAACCGATATTCGTTACATCCCTAATAGAAATAGGCCACTGCTATGAAGATCCAATTAAAAACAGTAGCAAAGTAGTGTTGTTGGTGTTATGGGTGGGTCTATATTAAAACGCATACAGTAAATCTTCCTATTTTGACAACGCATACCGGGGCCGCAGCTCAAACCTAACCTAACCTACACTTTTCTGGAAGCGATTCGCTTCCGTAAGGGTCGCAGTTCTAACCTAACCTAACCTAATTTTTTGTAGAAATTTAGTTTAGCCAGCATTTACCACCTAGTAATAAGAAAAACCCAAAAAGTTAGGAGTATGTGAACAACGGATGTAAAACTTAGAATAGTTTTCCAGAAACGCTTTTTTATACCGAACGCATAAATTTATGCGTTCGGTATACCTAACAATATTATGCAAATTTCAGGTATGCCAAATCAGTCGGTATGCCAATTAACGTGTAGGGTGCGTTGTCCAACAGTGAACCACCTTTTTTTTGAAGTCGCAGAACTTGCTAGAAAATAAAGCTAGAAATTTGGTTTTGATGTCATTGTTTAGGTAATTTCATAAGGTATCTTATGTATAGGTTACAACATGCTTTTTGGACTAACTAACATCCATTAAGTAGGTTTTAAAAAAAAATGATATTTGGTTCACTGTATACTATGGGTAGTTTACATTAAACCACCCTTATTTCAACAGTGAACCATAATGCCATTATCAGTAAAAAATGCTGAAATGTGAAAGAAAACTAACACAATATTTGGTAATCATCTGTATTTTTAATATACATGAATATAAAGAAATAAAAAACGTATTCTTCTTACAAAAACTAAAAGTTATTATATATTATATATCGTGCGGTACACAGTGAGCCGGCTCAGTGAGTACTATGTGAACCAGGTTCACTGTTTAACAACCACACCATTGAACTTAAAATACGAAAAAAAGATAGGTTATAAACGGAATTGTTACAAAGGAATGTGCTCATAAAATGACTAAGACTACATCAAATTTAACACCATACAGCGTTTGGTCATATATTAAATAACAAAATATACAAAAATCCAGACACTTACTTGTGAAAAGTATCTTTTTTCGACGAAATTTAAACACATTGCTATCACACGTCCGGCCTAAGCCGCTGGCACTGGCTCACTACGGGAGGGGGGAATGGTTCTTAGACGGCATGTTTTAGCACGATCGGTGAAACTGGCAACGTCGCAGTTTCTTCAATATGGCGGTGGTTCAGTGTATCTTGATGGTTCACTGTTGGACAACCGACCCTATGCATTTTTATTATTATGCCATTTAAGCGGTATGCTCAATCATCGTATGCCTAGACTGTTATGCGTTTTCATAATAGGAGTTTTAAATTATGCCTAATAAGGGACACCCGTTATGGGTATGAGTTTCGGGATCACTCGATCGTGGGTTTTAGAAAAAAAGTTAATTTTTAACAATTTGCCTTATTGTAGGTATTTCTTTGAACAAAAATCCGATACATTAGAACAATTTCCATTCTCTAGGCCTTGGTATGTTAAGTGATTGATCGTAAGTTAAGTACCTCTTACGCGGCAAGGAAACAATCCATCGGATGGTCATATTACAAAATACTGAGGAATTCTGGTCTACATCTTTAATACTGACATCAATACAATTATACAAAACCACAAAGCGATATCTCTTAATTGTTTACCAACAGATCGTAGTAGAGTGTACTTTACGATGTAATTGATATGCAACAGGCGATCCATAACTACACGCAACCGAAGACGTTTAAAGACATGCATACGCTTGATCGACATAAAAATACAATCCCGACTGTGCCATAGGAAAGTCAACTCAAAGTTGTATGTTTCAAAGTCGATAATCATAGGGCAGTCATTTAGGAATGGCTAAAATATTAAATACACAACCTGCCAGTTAGTTTTAATCTAACAGACAGTCACTGTCATAGAAATATCAGCCCAAAACAAAATAACTTAAAGTTCACAATTGGATGAGAGGACATATAGTTGTAACTTTTGGCAATAGGGTATCTGTTGTGTATGATTGGCCTCACGTATTTGCAATCAGGCGTCGTTATACTAGTATTATCGCTTAAGCCTTTCCTTATCTGAGGTGTTAAGTAAATACTCCATTGACAAGTTTAAGAATTGATTGGGATTGTTTGTCACATTTCCGAAGATTTGTTGACTAGGCTCGATTACTGTTAGTTCCTTGTAAGACTATCCCTTTTCATTCAATATAGTGTAAAAGTGACAGTGTTATGCTCTGTCGTGCGACAAGCGAAGGCTCGTTCAGTTGTATTGTACTAGCCCAAACATTGCACATTATGACCAACCACCGATTTCAATTGGGAGGGTAGTCGCGCAACCAATTCTGTCTTCATTTCTAAATGAATTAATATCTCGTGGTCATCACAACGATATAATTTTGTTTTCATAACTGGCCGTCATCATTATTTCCTAAAGTTACTCATTCTTATCTGTGAATGCGTAAGTCTTGTTTCCTTTATGTTTAAATTTAAGTTATACGGAGCGTTCATGTCCTAGAAATCAAATATGTACAATATTTGTCTTTTAAATGCATGTCAATAGGTAAGACAAAAGACCTTGTTTTCTTGGAACAATGGGACGTATTGATATTTCTTTATCTACTTATGCCAGCTGCGTGTAGAATTCATAATACGCTAACTCTAGGGGCAGGAAATGCATTTGTTACAAAGTCCAGTTACATTGTATCGATAAATTTAATTTAAATACATTCGTGAAACATATACTTCAATATCTACTACATTATTAGTGGACATTTAAGCACTTATGGAAAGACATACAAAATTCTAGACCCAATATGTTTGTTTTAATGTTAGAAATTTAATAATAACCGGTGTAAACTCGGGTTTTTATACTATGATGTGCTCTCGTGTACACAATTGCACACTATTTTTAACTATAGTTATATGATGCAACCAGTATGTTTTCAATTATTGCTCATGATTCACACGACTAAAGCCAAAATAGGCTATCTGGAAATAAATAGGTTGTCTGGAAAAGCTCTTTAGCGATAAGACCGCCTATTGTTTACTACTGTTTTCATATAAGTTTGCAATGTAATTTTCTTTTGGTGTGTAATAAAGTACCTATGATTGTATTGTATTGTATAGGCGCGGCACACACACATGGAGATACTCCAAAGTTTGGACCATAAAAACCTGAGTTTACGGTGTTTAGGTACCACCGTACCACGCGTACGGAAAGAAAAGAGGGAAAAGTGCTAAAAACGATCATGATATTCATGATACAAATTAATATTGGCGGGACAGCGAACTTTATCAGCTAAATGAACAAAATGCTATCATATCATTTATTGAAACCAATTACGGCGAATATCTTATCGCGTGAATAGGCCTCATTGTAGTCTGCGTAAATGTTAATATAATTTATTGACCACTTGCCGATATGCAAAAAAGAGTTACCGAGTTTTATTAAGTAAATTAACATTTCTATACATATGTCCGCATCTTATAATGAAATGTCATTACAATAGGCTATTTGATGACAGATCAAATCAGCTTCTTTTTATGGAGCGTCAAAACGCAAATACTGGCTTGTATTTTCATGCTCAACATTTTAGGGTGTTTCATTTTCCAAACTTTTGATTTTCATTTCACTTTGCTCGGTTTCTGAGTCTCACTCATGTAAAAGCCTCATATTTCAAAACTCATCAAAATCGGTGTATATTTAGTGGTTGCACACTTTTGAACTTTTTACTCAAAGAACGATTTTTCGATGCTCCTAAGAAAATTAATGATACTGTGAAATGTAGCATTGCTTGATAAAATAATGTAACGATTCCATCACAGTAAAATAACAGAAACAATTCTTACTAAGAATCGTCCAGCATCACAGGAAACGCGTTATAAAGCGAACCACTGATGATGTTCCAGGTATTATAGCATTAAGTTGTTTCAATCAATAATAAGTACACACAAATAACTAATGTTGTTATATTCTGAATGTGATTATAATTAGTTAAATTATTGTATATCCAAATTCAACTATTTTGAAAATATACAATATTCGTTTCAGTACATTTACTCTTTTTCTGATTAGTTTGTGCAACCTTTAAATATGTTTCTATCACCTTGAAATTTTAGATATACTGTGTTTGAATGGGAGAGACCCAGGGGGTAAGCAAAGTCTGACAATATAAACACTTTTTTAACACATACAAATATGAAACACCCTCGAAACATGGTGCCTTATTTTTAGTTTATGTGATTTTATGATCGTTGGTGGCACGAAAATGAGTTATTAGTTATTTGATTTTTGTCAAATACCCTATTAAAACCATTTTAGCTTTGATTGTAGAGTTGCCAATTGCGCGGATTTATTTGTTACCTGTCATTCTGAGACACATTAAATGACCGGTAATTTTTTTTACGAAATCATCATGATGTACCTATGAAGTAAATATACCCTTGTTCCAGGTACAAAAACGCAGTGCGCTGCGAGCAGCTCAAGTTGTTCGGGAGCCTGATCATCCACTACAGTTCACAGGTACAGGTATACCGTCAAACTGTTCTATCTAATCTGTGTTGCTTGTTGTTTGTTCGTGGTTTAAAGTCCTCAGAATCAATGCTGCAATCTCTTGCCGGGGCAGGCTGAATGGGGTCCTGATTGACGTCTTTTGCATCTGTGTTTGTATTCGTGTGTTGAATTCGTATGTTGAATTTTGAATTCCTATGACTACAATACAGTCGAAGAAACTTACACTTAACCGTCGGTAACAGTGCCGCTTACAAAACGCGGGGGCGTGAAACGCGGGTGGGACGAGGCGGGACATGGGTGTGACTGGGTAACTCACGTTCTACCTGTGGAAACGCACCCTTCAGTATAATAGTAGTAATTTTTCTTCCGACGAAAGGTACATCGCGCGCTAGTGTGTTTGCACGCCGTGTACGAACGCACCATAAGCAAACATTCAGCACTGCGTAAGACTGTTCCAGTATGGATCGCACTCACACTCGCGCGTCTGTGTGAATATGTATCGCGCGCTCCTAAGCCGCCGAAGTTGGACTACTTGTTTGTCTTTATACTTTGTCCTTACTGTCATGTTAGTGTTGATCTCATGTTAAATAAATAAATAATCAGCTATGTCATCCGTGTATAGGTTAGGTTGGCTATCTGTAGTTTTTAAACCAAGACATATTGAAAAATTCATCACGAGTTCGTTCTATTCCCCACTCTGCCAGGATACCTTGCGTTTAAATCAACGTTTAATAATCAAAATGATGGTGTCGTAATATACGCGAAGGACGTATGGAAAATATCGATCGAGGTACCTGAACTGCAAGACGCTAACTGCCTTATCCTAAAAATTGAAAATGATACTGCGGTAGTAGCAGTTTACCGATCCCCATCTACATATTGCATTAGACCGTTCATAGAAAGCCTCGATAGAATACTATCCAAATTGTCTCACTTTCAGACTATTGCTGTAGTTGGTGACGTAAACATCAATATATCTTCCAATTCTTCTGACCCACGTTCAGATGAGTATCTGCTCCTAACTGCATCTCATGCGCTACTTCCTGCGCATACTCTTCCTACCCGTAACGAAAGTTGTCTAGACCATGTGATGCTGAAAAGCGGTAGGAAGAGCATAGTCCTGATTCTTAATTCCTTCATTACAGACCATGCCCCCGTAGTCTTATGTTGTCAATATAAATCTAAACCTTACGCCCAACACTTTACTCGAAAGATTGATAAGGTTGCTATCGTTGAGGATATCCTTAATACAGATTTCTCTTTTATCCTCGATTTCCGTGACTCAAACTCAGCTGCTGAGAATCTTATCAGGACTCTCTCATCTATAATATTGACAAGAACAATCAAAGTGCTTTCACCCCGAAGGTGTCGCATAATTAAGCCGTGGATGACTCTTGGTCTTCTGCGCTGCATTAAAAATCGTGACAAACTTCACTTGAAAGCTAAAAATAATCCTGACAACATCATCCTAAAGACTACATACACTAGATACAGAAACTTCTGCAATAATCTTCTAAAAAAAGTGAAACGTACTTATGAGCAACAACAGATGGAGAAAGCAAAGGGCAAACCGAAGGAAACCTGGAAAATGATTAAGAAAATAGGTAACATCTGCCAAGAAAAATCATCAACAAGTGAATTATTGTCACTGTGCACTGACTCCGTTTCGTCAGCCAATTCCGTAAATAACTACTTTGCTAGAGTTGGTAGCACACTAGCCCATAATATAATGCGTGAGAGGGGAAATTTACAAATATCAAACAGCTATAAATTTAGTAGTTCAGCTCAAACTCATTCTATGGCCATTCTGCATGTTGATGATGCCGAAGTAGAGGAAACAATACTTAGCTTGAAAAATGATTCTTCAGCTGGCTACGATGGCATCTCAACTTCTATTCTAAAGTCTGTCCGCACCCATCTTGTACCTGTTCTCACCTTTATCTTTAACTTGAGTATCTCCACCGGAAATTTCCCAAATGTATTTAAAAAAGCCCTAATACACCCTATTTATAAAAGCGGTGACAAAAAAATCGCAGGGAACTACCGTCCCATCTCCGTTCTTACCTGTGTGTCCAAAGTTTTTGAAAAAATTCTTAATAAACGACTCACTAAATTTCTAATAAAGTATAATATCTTAGCTCCCAATCAATTTGGCTTTAGGGCTGGTCGTTCTACAGAGGACGCGGTGGTAGCACTTACACATTCTATCACTAAGAATTTAGAAGAAAAAAGTAAAACTATAGGCGTCTTTTTGGACCTATCTAAGGCGTTTGACACCGTCTCCATACCAATACTACTTTACAAGATGGAAACCATCGGAATCAGAGGCCTTGCTTTAGAGATTTTCAAAAGTTATCTGACAGATCGAACGCAGAGTGTTATTATTGACAATACGGTAAGTAACGAAACGCAAATCGACTACGGAGTACCACAGGGGAGCGTTCTAGGTCCAACTCTCTTTCTCATCTACATCAACGACCTCTGTACTCTGAAGTTAAAAAACTGTGAGATTATTACATATGCAGATGACACGGCACTAATTGTAAAGGGTGAGGACTGGTCGAGCACTAAAGAATTTGCAGAAAGCGCTCTTTGGCATGTATCTCAATGGCTATCGGCCAATTTGCTAACTTTAAATGTCGAGAAATCCAAATTTGTAACCTTTTCTCCAACAGCTGCATCGCAACCAGATTCTCAGTTTTCTGATGTCATGGTGCACAAGTGCTTGCGCCAAACGACTCAATGTACATGCTCCTCACTTACTCGCACCCACAACATTAAGTATCTGGGATTGACTGTTGACAGCAACTTGCGTTGGCAATTGCACATTGAGAGTTTGGCGAAGAGAATAAGGAAGCTGATTTATGTGTTCAAAAACCTTCGCTCCGTGGTTGAAAGACAAACATTAATGACGGTGTATTTTGCATTGGCGCAATCGCTGTTAACATATTGTATCAGCTTGTGGGGAGGAGCAGGCAAAACCTGGATGTTGCGAGTGGAAAGGGCGCAGCGGGCAGTTTTAAAAGTCATTTTAAAAAAGCCTTTTAGATACCCTACTGTCGACCTTTACAGAGAATGTAAAGTTCTGACAGTAAGAAGTTTGTACATCCGTCAAGTAATCTTGAAAAAACACAAAACTCTCACGTTTGACATTAACCTCATAACAAACAGGCGTCGAGTAGATCGTGTCTGTCCGGTAAATTACTTTCGTTTGGCCCTTTCTGGACGTCATTTTTATTATATTAGCCCTAAGCTATACAATAAAGTCAACAAAGTAACTAACATATATGCACTTACACTAAGAGAATGTAAATGTAAGATTACCAATTGGTTGGTAACATTAACGTATGACGACATAGAAAGTATATTAGATTTCCAATAAAAGGCGGTATACATACACAAACCCATTTACACACATACACACACGCGCGCGTGTACATGCCCATGCACGCTCGTGCTCAAGCTCATATTAACTCACGCATGCACGCACGCACCCACATACACATACACTCACATACGCTTGCTTGATTTGATTTACCTCAAACTTGCTAATTGTACCTAGATTAAGTAACCTATAACTTGTAGAGTAAGCAATATGTAATCTGTCCCCGGGGTGAGAGCCTGGTGATCTGTAATACAGGTGTAAACCTAGCTCAGACTCCAGTCTCTCACAAAGGATCTTAGTAAAACTTTTAAGAATATTCTACTTGTGAAAGCTGTAACTGTTATATCCTTTGTGAGGTGATAAATAAATATTTTTTATTTTATTTATTTTATTTATTTTATTCAAAGTCTTGAGACCCAGTATACGACGGTGACTGTCAATTACTAAACACCAAGATATTGCTCTATTCTGTACCTACTCTAGCGTCTTTAATACTAATTGGCTGCTCTTGATCTTTGACACTTATTTTTACGCCTCAACGTGGAATAATATGCCGCTAAGAGCGCGTCCGTTATTTACGTGAGACGTTTAAGGGGAGAGAGGGCTCTTTCTAAGAATGTCTTATATTTCGTCCCCGACCGCATACTATATGCGGTCGGTAGTAGGTCAAGATGCGAACTACTGTTATAGGTATGAGTAAAAAACTGGCAAAACATACATAGCCTAACACACCTAAAAAAATACAATCGAAATTATTTTAGAAAATAGTCCGTTTTATATCTGGTACGCTTCTAAACTGAGATGTCTGGTAGGTACTCGTACCATAAAGCCCGACTAACCACTATTGGCCTCCCCAAGCACCTCACAAGTTATACGCCTCTAATGGCTCCTCTACATGATGGCCCATCGTGATGGTCCACTATGATGGGCCAGCGTGTGGAGGGCATAGTGGTGACGGATGGCTTATGGCGCGTGCGATGGTCGTGGGATGGAGGAGCCATCAACCATCGCATGGCCATCTCGCTGGGCCAGCGATGGCCCATCGTGTAGAGGAGCCATAACAATTGTGTCAAGTTCAATATTCGTTCGGATATTATTTCCTGACTTAAAACACAGTTTAAAAACGAGGTTAAGATCAGGGCTGCCAGATTGTATAATTGGATACAAAAATTGTATAATCGGAAGGGTGATTGTATCCTCTTTGTATCGTGGTCTCTCATGTATAATTGGATACAATTTTTTCCATGAGAAATTTTTCACAAAGGTTTAAGTGCTTACCAACATTGATTTCAAATTTATTTAAATATGATATCGTGTAAAAACCGCTTTACAGTGCTACCAACCTTATTTTTGTGCATGGAGAAGTAAGGATGATAGCGCTGCCACCATGCGGATAAAAAGTTAGAGGTGCCACCATGCTTGGGCGCACATTGCGAGAAGGTTTATAACAGAAATGTTTTATCCGCCTCATATACAATAAGGAGAAAAAGATACTTATTTGGAAAAAAATTATGGTGCCTATTGGGCATATTATATTCGGCCGGACTAGACGAAACACGTATGTCGTACTCTTTTCACGGCATAAGTAATTAAATATAAGCGTCATGTGTCTCGCCCGTTTTCATCGAGTAGAATAGAATGACATTATTGCTATTTGCTGTCATGTAGTTTTACAAGTGTTGGTGCAGGGTTATAGGGTAAATCATGACACCCTGTAAAGGTACCTACTGCAATATTAGGATTATAGGATTAACTTAAAACTATGTATGATATCTTTATCAGAATTATCTATTGTGTTATTTTCGTTTAAAAAAATCATTATCACTGTAAAAACACTTTTTGACTATATTCGCTCTCAATTTATTTTCAAAAACGGTGTACTTCGGTTTATCTGAAACATTTTTTTAGAGTTTGTGTAATGAAAGCTGAACTTGAAAAGAAGCGCCATATTAAAAAAAAATATAGTAGTTTATTAATGACTTAGTAGTTTAAAAAAGTACACGTCTTCTCTCCCTTAGTACCACCAAAATAAGAAAACAGTATTAAAATAAATAATTCTTACTTTGAAATACCATTTAAAGGTTTCATTAGGCAGACTAGTATAAATATTATTAAATTATTATACACTTAGACTGACATTTAAATTGGAATTATTCAAGTTATGAGTACCTATTGGTTACTGCTTACCATCAGGCAGGCCGCACGCTTGTTTGCCACCCTAGTTGTATATATATATATATATAAAAAAAAACCTAAATCTTAAATTAAGTGTACAGATGTATGTACAAGCGCCATTAGAATTTTCAGTCCAGTGCTTTAAATTGTCTGAACAGAAACCAAATTGGATGATTAGAATAGAACGCACTTTTTCGTTTTCGCGCGTAATATCAATATGGCTCCTCTTCTCTGTTCTACTGACGAAGGATAAAGTTTAATGCAGAAAAGTGTAGAATACCGCCAGTCTGGAATTATTTGGGGTTGCCTCTTAAAAAAAAATGTCGCAATGACATTCTCTTCATAAAAAATTAATGTGAGTTTTAAGTGCATCGAAATAACAATAATTATATTTAGATTTTTTTTATTGATTGTATCCTGAGAGCCAATTTTGTATAATTTCAGGGACCTGGCTGTATAATACAAAAAAATCTACTGGCAGCACTGGTTAAGATAAGACCTGGCAGGTCAAAGAGTATCACTGTAATGTGTGTTTATAAAATATTTTTTAATACACTTGCTCAAAAAGTGGTACTTTTTGTAGCTGTATATCGTGCGCAACGCAAAGTTCGATTTTGCGAACTAGTGCTTTTTATTTCCCATTTTTTTTAATTTACTGTTGTTCAAATACATACATCCAACTAATGGTCAAATACGTTCTTTGTTTTTATTACGTCAGTGGACATTGAATGAAAGTATACATTTGATACGTTTAAAATATTAAATCCACATATATAACGTTTGATTGTTTTTATTATAAACAATTAAACTGTTATCTAATATTAAAATAGTTTAAAAAGTATGCTTCTTGAGTATTACCAATGAGTAGTTTAGTCAGCGGTCTCGCATAATACTAGTATTATGCGAGACCCAAAAAATAAAAATTGTCACAGATAAGATAATATGGTGCAGGCTGTTCGAGTTTTATAAATGACAACTAGCTTTCCGGCACTAAAGATTACATTTTACTTGGAAATTAATGAGCTATTAAGTATTTAAATATTTATTGCTTTTTTCCATTTTTAAATGCAGTTAAATTATCTTAGAACGTTTGTCTGTTCCCAAAATAGTTTATTTTTATTTGGCTGAATGGTGACAAACGCTGCCACGTTGGAAAAAGTTCGCAATTAAAAGTAACACATTTTGTTTTATTCCCGCCATTTTCATTCATGATTGTAATTTTGTAATTATTAATTATCACGCATTAGTTTGATAACACTTTTGTGAAAAATGAGCGATTCAGACGATTTTGAAATAAATTCAACACCACGAGATATACTAGCAAAGGTGTCAAATTCATTATTTTACCAGAGAAGTCGAAGGAGGAATATCTGGCCGTCTATGAGCAATTCATTGACTGGAAACGAGAAAATCGAACGGCGTCATTCTCAGAAAATGTACTTATGGCCTACTTTCTTGAATTATCTAAGAAATATCAGGCATCTACAATGTGGTCAGGATACTCAACGCGACTCTTAATAAGTGTTCCAATTGAGTGCTCCATTTTTATGAGGCCAAAAAATAAACAAATTTGTCTCTTAATCATTCAATCATTTCATTTTCGTTGTAATTTTTCGCAAATGTATTAAAAAACGTCGTTTGATACACGTGCGGAAGTGTCATTTCCACTCGTCCCGAGTCTTGTCCCTCGCCTTACGGCTCGGGCCAAGACACCTCGGGACTCGTGAAAAATGACATACTTTCCGCACTTGTATCAAAAAGTACTATTAAACGGTATTTTATACTATACAAGCTTCCTTGAAATAAAAATTCCCGCTTTCATAAATGAATGACTATTAAATGTATACCTAATGCCCAATGAAACGTAATATTTCTAGGAGTATCATTGCGTTATTTTAATTGCAGGTATTAGCTGCAGAACCATTCCTCAGGCCACTCCTGAAGCTCTTCAGTGGGCTAAGGAATGAATTAATCCCGTTAGATCAAGAAAGTAAGTATAACTTTATATCACTGTTACAGGGCTCTCAAAAGTCTCAAAGATCGGTAACGTATAGGTAACACGTCTGGTAGGTATTGCAAATACTCATGAGCGTCTATGACTGTGTTCCATCAGGCAGCTTGTTTGCCACTTATACCATTTAAAAAAGTTACAAATTCCCGTGGTACCTATAATGGGTGGATTTTCGCCATACAAATTTGTATGCCATACATTTAGTTTGGCATACAAATGTCGCGGACGAAAATACACCTTAATATAACCTGAGCACTGGAATAAAGTGTCATACGTTTATGAAGTCAGTTGATTAATGATCGTGTGCGTATTGTTTACAGCCCAGCTAGTGATGGTGTTGAACCAGCTGTGTGTCGCTCTGATGCAGAACATCGAATTTATCGACCTATTTTTCCTGACGAACCACACGCAAACCGAAGCGAAACCTGAGTAAGTTATCCATAAATGCCTTCTTTTTAAATAGCTTTATTTAAATTGACCCCGTGTATTTGATTGTACACATGTTTTAAATCTTGCGACAGCTTTTCTAATAAGCCGAGTCTTATGGTTATAACCCTAATCTTTATGAAAGTAAGGTGTGTAATGCTTTGCACCGTATTTGATAACCTCTCTGGCACGCGCTCTAGGTCAGTGATAATGCCTGTTTGATTACTGTTTCTAGATTCGGACATAACACATAATAATCACATAGCATTGTGTCGCACTCATCCACACTCACTTTGTCGGCTCGCTCAGTTAACAATAATTAACTGACCGTTATCAGAATGGTATTAAACTGTATATTTAGTATATATATATATATATATAAATTTAATTAAAAAAAAAATTATGATTGTCTTTTTTACCTGAGACACAGGGAATCCTAGTTCAGGCATAAGTTCAACTCTCTAATTGTATATTTTAGTCTTTAGTTGTCACTGCTATATAATACGTTGTTTAATACGCCGCTTTCTGGCCAAGTGTAGACATAAACTGATGTAGAAAACACGGGAGGTAATAAAGAAAGCCCTCGATCGCATATTTACGTCCTTCGCTTGCAGCTCGGGCCGCAAACATCTGCGATTTCGGCCTTTCTTTGTTTTACCACCCTAGTTGTGTAATGTCATCATTATCACAATGTAAGAGCGTTGCTCTTGTCGGTGGAGTAGACTCCATTTTGTGCGGTCCTCGGCCATGCATTTTAGGTTCTGGTACGACACGACATTGGCGTTTTCTTTGAGTTGTTGCACAAAGTTTCTCCCAGGTCTGCCTTTCCCTCTCTTTCCTTCAATTTTTCCTTCTAGGATTGTCTTAAAGAACATATCGTGTTGAACCAGGTGGCCTATCATTTTGCCACGTCTATTCTCTATGGTCGTCATTATGGTCCCCAGTAGTTGTGTAATGTACTATATTCTTATTGTTTACCTTTCTAGGTTCATAATAGCCCGGCTGCTGCTAAAGTTCGTGCACCGCGAGGGCGGCAAGGGCGCGGCGGCGCGCGACGCGCTGCTGCTCTGCGCCAACATGTCCGCGCGCTGCCCGCCGCTGGCGCGCTGCATGCTGGAGGGCGACACGTGCCCCGTGCTGGCCACGGGTGAGCTTACCTTACAGCGGCCGCAGATTGGGCCACTAAACGCAACCACGAGTGGCTCAGAGCGGTCTCACATTGAGCCACTAAACGCAACCACGAGTGGCTCAGAGCGGTCTCACATTGAGTCACTAAACGCAACCACGAGTGGCTCAGAGCGGTCTCACATTGAGCCACTAAACGCAACCACGAGTGGCTCAGAGCGGTCTCACATTGAGCCACTAAACGCAACCACGAGTGGCTCAGAGCGGCCGCACATTGAGCCACTAAACGCGACCACAAGTGGCTCAGAGCGGCCGCACATTGAGCCACTAAACGCAACCACGAGTGGCTCAGAGCGGCCGCACATTGAGCCACTAAACGCGACCACAAGTGGCTCAGAGCGGCCGCACATTGGGCCACTAAACGCAAATAAGTTGCGATAAGTAACGAGCGCGCGCCTCTCCCGCAGCTTGTGGCCCGAACGCAGCCACTCGAACGGTGTGTGAAAATGTATGAAAAACCTCGCCCGCAACTTGTGACCGCCACTAGTGGCCCAATGTGCGGTGGCTCTTAGGACATCACTAGCACTCTCTCCCGTCTCTTTCGGAGTAGGTACTCTTGATCATGATTCCAGGCGGGTCAAGCCTTGAAACGGCCACTATTTAACCTCCGTAACCTCTGCAATATTAGAGCAGATTGACGGGATTACGGTTACATTATCAGTTACCTCAACGCGCAGCTCACAGGTCTCTTCGAGCTCTTTTCCCTTTCCGCACGAGCAGTGCACTACACTGCTCTTGTACACAATTAATACAATGCTAACCGTTGATATTCAAACCCGGCACATTACGATATCGGGTTCACTCCATGCACGAATCGATTATTTCAGGTATCTTGCATCTTATGAATAGAAATGTATACGAATGTTATTGTATTCTGCCTTGTCAGGTCTAAGCGGTCTGTACTCGCTGCTGCCGCGCGCGCTGGGCGACAACATCTACCGACTGACGCCGGACGACGTGAACCAGGCCCACAAGCTCACGCTGTTCACCGATTCGCTGGAGTTCTGCAATGCTGTTGCACAGGTTCGTACAGAGGGACAACCCTCAGGTCCACAACCAACGCGCACGACGAAGGTACTGCCAACTGGTGCCGCCAATTTAAAGTAAACGCCATAATTAGGCGAACTAGTTTGACAGAAAAAATGTTGCCTGGCTCACAGAAAATTAAATAGTCATAGGTAAATATCGATAAAATGTTATCGACAATGATTTGCACGCATCAGGATAGGTCTAAAGAAACCAAATAAATTCATGAAACATGTAATCCTTAAATCTATTCAAGAATTTATTGTGTCACCTTACTTTATTAATTAAGTTATAAATTAAGTCACACTCGAATCTAACGCATTTCTTTATTTTTATTATATCGACAAAACATCACTGGCCTAACTCTGGCAACATTTGTGCTTGTGGAACTGTCAAACTGGTTCGCCTAATTATGGCGTTTAATTTAAGTCTTGTACCCTCTCACGCTGGGGCCACATTGAGGGAACCGCCGTTAATTTATCGCGATGGAGGACGATTAACGTCAGTGTAGCTACGACTTACTATATTTGACATTGACACTTGAAGGGATAATTTGAATTGACAGCTTGATTTGACAGGCATGATAGTTTCCTTTATTGTCCGCCCGTGTCTCTTTTGTCGTTTAGTACTGTTCGTGCACGTTCCCTATTAGTAGAGGATCCCAGTATAGAACGACCTTCACCGAACTGGTTAATGAATGAAAAGTATTTTATATTAAATTAAATATATTGCAAGTGGGTTGCCTAAAAAAATTCAGTCCAGAATATGATTAATTAAAAATTTAAGTTAAATTTGCACCTGGTGGGTATGTGATGCTAAGGAAACGAGGTGCAAACTTAGCTCAACCTGTTAGTATGAGAAAGTTAGGACGTAGTTGGCACGGGTTCCCGTTTACAGAATGAGCAGATTTCTGGTTTAGGGGCATTTTAGCACATAACACTCTTCTATCGCATGGGATGGTTCGCTGGGACCTCTCTGTCGCACGTAGGTGAAGAACACACGGAGCGGCGCGGCTTGCTATGTGCTAAAATGCCCCTAAACCAAAAATCTGCTCATTCTGTGAACCCCCCCGACCCGACTCGTGCCGACTTCATACTAACTTTCTCATAGTAACCGGTTGAGCTAAGTTTGCACCTCGTTTCCTTAGCATCACATACTAACCAGGTGCAAATTTAACTAACATTTTTAATTAATCATATTCTGGACTGAAGTTTTTTAGGCAACCCACATGCAATATATTTATTAACATATTTAATTTCATATAAAATACATTTCATCTATTAACCAGTTCGGTGAAGGTCGTCCTATACTCGGATCTTAGACTATATAGGATATTTTTCCAGTGACTACGTAATCTGTGGTTTCATTTCCTCGCAGTAGATATGAATACCACTTTGTAAAGTCTCGGCAGAAAGTTCAATAGTTCGTATTCTTCGAGGATTCCCGTCTATTGCTGACTTTCCGGCCTTTTCTTTAATACTATTCCTTCGTCTATGGTACCAAAATCTTACATAACTGTATCCGTATACATCCTCTCATGGACGCAGCAGCATACAGTTCTATAGCATTTATAATTCCATTAATTTGTTTGTGGCCAGGTCGCTCATCCGTCCATCAAGAAGCAACTCCTCGACCTGCTGTACCAGGGGTTCCTGGTGCCGGTGATGGGGCCCGCATTACTGCAGGTGAGCATACCTTGTGGGGGGTTTGGGTTGAGTGTCTCATCGCTTCATAAAGGAAATGTTGCGAAGGTCGCGGGGAAAAACGGCGCTTGATGGTTTCATGAAAGGGCAATAATGGATCTTGCCATTTGAATTTAATTCTACGTTCAATTGTGTATTTTTTGGTGTTACCATCTTTTACTTCAACGCAATACTTATGTGTGGCTCTGAAGTCTTTCAGCCAAGACTGGGTTATGAGCAAACGAGAAGATAATGTTTATCAAATGAAATTTTCAAACGCTGTTTAATCAATGACTTGCGATTTAAAATGTCTTTTATATTATAACAGACTTCAGAAAACGAGATTATTAGGTTATCAATGTAAATTAATTTTTAATGAATTACTGATGAGATCCATGCCATGTCAAATCACGTGAAATCCTTAATTGTTGAAGTCTGTTTTTTTTATTGGTTTAATTCGTATTACAAGTATATTTATTTATATTGTTTTTATTTTTTTATTTTTACTGGGAGTGATTGTTAAAACAATATATCTTCCTGAGATCCAAAGTCGCAAAATCCAAACGCTTACGCCATTTTAAGTTTATAAGTCTCAATAGTAAATATATATTCGTGTGTCGAAATAGACTTTGGTTCTCAGGCTCGGTCAAAATTACTTATATAATTATTTATTGATATTTTTAACAGCGATATAAACTACTGGCACTGAATTATTTGCACAATTTAAATAACAATCGATATCAGAGTTGTACTACTAACGAAGCAGTCTTTCTTTCAGTTGGACCAGGTGGCGTTTTGTATGGATATTATAAACAATTGAAGAATTGTGTTGCCTTTGGTTTGATAGTCAATTTGTGTTTTGTCGTGTGAAGTGCGTACTCATGATTATAGTCGAATTCTAGAATTAGCCCGCAACTTAGTCTGTGAGGGTGAAAAAAGACTTATTTCTTCTCGCGAATAGACCCTATGGTTCTCCGTTTACCCTTCTGGCAAAAATGTGAAAACCGTTCAGCTGTTTTGTAAGTAATAAGCAGTGATCGGATATTGGATGCAATTTCGGGTATATGACTTCAAACATTATACAGAAACATGGATCACTGATAATAGGCGTTTTAAAAACCTAACAACATTGTTTTCGCATTCAGGGTCGCCTAAATAACTTAACTTCATTCCTTAAACGTGTGTTCAATATATAAGCACCTTTAGTACAAGTTTATAACCGTGTAGTAAAATTCTTAAGATGTAATCGTGAGTATGTACTGTATATCAACTGCTTACCACATACGAGATTTTAAACAGCGTCGTACACGAGGTTGCGTTCCAAATGTACGACATAAAAGTTGATTGCGGTGTCAAAGTCGTATCTAATCTGCACAGTGTAGGTATTGCTGTCCTTGTCACCAAATTCAACTCGATGACAACTAATCTCTTACGAGCTGTAGAGATCATTTTCATGTTTTTTTTTGTCATAGTATACCTCAGTATCAGGTCGTAATAGTATGTCAATATGTATCTATAAACAAAAATTTAGTCATTCAGCCATTGGCATTATACCACAGATACAAAAGATTACTTTGATTGGCTGAATGACCCGAGTCACGTGATTTTATCTTTTTAAATACCTAAAAAGACCTATAGTTTATCTTATTTCGTTGATCATTTCATATCAGATCTTTCAAGTAACTTGAAATCTGTCATTTATAAGTGGTTACTAGGTAAGCCAATCCTGCGCGCGCTGGATCCCTGTACGTCTAGCATAACTGGCCGCGACTTCGTTTCTCGCGCGACAGAGCATCACCTGTCACTGTCGCACGATATTGAGTGGATAGAGATAGGTAGCATTTGTCGCGCGAGAAAGAGTCGCGTGTCACAGTTGTGCTAGAGGTACTGGTGGTTCCTTTTCATAATAGTGGGTACAAAAAAAAACTTTTTTACTGAGACATACTATGAATCAACGGTGGTAGCGTCACGAGTGGGCTTTCATTACTCGCACGGGATTGGAGCACGGTATGGTCACCGGTTACAGCGGATGAGTGATGGTGCGCTAAACTAAACTTTATGCTTTGAGTGATACGACTGGTTTTGGCTTGCTTTTGTGTGACTTTGTATAAGCTGTCGTACCTGTCCTTGGGTATAAGCAAATCGTTTTAATTCGCTATTTATTCATAATGATACATAGTGTGGTACACCATATTTTCCAAAATTCAGCACTTTATCCTTGCAATACTATACACTTTGCATTTTTTTCAATCAATCCGATTCTCTCTTAAGAAGCGTTCTACCTAAACATGCATTATTTCTCTCCTAAAAATCGATTTGATTCCAGTAATTAGAGTCTCTAAGCACACATATTTGAAATGGCTGAAGTTCATCAGAAGCCATAGCAACTAAATCAGAATTATAATGTCAAAAAATTGAGTAAAGACTCAGTCTTTAACCATGTACCATCACTCAACCGCTCAGCACTCGAGTATCTGAAGCCCTACTAACACCCGCCACGATCGTAGACGAAACCCGGGCCGTTGCAGAGTGGCGCTCCAGAGCAGGCGGCGGCCATGGCGTACCTGGAGCTGGTGCTCCGGTGCTCGACCCAGCGGGGCTTGCTCAGGGCCGTGCTACACTTCCTCTTCACTTACGAGTACGATGGAGTGAGGCTGATCGACGTTATGCTCAGGAGACTGGACGGGATTACTCAGGTTAGTGTAGTCTTTGACGCTCCTGCTACGCTCCGATACATCAGATTGATTGATTGATGGGTTTTGATTTGATTTTTTATGGGTTTGCGTTAGACCTTAGTTTCATCTGATGGAAACTGGAGAGAAGGAAAATGAAGACAAGGAAATTGAAGGCAATGGAGCACGCTTATCCAAAATAAACATTAATCTGATGTTCGACTCGAGATTATTTCAACTACATATTAACTTCTCGTTAATTGCCTAACTAAAGGACGATACTAACTATAAACTTCATTTCAGCTCTCCCTAGTCTCCTTATCCCTAATGGAGACGCTAATCGACCTGAACTGCGAAGACGTCATGATCGAGTTAGTCTACAAGCATCTCGTGAAAGGGCATCACATGCTCACACACCCACACAAACCACCAGACCTACACTCCTACAGAGAAGCCGCCATATCTTTCCTGAGCCTCACTCCCCAGTGCTGCTTCAGGCCGCTGAGGAAGACCAAGGGTTGGGTGGATGAGTTGGCCATGAGTGGGCGGAGAGTGCTGGACTTTAAGAGAGAGGAAGACAAGATTAATGGTGTGCAAGACGGCATAGCCATGAATAGTTTAACGCAGGAAGTGAAGTTCAATTATGGGGTAAGTCTGTCTCTCTCTAGTGTTCTGTACATTTTTAATGAAATAAGTAAACGATGAAGCTGATTTTTGGGCTGATATTTCGCCAGTTAGGTAAACATCTTCATTGACATGGTACGGCAAATCACTATGATTGCGAGCGATGGCTCGATCCATATGTCATTTGCCGGACTTCCTTATTTGAATAACGCTTAAAACAGTTAATGTTGAATTTAATAAAAAATAGGCAGGTAAATTAAGATATAATTTCTAAATTAGTCGTCCCATTCTTACTATAAAATTGCACCATATATTCATTAAAATGAAACTCCTTCCAGAACCCCAATGATACTCTATTCGGCAACTACCACGCTTACCTCTGCGACGCTCGGTTCGAGATCGTCTCTCGCTCCCTCGCCTGCGCCCACTGGAGCTCCAAATACGATACCATCGCCCCGCCCAAACGGGAACCCAATAACAACACGAAAGAGACGAGAGACGACCCACTCCCCACGAAAGAGCAGGACAGCCTTATTTCCAACTGCACCAGCGGCTACGACACCTTAAAAACTAGCGACACTTCCGAAAAGGAACCACATAGTCTAACATCACTAAATGAAACGGATGAGCAGGAAAACCATGAGAATGGCGACGGGAAAGACGGAGACAGCTTGATATCGACGGGCAGCGATAGTGATAAGAATGAGGAGTTCGTGGAAGACTCGTTTAAGATGTGTTTCTTGAAAGTTGATAGGGAGTATGAAGAAGTGCCTATGATGAAGAGCTGGGTGGCCGGCGGGCGCGTCAGTACGGCATCACTTATTGGTGAGTTCAATGCTACAACAATTTAATATTCCTGTTTCCTCTTGTATTTCAATTATTTAAAAATGCTGTATTACACGCTGTTAAACTGCAGCTATTATTAAAAAATACTATACTGCAGCTATTATAAAAAATGTACTAAACTGCAGCTATTTAGCGCTTTTAACAGTTTTTAAAAGATCAGAAACTAAAAATAAGGAGATGATTTGACCATTGTGAAAAATGATTACGGTCACACATCAAAGTTTTGATCAGACATTAAAAGATTTGATCTGTTTAGAAAGTACCCTATTGATATTGTTCCTTTGCTTCGGAGATCAGATTTTTTGCGAAGCGTAAAAAGTCGGTTTTTCTCGTAAATAATTGAACGAATACAACGTTATGAGCAATTGTACTTGATGCCCTATTCAGTATTCTGGCCATTATTCAAACATTCCACACAATTATTTTTTTTTAAACTGACTAACTCGCAATCCTTATTGGGCATAGCGATCATTTGACCCGGTGGTCGGCCGTGGCGTTCCCCGGGGTTGAACCAGGTCGCTAGCCGGACCACCCTCAGTGGAACGGACTGGGTGGGTGCCGGGGGCGCCTGGGGTCGAACCAGGTCGCTTATCCCGGTTCACACAAAAGTCATGTAACTTATGTATAAATCCATGCAGGCCCTCTACTGAGCAGCTTGCTGAAGAAAGCCGCTGCGTTGCTCGAGTCGGACGTGCTCAGCAACTGCCTGGTAACAGGCATCGTGACCAAGCTGGCCGCCGCGCCTGCGGCCCTACTGCCCGGTCTACTGTTGCCCGCCACGCAGGAGCTGCAGCCCAACGTGCCTTCACTCTACCAGGTACTTATACCACGCAAGCGGATCCTTGCTTGGGTATAAATATACATCCCAAGAATCAATTTCCGAAAACATCATTCTTCCGAATTTAATTATTTCGAAATCCATGTTGTGTACTACTACAACACATATATACATACACATATATACATGTGTACATATTCTCCAAGATCTTTGACCAGTGTATTTTGCCAGTGATGGCATACGGAGTAGAAGCGTGATCTTCACTATAAACATGAATCGGCTCAGAGTCGCTCAACGTGCTATTGAGAGAGCTATCCTCAGAGTCTCTTTACGCAATCAAATCAGAAATACCTAAAACCCTTAAAACAAAATCTCAATCCTACCGACTGCGCCACTGAGATAACAATGACTCCACCTGACTAAAAATAAAAATTGTAATTTTAACCCTTCAGATATTGAGCAAGTTAAGAGACGAGCTGGACGATTTGACCAGCGGGCTGAACAATACGGCCGAGCTGGTGGACAAGGCTCGCGTGTTCCTCATGCAGCGCGAGATGCTTTTGGTCAAGAGTCGCGCGCCCAACAACGACGAAGGTACTGCCCATAAAGCCAGTCGACCTACGCCACCAATAGTTTAACTCCATAGAAAGGTTCCGGTGCGTCGCGCGCCCCACGCTCTCTTTGCGTAACGTCTGCAGTTAGAGCAGTAGTTATACTGCACCAGCAAGTTGGACAATGGAGTGGAGTTACTGTGATAAAAACGACTAGATGATATGTGTTAAGTCTATAGGATAACTATTTTAACCCAATGCGATGAAGCCCAAAAGGAGAGTTATTACAAATGTAAGAGTACATTGTGCACCGAGGGTAGTAAAGAGGGAATTACTAACGAGAGTCTGTTAGAAGCCCGACGCCGTAGGTATGACTCTAGTTTGTAATCCCCTTACTGCCCATGACACACGCAATGTTTTTCATCACATTTGCGAGGAAAAAAATAAGACAAATCAAATTATTTACTGTCAACTTTTTCAAAAATATTTTTTTTAACTAAATTAATTTAATTGCATTAAAATAAATGCAAAAATTACTGAAATAATAGTAAAGTATACCATATAAGTTTTATATACACTAAAATTGGTTTTATAGCCAAGTTTTGAAGATGTGAAATAAGCCTTGGCTGATTTGAAACCTCCTTAGTCTGAAATGACGTACGGGTAGGTTCTATATTTTAAAACTAAACTCATAACTCCCTCGGGAGTTATACATTTTCATACAGTCTTTCGGTCAGTCCTGGTGGGAGTTATAGATTTTTATAACCTTATTTTGGAGGTAAATCGGCCCAAGCTTGTCTATAAGCCCGCGTGTTATAACACCTTTTACGAGCAAGTGTGATGTAAATTATATTGGTTTCCCCCAGGGCCCAACAGCGCGGCCAGCAGTCCTCGCGTGGACGAGTCGCTGCGGCGCGGCGAGACGAAGCGCCGCAGCATCAGCACGAGCCTATCCAACATGTTCGCGCGACGACTCTCTGGTACATCTTACTAACCGATTTAACCCTCCGACCATCCTGACCAAGTCTCTGATGTCCATAATAGTGGACATCAGTTTCCATAATACTCCCACTAATTAACTAAATAATGTACTATTTTCTGACAGATTAAATCAGCTTCATAAAAAGTTATAACGTCGTAACGCTCATGTAGTCAGTTTTTCTTGGATTCTTTCAAGAAAAACTGACGTGTGACGTCACTGCTCAACATGATTAACCAGTTTTACGATGGTTGAATGCTAGATTTTTTCCGATCAGTTTTGGACACATAATTTAATGGCTAGCATTAATTACTTTAGTTCGTTTTTGGAAAGTACCCCTATTTAAAGTTTATCTACACTTCCAATCTTCCGAATATCAATTATGTTAAGAGTATTTTCATAACAAAGTCTGTTATTTTTCTCAGCGTCCCCATCGCAACCGCACAGCATCCAACACACACCGTCCCCGGCGAAGCGCCCCGTATTCACCCAAGAAGCCTACTGGAACCAGTCCATCGCACTCCGCTCCATCCTCAACGCCGTCCTCCTCGACGAGTGGCTTAAGGAGTTGGCGGCGCTTTGCGAAGAACACGCCTTAAGACTTGCCGCGGACAACTACGAGGACGACACCTACTTGAGGACGGTAGGGTTATGACTGTTAGCCAAAGCGCGGAGGGTTAAGGACACGGGAACGGGTGATACTTCTGTGTGATCAACACAATGTATACTTATATTGAGACCTTGCTACACCGATGGCTCACTGTAGTGTAAGTGGACAAGCCAGTAGCGAAGTTTCCTTAAAATGTGACTAAATCACTCCCCAAGGAAGCGGTTTAAAATTAAAAGCCATTTTGGACATTTGCGTTGAATAAAAGGTGAAAAGCATGTGTATTTTTGCGGTAAAGTGGTGTAACCCTAAGTCTGTAATAAAAAGGAACCACATATCACGAAGGTTTCTAAGTTCTGAAGTTTGTACACAGCCATACGGGCTCTGTGAACGTGCCTTCCGTCAAAATTATAATTAATATAATAAACTGTAAGAACGCCATTATATAGGCCCGGAGCGTCTATTGAGTGTCAATTGGATAAGCTAATCAGGTTCAGTCGATAAACAACCTTACTTCTTGAGAAGTAAAGTTGTATTTTCGAGTACGGCCAAAAGCAACACTTGGACTTACCGATCAAAGTATTTGCAGTACCGTCTCACCATCACATTGAAACTAACGTGTACCTTGAGTTTTTGGGTTCATTTGAATCCCGAATCATGGATATATTTTGTAGAATAGCAGGATTATCGAATTTATAGCTGTACATGCTCAAATGGTGAATTATTAGGATTATTAAGACACTTTGGACTATTGGGTAGACAAATGTATGGGTTGTTATTTCGCAGTCTGATTTTGTATATAGTTAGTCTTATTATCCTATTATATTACAAAATGTATCCATGGTTCATTTGCCTTTCCCTATCGGGATATTAGGAAATTATTAGATATGTAAAATAAATTTAAAATTGGATCGAAATCGCTTTAAATTTTTATCTTAAGTTTTATAACGATCAAACATTTTATTTTTTAACATTCAGTGATAATTTTTACTGTGTTTTTAATTATTAATTAAATAACTATAGAAGTACGTAATAATCACACTAAATTATAAGAACCTACATTTATGAAGTAGTAAATGCCATGAAAGTAATTTTGAACTGTGATTTTATGATGTTCAAAACTGGATTATTTATTGTACATATAATCAGTATTTCATAAATAACTAGCCGCGTGTGTTTTAACACTTAACAATCTTTAACGATAAGATTTATAAATGTTTCATAAAACCATTACTATATATAGGTCTGTGCTTTTGATTTAATCCAAATGTTTGAACTTTTAAAACCATTGACATTTTTGATTTTAATTATTATGTTTTGTTTTTACTACTTACTATTATTTGGTTATTTTCGTGAAACGAACATTTTTAATTGTGAGTTGTAGTTTATTTCTTATAATTTTATAGTTTGACAGTATTTGTTGCGCAAACTAAGTGTAAATCCAGGACTTATTAGGACTCTAGTCCTCATCAAACGTCACGTCCTCTTCCGTCCAACGGATTCAAAGATCTTATACAAGATTTAATGAGAATATCTATATAAGCGCAAATTTACAATTAGACGAATATATTTATAACTTCCGTGAGTGTTAAACGGTCAGTTTACTTTTTATAAGAATATCTATAAGTCATGAACACAAACAAAATTTGATACCTAATTGTTATAACACAAAAAGCTTTATTTATTGATACAAAGATACGTTCTGAATGATCTTTGTACCAATAATAGTTATTACAAGTGGAAAAAAAACCACAACAATTAAAATAATGATTTTTCGTAATTCCACATCACTAAACTATTTTTTCACTGGTATTTGTAGTTTTTGTTACCTTAGTGCTTATAGTACAACCAGCATCACAGTAGTTTTCTATTATGTATATTACACAACTAGACATAAGTTATTTTTGATACTTTAAAGTAAAGTCAGCTTTCTCTAAACCTGACCACCACTTTATCCATAACACTATTTCCCGTTTCATGTGATTGTATAAAACATTTGTTTCTTCACATGTGATGCTGACTGTACCTGCAAAGTAAGGCAACTTGTAATCAATATTGGTATTTGCCCGCACTCACCCTGTAATAAAAATAAATACATGAGAATTTAATAGTCCTGGAGAAAAATTATGTCAATAAAATATTCAAAAAGAGATCTTTGTTTTATTTTAATATATATTAGGGTTAGCTGGAATCCCTTACAGGGATAAGTTTGCCTTTGTACATAACCATTGATTTTTGTATTGTTGTTATATAATTTTGTGTGCAAAAAAGTGTTTACATATGTTGAAATATAACTAACCGGGCAGTTGTGTAAAAAGACAAATTTTAAATTCCATGTGTCTTTCACGTGCAGCCGTTATAAAATAGATCAAGTAAGTGTCCACTCAGTACGGTTCAAAGTTACAATCCTGTCATACACGGACAGACGGCGGTGCTTTGACACATTCACTGCCTAGCATCGCTACGTGTGCTACGCCTTAGTCCTTTTTTTTTACTCCTGACTAACTCGCAACCCTATTGGGCATAGCGATTATCTGACCGGGACCACGCCTTAGTCTGTTGTACGCTAACTTCCATATGTAGCGAAAATTGTGCGTCGACGTTGGACCCGGCTATTCGGGTCGACGGCACACAAAGGGTTTAGTATGGGCCTCGGCCTTTGAAAATAAACTGGATATGGTATACAACTCGTAGGTTTTTTCAAGCCAGAAACTCTAAGACAGACTTGTTTTACCCCAAAGCTTTATTAAAGTTCTCCATAAGGCTCAAAAAGCCTCATAAACATAATAAGGATAAAAACCTATGTACAACCTAGGGCCCGTTTCACGAAGCTACAAATTACAAGCGGAAGTCTCTTTTCAATACCTTTTGATAGAAAGAGACTTCCGCTTGTAGCTTCGTGAAACGGGCCCCTGATGTACGTTGCCAATTGTATGGGTTAAATCAAAACCTGTCCAATCGGTACTAGATCGTTACTTTTGTAGATTTGCTTATTACGAGAATACCTTTATAAACAGACAACTAAGAAAACCATATAAAAGAATAAGACGTGGTATCATTGTTTCATAAATAAATTAGATCGAGTTGAAACATTGTAGCAACAAAAAGGTAAAAACTTATGACAGAGTACAGATATTTTAAGCATAGCACAATACGGACTTTAGCTGTCAAAATGATGTGTCAAAGAGGCAGCTGTCAAAGCAAGCACTTATTCACTTAATTTAACTCATTTTGCGGAAAGAAAGCCCGTCGTTCATTGCGTCACGCGAAATGTGAAAACAAAGTAATTATTACAATTGTTATGCATGTTAAACTCATTGACACAACGCAGTAGATATCCCAATAGTAAATATGTCTTCGTTCGTGAATCATAGAAACGAGGCATCGGTGAGCGTAGACCAAACGACCTCAAAAGAAACAGTAACATACTACGGAATAACTGTTAGAGTTGGCCCTGTGCAGTGGAACGTGTTGCATCGCTACAATGACTTTGTAGAGCTCCATGACAAGCTTGTTTCCAACCATGGAGTGGCCAAGGAACTTTTACCTCCGAAGAAAGTTATACGAAACAAGACACCAAAGTTCGTCGAACAAAGACGGGAGGCGTTAGACGTGTATTTGAAGAATGTTTTCAACTATTTAAAGCTGTCTATGCCGTGCGAATTCGCCCACTTTCTGGACATGCATTTGTACGATATATTTTTTTTGCTGCAAGATTTAGCGAAGACATTGTTTTTGGAAGGAGACAAGTTACTGGAGAATGAGAAGTCGCATAAGTTCAGCCCAATGGAGGTTCGTACACTTACTAGTTTTTAAAGGAGCTTGTGATCATTATTTTTCGAACTTGAGCTTAATTTTTTTTTCAATTATCTTGTTATATAGGTATACCTTTATTTATCATCAGGGTCATCGATGTAAAAGTCACGCGAGTCACGATTTCATTGAGTGTTTTTAAGGTTCCGTACCAAAATGGTAAAAAAAATACCATAAGGGTTTGTGTGTCTGTCTGTCACAGCCAGATATCTCAGGATCTTTTTTATGGGGGCCGAAATGGGAGGTTTATAATTTAAAGTTGCTATTGTATCAAAAGGGGTATCAAATGAAAGGGCTTAGATAATTTGTTGATTCCAAAACCATTTGTTAATTTTTTCTCAATGATGTACTTTTTGATTTAGGATGAAAAAAATTAAAAAAAAATACCATTCCCCACCTATCTTCGAAACTACTGAACAGAAAAATCTGTAAAAATTACCAATTATTATTATCATTCTAAATATTACAGGAAAAATATAAGTTTTCGTAACTTGCATTGGTTTTTAGAAATTTGCAAAATTCGTAACACATGCTTATTTGTTCCTACTAAACTAACCACCATACAGTTTTTCTTGAACTATTCACGTATCTAGTTACGAGTTTGTATGGAACCCTCGGTGCGCGAGTCCGACTCGCACTTGACCGGTTTTTTTATTAGATACAAATGTGTCTATACACCGTGTTTTTTATTTCCGTTAAATTCGACACGTTGCTTCATATGTCAACAGAAGCTACCCGGTAGGTATATCACTTTTTGTTAAATTCGATTTGATACGAATTTTTTTTTACTTTTCATACAATATAAATTAATATTGAGTTGATGACCATTTTAAAAGACACTTCTTAGTTAGTCAAAAGTTAATGTGAACTATGAGTTTTGGGATTATGACAGCTCATTTATACTGGTTGTTGATTAAATTAAGATTATGAATATTTTAAAAACGGTATGAGTTACAACATTGTTTCTTGGAGAAAGTGATGATTCAAAACGCAATATAATCTTGACTCCGTTACCTCTTACCGCGGAATGACCCATCACCACTTCACCACCTCTAACTTAGGACCTTCAAGGTCAAGCAAACTAAAAGAAAAAAATACAAAAGGTCATCAAAAGGTACATCTTGGTTCACCTTCATTAATTCAAATGGTATTTTATCAGTAATAAATTAATAGACATAAATTGAATCAATTATAATCAAGATATTATAATATATTCTGCAACTCTCATATTCCCTATGTATCAATTATAATCAAGATATTATAATATATTCTGCAACTCTCATATGCCCTATGTAAAAACATTTTAGTAGTATTTCTGAACTCTGTTCCGATATAAATTAGGGTAAAATTTGAACAGGCTGCCACACTTTAAATATTAAATTAATCAAATATCCTTCCAGTTGCATGCAATAAGTGAGCGTTTAAAAATGGCCTGTCCGCCCACTGAGAAACAAGACCAGATGTATGACTTCAGCCACATCTTAGACTACTGCTCTCAGCTCCGGGCCCTGAACATAGAAGGTAGCTACGGGAACCTCGGCACCAGCAACATTGTGCCGAACCAACTGCAGTTTGACCTGATACCATTCAAGTCTCTACAGGAATTGAGCATACTCGGAGTTCCTATGAGCTGTATTCAGAGTGTTGGTAAGTCTCAAGTCGTCTTCAACCCTTTAGTTTAGAGCTTTGGTGGGCAACCTTTTTTCATGGATGAGGGGCAGAAAATTTTTAAAAATGACAGAGGGCTATACTACTTATTTTGAAGGACTGCTGCGCCGGGCCGTATTAAACCCTTTTGTCCACCACTGGTTTAAAGGTTAAATTTCGGAAAATACTTCACTCACTTCACGTCACTAGGTCCTAAAGAATGTGTGTTTCAAATTATTGTCATGACCTCCACTATACTATACACAACAACAATATATAAATATCGATTTTTTCTTTAAATATTTTTCTTTGGTAACACCTTTGGTATTTATTACCTTTGGTTTATACTTCATAAATTAAAGATTTCATTTTGGGCACTTGATTAAAACTATGTTTCATGTAAATATCAACTGTGTAAAATGTTTTACAGGCAGCCTCCGTGACACTTTAGTAAGCCTGTCGGTGTTAGTAGCGAGTGTGGTGTCTATGAACGAGTTCCTGCTAGTAGATATACTACATAAGGACCCGTCCAGCATCGCGGACACGGTGGTAAGCCTCACAGTCACAGTATAAGCGGTAGTTTTTCTTCGGACAAAAGGTACATCGGGAGCGCGCATGTGTGCGCGCCGTGTACGGACACACCACAGGCAAGCATTTGCCCCTGCGCGCCCATGCCATAGTATGAAGTGCACTCACACAGACGCGTGATCGTGCGTCTGTGTAAATACGTGTCGGGCGCTCCTAAACGGCCGAAGTCTTACTACTTGGTTGTCTTTATACTTTGTCACAGTGTAGTGTAGTACCCAATAGTACTTTATGAATAACATATTTGTGCAGTTCGGACAAATCTGGTAAATAACTACAAAAATGTATCGTTTTAGTAATTTCCTATTGTTAGTAGTCTTTTTAAGGCAAAAGTCTTGATAATTTACGCTACGACTTCATTATCAGATAATTTACTTACACTAAAACAAATACAGTGGAACCTCAATACGTCGAACCTCGATAAGACGAAATTCTCTTTACCACGAAATAAAATCCCGTTCCCATCCTTTGAAGCCCCAAAACCTCCATACTCGTAATATTAGAGCTTCAAAAGTCGAAGTTACCAATGACTCCCTACAAGATGTTTTAGTACATTTTTTACCTCTATAACACGAAATAGATGAATTTTACCTCTATACCTCGAAGAAACCGTTCTTTTGTTTTATCACCTCTACATCTCGAAGTTTGTGAATATATAGGCCATACGTGTCTAGTATATAGGAGATTTTAACTCGAATTTTTATTCATTTTACCTTTATAACTCGAAGTCAAAAAGTACAAAACCCTTAACTTAACCTCTGTAGGTCGAAGATCTCAATAAGTCGACACCTCGTTAACACGTTTTTTTAAGCGTTTCCCCCGAGTTTCGTCTTATTGTAGTTCCACTGTATAACATGACTATGTATGTGTATACGGAAATAGCTCCGTATGCGTCATTAAAGCAAAGGTCGTTACTTTTATACCTTATCGCATTACCGCAAAATACAGTTACAAACTTATAGATGTTCAAGTAGTCTTATATGATTAATTTAAAGTCTATCCATCCTCACTGGCCTTATTTAGTAAGAAAGCTTTACATTGCAATATTTTGCCTTTATTATTTTCTAAGTAATATTGACTTGACTAATTTAACAAGTTATTAGTATTGTGTCTATTATCGCGACATTTTGACACGAACTTGCTCCGGCCTTGTCCTGTATATGTTTATGTAACTTTAGATATAACATATAATTATATTAATCAACAAGCCTGAAATACTAAGTAAAACAAGTTTGGTATGTTATAAATGTATTTCGCTTATCCTTCCAGAACTGTGTATTATTCTGGGATAGCTTATTTCTCACAAAGTACCTAGACTATTTCTGTCACTAAGCATTTGCTTAACTCAATTTTGAGTTGCAATAAAGTAAGTCAGTACAAAAAACATACCGTCGCATTTTTGATATGGGTACCGATGTCACCGTGATGGAAGTAAGTAAAAATGACATAATAGTTTATAAATGATACCGGGGCACGTGTCCGTGAGTCGATTTATCAAAGACTCATGTAAATAGGTCATACGGATAATACGCATACGCAGATTGCGTTATCTGAGGGCAGCCTGCTCACATATCAACTATACAGAAAGTTTACTGTCAGCTGCGTGCGTCACGCGATTAGCGTGTCGCTCACAGCTTATAGTCTTAGACGAACCATACATCGCGTTTCCACATTTGCCTCGGATTCTGCGAGATTCAAATGTCTCCGTGTGACGTAAATAACAGTTAGCACAAGATTTTCAACTGTCTGCATGAAAATTTAACAAAAGTCTTATTACAACCACATTGTTGTGGAAAAAAGCGATAAAAACCAATAAATACACAGAACGCTATCAAGGCGCGGCGCGGCGGAAAGGCGCTCGGCCCTCCGCCGCGTCTTGTGAGCGCGGATTCCGCGCCGCCAACGTCGCGCGATTTATGGTTCGCGCCGAAGTCTTAGACGGATCGTACTAATATTGTAAACGTGCTTACGTGTGAGGGTGTAGGTACCAGTTTGGATGCGTTAGGTCGCCGTTTTACGTCGCTTCGCCCGTGCCGTCAATACTGACGAAATGGGAAAAAAATGACAATTTGAAGTCGATTTCTAAAGGCATTAATTCCACTACTAATCAGGATCATCATCATCAATCCGGAGACAACAATCTCATCCAAAGACTTCCACAACGAATGCTCGCACGCTGTTTGCCTCCATCAATTTCCGGTGACCTTAACCCTGATTAAGACCATCTTGATTTTCATATGCAGCGACATAATTTATGTAGTACAATAAAAACAAATTTCAGCAACTTATTCTGTTTTTTCATTACAGAAATGGAAAAAGCTGTCTGTAGTGAATTTCGCAAGCAACTTCATAAGGGACGTGGACTGGGCGATCAAACTGGTCCCCAAACTCCAGCACCTCAGTCTCTCCTCCAACAAGCTCACCGAGCTATGTGACGTCTCCTGCCTCCACGAGCTAAGGGTCCTCAACTTATCCATGAACAGCTTCCAACTCTGCGACAGCTGGCACTCCAAAATAGGTAACATTGTCAAGATAGATTTATCCCAGAATAAGGTCGAGTCGCTCCAAGGATTCTCCAGGCTATACTCCTTAGAGAGTCTAGATCTAAGCTGCAATTGTGTCACTGATGTTGAAGAAGTCCAACATATCTGTAGATTGCCGTGTTTGGAGTATCTGTGGCTTACCGCTAACCCTGTCGCGTCGACCGTGGATTATAGAGTTAAGGTTTTGGAACAGTTTAATACAAGGATGGAGGAGATTTGTTTAGATAATGAGAGGGCTTCCAGTAAAGAGCTGGATACGGCCAGAGTGCTTCAAGCTTTAAGGGTAGTGAAGGAAGGCAAGACTCCTAGCTTCTTGCAGAACAACAACACTACTCATTGCTTTAATAGGAGTTGACAGTGATAGTTGGTAGAGTAATTGGTATTGTATTGACGTTTATCATTTTGGAATAGATAGGTTAGGTAGCTTCAATCTCGAATAAGACCTTTGACATTTATATATTGACTCTGCTAACTTTATAATTAGTATTGCTCGCAAATTGCGATTTTCAAATTGAGTTAAAATCTTATCTATTTATTCATATTCTTCTCGAATCGAAAATAAAATAAACTGTTGATTCTTTAAGGATTTATAGTTTGTAATATAATTGTTAAAGAGAAGCCTTTGTCCAGTAGTGGCCCTTAGTCTAAAAAGACTGATGACATAGTGAACCATAAAAGTGTCTGAAATTACTCCCCTATTAATCGTTTTTTTTAATTTCATTTTGTTTCATTCTTTGTTCAATTATAACATCATTAAATGTTTATTAGCGCCATCTAGTTTGTGTCCGGAAATCCCCTAGCGGTCGGGTTACAATCCAAAGTATAGAGAATGACAGTCCTCTTGTTTTAATGGTCCTTGATAGTAGTCATACGGTAACGTAACTGTATACAGCTTTCGGAACAATGTAAATGTTGAAGTTTCGATTGACTGCCTAATATATATTCCTATTTTATTAGCCGACTGCGGCGAAGCCCAAAGGAGGGTTATGTGTTTGATCTGTATGGATGTATGTGTGTCCGTTCCTATGTCCGCTCGTAACTACTCAACGGCACATCCGATTTTGATAAATGATACATCATTAGATTCGTCTTGATGGTGCGATTGTCACTGGGTATGAAGTTCGTTAAAATAGAGGATTTTATGCAGTTTCAAAGTGCACCGCGGTCGGTTTTTTTTAAATAAAAATGTTATTTATTTTCTTCGTCACTCTTACCCTGACGCTAAATCGGTGTAAATATTGTAATCTCGTTGTAATGTGCGTGATAATAAATAAATAAGAGTACCTAATATTATACATTCTGAGGCAGTGCCTATAAGCTCTTCAAAAGGTATATTAGTATATAGGTTAATTGCCAAGTGTACAAACGATCATTAAAATGAATGCATGCTAAAGTACGTATGTGCTGTCACTTTTCACGTAAGCGTAACAGAAAGTGACAACAATAGTTCTAATAGGCATACATATTAGCATTGATGATAATGAACGAATGTGCAACTTGCTTGTTGTATAAGTAGCAATACGATTGTTGACTATGAAATCTTGTTTGCTTTTAATGCATGTTCATTTTGTTTGATTTTTATAAGTTAAAAATTACATATCTGCAGTTGCACGGGTGACATTTATGGTAGTTGCAGACGATTGGAACCACAACCACGCCAAATACACGCTCGAAGTGTGTTCATCTCATGAAGTTACAGAACCATTTGATGTGCGAATTTGCATATCGATGTTTCTGTATACTATACGCGTTGCTTTAAATTGTATACCCAAATTTAAGGGTAAAAATTGCCTTATAGAACAAAAGTGGTCAGTTTACGATCTGCAACTAAAAATCAGAAAACATCGATATCGACAATAAACAGTTGATATCGCTATTGAACTTGTTGAGTAACTATTAACATGTAAAGATAAGTTCTACAGATGTTATAACATTGGTTTTGGATTGTTATTTTAATACCGGCGAATACAATAATGTGAAAAAAGACCAATAAAATAGCAAAAATAAAATGTCTGACAAATACATACATAGCATAAATAAGAAATATTAATATATATAAATACATTTGTGATGTCGTTATAATTTAAAATAACTTGTACTTTATAACAATATTTAACGATTTGTAAACCATATTTTAGTAAATAGTATTAGTATACCACAAATGTATTTCCATGAATTTTGCAAATACTAAAATATGTATGTGTTTTTGTTAAATAAAAATGTGCTGATTTTACAATACCTACCTACCCGTTTGCAATTTTATCGTATCAATTTAATCTAAGCGCGAATAAAATTGCATTTCGAGTAAATGCGCTTGATGTAATTACCATTAAATATAAAAGTATTAATTTGTAAGTATTATTCTTGTGATTAAACTTGTAATGTATATAATGGAATGACATATTTTATGAAAAAAATATTCGTTTATTATTAAAGTTGTTTTAACGTTGCTCTGGAGTTTCATTTATAAAGATTCGTAAAAACATCGACAACTAAACGTTAGCAACGTCAAATAAATTTGGTTGAATTGTGTTGAATTTTATAGCGTGATACATTTTGTCTGCGTAAAACAACATGAGAAATTTTAAACCACTCTTAATATCTATTTATATTATTTCCGCTTTATGAGACTTCTGGTTGTTTTGTGCTAACATAGTATACAAGCCATCTCAACCAAAATGTTAATAGGTAGTTGTAAATGTTGTAAGAGTTATCTAAGGTGTCCGAATGTTTATTCATTCTCTTTACGAACATTCGGACACCTTAGGTTAGATAATTATTACTATACTAACATGGATAGTTGAGACAGCCGCTCACGTCATTCTCGAATACCCGGGGGTGGCCAAGTACTGGGCACGCTACCTCGAAACACCGGGCTCACTCCCAGAATTCGTTAGCAACATCAAGAGTCTACTAGGCTTTCTGGTAGAGTTGGATTGGCAAGAGTCTTCGAACCATCACGCAAGATAGAGACATAATTATGCGCTGTCGTCAAGTTGCGAAAAAGTAGCCCGCCTTTTTCATTCGTATGCAGGTCCGCGCCGACCCCCGACAGCGCCTGTGTGCATACCTATGAAGCCACCTCCTTATTGTCGTCGTGTTTCGAATTCCGGCGCCCCTATTGCCTTGGCGCCTGTGTGCTTTGCACACTTCGCACACAGGGGCGGCGCGGCCTTGGTTCGTATGGAGAACCGCCTTAAAACTGAATGATATATACACCAGCACTGTGCAGTCGCGTCAGCTAGCGTAGGACCTAACTGTCCAGGTAAAACACAGTTTTGCAATGGAATTGAACTTGGTGCCCATGTAATGAAATTAAGTACATGTAAAGACCTATTTAATGACACAGTGCTGAGAAGCTCTGTTGGCCACTTCCCATTAAAAGTTGCCCATGGTCCTTTGAGTACCGGGCAAGTGCCTTATGGCGCCTCCTTTCCGTGTTGCTCTAAGATTCCGCATCATTGAGGATTTGCAATGTGTGTGTGTAGATCAAGATGTTGTCCGTGGTAAACTCACGAATCTACCTCTTTTAGATATTCGCAAATTCGATCGTAATCTGTATAGGTTTAGGTCCAAAATCCAAGTTCACCAATGTTCCGTGTCAGCTCTATCTAGTCCATTGGCCTTAACTGTCCAAGTAAAATATATTTTGGTCCATTTTGACGCATGGTTCTTTAAACTGCATTATAAAAAAATCTCCATTGATTGGGGTCTAATCCGGTCTTCCTACTCGTAATCCCATTCGATTTCCATTAAATTCGCAATCGAATTCAACTTTGACTTTTATATATTTTATGCTGGCAACACTGTTTTGACTTGACAGTTGCTACATATAAGTTCGTTGTTTCACTAAGCATAAATGATAAAACCCATATCACCCGAATTTAAGGTACATTTTTGCTTAAATCGAGTTAATATACATAAACAACAGCAAACAATCCAATCGAGCCGTTGAATTATTATAAGAAATACGATAACGTTTTCCGTGAAATAAGCGTTTAATTTCCTCGTAAATTTAAATAGTTCGCTGCTGTAAATTATTATTCATTGATTCACCATCGTCATGGTGGGTCGTGTGTTCGTGTTCTTGACACTGGTAGTGCTCTGTCAAGCAGTGGTGCCTGGGCCAAAGTATCCCCCTACCAAAGGGGAAGTATGGCCCAAGCCACAATATGAGAAAAAAAACAAAGCTGTCTATTTAATCGACCAAGATAAATTGGAATTTAAGGTAAGCTGTACTGTTTTGTTAGAACAATTTTCTTATTTGTGACAATATTATTATTCTATATAATAATATCGAATTCGATGTTATTATCACATTCAAATTTCGAATATCTCTGAAAAACTAAAACCAATGAAACTGCTAATGATTAAAAATAAAACTGTTAAAACTTAACTTTTTACCTACTCATTTGATTAAAATAAAAACCAACCAAATACTCATAATTCAAATGAGTAGGTACCACATTGTTTAGAAGGTAACTCGGTGATATTTTTTGTTTTTTCGCGGTTCCACTGCATTGCATGTACTAATTTGTATTGTTTATCGATTTTGTATCTTTACCCATTAGTGATCAATGTTTTGACGCGTTATCATTGGTGGAGATAGGAGGTATTTTATATTCTTTTGCTAATAAAAAACAGGTCAAATGCGAGTCGGGCTCGCGCACCGCGGGTTCCGTACAAACTTGTAAATAGATATGTGAATAGGTCAAATAAGAACTAACAATGTGATGGGACAAACTTAACTTTGCCGTTGAAAAACTAATATCCCATAGGTCGCGGATAGTTTAGTACAGTCAAACCCTCCAACTTTTGAAGACGCCCGCGCGGGTTTGTACCTACCTGGTGCAAAGGCTGTCCATCGCCATTCAACGTGGCAACGCGGCCAGTGTAATGGGTACCTTTGCGCCAGGGACGACTCGAGGGGCCCTTTTTGACTAGACTTAAGGGTAGGCTTAAGTTAAGTGGTTTTGTACTGACCTTTTGTTTTTTATGAAATAAATTTTATGAGTGTGTTATTAGTGTATTTATGGTATAAGATATGTTTCGTTGTATTTATCAGGTATATATTTATACGTAGGTATGTATACACCTCTATATCCTACATCTAGTTTATTAATGTGTCACGAATTTAAATACCGCATCTATCATGGATGTATGTATAAAATAGAAGGATACCGCGCGGTCTAAGACGCGGGTGAAGCCAAGCAATGGCCGCCGAAGTGAGCATGTGTGCGTTGACGGCCCAATGGCACGCACGCACACATCAACCAGCATAATGGGCCGGTCGGCTGCCATTGGGCCGTCAACGCACACATGCTCACTTCGGCGGCCATTGCTTGGCTTCACCCGCGTCTTAGACCGCGCGGTATCCTTCTATTTTATACATCCATGGCATCTATAATGTCTCTGTTTACCCTGATGGTTAACTGGTAGAGAATGCCTCACGGCATTAAGTCCGACATTTGTACTTTCTTGATTTGTGCAGTGAAGTTTAAATAAATAAAATATTTTTTTCTGAATAGAAGGTGTGAAAATTCATTTTTCTATTCAATAACTTTGAAGATATGGTATTTTCTTGAACGTTTTTCATCCTAAATAAAAAGTACACAGTTAAGAAAAAATAAAAACGGTTTTGGAATGCAGAAATTATGACCCATTTCGGACCACTTAAAAAAAAATAAAAAAAGAGAAGAGTAAGATTTTTTATGTGCAGTAGGGGAGGGTGAGGTATAATGATCCCCTTAAGGGAAAAACTTTATCTGTGGCCAAAGTTGAAGGGATAAACGCAAGATTTCAATTGTTGAGAGTAGTGAATTTATTTATCTTCGTAACTCCATACTTGTTTTGCATGATATGTTTGTAGTTTTTTTGTATTAGAGGTTTTTGTAAAAGTTTAGTAAGGGATCATTTTATACACACCTGTCTATATCCCTCTACTAAACTCAGGGTAGGAGTAAAACGATCCCAGGGATCATTTTATACCCTAAGTTATTTAGTATCTGTGAAATAAAACACCCAGCTGTTTATTGTAGTCATATGTATTGTTTATAACAATAAAAGTATGTAAGCGAGTTATACGTAACTCTTGTAGTCTTTTAGTTAGATCATTTTACCCCAAGCACCAAATTCCAAGATATCGATCAAAATATAACCTTCAAATGCCACGTGCGGTATTCAAACATTGCTTAAATATAGCCAATTGCTATTAAAACCCGTCAATAAAACAACATTTTAATAAACATGAACATGAAAAAAGTAATGAAAGCTCAAGAACAGGCTTACCTTAGATCAGAGCCGTACTTTTTAATTATTTTTTAATAAAATCAGGCTAAGTGCTCATACCGCCATGACATTCGAAGAGGCAACTGGCAGGGGTGCGGGGATGACGTTTGTTGCGTATTTGAATAGATGGCGTTAGTTGTCACTTGTATACGGCTGGGGATCGTTTGACCCCATGGGATTGTTTTACCTCACTCTCCCCTACTGGGTGCAGTGCAGGATTGGGTTAGTGATTTTTATCTTTTTTCCAAATTTCAAATCGATAGCAGCAGGCGTTCCTGAGATATCTGACTATGACAGACAGAGTCGCACCATAAGGATCCCTTTTTTACCATTTTGGTACGGAACCCTAAAAATAGGTACTTAAAGTTACTCGTACGAGCTCTATTTTTATTTGTTGTTTTGTCTATAAATTTTATTTTTCAGGTAACACAAAAATCATGTCCAATTGTAACGGACGCCATCAAACGAGTCAAAAAGGTGCTCCACAAGTTCTCTCGCATCGCGAGCCGATACTACAATAGGGAAAACTTACATCTGTACAGCGCGACTTTAGACTCTGTCAGTATTGAATTGACAGAACCATGCGAGACGTACCCATACTTTGGAATGGATGAAAGTTGTAAGTTGTGACTGTTACATCGGTACGTCCTTCTCCCGATCTCGCTACGATCCCAGGGAACGCCACGGCCCCCACCTAGGGTTGCCAGATGGTCGGGAATTGGCGGGATTCTCCCGATTTTTGTTTGCCCTCCCGACGCCCGACAAACAAGAAAATCTCCCGACAACCGACAAACGACTTCATTTTAAAACTAAGTCTGATCCACTCAAGGTCTGGTCTTTCAGGCTAAAAAAAAAAGCTCGCGCGTCGAGCGCGCGGGGCATCTCCCGACCAAAGTCTCAAAATCCTGACATATTGTTTCCTGCTCCGGATAATACGGTAATTCAATCTGGCAACCCTACCCCACCTAGTCCGATTTTTGCAACAGTCAGTAAGACTTGCAAGAACTTCCGCTTAAAAAAAAATCAGTGCGTCACTCAAAGAGTAAAGTAATATATAGGCGTCACTGACGTTCGGAAACTCAGGTTTTTATGGTCCAGTGCACACAATCACACAACTAACTATGATGCGCTCTCGTGTAGACAGTTGCACTCTTTTTTTAGCTATAGTTATACTTATGATATGATGCAGTTTATATTCGATCATTGCCCATGATTCACTTCACACGACTGAAGCCAAAATTGGCGCGGCATGTGCACATTGGGATAGGTACCCCAAAGTTTGCAGCGTAGGTAGTTGAGTGAATTGGAACATAGAAAACTGAGTTTACGTTTTGACTTTTTCTGGCGTGACTGAAAATCATGCTCTGCTCTCTCTCGGATATAGAGTCCAATCTCGCATCAAAACACAGTGCTCAGTGGTGTCCGTCAAGATAGCGTACACCGTAAAGATATTCAGAATCCGGTGCAGCCAATAAATAGTACCCAAATAGTACCGACGAAATACTTAGGTCAGAAAAATAGTACCTACCCTTAAACTTTCTGAAATAGAAGGCCTGTTCGCGGCGGTGTACGCTACTAGGCGTCAAGCGTGCGTACACCGTTTGTATCTCTGGAACGACTTTGTTTTTGGAAACGCTGTATATCTCAAAAAATAGTACCCAAACAGTAGAAGCCGAGATATAGTGAGCTCTTTCTGTGTGAAATTCCTGGGTACGCCAGCTTGACGGTGTGAAATTTTGTACACCGTAATTTCTGAAGGTTTTATACGATAAAATAAAACAAATAGATCTCAGCATTAGTGCTGCATCCTCCATGAAAAGATGTTTAGTAGAATCAGCAGGTATTTTTGTAGTGTGGAAAAATATTTCAAAACTAGAGGTCTCACTCGCATCATCAACTTCGTCCGTGGAGCTGAAATAAGTTAAATGTCTCTGATTCGCTTCACCTTACACCTCGTGAGCACTTATTGTTCATTACCATATGATTACCATCATTCAACCCTGTCACTTCCATTACTGAACATGGGTCTCCCTCCCCGAATGGTCGCTTGTTTGCTGCCTCCGTCAATTTCCGTTGCTTTAACTGGGTTGTCAGACCATCTTGTGACTAATGTATTACTTTCAGATAACCTCACGATTTCTCCGTCTGCTAACGTGACCAGCTCCTCGGTATGGGGTATCCTGCATGGACTTGAGAGCTTTCTTCATCTGGTCTACCAGTCCGATGATTATAAGGCGAGTTTGTTTCGCATTCATATACCTCTACCTACCTACCTATATCACGGGTGTACTTTTAGGTAGATAAAAAATAGTGGCCAATACTATTTCCTACTCATAATACTTCTCGAATACGTAACTAAATTATTGATAAATCTGTGAAACTGCTAATATTACCTCCTTCCATTAATTTTATAAAGTTGTTCGTCTGTCTGTTTGTCCAAAATAAAATGAAAAACTACCATACCGATTTTGCGGTTTTAACGTGTTCTCTATACTTATACAACCTATGTGTAAACTCTTTTTCTGCGTGTGGACGGCATTATATAAGAAAGGAGTTTCAGAATCTTATCATCAGAGGCACACACATTCACGACTACCCGCGGCATCCGCACCGGGGTCTACTGCTCGACACGTCTCGCCACTACCTATCTGTCCGCAACCTGCTGACGACCCTCGACGCCATGGCCATGAACAAGCTCAACGTGTTCCACTGGCATATCGTGGACGACCCGTCGTTCCCCTACCAGAGCGAGATGTTCCCAGAGCTAAGGTGAGCAGAGGAGCATATCCCTATAATGCTCCGTCAGTGTCACTACCTGTCCGTCCGCAACCTACTAGCAACCATGGACGCCATGGCCATTAACAAGCTCAACGTGTTCCACTGGCACATCTTGGACGACCCGTCGTTCCCACAGAAAAAGTTCGAGGTAGAAAGAAAAAGTGTATGTACTTTGCGATGACTTCGCGTGCTAAAAAAAGTGGCGACGACCTACTTTGCACGCCGTCAACTTGAGTTGCCGTCAATATTATTATAAGATTTAAAAATTCGATAATAATGGTATAATTAATTGTTCAAACACCAGCAAATGAAAGGTAAACAAATAATACAGGATGTTATAGAATCATTAATTAATTAAATTTTATTTTTTGTATTTCAATTATAAATTTTAAAAAGTGTTAGTATTTCAATAATTTATATACCACAATCTTATTTATCGCCTAGACATGCCCGGATTTAAATAAATGGTTTTCGTAAGTTTACATACTGTATAGAATTGAATATTTGTTTTAGTGAGAAAGGGGCGTATCATCGGTCAATGGTGTACACGAAAGCTGACATTCAAAAAATAGTTGAATATGCGAGGTACCGCGGCATTCGAGTGGTACCCGAGATAGACGTCCCTGGTGAATACTTGTTTTTTTATCTATTTTTAGTTAAACGTGGTTAAACAACACCCGGCGAAGTGTAATTAGAAACTAATTTCCATTGGCTTGCTTAATGCATTTTCTTGGACATAGGTACCTACTTATTTGTTCTTTAGGCATTCTATCAAAGTTTTTACATAAAAATAATCTAAAATATGCAATGTCTCGTAGATCTTATCATCAGAACTGGATTTTGACCGAAATGGTTCCACTCTTCTTCCTTGTCGTTATCACTCTTAACAGAGTGGTCGTGGTCATCACTTCAGGCGTTGAAAAGACCACTCTGGAAGGGCACAATTTAAATTAAAAAAACCGGTCAAGTGCGAGTCGGACTCGCGCACCGAGGGTTCCGTACAAACTCATAAGTAGATACGCGAATAGTTCAAGAAAAACTGTATGTCGATTTGTTTAGTAGAAGCAAATACGTATATGTTATGATTTTTGCAAATTTCTAAAAAACAGTGTAAGTTAGGAAAACAGTTATATTTTTCCTGTAATATTTAAAACCTGACGTGTAATGATTCTATTTAATAGCAAGGACCATTAAATCAAGAGGACTGTCATTCTCCATACAAAAAGCTGTTCCCCGAATTTACAACGCCATCTATGTAATTAAACAAAATAAAAAAAATCAGCCATCTATGTATAAGCTATTGGTAAAATAATTATAGTATTATTTACAATTATTCAACTTTGCAAACGTGACACAGTATTTAAATGTTAGAATTTATTTATTATTAGCTGTTTACGAACTAATTGTTACTATACTATGTTTCTTTGTTCAATTATAACGTCGTTAAATGTTTAGTGTTTTAGCGCCATCTAGTTTTTGCCCGGAAATCCCCTAGCGTGAAACAGGCCATCGCTTAGTTTTGCTACTCTCCGCTAGATGGATTAAGTTTTTGTAAATTTCTAAAAAAGTATTAAAGTTAGAAAGACCGTTCTATTTTTCCTGTAATGTTCAAGCTGATATTGATAATTAGTAATTATGACACATTTTTCTGATCAGTAACTTCGGAGATAATAGGGGGGGAATGGTACATAAAAATGTCTAAATCAAAAACTACTTATTTAAGAAAAAAAATAAAAATAGTGTTTTAATCTACAAATTAAGCCCTTTCATTTGATACCCCACTCAATATAATAGCCCTACTTTCAATTTTCAAAGTCCCATTACGGAGCCTTTTAAAAAAAAAGTAAAAAATGTACAAGATATTTTTTATGTCCAATAAGCTCGGGTTAGTTACTTTTAACACTATTCCAAATTTGAAATCGATAGCATCAGTAGTTCCTGAGATATTTGGCTGTGACAGACGGACAGACAGACAGACAGAGTCGCACCATAAGGGTTCCTTTTTTACCATTTTGGTACGGAACCCTAAAAAACTGTCTAATCGGTTTATAAATAACGAAATTGTAAGGTGCCAACATTAAAAAAGACTACCTACTTGAGAGCCTCCTCCTTTTTGCGAAGGCTGCTAAAAATACGACGAAACGAAAGGCATCAAGCATTTTTTATCTCGATTCACTTGGTTTATAGTTTATACTCGTACTTGACCAGTTGAACTTGCTTGTTTTTCACAAGATTATTTCCATACTGACCAGGTCACGTCCGCTCCTGGGGCGAGGCGTACCCGCAGATCCTGACTCAGTGCTACACGGGCAAGAAGGTGACCTCGCTGGGGCCGCTCAACCCCATCAGCAACCACATGTACAAGCTGCTGGGTCAGCTGTTGAAGGAGGTGGGGGAGTGGTTTCCGGACAAATACTTCCATATGGGCGGCGATGAAGTCGATGCTCAATGCTGGTGAGAACTAATAATATATAAGTAATGTACTTTATTAGGTTACTAGATCAAGCTAATCAATCACTTCGATCTTCGACCGATCGGTCGACAATCTATGGTATGTTACCGGCAAGGTGACCTCATTCGGGCCGGTCAACCCCATCAGCAAGCACACGTACCTACCAGTGGCGTGGCGTAAAAGATATCTTTGAGCAAGCCAGTGCAGATTTGGCGTACATTTTTCTTAAGAGCTGTAGAATAAGGTGCTCAAATGTCTGATATTAGGCAAGCCGGTAGGAATCGAGTTCTTTTGACGCCACGCCACTGGTATCTACAAGCTGCCCGGTCAGTTGCTGCGGGAGGTGCGGAGTGATTCCCGGCAAATACCTGCATATGGGCGGCGAACGATCAACTGATGTGCTCTCTCTCTCGAATTGTAAACTTTAACTCTCATAGCTATCATTAACTTTATGAGTACTAATGTTTCCTGTTTCACATAATTTGGTCATTCAAATAAAATCAAGCACAACCCCGTCCATGTGAATTTCCGACTTTTCATTATAAACTTTTAACCTTTGTCAACTTTTAGTTGAATTTCGAATATGCGATGATTTGCTAGAGACTTGTAATTCATTAAACAGGATTTCAAACCCATCGATCCTGGAGTACATGCAGCAGCACAACATGTCGTCTTGGCAGAAGCTCCACGGTTTGTTCATGAAACGAGCCACACCGCTCGTGGGGGACAGGAAGATCATTGTTTGGGAGGCAAGTTCTTAATTTCGATGTTTTCTCCATGCTCAAATCTTCTACATATGATACCTACTTAAATTTTTTATTTACTTAAATTCAAATTGTGACGTTAACATTGATAACTCTTCATGGCCTATGCCTACTCAAAATACCTTCATTCGAACTTCGTAAAGTGCCAAATTCCTCTTGCTCAGTGGTTTCGGACCTAGGGGTTCACAAGTTTTCTTAGGGGTAATGCGGAAAAAAATTAAGTCGTTTCTTTGAGTAGTTTGAAATACTTACCTATTTATAGCAGCAGTAGAATACGTATTTAGCGAGTTAGAGCAGTGTAGCAACATAAATCTCGATGGGGTATATGGGTGATGTGGCAAAAGGTTAGGGATCACTGTTTAGCTCTCTTGCTGTAGAACATTTGAGCTAGCGGGACGGCACGGCAGTATACGAACTTCGAATAAAGATATTCGGAGTTCGATTTATTATGAAGTAGGTACCCAACGTAACTAAATTCGAGCAGTAATTCGGTATAGGGAAGTATAGAGAAAAATGTGGAATCATTGACTATACACATACAGCATTTGTGCCTTAAGTCCTTTTTGAAGTTGACTAAACTGACTATATGTTGTCAATGTTGTTATAGGAGGTGTTCGACAAGAAAGTGCCCCTGTCAAATGACACTATTGTACAAGTCTGGTTAGACGCCTGGCAGCCTAAAATTAATGAGGTAAGCTTCAAAATCAAAGAACGTTGCCACAAATTGACCCGGCTAGCATAGTCAGTTACCTTCCTACAAAGCTTGCGGTCCCGGGTTGGATCCTCGGCAAGGAAATTATTTGTGTGAAGATCAACTTGATCAGTCTACTAAACATTATATTATTTATATATGTATCCACTTATATCGAGTTGACAACTAGTACCCATTATATAACTCTAGAGGATACCTAGTTTGGTACTCCGTTAACATGAACTGAGTATTCAAAATATGTACTAATAAGAGCCTTATCACACTTTAACCAGTTGCGAGCATATTTTGTATAAAGGCGATCTCGTCGACGTTGTCCGGTAAGCCAGAAGACGTGCTGTATCTGGTAAACGGCGATAGATAGCTGCCAATTTAATTCTATGTTGATTTTTGTATTACGTCACAAAATGGTGGTTTCATTATTTTCATTGCAGATACTGGACGCTGGCAAAAGAGTAATCTTCTCGTCGGAGTGGTATCTGTCCATGCTCAGCAACGGCGGCGACTGGGAGAAGTTCTACACTGTCGACCCTCGTCTCAATGTGACTCACAGCCCCTTAGCGGAACGCCTGGTCGGAGGAGAGGCTTGCATGTGGGGGGAGTTCGTTGACGACAGAAACTTCCTACAACGGTCAGTGAAGCAGAATCGTTTTTGAGAATGCAAAAAGAATACCCGAAGTGTATCAAATACTGATTAAGTCTATTAAAATGGCTACCTACAGTTGAATAGAGGTTCCTCCCGCTTTTTTTTCTGTTCGCTGCTCGTCTAAATAGAGTGCGGTAGCATGGCATGACAGTCACAACCACTCACTTTGTCTCTTCTTCTTCTTCCTCCTAAACCTTGTCCCATTATCTGGGGTCGGCTCTCCTTGTCTGACGTTTCCACTTCGACCTGCACTGTGCAGTTTCGGCTTCCAGATCCTTCTCCTTCAGGTCTTTGGTGACCGTCGTTAGCCAGGTGGCGGGCGGTCGGCCCAGGCAAGATATGAGGCTTAACACATATTTTGCCAACACAAAATGAACCCGTTAGTCGGATTCTTGGCACTAAATGCGTTTTTCTACTCCTGTACTGTTATCTGTCTTTTACTAATATAAGAACATACATAATATGAGTTCAGAGAAGTCTATACTCTACTCCCCATAACAGCACTAGTGTCGTTATAGTCACTTTACGTTATTGCTAGCAGCCACAGACTTCTAAATCTAGGTTAAACTTAGGTCTAGGATTAAGCGCTCAATTTTAACTTTACGGTAAAAATGCACAACTATCAACTTAACAAACAATTAAATTCCTACAGTTTTTAAGAAAAACAAAACTTTCCGAACTAAATTCATTGATGCCAACATAAAAAAAGTATTTTTAATTTAAGTATATTTTAAATTAAAAAAAGTTTACCATAGTATACTGTCATAATAGTATTTTATGCAACAGTTGTATAAGAAGGTTCAAAAAATGCGAATTGCGTGAGTTGCGATACGAGCCGCGAATGCGGCGAGTATCGCAAATAGAGACGCAATGAGCGTTTTTTGACTTAATTATACAACGTTGCATACAATACTTTTCCTACGACTAGATTTTTTAAAATATAACATACAAACAAGGCATAACGTGCAAACAAGGCAAATATGACGTTTGACTTACAGTATGTGTCTGTGGTAAACTTTTTTTTTAATTTTTAACTGACACGCAGTGAATATATTAAAAATACTTTTTTTTATGTTGGCATCAATGAATTTAGTTCGGAAAGTTTTGTTTTTCTTAAAAACCGTAGGAATTTAATTGTTTGTTAAGTTGGTAGTTGTGCATTTTTACCGTAAAGTTAAAATTGAGCGCTTAATCCTTGACCTAAGTTTAACCTAGATTTAGAAGTCTGTGGCTGCTAGCAATAACGTAAAGTGACTATAACGACACTAGTGCTGTTATGGGGAGTAGAGTATAGACTTCTCTGAACTCATATTATGTATGTTCTTATATTAGTGTTCGTGACCAAGTAAAAGACAGATAACAGTACAGGAGTAGAAAAAATACTATAACAAAACCGAGAAATATTTACGCACTGTCCTCTATAGGATTTGGCCGCGCGCCTGCGGCGTCGCGGAGCGTCTCTGGTCGGAGGCGTCGCGCGACTCGCCGGGCGCCGCGCGTGATACAGAGACCATGCACTCCGTGCGGCGCCGCATCGAGGAGCACGCGTGCCGCATGGTGCGCCGCGGCGTGCCCGCGCAGCCGCCCAACGCCCAGGGCTTCTGTGTTGTCTAAGCCTAATGCTCGCAAATATGACAATAAACTCTATTTCTATCTTTGCTTTTCATTCAATACGGATTTCTGAGACACCAGTATCTACAACAAATTCCTGTAGCAGATTCTTCAAAACACCTGATCCGTGTACCATTTCACCGGATATACTATACCTAATAGAGGAGTACACTGTCTCCAGTGTAAGGTACAGTGGTGTGACGTCAAATATATCTTTGGGCAAGATGTGGATTGCATTTTCTTTAAAAGCAGTAGAATACGTATTTTGCGAGCTACTATTGTCAGAGGCGAGTCAATTCGGCCAAGCGCCTGTTGGAGAGACCATGAACTCCGTGCGACGCCGCATTGAAGAGCACGCGTGCCGCATGGTGCGCCGCGGCGTGCCCGCGCAGCCGCCCAACGCCCTGATCCGTGTACCATTTAACCGGATATACTATACCTAATAAGTAGAAGAACACACTGTCTCTTGTGTAAGGTACAGACAGTGGTGTGACGTCAAATATATCTTTGGGCAAAATGTGCATTTTCTTTAACAGCAGTAGAATACGTATTTAGCGAGTTACTATGGTCAGAGGCGAGGCAATTCGGCCGAAGCGCCTGTGGGAGAGACCATGAACTCCGTGCGACGCCGCATTGAAGAGCACGCGTGCCGCATGGTGGGCCGCGGCGTTATCTACAGTATAATAGCAGTAAATTTTCTTGTGCGCGCCGTGCACGAGCGCACTACAAGTTTTAAGAATGCTCCAGTACGGATCGCACTCACACAGACATGTTGTGTCACACTTCTGTGTGAATACGTGTCGCGCGCTTGTGAACGGCCGAAGTTAGACTACTTCTTCGTCTTTATACTTTGGCGGCGTACCCACGCGCCGCCCTACGCCCCGGGCTTCTGTGTTGTCTAAGCCTAATGCTCGTAAATATGACAATAAACTCAATTTCTATCTTCGTGGTTTTCGATTCATTACGGATTCCTGAAACACCTATTATCTTACGACACCAAATACCTGTTGTTACAGGTTCTTCAAAACATATAGCCGATGATCTATTTCTCCGTATAGACTATAATTACTAATTATCTACACTGTGTCTTGTGTAAGGTACAGCAGTTTGCCGTCAACGATATCTTTGGGCAAGCCGAATTGGTTAAGATTTGCTTTGCGTTTCCTTATAAACAGTAGAATAAAGTGCCCAAATGCCCGATTTAATTCCTTAAGTTTGAAAACATCTAAATACACTACACTCTTCGTAAAACTAAGTGGCGAGTCCGGCAATAAAAGTCAGGTAATGTAGGGGTGGTACCATGTCGATAAAATATTTATGTAAACGTTATAAGGATTCCCGGAACAAAGTAAGGAAACAGAACGATGTGCTACGTCGTCACATTGTGCCACAACAAAAATACGACATAAGTGTCGTGTAGGTAATTGTATTTCAACCATGAGGCTTATTCGTACCATGCTTAACGTATATGCTTAATGGGACCTCCAAAAGAGCACCAGTTACAGAGGGAGTGAGGTTAGAGGCTAGTATAAATTTCATAAATTTTTCTGGTGTCTAAGGGCAGTTCTCCAGAAATATGTCTGCGGTCACCTCATTCATCTGGCCCTTTTTCATACTAAATGTATGGAGACAGATGAATGAGTCGCAGACATATTGCTGGAGAAATGCGCCCCTAAATTGGTGTATTAAAAAAATTAAACATCAAGTCCTAAATAAGTTGACGTGAGCGGTGAGACGTTAGAAATATATCCCAGTTCAAGAAATATTCTGGTTTATAATAAAAGACGAATTCGTCAACATTAATTTATTAATATGACTTAACAAAATTATGTCGTACATCTACAATAAAAATAAACATCTTAAACAATGCATGTGATGCCACGAAATCAATCTTACCACAGCTAGCTATACTTAACATATGTAAATTAAATTTATTTCCAAACTCATTGCATTCAAATACGAGAACATTATCAAAAATATTAACATTCATTCATAATACCAGAGACAGTCTTACTTTTTCAATACATACATCCTTATTGCTTCAATTTTAAAGTTATCTTCTAGAATGGGCCTCAAAATCATGATTGACAAAACATGTTAAAGTAGAGCTTAGTGCACCTTGTCTTTTATTTTGAACTGACCAACGCTGACCCCAGGATGACCCCACTATGGACGACTATGTACTACGGTTATGTGGCTCGATGGTTCAGTGACGGTCAGTTAATTTGTGGTTATGTTTCATACATGATTCTAATTCTAATTTGTAGAAGCTTATAATATTATCGTGCCATAAACATTTATGAGCATTTACAGGTACCTACATATAAAAGTAAAATCAGGAAACAATTACATTTCACATAAACACGTGAGATTTGGTTTATTTATTGAAAACTCTTACGATTTACTAGCATTCCAACTTTAGTTAACACTTTGACGCTCGAGCGCCCGCCATGGCGCTCGTAACTTTTGCTCAGGTGCCGGCCATTTATTTCGTACCGCATTATTGTCTCGCAAACCCACCTAGCGGGCGCTGTCGGTATCTGGGGTAGTTTTCAATTTGTCTGGTCGTGAAAGTGTTAATACAGCTCTAACGGTTATTGATATATTGAACGTTTCGATATCGCCATTTTATCATTGACATAAGATCAAAAATCTAATCCACATCCAGGTGGCCTAGAAAAGTAAATTGCAAAATCCTAAATATAATAATTTAATTGGCTCTGATTGGCACTAAATCTGGTTTATTCTGATCTCTCGATAAGGTAAACCATTTTAATATCTACAAATCCATATTGTCATTTTATAATATTCGGTGCTGCCCAATGAAAAATCATGATTTTGAGACACTCTTATAATATTCTCGTAAACATCGAAGCCTCTATACAAAGTCGTTGAATGGTAAACAAAGCATTTGGCTATGTGCGCGACTTTCGTAACTAGAGGGAATTGTTAGTCGTGAAGAAATGTCAAATTAATTTAGACCATCACAACTACTTCAGTCCTCTTGAGTTACGTAATTTACCACGGCATGCTCTGCGATCTTTAACTGTACTTACCCCCACCATGACGTGAACATGTGAACACAATAGCCAATGTCGCTAGCTTACTCAGCACATTCGAATTCTTAATTCAAAACGATGTTTACCAAACGTAACATGTCAATTCGCATGTTAACTTAGTAAAAATAATGATTACAAATTAGGCATTTAAAATCATCCTGAGGCATAGCTAGGCAGGCTAAAGATAAATCTTTCGTCACAATTTTGTTAAAAAGTGGCACATTTTTCCAACATTTTCCCGTTAGATAAAGAAAGAGCATGAGAAGCTCTAATGTACGAGAGATGTACTTTTTTCTAAGTCCCTAAGTCTAAGTAATAACCTTATAAAATATACGTACAAAAAACATCCAATAGCTTGCCATGTACGAAGGTTAACTTTCAAGACTTTAACACCTTTCATACATCCATAATAAATGAGCCTCAGGACAAGTCATCCGAAATATTATATATTTGGTATTAGCATATGCATACGAAGACGAATCTCATCAAGCTGTCTTCGTATGAAAAGTGCCCTATAAAACGCCTAACTTGCTATCGGAATTAAATCCTATCACTGGAACATATTAAGGACAACACAATATTACTATGCAGTATCGTTACTCATCATCCGTCCCTTTCTCACAACAGAAGTAGACGCTGCCGTTAGCTGAAAAGGCACATTTATGTCCGCCGTCAGAAAAAAACACATATATAGGAAATCGGAAAGTACCTGTGTCTTTATAAGTAACTGGGGATCTATTGTTGCCTTTTTAACTAATGAGAGCAGCAAAAAACGAGCGAATATACTAAACAGTAAAACGACTTGAAATGCATAAGAAATACCTAATTTATATTCTAAACATTTTAAATTACTCTTTGTAATTCAAGTTTCTCTACTTGAAATATTACGGTGTAAAAGATACATTTTTAATTACACAAAAGTTATCTTACACTATGCTTGAGGGTTTTCTATTATGGTTTGTTATTTTTGCTATTTAGTTTAAGAATTGAACAAACTAACAAAACATTTTTTTTATTTTATTATTCAAACGTAAAAACACTCCGTACTTTTTTAAACTCTTAACAGTTAAAGAAAGTAATGTCTATTTCACCTTTTCGATGTCAAAGATCCACCGCACCAAGTAAAACAACCGAGAGAACTGCTAATCGTGATATTTCGCAACAAATGCACATCGTTATTATTTCATAGGAATAATGCATCAAATAGCTTTAAACTTAAGACAACGGTTGTCATTGTCGCCTAAAACGTCTTTGGCAGTGGCAGGTTCAGGAAGTCCAGTATAACCATATTTTCTTCGGTGTGTTGGCAGAGGGGCGCCAGAGCCCGCACGCCGCTCGCCGTCGGTCGACGCGAAGGATCTTCACTCAGCATCAGCTTTAGGACTTCCGTCTGAAACAATTAGTAAGTTATAAACAGTGTCGACTCGCCCAGCTCTTGTATTAAATTGTTGCAGCTTATTTTGATAAGGCGCCGCTAAATTCTGTGTGGCCTCTGACCTCGTTGGAACACTGCTGCGACGCTACTGCAAACACTTTAGCTTTACAACACGTTTACTAGCGGCGTTCCATAACGTTCTTAAGTGTGTGTGACTAGTATGAAGCAATAAATAAATAAAAGTACCTAGAATTAACCAGTGGCGGCGTAAGGGGGGGGGGGGGGGGTTGGTATTCCCGGGCGCCAAGCACTGAGGAGTGACACAGCGGACCGCATTTCATATGTCTGTGGGTGCCTGCCGAATGCACCCCCTCGAAAAATCAGAAAGTAAACCTTTCCGCCCCGGTTACCCGACTGGCTTACGCCGCCACTGGAATTAATAGTTACTGATACTAACGCTTTGGAAAACACGATATCTTAATCTTAAACATAATATTGCGTGCGAGGTCAGTGTGTACCTTACCGGAATGGGTAGCTGTGGAAACTTTGTACTTTAAACCAGGTGTCTCCAAACCATTTTCCCAGATGGACAGCACCTTTGAAAATGTCGTGTGGGCCACATGACATGGTCGACGCTGGAGTTACGTATAATCTTTTTTCGTACTGGGGAGGGGGGAGGGGGGTCGCGGTAATTATTATTAAATCTCACCACTGTAGAGTGGAAAAAAGAGCACGTGTTATGCGATAGAGAGAGACGGTCGGATGCGGGTCAGCTCCATCCGGGCATCCGACGCGAACGGCAGTTTTGTTAGGGAGAGTGGCTTCTGTATGTAGTACTATTCTTATTCTGTGCCGCGGGCCGGATTATAGAATGCCTCGCGAGCCGGATCATAGGCCCGTTTTCTTCCCGCGGGCCGTAGTTTGGAGACCCCTGCTTTAAACCGTGCACAGTTATGCAATAAATATTACCTCTATTGCTTAATATTACTTACTATTCTTGTTACCTCGCAGGGGCACTCGGCGGTGAAGTCGGCGGGGAACCGCGCGGCCCGCAGCGCCGTGAGCTTGGCGACTCGCTCGGCCTCCGTGTCGAACGGCTGCAGCAACTCGAACAGGATCACTCCGAGCGAGTATATATCCACCTTGTAGCTGTATGGCCGCCCTGCCAGTTGCTCCGGAGACATGTATAGGTGCGTGCCTATAAATTTTAAAGATTTAAGATTTAATAGTATTTTATGCAACAGTTGTATAAGTAGGTTCAAAAAATGCGAATTGCGTGAGTTGCGATACGAGCCGCGAATGCGGCGAGTATCGCAAATAGAGACGCAATGAGCATTTTTTGACTTAATTATACAACGTTGCATACAATACTTTTTCTACGACGAGGTTTTTTAAATCATAAAATACAAAATTAATCATAACCTGGAAACAAGGCAAATATGACGTTTGACTGACAGTATGTGTCTATGGTAAACTTTTTTTTTAATTTAAAATATACTTAAATTAAAAATACTTTTTTTATGTTGGCATCAATGAATTTAGTTCGGAAAGTTTTGTTTTTCTTAAAAACCGTAGGAATTTAATTGTTTCTTTAGTTGGTAGTTGTGCATTTTTACCGTAAAGTTATAATTGAGCGCTTAATCCTTGACCTAAGTTTAACCTAGATTTAGAAGTCTATGGCTGCTAGCAATAACGCAAAGTGACTATAACGACACTAGTGCTGTTATGGGGAATAGAGTATAGACTTCTCTGAACTCATATTATGTATGTTCTTATATTAGTGTTCGTGACCAAGTAAAAGACAGATAACAGTACAGGAGTAGAAAAAGATTTTTATTGAACAAAATAACAAAAACATACATATAACAATTAAGATCGTAAGCAGCTGCATTAGTATAAACTGTGTCGCAGCTGTTTACGCCCACCTCGGGACATAGGATGTATGTTCTACAGTTACATTTTCAGGTTAGTATCCTTAATTTATATACTTATAAGCTATGTTAGATTACAGTTTTACGATTATTTTTTTGCAATTTTTATTAGCGTGTTATTATTAGTACAGGTAGGTAAGTATCACATTTAAAAGTAATATATCTAACAAATAGTACCAGTGTCACAAATACCTAAGTGTAACAGTAACAAGAATTCAGTTTCCACTAACGAGTACTTCAGTCTCATCATAAGAAAGTTCTTGTAAAAATTTAGTGACTTTATTTTTGCATTCCCAGTATGTAAGTTCATGAATATTTAACAATATATTTAATGTATTATAAATTTTAGCCGATAGATAGTCGTAATGACGTCTTGCGAGAGTAATGCGTGAATGTATGAGGTTACAGACGCGGCCAGCTCGTCGCTTTGTGGTATTTTCAACAAAAGGTAAATCACGGTGTATACGTAATACAATTTTAAGAATGAATAATTGTCTAACAGTTAAGACCTCAGCTATTGTATATAGTTCGAAAGAAGGAAAGCGGATGGGTTTGCAAAGCATAACCTTTAGTACAGCCCTTTGGGCTCTCTCTAATCGAAGAAATCTGGTTTTCCCTGTCCCACCCCAGGCTGTCAGACAGTACTTTAAAACGGATTGCGCCAGCGAGAAGTAGACGATTTTAAGGATTTGTTGATCTGCGACAGCTCTGAGAGTTTTAAAGATATTTTCTGATGCGACCGACAGCCGCCTCCACCTGGTCATCCCACTTCATTTAAGAGTCTATAAAAACGCCAAGATATTAACTGTACGGGATTGCAATAGTTTAGGGCAGCAACGTAAATTGTCACTAGGGTTGCAATTGTGAGCATAAATAGAGAGTGGAGAAGAGGGCAAAGAGGATTCTTTGGGAGCAAATGTTATAAAAGTCGTTTTGCTGACATTTATTGTCAACAAATTGATTGCCAACCATTGCATCACTATCCTTAGTGAAACCTCAGCGGCTAAGCGAGCCTCCTCCCAAGTTGGTGCCTGAATTAGCAGGGCAGTGTCGTCAGCATACGCCAAAACTTTTACATTATCCAGGGATAGACTGCACAGGTCGTTAACATATATTAGAAATAGGGTTGGCCCGAATACGCTGCCTTGGGGCACGCCAAACGTAAGAGGCGGGTCTTCACTAGTATACTCGCCTATGCGAACTTGCTGCGTACGATGACTAAGATAACTTTTAAAGATGTCAAGTTCAAGTCCTCTAACTCCAATACGCTCCAACTTATCCAGGAGAATCGGAACAGAAACAGTGTCAAAAGCCTTTGATAAGTCAAGTAAAATTCCAATGGTTTTAAATTTAGAATTAAGATTGGTTATTATTGAATTTGTAAGAGCGACTACAGCATCTTCTGTAGATTTACCTCTCCGAAAGCCGAATTGATTACTAGAAAGTATTGAGTAAGCATCAAGATATTTAGTTAAACGTGAATTTAGAATCTTTTCAAGAATTTTCGATAATGTTGTCAATACAGAAATAGGCCTGTACTTGTATTGTAAATAAATACATTTTAGGGTCAATTGCAGAAAAAATTTACCTTTTACTTTTTTTGTCTGATCAATAGGGGCTATAGGGGCAAATAGTAACGAAACTGATAAAAGATTTTTTTATCAATTTCGTTACTATTTGCCCTATATTTAGTTTGGGTGTAATAAAACTGAGATTCAAAATTTGTACGGAAATTTTGGACGGCTTTTTTTTCATAAATGAAAAGTGTTCATGATTTTGGGTAAAATCGTATAAAGACCTTTGTGTGTGTACCTTTTACTTATATCTTGATGTCATAATCAGACAAAAAAAGTAAAAGGTACATTTTTTCTGCAACTGACCCTTTAATTTATTTCTAGAAAGATTAGTAGATTTGATCACGATCACACCTTAATTAATAGACATAACTTACTGTTTACCCGCTTTTTGAGAACCTCATGTTAGCTCAACAAAAATACCTCAAGGGTTATCCTAAAGTTAAAGATCTATGTTTTTAGAAAGCAGTAATTTTTTCCAATCTTAAATACAGTGTTATTTTAATAAATGAAGGGCGCAGCGCCATCCTGTGTGCTGCGAAGTCAACCTTCCCAAACGCGAACAGAATGTTGCTGAGCTTCGGGCCCCAGTGTATCAGTCCCGCTAAATTCACTTACTGAACTATTTCTGACACTATCAGGCTTTTATTTATAACACCTCAAAGTTCCCAAAGGTTGTCCGGAAGAGATCGCTCTTTAGGGATAAGACCGCCTATTGTTTACCACTGTTTTTGTATAAGTTTGCATTGTAATTGGACGTAGTTATGCAATAACGTTCCATTCCACATGCAAAATTTATTGGATTATGGACTTTGTTTTTAAAGTACGAAGGTTGACACTTTGTTTTGTGGATTGGAACGTTATTGCATAACTAAGTCCAATTCATCTTTTGGTGAGCAATAAAGTATGATTGTATTGTATTGTTCCCAAATGACTTACCAACTTTGTACGTGTGCCGGGCATGAACGTCCATCTCTTCAGGCGCGGAGCCATCCTGGGAGCTGTCTCCCATTGTGGTGACGAGGCCGAAGTCGCCCACCTTCACGCGGCCGTCGGGCGCGAACAAGATGTTGCTGGGCTTTAGGTCTCGGTGGATCAGCCCAGCTAGGTGCACGTATTCCACTGCTGATACTATTTGGCTGAAGAGGGTCTCTATCTGGAATGGAATCGTTGTTATTTATACACGTTAGCGGGACGGAATGTTAAGCGGCATTTTCTGAAAGTCTTGACTTAGTGAATGAGATTCTAAAAAAGATTTTTGAAGATGAAAGCTTACCTTATTAGCCCTAGATTCCCTCGTCCTGTTCTGCCTGAGCCAGTCGTGCAGGCTGTCGCGCATACATAGCTGCATCTGTATGTAGAGGTACATTTTGGACGCCATCGGTGTCTCGCTCTCTCGGACCACCATGTCGAGCGACCAGTGCCGGGTGTGGCCCTTCTGTTAACAAAGACGTTTAACCTTTTGAACGCTCAAGGGCGAAGCAATACGCCGTGCTACCGACGCCATAGGGGTAAAATAAAGATGGGTAAAGAAATAATGCCAACATAAAAGTGGGCTGTTTTTCAATGGGTTTTCATTAAAACAACGTTGACGGCGAGGGCCGTCATTGGCGTGACAGTCACGATTTTCTGTTCACGGCTGTGGCCGTCTGTGGCGGTTAAATGGTTAAAGTAACATATATTTTAAGACCGGGCTGTTATTTTGACAGAATCATTTTCATAGTGTTAAATCAGAAAGTAATAATTAATGCTTAAATGCGAATAAGGCTGTATTACTTTCTTGCTAGGCAGCATATTGAAGAGTCAAGTACGGATTCTCGAAGATACGAAAATCACGGTTCTTGGGCGTTAACTTAAGCATGTGGGGAAAAGTGTCGTCTATCCCGCTATAATTCACAACGTTTTGGTGGCATTGGGGGCCAAACCGAAAACACATGTGGCATTTCCCGCTAAGAACTCGCTGTGTTTTGAAGGCATTTGGGAGAACATGAACACCTAAAACTTACCTTCTTTTTCCCAGTACTTTCACTCTTCACATAGCTCTCGCACCCCTTCACTCTCTCGAGCCTCTTATCTATGGAACTGTCCCTCCTCGCTTCCGATAGGGCCTGGCTGCATTCGTCCTCGTTGGCAAACACGATGAACGAGTCCTCTTGGGACTTGGGGGGTGTGTGTGGGAGAGTGGGCGTCTGTCCCGTGTGGTTCTCGTCGAAGATTATACTGAAGGAGTCGTTGCAGCTTAGCGACCTGACGGCAAACGTCATTCTGATATTTTATACAATTTCATTGTTTGAACCCTAGATTCCAATGTTTCCATTGGTATTTTGAATAAGTTACCTGTTCTAATAAAAGTCAAACCTTTAAAATCTAGTGCGCCTTTGTACTGTTTGGTGCTTGCATGGAAATACAGCGGGTAAGGGTATACTAATATGGAAAACACATTCTAATTTTTCAAGCAAATTTATTATCTAGTATATTATTTGAACAAGAACTACATAATTTTATTTATTTTATGAACTACACTACGTCTGTCTAGTGCAGCGGTCGGCAATCTTTTTAAACAGAGCGAAATGCCGAAAAATAACGATTTTGGAAACAGTTCAGAAGCCCAAAGAGCCGCAGTTTTCTGTTTCAGGTACTCCACTGTATATCAAAATAAAATTGAGTGGAATTTGAAGAGCTGACTGACCCTTCAAAGAGCCGCATGCAGCTCACGAGCCGCAGTTTGCCGATCCCTGGTCTAGTGAATGAATTATACTAAGCCGTAGACTACACATCGTTGTCCTTCTTTCGTTCGATACACACGCACACACATAAGGACAGGTTGGTCCGCTTCATCCTTCCCGCTGGTCCGCTGCTCACTTTGAGCAATCAGCGAATCAAGGTGGCCCTGACCAAGAGTCCTGGTTCGACCCCAGGCGTTCAGGCCCCACCTAGCCCAACCTTATCAGGTGGACCGGGACAAGCGACCTGGTTCGACCCCAGGCGCCCCGGCCCCCTCCTAGTCCGATTCACTCGAGGTGGTCCGGCTAGCTACCTGGTTCGACCCCAGGGAACGCCACGGCCGACCACCTGGTCCGAAGTTGCTATGCCCAATAAGGGTCGCAAAAATCCTTAGCTGTCTGACTGTCCCCAGCCAGGACGAAGCATGATTGTTCTAGGAATAACTGACCTGTTCCTCTTGGAGTTGGTGAGTTGCTTCTCGAAGTCGAGCGCGTCGACGCAATCGTCGATGGTCTTGTGCAAGTTTAGCTTGACGCTGTCCTCGCGCTTCACCGGGGTGGGGGACTCCACGGTGTAATCCTCAGACATATCCACGGATACGTTTAATTCACTGATGACAGAACAAAAAAAATCTTTATTAGGAAAAACTGGCCAGCATGTCGAACTATGCTCAGTTACGTACAAAGAAATGCACTACAGATGAAATAAAAATACACCAGCAAAAGAGCGTATCAGCATGGCACCAAAAAAATTGCTTGGAGATCTTTAAATGAACTATCGAAATACCTCGCGGACAAAGAATTCGGGTCACCGTAATTTAAATAATAGAAATAGGTGTTTTTCAATATTTGACACTTGTTTCATTTACACTATTCTCCAATACCTGACTGCATTAGCAATATCCGCTAACCCATCATAAAAATATTATCCAAAAATTGTGATTTTTTGCGATATTTCACTCTGTTAACGTCATTATTTTTCATGGGTTTTTACGAGTTCCGAAAATAATAGCAAACCTGAAATTGCTATTATTTTCAGTGTTATTTTTGCAGATATCTAAAATTAATTAAAGATTAAATAAAACGGGATTCAGAAATTTCACAACCCCGGAGTATTTTAGGAAACATGGCGGTATTTCACTGACCCGAATTCATCGTCGGGATCGCGCCACCGCGTAAGCGAGTCGCTCACGTATTCGTCTCCGTACTAGCTCCGCGCGTAAACAATAGAATCGGACCCTCCTTGTCGCACCTGCAGGAAAGGGCCGTTAGGTGCCCCCCTAGCGGGTTGTAGAAAGAGACAGCAAGACCGGCGTTGCGTGCGGCGTGGATGTTTACTACAGCTACAGCAAAATGGCGAAATGCGCAAAATGTACCAAATTACTTGGAAAAAAAAACCCCGGAGCCCAATGCAATAAATGTAGTAAGTGGTATCATGGATCATGTGCCTCACTATCAACAGAGCAGCTGTGTGCGCTGTCAGAAACAGACTCTGTCGACTGGAAATGCCCGAACTGTATGCTATTAAATGGAAACAAGAAAAAACGCGTCTCTGTAATTTTGCCTGACAACGAAGGCGAGGACTCCGACTGCGAAGCTGCCTCTGGCATACAGAACAAGGTGCTGTTGGAGATTCGCCAAGAAGTACGTAATTTACGGCAATCTGTCAAAGATATCATACGTGATGAGCTGCAAAACTCTCTGCAATATTACTCGGATAAAATAGATGAATACGAGAACAAAGCAAGGGATCACGATATGCGTGTCAAAATAATGGAAAACCATCTTAAAGACATAAACAATACATGCAAGAATCTGGAACTCCGGAACCAGGTTTTGGAAAAGAAAATTGCCAAGGTCGAGCAGGCCCAGTACATGAACGAGATTGAAATATGCGGCGTTGCCGAGAAGGAGGGCGAGGATGCACTAAAGGTGGCTAAGTCTGTCTGTGAGCTACTGGAACAGGACCCAAACGACATCATCCGGGCCTATAGGAAGAGCAAACCCAACTCCTCTGGATCCAGGCAGGCCGAGAGAGCAAACATAGACGCACCGATCACGGTCTCCCTGCGTGACGGCAAACGTGATGGCTGGTGTGCAGCTGCAAAAAACACCGAAATAACTATCCAAGCCATAGGTGGAGAAGGAGAAGGAAAGGTGTACATTAGAGAGTTGCTGACACCTACAACATCATACCTTCTATGGAAGTCCAAGCAAGTACTCAAAGAAACTTCCCTGTGCAAATATGTTTGGTGTAACGGAGGTCAAGTAATGGTGCGCGTTAAAGATGGTGATAAAAAAGTGCATTATGTGAACACGGAAAGTGACATCACGCGTATATATAAAGATCTGCGTAAAACCTGAAGTCAAGTATGTATGTTTAATTATTTAATTGGATTGCCTTACTCACTCATTTATATATCCTTCTATATAGTACAGAAGGTCAACAACCTAGCCATATTACTTCACTAATATAAAAATGGAAACTTGTAACCCAAATATGTCTGAGACATCTCACGATACCTGGAATGACTTCATGTTAAACGTACCTAATAATAAAAGCGAACTAGTATTACTTCATGTCAATATTAGATCTATGATAAAAAATCACGCTCAACTAGAATATATTGTTACTAATAGCCCAGTAATAATACACTTAATAGCTGTTACTGAGGCAAATGTCAGTGATCTCTTGTCTGACTTATTTGATATAAAAGACTATGTAATGTTCAAAAAACTACGTAAGAATAGAAAAGGAGGTGGCATTATAATATATGCTCATAAAAGCATATCTTTTGTAAAAAAAACGGTAACTACCTTAAACTTTGAGTGCCGATATGGCGAACTAGAAACCTTAAGTGGCTATAAAACCAGACTATGTTCTATCTATAGACCACCGGACCTTAACAATATCTCATTTGTAAATGAATTGTCCACATTCTTATCAGCACACCCTATCAATTCTAACTGCATTTTAGTGGGCGACATCAACATTGATATATCAAATTCTAACAACATTGTAAGGTACTATCTTGACAGCTTGAATGAACTAGGATTTGATTCATGTATTTCCCAACATACTAGAGTCGAGTCTAATATAAATGGAACATCTAAGTCATGTATTGACCATATCTTTGTGCGGGAGAAGTGCGGGCACGGCCAGAGCGCGCACTCCGTGCACGCCGCCGTCGTGCGCGACGCGCTCGCAGACCACTACATAACAGGCCTCTCTATTGCAAGCCCTATCTTCGTGAAAGCTAGCAAGATGGTAACCAAATTAAATAATGAGCAGGTTAACATAGAACTAAAACAGGTTGACTGGAACCCTATGTTATATTGTAATGATCCAAATGAAATAATTGAGCGCATCATAGATAAGTTTCAATTAATATATAAAAAATGTACCTACCAGTCTAAAATTAATTTTAAAACACAGGAAAAATGCAGTTGGATTTCAGAGTCGTTAATACAAATGTGCAATAAAAAAAAAGAATTGCAAAAAATTTATTTAAGTGATACTAGTAATAAGCAAAACGAACTGATATATAGAAAATATAACATTTTACCTTCCAATAAAATGATTATTATTTTTCCTGAAGTCGTTCGACGTCTTCATTGAGAGAGTAGCGATGTTCGCGCCGATTTGAACGCCGCCGGAAGTACCACGTGATGCCGTCGTCGCCTCGAAGCCGCATCCGGTTCCCGCCGTCAACTGTCAAAAGCAAAAACCCGCCAACTCGCTCGCCGCTATGTTAAACCATTGTTGCGGAGGTAATGCGTTTGGTGGTCCACCAGGAAGCCATTACTCAGACGTCGAACGACTTCAGGAAAAATAATAATCATTTTATTGGAAGGTAAAATGTTATATTATTTGTTCCGTTTCGTCGTTCGACGTCTTCATTGAGATCTGTTTATTATCTCCTGGTGGCGAGTGAGAGGGCGCAACAATGTGAAGCTTAAGTCAGCGAGAAGGGAAAGGACTTGCCTTGCATACGGCAAGAGTACTTGCCTAACGTACCTGATGGTAACGCATTAGTTACCCGGTGGTTCACGAAGTATGCTAGTGTATGTAGGACCCACTTGACAGAAGATACTCGGCAGGCGCAGTCTGTGGTTCTCGATGTCCTGATAACATAGTTGTACTTTACCCAGGACCGTGAGAAGGGAACCCGTTTAGACGACTCTTGGCTCGAGGCGAGTAGGACTAGCAGTCCTCGTCAGGGATTTTTGAAATCTTACACGTAGACATTTTAGAGATACTGATAGGGGATTAGACCTTTTATATTTCCACAAAGGCATATCATACGTATATATAGGATATGAAGCATTCAGTGTTGATACTAGTACTAGTTGACGGTAATTCGTTTCCGAATTTAAAAGAAGTTTTGATTAGTTAGAATATATATATATATATGACACTGTTGTATGACATTTTAACATGTTTTTGGATATCGTTATATTACGTTGTTGTATTCTTATGATGTATTACCAAGCTCAAGACGAAACTGTACATGTTGGACATACCGTAGGCACAGTTCAGACAGGAGGAGGGATGCATAGCACTTTATACTCTGGCGTGGCGTCAAAAGTATCATTGGCCAAGTCGAAGCAATTTTGGCTTAATTACGATTGCCAAATTAAATTTTAGAGAATCAGAATATTACCAGAACACAATCTTAACTGTTCTTATTCTGAATAGTACTAGGTACGGGTGCTCACGCTTTAAACAAAAACATAAAATAAAAGTATAAATAAATAAATAGTCAACGCGATTAGGGTCGCGTTCTATTGACACTGACATTTTACCTTTTGTTAGGCTAACGACCCTGCGATTAGTTTTCTTGGGCCGCCATGATCTTCTACTTCGGCCAGGTCCGATGTCGGAGCCTAGCGGCTGTAGTAGCCAGATCTGGCACCTTGAAGATACGTACAAAGGTGTGTCTGCAGATTGTGTAGTTTCGGTGTTTGCCAGCGGCTCCGCAGTGAGAGAGCGGAACGTGATGTGGATGAACAGACTTACTTAGCAACCACTTGAAATTGTGTCTCCGAAAACCGTGTCGCGTCGGCAACTATCTCCACCTTGCCAAGCGGATAGTTTTCTGGATATTTGTGCATTTATTTACGAATTTGTTTGATTCTTAAGTAGGGGCCATTAACTGGATCGGCTTTAGAAGTTTAACCATATGGTACATCTGTTCGTATAGACAAGGAAAATACCTCGAGGGTTTCATATCTCACCCCTGTATGGCAGGGCCGCCGTAGCGATTAAAGAATAATGAAGAAAAATTAAGTATTTGCCGTTATAACTTAAAAAATTCTGCCGGCGCGGCTAGATTACTTTTAAAGTGTACGCAAAATAGGCGTATAAATATCAGTCAGATGTGCAAAAGTAGCCCACATAACTTCTATAGTGTTAAAGATGAACCGCTGCACGCTCTCCCGAGTTTTTACCCAGATTGTCTATTTAGTCGCGAGCAAGAATGCTGGCCTTGGCGAAGCCTGGCCACAGTGGCCGCGGCCGGGCGGAGAGCTGCTGCGCGTTCTGCTTTGAACCTGATGGCATTGCCTTTTCCGATAAGGATGTAGCGAACACAAGATGACATACCTGTACTCTTAAGAGTCGTAAGACAGTTACGGTGATTGGTTCCAATGGGATAAGAAGCATTTTTTACCTCAGATGGCAGACTTGCGCCAGTCTCATTGGTGGCAAAGGTCTGTTCCGACTGGTCAAAACGCGTACGTCGGGATATCGACAAGTCTTTTAAAATGGTGTTGCTCGACATTTCCCAGCTTCTCGGAGAAACCCGGGAGGCGCGACATATTTTTATAGATGTTGATGTAGTGGCGAGAAAGATGATGACGTCGGAGTGACGGCTGCGACGGAGTTTGGTCGAGACGCGCGCTTTACCTCTGAATTCTCTGATGGGGACTCTCAAAATACTGCAGTAGCGCGTGTAGCGCGCGGTGCTTCAGAGGTTACCTGCGACAGCGCCATGGCGGTAGGTGGTGCCGTTGCGGCAGCCGATATTGGCGCGTAGACAGCAGTCGGTGCCGTTGTGGCGGCCGATGTTAGTGTAGTGGCGAGCGGTGCCATTGCGGCGATCCGTGCCATTGCAGCAGCCGATATTAGCGCGTAGACAGCAGTCGGTGCCGTTGTGGCGGCCGATGTTAGTGTAGTGGCGAGCGGTGCCATTGCGGCGATCCGTGCCATTGCAGCAGCCGATATTAGCGCGTAGACAGCAGTCGGTGCCGTTGTGGCGACCGATGCTAGCGTAGTGGCGAGCGGTGCCGTTGCGGCGATCCGTGCCAGCGCGAAGGGTAGCCCTGTATCGAAGACCGGTGTGGCGAGTTATACCGGGGGTAGCGGCAAGTGGTGCCATTGCGGCGATCCGTGCCAGCGCGAAAAGGAGCCCCGCATAGAAGATCGGTTTAGCAATTGATACCGGGGGCAGTGGCAAGTGGTGCCATTGCGGCGATCCGTGCCAGCGCGCAGGGTAGCCCCGTAGAAGGCCAGTATGGCGAATTACGTTGGGGCAGCGGCAAGCGGAGCCATTGGGGCGATCCGTGCTAGCGCAAAGTGTAATCCCGGCACTGATGCCGGCGCAGTGGCCAATGGTGCCATTGCGGCAGCCTGTGCCAGCGTAGAGACCGCCGTATAGCGGTGGTTGATGCCATTGCGAAGACCGATGCCTGCGGCGCGCTAGATGCTGTAGCATGGTTGGCGCCTTCGCAGCGACCGATGCGGGGACGATGGACGCCCTCACAGCAGTGGTCGGAGCCATCGAGGCGACCCGTACTGGTGCGGTGGGTGGAGCTATAGCGCATTATTTACCATTGCGATGACACCCAAGTGGTGGCGTTACGGCAACAACCGGAGAGGTGACCGACGCCATAGCGGCGACCGGAGCCTCGATAGAAGCTGACGTTACGGCGGATGCCGCGACGGCGGACGGCACAATGGCGACACCGATAACTTACATAGGTACCTGTACAGCAGGTGAGGCCATAAACTGTAGTACATTTCAGTGTCGAAACCCGCCAAAATCCGCAGATTCTGACGCGGAGTGACGCGGAGGGACGGCCGAGGCGGTGTCTGCACGAGGACGCAGCGTCACGCACGAAGTGACGCAACAGCACACATTGTGACCTCGTTCTCAATTTCAGTGAGAGTACATGGTGGCGCTCGATGTCTTGGCGCGTGGCGGGTGCGGGGCGCGGGCGGGGCGCGGGGCGGGGGCGGGGCGCGGGCGGCGCCGCGGAGCCCCCGCGACCGCCCGCGACCAGCTACCCGCGCTGCGAGGGCGCCCACACGAGGTCACGCGAACATTACTGGCCGACGGGTCGATCGATGCGTAGAGTGAAGGCGTACCTGTAGACGTAGCGGTAAGGGCGTGGGCGCGCGGGGGGACGAGCGGCGGATCGTTTGAGGTACTTCTCCACAGCAATCTTCGTCTCTACGGGATTATGGATGCCGGATACTTATGCCGCTTCGCTGGATCCTACGGCTCTGCGATACCCCGCAACGCCTCTCCTAGGGTTCATGCCTGGCGATCTGTACCTGTAGTCGGAGTCCGCTGGAACTATTTCTCAGGGTCCGGCCGGTGCGGGGTCACTTTCGGAATATTATTCCGGAAAAATCTATATCACCCCCGCTGTTACGATTATCTCGCAGCTGGGGATCGAACCCGAATTCATTCTGAAGATTCCTTACGTTAACCCTGTTAAGATACAGTCGAAGCACTAAATAAAAGGCGCCGCGCACGCGGTGCTCAGGGAGCGGCGGGTCCGCGGCGCGGCGACCGCGTTCTGGACGCGCGTCTATCACGAGACGTCGATAATGTGCTTCTTGTCTAGGCTAGGGAAGCGCTCATGCGGCTATTCTGCGGGATGCGGTGAAGGCGGCCCAGAGGGCACGGGACCTGAATCGACACGATGCCCGCTTTTTGCGGAAGGGTTAACCACGTGTCATAAGTGACTTTCGATAATTCTTTAATCATTAATTCACGTTCAACACGACGTTCACGATTCAAATAGAATATAACGCGGCATAGTCAGCGATAATTATTCATTAATTCGATAAATTCTCGTCGCTCTAAGCGCAGATAAAAATAACGACGTATACGTTAGCGACTACATCTTCGGCGACTATGTGTCGGCCGTTAAAATACTGTTTAGATAGCACAGATGCAAGATATTACGCGGCAGAAGACCACGTACTTAATAACGGTCTTTACATCCAGATCCGAGGGTAGGATGGAACGCGCGTGATAAAAGAACACTTATTAAGAAGATCGTAATGCTTTCAGCTGAAAAAATAACGCAATATGACTATTGCAAGAGCTAAGCATTGAAAATTTTAAAAGTAAAAATGAGGGTAGGTTTCTACCACACGAGTATATTTATACGCTTGGAGCAAATTCGCTTTTGGGACTGTTCGAGCTCCAGATAAAGAACCTCCGCTTAATAAAAGTTCTAATTTCAATGAAGTAAAATGATGAAACTCTCCTGGTAGGTAGGTAGGTATGATGGCTGACTCACCGGCTGTCGGTACAAGTTTGTACCTGACCGTGTCCTCGGCGCTGCTGTACGCGACGCTCTGCTCCGGAACATGCGACGGCACGTTGTGGCACTTCGTTCGTATCTCCTACTTCACATCTCGGAGATACGCGGGCTAACTATTCACGGGGACGCGAGATAGTCAGGCCTATTAACCTTGCAGTAACCGAGCGATTTTTGAAATCGGCTTTTAGCCGAATATTAATAATTAACAAAAATGATAATATAGTTTTCGCCGGTTAGAGCAAAGGCTAAGGGCGGACGTCCGTCTCGGACGGCGGACGACGCAACAATGGTTTAACATAGCGGCGAGCGAGTTGGCGGGTTTTTGCTTTTGACAGTTGACGGCGGGAACCGGATGCGGCTTCGAGGCGACGACGGCATCACGTGGTACTTCCGGCGGCGTTCAAATCGGCGCGAACATCGCTACTCTCTCAATGAAGACGTCGAACGACGAAACGGAACAAATAATATAGGAATAGAACTAATAGAATTATAAGTAAAGCTAAAAATATGTCTATTAAAAAGGAAATTTGTGACAACTACAGCAATCCTAAAAAAATGTGGTCAATTATAAATAGATTAACAGGCAGAGTTGCTAAGGCAGTTGACGACTTGGTATTGAAGTACTTCAGCCTGAAAGCCAAAGATTTGGCGAATAAGTTTGCGGAGGACTTTGATAGGAATGTCGGAAATGTCTTGGTAACCTGTGACAAACCATTACTTAATGAAAAGATGTATAGTAACACGCCAAAAGTATCATTGCGCCTAAATAAAATAAACAACATAACATTACAAAAAATCATATTAAAAATTAATGAGAAAAAAAGCCCGGGACATGACAAAATTAGAGCCAGAGACATTAAAAGCACTTCTGAATATATAACGCCAGTTCTAAAACACTTAATTAACTTATGTATATCCCAATCAATATATCCAGATAAACTGAAAATAGGACTAGTTAGACCCATATATAAAAAAGGTAGCTATACAGACACCAATAACTACAGGCCGATTACAATCTTATCTATTATAGACAAAATCATTGAAAGGTATCTTGGGAATACAATTTGCACCTTTTTATCTAATAATAAAATAATACATGAGAAACAATATGGGTTCCAAAAAAATAAAAGCACTACCATGCTGTTGTCCTCATTCACAGATGACATTAATAGTCACCTTGAGAAGAGACAGCACATTCTAGCAGTAATGATTGACTTCAGCAAGGCATTTGACACCCTAAATTATGATACACTTTTCAAAAAGATGCAGCAAAATGGTATACAGGGTCCCGTCCTGGAAATCTTAAAAAATTACCACACTAATAGGTACAACGCTGTTAGCATAGCTGGTGAGCTAAGTGATATGATTCCCAGCAGATATGGAACAGCACAGGGCTCCATATTAGGACCGACCGAGTACCTACTGTATGTGAATGACATGTGTAATATATTTCAGCGGGGCTCTGTGTACCAGTTTGCTGACGATACCTGCCTGTTGGTAGCTCATAAGGACATGGAAACTGCTCAAGGCATAATGCAACATAACTTCGACCTGTTGTGTAAATGGGCACATGATGTGGGACTGTCAATTAACTATCAAAAAACCAAGCTAATGCATATACACTCGCCATATCTCAAAACAACTACCACTCCTAAGATCGTGGCCCACAACCACAAATGTATGCACTTAAATAATGCCTCTTGCTGTTGTGATAGCCTAGATATTGTAACAGAACATACTTACCTCGGACTAAAAATTGATAATAAGTTTAATTGGGCCTGTCATGTGGATCATGTGTGTAATAAACTTAGATCTATTTTATCTAAATTATCTATACTAAAGACCAAATTGCCTTATAGAACGTTAAGATTGCTTTACATGTCACTGGCTGACTCCGTCATAAGTTATGGTTTGTCTAGTTATGGTAGAACATATAAGACATATCTAAATAATATATATAAACTACAAATAAGACTGCTAAAAACAATTGTACCCTTAAAAATAAAATATATGTATAGAAATAACTATGTAAGTCTATTCAAATATTGCAGGGTATTGCCGGTTTTTGAAAAAGTGGAACTAGCAATAGTGACCCAATATAGTGATAGAATACAACAGTTAAGTAAAAGACATAGACCAAAAAATCTTCGCAATCTAACATACCTGCCAACATTCACCCTGCCATCCAGCAATAACGAGTATGGCAGGAGAGTGTGGACACACTTCCTGCCTCGTGCCTTGAATAGACTTCCATATGACTCTATTAATAAAACTGATAAACATGTAGTGGGTTCATTCAAAAAAATGTTAATTGATACCCTTCCCGATTAGTATTAGTATTAACAATATAGCATACCAAACTGTCATATAGTTAAATGAGTAGACTTAATTAAAATCTTTTAAGTATAAGATTTAAGTCTATTTTTGTAAAAATATACCATTTACGAAAATAAACAGATTAAATTTAAAAAATTTTTTTTTTTTTATCGTCCGTGATTTTTTTCATTTTCTGCTACATGTGTAGTTACCGTTTCCAGAGCGCATCGCGCTGCTCCTGCCAGTTGGGCGGCGGCTCCTCCACCCACGAGTTGAAGTACCGCACGATGTTCTCGTGGTCCAACTTGGCGAGGGCCCTAACTTCGCGGAGCACTCGCTCGCGTTTCGACTCCCTGAAACCAATGATTTCAAAAGTAAGGATAGGCCCATCCGAACAGTTCGGAACTATTTTCCCCGTAACAAAAAATGCAGCTATAAAGAACAGCTGCGCAATGCGGTATACACTTGCTTGCCAGAATTTCATTTGCCATACTATTCAACTGCCATAATGTTGTTTCCCATAATTTCATATGTCATACTCATTGTTTACTATATTAATCATATGCCCGAATCTTTGTTTCCCATAAAATCATTTTCAATAATATCATATGCCAGAATCTTTGTATCCCATAAAATCATTTTCAATAATATCATATGCCAGAATCTATGTTTCCCATAAAATCATTCAAAAAACTTACATAGGCGGAACGACAAAGGGGGGACGGGGGGGCGGAGCCCCCCACAAGGGGGGCTCGGGGGGCGAAGCCCCCCGCATTAAGAAAAACTCAATACAAAGGTTACATTAAGCAAAAAAGTAGGTTAGTTTAGCTTAGAACTGCGTCCCCCAACAAAAACGAACTGCTGCCAGAAAAGTAGGTTAGGTTAGGTTTGAACTGCGTCCCCCAACAAAAATGAACTGCTGTCAGAAAAGTAGGTTAGGTTAGGTTTAAACTGCGTCCCCCAATAAAAACGAACTGCTGTCAGAAAAGTTGCACTTAATAATATGGATAACAATACGTATGGCATTTAATATTCGGGTAAACAATAATATTGCACTTAATAATATGGATAACAATACGTATGGCAATCGCATCATTATGGCATTTAATATTCGGGTAAACAAGAGTATGCCAAATAACTATTATGGTAAACGAAACATTCGGGCAAATGAAATTCGGGCCAGTGCAATTCGGACAACTGAATTGTATGGCATATGTACTTCGGGCAAACATTAGACAACCGCGCAATGCATGCGCCATAATTTGGCGGTATTTTACCGCCAAAGCGTTGGAACCGTCTGCGCGCTCGCTTAGCCCTGTCCTTTGTATACGTCAATGCCTGAAACACAATAAAACCGTAGATTCCGTGTTCGTTCGCTCATCACGCAGAATTTACAGGACAGATTCCTCTGGAATAGGCTTGTGTACTATATTTTGTTTCTGATGAAAATCGATTCTACTATTTATGAAGAACAAATTTATACCTATAACTACTACACTTGGATTACTATAACAGCCACGAATTGCAATCAAAAGTAGCCGACCGCACCGAGCTTTGAAAACGGCCCATAGAAAACGGACGCAGCCTGTGACGTCATCTCTTGTCCTCGCTGTACCAAGTCTGTATGAAAAAAATAGCATTTTGCCATTTTGAGCACGAAAAAGTGCGTTTAAGCACATAGTTGTGATACATTTATTTTTTCAGAGTTTATTTAAGCATTCCGAAGTTAACTTCAATTTTTCTTTAAGACGATAAAAAATACCTATCGAAATTTTTGAAAACCTTATTGATTTATAACTTTATAATATTTATATATTTTTAGTTTATTTCTTCTGTGTTAATATAATTTAGTATTTTCCAATACAAGTGACTATATATTTTGTAAAATTCAACATACAGGACCACATCCCCATTTGGTGTACAGGCACATTACATCCAGGCCATAAGATAGATATTATCCGGATTTCTAAAATGAAGAGGAAATCGCTAGTTAGCAAAGTCAACAAGAGCAGTAGATCTTACTAAAAAATTACAAAGTCAAAGAAAACGTAACGGGTATATCAGGGCCATTGATGATTAATTAAATTCTGAAGTCTGAACTATTTTGGGCCCTGTCGGTCGTTCAAGCAACGAATAGAGAAAGGATCTACGACTTTTCAGAACAGGAGCAAAAACTTGATGTGGTGCCCCTCTTTATCCAACGGTTGAGATATAGTACATTACACAACTAGGGTGGTAAAACAAAGAAAGGCCGAGATCGCAGAAGTTTGATGCGATCGAGGGCTTTCTTTATTACCTCCCGTGATGTGTACATCATTTTATGTCTACACTTGGCTAGAAAGCGGTTATTTCCGTACGCGCAGCGTGCGGAAAAAGTCACTTTATGGCCAGGTGTGGTATAAAATTAAAAAGTGTAGTACAGGTCTCATACGATTTGTCCCAAATATATGAATTTTGCATCTCCTGAAAATACCTTAAACGAAAAAAGGGTACCTAGTTGTGTTGTGTATCAGCATTTTCTAGTTTTGATTTGCGCTAGTTACCTCCTGGGCAGCGTGATCCGTTTGACCGCGTAGGAGCAGTGGTCGATGTTGTTCCTGGCCTCGAACACCACGCCGAACCCGCCCTGGCCGAGGCAGCGGAGCGGCGTGAAATCGTTCTCATACCGCCCGCTGTACTCCGCTCCCGTGGACGGCGGCCGCTCGTAGTGTCGTTCTACTACTATAACCTCCTGAAACCACCATAAATGTTTCAACCACCATAATTGTACAAATTTGACAAAGTTCGAGAATAGTACTCTTCTAGTAGCTCTTTAGCTCGAATGACGTTTCTATTGAACTGAAAACGTTAAACATGAAAGAAACAGAGATAATATATCTTTTCAATGTTACCATAAGAAAAAAAAAACATAAGACGCGCTAATATAGAACAGGTCCCCAACTTAGCATAATGCCACGAGCTCGGGGCGCAGATTTCCAATGGGGGCACTGTTGCAATGTTCTTCAAAACTAAAAACTGACTAGTTTGGCTTTCATATTACGTCCTTTAGTGTCGTTGCGGGATAAGTCGAAACATTATTAAGTGCAATTGAAATCTAAACATTCCTTCTAAGCCACAACAAGTTGTAACGTGTAGGTAAAACCTTAGGTGTAATCCACACTAACCTGATCGACGGGCATCGGCGTATGCGGCCTGAACTTGGGCGCGAAGAACCTCGGCCAGATCATGAGGTTCATCAGCAGTGCGGAGCTAACTGCGATCAGCAGTACCTGCGGAAGCATCAGTATTCGATCAATTCTATTGTAATGGGGATGTTGACTAATGTTCAATTTTACAACATAATATAGTCACATGGATTGGAAAATACTAAATTATCATAACAGAAGATATAAACAAAAAATTTATAAAAAATATAAAGTTATGAGACCACAAAGTTTAAAAAAAGTCGACATTTTTTTTTCGTCTTAAAGAAAAATTCAAGTCAATTTCGGAATGCTTGAATAACACGAAAAAAATAAATGTACGACAACTATTTGCTTAAACGCACTTTTTCGTGCTCAAAATGGCAAAATGCTATTTTTTTTCATACGGACTTAGTACAGCGAGGACAAGAGATGACGTCACAGGGTGCGTCCGTTTTGCATGGGCCGTTTTCAACGCTCGGTGCGGTCGGCTACTTTTGATTGCAATTTGTAGCTGTTATAGTAATCCAAGTGTAGTAGTTATAGGTATATATTTGTTCCTCATAAATAGTAGAATCCATTTACATCAGAAACTAAATTTAGGACACAAGCCTATTATTTTTCGGACCAGAGTGTATGTATGGTCGCTCATTTATAGATTGCAAGAATCCTAATCAACTTTCATAATTGGAGACAAGAGTGAAGTAGTTATCATTCTGCCCCACTGCTGGGCAATGGCAGTATAAGCCTGCTGATCGAACAGCCATTGAAAATCCCATAAAAAGGAGCCATACTATTCCCGACATATGCCGCGTCTACTTGGAGCTGTCGTGTTTTCACGGTATAGTAATTCTGGAGTGAAGAGTAGAGCAAACAACCAACCTCCTTCCACCAGAACCACAGCGAGGACACGTGCACGTGTATGTGGTGGTGGTCGCCGTCGCTCTGGTTGGGTGGTAGTGGGGGTGACGGGAAGTCCTCAGTCACTTGAACTGCTTGGTCACACGTCTCTTGCAGGTAGAGAAAGAACCCGTGGTTAGCTGGGAAGATAGAAGATTGATGTTAATCGGCCCTTGCTATTTAACAAAAATCAGGAATCATGAAATAATAATGCGCATTTATTGTCGTTTTTTGACTGGCGCAAATATGCGCATCCTGACCTGAACGCCGCAATATTCGTATTAGGCATTGTCATAAAACGCCGTAGAAATACGCAGCGTGTTGAGTTTTTAAATATTAGAAAGTAGGTGGACAGTTGAGTTTTGAAAGAACAATTCGAAATAAGAACTTATTTAAGAACACATAAAGTTGCTTTGGAAATATTCCTGATCACTTACTGGTCTGCCCCGCGGCCCCGTAGAGGGTGATGAGCGAGAGCGTGTTGGCGGGCGGCTCCTGCAGCGACAACGCCGTGTCACTTTCTATAAGCGGTCGCGATTGCTTCAGCTTCCACGGTATGGGTGCAGCAGCCACTGAAGTCTCCAGCTTCTGAGCGTATAGCTGGCTCTCTTGGATGTATAGCTATGGACAGAAACAACGTAGTCTAAATTATAGTACATTACACAGCTAGGGTGGTAAAACAAAGAAAGGCAGTTTGCGGCCCGAGCTGCAAGCGAGGGACGTAAATATGCGATCGGGGGCTTTCTTCATTACCTCCCGTGTTGGGTACATCATTTTATGTCTACACTTGGTCAGAAAGCGGCTTTTTCCGTAAAGCCACTTTATGGCCAGGTGTGGCATAAAATTCATAATCTTTTTCTTGTTCTCGAAGGTCACCTCGCGTAGATCGTCCACCACGTCTGAGAGCGTATCTAGTCAAAATCGCGTCTTCTTTGTCGATAGTCGACCGTTGTTGAAAATACTATATACTAAAAAGGTAAAGGTGAGGATCCATCGAAAAAAATCCAGGATGTATTGAAAAACGCGATGGACCGTAATTAATGGCGGGAATGTATTTCATGCCAACAATTATGATATGACCACCATCATCAGTCATGATGGACACAACTAAGAAAAAGGCTTGTTAATAGGGATGACGACTGGGTTAGTACTGTATGGGACACGTATTTTTTGGTTTATCAAAATATTAAAAATCGACAAAATTATAGATCATCAAACTTTTGGAGTGGGGGCTTGTGACGTCACTCCTAGGTGAAAATTGTACCTAGGAGTGACGTCACTCGAAACTTCTAAGCACTCTATCCTCGTCATTTTATGTTTGTCAAACAAAAGCAAAAATATGTGTACAATATTTTTTAATAATATAACTGACGGACTAAACAGTTTTTTTTAGCCGTCTAGCCCATTGTACCGTACCTGTGTGAGATGCACTCCAATATAGAGCGAGGGCGGCGGCGCGGCGTCGTCTGTAAGAGCCCGGGTGCACTCCCACAGTACGTCGATGTTTTTGAGCGCCCCCGCCTGCAAGCGCCACATGCCGGCCACTGGCGCCTCCAACTGTAAACATATGGGGCATTGAGCACAGGTACGACTGCTGTTGACAAAGGAGGACTTATATCCTTAGGAAAAATGCACTAACACCAAAAATTACAAGCAAAGGCAGGTAGTGTCCGACGGAAACTAGTTTTCGTAGCCGAAACGGAATTTCGGCTTTGATCTCAGTTTCGGCCGAAACCAGAACCGAAACCGAAACTTCATGTTTTCGTGGAAAGAAAAAAATTACAATCATATTCAGTTAGTCTTCACTTTTAAATAATACATATATTAATGTAATTTAGTCTCTGATACTTAGAGTTATCATTGATATAACATATTATAACGTGTTATTTCAAATAAATTATGTGCTTTTTGAAATAAGGACTGTCCGATCGCAGTACGAAACGCCTCAAATTCACTTTCGGTTTCGGCCGGATGGCAGCCGAAACCCGTTTTTTTGCCGAAACTAGGCCAAAACCGAAATTTCGGTCGGACTCTAAAGGCAGGTTGTCCAGTGCCACATACACTTTGTCCATGAGGACATAAGTGCCTGGGAATAGTACATTATGATACGAGTGGGCGAAGTTGGTCATTACAGTCGAGGCTGTGTCGCATAGCCCGAGCCGTCAGGCGAGGACTGCATAGCCGAGACTGTAATGACCAATACCCATGAGTGTCATACGACGTTTTTCAACACACTTGCGAATAAAAAATAATATTTATCATTTAGAATTTCTGACTTGTAGATATTTATTTAGTGGTTTATCTATCCTCGTCTACCATCACCTCGTCGTGTGGTAGCGGCGTAGTGCGGGCGCGCTCATGGACAGGCACGAGGTGGCGGACTGGCGGCGCTGCGCGGGAATCATATCCGCACGCCGAGCCCCACGACGACGTACTCTCATTGGTCAATTGGCGGTTATTAGAGCACTTGTGTGGCAATGTAAAGTAAAAAGCACTTGTGTGTAATAAGCTGCGTTCCGCGCATAAGAACCACCAAATAAGAGCGACTTTATGAGCAATTGTGTTGAAAAGTAATTTCAACTCTGAACACAGTACTCGCCTGCTGCTGCCACAGGTACTCGGTGTGGCCGGGGCGCGCCACGGCGACGACGCCCTCCGGCATGGCGACGCGCACGGCCACCGGCCCCGCGCCGCCGGACGTCGGGCCCAGGCAGTCCGGGCTCGCGGACAAGGCGAGCTGGTGCTCCGCTACGCTGAAGTTCCATCTGGAACAACAATTTTTGTATAAATACCTATGCTAGGTATGTAATATACCTCTCGTATTGTTTCTGGTGTACAATAATAGTACTTTATGCCACACCTGGCCATAAAAAGCCGCTTTCTGGCCAAGTGTAGACATAAAATTATGTACACAACACGGGAGGTAATAAAGAAAGCCCTCGATCGCATATTTACGTCCCTCGCTTGCAGCTCGGGCCGCAAACGTCTGCGATCTCGGGCTTTCTTTGTATTACCACCCTAGTTGTGTAATATACTATTGTATTGTATTGTAGGGTTAGGTAGGCTATGTGCGGCATTGAGAAATAAGAGCCGGTGTTTAACGGATCAGACCAACGCAGGCTGACGCGACTGTATCGTGGCGTAGCGGCAGCGGTGAACGGCGGCCATAGGTGGAAGCGAGACCGAGACCTATGGCCACCGCACGCCGCTGTCGCTCGCCACCGATCTCCTGGCGGGCCGTAAGCCTAAAAAACAAATGAAGGCAACGAAGTTGATATACATAAATATAACAAGTTCAACGTAACACCTATAAACATGTTTCCAAATAAATCATTTGACTTTGAAGACTCGGAACACGTTGTTATCTCTTTAGCTTAAACTGAGGATGGTTTAGAATCAGGATAGGTTCTAGGTAACTCTGTAATCTTCTACTCACTTCTCCTGGCCGGAGCGCGGGTCGAGCGCGCGCACGGTGTTGCCGTGTCGGCGCAACACTAGCACGTGGCGCCCGGCGCCGGTCGCCTGCTGCTCGCTGCTGCAACCAGTAGACCCGCACTCGTATAGCACGCTGCCTGTCGTAGTGTCTATGCCTTGCCAGAGGGTTTCTTTGGCGCCTAAATACGAAAGTTGCCATTACACAATCGCGTTCACCTTTAGCCCTAGCTCCTTGAACTTGAGTAGAGATGTGCCATTCTCGGAAACGTTCTCCGTTTTGTATGGAGCGAGAACGTTCTCGAGAACATTTCCCATACAAAACTGAGAACGTTTCCGAGAATTCCCGAAAATGGCACAACTCTAAACTTGGGAGGACATAGAATAGTTTTTATCCTGGAAATTATCCCTCAAGGGGGTGCAAGTTTGTAAGGGGTTGTAATTCATTAAATTTGTATAAAGATCGTGTTATTACGTTTTGTTAACACTGTACATAAATTCTTACAGTCAATTAAAAGTATAATACCTACACTTTTCAAAGCATATTACCTAGTAACGGTTTACCTTTCGTTCAAGTATGACTACTATGAGTCATTCGAGTTGCTATACTCTGCTTTACTGTAATTCCCAGAATTAGTCACATCGCGTCTGAAAACCAGTTTATACGCGTTCATTCTATACTTTTTCACACGAAAGGACCTTAAACCATGGCATTAAAGCCTACATTCTAATGGCACCTCCCTAGTATTGTGTCGTGTTTAGATAACGTTTTTATAAAAATAAATTGATGATGTTTGCATAACATTAATATCTCTGGATATCTGAAAACTTAGTTATCTCTTACGAAACCTTAGTAAATCAATATTCTGGCTTTTTTTGGAATCGGATAATCTTCATTGGGCACTTAACCTTGAACACTATTTATTACTATAGCTATCTTTAGAAAGACTAATACAGTGTTGCACATCTTTGTAATCTAATTTTTCATCACACTTGCTCGAAAATGGTGTCATTACACGTAGGTTTTGCGGGCCGTAAATGACCTATTACGCCCTAGGGCGTAATGGTTTTCTTTTTAAATTTGAAACGCTGGTTCTGTTTTACTCTTATTTGTCATGATCAAAGGAAACGCCAACTTACTTTTTTAACTTTTATTACTGAAATATTTATTTAAAGAGAACTGTTATTGCAAATACATGTAAACACTGTTGGAATAAAACCTCTATGTAGTAGTTAGCAGTTTATGAAATAAACGGATTGATGTCACTCGCTAAATAACGTGTCAGGTTATGGGCCCCTTATAATTGATACGGACTTGTGCGGTCCTGTAGAAGTGGAAACGTGGGACAGAAAAAGATGTTTTTTGACTGTAATTGACGACTTTAGCAGTTACACAAAAGTCTATCCCTTAAATTCCTTAAAAAATAAGAGTGAAGTACTTTTTCACATAAAACAATATATAGAAGAAGCTGAGCGAGAAAAGAACGAAGAAGTATCTACAATAAGTTGTGATAACGAGATATTAAGAGAAAAAGTAGAAGAAGAGTTCTTGTCAGTAGAACCGACAGAAGAAATAGTTGAAAACCAGAATATAGAAGTAGAAGAACAAGAAGAGATACAAATAATTGAAAATGCGGCTGAACGCCAGCGTGAAGAAGCAGTAGATTCAGAACAAGAAAGCAATTACGAGAGTCCATTGACTGACTCTGAAGATAGTCAAGTAGGAGAAAATCAACTAGAGAGAGCAACAAGAAGTGGTAGATCCGTAAAAATGCCCGTAAGGTACAATGATTATGCCCTACTTACGTTTAATGAAGTTATGAAGACTCCAGAGAAGGAAAAATGGAAAAAAGCGATTCAAGATGAGCTAAATTCACTGGAAAGGAACGGAGTTTGGAAATTAGTAGATAAAGAAAAGGCTTCTGGAAAGAATATACTTACTAATAGATGGGTATTCAAAGTCAAAGAAAATGGAACTTATAAAGCCAGATTAGTAGTGAGAGGCAATGAGCAAAAAGATACTGAGTTTGATGAAATATTTAGTCCCGTGGCCTCTCAATCAGCAATAAAATCGTTGTTTGCTATAGCAGCAGCTAGAAATCACAGTTTCATGACATTTGACGTTAAAACAGCGTTCCTTAATGGCGAACTAAGAGAAGACGAAGACATTTATATGAAAATACCTCTTGGTGTTACCAACGAAAAAGGCAAAATTTGTCAACTAGTAAAGTCTCTGTATGGACTTCGCCAGTCTCCGAGAAGATGGAATGAAAAGTTCCTTAAAACTATGTCAGACATTGGCTTTACACAAGCAAGAAACGAGCCGTGTATTCTAAAGAATAAAGACTTGTCAATCATTATCGGAATCTACGTCGATGACGGAATAATAATAGGACCTAATAAAGAGAAAATACGGCAGACTTTGAAGAAAATAAATTCGAAATTTGAAATAAAAATTTACGAAAAACCAACATCTTACTTGGGAATGGAAATAACAGATAACAGCGAAGGTTTAAAGTTAACCCAAACATTATATGCAAAGCAAATTCTGAAGAAATACAACATGGAGAACTGTAAATACGTGGACACACCATGTAAACAAGAAGATGATGTTAAAAGTTGTACTGAAGAGAAGGAAGTCCAAAAGTTCCCATACCGAGAAGCTGTTGGAAGTTTATTATACTTATCCACTAAAACCCGCCCCGATCTCGCTTACGCGGTTGGCATGGCAAGCAGAAATATGGAAAACCCAGATAGCAAAGATATAGTTGCCGTAAAGAGAATATTAAGGTACCTGGCAGGCACCTTAGGAGAGGGTGTGTGCTATAAGAAGAACAAAGATTTAGAGTTTTCTGTCTTCTGCGACTCAGATTACGCCGGAGATATTAAAACAAGACGTAGCACTACAGGCTACATTATTATGTTGGATGGAGGACCAGTAGCGTGGTGTTCACGTAGACAGCCTATCGTCGCGTTGTCATCAACCGAAGCTGAATTTATTGCAGCGGCCGAATGTTGTAAGGAGACAATGTTCCTAAAATCCTTGCTGGTTGATCTCAACATTAAAGTACCTGTCACATTCAAAATTGATAATCAGAGCGCAATTCAGCTCATAAAAACTGGGATCTTTAACAAACGGTCTAAGCACATTGATGTGCGTTATCATTACATCCATGAGGTGTATGCTAACAATGGATTTAAAATAGATTATTGTTCAACCGAAAATCAAACAGCAGATATTTTAACCAAGGCTCTAGATAAAGTAAAGTTCTTGAAACATAAAAATAGTATAATGTTAACTTGTTAAGAACTTTTAGGATGAACGTTTTTGGTGAGTTAATTCGCCCTGGTTAAAAGAACTTAACTGCGTTACGCCTCTGCTCAATTGGACTATGTTTTTATTCAATCTGTTGATGTTATTTTTATAATTTTATATTAATAACTTGTATTTTATAAACATAAAATTAGGAGAGGGTGTTGGAATAAAACCTCTATGTAGTAGTTAGCAGTTTATGAAATAAACGGATTGATGTCACTCGCTAAATAACGTGTCAAACACATATTTCTGTAACATTAATTAAATGTTTAAATAGTGTATTTCAGTATTTTGCAAATATAAAATCAACCATTTTAAGTCTTTACCGCTATGGTTTCCGAACGTGACTTGTCGTCTTGATATATGCCACTAATGTCACTGTCAGTTTTACAATTTTATTTAGGTTAAGTAAGGTTATTTTAATCAGATTTCCTCACAAGTGTGATGAAAAACATTGTGTGTGCCACGGGCGGTAAAGGAATTACAAACTCGTGTTGTTAAAGCCCTCGGCTTCGCCTCGGCCTTGTAACAAACACTCGTTTGTAATTCCTTACTTACCGCCCTTGATACACAATGTACTATTAATTCTTATTTACTGACTGAGCTAAGCTACCGAGTATTAAAAAAACTTATAGCCGCGAACCCTGTAGGTACGTTTATTAAAGTAAGTACTTAGGTATCTATCCTGAACCATAAAAAATATTTAGACCACGATAATAAAGCTCGAAAGACCACGTTTGATCAGGTATCTATGCTGAACCCTGAAGGATATCTAGAACATGATTATAAAGTCGGAGTTGTTTAAACAAAAAGTTCCTTTTATCTGGTCAAAGAATCGCAAGATGAAGTCAATTGTTATGGAGTACCTAACAATGAGACTGGAATAATATACAGTACTAGTATTTAAAAAATATAGGAACATTTTTATAATAAAAATAAGAAGCAAGACACAGTGCAACATGCAAGACGGAGCATGCAGTAATTTTCCTTCACGAAATTTTGTTGTTGCAATTGGTGTGTAATCATTTGAACTGCACGCCAACTGGCAGCACACTGCACAGCGATTCTGTAGTAGGTTTGCAGCCAGCAAGCAATTATGACGATTGAATATCAACTGCATCTAAACTTACATTTTGCAGTTGACTTACTGTTAGAGTGTAGTTCGCTGCATGCCAGCTTTATTGCTTTGCATGGGATCTACATCCCGACTGCACGCTGACTATAAGCTAACTGTTCAATCTTTATACAAGTTGCAGCTCTTTATTTCGACCCTAAGGTTAGTCCTATTTTGATAAGGTCCATAAACAACACTAAGCATCCTAAAGGGCATAACCAGCTCTGTGTATATTGAACCTAACTCAAGAGTTTATTAAGCTGAGTCACGCCACGCGACCTGTCCGAGTGATAATTAAAAATTCGTGAGTGGGATTACTCTTATCAGCAGGATTTTAGATAAGAAACTATGTACATTGCTTCCAAACAATAGAATTATTTGTAGTCAGTACATAGATAAAAAATATGTTCTGAAGGACATACATCAACACAATGATACCATCAAGGTTTGGAGAAATTCAAATCAAGGGATGTTTCGTAATTCGCATCCGCACCTGCAACCATGGCATGGGGTGGGATTCTACATTAATTTGAGAATCTGCATCCACATTCGCAATAAAATGATGAAGAACTTATGTGGATGCGGATTAAATCCACATTCGCAGATGTTAAATAAACCCGCATCTATAATATCCTTGTTTCAAATGGAGTAGATGTTCCAAAAAAGACAAATGATTAAATACATACTATTGCCTAAAATTTTACTAAAATTCAAAAATAAATCGAAGCATTGAATGCTTCTTATTTTTTATAAGAGTTTTTTATATTATAACTGTGACTGTCGCCATTATGTTATGATTATTATAAGTACTAACTTACCAGCTATGACCAAGTCATCAGAGTATTTGAATGAGGATGACAATAACTGGTCTGCATCAAAAGGTAATGGCTCAATGTTGTCCCCACTGAGGCTATACAAGGTCCCTCGGAGAGATGGGACCAAACGAACCCATTTGCCTCCCGCTGTGAGCTAAAAATGTTTATAAAATTAGTTTTGTTATAATTATAAATTATATGAAAGTTATTAAAAACACTTCTTTACCAAAACATTTATCAATGAACATTTTTACATCTTAAGTTAGACTAAAATTTTATCAAATCAACTATGATTACAATTATTATGTAAGGCTGGATTCAGTACAGGAATATGTTGTATATTGCACATTGTCATTGGAAAGCAATGTCATAACTTACTATGAGTCCTTGCGGGTTACAGCAATATTGCATTCCAAACAACAAAGTTATTTATGAGTCTATTATTCAACAGATTATTTTCACTTAAGTACATCGACAGCGAAGTACAGTGAACTCCTGTTCATGGTACTTCACCGTTGATATGTAGATATATTAGATCAGGGTCTCCAAACTTTTTTAGCAAAGGGCCTCACTACACCTTTCGAAATCTCCCGCGGGCCATACAAGATGGTCTACCATGGAGTTCAGTAATTTTTTTTTGCGGGTGCTGGTGTCCTGGGGAGGTTTCATTAAAGAGCGAGCACTTGCGGGCTGGATTGGAATGGTTCCGGGCGGGATTCGGCCTGCAGGCCGTAGTTTGGAGACCCCTGCATTAAATTTATGATTTCTTACTTCCACATGGTGTAAATTGGAGGATAACAGTGGCTGGGTCTCAATTTCCCAAGCTTTGACTCCATTTGCTGTAGAAAAAGCTGTCAGTTTGCCATCCAATGTACTGACTATCATTAAGCTGCAAATAAGAGGTAAGGTTATTAAAATTACAGCCCTGTGTAACATGCAATGGAAGGGCCCTTGCATATTTTCAATCCCTTAATATCCCATGTGCAAACATGTTGCAATGTTAGAATGAATATGGCCTAATTAAAAAATAATAAACTTTTAATTTTCTAGAATGAATCTTTTATTATATATTGAAATAATAATTATTATTAAAAAGGCTGTGCCACATAAATATATTTCACCATTCTTTTGAATAATATGGTAATCAAACATGACACATAAAAGCGGGCTCTCTAGATTTTTCCTTGAGACAAAACTGAGATATTAGAATGTAAATGTGTTTCCCGATTCCTACTAAAATCATGCATTATTGTATTGCTATGAAAAATAAATTGTATTTGAACCAAGTGTTCATAATTTGTTGATAATTGTTAAATTTCGGCTAAAAGCTATCAAAATAAACCTAATAAACGTAAATCAAAAAGTTTGTTTACAAAATTTTAATAACTTTTTCTGTTCTTATTAACTTAAAATTGCATGTATGAACATGTTCAGGAGTTAATAAATTAAGTAAATAAATACCACTTACTCGTTTTTGTCTGTATTTACATTGTGAGGGTTACAAAACGGCAATTCTTGGACAGTGTCTTCGGCTCGAAAGGAACTTACAAGGCATGTAAGAACGAATGCGGCCTTCAAAGCTATAACCTTCCAATACCAATCCGACATTTTACCAATGTAAAACTATTTTCGGACATTTCAAACTGAAAGGCTAGTTATTTTTATTATTACGAAACTTTCAATAATATTACAGCCCTCGCTTCAAGGCTCTCACAAAACTACGTCCTTTTTCACTGGAACAAAATACCTCAAAGTATATCTTATTTTGAACAATTACGTCCAATCACGGAAACCCTTAGTTTGCTCTGATTGGTAGAAATTTGTCCAGAAATGTCAACGGATGTTGGAAAAACACGCAAATGCAAGTCCGGGCACGTCCACGTAATTGACGTAAACTGTCATAAAAATGACAGACTTCATGCTAATAACGCTACTGTCAGATGTTGTATCATAACGTATTAGTTGAAATTACACTCTGCTACATTGTAATAAGGTTTTGATATAAATCACTCGTGATTAAAAGTTAAAAAATAATGGCTTACAATTGGCACAGGAAGTAGTGTGCAGAATCGTTCGGGAATAATACATGTCGCAAAGTGGCAGCCAGGTAACAGGTGTTTTGTCGCAGTATTTTAGTTTCAAATTGAGTATTTTCATATTTTCTCTACCAACGTTATAATAGAAAGTGATACCCATAAACTTATATTTTATTTCTTCAACCATAAATCAAAACTCCTTTATATTGTTTATGAACAGACAATGTTTCAGAACGTAAATATTTTGACGCACAAGTTGTCGTACGTTTTCCACGCTCGACTATTTTTGTGAGGATTTGTAATCAATCATTATTGTTTTGGAAGCCACGAGGACCGGTACCTAGAACAAAACAGCTGGTCTATCCTAATCCACAACTACCTTCACAGGAAGTAACGGACTTGGTATTTAAATCTCGAAGTTTCATCAGTTCATCACGATGACTCTGGGGCCGTACAACAGACACCAATCTGATCGGAAGAAGTGAGAATTATCTTCATATTGTTCCCGATTGTGTGTATTGAATGATTTTCCGCGTATTAACACATTTTTTCAATTGCAGGCAAGCAGCTTTGGCCGCGGCGTTCCCTCAAGGTATCAAATGCCAGAAGTGCCTTGAGTTCGGTCACTGGAGTTACGAGTGCAAAGGAAAACGTAAGATTCTCGTTCGGCCGTCGCGCACACAAGTACTCAAGAAGAATCTGAAGGCGAAGGAGCAAGCACAGTGCAGGCAAGTAACAATTTCTGGAAAATACTTTTTTTCAGATCATCTACCTTTCTCTTCTACTCTTCTATTTATAGGCAATGCTTATGTAGCTAAATAACAGACATTACGATTTCCAGTTTTATGAAAATGCTGTTGAATTTGAATTTCTATGTGGAGCATATTTAAAACTACCCACAGAATTTTTAAATGACTGTAACTGCTTTTTGATTTGAAAATTACATTGTGTCTTGCAACAGTTGGGAATTATTTTGGCTCTGTCTAATTTATATTGCGAACTTTTTTTGCAATTTTTTGGATACAGTTGAATAGTTTCTCGTGATTGCATATGATTCTAGAACATCATTAACCACATGAAGCCTAGTGTATATGTGATATAAGGCACTGTGGATTATCTAAAAAAAGTTCCTCATAAAGTTCAAAAATATATTATGTGCAGGTTCGCATTACATATGTTGGGTGCCTTTTCAAATGAGTTGATACCTTATATTAATTAGTTCCTAATTTTTTCTGTCACAGTGGAGGCAGTTGCAAAATTCCAAACAAGAAAAAGAAGTGTAACGGGTCCAGCTGCTCTGACTCCGACAACAGCTCCTCAGACAACTCAGACTCTTCAAGTTCAAGCTCCAGTTCGTCTGATAGCGACAGCAGCAGCGACTCTGAAAGCGACAGCAGTGACAGCAGCAACTCGGGCTCAGGGAGTGAACCAGAAGCCTAAATTAACCCATGGTAATTGTAGGACCTTCTCACAGTAAAAGTAATTCTATATTAACTTAACTGGGCAGGATTATATTGGATGTTTGAATAAATTGGGGACACCACCGGAATACCGAGAGGTTGAGTATGTCGTGCAATGTCAATTTTTTAGAGGTTAAGTTGCTGTTGCACACTTTGTCTCCTAATATCCTCTGTTCTACTGTCTACATAACCCTGCAATTTCGCACAATGAATGAAGGTATAGCATAGTCCAGGGGTTCCCAATCTTTTTCAGCCCGCGGCGCCCTTACAAGGTTCGTACTTCGTCACGGCGCCCTACCCTAGTTAGCTATTTGAAATAGATATAATGGAATAGATATAAGGATCGACTCGCGGCGCCCCTCTACACTTTCCGCGGCGCCCCAGGGCGCCGCGGCGCACAGTTTGGGAACCCCTGGCATAGTCCTTATAATTTTTCTGCAGTATCTATAATGTTTTTATATCATTACTGCCCTAAATTATTTACTGTGAAGTGGGAGGCTAAGAAGCAGTTAAAAATGCTGGTCATTTAATTAAAACTATTTTTTTGTGTATTTGATTGATAACTTTTTATGTGTGATTTGATTTTTATTTAATTCTTTACAATGCTAGACTTCTAAGGTTCCATGAATGTGTAGTCCCTTACTTGTGATGTCTGTTACCTAATTGCTAATAAACAATGAAACTTCAGTGATTTAGTTTGTGTAGTAAAGAGATTGTTGAAACATTGCAATTTGTTTATTGGTGATGAGGGTAATTTTATAAAATGGATTTTAAATAATTAGAGTAAGATTAGTAGAGAGAAGCTTATTGATCACCTAGAATCATTTTTTTGGGTAATTTAAGTTTTTTATCAATGACCCTGGATAAGACGATTGAATAGTGCACAAGTCATTTTATTTTGAATTACCCACATAAATGTGTAGATTGATTTAAAGCTGTTTTACTCTTGGCGTCCAATCGAGATCTAAACGCATTAGCATATGATAGAATAAAAATATAATCTTATTTTCTGTGTAATTCTGTACCTATCAAATTAGTTAAGGTTTTACAATATTACTCATGACATGTAATGTTAGTGTATTGTTGTTTCCGTGCTTTGTACTATACTTGCAGTGACGACTTAAGCAGTAGTTCCATCGCAGTAGAATAGATATGTGTTTAGAATATTTGTATGTATGCATATTTTATAAGACTTGTATGATCAAATAAATGTCTTCGAGTTATTATTATAATTTCATTTTAATTTGTTTCTATAGACGTATGACTCGTGTCATCTCATAAATTTTGATAAAAAATAAATTAAATGATCGATGGAAAGTATCATGGCGTTTAATTTAACTTAACAGGGCTTAATACAAGGCTAAATAAGATCATATTTAGCGATGTGGGAAAGCGGTTAGCTTGTCTATATCTGGCTTCTGTTGTAGATTACTCGGTCTGATGATGATGGCGATGGCGTTTAAAGACGTACGTAGTTGGGCAATTAGGGTACTTCCCTATCAAATCAGTTTTTGCAAACTTCCGATAGCAGATTAAAGGCTAGCGTAAAATAATTTGTATTGACTAAGAGTAGTCTGTGCGGAAAGAGAATAGGATTAATTTTGGGGGGCGCTGTAATGCTTTTGTACTGTATTTTCTATTCTGTGGCCATACTGGTTAGGTTAGTTCCGTTTTTCGCCACGCCTATTCTCTTTCCGCACAGACTCTAGAAGTATTCTTTGAACACAGGATGATAAAACGTTTACGGTGCCTTACAGTGGCGTGGCGTAAAAGATATCCTTAGGCAAGCCGGTGCAGATTTGGCGAACATTTTCCTTAAGAGCTGTAGTGTAGAATAAGGTGCTCAAATGCCTGATATTAGGCAAGCCGGAAGGAATCTAGTTCTATGGACGCCACGCTACTGGTGCCTTAGCACCCCTCTTTGGGAAGTACTTAAATGCTAACGCACTACAATTAACAGTTTATTTGGAACAATTTTGCTCGCAAGGTAGCTAACAACCTATGGAGTCTAAGTTTTGCCCGTAGTTCAGCTTAGTCCACGTAGGTATATCACGGGTAAATAAACCTGCCCGTAGTTCACCTAGGTGGACAACGGGTAAAGAAAAAGAAAGGATGTGGTACAATACATCTGATTGCCTTTCCGGACACACTCGGCTCGCAAATACTTTTTTCTGTAAACGGAATAATTTATTGCTGAGGGTAGTTATTATATTAAAAACGGTTTTCTACTAGCTGTACCTCTAGCACAACTGGGACACTCGACTCTTTGTCGCACGACTAACCTACCTAAATCTACCGACCTATCTCTTTCCACTCGATATAGTGTGACAGTGACAGGTCATACTTTGTCGTGCGAGAAACGAAGTCGCGGCCAGTTATGCTAGACAGCCTGGTTTCGTTGATATCACATACGAATATATCGTCACTACTTTGTTGAAATAAACTCGTATCTAGAAACGTCGTATAGAAAAACGTCAAAGTTACATGTGAACTTAATATACACTTACTGCGTTTTTTACCTGGGCCCTGTTTCACGAAGCTACAATTTTAGAAGTCTAAACTAGCAACATTGGCCAAATCAACCAATGGCACTGTTGTATTTGACCAATGTTGCAAATGTAGACTTGTAAAATTGTCACTTGTAGCTTCGTGAAACGAGACCCTGGAGTCAGTATTAGATACGTTTTTTTTAAGTAATGACGATATGTAGGAAATAACAAAAAAAACAAAACTAGACAAAAAAAGGTTTATTTTCACAAAGTTGTCAAAAATAAAAGAACAGATTCATTTTGTACTATAAAATAAGGCACCTATAACTATCTTATTTTAAAGCATACATCCTTAACATTAACCAATTACAATAAGGTGGGTAGTTCTACTAGTTATGTCCGGCATAAGTAAACCTTAAAATTTAACTAATCCAAAACATATGATTAGTAGAAATTTATGAACTAATGTGATGAATTTAAATTATACAATACTTATACCATTAACAATATGATTTTTACTCGTTCTCACGGAACAACATAATAGATCTGATATTAATACAGCAGGAAAAATATGATTACTTTAGATCAACCAGTATACAAATATTGTAAAGTTAGCCATTATACCATGGACGTCAATTTCTGATAATGGATTAGATATTTATCTTTGAATAATGACTTTTCTGGGCATTCAAGCTGTTTATCTCGAAGATGCGGCTGTCATAGAACGGTTTCATTCACCTTGATCTGGCGAGCTCTCTCGATGAGGTCTCGTTCGGATATCTCGGGCTGCGAATGGTTGTGCAGGCCGCGCATGTAAGCGAGTTCAGTCCAGTCGTCTCCGTTGTGTCGTAAGTAGGGATTGCAATCGGATTTTATACCCAATCCGGCCGGATCCGGTCGTCCAATGTCGTGGGCGGTCCAATTACAAGCCGTAGTCGTAAGATGTAGAGTAGAAAAATTACAAGGTTAGATCGATTTTACGAAACAAATTACCAGGTACTTTACGCCTCCGCCGGCGCTTCGGGCAGAGTATGAATAATGATTTTCCTCTTCTGATCATAGCTGAAGCTATTCATCTTGAAGATGCGGCTCTCATAGAACGGTTTCAGGTCATTAATGTTTATCTGGCGAGCTCTCTCGATGAGGTCTCGTTCGGATATCTCGATGGTCGGCTGCGAGTGGTTGTGCAGGCCGCGCATGTACGCGAGCTGGTCCATGGTGAGTTGCCGGAGGATGTAGTAGAGGAGCTCGCTGTGATCCTTCTTGTAGGATAGGTATTTTTGGAATGTCTGGAACAAATTCGCATTTTCAGTATGTGAAAGCATTTGGTGATTCAATACTTACTAGCAATTGATTCTGTTAACTTAAAAAAAAAATGGAATATTACTAAATTCAGGATTCAGTAACAGAGTAAATTTAGTTTTCTTTAGTACTTGAACAAGTGCAATGCCGCACACGAAGCAGTTTTGTTATTTTCCCAGGTCTTAAACTCATGCCGTAATAAGTTTGATCTGGTGGATATATTTTTTTATGCCACACCCGGCAGCGTACGGAAAAAGCCGCTTTCTGGCAAAGTTTAGACATAAACTACTACTTATATACTTTCTTTTTATAGTTTAATCGTAAATACTAGTCAGTTTTTCACTAGTATAATCAAACTAGCATATAGGCACTTGTTTACTTTATTTATGTATTTGCATGTGTCGTGAGTAACGTTTGTGCGTAACATTTAACTAAATGTTAAATATTACTATGATACTATAAGTGAGATCCTGTAATTGGCTCTTTATTACCAGTTAAGTCATTATTAATATAGTTTTAGCTGTTGGTTCTCCATGTAAATAAAATAAATAAATAAATAAAATTATATAGGTACACAACTCGGGAGGTAATTAAGAAAGCCCTCGATTGCATATTAACGTCCCTCGCTTGCAGCTCGGGCCGCCAACATCTGCAATCTCGGCCTTTCTTTATATTACCACCCTAGTTGTGTAATGTAATGTACTTTAATCATAGACTTTTCGAATTAGGACGAAAAACGTAAAAAAATATTACATGCCCCCCTATTATCTTCGAAGTTACGGAACAGAAAAATCTGTAATAATTACCAATTATTAATATTATGCTAAATATTACAGGAAAAATATCACGGTTTTCCTAATTTGCACCGCTTTTTACAAATTTGCAAAAATCTAAACACATACTTATTTGCTCCTACTAAACTAATCGCCATACAGTTTTTCTTGAACTATAGGGAACGTGCACGAACTATAGGTGGCAGCACTAAACGACAAAAGAGACACGGGCGGACAATAAAGGAAACTATCGCCCCTGTCAAATCAAGCTGTCAATGTCAATGATAATATGTAAGTGTCAATGTCAAATATAGTAAATCGTAGCTACACTGACGTTAATCGTCCTTCAAAGCGATAAATTAACGTTATTAACGGCGTTTTCGTCAATGTGGCCTGTGGGAGGGTATATGATTTAGACTGGCGGCACCAGTTGGCAGCACCTTCGTCATGCACGTTCCCTATCCACTTATATACTCACAAGTTTGTACGGAACCCTTGGTGCGCGAATCCGACTCGCACATGACCGGTTTTTTAGTAGTCTAGCCCATTGCACCCAAGGTCCTAACACTGACTATAAGTGGACATGTCACTAGTGAAATGAAATGAAATAATTTATTTCTGCAAGTAGGCCTCAAGGGCTCCTTCACATGTCTGATTCTTTTGGCGCTTCGGCAAATGACATTCTGGTGAGAAGAAGCGCCGGAAGAAACTCGCCAGTTTCTCTTTTCAAAAAAGAATTGCATTACAATAATTTGAAAATATTACATGCAATTTCATTGAACAATGCATCATAGAAATACTTAACTACATAACATATATGACATGAACGTGTACCTGTCGCATGGCGCGCATGACGCTGTACTTCTGCGTGTCGACGAAGCTCTCGAGCATGGTCCTGATCGCCATGTTGACGTCCTCCTCGCCCACCTGCGCGCGCAGGTGCATGCGCGCGTGCGCCTCGCTCATGCGGATCACTGGAAATTTATCATTCAACACTAAGCGATAGTGTCCGACCGAAACTAGTTTTCACGGCCGAAACCGAATTTCGGCTTTGATCTCAGTTTCTGCCGAAACCAGTACCGAAACTTCCATATAAGGGCATGTTTTCGTGGGAAGAAAAAAAATTACAATCATAATGATAATAGGATATTTGACAACAAACGAAATAAATTAATTAACTCTAACCATCAAATTACGTTTCGAAAACTGCTCGGATAAAATCAATTACACTCATTTATGCCACACCTGGCCATAAAGTGGCTTTTTCCACACGCTGCGCGGGAGGTAATAAAGAAAGCCCTCGATCGCATAATTACGTCCTTCGCTTGCAGCTCGGGCCGCAAACTTCTGCGATCTCGGCCTTTCTTTGTATTACCACCCTAGTTGTGTAATGTACTATTTCGTGCCACCAACGATTTCAAAATGACAAAAATTAAAAATAAGCCAGCATGTCGAGCATGACGTCACAAGTTAGTATTTCATACTAAACTGCACCCTTTCCGAGCGTTTTGACACTTCATAAAAAGAAGACGATTTGAACTGTCACCAAATAGCCTATTTAAGGAAAGTTACAGTGACGCCAAAGATCAGGCAGACTCAACACATCTTGGCTCAGAAACATTCGAGAGGCGTTCACCTTGTTTCCCAAAATTTCATAAGTCGTAATGTAAAGTTTGTCATAATTAATGAGTCATAAAGCATTTTGAGCGTAATATTTTCGGGATACATTAAAAACTAGTTATCATTCAACAGCTATGGACAAAAATTACTTGGATGATCGCCAAGACGAGATCACATCAGTGGAAATATAAGGGGATGAGGTCACTCTCTCGCAGTTATGAGGATTATGGTTACCCTATTATAAATAAGACCCTAAGACGGGGAGACGAACGAATTGGGACCAGTGAGTTGAGCAGTGTGTTATCAACCTGTTTTTCTTGGAAACTGCATACATTAGAAGCTGATTTGATCAGTCAGGAAAATAGCCTATTATAAGAACTCACCAGATTCAATATGTCTCACAGTGATGGGTAAGCTGCCAGTGGCGAGAGATTCTTGACGCAGTTGACTGTACATCTTCGCTACCTTATCTTGATCCATGTTCTGAAAAAAAAAAAGGTAATTATTTCTCTTGAAGAGTAAAAATAATGGTGAACTTAGGAAATAAGTATCCAAATATGATTAAGCTTCAGCCTAAACTAATGGTAGAGAAAATGAACAGAACGGGCTGGCAACCTGGCCAAAGTCATCGGAAGCCGATAAAGACAAAATCATTTATGACGATGTCTTCGTGATGAAATGATTACGAGGTCAGTCGTCATACCCGACATTCTATAGGGCTCATACGTCGATTATCTTGGTTCATTTGTATCGTACCTCCCGCCTTCTTTTGAGTGAGAGTTTTGAAGGACGTCGAATGAAGTATTACGGAGTATAGGCCCAGGTTCGATCACTTAATTTCAATACAAATTCGGTACACACTGGCTCACCGGCCTAAACCTATCGGTAACTGTACCTGTAGCTTAGGGCGAACGTTCTCCCTCGCGTAAACAATGTATTTCTTCAACAGGTCTTGTGCTAACGCGAAGTCCGGGTCGGCGACCTCGGTCTCTTCTATGGCCGTGCCGCGCTGCGTCGGGTGGTGACGGATGTGGGACGATACCACGAATCTGAAGGAATGGGAATCATGATATAATGGGACTGAAAATAGACGACGAAGTAAATGAGATTCATCAGCCTATATACATCCCACTGCTGGGTTCCCAATCTTTTCAACCCGTGGCGCACTTACAAGTTTAGTACTTCGTCACGGCGCCCTACCCTAGTTCGCTCAAGAAAGAAAGAAATAAATTTTATTTGCCACATAGTAAGTACATTTCTATGATAAGCGGGTTACAAGACATTAACAAACATTTTTAGAGCATAAGATATAACGGTGGTTCACACACTAGACTGGGCCTGTGTCGTGATATAAGATAGGTAGGTATTGTTGCTTTTCATACAGGGTGTCCCTAAAATCAACGTCGATGCGAAAAGGGCTGATAGACTACCTCATAAGACACCAGATTAAGTAAATTTCACCTCAGTAATAATCTCTTAGTTTTCGAGATATTGACGTTTTTGCAAAACTCGTGCTAAGTGATACCATGACTCGGTGATTTGAGTGTCATGACTAAAATATCAAGTATTTTTCAAATCTGTCTTTAGGGTTCCGTACTAAAATGGTAAAAATGGAACCCTTATGGTGCGACTCTGTCTGTCTGTCCGTCTGTCATAGCAAGATATGTCAGGATCTACTGATGCTATCGACTTGAAATTTGGAATAGTGTTAAAAACCGCTAATTCTAGCCTATGGAACAGAAAAAAAATCCTATACCTTTTTTACTTTTTTTTAAAGGGGACCGAAATGGGATTTCGAAAATCAAAAGTTGAGCTAATATATCGATTGGGATATCAAATGAAAGGGCTTAATATAAAGATTTCAAAACCGTTTTTATTTTTTTTATTAGACGTGTAGTTTTTGATTTAAGACCAAAGACGTTTAAAAAAATACCATTCCCCCCCTATTATCTCCGAAGTTACTCAACAGAAAAATCTGTAATAATTACCGATTATTAATTTTATCCTAAATATTGCAGGCAAAATAAAACGGTTTTCCTAACTTGCAGCGTTTTTTAGAAATTCGCAAAAATCGTAAGACAACCTTATTTGCTCCCACTAAACTAACCGCGGCATATGTCGATGTATCGGGACAACAGTTTTACAAGAGCAAAGTTAAGTTTGTCCCACCATACAATTTATCTTGAATTATTCACGTATCTACTGACGATTTTGTACGGAACCCTCGGTGCGCGAGTCCGATTCGCACTTGACCGGTTTTATTTGATATGGGTAGCCAAATAACTATTGTATTGTATTGAAGACGCGACTCACTTGGCCAGGTGCGCGTCGCGCATGGGCTCGGGCTCGTCGCGCACGACGCACAGCACGTCGAACCGCGACAGGATCGGCTCCGACAGGTTCACGTTCTCGCAGAACGTCAGCGACGCGTCGTAGCGCCCGCCGATAGGGTTGGCCGCCGCTATTATTGAACACCTGCGGAAAATTGTTTAGTTACTAATCTTTATCAAAAAGGAGTAACATTTTTAGAGATATCAAGCTACACAGCAGCGTTGCCAGATAATTTTTTTGCCAAGTCCAGATTTTGAAATATTTTGATTAAAAAAGCGGGATTCTGTCGTCGAAAGCGGGACATCTTTTTATTTGAGTTTTAAATTACTTGTCTGTGCCATTTTAACAGATGGTACTCCTGTGCCTTTACAAAGATATGCGAAGTTTTGTCCCCTAAATAATGTGTTCACATCTATTTAATCGATCAACAAATACCATTAAATTTTATTCTAATAGTATCTACCTGGCGTGCAAAGAAGTGACGATGCCAGCCTTAGAAATGGAGATGGACTGTTGCTCCATGGCCTCGTGGATGGAGGTGCGGTCTTGGTCGTTCATTTTGTCGAATTCGTCGATGAGGCACACTCCGCGGTCCGCTAGCACCAGCGCGCCCGCTTCTAGCGTCCATTCCCTGAGGAGTACGGATATTTTAAGAGGTTTTAAAAGCCAAAATTGGAATGACGACTGGGTTAAAACTATATAATTCTATTTAGTCCGTCAGTTAGATTATGGCAAAATATGGGACACGTATTTTTTGGTTTTACAAAATATTAAAAATCGACAAAGTGATAGATCATCAAACTTCTGGAGAGGGGGCTTGTGACGTCACTCCTAGGTGAAAATTGTACCAAGGAGTGACGTCACTCGAAACTTCTATGCACTCTATCCTTGTCATTTTTTGTTTGTCAAACAAAAGAAAAAATACGTGTACAATATTTTTTAATAATCTAACTGACGGACTAAACAGTTTTTTTAGTCGTCTAGCCCATTATCAACGATTTGAGATGCTACTTATAATTAATCCATTACTTCCTTGCAGGGCTCATTTGTCTAAATTGCTATAGGAATAGACTGGTGTCAGATAGCTTTGAATGCCCTATTTAGTGAAATGAATAAATTAATTGATATTATTTAAAAATTTGACTTACCTTGTTGTTGGATTTTTTCTCACGTAAGCGGTCAAACCTACAGCACTAGCGCCTTGACCGGTAGTAAACACTGCTCTAGGAGCAATCTGAAACATCATAAAACCTTAATGCACGGTAATTAAGTTGAATTTAATCTTGAGTTATGACTATGACTATGAAGCAGCATTTCTAAAACTGCGAGCAGCGACCCACCAGGCCCAGTGGGCCCTGAAAATAAATCTTCGACTGACCGTACCCAGAGACTATGAGCTCAGAATTTAGTTTTTGTCTTGTAAGGGGCACGGCCAAATATTGGAAAACGCTACAGTAGAGAGTGCCGAAGTATGAATAAAAATTACCTTTTCTGTGTATTTAAGGAACTGAGATTTGGCTGTGCCGGGATCGCCACAGATTAGAACATTGATGTCGCCTCTCACTTTATGCTTTTCACCTGTTGAAAAATAAAATTAATTTGTTACACCAGTTTGACATTTATTTATTGTACAGCACATAAGTATAAACGAGTCAAAGTAACCTGACCTGCCAAATCTGGGATCATGGACAGAAATTCTACGCTTTATTTTAATCGTGTTAAATACTCCGGGCCATCTCTTTAGAATGCGCTCGCCGATGCATCCTTCGACCGTTTCACAATATTGGCAACATCTCTATCTTTTTTTTTTCACGAATTTTATCACTAAAACGTCTGTGCCGCTCGGTGCTAATACAACATTAAAATACAAAGTACAGATGTAACGTGTCCGTCAAGATAGCGTACACCGTAAAGATATTCAGAATCTGATGCAGCCAATAAATAGTACCCAAATAGTACCGACGAAATACCTAGGTGAAAAAAATAGTACCCTTAAACTTTTCGAAATATAAGGCCTGTTCACGGTGTACGCTACCGGCGTCAAGCTGGCGTACACCGTTTGTATCTCTGGAACGGCTTTGTTTTTGGAAACGCTTTATATCTCAAAAAATAGTACCCAAATAGTACCCTAGGGCCCTAAAATTTTATTTCTCTAGCTATCGTAGAAGCCGAGATATAGTGAGCTCTTTCTATAAGGAATTCCCGGGTACGCCAGCTTGACGGTGTGAAATTTTGTACACCGTTAAGTTATGGAATATCTCGGCTTCTACGATAGCTAGAGAAATAAAATTTTAGGGCCCTAGGGTACTATTTGGGTACTATTTTTTGAGATATAAATCGTTTCCAAAAACAAAGCCGTTCCAGAGATACAAACGGTGTACGCCAGCTTGACGCCCGGTAGCGTACACCGTGAACAGGCCTTATATTTCGAAAAGTTTAAGGGTACTATTTTTTTCACCTAGGTATTTCGTCGGTACTATTTGGGTACTATTTATTGGCTGCATCAGATTCTGAATATCTTTACGGTGTACGCTATCTTGACGGACACGATGTAACGATACATAATTTTGCCGATACGATACCGATTATTGTAGCAAATAATCGGCGATACCGATATCGATGGCTAAATAATGAAGTATGCACCTCAGACCTATGTATGAGAAAAAAGAGAAGAGAAAAGAATATAAGACATGTAAAAGAGCCCTTGAGGGCCTACTTGCAGAAATAAATAATTTTTATTTTTATTTTATGTCATTATACCTAAAACTTTTAAAGTTTTACATTTCTTTTTGCAGTTTTTTTTACGCCGATATGTCGGCGTGCCGAATATATCGGTATCGGAATCGTTACCGTTCCAGTGCCGTAAATAGCCTTTTCTGGGCCCTGTGCGAGCTTCTATAACTGCGCTTTTGTTTTTTTAGATATTATAGGTATCCTTGAGTCCAGCCTGGTCTGGCCATTCTTGCGCCCAGTCTCCGCCCTGTGCCTGGGAACCGGTGGCACCGCCCTATTTACATCCCTAATATAAAGTAATCAACCAATATCCCTATTAGGCTGCTAAATGATACACACCTGGATTCTTCGACTCCCCACCAAACAGCGCCAGCGCGAGCCCCCTCTTGATATAATCGTGTCCGTAGATACTCGGGGCCATGCTCTGCACGATGCGCTCGCCGATGCGCGGATCCTTGGACAGTTTCACAATATTGGCGACATCCTCGTCGGTGAGGGACTCCACTATGTGCTTGCAGTCCTTCACCACTATGTAGTTGGCTATAATCACCGTTGCGAACACCGGGAAACCCTGGCAAAATGTAACATTGGATTGATTAAATACGACAGAAATGTAAGTCATGTTCACAATAGTACTTTATATAGCTAGGGTGGTAAAACAAAGAAAGGCCAAGATCGCAGACAGCGTGCGGAAAAAGCCACTTTATGGCCAGGTGTGGCATAAAAATTTTGCCGTATGCTTTAGTTAGTCAGATCCATAATCATATACACTATTTAGTACCCTGTAGTTTGAAAGTCTTCGATAATTCGTTTTCGATTAATTCTATTATACTCAGGTCATGGAACGAGAGAACAATAAATAGAGAAAACGTCAAGGAGTTCATTTCTTTTTTGGCTGAATTAAGGGTGAATTTGTACCGTCTGTGGCAAGGATTTTTTTGCATTAATTGACCTGAAGAGCACTTCAGTTCCAATGATATCCTCGTAAGAAGTAATTTATCTACTAAACATACCCGCAAGTTATCTGCTTTGCCCTAAGGTTAACTGGTAGAGAATGCCTTATGGCATTAAGTTCGCCTTTTGTAGGATAAGTTTTCTTTTGTGCAATAAAGTTTAAAAAAATAAACATAATCATCAAATTTCGACGTAATGAAGTTTACCTGTTCAGTATTAAGAGATCCATCGTAGTTATTAGTGTATATCCCGGTGAGGTCCACCTCGTCTCCCGGCTTGCATCGGTCACACAGATCAGCCAGCAGTATGCAGTCCTTGGACCGCGGGATGCGGCCGGCGGGAATGCGACCAGGCGACTCTTGGATGGTCACCTTCTGATAGTTCCTGTATATTGTTTGCTCCATATTTACCTAGAGTGAAGAAGTGTTTTCGTAGGTTAAAAAATAAACAAGAAATTCGCCCCGAGGAGCGACTCCGATAACAAGAGAACCTTTCCTTCTTCCGAAATTTGGCTAGAGGGTAGTTGAAGCCGACAGAATTTTTAAATTCGCCCATAGCAGATTGGGTATGGGGGTTACTCCTTAAGGCACGAACAATAAATCGCGTTTCTTTGGCAGCTCGGAATCCGCGCGCATTCCGCCAGATTAAAATGTCTAAGTGTGACGTAAAAAACAACAATGAGGGTGTTTAGAAATCATAAACCCACCAGCTGGCAGCAGGTTGGCGAAAGGTCTTTTTGACAGTAGGCGTCAAGATCCACCAATCACACCACCTGATTTTGACGTCTACTGCCAAATAGACCTTTCGCCACCCTGCTGCCAGCTGGTGGATTTCTGATTTCTAAATTCCCTCATTAGTACGAGATTTTCAAGTGTATGCATGAACTATTGAACAAGTGTTATTACAGCCACTTTGTTGTGAAAAAAAAAAAACGATAAAAACCAATAAACACAAAGAACGCTTTCAAGGCGCGGCGGAGGCGCCGCATGTCCGCCGCGCCTTGTGAACGTTCTTTGTGTTTATTGGTTTTTATCGTTTTTTTTTCACAACAATGTGGTTGTAAAAAGATTTTCGTGTTTCGAGTGTGTACAAAGAAAAAAGAAGGCAAATGTGAATTACCATAAACGGCCCTGCGCTCTGACACTCTGGACAGGAGCCAGGCTTGACTTCAGAGTTCTGCGACTGAACAAATGGGCCCAGGACATAACCGCAGCGATTACAATCATACTTCACGATGGACAACTGTGGCAGTACTCCCGTCGTAGCTGTGATGACACCAACAGTTCGGACCAACTGGTTCAAATGTAGTTTTCTGAAGGTTCGAAGTTCCTCTGTAAGATAAAAATATTGGCTGATCATATAGCTCCTTATTAATTTCATAATGCTATTGCTATTTGGGAAATTGGAGTGAAAGATATTTTTATCTGCTTATAAACAACCCTTTAAACAGAACTAACCCCTTCATGACTGGGACACATTTCTCCCTAGATACATTATTGATTTTAGGAAGGCCATAGAAAAGTCTAGAATTGGTCTGTGGCCGTCCCTGAACCGAAAATGCTAGTACAGGCAGAACAATATCTTTGGTGACTTAACTAAGACCTGTAGCATCTGGAAAGCTTTAAGTTTAAAAAACTTACCTATGAGAGGTAAATCCGATATCCGCACATGTATCTCCGAGGTAACCCGTTCGTAACTTGGGAACATTTGAAGCACAACATCCTTCGCAACTTCATCAAAGATCTGCAGCATCTGGAAAGGTGCTTCGGGCAGGAAGTAGGCGAGCACCTGCTCGCGACGGGCCAGCACGTCGAACTCCACGTGGAAGGAGGCCTGGTTGTGCTCGCACATCCGCCGGATACGGTCCTTGTACACGTACTGGCCTTTACTGTTTGTGTATGTGCGGAGGAAGTTCTTGAATCTGTGGAGATTCAAAATACATTACTTTGATGTAATCCACTCATTGCATAATTGCACACTTATAAGTGAAGCAATTGCAATGTTTTTTATCCTTTGACATCTGTTTCACTTTGTGCTACAAGATCAGAATTTTCTTATATACTTAATTTTTAATGTCTTACCCTATTTTACTAATATTATAAATGTGAAAGTTTGTGAAGATGTTTGGATGTTTGTTACGACTAAATAACGCTTTAAGGCACGAACTATAAATCGCATCGCCTCGGCCGCGGGATTTAAATGGCTCCGTGTGAAGATACGATAACCACATTTAGGACGAGATTTTCAAGTGTATGCATGAAAATTGAGCAAAGGTATTATTACACCACCTTGTTGTGAAAAAAAAAACGATAAATACAAGGCGCGGTGGAGAAGGCGCGCGGTAGGTGCGCGACGCAATTCATGGTTCGTGCCTAACGCCCGAATGGATTGAGCTGAAATTTGGCATGCAAGTAGACCAAGTCTTGGATTGAAACAAAAAATACTTCATATCCTGGCAAAGAGTTCTCTTTGGATAATAAAGGGAATGACACAGGCGAAGCCACGGGTAAATGCTAGTTTGATATAAATGTAATTATAAGTGATCGTGAATTTGATACGATACAAAACTAATTTTCGAAGTCTTGGGAGTCAACATTTCATCACAAGTTATAAAGAAAGAAAAAAGAAAAATAATGCCAGTTTTGGGGACAACATACACATAAGTAGAGAGCAGTATTTTCATACTGCTAAAAATGACTACAAAAAGGAGTATCTAAGATAGCATACAGTTGAATTATTACCTGTTAGCAATCTCAGTTCTCGGACCCAACATGGAGACCCATTCTTTAGTGGTGTAGCCCTTGGTGTCCTCTAGGTTCTCAATACTCTCAATGCCCTCTTCCACCTGCTCTTCAGTACCCGTGGCAGCCTTCTCGGCCGCTCGGCGCCGTTTTGCGCGCGGAGCGTCTCCACTCTCCTCGTCAGAATCATCTAGACATTAGAACAGAACATTAAAACATTATACAGAACATCATAATGGGATAACATATATTGGCCATCCATCAAACTGACAAATGAAACAATAAAGCTTCCTTTGTGTGGCTTACTACCTGCACTATGGTACTTAGCAGTTGTGAGTTCAACTCTGTAAGATAAAACAAGTGAGAAAGAGATATAAGTTGCTAATGATTTTCTTGCTAGGTTGGTTTGTTGATTGTGCGTTTAGTATGGGACAGGTATGTTATCAGTGTCATAATTACTTAAAATATCTAAAACAGGACTATATGAATGTAAGCACTAATATAATATATGCATACCATATTGTGAACCCAGTTAGACCTTGGAAAAAATAGAGACATCAAATAACAGGAAATTATCAAGGTGATGATGGTAATATTGGTAATAAAATGCAGCATATAGCATAGACCTTTATATGTTTCCTTATTACCTAATTAAAAAAAATTGCGACACATCAAGTAAATGTGTCCCAACTCTCTGAATTGATGGTGATGGGTTGATATTGTAAACTAAAGTAAATCAGAAACTCACCATATAGCAACCCACGGTCATCTCTTCTCCTCCCTTCTTCCCTGTCCCTGCGCCGGAGCTCCTGCTCAGCTGCTCTTCGGTCTTCAATGGACATGGCGTCATAGTTGTCATCGTCCAGGTCTGCGGCATCATACCGATCCAGCCCTGGCATGGGGCGGTAATCCCTGGAATGCCAAAACAAAGTTACATAAAGAGAAATTTCATAGGTTACAAATATGGGTGGTGCTCATAATTTGTTTTAACATAGGAATAAGCAACCTCATGAGGGTTCTAAATAATGGAGGCAGTATCAAGTTCGGTCCTGACTGGGCGATATCAATAATATTAATGGCTGATGAACTGATAATTCATGGCCTATATTCAACAGTGGATGTCTTTCAACTGATGATGAAAATTTTGATCGGCCAGCCCTCTATCATGGTAATATTTATTGCGTAAGGATTACTTATTCTATAGAGTATGTATGAGCGAAAAAATCGCATATTTTACGCGGGTTATAAATGGTATCCTAATAGTGGGGATACACCTGGGCACAAGGTGTACTCAACTTCGGCTCATAAGATATAAGAAAAACAATGTTTAAACTCACGCCTCCATGTTATCATTGAAGAGTTCCTCCCCATCTTCCTCTTCTTCCTCGAGCGGATTGTCTCCGAGTATGGCGCCCTCATCTTCGAACATTTCGTAATCGCGGGCCGGAGATGTCATGCGAGATCGGGCTCCATCTCTTTCTGACGGAGTGTCTGGGGCCGGAGAACTCTAAACGGACAGATACAAATGGTATTTAAACACCGAACATCAAGCCTTTGTCTGCGGCGAACGAACGGTCTAGTAACACATGATTGACAAAGATTTCAACTCAAATAATCAAAACGCATGACTTACCATAGTTAATTAAGAGCAGTAAATTAAAACAAAACGTTTATCAATGAAATTAAACACACAATTACAATAAAATAACAATTAAAACACGTTGCAACTCAACAATAAACAGGTTAAAATGTAAAATGTCAAAACAAAATGCGCGCGAATATAAGTTAGTTTATTCGAGTATTTTAGTATAAGCGCAGCGTATTTCACAAATTTGCTGAAAGCAGCTGTTATAAAGTTAGCTTAAATAAGTCCAAGCTCTGAGACAATAAGTGATGCGTTCATAAAAAGCATATTTTAATAAACACAGTAAACATCTTTAACATCGAACAGTTTTAAAATTTAATCTTACTCTAAAATTGTATTATTTATTTTTAATAAACACTGTTTTTTCGGGTAAATTAATGACACGTACTAAAAACACGAACGCTTCCTAACCTAAAAAATTGGCATTGGCATATTATATTTTCCGTCTGTCTTTCAAATCAAGATTATCATTTATGTCGTAATAATCTTTGAATTGGAATATTTATTATGGAGTTTGTTTAATTTCCGCCTGCTTTATGTTGTAAAAGAAAAAATATCGAATAAGTAACCCTAGTAATTTAGATATGGCGAAATATATAGCCCAAATTATAGTACTCGGTGCTCAAGTTGTTGGTAGGGCTTTTGCGAGAGCTTTGAAACAAGAAATAGCGGCGTCCCAAGAAGCTGCAAAAAGAGCTGGCGGTGGGGAAGCAGGAGCTCGGAGAGCCGCAGCCAATGCCTCAACCGGACTTACATTAGAAGAAGCTATGCAAATTTTAAACTTAGATAAATTAGACCCAGAAAAGGTGCAAAAAAACTATGAACATTTGTTTTCGGCCAATGATAAGGCGAAAGGGGGCTCCTTCTACCTACAATCAAAAATTGTAAGAGCTAAGGAGAGGCTAGATACAGAATTAAAAGCAAAACAACCAGACCCTGATCAGAGTAAAACCAAAGATACATCATGAGGACTTAGTTGTTGATAAATATGTTTATGCAGATAGTTTAGAACAAATATTGTTTTGTAAAATATTTTATTGCATAAAAATGGATACCACAATAGTGACTAGAACTAGAATACATCAGTCTTCATTACAATGCTGATTATGTTTATGTTCATTCACATAATGCTGCTTACAAACATCTATAGCATTATAGAAATCAATAAATTTTCCTAAGCATATGATTAAAATGTTTCACTGCTTTATTCACCTATAACTTATCTTACGGATATGTAAAAATATTACCTTACTGCCTATGGATATACTTCTCAGTATCATTTGTATAAGAGAGTATTTATAAATTAATAAAAAATGACTAGAAAATTAATATAATATGAAAAGATATAAATGGAAGATAATTGAGTAGCGGAAGATTTTGTAACTTCTCATGAGAAACAAACATTTCGCATATAAAATAATTTGAACAATGTTCATGGCTGCCACTATAAGTATACAATTATTGTAAATATTACCTAAATTAACTTCCTCAATCGAGTACATCAGTCAACTTACATCCTATGAGACAAAATTATGGCAGTACAGATCTTTTGGCAACTTTTGAAACTTTAGCAAAGCTTATGCGAAGCTTCAAATTTTGAATGAGGCCTTAGAATTAAACCGATGAAGCCTGAGACAAGTCAGAACAATAATTTTGGTAAATAAAAGTGGCCCTTTGGTTCTTTTCAGACACACCAGAACTTGTCTTCATGCATTCCATTTCCAGTGTCTAAACAGGGCCTTAGTTTTTTAGTTTATGGCTTAACATCCATCAATATGACAACCTCATAAGGACTGCACTCTGACATACCCAGAGAATTACAGAGCCAACCATAAAATCCTTTCTCAAAATCGCAGACATCCTTCCACCAGTTAGCCCCGCTGAATGTCAGCTGCACTATACCCGCATATAGTCCAAGTCCTACAGTAAAAATCACTATCAAAAATGGATAAGACAATATCACTATTGGGGCCAACATTGCCTTTTTGACCCAATTCAAATCTTCTGTAACATGTGTAAAGATATTGTACCAAGTCATTGTGCCCATGTAGAATGAATACAATGCAGACACACATGCCACAAATGGTATGCATACAAGGCTGAAGAGAAAAATGTGCGGACCATTGTATACAGAGCATTTAGATATATCCATCTTGTTGTATTCTTCTGCCACTATAGCAGCTTCAATGATTTCAAGTTCTTCTCTGGAAATATTGAGTTTTACATCGACATTTTGGCCTTTTTTCTTTCCTCTCTTTATTGTGCCTGTCATGGTTAAATAGGATTCTTTGGAATAGTCAGTCAGAGAGCAGTCAGGTGTAGATCCTTCTGACTCAATTCTCAATGCTGTAATTTCTGTATCAGTATTCTCAGTTTCAATTATCTCCTGGACAATGTTAACTCGTTTTTTCCTCTTGGCACTGTTTTTGAGACTGTCTGTTAGTGGGCCCATTTCGAAACTGTTTTCTGACTGAGTTTGAGACATGCTGTTTGGAGTTGCGGAGGAGCTTTCGTTGTGTTCATTTAGGAACCTGCAGCTTTTCTGCATCTCATCATTAGCTTCTCCGAGATCATCATGGCTTGAACATGCATCAGAAGAGTTTTCATAAATTGGTGATAAATCAATGATTTCTCGGCTATTCATCATTGAGAGAGCTTGGTAGCCATTTTTATGCATGCTCTGTGACTTCTGAGGTTCTTCCATGTTGGAGTCATTCATTTCCTCATCATTCACGTCAGTGATAATAGGTAGATTGATTTTCATGTTGGACTTGAGGCCGTCCATGGTCGAGTGAATAATTCCATTAACAACATGCTCTGTAACTGGAGAGAGGCCATTCTTGTATTTTGTTGGCAAATCAGTCTCGGCTCCCTGAAGAACAAAACAAGTAAAAAAATATATAACACTAATTAGCACTAGTATTGAGAAAGAGTATCTTGCACGAAAAAAAAGGAATGTAGCATCCATAGATCCATACACAACGAAAGTAGCTGTATTGTCGTAATATTCAAAGAATGCGCGAGTTATAAAAATATTTACCGCACAGTAGTGAATGACGCTATCGCGTATGAATCTCCAATTTGATTCAAATATGATTCTAACTGATTCCTAAAGTTACGCTAATGTTAACTCAATTTTGTATATCACAAATAAGTCTTTTTTTATACTGTAAATCAAAAATTACGTACCTGAACCGTAATTATGTGGTCTACATGGCCGGCTATCGAATTTTGCTTTTTGCCATTACGTTTCTTCGGCAATATAAATATGGGTTGCTCCACTTTAGCCATTTCCACTTCCAGTATTAAGTATACTTCGCTATTGTCGTTGTAGATCAAAATTCAGTAGTATTTTTAATATAATCAATGTGTAATCAATCAGGCACAAGCAATAAAATAAAAATCTCACAAACAAACACTTTACAGGTAAGTGTAGTAGTGCACATGTACGTACATTACACACAACACAGGCAATGCGAAGAGTGTTTCATTTCAGAGTGTTTGTTCGTAAGTTGTGTGTGTGTGCATCGTTTGGGGTCCGGTTAATGCCCGGCCCCGTATTGTACAGCTCGATAATTGGCAACCCCAAAAATGGTCGTGGATTATCGGGCCGGGCATTATCACCCTGTGCAAAACGTGGCTTCCAATTATCGCCCTGAACCAAACTTGTTCAGCCTGATAAAGCGCAGCCAAATATTGCCCAGCCCGATAATGCGCAACCAAATAATTGGTGTACATCGCTTCTGATTCAGGGACTCCAATTATCACCCTGTACCGATAATGTCCAGCCCGATATTCCCCGGCCCGATAATGTACAGCTCGATAATTGGTGTCCACTTTTCCAGCAGGTCGACGAAGCCTCGCTGCGCGACGCTTCTATTTCTGCTCTAAAGGACACAAGCTGACTAACGAACCTAACCTAAAACATGGAGGCTTCCAATTATTGGGCCGGGCATTATCGGGTCGAGCTTTATCACCTTGTACAGATAATGTTCGGCCCGATAATTCGAAGCCATTGGGCTCGAAACACTGGTCACCAATTATCAGGCTGTACATTATCACCCTGTGCCAAACGTGGCTTCGAAATATCGGGCTGAGCATTATCTGTACAGGGCGAGAAAGCTCGACCCGATAATGCCCGGCCAGGGCCGCGGATTATCGAGGCTGTGCATTATCGGGCCGGACTTTATTTTGGCTGTGCATTATCGTCTCCCCATCGTTTGTTTGGTTGCCCAGCCATCCAGCAAAAGAGCGATTCTCCGAGCGTTTTGACCGCGCGGTTTGACAATCATTGTTGTCCGACGATTATTTACTATAACGAAAGAACAAATCGTAAAAAAATTGATAAAACTAGACTTAAACTCGGGACTGTTTTTCGATTTCATAAAAAGTTAACTATAGGCATCGTTTTCTTGAACAATATTTTCTGAGACAATAATGACGAAAATAAAACCCCGTAAAAACGCTGAATATTAGCCCAGAAACATCACATGTTTTTTAATAATTAGTACAATAATAATTCGATTTCCCAAAGGCAAATAAATTAATTATAATCATAAATTTTAGGGCCCATACAGACGGACTGCAACCCAACTGCAACGCCCTACGATTTGTATGGGAACTGCATCGCAACTGCGCAGTCAGCGTGCAGTTGTGATGCAGTTCCCATACAAATCGTAGGGAGTTGCAGTTGGGTTGCAGTCCGTCTGTATCGGCCCTTCATCAATTTCTGTATGCTTTTTCATTTGATCAATAAATTAAAAATCTAAGTAGTTTTTTTCAATGCCTCAAACAGCCTGGTTTGTTTTGAGTTTTTGACATTTATTTTATAGAAAGTATTTCAAAGTATCACGTCCAAAAAATATTAAATAACAAAATTTCATAGATATATTGAGAGAAAGTAATATTGAAACAAAATGCTGAAGGTATGTAAATAAATTGGTTGTAGTGTATTCCATAAAACGGAATAAATCAAGAAACGAATTTCTTAACCTCACTTTGAAAATGTTCCAGGGTATGGTTAGTTTAGTTACCGGCGGGGCTTCTGGCCTGGGTAAGGCTACAGTGGAGAGATTTATAAACCACGGTGGAAGAGTGGTCATCCTCGACATTCAAGGCTCAAGGGCTGAGCAAGTGGCTAAGCAATTTGGCAACGAAGTTTTGCCGTCCCCAGGATGTGTAATTATTTTATTTATCTGATCTATAAACACCTACGTTATTTTAATCACTAGAGGCCGGATTTGAAGTAGTGATCTCAATATTAATATGGATAGGACTAGGTAGTGCCATTTGTTAGGTTATATAAGGTCCTAATTTATTAGTTGCAGATATTTTAACACATTATACTTTACATTAAAATAATTAACTTTAAATAGAAATTAAGAAATCTTTTCATATGACTTTTTTGATTTCATTTACCTAACAAAAAAATTAATTATAATTTCGTCTAAAAAAAATCACCATGTGCATTATCACATGTCACAATAACACTATCTGTCATGTCAACAATTGTTTGTCGTATCGGTTCGGCGGGAAAACTGCAAATGTCATTAGGATGGGATTTATCGACGTGAAGTGGCCAGTTACAGTTAAGTGGTACGTAAAAAAGCTACTAGAATCTGTTCAATGAGTTTTCATTTAGTAATCACATTAACAGGGTGTTATTACGTAGCAAATTTGTTTTTCCTTTTTCTCCAAAAAAACATCGTAAAAGCTATAATGTTTCATTATTTAATATACTCCAGAGACCGAGTACTATCAGCTGTAAAAATATCTGCAACTAATAAATTAGGACCTTATATAAGGTCTTAATTTCTACTGTGCATTGTGCAGAAGAAATATTTTATTTATCTGAGTGTATTCGCCTTTTACTTTCTTTTATTTTATATGTTAAATGGGTTTACTCTCGACTCCGATCATGCCTGTCGAGCATTGATGAACCCTACCATAGAGTGGGCTCACCCAGGAGGTGTCCAAGGAACTCTGGTCATAAAGGTGCCCTAGAACCGCTAGCTAGATTTTTCTTTCAATAAATGAAATTGAAAGAAATTAACTGTGATTTGATGACAATGTAATTGTAAGTATTAAAGTTACAATAACTTTAATACTTTTTTCTGCACATAAAACCATTAAATATCATGTAATGAATTGGTACTTGATTTCAATAAAATAGAATCAGACATGTAAAGGAGCCCTTGACAACCCTTGAGCCCTTTACTTGCAGAAATAAATTATTGTTATTATATTTACTGTATTATTCTAGTATATCTTTATATTCTTAGATTAGGTAATTTATAATATGTATATTAAAATATATTATTATTATTATTTTAATAGTTTTATGTGCAGCTTGTCCCAGAGGAAGTTTGGGAAAATGGACTCGGTGAAGATAGGCACCCTAGGCGAAGCTAGGGGTCACAACAGTAGTTATCAATAAAATCAACTTAATAGACTGTGTGTTGTTAACTATTTATATCTTTCTTATTTCCATTGCTATATTGCATGAATGAGGTCTCGTAAGTTAGTTTGCTGTAGTGAGAATTATATATAAGTCTAAGTAACTTTAAAACATACTTCAGATCACATCAGAAGAAGATGTAAAGAAAGCCCTCCAGTTGGCCAAGGAGAAATTTGGAAGGTTGGACACACTAGTCAACTGTGCGGGGCATGTCTCCACATATCAAATATACAACTTCAATAAAGACAAGCCATGTGACATGGAAGGTTTCCAGAAATGTGTTAATGTGAGTTTGACTAATGCTAATTTAATAAAATATATGCATTTTGGTACTTATGTTTAAATAATTAAATTCTAAATTGTATTAATGTTTTAGATGTGACAGTTTTAGAGCTATACCAAAGTATAAAGACAAACAAGTAGTCCAACTTTGGCCGTTTAGGACCGCGCGACACGTATTCACACAGACGCACGACCGCGCGTCTGTGTAAGTGAGATCCATACTGGAGCATTCTTACGCATTCTTAAATCTTTGCTTGTAGTGCGTTCTTACACGGCGCGCACACATTCAAACGCTCGATGTACCTTTTGTAGCAAGAGGAATTGCTGCTATTGTACTGTGGCTATACTTACCATAGATTATTTTTTTTTTATACCTAATGGGCCAGCAATAGAATTTAGTCTCACCTGATTTTAAGTGATGATGAAGTCACAGATGTAGCATATTTGCCTAGACAGTAAAATACACATAATCAGTAAAATAACACAAGTCTTATTTTTTATTTTGATACGATAACTAATTGGCTAAATGTGAGTAACCTAAGAATCCATCACCATCGTACAGTTACCCTTTTCATTAAGTTTGGCATCCTTAGTCTGATCTCACAGTTGACAAAGTTTTATTATTATTTTTCAGGTAAATACAATAGGTACATTCAATGTAACTCGGTTAGCTGTGGGTTTAATAGGTCAGAATAAGCCCAATGAGCAAGGACAAAGAGGTGTTGTAATCAACACAGCATCTACAATAGCATATGAAGGTGACATAGGCCAGGCTGCCATAGCTGCGTCCACCGCCGGCATAGTGGGTATGACGCTGCCTCTAGCAAGGGATTTGGCGCCTAGAGGGATTAGGGTGATGACTATAGCTGCTGGTGAGTGTATACAAACTTATTTTATATTCAGCGGCCCCAGGGTCCACGCTAGTGTACGAAGGTGATATAGACAGGCAGCTATAGCTGCGTGCACTGCTGGTATAGTGGGCATGAGGCCTGGCGCGAAGGCGCTGGTATAGTGCCTTTCATGAGAGATTGGCGTCTAGTGGGATTAGGATGGTCATTATTGCTTCTGGTGAGTTTACACCCACAATCACATATTCAGTGTCAGATAGAGAGACATCTCTGACAAATGATATCTGAAGAGAAGAAATATAGCAAGGATTTGTTCAGTATGTACTCTTTTTTTTCCATATTGAAAGAGCTCAATATCGCTACACGGTTGTCCACAACTTGTCATATCAGAGCCCTCAGTTTATGCAGTCTCTAAAGCATGATACGGTCCATACGGCCTATGACCCCACTCTTTGGAGATCAACATTGTGTGGTCGCGATCCTCAGTAATGAGGGAACGATGAAGAAGAAGAGAAGAAGAAAGCATGATCTAGAGAACCAATTTTAGGCTAAATAAATGGGAGGCAAGCTAAGGGTCTGACTCCATTAAGAAATGGGTTGGCGGCAACAAGCATAGCGCGGTCCATTCGGCCCATGATCGCATTCATTGAAGACAAGCAATATTTGGTTTCGGTCCTCCAGTAATGAGGAAACGATGAAGAAGTCTTCATTCTGAAAAAAAAAACCATACTAACAGCGTCGATCAACATCTATACATAATTGTTTTCTTTGTTTCGCAGGTGTTTTCGACACACCCCTAGTTGCATATTTACCAGAAAAGATGATAGAGTTCCTCAAACGTATGACGCCATTCCCCTCCCGACTTGGAAAACCCGAAGAGTTCGCTCACCTGGTCTCGAGTATCGTAGAGAACCCCATGTTAAACGGAGAAGTCATACGATTAGACGGGGCGCAGAGATGGTTCCCGCTATAATATTTAAGCCAAAGATATTGTTAAGTTTATAGGAATAAATATGTAGTTATTAGTCTTGTTGTTTTTCTAAGTTTCTGTGCTTTTCACATAACACCCGACCAATACTGTCGTTATCCTCGTGTTGAATAGATGCATGGGTTTAAAACTCCCATCTATTCCTTCCTGGATGGCATATGTCTCCTCTACAACTTTCTATCCTTCGCTATAGTAGGTAGATACATACTTACATATGCAGGTATATGTATTTTCTTATTTTATTTTGATGTTACGGATGATTGGGCTTACGATTTCTGCATCCTTTCCTTTCTGGCAAAGTCACAGGCAAGTCTAGTAGCGTAAAATATATTTTTCACACCTATTCAGCAAAATATTTTTTATCTTGGTCTAACAATTGAATCCCTCGCTACTCTACTACCTCGCTATTCTACTTATAATCCCTCGTTACGCTCAGCATTATATTGTTAGAATCATTAGTATCGCTTTGAGTTCATGCCCTCGCCATAAATAGGTACATAATTTTGCTTCGTTGCAAACAATTTAGTATTATTTACCTCAACGATTCGTTACGTCTTTTTTGTTATAATATTTTATGTAAATCTATGAGGGCTCTTCTTTATTTCTGCTTCATCTTATTTTTGCTCGTTTTTGCTAGCCGCTGCAATTGGGAGAGATAAACGTTATTCTGAAATAACGTTTATCTCTCTCTCGCAACAATGTATCATATACGCCTACTAACATGACCCATACTGCTATGAATATAAGGACCATATCAAAACCGTCGTAACTCAGGTAATCTGCTTCCATAAATCTGCAGATAAGCCTGTTCGGTTCTGAGCCAAGTCGTCAATTAGGTAGCTATTTGCTGTAATTTGTAGTTACCCGGTCGTCGTAGAGATGGCGACATGTGTTTTTCCTATTTTGTACTATCACAGTAGAGAATATAATATGTACCTAATCAGTATCTTGAGTCCGTAATTCGTAACTTAAAACGATAATTGAGACGCTCATCGATTTAGCCTCATATCTATGATTCTTAATACCTACATACTAAAATTTAGGCAGAAATCGCATTTTTAGGGTTCCGTAGCCAAAATGGCTAAAAAGGAACCCTTATAGTTTCGTCATGTCCGTCCGTCCGTCCGTCCGTCCGTATGTCACAGGCATTTTACTCAAAAACTACAAGACCTATACTGATGAAATTTGGAATATAGATGTCTTGTAGATGCCGCAACTAAGTTTGGTAGTTAAATAATAAAAATAAAAAAATCTAGGGGGGGCACTCCATACATGTAACAGAAGCTAAAAAAAATTTTTTTCACAAAATGTCAACGTGTGGTACATAGTTCGACAGCTCTTTTGAAAACATTTTAAGGTTCTTAAGTAATGTTTGTGATTAAGTGAATACCTTTGGAAATAATCTCTCCGAAAGTTGTGAAAATGGTGTCCCCCCCCCTCTATCTTCTAAACCGTGTGTCCGAAAAAGATAAAAAAAATTACAAAGATAACGCTCAATTAATACTTTCAACGAAAATTATTTTCAACAAGATCGGATTAACCGTTTTTGAGTTATTGCCGATAAACTGCGCTTCTCAACAAAAGGACGTAATTGCCTTATAGTTACGGCTATGGAACCCTACACTGAGCATGGTCCGACATGCTCTTGGCCAGTTTTTGCTCTTGCATTCCACTACGGTACATACACGATAGGTACGATACGATATATAGTAATAATCCATGTAAAGATTTGGTTTCTAAGTCTCGATTGAAAACATATCAAATTATCTAAGGCTTTTTAAACAGATGATCGTCCGGTAATCCCGGTGAGATATAATTGCTTGATTATCCACCCAGTTTGTAGTTGTGCGCGGGTCCGGTACCCGTTAGAGCAAAACTCTATTTAGTTAATGCCCACATTAGGTACCCTGCCGTCCACAAACTAAAGGTATGAAAATTCATACAAATTAGCGGCCTTTTAGTTTGAGGACGGCAGAACCTAAATTAATAACGATGTCTTCATAAATTGTACACATAGGTACATAAAATATTATAATTGTTGAGATCTCGAACATAGACTGTTATATCTACTAGGTAAGTACTAATATTTTTATTATTTACTAGCTGTCCCGGCGAACTTCGTTCCGCTTCAGAAGTTTTTTAAATATTTTAATAGTTATTCTGTTATTCGGCGCAGAGATAAACGCCCCCCAAAATTAATCCTATTCTCTTTCCGCACAGACTAACGGTTCATCGCAAAAAAAAAATTAACTGAAATTCATTCAGCAAGGGACAAGTAAGAATACTGTTTTACATGTATCGTGGTCTTACGTCGTGTAAAAAGTAAGACGAAGCTCTTTATAATGTTTATGGGCATTGATTAAATACTGGGAACGAGGACCTGTTGTGAGAGCTGAACTTTACTGCAAAAGACTATTTTAAAACTAGTTTACAGAAGGGATATACTCCTTGAAGCAAAATATCTGTTTCTACATATTTTTAATATTCCTGAGTGGCAAACAAGGCTCGCTAAGTCGCAAAGTTACAAATGCGTATCGTTTGTTTCTGCTGAAATTATCATTACTCATCATCATCATCCTGGTACTTTTTCAAAACCCGTTTCTTTCGGGCACGCTTTGATTATGATTCCAGATTTAGGACGGGTCAGGTTTAGAGACCAGATCGATGGGAACAGGTTTCCCATTCAGTTATCTCAATGTACAAGGTTTCCTCTTTTACTTCTTCCGGAGCGGCGAAGCTTATTGGCCCGGGGCGCCAAATTTCAAAATACGCCCCTGATTGTTGATATATGAAATTCGTACCTTTGAGCGGTTGCGGTGGTAGCGTTTTTGGGTACATTCTTGCCTGAGTTCAAGTATACAATTTTACCAAAGGTGCATGCGAATTGCGATCCGATTCGGCTCGACTCTAACCTAGTAGGCACTAGGGCGTGCAGAACCGGGAAATTTTAGTATGGCAGTACCGGGAATTAACGGTTCCCTCATACTAAAATTTTCCGGGTCTGCATGCCCTAGTAGGCACCTATTCTTAAACCACATCCAAATACTGACTCTCGGAATATGTCTCCTCTATGCACGACTATCTTATTCTTATTAACTGTATGTACAGCCGGCAGATTCAATTTACGGTATCAAGATTTTCAAACATGATTATGGTATGACTTATCGGTTACACCATGTAATTAACCTTGGTGCGTTTACTTCAGGGAGCTGTGTAGCGTTGATTTAATGAGACAGGTTCGTATTTGATCAAAGTAGCTGAAGGTCTTAGGGGGTAGCATCCTGTTTCTAAATAATTTCTATACCTAGGTAATGTCAGATACTGCGTTCATCTGTTTGGCGTCGAGTCGACTTTTGGCCCATGGTAGGTATAATAAAACAAGATATATTCATTCAGACAGTGACCTAGTTAAAACTAGCCTATGACGTTGTTTGAGTGTTCTGTTTCTTGCCAGTAGTTCGGTGATTTTAGTCCGGTTCAAATATTTAATTCGAATATATATGAACCGGACTAAAATCACCGAACTACTGAAACTAAGCCCTAACACCAACTCGTAACTCCATTCAAATTTACCCACTGTACACTGTGATGTTCACATGCTATGCGATTTAATCGCCAAGAGTAATATTTTTAATGATAATACTCATTTGTTATATGGGACTAATATAATAAATTTTATGCCACACCTGTCCATAAAGTGGCTTTTTCCGCTCGCTGCGCGTACGGAAAAAGCCGATCGCATATTTACGTCCCTCGCTTGCAGCTCGGGCCGCAAACATCTGCGATCTCGAGCTTTCTTTGTACTACCACCCTAGTTGTGTAATGTACTATTATCAAAAAATTGCATCACATCTCACGGAAAAAATTGGTGATGATAATTTTGAGTATGCATATTTTCGTAGGTGATTAAATTTTAAATAAGTAAGTACTTACTTTTTTTCATTTAATAAATTTATTTGAAGTCGGTTATTATAAATTTTTGTATTCATATTTACAGTCGATTTACAATATTTGTAGACCGGAGACCTATTCTCACTCGATCTAGTCCACACAGTTGAGCAATAGTTGCCCGAGGAGATATTTCACGATTTTGATTGGAGGATGTTGTAGTTAACCGAATGCACGAATCTGGTAAAACCATCGCAAAAGCAATCAACGCCATCTATTACCCCAACTCGTAAAACCGTGCTTATTGATACCATAACGATAGCATATTTATTTCGATCCGTTTGTCTTGCACGCTCGTTTATCAGCCATTTATTTACAGCAAAGCGTCGTTTGCAGTACTTTAACTTCGTACATGCATTTGGAACGAGCTGCGATTTGTAGCCATACTCTGTAAAATAAAAACGATAACCGTATTTATAAGCCCTAACAAAAGTACGTGTGCATACGTTTTTGATGGTTTGCGGAGCTGTGCTTGAAACTTATTCATTTTATATGCCGTTGTTGTTACTAAAAATCACCTATGATTAGTGTATGTTACTTATATGTCACTCTAATTCTACGCTACAATTTTAGTTTTTGAAATCTCAGCACGTTTCACTTACTAAAGGGGCGCAGGCAAATCATAGGTAGGTAATGTCTAAGTGTGTATACCTAGAAAACCAATTCTGATACCTACATGAATTCTTCGGGATCATATCGCGTGCGTACTATAATCATATGCGTAATTATGCGCAACGCATAATTTTTAAAATGAATAGCAGAAGCAGGGTTGAGTTTTTGTTTGTAACTTGGTGGTCTTAAAAGCACCTTCGATAAATTCTAATCTATGTTGAATTCCGTTGCTATGATAAGATGTAAATAATCAGGTACATATAATTACTTTTCGTGCGCTTAATATTTATTTTGGCGCATGTACGAAGTTAAAGTACTGATTATGGTGACTGCATTGTGATTTATAGCTTTATTCGCTGCCAGAATGACAGTCGCATGCGCAACGGGGAGTCCCGGGAAATTCATGTCATACGTCAAACGCAAAATAGTATTAAGTTATCATATAAAATAGGTACGATTCTAGACTCAATGTCCGCGCGTTAAGATTCATATTGGAGTGAGAGTGTTTCGCCTCTCAGAATGTTTTTTGAATGATCGCAGCGCATTGAGATATCGAAGATCGAGTGTCGCTCAGATAATACAGTTACAAACAAATACATTTAAGCCGGTGGAACAAAGGCTTAATATTTCTAGGAAACTTAACATCTAGACTAAACGGACTGCCATCTGATCTCTTTATGACAGGGAAACCAGACCGACGGAATCATCGTTACGCATTAAGTTAGGGGAGACCTGTGTGCCTACCATGAGTTGAGTGTACGATCGGCGCTAGCGAGTTTAACCTATCGAGAGTCAGTGCACCTCTCTCGCACGCGCCAATAGTACGAAAGAGATAGACTGTCATCGAGCGCTCGATACTCGCTAGCGCCGATCGAAAAGTCAACTCATGGTAGGCACACGGGTATGGTTGTCTCACGGGTTGGTTGTCACAGCAGCCATTAAATAATACGAAACGAAGGAATAAGTGCATCGATTGGTGAAGTAGGGAAGGAGGTGAAGCTCTTGCGATCTTTTAACACCGAGCGATGCAATTATTCCTTCGTTTCGTATTATTTAATGGCTGCTGTGACAACCAACCCGTGAGACAACCATACCCGGTCTCCCCTACTTCAATGTGCAGGTTTCCTCGTGATGTTTTCTCTTACCTTACGAGATTTATCATAACAGTTTTAGGTTATGTACATGTACCTGCCATACTAAGAATATATGACAGGGGGGCTACTTATCTCTGCAGCTGACTTGTAATGAGTGGTGAAGTGATTTTTCTTATAAACTACCCGACTTCGAATAAACCTATTCGACAAGAAATTATGCACGAATCACTATGAAAAATATCCAAATCGTCTATTATGTTTGAAGAGTTCCCTCGATTTCTCCAAGATCCTGAACCACCACGAAAGTAAACCCCTTCAAACAAAAAAGATTTATCCAATTCGGTCCATGTGTCTTCGAGTAATCGCGTAACAAACATTTAAAAAAACATACAGCAGAATTGAGGTCCGTCCTTCTAGGAAGTCAGTTAAAAACGAGCTGGGATTCGAACCCGGGACTGGTTGGTACTTATGTTATGTAAGTATCTCAATTCAGTGAGCTGACGAATTCAATAAAAGTATATATAAAAAGAACGCAAATCTTGGCGAAAGCTTTATAGATCATGAAAGAAGCTTTAAAGCGAGAAACTGTAAAAACCGTGATTCTACGCAGTCGTTTCAGTTAGTCGTTAAAAAAGTTATTTCATGGTGCAATATTTTTCCGTCTGTAGGAGAGTTAGTTGATACTCATAATATCTTTCAGAACACATTTTACGAACTAAAAGGATTACTAGGTACCAGTAGCGTGGCGTCCAAAGAACGCGATTCCTACCGGCTTGCCTAATATCAGGCATTTGAGTACCTTATTCTAAAGCTCTTAAGGAAAATGTAAACCAAATCTGCATCGGCTTGCCCAAGGATATCTTTTACGCCACGCCACTGGTAGGTACCTATAGTACCCATTACCCACAGAAACTGGAAAGTTAGGGATTGCCTGAAGAGTTTAATTTTTAAGGCCGAGCGCTAGCGAGGTGTTCCAAATATGCGTCAGGCAATTTCGAGATATTCTTGTGCTCTAGACAAAAACAGGTCAGAACTATCAAAAATCATGGTGAAAGCCAATCAGTACCTAATTATAATCACGAAGTGATACCGACAAAAGTCAATTTATACGTTGTAGTGAAATATTGATTTAGTAATTAATAGAAATGTATAGCTATAATATAGACATATATACAAGCTATAATTTTGAGTAATCAAGTCCATTAACATTCTATAAAACTGTCAAGCATCGGCGGCCCTAGGAACGAGTTTATGAGGCCTCGGGTGTAGTAAAATTTATTCATTACAGGCTGGATGAATGCTTGCAATTATTCAAATAGTAGAATTTAATTAAAAAGTGAAGAATCCAATATTGCTAAGATTGACTCGCGTTGAGCGAGACAATGATTTATTCAAGAGCTGACCGCTTGGCGGTTTGACTTTCTGAACGGTTAGGTGAATCCACTGTCTCGTACAAATGGTTTTGTTTCAGTTGTAATAAATAAGATAAGGTTTTAATTTAATGGTACATTGATTTCTGATGTCAAACTTTTCCGAAGTCAAGATGGTATATTTGGTAATTTTTCCTGTAAGAATACTAAGAGGTATAACATCCAAAGTAGGACTGACTCACTCCGCGATTCCGTTAGGTGGCTATTATTATAAAATTTCGCCACCCATGGGTGGTAATAGCCAGCGACCAGAAAGAGCACGCGTTATGCGATAGAGAGAGAGAGAGAGAGACGGTCGGATGCCGGTGAGCTCCGTCCGGTTGTACGCGAATGACAGTTTTATTAGAGAGAGAAGCTTCTACACGTAGTATTACTAATATTTATTCTGTGCCCAAAGATAGGCAAGCCCATGGCAACGAGTTCTGTGGTAGTCAATGGCGACTGATTGATTCCTCTTGTATAATATTGCAAACACGTTACGTCATTTAAAAAAACCCTTGAGACTCATTCTCAAAGAAAAATGCAGCATTGCGATGATGAAGCTCAGTAGGTATGTAGTCGACTACAAAGAGATCGATACGGCCGAAGTAACAAAAAATATGTATATAAATACGACTTTATTTATTCAAAATTAAGGTCGTGTATACATATCTGCCGTCCTATGACTAAAACTAGACTAAATTCTATGGAGTTGTATAGGGTTTAGTCCAGTTTTAGATATCGGACGGCAGATATTTTTGCAACGATCTCTTTGTAGTCGACTTTACTTACATGAAGGCGTTGGTCATTTTCAAATTGAATTACCTATATTCTTATTTTTTTTCGGCAAATTAAGATACAATAAATAATAAATCTTTGTGTGGCTGCCGGTGTTAAATACGATGGTTTTAACTTACCGTGAAATAATGTTCGTCTTAGACCTTTGCCATTCTGTACTAACGAAGGTATCATTCATTCATATTTTTACTAGAAACTATGGCCTTAATGAGGCTTGCTATTTTCTTGTAAATTGCCACTACATAACTTACCTACAATTCACATCAATACCTACTGATGAGAAAATGTCATCACTCACTGTACACTTAATTACTTTCATCCGCTATATTGACTAGAAACCTCAGGGATTCTTAATCTTTTTTCGCCCACCCGTTCCCGAATATAATCAGAGAATAACCACATTTTTACTAAAAAAAACCCCGACCGCGGTGCATTTTGAAACTGCATAAAATCCGCCATTTTGTTTATTTTAACGAACTTCATACCCAGTGACACTCGCACCATCAAGACGAATCTAATGATGTATCATTTATGAAAATCGGATGTGCCGTTGAGTAGTTACGAGCGGACACAGGAACGGACATACATACATACATACAGGTCAAACACATAACCCTCCTTTGGGCTTCGCCGCAGTCGGGTAAAAAGAAAATCAATCGCACTTGAAAGTTTGTGTCGTACGTATGCGAGCCACGGAACCTTTTGGTCTCGTATCAAAACTCCTAAGGGGTCCATAGACGACGGTTTAAGAAACCCTGATCTACACACATAGTCTACAAATTCGCGAGTTCCGCTGGGTTATACCTAGTTAATACAGTGCGAGCTAAGCTAGTGTGCGTGTCAGCCTGCCGAGTAGCAGCAGTGCAGTAACTCACGCCTTATGGACGTATCTTACGAGTTACTCGCACGTGTGAGGTGTATAGTAGCTCGCATCTGAGTTACTTGAACATTTTTTGTTCTCACTCCTTGTTTGCCTGACAGTAACTCGCATATAGCAGGAACTCGAACTGTTTATGTGCTACGCAACTTGCAAGAGACTGGGCAGCTACTATCATCGTGAAGGTAAGGCGAGCCGAAAAACTGGTATATACGAGTAGATAACCCGAGTAGCTGCCTACTGTCTACTTTACAGCACGCACTATGTAAACTTGGCATTAGAGGCTCGGGGTGACGATTTATTTGATTTGAATAGACGCGAAAATTTAAAAATTAAATGGGCTGACAACGTACCGTTTTTTTATAGGTATAAGTAATTATAATATTTCATCTTCAATTATTTAGCAGACGTTTCTGCTTTAATAAAGATTCAGACAGTTTATTTGTTTTACCGGGAATTACAACTTTACTAGAGAGAAACAAATAAGCTTTCTATAACCTGTATGCATCAAATTTCATCAAAATCATTACAACTGTTCTACAGAAACCGATTACCTACGAATTAATATTGATTGTTTAAAGCAGCGGTCGGCAACCAGCGGCCCGCGGGCCGCATGCGGCCCGTGACCCGCTCATTGCGGCCCGCGAGCCTGCCTGGCTATTTTGTATGTAAAGGTCGATATATTCAGAATTGTATAAAATCACCAATTATTAACATAGTGCGGCCCGCGTCCATTTTGTTAGCTACTATGTGGCCCTTGGCTGCTAAACGGTTGCCGACCGCTGGTTTAAAGTATATAGACTGATATATAATTTTCGTGGCACCAAAAGCAATTTTCTACAGAAGCCATTCACTTTTCGGTGTAACCATAAATCAAATCTAACTTTAACTCGAAGACTTTCAATATGCAAAGGCTTTGGAGTAGGCTTTTGAAATCGTGATCATTAACATAGAAATAGGAGTTATTTCGAGCCGTCCAGCACCTATTCATTTTAGTCTGTGCGTTTAAGTGCAGCACCCAATTCGAACCCGAAAACAATACTTGTTAAGGTCGGGCGCACATAAAATTTACATTTGAAAAAATATATGTATACCCCCCCAGACGGTCAGAAGACGTACGACCGTTGATTGGGGAAGTCTGTGGGACAGACCTATGTTCAACAGTGTGCCTATGTGCGTGCATGATCGCATATAATCTTCTCTTTGAAATTTTCGCCCAATATGCGCTTTTTATGCAATCGACGTGACTTCTGCAGAAAGATAGGATTCGTGCCAGAGAGTGACATAAGCTACATTTGGTCCCGTAAAATGCAAGGTTCTCGAAAATCCTGAAGGATGTGCAAAACATGTTTGCTACTTGGACAACTTGCTTAGTAGGTAAGATAAGAGATCATTACAGGCCATTGTACCTTATTACAGGCTAACGGATATTTCACCTTAATCCTTGGGGTGGCATCGGATTTGTAATCGGCATTGATTAAATCACTATTTCATACTCGAAAACCATACAACTCTCCTGTCTTTTTCTGACGGTATTGCGTCTGTAAAATGATTAATGTAATATTACATAGTGACAATATCAGTCATCATTAAACGTTTGCCGTGTCATTATACGCATCATTATGTACGCAAAAACTGATGGCTTTTAGTTGTCCGCGGTATGCGGACACCGCGACCGTGTGGTCTCCGGTGGTTCACAGGAATAGTTTTGAAAACAGTATGTTAAGGGAAGAAATCATCATCATCAACGGAAGACGTTGACTGCTGGACGTCTCTGTCTCAGTGGCGAGTAAGCCAGTCGGAAGCCCGGGGCTGCGTCAGTATAGGAGGCCCACAGTCATCCAAGCTGACCGCCCCCTCCCCCTTAGTCCGCTACTGCTCTGTCAATTTGCGTACTAGTCAGAAAGTCACGGGTGCTCAAATTATCGTTTATTTAATGTGTGATAATATACAACCATCATGAAGGTCATTTCATGGAAGTACCTACCGTCTCTCTTAGTGTTCAAAGTTGGCAACATATTACCCGATTAACTCCTTCTAGTCATAAAAAGGTCAACCGATTTTATCGTCGACGTCAACGACTGTGTAATACCCATACCCATGCTTACACCCCTGAAAGGCTAGCACAATTGTACCCCGCAGTTCTTTGACTTGAGAAAAATATTCGTAAGTATTGATGATTTTAATATCCGTCTTTCTTCTTTCGTATCGGTGAAAAATAACAGAATTGCTTGTTGCTTTTAACTAACATTGCATCCACAAACCTAACTAGGCCGTCAATCCATATAGTTTTTTAAGAATTCCTCAACTTCTTTTAAGAACCACTCGGGCTGCGAGCATCGGGGTACGGGTATCGCATCGGCTTCAATACGACAACTCAATGTCACTTTAACTCGCTTACTCTGAATGCTGTATCATTCAATTGAATACACCGTACCATGTACACCACCAAAACATTACTATTAAAACCAAATACCGTATACTGGAATCAATGTTGAAACCTGTTGGCAGTATACCTCTTTATCGTCATCATCATTTCAACCTGCAGACGTCCTCATGGGTCTCCTCCAAAGACTTTCACGATGAGCGGTAGCATTCTTTTTGCCTCCATCTGCTTACTATACTGGTTATTATCTTACAACTGTGATGGGTCTTCAGTCATAGTAACGACGCGGCGCCGTTGCAACAGTGTTGCAAAACAATTCATTGCTTCCGTTCCAGGCTCCATAACCTGTATAATGTATATCGCTTCAACTAAAGTTGAAAATTGACTGAAAAATATGATGCTTTTACGGCATACTGGTACTGAATACAAGAAATTGTCTCGCGGACAATACGGTCGACTAACTTTCGAAGAATGTTCCGTACTTATACGTATAATCATTTGTTATGTTAGCATTGCAACTTAGAAATTGTATTATGTTCCCGGGAATATCGTTTCATATGATGTTTGCAGCAGGGTACGGTTTTCCTAGTATGTCGTTGGTATAACGCAAATACCTGCCGCATCTTTCCGCCATCGTCCTACGCGACAATATTTCCATCCTCACCACTTAGATGGTTGGCAGTCCACAACTGTGCGTTTTGCTAGAAACTTCTTGCTTCACACTGACTGAACTGTGGAATAAATTGTCGCCTGCAGTGTTTCCGGACCGATTCGACCTTCAACCTTCAAGAAAAGAGCGTACTCCCACCTGCCTTCAACGCACTTGTGACTCTTCTGGTGTTGCAGGTGTCTATGGGCGACGGTGATTGCTTACCTACCATCAGGCTACCAATCTGCTCGTTTGCCCCATATTTCATAAAAAAAACCAACAGATCCATAATGTCTGCACGGTTTATTACAACAAACTTTACATGGCAATGTGCATACTAGACCATTGGAAGTGAAAAAAATTTAGGCCCATTATTTGAACAATAGGGACACAGTAACAAAACTTCAGAACAGTGCTCCTGCAAAATCATCCATCTGTACAGTAAAAAAAAGACTAATTAAGCACAGTGTTTATAAGACAGACAAAGGTTCTCTCAAGTTGAAATTGAACTGTACTTTCCCGTCCTCTTTTGGATATTTGAATGAATGAAAGTAACGGCACGATATTAAAATTCCTTTTGAGACTCGGGAGTAGACCTTAAGATTGATGCCAAAGGTAAACCCATAAAAACACCGCCTTCCCTTTTGATTGTTATCTCAAAGTTTCCCAAACGCAAGGTAGCAAGCATGCCTCCGAACCGAAATGATAAACTATAATACTTCGGTGCGTACAAAGACCTTATCTCGATCTGTATCAATAGACATGTATATCTTACAAGTAAGTACATATACGTAATAACCGAAAACTTTAAAAGAGATTCCACAGGAACCCCATACTGCGCTACAAAGTTAAAAATGTACTTGCAACTATCGTTAAGTTATCGGAATAAGGTTGGTTTTGATGTGAGTTGGGTGCTAGAAGAATTGGTGAAATTGTCGGGAACCATCAATCATAAGTGACGCAGGACAGTTTCTAAACCCTTTAGTGGTTTTCGGTTGGATTGAATGGGTCGAATACACTTCTGGGTTTGTTATTGTTTCTATTTAGTTCGATTTATAGAGTAATTTTATTAGTTTTATCTTGTCAAGGCCCCCCGGCATGACAACAGAGGCTGGTTATGGACCAATTATGGTGTACGTTGTTTTCATCGTGTTCGATTGTCCTCACAAGGTGGACGGATGATTTAAATTCCGTTGACGGTGGTGAAAGTGCGATAGTAGATGCGGGTGGCGTAGATATGGTCTAGCTAGCTAATGTTTTTTGGCGGTCTATTTAGCAATGGACGTCTTTAGACAGATATATGGATCATTTAGATATTACATGAGAAAAATACAGGGTTTTGGCTAATTGATTTAGCTACGTATGCATCTATCGTTACCGATCTACATATAAGTCAACCATTATATATAGGTATATACTTAAATACGGTGGTGATCATCATCCTCCTAGCGTTTATCTGTTGTTATTTTTCGCCTCCACTTCCCTCTATCCCGGACATCGTCTTCGCTCAATCCGCTGCTGTTAAACTCCTTGTTTAAGATACTGACCCACTGCAACTTAGGCCTCCCTCTTCGCCGGCAGCCCGATATTGCCAAATTGCGTCCGTAATGCTAAATACTTGAATACGGTGACACGGAACATTTTATTTGGTGTGTGTGTAATATGAATTGATATCGATGAAGAGCAGTATCGACAAATACTTAAGGAAGAATTCGCATCTGTGTTGTGCGACAAGCTTAAATGCTAACACATTGAGTAAAATTTAAAACGAGGTCTATTAATTACGTCGTCGTGTGTGCGTCATGATTTCATATCTCGATAAAGCACGTATTCTATAACATAACCTATATTGCTGGCGGGTCTCATCGGCCACACTGTACTTATCATCACTCACGTTGCCATCAAGAGGTAAGATTCCTGAAAAAACAACCTTATAACCGCATTTTAAAAGAAAAGACTTTAGATATAGGTTTTTTTTTTACATGTGTTCAAGAGTAGCTCTATCAAACAAGTTGACCAATTATGTTTAAGTAGATTTACGATACTTTGTTAACCCGTTAGTTAATAACCACATTTTTACTAAAAAAAAAACCGACCGCGGTGCACTTTGAAACTGCATAAAATCCGCCATTTTGTTTATTTTAACGAACTTCATACCCAGTGACATTCGCACCATCAAGACGAATCTAATGATGTATCATTTATCAAAGTCGGATGTGCCGTTGAGTAGTTACGAGCGGACACAGGAACGGACATACATACATACATACAGGTCAAACACATAACCCTCCTTTGGGCTTCGCCGCAGTCGGGTAAAAAGGTAGCTAAGTCGTTCTTCGGTTAAAAAGGCAGAACTAAAATATAGAGAAGGTAAGGCAGATTTGTGTCTTTAATTGCCGGGGAATAATTTTATTCATGCTTTTAAAATTGACTGTGGCATATGATTTGGGAGTTCTCGTTAAACGTTACTTACTACAGGGTGTCGTTAAAACGTTCAACGGGGCTTTGGAATTTACCTTAGATGTAAGCAGGTCTGATCTTGAAATTTTGGGAATATTTTTAAGTAACCAAGCATTGGTTATAATCCAAATGTGACTCGTCGCAGTCATTACGGGCCGAGCCACACGCAGCGCCACTAATTTACCGACTAATTGTCTCTACAATTACACGCTCTTCGGAAACGTTTGTTCCTTACAATCCCACCAACTAATTATTAAAATATACTAAATGCTGAGCATTCGTGTTTTGAAGTGTTTCGGTGAAATGCTCGAAAGGTAACATTTTTGGGTATGAATATTTTATGTGTATAAAAATGCCGCAGCAAAAATGTCCTACAAGGAATGCCTCAGGATTTTTGTTATTATTTATAGTCCGAGATACAACAGTCGGTAACTGTACTTGATTGAGTGTTAGCAGGAGACGTTACATCATGTTAGAGAGGATAAAGAGTGAAGTATGAAAAAACTACTTACCGAGCGCAATTGATGTTTTTTTGTACACTGTCTAATATAAAATATTTGTTTATATGAGTTCGTTGCCAGTTTTATCATTATAAGTTAATTTAAGTCTACTACTGGGCGTATGCCTCTCCTATAACTCTGAAACCGATCTTTGGGGTTTCTCCTCCACTCATTTACTCTACGTATAAGCACAGACTACCAAATATGGTATTACGTCTATTTACTTAGAGCAGAGTGCCCTAGCGGGTTACACTACTTTTGCCGGCTAGCAGGCATCAGTTTGCGACTAGCATATTATTGTAGCTATGGGCAATCTATACGACAGACCCTGATCTGATCAACTAGCAACTTTGGTCAAATCAACCAATGGTGTTGTTAGTTTAGATTTGTCAAATTGTTACATGTTACTTCGTGAAACGGGCCACTGATAAGCCTTTAGGTAGTGGTTTTATTAATTATTTTTCATGACTTTAGTGCATGAACTTGGTGAGGTAAGATCACCGACGGTTGCATCCCGGTCTAACAGCTACTTAGTCCTTTCACAAATATATCAGGTCACATTATATTTAATGTAAAACATGTACTTGTCTTTAAAAGTCTTGGGCCAACATTCAGATAGTGCTAAAACAAAATATTGTACACACAACAGTTCAAAATTTACATAAACATCTGGCCGATTTGCTCGGTTTGCTTTCACTAAGCTCCGTGTAATAAATGGTGGTGATAAAATCTATCTACATACCTAATCTACAGCCCAAGGTTTGATTGGGACAGTAAACTGTATGAGATACGTATCTCATAGTTTATACTAATCTATAAGCGTTTAGGTATATTGTTTTTCATCACACTTGCTCGAAAATGGTGTCATTACACGTAGGTTTTGCGGGCCGTAAATGACCTATTACGCCCTAGGGCGTAATGGTTTTCTTTTTAAATTTGAAACGCTGGTTCTGTTTTACTCTTATTTGTCATGTTCAAAGGAAACGCCAACGTACTTTTTTAACTTTTATTACTGAAATATTTATTTAAAGAGAACTGTTATTGCAAATACATGTAAACACATATTTCTGTAACATTAATTAAATGTTTGAATAATGTATTTCTTTATTTTGCAAATATAAAATCAACCATGTTAAGTCTTTACCGCTATGGTTTCCGAACGTGACTTGTCGTCGTTGATATATGTCACTAATGTCACTGTGAGTTTTACAATTTTATTTAGCTTAAGTAAGGTTATTTTAATTAGATTTCCTCACAAGTGTGATGAAAAACATTGTGTGTGCCACGGGCGGTAAAGGAATTACAAACTCGTGTTATTAAAGCCCTCGGCTTCGCCTCGGCCTTGTAACAAACACTCGTTTGTAATTCCTTACTTACCGCCCTTGATACACAATGTACTATTGTGTTTTGATCTGTTGAGTATGTATCAAATTCATACCACATCGGATCTAAAGTTTTTGTTAACGCACACTAAGTGGAAGCGCAAGTGAAAAGTAAAATATTTTAACTTAAACACGGAGTTAACATGGAAAAACTAGACTCAACATTTTGGGGCTATTTAATCATTAAATAGTTTTTGTTTTTAGGTATTTGATTACGCTTTTTAATGACGCCAAATATATTCAGCTTAATTGTCAAGAAGTGTTGATTCAAATACATAAATATCCTTTTGAGCGTATTTTGGGTACCTATAGGGTTACTTGTATATCGTCGGATGAACCAAATGTATTCATCATCATCATCGCCTTAGCACTTATTTTCTTATTTCTTTTGCGGTATGCTTCGATTATGATCGCTGATTAACCATGGAGCGACTGAAGAGAAATAAGACAGAAAAAAACAGGAATGTGCCATGCCAGTATGCCATGCGATTTCAATGAAAACCATCTTAAAACCAGAAAATATGAATCGTGATATACTTAAAACGTAATAAGGTATATATTACCCTCCGATGTCCTAGGGAAACGAAGAAACGTGGACAAAAATGATCGTCAAACTTCTAAGTTAAAATTTAACGACATATATCTAGATATTGTAAGCGTCCTAGTGCTCGACACGCTAATGCCCAATAGTCGACACCCTGCTGTCACCTCTATTACTAATGACTTAAGGCGAGGTGAGACCAGAATCGGGCACGGAAGAAATGAGTTTCCAAATCATTTTTAGAGCACTTATTTGACTCTTAGGTCACTGTAAAACATATATAATAATATTCAGAACTGTATCTAGGGCTTCCTCTCACTTAGAACACGATAGCGAACACTTCGCTCGATAGAAAAGTAGCGCGAAAACACTATAAAATAAAGTATTTTTTTCATTTTTTTTCATTTTGTTCATCACCAGTTACCTTTTCTGACAAAATTAATACCTGACAATCATGATTTCACAGTCATGCAGGGCATCCTCTCATGTTTGGGTTGATAACGTATACTTTTATGTTAGAAATCGAAGATAATCTGCAATAATCTGCATTCCGCCCGACCCTAGTTTGTATGTGAAATGCGAGCCAGGTCCTACCGCGCCTTAACATTCAAGATGATCACTACCGGGACAGTGTCGAGTCGAGCACTCGGATGGGCTTGGAGCAACTTTGGTTGTACCGACGCGTCGGTACAAATACGTAAAATACTCGCGACTATAATGTTGACCATCCATCTCATTGGTGTGTTCCGCCACTCGGCGCGGTCGCCACGTGGTCATTTCGCGACAGTTCGTTGCTCAACTGCACAATTGCACTTTCATAATAATAGAAAACGCTCGTAAAGCCCTACTTAGGAGCGGTTAAATTGTTATTAATTGTACTAGCATTATTTAGAGTGTTGTTTGAAATATGCGAATTGTTTTGATGCAAAGCCTGTAACGGCCGTCGCCCTGTAATAGACATGAAGATAAAATAGACACCGAATAAATATGGCTCTTGCATTGGTAAAGACGTTATACTAGTATAAGTTTTCTCTTGAAAACTCGTTCCTAACGGAAAGTTTGAGAAAACTGCAAGTTAGAGATTATTTAGCTTAGTATTTTAACAGATTTTGTAGACTGGGACTCAGTCACAAAACATCATTGGAACTTGAATGGTAGTTTCATATCATGGCACCACATTTAAGAAATCTATTTAAGTATTCGGAAAAGTATACGAAATTATCCAAATATAGATATCATCAACATCATCATCAGCAGAAATGTCCTCTGCTGGACCTAGGCCTCACTCAAACAATGCCACCGGTTCTGAGCCGCACGTATCCAGCGGATCCTGCAATATTGTAGGTATATAAATAGTTATGAAATTAAGTCATCTCTTGTATCGCAGCGTTTTGATTGACAGAGAAACAATTTTAAGCAAACATTTTTTTTTCTGTTAAACTTCAGTTTGTAAACTATTAGAATTGAAAACTAAATAAACATGATTTTAAGCTAACATGGTCATTAACATAATAACTACAATTAATACCGGGATATTTACCATGTATGTTTGTTTTGATATCGGGAAGTCATAAAAACAAACATACATGGTAAATATCCAGGTGTTAATTGTAGTTAAATAAACATGGTTTTATATCGGATAGATGCAATAACGTTCCAATCCACAAAACAAAGTATCAACCTTCTGTCTTTAAAAATAAAGTCCATAATCCAAAAAAAATTGCATGTGGATTGGAACGTTATCGCATAACTACGTTCTTTTAACTGAAAAAAGTAACAAAACCAAAATGAATAGTGTTTTTATTGATTAGTACCTAATTATCGCACAAACCAAATATAACACTAGGATATTATCTCCATGTCTAGCTCTCTATCTTTAACGACGGTGTGTGCATTCGATTGTGCTTTAGGTAGGACCGGTGTTTATGCAACAGTTGCATAAGACAGCCGGCGCCGAGGCACCGAACCTCTGTCGATTATTTTACTACCACAATATACAATTTGTTGTAATTTCTTCATACATCTGTGTGGAGAGGAGCTAGAAGCTCCCATAGTTATACTCCGTTTTTTTAGATGTGAAAATTTGGTAAACAAAAGAATCAGTGGTCGTCAACATTTGTAATTCTCAATGAACAATTTAAAAGTACATGATATTTATTATGTCGTTTTCTTTGTCCGATATTAATTCATTAGTTATAAGCCTAAAGTACCCACTTAGTAGGCCAAGCCAAGGCATAGTAATATAATGTATACTTAAAAAAGATTTTCGACATACGTGCTCATAAAGGGGCTCTAATTTCATTATTCTTATGCGCGCAACGCAGCTTATTACACACACACACTTTTTACTTTGATAAATCACAAAATAAATAAAAAACAGAAGTTCTAAAGATATATATTACTTTTTATTCGCAACTGTATTGCAAAACTGATCATAACGACAACGACGTTTAAAAACCTGACCATAGCTTCAAAACCTCTGCCTCTTTGGGTATTTTATGGTGCAAAATTTCTACAAATGATTAAAATAAAAGGCAAAAATGAATCTGATTTTTGCTTTTAGAATAATGTAAGTAAAATAAAAGAAATAATTTTTTTCTTCATTTGTTAAATATGTAAATTGTAAACGTACATAAAAATCAAGTATTCACTATCAAATGAAATTAATTGCACAATGTCGCCACACAATGTACCTGATAAAATACCTCAAGTTGACAGATGTCAACTTTGTTTACCAAATTTTCGCATCTAAAAAAAACGGAGTATAGTTGGAGCTCACAAAACGTCAATCGGCGGCGGAATGTGACAGGCGTGCGGCTGTCAGTCGATCGTCGTAAAAATGCCTAGTTGCGTAGTGAAAAAGAAACATGGGATAAACTGATTACTTATTAGGGCCAGTGCGATGGTGCCATTAGTTGCGCCCTAAGCTAAGGACGTCAACGTGTCCTTAGGTTTATATAAGTCAGTACCTTAATGCGGGATGGTTTTTGAGAGGCGAGCGCTCGAAACGGCAGCGAATCATAGAAAACACTCACATGCTTTCTTTCGATTCAGAAATTAGGAACTCTGTAGAATAGTCAAGGCAAACTGGACTGACCTTAAAAAATCCACATCCAACATCTTCACCAGTTATCCGAGTGCTTGACACTGTCCCAGTAGTTGGCATCTAGTAGGCATTGCCCATAAAGATGACAGCAGAATGTCAACAACTGTAATGATGCGTTATCCGAATAAATACTTTCTTCTTTCTATTTCTTTATTTATTTGAGTATTGCATGCCTGAAACAGGCAACTGTTGAAACAATTGTCATTTTCATTACCACTACCCATGTACACAGTTCGCAATAAATCATTCTTATCCTATTCTATTGGACACTAGCGTGTCAAACACTAGAACATTTACCTTATTATAGGATAGGGTATATTACAAGCTAGCAATTGCTAGTTGGGTTTTTAAAAAAACAACGAATGTTTATCCTACTTAACAATTCCATGTAGCAATTAAACTAAATTAACCATTTGCCTGACATTCCTATTCTAATCTTTATTTATAAAGCTCTGTTCCCACTTACATACAAACGTATGGAGACATTAGTTACAGAAAAGCCGTAAAATACAGTCCAATTTCATTAAATAACGTCGTTTTTGTAACAATGACTGTATTACGTGGGAAAACCATTTCGACACGCTCAATATAAGACTTAAACGCGCCTGTATGCTTAGTGAACGTAATATACTTTAGTTAACAGTAAAATACAAAAATGGTGGGCTTGAAAACGTATTAGGGTTATTCTCCAGAAATATATCTGCGACTCATTCCTCTGTCTCCATAAATATAGTATGAAAAAGTGCCAGAGGAATGAGGTGACCGCAGACATATTTCTGAAGAATAACCCATTACGATTGTTGGTGGTTGGTAATCATGTAATTGTATTCTTGTAAGGATTTTTTATTTATATTCCTGTCCAGTTAGATCCCTCTATTCTATGTACTACCATAATAAGTGTGAAAGTTTGTGAAAATATTTGGATGTTTAGTTAGAGGTTCGGATGTTCGTTATGTTTTATGAAATTTGGCTCACAATTATATTAAGTTCCGGATTGAAACATACGATAGAGCATTATATCCTGGTAAGAAGTTTCCCGGGATAATGAATAACGCGGGTAAAGCCATGGGGGAAAGCAACTTCGGAGTTCCGTTTCAGGGTGCCAAACGAAACCCTATGACTGAGCCTACACCGTCTTCCCGTCCGTCGGACTTTGAACCTTCAACAGGCTCTTCCTTTTAAACCGTGATAAATAGCAATGGTCAGATAACATATATGCATATTAAACTCCGTTAAATAACGTATAAATCGTTAAATAATAACTAAAAAATAAGGCAACGCTAGAAACGTTTTCCTTTTTATACATTTGCCATTTTGTTAAAACGTCAATAATTATGAACACATTATGAATGTGAAACTTAGTGTGATTGCAGATTAAACTATAGGACATAAAGTAGGTATCTACTTCAAGTTTCACCTAACTTTAACGTTCTAAAAGAGGCTATGTTACCAACCCAAAAGAAATAGCTTGTTGCGTTATTTTTGTCTATGGTATAATCAAGCAAAATCATGAAGCTGTTCAGGATGATAAAATGATTAGCTGTAAGCTAATTCCCAGGTTCGCCGTCAATCGCGTTTGTAATATAATTTGAACTGTGAACTTAGTAACAACAGTTTGCATTCGGCGGTCACGCTCCAAATACATATTGTTGTTGTACGTGAGGTCCGTCAAAATCGAAGCGACGAGGATTTTTATCCTCGATTACGAACAGTTAGGCTACGACTCCGGCTCAATGGAGCCGCAGCCTTATACTCACGAGTCAAATTAGAATACAGATTATATTGACGTTGAAATTGTGAATTATCCCATTGATTACTCCGCTTCCTCTACAAGCAATTGCATTGCACGTCATTTATTTAATTCGATTGAACGACCGATGGGCCCTTTAGTTCAGTGTCGGCGTGTCCAATTTAAATAAGAAAATCGGTTTATCTTCGTCAGAGGTTGAATTGTCTTGACTTTTATATGACTATTATATGACATGATGTGGTACTACACGCCTTCAATAAGTAAGATTGGCCATCAGATGGTAGAATTCAAGAACTTACAATTACCCATAGGTACCGAAGCTCTCTTAGACTGCTCAGTTATGGAAATCGGGCATGCATTTCAATTCAAAAGATATAAAATGTACCGTATTGGGGTTTTATAATATTTTTTGTTAATTTAAACTTGATTTCAATAACATTGTTTTCTTTTATTTAGATTTTTCTCTTAAAATGTTTATTCTTCGAATTGATATAAATAAAACCTAAGTAACCTATCCTAATGGTGGATATACTATAATTTTTTTTTATACAACTAGGGTGGCAAACAAGCGTACGGCCTGCCTGATGGTAAGCAGTCACCGCAGCCTATGGACGCTTGCAATACCAGGGGCATTACGTGCGCGTTGCCGACCCTTTAAGAACCTATTCACTCCCCTCTTGAAGAACTCCATACCAGCCTTCCGGGAAAGCCGCGACAGGGGGAGCTCATTCCACATTCGGATTGTGCGCGGTAGGAAACTTTTAAAACATCATGGTAATTCCAAGGTCGAGAACAAATTGCCGAAGAAATGAAAATAGGGCATTTGATGAAAAGTTTGTTGATAAAACGGTAGGCATCCATGAATACAATTTATTGAGACGCGGGGTATGCATGAGGTGCGGAGAAGCTCGACTAGTCACGTTTTTTTTGACGGTGTAGAAATGCAAGTATACCAAGCCTTACATAGAGGTTACGTCAAAGTATAAAGACGAACAGGTAGTCTAACTTCGGCCGTTTAGGAACGCGCGACACGTATTCGCACAGACGCGCGATACCACGTATGTGAGCCATGTGAGGGTGCGCTCCATAAACTTTGCTTGTAGTGCATTTGTACACGGCGCGCACACATACAAGCGCGCGATGTACCTATTGTAGGTAGAAACATTACTGCTATTATATTGTGGTTATGTGGGATTCTTCCCTAAGACGACTGGGCACGGACCAGAGGAATCTTTAGTCAAACCGATAGAACATGTATACAACACCAAATCTATTGCTGATGGCAAACTATTGGTGCCAAGGGTTAATAATTATTATGGAGACAGATCCCTAAAACGTATCCCGTATTTAATCAATAGTTTGCCGGCAGAAATTAGACGTGAGCCAAACAAAAAGCGATTTAAAAGACTGTTAAAAAAACACTATTTAAGCACATTAACTTAATATACTAATTACTTAGTTTATATAGAGACTCATGATCCCACAGACAAACCTTATTAAAGGTTTTGTGGGACACTGTTCCTAAATGTATGTTAACCCTATGTTTTAATAAATACATAAATAAATAAAATAAATTGTTATTTACGAGTATATTTTTAAATCTTTTGACATTGTTACCTTAATTCTCATTTTGTATTTTTGTTTTTGACGATCATGGCGTGAATACTTATAATTTTGTCTGTACAAATTTATACTGTTATTTTGTGTCGTGAAATACATGATCTATCTATCTATCTAAAGAAGGAGCGGCATACCCACTTAAACCACCCCGGTGATGCCTCCGCTGCGGGGCCGGTATCTGCGGCCCGGCCCGTTGCTGCACGTCGAAAGATTCCAACTTCTTGACTAGTCACCTTTATTCTTAGGCGATTCTCCTAGCGTTTTGAACGTGCGGTTTGACAATCATTGTTGTCCGACGATTATTTGGGTGTATTTTCAAAAACGTAATTTCGCTGTCATGACATATTGGCGAATACTGAGAAGATTCTGCCTTATTAGAATTGGACTTTTGGTTACAATGTAGAATCAGTCAAATTCTAACAAGTAACCAACGAATGCCAGTCTAATGTGGAGGAATCTTTTAAATATTGGTGGCCAGAGTAATTACGCCAGAGAAAATACACCCATTTACGATTATAACGAAAGGACAAATCGTGACAATTTTGATAAAACTAGACTTAACCTCGGGGCTGTTTTTCGGTTTCATAAAAAGTTAACTCTAGGCATCGTTTTTTTGAACAATATTTACTGAGACAATAATGACGAAAATAAAACGCCGTCAAAACGCTGAATATTGGCCCGCTTATGCCACACAACTTGTGCCATTACTGGCATTACTAAACCTTATTATTTATTTAAACTTTATTGTACAAATGATAACTTATCGTACAAAAGGCTAGTTTTAATAGGCTAGTTTCCCAACAGATCATATCTTTATTATTTTTATGAAGTGTCATAGTATGCGGTTTCATAGAAAATACATACAAAAAAATAACGTCACTGATTCGTATGGCCAAATTGTCTCCTTATTTTAATTTTTTGTCATGTCAAAACCATTAAAAGTAAGAAAATAAGTGAATCTAGATTTATTTGGGATACGCTATGGAAATTGAAATAGATAATTAGCGTTGAATAGTTCATTTTTACTACAGGAAAGTACCCTATTATCTACTGGTATTTGAATTGAGACACGCATAATAAGCCAATTTGTTTCTGATTTACGGACGTAAACATGCATTGCGCTGAATCCGCTGAGCGCTGAGTATTATTATATCACATTGTACTCCGATAAAATATAATGAGCATGTCACTATGAATTAAAATAACAGTCCTAAGCCGTACGTGGAAATTTAAACCTTTTAAAACACACTTTATAATCAATTTCCCATTGCATCAGCAAACATTGCTAAGGCTTCCCAATAGTAATGCAAATTTAAACTTTATCACAACTGGTAAAAGTCCATTTGCGTCTGCAGCAGACACCACGGCTTCGGTTGACAATGTCTTCCACGTTCGAATTACTGAAATATGGACTTTGTATATATGTACTTAAGGTTAATTTTGGATTGCACCGCTCATAATCGGTTAGAGTTAAGGGAATGTTTTAATTAGGTTAACGATGCCAATGCGCCCGCGCAGCGTGACGTCACGTCAAAGCTTACTTTGTACTGAGAAGGGGTAATAAAAATTTTTGAAATGCCCAAGCACGGGAAAGGAGAAAAGGGGGATATAACCTTCGTGCAATGATGCGGGCGACGGCATCACAATCACACGCCAGTACCAATTAGTACCGTAACGAGCCCATTATAATTTTTCGTCGACATAAGAATCTGTCCCTTTCTATAAAGTGAATACCATAAGGGTCACTTGATGTTCTTACAAATAGTTGAACAAGTATGTGGCCCACCGTATAGAAAGCAGAAACTGCAACAATGTAACATGCATCTCTAATGCCAATGGTTGCAATTGCATGGTCACCTCTAGGAGTAACATATGACTTGTAAAGTTTCATAGGTCTATTTATTGGCTCTCTTCTGCTTCAAACCAGAACACAACAATGTAGGTTGCCACTAGAACAAACGAGATGTGATCTAACAGAATTGGCTATGCCTAATAAAAACGTTAAATCTTGAGGTTACTGATATCTATTATCATTTCATACTGAACCCCACAGTTAGCAACCTCCAATGGCTAAATTGCTAAGCTCAATGTTTTCCCAATCCTGTTCGAAGGACTATAATAAAATATAACTTTGGGGCAAACTATTGTAAAGTGAAACAACACAAACACTAAGTAAAATAAAGTCCTAGTTGTACACATTATAAATATCCATATCAATAAACAAATCAAACCATACATAATTTTGCATTCCACACGCGTCTATCTCTCTCTAATCTATGGGAAAGTTATTCCTGGAATGGACGATAAGGGACTTCCTTCGACATCGCCGTCTCACTCTCACACGCGGAGCTTCGTAGGTGTAAGAGGGATAGTGTTATCAAGGAATGTCCCATACTACATTTATATTATTTATCGAAAGTTACCGATGAATCGCTGGATGTGGGATGACTTTTTAAAATATTGTCTGTGGTTTTGCTTGTTTAAGCGCTGGATAAAGACGCTGTCTCATACAAATGAATTGTTTAATATTTCATTTAGAGTGCACAAAAAACGTCAAGTATATTTTTATAGTTATTGTTACTAATTGAATAAAGTTAAATAGTACCAGTGGCGTGGCGTTGAAGAAATCCTTGAGCAAGCCGGAACAGCTTCGGCTTCAATTTTCTTTAAGAGCACTAGAATTAAGTACTGAACTGCCTAATATTAGGCAAGCCGATGGGAATCGGGTTCTATAGACGCCACGCCACTGATAGGTACCTATTATGCCCACTTACTCACATACATATGTAATTTAAGTTTCAAGTTTTTGAATTATTACCTAAGTGGTATAAAGTTGTAGTATATTATTATTTAATACTTACAACTAGGGTGCGACTACGATAACTTTGCGGAGTGGTTTTCATAGAAATTTGACTTTTAAACGGAGGTGTTGCAATGTTCCGCTCTGCAAAATTATCGTAGTCGCGCTCTAGGTACTAATAATCCAAAAGGTATGACAATAAAATAGACTCATCGTGTGAAATAAATTATTTTGAAAATAGAGAAATAATAATTGCACTCTGCTCTGTAATCACCTTAATTACATCTAATTTTGTTATATTCAGAGATAGTGCTAAGAATATTATTTAACTTCAATCCGAGAAAACATTTTTAGGTAAATCAATTGTAAGGCGGCCGGTATTGACCAATCCCCGGTTAAGGGCCTGATTTAACGCGTAGGTGGTTAAGGCGTAATTTAATTTCTGACGTTTCTGTATAATTGTTAACCGGAGTTGTAAAAACATTTACTTTATAGCCTTCGTCAATATAATTTAGTTGAGAGCCCTCTTCCTGCGCTACTACAAACTTTAAAACCGATACAGAAAACTCTGGTAAAAAAAAACCAAACCATTTATAATGACATCGAAGGCACCTGTCAGAATGCCCTTAGTATTCACGTTTCAGTTCCAACTTCACTGACAAAAGGGTACGTGTTCTATTACTGTACTAGTAATATAGGGTATTAGTCAGCTAATACCGACATTAGTATACCTTATTAGTTACCGTATTAGTTTAGCTTTCTTGGTGTACCTAGATTGCACATTGATGGGTAATTTCATACATCAGCTGTATAGCTGTATAAATTAGCAGATCCCGTATAAGTTTGTCCAATTTTATCCACACATATAGGTCGTTGTTGTAAGTAAAGCTTGGGTACCATGATGAGGGAAAAGTTCGCCAAGAAAAGGAAAAAAATTAAAGGCACGGTTATTTTATCTCTGGCGTTGAATCGCCGACAAAATTTTCATCGAATTTCTCATTTCACCGAAAGCATTTTTCTCGGAAATATTTTTTTCTTCCGATTGTCATCAAACAAACCTAACATAACCTAATAGTTATTAACTATGTGATGACCTTATCAAAACTCATAAGACATTTACAGTTTCAGTGAAAAAAGTTGTAGACCAAATAAAAATTATATGAAATGCAGCATTGGATGAAACGTTTGTCGACAAAACGACAGGCACTCAACATTTTTTTCAACAAAGTCAATAAAGTCGCTCTTATTTGGTGGTTCTTATGCGCGGAACGCAGCTTATTACACACAAGTGCTTTTTACTTTTCATTGCCGCACAAGTGCTGTAATAACCGCCAATTGACCAATGAGAGCACGTCGTCGTGGGGCTCGGCGTGCGGATATGATTCCCGCGCAGCGCCGCCACCACCAGTCCGCCACCTCGTTGCCTGGGCATTTCTCCAGAAATATGTCTGCGGTCACCTCATTCATCTGGCCCTTTTTCATACTAAATGTATGGAGACAGATGAATGAGTCGCAGACATATTTCTGGAGAAATGCCCGCCTGTCCATGAGCGCGCCCGCACTACACCGACACCACACAACGAGGTGACGGTAGACGAGGATAGATAAACCACTAAATAAATATGTACAAAACAGAAGTTCTAAATGATAAGTATTATTTTTTATTCGCAAGTGTGTTGAAAAACGTCGTATGACACTCGTGGGCATTGGTCATTACACCAACTTCGCCCACTCGTATCTATTATTGCTGCTGTGACGAATTTAACTGTGTGTATAAGTATAAAAAGATATAGTTTTCTAAGCTTGTTCGGTGGAAAAAGGCTTTAATATATACGTCAATACTTTAATAATATTCTTTATAACACCACAACGCAACGCAGTAGTGCCCTTTCCTAAGCCTGCGCGTAAAAAGACGTAATTATGCTTGCTTTTTAGGGTTCCGTAGCCAAAATGGCTAAAAAGGAACCCTTATAGTTTCGTCATGTCCGTCCGTCCGTCCGTCCGTCCGTATGTCACAGGCATTTTACTCATAAACTACAAGACCTATACTGATGAAATTTGGAATATAGATGTCTTGTAGATGCCGCAACTAAGTTTGGTAGTTAAATAATAAAAATAAAAAATCTAGGGGGGCACTCCATACATGTAACAGAAGCTAAAAAAATTTTTTTTCACAAAATGTCAACGTGTGGTACATAGTTCTACAGCTCTTTTGAAAACATTTTAAGGTTCTTAAGTAATATTTTTGATTAAGTGAATACTTTTGGAAATAATCGCTCCGAAAGTTGTGAAAATTGTCCTCCCCCCCTCTATCTTCTGAACCGTGTGTCCGAAAAATATAAAAAAAATTGCAAAGATAACGCTCAATTCATACTTTCAACGAAAATTATTTTCAACAAGATCGGATTAACCGTTTTTGAGTTATTGCCGATAAACTGCGCTTCTCAACAAAAGGACGTAATTGCTATGAAGATACGCTCTTTTGTTGTTGTACTTTTTTTACATCGTATTTTTTACCTTATAGTTACGGCTATGGAACCCTATACTGAGCATGGTCCGACATGCTCTTGGCCAGTTATTAATTTACTTATGCTCTTTTGTATTGGTCCGAAAGAATAATAAAGCTGTGGTCTGGCCATGCGGGTCTTATGCGTGTTATATTATAACAGTTGCAGATTGTACAGTTACCAACAAAAATGAGGACAATCCTTTTGTCATTCAAAAATGTTTATTTAAAGGTATAAAATAAAATATAAAATAAATAAATATTGTGAGGACAATCTTACACAAGTCGACTTGGCCCAAACTAAGCGATGCTTGTATTATGGGTACTAGACGACAATATACATACTTATATAGATAATTACATACTTAAATAGATAGAAAACATACAAGACTCAGGAACAAATACCTAATCACATAAATATTTGCCCTTACCAGGATTTGAACCCGGGACCTCTAGCTTAGTAGAGGCCGTGTCACTCCAACTAAGCTAAACGTGTCGTCAATTTGTCTGTTCTATAAGTTAAAATAATATAAATGACAAAAAGTAAATAACTAAACCTAGACTAATTCTAAATGTAAAAGAATTCCGCCTGGTCTCTTCATGGCGGTAGGATGCTCGCAGTGTGCTGGTGCTGGTAGTATTTCCACGCTGAATGGCTATGATGTATGCCATATATCGAAGGATTTTGTCTTCTAAAGCCGTAATATTTTCAGGATATTTTGAAACCGTCGTAACGTTTGTAAAGTAGAGTAAGTAAAGTTTGTTTTACTAAAAGCATAACGGCGTCAAAGAACAATGGCTTTATTGTTAATATGATAAAAGCATGAAAAAGTGACTAAAAATTAGATCCCTAAATAAGAATCGAAAAGTTAAGTTACTAATATCAGTTTCCAGCACTTTGAACATTCTTACATTCTACATTTTGTTACTTAATATTTTTTTTTTAAACACCTATTTTACTATCTAATTGTGGTTGACTGTACGCATCAAAGTACAGGTTGAATGTGAAAAACCGCTGCGACTATATTTTAGGAAGGAGTTGCATAAAACCGGTCAAGTGCGATGCGTGCACACGTTGATGGTCCCGTGCATTTTTTTTAGGAAGAATTTACAAAATTGTGTCCAAATGTTATATAGTGAGAGAGAGAGTTTACTTACTTACGTAGTCACTTTTTGTCGTTTCTGGAAATAGAGACTATAATTGTGACGTTCCACGGGAAAAGGTACCTTATGGTTGGTATTGAGTTAAGCACAGATCCTAAATCTGTGTTAAATAAGCTATCTAATACAAAAAGAATCACGACCCTAAGTCCCATACTTTTTTTTTAAAAAAACATCAAACCTGCACATGCTAAAATTGCACTTTTGAGAAATCGACAAAAGAAGTTTAAAACTAATTTTAAGTATGTTCCCGTTGGAAGTTATGGAGATGATGATTGATTATGTATCTCAAGGTATTTTTCTTTGGAAATCAGTAATGGTTTTTTTAATGTGACTTCCAGGTCGTGAAAAATCAGCCTTTGATTAGAGCAAGTCGCTTATGAGAACGAAATAAAAAAAAAAAATATTCGGCCTGTTCTTTAACATATTGTAATCTGAACCATTGTATAGAGTTAGAGATATTAGACTGCACATTTTGGGATAGAAATAAAATCACATTGTTAACGAAATATTTTTATTTTAATTAAAATGTCATTTTTATTATATGTTTCATCATTCCTATAATATTCACAATTTTCGTATAATGAGTTCTAAATTATATTTAATCAGTCTACACAAGTATCTCAAAAGTATATTTATTATTCTACAAGTCGTATTTTTTTATTTATAAACGATTGAAGTTACGTAAAAATCACAAATTATTCCCATACATTTGAGAAAAGGTACCTTACTTAAAATCTTGACCAATTAAGAGTAATTCTCAAATGTGACGTCTTACGTGAAAAGGTACCTTATGAGGGTTTCTAGTTAAGGAGATAATCAATGTTGTGTAAAAATGGTGTTTTTTTTTTATGTAATTCCATTTAGTAAATTATATGTTACGACACGTCTTTGCCTATCTTTATTTTTGTTATAGGCGAATTAAAGGCTGAATAATATGCTTCTACAGTTTAGTACAAAAGGTACTTTATGGCGGTGTAATTTAAAAATGTTAGAAATACTTGTCGTAACTTGCTCAGTTTTTGTCCTTCATACCGCCGTGCCGTGGTATTATTTTGGCTACACCGCCAGTACGGCCACGCATCTGTCCTACTCTCACCAACACTTTACGTATCGTTCTCTCTCGGTCTTGCTGGCCGCTCGGCGTCTCAGCCGGCCGGCATGAGCAGTATTTGCTTACCTTTTCGTTCGAATAGTTGTGAGAAGTGTTCGTCGTGGATTTTAGCATGTTTTAAATTAAAAAGATTCTTTTTCTTAAGTGGTCAAAAATTATAGAAACCGCCAAAAATGTCTTTTTTCGTAAATTTTTCGAAAAAATGAATAAAAACCTTTTTCTAAAATGGTCAAAATGATAGGCATTTGCCAAAAAGTGTTTTTTTATTTTTGTAATTTTTTTGAAAAAAAACAAGGTTTTTCTAAAATGGTCAATAAGTTTCACGATTCGCCAAAAACACGTTTTTATGTTTAAAAAAGAAATGTTTTTAAGACTTTTTCTAAAAAGGTTGAAAGGGAAACATGACAAAGTGGTAAAAAATTATAGAAACCGCCAAAAAAAGTCTATTTTTGTAAGTTTTTTTGAAAAAAAAAATTAAAAAACTTTTTCTAAAATGGTCAAAAATGATGGGCATTCGCCAGTGTTTTTTTTTATTTTTGTCAATTTTTTTAAAAAAAACAGTCTTTCTAAAAATGGTCAAAAAGTTATACGATTCGTCAAAAACACTTTTTTATCTGTTTTAAAAAAATGTTTAATAATTAAAAATTTAAAAAAACGACATACAAATGAATCTGTGGCACCCAGTGGCCCTTTCCTTCCAAATTTTCAGCTTTCTAGGATCATTTCGAAAATTTTTGCTTACCATTATGCAGGCCGCATGCTTGTTTGCCACCGTCGTGGTATAAAAAAGAAATAAGCAAAAGTTGCTAGTAAATTTTATTAATGAATTTTATCAACAGCTTTATCATTTTTGTATGTGATCCGCCATAAGGTACCTTTTCTACTAAACTTTGAACCCAATTTTTATATAGAAAAAATTAACGTACAGCAGTGAAACCAAGCTACAAATACACGTCTATTCCTATATTTTACAATTTTGCATAAAAGAAAAAATGATGATTTTGAACGATTTCACAAAACCGTTCATATCTCCGTAACTAGAAACCCTCATAAGGTACCTTTTCACGTAGGACGTCACATATAGTCGCATGGTTAACTAACGTCAACATTTTTTTTTAGATTTATATATCGTCGACGACCGCTTTAGCTTAGTTGGTAGTGACCCTGCCTACGAAGCAAGAGGTCCTGGGTTCGAATCCCGGTAAGGGCATTAATTTGTGTGATGAGCACTAATATTTGTTCCTGAGTCATGGATGTTTTCTATGTATTATTTAAGCATTTGTATCTATTAAATATATCGTCGTCTAGTATCCATAACACAAGCCTTATTGAGCTTACTATGGGGCTAGTTCGATTTGTGTAAGATTGTCCCCTAATATTATTATTTAAAAAAAAATATAATATATATATATATATCCGAAAGTTATTGGATATTTTTTACCCGATTATGGAAAAGCGACAGGGTCAGGATTTAACATCTTTGAGATTTTTGTCTTTCATAAAATTAGTAGCTAAAATACTTTCGCGTGTGTAAAAATTTTATTCGCGGAAATATAATAGCAGTGCGTCTTATTTATTTGGATGAGTAGGGTTAATGTTCATGTAAAAGCTTAATTGACCATAGTTATGCGTAAAGAGACCAGAGGCAAGCTTCGTATACTTGGATTATAGACTTTACGCAGTTAGGTAGAAAGTATATAATCCAAGTATACGGAACTTGCCTCTGGTCGCTTTCTGTATAACTGTGGTCAATTTATTTCACAGAGAATAATTGATTGTGACAGAAATTTATTTCATCGAGCTGTCATGTTCATAAAATCCCTTTCACAGTCGTTATTTTCATTCCATAATTTCGTTTTCATATGTATCAGTAAATTACATATGTGCTTAGGGTAATTATATTATAAATATATTTGTACATATATAAACCTACTTCGTTGTTTTTGATGTTGCGACAACCCTGGCTTGACAGCGCAGATCCTGTCAAATGTATGAGCGTTGGACGACTGTTAGTTCTTAAGGCGAAGAGCACACTGAAATCGCCAGTCGCCGCGACGGGCGAGTCGCCGGCGTGATGTTGCGAGTCGCCGGCGTGACGCCGCGATTTTTTCCGTGTAGCTGCGCATAGTAGCTGCGATTCGCGGCGACACGCCCGCGAGTCGCCGCGATTTACGCGCCTACGCGCGAGTCGCGACTTCAGTGTGCGCCACCCCGCGATTTTTCTATACAAGAGATCCGCCTAAACTGTGATTAAGGTGTTTACCGATTAAAAGTGCCTCAAACAAAATTTTCACTTTATCAAATGTTTAAGAAGGCGTAATTATTGATAATGATAAACCATAATATATATATATATATATGTTCAGGAACGATAAGCAATTGGCCTATATTAAGAAACCCGTATCTGTGATTGCATCTTAATGTTTACATTAAAGTATCGATAATAACAAACAATACCGCGTGGGGGTCATTCATTTCGAAAAGATTTCACAGGCGTAACAGCGCCATCTACCGAGGTATTGTTACACTAAAGTTTATAAAACTAAACTTCACTAAATGTTATACACAGTTAAACGTAAAGTTTTAACTTCTTATTATTTGTGTTTTATTCAAACTTAGGTTTTATAACTACAAATAAGTTAATAGTACCACTTGAAATTGCAGGTCATATTCGTACAAATTGTAGAAAATGTATGATATGCATGAAGATAAAGTTATGTATGCGACTGTACATATTTAGGCATTCATCAAATCACTCGTGTGATCTTATTATGAAACTCGTCTTCGGCTCGTTTCATAAAACCACACTCGTATATTAATGCCTCTCATTATGCACCAGTCACATAAGACATAATTAACTATTTCTGGTGTGCAATAAAAGTATCATCATTGGTCAATAAAGGACTTTGAGTTTGATTTTTGAGTCATACAGAAAATAGCTTAAATAGATGAGAGTTTTAAGGTTCACTATTGGATCGCATAAATTTAAAAGGCATAATGCATCATTTCGCATAATTCATCATTTGGCATAATGCTTTTTTTCTGATCCCGTAAACTTTTCAGGATTATTATAACGCAAACCTAACCTAACCTAACCTAACCTATTTAACAGGATGAGGCCTTAAAGAGTCCTGAAAATTCTACAGTTTAAGAAAAAAATGCATTATGCCGAATGATGAATTATGCTAAATGATGCATTATGCCTTTTAAAATTATGCGATCCAATAGGTTCCCGAGTTTTAAACTTTTAAACGTGTAAGGCATCGTAAGTTTTGCTGAATAGTCAATTTGTAATTTGTATGACCTTACTAAAATTACTGAATTACCAACTTTATTTGTCGATCGTTCTATTGTGGCGTTGAATGTACCTGAAGATGTTTTTTTGTCCTTGGGCTATGATTGTATGTAAGTGGTGTAAAAGACCTAGTTAGCCGTATGATGTAACGTAAGTGTTTTTATTTAAATCGTCTGTTAACAAATTACAGCTTTTCTCTGGGACAACCTCATATTGGGTTGATGGCTACTATTATATTAGTTGGCTACTTCAATGCTGACACATCAAGTGAACTCTTTTGATATGAATAGTTTTAGTAATTATTTGTCTACAAAAATACATATATACACCGTGAAATTTTAGTCGTTGTTTTCCGTTTAAGGGCATGTTCAGTATCGTGTTCTGATTAGGAAAAAGTGGAAGAAATTTTATATTAATGCAAAAAAAAAAAAAAAACTATGGAGCAGGTCGTTCAAATTAGCCGACCCTTCATACAAAAGACAATTTATTTACGTCAATTTTTTTTCTTCTTTTTCCTAATCAGAATACGATACTGAACATGCCCTTAAACGGAAAACAACCACTAAAATTTCACGGTGTATATTATATTTGGATATTTTACCCGAAGCAAAAGTTAGTAAAAATTAGAAGTCTTGGACACAGGTTTGAAAGATACCTAGATTTTTATTTTACATTTTTTTGTCGAAAAGATTGCTGTTTAGCTGCGTTTTGATTACTGCTTCTTAACTTAAGTTACTTCTTAAAAGACCAAGAATATTCCAGATGGATCATCAAAATATATACTAAATTCCCTTATTTTTAATATTTATAATTTAAAATACTTTAGAGGAGAGCAACAACATTAGGGGTCATCCATAAAGTACGTCACACGATAAGGGGGAGGGAGGGGTTCGACGAAGTGTGACATTGAGTGACAAGGGGTGGGAGGGGTCCTAAGTTTCCTGACGTCACACTTCAAAATCTAGTACATCTAAGTGTTAACATTCCAAATTTGGGCATACCTAAGGCTTAAAATGTTTTGTTGGCGAGTTCACACTCGCTCTACTAGTGTCACGCGCGTTGATGTTGATTATACTAAAACGTAATTCAAATGGAAATAAACTAATTTCGGCACTGCCGTTTGAATTTCTAGATGTAAAATTGCAAAGTATGTGACGTCATGCTAGGGAGGGGGTGTTACAAATGTGACCAACTATGACAAGGACGGGACGGGGCTAAAGATCACGAAATTCGTGTGACGTACTTTATGGATCACTTTATAGTTCTGAGGTTTTCTTCTCTAGATCTGCATGTAGATTTTATTTCTATTTGTATTTTATAATTTATTTCTATTTGTATTGTATAATGAATGATCGATTAATTTTGTTTTATTTTATTTATGATTGTTTAAGATGACATTGTATGATCAATACACAATAAACGAGTATGAGTATAAGTATGAGTAAATAGCCCCTGAAAAGCTTAAAATCTTTTTGGGCAGATGTGTAAAAATGAGTATACATACATTTATTTTTGTAATGTATAAATAAAGTCGAACACTGTAATTTGATCGGACTAAGATTTAAGAATGGCCATAAAGCCGTGCATTCCACCTACTAACTTGAGCTTATTCTATTGTTGTGACATCTTAGCTGACGAACTTCACTGAGTCAAGTTACTCGGCGACCAATCAGCCCACTATCCCTGTAACAAACGATACCCAACCGTCGCCAATGCGACCGCGTTTAAAACACATTTTTTACCTCCACTTTACACCTCCGAAACTACTTTTGAAACCCATCGGCTATTACCTAAACGACCGTATTTCTTATCGTTAATAATTCCTCAGTAAAACCACTTCAAGTTCTGCAAATTCAAAATTTAGTGAGGGAAATCAGGTTGTCTCTTTCATTTGTAAGGTTGAAAGATGGTACGAGCGGGATGGAAGCTAGCTCGAGCCTCGCTAGCGGGACATCGACCAGCAGCTTTCAGAAAAACTTAGATGAGATGCAGTCCATTGTAACTTGGAAATGATATCGAAAAGTTTTGTGCCGCACTTTAAGATTTTGAAAAGTAAACTGTATTTTGTTGTAACTTGGTAGGTATGGAAAGTGTTGTAACAACATTGAAATGTGTATTGAGTTTATGATACAGTTAGAGTTGCACTTTGTTTACTTTAAATTTGTTTTTTTTTCTTTTTAGTTTATATTACTTATTTATTTACGATATTCAAACATAAATTATTACTTTGTAATAGAGCATGGATATTGGATATCTGATAGACGAAAATTATGATGTACATATAGAATTCTGTTTCATTATGATCATGCTAGGATTATTTAATTAGATTATCTATCCACATCCCAGAAACATCTTGGTGTTTTTCTTTGAAATAAGTAAAACGTAAAAGAATCTCTTCGAAAGATAATTTTCAATTTCAAGATAGCAAAAGTATATTACGACCTAATAACCAAACCGAGTTACAACGCTATTCAACTGACGTTACTTGCCCCGTGGACATCGACAAAAACCGTGCAGCCTGTCTTCGTATGTGTGCGTGCATACCGACGCGCGCGCACACACCCGCGCCGCATACCGAGGCGCGCGGGCGCACAGAACGTTGCGTTTTGCATCGAAGCCTCAGTTCTAAAGCTACTTTTAGGGTCATCAAACGCTTTATACATCTACAAACAAGTCTAATTCCCACTGTCGAACAACCCTATTTCGAAGCTAAAAAAACGAAACAGTGCGTTTAAGTGTAGTTCTTCAAGTGTTCTGTTAACGTCGAAAGTTGTATTGTGACACTTTTCCAACGTGTTAAGTTAGAAGTTGTAAAGGCTGAGTTTGGTTGTGGCAATCGAGTGAAATGAGTGCTGGATAACTAGATGTCTAGATGTGGTGACTTCAGTGCTATGGCAGGGGTTTTGTGCAGTTGAAAGATGTGGAGAAACTTCTTCTACGTGAAATCTGTTAGGAAAAAGGGGACCAGTAAATAGGTGAGTTTAACTTTGCCTTTATTTAACTACCTTGACGTGTTCGTAAACGTAGGGATAAGATTAATAAATACTAAAGATATTTTTAGGTCATAACGAACATTTTTGGTCGAATTATTTAAAGAATGAGGTCGAATTTTGAGAAACTTATCAGCGGTTGATGCATGCGTCGTGGAATTTTAAACCTAGTGAGACTGCTTCGAGAGCTTTTGGCTACAGAGTGTATGAAATACAGGGCGTAAATTGCACATGTATGAAAACAGCTGTCTTAGAGTTAAATAGGAATGAGTTTACGATAAGAGAAACACTCTGGGAAGAGAAACACTACACTGGGATACTGCCGTCAAGGGTTCAACCGCCTGTTGTCTATAGATTTTTAAATTTATCTTGTTTTAATCCAAAGAGTAGTTTTGGTGTTCAATAATGAGTATTTGTTCAGTACAGTACCTCTAGCACAATTGTGACACGCGACTCTTTGTCGCGCGACAAATGCTACCTATCTCTTTCCACTCAATATCGTGTGACAGTGACAGGTGATGCTCTGTCGCGCGAGAAACGAAGTCGCGGCCAGTTATCCTAGACGTACAGAATGTAAGCTTCGGTCTCGATCGAGATGATTTGATATCAACCGATATGACTGAAATACCAAACATTCTCCTGTTATTAAAAATTTTACTTCAGGAAATATACACATTAATTTCAACCATTTGGTTACCTAAGGTACAGTAGGCGCAGTAATTTATCTTCCTACAAATGGTAAATCGCGCGCTTGAATGTGTGCCCGCCGTGTACGAACGCACTACAAGCAGAGTTTTAAGAATGCGCGTAAGAATGTTCCAGTATGGATGCACTCACACAGACGTGCTATCGCGCGAAAAATTAATGTGTCGAAGTTGGACTACTTGTTCGTCTTTTTACTTTGCCAAAGGTGATTAATTCCCCAATAATGCCCTGCCTGCCTGCGATGATGACGCTGATGACTCTACCTTTTCTAGGACATCGCATGCCGCTATTTTGACCGCGATTGTCCCTGGTGATGATTGGCTCATATTATAGATTGGCACTAGGGTTTCTGGTTTCTCGCCTCATTTTTTTTCTCGAGTTTCGAGAAATCTCGACTCCAATTTCTCGAGTTGTCTCGACTCTCGAGTCTTTAGTAAGAAATTGTAAATTATTGTTGAAAATAAAATAAAAAACAAATAAAAAGGGTATCATTTAATCGATCACCAAAATATTCATATGAGCGTGAGCAGAAATATGTATTTGGTCAGCCAAAATAGCTAGTTGGTAAGCAACTTATGGTTAGCAAACATTTATAAATCTGTCTGCAATTAATGATAATATATTGAACTGCTCTAAATTATTTTGGTCAGCAAATTGAGTATTTGAGCTGCATTAAGCGACCTACAATTAATCAAATTTTGGTAAGCAATCAGTAGGTAAGCAAAATATTTCATTTTATCCATCAAAAAAAAGGGGGCAATAAAACCTAACTGGTCATTCACAAAATGGGCGCAACTATTCTGCCGCCAATCGTGTGCGTATTTTGTCATTCGGTAATTGTTAGCTGTCAAGTAGCAGGTGTCACTGTGATTATATACTGGGTGTCACTGTGATATATACACGGTGTCACTGTGTTATATACAGGGTGTAACGTTTCAAATGTTTATCATTGTTAAAAGCCAAAAAATGGCGAGCCTGACTTTAGCCCTTATTTCGTTTGTGTCGGAACTCGAGAGTCTCGAGAGTCAGCTATTTATTTCTCGTCTCGAATGGAGGTGAAACTCTCGAGTTGTCTCGAGTTCGAGAAGTCTCGAGCAGAAACCCTAATTGGCACTAAACCGTTGCAGGAGCAGCTATTTTAAAATAGGATTGTAGATATCAAAAATTCGTGGATGATCATGTGAGTGCCGTATAATTTTTGCCAGCGCACTCTTCTCGCAAGGTAGGGCTAACATTGGTTACTATATCCTTAGATTTAGGTCACTTGAGGCTAGGGTTGCCAGATGGTCGGGATTTGCCGGGATTCTACCAATTTTTTGTATGTCCTCCTGACTCCCGACAAAGAAGAAAATCACCCGACAAACGACTTCATTTTAAAACTTAGTCCGATCCACTCATGGTGGTCTGGCCAGCGAAAATTTCTGCTCTTTCAGGCTAAAAAAAAGCTCGCGTCGAGCGCGCGGGGCATCTCCCGACCAAAGTCTCAAAATCCCGACATATTGTTTTTTTCTCCCGATAATAGGATCATTCAATCTGGCAACCCTACTTGAGGCGCATGCATGCCATAGGTTGACTAAAGCACTTAATTTGGTCAATCCATCTTACAGGTGACCTGCCATGTGGTCTAGGCTTTCCACTTTATCCCTGTAGGTACCTCTAGCACAACTCTGACACGCATCTCTTTGAGCCTTATCACACTAGCCATTTGCGAGCGAGCGGCGGGCGAGCCGCGGACGAGTTTCCATACTAATGTCGCTCGCGGCTCGCCCGCAAATCGCTAGTGTGGTAAGGCCCTTTATCGCGCGACAAATGCTACCTATCTCTTTCCACTCAATATAGTGTGAGTGACAGGTGATGCTCTGTCGCGCGAGAAACGAAGTCGCGGCTAGTTATGCTCGACAGCCTGAACTACAAGATGTTCAAAAGAATCGTTTTCCCAGCTTCAAACCGAGAAACTTAAGTATGCCATTGTATCAGAGCAGATAGACGCTGCCTGGTCAATAAGGTATGAAGATGTTTGTGGGATATTCGGCCATGGTACCTCCCAGTGTTTGCTTCCAGCACCATGTTCCTAGAGCATATAATCTTCTTCCTTTTAATTGGACAATTATGGGTCATTCTCAAAAAATTATGTCCGTAGTTAGGGCTTTATGAAACAACCTCTTAATCTTGTTCCTTTGTGTAACGAAACTTACCATACAATTTTTATGGTTAACTTTCGTTACACAAAAATTTAGGTTAACGCTTTGTTTTATAAAGCCCTATCTACGGACATAATTTTTTGAGAACAACCCTTATAGTTCTTACTATATAATATCTGTTTCGCAGAACAAATCTCTTTTCCTAATTGTAAGACTGTTAGAGCATGCACATTAGATATTTTTAAGCGTCTTGTTCAGTTAATATTACCGTCCTACCTGTACGCTGTTTAAAAATCTAATCATATTAGAGATTTCCGAAATGACTACATTATCTTTTCTAATCATTACGATGAATAAGATATCATAAATAATACATGTAAAGTTATAAAATACTACGTATAGTCCGTACAAACTTTAAGATCAAATGCTGTCAAACGAACGCAAGCCAAAAGCTACCTTATGATTAGAACATATGGTAGTTTTTGGCTTACGTTCGTTTGACAGCATTTGGTCTTAAGAGTTTGTACGGACTATATAAAACAATCTTACTTCTAGACAGTTTGTATAAAACTTTTCCACTGTGTTTTCGTCACGAAGACGCCTCTTTTATTTATAAACTTTTAGAAACTGTGATATCAATTTCAGAAGGCCGTAACAGATGAGAATAAATTTAATTGGAGAAGAGAAAAATTTCATGTGATAGGTATTTCTAGTCACTAAAAACTCAACGGTGACCACCATCTGTGCCTTGTGTTTTGATTTGATCTCAGACTATGCGTAGGTATTGGAGTCCTCGCGTCAAACCCGTGACGAACCGTCCAGACTCCAGGGGCGTAATTTTTTTTTGTAGATGTCATACTTGCAAGTCTTACCGACTGTTGCAAAAATCGGACCAGGTGGGGGCCGTGGCGTTCCTTGGGATCGAACCAGGTCGCTTGGCCCGGACCACCTTGAGAGGGTCACGAGGCGAATTGTTTTACGTCACTTTCATTGGAGTCTCACTACCCCCAAAGAGCCTCTTGTAGTCAAGGACTACGGTCTCCTTGCCTACAGGAGGCTCTTTGGGGGTAGTGAGCCTATTCCTGACCGCGGGAAAACGGTGGATAACTGGGATTACCCATTGCATACATCGTGTTATACATTACAACTGCTTATTTCGCGACTATGACGTAAACTAAATAGTTCGCTTCATGGGTTTCAGTCAGCGAATACGGATATTCCGCCGAATGGTTGGTATTTTGTTTATGGGAATCGAACTCCGGTCGAGCATTATACCAAATTTGTCGCTATGCATATGCATGATCATGGCATATATCAGGTAACTCAAATTTGTGATACTCTTCTTATACTTTCCGCTACCCTGGCTTTGGTCAGGAATATAATGATGTGCTGTTAGGGAATATATCATAAATATACCAAACCCAGACTCGGTGGACAGACGACCTCTTAAGAGTAGCGGAGAGTCGGCGGCAATCCATGTGGGAGGCCTATGTCGACAAGTGGCCGTCCGTGGCGGATAGATATACAATATAGATTGATATTTAGCATTAACATGGCGTCCAAAGAACTCGATTCCCACCGGCTTGCCTAATATCAGGCATTTGAGCACCTTATTCTACCTACAGCTCTTACTTAAGGAAAATGTACGCCAAATCTGCACCGGCTTACCCAAGGATATCTTTTACGCCACGCCACTGATATTTAGGGAAAATCCCTATGTTGTATGGGTAACTAGGGATGATTCCCGAGGTGAGAATATTTCTAATACATACAATTCCCGGGAAGATCTATAATCAGGAAGGGTCTTTTGATCCTTAAAGGCGATGGCATCGATTGGTATTAAAAAGTATTTTGTTTGAGAGTTATGTTTTTTTATTACATGTAAATTATTATTAAAAGCCAATTATGTCCCACTGCTGGGCATGGGCAAAGGCCTCCCCCGCATTTAAGTTTAATAAATAAATACCTAAATAAAAAATGCAGCTTGTAAAAGATCTATGACACATGGGTGGGTGGATTTCACAGCGTTTCAAACGGCGTCATCACCAATCCCGAAATTTCGACGATTCACTTTAATAATGTATCCCATTATTTTGATAAAATCCGAAAATAGTACTTACTATTTTCATGTTTTGATCAAAAGTTATGTAATTTTTAAAAATATGTCATCATAATATCGGGATTGGTGATGACGGCGGTTGAAACGCTCTGAAATCCACCCAGGTACCTACGCTGTTTTTCACTAGGAGCGATATATTATATGAGAGGAACAGACGAGGACACGTGCGGCTTGCGTGTCGGGTCTAATAATGAAACCTAACTCACCCGTCTATCCTAAACTTAATTCGACTGGTCATGAAGCATCTGTGTACCGTTTGATATGGGTCATAAATGGATTGAGAAAAAATAACCCTTTTGTTCTCAAACGTTAAAAATACTGAAGCCCAATTTTTAGCTTTGAAGTTAATTCCCATGTAATTAAGCTTTAATTACACTAATTAATGTAAAACTTGCTACACCATAGTAGGCTATTCATAAATACGGAAGTAACTCTGGAAGGATGCCCAATTTAGCTGTGTCCGAATGATTAACTTTGCTTACATAAGTCCTCATGATCACTGATGCTTTTATTTCTATGTTAAATGATTGACTTTTATAAGTGAAATATTTGTAAGTTTGGTTGAGGATTTTTTTAAACTATTATCCGTGGGTTCTGTACTGTAATCAGGTATCAGTTTTACTTTTATACATAAACTGTGCTTAATAGTCAAACTTTTGTGCTGCATTCAACAAAGTATAGTATACATTACGTTATGTTATGTTTCTAATTAGAATTAGCTAGTAGCACTAAATTCCACATCAAAACTGCTATTGTCTTTGAATATTACTTCTCGAATTCTAAGGAACATACAATATTAAAGTGTAATATATATGTTAATTTATATTACACTTTAATATTGTAATATAAATTCTGAGGAACATACAATATTAAATACATATAACTGATTTAAATTATGCTCATAATGGCACCATCTTCCCTCCATCATTAGACTGTGACACTCACAGTATTGTTAAAATTTCTTCCGCCTGAGAAAAACATTATCAATTTTATTTTCTCTATGCGTCAATTCCTCAATAGATAATGGAAGCGGCGAGACCGAACGTTTATAAAAGCAACACTTTATTGACGTATCAAAGCCATTCCATATTTGGCTCATAAAGTTAAAGAATGAGAATAATAGAGCGGACAATGGGATTGAGGATAGGAAAGTTGCGGGGTAAGACGGGAAGTGCCTAGCCGTTATAATACATCTAGGCCATCCAAATTTAAACTCTAAACCTAGTATAATAAGGACATTGAGAACTGCAATTCTTAGTGAAAACTGTACCTGTGGCTTGCTAGTGATAAATATTTATCGAAACCCTTTTACCTACCCTGAAGGGTTTTAGTAATGTCGGTGAATGATTTTGTCGGGCATGTTCGTGTAGATGTTATGAGAAAAATATTCTTTACCTGTAGGCAATAAACAAACATAACTACACATATTGTGTAAGCCAGCGTTAGAAAATAAGCTACGACTTGCCGTACAAATATTTATCGCAAGATGGAACCTTTTCTTTGTTAGGCTTAGGTTTGGGATTGTAAGGGTTCGAATCTTAGCGGTCGCCATGTAACATTTTACTCAAAGCTCGTAAGGCCCTGGCCACATCACCAAGGTGCGGCGCCGAAAAGAGAACATGTTGTGTACGTTATATGTATATTGCGTCAAAGATATCCTTGGCCAAGCCGGTGCAGATTTGGCATATATTTTCCTTAAGACCTGAAAAGCAGGAATGCCTGATATTGAGCAAGCCGATAGGAATCGAGTTCTTTGGACTCCACACCACTGTTATATAGGTACACGGCGCGGCTTTTCACATTTACCGAAGCTGAATCGGCTACTACTACGACACATTTTATCGCACCCCAGTGCGAATTATTTGTGTGATTCTGAGATCGCATTTTTAACGCAACTGGCTATAACATTACAATTATAACAATACTGATGTCCTTCTAATCTGTCGAACTGTCACCTCTCTTTACCCTGTGAAGAAAGGGATGAAGCTAAAATTAACTGGCATATAGGAATTATCCGGAGAATGAAAAATCAGGCCTAATTGCACTACGTACGCTGATACTCACTTTTTTACTAGTCGGGTAAAACAGGATTAAAATCAACTCGCTTTCACATTAAACCCAGAAGGATGAACATCCGCAAGAATGAGGCCATTGCTTGCCTGCAGCAATAAGCCTTTATTCAAACCTGAATACCATACAATATTTATAAATAAACTGGGAGATGCAACTTTGTCAGCCAAGGTGAAAAAAGCCATAACTTTTTATTTAACAGTAGTTGAATAAAGAATGCTCTATAACTAACCTTGAGTGAGCTTGCAAGCTCGTCTGCTTAAACCAATAGATCCCTATCTATTTTGGTAGGTACCTACCTAGTGTCGTGATCTCTTAAAGTATTGATATTATTTGAGAAAATAAGTCTAATTCATTTTTAATTGTTGGTTATAAAAATGTAACTTTACTAATTAATTATCATGAAATTTATATGTTTTTTTTAAATGGTGTAGAACCTTCTTTAGATTTAAGTGGGTAGGTAATAATTTTTGTGAACCAGCAACATCAGAAAGATTCCGATGTTGTTGCGGAGAAATGTTATAATGTTATGTGTTTTGCTCGCTCTCTTTGTGATTTGTGACCTAATGGTGAACAGAAGTGGAATATACGTCATCCAGTATCAATGACCGTATTTCATTTTACTAGGTATGAATGAATGTACTAATCGATAAATGATCATAGAGTGGTCTAGTGCTAGCACATAAATGCAGCGTATACAATGCTCCGTAGCTTATTTCACATGTACAAAAAATAAAGCTTTTATTTTCCACGTTGACTACCACTGCTTTTGCAATACACAATTTACTCTAAATAGCCTCATTGCTCTAAGCAAAACAGTCTGGGTTTATACTCCGAATGTCTTCGTTCGAAATTTGTATTCTGTCGTCCTGCTCACTCAAGTATTTTATATACCTACCTAACTAAAAGATTCCAGAAACTGCGTTCGCGGGGATGAAATAAGTTAAATGTCTCCTTCTTGATTCGCCCCTAGTCGGATAATAACCTACCTTATATTTGAACTGTGGTCATAATCGACCTGTGTACGAAGTAGTTTATGCGTGATGCGAAATTAGAAGAAAAAAATGGCAAAAATGTAATGTGCAAAAACAATTTTGCGTTGGTTTTATTATTTGTATAGAATAGACTACAGAGCGACGAGAGCGTGAGGGACGGCACGATACGAACTTCGAACGTAGAGAGATAGAGTATAAGCCCTGGACAAATAAATAACACCGTCTGAATCACTTAATACACCGGACATCTGGGTGAGTTCTCTCATCATTGTATGCAAAGTGGTTTTTGCCTCAATAAACATGTATTGTCTACATTGACAGTTAAGACTAAGTTGCGTTAAAAATATGGAACAAGACGACGTAGGCAAAGAGCCTCCTTGTGTGTGCTAATTTATGGGTGCGTAACGATGCCTATAATGTTTTTTGGTATATTAGTCGCGATAACGCTCATTTGATATAATTATTGAATCATATAACAACACTTAATATATTACATTTGGTGCATTGCGTTTTATGGAAGTGAAACGTGGACAATGACGCAAAGAGACAGAGAAAGATTGGAATCATTTGAAATGTGGTGCTGGAGGACAATGGAAGGCATAAGCTGGACAGAGAAGAAAACCAATGAAGAAGTGATGGTGAAAGAGAAGAGGATAATCCTGAATATTATTGCAAACAGACGAGGAAAAATGATAGGACATTTGATAAGACATAACAATTTCTTTAAAACCATACTGGAAGAAAAGATAGAGGGAAAAAGAGGTAGAGGAAGAACTAGACGCAGTTACATGGACCAAGTGAAGGAAAAAGTTGGTGTCGTGTCTTATCAAAATGTCAAGAAGCTGGCGTACGTCAGGCAAGATTGGAAGCTACTCCACCGACAAGAGTGTTAAATTAATGATGATGATGATATAATTATAATTTTTTGTAATGATCATTTGGTCTAATAACATTTAATATAACATTCTTTAAGTATAATGCATATTTCCTATAGTGAAATTATGGTATAGCGTTAATTTCATCTAAAATACAATTGGTATAATCATTGTTGATGTAATGTACTAAAGACATAATCACAAAACAAACTGCTACCAGAGAAGTAAGTAAGGTTAGAACTGCGACTCTTACACAAGCAAGACGAACTGCTATCAAAATTGGTTAGGTTTGGTTTGAACTGCGTCCTCTGACAAAACGAACTGCTATAAAAACTAGGTAAACTACGCACAGAAGAAAAAGGGGGGACGGGGGGGGCTCGGGGGGCGAAGCATTGAAAAAACATAAATCAAAGGTTTGGTATTTAGGTAGAAAATTAGGTTAGGTGAAAATTTATTAGGTTAGGTTTGAACTACGAGCCCAGCAAAAACGAGCTGTTACAAATGAGTTACGAGTGTTAAGAATACCAACAAATAATAGAAGAAATATTTTTTTATGTAAAAATGGTATGCCTAAACAATATTTGACAAAAAACCCCCAGGTGTTACAATTTTAAATATGTGATAGTAAAAAAATATATACAATTTAATAGTTATATAATATGATTTGTATATAAAATGACCATTATACCATATTATGCTTATAAGACATAAGTGTTATTTCAAAAGATAATTATTCGAAATAAAAATATATATTTTAATATAATACCAAACATTTATTATACAGAATGAGTGATTATACCCTTTGAAATGATATCAAATGTTGTGATATCGAAAGAAATTATTTTATTTATTATTATAACAACCGTTACACACCCAATTTTTATATATTTTAATAATGGGAAATATATTTTAAAAGAAATCGGTATATATTTTTGATCACACAGAACGAGTATTACTTATCTTCAGGGTTCTATGTTTGACTTCTGCACAATATGAGCTATGATTAGTATGGAAATTTATACATCCTTTATTCTGCTGATAACAGAATCTTATTCATCATCATCATCAGCCGGAAGATATCCACTGCTGACATAGGCTTCGTATCTTTTTTTTTTTAATCTCACTTTACAAAGAAGAAAGATATAAGTCAATAGTTTTTTTAAAGATTTACGCACGCGCTCCTTATCGCCTACTTTTTAACCGACTTCCAAAAGAAGGACGGTTCTCAATTCGTCTGTATGTTTTTTTTTATTACATACATTATTCGGGAATGACACGCTCTGGGATGGGACGGGTAGGCCGATTAGCCACAGCCGGTCGACCAAAATCGACCGATTATGCAACCAATGTTGGAAAATGGGAGAGGCGGGATAGAGCATCGAGCATCGAGCACCGATTTAGAAATAGTATATTACACAACTAGGGTGGTAAAACAAAGATAGGCCGAGATCGCTCATGTTTGCGGCCCGAGCTGCAAGCGAGGGACGTAAATATGCGATCGAGGGCTTTCTTTATTACCTCCCGTGTTGTGTACATTATTTTATGTCTACACTTGGCCAGAAAGCGGCTTTTTCCGTCCTCCGAGGTCTCACTACAACAAAATCAAGATCTGATGATGGGATCTTGGAGGAATCAAGGGAACTCTTGAAATATTAATTAAAGGCCCACATATAGCGAGGGTATTGTCCATAGTTACTCTTGCATTTCTTATCGAAATAGGTTCATTGGAAGATGGTTATTTTAAAAATGTTGATTGCTTGGTTATTATTATTAACCAATTTCACGTAATGTTTGTTTTCTAAATTCCTAAGAAAATAAAGCAGGTGCTGGGTGATCGTCTCTAGTGCACTACTTTGGATTACATTTTCGTAAAAAGCACTCATGCTTATGCTAGTGAAACATACTTAATCTTTTCCAACAAGACAAAGTGAATTCAGAACAGTCACGCAACAAAACTCGTACTTTGTAAAAATAGCTTAGGTGTTTAAATACAATGTAGGTAGGTATTGTAATAAAATTCCCATGGAAATGTTAACTTCCGAGCTACTATGACTGCGCGAAAGTGTACGTGTTAATTAGTGTTAAAAAATGCAAATCCAATCCACTCCATTCATAAATAAAGTTTATCGAATATTGATACGATGATTATTTAATTTTGTTTCTTTTAATCGAGTTGAGCACACGTTGAGAAAGTGACGATACCACATTGCATCACTTTGTGAATACGTAACTTCCTTTTGGATGCAGGTTTTTGTGGATCAAAACCGAGATGTTGATCTAACCATGGTAACGCTATACAATACTATACCTATGTAGTTGTGTGGGCTGCAAATGAGTAATTTATTTACTATAAATAACAAAGTAAAAAAATCAAAATTACGCATCTCAAAAAAAATCAAATTTCGCTTTTTAACATTTTTGCATAGAAAATATGTTAAGGAAACATGACATTTACAAACAAAATCTTAGTAAAATTTTCCAAAAAATCATTAAGGCAATTTAGGACATCTCCAAAATCATGCCAATTCCTAACTAAAATTGCTTGTTTCTCAAAACATGTTACCGTAGAGTAGTACCTAGTACAGACAGTGCAACCTGACTGCAGTAGGTCAGGTTATAAGAACCTCCTATCAAATTTTCAACGCAGTTTTCAACGCTTAGAATAAATGTATCTGACATTCAACTTCATTGCAAACATTGTAGTGCTCCAATAGCTATTGAAATGTTTGTTTCCTAGATTCCATTTTCAATTGCCATTGCAATTGCCTCTACATGGATAGAAGATAGATTATTGAAAAGTAGCCGCCCTGGTAATGAAGGTGACGGTAGCAACTGCCAATCAAAGTACCAGGAACTCAGAACCGACTGGTCATATGTTACGGCTTTACGTAAGTACAGCATATTGAGCCTTTTATTCTAAACTCCACATTTTGCAGAAGACGCGTTTAATAGCAGGAAGTAAGAGCTAAAGCCAGGCGGTCTAGACACCGTTCCATTCGACTCATAAAAGGCGTAAGTCGATTGCAATTTCAACCATAAACCACTTTTTTAGTTACAAGACAGAAACTTCCAGTATTCCAGCGGTAGGGTTCCGAAAAGGCATAACACCATTAAAATACCTAAGGCATAAGCCGTTTTAGAGCTAGTGGTGGTTATTATCTAGCCCGATCGACAGATAAAGTGACAGAGAGATAAAAACACGTTTTGCTTCATAAATAGAGACTGAAGGAGATAAAATGCACTAATAACTAAACTAACGAAGTCGTTTAATATGTATACGTCAAAAGCATATTCTGAGAGCTTATAATAGCGGTGTTTCTTATATACATAGAACCTATATACGTAGAACCTATATGTATACATATCTGACCTCTATGTATGCATTGTTTTGTATTGCAACTCTTAGAGAAATATATTCCTAATATTGGTCTTGGGGGATGAAGCTGCATGCAGGTTTTAGCTTTACCCTACCCGTGTCCCCTGGGCAACGCCAAATAGACTGCACTTTCCGTTAATAGATTTCGACCGCAGCTTGTCAGCTTCCTTACTTGCCAACAAGTGATTTAGGTCGTGTACTGGACTGATGTCAGGAAGAAACAATTGTTCAATACTTCAACATACATATGTGACGCTTACAGTCAAAATGTGTTACTTTGCTACTTGTAAATAAGGTAAATTTTAATGAAATTACAAACTACTAATTGCTAACTATAGATTTCGCTACGGCTCGTAGCATCTATTGGTTGCCATTTGTAAATAAACGGAACTGTTATGAAAACCATTGACAATATGAAAAAAATACACTGAAAATAATAAAAAAAAAAAATTTGCCATACCTGAATAACTCACCTCGGCTTAGATATATAATTTCTACATATTTATTTTGTTTTCTATGGTAATAATTTCACAAATTGTGAAAACATAATTCGTATTTTTACACATGGCTATAATTAGGTGAATCGAACCTTGGCGCCATCAGCAACCAATCTCGCGTTTTTAACCAAATTCCATTTTCATGGCTGTTATTGCTAGGATTCTTATTCACAAGTAGGTAAGTGGCACTCTTTGCCAACGAACGACATATATATTGCAAATAATTGCATTTCAGTGGGAAAATTAACAAGTAGAGTTTTCGAGGTTTTTTATTTTATTGAATTAGTTAGAGAGTGAGTGTCTTTAATAGTTATTAATGCTAAATAGAGTATGTGCAAATGTTTTCTAAAATGCCACTTCCTAATTAAATTGATGCTAATATTAAGGGTAATTTCTAATCTAACGATAACCTTCAATTTAATCCGCCACAACCTCTAATGTAAATGCTTATTTAACTACTCATATTAATCTAGAAATCGGCATTTCACTTCAGGTTTCCCTCCGTATAGTACGTGACGGGAATTATAGGCCAAGAGCTTACGGGTTAAATTAAGTACTTATACTTAGACCTGGTTATGTATGTAGATGTCATGCATGAATATTATGTTAAATGGGAGTTTTCAAGTAATTTAGTACTTATATTAACATAATGTAACCATTATGTATATTGGTTATATAACAGTAATTTTAACTAAAACCTAATAAAATGTAATGCGTTTGGTAAATAGGTAATATGCCGAAGCTAAACACTAAGACATATTTTAAGTTTTTGGCCAATGTTTCCAGTATTATTCACTGAGGTATATTACTTTTACAATGCAACTGGAGTTTTAATAATAGTATTTTATGCAACAGTTATATAAGTAGGCTCAAAAAATGCGAATGGAGCGAGTTGCGATTAGAGATGTGCCATTCCCGGGAATATTCCCCGTTTGTATGGGGAATATTCCCACCGCGGGAATATTCCCCGTACAAGCGGGGAATATTCCCGGGAACGGCACATCTCTAGTTGCGATACGAACCGCCGCGGCGGCGAGTATCACAAATAGAGACGCCATGAGCGTTTTTTGACTTAATTATACAACGTTGCATACAATACTTTTTCTACGACTAGGTTTTAAAATATAAAATACGAAATTAAATTAAACAAGGCAAATATGACATATGACTGACAGTATGTGTCTATGGTAAACTTTTTTTAATTTGAAGTATACTCGCTAGTGACACGCAGTGACGATATTAAAAATACTTTATTTTATGTTGGTATCAGAGTCATTTTCAAAAAATTGTACACAATTAAGGGATTTAATTAAAACAAAACTTAATTTATTCCTTTGTGTTACGTAAGTTACCCATATAGTTTGTATGCCTAACTTTCGTAACACAGAGGAAGCGATCGTGATTTTGTTTTTATTAGGCCCTTAACTATGTACAATTTTATTGAAAATGACTCATCAATGAATTGAATTCGGAAAGTTTTGTTTTTCTTAAAAACCGTAGGAATTTAATTGTTTGTAAAGTTGGTAGTTGTGCATTTTTATCGTAAAGTTAGAATTGAGCGCTTAATCCTTGACCTAAGTTTAACCTAGATTTAGAAGTCTGTGGCTGCTAGCAGTATCGTAATGTGACTATAACGACACTAGTGCTGTTATGGAGAATAGATAGAGTATAGACTTCTCTGAACTCATATTATGTATGTTCTTATATTAGTGTTCGTAGTGACCAAGTAAAAGTACACGAGTAGAAAAAAACTAAAAATGTTTGATAAAATTAGATAAGATTTATTGATTCCTTACGTAGTTTTTATTCTACTCGGCGACTTCACTAGCTTTTTTGAATATTTAATCAGCTTCACAAGTTTTACCAATGTATGACTCTCTATATTTATAATTAATTATTATTATCACTGTTTGAGGCCAGAAATGTATTTAACTGAGTTACTTTCTAGACCGATGGGTGGTGTTCGTCAATTTGCCAACTGGTCGCTGCTGCGGCTGGGAGGGAAAGCACCACAACCTTACATGAGATTGGTTATGCCTGTAGAGCGAATGAACGCTGATCCGCTTTTAATTGTAAAACACCTTCATTAAATTGCCGGCCTCTTCTACTATTAGGGCGTGTGCACATGGTGCTTGCCAAGTTGCGATTGCGTGGTGCATCGTGCATGGTGAATAAGATACATAAAAGAAAGAAGAAGAAAGTTTGTTGGTTTAACAGCTCTTGTACAAATTATAAAGGGGGTGACTTCCTATTAAGTACACTCACGGACTATGAATTCGGGTCATTTTCTATGAACAATTATATAGAAAATTACCCGAATTCATTGTCCGTGAGCGTATTTAGTATATTCGTGTCAGAAAATCCCGCTCTTCCACGACAGAATATAGTACAAACCAATTTATTATTATCACAGTTTAAATAAAACACAGTTTGTCAACGCCCAAGCAATGCTGTAAATGTTATGTCCCAAATTGGTAAGCACGGCTCTGTGTAAACGGTTCGTAGGCCGACTTTACGAGTAATCGAGTATGTTCTTTAGATTGTGCCTACTTTACATGCATATTTTACTGAATGACCGCGGCTACCCATTGCAATTTTCAGTGGTGCTCTGAAACTAAAACGTTACTTCACCTAATGACACTAACGTAATATCAATTAGATATTACAAGAGCTGAACACTTACGTAACTGTATAAACTGAAGCTATATACTCTGGGGAATTTACCGTTTTCATCATATTGCACTAAAATTGTCTGTAATATAGCCAGCTGTTTGCGGCAGTGGACAACGGTGGGAATGCAGAATATCTTAGACCATTCTCTCTTTTGACACTAGTCACAGTGTACGTTTACTGGTCTTTTGACAAATCATGCTTGCGCTTTTTCCGTTTCTTTTGAGACAAGCTTTGATCAAGATTCTAGATTTGATAAGTTAGGTTATATGAAATGATTTAATAACTAAAATATGGTAAAAGGAACGGGTCTGGTTGTATTGGTCGGGCTGTTACTGAGCACCCACTCCCGGCCGCTATCCCACTACTGCCCGATACGGGAACTTTTGGCTGCTGGGTTTCCCCCCTGGCCCGGTTTGCCCCTCCTTAATGAACCTGCACCTCCCAGACTCCTCCGGGAGGTCCATATTAATACCAGGCTTAGTGTGGACGTCCAGTCAACATGGTCCACACATTAAGTTACCTCAATGTGTAGGTTTCATTACCTATGCTGTCTTCCCTCTCCGTACAAGAATTGGCTACCACAGGTAGGTAGGTACTAGGGAATGCAATAACCGGCCAAATTTTTTAACCGGTTATTAACCGATGTGATGCCGAAAAAACCGGTTAACCGGTTAAAAACCGGTTAATTTATTTTCGTCCATTTTTGTGGTTTTTGTGAGTGTATGATAATAAGAACTACTTTAAAGTATTGCTTAGTCGATTATTAAACAAAATCAACTTAAATAACAAACAATAATAATGGGAACTTTACTGACAGTATATCGTGATAATTTAGCCAGACGGAAAATAAAAAGTAAAGCCTGTTTTGAAACGGATTCACTATCTAGATTTACAATATGAAATGAACATGATGTTTTTTTTATTAGTTTTCTAATGCGGGAAAAATTAAATGGCGCTCTCCTATGGTCCGGACCAGGAATCTAACCTAGTGCCTCTGGTCTTCGACCACCAGGGCACCCAGCAAGTTCCTTCAATTTTGCCATCTACTTTGACTTTTGTTTAATAGGTTTTTTTTAACTTAACACCGTCTATTCTCGCTCGATCGTCAAAGCTGTAAAGTATTTGCATCAAGGTGGGTGCATGTGTAACACGTGTTCTCATAGATGGCGACTCCCTTGGCCACAGAACCCAATACTGTTCAATATGTCAATACTGCTAGACTTCGTTGGATCAAGTTTTTAAGTTCAATTTTCTCTTGCTCTTTATCATCGTGGCTCAACCCCAACTACAGTCAAATCAATGCTGGAAAAGCGTATTATTTAACTAAAACTGTGAGCCATTTTTTGTTAGCTTATACCCGTAGCTTCACCTGCGTTATTCCCGTTATTATATCAAGGGAAATCCTTATCCAGGACTTAGTCTACTTACTTCCATGCCAAATTTCATCTCAATCCATTTAGTTGATACTGCGTTATTAAGTAAGAAACATCCGAACATCTAAACCTCCAAACATTGTCACACACATCAATAATATTAGTGGTAGGTATGGTATTATTGACGTAATATTGCTTTATCGAATGGTAACCAACACTCGGTTGCGAACATTACTTTGCTAAAGTACCTGCTACACCAGATATTTGCAGACACTTCTACATTCCCATCATATTATAGACAAAGTGAAGAAATTTTCTTTCGGAAATGGTATAAGTAATATAGGTTAACAGGTTGCGTAGGGAATCAGTTTTACGCAGGTTTTGCCACAAAGTATCAAGTTTTTGACATCAATTTGGCAGTGATTTCCGGCGTTAGCTTTAGTTGATTTTTACGATTATCTGAAAATTTGTGGAAAAAAATTGTCTTTGGTATAAATCTTTTGTGACTCTGGTGTTTCCTATGGTGGTGTTTATAAATAAAGTACGATTGGAATTATATAAAAAAAAACTCTTAATTTGTCGAACCCGTTACGAATCAGACGTTAAGACCTAAAAGGGACACAAGGAAAAGATGTACACTTTTAACTATAGTTGATTGAATTAGGCTGACTTGACTGTTGACTATAGAAAACTCCACTTACTAATGAAAAAAAACTACAGGTAAGAAGATAAAACGTAAAGGAAAAAAGTAAGATGATGAGAGTTTGTTAATTAATACAAGTAATGTGTGTAAATTAGTGTGTAATGTTCAAATCGCTTCAATCTGCAGAAAAACTTAAAGGAACATAGTAAAAGTACCAATGTGATTGATTTTTAAAGGTTTCTGAACTCGCAGAGTAAAACAAATGAGTAATCGGAAAGGAATACGGTAAAATTACAGAATTTTTGTCAATTTACTACAGTTTTTTACATTTCGGTTAAAAACCGGTTTCTGGGCTCGATAACCGGTTATTAACCGTTGCCAAATACAGGCGGTTAACCGGTTTTTCGGTTAACCGGTTAACCGGTTTGCATTCCCTAGTAGGTACATAAGTTAGAAAAACTCAGTGAACATAATAACGGGTGCTAATAAAGCCTTGCGGACGCCAAATTAAAAATTGTATTTATTGCAGTGCGCACAAGGCCTTAGCGTAGAACTGGGTGTATAAACAAACGCGTCAGATGATATAAATGGCCCCGGACAAGCTTAGATCAATTGAAGTGGATATTCGAAGCCTAATGAATGTGGAGAAAATGACAGCGATAAGCGGTTAATATGCGGTTTTCCGCTTTCCCTCCCCGCAAATGGGTGGGGTTCAATGGGGTTAATGTGTACAATCATGGCTTTGTTACTTGTATGAAACTAGACTCAATTTGACGTCAGAAATGTGCATATTTAGTTCGGGATTATCGGAGCTTCACAATAGGGTAGTTTCCTGGTAAATTAAATCTTTCTCTTTGTGAAGTGTCAAAACGCTCTCAGCTTACTCTAATGGTTTGATGGTACATAATGCTTTAAGGTTCTAAATGCGCTTTTTTTAAAGTTACGCAATAAAGTTTTATTAATGAAAATAATGAATGAAAATTGGAGTTTAAAAAAAATAAAGACATCACTCATCACTAAGGGCAAATTGTCTTCTTATTTTCATTTTGCAGTGATTAAGTATTAAATTGTCGAAGGCTTGAAAGTTTTCGATAAATAATTTAATCCCATTGGCATCATTATCCAAATTCGTAGTAATTGTGTCGAATTACCTTCAAAAATTTTCCATAAGTATCGATATCTAATATCCGTTTCACACCACATTTCTTGTCACTTTTCTATAGATTTTGTATTTTCGTGAATATGATGTATGAAGAATTACGAGATATGTTGGCTCCAAATTTATGTGATTGACTGAGCAGTTCACTATGCACGAGAACGCACCTAAGTTCATTTTGCTTTACAAGCGATTGTAGGTATTTCTTATTTCTACAAGCAAATACTCGAGAATGGTGCAAATATTTGTGTGTAGTAGTAGTAGTTTTGACCCAAAGTTCTGAACAGCCTGACTACCAAACTAAAGCACCAAATCGAATGCCTACAGACAATCGCAATCGCGTGTCTTCGCCCATCACTTCGCAACTCACGCCATCTCGTGGGAACTGAGGGATCGAGTCACAGAGCAAGCTTATGATCAGTATCTTGACTTCGTAAATACTAGTCACATTATAAATCAATCTTACAAAAATCGACCTGTTTGCACAATAAGTTAGAGATGTACGTACAGCGCTGAAAAAGCCCTAGTACTTATTTTAATTAGATCTGAAAAAGAGCCCTATTTGCAAAATAAATGAATTGAATTGAACAGTCAGCTGCGGAGGCTGATGACCCAACTGCTGTACAAACATGTACCTATTGTAGGGGATCAGCCTTTTCTGCTACCTACTGATTTTATTTAATTAAATACATACACTCAGAACAAATGCTCGTGCTCTCCTATGAGTATCTGGGATTCGAACCCAGAATTATTAGTTTTGTAGGTAGGAGCTTCGTAGGCTCTTTCGTCCAAATAACGGCGTCGTCAACGTTTCAAATACAAATATATTATGTAACATATTTTTAGTAGATGATGCCCTTACATTTGTTATATAGTAGATCACGAAATCATTTCGAGCAAGAAACGCAGACCACGGCATTTTCACCGCACCAGGCGATTCATGGTCTGTGGGTGAGATGCGTTCAGGTAGTTAAAGTACTGTCTCTGATTAAACCGCGATCGATATCTAAGAACCGATTAGCTAACGTGATTTATATATTTAGCTTCAGATCTGATATGCTGATTCGGTTCGGTCACGATCCAGAGCCGATGGATAAACAATGGAAGAAAGCACGGTTTTATTGTTATTGTAAAGCCGAGTGTAAGGCGGCTTTATTTGACTTGACCCCAGGGCCGCTTATGCCTAAAGGCCTACTGGGACTTGGGAATTTAGGCACCAGTTCCACCGCCGAATATCAGGGAGAAACAATTAGAGATAGGGACTAGAAAGGAGTTGACGAGCAGTGAGAAGCACGTGTGATAGTTTTGTAACTGAGCTATAAGCAAGTGCGTGATTACTCCTAGGTAGTGAGACGGGCAATTACTTCTGGTATGCGTATTTACGAAGCGAGTCTCTCGGCTAGTGTTCTGATATATTTCTGTGGTTCTGACTGCCAAGCGAGCATCGCTGAACGATGACAGCTCTTATAGCTGCGACAGACTAATGTATCGCTGGCAGTGTGAACAGTGGGTGATCAAATATTAATACGTAAGTAATCTCTTTTTTTATTCACATCTTTACGTTTCTTGAGCGAGAAAATTGTCGATGTCTAATAGCATCCTCGTTGGCGGTACAAGCGGGACATTTGTCTTAGAGGCCCAATACCACAGGAAGGGAATCAACAGGGAAACACCACAACACAAGGAAGTCACCAGACATTGATCGCCAGATCGGCCTTACAGAGGACGCGGGTCATTGGCCAGTAATGATAGTGTTTATACTTTATAGCATGTTAAATAATCGATAAAACTTACAGTTACTTCAATACTTGTCCACACGTGACGCAGTTTTATCGATTTTTTATCGCATGATATGTACCTATATATATTTGTCGGATTTTATTTTATAACTTTTTATTATAAAAACATTCATGTTTTTCCTTCTTTTTGTATCAGCATTTCGTTTAACATGGACAGGTACCGTTCAACAGTGTCCGTAGCAGAAATAAATGACTCCATGATTTGAATAAGCAGGTAATAAAATTACAAAATATTCTAAAATCCGTCGAAACACTTACTGCGTAAGACTTAAGATTCAAGATTAAACAATTCAGATTTGCAGGCCTGTATAATTTACTTCACATAGACTAAACACGTTAAAAATGTTGGGAAAAATGTCGCAAATCACTTTGACGCTAAAACTGTCCGATAAATGGAGGTAAGTGCCTGAGATATCCAGTTTCGCGGTTACTCGAGCTTTTAGAGCCGCGATTACAAGCTAGCAGGAGTGATAAATATGTATGGTGCTGGCACAGACAACGTAAAATTGCAGACGGCTGACTTTATTTAAAGACGTTTGGGGCACGACGCGAAGTGGAAGCTGAATCAAGAATACACGAATGTGACTGATATGAAGAGTTGAAGAGACTTAGAGAATACTTCAAACCAAAACCAGCTATTTTAGCCTCAGCTGCGTTCATCGGATTTAACGTAACCCAAAAATTTATGTGTTCGAAAATTGCGGGATCGCACACGTCATGTGCATGGTGGGATTGGTGGGTAATAAGCAAAAAGTGTAGTCTAGAAACGCGTAGTAATTTTTTCAATTATAAAATTAGACTCGAATGAACGACGCATGGCCACATGTCAGTTTAAAAATGTGATGAAGCTCCAGTAAAAATTCAAGCTAATTTACTGCTGTAAATTTATTTTTGATCTACATTTTAAAGTATGAGTGTATGTTAAAGTATAAGTATCTGTTCTCGAAGTGTGTGTGTGCGTTCTCATCACTCAATAGGGAATATGCATGATATTTTTTATTTACTTTAATAAAAGCTCATTCATATAAAAAACAGTAGGAAAAAAATATTTTTTGAATAACTATAAAAATAACCAAGATATCTCTTTCTCGCAAAACAGAATATAAGGTCCTAATTTATTAGTTGCAGATATTTTAACACATCATACTTTACATTAAAATAATTAACTTTAAATAGAAATTAAGAAATCTTTTCATATAACTTTTTTGATTTCATTTACCTAACAAAAAAATTAATTATAATTTCGTCTAAAAAATATCACCATGTGCATTATCACATGTCACAATAACACTATCTGTCATGTCAACAATTATTTGTCGTAAATGTCGTAACGGTTCGGCGGGAAAACTGCAAATGTCATTAGGATGGGATTTATCGACGTGAAGTGGCCAGTTACAGCTACTAGAATCTGTTCAATGAGTTTTCATTTAGTAATCACATTAACAGGGTGTTATTACGTAGCAAATTTGTTTTTCCTTTTTCTCCAAAAAAACATCGTACAAGCTATAATGTTTCATGCTTTAATATACTCCAGAGACCGAGTACTATCAGCTGTAAAAATATCTGCAACTAATAAATTAGGACCTTATATAGAATGGAGATTGTATCGCGGCCGCGTACTATGACGTCATAGACCATATCGGATCTCTCTCTCTAATCGCTGTCTGATTAGTGCTTTAAAATGTTTATATCTTCCGTATTTCTCGGTCGATTTCAATTTTATTTTGACTGTATGTCATCTTTTTTACGGTATTTTCATATTTTGTTAAGAAAGCTGTTAAAAAAAGATCATGCATATTCCCTATTGTTTAGTTAGAATTCTGTACCCTTACATTTTCTGCGGTGCCAGAGTTTATGTCCATCGTGAACGGGATTGGACGATTAGAAGAGTAAAACGCGACTGCAAAATGATTTTACTGTTTTGTTTCCGCAATGTTGAATGCAATATAAGCTTCATGAACTCTTTCTACATTGTAAGGTTATATATAACACAACAGCTTTTAGTTAATTGCAATGGTTCTGTCTCTCACTCGCTCTGACAAAGTCTTTTATTAAGTAGATGCGATCTATTCTAAAATAGAGAATCATACCTACCGTAATCATCATCATAATTTCAGCGACCCATCGCTGAGTGTAGGCCTCTTCACGTTCACGCCAGCTTGGCCGGTCCTGTGCTAGTCTGATCTGTGCAACGAGCTGGTCGGCCCACAGATCTCAGGCCGAGTCTTAGTCACACCAACTTTGACTATCTGCCGTTATTATGTCTTGCCAAATGTCTCGCCCATCGCCACTTTCAGTTACCGTTGCACCGACATCAGCTACGTTGGTCTTGTGTCTTATTTTAGGGCATAGGGTTATGCCAGGTAGTCTAGCATAACTCTATGTTAGGTATCACATTTCACGAACCAAATACCGAGGGGCTCCGTGGTTATTTATGCGTAAGTAATTATGTATAGCATTTAATTGCAGCACTTAGAAGCATTTTCATGGTCCCTATAACGGCTATTGGTCTACGTATCGAATGGGCCCAGTGAGTGGTGATAAAAGTCAGGAGTAGATACGTCAGAGATGTCAGATAAAGCCGTTTTTAATTTTACGACCCTCAAAACTATCGAATGTACCTATAAATGTCGTTGCTCATAAAATCTTGTCTATTTAAAACTTCCGCGGTGAATATTTTATTCTACATAATAATAAAATAATAAAGTTATAAAGTATGTATATTGCTTAGTTGATTTCATAACAGGAATTGAAGTTAAGAATCAACATTAACTTTAAATCAATATCACTTAGCTATATATTTGTTTGTAGGTAATTTAATGCGGTGTAAATAAAGTGCGTCCGTGCGCGTGCGTTTGCGTGATTTTTCTAACTTTTTCTGAGACAGATCCCCCTCTTTCATCCCCTAAGAAGGCGTTCTTCAAGCCATTATCTATAAGGGCACTTCTCCAACCTCTAAGAGACTGCGACTTCCTTAAATATTAGATATATATAGCCAATTCTGCACAAAGACTCAGTATTTAAGGATTAACAATAATTCTTTCTACTTGTAACATAAACACAACTTTTGTTTGTCATATTTCACTGATTGGATTCCCGGTCAAAGCTGCATTTTCAAAAATCCTTCAATGCAGTAGGTATTAATTGCTAAGAATTGAGTACCGCCAATATACCTAGTTGGCATTTATGTGACGTTCGTTTCTTCCACTCTGTAGCGACGAATGCAGCCGTTGCTACCTGCCAAGTCGAAGTCGTGGTTAGCAAAAAAATTACCAATACATGTAACAAAACTGAGTTTCAATATTTAAAAATAATAACAATAGAAAGTAACTAAAACTATTTTTTTTTCACGAAGTATTACTCATTTAATCAACACATAATACATAGAAAAAATAAAAGACCACCACATAAGATTAAATCCACAACGAAGGCTTCGTCAGGTGGGTACAACTTCAAATCGGAAACAGGCTTCGTCAAACGTCAGTTTCAATTCAAATATATCTCACCTCATCTAACGCGGAAGATGGTTTGGCGATCTGGTTAAGATGGCCGGAAGTCGACGTAGGCAAAAAGCGTTCAACCCTTCGTTGTTGGAGTCTTTGAGGGAGACCTACGTTCAGCAGTGGCAGAATGATGACGGTGTTGATTTTATTCTTCGTTGTCCGATTCCTCGGAATTTTTCAACCGTTTTGCTAAGCAATCCCAATATAAGATACGTGTTGTGCCTAATAGTTATGTACGAGGAAAACCGCAGTGACAAACTAGCGCTAATCCATAAAGTCGGTAGAGCTTATGTCGAGAAAGTGGTTCAATTAAGGTCAGCTTTAAGTCAATTGCGGTGTCACATCAGTATGCCGGACGCGCGGTATAAATATTACCACCAGTTCTGTAATTTACAAACGTGAAGCTAGAGTGTCGGTAATTCACGGTAACTTCTGATAACAGGTTAAAGTGATTTTGAGGCGCAGTGATGCTGAACTCAAGGGTGATATTCAAATAAAACTACACAACCGCAACAATGGCACTCAATGATGGAAATTAAATAAAAGTACTTATGGGCCAATATTCAGCGTTTTTACGGCGTTTTATTTTCGTCATTATTGTCTCAGTAAATACTGTCCAAATATCCACATTTTTACTAAAAAAAACCCGACCGCGGTGCACTTTGAAACTGCATAAAATCCACCATTTTGTTTATTTTAACAAACTTCATACCCAGTGACACTCGGACCATCAAGACCAATCTAATGATGTATCATTTATCAAAATCGGACGTGCCGTTGAGTAGTTACGAGCGGACATAGGAACAGACATACATATATACATACAGGTCAAACACATAACCCTCCTTTGGGCTTCGCCGCAGTCGGGTAAAAAACGATGCCTAGAGTTAACTTTTTATGAAACCGAAAAACAGTTCTGAGGTTAAGCCTAGTTTTATCAAATTTGTCACGTTATAGTAAATAATCGTCGGACAATAATGATTGTCAAACCGCGCGGTCAAAGCGCTCGGATAATCGCCCTTACACTACACTTAATGCGTAGATATATTTTTTAATTTATGTGACGTTTGAGGATTTGTCCAGTGACCGATTCCGACTGCGTAAACTTAAACAAATAAACCATATAAAATATCTAAGGAAATATTACATAACCACATTTTTACTAAAAAAAACCCGACCGCGGTGCGCTTTGAAACTGCATAAAATCCGCCATTTTGTTTATTTTAACGAACTTCATACCCAGTGACACTTGCGCCATCAAGACGAATCTAATGATGTATCATTTATCAAAATCGGATGTGCCGTTGAGTAGTTACGAGCGGACACAGGAACGGACATACATACATACAGGTCAAACACATAACCCTCCTTTGGGCTTCGCCGCAGTCGGGTAAAAATCGCAGCTGGTGAGGCCGTTCACTTAGACGATTCGAATGAAGTTAAAAGGCTGGACCTTGTGATTTAACTGTGTCGGACGGGTTCTGTCGAGATCACTTCCGCGAGATGTAATTAGAATAGTGTAAAACAATTTAATTTTCATTAAACGCTTCCTTTTAAATTTATATTTTATTACGAACTGCAAAAATCTGGTGCACATATACTAGAATTTGTTATGCCACTTGATAATTCTTTTATTGGAAAGAGTGCACACTATTTAAGTGCGGTTCCGTATAAATTTGGTAAGAGCTACTGATGTCCATGAGAAATTGATGAAATTCATCAAATACTAGATTCCGCCTCGCGATTTTGTCTACACGAATTTTACAACTTTTACAGACCAGCATATATTAAGGTGCGAGATAGAATAGAATAGAAAAGTATTTCTTGGGATGACATATCATTCTCATTACAGGTACATATAGGGTGTTGCCTGTAACAGGATCAAATAATTAAAACGTAGATTCTACTCATCAAACAATTAAACTTTTGTTCAATAACTTTAAAAAATTATGTAATCTTGAGATTTTCTCTTTTTCATACAAATTAATTAGTATTTTCAATGTATGTTAACATAAGTCTAATTGACTTCGCTCGTCATGCTACAAACATAATTAACATCGCAATACATTGCGGCTTCAAATAAACTTTAAAGTGTACTAAAAACCAAAACATAAGTTATTTTTAAATGTCGCTGAACAAATGTTGTTCAGTCTGAGGAGTACAATCTTAAATTTAATTATTTGTTCCTAGTACAGGCAACACAAATACAAAGACAGATGTGCAACCGAAATGCTCTGTACTCAACAATAGGGATGATGACTGGGTTAAAAATATGTAATTCTATTTAGTCCGTCAGTTAGATTATGGAAAAATATGGGACACGTATTTTTTGGTTAATCAAAATATTAAAAATCGACAAAGTTATAGATCATCAAACTTCTGGAGTGGGGGCTTGTGACGTCACTCTTGAGTACAATTTGTACTCAAGAGTGACGTCATTCGAAACTTCTAAGCACTCTATCCTCGTCAGTTTTTGTTTGTCAAACAAAACAAAAAATACGTGTACAATATTTTTTCATAATGTAACAGACGGACTAAACAGTTTTTTTTAGTCATCTAGCCTATTCAGTTGGCCGGGCTAGTCATAGCTCTGATAGATGCTTTGTATTTGTTTATCTCTCGATAAACGGTACTATCATAAGCCCGAACACAAACTACAAGGTGGCCTCTTCCCAGTTGAGAGTTTAACAGTCCATAAATGTATTGTCGGCACTCGAAGTCAAAAGCGTCGAAAAGCCTGCTTTGCTACCTTATCAAGACAGTCATTAACGGAGGTCATTGTTAAGGAATCCCATTAGATTCTAAAGCCATTTCACCAGCTATTGAGTACTGACTCACGGGTCATTTGTACAGTCACCATCATTTACAGCAGCCTTTCCCAAACCGCAATCCACCTATCAAAAGAATTAATACATCATTTCAAAAATTATAATAATCGACTTATTCGACAACAAATGAAGGGTACACGGAAAGAACATATGTCACCTTTTTTGAAAATTTAAATTTTAATCTCATTTAGAGCTCGCAAAGAACTAAAACTTACCACTTGATAGGTATCTTAAAATAATATATATTTTTTTCACTTTTCAAGAGATAGTTACCATAGTAATTGTTCCCGATGACTAACTTTTAAACCGCTATAACTCAAAAAAAGGTGATGAGACATGTTCTTTCCGTGTACCCTTCAAATGCAAGAGTTATTATAAAATACCACCAAATAACATTTGAAGAGTTCTTTCGATTTCTTCAAGATCGTTTTAAGAAGTAAGTGTAGGTAGGTATGCCTAAATTGTTATCTGCCTGATTAATTATATCTGTTATACATTTAATTCTGTTGTTTCTCCAATAAATAAATAAGATCCCATCATCATACCCTGACCTGGTAGCAATGGGACCAACTGGAAGGTATACCCTTTCAACCAAAAAAAGAATTTTCCAAATCTACCGCCAGTGCCACCGATCGATGAGCAAAAAGGCGCCAAAAACACGTTACTTGTATCCTCATACAACAGTAACTTTTATTATTAACTTTATTTTATTTTTATTATTTGTAGTTGTAGCGGCAATAATTATAAATACATATTCTGTGAAAATTTCAAGTAAATTTTCTTAGTGTGTATTTTTATTGTCATTATTAATAAAAATAAAATAAAAGGGGCCCCCCATACAAGAAACGTGTTTTGTGATATTTTTTACTCGACGGTAGTACGGAACCCTACTTGAGTGAATCTGGCTTGCACTCGGGTGTTGCTTTATGCAATATTGTCACAGTAACGCCTGGGAAATTTCGTTATGGTGGCTCTGTGCTTAAAGTAATGAGTATGAAGCTCGAGGAAAAGTTTATGAAGCTTACGTTTATTTACGCACTTATTACTTAAATTTATTTTCAAAAGAGTAAGTAAGTTTATTCTCACAGAGCGAGTCAGTCGGTCAACTTTCAGTTGATCGAGTTATATACAATCTCACGCTCGACCAAAAATAGTAGTTAATGAAAAAAATCGACTTATAGCTTGGCAACTTCGTTGGTGACGCTCACATGTGTGCTTTTTGTTATGTGCAGCCGTAACTACTTACACATTACACAAGTTACCGCCAACACGAACGGCGACTGACGGAGGCAGCCTACGACGGTCGCCGTTCGTGTTGGCGGTAACTTGTGTAAGTAGCTACGGCTGTACATAACAAAAAGCACACACGTGAGCGTCACCAACGAAGTTGCCAAGCTATAAACAAAACGTTTGCAATTGAAGACAGGGTTTGATGTTGAGGCTGCTATTTTTGATTTGATATAGGGTAATCATTAATAGGCACTACAACAATGTCCATTTTCATAATTTTATTGATTTCCAATCGAATAAAATCGACTCTTTGCAACGCAATGCCGTCTGTGGCTTTTTATTTTTGAGGTAGGTATTTCTTGTAGACGTAGATTCCTGTGTTGCTGTTGACTGTATTGTCACTTTCTTTTAAAATCTAAACGGTGTTGTTGAATGACCATAGCATTATTGCCATTAGATTTTGAACCTTGATAAAGTAGCAAACGGACGTTTTTTACACGTTGTGAGTTTTGATGTTGTAAGAAAGTAACGATTTCAAGCTTTTACGCCTCTGCACGCCTTTTATGGTTTTTGTCGTTTATCGTCAGGATAGTGAATCCTCTGTTCAGTTAACAGAGAAAAAAAACCGTTTAAAAAAGTGACAATAAATAAATAAAATAAATAAATAAATATAAGGGGACAATCTTACACAAATCGAACTAGCCTCATAGTAAGCTCAATAAGGCTTGTGTTATGGATACTAGACGACGATATATTTAATAGATACATACATACAAATACTTAAATACATAGAAAACATCCATGACTCAGGAACAAATATTCGTGCTCATCACACAAATAAATGCCCTTACCGGGATTCGAACCCGGGACCTCTTGCTTCATAGGCAGGGTCACTACCAACTAAGCTAAAGCGGTCGTCAAAACAACACCGACAATGACAGTATGAATAGCTTTATAAAGGGTCGGCAACAATTTACACGTACGTAATTCTCCTGGCGTTGCAAGCGTCCATAGCTAGCTTATATTTTCGGCTTTTCCAGTGGAGTCTCCCAAAAAATCAGTCTAGAACAGGGGTTTCCAATCTTTTTCAGCCCGTGGCGCATTTACTTTAGGTAGTCAGGGCGCCCTACCCTAGTTCGCTCAAAATAGGTATTGTTGCTTTAGGTACCCGCGAATATTTGTGGTTTTAGATAATGATGATAGAGGATTGACTCACGGCGCCCTTCTTTACTTTCTACGGCGCACCAGGGCGCCGCGGCGCACACTTTGGGAACTCCTGGTCTAGAATCTTGTGTTGACAATTACGAAAATAACAACAGAATTAGCCAAATCAGTCGAGACGTACTCAAAGGATCTTTTATAAATGTGGCAATTGATTTTTATTTATATAGAAAATATCTACCTATAGGTAAGGTACTAGATAGATTTGAGTAAGTTAACGCTTACTGAAGACAGAGGTAGACTAATCAAGGCATCTGTCGCCAAGTCGAGCGAAACAAAGACGCACGGCCATACCATCTTTTTCTCGAAGCCATTTACGCCACTTTCAACATAAAATCTACTAAGAATCGCATGAATCGTAGTTAAGTAAGTACTTTTTCAAATGTGTGTTTATATTTTTTTGTTAACTCTTGATAGGTCGATTTCAAAAATAGTGAAATAACCATGCAGGTACGTACACGACATAGTAACAAGTTAGTACACGATAATGATAATATTCGTACAGCAGTCATAAATACCGCGGTATCCGTTGCTGCAAAAAAGGAGACTCGTGATCGCCCTTAATCGGTCCCCGGTTGTATCTACATCTCGGTGGGAAGCTAAAATGCTACACGGGCACCAGTATAGGAACCACAGCGCCTATGACATTAAGTGCGCCTAAGAGCTAATAATATGTTTAGTCAAGCTTTGAAAGTTACTCGTATCGTATTGTCCCGATTATATACCAATATACAACGTGTTACACCAACTATTGAAAACCTCAGATACCCCAACTGATTTATATTATTCTGAATTAGTCTACAGTATTTGTTTTTAAATCCGTGTATTATTTGCCATTAGTGTGTTTATGGGGGCGCTGATTTGTGACGTGATCTGAAATGACGTCTGCCGTCTTATAGTGTGAAATGCACGCCATTTTTGACATCACCACAGCCAAAAATCTAGAGATATTTAAATCTGACAAAATAAAAACTGACCAAATAGAAAACTGACCTAGTCGGAATCTGACGAAATAGGAAACTGACGTATTCGAAATCTGATGTACTAGGAAACTGACCACCTCGGAATCTGACCTACTAGAAATCTGGCGAAAATGGAATCTGACCTACTGGAAATCTGACGAAAATGCAATCTGATCTATTAGGAATGTGTCGAAATCGGAATCAGACATATGTGGCACGTGACGAAATCGGAATCTTACCTCCATGGAATCTGCCGAAAACGGAATCTGAACTACATGTCATCAGACAAAATCGGAATCAGACGTACACCGCCGAAAGCTCAAAAACATGCACTTAGACGGACACAAGCATTTTCTAGCCTCAACGACATTTTAGCCACCCGACTCGATACCACGATTTTCCTGCGGCAAAACTGTAGCAAAACGCTAAGATATTTTTTAATCGTAATGCGTTTTATAGTCGCCAGGAGCACCGAGCATGTCCGATGGGACCAAATTAATGTGGTAACGTTGCAGGCACTGTGTGGCCTATGTTTATGGCTGCTACAAATGAGGACGTTGCTCCTGAACTCTTAATAAAGGGAGACTACGGGAATCTTCTTTTTCAGGCCTTTTCCCGTTTTGCTTTAGGTCGACTGCTTTTTTTAAAGGATTATTTTGTTACATCCTTTTATCATTCTAAGCTACATAATCGTTGACGATTGGTCTATCTATATTACCTACACATGCTGAAGCTCTGGTAGAGTCATACCTGTGAATGTGCCCTTAAGGCCTACTTTTATGACTATTTATTGTGCCTATTATTAGCCTTCGGAACCAATCAATATAATCATCTAACTATTTTAAATTATCAAGAGACGCCTCTACATTTATGACTTTGAAGCGAAAGCCTTCCAATTTCTTAACATTTTGTACTGCTTGGAAATTCTAGTTCGTTTATCTTTGCACGTACTCAAGAATTCAATTACCTGGGACAAACGAGATAACAGCTATCTTGCAGACAAGATGTAACATGTGTTGCATATGCAAAATAGTTCACCGGGAATGTGTCTTTTTCTGGTTCCATCCTTCTAATTGATGTCTATTTGATACTACTATCATCTGACTTTTTTGTACGCACTGAATTGATGAGAACCATTCAGCACGTCGTCGAGGTCGCATAATGTTAATCCCATCAAAAACATTAAATGCAGTTCTTCTGCAACAAAAAAAAATTGACATGTAATGTTAAAGTGTTAAACCAACTCGGTTTATTTTAGCCAGTACCGAGGGGGTGTCCACTGAACTCGATTTCCACCGACTTGCCTATTATTTAACGGAGGAGGATAATTTATTTGAGAACTATAAAATGTGTTCCCCCGCGGTTAATATGGACACCCTAGATATGTGTCGAAACACAACTAACACAATCAAAAATGTGCTCCCGTGGACAGGTGGTTGAGTCGCTGGGCCGGAAATCCAGAGGTACCGGGTTCGATTTCCGGTCAGGACACATGTGAGTGCCATTTAATTTTTCTGTGTACTTTGATTTCTTGTATCTATATATGTAATCAAAAATGTGTATAAACTGTCGTAAATTTAGCGTTTTAAAAATCCTTCTCGTAAATCAGCGGTTTCAACTTTCTCCTTGGTATCTATCTATGATGGGTTTGAAAATTTAAGTTCAAGAAGTATACAGAAGACCTATTTATAGCAGTAAACCTATCACCTGTTTTACCGACTAGTAGCGAGGCACAACGGCTTTTTGTGAACAGTAAAATAAGGTGTTCATGGGACTTAAAATAGACAAGCCGGTGAGCATTGGGCTTTATGAAGGCTTTGTCACTGCTAGCTACTTCTATGCTTTTACTAAAAGCCACTGGTTGGTAGAAAAAGTAAGGACCTACTGCGAGGGAATAGAAATTAATTCATAACTTTATGAAACACTTCCGTGACAACCTTTTTGTGGATGATGGACCGTAGGAGCACCCGCGGAATCGGTGGAGATGTGATCGTACATAACAGAACACAGAACCCAGAATCTGCTTTTAAACACCTATGTATATAAAAAGCGGTTTGTTCTATTTACAATCAAAATGGCTGCACAAAATGTTAACCCTTCGTTTTACCAGACACGTTATTTGCATAGAAATTGATTGAAATTGTGCCGATATGAATAACAGATAATCGTTAAGAATATTGGAGCGGACGTGTCTATATTTTATAGACATTTTGACATTTACAGCTAGTACCAAGGTTGGTGGTGACCTGGTTTTCTTGGTGCGAATGTTTAATTGATTGTTAAAGTTTCACAATAAATAGTTGACGTAAGTACATACTAAACGCCTGGATTTAGGAACAAATTATGATCTGACGCTTTTATAGTATAACAGTGACTACAAACATGATTATACTTTAACTACTCTTTCACCTACGGACGTCCAGCATGGCTAGTACACTCAACATCTAGATGTATAAGTTACCAATTTCATCTCCCTTTAAGCACACCCTAAAAAATACCCTGGCTCTCAATAAAGCCGTATGCCTAGCCCTTGATACGGTGATCAACCGCTGGCAAGTTTGAAATAATAAAAAAGTACAACCTGTGACAATAAATTTAACCCGACGAAACTATAGTGCATCTTTAGGGCTACTGAGTGCTCTTACAACTCTATATCAGCGACACAGCACACTAAAGTGGGACTATTAGACCTTGTTAACGGCGCCAACGACACCCACGCACGTTCACTTGAATCTACACCTCCCCTTCAAAACTAGAATGCACCAACTCATTTACAGAAACCGTCACAAAGTGAATTGCGAGTTGCGACATGTATTATTTTTGGCTTAAATTAATATTATTACGCTTAAGAGCTGCTTAGGCTTAAGGCTCTCGTGGTAATTATTGGTCACACATTTAAAAATAAAACCGCCAAACTGTAAAAAATAAAATTCAATCTAATTACCAACGCCATCGCCAATATAAACCGTGGAATGAGAGTCAACAAATTTTAGCTCACCAGATGTCGCTTTAACAAATATGAGTACCTTATCTAAGATTTAATTTCATTTTCAATTTTAAGTTGTTCCAAACGAGCAATCGGAAGACAATCTAGCTAGTCAAATTGCTGGCTGATGAAATTTTGTCGTTTGTACTAAACTTAGCAAACTGATCTGTCATCTATGAATATTCCCTTTTTTCACAGCGCCGTTCTGGTGACATAAAAATGTCTAATTACAAAAATACTGACTCAATCGTGCCCCGTGTTATTTTGGTCTTTAAATTATATAACATAGTTGTTATACTCGCTCTTTTGTGTTAAATGTTTGTCGCACCTTAAAAAATAAATAAGCAACCACCTTAAAAATAAATAAGCTAGCAGCCTAAGCCAATTACCAACACCACTGCAATGTAAACCGTGATAATTGGTCTATAAAGTTTATAATTAAATGGAATGGAGTTTAATTCGATAACGTTTTGCGGCCGGCACGTTAAGGCGCCGGCGCAGCCATTAGTTAGTATAATTAACTTCCAGTATCAGTAGGTTTAATGTTATACGGATTATTACCTAGTTTCCATAGATTTTATTTTAAACAGTGTAGGGAGCCCAGACGCCCACCAATTGGTCAGAACGCTAAGTAAAAAGCTCGTCCAGATCAGGGACCGTTTTCGTTACGATATAAGCGGTACGGTACCGCTATAGAATATCGGTACCGTAATGATATAAAGGTAGACTATACCGGTTGAAATATTTTGTTACTGTACCGCTTTATACCGGTACGTACCGCTAATGTTGAAAGCGGTACTTATACCTTTATTATTACGGTACCCAACCTATATTTTTTCAGTACCGAAATTTTTCGCTCGCATATTGTGGCTTTCTATAAGAAAAGGGACCTTATGGCAGTTTCTAGTTACGGAGATATGGACGTTTTTGTGAAATCCTTCAAAATCATCATTTTTTTCTTTTATGCAAAATTGTAAAATATAGGAATAGACGTGTATTTGTAGCTTCGTTTCACTGCTGTACGTTAATTTTTTCTATATAAGAATTGGGTTCAAAGTTTAGGAGAAAAGGGTCCTTATGGCAGACTTCATACAAAAATGATAAATCTACTGATAAAATTGTTTAATAAAATTTACTTGCAACTTTTGCTTATTTGTATTTCTTTTTTATACCACGACGGTGGCAAACAAGCACGCGGCCTGCATAATGGTAAGCAAAATTTTCAAAATTATCCCAGAAAGTTGAAAATTTGGAAGAAAAGGGTTTGGGGGCCACAGATTCGGAATTAAAAAAAATTGAAAATAAAAATAAATACATTTGTATGTCGTTTTTTTAAAGCTTATTTAGGAAAAAGTTTTTAAACATTTTTTAAAAAGTGTTTTTGGCAAATCGTTTAACTTTTTGACCATTTTAGAAAAACCTTGTTTTTTTTTTCAAAAATTACACAAAAAAAAACACTGGCGAATGCCTATCATTTTTGAACATTTTAGAAAAAGTTTTTTATTTTTTTTTTAGTTTTTTTTTGGATGTTTCTACAATTTTAGATCACTTTGTCATGTTTAAAAACCTTTTCAGAAAAAGATTTATAAACATTTTTTTTAAACATGAAAACGTATTTTTGGCGAATCGTAAAACTTTTTGACTATTTTAGAAAAACCTTGATTTTTGTTCACAAATTTTACAAAAATTAAAAAAAAAACACTTTCTGGCGAATGCCTATAATTTTTGACAGTTTTAGAAAAAGTTTTTTAATTTTTTTTTCTAAATACTTACGAAAAAGGTTAGTTTTTTGGCGGTTTCTATAATTTTTGACCACTTAAGAAAAATAATCCTTTTAATTTTTTTTCAAAAGATCAACAAAAACAAAATTTTTTTTTGGCGAATCCTATCCTACCATTATGATTTTTTTTATAAAACTCGGTAATTTTTGGTTTTATAGAAAAGTCGTCCATACAAAACACATTTATTTTAGCGTATTTTATATGATAGCATCACAAAGCATAGGTCATCATAACACCATGGTGTGAATTATTCAACATAGTGTTATAATTATGAGAATAACTCTTAATTGACCAAGATTTGAAGTAAATTTCTAAAAACCTTTTTTCTTCGGTATTCTGTTTTAATACAAGTTTAGTAAATATATAATGTTAATATCGTGCGTGCCATACTGTAATTATCAATAAGTTTTACCTGTGATTGGTCATAAGGTCATAATATCCCATACATTTGGGAAAAGGGACCTTATGACTAATCACTTAAATTCAACAACGTTATTTGAGAATTACTCTTAATTGATCAAGATTTGAAGTAAATTTCTAATAACCTTTTTTCTTTAGTTTTCTGTTTTAATACAAGATTAGTAAATAAATAATTTAAATGTCGTGCCATACTGTAATTATCAATAATTTTTGCTCATGGCTGGTCATAAGGTCCCTTTTCTCAAATGTATGGGAGTAAATTTGTGATTTTTACGTAACTTCAATGGTTTATAAATAAAAAAATAAGACTTGTAGAATAATAATGACACTTTTGTGATACTTGTGTAGACTGATTAAATATGATTTAGAACTCACTATACGAAAATTGTGAATATTATAGGGATCATGAAAAATATAATAAAAATGACATTTTAATAAAAATAAAAATATTTCGTTAACTATGTGATTGTATTTCTATCCCAAAATGTAAATTCAAATATCTTCAACTACATTATATACAATGATTCAGATTACAATATATTAAAGAACAGGCCGATTTTTTTTTTAAATTTCGTTCTCATTAGCGACTTCCTCTAATCAAAGGCTGATTTTTCACGACCTGGAAGTCACATTAAAAAACCATTACTGATTTCCAAAGAAAAACAGCTTGAGATACATAATCAATCGTCATCTTCATAACTTCCATAATTTGTTTTATTTCTGTTTTTTACCTTTTTTGTTTTTAGTTTGTGTTTATTGTTATTTTTCATTTATTTTTTATTTCTTTAATTTTTTTGTTTTTATTTTGTATTATTTACTTTATTTGTTTTTAGTTTGTGTTGATTGTTATTTATTGTTTTTATCTTTAATTTTTTTAGTATATGTTGTTTAGGTATTTTTTAAAAACAAATTAAAGTAAAAAAGCAGAAAATACCTAATCATCACAAACTGAAAACAAATATAAGGTAAAAAAACAAATAAAAGAAAAAATAGCAATCAACGCAAACTTAACTACTAATACAAATACTAATACAAATACGAATAAAAATAAAATAAATAAGCAAACAAACAAAAAATACCTAATCAGCAGAATCTAAAAACAAAACTAAGGTATAAAAAAAAAACAAAACAATACAAAAGAAAACAAATAAAAGGTAAAAAAAAAACAAAAAATAACAATCAACACAAACTAAAAACCAAAAGATAGAAAAATTTTAAAATATAACAAAAAAATTAAAAACACCAAATGAAAGAAAACAGTAACTCAAAATTAAAACAAACAAGGTACAAAAAAAACAAATTTAAGATAATAAATATAAAAAGTACCTAATCAACACAAGCTAAAAACAAAAACAGGTAGAAAATACAAAGTAAATCCAGTACATCTAACATAAAAAAGCATAAAATACCTAATCAACACTAACTAAAAACAAGAATAAGATAAAAAAACAAATAAAAGAAGAAAAAAAACAAAAAATAACAATCAACGCAAACTTACAACAAAAATAGGTAAAAAAAAACAATAAAATACAAAAATAACACAAATTAAAGATAAAAAAGACAAAAACACCTAATCCACACAAACTAAAAACAAAAATAAGGTAAAAAAACAAATAAAAGAAAAAAAAAAGAAAAAATTACAATCAACGCAAACTTTAAACAAAAAATGTAAAAAAACCAAAAAAAATAAAACAAGTTAAAGATAAAAAAACACCTAATCCACACAAAGTAAAAACAAAAAAGGTATAAAATACAAAGTAAAACACATTAAAAAAAAAACATGATACCTAATCAACACAAACTAAAAACAAAAAATAAGGTAAAAAAAAAAACAAATAAAAGAAAAAAAATAGCAACCAACGCAAACTTAAAACAAAAAAGGTAAAAAATACAAAGTAAAACAAACCAAAGATAAAAAACAAACAAGAAATACCTAATCAACTCAAACTAAAAACAAATAAGGTAAAAAATACAAAAATAAAACAAATTAAAGTCTTCGGGGAAGACCTATGTTTAGTAGTGAACGTCTTAACGTTGAAATGATAATGATGCTCAAGGCTAAAGACGACGCGATTGAAACTTGACGACGCGACGACGCTCGGCGCACACACATAAACCTCAAACGGTACCTTTTTAAAACGGTTAAGGTTACCGAAAAAAAATTACGGTACCGTTCAATTTCGATACCGTTTCATTTCGGTTGCGCTACCGAAATCATACCGAAACAAACGGTATGACGTCATACCGCTTTAAAACGCTACCTTCATTTTTCGGTTATGCAGTCCCTGGTCCAGATCATTGGGGACCACAGAACTGGCACGTTCCCGTAACGTTGGGAACGCAGCCAGTCTGATGGGGAACCTGTCGCACGGGCCCGATCTGGGAGACATTATTTAGTTTTAGTTAAGTAAGTTTTTCCTTTTCAATTACCCTTTTAAACATAATTATTTAAGTACAAATTGAGCCTTATCTCATTTGAAAAAGTACTCAATCAAATAGTTAAATGATGTTTCTTCACCAGTAATTTGCTCAAATTTTAGTTGTACTGTTACCTAAATGTTAGACTCAGTGTTTTTAATAATTGATATTAATTTAATATACCTTTATTGTAATTTCAGGTAAGTCTCCATAACTGATTACAAGATCACATCCAACGCTAGAAGAGGTATCGTAAGAAATCATAAGTAGGTACATTTTATTTACACACATATCATAAACCCTCTATAATGCCGTCAAAAACCGCAAATTACAACCAGCATAAAGACTGTTTCTTATGTGTGAAAATGTTCATTACTTATTAACTTTAAAATTTCAAACATCTCTGTAAAACAAAGCAATTTGATTTGACCTCAATTCTAATATCAGTCGAAATGCAACGTACAATTTAAAGTAAGTACAGAAAAATATCACGAATGATCACAATGGGAGGAGAGGGGGGGGGGGGTCCGAGAAGACATCACGTGTAATTTATTTACACAACAAAGTCAAAAACAACGAAATCACAACGATCTTGGGTTGGGGGGGTGTAGCGTTATAAGTTATAATCACCAAGGGAGAGGGGGGGGGGGGTCAAAAATAGGCCAAATTTGATCACATGATTTCTGGTGGACGAGCCCTTACTTATATCACAAAATATTCCTGCAAGTAGGTACCTAATGAACGAAATCTCAAATTCGTTTATATCTATCAAATCACCGAGTGCAATAATTTACCATTACCATGCCTAAGTGCTACAAGCGTAATTCAAACACAATGGTTTTAGATTTAACCACAATATTCAGCTCAAGCATTTCATGCCCTAACAAGCCCTCTAATTTTTACATGGCGCCCTGAGATACACGTTTCTCGCCATTTAAAGCTAGATCACGTCACGTAGAACGCGCATTGATTATTCAAAACTAGGCTCTAACGTCATACCAATAAGAGAGATATAGGATAACACGCTCTCATAATACAACACCTGTAAAATCATTGTTATTTTGTTTGACACGCACGACTTTGTTTTTCAAATGTTAATCGGATCCGATAGGGCAATCTAGAATTAATTTGTCACGTCGAGAACAAGTCCAAATAAGGCTTAAAATTAACACTTGACGGGAAAACGGTAAATACAATTGAACCTCAATTGAAGTGAATGCTTAGAACATGATATCACAAAAGTTTTACAACGTTTGGGGTTAAAAGAGATTCACTATCACGAAACATAATCGCCAATAATAAAATACTAAAAATAAATTCACTTATAATGATCTAGTTTTCAAGTTTTAATACGCTTTTGTTGCCTACTGAATTCGTTCCCACATGGCAGCAATTCAAAAAGATCAATGATTTATCATTCCATTCGTAAAAGTTAGTAAAGAAAATATAAAATTATCTACAGTAATTTAAGTAACTGTAATGCAAAATGCATCATCTTGTCTTACCTAACTTTACAATATCAAACGATTCTTTCACGGCCGCAAGTCCCACGTCATGTACAGGGTGTCCCTAAAACCAACGTACATACGAAAAGGGCTGATAGACTAACTCATACATAATACTCATATCATAAGACACCAGATTAAGTAAATTTGACCTCAGTAAAAATGTCATAGTTTTCGAGATATTGACGTTGAACCATGATTAAAATATCAAGCATCATTGCCAAATAACTTATTGAACGCAAATCCTATTTTTGTTAACTTCTTCATGGTGTGGGCTGTGGACACAGTAGAATAACAAAAAATATTTTTCAGATTTTTCCAAATATCACCTCTGATTTCGACCGAGGGTGGTGAAAAAAAAAAATGTCAATTCAATACAACCTGGGACATGACATGAGTGACATGACGTATTTTACGTCATGTGCCAGGTTGCGCATTTATTGTAGTTTCTAAAATGGTATAACATTTACTAAATACTGTAATAATTTTTGAAATAATGATATTTTGTTAGAAAATTAATTGGTATCTGGGGGCACGGCAGTGCCCCCGCCAAGTCGAGCAAAACAAAGGCACGGCCGTACCATCATTTTCTCGAAGCCATTCAGATCATTTTCAGCGTCCCGTAATTTTGTACTGGCTACAGCTAGAACCCTGAAAATATTTAACCGTGGAGGAACACATTTTATAGATCTAATAATAATATTCTCCCATCTGTTATTTCCTCTACAAATTCAGATTTGGAGCGTATCTCAGAATGGAGCAATCATTATGGCCTAACCGTGAACCCAGCCAAAACACAAGCTACTCGTATCATCATTGGCAGTTCAAAATTAGTCCCAAGAGTTGACCTTGCAACCCTTCCTCGTATCTCTTTCAACGGCGTCTCGATTCCTTTAGTAAAGAACTTGGGCGTTATCTTGGATCGCACTCTTTCTTGGGGGCCTCAAGTGAATGAAGTGAGCAGGAAGATGTTTGCCGCTGTCGGCTCTCTAAGAAGGCTTCGCAATTTCCTTCCCATCGCTACTAAGATTGCGCTTGCTAAATCACTACTTCTCCCTATTCTTGACTATGCTGACATTTCCTACATCGATCTTTCTGAGGAGCAACTTAATAAGCTTGACCGCATTCAAAATATCTGCATCAGATTCATATTTGGGTTACGCAAATATGATCATGTCTCCAGTTTTCGATCCCAACTCAAGTGGCTCCCTATCCGTTTTCGACGTAACTCTCACACTCTTTCTCTCCTTTATAGCATTCTTTTCACTCCAGCAACTCCCCGCTATCTTAAAGAGCGCTTTAGTTATCTTTCGTCAGCAAGATCCGCTAAAAACCTTCTCTTAAATGTTCCTTCTTCTCAATCAAAATTCTATACGAATTCTTTTACATTCCAGGCCGTACGATTATGGAACTCGTTACCTCTTTAGTTAAGATGTGCTGAATGCCTTCCCATTTTTAAAACCAAAATTAAAGAGCATTACCTATCCCTCCCATAATTTTAAATTGTGTACTTCTCCAAACTGTTTCTTTAAAATGTCTGCTGTCTGTTTTGCGGTTAATATTTCCCACTATTTATTTATTTGTATTTATGTATGTATAGAAAATTAATTGGTATCTGGGGGCACGGCAGTGCCCCCGCCAAGTCGAGCAAAACAAAGGCACGGCCGTACCATCCTGTTCTCGAAGCCATTCAAGTCATTTTCAGCGTCCCGTAATTTTGTACTGGCTAAAGCTAGAACCCTGAAAATATTTAACCGTGGAGGAACACATTTTATAGATCTAATAATAATATTCTCCCATCTGTTATTTCCTCTACAAACTCAGATTTGGAGCGTATCTCAGAATGGAGCAATCATTATGGCCTAACCGTGAACCCAGCCAAAACACAAGCTATTGCCAGTTCAAAATTAGTCCCAAGAGTTGACCTTGTAACCCTCCCTCGTATCTCTTTCAACGGCGTCTCGATTCCTTTAGTAAAGAACTTGGGCGTTATCTTGGATCGCACTCTTTCTTGGGGGCCCCAAGTGAATGAAGTGAGCAGGAAGATGTTTGCCGCTGTCGGCTCTCTAAGAAGGCTTCGCAATTTCCTTCCCATCGCTACTAAGATTGCGCTTGTAATTTCCTCTACAAACTCAGATTTGGAGCGTATCTCAGAATGGAGCAATCATTATGGCCTAACAGTGAACCCAGCCAAAACACAAGCTATTGGCAGTCCAAAATTAGTCCCAAGAGTTGACCTTGTAACCCTTCCTCGTATCTCTTTCAACGGCGTCTCGATTCCTTTAGTAAAGAACTTGGGCGTTATCTTGGATCGCACTCTTTCTTGGGGGCCCCATATATGTAGGTTTATCTAAGTAACTATTTTATTTATGTATGTTTATGCTTGCCCTCACGGGTATTTACTTTTGATACTAAATTAGCTCTCGCTTCGTTACCCTTCGCACCACCTACTTTCTGGTTTAATTTTGCGTCAATTCCGCTACCCAATGCAATAAAGAATATTTGTATTTGTAAGCAAGTCGGTGGAAATCGAGTTCTGTTGATACCGCCCCGGTACTGACTTGTTTTAACTTTAAGTACATCTCAAAACTTTTTTGTTGTAGGAGAACTGCGTTGCGAGACTTGCATCTTTTTACATGTAATGTTTTTGATGGGATTATGTTCGTCTTCCAATTGTCTGCCGACTTCATCTAAAATTTCTCATACGATCCGGTTGAACTTAATTTGCACCTGGCGTGCTTGACGTCACTTAAAAATTAGGTGCAAACTTAACGTAATCGTCAATATCTCGAAAGCTAAGAGATTTTTATTGAGGTCAAATTTACTTAATCTGTTGTCTTATGAGCTGGTCTATCGGCCCTGTCCGTATGAACATGAACGTTAGTTTTAGGGACACCATGTATACTTACACACTACCAAGTTCTTATATTATCCAAACAAGATAGAGAAGCTTCAAACAGAAAGTGTTTCGCAAGGCCCGTTTCCCATAAATGGAGACGTATTAAGTGTCCAAGATTTATTTAAATAAATAAGCCGCCATCATCGTATCCACTTAGAGAACACAAGTTTTATCGTGCGCCTGAGTTTGATGTATGGGACAGGTTGACTGACACGCTGGGGCTTAGAAAATGGCGGAGATGCCGCGTCCGAGTAGTCCGTTAGTTTTACATTATTTCGAAAGGCCTTATATAATTTAGGGATGTAACGATACATAATTTTGCCGATAAGATACCGATACCGATATCTTAGCTAACTAATGAAGTATGAACTTCAGATTTATTATTTGTATGTCCTTATTATACCTAAAACTTGGCTATATTTAACAAAGAGTCAACCTTGAAAGTGTAAAGTAAAAATAAATAAATTGTCAACAATTTTTTTTTTATTATGAACCAAATATACAACGTGTCCCAAAACTCAACGATAAGCCGGCACCAGAGGATGGAGCTACTTATGATTAGTCGAGAAAAAATAAGGAAAAAAATATATCTCAATTATTTTAGAAATTACAGAAAAAAAATGAAATTCATCGAAAATCGACATCCCTAATGGTATTTTTAACGACCATGTGTACAAATATTCAAATATTACTGTTTTTTTTTGTTTTTGGAAACTTAAGTAGCCCTGCTATCTAACACAGTTTTTAAAAATACCATAATACATGTAGTTTTTACACAAAAAATAATCAAAATCGATTTTGTCCCTACAATTTTGAAAGATTTTTTCTTACAGTCCACTTTCAATCATCATGGTGTAAAAAAATTGTATTGACACCACTATGGCAATTATTTTCAAAAGTTGACGCAACTAACCAAGATTCCAAAATGATATAATACTTTAGGAAACCTAGTCACAAAAAAAAACAACGAATTTTTAAACAAGAATCGACATTATTTAATGTTGGCGGTAATCACTTTTACTGTACCCAAAAAAGGATTTTTGTTGTTGAAAAATGTTGAATAAATGCAAAGAAATGGTACAATTTTTTTTTAATTTTTTTTAAATTCATTTACTACATTATTAATACTACAGTAAATGTTCAAATTGCCTGCCACCGGCATTAATACAGACATGACATCGCCTTAGAAATGATCGTTTTATCCGTCGTGCATATCTTCTACCATTGATATGATCCGCAGCTTGTGTGATTTTTTGGCGAAGCTCGTCCAATGTTGCTATGGGTTTTGAGAAGACTTTGTCTTTAAGACAGCCCCAGTAGAAGAAGTCCAGGGGGTTCAGGTCGGGCGAACGGGGTGGCCACAAGATAGGACCAAGTCGCCCGATCCAACGCCCTGGATACTCTTGGTTTAAGTATTCTCGCACTGCACGGGCATAGTGAGCTCGGCAACCATCATTTTGAAACCACATGTTTTGTAAAGAAGACGTGCCTTTACGTGATTTACAAAACATGTGGTTTCAAAATGATGGTTGCCCAGCTCACTATGCCCGTCTACTCAAAACCCATAGCAACATTGGACGAGCTTCGCCAAAAAATCACACAAGCTGCGGATCATATCAATGGTAGAAGATATGCACGACGGATAAAACGATCATTTCTAAGGCGATGTCATGTCTGTATTAATGCCGGTGGCAGGCAATTTGAACATTTACTGTAGTATTAATAATGTAGTAAATGAATTTAAAAAAATTAAAAAAAATTGTACCATTTCTTTGCATTTATTCAACATTTTTCAACAACAAAAATCCTTTTTTGGGTACAGTAAAAGTGATTACCGCCAACATTAAATAATGTCGATTCTTGTTTAAAAATTCGTTGTTTTTTTTTGTGACTAGGTTTCCTAAAGTATTATATCATTTTGGAATCTTGGTTAGTTGCGTCAACTTTTGAAAATATTTGCCATAGTGGTGTCAATACAATTTTTTTACACCATGATGATTGAAAGTGGACTGTAAGAAAAAATCTTTCAAAATTGTAGGGACAAAATCGATTTTGATTATTTTTTGTGTAAAAACTACATGTATTATGGTATTTTTAAGAACTGTGTTAGATAGCAGGGCTACTTAAGTTTCCAAAAACAAAAAAAAACAGTAATATTTGAATATTTGTAGACATGGTCGTTAAAAATACCATTAGGGATGTCGATTTTCGATGAATTTCATTTTTTTTCTGTAATTTCTAAAATAATTGAGATATATTTTTTTCCTTATTTTTTCTCGACTAATCATAAGTAGCTCCATCCTCTGGTGCCGGCTTATCGTTGAGTTTTGGGACACGTTGTATAATTAACATAGTAATTATTATTGCACAAGGTAATATACCAATATATAAATTAAGTCAGTAATTGAAATTATACTTTTTGCAGATTTTTTTTCATACAGCAAATTATTTTCGCGCTCTTCAAATATCGGTTGTATATAATCGGCGATACCTAATATAATTCATTCTATCCTGTCCATGATATTGTGGTAAAAAAATGTTTTTTAATAAATGCCATACCATAGGTACTTGTATTTTTATTGCGCAATAAAAATGAGTAGAACTTGTATTTAAAAGTTATTTTATTTTTGAATGCAAATCAAATCCTTTATTTTGCGTAAAAATGTGGTACATATAGGGCTTTACATTGTTTGAGGTTTCATACATTTTACCAGCAACTGGCATGCAAAATATTAATTACGTTGTAAGAGAAAAAAGCGAATTATACATACAATTATCGTCCATGATCGATCGGTATTTTATTCTCGTAAAGCTGATTTAGGATAGTTTTAGCTTTCCCTGTACGGGTTTTAATCTAGATTTTAGTTACTTTTCCATTTTTGTTTACTTTTAGAACACATTTTGACTAACATTCAGGATCTTTACATGAGCGTAAACCTTATCCTAATGGCATTCTACAAAGATCCTTGTCGGTATGTGACAGTTTGTATAAGAGTCCGAAGTTACGATAGCATCAAAATAACTCATTTAAACTACACGAACATAAGATACAAGCGTAGATATAGCGATCTAATTATTAAAAACCCAGTAGTAATACGATTAGCAGTGAACAGCGATCGTTAAGGCGATGCTATTAAAGAAAATGTAAGGGTCAATTAGATTCCAACTTAGGTTAAAACGAAAAAATATATCAAATATTTTTTTTTAAACATCTCATCAGGTATATGTATTTTGAAGTTAATTGTACTTAATTAACAATTTGCAATATGCACAGTATAATTATATGTATTTACATGATATACTAACTTTACATAAAATATTAAATTGATTGCTGTAACAATCATATTAAATGAAAGTTTGTAAACCTTGTTTTTTTATAATTCCATTATAATTCGTTTTTTTAAGGCTACGGTAGAAGGAAAATTAGTGACGTTTGTAAAGTGTAAAAATCGAGTACTAATAAACAATACAGCTGTAATTTTAGACAAAGAAATGTAACCTTGACAAACGTATTTGTTTCTAAAATCAGTTATTCAGCTTAAAAACGCGATTCTAGGTAAAAACTTGTCATAAACGAATTTGTAAAAAAACATGCTGGCAGTGAATCGCCTTAACCCAGTAGTCTGCACCTGTCGCCGCGACATATTTCGGCGCTCGGCATCTGCCTTCACATCCGCTGCCCTATAATTTATCAATTAATTAATTGAACCAAAATAATGGCCGTTCATGGAATTTGTTTTTGGTCACTGTGTTTATCGGTAACAGTGAGAAACGGAGATAAATGATTAACTACATAATGTTGTGGTTGATTGCTTTAATATTATGATCTAAGTAATGTTGACAGCCGGTCAGAATGAACTGTCAGCTTTATTGCGTTGGTTGAATTGGAAAAATAAATCAGACCACTAATTACGAAACCTTAATCAACTACAGCAACACTTCCGATATAGTTTTCTTCTATATAGCTTTGCAAAAAAGTACCTAGTCCTTTTTTGAGGCAGACACATCACCTGTTGTTAATTTTACTATCGAAAATGGATAGTATATGAAATATTTGGTATATAACTAATTTAGTTAAGCCCCATACTTATAATATACGTACTAGATTCCATTATGTGTGTCACCTCCACAAGTTTCCGTTATCGTCACACCGGTGTACTATCAACCACCCACGCGGTATTTTGAAGACTCGCCGTGTCTATAAATATTAAAATTATTCCCGATAATTACTGGTAAGCTTTAATTCAAATTAGTCTACCATTTATTTACAAGTATTGGTATAAATGTCAGTTAGGAGAGAGATTAATACATGTCAAATGTGTACACTTGTTACAACACGGAAGTGTATTGAATATTACATTGAAATATTAGGCAGTGTTATGAGGTTATGATATCTGTGGTTACAAATTGCTTCTTCGTTAAGATTACCTATGTGTGTGTTCTTGCTGCTATTATAGGCGGGTTTCTTAAGGTTACCTTGGTTAGTCTTAGAAACTGTTAGTTTACTACAGACCAAAACTACGTTGAAAGCACTATACGCCGTGAAAAGAAGAGACATTTTTTAGCTATATGCGAAACAATGTCTTTGCTGGACTATTTCATAGATGTACAAACAACATTTTTGCACAATTTTATCATACACAAGGCGAACTCAACGATATAAGAATTCTGTACGGGTAGTTCTAACAGTGTATTCACTCTGGCTGAAGAATTAACCATTTTTCTGTAGGATTTGATCACTATTTTCTGTGGTTTTATAGAATGCCTGAACAATGGTAATCCGAACATTCGAACCTACAGGGAAATGCCTAATAATGAAACCAGGAAAGTGTGAGCGGTTGAACTACCCCTACCTTAACCTTAGGGCAAAACAGATTAAATAATTATGGCTTCAGATATTTATATACGTACGGTCGGCTGCAAAAGTGCATGGACATGTTTCAACCATAATACTATGGCAATACGTTCGACATCTGTCCATGCACTTTTGCATCCGACCGTACATGAAATATACACTTTTTTCATCAAGTATTTAATAGTTGAATTGTTTTTTTCACATACTTTAACATACCGAAATTACAAATGTAAGTACCCGTCAAACTCTATAAGGTGCTAACAAATTAGCTACCGATATTTTAAGACAAGATACTTTACGTTATATTGATTAACATTAACTAGAAATTAAGAAAACTTTTCATAGGTATAATTTTTTTGGTTTTCATTTACCGAACAAAATAAATCAATTAAAATACTACCCAAACTTAATCATACTGTTAATTTAACTGACAAGAACATTTTCTGTCAAGTGGACGTCGTTTTCTGTTAAGTGGCCAGTGCATTCATATTGAAAAATTAGTAACCAGTCTTGATTATTGTTTACCTCATTAACAGGGTGCTTTACGTAGCAGACTTACTTCTCTAATTTTCTCCAAAAAACATACATAATTTGTTTATTGTTTTATTCATAAATAAACTCAGAAAGCTTAGTACTATCAGCCCTAAAAATATCGGTAGCTAATTTGTTAGCATGTTATGTTTATAACACACTTAGCCTAATTTCATCTATTGTTGAGTTTAAACAATAAAACAGGTACCTACACGACAGGACATCTATATGTTCAAAGAGTTTCAAGTAGGTAGGTAGATAGATAGACTATGAGATCGGCTTAATATCAAGAAAGAGATCACGCAGCCGGCAGCCTTAACTTTAATACTAATTTAGGTATTTGCCTTAATAAATCAATCTTATTAAATGTTAAATTACGTACATATTTTATTAAATTGTTTTTTTTTTATGTAGCTCAAAATTCCGCAAAATATGACCACACATTTCCACGTATTCAGGCAATAAAAATCTTTTTAGCAGTTTTTACGACACCATCTCACGGCCCACTGTATATTATATTATTTATATTAAACAAACACTTGTAACTGACTGTCACTTGTTAAAAGTAACGGTATGGCCACTAAATCTGTTTAGACGCCGTTCGGTTAAAAACAGGTTCATATATTTTCAAATAATACTTCGCTTCCGCTTCTAAACCGGGTTTAAGCCTACCGAATGGTGGCTTTGTCTGCATCTATATTTTTATGCAAGTGCCATACCAGAATGCAACCTTTCTGCCGTTATACAAGGTGTCCAGAAAGTGTATCGGGTATTTGTTCTAGCTCTAAGAACTTAATACCTTACACCTTGTACTGAACAGAGGCCTCGCTATTTTTCCTTAATTCTATTGACCTTAATCACTCTTTTACCCATTCTACGCATATTTGATAACCATTTATCTGATTTTCGTAACGTATTTGAGTTATCGTCGAATAAAAGTAGACATTGTCCCCACAGTCTCATAAAATACGTCTTTACATGTTTCTCATAGACCTCGCGTATTGTTCGCTTCTTTTTAAGCATTAAAAGATTGCAGATGTGTTATCAACCACTCAAGGACTAAGATATGGCATATATAACATACTCATGGTGTTTGTTCTACCAGGATCGTTTTTTAGGGTTCCGTACCGAAAGAGTGCCAACGGAACCCCATCACTGAGCCTCTGCTGTCCGTCTGTCACAGGGCTACCTACAGGGTATCTTTAGAACAATAGATAGACACTTAAAATTGTCATAGAATGTGTACCTACTTTTATTGCCGCTATAACAACAAATAATAAAAACAAAATAAAATTAAAAGGGGGTCTCTGTCTCCATACAAGAAACGTATGTTTGGCGTTTTTTGCTCGACGGTGGTACGGAACCCTCTGTGCTCGAATCCGACTTCTTGTTTTCTGTACGAGATTAGCTTTCTTAAACGAAAGCAGCTTTAAAAAATATGTTGTCTCTCAATTATTTAATGTGGACACGCCACAAAGGTATTTGCAACATCGATACAAAGATCGAGCACAGAGATAAACACATTTCAATCGATTCGATTCAGACTGACCACTGCCGGTCGGTACGGACCCGTTCAACTTTACCGTTGTTAGATAAAAGACAATATTTCGATAGGATTAAGTTATATATGAGTGGTCGTAACTCTCCATGGTGTAAGATAAATTGAATATGAGAAAAGGGTCGTGACTATGGTAAAATATATAATTGTACTATATTTTACTAGGGATCGGGATTAGGTATCTTCTTCGATGGATATACCGTTTGGCGTAGGTATATTTGTATTTTACTGCATCTATTTTGACAATTTTTATCTGTAACCTGTTCTTATTCCGAAATCTTTTCTAAATTTTTGTAAAGAACAGCAAGCAGTTCTTCTAAAACCGTGAACTTTTCAGTATTGTGTTTGATATCAATTATATAAATAATTAGTTTAGGTTTGTTGCACAACAATCCTGAAAAGTTAACGGTTTCAAAGTAAAATGATTTTTTTTAACTTCAATAATTATGGAGATATGGAAAAAGTACAATCGGAGTTTAGATGGGTACCTAATTGTAATTTTATTAATGCAAAAAAAAATACAAATTAAATTAAAAACTAAACATTAAACTAAACTAAAACCTTAAAGTAGAAACAATATACACCTAAAATAAAAGCCTAAAGTAAAATTATAACTACCTAAAACTAAAATACATCTAAAAGATTCGGCCCCTTTGGCATGGTTCCGAAGATACTGGAAGCAATTTGCTAATCTGACATAGATAGATCAGATAGGTACTTACCACAAAAGAAGATGATATCTTACAAATTTTGTAAAAGTAAGGTTTTATATAACCTCATTTCTTACAACCAGAATATTATTAGTCAAAGCGGCTCTATTCATCCCAAGCAGGCTCAGTAAAAGAAGATAAATGCTTATAATATGCCAAGCGAAATAAAAAAATATGTAACATTTCCAACCGAGCAGAATTATCATAAAATTACTAAGTAATAAACTATCAATAACTCCCAAACGACTCCCACTTGACAGGTCTCCATAGCCCCAACATTCCTTTCAACATTAAATGCATATTGATAAATGATCCAAGCATCAGAATGCACTTTAATCAACGACTATAATGATAATACTGACTAATTTACAACCCTACTATAAATAGAGCAAGCCTCAAACTCTGATTAATCTGTTTCCCAATTATGCTGTCTCGTTCTTACGAATGACAGTTGCCACGCGATAGAACGCGACAACATTTTATACTCGTATAGTTGACGAGTTGTCGGGGTCCATATTAGCGGTGGTACTAAAATTGCAAGCTCGCTATATATCAACGTCAAGCTTTAACGACAATAGGCCTAACATATCTACTGACAACTGCCTTTATGAGATGAAGTGATACAACGATTTCCAATTTAACTGGCAGTATCTTATAGACAAAGGTGATGTAATTTATGTGAAAATGCGTGTGAAATTCTAAAGATAAAAGTCTGGCTAGGTCGTTAATTATGCGAACCATTACTGCCTTTGATTGTATGAATTGTTAGGGCTTACGAGCTGTCTGTATGATAATTGCTTCGAGCTAGCCTGGAAACGTTTAAAACTGGTGATAACCATTAAATCATTGCAGTAAAATCCTTACGTACCTTAAATTAGATTCCCACAACGATCTAACGACACCCTTTGTTTCAATTATAGAGAAAAAAAAAACCGGTCAAGTGCGAGTCGGACTCGCGCACCGAGGGTTCCGTATAAACTCATAAGTAGACCAACCTTACGACTAACAGCAACCCTGCCTTAAACCCACCTTAGCCCTATTAAACCAGGAAAAATCTTAACAGCGCGATGCAGCGTATGCTACAGCGACATCTATTGATACTGAATAGCGCGTAAATTTTACTTGTAATTTAAATTTAAACGTTACTGTTTGTTATTGGCTGATTGAAATAATTGTTTGTCAACTAAGTTAGTTCTCATGTATCATTTTTCATGAAGGAATCATGTTTTGAAGCACACTTTTGTGTATTAAATTAATGTTGCTGCCACAAGCTACCTTATTTTAGATTTGTGTCCCTAGATGGCGCTAGTGGTATTTCATTTTTATGGTATTTACTAGTGTCAAATTTCCTAACATACTCCTATTATAGAGTTTTTAATAATTATTGTTACTTTATGTTTTTTTCCCGATTCCTGATGAGTGATCATTGTATTTAATAGACATTTTTTATGTAATCTGAAATAAACCATCGCTTAGTTTTGCTACTCTCCGCTAGATGGCTCTCGTAGGGAGGGTAGAAGTAATATATATTTTAAGAAGTTTGTAAATTTTTAAAAAAATATTCAAGTTAGGAAGAGAAAATATAATGGTCTTCCTAATAATAATAATAATCCTAACGCAGGGCAGCTTGTGGCGAGCTGTTGGGGAGTAGCGACCCCACGTACCCGAGTGCTCCGGGGGGTCCTTAGGGAGGGTCATGGGATTTAGTGAAAGGACCTCCGCCTCTGGCTTGCCCTAACCGGCCGTCCAGAGTGGAGTCGCGAGAGCTATATGCTCCAGGCGTGGAAGTGATAAAAGGCATAACGCCGCGAGTACCCTCGGAGAAAGCGCAGCATACCTCTCGACACCCTGCAGCCCTCGGCAGCGGTGTTGCCCCTGGGCCATTGCTCATAATGTCGCTATTTAACAGGGGCCCATCAGCGGAGGGCAAGTCACGGTCTGTCAGTGCCGCGAAAGCCATAAGACACTTTTCCTGACAGGCGCCGTCATGTCTCAATCCATAGCCCAGTATCTAGTCCGTAATTCCACCACCATAACCCAGTAAATTTAGATTCCATCAATAAATTATAGTCCTTGCATCTGGCGGGGGCTGTCTCTGCGTGCGTCCCGTGACACGGGCAGGGACAGCATCCGCTGGGTGTACACGTTGCCTTTCATTAAATTGTCGAAAGGGCCTCTACGCGTTGGCTTCGGCTCCGCGCACGCCTCCCAAAGGGCCGGGACACTATTGTCTCGTGTACGGGAAAGACATACAGATAATAATCCTAATAAGTAGATACATGAATAGTTCAAGAAAAACTGTATGGCGATTAGTTTAGTAGGAGCAAATAAGTATGTGTTATGATTTTTGCAAATTTCTCAAAAACGGTGCAAGTGAGAAAAACCGTTATATTTTTCCTGTAATATTTATTAATAGGACGACATTAATAATTGGTAACTATGACTCATTTTTCTGATCAGTAACTTCGGAGATAATAGGGAAGAATGGTATTTTTTTAAACTTTTTTCGCCATAAATCAAAAACTATTTATTTAAGAAAAAAAAAAAACGGTACTTTAATCTACAAATTAAGCTCTTTCATTTGATACCCCACTCGATATATTAGCCCTACTTTCAATTTCCAAAATCCCATTACGGAGCCCTTTAAAAAAAAAGTAAAAAAGGTACAAGATTTTTTTTATGTCCAATAAGCTCGGGTTAGCTACTTTTAACACTATTCCAAATTTCAAACCCATAGCAGCAGTAGTTCCTGAGATATCTGGCTGTGACAGACGGACGGACAGACAGACAGACAGACAGAGTCGCACTATAAGGGTTCCTTTTTTACCATTTTGGTACGGAACCCTAAAAACTAAAAGCAGCGTTTCTGTGTAAATATGTGTTCGCACATATTGTCTAAACATTTTAGACGTTATCTGTCAGTTTTTAATTTAATAAGATAAGAGTTTATTGTCAGAGCTGTGCACAAAAGTTAAAGTTTGTAATAAACTTGTACTTTATTAGCCGATTCTGCTACTACTCCCTGGATGGCAATCCAGGGAGTAGTAGCAGATTAAATCGGCTGTCTCCCATGGACTGATCAGATAAAAGCGCTAGATACCGACTTTCACTATAAGTACAGAGTAAGTAATAGTGCTACGTAAAAATCTCTCTTTTTAACAAAACTGACGATCGGGTTACAAAATGCACCGGATCCGACCGTCTCCCTCTATCGCAAAACGCGAGCTCTTTGTAAAAGCTCGCGCGGTGAAATCGAGGAGTGAGCTACTCCTGCTATAAGTTAGTACTTTATACTAGGATGCACTTCCGATACCAATAGGGTGACGGCACCATTAATGGACAGGAACCAATTATGGACATTTTTTTCCCGGAAAAGCGACCGACTCGAATTACCTTAAGAGCCTTATCACGGTGTACTGCCGTTTGACCAAAAGTCATTTGGCAAAATTACACTTGACAAACAACACTTAGATGGTTGGCAGTCCACAACTGTGCGTTTTGCTAGAAACTTCCTGCCTCGCACGACTGAACTGTGGAATAAATTGTCGCCTGCAGTGTTTCCGGACCGATTCGACCTTCAAACCTTCAAGAAAAGAGCGTACTCCCACCTGAAAGGCCGGCAACGCACCTGTGACTCTTTTGGTGTTGCAGGTGTCTATGGGCGACGGTGATTGCTTACCATCAGGCGACCCGTCTGCTCGTTTGCCCCCTATTTCATAAAAAAAAAAAAAAAAAACAACGTTTTGCAAAAAAATGTTTCGCCAATTGATCATTTTACAAATGACTCACTTTTCCAAATGATCAACAGTTAAATTTACATTTTATAAATAATCATTTGACAAAATGAACATTTAGCAACTGCGTTATCAGACAAAATTACTCTTGGTCTAAAAACGTTTGGTACAATGTATTATTTGACAAGTGTTTCGTTTATTAATAAATCTAATAATAGATTATGGTATGGGTCAAATTAATACACAGTATTTGGAAAAAGAGTAGTTTGTTAGGTTAGGTTAGGGTTTGAACTGCGTCCCCCAACAAAAACGAACTACTGACAGAAAAATTTGGTAGTTAAGTAGGTTAGGTTAGGGTTTAAACTGCGTCCCCCAACAAAAACGAACTGCTGCCAGAAAGACTAGGTTGTTAGGTTAGGTTAGGGTTTGAACTGCGTCCCCCAACAAAAACGAACTGATGCATTTAGACTAATCATGGAAGAAACCTAGGTTGTCGGTTAGGTTTTTTTTTTTTTAAATTGGGGAGGAGTTTTTCTCCTCTCCCAGTGAAGTGTTTTGTTCCAAAAACGCGGCGCTATCGGTTTACACGTTGTTTTTGAGTTGTGTAGTATGCATGTATGTTCGAGTGTGTGTTTGTGTACAGTGTTGTGTATGTGTTGTGGAGTGTAGTTTTTTACTGTGAGATGTTTAAAGGTAAGTTTTATTTCAGTTAGTTAGTATTAGAGGTAGAGTTATTAGATAGGAAATTTGCCTGTAGAGTTTGCTATGTACCGTTGAAAGCTTTGAGATTGTGGACTATGTATTTTAAGAGTTTGTGAAAGTATAAGGATGTGGATTCTTTAGACAGAATTTCGGGTATGGAGTTGGGGTCTATGCGTAGGTTCTGACAGGTTAGAGTAAATTCAAAGCGCTGTGGTTCAAATCTAGGGCAGTTATATAAAAGATGATTAAAAGACTGGGTGGTTTGGCCATCGCATGGGCAGTAGTCATCCTGTGTGATTTTAAAACGTGCGAGGTATTCTTTATGATAGCCATGGTTTGAGAGAAATTGCGTGGTTGAGAAGGTTAGGCTATGGGAAGAGAGATAGGAGCTTAGGGCTTCATAAGTCGGGAAGAGGGTTTTAGTATAAGTGCATTTGTCTGGCTGTTCATAAAGTTTCGGCATCTCAGCCTGGGCCACTCGTTTATTTTGTAGTTTACAGTAACTTATTGGGACAGTAAGGAAGTCAGGGGCCTTTTTTAGGTCAGCTGCAGCCTTAGCCGCCAGGTCGACCTGCTCATTTCCCGCAATATCACAGTGCGCTTTTACCCAGTAAAGATGTAGCTGTAGTCGGTTTTTATTGTCGTGTAGAAGTTTGTGGATTTTATTAACGAGAGAGTTATGGCTGTTAGGGTTCGAGATCTACTGTAAGGCTGATTTGCTGTCAGAGAGAAGAATGTGCGTGGAGATTTGTGTTGGTGTTGTGCCGGGTGTAAGTGTTCCAATGTAGTTTTGAAGGCACTGTGATATTGCGAGAAGTTCTGCTTGGAAGACCGAACAGCAATCATGCAGCTTCAACTTCTTGATGATTTGTGAGCCGTTCGGCCTCCTAGTGATGTAGGCGGCGCCAACTCTATTGTCGTGGCGACTGCCATCAGTATAGGAGATCCAGGCGTCAATTGGATGGGATGCTAAGGCTATGTCCACTTCCTCTTGTGATTTCAGCTCGGTGAATTCTAGGGTCCTCCTGTTGGCTGGATGAAGGAGAGAAGATGGTGAAACCGGAGCTTCAATCGGTAAGTCATCAGGAAGGAACGATGACGTCCCCCGAAGTCTGGTAAGTTCCATATCCGCTGCATATTTTATTTTGGCTGGTAGTGGGATAAGTTGTGCCAGGGTAATGGAGAGAGGAGTGCTGACCGTTTTAAATGCGCGAATGATTTTAAGCGCGAAGAGTCTCTGAAAAGATAAAAGCCTTTCTCGTATGAATTTATATTTCAGGGAGTTGTGCCAGATTGCTGCAGCGTATGTCACTATCGGCTCTATTACTTGTTTATAGATCGTTCGTACATTTTCGGGGTTGACGCCCCATGTAGGTCTAATAAAGAGCTGAAGCTTGTAGAAGAGTTTCTTGGCCTTTTCTATAGTGTTAAGAACGTGCTTGGTGAATCTAAGTTTGCTGTCTATTGTTACTCCTAAATATTTAATTTCTGTGACTAAGGGGATGGGTAGGTGGTGCATTAGTACGTTTACTCTTCTGGCCTTATTGGTAAATGCTATGGCTTGGCTTTTGTCCCTTCCAAAGTCGAGCTTGACTCTTGTGCCCCAGTCCGCTATCAGGTTAACTGCTGTATTGGTGGCATTTTCCAGCTCTCCGACAGTCCCTGCACGGCATACCAGCAAGACATCATCCGCAAAGGCTTGTAGATGACATCCCGCCGGCATTGCCATGTCGAGCAGGCCATCCAGAACCAGGTTCCAGAGAACTGGTCCAGCCACCGATCCCTGTATACAGCCCCTTGACATGACCTTTTCTGTGAGGCAGTCGGCGAAGGCTAGTTGTATTCTGCGATCAACAACGTAGTTTTGCAGGATGCGGAAGATGTTCCTAGGACATCCGATATGTTTAAGCCGCTGGAAGATTGCCGGCCACCAGGCATTGTCAAATGCGGCTCGGATGTCCAGGGAGACTGCCAGTATCTCCTCATTGTGCCTTCTCCCCTCCTCTATGAGTTCCATAGCATGTTGTATGGCGTGCGTGGTTGAGGTTTGCAGCCGGAAGCCAAATTGGCGGTTTATGATATTTTGATGAGCATGCATATGGAAGACCAGTCTGTTGATCACTAGTTTTTCAAGTAATTTGCCAAAGACTTTTACCAGGCCTATTGGTCTGAATGACGAGGTCTTTGTATAATCATCCTTATTAGGCTTCGGTATTATCTTGGTAGTAGTGGTCTTCCAGAACTCTGGGAAGTAGCCAAGAGTAAGGCATCGGTTCATGAGCGCAGTAATGAGATCAGGAAAGATTTTGGTGACTTGCAGGCAGATGTCGGCCGTTAAATTGTCAGACCCAGGGGCTTTTTTGTGGCTGATAGTATTCAATGTCTCAAGCACCTCTGTGATGGTAAAAGGGGGTTCGTCTTCAGTTTCAGGGCAGATTTGTGCTAAAGTTCTAAGCTCCTTTTGCTCATCGGTGTCTTCCGTGTCATCCGGGTGGAAGGCATCAAGTAGTGCTTTGGCCGTTTGCTTACTGGTGTTAGTGTAGCTTCCATCCGGCAAGAGTAAGGTAGCAGGTGGCTGGGTTATTGGACGAGACCTCATGATTCTGTTTGTTACCGACCATACATCTTCCTTCTGTTGCCTCTCGCAGAAGTTGCGGAAGGCGGAAGTGGATGCGGAGCAGCAGGCATCAGAGTACTTTTTCCTACTAGTGTCCCTTGCTGCTAGGAAGTCCTCAAGCGGGAGTTTCTGGCGTACTGCTCTGCGAAGAGCATGGTGTGCATCGAGTACCTCCCTCTTCAGCACATCAAGCTCTTCGTTCCACCAGGGAGGGGTTTGTATTATGACCACCAATAGCCATAATGCATGATTGCTTGCCTTCTATATAATCTTGTAACTTATGGCGATAAGAGGGTAGCAGAATAAATTACCCAACAGACTAAATCATAATGTTTGAAAAAAGAAGTACTTTTTATGAAATAACATTTTGTTAAATGACATTTGGACAAATGCTTCATTTGCGAAACATATTATTAGGTGAAATGAAAAAAGGTCAATTGAAATTTTATTGTTTAACACATTTGCCAAGTGTAGTGTTTGCTAATTAATCATTTGCTAAGTGAGTTTTTGTAAGATGATACTTTTGTCAAATGTCTCGTTTGCCAAATGATTATTTGGTGAAACGTTGTTTGTCAAATGACCATTTGTCAATAATTTTTTGGTCAAACATTAGTGAACCCCTTATCACACTTGCGATACGAGCGAGCCGCGGGCGAGTTAGCAGCGAAGTTCCATACAAATACCGCTCGCAGCTAACTCGCCGCGGGTTCGCCGCGACTGGTTTTGTATGGAAACTCGCCCTAAGCTCGCCCGCAAATCGCAAGTGTGATAAGGCATCCTTAAATTGCCATAATTTGCTAGGTAAGCAACTTAAGTTATATTGAAATATTGTCTAACCGGTCAAGTTTGTGACAAAACATATGCCGTTGGTCAGTTTAGTGACTACTACTGCTAGTTAATGGTACATTTCAATTGGAAATATCCAGGTGCAGGTACTCTTAAAGATTACATGATAAAATCTCAGTACCTAATTTTTATGAATTGAATTTGGACATTAAAGCATATTAAAGTTTTCAACGGATCACTTTTATTGTATACACGTGTAATTCAATACATCTTGACCCTCATTCCAATACAGCGGATATTAAATTCAGTCTCCGTAATACATGTTTCGTTCCAAAATACGTTGGGGTCAATGTTCTTAATCGAACCTTTCCTCTTTATCTTTCTGAAAAATGGTAAAAGCGAAACCAAATGGCGCTTAGTCTGAAAACGCCTGCATTCCGACTTGAATCTTGTTATTTAGTACATTAGACCTGAAATAATATTATTTTTAGACGATAGTTGTTTCTTCTTGGTCTTGTAAAAATTAAATGTTTCGGGAATCACGTTTATCCCGCCTCGGAACTTCGTAATTAGTTACGTACAGACTGCAACAAGTAGGTACAGCTTGTTTCGGAAGTTTGACAAGTTGAAGAATTCGGAGGATATTGGCTAACTCACCAAAGGGATCGTATTCAGGCGTTTCAAATACGTGAATATTCTGGCCACAGTTATTGACAAACTCCTTGTTCACTTGAACGGTATTTTTGATTGTTAGGATTAGTTGCGTAGATTTTTTACTAAAACTGTTATTCCAGTTTACCTACTGGGAACAAATAGTCTATGTATTATGAAAACATTCTAGTCAATTACTAAAGCAGAAACTGTAGCCATACATGTGATCATTGTGATGATATTAAACAATGCCGAAAATGGTTTTCGTAACTAAGATATTGAACATGTGATTGGATTGTAAACAGGTAGGACACAAACCTGCCTACGTCAAGTTCAAAAACAATACCGATATGAAAGGAATTTAGAGCGGTGACATTGAGGCCCTATGCTAGTTCTCCTATGCCTATCGAGGCTTACGGAATTTAGCCCACTACGTACGGAACTTGCTTAGTATAGGACTAAATTCCATGCCTTTAGTATACTTGATCGCAACAGACGGCGCCAAGGTGTCGCAAGCTAACAATAGATCAACATTTAATATATCATAGATAGTAAATAAATATAAACCTTATTATGAGTGATATAGAGGTAAAATTAAGTCGTTTTGTAGGTAGTTCAAAGATTTATAAGCTTAATACTGATTAGTAGGATTAAAGTTACGAAACTGCTTAAAGCGACGGTCTTGCTACTGACGGGTTGGTATACGGTAAACTCTTTGAAAGAAATATAGTAAATTATAATATTAGTACCTACTAAAAATAAATCTCTGGTCATTAAAGTAATGAATGGAGTGTCTCAATATTTCAATATTGGATTTCAATATTTTATTCTTAAGACCGTTTAAAAGTTTATAATTAAAGTGTTTTAATTTAAGTTGGTTAATACTTATTTGAAATATTACAACAATATGTCGTAGATTATCTCGGCAAGTATATATTTAGGCCCAACTTTTTATCATGAAATCAAATTTAAACGTAAACAGCCTCCTAACAGACTATTGTAACTACATATAAATAATAATAAATAAATATCGTGGGGACAATCTTACACAGATCGACCTAGTCCCAAACTAAGCAATGCTTGTATTATGGGTACTAGACTACTAGACGACGATTTATATACTTATGTAGATAGAAAACATCCAAGACTCGGGAACAAATACTCGTGCTCATCACACAAATATTTGCCGTTACCAGGATTTGAACCCGGGACCCCTAGCTTCGTAGGCGATGGCACTCCCACTAAGCTAACGTGTTATCAATCAAAATGTTCCATGTCTATTATAATAAAAATCATATAAGAGAAGATTGAAGGAAAGCCAACAAACATCGTATCGTATTGAAATTCATGGAAATTGCTCCATTGTCAAGAGTCAGCTCTAGCGAGCTCTTAATTACATTTTTTTACTAGCCTATTTTGGCCCAATGCTGGGTGAAGCCCCCCCCATATTTTACCATCTAACCCGGATTTTCGCTAGCCAGTTCCTTAAGAAGGAAGTCCAAATTATCTTGGAGTCTGTCTGCCACGTTCCCTGTTTGATTTTTGGGGCTGCCACTCTGTGTCTATGATAATATTAACTGAAGTCGCTGGCGCCGGTAGCAAGCCAAATTCAAGGCATAAGCATATTGTACTGTATTACCATACGTGTATTTACGTGGTCTTACTTACATAAATATGTCAAAATATTTATGTTCTTTCCTTTCTAAACGGCCTTAATGTGGTCATATAACCTAGCCTCGGGTGATTGGGTTGGGCAACTAATATTAGCTACCAAACATGGTTACGTTGTAAAACGGGGTCTTAGGTTACCTATTGTGTTGTACGATCCGTTACACCAATAAGGAAGGGTTTCTAAAATGATTACTTTATGTGAACATTGGACAAATACGAACTAGCTATTGGCCGTGACTTTGTGCCTTTTTAGTAGCTTAGAATGTGTGTGTACAAAACGTGCAAATTGACGTGCGTTATTGACGTATTTGCCCCTGGGTAGGTACCTACTTGTTTTCCACATAAATATATTCAGAAGGAAATAGTTCGTCGATTTGTATGGGTACCAAGAGTGTAAGATTCTGCGGTAGACGTTTGACGTCAAGAATGTAATTTAGTGATTGAAAAGATACATTTTCCATTTCATTTGGTGGTATTTGAGCAATGAATTATACCATTATTATCAGATTTTTCAAATCAGATAATGGCACGGCTACTTCTGAGTTCTGACATTAAATGCTGAGTGAGGGTCCTTTTCTACGTCCTGGTGCTTAGATTCGTTTGTTATGGTTAATTCGCCTGTTGACTCGATTTTTTTTCTGTCGTAAATCGATTCTACTATTTGTGTGTGAGGTACAAATATCTATATAACACCTAATACATTTGTATAAGTATAACAGCCACAAATTGTAATCAAAAGTAGCAGATCGCACTGAGCATTGAAAACGCTCTATACAAAACGGGAGGAACCTATGACGTCATCGGTTACACGCTGTAAGTTGTATGAAAAAAATAGCATTTTGCCATTTTGAGCACGAAAAAGTGCGTTTAAGCACATAGTTGTTTTACATTTATTTTTTCAGTGTTATTTAAGCATACCAAAATTGACTTAAATTTTTCTTAAAAAACATATCTTTTTTTTTAAACTTTGTGGTCTCATAACTTTATATTTTTTATACATTTATGGTTTATTTCTTTTGTGTTATAATAATTTAGTATTTTCCAATCCATGTGACTATAGGTATTATGTTGTAAAATTCAACATTAGTCAACATACGAATTACCAGCTTGTGTGATGTTGAATAATAGTACATTATTTACCTAGGCGGTAAAACAAAAAAAGTCTTAGATTGCAGATATTTGAATAAATATGGTTAGGTTTTATCTTGGTTGAGATTAAAATAATGGTTACTTCTGACTACAAAAAAAAGCAGCGATCTACATATATTTACGTATTGCTTACTATAGCTTGGCAACTTCGTTGGTGACACTCATATGTGTGCTTTTTGTTATGTGCAGCCGTAACTACTTACACAAGTTACCGCCAACACGAACGGGGGCCCCCGGAGGCTGCCCCCGTCGGTCACCGTTCGTGTTGGCGGTAACTTGTGTAAGTAGTTACGGCTGCACATAACAAAAAGCACACATGTGAGTGTCACCAACGAAGTTGCCAAGCTATACTTTATTATACTCTTAAGTTCTCAACACACAATAACTCATTGTTGTGAAATTATTTTAATACAATGCTTAAACAAAATGAATTTCAGCCAAGGTCAGACTTGAACTCATTTTGTTTCCATGTTTGGCCAATATTATGTTTAGATATATTTTCACTGTCGTTTCTATTACACTTTTGACTTCTAAGTATGACTAACTTTATACCTATTAATTGTAAAAAAATTAAGGCGAGCGAAGGCGCAAATAAAACCTGTTTTAGTCCTCAGGAAATGATCGCATTTTCTAAATAATTAACATAGGTGGAATTTACTTAAAATGCCGTATAAAGAATCCAAAAAAGAGATCGCGTAAGTCTAACTGAGTCATTGGTAAACCTGTTTGGAGCGTTAACCGTATCGCCCGCGATTTCCCATATGTGTTTAATTTATAGTGGAATTAATTAATCTACATATTATCCGCAATTTCCAAAAGACGTAACCGCTAAACTAGGTAGTCATTCGTTTTCGTAAATGTGTGGTTGAAACGTTCTGCGACAAGTTAGAAACTGACAAATACTACTGAGATATAATTACCTCAGCGAGCATTTAAAGCACGTTCTCCAATTCTAAGCGCGTGAGACAATAAGTACTAATAAGTTAGTATACATAAAATATCAAGATTTATTACAAAATGTTCGTGTTAAATGCGCCTGTCGTGTCGTCTCGGGCCATATTGATTTTGTTTTTGGCTTTTACTCGTAGTTAATGGACTTTATTATTGTACTTTCTTGAAAGTAAATGAAACAGTTCTTTGTACATGCATTCTAGTAATACACTTTTTTACAATTCTAGCTATATGTACTTCTGTTCTGTCGCTTACTTCATTGTGACTTTAATAAGTATTTACATTATGTAGGCACTACGTAAATATTCCGCTTTCCGTAACTAGATCAAGAATGTGGCCAATCCCAGCCAGTCCGATATGACAGGAGTATGATATCGCAATTGATTTTATTGGCCTGTTAAGAACATGTCACGTCGTGGTCTGAATGCTTTATGGTTATGAATGTAGTGCACATGTCCGGGCGACAAATGTAATAGTAATTTCAGATATGAGATTACATGAAGCGGGTTATCCATTCTAGGCCTTGCAGTTACACATATCTACTTGATATAACTTGCATACAAGAAAAAAACATGTTCTCCCCGTGAGATTTGATGACGTACTGTAACTGGATAACGTTATAACTATGGTACCAGAAAACAGATAAAATTATGTTGTTCCCGAAATTTACGTTAATGTTGCCATTGATTAAGAACTTCCATAATTTACGAAAATTTACCACCCATAATCAATTATGAATTAAATTACCGGCCATTGAATTATTTGTTTTTACATGTTAAGTATTTGTTTATTAAGGTGATAAGAACACTATTTAATGTTACTAGAACTACTCAGAAGTAGGAGCATTCCATAAAAACATCAACTTTTTGTCCCTTACGAAACGCTATAGCTACTAAAGCGTTTCGTAATAACCCTAATAAAACTTATTAGCTGCTAAGAAACACTACCCCTCATAAAGCCAAGTTATAATATTACTATACCGACATTCAGGAGTTAAAAGGGAGTGAATGTATGTCTAGCGGCTGCTCCATATCCAAACCTAGTAAGTGCTCCAGATCAAATTTTAAAAAGGGTGTAAAAACATTTTATATTTATGTTTTTACGCCCTTGATCTGGAGCACTTACTAGGAATGCCCTAAATACACAAAACATATTTTGTCGAGCAAACAGGACCTAAAATCCTGGGCATGTCGCGGACAAAGCTTCAACAACACAAATATCCTAACCCTTTCTTCAAATTTAGTTTTCGGTTACGCACAGTAATAAACCAGAAACCTTTTTCTAGTCCTAGATATTTTCTGAATTCCAGTAGGTACAGTAAAGCTTAGTACTCAACTGTACGAAACAGGTCGTTTCTGGACCTCTTATTTCTTATCGTACCAATTTCTTTTAGGGTATGCTTTAACTGTGACCCCTGATTTGGCAGGTCCGGTTACTGCTGCTTTTAAAGGAAAAAGATAACATTGAAAGTAGGAAAGACAGGAATGGGTGGAATTTCAATGTTAAGAGAGAACTGAATGAGAAAGAAGAGAGAGAGAAAGAGAGAGAGGAATGAAGGAATGAGGTGAAAAGGATTGGCGGAAGAAGAGTAGACTTTCCTATTTGCTTCATTACACTAAACTGTAAGCCAGGTGAACCGTTTCAGACAACTTAGCTGGTCCGTGTGCTAGCACAATTGTCGCGCGACAAATACTTTTCAAATCGATGTAGTGCAAAATGACTGGTCATGCGTCATGCATGTTGCCTGCGGTTTATAAAATGGTCATAAATAAACGTTTTTGGCTGATAACCATATGCATATTGCTATAAACGTTTTTGCGTTCTGTCGTGTGCACTAAGCTTAAATGTAGACCACTTCGCTGAATAGGCCATAACACTCTCACCTCTTTATGATAATGTACTCTTCGGCACTTTACCTTCGCTCTTGACCCCGTTTCAGTTTTATAACTTGTGTCCATAGGGGGCTGGAGGGTTTACGACGCGAGGAATTTTCATATGTTGGTTGAGAGATCTAAGACCGTTGGCAGCATCAGTATACAGGGTGATTTTTTAATAGCTAGCCAAAAATAAACATAACGATTGTCAAAGAAAATAATGCGATTCTGATTTTTTTTTTGATGTTCCTCAGTACTAAAATCTTGCGTTATGGCGTCTGAAAGATGACTTAAAACAGTATTTTTTGGTTGTCACAACCACGACGTAATAAAAATACACAAAGACGTTTCACTTTAAGAACTGTCCCATACAAATCACAACTGGTATGCAGTCCGTCTGTATCAGCCGCTAAAGGTTATTTTTTGTTCATTTTCGTGTTTCATTCTGCATCTTTCATTTAAAGTGACACTAGTGCAGTGAGTGCAGTTGGGGTGTAGTTATTTTTTATTCTATTATCCACTTGCAATTGATCACAATAGGCTATTTTACAGTATCCGAAATTTGTTACAATTATATCCTGTTAAAATAAGGAAATATGTTGAAATGTTGAGTTCGATACCCAAACTTGTTTTGTGAGCCTTCAAAGTTGGGTGGGAAAGTTCATTTTAAAAGTATGAAAATATTAAAAGCTATTAACTTCCATTAAATAGCCCATAAAATGTATGGTAACTTTGTTATGATATCGTTAGGATAACCGCAAGTTTTAATTTAACATAGCTGCACTGCATGTCAAATTCTTTATTTCCCCTTACAAAGTATAACCGTGTGACGTCCCAACGACTAACTAGTATGATTAAGTATGAAGCGTTTTTTAGGAAAGTCTAAAAATGTGACTTTATCATTGTTGTATATCGGTGAGTTTTTATGATATTGAAGTAGTTTTTTACTAATATTTCTATTATTATAAATAAATAATAAAATAAATAAAATAAAAATCATTTATTTCGTGTAACTAAAGGACACATAGGTATAGTATTAGTGAGCAAAATATACAAGTACGTAATGCTAAGGGGTTAGTATCTACAACTACTTATATACTACCAATCTACGGCACTTTTAGGAGAGTGCAACCCTCCGCAGTGCAACAAATATTTGCAGTCAGTCCTGTCTGCTATCATTTTTAGAATGGTGTTGGGACTGTCGCGCACCCGGCGCACCAGGGATGTGGCACGTTTTCGCATTGTTGTGTAAAAACAATCGATACGGGCCTCAGCAAACATCCCTGATGCGCTACAGAAACGAGGCAGTCCCATCAGCACCCGGAACGCGTTATTATACTGTATCCGAAGGGCCCCATAGGCCCGCTGCGTATAGTTCGCCCATAGGCTGCAGGTGTAGAGCGGAGTACAAAAAGGTCTAAACAGCGTGGCTTTAACCTCTGTGGAGCATCCTGCAAACCTACGCGCGATCATATTGGCCCGCACCGATAGGGCCCTTCGCTCCCTTTCCAAGTCTAAATTATCTTTGAGATCGGCCGCAATCATATGACCTAAATATTTAAATTGTTCCACCCTATCAAGAGGGGTATTGAGAGGTTTTTTCTATAATATATCACAGAAAACAGTTGGAAAAGAGCCTATCCACTGGCTTGCTATTTTCCGTTCGACTCTTTTGCTATGTAGCTCGCCGGTTCAGTAAAAGCCTAATTCACTCTTGTCTTGAAGAGTTCTAAGTTATAATTGCCAGGAAATACAGACGCTGGGAGCGAATACCATTCCTTGGCGGCTTGCCTTGCTTTCCATTCCTTGGCATGTGTTAAATACATATATCGCTACAGATTTTGCGTATTACATAAGTTTTATGCTCGTTTGCTTGTTAGTAAGCTGTTATTCGATAAAAATAGGAGTCATTTATCGTGAAAATTGATTAATTTCTCAAAATAGCGTCTATAATAGCCCATTGACGAGGCAATTTTGCACTGAGATCGGACCCGCGATGAAAGTAACCTATAATTTATAAAAATAATTATTAAAATATCAAGTCAAACTGGAATCTAAGATTTCAAGCTAAGATATAAAGAACCGCTAGCATCGCCGTGGGGCGAACTAGTTCTGCGTAAACCATTTCCATAGAAAAATCATAGTCATCTTTTTGTAATTGCATTTTCTCAAGGAACCTGCTGTTACACGTAACGAATTCCGTAAAAGGCATAATTACCTCATTGTATTACCGATAGTGGTGGGAGATTAGGTAATTTCCTATGTAATTTGTTATGACACCTTTATAGGTGCACCGTAGGATGCACGTAGAAATGTTTAACCGTTTCTGTTTACTTCCTTAGGTAGGTAAATGCCATCCAATCCAACGGAAAACTTCAAGATACTTGAAGGTTTCAATTCCCATTCAGTTCAATACGTGACGTTTCTGATACACCATCATACAACAATTAACCCAGACAAGAGCAGTTTTTTGCCACTATCTTTAGTCATTTCACCGCTGTCGCCATGTGCGACTGCACGTGCCGTGCCGTCACACATATAATTTCCACTGCTACCATCAATAACACTTTGCGGTAGATATTAAGCTTGCATATCACCGTGATCATTTTCTAAAGTTCTAGCTTTACTCTACGTAAGTACTTAGTAAGGCGTCTTTCTATAGATGGTGACGATTCTCTCATTTCCTCTACTATACCCATGGATTATTTTTGTACGAAAATTGGAAAGCTGCGCTCAGCAAGTGTTCAGGATATTTATGGATGCAATTTGTCGAGTCCTGAAGCCTGCCTGGCTTATGGCAATTACATAAAGAAACTGATTTGTATCGGTCTTAAGCTTAGTGTGAATTTTGTTGAATAGAGTTGAGCGTCCTACGTGGCTGGCCACAGTCGAGCCAGCACATCTGGACGTGACTTTGCTTGCGGCGTATCAGAGCACGGCGAGTCACTTCTGTAGGCGTATGATGTTATGCTTTGTTGCGTGACAAATTAATCCCATCAAAAATATTACATGTAAAGAAATGAAAGTCTCGCAACGCAGTTCTTTTACAGCAAAAAAGTTTTGAGATGTAATGTTAAACCAAGTCAGTACTAGGCGGGGGGGGGGGGGGGGGGTCCATAGAACTCGATTTCCACCGACTTGCCTATTATTTACCCGTGGAGGATTCTTTATTTGAGACCTATAAATCGCATGCACTATAAGTACAATGGATTAGAAACTTATGTGTCCAGTTGTGACTGAAATTGCACATTGCATTGACTTGATAAGCTAAAAACTATGTATGTTTAAAATTTGGAGGCTGTGGGTCTGCTACAAGTACCTTAGAATTATGATGATCATCAGTCAGTGAGTCAGTCAGGCAGTCAGTCAGTGACAAAACTAAGGTACTTTGACGTGCAATAGTTCTTAAACTACACGTTCAAATTGAATGTTATTGAGAAAATACTTAAGTCTTATTGTGCACTATATGTATATCCCTGAAAATTCAGGGTTCTAGCTAGGTTGAAAATGGCCTGAATGGCTTCAAGAAAAGGATGGTACGGCCGTGCCTTTGTTTTGCTCGACTTGGCGGGGGCACTGCCGTGCCCTCAGACGATGATTTATCGCGTGACAAAGCGTAGCAACTTAGGCCATCTGCACTATATCGTATGGAATGGGATACTACCTGTACCTACTTGTTGCTTGACAAAACAGTCACGTGTCACAGTTGTGCTTGACTAGAGGTACACAGCTCGTTAAAATGAAGACTAATTTCATCAGCTCAACAGGTTTGTTCTTGCCGCAGTAAATATATTAGCTTAAGTGTCTGCTAAGCCTTTTTGGATGTTGTTACGAAACTATAAAAGAGCCTTCTCTTTTATATTTCGGAATTCATAGTAGGCACGTCTTGTTTCTCTCGAAGCTCCCTGAACTCCCCGGGGAGTGCCTCTGTTTGAGTGCATCGTTATTTTTATATGTTCCCCAACTGCTCCAGGACTACTGTTTGAAAGGGACATCTTCCAGTTGGTCGCACTGCAACCGAGTCAGGATCTTGGAGGAATCGAGCGAACCCTTCTAATATAATAGCGATTTTAATTGTTTTATTTTATTTTGTGTTAATTTATATGGATTAGTTTTACTGCCCTAGAGTTATATGCTGTGCCCTTGATTCCCGCCACGCACGAATCTGCTTATCGGCGTGCTATATCAAGGCGCCGGCGATAGCGTGGGCGGGAGTACAATGGAATGTAGCTACTTAGCCTCATATTGCATTAAAATGCAGGTTTAGTACAGAAAGTAAATGATCCGAAGTAAATAGAGATAAAAAAGGAAGAATCGGTGGATGCGATCTGCACAGGACCGCATTCTGTGGCCATCTATGAGAGAGGCCTATTCCCAGCAATGGACGTCCGTGGCTGATAAATAAATAGATCGATAAAAAGCTTATTTGGGTGTATTTTCAAGTAATTTTGCGGTCATGACATATTGGCGAATACTGAGAAGATTCTGCCTTATTAGAATTGGACTTTTGGTTACAATGTAGAATCAGTCAAGTTCTAACACGTAACCAACGAATGCCAGTCTAATGAGGAGGAATCTTTTAAATATTAGTGGCCAGAGAAATTACGCCAGAGAAAATACACCCTATTCAGGTAGATGCCATGATGAAGGCTGGTAGGCAAACAAATTATTACAAATATGAGTTTCAATGGGTTGTGAAAGTTGTAAAATTTTATCTGGTCAAAATACCTACCGAAACAGTGGTATCGTATGAGGAACTTGCAAACCACAATAGATAAATATCATATTTATGTTCAGATTTTTTATCTAATGAAAAAAACACTAAGTAAGTATTATTAAAAAAGACACGCATACATTAAATGCAATCTATTCGATTATAAGGATTGTATTTATTGATCCATGAATGAATTGCAGTGAGACAATTTATAAATATACATTGATCTCAATAAAAAAAACAATCTACCTATCTTAGAGATCGTTTAAATTAGCAAGCAAGCAATTTCATCATTGACAGGCTTATTATATAAATGTATATGTATAAAACATGTACCTGCAAAAACCTCAGGAATCCAGTAATACCAGCTGCGAATCTAAATACCTATTTGTTTCATACACCATGTTTATCAGAAATCAACCTTAATTGTAAAGTTGTAGGGGTCTTATTGACGCGCTGTCAGTTGTCCAATATCCTACGTATCGGATGACTGAGGCACAGTTAAAATGTTATCACCCGTATTTCAAGCTCATAAAAGCGAGCTTATAGAAGGTTGTTATAACATTTTTATATAAATTTAAAAGTTCCAGCTCTTTCATTATCAGATAAAGTAGTGAACAAGATAGGATGGAACAGATCTAACTCGTTTTAATATCACGTAAAAAATGGCTAATTGCGACACGCCATGTTTCTGTTATAAACGTAAGCAATGCCTGAATCATGAATACCTAGGCATTATTTACGTGGTGGTAATGATGTAACCTTTCTACGAACCTTGATGATTAGTTCAACATTTTAACTAATGCACTTATCTTGGATAATATCGGAACTTTGTTAGTAAGAATACTAGTATTTTAATTTTATGGAGTTAAAGGAAATAGGGATTTTTACTGCCCTTAGATTTTGAAAGATTTATTAGCCGTGAATAAAAAAAGGTCAGTATCTCACTCTGCACTTGTCAAAATAAGGGGTGCTTTATCTAGCGGGAGACGGATTATCGAAGGCTGCAATAATGGACGACTAATAAACGAACGATCGGTATACATCCACACAGAGTTACAATACTGATTCTTATATTTACCATGACCGACGCGACATGTCGAATGACAAACTAGTTTGATTTATACGCCCATTGTGAGGTTTGATGGCGGAATAAGGTCAGCGATGCTATGGGACCCGCAATTATAGCGCTCTGTAAACATGAAGTTGTTGAAAAACTCGTATAATTTATGGGTTTGTTCAATTTTGTCTGATAGTTCTTCAGGAACATTCAACACCTACAATTATGGATTTATGGATATCTGTGTTTAACACGTTCCAAGTACAAACATAAGTCTGTATCTGTATGAGCCCAGTGGTATGTATTTAATGTGCCAAGCGACAGGTTTAGAAACGACACCTTATAATATGCAGGAGATATGAATTTATCGAAAAATTATGCGCGTTCTATCGCCGCATCTCAATCTGAGAAGAATTTTAGTTTTTAACCGACTTCCAAAAGAAGGATTGTTCTCAATTCGTCTCTATGTTTTATTACACCAAGTGTTTATACATTTATAAGTTACAAGTACGATTATTTCCACTTTGACACTCGGGATGTCTCGGTTTTAATCGTAAAGGTTCGTGTTTTCACAGAGTATAAAATCCTAGAATTTACTTACATAAAATATTCAAATCTATTTAATATATCTAATTAATAATCAAAAATCGGATCTTGGGTGCAATTTGGGTTAAACAAATGTCATTGTGGCAGGTTATCTACGTTACTGTTTTAGACTTTTAAGTGCACAATATGGTATTATGAATATGCAGCAATGTATCTCGTGTCATTTGCACTTCCGATCTCTCCCGATAAAATTGTCGGGAATTGCCGAGTGTAGTGGAAATAATCTTACTGTGTTCTTTCTCTTAGTTTGGCCGTTAATGTTAACAAGGGTTAATTGAAAAAAACCTGCTAATGTCGTGTCGTTTAATATCAGGAGGTCAAGATGATGGATGGATGCTCTAAAAATCTGAGTGTTGGAGTTTCTCTTAAGCAATGAAAAATGCAGATGCAGATTAAGATATTAATCTGCATATGGCGAACTATTAACAAAACTATCGTACAGAAGCCACGTATTGCTTTGACTAGGTAATATACTTTTGACCAAAAATTAAAAGTAATAGGAACGATATATTTAGTAGTTTAAGGTCATTCGAGTCGATCGGTTTTCCATACAAACAAAAGAAGGGTCATTGTTTGCTTCCACGCTTTCAATTATGTTTCAAATGTGTTTCATTTTATAACTTGTTAAAGTTTGTTGGCGCCAAATGACATGAGAACACGTAAAAGCCAAAAAAATATTATTTAGCAAAAAGTTTGATTTCAAAAGACGCTACTAGATAGCGCTGAACTGAGTTTTTTAATTGCATGTTAGTTCTGTTTTTTTGAGACTTCTCATGTCATTTCGCGCAGACTAAATGTATCAAGTTATAAAATGAAACACATTTCAACCATGATTAGCAGCGTGGAAGCGAACGATGACCCTCTTTATGTGTGTAAGAGAAACCGACCGAATCGAATCACCTTAAGGAAATTAGGTTCGCCCAGTTCTCCATACAAATAAACGGTAGGTTACAATTCACTTAAACGACATCAATTTTGTATGAAAAGTGTTTCATTGCGTAGTCTTATACAAATGTTGTCAACAATGTATATTTTGAGTTATTTAAGATTTTGTTTCAAATGATGGGGATAGATGGTGCAGAAGATTCAATTCGATTGCATTTTTGATACTCGTGTTATTTTGCACAGACTAAATGTATTAAGCTTTAAATGAAATGAATTTCAACCTGATGTCGTTAAAATAGATTGTTAACACTCTTTTCGTTTATATAGAGAACCAGGCGACTAACTTAAACAACATGGTAGGTTACGGCGGAACTGAAACTCCGAACCAACCGCGTCATATATGAAGCTGCATGCCGCTTCTAATGCGCTCGTGACCCACTTAGCGGCCCTTGGGGGCATAACATGCAGTTTCAATGAAAACAAAACAGATTCCAACCAAGTGACTTTACAGTTAAGAATTCGTAGCAGAGCGCTCAAAATTTTACTATAGAAATAGGTCATAAGCGGACTGCCATAAGTTTGCCTTTACTAGAATTTCGAAAAGCATAATTGAAAGACCAGCGTGACTGGCCGACTTGACTACGGCGTTTATTTGACGTGTACTGAATAGAAAATGGGGAACATTTGCGTGCGACAAAAAGTACGAAGGACGCTGTTTTTAAGCCCGTCTGAAGGGAGAAGACCCATTGCCAGCATCGATAATATGATACAATGTATATTGTTTTTAATCATAATCATACTAATTATGTCGGCGGAAATAAGTTAGATTGTGGACCACGTTTTAGTTGCTTCAGGTCAAAGGTTTTACTGCTTTTTGATAAGGGCGAGTATCTTTATTATATTATGATTTTATCTTTAATCACGGTTATCCTGGGCTCACTAAAGGCAGCTAACAGTGTTGTACGATATTTTGATGAAACTGTCATTGATGATGATACAATACAATATTTTTTATGGCACACGAAATCAGAGAGCATAAGAAATTAAATCTAAAACAGCGAATTAAATGGTTAAAACAGGCGGTATTATCGCTAAAATGAGGTCTCTTCCATATATAACATTAGGTGAGTTGAGATGGCGCAAAATAAAAATAGAAATGATACGTGAAGTAAAAATTCCCAAGTTACTTCATCTGACTGTTACTTCATTCACTTGTGTTTGTATTCCATGGTTGTGCTCGTAAAATCATGCGATGCTGATGTATTGAGGCTTGTTTTAAGAATTAATTGACCTTTCGCAAATTAAATTCCTGAACATAAACGGCGATCATTCAGACATTCCAACCAATACGGGCTTTCTCCAACTTCGTTAATGTTAATTATTCACGCCCTTCTCTCCAATCCAAGGATTGTTCGTAATTTATACTGCTAATTAAGCTATGGCATGTGCGGTGATAGACAGGGGCTCTGTACTTTCTAGATCTGCGCGCGTCGAGTTTTCACCGCTTTCCTTTCGCTCTGAAGGTCCGGATGTGCGTGCGTTGCGCCTGTCGTTTAAGAAGTAAAAGCATTTAGCGATAACTCAGGTTATGTCTTATACTCTAATAAAGTTAACGAAGGAAACATAAGAAGGTTAGTAATTGAAAATGTTGACGACTGGTCTGGCGGTAAACATGGACGAAGAATTAACTTTAGATCAGCAGACGATCAGTTAAGCCTGCATTCCACGTACGCATCATAATACGCATCATCATCATAGGCCTTTGCATCTATTACAGACGATTCATGGTGCAATGTTAGAGAGACATCGCTTTTGGTGGCTAAATAAACCGATGCGAGAGCGACATGTCCTACCACAGGCCTGACAAGAGAAGTTTGCAACAGATGGCGCTGAGTCGCATACGCATAGATTACTTTAAATACGGTTACGTACTATCTGTAAAATAGAGGGCATCGTCGTCCTAGAACGGTTTTCTCTTTCTCTCTTACCTACATACCTCCCTAGTAACAATTTCATTAGTTTTAAAAAGGCCATACGAAGGTTCTAGGCCATTCTAGAACCAAAAAATGCTACTAGACCTTTCGAGGTCATGTCTATAATGGCGCTGTCTTTTAATGTAACTACTCATATAGCATTCAATTTTTTTGGTCTTTTCAGGGTCTCACCATGTCCAGCTGCTCTGGCCCAGGGGTGTGCGGCGGGGCGCGCCGGCGGCCCCCGCCGCCGCCCGAGCCGGCCCTTTCCCTCGCCGCAGACCTTAGTGAGCTTAGCTTGGACCAGGGTTACCACACCTTAGCAGACTGCGGACCTCCGAGGAGAAGACGGGACAATACCCTGAGTGATGCTATTTGGCTCAAGATTCTATCACATTTGGAGGTGGGTTTAATTAAGACTGAGCTTGGACTAGGATTGCCATCATAGTGGACTGCAGGTCACCGAGGACACGGCACAGGACCCTAAGTAACGTCATTTGGCTGAAGATTTTGTCACATTTGGACTTTTACATTGAGTTTGGGCTAGGGTTACCACGTCTTAGCGGATTGTGGAGGAGGCGACGCGATAAAACCAGTGACGTTATTTGGTTGAAGATTCTGTCCCATTTGGACGTGAGCTTTAGATTGAGCTTGGATCAGACTTGGTGGACCTTAGGCGACCGTGGACGCTAAAAAGAAGACGGTATTTCGAAGACTCCTGCTTGAAGTTGCTTAGTCAAGCTCTGTTATATAAAAATCGCCTATAATTTTTTCACCTAAGTATATCTTGTAAATATCTTGGAAATAAGCGACACGTGTGTTTTTAAGTTTTCATATATGTTTGTTTTATTTATTAATCACTGAGTGAAATTATTAATATTCCATAATTCCACTCAGTGTATGTAGTTTTATCGTAAGTAATTAATGTGGGGCGCTTTGAAAACGAGCTTCAAAGTGAAATAACTATCACCAATATTTGTGTTGTTTGTTTGTCAACATAATATCGGAGTTTAATTAAAAAGATAAATGTTCTTTATCAATGCGGTGTGAAGCGATTTAAAATATTTTCAATATTTCATTAGATAAAGTAGTGTGTCGACGTAAATAAGTTGATAGTTTATTCATTGTTCTTATTAAAAAGCTATAGAGGGATTTTTTAAATCCCTAGGTGTTCTGCTGAAAGCATCAATTGTTGTCAGGAAAAGATTGCTCATCAGCGATAAGACCACAGGCTTTGGTCTTGGTATAACTATTATTCTTTTGAGGAGTGCAGTAAGTTTAAGTGTTTGTATTGTATTGATACTGACACTACTGGCCTGCACTATAAAGCTGAATACATCCCCGACTACTGAGAGTAGAGTACTATTCCAACCATATCCACACATCCACATCCTCAACCTCTATACGATCTACCGCTGTGCACAGGCCTACTCTCGTGAATGAGAGTGAAAACTATTGTAACCAACGCTATCGAATTACAGGTATCAGACCTTTGCCGCATGTCTCGTGTATGTCGGCGTTGGGCGCGCCTTACCTCGCGCCTCACCGCCAGGCCTGAAATCTGGAAGAAGATCCGAGCCGCCGGGCCGCTGGAGGTAGCTGCGCGTTGCGCGGGCGCGAGGGCCGGACCTTGCGTCAACGGAGTTAGGGAGTGGCGGGCGAAGAACTCTGTGGTAAGAATAGCTTTACAGCGACAGGCGCTCATATTGGCCCTGGTGCCAGTAATTTCAAATCCGCAGGTTCTTTGGAAGTAGGTGTGCGCTGCGTCGGCGGAAAACCGCACCATGCAGCAATAGATTGACTGAGGGAATAACGGGCAGAGAATTCAGAAAATTTCGTCTGCTTTAAATTAGACGTTCTTACCACCACTTTAGCAGCACACATATAGAAGGGCTTATGCAGCCATAATTATACTCTACGATAAGTGCTATAAGCAAAGTATAAAGACGAACAAAGTAGTCCAACTTTGGCCGTTTAGGAGCGCGCGACACGAATTCACACAGACGCGCAATAGCACGTCTGTGTGAGCGCGATCCATACTGAAGCATTCTTACGTATTCTTAAAACTTTGCTTGTAAGTAGTGCGTTCGTACACGGCGCGTACACATTCAAGCGCACGATGTACCTTTTGTAGAAACAAAAATTACTGCTATTATACGTACTGTGCTATGAGGGTTGTTTAAGGTTGGTGTGCTCCTTAGCCAGGTCTATTACAAATCCGAAAAGTCCATTATAAGATTTCATATGTGGCATTCGTGACAAACCTCTACAATTTACTTCCCGATATCTTCATCCAACATAGATGGATGCTATTAATAGATATGGATGAAATAACATCGCGAAAGCAGTGGCTAAGATTGAACCGAACGACACTTTGCTAATAAGTACTGTAGGGGTTTTACTCAGGGGAGTTAAGAAGGGAAACATATATACAAGATGATTTTATGGTAGCACTCAGATGAGAACTGAATCGTATTTTATATTAAAACATTCCGATTGATGAGATGATCTTTATTCCAGTATGAATGTTCCAGGTGACAGCGGCAGGGGCACAGCTCCTGGCGGCCACGTTCCGGAACCTGACGCACCTGGCCGTTACCGGCTCAAGCAGCATGGATGCGCGGGCGCTGGCGCCGCTCATCACTGACCTCGTCGACTTGAGGCATATCGACCTTACTGGTAAATAGCTTTCCCCATCCAATGTATCCACTGCATGTGTAAACTATACGAACATACATTCCATATCCATATTCCATTCCATATGATAGCTTTAAGTGGTGTTAACAGTTTCATAAAAAAAACTATATTCATTACTGATGACGATGATAATAGAACTTTTCTCAAACATAGCATGAAATGTTGACATTACGTGCCTAAAAATAGGCCGCAAAGTACCTCGTTTCCGGTGCGGCTTGACACTTGGCACGTAATGGAATTTCATACTTACATTGCCGGCCGGCCTAGGCTATTTTTTTTAATTTCCATTCCATATTTATTTGGGCCACAGCATCACGGCATTCAGCCATTAAAAAAACAAAAAACGATTTTTGCTATATTTTGTAGTTTTATTTATTTAAAATTGACATGAACATAACAAATAACACATTATAAACAATTTCCAATTATTATAAATTGCAAACTACTAAACCACAATAATACACATTTAAAATATTTCATCTAAATATTCGCGGTAAAAATGTAAACTGAAACAGCTTTTGCTTGTATTGTTTCCGAACGTGACATTTGCATTGTCTATGGATATAATATGTCAGTGTCACTAACGTCACTTTCTGATAGAAAGTTTCTGATTAAAATAATATTTAGGGTAAGTAAGGATATTAGTAAGTTTATTTATTTCATTGCATATTTGAGAAAAGCACTATACATACCTCGGCGGGAAATGGGGTTGCCGGCCTCGTAACTATCTGGCCTGGCTTCGCTCGGCCAGCTATATGTACTCGGCCGGCAACCCCTTGTTTCCCGGCCTCTGCAGTAATGTACTATAATTATTATTTTTAATTTTCTCGAGCGGCATTGTGCCGAATTTCTTTGTAACAAAAAAAATAGTACATTACACAACTAGGGTGGTAAAGCCCTCGATCACATATTTACGTCCCTCGCCTGCAGCTCGGGCCGCAAACATCTGCGATCTCGGCCTTTCTTTATTACCTCCCGTGTTGTGTACATCATTTTATGTCTAGACACTTGACCAGAAAACGGCTTTTTCCGTACGCGTAGCGTGCGGTAAAATCCACTTTCTGGCCAGGTGTGGCATAAAAAAAATGTTTTAATTTTTCAACAAAATATTAGGGATGTCTATCAATCATGTTGATTAATACATGAACATGATTTTATACAGCGTGTGTATTCCGTAACGCCGTATAAAATCCTATCAACATAATCCTTAAAGGGATAAGTTCGCCTTTCTACATGCTTTTTTTGTGAAAATGTATTTTATGATTTGTGTGCGTACAATAAAGTGTTTACCTACATACGTTATATACACAATCCCATGTACATAGGTCACAGACATAGGTGAACTGGTGAGGGCCACGGGTGTCCGCGGGCGGCGTAAAACTGGTTGTGGTCGCGTTTTTGGGGAGGCCTATATCAGTTGTGAACTTTTTGAATTATCTCGAGCCTTAGGCCATAAATAAAATGTAAAAAGGACTGCTATTAGTTACATCGCGAGGAAACCTGAATACATCCGTGAAAAACCTGAAAAGCGTATGTGAAGTGATGTTTTTGACTTTGTTTATTGAAGTGACATAAAGACATCATTGAGAATATAGTGAAAATGTAAAAGAAATATAAATTCAAATTTTGATTAGCCAGTAATACAACATACTCCCCCTTAATCAAAATAAGATTATAAACATAAGCCTATTCCTTTTACACAACTCTGATGCTTTATGCGAGTTAATGGCTTAGTGAGCACGTCAGCCCACATCTCCAAAGTAGGAGTATAAACGACACTAATAACGTTCTTAGCTAATAAATCACGTATAAAATGAAATCTAGTATCAATATGTTTGGTTCTATTGTGGTGGACTGGATTCAGTACCAACTTCTGGGCAGACTGCGAATCATTATAAATGGGAACAGTAATTGACTCACCAGTAAGTTCAAACATCAACCGCTTGAGAAACACAGCATCCTTTGCCGCACTCGACAAGCACATGTATTCCGCTTCACTAGATGACAGTGCAACGGTAGTTTGCTTCTTACTCTCCCACGAAATTGCTCCACCAGCCATAGAAAAGTAAAATCCAGTATAGGAACGACGATCTACAGGACAGTTAGCCCAATCCGCATCCGCATAGCCAACTAAACATCCACCGCCTTTCCTGTAAGTAATGCCCAAATCGATAGTTCCTTTTAAATATTGTAACAGTCTTTTTGCTGCAATCCAATGCGTCTTATCATATTTAGTATTAAACTGGCTTAAATATGACGTTGCATAAGCAATATCAGGCCTGGAATTAACGGCGAGAAACATCAAGGATCCAATCAATTTCTGATATGGATATAATGAAGACTCATCAACATTACCTTTCTCACACGGCAACAACTTTTTAGTATCCAAAGGAGTGGGCATAGCCTTACAATCCGACATGTTGAACTTTTGCAACAAATCGCGAATATAGCTTTCTTGCGATAATTTGATCTCGTTAGGTTTACAGTGTATATTTAAACCTAAATAATAACTTAATGGGCCTATGACTTTTAGGCTGAAATAAGTCTTTAAGTCAGATATGACATTATTGAGCGTTTTATTTTCTTTATAGAATATGACAATGTCATCAACATGGAAAGCGAGTATTATTAACTCTTTACCAACCTTCTTGGTATAAATACATGCTTCGGAAGGAGTTTGATTAAAACCAATGCAATTTAAAATTTCCGTCAACTTCTTATACCAAGCTCTCGGAGCTTGTTTTAGACCATAAAGCGAACGCTTCAGCAAGAGTACCTTATCTTCTTGACCAGGTATAGAGAATCCTTCTGGCTGATTCATGTACACCTCTTCCTCCAAATCTCCGTTCAAGAATGCCGTATCCACGTCGAGATGGTGCATTTTCATTTCTGTTTCTGCGGCCAACGCGAACAATAAACGAAGCGAAGAGTTTCGGACGACAGGAGAAAAAGTTTCCGAATAATCAACACCATAGACTTGATTAAATCCTTTCGCGACAAGCCTTGCTTTATGTTTAATAATATCACCATGCGCGTTTTTCTTCAACTTATATACCCATTTGCAAGGAATGACCTTCTTATCTGGTCTGTTAACGAGAACCCACGTATTCTTCTCCAGCAGTGACTCATATTCATCCTGCATAGCTTGAAGCCATTTATCCCTATCTTCTGTATTCATAGCCTGTGAATAGCTTGTAGGTTCATCCATAACCTGAGGGGATGAAGTCTGCATGCATACACAATTGGCAGCAGAATTGGGTTTTCTAGGTCTCAAATTGTACCTTGGTTCTGCGACTTCAGTATCGGAATCAATTTCTTCTGATGGAGGTGCAGTACTGGATTGAACCGACTCATCTTGAGTAACAGCATTATACCACGGTTCTGCAACATCAGGCTCAAAATCTTCTGATACACGCGCAATATCGGGTTGAAGTTGAATTTGCTCATCTTCGATGACCACGCCAGTCGATTTAGAAGTATTTGACGAATGTTCTTGTGAACTTAGCAAAAGAGGTGCAAATGCTGGTTGAGTTAAATCAACATCAGACTTACGAACACAACCTTTACTTTTCAAATCTTGAAAATCATGTTCAAAGAAAGTAATATCTCTGCTTTTCACAAGCCGTCTGGGATATTTAACGTCCCTAAAATAATAACTTCTTGGATCATCAGAATATCCAACGAAAATGTGTTCAGATGCTTTCATATCCAATTTCTTCCGACTACACTCGGGGACATGGATAAAAGCTCTACATCCAAATACACGCAAATGAGATAGATTTGGTATCTTACCATACCACTTCTCGTACGCTGTCTTGCCTTCGAGAGCTCGGTGAGGAGATCTGTTCTTGAGATACACAGCCATCTCTGCAGCATCTTGCCAGTAGGCCGAAGAAAGAGAACTGTCAGAAAGCATTGACCTTACTTTCTCCATAATAGAACGATTTGTCCTCTCTGCAATTCCATTCTGCTGTGGACAATAGGGAACTGTTGTTTGATGCTGAATTCCTTGACTTTTTAAGTAGCTCGAGAATTCATTGTTGACATATTCTTTCCCGTTGTCACTCTTCAAGGTCTTAACTCTGGCTCCCGTTTCCCGCTCTACTGAGAGCTGGAAATTACAAAACATTTTCTTTACTTCCGCTTTTGAAGGAATAAAAAAGACAAAAATCATACGAGAAAAATCATCTATAAAAAATAAAATATATTTATTGCCTTGAAATGACGTTTCAGGCAGGGGTCCATAAATATCAGAATGAATGAGTTCCAGAACTTCTGTTGATCTTTTTTGTGAAACTTTCTTAAATGGTTTCCTGTTTTGCTTACCTTCAATACAAGGGATGCATGGCTCCTTGTCAACTTCTGTGTAGTCGACGCCTACCGCGTGTCCTTTCTTGAGCTGATCCATACCGATGCGGCATAAATGACCCAGTCGCCTATGCCAAAGCTTGAAGCTAGAAACATCGGAGTGTGTCTCAAAAGCGGATAGTTGACGCGTTGGGTTGACCGTACAATCTAAAGAATACAGTCCGCCACAAACAGAACCATGTAAAATTACATCACCTTTACAAGAAAAAGCATCAGAATCATAAAAGTTACAACCATTTTTATCAAACACTACGCTAAAACCTTTATCTACCGCCTTCTTGACTGAAATAAGATTAGATTTCAAGTTCGGTACGTGAACCACATCTGTAATCTTCTTTACATCTGTATTCTGACCGCAACTGTTAATAGAAATATCTCCAACACCTTTACTAGGCAATACTTCTCCATTTGCAATGGTCACAGTTCCAGAAGATGAATCTCTCACATTCTCCATCCAATCATCTCGTGACGTCATATGGGCAGACGCTCCAGAGTCAATAAACCATTTGTCACGCTCTAATCTGTCATTGGCATTCAGTGCACACAGAGAGTTTTTGTGATTAGTGGGTTTCTTCTTCTTGTCCTTTTTGTGGGGACAATCTGGACGCTTATGTCCTGGCTCCATACAGTCATAACACACTATGGGTTTCTTGGATTTGGATGTAGAAGGTCTGGTTTGGTTCATTCGAGTACGAAGAGCAGTATCTGGGTTATCTAAAGCTGGTTTATTCAATTCATTCAATAATTTGGTCTTTATCAGATCTACCGTAATGTCTATATTGGAATTTTCCAAAGCCGAATTACTAAGGGTGCATATTGAGGACTTAAACCTCCTAGAAGAATCGCAGCTATTGAAGCATCTTCCATTATTTTGCCAATATCGGCTAAATCTTGCACAGTTGTCATCACAGCATTTATGTATGTCTCAATATTGCAGCCAAAATCTTCAAGACAGTATCTATACAGTTTTCTCTCGAGGCTTATACGTCGCCCTAATCCTTTGTCCTCGTAAGCGGACGAAAGAGCATCCCACGCCTCTTTGGCTGTCTTACATGATCTCACATGGGTGATGGCCATACCGTCTACAGTGAGGCATATTTTCGATAACGCCTTTTGATCGTTACGTACCTTTTTATCTGCAGAAATGTCGTTACCATCAGGGTATCCGACGATGGTCTCCCATAACTCTTCATGCATAAGGTACATACGGATTTTGAATTTCCATACGGAATATCCATCTCTATTTATAAGTGCTTTTATACCAGAAATAGAATTAGTTGACATATTTACATATACAACAGCTGTTCGATGTCACAACAAAAAAATATTCGAAAATATACGTGAACTGTTAAATATTTTCACGGATTTTCACAAATTTTACACGTACACAAAATACAAACTTGCCCATTCACTTTTAAATGCACAACAAGCAAAATAAACGTATATTTCTAAGTAAAATTAGAATATTCGTGCTGATAACGAATGATGTTTTTGACTTTGTTTATTGAAGTGACATAAAGACATCATTGAGAATATAGTGAAAATGTAAAAGAAATATAAATTCAAATTTTGATTAGCCAGTAATACAACATGAAGTCGCTAATCCGCACTGGGCAAGCGTGAGGACTATAGCCTATTCACTCATATGAGAGTAAGCCTGCGCCCAGCTGTGGGACGCTAACAAATTTATTGAGATGAGATGAGAGACCATGTTGGATTTTGGTTTCAACTAAGGGGCGTCAATTAATTACATAAAGCTTGAAATGGACGCTGTTCAGAAAAAAAATCCGTGTCTTGTGCAAACAATTACGTGTATTATTATGCCACTAGTACTGTTTTTCTGTAGCAGTTAAATGAAGTTAGATATTTTTTAATTATTTGACTTGTCATTATCGTTATATGCAAATGACAGTAGAGTCACCGGCAATAACATATATTATTATGATGAAATGCGACATGCAAAAATATCTGACACGACCTAATGCTAAAGGCATAGAGTGCTGGCAGATGTTTTTGCATGTTCCTTTTCATCATTTACTTTTGCCGGTGATTGTACGTGCTTGTAAGCTGGTCGGTAATTACATTACATATAGGTACATTAATTGTGTACTTAAGTAAAGTACTCAGTCATTACTAAACAGGACGCTCGCAGAAATGATCCCTTATATTTATTTTGCTGACCATAATTGCTGCTTATCCATCCTAGTATGAAACCTCGGTCACCACTTGAATAGACGTGACAGGCATATTATCTCGTAATACGTATGTAATGGCATCCATCTTATTTGCCACAGCTTAAATATGAATGCCAGTGTTCTAACTGTGTAAGGTTATCCACAACGTATGTGCGAGGCAGCGGAGCGGTGTGCGGGAAAAAAATCGTCAACCCGTTTTTAATTAATAAAGAGTTAAAAATAGTACATTACACAACTAGGGTGGTAATATAAAGAAAACCCGAGATCGCAGATGTTTGCGGCCCGAGCTGCAACACACTTGTTCATAAAGTGACTCTTATTTCATTCTTCTTCCGCGCATTGTTCTACTCTTATCTCATTAAACACACGTGCGTTTTACTTTACATTACCGCACTAGTGCTATAATTACCGCCAATTCTGCCGTGCGATGACAAAACACTGTATCTAGTATATGAAATCCATACATTGTTACAGTGTTTTGTCATAGCATGGCAGAATTGACCAATGAGAGCACGTCGTGGGGCTCGACCTACGGATATTATACCCGCGCCACCCAGCGCCGACACCGTATACCAGTACACGCCCCGCACTACACTACGCGACGCGGCGAGGCGTTCTTAGATAATTCACACTAGTACAGTATGATACGAGTGGGATATGTTGGTCATTACAGTCAAAGCTGTGTTGCACAGCCCGAGCTGTCAGTACCTATTATTTCTTATTCGCAAGTGTGTTGAAAAACGTCGTATGACACTCGTGGGCATTGGTCATTACAGTCGAGGCTTTCTGTCACAGCCCGAGCCGCTAGGCGAGGACTGTAATGGCCGAGACTAACGAACCCCACTCGTATCATGATCATTTTCACTTTCCGGTGTATATTTAACTTTTTTCCGAATTAGGTAGTTTTGGGTTTTTCTAACTCAGAATGACGTGCACTATTTATTCTCATTAGAAAAAACATGTCCCCAATTAACCATACAATTTTTATGTGTTAGTTTTATGTCGAGATTATTAACCATATAAATTGTATGAAAAAAAAAACTTCACAAAAGTGACGCTTTTTTAGTGGAGACCTATTTTCTTTGCGGATATAAATAAATATTCGTTTTTGAGTAAGAAAGATACATAATAATAACCAAATTCTGAAAAAAAGTTAAAGGCAAATCGGAAAGTGAAAATACCGCGACAAAATCGTATTTTGATAACGCCAAAGAACTAAGAATTAAAATGAAAGCGGACAAAAGCACTGTGGTTTGTGACTACGCCAACGAGCATAAAATAGCTTTTTGATAAAACTTACCTGAAAATACGATTTTGTCAAGTTCTGTGGGAATAAAAATTATCTAAAATTGGTCTAAGTGGTTGGTAATCTTCCTGTGTCTGGTGATGATAATGAGAATACATTTTCCCATTTCAGCTACTTAGCTACGAGCTCTGGCCATTATCTTAAAGGCACAGCACTTTATTTTTATTTTATGAAGCGGTTAGAGAGACCCAAATGCGTTGAATAACCAGACTCATTAATCTTTATTTTAAGTTGACAGTTCCCTGTAAAATATATATCAGAAAAAGTTAAACCCGCTGACTTATAATAATACGCTTTGTCGCGCGATAAATAAATGATGAAGCATCCGTCACTCTCACACACTATTTGTCAGAACGTGACGGATGCTTTGTTATTTATTTATCGCGCGACAAAGCGTAAGGTAGCATCATACGCCTACTGATTACCTCGAAATATAATATTCTTTGTACCTATACCTACTCCTGGTATAATAAAATCTGCCGTGAAACTGAAAAATACTCGCAAAGCACGGCTAGCACAATACGGCCGCGACCTATCTCGCGTATCTGTAACGTACGCGGAGCTTGTGCATGTAGTTAGGTAGAAATGTACCTATTTTTCTTTCGGAAATAAATCTATGCAAATGGATTTATCTACATGAAAACACTGTTTAAAGTAGAGACGCTTCGGTACCTTCGATATTAATTTTCAGCTACTTTGCATTTTCTATGACTTATTTATGATGGAAAAATTGTTTCCAAGAATGCATTATAACCTTTGAAAGGGCATTGGGTGGCTTTGCCTTCATAGACTTTGGTTTTAATACTTGAATAGTTGATTCAATGATTAGTACTGGTCTTTAGGTGGAAATAGGTACGATAGGTATCCGGCAGCAAGAATGAAACTTGGCATTTATTTACATGTAGTTTTCTTCTGTTTCCTGGGAGCGTTTTTGGAGGACGTACCTATGGAAGCGATTATGAAAACTTTTTGAAAATTTCAGGCAGCAAATAAATCCTATCATTTATTACATTAACTAATTTAAGAACTCTTTAGTTGAAATGAAATACAAATGGATGAAATCACACGTTTAAATTTATTTTATGTTTTGAACATCAAGGCTTTTTGGAGAGAGAAAATTCTTAATAACCTACCAAAAATATGCTTGTATCCAGATGAAATCAGAGAAAAAGAGCAGCTACGTTCGTAGTTCTTAAAAAGCTTGTAAAATAACTAATTATTAAGTTCCTACGTAGTTATTTTCCTCGTTGACATATAAGCACTTTAAGTAGATATTTTTACCACAGCGACAATCTAACTTTTTAGCTAACTATTATTCAGACTATACCTACCTACTCGTATTATGTACGAGAGAGGGCGTTACTATATGATTTAGGTTAATGTGTCTTTTTGTAAGCATTTACGGCCTCGTGAATCGTTTTTATGACTATCGTTTGTTTATTGTTTTACTTCGTATGCTAAGTGCTGAGCCAAGAAATACTACGTGAATAATTTACGCTCTTCGATTCTTACTTGTACTTCTAGGACAGATGTACCGCCTTAGTTTTTCACGCGCGACAGTGACAGGTCATGCTCTGCTGCGCGATAACCGAAGTTTTGGCAACTGTGCCAGCCCGCTTGGTCACGGCACACGTAGATTAAGTTTTACTCGTCGCATTTAGTCATGTCACTTTTGGCGATCCACGATGACATCACCAGTACTACAATAAAACACATTTCTAATTTCGTTTGAAATGCAACCATAAGCGATGTGTTAAAAAAGGAGCCTTCATGAAATTAGAGGTTCTGACTATGGATGTTTGCAGGCTGCCCATCTGTGGACTGGCCGGAGTGGGCGTGGCTGGAGAGCCGGCTGGCGACCCGGCGGCCGCCCGTGGAGTACATAGACCTCACCGACTGCGGCGCCGTCACCGACGCGGGGCTCTGTGCGCTGCTGCACACGTGTCCCTCGCTGCAGTACCTGTATCTACGCAGGTGCACCCTCGTCACAGGTGAGTTCCCGTCGACCGCCCGTAACACCCGTGGTATGTGACCAAAGCATGAGTTTGGTGGTTTGGGGCACAAAATATGGGTTTGAGGTCAGGCCACATGCATGGCAAACAACACCAGTGTTTAAATGTTTCCAAATTAGACGTATTTTATTCATCAATCAAATTACGTAATCATTTGAACATCATGATTGTATGAAGGACGTTAATGGTGCCATGATCACCTATAGTCCATAAGTATGTTTTCTGAGATTTATATAGTTAAAGAACCTACATAGCAGTAGCGTAGCGTCCAAAGAACTCGATTCCTACCGGCTTGCCTTATATCAGGTATTTGAGCATCTTATTCTACAGTTCTTAAGAAAAATGTACGCCAAATCTGCACCGGCTTGCCCAAGGATATCTTTTACGCCATGCCACTACTACATAGAGTTAATTAGTTGATTTTACTTAGAACTAATGCACATAATCCAATATGTTAATTAGTTGATGTTACTGATAGGACTTTACATACGTTTCCTAGTCCATTAAATTACTCGAACCGTCCAATAAAGAAGGCTGTGACTGCGGGCTCGTTAATGTTACTTACTTTATTCATGAGTTGAATCGTGAATTGTTATTATAAAAATATATTTGTTTGTAAACGTAAATTAATAGCGATAAAAACCCAAGTAGTAGTAGGTGTGTCAGTGTATTACACGTGGAGTGGTGTTTGCTTGCTTGAAATAAGATAAACATAATATATTGTGTAGTTGTAGTAGCCTCAAGGGGAATGAAAAGGGATAAAAAGCTATAAAGATATTTCTCATAAGTTTTTTATTTTCACAGACGGAGGCGTCCGATGGATCCCATCGTACTGCGCGCTTAAGGAGCTTAGTGTGTCCGACTGTACCGGTGTCACGGACTTCGGGCTATATGAGCTTGCGAAGCTGGGCCCCGCGCTTCGGTACCTCTCCGTGGCTAAGTGTACTCAGGCAAGTATTACTGCTGCGTAATCCTTACAGTAAAACATTATAACCCTCGAAAACTTGCCTTTGGTGCCGTTTGGTAACCAAGTTTTGTAACTGGCTACAAAATGGGAATCCGAAATTCCCTGTTTGTAGGCGGTTACGTAATGGGCCTGCGTACTTAGTGTCGATTGGTAACCAGCTGGTAGGAAGCAGGTTACCAATCGCGGTTACGAATCGGTAATAGAAAAGTCCAGTTTTGTAACCAGTTGCAACATGGGATTTTTTTCCCGTTTCGAAGCTGGTTATCAACCGCGGTTACGAATCGGTAATAGAAAAGTCCCATTTTGTAACCAGTTACAACACGGGATTTTTTCCCGTTTTGAAGCTGGTTACGAACTTTTAGTTACCAAAAGGTACAAAAGGAAAACTTGAGATTGATTGAGCTGATTTTCATCAAAAATAGCTGAAATCACCGCAAGGAAACTTACATACTATGAATTACTCTGCATTTAAATCTAGCCATGTGTTAGAAAGCTGTGATTCCACGGATAGGCCGACAAACATACGGCTTGAAACTCATAACACCCCTGTTTTTGCTCGGAGCGTTCAAAGCGCTTGTTATATAATTTTCGAAAACTTCAGCCGAAATACGATAAAAGTATTTGGTAGTCAATAAGAACGTCCCATTGAATTTCAATTGAAAATAAATGACATCAATAGAATAGACAGCGCTGAACAAAAGATCTAACGTGTGAAGTTTGAACGGGCGAGCGATGACTCTATCACGGAGATAAAGTACGCGTACCTTTCGAATGCTTTTTCACACATATCGTGACAATATCATCTTTCTGAGTCTAGTTCTTTATTCGTTCGTCTAAGTGCGAGTCTAAAAGTACCATCACATCACCATATTTGTTAATGAAATCAAAAAATCTTGCAAAGTAGGTAACAGTAATCGACGTTTTCAGTATTTGTTGCGTATGGGAACATATAAAAATAATCAAATTCCTGAGAAGTTTTTTGAATGAATTCCAAAGCTGTTCATAGCTTTGAACATCTTCCATTTATTGTGTTTTAGAAGTAAACTAAATATTAACTCAACGTTACGTTACATTGAACTTTTCAACATTTATACTTCACTCTCTTCTCAACACAACATTTTTATGCAGTTTTTTATTTAGTCTGGTGAGGTATCCCACTGCTGACCAAGTTAGCAAGTTACTCTTTTTAAGGTTCTGTACGTCGAAAAACCGGGATCTTTATGGATAACTTTGTTGTCACATAGTGATACAATATGGAAATTAAAACTGCCTTTTCTCAGGAACAATTTGGGGTATCAAGTTGAAAATACCGAATACTAATGTCTATGTGCAGTTACAGTGGCGTGGCGTAAAAAATATCCTTGGGCAAGCCGATGCACATTTAGTGTTGACGACATATTTAGCTCAGTGGGAGTGCCACCGCCTACGAAGCTAGAGGTCCTGGGTTCAAATCCTGGTAAGGTCAAATATTTATGTGATGAGCACGAATATTTGTTCCTGAGTCATGGATGTTTTCTATCTATTTAAGTATGTATTTATCTATACAAAGTATGTATATTGTCGTCTAGTACCTATAGTACAAGCATTGCTTAGTTTGGGACTAGCTCGATTTGGGTAAGATTGTCCCCGGATATTTATGTAGTGTATGTACATTTTCCTTAAGAGCTGTAGAAAAAGGTGCTCAAATGGCTGATATTAGGCAAGCCGGTAGGAATCGAGTTCTTTGGACGCCACGCTACTGGGGAGTTATTTACCAGAAATACGGAAGCACAGAATAAGTGATAATACGTACACGTGTACGTACTACGTACAGAAGTCTCTCTCTCAAACAAAACTATCTCTCCGGTCCGGCCACCGGACGGAACGCACTGGATCCGACCGTCTCTTTATCGCAAATGACACGTGCTTTTTCTGGTCGCTGGGGCCTCGCGAGGGCTTCAAAGCCGCTTGACGAAATCTGAAAAGTGAGCCACTCCTGTCGGAAATACCATTTCCTGACGAATTATTTCTTCTGCAGGTGTCAGACTCCGGAGTACGCACGCTGGCACGCAGATGCTACAAGCTGCGGTATCTGAACGCTCGTGGGTGCGGGGCGCTAGGAGACGATGGGGTGGAGGCCGTGGCGAGGGGCTGCTCCAGACTGAGGGCCCTAGATCTGGGGGCCACCGACGTGTCCGAGGCTGGGCTACAGGTAACTATGCCAAATATGTTCATGTGATTGTGATTTTACAGTCAATGTTGTTATAATTATTTCTGGTAGCTTTGTAGCCTTCGAAGTCCTAACACCTTAAAGCAACAAAGCCACCATGCAGCAAAACTAATATCACTGCGATGAAGACATGATCTGTTGTGCTCTTGCTGTTCTAAAGATCTTCAGTACTTTGTTAATTCCCAGGAATTAGGCCTCCGGGCACAAGATGCGTTTGCCCAGTATGGAGCAACGGTTATGAATTAAATGAGGCAGTCCCGAGGAATTAGGCAGGTTAACTAAAGTATAAATAAAAAAAAAAAACTTTTCCCGTGCGACAAGTACCACAAAGTCAGTTTTGCCTAACGGTTGAGTAGGTAAGTTGGTTTAAATTTGGAGCATCTTTTCTTGGAGAATACCGTACGAAATATTGTTTCTTTGGGCTAGTAAAGTTTAAGCTCGTAAATAAAAATATTTTGCTGTTGAATCTATACTTATGTCGCCGCCACGTCGCCGCTGATAGAAGCTGGGAATGACGTCATCGGACAGATAGTTCCATCATTTATTTAACTTTGATAAGCGCCGTGATATAGATAATAAAATAATAAAAGCTCACTCCAATGATTATATACCCACTCATCACAAGTATTCAATTATTCTGCTATATTATATTAGGTACCTACCTATGTTTATTTCTTTATGTAGGAAGAAATTAGAGAATATCAGTGCCTCAAAAAAGTAACTGAAAAGTGCCGTTTCAGGAGAGGCACACAACGATACTCGTACCTTATACGTAAAAAAATGTGTCCCTAATTTTGTATGGATTTTTTCCACTACGTCACTTTCATACAAACATAAGTACGAAATGGTAAAGTAATGGAAAAATCAATTTGGGACACATTTTTTCACGTATAAGGTTTGAAAGTAGGGACTAACGATTCTGAGCCAGAAAAACCTCAAAAGTCCATATTTTGAGAAAGTAGATACCCCGGGATTTATTTTGGAAAACGCCCCATTACCCTGTTAACAAACATCTAAACATCCAAACCTCCAAACATCTAAATATCCAAAGATCTTCACAAACTTTCACATTTGTAATATTAAGTTTTGGATATTCAATGTTGGATGGGGCTAAGCGGTTTTAGGTAGCAGCTTGCTAGTAGTTAACAAAAAAAGTAAACAATGCTATTGTTTATCATAAAGCCATTGTTACGTTGAAGCAATTGAGTTAGTAGGTTTTGAATCAACTCAACGCAACCGCGCGATACGAGTTTTCGAAAGTTACTCGCACCTTTCTCATTACTAGAGTTGACAGTGTTAATTATGGCTGTGCTTAAACAACTGTGTAAAACGACGAGGGCATGCGACCCTTTGTTGTCTTGGCGCTGATTATGCCTTTTGAAGTCGCGTGTCTAACGTATAAAGAACTTTGGGAACCAAATCTCTTTGGTTACGTGTTATTATTAATAATAACATATTTGATTAAAAAGTTTAGACGTTGTTTGTGGTTGACTGCTTCATGTTGATTAAAGTCGGGTAATGTAAATAACATGTTTTAAGGCTCGTGTTACAAACCATTGGCAATTTAATGATATGGTCGATATATTTTGTCTCGCTAACGAAGCAACAATAAAATTGTAATTATTTCAATAAAGGACAACTCGGAACGGCAGGACAAAACTGCGTTTCGTGGTTTTGTTTTTGCTCCTCTAAAACTGTTTGCTATTTGCTCTTTTGTCTAAAATCTATATTGTTATGAACTACGAATTTGTCGTTAAGTTTTAACTATCACATTACCTACGAGTAAAATGCCATTGAAAACGTTAAGAACTATTACTGCTTTAACCAAAATAAGTTTTGGAATTGACGGTACGTGGGTTGTCATTTTCAGATTGAATGATGGGCAAGTTGGCTTCCGTATCCAATACAAATCTCATGCATATCACGTGAAAGCTATTACATAAGCTTAATTTTCTATAATATGAGGACAAACTCCAAAATTCCCGGAGAAGGGAGTTATCAGCCTTCAAATACTGTTAAGAGTTAATTGATAGTTAATCAATGAACTCTGGTCTTAATAACAATTATAGCAAATGCTGTTGTCAATAAATCTAAATGCGTTATAATTGTATTGCTGATGAGGCTGGGTGCCTTATACACTTCTGCCCATCATTCTTCCTCAAGTATGTATATACATAATTGTGGTTTAAAATTTTGCGATTTTACATGCAAAATTCTGTTCCTCACAACTGAGCACAAAGTTGAAGCAATATTGCCAACGGCTTTACCTAAACCTTCAAAGTAATCACTTAACAAAGGTACTCATACATCTGTCACTACGTAGTTCAATTATACTCCTTTGTGATCACATATTGAATGTACATACATTTTCTATTGACCGCTATTGACTTGGCTTTTCTGCTTCGAACACAGCCATACCGATGTGCCAACCAAATACAAACACGTCCCGTGTATCGAATACAATTCCAGCGCGAGGCTCCAACAAAGGATCCCGGTTGATCTGTCGTCATATGCAAATATACTGGGACCACATGGCCACATATATGTAAGGGAATAGATACGACGAGGAATGCCGAATTTGGAACGATTCCATTCTTTGACTTTTTACAATCTTTTTAATAACTTGCAATATCTGTAACGGGCGGGTAAGTGAGCTGCTGCAGGGTGCTAATAGCGAACAACGATGGTGCCTATTAGCGGGGTTAGCGGGGTACAATTGAACTAAACAACGGTAACTATGTCGTACCTCACCCTCGCACTGCATGCGCACCGTGCCTCTTAATTATGTTCAAAATATTTTCCTCGTGGCAGCAAAGCCACGGGAAAAAGTTGTGTATGAGTATCAATATGTAGGTATTAAACAAAATTAAATATGCTTTTTAAAACACCTCTGCTATATAATCTTCCTAAGTCTATGACTAGTACCATAGGGAATAACAATCCTATTTCCCGTTAATACATGATATTGCATAACCTCAATCCTAGCAGGATGTTGGACTGGCCCTAGGGATAGGACTCAGTGGGTCTTGGTGTGCGTTGCGTGTATTATTCGAAATATAATAAACAGTTTAACCTCTCTACCTATTACGAGAATCCCTAGTGTATAAAGCGTTTACTCTGTTATTTTTATATCAAGACTACATTAACTGGCTAATTGCGCCCAGGCTGACCGTATCAGGCGTCGTCCTATCGAAGCGCGAATACGCGTGTTCGCGCGACAATCGCGTATTCGCGCTTCGATAGGACGACGCCTCATGAGGAGGTGTTTTGATGGTATCAAGCAGACTTACCGACGGTCACTTCTTTTTGTACGGTACAAGAAATCATACCTCGCCGAGTTGCTTATGTCAGCTTTGACATTCATAGGTGCGTTTAACTATGCTTAAATTTTAGAATAGGTAAATAACTTCGACGTACTTCCAAAACTTTGAGACACATATGTTTACTTCCATTTATTGGTAATCGATGCTGATAATACGAAAAATATCAGGTATGATTGCAAATGGCGCACATCCATCATAGAGAGCTCACAATCAATCACACAATCTTCCTGGAATTTATCTGCCGCGCCAATCAGATGCAAACGAAAATGACATCTATGCTGTTTAGTGAAAAGCTGAAGATAGTATGAATATTTTAATAGATTTTCGAAGCCAGGTGATGTTTATGCCCTGCACCTCTAACAAGTTTCTTTGTGCGATTGATGAATCGGAGTCTATTTTCAGCGCAGATATTATATTTATGTATTTTCGTGCCTGGCTTTTAATAGAAACTGGAATGTAATTCAGAATTAAGTATATTAAAAAAAAGCAATCACCACACTAATTAAATTCATCATCATCTGAGGCTATACCGCGCTGGTTGAGTTGGTTGAGTATCTTCCAGCAGTCTATTCTTAGGGTTTTCCATCCAGTCACAACCGATCGATTTAATCGATGATGCACCAATTAATTGGTCTCTATTAATGTTCCAATTTGTTGCCAGATCCTCGCCCGCTGCTGCCCCAACCTGAAGAAGCTTGCACTCCGTGGCTGCGAGCTGATCGGCGACGACGGCCTCGAGGCAGTCGCCTACTACTGCCGCGGCCTAACGCAGCTGAACATCCAAGACACGCCCGTCACGCTGCGGGGATACCGAGCGGTGAAGAAGTACTGCAAGCGATGCGTCATTGAACATACTAACCCTGGTTTCTGTTGAGACGATGTGAATGCTAGGCGTTCCTTACGAGTCTAACTAGTGGTGCTACTTTAAATTTACGGTCAATAGTAGCCTAGTACTGCCGCGACTTAACGCAGCTGGACATCCAGGATACGCCTGCTACGTTGTGGGGATACCGGGCGTGAAGAAGTGCTGCAAGTGAGCGATGCGTCATTCTGCCGCCATAACGCAAATGCCCCTTGCGATGTGCCCTTTTGCGTTATAGCGGTAGCATTGATAATCTAATCCTGATTTCTGTTGACGCAACATTAATGGTGCTAGCAAAATTAGCACACAAATTGATTTTTAAAATAGTTCTTATAACATTCTAACTGGCGTTATAACTCGCTGGGTCAATATTACTTACATGTTTCACTTTTAACGAATTGAAATTCGGTCATCGTCATTGTCATAGTGACGCAATTCGCAAAGTTTAATTTTATATACCCTGAAAATGTTACATAGAATCCTGTAACATTGAGCCAGCAAACTGCTGTATACGCTTTTATACAATTTGTGTCCTATTTAGGTCATAAATGTGATAAGACAAGTGGTGCTATCTTAAATGTACAACATCAAGTCGTAGGTGATGCGATCAGTACTGTTGTTCACATCGAACTAAAATAAATGTTTGGGACCCATGTAACTTCTGTGTGAACTCTGTAGCCCAATTTTCGGTATTATTGAAATATAGTAACTTTGCGAGATTGCATTAAAATCACAGTCAACCAGTGTCACTGTGAGAATTGGATCCCAGGGATGAAACGAGCCACCAACCAATTTATGTGCCGGGGTCATGATTCCAAGAAAATTTGAACAGCGTTTCGTACAATTGCGTTGAAATATATAACTTCATTCACTCGAGTGCCACTCTGGCACTATCCTTTAAACAATGTATGTCGGGGTGTGTTTAGGTCCACATCAAAGGATTTTTTTTTTATTACAACCATGTTTGGTATGGAAGTAGCTGAATGTCCAAGGATGGTTAGAAGATACTTTTTATCCGATTACAGTGCCAATATAAGATGGTTACGAGCTTTTTCACCTTATGAGGTTACGGAACTGCTAGGTACTACTTTACGAAATTGCGGTTTGAAGAAAATACAGAAACCCAATACCATCAACATTGTGACTATTGATTCTATTAGCTAATTTGGATATTTTTCAGTTAAATATATAAAGTAAAGTAAAAATATATCTCATGAAGATCGGCTTACAGATTAACGAATGAAAAATCCGCACTCGGAAACGAGCTGCAAATGACAAGTCACGTTGAAAAGCCGATTTCAATGGATGCGATTGAAGCAATAGGCATTTCAGATAGAACTGCACTTTAAATTCTTGAACCTAAGGCATGTAATGGTTCGAATTTTCCACTTTTGTGACCTTGTCGAGGTAAGCACCACGATACATAAGAAGATAATAATATGGGTCTGTATGACGATTTGGTAGTTTGAGTTAAGCATACACTTAATTCTTTCTCTTTCCTGTGGACATTACAAAGTTCACTGTTTTATTCAACGGTTGACTGGTAGAAAATGCTTTAAGACGTAAGTCAGCTAATTTGACTGCTTCTTATAGTGCATTAAAGTTGGAATAAAACAATCATGTTAAAGGCTCCAACTTTAATTTTCTTTCTACTAAATATGAGGAAAGCATAGTGCTATGTGTTCGAGCCGTTTACTATTATTGTATTGGCCACAGGATAGACGTTTATTGTGTGACTCATATATAAAAATATATGACACAATTCTTATTCACGAAAGTATCATGTGACACAAAATTTACAAGTGAATTATTAAAAACCTGGATATAATTCATCTATCTGAGTAATGTTTTGGTCATATTTATTTATAACCTAGAATCTCAGACATATTAAGCTCATTCACAATTCAACAAGGGTTTCCTAATGACTGATTTTTCGCATAAAGTAACATTCATATGGAGTATTAAGAATGTTTTTCCATAGATTATGTAAATGAAAAAATATGTATAATAGTGACGGTCGGTCAAGTAATTTTAACATTTCATGCTCTTGTAAAAATGCTTTGTAGTCTGTTAAATGTTAAGTTGCGTTGTACATATTTTAAAACAAAATGCGCCAATAATTATTGAACTTTGTTTTATACGCAAAATGCCTTGTATGATTAAATGTTTCCATTGATGGTTCTGCGCCATACAGAACGTTTGTACAGTTGCCATTAAAATAAATCGTAACAGAAGGGTTTATGCTAAGCGACAAATAGGTAAGCAAAAAACCTCTTGATGGAGACTAGAAACTTGAAGGAATTGGATTTATATGAAAAAAATACCTGTCTATATTACGTTTTACTGTATTACATTTTAACCGAAATAAAAAAAGCAGCTACTGTCACGAGTCGCTTTGTGCGTTCACTAACGTTCTAGAAACTAAATATCCTATAATGAAAGAAGGAAAAGTAACCTCCGACTGAGGTGTTTTGTTCAGAAAAATCGAAAATCCTGAGATTTAGAAATTCCGGCCGCAATAATATCATGAGTCCAAAATTTTGTGATAATAGGCGGCGCATAGGGTACCCACCCTATGTGCTTCAAAACTATTTATAGGTAGGGTGTTGTTCAAATTTTTGTGAACAGATTTTTCTTTTCGATGTATTTGATGGTGATTGTTTAAAATGGATCCGACATTTGCGACATCGCAGCCGTGGTCTGCCCTTAACAGGGTTCAGTATTAAAATCAGACAAATTAATAAGACAATTAGTATGTTTACTTAATATAGATTTAACATGTGCCATAGATATAAATGACAAAACAAATTTCAAAAATAATCTTAACAATCGCGTTTGTGGTCGTATAAAATTTGCTTATAATATAAATGTATAGTTATTATTTTATTTGTAATGATGTAGCAAATTTCTTAAAAAGATATTGTTTATTATTCGTTTCAAATGAACATTATTAACACAATTGCCATTGTTGTCTTAGTTATATTTTTTATTAAATTATCATTTTCAAAGGATATATTTGTTTTATTGAATATACTATGTAAGTAGGTATACAATTTTACATATAACAAATGTAAAACTGAAGATACAGCTAAAAATCCTTAAAATAAAAAAAAGTTTTGTCAAAAAACGTTTTTATGCCACACCTGGCCATAAAATGATGTACACAACACAGGAGGGGAGGTAATAAAGAAAGCTCTCGATCGCATATTTACGTCCCTCGCTTGCAGCTCAGGCCGCAAACATCTGCGATCTCGGGCTTTCTTTGTATTACCATCCTAGTTGTCTAATATACTATTTTGAGACAAGCTTTTATTGCCGATTGTAACTGCACGTCAAAACTAATCAAATGAGCTGTGAATTTATCTTGTGTAATTTAGATGGTCCTATTCCTATGGCTATCATCCGGCTCCATCATCAGATCAGCTTCATGTTACAATGCAATCATATCAATATGTATATTACAATGTCATCTGATTTACATATCCTTGCAAAATTTCAGTTCAATCGGAAATCGGGAAGTGGGTAAAATTTAATTTGCAAGATTTGATTACAAGTTTTCTACTTCCTCCCATCATTTGTTTTATTGTGCAATACCGGGTGTTGCCTGTAACAGGAGCAAATAATTAAAACGTAGATTCTACTCATCAGACAACAAAACTAGCGTTCAACAACTTGTAAAAATTATGTAATCTTTAGATTTTATCTTTTTCATACAAATTAAATAGTATTTTCAATGTACGTTAACATCAGTCTAATGTACGTCGCTTGTCACGCTACAAAGATAAAAAACATCACAATACATTGCGGTTTCAAATAAACTTGAAAGTACATATACTAAAAATTAAAACATAAGTTATTTTTAAATGTCGCTGAACAAATGTTGTTCAGTTTAAGGAGTAAAATCTACGTTTTAATTATTTGCTCCTAGTGCAGGCAATACCTGGTATTTACGACCTATGCTATAAATTGAAACATTTACCGTTAAATGGGGGAACTTAGGACACGTGGGGTAATATTAGTCAAGGAAAAATTGTGACCAATCCAAGAAATGCTGTTGTCAACACTGTACCGTTTATAATCTTTATACATATTGGCCTACCAGTCTCATGGTTATTCCTTCAACTGTAGGTAGTTAGTTCTTTGTGAAAACAACAACGTGTCCCAACTTCCCCATTTGATGGTGCCTACGATATCGTCGACCGCAGATTCAATTGGAGTAAGGCACAGACAAAACCATCTCCGTTATGTTACCTACGGGCAGCGATATAGTTCAATGCTAAACCGGTATAGCTGATGTGGGCAAGAACCAAAAAGACTGTCACTGACGACGAGGTAGGCCCAGACATGGCCCAGACGGAGATGGCGGGACGATCTAGACAATTTCATGATTGATTAGCCGGAGATAGCTAGGGACAGAGACGAGTGGAAATGCAGAGGGTAAACCTTTCGTCCAGGACACAATACCAAGCTAACAAAAAAAATTCAATTGTTTACAAAAGCGATTCTCAGCGAAAGTGTAAAAAAATCACGTTTTTAATAAAAACGTACCAACGCAAAAAGAAATGCTTTAAGAGCGTGCCTAGCGCTAAAATAACACTGGAGTTAATTTAAAGCTATCAATATTCTTCATTATGTCGAAAATGCAACCCCTGTTGGCTTGATTGCTCATTAGTACCTAGTTATTAGTTTCTTTTATAGCAAATAGACAAATAACAGTACGAGTAGCAATCAATATAGGGTTATAATATAAAATCAAAAACTACATTTTAAGAAAAAAGATTAAAACGGTTTTGGAATCTACACACTAAGTCCTTTCATTTGATACCCCACTCGATATAATAGCTCTACTTTTGATTTTCGACATCTCATTTCGATGGCTTGTAAAAAAAAAGTAAAAAGGTATAAGATTTTTTTCTATCCAATAGGCTCGGGTTAGCGATTTTTAACACTATTCCAAATTTCAAGTCGATAGCATCAATAGATCCAGAGTCTCACCATAAGGGTTCCTTTTTTACCATTTTGGTACGGAACCCTAAAAAGAAAGAAAGCGTAAAAACAAACGGACTGAGTGATCCTTGTGGGTTTCGTTTTTTATATTTGAAGTCCATAAATATCGGTTGCCAGGGACAATGCAAATGCAATGACCATATTTGTTTACATACCTTATTGCTAACCTGTGTCGTACTGCGCATAAACTATGTGTTATGTTTGTTCGTAGCTCGCATGGTATTAGCATTTCAGACGTCTCGTGTGTAACGTAACACCCTAATAAGAGAGCGTGCTTAGTTTGTAAACAAGACTATTATCGTTAGCTGTATTGATGCGCTGGTAACTTAGAAGTGTGGTGTTTAGGGAATCCAATCCCGCAATATCTGGATCCCGCATGATATAAACGGGATCGCTAATGCGAGTTTACACATACGGGTTCCCGCAAATTTAGCGGACCTAAAAGATTTGTATTAAAAAGAAAATGTGCGGGCGTGTCTACCTACATAGAAATCCATTTACGCTTCCCTTCTTTCAGTGATCGGAAATAATAGAGTACAACTCCATTTGAAGTTTATTTAATATATTTTAAGAATTCACTGGTATACCTACCTAACTATATTGTGCAAAAAGTACCTACTAGGTACGGTCGGCCTCAAAAGTAGCTGAACATGTTTGTATTGTGGCGCAGTACTAAAGTGTCCAGTTACTTTTGAGGCTCACAGTACTATTCTTTTCGATCGCTTACTTTAGCTGTCTACCATTAGTTTTTATTATTTAATTTAATTTAATGTTTTAATTAAGAGTAGTTATTGTAGGTATTGTGTACTTGTGTAGCGTTAGACTCAAGCTTACGGGATCGAGACTGATGCGGGATTGGATTTTCTAGTGGTGTTACTACCTAGTAACACCACTAGAGAATCGAGAATGTATTTTTAGAGGATATCTACGAAAGTGGGTAATTATTAAACGTAAGACGTTGACTGCTGGACACAGGCCTCCCCCAAATAACATCACCATAAGATCTAGCGAACTCCTGCGAAATGTACCTACACATTATTTATTACACATACTGTATTGTGGTTTTGTTTGTTATTTTCGTTTCCTACATGCCTGTTAATAATTACTACACTTATACTTTACTGTACGGTAAATGTCGGACTTAATGCCAGGCATTCCCTATCACTCATTTCGTAGAGCAATAGTTTATAGAGCCTGTTATTGACATTACATCTAGCCCAAGGCGTGTGTCTATCGCGTATTGCCCAAGATATTATTTGTATTCGCTTCTTCAGGGACTCATTACTGAGAGGACCTGGGCCATTTTACCCCTCTTTGATCTTTTATGCTCCAGGCGAACATTGGAAAGGGCAATTTTTGTCCTATTAGCGGCGAGCTCGCGTGACCGCCCCATCAAGGCCTATACACTGTATGCCTTCGTTTCAGTTCGTATCATGCCGCCCGTCTCGCTCTTGTGTAGTATATTTGAGAGAGCGCAACGGTAAGATATGAGCTACAAACGAAGAGCTTCAAGGGACATATTATATGCCCAGTTTGATTGCCAACAATGTAGCGTAAATGAGGGTACCCGGTATCTGCTGTTAGTGATAAAAGGATATGAAATTTAAAAAATGCTCGGAAACGTGTCAGTAAATAGAGGGTAATAGAATTGAAAGGTAAACGTAATAGCATGTTACAAACCTAGGGCGTTAAAATAAAGAATGATCCTGATTACAAGTGTTTGTACTCCGAGTGCAACAGTGACGAGACAAGTGCTTGGTCTATGAATATGCGATCTGAGGCATACTTTATTACCATCCGTGGTGTGTACAGGATTTTACGTTTTTCTCTAACCACGATCTTAGAATGGGAAGCACAGGCGAAATGTTCAAGAACCTGTGCTTATCATGTAAATTTGAACCCTCATTTTGCAACTTGACATCCTTCAGACAGGTATTTTATCAACACCACACTATTCTAGCAACTTTATTTCAAGATTACTAATAGAGCATTCATAAAAAAATCAGATGAACATTTCGCCCGTGCCTTTTAGACCATCTTCTTTCCGCGAATGATGACGCATTAGGATGACATAAAAATTGCTTGTAGTTTGTTAAAGACCTTGACTTTATCGTATTTTTATATTAAAACAAATAGTTCCTTTGAAAAATTATTGCAATGTACATAATGTTCTTAGACGGACTAGAGGGGATGATTGGAAAAAGTTCATTTAGAGATTGCAACCAATACTTTGGATCGTCTTCGATAAAGTTGTATCTTTATTGGATAAACATTTTCACAGTTCACAGTCTGAGATAAAGTTTAGGAAATGTATCGACTGGAATTTCAGCTTTCGCTAGATTGCACAGGAAAGGTTAAAATTAAGTTTTTACGTTAGCAGTTGAATGACTAAAATGCCCTAAACTTGTACTTTAAGATTTAACATGACCTGTGAATAGCTATGTGATCTAACTTACTGCACTTTGATCCTAACTTGGTAAGGCTATTTATCCTAATTGTATATTATGGTCCTATGTATGTAAATTGCATAAAATAAGACAAAGTCCGTACAAGGTTATTGACTTGAAATTTAGTCGGTATATGTAGTTCAGATGGCAAGCTATCTATCTGTATGTCTTCTTAAGTAGATATAGCTCCGAAATTTTACGGTCAATTTACATAAATGCATTTGTGCAGTTGGTAATGATTAAATCAATAAATACCCTATTTATGGTTTAGTAAACATTGGATTGTCTGCAAACGAGTATTTGTAACATGCTTGCATCATAATTCACGCGAAGCGCCGGTTGGTTACCTAAGGAAGAAGATTACCTGCACCACACGTCACAATTTAAGACGTGTAGTTTGTCACTCGCACCACGTAAATTTGCCAACGTGCTACGTGATGCATTATTGTGGGTGCAAACAGACGTTCCCACCACGCTACGCTGCATTAGGTAGGTACTCGTATTATAAGGCAACGTGCAGACAATTGCTTCAGATGCGGTCAAAAATCAGAAATAACTCGATACTCGCCTAAGCTAAGATTATGTTACTGTTTTTCCAGGACACACTTCGTGGTGCGATTCACCATCACGCCTGTTCACACACGTGATACTACGAGTCCTACTATGTTTGATAGTAGAAAATTGAAAGGTTTCTAGATCGTTATGCTTCATTTATGTGAGCGATGCCCTAGGTGCAAGTTTGAACAGACTGGGCTGGGCTGGGTTAAGGCTGGGAAAGTAATTTCCCTACCTTAACACTGGTGTGAAGGCTCAGTGTAAAGGTGGGTCGGACGGGCGCATTTCATACATCGTGGTGGTGAAGTAAACATTGTAGTTCTTGGGGTGACTACGTACCCTTTGCTTTAGAGGTTACATGTTTTATATGGCTGCAGTTAAGATTGTTTTCATCACACTTGCTCGAAAATGGTGTCATTACACGTAGGTTCTGCGGTCCGCAAATGACCTTACGCCCTCGTAATGGTTTTCTTTTTAAATTTGAAACGCTGGTTCTTTTTTACTTTTATTTGTCATCTTCAAAGGAAACGACCACTTACTTTTTAAACTTTTATCACTAAAATATTTATTTAAAGATAACTGTTATTGCAAATACATATAAACACATATTTCGGTAACATTAATTAAATGTTTAAATAATGTATTTCCGTATTTTGCAAATATAAAATCAACAACACTAAACTTTTTTCTGATTTGTTTTACCAAAAATAGCATACCTAGAGTATTTTGCTTAAATTATTTTCTTTTTTGCATAAGGCGTGGCTGATAAGTTTCCTTAGCCTTCTTTCTTATCAAGTATGCCTATTGGAAGCGCCGCTAGTTTTTCTAAAGTTAGGTTTTTAAGCCCTTCTGGCATGTGTGTGAACATCTTTACACATTAGGCCCATCTGGCAACACTAATATTGAATTTGTATTTTTTAAAGTGGGTAGGTTTGCACAACAGTAATTTTGACAGAGGAAATTTATGATTTTCTCAGTCTACCCGCAACCACGAACGCTGGAAAGGGTTACGAAACGTCGGGACTTAAAATGTAGTAATATACGCGATTTAATCCGTTTAAGTTGTTTTATTAATATAAAATCAACTAAAATGGCCGTATTAGGTCTTTACCGCTATAGATTCCGAACGTGACTTGACATTCGCATTGTCTATGGACATATGTCACTAATGTCAATTTTTCAATTCTGTTTTAATATTTTCTTGTCATACTGGGCCGATTAGTGAGGTTATATTATTAAGATTTCCTCACAAGTGTGATGAAAAACATTGTGTGTGCCACGGGCGGTAAAGGAATTACAAACTCGTGTTATTAAAGCCTTCGGTTTCACTTCGGGCTTATAAAAAACACTCGTTTGTAATTCCTTACTTACCGCCCTAGATACACAATGTACTATTGTTGCTCAGCTCAGAAGCATAAACAATTATTAAAGTGGTGGAATTTGGACTTCTGGCCTTGGAGTACAAAATATAGTAGTCCTACGAAGCAAATACCGAGAAGATAAAACTCTAAGAATATTCAAAAATCTTGACAATAACTTTAAAACCATACACAATACCTCGTACGCAAGTGTATAAACCTTACAAGGTGTTGTTTGTACATACTTGGGTGTAAAATGTCTCATTAAGTTTCTCCCTCATCACGGAACCGTATAAAGCTCACATAGCGCGGTAAATATTACACCTACGTCTTAATGTCAGTCTAGAATCTAGATTGCACAAAACTTACCTGTTTTTGTTTAGTTTGAGAAATTTCTTCAAATCATTATTTGTGATTTATGTAAGGTACCTCTTAGTATAGTAATATTATGTAACCTAAGTATTAATATACTTAGGTTACATAATATTTCTATTGATACAGTTTAAAAATATTGAAAATGAAACTTAAACTTACTTCGAGATACAAAAATACATATTACAAAAACTAGATTGTATCCCCTAGGGGCCCTCGCAGTAAGGAAAGTAATTTTGAATATCCTGCAAATTGGTAACACGAATACTTTCAGCCCTCGCGTCGGTAGAAAAAGGAAGTTGAATTAGTACTCCGAAATTCAAAGTTTAAAACAAGCCGTGCTGTCAAGTCCCATATGGTTTGGTTAGGTTAGAACAGGAGAAAAAGAGGGCCAGTATGCACTCGAGTACAAATTACAAATTAGAAACTTCGAGATAAGTCCGATCTTAGTAGCTATAAGCAGCAGATATGTAGGTGAATAAGGGACGAAATACTTAAATACAAGAAATCAAAAAGTTAAACAGGCTTTTAAAAATGCGAAACCAAGACAACTTAACTAACCTTTTCAGTGCGGAATGATGCCACACACAGTTTTATGACACGCCTGTCGTGCCATCCGCAACTAATCTTTATTAGAAACTAAATTAATGAATACATTCAGATAAATAGGCAGTTGCACTTACGAATTTTAAAATAATTAAAAAAAAAAATACATACAATATAATAATAAGATCACTATCATTTTCTGATTGCACAAAACAAAATGTGAAAGTATGCGACTTAAGGTGGTATTAAATTAAATTAACTTTGTGCAATTGGACTTCAGGGGCACCGACTAACTTCAAACAAGTTTCTCATTTGCTTGACAGACCTTCATGCATAACATTGTCGCTCTGCAGAGGGAATGAAGAAATAAATTGCTTTCCACCGTTTCGGTAAAAATGTAAAACAAGATGCTTTATAGAGAAAACCAATTTGAATTTTTACCTCAGGCAGCTTCGTTTGTCAAGAAAGGTTGCTGAACCGTTCGTTTAAAGTTTATTGCGATGGGTAGACGAAGAATATACGTAAATAGTTGAGACTGTATACTGTATACATCATCGTGGCCAGCATTTTCTACCACCTGTAACAGGTGATGATGCTGGCCATGATGTACGGCGACCGATTAACTTACACAACTGCATGAATCACACAACGGTTACACTATACAATAAAATACGTCATCACGCCTTTGGGAAATAACATATAATAATTTAGGACCTGCAAAACACACACATAAAGTAGTCAGGTGTTTACAAACTCTGTAATCCCGTACGAGTAGCATATATGCGAAAACTACTGCACAGCTAGCACAAGACAACCGCGATATTCCTCGCGGGCGATCAATAGAAACGTGCATCGGTAACGTAGCGTAAGATAATTAATTCTCAATACGTAGCTGGGTTTCAAAGCGATAAAAAATATTCCCATTTCGTAACTGGTTATAAACAGGGAAAAAGAAGTTACAAACTGAGATAATTAATTCTCAATACGTAGCTGGGTTTCAAAGCGATAAAAAATATTCCCATTTCGTAACTGGTTATAAACAGGGAAAAGAAGTTACAAACTGAGATAATTAATTCTCAATACGTAGCTGGGTTTCAAAGCGATAAAAATATTCCCATTTCGTAACTGGTTATAAACAGGGAAAAAGAAGTTACAAACTGAGATAATTAATTCTCAATACGTAGCTGGGTTTTAAAGCGATAAAAATATTCCCATTTCGTAACTGGTTATAAACAGAGAAAAAGAAGTTACAAACTGAGATAATTAATTCTCAATACGTAGCTGGGTTTCAAAGCGATAAAAAATATTCCCATTTCGTAGCTGGTTACAAAACTCAGTTACGTACGCGGCCGAAGGGGCATTTTCATTGGCTATTAGATGCCGTGTCACGCACCAGCCATCGCGCGGCCGTCTTGTTATAGACATGCGGAAAACGCGTAAGGTACGCACTTACATTGATGATCTTATTTTCTTGGGCCTACGAAAAAATACACGTAATAACCCCCCTAAGATTATCTGTGATTTTTGCGGAACCCTCCTCCCAATTTCGACCCTCGTATGATTAATGTACCATCGTTTAGAATTCCAGTTCAAGCATATAATATCTATATTCAACCCATTTGCTTAAAAATACATGTGCTCTTCGTATATCTCTAAAAATAACATACGGGTTAAAAAATAAGGTCGTTCATTTTGTAGCTAGGTAACCACGTAAATTAATTTCATAAAAAATCAACGCAGCCCCTAACATTGCGAGAATATGAGCGAGCATTATACCTATATGGAACTTGTAGGTATTTTCCTCTATGGCCAAACTATTGACCATGGTGTGACTGTGTGACCATGCTCCATCAGAAAATATACTTTTTAATCGATTTTATGGAATGGATGAGGTTTTCAAGTCAGCTATATTTTTTATTCCACACCTGGCCATAAAGTGGTTTTGACCGCACGCTACGCGTACGGAAAAAGCCGCTTTCTGGCCAAATGTACACATAAAATGCTGTACACAACACGGACGGTAATAAAGAAAGCCCTCGATCGCATATTTACGTCCCTCGCTTGCAGCTCGGGACGCAAATATCTGCGATCTCGGCATTTCTTTGTTTTACCACCCTAATTGAGTAATGTTGTAATGGGAGAATTAATTTTAATGTTGTTACATATGTATAATCCTCCGTTATTTATAAACCGAATGCAAACATTATTTATTTGAATGGATTCTGTTTTAGCCCATTTTTTTAAATCCAGTTCTGGTAATCCATCAATGAGGAAACTTCTTATGTTAGAACATTTAACTATTTGTTTTCGTTGAGAAAACCTGCGATCAGTGAAGCTGTCAACCCCCGCGGAAATGTCAGGTTTTTGCGTATGTTGTACGTACATGTTAGTTACACTTGTTGTACTTCTAGCTGTAGTTAAGTTTAAATGACACAATGCTGAGTTATAAGATGATATAACAAGGGGAAATATCGTGTTATGAGGAGGTATTCCGTTTTCATAATTTTTCCTTTTTTGCATTTTTTGGAAACTCAATTACACCTTAAACTTTCTTAAATCTGACGGTCCCACTATGAGCGTGTATACTGTCCCACTGCAAAAGGTAAAGTAGTCCCCCGTTTCCTCCACTATTTAATGCTACATCTGAGGTGTGTAGCGTCTGAGTGTTGAGTTTTCGGGCTTCCACTCTGTGGTGGTATTGGGCGAAACTCATTCCGCATGCGGTAGACGTGACCAACCCAGTCCCACTTCAACAAATGGGTGTATTTTCAAAAACGTAATTTCGCTGTCATGACATATTGGCGAATATTGAGAAGATTCTGCCTTATTAGAATTGGACTTTTGGTCACAATGTAGAATCAGTCAAGTTCTAACAAGTAACCAACGAATGCCAGTCTAATGAGGAGGAATCTTTTAAATATTGGTGGCCAGAGAAATTACGCCAGCGAAAATACACCTAAATATAAAATTTTAAATACATTTATTTAAATACAAATTAAAATATGCGTGTACATATCCGCGTGTATCCGTATATGCGTGAGGTGCGAAACTAGAGTGCCTAGGGCGAGAGTGGGGGAATTGCGTTGCGAACTACGTTATAAAATTTATTTTTAAATAATTTACAAATATTAAAGAAAAACAAATTGTCCAGAATTACCCGGTGCATGTGGGATAAGTGCGGACACTATTTGGAGTAATTGCGATTATTTTAGGTACTATCCTACATATTTAAATCAACTACTGTTAGAATCTTGTATTTAGAAGTGATTAAAACAACGATTATTATTATGTTATTTTATATGTGCAAATAATAAAACATCGGCATCGCCGAAGATGGTTATAAGTAATTCACTTCCGGCGCTGCCGATGGCGGTTGAGGCAGACAGCGGCGCCGTGGTGGACATTATTGTAACTATTCAATTCCTGCAATTAATGATCGCTATTGCCACTGTCAGATAAATAGTATAAGACCAATCTTTGTAACTCAGTCTTCTCTCGAAGTTGGTGTAAATAGCCTAATACTTCTCTAAGTGAGTGTTCGTGAATAATTGCTAAGTTATTTCGTGAATAATTGTGAAATGTGCATTATATTATTTTTCATCACACTTGCTCGAAAATGGTGTCATTACACGTAGGTTTTGCGGGCCGTAAATGACCTATTACGCCCTAGGGCGTAATGGTTTTCTTTTTAAATTTGAAACGCTGGTTCTGTTTTACTCTTATTTGTCATGTTCAAAGAAAACGCCAACTTACTTTTTTAACTTTTATTACTGAAATATTTATTTAAAGAGAACTGTTATTGCAAATATAAAATCAACCATTTTAAGTCTACCGCTATGGTTTCCGAACGTGACTTGTCGTCTCGATATATGTCACTAATGTCACTGTCAGTTTTACAATTTTATTTAGGTTAAGTAAGGTTATTTTAATCAGATTTCCTCACAAGTGCGATGAAAAACATTGTGTGTGCCACGGGCGGTAAGGGAATTACAAACTCGTGTTATTAAAGCCCTCGGCTTCGCCTCGGCCTTGTAACAAACACTCGTTTGTAATTCCTTACTTACCGCCCTTGATACACAATGTACTAATAAGTGATTATTAATAAACTGTAATTTGTGAAGCGTTTGTGTGGTTTTATTGTAAGTTCCAACACTACTTACTCAGTAGCAGTTATCCACATATCAGTAGAGAGAAGTTATAACAGTAGGAGTTATGATAAGTCCTACTACCTACTCAGTTGGAGTTATTCATATAACAGCGTATACATGTCACTAAATGTAGATGAGAATTATAAGAAAACTCGTAAAAAAGACTACTACTTGTTTTAAAATGCATGCGCGGCTTTTCTTCTTGAAGACATCCACGTACTTCAGATGGTGCACGTGATCAAAAGCTCGGGAGAGTGGGGTAGGTAAGGTGGGTGCTAGAATTCTAGAAAAGGCTGTGTCTGGGATTACCCCGCGTCCGTATTTACCCCACTCTCCCCTACCGTCGCTGTCTCCCTGCATCTATAAATGCAGAAATTAGCACTTCTGTAACAGGCAAGCAGTCCCTCATATACAAATCAAGCAGTAGATGAAAGCTATAATTATGCGATCTGGGGCCTTACTAACGCCCGTGGAATGTACACAATGGGGCATTTCTCCAGAAATATGTCTGCGACTCATTCATCTGTCTCCATAAATTTAGTATGAAATAGGGCCAGATGAATGAGGTGACCGCAGACATATTTCTGGAGAAATGCCCAATGATGTTTTCCCCTAGCCAGGAAGTAGAATTCTCTCCCCGTATAGCTAGAGAAAAACGCCACAATTTGGACTAGGGTGACTTTAAATAGGATATTTACCCGTAGCATAGTCACAGGCACTGTTATATAATACACTACCAATTTAAGCTATAATTATATTTTCATACTGGATATGCAATACCCAAAGCAAAAGAATGAAAAAATACGAAATTTCATTAAAACAACAAAACATATATATCGCATAAAAACACACAGCGTTAATCAATGCGAGAAATAGGTCAAATGGTATCGGTTAAGATATATGTAGGTATTTTATTTGTTTAACAAGTGTTCAAGTGTGCCTAATATGAACAATTAATGATAAAATTGATTGTGACAAAGAATCTCTGAACGCGATACCTCAATAAAATGATTCACATATGGTCACAGTAATAACAAACCTCACTACAATTACATTTATCTATGAAAAAAATCACGACGTATTCCAATTTACGAATTTCATTACCACTTGAATAGTGATAAAAGGTAATAAAAGACCCTTATCGCGCAATATATTAATTTATTTAATTTAATTCAACAGCGACTCTATCTTATCATATCGATAGAGATATCGACACCTTTTCAAATTTTCCTATTTCGGTCGGCAAATGTGTTTAGATAGGCGTACGGCATACCGCTTCCAACCTTAGTCGCTTTTTAACGAAAAAAAGTTTTTGTACAATCCCGGTGGTGCTGAAATGTTTTTGTTTTCAGTACGTCTCGATTCGCGGTAGGGGGTGGACGCTCGCGCGCGATTATTTTCGTATTCGCAGTGCAAAGTTCGGGAACGTTTTAATAGCGTTGTAAATTTACTTTGTGTGTGAGTGGCGTTGTTTGACTGTACCGGATTTATGTAGGTAGGTACGTTAGGTTTGAATATTTTGGTAGTATTTTCGTTGATTTTACGTATATCATAAATCAATGAATCTTTGCCTTATGCGGCGCTTTCTTAATTTTAGGAGAAAAATTGGACGTGTTTGAAAATTTGAATCTCAGTAAGCTATAAAAAGATATATCTATACACACCTATGAATCCTATTTCTAGAAAAGATCCTTCTATTAGACATTTTTACGTGTGTTTTTTGGTTGTGCGTAGTTATGTTAAACGTTGTTGTACCTTACCTACGTAATAGGAAAGAAACAAGCTTTAAGTAGGTATTCTGGAACTTATTTTAATTTGAGATTTGAGGGTACCTAACTGTTTATAAAACGATCCTGAATTTTCTGATGTTCTGTGTACCTACATTAATATTTCCTCACATTACTATTTCACAATTTCACAATTCCGCACTATATTCTGGGAATACAGCTTTGCTAGACAAGGATGCTTTTTAGGGATGACCACCTCAGTTATATTTCGAGAACAGTCTAGATAAATTCGGATTTTATCAAATCGTTCGAGCCAATTCCAACTCCTTCTAAATTAATATAAATCCGAATATTAAGTTCCATATTTATTGCAAAACCGAAACATCGATGTAAATATAAAACACATTTTCATCACACTTGCTCGAAAATGGTGTCATTACACGTAGATTCTGCGGGCCGTAAATGACCTATTACGCCCTAGGGCGTAATGGTTTTCTTTTTATTAAATTTGAAACGCTGGTTCTATTTTACTCTTATTTGTCATGTTCAAAGGAAACGCCAACTTACTTTTTTAACTTTTATCACTGAAATATGTATTTAAAGAGAACTGCTATTGCAAATACATGTAAACACATATTTCGGTAACATTAATTAAATGTTTAAATAGTGTATTTCAGTATTTTGCAAACAGAAAATCAACCGTTTTAGGTCTTTACGGCTATGGTTTCCTAACTTGACTTGACATTCGCATTGTCTATGGACATATGTCACTAATGTCACTTTCTGTTTTAATATTTCCTTGTCATTCTGGGTCGATTAAGATTTCTTCACAAGTTTGATGAAAAACATTGTGTGTGCCACGGGCGGTAAAGGAATTACAAACTCGTGTTATTAAAGCCCTCGGTTTCACCTCGGGCTTATAACAAACACTCGTTTGTAATTCGTTACTTACCGCCCTAGGTACACAATGTACTATTACGTACTATACTCGTATACGGTATTAGTATTACATCATTTACCATGGTTGCAATAGGTACGCTTTCTGAAAACTGCACCAGCATGTATTCTTTAAGTATTTGTTACAGACATGGTTAAGTTTCACTTATGACTATTGTATTTGCTAAAAGCATATAAACATCCACGTGTCTTTAAGTAACCTTTCGGGGATACTAATTACCTAAGTAGTTAGCGGATTGTTTTAATAATTTGTATTTTTAAAATCGACTTTTTTTAATCGATTCCTAGTTGGTAACTATAACTTACATAATTATAATATTTGCAGAAAAAAATCTTAAAGGTCTCTGCCCACTACACCGTGTCATACTATGATCGTACTTTTTTTAATACAACTAGGGTGGCAAACAAGCGTACGGCCTGCCTGATGGTAAGTAGTCACCGCAGCCTATGGACGCTTGCAACACCGGGAGCATTACGTGCGCGTTGCCGACCCTTTAAGAACCTATTCACTCTCCTCTCGAAGAACTCCATACTGTAGCCTTCCGGGAAAACCGCGGCAGGGAGCTCATTCCACATTCGGATTGTGCGCGGCAGGAAATTTCTTTGGAACCGCACGGTGCGCGACCATTTTACTATGAACGTTTCAGGCAAAATAAATATTCTTTGTATTGAAAAGTATGAGACTATGCCCACTAACTAGCACGTTCCGTCACCGACCGGTATTTGTCATGCTGTCCTGTACGTTCATAGTACGATCATGGTATGATACGTTGTAGTGGGCAGAAACCTTTAGAGGTTTTATTTTTTTCTCATAGTAATTTCGCGTTATTATTCGGCATCAGAGTTTAATAAAAGCTAGCCTAATGAAGCAATTTATCCTTACCTCCTTTCTTTTTTCCAGCGAACAAATAAGTTTAGCCTATTTATCTTCAATGAGTACGTTCGTTGAGTTTTAAACTTGGTTTTTAGTTACGAGTGTTATTTCCCTTGATGTCATCATAGATAGAAAATAATTAGGGATGTAACGATACATAATTTTGCCGATACGATACCGATACCGATTATTTTAGTAAATAATCGGCAATACCGATCAACACAAAATTAAAAAATAATACATTACACAACTAGGGTGGTAATACAAAGAAAGGCCGAGATCGCAGATGTTTGCGGCCCGAGCTGCAAGCGAGGGACGTAAATATGCGATCGAGGGCTTTCTTTATTACCTCCCGTGTTGTGTACGTCATTTTATGTCTACATTTGGCCAGAAAGCGGCTTTTTCCGTACGCGCAGCGTGCGGAAAAAGCAACTTTATGGCCAGGTGTGGCATAAATATATATTATAATAAATAATAAATAAATAAATAATAAATAAATAAATAAATACTAGGGGACAATCTTACACAAATCGAACTAGCCCCATAGTAAGCTCAATAAGGCTTGTGTTATGGATACTAGACGACGATATATTTAATAGATACAAATACTTAAATACATAGAAAACATCCATGACTCAGGAACAAATATTCGTGCTCATCACACAAATACATGCCCTTACCGGGATTCGAACCCAGGACCTCCAGGAGGATTATGAACCAAAGATATAATTAACATAGTAATTATCATTGCACAAGGTAATAGACCAATACATATATTAAGTCAGTAATTGAAATTACTTTTTGCAGATTTTTTCAAACAGCAAATTCTTTTCGCGCTCCTCAAATCGGTTCTATCGGTTGTATATAATCGGCGATACCGATATATCGGTATCGGTATCGTTACATCCCTGAAAATAATAGAAAGGATAATACTTTTTTTATGGACGATGGCATGATGGGTTTGCGTTTGACCTTGATCTCACCTGATGGAAAGTGAAGACAAGGTCTAAAATGGAGCACGATTACCCAAAAGATGCCTATTCACTCTAGCCTTAAAGACATGGCGTCTGTGTGGCGGAAGCGTATTCCAATCACTAGCAGTGCGAATCAGAAAAGATCTCTTAAATCGCACAGTGCACGTGGCGAACTCAACCACATGTGGATGGAATCCTTCGCGGCGTCTAGTTGTCCGATTAGAAAAAGAGGAAGGTGGGATTAGATCAAACAGTTCATCGGCGCACTCTCCAAAATACACCCTATAAAAGACGGATAGGCGGGCGACTTTGCGTCGATGCTCCAAACTCTGGAGCTTGGTTCCAACGAGGGCGACGTCGCCGATCAGTCTCCTGGCTCTTCGGTTGACCGAGTCCAAAGCACCCAACTGATACTTGGCAGAGCCATCCCAAAGGTGACAGCAGTACTCCATACACGAACTGACTCGGGCCGTGTAAAGTTGAAGCAGGTGCTTCGGTGAGAATTCGGTGAGGATGCCAAGATGGTGGATACATTATTACAGTAGACTTGCAGAAATAAATGAGTTTGAGTAACATATGAGTACAATACAAAAAATACAAAGACGACGTGCAATCGCCAGGATCTTCACTGCAATGAAGTTGGCTCAGTTAGTTAAAGCTCTGCCAAATATGCTGTTTTTTTGTGGAGCCAGAGCAGAGCGGTTGTGCGGGGCATGCTGTGCTACAACTGAAACTGAAGGTGTACATTATAAGCGAGTATAGGATTCATCTGTAAGCCTGATTTTGCCGATAAAAAACATTCTAGGAATTATTGATTTACTGTAAATTAGGTTTTCAATGTAATCTCCGCAAAAATTGAAAAACGTGATTGAACTTTGGTTATGTTTTATTAAAATATTTTTGACTCATTTGATTGCTACACACGCACACTATCTTGCGGGACACCCCTTCATTTTATTTTAGGATTTTTAGGGCATGAAAGAACATGACTGATTTTTTTTGAGTTTTACTTCAAGATTTAGAGGTTGGATAAAAAAATCTCATATCTATTTATAGAATTTATCTTTATTTTTTATGCTCGAAAACCATTTTATTTTATGAATGAGACCTTTTTGTTACATGAATGCTTAATTATTATTAATATTCACCGTTAGATCACTTTTAACCATGACCCACTTTAGTCCGAAAAACATGTTTTTTTAAGTAAAATACCTACTAAAATACTTCACGTAGCAAAACTGCTGTTTTAAATCTTTTGAAAATTAATTAAAAAGGTATTATATTTAAAAACGTGTTTTTCGAACTAAAGTGGGGTCATCTTTAAAAAAAAACGTCAAAATAAGGACCACCCTAACACACACAAAATGTATCACCAGGACTCTATAGGCAATATAACAGCAACGTACTTAAGGCATACTAATTCAATTAACAGTGTGTTATTAACTAACAGTGGGTTAGTTAAAGCCCTTGACTACCTACCCGGTTAAACGGTTAGAGTTGTCAAAATGTTTTTGAACTATTTTTTTTGTGGCAAGAAAAGTAGGTACTCTTTCACTCAAAAACTGATGTTAAATGAGAACATTTAAGCCTCGTCAGTTAAAAGCCATTGGCTGGCTGAGTTGTAAAAACACGCCTTTGTTCGCATTTTCTTTCAAATTATTCTCTTTCCTATTCATTGAACCATAATAATTTAGCCAAATTACTTTTGTCAATGATTACAGAGTTTTACAAAAAATTACATGTATATTTTATAAATAATAGTAACTTTATGCATCATCTTCATTTTGTTTGCTTTTTCATCTCATACAACTATCTAAATTAATTTGATCGTCATCAAATATAACCTTTGATTTAAGAGGAAACAGGAGGGCAGTTTTTCCATACAAACGTAGTCCCCTGTTTCCTCCCTGGATAATGCCTATAGAGCAATCATTTTTTGTCCAAAAATCTATGATTACAATTGATATGTTCCTATGTTTTCCTTTTTACGATAAATTGATTCTCAAAAGACATTAAAAAAAATGCCAGATTTTCCGCTGTGTTCACGCATCCAGAAAAAAAAAATTGACTAGATTATTAAAAAAAATAGGTAAAAAAACTTTTTAAGTTAAACGGTTTTATCCTGGTTTTATCTTATGTTAAAAAATGTACCAAAAAGTAGAAAATAAATTTAGGACACAAAACTGGATCTTTTCGAGATTTTGACATCTGTTAGGTGGAAAATCGTCCAATAAGCGGAATAACTAATAATCTGGGACTTAACATACTAAATAAAAACGTGGGGCGCAATTTTTAAATAATATTCCTTTGGACGGGTTTTCAAATATATGAGTTTTCCTACTTACATAGTAATTAATAACACCCGCATCATGCCTTGCCTGGATTTATAACACACAGGTAATAGACACATTAAACTCAAACTCAAACTCATTTATTTCTGTAAGTTAAGCCTCAAGGGCTCTAGCAAAGTACCTATGTTCTAAAACCATTTCAAAGTATCAAGCAGTTACTGCAAACCGTATCAACGTAATCCGGCAGTTTTCATGTTTATACGGACAGACAAACAGATGCGGGCGGATATATTGTTTCATAATATGTAGAGATATAGATAGATGCAAATACAATGCGCCCCACGTTTTTATTTAGTATGTTAAGTCCCAGATTATTAGTTATTCCGCTTATTGGACGATTTTCCACCTAACAGATGTCAAAATCTCGAAAAGATCCAGTTTTGTGTCCTAAATTTATTTTCTACTTTTTGGTACATTTTTTAACATAAGATAAAACCAGGATAAAACCGTTTAACTTAAAAAGTTTTTTTACCTATTTTTATTTTCTAGTTTTTAGTTTAATATTCATCTTTTCACTAAAAATCATTGCGCAAACTATTCCTTATTTTGAACCATCCTCATTTCATTTTTGTGAGTACGAAGAAAGTCAGGAGCTAAACAGAAGAATGTTTCAAACATTAGGTACTAGTAACCCTCTCTAGTTTGGTTGGACTCATTTGGTTGGCATTAATGACTCCAATACTTTATACATACTTAGGGTCGAGGAACTGATGTTTGAATTAGAAAGCGAAAGTTACTAATCATTAATCAATTTTAAAGGTAAAGTCTCGTCTAATTTTTGCAAGTACCAATGACGAGTTTCAGGGTGCAAACCCGATGATTGCACGTTCAATACTGCGGAGCTGAAGAGTAACATTCTGCGTATCACCAACTACGCATATTATCCCAATGTAGCTCGCACCTACGCTAGCATAAGGACCGAGTTAAAGGCATTTGGGTGATTGTATATAGGTACCTGAATGGGCTCGCCTTGCCACACTGTGACGATATACGCCTACGGTTTGGGGTTTACTAGTAACAGTTCAAATTTTTATTTTCCGTTTTCTCACACCGTCATCAGGCCCTTGGCACTAAGTATAACGTACCAGACTTGTCAATACAAACCGAATTACACAAAACTCGTTGGCATTAAGTAACGTCAAAATACTTCCATTTTCAACAAACAGTTGAAGATTTCCACATTTTACCTCCTGATTCCATCAGCCGACCGTGAATATCAACCAAAAAACCTAAACTCGAAAGGGTTAATAGTAACGGTTGAGGACTTCGACTGTCCACCTCGTGACTCATCATCTTTGCCTTCGTTAGCAAGCGTAATTTGGACTCATCAATACCAGCCAAATGAGCCTGAATTCGAAGGGGTTACTAAAAACGGTTGACGAGTTAAACTCTCTAGCTCCTGACTCTATCATCAGACCCTCGTCACCATGTATGTATAACGTATTGGGCCCGTCAATACCAAACGACCAACCGTTTGGTTCAAGAGGTTAGGTACTATAAACGGTTGAAGATTATCTGCTCTTCATATCCTGACTCCATCTTCAGACCCTCAGCACCAACTTTAACGTATAGGGCTCGTGAATACTAATTAAATGAGACCAAACTTTAAGGGCTTGTTAGCAACGGCTGAAGAGTTCCACTCTCTACCTCCTGACTCCAGCATCAGACCGTCGCCATCAAATATAACGCATTAAGCTCAACAGTACCAAGCGAATGAGCCCACACTTGGAGGAGTAACTAGTAACGGTTGAAGAATTCCACTCTCTAACCTCCTGACTCCATCATAAGATCCTCGCCATCAAGTTTAACGTAACGTGCTCGTCAATACCAACCAAATAAGACCAAAGTCAAAGGGGTCCTGGTAATGGTTAAAGAGTTCCACTCTGTACATCCTGACTCCATCATCAGACCCTCGTCACCAGGTTTAACGAATTGGGCTCGTCAATACCAAGCGAATGAGCCCACGCTCGATGGAGTTAGTAGTAAAGGTTGAAGAGTTCCACTCTCTACCTCTACCTCCTGATTCCATCATGAGATCCTCGCCATCAAGTTTAACGTAATGAGCTCGTCAATACCAACCAAATAAGACCAAAGTCGAAGAGATTACTGGTAACGGTTAAAGAGTTCCACTCTGTACATCCTGACTCCATCATCAGATCCTCGTCACCAGGTTTAACAAATCGGGCTCATCAATACCAAGCGAATGAGCCCACGCTCGATGGAGTTAGTAGTAACGGTTGAAGAGTTCCACTCTCTACCTCCTGACTCCATCATCAGACCCTCGTCACCAGGTTTAACGAATCAGGCTCATCGATACCAAGCGAATGAGCCCACGCTCGATGGAATTAGTAGTAACGGTTGAAGAGTTCCACTCTCTACCTCTACCTCCTGATTCCATCATGAGATCCTCGCCATCAAGTTTAACGTAATGAGCTCGTCAATACCAACCAAATAAGACCAAAGTCGAAGAGATTACTGGTAACGGTTAAAGAGTTCCACTCTGTACATCCTGAATCCATCATCAGACCCTCGTCACCAGGTTTAACAAATCGGGCTCGTCAATACCAAGCGAATGAGCCCACGCTCGATGGAGTTAGTAGTAACGGTTGAAGAGTTCCACTCTCTACCTCCTGACTCCATCATCAGACCCTCGTCACCAGGTTTAACGAATCGGGCTCATCGATACCAAGCGAATGAGCCCACGCTCGATGGAATTAGTAGTAACGGTTGAAGAGTTCCACTCTGTACATCCTGACTCCATCATCAGACCCTCGTCACCAGGTTTAACGAATTGGGCTCGTCAATACCAAGCGAATGAGCCCACGCTCGATGGAGTTAGTAGTAAAGGTTGAGGAGTTCCACTCTCTACCTCTACCTCCTGATTCCATCATGAGATCCTCGCCATCAAGTTTAACGTAATGAGCTCATCAATACCAACCAAATAAGACCAAAGTCGAAGAGATTACTGGTAACGGTTAAAGAGTTCCACTCTGTACATCCTGACTCCATCATCAGACCCTCGTCACCAGGTTTAACAAATCGGGCTCGTCAATACCAAGCGAATGAGCCCACGCTCGATGGAGTTAGTAGTAACGGTTGAAGAGTTCCACTCTCTACCTCCTGACTCCATCATCAGACCCTCGTCACCAGGTTTAACGAATCGGGCTCATCGATACCAAGCGAATGAGCCCACGCTCGATGGAATTAGTAGTAACGGTTGAAGAGTTCCACTCTGTACATCCTGACTCCATCATCAGACCCTCGTCACCAGGTTTAATAAATCGGGCTCGTCAATACCAAGCGAATGAGCCCACGCTCGATGGAGTTAGTAGTAACGATTGAAGAGTTCCACTCTCTACCTCCTGACTCCATCATCAGACCCTCGTCACCAGGTTTAACGAATCGGGCTCATCGATACCAAGCGAATGAGCCCACGCTCGATGGAATTAGTAGTAACGGTTGAAGAGTTCCACTCTCTACCTCCTGACTCCATCATCAGACCCTCGTCACCAGGTTTAACGAATCGGGCTCATCGATACCAAGCGAATGAGCCCACGCTCGATGGAATTAGTAGTAACGGTTGAAGAGTTCCACTCTCTACCTCCTGACTCCATCATCAGACCCTCGTCACCAAGTTTAACGAATCGGGCTCATCAATACCAAGCGAATGAGCTCACGCTCGATGGAGTTAGTAGTAACGGTTGAAGAGTTCCACTCTCCAGCTCCTGACTCCATCATCAGACCACCTTGAATTTATCATAATGTTGTATTGTCACGGAAACAGAATCTGTGTGCAAAGTTTCATAAAAATCGGTTTAGTAGAAGTAGTTGAAAAAGCTGCCGCAAGATTTGACCCAAACAAACCTGACACAAACACGGTAAGCTAAATAAAACCGTTTAATAAAATAAAAATAGGTAAAAAAACTTTTTAAGTTAAACGGTTTTATCCTGGTTTTATCTTATGTTAAAAAATGTACCAAAAAGTAGAAAATAAATTTAGGACACAAAACTGGATCTTTTCGAGATTTTGACATCTGTTAGGTGGAAAATCGTCCAATAAGCGGAATAACTAATAATCTGGGACTTAACATACTAAATAAAAACGTGGGGCGCAATTTTTAAATAATATTCCTTTGGACGGGTTTTCAAATATATGAGTTTTCCTACTTACATAGTAATTAATAACACCCGCATCATGCCTTGCCTGGATTTATAACACACAGGTAATAGACACATTAAACTCAAACTCAAACTCATTTATTTCTGTAAGTTAAGCCTCAAGGGCTCTAGCAAAGTACCTATGTTCTAAAACCATTTCAAAGTATCAAGCAGTTACTGCAAACCGTATCAACGTAATCCGGCAGTTTTCATGTTTATACGGACAGACAAACAGATGCGGGCGGATATATTGTTTCATAATATGTAGAGATATAGATAGATGCAAATACAATGCGCCCCACGTTTTTATTTAGTATGTTAAGTCCCAGATTATTAGTTATTCCGCTTATTGGACGATTTTCCACCTAACAGATGTCAAAATCTCGAAAAGATCCAGTTTTGTGTCCTAAATTTATTTTCTACTTTTTGGTACATTTTTTAACATAAGATAAAACCAGGATAAAACCGTTTAACTTAAAAAGTTTTTTTACCTATTTTTATTTTCTAGTTTTTAGTTTAATATTCATCTTTTCACTAAAAATCATTGCGCAAACTATTCCTTATTTTGAACCATCCTCATTTCATTTTTGTGAGTACGAAGAAAGTCAGGAGCTAAACAGAAGAATGTTTCAAACATTAGGTACTAGTAACCCTCTCTAGTTTGGTTGGACTCATTTGGTTGGCATTAATGACTCCAATACTTTATACATACTTAGGGTCGAGGAACTGATGTTTGAATTAGAAAGCGAAAGTTACTAATCATTAATCAATTTTAAAGGTAAAGTCTCGTCTAATTTTTGCAAGTACCAATGACGAGTTTCAGGGTGCAAACCCGATGATTGCACGTTCAATACTGCGGAGCTGAAGAGTAACATTCTGCGTATCACCAACTACGCATATTATCCCAATGTAGCTCGCACCTACGCTAGCATAAGGACCGAGTTAAAGGCATTTGGGTGATTGTATATAGGTACCTGAATGGGCTCGCCTTGCCACACTGTGACGATATACGCCTACGGTTTGGGGTTTACTAGTAACAGTTCAAATTTTTATTTTCCGTTTTCTCACACCGTCATCAGGCCCTTGGCACTAAGTATAACGTACCAGACTTGTCAATACAAACCGAATTACACAAAACTCGTTGGCATTAAGTAACGTCAAAATACTTCCATTTTCAACAAACAGTTGAAGATTTCCACATTTTACCTCCTGATTCCATCAGCCGACCGTGAATATCAACCAAAAAACCTAAACTCGAAAGGGTTAATAGTAACGGTTGAGGACTTCGACTGTCCACCTCGTGACTCATCATCTTTGCCTTCGTTAGCAAGCGTAATTTGGACTCATCAATACCAGCCAAATGAGCCTGAATTCGAAGGGGTTACTAAAAACGGTTGACGAGTTAAACTCTCTAGCTCCTGACTCTATCATCAGACCCTCGTCACCATGTATGTATAACGTATTGGGCCCGTCAATACCAAACGACCAACCGTTTGGTTCAAGAGGTTAGGTACTATAAACGGTTGAAGATTATCTGCTCTTCATATCCTGACTCCATCTTCAGACCCTCAGCACCAACTTTAACGTATAGGGCTCGTGAATACTAATTAAATGAGACCAAACTTTAAGGGCTTGTTAGCAACGGCTGAAGAGTTCCACTCTCTACCTCCTGACTCCAGCATCAGACCGTCGCCATCAAATATAACGCATTAAGCTCAACAGTACCAAGCGAATGAGCCCACACTTGGAGGAGTAACTAGTAACGGTTGAAGAATTCCACTCTCTAACCTCCTGACTCCATCATAAGATCCTCGCCATCAAGTTTAACGTAACGTGCTCGTCAATACCAACCAAATAAGACCAAAGTCAAAGGGGTCCTGGTAATGGTTAAAGAGTTCCACTCTGTACATCCTGACTCCATCATCAGACCCTCGTCACCAGGTTTAACGAATTGGGCTCGTCAATACCAAGCGAATGAGCCCACGCTCGATGGAGTTAGTAGTAAAGGTTGAAGAGTTCCACTCTCTACCTCTACCTCCTGATTCCATCATGAGATCCTCGCCATCAAGTTTAACGTAATGAGCTCGTCAATACCAACCAAATAAGACCAAAGTCGAAGAGATTACTGGTAACGGTTAAAGAGTTCCACTCTGTACATCCTGACTCCATCATCAGATCCTCGTCACCAGGTTTAACAAATCGGGCTCATCAATACCAAGCGAATGAGCCCACGCTCGATGGAGTTAGTAGTAACGGTTGAAGAGTTCCACTCTCTACCTCCTGACTCCATCATCAGACCCTCGTCACCAGGTTTAACGAATCAGGCTCATCGATACCAAGCGAATGAGCCCACGCTCGATGGAATTAGTAGTAACGGTTGAAGAGTTCCACTCTCTACCTCTACCTCCTGATTCCATCATGAGATCCTCGCCATCAAGTTTAACGTAATGAGCTCGTCAATACCAACCAAATAAGACCAAAGTCGAAGAGATTACTGGTAACGGTTAAAGAGTTCCACTCTGTACATCCTGAATCCATCATCAGACCCTCGTCACCAGGTTTAACAAATCGGGCTCGTCAATACCAAGCGAATGAGCCCACGCTCGATGGAGTTAGTAGTAACGGTTGAAGAGTTCCACTCTCTACCTCCTGACTCCATCATCAGACCCTCGTCACCAGGTTTAACGAATCGGGCTCATCGATACCAAGCGAATGAGCCCACGCTCGATGGAATTAGTAGTAACGGTTGAAGAGTTCCACTCTGTACATCCTGACTCCATCATCAGACCCTCGTCACCAGGTTTAACGAATTGGGCTCGTCAATACCAAGCGAATGAGCCCACGCTCGATGGAGTTAGTAGTAAAGGTTGAGGAGTTCCACTCTCTACCTCTACCTCCTGATTCCATCATGAGATCCTCGCCATCAAGTTTAACGTAATGAGCTCATCAATACCAACCAAATAAGACCAAAGTCGAAGAGATTACTGGTAACGGTTAAAGAGTTCCACTCTGTACATCCTGACTCCATCATCAGACCCTCGTCACCAGGTTTAACAAATCGGGCTCGTCAATACCAAGCGAATGAGCCCACGCTCGATGGAGTTAGTAGTAACGGTTGAAGAGTTCCACTCTCTACCTCCTGACTCCATCATCAGACCCTCGTCACCAGGTTTAACGAATCGGGCTCATCGATACCAAGCGAATGAGCCCACGCTCGATGGAATTAGTAGTAACGGTTGAAGAGTTCCACTCTGTACATCCTGACTCCATCATCAGACCCTCGTCACCAGGTTTAATAAATCGGGCTCGTCAATACCAAGCGAATGAGCCCACGCTCGATGGAGTTAGTAGTAACGATTGAAGAGTTCCACTCTCTACCTCCTGACTCCATCATCAGACCCTCGTCACCAGGTTTAACGAATCGGGCTCATCGATACCAAGCGAATGAGCCCACGCTCGATGGAATTAGTAGTAACGGTTGAAGAGTTCCACTCTCTACCTCCTGACTCCATCATCAGACCCTCGTCACCAAGTTTAACGAATCGGGCTCATCAATACCAAGCGAATGAGCTCACGCTCGATGGAGTTAGTAGTAACGGTTGAAGAGTTCCACTCTCCAGCTCCTGACTCCATCATCAGACCCTCGTCACCAAGTTTAACGAATCGGGCTCATCAATACCAAGCGAATGAGCTCACGCTCGATGGAGTTAGTAGTAACGGTTGAAGAGTTCCACTCTCCAGCTCCTGACTCCATCATCAGACCACCTTGAATTTATCATAATGTTGTATTGTCACGGAAACAGAATCTGTGTGCAAAGTTTCATAAAAATCGGTTTAGTAGAAGTAGTTGAAAAAGCTGCCGCAAGATTTGACCCAAACAAACCTGACACAAACACGGTAAGCTAAATAAAACCGTTTAATAAAAAGGAAAACATAGGAACACGTCAAAGCCTTTCTTTATTATTATTAAACGGTTTTATTTAGCTTACCGTGTTTGTGTCAGGTTTGTTTGGGTCAAATCTTGCGGCAGCTTTTTCAACTACTTCTACTAAACCGATTTTTATGAAACTTTGCACACAGATTCTGTTTCCGTGACAATACAACATTATGATAAATTCAAGGTGGTCTGATGATGGAGTCAGGAGCTGGAGAGTGGAACTCTTCAACCGTTACTACTAACTCCATCGAGCGTGAGCTCATTCGCTTGGTATTGATGAGCCCGATTCGTTAAACTTGGTGACGAGGGTCTGATGATGGAGTCAGGAGCTGGAGAGTGGAACTCTTCAACCGTTACTAATAACTCCATCGAGCGTGAGCTCATTCGCTTGGTATTGATGAGCCCGATTCGTTAAACTTGGTGACGAGGGTCTGATGATGGAGTCAGGAGGTAGAGAGTGGAACTCTTCAACCGTTACTACTAATTCCATCGAGCGTGGGCTCATTCGCTTGGTATCGATGAGCCCGATTCGTTAAACCTGGTGACGAGGGTCTGATGATGGAGTCAGGAGGTAGAGAGTGGAACTCTTCAATCGTTACTACTAACTCCATCGAGCGTGGGCTCATTCGCTTGGTATTGACGAGCCCGATTTATTAAACCTGGTGACGAGGGTCTGATGATGGAGTCAGGATGTACAGAGTGGAACTCTTCAACCGTTACTACTAATTCCATCGAGCGTGGGCTCATTCGCTTGGTATCGATGAGCCCGATTCGTTAAACCTGGTGACGAGGGTCTGATGATGGAGTCAGGAGGTAGAGAGTGGAACTCTTCAACCGTTACTACTAACTCCATCGAGCGTGGGCTCATTCGCTTGGTATTGACGAGCCTGATTTGTTAAACCTGGTGACGAGGGTCTGATGATGGAGTCAGGATGTACAGAGTGGAACTCTTTAACCGTTACCAGTAATCTCTTCGACTTTGGTCTTATTTGGTTGGTATTGATGAGCTCATTACGTTAAACTTGATGGCGAGGATCTCATGATGGAATCAGGAGGTAGAGGTAGAGAGTGGAACTCCTCAACCTTTACTACTAACTCCATCGAGCGTGGGCTCATTCGCTTGGTATTGACGAGCCCAATTCGTTAAACCTGGTGACGAGGGTCTGATGATGGAGTCAGGATGTACAGAGTGGAACTCTTCAACCGTTACTACTAATTCCATCGAGCGTGGGCTCATTCGCTTGGTATCGATGAGCCCGATTCGTTAAACCTGGTGACGAGGGTCTGATGATGGAGTCAGGAGGTAGAGAGTGGAACTCTTCAACCGTTACTACTAACTCCATCGAGCGTGGGCTCATTCGCTTGGTATTGACGAGCCCGATTTGTTAAACCTGGTGACGAGGGTCTGATGATGGATTCAGGATGTACAGAGTGGAACTCTTTAACCGTTACCAGTAATCTCTTCGACTTTGGTCTTATTTGGTTGGTATTGACGAGCTCATTACGTTAAACTTGATGGCGAGGATCTCATGATGGAATCAGGAGGTAGAGGTAGAGAGTGGAACTCTTCAACCGTTACTACTAATTCCATCGAGCGTGGGCTCATTCGCTTGGTATCGATGAGCCTGATTCGTTAAACCTGGTGACGAGGGTCTGATGATGGAGTCAGGAGGTAGAGAGTGGAACTCTTCAACCGTTACTACTAACTCCATCGAGCGTGGGCTCATTCGCTTGGTATTGATGAGCCCGATTTGTTAAACCTGGTGACGAGGATCTGATGATGGAGTCAGGATGTACAGAGTGGAACTCTTTAACCGTTACCAGTAATCTCTTCGACTTTGGTCTTATTTGGTTGGTATTGACGAGCTCATTACGTTAAACTTGATGGCGAGGATCTCATGATGGAATCAGGAGGTAGAGGTAGAGAGTGGAACTCTTCAACCTTTACTACTAACTCCATCGAGCGTGGGCTCATTCGCTTGGTATTGACGAGCCCAATTCGTTAAACCTGGTGACGAGGGTCTGATGATGGAGTCAGGATGTACAGAGTGGAACTCTTTAACCATTACCAGGACCCCTTTGACTTTGGTCTTATTTGGTTGGTATTGACGAGCACGTTACGTTAAACTTGATGGCGAGGATCTTATGATGGAGTCAGGAGGTTAGAGAGTGGAATTCTTCAACCGTTACTAGTTACTCCTCCAAGTGTGGGCTCATTCGCTTGGTACTGTTGAGCTTAATGCGTTATATTTGATGGCGACGGTCTGATGCTGGAGTCAGGAGGTAGAGAGTGGAACTCTTCAGCCGTTGCTAACAAGCCCTTAAAGTTTGGTCTCATTTAATTAGTATTCACGAGCCCTATACGTTAAAGTTGGTGCTGAGGGTCTGAAGATGGAGTCAGGATATGAAGAGCAGATAATCTTCAACCGTTTATAGTACCTAACCTCTTGAACCAAACGGTTGGTCGTTTGGTATTGACGGGCCCAATACGTTATACATACATGGTGACGAGGGTCTGATGATAGAGTCAGGAGCTAGAGAGTTTAACTCGTCAACCGTTTTTAGTAACCCCTTCGAATTCAGGCTCATTTGGCTGGTATTGATGAGTCCAAATTACGCTTGCTAACGAAGGCAAAGATGATGAGTCACGAGGTGGACAGTCGAAGTCCTCAACCGTTACTATTAACCCTTTCGAGTTTAGGTTTTTTGGTTGATATTCACGGTCGGCTGATGGAATCAGGAGGTAAAATGTGGAAATCTTCAACTGTTTGTTGAAAATGGAAGTATTTTGACGTTACTTAATGCCAACGAGTTTTGTGTAATTCGGTTTGTATTGACAAGTCTGGTACGTTATACTTAGTGCCAAGGGCCTGATGACGGTGTGAGAAAACGGAAAATAAAAATTTGAACTGTTACTAGTAAACCCCAAACCGTAGGCGTATATCGTCACAGTGTGGCAAGGCGAGCCCATTCAGGTACCTATATACAATCACCCAAATGCCTTTAACTCGGTCCTTATGCTAGCGTAGGTGCGAGCTACATTGGGATAATATGCGTAGTTGGTGATACGCAGAATGTTACTCTTCAGCTCCGCAGTATTGAACGTGCAATCATCGGGTTTGCACCCTGAAACTCGTCATTGGTACTTGCAAAAATTAGACGAGACTTTACCTTTAAAATTGATTAATGATTAGTAACTTTCGCTTTCTAATTCAAACATCAGTTCCTCGACCCTAAGTATGTATAAAGTATTGGAGTCATTAATGCCAACCAAATGAGTCCAACCAAACTAGAGAGGGTTACTAGTACCTAATGTTTGAAACATTCTTCTGTTTAGCTCCTGACTTTCTTCGTACTCACAAAAATGAAATGAGGATGGTTCAAAATAAGGAATAGTTTGCGCAATGATTTTTAGTGAAAAGATGAATATTAAACTAAAAACTAGAAAATAAAAATAGGTAAAAAAACTTTTTAAGTTAAACGGTTTTATCCTGGTTTTATCTTATGTTAAAAAATGTACCAAAAAGTAGAAAATAAATTTAGGACACAAAACTGGATCTTTTCGAGATTTTGACATCTGTTAGGTGGAAAATCGTCCAATAAGCGGAATAACTAATAATCTGGGACTTAACATACTAAATAAAAACGTGGGGCGCATTGTATTTGCATCTATCTATATCTCTACATATTATGAAACAATATATCCGCCCGCATCTGTTTGTCTGTCCGTATAAACATGAAAACTGCCGGATTACGTTGATACGGTTTGCAGTAACTGCTTGATACTTTGAAATGGTTTTAGAACATAGGTACTTTGCTAGAGCCCTTGAGGCTTAACTTACAGAAATAAATGAGTTTGAGTTTGAGTTTAATGTGTCTATTACCTGTGTGTTATAAATCCAGGCAAGGCATGATGCGGGTGTTATTAATTACTATGTAAGTAGGAAAACTCATATATTTGAAAACCCGTCCAAAGGAATATTATTTAAAAATTGCGCCCCACGTTTTTATTTAGTATGTTAAGTCCCAGATTATTAGTTATTCCGCTTATTGGACGATTTTCCACCTAACAGATGTCAAAATCTCGAAAAGATCCAGTTTTGTGTCCTAAATTTATTTTCTACTTTTTGGTACATTTTTTAACATAAGATAAAACCAGGATAAAACCGTTTAACTTAAAAAGTTTTTTTACCTATTTTTATTGTTTAATGAAAAAAATAGTTAAATAGGTTAAGTTTTGGGGAAGAAATCAGGGGACTACGAAACGTTGTTTTCATGAAATTTTAAAAGGTATTTTCGGTCCAAGCTGCAGTTGTCTCTATCGCGCTCTGCGGGGGAGTGGCGGGCAGTGCGGGATAGCGACACATTTTACAAATACCTAATGTTCAATTCTCTCGACCTTACTGTGACCTCTTAAGATTTTATTCTAAAGCCGCCGAGCCAAGACGGCTTAGTATACTATTTCAGCTTTCCAAGGGCCTGATTTTATTATGCTCTACATTGGACATATTGGTCTGATATTTCCATTTAGTTATTGACATTTATAAGTAGATATGGTCACCGGTAGGTATTAATATTATGATAGGGAGGTACGCAAAACGGTTCTACATATAGGTATAATACTACTAGGGAAGGGCATCATGATCTATCAAAGCTGGGTACCTATTCAAACGAAGTTCACTCATTTTGCTTTAATAGTTTTGCAGTTTAGTTTCATAGGATAATTCGAACTTCGCTGTCAGTAATGTCCCTAATATAATTTGACCCGTGAACTAGAAATAACAGTTCATATTCGGAGGCCATGCTGCTGTGGTCTGTCAAAGTCGAAGTGCTGAGCGGACTGACATTATTTTGAATCCCGATTATGAACTATTATTTTATTACTATACTTCGATTTTTTTCCAGCTTAGGTAAATCGTGCGTTATTCGTCACGTGATTTCACGGAAAACAATTGCATCGACACTGAAAGAAGTGAAGTTAGTACAATATTACCCTCTGATAGCCGTCGTGACTTGCTCGATGCAGTAGTGAATGCAAAAAGAGATGTTGGGAGGCCATTGCTTCACTTTAAAGACTGCGCGACACGAGACATGGTTTTAGTTGATCGCTCACTTTACATAACGACTGGTTGAACCATTTCAATACCGCTGATCCGCTCCGTCGCGGCTAGCGAAACTGCTTGCAAGTTTGTAAGCCCCCACTTGGTCAGGATTCCTACTCCTATCCAAGAGTCTGTAAGAGTCGTAGGTCAAGTCAGTAAAAAAAAAACATAATTGCTTATAAAATTGCAAAAGCGCACATTTGGTAGAGGTCTGTGGCAAAATAAGTCGATTTCTCATCGGCCTGCTTATGTATTGTTTCGCGGACTGAAGGCCCTTAGATTGTTTGCAATAGACATAATAATATCCTAGAGAAACGAAGAAAGTTGAGCGAACATGACCACTGAAGTTCTAATGTAAAACGACGTGGTATATTTGGTTGAGATTAACGGTGGAGTTATCCTGTTCCCAATTGCACAATTCAGTATCACAGCTAAACTCGCCCAAGTCAATTTAGTGCGGCGCGCAATTTTACTACTAATTGCTAGAAGTTTATTGTCCAGACGCTAGGAATGGTGTAAAACTTTCATGTGGACTCGGTGACATAAGTACCCAGATACGATCGCAGTCACAGTTTAGTGACAATTTGTATAAACTTTATTGTAATCGAATAAGCTCTGGTCTGTGTCATACATTTATATTAGTATGTGTGGGTAAGTGAATAAATCCAGTCTAATACCAGCCTCTGCGTGTCATTGACTCCTCCACATTTATAGTTATTTTACATGGCGCAGACGGTTATTTCTACGCGATTTATATAAAATATTATAGTGATAAACATCCTAATCACCGAATAGAATGTAATAATTATATTGCGTTGTGCAGATAAGCGTAAAGTGAACATAACTCGTGAACAATGGAAGCAGTGTTACAACCACCCGCGCCATTTCAATTCGAAAATAATATTTCTAGCGTTACATCGGGGAATTTATGCAAGTCATGGCAAAATTGGAAGAAGTCCTTTGAGGTGTATTTTGAAGCGTGTGAACTTGGTGAAAAGTCGGAAAAAGTGAAAATAAACATCTTGTTGCATGTGATTGGACCCAAATGCAGAGACGTCTATGAACAGTTCACAACTAAGCCGGCAACTTTAAAGGCACTTTTACAGGCATTTGATAACTTCTTTTTGCCTAAAACAAATGTAACAGTCGAGCGACATAAGTTTTTTACGCGGGATCAAAAGGTAACAGAGTCAACGGAGCAGTATGTTTTTGAGCTCAACAAGATGGCAGCCCGATGTGGATTTAAAGATTTATGTAGCGAGTTGGTAAAAGATAGGTTGATCTGTGGCTTAAGAAATGGGTTGCTACGAGAACGTTTACTTCGGGAGCCAGATTTAACTCTTGCCTCAGCATTGGATATATGCCGGCTAGCGGAGATGTCACAGGCCCAAGCGGGCACTATAAAACAAGAAGCGGAAATGCATCATATTCACGAGTTAAGTAAGCGAGAACAGGATCTTCATAGTAGTTCAGGAAGAGAGGAGTCAGTACATTGGGTGAACAGTTCCAGTTGTCAATGCGGAGCTCGCGTGGTGAGAAGTGCGCCCCCCGCAGCCGCCGCCGCCGCCCCCGGCTCGTGGGAGCCGCGCGGGCGCCGCCGGCGCGGTCGCGGTCGTGGAAGAGGTCGTCGCACCACCCCCGGAGCCGTCACGCAGGCTGATCGGACCCCTAGACCTGGCCCTAGCCACGCCCCGATACAACATTCGAGGTCATATCGAGGGTGCTCTAAGTGCGGTGGTAGTCATGATTTCTACAAGTGCCCCGCGTACGGTGTTCGTTGCAGTAATTGTAATTCGTATAATCATTACGCAAAGATGTGCCAGGTATATGCTGTCGAGGAAGCCTCCAGTGATCAGGTAATATGTCATGATAATACATCTTATAATTCTGAGTGGTCCGCTGTACTAAAAATTAATAATAATTCGATTAAATTTAAAATTGATACAGGTGCAGATGTCAATGTTTTGCCGTTATGTTATTTGGAAAAAATTAATATTTCAGAAAATGAGTTAACACGTACTTCAATGAAATTGCGAGGTTACTCGGGTGACAGCATCAGAATAGTTGGAAAGTGCTATTTGAAAATATTCTATAAAGATATTGATTATGTATTAAAATTCATTGTTGCCGACGTTAACTCTCCGCCCATTGTAGGTCGTAACGCTTGTGAGGAGTTAAATTTGGTTAAACGGATCATGTCAGTAGATTCAAATTTAAATAAAACACGTGATATTTTAGCCAGTTACCCTGACATTTTTGAAGGTATTGGATGTCTTCCCGGGGAATATAGGATCCAGGTGAAGGAAAACGTACGTCCAGTCATACATCCACCCAGGAAGTTACCCCTTGCCCTACGGGAAAGTGTAAAAAATAAATTGATGGATATGGAAAGGCAACAAATAATATCAAAAGTTGAAGGCCCTACTGACTGGGTGAATAGTATGACTCTCGCTAAAAAACCTGACGGCGATTTCCGAATCTGCTTGGATCCACAGGATTTAAATAAGGCTATAAGACGGGAACACTTTCGTCTGCCAACCCTGGATGAAATTACGTCCAAGCTATTAGGCGCAAAATGGTTTAGCACCTTAGATGCTAAGCAAGGATTTTGGCAGGTAAAACTTAGTGATGATTGCACTGATTTGTGTACTTTCAACACTGTCTTTGGCAGATATAAATTTTTACGCTTGCCATATGGAATTTCGTCTGCCAGTGAAGTGTTCCATAAGAAACTGTTGGGGCATTTTGATGACATAGATGGCGTGTGTCAGTTTATTGATGATTTGCTTGTCTACGGAAAAACTAAAGAGGAACATGATGAGCGCCTGCGTAAGGTTTTAGAAAGATGTCGAAAAATAAATATAAAATTAAATAAAGATAAGTGTAAAATAGCCCTAAAGGAAATAAAGTACTTGGGCCATAAAATAAGTGAGCACGGGATTTCACCGGACGATACTCACGTTATAGCCGTACGTAACATGCCCCAGCCTAAAAATGTCAAAGACCTTGAGAGATTCCTCGGCCTGATAACATATGTAGGTAGTTTTGTCCCGAACCTATCGGACAAAACACATTACTTGCGCCAACTGCTAAAGAAAGACGTCGAATGGCATTGGCTTGAAAATCATCAGAAAGATTTCGAAACCCTTAAAGAATGTTTAATAAATCCGCCCGTTCTTCAATACTATTCATTAGATAAAGAGATAACTTTATCCGTTGACGCAAGTAAAAATGGGTTAGGCGCTTGTCTATTACAAGATAATCTGCCAGTATGCTATGCGTCTAAATCGCTTAACAAGACAGAACAGGCATACGCACAAATAGAAAAAGAATTATATGCGTGTGTGTATGCATGCGAGAAATTTTATGCTTATATATATGGACGCACCGATATAACTATTGAGACGGATCATAAACCCCTCATTAGCATAATAAATAAGCCCATAGCTAACGCGCCGCCAAGATTACAACGAATGCTGATGCGATTACAACCCTATTCATTTAAACTCGTATATAAACCCGGTAAGTACCTATACATAGCGGATTCCTTATCGCGAGCGTGTGACAACAGCATAGGTAATGACCTTGACACTGAGCCGCGCGATCATCTGGAAGCGCAGGCGCAGGTGTGTGCGCTGACCACATGTAACCCGCTCACAGACACGCATTTCCTTCAAATACAAAAGTGCACGCGCGAGGATAAGGAACTACAACAACTAATTAAAACGATAAAAAAAGGGTGGCCTAGTAACAAAAACGATGTTGATCTCGATATTCGTAGTTATTGGGACGTACGAGATGATTTAACATTATCTTATGGGTTAATATGGAAAGGTTCTCGTATAGTCATACCTACCTGCATGAGGTCAGTTATGCTAAAAAAAATTCACATGTCTCACTTAGGAATTGAAAAGTGTAAGTTGCGTGCGAGAGAAACTATTTATTGGCCGAATATAAATTCACAGATAGCCGATATGATCTCGCATTGTCAGGCATGTTTATCTTATAGGAAATCTAACTGTAAAGAGACTTTGATACAACACGACGTCCCGGACACCCCATGGTTTAAGGTGGCGGCAGATGTTTTCCATTATAATGGTGAGTCATACCTGTTAGTAATTGATTATTACAGTAAGTTTATTGAAGTGGCTAAACTTAAGTCATTAATGTCAGAAAGCATAATTAAACAACTAAAAGCGATATTTTGTAGGCAAGGAATTCCTGTTATTTTTTTTTCCGATAATGGGCCTGAATTCCGTTCAGATGTCTTTGAACGTTTTGCCGAGGAGTGGGGATTCCAACATATAACGTCTTCTCCCCGATACCCCCAGTCTAATGGCCTCGTAGAAAGAAGTATCCAAACGATAAAAAATATACTTAAGAAGACGACTTACAGTAATTCTGATTTTAGACTTGCACTTCTTGAATTTTTAAATACACCTATAAGTCATGACATACCTTCGCCTGCGGAGCTCTTAAATAACAGAAAATTACGCAGTATAGTTCCGTGTTCCTCTACAGTATCAAAAATAAAAGATCGGCGTGATATAGTCAAAAAGTTTCAGGTGAGGCAAGTTGTTCAAAAAAGATATTATGACAAACATGCTCGCGATCTTTCACCCTTGAAAGTGGCTCAAAAGGTCAAGGCGCGTATCAACCACGAATGGAAAAGTGGGATCATCAAGAAGATAGTTGGTATTCGATCTTACTTAGTTAGTTTAGAGACCGGAAGTGAAGTAGTTAGAAACCGTAGGCATTTAATCCCGAATTATAAACGTCGCAACAATGAAACACAATATAATCACAACATGAAATATGATGATATTGTCACCACGAATAACCAGAATAGTTGTCAGTTAAATAATGAAAATAATTTAATTAGACAGAATAACAACTTATATATTACCCGTTATGGCAGGACAGTGAGGCCGCCTGATCGCTGGGGCCACACCAACACAGCGCCAAGGAACTAATCTATGTATTTTAGAATAAGTACCTACTTAGGTTATAATTTTATAGAAAAGCATGAATTTAGAAGTAATGTTAATTTAATTAAAAATAATACTCAATGATATATTATATTAACGCAAAATTAATAATGTGTCTGAATATTTTGTTTATACTTATTTATTAATTGTGATAGTGTTTCACAAATTAACTATAGTATTTAATGTAAATTAAAGCATGTATTGTTTATAAATTAAAAAAAAAAAAAAAAAAATTATATGAAATGAGAGCAATTTGTAAATTCAAAAGTACCTACTTAAATGTGATAGAAAAGTAAGTACCTATTTTTGAAATGTAAAATAAATAAATAAATTGTATCATGATTTTCAATGTAAAAGTTACGTAATGTAGGATTTGTAAATCGATTTTGCATGCCAAAGTTATATACATAATTTTTTTTCCCTTTTTTTTGTGAAAAGGGAGATGTCATACATTTATATTAGTATGTGTGGGTAAGTGAATAAATCCAGTCTAATACCAGCCTCTGCGTGTCATTGACTCCTCCACATTTATAGTTATTTTACAGTCTGTAAGGAATGATGACTTAACTGTATCATGTCTGTGTGTGTACAGAATGTGTTCTGACAGATGGACGATGGTCACATAATCAGTGATCGTAAAATATGCTTACACTGGATAATTACCTAAGAGTTTCGTGTTTAACCAACTATACATAACGGAGAGGTTCTCTAGGTTGTATATTTTAATATTTGCTACTTCTCGTGTATAACATTATTGAGATCGGTTTTTTACCGAAAAAAAATTGAAAAGCTCGGTATCTGGAATACTCCTAAATATTGCTTAATATATATATATATATGTTCACCTAAAGAGTTTACAAACCATACTTGAACACTAAAGTGTACTTATTTATTTCGCTCTCCGATAGCCATTTTTATAATGGTAGTAGAAATTAAGTTTCAGTATTTTAAATATACAAATTTTTAACATTTTTGCATATTTGATGAAATAAACGTGCCAGATTTTTTTTAACACGCGTTACAATCAAGCGTGTGATTCCAGATACCTATTTTTCGATTCAATTCACTTTGAACATAGTGTTTTTCTGCACCAAAGTGTCACCCGTACGACTCGCTGGATATCCGGATCATCGGTTTTCTTCTCCAGTTGCGGAGATGCCAATAGCCCTGGGCTGTATACAAGTATTTTGTTTATATACAGCGCTGGATTTACATTAGGGGCACTAAGGTCTAGTGCTCAGTGCGGAAAATTCCTAAGGGCGGTAAAAATCAGGGTTTGAGCTTTTTTTTTATTAAGTATTTTGTGTAGAATATGGGTACGGCTTTTTTTGCGCTGCCTAGGGCGGTCCTAAGGAAAAATCCGGCTTTTCTATATAATCTATACTTCCCCAATAATTTATGCAATAGTGTTTGAAGTAGGCTTCAATCTCAAAAGGAGTTGCAAAAGGAAAGGGTTACTCTCAAAGTATGGACTTTCGGTTTAATATTGCACACAATTGAGAAAAGTGTCCCTGAGTAAATAATATTGTGAATACATTATTTTTTAAGAAATAATTCAAAAAACTGGGGACATTTTAATATCAATAACATTTATGCTTCTGAGCGGGGAACTCAAAATTTTCAATTTCACGAATAGTGCGCGTGTGTCCAATATTAACCCCCATTTAGCTCGAAGATGTGGCAAATTCTGACCTAGAAAATTACACATTTCCAAAATTAAACTTTTTGTAGATCTTTTGGTGTTAATAACTAAATAAAAATAGGTAAAAAAACTTTTTAAGTTAAACGGTTTTATCCTGGTTTTATCTTATGTTAAAAAATGTACCAAAAAGTAGAAAATAAATTTAGGACACAAAACTGGATCTTTTCGAGATTTTGACATCTGTTAGGTGGAAAATCGTCCAATAAGCGGAATAACTAATAATCTGGGACTTAACATACTAAATAAAAACGTGGGGCGCAATTTTTAAATAATATTCCTTTGGACGGGTTTTCAAATATATGAGTTTTCCTACTTACATAGTAATTAATAACACCCGCATCATGCCTTGCCTGGATTTATAACACACAGGTAATAGACACATTAAACTCAAACTCAAACTCATTTATTTCTGTAAGTTAAGCCTCAAGGGCTCTAGCAAAGTACCTATGTTCTAAAACCATTTCAAAGTATCAAGCAGTTACTGCAAACCGTATCAACGTAATCCGGCAGTTTTCATGTTTATACGGACAGACAAACAGATGCGGGCGGATATATTGTTTCATAATATGTAGAGATATAGATAGATGCAAATACAATGCGCCCCACGTTTTTATTTAGTATGTTAAGTCCCAGATTATTAGTTATTCCGCTTATTGGACGATTTTCCACCTAACAGATGTCAAAATCTCGAAAAGATCCAGTTTTGTGTCCTAAATTTATTTTCTACTTTTTGGTACATTTTTTAACATAAGATAAAACCAGGATAAAACCGTTTAACTTAAAAAGTTTTTTTACCTATTTTTATTTTCTAGTTTTTAGTTTAATATTCATCTTTTCACTAAAAATCATTGCGCAAACTATTCCTTATTTTGAACCATCCTCATTTCATTTTTGTGAGTACGAAGAAAGTCAGGAGCTAAACAGAAGAATGTTTCAAACATTAGGTACTAGTAACCCTCTCTAGTTTGGTTGGACTCATTTGGTTGGCATTAATGACTCCAATACTTTATACATACTTAGGGTCGAGGAACTGATGTTTGAATTAGAAAGCGAAAGTTACTAATCATTAATCAATTTTAAAGGTAAAGTCTCGTCTAATTTTTGCAAGTACCAATGACGAGTTTCAGGGTGCAAACCCGATGATTGCACGTTCAATACTGCGGAGCTGAAGAGTAACATTCTGCGTATCACCAACTACGCATATTATCCCAATGTAGCTCGCACCTACGCTAGCATAAGGACCGAGTTAAAGGCATTTGGGTGATTGTATATAGGTACCTGAATGGGCTCGCCTTGCCACACTGTGACGATATACGCCTACGGTTTGGGGTTTACTAGTAACAGTTCAAATTTTTATTTTCCGTTTTCTCACACCGTCATCAGGCCCTTGGCACTAAGTATAACGTACCAGACTTGTCAATACAAACCGAATTACACAAAACTCGTTGGCATTAAGTAACGTCAAAATACTTCCATTTTCAACAAACAGTTGAAGATTTCCACATTTTACCTCCTGATTCCATCAGCCGACCGTGAATATCAACCAAAAAACCTAAACTCGAAAGGGTTAATAGTAACGGTTGAGGACTTCGACTGTCCACCTCGTGACTCATCATCTTTGCCTTCGTTAGCAAGCGTAATTTGGACTCATCAATACCAGCCAAATGAGCCTGAATTCGAAGGGGTTACTAAAAACGGTTGACGAGTTAAACTCTCTAGCTCCTGACTCTATCATCAGACCCTCGTCACCATGTATGTATAACGTATTGGGCCCGTCAATACCAAACGACCAACCGTTTGGTTCAAGAGGTTAGGTACTATAAACGGTTGAAGATTATCTGCTCTTCATATCCTGACTCCATCTTCAGACCCTCAGCACCAACTTTAACGTATAGGGCTCGTGAATACTAATTAAATGAGACCAAACTTTAAGGGCTTGTTAGCAACGGCTGAAGAGTTCCACTCTCTACCTCCTGACTCCAGCATCAGACCGTCGCCATCAAATATAACGCATTAAGCTCAACAGTACCAAGCGAATGAGCCCACACTTGGAGGAGTAACTAGTAACGGTTGAAGAATTCCACTCTCTAACCTCCTGACTCCATCATAAGATCCTCGCCATCAAGTTTAACGTAACGTGCTCGTCAATACCAACCAAATAAGACCAAAGTCAAAGGGGTCCTGGTAATGGTTAAAGAGTTCCACTCTGTACATCCTGACTCCATCATCAGACCCTCGTCACCAGGTTTAACGAATTGGGCTCGTCAATACCAAGCGAATGAGCCCACGCTCGATGGAGTTAGTAGTAAAGGTTGAAGAGTTCCACTCTCTACCTCTACCTCCTGATTCCATCATGAGATCCTCGCCATCAAGTTTAACGTAATGAGCTCGTCAATACCAACCAAATAAGACCAAAGTCGAAGAGATTACTGGTAACGGTTAAAGAGTTCCACTCTGTACATCCTGACTCCATCATCAGATCCTCGTCACCAGGTTTAACAAATCGGGCTCATCAATACCAAGCGAATGAGCCCACGCTCGATGGAGTTAGTAGTAACGGTTGAAGAGTTCCACTCTCTACCTCCTGACTCCATCATCAGACCCTCGTCACCAGGTTTAACGAATCAGGCTCATCGATACCAAGCGAATGAGCCCACGCTCGATGGAATTAGTAGTAACGGTTGAAGAGTTCCACTCTCTACCTCTACCTCCTGATTCCATCATGAGATCCTCGCCATCAAGTTTAACGTAATGAGCTCGTCAATACCAACCAAATAAGACCAAAGTCGAAGAGATTACTGGTAACGGTTAAAGAGTTCCACTCTGTACATCCTGAATCCATCATCAGACCCTCGTCACCAGGTTTAACAAATCGGGCTCGTCAATACCAAGCGAATGAGCCCACGCTCGATGGAGTTAGTAGTAACGGTTGAAGAGTTCCACTCTCTACCTCCTGACTCCATCATCAGACCCTCGTCACCAGGTTTAACGAATCGGGCTCATCGATACCAAGCGAATGAGCCCACGCTCGATGGAATTAGTAGTAACGGTTGAAGAGTTCCACTCTGTACATCCTGACTCCATCATCAGACCCTCGTCACCAGGTTTAACGAATTGGGCTCGTCAATACCAAGCGAATGAGCCCACGCTCGATGGAGTTAGTAGTAAAGGTTGAGGAGTTCCACTCTCTACCTCTACCTCCTGATTCCATCATGAGATCCTCGCCATCAAGTTTAACGTAATGAGCTCATCAATACCAACCAAATAAGACCAAAGTCGAAGAGATTACTGGTAACGGTTAAAGAGTTCCACTCTGTACATCCTGACTCCATCATCAGACCCTCGTCACCAGGTTTAACAAATCGGGCTCGTCAATACCAAGCGAATGAGCCCACGCTCGATGGAGTTAGTAGTAACGGTTGAAGAGTTCCACTCTCTACCTCCTGACTCCATCATCAGACCCTCGTCACCAGGTTTAACGAATCGGGCTCATCGATACCAAGCGAATGAGCCCACGCTCGATGGAATTAGTAGTAACGGTTGAAGAGTTCCACTCTGTACATCCTGACTCCATCATCAGACCCTCGTCACCAGGTTTAATAAATCGGGCTCGTCAATACCAAGCGAATGAGCCCACGCTCGATGGAGTTAGTAGTAACGATTGAAGAGTTCCACTCTCTACCTCCTGACTCCATCATCAGACCCTCGTCACCAGGTTTAACGAATCGGGCTCATCGATACCAAGCGAATGAGCCCACGCTCGATGGAATTAGTAGTAACGGTTGAAGAGTTCCACTCTCTACCTCCTGACTCCATCATCAGACCCTCGTCACCAAGTTTAACGAATCGGGCTCATCAATACCAAGCGAATGAGCTCACGCTCGATGGAGTTAGTAGTAACGGTTGAAGAGTTCCACTCTCCAGCTCCTGACTCCATCATCAGACCCTCGTCACCAAGTTTAACGAATCGGGCTCATCAATACCAAGCGAATGAGCTCACGCTCGATGGAGTTAGTAGTAACGGTTGAAGAGTTCCACTCTCCAGCTCCTGACTCCATCATCAGACCACCTTGAATTTATCATAATGTTGTATTGTCACGGAAACAGAATCTGTGTGCAAAGTTTCATAAAAATCGGTTTAGTAGAAGTAGTTGAAAAAGCTGCCGCAAGATTTGACCCAAACAAACCTGACACAAACACGGTAAGCTAAATAAAACCGTTTAAAAAGGCTATTTGGCGGTTTCTAAATACCGTACCTGAGAAGCATAACACTGCAAGTAAGTATGGATATATAGGACTTACACTGTATATTATTCTAACTACTCGGATGTTTGTATGTATGTGGGTGTGTTTGTAGCCAAATCATGCCAAAACAGTCGAACAGATTTCAATATTTTTTGGTACAAGCATGGCTAAATGTTATACTTTTTATCTAACTACGATGAGGCGAGAATGAGGGTTAAGACTTTTTCGACCTGAAGTCTTCTAGTAAGATAAAAATATGAAAGCGTTCCCGCATTGCCTCGAGGTTCGATACGGCTTACATTCATGCTGCACGTTCTGTATTAGCTTGGCAATAGCAGCTGCACTGCAAATAAGCAAGTACAGTTGGATTCAATAGAAATGGCACACACACAGAGGTCGATCTAGTATCTAGTGCGTAAAAACTCCCGTGTGTTTTGGTGTTTTCTTCCTACCCACGTTTCCACGTGACGCCATTTTATTTGCATTTTAAAGCTGTAGCCAAATAATATCAAATGTCTGTACTGAAACTCTATTTCTATATATATTTATATGATATTTTGCTAAAAATACTATTTATTAAGTGCTGCTAGCATTTACCCGTGGCTTCACCTGCGTTATACTCGTTATTATTTCACGGGAAATTTTTAACGGAATAGGTTTAAAAGGAAAAAGTATCAAATCCATTCAATTGTACCGCGTTATTTTGTAACATCTAAACATCTAAAGCTCCGAAAATAATACAATCCTAATATTTTTACAAACTTATAACATTAGTAGGATAATACAGTCAGCAATTGTATGTCGCCATCACTTTGGAACCGTCTCGATTTACAGTCATTTTTATTTGATTGCTGGAACTAAACAGAAAACTTAAGTGTAGTTAAGAAATATTTTATCTGCTACAGCCATATAATAGACATTTGACTTAATAGTTAAGTAATTTAAGTAGGTATATAGTGATTCTTGGCATTACAGAATTTATTATTTTCGCTCGTCTGTGGCGAGAGTAGTAACGTAGTTATCTCCCGTTATAAAACGCTCCGTGAAAGTTTCTTTATTCAAATAGGTAAACGGGTAGAACTTCTCAGAAAACTTGTTATTTGCATTATAGTGTTAAAATTTACCTAAAGTATGATAAAACAACTTTGCAAGATAATACAAGTAGGTACAATAGAGAGTGAGTTTTGTCCACTTCTAACCATTTTCCACTTTATTATGAGTAGTTATGCGCTTTTTTGAAATACATACCTATTTTTGACAGCGGATCATTTCTAATTATTCCGTAGGTATAATATTCAGCGAACATAATCAGCTGGTCATGGGCAATAAAGTTTTTTTAGCATGAGTTAGTGTTCTTTGTGGATATATTACTGGAGCCTTCTATAGGCATGTGCAAGCCATCAGCTGCTACTACTACATAGTAGGTATGATTAAACCATAGTGATTTGTACCTGAACCATTAACTATTGTATTGTCCACAAGAAAGGCGGTTTTTCTAAATGGCCCCTATATGTAGTAGAGTGGAAGGAGATCGGGATGCTTTTGTCGATGTCCCACATCAGTGGGACACCAAATACACTCAAGGACAATGAATATGAACAATTTTATATAGAAAATGACCCAAATTCATTGTCCGTGAGAAGCCTATGAGAATAATGACACTAATAGTTACTACATCACATCACAACAGCTGGATGAAATTCAAACTTTTTTGTTCAGGAACAGCTGGAAATACATGTTTTCATGGCGCTGTTTTATTTGATTAATAGGAAGCAAAAAAGGGTTAGTAATATAACTTTGACGACCGATTTGAAATATATTTGTAAGTCTGATTGGGCTCGAGCAGCAGCCTCAATATTTGATTTAAATTAGTCTTTTGGTATCATGCTCGTATTTATAACTAGAGGCAGGAGTGGCTCACTCCGCGATTTCGCCGCGCGGCTACTAGTACCAAATGTTGCCCCCGCGGAGGGGCTTAGCCAGCGACCAGAAAGAGCACGCGTTATGCGATAGAGAGAGACGGTCGGATCCGGTGGTCGGACCCGAACGTCAGTATTGTTAGAGAGAGAGAGACTTCTGTACGTAGTACTATTACTTATTCTGTGCTAGACGATGCCCGCAACTTCGTTTGCGGTAGTAATAGTACATTACACACCGAGGCCAGTAAAATAAGAAATGTCTCGTTTCTGTTTGTCGTCCTCGGCCGACAATTATATGTGATCTGAGACTTTCTTATTTAGTGGCCAAGGTTTGTATACTATTTTTCTGTTCGACGGGGCCAGAAAGCGGCATCTTCGCTTAGCGCAGCGGCCGGCAAGGTGACGCTTTCCGGCCGGAGGGCAGAAAAATAAGTTAAAGGATTCGCCGTAGTCAGGTAAAAAGTATTCTATAATGTAACAGGGGTTATACCTACCTAATTGACGAGTACCTAAATTTTCTTTTTTGGTAATCGGCCCGGTTGTTTTTGCTTGATGCGCACGCAAACAAATAGACAATAATATGAATAACACCTTACTTATGTTTTGTTACTTGTTTTTGACCCTCCCCAGTTACCTTTTTTGGAAATACCTTTAATGTACACATAGTTTTTCTACGATTTTATTATTTATATAATATATATAAATAAATAAATAAATAAGTTTTATATGAAATCTGTTCTCGTTACTAACCTATTAGTGAAAATTCTGTAGTGTGAGAAGTTTTTAGGCAATGTAACTACAGCTAACTTTACACGGGGTAATTTGGAACTTAATTGGTATTACATGAAATTATTGAATGTAACCCAGCCCCAACTACCTACGCTTGACAGTTGCTATTGGTTGCTACGCGTATAGGGAACATGCACGACATGCATGATAGGTGGCAGCACTAAACGACAAAAGAGACACGGGCGGACAATAAAGGAAACTATCGCCCCTGTCAAATCAAGCTGTCAATGATAATATGTAAGTGTCGATGTCAAATATAGTAGGTCGTAGCTACACTGACGTTAATCGTCCTGTAACGCGATAAATTAACGTTATTAACGGCGTTTCCGTCAATGTGGCCCCAGCATGACAGGGTACTTGATTTAGATTGGCGGCACCAGTTGGCAGCACCTTCGTCGTGCACGTTCCCTAAACCTACTACGTATCTAAGCCGTAGATAATATCGTACTCGTTATTTAATTAACACATTTGAATATACCATTAACTGTAATTCAAGCTTAACAGGGAAGACGCATTTGCGAAGGCTGGAATATCCTGTGTAACCGTTTGAAGGAATATATTACAGAAATAATTAAACATTAGGTAAGTACTTAAGCTAAATTGCACGGAGATAATTAGAAGGAAGTTGCTTTGTTTCGGTATACGTAGTATTAAAAATTAGAGCTAAATTGAATAAAGTTACCGTAAAATGGGGGGAGTAGATATTGCGGAGGCAGTCGGGATATGAATATTTTCAGTTGCTGCTTTGATTTCCTGGTTCAGGTTGCTCTAAAAGTAAAGTTCTTATCTTGTGGCAAAACGGAGTAGCCGAATTATAACATTAAAAAAAGGGGCGTCTCTAGAAGTGAGAGAAAGAAGATGAAAGATATGTGGCCTGGAGTGGAACCAGGGTTGCGGGGTGCGATCATACGGAAGAGGAGCGATAAATATGAGCGAAGAGTGGGACGGAACGCGGATCGAGGCAAGCTAATCTGAAATTCACAATCCGAAAGATTTTCCCCATACGTTTTCTCAGCTCACCCCATTGCTATCCCTTCTAACTCCACGACGGGGTGAGGTGGAATTTCTCACTATTTTTGAGTTTATCGTAAAAACTCTGAAATAAACCGTCAGATAATCATTAAATAAAATAAATAAATAAAATAAAAAAGCCTTTATTCCCCAAAATTAAATAACAATTACATAGTTGAAAAAATGAATTAAAACAAAGTTAGAATTAAAAAAAAGTAAACATTAAACACTAATTAAAATTATATATTTTTTAACTTATAAGTACTAAGTGGGGTCCTTCCATTTCTGGACGAAGGCCTCCTCCATCTTGTGCCAGTCGTTCCTGTTTTGGGCCAGGCGGGCCCACAGGTTACTGGCCACTGACACGATATCGTCTCTCCAGCGGCGAGGGGGACGTCCCCGTTCCCGTTTGCCGGTTATAACACTCCAGTGCAAAATGCGCTGGCTCCATCTGTTGTCGTCTAGGCGAGCGACGTGTCCCGCCCACTTCCACTTTAGTTTTGCAGTCATTTCGAGTGCGTCAATAATCTTTGTTCGGGATCTTATGTCGGTACTCCTGATACGGTCTCTAAGTTTGATACCTAGCATACTGCGCTCTACCGCTCTTTGGAATGACCTGATCTTCTTTCTGGAGTCAGCAGTAGGGGCCCATGTTTGACAGCCGTATGTAAGGGTAGGTAACACGTTTGAGTCCATTATTTTCTTTTTAATATGCATCGGGAAATTGTCTTTGAATATAGCTTTAAGAGACCAATACTTTTTCCAGCTAAGGGTTATTCTTCTTGTTATTTCTTTCGCTGTTCTGTCCTTAAAACATATATTTTGGCCTAAGTATATATAGTCATCAACGTATTCTATGTTGTGGTTGTCGACATAGAGGGGCTTTTTTGCTTGGTTGGTCATCGCTTTTGTTTTTTCAGGATTCATATGTAATCCGCATTTTATACTTTCTGAATTAAGGTTATGGATCATTTCCTGGAGCTCGCCGTGATTTTCAGAAAGTAAAACTATGTCATCTGCAAAGCGTAGGTTGCACAGATATTCGCCATTTATATTTATACCTTTTTTGTTCCAGTTAATGTTTTTAAATATATGTTCAAGTAGAGCAATAAATAATTTAGGCGATATTGTATCTCCTTGTCGGACGCCTTTCTCTATGTTAAACGAATCTCCCGGTTTCTCTAGCTTTACCCTTGCGTTGCATTTCGAGTAGATATTTTTCAGTATAGATATATATTTCTCATTAATTCCTTGATCCTGTAAAGCTTCCCAAAGTTTGTTATGTTTTATCGTATCGAATGCTTTACTGTAATCTATAAAGATCATGTAGAGAGGTTTTTTGTATTCAGAGTACTTTTCCATAACCTGTGTTACCGTGAATAGGTGATCGATAGTAGAGTAGTTTTTCCTAAAGCCAGCTTGATCTCTTGTTTGGTTCTCTTCTATGTTTTTTGAAATACGATTCAGTAACGTCATGGTAAATAATTTGTATATTGTGGATAGCAAGCTTATAGGTCTGTAGTTGCCGATATTTTTGGGGTCTCCTTTTTTGTAGAGTAGGGTAATAATGCAGGTTTTCCATGGGTCGGGAATGTTTTCTTGAGATATCACTTGGTTAAAAAAGTTAGTGATTATTGGATAGATAGAGTCATCGAATGCCTTTATCGTATCACCAGTAATGCCATCTTCTCCTGGGCATTTATTGTTCTTTAATTTATTAACAGCTGTTCGGATTTCTGACTGTAAGAATGGCGGGAGCGGGACACTGTCATTTGTGGTAGGTTGGCAGTTTTCGTACTGTATTGCTCTTTTTTCATCATCTTTGTATAAATCTTGGTAAAATTCCGTAGCTGCTTTTATTAGGTCATTCCTGGTTGTAGCCAATTTATTGTTTTTATTTGTTAGTTCCATGACCCAGTTCTTTGTCCGGCTGAGTTTTTTAAAGGCTCTCTTACTTGACCCGGATATTTCTAATTCTTCCAATATAGTGTTAAATTTATGTTCTCGCTGTCTGTCCTTGATTTTTTTCCTTATTTTTTTATGTAATATTCTTAAACGTTTTCTTTCTTCAAAAGTTCGTTTCCTTAGATTCTTTAATGTTTCTCTTTCTGCTATAAGGTTTGATATATTTTCGTTTATAATCAGGTCATATGGTTTTACTGGCGTTATTGTATTTCTTGGTAGCATACTGATACAGTTATGAATGGTGCTCACTATGTTATTGTAAGTTACTTCTGTATTGTCGCTGTATGTAAAATCTTGTTCAAGTAGAATATTTTTTAAAGATTCCTGCTCTATCAAGGAAAACTTTTTGTTTTTTGGTTTATTTATATGTTTCCTGCTTCGTTTAGTAATTCCATTAAGGACTATCTCGCATCTTACGGCGCGATGGTCAGATGAAAAACCTGTATTAAGTACTTGTACATTCTTTACTATATGTTGACTTTTGGATAGGATGAAATCAATCTCGTTTCTTGTTTTACCGTTAGGGGATTGCCATGTCCATCTGTTTTTTTCTGGTTTTTTAAATAGTGTGTTGGCGATAAAAAACCTGTTCTCTAGGCAAAATTCAATTAATTTTTGACCTCTTTCGTTTCTGTTTCCATAGCCAAATTTGCCTAAAACTAGATTTTCGTCTGGATTCGGTTTCCCAATTTTCGCATTAAAATCGCCTATAATGAATGTATTTTTTTTTGTATTTTGTAGAACGTTTGCAAGTTCGTTATAGAATAAGTATGATTCGCTATCCGGTGCGCTTTCAGTGGGCGCGTAAGCTTGTATGATTACGATGTCGTTATTTTGGAGTTTCATATCAAGACGTACGATTCTATCTGATATCGCTATGAAGCTCTCTATGTTTTGCTTGAGATGATTCTTTACCATAAAGCCCACGCCATTGCGGCCTCTTTTTTGTCCGTTATAATACAAGACGTAGTCGTCGTGCTCTTCTATTTGCTGGCCTATTTTCTTCACCTCTGAGAGCCCAATAATATCCCATTTTATATTTTTTAAGCTGTACTCGAGTTGGATGGTTCTTGAGCTTTCTACCAGTGATCTGACATTATAAGTAAGTACAAATAGGCAGCAGTCTTTCCTGTGGTATATGGAGGATGGAGGGTTTTGGTCTGAATCTCCCGCGGCGACCACCCGTACTGGGAGAGTTTTGTTTTTGTGCGGATTTATGTTTTGAGATAAATTTGTGATAGAGGTGGAGGGGGCCTTTAATTTTCATGCTTCTTCGTTTCTTGTGACAACGTATGACATAATTGAATTTTGCGTTTTATATTTTTTATTTGTTTGTATAATTTGTTGTTCCTGAGTTGCCTGCGATGTTACTGTAGTGTTCGAAGGAGTTGGTTCTGGTGGAGAGACTGGGAGTTGTCTTTTATTATTGCTAGGTTCGCTCTTTTTATCCTTGATGACTAGCTTGTCGTACTTAATAAAAGCCGTGTTGCCTTTCTCTATTTCTTCGTGTACTTTTAGTTTTAATTGTTCCCTCACTTTTAAAATGTTTGCTGGGAACTCTTCTTTTATATAAATATTAGATCCTTCCAAGTTGTTTTTATTTTTGAGAATTTTTATCTTTTTCCCCAGTGTACTGAGCGTGACCGAGATGGGCCGTGGTCGCTCTCCTTTTTTGCCAACTCTTCTTACTGTTTGCACTTCCAACTCCATGATAGATACTTTAATTTTATTTTTAATTATGGCAATTATTTTGTTTTGTAATTGAAAATATGACTTCTCCGTTTCTTCGACCCCGAAAAACATGAGATTTCTTTGTACACTGTTTTTTTCCAGTACATATAGCCTTTTCTCTTGCTCGTCTAACTGGGACCGCATTTTTCCCAAATCTGTATTTAATTCGTTGAATTTGACATCTATGTGAGAAGTGATATTTGAGCTTATTTGTTCCTCTAAGTGTGGAATTTGCGACAGTTGTGTTTCTATTGATGTGAATCTGTTGTTGAATTCGGTTTTCAGCTCAATCATTAGTTTTTGTAATTGTTCCATGTTCGTGGTTGATACTGGTGGCGTCCTCTGTCGTGATCTTGATGTACTATTGTGGCCTCGTGCCGCTTACTAGATGCCTTGCTAGATCTTTGAGACCGACGTACAGTTGTTGGCGTTTAAGTTTGCAACACGCGCAGTAGATGGCGCTGTTATCAAATTTTTTACGGCTAATGAATATGCACTTTTGTTTATTTATGAATATGAATAGGTTATAAATCCAAAAAGTTCAAAATTTTTATAATATTAGCACTTCACTATGTCCACTTTAAATCCATTAGAGTTATTTAAACACTGGTTTTTCATTTTTTACGATGGTAACTAGTAACAATGTCTATTAGTTTGAGGAGTCTTTATCTGTTGTAACCATTTTTATGCTTTAGGTATTACACTGTCCACAATATATAATGTTATTTATCACTTCCAAAATATTTACACGATTTTTTATATTATAATACGCACTTTGACAAATTTAAACAATAATTCAATACGGGATCGAAGTTAACGGCTGCAACTAGCGCCCTCTACTACTACTACTATAATCATTAACAAACTAAAATTCATACGCGTGGAACATTTTTTATATATTAAATCAACGTGCCAGTTTCTATTCTGTGGTGCCACATGTAAAAATAAACTTTTATCAAGGTTTGAATGTCTGTTTTGTCCCAACTCTCCCCCTTTTATGATGCCTATTTTCTAATTAGCCTGTTTTAAAAATGTGTGATAGAAGATTGGATTTTCGTTGCCGTTTTACCAACCGCCGTAAATACCGGTTTTTATGATGATAATGGCCGCGCGTAACCGATTTTTGTTAAAATCTATACGGCAGACTATTCCATATTTATAAAAAGAAAAGTAAATCGCGGGCGCTGCTTTGCCATAGGGCCTGTGCATACGGCGTTTTGTAGCGCTATCTCTGTTTATTTTTTGAGTGTAAAAGCGACAGGGCTACGAAACGCGCGTCGACGGCGCGTTTAAAAGATGCCGTGTTCACAGGCTCATAGAGCCGACAACATCACCGAATGTCCGATTAGATTGTATTGCAGACTGTATCAAAATACAACGCGCAAATATGGATTGCAATTTTGAAATCGTAGTGTAATTCACAATGTCATTGTCAATTACGTCCCTAATGTAATTTGAACCGTGTACCATAATTTTGTAATCGGGGGTCAAAATATGTCAGTTCGCTCGTCGCTTCACTTTGACGGATCATACAGCGTGACCCGATTACGAAGTGTTGTTTTTAGTTCACATGTTAAATTATTATTATGGTTGACTGGTAGAGAATGCCAAACGGCATTAAGTCCGCCGTTTGTATTGTGCAATAAAGTTTAAATAAATATATTGCGGTTGCAATTTATGTAAAAGTTGTGAATCATGCGACAAATTATGTACAGATTTTTTTACTTTCCTCAAATGGAGAGTATAGATAATTGTAACGACTAGTTATTCGTGTATTTAATATGTATGTTCACGTCTATGTTCCAGCACAGTACCCTTTTTGTACTACAAATTGCTTAGATCTAACAAATACCAAATCCCTTGTGTGTAGAAATGCGTGAATTATTTGCAAACATTCCTACCTTTCTACCGTTATCCCTTAGGGCAGGAGGCTCACTCTTTCTTCTTTCTTTCATTTTGCCGTGCGGCTACTATACTACATTTTACCTCTGCGGAGTAGCGAAGTTAGCGGAAAGAGCACGCGTTATGCGATAGAGACAGACGGTCGGATGCGGTGCGTTCCGTCCGGTGGTACGACCAGAACGTCAGTTTTGTTAGAAACAGAGACTTCTGTACTTAGTACTTCTGTACTTTGTTACTTATTCTGTGCTTAGGGCAGAAACCATAATTGTGAGTAAAATCCCACATTTTAAACGTAATTATAGTTCATACCAGATAATAATAGACTCTAGAGGGACACAGAAGCAGGAATTCTAAACATTTTCTGTAAAGTTATAATACTTGATATTATTTATTTAATGTAAAATTTTAACACAATTTGTTTTGTTAAACCATATACTTAAGGCCCGGTAGGATCTGGCTCGCATTTCACATACAACTAGGGTCGGGCGGAATGCAGATTATTGCAGATTATCTTCGATTTCTAACATAAAAGTATACGTTATCAACCCAAACATGAGAGGATGCCCTGCATGACTGTGAAATCATGATTGTCAGGTATTAATTTTGTCAGAAAAGGTAACTGATAATGAACAAAATGAAAAAAATACTTTATTTTATAGTGTTTTCGCGCTACTTTTCTATCGAGCGAAGTGTTCGCTATCGTGTTCTAAGTGAGAGGAAGCCCTAGATACAGTTCTGAATATTATTATATATGTTTAACAGTGACCTACGAGTCAAATAAGTGCTCTAAAAATGATTTGGAAACTAGGCTTCCGTGCCCGATTCTGGTCTGACCTCGCCTTAATACACTTTTACTTCTTGTTTTACACGATGGTCGTGTGATGACATACGCCCGCGCCAGGGCAACACGCCTCTTGCACAGCCCCACCAAATTACTCATATTGAATGTTACAAGTAACTATTCAACAACTACTTAAGAATAATAAACTATACAACTATACAACAACTTGCGAATTCGACATCATTATTTGACAGTACATATAATAATGACAGCTCCGGTCAACGTGCAGAGCCGAACGTAGGTTACTTCTACCCTCCATTGCTAAATGTGACATTTCTTGAGTGTTGCCTATTTCTGGCTCTGGGTATTTTATAAGGACATTTTCTTTATTTTAAGGGAAAAAGGACTAGTTTAGTATCTCTAAAAAATAAAGATTGTTTTTTTGGAGTGTTTGTAATTTATTTCATTGCATATTTGAGAAAAGCGCTATAGATAGATACCTCGGCGTGAAAGCGGTTGCCAGCCTCGTAACTATCTACAGGGTGTCCCTAAAACCAACTTTTATACGATCAGGGCTGATAGACCAGCTCATAAGAACCTAGATTAAGCAAATTTGACCTCAGTAAAAATCTCTTAGTTTTCGAGATATTGACGTTTTTGTAAAACTCGTGCTAAGTGATACCCTGACTCGGTGTTTTGAGTGTCATTGCTAAAATATCAAGTATTTTACAAATCTGTATTTTGCTATGTGTGGCCAAATAACTATGCTATTGAACGTATTTTCTATTTTTGCTAATTTATTCATGCTGTGGACACAGTACAATAACAAAAAAAAAATATTCGATTTTTTTCAAATTTCACCTCTGACTTCGAACTAGCGTGGTGAAAAAAAAATGTACCAACATAACCAGGCACTCAACGTAAAAAAATTGCGCATTTATTGTAGTTTCTAAAATGGTATAAAATTTACTAAACACTGTAATAATTTTTGAAATAATGATATTTTGTTACAAAATTAACTGTCTGCCGCCTTCATCTCATACGATCCGGTTGAACTAAGTTTGCACCTGGCGTGCTTGACATCACATACAAATTAGGTGCAAACTTCACGTAATCGTCAATATCTCGAAAACTAAGAAATTTTTATGAGGTCGATTTTACTCAGTCTCGTTTTTTATGAGCTGGTTTATCAGCCCTGTTCGCCATTTTGTAAAAGTCGCGAATTTTGATAGCCTCGATCAGTCTTTCGAATGTCATGACTTCAAATTTCAGTATTTTCTTAATCTGCTTTTTGTTAAACATTACTTAATAATTATGCTATCATACCTTTTCTGTTCGAAATTCAAATTCTGGTACGAAATTTAACCAATGGAATATTGTAGTATAACCTCCTTTTGAATTAAAATGCTATTATCTTAAAAACTACGGTGTCTAGTGTGTAAAATCTTACTATTTTAAACTACTTTTTTTTTTATTTTAGCATGGTAAATTTGTTTTAAGTATTACGCGATTCAAATCCGAGGTCATATTTTGAATCACGTAAAATCTAATTTATTTTGATAAGGTATGATAGCATAATTATTAAGTAATGTTTAAAACAAAAAGCAGATTAAGAAAATACTGAAATTTGAAGTCATGACTTTCGAAAGACTGATCCAGGCTATCAAAATTCGCGACTTTTACAAAATGGCGAACAGGGCTAATAAACCAGCTCATAAAAAACGAGACTGAGTAAAATTGACCTCATAAAAATTTCTTAGTTTTCGAGATATTGACGATTACGTGAAGTTTGCACCTAATTTGTATGTGATGTCAAGCACGCCAGGTGCAAACTTAGTTCAACCGGATCGTATGAGATGAAGGCGGCAGACAGTTAATTTTGTAACAAAATATCATTATTTCAAAAATTATTACAGTGTTTAGTAAATTTTATACCATTTTAGAAACTACAATAAATGCGCAATTTTTTTACGTTGAGTGCCTGGTTATGTTGGTACATTTTTTTTTCACCACGCTAGTTCGAAGTCAGAGGTGAAATTTGAAAAAAATCGAATAATTTTTTTTTGTTATTGTACTGTGTCCACAGCATGAATAAATTAGCAAAAACAGAAAATACGTTCAATAGCATAGTTATTTGGCCACACATAGCAAAAAACAGATTTGTAAAATACTTGATATTTTAGCAATGACACTCAAAACACCGAGTCAGGGTATCACTTAGCACGAGTTTTACAAAAACGTCAATATCTCGAAAACTAAGAGATTTTTACTGAGGTCAAATTTGCTTAATCTAGGTTCTTATGAGCTGGTCTATCAGCCCTGATCGTATAAAAGTTGGTTTTAGGGACACCCTGTATATGTATTCGGCCGGCTACCTCTTACTTCCCGGCCTCTGCAGTAATGTACTATTATTCAAAAACACATTCCCAAATCGGTCTAGCCTTCGAGTAATTGAGAAATACGTGTAAGAAAATAAGACTCCGATAAACAGAGAACCTCATCTTCTTTTGAAGTCAGTTAAAAAGTAACAGAATTCAGTACTCCAGGTACGTTTATTTAGTTAAAAGTATAATGGAAAAACCTTCTAAGTTTCGGTACTTAAGAACAAAGGGATTGAGTAAGTTTTGAGCTAAAATTGCGAGCAACTGTCTAAACTTGAGCAGTTGCTATTATTTTGTGCGTCATTTTGTATCTACACTACAGTCAGCCCAAGAGGGGTATTGCACTCCGCAATACAAACGCAAGCCTGCAAAGCTGGTCGCTTTAATAAAGAATATATAAGTAAAATATATGACAGTGGATTATTTTTCTTTGTGGCTGACTCTACCTACCCATTAATTTCAACCAATCATTTTGTTGACTTGAATATGCTATGAAAGAGTTTGAATTTGCAGCGATACATTATTCGCAGAATGCCGGTTTGGTTTGTAGAGATGAATTGAGGTTTCGATTTCAATCAAGCTCTGAACTAGGTACTAGAAGTTTTAGTTGCCGGTTCGCTAACCCTTTTATTTATTTTTTTTACCCCGGGAAATGCATGAAACTGCATACCTCTATGTAACCTAAGGCCATCGGGGGTGACAGCCAGATGTTACGTATTGGTTATATGGGGCTCTCCGCTCCTGAAGGGATTGGCCTATCCACTAAAACCCAGGGATGCTACCAACAGACACACGGTGTCCCGGTTCCTCCCTCGCCGCCACGGGAGGACAAACGCCCCTACCCCGCAGACACCCTCACTGTCACGGGTGGACAATACGCCCCTACCCCGTGACCACGTGTAGTGGGGATGGTATCCAGGAAAACATCCCTTCAACCAAACCACCACTACACCCGCATCCCTTGTCAGCAGTGAACTCTGCTATTGCAGAGGACACGCCGAGGGACCGTCAGGGTGGAAGGCTTAGCCTCCGGGACTGGATCATAGGCCCTCTGCCTATCGCATCCCTGGCCAACCGAAAGTAAGGCCAAGGGCTAGCAAAGTCAACGCAACGCGTCGACAGTTCTAACCCTTGCCCATTAGCAGCCAATGTCTTGGTCTAGACGAGAGGGGTACCCACCACACAAAACTTCGGGAGCAATCGGCAACACCTAGGTTACTCAACCACCAACCCTCGCTGGCCGAGAATAGCGATGGGTTGGAAAAGTCTACACAGGACGATTCCAACCCATTGCCGACGGCCTAGTGCTTGCCCTTTTCCGTGGGTTCCAGATCCGTATTCCTCCCCCCCTGCCCGCTGGCCCCCGAGGCCCCTCTCTCACACCAACTCCCCGGATCCTCGGGAAAACTGCAAGCGGTTTGTCAGGTATTAGCCACCAACAAGCAATGGCCATTGCTTGTTGTTGTTTCCAGGGTGCACCGGCCCGAGCAGTACCCTTCCATGCGGATCAAACCGTGATCAAGATGGATTGGTAAAGCCCGAGCACGCGTGGAGGAACCTGACTTGCAACCGCGGTTCGCTAACCCTAGCCCAGCTAAGAAGACTCCGGCAAAAAACTTAGTTGAGCCCGACAAGAGTGAAGTTAATCCAGGATATTCGGATCCTGAGGCTAATCGGGTCGCGGCCCTTGTGTGCTGATGTCGCGAGCGTTTGTCCTCGCCGGTATCAGACTCCGACCGACGACCTCTCAGCGATGATTCTTTCGGATCCCGCTGAGATGTCGTCGTCAGGATCAGTGAAAGAGTACGCTCGACTAGACGCGCACCTACATAGAAACGCACGGACCGTACAAAATTTCACAGAAACTTTAGTCATTTGTCATATTCGCGGTATGATGGTACTCTCCGAAGCTGGTTACTTAATGCCATTGCAAGTGCAACGTACTTCTATTACCTTCTTATTGAGTATCGAGTCTGCTTACATTCTCGCTGCGTTCGTCTTATTTCTGCACGTGACTCTTGGGAAATTTAAGTCCAAGATGCTTTGCTCATTATTGTATCGTCTGAACGTCAAAGCTGTTGTCAAAATATTTTCCTTTCTTTTGAAATATTGTGCAGTTTGTAAATAAATCTGTAAATAAAAATATTTTTCTGTACTCTTTTCTTTCTTCATAAGATCTTAACATATGTAGATAAATCAATAGGTAAACTTTACAGGCGAATAACTTAACATTGAATAAGGAGTTAAAATCTAATTATTTTTAGCTTTATTATACCTAAGTCGTTATAAAGATCAAGTACATATTACTCAAGTCGAAATAATTATTACTTACTGACATTTTGTTTCCGGATCGACAAAGCTTTTCAGTAAATTTCACTATATTATGGCAGCTAAATCGTAATAATTTGCTGTTCATAATTACGAGTAGGTTTGCCCTAAATTATGCTGCATTTACATAGGTACGCTTCAGTGCTTCCGTCAGAATAATTTGCTCCAAATAATTATATTCATTGATTCAAGGCTAGCTGTGACGAGGAAAATATCAACGAATTATGTTTCAAATTAATTCTCAAATAATCGCTTCAAACATCAACAAGGATTTTCTTGGTAAACAGGCTAAGATTGTTTGATTTTTTTTGGATATTGTGACCTAGTAAGTTTTTCTGGAAATATCACCACAATTAATTACGATTATTGATACATATACCAAATACGTTTAAAAATATAACGAGACCGTATCTAGGCTGGAAAAAAGGCAGCAAGAAAAACAATCTACAGATGACATTATTTTGTTTTCTTCCTTTTTACCCGACTACGGCGAAGCAAAAAGGAGGGTTATGATTTTAGCACCGTATGTATATATGTATGTATGTATGTTTGTATGTTTGTATGTTCGTTTGTTCCCTCATAACTCAAAAACTACTAAACCTATTCAAACATGTGGGGTATCGTTAGATTCGTCTTGATTATGCGCGGGTTATAGGCTAGTTAGTTGAAACTAAAATTTAATATAAAGGCCGTGATCCTCAAAAAACTCAAGGATTAAAAAATAAAAGTCATCGAGTAGCATCGAGTTACATATCAAATTAAAGAGCTTTAAAAACCTATTGTAAAAATGTATCACACATGCTGATACAAGTATACTATGCAACAATATTTTCATTTTAATAACAACAAGAACGATATTCAACAGCTTGATCTTCGACGATTTGTTTACAGAAGGGCTATAGTGCCCCGAGTTACGGAAAAACAGTTCACATCCGGATACCAGCACCAAATTTTAGTATGTTGTTAGGCATGGTCTCTGGACCCCAAAACTGCCGGGAGACAGTCTCTGAGAGGTCAAGGTCACCGAATATGAGGTCATTCATCTAGCCGCTCCCGCGTTCTTAAGAAAGTTTAATTGTGACAAAACTACACATCTCACATCCACATCAGAGGTATCAAATGAAAGGTAATTAAATGTACTATAATTCACTTAAACATTTAAATTTAATAAATGTTATACTTTAGGAATTATTCACACAATTATTTCAATGTCAAAAAAAAAATATACGGAAATTTAGGTTTTACAGCAAAACTAAAAACACTAAGTTATGCAAATGTTCCACAAAAATTAAATAAATTTATTAAGCTTCATAACATAGTTTAAATCTTGAAAATCTGTCAATAAATATAGAAGCTACAGCTCAAAAACCTTGAGCGCGCGGAATAATCCCATAGTGCCCCGAGTTACAGAAAAAAAATTTTTTTCCGGATATCAGCACCAAATTTTAGTATGATATTAGTCAAGTACTCTGGACTCCAAAACTGCTGAGAGACGGTTTCTGAAAGGTCAAGGTCAACAGTTATGACGTCACCAAAGTGGCGGCCGCTACATTTCGAAAAGTTCTCATTATTCTTAAACTATGCACTGTACCGTAACGTGTGTGGTATCAAATGAAAGCTCATTAAATGTTCTATAACTTTGTTTTAATATATAATACCATTATTATTGAAAAATAACAAGATACAATAAAAAAAATCCAAAAAATATTTTTTTTTTATATTTGTACATATTTTAGATAGTAAATCACTTACATTAGACAATAAAAATGTTGTACAAAAATATAGGTAATTTCTTTTTCTATAATATGAAGTTTAAATCAATAAAATTGGTTCAAAATAAACAAAGATATGTCAATTACAATGCACCGCGGCGGACGCTACAAACAATGTACCCGCCGCCCGCCGCATTTGAAAAATGTAAATCACATTCAAACTATGCGATGTATATATACTTGTAAAGTATTAAATGAAAGCTGACTAAATGTAATATGATTTTTTGCTTAAGTATACTGGTGCAAGAATAAAAACAAACAGGTCATATAAAGGAAAACAAAAAAAAAGTAGAAAAACATCCATATTTATTTATAAACAGGCTAGAAATCAATTTTATTGAGAGTTTTACATACGTAAAAACTATATATAATTTTTTGGTCATTTGCCTGACCGATAGACATATAAAAGGCTACAGTAATACACAAAGACGCCCTAGTGCAACATACCAAGCGTGCCATTTTTCAATCTCAAACATGGACGAGTTGTCTTATAGATAACCCACACCACAGCTAATGAATCCCTGTAACTGGGGCTGGGAAAAAAAAGCAGAAGGACTCGGCTACATCCCTGTGTGGAAGACTCTTCCTGACGCAAGTGCCATCTGTCAAGAACTTGTTTCTTGCAAATGCAAGGACAGATGTTCACGATGTCGATGCGTCAAGAATGATTTAAATTGTACTCTCCTTTGTGCATGTGAAGGTGCGTGCTCAAGAATTTAGGATGCTTTATGTTTTGTTTATATGACAAGTAGCTCGCAGCGAATCGAGGCCTCGTGACTCCGACAACTTAAAGTACAGCCTTTCCTACTTCCGGTATTTGGATGGAAGGCTTTCAGGTGGGGTCGCAAGGTCACTCACTATTCGCTGCGAACTACTAGTGACAATAATTACTGATGTGTATTACTGTGGCCTTTTATATGTCTATCGGTCAGGCAAATGGCCAAGAAATTATATATAGTTTTTACGTATGTAAAACTCTCAATAAAATTGATTTCTAGCCTGTTTATAAATAAATATGGATGTTTTTCTACTTTTTTTTTGTTTTCCTTTATATTACCTGTTTGTTTTTATTCTTGCACCAGTATACTTAAGCAAAAAATCATATTACATTTAGTCAGCTTTCATTTAATACTTTACAAGTATATATACATCGCATAGTTTGAATGTGATTTACTGTTTTCAAATGAGGCGGGCGGCGGGTACATTGTTTGTAGCGTCCGCCGCGGTGCATTGTAATTGACATATCTTTGTTTATTTTCAACCAATTTTAATGATTTAAACTTCATATTATAGAAAAAGAAATTACCTATATTTTTGTACAACATTTTTATTGCCTAATGTAAGTGATTTACTATCTAAAATATATACAAATATAAAAAAAAATATATTTTTTGGATTTTTTTTATTGTATCTTGTTATTTTTCAATAATAATGGTATTATATATTAGAACAAAGTTATAGAACATTTAATGAGCTTTCATTTGATACCACAGACGTTACGGTACAGTGCATAGTTTAAGAATAATGAGAACTTTTCGAAATGTAGCGGCCGCCACTTTGGTGACGTCATAACTGTTGACCTTGACCTTTCAGAAACCGTCTCTCAGCAGTTTTGGAGTCCAGAGTACTTGACTAATATCATACTAAAATTTGGTGCTGATATGCGGAAAAAAATTTTTTTTCTGTAACTCGGGGCACTATGGGATTATTCCGCGCGCTCAAGGTTTTTGAGCTGTAGCTTCTATATTTATTGACAGATTTTCAAGATTTAAACTATGTTATGAAGCTTAATAAATTTATTTAATTTTTGTGGAACATTTGCATAACTTAGTGTTTTTAGTTTTGCTGTAAAACCTAAATTTCCGTATATATTTTTTTGACATTGAAATAATTGTGTGAATAATTCCTAAAGTATAACATTTATTAAATTTAAATGTTTAAGTGAATTATAGTACATTTAATTACCTTTCATTTGATACCTCTGATGTGGATGTGAGATGTGTAGTTTTGTCACAATTAAACTTTCTTAAGAACGCGGGAGCGGCTAGATGAATGACCTCATATTCGGTGACCTTGACCTCTCAGAGACTGTCTCCCGGCAGTTTTGGGGTCCAGAGACCATGCCTAACAACATACTAAAATTTGGTGCTGGTATCCGAATGTGAACTTTTCCCATAGAAGCATGTCCGTAACTCGGCGCACTACTAGCATAATGTGCAGTTATGGCAGTCGTGGCATGAAACGTCATCACCCGTTACTTTCATAATATATTTGAAAGAAAAAGAAAAAACATATTTTGATATTTTGACACCTGCTAAATATCCTAATGACCTGCTATGCTAGACCTTTAGATGTGTCATTCGTATTGAAAGATATCGGGTAACTTCGTTTTTGCGAACATTGCCGAATACATGTCATTTTCATGCCGCCAACTGACGCGTGTGTTGTGTCACATCAAAAATGTTGAAATAAAATCGTTGTAATGCCGTAAATATGCTGCCTCACTGCGAGCAGATTTAAAAATATGTCTCGAGGAGGCATATATCATCACCGGTACGTATTATTGTATTAATATTGAAATAATTGTACATGTCGATTTTCGCTATCCGCAATGACAGTTGGCTAAGCTACTCAACTAGAGGTGTGGCTAACATGAAGTCGATATTTTGTATCGACATTGGGTACGTATGAATTGAATAACTCAGTGCACCTAAAATACAAAATTAACCCTTTCAGATTTCCGAAAATTTCTAGAAAAAGAGTGAATGAATACTACCGGCCGGGACAGTTTGGTTTCCGCAGCCCCGTAGCAGTAGCACAGTATGCGGTGGCCAAGATATTTTTCATAATTTCATACAAACAAAGAAACATACTTATCTAATTAAAAACTTCTTTTAATGTAGCAACATATTTGAAAAAGTAAGTCTTGGACTCAGGCAAACTGCATACATACGTATTAAATGAACTCAAAAATATCTACTCTTTAATTGCAATAAACTTCAAGTAAAGATGTTTCTAAATACGGTAACCATGTATTATCTTTTTACAGCTGACTGTAAGAGCCTTATCACACTGGCGATTTGCGAGCGAGCCGCGGGCGAGTTTCCATACAAATGTCACTCGCGGCGAATCTGGTTTTGTATAAAAACTCGCCCTCAAATCGCCAGTGTGATAAGGCCCTAAATCGATATCTATAAACCACTCTAGTCACACTTAGTCGCACCCCTATAATAATTATTTCTTTCTACTCAATAACAGATGACACTGTTGTAAACTGCTTTAATCCATCTGTTGGCGAGGAGTGGAATAATATTATGACAACATTTAGTTACGTTGAATCACGATATTTAATTAAATAGGTGTTAGTGAAAGATATTTTTTCTTTGTATTTTGCAGTATAAGTAGAACACGTTAGAATTGATTTTGATAATTCTAAAGCTGTTCCAATTAAAAGCATTTTATAAAAGTGTGGCATGTACATATGTTTTGCTACGGTTGTATGTCACCAGTTTTCATACTTTTTGACTAATTAACATATCAATTCATGTTGTTTCTCCTCCGCAAGCAGTACCGCACAGAGCCAAAGGCATGAAGCGCTCCTGGTTACTTCACGCAAACTGTATATAAATGTCTAAATTTTGCGAGCCCGAAGGTCAGGCTTTGAGGCCAAAGGCCGAACTACTCATCAAACACCGAATAACCCAGCATTCCGCAGTAATTTTAAGCGGGACAAAGACCGAATACCGCGTCGGACCAAAGGTACCGAGCGCCCCTGGTTACTTACGTATACCTATTAGTCTGATTTTTGCGAGCCCGAAGGGCGAGCTTCAGGCTTCGAGGCCAAAGGCCGAACTCCTGAGCAAACACCCAATAATCCAGTATCTCGCAATAATTTTAAGCGGGCAAAGACCGAATACCGCGTTGGACCAAAGGCACCGAGCGCCCCTGATTACTATACCTATTAGTCTAATTTTTTCAAGTCCGAAGGCCGAGTTTCAGGCTGCCAGGCCGAAAACCGAGCTCTTCCGCAAACACCCTATGTCCCGTAGTAATTTTAAGCGGGACAAAAGCCAAGCATAAAGCGTCTTATATCGTTGTAAGCAAACCATTGTATCTAACTGTTACTGTTGTAATTCTTGTTATTACTATTAAATGGAGGATGTTTAAGAAACAGCTCGGTCGTTGGCCTCACACCCTGATATGGTTCTTAGGAAGGGAAAGGAGCTTAAAACCGTAACTGAATAATAACTAAAAATACGTAAATAAAATAAAGTTAAAAACTAAAACCCGACTACGAAAAAGTCTAAAACAAGAATCTTAGGTTTTAGTTCGTCAGGTACAGATAAATTGCATTTTTTTTTAATTTAGAGAACGTTTCGAGTATGCCGTCAATCGTTCGTAGTCGGAGGCCCCTTTGTTGTTTGTTTTCTTGCCGGGGCCTCCGACTACGAACGATTGACGGCATACTCGAAACGTTCTCTAAATTAAAAAAAAATGCAATTTATCTGTACCTGACGAACTAAAACCTAAGATTCTTGTTTTAGACTTTTTCGTAGTCGGGTTTTAGTTTTTAACTTTATTTTATTGTGGTATGGATTATTGTTTACTTTCAATTATCTTTTTTAAATCCATAAACTTTAAAAGTGTTAATAAGGTAATATTTGAGAGGTAGGCAATAAGTAAACTGAAATATTATTGCGTATTAAGCATTCAATTTCTTTTTTGTTCGTAATGTATCTATATAAGTAATGCCGGCATTAAGTCCACCGTTTTTATTTTCTTATTTTGTGCAATAACGATTAAATAAATAATATATAATTAAATATAGACTGCAATTACGTTACCAGAACTAGATAATAAACAAGAGCATCTTCTGAGTAATATTGTTTACAAGAAATAGTTATAGTGCCCCATTTCAGTAGAATTAAGTAAACAACGGTTTATTTATTACACCTGGCCATAAAGTGGCTTTTTCCGCACGCTGCGCGTACGCAAAAAGCCGCTTTCTGGCCAAGTGTAGACATAAAATGATGTACACAACACGGGAGGTAATAAAGAAAGCCCTCGATCGCATATTTACGTCCCTCGCTTGCAGCTCGGGCCGCAAACTTCTGCGATCTCGGCCTTTCTTTGTATTACCACCCTAGTTGTGTAATGTACTAGGTATTACCGTCGTATTCTACTAAATCGGGTAATTGCAAAAGCAATCTTGTTCTGTCACATCTAAAGTTTAAATTCCAAAACTATTTAGTCTGCAGGCTTTGTTAGTACGAAATCTGTTAATTGGTACCTGATGTGTTAGTATCACGTCTAGAAATGTTATTGGCAAGATTTTGGCTGCGCGGTTTAAGGATTTTTATTCGGATGTCGAATGTTCGCCTTGTGAATGTTTCTATAATTATTGACGAAAGAAACAGAATGGGCAATGTTATAGGTAGGTATGAACTTTGGTGCACCAGAAAAGATCCCATGTTTACACACTTTCAAGTGAAAAACGAGGCCGTATAAATTACAACGCACCAATAGCTGCTAGAGGGTACAGGGATGCAAATTTACGATCCCTTGGGCATTTTGGGCCATCCGACATTTTACACAAGCCTAAGTAATTGCTAGATTATGTTACCACTGATGACGGATTTATGCGTCCTGTGTAACAAAGTGACATATTATCATGTGTCATTAAGGAGGGACACGGTTTTCCACGAACTACTTATAGATAGACATTATAAGGCACTAGAAATCGACACAGAACAATGCTAAAATCGCAAAGCATATGGTAGTTCTGTAGGCTTATGATGCTACGCTTTGTCGCGTGATAAAGAAATGATAAAGCATCCGTCACGTTCTGACCAATAGTGTGCGAGAGTGACGGATGCTTTATCATTTATTTATGGCGCGACAAAGTGTAGCATAATAAGCCTACTGGTTTTATTGGTAATGGATTAGTTAGCGAAGTGTAAATCCAAATTTGCAAGTTTGAAACACTTGTGTTCGCTGCGCACCACGCAAAGAACTGTGAAATTTTGGGACTTTTTATTTGTTTATTCTAAAAAGTCATACCCTATGCATTTAAATTTACGATAATTTTGGTCCAATCAGGACTACGGCCTTTCAAAGATGGGCCATTCTTCTCAAAAATTGTAAATTTTAATTTCGCTCCCTCCACTTCTGCACTATTCTGGCAGAGGAAAAGAAATGAGACGTGGTCCTATGTGAAGTATGAATAGTCGACAAACATATCATCGAGTGTTTCTTTTCGTCGACATCATAATCATTTTATAAAAAGGATTTTTCTTGAAACCATTTCTCCATAGCATACTTAGATATAAAATAAACGTAACCTAACCTAATAGTAACTATATGGTGACCTTTTCTAAAATCATACAAGTTTCAAGGTCTCAAGAGTATAAAGTTGTCGACGAAATAAAAAAAACCGTTAAATGAAACATTCGATTAAACATTTGTTGACAAAACGGCAGATAGCCGCAGCAGCTGGCATCAGTCTATGAATATAATAATATTAATTACATTATATAAAAATTTGCAGTTGTTCACATGGAAACAAGCGTAGGGATAGATCATAGCTTTAACCAACCACCTTTCTCACTCAAGGCGTGTTAAGCCCACTCCACACTCGTCAGGCCTTTCAGGCGGTTCAAAGAGATAAATGGCGGGCTCAAATTGTTTGTAGCTTTGAGACTAGGTTTAAGTACTCAGTGCGGTGGCGTTTGAACTAGAATGCACTAAGTAGCCCTAAGATACTCCGTACGTTCATTTTATATTTACTGGGTTCTTTCTTGGATATATACAGTATTATATTATAATGGGTCAAAACGAATTTCTTTACTTTTATTTGACTTTTTGCGTTATTTACATCATTAAACCGATTACCATAAACCGATTTGAAAAAAATCGCTTTAAATTGAAAGGACCAATCTGGAAGTAGGTATATCTACACAACACACAAGTGGGTTATTTATTTATATTATTTTACACAAATTGGTGCCGCATCGATTTCAACTCGGTTCCCTCCATTTGGTATAATTTTAATTGTGGACCGAATTTGTAATTAGCACATTTTTTTTAGTTAAAAAAAAAACGGAAACTATTTTACACCAGTCATTAAGAATATATCAGGTTAGGTTCCTTTTGTAATTTTTCTGAACGATCAATAATTTTGGAAAACGAACTATTGGGAAATTGGGGAATCTCACAGAATTTCGATCACACCGAAGTCATGGCGATTGATACGCTCGGAGAAATGCCCATATCGGATTTTGGAATAGAGATTTCGTATAGAAGTCGAATTCATTCGATCGTAGCTGCTATAATAAACGCCATTCCAAGGGCCCATGAAAATAGACATATTTAAGAAACTAAGCCCCGAAGTACCAAGTCTTCAATTACTTACTTAAACTCAATAAAAACTTTTATGCCTGATTATCATAATATTTTTAAATCATTCCATCGTAAATTTAAGACTTCACCAACTGAGTTAACAAGTTGGTTGATCTTAAAAAAGTCCAGTGACTTAAGTACTTTTTTTCAGACTTTATATACGTATAGGCTTACTAGTTTATCTAATTTATGATTGTGTAAAATTATTCAAGATTTAACGATTTAGCATAAAGAAAACCCATACATATTATACCTACGCCAGTATCTTTTTTCTTAGGTAATAGGCAATGTAAAAGAGATAATACCTTATTCATCAGAAAAATAAGCTTTTTCGAATTGCCTGGTAATCAGATTATTATGAAGGGCAATACGAGTATTGAGCAATGAGTTGATAAAGGATGTGTTTCCCTTTTCTTTTCATCTACGTATGAAAAGAAAATAAATTCTTCCTATTGTGTGATAGATCTCTTTACGTAAATATCTTAGTAACTAAGAATGATTTATAGGTTTTGTAGCTAGTGAAACAAGAAAGGGAAAGGATATTAAGTACATACCTAGACCTAGTTAATTTGTTCACCGGATCTATGTTCTTTTTTGAAAATAAAGTGATAGGTTTTCAGTATTTGATATGACATCTGACTTCCTGAGCGTATTTTGTTTACTGGTGTTTATGTCATTTTACCAATGAAGTTCATATAAAAACAAAAAACTGCCGGTTTTATTTACCGTTTTCGCAACTGTAAAGAAATAGTACCTACATTACACAACTAGGGCGGTAATACAAAGAAAGGCCGAGATCGCAGATGTTTGCAGCCCGACCTGTAAGCGAGGGACGTAAATATGCGATCGAGGGCTTTCTTTACTACCTCCCGTGTTGTGTACATCCTTTTATGTCTACACTTGGGTAGAAAGCGGCTTTTTCCGTAGCGTGCGGAAAAAGTCACTTTATCGCAAGGTGTGGCATGAAACGCTTAATTAAATTGTTGCAATCATCACACGTTTTTAATAGCAAAGCTAATCTATTCGCCTTAGAAAATCCGCCGACATTGTACCGAGAAGAATCTTAAAATTACTCCACAGCTGAGGGCGAAATTAAGGCAGCGCGTTGACGCTCTCAACAATTATACTAAAAACTCTTTAATTACTTCCTTATGCGTAAGGTATTAGGGCACAGAATTGTATAGCCCTTCATTTAAAGAAAATTAAATTCCCTAAAGGAATAAATAGTAGATTGTGTCACAAGGGAGCAAAATGATGTATTTACGGCGAGGGCGTACATTGAATCCTGAACGAAGCGAAGGATTCTACAATTGAATCCCGAGCGTAGCGAGGGATTCTAAAGTAGAATCCGGAGCGTAGTGAGGGATTCAAGTGTTAACGCCCGTGGTGTAAATAATTTTGCTACCTTGTGACACATACTGCTTTTCACACCGACTATGAGGAAAATTTAAATACAAACGCTACCTACCAAAATAACGAAAACGAAATATATAGTTATGACCCAGTCATTTCGAACATTCGAGGTCGCAAAAAATCGCACAACGCTGAATATGTTGGTATGTTGTTAGGATACATATAAGTAGTGTAAACTCGATTTTGCAGTTTCGAAAAAGTTGTGCTAAATGTATGGTGCTCGAAAAACACCGAAATTTTCGGTCATTTTTCAGATTTTGGTCTGTACCTTCTAAAACCCGGATTTTTGGATAAAATTGTCTTTAACACTATTAAAGTAAATAAAATTCCCTACAATATGAGTGTAACATCAACTCTACATGTTGAGAAAATTTTGAGATATAGCACTTCAAAAAATTGAAAATTTTCCTAAAAAGTTCGAAATTGCACTTTCAGCTACCTCTCAAGCTGAATAGCAGCTGAAATACTGATCTTACAATGACAATTAGGTATATGAAGTTATAGAGCAATTATTGAGCTTTATTTTAAGTATAATTTGAACCCTGTACTAGCGATAATTCTCTTGTTATCGGAAAAAAACCAAATCAATAGAGAACTCAGATTTCTCAGGAAAAAGTGCTCCTAAAGCAAACTGTTAGTATATTGTGCAGTTATTCATAGGAAGTTTTAAAAATGACTTTATATTTATAAACATCATTCATTTAAAAAGTCCTGCGGGGCCATGATGATCGCGTACATCGCATATTATGTAAATGACAAAAGTTTCGTCACATTTACATGCGTGCGTAAATTCGAGTATTGAATACTTTATTATTTATTTTATACTGTGATATGCGCAACCATCATATGCCCGTTAATAAGTCTTAGATACACATCGTAAGATCTTACTCATAAAATGTGAAAATCAACGTAAAGTGATGGCGAGTCCTCGGCTGAGTCCAGTGATAGAATTGCACGACGCAATGTAAATTAGTATTTATCGCAATAACTTACACTAAAGAGTGGCTATGTAGTTACCCTTAAATTGTTGACATTTTACGGAATCCGGCAAAAAGATATCTTCGATGACATAAAACATTAGATTCAACGTTTGTCAACGAAACGTCACGGAACCGATAGGTATGTGTAGTTATACGTGGTTATACGTTTACACTTACCAGTTTTGTGTAAGTACTTATAATATTAGGCTTGCCTTTACGCAATTGGCTAAATGGTTGTATTCTTCTGAATTACACCTAGAAAAGTGTCGTCAAAATCATGTTCATGGCTAAGTAGTCAAGCAGGGGCTTATTGCATAACAAAGTACGAGATAATATTATAAGTAAGTTAAGTGATGGGTAGGATGTAGCCAACAGTTGTGTAAAATACGTAAATTATATGCTAGATAAGCTAACAATATGCGTAACAAGATGACCAACCTAATGTTACGAAATACGTGTACGATCTTCTAACAGTGCCAAAGTCCATCACCCTGGTTTAACCCCAATGGAAGACGTTGCTGCCCGATATTCCTACATGGTTACCACAGGGTGCATAATCAGTCGTAGAAAATAGGGAATAGTACATTACACAACTAGGGTGGTAATACAAAGAAAGGCCGAGATCGCAGAAGTTTGCGGCCCGAGCTGCAAGCGAGAGACGTAAATATGCGATCGAGGGTCTTCTTTATTACCTCCTGTATTGTGTACATCATTTTATGTCTACACTTGCCCAGAAAGCGGCTTTTTCCGTACGCGCAGCGTGCGGAAAAAGTCACTTTATGGCCAGGTGTGGCATAAAAATACAAATTTGGGTGGACAAGGAGCCCCGCATGAGATCCTAATGAATGCTGTAATAGTTAAGAATCGGGAAGCCGAGTCAAAGTTTTCCTCGGCTCAAAAAGGGCAGAGGTGTTATCTCAAACACAGTAGGAGCATTTCACGGAAACGTTACGTCAGCGACACTACCTTTTTAATACTTTTTACAAGTAAAATTAAAATCTGAATATCGGTATGGTAATATCATAACTTGGCTTTAAAATTGGCAGTGTTTCTTAGCAACTAAAACTAATATTAGGGCTTGCTACCATAGCATTACGTAAGCGACAAAAAAATATGTTTTCATGGAATGTTCCAGTAGGAGCTACATACTCACACTTCTAAGTTATAACTTATTGCAATAAATACGAATTTACATGGTGTCCTGTTCACGTTGATTTTCACATTTTATGACCATGATCATACAATGTGTATTTAAGACTAATTCAGCGGGCATATGATGGTTGCACATATCACAGTATAAATAAATAATAAAGTATTCAACACTCTCGAATTTACGCACGTATGTAAATGTGACGATGCTTTTATCATTTACATTATGTGCGATGTACGCGATCATCATGGCCCCGCAGGACATTTTTAAATGAATGATGTTTATAAATATAAAGTCATTTTTAAAACGTCCTATGAATAACTGCACAATATACTAACAGTTTGCTTTAGGAGCACTTATTCCTGAGAAATCTGAGTTCTCTATTGATTTGGTTTTTCCGATAACAAGAGAATTATCGCTAGTACAGGGTTCAAATTATACTTAAAATAAAGCTCAATAATTGCTCTATAACTTCATATACCTAATTGTCATTGTAAGATCAGTATTTCAGCTGCTATTCAGCTTGAGAGGTAGCTGAAAGTGCAATTTCGAACTTTTTAGGAAAATTTTCAATTTTTTGAAGTGCTATATCTCAAAATTTTCTCAACATGTAGAGTTGATGTTACACTCATATTGTAGGGAATTTTATTTACTTTAATAGTGTTAAAGACAATTTTATCCAAAAATCCGGGTTTTAGAAGGTACAGACCAAAATCTGAAAAATGACCGAAAATTTCGGTGTTTTTCGAGCACCATACATTTAGCACAACTTTTTCGAAACTGCAAAATCGAGTTTACACTACTTATATGTATCCTAACAACATACCAACATATTCAGCGTTGTGCGATTATTTGCGACCTCACCCAGATTTTTATGTTCACCACGACGGGGGTATTAGTCAAAGAGCATCATTTTTAATAAAATGAAATGTGAAATTGTTAAATTTACAGTTCCTTATTATTTTATAAAACGTTTATTACTTTTTACGGACGGGACGAATTTACCACTTCCATATTATATTTATGGCCCTCGCCTGCGGCTCGGACCCCAAACACCTGTGGTCTGGGCCATTCCTTATTATCGACTTTATGTAGAGTCGATATGTAGAGTCAATGTAGAGTCGATAATGTAGAGTCGATATGGAGAGTCGATATGTAGAGTCGATATGTAGAGTTGATATGTAGAGTCGATATGTAGAGCAATAATGTAGAGTCGATAATGTAGAGTCGATATGGAGAGTCGATATGTCGAGTCGATATGTAGAGTCGATATGTAGAGTTGATATTTAGAGTCGATATGTAGAGTCAATAATGTGGAGTCGATAATGTAGAGTCGATATGGAGAGTCGATATGTAGAGTCGATATGTAGAGTTGATATGTAGAGTCGATATGTAGAGCAATAATGTAGAGTCGATAATGTAGAGTCGATATGGAGAGTCGATATGTCGAGTCGATATGTAGAGTCGATATGTAGAGTTGATATTTAGAGTCGATATGTAGAGTCAATAATGTGGAGTCGATAATGGAGAGTCGATATGGAGAGTCGATATGTAGAGTCGATATGTAGAGTTGATATGTAGAATCGATATGTAGAGTCAATAATGTAGAGTCGATATGTAGAGTTGATATGTAGAGTCAATATGTAGAGTCTATAATGTATGGTATGGCAATGGCATATTCTAAGCAGGTTCAAACTAAAAATACCCCGTAGGTAGTCCTTGAACAGAAAAGTATCACTTTGATCCCTCTTATGAGGGATCAAAATACTTTTTTCTGAATAGGAGGTGTGAAAACGTCTTTTAGAGTCCTGTATAATGCAAACATGCGAGGCCCAGATTTCCAAAGTGGTCATAGAATTGTACCTATCTAATAAAGTATTATTAGTTTAGTACAGTCACGTTGAGGCTTGATTTATTTTAAACGGACGCTTTGTGAAATATTAACCAGCTATGCTAAGTAAAATGGTCTAACAAAAGTAACAAAGTGACTCGTGGAAAGCTGAGGTGATGGATTGATGCTTTAAGTTTTGACACTTATTGGGATTTACTTGTTGATCATTTCTTCCTTAAACTTTGACGCTTGAACTTTAGAATACAATTATGTTATATTGTTAAATTTACTTGCATATTAACAAAAGTGCAGGGCAGATTGCTTACGTCGAAGAGTTTCGGTTTTTGTAGTCTCGGAAAATGTGAGGTTCCTGAAGGATAAGAAGACATTGGGCTCGCGGGTGAAGCTACAGAAAAAAAAACAGTAAAACATTGCAAAGCGGCTCATTGAAGGGAGGGGTAACCAGAAGGCTGGCTCATACTTATGCCAAAGGATAGCGTTAGCTATTCAACGAGGTAATGCAGCCAGCCTCCTGGGCACCCTTCCTCGTGGCACCGACCTGGAGCCCGTGCTTTATCTATAGGTTATTTTCTATCCTTTTATTAACCTTAATATATGTCTAGTTTTACGTCTTTCTATCTGTACTATTTTGCCCTGCACAATATAATCAATTAAATAAATTAACATAATGTATCAATAACTAACTTTTTTATTTGAAACTAGAGGATGCTTTGATTAGCAGAGGTAAAAATTAAATGTTTCCCTTTGCTTCAACGTATTTAATCGTGTGCGTGTGGATTGAGTGAGCACCCTTCTGAAATAAAAAAAGACATCCTGTTCATTTAGTAAAAGTTCTAAAACAATTGTAAAACTAAATCTCTGTATTTGTAAAAAGATAAATCAAAAGATATAACCTTTAACGTGTGCTCACTCAGTTCTCACAAACTACTTACCAACGAAATCAGGGAATGTATTCATTTAACATATAATATTTATATACGAAGCTTTAGTAAAACCTATGCTAACTTACCTTTATAATTTGTAGATCACCTAGTAACGTATTTAAGATTTTACAAATAATTTCTTATGCTCACTCAATCCGCACACTTTCGAAAACCCGATTTCTGATGAAAAAACTGAAGATTTAAACTGCTATATATGTGTATAGTTTAGTAAAACTAATCTGGGAATTTGTAAAATACAAAACGAACCACTAACGTGGCAGGTTTTTGAATAATAAATGTTTGTGAATGCTCACTCAGTCCACACGTTTCAAGTAAGTTAAAAATGTAAATATCTCAATATTTGTAGTATTACATAAACTATAAATTACTTCAACTTTTAGTAAAAATTTTTACTAAATATCCACCATCTAATATTTTATATTCGTTGTCTGTTTTTAAAGATATTCAATTGCAATTTTTCTAGTGTAAGTAGGTCGATTAGATTGACCACACTTCATTATATTATGGTCATATCCAAAATACAGTTCATTTAAAAAATATATGAGATCAAAAAGGTTACTACCCCTGGTACGTCACTTTGACATTGAAAGATGTTTTATTTTTATTTTTTGATCTCGGATTAAATCTTTTACAGTAAATGAAAGGTAATAATTACGGATCAGGTAACTCTTAATTGTAATAAGTATGTACTAACCTAATCAAAACAATTGTTTACTTTAAAATTTAATTCATGGATATGACCATAATATAATAAAGTGTGGTCACCTAATCGATCTACTTACATTAGAAAAATTGCAGTCGAATATCTTTAAAAACAGACAACGAATATAAAATATTAGATGGTGGATATTTAGTAAAAAATTTTACTAAAATCTGAAGTAATTTATAGTTTATGTAATACTACAAATACTGAGATATTTACATTTTTAACTTACTTGTAACGTGTGGACTGAGTGAGCATTAACAAACATTTATTATCCAAAAACCTGCCACGTTAGTGGTTCGTTTTGTATTTTACAAATTCCCAGATTAGTTTTACTAAACTATACATATATATAGCAGTTTAAATTTTCAGTTTTTTCATCAGAAATCGGGTTTTCGAAAGTGTGCGGATTGAGTGAGCATAAGAAATTATTTGTAAAATCTTAAATACGTTACTAGGTGATCTACAAATTATAAAGGTAAGTTAGCACAGGTTTTACTAAAAATTCGTACATAAATATTATTAGTTAAATGAATACATTCCCTGATTTTGTTGGTAGTTTGTGAGAACTGAGTCAGCACACGTTAAAGGTTATATCTTTTGATTTATCTTTTTACAAATACAGAGATTTAGTTTTACAATTGTTTTAGAACTTTTACTAAATGAACAGGATGTTTTTTTTTATTTCAGAAGGGTGCTCACTCAATCCACACGCACACTATTTAATCGGGTAAAAAGTAGAAGTACTATGTTTTAACTGCGGACATAATCAACTTGTGTAACAAATTTCATGAAAATCAGTTCGATAGTTTTTGCGTTTATTATGGACTAAAATAAAATAAGCCATGATGGGGGACGGTTACGTGGCTTTGTGTGGAGTAGGTACTACTTTTCACACGTTTGTGAGAAAATTGTGAAAATACATACGTGTTATCTCCTTAAAATAAAGAAATTCCTTTTGCGTGATGTACCAACAAAGAAACACACCGACGAACAGAAAATAACGGACAAAATTTCAAATACCATTAATTTGCATTTTGTTACTTAATATTGTTTATTCTTTACACTCCCCAGTTCCTTTTCTTGGAAATATCTATCAGGTTTGTGGTATCAGGTGAGATCAAAGTCAAATGCTTACCTATCGTGAATGAAAAAAAAAAAATCTCTAATATACAGATATACTCTTGCTACGATTTTACCATATGTATGTGTATATATGATCATATGCTATAGGATATATGATGAAGGTCGAGGCTCGCTTTGGGTCGTCAATTGTGTATGTTCCATCCAACATTAATACGATATGTCGTAGTGTCGTAGTATGAGCCTTATTACTCTTGCGATTTGCGAGTGAGCTGCGGGCGAGTTAGAAGCGAAGTTCCATACAAATGTCGCTCGCGGCGGAGACGCCGCGAGTTCGCGACCGGTTTTGTATGGAAAGTCGCCCGCAAATCGCAAGTTTGACAAGGCCCTATGATGTGACGTCATTGACGATGCGACGCTGCATCGTGGAAGTTTATGATGTGCATTGTAATGTACGATTCTCACTGACCGAGCCGGGCTAGAGCGCATTTTAAAATTTGTTAAAGGAAAGTGAAAGGACAATACAATAATTAAAGTTTATATTTGCTTACGGTATAGGGCAGTCGGTCAACTGCCGAAATTCCATATAAATTAGCACGGAGCTGCGCTGCGCTCCGGCCCGGCCCTGTTGGTGAGAATCTTACATAAAATATCATGACATGACGTCATATCGTGGCATGATGGGATATCGTTGAAGATGCGACGCCGTGTCACATCGCCGACATCGGATACCTATCAATCCAAAAAACAACATAGTTTTTTACACGACCGCATCGTAAAGACACAATGTCGCATCGTACCATGACACGGCATCATAATCATGAATTTTATTTTTACGATATACGTCATAGATTATTCGACACGGTATGATATCGTGTTGGTTTTTTCTGCTTTTTATCAACAGGATCTATTTAGAAATCAAGAAGATTCAAGTACGTGTAACGGCTGTCAATCCTTATCGTCAGTCATGCGGCCGGTGGCGATCCACTCGAGATTGACATGATAACCACCTCGCTAAATATAGCTGCTTATCAGCAAACAGCACAGTACGCAATCACTTTCATTGATATGAATCATTGGTCGGTTTTACGGCAACTTCAATATCAGGTATCAACAGTTTGCCTTTTAAATTTAGATTGTGGTTTCTTGTTACTGAAGTAACACTGCTTGACGTGACAGTCTTCGGAACTTGTCCCACCGTCCACGATCAGCAAAAAACGAAACTAAGCGATAAAAACTAGAATCGAGTTGGTAAGCAGCGAGAAGCGAGTGATAGTTTTGTCGCTGGGCAAAATGCGAGTGAGCGACGGGCGATAAGCAAGTGTGGGAGGGGTAACAACCCCTGGTATACGTATGTCTTGTCGGCAGTGTGAACATTGAGGTCATTGAGGGATCAACAATTATTACATACGTCTCATCATTTTATTTACATAGGATCTATTTGTACGTTTCTTGACCATGAAAATAGTCGATAGATAGTCGCTTCCTCGTCGGCGGTGGGACACCTGCCTTAAATGGTACCTATCTTTATAAATCTCTTATAAATTTCTTCCTAAATAAATGTTGATAGTAAGACTTTGGTTAGTTCGCCGAATACTAAGTTGCTCAAATTTCAAATTTGTCGCTTTATGTGCTTGTGTTACGTAATAAGACTAAGCACGCGCGCGAGGTACATACACTTTTTTCGTCTACCTCGATATATTTCTGTGGACCTGACCTACCAGCGTTAAAGAAACCGGCGGACTAGAGTTGCTTCAGTACTTTGTTAGCGAGGCTACGTCCGGCTATTTATTTTAAGGTCCTTGATTGTAATTTGAAGAAACAGTCAAGAAAGCATTTGTAAACTATATCACATATTAAAACGGTTTACACTGTCTTTACTAATAAGGTTTAAAAATAAAGTACATAACTTATTTCGTAGCGTTTGTATATTTAACATTTCAGGAAACTGTCATTAAAATAAATCAAACTTTAACTTCGCGAAAAAATTAAAACGTTCGCATTTTGAAATACAAATACTCCTAAAGTCAGTACCTATCGAGTAAGGGATGCGGTATAACAATGCTACAGTTTTCTTAAGTTACACTATAGACCTACTTCATTGATTAGTTATATAGAGGCCCATGAGAGAAAACAAACATTATTCACCAGTGAGGACGTTTGGATAGGCTCCTCTTTGGTGTAAGGAAAATATTACAACTCTAACAAAATATCGTATCTTTTTTGAGGCAATATACCCATATCTTGTGAAAACCGATTTAGATTTTTTTGCGGATAATCCAAGTATAAAAAATATTCTTCTTACTTTTGCACTATTTATTCCATGTGCCATCTGTTTGTCTGCAACCTCCGTTTGAGCAATTGTTCAATGTTATTCATATCATACATGCATTCACAACAACTGATAAGAAGATATCACATATATTCATTCTTGTAAGTATTATAACTCGTCCCATTTTTATCCCGCACAGTAACCAGCTGTAGATTAAAAACCACATATTTATTAAAAAAAAAACCCGACCGCGGTGCACTTTGACACTGCATATAATCAACCATTTTGTTTATTTTAACGAACCCCACCACACTCGCACCATCAAGACGAATCTAATGATGATTAAAATCGGATGTGCCGTTGAGTAGTTACGAGCGGACATAGGAACGGACATACATACATACATACTTACATACATACAGGTCAAACACATAATTCTCCTTAGGGCTTCGCCGCAGTCGGGTAAAAATAGGCATTTCGTTATAATGCGTTAAACGTAACGCATTACAATGGTATTTATCGCTGAACTAACGGGACATCAAGCTATGATATTAACCTTTCCTAAATACAATAATTACGCATTATATTTGCCAAGGACACAGAAGAACGGAAGCTTCTCTCTCTAACAAAACTGTCGTTCGGGTCCGACGACCGGACGGAGCTCACCCGCATCCAACCGTCTCTCTCTATCGCATAACGTTACAAGGTTACATGTTCCGGCCGGGTGCAACTTCGTTCACGGAGGTGAAAGAAGTTAAACGTCCCTTTTTTGTTCCGGCTTAGTCGAATAAAAAGTATTGTGTGTTAACCGAGGGCACGATCTACCTATGCACCGAATTTCATGGAAATCGATCTGGTAGTTTTTACGTGATGCGCGCACATTCAAACAGACAAAAAATCCAAAAATATGCTAATACTATTACAGTCAAGTTCATCATTATCTGAGCAAAGATTGGACCAAAAATATCTGAACAGGACCTTATTCTCAGAACTCGACTGTACATATTTTCAACACTCCAGTTATTTTTTTGGAATAATCTTAAAGTTCAACAAACACAGTTATTCTATGTATTTATGTTTCAACAGGTAGATAAAAATAAAGTAGATTGAAATCTACTATCGCTATCCGATAAGGTGATAAAACATTTGAAAATGCTTTTTAAATTTGGAATATAGGTAAATGACAATATTTGCGGAACATACTACTAAATAAAAAAAAATCGAACAAGAGCGAGTAAGACTATATTTTTACCCGACTACGGCGAAGCAAAAAGGAGGGTTATGATTATGATTTAATTACAAATGTATAGTTTGCAGATTTTTCCCTATACTTGTAGTTTAAGATGGTATTACCAAATTTCAAAGTAAAGTATTCTATAAATTTTGGTTTCCTTGAGAGAGTCGATAGGTACGTTTTTTGAGGCATAAATGGCCTTATCTTTTTATTACGTTAACTTAAAAGTTAACGGTTAATGGTATTAGTTTCAACTCGATACCTCTACGCGTTCCCGAGATAAAGGGTCTAGACTCTAGATAGACGGACAGACGGACAACAAAGTGATCTTATAACGGTTCCGTTTTTTCCTTTTGAGGTACGGACCCCTAAAAAACCGGACAAGTGTGAGTCTGATTCGCGGACTTGTAGATACTTACGAGAATAGTTCAAGAAAGTTTTTCTTGAGTTATTCATATGGTGAGACAAATTTAACTTTGCTACTGAAAAAACTGTTGTCCACATACATCGACATAGGTCACGGCTAGTTTAGTAGCAGCAAATAAATTTGTGTTACGGTACCGATATGATTCCTAACACCTTTCATCAGTTTTTGTGACCCTACCCCGATTTGTTTTGTGTGTGCGTGGCGTATGGCTCATTTTTGTTATGATTACCTAATGGTAACGAGTTGATAATGAAGGTGCGCATTGTTAGTAGAGATGTGCCGTTCCCGGGAATATTCCCCATACAAACGGGGAATATTCCCGGGAATGGCACATCTCTAATTGTTAGTGATTTGTAAACTCTAGATAATTATTAGCCGCTGTTCCTTAGGATCGTTGGCATAAAAGAAGATGTCTTATCATACCCTTTGTTATAATTCTTTTCTTTTAGAATTAACTGATAATCTAAACCTCGTTCAAACGAGTTTCAGACGTCAGGTTCAGTGCAAAATACGAGTGTTGTAATTAAATTTCACTTTTTACGGTCACTAACCGTGTTGGCTTTATTAACTTTTAGCGAAATTCTAGTCTCTGAAGTTTCCATCCTATTAAAATTGTCTAATAAATTCAGAAGCATTCAGTTTATTTAAATCTTGTAACTGAGTTGGGAGACGACCCGTAGCTTGGATTCTATGAAACGGTCGGGATCTTTAACAGACAGCGAGTAAGAAAATCTTATTTATTTTGATTGTCTACTGCTTTTGCATGTGTTTTAATAAAATTTGGTCTACAGAAACGTTGCTGTTTAAAACTTAAAATATCCTCATGAAGATCTGTTTTAAGAAAATATTATCCTCTATAACATTTTGAATTGTGTGTACAAACAGCAACACACTTAACTGCCCATTAAAGACAGAGCAGAGAGAAAATGATAACGATTGAAAGAGATATATATATTTGTATTATGTCAACTTCAAATCAAATAATGTTTGCGTATGTGTAATATGCCTTTGAGCTTTGTCATTGTAGTTGTTTGGGCAAAGTTTTTTGTTCCATACTGTAAATAAAGGTTTTATTTCAACAAGACAGGTGAATTTGTCAAAATTATGATTTAGCTTTCAGACGAACGTTGGGATGAAATAAACTAATTATATTTCTAATGCTTTGATTGGTGCTTCATATTTTTGATATGATGCACCAATATAATGTAATTTATATTTATTATTCATTCATTATTTTCCATGAATTCAATAATATGGCATTAATGTCAATAATGACGTTGGATCAGCCATAAAAGAAAAAATATTGTTTCAAAACTCTTTTGAATAATAGCTAATTTATACTCATAAACACACGCACACATGCATAGCACGACGCCTTCAAGTGTGATTCTCTTTCTTGCAGTATTTCCCATTTTTGAAGTGTATAGTTAACTGTGTTGCTGTTTGTACTTTTCTGAATTGTCTGTGTAAATAATGTCTGCTGGCTGTGTTGCGGTCATTATATCTTTATTCGTAATTATATAATATATAATTACGAATAAAGAAATAATGAAAACATACACATATTATGTGTATGTAAATAAATATATCTATTTACTGACCAAGTGATTGAAGCGAACGACGGTCTCCGGTTCAATTCGGGCAAAAATGCTTTCGTATGTCCAGTGGATATCTGTATGTTCTCCTCTACAGGTCGCATTTCTCAACTGGTTCTCGTGAAATTTTAAGGAATTTTACGATAGTAGTATAATTTTCTTATTGTTTTTTTTTTTAAATGACGGAGCCGTGGTGGTTGAAAGACTCGATTTACAGCTCATAGAGCCACTAGTTTATAAATCTATGTTCATGTTTGCTTTTATGGTAGCCCCATAATAAACGTCTTTAAGAGGAAACAGTAAGGCCGAGAGAATTGAAAGTTAGGTATTTGTAAAATGTGTCGCTGTCCCGCACTGCCCGCCACTCTCCCGCAGAGCGCGATAGTTTCATTTAACATTAAAGAAAGGCTTTGGCCGTGTTTCTATGTTTTCCTTTTTTTTAATAATCTAGTCAAATTTGTTTTCTGGATGTGTGAACACAGCAGAAAATCTGGCATTTTTTTAGGTTTTTGAAGGTTAATATCTCTTTTGAGAATCAATTTATCGTAAAAAGGAAAACATAGGAACATATCAATAGTAGCCATAGATTTTTAGACAAAAAATTATTGCTCTACTGGCATTAACCAGGGAGGAAACAGGGGACTACGTTTGTATGGAAAAACTGCCTTCCTGTTTCCTCTTAACCAAACTAAGATGGATGCTCTTTTGTCAGGCCTCCACTTCACTCCGCGAGCAAACAGGGATAAACACTTATCTACTCTTTGTAACGTTAGCTTATTTCAAAGGAAAAACCCGGGAACATTTCTGTAATATGATGCAAAGTTAGCCCATCCTACGCTATAACATTCTTTATTTTAAAAGCAAAGCGTTTTTTGGGAAAGTCTAAAAATGTGATTTTAACGTTATTGTTTTCCGGTGAGTTTTTATGACATTGAAGAAGGTTTTCATTAATATTTCTATTATTGAGAGGTCTTTCTATAACATACCACAGAAAAAAGTTATGAAATAGCCTATAGAAGTGCAGTTTTTTGGAGATATAATATGGTCGTTAAGAGGAAATAGAAAGGTCGAGAGAATTGAAAATTAGGTATTTGTAAAATGTGTCGCTATCCCGCACTGCCAGCCTCTCACCCGCAGAGCGCGATAGAGACAACTGCAGCTTGGATCGAAAATACCTTTTAAAATTTCATGAAAACAACGTTTCGTAGTCCCCTGATTTCTTCCCCAAAACTTAACCTATTTAACTAATTTTTTCATTAAACATTAAAGAAAGGCTTTGGCCGTGTTCATATGTTTTCCTTTTTTTTAATAATCTAGTCAAATTTGTTTTCTGGATGTGTGAACACAGCGGAAAATCTGGCATTTTTTTTAGGTTTTTGAAGGTTAATATCTCTTTTGAGAATCAATTTATCGTAAAAAGGAAAACATAGGAAAATATCAATAGTAGCCATGGATTTTTGAACAAAAAATGATTGCTCTACTGGCATTATCCAGGGAGGAAACAGGGGACTACGTTTGTATGGAAAAACTGCCCTCCTGTTTCCTCGTAATAGGAATGCGCCTACCACGTCTGCGATACGAGTGCTGGTACTTGTATAATAATTCTCCTAACGACACGGAGTTGAACTACAGGGCATTTCTCCAGAAACAAGTCTGCGGTCACCTCATTCATCTGGCCCTTTTTCATACTAAATGTATGGAGACAGATGAATGAGTCGCAGACATATTTCTGGAGAAATGCCCTACAACTGCTACCCTAATACCCTATGCATATATGTATACAAATATTAGTCAAGTTATGCTTCGACACTAAAGCAAATAGCTTAACTTATATAAACCGGATTTAACTGGTTTAGATTAGTTGGCTCAAACTGTTGGCTGCGAAATGGGTAGAGTAACTCGAATGGAAGTTAATTATGTCTTTCCATTTCTAAGAAGATTAAATCTGATTGCACAGTGGTTGCAATCTGCTTCACAGTCAGAATAACTTGTTATAACTTAATTAGCTTTAAGTTATATTGCATTAGGAACATATGCTTTTGAGTTTGTCTCTTTGGCACACCGAAGAGACAAACTCGCTCAAAGTCCTCATAACCGATTACTTGCTAGTAAGTTTTACTGCCCATTAACGAAAAATAACGAAATCTAAACTAAGTCCAACTCCTCGCCTGCTTTTTGCTACGGATCTTTTATTTACTCTGTGGGCTATGACGTTTAGCGGCCAATACTATCGAAGCTTGTTAATATTTCCCGGTTGATATATTACTAATCACACATAATAAAGTGTTGGCCTCTGCCGAAATTTGCTCTGTAACTTGAGCAGACCCAAACTGTATAGATATTAGGCTCTGCAAACATGACTCCGTCACACTCATTAAGGCATGGCTTGTAATGTATACAGGTTTTCCTTATTATTATTATTATTTTAATTGCCCTAGACTCGTAAACAGGCAGACGTCCCATCTAGTGGAAAGTGGTCACCACCACATACTTATACCTAGACATTTGCAATACGAGATACATTACCAATGTGTTGCCGGTCACTAAGAAAATTATAGACACCCTTTTTAAAAAAAATCCTTGTTGTAGCGTAGTAGGAAAATCTTAGCAGAAAGTTCATTCCACATCCCTATTGTATGCGACACAGTCGTTCTGGAGTACCGGCGCGTTATTAGCTTGGTGACTCGAGGAAATACAAATGAACTAGCGGTGCGATGGTGGTTATTTTATTAATGTCACAACTTTCACGTACCTATCGGCGTCACAAACTTCACCTGGCCTGTGTAGTATAAAATTATAATACAATACAAAGCTCCATCATATCTATTCAAAAGTTGTCATGGTTGTCCAACCGCAAATATAAAACACGCCAACAGCTGCATCTGCTTCTGCTTTTCGTGGCAGTTTCCGGTATGTTGCAACTAAATGTTGGAACAACGTCCCACCACCAACCGGGAACCTGTAAAATATAAAAAGTATTAAATTCGCAGTTAAAAAACATATTTTTGGACATAAAAAAAAACAAGAAATATTAAGACACGACACAAGATGTTTTTGACTTAACACCAGCCACTGGGGTAAATACCTGTGTTTTATCTCCCCTTAGGCCATTAGCATTACCCGAGTGAAGCTGTGTGAGGAGCTCAAGTATATACCTACCTTTTTAAACACAAGCACAAGCAGTCTATTTATAGCTTGTAGAGCGGAGCCACACACTTTCCGCTAAATGTTACTATGTGTTTTGTTTTTGTCCCATTCGTCAGTGAGATTAATAATTCATATTTAGCAAGATGTGTAAAAATCACTTTTCGATTCTATGTTTTAAATTTAAATCTATTCTGCAGTATTATTGTTTGTGTATTGTGTATATGTGTTTGTTGTTTTGATGCAAAGCCGTATACAGTTTATGGGATGGTTTGGTTTGATCGGTTGGCACAATTGGTGGCGCTGTCACTAATGGTCGCGTTTAGCCGAGCCGACCAAGCCAAAGTACCTATATCATGTCCTGGAACGGCAGTGCGAATTTCTTGACATGACTTTGCCCTTGCCGGGTATCGCCGGAAGACCAGTGCTAACTCTAAAATCGGCATTTTGCTGAGGTGGGACTGTTTTGTGGCAGCGTGATTACGCTCTGTCCATGTTCTACTTTTTACTGTTTTTTTTTCCTTTTGTGTTGTCACAAATAAATGTGTCCCATCAAAAACATTACATGTAAAATTAAGAAAGCCTCGCAACGCAGTTCTTCTACAACAATAAAGTTTTGTGACGTAATGTTAAAACAAAGTCGATAACTTTAGTCAGTACCGGGGGGGTGTCTACAGAATTCGATTTCTACCGACTTACCTATAAAATGTGTTCCTCCACGGTTAAATAATACACAAGTCGGTGAAAATCGAGTACTTTAAATTACAGGATGTTGGAAATGGCCCGAATGGCTTCGAGAAAAGGATGGTACGGCCGTGTCTTTGTTTTACTCGACTTGGCGGGGGCACTACCGAGCCCTCCGATTTTCTTTCTTTCTTATCGACGAAAGATTGGTATTTTAATTTTTTTTATTGGTGCAGAAACGTCTGCTAATGAAATAAATAAATGTGTGGCCTCGGTGGAGCTGACTGGAAAGCCACCCGTTGTTGGCCCGGAGAGCCATGGGAATGCGGGGTCGAGTCCCGTCCCGTCGTATTTAATTTTTTTATTTCCGCTTCATAAGTATTTTAAGCCAAAGGAAATTTGTTTTCAGCCTATCTAGGTTTCGTCCTCATTTTGAAAGTTATTAGTAAGTATTCTTCATAGACAAGAAATTCAGGCATTCATATAAGAGAATCGTATACCATACAATTTAATGTCCTTGTGCAACAAGGTCATTTCATAAGCAATTCGACGCGACCCCGTAGTCCCTCGTAGTTGGGGTGAGATGGGATGTCATACTAAGGTGAGTTGGGCAAATTGTTGGATCGACACACAGAGATATATTGAGATAGAAGGAAATAGTTCGTCGATTTGTATGGCAAATAAGCGTGTAACGTTTTTCGCTTGGCGTTTGACGCAAAAAGTGCTATTTAGTGATGGAAAACATAAATTTTCCATTTCATTTGGTGGTATTTGAACAATTAATTCTACCATTATTATCAGATCTTCAAATCTGCTAATAATATTGACGGAAACTGAAGTTAACGGCATTCAAAGTAGGTCGCTGCTACTTCTTTTTAGCACGCGAGGTACATACAGGTTTTTCTTCTACCTCGATATATTTCTGTGGATAGACACTTTTGGATTATGGATGCTTTAGGTAGCAGTAGCCTTAAAAAACCATCTCACCCCTCTGTCATACCTACTCTCCCCATTCATAACCCAACTGCCCTCGCAATCCCTACTCACCCCATTTTACGGTACCCTTACAAACGTTAAAACTCTTTTCTTTAAAAATAATTTAAAAGCAACAAGAGGCTATTATTTCGTCGGAATCTTTTTATGTAACGCAATGTAACGGAACTCGCATTCAAGTTTTTCCCTGTCTAAACAGTTTGAATGGCTAAGGGGACTTTTGGCTCATTATCGTGAAATGTTATCGTTGATATTGAAACCAATTATAGAGATACCTTGATTGTTTCCTAAACAATTTCTAATTATATTTATAAATCACTATTTATCTACATTGGTGAAAATACCGAAGTATCGCATCAAAGTTATTATTATCTTATCTTTATCTTATCTTAAAATATTAAACATGTATATACCTGCAACGAATAAAGATACGTTTAGTGTTTAATTTAAAACAATGTCACTAGTTATTGGCGACACATTACGTAATTCAGTTTACGTAAAATATTGCTCATTTCTTTGTGAGGTAAAAAATATACTCTACACTTATTTAAAGTATTTTTCTCTATTGTTAGGTTATTAATCATCATATGTCTATTGCGAATTAAATAAGTATATTGCGGGACAATCATACACAATACAACTTAGTCCCAAAGGGAATTTCTCCAGAAATATGTCTGCGGTCACCTCATTCATCTGGCCCTTTTTCATACTAAATGTATGGAGACAGATGAATGAGTCGCAGACATATTTCTGGACAAATGCCCCAAATAAGTAGTAGAGTCAAGTGCAAAAAAAACATGTAAAGAAAAAATCGTTTCATAAATATGCTATGAAATTCTTATTGCCACTGCAGGTGTATTCAGGTATGATTCAGACATATTTTGCAGCATTTGTATGCACCCATATTTTTACACTTAATTGTAAATACATACTTAAATATATAGAAAACAATCATGACCCTGGGAAAAAATCATATTTATCACACAATTTGGTGTCCTTGCCAGGATTTAAGCCCGGGAATTTGAACTTCCTATGTGGTGTCACTCCTACATTACAAAATATCATCGCCTTGAGGGACAGGAACTATAATAATACTTCTCAGAATTCTTGAATATAAACTGCACTCGCTTTACGATCTCAGAGTATATCCATGAATATGAATATTATTTTCCGGTTGAATAAATAATATATTGCGAAAGATAGATTACGACGGTATATGCAATTTACCCAAGAGTATGATTTATTACGTATTTATACTGTCGTGAGAGTTCTCGTCTCTTGGCAGGGGACAAACTGGCCGGCGCTCTTATATTCTATCTAGAAAATATCTAAGATGTAAAGGATTTTTTTTATATAAATATCCGTAATCTCCGAATATAATGTTTGACGTAATATAATAAAGCTTAAATAGGTGATTATCACGACATGATCAACTTTTTCTCTCATCGTTTTTATCCGTCAAACTCATTTCTCGACTGAAAAGCCCAATTTACACGTAACAACTATTCAGCCGAGTCAGCACACTCTCGGCTAAGCACTTGTTATCTCCTCTTCCATTATTTGGGGGCCGGGAATTTTATTCATTCTGTACAATAGGTTTAGTTCGAAAACGTGTTTCACCTGACATCAGTCACTTTTATTGCGCAGCACGATGTATGAATAATAAATATATTGCGATGCAAAGATATCGGGTTCTTACATATTTAAAAATTACAAAGATGTTACGGTAATATCTCTAGAACTAAAGGCCAGTTCTCGGGAGCAGCCGATAAACATGTACTAGAGTAAAAATGAATGAATGAAATTACATAAAAGTGACAATGTTGTAATAAATACATTCAGTACATTTCTCAATCATACTATAAGCACACTTATCCCACGTCACGCTATCCCGAACTGATAGTGGGTAGGTTTCTCGAAGAATTATGCTTACCTAAATCGAAAATGTCGTTGATAAATTCCAGTTCCAGGCGACCATAGTCCCTTATAATATCAGTGCGGTATATGAACGAGGCATATACTCAAACACGGAATGATGAATGGACGTTTAAATTTCCACGGAGAGCTTTTGTCGCTATATAAATATCGCGACAGGGGAATATTATGTCGCATGACAGGGAATTGGTTACTACATAAATACATTATTTATGTTCAAATGTACAAAAAAACTGCACGTGTACAAGTTACGTGCTGTCTCAATATTTGTCCATCTTACTGTCAGCTGGATAGATAGCAGACTAAGAAAAATTATATTCAGGATTTCAGGATTCTTAAATAAAGCACACGCACGCAAGTTTTTGTAACACGCACGTAAATTATTGTAAGTGGCATAAACACGTAAAAATGTCGATTTCTGACTAGAGAAAGACTAAATTGTGAACGGAGTGGGTACTACATCTTTGTAAGAATCCTATGCTAGGCACGTTTAACTCCATCAGATAAATCGGATTAATTTACGTTCGTATGTGACGATAACCTTTGTCGCCAACATTTACGATGTTTACTTATGAGGGAATCGTAAATCGAATGTGACTGGAATCTTGGTCCGACCACAAACCCTTACGTTGCAAATCTGACTCTTATTCTCGTTTTATGGCCAGAAGTAATGAGGGCTTTGGATATATTACAATTCACAAGTATAAATGGTCTAGAGGGCGGTCAAGGAAGTTCTCTGGTCAAGGTATTTTATACTGTCCAAAGTCATGCACCAAATAATAAATTATATCTATTGTAGTAGCCTCATGAATTAGCATTAACACTTGTTATTTTGCTGGCTGGCATGGCACCTATCTAGACGGCATGTATAGATTGTAGAGTATGATGACGGTTTGATGAAATGTTTTATTTCTAGGATAATTTATAATTACCTACATTTTTACCTTACTCGTCAAGTTTACATTTATGATATCATTTTCAAGAAAACGCGAGAAACTAAGCGCTAAAACCATCCACCGCATAAAACTTGTTTAATACGGAAGCAACGAGCGTGTTCCATTAGAGTTGTCGACAAACACTTCGGTAGAGTAAAGGCATAGACCGCTGCACATAGGGGTATTTGACCTAAAAAACTGGCCATAAGTCGAAAAAGAAAATGTTGACTAGTCGTCATATTATGTAAAACGCGATATTCTAATAGTTGAATAGATAGGACGTCTCTCTGTAGCCATATTTTGTTCTATAAACTAGTATTTGGACCTTACCGGCAATCGGAATTCAACATTCGTAAAATACTTTATGCTACACCTGGCCATTCTTATTCTCTTAGTGATGTTATATGGTTAGATTGCATTGATAAATAAAATTCACAAAAAGCAAAGGAGCGTGATTAGAATCCTAAATCCCGTACCGTAAAACGGGGTGAGTTGGCTGGAAATCGAAGTTCAAACCTGGATAAAAGTTTATTTTTATATGTGGCACATTGATTTATATACAAAAAAAGTGTTCCGGAGGTAAGAATTTCAGTTTGTCAATGATAGTTTGTTGCTTCATTGCATAGTTTCAACGAAAAATTCATAATAGTAGGCAAAGCCAGCTCACCCCGTAGTTGGGGTGAGAAGGCCTAGCAATGGGGTGAGATGGAAAAATTGCTAGGGTTGACACTTTCGGATCAAGACAATAGCTCGACTAGTCAAGAGATTTTTTTATTAACGTAGCAAAATTATGTTTTATTTATGCTCCTACTTAAACCGGTTTTATGTTTTCTTTAAGTAGTGATCCTTATTTTATGACGTATTATAACATATTTATTTAATTTACAATTTATAGAATTCCTCCGCTACTTATTTTTTTTTTATATTTACCATTTTATCATAATGTAAGACACTTTTGACTACTTATGTAAATCGACAACCCTGAACTACGAACACCAACTCCCCCCTCTATCAAACCAACACACCCCGTTCGTAAAACCAACTCTCCCCATTCATGACCCAACTGTCCCCGTTCTCGAGCCAACTCACCCCTCAGTACAAGCCTGCTCACCCCATAAAAATCCTCAAATGGGGTTGGATCGTTTTCTATGTTAAAACCATTATAAATAAAGAAAATATAACTTAAGTTTTTCTGTTTCCAATAAGCCATGTAAGTATATAAACGATATCCGAAAGGTGGATGAACACTTACTTTGGTAAACATCACTTAAAAACAAAGTTAAATTCAACTAAAAATCCGCCGATGTCGAGCATCAACTTTGACAGTGAATTTGTGTTTCAAAATTGTATGATTTGGCAGCTTAATGTTGCGAAAAGAAGAAAAAATATGTCTAAAAATATAATCAAATTACTTTGAGAGCAACCTAAGCCCAAAAATTAAAGTAACTACTCAAAAATGAAATTCTGGATTCGCAAGCCAACTCCCCCCGCGAAGCCTACTCACCCCATTCTACGGTATCACAAAAGTCCACGGTAAATTCACCAAGTCACAAAATAAAGTATGAAAGGTCGTGGTATACAACGCTGACGAGACGTAGATTAAGCGATTCCACAAATATTCCTTTATTACGGTAAAATACACTCTTATTTCAAGGAAAAAACAATACATATCTCATTACTGTAATTGAGACTTTGTTTCATCTCTTTCTGTTCCCATTAAATGAATTAGTTCCAATATTCCAAGATTAATCGGGATTCCTTTTAGTGCCCGCCAATTAGATGAAATGAAAACCTGAAATGGGTAGATTTCTGACCATGCCTTGAAAATTTTACTTAAAGATCGTGCCACTGGGCACGCAGTTTTCAAATTTATAGATTTTTGTATGTTTTTTAACACCAACTAACTTTCGTTCCACGTGTTTTTTTTGTAGAGTTCATTTCAGAGCAAAGAAAGTTTAGAAAATACCAGACTTCACATTATATAATCATTTAATAATTATGTAAAGAACGCAGTACTTCCTTTTTTAAATAAATATAATTACGTGACTTGTTTACTACAAATATTTAAGATATGTAGATACTTTCCATCCATGTGACAAGATATCCTGTATAACTACTGTATCTTGGGGCTCTGTGCAGAAGAAAGCTCTTTTCCCCAATTTTGCGCGCTTTTCATGCCAATTTGCCATTTCGAGGGAGATCAAATCTTTCTATGCTTCATCATTTCACAGTTTCGAGTCTGTGTGCGTTCCTATTGCTTATTATGCTCATACCATTTGCCTTGAGACAAACGATAGAGAAATTGTTAGTAAACATAAACTTGAATTAAAAATAGTAGCTAACGTTTGAAATGGATCACCATTGTAAACAAAACGGTAAGTAATGGACGTAACGACAGTTTACAATCTTGGCTCAGATTCCGGCTTTGATCGTTAATTTACAAAGAATATTTGCTTTGTAAATTAGAATTTGCCAGGGACGCTTCGCTTATCAAACCTTTCACCGTTCTCTTCTTTCATCGTTCCCTTTCTTTAATTTTTGACATTTTCAAAACGGGACTTAATTGTGTGATAACTTATTTGCCTCCATTTGAAAGTTGTTACAGTGCCTTACGAGTCCACTCATGTATTAAACACACAAGGCGTCAAATGAGACCATAGATATTGACTAGTGATTGGAATGTCGATAAAATAAACATAACGTGAAATTATTTGACTTGAAACGTAAATAGAGGGCATATCAAGTTTATAGTTTTGTTACAAGAGCTAAAGTGAGGCACGTATTTAAATCATCTTTTTATTATTTTTTGTACTCCTGTACTTTTATATGTCTTTTACTTGGTCACGAACACTAATATAAAATCATACATAATATGAGTTCAGAGAAGTCTATACTCTATTACCCATAAAAGTATTTGTGTCTTTATAGTCGCAAAAAGATACTGCTAGCAGCCACAGACTTCTAAATCTAGGTTAAACTTAGGTCAAGGATTACGCGTTCAATACTAATATTACAATAAAAATGCACAACTACCAACTTAACAGACAAATAAATTCCTGCGGTTTATAAGAAAACCAAAACTTTCCGAACTAAATTCTTTGATGCCAACATAAAAAAAAATATTTTTTAATATCGTCACTGCGTGTCACTAGCGAGTATACGTCAAATTAAAAACAAAGTTTACCATAGACACATACTAATTATATTGTCAGTTATATGTCATATTTGCCTTGTTTGCGCGCTATGTTTAATTTTATATTTTAAAACCTAGTCGTAGAAAAAGTATTGTATGCAACGTATAATTAAGTCAAAAAACGCTCATGGCGTCTCTATTTACGATACTCGCCGTCGCGGCGGCTCGTAACCCACGCCATTCGCATTTTTTGACCCTACATATATAACTGTTGCATAAAATACTATAAATGATCGTTTTAATTTTGCAGAAACGGTAAGCAATAAAATCTAAATGGGCATATTTTTTTAATGAGTGAGCTTTTTTTCTGTGAGACATAGAATAAATCAAATCAATCGATATTTTATTCTGTTTAGAACTACGCAAATGCAAATCTCTCTCTGTGTGCGTCCCATGACACAGAACACGGACAGAGACAGCATCCGCTGGGTGTACACTTTTCCTTTCATTAAATTGTCGAAAGGGTCTCTACGCGTTGGCTTCGGCTCCGCGCACGCCTCCCAAAGGTCCGGGACACCATCGTCCCGTGAACGGGAAAGACATACTCTCATCTAACATACATATTAAATATTACAACAATCTCATTTGACTGCGATGTGCTAACGCTGTTCGTGATGTCAGGTAGCCGACCGACCGCGGAAGCGCCGGAACACCTTTCGGCCAAAACTCTTCTTTGGTGAAGGTTCTTCTGAGTTGGAACTCTCCCCACATAAGAATTAATAATAAGTATGAAAGCGTACCTGATGCTCAACATCGGCTCCACGAAACATGTACCAAAGGGGCGGAGTTAGTTAATATTGAAGAAAAATCTATACAGTATCCAATACAATCTCTCACGTCAGTAGATTTGTAACCAAACACATTTTTTTCCTTTAATTAAACGATATGCAAACTTTTTGAAATTGCGTCTTCTCAAACTTAATAATATTTGTCATAAATTACTTTAGTTAGACTCAAATAAAGTAAACATTAAGTTGGTTGGTATCAGCCCCACTGATACATAAGACATATTAGTTTTAAAAAGTGAGTGTTATGGGGTAAATTTGAAATCATAATAATGTAAGTATATACAGGGTGAATTCGAATTGGTAATACAAAATGAATGTTTTACATACATATCCCCTAAACTTAGCCCCTCAATTAAGTCTCATACTTTTAAAATATTCAGAAGTATGTTTTTTTTAATTATTAATTTATCCCATTTTTGTTGGCTTAACATGGTTATCCTACCATAATAATAAACAAAGAGGTTTAAAGATTTTCAAATGAACACCTCTTTGGTTATCCGTCACATGCCGCAATGAAGAAAACGTGTTTTGATTAGTAATTGTCAGTTGTCAAAGAAAATACGAGTGATAGGTATGACACTTAGGTATTTAATGGAGTGTAACCACACTTTAGGACTTTAATTATTTGTTTTGTTAGAAAATTAGCAATAATTAAATACAGCAAATTTTAACATAGGGGTTAATGTGTTACACTACATGGCATTAACTGAGCCATAATCAAGTGTTTTGTATTACCAATTTGAAGTCGCCCAGTATATACGCTAGTAAAAAGTTTCGCATATTAACAGACAATCTGCTAGTTGTGAGATGTGAGCTCCTTGAGAAGCTTACCTATATATAAACTTACCACTATAAATGGCTTTGGCGGAGTGCTCGTGGGAAATTGAAAAATCTTTGCTATTTGCGCACCCTGAAATATAAAGCATTAAATTGAACTTGCCACTATGGAGATAAATATTTTCTCTTTCCATCTCCATCCAACGGTTAAATAATTATAGGTACACTTACATAGAAGCATGATGTAGGTACATAGAATAAGAAAAACTGAAGAGATATACATCAATATTTCAATGGAACGTCGTCACTAATTTTAAATAAAATAACAACGTTTTTTGGAATAAAACGAGGTGCGAAACAGAAACCAAATCAAAATACTTCTTTTCAATGCTTTATTATTCCTATTCCAACAATCCAAATTTTATAGGTACAATAATTTTCGCGCTGTGAAAGTCAAAGTGTTTTATTTTTGTCAAACATAGGTAAGACTGTGTGTGGTGCAGTACAAATAATGCAGTAGCACTATGTTTTGCCGGTTGGCGTACAAAATCATGACTGCATATGGGATAAGAAGTACATAAATCATTAGACAACTTATAGAATTAGATAAATTACAATGTCAAGTTTTGCAAACAGAGTAATAGACACTGAATTATATAAATACAAAATGTCAATCGAATATTAAAATTAATTCAAAATTATATGCCATGAAATCTGCAATTGAATAAAAACCCTTACTAATTAATAATGATGATAACTTATTTTTAAATTTACATGTCGCTAATTCTTTTAAACTAGTGGGTAACTTATTATAAATCTTACTAGCTAGATGGAATGTCGCGTCAGTAGTACACAATTGTCTTTTCACTCCAAAATATGGGAACAGTAAGTTGTCACAATAAAAAATATAAGAAAACACCATAGAGGTCGGAGGGACTAATGTCTGGCTGGCTGGCGAGGCTGGCAAGCTTTGGCGGAATGCGGCGGCATTCGGCGGAGCTTCGGCGGGGCAAAGGCGAAGCCCGGCGGGGCGGCAGTCCGGCAGAAGGGCAAAGGCGAGCAAGGTGGGCTTTTATGACAAGCAGGGCGCTGGCATATCGATACAATCGGCCATCCTGCAACAATTGCTCCCGCAATGGGAACGAAAAATAGATTAGATTTTATGTTGCCGACTGTACTTTTTCTGTATAGTCGCAAGCTGCATGTCAAAACCAGTCAAATCGGCTCAAACACTATGGGTCTATCTATGATCCTATAGCCACCTTCTGACTCTATCATCAGATCGGCTCTATTGTACTGTCGGTTACCTCACTTAAGGATCATGGCGCATGTATAGGGGAGACCGGGTATGGTTGTCTCGCGGGTTGGTTGTCACAGCGGCCATAAAATAATACTAAACGAAACATTAAGTACATCGATCGGTGCTAAAAGATCGCAAGAGCTGTAATCCTTCCGTACTTCACCAATCGATGCACTTATTCCTTCGTTTAGTATTATTTTATGGCCGCTGTGACAACCAACCCGCGAGACAACCATACCCGGTCTCCCCTACATTTATGTATGCGTGCCTGGATTCTTAAGTGAGGGTACCATAATATTGCATTGCCATTGATAATACGCAAGTATACCAAATTTGAACCCAATCGAAAGTTAGGAAGTAGTTCTAAATCAGCTTGCAAGATTTTCTCCAAACATACTAACAAACATTGCAAGTTACATAAAAGGTTTTAATAAAAACCAATAAGTTTTCAGTTTCAAGTAGGTCATTTGAAACTGTGGTGCTGTCAGGCACCTGCCAACCTTGTAACCTCACAATCCTTAGAGATCCTTATTCAGCATCTGTCATTGCCTATGGCGTCAGTGAAAATATAAAAGCAATAGTAAAGTTCATCGAGCTTGATGTTTTCCCTAAATTCTGTACTAATATGAGCCGGGTTTCGAGGACTCGATTCGCGTTATGATTTTATTTTTATACCTCACATGCCTTATGGAACCTAACATGCCCAATCTCAAGATGGTTCTTAAAACTAAGCCAAGTGAAAACTCAAATTTGAATGAATGAATTAATGAATGGAATTTATTCACTGATATATGAATATTTTCCCTAACTTTGTCCACACTTAACTGTATCATTTCGCCATATCGTATCTCCGTCGCGTAGCACCGACGCGTATCATGATCGTTAGTGTGGACGACAATTCTTGGTCCCTGACGGACTCAAGTCTATACGTAACTCTTGCATCTCACTCATATCCCATTACATTATTAGGTATAGATACACAGAGCTGCTATTTTGCCAGGCTTACAATCTGTACTCTGCTTAAGATATACAGAGCGTCCTCTATTTCGAAGAACGGAAAGAGTGTTAAATGAAAACATTCAAGACCAATCGTATTTTGAAATGCGAAAGTTCTGTTGGTTTAGGTATTTGTTCACGTATCTAATCTAACCGCTATATTGCAGACTAAGTTTACGTTACGTGGCCACGGGTTTTGGTATTTTAGGCATTAATTTAATGTGCTTATTGACTTAAAGGAAGGAGATATAGCGCTGGTGGAAAGTAATTACTTACTTATGAAACATGGGCCTGATTACCAAAATAGACAGACTTTGCCATTGTCCAGACAAAACGCGTGCAAAATTAATTCTGGCGTAGGTAATTTATTTATTTAATCGTATGGCATTTTCAAGAAATGGGCATTTAGTAAAAATTACGATGTCATAAAATGTTACATTAGATGTCAATATTCAGACAGTTGAGCCACGCAGTTGCATCGGGCGTACTAACAGTGCTTGATTCATAATTGATACTAGGTACTAAATACACTCATGGATAATGAATTCGGGTAATTTTCTATGAACAATTACATAGAAAATTACCCGAATTATTGATACTACTAAATACACTCACGTATGATGATTGTGTGTGTAGTCTCGTATGAATTGCAAATCATCTGAGCTAGTTATCAGTCTTCGTCCAAATATTTTTTTTTTAGTAATAAGGCACTATTTAGAAATGTTATTTCACTTCACTTTGCAATTACCAATTTCGACCGATATTAGCTTTTAACTACTTCTCTGCTACTTTAGTTTACTTTAATCGATGGAATTGTGTGAAAATGGACAAACCATTGTAATACTCACAAGGAAGGGTACCCAACGTCCGACTCCGATTTGATTCATTTTAATATATGTTATGGAGTGAAAAGAACATATAAATAAAACATGAAAAAAGAATAGTCTAAGAATATTTTCCTAAAAAACACTCTCAAAGGGCTCAAACTTTGAAGGGTGTTTTTTTAAGAAAATATGAGTTTGAGGTGAAAATGACAAAACACTTGTCTATTCTTTTTTGTGTTCTCTAACATATAATGAAACCAGTAAATTAACTAGAAACTTGCTTGAATTTTTTTTTTGTAGAAGCTGGAGGGCTTAGTCACCTTTCAGTACTTTGAAGGATCTCCTAAACAGTTGAACTTGGGCAGCTAAAAAAAATACGAGTCTGCTATTTTAGACTACTCTATAACATATATCAAAATGAATCAAATCGGAGTCGGACAGTTGGGTACCTTTCCTTGTCAGACATACCACGCGGTAAATTATGCGCCAGAAAGAAGGATACCATTGTACAAAAAAGATTCAATTAAACGATAGGCATTTAAAAAAAAAACTGTTGGATCACTTCAGTCACTTCACGCAATGTGGCAAAAAGCAATCAATCTATCTTCTAATCGCCCTAATGGGGACTCATAGTCATAACTCTAAATCTACGTTCCGACAATCGATATCTCATTATTTTAGGTTATGCTCTACAAAGTGAAACATTACCGATTTAAAAGGTCGAAAGGAACTGTAAGAGGTATACATCTTAGTGTACTTTTCAATTGTACAGTTATATTACACGAGTAACCTTCATCAGGTATTGCCGTCTATCATTCACAGGTTATTTCTGAGCTTTTAAACGTTCTGATTGTTTTCGATCTAAGATTATTGTTTTTTTTTGTGAATGGTTGTTTAGTAGTGTATTGCAGTTTTAAGTGCGATATTTCGTCTCAAACATATTTGTCATTTGGAAAACCATGGGCCTTGATTTTAGACGTTTGTTTATTACACGGCTGCCCAAAAAATGAGTGTTTACTTTGTGGTTAGTGGGTGCGGTATGTTTTAGGCAATTAATATTCAATTCCGGGAAGTTATTTATTATTTTTGGAGGAAGTTGTAAAAGGTTTTGTTTGTTTACGTCCACTTTTGATAGTTATTATGTTTGATAGTTATCATGTAATATCCACAGTCAATTACCTTTTTGCTTTGCAAACTTGCAAAAAAATTACAGTATTTCTATATATTAGGTTAAGATATGCCTCAATTATAATAGCGTCATACGAGTATCTACTCGTAAACTAAACCGAACCCAGGTGTATTTTATTGATTAGTTACTGTGTTTATTGGTTAGCACCAAAAAAGGTAACTATTTACTTAAAATTTAATGTCCATTACAGGAGAGTACAAACGGCGAACTATGTATCTGCCTTCATAAAAGATAGGGTTTATCTGTTCTATCTATCTACAAGTATAACATATAATAAAGTAGTAGCAAGACTATGTTTCTAAATTAAAGATATTTCCAAAAAAGTAAATGGCGAGTATTGAAAACAACCTATACAATGTAAATATATAGTTTTATACTGTCTGGATTTCGAATACGGGTAGATTATGACCCTGGTTAACACATAAGATACGTTTTACACACAACTTATTTCACCTCCGCGAACGAAGTTAATTTATCGTAGTAAGAGTAAGTACCTATTAACGGTTTCTTGACGTTAAAAGTTCGATGATCAATGATTGAACAACAATTTATTCCATTGTTACTTTCTTAGAACGTGACCCTATGTTTAACCAGTTTGCGAGTAAGTGTATCGCTTCGGCTGGCTGAGATAAATCCATCGATAACTCATCAGTCTCCCTCTAGGGACAAACAGCTGTGTCTATTAGCGTTGACGTATTTCTTGTTATTTTCTCTCTTTCCGTTGTTATTTAGAACGGGAGCTTTGATATTACCAAGCGTTAAAGATTACTTCCTCATACCCGAGATATTCAATTTGTACGGTTGTTTCGAAATAAGGAAAAAAATTGGGATAAGGAAAATAATCGTTTATATTAAATGGTGGTTTAGACGTACCTATTCTGTGCGCAGTTGCCAGTTTTGACATGTTTATTAGGTACCTATACATTTTTTTCTTTTCTTCGACATCAGAATTTAGTTTATTTAAGTGTTTGAACCGCTTGATGCATCATTTTGAGTTAACATCCCTTGCAGACTCGAAATGCATTTATGGTTCTGGTTCTTGACCAGAACCATAAATGCATTTCGAGTCTGCAAAGTTCTACGCTATATCCCTAGACGTCATTCTAGTACAGTAATACCCCTTTTCACGCGAGGGATGCGTGTTGGAGAATATCGCGTTATGCGAAATTCGCGTATAACGGGGTTAAAGAAAAACGAAGAAAATATTCGCCACCCCGCCATGCTGTTTTTAAATTTGACCAATCCGGGCGAGCGCGTAAAGCGGGGCACTAGAGCGCGAAAATTTGAAATGCGCGTATAGCGAATCCGTGTAAAGCGAGGTCGCGTAAACCGGGGTATACAATCAATGTCAATATGTGTTGTTGTTCGAAAAATGCTAGTCAAACCAGTATTTTTGCGTTTATTTACTCTATATATGTCTCCCAACGATGCTCACCTGAGGTATTTTTAATATGGCACGGTACGTAAGACTTGGTAAGGGTATGCAATTTCTGAAATCCAATGATGTGCACGTTTGGGGAGAATATAAAACAATGTTTAACACCATTCAATTTCAAATATCTCTCTTAACCTTAGATTTTTGAAGAGGGGTTCGTCCAAGTATACAGCCTGTAAATCTAATACTGGTGAATATTGAAACGGTGGTCAGCATAGGACCTAAGAAGCATATTTAGATAACTATTGCTTAAAACCACAATGAAAATATTTACCATACAAAATAATTCGGGCCGCAATGTAACGCAACACATTCAAGTTGACCAACACGCTAGTTGACAGTTACTTTAAAAAAGCTCGTATCTCGCAATGTCATAACAAGCATGTATGCGGTACATTGCTGCTCGGTAAATTTTCAAAAATTAATTACGAGGTCACTATTAAGTGTAATTTAAAAAATCATATTAATTAATGATAACACTACTAAACGCTATATCTGGTTTAATTGTTCGCCCGTATTAGACTTACACGCTGTAAATTACCTGTGTGTACCTCTCCTGGCTTTGTGCTCCAATAGGCTCCTCTTGTTTTAGCATAATTTTATTTGCCCGAATGTTCTATTTGTTCGAATACTCTTTATGCATAATTGTTATTTTACAGATACCATACATGACAATAAAATAAACCCATCCTAACCTATTCTAAGTGGCTTACGTAAAAAAAACCGTTAGAGCTGGAGAAAAATTATGCTAAATAAGATTCGGACTAACAATACTTTCGGACAATTAAAACTTATGCCAAATAGAGGGAACCCGTTTCAGAATATTACCTGTGTCGTATAAATTTTATTTCTAAAGCAAAACCTCTGGTCCCAAGTAAAGTAAGTGCTACACGGTAGCTTATTTGTATGTGCTAATGGAGCTCTGGAACTTACCGGAAACTCGTAATGGAAATGCGGACGAAAGAGGAAAAAGGCTTCAAATACCCTTTTCGATATGGTTAGAACTTTACATGTACGCGGAATTGCATGGTAGAGTCGAATTACACTTACATACACATTTTTTTTTTAATTTTTAATGTCATAAAATTTTACAATTTATATATCGTTTTGAGATTGAAATTGATTATTCCATTGGTGTGAAATTATTGACACAATGATTAAGCACAACAGTTCGGTTTTTTAATTACACGAATAGACCACAAATTGATAAAGACCAGTTTCATGCATCGACTATTGAAAAAAAACAGTTTACAACGGCGGTGGAGATCGCATGCCTCAAATGTCCGTCCTCGTGTTTTACCGTTTATAGAAAGGATTTTTTAAGTTCGAAAACAAACTATTGCCAATTTACAAACATATTTCATTACACACAAAACAATTTGATGCAGTCAACTTGCTTCTTTTTGATCACAAATTAATAATTGGTCACTAGGATGCAATGTGGAGTATAAAGCATTACTTACATTCGTTTAATTATTCGCATTCTTTCATTTACTGTAAATAATTAAATCGAATATAAAACAATAACAATAGGAACTAAGACTATGAATTATATACTTCACATCGCATTATTTGGTAACGTATCATTAAAATACTGTAATTTGTATCTTTTTACAGTGGAACTCTGCCGCCACCCACGAATGTAATCTTTTACCGACTAATCTAAACTTAATAACACGTGTGTTATGTCCGTCCGTCCGTCAATGAGGTGATGGACGTAGTTTATCCCTCGGAATGTATCAGTGCCAAAAATATACTAAATCAACATTCTCGGTTCGTACAACTGCGGTTTTAACCATTTACTCAACCTTGTATCACCAGTACGGTAATTCAGAATCACTGTCAACCTCTTTTCTAATATAATTTGACCTGTGAACTAGTAATAACGGTTCGTAATCAGGGGTCAAAATATGGTGGTGCACTAGTGGCTTCAACTTTGACTAACCTCAGCAGTATGGCCTCCTTTTACGAACTGTTGTTCTGGGGTCAAATTATAGTAGGGACGAATTGACACCGAACTCCTAAACTTACTTTCACATGTTCAATCGAATGAACTTTCCGAAAAAAAAATAAGACTAGTAATCTACAATATTTATTGCAAACCAGAAATTACAGAGTAGGATCTTTATAATTTAATAAACAAGATAGTTATTAAAAACTATGGTATAGATGAATTACCGAGAGCTTGGAATTGCATTTGTGGTGGTTGTGCCGTTCGCATGAAAAGGAGAACAATTTAAGTATTAGGGTTATTCTTCAGAAATATGTCTGCGACTTATTCCTCTGTCTCCATACATCTAGTATGAAAAAGGGCCAGAGGAATAAGGTGACCGCAGACATATTTCTGAAGAATAACCCATTATTCTTAATTTAAATAATATTTAGAATTTGACACTGGAATTATTTTGGTGTTTACTTCTTCAATATATAACTCAAGTCCGGGAAAATAGAAAATTCAAATATAGAATACCGGTAAACACACAATACCACTACACATGCAATTCCGTGCTCTCGGTAATTTATCTATGACAAAATGCGGTCTTACCGCTGAAGAAGCGATCTCCTTAAGACAGCCAAAAACAAATCAAATCAACACTTATCAAAATAATCAAACATTTTTTGTTACAGATGCAGACACGTGAATAAATCAGTGAATAAAAAGTGCTCTAAAATGTGAAAAGCAAAATGCTTAAGTGCTTCAATCGGTGATACGACAGTGATTCGACATGTCGTGGTATATAGTGGTGGTGTTGTTGTGCGTGTTGTGTGGTGTTGGAGCCAAGAATTGCAGAGGGGAAGAGGCCAGGGAGAGGGCCTGCGAGAACCTTTGCGATGAAAAGGGGAACTGTACCGTGAGGGCGGCGCTGTTGCTGCCTCGGAACACTACGTATGATGCTTCATTATCGATGGTGAGTAGTACTAATGTTAGTATTGCATAATAAGATCGCTATAAAAATCGTTTAGGGATGCGCATCAGAGAAGCAAAGAACATAAGCCAAAACTGAACGGATGCATCAGGTCAAAATCAGTTGGTCTAGTGAAAAGGGGTATAAGTCACATTATAACCTAAGTGCAAAGGGGCTCAAGTCTTAAGTTTATGTGAATGTATTAGATATATAATGATAATAGTAATTTTAAGCAAACAGACGTGTAACTTTTCCTTATGAATAAATGATGATATGATATGATATACTTAATAGAGATGTGACCTTAGTACCTAGGTACCTAGGATACCTATTATACATATATGTGACTTGTACAGTCGGCGTCAAAAGTAGCTGGACACTTTAGTACTACGCCACGATACAAATGTGTTCAGCAACTTTTGAGGCCGACCGTACGTACTCATTTTCTCTAGATCCACAGAATTGGACTGTCACTTAACTGCACGGTTGATTCCAAGACTTACTACATAGACAAACGAAATTGTCTTAATCAATCGCCCTTCCCCTCCCACAAAATTAAGTTAATACATACGTGAGCATCTATCAGTAGCGTGGCGTCCAAAGAACTCGATTCCTACCGGCTTGCCTAATGTCAGGCATTTGAGCACCTTATTCTACAGCTCTTAAGGAAAATGTACGCAAAATCTGCAGCGGCTTGCCCAAGGATATCTTTTATGTCACGCCACTGGCATCTATGCATATGCGCAAAATGTGTCACTAAAGTGAAGAGTGATATGAATCTTTAGCTCTCAAAGATATGTATCACTCTTTTAACTCAGTAGCCCCACGTTGTGGCAACAGCTCATTAGGTCTTATTATAAGCTCAGTAGATCCATGCCTACTGAGTTGTTTGAATCGGAACTAAGCTAGTGTGCTGGTGAGCCGGTGAGCTAGACCAACTGATATAGTTTTTTGGAATCACTCACTCACTCGCTACACATATCTACTATGCAATTTCCCGTGTATTATCGTATGTAGAGATGATTGTTACGCTATGGTTCCCTACGGGTTTCCATTCACATAAATAAAAATAAAAGTGTTCTACGCTAGAGCAGGCGTCATAAAACTGCACTAAGAGCACATTTATATGCGCTAGCATGAGCGTGCTCTGCTTTTTGCTCTTACGAAACTTCGAAGCACTCTGCGAGGTTGAGGAAGTGACGACAAGATGTTCATACTTAAATGCATTTCCCTTTTTTCGTAGATAAAGCCTGCAAACCGTACAAAGAAAAAAAAGCAACGGGTTATCTATTATGTTTTATGAGAAAAAGCCTTTTCAAGATTAGTCGGACAGATATACCATATCTATATCTAAATTATCATATATTTGCCTAATAAATATTTTTTTATGTCATTCGCTAGTTACCTACTGTTTTTATATTGTATCCCCAACATAATATTTTAACGCTTTTTTAAAAAAAGTGGTTTCCTTGTAAAAACTATCCAAGTCAAATTTAGCTTCCATTTATCCTAAAGCAGAGGTTCTTAAACTATTTTTGGTCACGGACCCCCTCAATTATTTCGAAAACCTTACGGATCCTTTCCGAATACAATCACAGAAAAAGAAAATCAATGGCACATGAAAGCTTATGTTGTATGCATAGCCACGGACCCCCGGCTCTCGTATCACGGACCCCTAAGGGGTCCATGGCCCACAGTTTGAGAAACCCTGTCTAAAGTAGGTATGTTCTTTGTGTAAATAATCCGATGGTTCAATTTTTTTTTTTAAATTTGAATATTATAACTTTAAACATACCAAGTTTAGGAACGTAAAGCTAACTTGTACCTACTGCACATTTCCGTACAGTTTCTTTTTAGTCGCGCTAGTAAGTCCCTCGTCAACAGCTATCTACAGAATGAAAATGCGCGATCATTTTCTGAAGTACGCGCAGGTCTTTATAATTCCATCTATTAGTATTAAAGCTAATTCAATAATAGGTGGTTCTCGTTTCGGCTGTATAGTTCCTGTGTTTGTTACACGACATTCTCTGTATTTCTCAAAGGTGGATAATATTATTTAATTTGATGAAATTATTCTACCTACTACTAAGAGGGCGGGAAATAAGGAATGAAAACTTTAAGTGTAAATATTTTCGTTGTTTATAACGGAAATTACTAATTACTTACTGATTTTTACAAACTTTTATTTAGTTTCACACACAGTCTTGATAATGGATAGATAGATAGATTTCTTTATTTCTTAATGAAAATAACATTGATGTTAGATTTTCAAATTAAAATAAATTTTCAAAAAGATTCACAAAAATGTTTAAATGTGTTAAATTTTACCAACTTCCCGGTTTCCAATCAACAATGCAATATTATCATACAGCAAAAAAATTGTCCAAAAAATAAAAAATAAATGAGAAACTATTTTTTTTATTCAGTGACTTATGTTTTAAGTCGACTGATGTACATTTTAATGTGGTAGTTGTTGGCAATAACTACTATCAATTAATTAGACGGAAACGGTTTATGAATGTCATATCTTTTAGGTGGAGTCCACCCTCGAGCTGGCTCTGCAGCAAGAAGCAATAAAGCAGGCCTTCCCAGACTGGGTGCAGTTCGAGTGGATGAGCTACGACGTAGAGGACTGTGACGCTGCCTACGCCGTCATCGGAGCCATAGACGCTTACAACGACTGCGCCCATGTCTTCTTTGGGCCTTCTTGTGACTTTGCATTGGGTAAGTTTTTATAACACTGCTAATCGCAGTAATCAGAATAGCGCGTTACAATTCTACTATTGGTCGTTACCGCATCCCTAGCGCTTGGATAACCTGACAGAAATCTCAGGCGCAGCGAATGGTGTCAATTGGTTTTCGTGGCTCGATTCAATCAAAAGAGAAAAATCTCATATCTCGTAATCTCTTCTTGAGCAGTTCAGTGGCGTCGCGTCAAAAATGCTCTTCGATTAGCTGGGGCAATTTTTGCATTGTTTATTTTTAATTATAGGGATGAAAGTTCATATCAAAAAATCGAGAATTCAAGCCGATGAAGTCGATAGCGCGATTCAATACCAAAATTTGGTACTGTCAGCTATTACGGCAAAGACGAATCAATTTTATATTGACACGACCATTTTTTAGTCCATAAAATACCCCAAAAATTGTAACTTCATAAAAAGTAGTTACTTTTTTCTTGAGATGACTTTGATTGACTTTCTTGAGATATATCATTTGTGCTTACATAAGCACACAATACAAAGCAAACTATTACAATATTGTCTAGTAATGTAGAAACAAGGGCTTTTGGAATAAATCTCGTAATCTGTCTGCTTCTTATTGTTTTCGTAAAAGATGAGTCAAAATATGGCTAAAGATAATAAATATAAAAGTAGTAGGTATAGCAGATATTTTCTGGTTTTCATATTCTTTTGTATAATTTCTTCTGCTAGTTTTTTTTTGTGCTGAAGGTTGTTTCTATTGAAAAGGATGCCTATTTTCACATTCTTTACTGCAGTACGGAACAATTCGCGTGTGCTACAACTTTTTGACATACCTACTTATTACTTATTGGTCCACGGAGTTACAACACATTTGCACAAGCCTTGGTTTTAGAAATTACACATGTTAAATAAATACCTCTGTAGTTTTTGCTTTGCTTTTGTCCTTTGAGATTCGAAAATGCCATTAGGAGTATGATGCTATGCTTTGTCGTGCGATAAATAAATGATAAAGCATCCGTCACGTTCTGACAAATAGTGTGTGAGAGTGATGGATGCTTTATCTTTTATTTATCGCGCAACAAAGCGTAGCATCATAAGCGTACATGTCACGGGTAATTTATATAAGTACACTAATTAGGGCAAGGCGGAAAGGACTTTTCCCAACAGAGAGATACTTCATCTACCTCGCAAGTCCGATAACTTGAGAACCGTTTTAACTCCTTTGGAAAGTTGGTTGGAGGGTTGTTAAAACCAACAGATATTTCAAGTTATCGTCGAAAAAATTACTACATGACGACGATAGAACGTCGACGCACTCAACTCATACGTACCTACCTATAGAATATCAGCCAACGAGATTTAATAGACCCTTTTTGTACCTACCTACCTACAATTTCACCGACAAATATTTACCAATCCAGCCATTCCCATGATTGTTTGGCAACCCTTTACTCGAGGTATTTTATTACTAAAATGATTTGGTTAACTAAGTAGAAGATTAACATTCATTTTATTTTTTAAAAATTACTTAAAATGTTGAAATAAATCAGGCCAGTAATGAAACATTCGGAATTGTATCTTAAATTTAGGGTTTCGATGGTCCAATCCATACAACTATGCTACAAATTTTTATGCGCACTCATGTAGACAGGTGCGCACTATTTTTAACTTTTATTATATGTTGCAGTATTCTGTACATTCAATTATTGTTCATAATTTATACGACTGAAGCCAAAATTGGTGCGCCATGTACACTAGTAAACACCAAAACACAAACAATTATGGTCCAAACTTTGGACCATAATTGTATGCCTTGTACAATAGGAACCTGAGTTTACGGTGCGGCATTTCCCCGAAGTTTCGAAAGCGGTTTCAGGGTGTATTTTCAAAAACGTCATTTCGCTGTCATGATATATTGGCGAATACTGAAAAGATTCTGCCTTATTTTTGGTTACAATGTAGAATCTGTCAAGTCCTACCAAGTAACCAACGAATGCCAGTCTAGTGAGAAGGAATCTTTTAAATATTTGTGGAAAGAGCAATTATGTCTTTGAAAATAGACCCTTTAATCTTCAAGTTGTAAAATCGGGTTTATGGGAAACGCTTTCCGATTATTCCACTCCACGAATCTTTATAATCCTTAGGGTTTATTCTTGGCGAAGTAGATTCTTCAGATTTATATAGCGAAAGGAAGGTAGAGTAGATTATTAAAAAAAACCTCAAAACTTCACTCTTAACATTGCTCAGTTAAGAATGTTAAATACCTGCTATTGTATTAGTTTGACAAAGCTTGTACGAAGGTTGTAGCGAATATTCTTTGTGTAGTTTGGACAAAACCGGTGTTGTTGCTGAAATAAAATTATAAATAGTTAATATTTCAAACTTATTTTTCACAGCTGAGCTGGTAAAAGTTTAAGCTATGTGCTCAAAGTATTAAAGGGTTTGTTTTTCAGTGAGTCATATTCATACACCTATTATCCCATCTAAACTAGTTTCAGCCACACAATTATATCGAAAATTGGAAAAACGGGCTTTTGACTCTTTTATCCTCTTGATCATGCTTAATGGTACCTAAATATTTAATGCAGTTTACGATCTTCTTTACATACTTATAAAACAGTTCAGTGGTCAAGGTACTGACAGCCGACATACTTCAACACCTAAAGATTTGAAATAGTTGCTTAAAATTTGTAGGAAAAAGTTGAAAATTCACGCGGACTAAGTCGCGGGGTCGCATATAGTATAAATATAATGGATCTAACGCGGTATTGTTTATTTACTACAAAAAAAATAATTTATCAAGTAAAATAAGTATAACAGAGGTAGAAGAGTTTTTGCGGTTAGTTCATTTTGGGGTTAGTCGCGACATGTAGTTATAATTACATGGTGAAAATTTGAATATTAATTTAAAATATTTTGTTTGTGATAAACAAAGCCTTACCTCTTATTTTCCCTTAGAATTTTTGAATGGCCAGAAGCGTTGATGCCTGGAAATGGGCGGCCTTTTTACTTAAGGATTAACATGGAATCCCATTGGCAACCTTGTTCTGCAGCGGAAACGATTTATAATTTTACTCAGTGTTATGGAAATTACCCATCTCATGAAATCTGACCGTAATTTTATATATTAAACCGACAATGTTTACTATTAAATATTGTAAGTAAAAAGTAGGTTTTAAAATGGTTTAATTACTCCCAATGATTGCAGATTTACTTTTAACGAAAGGGAAAATAAGGGTAAAATTCAACTTGGTTAACTCATTTTACCTACTTTAGGAATGTTGCAACTTTTCTTTCAATTCCACAATTCTGAAAATGTATTCCAATACCTGCTTGATAATAATAAAATGAAATATTTATGTATTGAAAGCCTAGGCAGAAAAAGAATCTATTGAGATCAACAACAATAAATACTGTCAGTAAAATCACGATCGTCCCGAATCAGGCCTATTTGTCCAGAAGTGCTTCAAGACCCAAACTTGGTGAATAAATGAAAGGGTTTGTGACATCGAAATAAAATGCGGTCGCCTTTTCGGGTCTAACATTCCGGATTCTGGTTGGTTTGATGACACGCACTTATTGTCCATCATTTTCTACTTTAAATTCTTTAATTTCCTTACGCCAAAAAGAGGCGTAAACCTTTTCCTTATTCAAGCAACCGAAACCGATTTTAAACAGAGATATGGCTTTGTTCCGTAAGTACTTACATGTACACAATTTTTTTGATACGCAAGCGTGTTGCTCAAAAATGATACCCAAGCTATTTGTATTGAAAATAAATCGTATTGGCGATTGGTGTGTAATTTCTGCCCCACTATAAATAAATATTGAGGTTTGGAAAAAATATATGATTTGGCAAGCATAGAAACTATGAGGGCCAGCCGGCCCCTGGACCAAAATCAATTTACTGAAAGAACGATGCATTCATGCAAGATTATTTCCGGCGCTACCTTATAGAAATTTGCATCAACACAAAAAGTCTTTCAAACGCAGTAAATCTCAAAGGAATGTCACAAAACTAGTTTTATTTTATGCAGTACCTAAACGGACTTCTAACTAATGAAAAAAATGAATATGTATTACTTTACTAGATTTTGAACTATATTCCACAGACGTAAGTTACGAAATATATATATTATTAGACACGACTATACATTTTGTACAGCTTCAGGCAGATATGTAATTAATTGGGGTTGGAGTAGAAAATGTTAGAAACATTTTCTACTCTATTTAATGGAATAAATTTTTAAAATACGACTATTTTATTCCTCTGTAAAATACCTCATCATTCTGAGTTTCAAGGCAAAAAAGTAAACGTAACGAACGCAAAGGTTGTCTTTTATTTTCTCGGAACAATTCTTGGCTCGCAAGATAAAGAAGGTTAATTTATTCCAGGAGTTAATTTGAGATAGTCATGCGCAAAATGTGTCACTTAAAAGAAAAGACATCTATATCTATACATCTTTCGTTCACGTCTATCACTCCTTTAGTTCAAATTAGTTCAGTAGCTGGACAGGTGCATCTATTTCAGTTGACATAGATATGGTATACCGTATTAGTCGTACACGTATTTCTTGCACAGAACCATTGAGCCAATTCAGTCTATCTTATGTTTTAATTAAAAACAAAAGACCGAAATGTTCTTGCGCCGTTGCGAAATTTGCAATTTAAAATACATAGCAGCTACGGTACTAAGGCAACGAAAAAATACATGAAAAGTGAACTAAACTACAGAAGTATTGAAGTATATGAATCAGAACTGAACTACAGTATTTTCACTTTTAAGCGTTGTGCGGGTGATATTTCGCTGCCCCAATATTACAAGGTTCTATGTTACATTTTTTCTACAATATGAGTTATGATTAGCACTCGACTAGTCTTTAGCTGTATTTTGCTGAAACCAAGATCTTAAGATCATCAACTAATAGGCCAAAAATCCCGATATTACATGGTTCTATGTTGTGGCTATAAAACTAACAAGGTTAACAAGGTCCTTTGGTTTGTTTGATTGTTATTATTGTATAAGTGGCTATATTATAATATATTGGATTTGATACGGGAACGTTTCACCATCAAAGTGAATTGCATTGCATGTATAAAATGATAATTTTCTAAATTCAATAAAATAATATGTAAGTAGATTCATCTCGTTTCTCTACATTTGTGAACCTATTTTATCAAAAAGTCATGATTTTGTAAGTAGTTGTAGAATTATTTTTGTGTGGTGAAATAAACTGGCTCATAACTATTAATTTAATATAATGTGCTGAATCAATAATAGCTGAAGCGCCATACGGGTTGCTTTATAGTCGTTACGTAACAATGTTTTGTGTATGAATTGGTTTGAAAAAAAAAACAATATAAGTAAAAGTAATTTTTTTTTAATTAGCGTTTAATTTATTGAAAATTATATTTTATATACATATATAAAGTAAATGGCTTTTCGCATTCGAGTTCCCTTTCTGTTGATATTTGTAATTAAATGTAGGTCAAATTCAGCCTAAAGAAAATAATACATAGTTTTTATATGTCACATGTGGACGTGAATTGGATAAGAGTCTTCAACTGTCGCGTTTCACTCCGTCGGCGCAGACACATTTGTTCACTTCCCGTGTGAAATGTAGCGTGAGTGATCCTTAGGGCTTGTCAATATCCACCGACATGGAATTGGATAAAACCGGATAAAAGATCTTTATGTCCACAAGAATTAAAAAGACGTAGATCGTATATATCGTATTTTTTTGGCTGACTTTAGCCGGTTCTGTGTCGGTAGATATAGGGAGACCCTTTCCATCTAAATGCAAAGAGTAAGGTATTCACGAATTAAAAAAAACATATTCTATGTAAATAGCAGTGCCATTAAAATGTCTTCATTGCGTACTTTTTTTGACACTGAGAGCATTTACTGACACTGATTTATTATTTTTAGACTTAGAATAGTAAATAGTTATCTGCATTATTTTAAAGATATAAGTCTATATTACATCGTAAATCTGTAATTGGAGCATTCCACGAAAACGTTTCGTAAGGGACACTACCTATTTAATACTTTTGATATGTACAATTAGGAAGCTGGATGTCGGTATAGTAATATTATAACTTGGCTTTAAGATGGGTAGTGTTTCTTAGCAGCTTATAAGTTTTATTAGGGTAGCTACCATAGCGTTTCGTAAGGGACAAAAAGTAGATGTTTTCATGGAATGCTCCAATTTTGCCTTCACTGAAAATAAAAATAAAATAAAATAGTTTATTTTTGCAAGTAGGCCCTCAAGGGCTCTTTTACAAGTCTGAGTCTAAATATGTATGTATTATTTCATTTCTTTTCGTTTGACTGCTATTATTTTGCCCACTACTGTACTTACCTACTTTGAATACATTTCGTTGAGAGGAACGACTGAGGCAATTGTATAGGCTTGGGTCTAGAATTTATGGGCAGTAAATAATACTTGAAACCCTTTTATTGTGAGGAACACATTTGACAATTTGAACTACTTACAGGAAATGTAATAATGGTCTTATAACGATGTGTTTCAGATTGCTCGAAAATAAAAAAACTTAAATTATTTTAGCAGATCATGATAATTAACAAACATAGTATTGATTGTATGAGGTATATGTAAAAAGAATAAAGATAGATTATTATAAGGAATAAATTCAGAAAAGTATTAGATTCTTTAGTTTATCTGATCAAACAGGATTAAAAATAGATTAATCCTTAAAAGGGTTCAACAGGAAAAAATTTCATGAAAATCCCATCGGGAACTTATCTTTTATTCTCTTTTGTGGTCCTCGCTTTCAAGTTTCTTTGGTCTCGCTGGAGGCCCGGAGTGCGAAATGAGCGCTACGCTAATTTTCACTTCCGAACCGTTATTAACCGCTCCTTTTTACGTTCTACAATTATTTTTTCCACATTTCATTTACATTATGGCCCTGCTGTTCGACGCCTTTATTTAATTTGGGTGAAAGATCATAATTACGTTTTATTTTTTCTATGTCATTTTATATGTCACATGTCGACGTGATTGGATAGGAGTCTTCAACTGTCGCGCTCGCGTTTCACTCCGTCGGCGCAGACACATTTGTTCACTTCCTGCGTGAAATGTACCTGGTCCAGCCCAGCTAGGGCTTCCATTCCCGCAGCCTATCTTTAATTTCGGTACCTGCGGGATTGCACATTTTCGATCCCGCGGGATCGCGGATCCCGGTATTTGCGGGATGCCGCATAAAAATTAATGATATCAATTATAGGGTAAATGAAACAACGAAATAATCAACGTTTTAAACTTAAACATGAAATATTACACATTAAAAAATAACTTTGCACTTCTATTAGTTCTATTGAGACCAAAATTAAAAACAACCTATGTTAAACAAACTGTTAAGAACTCATTTATAATTTAAGACAAATTATTAAAATATTAAATTTATGTATGTATGTAAACACTTTATTACACATAAAATCAAATAGAAACAATACAAAAAATAATGGGTCTGTACAAAGGCGAACTTATCCCTATAAGGGATCTCTTCCAGTGAACCTTTGAGTTAAGCAAACGAGAAAGAATATCTAACATCAAAGAAGATAGACAAACTACCATGCTAACTTGCGCAAAGAAAAGGCCAAGTTTTATTATTATTTATTAGTTAGTATCAATATTTTATTGAAAATGTTTGTCCCGCAGTCCCGCAAATCCCGCGGGATCCCAAGCTCGTAATCCCGCTATGAGCGGGACTGAAAAAAGGCGCGGGATCCCGGAATACTGAGATCTCGGAATACCGGGATTGGAAGGCCTAAGCCCAGCATTGGTTCGCGCTTCGCTCCGCTAACTCGCATAACTCGGATGTGCATTAGCTTAAAAGTGAAAACTTCTAAAGCAAAGTTCAATATTTAAAAATCCTCGACCCACGACCTCCCGAAAACAAATATTGGTCAAGGATTCTGTACTCAAGGTCCATGTACCTAATGGGAAATATCAACTTGAAAGTCCCATAGTAGTATATTTATACCCTTCATAAATATTTCAAGTAATTTCATCAGAAACCTTGAGTTCAAACCGTTTGAGAGCTAAGCTCATGTTACTTATATCAGCCTGAAAAGGAAGTTCGCAGAATATTATGATTCAGTGAGTCCGCAATAGGCTGTAGTACATTTAGCAAAGGTTGAAATATATCTGGGCTTTTGCTTCGTACATATTCTCTGTGTAAAGGGCCTTTAGTGTATGTTTTGCCATAATCATACAATATTATACTTATTGCGAATACAATTTTTACGACGGAACCCGTGTTGTTTAATAATATTTTTATTACAACCATAATACCACCATTAAGTGGCGTAGAAATGAAATTATCGTTTCCCCAAATAATATCCCGGTGAAATTGTTAGAACGCTCGGCTATAAAAATACACTTATTGGTAGTAAATCTTGGTGTAATACAGTTCTGCTAATGTTTTACGCAGTACTTTTGCTGTTGAGTTCAAAAATGTTAGGTAGGGAGTTGCTTTATACCAAGATTAAGGATAGATTGCGTTAATAAAGATATATACAATTTTATTCTGTACCGGTTTTGGCGGTGCACTTATATCTAGAGTTATAGTATTTTATGCAACAGTTGTATAAGAGGGTTTTTTGACTTAATTATACAACGTTGCATACAATACTTTTTCTACGACTAAGTAGGTTTTAAATTATAAAATACAAAATTAATCATAACCTGGAAACAAGGCAAATATGACGTTTGACTGACAGTATGTGTCTATGGTAAACTTTTTTTTTAATTTAAAATATACTTAAATTAAAAATATTTTTTTTTATGTTGGCATCAATGAATTTAGTTCGGAAAGTTTTGTTTTTCTTAAAAACCGTAGGAATTTAATTGTTTGTTAAGTTGGTAGTTGTGCATTTTTACCGTAAAGTTAAAATTGAGCGCTTAATCGTTGACCTAAGTGTAACCTAGATTTAGAAGTCTGTGGCTGCTAGCAATAACGTAAAGTGACTATAACGACACTAGTGCTGTTATGGGGAATAGAGTATAGACTTCTCTGAACTCATATTATGTATGTTCCTATATTAGTGTTCGTGACCAAGTAAAATACAGATAACAGTTCAGGAGTAGAAAAACCATTTTATTGAGTATTTTAGAGTAAGTAAACAATTTCCATTTCACGAAACTGTTAGTAGGTGTGGTAGGGGTGACCCTAAGCATGTTTAGTTCTAGAATTGTTTCGTTCTAGAGCTGTTTTGGAATTGTTCTGTAGTAATTTTAAAGTTATAAAAATAGATATCTAAAATGCATACAATACTCACCTTTTGTGAATATCATACAAGCTGACGACGTAACACTAAGCAACGGCAGGAAACGTAGCGTCTTAGAATTAGCTTTTCATACGCAACAAATTAAGTTACGGCTTTGGAAATTTACACAGAGTAAAAGGAAGACAAAGACAACATTTGCATATTTCGAAAACAAATTAACTGGCATTCCTCTGAGGCGGCCACAAATCTCTATTGAAAGTCGTTGTTTACGCTTTATACAGGGTGGGAGGGACTATACCGACATACTTTAGCCATGAATTCCTGGTGGTGTGACGAGTAAATAAAGTTATGTGATGTATAGTCGAAAAACGCTTACTTTCAGAGATATTCATTATTTTTTAAATGAAAACTCCCAAGTGTGTAACAAGCCCTAATAAATGTGACTAAGATAGTTTTACTATTTTTTTTTAAATCCTTTAACTAAACAGCAATTAACCTTCGCAGTATTTGATGGTAAGCGACTACGAGGCCAAAAAATTGACGTTTCGTTTAGCTTTTTTTTTCTTTTTCATAACTTTTCCTCCAGTAAGGATATGTTTATAACGAGGGGCAGAATTTACTGATTTATTTTGTTCCATAAGACTATTAATGTAAAATAACAATATTCGACCCATGTTGATATAACATTATTTACTCGTCACACCACCAGGAATTCATGGCTAAAGTATGTCGGTATAGTCCCTCCCACCCTGTATAGCTCTTTTGGTTTGTAACCAGTAATACTATTTCGACTAAGAGTTAGGTTGCGGTATTGTGTTTTTTTTTTATTTTTCTTCCTTCAGCCGGAAAGCGTCAGCTTTTGGGCCGCTGCGCTATAGGAAGTTGCCGCTTTCCGGCTCCGTGGAACAGAAAAATAGTATACACACCTTGGCTAGTCAATAAAAAAGAATTTGATTGGGTGGAAGAGAAAGGACCGAAACAATACATACCTATTACACGACGTCGCGTTGTACCTTATCACGATGTCATGTAGTTCAATAGAGCCATTGTATAGAAAATTGTACAGTGTTTTTAAGTTCCGAAAAATTCTACTTAGAATCATGAGTACTGCCGACTCTGATAGAAGAAAAAAAGTGTCCCAATTTTTGCATACAATTTTCGTTCCTCTGTTCCGTTAGCGCCATACAAGTATATGTATGGAAAAGTAATGTGTGTAAATTTTCAAGCCGGGCATGTGCCTGATTGCATGCCTCATAATTCGAGGATAGTTCTTATGCGCAGTGTAACCGCTTTTACTCTCCCGGTCGCGTTATTAACCATTTTCTTGTAAGTTCGGACTACCATTTACAGTTATTTCCTAGAAGAGGCATTTTATACCACAACCAAAACAGGATTCGAGCCTAAAGCAAAATGGTTAATAATTCGTCAAGGAAAGTCTAAGCGATTGAAACGCGAACAACTCGAAAAATTTACTATTAATCTTGACGTTGACTCTTGGTGTAACCAAACCTCGAAACACCAGACTAAAATGGTGTTTGCGTGAGGCTTATTGACTCTCTAAAATTGTGCCGTAAATACTTTGTCTCCGCGTGATTTGCTCCGTTAGACTAAACATTCACAACACTTCATATGTGTGTGTACATAAACAAGACGCAATGAATATTTATCAGACGACAAGAACCGGGGTGTAACCGGGTTTAACCTAAAATTGCTGCCGAACGTTTCGTGAAAAATCTTGTCTTAAAAATATATTTTTTTTGGCAGAAACTTATTAATACGGTGTGCTTATAATTATATCGTTTCTGAACTAACCATCCAAAGAATTATGTCATATATAAAAGTTATATGTAGTAAAGGCACAGGTAAAGGTACCTAGTACCTACTTGATAAATCAATCAGCTGAACTATGTGCACAAAAGAATATTATTTAAATAATATTTCATAAAATCCGAAAACAGAGTCAATAAAACGTGGGACAAATACAGGACCCTTGTCCCCTTGGGTCGAACTTTCCGCCAAACTCGTTTGACTCGGTTAATATTGTCGCACAGGGACCGTGCCGGGATCCTGTTTGTTAAGTTATGGTATGATTTGGACAACCATTGGGGCGATTTAACTATATGTACTTTGATTATCGATAGTGATTTTTAAATATTTGTCTGATTTATTGTTTTGTAATGTATTGTATCTACTATATATTTTATTCATTTTGTTTATATTGTTAGTCAAAGTCAAATCTTCTATTTGATTTAAGTAGGCACATCAAATACGGTTTTGAATGTAACAATCTATTAATCTCTAAATTATTTATCACAATGTCCAGTTAATAACTATATTTAAGGAGTTGTCCAGTTCATTAGAAAAATAGTACATTACTGCAGAGGCCGGGAAGTAAGGAAATGCCGGCCGAGTACATATAGCTGGCCGAGCGAAGCGAGGCCAGATAGTTACGAGGCCGGCAACCCCATTTCCCGCCGAGGTATGTATAGTGCTTTTCTCAAACATGCAATGAAATAAATAAACTTACTATAATAACCTTACTTAATATTTTATAACACAAACTGGCTGTCAGAAAGTGACATTAGTGACATTATATCCATAGACAATGCAAATTCGGCCAAAGAAAGCTGTTTCAGTTCACATTTTTACCGCGAATATTTAGATGAAATATTTTAAATGTGTATTCTTGTGGTTTAGTTTGCAATTTATAATAATTGGAAATTGTTTATAATGTGTTATTTGTTATGTTCATGTCAATTTTAAATAAATAAAACTGCAAAATATAGCAAAAATCGTTTTTTGTTTTTTTAATGGCTGAATGCCGTGATGTTGTGGCCCAAATAAATGTGGAATGGAAATTAAAAAAAAATACATTGCCGGCCTAGGCAATGTAAGTATGAAATTCCATTCCGTGCCAAGTGTCAAGCCGCATAGGAAACGAGGTACTTTGTGGCCTATTTTTAGGCACGTAATGTCAACATTTCATGCCATGTTTGAGAAAAAAAACATTTTTGTGGTAATCTAAATCTTTATTATCGTTTATTTCTTAATTAATTATTTTTTTCACGCCACTGTTCTGAAAGCTAGCAATAAGTAGATGGTCAGTATTCAGACTGCAAAACGGTAAGTTCTTGGACAGTGCATGAGACAAGCCAACAATATAATCAGACACGACAGAAATAACATTGTTGGTCAGTTTACAACAGGAATTTGACCAATGAGAGCACGTCGTATGCCTTGGCGACATTATAATAGACCAATTAGATCGCGAGTTGTGCCGCAGCACGTCACGCGGCTGTTGCGCTAGTCATTGGCAAAATTAAAAAAAAATCAATTGTCCAGGGTAGGTAGGTACGAGTGTATTGGCGAAAACACAAAAATGACTTTTTAATTCTTTTATTTTTGGTTATTTTATTTTATTATTATTATTTCCTCGCAGTAGGCGTGAAAAATACTACGTTAGGTCTCGGTCGAAAGTGCAATACATGGACTCGTATTATTCGCGAGTCAGCCCTCGAACTCACTCGTCCATCTATTGCTATCTTTCCGGCCTCTACAACAATGTACTATTTATTACCAGCTTTTAATCTTTAGTAGCAGTGGAGCTTAGGATTAGTACCTGCCAAATTGTAAATATAATAGTAGTAACTGGGGGTGCTTGGAAACCAGTGCTGTGGACAGGAAGTCTGCGCCGTAACAAGCGTTGAGTCCATCTCCTTCATCAAAGCGTAGTTATGGATTATTAACCAGTGGACCCGCTCACGACTCCAGTAGCGGAGGTGAAAAAGTGATTTTTTTTGTTTTGCTTTGTCTTAGTCCGGCAAAAAGTATAAAAATCGTACATTTTCGATTTCAAGGATTTCAAGGAAATCGGCCAGGTAGTTTTGCGTGAACCAACCAGGTCGCTAGTCCCGGTCCACCTTGAGAGGGTCAACTAGGTGGGGGCTAAAGCGCCTGGGGTCGAACCAGGACGCTAGACCAGGGCCACCTTGAAGTTACGCTGATTGCTCAAAGTGAGCAGCGGACAAGCGGGATGGTTGAAGCGGATGAACCTGTCCTTATCTGAGTGTGTGAATTGAACGAAACACATTACATACATTCAACCAAAATACGAATAAGTAAGAAAATATTCGTGAAAATGTAAAAGTAAACAAGTAACAATACTAACAATGTTCGCATAGCGTACTCATAGCGGCGCGGCGTAGGCACTTCGTGGCGTAGGCACTTCGTAGCAGCGCGTTTATTCACGTTCGTAGCATGGATGGCATTGCATCAACGGTGATATCAAAAATATACTCAGCGGCGACAGCCCGACTGGCACAACTAGCCACGACTTCATTAAATAAAAAATATATTTCATGTCCATAGACCTAAAATTTTCAGTCTATATCTTAAAAATAACGCACCCTATTTTTAAGATATAGGCTGTTATTCTACCAAACGTTTATTCTATCCAGTGACGAATTCTATACATTGAGATTATGTGATTCGTTGTTCTACACATTGAACGTTATACCATTTATTGTTCGATTGGTCATTACACGCCCCTTAAAAATAATCAACATCTTGAAAAGTAAGCATTTTTCAACACGCTATAACAGTATAGGCACACCCACATTTTTCACTTGCAATACTTGTCACTGTCAGAATCTAAAGTTTATCGGATTACTATTTTGATTGCTCAAGTTTTAAATGTTTACAGAACGGGATGCTGAAGAAAAAGTACATTATAAAATTAACCTTTTCAAAGAAACAAAACTTATTCGAACAAACGAAAATTTTGTTGTTTCCATGTTTCCAATTTAAGTTTTTCTAAGTAATCGTATTTGGCCTTCCTAGCTGGAAAGGAATGCGTTAAGTTTATTACTTGGCTTCGTTTAAAATTTATGTACGCAAATTGTTAAAATGTTAAATTAGAGCTACTGACTTACAAGCAGAATAAATTTTCAATTTTGAAAACCAATTACATTATGTTTTCTTTGCGCATTTGTATCATTCCTCCTTTGATATTCGAGAGATGTTAAGTGACTTAAATTTCAATTAACCGTTACGGCTACAGGAATTTATTTGCTTATGAAAAAGACTGAACGATCTCATAAACTCTTTTAATTCATCTTACCTTGCCTAGAGGCCCTTTTAGAACAAGATTGAATAGGCTGTTACAGAGCCGGGGAGCTATACCCTGGGCCTTGTAGTCGCTTACCATTTGGTGCTACTGAATAAAATCGTTGGTCAGTAAATATGTAAATGAAATAAAATATAATTACAAATAAAACAATAAGCTATGTTTTAATATGTAGGTAATAACTTTTATCTTTAATTTTGTAAGTATTGTATAATGTAACATAATGTTAGTTATTATTATTGGTAGGTTTACGCGGGCTGGTTTTCAGCAACTCGACGACAAACATGCGCCTATTTTGGTATATATTGTGGTAGTAGTAGTATTGTGAACAGCGCGCGGAAGAAGCGAACCCGAAAGAGGGTAGATCGCTATGGTGTGTGGGTAGACTACAACTAAAAACTCGCAGCACGTCAGTTACTCCGTGATGATGGCGCTTGCAACAGTGCCGAAATATCGGGAACTCAATAAAACAAACATACATGGTAAATATCCCGTTGTCAATAGTAGTTATAATGTGAATGACCATGTTAGCTTAAAATCGTATATTACCACCCTAGTTGTGTAATGTACTATTGTGTTGTCTTTGTGTTGTATAACGCTATAAGTAACTGTTTTTTTATTGTATTAAAGCTTATCTCTTAACCATACTACAAGGCTTCAGAACAAAATAAGGCCTTCCAAAGCGGCTTAAGATTGATAGGTATCTTTGAAAAATGGCAACTGATAGAATAGGAGACTATTCTCAACGTACGTACGGAGATTACTGGTGATCCCCTGATACAGAACTTCGTTTCTAAGACAAGCTTAGCGGTCTTGGAATAACGACCACATTTATCTTGGCTGGGTCATTATTTGAAAGTTTCACCCGCCTCACTTTCGTCGACACATTATTATGTCGAGATTCCGGCAGATTTTAATGTAATTTAAAGGTATTTGTTAGTAGTCCCAGACATGTAACAAATAGCTCGATATGAGACTAAAATCTAAGGGAACTTCGACAATAATCTGTCTACGAAAGTGAGGCGGGTGACACTTTCAAATAATGACCCAGCCAAGATAAATGTGGTCGTTATTCCAAGACCGCTAAGCTTGTCTTAGAAACGAAGTTCTGTATCAGGGGATCACGAGTAATCTTTGTAGGTACGTTGAGAATAATCTCCTATTTATCAGTTGCCATTTTTCAATGTTCAGATTGTTTAGTTTGATTGATACCTATTGGCTACGCCATAATTACCATTTTATATTTAATTATATTTCTAAAATTATACTCGCATACACACGCACAAATGGCAACTACAACGCACCTTTCATTTTTACCTGGCAACATTATTCCACACCCTTCTCCCCGCTCCCCACCGAGCCGAGACTCAAATATGGCTATCGCGCGCGCGCTTATAAAGAAATCCAAAATCTTCAAAAAATAAGTTTAAACCGCCTTACTCTACGAAAACTCTGTCACAACATTCAGTGAAAGTGCAGTGTATTTAAAAGAATTAATTCAAACGCAAGTTGGAGGTGTCCAATAAAGTGCCAGTGCCGCCAGTGCCACACGGTAAGTCCCGGCTCCTACAAGTGTGGTCCTTCGAACCGGATCCCTCTCAAACTCCTAATAATCCTCTATTTTCAAGTTACTCACGCTCACGCTATCTATTTATTAAATATTTCAAGTATTTTATACTACGCAAACCCGCAAACGCACCGCATTCCTACTAGTTTAAACTCGCTCGCATCACTCACGCTCTTTATTATTTCCAAGTAAAATACTCTTAAAACTCAATTATTACGCATATATTTTGTGTTCCATCCTATATTTTTAGGCAATCATTGATATTTCGATTTCCAATTAGATTGTTTTGGTCACTCGCCGCGTTCACGCTATATACCTACCTACCCGCCATATTGATTCACTTCAACCTTCATTTGTTTTATTTCGCTAAAAATTACATTGCTGTCTATTTTCGCAACTAAATTATTTTAACGCATTAATTTACTTATCATCATGGGTAATGAAGATGGTAGTGATACTAAAACTACTAGAAGTACCGCTAAAAGTGCAGGTTCAAGTGAAGGCGATCTCGTAATGATTAAATTCCTCGAGCAGAAAAAACAATGCTTGTTTCAAATAGTCCAAGAAGTTTATAACCTCAGCCTAAAGGTTTCCGATGATGTTGTACGCACCCAATTTCTCGCTAGGGTTCAGTCTTTAGACAAAACTCGCTCAGAATATGTAGAAACAATAGATAAATTGTTCATTGAACAACTCAAAGTTAAACCGCAGGTACAGACGAGTTACAGTGCTCTCAGTGCATTTGATGAGTTGTATTGTTACATAAAACAAACCGAAACCAATTTGAAGCAAGAGCGAGAGGACAAAAGAAGGAACTCAAATATAAATATTAAATTACCCCCGCTACAGCTTTTGAATTTTGATGGCACTCCCAGTCGATGGCCAGTGTTCCATGAGAATTTCCTCAGTGTTATACACACAAACTCTCAACTCTCAAACGCAGAAAAGATTCAATATCTTATAGGTTACCTTTCAGGTAAAGCCCTTAATGTATGTGCAGGCATAACCGCCACCGCTGATAATTATGACATAATATGGAAAGCTCTTCTAGCTAAATACCAAGACACCAGGGTACAGGCTTCTATGTATGTAGACCAAATGCTGCAACAAAAGTCTGGCCAGTCCGCTGATAGTATACTTGATAACTTTTGCTCCGCTGAAGCCGCACTGCAACGCTTAAAGATAGATAATTTATCAGATTTCATGATAACTCACATTGCATTAAGCAAGCTTGATAAAACAATGCTTGACTTATTTGAGCAGTCTCATAGACATATAGACATTCCTACATTCAACGACTTAAAAAAGTTTTTGTCCGAACAAAGTAAACTTTCTACTCTACATGGCCCATCCCGCTCTCAGCCAAGTAATAATAATAATCGCATTCAATATAGTAAACCTACTCAATCCGCACCGCAAATTAATAAAACAAAAACATTTTGTACTCAAACGCAAAGCGCTGTTGCACAGACTTCATTCAAAGCTAATATAAATCCATCGCAATCTCCTTGCAAAGTGTGCAACTCTGAGTTGTCGCATCCTTTGTTCAAGTGTGAACAATTCTTAAAATTAAATACT